>OX276350.1:16426475-21426475 GCA_946251885.1 Cosmia pyralina | reverse complement strand
TAGTATATTTATTTTGTACTTTAAAAATGTCGTTTTCTTGTCGTCTATACACGACGGTGGCGTTTTGGGCACGTTTTCATTTGTCGGCTATACACGACCGTGGCGTTCAAAAGGTTAATCTCTAAATAATTATTCTATTTGTGGCGTAGTATGGTTGCAGGTGACAGCCGACACTGAGGATAAATTTATTTAATTTACTACAGTTATTAGTTATTATTTACTGATTCCGTATTCTACGACTATGATATTTAGGGTGAAGCGAAAATATTCAGTCATGATTGTAAATCGCGGTAACGTTCATGAGTGAAAAGGAACGGTTCGTCTAATCTAATGTCACCCGCACCTATACTGTATCCCGCGCATGTTATTTGCGGTGTAGCATGCTACTTCGGAAATAGTGTAAACTATACTATCAACTAATTCTCATATTTTTTTCAAAGGTAAGCATAAAGTTATTTAATTTTGGTTGAAGTCTAAAAGCGACTTCTGAAATGTTGAAAATATTTTCTTTTTTGTTCATAAGAAGCGACGAATCAGCGAACCGTACTGCCATAAATCTTAGGAACTTATGGCAGTGAGCTAATTAGACAAAAGTTCAAATCATCATCATCTGCCCAGCCTTTTCCCAGCTACGTTGGGGTCAGCTTCCAGTCTAACAGGATGCAGTATTTTACCTGGAGTGACTGCCTATCTGACCTCCACAACCCAGTTATTACTGGATAAGACTGGTTGTCAGACTTTCGGGCTTCTGACGAACTGGAACGATCAAAGATGTATGAAGATGTATGACAGCCAGGACCAATGGCTTAACGTGCTTTCCGAGGCACGGGGGAATCTCGGTATGTAAAGATGGTCACCCATCCACGGACCGACCGCGACAAGCGTAGCTTAACCTGATCGATAGACCCGTGCGGCTGTTATTGCTTAGCCACGAGCCCCCACGAAAGTTCAAATATTTAGCATAATACTGACTTGTCATCGACCTCAATGCTGCACTGCTTGCCGACGTATCCCCTCATGAAGACTTCTTGTTTCTCCATCAATTTCTTGTTGTTATAGCTTATCAGGTCCACCTGCAAACAAATATAAACTGATAATGGCAAATCGTCTTGAAATCAATCTGCCTAGCCTTTTTCCAACTATGTTAGGGTCGGCTTCCAGTCTAACTGGATGCAGCTGAATAACAGTATTTTACATGGAGGGACTGCTTATCTGACCTCCACAACCCAATAACTGAGTAATACGATACCTCTTGGTAAGACTGGTAGTAAGACTTTCGGGCTTCTGACGACCCGTAACGACTGTCAAAGATCCACGAATGACAGCCGGGACCAACGGCGTAACGTGCTTTCCGAGGCACGGAGGAGTCTCGGTATATAAAGATGGTCACCTATCCCCGGACTAACCCCGGCAAGCGTAGCTTAACTTGATGGATCGACCCGTACGACTGTTATTACCTAACCATGAGCTCCTCATAGGAAAATCGTCTTGTAATATAAGGATGGATTTATTTTTTCTTTCTTAGGAAAAGGATTGGAAACTAAAATACGCATTAAGTCCGCCTATGTACGTTTTAAGTGCGAAAAGTTTAAATAAATAAATAAATAACATAACACCAAAATGTTCTTGTTATGTATGACTATTCTATCAAAAGAAAGTTAGTTTGCACACTTTTCTCGCAAGCGGCCAAGAATTTGGTACAAGCATAATCAGCCTACAATGTTCCCAATGCTGGGCCACAGGCCTCCTCTCGATGAGAGGGAGTGGGCCGTAATCCACCACGCGGGCCCACTGCGGGTTGGTAGATGTCACATGTCTTCGAATTTTTGGTTCTAGGACATGCCGGTTTCCTCACGATGTTTTCCTTCACCGTTTAGAAAGCAGTGGTGACGAAATTATTTATAAGAGAGTAGTTCGTGGTAATAACAGCCGCACGGGTCAATCCATCAGGTTAAGCTATGCTTGCCGGGGTCGGTCCGTGGATAGGTGACCATTTTTACATACCGAGATTCCTCCGTGCCTCGGAAAGCACGTTAAGCCGTTGGTCTCGGCTGTCATTCGTGGATCTTTGACAGTCGTTACGGGTCGTCAGAAGCCCGAAAGTCTGACAACCAAGGGGTATCGTATTACCCAGTTACTGGGTTGTGGAGGTCAGATAGGCAGTCGCTCCATGTAAAATACTGGTATTCAGCTGCATCCGGTTAGACAGGAAGCCAACCCCAACATAGTTGGGAAAAGGCTAGGCAGATTTATTTTTGGTGATGAAATTATTTACACAAAGTAAAGCACTTGTCTGGGTTCGAAACTACTCGTATGTCGCGGCCGTTATCATTGGGCCACCATTGCTATAGAAAATAAATAAAAAATAAAAATTGGCACATAATAATGACAAATCATGCATGCCCAGTATTCATCTCCTCATTTAAAACTTGGGAAGTATTCAGTTAACAGTTATACTAATAGGTCTTTACCTATGAAATTGCCGTTTTGTATGAAAAAATTTAAACGAATTTTTTTCATGCATTTTTTATTTGTATTAATCGAAGTAATCACCCATGCAATCAATGCATCTTTGCCAACGCAGTGGCAGTTTATTGATGCCCTTCTTAAAGAAATCAGCTGGACGGGAGGCAACAAATTCTTCAAAGGCATTTTGTACTGCCTCTCGGGTATTGAATTTTTTTCCCGCCAAGAAGTTATCCAAATTCTGGAAAAGGTAGTAGTCTGTAGGCGCAAGGTCGGGTGAGTAGGGCGGATGACGGAGAGCTTCCAACCCCAGTTCTTGCAACTTGGAGACCGTCTGATGTGCAGTATGAGGTCGCGCGTTGTCGTGCAGGAGCAGCGGAGACGAGCGATTGACCAATGCTGGTTGGAGATGTGCCAGCTTCTCCATCATTTTCTTCACAGTACACATCTGAAGTAATGCTCACCCCGTTTGGTAAGAAGCTGTGATGAATCACACCGGCGCTAGACCACCAAACAGTGACCATCACTTTTCTAGGGGTAAGTTTTCGTTTAGGGCATTGTTTAGGTGCTGAACCAGGATCCAACCAACTTGCTGAGCGCTTGCGGTTATCAAACAGAATCCATTTTTCATCGCAGGTAACAATGCGGTTCAAAATTCCTTCATTTGTGTGTCTGTTGAGCAGTGCAAGGCACGTCTCGACGCGTACTTCGCGCTGGCGATCATTGAGTTCGTGGGGCACCCATTTGTCAAGCTTTTTTACCTTGCCAATTTGACGCAAATGGACCAATATTGTTTTGACGCTAACGTCGAAAGCTGCTGCTAATTCAGCCGTAGATTGTGTATCATCAGCTTCCACAATCGCCTTTAATTCGTCATTGTCGACCAAAGTCTTCGGACGACCGCGAGGTTCATTTTTCAGGTCGAAATTTCCAGAACGGATGCGAGCAAACCAATAACAAGTGGTGCGTTGGTTTGTAGTGTTAGCTCCGTAAACGTCGTTGATGTTGCGTGCCGCTTGTGCCGCGTTGCTGCCACGACGGTACTCATATTCCATAATTACTCGAATTTTTAACGTATCCATGATGACGAAAAAGATTAAAATGCGATGAAAATGTAACACTAATCAATAAACATTTAACTTAAGAACTTTTGGAAAAAAAAAATCCATGTTTTTAAAATAAAATTAATTTGAAATTAGAATTCTTAGCCAAACAAAAATTATTTTGATTTGAGATGGCCAGTACTGCAGAACGGCAATTTCATAGGTAAAGACCTAATATATTCAGAGTCCTCTTTTAATGCCTCAACAAGTATTTTCGCTAATAATATGGTGATTAGTTACTACTTACCCCCGCTAGATGACAGCAGCGCGCATAGGGCGGCTTGGTACAGAAGCGCGGGTATAACGGTTGCACACACTCGACGGGCGCGCATCTCATCTCGCCCGTGTCTACCACGAATATCTCCGCTACTTCGCTGTCCTCCTGGTGATGACGAAATACATTATACAACGTGTCGTTTTGCGTCCTCATCAAATTTCAGGGTGTGATACAGAACATCAAACCAAGCAACTTTGTCAAAAAAATGATCAACTCTCTATACAAAACTTCAATACCTACTCAAACCAAAAATGTATGGGACGGCTGATTATTTTTAGTGTACCACACCTTTCTGATACATGCTGTGTACCTGTTGTTACACACATACCTCACTAAGCTTGAGGAACAGTCCCCTGTAGTAGCAGTCACTTTCTTCGTCGTAGAACGCGCAGCAAGTGAGTGCCTTCACCTCCTTCTTGCTAAAGTTCTTGTGGTTGTCGCTGTAGAAGTTTGTCATTTCCACCATCAGGCTAAAAAGTGTCCAGAATACGTAAGATAAATAGACCAAGCCATAACATTTGAGCTGGAATGATGAAGAATGAATGATGAGTTCACGGAAAGGCACAAAAATAAATATCAATCGCAAAGGCGCTTATCCTTTTCTTTCGCGCATTATTCTTGTCTTCAATGTGCAAGTGAGAGGGGACGATTAGCGACGTCATCTTAATTCACGCGGGTTTACAAAATCAACTAAAATGGAGATCTACAATTCGACATGTTATGTTAAATTAGTTATGGAAATGTATCTTTGGGTCTCAATGTTTCCGCAAGTTGTTAAATCGGATATTTAATTTTTTATCATACCAAATTAATGCCGATTATGTTTGGAAAATAAGTCACAATTTTTTCTTGACGCTTTTTTAACCTTTTAACCGCCTACGTCGGATTAATCCGACAAATATTTTCGGGCCCATTTCGCCAGAGTCGTATATTTACGACCAAAATATCAATGCTCGTTTAATCAGCTTTTTTTATTTAATTAAGCTGTATTCTATCAAAAATATGTTTATATTAGGTAAATAGTTAGTAAGTAATCATTTACAGTTTAATACACTTTAGTCTCTTAATTAGAAGTCCTAAAAATAATGTCCAAAGTTAGATGAATTACTAACATTATTTTTAGAAAATTGTATTGATGTGCAACGCCCATGACGACAAAATCCGACATGAGGGACGGGACATATGCCAAGATTTACCGATACAAAAATAAACATAAATCAAAATATTTCTCGTTATACTGACTAATTAACTTTAACACAAATACAGCAATTGTTAATAAAACATTTTTTTACAAATATTTGTGAGTATTTCATTTAATTCCTTTAAAATTAAGTAAATTTACTTATGAAATGTCAGCGATTGAATTGATGGTTCCCATCCCTAGCCTACATGTTCCGAAACTTACTTTGTTAGTACGCCCTGCGCTACGGTCGGATAAAGACGACCGCTTCTTACGTCATAAACGAGTGCCGACTTCTGGAATTTTCCATCAATGTTGTGCTTGTGCATGAAGTTTTACGTTCGTATGTCGATACTCGTAAATGTACATGATAGAAATTTATCATGACGACTACTGAAGAGTTAATACGAATTCTAGAAGGCGATGAAAATGAAGAATTTTTATCAGATGAAGAGTTTGACATTGATGTAGAGGTAATTTTTATTTTTATTACATATCTAGTTATATGTATTTTAATTTATTGTGTAGTATGGTGGTGATGTCTGAATGGAAATTTTAAACTTAATTAGAGTGAGTGAGATGGCGAGAGCGCGCCGTGCGATGAGAATGCGCGCGCGGCCACTCTGGAACGGTGATTCTGATTGGTTCGAGCGCGAGTCACGTGTGGGCTCGCTGACTACATAGTTAGAATTTATTTTGTGCGTGCCGCCCGCTGCCACACACCGCACTTTTGGACACTTTTATGTTCGTATAACTCGCCAAACCCTTCTCTGGACTGATTTTATTGTGAATAGTTTAAGTAATAATTAATAAATCGATCAAATTTTTAAACACTTTGTTTTACTGGCTTGCGAAAAATGCCGAATAATTTCTTAAGGTACGTAGTATTCAAGTAGGTAGGTACCTATATCTCCACCAAGCTAAGTTTACACCTCGCTGGAATGCGGCGTGTACCCGTGTACCTACGTATAATATAATGTTAAAAACAATAAATGCAAAGTAAAATCTGACAAACATTTGTTTACTTTTTTAAAGTCATAGCGAATCCTTTTTTGCAGCCCGTACCTAAGCGTCAGTGTGACGTAAACGACGCGAGGTGCAAACTTAGCTTGGTGAGATATAGTTGTTAGTTAACCACGCTCGTAAATGCAAATGTCGTTATTAAAACGAAATATCGACATCGCAAATTTAAATATTGCACATCCCTCTTTCTTGTAGGTATTTAATTTTCGATTCACTGTGCCGGGCGCTGGGGACACGCCAACTGTTTTGAAGTCGGGCGGTTAAAAGGTTAAATTTTATTTGTCAATAAATTACATTAAGTTTCTCAATAAATGTACCGAAGTAAAAATTTTCAGTCCGGTACATTTATTGAGAAACTGTACCTATTTAAAATTATATTTATAGTTGAGAATTATACCATGCACATCTATCAACAATTTGGCCAAAAAATATTTTAAGAATGCAAAGCATTTTATTTAATAAATATACTTTTGTGTAAAAAAGTAATGATTTGAATACCCATTTGTAACAGCGTCCTTAATATTCGATTATAGAATTCTTTTTATGTATTTTTTTTAAAGGTTATATATAGCTTCCTGTAAAATTGCATTTTTCGAGATAACACGTTTTTCTCGCTAAGATGCGATTTCATGAAGGGTATTTTGAATATGTTTAAAGTTATATTAATAATAGGTCTTTTCCTATGAAATTGCCGTTTTGTATGAAAAAATTGAAACGAATTTTTTTCATGCATTTTTTATTTGTATTAATCGAAATAATCACCCATGCAATCAATGCATCTTTGCCAACGCAGTGGCAGTTTATTGATGCCCTTCTTAAAGAAATCAGCTGGACGGGAGGCAACAAATTCTTCAAAGGCATTTTGTACTGCCTCTCGGGTATTGAATTTTTTTCCCGCCAAGAAGTTATCCAAATTCTGGAAAAAGTAGTAGTCTGTAGGCGCAAGGTCTGGTGAGTAGGGCGGATGACGGAGAGCTTCCAACCCCAGTTCTTGCAACTTGGAGACCGTCTGCTGTGCAGTATGAGATCGCGCGTTGTCGTGCAGGAGCAGCGGAGACGAGCGATTGACCAATGCTGGTTGGAGATGTGCCAGCTTCTCCATCATTGTGTTCAGTTCTTCAAAGTACACATCTGAAGTAATGCTCACCCCGTTTGGTAAGAAGCTGTGATGAATCACACCGGCGCTAGACCACCAAACAGTGACCATCATTTTTCTAGGGGTAAGTTTTCGTTTAGGGCATTGTTTAGGTGCTGAACCAGGATCTAACCAACGTGCTGAGCGCTTGCGGTTATCAAACAGAATCCATTTTTCATCGCAGGTAACAATGCGGTTCAAAATTCCTTCATTTGTGTGTCTGTTGAGCAGTGCAAGGCACGTCTCGACGCGTACTTCGCGCTGGCGATCATTGAGTTCGTGGGGCACCCATTTGTCAAGCTTTTTTACCTTGCCAATTTGACGCAAATGGACCAATATTGTTTTGACGCTAACGTCGAAAGCTGCTGCTAATTCAGCCGTAGATTGTGTATCATCAGCTTCCACAATCGCCTTTAATTCGTCATTGTCGACCAGTCTTCGGACGATCGCGAGGTTCATTTTTCAGGTCGAAATTTCCAGAACGGAAGCGAGCAAACCAATAACAAGTGGTGCGTTGGTTTGTAGTGTTAGCTCCGTAAACGTCGTTGATGTTGCGTGCCGCTTGTGCCGCGTTGCTGCCACGACGGTACTCATATTCCATAATTACTCGAATTTTTAACGTATCCATGATGACGGAAAAGATTGAAATGCGGTGAAAATGTAACACTAATCAATAAACAAATGACTACTTTTTGAAAAAAAAAATCCATGTTTTTAAAATAAAATTAATTTGAAATTAGAATTCTTAGCCAAACAAAAATTATTTTGATTTGAAATGGCCAGTACTGCAGAACGGCAATTTCATAGGTAAAGACCTAATATAATAAAAAATATATAATGTTGACTTCGAACAATACACTCAAAAAATATTTGAATTGGAAGATGAGGATGACAATGTTCCAAGGAAAAGGCTAAAAGGTGAGTCTGACACTGATCTTCCAATATAGAAACGATAATACAGCCAAATTAAACGTTGAAACGCTAAGCACCATGTCAGTACGAAAACTTCAGAAAACATAAAATGAAAGGAATTAAGGTAAAACATAATTAAAATTGGAATTTGAATCACTTGTGTTTTGATTTTTATTTCATGGCATAAAAATGTCAATAAAAGTGATCCAAGTGAAAAAATAGTCTGAGAAATTCTATTAACCCGAGTCTGTATGATGATTTTTAAAAAGAAATTAAAATTCCACGCACAATGGTCCACATGAAGGACTAAGTGCGGAAACCAAATCCTTAACATAGAACATAGATACATTAAAATAAGCAAGTAATAAGCAAAAACGCGTTTTGATTATTATCTCGAAAATGTCAGTTGGATCACTTGTCTTCTAAGCTATCCAAATATTGTAAAAGATAGCCAAACATTTATTACTCACTTCTGAACCTCATCAGTATCATCAGTAATCACCCAGAAAAAGGCGCCGTCGACGTGCATGATAGTAGCCTCGTACGTCGTGTCAGTTTCCAGCACCAGTTGTGCTGGCAAGTTGCTGGCCTCACAAGAGGGTAACGTGGGAACATCTGAATAAGAAGAAATAATTTGCCATCAAATTACTGATGGCAGCTAACTTTCAAACTAACAAACAAACATTATTATTCCATAATTAATGTTGAGGAACGTGTGACTAAGTAATAACAGCTGCACGGATCGACCCAACAGGTTAAGCTTCGCTTGCCAGGATTGGTCCGTGGATGGGTGACCATCTTTACATGCCTTTGGTCCCGGCTGTCAGTCGTGGATCTTTGACAGTCGTCAGAAACCCGAGTCTGACAACCAGTCTTACCAAGGGGTATTGTACCACAGTTACTGATTTGTGGAGGTCAGATAGGCAGTCGCTCCATTTAAAATACTGGTATTCAGCTGCATCCGGTTAGACTGGAAGCCAACCCTAACTTAGTTGCGAAAAGGCTAGGTAGATTGAATAATAATGTTTGTTTGTTTGAAAGTAATGTAAATGATATTACAAATTCGAAAAAATAAATAAAAATAATTGGTACAAGAACATACATTTGTCGATACAGAATAAAGTTCCGAATTATTTACATT
Organism: Cosmia pyralina; assembly: GCA_946251885.1. NCBI lineage: Eukaryota > Metazoa > Arthropoda > Insecta > Lepidoptera > Noctuidae > Cosmia > Cosmia pyralina. The sequence continues at coordinate 21,417,238 of OX276350.1, read as the reverse complement.
TCAAAAGTATTTTTTAAAATTTTCGAGATAAGTTTGAAAAACATTGGCACTTCAACAGTAAGGTGTTATGCATGTTTCCTTTCATATAAATAATACTCCTCAATCGATTCTAATACCGCGCCGCTCTAGATACGTTTACGCTCTGAGAGACATTGCGAGCAGTTACAATATCCATAGTTATATATTCAACAGAGAACTCGACACATTAAAAGTGACGGTATAATTTTGCCTAAGTCACATTTTTTTTTGCAAAAGTTCTTGGAATTCAGCAGTCTGTGTAAAGTTTTTTTTTTTTTAGGTAATGTATAAAGCACAAGCATAGTTACTTAATCTAGTTAGTGGGTGTCGTACCGTTCTCCTAGATAGGTTACAGTATAACTTGTGTTTAGGAGAAACAGTTGCGATCCCCATTATAAGTAGTTGACAAAAAAACAAAAACAAAGCACGTGTTAAATAAGTTAAAAACATGTAAAAAGTAATCATTACAATAATCTACATAATGAATAGACAAATTTAAGCTATTAAACATAAAAAAAAAACAAAAACTATAAATCCAAAAAAAAAAGAAGTATATACTTATACCAGATGACTTTTTTTACCGTCTTGAAAAAAATAGGGAATATTAGGTGAACGGAGTAGAAGCGTTTGGCATACCTAGTTTTTTTTTTAAATAGCTTAGTCAGAAAAAAATATCTAAGTATCAATAAATACTACAAATTCGTTGTAAACTTTTCATTTTAGAACAATAAAAACATAAATTTTGAAGAAAAATAATAAATCCTTTAAAAATATCGAAATTCAAATCAGATGCAACCTGCATTATGATTTGAATTTTGATTTTTTTTAATTAAAAAAAAAAAAAAAAACTAGGCTAGGCATAGGCTTTTACTCCGTTCACCGAATATACCCTATTTTTTTCGAGACGGTAAAAAAAGTCATCCAGTATATTATACAAGGTGGAGCAGGTCGATTGACATTTTCTTTAAACCACGTAAAGAGTATCATGTTCTTTACCCGTATACAAAAAATCAATCAAATCCAATCAATACTTTAGCCACAGGAAATTATTTTTAATTTTCTTATGTTTCAACATGATGTAGATCTGAGTCCGTAATAATAGGTAAACATTGTGAGGTCAAGAACCTGTGCAAAACGTACGATTCTATTATCTACGTCTCAATATGCTTGAAAGACAGAGAAAGGTGTCATACGATTCCATTCTGTTCTGACGCGTCCCACCCATTCCCACAAAAAACTACAATGAAAGAAAAAGAAATATTTACTTACGCAAATTATGCATTAGTGGTGCATAGAAAATTTCGAATGTGTGTGTGAGCGGAATTTTTTCGGCAAAAAGTCCCGAACTCTGTATTACTCGGTAACTATGTCAGTCAGTGCATAGCGGTGCCCTTTGAGGAGAGCACAAATCTACTGTTTTTATCCCAAGACGAGCCGCGCGCGCATTGTCGTGATTTTATGAAACAGTTTTACCTAGTTGTTATTGTGACTAAAGACGATTTATGATAGTTGGATTAGTGCATAGGTTATTGTGAATTATTGTTAAGTGTTAGAGTAATATTAGTTAGTTAATTAGGCATTTAATAAGTTTTGTAGTTTAATTTTGCCTCAAATAAGGTACACAGCTGCCGAGTACACCGATATGGTACTTACGTACGGAGATTGTAACCAAAATGCGGCTTTAGCATTGCGTACATATCGAGAGAGAGATTTCATTTTGTGGGGGGCCGTAAAAAACGAGGTGTATGCACGAGAAGTGAATACTGTGGACGATTTAAAAAATAAAATAATTAATGCCTTCGACAAACTTAAAAGAATGGCAGATGGGGACTTGTTAAGACGAGTCCGTAAAAATTTAATAAGACGATATCGCTTGTGCATAATGCACAACGGTGGACACTTTGAAAATTTGACTATTGATGATGTAAATTCTGATTGTGATGTGATATTATGTGATTAATTATTCAATCAGTGATCTTTTAACTAACAACGTGCAATTTAGAGAGTTTATGCCGCTGATTTGTTGTTCTCCGACTTTAGGGCCCCCACACATTTCCAGTTCGCCGGCAGGCGGTCCCTCATAAAAACAGTTTTTGACAGTTTTTATGAATGACCGCCTGCCGGTGGACTGTCATGTGGGACCCTTTTACTACCTACCTACGCCCCCCCCAGACCCCCCCCCCCCCCCTCCTGCGTCCGGCACCGCGCCGCGCAACAGGTCAGTGACGTTTCGTAGATAAAGCGTGTTTACTTTTTATGCAGTTGATTCTGCTATTTATTTTGTTTGAAAATTGCAATTTTTGAATTTTCCATTAACTACTAATCTTCGTGTTTTAAAATGTTTCGATGGACTAGTACTGTGCTCGTTTTAATTTAATGTCGTAGTTCCAGTTCCACTTTGTATATAAAAATGCCAAATTCGGAAAAGACAAATTTATAAGTAAATTAAAAAAATTAATTTAAAAAGAGAAAAAATAATAATAATTAAAGACAATAATGTTTAGTATGTTGGTGTGGTGAGTGTATATGAAGTGAGTGTATCGTTAAGTTATGTAGTGTGTGATGCATGCATATTATGAGAATTGTCTCCCATTGGCTGCCATTGGGCAGCATACCTTCAATCTTAACATTGTTTAATTCCGCTCCCAATTCACACTGCACCTCCTTAACATCCATTCCGTTCTTCGCCTGCGGCACCGTTTCCTCTGAAGATGATGTACTAGAAAACACTATCAAAGCCTGGTCAGCTTTAGGAGTCTTTACTCTCTTCGGTTTTTCTGGAGGACAATTATTTTGGCATGCAGTGGACGTTGACGGGGCTGGCTCGCTCAATGCGTCAATGAGGTTGAATGGGGCTGAAGGTGGTAATGGCATCAACAGTTTTGAGAATGTATCTTGTACTGGTGTGTATTCTATGTTCCCTGCTTCGTCTGTAATGGAAATGGTGAACTTTGAATACAAATGATTTTAGCCAAACGCAATATGCATGTTTTTTTACTTATTGCCAAGAAATAATATTATTTTCTACAACATTTTAAATTGAAGAAAATAATGAAACTGTTGTAGCTAGTATAAAAACTTATTTTTTAGGCTAACATCTCTATTATTATTTTTTCCCCAGACAAATAATTCACGTTTTATTGTGCTTACAATAGTACCAGAAATCAACAAAAACTGTACTAGATTACGACCTACCTTCATTTTTATTTTTTTATGTCGTCAACCACACAATCACATTTATCCCATGGATGAAAATAACTATTACACTTACTTATAAGGTGACATTTAAATGATAAACTGAAAAGAGTTCAACTTGTGTATTGAAAGTACAGCCACAAACACCCAAAACGGATAAATGATCGACTTGCGGCAAAAGAGTGTTTTCGATATTAGCCCAAACAAATAATGCTATGTGACTACTGATTGGTAACTTAGATATTATGTATATTGTATTCATTCGCTGCGTGTTGATGTCAGCATAAATCTGATACAATTATTATGTACGGGTTTGCCCTGCATTTTCCTTGAAACACCTTATTAAGAAGGGAAATAAAACAATCTTAAATTAAACCCTCATCTCATGTGTATTAGGAAAAATCTTTGCTTAGTTTTAAGCTTACTATTCAGTTTTTGTAAGATGCAATATTTAGGGCTTCAAAGACTTCATTTGAGTCTGTAACAAGTACAATCCTGTTTTAACTTGCATTTGAAGAAGAAAATCAATCATTTACAAAACAAAAACTTACCAAGTGCGGCTATAGCAAGATTGAAGTCAGTAATAAGATACATGTATTCGTCAAGCTGTTTCATGGCGCTGAGGAACCGCTCCTTGAGCTCAGATGGGTCACAATTAAGCTGCTGGATAAAGCCTTGCGTCTGTAACGATGGCAGTAATTTTTTTTTTTATTAAAAAATGTCTATTATCAGCACACAATAGTGGTTGGCTATTTTACAGAGGCAGAATAATTAGAAGAACAATAAGAAAAAATTGACTTTTATTTCCTGAAGTTCGTTGATAAAAAACTGTGATAAAAGTAAGTACTTTGGAAATAACATACTGTCTCATTAAGCTACCTACTCGTCTTACTCTACGTAATATAGAGAAAATATTGACATGAAAATGGATTTAAAAAATATTTTCCATGAATGTTGCCTATGTGAATATTTTTGCAATAAGTACCTACCTTAACGTTAGAAGCTTCTAACCGCTCCACTGATTGTATTACATATTAAAACGCAATATTGTAAAAGATTCACACATTTGATATTCTTTACATAAGAAAATATGAGTGGTATTTTATAGTCATTAGCTCGTGGCTAATTAAACACAACCGCACGGGTCGATCCGTCAGGTTAAGCTACTCTTGCCGGGGTTGGTCCGTGGATGGGTGACCATCTTTACATACCGAGGCTCCTTCGTGCCTCGGAAAGCACGTTGGTCTCGGCTGTCATCCGTGGATCTTTGACAGTCGTTACGGGTCGTCAGAATCCCGAGTCTGACAACCAGTCTTACCAAGGGGTATTACCCAGTTACTGGGTTGTGGAGGACAGTTAGGCAGTGGCTCCATGTAAAATACTGGTATTCAGCTGCATCCGGTTAGACTGGAAGCCGACCCCAACACAGTTGGGAAATGGCTAGGCAGATTGATATAAGTAACACTGTACCCGTTACCCAACATTTTGTGACTTAAAAATAGACTTACATAATGCCAAGAAATAATATTATTTTCTACGACATTTTAAATTAAAGAAAATAAAGAAACTGTTTGTAGCTAATAATGTGCTACTAATTAGAATAAACTCACTGTATAGGGACAAAAACTTATTTTTTAGGCTAACGGCTCTATTATTCTTTTTCCCCAGACACATTATTCATGTTTTATTGTGCTTACAATAGTACCAGATATCCACAATAAAAATCCGGCCAAGTGCGTGCCGGACCACGCACAATGAAGGGTTCTGTAGTTAATAATAATCTTTATTTATATATAAAACATATTGAAGTACATGTAACATTTTTTACAAAGTGGTTAGTATATCTCTAAAAATCAAATGTGTGACGTGCTGCTCTCCTTGCTAGGCTATGAAATAGCCTGTATTAAGGAGTAACAGTGGCGATCGCTTCTAATTGTTTATACTATAATTTTAATTTATTTTTACAAGTTACGTTTATAAATATTTAAATAAAGGTAATTAGTGCGCGAGCGCATTTGCGTGTCTGTACTTGTGTGTATGGGTGTGTGTGTCTAGGTGCGTGAGCATGAGCGTGCGTAAGAAAAGGGATTGGATTAGAGTGGATCTATCTTTTGGGTGAGTGGTAGGTACATTATACAAACTTATCATAAAATCATAAATTGATTAAATTAAATATTTTTCTGTTTCCTCGTAGGTGTTATCTTGAAGAAATGTGTGGACAGACTTCTTACAATTTAGATAAGACAGTTTATATATTGGACATTTTTTGTTTATTGTTTTGTATAGAGTCGGACCTAGATAATAAAAGAATCTTTTGGTAAACGGCAAGCGGGTTTTGGGAGGAGTACATATTTTATCTTTTCGGCGTTTGGTAATTTCAATATAGGGGGTTATGCGGCGTTGCAACAGAATTGATTGTAAAATAAAGTGTTGTCGCACGTTAGGAAGTTGCAGTTTTTGTATAACTGATTAGTTGGATATAGTACTCGTAGTGGCCGGAAAGTAGCCACTTTCAGTATGGCGCGATGTGCAACCTCCAATGGTTTAAGGAAGGTTTTTGCAGCACCACCCCAACAGGGAATACAATAGGTAATAATAGATAGGCATAAGACATTACGTATAATTATAAGATTTGCAATATTTCTTAAGGTTTTAAATACATATAAAAAAAAATCAGCTGCCCCATACATTCATGTTAGCATAACTCGTCAAAATGTAGGGAGCAGCTGTTTTTTTTTTGCGCGTTTTCTGGTTAGGTCCCATAGTAAAAGTTGTTTGTTATCATGAGCACAATCATGTGTTTAGGTATCGGTCATTAATTACCAGTCACCCTATATAACACAAGCAAAATAAAATACTTAGGGATCATAATAGATGAGACTCTCTCATTTAAATATCATATCGAGTCCTTAAATAACAGGATTCGTAAGTTATTTGTTTTCAAAAAGATATGCAATATTGTAGACCCGAAAACAATTAGACATGTTTACCTTGGCCTTTGTCAGTCAATATTAACTTACTCTATCACTTCTTGGGGTGGAGCGGGAAAAACATTATTACTCACCACCGAAAGAGCACAGAGAGCAGTTCTCAAAGTACCCACTTTCCGCACTTTACTTTTTCCCACTAACCTTCTCTATAGTGCTTGTAAAGTACTAACAGTCCGCCAATTGTTTGTATTGAATTTAGTATTAAAACAGCACGCATCCCTTCCGAGCACTGAATGTACTAACAAAAGACGGAAAGATATGGTTTGTACTCGAATAGAGGAAACTAAACATGCATTCACGTCCAAATTTTATGTTTTCCTTGGTCCGCTAATTTACAATAGAATAAATGCAGCAGCGAACATCTATCCTCAAATGTCAGAATGTATTATTTATTTATAGGATAGACAATATTGATGTATAATTAAATATAAAATGCTAAAATTAATAAATGTAAAACCTGGTATGTTTGTGCTCGCCGTAAAACGAAACGTGCGTTTGCAACTGCAAACGCACGTTGTGTGATTCATTACTCCCGCCACTGAGTAAGGGGGTATAAAACGGCTGTTGCACAAGCAAGCGGGCCCTGCCCGTTTGATTATGCTCATGACCATCATCTTCAATGGTGCCATGAGTAATAATATCTTTCCTCACGCCTGGAAACAGGCTACCGCTATCGGTATCCCTAAGCCCGGCAAGCCTAAGAGCGAGCCCTCTAGCTACCGGCCTATCAGTCTACTCAACGTTTTCGGCAAAATCTATGAGAGGCTTATTTATAAGCGTCTCAGAGATTATGCCGACACAAAGGGTCTCATTCCCGACGAGCAATTCGGTTTTCGAACCCAGCACTATTGCGTGCAACAGGTCCACCGTATTGTCGAGCACATCAGCGTTGGGTTCCAACGCGGTGCGATGACTGGTGCTGTCTTCTTCGATATAGCGAAAGTCTTTGACAAAGTCTGGCACAACGGCTTATTATATAAGCTTTACCAACTCGGTGTGCCAGATCGTCTCGTGCTCATCTTATGAGACTTTTTGTCAAACCGCACCTTTCGCTATCGTATCGAAGGAGCGCTTTCCTCTCCCCACCCTATTCGCGCAGGAGTCCCTCAGGGCTCTGTGCTTTCCCCCTTATCTTCATCCTCTTCGCCAGCGATATCCCGAAGGGTAAAAAAGCGCAGTTGGCGCTGTTCGCAGACGATACGGCCATTTTCTCCAAGGGAATTCGCCCTGACTCGATCGCTCGCACTCTCCAAACCGCAGTCGATGCCCTCGGCAAGTGGTTTCGAAAGTGGAGAATCGAAGTCAATTCCGATAAAAGCCAATCCATTCTCTTTACGAGACGGCGTAATCGGCTCACCGCCCCACCTCGGCCGTTCACCATGTTTGGCAAGCAGATCCCTTGGGAAAAGCGAGCCAAATATTTAGGTGTGACGCTCGATAGTCAATTAACATTTTCAGAGCACATAAAACAGGTTCGTTCGCGGGCCTACTTTGCTCTCAGCCGTTTACACTCCGTTCTGAATGCACGCAGCAAATTGTCCCTTAAGTGCAAGTTGTGTATTTACACAGAGTGCATTCGACCTATCATGACCTATGCGGGCCCAGTCTTTGCGCACGCAAAGCCCCGCTTCATCTATAGGATGCAGACCCTTCAGAACCGTTTCCTCCGAAAGGTAACGGGAGCCCCTTGGTTCGTTCGGAACGAAAACCTTCACTTAGATCTTAAAGTCCCGACCATCCGTCAGTACTTGAAACGCCTTGCCAAGCGTTTCTTTGATTCCGCTGTGAAACATCGCAATCCCTTGGTTGTCGAGTCCGCTAGCTATGTCCCCAGTAGAATCAGTAGTATCCGCCGTCCGCGACATGCCCTCACTGAACCCGATGACCCTATCACCCTCCTCCAGGAAAGTAATAGGGAAACTAGCACCGTCTATAAACACAAACACAAATCTACATTCCGGCCTCGCCGCCGAGGCCCACCGCGTTTAAGACCATCTAACGTAAATGTAAATGTAAATTCATGTCCCTTGATCGGTTTAATCGAGCCAGCTGGTGGCGTAGCTGAGCCTGTAGCTTTAAACTCGCCTGATAATAATAATTCCCCTAACTTGATCCAGCCTATTGCTTTGCCTTGTTTATCATTGGTCAATGACAACGACTCCCTAAGCCGAGGTCCGTACCCCACAGGGGGTGCCCTTAGTGCGCAGCAAAGTCCGGTTAAGTAGTCGAGACCTCTAATGGTCACACTACGAGATGCCATTCCCAAAAAAAAAAAAAAACAAGCGGGCAGTCGAGTTCGAGTGATTGAGGAATGAAATTTTTTTTTTTAAATTATTTTTTTTGATTTTTCTCGATTTCCGTATTTCAGGGATACCAAAGTTACACTAAAAAGGATATATTATAGAAAAAAAAATAACTACTATAATAAATCGACGGGTTATAAAGTACAGTGCTTCCCCAGTTTCGATAATTGCAGTAATAAATTCTATAGCACCTATTAATTTATATGATTTATTCGAAAACATCACAAATTCTGGTATTTCTCACACTTTCAACTTTTCACAACCATTCAGTTCATATGAAACTGTGTTTGATAGAGTGTATTTACACACAGTTTCCAAACTGTGTTTCCTACCTACGCTAATATTTATTTAGTAACAAAACATTCATCAGCGGTGAAGTATTCTCGTTTGTACATGAATATGTTCATGTACGAAATAAAATTTCTTATATTATAAAGTTAATCATCATGTTTGTGTCATCATAATTGAATTGTGGGGATAATAATTATCCATAATTATTATCCCCACAATTCAATTATGATTCAAATAAAATTTCTTATATTATAAAGTTAATCATCATGTTTGTGTCATCATAATTGAATTGTGGGGATAATAATTATGGATAATTATTATCCCCACAATTCAATTATGATGACACAAACATGATGATTAACTTTATAATATAAGAAATTTTATTTCGTACATGAACATATTCATGTACAAACGAGAATACTTCACCGCTGATGAATGTTTTGTTACTAAATAAATATTAGCGTAGGTAGGTAAGTGACATATTAATTTTTAGGTACCCCCAAAATGTGGTCACCCTTCACACTAAATTTACAAGAAAATTGTTAAGTATTGTTTTTTTAGAATCCAAAATATATACATTGATGAACTGTGCAGATATATTTAGCAGACATTTCTGCTAAATGTTAGCATCTCTGGCTTTAGATTCCGTTGAGATCTCAGGTGGCGACAGTCAATCATAGATAATCAGAACGTCAGGATTGAGGAGCCAAAGAAAATGCGTTCATCTACAAAATTTACTCTGTTTTACTATTTTATTCATACATTGCAAAAACAAACACAACACCTGCTAAATGATCATTATGCCGAATATATTAATTCATCGCTCACATCCAATAGACATTCACCTCTTGAGTTTAGATTGAGGAGCCATACTAAAAGTATTGTATTTTCTTTCATTTTAGCGCTACAGAAGCTAAATTTTTAGACGGTAATATGCACAATTGCTACTAAATGATACAAAATTTTCAAAAATATTCATCTATTACTTAACGAGTTCCAGGTGGCTCCTCAATCCAGACGTTTAGATTGAGGAGCCACTTTTGCATTAAATATAACTAGTGATATATTTTGCTGCTAAATCTAGAATTCGTGCTGCAAAATCAGCTACATTGCAGCTAAATTATGGTGAGATCAGATTTTAAAAATCTGATGTGGCTCCTCAATCCTTACGGACATTTTTGTTTCTACCGGCGATCTAATTAAATTTTAGAACACAAAAGCTGAGATATATTGCCTCGCGGACTTTTTTGAAGGTAATATTGAGCACTTTAATCATGTAGTACATACTTTTTATGTATCATCAATAGTTTTCTCAGCGCATGCCAAATAATGAATTTTATAGGCAAAATTTTGCTACTTTGGGTTGCATTATTGCAATTTTCTTAAGGATGTCTAAAATTTCTGAAAATAAATTATAGCCTATAAATTAGCATTCTACTGGTGAAAAAATGGTTACCATCGGTCTAGTAGTTTCAATATTATTATTAGTATTAGTATAGATTTTCAAAATGTGTGACAGTGAACATTTGGAAGTGTTTGAAACTTCAGATTCATTAATACCAAGTGAAAAACAGTTTGAGATTGTGGCACGAGAAGATTTTTACATAGAGCTACGAAAATATTACAGTGAGCAAATTGATAAAACAAAAAAACCGGAATACAAATCAAGAAAAACACAAAAGCTACTAACCAGCAAAACCACTATGCATCGAAATATGATGTTTTGGACGTGGGAAAGGAAAAAATATTAATTATGAAGCACAAAACTGTTTCTTCTCCAGTGATAGAAGCCAGCAAAAAATATTATGACATTTTAATAGAAGTACATCTAGCTACAGGCTACGGTGGGCGCGATAAAATAATATATGCTCTGAAAGAGAAGAAAATAGTGCTGCAGTTTGCAATAAAACGATTTGTGAATTTATGCCAAACTTGCATGACAAAGAGAAGTTGCCCGAAATCAGGTATTGTGGTCCGACCTTTAGTGACAAATGATTTTACCAGGATCTCTAATGGATCTCATAGAACTTCAGTCATCTCCTGATGCTGATTTCAAATGATTGTTAAATTACCAGGACCACTTAAAAATATAGAAAACATCTTAACTTCGTACAATGAAGTTTGTGATTTTTTAAAATGTGTCTTATTTATTTATAACTCTATGATTGCAGAATTGACATTGGAAACAGACCAATCAAAGACGGCCTCATAATCTAACGATCAGTGAAATTGTCTAAATATCATTGCCTTACAATATCAATACACTAAAATCAATCCGTTAAATTGTAACATATATACTACTAAGTACCGTGAATTTTTTCACCCATCCAAAACTAACCGTTTAGCTGGCAGGGGGGGGGGGGCACTTGGCTCTAACAAAAATTTGCACTTTAAAGCTTAATATTTCAGAAATGCATCCCTAAATCAAAAAAACTGTTTTCACATATTTTTGGAAGACCTTTCTGACAACACCCCACACCATGGGGTGGACGAGGAAAAAAAATCATACCCACTACGTGTACAGAAGGTAGGTAGGTACACAAAAATAAAAATTTTTTTCATGATTTTATTTTACCACTGTCGGCGTGATGAATACGTAATATCCATGCCAAATTATAGCTTTCTAGTACCAAGAGTCTCTGAGCTAAGCTTAGCTCAGACCCCAACTGGCACTGGCTGCGTCCGCAGCTGCGGACGTACAGACGGACATAGCAAAACTATAGGGGTTCCTTGATGACTACGAAAGCCCAAAAAACTGTACTAAATTACGACTTACCTTCATTTTTATTTTTTTTATGTCGTCAATTGCGTGATCACATTTGTCCCAAAATATGTTCAATCTGGATCCAAGTTCGTTTCGCCGATGCATAGTCAGTGTTGCGAGGTCGACGAAACTCCTAGAAAGTGCATTTAAATTATATTATGCTGAAAAGCGAAATAAAATTTAGAAAGGTAATACGAAAGTACTTACATTTTGGCTTCTAACTTTTACCCAACGTTAAGGCGGTAAAACTTGCAGAAGTGTATTCAATTGGAATGTTTAATTTCAGTTTGTACAATGTTTAGATTTGCATCTCTGATAGAAACACAAATAACACAACTTTTTCAAAGTTTTTTTTCCAATGATGAAACCTCTGACAGCCACAGACGACCACAGAGAATATATTACGCGAAAGCACAGTCAACAGAACAGATGATATATAAATCGTTCGTTCATTTGAGTTTTCCTAAAAAACTGTTTCTGAAGGCACTAATAAAACAAACGATTGCACGATTGTGTACTGTTATTTAAAAGTCATGTGTTGAGTTGAAATCGTTATAGGTTAAATAATGTTTCTAACCACAAACCTGTGAAACAGTGACATCTAGTGGATTATCATTAAAATTAAATTGATCTACTCGATACTAGATAGCGCTACTTACCGGTGGTACTGTTGTACGTCTATTCTCTAGTAGATGGCGTTAGTAGAGTATTGTTGATATATTTAGATGTTTGAACAAGTTATTAAATTGCTATAATAAAAAAAAAAAACTCCTTATCAACACCATAAGTACCTTACCATTAAATTTTTACCATGAAGCACAACAATTTTATTATTATTTCTTTTGTAATTCAACTAATGCGGAATATGATTGTGAAAATAAGTTGCTTGCTCTGAACGAGTGACAGTGCCTATGGGTCTTCGTTTCAAAAACCTGATATCCTCTGACCAACAGTGGTCTTGCCTATATTATTACATCATTTTCACCGTCTGTCTACCAACTACTCATCGAAACCAATCTAACGAGCCAAAACTCGGTGGGTTTACGATTAGCAAGGCCGAGATCCTGTGTCCAACTTCCTGCTCCATCATCAGACTATGTTCACTTGTTCACCATCTCCTCTAAGTCAACAATTCATCGAGACCGTTTGATTGAGCTCAAACATGATATGTCTGCTGTAAGTTGTTGATGAGTTGATTATTCCGCAGACGTTCCTGGCTGCAGGTTGCCAAGGTTACCACATAATTGGAGTGTTAACAAAATATTATAGTACCTACCTACACCAAATTTCTAGTCGATCGGACGAGTAAAAGTGAAATAAATTACCATTATGTGGCTGAGATCCCTGGGTCCAGCTAATGGCAACGCCTCCACAGGAAGAGGTGTTCTCTGGCGGGAACTGCTTAAGCTCCTTGGCAATTTTATCAAGCTATCTGAGGGCCTTCCATCTGGGCACGTGTTACCGTGGCTGACTCTTCATCATCATCATCATAATCAGCCTATAACGATCCCACTGCTGGGACACAGGCCTCCTCTTTGTGAGTGGGAGTGAGCTATAATCCATCACGCGGGCCCAGTGCGGGTTGATAGATGTCACATGACATCGAATTTTTGGTTCTAGGACATGCCGGTTTCCTCACGATGTTTTCGTTCACCGCTTTGAGAGAAGACGTGATTAAATTATTTACACAAAGTAAAGCACCTGCTTGGGTTTGGACCCACGACCTACAACAGCTCGTAAGTCGGGGCCGTTACCACTGGGCCACCATTGCTCTTGCGTGGCTGACTCGGAAATTCCTAAATAGACTCCGAACCCAAGTCGGCTGGAGCAAAGAGAAAGATGGGGTTTAGGGACGGCTTGGATCTCAAGTGTATATGCGGCGTCTCTACGCAGACAATGGCCCCTACTTCTATCTTGCATATTATCACATGCCCTGTCACCTGTACACTTGAGGATATTATGAATGAGTCAGCGAGCATAGTTCGTGTGTCTGAATTTTGGGATAAACATAATATTTAAACTTTCTCAATCACTTTTTTATGTGCCATAGCTGATTATATTCACAATGGGTGAACAGATTTTCATGAAACAGCTAAGACCCACCACCACCACCACCACCACAAAGTAAAAAAACTGCATTGAAATCGGACTACCCGTTTGGGAGCTACCATGTCACAAACAGAACGAATCTTATAACACTACTTCGTCGGTGGTTAAAAGGATCTACAGTACCCAAATAATTTTGTAGGTACGGTCAGCAACAGAAGTCGGTTAATACCACTTTTTGACATCACCTAAATTAACACAAAATAATTTGATAAACTGCTTTTTTTTCGTTTAACTGTTAAGAGTTGATATTTTAAGTACTACAGTTCCGTATAGAATTCAATATTTCGCTTAATAGTTAATATTAAAAAACTGCAAGTGTTAATCGACTTTTGTTGCTGACTGTACCTAGGTACAGTAATAACTTTTGGTTTTTTAAATCGGAATACCATGTTGAATAATATATTTTTTTTTGTTTTACGCAATGAGACATTTCAACTTACGTTTAACGTTTTATTAAACTACATATAATCTCTTTATGTACGAATAAAGTTTGGTTGTGTTGTGCAAAAGAAAAAATTCAAAGTAGACGTATTCATTAATCGGGCAGCGGGCGGGTTACGCACTACGTTTCAATTAAAAAGGCCAACAAACTAAACAAGGTCCACATAATAAATTCAGTGCACCCCGCTCCATTCACCACTAATTGGATTCAGAGGCTCAAGCAACCAATTAGAGTAAAAGAGACAGAGTTACAGGGGGTGTTTCTGACCCGGTGGAGGGAGAACGAAGATGTCTGCGCTAAATTTCAAAACACCCATAGAGAATCGTCCTGACCGTTAAAAGTTTTTCAGGAAAAGTTCCTCTGGGCTAAAGTTGAATGGAAAGTATTAGCTTGGTTGTAATTGATGCATGTTAGTGTTATTTTAACTGGAATAGGTTGGTTCTTTTAAATAGGAAAATTATATCATCATTATCCCACTTTATTTAGGGTCAGTGCAACATGTCTTCATCTCGGTTGTCATCCCCTTTCTAGCATCATTCTTTATCTAGCGTCTTTCACACAGTCCATCCATCGTTTCATTGGTCTTCCCCTACTTTTATAGCCATCGACATGTATACTCAAAACCATTCTCCGTAGGTAAGTAACACATGCCCAAACCATGACAACCGGTTTCCGCTTAACTTTTCAGTCATTGGTGCCACTTTCAGACTTCCTCATGCCATTTCCTATTCTATACATTCGTGTAACACCACATATCCCTCTTAGTATTCTCATCTCAGCTACATACAACTGCCTTTCATTCATCCCTTTTGTGGCCCAACGTTCTGATCCGTACAAGATAGCAGGTCTAACTATTGATTTATATCCCACTTTTATCTTCCACTTAAGTTTAAGGGGAATGCGGGAGTCGCAGATAGTTCCCGTGACCTGCCGCCATTTCATCCATCTAGTGTTAATTCGGTGCTTAACAGTCCGATCTACTTCGCTATCACTTTGCGTGAACCGAGATACCGAAAGTCGGAGCAGACTGGGAGAAGCGCGCCATTAAGCTCAAAGAACAACTATTTTGCGAGTCCCATTTCTTCTTTACACAAACACAATGGGCTTAGAGTACGTTTAAAACGGTACGCTATATTGACTATTCCTTTTGCGATAGCCGCCTAGCCGCCATGTCCGCAGCAACCGTGTTAATAGAGTGGCGAGTTCATTTAGGATAAGCAATCATTGATTGATTGCAGTGGATTGATAAAGTACTTCACTCGCTGTGAAACTCTCGTGAAAACGAATCACTGTAATCCGATTCGTCTTCATGCGGATGCATCTGAAGCTGAAGTTTATAATTTCAGCTCGGATATACGAGGGGGGATCAAAAAGTAGTGAGAACGACATACTCCTTGGTAAGAAAAAAAATAATTACTGGCAGGCATAGCTCAGATACATATTTGTAATATTAATAAAGGAAAAAATCTTCGTTTCTCTTTTGTTTTTTTTCTGAATGTAGTCATTTGTTTGCTTCGTGTCGGAACGTGTTCTCGAAAATGGAGAAAAACGAAGTGCGAGCCATTATTAAATACCTCTGTTTAAAAAAGTTAACGACGCAAGAGATTCATTGCGATTTGGAGGCAACATTAGGAGAGTCTGCTCCGCCTTATTCCACTGTCGCAAGGTGGGCTTCTCAATTTCGAGTAGGGAGAACGAGCACGGAAGACGAACATCGTTGCGGCCGTCCATCGACGTCAGTCACCCAAGAAAATGTTGCGAAAGTCGAGAAAATTGTATTGAGCAATCGAAGAGTTACCATCCGATACTTAATTCAAGAAACGGGAATTTCATATGGAAGTATTCAATCCATATTGAAACAATCTTTGAATATGAGAAAAGTCTCCGCAAGATGGGTGCCGAGAATGTTAACCGACAGTCTGAAACAAAATCGACTTGACATTTCGAAGATATTATTGGACAAGTTTCAAGAAGATTTTGAAAACTTTTTGTCTCGTTTCGTAACAATGGACGAAACATGGGTCCATCATTTTGATCCCGAGACAAAACAGCAATCATCGCAATGGAAACGGCCATCGTCACCGACCCCGAAGAAGTTTCGTGCCGTGGCATCGGCTGGCAAGGTTATGGCCTCAATATTTTGGGACTCAGAAGGGATATTGTTGATTGATTACCTGGAGCGTGGAACCACTATTACAGGCCAATATTATGCAGCTTTAATTCCTATGTTGAGGAATGCCATCAAAGAGAAAAGGAGAGGGAAACTTCGAAGGGGCGTGCTGTTTCATCACGACAACGCACCCGCGCACACGTCGGCAGTTGCGATGGCTGCCATTCAGCAAGCTGGCTTCGAATTGGTTGACCACCCCCCTTATTCACCAGATCTGGCGCCTAGCGATTTTTATCTGTTCCCCAAATTGAAAGAATACTTAAGGGGAAACAGGTACGAAGACGATATCGAGGTGATGGATGCCGTGGAGAGCTTTTTGCAGGACCAAGACAAAACTTTTTTTTTTGAAAGGGATTGAAGTCTTGGAAAAGCGCTGGACTCGGTGTGTAGAGAGATTCGGAGACTATGTAGAAAAATAAATTATTAAGTTATCAATAGTCATTATAATCTATCTCATTCTCACTACTTTTTGATCCCCCTCGTATGTTTATTTTTTCATGTTCGTCAGAAGCCCGAAAGTCTGACAACCAGTTTTACCAAAGGGTATCGTAATACCCAGTAGGTAATTGGGTTGTGGAGGTCAGATAGGCAGTCGCTCCATATAAAATACTGGTATTCAGCTACATCTGGTTAGACTGGAAGCCGACCCCAATATATTTGGGAAAAGGCTAGGTAGATGATGATATGTTTAAGAATATTGCGATAAAAACTACTGTTTAAAAAATAGAGAGCTTGGTAGCTACCATAGAAATATAAAATTCTTATATCTATGGTAGCTACCTATCTACCTAATTTATGAAGAGACTGGAAGGTCCGAGTATGTATTTTTTTCATAAAATCTTTGCCTTTCATCTGCATACGATAGACTAAAGCCATCAAGCTCCAGAACTGGAGAGACCGCCGAAATCGCAGAACATATACACTTCTGGACACATCTATTGGCCCACCTTAGTGTTTAGGTTTCGATGGCCCCTACCGAAATATGATTGCTAGATTGAACAAAAACTGTTGATGCAGTTTTAAACCTGATACATTTTACCATCTTTTTCGATCGTATTGTTTTCAATTTGAATTCAGAATACCATACGACATGGAGCTACGCCTAACAAGTCGGATATGCGCCTTGTTAAAGGCAATTGATTTTTGAATAAAAAACATGTTTTATCAAATAAAGGTTTAATTTAATAACGCGTGTTGCCTCCATGGGCATCTACCACAGCTCTCATACGATTAGGCATAGAGTTTATCAACCGCTCTATGAAATTTTGAGGGATCATCTCCCATTCCTCTTCTATGGCAGTTTTCAACTCCTGCATCGTCTGGGCAACTGGCTGACGAGCCCTAACACGTCTTTTTAGCTCGTCCCACATGTGCTCAATGGGGTTCATGTCTGGGCTTCTGGCTGGCCAGTCCATAACTGTGATGTTCACATCCCGAAGATATTCCCTGACGATGCCGGCCGCATGGGCTCTTGCATTATCATGCATAAAAAGGAAATTTGGGCCCACATAGTCCGCGTATGGTATCACGTGAGGTTCTAAGCACTCACGAATGTACCTTTCAGCATTTAATGTTGGCAGCCGTGGTCCTGTAACAACCTCAAGTTGAGTTTTGCCGCTCGCGGTTATACCGCCCCAGACAGTCCATGAGCCACCGCCATAAGCAACCCTCTCTTCAAAGCAGCATTGTGCGAAACGCTCTCCCTTACGTCGGTAGACCTTCTTCCTTCCATCATTGCCATGTAACACAATTTTAGACTCATCAGAAAAGAGTACACGGCTCCAATCTTGCTGTGTCCAATTTAAATGACTGCGTGCGAAATGAAGGCGCGCTGTTCGGTGGGCTCGCGTTAGTTTGGGGCCATTAGCTGGCTTGTGTGGTACCATATCGCGTTCTTTTAACCTTCTCCGAACAGTTCGAGCGCTCACAGATACTCCGTGGAAGTCGCGAAGTTGGTTTTGTATCTCAATGGAGGTAAGGTGACGATTTCTCAAGCTGGTCGTCACGATGAATCGATCCTGCCTTTCAGTTGTGACCCGAGATCGTGGCCTTCCTTGGCGACGAACAAAGCCGCCAGTCTCTAGGTACCTCCGATAAACATTTCGGACCGCAGATCGACTTAAATTAAGTTGAGCACTCACGTTTCTTTGGCTGTGTCCGGCCTGAATAAGTGCCACAGCTTGGGCGGCGACTTCAGGTGAAGTATCCAAAGATTATTGATAGAACCTCACCTTAATGTTAAGAATAAGTAATGTTTGTTGCAAAACCAAAGATATCAATCACTTTTTCAAGAATTAAATCCAAGTAAACCAATAAAACCAAGTTTTCTTAGTATTCGATTGTTTGATATCAACAAACAGGCTCCAAATTGTCTTTTGTTTCTTTAAATTGTGTGTTCGAAATTCAAAAAAAGACTATTGAATGAAATTGTGAATGTGCCAGGTTCAAAACTGCATAAAAACTTTTTGCTCGACCTAATATAAAATTTTAGCTAGGACCAAACGAAACTGAAAATACAAGGTGGGCCAAAAGATGTGTCCAGAAGTGTATTATTAATATTCAGTTTTGTTTCAGCAGATTTTCAAGCCAACATTCTCTAGCTTTTGTTACTATTTCTCCAATCTGCTCTGGTGTTTTATATAGTCTCATGCGGGAGAGAGGTCACTTCTCACAGAGAGAAGATCGAGTAGGTACGGGTCAGATAGTAGGTTATCGTTGTTATTCTTTGCTAAACGTTTCATGTAACGTTCGTTATTTCTCTCGTTATGATGTCTTGTTATGAAAAGATTCCTGTTCCATATTCTTAACTAATATTATAAATGCGAAAGTGAGTTTGTTTGTTACGCTTTCACGCTAAAACGGCTGAACGGATTTGGATGAAATTTGGCGCATTGGTAGAACATGACCAGCACCCTAATTGCGTAACACACTATTGATCGGAATCTGAATCATTTTGAAGCACATTGCTAATTCATTGGTTCGCTTCATTCGTTTGAAGAAATTGTTCAGATTCCGCTTCAGATTCAGATTCCGTTACGCAATTAGGGTGCTGGATTAGGACATGGGATACTTTTATCCCAGTAGTACGTTCCCGTGGGATAATTTAAGGCCACCACGCGGGCCAAGCCGGGGGTAAAAGCTAAAGCTATAGTAGATTATATTTTTGAAAACTACTAAGGTTATGATATATATTAGTAACCTCAATCAATCAATCATGCGTCCAATTTGCTGGCTCTACTGACATCTTATTTCAGAGAGGGCAGGTAAAGTACATAATTCCTCTTTGGTATCTGGTACCTACGAACCTAGGGATCTACGAACGTTTTACTGAAATGAAAACTGGGTGTTTTTTATATTTTTTGATGATTTTCCGTCTGCTTCGTTAGTATATTTGTATTTTGTGAATTACATCGTGGCAAGTTCTCACTGTACTCATTAGAGTAAAACAAAAAAAATACACAAAAAAAAAGAAGAAACGAATATTTTTTTTTTTTTTTTTTGTGGTTTATAAACATTATACAAGGTAACACTATTTACACTAGGTACTAAAGTAAATGAGTAACTAACTAACTATACAAATAAATACAAAACAAAAGGACACTTAGGCGTCGAAGTACTCGTCCACAGCGATGTCATCCGGAAACGTGCCCAGAAGACTGGCAGCATTGCCACGTTGAATGGCAATGCTAATTCTTTGGCCAAAGAACGAGCCAGCCCTCTGGTCACGTGAAGACTCGACCAGTCGGCGAGAAATTTCCTTAAAAAGTAGACGAGCACTCGGTTTCCATGACCCGAGCGTTTCGACCCCAAACGGCTCAAAACTGACCTGTGAGATGTCGCGACGCCCCGCAAGGGGCGTGGCGTGCGGAACCGGGGCATATGCCCCCTTGCCGCGGAGGCTATACTGCGGCCCGTAACAACGGGCCTCTCCTTCTGCTTGCCACTGGCAATGGTATGTTTGGACGTGCTGCATTAACACGCCCATGTAAACAGTAATCTGTATATGTATCCGTAAGCTCGTCACGACATATGCATACTGCCGCTTTCTTCACCGCGTCCCGGCGGTCAACCCCTACCGGGTGGAACACACACCTACATGCGTGAAGCCCAGCAGAGAGCGACCAGCGACAGAGACGCGGACTCGACGTTCCTACGGATGGGGTAGATGGCTCCCGCCCGCCCCACTTTCAGAGCTAGCCGAGCCTGGCACGGGTTAGGAAGACCGTGTACTGAGTGTATGGGTGACATTGAACTGAGTGACGTCACCCAGGTATCTTACGCGAGTCGCCGCCCGCACGGCGCCTCAACGTGTGTGTCTCTGCGCCTGTTTAGAGGTGAGTGTCTGTAGTTTGTTACGTGACACGCCTAAATTATCCTAGCACGCATCACGTGACAGCGTATGTAATATGTGGTGAAAGCATTAGTGTCACAAGTGAGCCGCGTGTAGCCGGGAGCGACTCACTTGGAGGTCAATCCGGTGCGGAGATGGGGTCACCGTCCGCAAGTAAATCGCGGGGTAGGGGCCTCGCGTCAGGGGGGCGCGCATGCCACGGCGCTATCTGCTTGACATGGGGCCAAGCAGACGCGTCGGCACGCGCGAACATTCCCTTCGCTAGGCGGCCCACAAACTCGTCCAGGCTCTCAATCCCGAGGTCGCGGTGGAGCACGTCGTTCCTCACGACGCGAGGAGCGTCAACTATCGTCCGCAGCGCGAGACTCTGCTGCGCGCGGAGCGATTTTCGGCTCGACTCGCTAGTGAGGGCGAACCAAGCGGGGGCGGCATAGGTCAAGATTGGGCGAACGTACAACTTGTACACGCCCAACTTGACACTATGAGGGAGGCGGGATGAGAGCACTGGCCTGAGCAGGTTGCGGGCGACCCTACCTTGTGCGGCGACTCTGCGGACGTGTGGCCCCATAGAGAGCCGACGATCGATGGTCACACCCAAGTACTTGACCTGGGGCGCCCAATCGATGTCGACTCCTTGCAGCTTCAGGGGTGGCGGGAGGCGCGCTCGTCCCGTGACAAGCGCCTGCGTCTTACTCACGTTCACCGACAGCCGCCACTTGGACAGCCAGTCGGGGATGAGGTCGAGGACGCGCTGCATTTTGACCGCCGCGTACTTCACATTCATTGAAGAAGCGATATACGCGGCGTCGTCGGCGTACAGCGCGAGCATCGTCTCTGCTGTAGTGGGGATGTCGTCCGTGTATCGTGAGTAACACGCAGGCGACACGCAGCTCCCCTGGGGTACACCCGCCAGCACCGGGCGGGCGCCCGAGAGCGCGCCGTCGACCACCACACGGAACGTCCTGTTGGAGAGAAAGTTGGAAACCACCCTGACGACGCGACGGGGCGCATCCGAGGTGGCCAGCTTGTAAACAAGGCCGTCATGCCACACACGGTCGGCTCAAAACTGTAGTTATCTATAAGGTTACAGTATTTGCGCCGCTTTAGGGGCTCTGCAGTCGCAGCAGCGGTGCCAGCACAGCACGTCGTGCTTGGAACATGAGATGGCGCAAGGGTGTCGACACAGGTTGCGTCCCACATCAGAGGCCTACCCATCTTCCAAGGCAACAACGTCATGCCATCTGGTCTCTTCCCATCGTCACGTACAAAGCCGTTTGGTTCTAATACCGCTGGTACGCCGGCGGTGACAAGAGCGCGACGAATAATGTCGTTGATGCTGGCGTGCCGTGCTATGCGACCTGCGCTCCTGTAGCAGGACAGGCCATGGTGCCCGAGACTGTCGACAGCTTCACCGCAGTGACACCGATGCGGAGCAACACAAGGTGCGCGCAAGCGGAGACACGTAGCGAGCTGAAACGATGAGTCATCGATAATAGTACCTATGGTGGATGACGGGAGCGCCTGAAGCCACAAGCCTGACTCCCATTCTCCCACAGCCAGCAAACGGGCACGCTCAACAGTATTAAATGACGTGATTAATAGGGTATTCCGTATAATACTGCAGAGCGGCACGTCCCACAGTTTCTGGGAGGATGGGTTGTCGGGCAAATCCGTATTGAGACAAGCCATTTTCCAAGCTTTCAACGCATCGGTCAAAAACGGTACCTCAAAATCGACCAGTGAGAAAGATAAAATTTTCCTGGTTAATTTATCGGAACTGTGGACCGAGGAGAGGAAGGCTGGTAAACTAATACTTGAAATTT
The DNA here is from genome assembly GCA_946251885.1 of Cosmia pyralina. Classification (NCBI taxonomy): domain Eukaryota; kingdom Metazoa; phylum Arthropoda; class Insecta; order Lepidoptera; family Noctuidae; genus Cosmia; species Cosmia pyralina. The sequence goes on along the minus strand of OX276350.1, from coordinate 21,394,782 downwards.
TGCGGACGCCGAGACCACCCAGGCGGATGGGAAGTAGCTTGCAGCCACGCTCGGTCGTCCAGGGCCACATCTAAGATAGAAGTTAATGTGTTTCTAATAATTTGGTCTACTTTTTCTAAAAGTTGTGAATGCTTCCAAAGATGGGAGGAGCGAAGGCTATATGTGAATTTTGGTCCAAAGCAACAGTATTGAATGAGTGTGAAGGCCGAATGAATATTAATTTTGTAAAGTCGTTCCGAGACATCATGAAAATTTTGTATTTTCTCTTCAATAAACGAATTGAAAGCGTTCTTAATGTCAACCTTAAGGATGACCTCACCTTTACCGCTATTGATGAAAGTGGATAATGCATGTACCGCAGCCTCACAGCCCCCTTTAGACCCGAAGCCCAGCTGTAGGGGCTGAAATTTGCTGGCCAGTGTTTCGCTGTAGAAAGCACAGCAAATTTTGGCTGCGATACGACGATAAGTGAGCCCTACGGCAATGGGACGAATGCCGCCATCCTTCTTGCGCAGGGCACATAGATTTGCTCCATACAAGATATCAATGACGGCTTCGTTCACATTGCCGGAGAGCATGAGATTAATGAGGGCCGTTAGCTCCTCCAAAAGGGAATCACCAGCCTCCCCGGCACCTGAACACATTAAGTCCTTCAGGTGTTGAGGTGTCAGGCCGTCGACGCCGCCGGCGGAGTCACTTCAAAAGGAGCACACGGCCGCATACACTTGTTGAGCTGTAATTACAAGTGATTTGCATTCCAGATCGGCTGGGTCAGGAAAGGAGAGATCATCTGCCGGGGTAGGGTGTTTGTTCTCCAGAGCTGTAAGTGTCTCTGGAGAGTACGGCGCAACCACATCACTACTAAAGATGATCCTAGCTGCACCTCTGATATCACCCTCGCCTAGTTTAGACTCCACATGGTGCAATAAACCTCTTTGGGGAAGGTGTGCTGTTAATTTAGGGTCGAAACTTTGGGCTGAAATGTTACAATTATCCTTGATTTGTGATGTTAAAGATTTTTTATTTGCCAATTTTTTTGCACATGTAGAATCCTAAACGGGAAGGTTAGTAATTGCTCCCAAGCACTCTGAGAGTTCTCTCTGGCGGCGCGGCGAGGCGGATACAACGCGCTAAACTTGAAGCTACGGATGGTCTCACGCCACGAGGAACTCTCTTTAAAACTGGAGTTGATGTTTTCAATTTTGCAAGCGTTTTCCTAAAGGGTAGAGAGGGGGAAACAGGCGTTAGGGAAGTGGGTATGGTAGGGCATGATGAAGGCACATTGTGGAATTTGTGTTTCTTACCAAAATGTACCTTCAAGCCTCGTTCACCCTTAAAAAGCGTGCTTGGGGACAATGAGGGCATCTCACTAGGACATCCAGCGATGTGGCAGGTTGACTGGCGCTTCGTACAGCGTCACTACCGTCGTCATTGTTTAACACAGAAAAAATTATAATTATAAAAATCGAAAATTATAAATAAAAATTGGTATTGTTTATTGTTATGCATAGAAAAAAGTTATGATGATGTAAGTGTGATGTGACGTAGGGATCTATCGGAGGCTATCTTAGCGGAGGCGGAGGGAGGTACAAAGCTTAAACTGATGGAGGCAGAGGTGAAAAAGAAAAAAAAATAAAACCGACCATTGGTAATATGACTTTAGTAGGAGCAAACTGTATTTCACAGAAAACAGTTTTGCGGCATGTTGTTCAGTTGATTGGTACCTACTGTGACAATGAGAGGGGATCAAAAACTTGAAAAATCGAGTTACTAAATATCTCCACCACATTAAAGGGTCTTCGCTTAGTTTTGGAGCCGATTTTCTTTATTAGACCTCCTTTACAACTCCGTTCAAACTTGCCGAGCGGGTACAATTTCTTGAGGAAGTTCCGCATTTGCAAAGGCTGAGGCGAGTCTTCATAATAACATAAGAGTTCTTTTAACATCCGTTGTAGGTAAGTTTCCACTGCTTTAGACTTTCATGTTATCACCTACATTATACCTAACATTCCAAACAATAAAATTACCAGGAAATTAAATAAAACCTCCAACTCTAAATGGAAGCCATCAACTGAAAAATGCCCAGCAACACATTAAAGTGAAAACTTTCCATACTCGACAGCCAAGGGTCGGACATATCGCATTTGGACGTCATTATCGCGTTATTCCAGCGCGTATCTGCCGGCAATTCCCCGCGTCGCTCCCGGTCCGGCACCGTCCGACTGTCGGATTGTCGGTGTTTTGCCGGCTCGGGGCAGCCACGAGCTATTATTACCGCCGGGCGGGGCGTTTAACTCAATTTGAGGTAATACTCTGGGACAGATACTTACTCTGATCGATGCTAATAGCTTTTATTGATATAGCCTAGGTGTTATTAGTTTACTAGTGGGGAGCTATCCGGTATAGTTAGTCGTCGTAAATAACGTTAATATCACACTTTGACTCGGTCGTGAGACCCTCAAATTGCCGCCTGTTGTACATTTTGAGTTATTTGATAATTCATAGGCGTTCGTAGTGGTTTATTATGTGCCGCTTACTCGTTTAACTGTATTTTCGCTCGTTGCTGGGTGTGGTTAGAAATGTCGAAGGCAATGAGATAATTTACACGTCTTCAGGTGGCGTGCGCGTGTCTCGGTGTGAGGATGGAAGCGTCATATTATTCTGTTACATTGTATGGTGAAGGAGATGGTTGTTGACACGCATGCATGAAGGAAACGACTAGGTACCTGTTTTCTGCACGCTCTACATACTAACATAGGAATTCTTCGAAAGCTGATGCTGTGCTTTTGTTTTCCTTTCTTCAAAGATACTAAAGAACCATCCGGTACAGTCAGCAACAAAAGTTGATTAACACTTGAGTTTTCTAAATCTTAATTATTGAGAAAACTACTTCATTAAAATCGGAACAGATGTAAATTTTAAAGAAAATTAACTCTTATCTAATAAATGAAATGTTAAAAAGCAGGTTCGTATCATGTTGTGTTAATTTAGATGATGTCAAAAAGTAGCAGTGTTAACCGACTTCTGTTGCTGACCTTCCAAGAGTTATGTTACTGAAGGATTTGATTGATTTCGTATCCTAAAGGTATCGGTCCTATAAAAAAATTCTTTGGAAATTCGTGCCCGAGAGTAAATCAAGTTCAAGATCCATTAAAAAGGAGAAGTGTTTTGGAACTCATTTGTCATGCACTTATTCATCATCTGCCTAGCCTTTTCCCAACTATGTTGGGGTCGGCTTTCAGGCTAACCGAATACAGCTGAACACCATTTTTTTTTTTTTTTTTTTGTGGATGGGAAATCATCAAATGACTTCTCCCGCTCTGGGCAGAGGCGGGAGGGCGTGTCAGACTTTTACTGACTAAAACCCACCCATGTTCCTTCAGCTGCCCGTGCCAGGGCCACGGTATCTCTTTCGAACTACCCGCGACCCCGGCGGCATCGGCCCAATTGACCCCGTCACTGCTGACATCTCTTTGAGGCGCGCGTGGAACACAACGCGCCGTCGACCCGGGCCTGGTCCTTACCGGACGGCGAGCTGCCCATTACTCGTCGTCCGCAAGCCCGCGCCTACGGTGGCCGGGAATCGGCAATCGATTCCCGCCGCCCAGGGCGTCTCCTACGGCGGCTAGGGGCGCGAGGGCGCGGCTGTTGCCTCTCCCTCACGCGTTCCGCTTCCTCCTTCGCGAGCATTACTGCTTCGCAGAAGGAGGTGACGGCTTCCCATGCACTCTCGCTCCGTACCATGGCCTGGACCAGGTTTGGACGCGAGAGATCGCCGCCGCCGATCGCCTCCGTGAGAACACGGCGGTGCTCCGCCCAAGCCGGGCAGACCTCCACTGAACACCAGTATTTTACATGGAGCGACTGCCTTCACAAACCAGTTACTGGGTAATACAATACCTACCCCTTGGTTGTCAGACTTTCGGGCTTCTGAGTTCTGACGACCCGTAACGACTGTCAAAGATCCACGAATGACAGCCGAGACCAATAGCTTAACATGCTTACTGAAGCACGGAGGGGTCTCGGTAGATATGTAAAGATGGTCACCCATCCACGGACCAACCACAGCAAGCTGATCGATCGACCCGTGCGGCTGTTATTAGTTATTGTAGTACCAAAATGATGCAGGCATGAGTAAAACCTATTTACTTATTTAAAATATTAGTTACCTGTCCAATCAATATTTAGAGAATAATTCCATACCTACGACTATCTTTAGGTAGTCGAGGCATAGGTGTTAAATCATTAATAAATAACAAATCGGTGCGCCCACGCAGATCAGGTAGGTGTCGGTTGTTAACTTACAATTTACAATGCCGAAGGAATAATAAATTGTTTTGTAAATTTTCCACACAAATGCCCATTTATTACGTTGAGTATCGGTAGCTGAAAAAAGATTATGTGGTATGAAAAACAACACAACACCTACCTACCTAAACAGGGTCAAATTAAATCAGCTAGCGAAACCCCGCGTGATGGGTATCGATTTCTAAACCTAATAAAACAAAAAAGAAATGAATTTGATGTTTTTTTTTTGGGTCGTCAACCGCAGCCGCCGATAGTACCTATAGTCACCTATAATCTCAGTTTAAAAATCAGATTTTTTTTGTGTAAACTTCACAGACGTGATGAGTATCGATTTCTAAACCTAATAAAACAAAAAAGAAATTAATTTCATGTTTTTTTTTTGGGTCTTCAACCGCCGCCGCCGATAGTACCTATAGTCGCCTATAATATCAGTTAAAAAATCTGTTTTTTTTTTGTGTAAACTTCACAGACGTGATGAGTATCGATATCTTAACACGATAAAACAGATTTTATCAACTCACACTTCAAGTAACAACACTACCAGCGGTCATTGACACTAAAAAAAAATCATCAAATCTTTGTAAGGGTTCCGACCCGAACGGTGTTATTACAAAACGAGGTTTTTCTTCGTCATGGTTTAAACCATCGAGCCAGTTTTTGTAATATGAACCTAGTTTTGATAGAAATACAGTTCTTTATACAAAACTGACAACTTAGTCCGGTACCAAGTTGTCAGTTTTGTAAAACTGACATCTTAACGTGTCAGAATAAAGCTCAAAATTCAAAAAAGGGTCCATGGTTTAAGCCTGGGTTTGAAGATGAACCTTGTTTTGTAATAAGACGGTATGGGTTCAAACGGAGCCCTAATTGCTGTTACTCACGTGTCCGCCTGTCCGTCGTCTGTCACACAGGTTTTACAGCCAAATGGTTGGAGCACCAGTCTTCCAATTTTCACAGTGTGAGCATCTTGTTGACCCGGAGCCATACAAATTGTCAAAAAATAGGAGTATTTTTAAATGTTTTTAAGGAGGGCTCCCATACAGATAAAGGGGGACGCGAAAAAAAAAAATTGACCTACCCCATTGAGTGGCGTATTGTTGTTTAGAACTTGTTGAGTAACAAATCAATAGTGTATTTTTTCTTTTAAAAAATATTGAAAAATGAAGGAAGGAGAAGCCACCAGTCAGCTTTTTTTTTACAAAATTTTGTTCTGACGAATTTTTTAACTTCCCATTGACCTATGAACTTGAAATTTGGTGATAATGTTTATAATTACGTATATTTTACTAAAAAATACCAATATATTGATAAATCATATTTTGTACGGGACCCTAAATGTGCGAAGTCCGACTAGCAGTTAACCGATTTTTATTTTCTCGTGTATAGATATCGATACCATCACGTCTGGGAGTTTCGCTAGCTAATTTAATTTGACCCTGTATCTAAAAATTCAGAAACCATTGTGAAGACTCCCGCAGACAGGTATGACGCGACAGCGCGACGTGACTCTAGATAGAACAATTTCCCTGAAGTTTTCTTGGAAATTGTTCTACTAGAGTCGCATCGTGCTGTCGCATCACGCCTGTCTGCGAGAGTCTTAACACTTTCACTGCGGCAGCGTTAAATCTAAACTTTCTACTAGTGCGATACGAGACAAATGCTGCCCGTATCTATGTTTCCTGATATGCGTTACGGCTTCTATTTTGCCGTACCAGAACCTGACTTTCAAAGCCTATACAGACGTGGAAACCGCCTATATCAATTGTTTTTATCAACAATTCGATAGACTATATCCTTGTATATACCTAGCTGCAGTCGCCCTGGGTTCTCTATTATACTTTGAAAGATACAGAGATTTTTCAAAATCTTTCATTCGCGGCAATATATATGCCGTACAGCGTAGAAGTGAAAAAATGCTAGAGATGGGGTTTACTTCTGAAATGATAGTCGATAGTTTAAAAATATTTTTTATTGTAGAAAAAATATTCATATTTAACAGTGTTATATTATTATATAAATCAACGTAATTATGTAACCTAATTATTATAATTACTAATCAACATGAGATCACAACTTTTTTATGCTCGTAAAAAATCATCCAATGACGAATCCCCGTCCATGGGCGGAGCGGGGAGACGGTGTCAGACGCTTACTGACTAAAAAATCGAGCCCATTCCTTCTTTGCCATAGCACTGGGACAAGGACTTCCGCTAGGAAATGACCCAGACCAAGACAACCAGACAAAGAATGTTTGATTTGTGTGGGAATTGAACCCACAACCACTACGCCAACGGACAAATAAATTTAAAAAACTAAAAACTATTAAAGGACGTGTATGAAACTTAGTAAATAGGTAGTTATTCCACTGAATTATTTTCACACTTGACATCTTTGGCATCAAGAATTATATCAGACATAAAACTTACATAAATAGCAAAACTAGTAAAAATTAACAGATTTTTAATTTATTTATCGTGATTTTCATTGTAGCAATTTAAACACATAGCCTTTTGACATTCTTCATTATTCAGACTCGATTTTTGAAAATTATGTGTCTCACCCGAGCTACTACTACACTGCAGAACTTTGTTTCTTGCTTGTGCACCTTCATATTTAACCCCTCTACTCATATCCAGTTTTTTACGTGAACGTCTCATTGTAGCAGAACCGCGTAATATTTTTCACAAAAAATATTGTTACGTCTTGCTTACGGCCAGCACTAGCGCACACTGAACCGCCGCGCGGACGCATGCAGTGTGGTGCGGGGTTGGGGGGGTACGGCAAGATATTCGCCGTACCGCACTGAATGAAAATAATTATCTTACTGTGCGTTACGGCAACTATTTTGCCGTATATTGTTAGTGTATAATATTATTATATTAAAAGCAACAATATTGAAAATATCACTATCTCATTCCTACGCGCAAGGGAACTTAGATAAATCGCCTCCGCACAGTACGCAAAACAAGGACAACGAGCTACCGCACTGGCTGAGAGTCAAATACGGCCAAATACTTGCCGTAACGCAGTGAATGTGTTAATACATGAAGGTTTATTTATTTTATTACGTTTACCTATACCTACCAACAATTGTGTAAACTGATACAGGCACCTAATACATTCTAAAAAGTGAAATAACAGTGCAACTGAGGCCTTAGTGCGAGTTTTTATACTTACCTACTCGATAGCGTTAACGTAAACCTCAATTTGTACTGAAACTGAACTAGCGCCGTCTGGTGACTATAATGGGAAACACAATTATTCCATACAAATTGCCGTAAGGTAACGTTAACGTAAACGCGATCGAGTAAGTATAAAAACTCGCACTAAGCCCACAGTTACCCACTTAGAGAATCAGAGAAATAAGCTAACTTAGAGCCAGTTTCACCACCTTAGATTAAGTTCCTATTAACTTACTTGGCAGATAATTTCATACAAATTCTGTTACATTTTTGAATTTTATTTATTTGGTAAGTAGTGGCTATTCGGACATCGTGAAATAGGCCCTTATTAATAAGCTCTAATATTGAAAAATGGTAACATCGGTTGTCTTCTTCTCCTAAATAATAACTTACCTACACTTAGATTTCATTACAAAATTGTCAGTACCCATAGTATATAATATATATCCATCGAAGTTATTGTAACGACCCTTTGACTGTAAACAATGTACTAATTTATGAACCCAAAACCCCAGGGGAGGGGGGGGGGGGGTTAGTTGCGAACCCCATAGGTTCACAACTACTGATGATGATTTTATTCCATCGCATGATGTTTTTTTACGTTTACATATATATGATATAAGCTTATATACCTATTATATAAAGGATTATTCCTTATGCACACCCAGGTGTTCATGCGACGTTCAAAGGGTTCTTACCTACACTTACATTTCATTACAAAATTGTCAGTACCCATAGTATATAATATACACTTCTGGACACATCTATTGGCCCACCTTAGAGTTTAGGTTTCGATGGCCCCTACCGAAATATGATTGCTAGATTGAACAAAAACTGTTGATGCAGTTTTAAACCTGATACATTTTACCATCTTTTTCGATCGTATTGTTTTAAATTTGAATTCAGAATACCATACGACATGGAGCTACGCCTAACAAGTCGGATATGCGCCTTGTTAAAGGCAATTGATTTTTGAATAAAAAACATGTTTTATCAAATAAAGGTTTAATTTAATAACGCGTGTTGCCTCCATGGGCATCTACCACAGCTCTCATACGATTAGGCATAGAGTTTATCAACCGCTCTATGAAATTTTGAGGGATCATCTCCCATTCCTCTTCTATGGCAGTTTTCAACTCCTGCATCGTCTGGGCAACTGGCTGACGAGCCCTAACACGTCTTTTTAGCTCGTCCCACATGTGCTCAATGGGGTTCATGTCTGGGCTTCTGGCTGGCCAGTTCATAACTGTGATGTTCACATCCCGAAGATATTCCCTGACGATGCCGGCCGCATGGGCTCTTGCATTATCATGCATAAAAAGGAAATTTGGGCCCACATAGTCCGCGTATGGTATCACGTGAGGTTCTAAGCACTCACGAATGTACCTTTCAGCATTTAATGTTGGCAGCCGTGGTCCTGTAACAACCTCAAGTTGAGTTTTGCCGCTCGCGGATATACCGCCCCAGACAGTCCATGAGCCACCGCCATAAGCAACCCTCTCTTCAAAGCAGCATTGTGCGAAACGCACTCCCTTACGTCGGTAGACCTTCTTCCTTCCATCATTGCCATGTAACACAATTTTAGACTCATCAGAAAAGAGTACACGGCTCCAATCTTGCTGTGTCCAATTTAAATGACTGCGTGCGAAATGAAGGCGCGCTGTTCGGTGGGCTCGCGTTAGTTTGGGGCCATTAGCTGGCTTGTGTGGTACCATATCGCGTTCTTTTAACCTTCTCCGAACAGTTCGAGCGCTCACAGATACTCCGTGGAAGTCGCGAAGTTGGTTTTGTATCTCAATGGAGGTAAGGTGACGATTTCTCAAGCTGGTCGTCACGATGAATCGATCCTGCCTTTCAGTTGTGACCCGAGATCGTGGCCTTCCTTGGCGACGAACAAAGCCGCCAGTCTCTAGGTACCTCCGATAAACATTTCGGACCGCAGATCGACTTAAATTAAGTTGAGCACTCACGTTTCTTTGGCTGTGTCCGGCCTGAATAAGTGCCACAGCTTGGGCGGCGACTTCAGGTGAAGTATCCATAGATTATTGATAGAACCTCACCTTAATGTTAAGAATAAGTAATGTTTGTTGCAAAACCAAAGATATCAATCACTTTTTCAAGAATTAAATCCAAGTAAACCAATAAAACCAAGTTTTCTTAGTATTCGATTGTTTGATATCAACAAACAGGCTCCAAATTGTCTTTTGTTTCTTTAAATTCTGTGTTCGAAATTCAAAAAAAGACTATTGAATGAAATTGTGAATGTGCCAGGTTCAAAACTGCATAAAAACTTTTTGCTCGACCTAATATAAAATTTTAGCTAGGACCAAACGAAACTGAAAATACAAGGCGGGCCAAAAGATGTGTCCAGAAGTGTATATCCATCGAAGTTATTGTAACGACCACTCTTAAGAGCGCTATCACAATTTCTCTTCTATTTGAGCGTTTGACTCGAGTTTTGATATGTGATTGTGGTTTTGTTTGAGCCACAAAATTAAAAAAAAACATATGCCTAAGAAAGCTTGATTATTTCTCTTGGGAGTGTTCTAAATAAATATTTCAATTTGTTTACAAAAATCAGTAAAAACCTTGTCACTGCAAAGGTTGTTTCATAAAATTTTACTTTTGGACATGTTTTGATGTTTTGTTACATCGAAGATATAATAATTTAATCATTTAAAAAAATGTCCTTGGAACAAATGTATCTTCAACTTTGTAGTGCTTAATTCAGTTTTTTATGTTTCATACAGTAATGCACCAAAAATAATTCCGTAAACCAGAGAGTTACTGACAATTTTTTGTCCGAAATTATATTTTTTATCTACGAATTTATAATCCAAATTCATACAAAATATATTTAATAATAAGGTTACTATGTTACCTTGCTTGATAAAAAAAATTAGTCTATTTAAAAGTAAAATAATATGTTTAATTAATTATTGTATGCAGTGCTAAAAATCAATGTAAATCTCGGTACACGCGGTCTTTAGCTTTAGACGCCGACGCATCGCATTATGTAGCAATTTAGCAGTTGTGATTACGTTTACTTTGAGTCATATAATAATTATTTTTTTGTTTATATTGTGCAATTTCAATTTATGGAAAAATCACGGTCAAAATGTAATAGCGCCCTTAAGGCGAAATGGTATCGTAACAGGGTTTGGAGGATTGGTATGGTAGGTACTATGGACAAAACTTAAGCATGCTCACTTAAGAAAATATTCCTGTGAGAAAGTGCAGCTAGTGACAAACGATCATTGTGCGATCGAGTCGTGAGCCGTGCATGCGAAAAAATAATACTTACAGAGATAGCAGAGCATAATAATATAGAATTTTATAAAGAAATATGAAAATATTTCTTTTTAAAATTCTATATGCTCTGTTACATTCAAATAAACCCTTATGTCTTTAATGGTGAAATTGTAGACGAAATTTTATTCAAATTGCTTTAAGTAATTACAATCGAATAGTAAAACAGTTTTTTCTCATAAAAAATGCAAATTTTGAGGAAACTGCGACTTTTTTGTATCAAGCCAAATTGTGTCAATCGTGTTTTGGCCCTCATAATTTACTAAAGAAAATCTTAAATTTTAATAATCATGAGAAATGATTTATATAAGGCAAATTTGTAAATTTTGAGGACAAAAAATGATTTTGCGTGCAGCCGAGATGCGTCAAATTATCATCTTTGGGACCTATTTCGCCTTAAGAGCAGCATTAACTGTTATAGAATTAGAAACCGTGAAATCTCTTAACAGGTACCATGCCAACCATGCCAACCATGCCAGGTGTCATGGTGGTTGCCATTTCCATGACAACCTATTTCCACTCAACTTTTCAGTCACCGGTGTCACTTTCAGACTTCCTCCTTTGGGACTCATTTCTTATTCTATCCATTCGCGTAACACCACACATCCTTCTTAGCATTCTCATCTCAGCTGCATGCCTTTCAATTGCCTTTTGTGGCCCAACGTTTTGATCCATACAATACAGCAGGTCTAACTATTGTTTTATAAATTTTCCATTTGCGGGAGTCGCAGATTGTTCCCGTGACCTGCCGCTATTACATCCATCCAGTGTTAATTCCAGTCCGATCTACTTCGTCATCGCTTTGCACAAATGAACCGAGATACCGGATATCGGAGCAGAACGGGATAAGCGCGCCATCAAGCACTATGGCTCCAGAACTGGAGAGACCGCCGAAATCGCAGAATATATACCCACTCGGTTTTGGTTCTGCTGATTTTCAAGCGTACATACTCCAGCTTCCTTTGCCACTTCTCCATTCTGCTCTGGATCTTAGTCCATCTTCATCGAAAAGAACGATGTCATCGACAAATAGTATGCACCAGGGTGCCTCCTCCTGTATGTCCGACGTCAGAGCGTCCATAATCAACAGGAAGAGGTAAGGACTTAGAGCTGACCATTGGGGCAAGCCTACCCCGCCACATTGAACTAGTCGGTGTTGCGAGCAGCCACGTACATAGCACGACTTAACTCTACATGACAGACTTCCCGCGCAAACCTTTCTTTTTCAAGGCCCACCACTAGACATCCTGAGGTACCCTATCATATCATACGCTTACGTACTAACGGGATTAGTAAGTACTACTAAGTTAGTAGTTAGTTAGTAAGTAGTACTATTTTATTATAATATAAGTATACATAGATTTAAACAACCATATCGGATGAGTCTCGCAATAATTCGAACGAATGCTAAGCGTTAATTAGTTTATAATCTAATGTGTTGCGTCTCACGTTTAATGAGTAATTAAAGAGGTTCGAACATCACTCCGGGGCTAATTTCCTCACTAATTACGATTACAGCTCAACCAGGAATCGTAAGTTGTACGCGAGGCGTCAATACGCCCCTGACGTGCTGCGTTTGAACGTTGAACCATAGACTAAATACTATAATGCGTGGACTGGTAAGTTAAGATTGTTTAACAGGACAGTGGTAGAGTTAGTTTCCAGTGTCCGAATTAAGGGTGTTAGTTTAACTGTTATAATAACTAGGTATTATTAGTATTAAAAGAAACGAATTTTACCATAGATAGTAGTAGTCTATGGTAAAATTCGTTTCTTTTTCGTAAATTTTCTCTAAGCTCATTACTCTGTAGATGAAAGCTAGTTGTGCTCCGAAGGTTTTTCTTAAATAAAACTAGTCTTGAAGCAAAACTATACTTTCATTGCAAATGTGTGTGTGATTGAATAAAAGTAATCCATACATCACTACAACTCTTCACACACACTCCTACACACCCACCCACACTACACACTTTGACACTTATGCTTAGATGGTGCTAGCGTGTCATCCTATTTGTTTCTTATACTAATAAGTGTAGCTACTATGTAAATTGTAAATCCGTAATTGGCTTTAAGATCAGTTTATTTATTTTAAGTAAAATTGCTAAAGAGCTGTATGAATTAGATAAATAAAAAAACTTTTTTACAAAAAAATACAACCGACTTCCAAAAACAACACTACAAAGTGAAAAATAACTTTAATTTCGGAAGTCGGTGACTAGTTAAATGTATTTTCGTTTTTTGCCACCGACTTCCGAAATTAAAGTTATTTTTCACTTTGTAGTGTTGTTTTTGGAAGTCGGTTGTATTTTTTTGTAAAAAAGTTTTTATTTTTCACTTTTTCGTTGTAGTAGCTACCCCACACAAATTCTAATACCACTACCTGCAAAACAAACTAGAACATCATCCATATAAAAGTGGGGAAAAAAATACGTATTATTGAAGCTAACTCAAAAACTACCGAAGCGAAGTTAATCACATTTTATATGGGACCAAATGTGATGTATACCCTCTCGAATAAAACAAAAAAAACCAAATCGGTCTAGCTATCTTCGAGTAATCGGGGAAAGGTTCCGACGAATTGAGAACCTCCTCCTTTTTGAAGTCGGTTAACAAATATTGAATTCAGTAGGTAGTAGATACCTTTTGGAAGAAGTGATACTTTATTCATGACTTACGAATACTTATCTTTTACTCAATGGCCAGGATGGTGGCTAAATGATTTAGACTATTATGAACGCACGTTTGATTTAATTTAGACTTGGCTGATGATGAGTTTGGTAAATTGAGTATCTGCATCTATCTGTAGGAAATACCTATTTCGCTAAAAGGTAACAATTACAAATATATTCTGATGTTTCATCCGATCGATTTTTTCTGAATAGCTACCTCTAATTCCAGTATAGGTAAAGTTAAACTTAGTAAAGCTAAACAGGAATTGAACGAGGTCTTCGCTTATTCAACTTGCCAAACCACTAGCTTACATGGCTACGTGATCTAAACGAGGCACGGTCGGCGCGATCCCTGTAATTATTATTAACATTCAGCCGTTTCGCCCGTAGTCCGTAATTAAAACATAGTTAGGCCCAACGAGCAGACGCCTTGCCAGATTAATGTCTAATAGAAATGTACCACATGATTACATTAATAAACTACGAGGTATTATCGCGTTCTTACATACTATCCGAGTGATTGATGGCAAATAGATTATAGACTTATTTCACTGGAACGCGTTAGGTATTTACATAGTTACTCTACTTGTACAATTAGGTCGTGTAAACGAGGCTCGGGCTCGGATTAGTAATTTTTTTTTTTGTTAATTTTCGAATTCGTGGCAGAATTTTTATGGTCGTGTCAGAAGTGGGTCCTATTTTTAGCTTATTTTATACTACAGCTTAAAAAAATATCACAAAAATATTAAATGGGTACCTACCGAGATTAGGTATACATATTACATAACAATACAGTGCTAACCAATCGAGATAATTTTCACGCCTTTGATTTTAAACAGTCAAATAACCATGAATATTATTCTGAAAGTCTTCAAATCTCATCTGGCATTCGAAATAAACTCGTATTAAGCAAAGCGAAATTGCGTACCGGCCATAACAGGGTCTCTTTAAAGTGTCTGTCTGTAACTTTAAAACGTCTACAGCGTGGGCGGGTCGCCGCCTTCAAAGACTGTATTAACATGTCACTGTAAGAGAGATAGCACTATTAACACGTCCCGCGTGAGAAAGGGATGCCAATAAACAAGTCTGGGCTTCTATGCGCTTACGCACCACAAAGGAAGTATTGTTTTCAGTTGTTAACGCCCGTTGAGTGTAGTTATTGATGTGAAAGGATTTGTTTATGGACGTATTGTCTATGACCAGCTACTGTACTGAACGTATCGTTATTAGTTATTAGTGGGTGGAACCGAAAAAATATCGGTTTGTCAGTGCTTTGAATGGTTAGGATTTTTTAAATAAAAGTTAGTTCTTGTAAAGTTTTCAAAGTAGTCATAACACTGAACACTCAGATTTATTAAACTTATAAACCCCTAAAACTCAACAGGTAGGTAATAAAGATAAATAAACTTATTTGAGATAAAACAAAATATATTTAAAAAAAAAATCAATCTTAGAAAATATGAAATTTTGCTTATTTTCCATACAAAAAGAGAAAAATACAATATAAAACACTTGAGGCTCGCCTCCCTGCGCGCCTTCGGCTCTAAAAAACCTTCTCGGGAGCACGCGGAGTCGCAATTTGTCAAACTCAATTTTAGTTATGTCATAATTGTTTTTAAATTTTGCCATTTTTTTTTTGCAGATAGCTTTAAATTTCTCATAGCCAAAAGTAAGAAATATTAGTGATAGTTTAGTTCGGTGTACAGGAGAATCGGCACCAATGATATTCGCCATATTATAGGGAAACAATTTAACAAATGGCAACCCTTCGAAACACACAGATAAAAAGCTGGCTTTACTTTTGATGTTCGCGGCGCTCCATCTTTTTTTTGTTGATCTGTGACTGAAAAGAGCAACGTTAGGAATGAACAAGATCAACTACTTATCTGTTCTAAAACTAAGTAATAATTATTACTTTCTATAAAATTTAGAATTGCGGCAGTAGCTAGAACAGATAAATTATCACTGCCTAGTTGGTCTAGTGGTCACATGATGCGCTACTGCTGAGCATGAGGTTCTGGCAACGCTGCAGAGACTCCAAAACAGACCAGCACCCTAAATTGCGTAACACACGATCAATCACAATCCATTTTGAAGCGTATTGCTAATCCATTGCTTCATATTAATGTTCGAAAAAATTGTCTGCTCAACAACGCAAATAACGCAATGAATGTTGTTGAACTGTCAAAATTAAGCCGATTCCTACTGGGAACGTGTTACGCAATTGCCCCGCAGGATAAAAAACATAGTTATCTTGTAAAAATCTAAACTCAAAATTACTAGCTTCAGTTGTTCAGGTCAAGCGTTGTCAATCAGCCACAGTCACTCTCAGAACTGCTTCACATAGACGAAGATACACAAATTAAAACGCAAGACAATGCGACAAAAACTCGTCAATATCACTTGTCATCCTACAATGGGTCTATAATGGCGCGCGCTGCGACAAATCGTCGTGCATTACAACTGTCAGGGCAGAGTGACACAAACTGAGAATTAATATGGGAACTCGATTGATACTTGGAAGAATATCGTGTGGCTATGAGTTGAGGGGATTTGGAGACTGGACCTGGCCCGAAAACAAGTTTTTTGTGACGGTTAAAACTTATGTTTCTAAAAAGGGAAGTTAAAAGTTGCAGTTGATGTATTTAATGAACACACAACATAACATATCATCACGCCTATACAGGCGTAAAAGGCGAGGAAATACTTCCTCGAAGGGTTAGGCTGAGGTGAACCTATAGTAGCTACACGGCTACACCCCCATTATCTACCCCATACCATTTCGCATTTTTGAAATGAAAACTTCTTTAGGCGCGTTGAGCCATTTTTGCTTGGAGGAAATCTTATGGGATCGAGTCAACGCATCACCGCGACATGCTTTGCACAGTTTTACGTTTAAGTTTTCACTTCTGTCAGCAGTCCCCATGACTGTCAATTTTTGAAGTGAAAACTTTATTTTTGGTGGGGGAAAATCTTATGGGTTCGCGATACCTCCACACCACGACATGCTATGCATAGATTTACATTTAAGTTTCACTTCTGTCAGCAGTCCCCACAACTATCAATTTTTGATAGGGGACAATCTTACGGGTGCGCGTTACTGACACCGTCACTTACATGCGACATGCTAAGCATAGTTTTACGTATAAGTTTTCACTTCTGTCGGCAGTCCCCAGTTTTTTATTTTTTTTATTGAAGTAGCCGTGTGTAGGTCTCTCTGAAAGAGTACTAAGCGCCTGTTTCACCACCTACGATTAAGTTCCTATTAACTTACTTGGCAGATAATTTCATACAAAATCTGTTCCATTTTTGAATTTATTCGGTAAGTAGTGGCTATACATCGTGAAATAGGCCCGTAGTCTATTGCTTATTATTGGCCCAAACCACATGGCTAACAAGAACTACCTCCTAATGCTTCATAATCGACAGTTAGCAGACGACAAGCTTGTAGACTATTGAAATGTAACTTATTTGACAATTCTTCTTTCAAATTTTTAAAACTTTGTGGGCTATCAACTTTTGTAATAGGAACTATGCCCAAAATACAGTCAGACATGAAAGCTGAAAGCAGCATTACCTCATGTTCTTATATCGAAACATATGCGAACAAGTTGGTTATTTTTCTTCACATGATTAATCCGTACAGGCATCAGACGACTTTATCCAAGTAATTCCTACCACACGCTATTTTATAAGGCAATTTGTAGCATTTATAGCACTTTTAGCTCATTAAATACCTTCATTAGAACTAATCGGTCACTTATCCGAGTGATGATGATTTCTTGCACACCCTATTAGCAGATCGTGAACGAGTGAACGAATGAACGAGTGAGTCGAGAGCGGTTCTCACGGTGAACGAGTTACACAAATAGCTTTAATTCAACTTTAATGATCTGTTCGCGTGAACTAAATTGATTTGGTTGTTGTGACTCCAAGTTTCGGTCTTTTGATTGTCAATTGCAATTGACAGTGATGTGTCAATTATGTGCTCGGAGTGGTAAAAGTTTGATCTCAATTTAGCTAAGTAAGTATATTAAATAGACTTTAAGAGATATTTTAGGTACTCTGTATTGAAGTACATACACATACATACATAAACTCACGCCTTTTCCCTATGGGGTAGGCAGAAACTGCAGAAAGTCATCTGCTGCAATTCTTGCATACTCGTTTTGTTTCGTTTATGTTCTTATATCTACAGGATGAAATTGAATTCATGGGCATCATCCTTTTAAGGGGTCATTGTGAACAACTTTTACTAGGTATGGGACCAAACCTGCAATCGTGACAAAAAAAAAATCAGTTGTTCCCTACATTTTGACAAGGTATTCGAACTTAGAATGTAGGGAACAGCCGGTTTTTTTTCGCGATTTCAGGTTTGGTAGGTACCATAGTAAAAGTTGTTGATAATGATGGGTACAGTGACCCCTTGAAAGGATGCTCATGAATTCAGTTTCACCCTGTATATGTGTGTGTGTGAGTTCTTCACAAAAAGACGCAATAATCCTAACTATAAATGTGAAAGTGTTTGTTACCTTTTCACGCCTAAACCACTGAACCAATTCATCCTGAAATTTTGCATATACGTTGTCAGGTGTACAGAAACGGACATATACCTATCATCCCGAAAAAACGTTCTGTTCCAGAGGAAAACAACAATAACTTTCTTATGATAATTGATAGCGCCACGTGTCTTTCGAATTTTGATTGAATTATTTTATTACATAAGGAAGGATTTCCCGGTAATAGGTACGTTCCCGTGAGAAATTTTCCGATATTCACGCGGACGAAGCCGCGCTAAAAAATTGTTATAGAATGATTATAGTTTAGTCAATCAATCTGCCTAGCCTTTTCCCAACTATGTTGGGGTCGGCTTCCAGTCTAACAGTATTTTACATGGAGCGACTGCCTATCTGACCTCCACAACCCAGTGACTGGGTAATACGATACCCCTTGGTAAGACTTTCAGGCTTCTGACGACCCGTAACGAATATCAAAGGTCCACGAACTACAGCCGGGACCAACGGCTTAACGTGCTTTCCGAGGCACGGAGGAGTCTCGGTATGTAAAGATGGTCACCCATCCACGGACCAACCCCGGCAAGCGTAGCTTAACCTGATGGATCGACCCGTGCGGCTGTTATTACTTAGCCACGAGCTCCTTATTTAATTATAGTTTAGTGTTCAATAATATTTTTAGGAAATAAAATGGGAATTATTTGAAGTTCTATTAAATACATGCCCAGTTTTAGCCACTACACTAAATTCAGCTTTCCACATCCCATCGAACAAAGCTTGCCAATCCTCCACATGTCCACATAAACCTACAATTATTAATCAATTAGCACCTTTTTCTTCCCATTAGCCCCACACATCAGCTCACGTAAGGACATAATGACGTAGACGACAAACATCTCTATCTAACAGGTGTCTGCGGAGGCTGCGCTTGCGCAATTACCGGCGGCGCGCGGCCAGTGATTATAAACACATTTGTAGTGTCGATGAAAGTGTTGTTGACGGTATTTGAGCTTTTAGGAGCAAGGAATATGGAGTAGGTGTGATGAGGTTCTTTGATATGACAAGGTATGAGTACCATGGTAAGAGGATCGTGGCTAAATAATAACAGCCGCACGGGTCGATGGTCGATCCTTAAGGCGTGTACGCACGAACGAACAAAACATGGTGAACACGAACATCGAACGCGGAAAATTTTAAGAAACTCAGGGCCCTTTTGAACATTTAAAGTGTTCGATTTTCGTGTTCACCATGCTTTTGTTCGTTCGTGCGTACACGGCTTTAGTCGTCATCGTCCGTGGATGAGTGACCATCCATTAGGTACATATTGTGCCTCGGAAATCACGTTAAGCCGTTGGTTCCGGCTGTCATTTGTAGATCTTTGACAGTCGTTTCGGGCTTTACCAAGGGGTATCGTTTTACTCAGTAACTGGGTTGTGGAGGCCGGTTAAAATTCTTAATTTTACATGGTGTCACTGCCTAGCTGACAGTGACTCCATGTAAAATTAAGATTTTTTTTGTTGGGGTCGGCTTCCAGTGTAACCGGATGCAGCTGAATACCAAAATATTACATGAAGCGACTGAATATTTGACCTCCACAACCCAGTTACTGGGTAATACGATACCCCTTGGTAAGACTGGTTGTCAGACTTTCGGGCTTCTGACGGCCCGTAACGACTGTCAAAGATCCACGAATGACAACCAGGACCAAAGCCTTAACGTGCTTTCCGAGGCACGGAGAATGTGGTGTTTAATTCTTTGCAGAATACCTGGTAAGAGGTTATTATGAACAGAAACGCAAGGTTTTACAGACCCTCGAAGAAAGCTAACCGTCATTCAGATAAACCCTGAGAGGTTTTCGTTGTGTGGCTAAAACCAATTGGAAAATCGATTAGGTAGTTGGAAATAAATAAATAAGTTGCATCTGGGCCACGAGCTAAGGCAATCCATATAATTATGATGGTATCCTGCTATACTTATTATGATGAGAGAAGTTGCTGGTGAACGGACCTGGTTGTTGGAAAAATTCGTGGTTAAAGAGAATGGACTAGGATCGTTTGCTGCATTGGGATAACGTAATATAACATGACGTCTGTATTATCCGAAGGGTTGGGTAGAGGTATACCTTGACTGTGGTGTTGGGATTGGGCGGGGTCTGCTGGTGTGTGTGGGTTGGGGGTGTGGGTGGAGTGGGGTGTATGTGTGCATTAGGATATCAATACATACACCTATCTAAAACGAACGGTCCTGACATGCTCACTGACTCATTCAGCCCTAACTTTGAACCGAGAAAGCTGAAATTCTGCGCAGAAGTTCCCTTTATGATGTAGACTTTATGTAGACTTAAAGACTGACTCTGTTGACTTTATGTTGACTTTGTGACTTAAATAGTACATTTTGATACAAGTGAATAAGGTTTGTTATTGCATTCGAAGTGGAATTAACACCTGAGCCGTAGGCGAGGTTGTTTTTGAGCCGAGAACTGCTATAACAATTGTCCACGTGTATCAAACGACGTTTTTCTATCCACTTTTGAAGAAATGAAATAAAATAACGAAAAATATTTTTGTCATGTTTTATTAGGAAACTATAATTTAAATTTTCTTTTTTTTTTCTCCGCGCTTTGCTATCGCCAGGTTGAAGGAGAAGCAAAGGTATAAAGCCAATAAACAGCCTAATATGAAAAATTGAAAATTCAAATATTTTTGAGTTTAGAACACAAATAAATGTTAATTTGTTCATAATAAACGTTTTTTTTATTGTAATAATCATGGTTTTTGATGATAATCTATTTATAAACATTATTTAAATATTAAAAAAATATTAACGACGTAAAGACGCATATCTCTTTGTCGAGATAAAAAAAAACATTCACCTCCGAATAGAGACACCATCTCGCGCCAGTTTCATTTTGGCACTTGGCACCGGCAAGTGCCGAAATTAAACTGGCGCGAGACGGTGTGAATAGAGACATTGAACCAATTTGGAGGTATAAGTTATCTGTGGCAATTTTTATTTCCACACACGTGTTGGAAAATGAAAAATCGCACGCATGTGAAATACATTGCATTGTGAACATAATCTTAGTGCGATATGAACCAGTTTTCGAGAAAGTATATTGAGAAGAATAGAATACTCTTTATTATGCACACCATTTAAATTACGGGTATGAATGTTGAAATTTTACATAGGGTGACACAATGGCAAAGGCTTTTTTCTTTACGTTTACGGAAATTCCTACGGGATAGGTATAGGGCGGACGAAGTCGCCGGCAAAGTGCTACATCAAATATATCAATGGTGGGCTGCAGAACTAAGTATATCGTTTCTGTTAGAAACAAAGCAATAGGTGGCAATAGGCTTGATTATAGTATAGACGTGATGAAGTGTATTTCAGGATCTGCAGTCAATTAATAGGATACGACGACCGAATAAGTATTTTAAATATTTAAAGATATGTTAAATATGATAAACTTTTGAATAAAAAATACTTAGATTGTTTTTAGGGTTCCGTACCTCAAAAGGAAAAAACGGAACCCTTATAGGATCGCTTCGTTGTCCGTCAGTCTGTCTTCACCTTTTTCTCAGGGACGCGTGGAGGTATCACGTTGAAATGAATATCAAATACGTAGGTCGACGGTCCCTTCGAGTTCTAAAATAATCAAGCTTCTAAGTCAACGCAGTAAAAAAATACGGCCATTTAGGCGAAATATTTTGATAGGTACTCGCAAGTAGGTAAATCAAAACCTAAATCGTACTTACCGTTGACCTAGAATCATGAAATTTGGCAAGAAGCTAGGTCTCACAGCAGAAAGTCCGAAAATTATTAATTTGTAATTTTATCAATAAAAAAATAAAAAGTTTGTTTTTGGTATAAATTCTTTTCTACTACGGAATTCCTTCATTGTGCCGATGTTTTTGCAACAAAACCATTGCAGCAGTATATACCTAACTAATTATCGTCACTTTGGTACAGGAAGAACATCAGATCTTACAAGATTAATACACGTCTCACAATCAATAAAAACACAAATTAATCAAGCCATATCGCCTCGGCTATCAAAATTTAAAGTAGTTAATAAAAAGTGTTTACATTATTTATATACTTGCGTTATAAAACGATAAATTAAAAAATCTATTTCCCGTGCTGCCGACAAAACGTTATAGTTTAATCGTAACAGCCGCATAATAAAATTAGGATAAAACTCATTGGTTCGAACGCCAGCTTCGAATTTTCAAATTTGGAACGAGCACGGCCATCTTCCAAATTGCCGCCATAAACGCGATAATTGGATCAGCTCATTGGCCAGTAGCTAACTGAAACCAATTTTTAATGGCGACTCTTTTATTGTGTCGATTTTTAACGATTTAAATAAAAAATAACGTTTGCTTTTATAAGCTGTGATGAATGGGTCGATACATCATTTTCAATTTGGTTGGTAGGTAGGTACCTACCTAGTTATATTTTTAGATAAGAGCGTACCTGCTTGAGGCTAGACTTTGCAAAAAGGGCAAAAATAACATGAAGCTCTCATTATTAATAAATGTATGCTAATGAGTATGGGGATCAACAGTAGGTTATCAGGTGTGTATGTTTATCTTAACCTTCGCCGAATTGCCATGTTGATTAATCGCAGGTACTTATTTCATTTCATTATGTAATTTAAAAATTAGATTTATCCTTACCTAAAGCTATAGAGAATAAGGAAACGTATTAATAACGTCAAAAAAAGATAACAAGACAAACGATAGCATAAACAACAAAATTCTATTCTCAGTACAAAAGCGACAATAAATTATTTCACTGGCCGCAAGCTCATTTCGTTCGTAAAGCCAAAAAGGCTCGGAAAAAATGAAGCGTTCGAAATTTAATTTATTCAAAATTGAAACGTCACGGCACACAAAGGCGCGCGGCTCACAATGGCGCAGTGCCGCGCGTTCGAGCCACACTGTTAACACGAAAATTAAATGCTGATATCACAATTAATCAAGGGCCCATATTAATAATTGGCTATTCACTACGCCGTGAGGTGTCAAATTATATTGCTCAATTAACCGCTCGTAGAATAGAATAGGGCGTGTTTGGCTGTTTGTAAAATACAACACACATTCCCTATTGTGTTTCTGTGGTACGAACATTTCTATGGAGTTGTTCGAGAACATGTAATATTAGGTTTTTATGAAGAGGATCTACACAAACATTATTATAAACAGAGAAAGTTTCGAATTGAGTTTGTTACGGTAATTTCTAAAATGTCTGAAACGATTTCATAAACGTTAGAAATTGGAAAGTTCATGAATACTGAATGATAAGTGTCTACGTTATACTAAAACATCCTTGTTAGAATGCCGTGAATACAAGACAAATGTTAATAATTTATTATAAATCGATACATACCTACTTATTTATTTTTAGGATAAATTACAGAAAAGTAAATAAATTATGAAGGTGCCTTTTTTTTTTTTTTTTTTTTTTTGTGGATGGGACAAAAACACTTTATGTTAAGATTTCTATATTAAGTGATATTAGACTCTATTAGGGGATTATCCTTACAAGTAGGTACCTATTCATAGCAAAGCTGTTAAATATTTGTTTATTAGCTGATAAACAAACTCTTTAATCATGATCTCCTTAATTCTGTACTTATGCATTAAATTAAAATGAGGTCATTAGTACTTATACTAGTAAATAGTCCCTGGGTATGCCTGGTCGTGTGATTATTGCCTTGTTTCCTTTTGAACCGAGTATTCTGAGCTATCAGTAAACAAAACATGCTTTTATCGAAGGCAGTTCAGCAAATTTCGGCACGATACTAGGTTGGTCCGTGGATGGGAGGCCAACCATTATTTAAAAAAAGAAAGAAAGTGTTACCGAATGTTGAATAAATTGGAATCCTAATTATTAGGTAATTCTAAATGCGAAAGCACTCGTAAGTTTGTTTGTTACCTTGTCACGCCTAAACCACTGAACCGATCATCCTGAAATTTTGCATACCTATGCGTTGTCAGGTGCACAGAAACGGACATAGGGTACCTTCATCCCGGAAAAAAATACTGTTCCCAAGGAAAACAACAATATCTTTCTTATGATAATAGATGGCGTCACGTGTCTTATTTCGAATCATGATTGAATTTTAGTATTACAAGCAAAGTACAACCCGAATTGATAGCTTGATAGCCACATTCTAAATTAACGCGAGCGAAGCCGCGGGCAAAGCTAGGGAATGATAAAGCGTCTTTGTCTTTACACAGATAAAATAAAATGAAGTCGCTTCCGCTGTCTGTTCGCTTAGATCTCTTAAACTTCTCTACGGATTTTAATGCAGTTTTCAGCAATAGATAGAGTGATTCAAGAGGAAGGTTCTTAAGAAGAGAAAAAATGGAAAAGTTGCCGGGAAAATTGGAAAATTTCGGAAAACTGAAAGTACATTTTCTATGGGCATTTTGTATAAAATATTAAAATTTGGACAGGACAACGTCTGTCGGGTCAGCTAGTGAATTATATTTATTTCCGTAAATTGGTTTTAACAAAAACTTTAAACGGAAAAACAAACGCTGTAATATGTAAAACTGATTCATTAATTGTTGCTACCATAGATATATGAAAGAAGGAGATATGCCCGGTAGTTGAAAATGTATCAGAACCCGATGTCGCTAGGTTGGCCCCACCACCGCGCCACTACTACACATGTAGTTCACTGAAAGCAATAGATACAAAGTCGCGCACACACTTGCAATTCATAAATCAGAACATACTACACAATCAATTATAAACCTTAACTCGTCACACACAGCGTGCTTTTTTTTATATTTCTATGGTTGCTACCGTCATTGGGTCATCTTCAAAGGACGTAACGGGTGGCCAGGTACCTACTTCTTAATAAAAGAGATCAAAGGGGCCTCTGTGTGAAGTGTAGTCTGTGGTAGGCGGTCTTACTCACCAAACAGGTATGAACGAATATCCGGTCCTAGATCTTTTTGAGAAATTAGGTATAATAATTGGATTAGGTATATTTTCAGCTACTGCACTAGATTTAAGTTCAAGTAATCAGCTTAGTAAGGTGTCGATGTGGAGAATGGAGACACAGAACTGGTCGTAGATGTATAGAATACTCTTTATTATGCACACCATAAAAATTATACTTAGATATAAATGTTGAAATTTTATACAGGGTGACACAATGGGCGGTCTTATCGCTGTTAGCAAGCTTATCGCGGTTATCAAGGAACTGTAATGATGATGTTTAAAGAAAGAGGAAGTGTTTTTTTACCAGAATTTTATAAGTGGACATTGATTGAGCACGCCTTATCGACACGGGCAAGGCATTCCATAATCGTACTGCTTGAACTATGAAAGACTTGTCATAGAAGCTAGTGGAATGAATCGGCATCTCTAGTCTTAAGTCAAAGCAAGTCAAGTGTAATCAAGTCGTAGCAGCGTAATCAGAGCATGAGCCAGCTGGGACAAGGCAGCAGGCAAGAGTTGGGAGGAGAGGAGGGAGGCCAGAGTATAAAGTGGTGTGCAATGGAGAAGACCTTATAGACAGCATTGCGTGGATACGGGTTGAAGGAGAGAGAAGAGAATCAGCTTAAACAAACCGACACATAAAAAACCTTGAACCTATTCTTAGTTGAAATTCTCCTTAAAGGATTAAGTTCAAAAGGTTGGAGAACTTAGTACGGTTAACCAATGAGAAAGTGACCCGTTTACGCGTAAAAAAAGGTAAATTTTAATAAAATGTAATACATTAATAGCAGAAAATATATTATAATCTATACAAACGTCTTACTTGGATGGTCGCGGTACCTTTTAGGGATGTAGCGTAGTGAGTTACGTGGTATCGGTAACGATATATCGATGTCACCGACAGCTCTGTAACTATGTATTTGATTTTACCATGAACTTTTGAAGTTTTATTGCAGTTACAAAGCAATAACAAACTTGGGTTTGTATTGTGAAACTTTGAAAAAGTACTTAGGTAGTTGGTATTATAGGTACCTACATAGTGATGGCGAACACTGATCGACTCACTGACTGACTGACTCAGAGAAGAATGGAAGAGGAAGAGGAAACCTATTTTCACCGACCCTAAATAGCACGAGACAAGGGCAGGCCTAAAGGCGAATTTTGAGAATTATAATTATAATTCGCTTTAAAGTAAATAAATCCATCGATGGAGTTACTAAATTGATAGATTATGTCGTTAAGTAACCTTAATATTATAAAGAGAATGAGAACGAATGTGTGTTATGTATGTAGAATGTGAATAATAAGTGACATCGAGATCCATCATCAAGATTTGACAATCATTTACCAAATTGATTGAACATAATTTACTACCACACAATTAAGACACTTCGGAAATGGTTATATAAATGTCATCTTCAAAATGACAACAATCGATGTCGAATATCGATACCAACCACATCACTGTAATAGGGTTTGGACAGGCGGCAATTCGGATGATTATTTACGGTCGATATATTTTTAGGATTAGTGAGGAAATTATTTCATTCTAGATCGTATTAACGCGCCTGCGCCGCTCCGCTTATGACGAGGCACCGGCACCGGCCAGATCCTGATACGGCCATTAATATTATTTTATTCGTGTCAAACAAGAAAAGCTACCGTTAAAGGGTATTAGGAATATTTGAAATTTAACGACCAGACCTGTGATCTTCAATGGAATTATACTTTTATGAGGTTACGCTGAGTTTACTTAAAACGTTAAAACCTTTTTAAATGAAAACTTTTTCAATTTGGTTCGATTTTTAGATGTTGTTAAAATGAAATGAATGGCTAGAACTGCCGTTGCTGGATGGTTATTAAATTACAGAGTAGTTGCCCCTGCCTTAGAACTATTTAATTCAGTAAGCTGTTAAAAGATACTTTCTAAGTCAACGAAATTACGAACTATTATTTTGTTCGCATCTTTGAAAATGTTTCAGATTCATTCTTAAGTTGGATATTTTTAAGAAGTTAGTAGTTCCTGAAAAGGTAATATCGCAAAGTAAAAAGAACATAGGTACCTACACCAAGAACATTAGCCCTTGCTTAAAATAAAAATGAAACAAGAGCAATCATCAGCATAGAGCAATCTGTATAATTATGTATAAGTGAAATGATTTCTTCTAGAAGAATTTATCTTCTGCATAATACACACATCAAAAGTGTCTAGGGATCAACATATATTTTTGCAATAACTTTTCTCCTGATTGATATTAATTAAAATTTTCTTTAAGGATTCATCAAATAAAGTGTTTTCGTTTGTCACAGTAACGATAAACCAAGTCACCTTTGCATTAATAAAGAAATTTGCCATTTTCCTAATAAAGGGATTTTTGACATTTGAACCACTAACATTAAAGTTCGAAAAAAAGACTGAAATAACAGTTTTCTTTAAAATTTTATTGGGTAACTTAAACAATTAATAATCCGTGTTTCTACCGCGAACACTAACAACACAAGAACATCGGTTTGGCATACTCAAAATGAGTTCATCCAAATCACGCTGTGGAATGGCCGCCCATGTTCGTTGCAACAACAAAAAAAGGTCTTCTTGCGACTGGATACCCTCCATATTCGGCAGAGCTCTTCTCTGTAGCATATCCCATGCATGCTCAATCGGGTTCAAGTCTGGCGACTGAGCAGGCCAGGGCAGGACATTGATGTTAGCTGCGGCGAGAGTCTGTCTTACAACTCTTGCGGTGTGCGGTCGTGCATTATCATGCATTAACTGAAATAAGGGACCGATTTGCACTTGTAGAGGAACGATGACGTCTGATACAATCGTCTCAGCATAAATTTGAGCGTTGAGGTTGCCTCTGATCCAAATCAACTCAGTTCTTCCGCCGATCCAAATACCCGCCCATACCATGATGGTTCCACCACTATAAGGATGGACTTCCTGGCAGGATTTTAATCGCTGTTGGCGTCCAGGGGTTCTCCAGTGTCGTATACGTCTTGTATCCGGTCTCATACCAAAACGAGACTCATCAGAAAAGCACACGAAACGCCATTGTTCTTCTGCCCAATTTCTGTGTTCAAGAGCCCATTGATATCGAATCCTACGATTGTGCATTGCTATAGGTGGTACCCGTAGCGGTCTTCGGGAATGAAGGTTCACTTCATGCAAGCGGTTTCTGACTGTTTGGTCGCTAATTAAGTTCCCTGAAGAGTGATGAAGCCTCACGGCTAACATCATGGCGGTTATAGTTGGAGCTCTTCGAGTTAAGATTTGAATGTATCGGTCTTGTCTCCGTGTGGTGCAGCGATACCGTCCTCCATGGCGCTCAGCCACGGTACCAGTGCTTCGGTAACGTGTCCAAAGTCGACTGATAACACTCTGACTTGTATTCAGAGCTAAAGCCACAGTACATTGCCGGGAACCAGCTTCTATCATTCCCACGGCTCTGAGCATTTCTTCCCTGCTTAAATGACGTCGCCGCTCCATAATAACGTTGGTTTTAATCAGTAGTAGGGAAACAGTAGCACTAATAATGTCTTCAATGCGTTGTATGTTTTTATAGGGAAAATATTGACAGCTGATTTTCATCTTTTACTCGAATTTGATTCACAGTTCCTGATTCAAATTATGAAATGCACCAAAAAGGATCCATATAAATTTATAAAATCATAAATTTATTACAAAGCCACATCTCAATCTCAAGAAATCCGCATAAAAATGCTTGATCCCTAGACACTTTTGATGTGTGTATAATGCACAAACCCATTTTGACAATTTTTTTTGCGAATGACTTTCTTTACCGTCTTGAAAAAATAGGCTATAATAAGTGAACGGAGTAGAAAAAAAAATATATCGAAATTTAAATCTTACGTAGGGTGAGATAATTTGAATTTTGATATTTTTTAACGATTTATAATTTTTATTTCTAAATTTCTATTTTTATTGTTCTAGTATTAAAGTTTACTTCGAATTTGTACTATTTATTGATACTTAGATCAATTTCTGTCTATAATATTGACCTTTTCTGCACCAATGCAAGCACACTAAGGAAGCTCAAACAAAACCATTTTTTGTACAAGAGGCACCTGCCTGTACGTGAACCGTTTGATGCCCGGATTGGCTTAAAATTTGAACAAATTAGTTTCACTTACCAACTTTGAGGAAATAACTGAACGGAATAGAATAGAAATCGCTGTTTTGCTTATAATGTAGGCCAGTGGTTCTCAAACTTTTTTGGTGACGGAACCCTTTTGGGAAGCAAAATACTTGATGGAACCCTACAATAAAACAATAGTTTTTAAAAGTGTATTCTTTATTAATAAGCATAATAAAAGTACAATGTAACAGTTACTAATTATTACTTACTTTACCACATGGCAAGTACAATAATAGAAGATAATATATTAAAAAAGAAAAAATCTAACTAATGGGAAATATGAAACTGTTTTTTATTTTTCATCAATTGGTTGATATCAGGTTTGATCATAGGGTTTGATAGAAGACAGTTGAAATCTCATATCAGGTTCGGCGTCCAGTCTATTGCGATATTTTGTTTTCGTGGCTGCATAGGTTGAGAATCCTGTTTCGCACAAATATGTTGTTGGGAACGGGAGAAGAATATTCAGAGCCATTTTGCCAAGCATTGGATATTCATCACGGATTCTGATTTTTGAATCGTTGAGAGGCGTCGTTTTGAACAGTGACTCCATACTTGTGTCGGATGACATTTCTAAAAGAGATTCATATATCTCGTTTGACATACTTTCGGGCTTTTCCAAGTTGGATAAAAAAGGATTATGAATCCATGAATTCAGTTTCATTTTTGTATTCTGTTCTTCGGGAAAATACTTTTCAAAAGATGCGCGCATCGAACTGAGATATTGGACCAATTCTTCAAACACATCATCTTGAAACATTTCTGAGTCGTTATCGCTAACAAACTCACTGAGTGACGTAAAGCTTTCTATTTCTTTCTTACCAACGCAAATAATCCAAAAATCTAATTTTCTTTTGAAGGCAGTTATTTTGTTATAGGCCTGAAGCACTGTTGTCTCAAGTAGGTAGGTAGGAACTTATCGCTCCGAACGCTAATCGTCAACTGACTGACGAGGCGCGACGCGCGATCGCCGCTTTTATACTTAGTCCTAGGTCTAAGAATCGAGAATATTCGAGATCGAGTCTAGACTCGATCTCGAATATTCTCGAAAATACTCGAGTCGGCGCCTTTGATAAACAAAAAGCAAAAATAAAAGAAGTAATATAAAAATTGCATTGTAAACAATCTCGACTTTATTTTTTGAAGTTAGAGTCGAAAGTCGCTTGTTGACAACTATAGCGTCTAATTCAGAGGCGGCTTTTATCAAAGAGACTGCGCGCCCATAAGTATACATGTTGATACCAAACTTATGAGATATTGTACCAGCTATTGTAACACATGTTTATACAAATACAAATAAATAAATGAAAATACCTACGCGCGGCCGCGGAGTCAAAACGTTCGACCAGAGAGAGGTGTTTTGATTTTTTTTCTAAATTCTTGAGGAACCCCTACAGAGGTATCGCGGAACCCTAGGGTTCCGCGGAACACACTTAGAGTATAGCTGATGTAGGCATAACTACAGATAAGATGTAGCTTAGACTATGAGGGAGTAATAATTTTGTATTTATCTGTGGAGGCTTGTAAATAGCAATTTAGTTTTATATTATTGTTATTATAATGGTATTAGTCTGTAAGCCTTCCGAAAATAAAGAAAATAAATAAAATATAAACTATTAAAAAAAAAACTAGTTATGAAATTGGCCTCTACTCCGTTCACCCTATTTTTTTGAAGACGGTAAAATAAGCCATCCGGTATATCCACAAACATCTATCACTTTCCAAATTATCCATCACTACTGAGAATCCATGTTTAAGTATGTCATACATACCATATTCGTGTAAACCCATAAAACTTGACGGTGAAAAGCCTTGGATTTCTACCTATAAGACAAAAATGAGAGAATGCAAAAATGAACAATACAAAACTGTTGACTGCAGTGCAGTGAATCAAATGACAACTGTGCTACATGGTGGAAAGTGACGAAATATTTCATGATTTATTTTATTTTTTATAAAATCTGTGAGCTTTTAGTAATAATTGAAATGCTTCTCAAGTCTTCACGAAAATAAGGCTTTTTTACAGACAAACTTGTCTTAGTATTTGCTATATTTATGTCGTTTATTAGCCGTTTAAGTAGTTAACAGCAGAGCCTTTTAACTAAACGGCGCCATTCAAATAGCGGCCTGAATGATATTCAATTGATAACAAATGATAACAGTAACGCGCGAGCCGAATTGGCCGCAGTATCTAAACTTCTAAAATAAGAGAATGATAAAACTAAAAAAATATATGATGTACATTACCATGTAAACACCGAAAATTGGTTTGAACGAGATCTAGTAGGTAAGTAGTTTTTTTTTTAATACGTCATAAATCGGTCTATTATTAAAACATCGATCAAAGTTACAACGAACTACAAGAACTTTTATATTATGTTACTTGCTGCTACGGAACCCTTCATGGGCGAGTCCGACTCGCACTTGGCCGCTTTTTTATTAACCGACTTCAAAAAGGAGGAAGTTCTCAATTCGTCGGAACCTTTTTTTTTTATGTATGTTCCCCGATTACTCGAAGATGGCTGGACCGATTTAGATTTTTTTTGTTTTGTTCGAGAGTGTATACCTACATCACAGTTGGTCCCATATGAAATTGATTAACTTTGCTTTGGTAGTTTTTGAGTTAGCTTCAATAATACATATTTTTTCCCCACTTTTATATGGATGATGTTCTAGTTTGTTTTGCAGGTAGTGGTATTTGAATTTGTGTCTGTTAGGTACACAACTAAAAAGTGAAAAATAAACCGACTTCCAAAAACAACACTACAAAGTGAAAAATAACTTTAATTTCGGAAGTCGGTGGCAAAAAACGAAAATACATTTAACTAGACACCGACTTCCGAAATTAAAGTTATTTTTCACTTTGTAGTGTTGTTTTTGGAAGTCGGTTGTATTTTTTTGTAAAAAAGTTTTTATTAGTGAATTTTCCGATGTTTTAATTGTTAATATGCTATTCGGGGCGGAGACAAATCCAACAAATCAAAGATCGTAAAAATTTGTCCAGCCGTTCTTGAGTTATAAATGGTGTAAATAATCCGACTTTGTTTTATATACAGGGTGTTTAAACTTTTTAAATTTTCGCGAAAACTACAAAAAATCGTAGAACATACATGGGGGTTAAATCGATAGGTATGGTACTCTGTTATCAGCTCGCACTGGCTTGACACCTTAAAAAAACACCTGTATATAGATGAATAAAACAATTGAACTTTCAAATGTAGGTAGTTTTCCCAGGAACCAGTCAAAACTTTCTGACAAATGCCTAATTTAAAGTCACTAAGCAATTCTATTAAAAACGGGCCCATCTCGTGTAATTAAGATAAGATCTGTCACAGGAGCTAGCACGACATTTTTTATGTCTTTATAGTCGTTTACGAATAGATTAGAATTTGCTTTATTGCTTGTTCGCGTGTCTACAGTCAGCCATCTTTGTTTCACGCATTCCTTGCTAGCGCCTATTTAGAGGTTCGACCCGTCGCTGCGATTTTTCGAAAATTGTTTCTGGAGATAATAATAGTGTGTGAATCAATAATTGCAGGTTTTGGAAATCGAAAAATATTGCTAAAGGTTTGTTTTGGGTTGTTGTGTTTGAATTGTGATTACGTGATTTTATTGATGTTACGATAACAGGGAAGAATCGGGACTACAAAACGAGTGTTTCAAATACTAAATCTTAATTCGGATCCTTCTAGTAAGTTCTAGTTGTTAACAACTCCTAGGTATCTCATAAATAAAATAAAAGCTGCTGCATGAAACCGCACCTTAACCACGCTCAGCTATTAAAATATTTCAATGAATTCAACATAAAGTTTATAATTAGTCTAGTGTTGCTTGCTCAATTTATTTATCTCCAGTAGAAACTAATAATTTATGTTTCCTTTAGTTTCTATTACAAGAAGTACTAAAGTACAGTCCGGCCTTCGCTCGTCGAGAGAAGGCATTTCGACACCTGTCAGTTTGATCCTTATTACAACTAGAAATTGTTCAACTTACAGGTGCCAGGAACGCATTTTCTCGACGGCTGGACTGTAGAACTAAATTGTTGATGTATTTAAGGACGCTGTTACAAATGGGTAGTCAAATCATTACTTTTGTTTATTAAATAAAATGCTTTACATTCTTAAAATGTTTTTTGGCCAAATTGTTGATAGATGTGCATGGTACGATTCTGAACTATAAATTTAATTTTAAATAGGTACAATTTCTCAATAAATGTACCGAAGTAAAAAATTTCACTCCGGTACATTTATTGAGAAACTGTACGTATCTAAAATTATATTTATAGTACAGAATCGTACCAGGCACATCTATCAACAATTTGGCCAAAAAACATTTTAAGAATGTAAAGCATTTTATTTAATAAACATACTTTTGTGTTAAAAAGTAATGATTTGACTACCCATTTGTAACAGCGTCTATAACATCATATTCATAACACAAGAATGTCATAGACTAATGTCGGTTAGTTACGGTTGTTGACTGGAGATATGTCATTCAATAAAATATTATTATCAGGAATTAATATGGTTTATTTCATATCTAATATCTGGCGGTTTACATAAAAATCAGAACAAGATAAAAGCAATTTTAAATGCACAACGCCCACCTAATGTGAATGAACAGAGAACGTTACTAGGCATGGCAAATTATTACAACAAATTCATACCCAATCTACAGTCGTCCGACGAAGCCCGAGCTGCATACAAAGTCCGGCCGGCGTTTCGGCTCGGGCTCTCGTCGGACGACTGTATGATTTAAAGACTGTGATAACACCATCGATATTCCTTCGATACGCAGCCATGAATATATAACTAATTTTTAACACTCTAAAATATTTCTCCACTTATTGATTGGGTGTTTAATAATATTTTTCTAGTTTTCAATAGAATGCCAAGTAAATTAAATTTCCGATGGGACCTCTTAATTAGATAGATATACGATCTCAAAAGGTGCTTGATTAGTATGAATTACCATAGATTTAAAATAACTCGGAGTGTGGACCAAATCGAATCCGCGGGGTGTACCCATAGGGCTGGCATAGGGGACACTGATTTGGGAATGCATACTATGTAGCATACAGAAAACCTTTAAAATGACGTATCTCATTGTTTATTTCCTAACAAAAAATCAATCTGTCTAGCCTTTTCCTATGTTGGGATCGGCTTCCAGACAGCATCATGCTGAGATAGGGGCCTTTTGGCCTCGTACAGGACTTTCTGTTTAAAAAACAATATATTGCATGCACCGGACACGAGAATATTGAGATGGATGTGTGGAGTGACGAGAATGGATAAAGTAAGAAATGAGTAGAAGAAGAGGAAGTTTGAAAGTGGCGCCAGTGACAGAAAAGTTCAAAGGAAATCGTTTGGCTTGCTATGGGCATGTGATGAGGAGAAACGAAACGCATGTGACTAAAAGAGTGATGAATATACATGTTGATGGATGGAGAGGCAGAGGAAGGCCAAAGAAAAGATGGATGGATTGTGTGAGGAATGCTATGAAAGAGAAGGGAGTGAATGATAGCGTGACGGTTGAAATGGGAGAAATGAAGAAGAGAACGTGTTGCGCCGACCTCAAGTAATATGGGATAAGAGCAGGAAGATGATGATGACAGGACTTTCTGTTTTTTATTTAAGTATTTTTTTTTTGTTTTTAAACTTTTATTATTGTGTTTTTAGTTTAGTTGTTGATCTTCCTGTGTCAGTCACAATAAATACTTTTTCTTTCTTTCTTTCAGTCTAACCGGATGCAGCTGAATACCAATATTTTACATGGAGCGACTGCCTATCTGAACTCCAGAACCTATAGTTATTGGGTACACGATAGCCCTTGGTACGACTGGTTGTCAGACTTTTCGGGCTTCTGACGACCCTTAACGACTGACAAAGATCTACGAATGACAGCCGGGACCAACGGGTTAACGTGCTTTCCGAGGCACGGAGGGGTCTCGATATGTTATGAATGATCATCCATCCACGACACGACCGCGGCAAGCGTAGCTTAACCTTGGATCGACCCGTGTGGCTGTTATTACTTAGCCACGAGCCCCTGAAACCTTTGAGAATCTAATAGAAAAATATGTAGGAAGGGAATTGATTAGAAAAATCCTAAATATTTAATTGCGTAAGTGCGTTTGTTTGTTTATAATGCTTTCACGCTAAAACGGCTAAACGGATTTAGATGAAATTTGTACACGGGTAGACCATGACCTGGAAAAGGACATAGGCTACTTTTTATCGACGTACCACGCGGGCGAAGCCGCGGGCGAAAGCTAAAAGTATCAAATAAATGTTTGCTCAGAACTTGAATCCATGGTTTTCTAAAAAGTCTTATTGATTTGATAACAAAACAATAAGACTTTCGTTAAAACTACCAAAATAAATCTTTATAAAAAAAAATATTTTGGCAGTTTTAACACAGGATGTCTGTATAACAGGTATATCAATATAAAATGACGGCTTCTTCCCATGGAGGTAGGCAGAAACTAAAGAATGCCACTTGCTGCGATTCTCACATAATCCTTTTGCTTCGTTTACGTTCATACATCATTGATTCGAAGAGAATCTGTATATTCCTGGTATCGACAACTGGCAACCCTGTGTGTAACGAACTATCGATAACATTATTAATTAATTGAATATTCGATATTCTCATTATGAATTTTAACGCGGCGCGTTAATGAGCTCGAACACGTAACGATTTGTCTTCGTTATGGACATCCACGCTTAGATGATCACGTATTTAATTAAAATTGAATAAATTACCCAGTGATTTACTGTAAATTAAGTTGGTGAGATGAAAAAAAGATGTGATTTCACAGTTTTTTTTTTCATTATTGGGAATGCTGTCGAAATTGGTTATAGGTTTGTGGTTATTGCTGATTTCGATTAAAACGATGTTATTATTGACCGATGTAGGTAATATTTTGCAAATAAAGTTTAAAAAAGAGTAATATTTAAGACAGGAAATATAATTTGTTACACTGATTTATCACTTAAATGCTCTTAATTCAAGCAATTACATAGTTTAATTCAAAAATGACGTATCTCACTGTTTATTTCCTAACAAAAAATCTATTTGGGGTCGGCTTCGAGTCTAACCAAATGCAGCTCAACACCAGTATTTTACATGGAGCGACTACCTCCACAACTCAGTTACTGTGGGTAACTCGATAGGTACTCTTTGCCAAGACTGTTTGTCAGACTTTCGTCTAACGACTGTCAAAGATCTACGAATGACAGCCGGGACCAACGAGGCACGGAGAGGTCAGCTATCCACGAACCGACCGCGGCAAGTGTAGCTTAACCTTCGTTCGACCTGTGCGGCTGTTATTATTCAGCTACTTACGAGCCCCTAGGTATTATTTATTATTATGAAAGATAATTCCAGAAAGAGAACTTAAAACAATTTATTTATTGATTAATGTTGATTTTAGATGGCAAATAGGTTTTAACCGACTTATAAAATTTAATCCCAAGATTTCAACGTATCGCACTTTAAAAAACTATTAGTAAGTTGAACCAAGTACTTATAATACGTAATAATAAATTAGCTAGGTGTTAATAGGGTCACAACGGTAAAAACACGAAAACCAAAAATAAAAAAATAATAAGTAATGGTGCGGACAGCTTAAACTCGTGAAAAATTACTGATCATTTTTATATCGGCTATACTTAAAAGAAATAGTATGACAATTCATTTTATTACGTACCTCTATCGGAATGGAGATTAATATTTTTGACACCTTTGTTGGTTTTCTTATGGGTGTTTTTTTTCAAGAAGTTTTTAAGAAATTATTTATAAAACATTACGGGGATACAGGACAGATGCGTGCACTGTCTGGACAGGTCCTACTCAAATCTGTATGGTTCTTTCCTCAAAAGATCATCTCAGACTAGACTCAGACATTAAGGGGATAATTATGTAAAAAGCGAGCTGGGCGGAAATAAGAAAGTGACAGAGTCAATTACATCCACATGCGAAAAAAGAGAGCGCGCTGAAACCAAAATTAAAGCACTAAAACAAATAAAAATTGTTTAAAAATAAATTAAGCTCAGTCTGCCTAGCCTTTTCCCAACTATGTTGGGGTCGGCTTCCAGTCTAACCGGATGCAACTGAATACCATTATTTTACATGGAGCGACTGCCTATCTGACCTCCACAACCCATTAACGGTAATACGATACCCCTTGATAAGACTGATTGTCCGACTTTCGGGCTTCTGACGACCCGTAACGACTGTCAAAGATCCACGAATGACAGCCGGGACCAACGGCTTAACGTGCTTTCCGAGGCACGCTAAATTAAGCTATCTATCAAAAATATTTTCAGCCAGAGTTTTCAATTACTTAATACGCACATTTTGAATGCAATTTTGCAATCGAATTACTTAGTATTTTAGAATTACATTAAAAAACACAAAAAATAGAGGTCTTTTCGGAATTAAATTCCATCGAGGAAATTTAACTGGTTGATGTTTTCCAGCAGTCAGAGTATTAATGAAATAGTCAATAAACATAAATCCAAAAATTAAATCCATACATGCTGTAATAGTGAAATAAATGGTTACGAAAAATCCCCCAATTTATTTTGGTATCGCCTTAATCTGCATGGTCCTCTCTCAGGCATTAAAGTGCAGTTTCCTATGATCTCTTGTTATCTGTGGTAAGTTGAGGCTATTGCGGCGAGTATCCGCGGTGTAATTTTGGGTGTGGGCGACATATTTACGATATTATTTAGTGTGTTTTTGATAAAAATGCATGAGTTTGGGTAAAGTAGTGTATGAAACTGCACATAACTAACATTTGTGTGATAAGTAATATTGTATTAAGGACACGGTGGAGCATACAGTGGAGGTCTGTCCGGCTTGGGTGGAGCACCGCCGTGTTCTCACGGAGGCGATCGGCGGCGGCGATCTCTCACGTCCAAACCTGGTCCAGGCCATGGTGCGGAGTGAGAGTGCATGGGAGGCCGTCATCTCCTTCTGCGAAGCAGTAATGCTCGCGAAGGAGGAGGCGGAACGCGTGAGGGAGAGGCAACAGCCGCGCCCTCGCGCCCCTAGCCGCCGCAGGAGACGCCCTGGGCGGCGGGAATCTATCGCCGATTCCCGGCCACCGTAGGTGCGGGATTGCGGACGACGAGTGATGGGCAGCTTGCCGTCCGGTATGGACCTGGCCCGGGTCGACGGCGCGTTGTGTTCCACGCGCGCCTCAAAGAGATGTCAGTAGTGACGGGGTCCAATAGGGCCGAAGCCGCCGGGGTCGCGGGTAGTTCGAAAGAGATACCGTGGCCCTGGCACGGGCAACTGAAGGAACTCGGGTGGGTTTTAGTCAGTAAAAGTCTGAGACGCCCTCCCGCTCTGCCCGGAGCGGGAGAAGTCATTTGATGATTCCAACAAAAAAAAAAAAAAAAAAAAAAAGTACTATTGTATTATGTATGTAGTTGTTGTTGGTTTTAATTTAACCTATTATTAATGGAATGTCTACACAATAGCTTACACTGTAACTAGTGGTAGGGCGGAATTTTCCCAACACAAGTAAAAAATTTTGCTTAAATAGAAATTCCTAGAATATGTAACACTATAATTATATTACATATTTTTTTGAGTTTTGAAATATTTTTTTTAATATTTTTTTTATTTGGTTTTGTGATGGCCACTCAGAGAAAATGCATTACCTACGTAATCAAATATGAAGTCTCAGATTCTAAGGTAACCGAAGGGAAAATAAACGCCAATAATTGGTGTAATTAAAATAATAATAATGGAAAAGAACCTGAGTTACCACATAGCTTGCTGAGTAAGCAAGCTGAAGTGGCAATGGGCTTGCCATGTTTGTCGAAGGACCGATGACCGGTGGAGCAGACGAGTTCTGGAGTGAAAACCGCGTATCGGCAAGGGTAGTGTCGCCCCCAGCTATATGGAGATGGCTGGGTTAGACTGAATGCGGAAGGCGGAGGAAATAAGGGTTTTGTGCCGCAACCTGAGAGAGACTATGATATGCTGAGTTGATTGATTGTTTGTTTGAATTTGATGTAGGTAAATCATAGTTGCATAACGATTGCTAAGCAATTAAATGTTATACAACTTTTGTACTATCACTTTAAATATCGAAATTCGAAATCAATGACAATTTATTTCTTCTTTCACAATCAAAGGCAAAACAGGCGAAGTGTTAACTGCATTATTTTTTACACGAAACATATATCATATGCCGTTTGAATAGATTTCTATATGTATAAATATTAATTTGAGTGGACTAACGGCCGGCCCGAATTCGTTTATAGGCAGTAAATCTTTCGTACTTGTCGAATGTCACTTGGAATGAGAGTATATGTTATTTAATGCCTTCAGAATTAACATATTAACATATTTTAACACTTATTGATTGTATTCTTATTTGTTTTTAGATTTACAAGCTCGGGTTAGGGATGTGGCGGCTGTAAATTACTTTTTCGTTTTCCTATTTTGATGAATGTGTTTTCTTTGAATGGCGGTTTTACAATGGGATTTAATAATGACATCTTCGTTTTTTTTTTTGCTTCTTTAATGTTACGACCATATTTGTTCAGGTTTCGAAATGCGGCGTTTTCATATAATCTTTTTCATTGATAAATGGCCAAGGTGTGGTACGTATGACGAAATGAATGAACGAGTAAGAAATCGCCAAAATTCTAAGTTGACAAGTTTTAAGTTATTCTCACACAGGTGTGGCTCATTCATTCGAATCAATCGCATCTTTTTTATGTGATTAATTTGCCAAATACATTTAAATAAGGTAATAAATCAATATCTCATAAAGAAATAAGCTACTGCTCGCGGCTTTGTTTACAAGGTTGTTAGACAAAATTAATATTGCGCTGCCTTTTTAGACGGCGTGACACCATATAGGTATTATATGGAAATTATTATGGAAAATCTTTATTCAAGGTATAGAAGTATTCTCCATGAGGTTTAAAACTGTTAGATTTTACTTAAACTTTTAAAGATATCTTATATCTTATATCCCCAAGGTAAAGAAGTATTCTCCGTGAGATGTAAAATACTGTCAGATTTAATTTGAAGTTGTAAACATATATCCCTTGGCATTTAAATATAATTATTAAAGATCCAAGTCAATTTACTCACATAACCCTTCAAAGTATTAATAAAATTCGAATAAACTAGAGGCAAACAACTAACGCTGTTATTATGGATATATTTTATTCACACCGTTCAATTAGCCATTCAAAATAATCCGTTCGGGACCAGGCAATCATAAAATTGAAAGACTATCGTCTGGCCGCGTGTCATTACTCACAGGCGTTTCCATACCGATGGCACGTTCGCTACGAGAGCCCTTTTCTTATATTTATAAAGCTGTCAATTCCGAAGTCATTTCGGGTTAGAGTGGAAAGGAGCGCAGATGCGCGGACGCCGGACGGTCGTAACTCAGGAAAAAACGTTGCCGAGTCGGTGCCGGCGCGGGAAAGGATCGGCCCGCATTAAATTATTATGATTTATGTGTTTTAGCGAAGCCAGCTCGCCTCCTTAATTATATGTGAAGGTTTAACGAACAAAACCTGATCTGTTTGGTGCGCTCCGATTTGGTTTGAGTCTACTGATGTCTCTATTGTGGTTCCCCTGGACTGCTTTAAAATTATAGTGCCTTGAATATAGTCTGAGAGTATTGTTGAATCACACGAACTGAGGTGCCAGCTGTCTTTTGCTATATTTATGACAGTTTTATGAAAAAGCTTTTTGTATGTTTCAAGCTATGTAATTCTATTTCGAAAAGTGAAACGTATGAAAATATTCATAATTTCTTTGTTCTGACGCCTGTGGAATGCCATTCCAGACACCATAGGCGTCTAACCAAACACTATACCAGGAATCAATGAGAACAGTTATTGATGTTGTTTTGTTGTTGCTGTTGTTGTTGTTGTTGTTGTAGATTGAATAACTTAACAATGTCTATACATATAATAAAATCGTAGCGAAGTAAAAACTGTAACTGTACATTGAATATTTTTGAAAAATCCTACTAATATTATAAACATGAAAGTTTGTGAGGATCGATGGATGGATGTTTGTTACTCTTTCAAGCTAAAACTACTGAACAGATTTGGATGAAATTTGGCAGGCAGATGGCTTATAGCCTCGATTAATACATAGTATACTTTTTACACCGGTAGTACGTTCCCGTGGGATAATTTCCGATCTCCAGGGCGAAGCCGCAGGCAAAAGCTAGTCTGCAATAATTTCGCTGTGTCAATATTGAACATTGCCGCGTGGGCAAAGTACTATTAATGAAACTGTGGGTACTGATGCTAATTTATTTCTATTTCGAAATTTATTAAGAGCCTATACTCCTTAGCACCTTAGCACCTTTACCAGTAGGTAAAGGTGCTAAGGAGTATAGGGAGTATAGTATAAGGAGTAAGGTAGTAACCTTATCATGATCCTCCGTTATGTCGAAAATACTGCAGCATTAATTTTGAAATAAATACGTACATGTTTGACGAAAACACGATTCCATAAAATTTCTCGATAGAAAAAAAATCCAAAGTTACCTCCAAATCGAACAATAAACCGCTGGTATTCAAAAAATACTTCAAATTAGATCATGAAACTTTGCGTACTAACTGAACTAACTATAAAGCAGGTCTTATGTTTTTTATTTTTTTCAAATTACCATTATTTTCACCGTAAGAAGCAATTACCTAAACTATCGGCGCCCAGCACCGCACTCAGTCCGCTAGCTAAAAAGCTGAGGTAGTAGGCTCTTTCAATTGAAAATTGTTAATTTCTCTCACTTCGTTACAATTTCGTAATTTTTCTTCATATCGCCAAAGGTTACGTATGCATCCGAAATTACTGTTCCTAGTCTATATTTTTAGAATTCAGCTCATGTACTATCTATAGTCTGGGCACGTATGTAGCAATGTCACAAAAGGAAACATCAGCATTTGCTGTGTTGTGATGTCTGCGGGATCTCATACATACTGAATCTAGGCAGCGCGCTGGCATCTCATCAATACAAGACATCTGTCCAGTATTGTTGTATGCCTTTTGGCAGTGTGTTACTATACACATCATTACGACTGTTTCCCCCAAATGGTTAAGCAGAGGTGTACTTATAGTACACCCATGTTTCGCGTGTGGGTTTGGGATACTATAATCTGTTCTACACCTCGGGATTTTCTTTGCCACTAATCGTAAATACAATTGAAATGTGAAGCTGTGTTTCTGATATTTAAATATCGGTAAATCTTCAATTTTGTTGCTTTTTCAACACCTACCGAAAATATTGATCACTTTTGTGGGTAATTGATTTTGCCACAACTGTCTTTAGGTACTGCATTTTTCAACACTTTTCTTGTGGTATCTTATATTACCTAATAGCTGCGCCCCGCGGTTTTACCAGCGTATACCGGGATAAAAAGTACCCTATGTGTTAATCCAGGGTATAAGTTATCTACATACCAAATTTCAACCAAATCGGTCCAGCCGTTTGAGCGTGAAGAAGTAACAAATATACCAACACACACACACTTACAAACTTTCGCCTTTATAATATTAGTGTGAAGTGTGATATATATCATTGACACCTTATTTCCAGCATTGCCATTTTCATCGAATAATAATAATAATATGAGGAGATTCTCCGTATGGTCAGGGCGTTTATAGACCTTATGTACCAGTAAATAAAAGAGTCGCAAACATTCCAACCAGTCGGCCACTAGCAGTAACAACGGTATTGTTACTGCTAGTGGCCGACTGGTTTTCAATTACTTTTCCATCAGCACCATTAGTCATCATAACGTATCTAACTATCATTATGTAATGATAGTTGAACAGATCGGCATAATTTCACTCATAAAGGGTGCAACTTAATTTACGCAACCATCTGGCCGAACACTGTCTCTTAAGATACAGGCCTCCTAGTTTAAGAGACAGGGTTTTTAATTTTTTGAGTATACATATAGATTTCTGTAGCCTTTTAATTTTAGTAACTACCATTGTGCTTAACCTATGTCTATGTATTTCTTTGGATAAATAAACATTATTATTATTTTTTATTACAATGTGCCCACTACCGGACAGGGTGTATGATTGATTGGCTGTATCTGATGCTGTGACGTCATTTGTCAGCATCGACACTCTTTGACATTATTGTAATGGTACTCGTATTAGCTAATTAGTAATTACTGTCTTTATATGTTGGTTGCTATAGAGAGTGGCTTGTGACTAAGTAATAAAAGCCACACGGGTCCTTGCCGCCGTTGTTGGTCCGTGGATGGGTGACCATCAGTACATACTAAGGCCCCTCCGTGCCTCGGAAAGTACGTTAAGCCGTTGGTCTCGGCTGTCATTCGTCAATCAATCAATCAACTCAGCCAATCGCAGTCCACTGCTGGACATAGGCCTCTCCAAGGTTGCGCCACAACACTCTGTCCTCCACCTTCCTCATCCAGTCTGCCCCACCCACTTTCTTCAGGTCGTCGGTCCATCTAGCTGGGGGGCATCCCACACTATGCTGTCATTCGTGCTCCATGTAAAATACTGGTATTCAGCTGCATCCGATTAGAGTGGAAGCTGACCCCAACATAGTTGGGAAAAGGCTATGCAGATGATGCTTTTAGTTACAGCAACCATAACTAGCCGCGGGTCATTTAATAAACACCTCTTTGTCATAGGAGTCACAGCCTAGACAGTCCGCTGTGCAGGGCCTGCATGGAGGACGACGAGATAGCAGGTCATAAACTGCCCGGTGGTCGCCACATAGAGGGCAAAGTACTTCGGTAACCCATGTAACCTACGTGAGGTTGTCAGTAACATTAAGGCGTTGCTAGCCTTCCTCGAGGAGCTGGGCTGGATCGAATAATCGATTTTCCCACTCTTATTACGAAAAATACCTGCGTTGACGTGGAGTTGCGGACACCAGCCCGTATTACCTATTAGCTATTAAGGAGCTTTTAATTTTTCTATGAAGCTAATAACATGTATGGTTCTTTAAAAAAAGGCATCAAATATAATTTAATCATTCATGCATCTCTTTCTGATCTTCTCCTCTCCCTATGTCCACCTCTCTCTCTGTGTCAGGCTTAGATTTTAGTAGTTATCAGCCACTGAAAGGCTGGTTCATTATTGCTGAAATTTTAATCATCATCTCGGTTTACCGTGTCAGCTAAATACTTATACCTATACAGTTGAACAAGGTAGTATCTAAAGATTTAGAAAAATAATGCTACAA
The DNA here is from genome assembly GCA_946251885.1 of Cosmia pyralina. Classification (NCBI taxonomy): domain Eukaryota; kingdom Metazoa; phylum Arthropoda; class Insecta; order Lepidoptera; family Noctuidae; genus Cosmia; species Cosmia pyralina. The sequence goes on along the minus strand of OX276350.1, from coordinate 21,350,448 downwards.
TGGATTCATTAGCACGCTTAGCATGACCGCCATAGAAACGGGTTTTGTCGACGAAAGAACAGACAAAATGACATATTGTAGAAATATTTCTACGCATTCTACGCGTCTAAGCATGGCAATGTGGAATGTTGTCTATTCTTCCGTCGACAAAATGTCGTCATGCTACGCGTGCTGATCATGAACTCTAGAAAATTGGTAGAACACATTCGCCTAGTCGCTTCCAAAGAAAATAAAAAGATCTAAAGTTAAACCCTACACTACTCCACCCTTTTACCTTCACATTAAGTTAATTTGTATCTATGTAGGTACATAAAAGTTAACAATAACATTGTTATAACGTAGTTATGTGCAAGTAATTTCAAACTGCAGCTAGCCGTCTGACATGTGTTGTACTCATTGTCATCATTTCATTTGATTTTAGGGTTCCACTTAAAGAGTACATTCTTGCCGCCATCTTGTTTTCCAGAAAATATAGGAAATTTCACTGCCTCGTTGGTGTAGTGGTCGCAAGCGCTATTTCTGAGCATGATGAGGTCCTGGGTTCGATTCACGGGTCAAGCAGTGTTATTGGGTTTTTCATCTGCATTTTCTCAATATCAGCCCGGAGTCTGGATTTGTGTCCGGTTGATGGCAATAGGCTCGCCCCCATTGTAAAATGTGGGTGTACATAGTAGGTATATAGGTATAACCGTACATCTCTGCATCACCCTTCGGTGAAAACGGGCGTGATGTTATGTATATATTTGCCTAAAGCTGTTGACTAAACCAATTTGAAGTGAAAATCGTCAAAGCTTTCACTGTGAGAAAAACTGATTTGTTGAATAATCAATTAGTTAAACACGTAAGTTATATACTATCCTACTTAATATTTCTATGAAGCCTGGTGTCTGAATTTTCATATTATTTTCACAATGACCAAACCTGAAATCGCGAAAAAAAAATCAGCTGTTCCCTACATTTTGACGAATTATGCGAACATATGTACTGAACAGCTGATTTTTTTTCGCAATTTTATGTTTGGTAAAAGTTGTTCATAATGATGAGTACCTACAATGACCCAATGAAGATTGCCACTGTTTACACTTACACCCTGTATATAAATGAATATTCTAGTTTTTATATTCCACTGCGTTAAATACGAAAAATGAGACTTGACCGCGCCTCCCGCGCTCTTTCTGCAGCCCCGATGAATGACGCCCGGACCCTTCCCGCGCTTAGACGTCATACCGTTAAACAGACCTAAAATCGTGTACTGCGCAAGTCAAACCACGTGATGTGTCAAGTCTTATCTTTCGTGGCGCGTATTTGTACGAGGTGATCCGACAGAGAACTAAAGTGGTCGACATAATCACAGAAAGCAAGTTGAAGTGGCAATGGACCGGCCATAAATATTAGCCGTAGATCCAATGACCGTTGGGATAGACGAGTTTTTGTGCGAATCGGCAAACGTAAGGGAGGACGCCCTCAGGCTAGATGGAGCGACGATCTTCGTAGGGTGGCTGGTAGCAGCTGGATGAGAGTTGCCGAGGATCGAGTTGAAATGGCGTGCAACAGGAGAAGCCTATGTCCAGCAGTGGACTGCTATAGGCTGATGATGTAAGGTAGAAAACAGATTTTCATTATCTCGAACCTACAATCATAATTTCATAAGTATTCATTAAAAGGAACTGTGTAACCAAAAAAGTAATTATTTGACTACTTTACGTTATAATTCGATACTAAACATTTCTACAAATTACACCGTGTTTTATGTAAATGCATGTACTCTAAGTAAAATGTGATAATAATAATCTTCTTACCTGTCAATCCGATTCGCCATGCCACAATCAAGTGGAAATTCTGTGTGCACACCGCGATTTACGTGAGGAAGTCGTCCATGCAAAACTGAACTTTAAACTGGTTGAATTTAAATGTTGAATTTGAATGAAAACTTTGAAGCATATGTGGAAGATATTCAAAGCTTTATGGGTTAAGAAATAAGGTTGATTTTATGTTGTGTGTCAGTTATGTGTACAGTCAGATAGAAATCGCTCGCGAGCCGGTGACCGCGCGTTATAATGACGTTGTCGGCAAAGAAGTCATTATTCATTTTTTTAATACAGTGTTTTGTTGAAACGACATTTTCACTAGCGTAATCACGATTTGTACAGGCAATATATCAAGGTAATAAAAGCTACATTATTACCGAGCGGTTACTGTTGATGGTTTTCAATTTGATGTCTTCATCGGCGTGTTGTTTTATACGATCGCTCAATCAGTGAGTATATTAAACTTGGAATTATTGCCGCAAATGAGGGAAGACGGTTTGATTGACGATTTTTTTGCTGATATACGTGTTCAAAATAACACGTTTTTAATATAGCTCGTGAATAAACAGATGCTTGGTGTAATTATGAAAACGGTTTGCGTAGCAACGTGAAGTATCCGGTAGCTGTTGAATTGAGTTCGTTGTTGGTTGCAATTATATAGAATTTAATATCTTTCTTAGAATGTGTTCAGAATTATCATCGCAGGTTTTTATGTGGTGTTAAAGTTATTTAACCAGTCCAAAGATTGTTATAACTGAGCCAATCCTTCTTATTACATAGCATAAAATATAAATTTTAATTGTACGTCAGAACACAAAAACGTAATCTTCACAATCCGCTATACGTTGCGGGTGTTATACTAAAACTTTCTCATTTCATAAACGGAATACTGTAAGATGTAACTCACGAATACAATGTAAGGGAACCGCAGCAAATAATAGTTTCCGACTGTACGTCTGAGTTACGACAACATACTTCAGGAATACCAACATCCTTTTTCACTTGATCTCTCATACCGCCAAACAATTTCCAACCTTATTCTTTAAGTGTTAAGAGTTAGTGTAAACTTTTCTGTTGTTAATGTTAAGTTGGTAAGATGCGTAAACCCGCTGAAATAGCGCCTGCGATGGCTCAATCAATGGCGAACGACTGTGGGTGTTTTAGACGTGTCGTCAGTAAAACAATTTCGCTTTACAATGTCCGAGTCGAGCTGCATTCTTGTTCGCGGTTTTTTTGAAGACTGTACTTTTTGTTTGGTTTTTTGTATGTGGAGAGAATGTTATTATCGTCCTTATTGTTAGTGTATTAAGAGGTTTGTATGGGTTTGATGATGTTTTCGTTGGCAGATGATGAAATTACTTCTTTTTTTCCGTTTTTATCTTTTTAGGGTTCCGTAACGTACGTAGAAAGGAAAAACGGAACCCTTATAGGATCACTTCGTTGTCCGTCTGTCTGTCTGTCAGTCTGTTAAGACCCTGTTTCACAGGTTCGCGTGGAGGTATCAAGTTGAAATTAATATCAAATACATAGGTTTATGGTCCCTTGGAGTTATATAAAATCAAGCTTCTAAGTCATCGCAATAAAAAAATACGGCCAATTATGGGACATATTTTGACACTCGCAAGTAAATCTCTCCCGAAAGTAGCAAATGATAAATATTTTATTACACTAGTGACTTCGAAATATAAGTACCTAGTATGCTGGTAATGATTGAAACAGTATATATGACTTGGTATGAATATGTGCTCCAGTTCATACATTACAAAAGTGAGCATAAATTATGATAGATTGCTACAATTGCGAGCAATTTTACTTACTTCTTGCAAATTGCGCTCCCTGATACACGGCTAATGTTTATATTACCGACATATAATTTGGTGAGATAAATAAATTATTTGATTTGACGATCAAGGTGATTTGATTTACTTGCAATTAATTGAAAGTAAAGGGAATAATTATTCATTTAAACTTAGAGTCAAGTTGAAAATCTGCTTGTCGAACAATGTTCAATTGCTAGGAAGTTTAACTTTCGGCTTCTTTCTAGACACCTTCCAGTTTTCTCTGCAGTGGACACTCGCTTATTTAAATTGTCTCCTGTACTTGTGGTTTCATGTCGAAATCCTCCTACAATATCCATCAGTGGATGTCTACGAATGCTCCTTGGATCTTCATCATCTAAGACTACAGCGGCGGGAAGATCTTTGCTTGGTCGAGTATGTTTCATCAACGTGATCTATTTCCGGCTGTTTCTTTCCAACTTCTCACTCTAACAGTTGTTAAATCTTGGTCTACGCCTCTACGCCATCCAACAATCTGAGTTTTAATCGGCCTCGACTTCTCCGAACATCCGGCTACAGGTCAAATAAATGTTTGGGTAATCTGGTCTCGTCCATTCTTGCGACATGTCCTGCTCATCAAAGACGTCCTGTTTGTTAAAAGCCTAATGTTATAAAAACCCTTTAGAGCTCATGGTTATAACGTGTTTCCCATGGCTCGTTTCCCAGCAATGAACCGAAAATGCTCCTGAGGATATTCCGTTCGAATCCTAACAGACAGTTCTCGTCTTTTTTTGATGATCATTGGATAATTTGACTTAATTCAGATGGCTTGTAGTCTTCCCGGTCTTGAGTCCTACACTAATATCTGCCTATGCTGCATCGGTGTACCTATATGTATGTACTTAATAACTTGGGCCTAACTGGCCATCAGTCTCAATGTCACTTCCTCATAACCAGGGCCATGGCACCAATATGTTTACATACTGGTCCGAATCGGCATATGATTGATTGATCATTTAGGTATTGAATATTCTTGTTTAGTAAGTGTTGCAATTACTATAGAATTGAATCTAATTGATCAGCCAAGGTGAGAAAGATTTACATTTTTATATGTTTGGTTAGATACGTAGTTATTAACTTGTTATGTATTCGTGTTCTAAGTACTAAATATTAGATTAGATTATAATTTATATTCATGTGTTAATTATAGTGATTTTAATCAACACTGTTGTAATCAGGCTTGATACGAGTTCTTTTAATAATTATTCATAGATGTTTGCAAATGATTTTTAAGAAAAAATTAATCTGTTGGTAACACACGATTTGTTTGGTAAAGCATCGGATATCAAAAACAAGACATATTTTATTTTTTCACAAACATACCTACACAAAATCAATCAATCTGCCTAGCCTTTTCCCAACATGTTGGGGTCGGCTTCCAGTCTAACCGGATGCAGCTGAATACCAGTATTTTATATGGAGTTACTGCCTATCTGACCTCCACAACCCAGTTACTGGGCAACATGATACCCCTTGGTAAACTGGTTGTCAGACTTTTGGGCTTGTAACTACTCGTACCGATTGTCAAATATCTACAAATGACAGCCGGGACCAACGGCTTAGTGTGCTTTGCGAGGCACGAAAGTGTCTCGATACGTAATGGATTGCCACCCATTCACAAACCGACAGCGGCAAGCGTAGCTTAACCTTAGATCGACCCGTGCGCTGTTATCATTTAGCCACACACATGCAGGACATATTGACACATTACCTACCTAGGATAAAATTCTTCAGAGTAGAAGTAGGTATTAGTGACACTGGGAATACTCTGCCGCGCTGATGAAAAATACAACAACTCGATTTTGCCGCTTTCGAGAAAAACGCGCTCAAATTTTTAAACTTTATTTTTCTCTTATCTCATGAACTAGTGAAGGTATCTACATGAAACTGGTACCAAATGAAAGGAAAACAAATAAAGAATAGATTCAAATATATATTGCGTGAAAAGTGTAAAGCATATGGCCTAAAATCGTGGAAATAATGCTTATAATTAGGAGTGTTTAAATGATCAACCTATCATCACTAATCATAAATACATTAACTACAATACTTATTGTATTTATCTTTAACAAACCGACATATTGCAGTTCTAAGTGAACACTTACATAAATAATTTCTCTATAACAGTCGGCAAATCCCAATGAAATAAAACAACATTTTACTTTGTTTAGTAAATATTTATTTAAAATCAAACCAAAAATATTTATTCTAAGTCTGTTTAACTATAACTAACTAAATAACTGTTTCCAAACTTGTTATAAAAATAATAAAATACTTCTTATAATCTGGGATGCAAAGAAAAATCATCTAATGTCAAGTTTTTCAAACATTGATATTAAAATCACGCGTTGCATTCTATTTTCATGGTCTGTGTAAAAGTGGACTGAAAAAAGGTATGGAACACCAACAGTCGTTCTAGAATACGGTACGTCGATCGTATTTTTGGTACGTTCCTCCGGAGTTCCCAGATCCACTCTATGTGTTCTCTGTGTGTTCAATGTGTTCTCTGTGTGTGGGTGTGTGGGTGTGTGTGTGTGTGTGTGTGTGTGTGTGTGTGTGTGTGTGTGTGTGTGTGTGTGTGTGTGTGTTGTGTTACTGTTTAGTTGTACCTCTAAAATTCTGAGATAATGATACCAATTCTCTTGTCATAAATGCCTCTAAACTAGACTAAAAATCACCATAATTTAGTTTATTCCTGTCAAAGGACGATTTCCCACTCTGAAATTGACTAAAGTGATAAAACTTAACTATATTACATACATATTATAGTTTGACAGCACTAAGATGGCACTGAGTTGTAATTTTGTGAATATGGTGCTATTCTAAATTTTGAGGTTTTTCACCTAAAATTATAATTGTCAAACTACATCAGACTATTTTTAATCGCGATTAAAAAGACGTGGAATAAATTTTGTTGTCATGAACTAAAATTCGCACCAACACTTGACTTCAGGTGCAAAAACAGTACTGTATCTTTTTTTTTTGCTTTTGCATATACGAGTATCTCGAAAACGGTGTGTCCTATCGCAAAAATAATGAAAACTTGCCCCCTTTCTGACACCCCGAAACCCATAAAACTCAATATGTAGACAATAATTTTTCACACGTTGAGGCTGCTCTCCGCGCGCCTCCATCAGCCCTAAAAAACATTTTCGGTGTAGGACAAACAAGTACCACGCGGAGTCGCGATTGTCAAACTCGATTTTAATGTCCCATAACGGCCAGTAAAAGACACGGTAGTAGGCTTATCTATCATACCGTAAATATCCAGTCAGTCTATTGAAGAAGTTAATCATAATATTTATTAGAAGCGACCCGCCCCGGCTTCGCACGGGCAAATTAGTACCAACTAATTTATCTATAACCAGATGACTTGTGGTGGATGATTGAAATACTATCTTGAATCATGCATACCTATTACATAATAGGCTAGCGTGCCAAATTTTATTCATATTCAGTATTTCAATCATTAGTATTAATCCCACGAATAGGATATTCGTGGGATTAATACTAATGTTTGAAATACTAACTTGAATTCATGCAGGCCTAGTACTTTTTGTTAGGTTACTCAGAAAAAAATATGACTCAAAATTTCCAAAAAGCCAAATAAAAATACAGATTTTTATAGAATAAACGTACCTATTATTATAAGTAATAAGCTTCTTCGTCTGAGGATCGTTAATCAATCTGCTTCCCTGGAAAGTGTAAAGTGTGCGTCCGCGCAATCGTGCCTGCGCCTCTCACTGCAATCAAACAGATAGATTAGATATTATATATAAAGTAACTAGATGTGCATCATGGCTTCGTTCGTGTTTAATTCAATACATTTGCCGGGATTAAAGTACCTTCAGATCACTTTTCTAGGCATTAAATAGCAATTTCCACTTCAGCCAATTTTCTTGGTTCATTAAAATTAGATTACTTAGCTAATTGTACCAAACATAAATACGAGTAATCAGCCTATAATGTTCCCATTGCTGGGGCACAGGCCTCTTATCTTCGAGAGGGAGTGGGCCCTAATCTACCACGCGGTCCTAGTGCGGGTTGGTAGATGTCACATATATTAATTTTTTTTTTGGTTCTAGGACAAGTCGGCTTCCTCACGATGTTTTCCTTCACCGTTTTGAGAGCAGTGGTGATGATAATATTTAATATTTAAAGCGCCTGCCTGGTTTCGAACTCACGACCTTTCAACTCGTAAGTCGGGGCCGTTACCACTGGGCCACCACTTCTCTCCCAAATTGTACGCACGGCTACACATCAAGCTATACATTTCCAGTTTACACTGACCTCTCATTGTAAGGAAATCCTATACAATTCGAGACCAGCTTATACTGGAAATTTATAGCTTGATCTGTAGCTGTGCGTACCAAACATAAAATACAATTTCCACAAGTTTTTATATTTTCCATGTAAGATGACATAGAATATGAGTAAATATTTCAAGAGAAGGGTCATCATCATCAGCCTAGCCTTTTCCCAACTATGTTGGGGTCGGCTTCCAGTCTAACCGGATGCAGCTGAATACCAATATTTTACATGGAGTGACTGCCTATCTGACCTCCACAACCCAGTAACTGGGTAATACGATACCCCTTGGTGAGACTGGTTTGTCAGACTTTCGGGCTTCTGACGACCCGTAACGACTGTCAAAGATAAACGAATGACAGCCGGGACCAACGGCTTAACGTGCTTTCCGAGGCACGGAGGAGTCTCGGTGTCTAAAGATGGTCACCCATCCACGGACCAACCCCGGCAAGCGTAGCTTAACCTGGTCGATCGACCCATGCGGCTGTTATTACTTAGCCACGAGCTCCTTCAAGAGAAGGGTATAACAGCAAATAATTTAAATAAGGTCAAAATAAATAAAATTCCCATAATCTTCACGTGATCATTGTTTCAGTTTGTCTTGAAATATGCAATAGTGTTAAGTATAATAAATCGCCGTCTCTATGGCAATCTTCTCAGGTAGCAGAAGCAGGTGAGCAAGGGTCGATGGTGGAAACACTAAGTGAATACCCAAGGAATAAAGGGACTTTCTGCTTGCTAAGACGTCTAAGAAGCGTCGTGGAGTTCCAAGTGGTTTACATTACTTAGGGTAGGTACTGTAGGGTTTAAGACGAAGGGGGCAAAGCTACAACAATAGAGGATTAACTCTTAGGTAATATATTTTCTCTTTTTAACCGACTTCAAAAAGGAGGAGGTTCTCAATTCGTCGGGACCTTTTTATTTTTACCCCGGAGGGTTCCCGCATTGACGAGGCGGGGAGGCTCAGTAGCCATGGCTTGGTCACCCACGGTGAAGCGAAGAGGAACCCGAGGAGGGGCCGCTCGTCAGGGCTTTTCCTGGAAAGCCGACGACGTAGCGGCCAGCGGGTAGGTTGCGGTGGCCGTATGGGCGACACCGCAGCTGAGGCGGGCCGCGGTGTCTTATGGGAGGCATCGCGGCTGAGGGTTGGAGGCCGCGGCGGGAGAGGAGTGCCGGTATTGCGGTGCGCCGCTCTCCCTACCTTCCGCGGCCTTGACGGGGCCGCCACCGTTTGATGGCGGACGCGGTGGGGCCGCAGGGGAGGAGGTGTATCGGTATGACGTTGGCCGCTCTCCCTATCCTCTGCGGCCGAAATTTGGCAGGCGGCGGGGCCAATGACCTGACCCGTCGCAGGGGGACCAAAGGTGCCCAGGCACGGGGTCGTCTGGCGTCCATGTGCTGGTTTGGTCCCACGGGTAGTCTCGGCATGCAAGGTGTTCTGGTGCGCCGGTGATGGGGAGTAGGTACTCCCCAGAGGAGGGTCCGGTGACGGACAGCCGTGGCGGGCTCGCGGATGAGTGCTAACGCGTGCCCGTGTTCCCGCCATTAAGCGGCAGAGGACACCGTGGAGTTTTAGTGGGTTAGAGTCCCACATAACTGCACTATCTCCCCGTGGTAGTGCAGTATGCATGAGCATTTCTCCACGATAAAAAAAAAAAGGTTGTCTAAAAAAAAAAAAAAAAAGGTACTGTAGGGTTTAAGACGAAGGGGGCAAAGCTACAACAATAGAGGATTAACTCTTAGGTAATATATTTTCTCTTTTTAACCGACTTCAAAAAGGAGGAGGTTCTCAATTCGTCGGGACCTTTTTATTTTTTTTATGCATGTTCCCCGATTACTCGAAGATGGCTGGACCGATTTGATTTTTTTTGTTTTATTCGAGAGGGTATACGTCACAGTAGGTCCCATATAAAATTGATTAACTTTGCTTTGGTAGTTTTTGAGTTAGCTTCAATAATACGTATTTTTTCCACACTTTTCATGTGGATGATGTACTATAGTTTGTTTTGCAGGTAGTGGTATTAGAATTTGTGTGGGGTAGGTACCACAACTAAAAAGTGAAAAATAAAAACTTTTTTACAAAAAAATACAACCGACTTCCAAAAACAACACTACAAAGTGAAAAATAACTTTAATTTCGGAAGTCTGTGGCAAAAAACGAAAATACATTTAACTAGACACCGACTTCCGAAATTAAAGTTATTTTTCACTATGTAGTGTTGTTTTTGGAAGTCGGTTGTATTTTTCTGTAAAAAAGTTTTTTATCAGTTTATCTAAGGAAATATGAATCAGGTAACCCTTTGACTCCTTTTTTTCAAACAAAATGCTAAACCTTCTAAATAATTCAAAAGTAGTTCGACACTAGTCTGAATGATCGAATGTAACTATAGGTATTTTCAACCCGTACAACATAAGGCTGCCTTTTGCATGAAACCTGAAAGTTGCGCGTCCATTGGGTCGGAATCGGAGTATCCGCACCGCACGGAGCGTCCGGATTTACAAAATGCCGATAGGGTGCGTCCACTGCATTTGGATTTTGTATGGGCAATATCAACCAGTGTTTCCACTTTTAGGGATTTCACCCTTTTTAGGGTTCCGTACCTCAAAAGGAAGAAACGGAACCCTTATAGGATCACTTGGTTGTCCGTCTGTCTGTCTGTCTGTCAAGAACCTTTTTCTCAGGAACTCGTGGAAGTATCAAGTTGAAATTAATATCAAATACGTAAGGTACGGCCATTTATGCGACATCTTTTGATACTCGCAAGTAAATCAAAACCTATAGGGTACTTCCTGTTGACCTAGAATAATGAAATTTGGCAAGAAGCAAGGTCTCCCAGCACAAGTAAAGGAAAAAGTCCGAATATTGTTAATTTGTAGTTTTATGACATATAATTTTTTGTTTGGTATCCTTTGTTAAGATTGTTTTTAGGATAATTTTTTTTCAACTACAGAACCCGTCATTGTGCGTGTTCCGACACGCACTTGGCCGGTTTTTTAGTGTAAAATTACCAATATTATGTATGGCTTAAGGCTATTTTATTTTGACAGGGATTTATAATGTACCTAGAGTTGTCTGCAATGCGACAGGTCGCGGAATAATAGCGGTAAAATATTTTTATGTGATCTATTAGGGCCGGTTTCTTGATCCGTAGTCAACTCAACTAATAGTTAAAAATAGTAACTAATACATAACTAACAATACAATGATACATAACTGTTATGTAGTTATATAACAGCTGTAGGTAATTAACGCTGTGCGACCTGAATTGCACTTTATTGTGTCGTAGCAAAGAGTCGCCATTTATCTAAATGATTTTGCGGAGTAAATCTTCTGTATTGTACTATTATGCATCCTGTGCTTTAGGTTAAATTTTGGCAAAATGTAAACGAAATTTAACCTTAGTTACTATTTTTAACTATTGGTTGAGTTAACTACGGATCAAGAAATGGGCCCTTAGTTATTCGTTTGTAAATAATTTTATTAAAAATGTTTTTGTTTGTTAATCAATTCAGTTTGTGCATCAATATGCATCAATCACGTAAAAATTGACAATTGCAATTGATCGTTTCTGGAAGCCTTAAACAATGTACCTGGTAACACTGGGCGCGTTCTCTGCGAATGACGTCATCGGCAGAAATAACGGTCTCTGCCGCAGATTTGCCGATCCAGTGCAAGCAGTAGCATAGAGATCAATACAAAGCAACAAATCCGTACGGTGCGGACGGACCGATTCTAACCCGGTGGACGCGCAACTTTACAGCTACCCCCTTCAGGAATATGAAGAAGTTTAAATTATTTTCCTTTCCCATGAAAATGTATAGTTATAAACCCATAGCTAAACAGAATCTCATCAAACCCTATAGAACTCCAGAATATAATAAATACCTAATTACTTGGTACGTAGGGTAGTCACAACACAGTACGTAGAGTCCAGCGAAGTCGTTAATCAAACTCGTGTAGAGTCGGAGCGGCCGGCGCGGGCGCAGCTCTATCGTGTGATTATACTTAATAGAGACCGGCGGCCCAGATATCTTACTTAGAGTAAGGTATGGTGGGCGGTTGTTGGCTGTGGAGATAATATAATTTAATAATGGTTAAAAAAGCATCCATTTCAGTCAAACTTAAACTCATTTGTCTATAATTCTGTTATTATCAAACTTACCTATATTATCTACCTTCATGGATTCTCGGTCTGAGATTTACCAACCTACTGGACTTGACGCCCTGAACATTATTGTCACTTCAAATCAAAGTAAGCTTGCCTGACAATACTTAATTAAATCTTTAACCCGTTAAAGATTTATTTATTTTGATTTTGTGAAGTAAATACTGAGTCTCTTATTTCAAAGCAAAACAGAAATTTACCAATCAACCCTTCGGTAGTTACTGAACTAATTTCAGAATTCGGATTTGATGATAAAGTGTTTGCGATTATCACAAACAAGAGTATATCAAACCCACACCCAACTAATAACAACTTAATTCAAAACTACCCACGTTACAAGATACATGAACCGCATCACCTCCCCCACATTCCCGCCGCAGCGGGGCGCTTGCGCAGCAGGACGCCTCGTTATTAGCACCTCCATGTTCAAAGCGCGAGCCGACACACCCCCCTTCGCTTCGTCCCACCTCACCCCTGCAGGCACGCAACTGACAGCTCCAGTAAGTGAAATAGTTTTTAATTTTTTAAACTTGGAACTTTTTAGTTTTTGGTTCCTCATCAGTGAGTCTATTGTTGTGGGATTTGAGATTCTGGTGTTGTCTTGTTTTCCCTTATTTTTGAGTTAGTAAGAATTTTATTGGAAATGTTGAAAAATTGTCTACTATAGTCAAAAATGGTTTGGAAGAAATTGTATACCCAAGTTCTTGTTATTTATAGGCAGAAAGCACATAATCTTGTGTGTTCTTGCATGCATGCGTTTACTTCTAGGAGATCGATTCTGTTGAAATAATGTCAAGTTTATCTTGGTTGGAAGAGATTGTGTCCGTAGGTCAAGTCAAGAATATTGTGTGTTAAATACTTGCATGCTTGCGTATGCGCAGATTCAGCAGATGCTAGCACGGTAGATTTAGAGATAAAGTTAGGTTGTCAATAATTCTCATGCTAGACAGTTAGATTTGTTAAAATGTAGATAAGTTTGACTTGAAAGAGCACGGCAGTTGAGAGTTTGTCATTCTCACTGAAATGTCTCGCTGATGGTGGCACGTGTGTTGGATCATTCAGTTCGCTACAAATTAGTTAAGCTGGATGGTGCTGATCCACGCGTCATGTTCGTGAACGGGCGCCGTCTGTTGAGACTGGTCATCTCTTACTGCCAGGGCTTATTTTTAATTTTATATTTTGTCTTGTTTTTAAGTATTTTTTATTTTTTTACATTGTTCTCACATGTAGAAGCAACAGAAATAATGTACCCAGGATGTTGTATTACTTATTTTGATTTAAAAGAGTGTCCGTGGAGTTTCTTGCCCGTTCTTCTCCATTGAGATCTACGTTTTGGAATGGGCATCTAGCTTCAACTTTCTGACTAACTGACCGACTCTTTGACAGTTCAAAAGTGCCTGTAATTGGTTTAATTGAAATAAATGCTTTGAGTTTATGTTAACCAAAATAGCAACAATATTAAGATTTTAATTGGTTTTTAGAGAAGAGGGCTACTAATAAGTATTGGAATTAAAACTAAAACAACCCGTCTATCCATAACCACTCGTACGTTCTTGAAAGTACTTAAGTTTATGTAAAACACGGATAAGGAGTCAAAATAATAGAGCATTTAATAAAATTATAACCTTTACGTGTTACTTTATTAAGTTTTTGTATTTTTTCGCAATTCACTTAAATCAAATTACAGTGGAGCCGTAAAATGTACAATTGCACATAATAAAATAAAATAATAGTTGATCGTGTCCAAGTACTCGTATATGCAGAAGTTTCACCTTTAAACCATTGTTTTTTTTTTTGTGGATGTGACACCATGAAATAACTTCTCCAGCTCTGGGCGGAGCAGGGAGGCGTGTCAGACTTTTACTGACTAAAACCCACCCGTGTTCCTTCAGTTGCGTGTGCCAGGGCCACGGTATCTCTTTCGAACAACCTAAACCTCTGTTGATGAGAATTAACTGGTTTCCAAAAGGCTCTTTCGCCATGTTGTCAAATCTTATGTCAAGTAGTAGGATTAGTTCACTATTTCATATAAAACATCACGCCTGTATTAATTAGGAAGGATTAGGCTGAGGTGTAACTATAGTAGAGCTTGTCCGCTCTGAAATGACGCGCCCCACTACCGCATTTACAAATTTAAGTAGTGGGGCGCGTCATATCAGAGTAGACAAACTCTACACCCCCATATCACCAGTTATGTTTAAGACCCATGTGATAGGGGGCGAGCCTATTCCACCAACCGGGCACAAATCAGACTCCGGGTTGCTACTGAGAATCTCCTACAATGGAAAACCTAATGACACTGCCTGACCTGGGAATCGAATCCACAGGATCTCATGCTCCGCAGTAGTACTTTCGACCACTAGGCCAACCATAGGCAGTACATGTACAGTCAGCAACAAAAGTCGATTAACACTTGCAGTTTTTTAATCTTAATTATTAAGTGAAATATTTAATTTAAATCGGAACAGAAGTACTTATAATTTTAAGAACATTAACTCTAACAGTTAAACGAAAAAAAAGCAGTTTATCGAATCATTTTGTGTTTTATTTTTGATGATGTCAAAAAGTAGTAGTGTTAACCGAATTCTGTTGCTGACCTACATCCATAATCAGTCTATAATGTTCCCACTGCTGGGACACAGGCTTCCTCTATTCGAGAGGGGCCCATAATCCACCAAGCGGGTCCAGTGCGGGTTGGTAGATATCACATGTCTGAATGTTTGGTTCTAGGACATGCCGGTATCCTTACGATGTTTTCCTTCACCGTTTTGAGAGCAGCGGTGATAAAATTATTTACACAAAATAAAGCATCTGCTTGGGTTCGAACCCACGTCGTACAACTCTAAAGTCGGTGCTATTAATACTGGGCTACCACTGTTCCAGGCAGTAATTAGGCTAAAATTAGATCTCTCAATATAATTATTGATTGGTGGTTTGATAAGGCTTTAGGGAAACGGGTTTCGCTTTAAGCTATTAGTTATGGGTGGATACACATTAATTAGGTCATCAGATTCATCACGCCACGGGCTACGACTCATCAGTTCAGTCTCAATTATTGGAAATATCGTATAACGTGCAGAGGTTTTATGCGATTCTCAACTAGAGCTTGCTGCGGTGCCACGGCCCGCTTTCTCACAGGCCAGATCGCACCAGGCCACTCCAACCTGGAAGGTCCGTGGAAACTGTGGCAACGGATAAGGCCTGCAGTGGCCTGTCGTCGGAATGCTTGGCACGGGCCGCGACAGGCTTAGCAATGCCTGGCGCGGCCTGTTAATTATCTGTCTAAAAAAATAAGAAATGAAAAAAAAAAATAACTCTCTCTTTCTCTGTCTGTGAGAAAGTGTGGCTTATATAAGTATAAAGACAAATTGTAGTTTATTTTCATCGAGTCTTCAGCTAGTCCTATAAAAATGGGTCTTCTGCATCTATTTGTGTCGTCGAGACTATCGCGTGCGCACACCGGGCGCCTCGGAACTCAAGCGCAGGCCGCTGATTGGTCGGCCAGCCTGCCCGCCCAGTTCACACGCCGATGCGCCTGCGCACAAAACAATGAACACAGCAACCAGCAACCACGCATTAATTAACCAAAAAAATATAGACCTCTGATAGAAATTGTACCATAATTGTAGGAATTATTAAAATTACCTTTCAAGAGCACTCTTTTGGATTTAATTATAAAGAGAGTTGTTATTTCGGATGGTCATTATGAATAGTTTTCGTGTAAAAATGCAATTAAAGATGTCGTTGTTCTATGAATGGAGTGTATGAATTAATTTTCTTGGCTAATTGTATGCAAAGTTTCTACTTTCACCAGATTGTTCTTTAAACGAAGAATAGATCTTATCTTTATGTCGAAATTATTACCCTCCCCCTTCCCCTCCCCCCTCCCCTCCGAAAAACTCTCCCCGTACCCTAACCCTCTGCCTAACCCTTCAGGGATCACAGGCGTGATGTTATGTGAAATAATGCCAAGCAAAAAATATTTAAATATGTATGTTGTATGGTTGATTATTTGGCCAAAGAATCAGCATTGCCATACAACGTGACAATGCTGCCAGCCTTTTGGGCACTTTTCCTGTTGACAGCGATGCGGACGAATTTTTTGATGCCCTATGATTGTTTCCCCTCCTTTTTTAAATACCATGTATATATTATTATTTTAAAACTGTTAGTTTATATATTGTGTTAAATACAAATAAAGTTCCCAGGGTTATATACGGTCAAAAAAAAAAAATGTAAGAATCTAATATGATGATTTTAGTATAGATTCAATTCCAATACTTTCAACAGAAAGAAAGAAAGAATAAAATGTATTTATTGAGACTCGCGCAGGCAGCCATCTTTTGATGCCTTTAATTTATTTTTGACAAAGTTTTGAGCGTTGATGTCTAACGTTCGAGTGATTGAAATATTCTAACTGGAGACAAATTTTTAACAATCATTCTTAATAATAGTTTTGATTCTTTTGTAAATAGTAATGAACTAATGAGTTTAAGGTCGGTTGTCGTGCGTGAATGTCTGGTGTTTCTCAACATCAAAAAGCACAGGATTAAGTCTACGTTCGCACGGATGTAAAATTATTGCGGCGATTTTATTTCGCGCACTGGATTTTCAACGCTCTGCTTATCGCCGAGAGTTGAAAATCCAACAGTGTGTTTTTTCGACGCGCTAGAATGCACTCAGTTGTTGTTAAAAATTTTATAACAGAATGTCACAATCTTAAGATCTATTTACACGGTACAAGCTTATTGCCTGTGGTATACCATAAAATTTAAGGGAAAATAACTGGCACCGTCTAAATAACACGCATAGTATTGTTGCCCGATACGGGCAAGTTAGGGTTGTCTATTGTTTGCCCGAAGATTATATGCCATAATCATCATTTTCCCGAATTTCATTTACCCGAATTTCATTTGCCCGAATGTTTCATTTGCCCTAAAAGACATATGACATACTTTTAATTGCCCGAATTTTAGATACCATAAGATACGAATGCCATAAGTATTGTTTGCCTTATTTTTATGTGCCATAATAATTATTAGACATAATATTTAAATGGCATAACAAGTATTCCCAACCACCACCGTCGGGTTCCCAATTAACGGTAGGAGGGGTTCACATCGGGGTCGAGTCGACGATGAAGTACCTGGGACTCGTCCTCGACAGCCGGTGGAACTTCGTGGAGCACTTCCGACGTTTGGCTCCCAGACTGGAGCGGGCCGGGGCTGCCTTGAAGCGGCTCCTGCCCAATCTGGGGGGTCCAAACGTCTCCTGCCGGAGGCTTTACGCGGGGGTCGTGCGGTCCATGGCCCTTTACGGGGCACCGGTGTGGGCGCGTTCCCTGAGGCTGCGACCAGCCCGCCGGTTGAACGCGTCCCAGAGGGTCATGGCCATCCGGCTAGTCCGGGGATACCGCACGGTCTCCTGTGAGGCGGCATGCCTCCTTGCCGGATTACCGCCATGGGATCTGGAGGCAAAAGTCCTCGCGCACGTGTGGGAGTGGCGCGAGGAGGCGAAACGCCGGGGCGTAACTCCGCTGCCGCGAGAAATCACGGTACAGCGGACAGAGCTCCGGCGGGATCTCATGGCGACATGGAGAGTGCGATTGTCGCAACCCAGCGCTGGGCACGCCACAATTGCGGCGATAAGTCCCCTCTTTGAGGAGTGGTTGGAGAGGCGCCACGGCGTCCTCACCTTCCGCCTGACGCAGGTCCTCACCGGACACGGTTGTTTCGGGAGGTTCCTGTTTCGGATAAGGCGGGAGGAAACGCCCGGGTGTCACCATTGTGTGGATCACCCGGAGGACACGGTGGAGCATACAGTGGAGGTCTGCCCGGCTTGGGCGGAGCACCGCCGTGTTCTCACGGAGGCGATCGGCGGCGGCGATCTCTCGCGTCCAAACCTGGTCCAGGCCATGGTGCGGAGCGAGAGTGTATGGGAAGCCGTCACCTCCTTCTGCGAAGCAGTAATGCTCGCGAAGGAGGAAGCGGAACGCGTGAGGGAGAGGCAACAGCCGCGCCCTCGCGCCCCTAGCCGCCGTAGGAGACGCCCTGGGCGGCGGGAATCGATTGCTGATTCCCGGCCACCGTAGGCGCGGGCTTGCGGACGACGAGTAATGGGCAGCTCGCCGTCCGGTAAGGAACAGGCCCGGGTCGACGGCGCGTTGTGCTCCACGCGCGCCTCAAAGAGATGTCAGCAGTGACGGGGTCAATTGGGCCGATGCCGCCGGGGTCGCGGGTAGTTCGAAAGAGATACCGTGGCCCTGGTACGGGCAGTTGAAGGAGCATGGGTGGGTTTTAGTCAGTAAAAGTCTGACACGCCCTCCCGCTCTGCCCAGAGCGGGAGAAGTCATTTGATGATTTCCCATCCACAAAAAAAAAAAAAAAAAGGGCATGTGATAATTAGGGCTTACAATGATTATGACAAATGATGTAATGGTAAGTGACTTTATGGGAAACAATGATTCTGGCACGTGACTAATATGGCAAATGAGAGTAGGGCAAATGAGTATTATGTCGTATGATATTATGGCTGTTGACTATTATGGCAAATGATATTAGGGCAAATAAAATTCGGGTAAACGGCGGTATACCGCAAGTTAGTTGCCGTTCAAAACTGGGGTCTAGTGTAACCAGCACGTACTTACAATAAAATTGCACGTACAATAAAATAGCATTCAATTCTGAAAATTTTCTATAATTCAAACATGAGCGAACGAAACAAGACGTTCAATCAAATTGAATTAAATATTTGGCACCGCAAATACGGGCAATAAGTACTTGAATCAATTTTGTATAAAGACGTGTAACTTTATGTTTAGATGGGGCAACACTTGCATGCAATAATTGCCTTGGTCTAAGTCGCATGCGATTTTATTGAATGGCAAAACTTGCATTCAATTAGGTATTTTATGCCATTTTATGGAAATCGCATGCGTGTAAACACTTGCATTCTATTCTTGAATGGCAATAAAATTGAACGTGCTTTATGGCATTTGATTATTGTTCTTGAACGTTCCAGAAGCTTGCAGAGTATAAATGAAGTTTTATTGCTCGGAACGGTTGGGAGGCTCGTTTTACACAGGTTGTCTAGGCACTCTACTACCTACTCACAAAAATATCAAATCTTTCGAAGAATTAAATTAAAATTTAGTTGAATGTCTGTACATTCCGCGAGGCTTAAGCTGAGCTTTGCATTTTTATGAGTGATCACCAAAGAAACAGAGTTGCGTCGGGCGAGGGACGCACCACGCCTCAGGCCGATTGCCAAAAAGCAGTATAAACCGGTTTTAAACCCAGCAAAGGATGCGTAGCGCTCTAGGCCGAAAGTCACACACTACACTATCTATATGTGCACTCACACAAATGCAAAGCTCAGCTTAGGCCTCGTGGACTGTACAATTACGTCAATAACATAAGCCAAAGACAAACGAAAAGAAGAATCATCAAAATCCGTTTAGAAATGCCGGAGATACAGTACATTTATGCATAACTTCATACATAAGAATGATTACCATTAGGTTATTATTATTTATTTTTATTAAATTATTTAAATAAAATCAATTAGTATTATATACTAAAACCTTTCTAAAAGTATGTAGCTCGCGTTAGTAAAATAATAATCAAAATTGGTTCATTGGTTTTTGAGAAAATCGCTGACATACAAACATATTTACATACATACTACGGGTCAAATATACAGAACCTCCTTTATTGAAGTCGGTTAAAAAGCGACACGAAGCTATTTTCGAGAAGTGTCAAATACGCAAAGAAAGGCCTAAGCCCTCCTACACGTGTACATACAACACTGCAGGCCAACTTTGTTGTTCTAGTTGCAAACCTTTTTTTTTTTTTTGTGGACGGGAAATCATCAAATGGCTTTTCCCGCTCTGGACGGAGCGGGAGGGCGTGTCAGACTTTTACTGACTAAAAACCACCCGTGTTCCTTCAGTTGCCTGTGCCGGGGCTACGGTATCTCTTTCGAACAATCTGCAACGCCGGCGTTTAGTTGCGACCCTTTTTTTTTTTTTTTTTTGTGGACGGGAACTCATCAAATGGCTTTTCCCGCTCTGGACGGAGCGGGAGGGCGTGTCAGACTTTTACTGAGTAAAACCCACCCATGCTCCTTCAGCTGCCCGTGCCAGGGCCACGGTATCTCTTTCGAACTACCCGCGACCCCGGCGGCTAGTTGCGACCCTGGCGTTCAAAACTAAATTTGGTCTAAGGGGACACGCAAGGACTGGATTTCTAAGGTCGCTGTTATCGAAATCGATAAGGAGGACTTTACTGGGTACTGGTATCGATTTCGATACCTGTCAGAATTGTGGGGTCAAAAACCATCAAACTGAACAACTTTCTCCATGGGACCAACATCGTAATCGAGAAAAAAATTATCAGCATACATTTGGGTCGAGTAGGTATTGAAGTCTTATACGGGACAGCTGATATTTTTTTCTCGTTTACGATGTTGGTCCTATTGAGAAAGTTGTTCAGTTTGATGGTCTGTACCAAATCCTTAAATTTGACCTTTCTGATACACTCTGTATATAATAGGAGGTGAGTTTATTGCCATAAACTGGGCGCAACTTCCAGTTTCATACTGCTACTCAGCTGCTACTGTGAAATTACTAATGTATAAATATGCTCAATAGCAATCATTTGCCCTACCTAGGAACCAAACCCAGGACCACTCGGACAGCCGTCGCTCTTGCACCTTGCACTAGAGCATGACCTACAAGTATTATTTATATTGTCTTTGACATATCTCGGGACCCTGAGGTCCCGGACCTTTGGAAGGCGTACGAGGAGCCGAAGCCAACTCGCAGAGGCCTCTTAGACAATTTTAAATGAAAAGAAGGCACCAGCTGACGATTATCCCTGTATGCACTATGCAATTGCACCCAAGGACAACCCCCGGTTGGTGCAGAACTATTGCAGAACATGGAAACAAAACACATTGGGCCTATGGGTTTGGGTGGTTATAGTGGATTGGGTACCTTGAACTATGGAAGAACTATGTCCCCTGCCTGATAAATTGGCAGGGGGTGACTTGCACACTCAATAATGGGCCCCCGGAAACGGTCGCTAGCACATAGTGACGTAGCGACAAGGGGCAACATGTCCTGAGGTGCTTGAGGTGCTTGAGGAGATTATTATTTGTTTATTTATTTATTTATTTAGGTACCTATTGAATCTACAACACAAGCTACACAATTATAATGCAAGTTTACAAGAACAGGAACAGATTACTAGTAATACAAAAGGGATGTTTCCTGTGTAAAAAACCAAAAAATTCTATTTAGTCCGTCAATCAGATAATAAAAAAATATTAGACACGTATTTTTAGCTTTGTCATATTAATAAAACATGACTTAGAAAAAACGCATTAAAGTTGGAGAGTGGGGCTCGCTACGTCACAACTATAACAAGCTACGTATAAATCTAGCAAGGAGTGACGTCATGCCACATTTTGACTCATTGTATCGCCGTAATCTTTTGATTACGCAAAAAAAGCCATACGCAAAAAACGCGCATTGACGTGGAGTTGCGTATATCAGCCCGTATTACCTATTTACCTACGCAAAAAAAGAAAAAAAATACGTGTCAAATATTTTTTAATAATCTACATGACGGACCAAAAACATTTTAAGTCATTTTAACATAAAAAAATAAAAAGTAAGTTCAAAAATTAAAACCCGACTACTGAAAAATCACGCTCGCCGCGGTCGGTCTGCAACCAATTAAATTAATATTATTTACCTCCACTTTTATTTATTTTTAACAATTTAAACATATTTATTTACTTGAACAATAATTATACATATTTGTAATGTGCTCGTTAAGACCTTTCTTTTGACACCAAACGTCATTATTATCTCAATTTAATTTTTTTCGTGGTCAAAAATTTACGTGTAAAGTCCACCATATTAAATTTAGGGAGAATTTATATAGCCTATGTCATCCGGACCGTTATTACGAATCTATTGATACCTCATTCAATAAAATCGGTTCAGTAATTTAGGCGCTACGGTGGAACACACGTAAATACATACATAGACTGCTAAAATCATAACCCTTACTTTTGGCTTTGCCGTAGTCGGGTAAAAACAATAAGCCTTTTATTGCGACACCAAAATTAAAACTACCACTCGCAACAGTCAGATGTATTACATAACACGTTCGTGTCGCATCAGATATAGAACGTAAATAATAACGGTTCATTTGAGCGAAGGCGTGCAACCGTCGCCGCAAATTAAAAAGTTTACATTTAATCATACGTAACTACGAGTATAACTACTGGTTTGGGATTAAATGGTATCTACCCAATGATATTATATGTAGAAAGAGGTAGATAGGTTACACACGCTCCGCAAGTAGCACGTCAAAATCTGGCTAATTAGCCACATTTTCGTCGTCTTGTCTCTTTTTCGCTCCCGATAATTAAGACATGCCGTTCTACTTCCACATGTCATCTAATCGTACGAAATTGTGCCGTTTTTGAACACCGAATGTTGGGTCGGTAACCTATCTACGTTGTTTTACATATAATATCATTGTATCTACCTATGTGTTTAATTATTACACAAGTGTCTTTTGTGTTTGTAAACGCTACATTACTTATGTTGTTTTTATTTAAATTCCTGCACTGACATTAAGCATGTGAAGTATTATTAGGTAGATTAGTAATGAGGTACTCAGATGCTGGATGATGAAACAAAAAACAAACACACCAGTTAAAGATAATGATGGATATCCAGACTATTCCTGACCACGATTGTAAAGTCTGGATGTAAATAAGATAGATAAACATGTCTTACTTTTAGTTGGTACATTATAAAATTCACTTATTGAAACACTAGGGCCTTGAGCTCATCGAGTTTTTCGGGACATCGTCAAGCGGTTGGTCGACTCTACACGGGACCAGAGATTTTTAGCCCAAAGAATTAGCATTGCCATCCAACGTGGCAATGCTGCCAGCCTTTTGGGCACTTTTCCCATTGACAGCGATGTGGATGAATTTTTTGATGCTCTATAAATAAATAAATAGATTGATTTATTTAAAATATTTCAATTAATAATTTTACGTAACGATAATATACCTACTATAAAACATACATTTGTTTTTGTTTGCTATTTCTACACATTTGGGTAAATTCATAAAATCATAACACAATATCATGGTGTTTGCTGCCAGATCATTATGTAGTGTGGCTGACACTGGCATGAGCTGGCTATGAGCTCTTCCCCTTTTTATTTTTTATTAGGTATACTTATAGGGTGACTGGTAATTAGTGACCGATACTCAAACACATGATTGTACTCATAATAACAAACAACTTTTACTATAGGACCAAATCTGAAATCGCGAAAAAAAATCAGCTGTTCCCTAAATTTTGCCGAGTTATGCGAACATAAATGTAGGGAAAAGCTGATTTTTTTTTCGCGCTTTCAGGTTTAGTCCCATAGTAAAAGTTGTTTGTTATCATGAGTACAATCATGTGTTTAACTATCGGTCACTAATTACCAGTCACCCTATATACTTGTACATAATATATATATTTTAGTGTTAGCTTGTATCTACATTGTAATTAAGGTAAATAATTATGTTATCTATAAATAAAAAAATTATACCACAGTATAATAATGTTACCTTCATAGAAAACGGCCGAAATGACGCGCTTCGAAATCTCAGTATACAGACACGTATTTAACTATCGAGCGGCCGTAGGTAATTAGTTCAAGGTCATTGCCTAGATAAACTACTACTTAAGGCCAGGTTCCTCAAAATCGACCTATTTTTGATTCAACATTAAACAATCAAATATTCTTAGTTTTGATTTGGTAAAAATATATGTTGTACTTTAATAAACATTCTTGATTATTCTCCGGTTCAAAACACGATATTTAAATTTTCACTCGATCATAAAAAATCGCGAAAACAGAGATATTTGTGATCGTTTTTCAAGTCGTACTTGAAGTAGACCAAACTTTTACTCAAAAAAAAATATGTCAAAAAATAGGCAATAACGTTTAGGAGAACATTCTCCGGTTACTTTTTCTCAAAACAGTTTTTTATTATTTTAACAAATGATTAAATAACTAAGCGGCGCACGCGCTTCGCTTCAGTAGCCCGCTAGGCGTTTCCGAGGCAGGACCTGTGTCGTTTTTGCTGGCTCGCTGCGTCCCTCCGCTAATCAATCGAAATATTTGTCATATTATTGTTATTTTCCGTGTTTGTTTATTAGTTTTAAAAATCAGTCTGTAAATATTGTTGTAGTGTATAATTAAACTGTAGATCTTAGTTTAAGTTGTATTATAATTATAGTGGTAATTAAGTTTAAATTATGGGAAAAATATTTTGCAGAGCGGGGTCAGCGAGTTCATTTGAACTGCGCGTTCGCGCGACTTGCCACGCGGGGTGGGAGGTAACGCTAAATGCCTACTGCGCTCGAATATCCTGGCCTTAAGCTTTATTATTCTGTGGTAGTATGTAACACAGGATTACTAAATGCAGAAAAATGTACAAAAGCATCAACAAAAACGTAGCCTTTATCTTTAATTACGCTGAATCATTTAATTATATCCAATCCACCTTTACATCCGACATAAATAACCCATATTCAAAACATATCAATAACTAACAAAGGAAAATCGAATAATAGTAAAACATAACTGTAGCACGCCCCCAAACAACTACCAACCCTAATTAAATACACACATGTGCACATACACACGCTCTACTTGCACACACATAAGCTCGCAACACACACACATAACACACCGACGCACACAACTTATTAACACATCAAGTCGATGCAACGGGACTCTGGAGAATTATTATTTAGCCGCTTAATAATGGAGTCATCATTTCGTCCATGACAGCTTCACACCTTGAGACGTAAGGCGAATTGACTCTCTTTATTATACTCTCGGGCTGTTTTTGTTTTTTTTTTGTTGTTTTTTTTATTCACTCCATGTTGGGTTTACGAGCGCGCTTTGTGAGCCGCACCGCCACGAGAGAGGTGTTAAAGAGACCACGATATAAGAAGATAATCTATATTGTTATACAGCTTTAATGAAATGAACGTAAAAATAATTAAGATAATGAACTAAGTTTAACGATTTGTTAAGAATAGTCGACAAGTTAAAAGATAATAATTTGATGCAGCAATAATGCTATTGTTGTTATTGATTCGGATTGAGATTTTGATAACTGTGTTGTACGTTTTTTCTGTTCTTTATTACGAGTTTTTACGTTTCATTATGAGATCAGTGTTTTATTTTATTGCGTTACTATATTTTTTATTATAATCTAATAGAAACAACTTATTAGTAAACTGTTACAAATCTTTTTATTAGTTGTCATTTTAAATAGCCGTTAAATCTTTGTCTAGGTTGTGTGGTAGCAACTAGCAATTCTAATTTAGGATAGTGTTCGTCTTTAATAGCTAGTTTACACAGTGCGAGCTAGCGTGCGAGTCGGCCTACCGAGTAGCTGCAGTGCAGCAACTCGCACTGTGTGGACGTATCATACGAGTTACTCGCACTTGCGAGTTGGACAGTGACAGTAGCTCGCAGCCGAGTAACTTCAGCATTTTTTGTTTTCACTCACTCGCATCGTTCGGACGCTTTTGGCAGTAGCTCGCCAGTCAGCACACAACTTGCAAGAAACTAGGCAGCTACTTTAATAATGAAAACATCCAAGGCAAGCTGAGCTACTGACATGCGAGTAAACAGTGCGAGCAGCTGTCTACAGCAGCTCGCACTACAAGCCATTAGGCTGATTTGTATTTGCTTTAGTTAAGTAGCGAGTTTCAAGTAGGCATTGTGAAGTGTCACGTATAGATGTCAAAGGAACTTAATTCACTACTTTATTAATGCCAATGTAAAGTAGTCTTTATATAGGATATTAATATTTTATGTGTTTAAAGGAGCTCGTGGCTAAGTAATAACAGCCGTACGTACGGGTCGTTGGTCCGTGGATGTGTGACCATCTTTACATACCGAGACTCCTCCGTGCCTCGGAAAAGCACGTTAAGCCGTTGGTCCCGGCTGTCATTCGTGGATCATTGACAGTCGTTACGGGTCGTCAGAAGCCCTAAAGTCTCACAACCAGTCTTACCAAGGGGTATCGTATTACCTAATTACCTACTGGGTTGAGGAGGTCAGATAGGCAGTCGCTCGCGTATTCAGCTGCGTCCGGATAGACTGGAAGCCGAACCCAAGACAGTTGGGAAAAGGCTAGGCAGATGAAGATTCTCTTCATTTAATAAACAATAATATCGATAACTGTTCCCCTTCCAACATCTGCTGCTTGTTTTCAGTTATATTTTACGGTGATGTTTACGGCTGCAGTAATGGCCATCTGCCACAATATTATTATGTACGAGTATTAGGTTCTTATGGTATCGGCATTCCGACCATAATGCTGAGAATGTTAGATACTAATTACAAATTGTCTAAATACCTGTCAACTTAGTATGTAGTAGTTGTATTTTAAGAAATATAAGAATGTAATTTGTGGAGATAAATAAATATAATTAACTTTTTTTATTTTTATAATTTTAATCATAGTAGAATAGAATAGAATAGAATAGAAAGATGTTTATTTCCCTGGTTCATATGTTACATTATGTCCACAGGTCGGTGGTGTATACCGCCTGTGGGTGTGTCAGCTACTTACAGTCTACCTATGTTTGTCTGAGAGAGATCTATATAAGTGTAGTGTAGTGTGTGCTGTGTGCTTGTTAGTGTGTACAGAATAAATTTATATAAATTTATAATGTTGTTCTATATTGCCCTATCCTATTTACAGCTATTTACAATTTATGGGGACGTGGAGCGGTTTAATCATAGTAAAACAACTGTGAAAATTATTTGCTCAAGGAAAGCCTAATTGGATTACTTAGCTTAAGCTCTAGGAAGTGCAAAGCTAACTTGAAAATCATGAAGGAGGAAAGGGAGACGAGAGAAGGGAGAGAGAGAGAGAAATGAGTATTCATAATCTTTTCACTCTTTCTTTCTCGCTCCCTTCTCTCGCTTGTATGTCTAATAAAAAATGGCTAATTATTGGTTTTGAATAATTATGATGATGATGTGTCGTGATGGCCCAGTGGTTAAAGGTCTCCCCTCTCATGCACGAGGTTGTGGGTTCAAATCCGGGCAACTACCAATATGACTTTATCAATTCGAATGTACTTTCTGAGTTTATCTTGGACATTACCGACATCGGTGAAGGAAAACATGGTGGGGAAACCTGGACTTATAGTTAATATACGTCAGAAATCGCCAACCCGTCTTGAGCAAGCGTGGTGATCAATGCTCGTGCCTTCTCTGTATGAGAAGAGGCCTTTGCCCAGCAGTGGGACAGTAATAGGTTGGTATATAATGATGATGATGATGAATTTTGCATAATTCTAATCTTTAAGTACAGTCCTTATACCTTGAGTAGGTTGGTTTGGGAGGTAGGTTGTTCGACAGAACAAGAAGCCAACTTATACTGGTTGTGCTAAAGACAAAGGTCTTCAATGAGTGTGTCCTGTCTGTTATGACTTACGGAGTCAAAACGTGGTGGATCACGGTACGGCTGGTCCATAAATTCAAGGACGCTCAGCGAGTCTCTTTAAGGAATCGAATCCGGAATGAGGTGATTCGTCAGAGAACCAAAGTTGTCGACATAGCTCACAGAATCTGCAAGCTGAAGTGGCCATATTAGCAGAAGAACCGATTACCGTTGGGGTAGAAGACGTGTTCTAGAGTGGAGACCGCGAATCGGCAAACGTAAGGTAGGACGTCCTCAGGCTAGGTGGACCGACGATCTTCGCAGGGTGGCTGGTAGCAGCTGGGTGAGAGTTGCCGAGAATCGAGCTGAATGGCGTGCAATAGGAGAGGCCTATGTCCAGCAGTGGACTGCTATAGGCTGATGGTGATGATACTGGTTTTGTGTCCACTGACTTGTGGCCTGCTGTATAGTTCAACTATCTCATGAAGTCGTGTTTTGAAGCCTTTATGTCGTTAATCATAAGGTTTAAATTGCAACAAGTAACCCGCCCTCGTGAAATAGTTTAATTATACCACAGCATATTATAAAACATTTAAAAGTTATAGGTACTATACAGCATGGTAAGCAACATAGTTCAACAAAAGCTACGGTCATTTCACAGCTCTTATTTCAAGTACACTATCGAGCACAATAATCTTACCATATCAATACACTGTAAGATTTCACGCCTCCTCCAAACATTTTTATCTTCTAATTTATGCCCGAAGTTGCCCGAAGGTCCCCGAAGATGCCCGAAGGCGTTCCGAGCGGCTAATCGGTTCAATTGTTGGAATCAATAAGGCACCGCTCGCTATCGACGTTCATTATAATATATTGTGATCCAACGTCGTGTTTCTTTGTCAACTTTGTATTATTATCCGACGATTTGTTAGGCTTTCAACTAGGTCGGCTGGTCGAGCGATTTGTACTTAAAGTGTCAGTTACTTTATAATAAAGTTCTTTGGTAAAGGCAAAACGCTTTGTTTGAACTTTTTTAAATAAAAAAACACAAGACGTTCAATTGTATACACGGTATACAGTTTTTATACTCACTCGATCACATTAACTTCAAGTTGTACTGAAACTGAATAAGCGCCATCTGGTGACTATAATGGGAAACACAAATTGACGCAAATTGAACGTAAACCCAATCGAGTAAGTACTTATAAAAACTCGCATTAAGGCTGCTGAAATCATAAACAGTACATTTCTGTGAACTGAAGATTTACATATGGCATGACTGGGGTCTCCCTTGTTTGACCAAAAGGAATTTGACAAATTTTCACTACCCAAAAAATTTTTCGCATGATTTCATTTGCCAAATTATTACTTAGCAAAAAATCTATTCACAAAAAGTTGTAACGCAAACCTAATGTTTGGCAAATGAACGTTTAAACTATAACTTGTTTACCAACTAGTACTTCTAACATTTTTTATTTAGTCAAATATTTCATTTGGAATAACAGTTTTTATGCAAAATCAAATAAGCCAAATACTTATTTAGTATTGTCAGTTTTCAATTCACCCTTTCCTATTCAGTCAAACTTCAATGACAAAAATGTGAACTACTAAGTGGGTAGGAGGTAAATCATAAATGGCGCTCAATGTGTGCTCTTCTTTTTCTATATAATGTAGTCGTTCCTGGCACAGTAGGTAGTAAGTAGATCACAGTTTTAACCTAACCTAACCTAACCATTTTTTTAAAATAAGTAATTAACCTAATTAAATAATTCAGTTCCGGGTAACCTACTAAAAACAATCTCTTTTTTCTATTAATGCAAGTCGTTTCTGACACTCGCCGGCCGCTACCGCGGCACCGCTCGCTTCGCTCGCTCGGCTTGTGCGTAGGAGGTCACAGTTTTAACCTAACCTAACCTACCCATTTTTTTTAAAGAAGAAATTAACCTAATCTAAATTGTTGAGTTCCGGATAACCTACTAAAAACAATATATTTTTTTCTATTAATGCAAGTCGTGTCTGGCACTCGCCGGCCGCTGCCGCAACACCGCTCGCTTCGCTCGCTCGGCTCGTGCGCAGGAGGTCACAGTTTTAACCTAACCTAACCTAACCATTTTTTTTAAAATACTTAACCTACTCTAACTACTTCCATAAATAAACTAATAACAAGTAACCATAAATTTGACTTGTTTCAGACAAATTCAAGCACAAAAACTTACAAAGAAGTACGCAAAAGACATCAAATTTAACCAGCAAGTCAAATGTCTAAAAATCTTATTTTTGCCTTAATATTTTTTGTCTTAACAAATCATTTCACCAAACGTTTATTGTCTGAAGATTGTTTGCTGTAAAAATCATTTGATTAAAGACCAAATTCCATAATGACATTATACTTAGTAGGTAATATTTTGCCAAGTAAAAATTTTACCAAATGAAAATATGCGTACTAAAATCATTCGAAATATTGCAATGGTATAAAAAAAGGTTGCTAAAATTTGTTTGGGTAATGAAATTTTGTTAAAATCTTTTTGGCAAAACGGCAGGCACCCGGCATGACTGATACTCATCATCGTGAGGCATCTGAAAAGGAAGCTGAAAAAAGTCGTGAAATATATAAATCCATTCAGCAAGTTTCGAGATCACCAAACATAGGTGTAATGTAACAATACAAGTAACCATAAAACCTTGATTTATAGTAATTTTATTAAGTTATTAAAGCAGTAATTTAACATAATTACAAGCGGCTATTACGATGGATTAGACAAGTCTTGAAACTAGCAAGTTAAGTACCAATCTAGTTATTCCAAGTTGGTGTAAAAACCAGTTGGAATATTAAGAGGATACATCGAATCGTGGTTTAGCTCGGTATGTACCTAAGTGAAATAGCGTTATGCCTGTCTAGTTTGACGTGCGAGATAGAAGATTCTCACGCGCACCAGAACTAAACACGCTTCGTTTAACGGGGATGCGCTAAGGCAGCCCGCGAAATCCAACTTTCTTAAGTTTTCTGCAATTTGCAGGTCAGTGTCAGGTTGCACGAGTATGTTGATTAAAATATGATTCGTGCCCGTAACTAATATGGCTTCTACATTATATATTATACACATATACATAGCATATTAGTATTTATAGTAGCATATTTGTATATTAGTTACGGGCGCGAATCATATTTTAATCAACATACAATCTGCCACTGACCTGCAAATTGCAAAAAACGTAAGAAAATTTGAATTTCGCGGGCTACCTACCTTAGCGCATCCACCTTAAATGTAGATTTATGACATAATGCTATAATTAAATCAATTTTTAGTTTAGTAAGTTCTTAACATATTTAAATACCTTCGATTTAAAGCAAATTGTACGTTTACGTATAATCGTATAAAACAGAAAATAGACGGTGAAAATAAAATTAGTATTATTGTTCTATCAAAAAAAAATTAAGTACATTCGTGTTTTGTTAACATACGAAAAAAAAGGAGGAGGTTCTCAATTCGACACGTATGTTTTTTTTTTTTTTTTTTATGTATGACCACGCATAACATTTTACAGAGTCGTTCGATTTGAAAAACTTTTGTTTTATTCGAGACATCACAGTTGGTCCCATATAAAATTGATTACCTACCTTTGCTTGGGTAGTTTTTCAGTTAGCTTCAATAATACGTATTTTTTCCCCACTTTTATATGGATGATGTTCTAGTTTGTTTTGCAGGTAGTGGTATTAGAATTTGTGTGGGGTAAGTACCACAACTGAAAAGTGAAAAATAAAATTACAAAAAAATACAACCGACTTCCAAAAACAACACTACAAAGTGAAAAATAACTTTAATTTCGGAAGTCGGTGACAAAAAACGAACATACATTTAACCAGACACCGACTTCCGAAATTAATGTTATTTTTTACTTTGTAGTGTTGTTTTTGGAAGTCGGTTGTATTTTTTTGTAAAAAAGTTTTTTTTTTTTAGTACAGCAGTAGACAATAATAGTCAAATAACACATACGCGAAATCCAAACGATTTAACCATATACATTTGGTTTTACAGGAATTTTAAAAACATTAAATTTATCGATGTAGGTCAAAGCAAATCAAAATCAAATCAAATCACTTTTATTTGTTAACACAGGTAAAGAAATGCAGATCTTATATTCGATGAAAGAACGCTATGTTATGCCAGGAGGCGTAGGTACAAATATGGTGTGCATATAGCTCAAGATCACAAATTAGAGTTTCCAAAAACATATTTGAAAGTCATGCATAATTAATTATGGTATTTAATTAACAAAATAAATAAAAAAAAAATACATAATATTATTTACCACTCTCCTTGAAGGCTTTCTGTGTGCATAAGGAAAAACCCTTTACATAATAGGTGTATAAGCTTATGTGTTATATATACTATATTATATATATCGTTCCAATTTTAGTATAATGTAGGTACTGCCGAAGCAAGTACATATACTAAAATTGGAACGATACAAAGAAAACAACATGGCCGACCGCGCCACCGGAACTTGCTTAAATATTTAACATTTTAAACCAAACAATTAGTGACGAATGTAATCGTTATTATAAATCGACAAATACTAACTCAATTTATTAGTAATTTTAAAACCTGAATATAAATTTTAGCTTTCTTATTTTAATTCGGATGTGTTTCTATCAAGCGTAGCAATATGGACGCCATTTTAGTTTCAATGTTATTTTAATGAAATGTTACTTCAGTTAGATAAAAACACACCGGTTGATGTTTACAAATCATAATATGAATTAACAATATGGTTTAGGTAATAAATAGTTTTATGTAATTCACATCTTAATTTGTAGTTTTATAAACTTTGTCTATTGACCATCTAAAACATCATACTTAAAATTACAAAATCAAATGAATTGACAATAATGCTCAGAAAAGCTACTAAGCGATTATAGGATTTTCAAATTGGTTTGATTAAACTGAATTATTTAATTAGTAAGTAATTACAAACTATAATTAATTTGACGCGTCGACATATATATAAACGTAAAAAAACCATCCTAAGTAGTTGTGAACCTATGGGGTTCGCAACTAACCCCCCCACCCTCCTCCTGGGGGTTTTGACCTGAAGAGTTAAAAATATTTAAGTCAAAATTATTAAACAGGTCAAAAACAAAAAAAAAAACCGGCCAATTGCGTGTCGGACCACGCACAATGAAGGGTTCCGTAGTTGGGATGAATTTATCTTAAGAACAAACTTAACATTTTAGTTGAAAAACATGTTCTCCCATACATTCCAACTGTAAATGTAAATGTTTGTACTCACAATATTGATAGATTTACCATGTTATTTGAAGACCACAGACTTTTTATAGGTTTTCCTGTAATCTACAGGTAAAGATCTATTTTCTGAATTTTTTTTCAAAATTTTAGGTTCAGTAATTTCGAAGATAAGGGGGGGGGGGGGAGGGGAATGGTCGATTTTCATCTATTTTCTTAAATAACTTTAAAACAATTTATTTTAAAATTATAAAAAAAACCATGTTTGAGACTCATAGTAAGCCCTTTCATTTGACATGCCACATGGTGTAGTTTGCAAAACTTTTTTTTTTTAATTTTCTTATTTGTCCCCCAAAAGTGACCTCTATATTCAAAATTCATTTATTTACTTTACCCGTCCGTGTTTGGGTCACAGAAATTCATATGTGTACCAAATTTCAACTAATCGGTCCATTAGATTCTCTAAGTCAAAATTATTAAAAAGGTCAAAAACAAAAAAAAAAACATTAAATGTCAATATTAATAATGAATTACAATTCCAATTGGTATTCCCTTAATAACTGTCTACAAGAGACTGGTTAGGTTTCACTTATCAAAATTAATAAAATAAATCTGTTGGTACAAGGTCAGACACTCGTTAATTTTAATATCTGAGATGCATTTGGCTCGGAATTAATTTTGGTGAATTTATAAACGTCGCTACGTCTATAGAATCCTACTTTAAAATATTATCAGTTTCTGTCCCCGACTTCGTACGAGTGAAATTTCTTGCCCCTTTCGCTCGGCTCCTAATAGTCCTAGCGTGATGTTAACTAGCCTTCCTAAAGAATTAAGCTATCTTTTAGTGCAAAAATATTTTTTTTAAATCGGTTAAGTATTTTTTGAGTTTATCCATTACAAACAAACATACAAAAATCAAATCTTTTCTCTTTTATAATATTAGTTTAGATACATGTGAAAGTTTCTATGTTTGTTACTCAATCACGCAAATCGGCTCAACGGAATTGGATGAAATTTGGGACACGGTTAGACCATGACCTTTTTTTTTATTTATTTATTCATGTTCAAAATGTATATCGAGCCTGAACCTGAGTTACGACATAGGATACTTTTTTATCCCGGTAGTAGGTACAACCCCGTGGGATAATTTCATACCTTCACGCGGGCAAAGTCGCGGGCAAAAGTTAGTATAGATTTAAGTAGAAAAATGTTATTGCCAAGTTTGATTTATTATAAAAATAATGTTTGAGTGATTCGTCATTATGCACTGAAGTGTAGCAAAGCAAGTTTCATAATAACAACAAATGCATACACATTTGTTTTTATTAAGAAACTTGTACAAAGACAATATAATTTTAAATTTTTATTTCTAGGGTGTATCAGAAAGGTGTGGTCAAATTTAAGGGTCTGGTACAGACCTTCAAACTGAACTACTTTCTCCATGGGACTAACATCGTAATCGAGAAAAAATTATCAGCTGTCCCGTACAAAATTTCAATACCTATTCGACCCAAATGTATGGGACTGCTGATTATTCTTTGGCGATTACGATGTTGGTCCCATGGGGAAAGTTGTTCAGTTTGATGACCTGTACACCCTTAAGTTTGACCACACCTTTCTGATACACCCTGTATAGGTACCTACTATCAAGGAAATGTGAATGTGTCCAATTTGAAATCAAAATCCCGTGCACACGATGACCACATCTGTTACCAAGTGTTACTATAGCGGCCGAGCGCTGCAAGCATGAATAGTCCTTACGGTGTATAGATGTATGTTTCCTCGATAGTACCGTCAGTACAGAACTAAAGACTCCTTCAAACAGCCGCGACACGCGATGCAATCCCGCGCGACACATAGACACCGCGTATCGCGCGACGAGCGGTGCCTATGTATCTCGCACGATTATATCGTATGTCGTGCCTGTTTGTGTGACGCATTATAGTTGTTTATGTTGAATTTCTGCTAGCCAGTGCAGGGTAACAATTACTTCCAGTTGAAAAAATAAAGTTAAAACATCAAGTTTTTTCACGTAATTACATTGATTAACGATAATTAAGTTCCAATATGTACTCAACACCGCATTAATTAAAGATCGCTCGCTTGATTTGCATCAATTAACATTATTAACTTACCCAATTTCAGTAAAACATTCTTAAACATTACACTTTATGTGGGAACTCTCGCGGCCTTACAAACAAACTCAACATCTACATACATATTTATACCAACTTATTATCCATTTATTTATAACAGCTATCATCGTATTACTATTAATAATTTATTTTCCATCGTCATGTAAATTGCTTTCCAATATCTAATGTCAAACAGGATTGAGAATTAGAACTGACTCTATGCGTACAAATTCTACCAGAATAAATGTTACATCAAAATTGTATGCTTATTCCCCATAAGGGCTTAATACAAAAATGGTTAATACAAACGTTATGTCATTACATTATGACGTGTCGTGTGGACGATTTTTATTGCGCCTGCGCCGAAAGGTTTCTGATTATGTCATTATTTATAGTGATAGAGAAAGTGTGGTGTTGATGGTGACCTATGGCTCTGGGCAATAAGTTAGGATGATGTCTGTACATTCTGTACGCTGACAAATTAACTAAGAACATGTTTTGCAATGATACTGAGAGGTTATGTTTGATGTGGTGTTGATTGTTGGGTTTATTCGAAGCTAGGTGCTTTATACTAATACGTAATACATAAATACATAAACTCACGCCTTCTCCCATGGAACGCCCCCTGCTAAGATCCTTAGTGTCCAAACACAAATGCCGAAGGACGCGACCGAAGTTCCGCGGCTGATTCAACAACAAAGTAATTTGGCAACGTAATTTCGGTCGTAATGTGTCGTCAGTACCTAATTCAAATAGCATTGCAGGCATGCCAAACTTTGGTCGCCTACCTTCGGCATAGTTTGTTTAGACACTAATATACTCCTTTGGACTCATTTCCGTTCATACATCTGATCATTCACGCACGTCGCGCGTCGGTTGCGAACACTATACACCTGACCTTTCTGAAGAACATCAACAATAAGGTCACTATGTCTTCCTAGGGTGTCTCCTCCCGGCGTTTCCACTTACATCTGTTTTGTAAATACCTTTTGTTAGTCGCCTTTCATTCATCCTCTATTCATACATACCTTGTGGGGACACGCCAGTGACGTCACGGACGCTGAGCAACCGTGTATAATAAGAAGATGGCATTTTCAACGCCTCCACTGCATCATCTAAACATGACCAAACCATCTAAGCATACTCTTTTCATTTTTGTCACTACATCTTCTTTGAAATCGCACCGTTGGCCTTATCACATCATTCTTCAGCCTATCATTCATAGTCGTTTTTAAGTTTTTAGGGTTCCGTACCTCAAAAGGAAAAAACGGAACCCTTATAGGATCACTCGTCTGTCTGTCTGTCTGTCTGTCCGTCTGTCACAGCCAATTTGCTCCGAATCTAATGGACCGATTAGTTGAAATTTGGTACACATATGAATTTCTGTGACCCAAACACGGACGGGTAAAGTAAATAAATGAATTTTGAATATAGAGGTCACTTTTGGGGGACAAATAAGAAAATTAAAAAAAAAGTTTTGCAAACTACACCATGTTGCATTTCAAATGAAAGGGCTTACTATGAGGGTCTCAAATATATTTTTTTTATAATTTTAAAATAAACTGTTTTGAAGTTATTTAAGAAAATAGACGAAAATTGACCATTCCCCCCTTATCTCCGAAACTACTGAGCCTAAAATTTTGAAAAAAATACAGAAAATAGATCTTTACCTGTAGATTACAGGAAAATATATAAGAAGTCTGTGGTCTTAAAATAACATGGTAAATCTATCAATATTGTGAGTACAAACTTACATTTACAGTTGGAATGTATGGGAGAACATGTTTTTCAACTACAATGTTAAGTTTGTTCTTAAAATAAATTCATCCCAACTACGGAACCCTTCATTGTGCGTGGTCCGACACGCACTTGGCCGGTTTTTTTTTATGTAGTTAGTAGTTTTTTATGCCTAATATCACCACTGACACTGAACAGCACCCTAATTGCGTAACACATTATCGATCGGAGTTGGTTTCATTTTGAAACAAATTGCTAATTCATTATGTTCGAAAAATTTGTCTGCTCGACTACGTAAATAACGCAATGAATGTTGTTGAACTGTCAAACTGAAACCAACTCCGATTGATAATGTGTTACACAATTAGGATGCTGGATCAGCACATCTATACCGCGTTTAACATCTGTCAATATCAATATTCCGTAACGGAATGGCAGTGACAGCTCTTGAACGCGTATATAATGTGCTGATCGCATTCAGTTTCTGAGGTGAAATTTGCCTCAGTACCTACATAATTCTTAAGGGAAATTCTCGTCATTCTCCTGCCCTTATCCCAATTTATTTGGGGTCAGCATAACATGTCTTTTTCTTCCACAGTTCTCTATTAGTCGTCATATCGGTAGTCACTCCCTTCCCTTTCTAGCCATATCATCTTTCATACAGTCCATCCATCGTTTCTTTGGTCTTCCCCTACTCGTACAGCCATCCACATTCATACTCAAAACTTTCCTTATGACATTTTCCTCATTCCTCCGCATCACATGCCCGTACCATAACAACCGGTTTCCACACAACTTTTCAGTCACCTGTGCCACTTTCAGACTTCCTCCTAAATGCTTATTTCTTATTCTATCTATTCGCGTAAGGGATAATAGATACGTGCCTAGATTGTATTGATTTCTTGTATCTATATAATCATAAATATGGCAAGTAACTACAGTTCCATATAATATGCAGGTACACCTTTTGCAACAAAATGAAAAGCAATTAACAAAACACATAACGCATACCAATTATTCGGTTACATGTGTAAACTTAATAGCAAAACTCTCACAGAAAACGTAATTAGCAATAAATTTAGTATTCAATTACTGTGGCCAGTTAATTAACGCGTAGCCGTCATACAGTGTAATTTAATTATGTCTGTCTGTCCGTCTGTGGCGTTGTGTGTTGCGTTGGTGCATCGTAGTGCACTTTATGTTTACATTGTAGTTCGTTTTGCATGACTTCTGTTATTAGTTATTGGGCATTAAAGTAAACTATGTTAGCGTGAATTTATTTTGAAAATTGTGGTTCCTTTGTTTTGTTTAGAATTTTAATTGAGGAATTTGAATTTATTTTATGGTTGGTTGTAGCTTTGTGGTAAAGTACTGCTTTTCTATTCAGGTGTAATTTTCATTTTCTGTCATAATTTTGGGTAGTATTTAAACGTACATCAAAAATTACCAATTTTTCGCAACAGAATACGTACATTAAAAATACTGTTTGCACATCATAATTTGCATAAATAAATTAAACTAAATAAATTAAACTTAACGTGAGGTCGACGAAGCCCCGCTGTGCGCGGGGCTCCTATTTCTGTTTGCAGGGTTTAAAGGAACCTAACCAAACCGAACCTCGGGGTGCCCAATAATTATAATTTGTACAAGTTTTGATATTCAATTAATTAACTAGTAGTGCAATAAGAAGTTTATTAGATGCGCATTTGTTATTTTTGATGAACAGTAGGTAAGTATTTTTGTTAAATAATTAACATTTTTGTTGTGACTTTAGACAAAAATTAATGTATAAATAATGATTATTATTTGCACAAGTTTTGATATTCATTTAGTTAATTAGTAGAGCAATCATTGATTTTGTGTAAGTACTCGTACATGTAGATTATTAGATCCCCTATGGTGCGACTCAGTCTGTCTGTCCGTCTGTCACGGCTGGATATCTCAAGAACTACTAATGCTATCAACTTGAAATTTGGATAGTTTTAGATGACGTTTGCCCAACTATTTTGCTGATCAACGCTCCGCCAAAATACAATTTGGCGCATCGCTTTGCAATTTTTAGTTTCAAAATGGTTAGGTTAGGTTAGAAATGTGCCAACCACGCGCGAGCCGAGCGAGCGAAGCGAGTGGTGCGGCGGTAGCGGCCGGCGAGCGCTACTTCCAAGTTAGTCACAGTTACTTGGCTTGGTTACCCTTATATACCTTGATCTGTTTGCAATAGGGCTAAAGGTTGGCCGCCGTTTTAGCGAACGTATCATTACGACATTTTGGCTGAACGTCAATCAGCCGTAATAGGAAAAAGCGCCTTTATGTATTTCGGCTAGCCGTTATTTATAAAGCCTTCAATTTGGCTGCGACAGATAGGTATATAAGGCAAGTAGGCATTTATAATATACTTACCTGAATCATCGTTTTAAACATTTATAACAACGTAGGTATTACTTAACGTGTCTGTTTCTCCTTTCAAACTTACGACCACATTTTTAGAACTGCAGTTTTTTAATCCTCTTACTTTAAAACAACTGAAGGCGCGCATAAAATTATTAACTTATTTATTTTTTCATGAGCGTTACCGGGTGAACTTTTAATTAATAAACGCGATACTAATTATAATAAAAAATGACGTATTATAATTGTCGGGAACACAAGACGGTGCGAGCACGCTCGATGGCAATCGTAAAAATGAGCCCCGCCTCACTGGGTGCACAGTGCGCTACGGGAGAGCAAACTGGACCAAATATTATAAGTTTGGCTGTGGTAAATAAAATCACCTTGATTTCATATTTTTAGTTTCAGCTAAGCTTCATGTACACGACGCCGCAGCCGCACCGGCGCCGGACCGCATGTTTGTCTATACGAATGAACACCGCACAGGCACCGCACCGGAGCCGCGCCGGAGCCGCGCTGGACCCGCGCCGAAGCCGTGCCGGAACCGCGTGTACACCGCATTGATACCAAGCAATGAGTAAAGCAACGATCACAGTTCAGTTAGTAGGGGTGATACTGCCCGATTTTTGCGACCAATTTTATAGGTACCTACCGAATAAATTTCATCTCTAGTAGTTACAATATTCATTTATCATGCATGTGAGAGTCAGCCGCCACATCCAAGGGGGAACCCAAAGTTACAGCATATCAAAGTTGTAAAAAAAATCTTAAAAAAGTTTTATCATACCGCGCCAAAAACCTTTTTGTTGTTTTGTTAAAGTTAAATTCCAATTCGGATTACCTACACGCGGTTCCAACGCGGCTCCTGTGCGGCAGCTGTGCGGCTCCAGCTATACATTTCCAGTTTACACTGACTGACTGTAAGGAAATCCTATACAATGCGAGATCAGCTTATACTGGAAATGTATAGCTTGA
Source organism: Cosmia pyralina (assembly GCA_946251885.1). Classification (NCBI taxonomy): domain Eukaryota; kingdom Metazoa; phylum Arthropoda; class Insecta; order Lepidoptera; family Noctuidae; genus Cosmia; species Cosmia pyralina. Next base: position 21,310,346 of record OX276350.1, on the reverse strand, counting down.
TGCAAATGTGTAGCCGTACGTACATGAAGCCTTAGGGCAGTTAGTTACCTATAAAAAAAATTAAACCTCTTTATTATCAAAATTATTTATTACGGATACAGCACGATTTCGCTTCATACACCCTACAGTGGCAAAATCCAGTCAATAATCAAAAGAAAATAATACAGATCATTAAAAAAAAAAAAATAAGCTACTTACCTGAAAAGTCAAAAGTGAAGTGAGTGTGTATGTTTTTCAAAATTACAAAAGGTTTTTGCCCACAAACTTCACAACGCCCCCACAGTGCGCCGGCAACATCGGCCAATTACATAACAGCGTTTCATTTGCCGCTGCAAAGTGTTATTGTGTGACCCCGCGCGATACCATCGAGCATGGTTCCACGCTGGTTTACTCCGCTTACAACCATGCTTCGTAATTTTTGAAGTATCTTCAAAAAGGACACAGAGGTTTTCAGAAAAGAAAGTTCTTCATAAGTATTGAGGTTTTTAACGAATGTCCATCTGATGGAAAGGTGTACCCTGGAAAACAACACATTATTGAAATTAGCACCATTTATTTTAATACTAGCTTCCACCTGTGGCTTCGCCCGCGTGATATGTCGATTAAAAGTATTATATCACCTTTTCCAAATCATGGTCTATCCGTGTGCCAAATTTCATCCAAATCCGGTCAGCCGTTTTAGCGCGAAAGCGTTACAAATAAACAAATTCACTTTAGCTTTTATAATATTAGTTAGGATTTGCATACAAATTTCAGAAATGAAGTTATCCGGAAAAGAACCGGAGTTAACATAGCTTGCGGGCTGGCCATTTTTGTCGAAGGCCGATGGAGCAGACGAGTCCTGGAGTGGAGACCGCGTAAGCGTAGTGTGGAACGCCCCCCAACTAATATATATGGACTGACGCGCTTAAAATGGTGGCTGAGACGACTGAATGCGGAAGGCGGTGGACAGGGTGCTGTGGCGCAGCCTGGGGAGGCCTATGTCCAGTAGTGGACTGCGATAGGCTGAGTTGATTGATTAATTCATGCCAATTTATGGCGAAACGTGTCATTGCAACAAAAATAATCTGCTATTCCCTACATTTTGACGAGTTATGTGAGCACGATTTCAGGTTGGTTTCATAGTAAAAGTTGTTCATAATGATGAGTACAATGACCCCTTAATAGAATAGAATAGAATAGAATAGAATAGAATAGAATAGATGTTTATTTCTTTAGTTAAATAACATATCACTTATAAAATGTAATTTTACAAGAGCATTGTGTGTGCTTTACTTTGGCGCACTTTGTCCGGGGAGGGATCTTTTGCAACCTTTTGTTGAACTCTTTTCACACACGATTGAATTATATAAAACAAGTGTGAGAAATTTGGATTTAGGATCCCATCAGGTCTAGACCTGAAACTACTTATAATGTACGAGTGACTTTACGAGTCAAAGCCTATGCTGACGGGGGGGGGCCGTTCTCTTGTGGAGCGGTTTCTCCCTCTCCGATTTATTTATATATTCAATTTCACCTATTCTGTTTGAGAAAAGGGATGGATTGAATTGTCCATATCTCGTATAGGCGGGACCGGGATCGTCGAGGCCGCTGATCGTCAGTGAGGAGAGTTTTTCGATCATATCATGGTGGAGATCGTGTGCTCTGAGGTGCCATGGGTCTTGCCCAAGCATTTCCCAGAGCGTTTTTGTTTCAGTGCGACGTGGGAAGGCACCTGCAGCTTTCAGTGCCATTTTGTACTGTCTCTCTAGTTTTGTCAAATTGCTCTTGCTGTATCTTGGAAGGAGTTGGATGACTCCATAGTCGAGTACTGGCAAGAGACACGTCTGTATGATGAGCAGTTTTGTTTCAATTTTTACTTTTGATCGGTACCCTATGATCGAATTTAGGGCACCTCTTACTCGTTTTACCTTTTCTACGGTCTCTTTGGTGTGTATGTTCATTGACAGTCTCTTGTCTAATACGACACCGAGGTATTTTATTTTGTTCTTGTATTCAATCCGTTCGTTTTTCATTTTGACGTAATTTCTATATCCGTTGTTTGGATTTCCCAGCCGAGGTCTTTTGTAGGAGAACATGATGCACTCCGTTTTATCCACGTTGCATTGGAGGCCCCACCGCTTGTAGTAGTCTATAATTTCCTCCGCTGCCCATTCTGCGCGCCTAGTGGCGTGATCTGGTTTCTCCGCTGCATTGAGAATGCACAGGTCATCTGCGTACTGAGAGAGCATCTGTCCTGCGATTCGTTGCTTTGGTATGTCAGCGACGTATAAGTTAAAAATCACGGGTCCGACGATTGATCCCTGGGGAACACCATGTGGTACCTTTTTTTCTGTTCCTGTTGTGGTTCTAAATCTGCCTTTGGTTGTTCTGTCTGACAGATAATTTTCTATTATCTTTATGATATTATTTCGGGCTCCAGCTTCGTAGAGTTTCTTTATTAGGCCTTGATGATTTATAGAATCAAATGCCTTGCTGAGGTCTGTCGATATCATGGCCACGCTGTGTCCTTTCTCCAGGGCGTCGGTTATGTATTTGCCCGTCCTTAGTATTTGTGTCGCTGTGCCTCTTTGGCGGACGAATCCATGTTGGTGTTCGGGGATAAGTTCGTTACTTTCTGTGTTTATTCTCGAGAGAATAATGCGTTCAGCCCATTTGCCCATGATGTTGAGTAGACTGATGGGTCTGTATGACTTGGGTTGTGTGTGGTCTTTCCCTGGTTTATGCAAAAAGATGCATGTGCTTTCTTTCCATCTTTTTGGGAAATATCCCGTGTTGATAATGTAGTCCATTATTCGCTTGAACATGGCTATCATCGTATCACCTCCCATTTTTAGAATATCTGCTCTTATCCCGTCAGGGCCAGGTGCTTTCTGATTCTTGAACTTTCGAAGAGCTATTTTTAACTCTGCGTGTGATGTTGCTTCTAATGGTTGGAATGGTGTGTATTTCTCTGTGTTTTCGTCTTCGTCAGAGATATCGGATGTGTGAATGATAGCCGTGTCCACTAGATTGTCGATAATTTCCAGTTCTGTGTTGCAGTTTTCTATAAGGGGGAGCCTTTGAGGTGGCTTTTTCATCGCTCTCTGTAAACCCCACATTTTCTTTCTGTTGTCAGTTTTACTCTCTAAAGCTTTGTTCAGCATTTCTTCTCCGTGTTCGATGAGTTTCTTAGCCAAATTGCGTTTTAATCTGTTGTATTCTCTCTTTAGTTCGTTGTATCTATATGTGAATCTTAGACGCCATGCGATGTCTTTCGCTTCATTTCTTTTTTCTATCAACTTTTGTATTTCTTTGGGAAGATTTTCCTTGTTGTCGGTTTGTTTGAGTGGCGCAAATTCGTCCAGTGTCTGTATTACAGCCTTTTCTAGGTTTTCAATCATTTTGTCGCAGTCTATGTCAGTTTCGATTTTTATGTTTGGGTCTATTTTTGTTGCCAGAGATTGTTCAAACTCTTCACGTTTTTCCTTACTCGATTTGATGTCTTTGAGGTTGCGACTGAGTGGGATCTCGTAGTCGTTTTCCAAATTTATTGTCATTATCCATGGTATATGATCGGACCCTATGGATTCTATCTGTTTGCATGATTTTATTTCCAAATCAGAATGGTTGTATGTTGTGATTGCTATGTCCAGTATGTTGTTGTTACCAGTACTGGTGGGTCTAGATGGCTGACCGGAATGTATAATTCTACAGTCGCCGTTGTTGTGTATTTCCCGTAATAAAATTCCGAGACCTCTATCGACTGAACGGCCGAGCAGTTGCATTCTTAGGTTCATGTCTCCCATGATGAGGGCACTCTCTTCTCTAAGTAATTGCTCGAATTCATCAGACAGTTCGTTTTGATTCGGTATAGGGACGTAAATGCCTTTTACCGTGATGTATTCTCCAGTTCTGTGGTTGGTAAAGACTCGAATACTGCATCCTTCGATGTTTCTCTCATCATCACTAAAGGAGTCAATGAGTTTGGTTTGAGCCCACCTCATACCTCTTTTGACGTATAATATGGTGCCTAGATGGTTGGCTTTCTGTTCATATATTTTGTCGTAATTAAGAATGTTGAACTTTTTATCTGTCAGGTCGATTTTGGCTTCGTTTATGATGGCTATGTCCACATGGTATTTCTGGACCAATTGTTTTATTTCAGTGAACTTGTTTCTGATACCCTGCACGTTGATGTGCAGGATCTTTATGTGTTTCTTACTGCCTTTAGTAGAGTAGGACATCTCTGAGTTCTTTCATTAGTGTCATGAATGTTTCCATAGTTTTATCAAATATGGAGACTTTTTCTTCCGTGGTTAGTTTTCTGCGAGGCTGAATTGGTTCGATTTCATTATTCGTTGCCTGTGCGTACGATGTACCCTTTTGAATCGTCGATCTGCGTACTGGAGATCTCGATTTTCAATTTGTTTCTTGTTGTGGTGTTGGTTTAGTTGCAGATGGTACATTTATGTGTTCCTTTTCTACTCGCTCAGCCTTTTTATTTTGTCTCTCTATTGCCTTTTTGAACAGTGGGCACTTTCTCTGTGTTGCGCTGTGTTGCTCTGGCTGTACATCTTTACAGTTTGAGCAGACTCTCACCAATTCATTCTGATTGTTTTTAATCGGTATGGTGGGTTCTCTTTTCGGTGCATGGCATGCACTCGTTGCGTGGTTGAATTTAAAACAGTTTTTGCATTGTAGCACTCTGTCCGAGCCTGCTTTGTATTTTTCAGGTCTTAGCTTGTGTGCACAGTAAAAGGCTTCTGTGGCGTTTTTCATTCTTACAGCGATCTCATTGTATGAGAAATCGCCGCTGAATATGCATAGTTGTACATCGCTCGTTATCTTTTTTATATTGAGAGGGCGAATGCCGATGCACTTTTCCATCTCGTCTTTTTGTTCTTCGACTGTATAGTCATGTCCCATATTTCTTATGATGACTTTCGTTGTTTTTATTTGTTCCGCCTTGGGTTTTGGCGCTATAAACGCGAGATCTGGCTTGAAGCATTTGATGTCCTCAATTGCCTTTGCCCTTTTCTCTAAGTCGGTGAGTGTGATGAGAATGTTTTTGCTTCTCACGTTTCTGATGATGCGGCCATGGTATTTGCTCATTAATTTGGTTAAATCTCCTACGAGTTGGTCGCTCAGCATCTTTTTCGTATCCTTGTTATCTTTGTATTTGTATCTCGCGTCCGTGATTAGTATCGGTGGTACGTGGGTGCTATTCTTTTTTGGTATATTTTGCCCCGTCGGTACAGAACCTTTAGGTGAACTGTCGAGTGTTCCTGTTCGCCTGGCAACTTTTTTCGCTTCCAATACGCCTTCTCCCACGAACGGGTGTGGGCGCTTAAGTGATTGGCTGCGCGATCTCGGTGAGTGATCTCTTACTGATGACGCAGAGTGTGAGCGAGATGGCACTATCACCCTTCTGTTTTCCTGGTTCGAATTGTTTTGAAGCAGCTCAAACCGATTATGAGTCGGTATTGCATCAGCCGCTGCCTCGGTTGTTCTAGAGACTTCGATTTGTTTCTGTATCGTATTTTTCTTAGTTTTTAGGTTTAGTTCACTCGATTTGATGTGTACTGTGTTTATTTTCAAGCAATTGCATACATATTCCTCTTGAGCTGTGAACTCAGCCTGGGGAATTGCTTTGATATTTCTTTGTTTTTTGCATTCCACACAGTTGTGGAAAACGCTTCTTACTACTGTGTTTACGCACGAGTAGATTTTATAATAAACATCTGGAATGAACTTACCGTTCGTGTGACGGTGGTTCACGAACGCGCAAATCTTTATAACACTGGTTTTGGTACACTTTTTGCACTTCATTGATTTTATTTTAGTCTGTTCATTTGTCCATTCTAAAAAGTTTTTAATGTTATTTCTGTGGGTACACTGGTTACACTGCACGGTAAAAGTTCCGTCTTCGTTTGTTGAGATTTCGCTCACTATTTCACATGTTACTTGGTGTTCTAATTGCACTGTTTTATTACCAACTAATAGGACCGCCTCCATTATTGGAGGGTACTTTCACTTTCACTATGTTACAAATTGTACGTGTAATACACTTATTATTCACTAAAAGTCACATTTTGCAGTGTTCGATAATTAGTACGTATATAAACAATAACACAATACAGTGGAATGACCCCTTAAGAGGTTGAGCGTTATTTAAGTTACACCTTGTATATAATCTACCATGGGGTCCGAGTGCCCACTTAGTTTTTCGAGACAGTGCCAAGCGGGTTGGTCGACTGTTCACGTGAACAGAGGGCTGGCCTATTTTTTGGCCAAAGAATTAGCATTGCCATACAACGCGGCAATGCTGCCAGTCTTTTGGGAACTTTTCCTGTTGACAGCAATGCGAACAAATTTTTGATTATTTCCCCTCTTTTTTTATATACCTGTACATATTATTATTTTAAGACGGTTAGCTTTTAAAATAAAATAAAAATAAATAAATAAATATGTTTGGACATATCACACAACGCCATCTAGCCCCAAGCTAAGCAACCTAATGCTTGTGTTATGGTAACGAGATGGCTGATAAACTACTTATATACATTTTTTTTTTTTGTAAATACATACATATTATAGATAGAAAAACACCCAGACTCGGAACAAATACTTGTAGGTCGTACAAATATTTGTTCCGTGCGGGAATCGAACCCGCGACATGCTGCGTAGCAGTCAACCGCTCAACCACTGCGCCAACCGTGTCGTCAAAATATGTAGGTAAATATTATCTTGGAAATTGAATTTGAGTGTATTCCTTACCATCTTTTGTACCACATTTATTGCAAATTTCTTCTGATTTTGACTTTTACACATTGGGATTTAAGGTGTGTCGAACCTAGAAAAAAAAATCAAGTAGTCTCATCTTTGTAATAGGCTAGTTGAAAGTTTTTTAGGAAACCGATTAAAAACGTTCCTTGTGTTCTAGTTTCCTTAAAGCATGAATATTTAATCAAAATACTATCATTTAAATAGGTACTATTATAAATAAATAGGAGCTGTATGTTTGAGCCGTTTGAGTTTGAAACACTAGGGCCTTTTTTATTTTTTTATTTTTGTGGATGGGAAATCATCAAATGACTTCTCCCGCTCTGGGCAGAGCTGGAGGGCATGTCAGACTTTTACTGACTAAAACCCACCCATGTTCCTTCAGTTGCCCGTGCCTGGGCCACGGTATCTCTTTCGAACTACCCGCGACCCCGGCGGCATCGGCCCAATTGACCCCGTCACTGCTGACATCTCTTTGAGGCGCGCGTGGAACACAACGCGCCGTCGACCCGGGCCTGGTCCTTACCGGATGGCGAGCTGCCCATTACTCGTCGTCCGCAAGCCCGCGCCTACGGTGGCCGGGAATCGGCAATCGATTCCCGCCGCCCAGGGCGTCTCCTACGGCGGCTAGGGGCGCGAGGGCGCGGCTGTTGCCTCTCCCTCACACGTTCCGTTTCCTCCTTCGCGAGCATTACTGTTTCGCAGAAGGAGGTGACGGCTTCCCATGAACTCTCGCTCCGCACCATGGCCTGGACCAGGTTTGGACGCGAGAGATCGCCGCCGCCGATCGCCTCCGTGAGAACACGGCGGTGCTCCGCCCAAGCCAGGCAGACCTCCACTGTATGCTCCACCGTGTCCTCCGACTTACACAACACAACACATTCAGTTATACACTCAACAATACTTTATATTATTTATTTGCACCATTTTCTTGTCGTATTTATTATTCACTCTTTGTTTTATTTGTGTGACTTTACTTCCTTTTTTACATAAATACACATTGACAGCCAGTCGACTGCGCCCGCGTCTCATGCATTGCATGGTCTCATCGCTTGTCATAGAAATATAGACAATAGTCTATAGCATAGACAAGTGAGGTTGGACCGTCGGGCGTCAAGCGTGAGTCGATCTTTACACCTTATTGACGGTTTTTGTTTTTTTCTTTTCAAGTATTCTAGTATTTGTATTTTATTTTATTTGATTTTATTCCCCTTGCTATTTTTAATTGATATCCGTGGGTATGTCCGTGGCATCACACAGGCCCTATCAGAATACCAGCGTTGCGGTATTTATTTTTTAAATATCGCAGCTTTATGCTGAGATGGGAGCCTTTTTGGCCTCGCACAGGTCTCTTTTTTTTTATTCTGATTTCTTTTTTTTGTTTTTTTGCTTTTTAATGTTTATTTTGTTACTTTTATATGCTCTTTTTTAACTGTATTTCCTGTGCGTGTCCCAAATAAAATATTTTTCTTTCTTTCTTTCTTTCTTTCTTTTCTCCGGGCGATCCACACAATGGTGACACCCGGGTGTTTCCGCCCGCCTTATCCGAAACAGGAACCTTCCGAAACAACCGTGTCCGGTGAGGACCTGCGTCAGGTGGAAGGTGAGGACGCCGTGGCGCCTCTCCAACCACTCCTCAAAGTGGGGACTTATCGTCGCAATTGTGGCGTGCCCAGCGCTGGGTTGCGACAATCGCACTCTCCATGTCGCCATGAGATCCCGCCGGAGCTCTGTCCGCTGTACCGTGATTTCTCGCGGCAGCGGAGTTACGCCCCGGCGTTTCGCCTCCTCGCGCCACTCCCACACGTGCGCGAGGACTTTTGCCTCCAGATCCCATGGCGGAAAACACTAGGGCCTTGGAGTTCGAGTGCTCATCGAGTATTTCGCGACATCGCCAAGCGGTTGATCGACTCTTCATGGGACCAGAGGGCTGGCCTATTTTTAGCCCAATGAATAAGCATTGCCATCCAACGTAGCAATGCTGCCAGCATTTTGGGTAATTTTCCTGTTGACAGCGATGCGGACGAATTTTTTGATGCCCAATGAGCCTCTTTTTATTTTTCATTATACATATACACATACTTGTACATAGTATATATATTTTAGTGTTAGCTTGTATATTGTAATTAAGATTTATCACAAATAAAATTAATATTTTTATGTTTCCAGGATTAAATCAAGGTACAGGATAGAACCCTCCAGTATCTGGCGGTCAGAGAGTGAGAGATCTGAAACAAATGGTCACGTATGCGCAGTATTAATTAATGAATGCCATTATTCTTCCCTTATCCAGGTCCAGTGCAGTCTTTGGAGTCAGCATTGTTTTTGAGGCAAAAGGCCAAATATAAGGGCAGATGAACACACCTTTTGTATTGTTTTTCAGAGAATTCGGAAAGGAATAATACCTACATGCCTACTTACCTATAAATAATTTCTTATGTTTAGAAATAGTTTCATTAGCAAATATTGTCAGTCATTGGACACTTGAGGAAAGTCTTCGTGAAGATGGCGGAACGACCTGAACGTATTTGTGGGGTAGTCAATTGGGCTTGCCTAAATACTTCTTTCCAATGCTGCGTGCATTGAAACACAAGTTAAAAAAAAAAACTTCAAAAAAAGAAACACTACAAAGTGAAAATAGTAAGTTCAAACACCCGACTACCGAAAAATCACGCTCTAAAAAGTATGAAACAAGAAAATATTCTTATCTGAAATTTGAAAAAGACAGACAAATTAAAAATCCGGAGTCACACGTAATCTGTTTGATTATGCCCTAACAAGACGTGTGGTATGTACCTATGCACGGCTGTAGCCGTCGATCTGTAGATCAAGCATTCAACATTTCCAGTATAAGCTGATCTCGCATTGTATAGGATTTCCTTACAATGCGAGGTCAGTGTAAACTGGAAATGTGTAGCTTGATGTGTAGCCGCCGTGTGTACCTAGTCGGTTGTATTTTTTTTTTTTTTTTTTTTGTAAAAAAGTATTTCAGTCAAAGTTAATAAAATGTATAAGGGACCACCGCGCAAGCTTCCTCTACCAAATGAAAAAAGAATTTTCAAAATCGATCCACAATTCACGAAATTATCGATGAACACTACTTACAATAATAAACAAACTTACATACAGACGAACATATAACCACCTCTTTTTTTTTAGTCGGTTAAAAAGTGAAGAAATAAGTGCAGTTCAAGATACCTAATAAAAATAAAGTTGGGAGCAGGTGGATACAAAAACATTTGTTGCTATATTTCTGAGCTATGTAACTAATGAGATTAGGCAACTAAGAAAAAAAAACCGGCCAAGCGCGTGTAGGACCATGCACAATGAAAGGTTCCGTAGTTGGGATGAATTTATCCCAAAAACAAACTTAACATTGTAGTTGCAAAACAATGTTCTCTATGCAGGTAAGTTTGTATGCACAATATTGAGAGATTTACAATATTATTTTAATATCATACACTTCCTATAGGTTTTCTTGTAATCTAACAATAAAGAACTATTTCCTGTACTGTTTTTTTATAAATTTTAGGCTCAGTAGTTTGTGATAAGGGGGGAATTTTCATAAATTTTCTTAAATAACTTTAAAACTATTTATTTTCAAATTATTAAAAAATATATATGAGACCCTCACAGTAAGCCTTTTCCAGTTTCATTTGATAAATCACACGGTACAGTTCGCAAAACTTTTTTTTTAATATTGCTGATTTGTCCCCCAAAAGTGACTCCCATATTCAAAATTCATTTATTTACGTTATACCTCCGTGTTTCTATCACAAAAATTCATATGTATTAGTTTCAGAGCTAATTGGCTGTGACAGACAGACAGACAGACACTAGAGTGATCCAATAAGGGTTCAATTTTTTCATTCGGACGTACGGAACTCTAACAAACCCATTTGTCGTTTTATTTTACAACATTTAACCAATGGGTTTGTAACATTACAATGTGTCAAAATCAGAAGCCGACACGACACTCCGACAGCGACAATCAGCCAGATAAAGGCTTTAGTTATTGTGTAATTGCTCTGATTGTAATGACGTGTTGAGGTTGAAGCATTGATACAATAAAATAGTTCAGTGAAATGTATTATTATCTATACACAGGATGTAAGTGTAAACAGTGGCAATCTTTTAAGGGGTCACTGTACTCATTATTATGAACAACTTTTACTATGGGACCAAACCTGAAAACGCGAAAAAAAATCAGATATTCCCAACATTTTGACGAATTATGTAAACATAAATGTACTGATCAGCTGATTTTTTTTCGCGATTTCAGGTTTGGTCCCATAGTAAATGTTGTTCATAATGATGAGTACAATGACCCCTTAAAAGATTGCCGCTGTTTATACTTACACCCTGTATAGTTATTGCAATGGGCTTGTGGCTGAGTAATAACAGCCGCTCGGGTCGATCGATCAGGTTAAGCTATGCTTGTCGCGACCTTTCCGTGCCTCGGAAATCACGTTGAGCCGTTGGTCCCGGCTGTTATTCGTGGATCTTTGACAGTCGTTACTTACGGGTCGTCAGAAGCCCGAAAGTCTGACAACCAGTCTTACGAGTACCAAGGGGTATTACCCAGTTACTGGGTTGTGGAGTTCAGATAGGCAGTCGCTCCATGTAAAGTACTGGTATTCAGCTGCATCCGGTTAGACTGGAAGCCGACCCCAACATAGTTGTGAAACTGAAAAGGCTAGGCAGATGATGATAGATAATGCAAAATATTTAAAAAAAAATTAACTGATCGATAAAACTTTAGAACTATTTCACTACAAAATCTATTTCTCACATTTCAGAGTCTGGATGTTAGAAATAGGTCAAAATAATTAAATCTTTCAATTTAAAATCTAAGGGTATTACCACAAAAACTTTGACACTTGTTCAACGCTTGTCTAATGTCAGTCTTACGTCAAACTCTATACTTAAATGGCATGTTAGTTGTTTAGCCTAAACAACTGATCAACTCAGTTTTGTGGTAATACGGTTATTATCCTTCTCACAATTTCAAAACCAGCTTCTCTATTCTATCCTAAGGAGTTTTCATTGTTTATAAAAAAGCTCGCAGTCTCGGACAATCGCGGGGATTTATCACAATAATAAGGCGTTAAGAGAGTACCTTTAATAGTTTGTTAAGCGTGGTAATACCGGCTTAATAAGCGGACTGACGGTAATAACAGTAACAATGAAAAATAATATCAGCCCGTGTGATAGCGGCCGCGGGCGCGATTAACCTGTTTCTGAGCTTTTTGTTTTGAAGTTAAAAAGAAATGGGTAAGAAAATTATAAGGAAACTAGCTAGAAATGTCTTGTCCCCCCGACACATTGTATCGCCAGTCCGCGCCGTTATTTTCTTTTCGCTTAGCGTTCTTTCTGACTTTGTCTTATTGCTCGACTCCTAAGGGTCCCAGCGTGATGTTAAATAGCCTAGCCTTCCTTAAGGCACTATGACCCGACAGAGACAGCACTTACTATTTTTTTGAATCCATGGGAAAGATAGAAAACAGTGATACTTACAAAATTCTGAAAAAAAAGATATATCTTATTTAAGGATCTGGCGGACAGCCAATCGCTTTTACTAACTCGATTAGATTTAATTTGCTGGAAAGAAAAAAATCCCAAAGTTACCCCTTTTGGTAATGTTTAATCAATCTCATAGCTACAAAACAAACGTTTTTTTCTTATTTTTAACCGACTTCGACCCGGCCAACGGGTAGGTTGCAGTGGCCGCTTGGGCGATACTGCAACTGAGGCGGGCCGCGGTGTCTTTTCGGAGGCATCGCGGCTGAGGGTTGGAGGCCGCGGCGGGAGAGTATTGCGGTGCGCCGCTCTCCCTACCTTCCGCGGCCTTGACGGGGCCGCCACCGTTTGATGGCGGACGCGGTGGGGCCGCAGGAGAGGAGAAGTGTCGGTATGACGTTGGCCGCTCTCCCTATCCTGTACGGCCGAAATTTGGCAGGCGGCGGAGCGCGCGCGGGAGGACGATCCTCACGCGGCGCCGCTCCGAAGGCGGCGGAGGGGTCGAAGAAGACGTCAGTTTAATAGTCATCTCCGACTCCTCCCAGGTGGAGGCCAGCAGGCAACGGGTGTGGGGGCACCCTTGCCTGTATTGCACAGGCCCCCACCAGTGTCGGACGGGAATGGCCAGGTGTTCCCGGTCATTCCCGTAGCCCCCCAGTTTGGGGGGCATGTGGGGCCCGCCAGCTAGGCGGGCATGCGCCGGGAGGGTTGTGGAAGTAAAGGCTGAGCCGATTTCCCATGGCCCTCCCATCACGGCGATGTGGGAACACTGCTGTGTTTTAGTATACTGGGTATACTGTCATTCCGTCAGGAGTCCCACATAGAGCAGGGATGCGTAATGCATTTCTCAGCGTCAAAAAAAAAAAAAGGTTAGGTTAGGTTCTAAAGTCCTGTTACAAAAACGGTTTTGAAATCGTAAACTGTTGTCAATAATTGATTTTGGATTTTGGTTAGACAGATTGACAAAAGACGCTTTTGACAACATGGCTACACCTGAAAATTGATGAAGTAGCCTATTAATGCCGTAAACTTTTGATAGCTATTGATTTGACGAAATTATCTATTTAAGTGAATTCCTTCCTTATGATCGGTTTTTGATGTCCTCAGATAAACCCTCGATACTAATTCACTCTAAATTCTTCCTTAAAGAAGTGTTCAGAAGTATGATATTGAACCAATAATCACTATCGAATGGCTAAACTCCGTTTGAAAACCTCAGAAACCGGGTATAAATGGTGATCTTTTTGTAGTGGTTAGTTAAAATTTTATAAGACAGTTATTATTACGATGATGATTTCCGGTCTAAACGAAGATGATTGAGTCGGAAGTCAGACCCTGACCACACCAGAAATTAGTCACGCCAAGCAGCCAATGAAGACATATAATTTTTATCACCCGTAATACGTGTAATGTATATTATTATTATTTGGCCGATACATACTTACCATACGTACTTAACCGACCAAATAATTTGCAAGCAAAAGCCGTTTTGAATTTCAACTCACGCGCACGTCTGGGCATCGTTTTACAAAATGGTTTTTAATGAAATTTATACATCATCAAGGTATTTGACCATTACATTTTATGGGCTAAAAGAAAGTGTTGAATATGTTCGAGGTATCCTTGTATGATGGTATCAAATTATACTGTTTTCTGTCTGGGGGTAAATTGTTTAATTGGGATGGCATTACCGATTACTTATTTATGTATGTGTTGGTATGGTTGTGAGTCATAGTAGTTATTTCCGACCCTTTTGGGACTATGTTGTGTTTGTTCAGGCGCGGATCTAGGTTTACGCTCAAGGGGGGGTAAATGATCTGGGAGGACGGGGGAATGGGGGAATTTCTTGTTAACGCCTTTTTTAAAAACCAATTTTCTGTAAATTCAACAATGTGCTCCCCCTTTTCGAGGATGACTACAACTTATTTATATCTTAGTAATATCCTGTATACAAAGTAAAATAAAAATACAGGTTTATGTCTAATTTAAAGTTTTAGACTCGGATTGGTCAAAGCCCAAGGGGGGGGGGGGGGGGCACTGCACACCTTCACCTCTTCCCCCCTGTATCCGCGCCTGTGTGTCAGGCATGTGACGTACACTTCTCAAACGTCGGACGTACACCAAGTGTACATAGTATGAGTTGATATAATATGTATCTAAAAACGTATAATATCATAATGTAAAATACCATCATCCAATGGCGACCGCGGGCTTACAGTAGCTGTGAACTTAAGGGTTCTTAAGTATAAAATGACGTTTGACGGGTAATCAGGACAGAGTTAGAAGACTTTTGATAGGACGCATAAGTTCAATAGTAAAACCAGATGTGGTTAAGCCACGGCTTTTGTTTTTCCGAAAGGATCTTGTACTTTCTCCAAAAGTATGGCTGGAGTTAGAGATAGAGTTTCGTAGCATATTTCAGGATTACACATGAATTAGTAGGACCGTTTATTGGCAGCCTTCTAAATAAATTATCAGTAATATTAGGTACTGTCGTCCTGACTAGGTACGTCTCCAGACTTTGATTTGAAAACGTCATTTATTAAACTAGGAAGTAATCTCCTAACTACTTACAATAACACCTCAAAACGTTTTCCCTCCGTATCCATCTCAGGAAGAAGCGCGGTTAATAAATAATATAGTTTAGGCGTGCAATCTGCGCGGTGCACGGGAATACAAATGGCGGGGCGTCGCAGCCACGCCGCGCCGCTGCGCCGGCGCAGATGCGCGATAGCAACGCGGTATAACGCGGGTTTCGTAAAGAATATTGTATGGGATTTCTGTTATTAATGGCTTATTAAATTAGAATAACAAGATTTGGTTAAGTGAGAAAAAAGCAAAACGATATGACAAGAATCGTTTATGAATAATCTGTCATCGTTTAGAATCGATTTCAAAAGGGTTATTGCTAGACATGCTTAATAAGTTGGGGAAATTAAATGCTTAGCTTTACTAATAGTCTGAAATTCTCCGTAAATTCAAATCGCAACGGTCAGTCTTTGACAGTAATTGTATAGGTATATAAATAGTTATAACACGTAAAAATAGACCTATATAGAGAATCAATTTGATTACAATGGGCAGTGATGGCCCAGTGCCAGTGGAAGCCATGGTGGCCTAGTGGTAACAATCTTGACTTACGAGTTGACAGGTCATGGGTTCGAACCCAAGCAGGCACTTTACGTTGTCTAAATTATTTAATTACCACTGCTCTCGAAACGGTGATGGAAAACATCGTGAGGAAACCGGCATGTTCTAGAATCAAAAATTCTAAGACATGTGACATCCACCAACCCGCTCTGGGCCCGCGTGGTGGATTACGGCCCACTCCCTCTCACAGAAAGAGGAGGCATGTGTCCCAGCATTGGATACATTAGGCTGATTATGAAGTTTTTCCAACTTTTTTCAAGAGACACAGAGCCAGACTCTTATTTAATGTCCCTCGAACCTATGCGATGATATATTCAGCCCCATCTAACACCAAACACACTTCAATCACCAATCAAAACTCTCCAATAACCGCACAGTATTTAGCACTGGCAACACAAATCACGGCGTTAACCCCCTCCACTGCCGCAGGGGTATTTATCGGCACAATAAACTTGCGTAATTTATAACAAGCAATAACAATGTGTGCTGTATCTGAGGGGTAATTTCTCAAACGCACACCTCGCCCGTAGCGGCGGCTATCCGACAAATTAAATAGCCGTGTATACGTCCGTCCGGACGGACGAACAATCGGTAGGCTCGACTCTTATTAAATGATAAGCCTCGTAATATTAATGTTATCGTGCTGCGCTAGCGGAGGGTTAAACTGTTTTGATTTTTTTTAAATTGCTGTGTTCGGGTTTTTTTTTGAGAGGTGCTTCGGAATTGAAGTTGTTGGTCTACGTTATATTCACGTAATGTTTATTAAAAGCAAAACAATAATAATTTGAAGTTAAGCTCCTCATAATACCTAATAAAAACGCTCGTCTGGAAAGAATAGAGCAGATATTTTACTGATCAAAATTATTCAGTATTGCCCGTGTGGATGTCAATACTTCGATAAGTATTTGAATCATATTTTATTCACAATTTCATGGGATTTAATTTTTTGCGCGGAACTCTAATTGTTTTTCTAAAATAAAATTAGCCTACGTAGTAACGTAGGCTAATTTTATTTTAAGGAGTACCTTATAACATCGGCTATCTGCCAGTGAAAGCCGTCAAAATCGCCCTAGGCGTTTCGGAGATTAGCAGGAACAAACAGATAGACAGACAAAAATTTTCAAATTCGTGTTTTTGTTTTAATTAAGAAAATCGCATATACTTTCATAATTATGCATTTAGTAAAAAGCTGTTATTTTGACATTACAAACAGACACCTTCAAATTTATTGATTTGTATGTATGTATAGAAGAAACATCTCCATCTTCTGCTAAAATTATGCACGTCCCGTTAAATTCCACCACGTTCGTGCATTTACATAAATATTGAAGGACAAAGATAATCTAATTATAATTTTAAATCCCCTACATAGTCCTGAACTGTGCATGGCATCCTATATGCCTCAAGTCTATAAAACCCTTTGACTCGGCAACATCAATGTCAGAACATGCCAGGCTCGCAGTTATAGCATCTTCAGCCATACCTTTTTACATCTCACCAGTATTTACTACTCCACAACTCCGTTAATATTTTCAACTCAAAAGGAATAAATGTTGATTACTTCATTAGTGTTATGAATAACTTAAGTAGAACCAAACGACCATACACAAGTATTAATATAAACATCTGTCCGAGACGTACCAATTACCATTTGCAAGTCATTACACATATATACAGCGTTTAATCTCTCTCCGAGGAAATTAAAGACTTAATTAAATTACGGATCAAATCAATTTGTATCTTATGAGAACTAAACAGAAATTTAATTAGCGATACGCAACAGAAGAAATGTCAAAAAGGTATTAAGAAAAAACGTATAAAATTAATGCGGGCGCGCATACCTGAGCGCCCGGCACCTTGTGGCAAATTGAAAAGGCCGCGCTTGCTCTCCGAGCTAATAATAAGTTCTCAAATAATAATAATTCATAAATAATAATCGTGGAAGAAACAAAATAAAAATATTATACACGTCGAAATAATAAAGGATTTGCCCCGGGAAGCAGTCGACACGGGTTGACTTTTGTTGAGGATAACAGCCGCCAGATTATATAATGATTCTAATTTGAGCTTTGAAGAATTCTCAGCTGAAGTGCAAAGAAACATTTTATGTACTGAAGAAAGCTATGACGCATTGTTTATAAATTGACTCCCAAAACATGCGTTGAGCCAACACTTAAACGCAGAAATTGCGGGTTAGGTCACGATCGTTACGATATTTTTATCATAGTATAATAGTTAAGTTAGTAGCTGGCATGCTATAATCAAACAGCATAAAGACGCCAGTGTGCGCCGGCCCGCCGAACATAAAATTGTTTTTTCGTCCAACAGCTATAATTAGGCGATGCGTTACGTTTTTGTTTGGCCCACATTTCCCGATCCTCTAATTTTTGTGTTTTTTGCCGCTCCTTTTGTAGTCGTTAATATGATTACACCGTTGGGATGATGGCTTCATACGTGTTTTAGGTTATAACTTAATTTGCTCGGGTTACTTATTTGTTTTTTTATTGTTGTCCGACTTCCTGAGAGTCTGTCGTGTGTTTTTTGCGGCTGGTCGTTAGTTGGAGGTGATTGAATGTGATGGTGGGCAAATTGTGGGTCGGTGGTACCGTCGCGTCGTGCTGTGATGCCGTCCACGTCTGTGCGTCACGTATTTAGTTTGATTCGAATGTTGACTCAGTGTGTCGTAATTGGATCGTAATCTGTTAGCAGAACTTTTTGTCGAGATGATTGCGTTCGCCGCTATCACGTACACTCAAACTTTCGATGATATTGACCGTTTAGCTTATTTTGAGCGTAAATTAATTTCTAATGAGGTAGGCAGGCGTCGGGGCCGGCGCGTTAGGGCTGAGAATGTCTTAATAATATTTCGTGTCTGATGCAATCAAGCGGTTAACGCTTCGTGCAGCGCTGATAAATGGCTGAAGTTACGTAAACGTTTGAGCTTAACCGCCCTCCTTTTCATGCACTAACAGCTCTAGGAGCTTATTGAATGCATTTTAACCGTATCCTTTAAACACCACAACCTCAATTTCCATCTCCTCCCAACTCAAACCTATACCAAATCCCTCAAAAACCCTTCAAAAAGCAATATTTCCTCGCCACGTATTCCATAAAGCGCTGCACTCGCTTTTAAGTCAGCGGTAATGGCGCGGCTCGGTTTGACAAGTAAATTGAGCTTGGACGTGCGACGTGCAAATTGGTCGACACCGCTTGCACGCAACGTGCTAGGGCTTCGTGCTCGTGCGTGGCTCACGGAGTGACACTTGGGTAACACGCCGCCACGAAACACTAGCTTTGAGAACTAAATTATTAATGGAAATAGTCCTCATTATAAAATTTGTAAGCAAAGTGTTTCTTTTGTTTCAAGGTATTTTAAACTTTGGTCTTTTCTTTCTGTCTTGTCACGTTGATTTACGTGTTTCTTTCGATTGTTTAGTTTTGTGTCTTGTATATTATATTCGTACGTCTTTCTGAGCTCAAACTGCTCGAAATTTTAATTACACCAACTCTTCCTTTTCTAGGACGAATGAGTGGAAAGGTAACGTGTTTAGCCCACAGGGAATACCTATACAACATGTCCCGTAATAAACGCAAACCCTCTTAAGGCGAGTATAGCTGCCAACAGCGCTACCATTGAGAAAACAATTAATATTATAAGTCTGGAGATATGGAACATATTGAAATTTCCTATGCTCACATTTTTAGTCAGATGAGGTAGAATTTTTTGTATTCAAAAAATCAACACTAAACCTCGTAGGTTCGAAGTTTTCGGCCGTTTTTAAGGTCAAAATGTTCCATGTCTCCAGACTTATTAATTTTTCAATGGTGGCGCTGCCGGTTAGCAGCTATACTCGCCTTAAGGGAAGAGTGAAGAAGAAGTGATGGGCGGGCGTTTTGTGGGGACTGTCTTATGTAATTTTGACGTTCAGAAAGTGCTGATTCTCAGCCTAGTTTAAATAAATGACTTTTGATTTGATTTGATAAGGGGTCATTGTATGGAACCGAACCTGAAATCGCGAAAAATACGAAACAGCTGATTTTTTTTTCGCGATTTCAAGTTTGGTCCCATAGTAAAAGTTGTTCATATTGATGAGTACAATGACCTCTCAAGAGGTTGTGCGTTATTTGTGTTACACCTTTTATAAGCAAAGGTCCCCCTCCTGGTCCTCGGGGGCTTTCCGGTCGCTATAGGAGAATTCGTAAGAATACTTTGTCTGGTTTATAATGGTTCACGCTGTTAGTGGTGAACTTGACGTAGATACTAGAAGGCGCCAGGGTCTGAACACGCAACTATTACAAATCAATGCTGCAGAGCTTAAGGCGCATATTTAGTATTCTAAGCACGCCTAATAGATCAACAAATAATTACAAGAACACACAATAATATGCTACAAAGACCACAATTACTCATGTAGGTGTACACACGATGTATACATCCGAACACAATTGCTTTCCGTGTATCTAAATCAATTTTATTGGACCATAATACTTGTTATCTAATTATACTTCACCAGCTTACAAAAGGACCAGAAACATAGACCCCTGGGTTAAGACAAATTGGTTGAAATCAAGGGTTTTGTTATACTTGTTGCTCGAACTACTTCTCACAAAATACCCAGAAATCCTGTCCTCTGGGTTAAGCCAGATTGGTTGAACTCAGGGGTCTTGCTGTATTGGTTGTTCGGACTACTTCGCTTTGTATGATAATTTTAAAATCGACCTCGGCGATGAAAAATTGATTTCGGTTGATATGCTTTTGATTATATGGTTGGCAGTCGTTAGATACAATTATTTGGATACAGGTACAGGATTGTTTTTGGGCTATTATGTTAGTATAGATGATAATAAAGACATTAGTTTGTGCTGATCCATGCGTCATGTTCGTGAACGGGCGCCGTCAGTTGGGACTGGTCGTCTCTTACTGCCAGGGCTTATTTTTAATTTTAATATTTAATTTAGTTGTTTTAGTTTTTATCTTTTTATTACGGACGCTTTTTAACGTGCACGTCTTTCTACATTGTTCTCACATGTATATTTTCAACATGAACGATGTAACCAATATTTTGTAAAAATATTATGATTTAAAAGAGTGTCCGTGGAGTTTCTTGCCCGTTCTTCTCCATAGGGATCTACTACGCTTTGGAATGGGCAACTAGCTTCATCTTTCTGACTGACCGACCCACTGACAATTCAAAAGTGCCTGTAATTGGTTTATTTGAAATAAATGCTTTGAGTTTGAGTTTTTGAGTTTGAGTGGAGGCGTCCTGTTTTTTAGGGTCTCCACTAGCGTTGCAAAACTTCGGAAGTATTCGCAATTATTCGCAAATATTCAAAAGAATACTTCGATTTGAAGGAATACTACTGGTAAAAACGAATTACGTAAGTACTTATCTAAGTAGATGAAAAGAAATATTCGGAAGTTTTCAAATCGAATAATACTCAGATTTATGAATGAACGCGTAGTGCGTTTGCGTTCCATTCTAAATCTTTTTTTTTTTGGTTCCTACATATTGAAGTTTAGGGGTTTATGGATTTTATAAAGGGTGACAAATTTTAATTATTTTTGCGATAGGACTCACCGTTTTCGAGATATAAGCAAACGAAAAAAAAAAACTATTTTATAAACTCGGTAATCTACGTATGTTACCTCTCTATCACTTTCACACCTAAACCGCATACAAAAACTTATTACGTAAGTATGTACTAATCTAAGTAGATGAAAAGAAATATTCGGAAGTATTCAGAAGTTTTCAAATCGAATAGTACTCAGATTTATGAATGAACGCGTAGTAGTAACATAGTCTCTGGCATTAACGCCACCTAGCGGTGAACATCAAACTTTAATAGATAAGTACTCTTTGCGTGACCGAACATGACTTAGCTCGGCGAATAATTGCGAATACTACTCAAAACTTCCGAATGCTTCCGCGAATAATACTACGGGAATACTTCGGAATATTACTCTCCGGCAACGGTAGTCTCCACCGATGTCTTTAATTCATAATAAAGTTCAGATGCTGCCTTCATTTGTTGACCAAATGACCAGTAGTGTTGTTCTCAAAGAACCATCTTTTGAAGAGGCTTTTTTGGAGTTTATTAGAGTTTACTCCTTTTAATATAAGGCCCCCCGGTATGGAAATTTTATGAGGAGTGAAATACAAGCGTTAACTCAAAAGCGTTGTTAGGTTTTTCTGCGCAACGTAAAACAAATCGAACACCTTTACACCTTAAAGTTGCTTTTTGTTTAGCACTGATTCATTGAGGAAATCCTGCCGCTATGGTCCTTTGTTTTCGTCCAACAATAGAAAGTCAGAACGGCACAAAAACAGGAGTAAATTCCCGTCGTGCTTCGGAACTGACACACACTTTTTTTGTTGGTGAAAACAGAGTTTTGACACTGATGTCTTAGGGCGCGACACGACTCTGGCGGAGTCGCGTCGTGCCTGTCTGCGGGAGCCTTTAGCAGTGTGTTTTTATAAAAGTAGGTATTCTTGTTGGCCTAAGCTTTTTGCAAAAGCTTCGTGTTTTTCCTGGTTAAAAGGAAAAACACATCCGACACCCGTCGGTCGGAGGATCCTCCCTTTTCTATGGAGGTCGAGTGAACTATACACCCTGTTCCTCATGCCTCTAAACATTGATTGAAGACGGTAAGTAAAATACATAGTTAACATAACTTTACAGACGTCAAAAGGTCGTTGTAACTGTGTTTCGCCAATAAGTGATTATTGACTATTGTTAGACTCACTTTGGTAATCAAAACTACGTCTACATAGGTATTACATTCCAACTTAATAATCAACCATCGCCATTGGCACCATGCCTCATGAACACACACTTTTGTTAGATTTTTAAGGTTTACTTTTAGTTTTGTATATAATTCTACCATACATTTGTTATTTAAATAAAAAAAAAAAAAAAAAAACCGCCTAAACTCAATGTTATATTATACCCAAGATTTATTATGTTACGCTCATAGTAACCAAGGTTTTCTCGTCGTCACACGTGATGGGTCCAAACTGAACCCTATTGCTGTCCTCCCATACCAGGGGGGCGAGAAAAAAATATTTGATCTATCCCATTGAGTGGGATATCGTCGTTTAGAACTCATTAAATAGATTTAAACTGTGTTTTTGTTTTAAAAAATATTGGAAAACAAAGGAATAAGAAGCCACCAAAGTCAGCTTTTTAACCGTATAAAGGTTCTCAATTCGGTTATGTTTTTTTTTACAAAATTTTGTTCTGAAGAATTTTTTAACTTCCCATTGACTTAGGAACTTGAAATTTGGTAATAATGTTTATTATTACAGTATATTGTACTAACAAATACCAAATATTGATAAATCAGATTGTGTACGGAACCCTAAATGTACGATGTCCGACACGCGCTTGGCCGGTTTTTATGTATAATATCATTGCTTGAACTCAAATACAGAATCTTCGTTACAGTCGAAGTGTTCGTAATATAATAATATACAAAGTTAAGCTGTTTACACACTAGGCGTGACTACGACTGTTATAAACGACAGCGATACTCCTGGATCCGTCACGACCGTGCAAATGCAATATCCGTGCCGCCGGCTCCTACTTAGATGGGCGATTCCTTAATGGTATAATACCAATGTGGAGTCTATAGACTGGAGGAGTCAAACTGGATTCTCTATTGGGCCTTTTACAAAATAAATTTACCGCAAAAAGGATTGATAACTGGAATTCAGAATAGAATAGAATTAGAATAGAATAGTTATTCAGAAACTAAAGTTGCTCATTCATTATAATCATGAGATTCTAAAGAGTAGACCATTTCAGGAACAAGAGTAGAATTAAGATTGAGATACCTACCTATAGGTAGAGCAATGCGTCAGTGTTGTCCAATCAATCTGCCTAGCCTTTTCCCAACCATGTTGGGGTCGGCTTCCAGTCTAACCGGATGCAGCTGAATACCAGTATTTTATGTGGAGCGACTGCCTATCTGACCTGCACAACTCAGTGACTGGGTAATACGATACCCCTTGGTAAGACTGGTAGTCAGACTTTCGGTCTTCTGACGACCCGTAACGACTGTCAAAGATCCACGAATGACAGCCGGGACCAACAGCTTAACGTGCTTTCCGAGGCACCGAGGAGTCTCGGTATGTAAAGATGGTCACCCATCCAAGGACCAACCCCGGCAAGCGTAGCTTAACCTGATGGATCGATCCGTACGGCTGTTATTACTTAGCCACGCGCTCCTCGCATCAGTGTTGTCCAAAATGAAAGAAAAAAAAAATGTTCGATCACATTTTGCGCTCCTGATGATATAATTATCCTATCATCCCAATCTTTATGCTCATAATTCTGAATTGATACAATGGTACATCAATAGTGTACAATCACACACAAAAGCTGTAAACAAAATCAATATTTCATAGCATTTTTCTTGTGTTTATTGGTTCAGCAAGTGAAAATGGTACGATTTCGTGGCGGCTCGGAGGTGAGGTAATCACTTCATTATATGCCACTACCGTCTAGCGTGCTGTGCAGCCTGGGTAGGGTGGCCATGAGCTGGGCAATGGAGGAGGACGACGAACATGTTCTGTTTTAACTAAAATAATAGAGAAACACGAAGTTATAAGGATTCTAGAGCTCGATTTCGATCATTGTTCGGAAAACTTATACTTACTTTTACTCGCAGCCCATTATCATGATTCATAGAAGACTGACGATCGTGCCTACACGGCGAATAACCGTAGTCTTTCAAGTCGTTTGCCGTTGCCGTTGGGTTTGTTCAATAGATGTTAATTTTTGTGATTGCTTTTAATTTTTTTTTTTAAAGATTTCTGTAGGTACATTTATTTTTTTAACGATTTCTCTATATTTTTGCTGCTGAGAACAAACCTACAAAATGAGGCTGTTATTTTAGTATATTGTGGTCCGACTTTCGGTATCTCGGTTCACTCGTGCAAAGCGATGGCGAAGTAGATCGGACGGTTAAGCATAGGATTAACACTGGATGGATGAAATGGCGGCAGGTCACGGGGACAATCTGCGACTCCCGCATTCCCCTTAAACTTAAGGGGAAGATATATAAAACAATGGTTAGACCTGCTGTCTTGTATGGATCAGAATGTTGGGCCACAAAAGGGATGAATGAAAAGCAGTTGCATGCAGCTGAGATGAGAATGCTAAGAGGGATGTGTGGTGTTACACGAATGGATAGAATAAGAAATGAGTACATAAGAGGAAGTCTAAAAGTGGCACCGGTGACTGAAAAGTTGTGCGGAAATCGGCTGTCATGGTATGGGCATGTGATGCGGAGGAGTGAGGAAAATGTCGTGAGGAAAGTTTTAAGTATGAATGTCGATGGCTATAAGAGCAGGGGAAGACCAAAAAACGATGGATGGATTGTGTGAAAGATGACATGGCTAGAAAGGGGGTGACTACCGAGATGACGAATAATAGAGAAGTATGGAAAAAAAGGACATGTTGCGCCGACCCCAAATAGATTGGGATAAGGGCAGGAGAATGATGATGGTGTCTTACGACTTCCACGCGAACGAAGTCGACATAAAACAACATGATATGTTGTTTTACTGTCGAAAATAAAAATTTACAATAACGTGACTATAGTTTATCTTCTAAATAATTTGAATAAGTATAGAATAATAGCACTTATGTATTAGAAACGACGTAAGGTATTTCTAAAAAAATATTTATTATAATACTCAACGCATGGCCACCCCAATCCTTCGTATTATAGAAAAGAATGGAAAATTGTGAAAAATTGCTTCTTGTTAAGTTAGGCCCGTGATTGTGGGCCGATACTGCTTGGGGGAACTACACTAATCTTTTCTGAACATTTCCATTTTATATTTCATGGGAAACGCGCCCCATGAAATATAACCTCATTACGTTTATGGGAACGTGAATATATTTAATGTAGGCCGTATGTGAACCTAAGGGTTGGTTGCTATAAAGCCACAGTAACAACAACCAAGGCGTAACTTAAATAACGCACAACCTCTTAAAGGGTCATTGTAATGCTCATTATGAATAACTTTTACGATGGGACAAAACCTGAAATTGATCTTAGCTGATTTTTTTTCACGTTTTCAAGTTTGGTCTCATAGTAAAAGTTGTTCATAATTATGAATACAAGGAGAGAGTTTGCAGAGATAAGAGGTTGTGCGTTATTTAAGTTATGCCTTGTATAAGCACCAGTAATTTCTAAATCTGCCATCTTGATCAGATTTTGTATCCTGGTCTAGGCTTGAAATACTTCACTCTCTTTTCCATACTTAATTGTCATAAGAAAGATATATTCTATTCGCCTCTTATAGCACACACTCACGATAGCTAGCAGTAGCTTACAACAATCACCAGTAAATATGTCATTCAGGTTTGCCAAAAATATATCATTTCAGAAGTCAGAAAATGTTCTTCTTCCATAAGTTACGCATCCCTCTTAAACTTAACTTATGGAAGAAGAACATTTTCTGACTTCTGAAATGATATATTTTTGGCAAACCTGAATGACATATTTACTGGTGATTGTTGTAAGTTAAGGGGGATGCGTTCCTCTTTGAGGAGTGGTTGGACTGGCGCTACGGCGTCCTCACCTTCCGCCTGACGCAAGTCCTCACCGGACACGGTTGTTTCGGGAGGTTCCTGTTTCGGATAAGGCGGGAGGAAACGCCCGGATGTCACCATTATGTGGATCGCCCGGAGGACACGGTGGAGCATACAGTGGAGGTCTGCCCGGCTTGGGTGGAGCACCGCCGTGTTCTCACGGAGGCGATCGGCGGCGGCGATCTCTCGCGTCCAAACCTGGTCCAGGCTATGGTGCGGAGCGAGAGTGCATGGGAGGCCGTCACCTCCTTCTGCGAAGCAGTAATGATCGCGAAGGAGGAGGCGGAACGCGTGAGGGAGAGGCAACAGCCGCGCCCTCGCGCCCCTAGCCGCCGCAGGAGACGCCCTGGGCGGCGGGAATCTATCGTCGATTCCCGGCCACCGTAGGCGCGGGCTTGCGGACGACGAGTAATGGGCAGCTCGCCGTCCGGTAAGGACCAGGCCCGGGTCAACGGCGCGTTGTGTTCCACGCGCGCCTCTAAGAGGTGTCAGCAGTGACGGGGTCCAATAGGGCCGAAGCCGCCGGGGTCGCGGGTAGTTCGAAAGAGATACCGTAGCCCTGGCACGGGCAACTGAAGGAACACGGGTGGGTTTTAGTCAGTAAAAGTTTGACACGCCCTCCCGCTCTGCCCAGAGCGGGAGAAGTCATTTGATGATTTCCCATCCACAAAAAAAAGGGTATGCGTTAAGGTAGCTCGTAAAATTCAAATTTTCTTAAGTTGTTTGCAATTTAGTCAGTGTAAGGTTGTATGTTGATCAAAATATGATTTGCAACCATAACAAATATGTCTATTTACATAATTATGATCATTAGAATCATCAATAAAACTCTCTAAATTAGATTTGGCCTCAAATGTCATGATTTCATGAAATAGTCATTTGATTGGGTAATTTGAAGTTAGAAAGTTGTATTGATGATTTTATTGATTATTGTATGTTATGATCGCGAATCATATTTTAATTGACTGAAAAGTTATGCGGAAATCGGTTGTCATGCGGCGGAAAATGTCGTGAGGAAAGTTTTGAGTAGGTATGAATGTCGATAAGAGTAGAGGAAGACCAGAGAAACGCTGGATGGACTACGTGAAAGATGACATGGTTAGAAAGGTGGTGACTGCTGAGATGACGACTAATAGAGAAGTATGGAAAATAGGGACAGGTTACGCCGACCCCAAATAGATTGGGATAAGGGCAGGAGAATGAATGATGATGTTACAAACTGATCAGCAAATAGCTAAAAACGTAAGACAATTTGAATTTCGCGGGCTACCCTGGCGCTTACGTTTTAAGTTAAGCTAAGCAAACTAAGTAGACATAAAAAAAATATCAACTTATTACTGAAAGAATGTCCTTCCATTCGTTCCATTTTATATACATTAATTTCCAAAAAAACGTGAAAGCCTTACCGTTCCATATACACCATGACATCAGTCATTATACCCCTGAAACTCGTATAACAAATTAATACAATTTCCTGCTCCGGCATTTTAATTTTTGAATCATTTTTATCGGCGTACACATTTAATTTCCTGTTGAAACATAATTAAGTTATGCCGTTTTTTCATGTAAAACACTTTTTTCTTGGAGTCACGAAATATTATTTTCTATTAGGATTGTTAAAATGGCCTTTTTTGAGTAAGTATTATTTTATGCTACTGTTTTACATAAGTAAGTAGTAAGTTGTGAATTTGAATCTTAATGTGATCTTAGAGTTATAAGTTTGATAACCTTATATTTTTCGTATAAGTATTGGGCATGTTTTGTTGAATGTGTGTGGAATAGGTACCATCGCATACATTTGCGGTGAACCACTTTTCGACCTTATTGCTAGGGTAATATGGTTGAAAATTGGTTCACCGTAAACATCCGCGATGGTGCATATATCACTTTTTCACCTGGAGTTCAAAATGTTTTTCTGTGATTTATGCCAGACTGTAAATAACATAATATCAATCTGCCTGCCTTTTCCCAACTATGTTGGGGTCGGCTTCCAGTCTAACCGGATGCAGCTGAATACCATTATTTTACATGAAGCGACTGCCTATCTAACCTCCACAACCCAGTAACAAACCCCCCCAATAATACGATACCCCTTGGTAAGACTGGTTGTCAGACTTTCGGGCTTCTGAAGACCCGTAACGACTTTACAAAGATCCACGAATGGCAGCCGGGACCAATGGCTTAACGTGCTTTCCGAGGCACGGAGGAGTCTCGGTATGTCAAGATGGTCTCCCATCCACGGACCAACCCCGGCAAGTGTAGCTTAACCTGATGGATCGACCCGTGCGGCTGTTATTACTTAGCCACGAGATCCTCCTCCTCCTCCACGAGCTGTAAATAACATAATATATAACGTGATATTTAAATGTGACTGTGGAGATCCGAAATGCAAGTGAAAATGCGGATTTATACCAGGATTTTAGTTTTTAGTCTTCTTTTAGGGTTCCGTACCCGCAGGGTGCCAAACGGAACCCTATTACTAAGGCTCCGCTGCTGTCCGTCCGTCCGTCAGTCTGTCAGTGGGCCGTAATAGGTAGACAGTTGAATTTTTCACAGATTATGTATTTCTATTGCCGGTATAACAACAAATAATAAAAATAAAATTAAGTTAAAAATTAAAGTGGTTCCTCATACCAAAAACTTTTAATTTTGAATTTTTCTTTTCTTACCGGGGCATGTGGGGGCATCGAGTAGAGTACAACTACAAATACATATATATATATTTATATTTAATAATGAAGAAATGGGGGCCATAAAAGTTGTCAGTTTTAGACCATTTTTTTACGAGCTCTATCGCAACAATTAAACAAGTTGGGACTTTGAAACTTCTATATATCATGTAGGTACTTACCATAAAATACTGTATTTAATAAAAAAAATACTTGCGCTGATTCATAAATAAGGTATTTTGTTTAGTTAAGCTGCAAACTAGCTTCATCATTAAGAAATACAAAGTAGTCTTCGCGATTGTTAAAATTCAAGATGAAAAATATTCCCCGTATGGTATTTTCATTTATCTGAACTTATAAAAGCTGAAATACGGAATCCTCGGTGCGCGAGTTCGATTCGCACTTGGCTTATTTTTTCTTCTCACCAATTTCTAGCCCATTTGAGACTATTAGTTATAAGTTGTATTTTACTGAAATATTAGTATCTATTGAGTATTTTATTTCAGAATAGGCCCACAAAATAAAACAAAATATAAACATACACATGAAATAAAGTCATAAATATTACATAAGTGTATACAAATTGTTGTATCACGCCTAAAAGCGTCATTAAAAATAACTTTTAGTTTCTCTTAATGTTCAACTCTGATCAGATAAGGGCTCGTCCACGCGGGTGAACGAGCGATCCTGCAATTATAAAGGAATTAGCCCAAAACAGCGCCTTCAATGGGCACAAATTGATATAATAAAAAGTAGTGTTGTTAGCGTTGACGCAACGCTAGGGTTGCTACCTCCACGCGTATTAAAAATAACTTTATATTTTAAGGAATTGGTCTAGTGGTCGCAAGCGCTTCTGCTGATGAGCATGAGGTCGTGGGTTCGATTCCCGGGTCGGGCAAAGGTTAATGGGTTTTTCCACCTGAAATTTCTCTTTAGCTGTCCGGAGTCTGGATTTGTGCCAGGTTGTTTTTGTTTTTCTATATTGTTGTGTCTCTGTTTGTTTTGTTCTATTAAATTTTACTTTTGCTGTTTATATTAGTTTTATAATCCATAATGTTAATTTAAACTTGTTAATTTTAGTTATTATTTACATATTTTTATAGTTTAGTGGCACATCTAATATGTTTTCAATACACTTCCTCGATATCTGGTTCATATCGCACTACGATGAGGTTCACAATGCAATGTATTTCACACCCGTGCGATTTTTCATTTTCCAACACGTGTGCGAGAATAAACACTGCCACAGATAACTTATACCTATACTTAGTCCAAATTGGTTCAATGCCTCTATTCACACCGTCTCGCGCCAGTTTCATTTTGGCACTTGACGGTGCCAAGTGCCAAAATGAAACTGGCGCGAGACGGTCCTCTCTATTCGGACGTGAATGATCGTTTTTTAATCTCGGCAAAGAGATATGCGTCTTTACGGCCTTAATATTTTTTTGAATATTTAAATAATGTTTATAAATAGAATATCATCAAAAACCATGATTATTACAATAAAAAAAAAAACGTTTATGAACAAATTAACATTTATTTGTGTTCTAAACTCAAAAATATTAAAATTTTCTATTTTTCATATTAGGCTGTTTATCGGCTTTATACCTTTGCTTCTCCTTCAACCTGGTGAAAACAGAGCGCGGAAAAAAAGAAAATTTAAATAATAGATTCCTAATAATTCATGACAAAAATATTTTTCGTTATTTTATTTTATTTCTTCAAAAGTGTATTGAAAAACGTCGTTTGATACACGTGGATATTTGTTATTGCAGTTCTCGGCTCAAAAACAACCTCGCTACGGCTCGGGTGTTAATTCCGCCTCGAATGCAATAACAAACATTCTCCACTTGTATCAAAATGTACTATTATGGGAAATGCGGTGCTAACCTGTGAGAAATTGTTACACTAACCTTTGATTATGGTAGATATTAATTCAACTATTTACAGTGTAAACAATTGTTGATTGGCAAATAGAGGAAAAAAATAAAATAAAAATAGATGGCAGTAGGCTCGCCCCCTATTACATGGGACTTAAACACAAATGTGGGTGTAATATAGGTACACACGGCTACACATCAAGCTATACATTTCCAGTTTACACTGACCTCTCATTGTAAAGAAATCCTATACAATGCGAGATCAGCTTATACTGGAAATTTATAGCTTGATCTGTAGCCGTGCGTACTCCTCTGCTAAACCCTTCGGGGATTATAGGCGTGATGTGTGTGTAAGTGTGTGTGTGTGGCGTGAATAGGTTGTAATACAGTAATTTTATTTGCAAATCAAATTGGCAACATTTATAATCAACAATATAAAAATTATGTTAACATGTTTAATGAGAATGACATAAAAACTTGATCTTGATGTGACTAAATAGTGATTGTGTTCTCATATTAATTTGATTCAGTGTTAATTTCTTCTATTGATGATTATTAGAAATTAACATTGAATCAAGTTCTTTATATTGTACAGTGTGACTAAATGGATTAATCGAATTTGATCAAGTGGATTGTTAACAAACTTGATAACTTCTTGCGGTATAAAGCTGATTTACCTGACCTTCAGAAAGTCGACTCGTACGAAGTGCGATAGATTTCCGTAGGTACAGCTAAGGCAAACACTTAAAAATAGAAGATAAATAATCTAAAACTACTGAATGTACAGTCAGCGTCAAAAATATCGGGACGAACAGACTGTCCAAAATGATCTCAACAACTAAGAAAATTATACTTTATCTCAATTGGATAAAGTTCTTGTCAGAATGACAGTTATCGTGTACTGTCTTCATTCTGAAACATTCCTTGTGTCATTGAGTTAATATTTCATTTTCATAGTTGTTTAAATCATATTGAACAGTCTGTTCGTCCCGATATTATTGACGCTGACTGTACCTGAAAAACTGTTCTTTAATATTATTATTTAATAATATTGTTGTTGTTTTTAGAAACACATTACAAAATCTTGATTAAAAAAAAACAACTCGGAATATGATGATCAAGCGCCAGCTGTTCATTAAATTCAATCAATCTGCCTAGCCTTTTCCCAACTATGTTGGGGTCGGCTTCCAGTCTAACCGGATGCAGCTGAATACCAGTATTTTACAAGGAGCGACTGCCTAACTGACCTCCACAACCCAGTAACTGGGTAATACGATACCTCTTGGTAGGACTGGTTGTCAGACTTTCGGGCTTCTGACGAGTCGTAACGACTGTCAAAGATCCACGAATGACAGCCGGGACTAACGGCTTAACGTGCTTTCCGAGGCACGGAGGAGTCTCGATATGTAAAGATGGTCACCCATCCACTGACCAACCCCGGCAAGCGTAGCTTAACGTGATGGATCGACCCGTGCGGCTGTTATCACTTAGCCACGAGCTCCTCCACCCTGCCTACTCACTAAATTAAAGACCGAAATTAAAAACAAAACAACTAATTTAGTAAATTATTAATCTGTTTTCTCCGTTCAGCCCTAGGTCGAGGTGTCGCCCAATAATTAAGTGATTACGTTAGAAACGCGTGTCGCCGGCCGCGCGATTTGTATCTGCGTTTCGGGCGATCATTAGCGCAGTGTGGAATTGCCCTTATTCGTGTCCCGATTGAGACGTCGCGTAATTATTGTAATATTCTGAACGTTTTGGAAAGGTTTCTGCTTGAGATTTTAATGGGAAAAATTGCGATTTGATTGTGGCCTTAATGTAAGGTTTTGAGGCATGGTTACTATAAGAACAAGGAGATAAGTTAATTTCCTCCAAACTGCTCAGTACCTGGTTAGGACATACGAGTATGGTCAGTGGGGAGAACAGTTTGTCTATCGCAGCGGGAACGGGGCGTCAACGAGAAAAAGATGACGGCGCCGAAGTAGCGACAGTACTATGGCCAAAGTTCCGCATGATCACCTCAAAGGCGATAATCGCATAGCACGCCTCACGACTCGATCGGACGATGTTCGTTTGTCACTAGCTGCGCTCTCACAGGAATATTTTCTTAAGTGAGCATGCTTAAGTTTTGTCCATAGTACATTTAGGTACTATCTCGTTTCTCGTTGACGTCCAGTTCCCGGTGCGGTCGACAACAGTCTTAAGATGTTTTAGGAGAGGATATAGTATCCCTTGTACCAGTTACATATTAACCAATTTCCATAAAAAATGTTCCGTCGAATTGATCGATACTGAATGACGTAAACACTAAAATTCATTACAATCATAACATTAATAAAAATCATTACTAAACAATGATAATTACACGAAAATATTCCAACAAAAAAAAACTCAATTAATATAATTTCCCTCAAACGTATTAATTGCTTACCCCGACTTAGTACAAAGATTAATGTTGGTGATAAGTAGGGTAAATGAAAAGCTGGCCGAATTGAATCATTTGGGTATGAATGCCTTCATTTGCATACACTATAATTAGTGGTTAATGCTGTACCACTGTGCTCAGTGGGGTTTTGACCACTGTGCAAGGAAGGTAAAGAAGGTTAAGTTGGTTGAATTCTACGTTCACGTCGATTATAGGGTAATCGACGTAGTCTTTGGCTGTTCCGTTTCAAGAACTCGAAAAATACAGACTTCGATTTATGAGTGCAAGACGTACGTACGACTTTGATATCGAGGACTTAGCTGTACGCGAAATTTCCCAAAAAAAATTTTACCCACGAAGGCCTACGTAATCTATACTTATATACTATTACTAGCTGCGCCCCGCGGTTTCACCCGCGTAGACCGGGATAAAAAGTAGCGGTATGAAAAATAGATGTTAGCCAATTCTCAGACCTACTCAATATGCTCACAAAATTTCATGAGAATCGGTCAAGCCGTTTCGAAGGAGTACGGGAACGAACATTGTGACACGAAAATTTTATATTTATATAAGATAAAGCTGAAGAGTTTGTTTGGTTGAACACGCTAATCTCAGGATCTGCTGGTTCGAATTCAAAAATTCTTTTAGTCTTAGATAGCCCATTTATCGAGAAAGGCTGTAGGTTATATAACATCACGCTACAGCCAACAGGAGCGGAGCATCAATGAAAAATGTTGCAAAAACGGGGAAAATTTATTGCTTTTGATAGCTTCCGTTGCGTGCGCTGCGTAAACGGTTAAAGTTACGCAACAATCATGTATGACAGAAATGTTCCTCTTAAAAAGTTCTAAAAAAAAATCCGCGATAGCATAATGTCTATCTTTTAAGGTTGGCTTACTATAACTTTTTAATTGTAATCAAATCTATACTAACAATAAAGTTGAAGAGTTTGTTTGTATGTTTCAACACGTTAATCTCTGGAACTACCAGTCGGATTGGAAAAATTATTTTTGCATTTGATAGCCCAATTCTTGTGGAAGGCTATAGGCTATTTAACATCACGCTAGGACCAAAAGCAGCCGAGAAAAAAGACAGAAAGAACATTGAGCGAAAACGAAGTAATAGCTTGGGCAGGCGATTCGATACGATGGGGTGGGTCGGGGGAACAAGAAATTTCACGCGGACGAAGTTGCGGGCAGAAGCTAGTAGATAATATTATTATATCTTCGTATCTTATTAGATCAGAATACCTACCAACCGTGTCTACAATTCAAACATACGCGTAGCAGAGCTGCAGACTGCGTCGCCTACGCCTCTCTACGCGTAGCACGTAGTGTAGCGTTGCGTAGCACCAGCGGCTTAGCGTTGCGTAGCTTGCTACGCGTCTATAAAACGTATTACTGCACATCTGTGTTTGTGTAAATCAGCTTTAAAAAGGGTTTGTATCATAATCTAAACTATTCAGGCTGCGATATTTATAGCCAGTATTTTCTTGGTCATCTTTAATTTTATTCAATGTTTATATTAAGATGTCTTGAGGAGGAGCTCGTGGCTAAGTAATAACAGCCGCACGCATCCATCAGGTTAAACTACGCTTGCCGGGTTTGGTCAGTGGATCGGTGACCATCTCTACATACCGAGACTCCTCCGTGTCTCGGAAAGCACGCTAAGCCGTTGGTTCCGGCTGTCATTCGTGGATCTTTGACAGTCGTTACGGGTCGTCAGAAGCCCGAAAGCCCGACAATCAATCTTACCAAGGCGTACCATCTCATTACTCAGTAACTGGGTTGTGGAGGTCAGATAGGCAGCCGCTCCATATAAAACACTGGTATTCAGCTGCATCCGGATAGACTGGAAGCCGACACCAACCTAGTTGCGAAAAGGAAGGCAGATTGATTGATTTTGTTTACATTAAGATGTGTTATGAAATGGTGTAAGTACGGTTACGTTGCGTATATCCATCAGACTGTCAGATGATTTAAACTACTGCATTACTGACTTACATAGTATATGAAGTATTAACAAATAAGATAGAATTTTTGTTTATTTTACGCTCCACGACTCAACTAGGCTGTATGTGTATTATAAATTATAGAAGTAATATTCGAGGTACTATATAATTTGTGGTCGCAATTAATGTAAATAACGATGTACGTAGTAATAACAAGACATTTTATTTGAACTACATAATATTAAGGTGGCGTTGTGCATGTATGATGGCTAGTTTAGGCCTAATTATTATATACTTAGGAGATATTATGGTCTCTTAGTGCTCAAACGAAGCTTGGAAGCAATTTATGCGGAATTTAATTAATTATCTTTATGCCAAGAGGAGCTCGTGGCTAAGTAATAACAGCTGCACGGGTCGATCCATCAGGTTCAGGTTGGTCCGTGGATGGGTGACCATCTTTACATACCGAGACTCCTCCGCGCCTCGGAAAGCACGTTAAGCCGTTGGTCCCGGCTGTCATTCGTGGATCTTTGACAGTCGATACGGGTCGTCAAAAGCCCGAAAGTCTGACAACCAGTCTTACCATATATCGTATATCGGGTATCGTATTACCCAGTCACTGGGTTGTGGAGGTCAGATAGGCAGTCGCTCCATGTAAAATACTGGTATTCAGCTGCATCCGGTTAGACTGGAAGCCGACCCCAACATAGTTGAGAAAAGGCTAGGCATTGATTTTAATCTATGTGCCAAAGTTTAGGACTCATCATAAAAACAATTGAACAGGTTTGAGCAGAAGCACAGATTAATATAGATAGGCCACTCCGCAGTTTAGGTATGAAGCTACAAGTACGCGGCGGGCTCATCTCACTGGGTCAATTCAGTGTGCGCTGCCACGCACCGGCCGGCTCGCACGTTAGTTCGATACTCACTCACGCGCCGCGTCGTAAATGAAGACAACCCTAACGAGTCAGAAGGTATAAGAGTTACGCGATAGAAAGAGAGGCAACTTATAGGTGAATATAACTGTAAGTAATGAAGCGTTATGCGACTTGAATTGCACTTTATTGTGTCGTAGCAAGAGTCGCTTTTTATTTAAATGATTTTGCGGAGTGTCCCATCTGTATTAATCTGTGGCAGAAGATTTTACTGGGATTCACCAACCTGCATTGATTTGGTTTTGTTTTTTTCTGGGTGTTCACTACAGTAGCTTCCAACTTTGTAATTTGCGTCGTTTGGGAACTTTGTAGCGGCTTTTTCCAGTACAAAAACAGTTGATAGAGTGTGAACAATTTAAGTATTATGTCTATGAAAAGGCGCAGAGGCAGACGAAAACGACTTATTAAGTACAGTTGAACAATCTATTTGATATACAGACAGTCAACTTGAAATTACATCAGACAATTTTGTTGGTATGCTGAGTAGTCAATTCTTTTTTATCACTCTATTGATATATAACGCCATTTGCCGACCACAATAAAAATATGAAAAAATGCTTACCAAAATGGATAAATGCTCACCAAATGTGCGTCGACCTGCTGACGAAAACCCTAACCCTAGACGGTCGACGCCAGGGGCACCCCGAGGTTTGGTTGGTTACGTTCCTCTAAACCCTGCAGACAGAAATAGGAGCCCCGCGAAGCGGGGCTCCGTCGACCTGCTGGCAGTTTTCTAAAGTTATAATTTCACAATAAAATTGTTTTAATTTTTTTATCCATTTTGGTGAGCATTTATCCGTTCTGGCAGGTATTTCGAATCTTTTAGTAGTAAAATAGGTACTTCTGGTAGGCGTTTAAACACAAGCCACTAAAAATTTATATTGGCAGTGTAGAGGAAAGATGAATATTTTCGCCTGTATACCAAATATCTTGTTCGAACTCTCCTCAAGAGTGTTCTGGAGTCTAAAATTAATAAGTCTTAAAAGAAACTGGCTTATTTTAGTTTTTTATCCTTCGATTCACGTTGGAATGTCGAGGTTAGTAAACCAGCAGTCATTATATTAATTACTCGCCTATTCTAATTTATGAATGTGAATTATGTGCCTTATCTCTTAAATCACTCTTCCAATTTGCAATATTAATTTAAATTATGACGTGCAGTAAATTATAATATTAATATTAGAATATTAATTTATGGAACGAAGTTATACTTATTTATGTGTGGTCATTGGTCATGTGCCTTAATTTTCATATTGCTTTTTCTAGTCTTTTATATAATTAAGTAATATTTTTGTGCAAGACCATAATTTTTTTTTTTACGACTACGCCATCTGAGGAAACTGCTAAAGTTCGGTCGCGGAGCCGTAGCCGTCGCGCTCGCACAGATGCAATGATCGCCGACTTACGAGTGCGACGGCAATATATTTACGCGGGAGCAACAGAGACAGGTAATAACAGGTTAATGTACGAATTTCTTCATGCTCCGCGACCGGACTTTAGTGCAAATCTTCCATAAAAAGCCATCTTGAATGCTGCAGGAAGGCTTTGTTTTCATCGTTGGTACAACATCTTTGCAGTATGACATTTTGGTGAATGGCTCCGGAGGTAAATTTGGTCCATCCAGTTGACATTACCCCTAGGAAAAGACCACCCGCCTCTCCTTTACCTCAAATAATATCATTAACAGAACTAAACGCCTCCAATTGAAAACCACGCCAAATAACACTTAAACCATAAACACAGCAAATTTTTTTAACACCAAGATTGCGAAAATCACTCCAAATGAGCGCCAAATGCACCTCTTAATATAAAATCCCGGCAATTTACCTAAACACCCGGTTATTACGTACTTCATCCTCAAAGCGGGTAATATGTTATACGAATGGGTTATAATAACAGAAATGGCTAACGATGATGCGGGCAGTGTCGAGAATGGCTCGCTATATCCATTACTCATGTGAGATAGATTGCTCTGTGAAAGTCCGAAAGTAACTGGCCGGTAATCAGTTTTAATCTGTGCAATGTAACTGTTCTGTCGTATTAGCGAGAATGTCAGTGTGTTCTTTTTTCGGAATTTGATCTTGGAACGTAAGGTTTTTTTTTAGTGGCGTTTTTGTAACAAGATACAATTGCGTAAACACTATGCTTTGAGACATGCACA
Organism: Cosmia pyralina; assembly: GCA_946251885.1. NCBI lineage: Eukaryota > Metazoa > Arthropoda > Insecta > Lepidoptera > Noctuidae > Cosmia > Cosmia pyralina. The sequence continues at coordinate 21,272,285 of OX276350.1, read as the reverse complement.
GAACGATAGCATTAATTTATCATAGGTACTAAGTAGGTATTGAACTGAGGTATATGTCGTACTAATGTCTCGTCATCATTGAACATTATTGTAGATGCCCAAAGTGGCCATGTATGAGCTTTCTATAAACCATATATAATCTACAACAAGGATCGGTCCAGAAAGGAAACTCCAGACTTGATTATGTCAGTAATGCAGATGTTCTTCTCTTCTTATCGTGTGTATGTCTAAATGGACTCGGCCCAGAAATTGGCTATGACTTCGGCGCCATCAGTAGTCCTGAAATAACAAGAAGAAAGAACAAACTGAAGAGAAATGAGACGAGGACGGGATTCAGACGCGGCGTCCCTTTCACGTATCTTCATTATTTTTCATACAAATTGTAATTATTAACGCGATCTGGCACAAAACATACAGAACTAAAGTGACGAGACCAGACATGGTGCAGACGCAGGGGGTGCGGAGAGCGCGCAGGGAGATCGCCGTACTCAAAATTATTGAAAATGTCACAACCGCACGGCACCGCTGCTGTCCTTGAAGTAGTGTCAAAGACGGTACAGTATGAAGCGTTTTGTCCCGTCCGTGTCTGCGGCTCAAAAAGGCGATACCTAAATAAATTGGGGGATTTTTCGTAATCACCTATTTCACTATTGCAGCATGTATGGATTTAATTTTTGGATTTATGTTTATTGACTATTTTATTAATACTCTGACTGAAGTAAAATACAATTGGGTTAACTCCATAGATATATGAAAGAAGGTTAACTCGATAGAATTTAATTCCGAAAAGTCCTCTACTTTTTTATGTTTTTTATGTAATTCTAAGTAATTTCATTGCAAAACTGCATTCAAAATTAGGTATTTGAAAACTCCGGCTGAAATTTTTTTGATAGATAGCTTAATTTATTTTTAAATTCAAATTCAAATTCAAAAATTTTATTTCGAGCAAAGACTCATATAGGGTTAGTAACATTGTTCCTTAAAACTAAGTGTTAGTAAACAACACGAAACGATGGCACATGTAACTGACAGCAGTGGATTATATACGGACAGTCCACTCTGTCAGCAATCATTTTCAGAACCCTGTTAGGGCTAGCCATGACTCGAGCTACCATGGATGCTGCGCGCTTGCGCATTATTGTGTAAAAACAATCTACACGCGCCGCCGCAAACATCCCTGACGCACTACAACGCCATGGCAACCCCAACAGTTTTCTGAACGCGTTATTAAATTGGACACGAAGGGCTCCGTACGACGCCCGCGAATACTTCTCCCACAAGCTGCACGTGTAGAATGTTGTACAGAATGCTCTAAAAAGCGTCACCTTTACGTCTGCAGTACAACGTGCAAACCTGCGGGCCATCATATTCGCACGCACGGAAAGAGCCCTCCGTTCCCTTTCTATATCAGCATTGTCCCTAAGGCCAGGGGTGACCAAATGACCTAGGTACTTAAACAATTTTTATTTGGCGCTTTATTTTCGTTCCAGAGCGCATTGTTGAGCTCACTTTTTTTTCGCATGTGGAAGTAATTGGCTCTGTCACTTTCTTATTCCCGCCCGGTTCGGTTTTTACATATTACCTTAAATATAATTTGCAAAGTCTTGTCCGTGTCGCGTCTGTGTCCCGTTCTCGCATTACGTCCCTTCTGTGTGACACGATCTTAAGTGTCCAATAGTTTGTGGAACAGCACCACATTTACATTCCAGGGCGGAGTCATCAGCAGTGATGGGGTCAGATAGGGCCGATGCCGCCGGGGTCGCGGGTTGTTCGAAAGAGATGTGGCCCTGGCACAGGCAACTGAAGGAACACGGGTGGGTTTTAGTCAGTAAAAGTCTGACACACCCTCCCGTTCCGCCCAGAGCGAGATAAGTCATTTGCTGATTTCAAATCCAAAAAAAAAGAGTCATCTATCAGGTGTTTGCAGATATGGAGAAGCAAAGTTTATCTTTACTTGTTTCAAAGGTATTTTTTGAAGTAGTTAACCCTAATCGCCATTTAAGATCGCTATTATCAATTTATTTATCAATTTGTAAACTCTAATTTGATTCTTAGAATTTACGCACAGTTTCCAAGATTTGTGTACATAACGTACTATTTGTAGGTACATAATTAATACAATCATGCGTTTGATCTTTGACTGGCTGCGCGGACACATGAAATATGTGGTTTACTGTGTTATTTGTCCTTATTATGCGGTTCAAATGATAATATGACCTTAGGATGCTATCTTACTGGCCAGTTGGTAGATATTTGGATAACTTGGGCGGAAAATGTATCCATCCGCGGTTGCTATGCAAGTTTATGTACTTTATTCATGACAATGAAAATAACCAACTAGGTACAGTTAGTGACCTGCATAACCTGACCCCTCTTCCTCTTTGTAAAAGGGGTCGGGTAATGCAGAGCACTGATCGTACTTATATCTTATAGGTTCAGAGGTGTTCAATAAATTACACAGTGGTTCATTGACAATTTAAGCCCAGTATCCCACTTAAGAGCCAACTTAAGATACAAACATTACTTAAAACGTTTCAACCAATCAACTAATGGCTTTTAACTAGTTTTAAGCACTTGACGCCTGTTTATTGGCTTCTTGAGTTAGGTTGTGTAGGACCGGCGTAACACCCACAGGCAGAGGCATTCCTTTGCCTATTCTTTCGCGGAATACAAGTGTGGTCGTAATCCAGTGGTGCTAAAGGCAGACAAGCATTTTTATGAGTTTTCATAGAAAGATTGTTCTACGGTTAAACGAGTATCTGTCTACGGGATGCCTTTAGTCTTCGAGGTAGGTGAGAATCCATAACTGGTGCCGTATTAAGTCATCAATTAACATAAAGTAAGGCATCTCTCTGATTCTTGTAAGATTATAGTGAGTCATTAACATTAAATAATTAGTTACCTTGTGAGTCTGTGTTATAGGCATTAATTTCTTCATCAGCAAAACGTTAAATAAAGTTTATTTCATATAAACAGTTCAGTGTACTTAGTTAAGTTTTTGTTTTTAGCAATGTTACGAGTTGCAGGAAGGCTTACTCATCATTCAGTAATTAACTGCTATAGCTTGTGCACTCTGAGGAGCTCGTGGCTAAGTAATAACCGCCGCACGGGTCGATCTATCAGGTTAAACTACGCTTGCCGGGGTTGGTCCGTGGATGAGTGACTATCTTTACTTCTCCGTGCCTCGGAAAGCACGCTAAGCCGTTGGTCCCGGCTGTCATCGTGGATCTTTGACAGTCGTTAAGGGTCGTCAGAAGCCTGAGTCTGAAAACCAGACTTATCAAGGGGTATCGTATTACCCAGTACTGGGTTTTGAAGGTCAGATAGGAAGTCACTCCATGTAAAATATTGGCATTCAGCTGCATCCGGTTAGACTGGAAGCCTATAGTACACCCACATTTCAGCAGTTATTTCTAAGTCTCATAATAGGTGACGGATGTTTTGCCATCAACCAGGCACAAATCCGGACTCCGGGCTGCTACTGAGAGCTTCCAGATGAAAAAAAAACCCAATACTACCCAATTATTTATTATTATTCTATGTAAAGAAGGTTTGCTCAATTGTTTCACTTTTTTTTTAGATTTTCAAAGTCATCCTTTGCTTCAGGGTTCCGAACTAAAATAGAAAAAAATAAAAATTAATTATTCTGACAATTTCGACTAAACCGCTCCTGTCCGTTCGATTTTTAATTGCCAAGAGAGAATGAGACTGTTAAGTACAGTACGATACAACTTAGATGTATGCGTAGCATCGGCAATATTCGTAAAAGTGATCACCATCCGAAATGAGTGCGCTTTCAAAATCACCAATCATTATTACTGCTTTAGGCGAAAATGATCTCTAAGCAAACGCAATAACTTGTAAAGTCATATAACATTCGTAAAATTTCAATGAATGAATGCAAATTCTCAAAATGCTACATCTAAGTTGCGTCGTACTGTACCTATTAATAATTTATTATAAAGAGCGTTGCTGTAAACCCCCGTTCGGACGGGCGTAATAAAATCGCGGCGGGATTTTATAGCGCACTGGATCTTCAACGCTCTGCTTAGCGCCGAGAGTGCAAAATCCAACAGTGTGTTTTTACGACAAACTAGAATGTACTCTGTTATTGTTAAGTTGGATTCTCAACGCTCGGCTCAACAACGAGAGTTGAAAATCCAGTGCGCTATAAAATCCCGCCGCGATTTAATTACGCCCATCCGAACGGGGGTTTATTCTATAAAGCAAACGGGAACTTACGACTGTGAAGTGCTTCTCGCACTTGACCAGTATATTTAACCATAGTTTTTAATAATCGACAACAATGCGATCAACAATATTGAAATTACCGTTGCAAATAAACATTTTAAAGATAAAAGATACGACGATATGTGATAATTACACCCTGCAGTATACTCTAAAGTGATATCAGCCATCCATAACAGCTAACAATACTAACCTATGTATAAGCATTATTGTTACTAACACCAATGTACTAACATATTTAATATGGACCTTGTCTGAAATAAAGTTTTATTTAATTTAATTTAATTTAATTTAATTTATAAACGAAGCCTATCAATCAGATAACACTGTTTTTACGACAAAAAAACACAAAATAAACAAAAACTTTGTTTATAATATGTGTGAATAAAAATGTACCGTCAACAAAAGAGTTTGGTATGCAGGAAAGAAATAAACAAAAAAGTTGAGAGGTGTCAAGGGACACCCGGATGGAACGAAGTTCCTTTCGATTAATTAGTGAAGGAATTGTAATAATTTTTTTTTTAAGTTATAATAATATTTTTTTTATTATTAACAAATATAATGTAATATAAACTTAATCTTTCTATAAGAGAGAGAGAGCGACAGACAGAGAAACATGCGCACGTCGCACAGCTTACAATAGCTTACTCTAGCAAAAAGTGTCGTTACAACTTTTCGTGAGAATTTTTTCCGTCTAGCCCCCTTTCACAACGCGCGATAAGGAACTTCGTTCCGAAAATAAATAAGCATTAAGCATAACCAGTATATTATGATCCCACTGCTGGGACAAAGACCTCTTCTCTGTGAGAGGAAGTGGGCTGTAATCCACCACGCGGACCCAGTGCGGGTGGGTGGAAATCACAAGGCTTCGAATTTTCTAGGACATGCTGCTGATATCTTCACGATGTTTTCCTTCACCGTTTTACCAGCAATGGTGATGAAATAAAGTAACGTGCATCGGTTCAAACCCACGATCGATTAACTCGTGAGTCGGGGCCGATACCTTTGGGCCACCATTGCTCACATTAGGCGTTGGAAAAAATCTTTAACTTCAACATGAACACAACATGGCTGAATACCTACATCATATTTTTTTGTCCGTACGCGAACCTGTCGTTTCATTGTCACGAATATTTCACGGTTGTCATCTGTCAAAAGCAGCAGATTTTCGGTAAATTAAATAAAGTCGAGTGTTGTTGACATCAGCTGGCATTGATTTGATTATCCGTGTGCACACTAAAGCCGATCAAGGAAACCTGTTATGTCTTGAAAATACCTAGCTACAAATGTGTAGTTTGCTGCTACACAGCTTTTTACGTGAAATTGTGGCTTAAGGCGAGTAGTAATGCCAATTAGCGTCATCATTAACTGCTAAAGCTTCGAATCTAGGAGGTTAGTGTTGATTTTTTTGATACTAAACGTTCTACCTCTTCTGACTAAAAATGTGGGCATAGGAAATTTCAAAATGTTCCATATCTCCAGACTTATGATTTTTTTCTCAATGGTGGCGCTAATTGGCAGCACTACTCGCTTTAAGGGGGAAGCGCCAGGATAGCCCGCGAAATTTAAATTTTCTTAGTTTCTAGCAATTTGCATGTCAGTCAGTATTAGCACAGTCTATCATACAATCGTCCGACGAGAGCCCGAGCTACTTACTTCGTATGCAGTTCGGGCTTCGTCGGACGACTCTATGGTGTATAGACTGTGGTATTAGTAAGTAATAAGTAGAGAGAGATTCACGACCATAACAAATATGTATTTACAGAAATACAATCATTAGAACCAGTAATACAATTCCTTAAGTTGGTATTATCCTCAAACGTCAAGATGTCATGAATTAGTCATTCAATAGGATCACCTGGTCTTAAAGAATTGTACGAGTATTGATGACTTTATATGTATCATTATAATTTATTGTTTAAATACATACTTATTAGAGTTGTGAATCATATTTTGATCAACATACAACCTATAACTGACTTGCAAATTGCAAAAAACGTAAGGAAAATTGAATTTCGCGGGCTATCCTGGCGTTTTCGCCTTAAAACATAATATGAGCGGCTACCTGATTCAGACAAACCCTCTTTTTAACCGACTTCAAAAAAAGGAGGTTTCTCAATTCGACCGTATATAGTATACTGGTATTATACCTATAAATATTTTTTTATGTGTGTTCGCGAAAAAAAGAATCATCAAAATCGGTTCATAAACGACGAAATAATTTCGTCGTTTATGAACCGATTTTGATGATTCTTTTTTTGTTGGATAGGAGATAACCCAAGGGTGGTATTATGATAAGAATACCAGGATGTGATGACGGAATCCCAGAGAAATCGAGGGGAACCTTCAAATTTTATAGGCACATCTATAGCGATTTGGATATTTTTTATAGTAACTCGTGCATTTGCTCCCTGAAAGCAGTATTTGGTGAATTGGAACTGATGAGGAAGACCACAGATGGCCATCAGAACTACTCAATAATACGTATTTCACGGGTTGCGATTCAATTATTGCTAAGCAATTTATGCTCGTCACAATACATATGTTGAAGTGGAGCTGATTGTGACTTCACCATCAGTTCCAGTTCTCCTCAACAATTAAAATCCTTGTATCGGGAAAAGCAATATTTTGTAAAAAGGTGATGAGCAGTTGACATTAGGCTATTGTAACTTAGATAAATTACAGACTGACCCAATAAAAAGTGAAAAATAAAAAACTTTTTACAAAAAAAAAAAAAAACAACCCACTTCCAAAAAATAATAGTACAAAGTGAAAAATAACTTTAATTTTGGAAGTCTGTGGAAAAAAGGTAAAATACAGATCCGAAGACACCGACTTCCGAAATTAAAGTTATTTTTTCACTTTGTAGTATTTTTTTCGGAAGACGGTTGTTTCTTTTTGGAAAATTTTTTTTTATTACTATCATAACTCTACTGAAAGCAAGATTGCATGTCAGGCAAGTCAGCAGCACCAGTAGTACCTGCCCTCCTCTGCACCAACAGAAGTATGCATCAATCAGCAATCCGTTCCTCTTTGGTGATTATGGTAGCAACTAGCAACCCATAATATATCTTCTTCTCTAGTAAAAAAAAAATTGGTCCTCTAGACCGAATTTCGAGACTGGCCATCTACGTGGGAGATATAGTGCACAAGTGTGTGCGCAGAGACAGGTGCACTTACTCTTCCCTCTCTCTCATAGTCCTATGGACAGCAATCCGACACGACTGGAGAGAGATCAGGTACAGAACCAACGGCTTTACGTGCTTTCCAAGGCACGGGCTTCACATTGCCAACTTCCAAACTCCGGGCTGTTACTGAGGAATTCATAGTAGAAAAACCCAATAATACTTACTCCAACCTGGGAATCGAACCCAGGACTCCACGCTCAGCACTCCCGCTTACGACCACGAGACCAACGGGGCAGTGTAGTCTTCTCTAGTATAGGCTGTTCGAACATTATCAGAATTCCTATGCTTATGCTGCTTTTCCACCAGAGATATGCTATGCTATGTTGCTATGGATGCGTTTGATATCCACCAATCATATTCATTGGTCCGCATAGCATAGCACTGGTGGAAACCGGTGCAATTAAGCCATGTTTCTTATATGGAAGGATGCGTGCTATGGATGGGAGCCATGAATGCGCGACTGGTGTAGCTGCCGCTCCCCGTGCCTTCCCTACTGTCGATGCATCGAATAGCTCGAGCTGCGCATCTTCCTCACACAGCTACCTCGCGGCGGCGCATCTTCATAGCACATCTTACTCGCTCCGCTACACAGCTTAGCATTAGTGGAAACGGGCACATAGTTTCGTAGCTTAGCTTTCACATCCTCGCAGCATAGCTGCATAGCACATCTCTGGTGGAAAAGCAGCCTTAGACCAGGACTCTACCAAAGCGGAGATGTGCGGAGATGTCCCAAACGGAGACGAGAAGAGATGTTTTTCAACTAGGATGTATCCACCGAAGCTCTGCGGAAATGTGTACTGGCTAGACTGCAGCGGAGTTGTTTGCTGGCTAGAGCGGAACTGAGCTGCGTGCGACGAGCATTGGATGTTAATATGAACGCACAGTTTAACGCTAAGGCGTCGTCCTAATATAAAACGATCGTCGCGCGAATACTCGTACGCGATCGCGATCACTTTTTGTTCGGAAAACCAGAAGGCGCCCTTTGTCGCCGCGACCACGCGTTCCGGTTCACCGAACAAAAAGTGATCGCGATCGCGTATTCGCGCGACCATCGCTTTATAATAGGTCTTTACCTATGAAATTGCCGTTTTGTATGAAAAAATTTAAACGAATTTTTTTCATGCATTTTTTATTTGTATTAATCTAAGTAATCACCCATGCAATCAATGCATCTTTGCCAACGCAGTGGCAGTTTATTGATGCCCTTCTTAAAGAAATCAGCTGGACGGGAGGCAACAAATTCTTCAAAGGCATTTTGTACTGCCTCTCGGGTATTGAATTTTTTTCCCGCCAAGAAGTTATCCAAATTCTGGAAAAGTAGTAGTCTGTAGGCGCAAGGTCTGGTGAGTAGGGCGGATGACGAAGAGCTTCCAACCCCAGTTCTTGCAACTTGGAGACCGTCTGCTGTGCAGTATGAGGTCGCGCGTTGTCGTGCAGGAGCAGCGGAGACGAGCGATTGACCAATGCTGGTTGGAGATGTGCCAGCTTCTCCATCATTATGTTCAGTTCTTCACAGCACACATCTGAAGTAATGCTCACCCCGTTTGGTAAGAAGCTGTGATGAATCACACCGGCGCTAGACCACCAAATAGTGACCATCACTTTTCTAGGGGTAAGTTTTCGTTTAGGGCATTGTTTAGGTGCTTCCTTCTTTCAGGTCGAAATTTCCAGAACGGAAGTGAGCAAACCAATAACAAGTGGTGCGTTGGTTTGTAGTGTTAGCTCCGTAAACGTCGTTGATGTTGCGTGTCGCTTGTGCCGCGTTGCTGCCACGACGGTACTCATATTCCATAATTACTCGAATTTTTAACGTATCCATGATGACGAAAAAGATTGAAATGCGATGAAAATGTAACACTAATTAGTAAACAAATGACTACTTTTGGAAAAAAAAATCCATGTTTTTAAAATAAAATTAATTTGAAATTAGAATTCTTAGCCAAACAAAAATTATTTTGATTTGAAATGGCCAGTACTGCAGAACGGCAATTTCATAGGTAAAGACCTAATATTAGGACGACGCCTTACGCTGAGTTAGTAACGCTCACTGCACGCCGCTCACGTCTCTTCTCGTCTCCGCTGCAAGCTGTCGCCAGCTTGCGAGGCACAGCTCAAATCTCCGCTTTGTACCGCCGCCGCCCAGCTCAATCTCAGCGAAGCACAGCTCACATCTCCGCTTCGAACGCGCCATACAAATATGATACATCTGCGCTCAGTGGTATCCACAGAAGCTGATAGATGTGTGAATAACGAAATTCTATTGGTTGTTTAAAACACATCTCCTCTCCTCTCCTCTCGTCTCGTCTCCGCTTTGGTGAAGTCTGGGCCTAAGTCAGTAACCAGACTACAAAGTGTGGCGGGACTGACTGGCTTCATGTAAATATCTCTCGTGACTATTTTGATGTTATCATTTTCGCCTGTAGCAAAATTCTATTCTATAATCTCATGTTGATCAGTGGATGGTGACGGTCTGACATAGCGATGATGAAGCACGTGCTAGTTCCGATTATCTATTTAATCTATTAATCCGTAATTATATTGTAGTGACAGCTTGTTAGCTGCCCGATAACTTATCTATTAAGAGCATCGCAATTAGCCAATGTTTTTAGCTGCAGTTTGACATGACATACACTTTTATTTTTGTAGATCGATTTTGAAAGCACAGAGATTGCTAGTTACGTGCGGAACGTTTAACACGTTGGCTGTCATAATTATGAGTGTACTCGTAGTAAATAATATACTCGTAGGTTGGCAGTCGACATGTTAAGGTGCGTTTACATTGCTAATGCTAGCTACTAGCTAACATTTGTCCAATAATGAATGTAGTTGACATTGGGTTTGGTGGTCGCAAGCGCTACTACTGAACATGTCGTCCTAGGTTCGATCATTTTAATTTTAATTGTGATGTTAATTTTAATTGTGTTGTTGATTTTATAATGTTTTAATTCTGTTTAATTGTACCTATTATCCAAAGTTGATTGAAATAAATAAATACAATTACAATTAAATTATCAATTGTTGAAAACATCAAGAAATGCACACCAAAATCGACCATATTGCAATGATTTCAGAAAATACCCAAACATCCAACGTTAGTTGTAAAACAAAATAATTAAAATATTAAGGTTCATTTTGCGGCCGCAATTACACGGTGTCGCATATCAGAGGCGGCGAACATTTGGTGAATAATTTGTTCACGTTTAAAATTATTAACGCGAAACCATTCGTCATGGCGGCATGGAGGTCTCATGGATTTGAGCCAATGATTTTTTTACCACATGATTTCCAAGAGTGTTCGCACAAAAAAACACAAAATTAATTCTCATTTTGTTTTTTCGTTTACCTAAAGATAAACCTCGGTTTCCACAAGCTTTAATCAATTTAATCTTCCGTTAAATGTCATGTCAACTTACATGATTAGTGTTGGCGTTTTTGGTTAAAACATCCACAACAGCAAATAGACTTTCGTATGTTTATATAGGACAGTCATGTCATAAATAGACTTCTCCTTCTTCGGCACGAGCTATCCCGCCTAGATTTGCTGAAAAAGTGCTAAAATAAGAAAATTGCCTACCATTATAGGAAAAGCTACAAGTTCAAGCATAATTTCTTTTTCTTTCTAATTAGCAATAAAATCTGATTACCATTATGATTTTATTGCACCAGGAAGAAATTAAGTTTTAAATACTTATTTATGTGTTTACCATTAACCAGTTTGTAGCAAAACCGTACATTGTTTATATCGTTACTTCAGACTTTCTTAATTCTTAGCCGTTCGGTGTCTTTGTGTTTTACAAAATGGCTGTTTAACGCCTTGTTAATGACGCGTTAAATATTTTGTTCAGAATGTAATCACTGGTTAATGGTTTGCGAGAATTCATGTGTTATTGGAATTATGTTGTTTCCCTTATTTTGGTAGTTACCGCGAACAATATGTAATGCACAATTACAGAGAATTACAATACATGTATTAGGCAATGCTGTCTATAACTCTATAACATTTCGTGTTGTTCACAAGAAAATGACAGCAACAGAAAAGATTTATCGGGTCTTTTAAAGATGCCTGCTCGACTATTCTACATTGTTTAGCGCATCTAATGACTGAATAACGCATCTGGGTCTGCGTCTGCGTCTAGTCACGAATGAAGAAATAAATCACTGACATGTGTGTTTAATCGTGTTATATTTTGATTCAATAAATTACTCACTTAACATACCTTTTTACATCTTACATACAGTGTGATAGTCAATTTACAAATATCCGTTTTCCACCTTTCATTCGTCTTTATAAATATAAATTAAACTTAATCAATATATTTTGTACCTAAGATATTGTTTCCGACTACAAAAATGTACAATTAGTAACAATTTATATTTTATTACTACACATTACTTTCAATATAAATCAAAATTAAAACACAAACGATGTGGCGAAGAGAACTTATGAAGATCGTATGTTCTTAAAATTAATGTTCAGGTTGAGAATCATAGTTGGTCACTCCTGAATAAATTAAGTAAAATTAAATCACTCTGTCTAATAATATTTCCTTAAATATTAAAGGTGATTGACAAATAGTCTGAACTTATGCATTAGGTACCATCTACCTACAATTCACAGGCAAAATAATAAAAAATAAATATCTAAGTATACACAGTAGTACAGGTGTCTCAGAAAAAAATAGCTTTTGTAGATGCATAATAAATTAACAAACATATTTCTATAGGTATTAGTCAAATTTATTATATTTATATATTAACATTAGTCAAATGTCGTCCTTCGCGGCTCTGGCACTCTTCAAAGCGATCTCTAACATTTATGAAAACGCGCCTCAGAAGTTGAGTAGGAATGTTGTTGATTTCTTGTCTAATGTTTTCTTTTAATTCAGATTATGGTTGATGGTTTACTGTTGTACACCCGACTCTTCAGATAACCACAGAGAAAAAATCCGGAGGAGCGAGGTCTGGGCTCCTCGGGGACCATCTGATATCACCTCTCATCGAAATCAGCTTTTCAGGGAAGTATCCACGTACGTCTCCATTGGCTGGTTTGGTGATATCCATGTTATTTTCAAAAATAAATTTTCCCATGTCTTCAGTTTCTGATTTTGTAATTTAACGTGTATATATAAATAGATTTGATATTTTTTTTATTCAACTACAAATGTTAGATTTTTCTGAGACGGCCTGTACTTGAATATCTTATTCAGAAAACTGCCAAGTGTAGAGATAGTCCTTATATATTATAACTGGTAGATACAACTTTAGAAAAAAAAAGAGATCAAAGAGTGTTTTAATTATTATGAGAGGGTAAAAAGCTTATCAAATGGGAATTATCAGGATATGCCGATTTTAAATTGGGGTCAGTAGGTTACAGCGGACATCAAAATAAGCCGACGTCAAAATGTCAATTGCTGTATAATTACCAAATGACAATTATAACAAGTAATAAAATTTATTTGTCTTAATATTTCCATAACAATGACCGAAAAACAGTTTTATAGGTGTCAGTTTATCTAGGGTTACTCGACACTTAAATTTGAATGACACTTCTTAGCGGATAACACTATTTTTCTTTCGCTAAATTGCTTGAACAAATTGCTTTGTTCCTTCAACATTAATTTGCCTTATCAAATTTTATTAAAAATAGTTTGTTTTTAAAATTGCAACTTTGTTAGCTGTTAAAAAAAAATACAGGGTTATAGGTATTTTGTGTCTGATTCAATTTAACACTGATGTTTCTTCAATGGCTGACGAAAAATTGTCGTTTTCCAATTATTTACCACTTTCCGATTTTACCGACGAGCCATTCATAAAAGTGTTCTATACAGAGTTTCAAAGTAGGATAATTTCACGTGCCAACGACTCGAGACAATAACTCCGTAGCCAATCGAGTTGCACATTGTTATGTACCTATTAAACTCACTGCGGAGTAAGTAAAAATGGCAATAAAGCGAGTGCAGCCATATTGTTTTGCTAATTGGCTCTCTTATCGGTCGTTACGCATTATACGTTCATTAATTGTTGTTATTTTACGACGAGAGATTGTATTTCTTTCGCCAATAGTAACTGTTTTTGCGCCGCCATCTTTATTTGGCAAATGGATTTTTTAAATTAGTTTTTATGCCTCATTGTTCTAGTTCTTGCCCGTTGTACCAGAAGTTGATAAAACGTTTTAATGTTTAATAAAATTTATATTCGTAGTAATAAAATGAAAAGTATTTTCATTCTATAATTTATTGCACATTTTCATGAATAAAGCCCTACCTACTCCATAAACATGAATAAAAATGACGTTGAAGTAGGTATATAGGCGATTTTGAGTCCTATCCTTTCTGTGTGGTGTAATGGACTAAAAGGCTTTAATTTTTGTTTACATTTAATAAATCGGGTTAAAAAATAATAGGGTTTAACATTATTTTTAACTATTCATGATCACCTAGTAGTGTCAATCAATCCGCCTAGCCTTTTCCCAAAATGTTGGGGTCAGATTCCAGTCTACACGGATGCAGCCGTAAATACCAGTATTTTACATGGAACGACTGCGTATCTTACCTCTAACAACCAAGTTACTGGGTACGATACCTCTTTGTAAGACTGGTTGTCAGACTTTTGGGTTTCAAACTACCCATAACGACTGTCAAAGATCCACGAATGACAGCCGGGATCAATGGCTTAACGTGCTTTCCGAAGACGAAGGGGCCTCGATATGTAACGGATGGTCACCCATCGACGAACTGACCGCGGCAAGCGTAGCTTAACCATCGTTCGATCGACCCGTGCGGGCGGTCATAGTAGTGTGTCGTCACAAAATATTGATGACAGGTGCAATTATGTCAAAGTTGTATAATTTTAAAAACTCACATTTGTATCTTGTATGATGGTCGGATCGCTTTATCGCCATAATTGTTACAAAGTGCTTCTGTCAAGAAATTATACAGTAATGGCGTCGTAATTAAGTTAATTGTACGCCGCTTTGTCTAATGAAGCCAACTAAGTTAGTGTTTCATTTACTATTATGGGACATTAACTGTAAAACACGCAGTTTGAGCCTGCAAAAGTTTAAGAATTAAACCTAACTTCTGCTGTTCTTTTTTTGGATTATTTTCACCAAATTTCCACATGAAATAGTTGTTCCTTTTAAGACATTATACCCAATTCATTCGCCATTTGGTAAGTAAACAAATAAAATTTGAAAATTGCAAAAATAATAAAATACCACATCATCAACAAACGTCAATATAAAATTATTGCCCCAATTTTAAACGAAAATAATAATAACATTATAGAAAATAAATATAGGTAATTACTATATACACTACGACCTATATAATACATTGCCTAGATCTAGTATTCACACGAGATATGTAGTTATATGGTACTCATCAAGTCTTTACTGAAGCTGATTACGATCTAATGATAATAAAAAAATTATGTTTAACTGTAAGCAAAGGAACATCTCTGAAATGCCTGTAGGGCTAGTGTTTGAGTACAACAGTACCTACTAACGTTGCCACATTCGCAAAAATTAGGTCCCGAAGTATTTTTCACCTTATGATACTAAGAATAATGTCCATGTTCCATTATGCAACGTTATATTCACTGTTGTTCCACTCATTCACAACGCGAACTTCACCGGTGACGTCACGAACTAAGCGAGAGCCTCTAAAGTCACAAGTTACAGTCACTTTCACGTGTTAAGTAAAGACTCTATACTGAAAGGATTATGTTTTCTTGTTCCCCCGTTTTTGGACAGGTTCTGTTCTGTGGCGTGGCCTCCGCCGCTCAGATCTAAGGACACGGCTCGGCCGGAGTCGAAGTCAAACTTCTCGAAGTTTGTGCTTGCTCCGCCGAAGTGTTTGAAAAAGGAGGGCTGGGGTTCGGGGATCGGGCTAAAATTCCGGCCGGAATGACCGTCAGACGTGGAACTATCCGAGTTGTTCATGCCGTCGGCGCCCGAAGGTGCCCGAAGTCTGCCCGACAGAGAGAAGTCTTCAGGACCCGAGTCGTGACAGGAGTCTCCTCCTACCACGTCTATCATGCTGTCTTCCCCTTCAATGTCTCCATCTGAGTCGGAGTACAGGCCGCTGTTCTTGTGCTGCGCCAGGTACTCTGCCTTCAAAGCCTCCAGGTCTACCGCGATGCCCTTTGCCCGCAGCTTCCTTGCTTGTCTCTCCAACGCTTTTGCCAACTTCTTTCTTCTTCTCGCCCTGTTGATAAAATCGATAGGGCCCAATTAGTATAGAATCTATAGCCCAAAGATTAGGCTCGATAGTAAAGAAAGTAATGTAGGTACAGTATGTTTCGATTGTGTGTGTAAAATTATGGCATACTAGTTTTTGCCAGCGGCTTCGCTCGCGTGGATGTCGGAAAATATCCCACGGTAACGTACTATCGAGGATTCCTTGCTTCTCTACATTATAAAAGGAACCTCTGTGCAAAATTTCAGCTTTCTAGGTGCAAGGGTTTGGGTAGGGCGTTGATGAGTCTGTCAATCAATCAGTCAGTCAGTCAGGACTTCTCTTTTAATTTATATGACAGATTTGTATTATTGGGTATTTTCAACCCTATCAGTATATTTTTGTCATATGTGGCAAAAAAGAAAGTCATGCTGATAATAAGCAAATACGCGTTTATAAAAATGTTTCATAATTATTTCAGATTTAGAGCAATCGTGAGAAAGACTATCACTTAATTGTCAAGTACCACATTGCTGATGACATCAGCCACAAGACTGCACATGATCCCGTGCGTCACACTGTAACCTCTGCATATTTTTAATTTGTTTATCTTTTTATGTTCTCTTTAATTTACTTGAACACAATCGATAAAAACGACTATATTAATCACAAAATAAAACAAAACCTTTAAACAAATTACATCAGTTAATTAATCAAATTCGCACTTCATTAAAAAATAATCGCTTTATTTTTAAGTCGTAAAGAGCTGTCGGGTGTTTGTTTTAAGATTAATGTAAGATTAGGGAAAAAGATTTAAAACACTTTTAAGACAGTGACGGTGATTGTAAAAATACAAGAATTGTCATTTCTAGAATACTTATCAATTGACATGTTTCTGTGAGGTTTTGTGTGCACAATCGTGAGGTGATGAATATAATTGTGGCAGAGTTTAAGTATGTTGCACAATCATCAGTAGGATTGATAGCATTTGTACCTTAAACTTCATCCGTAGTTTATGGATTTCTTTAATGATTAATTGAGACAAACAGGTCTCAAAGAGAGCAATGCGTAGCGAGCTAGACTACACCATCATCATCATCTTCCTGCCCTTTTCTTCTTCCTTTCTCTCCTGTCAACCGCCACGCTATCCTTCACTACCTTCTCTTTCATATTCCTCACACAATCCATCTATCTTTTCATTTTTATCCATCAACATGTACATTCATCACTGTTTTAGTTTTCCCTCCTCATCCCATGCCCATACCAAGCCAAACGATTACAACCTATACTACATAATTACCTGTATATCCTCGAAGATATACTATGTTATTAAACGTCTGTTCAATACCTATAGGGCAGAGATGGCTTGGAAATTGTGATATCCATTTATAGAAGTGGCTGTAAGAAAAGTTTTGTTCGCAGACATAACCAAAGTACTCGTATTTAATTATTTTATTAAGAGCTGCTAATCCTGATTCCTCATTAACTACAAAAGTTTTTGCAGTGCTTGTCAAAATGTAGATCCTTCATAGTTGCTTCGAGGAACAGGTAACTTGGTACCTACACTGCTGGACATAAGTTTTATGGTGTTGACTCTAGAGGAAGTAAAACTACAATATGCACATATCTCACCTCTCCCTAGCTCTAAGCTCGTGGGGTGGAATGGGCTCTCCTGAACAAGACTGCGGGTGTGCGTTGTGTGCTGGTCGACCTGGTCCCTTCTTCGTGTGTTCTTTTTTGCGCCACTTCGCTCTGCGGTTCTGGAACCATACCTGTGAGAGAAGAAAGGAACTTAGAAAGATAATTGGCTTTTTTATGTGTAGTTGATTTAGGTGTGGTTATGAGGTAAGGATCTCTTGAGTTAGGGATCGAAAGAGGTAGGTAGTTTTTTTAGTTAGCTTGTAAAAGCAGATTTATACGGGCATCGTATAAATCGTATAAATCATCGTTTAAAAGGTAGGGGTGAGTGTTACACCCATATTTTGCCAAATATGTTAAAGCTAACTTCCCTTTACCGAGCGTCCGAGCAAAAATTCGGACACCAACTTTTTTTTAATGAAAAAAACCGGCCAAGTGCGTGTCGGACCACGCACAATGAAGGGTTCCGTAGTTGGGACGAGTTTATCTCAAGAACAAACTTAACATTGTAGTTAAAAACATGTTCTCCGATACATTCCGATTGCAAATGTAAGTTTGTACGCACAATATTGGAGATTTACCATGTTATTTTAAGACCATAGACTTTTTACAGGTTTTCCTGTAATTTAAAGGTATTGAACTATTTACAGTATTTTTTTTTTTAATTTTTAGGCTCAGTAGTATCGGAGACAAGGGCGGGAATGGTAAATTTTCGTCCATTTTCTTATATAACTTAAAACAATTTATATTAAAACTATAAAAAAATATTTGAGACTCACAGTAAGCCCTTTCATTTGATATATCACACGGTACATTTCGCAAAACTTTTTTTTTTAATTTTCTTATTTGGCCCCCAAAAATGACCCCCATATTCAAAATCCATTTATTTACGTTACACGTCCTTGTTTGGGTCACAGAATTTCATATGTGTACCAAATTTCTACTTGATCGGTCCATTAGATTGGAAGCAAATTGGCTGTGACAGACGGACAAACAGACAGACCCACGAGTAATCCTATAAGGGTTCAGTTTTTCCTTTTGAGGTACGGAACCCTAAAAAACTATAACATTTACGAATAAATAATTGGTGATTTATAGAATAACGGACACAAAACGACGCACATTTAAGCAGGTGACTTTCACTATTGAGATGGCTTGTAAAAAAAACTTGTTTTCATGAATAGTAACTATTCAGTCCGAAGGTTGAATATCAGTAACATTTACAATGTACCAAAAGGATCGCTTTAAAAAACGTGATTCCGTTAATCTGTCTGTCCGTTTTGCACGATCGTAAGACGATCACGATTATCGATATCTGTAATTTTTTTTACAACACGAAGCAAGTTCCAAACTTTGAAAAATTTTGTAAATTACTTATACGAGTAGGTTCCCGTTAATGTCAATGTTGCTTTCGAGTTTTCATTTTTGATCCACAGTTAGTCCTAGATGTCCTAGAGGAGCTCGTGGCTAATTAATAACAGCCGTACGGATCGATCCATCAGGTTCAGCTACACTTGCCGGGGTTGGTCCGTGGATGGGTGACCATCTTTATATACCGAGACTCCTCCGTGCCTCGGAAAGCACGTTAAGTCGTTGGTCCCGGTTGTCATTCGTGGATCTTTGACAGTCGTTACGGGTCGTCAGAAGCCCGAAAGTCTGACAACCAGTCTTACCAAGGGGTATCGTATCACCCAGTAATTGGGTTGCGGAGGTCAGATAGGCAGTCGCTCCATATGAAATGCTGGTATTCGGCTGCATCCGGTTAGACTGGAAGCCGACCCCAACATAGTTGGGAAAAGACTAGGCCGATTGAGTTATTCCTAGACGTTAAGGTAAAAGCCATAATTTTGGTAATCATTCCAATTTTGTGATATTCAGCTTGCAATACAATTTTCTCTAATTTCATAAAGAATTCGTGACTTCAACTTCATTTTCTTCTACATAACCGGGTTAACAACATTTTAAGCAGCATTAACCTGAGATTAAATACTTAATCGGCATCTATAAAGGTTAGGAGAGTTATCTCGCCGCACAAAGGCATGTAAAGTGCCCGCGACCCGCCAAGAATTGAGACGTTAAATTTCAATGCGCCTGAGCATTTGCATCGCAATGCCGTGCAGGCGTGCGCGCGCATTTGACGCGCTGGGTATCGGCGCTATCTTCCGAGATGTGCGAAACATTGTATACAACAGTTTTACTTGGATTTGAGGCTCACGATCAATGAATATCATGTTTTCATTGTATGGTCGAGCAAATTACTGTGAGCAGGTTTTTTGTACTTAGTAAGTACTTACTTTATGAGACACCACAAGCCATATAGGTACTTGAGCTACCGCGATGTGCGAAACATTGGAGGGAAGGTGTAAGTCGTATCTCGTAAAGTGGGGCTACCTCGATGGTACGGCAGCAGGGTGTGGAGCTGTGTCACAAACTATGCTCCACCCCTATCCTGTCCCCTGTGTCCCAAAAGATGCAGCCAAAGTGACCTCTGCTCTGCCACCGATAACACCGTGGAAGTGGCGAAGTTTTGGGCCAACAACATTTGGATACTTGTCGTGCCAATGACACGAAGAAGAAGACCGGTATAACAGTTAGACTTTGTTGTAAGCTATCGCAATTAAGTACCTAAAACATATCATCATCTTCTTGCCCTTGTCTCGTTACGTGGGGTCCGGCGCAACATGTTTTCTTCTTGCATTCTACCCTGTCAACCTTCACGCTATCATTTACTCCCTTCTCTTTCATATCATTCCTCACACATTCCACACACCTTTTCTTTGGCCTTTCTCTCCCTCTCAATCCATCAAAATAAAGTAAAACATACTTGGTTTCTATATCTGACGATCGATATGAAAAAATTGTTCTATGTATTACCTACTATGAACGAAATTAATTAAAGGAGGTATTTTGGCAACTCTGCGAGAGCTAGAAGCTACATAACACAAGTAGACACGGTCGTGTTGACCGTAATTTTACGAGACTAACAAATGCTGCAATAAAAAGAATAGCCCGTAAAAGTTTTCATAATTTTATTTACTTATTTTCCTTTTTGAAAGTTCAATTTTCCATTTTATTTTCAGTCATATAAATTATGTGTGGTAATGTGGCATATCTACCTTTTATGACTCTGTGGTCATCTCTCCTAGATTCGTCTTCTTTTACTCTTTTGAGAATTTTCTTTCAACTTTTATGAATATCTCCTTTATGATCGTCCTTTTAGCACATGAATTAGCGTCTCACAAGCCACATTCCTTAGTTTTCATTAGTCTTTCATCATATCAATTATAACATAACCTCTATTATGATAGTGAATATTCATGACTTGCGTTTAGCATCTTCACAGACAAACGATTAACTATTTTAAGCGCGTAAACGAAAATGATGAGTACCTAAGTACCTCGGAGACTCGTGTTATTGTCAAAAGGTCCCTTCAATGGCAGACTGGTGGTACTAAAACATCTCGTAATACGTTTAGAATTTAATTGTAGCTGTAAAATTACTTTAATGTCAGGTCAATGGGACGTTCAGTCGTAGTCAGACCACCGGTAAGCAATGTCATCATCGTGACATAAGAACGCACAAGACATTTGTGCTGATTATAAAGAGGCAATCTTATTAGACAATAGGGATGAAGTCTGGGTAAAAAAAAAGAAAATATATTTAGTCCGCCCGTCAGATAATAAAAAAGTATTGGACACGTATTTTTTGCTTCATCATATTAATAAAAAATTACTTAGATAAAAACGCATTAAATTTGGGGAGTGGGTGCTCTCTACGTCACAACTATAACAAACTACGTATAAAATCTAGCAAGAAGTGACGTCATGCCACATTTTAACTCAATGTATCACCGTAGTCTTTTGATTACGTAAAACAAGCAAAAAATACGTGTCCAATATCTTTTTAAAAAAATTTTGTCATCATCCTTATTGTTTAAGATCTACGGCTTATGAGTTATTGGATCTGAAGAGTGAAGAGTCTAATATTCTCTCCAATGCAACGCTGCATCACATTATATATTTCACTTTTAGAATTTTGGTTGTAGATTTTTTCAACGTATATTTTCCTCAGGTCAATTTAAAAATACCTAAACTCATATAATGGTTGGGGAAAAAGTTTCTTCGCATTTTTTAAGAAAATTCAAAACATTTTTTAATATACATTATTTACATTTATCTAAAGTATGTAGGTACCATTTTGTTCGATAACTTTTTGTCATCTTGTAAGTAGGGACATGATCCCATTGCTATAGAAATTTTGGGACTTCTGATCAAAATACCGCGACAAGTGGTTTTGGCAGTCCTCTCGTGATGTTAACCTGACACTGCCTAAATAATTCTGAAAAGAGCGAAACAGGTGGAAATCTGAAGGTGCAAGGTCAGGACTATACGGCGGATGCATTAACACCTCCCAGCCAAACTCTCTTAATTTTTGCTGAGTGGCTAAAGATGTGTGAGGTCTAGCGTTATCATGATGAAAAACCACACCCCTTCTGTTGATTAATTCCGGCCGCTTTCTCTCAAGTTCTTGCTTTAATCTCATCAGTTGTTCACAGTAGAGTTCAGAATCGATGGTCCTGCCTGGTGGTAACAGCTCATAATTAATAATGCCCTTCCAATCCCACCACACACACAGCATAACTTTGTTGCGAGTTAACCCAGGTTTCGCCACAGTCTGTGAAGCCTGACCGGCCTTTGACCACGACCTTTTTCGCACGTTCTTGTCGTACGTGATCCACTTTTCATCAGCAGTTATCAGCTTCTTCAAAAATGGGTCGGTTTCATTACGTCGTAATAAACAATCACAAATGAGTACACGATTCATTAGGTTTCTTTCAGTGAGCTCGTGAGGTACCCAAATATCGAGCTTTTTTGAGTACCCAGTTATTTCAAATGCACCAAAACTGTTTTGTGGTCAATTCCCAGTTCTTCAGCTACGTCGTTACTACTGATATGCCGATCTTGCTCCACTTTTTCAAAAATGGCATCCATTTTATCCGTAATAGGGCGACCAGAGCGACGTGCATCTTTGACATCAAAATTTCCGGATTGAAAACGCTTAAACCAAATTTGTGCTACTCTCACAGACACTGCACTGGGTCCATAAACATCGCAAATTTTTTTCGCGGCTTGCATTGCATTATTACCTTTTTTGTTGTAAAATTTTAAAATGTATCGAATTTCTTCATTAGATTCACTCATCTTGACAATACGAAAAACAAATGAAAATCACACATTTTCCTAATTTGAATTTGGAATCATGTTCTGTAAAATTTAAACTTTCAATGATACCAAAACCAGCCAGATACAAATAGTCTTGCCAAAGAGATTTTATTTTAAGTTCATACATACTATAATGCGAAAAGACTTTTTCCCCAACCTAATATTTCCCAAAAAATGTGCTCCAAATAATGCTGACATATGTATCCTTTAAAGCGATTGAATAAAAAAAAAGAAAAAAAACATAACGTAGGCTCGCCGGGGCACGGCGCGGGTCAGTTTACGAGCAGACCATCACTTTTTATTGCGAAACGTGCATAATACGCCTGCGCCCTCTGCCGGATTCATTTGGATTTATTTAATAAAATTATAACCTAACGCCTTCCAGCGTCGGGTATAATTAAGAAGATAAATATGAACGAACGATATTAAAACTGATTCTCTGTATTTATCGTCCGTAAAATTGGGTGAAAAGTTAATTCTCACTTAGTGGAAATGTTCTGTGTGAGATTTTGCAGACTGCAGACACTTATAAATACTCCATTTGAAATAAGACTAGAAACTAAAACCTTTTTTACAGTCCATTCGACCGATTTGACTTCTATTGCGTTGGTGGCATGACAAATGGCAGCTGCAGTAAACAGTTAGCATTGTAACCACGTTTTTGCTTTTAATACCATCCTTATGCCTACGGAATAGAAGTCAAAATCGGTTGAAGGGAGTGTAAAAAAGGTTTATTTAAATTTTGAATCTTATTTCAAATGGAGTATAGTTATAAATGGACCTTATCAGAAAGGCTAAAAGTCACCCAAAGGGTAACGGAGAGGGCTATGCTTGGAGTTATCGTGATCGAATCAGAAATGAAGAGATCCGCAGGAGAACCAAGGTAAACGACATAGCCCGAAGAATTGCCAAACTTAAGTGGCAGTGGGCAGGGCACATTGCTCGCAGAACAGATGGCCGATGGGGTCGAAAGTTCCTGGAGTGGCGGCCGCGTACCGGAACACGTAACGTTGGAAGGGGCTCCCACAAGGTGAACCGATGACCTTGTAAAGGCCGTAGGCATCCGCTGGATGCGGGAAGCATAGCACCAGTCGAAGTGGCGGTGCTTGGGGGAGGCCTATGTCCAGCAGTGGACGTCTTTCGGCTGAAATGCTGATGATGATAGTTATTAAGTAGGTTAGGGGCTAAAACTAAGATGATTAGAAAGAATTTGACCAGCTCTGTCCTGAAATTATAACCTTCATTAGGTAAGTCGTCAAATGCTGTTTATTTCCTTCTCTGTATGAGAAGACACGCTTGCCCAGAAGTAGGGCGATTATAGACCAACATTATAACTATAGAATCATCATCATCTGCCTAGCCATTTCCCAACTATGTTGGGGGCGGCTTCCAGTCTAACCAGATGCATCTGAATACCAGCATTTTACATGGAGCGACTGCCTATCTGACCTCCACCACCCAGTTACTGGGTAATACGAAGACGAAGACTCTTAGTAAGACTGGGTTGCCAGACTTTTGGGCTTCTGACGGCCCGTAGCGAAAATAATAAGCTAATATACTTTGTTTTTTTTTGGGAATTTGTTCTCTCAGGTCAACTTAGGAGGTTGTCGGCTGCTTAACCGGACTTTCCTGTGGCCTCATTAAATTAAGGCCTCAAGCCAGGGCATAAAACTTAAAAATTAAGCGACCACTTGCTAAGGCAAAAATATAAATAAAAAAACAGTAAATAAAAAAAAAAAAATAAAAAAAAAACAAAAAAAAATTTTTTTTTCTAGGGTAAATAGCAAATAATTGCGTCTTAGGTATATACTTACGCATGTAGAATATGTATATAAATAAAAAGAGAAGTCCTGACTGACTCATCATCATCAAAGCCCAGCCCAAACTCTTGAACTTGAAAAGTGAAATTTTGCACAGAGGTTCCCTTTCCCTTTGTAATGTGTAGATAAAGAATAAGGAAGGATTTCCCGGTAGTACGTTTCCGTGGGATATTCTCCGGCATCCACGCGGGCGAAGCCGCGGGCGAAGCCGCAGGCAAAAGCTGAGTAGTACCAAATAATTGCGTCTTGTACTTTACGCATGTAGAATATATAATATGTCAAGTAATTGCGTCTTATTACACGTGTTGAAAAATTCCCGATTTACGTAATTTATTCTTTCCATGAATTCATTGTTATAAAATACTTTCTGATTAGTATTGATAAAGCTGATCGCGAAATTTTAATTCAAATCATTTATGTAAAAAGTTTGGGTAGGTACCTATATAATAAAACAATGGCCACCCATTGTGAATTAATTATAAAATAAATCGGTGCTACGTTTTCTATTTAATACTATTTAGTGATAAAAGCAGGAATTATTTACTAATGACTGAAAAATTGATTAATCTTGTTCATTCAAATTAGATTATTAATGATGTAAAAAGATTCAGTATTGCGTTACTTAGATTTCAGGCCCACATCCAAGCGTGGTTTAGCTCGGTGTGTAAGTGAAATGGCGATACGGCTGTCTAGTTTGATGCGCGAGATAGAAGACTCTCAAGTAGGGAGAGGGGGGTACAGTGGACCGTGGGGCACAGTGAATCAACTTATATAACTCCTTGTCTATTTGTTACACACACACCGCACACCGATGAAACGGACGTTCTGATAGTTCCCATATGTCTGCGTGCACTCTTGTTGATGTTATGTACTTAATTCAGATGAAGTTATTCAGCAGTAGGTAAGCACTTACCCACACCTGCACTTAGATTTTTAGGAATTACAAAGATCCAGCAGGATTTTAAATTTAATATCGTTCATCCTTAGTAAGTACCTATTATTGTAAGTACATAAATGTATACATTAATGTTGACAGGCGATGCGGAGGAATTTTTTTATGTTAATAATCAGTTAGTTATTAAATATTTACTTATCCCTTATGTAAATAATTATAATAAATATTTATACATACATACATATACATAATTACATAAATGTATAAATAAATCGTTCATAAATATCCTTTTAAATTTGTAAAAAGTTTATAAGGTCATTGTACCTACGAAACGCATGGTTTTCAGGAAAAGATTGTTCTAGTGATCTGCAGAGAAGCCCGTTAAAACTTTTTTTACAAAAAAATACAACCGACTTCCAAAAACAACACTACAAAGTGAAAAATAACTTTAATTTCGGAAGTCGGTGTCTAGTTAAATGTATTTTCGTTTTTTGCCACCGACTTCCGAAATTAAAGTTATTTTTCACTTTGTAGTGTTGTTTTTGGAAGTCGGTTGTATTTTTTTGTAAAAAAGTTTTTATTTTTCACCAAACTAGAACATCATCCATATAAAAGTGGGGAAAAAATACGTATTATTGAAGCTAACTCAAAAACTACCCAAGTAAAGTTAATCAATTTTATATGGGACCAACTGTGATGCATACCCTCTCGAATAAAATTAAAAAAATCCAAATCGGTCCAGCCATCTTCGAGTAATCGGGGAACATACATAAAAAAAAAAAGGTTCCGACGAATTGAGAACCTCCTCCTTTTTGAAGTCGGTTAAAAATCAAGCCTGTAATCCCCGAGAGGTTAGGCAGAGGTGCATACATATAGTACACCCACGTTTGGAGAGTTACGTTTAAGGTCCATGTAGTACGGCGCCTACTGCCATCAACCGGCCACAAATCCAGACTCCAAGCTGCTACTGAGAAATTCCCGATGGTAATTACCAATAGCACTTTGCTCGACCTGGGTGTCGAACCCAGGACCTCATGCTCAGCAACGAGGCAGTCACAACACTTTAACAAAGTAAAATGCTTAATAGTAAACTTACAGCAAAAGTATCGCACAAAATTAAAAGATTACAGCAAACCCACACTTTTAATTAACCCTTAGTTTGTAACATCTAATCGAAGCACATTGATTAGTCGGTTGGTCGTAATGACCCGGTGGGTAGTTCCCTCTGCTAATGAGCCACGTATATCCACCCCTTACACCCCCTCGAGGGGGAGTGTCATTAATACGAGGGTGAAAAGGGAGGGACCTCTGATTTGTTTTTATTTTAGTTTCTGTAAGAGTTATGTTTAGCGATTGATGGGTATTGATTGTAGGTTTAATTTATGTGATTTACTTTTAATGATTTTTAGATTTTTGTGAGTGAATGGAGTTTGTTTATTGGTTACTAGCAACCTGCCCCGGCATATTTTTTTTATGTCCTAGTGTCTAATCAGCCGTTTGCGTCGAGCATTTGTGTTAGATTAAAATGTTGCTGATGTTCATGCTACTTGGAGTGTTATTTAATGTATTTTATTTCCAATGCTGCAAATAATTTGAAAATTAAGAATAGAAAAAAAAACAAACTATAATATGTAGTAAGGATGTTTCATATTTCAATAATCTTATATATAAAATTCTCGTGTCACAATGTTCGTTCCCGTACTCCTCCGAAACGGCTGGACCGATTCTCATGAAATTTTGTGAGCATATTGAGTAGGTCTGAGAATCGGCTAACATCTATTTTTCATACCGCTACTTTTTATCCCAGTCTACGCGGGTGAAACCGCGGGGCGCAGCTAGTATTATATATTCATCCATACTAGTATTCCTTAGAATCATCTACTTATATGCTTATTACAAAAAACACATTCATAAACTCACGCCTTCTTCCCATGGGGGTAGGCAGAAACTACAGAAAGCCACTTGCTACGATCCTTATATACTCCTTTTGCTTCGTTTACGTTCATACATCTGGTCACAAGCAAGCCGGTTACAAAAAAGTTAGTAGGAAATACCTAAAACCATTTATTAAGTGACGTCACAGGGACAATTGCCCCATCTTCCCTACCCGTGGGTGTAAGACGTTTGTGGTGTCGATACATTGACTTGTCATCCTTGTGAGGGGTGAAGTTGTCTTCTACGCCCCTACGCATTTCGAGGGGTTTGAAATTGCTATTGGTGAAGTATTTCTTTTAAATATGTTTCTAAAGTCTATTTACAGATGTGTTTTCAGTTTTGATAGGTTAATTTAAAAGGGCTTGAAACTTTAACTTGAGTAAATTCAAAAGCTCTTGAATGTTATTTTTTAAAAGTTTAAATTATGATTTTTTGTAAAACTGCGAGTTGATTTCCATAAGCGCTGGTGACCTTGTGCAACTGGGCGGTGCGTTTTCGCCACACACTGTTCCGTTCGGCTTCTTATGGAATATTTATTTTTATTTAAAGAAAATATGAACATTTGAAAAAAAAACACAAATATATAAATAGATATTAATATAGTCTGTTCATACAAAAAAATTGTAGTTTGTGAAAGTTGACATGTTTTGTTTTTTTTTCCGAAATTTATATCACAAAGTATTTTACTACAAATACATAGTAAAATATTCGCATACAGAATTTATGTGTATGCGTTATAATTATAATTTAACATAAATTTTTGCATAACTTACTTGCATTATTTGAAGGCGTAATAACAGATTTAAAAGTCACTAAAATCATATATCTGTACACTTACAACGGCTATACAATTTATTTTGACAGCTCAACAACATTCGCATTTCCTTATTTACGTTGTCGAGCAGACAAATCTTTCCAACATAAGAAATAATGAATAGGGATGATGCCTGGGTAAAAAAAAGAAATTCTATTTAGTCCGTCAGTCAGCTAATAAAAAAATATTAGACACGTATTTTTAGCTTTATCATATTAATAAAACATGACATAGATAAAATTCATTAAAGTTGGCGAGTGGGGGCTCGCTACGTCACAACTATAACAAACTACGTATTTTTAACCGACTTCAAAAAGGAGGAGGTTCTCAATTCGTCGGAACCTTTTTTTTATTTTTTTTTTTATGTATGTTCCCCGATTACTCGAAGATGGCTAGACCGATTTGGATTTTTTTTTCTTTTATTCGAGAGGGTATACATCACAGTTGGTCCCATATAAAATTGATTAATTTTGCTTCGGTAGTTTTTGAGTTAGCTTCAATAATACGTATTTTTTCCCCACTTTTATATGGATGATGTTCTAGTTTGTTTTGCAGATAGTGGTACTAGAATTTTTGTGGGGTAGGTACACAACAAAAAGTGAAAAATAAAAACTTTTTTACAAAAAAATACAACCGACTTCCAAAAACAACACTACAAAGTGAAAAATAACTTTAATTTCGGAAGTCGGTGGCAAAAAACAAAAATACATTTAACTATACACCGACTTCCGAAATTAAAGTTATTTTTCACTTTGTAGTGTTGTTTTTGGAAGTCGGTTGTATTTTTTTGTAAAAAAGTTTTTTTAATATCTAGCGAGGAGTGACGTCATGCCACATTCTAACTCAATGTATACCTAGCCGTAATCTTTTGATTATGTAAAAAAAGTAAAAATACCTACGTGTTCAATATTTTTTAAAAATCAACATGACGGACGGACGAAGGCTAATTCTCGTACCTAAAAACGTTCAAACTCAAGTCGCAATCTCATGCCAGCGACAATCAAATGCCAAAAATGCAGGTAAACGCTATACAATTTTTGATAGATTGAGGCTGAGATGAGATTGCGAACGTAGTTAAAAATACGGGAATTGCCTGTCAGATCACTATTATATTCTATGTTTTTCGTTTATAAAACAAAGAAAATTGCAAGACATACCAAAAACGGCTGGAAGAGCTACGAGTATTAAAGATCTAATGAAGGGGAACTTCCTTTGTCCCTTAAGAGAAGACTCATTGACGTGTGCATACTTCACATCCTCACATATGGTTCTATACATGGTCTTTGACAAATCAGCAGAGGTCCACGATCGAGGTTTGTCAGAGGGCTAAGGAGTATTCTGGGTATCAAACTAACAGACCGGATTAGGAATACGTCTATCCGTTCCATCACAAAAATAAATGATGTCACTTGGAAAGTTGCCACGCTAAAATGGAATTGGGCTGGACACATCTTCCGCATGTCAGACGACCCATGGGCCAAACTTACGACCCAATGGGTCCCTCTTAATGGCAAGCGACACACAAGGCCCAGACGGAGATGGCGGCATGAGCTGGACTCCTTCAACAAGACCTGGTCCTTAGTAGCTATAGGCAGAGAGAAGTGGGAAGAGAGTAGGGCGGCCTTTGCTCTGCAGTGGGACATCAAAGGGTTTTAATAATAATAGCCGGCTGGAGTGAACAATGAGGAAGAACATGCTCCCACCTCTTTCTTGCCTTTATTGGCTGGCTTGAGCGGAGATTCGCAAGAGCAAAGTGCTCGGAGGAAAGAAGTATTTCAGGATTGTCCTGATAGCCGTGAAGTACCTCTCCACTCCTTAAGCACCTCAGGACATGATGTGCTAGCGACCGTTTCCGGGGGCCCATTATTGAGTGTGCGAGTCACCCCCTTTTTTTTTTTTTTTTTTTTTTTTTTTGTGGATGGGAAATCATCAAATGACTTCTCCCGCTCTGGGCAGAGCGGGAGGGCGTGTCAGACTTTTACTGACTAAAACCCACCCATGTTCCTTCAGCTGCCCGTGCCAGGGCCACGGTATCTCTTTCGAACTACCCGCGACCCCGGCGGCATCGGCCCAATTGACCCCGTCACTGCTGACATCTCTTTGAGGCGCGCGTGGAACACAACGCGCCGTCGACCCGGGCCTGGTCCTTACCGGACGGCGAGCTGCCCATTACTCGTCGTCCGCAAGCCCGCGCCTACGGTGGCCGGGAATCGGCAATCGATTCCCGCCGCCCAGGGCGTCTCCTACGGCGGCTAGGGGCGCGAGGGCGCGGCTGTTGCCTCTCCCTCACGCGTTCCGCTTCCTCCTTCGCGAGCATTACTGCTTCGCAGAAGGAGGTGACGGCTTCCCATGAACTCTCGCTCCGCACCATGGCCTGGACCAGGTTTGGACGCGAGAGATCGCCGCCGCCGATCGCCTCCATGAGAACACGGCGGTGCTCCGCCCAAGCCGGGCAGACCTCCACTGTATGCTCCACCGTGTCCTCCGGGCGATCCACACAATGGTGACACCCGGGCGTTTCCTCCCGCCTTATCCGAAACAGGAACCTCCCGAAACAACCGTGTCCGGTGAGGACCTGCGTCAGGCGGAAGGTGAGGACGCCGTGGCGCCTCTCCAACCACTCCTCAAAGAGGGGACTTATCGCCGCAATTGTGGCGTGCCCAGCGAGTCACCCCCTGCCATTTTATCTGTGTATATTATATAACATTGGTCAGGCAGGGGACATAGTTCTTCCATAGTTCAAGGTACCCAATCCACTATAGCCACCCAAACCCATAGGCCCAATGTGTTTTGTTTCCATGTTCTGCAATAGTCCTGCATCAACCGGGTTTGTCCTTGGGTGCACTTGCATAGTGCATCCAGGGATAATCGTCGGTTGGCGCCTCCTCATAATTTAAAATTGTCTAAAGGGCCTCTGCGAGTTGGCTTCGGCCCGTCGAACGCCTTCCAAAGGTCTGGGACCCCAGGGTCCCGAGATATGTCACAGACATTTCAAAATAATAATAATAATTACCTCTACCTATATTTTTAATCAATAACAATTGCTTTGTTAAGGTAACGGCACTATTAATAATATTATTATGTCGTTATATAAAGCTGTAAACATTTTATGGCCAATAGTCACCTTCTATTAAGTTTTAATAAAGAACATATTTTATTTAGGAACGTAACAAAGACACGTTTTCATCATTAAACTTACGACGTTTTGTACCTAATTAAAAACAGTAAATTATCGAGTTAATGTAAAAACATCTTTAAGCACACTAGCATTTTCATATTTTCTAACGGTTTTATTATGGTTCCGTAGTCTACAAGGAACCCTCGCTATGTCCGTCCGTCTGTCCGTCCGTCCGTACGCAGCTTAGCTCAGAGACTCTTCTCTTAGTACTAGAAAGCTATAATTTGGCATGGATATACATATTCATTACGCCGACAAAGTGGTAAAATAAAATTATGAAAAAAAAAATTTTTAGGGTACCTTCTGTACACGTAAAGTGGGGATGATTTTTTTTTTCTCGTCTATCCCATTGTGTGGGGTATTGTTGGATAGGTCTTTTAAAAACTATTGCGGGTTTGTGAAAACAATTTTTCGATTTAGGGATCCGTTTCTGAAATATTAAGCTTTAAAGTGCTAATTTTTGTTAGAGTCAAGTGTACGGTTAGTACGGCCAACTAAACAGTTAGTTTTGGATGGGTGAAAAAATTCACGGTAGTAGTATATAACGAAGTTAAAAGGAAAACTATACTCGTATCACAGCTAAGTAGGCTTTTCAAGTTTACGAGTTATAGTCAAACAACTTACATTTGCAGTTGGAATGTATGGGAGACCATGTTTTTCAGCTACAGTGTTAACTTTGTTCTTTGGATAAATTTATCCCAAATACGGAACCCTTCATTGTTCATGGTCCGACACGCACTTAGCCGGTTTTTATTATTAAGTCACTTTCTTGTTTGTCTGTCGTTCCTGGTGGCATCTAACAATTCAAATTTCGAGCCCTTCCCGATTAGCTATCCGGCTGAAACTTTCAGGGTAGCTCACAACTTAATGACAATGCGTTCTAAAATCCACCATGACCTGTCTGCTGCACCAGGATTGGCTCCAGACTTGGGAACTCCTCAAAGGTCAACAGTACAGACACGAAATTTTATGTACGCATTTAATTATGATAGTCCGTTCTAAAGTCTAACATGACGTGGTTGCTGCAGCAACAGTACTTTACAGGTAGCTAAATGATAACAGCCGCACGGGTTGATCTTCCAGGTTAAAATTTTACTTTAAAAAAGTTAAAACCGACTTCAAAACCTAAAACGAATAAAATAACTTTCATCAAAAACTTAACAGCTTCTGAAGTCGGTGTCAAGTTAATGTGCATTGAAGAATGGAAGACACCGACTTCAGAAGCTGTTAAGTTTTTGATGAAAGTTATTTTATTCTTTTTAGGTTTTGAAGTCGGTTTTTACTTTTTTTAAAGTAAATTTATTATTCCATTTTTAGTTAAATATACAATTACATGAGCCCAAGACGAACGAAAAGAAGAATCATCACAAAATCCGCTTAAAAATGTCGGAGATACAGTACATTTATGCATGTAACTCCGTACTTAGGAGCAATTACCTAATGTATTATATAGGTACTAAAACCTTCCTGAAAGTATGTAGATTACTGTAGTGAAAGAATCATCAAAATTGGTTCATTAATTTTTGAGAAAATCGCGGACAAGCAAACATACATACATACATACGGGTCGAATATAGAACCTCTTTTTTTGAAGTCGGTTAAAAACAACGCTGGGGTCGGTACATTTCATTCATTCATTCATTCATTTGTAGACAATATTTTCTATTCTGTACAAAATCTTCCTGTAATTCCTTTTGGTTTCAGTTCATGAGTAAATCTACCCTGTAATGTGCTTTATAAAACTGTAAAGAGTATTGTGTTCAAAGAAAATAGTTCCAAACAAAGTATTCCTGATACAAGCAGATTTGTAAACAACCTGGTAAACAATTCCATGAACACAAACTGGGAAGTTTCAGCGCTGTATTTCAGTGTATCGCGCTGTCTCTTTCGTTTCAGCACACAAATTGATATCGAAGTGTATGTGTGACGGAGACGGATATAAATTTCGCAACATTGTCCCGATCTGCCAGCTAAGCGTTTTCTAATAGGGTTGTCGGTCGTTTACAATCTGGGTTCTTTGGTTTTATATTAATTGAATTGTTAGTTTCAAACTAAATTATATCTTCCATTGAAAAAAAAATGTCCTTGAATGTTTGAAGATAACTTAAGATATATCGGTAAATGTTAATCAGCAGATTATCGTATGTCACAGTTAATTAAATTCGTGCCACATTTTTCAATCCAGGCGTTCAAGAACGACTAATATTTTTAATACAGCATCAAGTACCTACATATATTATCCATCGAAGGGTCGGCAAACAAATTAATGAATGAACGTAGATGACAACTCCGTTTTAAACATGTTTAATGTTAAAATTATACGGTTGTCCGTATGTGAAGCACCGCATTTCATTAGGCACAGTAATTACTTTAAGGCAATTTAATACGAAGCAAATCTTGTTTGCCAGTGAGAAAATTATTCATGCACGATAATTCACCGCCTCAGGAGCAACCCTGCAGAGGTCTCATGTCTATCTTTTACCGCTAAGCCTACGGCGGTAAAGTCGGCTCGTGTTTGATAGCGACGAGCGCCGAGAGGGATGGAGCGACTCGCCTCGCAGGGGAGCAACAGGGACACACGGCACTCCTTAAATTTTATATTCTATCCGCATTTTGTCGCCTAAGCGTTCCATTTAGTGTTCCATATTTAAACCTCGCGCCATTCTTTTTTCTTCGCAACCGAGCAGAGAATGTAAGAAGATTTTCTATTTTTTTTTTACTTTTGGGGTGTACCCAGCCAGCGCCGCATGTGTGTGGAATACTGATGTGTGCGTGCGACCGCCAACGCCCTGTTAGGGAATGAAATTGGCATATAAATGTAAATTTTATGCTATGAATTTTAAAATGAAGTCGATACTTCCGCGCTTACGGCGGAGCGAGTGAGCCGTTTTCGCAAGTTTACGCCAGGCAGGGATGAAATTAGATTAGAATTATGCCACTTTCAGTAAAGAATGGGGTTTTAACGTCTTTCGCGAAACTCTTACGTTATGCCGTGATTACACTTGCCGTCTCTTCAAAACCCCCAAAGCTTGATTTAATAGTTGAATGATATTCCAATTTATTCCACATCTCTTCGTAAATGAAATTCAAAACGCTTTTAAATAAATTATAGTCTAGTGTCGCCCTGTAACTCAGTCACATTCATGTTTATTCAATTAAGTCCTACTTTTATAAGAAAACACATTTATAACACTCAATTATTTCACTTCCATAGAAAAGGTACCATTGAAACCTATAAATCGAAGTCAATATTGCGATACTACGATCTCAAACGCAACCCGGGACGTCGAGCGAACGAAAGAAAATAGAGAAATCAAAGAAGAGGAAAAAATCCACTTTACAGACGCAAACAAGTCACTTTAACTTTATTGAGCTGTAATCGAATTGTGACGTCCCTAGGAGCGGCGAAGCGGACGAGGTCGGAGCGGGGCGATCTGCAGCCATCCTTATCTGACCCACCCATTTAAATCTATGCTATTCAATCGTGCCGTCTCGCTCGCGTCCCAGGGGTGCCGCCAAGATTGCAATCTTTTGATTTATACCAACTATTAGGAGTGGTGCGGGATAGTCTGTCTCTCAGAACGAGATCCGCCGCGATAAGTGTTGGATACAATCGACGTTAGTACTGATTATAGAAATGGATTTACTTATACATTGTTTAAGCGAAATATTGTGTTGGCGTACTTTGTAATAATACAAATAAAAACTTTAAGAGCTTTATCTGCTCAATGTTTATATTGTACTAGCTGCACCCCGCGGTTTCACCCGCGTAAATTGGGATAAAAAGTCGCTTATGTGTTAATCTAGGGTATAAGCTATCTACATACCAAATTTCATCCAAATCGGTCGAGCCGTTTGAGCGTGAAGAAGTAACAAACATGCAAACACACACGTGTGTGTGTCTCTCACAAACTTTCGCCTTTATATTATGAGATGAGATTTTTTTTAAATAATCAGGCGTGAATTAAAACTACTTATTTCTAAATCATCTGGGGGTAAATTTTATCAGGTCATAAAATAAAATAGATAAATACCTAATATAAACCAGGATAATAAAATTACAGAAATAATTGTGGAAGACGAAGACAAAAACAAAATAGAAGACGTATTACTAAAAGTTAATAAGAAAGGGTAAATGCATTACTTTTCCGTTAAGAGAGGTAAAAGCCCAAACAGAATGCCATCAATTTGTATACGGCCAAGGGTTGGCCGCAAAACGGCGTCCATTCAAAGCTGTATTATCTCAAGTCGAACATTATTTCAGATCCTAAAGCTTATATAAAAAGCGGCCAACCGCGCGGTCCCCGGCGGCCGCTTAGCCTCTGAAGGTTTGGGGAAAATAAGGGAAATCGTCCCTCATTTATATTGAACGGAAACCTTCAGCTTTTTACCCTTATGTACCAAGTACCGTACGTCGTGTTTGCTCGTGTATTTTCCTCAAAATGAGATCGGTTTCTCCGTAATGTTTAGGTTTATTTTGATGACACGATTATTTGTGCGTTAACTTTACCCATATTTAGAAGTGTTATAAATATTGCGTGTAGGACAGAAATGTGCCTTTTTTCTTTATATTCTAATTGACAAGCTGTGTACATTCTGCTAATATCGTACTTTTGTAATGGTTTCTCTAAATGTTGACTCATGCTTATTAGCGAGGAAACGTCTCAACCTGACGATTTCCGGCCAACACTTAGATGTTAAATCAGAAGCTTCACTCAGTGCTAAACCAGATTCGGTGCGTAATAAAATTAGGCTGTTTCGCTTTGGTTACAAATACTCCACAATAAAACCACCCATGATGGATTAAGACGTTAGAGGTGTGAAACCGTTGCCTTTCGTCGCGTGCTAAATATATACTAACGCAGAGCCCACGAGCGACAACTACAAAGGATTGTGCGCAGTTTTAACACCGTAGCTAATTCTGATCGTCAAATGTGTCGTACAATTTAGTATACTTTTGATATACGCTTCCTGCCTAGTATATTTAAAGCTCCTTGGTGAAGTTGTTAAGGC
This sequence comes from Cosmia pyralina, assembly GCA_946251885.1. Classification (NCBI taxonomy): domain Eukaryota; kingdom Metazoa; phylum Arthropoda; class Insecta; order Lepidoptera; family Noctuidae; genus Cosmia; species Cosmia pyralina. The sequence goes on along the minus strand of OX276350.1, from coordinate 21,236,157 downwards.
AACCACCCTTTAGGAATTTTCGCCTTCATGCAAGACCTGTGAGCAGTGTTGGTAGGTCGTGGGTTCAAACCCAGGCAAGCGTTTGCGTTTTATAAATAATTTCATCACCACTGCTCTCAAAACGGTGAAGGAAAACAACGTGAGGAAACCGGCATATCCTAGAACCAAAAATTCGAAGACATGTGATATCTACCAAACTGCACTGGGCCCGCGTGGTGGATTACAGCCCACTCTCTATCGAAGAGAGGAGGCGTGTGTCCCAGCTGTGGGAAAATTATAGCTTATTATGCGTGATTATTGAACGACTGCGAATTTATTAGTGTACGTTTTAAGCAAAACTAACTTTTCTATAAACGGTATTTTGGTACCAAAGTTGCTGTTTGGTTACAAAGAAGCTTAAAGTCTAACAGCTGGCCTAATTTAGGTTTCAGTAATAGGTTTAGAGATCCTAAAAATAAGTTTGTAAAATTTTTTACTACTATATCATTTGGGCTTATTGTATTCGAATGGACCCAAATTTTAAATATGTCATCATCATTTGCCTAACCTTTTTCCAATTGCGTTGGAGTCAGCTTCAAGTCTTACCGGACGCAGCTGAACACCAGTTTTTTTAACATGGAACGACTCTGTCTATCAGAATTCGGTCCCCCATAACCCAGAAATTCTTTCTTTTTAGGGTTCCGTACCTCAAAAGGAAAAAACGGAACCCTTATAGGATCACTTCGTTGTACGTCTGTCTGTCAGTCAGTCAGTCAGTCAAGACCCCTCTCAAGTACGCGTGGAGGTATCAAGCTGAAATTAATATCAAATACGTAGTCCATATTCCTTTAGAGTTCTAAAAAAACCAAGCTTCTAAGTCAACGTAATAAAAATAAAATACGGACATTTACATACCATACATATTATTTTTATACTCGCTAGTAAATCAAAACCTTCCATTGACTTAGAATAATGAAATTTGGCAACAAGCAAGGGCTCTCAGCACAAGTAAAGGAAAAAGTCCAAAAATTGTTAATTTATAATTTTATCACTTAAATATATTTTTTTTTGGGATTACAATGTTAAGTTTGTCATTGAAATAAAATCTTTTCAACTACGGAACCCTTCATTGTGCGTGATCCGACACGCACATGGCCGGTTTTTTTTTCTTTTCCAACACTGTCCCGCTAAGGCCTCCAATAAAATAAGTAGGTAAATCAATCTGCCTAGCCTTTTCCCAACTATGTTGGGGTCGGCTTCCAGTCTAACCGGATGCAGCTGAATACCATTATTTTACATGGAGCGACTGCCTATCTGACCTCCACAACCCATTAACTGGGTAATATGATACTCCTTGGTAAGACTGATTGTCAGACTTTCGGGCTTCTGACGACCCGTAACGACTGTCAAAGATCCACGAATGACAGCAATAAAATAAGTAAATAAGATAGAAAAATCTTCAATATACTAGTATAGTTACTTACAGCAACCCTGCTCTCTTTAAGATCCAGTCTCATAGCCAAGGCTTCTCTCATGAACACATCAGGGTAATGTGAAGCCAGGAACGCCCGCTCCAGCTCCTCAAGCTGCCAGGAGTTGAAGTTCGTCCGCGACCGTCTCCGCTTGCCGCTGTCACCGTCATCGTCGCAGACGCCGCCTGCGCAAGAAGGGAAGAACTGGTTATCGAAGAGTAAAAAATGGTTTAAAGATCGTCTTTGAAATTTTTGTTGGTGATTTTGTATTCAATTTGTCCCCAAATCTGATTGAATTCTGTTTATTGCTTTGACTTGATTTAGACTAGAGATAGGCTATTTATTAAGGAAAAGTTACAAGTGCTGGTCTTCAAGAAGGCTGGAAAATTCTGGAGGTTTTAGTCTCTTCTTTTTGTTGTATCGATGATTCCATTTCTATAATTTTAATTAGGTATGCTTCAACCAGAATGTCAACAGCGTCCGTATTGGTCTCGTAGGCTTGTATCGTGTACACTATACTAATTAACAAGCACGTAAAACGTAATTAGGAAACCGAGTAACCGAGAAGTGCTTAGACGTTTTTTTTTTCAAAATCCGAAAGCTCGATATTGGTATTTCGGTAATAATGAAAGATGGTATGCTGCTACCATATGGCCAGTCGTAAATGAGAACACAACTTCAATCCACTACAGCTGCAGGCTAGCCACAACAAACAGCCAGCCAATCCAACAGCCAGCCAATGCACACTTCGGAGAAAATAAAGTGATTAAGACAGATAAAGGCACCGCCTTCTCAGATCTAGTCATCAATTTAACTAGCACTGACTTTATGTAAGTTCTTAGATTCAAGTGAGATTCTTAGAGATCAATAACGAAATTCTATAGTTTCTTACTTGGAAAGACAAGAACACCACCTTCGATCATACACGCAGCTGTCCTATAGCAACAACAGCAATAAATATTGCTAAAGAAGGAAACGCTTGGAAGAATTAAATTGAATTTGAACGTCTGTCCCAACGGTTACGGTATTGCAATTAAACAGAAGTGCTATCATCTAAAACTCATATGACAGTGGAAAGGGCTCAGGCCCATCATCGAAGCATATCTATGGTTCGCTTGACTGCTTCCATCGAGCTTCATCATTGAAGCATAACGGGCAAACTTCAAACATTTCCAATCATCAGAGTCGCAGGATTGAAATGAACAAGACATAATCGTAAAAGCCTTCGTGGTCGGAACAAAGTCCATTCAGCCAATTCCTCTGCAGTTAAACAAAAGCCGCGACCAGGGGCTCATAAAAAAGAGATAATCTCCTACAAAGCGTCAGAGCAAGTTTTTGAAAATAGAATATAATTTCTAATTTTCTCCCGGTGATTTTAATTAAAAATGGTCCCGGGAGAGCAGGATGGCTGCACGCCCGCCGCCTCGGGTTGGAAAGGGACAGCTATAAATTACTCGCTCGGTCCTCCGAGGGGCTAAATAAATTAGAAGTGATTAAGAGGAACGCGCTTCTGTTGTGCTTTGAATGTATCGTTGTTTTGTTACTTTGATAATATGGTTAAAGAGGTTTTTACCTGAATTGAGTAATGAACATGAATAATTTCAATCCGATCCAGCAACAAACAGCACAAAAAGACAAGACAATAAATCGTATGAAATGTATTTCGGAAGTGTTGTAATTGCAGTCTTTAATTTTATTTGCAACACACCTTGACAAGAACAGAATGTTTTCAATTAATCCAGAAATCACTTGCCGTTACACTAATTTAGTTGTTTTTACTTGTCAGACTGCCGATACGTTACGTTGTCGCCTTAAGAGAAAAGGCTAAATTACGCGCGTGGGAGTGAGACAGAAGCATGTTCCTAATGAGAGGAGTGAAGGAGACGGTGTCGGTTATTGTATTAAAACAAACGACCGCCTTGGGCCCGCAGACAACAGTTTTGGCGCGCTTTAATTTAGTCTGCTCAATGTTTTAATGTCACAAGGGAGGGGCTCGGGGGGGACTTACTAAGTATCTATTTGAGGGCTGTATAACGCGGTTTATAAATTCGTTCAGTTAATAATTCTGCTACATTCTGTTATTTTGTAACGACGCCGGCAAACGAATGATTTATTTCATTTTCCATTGTCAGCCGTTTCATGGGCATAATGTTGATTTAGCTTAGCATTAGGCAAAGACGCCTGACAATAGGTACTAAGTACATACTTACTGTGCAAAGTGAATTCAATTTCAAAATTGAAACAACTAATATGACAAGTGTGAAAGACAATACTAATAACAGCAATAGACCACAATCCAAGCTAAAAGCAAAATTACGACAACATAAACAATATTAGAGCTCTTCTCAGAGACAATATTTTTATTTTATTCATAGAGAGACTATCGTCGCACGACATCGCAGACCGAATTAAATGTTTCTATTCAATAAATGCGATTTTATTTGTGATGCCTTTTATATTTTCTATTACGGAAACAGTAAAGGGGAATTGATACTCTATGGAAGCAGACCTCCTTGTAATACAGATAATTTATGACTTATATTCGCTGAGATTTTTATCTTTATCTATGGTTCGCTTGATTGCTTCCATCGAGCTTTGGCATTGATTGTAGTAATATTTGGGGACAGTATTTCATTGGATATTGTTGATTCGGGCTTTTCGTCGATAGTAGAACCTTTCGTTTTGATTAAAGGTTCATGGTTTTGTCCTCTAGATTAGGCAAAAATAAAATATTTGGGTACAGGACACGCTACTGTGTTACTCTTACTAAGTAGTAGGTTCTAATCATTTAAGTACTTAATAGTATTCCATGAATCTTCATTTCATCTAGAGATACATAAGTATATAAATTATAATATGTTTAACAGTCAAGCTTAACTTTTACAGCCATAACCGTAGACAAAGTTATCGTTAAGAATTAATAAAAGTCGTAAAGTAAAACGAATTAAATCGTAAAATAACCAGTAAGAAGTCGTTGAATGCAGAGGCAGGCGCGTAATAAAGATTGCGCGCGCAATCAAAATATTGGATGCATTGCTTTATAATTTCATTATTCCAAGAATCAATCGACGATCGAGGGGCGGACTTGGGTGTAAAACTTGGAAATTTCACCGGTAATAAGTAATGTCCCGTTGTAACAACATAATCAGTACACACAGTTATCACACAAGCCGATAATTCCTTCCTACACTTCACACTAGCTAACGAATGATTTTCAAGAAAAGAATTAAAATAGTCGCGGCCATTTTCTGGTTTTTCGTGAAAGTGTTCGTAATTCAAAATTGCGGACATTGGAAGTTTGGTAATTGGTTAATCGCGTTCAAATAGCTGGTTCGGGGCCGAAGTAATGCCGAATATGGCCAAAGTAACTCTGAATATAGCCGAAGTAATGCCGAATATGGCCGAAGTTATTGCATTGTGATCAAAAATTGGTGGTTACTCTGATTTAAGGTGTAATGATACAGATATTAATGACATGCCTTGCTTGTTTCGTTTTAAAACAAATATAAGAGCATCGGTGGTAATGGCGGGTTCTGGAAGGTAATGTGTTGTTGTAGCTAATTGTTAGTGGGTAAATTGACTCGCGGAATTTACCGCCTTACGCGGTAATTTCCTCTTTTGTAAACTGGTCTACCTACTGAACGAGTTAAATACGGACCTATTCGTATTAACACCCACTTGTTTATTAATTTCTTTAAAACTCGCCAAAATAGCGATTTTACTGATATTTCGGGATCATATCGAGATGTCTTCATTGCTACAGTGCCGGTGGGGCACCCTCTCCTCTCACTGTAATTTGACTTCGATCCCGAGAAATTAATTTCCGAAATCACCGGCAATAATAAAGTTATAATTTTGAGCGAAATAGGCGGTTACACGCCTCGTGGACATATCGCAGAGGCGGACTTGAGAAGGACTGCCGGGACGAGGTAAAGTAACAAGGTGGAAGGATGCACCTAACTTATAAGTAAAATAGTAGTCGATATTTAATGGGATATTTTGAAAGAGAAGTATTTCTTGGTGTGAATTGTTGTAGGGGCTGTATTTTATAAGGTGGTCATACCTACAGAACTATTTGGAAAATTCGCTTGATGTATAAATTACTTCCAAATTGCAACAGGATAGTAACATTTTTTTTACCTCGCTTGATGCACCTCAAGAATTTATAAAAACATAAATAGAACGATATGAACTTGACGAAGATTACTTTTCACTTTTTTTTTTTGTTTTTATTTTTTTATTTTATTAAAAATAAATTTTTCACTGTTCAGTACATCCCTGTAGCATTGGATGAAGACATTGGTTACGAAAAGTGGCTTCATTAGCGTAGCTGGCTGAACGCAGGGTTCCGCGAACCAACCGGCTCGGAACGACTAATTGAATTTATGCATGTCGCGGTTCAAGTGCAAAGTACAAGTTTGTTGAAAACGTCTGGGTTGAGTGGTTGGTAAGAAAAGATTTCTTTGTCTCTCAAATAGCTCTTAGCGATATTTTCCAGGCTTGTAGTTGTTTGTGACACGATAAAGAAAATAATAGTTTGAGAAAAGCAAATGTGATGAGAACTTAGAGATAAACCTACCTAACAATAGTGTGCTATTATTGCGATGGTGTCGTAAAAATAGTCTTCATTGGTAGAGTTACACATGCTCAGTTGCTGTGAAGCAACCTGTTAAGTCGTAGATATAATGTGGCTAGGGTCTTTATTGGGTTTAAGTTTAAAAAAAACTTGAGGCTGAGTTAGGGTACTGGTGAGGAGAAATTGAAGAACCAAAGAAAGAACAGAACGATTAATAACATAAAGAAAAACTTTTTGTTTAATTTCATTACGTTTTTTTTTATAAATTTAAGAAAAAAGGGTACGCGCGCGCTTCAGCCTAGCGTTTGGGAAGAACTGATCACTTTAAAGAAAATATCTAGTAGGTATTGCAAACTTATTTGATGACCTGAAATTATTACTATGTCATAAGTTCATCGTGGTTAAGTATATTGTTGTATTTCAAACTTTTATTTATTGCCAATTAATTATGATAAATTCAAAATACATGCAATAACATGATCATTAAACGAGCCATCAAGATATGAAATAGAAAATATTGTTAATTGCGTAATGATTTTAAATATTTCTTCAGCGACTCCTTTTAAGTTTTCGACAGTAAAATTAATATTCTAATGCGTTTTAATTTGAATGACTGAGCCTAACTAAGCGTGATGTTATGTTATGTGTAATTTGAAATACCTAATATTTTCTTAAATTAAAAAAAAAAACTACGAAATTGCCTGCAACATAAACATATTGATTCACAAACAGGCTCTCCTCGATTACCTTAGTGGAGGTTAAAAGTTCATAATTTCCATGACATTTATCGAATCATCAATTTACCGTTTTGCCTACAACACAATTAATGTGTTAGCCTTGCCCTTAGCTAATTGTGTCGTCTCCGCATTTTCCTCCCACTTATTAATTACCAGCTAGCCAGCTACTGGCATAATGGAGGATTATTTAAAACGACTTTTCAAATTATTAGCAATATACATATCATTTAGGGATATTAAGGCGCATTAAAAACAAGAACGGTTCAACTCAATGATGTCGTATTGTTACTTACTTCCTTTTGACATTATTGTTTTAAGTGGAAATGGAAATTCCTGTTTATAGACATGTGGCTTAAGTTGTGGTAAAACAGTTAGTTAATGGTTTTATAATAATGTGGTCATACATTGTTTGCATCGATTAGTAAGATGAACTGCACTTATGTTCACACATAAGTAATGAACAACAACAACAAAAACAGCAACAACAACAACATCAACAGCAACAACTGTATTTTGCTTGCAACTTTACGGTTGCAAGCAAAATACAGAATATTTCTTCAAATTTTTTGTGCGATTGGACAACGGATTTTCTGCGTGTTACGAATTTGATTGCTTATTGGTAATTTACTTTCCGAGACTCCTCCGTTCCTCGGAAAGCACGTTAAGCCGTTGGTCCCGGCTGTCATTCGTGGATCTTTGACAGTCGTTACGGGTCGTCAGAAGCCCGAAAGTCTGACAATCAGTCTTACCAAGGGGTATCGTATTACCCAGTTAATGGGTTGTGGAGGTCAGATAGGCAGTCGCACCATGTAAAATAATGGTATTCAGCTGCATCCGGTTAGACTGGAAACCGACCCCAACATAGTTGGGAAAAGGCTAGGCAGATTGATTGGTAATTTACTTTCGAAAGCCCTATATAGTTATAAAAACGTTCTGTAGTTAGCACTCAGCTCAACCAAGCAAGCCACTTCCACTTCAATTTCCTCTCACTCCCAGACCAACAAAGTAGCACCACAACAAAAACCCAGTTCCGATTACATCAGCATTACATAAACATATTTTTAGATAAAATTGTGAATAGAAACTATTTTTCACAGTATCCTTGACGTGTAATATTTCGTGGCGCATCTACCTGCCGGATCATATCGCCCGCGGCCACCTCCGCTTTCGAGATTGAAACATGATAAATTGATACTACTATACTTTATACACAGTCGTTCCAACCGCTATTTTATGCCCGTGAAAATAAGGTGTAATAAAATTTTAATATTTCACCAAAACAATATTGATTGCCGCGGACTTGGATGGATTGAGGTACATTTTGCTCGACGATAAAGATGTGCCTGGTAAGAATTTTCTTGTTGAATTATCGGTTTGCTGTCATCTGTGGGCTATTAAGGGTTTTTTTTATGATTTGTGATAGTAATCGAATCATTAAACCATCTTTGACAGCCAGCTACAACTTATTTTTTATGCATTAAGGTCGTATGTAGACATTCACATCAACTCTCAGTAAGATAAGATTCTTTTCCTTGAAATATTTTTGGATCCATACTACATCGTTCGAAGTAAATAACACTGTTACTCACGATGTACAGTAACTCATGTTCGTGGCGGTAATAAAGCATTTTGTCACACGTTTACCGTCGTAACTATTACCGATTTACGAAAACCAATTGGCGAACGTTCATAGTTTGCGGTCTATCTATAAATTGATGGTACATTGTCGCGAGCTCTGCCAGTAATCAAATAAATACTTCACGGATTCAAATGCTACAAGTAGGTAATATCAGGTAATTTAAGTAAAATTTATGTAGCAAGTTAACAATAATTGTAATATTAATAATAATAATAAATAAACGTCCTCACATTACAGAGCTTTGTTGAATAGTCTAGTTTTGTTATTCTACCGTAACATTTATTTGTGTGTTATTATTTGAATTTATGTCTTTCTTTCAATGATAAACGTGATTCTGTTCTTACTATTGTAATGTTCTATTGAAAACTTTGGTAAGCTTCAATGAAATGAACTCTTCTTAAGCTTTAATTATTGATCCCAAGGTACGCAGAAGTCAAGGCTAAATAACTACAGTATTATCTTACAAGACTAATGTGTTTTGGGGAGATCGTATAGTTACGTCATCACCAAAAGCCAGCAGCAGCCAATTTATTGCACACAGCTTACAATACACCGCAATAATTATTAGGGGATTACTCCCTAGTGACTTCCCGCGTCTCCTTCAAACATATCGATGCTAGTGATGCGCCCCAATTTATTATGGTGCGTATTTATCGATAAATCCTGATCCTACACTATCATTATCAAGATATCGAGTATTATCACAATAATGCCCTAGGGTGAAAAGTAAAAACGTAATTATTCTGAATGGACGTCAACGCACGCTTGGCTGCAAGGTATGTCTAACTTGACGACAGCTGGCGCAGACTACCCTGAGTGCCCACATAATTATTATGCAGAATATGAGCTCAAATATTTTTTGTTGTAAAAACTCCTTTTTTTGCGAAATTAATCATCACTTAATCAGCATATCGTTTATATGGGGCAAAATAGGGTATATTTATGTAGACATTTTTGGATAACACTTATTTTATATTGTAGCTGCCACCACCAAAGGTTTCAGATGTAATGAATAATTCATTCAATACAGAATTGGATTACTGAAATGATTAGAATGCTGGTATTTCTGAAAATGTTAATTTTGTTAGCAGTATTGTCTGATTGAAGCTGTATTTAATTCTAGTTACCGTGGTTTTTCTTAAGTGTTTTTGAAAATGCTATCTCTAAGAAAATCTTCAAGTTTCTGTGTTTAAATAATTTGTAGAGATTTTCACAATTTTACAAACAATAATATTATAATGTCATCTACAAAAAAAATATATTTTATGCTATCTGTGAGATCCTACTATCCTAATTATAAACGCTAAAGTTTGTGAGGACGGATGGATGGATGTTTGTTACTCTTTCACGCAAAAATTATTGAACGGATTTAGATGAAATTTAGCACACAAAAAGTTTATAGTCTGGATTAACAGATATGATACTTTTTATCCCGATATTCCTACGGGTTCAAGACTTACGTGGGTAAAACCACGGGGTGCTGCTAGTTCTGCATAAAGTGTGTAACCCTAGTTAGTTAGAAAAACAACTTTGAAAACAGCTTAACTATTTTCCCTTTATAGTTTCCTTATTCCGTCGAATAATCCAAAATATTACTTCGTATCATAACATCACTATTTTTTGCGTACAAAGTTCCTAACTTTGGTCCTACATTATCTGTGGCGGTTCCCGCGGGAGCAATAATTCAGCCGAGTCAGTTTGTTGTATCTGTGCTCGCCTTATTTAATCATCTGTTGTTGGCTGCATTGGCCAAACATAATAATTACTATAAGAGGAAAAGTTTAATCTAATCTTTTGCTGTTCCTACTGCTAAGTTGTTATCTGAAAGTTTATTACTATTCTCAGAAACATTAGATAGGAGATCGTTACAATTTCTTATATGGGGATAGATAAACTATCTGTATGCTTCATAATTCTTGTAATAAGCTCTTACTTATTATTAGTAACGTTGCTGGGTTTTGACTTGATAATATTTCTTATATTTCTTGTGTGGTTTTATTATGTTATTTAAAGAAAAAAAAAAAAAACCTGTTTATTCTGCACAAATAAAACGCACATTATAAAAAATTAAATAAAAAATTACAAATTACACAGAAACAATGTGAGCAAAAGACTCGTATTCAATTTTAATTGACTTTGATTGATTTTGATTGGACTATTTGACGCAATTTATTGTAAACTAGTTGTTTTTTTTTTGTTTTTTTGATTATTTGTAATCGACTAATGGGGAAGGTCAGGTAAAGCTATTATTTCAGATGGCGTGATCATAGCTAGGTCCTTAAGGCCTATTGACATGGAAAGTATCTTAATTTAAAACCTTAAATATTTCCTCGTAATCACTTTCTTCAAAATGTTTTATACTCTGTTTAATTTTTTTAAATCTTTACGAATATCTTTAATGGATTAAAGCTCTTCTAATGTTAGGGTCTTTCGGCACAGAATAAATAATAGTGCTCTCGGGAAATGGTGGCTTCCAATTTCGGAGCATTTAGGAACACAACAACGCGACATTTTCGCAAAAATACAATAAAACCACCTTACGCCTTGTATTTGTAGCCTGTGTTGGGAACTAGCTACAACAGCGCCATTTTGACAGTTTCCTTCACCATTGTGCTGGCAACACTGAAACGATTCAATTTGTGTGATTCTCTTTGGAAAAGCTGTGAGTGGAAGGTAATGGCGGGCGACTGCTTTTGGAAAACCTTCTTGTTCGGTTATCACGTCGAGCTCTGACGTCTTAGTTTTTTACATTTTTGGTCTCCATCATCATCTGCCTAGCCTTTTCCCAACTATGTTGGGGTCGGCTTCCATTCTAACCGGATACAGCTGAATACCATTATTTTACATGGAGCGACTGCCTATCTGACCTGCACAGCCCAGTTACTGAGTAACACGATACCTCTTGGTAAAACTGATTGTCAGACTTTCGGGCTTCTGACGTCCCGTAACGACTGTCAAAGATCCAAGAATGGCAGCCGGGACCGTGCTTTCCGAGGCACGGAGGGTTCTCGGTATGTAAAGATGATCACCCATCTATGGAACGACTGCGGTAAGCGTAGCTTAACCTGATCGATCGACCCGTGCGGCTTTTATTACTTAGCCACGAGCCCCTCATTTTCGTCTCCATCTGCATTAATAAATAATAAGCTATACCCATGAGATGGTAATATGGTAGTACCAAAATAATAAATACCTATACTGGAACGCAGCAGTTTTAATAGGAAAATTACAATAGCAACTATGTTTGAATTGTTGAAAGTAGAAAACCACATACTCAAATTCATTTTCTTTATTGAGGTCAAGAAAACCCATAACCTTTGCATTTTTCTTGTTTATTCTATACTTCTGAAACTCTTTTACCGCGCCACCTCGAACCAGTTTTAGATAAAGTACCAGCTGGTCGACCTAGCCCTGTTTGGGTGAATTTAGAGAAAACGCATTTTCCCAGAAATGAGACATAGCTAGATCGATTTTTCGCCTCCGTAAACTCCTAGTTGCAGCTTTCATCGAAATCATTAGAGCCGTTTTCAAATAAGCTACGTGATTACAAATATATATAGGGGTATATATATATGTCAAGAAAATGGATGTTTCCTGTTCTTGATGCATAACCTAGCTATTCAATCCACCGTCCAATTTAATCAATTTTCTTTAACTGTGAATGTATGCAGTTCCTTTTGCTACTTTCAATAAGTGACAATCATTACAACTACCTTTGTAGGACTTACTTCTGACAATTGTTTGGAATCCTAATAATAATTGCCAGTCAAGGTACGAAGCTGGGACTATTAATATCAGTTCCAATTGACCATAACCACACTTAATGAATGTTTCCAAAGCGAACATGTGTATTTTATTAGGTAATCTATGGTGGTAGCTAGTTACTATAAAACAATGGTGCTATCCCCGGGGTGCGATAGATCAGGCGCCCGCGGCCCTACCGTCGCACCAAAGTTAGGAGTGCCAACTGTCAAACGATAATGGGATTCGTTTTTTGAAAAATATTGCGAAAAGAAACTGCATTTTAGTTTTGGAATTGAAAGGAACTTGGCTTTGGATTGTCTTCTAGATTGAAACTCAAGTTTTTTGGTGCCCTATGATTATTTTCCCTCCTTTTTTATATAGGTACCTACTTGTACATATTATTATTTTAAGTCTGTTAGTTTTTAAATGATGTACATATTTTCTTGAAAAATGAATTAGATAAAAATGAGTGCCAACTGTAATTATAAAATTTGTACGCCGCTAACAAAACATAGACGGTCTTATTACAAAACGAGGCATTTCTTCTGTCATGCTTTAAACCATCGAGCCAGTTTTTGTAATAAGAACCTAGCTCTGATAGAAATACAGTTTTTTATACAAAACTGACAACTTAGTCCGGTACTAAATTGTCAGTTTTGTAAAACTGACAACTTAATAGTGTCAGAATAAAGTTCGAAATTCAAAAAAGGGTCCCTGGAAGAAGGAAAGAAAAGAAGAAGAAGGCTAGAAGGGGACCTGGGTTTGAAGATGAACCTTGTTTTGTAATAAGACGGAGAGAGTCAACTAAATTGTTACTGAAGACCAAATCGCACCTGTGGAACAAAGGGTCACTTCTGCATGTTTTCCAACTATAAAGAGCATATTTTTTTGACGTATTTTTTGAATAACTCTTACCTACTGTTTTAGAGTATTAAGGCGATTGTCACAGTCTTATTTTTACTGTGTACATAAAGTTGATTATCGTGGTTTTTTCTGCATATTAAGTCGTTTTTGCAAAAAATTGCAGAAGTGACGCTTTGTTCCCAACGCGCAAAGTTGCGATAAGTAGGTACAAATGTAAATATACTTGCGTTTGACAAATAAACATTCATTCATTCATTGATGAGTAATAAAGGTTAAAATATCAGCATCTTTCAGCCGAAAGATGTCGAGTGCTGGACATAGATGGGTGTCCGATTTAAAAGATTCTTGATATTTCGAAATTGGTCCCATGTAAACTTTATTAACTTTGCTTGGATAGTTTTTGTGTTAGCTTCAGTAATACGTATTTTTTTCCTACTGTTTATGTCGATGATGTTCTCTTTTCTTTTGCAGATTGTGGGTATTCGAGTTTGTGTGGGGTAGTAGGTACCACAATTAGAAAGTAAGAAATATAAACTTAAAGTTATAAAAAAAAAATACAACCGACTTCCAAAAGAACACTACAAAGTGAAAAATAACTTTAATTCGGAAGTCGGTGGCAATAAACAAAAATAAAAAACCAAAGACACCGACTTCCGAAATTTAAAGTTATTTTTTTTACTTTGTAGTGTTCTTTTTGGAAGTCAGTTGTTTTTTTTTTTTGTAAAAAAGTTTTATTTTTATCGCAATGTCAGGTACTTATTTATAAATAGACCTGAGTCCATAATGATTTCAATTATACACTACTATTTTTTAATTAGTACAAAAAAAAAATGGGGCTCTATCCGCATCCATTACTGATCATATTTGTGTAGCCAAAAATCAAAAAAATTATATCCCAAAATTGTCCACGAAAATTTGTCATAATTGGTAAATTCATAATTTTCATAATTGAATCAATCATTCGTAACAATTGCTACTAGAAAATACTACGTGCAGTGCTTTTCCATGATTAATGAATACTGATAGGTAGCCTGTACAATATTTCCATAAACTGAGTGACATTTTGGGATATAAACAAACGCTAATAACTTTGCTGTTTATGAATATTATTTATTGAGACTTTACATATATAATAACAAGACCTTCTCTAATTAGCCCTTTAAGTATTTGTACTACCTAATTAAAAATTAGTGGTGAATAATTACCACCTAAGTATACATTATGGTAAAGCAATAAAGATAAGTAAGTATTGAGTGTTAATCCCACGAAGTAAAAATGTACCTTCAGGTAAATTCCAACTACCCACAAGTAAAAAAAAAAGTTAATAGCATAGTACGTGACTATAACCTTAATATGAAGTTAAAAGGTCTCCACTTATTATTGTGGAAACCTGTTATTTAATCCCCAAAGCTCTTAATAGTACCTAGCTAAGTAGTGAGTGGTAGTGATGTCACAATCTGTCACTACAAACACGAGTGACACATAAAGGCACTAATTATTAAGGACGCTGTTACAAATGGGTAGTCAAATCATTACTTTTTTACACAAAAGTATGTTTATTAAATAAAATACTTTGCATTCTTAACATGTTTTTTGACCGAATTGTTGATAGATTTTCATGGTACGATTCTGAAATATAATTATAATTTTAGATAGGTACAGTTTCTCAAAAAAGGTACCGAAATGAAAATGTTTACTTCGGTACCTTTATTGAGAAACTGTACCTATCTAAAATTATATTTATAGTTCAGAATCGTACCATGAACATCTATCAACAATTCGGCTATAAAACATTTTAAGAATGCAAAGCATTTTGTTTAATAAACAAACTTTTGTGAAAAAAAAGTAATGATTTGACTACCCATTTGTAACAGCGTCCTTAAGCACAGTTGTGACCAGAAGGCCAATTCTCGTACCTAATAATTCGCAGTCTCATGCCAGCGACAATCAAAAGTCAAAAATGCAGGTAAACGCTATACAATTTTTGACAGATTGAGACTGAGATGAGATTGCGAACGTTGTTAAAAATACGGCAATTGCCCCTCTGATGTCACTGTGCTGTAGTGACATTATAAAGAATGAATGAATGATGACGAATGAATTATGGAGTTACTACCTTAGTATTATGATAGTTACTAGTTGCTACTACTCGTACTTCACAAATTATGTAGTTAATTAATATGGGAATACAGGAAAGCGTATTGTAGGTTTTGTAGTTAAGAGGATAGGTATAATTGAAGCGTGGTTTAGCTCTGTGTGTAAGTGAAATAGCGTTATGGCTGTCTAGTTTGACGCGAGAGAGATAAAGAGACTCTCACGCGCACCGCAACTAAACGCGCTTCGTTAAAATGTAGATTTATGGCGAAATCAAATCTGCCTAGCCTTTTCCCAATTATGTTAGGGTGGGCTTCCAGTCTAACCGGATGCAGCTGAATATCAGTATTTTACATGGAGCGACTGCCTAACTGACTTCCTCAACCCAATTACTGGGTAATACGATACCCCTTAGTAAGACTGGTTGTCAGACTTTCGGGCTTCTGACCCGTAACGACTGTCAAATATCCACGAATGGACCAACCGCTTAACGTGCTTTCCGGGGCACGGAGGAGTCTCGATATGTAAAGATAGTCACCCATCCACTGATAATCCCGACAAGGGTAGCTTAATCTGATGGATCGATCCCTTTATAATGTAGACAAGGAATAAGGAAGAATTTCCCGGTAGGACGTTCTCGTGGGATATTTTCCGACATCCACGCGGGCGAAGCCGCGGGCAAAAGCTAGTAAGACACATCCTACTAATATTATAAATGTGAAAGTTTGTATGTTTGGATGTTTGTTACTCAATCACGCAAAAACGGCTGAACGGATTTGGATGAAATTTGGTATATAGACAGTTTATAACCTGGATTAGGACATAGTATACTTTTCATCCCGGTAGAAGGTTCCCGTGGGATAATTTCCTACATACACGCGGGCGAAGCCGCTGGCAAAAGCTAGTACAGAATATTTTTTTTAAGCAGTGCGCAAATTTTCACACGGTTTTCTACCCATGAATATGAACAACTTTCCCTATGGGACTAACTCTGAAATCGCGAAAAAAAAATCAGCTGTTCAGTACAACTTATTCTGTATAGAAAGCCAACCAAACTAACGAACCGAGACCAAATCTCAACTCGCACTGTCTACTAACTAATTCACCAATACTACAGCATTGTTTACTAACACATTAACCCTTCGCCCGCCGAGGGCTCGAGACTCGAGCAGTACCGCGGACGTTACAAAAGGGACATTATCTAGTGACACGACTTGTGACACGACTTCGGTACGATTTATTTGTGTTATTATCACTGCTTGTGTGGGGAGACTTGAGGTCTGCTCTGCTGATAATATCTTAATTAATTTGTGCGGAGATGTAATGTGGAATGAGTTATTTTTGTGTTATGACAGGGGCTGGTTTAATGAAAAGAGAAGATAATGTTTTGTTTTGTATTGAATAAGCTACGGCTAGGTAGATCATAATTGTGCCCAAAATTAAATGAGAGAAGCATATTATTTTACTAAGAGGTATACATCGGCTTCTCATAACTGTTAAAAACGCAATAGGGACAATGCCTCGAATAAAACCATAAAACCAAAATCTTGTGGCGGCATCTACATCGCCACATGCAAACTACGCATCACACTGATGTCACGCAAAATCCTGCATCGCGCAATCAGAGCTTACCGTGCAACTAGCATATACAACGTCCCGACATCAACCGTTGGGCAGTCGCCCAGCAGACACGACACCCATCTGGTTGGGGGATCCTCGCTTTTCTATGGAGGATGAGTGAACTTTACATCCTGTTCCTCATGCCTCTATAATCTTTACTAAATACGATACGGTATTGTCCAATGAACTAAGTAATGAAACTAGTTGTCTACTGACATGGATGCTGAAAATCTGATTGGTTCGTTTTGGATATGATTATAAAAAAAAACAACAAATCCAAATTAGTAATCTCGCTGTCGAGTAGTAATTCATAAGGCAATATAATGTTATTATTTTTATTAGTTAATTAGGTATACTTAAGTTATTATTTGCGTAGATAAATATTATTTTATTTCTGAATAAAGACGACATGGAACGCCAAAATAAGGCAATTAAAACCCGGGCGTGTACCTGTTGCTGTTGTGCTGTTTGTTTCCCTAAAAAAAAAAAAAACAAAACAAAAAAACAAACAAAACAAAATCTACAAACTATGTAATTCTCTATGAAACTGCCTATGCTGACTAGGTACTCTTCAAGTTCACAAAAACACTCTATATAGGTAACAAAAAGCATTATAAGTAATTTTATTGTTGCTTTGCAAGCCAGCTATTATATCAGTACAAACTGCGTTTCACCCGCGTAGACAGGGATAAAAAGTTGTTTATGTGTTAATCCAGGGTATAGGCTATCTACATACCAAATTTCATCCAAATCGGTCCAGGCGTTTGAGCATGAAGAAGTAACAAATATACAAACACAAACACACTCACAAACTTTCGCCTCTATAACATTTTTGCCTTTAGCGTGATTAGTTCACCTACAAGCAAAAGCATCCACCTAAAGCTGACCAAAAATCCTAACGGTCCTTTGGACCCCTAACCAGAAACGACGTATTTAAACATTGCACGCATCGGGCGTGACGCGCGGGTTAATTTTATGCTACATTAATACAGTGGAGGGTTGCAGCCACTTTTTAATAGGGTTAGTTATGGTGCGGGGTCTCTCACACCCCCGCGCGCTCTCAGGGTTAGCAATATGTTACAGTCAATGGGATTATCTGCTTGTTTTGAGATAAAATGGATTAATTTTTGGATAAATAGTTTGAGGGTTTATTTGCACTTCTGTTGGGTAATTTGTTGTGGCTTCAGTATTATAAAGGCAAGGGCTTATTTCTATGAAATAAAATTAGAACATCCTAACTAATATTCTAAATGCAAAAGTGAGTTTGTTTGTTTGTTACGCTTTCGCGCTAAAACGGCTGAACGGATTTGTATCAAACTTGGCACAAAAGTAGACCATGACCTGGATTAGGACATAGGATACTTTTTATCCAGGTAGTTCGTTCCCGTGGGATAATTTACGAACTCCACGCGGGCGAAGCCGCTGGCATAATAAGTAAGGAATGGACGTTACAGCACAGGCTGTAGATGATGTAAATAATACCTACTTACTTATAATACCTACATCTCCAACGCAACTTATTTAAAACCACTTTAATGTTACAAAATGTTTATAAATGTTACTTGTAAAAAAAAAGCTATGAGAATATTTGCCTCTTCGCCTAAAAAAAAAATATGCCGACCCTAATTTCTTCTAACGCAAAAACAGCTTCATATAAAAAAAAAACGACGTCAATAAAATATTCTAACAAACATTAAACTAATAAAATTATATTAATTTATTCATAAAACATACTGGAGCGTGGAATCAGTTTGTTTTTTATAGAAGAAAAAAAAAACCTCGTGGGTGACATTTTTTCTAATGATCCCACGCAAAAACTATGCCACCTCCTACAAAAAGCTAAATCAATTTGTTACAGTATGGAAAACAATAGAATTTTAACAACGAAATATTTGTTTCAAAATAATATTGTAACGCTCCGTTAACTGGGAAAATATTGGCATTAAGACTTTCACAAGCCAAATCATAATTAATATTTTTTTGTTGTTTTTTTTTTCACAATGTCGACAACCAAAAAGATTTCACTTAATTTCATCATAATAATTATGCTGTGCTTTATAAAGTGTTTTATTATTGTTAATTACAGACTGCGTACCGAGAAAATAAAGACAAGAAGCTGTCATGTTTGTTATTGTAAAATTATCTTTCGGATGACAAATTAATAAGCTGAAATAACAGCTGTAAAGTTACTGTTAACGATTTTTCTTTCGGTCCTATCATTATAATAATAATAATAAACCATTTATTTCAGGCGACACTGGCCCATAGATAAATACCTTAACCTAAACACATATTTGAATATAAACAAAACTTGTGTTAATAAAATAGGCTTAAGACTATGTTATTAGCACTCCTCCTCCTCTTTATAGGAATGCATTGTAGACTTCACTTATAGATTATATTAAAATCTGTGATTGTAGATATAATTTTGTTCAGTTATTTTTTTTTTTTTTGTTATTTGTGTAAATTCAAGATTTATGTAGGTACTTAATTACTTTAAATAATGTCATGTTTAGTAATTGCTTAAATAATCAATCTCCATAATAAGATATTAAAAATATTTCCATGCTAAAATATGGCACAAGAATATTTATTTACCACCTTTTGTATTAACGCATTTAAAGCAAATAAATGACTTCGACTTTGACTTTGACATCAAGACATTTATTTTCGCCCACGGGGCCAATTAGAAGCAACCAAACAACCAATAAACCGCTAAGTTACAGGACATATTGGCAGAAAATCACAAAAGTCTCTCGTGACCAATTTCCAGAAAGGGTGAATGGGCCAAAACGGAGCACTATGAAAAAAGTAAATAGTAAAAAAGCGGATCGAATTTGACAAATGCGTGTTTTGGGGCACGCGACGGACGATTCACCACGCGTCGCCACGCGCGTGCGCCGCAAGATGTGATGACGCGACTCTATTTTTGGGTGTAATCAAATTTTAATGGGCCTTTGTCACATGTGCTTATTACGGAAATGGCTGTAAAATGTATAAATGTTCAGACCGCGTCGTTTTGCACCAATATTATCAAAGTTTGAAGTTGTGCATAATTAGTAAAACAAGCTTGCTTTACAATGAACGGATTAACGTAACACATTAAAATCTCGTTACCTATGCAAAAGGACAATAAATAAAAAAGACTCTGTATTCCCGGTAATACACAGTGAGTACAGTATCAATTTAAACAACAGCTGTGCGGTGGCAGACAAGAGTCAGGTCTGAAAAACATGGCATCTTTGGTTTTATTTTTAACGCGGACTCGTCACTCCCCTTGCGTTGGGTGTGTGAGGAAATGACCCTTGAAATTGGCTCGTACCCGACTCAGTTACATTTCGCACACCTTGCGACTGCCCGGCGACTTGACTAATAGGCCTTATTACCAACATTTTTGGCCTTTTGTCACTTGTTTGATGTAATGACGTTGTTTTTATAAGCTTGAGTAAGACGCCATGACGCGATGGCAACGCTTTCCCCCTTGAATTACGTGACTAGCTTTTATTTTAAATTAAATTTTACGGTTGTTAATTTTGTGTAGAAATGAATATAAGCATACCTACTAATATCTATTTCGTAAGAGCATTGTTTTACTTATAAAATTAATAGGTTTTTGAATTTCAGTGACATAAAGCAACTTAGATTTTTTCTACAGCAATTAATTAAGAAAATTTCACAGATACAAAAACTTCACTTTACATTCGAAATGTTGAATATACCTACTTATCTCTATTAAAACAAAGTTAAGTGTAAAGCAAGTTAAAACCCACTACATATATTATAGAAAGTCCTTATTTGCTAAGCTCAAGGGGCAAGTATGGTGTAATTTATGCGTTGTTCCATTGCAGCCGAGTCTCCCCTCGCTCAGCCCTTTATTGATGTACTTTTGACTAGTTCTGATTTCTGTTTATTAGTCCATTTAGCTGTTATTGTTGTTCGTTTGTTTTTTTTCCATTAAAATTGTTTGTTTTGTTTTATTTATTGAGCAATTTATTGCCCGGCTAGAACGATTGTTTGAAAGTAATTGTCTATTGAATTGTTTTGGTTGTTTATCGTTCATTGTGATTTAAAAATAGTGAGGCACTTATGTAATTTATTTGACAAATTAAGGCTACCGCAGACAGGCAAGACGCGTCTCTGGTGGGACAATTTCTATGAAAACTTTATTGAAAATGTTCTGCCGGAGTGGCGTCGCGCATGTCTGCGGGAGCCTTAACATGATTATCTCATTTTAAAAGATCTTAGAAAAGAAAAAGTAAATTTTCGTTCTCATTTTCTACATTGACCGAATGTTTTCCCATATTTTCACTACGATTTTTGTAATAGTAGATACTAAATGCATTTCAAATTCTATAGGTACTTACTGACTATCAGTGTTGGTATATAACTAACATAGGTACCTACCGTATAATTTGATAAAATTATATGTAGGATGTACTACATCTTAAAAGCAAAGTATTTGGGTTAGCAAACATGTTACGTTCACAACTCTAGTTTTACTTACTAACCTAATTAAAATCACAAATTAATTTACTCCTACTTACTAAAAAGAAAAACATATAATTATTAACATTCACTACCATCACCTAGGTACTGAAATAGATTTCCTATAGCTCTGCCAGAGACAATAATTATTTCTCTGTAATAAAAAAAAACTGCGCTTCGTTTCCCGCCTATAAAGCGAATGACATTTCTTTCACCGTTCAAAAAATGAATCGATTAGTTTTGCGTCAAGACCATTTCAAACAGAGACTCAGTGCGCAATAGACAATTGTTTTCATTCATTAAAAAAGCGGCCAAGTACGAGTCCAACACGCACATGGAGGGTTCCGTACCGAAAAGAACGCCGAATAAAAACACAGTGGGCTGCATCAATTGGGTACCCCAGTTGTATTAAAATTTTAATTCAACTGGGGTACCCAATTGATGCAGCCCACTGTACATTTGTATTTTATTTTTATTGTTTTTTGTTATAGCGGCTTTAATAGTACATACTCTGTGAAAATTTCAGGTGTCTATTACGAGTACTTATTACGGTTTAAAAGAAACAGTCTTGTGTGTGACAGACAGACAGACGGATGGACAGCGGAGTCTTAGTAATAGGGTCCCGTTGGCACCCTTTGGGTACAGAACCCTAAAAAAGAAATAATTCTACGTTTCCCAGTGAAAGAAAAAAATGGTTAGAATCCAGTGTCTGGGAAATCGTTTGTGATTAAGTTTTGGTACTTCATGGTTAACTGTAAGTAATAACGGTTAGTTATAGGTACTTACTTACTTTAATTTTCTTTTTATTACTTTAGAAAACATGTAAATTAAACTAATTGATTTGGAAGAGCGGAGTCTCCTAATACAGGCTTATTTGCTTAAAAGGAGGTTCCAATCACTAGTTGTTAAGATATTACTTGAAAAAATAATAATAAAATATTTTTTTTTTTTTTTTTTACCGTGGTTAAATGTTCCTATGGCCTCTGCAAGAAAGTACGGACTGATACATTTTCTTTTTTAAAGTGAAGGTGCATTTTAATAATTCATTCATTAAAAGCTTATTATTTTTTTACGTTTTCTTTAAAAACGCTCCAAGACAAGCGCGACGCGACGATGCAACGCGATTCGGGTAGAACGATTTCCATGGAGTTTTATAGACATTATTATTAGAGTTACGTCGCGCTGTCGCATCGCGCCTGTCTGTGAGAGCCTTAACGACAATTGCAACCATTTCGGCCTATATGTAACAGTCTACTTTTCGACTTTTCATTTGAAGAAGATAATGTAGGTAAATTTAGGTAGATACACAACACTCAACACAATAAGTCATCATTTGTCATGATTTAGGTGCCTAGGTACTATAAAGTGTAAAGGCTCCTACAAACAGGCGCGACGCGATACAAAGGCACCGCATATCGCGCGACGAGCGTTGCGTTTGTGTCGCGTGCGATTCGCGTTGCGTGTCGCGCCTGTTTGAAGGAGCCTTAATGAAGAGTGTGGGGGCGTAGAATAATCTATATACTTACAATAAAGCTCAAGAGTTTTTTTTGTTTTTGTTTGTATGTATGTTTGAACGCGCCAACCTCCGTAACTATCAGTCTGATTTGATAGCCCAGTTCTTGAGGAAGGCTATAGGCTAGGGTAACATCACAAGAAGAAATAAAAGTTAGAAAGAACGCTAAGCAAAAACGAAGTAACAGCGCGGGCAGGCGACGCGATCCGACGGGGTGGGTCGGGGGAACAAGAAATTTCACGCGGATGAAGTTGCGGGCAAAAGCTAGTCGATGAACTTGAATTATTTTGTTTTTTATTTATCAGTTTATCTCAGTGAAACGTGCGCTACATTACGCGTTTACTTTTTCACTGTCGTTTTTTTCCGAAACAAAAATCATTTAAAATCAATCTGCCTAGCCTTTTCCAAATACCTATATGTTGCGATCGGCTTCCAGTCTAACCCGATGCAGCTGAATACCAGTATTTTACATGGAGCGACTGCCTATCTGACAATCCAATCCAATCCAGTGACTGGGTAATACTATACCCCTTGGTAAGACTGGTGACAACCAGTCATACTTTCGGGCTACTGACGACCCGTAACGACTGTCAAAGATCCGCGAATGACAACCAGGACCAACGACTTATCGTGCTTTCAGTGGCACGGTATATATGTAAAGATGGTCATCCATCCATGGACCAAACCCGGCAAGCGTAGCTTAACCTGATGGATCGACCCGTGCGGCTGTTATTACTTAGCCACGAGCTCATTTAACACAAATCTAATAATTTGCATTTAAAAGTAATTCCATATTCGCTTGAATGATCGAATGCAACCATACTTAGTTATTTTCCTAACAGTCTGTACAACATAAGGTCGCTTTTTGCATGTAACCTTTACAGTACCTAATAAACTTCATGTCTTTAAACATTATAATTAATTACCTATACAAAATAATAATTACCTATACAAAACATATCCGAGGAAATAGTCCCTTTGATGTAACAAATTTATTTAGTGAAGTAATTAAACCCGGAAAATACAAGAAATTTAAATCGCTTAGTATTTAGTTCTCGCTTTGTATGAAGCATACTTACATAGAGAACCTTCTTTTTACCCGACTACGGCAAAGCCAAAAGGAAGGGTTATGATTTTAGCAGTCTATGTATGTATGTATTTACGTGTGTTCCACCGTAGCGCCTAAATTACTGAACCGATTTTAATGAATGAGGTATCAATAGATTGGCAATAATGGTTCGAGTGACATAGGCTATATAAATTCTCCCTAAATTTAATATGGTGGACTTTAGAAGTAAATTTCTGACCACGAAAAAAAATAAATTGAGATAATAATGACATGTTTGGTATCAAAAGAAAAGTCTTGACGATCACATTAGAACTATGTATATGTCATATTGTTTAAGTAAATAAACATGTTTAAATTGTTAAAAATAAGTAAAAGTGGAGGTAAATAATATTAATTTAATTGGTTACAGACCGACCGCGGCGAGCGTGAATTTTCAGTAGTCGGGTTTTAGTTTTTGAACTTACTTTTTAATATGTATGTTCCCCGATTACTCGAAGGTGGCTGGACCGATTTGGATTATTTTTTTTGTTTGAAAGGGTATACTTTCCAGGTGGTCCCATGATCATCAAGTCAGGATCTGATGATGGGATCCTGGAGAAATAGAGAGAACTCTTTCAATTTTATAGGCACACTTGAAGCGATTTGGATAGTTTTTGGAAGAGTACTTTCTCGGAGTGGTGCCATTTCAATTTGGTGAAGATCTGATGAAGAACTTCTGAGATAGGCAACGGAACTCCTCAATAAATGATAGCAAATGGACTGGGATTGCTGAAATCTCATGTCTGTTTATAGTTTACACCAGTTCATAACGTAACATCACGCCGGTACGCTGTGAAGGGGTAACCACATGTGAACCACTAAAAAGTGAAAAATAAAAACTTTTTTACAAAAAAATACAACCGACTTCCAAAAACAACACTACAAAGTGAAAAATAACTTTAATTTCGGAAGTCGGTGTCTAGTTAAATGTATTTTCGTTTTTTGCCACCGACTTCCGAAATTAAAGTTATTTTTCACTTTGTAGTGTTGTTTTTGGAAGTCGGTTGTATTTTTTTGTTAATTTTTTTTTTATTATTCATATAAATACTTAGCTTATATTAACTTAAAAATTTGTACTTACCTACTACCATCTATATTATTATTAATCTTAGTGTCCCCTTTGCCACATATTATGCCCCTCATGGGAAGGTCTACCCGGGTGTTACATTCAGACGTATTGCAGTGACCGTCGGAAGGTTGATAATAACTTGTCTCCAAATTTAGATTTTGCAGGAAATATGAATTTATTGATGTGGAGAAAGGGGAAAATTTACAAGTCCGTGATAAGGCCTGTCGTACTTTATGGATCGGAATGCTGGGCAGTGAAGAAGACGGATGAAAAAAATTGCATGCAGCGGAGATGAGAATGTTGAGATGGATGTGTGGAGTGACGAGAATGGATAAAGTGAGAAATGAGTATATAAGAGGAAGTTTGAAAGTGGCGCCAGTGACAGAAAAGTTGAAAGGAAATCGTTTGTCTTGGTATGGGCATGTAATGAGGTGAGACGAAACGCATGAAACTAAAAGAGTGATGAATATACATGTTGATGGATGGGAGGCAGAGGAAGGCCAAAGAAAAGATGGATGGATTGTGTGAGGAATGATATGAAAGAGAAGGGAGTGAATGATAGCGTGACGGTTGACAGGGGAGAATGGAAGAAGAAAACGTGTTGCGCCGACCCCAAGTAATATGGTATAAGGGCAGGAAGATGATGATGAATTTATTGATGTGGCCTAAAAATCCTATACAACTAAATGAACAATATTTGTATAAATGTGTATATTTGTAATCACGTTCACGAAAACGGTTCTAATGAAAGTTGCAATATGTTTACGGGGGCGAAAAATCGATCTAGCTAGGTCTCATATCTGGGAAAATAAAAAAATAAAAAATCGTTTTCTCCATTTTACCCGAACAGAGCTCGGTCGAGCAGGTACCTACTGATTACTTACATAACTTTAGGTCATGATATTGAAAATGTAATTTTTAAAACCAACGTTTCTATTACCATATGAGGTACTTCACATGATAATAAACCTACCTACCTACCTATTTAATGTTTTTTTCTAGTATTTCAAAATTAAAAACATGTCACATTCTCATTTTAATTTGTGTAGGTATATTAAAATGACAGCTTGACGCTTGCGCACTCAAATTGATATACATTATGTTCAGCATTTAAAAGATTATCGACAAATCTCGCAAAAAAAGAACTTAACTTAATATTTTTATGAATTAAGTGTAAATTAACTGTATCAAACGGTCTCAATTTAAATTAAAATAAGTTGACATCTAATTATGTAAATTTATTTATTTATTTGTGCACAATTTATTACCATAAGTATACTGTTGACATTACAATATAAGGCCGCCAGTAACAGTTAGAATACCCCCGTACTAGTTGATAAATCATTTATTCAAAAAAGTTTTATCTAACGCGATTACTTAGAAATCCATATACGTCAATCAATCTGCCTAGCCTTTTCCCAACTATGTTGGGGTCGGCTTCCAGTCTAACCGGATGCAGCTGAATACCATTATTTTACATGGAGCGACTGCCTATCTGACCTCTACAACCCAGTAACTGGGTAATACGATACCCCTTGCTAAGACTGGTTGTCAGACTTTCGGGCTTCTGACGACTCGTAACGATTGTCAAAGATCCACGAATACAGCCGGGACCAACGGCTTTACGTGCTTTCCGAGGCACGGAGAAATCCATATACGTAATTATAAGTAGGTAGGTATGTGTACCTAGTTACTATCCAACATGGTATTTTAACATTCACAGTTACACACACATACGCAGTTTACATAGGTAGTTATATTATTTAGATATAGTAGGTACGAGTAAGTACCTAGGTGTGTTGATAGGTAGGTATACATAAGAAAATAATACCTAAAAATAAATCAGCAACTTAATTCGACATTCCTGGGATAAATAATAATTATTAGGCATCTTCTCTTTCTTAGGGTTCCGTAACTTTATTTTTAAAACTGCATAATGATATTGTATCCAGACCTAGCCGTAGTCAAGTTCGACGAAACATAATAAACAATTTTTTAATAGTATTTTGTATTTCGACCAAAGTTTATAGATATATATTTATGTTTTAAGATATATTATTTTTGTTATTTTTAGGTTATGTTTTTACAATCAAATAAAAAAATACTAAAGTTTATAATAAATTGCAGATTGTTTTAAAACACTTCACTTTAGGACATTTAAATGTAAATTATTCAATTATCTATAAGTAAATGCTACTCGACTAATGGTTTTATGAATGAAAAGTTAACTTAAATATTTCTCTTCTTATTATTTAACAAATTTTTTTCTTATTACTTAACAAATTTAGTAATAATAGTATAATTCTAATCACCATAACTAATATTTGACCAATTTTAATGTTATCCTAATTTATTTAATTCAATGTTATATCTACTTAACAAAGTAACCAGGGTTCTTATTATGAAGTATTAACGCCATCATGATTCCGTTGCGAAAAAGGGATGGTGATATAGGTCATGTATAGCTCCGTCTCTCTCTAGCACTGGAAAAATGATGGCATTAATTGTTCATAATACGGCCCCTGAACCCTGTAAATGTATTTGTACTAAGAACGTTTAAAACTATGTAACAATTCTGTAACAATATTCTGACAACTATATGAACTATTACTATAAACGGCAAGAAAAACTAAACATAAAATGTAGTAAATCTAAGTACAGTAATCGACGTTCGCACGGACGTAAAAATATCGCGACGATTTTGTTTCGCGCACTGGATTTTCAACGCTCTGCTTAGCGCCGAGAGTTGAAAATCCACTAGTGTGTTGTTTTGACACGCTAGAATGCACTCTGTTCTTGTTAAGTTGGATTCTCAATGCTCGGCTCAACAACGAGAGTTGAAATTCCAGTGCGCGATAAAATCCCGCCGCGATAAAAGCAAAGACAAAGGTCCTTGATGCAATTTGATTTTGAGCAACTTTTCCACTAAGTAGCTAAGGACCTGCCTACTGCACTGTGGGTGCAGCCGTGCAGTGCGTTTTGTGTGAGGACATTACTTATTATAAGTATAGATAGGTACCATCGACAATTTTGCTTGCAAGCTGCAATTATTGACAAAGTAAAACCAAGGAGCAGGAGCATAGGAGCAGGGTAATCAGACAAAAAGCAACTTTAATGTGTAAAGGGCGTCCGTTTTGTCGA
Source organism: Cosmia pyralina (assembly GCA_946251885.1). Lineage (NCBI taxonomy): Eukaryota > Metazoa > Arthropoda > Insecta > Lepidoptera > Noctuidae > Cosmia > Cosmia pyralina. Next base: position 21,208,116 of record OX276350.1, on the reverse strand, counting down.
ACGTACCTACCTACTTACTTTCTTAATAAAATTGATCAATGTGAAACCTGTAAGATATATAGTACGAGTTACTATTACTGGTAGGGAAAAAAGTAGCTGGAAACTATTCGAATTTTCAGAGGGGCTCCTAAATTTCAGTTGAACTTTGAAAAATGTGTTCGATTGATCACAATTGTCTATACATCGTACCTTAGAGGACAAATTTATATAAAAAAAATAAATACTAAAAATATGTCAATTTTAACTAGGTAGGAATATTAAAAAAAATATATATGTTTTCAATGATCAACTAGAACAGCAGTTTGGAATTTTCACTATGAATGTGAAAAGTTGGAATACCGTAAGGGCGGGTTACTTTGACTCTAGGGCATAACTTTGGCCCAAATCGAGACAACTGTATAAACTGCCCGAAGTGTCACGACCACACAACCGATGTCCGTCCGTGTATGTCCTTCGGTAACTATTTGATGGTGATATAGACGCGTACTTGCGGAACCTTGTGTGGATTTAATGACAGTAAACATCTGTCTCGATTTGGGCCAAAGTTATGCCCTAGAGTCAAAGTAACCCGCACTTACTGTATCTATTTAAAATAACTGAATCTGCTTACAAAATCTTCTGCATAAACGGGCAACTGACACTAGCCTTTCTATTTTCCAAGATGACTCCATCGGTCAACGTGACACTTACATTTCAGATTAAGAGAAACTTAAAACAATAAACATACAATTAAAAATGATAACAGCAATAAACTTCTCATCAAATTTATTATAAACAAATGAGACGAGCTATAGAGTCACCGTTATCCTACACTATTAAATGAGCAATATTTGTATATATATATACAGGCTGTGGCGTAAATATCAGCTATCACATACCACAATTTGAACCATTTTTTTCCTAGGTTAATAATTGACTGCAAATTGTTTTTGTACATTTTTTTTTATATTTGCATGTGCAAACACACACACACACACACATGCATTTGACAGTTATAAACAAATTAAAAAATAAGGTCACATAGAAAATACAGCCAAATTAGTAAAGCAAGCAAATAATAATATAGATACATTTTATGAACTGGAAAAAAATGGTTCAGATTGTGGTATTTGACAGCAGAATATACGGTGTACCGACCCCTTAACGTTGGACCACTATTTACGCCACACCCTGTATATATTTTGTAAATACGTTCTTGAAAACGGCTCTATTTATCTAGATTTCGATGAAATTTGCATTATAGGGATTTATGGGGACGAAGAATCGATCTAGCTAGGTTTCATATCTAGGAAAATTCGTTTTTTCTAATTTCACCCGAGTAGAGCTCGGACACCCAGGTACCTACTAAGAATTAATGGCAGATACCTAATAGTAGGAAAATTATAATCGGGCAAGTTTAGCATATTGGCATCGTACGTCAATTTGCCGTGTTATATATACAAATGTCAAAAGAATACGGACAATTTAAGTTTGTAGTCAAATATAGCTTAACAATTAAGTAATTTCCCTGACTTACCTACTTTAATAGACAAGTTTAACACTTGACACCGTCAAAGATTATAAATATGCTCGAACTCATTTAGCCCGCAGCATTGTAAAACTTTACACGCGCACCGCTCATTAACATTACAAGCAAAAATAATAACAGCCAGCAAACCTCATTACATATCAATTCATACTATCGCCCGACAGCCGCAGCCGGCCCAAAACATTTCACACATGATCATCTATAATCTACGACACAAAAAACTTATTGATATTTCTATTACTATAACCAAAAAAAGTTTGTATACAAAGAGTCTGGAGTATGCGTCATCGACAAAACATTTAACATCCTAATTTCGTGAGTAACACCTCAGCGCTAGAGCCGACAAAAGAATCGATAAACATCTCGATACAGCCGGTATCGAGCGCTCTCGAGCGGTATCGAGAGGACGCCTCGCCCAGCAGGAGGCCGCGGCGACCAACTAATAACTTACATTTGGATTACGCTCGTTAGCCTCTTAGCACCTTACCCGACGTTTATTTTTTATTAATACAAAATTTATTCAAACGAGCCTCGTGAATATTTCGGGAATAATGCCTTAATATTATAAAAGCCATAAGTTATGCCTAGAAGGATAAGTGTATCGACGCGACAAGATCATTATTTATACCATTATTTGTTCGTTGCTTTTAATCTGGAGGTCAGGTTAGCGTCGGAGTCAACACGCGGTTAATCTACCCATTATATTTTGGATTACACATCAAGCTATACATTTCTTGTTTACACTGACCTCTCATTGTAAGGAAATCCTATACAAAGCGAGATCAGCTTATACTGGAAATATATAGCTTGATCTGTAGCTGTGCGTACTATATGTTTAGATGAACGATCAGCCTTGTCTTGATTGCAGCTTTGTAACACTGTATGAAGATCAGGTGATGTCGTTAACTCATAATCGATATTGACAGTTCATATCTGAATCGATTGGCGAGTAATAAATCGATAGTTTTTGTATCGAGTCGTGACGAGCTCGTTGTAATTGTCGCTGGTACCACGAAGTTAATTGTGACAACATGATAATTTCATTGAAGTATGAAATACAGTAATAAAATGGAAAGTTACCGTGATTAATAAGAAGTTAACGCTTCGACACACCATTTGTTGTTCTAAATTGATGATAAGTTAAATTAATTAACTATATTGTGATACAAAATATTATCTTTCTATATGCGCGTTGCATAATTTTGTATTCTATAAAAGAGTCGAGGTTTCAGATGGATATTAGCATATATTTTAATAATCGGCTTACCAATATGGATACTTATTAGACACCTTTATGTAGGGAGTGACTTGCCTAGCTTATCAATATTTACGTTATAAATAATGTATTTACCAGGCTACATAGATTAAAACTATCAATCAGGAATCCTGTTAGCAAAATATATACCTACCTACTGCAGAAATATCTATAGGTACCTATAGATATGAATCTTGAAAAAAAAAAAACAGTTGAACCTTAAACATCGATAAAAAAACATCTTGAAAAATCTTTTTCGCATCCTTAACAAATCATCTTTTCCCGTAAAATTTTAACACGCAAGTCGCAACATAACTCTTTGAAACTCTACTTTACACCTACTAAGAACCAATGCCTTCCTTATAAAACAAAAACAAAACAACCGGAATAATAACGAAATAAAAAAAAATATAAACTGAAGGAAATTACTACATAACATTTATTGTTATAAAATGATTGTAAAACAAAAGGTAGGTAGAGCGATGGCATTAATGAAAGATAAACATACTTTCAAGAAAGAACAAACAATTTTAAGAAAGAAAAACATTCTTGCATTGTTTGTAGAGTTACAAGAAAATAATTAGCCGAACATAATAGTAGAGTATTACGGAATTAAACATTTTGCGGCCCTATATCATCGGATAATTGATTAAAATGGAATCGTTAATTATTTCCTACGGATTCTAGAGGATTCTTAATTGGCCACGCTAATCAAATTGGTGTTGTAGATTTAAAATAATTAAATAAGTACCTAGGTTGCCAATTTTCCGGTGTTTTTTTTTTCACATAACATAACATCACGGTTGTAATCCTCGAAGAGTTAAGCAGTGGTGTTAAGTTTAAATTCCATGTAATAGGGGGCGATGGGCAGGGAAGTCTTTAATCTATTGGAGGCCCTGGACACTTTAGGATATGGATGAATTCAGGATGCAAGAGCGATGATTTTTACCTCGGATGGGTTAGGATTTCTTTTCACTGTGCATATAGAAATTTGTAATTACTTTGTCGACTTATACAGAACAGTTTGGGAATTTAAAAAACGCAGAATGTATCTATGTGCGAGCGAAGCGAGCTCGAAAATTGTAGCACCCCATCTGAGATTTACTTAGCTTTTCTTTTGACAGCCTCTAGCTACGACACTAGCAGGAACTAGGGGCTCCATAGATTGTGGGGCCCTGGGCTCTTGCTCAGAGTGCAAATATACAGTTAGAGTGAGATAATACAGTTAATTCTGAAATGCAATGAAAACGGAATAAAATATTACTTGGCGTTTATTAGATTACAACAAAGCTTTTGACTCTTTAAAACACGACAAAATATGGAAGGCTCTCGCCTTACAAGAAGTCCATAGTAAATATATACGTATAATTAAAAAAATACACGAAGTTATGAAAGCTAAAATACGCACAAAAAGGGAAGGAGAATGTTTTCACATTAGACGTGGAGTTAGACAGGGAGATCCCTTATCACCAAAACTCTTCTCTGCAACCTTAGAACATTTAGTTCGACAATTACAGTGGAGTAATTCCGGAATATGTTCATGTACTAAACCATATATGATTCACCGATGACCTCATACTAATATGCGAAGATCCAGCGACGTTACAGAGTATGATTGAACAACTGGTACATATACGAAAACCAAAAGCTGGGATTATCAATAAATACAAGTAAAACCAAGTTGATAAGAAACCTCACCTACAACTAAAACCTAACAACTTTACTGAACTGAAATATGTAAATGAGTAGGTATAGTTATCTTGGTCAAAAAATATCTCCAGTAGATCTCACACCAAAAGAAATTAACAATAGAATAAGCTTAGAATGGAAGAAATAAACAAATGAAAAAAAACTAAGTCATCTATTGTTATAAATCAAAATTCGTAATCTAGCCTAGGCTTCTTTAAGAAACAGTAATTACTTTCATACCGATTCATAGGAATGTTTTGTGTACAAGCCGTGTATAAGTGGCTAGGCGCCCCGTCGCGCGCCGACAAAACATCTCAAGGACAATCCTAATGACGTCGCGCGGGGAGCGGGACGCGTCAGTGGATAAACTTCTCACTTAATTTATTATAAACAAATGAGACAAGCTATAGAGTCACCGTTATCCTACACTATTAAATAAAATAAAAAAATATTTAAATATATAAAATATTTAATAGGTACATGTATTCTGCCGAGCATCACCTAAGGGTGTCAGACAAGGACCTGCACAAACAAAGATATAAAAAGCGCTAGAAACCTGCCAACATAGAATGAAAAGAAATAAGTATACTCAACATAAAATCAAAAGACAAAGTACGATTAACAACAATAAGGTTTGTTATAGACGTAAAATACCAAATTAAACAATTGAAGTGGAATGGGCACACAATTGAAGTGTAATTGGGCACACTATCACACTTCACACTAATATTATAAGGGCGAAAGTTTGCGAGTGTGTGTGTGTGTGTGTGTTACTTCTTCACGCTCAAACGGCTTGATCGATTTGGATGAAATTTGGTATGTAGATAACTTATACCCTGGATTAACACATAGGCTACTTTTTATCCCGGTCTACGTGGTTAAAACCGCGGGGCGCGGCTAGTAAGAAATAAGACAAAAAAAATGGGCCAATGAAGTGACAGAATGCTGTTCAAAATATAAAACATGAAGGAAAGGCAGACAGTAGGTATCGTAGATGGGAAGATGATATCAAAAAGGGGGCAAGGACGACTTGGATGAGGATAGCAAGAGATCGATGCTTGTGGAGAACACTTGGGGAGGCTGGGAAGCAAGACAAGGAACCAGTATCGAATAAGTAAAATATCCTTCCTAATAAATACCTACTATTGAGCAATATTTCTATATGCATATAATAATATTTGTAACCAAATTCTTGAAAACGGCTCTAACGATTGCGATAAAAGTTACAATCTATATTGTAACTTTTAGAACAATCGATCTCATATTTGGGAAAATTCGTTTTCTCTATTTTCATTAGAGCAGAGCTCGGTCGCCCAGGTACTATAAAATTATTATAATCTAAGCATTCCCGTAGTAATAAGTAGAAATAAGATGAAATGTAACTTGTAAGATTGTTAATAAAGGCTATTTATTATTATAATAACCTATTACTATTTTTTTAAATACATAATTTTTTTTTGGTCTTCACTAGTGAAGACCAAAAAAACAAACAAAATACAAACCTATCTAGATAGGTTTGTATTTTCTTAAACACTTAATGAATTAAAATATTTAACATGCTACGGTAATATTACTCTGCGTTTAATAATATAAACAAACTGACTTATTTAGTTCTTACTAAAAACTAAGAAAAAAAGTGAAACAATTTTTTTTTATAAAACGATTTCAAGATTCATGTAAAACACTTTTTCACACTGTCTTTGTGGAACTGTAACAAAATTATTATTCATGGACTATCTTAGTTGATTACTTTTTGTTGAGAAAGAGTTGAACTTTCAAAAATAAAATCAAAAATAGGTAGGTATGTCTGCTTTCACCAGAATTACCTTAGTAAACCTCACAATATTTTGTGCAATATTTTACACAAACAAGAAAGCAGTTATAGCAGGCAATATAATATTTCCTCAAATGTGCATCTTTGTCACTTCTTCCGGCCAAGCCGAAAAAATCGAAAAAATCCAAAAACATTTTACAAACATAAAATGATACAGCGCCAAGATTGCAAACTTTGTATTAATTATTTATTTAATAAGGCTGACTGATACCTACCTACAGTTAGAATAAAAAATCCCTAGATATATTTTTATTAAATAAAAAACAGTGAGTATTTCGTTGATAGTTAAGGTTATCGTTGCCAGACAAAGCTGTAGCGAACAAACAGCACAAACAGGATATCAGATTAATTAATTTACATTTTAATAGACACCCATGTTTGATCTCGATTCATTATTGAAATGTCAATTGGACCTATATTTATTACACGATATAAATGTAGTGTATGGGGATCTCCAGGAAAACTTCAAACGTCTTTTCAATGGTTTATTAATAATTACTTCGTAAAACACACCTTACTCCAATCGTATCTACTCGCCATCTTCCTTTTCTTACTTCCTTTCACTCGTTCCATCGTTCATCCAACCATTCGTTCAGAAACATGATTTTTAACGTTCAGGAATGTTGACATACAGCCTAATCTTAATTTAATCCTACATAAATGACAAAAGTGTTTGCTGTGTTTTCCTTTTTGCATTATTTATAAAGACCTGCAGTAGAAAAATAAACAAAAAAAGGGTTCTAGACAGATAGTAGTAAAAAAAAAAATTGGACAACAGATGTGAATACTTAAACGTAAAACTATGCATAGCATGTCGCGGTGACGCAGTGACGCGAACCCACAAGATTTCCCCCTACCAAAAATCGCACAAAGCGTCAAAAAAAGTTTTCACTTATATATACCTAATTAATAATCTATATCTATCTATTTATTTATTTTATTTAACCATTTATGTACACACAAATAAACAGACAAACAGAAGGAAACAGAAAAATACGTACAAAGGTGATACTTATTTCAAAGTAAATCTCTTCCAGCATACCTGCGATAGGACAGAGGATAAAAAGAGATGTAGTCTATATATATCATCTCTTTGGAACTTCAATCGGTTAGCCTTTCTTGTTTTTGTAGGTAATATCTAGGTACATTCTACAAAAAAAAAAACTATTTTAATTTCAATTCTGTAAATTAAGACTGCATCTATAGCCGATTTATTGAGCTTTAAATTTCATATTTTGGTCACTTATACGAGCTTATCTTTTCTTATAAGGGTTAACCCTACCTTTACTACTAGCACCGTCCTCATTGGAGTCCTCACTGGGGGGTCCATGCGGGGCCCGCGAAGGCATCGGGTGAGGAAGTCTCGGGCGCGTCAGGAACGGCGGTGGGACCCCGAAAAACGGCAGAAACGGCGGCCACGGGGGCCGGGGGGCCAGCTGCGCCGCCGCCGCCGCGTACAGCTGCAGCGGGGCCGGCAGCCCGCCCTCCAGCACCATGCCGCTGCCTTCCCGCCTCGCACCCGATATCTTGACCACAACGCTCACCTACGAACCAACCCCATTCTCTAATGTCATTTTTCAAAACACCAATTTTTTTTTCTTGAGTCACTACGCAGTCCAAGCACTAACACAAGATGCAACACTGGCGCGCGTCGCGTACAGTCGGTACTACGGAGTGCTCGGGGCTCCACGCCGCGCCCGCCACTGCGATGGCGCGCCCGGGGGCGGGGCCACCTCCCCCCCTACCCCCCACCACCACACAAATTAATTCTCCGCCTCCTTCATATCATAGATTTATTTCTCCGACAGTACATCGCACCCGCTGCTAAACGCTTTCAGACCTTATGCCGTGAAGTTACAGATCTGTATTGAATAACGGGCCATAAATTAAGGGACAGCATACATTGAATTAACGGTAACGTAGGCGACGGGTGGCGGTAAGTTGAAATAAACCTTATTTATATGAAGATAACGTTTGTTATCGCACTGTAGGAGGCCCAACATGGGATTTATAGGGTTGCCGTACGTTTGCGGGCCCGTGGGGTTGTCATAATCTTTTTAGCCGCATGGCGCGGCGTGCCGCTATACAGTGACATGTAGAGAGTATCGGGAAGGAGTTATGTTATGGAATGTTGCTGTAAAGTTTTGCGTTTTGCCATTGCCCTTTTAGGTACTTACCTATGCGCTTATGTTGTACCTAAACATTCAACAGTAGGTAGAGACGAGTAGAGTTATTACCTAAACTTAAAAACTTAATTTAATTCCGGAACAGCTCCAAAACATATTTATAAAATTATGATTGATATGTGATCTATTCTACCGTCTGAGATGAAAGGTGTTTATTATCTGTAATGAACAAGAAAAAAATAAATATATTCATAGGAATTGTTCGGAGGTAATAATGGTTATATTTTAGATTTCACCCATTCTTTTTAATTTGACAGGTGATTGTGTGATGGGCGAGCAATCAACCGCCGAGCCGACAGCGGCACAGAGAGATGCGCACAATAGCGTTGCGTAAAACTAGATTACGACGCCTCCCAATCGCTCTAATGACGGACAAACAATCAATCATACAAAATTAACACGTTTCAGATTATATTTTTGACAGTGATGAATCATAAGCGACCGAAAGGCAATCAATTTCACAACCAATTCCTTATTCCATTAAACAAAAAAGTAATAACGTAATTGACATAAATAATAATAAAATATGTCAAGACAGCGTAACGAGCGTTCGGACGCGACATGACAGCTCTATCAGGGATCTGGTACTGAGTGTCGTGGGGGGCGTAAACGGCGGCTTGCGGCGCGCCCATTGGCGGAATGGCGCGGGGGGGGCGGAGCCGCGCGGCTCAGCCTTGCATGAATTTAATTAGTGCGAGGAGCACCTCGGGCGCATTAGGAGCCGCGATGGGCGAAGCAATAAAAGATATAAAGGAATGAGTATAAATTAAAAGTTAAATAGAGAGCGCTGAGTGTAAGCGAGAGGGGTGGTGCCTCTCGCTCTCTCGCCGCACTGCTCGTAATTGTTTGACGATCTTATTAGTATCAGTTAAATGTCGTTCTCTCTTTTTCTCGCGCGAATTTAATTACTTTTTAATTAGAGCGTCGGTTAATGAGAGTTTTGCAGGATTCGCTCCGGGCGTTCTGTTCTCACCATTGTCATTTTTGCGGTTTAGGATAATCGGATTATTGATTGCGTTCCTTTTAAGTTTTAAATCTATGTTGTTTAGTATAAATCTATGGTGATTTCAACTTTTGAATTTGAACTTTTACAGATCATTGTTGTTCTTCAAGCGTCAGTTTATAAGATATTTTTCAATTAAGTACATTTTTTTATTACCTACTAGCTGACCCGCCATTCAATTTCTTTATTTTTCTTTTAAAACACCTCATTATTTATTATTTATTTATTTTAAAACAAAAAAAAAAAATATTCTAATCGGTCAAGCCGTTTTCAAGTTATGGCGATGGCATGACCAAGGGAAATAGGGATTCATTTATTATTATGGTTATGACTGCTCGAACTTCATTTGTTTAGTTAGGTACCTATTTTACTCTTTATTTTTTTCCTCATAAAAACAAATAAAAGGTTGACGGTGATAATATTGCATTAAACTTCATTACCATTTTCGAACGTCTATATAAAACTCCATAGGCACTTAATAAGTAGGTCGGTAGATGTAATGAAATGATTAAAAAATAAAAAAATAAAACTTGTTACCGGATAAGAAAATAAATGCTTCATGACAGAAAGCCTACGTTGGCAAATAACTTTTTCAACGCTAAATTATTAAAGATCTACTAGTTGAGCTTTTCTAGTACCTAAAGACCTGGTCCATCTGCAGGATGGATACATATACTTACGTCGCAGTTGAAAAAGCGTAGACGCTACGTAGACGCCGCGTAGACACTGTGTAGACGACTCGTAGCCGACGCGTAGACAACGTAACATAGTTTCGATACAATCATTAACACAATGTCTTTCAACAAGGAAGCACTAATGTTGGGATTGTTGGTCAAAAGAAAATTAACATGAAATAAGGACGACAATGTTGGCCATGGAGGACCCATTGTGGAGTAAGGTCAAGTGAATAAAACTTGATACGGAATAGGTAGGTATATCAGTGAATCTTTGACAGTCGTTACGGGTCGTCAGAATTCCGAAAGTCTGACAACCAGTCTTACCAAGGGGTATCGTATTACCCAGTTACTGGGTTGTGGAGGTCAGATAGGCGCTCCATGTAAAATACTGATATTCAGCTGCATCTGGTTACACTGGAAGCCGACCCCAACATAGTTGGAAAAAGGCTAGGCAGATTGATTGAGGTAGGTATATCAACATGTCCCAGAATTTATAGCACAGCCGCTTAAGGGGTCAGTATGATCAACTTTTGTATGGGATCAAACCAGAAATCGCGAAAAAAAAAATCAGCTGCTCCCTATATTTTGACGAGTTTGATGTGTACCAAAAAGCAGATTTTTTTTTCGCGATTTTAGGTTTCCCATAGTAAAAGTTGTTCATAATGATGAGTACTTACAATGACCCCTTAAGCGTTGTGTCATCAATTCGAGGACATGTTGTATATTTTAAATACGTTATATAAATTGTAATGATAAGTAGGTAAGTTACATTTTGTTTCCCAAACATTGTCGTCACGGTTGTACCTAACATGTTGATATAATCATTTGTCCTAGGATTGGGTTCATTTCTATACGTAATGAAGGGTTCGATTCACGACCTCTTGCTCGCTCGATTATTCCTCAATAGTTTGGTTATTGCGGGTTATTTTAGTTAAAATCATAAAATAAGCTTTGTTACACTTTACCAAAGTCATACTTAGTTCTCCTACTACATAAGTAAGTACTAAGTATGATTTTTGTAAAGTCGTCTTCATCATTGGAATTCCTTAGATATCAATCAGCCCACTGGACAAAGGCTTCTACAAATAATATTTGTAGAAGCCTTTGTCCAGTGGGCAGTTATGACGGCCTACCGTATACATATTATGTATACGGTAGGCCGCAAGTCAATGGTAACAAAACCAGTAAAAGCAGGATCGTAATGAGGGTTTTCTGAAAAAACGTTCACTAGGTGGCAGCACTGAAACGTCAGGTCCGGTCATCTGTCAAAGCGCCTATATTTTCTTTAGTCGTGGCTGAATGGTGAATGAATGATGAAACGAATGATGAACGTCACCATTTAATTTATATTCATTGTCGAAATGGAAGACCTCTTGTCAAAGTGACGCCAGCTGGTGGCTGAATTTTCATGAAAACCCTCTTTGCGTAACACACTTTCTTTCACAAATTGAAGGGTTTTTAAGGAAATTCGTAATCCATGCTTCATATGTTTGAAAATTTCGTCTGTTCGACGACGTTAATAACGCAATGAATGTTGGCGAGCTGTCAAAATGAAAGACATTGCAATAGGGATGATGTCTGGGTAAAAAAAAAATCTATTTAATCCATCAGTCAGCTAATAAAAAAATATTAGACACGTATTTTTTGCTTTTTAAATATTAATAAAAAAATACTTGGTTAAAATGCATTAAATTTGGGGAGTGGGATCTGTCTACGTCACAACTAAGATAACAAACTACGTATAAAATCTAGCAAGGAGTGACGTCATGCCACATTTTAACTCAATGTATCGCCGTAATCTTTTGATTATTTAAAAAAAGAAAAAATATGTGTCCAATATTTTTCAATAATCTACATGATGAATAAAAAATGTTTTTATTAATTATCTCTATTGTTAGTATGTTACTGAATTAACCCACTGGTCTCGTACTTATTCTATTGAAACTCCGTACTACGCTAGGGCCGCGTAAATGACGTTCAAATTAAAATTCTTTATTGCGAACTATGTGTAGAATTTTTAGAACTTAGTTGCCTTTTAAGGCATTGCAATTGAATTGGTTATTATAAATATAAAATGAAAAAAATAAAAAATGTACATACTCAATATTACAGTTATACTTACAGTTTACATAATATTATATTAATTATCATTATTCATACATTTTATATTTTAACAGATTATTCTTACAATTTATGTCACAATAAATTAAGTATCAACAATTTATTTTAATATTAAATAATAAAATTATTTTTCTTCAGGAATTCTTTTACAGAGTAATATGTAATTAGGAAATCTTTTAGTTTCCTTTTAAAAATGCCAATTGAATGTAGATTCTTAATGTCTATGGGTAACTTATTATATATTTTTATGCCCATACAAAAAATATTATTGCTATATGTATACTGCAGTGTGGGATGTTTTATTGCGTAATGTATTTTTGAGTGGACGTGCAGCCTACTGTATACCTACGATCACACCGAGCTTACCTAAAGCGGGATTTACATTAACAACATTAATTGCATGCATGGTCAAATTGATTTCACAATACTAGTTTCAATACACTTGTTACGTAAGTTATTATAATAATTATTACTGTCGTGAAGTCTACAGTACCTATCACCGAAATCATGGCCCCGTCGACATCAAAGCTTTATTTTGCAATATAAGAACACTATTATCGTAGGTACACATGTGCTTTCGCGACACTCATTTCGCGTCGCATTTGATAGAGAAATTAGTTGCGCTACATTACTTTTATCAAAAATCGCGCTTGGCACGAAAGTATTTAGATTTGCATGTAAAATTAGAAGTAGTAGTGTGAAATTAGAAGTTTAGACGTGGAATTGTTAATGAAATTAATGTCAAGAAAATAATTTTATGTCATTAATTTAATGTTCAAAGCACTGCTTACCTTTATTACCATGATTCAAATGATGTATTTTTAATTCGTCCTAAGGTACCTAAACAAATAACGTAACATATTCAAGCATACTTCACCACATTCATCACCAATTTCTGTTTAGATATCAACATCGTGAGCATATGTCTCCGTCTCGCTCTAACACGTAGCTCTCCCGTATCTCCATCTCTATCTCGTCATTAGGCGGGCCATGCACGCGCACATCGTTACTTCTCATTATGTCGGGCTTACGCTCGCCCGCGTTATGTATTGTCTGCTGGGGAATGGCCCGCTTTAGTTGTTTTATTGATGTAGCATTGTAAGGGTTGAAATGTATGGTTCTATTATTTTATATGTAATAACTTGGGTAAAGTGCCGGTAGCTGTGAAAGAAGTTCGAATTTTCAAAAGCAGTAGGAAATCCTGTGACTGTATGTTCTTGAAGGTTCGTTGTGGTCTTTTTTTGGTTCAAACTTTATAGCCCATGTTTGAACATCGAACCTCGTTGGCACGCTTATAACGTCGGCCATTTTGAAAAAAAAAACTAGCTAGGCGGCCAGCGATGTACTTATCATGTCAATCGACAGAGTAAGTACCACAGACTACTTAGGGGATACTACGTGTAAGTACAAACAAAAAATATTTAGTGATGAATCTCTTAAGTAATTTACTTGAGTACATACATACATACATAAACTCACACCTCTCTTCCAATGGGCGCAGGCAGAAACCACAGATCGCCACCTGCTACGGTCCTTACATACCTACTCCTAAGATATTTGAGTTAAAAAACGTAAAAAAAAAACTTTATTTTTCCACGTTTTTGAACTCACTCAGATCAGTCAGATTGGATCAGATGTCAGGTCAGATTCATCACTAAATATTTTTTGTTTGCAATTACTTACTTTATCGATTGACACTAACTTCTTTAATCACTGGCCGCTAGGGGAGGAACCAAAAATGTTCGAACCGCTTTAAAAATGTGTTTGTTTACGATTAACTTTACGCGTCGAGTCACGGTGCATAGATTTACTGTTTAGCCAATACATTTTGGACTAAATAGTGACCATAGAGCCAGCTCTGTTTATAAAATATAGTAGTCCAAAAGCTTCCAAAATATGAGATTAAATTTCCTGCAAGATAAAAATGTATAAAGGGATAAATTAATGGATGGAACTAGGGTGGAACAATACGAGACTACCATAAAACAATACAAACTAACACAATGCGTTCTTATTATGTCTCTTCTAGAATTTTCAACTACGAAGCAGTCGTAAACTTGTAATTTTTCCTAGACCATAACTCGTAGCGTAGCTTGCGTAGCACGCGCGCTACGCAACTACGCACCAAGATACTGCAAAAAATATTGATCATACATTGATCACACCACAACACATCATCAATTTTTTTTTGGCACTAATAGGGTTGTCTCATGTTTTCCAGAGTCAAAAGTGTATGGTGTAACGCGAAAATCATGTTACACAGTAATATAAATGTTTATGTTATAAAAATTGTGCGTAGCGTGTAGTAGCGTAGCGTGCTACGAGCTACGGGTCTACGAAATATGGCGTTTTTTGCATTCTATCTTTGTTTTTGACCTTGTATGATTTTCCTTAGGCAGCGGCGCCTACTTTCTTCTTAATCTTGGGTTGGGAAGGAAATAAATTAAGTAGAAACATACCTGTATTGGAGTGGTGGCCCAGTGGTAACGGCTGCGACTTACGAGTTGTAGGTCGTTGGTTCGAACCCAGACAGGCGCTTTACTTTGTGTTAATTATTTCATCACCGCTGCACTCAAAACGGTGAAGGAAAACATCGTGAGGAAACCTGGAATGTTCTAGAACGAAAAATTCGAAAACATGTGACATCCACCAACCCGCGTAGTGGATGACGGCCTACTCCCCCTCAACGAGAGGAGGCCTATGTCCCAGTAGTGGGAACATTATAGGATGGTTATGCTATAGGTGCTTGTATAATATACGTTGCTTTTAATATTTTCGTTACAATGAAAAACATTTTACTTACTCACCTGTTTTCATCTATATCTTAATCTTCTAATATCTTTAAAATAGGTTTATATTTAAATATATTTATTCTCAAAAAGACACAAAGTCATCATTTTATACCTTTTTGGAAAGCTTATAGAATAGGCAAGTTGTTTTAGTTATTTGTACGATTAAAGTCATAGAAATTTTTGTGACGAGACAACATTTTTGAAGCGTAAAATGAAAATATTAATAAGATATTATTCTTAAATCGCTCATTATTTTAATTATTTTGATAAATTAAGTAGTTTTAATTATGTCAATAGCTTAATTAAAGTGCCAGCTACAACATAATTTTTAATGGTACCCATTCAAATATGTATTTTTTTTTTATTTGGAATTAAATGTCAAATTTTGGGTAAATATCGAAAAACTCTTAAAATTCAAATATCTCGAAAACTATTGAATTTCGGCCATACATATGGCGGGTTCAATTTGTTGCATTTTGGCCCCCTTATCAGCCCCTGACGGATATACGTCGAATTACCAGTAACCCTGTATATTGCTGTTTGTTTGTTTCGCTAAAACTCGAGAATGGCTGCGCCGATTTGAATATTGTTTCGTTTGTGTTAGTCTCCTCTTTAATGGTGTGGTTTAAAAGAAAAAAAAATAGGAAAAACAAAGAAATTGAAATTTAGACAGCACAGTGTCTGGCGGGTCAGCTAGTTATAAATAAATATAAAGTTCGTCACAGACGTCACGTTAAGAATTATGATACACCCACCCAATGCATTCAACTTTTAGGATGGGTGATATTTGTGATTAAAAGGTGATTAAAAATTCCTAGTTGTACCTAATTAACAGACTGACTAGAAATACTGGAATGCAATCACGTACCCACATAGGGAAACCCTAGAGTAATAATCACATAGTTTAACAAAGGTAAAGTCGTTTACAGCATTAAAGGCTCTGACGTCATGAATAGTACCAGCTTTAATAGCCAAGAGACCACACATCAATTAAAATAAGTACCGTAAGTACTTAAAGTACTCTATGATTTATGAGCAGATATCATAATCTATACAATTGCACACGCTATAAAGATAATACTGTGCTGTGAACTTGTGACTGTCCATTTTATTAGCTTTAATATGAGTCTTAGACCATAAGTGTCATAACGTATTTTACGAGCTAGACCACACAAGTTGCCACGAGCATAATTAAAATGATTATTGTTTTGAAAAACAATAATATTAGATATGTTTTTATTATCAGGGAAATATAAATTAGTGTGTTTGTTAGACCTCCCATTAAGTCCCCACGAGCGTCTGTCTCATTACTAATCTTACTGATATGAGCAAGTATCGTTTTACATACTCGTCATCATCTGCCTAGCCTTTTCTCAACTAATTTGGGGTCAGCATTCAGTCTAACCGGATGCAGCTGAATATCACATGAAGCGACTGCCTATCTGATCGGGTAACACGATACCCCTTGGTAAGACTGGTTGTCGGACTTTCAAGCTTCTGACGACCCGCAACGACTGTCAAAGATCCACGAATGACAGCCGAGATCAACGGCTTTACGTGCTTTCCGAGGCACGGAGGAGTCTTGGTAATACTCGGTACCTTAAGGTGCAACCGCGGCATGCGTGGTTTAACCTGATCGATCGACCCGTGCGGATGTTATTACTTAGTCACAAGCCCCTGTCTACATACCTATTGCTCGTGCTGACACAAAATAAAAAAACCGGCCCAGTGCGTGTCGGACCACGCACAATGAAGGTTTTATCGCAAAAAGAAACTTATCATTGTAATCCCAAAAATTTTTATTTATGTGATAAAATTACAAATGAACAATTTTCGGACTAGGGAGACAGACTTAGCAGTTTGGTTGTAATTATCTAGGTAGATACACGATAGTGTCGTATTCCTGTAATTATCTAGGTAGATACATGATAGTGTCATATTCTTGTAATTAAGTTAGGTAGATACACGATAGTGTCATATTCCTGCAATTATCTAGGTAGATACACGATAGTGTCATATTCCTGTAATTATCAAGGCAGATACACGATAGTGTCGTATTCCTGTAATTATCTAGGTAGATCCGAGGAGATTATCTAGGTAGGTGCCGATTCTGTTGTACAGCGAACTAAACTAACTAAACTATCACTAAAATTCTTTACTTTTTGCTATGAGAATCTTAGAGCTATTCTGCAAAAAAAACCTCTAAATTTAATAACAATTTTGACACAACTAAAATCGAGTTTGACAATCGTGACTCCACGTGGTATAGTGCCTGTAGTATATTTGACCCGGTGGCTTTAATTGGAACTAACGAAATCACTATGAAGTGACAAGGCTTGTCATATTTTGTTCACTGACATCGCCGTCGTTACCGGGTCAAATATATCTTAGGGTTAGATATAATATATCTTTTAGAGCTGGAGGGGCGCAGGGAGGGGGCAGCTTCAACGTGTTTTATATGGAATGTAGGTATCTTTTTTTTTTGGTACCTACATGTTGAGTCATAGGGGTTTATGGGTTATATAAAGGGGGGCCAAATTTTCATTGTTTTTGCGATAGGACTCACCATTTTCGAGATATGTGCAGAAGAAAAGAAAAAATAAACTGCTGTTTTTGCATCCTAAGTCAAGTTCTGGTGTGAATTTTAGTTCATGTCAACTAATTTTGTTTCACACCTTTTTAATCGCGATTAAACATAGTCTGATTTAGTTTGACAATTAAAATTTTAGGTGAAAACAGTCAAATTCAGAATATCAAAATTGCCATTTTCACTAAACTAATAACTCCGTACAATCTTAGTCCTGTCAAACTAAAATATAGTTAAGTTGTGTCACTTTAGTCAATTTCAGAATGGGAAATCGTCGTTTGACAGGAATAAACTAAATTTTAGTGATTTTTAGTCTAGTTTAGAGGTATTTGTGACAAGAGAATCGGCACCACTGTCATATTCCTGTAATTATCTAGGTAGATACACGATAGTGTCATATTCCTGCAATTATCTAGGTAGATACGCGATAGTGTCATATTCCTGTAATTATCAAGGTAGATACACGATAATGTCGTATTCCTGTAATTATCTAGGTTGATACACGATAGTGTCGTATTCCTGTAATTTTTTAGGTAGATACACGATACTGTCATATTCCTGTTGGTCTCTCACGGCAGTACAGCACCCAACGACTGAATACTCTCTTCATAACCAAAAATGACTAATGTTAATAAGAGTTTAAAGGATAAAATGATAATTCCTTTACTGTCAGGCAGCTAAGGCCATAAATAAAATACACAAATTATTGTTACAAAATAATAAACTAATACAAACATTAACAAACTTAAAAACGCTAGGGTGACTGCACACGAAGTGACGGCGTCGTGTTACGCTGGCGTGAGTGTTAGATCATACCTGCTTACTTTCAATATGGGTCATTTTGATTGCAGTATAGGACGTAAAGTATGTATCTAAGCTACATACCTTACTACATACCTAAGGTACATTTACCTATGGTATGTAGTTTCCAATAGGTAATTACACAAGATAATGTCGGCAAGTTAATCAGGTGAATGCAATCAGTTGACAAGCCAGGTACGAAGTGCGGGGTGTAAGGCAGGGAGGAAGCATTTGATTGATGATGCTCTTGTGCTCGCCACCGAGGCGAAAAGTGGCCAATATATGGTGGAATACCTAGACCATGAACAAAAACAACGATGGAATCTACATACTGTATCTTCTATAACTTAATGGTCGGTACACATATGTATAACACACGTTGAAACAAATTCGCTTTCTTGTTGTGATAAATTTCATATATTTGGAATGCATGTTCGTTTCAACACAATGTTACATTTTTATATTCACATAATTATGTGTACCTACCCACCGTAACTTCTAAATAATTAACAGTCAGGTTCGAAAATTAACGATTAGTAAGAACACATTCCCTTTCAATTCAATGTAGTCTCCTTCGATTGTGTGATTTTAAGGGGGAAGCGCTAGGGTAGCTCGGGAAATTCAAATTTTCTTTCGTTATGCAATTTGAAAGTCAGGATTAGGTTGTATGTTGATTAGCGACCGTAACATATATGTATTTACAGAATTATAATCATTAGAATCAGTAACAGTCCTTTAGTCGAAATCAATCTGCCTAGCCTTTTCCCAACTACGTTGGGGTCAGCTTCCAGTCTAACCGGATGCAGCTGAATACCAGTATTTTACACGGAGCGACTGCCTATCTCTGACCTCCACAACCCAGTGACTGGGTAATACGATACCCCTTGGTAAGACTGGTTGTCAGACTTTCGGGCTTTTGATGACCCGTAACGACTGTCAAAGATCCATGAATGACATCTGGGACCAACGGCTTAACGTGTTTTCCGTGGCACGGACGAGTTTCGGTATGTAAAGATGGTCACCCATCCACGGACCAAACGCGGCAAGCCTAGCTTAACATGATGGATCGACCCGTACAGCTGTTATTAGTTAGCCACGAGGTCCTCTAGAATAGACTTCAAATGTCAAGATTTCATGAAATATTCATTCAAAAGGATTAATTTGATCTTAAAGAATTAGTATTGATGACTTTAATGATTATAATTCTGTAAATATATACTTGTTACGGTCGCATATTTTGATCAACATACAATCTAATATTGATAATAAAATAATATAATAAATAATAAATTGCAAAAATGAGAAAATTTGAATTTCGCGGGCTACCCTGACGCTTTCGCCAAAACGTTCACATTTTGGTGTTCTAAAGTACTACCCGAAACCATTTTGCGAGGTGACCTGCGATCTGAAGGACGTTGAGCCATTTAATTCCAGAAAATATAAACGCACCTTGCTGAAACAGCAACTGGTAACGGGTAGGGCTTTTTGTAAATCTTGATGTTCAAAAAGTACTGATTCTGAGCCTAATAAGAATGAACGATTTTTGACTTTGAACTAAAATACACCTATAATGTTTAGGTTACTTATCTACGGCATGACTTAGGCCGCGTCCTAACCAAAAGCGATGATCGAGCGAGCGAGGCGTCTCTGCTTCGTCTAGCAAAATTTGCTTTACTCTTTAAGTTTGTTGGTACTCCTCTACAGGACGTATTTTACAACCGATATGGACGAAACTTGGTATACAGGTTTATGACTTTATAGATTTTTTTGTCATCGGGGACTTTTGATTGGTGGGTACTTCATCCAAAAAGGGGCCAAAAGGGGGCTACTGGATATCTCCACTTTATGAGTTCAAATTTCGATGGTTTTTTTTTTTTATTGGAAAGGTAACTTTAAATTGGTCTCATAAAAATTTGGTGAAGATCTGATGAGGATCTTCGAAGTGATGAGCAGAATAGCTCCTGAAAATGCAATAAATTGCTCACGTTTAGATTTCTACCAGTGGAATCGGCCCTTTAACTACTGGGTAGGGTTTTATGGAGCACCTGGAACCACTTTGTCATCAAAAAACTAGAGAATTCTGAAAATAATTATCAGAATTCTCTAATTGTTTCAAAAAAGTTTGTGCCCGCGAGGTCTACTGTTCGCAGAACTACTACTATAGGTATGAATATGACATAGTAGTGCGATCAATTAACTCTTAAAATGTCGATTGCACACCATGTGTACAGATAACAATAGAATTTCAATTGTGTCTGCTAATTAGCGCGCGACGGGTTAAGTCGCGTTTGTACGTCAAAATTCATACAAACGATCTCGTCTACGTACTCGCGTGACGTTTGCTTTTCGTTAGGATGCGGGTTTATGCATAGTTCTACACAGCCACTCATGCGCAATCACTAACACAATCTTAACTCTTCTGATCTCCTTTCCATTTCCGTCCGTCACGTCAAAGTTAAACTTTTATAAATATTGATAACGCAAGATGGATGGTTCGCACGCGCGGCTCCAATTGATTTAAAATTAAATACACAATGTTTCTCGATGATTGATGCACATCACGCCTGGGAACGGGTTAGGGTAACCTTGCTAAATGGATATTTTTTGCGCATTTCTTCATGGTCCAGTGAGCACAGTCATTAGGAAAGGGTTTGAGGGAATCTCGTTTAAATTGAGTTGAGATTTTGTTTATAAAGGGCCTTAGTACACCTCCGCCGCTAAACCGCAAGATGTTTCTCTACTCGAGTAGCGGATTATCATGCGAGTCAGTTGAATTGAACTACTGCGGTTTCGCAGCCATGGTTTCGCGGCGAAGGTGTGCTAAAACCATTAGGAGAATGTCGTGATTATGTGCTTTGATGAATTATTGGTGAGACGGCCAATTTCGGCGGAGACTGGCCTTCAGTGCGGGAGATATTATTTTATTATTATACAGGGTGTATCTGAAAGGGTGTGGTACAGACCAACAAACTGAATAACTTTCTCAATGGGACCAACATCGTAATCAAGAAAAAATTATCAGCTGTCCCGTACAAAGCTTCAATACTACTCGAACCAAATGTTACCTATGGGACGGCTGATATTTTTTTCTCGATTACGATCAGTTCAAATTGATGATCGGTACCACGCTTTCTGATACACCCTGTAGTGCACAAGTGTGTGCGCATACACATGTGACATGGTACTTGGTAGGTACACGAAGTCACAATAGTGGATCGGTAACGTAAGTACAAATGGATTAAAAGTTCTTCAGTTCTTCAACTAGCTTATGGAACAACTGTGGTTATCCAGCGGAGTGGATGTTACGTATGCATTAATTAGCCCTCTTCTTCCACTGCAGTCATTCCCTCACTAAGCAGGATTGTAACCTCCCCAATAAAGACTCAGTAGTTTATTTCAAGATACCGACGTGCTTAATTAGTTCAACCTACTCGTACTACATCGATTTCCTCGGTTTTAAAATATGTAGTCAGATCTTGTCCTCCTTTTTAGGGTTCCGTAGAAAAATGGTAAAAAGGAACCCTTACGATTCAGTCTGTCTGTCTGTCCGTCTGTCACAGCTGGATATCTCAAGAACTACTAATGCTATCAACTTGAAATTTGGAACAGTTTTAGATGACGTTTGCCCAACTCTTTTGCAAATATGAAAAAAAAAATGGTTTTTTTTTGCAATGGACTGAATGGGGGTCATAAAAATTCGAAGTGGAGCTACTAGGGCATGTGGGGTATCATATAAAAAAGCGCTGTTTCCACATTCTTAAACATTTTTTTTCTTTTTTTCAGGCCGCATAGTTTTCAGTTTTAATAAAAATTGTAAAAAAAAAATATCGTTGCCCCCCTTATCTCCGAAGGTTGCATCTAGAGAAAAATCTGAAATTACTCTATCTGATAGAAGTTTATGTAAAGATTACAGGAAAAATAAAACGATGTCTGTGAATAGCACACTTATTCAGAAATCGGAACGGAACCCTCGGTGCGCGAGTCCAACTCGCTCTTCACCGGTTTTTGAAGAATAACAAGTAACTAACAAGCCTTGATTAACACCATGTTTAGCGCAAAAAACCCCAACACAAATTAAAACCCATACCATCAACTCAAATAAAACCATACCCAAACACATACATAATTAACTGACACCAAGCACAGCCACTCAACTTCCTGGAGAAAGTCAAAAAGCGGCCAAATTCATAATCTTGTTAGCACTCAAATTTGCATTAATTAAGGCGTTGAGGCCTCACAGTTGTGTCTAAACTCTCTGAGGGCGGCCGAGGGTGGAGTGGGGGTGGGGGGTTAGATAATATTCAAATGGTACATGTAACGACGCGGCTGCCGCTTGAGCCCTGCCGCCCGCAAGCAATATAGATGGTACACTCGGGGTAAGAAGTGTTGGGGGTTGAATTATTTTGGAGGCTTACATAGTTGCCTGTAAATCTTCTCCCAATACAGAGACAGTATCTAAACATGCCATCCCAATAACATTTTTATTTAACTAGAACATAATGGTTAAGAATCGAAGAGATGAATGTCCAAAGGTAAGGAATGTTGATCTACTTTGTGCATACTACTGGTGTGCAAAGCTGTCTGCGATTCATTTATTACGCATGCTTTTCCCCGAACTTGGGCAGCCTTACACGCCAATAACGCTGAATAAACAGATTAATAATCCGAGTAATATTACCTGTTTTTGGGAATTATACAACTGCACATATTATGCACAAATCACAAATAGTTCCCTATTTAAGTTCCCAACTAACGCAGTTTGGCAATAGTACATTTTGATACAAGTGGAGAATTATAAAACTTCATTACTTCAACATCACATACTGTCATGGCGGGTTACTTTGACTCGAGGGCATAACTTTGGCCCAAATCGAGACAAATGTTTAGTGTCATTAAATCGACACATCAGTTCTGCAAGCAAGTTATATCGCCATCTATTAGTAACCGAAGGAAATACGACGTTCGGTTGTGCGGTCGCGACACGGCGGGCAGTTCCAACATTTGTCTCGATTCGGGCCAAAGTTATGCCCTAGAGTCAAACTACCGCGCCATGACGGTACCAAAGGAAAAATGCCAAACCACCAACACTTCTGTACTCAACAGTACCCGAGTGAGAGCACTGGGGGTGCGCTCGACAATTTCCTCGTCGGGTAATTCACTAGGATTTAATTTAAATTAGTTTTGGCTTGGCTTAATAGCTTCCCCCCACAGGGGGAGGTGGTAGAACGTGGCGCCGCTCCAAACGATGTATTCTGATATTCAGATCGGCTGCTTTTGGATGTTGATTTTCGATAGCTGTTTAGTAGTTAATTAGTTCGTGTTCTGGTAATTCTGGTTTTCTCTTTGAGCTGGATTTTTATATATTACTGTGTTGTTGGCTTATAAGTTCTTTACTTCTAAAGAACTTATAAGCCAACTCTTTACTAAGCCAGTTCAGCCAGCTTTCTTTGCTTTTTTAAGCCAGTACTTTACTTCTTTCTATTGGGTGTATGAGAGTACACAGTGGGTGCGTAGATAGGTACTGTGAGGGCTCGAACCTCACAGTAGGAGATTTACTATGTTAATAATGAAACGAGAGGGACTCTAGTTGAATGGGGCTGATGTCCGTTATATTTTAAGCTTCGGATAAATTATAATTCACACTCCTTAAATAAAAATGGTTCTACGCGGAGCCCTACCAGAATCTATCTGTCATCCTACAAAGAAAAACGAGGTTCGTTTTTCTCTCTAGAACACATTCAATATTTGAATGATTTAATGTCGGCCAGTATAACATTGTCAAGGCTTAACCAAAGTATCAAACCTCTACAGTACCTACTTACTTACGAAACAGTATCTTCAATGGTGGTACTCGTATGAATGGTATACCTGCATTAACTTAATTTGCTGATTACCTACTAATAACATTAACCCATTATTTATTTAGATTTACCAATCTTAGTATAAACTATATAAATTACAGGAAGCAACAGAAAATAAAGAACTAAATGTAATAAAACTAGCTTTTGCCTGCGGCTTCGCCGGCGTGGATGTCAGGAGTTATCCCCCGGGAACGTACTACCGGAAAAATTATCGGTCATAAACCAGGTCATGTTCTACCCAAGTTTTCATCTAAATCGGTTCAGCCGTTTTAGCGTGAAAGCGTAACAAACAAACAAACTCACTTTCGTATTTATAATATTAGTTAGGATAGGTACAGCATTTTCTTATTATCACATACTGGGTGAACAATCTACACCCAGCAACGAAGTGAAGCTCATTGCCCAGAGGTTGTCAAATTCTTTTGATTCTGTAGCAGTAATGGTTTGAATTTTCCAATCGTCAAATCTAATCAAAATTATAATCTTTATCATGATTTTATCTGCAACATACCCACACAACATTCCCTCAATATAAATCAAGCTGCATGACTCCTTTGACACCAGCTCGTCTCTCAGAATACAACCGTTCGATGTCCGTCGGTAACTAGAGTAGCATCGCACCCCCCACCTAATTATTTGTGTCGACTTTAAAACGCCACCAATTACATTAACGCCCCGTTACGCCCCGATAATAACTGATGCCAAAAGATTACATAAGTGTTACTGGGAATAATGATTTTTGGGAAAAGAATTCTGGAAGAATGTGATGCAGTTCTTGGAAAATTATTTGCATTCGCGTTGATACCTACCTACTCGATTTTATGTTTTATTACGATGAACTTTTGGTTTTAAAACTAACACGACTAATGCCAGGTGTCTGAGGTTTTAAACGGAGTTTATCCATTCGATAGTGATTATTGGTTCGATATCGTGTTTATTAACACTTCGTAATGGAATAATTTAGCTTAAAAGTCGAGTGAATTACTAACGAGGGCTTATCTGAGAACCTCAAAAACCGAGCATACGGAAGGAATTCGCTCAAATAGATCATTTTGTCGAATCAATAACTATTGAGACTTTAAACGCCGAAGAATTCCTCAGAATCCGGGCAAAAGTTTCCCATAAGTGGCAGACCCATTTTCTAAGATAAATTAAAATCAAAATAAAATAAACAAAATAAAGAAAACTATTCAGATTATTAAATAAGTAATAGATAAATGCTTACGCCTAAAAAATAAAAATGGATTTACAACAAGCTCCTTCCGACACAGCCGCTAAAAACAACACCAAAGAATTGTACTCAGCGAACAGAATTGACACCAGAATCACCACAAGACTTACCACCCATTTCTAAATAGATAAGCCCCCACCCCCACCTAATTATTTGCGTCTCCTTTAAAACGCCGACAATTATATTAGAGCCATGTTATAACGCCCTGAAACATCCTGAAATGGCCGCAATAACTATTTGTAGTCAAAACTTTACGCTACACAATTATAATATATCTAAACGGTGTGGGACATTCGGTATGTTAATATGGGACTGTGGGGCCATGGGACGAATTAGAGACGAGGTGTAATGACTTTTGCATCTTCGAAAGTTTTCTATACAGGGTCAAACTAAATTAGCTAGCGAAACTCTGCAGACATGATATGTATCGTTATGTAAACACGATAAAATTGATATAATAGGTCTTTACCTATGAAATTGCCGTTTTGTATGAAAAAATTTAAACGAATTTTTTTCATGCATTTTTTATTTGTATTAATCGAAGTAATCACCCATGCAATCAATGCATCTTTGCCAACGCAGTGGCAGTTTATTGATGCCGCCCTTCTTAAAGAAATCAGCTGGACGGGAGGCAACAAATTCTTCATAGGCATTTTGTACTGCCCCTCGGGTATTGAACTTTTTTCCCGCCAAGAAGTTATCCAAATTCTGAAAAAAGTAGTAGTCTGTAGGCGCAAGGTCTGGTGAGTAGGGCGGATGACGGAGAGCTTCCAACCCCAGTTCTTACAACTTGGAGACCGTCTGCTGTGCAGTATGAGATCGCGCGTTGTCGTGCAGGAGCAGCGGAGACGAGCGATTGACCAATGCTGGTTGGAGATGTGCCAGCTTCTCCATCATTGTGTTCAGTTCTTCACAGTACACATCTGAAGTAATGCTCACCCCGTTTGGTAAGAAGCTGTGATGAATCACACCGGCGCTAGACCACCAAACAGTGACCATCACTTTTCTAGGGGTAAGTTTTCGTTTAGGGCATTGTTTAGGTGCTGAACCAGGATCCAACCAACTTGCTGAGCGCTTGCGGTTATCAAACAGAATCAATTTTTCATCGCAGGTAACAATGCGGTTCAAAATTCCTTCATTTGTGTGTCTGTTGAGCAGTGCAAGGCACGTCTCGACGCGTACTTCGCGCTGGCGATCATTGAGTTCGTGGGGCACCCATTTGTCAAGCTTTTTTACCTTGCCAATTTGACGCAAATGGACCAATATTGTTTTGACGCTAACGTCGAAAGCTGCTGCTAATTCAGCCGTAGATTGTGTATCATCAGCTTCCACAATCGCCTTTAATTCGTCATTGTCGACCAGTCTTCGGACGACCGCGAGGTTCATTTTTCAGGTCGAAATTTCCAGAACGGAAGCGAGCAAACCAATAACAAGTGTTGCGTTGGTTTGTAGTGTTAGCTCCGTAAACGTCGTTGATGTTGCGTGCCGCTTGTGCCGCGTTGCTGCCACGACGGTACTCATATTCCATAATTACTCGAATTTTTAACGTATCCATGATGACGAAAAAGATTGAAATGCGATGAAAATGTAACAGTAATCAATAAACAAATGACTACTTTTGGAAAAAAAAATCCATGTTTTTAAAATAAAATTAATTTGAAATTAGAATTCTTAGCCAAACAAAAATTATTTTGATTTGAAATGGCCAGTACTGCAGAACGGCAATTTCATAGGTAAAGACCTAATAATAATAACACGGTAAATGACTAAACACTTAATTTGTCGAAATATTTTCATACAAATCTGACCTAATATGTACACACGGCTACACACCAAGCTATACATTTCCAGTTTACACTGACCTGTCATTGTAAGGAAATCCTATATAATGCGAGATCAGCTTATACTGGAAATGTATAGCTTGATCTGTAGCCGTGCGTACGATAGTTTTACCGTCCTACATAAAACTGCCTTGTCACATTGTCATAAGACCCAGTTATATAGGTACGTCAAATATCCGTCTCTACTCTTATGATCAGCCTATAATGTTCCCACTGCTGGGCCACAGGCCTCCTCTCGATGAGAGCGAGTGGGCCGTAATCCACCACGCGGGCCCAGTGCGGGTTGGTAGATGTCACATGTCTTCGAATTTTTGGTTCTAGGACATGCCGGTTTCCTCACGATGTTTTCCTTCACCGTTTTGAGAGCAGTGGTAAAGAAATAATTTACACAAAGTAAAGCGCCTGTCGGGGTTCGAACCCTACAAATGGTAAGTCAAGGCCACTGGGCCTCCACTGCTCTCTACCAATTATTTAGAGAATGTCAGTAAGGTTTTGGCCTAGGCAAGTGTCATGAATGTGCTTAGCTGGTTACCGGTTAGTTACTGGCGGCTTGCCAGCCTCGCTGTCATCTAAGTACCTGAATGACCCTATATTATTAAAGAGATAGCTCCTCTTATAAAATTTATACGTAACGAGAATCGCCTTATCAGGTTATCGATATCAAAATAAGCAACTAGACCTAGCATTCGTTGACTGATGCCGCTGAGTATAGTGTAGTAGTTAGGATTGTAGAATATTATGTGGTTGTGTGGATAACTACTCTGTATTCACATACGGAGTCTTTGCCTACAGAGTCATGGTTTTAGTTTTTAACTTGGAATTAATTTTAATTTGAATATGTAATTAAGCAAACATTCGTGCAAAATCCACGAGAACCTACTGCCGACAAATTGCTCTGCAGTTTGGCAGGTGCTATATAAGGGATAAAATTGTATCACTAAGGATTAAATAAATAAAAAAAAAAAAAAAAAAAAAAAAAACCTACTAGACTAAGTATATATACCATGTATATAAATTTATTAATGTATGTATATGTTGTATATGTATATGGTACACCACGGACTACCTACAGAATTGTCTCTCCTTGTCCCCATACTCCATCCAAAGGTTGTCTGTAAAAGATCGCTTTTAGCGATAAGACCGCCCATTGTGTCACTCTATGTAAAATTTCAACATTGTAACATTGTAACCTGTAATTTAAATGGTGTGTCATAATAAAGAGTATTCTATTCTATTCTATTCTATGTTGGGGTCGGCTTCCAGTCTAACCAGACGCAGCTGAATACCAGTATTTTGCATGGAGCGACCGCCTATCTGACTTCCACAACCCAGTACTGGCTATAACGATACCCCTTGGTAAGACCGATTGTCAGATTTTCGGGCTTCTGACGACTCGTAACGACTGTCAAAGATCCACGAATAACAGCCGGGACCGTTCTTTCCAAGGCACGGAGGGGTCTTGGTATGTAAAGATGGTCACCCATCTACGGACCAAGCGTAACTTAACCTGATCGATCGACCCGTCTGGCTGTTATTACTTAGCCACGGGCCCCTCTTGTGAGATTGTATATTTCTTTTGCCGCTATAACAACAAAAATAGTAAAAATAAAATAAAGTGAAAAAAAAGTAAAGAAAGTAAGTAGTAAGTAGTAGTATAAAGTGAAGTGAAAGGGTATACAAGAAACGTGTTTTTTTAATCTGAATTATTTTTTTTAATATGTATGTAGTGTTAAATAATGTACGGTGGCACCGAACCCTTCGAGTGTCATTTCGACTCGCACTTGGCCGATTTTTGTGAATTACAAACATACCTATTACAAAGTGTGGTGTATATGTCGCAGGCAATTTGTATGATTCCGCTTTTTACAAACGGCGTCGTCCGTTTAAAAACGCTCGCAGTTGTGAAATATGCCGAAGGCAAAATACAAATTGCCTTGTCACTATATAATATAATATATGCCACAACATTTATTTTGATGGACAATTCAAACGCCGTTTACAAAATGCCGCAGCAAATTGAAGTATTTAGTTCTATTTCTCAAGGCTCTCACCGGCCACTGCCGCGGCACCACTCGCTCGGCTCGCACGTGGTTGGTCACAGTTCTAACCTAACCTAACCGGGGTGCCCTAGCTTAGCTACTGCGACCAATTTGGATCCCGCGTGGTTAGTCACAGTTCCAACTGAACTTACAATAGCAATCAATGGTGCCGATTCTCTTGTGAACGCACTAAACTAAAATTAGAGAATCGCTATCTTTTACTAACAGGCAGCGCGAGAAAAGGACGGCTATAGCTATGAACTAAGTTGGAGATGTCAAACTAGTTCACGCCTTGCGCTTCACCGTGTTTTTTAGTTGACATGTTTTTACGTGTCGTCTAAATGTCTATGGAAAAATTAGTTCCAACTAATTTGACAGCTCTAATTTACTTCCGTCCCTTTCTTGTCATAATATAGAGAAAAAGTTAGCAATAGCCTAAATTAAGTTTAGTTTGTGCACAACAGAATCGGCACCAATGTCGAATTTATAACAATTGAACGAGTTGCCAATTTTCCTTCGGCATATTTCATAACTGCGAGCGTTTTTAAACGGACGACGGTCGTATTTATAATGACGAATCCTACAATCTGCCTGCGACATATACAAGCAAATTTAAATTCAAACAAGTTATAGAGAGTTCGTTAGTTGGGGGATTGTTTTAACACTGAAACAATCTACTTAAGTAGGTAAGAATTCAGGTAGAGACAAGAATTCAGCATCCATGTATTATTTCAAAACCTGCCATCAGCATCAAAATCCACAGCATTTTTCTTCGCATAATCCTTTTACACCATCCTTTCCTGTTTTGTAGGATTCTGTCCAGGTCTTACTGATGGCATAAAAATATCACTGAATCATCTCGTCATCGGTTTTTCAACGCTCCTTTGCTCCACCATAAACCGCAAAGAAAAAAAAGATATATAGATAAAATTCTTTATTAAGGTAACCTATAGTACTCCATTTGTTTTAATTCTAAGACAGTACCTACACAACTTTAAAATATTCAAACAAATACTATTAAATTCTAAGACAGTACAATTTTAATATTCAAACAGATTTCGAACACCTAACCCTGCGTTTGCCGACGGGTCCGAAGCGTCCCGGCTCTGACAGATGCGGTCGTTACACGTTATGGTACGTTTGGGAGACGCTCTCGCGAGACTAGCCGGTTATCACCGCACTGTGATTATATCTACAAGTACAGATTTCAATGACGGTGGAGAGTTTTATGGTGATTAATTATTTAAGAAGAATTTGCTGCGTCTTGTTGTTGCTGTCATGAGCTTTGTATTTTGAATATTTAGTGTATTTTTGAATAATTTCTAGAATCCAATAAAGTTTATTAGTTTTCTCATATAAATCATTAAAAACTCTAAAACCAACACAATCCACAGATTATTAAGTAACATTTCAAAATCAACAACTTTTTTTTACAACCTACAACATTATTAAAATATACGTTTTTATATTATAAAACCACGCGTAGAAGCGGAACTTAATTTAGGAAATGAACTCACAATCGCCCAATATATTTTTACGATCCATCCATCAGTGTTTATCGCCACATCATTGTGACGTTTGCTCGTAACCCTAAACGTTAAAGACGCTTCGTGTTGTAAAATAAAAGATTCAAAAGAAATGAGAATATAACTAGAACATTTTATTATTCATTTACAGTAAATACAAAGGTTTTTATGATCTTATGGTGTGATGGAATACGTTTTTCATTCATCTCCCATTTTAATAACATTTTGTTTGTGTATTGACACGAAAAGAAGTAGAGAAAGTAAGCCGATGTTCGCACGGACGTAAAAATATCGCGGCGATTTTTTTTCGCGCACTGGAGTTTCAACGCTCTCTACTTAGCGCCGAGAGTTGAAAATCCAACAGTGTGTTTTTTTGACGCGCTGGGATGCACTCTGTTGTTGTTAAGTTGGATTCTCGAAGCTCAGACAACACCGAGAGTTGAAAATCCAGTGCGCGATAAAATCCCGCTGCGATATTTTTACGTCCGTGCGAACGTCGGCTTAGACTCTATAGTTTTAAAATCTAACATTTCGCTCAAAATATAGGAGTTCGGAAGAAAAAAGTGGAGGCCTTTGCCCAGAATTGGACAAAATGCAAGGTAAAAAAAAAAAACAAGTGAAAAATTGAGATCCGTATCTTCCTCTAACGTCGGCTACTTCTGTTATACGGGCATAATGTGTTTTATTTGCAAGGACAATGATAAAACACTTAATTCAAGACAACTCAAAGCCCCTGCTTAGTAAAATTTATTGCTACAATAATCCAAAAAAAACTGACGTAACACCGTAAGCCTACATTTTGATAACCAAATAACCGAATAGCATGAGTGACAGGTGTCGAGTTAACAGCTTTTATTACGCTAAATAAAGATTTAGATAACGAATTTCATTTCGGTTACCGCTAAAAGAATCATAAACAATGGTCCTGTCTGTAACCACGACACCGTGACACATGTTTCAATTATTCTTATCAGTTATCTCTTTTCGACTACATTTGGCCCATCTCTATTTATAAATATCAATACTAATGCATTGCTGGGTTTTGTACTATATTTGTTTTAAAAATCCCGTATAAATCGTCAATGGAATGTAAATAAACGGGGTCGTTGTACGAAATTTCAATAGTGTACCGTTTAAAAGATTATCTGTTCGCATTCAGCCGCAATCGAAACCGACTTTTGTTGTAATAGTCACATCTGGCAGAATACTCGGTGGCATTGCGGTGGGGTGGGCCGGCTCGACCCAGGCGTCGCAAGTCAAGGGTTACGGTGACAATTGTTATTGTCCTCTTCAAATTAAAAATGTTACATTATTAAATCTGTTATTGCATCTTTATGAATGGGTCCTTTAGAATGGAAACGGCTGACACTAATACTGACACAAACTAGGTGTTTAATCTGTGTAGAATTTTATAAATTCAAAAAAGAACATTGATGACACGGTTAGGCAGTAACTGAGCTTATGAGTCATGGATTTGATTTTCGCAATGGATAGAAGAATTTATGAGCAGAATAAGCAAGCTGAAGTGGCAATGGGTCGGCCATATTAGTAGAACCGATGACCGTTGGGGTAGACGTGTTCTAGAGTGGAGACTGCGAATCGGCAAACGTAAGGTAGGACGCCCTTTTTCTTTTTTTGTGGATGGGAAATCATCAAATGACTTCTCCCGCTCTGTGCGTGTCAGACTTTTACTTTCTAAAACCCACCCGTGTTCCTTCAATTGCCCGTGCCAGGGCCAAGGTATCTCTTTCGATCTACCCGCGACCCTGGCGGTATCGGCCCTATTGGACCCCATCACTACTGGCATCTCTTTGAGGCGCGCGTGGAACACAACGCGCCGTCGACCCGGGCCTGGTCCTTACCGGACGGCGAGCTGCCCATTACTCGTCGTCCGCAAGCCCGCGCCTACGGTGGCCGGGAATCGGCGATAGATTCCCGCCGAGGGCGCGGCTGTTGCCTCTCCCAGGTAGGACGCCCTCAGGCTAGGTGGAGCGACGATATTCGCAGGGTGGCTGGTAGCAGCTAAAAGTTGCTGAATGGCGTGCAATAGGAGAGGCCTATATCCAGCAGTGGACTGCTATAGGCTGATGATGATGAAGAAGAGCAAAAATACATTCAGAGTGTGCTGAAAATTTTTTATTAAATTCTAATGCCTTTGAAAAGGGTACCTTCGTTACTAACCAACAAACAGTGCGTAGTTACAACAGATTTTGACAAAACACATTTTTATGCGTACCAGCATCTATACATTTATCTCTAGCCTCAGTAAGTAAATCTCCTATTCCCTATAAAACCCTCTACAGGAAAAATCCTTTCAACCCTTTACATGAGTACATACATAGTGGTTACGTGTTCAATTTGTATTCAGATCATGAGTCCGCGGCCTTAGAAGCGCAGCGACGAAGTAGAACTTGTAAAAAAATAATATATTGCCGGGAAAGCGCGGGAAATGATGAAAAATGGCCGCCATGGCCGATTGGCAGCCCTCGCCCGACGTCATTAGTTAGTAGTCGCCGTAAATTTTATCTACGAAGAAAAACAATGTACGAAAAACTGCGGTTGTGGTGTAGGCTTGAAGGGAGGGAATGGGATATAATAAGGCACTTTAAAAAAGGTTGTGAATATCCATGTATACATGTATATTATGAACTTTTAATTTAATGAATTTCTAAAGTGATCCTACCTTGATTTTACAAACCGACTTAGGGCCTTTAACACGGCACGGTTTTATTACGGTACGGTGTATAAACCGCGCCGTAGAAAAAACGTGTCTGTCAACAAGCTTCCATAGTGATCCATACAACACTGACGACCGCGCCTACATATGGCGTATAAACCGTGACGTAGAAAAAACGTGTCTGTCAACAAGCTTCCATAGTGATCCATACAACACTGACGACCGTGCCTACACATGGCGTATAAACCGTGACGTAGAAAAAACGTGTCTGTCAACAAGCTTCCATAGTGATCCATACAACTCTGACGACCGTGCCTACACATGGCGTATAAACCGTGACGTAGAAAAAACGTGCCTGTCAACAAGCTTCCATAGTGATCCATACAACACTGACGACCGTGCCTACACGTGGCGTATAAACCGTGACGTAGAAAAAACCTGTCTGTCAACAAGCTTCCATAGTGATCCATACAACACTGACGACCGTACCTACACATGGCGTATAAACCGTGACGTAGAAAAAACCTGTCTGTCAACAAGCTTCCATAGTGATCCATACAACACTGACGACCGTGCCTACACGTGGCGTATAAACCGTGACGTAGAAAAAACGTGTCTGTCAACAAGCTTCCATAGTGATCCATACAACACTGACGACCCGTGCCTACACGTGGCGTATAAACCGTGACGTAGAAAAAACCTGTCTGTCAACAAGCTTCCATAGTGATCCATACAACACTGACGACCCGTACCTACACATGGCGTATAAACCGTGACGTAGAAAAAACCTGTCTGTCAACAAGCTTCCATAGTGATCCATACAACACTGACGACCGTGCCTACACATGGCGTATAAACCGTGACGTAGAAAAAACCTGTCTGTCAACAAGCTTCCATTGTGATCCATACAACACTGACGACCGTGCCTACACATGGCGTATAAACCGTGCGTAGAAAAAACCTGTCTGTCAACAAGCTTCCATAGTGATCCATACAACACTGACGACCGTGCCTACACATGGCGTATAAACCGTAGTTTTTCACGGCAGTAAAAACGTGTGTACAGAGGGCTATTTATGGTTTTCCAGACGTTTCAAAACTACATACTCAGCTAGTTTCTTAATTTATCAGTACCAAATAAAACTTATAATTGACTAAATTACTTCCAGAACATGTTTCTGTAACCCGAATAGAAAACAAACTTCTCTACACTGAACTCCTCCATACATTCTTATAAACATTTTGCACAAGCAAAATCTCACAGGCGTTGTTAGTTCGTTACTAAATCCCACCAGAGGGCGTGCCGGTACTAAGTGGCTTTTCATTTTCCCGCCCGCAACGCATTTTATTTATTTTTCATCGCCCGCGGCACCCCGATATTATATCAGCCATTTTGCTCATTTTTATTGCACCCGCACAAATGCACCTATTACTTTTTATAGAATGTATAATGAATATTGTGTAGGTGGGGTGTGTACTGTGTACCTTCCTGCAAGTTATATGAGGTGACAGTAAGTATGTATTTACGCTAGGGAGATAGGCTTAAGTAAAGTGAGTTTAAGGAGGATGCGCAAAAGTAGCCCGCGAAATTCAAATTTTCTTACGTTTTTTGCAATTTGCAGGTAAGTATCAAGTTGTATGTTGATTAAAATATGAGACGCGGTCGTAGCTAATATGGTTTTATAGAATTATAATCATTAGAATCAACAATACAAGTCCATAAGTTAGAATTGACCTCAAACCTCATGATGTCATGAAATCGCTATAGATTTGAGGTCAATTCTAACTTATGGAGTTGTATTGCAGATTGTAATGAATATTATTCTGTAAAGACATATCAGCTACGGCCGCGTCTCATATTTTAATCAACATACAACCTGCCACTGACCTGCAAATTGCAAAAAACCTAAGAAAATTTGAATTACACGGGCTAACAGCGCATCCCCCCTTAAGGCAAAATGGGTCCCAAAGATTTTGAAGCAATTCGGGTGAACCCAAAATCAATTTTTGTCCTCAAAAACTACAAATGTGACTTATTCTTTTTCATGAAAACCAAGGTTATTAAAACTGAAGATTTTTCTTTAGTAAACAGGTTCACGGTGCACGCCGATCGCCGGTGATTGGCGAGCAATTAATTCTCTAACGTGGTAAATTATGATGGCCAAAACACGATTAACACAATAAAATCGCAGTTTCCTCAAAATTAGCATTATTTACGAGAACAAACTGTTTTATTCGATTGTAATTGAAGCAATTTCGATAAAATTTCGTCTACACGTCCACCATTATTTTAATGTAACAGAGAAAAAAAAATATGAAAAAAAAATAGTACTATAATGTGAATTTTAAAAATAAATATATTTTTTAAATTTTTTATATGCGTTGTTTGGCCATACCAATGCTCCAAACCCTGTTAAAACCATTTCGCCTTAACCTTAGATTCTTCAGATTATAATTATCACTATTTGGCGGATAAGAAAAGCTAAACCTTTAAATTCTTCTCTAAATATGGCTTCGTCCACACTTTTTTTTATGAAACCTACATGAAATGTAACACAATAACTTGGCGAATTTGTTTCAACGTGTGTTACATTTCACGTCATGTTTTACCAATCCGTACCCGGCAAGTATTTTCCTAGATCTACATTTATGGAGAGGAACTGACTATCATCTGTTAGTGCCTTCGAATCATACTAACCTCTATATGGGCGGCGAGAATTATTGGAATTGCGTTCATTAGGGACAGAGTGATGCTAAATTAATGTACAGTCAACCAAAGAGATATCTAGTCAGGGTATAGGTACTAACATATTTGTATGTGAATTGCTTCATGTTCAATTTTATATATAGGGTGACTGGTAATTAGTGACCGATACTTAAACACATGATTGTGCTCATGATAACAAACAACTTTTACAATGGGACCTAACCAGAAAACGCGCAAAAAAAAATCAGCTGTTACATTAATGTTCGCATAACTCGTCAAAATGTAGGGAGCAGCTGATTTTTTTTTCGCGATTTCAGGTTTGGTCCCATAGTAAAAGTTGTTTGTTATCATGAACACAATCATGTGTTTAGGTATCGGTCACTAATTACCAGTCACCCTGTATATTACTTTGTTTTTGCAATACTCCTACATTGTAACACACCAACACAAAATTGTATATTGCCACGAAAATGAACATGAAGCAATTCACATTCAAATATGTTAGTATACCCTGCCTAGACATCTCTTTTATTGACTGTACCTAATTTCGGATTTAAAATATCCCGGATAGAGTTTCATACAGGCACTGTAAATGAGGCTTACGTTTTAGGAATTGCTAAACTGTTTAACAATCAGAAGTAAAACTCACAATAAAATCAACCTATCAATCTACTTTACGTGTAAACCTACAGTATGCTAACATAGAACCAGGCACAATTCTGCAGGTCTCAACTCTCGCCGCTCATAAAATTGTATTGAACAC
Source organism: Cosmia pyralina (assembly GCA_946251885.1). Classification (NCBI taxonomy): domain Eukaryota; kingdom Metazoa; phylum Arthropoda; class Insecta; order Lepidoptera; family Noctuidae; genus Cosmia; species Cosmia pyralina. The sequence goes on along the minus strand of OX276350.1, from coordinate 21,170,998 downwards.
ACGTTCCGCTTACAACGCTTGCGTTTTAGTAAGCCGATCCGTCTGTATCGATGTTTAGGGTGACTTTATGTGTTATCTAACAATTCCGTTTAGATATATTTTCTTCTTCTCAAATTAAATATGTTTCTAACTCGGTCTATACGTTTGACGCCCATAACTCAAGTAGCAGATGTCGGAGAAAAAACAGCCAGGCTGAAGTGGGAGTGGGCCGGACACGTCGCGCGAATGCACCCGGAGAGATGGGCAAAGATCGTCACCCACTGGACGCCTGAGGGAGGACATCGCCGTCGAGGCAGGCCACGGCGAAGGTGGTGTGACGATCTGACAAGGTTTGCAGGGCCAGCATGGCCAGAGATCGCACAAGACAGGGAGGTGTGGAAGGAAAAAGGGGAGGCCTTTGCCCAGCAGTGGGACACAATGTAGGCTAATAAAAGAAAAAAAAAAAAAAAATTAAATATGTGGCTTTTAAACTCAGATACTCCCAAAACTCAGAAATCAAATCCCAAATAAGACCAAACTATGCATGTTCGGTCAGTAAAATGCAGTTTGTAGTTGGGGGCCCCTTTTTTTTTTTTTTTTTTTTTTTTTTTTTGTGGATGGGAAATCATCAAATGACTTCTCCCGCTCTGGGCAGAGCGGGAGGGCGTGTCAGACTTTTACTGACTAAAACCCACCCATGTTCCTTCAGCTGCCCGTGCCAGGGCCACGGTATCTCTTTCGAACTACCCGCGACCCCGGCGGCATCGGCCCAATTGACCCCGTCACTGCTGACATCTCTTTGAGGCGCGCGTGGAACACAACGCGCCGTCGACCCGGGCCTGGTCCTTACCGGACGGCGAGCTGCCCATTACTCGTCGTCCGCAAGCCCGCGCCTACGGTGGCCGGGAATCGGCAATCGATTCCCGCCGCCCAGGGCGTCTCCTACGGCGGCTAGGGGCGCGAGGGCGCGGCTGTTGCCTCTCCCTCACGCGTTCCGCTTCCTCCTTCGCGAGCATTACTGCTTCGCAGAAGGAGGTGACGGCTTCCCTGATAGACTTAGTCCCCCACTGGGTTTGCTTCCACATCATTTACGATCTACCAAAATTAAACACGATTTTCAGGTGGTAGGACCTTCTAGAGTTTTTTAATGAAAGATCATTTTTAGGGAAGCACTACTCATCATATATATTTTGTCGCCAAGCTGTGTTATTTTTCATGTTTAGCACACTTCCACTGCGATACCATACCAGGGAAAACAAAGTACTTACTTTCAACTGACTCGCATGATGTTCCGCTACTCGAATCGCGATTCGAATGCAACGGAACATCATGCGGTTTCGCGGTTTCGCGGCGGAGGTGTACTAAGGCCCTAAGAACAACTAGTTTATTCTGAAAAAATCTCACCATGAAAACTTAGGTGAAGTGATCTTAAAGTGAGCTGTCAATAGTGTCAACCCCTAGCGTTAGGTGGAATGGCAGTTCACTTCACGCACACTTCATCTACGAGTTATCACGGTGAGAAGTTTACAGAATAGCACTACTGGTGTCAGAGTAATTACAGACACAAAAAACATTTCAGGTACTTATGTCTTATGCTCACGACAATGTAGGAAGGATCTCTTATCATCAAGTGAGCTGCCGCTTGTTTATTATCCATCCTTTCAAAAAAAAAAGCAGCCTATCTACCTTATAGCTTATTTCACCAGTTTTTGCTTAGCGTTCTTTCTGACTTTTTGCTGGGCTTCTAAGAATTGTAGCATGATGTTAATTAGCTTACAGCCTTACTCAAGAATTGGGCTATCAAATGCAAAAAGAATTTTTCAATTCCGACTGGCAGTTACAGAGATTATCGCGTTCAAACAAACAAACAAACTCTTCAGCTTTACTATTAGTATGAGATATATATAGACCAGCTGTTTAAAGTTCTTCTTCTTAGCGTATCGATGGCAAATAAGAAAGTTGTGAAAATTCAAGTATTTATATTATTATTTAGCCCAAAAGTCAGCCACGCGAATTTTATGTACTTAGTTCTTGGTGCACTGTCCCATACATCGTCCCACTGTTTCGCCTAGTCATGGACTATCAACATCGCGCTCAATCTGTCTCCATCTGATACAACGCCATCCAATGAGCCACTAACACTTTGGTTTACTGTAGAGCTACGTACACACGGCTACATATCAAGCTATACATTTCCAGTTTAGACTGACCTCTCATTGTAAGGAAATCTTAAACAATGTGAGATCAGCTTATACTGGAAATGTATAGCTTGATCTGTAGCCGTGCGTACAAGTTGGTACTTACGTAATTATATGCATATGAATAATTAAGAAGGAGTTTTTTTCTTGATTCAATTTGATTGAATCAGTTTGAAAATGCTGTACATATAAAGGCTCTAAAGTGAGTTTTGTTGTTAGTAGAGTCAGCAAATTAATTACCTAATTAATTTTATTTATATAGACTGACCTATCAGACGTTGTCCTGTAAAAATTTAAGTTTCCATTTTTCGGCTGTTCCTTTGAGTATTTCCTTATTTTACTTTTTCCTAGACCACCACATATTGTCGCGAACAAAACAAACAAAAAAATTATTCAAATCAGTCCAGCCATTTTTGAGTTTTTACGAGACTAATAATTCACGGCAATAGTTTTTTATACAACGTGTTGTTTTGCATCCTCGTCAAATTTAAGGATGTGATATAGACAATCAAACCGAACAACTTTTTTCTTGGCACCAACATCGTAATCGCGATAAAATAATCAGCTGTCCCATACATTTGCGTCGAGTAGGTATTGAAGTTTTCTATGGGACAGTTGAATTTTTTTTCGTGATTACGATGTTGGTCCCATTGATAAAGTTGTTCGGTTTGATGTTCTGTATTACACACCCTGAAAGACGAGGATGCAAAACGACACGTTGTATAGGTACCTATTGTAGACATATTTTAGTAAGATTCAACGACATGAAGGAAAATATTTAGTTTGTATTTTAGTCCTTTTTTATAGAGGCACTAAAAATAGTGCATAGATTAATTCCTCTCGCCATCAAATATAAAAGTTTGGCGAGTTTAGATTTAAGAAACACCGCTGTATTGTAATTTCAGTAAATAAATAAAAAATAAATAAAAAAATGTGATCTAAATTGTCAAGATCATCAAGTCTGCGGTGTTGCATAAGCTTAAAACTGGACCATAATGGTATTGTAAAATCCAAATGCAATAAAATTGTCACCATCACCAACTCTAGAAACAAACAAATCATTCTGTATCCAAACTTCCTTAACAAATCACTGCCAATAATAGTTATTTTACACCATTATGCAAGCTCTGCCACTAATCTTTTTTGTCTAATTTACGACTATCTGATACCAACAAACGTATCTCTTGGATCAATCAGTAATTAAAAGGGAGCTGTCTGTACAGTCGCCGACGAAAGTGCTAAGCCTGGTTCGTCCCTCGGCGCAAACACACGCGACCGGCACGTGCCGTCCCATTACATACACATTACGGAGATATTTGGACTATTACCGGACGGTTATCGCGTTATCTTTCGCCATCGGTTCATCCCGGATTATGCGAAGTCTGGGAACTTACACAACCAATGTGGCGGCTTCAAGTTTCTGTTGATTCTAAATGAAACAGCTCAAACTAATAAACTATAGCAAAAGAAATTCAATCAGGTTGTGCTTTTTTGTATCACTATTATTAATTTATTGCAAGGCTATTCAACTATTTCAGTTGTGTGACTGTAACAAAAAGTGTTCAGAGTTTATAGAAATCACTGCGCAAAAAATGTTACGCTATGTAAACACACGTTTTCGTAGACTCAGGTGTAATGTTCACGCCGCCGGGGTCGCGGGTAGTTCGAAAGAAATACCGTAGCCCTGGCACGGGCAACTGAAGGAACACGGGTGGGTTTTAGTCAGTAAAAGTCTGACACGCCCTCCCGCTCTGCCCAGAGCGGGAGAAGTCATTTGATGATTTCCCATCCACAAAAAAAAAAAAAAAGGTGTAATGTTCACAATGAAGTGTAAATAATTATAAAATGTCATCATCTGTCTAGCCTTTTCCCAACTATATTAGGGTCGGCTTCCAATCTAACCGGATGCAGCTGAATACCAGTATTTTACACGGAGCAACTGCCTATCTGACCTCCACAACCCAGTAACTGGGTAATACGATACCCCTTGGTAAGACTGGTTGTCAGACTGTCGGGCTTCTGACGACCCGTAACGACTATCAAAGATCCATAAATGACAGCCAGGCCCGGGACCAACGTCTTAACGTGCTTTGCGAGGCATGGAGGGGTCTTGGTAGGTATACAAAGATGATCACGCATCCACAGACCAACCGCGGCAAACGTAGCTTAACCTGATCGATCGACCCGTGCGGTTGTTATTACTTAGCCACAAGCCCAAATGTATTAAACATTATAATAGCAAAAAGAACACATACAACGCAATAAAAACGACAGTCATAACACCACTTTAATAAGAAACATTGCTTCCGATCCCCGACACCATCAAATTACAACAGACGAAGGGGAGGACTCACTTAAATATGAATCATTTCATTATAATGCCGTATTCAATCCGAGTAAACCTCACTTCATGTTGTTATTACAACAAGGGGAGCGTACAAACATAAAAATGTATTATACTCGTGCACACTAAGCCCCGTGGAGACGATAACTGACACTTAATACCATAGAGCGTGACCGCATTACTCTGTGATCTATGGTCCGCGGAATCTGTGCGCGCTACTTTATCTATGAATCGCCAACGCCCGCCGAGCTGTCAAAAATTGAAGGGAACCGAAATCGGTTTTGTGCAAAAGTGTACTTCGTTAATCTGCAGGGCACTTTGTTCCTTAATACTTCGAATTAAAATGCATTTTTGGTTTCGGGAGAGCGAATTTTTTTCGTTTATTTGTTTACATGCGAACATAATACCTACATGTATGGACGCAAGACAGAAAGTTGAATGGTTTGTTGTTCTTTTGGTTGTCGCGTGAGGGGAGGCCGAGGTTTTATGGGAACAGCAAATTCGGCACGTGTCAACCGATGGAATTAGCCGTAATACTTGCATTAATAAAGTGTGAAATTGCCACCGGCGGCCGGTGTTTGTTATAATTCTCTATTAGGCGTTTTTTGAGCGTCACCCCCCGGGAACGACTTGAAATAAGCCGAATTGGATTGTTCTTTTGCGGATTAGGCGTATTTACAGAACCTCAGTCCCCTCACTTTTGGAGGAAAGTCGTTCATTCGTAATAATCAAACAAATTATCGAGCTTAAATTAAGGTGACTGCACCCATTTGGAGTTTCGAGTTAATTGTAGATGTTTTTATTTTTTTTTTTTTTAATTACATCAGTGGTGCGCGGTGGCGTGACGGGTGATACCTGGCTACAATGGCCGAAGCGTTGTATTTAATTCCGGCGTGGTTTTACGGTCACAGCATTTTATTGATTGCTCCGGCCAGTGAGCCGCAACGCCCCGGACTGGATAAACAAGGGCTAAAAAAATAATAAAAATAAAGATGGCGAACGAGGCACCGCCCCCCGCTGCGACTGTGGCTACCGTTTCCAAATGTCATTCTCAACCGAACCTAATGCTGTGGAACGTTGGAACAACGGTAGTAATCGATATCGATAAGTAGAACTAAGTATTCCCTTTTCAAGACAACTTCTAATTCTACATAATAACTGCTAAACTTTATAGAACACTCAGACTGGGATACAACCCAGTTACGGTAATAATAATTATTATTGTTTAGACCTCAGAAAGTCAGTTACTGTGTGTCAACTTAAGTACCTACCTCACTTTCTGAAATACTTACTTCTGTAAAGGAATCTTTTAATCGCCACTTAGATAAAGAACGTTATAAAATGAACTAGCAGCACCCCGTGGTTTCACCTGCGTAAGTCTCGAAGCCGTAAGAATATCGAAATAAAAAGTATCCTTTAAGTTAATCCAGGTTATAAACAATCTGTGTGCCAAATTTCATCAAAATTCATTCAGGAGTTTTTGTGTTAAAGAGTAACAAACATCAATTAAATCGAGACTAGATATTATTTTATCGACTATCGACAAATCGTTCCAACTCAACAATTTTCCACAGCCAACCGAAGCAGTAAATCGATCGTATTTTTTTTTCAGTCAATCGTCTTTCAATTCTAACTTTGGTGATATCGTATCGACTTATTCAATTTCGAGGGGCATTCGCATTTGTCGTGGTTCGATCATTTCCGTCGATTTTTTATGGTATCGATGTCGATAGTAGCATCGTCCGATTGGTCACGCGCATTCCTTCGATTTGAAGAAGTCGCTGATAGAATTTTCTTACTGAGTGGTCAGGTGCATCGCGAGCGCACGAATACTCGTCTCACGATGTTGCAACTGAACGTGGGTAGTATTGAATTGTTTGCTACACAGTTATCGAAACGATCTGTTACAATTGTCAATTTTTACGTGATTGATACACTTTATGTGCAAGTTGATCGTTTCCCAAGTGCATTTGAAGCGATTGACCAAATTGCTACAATAGAAATTGATGGCAATTGATCAATTGCGATTGATCGTTTCGGGGATTAGTATTAGGTTGATGGTATTGCACCTGCGACATTATTTTCATTTTGTTTGACGATGGTTATAAGTTTTAGTATAGAATAGAATATTTATTTGCCAGAAACCAAAGATGCTCCTGTTCATAACATTGCATAGTCCACAGGCTACATTGCATAGCCATAGGCTACATGTCTCACCGTTTTAACGGAATGCAAAATCAATTAACAATTGCATTAAATCAATGAAGTACAATTTTCAATTTATTAGGTTGGGGAAAAAGTCTTTTCGCATTATAGTACCTATGTATGAACTTAAAATAAAATCTATTTGTATCTGGCTAGTTTTGGTATCATTGAAAGTTTAAATTTTAAAGAACATAATTCCAAATTCAAATTAGGAAAATGTGTGATTTTCATTTGTTTTTCGTACTGTCAAGATGAGTGAATCTAATGAAGAAATTCGATACATTTTAAAATTTTACTACAATAAAGGTAAAAATGCAACGCAAGCCGCGAAAAAAATTTGCGATGTTTATGGACACAGTGCAGTGTCTGTGAGAGTAGCATAAATTCGGTTTAAGCGTTTTCAATCCGGAAATTTTGATGTCAAAGATGCACATCGCTCTGGTCGCCCTATTACGGATAAAATGGATGCCATTTTTGAAAAAGTGAGGACGGGTCTTCTGATGTCCTCAAGTCCAAAAAAAATTCCTGCTGCATAGGATTTTTATGTTATTTTATTATTAAAATATTAATTTTAGACATTGTGTCGCATCACAATCTCTCTTGGCTCATACAAAACAAATTAAAGTATCTGAATTAAAAGATTCGCGGCGCTGTGATAACAAACGCGGCAATCACCAGTAGACCGTCAAATCTCGACTATACAATAATAATAAAAAAGTTACATAAAAATCCTGTGGCGCCAAGAATTTTTTTTGGGGCCTGAGGAGATAGCACATCACCCCTCCTATCCGCCATTTTTATTTGGCAAACGATGCACCAAACACCCTGTATTATAATTACATAGGTACTAGACACTTCCATTTTTTTTTTTACGGAAGGAAAAGGATCCATCCTGTGGGAAGAAGTTATTTTTATATCTTATTTCCAAAAGCTGTTAAAACATGAATGTGTAACAGCTTTTTACATGCGTAAACCTGAATTTCCCGAAGAGGATCTAGTTAAATAATTTATATTGAGTTGATCATTTATTATCTGTGGCATATCTTTCTTCATCTTTAGCAGTGGTAACGGCCGTGACTTACGAGTTGTAGGTTGTGGGTTTGAACCAAGGCAGGCGCTTTACTTTGTGTAATGTATCTCATCACCACTGCTCTCAAAACGGTGAAGGAAAACGTCGTGAGGAAACCGGTATGTCCTACCTAGAACCAAAAATTCGAAGATATGTGACGTCTACCAACCCGCACTGGGCACGCGTGGTGGATTAAGGCCCAATCCCGCTTACAGAGAGGAGGCCTGTGTCCCAGCAGTGGAAACATAGGCTGATGAAGTGATCATGCTTATTATATCTTGTATTTCTCTATCTTGAAAGACATTTTGGCTTTTAAACTAGATAACAACAGTAGCACCGAATTCCCAGACCAACAACAAACAACTTTACTTCATCATTTCAAAAATGTCAATTACAAAAAATCAAATTAATGTAAAAAATATATAATCATTGGTGTACAATTAAGGCAGTTACAGACTCCCCGAGGGGTATATCAATTCCATGTATTTAGCGCGGCGGTGTCGGGTTGTTGTGTTGAAAACTATTAATTAATGTGCGCAAGATTCGGTGTCCCGTCGCGACTGATCCTGCGCACCGCATGGGGTAGCCGACGCGACGTCCTTGATTGTAGGAACACCATGTATACAGGGCTTTAAATGAACTTCACACCTGCGCAGGATTTTGATGATTAATAGGTCGATTTATTAATTGGGACAATAATTTGTGTTTTTTTTTGTTACTTAACTACGTTTGGTTATTACTATTTAGTGTCAGCATGGGAACAAGATTAAATAAGTACTGTTTATGTTACGGTTATATTTATACTTAAATTAAAACCTTAATTAATTTGTAACTGACTTTTGCCCGTCGCTTCGCCCGCGTGGATGTCGGAAATATCCCACAGGAACGTACTACGGGGAAATCTTCCCTTATTCCTTATCTACATTATAGAAGGAACGTCTGTGCAAAATTTCAGCTTTCTTGGTTCAAGGCTTTGGGCTGGGCGTTGATGAGTCAGTCAGTCCGGACTTCTCTTCATATTTACTCGTATATTCTAAAGATTTTGTTTAGGTCAGCCTAAAAACAATCGTCCTAAGTACACAGTTTTACACTAAATAATATTGAGATTATTAGACAATTTTGAAATAATATAATATCAAAGACGTATGTATAATTCAAAATTACAACTTCCACAAGCTTTTTCAGAAGCTCTTCCGGTAAACATTTTAACGGAATGTTGTATACAACACACACATCTGCACTAAAATTCTCTTCCTTAAATCCAAAACGTATGGTAACACTATCATCACATTAAGACGATGTCTTCTCCCAATTCCATAAATTGATTCAGAACCTATTTGGTCCGTATCAAATGAGGCGTTCTGTTAGAGTGAATGCTGGCATACCTTTGTCATTCCAGAGCAGAAAAGATCAAGTTGGAGGCTGTTGGGAACAGGGAGATAAAAATTAATGTGTGTCGAGTAAATTAATGTACAATGTACCTGTGGGTTAAGTTGTGAAGGTAAAAGAATTAATTTGTTATGGATATCTAAATTGTGGTATAAAATTGTATTGTAAAAATTCTAAGGCCGCGTCTTAACCGAAAGAGAACGTCGCGAGAGTAGGTACTCGATCGCCGCGCTCGTTGACATGAATATGACGTAGACGCGCGTCAAATTAAGGCGAAAATTGTATTGGAACGCCGCGCTGGGAGGGGACGCCCTAGGAAGATATTTATTGACCTTATTGGTGATGATCTTCAGAAAGGTCAGGTGTGTAGTATTCGCAACCGGCGTGCGTGTATGACCAGATGTGTAAACGTAAACGAGGCAAAAGGAGTATGTAAGGATCGTAGCAGGTGGCGTTTTGTTGTTTCTGCCTACTCCCATGGGAAGAAAGCGTGTGTTTTAAGTATGTAATGATAGCGTAACGGAGTTTGGATCATTGGTATATATGGCCAAACAGTGCTTATAGCATCAAAAAAAAAATTCCTTTTAAATTTTTTTACATTCTATGGGTGCGCTCTGTTAAACCCGAAATTTAATTGAAATTGCTCTACTTATTTACAATCGAATAAAATAGTTTTTTCTCATAAAAAATGCAAATGAGGAAACTGAATTTTTTTTGTATCGAGTCAAACTGTGTCAATCGTATTTTGGCCCTCATAATTTACTAAAGAAAATCTTCAATTTTTATAATCATGAAAAAGAATAAGGCAACAGATAGGCAGTCGCTCCATGTAAAGTACTGGTAAGCAGCTGCATCCGGTTAGACTGGAAGCCGACCAAAACATAATTGAGAAAAGGCTAGGCAGATTGATTGATGGAAAAAGAATAAGGCGTAGTTTTTGAGGGCAAATATTAATTTTGCATGCAGCCAAAATGCTAAAAATATCTTCTTTGGGACCCATTTCGGCTTAAGTCCGGTGTATACGTCATGATTTATAAATGCAGGGTAACGCAGGGTAAGAAGCAGTCGAGTAAGAACAAACATTCACATTCAGTCGTTTGTGCGTTTTTGTCACTGCCTCCGGATAGCCTCCAGTTATGTTACCTGCAGATAATTTCATACTACCTTGCCTTGCCGGGGGTGACCATCTTTACATACCGAGACTCCTCCGTGCCTCGGAAACCATGTTAAGCCGTAGTCCCGGCTGTCATTCGTGGATCTTTGACAGTCGTTACGGGCCGTCAGAAGCCCGAAAGTCTGCCAATCAGTCTTACCAAGGAGTATCGTATTACCCAGTTAATGGGTTGTGAAGGTCAAATAGGCAGTCGCTCCATGTAAAATACTGGTATTCAGCTGCATCCAGTTAGACTGGAAGCCGACCCCATCATAGTTGGGAAAAGGCTAGGCAGATTGAGATAACTTCATACAGATTCTGTTACTTGTTTTAATTTATCTGGTAGATAGTCCTTACTTTTTAATGGAGAAACATCTCACCTCGTTCTTCCACTTTTAAACTAGTGACGACGATATATATAGTGCAAACTGACGCTCTCTTGTTCCTAACAATGCAGCGGATAATACAATGTTTTCCTAAATGTTATTGAATGACTAATGAGACATACCTACTAATCTCTACCGATCCGACTGCCGCCCGCGCCGGTCGGTGCCGACGGAACGGATTGTTTACATGTAAGGTGTTTAAAAAATAGCTTTAAAAACTTTAATGTGTGCTTTAGACCATCGAACTGAATAACTTTTATTAGGGGACCAACTTTGAAATCGCGAAAATAAACTGCTGTCCCATACAGTTCAGAACAGTAGGTATTAAGATATTATTAACACTATGGATCGTTTGTTGTCAGATTTAATAAAATTTTGATTGATTGATTGATTAAACTTTAGTATGGAACAGCAGATTTTTTTTTTCGCGATTTCGAAGTTGGTCCCATAGTAAAAGTTATTCAGTTCGATGGTCCTTAATTCATTAAGGTCAGGTACTTATTCCTTAAAGTTTTTATATTTTATAAGCCCCGCAGTTTCACCCGCGTAGACCGGATTAAAAAATAGCCAGGGTAATCCAGGATATAAGCTATCTACATAACAAATTTCATCCAAATCGGTCCAGCCGTTTGAGCTTGAAGAAGTAACAAACATACAACACACACACACTCACAAACTTTCGCCTTTATAATATTAAAAACCTTTTATACACATGGAATTACCTAACTATGTATAGTGTATTAATTTAATTTTAATATCATATACAGGATGTGGCGTAATTAGTGGTCCAACGTTAAGGGGTCGATACACCGTATATTCAGCTATCACATATCACAATTTGAACCAATTTTTTTCCTAGGTCTCGGAATACAATTTTTTTTTTAAATTGACAACTTGTTTAATAGTAATTTTTTTTACATTTGCATATGATAGCACATGCATTTCACAGTTATAAACAAAAAGCAAAATTAAAAAATAATGTCATTTTTAGAAAATACAGCCAAATTAGTAAAGCAAGGTGTAAATTTCTCAACTAATAATATAAAATATTTTATTATGAGACTGGAGAAAAATGGTTCAAATTATGGTATGTGATAGCTAATTATACAGTGTATCGACCCCTTCACGTTGGACCACTATTTACGCCTCACCCTGTATATATTTTGTTGCATGCTGCACCTTGACATCATGACATCATCATCATCATTTGGACATCATCACATCACTGTCTCTTGGGCTCTGTCTCGCATGTTGTAGCGATGGCCGCTTTGCGTGGATGTGACGCATATATTCCCCAAACTTGTTCTTTTTTTTGTATTAGTGTTTTTTGTTTGCGTCATGTTTACTGCAAATAAAACGTATTTTCTTTCTTTTTTTCTTTTCTTTCTACGTATCTTCGTTGGTCAGTTCAATTCATTCATAAACAAATTACATTCATCTAATACTCTAATATCTTCACCCAACAACATCAATTTCCGAGATAACATCCCACTAGCTATCAACAGATCATGAAGCAATAATTTTGCAACTAATAAATATAATTAAACGTATGTCTGATAAGATAACTGATCAAAACAAACAGTTTCTTTATCAATCTTCTATTAGTTAAACATTATTGCAAAGGGTCCGTAAGTCATTGGAACGGAAGCTGCAAACCTTCTAAATAGGAACCGATAGTGCAACACCGGCTACAAAGGAAATTACACCCTGTAATGTAGAAGTTATGGTTGAGTTTGAAATAAGCCCCGATAGTGCTACACCGGCTACAATGGATATTACACCCTGTTCCGTAAAATTTATGGTTGAGTTTTTCGTGATAGAGTTTTGAGAACATAAGAATTGGTGCATCGGAAGTTTTGACTATCAACGGATCGTTGTATTGATAAGAGTTTTTAATAATTAAATGTGTTTGAATATGATTTATGACAGTTATTATGTTTGAATTGGAGTTGTGTGACTTAATAATGTCAGTGACTCTTTGCTGTCTTTGTTTTTGAGGTCAAATTAATACTTCCTTAGGAAACTTGCAAGGTAAACTGAATACGCGTACAGTGTTTAAATTTTAATCTAAAATGGCACTTATTTAAGGCGAAAGCGCCTAGTTAGCCCGCGATATTAAATGTTCTAACGTTTTTTGCAATTTGCAAGTCAGTGTGGGTTTTATTATATTTATCTGAACATTATTTGCGACCGTAACAAATATGTAGGTACTTATTTATAGACTTATAATCATTAAAATCATCAATACAACTTTTTATGTTCATATAATCCTAATGAATGATTTTTCCATAAAATCTCGACATTTGAGGATTATACTAACTTATGAAGTTGTAATTACTGATTCTAACAATTATAATTCTGTAAATACATATTTGTTTCGGTCGCGAATCATACTTTAATCAACATACACCCTGACACTGACCTGCAAATTGCAAAAATCGTATCAAAATTTGAATTTCGCGGGCTACCTTAGCACTTCCCCCTTAATAAAATTTAAGTAAGTACCTACTAATTTTTACTATAACAAACAAGAATGCGAATTATAAGTTTAAAAAACATTTTGACGCCAAAAACCCGCTATTTTGATTTTCATTATTATAATAATTATCCAGTGACACTCACGCAATATATACCTAGACAAATCGATAATGACATATCATTCATCAAAATCGGTTGAGCCGTTGAATAGCCGCAGTCGGGTAAAAAGTATGAACGCTCATAATATGACGATATTATTTTTTTTTTTTTTATCTTTTCATCAGATCATATACGATTAAAAGACATCCTCTCTGAAAAAACAGAAAGTCTTTCTGAACACTGTAAATTATGAAATAGGTTATTTCGTGTAGGAACGCACGTAAGTATATTAATATCCAGAAATAAACATACTGATATGAATGTTCTCTAAAGAAAAAAGGCAATAATGAAAATATAAAAAATAAATTGGTTTGCGTAGGTACTCGTATGTTAGTGTTTCAATGATAAATTGATCCTAGTGTTCTTACACACGAGCGACACGCGTCGAAGGCAGAGGTAACTGCACACGTCGACGGCAGTCGTCGAGTCGTTGACGCGCCGACGACTACCGCCGACCTAAAGCGACGCTTGTAGTTGAAGCGGGTCGCGTTCGCCATTTTGTCAGTGGACTGCAAATAGTTTAGGAGTGGCATAATGGCGGACGCAACACGCTACAACTGCAAGCGTCGCTTCAGGTTGGTGGCGCCGACGCGTGTCGCTCGTGTGTAAGAACACTTACGGTGACATTTAAAATGTGTAATTTTGCTGAAATAAGTCCAGACAATTACTAATGTAAAGACTTTAATAGCATTGTTATTGCCTATTTCGAAACTTATTTTTAATTTGTCCATTGAATCGATATTTCATTAGATTTTATCGTCAATATAAAACGGACAGTAGCAAGCACTCATTAATCAATCGTTAATTAACGCGTGTACGCAAAATATTCACACTCCTCTCAATTAACAACAAGATCTATAAAGATAAAATGCAAATTATTCACCTCCACACGCATCTTCATCCCTTTCTCACAGCAGCTTATTGTATATCCCCATCTTTTTCCATTACAAATGTTTGACACCGCTCCTTGATCGTTTTCAGTTGTTCCTGATAATTCTTAACACGTTTTCCCATCTCTTTCATACGCATAGAACTTTCGATGTACTCTCTCTTTTTTATTAAAAACAAACGACGTTCGATAAATATAAAATCGTCTCTTTACATTTATTCGAGAACGCAATGAAGTAATATTTCGGCGTTTATTACTCGTATTGATGACTTTTTTCTCGTTATGGGCATCGTGTTGTTAACTGCCTTATAGAATGTAATTATTTCATTATTTAACACTTCGAGCGGCTGTTAATGAAAATATACAGGTTTCTTTATATATTTTTTTTTTTGCTAATCAACTTTCCTGTTGAGAAACTGTTGTTTTAAGGGTTCTTTATCCAAAGGGTGCCAACGGGATCTTATTACTAAAGCTCTACTGTCCTTCCGTACGTCTGTCACAGGGCTGTATCTTTTGAACCGTAATAGAAATTTTCACTAACGCTTGAAATGTTCTCAGAGTATGTACTAAAATTGCCACTGTAGCTACTCGTACAAATAATAAAAAAACTTTTTTACAAAAAAATACAACCGACTTTCAAAAACAACACTACAAAGTGAAAAAAACTTTAATTTCGGAAGTCGGTGTCTAGTTAAATGTATTTTCGTTTTTTGCCACCGACTTCCGAAATTAAAGTTATTTTTCACTTTGTAGTGTTGTTTTTGAAAGTCGGTTGTATTTTTTTGTAAAAAAGTTTTTATTTTTCACTTTTTAGTTGTGTACTTACCCCACACAAATTCAAATACCACTACCTGCAAAACAAACTAGAACATCATCCATATAAAAGTGGGGAAAAAATACGTATTATTGAAGCTAACTCAAAAACTACCGAAGCAAAATTAATCAATTTTATATGGGACCAACTGTGATGTATACCCTCTCGAACAAAACAAAAAAAAAATCCAAATCGGTCCAGCCATCTTCGAGTAATCGGGGAACATACATAAAAAAAAAATAAAAAAAAAGGTTCCGACGAATTGAGAACCTCCTCCTTTTTGAAGTCGGTTAAAAATATATAAGTACAAGAAACGTGTTTTTTTTCGGCGTTCGGAGAAAATATTGCACGGTGGTACGGAACACTTCGTGTGCGAGTTCGACTCGCACTTGACACCACTTTTTTTTTTGTTTTGTTTGCTAATCAACTTTTGTGTTGTTGAGAAACTGTTGTTTTTTTCTAATTGGCACACAATGCTAATTGTGTGCGATGTCTAATATAATTTACAAATTATTGTGAATTTTATTTGTAGCTAATCAAAAAATAAACTGGTGAAATTGGTTTATACCATTTCGAATACTTACCTACTGTGCAGTATGCAGAGCGGATTGCAGCTGTGTATTTGCTTTCCGCGCTACGGGTTGCAGAGTCGATTCAATAAATGTTTGTATGAACTACAGATAGTTTTCCAGGTGCGTATGATTATCAATCTGCCTGCCTTTTCGGGGTCGGCTTCCAGCCAGTCTAACCGGATACAGTTGAATACCAGTATTTTTCATGGAGCGACTGCCTATCTGATCTCCACAACCCAGTTACATGGTAATGCAGTACCCTTTGCTGAGACTGGTAGACAGAATTTCAGGCTCTGACAACCCGTAACGACTGTCAAAGATCCACAAATGGCAGCCGAGACCAACAGCTTAGCGTGCTTTCCGAGGCACGGAGCGGTCTCGGTATATAAAGATGGTCACCCATCCACGGACCAACCCCGGCAAGCGTAGCATCACCTGATCGATCGACCCGTGCAGTTGTTATTGCTTAGCCACAGGCCCCTCAAACTAAGAAAGTATATATGATATATGAATTGTAAAAGTCACATTGGTACTTGCCCGGATTTGAGCCCACAACCTCATCCATAAGAGACGAAGTCTTATGTTAAGGCGCGGACTGACTACGATTTTAAACAGCACACAACCGCGTAATCTATTGACACCATTGGCTGGCTGTTTTGTGGGCATTTTAATAAGGCTGAAAATTGAAAATAATATTTGTGTTGGCGAGATGTGACTAAGTTGCGAATGTGCATTTATTATCCGGGTTTTCTATAGAATATACACAATAAATTAAATAATTGTCTGGTTAAAGTTTTAAAAAATGGTAATTCTACTAAATTCTTAAAAAAAATAATGTTTTAATCGCTGAAAATATTAAATAATAATAATAATTGAAGGGGACGGCTTGAAATATGAACATCCTCTTCTTGTTCGGGTAATAATATGTTCGACGTCAAAGTTTATTTTTGTGGAGCAACTACAAAATGTTTTAATGGGAATATCAAACTATTTTTTACTACTCTATTCAGTTAAAATTTATCTTTAAACCCTTCTCTGTCCACTGTATTTTTTGCGTCGGATAGTTTCATTGCGTTTTCAAACCAATTTTTGTGAATATTGAGCTAATACCGCGCCTTAAGCTTATGTCAAGTGCGGCTGTTTCTACATTTGCCTATAATGAGTCCATTGTTAGGTCTCAGGCCATCTCTCTGAGAAGGAGCGAGCTTTTTTGCCACGCAGGCCCACCGCGGGTTGGCGGAAACCCGCACTTGGCCAATGTCAATTTTGGACATCTAACTTACAGGTCCTTAAACTCATCTAAGTCCATCTAATCTCAACAGATTGTTTACGCGATCGCACATTATTTAGGTCGCAGTGAATGGACAACTGAATGGAGCTGATAACGCACAGCTGTGATTCAATGAACATGAATAATAATTAACTTAGTGTTATCGATTTGATGCACAAATCATTACCAGCTCTGTTTTATTGTCCAATTAAATTTGTCGGGATGGCTTTGTCACAGAGGGAGGCAGCTACTTTTTTTGGTGTTTTTGTTTGTCCTATACCGACCCACTGTTTGCAAGTTTCCCCCAAGTCCTTCCAGGAACTCTTTTCCCGCTCGACCTCGAATCAGCCCTTGCAGGACGCGTCCAGGTCTATGTTCTATGTTATTGGGTTTGGTTTCCGCACTTAGTCCTTTAAGTAGACCAGGTCATCTCACCACCTTTTTCTGGGCGGCGCCGTTCATCTTCAGGCACTCATTGTGTGAAGACTTTTGCCCAGCGGTCATCGTGCAAGCGGCTGATGTGACCCACCCAATCCCATTTGAGCCTGGCAGCCTTCTTGCCTTCTAAATGGCAGCTACCTAAATTAACTTTTTTTTAAATCATTTTGTTCCTTCATGCATGAATTTCGGTAGGGTTTTCACCGTTTTTCCGATAATAGACCAAAAGTTTTAATCGTCTTGTCAAGGTAAATAAATAAACTAAACATACTTTTTTTTGTGAATCATCAAATGACTTCTCCCGCTCTGGGCGGAGCGGGAGGGCGTGTCAGACTTTTACTGACTAAAACCCACCCGTGTTCCTTCAGTTGCCTGTGCCAGGGCCACGGTATCTCTTTCGAACTACCCGCGACCCCGGCGGCTAAGTAAAGACCCTGGACCTGGCATAATAATGTCTGACATACCTAGATTCCAATCAGTCAATTGTGAAAATCACCTAAATATACTTGTTACCTATACAAACTCAAATAATAATAAGGAAGCAAA
This sequence comes from Cosmia pyralina, assembly GCA_946251885.1. Classification (NCBI taxonomy): domain Eukaryota; kingdom Metazoa; phylum Arthropoda; class Insecta; order Lepidoptera; family Noctuidae; genus Cosmia; species Cosmia pyralina. Next base: position 21,153,109 of record OX276350.1, on the reverse strand, counting down.
CGCAAACCCAAAGATTTTATTTCAACTAACCAATTAGGTACTGGCGCTTTTGAATTATCATTATCAAGGAGTCGGTCAGTCCGAAATAAAAAGCTAGTTGCTCATTTAAACCGTAGTAGGATTCTATTCACACTGCCTGAAATAATAAGGTGACATTATCTGACTTTACTTCTAATAAATTACACATCATCTACTGCTTGCTATTTGCAAACATAATGAATGACTAAAACGAAAGTCAACACCAAACTGTTAAAAATTCTTAGTGCAGGCGTGCATAACGCAGCGATGCGCGGCCGCAGTGATGTCAAAGGAGCTGTTGGTAACTGCCAAGTTATCATAATTCGACATCTCACAAGAGGTTATCAGAACACAGATCCATTCGGAGCGCTGCATCCGTTCCTAGTGATAATGCTATCTACTATAAACGCAACTACTTGAGGTATTAGGTACTTACAAGTTTGTTCATTATTTACGTTTGTCTAGGCAATAATCAAATCAAATTAAATCAAGTCTTTTATTCAAACTAGGCTGAGAATCAGCACCAAAACGCTCACCCTTCACCACTTTCTAGTGCTTTAGCTGGGAAGAAGAAGTGGCGCAACAAACTCCCCAGCAGACCAGCTGTCTATTCAGTCAGAAAAACTTGATTCTATAGAATATTACGCAAAGTAATTTACATTACGCAACACGAAACATTGAATTATTTGCCATATATCACCTAGCACACGCCAATATACCTTTGTGGGAAATCATCAAATGACTTCTCCCGCTCTGGGCAGAGCGGGAGGGCGTGTCAGACTTTTACTGACTAAAACCCACCCATGTTCCTTCAGCTGCCCGTGCCAGGGCCACGGTATCTCTTTCGAACTACCCGCGACCCCGGCGGCATCGGCCCAATTGACCCCGTCACTGCTGACATCTCTTTGAGCCGCGCGTGGAACACAACGCGCCGTCGACCCGGGCCTGGTCCTTACCGGACGGCGAGCTGCCCATTACTCGTCGTCCGCAAGCCCGCGCCTACGGTGGCCGGGAATCGGCAATCGATTCCCGCCGCCCAGGGCGTCTCCTATGGCGGCTAGGGGCGCGAGGGCGCGGCTGTTGCCTCTCCCTCACGCATTCCGCTTCCTCCTTCGCGAGCATTACTGCTTCGCAGAAGGAGGTGACGGCTTCCCATGCACTCTCGCTCCGCACCATGGCCTGGACCAGGTTTGGACGCGAGAGATCGCCGCCGCCGATCGCCTCCGTGAGAACACGGCGGTGCTCCGCCCAAGCCGGGCAGACCTCCACTGTATGCTCCACCGTGTCCTCCGGGCGATCCACACAATGGTGACACCCGGGCGTTTCCTCCCGCCTTATCCGAAACAGGAACCTCCCGAAACAACCGTGTCCGGTGAGGACCTGCGTCAGGCGGAAGGTGAGGACGCCGTGGCGCCTCTCCAACCACTCCTCAAAGAGGGGACTTATCGCCGCAATTGTGGCGTGCCCAGCGCTGGGTTGCGACAATCGCACTCTCCATGTCGCCATGAGATCCCGCCGGAGCTCTGTCCGCTGTACCGTGATTTCTCGCGGCAGCGGAGTTACGCCCCGGCGTTTCACCTCCTCGCGCCACTCCCACACGTGCGCGAGGACTTTTGCCTCCAGATCCCATGGCGGTAATCCAGCAAGGAGGCACGCCGCCTCACAGGAGACCGTGCGGTATCCCCGGACTAGCCGGATGGCCATGACCCTCTGGGACGCGTTCAACCGGCGGGCTGGTCGCAGCCTCAGGGAACGCGCCCACACCGGTGCCCCGTAAAGGGCCATGGACCGCACGACCCCAGCGTAAAGCCTCCGGCAGGAGGCGTTTGGACCCCCCAGATTGGGCAGGAGCCGCTTCAAGGCAGCCCCGGCCCGCTCCAGTCTGGGAGCCAAACGTCGGAAGTGCTCCACGAAGTTCCACCGGCTGTCGAGGACGAGTCCCAGGTACTTCATCGTCGACTCAACCCCGATATGAACCCCTCCTACCGTTATTTGGGAACCCGACGGTGGCGCGTTCCGAGGACCATGAAAACACATGACCTCGGACTTGTGCAGGGCCACCTCGAGTCCCAACTGCCAGATCCTCTCTACGATTGTCGCAACCCCGCGTGTCGCTAGTTCAGCCGCCGCCTGGTGCGACCTCCCCTGCGCCAGGACCAGCGTGTCGTCAGCGTAACATACAACGCTGACGCCGCTAGGGAGGTCGGCGCGCAGCACCCAGTCGTACCCGATGTCCCACAGATGTGGCCCCAGGACCGATCCCTGTGGGACACCGCACGACATCTCTCGCCGGTTCCACTCTCCCTGATGACCGGGGTAGATGACGGCCCTGTCCGTCAAATAGGCCTCGACCACTCAACGGAGGTGGGTTGGCACCCGGTGATACCGGAGTGCCTCCCTGATGCAACTCCAGGGCAGGGTATTGAAGGCGTTGGCGATGTCTAGAGACACCGCCAAGACGACCCCACCCCGGGCCACAGCATCCCCCGTCGTGAGGGCTCGCACGCGCATGATGGCGTCCACCGTAGAGTGCCCCCTGCGGAAACCAAACTGGCTCTCCGCCAAATCCGGCCCCTCCTGCACCAGCCACCCGACGAGGCGGTCTGCTAACAACAAAATTATGGCGAAGTTTTAAGATAATTTGCAAGTGTGTACAGGTATCTGATTGTGGTTCTCGTATCCAGCGGATTCCCATGATCTTCACGATGATTTCTGATGACAGGTCAATCGTTGATTATTTCAGTCATATTTTCGTCTAAATGTGACGATGTCAATGTAGTTACTGAATTTACAGTATTCTTATTTATAAGAAACACTATAAACGTCTAACCGTGAGTCTCGTCACCAGGTAATAATTGTAAACGCACATACTTGAATAGGTAAGTATGAACATTCTATTCTTACCATTTCAATGTTAACGACAACATTAATTCGGCAGTCAATAGTGGCGGCTCCAGTAACTAGCGCTAAGTCTAAGTCACTCGTGTTCTACAAAAGGCGGGTATTTTACGACAAAACGCTTAAGTTACAACTTAATAAGTCGTTGAGGGGTTAATGACGAGTCGCTGGTTTTGACGCCCCACCGCAGAGAATACTTTTAACATAATAGTTCTAAAATATTTTCCTGCTTTATGTTCGGCATTTTCATGGCTACAGAGGACTAATACACTTTCCTGATTTTAATATCCTTATAGCCTGTCTGGTAATAGAGATGGCACTTAAACTACTTTTGAAAGCCGAAGCCGAACTACACATAATCTTACACATAATCTTCTTATGAAAGTCAATCTTAGAGCCGACAAACTGACAATGCAATTGCTAACCATTTAACAGTTCCAAGTAAAGTTGAAAACTCATGTAGAATCTAGACATCGGTACGAAAGTAGGATCAAACACAAACCTGCCAGCTAATCTTCTGGAAAGACATCTGAGAAATGCCGTTAAGAATCTTGTTTAGCGCAATACTCATCATCTCTCCAACAGAATACCACAGCTGGACCTAATTAACAACTTGTTCCACGTCGTTGGTTGAGAAGAAACCTAGTCGATGGTTAATAACACTAGCCAATTACTAACCCACAGCTGGGCAAAGGTCTCTTCTCATACAGAGAAGGCACGACCATTGATCACCACGCTTGCTCAAGACGGGTTGGCGATGTCAGACTTATTATTTATTTATTTATTCAAAATTACGTAACTAAAACCTTAACAGCTATAACGCCAATGCAATGTTGCTGCAACAAATACAATTAAAAACAATAAAAATACAATTAAATTCAATTAAAAATACAATCAAATACAATTAAAAAACAATTAGAAATACAATTTAAAAAAAAACAATTAAAATCACTTATTAACATTTTCAATGCACTTCAGTGCTACTCCTGCAAACTTCACTAGGCTGCAGTGAAATATTAGGTCTTTACCTATGAAATTGCCGTTCTGCAGTACTGGCCATTTCAAATCAAAATAATTTTTGTTAGGCTAAGAATTCTAATTTCAAATTAATTTTATTTTAAAAACATGGATTTTTTTTTCCAAAAGTAGTAATTTGTTTATTGATTAGTGTTACATTTTCATCGCATTTCAATCTTTTTCGTCATCATGGATACGTTAAAAATTCGAGTAATTATGGAATATGAGTACCGTCATGGCAGCAACGCGGCACAAGCGGCACGCAACATCAACGACGTTTACGGAGCTAACACTACAAACCAACGCACCACTTGTTATTGGTTTGCTCGCTTCCGTTCTGGAAATTTCGACCTGAAAAATGAACCTCGCGGTCCTCCGAAGACTTTGGTCGACAGTGACGAATTAAAGGCGATTGTGGAAGCTGATGATACACAATCTACGGCTGAATTAGCAGCAGCTTTCGACGTTAGCGTCAAAACAATATTGGTCCATTTGCGTCAAATTGGCAAGGTAGCAGCACCTAAACAATGCCCTAAACGAAAACTTACCCCTAGAAAAGTGATGGTCACTGTTTGGTGGTCTAGCGCCGGTGTGATTCATCACAGCTTCTTACCAAACGGGGTGAGCATTACTTCAGATGTGTACTGTGAAGAACTGAACACAATGATGGAGAAGCTGGCACATCTCCAACCAGCATTGGTCAATCGCTCGTCTCTGCTGCTCCTGCACGACAACGCGCGACCTCATACTGCACAGCAGACGGTCTCCAAGTTGCAAGAACTGGGGTTGGAAGCTCTCCGTCATCCGCCCTACTCACCAGACCTTGCGCCTACAGACTACTACTTTTTCCAGAATTTGGATAACTTCTTGGCGGGAAAAAAATTCGATACCCGAGAGGCAGTACAAAATGCCTTCGAAGAATTTGTTACCTCCCGTCCAGCTGATTTCTTTAAGAAGGGCATCAATAAACTGCCACTGCGTTGGCAAAGATGCATTGATTGCATGGGTGATTACTTCGATTAATACAAATAAAAAATGCATGAAAAAAATTCGTTTAAATTTTTTCATACAAAACGGCAATTTCATAGGTAAAGACCTACCTCATTTTAAATAATATACTAATTATATCTACCTCATTTTAAATAATATTTAACAGTTTAATGGCGTGTGACAAGGGGCAAACTGATTCAGGTTAGTCCTAGAGGGTGGCTCCAGTAGCGTTGGTGTTAACTATTACCTATATTAACTATAAGTCCAATCCAACTATAAGTGCATGCTCGTGCGTGGCAGATGCCTCCAATCCTATGCCACTTCAGTTTGACCATCGAGTATGACTGTTCTGCTTTAGCGCGTTTAGACCATCCTAAAAACTGTGTGTGTTTTCGTCTGTGAGATTCAGGCCCACTTACACTGGAAATTACTAAATGCATTTAACGCTACCTACACAAGGTGTAATGTATATAACGCACAACCTCTTAAGGGGACATTGTACTCATCTTTATGAACAACTTTTACAATAGGACCAAACCTGAAATCGCGAAAAAAATAATCAGATGTTCCCTACATTTGGACGAGTTAAGCGAACATAACTGTAGGGAACCGCAGATTTTTTTTTTTTTGGTTACTTAAAACACTTGAGCGAGCGAACATGTCTGTTCAGTGATGATCGGATGGACGTCGTTGTCACTGAAAGAATGAGTGAGCGAGCATTCGTTCGCCGAGTCCATCCGTTCATCACTGAACAAACATGTTCGCTTGCTCAAGTATTTCCATTTACAATGTGAACAAACACTTGCTCGCTCAGAACTATTCAGAAACGCAGTTTTAGAGATATCCACTCGCGCGACCATTGCACGAAAGTGAGCCCGAACGAAAACCCAGGATTGTCCGAGTGCACGAAAGTGAGCCTGAACGGACAATGACAGCGCGCGCGTTCCGGCTCTTACTTTTTTATTTTTTGTAATTTTGTGTGTGGACCTACCCCTTGCGTTCTAGGTTCTCTGGAAAGGTGGTTATGTGTAGCATATTTTTGCCAAATACCGTGAGGTTGTATCGGCATTACGAACAAAGTTAGTCTGTGGTTATGAAGGTACCAGTGTAGGTGTGCAGGCGCATGAGACGTTACAGTTTTGTTACAGTTATGTAACCATTTATCATCTGGTAACATGCAACCAAAACCAGCAGCCATGCAGCTTTGACTGGACAGTTTCCCGCTGACTCTCCAGCCCAACAGTAGTATAAATCGAACAGCATATACATCGGCCTGCGGGCTTTTTGATCCGGCGCGTTCGCTTTAAGTTATGTGTCCCCAGTGAACGAGCTTAATGCCATGATACATGCGTTCTGTGCGTGTGTGTTCGTGTTTATATGTAAACATGGAAATTAAATTGTTATGTGTGTTGTTTATTAACGTTCTTTTGTTTGTTTCAGCAGGAGAAGTGAAGTGATAACAGGAATAGCTCTGTAGGCAGCGAAAGGCTGGTCAATACTGTGTGTATATTTTGGAATGCTTGGATGGACACCAGGCTGCAGACAGTCCAGGGAGGCTATGCTATCTCTAGATAGTACTCTAACCAGATGGTTCTTATGTCTGGACAGGAACGGTCTGCGCCTGGTGACGGGGACCATCACAGGACACTGCTCAGTAAACAAACACTTCCACTCAGTAGGAATAACGGACATTCCTCTGTGCAGGGCTTGCATGGACGCTGAGGAAACCGTTGCGCACGTGCTCTTTGAATGAACAGGCGTTACCCAGATTACAACCGAAACCGAGGGTTTCTGTTGTAATCACCCCGATTTTTCACAGATGTTCTTAACAGACCAGGAGACTTGATCAACTTCTGGAGGGAGGTGGGCTGGTTGGAATAACCCCCGACGGCCGCCATGGCCCACGCACAATGGTCCACATGAAGGACTAAGTGCGGAAACCAAATCCTTTTAACATAGATCATAGAACGAGTTCTATCACAAAAGATCTCAATCAAGCACGAGTCTAAATCTACAAATAGCCCTTGGTAGAAAAACCATATAATGTTTAGTCTATTTAGGTCTACTCTGGGTAATTTTTGAGCTCTCCGTAGCTCTATTGCTGCAACGTGAGCCGTGACATCAGTTATGACTGATTGCTGGCTGTGTAGTTCACGTCGTCGAAGATCAATTGATATCTTTTAACACTTACAGAGATAATAGTTGCATCTACGCAAACTTATCTCCCACATCATTAAACTCCTAAATAAATAGCTATAAAATCACTAGAACCAAATTCGGAAAAGGTAACAAATTCGACATTCACAGTGATAGTTTGTCAGAAACATGAAAGAATGCAACAAACCTATAGCAGTTTATATGATTTACTTGTGTTACGAATAAAGTAGAAACGGTGCCATAATACGATTATACGATAAAACTATTGGTATATTTCTTGGCCATATATCATCTTTATGGGCCATTCCGCCGGTACATTTCGGCAATTTCCTGAATTATTGTACACCGTTGTGTCGAACTGTAGTTCTATTGCTTCTAGTCTGATGTATGCTTGTTATTTTTCGTAAATAGGTACCCATGCCTTTGTTCTTAAAGCATCGTCGTCTTTGAAAGTAATTAAGGGAGACTTCTTTTAAAAATGCCACTAAATATCACTTTTCCTAAAACATAGTGTAAATTGTATGATAATCAACGAATGACATGAAAAAAGAAGAACAAATATTCACATGTGTGTAACATTAATGTACCTAAGCTTTAGAGTTCATCAGATTCAGGCAAAACATAATCGTCTTTTCACGGTATTTTGAAGATTTTTTTCTGAACGGTAACCCTAAAAAAGAGGTTACAATCCGATATCTCTTCATAAACGACATATTGGTACCTAATTTATTTGTTTTCCTTTTAAAATATTTTTATAAAACTCCCAGTGCCCCCGACAAGGACAAATAAATATCACAAAGTTGATAAATTATAACAATTAGGGATGTGACATTAATTCGATTTGACAATAAATATATTTCGGTAGCATCGGCAGTTGGTTCTTCTCGTTGGTTTCTGATTTCTTATATATATTCTTTGATTTTTTAGTGTTAACAAATACGGATAGTGGAAATAAAGATGTAGGATTTTATGATTTTTGTTTCTGATGATATCACCACAATATCTACGATGTTTCTTAAGACGAAAAGTAATCCTTTTCCAGCAGTTTACGAGCGAAATGGCATTCATCCTCATCATCAGAAATCAATCCGCCTAGTCTTTTCCCAAATACATTGGGGTCGACTTCCAGTCTAACCTGATGCAGCTGAATACCAGTATTTCACATGGAGCGACTGCCTAACTGAGCTCCATAACCCTTTCATCCTCATTATCATATCAGCCAAAAGATGTTCATTGCTGGGCATATAGGCTCCGAAGAATTGCCGCAATGACTGGTTCTGCACCACCCGCATCCAACAGATCCACCATGGTGAAATACCATAGCACAGACCTACCGACGAAATCAATAAAAATATAGTTCAGTTTATTCAAAATAATTAGGCAACTTGGCGACGAAGTCACGATAACATCGTGTTCCACTAATACTGAACACAACAAGCCGGGGTCAGGGGTTCGATGATAAAACTCTTGTATTAATTTGCTGCCTTAGCCGTGACAGTGTTACTCAATAGATTGCGGGTATTTATAGTAAGTATAACTGTTCTTTCAATTGTATACTTTTCACTTTTTTAATTTTTAATCTATGTTGTCTCACTACTGAGCTTCGTGCCTCGGAAAGCACGCTAAGCCGTTGATCCCGGCTGCCATACTTGGATATTTGACAGTCGATACGGGTCGTCAGATTTCAAAAAGTCTGACAACCTGTCTTACCAAGGGGTATCGTATTATCCAGTAACTGGGTTGTGGAGCTCAGATAGGCAGTCGCTTCATTTAAAGTACTGATATTCAGCTGCATCCGGTTAGACTGGAATACGCTCCATCATAGTTGGGAAAAGGCTAGGCAGTTGATGTCTCATGCTGGGCAAAGGTCTCCCCCATAGTTTTCCAATTTTCTTTGTATCTTCTCGGGCCAATCGGCCACTCGAGCGAATTCAGGAACGAGTTCAAATCGTCACGCCAGTGTTTTTTAGGCCTGCCTTGGTGACGACGTCTATCTTCAGGGACTTTTCACTTATACATAAGCTTATAAATTCTGCCATTTTATGGAGGGAGAGGGATCACCTTTACAACAGTCCAGTGCTGGACCTGGCCTCACCAATCGCACACAGTTTAACTCAATCCTCGGTTACTCATCCAGCTGCTACCAGCCTCCCTGCGAAGATCGTCCCTCCACCTAACGAGATTCGGCAAACGTAAGGTAGGACAACGGTCCTACCCTACGCTTGCCATACCTATTCGAGATTCGGCAAGCGTAGGGTAGGACAACGGTCCTACCCTACGCTTGCCGAATCTCTACTCAAGATGACGTCAACCTCTTCAGTCATCGGTTCTACGGTTAATATAACCAGTCCTTATCCACTTCTGCGTAAAAATTATGGTAAACTAGCCCGCGGCTGCCCGCGGCTTCGCTCGCGTTAATTTAGAATTTGACAATCAATTCGATCAATTCGGGTTGTACTCTGCTTGTAATAATATAATTCAATCATTTTGGAAAGACACGTGGCGCCATCTATTATCATAAGAACGTTATTGCTGTTTTCCTTGGGAACAGTTCTTTTTTTTCGGGATGAAAGGTACCCTTTGTCCGTTTCTGTAAACTTTAACAACGTATATGCGAAATTTCAGTATGATCGGTTCAGTGGTTGAGGCATGAAAAGGTAACAAACAAGCAAACAAACTTACTTTCGTATTTATAATATTAGTTAGGAATAGAGTAGCAATTGGCAAGGCGTATTAATGCCAGGTGGAGTAAGGAAGGGACCGAGTGGCGTCCAAGGAAGACAAAGACAAGTGTCCATCGTTCGGTGGAGAGATGGGCATCATCATCGCAGGTAAAACCTGGATGAGGCTGGCACAAGAGAGGAGAGGCCTCTGTTAAATGTTACAGCAAAATACCTTGTGATATAGGTATTGCAATTAAATTAAAGAAAATTTAAAACTTACATTAGAAGACATTTTATATACCTACAACAAATAGGAGGATTATATCCAAGATAAGAATGCTTGGAAACATGCTGGTTCTGCATAGGACAATCTAGGTCTAGACGAAATCAAACTGGTTGCTAATAAAATTATACAATTTATTAATTTTTGGCATTGATTTTAAATTCTGTGGTTTCTTTAACTCATACTTAATTTACCTGTCATAGCTTTATTTGTATTTTTTTTACTATTGTGGTAAATCGTCTTCACTTAAACATAATTATTAATTATATACCGTCATGTCGTTATGTAGAATAGAATAGAATACTCTTTATTATGCACACCATTTAAATTACTGGTTACAATTTTACAATGTTCCGTCGACGCAGCTGTACGTGTCCCGGTTGCGACACTCTACAAAGCCTGTGGACATCGTAGAGTACATACGGGTGAAGACCAATTGGACCTTGAGGGTGGAGAAGTTGGAGGCGCGCCATAACACCAATTTCATGTCGTTCGTGGTGCGCGTTCCGACTCACCATTTGCTGACCTTCCTCAAGGAAGAGTTTTGGCCCAAAGGTGTGTTGTATCGGGGTTTCCGCGGCCAGCTACGCGACACCTCGCAGCGTAACACCTCGCAGCATAACACGACGCCGCGCCGTCACTTCGTGTGCAGTAGTTTTTAAGTTTGTTAAATGTTTTTATATGTATTAGTTTATAATTTTGTACCAATCATTTGTGTATTTTATCTATGGGCCCTAGTAGCCTGAAAATAAAGGAATTATTATTATTATTTATATAATTAATGTACTTATACAAGATATTGTAAAACAGTAATAGAATAACGCTGGAGTTGCCATTCTTGCCCATTCTTCTCCATACGAAACTACCTTTTGGAAGGGGCAACTAGAATCAATTAAATTTTTTAGGGTTCCGTAGTCAACAAGGAACCCTTATAGTTTCGCTATGTCCGTCCGCAGTTTAGCTTAGTTAGAGACTCTTAGTACTAGATAAAGCTATAATTTGGCATGGATATACATATTCATCACGCCGACAAATTGCTAAAATAAACACATGAAACACGCACTTGCGCCGGCTTATAATGTTTGTAAATTTTGACGTTCAAAAGTGCCTTGTAGGTGCCTATTTAAAATTACTGATTCGACTTTGACTTTCTGCCCAACAGGGGGTGAAGTTTGGCTTTGAATGATGATGAAACTAGCAATTCAATTTTCAGTCTCCGATTACCGGTTAACCTCTTTAAGTTCCGTCGCTCTGAATAACCGTCCACTATTAACGGCAATTCTTTGTCTCGCCGCTCCCTACGATACGAAGGTTATCATATCACACTTTAATAAATAATTGAGTTGTCTTTTTTCAAGTAACCGCCACTGATAACATGTTTATTGAATATTAACTCTTTCGACGCAATTAAAAATTAAGCTGGACAGTTTTTTTAGGTCGGTTAAGTACATAAAGGTCAGTTGAACGCGGAGTTAATTTTAATATAATATTAGGAAAATCATATGATGAGTTTTGCCATGATAAATGTTTTAATGTGGAATAATGGACCTATCTATTTTTTTAGTAACAAAATAATATGCTCTTTAACCGAAATTATGTCTTTAATCATGAACACACAACGAGCAAGCGTTGATGTATGCGCGTGCGTTCTCTGACTTCTCTGTGTTGTTGAATTGTGTAGTGGTTGTTTAGTCGTGGGAAGAAATCTCATGGTTTCTTGAGAGGCTCAATTTATGATGTCCGGAGGTATAAAGTACCCGCAATATTGAAATAAAGACCCAAAGTATTTTTTTACGTCTCACTATGGTATCTAATTGATGCACAATAGTTACTCTTTTTAATTTGGGTGTAATTATCGAAAAAAAAAACAAAACGTGACAAAAGTTGATAACCCTTTACACATTTTTTAATGAAAACAACCCGAAGTCGCCAATTTATAAATGTAGTCCAGTCAAATAATTTATTTCAAACTAGCTTTTGTGTCCGCGGCTTTGCTCGCGTGGAGGGCGGTTAATTATCCTGTAGGATATAAATTATAGCCTATGTGTTATTCTGATGTATAACCTACATTACTGTGAAGTTTTATCCAAATCCGTTCAGTAGGTTTTGCGTGAAAGAGTAGCAAACATCCATCCATCCTCACGAATTTTCGCGTTTATAATACGTATCTTAGTAATAAGTATAGGCACGTAAAATGCACTTTTGAACGTCAACATTTACAAGAAATTAGGATTGATTGCCTAATCCAATAAATCCAAATCCTTCTAAAATACTCCCATGTACAAATATCGACGGACTGCAGGAAAGGACAAAGTACCAAACCACAGCCCTGTGCTACAGCCTAATTTTGAACGCAGCACAGGTCCAAAGTTTCTCCAGGAAAACTATCCACGAAGTATCAACGTAAGACCGCCTGTCCAATGGAGCCGAGCGGTGCGGTGTAGCCGAGCGGTAAAGATTGCAGACAGATCTGCATAAATTTGCCATGGAAATGTAGTATACTTAGATAGTATGTTCCTTTTTTGTGTGACCCAAACAAAATATTTTTATTTCTTTGTGTAGGCGCACGATAAATCGGTGCGTAGCGATGACGTGAATTGAGTGGAATTTTCCAAGGACCTATGCCTCTTTCCGCGCCAATGGTCAGTTAATCTAAACTTAATCTGGTTTTCCAGCAGAGCGAGGAAAAATCTAACAACATAACTTCTACATTTTGGCGAATGGCGAATTTTCCATCGGCAAAAATTACTAACTTCCTTCTCCAATTAACCCCTTTTGGGGATGAATGTCGTGATGGCCCAGGTTGTGGGTTCAAATCTGGGCAAGTACCAATGTGATTTTTTGAATTTGTAAGTACTTTCAGAGTTTATCTTGGACATTACTGACATCGGTGAAGGAAAGCATCGTGAGGATGCTTTATAGTTAAGGACTTTATAATTAAATGCAAGTCTGAAATCGCCACCCCGTCTTGAGCAAGCGTGGTGATCAATGCTCGTGCCTTCTCTGTATGAGAAGAGGCTTATTAGGGGATGAATTTTTGAGAATCAGGAATTTTCGTTACATTCAGAATTCTTGTGCAAAATTTCATGCTTCTAGACCCGTGGCTGCGTGGTTGCGTGGTAGGCTGTGTTGCATAATCAGCCTATAACGATCCCACTGCTGGTTCACATGCTTCCTCTCGGTAAGAGGGAGTGGGCTGTAATCCACCACGCGGGCCCAGTGCGGGTTGTATGTCACATGCCTTCGAATTTTTTTGGTTCTAGGACATGCCAATTTCCTCAGTATGTTTTCCTTCACTGTTTTGAGAGCAGTGGTGATGAAATAATTTACAAAGTAAAGCACCTGTCAGGGTTCGAACCTATGGGCACGCCACAATTGCGGCGATAAGTCCCCTCTTTGAGGAGTGGTTGGAGAGGCGCCACGGCGTCCTCACCTTCCGCCTGACGCAGGTCCTCACCGGACACGGTTGTTTCGGGAGGTTCCTGTTTCGGATAAGGCGGGAGGAAACGCCCGGGTGTCACCATTGTGTGGATCGCCCGGAGGACACGGTGGAGCATACAGTGGAGGTCTGCCCGGCTTGGGCGGAGCACCGCCGTGTTCTCACGGAGGCGATCGGCGGCGGCGATCTCTCGCGTCCAAACCTGGTCCAGGCCATGGTGCGGAGCGAGAGTGCATGGGAAGCCGTCACCTCCTTCTGCGAAGCAGTAATGCTCGCGAAGGAGGAAGCGGAACGCGTGAGGGAGAGGCAACAGCCGCGCCCTCGCGCCCCTAGCCGCCGTAGGAGACGCCCTGGGCGGCGGGAATCGATTGCCGATTCCCGGCCGCCGTAGGCGCGGGCTTGCGGACGACGAGTAATGGGCAGCTCGCCGTCCGGTAAGGACCAGGCCCGGGTCGACGGCGCGTTGTGTTCCACGCGCGCCTCAAAGAGATGTCAGCAGTGACGGGGTCAATTGGGCCGATGCCGCCGGGGTCGCGGGTAGTTCGAAAGAGATACCGTGGCCCTGGCATGGGCAGCTGAAGGAACATGGGTGGGTTTTAGTCAGTAAAAGTCTAACACGCCCTCCCGCCTCTGCCCAGAGCGGGAGAAGTCATTTGATGATTTCCCATCCACAAAAAAAAAAAAAAAAAGGGTTCGAACCTACGACCTACAACTCGTAAGTCGTGGCCGTTACCACTGGGCCACCATTGCTCTAGGCTCTGTTGACTGTTAGTAAATTAATGGATATTTATTAAGAGGCCTAACACAAAATTGCGTTTTGACAGATTAGGTATATTGAAGCACGGCGACGCATCTCATTATGTAGCAATTTGGTAGTTGAAATTACGCTTATTTTGAGTCTTATAATAATTTTTCTCTTGTTTAATATGAAATCTTAATTTCGTATAAACTAACGTTTATTCTGGCATAAATTTTACGTAATAATATTAGTGTACCTATTAAGGAGAAATTCACAGTTAATTCTGAGCGTTTTTAGTAGTTTTATGGTTTTAAATGGGATTCTTTATAGACATTCCCTAATATTTCAAAATTCTGAGACCGCTATGGACTAAACCACTATTTAGAGATATTTTATTTATTTTTCATTTCATTTTCTTATATAAGTAGTGTTATTTTCTTGTCTATGTACCTATATAGTTTCTTATAGTAGTAGTAGTAATATCTCAAAAAATATCACCGAATTGAGAACCTCTTCCTTTTTTGAAATCGGTTAAAAATATGCTGTAGCGCATTTTATGAAAAACTTGCTTCGGAATTTTGCTTTATATAAATAAACTAGAAAAAATTGCGAAAAGCTAGGCCACTATGAACTATATTAATAATATTGTCCACCACTCAAGAAGTCAAAATTATCGCAGTCTTTCAGTTTCTCAAAATAAGAACGCCAAAAGCAAAAATTTCGCTCGAAATGTAATAGGGGCCTTAAGTAGGTTATATTTTGTTGATTTTTTCATCGCTCACCGCTCCGCTTCCTCGCACATCCCTGATGGAAACGCTTCCTTACGGTACTATCTCTACAAACTGTGTTCACCCGTGAAATCCTAAATAAGACGTGTTCCCCGTCCGCGTGATGATTTGTGGCCAGTGTTGTTCCATTGTGTTACTATTGTGCCACTGCTGAGCGTTACAACGTTGCTTAATATCTACTTGTCCGTCATTTGTTTGTTAGTTTAATGTTCTCCTTTGTAAAGTTAATAGTGTTGGGTTGGATTTGTGTTTTGTTCTGTTTTTTTTTTGGCAACGTTTTTATAAGGACCTAGGTACTATTAAAATGTAAAGCTCGTCTGGTTTGAGTGGAAGAAGGTACAGGCCAACTATACTGGATTAGTTACCACTGACTTGCCTTACCGTACTAATAGGTATCTGGTGATCACCTCTTGCTTAACTTCAAGGTGGACGATGCAGCTCTCCTATATTTTACTCTCCGAAATTGCCTGCTGCAAAATTATAGATACATAAATAGTAGGTAGTAGTAGGTACAGTCAGTAACAAAAGTCGATTAACACTTGCATTTTTTTAAACTTAATTATTAAGTGAAATAATTAAATCAAACCGGAACAGAAGTACGTAAATTTTTAAGGACATTAACTCATAACAGTTAAACGAAAAAAAAGCAGTTTGTCGAATCATTTTATGTTAATTTAAATGATGTCAAAAAGTAGCAGTGTTAACCGACTTCTGTTGCTAACCGTACCTACATGGTACAGTACCAACAGCTTACTAAAAAAATATAAAATTTCATAGATTACGTCTTTTCCTGTCGCAGCAACAACACTAAATAAAAACGGGAATAAATAAAACAATTTAAATAAATTCCATTAATAAACGGTCAGCCAAGTTGATACTGATAAAAAATACTCTACGCATATCCTGGCCAAATACCCGCGAAAATAATTTAAATAAAGAATGGTAACGGCATTGCAGGGAGGGAATGTATGCGCCGCTCAGTGTTGCCAACCGAATAAAAATAAATCACACGTGATTTATTTTAGCTGCGAAGTCACATGCTATGTTCCGGGTCGCTGCAGCTACGGTATGTATGACAACTCCCTTGCATATGTTACTGTATTGCATAGGATTTTGTATTAAAGGAAATGTTCTGGTAACTTTTGTTTTATTTATTTTCGTGAAGTTTGCAATGCAAGGCAACGATACCTACTCTGCATATTTAAGTAACTAGATTCGAGAAGTATCATTGTCCAAATTTGTGTTATCATTAGGTATAGATGTTTTTTTTCATTATTACTTATAATATAACCGTTAGAAAATAAATAAACACATTGTCATAACTTCCATGAAATATTGTTTTATACAACTATGGTGAAAATATTAAACTATTGCTTCTGCTTACCTTAACGATGGATGACGGAGCCATTCCAAAATTAAATTCAAATCATGCAACATCGTCACACCCTCCGGAAATTGAAGCAAGCGACGTCACTTGACCCGCTTCGTCAATCTGACAGCTGTCAAAACGCTAGCCTGTAATATCTGGAGGCAGAAGCGTCGTCGTTGTCGTCCTCTGACCGTGAAGATTTCCGATAAAATGGAAATTAATATGAAATGAGAATTTTGTATTCAAAGGTCTGGGGGCCCATTTAATACACGTACTTACCTAGTATAATAGGTACATATATCTATCTTTCTAGCTAAATACTTAGGTTTTTTAAGTTTAATTGTAAAGGGTAATTTTTGTCGGCTTGGTTCAAATGATTTTTTTTTACCAACAAAAAAAGCAATTTTAAATGCCTATAGACTGTTACAAAATAAACTTAAGACCAATACAGTTTGATCCAATCTCAGTTACTACATAAATTCTTTTAAAAAACAACTTACCTAGAACCCATAAAACCCTTTTGAGCAATCTCAAACAAGCTATTAGTTCAATCTGTCTTAAATCTCCTATATAACTGTATAAGGCTCCACATAAAATAGAAACTTAAAAATCAATTCATGACCCTTGAGGTCAACTGGCAGAGATGAGGCGATAGGGCTGAGGAACGGGGAAATGCACCATAAATGGCCATCAGGCATCAGTGTGCGCATCGATATTACCAATAAATTCTTTGCTATATTTCCCCGTACCAATAGATAAGGCTCTATGATGTGCTCTGCGCACACGACTCTTCCTAAAGCTCGGCTTGGGTGGAGCAGGCTTTTAATAGAGATGATGACAAAATTAGTTTTTGTTCGTCATGTTGTTTATTAAAAAATATTGAACACGTATTTTTTCTTTTTTTACGTAATTAAAAGATTACGGCGATACATTCAGTTAAATTGTGGTATGACGTCACTCCTTGCTAGATTTTATACGTAGTTTGTTATAGCTGTGACGTAGCGAGCCCCAACTAATATTTATTTTTAAGTTATTTAAGAAAATAGACGAAAATTGACTATTCCCCTCCTTATCTCCGAAACTACTGAGCCTAAAATTTTGGAAAAAATACAGTATATAGATCTTTACTTGTATATTACAGGAAAACCTATAAGAAGCCTGTGGTCTTAAAATAACATGATAAATCTCTCAATATTGTGAGAACAAACTTACATTTACAGTTGGAATGTATGGGAGAACATGTTTTTCAACTGCAATGTTAAGTTTGTTCTTGGAATAAATTCATCCCAACTACGGAACCCTTCATTGTGCGTGGTCCGACACGCACTTGGCCGGTTTTTTTTACCTATGCACCATCCCTATTTCGTAAGACACTGCAGAGTAGCGAACAAACGTTATTCATTACTCCACCCATTGCACTAATGACGTGAACCGTTTTTTAAAAATAAAATTTAAAAATAAATAAAAAGTCCTTTTAAATTCTTATCCACACACACACATTGCACTTACACACACACATTCTTATTCACATACATTGCACTTCTTAATATAATTAGCACCTAGATTTACAAAGTTATAAATGTACTTACAAGATAGTTTTTTCAGTTTTGTTGTATCTGTATTTTTTTTCTTATATATTATATTCTTTCTATATACATATCTACTTAGGGATAGGAACCCCTTCTCGGGTATAGGCCTCTTCCAGCTTACTCCAGCTTACTCTGGTTGCGGCTTCCTTTGACCATTGTTTTCCTGCTATTGCTGTTATGTTATCAATCGAGCGCTTCCTAGGCCGCCCTTGCCGTCTCTTACCTCTGGGTCCTATTCACCGGGTCGCCTTTAGGTATAGTTCAGCTCTTGTCGGTATAAGGGCATAATGCAGAGCATCAGTTAGCTTTGTTTTCTGTCATAGTTTTTTTTAATTGATTTCATTGGCTATGGCGAGATCTAGTATTATTTTATCTAAATTTAATTTTCTCATACGAAAATCCGTCTCCTCATTTGTTCGCGGCTCCGTTGTAATGAAGACATACTGTATTGAGCCACGCCCTCGCTAAGCGGATAATTGAGTCATTATAGTTGCGCGAGCGCATACGCCGCTCTCGTGCTATCTACGATCGGCCGATAGCGCCGATTCCGATCCGGCCCCGGGTACCGCCGTGACGTTACTTAACGTTCCTATGTTTCTGACTTGTGTCTATATCTTTGTGATATCTGTAATAAGATATTTTTTGGTATGAAATCAAGAGGTCCTATGTCAATCGACATCGGGGTAAGCCCAGACGAAGATGAGCTGGTCGCAGGTCTAGACAGAGAAAAGAAGAAAGAAAGAAGAAAGGCCTGTGCCTTGCAGTGGGACATTAGGCTTTTAGTGGCAGTGGATGGTAATCGGGCATGCTGCCGACCTGTAGTGCTATTCCGTAAATATCTCACCGTGAAAACTTAGGTGAAGTGATCTTAAAGTGAGCTGTCAATAGTGTCAACCCCTAGCATCAGGTGGGATGACGACTCACTTCACGCTCACTTCACCTAAATTATCACGGTGAGATGTTTACTGAATAGCACTACAGCACCCTAATTGCGAAACACACTATAAATCGGAATCTGAATAATTTTGAAGCAAATTGCTAATCCATTGCTTCATATGCTCGAAAAAATGTTCTGCTCGACAACGCAAATAAAGCAATGAAGGTTGTTGAACTGTCAAAATTAAACTGATTCAAATTGATGGTGTGTTACGCAATTAAGGTGCTGATGGCTCCATGCGCAAATTTAGGTATTCGCTCAGGTTTTTAAGGAGGGCAAATGTTTCTCTCTGGGGGATGGGGCGGGGGAGGGTTGATTTCCCAAGGCTTTCACCTCGCCACCTCACTTCAGTTTTGTATAGGTGATTTGCTTATTTATGTGATTTTATTTACGTTGAGGTTTGTTTCTTTTTGCTAATTTTTTTTCAGTGTGCCTACTGATTATAAAATAAAGACTGATTGAGGATGGCGAGTCTCGAAAGATACGAGCTCGCAGCAGAAGGAATAAGATTGCGTCAGAAAAGTCTCCGTGATGCAGCTAGAGTTACCTACGCGTAATACAGTTCAGTACAAAATATGGTTAAATATGTTATGATCTATGAATGTTTTATTTCAATAACTACTTTTAAATTATATCGTCGTTTCTACTTTATAACCAAAATACTCAAATACAAAAATAGTTATTTATTTATTTATTTATTTATTTTAAGGAGAACCAACAGCTTTAACAGATAGATAACAATTGAAAATAAAACATAAAGCCAATTACAGGTTCTCACGGGTAAAAACAGAAAAAGTAGTACAAATCTTAAGATCACTAACAAGCACGATAGAAAGAAAAAAAAAACCACAAAAACAATATTACATACCTACAAACATAAAATATAAAAGGTACAAAAAATCTATGCAGTTTTGAAGAAGTCAGCGTTCAGCCGACTGCGTGCAGTATAGGTTTTGGTGGTAAATGGATCAAATGAGAACTCTTTACAAAGAACATTAAAATCCTTACTCGCCCGCACCATATATGAGTTTTGCCTGTAGTTGGAAGAGGTAAAGGGAATGAAGATAGGCGGATTAAATCTAACTGATCTCTGGGGGACATTAAAACGCAATTTATGCAGGAGATCCGGACAGTCAATCTCGTTAGATAAAATTTTTAAGAGAAAAGTGCAATCAGCCAGTCGACGACGATTTATTAGTGGCTGAAGGTGAAATTTCTTGCAGAGACTTATATAATTATCAGAATGGTATGGTATACGAAGCCGAAAACAAAGAAAACGAACAAATCTTTTTTGAATATTTTCAATACGGTCAATATATTTGCCATAACACGGGTTCCAGATTTGTGACGCATATTCAAGATGACTTCTCACAAAAGAGCAATAAAGAATCTTAAGGGTTTTGGCCTTCTTGAAACACCCTGCGAGTCTCATAACAAAACCCAGAGACTTCGAAGCTTTGGCAACTATTTGCTCAATGTGCACACTAAATAAAAGTTTGGAATCATGAAAAACGCCAAGGTCACGAACACCGTCACATCTCTGTAATGGCTGCCCTTTAAGTTATAAAAAAGTAATAATAGTTAGTAGTAATAATAGTAGTAAGTAGTTAGTAGTGTTAGTAGTTAGTTAGTAGTGATAGTTAGCTTATTAGCTAACTAGCTAGCTTATTAGCTAGTTTATTCTACTCAAATATCAACTGTTTCAACTCACCCCGACACGTGTTTCAACTTACCTCGGTATGAGAGAGTTGAAACAAAATGACTGATATTAAAGTTAGATTTTAAATAAATAAATAAAAATAAATAAAATTGTTTATTGGGTGTCAAACAGTTACATTTGCAGATGTGATTGAGACAGCCCCAGTAAGTAATTAATAATACTTGTGTTGGGGTTGACTCGCTCTTTCCCTTAATTGATAGCTATACACTATTGAGACTCTGTAACAATTAAAATAAAACTAATAAAGCTAATTGAACTAATTTAGAAACAAAGAGAATACAATGATATAAAAAAAAAAGTAATAATAATAATAATAATTAGCAGCTCTATGTATTTTGCAATTGTGGGTATGTGTTTGTGTGACTGTAGTTGTGTCTGATCATGGTTTGTTTGTGTGTGTGGGTGTGTGTGTGTGTGTGTGTGTTTTATGTTTGTGTGTGTGTGTGTGTATTAGTGTGTGTTTATGTATGAGTTTACGTGTTAGCTGATAGTGCCATTATAAATCGCTATTAAAGGTACAGTTAGGTGATCAAAAAGTATAAGATTATGAGAGAAGTATTCATGTAAGTCTAACTAGAATATGCTCTGTTTGTTCGTAGCTTAGAGTTTTTAACCACTCAGTTATAACTATTTTGCATTGATGCGAGACCTCATGGTGGAACTTAAGTTTAGCGTTAATTTTATTGTATATGTAGGCTGATTGGCATACATACTGACGCTTTGCAAAAACCGTACGTACCGATGTAGTGGAAGCCACAATATCTTTCCTCCTCTTAGCCTGTCTTTCTGAGTTAACTGGAAGGTATTTATGTAAATATAGAATGATGTTTAAAAGGTACAGTTTCCTGACAGATAATAGGCCATCAATTCTATATAGATCGAGTGTGGGATACCTATGTGGCTTAAAATAGATTACTTTTAAAAGTGATCTTTGGGCTCTTTCTAACTCTAAAAACTTAGTTTTAGCGGCCCCTCCCCATACAGGTAAGCAGTATGTGATTACTGACTGCGCGAGTGCTTTATAAATGTTGACGAGTGTCTTTTGAGGCATCACATGTCGTAGATTTTTAAAAATCTATATAAATTTTCGAACACGCGACATAATAACCTCGACATGCGAGTGCCACGTCAGACACTCGTCGACTATAACTCCCAAATATCTTACAGAACGTAATTGTTTGATGGGTTTGCAGTCACAGCTCTGCCCTATGCTGTTTGTACACGTATGGATACGAATATTGAAATTAGTACTTGCTTTAGACCTAGCACTTGGGGAGAAACAAATGTAATTTGTTTTAGCAATATTAAGAGTTAGCAAGTTTGTTTTGA
The DNA here is from genome assembly GCA_946251885.1 of Cosmia pyralina. Taxonomy (NCBI): domain Eukaryota; kingdom Metazoa; phylum Arthropoda; class Insecta; order Lepidoptera; family Noctuidae; genus Cosmia; species Cosmia pyralina. The sequence continues at coordinate 21,131,173 of OX276350.1, read as the reverse complement.
GCCATCTATCTAACAATAGCCGTATCGTCCGCATATGAGAAGATTTTCCCACCACTGCCTCGTAGGTTACAGAGCTCGTTAATATACACCAGAAACAGTGGCGGGCCGAGCACGGAACCCTGCGGAACACCGAAAACAACATTTTCCTCACTACTGCACGAGTTACCCAGCTTAACCTGTTATAAGATTTTGAATTAATATTAACACGTTCGTTGAATCAGATATTTGGTAGTATAAGAAATGAGCTACTGATTGGCACGAAACCCATACGATTTGTGTTTGTAAAATTTTGTGTAACTTAAGTAAAATGTCAAAATTATTTCAACTCCCCTCGGTCTCCCCTACGCTTTTATAATTAATTCTAACGTGACAATATTATCGTGGACGTCCACGTCAATAAAATTTGTGAAAATTACGTACACGTACAGTCAACAAAATCTAGGCAGGGTATACTAACTTATCCATCATGCGTCATGCGTCCATGCGTCATGTTCGTGAACGGGCGCCGTCAGTTGGGACTGGTCGTCTCTTAGTTGCCATGGCTTATTTTTAATTTTAATACTTATTTAATTTAGTTGTTTTAGTTTTTTTCTTTTTATTATGGACGCTTTTTAACGTGCTCGTCTTTCTACATTGTTCTCACATGTATATTTTCAACATGAACGATGTAACCAATATTTTGTAAAAATATTATGATTTAAAAGAGTGTCCGTGGAGTTTCTTGCCCGTTCTTCTCCATAGGGATCTACTACGCTTTGGAATGGGCAACTAGCTTCATCTTTCTGACTGACCGACCCATTGACAATTCAAAAGTGCCTGTAATTGGTTTATTTGAAATAAATGCTTTGAGTTTGAGTTTAACATGTGTATTGCTTCTGTATATTGTATGTGAATTGCTTCATGTTCAATTTCGTGCAAAATATACAATTTTGTGTTGATGTGTTACAATTTAGGAGTATTGCAAAAACAAAGTAATACTCGTATATATACAATTGAACGTGAAGCAATTCACATACAAATATGTTAGTATACCCTGCCTAGATATCTCTTTTGTTGACTGTACATTATCGTGGACGGATATTTAAAAGCGTCTTCCTTTCCCATTTATTTTACTTCCCTGTGTTGTGACGTGGACCCACGTGCATGCAGCAATTATAAAAGCGCTCAATAACTCGAATAATAATGGAACTATTGCAATTTTTACGGCATCTATCATTGTGCCAAAGAAGGTTATTCGGCCACGGGTTTTCGATCCTTAAGGGTCAAAATTCGATGAAAATCGCAATTTCCAAGAGTATTTAGTTTAATAATGAGATATTTGAGTTTAATAGTTGATGTTTGAGTATAATGTTCCCAAAAAAAAGTTAATGTGTTTGAAAAGACTGGACATAGCACGGCGTGAAATTTTCAGAAGACTGAAAGCAGGAAACCTCGTTATCTTCTTGTTTTTAAGTTTATTGAACGAGAAGAATTATTTATTTTTTAGTGTCTACAACCGCAGGCAGTGTACCTACTTACTTGAAGCACGAGTTTAGAAAATCTTTTGTTCTATGTTTAGATACCGATAACCATCATGTGCGTGGAGTTTCGCTAGCTAATTTATTTGATCCTGTGTATTCTAGTAAAGCGGGCTGTACACTCGCCCGCGAATCGCAGCTGCCAACTTTGGCCGCGATTCACGCGTGAACTCTGCGCGAAATCCCTGTACACTCGCAACGTTCACGGTTTAGTTCGCACGTTGGACAGAAATGGGCATCGAAGCAGCTGCTGCCGAGACTCTGTGTGCCCCTAGCTTGCTACAATTACGTGCATATTAAAAATAAAAATTAAGAAAAAATGGAAAAAGAAGATGGTGGATGATAGAAATTCATAGCTTTTTGTGATCTTAGAGTTTACACTGCTAAAGTACGGGATCTGCATGATAACATTTAAGCAGTGCTAGCTCACGGTCATTATTCTAAGAAACACTAATGTTTTAAATTAAAACACCCGCTCGTCAGTACGTCTCACACGTTACTGCGAAAATAGCACGAGTGTACGAGTATATGCGTTTGCGCGGCGCGAACCAAGCGCGGACCCTTTGTCTCAAGACAAAATACCACATCGATCGGGGAATGCCGCGAAGGCGCGAAACCATCTACACTCACGTTTCACGGATTTCGCGGGCATTCAAACTCAAACTCAAACTCAAAGCATTTATTTCAAATAAACCAATTACAGGCACTTTTGAATTGTCAATGGGTCGGTCAGTCAGAAAGATGAAGCTAGTTGCCCATTCCAAAGCGTAGTAGATCCCTATGGAGAAGAACGGGCAAGAAACTCCACGGACACTCTTTTAAATCATAATATTTTTACAAAATATTGGTTACATCGTTCAAGTTGAAAATATACATGTGAGAACAATGTAGAAAGACGTGCACGTTAAAAAGCGTCCGTAATAAAAAGATAATAACTAAAACAACTAAATTAAATATTAAAATTAAAAATAAGCCATGGCAGCTAAGAGACGACCAGTCCCAACTGACGGCGCCCGTTCACGAACATGACGCATGGATCAGCACCATTTAGCTCAACCATTTTGAAGGGAACTTAATGATCCAACACACACGCCACCATCAGCGAGACATTTGAGTGAGCATGACATACTCTCAACCGCCAGGGCACACTCAAGTCAGTGAAAGACGTACCCAGTAAAAGGTAGCTTAATAGTAGCTACATAGTGCTCACACGTGCTATGCAATTATATAATACTAAGAGATTGAATCTAAACAATGCAAAGAAAGTTTTCTCTCATCTTAATCTTCAGCAGGTCCAACAATATATCCGAATGCTAATCAATTAATTAATGCGTCCTTGTGGAGCAGGACAAGCATTCAGCCAAGCATTTTTGTCAGCGATGTAATCCCCCAACTTATAATATGCCTGGCTGCATAGTGTGCGTTTTATACAAGATTTAAATTTCCTTTCATTCAGCTGGAGTATGTGGGGAGGTATTTTATTATAACATTTTAAACAGTACCCCATGAAGGATGAGTCTACTTTAGCCAGTCTGAAACCTGGTTGAACTAATTGGTCCCTATTTCTAGTCCTATAATTGTGTCCTTCACCTCTTTTACCGAAAAGATTTAGATTTTTCCTTACGTACATGATGTTTTCGTAGATATATTGACAAGGTACCGTCATGATGTTAATATCTTTAAACATTCGCGCAGTGAGTGTACAACCTGCTTAAAATTTTAAACAGAGACTGTTTAATATACTTTTGATACGGACCTTATTTAAGCAGAAATGAACAGCCATTACCGGCCAGTACGTCACGCTGTCAACGACCACAATTCTATTTAACTGACATAACTCATAATTCAACTTTTTCGTTAGTAATAATCATTATTATTGTAAATCTCAGTTGGGCTTTTTAGTACCATATCAATACAAGTTTTTTTAAAATAATAATAATTGCGAATAGCTAAACCAAAATGGCCGATACAAGTGACTCGGCCATCGACACAGGAGGCTCAAACAAACAAAGCGATACACCAACATCCCCCGAAGTTTCCTTAGTCAGACGCGGCTACGCAATTGAAAACAACTCGTCGTTGCTGAAAGCATTAGTCTCGCTCGACAAGAAGAGACCAGAAGAATCGCACATTTTACCTGTTTACGTTTTCACTGCTATTTTTGGTTTAATATTTATCATAGCACCGTTATTTGTAAGGCAAGGACCTAATAGGAGGTAAGACCAATGATACTTAGATAGATTCCAGGCGTAGTACGTTGAAAATCCCTTTTTTTGCGTGTGGAAATCGTCATGGATGTCCTCCGCCCTGGGGGAAGGATCTGTCAGACTCTTACTGACTAAAATGACGCAGTGTTCTTCAACTACCTTTGCGCAGTTCATCACGCTCCATAAATTTAAATTTTCATATCACTAACTTAAGGAATGCAGGTATTCCCATACAAACTTTCATCCCCTATATCACCCCCTGTAGGATTATTTTTTAAGATAAAAAGTAGCCCATGTTCTTCCCCAGGATGCTATGTATATACTGCTATGCTATGTGTATGTATAGCATTGCCAAATTTTATCGAAATCCGTTCAGTGTTTTAGACGTGAAAAGGTAACAGATAGACAGACAAAGTTACTTTCGAATTTATAATATTAGTATTATAGTTTAGTAGTATGGATATGGATAAGCTATGGGCATAGAAAACTTATCAGATATTTTAAGGTGACGACCGTCGACGTCGTTTAACCGCGGCCGCGGTCTGGTTGTACTATGTTCTATGTTAAGGATTTGGTTTCCGCGCTTAGTCCTTCATGTGGACCATTGTGCGTGAACTGGTTGTATTATTACGAAGTCCTATATTAAGACGCAGATATATGCCAATGGCCTTGAGTGGTTAGCTTGCGTGTTCTTTGCTGAGCTCAGACAACGCGTCGTACGTACACCCAGTAATAGGGTCTCGTCCATTAAGGACTGCTGTCACAAATGAGACGCATTATTATGATGGGGAGGTGACGGGGTGAGAGGGGGCGGTGAGGGGGTTGAAAGGGGTAAGAGGGGGTGGTGAGAGGTGGGAAGTTGGTTTTTGTATAGTATTGAAGAAACTGTGCCTGACAGGAATGCCCGAAAAATAGGAAGTCGGCACAAAAGACAGGAGAAAACTCCAGTCTGCGTCGGAGCTGACACACACACTTTTTTCGTTAGTTTGTACGCGCTAATCTCTGGAACTACCAGACGGACTTTAATAATTATTTTTGCATTTGATAGCCCAATTCTTAAGGAAGGCTATAGGCATATTTAACATCACTCTAGGACTCTTAGGTGCCGAGCAAAAAGAAAAAAAGTCAGAAAGAACGCTAAGCAAAAACGAAATAATATCGTGGGCAGGCATTGCATGAGCAGCAAGGAATTTCAGAATTTTGGCAAAGCTATCTATCTATATAAATAAAAAGAGAAGTCCTGACTGACTGACTGATTGACTGACTCATCAATGCCCAGCCCTAACCCTTGGACCTAGAAAGCTGAAATTTTAACAAGTAGACAAGGAATAAGGAAGGAATTCCCGGTGGTACGTTCCTGTCGGCTATTTCCCGACATCCACGCGGGCGAAGCCGCGGGCAAAAGCTGGTGTAATATAAACATAATCTAAAATATTCACTTATTAATATTATGTAATATAAGTTAGAAAATTCTCTAAACATATTTGATAGAATGATAGAATATATTTTTTTCTAATCATTAACACTACTCGTTTAAACGTGATCTTCAGTTAAAATCATTAAAATTCAGTAACGTCGCCTTAAACCCCCGTTCGCACGGGCGTAATAAAATCGCAGCGGGATTTTATAGCGCACTGGATTTTCAACGCTCTGCTTAGCGCCGAGAGTGCAAGATCCAACAGTGTTTTTTCGACGCGCTAGAATGTACTCTGTTATTGTTAAGTTGGATTCTCAACGCTCGGCTCAACAACAATCAATCTGCCTAGCCTTTTCCCAACTGTGTTGGGGTCGGCTTCCAGTCTAACCGGATGCAGCTGAATACCAGTATTTTACATGGAGCGACTGCCTATCTGACCTCCACAACCCATTAACTGGGTAATACGATACCCCTTGGTAAGACTGGTTGTCAGACTTTCGGGCTTCTGACGACCCGTACCGACTGTCAAAGATCCACGAATGACAGCCGGGACCAACGGCTTAACGTGCTTTCCGAGGCACGGAGGAGTCTCGGTATGTAAAGAATGGTCACCCATCCACTGACCAACCCCGGTAAGCGTAGCTTAACCTGGTGGATCGACCCGTGCGGCTGTTATTACTTAGCCACGAGCTCCTCTAACGCTCGGCTCAACAACGAGAGTTGAAAATCCAGTGCGCGATAAAATTCCGCCTCGATTTTATTACGCCCGTGGGAACGTGTGCTTATTCTTTAATTTTTTTTCAGCATAACACGAGTCTGTATAATGTTATCTACTGTCTGCTGCTGGATATTGTAAGTAGCAAATTCACTTTTTATACAATTCTCTTTCTACAGAAATGGTCCTATGATTATATAAAACTTTTATACAAAATCCAAGAAGTTGTCTAACTCATTCAACTAGGGACTGTACAGGTGTGCGGATATAATATATATAGCCCTCTATAATAGTCCTATAATAGAGCGGGTTCTTTCTTATCAATCAATCTGCCTAGCCTTTTCCCAACTATGTTGGGGTCGGCTTCCAGTCTAACCGGATGCAGCTGAATACCATTATTTTACATGGAGCGACTGCCTATCTGACCTCCACACCCCATTAACTGGGTAATACGATACCCCTTGGTAAGACTGATTGTCAGACTTTCGGGCTTCTGACGACCCGTAACGACTGTCAAAGATCCACGAATGACAGCCGGGACCAACGGCTTAACGTACTTTCCGAGGCACGAAGGAGTCTCGGTATGTAAAGATGGTCACCCATCCACGGACCAACCCCGGCAAGCATAGCTTAACCTGATGGATCGACCCGTGCGGCTGTTATTACTTTAGCCACGAGCTCCTTAGCGGGTTCTTTCTTATATCTATAAGTAAGAACCCGCTCTATTATGAATTTTCACCATGTTAAACACCCATTCACCCCCTTTTAAATTAAACTTTAAATTGTACCAAGCATAGAAATATTTAAAAAAAACCGGCCAAGTGCATGTCGGATCACGCACATGAAGGGTTCCGTAGTTGGGATGAATTTATCCCAAAACAAACTTAACATTGTAGTTGAAAAATATGTTCTCCCATACATTCCAACTGTAAATGTAAGTTTGTACTCACAAAATTGAGAGATTTACTATATTATTTTAAGACCACACACTTCTTATAGGTTATCCTGTAATCTACAGGTAAAGTTCTATTCTCATATTCTGTATTTTTTTCAAAATTTTAGGCTCTGTAGTTTCGGAGATAAGGGGGGATGGTCAATTTTCGTAATTTTCTTAAATAACATTAAAAAAAAATATTTCAAAGTTAAGTTGTTATGTCACACGGTATATTTTGCAAAACTTTTTTTTTTATTTTCTCATTTGCCCCCCAAAAGTGACCCCCATATTCAAAATTCATTTATTTACTTTACCCGTCCGTGTTTGGGACACAGAAATTCATATTCGTACCAAATTTCAACTTAATCGGTCCATTAGATTCTGAGCAAATTGGCTGTGACAGAAGGACAGACAGACACACGTGTGATCCTATAAGGGTTCCGTTCTTTCCTTTTGAGGTATGGAACCCTAGAAATCCATGGTAACAAGATTTATTACCATTCAAAAAAACGTATCCGGTGCTGAAATGCTCCGATAAACTTTAGCCCTAATAGGAGGGCACGATTATTCGCCGTGCCTGGGAGTCGAACTGCCGCTCGAGCCGAGTCTCGTGTTCCTCGCACACTCTCGTCACTAATCCCTCTCTTGGACGCTAAGCCTGACTGTGATGTGTTCGCGGACGAATGGAAGATCTTGTCAGTATGTCTAGAGTATTTGTGAGAAAAGCTTATGACTGTCAGTGTCGAGTGCCTAGTAGTTTATTATCTTATATTCTAAACATGTCTTAAAAGAGGGGCTTGTGGCTAAGTAATAACAGCTGCACTGGTCGATCTACAAGAATCCTCAGTGCCTCTGAAAGCACGTTAAGCCGTTGGTCCCGGCTGTCATTCGTGGATCTTTGACAGTCGTTGCGGGTCGTCATACCAAGGGGTATCGTATTGCCCAGTTGCTGAGTTGTGGAGGTCAGATAGGCAGTCGCTCCATGTGAAATACTAGTATTCAGCTGCATCCGGTTAGACTGGAAGCCGACCCCTACATAGTCGGGAAAAGGCTAGGTAGATTGATTTGACATGGAAATGCTCTATTGTGTACTCTCCTTAACATTTCAGTTGGACAACTACGTATATAGTGCAGATGAACCCTCTACTGGGCCCTCGCCTGAGCAACCATTCGTTAGCCTGGATTGGACATAAATGGGTAAATATTTTAATTTGTAATACATATTTTATTAGATGGCAAATAACAGAAGCCCAGAGGGGCAATTCCCGTATTTTTATAACAACGTTCGCAATCTCATCTCAGTCTCAATCTGTCAAAATTGTATAGAGTTTGCCTACATTTTTGACATTTGATTGTCGCTGGCTGACATTGCGACTTGGAATTTGAACGTTTTTAATTACGAGAATTGGCCCTCAGTTCTCGTACCTAAAAACGTTCAAATTCAAGTCTCAATCTCATGCCAGCGACAACCAAATGTCAAAAATTTAAGTAAAGACTATACAATTTTTGACAGCTTGAGACTGAGATGAGATTGCGCACGTTGTTAAAAATTTATTGGAAAAAATACGTATTATTGAAGCTAACTCAAAAATTACCAAAGCAAAGTTAATCAATTTTGTATGGGACCAACTGTGATGTATACCCCCTCGAATAAAACAAAAAAAATCCAAATCGGTTTAGCGATCTTCGAGTAATCGGGGAACATACATAAAAAAAAAAAGGTTCCAACGAATTGAGAACCTCCTCCTTTTTGAAGTCGGTTAAAAAGGAAAACCTCTCATTTCACTTCGCAGCCGCAGGTCTGTTAAATAAATAATAACTTTGATATGTTTCAGGGTCACGACCCAGCTTCCTTGACCGTCACCGAAATGAAAGAAACAAGAATGAACGAAGCAATGCTTAACGAAACGAATCCAGCCAGATTAAGGGATGAAAAAGACCCCGATGATCGCAGGGTTGGAAATGAGCCCGACCCTGCGGTTGGAAGTTCCGACCCCGATATTTTCATACATGGAAATGACCTCAACCTTGGTCCTTAATTAATTCATGGATGGAAGTGACACCGGCCGAGGTCCTTAATTCATGGCTAGAAGTGACCGTGGCCATGGTCCTTAATTCATGGATGGAAGTGACCGTGGCCATGGTCCTTAATTCATGGATGGAAGTGACCGTGGCCATGGTCCTTAATTCATGGATGGAAGTGACCGTGGCCATGGTTCTTAATTCATGGATAGAAGTGACCGTGGCCATGGTCCTTAATTCATGGATGGAAGTGACCGTGGCCATGGTTCTTAATTCATGGATGGAAGTGACCGTGGCCATGGTCCTTAATTCATGGATGGAAGTGACCGTGGCCATGGTCCTTAATTCATGGATGGAAGTGACCGTGGCCATGGTTCTTAATTCATGGATGGAAGTGACCGTGGCCATGGTCCTTAATTCATGGAAGGAAGTGACCGTGGCCATGGTCCTTAGTTCATGGATGGAAGTGACCGTGGCCATGGTCCTTAATTCATGGATGGAAGTGACCGTGGCCATGGTTCTTAATTCATGGATGGAAGTGACCGTGGCCATGGTCCTTAATTCATGGATGGAAGTGACCGTGGCCATGGTTCTTAATTCATGGATGGAAGTGACCGTGGCCATGGTCCTTAATTCATGGATGGAAGTGACCGTGGCCATGGTCCTTAGTTCATGGATGGAAGTGACCGTGGCCATGGTCCTTAATTCATGGATGGAAGTGACCGTGGCCATGGTTCTTAATTCATGGATGGAAGTGACCGTGGCCATGGTTCTTAATTCATGGATGGAAGTGACCGTGGCCATGGTTCTTAATTCATGGATGGAAGTGACCGTGGCCATGGTCCTTAATTCATGGATGGAAGTGACCGTGGCCATGGTCCTTAATTCATGGATGGAAGTGACCGTGGCCATGGTCCTTAATTCATGGATGGAAGTGACCGTGGCCATGGTTCTTAATTCATGGATGGAAGTGACCGTGGCCATGGTTCTTAATTCATGGATGGAAGTGACCGTGGCCATGGTCCTTAGTTCATGGATGAAAGTGACCGTGGCCATGGTTCTTAATTCATGGCTGGAAGTGACCCCGGTCGTGGCTCTTACTTCATGGATGGAAGTGACCACGGCCGAGTTTCTTAATTCCTGGATGGAAGTGACCGCAGCGCTGGTCCATAGTTCTTGGATGGAAGTGGCCCTCCCGGCCCTGGTCCAAAATTCTTGGATAGAAATGACCTCGGCCCTGGTCCATAATTCATTAGTTGTATGTTAAATTAAGTATTCAATTCAATTTAGTTTACCGACTGCTATTCGCTTGATTTATAATAATTTAGACTAGCTTAATGTAATAGATTAGTATTCTTTAATTGGCTCTTTTTGTTTGTCCCGACTATTAATCACACTATTACATAGGCGAAAGTTTGTGAGTGTGTGTGTATGTTTGTTACTTCTTCAAGCTCAAACGGCTGGACCAATTTTGATAAAATTTGGTATGGAGGTAGCTGTGACACCCTGGCACACCCTAACAAATATGCTACTTTTGTCCCGGTTTACGCGGGTGAAACCGCGGGGCGCAGCTAGTAATAAATGAAAAACGTTTATTTCGACCAACAAAGGATCTATACACAAAAATGGCAACATTTTAAAATAAAATGACACAAAATAAATAAAATAAAAGCACATACAATTAAAACAACCACATAAACAAGGAGATTACAGACTTTGATTGCTTATTATGTGAACCGCACAGCAATGGTAGGTACTGACAATCGAACCTCTGCGTGAACGCCCTCAAGATGCCGCTGGAGCTAGCCCGAACCCCGCGCACCAGGGATGTGCATGTCTATGAGAAGGAACCCATCCTTATATTCTTTGTTCCCAGATTCAAAACACTAAATCAATCTGCCTAGCCTTTTCCCAACTATGTTGGGGTCGGCTTCCAGTCTAACCGGATGCAGCTGAATACCAGTATTTTACATGGAGCGACTGCCTTTTTTTTTTTTTTTGACGCTGAGAAATGCTTTATGCATCCCCGCTCGTGGGGGACGAGACAGGGTATGTGGGACTCCTGTCGGAATGACAGTATACCCACTAAAACTCAGCAGTGTTCCCACATCGCCGTGATGGGAGGGCCATGGGAAACCGGCTCAGCCTTTACGTCCACAACCCTCCCGGCGCATGCCCGCCTAGCTGGCGGGCCCCGCATGCCCCCCGGGATGGGGGGCTACGGGAATGACCGGGAACACCTGGCCATTCCCGTCCGACACTGGTGGGGGCCTGTGCAATACAGGCAAGGATGCCCCCACACCCGTTGCCTGCTGGCCCCCACCTGGGAGGAGTCGTCTGCTCCGACCCCTCCTCCGCCTTCGGAGCGGCGCCGCGTGAGGGTCGTCCTCCCGCGCGCGCTCCGCCGCCATTTCGGCCGCAGAGGATAGGGAGAGCGGCCGACGTCATACCGACACTCCTCTTCCCCTGCGGCCCCACCGCGTCCGCCATCAAACGGTGGCGGCCCCGTCAAGGCCGCGGAAGGTAGGGAGAGCGGCGCACCGCAATACCGGCACTCCTCTCCCGCCGCGGCCTCCAATCCTCAGCCGCGATGCCTCCCATAAGACACCGCGGCCCGCCTCAGTTGCGGTGTCGCCCATACGGCCACCGCAACCTACCCGCTGGCCGCTACGTCGTCGGCTTATCGGCAAAAGCCCTGACGAGCGGCCCCCGCATGGGTTCCTCTTCGCTTCACCGTGGGTGACCAAGCCACGGCTACTGAGCCCCCCCGCCTCGACAATGCGGGAACCCTCCGGGGGGGATGGAGCGACTGCCTATCTGACCTCCACAACCCAGTAACTGGGTAATACGATACCCCTTGGTAAGACTGGTTGTCAGACTTTCGGGCTTCTGACGACCCGTAACGACTGTCAAAGATCCACGAATGACAGCCGGGACCAACGGCTTAACGTGCTTTCCGAGGCACGGAGGAATCTTGGTATGTAAAGATGGTCACCCATCCACGGACAACCCCCGGCAAGCGTAGCTTAACCTGATGGATCGACCCGTGCGGCTGTTATTACTTAGCCACAAGCTCCTCTCTCCTCCTCCCAGATTCAAAACACTAGTAAAATACTATTATAACACACACATATATGTGTACATGGGAAGAAGGCGTGAGTTTATATATAGTAATATATAGTAATATGTATATATGTATATGTGTTTATATATAGTGGTAATTAATGACCGATACTTAAACACATGATTATACTCATGATAACAAACCACTTTTACTGTGGGACCAAACCTGAAATCGCGAAAAAAAAATCTGCTGTTCTTTACATAACTCGACAAAATGTGTCGTGGATCAGCTGATTTATTTTTAAACACATGATTGCACTCATGATAACAAACAACTTTCCCAAAGGAACAACTTTTTTAATTTACTAAGCGCATGACAATCATTCCAATAAGATATTGAGAACCTAACAAGAATACGCGCGACGCGCTATCAGCTGTTAGTCGCTTGTCGCTTGTTGTCTCATGTTACAGGAAGGTACCACCGTACCGTGTAACAGTAGGTACATAAGGCGCGCCCTCGCGCCCCTAGCCGCCGTAGGAGACGCCCTGGGCGGCGGGAATCGATTGCCGATTCCCGGCCACCGTAGGCGCGGGCTTGCGGACGACGAGTAATGGGCAGCTCGCCGTCCGGTAAGGACCAGGCCCGGGTCGACGGCGCGTTGTGTTCCACGCGCGCCTCAAAGAGATGTCAGCAGTGACGGGGTCAATTGGGCCGAAGCCGCCGGGGTCGCGGGTAGTTCGAAAGAGATACCGTGGCCCTGGCACGGGCAGCTGAAGGAACATGGGTGGGTTTTAGTCAGTAAAAGTCTGACACGCCCTCCCGCCTCTGCCCAGAGCGGGAGAAGTCATTTGATGATTTCCCATCCACAAAAAAAAAAAAAAAAAAAGGTACATAAGGCAGAGCACACACACACTTCACATCCATGTAAGGTTGCTAAGATAACAAAAATCTCTCAATATCTTATTGGAATGATTGTCATGCGCTTAGTAAATTAAAAAAATAGTTCTTTTGGGAAAGTTGTTTGTTATCATATAAGTACAATCATGTGTTTAAAAATAAATCAGCTGCTCCACGACACATTTTGTCGAGTTATGTAGGGAACAGCTGATTTTTTTTTCGCGATTTCAGGTTTTGTCTTATAGTAAAAGTTGTTTGTTATCATGAACACAGTCATGTGTTTAAGTATCGGTCACTAATTACCAGTCACCCTATATACTTAAGTATACATAAAATATTATAAAGATGTCATCGGAACTACTGATCAGATCACCGAGTGTCCTAGGATATATTTTATGATAAAACACGAAATTTCACCCGGATTAATTCGCGGGCAGAAGTTAGTATATAAATATACAGGGTGTAAGGTGGCAATATTTTAAGGGGTCATTGTAGTCATCATTATGAACAACTTTTACTATAGGAAATCGCGGAAAAAAAATCAGCTGTTCAGTACATTTATGTTCGCATAATTGGTCAAAATGTAGGGAACAGCAGATTTTTTTTTTTCGCGATTTCAGATTTGGTCACATAGTAAAAGTTGTTCATAATGATAAGTAGGTACAATGAAGCCTTAAAACATTGCCACTGTTTACACTTGCATCCTGTATAAACTAACACCTTTTTGCCATGGGGGTCAGCAGAAACTACAGAACGCGACCTGCTTCGATCCTTACATACCTACCTACTCCTTTTGCTTCGTTTACGTTCATTCAGCATCCGGTCATCGACATACTAGTAGGTACTTCTGGTATGTAAAGTGTTAATTGTCTGAGTTAACTAGATATTTTGTTCCTCTGTAACAGCTCAGCGCCCTTCCACATTACACATCGATATACTATCCATACTATGTATATAGTATATAGAGGAGCTCATGGCTAAGTAATAACAGCCGCACGGGTCGATCCATCAGGTTAAGCTACGCTTGCCGGGGTTGGTCTATGAATGGGTGAAAATCTTTACATACCGAGACTCCTCCGTGCCTCGGAAAGCACATTAAGCCGTTGGTCCCGGCTGTCATTCGTGGAACTTTGACAGTCGTTACGGGTCGTCAGAAGCACGAAAGTCTGACAACCGTTCTTACCAAGGGGTATCGTATTACCCAGTTAATGGGTTGTAGAGGTCAGATAGGCAGTCGCTCCATGTAAATACTTGTATCCAGCTGCATCCGGTTAGACGGAAGCCGACCCCAACATAGTTGGGAAAAGGGTAGTCAGATTGATACTATCCACACTATGTATATACATGGTACCTACTTAATATTATAAATGCAAAAGTAACGTCTGTCTGTCTGTTACCAGTTCAAGCCTAATTAAAGAAAAATAAAAACTAGTCAAATGCGTGTCGGACCGTGCAATGAAGGGTTCCGCTTGGGATGAATTTATCCCAAAAACAAACTTAACATTGTAGTTGAAAAACATGGTCTCCCATACATCGATATACCTCACGGTCAATATTTTTCTCGAACTGCAAATGTAACTTTTTTTTTTGTATGTGATGAAACGGTTTTAGGACTTTTTCCTTTACCTAGTTGTGCTGTGAGACCTTGCTTCTTGCCAAATTTCATGATTCTAGGACAAAGGGAAGTGTACTTATAGGTTTTGATTTACTTGCGAGTATCAAAATATGTCGCATAAATAGCCGTACCTATTTTTTTTTATGCGTTGACTAATTGATCAATATTTTTAAAACTCCAAGAGACCGTAGACCTACGGATTTGATATTAATTTCAACTTGATACCTCCATGCATTCCTGAGAAAAAGGGTATTTAAAGACTGATAGACAGACAGACAGACTGACAACGAAGTGGTCCTATATGGGTTCCGTTTTTTCCTTATGAGATACAGAACCCTAAAATATATATAAATAAATAAGTAAATCGGATCTTTATGGAAATTGACAAACGGATAGCCTGAGACGGAGTTGCGTACAAAATATATAATAGTTAGGGCCTATTTCACGATGTCCGAATAGCCACTACGTAAGTAGTGGCTATTCTGTTCCATTTTTGAATTTATTCGGTAACGAATAAATTCAAAAATGGAACAGAATTTATATGAAATCATCTGCCAAGTAAGTTAATAGGAACTTAATCGTAGGTGGTGAAACAGGCCCTTATACTTACTATACCTAAATGCGAATTAACTCTGTCTGTCGGTTACCTTTTCACACCTGAACAGATTTAGATGAAATGGAGAGGCCATGACCTGGGCTAGGATGCAGGAACCTATGAACCCCGGTAGTACATTCCTGTGGAATAATTTCCGACCTTTGCGCGGGAAAAGCTGCGGGCAAAAGCTAAATATATAATAGTTTTCAATTTTTAATCAATTGACTTTTGAATGATTCTATTTGACTGCATAGTAATGAATATTCTGGACATCATTTAATTTATTTAGACAATAATATACTTTACTACTATATTTTGACATCAATTATTATTTATTTGTTTTGTATTTTGTAATGAAATTTAGAATGACTATTATGTAAAATGCAATTAAACGTAATTTTTTAAACCTACAAAATTTGTACGCCGTTTTTGGCAAAACATGGACGCTCACAACATCTATTAATTCAATACATTGCATGTCTGATTAGGCAGTTTATGTACACTCCTACCAACTTATCTCTTATCAGTGAAATGGCGAAAATTGGAACTACGGCCGTCATGTTGAAATGTCATTCGATTGTGCCGACGCATGTCATTCGATTGTGCCGACGCATGTCATTCGATTGTGTCGACGCATCGACGGTGGCGTCCTCTTTCAGTTCACAGATAAGTTGGTAGGACTGTAAACGCATGTTTGAAAAATAAATTATTCATACCTATTCTTAATTGACTACAAAAAAGTTCACAACAAACAGTCCAAGTGTAGGCAGCGTAGGATAATACCAAAACAAAACGCAATCAAAAAGTGGAAACCAAACGAATTGTAATAGCATACGCCCCCAAAACAAATCTGTGGGTATCGCGAAAGATCAAAATAACATTTGTACCGAAATCATTTATCAGCGCTGATTCTCTTTCCATTTGGCGGCCCCCGGCCCACGCCGCCACTTCGCAGTGTCATTACAGCCTGAGGACACGGTGGACACTTCTAGCGATTCGTCATATTTAAAATGAAACTTCTGAGGCGGCGATTCGATAATTGGACGTGAATTGAGAGTGAAATGTCAAGGACGCATCACGTTTACGAGGCACATTTCGTTTGAGAGAGAAGAAATAACCCTCTCTCTCTCTCTCTCTCTCGTGTCTCTCACACTAAATCTCTCTTAGTCTATTAGAAGTATTTGTTTATGAAGGCGTGTTATATACTTGCACTAGCTTTTGCCCGCGGCTTCGCCCGCGTGGATGTCGAAAAATATCCCACGGGAACGTACTACCGGGAATTCCTTCCTTATTCTTTGTCTACATTATAAAGGGAACTTCTGTGCAAAATTTCAGCTTTCTAGGTCTAAGGGTTTGGGCTGGGCGTTGGATGTGAGTCAGTCAATCAGTCAGTCAGGACTTCTCTTTTTATTTATATAGATAGATAGATTTCCGCGGTCTCACTCGCATCCTTGATTTGGATACACATTAAGGACGTTCGCACGGACGTAAAAATATCGCGGCGATTTTTTTTCGCGCACTGGATTTTCAACGCACTGCTTAGCGGCGAGAGTTGAAAATCCAACAGTGTGTTTTTTCAACGCGCTAGAATGCACTCTGTTGTTGTTAAGTTGGATTCTCAATGCTCAGCTCAACACCGAGAGTTGAAAATCCAGTGCGCGATAAAATCCCGCCGCGATATTTTTACGTCCGTGCAAACGTCAGCACACACACTCCGTGACAATGCCACGAATGGATCGCTGCTGATCCACAACACAATACTAAATGTCCCACATTAGTTTTTGACACGCGTATTGTGTTATTGCTGAGTGGCTGGTCCGTAGGAAAGTCACAAATGTGGACATAGATATTATGGGTCTTCTCTGTGTACGGTCCAATCTGATCTGCCATATAAGTGAGCCTAGCTTCTGCCCACGACTTCGCCCGCGTGATATTTCATGCACACTTGGCAATAGGTATTACTGCAGTTTCTCATTACTGAAATAATTTTCGGAATCGGATCAGTAGTTCCGAAGATAACCTCCTACATACAAACTTACAAATTTTACATATTTATACCTCATAAAAATAATAATTCGCAAATTTTCTAAGAATATTAATGGATACAGAAAATAGGTACTACGTTCTGCTGTCTGCAACTCCACGTCAATGCGCGTATTTTGCGTACGAGTGGGAAAATTGATTATTCTATCCACGTCAGCTCTTCAAGGAAGGCCAGCAACACCTTGGTGTTACTGACTAACTCACGGTGGGTACCTGGGTTACCGAAGTATGCCCTGTATGTGGCGACCACCGGGCAGCTTAGAAGCACATGAGCTGCTGTCTCGTCGCAGGCCCTAAACAGCGGACTGTCTGTGACTCTGATGACAATATAGAAAATAAGAATAATATTGAAAACCAAATCCGAGAACTTTATAAATATAGCGCTAGGCTGATGGCGCAAGGGAGGTCGCACCAGGCGGCGGCCGAACTAGCGACACGCGGGGTTGCGACAATCGTAGAGAGGATCCGGCAGTTGGGACTCGAGGTGGCCCGGCACAAGTCCGAGGTCATGTGTTTTCATGGTCCTCGGAACGCGCCACCGTCGGGTTCCCAAATAACGGTAGGAGGGGTTCACATCGCAGTCGAGTCGACGATGAAGTACCTGGGACTCGTCCTCGACAGCCGGTGGAACTTCGTGGAGCACTTCCGACGTTTGGCTCCCAGACTGGAGCGGGCCGGGGCTGCCTTGAAGCGGCTCCTGCCCAATCTGGGGGGTCCAAACGCCTCCTGCCGGAGGCTTTACGCGGGGGTCGTGCGGTCCATGGCCCTTTACGGGGCACCGGTGTGGGCGCGTTCCCTGAGGCTGCGACCAGCCCGCCGGTTGAACGCGTCCCAGAGGGTCATGGCCATCCGGCTAGTCCGGGGATACCGCACGGTCTCCTGTGAGGCGGCGAGCCTCCTTGCCGGATTACCGCCATGGGATCTGGAGGCAAAAGTCCTCGCGCACGTGTGGGAGTGGCGCGAGGAGGCAAAACGCCGGGGCGTAACTCCGCTGCCGCGAGAAATCACGGTACAGCGGACAGAGCTCCGGCGGGATCTCATGGCGACATGGAGAGTGCGATTGTCGCAACCCAGCGCTGGGCACGCCACAATTGCGGCGATAAGTCCCCTCTTTGAGGAGTGGTTGGAGAGGCGCCACGGCGTCCTCACCTTCCGCCTGACGCAGGTCCTCACCGGACACGGTTGTTTCGGGAGGTTCCTGTTTCGGATAAGGCGGGAGGAAACGCCCGGGTGTCACCATTGTGTAGATCGCTCGGAGGACACGGTGGAGCATACAGTGGAGGTCTGCCCGGCTTGGGCGGAGCACCACCGTGTTCTCACGGAGGCGATCGGCGGCGGCGATCTCTCGCGTCCAAACTTGGTCCAGGCCATGGTGCGGAGCGAGAGTGCATGGGAGGCCATCACCTCCTTCTGCGAAGCAGTAATGCTCGCAAAGGAGGAGGCGGGACGCGAGAGGGAGAGGCAACAGCCGCGCCCTCGCGCCCCTAGCCGCCGCAGGAGACGCCCTGGGCGGCGGGAATCTATCGCCGATTCCCGGCCACCGTAGGCGCGGGCTTGCGGACGACGAGTAATGGGCAGCTCGCCGTCCGGTAAGGACCAGGCCCGGGTCGACGGCGCGTTGTGTTCCACGCGCGCCTCAAAGAGATGTCAGCAGTGACGGGGTCCAATAGGGCCGAAGCCGCCGGGGTCGCGGGTAGTTCGAAAGAGATACCGTGGCCCTGGCACGGGCAACTGAAGGAACATGTGCACACAGACAGCTGCTAGTTGTTTATTGAGTGTGCTACAACTGCCGCTCCCTATGCACACAGAGTGGCTAGATAGAGGCAATAACGACCTAAGTTCCTACCCCTAAGTCCCTAACGCCTACAACCTAGCTCTTACAATTCAATGCCTACCTGTCTGACTAGCCCTAGTACCCTATCAGCCCTAACGCCCTAGCCCTAACATACAAACCATAACACAACGTACTAGTACTGTTGTGTGGGCAGGAAGCCTGTTACCAGCGACCTAAGGCAACAGACCGGAGCGGGTAGGAAGGCAAGGTAAGTGTACCAGGTGCAATGTACACAGGAGGTGGATATCTCACTGCCGATCCCACAGACTCACAGGATCGATCGTACTGATGGCTAAAGGTGTCTTGGCCACAGTGAGGGGTAACTCGACGGAGAGGAATCAAACATGACTCCAGCTTGATGACTAATTTTATTTACAAAGTTTACATCTTATATACTAATTATAAACTAAATACACATAGATGCTTGTTTAGTGTGTGTGCCTTCCGTCATCCATGTGTGATGTTGTTGATGCAGCTATCTCTCGTAACTCGGCCAGACAAAGTGCTGATGCTGATCCGAACTTTGTACAATAAATGTTGTAATCCGTTGATTTAACGATTAAGATGAAATTAGCTGCATTGCAATGTTTGGATTAGGGTTCCGTGGTGCTATGGTTCACTTGTGAACATTCTGGCCCCTCTCAAAGAATGACTTACATCTGTTGTAATTCAACGATTTCGCTCAAATTAGCCGTTTGGTTACGGCGTGAATCTGGTTTTGGTCTTCTTTCTTCCTTCGGTATTGGTTGACTGTATGTCGGTTCCATGGAAACTGCTGACTGCAGCTGCCTGGGTGGTTTGTTTGGTGGCCTTTGGGTTGCTGCAACCTGTCCTTGTCCTCTGGCTGGGTGACCGGTTGGTTTTGCTGACTCTCCTCCTTTTGGTGTGTGCACGATGTTTGCTAGCCAACTTACTATACGTCGACCATAACAAGCTATAAACAATATAATTGCTAATATTACTATTGATGATACGAAACTGGTTAAATATGTGTGAGAGCTGATCTGAGTCCATACAGTATTATCTAAACTGGTTTGTAATGCATTCTCTTTATTTATTAAATGTTGAAAACTATCTGTTGAATCAGCCATTACTTCCTCCCTAGTTAGATTCACTAAGTTGTTAGCAACATTCTGAGTATTTACTGTGAAATCTAATTGTTTCGAGTACGACATTACTATTGGTAATGACACAGTTCTTTTTGCGCTTAGTATGTTATTAACCGTTTTCATGATACAACTATCTGATATTTGAATTACACCAACACCTCGAAGCTCTAACTCTTCTCTTTCTCCGTCACAAATAATTGACGTCGTAATGTAGTCGGGCACTATAAATAACCAAGTATTCTGCATATATAGTTGTTTCCATATAACTTTATTCGGTATATGAAACGTTTTGGACAAACATTTTGTATTTGTTTGATTTTTGAAGATTTGGTCAACAATGCAATTTTCGCTTAATTGCATGTTCTTCACCGCCCCAGGAAAACAAATAAAGTGAGCATATTTCTGCAAACAACTCTTAAATTCGTCGTAGTTTAATTCAAAATATAATTCGTTATTGTAATCTAATCCTATGTAAGCTTTAGGTATAGCTATAGATTGCACTGACTTATCTGTTTTTATGTTCGGAACGGGTGTAACGTACATTAACATGTATTTAGATATATCCTATAGAGGAAAATAGGCATATACTTGTATATGGGTATCGTTTTCTGATATCTTGGTATCTAATAATTGTTGCTGAACTATTTTTAAATTTGACGGCAATTTTTGGTTTGCTGACGATATCAATTCACTGACATTCCTTGGTGATATTACGCTATAAACCGTTGCCTTTGTCAAGTAGATTTGTAAAAACCCAGTGTAATGATCCATGACTTCTGATATATAATTAACTGCCAATTGGTAAGTTTGCATAATGCGTATGCTTATGCTATTATGGTCAACTGTACTGAACCAATGGTTGTATGCGTCCATATAATCTATAACTTGGTTCAATTTATTTTGAAAACCTTCAAGTTTTAGCTTTATCTTTTCTTCTGTTTTATTGACTTGTGAAATAGTCGATATCATAAATTTGGTTTGGTGGTTGGCAGCTTAAATGAGTTTTTGTTGATTCATATTCAACGAGTCTATGTCTCGATAAACCTCATCATTTACGCCAAAGATTGATGTCAGTAATTGTCCTAAGATTCCTCTTTTCTTTCTAGTTTGATTTACTTCCATTAAATATTCTTTAATTCGCTCAAATTTCGATTCTTCTTCGATTAAATAATGGTGTAACTGTTTACAATGTGATGTGTCACTTAATTCTTCCGCGTTTGTACATAACTGCCGGAATTTTGACGTTACTGTCCTCACTCTATAGAAATCTTGTTCTAAGTGTTCTCTCTCAAAACTTGTTTCTATTCGGAATATTCCTCTATTTATACTTGCTGTACCGATTTCTTCAATGTAGAATCCTGATGGCACCTTTTTTACCGAATATGTTAGTGCTGCTGTTCTCAATATTTGTAACATTATTAGTAAATATATGAACCATTTTGACATTACACTACATTTCTTAGATTGATCACTTTTACTTCTATGGTTTCTAACCACGGTAATGCTATTAGTTCGTACCACATTTGTTATATTTCCATCATTACAGCTTTCATTTGTTTGAATTGGTAATGGAATTAACGTGTGAATTGACCTCTTAAGAATTGACCCCGATGATTTTTGAAGCGTCACGACTCTTGTTAACTTATCATTTCCTGCGTGTATTTCTTTGACTTTTGCAAGTGGCCAGTTACTTGGACTGATTTTTTCATCTTTTATGATTACTAAGGTTCCTACCGTTAGGTTTTCTTGATTAGTTTTCCATTTGTATCGTTGTTGTAGTTGATGTAAATAATCTTTGGACCAGGTGTTCCAGAAATCCCTCTTCATTTTTTGAATACGTTTCCATTTGTTTATTAAATCCGTGTTATTGTCTGACAGTGGATCTGGTATTCCTACTGATTCCCGTCCTATCAAAAAATGGCTAGGAGTCAATATGACATTGTCATCAACATCTTCACTTAGTGGACATAACGGTCTTGAATTTAGGCAAGCCTCAATTTGGTGCAAAAATGTGCTCAATTCCTCATATGTAAGCGTTTGTTCTCCTATGACTCTTCGCAAATGATGCTTCATAGACTTTACTCCTGCTTCCCAAATCCCACCAAAATGAGGAGATGATGGCGGAATGAAATGCCATTGCGTTCCAATGCTGGCCATAGTGTTTTGAAACTTGCTTGATTGTGTTACTTCTAACATTTCGTTATGTAGAAAGTTCGCAGCTCCTACAAAGTTCGATCCATTGTCACTATACAAGTGCGATACTGGGCCTCTGCGTGCTATGAATCTTCGCAAGGCGGCTATGAATGTCTCTGTCGACAGATCACCTACTAGTTCTAAATGTATAGCCTTTGTGGCTAAACACACAAACACTGCAATATAGGCTTTGTAGGATTTATGCCCTCTGCCTTTCATTGCTCGAACCTGGACTGGTCCTGCGTAATCTATGCCAGTGTGAGAAAATGGATAAGACTCTGTTACTCTAGCTTTTGGCAAACTACCCATTTTTTGTGTGGCTGTGCATGATCTGTATCTTATACATTTCACACACTTCCTGATATAACTTTTCACTGCTCGTTTTGCTCCAAGTATCCAATACTTCTGTCGTGTATACGCTAAGGTTAAATTGTTACCCCCGTGTAATGTGTTTAAATGAGCGTCTTGAATCATCATTCCTGTTACGGGATGATCTTGAGATAACAGAATTGGGTGCTTCTGATCATACGTAAGTTCTGAATTATGTAATCTTCCTCCAACTCGCAATAATCCATCGCTGTCGATGAACGGATCTAAACATGTCAACTTGTTCCCTTTTCTTAATGATAATCCGTTTTTTATGGTTTCATATTCCTCAGAGAACATTGATTGTTGTATCAATAAAAGAACCGTTTTAGTTGTTCTGTTAATTTCCGTACAGCTCAACGGATCGTCCCTCCTTTCCTTGTGTATGAACCTGTAACAGTATGACAATACTCGGACCATTTTTTGAAAACTTGAAAACCTGTCCCACACATTATTTTGTAGTTGGGACTTCGTTGTAATATGATAACAACGTTTAATCTCTTCGCAGATCTCAGGTATTGTTTTGGTACTGGGTATGTTATCCGTGTTTAGCCAATCCGGACCACTCCACTACCTGGTTAATTTTTCTAATTTATCGGGCGTAACTCCTCTTGTGATCAGGTCTGCCGGATTTTGAGACGTATTTACGTAATTCCACCTTGCTCGTGGTAGTATCCTCTGTATCTCAGACACCCTGTTTGCTACGAAAACCTTCCATCGTTCCGCTTCTCCTTTAATCCAGCCGAGAGTAATCATCGAGTCAGTCCAACAATATATATTTGTTACACTAATTTCCATGGCGTTTATAACTTTTTCCATTAATTGTGTGAGTAGTACCGCCGCACATAACTCTAATTTTGGTAATGTTGTCTTGTGCTTTTTCGGCGCTACCTTTGACTTAGCTTGTATCATGGTTATACTATATTCACCATTATTATCACATATCCGACAGTATATTACTGCCCCGTACGCTTTTTCTGATGCGTCACTAAAGCCGTGCAACTCTATTTTACAGTCAGGCGACCAATGACACCATCTCGGGATGGAAATGTTTTCAATCGACTTCAATTCTTTCTGTAAACCACTCCACCTTCTTTTAATATCGTCATCTACAGGCTGGTCCCACTCTGCACCGTTTGTCCAAAGTTCCTGAATTATAAGTTTCATGTTTATGATTACAGGTGCTAGCCATCCTAAAGGATCAAATATCTTAGCAATCTCTGATAAAATGAACCGTTTCGTTGGCTTTTCATTTTGATTGACCTTAATTTGGAATCTGAAACTGTCTTCGTGCGGTGACCATAACACTCCTAGTGACTTTCTAGTTTCATCTAGCGGGATCTTCATCATTTGACTAACTTTGTCTTCATCTAAAATATGGTCTAACAACTCTGCGTTATTAGCAGACCATTTCCTGAGATTGAAACCGCCTGTCTTCAGCATATGTATAAGACCTTTTTGTAACTCTTTTGCAGATTCAACATTGTCTTCCCCTGACAAAACGTCATCTACGTAGAAATCGTGAAGGGTCCTCTGACTGGCAACGGGATAGTTTGATTTCTCATCTAACGCCAGCTGTCGTAGTGTTCTAACTGCTAAAAACGGTGCTGACGCTGTACCGTAAGTCACAGTAGTTAACTCGTATTCATCGATGGTGTGTTTCGGTGACTCCCTCCATAATATGCGTTGGTATTTTAAGTCTTGCTCGCTTACGTTTATAAATCTATACATTTTCTCTATGTCCGCCATAAATACAATTCTATGTTTACGCCATCGTACCAGAATAACTGCTAAGTCTTGTTGCATTCTTGGACCCGTAAACATGTTGTCGTTCAGACTGACCTTGGTATCCGACTTATTCGATGCATCAAACACTACCCTTAACTTAGTGGTCAGGGAATCTTCTTTGATTACTGGTTGATGGGGAATATAGTATCTCCCTTGGTAATAATCGTTTTTAGGGACCTTCCTCATATGGCCCATTTCAATGTATTCGTTCAAAAACTCTTGGTAACGTGTGTGAAGATCCTTATTTTTTGCGAATTTTCGTTCAAGCTGCAGAAGTCTTGCCACCGCCCTACTGCGAGAATTCCCGTACTCCATACTGGAATCTTTGAAAGGTAGCCTCACTGTATAAGTTCCTTCTGGACTTCGTATTGTTGTTTCTTTGTAGTAGCTTTCACAAACTTGGTCTTCATGGGATTCTTGGTAGGTGTCAGAAACTTCCTCCAATTCCCAAAATTTATTTAATTGTTGAATTTCCCCAGTACGTGTCATCATACTGACTACCTTTACTGAGTTTGTGCTAGTAGTATTACAACAAATTCCGGATAACATCCACCCAAACTCTGTGTCCTGAGCAATGACTCCGTCTTGAATTTTGTGTAATCCACTTAGTAATAAGTTGCTGTACTCTTCAGCTCCCAATATTATATCTATCGGTCCTCTTTTGTAGTACGTAGGATCACCAATTAGCTTGTTTTGTAGCCAATCTGACTGTAATTCCGGTAAGTTCTTGTCGGGTAAGCACCCAGTCAACCTTGGTAGTACTATCAGTGTAACTGGGAGTCTAAACTCACTCGGAAATCTTGGTTGTAGTTTGACATGTATAGCATAGTTGGAGGACTTTGGTTTGTCGTCAGCGATTCCGACAATTTCAGTTCTTATTTTGCTACGCGGGTATGCCAATAGTTGCGCTACCTCCTCTGTGCATAACGAAGCTTCTGAGCCTTGGTCACACAACGCCCTTAGCATGTACCGTGTCCCGTCCGAAGCCTGTACACGTACTAACACTGTTGCTAGCAGTGTGGTTTTTGATACGTTTGTTTGGTTAACTGTAGACACATTTGACCTGGTCTTTACAGTAGACATACTTGTAGGTAACAAGTTGTCCTTTTTCGTAGTAGTTTTTTCATGCCGAGCAGTACCATTCTGGTAGCTGTCTCGATGTAAATAGGAATGATGACCTTTTTTATTGCAATATCCACACTTTTTCGTGCTTTGACACTTCTTCGTGTTTTCATGAACCAAACAATTCTTGCACATTCGTTTCTCGCTTACTGCCTTGTCACGATCCTGTACCGACAGCGCTTTAAAACTTGTACATTGATAAATGTTGTGTTCAGTAGTATTGCAAAACCAACAGTTATAGGTCTCTTGCTGTTTGTTCATAGATGGGAATGAGTCATCGCGCACTCTATTTATAGATGTGCTTTCTTTGCCGGAACTAGACGTTTCCAGACATTTAAACCGTTTTTCCAAGAATTGCATCATATCCGACAATTTTTGTAGCTTGTTAGGTTCTGTCACTTGATGCTCGTACCTGTCATCAGTTTCTGAGTCCCATACTCTACTGAGTATCCTTGTTAAAAACGGGTCCCATGACGATATATCGATGTTTTGACATTTCAACGCCTCTAGGTTCTCATTTATCGTATCATGCAACTGTCGCAAGGTCGCTGCATTGCCCCTTGTTACTTTTTGCAAGCTCAGTATACAGTCAATGTGCCTCGTAATGATTAACCTTTCATTTTTATATCGCTTCGTCAACAGATTCCACGCGGTTGCATAATTTGCGTCGCAAACTGTTAAATGCTTAATCAGCTTAGCGGCGTCCCCGCGTATATGCGTTTTTAAATACTGCATTTTTTCCGTGTCACTCAATGATTTGTCTTCATGTACGATCTTCAGAAATAAGTCATAAAAAGAACTCCATGACTCATAGCTACCGCTGAATGTCGGAATTATTAT
This sequence comes from Cosmia pyralina, assembly GCA_946251885.1. Taxonomy (NCBI): domain Eukaryota; kingdom Metazoa; phylum Arthropoda; class Insecta; order Lepidoptera; family Noctuidae; genus Cosmia; species Cosmia pyralina. The sequence continues at coordinate 21,104,895 of OX276350.1, read as the reverse complement.
TTTCGGTAGTTTCACTGTTGTTTTATGGCTCGTCTTTGCGGAGTTTTGACTGACCCTGGCTATTAATTCGTCAACCACGCATTCGAACTCCATTTGTGTTCTTTCAAACGTGTTTTCTCGGAAGTAGCTGTGGTCTAAAGTGCTGTTTTCCATTAAAATAACCAAATGCGTGTCTTCAATTTCCTGCCACTGTTTTTGCAAGTTCGCCACCAAGGATTCTAAACACCACGTAGCTTTATCTTCCGACATTTGACGAGTTGCTGATTGTAGTTTCTTCTGCATTTGACTGATACGAAACAGTTGAATAAACAACTTAGGTGAGTTGATGTCGTCATCTTCTTGAGGTTCTATGTCTCCTGGTTCGTAGAGTTGTCCTACAACGACTAACCTTTTCTCACACTTTACTAGATACTCGATGGCTTGCTCGTAAAGTTTTTTGAGGCCGTCAAAGTAGTTGGTAGTGATGTACTTGTGTTCAGACATCACATCCTGACTCTCTAGTTGTGTGTGGTTAGTTGACGTTCTGGTAAAAATTTCTGTGAGTCGCGCCTTCCTGTCTGCGATGTATTTGTGAGTTTTTCTCGTCGCCGAGTCTTTCTTGATGTTGGTGAATATTTGTCTAATTTCATTGTAATCCGCTTCCTGGCTTCTTATGATTCCATTTATTTCTTGTGCGTCCATTCTTCCCTAACTGCCCTAGCCTTTTCTCAGGTATAGGACACTTAGCTGCGATCTGTACCCTCGTTGCGATAAGTGCGACTTCTCAAAATACCGGTGAGACCCGCTTGTGGGAGGCCGGTTTCCGATCCGCTATCGCACGAATGGCAACTAAGTGTCTCACCTACCCCCGAACCCTGGTCTGGTAAGTCTGTCAGTCGACCTACGGGAATGAAGGGACTGCGGTTATCCGGGAAAATCCGGCTCGAAGGACCAAAATGTGCACACAGACAGCTGCTAGTTGTTTATTGAGTGTGCTACAACTGCCGCTCCCTATGCACACAGAGTGGCTAGATAGAGGCAATAACGACCTAAGTTCCTACCCCTAAGTCCCTAACGCCTACAACCTAGCTCTTACAATTCAATGCCTACCTGTCTGACTAGCCCTAGTACCCTATCAGCCCTAACGCCCTAGCCCTAACATACAAACCATAACACAACGTACTAGTACTGTTGTGTGGGCAGGAAGCCTGTTACCAGCGACCTAAGGCAACAGACCGGAGCGGGTAGGAAGGCAAGGTAAGTGTACCAGGTGCAATGTACACAGGAGGTGGATATCTCACTGCCGATCCCACAGACTCACAGGATCGATCGTACTGATGGCTAAAGGTGTCTTGGCCACAGTGAGGGGTAACTCGACGGAGAGGAATCAAACACGACTCCAGCTTGATGACTAATTTTATTTACAAAGTTTACATCTTATATACTAATTATAAACTAAATACACATAGATGCTTGTTTAGTGTGTGTGCCTTCCGTCATCCATGTGTGATGTTGTTGATGCAGCTATCTCTCGTAACTCGGCCAGACAAAGTGCTGATGCTGATCCGAACTTTGTACAATAAATGTTGTAATCCGTTGATTTAACGATTAAGATGAAATTAGCTGCATTGCAATGTTTGGATTAGGGTTCCGTGGTGCTATGGTTCACTTGTGAACAGAACACGGGTGGGTTTTAGTCAGTAAAAGTCTGACACACCCTCCCGCTCTGCCCGGAGCGGGAGAAGTCATTTGATGATTTCCCATCCACAAAAAAAAAAAAAAGCGCTAGGCTGAAGTTTTCTGTGAAAACACATAGTCAGCTTAAGGCGGGTAGTGCTGCCAACTAGCGCCACAATTGAGAAAAAAATCATAAGTCTGGAGATATGGAACATTTTGAAATTTCCTATGCTCACATTTTTAGTCAGATGAAGTAGAATTTTTTTACCTCACCTGACCTACCTCATCTGACTAAAAATGAGAGCACAAAGTGAACTTGAAGTGAGCTATCAATACTGCCAACCTCTAGCATCAGGTGGAATGACAGCTCACTTCACGTACGTTTTCACGGTGAAATTTTTACAGAACAGACCGGCTGGTTCGCTACCGCTTATGAGCGTGGTCGAAATCTAATTCCTAACGTGCTCAGACTAATGTGTTTCAGGGGAATAACATGTTTGTGGGGAGTAAGTCATTAATACGTGTTGGCGACGACGACGTTTAGATTAAAATTTAATATTTGTATTAACTGTCTTTGCTTGTTATGAATAAGTATTTAAATATTCGATGAACTGATAGATTTAGTTATTTGCGAATGCGAATTATTAACAAATTAATTTGAACGTTTTATTCTGGTTTTCACCTACTTTTTAATTGAGTCATTATTAGGAAAGATATTTTGATCAAGATACAACCTTACACTGACCTGCAAATTGCAAAAAACCCAAGAATTTTTGAATGTCGCGGAATAACGTAGTGAAACTGTAACATCCATAGATATATGAAAGAAGGTAACATCCTAACTAATGAATTTGTTTGTTTGTTTGTTACGCTTTTACACTGAAACGGCTGAACGTATTTGGATGAAATTTAACACATGGGTAGAACATGACTTAAAATAGGACATAAGATATTTTTTATTCCGGTAGTACGTTCCCCTGGGATAATTTCCGACCTCCATGCGGGGGAAACTGCGCTGCGGGCAAAAGCTATAAGTAATAAAAAGGTAATTTTTAAATGGTGTGTTCTTTGGTCAATTTGGCTATTTTTTGTATTAAAATGTTGTTAATAGTCCGGATCAGCCGGTCTATTCTGTAAAAATCTCACCGTGAAAACTTAGGTGAAGTGATCATAAAGTGAACTGTCAATACTGTCAACCCCTAGCATCAGGTGGAATGACGGGTCACTTCACGCTCACTTCACCTAAGTTATCACGGTGAGATGTTTACAGAATAGCACTACTGGTTCTTACGAAAATAAAAAATTTAAAGGTTTCCGGGAAAATTGAAAAAATCGGGAAAACAGAAAGTACATTTTCTATGGGAATTTTATATGAATTATTGCAATTCGGACAGGACAATGTCTCGTCAAGTCAGCTAGTTACCGATAAATTAAATAAAAAACCCAAACCTACCCAAGTTACATAGCAAGAACATACCTACCCAAGAAAGTGTTTACCACAACACAACACCGCTCATCCATAAACAAAAGACCCTCGCACATAAAATAGGTGCAATTACAAAAATCCCCAAAAAAAGCCGCTTTACAAGATCGTCCCTTGCAGTAACTCAATTGTCACGTCGGCTGTTTGGCCGATCTATTTTTTGCTCGGCACCAGAATTTGCGCCATATTGCCAACCACCCCATCTAAATGATAATTCGAGGTCCCTCCTTACAATAAAAATTATTGCGGCCGGTTTATTTTATTACAGTTTATATTGTGTTCGAATACCTACGTAGGGGATTGCGTTCACAAAAATAGTTTTTGCCGCCAAAATAACCTTTATAGCGTAGTCGTAAAGAATAGAACCTTTTTCAAGTAATCGAAGGTCGAAAATTGTGTATGTATGTCCGAACTTGTCACAAATGTCGTATTCGGCAAATGGACAGTGATTTCCCGTTTACCCTTTGACCAATTCGGTTACGATTCGTCGTATTTACATTTCGTTGGGTGCGTTCGGTATAAATTGTGTTTTTCAGTTTATTGCCGAATAGGCTTCAGGCAAGCTGTAAGTCCTTGCGGGAATAACAAAAATTTATTTAGAAGTTTTCTTTTAGAATTTCAAAAATAATGAGGGTTTTCTGAAATGACGTTCACTAGGTGGCAGCCAGTGGCAGCATTGAGACGTCGCTTATTTTCTTTAGACGTGACTGATGATGAACGAATGAATGAAACTAATGATGAACGTCTTCATATATTTTATATTCATTGTCGAAATGCCAGACCTCTTGTCAAAGTGGCGACACCTGGTGGCGTGAATTTTCATGAAAACCCTCATTAGAATAGTACTTAAGTACATTACGATACAAGTGTGCAAAGTCTGCCATTGAACTCGAGGCGGAATCGCAAAATGGAACAGAATGGAAAATATTATTTTGTAGCAAATATTTTTGTGAAAGATGATGTGAAAGAGATCAAGATGGGCTCGTGGATAATTTTTTTCGTACCTGACTCGAAACTGCTAAACAGCCTAATGTCAAAACAAAAAAAAAATATGGAATATAATTATTTATTACTAGCTGACCTGCTAGACGTTTTTCTATCCCAGTAATTCATACATAAATCCCATAGAACAAAGGACTTTCAAGTTTTCCAGAACTTTCCAATTTTACGGGAAACTTCAAATTTTTCTTCCCATAAGAACCTGATTCGAACGAAAAAAAATTGGCAGTCATGGGCACTGTCGATAGAAGGTATGCATATCGCGGTGTCGCGGTGACTTGGTGACGCGAACCCGTATGATTTCTCTCTACTAAAAATCGCTAAACGCGGCTAAAGATATTTTCACTTCGAAAATAGCCAAATCGATCTAGCCGTTCTCAAGTGATACGCTTACCAACGAACAGTATTTTATTTTTATTAGGTGTACCCAATATACCCATAGAAAATGCACTTTAAGTTTTCCCGAATTTTCCAATTTTCTCGGAAACTTTCATTTTTTTCTTTCCGTATTATTATAAACATTTTAAAATAAAACAACAACAACACGACCAAGGAACAGCATTTAGGTAATTTTTATTATATTGATTTAATTTATTTATTTACTTACTTAAAGAGTTTATACAGGGTGGTTGGTAATTGGGTAATCTTGAAATGGGTGAAAGGTATATACTAAAGCTAATTTGTTAAAAATTTCTATACCCCAAGTTATCCAGTCAAAAATGTTGCAAATGAGCTCTTGTATCACCTATTTCAAAGAATGTATTCAATTACCGATCATTCTGTATATTCACTAAATTTTTAGGCATAAAAGACAAAGATTCATTGATTTAAAAAATATCTGTGGCTATTTTTCCGCATTATTTCAGGAATGCAAAGTAAATTTCTTGTCATTTTTTAAGTGCTGCCGTTTATTAAAGTTACAAATTAATTAAGAATACAATTGTTTTGTTAACATCTCTACGGTTTAATCATAGACAGACATAGACATAGACGGACAAAAAACAGCTACATTAGCACCTTAAGCATGTATGTATGTATGTTTATAATACTATCTATGCAGACTTCCAGTTGATATAGGCACTATTACAGTAATCAAACGCAAGACAAAGCCACCCCACTCCTATCTCCCTTTCAGATCGCAATCAGTGCCGCCATGTTGATGTCATTATGAATCAAATTCCCGCCTTTTTACTTTTTTTTCCATTCGCTAGGCACCGGCGTCAGATCTCACAGCCGATAAGTTCTTTATTATCCTGGATGATTTTTTAATCTGTGCACCTACTTGGTGGTTTCGCATTAGCGTATTGTTAGTTGATGTGGGGAAATTGCAAGGTTCTAAGAACAATGGCGTCGCTGTGATGACAGACGGTTAATGCCCTGGGTGATTAACTGCCTTCGCTTGTAGTTTACTAAGTAATACATTAGACTTCGGGAGCTCTAATAGTCTTTTAATTATGGTCATCCGTTTTTATAAAACTTTTATTATGTTAAGTTGTGGGAGTCGATTGTTTATCTTGTTAACTAAATGTTAGTTTTTTTTTAAATACATCATGCACATTGCCTAACTGGTCTCGCGGCAAAGTATTATATATTGAATAAACCAATTTAACATTTAACCTCAGCCAACGTATGTAGCGCCACATGCAAGATGCAGTTTACATAGGTTTTCAAGCGCAGAACGAACGATTTTCCACAGACTATACAACGTGTCGTTTTGCATCCTCGTCAAATTTAAGGGTGTGGTAGGTATAGACCATCAAACCGAATAACTTTTTCTATGACACCAATATCGTATTCACGAAAAAATAATCAGCCATCTCATACATTTGCGTCGAGTAGGTATTGAAGTTATCTATGGGACAGTTCAAATTTTTTTCGCGAATACGATGTTAGTCCCATGGAGAAATTTATTCGATTTGATGTTCTGTACCACAGCCTGAAATTTGAGAAGGATGCAAAACGACACGCTGTAGAAGGAAGCACAGTTCACACTGCTTAACCGCGTTCAGTTTTATTGGTGAAATTTACCCGTAGTCAGTTTATTTCAGCAACGCGATGGAATTTGTGCTCTTCTTTTCACCGAAAGTTGTCATAATTCTAAATGACAAAAACATGATAATATGACAAAAAAGAAAAAAATACAAATTTTTATTTGTTTTTATTTTATTTTATTCATAAGGCAACTACAACAGGTAACAATCACAGTGGGTATACATTATAGGTTTCGACCTGATTATCACCCAAAGCGTAATCGCACAACATGACCAGCAGCAACAATAAATAATTGATGACAATTAAACTACTTAGTTCACAAATTACAGCTACAAGGTCATATGCCCTCCGACACACTCCAACTTAGGCAGGGAACGTGTAGGACCAAACACACCAGGTAAAGTATATTACTTAGTAGACACAAAGTTACATTATTAAAAGAAAACAACATTTAAAACATTACAAGATTAAAAAGAAAGAGTACAAACATGTCTTTTGAAAGCAGCGGCACGGGAATCGAAGATGTCAATACTGTTATTGTCTTTTGAAATTTCATTGTATAGTCGGCACATTCTAACGAACGAAATTGAAGATAGATATTGTTATGTATAGAAGATAATAATAATAAGATATGGCAAAAAGATTTTCACACCGAAAATTCCACTCGCTGCCGAGTTTTAAATTGATTTTCAATCGCGTTTAGATTAACTAGCCATCTTCAACGTAACTAATAATATAAATGCGAAAGTAAGTTTGTTTATTTGTTACAATAATTTTAACGCTTAAACCACAGAACCGATCATCCTGAAGTTTTGCATATACGTTGTCAGGTGTACAGAAACGGACATAGAAAAAAAGTACTTTTCTCGAGGAAAACAACAATAACATTCTTATGATAATAGATGGCGCCACGTGTATTTTGAATCATGATTGAATTATAATATTATTAAAAACAGAGTACAACCGAATTCTCAAACTCAAACTCAAACTCAAAGCATTTATTTCAAATAAACCAATTACAGGCACTTTTGAATTGTCAATGGGTCGGTCAGTCAGAAAGATGAAGCTAGTTGCCCATTCCATTGATTGTCAAATTCTAAATTTTTAACGCGAGCAAAGCCGCAGGCAAAAACTAGTAAGTAATAAATAAGTACGTAGTCTGAGTCTGCTTAAATAACAGTGTCCTCATCAAAAACAAACGACTTGAACATTTTTCTTAACCATCTTTAAAAAAGTTCCATAAAGAAACACTGCTTTTAAAAACCCGACTTACTTACTCGTACTTACTTCTAAGGTAAAATTAAGAAAACAACAGTGGATGCCGGACGTCGGACCTGCAAACTTCACAAGTTCGGACTGTAAGTAGATTTTCCAATTTGAAACTCGTTACGGCCGAAGTCCTGAGTCTTTTCACTTGGACTGCTCGGGATTTATTGTAAAACTTCTTCGGACCACGAGAACTTTGGCGAGGATGAAAATTGTCAGCGTTGGTTATTTATAACCTGTGCTTTCTGAGAGGATACTTGTGTTTAGTTGGAGTACGTTCGCATGAGCGCTTTCGCGCGATATTTTTACGGTATCCCCGTCGTTATTTTTGAATTTTAAAATTCCTATAAAACAAAATGTATGTGGTTAAATCATTTGGATTTTCCATATGTGTTAAATGACTAAGTATATTATAGTCTACTTCTGCCGAAACATGATTACTTGAAATTTTTTCGATAACAAAAAAATTCCAAAGTAGCACCGCATATTTTCTGTTTTATACGATTATACGTAAAAGTTTCTTTACTGTGCAGTAAAATGTGCTTTACATCGAAGGTATTTAAATATGTTAAGAACTTACTAAGCTAAAAATTTATTTAATTATAGCATTTTGTCATAAATCTACATTTAAACGAAGCGCGTTTAAATTCCGGTGCGCTTGAGTCTTTTATCTCGCGCGACAAACTAAACAGCCACAACGCCATTTCACTTACACACCGAGCTAAACCACGCTTCGATGTAGGGCTTTACGTTTTGAATATACCTGACTGACTTCTCCTGCCTGTGTTCAACGTGGGAGCTTTTTCTCCGTCGGTGTTTTTATTGGTCCATGCTCTATTTTAAACTCCCGAGTGTAAAGCGCCCAAATATTGGAACACAGGGAAGGGAAACGTACACTCTGCTACACATCAAGCTATACATTTCCAGTTTACACTGAACTCTCATTGTAAGGAAATCATATACAATGCGAGATCAGTTTATACTGGAAAATAGCTTGATCTGTAGCCGTGCGTACATGCGAGCGAAGGCTTAGTACCTACAGCCTACAGTGAGTAGATAAGCAATGTGGCTCTAAGATTTATTTATTTATTAATATTGCACGTGATGCAGAACAAGGAATAAGTGTTTTAAATTAAAACAGTTGAAACTAAACAAAATCTTTAAAAGTCTTACGGTTCGACTTTTTAAAAATGTTTTGCAGTTCCAATTCCATTTGTTTTAATTTAAAACACTACTTCGTTGTTCTAGGGGTAGCAAACGCCACTGCTGAGCTTCATAGAGGTCCTTCATGGGTTCGACTCACAAAGTATTATTGCGTTATTGTTGCAGTAGCAGTTCGGAGTGTGCATTTTTGCCCGGTTGATGTCAATAGGCTCGCCGCTCGCCCCCGTGGGACTTGAACATATCTGGCGAAATGTAGGTGTACACACGGCTACATATCAAGCTATACATTTCCAGTTTAAGCTGACCTCTCATTGTAAGTAAATCCTGTACAATGCGAGGTTAGCTTATACTGGAAAATATAGCTTATTATGTAACCGTGTGTACTAGGTAGTAGTACACTTCTGCTTTAGCCTTCGTGGAATACATGCGTGATGTTATGTTATGTTTTAATTTAAAACGCGAATTAGAAACAATATTTTTTTTACACAGGTCATCATTCTCCTGCACTTATCCCAATCTGTTTGGGGTCGGCGCAACATGTCGTGCAAATTCGCACCGGTTGCAAGAGCCATACGGTTAATAAACAGCGTCTCACAAAAGGATTGATATCTTTAACTGTACATTGGCGGAATTCGTGAGGGTGACTCTCGATTTATTAAGTAATAAGTGATAATCTATAATCACATTATCGCATTGGGTGTGGACCTGTTAAGATAATATAAGATTGGATAAATAAATAAATAAATAAATGTCCTTTTTTTCCATACTTCTCTATTATTCGTCATCTCGGTAGTCACCCCCTTTCTATCCATGTCATCTTTTACACAATCCATCCATCGTTTCTTTGGTCTTCCCCTACTCTTATAGCCATCGACATTCATAAGTACTCAAAACTTTCCTCACGACATTTTCCTCACTCCTCCCCATCACATGCCCATACCATGATAACCGATTTACGCACAACTTTTCAGTCACTGGTGCCACTTTCAGACTTCCTCTTATGTACTCATTTCTTATTCTATCCGTTCGTGTAACACCACACATCCCTCTTAGCATTTTCATCTCAGCTGCATGCAATTGCTTTTTTTTACACAGGTGAAAAAAGATTTCTTCATTTATTTTGAAGTAAGTAGGTACCCAAGTCTTCATAATTCAGCAACTTGAATAACCTACGAACGGTATTGTTTCTATGGACACGTCATGCAGATACATCATCATTCATAATCGTGCTCCTAAATAGAAACTAGGTAAGTACTTAATCTTCCGTGGCACTGGCTGGCTGACTGGTAACTGATCTTCCTTCAATATTTAAAAGTGTCCATTTACCTCCCTCTATTTATCCTAAACTTACCTATATTGCAAAATAAACATTGTCTATGTAATTATTTGAGCAGCTCTAGCGGCGTAATGGCGGCGCTTCCGGTGGGCCGCCATTAGTGGCCATTTCCTGCCAACTTCCGGACCGGCAGCGCCACCTAGTGGTGGCTCCTAACAATCGCTAAGGGCGTTAAATGGTTACGTTACAATTTCATTTGAATTCGGAACGTAATGACGATGTTATCGTTTTTATAGGCAGAAGGCTTGTAATGCGAACACAAATTGATACGGACTGGCTGCTAAGATTTTAGATTGGACTTGAAAGGAATAGAATAGAATAGAATAGAATACTCTTTATTATGCACTCTCTCTCTCTCTCTTTACTCTTCCGTTTTGCTTTTTTTTTAGGAATGTGTTTCGGTGGTTGAATAAGTACTTATGTACTACTTACACTGAGCCTACTTGCTACATGGATTTGTCAGGGCTGTTAAACATTTTGTGCTATTGTAATTTATTATGCTTGACGCGGTTGATCCGTGGCTGGGTGACCATCTTTACATACGAACCGTGGCCGTCGGTCCTGAATGTCATTCGTGGATCTTTGACAGTCGTTACGGGTCGTCAGAAGCCTGATAGTCTGACAACCAGTCTTAGCAAGGGGTATCATATTACCCAGTAACTGGGTTGTGGAGGTCAGATAGGCAGTCACTCCATGTAAAATACTGGTATTTAGCTGCATCCGGTTAGACTGGAAGCCTACCATAACGTAGTTGGGAAAAGGCTAGGCAGGTGATGTTTTGTGAAATGTCCCTTGAAATGTCAATTCAAAATCAAGGTGGCGGCGTTAGTTCTGATTTTGGCCGCGCGAAGAAAAAACCTTGTAGCGCTTTGCACACCTTTTACACAGCCTATATTACCAAATCAGAACAACGGAAGGCCGTTCGGATATTTTTGGTCGTCTTAACCACTAATGGGAACAGAGTTTAAGGTGTCCTTTATAGTGAGAAGTTAGCGACGTTTTCAATGTAAAAACTTAAGTCCATCGCAGGCAAGTCAACCTTGCTACCAACTACTCGTATACCTATATAAATGACAGTGCGATGTTATGAGTCGAGCGACAGCAGCGCCACCTGTTCATAGCTTTCCGATTTCTTCCCCATTGGAAAGGCCACGCGATTGTTTATGGTACATAGAATGTTTCGGACACGCAATTTCTGAAATATATAACAATTATAATTAAGTACCTAATAATTAAAATACTTATGCGAAGGAGATTACAAATTACTATGCAGGTAAGTACCTACTTTACACACAATAATTATTTCTGAAACATGTAGATTTTAAGTCCTGAAACAAACAAGTGAAATAGGAATTTATTATTTTAGAGGTGTCTATGTAAATATTTTTAACCATCAACAATTTCACTTCTTTTTCTGCTGTCACCTCCTTTTAGGAAGTCTGATGATAAAATTAACGGTGTTGCCACACTAACAGTTAAGTGGCGGAAACACACCCTTGTTAAAGAGCTGGGGTTGGTTACACCGAAAACTTCCGATGCTTTAAAAGCTTGTTACGAAGAATATGAGGTAAAATAAACGAATTTGAAAACATGGTTACTCTAGATACGTACAGAGTACGCACATCAAGCTACCCCAATCTACAAATTTCTTTGATAGATTTTCAACTTTACCACAACGGTATAAATAAGGTTCATATTCTATTGGGAAATTTGACAGATTCGGGTAGCTTGGCTTCTGTACATAACTTTAATTAACCGACTTCAAAAAGGAGGAGGTTCTCAATTCGTCGGAACCTTTTTTTTTTATGTATGTTCCCCGATTACTCGAAGATGGCTGGACCGATTTGGATTTTTTTTTGTTTTATTCGAGAGGGTATTGGTAAAATTAATTAACTTTGCTTCAGTAGTTTTTGAGTTAGCTTCAATAATACCTACGTATTTTTTCCCCACTTTTATATGGATGATGTTCTAGTTTGTTTTGCAGATAGTGGTATTAGAATTTGTGTACCTATCCCACACAAATTCAAGTGAAAAATAACTTTAATTTCGGAAGTCGGTGGCAAAAAACGAAAATACATTTATCTAGACACCGACTTCCGAAATTAAAGTTATTTTTCACTTTGTAGTGTTGTTTTTGGAAGACGGTTGTATTTTTTTGTAAAAAAGTTTTTTTGATGTACCTACGTATTTGTTTCAAATTAGAACTCTGCCAGCTTTCTGTCAGCGCCTGCCATTTGTCCTGCATTTTTGATTTTATTTTCGGTCTTTCTAATCCACCGAATTTTTATCATTTGGACTTTGTAAAAGAAATAGCCATGGTAATAATAAGTAACAATCACAAGATTGGGCTGATTTCCACCAGAGATGTACAATGCTACGTTGCTATGGATACGTTTGATATCCTCCAATCATATTAATTAGTCCACATAGCATAGCGCTGGTGGAAACGGGTGCAACTAAGCTATATTTCTTAAATGGAAGGATGCGTGCTATGGATGGGAGCTATGACTGCGCGAACAGAAGCTACACCACCCAGTGCATCGCATAGCTGCAGCTGCGCATCTTCCTCACACAGCTACCTCGCGGCGGCGCATCTTCATACCACATCTTACTCGCTCCGCTACACAGCTTAGCATCAGTGGAAACCACCACATAGTTTCGTAGCTTTCACATCCTCGCAGAATAGCTGCATCTCTGGTGGAAAAGCACTCTATGCCACGACAAAACTATCTACCAAGTCATTTCTTGGCTACGTTGGAAAATGTTCCGTTTTCTAAACTACCTACACATCTCTTTTTTTGAAGTCTGCTAATTTTCTGTCTAACACTGGCAACAATACGTATATACTTACCTACATCTACTACAAACATTTCTAGAGTTGCTCTGCAAAGCCCGTGATTTACTGCAAACGTAACTCATATCCCTCTCGCAAATCTAATTAGCGAGAACATTCTCAATAAATCCACATGATACACTGTAATAACGTCGTAATCCTCGCTCGAGATGATTGCCTCACCACGATATATCTTTTTTATGCCCGTTTATCGCCCGATAATATAATAATCATATCACGCTGACAATAATGGCATACCAAATAAAATCTACCTACCCTATATTACACCTATCAGGCGAAATTTTATAATGATATCGGATGAATTTTTAGACATGGAATTTTCCCTTTTATAACTGCAGTTTTAAGCCTAAAATTGACTGCACCCCGTACACAGATACGCCATTCTGGCACGTTAAAAAAATCGCTTGTTCGAAAACAGAACGTGTACAAATTGGGTGAAGTTCGGTGCGCGCGGGAAAGCAATATGTTTTTATTTCTTTTTAATTTCCGGTTCGTTTTAATGGCGTCGAAATCAATATAATGGTGAAGCGGCCATCGCCATTTTCGCATTTTGTGGTTTTGCTCATTTAGCGTCGTTGAGCATGATTCAACAGTTGTAGTGGCCACTTACGCTAATGAATGCTGTCGTTACTTCGGTTCGGGTACCTGCGCCATACTGATTGTTTTATATTGCCGTGTTAGTTAGTTTTCACTACTCTCAGCTGGTACGGTCCATAAATGATGAAATATTTTTATTGAAAACTAGCTGCGTCCCGCGGTTTCACCTGCGTAGACCGGGATAAAAAGTAACGTGTAAACCTAGGGTGTCAGCTACCTTTATACCAAATTTTATCAAAATTGGTCCAGCCATTTGAGCGTGAAGAAGTAACAAACATACAAACACACACACTCACAAACTTTCGCGTTTATAATATTAGTGTGATATCTATTAGCTATAGAGGTAATATGTATATATATATATATATTTATGGAAAAGTTAAATTATCTCTATTACTTGTGGAGCGATAAGTATTGCAACATCAATGTTCAATAATAATTTTGGCACTTGAAGCCTGAGCCGAAAATGCAATCCTATCTGAGGTGGATGCCTAGCATTTTCGGCTTACAAAAACCATTAATGACATGACATTAGTAAGGATGGGCATCAAGAATAATCTAAGTAAAATATAAATTATTAGATAGTATTGGGACCTATTTCACGATGTCCGAAAGCCACTAGGTACTTGCCGAATAATTTCAAAAATGGAACAGAACTTGTTTGAAATTATCTGCCAAGGTAATAGGAACTTAATCGTAGGTGGTGAAACATTCCCTAAGTATAGTAGTAGTAGTAGTGTAGTTTCAGGTTTTTGGAAATCAAGCTGATTCTAGCTGATCAGAATACCTGCTGATGACAACCTCCAAGTCTTTTGAAAATACAACGGTACACGTTCTTTTGGAGCGGCGCCAAAAGCGGAACAAATGCCGCCATATTGTTTTTAGGGTTCCGTACCTCAAAAGGAAAAAAACGGAATCCTCAGTTATAGGATCACTTCGTTCGGTTTCAATCAAAACCTACAGGGTATTTGCTGTTGAACTAGAATCATGAAATTTGGCAAGAAGCATGGTCTCACAGCACAAGGAAAGAAAGAAGTACGAAAATTGTTAATTTATAATTTTATCACATTTTTTTTTTGCGATTACAAATTTACATTAATTTGCAGTTGGAGAATTGACCGTGACGAATATCGATATAAGGGAAAACGTATGTTCTTGGGATAAATTCATCCCAACTAAGTATGAAACCTCATACCATCCTTCATTGTGCGTGGACACGCAATTATTGGCCGATAATGATGATAATAAAAGTACTGCCAGTTTGTATATGTTTTATTAAATACCTCATCACTAGAAGCTACCGCAGATGCTCAAAAGGGAATAAAGTTGAATATTTTTTATTGTTCCCTTTTGAGCACCACGTTAAAACATTGATTGGTGCTCAAAAAATAGGTGCTCAAACGGGAGTACTTCGATTTTTTAATAAATTTCACAAAACAATTGCACAAATGTTTACAGGACAGGGCAGGGCCCTGTTGGTAAATTGATTGATTGATTGATTTCATTTATTTTATTTTATTTTATTTATTTAGATTTCATTTCATTCAGGCGTTAAAAGTTCCTTGTATGACTTTTCCTATTCAGTAACTTGACAGTTAAAGGGATATGTTCCTGACAGTAAAAAGGAAATGAGGTGAAAAAAAGAAATTAGCGAAACTACCTTGATGTGTTTATGTATAGTTTCAATTGAAACACGTTATATTCGTTTATACCCTATTATAAACGATAAGTAATAATTAAAAACGAATATTATTTCGCTTTGGAACTATCTAGTTACTGAATACGATTAAAAGTCGAAGTTATAAGTAGCTCACACTGCACACTTGCACAGATTCTGATAATATAAAAAAAAATACGAGGTTCGCTGTTTAAAATTCTGCGCATGTCTAGCCGATCCATTGGGTGATTGCGTCTCGCTCGTGGCAGACATCTTTATTTTTTTGCAGTATGCTCGTGATTTAGGTGGAAAGTCTGCGGAAAAGGGCGCGAGAATTGACGCTGAAAAATGTCGCGTAGATTTAACGGACGATGGTGTATATAGCGTATAGCGAAGAGGAGCTCGTGGCTAAGTAATAACAGCCGCACGGATCGATCCATCGGGTTAAGCTACGCTTGCCGGGGTCGGCCGTGGATGGGTGACCATATTTACATACCAAGACTCCTCCGTATCGTATTACCCAGTTACTGGGTTGTGGAGGTCAGATAGGCAGTCGTTCCGTCTAAAATACTGGTATTTAGCTGCATCCGATTAGACTGGAAGCCGACCCCAACATAGTTGGGAAAAGGCTGGGCAGATTTATTGATTGGTGGTTAGCGTACGAGTATAGTTTGGGTGTCGTGAACGCGTTGACAGTATTTTTTTTTCTGAAGTTTAAACCGGTTTAAATGCTTTCTGCAACTTTCCCTGCACAACACAATCAATCTATCGAATCTATTACCTACAATAAAAATGAAATGCTATTCTTGGTAAGCGCATCACGTGGAGCACGTGGCTAAGTAATAATTAATAACAGCCGCACGGGTCGATCCATCAGGCTAAGCTACGCTTGCCGGGGTTGGTCAGTGACCAACACCGGCAGAAGCCCGAAAGTCTGATAACCAATCTTACCAAGGGGTATCGTATTACCCAGTTACTGGGTTGTGGAGGTCAGATAGGCAGTCGCTCCATCTAAAATACTGGTATTCAGCTGCGTCCGGTTAGACTGGAAGCCGACTCCAACATAGTTGGGAAAAGGCTAGGCAGATTGGCAGATTGATCCACGCGAGCAAAGCCGCTGGCAAAAGCTAGTACAAAATATGTTCCATTTATGAATTTATTCGGTAAGTAGTGGTTATTCGGACATCGAAAAATAGGCCGTTATAGTTTGAAGTACCTAAGCTGTTAGTTAATGTCAATTATAAGCATCAGGTAGAATGGCAACTCATTTCAAACTCACACCTAAGTTTTTACGGTGAGATTTACAGAATAATCCAGCTGATATTCCGCTCATACTTGAAAGACGTGTGTACCTATCCTGCTTAGGCGAGACAATTGAACAACGCTAACTATTCCTGGCTGGGACCACACTGCCACAAACAGACGGTTTATTACTTCCTTTGTTCTTAGTCCTCGCGGTTTACAGTTTAGTTCAAACTAACGAAAGCTGTCATACTATGAAAATCTACTTTTTGATATATTAGCCCAGTCATAATCGACACCAATAAATGCAAACATTGCAAATGCGCATGTAATTACGATTCTTTTATATGTTGTTAGATCCCCTGAGAGTAGTCTAAGATATTACCCAAGTTTGCAACACTGAAAACCTTGTGCTGAAATTCTTATTTGATGACTTTTCTGTAAGACTATTAGTTCAGCCGGTACGTATCTTGGCAAATGAATAAACGATAATTTTTCTATTTTTTGGTAAAGTTTGGTATCTTTGACTAGCTGTATATTGCCAACTATTTTTTTGTTGTTATTGAGTTGGGCTCTAATTGTACCAAAAAAAAAATACTTAAAAACGCGACCTTAAGGCTTCGATCAATAATAGTACTAGATTCCCGATAAGCGCTTCAAAAACGGCCCGAAAAATAAAAACACAAATACTTTTGTGGTCTTATTTCAAACATCGACTGTTCGGGAACAGGGAAATGCATGGAGTAGTATTGTTACTTTATATGTTGTTTTTGTTTGTAGATTTCCTAGTTACCCATTTCGCAATGCAGAATGGGTATCTATTGTCGCGAAAGAAAGAGGAGAAGAAATATATAAACCTTGTAAAAATTCAACAATTTGTTTTAATATTTTTATTAAAATAATTAATTATCAAATTAATAATCAAAATTAAAATAACTATTGTACTAATTTACTCCTTCTACTTTTAAAAATCGGTCAAAAATATTTGCTACCATATAAAACTAACCTTGGCCTAAAAAATATATTATTATTCTGCTACTCTACATCTTTCAATACTTACTGTGTTCTGAGCATTGAAATGTAAATACTAAGAACTATGTCTAGTTCCAAAATAGAGTAAGCACAAAATTTTCAACAAAATGTTTTTAACCTTATTGCTTAAGTTTTAAGTTTCACTTTAGAATAAATATTTTTGTACTTATTATAAAAATGACCTTTTATTTTCAAGCAACATTTTTAATTTATTGCTTTTACCTTTCTCCGATGATAGAAGGACTTAAATATAAATATTTTGCAATCGTAATTAAACTTTATGTTTGATTGTTAAGGTTTATAATGAATTGAAGTTGTTAATATTATAAAACTTTTTTCTATATTTCGTAGTAACAAATGTAAATGTTTATGTGTGTGTAAACGTGGCCACTACAGCGACTTATTTTTGTTCCTGATCCTGTATCTAGTGCTATTATTGATCGAAGCCTTAAGGTAAATTTTTCAAAAACACATAAACAAGTGCCAGAATTGCGCAGTTTTTCGAGCACCATGGGAGTAAAGATAAAGTTAAATTTATTTGTTAAAACATGTGTAACATGATACATGTGTATGCACATAATGATGGAAAAATATTTTTATCGGAACAACATGTTTTGCCTCAGCTTTCAGGCAGCTTTGCTCAGTTTTCACTCAGCGTACAAAATGTTTATAATATTATGTTGTTAATTAAATTGGCAATTATAAATTATTTATTAATGTCAGTTTCTTAAATAAAATTAGAGTCAGTGCAAAATATAGTCAATAATTCAATATTACAAAATATGTCAAATATACAATAAAATTAAAATCAACAATAAAATTCAAAAGTCATCATTTAAAAAAATCAACAATTTTGTAGTAGCACAAGGTTTTCAGTGTTGCAAACTTGGGTATAGACTTTTCTCAGGGGTCCTAACAACATATAAAAAACTCGTAGTTACATGCGCGTTTGCGATGTTTGATGTTCTTATTGACTTATCTACACTAACAAAAATTTGTAAGTTTGTCGGGGTAATCTCTGAAGATTGGTTAATGTCAGAAAACTTTAAGTAACGGGTCCTTATCTTTTCCTATGTAGGTAGGTATTAGGTAATCGGTTCAGTGCTATTAAATTATATTATTTAAGACATTAAACGTGCCCTATATGCCTAGAAATACCGTATTATAAGAACACTAGCCCTTCAAGCGATCGCCTACTAGAAGCAATCTCATTGTAAGCGCTCAACGGTTTTGTCTTTAAACAGACTCCGGAGCCAGGTTGGCCGAAGCAAGGAAAACCTGTTCAGGTGGAGATTCATAGACGACTTTACCTTGGAGTATAAATGTGGTGCTGTTCCACAAACCATGGGACACTTAATATCATATCCTGCGTGTCTGTCAGCTGCACGTTGCAGGAACTGAGAGCTTAGTGCGAGTTTTTAAACTTACTCGATCGCGTTTACGTCAATTTTTATGGAATAATTGTGATTCTCATTATATGTAGTCGCCAGACGGCGCTTGTTCAGTTTCAGTACATATTGACGTTTACGTTAACGTGATCGAGTAAGTATAAAAACTCGCACTAAGACCTCTGATGGACCTAGTGATGACGCCAAACACAGCCGAATTCAGGGCCGAGACCATTTTAGACTACCATCGACACGCTATATCAGTCAATCAATCTGCCTAGCCTTTTCTCAACTATGTTGGGGTCGGCTTCCAGTCTAACCGGATGCAGCTGAATACCAATATTTTACATGGAGCGACTGCCTATCTGACCTCCACAACTCAGTTACTGGGTAATACGATACCCCTTGGTAAGACTGGACTGGTTGTCAGACTTTCGGGCTTCTGACGACCCGTAACGACTGTTAAAGATCCACGAATGACAACCGGGACCAACGGCTTAACGTGCTTTCCGAGGCATGGAGGAGTCTCGGTATGTAAAGATGGTCACCCATCCACGGGCCAACCCTGGTATGCGTAGCTTAACCAGATGGATCCATCCGTGCGGCTGTTATTACTTAGCCACGAGCCATCGACACGCTGCCTTTTCGAGTGCGAATTTCTTATGTCCATTCGACATTTATTGGGATAGGTGAACTGGGTTCAATAGGGACGATGAATAATTTTTTATTTTGTCCGTCATTTAGATTAAGTATTAAAAAATATTGGACACGTATTTTTTATTTTTTTACGTGATCAAAAGATTACGGCGATACCTCGAGTTAAAATGTGGCATGACGTCACTCCTTGTTAGATTTTTATATTATTTTTTATTTAACCATCTATGTACACACAAATAAACAGACAAACAGTAAGGAACAGAAAAATACGTACAAAGGTGATACTTATTTCAAAAGAAATCTCTTCCAGCATACCTGCGATAGGACAGAGTATAAAAAGAGATGTACACAACGTGTGTAAGAGTAGAAGAGAAAATAAAATACATAAAATCCAAAACAATTAACTCATTAAATAAAACATATAATATATAGGTACTTAAATACATACATACTACTAAAATAAATACCACTAAAATAACTAACAACTATGGACGAAGTGGAAAGATATTGTTCTTTCACTCTTCTTTTATATACCTACGTAGTTTGTTATAGTTATGACGTAGCCCCCACTCCCCAACTTTAATGCGTTTTAAAGTCAAAATCGTTTTTATTAATATGATATGTAAAGTAAAAAATACGTGTCTAATATTTTTTTACTGAATGACGGACTAAATAAAATTTCTTTTCTGTGTCCAGGCATCATCCCTATTACCATTGCCCCAAAATATTTACTTAGATAGGTACTACCAAGCTACCATTTTAGGGGGAGACCTGTCCAGCAGTTGTTCGCGACAGTATGATCAGATACGCAATATTGATTGGCGAACAACGTGATTAAGTACACCTTATCTAAAAAGCTTTATAGTTTAATTACAGAGCTTGGCGGCTCCACTAACAATTATCTATCATTCACAATCTATCCTAAATATATCTTTTACCAAAATATTATATTACTAGCTAATTGCACGCTGGTCAAATATTTGTCGTCCATTAGGTGTTATCATTAATGTATTTCGCGTGTAGTACTCGTGCGCAGGTAATACATTACGCACTTGGTATCTCAATTTATCGCACTTGGAGCCTCATTATCACATCGCACTGATTGCGACGCACTCGTGAGCTTTATAAACGTTTGATAGCTTTGTATTGAGCTGTGAAATTAATTTTATTTTATAGTTTACTAGCACTCCCGCGCGGGTTCGCCCGCGTGGATGTCGGAAAATATTCCACGGGAACAAATATCCGTCCTAATTCCTTGTCTACTAAAGGGAAACTTGGCTCAAAATTTCAGCTTTCTAGGTCCAAGGGTTTGGGCTGGGCGTTGATGAGTCAGTCAGTCAGGACATCTTATTTATGTAGATCGATTTATGTTTATCGATTATCATTTCGTTTTATACTGCCTCCTTGACCTAGTGGTAGCAAGTGCTACTGCTGAGCCTGAGCTCCTGGGTTCGATTCCCGGGTCAGGCAAAATGTTATTGGGTTTTTTATCACAGCAGCAGCCCGGAGTTACGATTCGTGTCCATTTGGTGGCAATAGGCTCGCTCCCTGTTACACAAAACATATTTATCTGGCGAAATTAAATGTGGGTTCACCTCTGCCTAACCCTCAGGAATACAGATGTAATATTATGTTATATTTATATTACCTATGTATCCTTGTTCTTATAAAATGTAACTCATCTACATTTCTACATTTCTTTTTGAAATAGCCTTAAATGTCTTTATCTTTTCCCATTTATAATATTAGAAGCTCTGCAGGTAAACCTAGGAAGCGGACCCCAACATAGTTGGGAAAAGGATGGGCAGATTGATTGCAGGTAAACCTAGAGATGTTTAGTTTTCAATACTTGAATATTGATACGTAGATACTACTTACGAACTTTTCCTCAGTCGTACACTCTTTGCAAAGTGGTCGTGGTTAGTCCAGGTTTCGGACAGATTCATTTCTTCTTAGCACATGCATAGCAGAGTGATGAAATTGAGTCGTGGTGGAATGGGTGATGTTATTGATGAAGACAAGTGGGTTATAGAGATCGTGCGAGCGCGGGTTCTCTTCTTTTTTTCAGTAGGTATTACCAAATATTCCGATTTTATCTCGAGGCAACACTCCACTACTAAAAACTCCGACTCCGACTTTGGACTCCGATTTCATACTAGCTGAATCCAAAGCATACATTTACTTAAACTTTTTTTTAAATGGATAACATAAACGATGGTGGTCGTTTGCCTAAAACTTTACCTACTATTATTTTTGGTGTCATTGCTAAGTGTGCAATTATTGGGGACAGGAAACTACTTTCCCCTAACTTAATAGCATTTTGACTAATCTACTAGTATCTGTGAACCCTCTAAGTAAAAATAGTTAAATGCCTAGATAAGTGGCCTGTGCGGTTGTTTTATCATGCGCTCGATAATATATCCAGCACTCGAGATAAACACACAATAATTCACTTTTAGGTGAGCTTTTTGCGGCGCTTTTAATGATAATGGTGGAAAATCTACTCCAGCCTATCACTCGCCTATTATTATTTATCAAACAATGCTTAATGTGGGTTGTGGTGTTGTTTTGTTAATATTTTGTTTCTTCTTCGCGATTTTTCGAGTAACGTTATAGCGCAACATCAACATATTCTTTATCCTTTGTGGTACCTATACCTATCTTCTCTTGAACAAGAGTACCGGCCGCCACATGTAAAACTAGAAAGGGATCTAAAATCCTCATTAATGCAGCCGGTTTCTTTCCATTTTATGTTTCTTCAGTTCTAGCTTACTTATCGAACATCAACTTCTGTTCTAGTTTGTTTTCAGCTATAGATTTTTACTTCCGTCTTATTCTTTCAAAACGATAGCTCAAGGAACGTCCATTCTTCCCACCGATGCGGCAGACTCTGGAGACTGCACTTCCTATTAAAAAAAAAAAAATGGGTCCGCAATCTCAATAAACTGGGAAAAAAGGGCCTTTTTTACCTACAATAATAATTTATTTAAGCAACTTATTCGACGTGTGGAATAAAAATAAATGTGAATTATTTTTTAAATTAAAGTAGCACGGACATAGAATATTACCTATACATACACACATATTTCTGACAAACTTTTTTTTTTCTTATATTATATTTTGGTACCATTTTCTCAGACGGGTGTAAGTACTGCCGTCTATTGTGAAATAGCAATACTAACTATGTTCTCTGAAGTACTGCAACTCCACAATAGATGGCGCTGTACAAAAATGTTCCTCTACTGTCACTAGATGTCGCCAATACTACTACTTTAAAAGGTCATTGAACATCTCTCGCGAAAAACAGCCTTCATTCTTGCTACCTCTACGATCATTCAAATCATTCATTCAAACTTTGACGACGCGTAAGTTTGTATTGTAATTGTAATTTGTATTGCATCTGTGCTGTGACTGTGACAACAGTTCGTGTTTCACCTGAGCGAAACAGGTGTTTCTGTTATTATTTTATTACACGTAGCGACAAAACAACATTAGTAAATTTATTTACGAATACTTAATCAATCTTTCTAACATTGCAAATTATATTGAATTCCAGTTTTTAAATTAAGTGAAAAATAATTATAATTCGAATTGGCAAAAGTGTGAAGTGTGACAAAACGGCAAACTTTCCCAGCTTATCAATTTCGCGGTTCTAAACTGTGGCAATCTGTTCAAAATGAGTTGAACAAACTTTCGTACGCTCGTGGTGAGGTGTTTGTGCTACCAGTGCTGTGAAAAAGTGTAAAAATGACCACGGACAGGTTTCATAAGTAAGTAAAAACAGGACAATCTAGTCTCTGGTACGATCTCGATAAGATATCGGTATGTTGAGGTATTTCCGATAACATTCAGTGTTAATCGATAATTAGAAATTACCTGATGCGATAGGCTTTTATTGTATTTACGTATAGGTAGGTAGGTACCTACTTACCCTAATAATTTATTTTATTGTTTCATACTTACCTACGTTAAAAATTAGGAGAGAGGAGCTCGTGGCTAATTAATAACAGCCGTATAGGTCGATCCATCAGGTTAAGCTACGCTTGCCGGGGTTGGTCCGTGGATGGGTGCCCATGTTTACATACCGAGACTCCTCCGTACCTCGGAAAGCACGTTAAGCCGTTGATCCCGGCTGTCATTCGTGGATCTTTGACAGTCGTTACTGGTCGTCAGAAGCCCGAAAGTCTGACAACCAGACTTACCAAGGGGTATCGTACCTATTACCCAGTCACTGGGTTGTGGAGGTCAGATAGGCAGTCGCTCCATATAAAATACTGGTATTCAGCTGCATCCTTTTAAGACTAGAAGCCGACCCCAACATAGTTGGGAAAAGACTAGGCAGATTAATTAACTTAAGATAAAAATTAAGTACTTACAAAAGTGAATATTATTTCTACTAATTATAATACCAACGTAATTTATATTATAAGGTATGCATTTGAAAGCGAATTTACGATCTTATTATGATAACAAAAACACCGCCTAATTAGGATAAAAATAATAATTATAATGATTTATTGTCCAAAATTAATTACCTACCTAATTTACGCTTTTCTAAACATTTTAGAAAAGTTAATTTGACTAAACGCAAAATGCGAACTAATTGATCAAACGTCTACCTACCCAACAAATTGATTATAATGTCTACCTAAATAGATCGGGAAAATGGGTTGAAGTTTATAGTGTAAATCGCTCCTAAAGAGGCCAAAGCAAAGGCAAAGGGGCAAAGGCAAAGGGCAAAGGTCTATAGTTTAGATTTGGCCTGCCAATAGAAGACATCGTAGGTCGCAAAAAATTGGACTGCACTGTTTATTTTTTTATGTTGTTAGGATAGACTAAATTTGCAGCTACGAAAGACCCGTGTTAACTGCGTGGTGCTCGAAAAACCTCGAAATTTTCGGACTTCTTTCAATTTCTGTCTTTCGACGTGTCTGAGTGGAAATTATGACTAAGTACATTGTTTGCATTGGGTTTCAAGTTCCAACCTGTAAAAACAAAATGCAAGTAGGTAAGTGGTAAACAAATAATGAATAGTAAATAAATAAATAAAGAGATATTATAAATGCGAAAGTATCTCTGGGCGTCCTTTTTCCGCCTAAACGACTAAACCGAACACAATATAATTTGTGCCTGGAACCTGGAGAGAGACATAGGCTATTTACATAGGCATTTTCACCCTATATAATAAAATTGTAATGATATATTCGGGCAACATCTAGTCATATCGATAAAAAACATCCGCATACCGTTTTCGCTTCCACCATGTTCACTCAGTATTCGTCATCGTAAAACAAGTGAATTTGGTGGGACATTGAACTACCTACATATTGTGGTGACGAGCCAAGCGTGTCTCCTCTGCCACTGACTTCCACGTATTCCGACACGGAACGAGGAAGTGACACTCAACATTGACAATGATATACTTGATCATAATAATAATACCAGCCTTTGTTCTGCTGCAGGACAAAGAACTCTTCTTATAAACAGAGAAGGCACGAGCATTGATCACCTTCACCACGCTTGCTTAAGACGGGTTGGCGATCTTGCCCAGATTTGAGCCCACAACCTCGTGCATGAGAGGCGAGTTACGTATTACATAATTGAACTCTAAATAAAAATGAATAGATAGTAGAGATATTTCAAATATCTCTCTATCTATTTGTTGTTCTTCCTCGGACGAGCTCTTTAACAAATAATTCTGATTAAAAACATAATCAGCCTATAATGTTCCCACTGCTGCTGGGACACAGGCCTCCTCTCAGTGAGTGCGGGTTGGTAGATGTCACGTCTTCGAATTTTTGGTTCTAGGACATGCTGGTTTCCTCACGGTGTTTTCCTTCACCGTTTTTAGAGCAGTGGTAATGAAAAATTTGCACAAAGTAAAGCGCCTGTCGGGGTTCGATCCTACGACCTACAACTCGTAAGTCGTGGCCGTTACCACTGGGCCACCACTGCTCTCTTGTGTTACTCACTTAAGTACTTAATAATGAGTCAGAAATCCAAAAATAATAAATTCCCCACGTGACATGACACAGTCCACCACCGTCACGCTTGCTTGCACACCACTGACGAGGGTAGCCCACATTGTGCCAAAAACAAACACCTCATTGTAACACTTATTGAGCTTTATCTAAAGGTCATAATCCCGTGTAGTGTTACCGTTATCATTGTATCGATTGTGGATGACATGCAGGTGTTGGGTTGCTTGGTGACTGATCACTATGATGGTACCTATAGGGAAAGGTCAATGACAGGCATTTAACTAATTTTTACTTTAGAGTTGAACTGAATGGGTAATAATAGTAGCAAATTGAAAGACTTCACTTTGACGCTACAGCAGAGACCGGGTCTTCCCAACCAAACAGCACTAACTCCAAAATACGATACCAATTCTCAGAAAATGCTCGTACCTCAGCGTGGTTTAACTTGACTAGATAACTCGAATGAACCCAAAGATTTACACTAGCCCCTGGGACCTCATGTTTAATGGAGCTACATAGACCATTACATATCAAGGAGTAGATCGAGGGGCACGATAATGGTAGGGAAGACGTTAGGATATGAAAGGATTATTAGAGCCGTACCGATATGCATCCTAAAGTAGAAATAATAAATATTTATTCAGAAAAAAAAAATGCTCTAGACAATGAGAGGTCTGTGTACAGTCAGCAACAAAAGCCGATTAACACTTGCAGTTTTTTAATCATTTAATTCAAATCGGAACAGAAGTACTTAAAATTTTAAGAACATCAACTCTTAACAGTTAAACGAAAAAAAAGAAGTTTATCGAATCATTTTGTGTTAATTTAGATGATGTCAAAAAGTAGCAGTGTTAACCGACTTCTGTTGCTGACCGTACCTACGCACGTAGGTACACATAGGACCTACAGGTTATTGTGTATGGAGAATTGAAAAGAGATTATTTAGACTTGATCGTTACAAAATGCAATACGTAAGTAATGCACTTGTTCCATCATACGTCAAATCACATTTGAATATAACACACACCTATATATTAAACTGAACCACTTATTGTACGGAAATCCTATATGCGAGATCAGATAGGTACATCAATGTGAAAATATCAATCCTCGATCATTACGAGGTATGTAACACACGTGTTACATACCTCGTAATGATCGAGGATTTTATTCTTTCATTTCTGTCTTCCTCATTGCAATGAGTCTAAAAAATGTTATCTTCATTTACAACAAAAAACAGATAACTAAATTATACTTCGATTGTTACATTTATTAGGTCCTTATCGATAATTAAAATTTTGATGTTCGATGACGGAAATGATATCGTGTGTTGAACTGCAAAGAAATGCGTCTATGTATGGAAATTAAAAATTATCAGAGAAAATCCAATTAATTAAACAAAAGAAGGCTTTACCTTTATCACATCTGTGTGTAAAATCAGTTCAATTCAATGCTGGATAGAGCAAGGAAATTCTTTTGGCAAAATCTTCTCACTTCTGGAGATATATATATCGCAGCTAACTAGTTTAATTACCGTTTGGTCAACTGCCTAGCCATTTCACTAATCGCCGCGCCGCCATGCAATAAACGGCCTGAATGATATTCAGTCATTCAATCAAACGCCTAGGCAAATTACTTGGATCGACAGCGTTTAACTACTTGCCTAGCCCAAACATTTCATTTCAATTTCAATTTAATTCCATTTTCTTCCACCTGGCGCTGAAATCCACATTGTCAATATGGCGTCGACAAGGCACAAATATCTGGTGTTTCTCACAGTTTAAATGCGGTTACGCAAAACTGAATCAGAGCACCCCAACTCCACGTAGTCTTTTGGCTGCTACCCCTAGAGTGTATATAAAAATCCGGAGGCGCGAAGAGAGGGCAGCCCCCGCCCGCTGTGCCGAAGCTGCGGAGGTGAACATGGGTGCATATCCTTTGTTACATAAGGGCGAAGGGGTTGCACCTGTGGGTTGCACTTCCCGCAGCGTCACGCCGGAGACGTTGCAGAAGCAACTTTAAAAGTGTTTTGAGGTAAAATAATTTGTTTTTCTCAAGAACGGTGCGTTACCTTTACAATGTAATTCTAAATGACCTATCAAAATACCCCTATTGCATTGCCCTATTGTATAAATGGCCTAACCATCAGCCAGCCAGTTCATTAAATATTGTATTTAGACCTCGGCTGAACATCATTTAGGCCGTTGATTGAATGGCGGCATTTAGTGAAATGCCTAGGTGGTTGACCAAACGGCTAACTCAAACAGATACAATAACAGCAGCATAACCTGTATAAAACGCGTATTACGTTGGAAATTTGTTATTTTCCTAATTGAGATCTACATAGATCACTCTGCACACAAAGATTGAACTGCCAAGGTAATTGGAGGAACAACGTTTGGCTTTAGCCATTATGATTCTGATATGACCCATCCCAGAACAGGCTAGGACATCCAAGTGGATTAGGGTATTCTATGTGTAAAAAAGGGTTTTCGTGAACATTAACGAAGATACTTTTACTTATTGATTTTTTTTTCCTTTTCCAGAGCGGCCAAAGACGGTCTGCTCGAGGTTTTACGAGAGGCAACCCGTAAGGAATGCAACAACAAGGACGAGTCGGGCATGACACCCACACTGTGGGCCGCCTTCGAAGGACACATTGAGGCACTGCGCCTTCTATGCGGAAGAGGGTAAGTTTAGTAATAATTTAGTAATTGAACGCTTTGATACTGGCCGGTGTAATTAGAAACCTATAATACCAATTACAGACACTTTAGAATTGTCAAGGAGTCAGTCAGTCAGAAAAATGAAGCTAGTTGCCCATTCCATAGCGTCGTAGGTTCCCATAGAGAAGGATGGTCAACAAACTCCATGGACACTCTTTTAAATCAAAACTCTCACTCTTTTTAATCTTTTTTAATACAGCACATGAGATGTTTAGCTAGCTTTGTCTCTAGGATGGCTAGTATTGCAGTTGTCCACTATCAGCGCCCGACGGTGATCACTTACCTACCATCAAATGGGCTGCTTGTATGTTCACACCACCCACGTATGCATCGAGGTTCAACGTAAGCTAGAGCAGCTGTTACAAACTAAAGATGTGTCCCGCAGACAACCGCGGTGTATGCGTACTTAGGTAGTAGGGTAAGATGTGACCACCGAGGTGTATGCATACTTAGGTAGTAGGGTAAGATGTGACCACCGAGGTGTATGCGTACCTACTTAGGTAGTAGGGTAACATGTGACCACCGAGGTGTATGCATACTTAGGTAGTAGGGTAAGATGTGACCACCGAGGTGTATGCGTACTTAGGTAGTAGGGTAAGATGTGACCACCGAGGTGTATGCGTACTTAGGTAGTAGGGTAAGATGTGACCACCGAGGTGTATGCATACTTAGGTAGTAGGGTAAGATTTGACCACCGAGGTGTATGCGTACCTACTTAGGTAGTAGGGTAACATGTGACCACCGAGGTGTATGCATACTTAGGTAGTAGGGTAAGATGTGACCACCGAGGTGTATGCGTACTTAGGTAGTAGGGTAACATGTGACCACCGAGGTGTATGCATACTTAGGTAGTAGGGTAAGATGTGACCACCGAGGTGTATGCGTACTTAGGTAGTAGGGTAAGATGTGACCACCGAGGTGTATGCATACTTAGGTAATAGGGTAAGATGTGACCACCGAGGTGTATGCGTACCTACTTAGGTAGTAGGGTAACATGTGACCACCGAGGTGTATGCATACTTAGGTAGTAGGGTAAGATGTGACCACCGAGTTGTATGCGTACTTAGGTAGTAGGGTAAGATGTGACCACCGAGGTGTATGCATACTTAGGTAGTAGGGTAAGATGTGACCACCGAGGTGTATGCGTACTTTTTAGTAGTGTAAGGGTAAGATGTGACAACCGCGGTATATGCGTACTTAGGTAGTAGGGTAAGATGTGACAACCGCGGTGTATGCGTACTTAGGTAGTACTGTATAGCTAAGACGTTTGCTGTCCGACAACAACATTCTGTTCGCGGTGTCTGCTCTAGTTTAATTGAATCTCAATGTCCGTATGCCACCCTTTATTGCCGTTTCTCTTGAAACCTATTTTCATAGAAGTAAAGCTGAGTATCTAAATCTATTATGTCCACGCCTCTCCTATGTCGTGTTGGCCGATTTTATTCAAACATAAATCAGATGCGCTGTGTAATCTTAGTGCGTGACCATAGTGGATCCATCCATATTTTTGGTACGAATTTTGTAGATTTACGATTCCCAATAAATCGGCCATCTTTAAAACATTTCTATACTAATCAACAGACGCTATAATCTAATGTTACGTGTAGATAAAGCATTATTTACAATGAGCCCTAATCGAACAGCTAAATATGTCATACGTAGATTATTTTAATAGGTTAAGGTTTTATTGCTAGGTACAGCCACTTGAGTTGTCACGTCATAAATTCTGTAGTTAGGGTGACTAGCCTTTAGTCACCCTAACTACCAATTTTCCACTATTACCAACTGATTCATATAGGAATTTGGATTGAGAAAATTGGGAAAAATTAAGGAAATTCAAATCAAGTACGTCAATATCCAGCCGTTTCCACAATAAGCCTTCAAATCGCAACAATCTCCATTTCAGTTTTAAATTAATTAATTTATTAAGTAGTAAAATTTTAAAGAACTCATCAATTAAAAATTATTTTTCAATATAATAAGAACCAAAAACGTTTTTCGTTGATAACTCAGTGGAGATTGCTGGCTTTGATACTAAATGACTCAACTATAGTCTGTTGAAAAAATATCTGATAAAAATGTAATCAAATGGTTCAGAAACATATCTGTGGATGCCAATTTGTAGTGAGACTTTCAAACTGAGTTCTTCGATTTGATTATTTGAAAACTTTAACCCTAAATTCTAATTTTAAACCATACTTTAATCCATACTGACTGGTTAAAGTAAATGCGCAATCTTCTTTCTTTTATCTATGATGGCTACCATATTTTTGGTTTAATATTTAATTTAGTTGTTTTAGTTTTTATCTTTTTATTACGGACGCTTTTTAACGTGCACGTCTTTCTACATTGTTCTCACATGTATATTTTCAACATGAACGATGTAACCAATTTTGTAAAAATATTATGATTTAAAAGAGTGTCCGTGGAGTTTCTTGCCCGTTCTTCTCCATAGGGATCTACTACGCTTTGGAATGGGCAACTAGCTTCATCTTTCTGACTGACCGACCCATTGACAATTCAAAAGTGCCTGTAATTGGTTTATTTGAAATAAATGCTTTGAGTTTGAGTTTTTGAGTTTGAACCATATTTTTGGTTCTAGGACTGACGGTTTCCTCACGATGTTTTCCTACACCGTTTTGAGAGCAGATATGCTCTCCTGATACTCTTTGAACAGACCATAGTTACTATCTCTATCCTCGGACCTAGTTCTCCTCAGGAATATACACAGTATTAAGTATAATACACGATTGGCTTCTGCGTCTTGTCGGGGGTCTGATTCCTTTACGCTATAAGTCATATTTGTATGGCTAATTGGCCATATTTGTATAGACACTGTTTCTGATGTTGTTCATTTACTGCACCAATTCTAACTGATAAAAATAGGGATAAGGGTTGGACGAGGATGTTGATTGACGTGGCCCTATTGGACGTCGCAGGGGAGCCTTATACCTCACTCTCCCTGAAGGCAAGCTGGGGATCGTGGAAGGCGCACAAGTTCTCATGATCCCCGGTCCAAGCGGAAGGGAATACCGGGGTTGTTTTTATTTAGTAAGATTGTAAGAGTTTGACAGCCCCTCCGCCCGCCCCAGTGCGGAGGATATCAATGAGGCTTTCCACACCGGAACAAAAAAAAAGGATGATATCATAGGTCTTGTGGAAACCTTGCAGTTTGTTCGTGAAATAAGTCTCTATCGACAGTTCCAGTCTCTCTTACTTTTAACACAATTTTCTTTTCCTCGTAATAGTTTACTAGAATAATGCTTGCCCTGAGAACAATGCGGTATCACTCACTGTCACTTTCACGCATTGTTTGCCTTCCAATTCAGTGTTACACAATGTTACGGATTACATTACATAAAAAATGTTAAGAGAATCGCTTCATTAGCCTTAGATATTGTTATGGTAACAAGCTAGGCTGCGTAAGCCGACGTGCGCACGTAAAAATATCGCGGCGAGATTTTATCGCGCACTGGATTTTCAACTCTCGTTGTTGAGCCGAGCATTGAGAATCCAACTTAACAACAACAGAGTGCATTTTAGCGCGTTGAAAAAACACACTGTTGGATTTTCAACTCTCGGCGCTAAGCAGAGCGTTGAAAATCCAGTGCGCGAAAAAAATCCGTGCGAACGTCGACTAAGATTCTGAGACTGCGTAAGATTCTGCCAACGAATGAATGAATGATTCTGATTCTGTCTTTGTAAACAGAAATAGAGGAACTGGAAAACTGACTTCTTCGTTGTTCTAGTGGTCGCAAACGCTACTGCTGAGCATGAGGTCTTAGGTTCGATTCCCAGGTCGGGCTACGTGTTATTGGGTTTTTCCATCAGGAATTTCTCAGTAGCAGCCCCCAGTACAGTCTGAATTTGCGCCCGGTTGATGGTGATAGGCGCGCTTGGATCCCTATTATTACATGGGACTTAAAAACATAACTGACGAATTATGGGTGTACTATAGGTAGGTATACCTCTGCCTAACCCGTCGGGGATTAACAGCTACGCTGAATATGGCCTCATAGAATGCAATAATGAGCGCTTGAGAATATAATTATTATAATGTTCGGATAGGATTAATCAAAATAATACATTTGATTATATTATTGTGGGATACTCTACAAGTTTAGGAGGAGCTCGTGGCTAAGTAATAACAGCCGCACGGGTCGATCCATCAGGTTAAGCTACGCTTGCCGGGGTCAGTCCGTGGATGCGTGACCATCTTTACATACCGAGACTCCTCCGTGCCTCGGAAAGCACGTTAAGCCGTTGGTCCCGGCTGTCATTCGTGGATCTTTGACAGTCGTTACGGGTCGTCAGAAGCCCGAAAGTCTGACAACCAGTCTTACAAGGGGTATCGTATTACCCAGTTAATGGGTTGTGAAGGTCAGATAGGCAGTCGCTCCATGTAAAATACTGGTATTCAGCTGCATCCGGTTAGACTGGAAGCCGACCCCAATAAACATTAAATAATTATTAATTATTATTAATTATAAACAAGAAACTCCACGGACACTCTTTTAAATCATAATATTTTTACAAAATATTGGTTACATCGTTCATGTTGAAAATATACATGTGAGAACAATGTAGAAAGACGTGCACGTTAAAAAGCGTCCGTAATAAAAAGATAAAAACTAAAACAACTAAATTAAATATTAAACCAAAAATATGGTAGCCATCATAGATAAAAGAAAGAAGATTGCGCATTCACTTTAACCAGTCAGTATGGATTAAAGTATGGTTTAAAATTAGAATTTAGGGTTAAAGTTTTTTTGCCGCCGGGGTCGCGGGTGGTTTGAAAGAGCCGTGGCCGTACCGTGGCCCTGGCACGGGCAGCTGAAGGAGCATGGGTGGGTTTTAGCCAGTAAAAGTCTGACACGCACTCCCGCTCTGCCTAGAGCGGGAGAAGTCATTTGATGATTTCACATCCACAAAAAAAAAAAAAAAAAAAAGGGTTAAAGTTTTCAAATAATCAAATCGAAGAACTCAGTTTGAAAGTCTCACTACAAATTGGCATCCACAGATATGTTTCTGAACCATTTGTTTAAATATTTATCAGATATTTTTTCAACAGACTATAGTTGAGTCATTTAGTATCAAAGCCAGCAATCTCCACTAAGTTATCAACGAAAAACGGTTTTGGTTCTTATTATATTGAAAAATAATTTTTAATTGATGAGTTCTTTAAAATTTTACTACTTAATAAATTAATTTAAAACTGAAATGGAGATTGTTGCGATTTGAAGGGTTTTTGTCGAGACGGCTGGATATTGACGTATTTGATTTGAATTTCCTTAATTTTTCCCAATTTTCTCAATCCAAATTCCGATATGACTCAGTTGGTAATAGTGGAAAATATGGTAGTTAGGGTGACTAAAGGCTAGTCACCCTAACTACAGAATTTATGACGTGGCAACTCAAGTGGCTGTACCTAGCAATAAAACCTTAAGTTAGCTATTAAAATAATTTACGTATGACATAAGTATTTAGCTGTTCGATTAGGGCTCATTGTAAATAATGCTTTATCTACACGTAACATTAGATTATCGCGTCTGTTGATTAGTATAGAAATGTTTTAAAGATGGCCGATTTATTGGGAATCGTAAATCTACAAAATTCGTACCAAAAATATGGATGAATCCACTATGGTCACGCACTAAGTTTACACAGCGCATTTGATTTATGTTTGAATAAAATCGGCCAACACGACATAGGACAGGCGTGGACATAATAGATTTAGATACCCAGCTTTACTTCTATGAAAATAGGTTTAGGTTTAGGTTTCAAGAGAAACGGCAATAAAGGGTGGCATACGGACATTGAGATTCAATGAAACTAGAGCAGACACCGCGAACAGAATGTTGTTGTCGGACAGCAAACGTCTTAGCTATAAAGTACTACTTATGTACGCATACACCGCGGTTGTCACATCTTACCCTACCTAAGTACGCATACACCGCGGTTGTCACATCTTACCCTACTACCTAAGTACGCATATACCGCGGTTGTCACATCTTACCCTTACACTACTAAAAAGTACGCATACACCGCGGTTGTCACATCTTACCCTACTGCCTAAGTACGCATTCACCGCGGTTGTCACATCTTACCCTGCTACCTAAGTACGCATACACCTCGGTTGTCACATCTTACCCTACTACCTAAGTATGCATACACCTCGGTGGTCACATCTTACCCTACTACCTAAGTATGCATACACCTCGGTGGTCATATCTTACCCTACTACCTAAGTACGCATACTCCTCGGTGGTCACATCTTACCCTACTACCTAAGTATGCATACACCTCGGTGGTCACATCTTACCCTACTACCTAAGTATGCATACACCTCGGTGGTCACATCTTACCCTACTACCTAAGTATGCATACACCTCGGTGGTTTACATGGAGCGACTGCCTATCTGACCTCCAAAACCCAGTTACTGGGTAATAATACAATACCCCTTGGTACGACTGGTTGTCAGACTTTCGGGCTTCTGACGACCCGTAACGACTGTCAAAGATCCACTAATGACAGTCGAGACCAACGGCTTAGCGTACTTTCCGAGGCACGGAGGAGTCTCGGTATGTAAAGATGGTCACCCATCCACGGACCGACCGTGGTAAGCGTAGCTTAACCTGATGGATCGACCCGTGCGGCTCTTATTACTTGCTCCTTTGAGTTTGATGCCTCGAATGCTTGAATTGCACAACTTTCGAGGCTTTCGGAAATGCTGGTGCTGGTGTATTATGATGCTATTAGGACTATATTTGGTTGAAAGCCAGATACTAATACTATAACCATAACCATCCTATAGCGTTCCCACTGCTGGGACACAGGCCTCCTGTCTGTGTTTGGGCCGTAACCGTAATCTACCACGCGGGCCCAGTGTGGGTTGGTAAATGTCTTCGAATTTTTGGTTCTAGGACATGCCGGTTTCCTCACGATGTTTTCCTTCACCGTTTTGAGAGCAGCGGTGATGTAGTAAATTAAGTACACAAAAATATCAGTAGTGATGGCGAGTAGCCAGTTTTTTTTATCATTTAGCGAGTGGCCTAGCTGCCGCAAAATGCGTGCGGCTGGTCTACGAGGACAGATCAGCGTAACCTATCCATCTAGCATCATCACCTATGTTTAATTACAGAGGAGAACCCGACAAAGCCGACTACTTCGGCAACACTGCGCTGCACCTCTCAGCGGCGCGCGGCCACAAAGAATGCGTCACGTTCCTCATCAACTTCGGAGCCAACGTGTTCGCAATGGACGTGGATGGCCACACTGCCCAGGAGCTGGCAGCCATCAATGGCCGGGACGATATACTGCGGTATCTGGATCAGGCGACGGCGAAACTTGAGAATAATGATAAGTATGTTTTTTTTTTGTTTCTGAAAATCTTACGTGCGGCCTCTGACTAAATAAACCTACACCTCTCTCAGTGCATACACGCTCACATGCATACATTTATACCAAACTACAACTAAACTACTCTTACAGTATACATTACAGATTATATACTCTAAGAAACTATTCCTCATTACGTGCACACATGTTTACGAAACCCGAAACGTGAAACCTCACATCACTGTTGACAGCGCTATGTCTTGATTTTTTATACAGTCTGAACGTGCCTGTTATTGCCTCTCTGGCATGTTCCAACACCTCCTTATAAACACCGATTACCTATCTAAATAAATAAATCTTTTATTAGGTACTTTCCGCGACCATTCCTGACTGACTGATTGACTGACTCATCAACGCCCAGCCCAAACCCTTGGACCTACAAAGCTGAAATTTTGTACAGAGGTTCCCTTTATAATTTAGACAAGGAATAAGGAAGGCAGTACGTTCCCGTGGGATGTGGCTCGACATCCACGCAGGCGAAGCCGCTGGCTAAAGCTAGTCATTTCTATTTCATCTTAAGGAATAGGTAGGCTAAAAGTAGGTATCGAATGGGTCGGTACTGTAAAGGCCCGGTACTCGCAGGTGCTTTACGGGGGGGTAACAAATAAGTAGAACGAGGTCGGGAGTAGCGTTGCAAAACTTCGGAA
Source organism: Cosmia pyralina (assembly GCA_946251885.1). NCBI lineage: Eukaryota > Metazoa > Arthropoda > Insecta > Lepidoptera > Noctuidae > Cosmia > Cosmia pyralina. The sequence continues at coordinate 21,068,819 of OX276350.1, read as the reverse complement.
GTATTCGCAATAATTCGCAAATATTCAAAAGAATATTTCAATTTGAAGGAATACTACTAGTAAAAACTTATTACGTAAGTACTTATTTAAGTAAATGAAAAGAAATATTCGGAAGTTTTCAAATCGAATAATACCTACTCAGATTTATGAATGAACGCGTAGTGCGTTCATTCATAAATCTTATTAATATATTTTTTTTGGTACCTACATGTTGAGATTTAGGGGTTTATAGGTTTTATAAAGGGGGGTCAAATTTTCATTAGCATTTTTGCGATAGGACACACCGTTTTTCGAGATATAAGCAAAAGAAAAAAAAAACTATTTTATAAACTGACTTTTACCTCTGTATCACTTTCACACTTAGACCACATACAAAAACTTATTACGTAAGTACTAATCTAAGTAGATGAAAAGAAATTTTCGGAAGTATTCAGAAGTTTTCAAATCGAATAATAATACTCAGATTTATAAATGAACGCGTAGTAACATAGTCTCTGGCATTAACGCAATCTAGCGGTGAATATCAAACTTTAATAGATAAGTACTCTATGCGTGACCGAACATGAACTTCCGAATGCTTCCGCGAATAATACGACGGGAATACTTCGGAATATTACTCTCCGGCAACGCTAGTCGGGAGACGAAAGGCATACCGTATATATTTATAATAATAAGTCTATTCCAAGATAAAAATATATCACACTGCCTAAGCGGAGCCCTAACAAATCTATCTGTCACCCTACAAAGAAAAACGAGGTTCGTTTTTCTTTCTAGAACACATTCAATAATTGAATGATTGAATGTCAGCCAGTATAACATTGCCGAGGCTTGACCAAAGCATCAAACCTCTACAGTACTTCGGTAGTAACTTAGCAAGACATATACCATGGTGCTTTATTTAATTCTCTTGTAGCGTGCTTGGCTCACTAAAGGGCTATTGCGTATAATACTTACATAAATTACTGAACTTTCTTAAATTGTAACAAGATACCTACCGTTAATTATTTCCGTAATGTTTACCACGTAACTGTGTATACATTTTACGTGTAAATTATAATGTCTTGTTGAAATGGCGTTCGTGCTACAGTTTTATAATTATTATTGCCGTTGTATAAGAGTTCCCATCATTAGTAGAATTGGAGTAGTGGAGTAATGGATGTGACATTATACAAGATGGAGTTATGTAACGAAAAGTGGGTGAATTCTTATTAATCTAAATTTTGATTATTATATTAAGCATTGTCTTATGAATGTCGTGAAAATAACAACAACATTCAATTGTTACTTAGTCAAAAAATTTTGGGGAAGACCAGATTGTACAGTCACATCCAAAATATATTCGTCTCCTATTTTTTTTACTATTTTTACTGCTCTACCGACTCCGCATTATTATTGCGTCGTAATGTCAATACCATAGAATGACATTCAGCCATCTTCTTTACATGTCTACCGCCCATTTTAGATAGGAATTCTCTAGTGCCGGAGCCACATTATACGGGATGTGCCTTTGATTATCGCGTTGAAGGGCGATAACCGTAGGTGTAGCCACCACTTACCGCGATAATTTAACCGAATCTTGACCGCATTTAACTACCGCGATGTTTAAAAAGTTTATGGGCATTGACGTTGACGTATAATGTGGCCCCGGCATAACTGCGATCAGCTTTGCATGTCGATTGTGTCGACAACAATATAAATAGGGATGATGCCTGGGTAAAAATAAAGAAATTCTGTTTAGTTCGTCAGTCAGATAAAATAAAAAAAATAGTAGACACGTATTTTTTGCTTTATATAATATCGGTAAAAAAATACTTTTGATAACGCGCATTATAGTTGGGGAGTGGGGGTTCGCTACGTCACTTCTACGTATAAAATCTAGCTAGGCGTACGTCATGCCATATTTTAAATCAATGTATCGCCGTAATCTTTTAATTACGTAAAAAAAGAAAAAAATACGTGTCCAATATGTTTTAATAATCTACACGACGCATTTTGATACAAGTGGAGAATTTTTGTTATTGCATTCGAGGCGGAAACCCGAGCCGTAAGCGAGGTTGTTTTTGAGCCGAGAATTGCAATAACAAATGTCCACGTGTATCAAACGACGTTTTTTAATACCCTTTTGAAGAAATAAATTAAAATAACGAAAAATATTTTTGTCATGAATTATATGTGTACCAGGGAAGTATGTGCAGTTGATTCGCGCGATGTACAGTCGATGCAGTACCCAAGTCCGGTCTACAGTGGGCACTACTGACAGCTTCGATGTGGCTGTCGGCTTGCACCAGGGGTCTGCACTCAGCCCTTACCTCTTTGTGCTGATAATGGATACTCTTTCTTCGGATATCCAGGAAGAGGCACCCTGGTGTATGCTGTTCGCCGATGACATTGTGCTGGTTGCCGAGAGTGGCTTAGAGGTCCAGAGCAGATTGGAGGTGTGGTGGAAAAGACTGGAGACCGTTGGCCTGAGAGTAAGTCGGACCAAAACAGAGTATTTGTTTTGTGATTTTGGCGGTCTCTCCGGTCCTGTGCCCATATCTCTTGCCGGAACGCCCTTACCGATCTGCTCCGACTTTCGGTACCTCGGGTCGCTTGTCCAAGGGGATGGCGAAGTAGACCGAGACATAACGCACCGGATCAACTCAGGATGGATGAAATGGCGACAGGTTACAGGAACAACTTGCGACCCACGGATGCCCCTCAAGTTGAAGGGGAAAATTTACAAGTCCGTGATAAGGCCTGTCGTACTTTATGGATCGGAATGCTGGACAGTGAAGAAGACGGATGAAAAAAAATTGCATGCAGCGGAGATGAGAATGTTGAGATGGATGTGTGGAGTGACGAGAATGGATAAAGTGAGAAATGAGTATATAAGAGGAAGTTTGAAAGTGGCGCCAGTGACAGAAAAGTTGAAAGGAAATCGTTTGTCTTGGTATGGGCATGTAATGAGGAGAGACGAAACGCATGTGACAAAAAGAGTGATGAATATACATGTTGATGGATGGAGAGGCAGAGGAAGGCCAAAGAAAAGATGGATGGATTGTGTGAGGAATGATATGAAAGAGAAGGGAGTGAATGATAGCGTGACGGTTGACAGGGGAGAATGGAAGAAGAAAACGTGTTGCGCCGACCCCAAGTAATATGGGATAAGGGCAGGAAGATGATGATGAATTATTAAGAAAATATGATTTCAATTTTCTTTTTTTTCCGCGCTTTGCTTTCGCTAGGTTGAAGGAGAAGCAAAGGTAAACAGCCGATCAACAGCCTAATATGAAAAATAGAAAATTCAAATATTTTTGAGTTTAGAACACAAATAAATGTTAATTTGTTCATAAACTTTTTTTTTTTTATTGTAATAATCATGATTTTTGATGATATTCTATTTAAATATTCAAAAAACGTTCACCTCCGAATAGAGACGGTGTGAATGAGGCATTGAATCAATTTGGACTAAATATAGGTATAAGTTATCTGTGGCAATTTTCATTCCCGCACACGTGTTGGAAAATGAAAAATCGCACGCGTGTGAAATATATTGCATTGTGAACTTAATCGTAGTGCGATATGAACCAGTTTTCGTGCAAGTGTATTGAAGAAAATTTTTTAGTGTCAGTCCAGGGGCCGTACTATGACGTGAAAAAAGATCATGGATCCATCATGATTCCAGTGTGAGAGAGAGACGGAACTATATACGACCCTCCAGCGCCATCGTTTTTTTCAACGGAACCATGATGGATCCATGATCTGCTTTCACGTCATAGTACGGCCCCTGAACTTAGCAATGAGTGAAGCATAATAGAGCGTCCATAAGTACTTGTATCGATTCTACTTACATCATCCCTATCTCCCATTCCAGGAAAAAAGCAAAATCTTTAAAGGAGAAAGCTAAAAAAGACTACGAAAAATCCCACAAGCAGTACCAAAAACGTCAGAGTAAGGCCGAGCTGATAGCTGAGAAGGAACTGAAGAAGCTTGCCAAGGAGTGGGACCAGGGGTACGCGGAGGAGGTGCATACGATGCCGCATAGACCCAGCAATGTGCTGTGGGCACTTAAGCAGAAGATGACCAGGTCTACTAGCCATGGTATGTTTAATATTTTTCGTGTTATTCAATAGTCGCAGTAACTACAGGATGAAACTTTTATTTCAGAACATAGTTCCATAAAAAATAGTTAGTAAAGCTTAAAACTATGTTACTAACTTATACCTACTTAATACAATTTAAACAATTACCTTGCATTAAAAAGGACACCACCTGAGCTGTGTACCTTATTCAAGTGCCCCACAATAGGGCAGTCAACCCTTTCTGTTATGGTTTTTAGAAGGCCATTGTAGCTGCCCCGCACACGACGCATCAAGGAGGCCACTCTCTTGCGCACTATTGCTCTAAAGCAATCGGTGTTGGCCTCCGCAAACATCCGCGATGCACTACAGTATCGCGGCAACCCCATCAGCATTCTAAACCCATTATTGTAGAGACTCCGTAGGGCATTGAAAGCCCTCTTGCGTATAGCAGACCCACAGGCTGCAGGTGTACAATGTCTGGCAGTACACTTAAAACAGAGTAATTTTAACATTTCTTGTGCACCTTGCAAACCTGCGCGCCAGCATATTGTACCTCACTGCCAATGCCCTACGTTCCCTCTCAATATCCAAATCATCGGAGAGGTCCTCAGTGACCCAGTGCCCCAGGTACTTGAACTTGGTGACCCTACTTACCGGATTTCCTCCAAGTCTGACCGGTGGAATGGTAGTGGGAGTTTTATTGCCCGACTTAAACACAAGTAGTTCACATTTTTTGGAGTTGTGCCTGAGGCCATGTGACACTGCGTATCTCTCACATATGCCTAGGAGCATGTTGAGGGCTTTAACAGATGGGCTCAGCAGTACCATATCGTCGGCATAGCTAATGTTGTTCATACAAGTGCCATCTATTGAAAAACCGACTCCGGCCCTACTGAGCTCATCTATCAGTCCACGTACAGGTTGAAGAGCCGTGGTGACGTCAGGCCACCCTGTCACACCCCACATTCCAACCTGTACTCTGTGGAACATGAGCCTGCCCACTTAATATTATTGGCTTGGTTGCCAAACCAATATCGCAGTATGTTGACCATGTCCCTGGGTATGCTGGATTGTTCCCGAAGCTTATTTTAAGGGGTCATTGTACTCATCTTTATGAACAACTTTTACTATGGGACCAAACATGAAATCGCGACAAAAATCTGCTGTTCTCTACATTTTGACGAGTTTTAAGCGAACATAAATGTAGAGAACAGCTCATTTTTTTTCGCCATTTCAGGTTTTGTCACCATAGGTACTTATTAAAAGTTGTTCATAATGATGAGTACAGTGACCCCAAAAGCCCAAGAATGATGCCCATGAATTCAATTTCACCCTATTAGTTACTGAGACTATATCACAAAGAGACAGCAATCTCTATCGTCTAGTTCAGATTTTCACTGCTAAAACAATATCAACCTTGCTCCCGTTTTGTGAGCCAAGGAGGAGGCAAATACCTACAAACAAACAATTCGACGCCTTCAGGTAGTTCGAATTGTACATAGGCTAGGCTCTCCGTACTTTCGCGCATGTTCTCTCACTCACACTCGCCTCATGTCACCATTTGGGTCCTAAAAAATTTTAGTTATTGCGCAGACTTCTGCTGTATTATACGCGCCACGAAAGATGAGACTTGACCGCGCCTCCCGCGCTCTCTCCGCCGCGCCGCCCCGATGACACCCGCACCTTAATTGCGTAACACATTATCAATCGTAATTTGAATCATTTTAAAACAAATTGTTAATCCATTGCTTCATATGTCCGAAAAATTTGTCTGCTCGACAACGTAGCTAGTGCAATGAATGTTGTTGAACTGTCAAAATGAAACCAACTCCGATTGATAATGTGTTACGCAATTAGGTTGCTGTGCCGGTCCCGTCCCGCGCTCAGACCACATACCGCTAAAGAGACCTAAAATCATCTACTGCGCAAGTCAAACCACGTGGTGAGTCAAGTCTCATCTTTAGTGGCACGCATTGTACTAAGGCAATGATTATTATTAATTGCTCATGGTAGCCTGAAAATGTAACAATCAGTATTTCTTTGTTGTTTGGACTTGCTATCAGTTCTTGTTGAAAATTACCCAAAAATTCTACCTTTACCTTTTGTAATAACAAAATTTCCTGATAAGCAGAATTTGATATGCTGTTTTATGTCCTGAAGTAAATTACTGTCTCACTGATATAATCGAACATGTTTTTATTTGTTCTAATCATAAAATCATCATTTTATAACATCGTATTATTCGTCGTACAACTTGTAAATTGCATTATGGATGTAGAAATAAAATTATTCGACGACATCCCACCGTTGTAGGTACATAAAAACAATATTAATGTCGTAAAAAACACATGTGAAATTCGATTACTTCGCATTACAAAAGAGCCATATTATTATGTAGGTATTTATAAGGTCTATCTATTCCTACACGAAATGTCTTAAGGGGTCATTGTAGGTCCTAGGTGTCCTACTCATAATTATGAACAACTTTTATTATGGGTGTGACCAAACCGAAAACGCTATGATATGAATAGATAAACCTTATGACCTGTTTTGTTGAGGGTCTGACCTACGCTTCAAAATTCTCAGTAAAAGTCTGGTGTGATGGTGTCTGAATTTCTGCACGTTTACTAGCAACTTTCAGTAGAAAACAGACGAAGTTGATACCATACTAAGGTTGTGTCCTAACCGAAAGCTACGTCGCGCAAGTAGGTAGTACCGAGACCGACGCGATCGTCGTGCCCTTTTATATGAATTCAACGTACTCGCGCCGTCAATCAAGTCGCTTCTGCACCTACGTCATAAATTGTGTCCTCTTTGTCGTACAGCAAAATATTTCAAAACTGTGTTCGCAAATTTGAAATTGTTTATAATGGTGCCGATTCTCATGTAAACCGAACTAAATTAACTAAACTATCATTAATATTTCTTACTTTTGGCTATGAGAATCATAAAAGCTATTCTGCAAATAATTTTCTCTAAATTTAAAAACAATTTTGACACAACTAAAACTCCACGTGGTACATTTTTGCCCTACCTCGAGATTGTTTTTAGAGCCGCAGGCGCGCAGGTAGGACAGCCAGGCGCACGCACCATGCGAGCCTGTAGCGCCAGAGAAGATGCTATTCTCGAAGACGTGTTTTTTATGGAATTTTTCACTTTTTGTATGGAAAATATGAAAAATTTCAAATTTGCTATGATTGATTATGTAGAGTTTTAGAGGGTTATGGGTTTTGTAACGAGGGCAAAATTTTCATTACTTTTGCGATAGGACACACCGTTATCGAAATATAAGCAAAAGAAAAGAAAAGCAAGGTACAATACTGATTTTGCATCTGAAGTCTGAATTGCAGTTTTTAGTGAATTTTAGTTCATGACAACTGATTTTGAGGAGCTTGTGGCTAAGTAATAACAGCCGCACGAGTCGATCCATCAGGTTAAGCTACGCTTGCCGGGGTTGGTCCGTGGATGGGTGACCACATCTTTACATACCGAGACTCCTCCGTGCCTCAGAAAGCACAATAAGCCGTTGGTCCCGGCTGTCATTCGTGGATCTTTGACAGTCGTTACGGGTCGTCAGAAGCCCGAAAGTCTGACAACCAGTCTTATCAAGGGATATCGTATTACCCAGTAACTGGGTTGTGGAGGTCAGATAGGCAGTCGCTCCATGTAAAATACTGGTATTCAGCTGCATCCGGTTAGACTGGAAGCTAACCCCAACATAGTTGGGAAAAGGCTAGGCAGATGATGACAACTTTCGATGAAAGTTGCAGTATGGAATTTACGGGGGGAAAAGTCGAACTAGCTAGGTCTCATACCTGGGAAAATTCATTTTCTCTATTTACACCCGAGTAGTGCGCTGTCGACCAAGTACTTAATAAATAAATGAAAAAGATCGCATAACCGCGTATTCGCGCGACTTTTACTTTTGGTTAGGACACTGGGTAAGTGTTATTCATAATGATGAGTATAACGACCTCTTTTCAAAATTTCAGTTATTTCAATTACTCCTTGTTTATAGACTACATAAACCTATTATAATACAAACTCCTCACGTTATAGGCAACCTATTAGCCGAAGAACAGCCCCGCCCGACCTACAGTGCGCTCGTAGGCACCGTTAACTCAGGAGTGAGGGGTCGAGGCGCGGTCTACAAGAAGGCATTGGCTAGCAAACTGAGGAACAACACTATTGGAAGAAATAATAACATGTCTACTGATGATTTTAAGGTAACTCCTTGATTTCTAAATGTTGGTATAGAACACCTATCGCAAAAGTATAATATAATAGTCCCTTATTGACAACTGATCAGATTATCAGAAGGACAAATAGTCACATTATTACGCACCGGACTTTTCTGAAGAACATCATCTTCAGGAAGATCAGTTGCGTAGTACTCGCAACGAACAAAAACGAATGAACGTAAACGACGAAAAAGAGTATGTAAGGGTCGTCGCAGGATGGCGTTCTGTAGTTTCTGCCTACCCCCCATGGGAGAAAGATTAGAACTTGTGCTATCGAAAAGTCGATGAAAGCTTATGTTAAAAAAATTACGATAAAATATTTAAGTAGTTCTTTAGACCATCGTAGTGAATAACTTTTACTATGGGACCAACTATGAAATCGCGAAAAAAAAAATCAGCAGTTGCCTACATTTATGTTCGCATAACTCGTCAAAATGTACGGAACAGCTGATTTTTTTTTTTGCGACTTCTAAGCTGGTCCCATAGTAAAAGTTATACGATTCGATGGTCTAAAGCCTAAAGCACTCCATGTAGTTTTTGGAGTTAAGGTTTTAACACCTTGTACATAAGTCACGCTTATTCTGTGTAGTTCAAATTATACTGTGAGAGTGGTCATTTTGTTACTATTTGTTGATAAAATTCGCAGCTAGCTCTTATCAATGTTTACACAGTGGTTGCAAATTACAGACGTTAACTTTACTTTTTTATAAAACAAACTAGCTGTTGCCCGCGACTTTGTCTGAAATCCAGGATGAAAAGTAGCCTATGTCCTTCTCCAGGTCATGGTCTACCCATGTGCAAAATTTCATCCAAATCCGTTCAGCCGTTTTAGCGTGAAAGCGTAACAAACAAATAAACAAACTCACTTTCGCATTTATTATATTAGTTAGGTCGTAGGTTCTAATTGAACAAAAAAATAAACATAACTGTAACTTTACCGTTAAAAGCGAACGGTATAATACCTCCATCTCTCTCAATTCTCAGGTAGGAGAGATAGAGACGACAGGTCGTCGCTCGGTCACGTCGTTGAGCGGGGTGCGTCGCGACTCGGAGGTCATGTACGTGGGTACCTTCGGTGCGGGGCCGCAGCAGAGGGGCAACGTCGCCGATGTGTTTACTGAACAGCCGCCCGAGCTGACGCAGAAGAAACCTCTTACCAGGTAAGTCAACATTATCTTGCCCTGCTCCCAATTTATTTGGGACCGGCACAACATTTTCTCCCATACTTGGAGAAGTATGGCGAAAACCTAAAGGAGGAGGTTTTAAATACCTTCGGAATCTATTATATTTTCCGTTAACTCAACAAACAATGCGTCCCATTTATCTATATACTTACTATTATATCTTAGAAATATACTGTGTATAAATTAAAAATACAGGTTATAAAACTTATGTTAATGTCTAATTTAGGAGCTCGTGGCTAAGTAATAACAACCGCACGGCTCGATCCATCAGGTTAAGCTACGCTTGCCGGCGTTGGTCAGTGGATGGGTGACCATCTTTACAAACCGAGACTCCTCCGTGCCTCGGAAAGCACGTTAAGCTGTTGGTCCCGGCTGCCATTCGTGGATCTTTGACAGTCGTTACGAGTCGTCAGAAGCCCGAAAGTCTGACAACCAGTCTTACCAAGGGGTATCGTATTACCTAGTTACTGGGTTGTGGAGGTCAGCTGCATCCGGTTAGACTGGAAGCCGACTCCAACATAGTTGGAAAAAGGCTGGGCAGATTGATTGTTAATTTCTAATGTAGAGTTGTGTGGTGGAGAAAATAAAGGTTGGTCGAAGCCCAGGGGGGCAATTGTACCCTTTACTCCCGCCCCTATATCTGCGCCTGTCTCTGAGTCATCATCCAGAAGTCACTCCCTTTCTCATATCATCTTTCACACAGTCCACCCATCGTTTGTTTGGTCTTCCTCTACTCATAGAAGTTTATAACTTTCCTCACAATATTATCCATACCTCTTACAAGGTAGGTAAACAGGCAGGTGATTTAGTCACCTCAATTTTTTTAAAAGGCCATGGTAATGTGCCAGTATTTAAGGAGTGTGTTACGATGGTAACACACTCCTGATGATGTGATAAGTTCCGGTTAAATTGCCTGGCAGATCATTTCATAACATTCAGTTCCATTTTTAGGGTTCCGTAGGCAACAAGGAACCCCTATAGTTTCGCCATGTCCTTCTGTCTGTCTGTCCGCGGCTTAGCTCAGAGACTGTTAGTACTAGAAAGCTGTAATTTGGTATGGGTATACTCGTACATATAAAATCTTGAAAAAAAAATGGTAGGAAAAAACTTTATGTGCAAGGTATCGCTTGCGCGTAAAGTAGCATGGCGCATGGGGGTGGTGAGGTATCGTTGGATAGGCCGTTCAAAAATATTCAGAGATCCGTTTCCTATAAAGTGTTCATTTTTGTTAGATTCAAGTGTGTCACCCCTGCCAGCCAAATGGTTGCTTTTGGATAAGTGAAAAAATTCACGCGGCGGTAGTATATATATGTATATCGAAGTTAAATGGAAAACTATCACAGCTAAGTAGACTTGACGACTATTACTCGTTAACTTTAACGAGTAATAGTCGATCAACTTACATTCTCAGTTGGAATGTATGAGAGGACATGTTTTTCAACTACAGTGTTAAGTTTGTTCTTTGGATAAATTCATCCCGACTACGGAACCCTTCATTGTGCGTGGTCCGACAGGCACTTGGCTGTTTTTTTATTTATTTGATAGATGATAAGTGTACATATCACCATTTTGCTGTAAAGTGATCACCATTTTAGACTTTGGATTCAACTGTAGCGAAAGGAGGTGGCAAGCATGTCCCAAAAAAACCAGTGTTGCAATAGAAGAATAATCGTAGGACTCCAAAAACTAATTGTAATGCTTACTTACTTTCTGTTTAAAGGTCGGCGAGTCAGCCCGACTTTGCAGCGGTTAACGAAGACAGTGGTATTGGACAAGAAGTGATGCTTCAGGAACCGGCCAGTATATTCGAAAGACCTGGCTTTGGCAGCGTCGCCTTCAGGTTGGTAGCACTTTTTTTGTTCGTGTTACCGTATCAGTGTAGAGGGGCTCTTGGCTAAGTAATAACAGCCGCACGTGTCGATCGATCAGGTTAAGCTACGCTTGCCGCGGTCGGTCTGTGGATGGGTGACCACCTTTACATACTAAGATCCCTCCGTGCCTCGGAAAGCACGTTAAGCAGTTGGTCCCCATTCGTGGATCTTAACAGTCGTCACAAGTTGTTAGAAGCTCGAAAGTCTGACAACCAGTCAGTCTTATCAAGGGGGATACCCCAGTAACTTTCCTGTAATTTGAAGACATGTGACATCTATCAACCCGCACTGGGCCCGCGTAGTGGATTACAGCCTACTCCCTTTCACGGTGAGGAGGCCTGTGTCCCAGCAGTGGGAACATTATGGGCTGAATATGCATGTCAAATTATTTGATTGGCTGTTGCTACCAATCACAGCAGTTATAGTTCGGACGTCGAGAGAATACGTTCTTTGACACCTGTCAGTTTCTTACTAACGAATATGTGTTTTGCTAATTTGATCCTTATTACAACTAGAAATTGTCCAACTGACAGGTGTCAGGAACTCATTCTCTCGATGGTCGGACTGTAGTCACTTGTTAGTTAGTTATAAAATTGTCCTTTTTATTTTCACAAGCTTTTATTAAAATTTAGTTTCACCTGTCTGTCTGTCTGTGATCGAATCTTGCAAGTCAAATTTGACCCACTTCACGGTTTCCCATTGAGCTGAAATTTTACATGCATACGTAAATCGAATCATCATCTGCCTAGCCTTTTCCCAACTATGTTGGGGTCGGCTTCCAGTCTAACCGGATGCAGCTGAATACCAGTATTTTACATGGAGCGACTGCCTATCTGACCTCCACAACCCAATAACTGGGTAATACGATACCCCTTGGTAAGACTGGTTGTCAGACTTTCGGGCTTCTGACGACCCGTAACGACTGTCAAAGATCCACGAATGACAGCCGGGACCAACGGCTTAACGTGCTTTCCGTAAATACATTGCATACGTAAATCGAATGACAATGCAATATTATTATGACATGCTGATGGAGCCGGAAAGTGGTTATGGGTACTCAGTAATAAAACGACGCAACCCTATCGAGTTTGGGCTCGTTTGATTCTGCTTGACAAGGACCGTTCTAGATGATATCCAGATTAGTAAAAGCATGTTATATTTTTTTTTTTTAACTCTTAAAATGTCGATTGTACACCATGTGTACAGATAACAATAGAATTTCAATTGTGTCTGCTAATTGGCGCGCGACGGGTTAATAAGACTTGTTTATGGTTTTGTGTTTGCGTATCCTGATTTCCCGAATAAATATTTTTCTTTCTTTCTTCCACGTATGGTGAGGTTTTCAGAAAACTGGGAATTCATACGCTACTTCAAAATTAGTTCCATTCCTCCATTTCAAACTAAATTTCAACGTAAATTATTTTTGTCTAGACGGTCAATAACAGCAACGCTGAGCGCCATGGGTGGCGCTGCGCCGGGCGAGGACCTGTCTATCGGTTCTGCTGGCTCCTTAGCCGCCAGACATGCATACCAACCTGCTGAGTGGACTTCTGCACAGTCAGGTACCATGCACTTAATATCAAGTTAACCTTATCACCTGAACCCTTATCAACATAGTAACCCAAGCCATAAGTCGCCGCTCCACAGCAGGCTGTGCTACGCAAGTGTACTTTAACTTCGTTTTGTATGAAAATGTAGTCGAGTTCGTCCACTGCAACAAATAAATATAGTTTTTTCGAAGCTGAACTGTACAATTATAGTTGGCGAAAACATAAAAAAAATAATTACTTTATTTTTTTTATCAAATTTTTTGCTACCACTTTAAGCATTTTTTATAATTTTAGAGAGCTCAACAATAACATCAGACGAAGAAGCTGAGATAGAAGATACAGGGTACGCTTCCCTGGAACGATTCCTAACAGCGTGGGGCCTCTCCCAATACGTGCAGAAGTTTAAAGACGAACAAATTGACCTCGACGCACTCATGCTACTCACAGAAAGTGATATGAAGTCCCTAGGACTCCCTCTAGGACCTTATAGGAAACTTGTAACGGCCGTACAAGAGAGAAAACAGGCTCTGTCACACCCTGGACCTATGATAGATACGGCGATATGATTGGTTGGTTTAAATGTCGAAACGAATGGTACAAAGGTTATAAGTGCTCAATTTTGAATTATGTAATTTAAATTAAATTAGCTAGCGATATTCCGCACACGTGGGTTTGTATCGATATCTAATATAAACACGACAAAAAAAAATGTTTTTTTTTAAACACGAAAAAAAAGATTTGTTTTTTTTTTTTGGTTATCGATAGCTGGTAGTGTTGTTACTTGAAGAACGAGTTGAGAAATTCTGTTTTTTTTTTTTTTGTTTTATCGTGTTTATATAATATATTGATACTTACTCATAACGTCTGTAAAGTTTACAAAAAAAAATCTGAACTGATATTTCAAATGACTACTTACACTACTGCAGTCGGTGATAAAGAAAAAACCCCATCAAATTAATATTTTTTTTCTTTTATCGTGTTTAGATATAGATACCTCTCACGTTTGCGGAGTATCGCTAGCTAATTTAATTTGACCCTGAATAAATATCGTTTATAAGCAGTTTTTTTGCACTAGTTTTTTTTAGGCCCGCTTGCACCGCAAATCACTAAATGCGTTTAACGTTAATAAACGTATTTAAAATATCGTTCTGTTCCTGTCAATCGTTTAAAGATGAGAGACAGGACGATGTTTTAAATACATAATGTTTAGAGCTAAACGTATTCACTGATTTGTGGTGCAAAGAGCAGTGTGTTAGCTGAGTATAGTCGTTGCAAATCACGAGCGCGAGTCATTTGACTTTCCTGTGTGTGTACATAAGGTTTTATAGCACTGTGTGACCTAAACCCGCACTTAAGTCACGCTTCTCCGTGACTTAAGTAATCCATTTTTACACCGTGCGAAAAATGAATCTACCTACTAATTTCACTGATGCATAATAAACAAAAGACGATACTTTTAAATGTTTTTTGGCTCTTAGAAATTCACAGCACATTTTACATTAGCATTTCGCCTAAAAACAGTTTCATGCTGTACAAAAAGTGACAACGCAATTTCAGAAGAAACGCTAACCAACCGCTATTTCTTCATTGGTAACACTGTGTTTTTGATATGAACTTCTTACCATCATCGGACCGACAGTGCTGCCCTCACCCGGTCGCAGTAAGCATACACGGCGAAAAGTTACGTTATTTACCCACTTGTCACACGTGACACTTACTTACTTTGTGTCACTTGTGACACGGACCCAAATTTGTATGAATATTAAATGAAAAGATGCTTTTTTGAAAAATGTAATCAATCAAAGGACTAGTAAATAATGTTAATTTAATAGATCCTAATTATTAAAACACATTTATATTTTGTTATCTAATAAACTCAGTTCAAAAAGTATTATTTGTTTTTGAGATGAGTTATATAAATGCCATAATAAAAATGTGTTTTTAATAGGTACCTATTTAACATTATTTACTAGTCCTTTAATTGATTACATTTTTCAAAAAAGCATCTTTTCATTTAACATTCTTAAAAATTTGGTTGGTTTGATGACAAAAAGCGACAGTCCTCTTAACTCATCAAATGATAATGTTTAAACCTAAGTTAGGTATATTACAGTATTGTAATGTTTTATCCCGCGCTTCACTATTTCCTTGTATTAGTTGTGTGCATTAACCTTTATTTTATTTATTTATTTATTTAACCATTTATGTACACACAAATAAACAGACAAACAGAAAGGAACAGAAAAATACGTACAAAGGTGATGCTTATTTCAAAAGAAATCTCTTCCAGCATACCTGCGATAGGACAGAGGATAAAAAGAGATGTAGACAACGTGTGTAAGAGTAGAAGAGAAAATAAAATACATAAAATACAAAACAATTAACTCATTAAATAAAACATATAATAAATACTTAAATACATACATACTACTAAAATAAATACCACTAAAATAACTAACAACTATGACGAAGTGGAAAGATAGTGTTCTTTCACTCTTCTTTTAAATACTGCAATTGTTTGGCAGTCCCTAATGTCAGGCGGAAGTGAATTCCACAACCGAACCGCGTGAACAGTGAAGGAGTAGGAGTAGAAGTCAGTGGAGTGGGAAGAAGATTTAAGGAGGTTTCTAAGATGCGACCTGCAAGGCACATCAAAAGGACGGGCGGGGACTTTATTCGGTAAACAGTAGTGGTAACTATGCGTTTAGAGTCACTTCTGTGCTTTCAAATATTACTGTGTTCTTATGGACTTATTATATAATATTTATATAATATGAATAGTAAACTCGAACTTACTTGCTACTGCGAACTGTAGCACCAGAAAACATGAGAATTTTACGAAAATCAATGCCTATAATGAACGATTTTCTCAACGATATGCTGGAAAGGATTGCGGTTGAAGCTGGCAGGTTGACTGGCCGTAGCAAGAAGTTGACGATGAGCACCAGGGACTTTTAGGCTGCTGTGAAACTCATCATCCCAGGGGAGGAGTCAACCCACGTGAATACAGAAGCTGTTAAAGCCATCAATCTGTTCCATAAGAGCCATGAACATGATGAAGTCAAATACAATGTGACATTATTTAGTTAGGGTAGTGCCGTAATGGGTAGAATAGTTACAACTAACATTAGTCATTATTAGTGTCCTTCAAAGCGTTAAGAGGAAATGCGGGTGCTCGTTTCTCCATAGAAACGCTCTCGCCTGTTTTCTTTCTGGTTAATGACCATAAAGCAATGTTTTTTTACAGAAATGTAAATATTAGCTACTTGTATGCCCCTATGTTTTCCTTTTTAATGATGCATTATTGTTATTAGAACTAAAACCATCAAAAAATGCTCAAAATTGCCTATTCAAATCGCTGTCAACAGAGGCCTAGTGTACAAAGACAACTATTAACGAAAAAAGAAAAACATAGGGGCATAGTATATAATATATCCTTCTTATTCAGTTTATGAAATATCTTTTAAATTGGTCCAATATTGGAAGAGGAAATGGCGAGAGCCAAACCTCGAAATATGACTACATAAGATAGGCTATTCAGTCGGATCTGCAACTGTCTTTATCGCACGAATTTGAGGGCGGAGCGCTCACAGAGCGACAGCAATAGTTTCTTCAAATACCAAATTTTCAAAAGTCTCGCCACCCGCAATTCGTCTTAAGAAATGGCGTAAAAAGAAAAAGGCAATTTTTTTTCCTTTTCTTTTTTCAATTAAAAAGACAGCTGGTTTTCACACGAGCTAAATAATAGTATACGATACGTGTGATTTAAGTAAGTGTATTAATGCACGGCGTTTAGCGTGCAATAATGGACTACTTTCACACATATCGTAATGTACCTACTATAAATTACAATGATTAGCGCACACTCGTGAAATGCAACAGCTGTACCATTCCAATGTCTTGCTGAGTGCATATTGTGTGTTGTATGCATAATCGTCCCATGCACATCGATTTTTAGTGGATATTTTACACAAAATAAAATGAAACCAATGTGGAAATGTGGAGTTACTTTTCGATATTAATTTGAACAACAAGGTATTGTGTGGGTTATTCCAGTTCCCCCCTCCCTAACCTGCCCCACTGGTGTGACAGATTGGTGGGGCAAAGTGGAATAATCCTATTTATTTAAAGAACTTTTTTAATAAGTAGGTACCTAAGTTTCCAGTGTGCTCTTCGATTATAAATAAATATTATTTATATTTTTACTACTGTAATACACCTTGGAATCCAAATATTATTTCATACATTCGTTTCTAAGGCCGGTCCTATATAAGATATTATATATTTCACATAAACAAGGTCAAATTAAATTAGCTAGCGAAACTCCGCAGACGCGATGGGTAACAATATCTAAACATGATAAAACAAAAAATAATTTAATTCGATGATTTTAATTTGGGGTCATCAACCGTCGGCAGTCTTAATTTTTTGTTTTTTGTGTAATCTTCACAGTCGTGATGGGTATCGTATTGCCGTCTCAACACGATAAAACAGATTTTCTCAACTCACACTTCAAATAACAACACTACCAGCGGTCATTGACCCCAAAAAAAATCAACAAATCATTTTTATTTTGTCGTATTTAGATATTGATACCCATCACGTTTTTGGAGTTTCGCTAGCTAATTACATTTAATCCTGTATAATTTATTATATTTCAGTTTTTTTTTTCCTAGCAACAATATACTTATTTTTTTTATGTAATAATAATATTCGTGCCTCATTAAATGTGATAGTAATGTACGAGATCATTCCATCCATTGTAACGTCCAATCGCCATAATTATTAAATATTTTTGTACAGTTTTTTTGAATATACATTTGTATGAGTACTTATTTGTTTTATTTTTACCAGACTTTACGTACTCTGGCCATACACGATCTTGTTACCAGTATCATTAATATACAGGGTCAAATTAAATTAGCTAGCGAAACTCCGCAGACGGGCTGGCACATCATTTTTTTTTTTTTTTTTTTATTGTGTATATATAACGATACTCACGTCTGCGGAGTTTTCACAACTAATTTAATTTGACCCTGTTATAGAATTGTTTATATTTTTTTTAATCCATACCCCGTGTTTGAGTCTACATCACGTGGTACTCCAAATAAAATAATTGACCCCCGCTTGTTGCTGACCAATTTTTAATTTTACTAGCTGACCCGCCAAACGTTGTCCTGTCAAAATTTCAATTTCTTTTTTTTTTTTTCCTTTAAATCACCCCGTAAAGGGGAGAATAAAACAATATTTTAACCGGTCGAGCCGTTTTTGAGTTTCAGCGAGACCAACAGATAGCAACAGATTTTTATATACAGGGTTATTTATAATTCGACGTATTCCTTGCAGGACGTCAGAGTAGGGTTAAAATGCAACAAATTAAGCCACCAAATGTACTGAAATTCAACGTTTCCATCTGAAATTGAAGAACAAACTTGGCAGTTAATATAATTAATTCACTACATACCCACAGTGTGGCAAGGACATCGACGCACAACCTGTTACCATGGATTCAGTACGATTGGACTGACTGCGTTGAAATTTTTCATTGGTTATTAAAAAAAAATTGCCGTTCCATACATTTTGACCGCGTAGGTATACTAGGTATTGTACTTTTGAAAGAAACGGCTGCCGTTTTTTTTTTTTATAATCATCGAAAAATTTCAACGCAGGCCAGAATAATGTAGGTACTCTACCACTACCTATAACACTATTGAACACTTCCACACATTATGAATAACGAACAGTCCTCTGTGCAGGGCTTGCCTGGAGGCTGAGGAAACCGTTACGCACGTGCTCTTTGAATGCACAGGCGTCACCCAGATTAGAGCAGGAAGTCTTGGAACACCCAGATCTTTCACAGATATCCTGAACAGAATTGGAGACTTCGACTTCTGGAATGAGGTGGCCTGGTTGGAATAACCCCCCCGACAGCCGCCATGACCCACGCACAATGGACCACATGAAGGACTAAGTGCGGATGTACTGAATCCATGGTAACAGATTGTACGTCTATGTCCCTGCTACCCTGTATCAAAAACATAGTCCCCCGCCGCGTCTGTCTGTTTGAACGCGATAAACCCAAAAACTACCGAACGGATTTTCATACGTGTGGTGTTCATCATAGGTGTAATTTATTAAGGTTTTGTGTAAATTGGCTGAAATATGACGATGATTACTGATGATTTGCAGGCTTGCGCCGCGTAAACCAATAGTTACCTGTATGAAGACAATGTACCTAAGTACTACGGAATTAATACATTGTTTACCCTGGAGTAACACATAGGGTAAGTTTAATCCCGGTAGTACGATCCCGTGGGATATTTTCGACAACCACGCGGGCGAAGCCACGGGCAAAAGCTGGTATTATTATAAATTAAAAGTCGATTTTCGTGTCTGTGTGTGTAACCGCGTTGTTTTTCTAAAACTCGCAACGGATCTTGATGTGGGTTTAACTATCATAATATGGAATTTATTCTGGAAGGTTTATATGCATAAAACATTACCTAATAATAAAATTAAAGAAATCTCGAGATTTTGTCAAGTCTAAAAACCGTGCGAAGCAGGAGCGGTTCGCTAGTTAAAAATAATTGGTTTTTACAATGCTTTCAATTTACACTATTAATAGGGAGGACAGTGTAGACCTGTGAACCGGTACTAGGTAGGTACCTACATAACAAAATAAAAAATGCGCTACAAGAAACAAGAAACTAAATATTACATTATCACGCGTGATTACGCGGGTACGCATGTAAGTACATGTTCAGGCTCAGACGTTGCTAACAACTCCAAAATGGCAGAAAATAATAATAATTCGTCAAAACATTGGGAATTATCTTTTTTTGAGATTTTGGAATGAATAGCTGGGTGGATGTCACATTCTGCTACTCGCATTTCACATGTTGACAGTTTTGTTGGCGAACATGTTACAAGTGGGGACGCAGCTTTAGAAGTAAGGTTGGTCCGAGCACGCTCCCCTGCGGTATACTAGAAATTATACTAAAATCTCTGCTTGTTTTCTTACCAACTTTAACATTCCGCGACTGCCTTGATAGAGGATTTTAGAATAATCCTCCTCCTCTCTCCTTTTCTTATGTACCTACTTTAGTTACTGTACAAAAATGGGTTTGACTGTGTCAGAAGCCTACGCACTTCTACTATAATTATCATTTAAGTTTTTCGTACGGTCTTGTCGTGCTCGCGCGTCTTCTCAAAGAGATAAAAAAACAACTTTTTTTTCAATATGTTTTTTTTATTAAGGAAATTTTAAATACAATTAAATATATTCTACCATTTATTGTAATGTATAACCTACACTGATTAATGTACAAATAGTTCTGAGCTAACTAATTGGTACGATCATACCTCGACGATTTTGACTAAAGAAATTAAATACAAAATTCCATAGAAACACCATTATGCTACGTTTATCCATAAAAAAGGACGGTTTTCATGATTTGACAATCAAAACATACATACAAAATACTAAAATTGATCTACATAAAAGAAATGAAGATATATCAAAGAGAAATATACCATATTTCTTTCAACTATCCAGAATTACCTACCTTGCATTAAAAACCTGTTTTGTGTACAAAAATACCTTTATCTACTACGATACCTACATTAAATTAGATTAAGATATGTTTAAACAGTACAAATGAGCAATATTTATAAGATAGAAGGCACAATACTTTCGGATATATTTATTTGATCGGAGTAAATAAGTCGAATTTCATAAAAAACTATAATTACGAATCCAAAAATCTTTAAATTCTTAGATTTTAACTTATGTACTACAAGAATTTGTTTCATTTCTGTATATTATGGCGGAGTCTTAACTTACTCCTAATTACAGCGTCTCTCCCGATACATTGTTACAATACAGTTTTATCATTATCTAAAATTCGTAGCAGAGATTGTTCGTAAATTGTCGCAGGAAACGTTAAGATTCAGTGGCGTCAGAGTTTCGTACAGCCGTGCGCAGATCTGCGGCGCGAGTTCGATGTCGTTACTTGTTCTACTACCTGGTCTACATCTACATACCTTTTCGATCGATAAACTCGCGCCACAGCAAACATAAATAAAAGTGCCAATAGTCTATAGAATATTCTCTCAACCAGATTCGGGCCACCCATTTATAAAAACAGTGTATGAATGTTTTGAAGACAAGAAATAAAACTTTTCAAAATTAAATTCATGGATGGATTGCGTGTGGCGTCATACACTGTACGGCAATAATCGAAACTCGTAACCATTGCTTTTCAATTATGTTTCGTGATACACCTACACCCGCGCGGGATTCAATACATGAAAGCTAAATATAAATTACTATGTTTGGGGGAGTATTTCTTTGATTTCTTGTTGTACTGCCTGTAGCGAGCGAGCCGACAGCCGTCGTCGTGGTAGTACGAGTACTCCGGGTAGGGGATGTAC
Source organism: Cosmia pyralina (assembly GCA_946251885.1). Lineage (NCBI taxonomy): Eukaryota > Metazoa > Arthropoda > Insecta > Lepidoptera > Noctuidae > Cosmia > Cosmia pyralina. Next base: position 21,047,476 of record OX276350.1, on the reverse strand, counting down.
GCGCCCGTGGCGGGGTCCAGTGGCACCATGATGGGCAGGTCGGTCATGGACGCGGGCCGCTCGTACGACGACGACGAGGAGCGGGTCGGCTCGGCGTACTGCGGACTGCCGCTCTCGACCTGGTTCTCCACGTCCTGGCTCTGGTTACACACGGGCACGCTGCGGCTCGTGTCGGCCGAGATGTTGGAGCGCGAGCGCAGGATGGGCCGCGTCGACGAGAAGTCCGTGGAGTGCTGCAGGCTCTTGGAGCGTGGCCGCAGGGAATTGGGAGGCGTCTCGTCGATCCGCGACAGCGTGTGGCGCCGCACGGGTCGGTACACCTTCCTATCACCCAGCTTGGGCCGCTTAATCTTGCGGTGGGAGTTGTACGTCTCGAGGGAGGAGGGCAGGGACGGGGGCGGATGGTGGGGCGGGGAGGGGTTGCGCGCGGGTGCCTGCGGGGCGGGGGCGTTGGCGAAGTGCGCCGCCACGAGGTCCCTCATCTGGTCACATGCTCAGTAGTTGTAGGGGCCGTACTGTGACCCGTGGTAATAGGGGCCCGGGTACGCCTGGGGCGGCGGGTATCCGGCGTAAGCGTACTGCTGTTTTTGTGGGTACACTGTGGAGCACACGAAAAATTAGTTAGAATTCTGAATTTTAAAAGTTATTCAAAACTGCATATAACCATATTTTTCACAACTAGTGGTTTGCTGCTAATGTACCCTCAGAAATTGGTAAAACATCTTTGCTATCGTATCGATGTCAACTGCTAGACCATAATTAGGTATGTCATGATTATATACGCTAGGCTGCTAGCTTAGCATGGTCCAGCTAATACAACTGTGACAATAGGTACTATGGACAAAACTTAAGCATGCTCACTTAAGGAAATATTCCTGTGAGAGCGCAGCTAGTGACAAACGAACATTATGCGATCGAGTCGTGAGCCGTGCATGCGATTATCGCCTTTGAGGTGACAAAAGCTTATTCGTAATTGTAGGAGATGACTAGCAGCCGATACAATTATCTTCAAATCAAAGAATTAAAGTGTTCATAAAAGATTTTATTAAAATATCCACAAACCGCTCATGCATCCAGCATTCACCCTGTTTGAAACGAAGAAAATATTTACAAAAGGAAACATTGTTATGTTTGTGTTGCCACAAGCGAAAAATGTTGAATGTTGCCATTTATGAGTTTGAGTTATGAGATGAAGAGTTGTATAAAATAATGCGATGAATCTGTCGTTACACGATGCATTCACATTATTCTGGTGTTTTATATAGCAATTTAATATAGAATATTATACTTTTATGGTAAAGTGTGTGCACTTGTGTTGAGCCTAATGTGGGGTTGTGTGTTTTCTACAGGTTGACAAGTTGCATTTCATGTCATTCTGCGGGTTTTTTACTGTGATTCAGGAAATTAACTATCTGTGTTTTTTATATAATGTGCACTTCATTTTAACTATAAAAATTTTTCGATGAAATGAATGTGTACAATTCATAATGGCTTCTACGTAATGATGGATTTATAAGCATACCGGGCATGAGGTACTGCATGTTAAGCGCCTCCTCCCGCTCCCGCTCGCCGCGCAAGCAAATGGCCGCCGACGAGAACAAGATGGCGGACAGCAGTGACAGGCCCACGCCGCACCACGCGACCATGTACGACCAGTCATACCACACCCGAGAGTTCTCACGTAATATCTGGTTTATACCGAGGGGTTCACGCATGTTTATTGTGGGTGTGTTTGTCGGGGTGGGGTGTGGGTGTGTGTGAGTGAAAGAGATGGGTCGGTGTGTGTGTTGTGTGTGAGTGAATGTAATTGTATGTTTTATACAGTTGTGATTTATGAAAATTATACGGGAACGACCGATTCGTTTCATGTGTGTGTGTAAATTGTGTGCATCGGGTGTGTATAGTGTAGTGTTTGTAATTCAAGGTTGTTACCAAGAGGTTATGTATAGTATCAGTTTTGTAATCAATTTAGTTCGTTCAGATACAGTTATTTTCAATATTTACAGCACCAATGTTAATAAATTCGTCCGTAAGCGAGTTAGTATTGCGTTTGGCGTAAACCAGATATTATGAGATAGCCAGTTACATTTATATGCGTTAAACGACCGGTCGCAGTCGCGAAGTTATACGCAGTAGCCAAGTTTCATAGAAACATGAAAAAAAAGAGAAAAGCTTTTTGTTAGTATGAAATACTTACATGATTGTACTTATAAACTAAGTTATTGATGATTTTTCTAGTGAAGAGTAATACGTATGAGAAGGTACCAATAAAATAAAAATAATTACTAAACTATCATATAATACACACAAGAATCGAAATCTGTATACAAAAAAAAACAAGGTACCTAATCTACCACACACATTACTAAACACATACAAATTATTTTAATAAAATCATCAAGGAGAAACCGTAGAAATATACAAAAGAGTTTAGTTTTATTCCCGCCAAGCGTAAGACAAGATGGCCGCTCAAGATGGCGGTCTAACCTGGCATTATGTACTGCACGTTATTCTGCTGTTCCCGTCTTTTCTCCTTGCTGAGGCAAATGGCGGCGGAGAAGAATAAAATGGAGCTTCCGAAGGAAACGCCGACAGCCAGCCAGGCCAGGATGTACGACCAATCGTACCAAATTGATGAGTTGTCTTTTAAAACCTGGTGTTGAGGGTGGATCAATAATGTGGTACAAACCTTTAGCTTAACATGAACTAATAGGCTTAACTAAAAATAATAAGAAGAACTTCCGTTTCTTTGGATGATCTGTAGCATTCTATTTAGGATAAATTGTTGCCTTAATTGTTAACCGTTAGCTAATAGTCCAAATATAATCAATAATTATTATAAAAGCACGTAGCAGTCCGGTGTTTCAAATCTACAACAACTTTCCACGATTTAACGTGCCGTTAAGCCTACCAATTTTCAATTATGGCGCTTTCAAAGGGCTCCACCAAGATCTTAGTACTTTGAGCTCATCCTGGGCAGTAGCCCCAGTACTAAACCAGCTGGCAGACTTAATTTAGACGGTAGCACTTGCTATCGTAAACATGTGCCTGTGTAAAAGAAGAAGCCCTCTTCCTCTTCTACTTTGTTGAATCCGACAGGGTCCTCAAAGATCTATCACCTAAGTTCACATGTACCTAATAAATATATTTAGTATTGAAGAATATAGGCAACTCTCTTCTCTATCCGTCTTAATTCTAGATACCTCAGATATTGGACACGTCACTTACATTAGGCCACTGTTGGTAGTACTCCTCTCCAACGACCTTCTCCTTCTCGTAGAACTCCACTCCGTGCCATAATGCCATCGCACCCGCCGCTAGTAAGCCTAGAACATTATAAAGTCTATTTAGTTACATTCCTTAAAAGAACATTGACTGAAAGTGATACATAGTCCATTGGTCCCACTAAACACTAAAATTTTGTCAACAGGGCCCCAATTCTGTATGATTCCCCGCTTATATCTTACCATGTGCAAACCACGTCAATATCGTGTCTTGTGGAAACCCCTTTTTATATAGGCGGTTTCTTTTATTGTGTCATGGAGAATACATTATTAGCAGATGTCGTGATTAGCTCAAGGAATTGTTAAGTGGTCATAGTGAATTAGGACCCTGATGCACGATGAGAGGAAACCTCAATTAGGTACTTTCAAACTCGCCATTTGTAAAGGCCAAAAGCGTATCCCATATGTTAGGTTCCGGGATCCCTAATTTGGAGTAACTTTATGAATCACTTTTCATGAAAGACCTTCATTATTGCAAGCAACTTGTTAAGAAATGATGTTAATAAACTTACATGTAACCAGCATAAGTATGGCAGTGGCTGTAATGTTTCCAGGGCTTCGTTTCCAGCAGCCGACCACACCGGTCCAGAATGCGATGAACAGAGACAGGAACGCAACGATGAACAGAGCCACCGTTGAACGTGCCATGTGCAACCTGGAATTATACGAAAATACTGTGCTTAGATTGATTATAGAAACTCAATCAAACTGCCTAGCCTTTTCCCAACTACGTTGGGGTCGGCTTCCAGTCTAACCAGATGCAGCTGAATACCAGTATTTTATATGGAGCGACTGCCTATCTGACCTCCACAACCCAATTACTGGATAATACAATACCCTTTGGTAAGACTGGTTATCAGACTTTCGTGTTTCAGACGACCCGTAACGACTGTCAAAGATCCACGAATGACAGCTGGGACCAACGGATTAGTAACGTACTTTCCGAGGAACGGAGGAGTCTCCGTATGTAAAGATGGTCACCCATCTACGGACCGACCCCGGCAAGCGTAGCTTAACCTGATGGATCGATCCGTACGGCTGTTATTACTTAGCCACGAGCTCCATTGGAGGGAATAATGATTATAATTAAACAAGATCCTTAAGAACCATAAAAACCAAAATGAACGATTACCTACTGAGAACATTAATAAACATGATCCTTAGGATCTTCATCAAGAATTTGCACACGATTACGAGTATAGCCTTGCAGTGATGATAGATGTGATGTAGATGTGTGTGGTGTGGTGTGTGTGTTGTGTGTGTGTTGTGTAGGTGTGTGGTGTGTGTTGTGTGTGTGTGTGTGGTGTGTGTGTGTGTGTGGTGTGTGTGTGTGTGTGCGTGTGTGATAGAGGCGTCAGTACAAATGTAACTAAAAGCCATGGCCTGGCACCAGCGGCCATGTGCCTGACACGGCAGGAATGTTTGCGGTTAGTCCTTAAAAATCTAGGGCATTCAATGCACTGCGGTGGCTAAACCATTATTGCAGGCTTCAGTCAAGGCAGCTAATTATGTCCTTTAATACGCCTTTCGAAAATCATTTCTCAATGCTCAAACAGGCAGAAAACTCAGCCAGTTCTGAAATCAGTGGCTATTCATTTGGCAAGGGACATTATTATTGTATGACAAGAGAATTTCGAAAAACATTGACAATGTTCTGCGAAATACTGGATGAATTTTCTGCCTGTTTGAGCATTGAGAAATAATTATATCCAAGTCAAAATATTATGTAGTTCTGATAATAGTGCCATTCAGTATTACAAAATCTCGACCTCTCTGCCTAGCCTTTTCCCAGTTAAGTTGGGGTCGACTTCCAGTCTAACCGGATGCAGCTGAATACCAGTATTTTACATGGAGTGACTGTCCATCTGACCTCCACAACCCAATTACTGGATAATACTGGGGTAAGACTGGTTATCAGACTTTCGTGTTAATACGATACTGGTAAGACTGGATGTCAGTCGTTCGGGCTTCTGACGTGCTTTCCGAGGCCCGGAGGGGCTTTAGTATGTAAAGATGGTCACCCATCCACGGACCGACCGCGGCAAGCGAGCTTAACCTGATCGATCGACCCGTGCGGCTGTTGTTACTTAGCCACAAGCCCCCTGATAATATAATACTAAAGTATACAAACAGCTAAGAGAAGCAAACATTGCGGTAGATTATGTTGACCACAGCGGTGTTTATAACTGTATACGGCTATTACATATAGCTGTGCCTTTGTTATTTACATAGTTGGAGAAAATTTGCATAATTGTGTCTCTTAAATCTATGGCTCACTCATAAAATAAACTTCACAATTTATTTTGAAGTTATATGAATATTCAGTAGTAACATATTAAAAAAGGCTGTGTAACTATTTCCAGATCTGCAACAACAAACAAGTTTAAGACAAGCTCACAAATTACTCAAGAGCCTTCATCTAGAGCTAGACAACAGATAAAGCCAGCTCTTATTTAATATAATTTATTGTGCCTACGCCATTTCTGAATCAAGAACTATTTGCGAATGATTATCAACTATGATTCGAACAAGACAATATAACGATCAATATCGCTCAATGGCCGTTGAGACGTTGACCCACATGGTTCGAGCACGAGGCCTTGAAATCGCGGTGTTTTTTGTCTCTGCTCTGTCCTAGTTAATCTCCTTGCGGGACACCATAATGGCTTAGAAATAAGAGTATGCTACACAGATCTGTTCTGCATATATCTTAGTCACGATACAACTTATGCAACTGTGAATGAAAACAAGAATATTGTAGTAAGCAAGGCCACTGCAGTTAGAGGTACCTATTCAAGTGCTGACGGCTCTTGCTAACTAATATGCAACTATGTAATGAGAGAAGATCTCGCTGAGAGGAGGAGCTCGTGGCTAAGTAATAACAGCCGCACGGGTCGATCCATCAGGTTAAGCTACGCTTGCCGGGGTTGGGGGTACAAAAGCCCGAAAGTCTGACAACCAGTCTTACCAAGGGGTATCGTATTACCCAGTAACTGGGTTGTAGGGGTAAGATAGGCAGTCGCTCCATGTAAAATACTGATATTTCAGCTGTATCCGGTTAGACTGGAGGCCCCCAACATAGTTGGGAAAAGGCTAGGCAGATTGATTGTAATGAGAGAAGATATTAAATATCGAACTGAGTTCATTCTTTATCCTATATATAATAATAAAAGCAGTCATTGAGAAGAAAGAATAATAACATTTTGCTAAGTTAACCTTTAGCTTAATCATTTGCAAATTCTTAATAAATGGTATGCTTGCAACTTGAGAAAGTGAAGATGGAAATCAATTGTCAACGGTTGTTATGGTAATTATTGACATTACATGTTGAAGCCATGCCGACAATAAACAGCATGCCTCCCTTGGGTCACATGGCTCCGTAGGACGAGCCAATGATCTATAACAGATACAATTCTGTGCTTACCTATCCTATTGTTCTATTCTTTAGCGAAAGATAATAATAAATACTTGCTGAATATAAGCACATTGTTTCTGTGGTAGTATACCATCGTAGCCATAATAATAGTTTTATTGTTGGATTTAAAGAGAACATAGCATATTTTTACTTCGGTGGCATTGTCTCTAGTTATTGCAACACTAGAATTGTTTTATAATTATTGTAATCTTGCAGTGTTTGTAATATTGACGATACTTAATACAATAAATAAATATTGTGTAAACTTATGTTATCTTAGATCACAAATTTTCCAAAGCATTGCCATTTTCAAAAGCATTTGGTCCTGTCATCAATACTTTAACCCTTTTAACCTTAGGGCCTATTTCAAGATGGCCGAATAGACACTACTCACCTAATAAATTCGAAAATGGAACAGAATTTGTATGAAATTATCTGCCAAGTAAGTTAATATGAACTTAATCGTAGGTGGTGAAACAGGACCTTAGACTTTAACCCATGTCTGGCTCCGAAGAAGTGCCGATGACAGAAAATTCAAGGTATGTATGATACTTATAAATTGCAATAATAAAAGACAGAAGGCAGCGTACGTGCAAATTCTCTTGCCTTCTGGCGTCATGAATCTATCATACCCACATGCTGTGTCATCATCTGCCTAGTCTTTTCCCAACTATGTTGGTGACGGCTTTCAGTCTAACCGGTTGCAACTAAATACCAGTATTTTACATGGAGCGACTGACTATGTGACCTCCACAACCCAGTTACTGGGTACGATATACGATACCCCTAGATAAGTCTGACTTGGGCTTCTGACGACCCGTAACAACTGTCAAAGATCCACGAATGACAGCCGGGATCAACGTCTTAAGGAGGATGCGCTAAGGTAGCCCGCGAAATTCAAGTTTTCTTAAGTTTTTTGCAATTTGCAGGTCAGTGTCAGGTTGTATGTTGATTAAAATATGAGACGCGGCCGTAGCTAATATGGCTTTACAGAATTATAATCATTAGAATCAGCAATACAACTCCAGAAGTTAGAATTGACCTCAAACCTCATAATTTCATGAAAACGCTAGATTTGACATACATACAACCTGACACTGACTTGCAAATTGCAAAAAACGTAAGAAAATTTGAATTTCGCGGGCTACCTTAGCGCATCCCCCTTAATGTGCTATCCAAGGCACGGAGGGATCTTGGTATGTAAAGATGGTCATCCATCCACGGACTAACCGCGGCAAGCGTACACGTACGTTATTACTTAGCCACAAGCCCCTCTACCCACATACTGTATGTGTCATCCTTATTGCAATAGAGTTCCACAGTGGGCTAATCGTGGTTTTTAGCGTAGGTATAGATCTAGGTTGTCTTAGCCAATCCGGACCAAGAAGTAGATAGTTACCTGTTCATCGCATCGTCCGAAAGGCCTTTCGTCTCGTTGTTCTCGTCAGGGATGAAGTAGTCCACATTACTACAGTGCGTCTCGACGGGCGATAGGTAGATTTCAACTGGAATAGAAAGAAATAAACGAGAAATTAGATTGCTGTGTGAAAATATTGTGGATCGAATGCAAAATAATGGCTGATTTTGGTGGAAGTTGTGGCAGGTCTTTGTTTTTGGTTGATAGAATGATGATGCCTATCACATTCTATTATTCTCCATTTGCAATAATATTAGACATATAAACAAACCTTTTTTACTGTCCGTTCAACCGATTTTGACTTCTAATCCGTAGACTTAAGGTTGTCATTAAAGGCAAAAAAAGTGGTTACAATACCAATTGTTTACTGCAGCTGCCATTTGTCATGCCACCAACGCAATAGAAGTCAAAATCGGTTGAACGGACGGTAAAAAAGATTTGTTTAAATGTTTAATCTTATTGCAAATGGAGTATAGAGCCAAATGAGACAATCAACTTATAGAAATTGGATTTTGCCAAACATATGCGGAAGTAAAATAAGTATCTACTCTTCGTCCTGTGAGTTTGTTTACTGTATTGGATAGACCATAGATATATGAAAGAAGGAGATATGCCCGGTAGTTGAAAATGTATCAGAACCCGATGTCGCTAGGTTGGCCCCACCACCGCGCCACTACTACACATGTAGTTCAATAAAAGCAATAGATACAAAGTCGCGCACACACTTGCAATTCATAAATCAGAACATACTACACAATCAATTATAAACCTTAACTCGTCACACACAGCGTGCATTTACCATGCACCGTACAACTTACTCACACAAAAACATCTGGCGCTATTATTGTGTTGTGCAAAAAGCAATTTATTTTACATATACGCTAGTGATTGACTAAATCGGAAAGTTATCGATACTTCCATTTATTAGTACAAGAAAAATTTGGGGTCCTGAAAATAAAATAAAAAGTGATATGTCCAGAAAGTATTATATATTTTAAATAAAAAAAAATGTATATTAAAAAAAAAAACACGAATCGATAAATTAAAACAATCCGGTTAAGTTGGTTTAGGCTGTGAAACCATAGGAATTGTTGAACCCTGTTATGATGTGTTTACTCACTGACCTGTAAAGTGGAGGTATTTGTTCAGTACTTGACGTACTCTTAATTTTGGGATTGCTCATTCAAAAAGCCTGCGAGTTTTCTTTAGAGACTGGAACATTTCTGCCTTAAAGTGAATTGAGCATATGGTGCTATAATTTGTTGGGAACCAATTAGGTGGCCTTCCTGTGGCATCAATCCATTCTTTTTTTGTATTTGTATCTTTTGGGAAGCTAAAAAGGTACTATAAGAACTTATTTATCATTTACATAATAAGTATCTTAAGCTATAGTCTATAGTCTAGGAACTAGTTGGCCGCTGAGACAGGGGTGAGGCGGCGGCTCGCAACGCACGTACTGAGTAATGCGCCCCCGCTCCTCCATCCCACCGCTCACATACCTAAGGCGCGGTCAACTAGTTCCGCGCGGTCTATACTTCTTAACCTCACGATGAGTAAGCAGGTAGCAGGCAACAGGCGAATAGGCTTTTGTTTTTTTTAAAAAACCCTTAGTTAAGAAATAGTTAAATATATGAAAACAAACACATGCCATACTCATGCATAACAAATAAATAGCATGAATATGTTGACTTATTTTAAGCAAAAATCACTAATATTTTATCTGAACCATACCGATTACTACAACGAATTCGAATCTTGTGGTGCATAGTTAAAGACTTTAGCGGAAGTAAAATACCAAAACCAAAAAAAAGTAAGGAAATAGCACGAAGATGCGATAATTTAAACCCAAAAACACTCCACCTAAACATTAATAAACTTACTTTACGACCGTTGGTTATGCATTTCTCAACTAGGTAAAATAATCAAAAACAGTAAAAAAGATTATTTTACATTCTCAAAGGTTTTCCAACCGTACTTAAACGTCATCTTTTCAAGTGTTCCAACCGGGCTAAAACGGTTGACAAATTGAAAAATAAACTATAATAGCAATATAATATTCGTTGGGCAATCGACATTATTATCGATAGCCTACTTTAGTGGATCTTAACCTCATCACTATCTCGCCGCAAGACACAGCGGCTGTACTATGCGACGCTCCGCGTAAATAAAGTATCGTTTTGTTATTTTTACATTGCTTGTCCAGTCGCTTAGCGACATACTTAAGGTAGTGGTTAAGGAGCCATGTATTTGCTGCAAAAATAGTACAGCCGCTGCGATATTTGAAAACAAAAATAACGTAGTAAAAGCAAGAAATATTTTACGGTTTGTTGTTTTTTATGATTTTAAAGATAAATACAGTAAAATACTTTTTCTTACATATGGTAAGTGATTCCGTGAGATACAAAGTTTTTAATATCACTTCGGTTTTTGCAGGAAACCACTGAACAACACGGCATTTTTATAATTTATCGTGACCACGGTCGAAAGCGTACTAGTTCGCGGAGACGGCCATTTGGCGAGTAAAGGCACAGCGTGCGCATAACGCGTGGACACAAACACGCCCCCATGCCACTTCTCCTGTTTTTTATATTTCTATGGGATAGACGCTTGGCGTTTCGCTTTGGCGATCAAAGAGAAACGCCAAGCGTCTGTCCAAAAATCAATTCGTAAAAATATCAAAAATGCAGCAAATTTTAATAAATGCAGCTGGCATTTATTTATTATAAAACCAATGTATGTAAATACACAGAATACCAAGAAGATCTTGAGCAAATTATCATGCAAATACCAATCGTTTGAATCATCGGACATTTATCCGTTAGTGACGAAACACGAGAATGCCGTCTGTTTTAGCTTCTTTTAAATCTACAAACTAGTAGAGATTCTTTCATACGTTATTGTAACCCTGTTTGTGCAAGAAAGCGTAAAATATGACTTGTACCACATCATACATAACACACATACTTAATATCATAACCACATGTTGACTACAATAATATTTTTTATGCTATCTTTTGCCAGCGTCTTCGCCCGCGTGGATGTCGGAAATTATCCCACGAGAACCGTACATTTTTCCGGGATAAAAAGTAAGCCTATGTGCTATTCCAGACATCTATCTCTGTGCCAAGTTTCATCCAGATCCGTTCAACCGTTCTAGCGTAATTGAGTAATAAATATCCATCCATCCAAACTTTCGCATTTATGTATTAAGAAGTAAGAAGGATTCTCCATTATTTTCTCTGTTACAGGACTTATAACGCAATATTAGTGATCTGTGTGTACAGAAAGGATGAAACTGAAGTCGTTTTCGTCGACGAGTCAAAACCGCATCGACACGAGTCAAAACGAGTTGGTATTTGGGTCGAGTATAGGTATTGAAGTTTTGTACGGGACAGCAAATATTTTTTTTTTCTCAGCTGATTACGATGTTGGTCCAATGGAGAAAGTTGTTCAATTTGATAGTCTGCACCACACCCTTAAATTTAACCACACCTTTCTGATACACTCTGTAGAGGTTAAGTAGGTCAAACTTGCTTAGATGGATTATATCTATCTATGCGATACATTTATGTACAATTTCACTTAGTTTAGGTACGAAAAACCCGGTTACTATATACAAGGAATATATACAAGAAAACTGGGAGCAGAACACAGCAGACTTATGAGTCTGCTGTGTTCTGCTCCCACTTTTCTGACGATTAGGTCTCAGTAGCTATTGGACCAGGCAAAGCCACGATTAACATTAGAGGTTTTTTATTAAACCATTAATAGTAGAAGCTACTTGATTCATAGAACTCTGATAAGTCTTCGACTATTTTAATAAATTACCTCATCAAAATTGACTTCGTGAGGCTGAACTTTTTATACCAGTTTGCAGAAAATCAATGAGTCTGCTGTGTTCTGCTCCCAGTTTCCTTGTATATATAGTAACCGGGTTTTTTCCGGAATTATCCTTTACTTTTTTGGTTATCACTGCAAGTTTCGAATAATTTAGTGATGTCATGCATAGCCGCATTAATAATATTATAATTATTAATTTATAAAAGATGTACAGTATGCCCATAAAATTTTGGTCCTTCGAGCCGGATTACAACAACAAAAACATCTGATCGCCACGAACAAACAGTCCTGCAAACCTCACAGGTACGAAGTGTTTCTATTTAGCATAGCGAATCGGTTTGGCTGATCTTCCACATGCGGATCGCCCCAGTCAGATTGAGAAGGCGGACAGTATCGTACGTAGAAATTCCTTCGGACCCTGCGATCGCTACAGGAAACATCAACAATCTACATACTACATCTCAGTGAACGGACAAAGTACCTGTACAATGGCTATTATTTGCTTGCCCAACAATGATATCATTAGTCTACTTTATCTAAATGAAAGCTGTTGAACCCTACAGTAGTTTTTGGTTGAGCCAAACAAAAATAATCATAAATTCATAAGCTACCAACAAACTGTTGGTCCACTGAAGTAAATCATTTACGGATTTCAAATAAATATTGAATATACTTCCGTATTCAACAAAAATCCAAATAAAATAAGCTGCTTAAAATCAAGACAAGAAGACTTCCATATAAATGCGTATTTTGGTTTGAACAGGAAACAGATAAGGTACCTACCTATATCATAATGGCTGATTATTAAGTCATCAACTCATCACATAATTACAGCATCAGCTCACACACCCACGTAACATTCCACGGCCATACAAAAACATAAATGAAGGTATTACACATCCAATCCATACAATCCATACAAATAAATACAATTTAAGTGTCTGTTTGTAAAGTCAAAATAACAGCTTTTTACTAAATCCAAAGTATACCTACACGGTATTACTTAGAACAAAAAATCTATTTTTAAAAGTTTTGTCTGTCTGACTGTTCCGGCTTATCTCCGAAACGGCTGGACCGATTTTGACTGGACTTTCACTAGCAGATAGCTGATGTTATATTGAGTAACTTAGGCTACTTTTATTTTAGAAAAACTGTTAAGGTTCCGCGCAAAAAAATCAAACCGATTAAATTGTGAACAAAATCCGATTGTAGTATTGACATTCACGCGGGCAACAGCTAAATAAAAACTAAAGTCGCTTTTCGTGTCTGTCTGTGTGACCGCGTTGTTCTTCTAAACTTCACAACGAATATTGATGAGGTTTTCACCATCATTTAGAGAATTTATTACGGAAGGTTTTAAGCACCCTATGTGCTTATATGCACCTTATGTACTTACATTAATATTAAACTTATAGGTAAATACACTAAAGAAATCTCCACGTTTTGTCAAGTCGTAATAACTAAATCCATTGAAGTTAATTTTTGTTTTTTTTTTAATGATGGCGCTGAGTGCAGCATCGGCAGTACCTCGTGTAAATGGGGTACGGTCAGTACTCTGCATTACCTGACCCCTTTTACAACGAAGAAGAGGGGAAGAGAGATCGAGTTATGCAGATCTGCACACAAGTGAACTTGCGTTCTTGTTCCGCCACATATTTTGTTCTGTAGTTTATGATGATGGGATGGATAATGAATACCTACAATCATGAATGAACATAACTCTCACAAAGACTATGCATCGTTCATTACAGAGATTTTTAGCGATGGAACTTCGGTGAAAAGCCTCATGATAAGTATAATTATATTCTATACTTAATACAAAATAAAGTCGCTTTTCGTGTGTGTCTGTGTGGCCGCGTTGTTCTTCTAAACTACGCAACGGATTTTGATGCGGTTTTGACTATAATTTAGAGAATTTATTCCGGAAGGTTTATATGTATAATACATTAATATTTAACTTATGTATAATATAGAAACTATAATTTTTTCTCAAGTCGTAAAAACCGTGCGAAGCAGGACCGGGTCGCTAGTAATATAATATGCAGATTTAAGTAGTTTTCTTCAAAACGAGAGTCCTTTGAGATCACCTGTAGCCTTTTGGGTTTGGGTTTTGTCCAGAAGTCCTTTGAACACTGTTCTACTTATGTCAGCTCATTTTACTCCCATTTCTCTTTTGCTCTGAACCAGGAACAAAGTATCTCGTGATCTTTGTCATATAAGTTCACATGCGCACTCATTCTGATTTCACAATCTATTGTCTCACACGCACGAAGACTAAATAAATACCACAATGGAGTACCTACTAATATTATTATGTAAATACACTCGGTAAATGTCATACACGTTACCCTCTTATTGAATGTAGTCGGTTATATATAAAAAGTAAAAGTTATTGAATGGATGAATCGGAAGGAGGTCAAACTTGTAAGCATCAATTTGGTTTATCAGTACTTACTTAAACTTGTCTTGAGATTAAAGTGTACGACGTTTTTTTGTCTTACTGCTGGTGAAAACCTGACAATCAACTTGCTTCCTCAATAAATTAGTAGCAGTCAAATAGATTTGATCTTATCCCAAAAACCTACTTTGTTTTGTAGGTAGGTACCTGTAATTAAGATTATAGAGCCGCAAAAATTGCTCCATTGTAATCCACGCTAGTTCACACAACATTCTCTTAACTAAGATCTATCGCACCTCTCTTTCTAACTGCAGCATTTTTCTTAAGAAGGAAAGTGATAGATTAGATAAGCAGTTGCGTTTGAAACGCGACCGCATTTCGATTTCAGTAGGAAAATGTGCTTATTTTGTAACCGCTCGTGTTATGTCTGTGCACTCATTTCTAATTTCCTTAATTCATACACTAGACTTGATTTTGTGACTTGATGTACACCATCGCGGACATTTGCGGTGAACCACTTTTCAACCTTATCCCCTTATGTCGAAAAGTGGTCCACCGCAAATGTTCGCGGTTGTACCTATTTCGGAATTCAATTCCTACTCCCTACCTTACGTGCATGGTTTCTTGGGGTTGCTGGAAGAAATTCCTTTATTATGCAAGGTGTCCCGTAATTAATGGATAACCTCTTAAGGCGTCTTTGTACTCATCATTTTGAACAACTTTTACTATGGGACCAAACCTGAAATCGCGAAAAAAAAAAACAGCTGTTCCCTTCATTAATTTATGTTCGCATAAAGTGTGAAAATGTAGGAAACAGCAGATTTTTCTTTTCGCGATTACCGTTAGCAGTCCGGTGCCTACCTACCTAAAAAGTTAAGTCTAAGGTTCACTGGTAGAAAATGCCTCTGGCATTAAGTCCGCCTTTGTACAGTATTTTTTTATTTGTGCATAAAGTTTTAATAAATAAAAAATATATAAAAGTTATAAGTAGTGTGCTCATTAACTGTACCACCACGTCTAGATTACAATAAGCCAAAAATTCATCAGCTACCTTGCTAACGACAATTTCAAACAAGACGACACGTCCTTATTCCTACCATATTGCTAATGTCAAATATTTGGACAGTTCACGTCTCACGCTTCAGCCAACACAAGGTCAGCAACAAATTAGTACATAGTAGCTATTGAATTATATTATGTATATTTAAACATACACATATTCAATGGGTATCAGTATTAATATTATGGCAATCGGTCGCATTGTTCTGCCTACATGACGATGGTATGCACTTAGCTGCCTGACTGCGGTGTAAGATATAAGAAGGCCTATTCTCGTACCTAAAAACGTTCAAATTCAAGTGGCAATCTCATGCCAGCGACAATCGAATGTCAAAATATGTAGGTAAACGCTATACAATTTTTGACAGATTGCGACTGAGATGAGATTGCGAACGTTGTTAAAAATACGAAAGTTGCCCCTTAGATACAACTCTGTTGTCCGTATCACTGCAGCCATTAAATTAACCTATTCTAAACGATACAATAATTTCTAAAATATCAAAACTTTAATCGACATTGGTGCCGATTCTCTTGTCACAAATGCCTGTAAACTAGACTAAAAATCACCAAAATTTAGTTTATTCCTGTCAAACGATGATTTTCCATTCTCAAATTGACTAAAGTGACACAACTTAACTATATTTTAGTTTGACAGCACTAAGATTGTACCGAGTTATTAATTTAGTGAAAATGGCAATTTTGCTATTCTGAATTTCACTATTTTCACCTAAAATTTTAATTATCAAACTAAATCAGACTATTTTTAATCGCGATTAAAACGATGTAGAATAAAATTGGTTGTCATGAACTAAAATTCACACCAACACCTTGACTTAAAGTGCAAAAACAGTAGTTACTGTATTTTTTTTTTCTTTTGCTTATATCTCGAAAACGGTGTGTCCTATAGCAAAAATAATGAAAATTTGGGCCCCCTTTATAAAATACTTAAACCCCTAAACCTCAACATGTAGGTAAATACCAAAAAAATCCATAAAAAAACAGTTGAAGCTACCCCCTCCCTGCTCGGTGAACAAAATGTGACAAGTCTTGTCACTTTTCATAGTGATTTCGTTAGTTCCAATTAAAACCACCGGGTCATATTATAGTATGGGCTATACCACGCGGAGGCACGATTGTCAAACTCGATTTTAGTTATGTCAAAATTGTTTTTAAAAGAGGTTTTTTTTGCAGAATAATCTAAGATTGTCATAGCCAAAATTAATGAATTTTAGTGATAATTTAGTTAGTTTAGTTCGGTGTACAAGAGAATCGGCACCAATGGCAGACAGTTGGTCAATAAATCTTAATAAAATGCTAATTAGATGAACTAGTACCTACAAAACCACCTTAATGATACTTAAACCCTAAACGGTGTATCTTCTAACTAAGCACCACACCGGGGATTCCAATACTACCTGCACTTGAGCCTGACCCCAGAAACCTAAGCTCACCGTCACACAACATTCCATCACATTACTCATTAACAATCGCTCCACGCACATCGCATGGCCCACACCCAAACATGATAAGTGCGTTCTAAATGGGTGACCGGGTTTGTGCGACATTTGGTAGCCAATGCGATCCGTAGGCGAGCAGCCTAGCAGCCTACCAGCCTAGCTGCGTAAGGAGAAAGTTAACCAGTGCGTCCTTGTTGCACGTAAGTCAGCCGATCAGGTGTGTCATAATTACCTACTAGGAATATATTAGCAGTTTTTCAAGTTCTTAGAAGCTATAAAGCTGTCGCTCCAACTGTTCGAAATTCGAAGATGAGTCCGAATACGAATTTTGTTTTTTTTTTTTTCATTATTGGCGAAATCACCAAACATACGAGTACATGGGTTAGGAACAGTCAATGGTCGAAGCTCGACAATTGAGAAACTACACACTAATTACAATTAACGATAATTGATATTTATTTATTAACGATACTATAGAATCATGCTAATTGCCCAACCAATATTTAATTTGAACGCGATACTAAGTAGAAAAATTTTAAAATTAAAATGTTGCAATGTCAATAATGAATATCTATCAATACTTCGGATACAGTAATTGTGAGCAAGAAGGATGTTGAGGCGTGGATGTTGCTAAATTCTGAACACTACACAACGATAATATTAAACTTACTAAGTACATAATTTGCTGTATTTTGCAAAACTTCTTCCACCATCATCCGTGTTAAAAAGTACGTAGTAAGTACTAGACTGACTCAGGTTTGTGTAGGAGGTAATTGATGTAAGTATAGGTGTTTTTAAAAGATTTACAATAAATGCATTAAGAAGAATGGCACAAAATGATGACACGGTATATCTGTTTACCCGAATTTTGACGATCGCTCGAAATGCTGTGTTTTGTCAATCAGTCCTTAAGATCTGTCAGCTTCTTGGCATTGCTTACAACAAATACGATGTCGATCATCTGAGCTTACACATTTACTCGATTTGGTTTATTCAATAATAGTGATGATCTTCAAAAATCAAGCCAATCTGTAGCCACCTTTAGATGTTATTACTCTAACATAAAGTAAAGCTTACCTAGGAAAATTAAAAGCTCCAAGTGTTTAAACAATCTATACAAGGTGCATCTTAAATAACGCACAACCTTTTAAGAGATTATTGTACTCATCATTATGAACAACTTTTACTATGGGACCAAACCTAAAATCGCGAAAAACAGCTGTTCCCTAGATTTTGACGAGTTATACCTATGCGAACATAAATGTAGGGAACAGCTGTTTTCTTTCGCGATTTCAAGTTTGGTTCCTTAGTAAAAGTTGTTCATAATGATGCATAGAATGATCCCTTAAGGAGTTGTGCGTTATTAAAGTTACACTTATAACTCAATCAATCTGCCTAGCCGTTTCCCAACTATGTTGGGGTCGGCTTCCAGTCTTAACCGGATGCAGCTGAATACCAGTATTTACCAGGATTGTACATGGAGCGACTGCCTATCTGACCTCCACAAACCAGTTACTGGGTAATACGATACCCTTGTCAGACTTTCAGACTTCTGACGACCCGTAACGACTGCCAAAGATCCACGAATGACAGCCAGGACCAACGGCTTAACGTGCTTTCCGAGGCACGGAGGAATAGCGGTATGTAAAGATGGTCACCCATCCACGGACCAACTCTGGCAAGCGTAGCTTAACCCGATGGATCGACCCTTGCGGCTGTTATTACTTAGCCACGACCTCCTCTTATAACTAGACTGTTTAAACTTTTAGAACTGTGTCTAAATTTTTTTATACGATCTATTAAAATAAATCATTAGCAGTCCATCCGTAACAGAATCAATAACCACTAAAAACAATGTCACTGTAGTTCCGGCTTCATATAAAAATATAAAACGCATTGACCGTACTACAATTATTATTACTGTTATAAATACGGTCCAGCCTTTGTTCCAACAGCTAATAGCAATAACCATTCGCACAATTTAACATCCAAGTCATTTAGCATTTCAAATAGCACTAAAAATATTAATAAACTTCCTCATTTTAAAAGTTACGCAACTATTACGTAAAGTTCACGATCTCTAAAACAATAGAGGAACATAAAAACGAACTTGCATAAAAATGCGAATAAAACTCCTTGGTACTCACATAAAACTTGATGTAAATTCAGTAAATTATTAGTACTTAGTATTTTTAATACCAAAGAAAGCTTTGGTATTAAAAATACCAGTTTATGGTACTTCTTTTAACTTCTAGGATTTTAATAGGAGGAAATTAAGTATTGATCCAATTTATTTTAGAGGAAGGATTTTATTCTACATAATATTATATTATCTGTGCCTTCGCTAAAGAATCAAGATACGATTAATTAAATATTATTTATCTATTACTTCCGAGTATTATTAATATGAATTGCCTACTTGAAATAAATTATTGAATTGAATAAATAAGACTCTTACACGCAATGATTCAATTACATTTTATTTATTTATGTAATTAGGCTGCACGCGTTATGCCAATTGTATGTTAAGTTACAACCTTGATAATAACAAATTAAAAAAAAATACATTGACAGCTAATGAAAATGACAGGAAAGAAAACATGGCGGCCCTGTATTTCTACGGCTCACTTTTCCCGCCAATTATCTATGGCCAGTTTCACTTTCTTATTTTCCATTTCCAGCGTACTAGAAAGGCCGGTGGTGGCTAATTTACAGAACATCTGTTTCTTCGGTATGTTAATTATGACCTCTGCGACGGCCCAAGGTGTGTTCGCAAATGAAAAATGTTTAAATATATTGGCTAGTGGAACAAAGAAAGTAGAGGCGTGCTGTACTTCGTCCATCTTTAGCAAGTACCTTGCCTCGTTTATTCTATTAATGGCGTCATTAAAAACAGTTCTCACAAAACATGTATCTTAAACTAGAGGCAGCTAATTAATTGTAAGATTAAAATTGTAATTGGTTTGATATTAATTTTGAGGAGTACTTTCACTTAATATTTACAGTATGATAGCAAATATATTCAACTGACATTGACAGAATCTTGACAAATAGAACAGAATAAATCGATCTTTGACACGATTAAAGGCAAACCAATTGACATTTTAAACACTTAGACGATTACGATATTTATATGTGTTAGGTACTTCGCACGCTCAACAAAACATTCAAGGAACGTTTTAGCCCTGATATACGATGGACGATTAGCCAATTCTAAAAAGCAATAATCGTAACTTCGAATACAAAATACCTGTTTATAAATTACAAGTTCGTTTTGCGAAATAACGTAATACTTATGTACACAGCTACCTAGTAGCGCATTCAATTTGAATGTTATTTGGTTCATAACCATTTGTTTTTACACCTCAAGAACGGTCGTTAAGTATCGTTCGAGGTTGACTGTTGCCAAGTTACTGAGGTCTTAAAACGGATCGGTTAGCTTACCAATCGTAAATGTTTCAAATGGGTATAAGACGGGCGACACACCAGTTGAAATTACGAGACGGAAATTCGGCCTGCTTATGTCTGCAATGCAAATTACGCGACGTGATTGCGGACTCGAAACTTAAACTCAAATCAAACTTAAAGCATTTATTTCAATTAAACCAATTACCTACAGGCACTTTTGAATTTTCAGAGTCGGTCAGCTAGTCAGAAAGTTGAAGCTAGTTAGCCCAATTCCAAAGCGTAATCTTTATGGAGAAGAACGTGTAAGAAACTGCACGGACACTAATCAAGATAAGTATTACAACATCCTGGTTACATTATTTTTGTTGCTTCTAGGTCCATGATGTGAGAACAATTAAAAAAAAAAATAAAAAAAAACAATTCAAAACATAAGATTAAAAATAAGCCCTGGCAGATAAGAGATGACCAGTCTCAACTGACGGCGCCCGTTCACGAACATGACGCGTGAATCAGGTCCATCCACCTCAACCATTTTGTAGGGAATCGGCATGATATGTGGTAGGTAAGTAAATTAAAGCAATGCAGCTTTCCGACGCGCATTTTCCGTAGATGTGTCAGCAAGTACCTTTAGTCAGTAGGTCTTTTGACAAGTGTTAGTAATTTTTCTTTTTAAACTTCTAAAGGGAAATCCTCAATATTAGCGATGATGAGATGACGAGGGAGTTCGTATTAACCATCATTAGAAATCGTTGATATGTGTTGACTACCAGCCAGTAAACAAAATATGCTGATTGACCGAGCGAGCGTACCTATAAAGCGCGCGAAGCGTCTGTGCCAGACTTGAAGTCTGGCAAAATTTGCTTTCGTCTGTCAGTTTGTTGCTACTCCTCTACAGGTCGTATTTTATAACCGATCTGAACGAAACCCGGTAAGCAGCTTTTACGACTTTATGTAATTTTTTGTCGTCGGGGATTTTTGATTGGGGGGGTATACTTCCTGCAAAAAGGGGGGCAGCTGGATATCTCCGCATTATGAGATCCGATTGCGATGGTTCTTTTTTTATTTGAAAGGTTAAAACTTTTAGTTGGTCTCATAAAAGTTTGGTGAAGACGTGATGAAAAAAAAACATGTAAAATATCCCGTTTTAGATAACTTTAGTGGTATATTAATAGTTGCAAATAAGTTTGTGCTCGCGCGGTCTACTGTTCGCAGAACTACTAGTTTATTAGGCTAGGTTGTTAAAGCACGTCAAGCATCAATGGAAGTGTAGGAAATATTGAGAGGCCCCTGAGAAATCCGACTGGGAAAGTGTATTTGTTTACATATAAAGACGGCCGATTTCACCTAGGAAGAGAGAAGATCTAGCGGCATTGACGACAGATAGCGTAGCTTTCAAAGCCACAGGTAGCCACAATGTTGCATTTTACTACCAGTCACTGCTTGCATATAGCTAAGCCGATCGGATTCAGAACCTAACGATATAGAACCGAATAGACTAGGTACAATTTTTTATTTTTTTTTATTTACCAAGAACAATTTTTATTGTGTGTGATACATTACATACTTAATTAACGTAATATAATATTAACATAAATTCTAAATGTGAACATGCAGCAATAATAAAAAAAACAACATAATTATTATAAACAATAATAATATTATTTTTTTTAAATAGAAAATTGGAATAATATTAAATTACAGTTCGTCTATTTAGTATAAGTTCTTATCTAACAGAAATGCTTTGAGCTTAGCTTTAAAAGAGCCAGTATATAACAAAATTTTCAAATCTGCTGGCAGTCTATTAAATATTTGTACAGCTTGGTAGTGAGCTTTGCTTGACAATGTTGAAATTAGGTTTAATTTTATTATTGAAGTCTTTTCTACGAGTTTTTCCCTATTCTATCTTCCCCAGACTCGTATTCATGGATATATTTTTAATTCCTTCGGTTAGACATCAATTTCGATTCAACATCAACACCATTGAAATGGCTAATGGTTCACAATTCTCACGATTATTGTGACAAATGGCGTTATAGAATCGAACCGAACGTCATATTAATAAGTGGTCATGAGGTTTTGAAATGGAGGGCAAGGTAGACCTTCGAATTTGGACGACTTATAATATCTACCGCCTTCAAAATCTAATGCACCTATATTTAAGTCATATCCGAAAAGCTATTAACGAAAATAGGAACAGTTTTCTATTAACACGAATCCAAGAACAACTGAATCGTGATTTCGTGTGGTGATAATTGGTCAATGGCTATTGGCATCTAGCGTCACGCATCCATTGATACGTAATCGGGTTAGCGTGATCACTTGCGGACATGCAGATCGGTGCTCGACTTATTTACATGGACTATTAAGTTTTGTGAACGTTTAATTGTGTATGCATCTGTTTTTTGTTCAGATGTTCTGTCTGGTTCGTGTTTAAGCGCCGCAGTAAGAAAAAGAATTGGAGCAAGTAACACTACATGACTGGATCGACAAATGAATGTGCTTATACAGACTTATACCGCCGTAAGTATCGATAGTAAAAACATTTCCACAAATACCAATGGGGGCAACAAAATCTGGCAAATATAAATACTGAACTAATATTGACACCACAAGTAATTATTCTCTTTAATTTTTTCTCAGAAAGACACTTTCAGGAATTTACCTCACCTTACAACTCGGCAATCCCTCCGCCTTTGACAAATTCCCCCTATATATCCACATAATATTAAATTCGCCTACATCTGGCGTGCCTATGCACACGGTCAAGCAACGGTAATGATCCGTAGTCTGAATGTAAGCCGTCGCATCATTCCAATCCGTCCGCATCCGTCCGCAACTCCACAACTTGCCACCGTTGATCGTTGCATGTGGTCTACCGCGTTCGCAGCGCTGCTGATTTTCCGTAATAAAACGATAGCTTCCTCATGCAAATCTCAGACAATTTGCATCTCTGCGGTAAAACTGGGATTTCAAACGCACGATTCTTGAGTTAACTGATTTTGCGAGATGTGGGGTATTTTTATTGAGGATGTTATCAAAACAGGACTGTTTGTCAAGTATGACAAATGTACCGTATGTCTTTGAACGTAGTACCTCAAACCATTAATTGACAAAACTATCGTACACTCCTACCAACTTATCTGTGAAATGGCGAAAATTGGAACTACGGCCGTCATGTTGAAATTTCATTCGATTGTGCCGACGCATCGACGGTGCCGTCCTCTTTCAGTTCACACATAAGTTGGTAGGTCTGTAATTTTTCATTTCATGCCTAGCATAATGTTAAGCAAAAAGAAAATGTCGGAGTTTCTTTAATTTTCCCAGGCCGAATATTTGCAGTGAAAACTTCACCACAAGACCACCGACCAAAACGTTTACAATCAACGGTAAGACTCAGTCCCTTTCTCTTAAGCAATTATTATACATGCAAATAAAAAGCAGTCTCATTGAAAACATGCTTCGCTGGGATGTCTTCTAGGAAGCACTGGGTTTGTCAAATGGTAATACGATAGGATTTGGTAAGTACTGTGTTGAAATAGTAAAGGTAAACATCGCTTGTCGACCTTGATAAGTCCCCTTATAAGTGTACCCAATCCAATCTGCCTAGCCTTTTCCCAACTATGTTAGGGTCGGCTTCCAGTCTAACCGGATGCAGCTGAATACCATTATTTTACATGGAGCGACTGCCTATCTGACCTCCACAACTCATTAACTGGGTAATACGATACCCCTTGGTAAAACTGATTGTCAGACTTTCAGCCTTCTGACGACCCGTAACGACTGTCAAAGATCCACGAATGAAAGCCGGGACCAACGGCTTAACGTGCTTTCCGAGGCACGGAGGAGTCTTGTAAAGATGGTCACCCATCCACGGACCAACCCCGGCAAGCGTAGCTTAACCTGATGGATCGACCCGTGCGGCTGTTATTACTTAGCCACGAGCTCCTCCCTTATAAGTGTACCCATTAATTAATAATATTTTATCTTATATTTATATATCCAATATACCAGGAAAAAATTGCTGCCACTAAGGTTTTAGCCCGTATTACACAGGACATAGCTAATGTAGTCATCAGCAAATTACTGTGCGATACGAAACTGTAATCGACGTAAGCCCAATACTTCTGGCACCACAGGCGTAACGGCTACATATAAAAACTGTTATAAACTGACATATTAACAATATGAAGGTTCGACGCTTGCACATCGCAGTGCATTCCTTCACGGAACAGTGGCTTCTTGCAAAACTCTTGATATGGGCTTAGATTCGCCGTCGGTTTGCGAAACGACTATTAGTTACGTATGGCCAGTAGTTTTCTACTTCGATTAGTCGGAAGATTGTCAATCGTTACAAAATAATATGTGCCATGGAAGACTACGGCAATGTAATAGAACGTTTACTTTCGAAATCAGGAATTGGAAGCATGATATCGTTACCAATTTGGAGTATGGTGTGGGTAATGGCATGCAGTCAGGATATGATCCGTGACTGTGAAGCTAACAAACAGTCTTTATAATGTGATAAGTACTAGGATTTTCTAGTGTGCAAAGATTGTTATCATAGAAAGGAAATCGCATCTAAAATAAAGGCACGTGTGTTATTCATTGATATACATTTAGATTCAGTAATCAAAGTAGCCTAACTTCAAAAACAAGGATATAAACAATGTAGTGTGTTTCCAATCAAACAGTTTTATATTACAAAACAACTTCCTTCAATAATCGTAAGTTTTTGTGCGACGCATATAAAGCATATGCAGTGTGGAAGTGCAATCGTGCATATATAACAATCATAAAAACAATTCAGGAAGGAAAGTTGGTGATAACCTGCTTTTGATATATCAGTTTGTGAACATAAATGGTATGACATTTCAGGTAGAAGGAACAACTAATTTAACTAATGATTATATTATGTCCTAGTGCTGTTTAATTTTGCATAGTAGGTAAAAGTTTAAGTCTATCCTTGACTTTATCCAATTGTTGAAATAGGATAAGTTATCATATTTATACATTTTAGAAACAACTACATATACCGGATGACTTTTTTTACAGTCTTGAAAAAAATAGGGTATATTAGGTGAACGGAGTAGAAGCCTATGCCATACCTAGTTTTTTTTTAAATTGCTTTGTCAGAAAAAATTATCTAAGTATATAGTATTTTTTTTCAGGAATGAAGTTATCCGGAAAAGAACCGGAGTAACCGACATAGCTTTCAAAGTAAGCAAACTGAAGTGGCAGTGGGCTGGCCATGTTTGTCGAAGAACCGATGGCCGGTGGAGCAGACGAGTCCTAGAGTGGAGACCGCGTATCGGTAAGCGTAGTGTGGGACGCCCCCTAGCTAGATGGACCGATGACCTGAAGAAAGTGGCTGGGGCAGACTGGATGCGGAAGGCGGAGGACAGGGTGTTGTGGCGCAACCTTGGAGAGGCCTATTGTCCAGCAGTGGACTGCGATTGGCTGAGTTGATTGATTGATAGTATTTTTTTATTATTTTTTTGAAAAAAAAAGTTAGGTATGCCATAGGCTTCTACTCCGTTCACCTATGATAGCGTATTTTTTTCAAGACTGTAAAAAAACTCATCCGGTATTTCGGCTACTGGTCCAGCAGCAAACAGGATTATAGGAAAAAGCAAAGTGAGATGATTGATCTGAAATCCTGCGCATGTCTAAACAGAATCAATAAACAATTGTACAAGGACGTGCAACTCTGTGTTTAGCAGACGAGGCAAAACTTGTATGCAATAATGGCTAATTCAACGCACGAAAATCTTCTAGGTTTTCCTACATGTATTATACAAGGACAAGGACCTATTAATAAATATTATCTACCGCACCATTAATTACTGGATATTAAATCTGTTTGCAGACCGTCACCTCGGCTCAAAAGAATGAAGACAAACAAACCATGATGACCTCATTGTTGTAACATGATTTGACTTATACCTTATAAGTACTTGGTATGTTAGATCGAAGGTGCTTTATAGTAACAGGAAATTGTTACCTACAGGTATATATAATTGCGAACGGATTTATTAAAGAAGGTTTAATTAATAAAAGCAATTAAGTACCCATTAACGATAAGTATTATTCGTCGAGGTCTTGTCACCGCCAGCGTACCTACCAGCGGTATGAGAACCAAATGGCTTGGTACGTGACGATGGAAATGTATACATGTGTACGAATGTGTACGTGGCATGACGTTGTTGCCTTGGAAGGTGGGTAGACCTCTGGTTTGGGACGCATCCTGTGTCGACACGCTTGCGCCATCTCATGTTCCAAGCACGGGGTGCTGTGCTGGCACCGCTGTTGCGGCTTCTGAGACCTCAAGCGGCGCGAAAACTATAACCTTATAAATAACTACAGTTTTGAGCCGATTGAGGGCGAAACGTTCGGGTCATGGAAGTCGTGTGCTCGTCGCTACTTTTTAAGGAAATTTTTCGCCGACTGATCGACCAGAGAGCTGGCTCCAACTTTGGCCAAAGAATTAGCATTGCCATTCAACGTGGTAAAGTCTTCTGGGCACGTCTCCGGATGACAGCGGTGCGGAGAGTACTTCGACGCTGTCCTTTTGTTTTTGTATTTATTTGTATACTTAGTCAGTTAGTCTTCTAATATAGAAGGTACCTAGTATAGACAGTTACTTGTGTTAAATATTGTAAAAATTTGGTTTTTGATCCCTAATAAAAATTAAATTATTTATTAAGTACGTATTTTATCTAGTTTTAAAACTGTTTAACAGGTATTTGATATCGTGTGTGGTGCTGCCAACTAGCGCCATCATTGATAAAAAAATAATAAATCTGGAGATATGGAACATTTTGAAATTTCCTATGCTCACATTTTTAGTCAGATGAGGTAGAATTTTTTGTAGGTAACAAAAAAATCTGATATAGAGCATATATATCACCAGAGTTATTATTTTTTTCTCAATGGTGGCGCTAGTTGGCAGCACTACTCGCCATAAAGTCTCCTTCAAACAGAGGCGACACGCGATGCGAATCGCGCGCGACACAAAGACACCGCGTGTCACGCGCGATTACATCGCTTGTCGCGCCTGTTTGTATATAGGCCTTTAAACTAATTGTAGTAACTTTTAACAGTGATTTCTATGCACTGTTGTTGACGGTATACCTATTCTCTAAATACGAGTTTTTCAAGTACTTCACCTACGTTACATTCGGTAAAATTTGCCATTATTATCTTACTGCTAAGAAACAATTTCCAAACTACGTTATTAAATCCATTAGGTACTTAGTTGTTTCACATGATGAGTAGGTAATGATGACACTTAATTATTATCACGAGTTAAAACATTCTTGAAGACTTGAAGTCATCTTCATAGACATGTGCAAACTAACATCAGAATCATCATTAAATCCAAATAGGTTTAGACTCAGACTCAACTCAAGCTTCCACACAAATCAGACTCTATTAACACTTTCCAAAATTAAATGTTATCGTAGCATAAAACTCAGGAGACTTTCTAATTAACCATTTTATTGCGAAATATCAATATAGCTGTAAGCTATTATAAACAAATCTGAATTTCTAAAAACATTTATGGGGAACTGTAAATATTCCTTCATTCAGGGTATTCAATTTCACCTCGTTTGCAGGGGAATTAATGGGTTAGTGACTAAGTGGAGGGCCACGGTTTCTAATTATCTCGATAAAGTCTGTTAAAAGTCAAGTAAAAGTACCATCAGCAGGAAAAGTCTCTTAAACCAAATTTTTTGTGTACTTATTACGCCCGATTAGTGCCAGGAGTTGAAATAATAGTATTGTTGTTCTCTTAAATCATAACACAGTTTTTAAAATATGATATTGTAATAATGCGTACATTTTGTTTAAATTATAATTATTGAAAATAATGATTCTATGTTTCACAAAATTTTGAAATCAAAATACCTTCGTCCCTAAGTCCACGTATTTTCCATACATATTTGGAATCACTGTATGCCGGCAGAAACCAAACAAACACATTATCATACCTTGAAGCACTTTTTATGTCGACGGCACAAGTTGAAAACAATAAAAAAACTAACAAAGAATTTTTTTTATCAAATTTATTTAAATCGTGACCATCCAGGACGTTCGTGTCCCAAATTAATTGATGACTATGCATGGTGTGTTTATTTTAAGTAGGTAATACGCGTCAGATTGGATCTTCATTGGATCAAGTTTGTATTTACGCCATCCTATTATTCATTGGATGGCATTTCTGTGTCTAGGTTGGAGCACGTGGTGCTTCTTCTTCTTAAAAAGATGATTTAATGACTAGATCATCATCAAACGGATAATATTTAATGTTTTGTTGCGGCTAGCAGAGACCAAAAAGCAACTAGTCTCAGCCCAACATGGTTGATGACGATATAAGATCCATAAACTTCTCTTGAGATTAGGGTTTGCGTTCAAGTTAAACACAATATGGTAAAGACAAGCAAAATATACAGTAAATAAATCTTAGCATTAGCATAATCAGCCTATAATGTTCCCACTGCTAGGACATAGGCCTCCTCTCGGTGAGAGGGAGTGGGCCGTAATAAACCACGCAGGCCCAGTGCGGATTGGTAGATGTCACATGTCTTAGAATTTTTGCTCTCAACGAGCAGTGGTGATGAAATAATTTACACAAAGTAAAGCGCCTGTCTGGGTTCGAACCTACGACCTACAACTCGTAAGTCGCGTCCGTTTGCACTGGGCCACCACTGCTCTAAATAAATCTTAACTTATAAAGTGAGTTTGTTTGTTTTACTCAAATTTTGATGAAATTTGGCACACAAATATACCGTGACCTGGGTAAGAACATAGGCTACTTTTTATCTTGGATCGCAGATAAAGTCGCGGGCAACAGCTATTATAGTAATAATTACACTGTGTTCCACTCGCAAGACAGTAGATTCGTCATTTCCTCCAATCACACATGAAGACTGTGAAGGTCAAAGCACGAGTAGCATCACCTACATGCAGAACGACACGGAAAGCGTGGACGGTATTGAATACAATTATAATGACGGAATAATCGGTAATTTTACTGAGAACAAAGGACACACATGATAACATAATTATAATAACACATAATAACGCGCTACTTCTCAAACCAATCGTTGTGACTTGTGACAATGGCGATGTTTAAATCTCGAGTCTGTAGCTTTACTAATAACTTTTTATCTCTCACAGGCACTTAGGTATGTCTGTTTGAGATGAGAACGATGAAGGCGTTAAATTGGGATGGTTGTACCTAATCCCTGATGCTAGGTTTGTAAAGCTTCATTAACAGATGGATATTGACCAATCTAAAACTTAGAAATGCCGATGTAATACTTTAAAAAGATTTTGGAGAAGTCTCTGAGAATCAAACGCATATTATACCCGTGAATAAAATCTACACGTAACATAAACTCATCTCTTTTCCTACACTTCAATGGCTATTGGCAACGTCACAAGAGTGTTAGTTTTAAACAAGAACATTCTGAAGGAATCGGACATAAACGAACAGCTAAATATTGCATGTCAAAGTACAGTTGCTCGGAGAAATGAGGACGTAGATACCAGCACTCACCCAATTTTGTAATATACAAGATACTTCCAAGAAAAATATTCTGCTATGTTAAGTCAAAGAAGAGTAAAATTAAAGAAACTTGTTTAGCAGTAAGCTAAACTTACGGCTTTTCATATGAGACACTCGTATTAACTGGAGCCAAACACGATTTACAGTTAAGTATTAAAAAGGTGACAACTTTTTGTTAAACCGACGCAAATATTTTTTATTTAGATTATTTACATGGATGGACGTTTTTAATTTAATTTTACACATACATACATATACTCACGCCTTCTTCCCATGGGGGAAGGCAGAAACTAAAGAAGGCCACCTGTTCGGCACCTTACAAACTTACTATTACCTCGTTTACGTTCAATACATCTCGTTTCGTTTGTTCAATTTTAGTAACAAACATAGTTCCACTTTTCACAACAACAGGTGTTACAAAAAATAACTATTAACTTATCCAAGGGTTAACCCTTGAGTTAATTAACCCTTGGAAAAGTTAAATGTACTATTACAAGCAACTTGCGTTACTTTACAGGCAGAAGTTATTCAATAGAAAAATATTATTGGTTGAACACTTTCTATGATTAAAGCTTTCCATCCACTTATACAGTTTACGACTTATTGAATGCTAAAATCAACGAAAACTAATCATCTAACAGATTGAAAAGACGCCGAATGAAAACGAAAGTGTAATACTAATAGCATTTGTGGCTCTTTTAATAGCTATTTCAGCGCTAATAGATAAATCTTACACTTGATTTAACTTGTAGCAATTAAAGAACTGATGCTCTCCAACCAAATGATAATCAGCAAGCATAATCAACCTATAACGTTCCCACTGCTGGGACACAGGCCTCCTCTCGGTGATAGGGAGTGCTATAATCTACCACGCGGGCCCAGTGCGAGTTGGTAGATGTCACATGTCGTTGAATTTTTGGTTTTAGGACATGGCGGTTTTCTCATGATGTTTTCCTTCACCGTTTTGAGAGCAGTGGTGATGAAATAATTTACACAAAGTAAGGCGCCTGTCAGGGTTCGAACTACTGCTTTAGGGTAATATTAGGTCTTTACCTATGAAATTGCCGTTCTGCAGTACTGGCCATTTCAAATCAAAATAATTTTTGTTTGGCTAAGAATTCTAATTTCAAATTAATTCTATTTTAAAAACATGGATTTTTTTTTCCAAAAGTAGTCATTTGTTTATTAATTAGTGTTACATTTTCATCGCATTTCAATCTTTTTCGTCATCATGGATACGTTAAAAATTCGAGTAATTATGGAATATGAGTACCGTCGTGGCAGCAACGCGGCACAAGCGGCACGCAACATCAACGACGTTTA
Organism: Cosmia pyralina; assembly: GCA_946251885.1. Taxonomy (NCBI): domain Eukaryota; kingdom Metazoa; phylum Arthropoda; class Insecta; order Lepidoptera; family Noctuidae; genus Cosmia; species Cosmia pyralina. Next base: position 21,016,304 of record OX276350.1, on the reverse strand, counting down.
CGGAGCTAACACTACAAACCAACGCACCACTTGTTATTGGTTTGCTCGCTTACGTTCTGGAAATTTCGACCTGAAAAATGAACCTCGCGGTCGTCCGAAGACTTTGGTCGACAATGACGAATTAAAGGCGATTGTGGATGCTGATGATACACAATCTACGGCTGAATTAGCAGCAGCTTTCGACGTTAGCGTCAAAACAATATTGGTCCATTTGCGTCAAATTGGCAAGGTAAAAAAGCTTGACAAATGGGTGCCCCACGAACTCAATGATCGCCAGCGCGAAGTACGCGTCGAGACGTGCCTTGCACTGCTCAACAGACACACAAATGAAGGAATTTTGAACCGCATTGTTACCTGCGATGAAAATTGGATTCTGTTTGATAACCGCAAGCGCTCAGCAAGTTGGTTGGATCCTGGTTCAGCACCTAAACAATGCCCTAAACGAAAACTTACCCCTAGAAAAGTGATGGTCACTGTTTGGTGGTCTAGCGCCGGTGTGATTCATCACAGCTTCTTACCAAACGGGGTGAGCATTACTTCAGATGTGTATTGTGAAGAACTGAACACAATGATGGAGAAGCTGGCACATCTCCAACCAGCATTGGTCAATCGCTCGTCTCCGCTGCTCCTGCACGACAACGCGCGACCTCATACTGCACAGCAGACGGTCTCCAAGTTGCAAGAACTAGGGTTGGAAGCTCTCCGTCATCCGCCCTACTCACCAGACCATGCGCCTACAGACTACTACTTTTTCCAGAATTTGGATAACTTCTTGGCGGGAAAAAAATTCAATACCCGAGAGGCAGTACAAAATGCCTTTGAAGAATTTGTTGCCTACCGTCCAGCTGATTTCTTTAAGAAGGGCATCAATAAACTGCCACTGCGTTGGCAAAGATGCATTGATTGCATGGGTGATTACTTCGTAATCGAAATTCGAATTTTAAACGAATTTTTTTCATGCATTTTTTTATTTGTATTAATATACAAATAAAAAAATGCATGAAAAAAATTCGTTTAAATTTTTTCATACAAAACGGCAATTTCATAGGTAAAGACCTATTATATAAGTAACTACTTAATAACCGATAAAACCAAAGTCATAGAAAATAATTCAACATTACGTAACAGCGCCCCTGTATTTCCCGAAGGGTGCACCTATAGCACACCCACGTTTCGCCAGTTATGTTTAAGTCCCATGTAATAGGGGCGAGCCTATTGCCATCAACCGGGCACAAATCCAGACTCCAGGCTGATAATAAGCGGACGGCGAGCAACGGGTAGCTCGCCGTCCGCTTAGGACCAGGCCCAGGTCGACGGCGCGTTGTGTTCCACGCTCGTCTCAAAGATATGTCAGCAGTGACGGGGTCCGATAGGGCCGATGCCGCCGGGGTTGCGGGTTGTTCGAAAGAGATACCGTGGCCCTGGCACAGGCAACTGAAGGAACACGGGTGGGTTTTAGTCAATAAAAGTTTGATACGCCCTCTCGCTCCGCCTAGAGCGGGAGAAGTCCCCATCCAGAAAAAAAAAGGCTGATACTTGGAAATTCCAGATAGAAATCCCAATTACACTGCTCAAAGCGAGAATCGAACCCAGGACCATCATCCGCAGTCAATAATTCAACCTAAACTCTATTTAATCAAGACCAGTACCTACTCTACAGTTTTTAAAGTAGAGATTAAACTCATTTTTTTAAAAAAACTATTTATCCCAAACTAACTATGAAATTGTATACCTATGACTTATTGTTATTTTTATTTTTAAGGTAAATAGTATTAAGTACACTGGGTATAAAATTATGAATTATTTAAATTTTGTAATTTTCAAGACTTCTAATATTAAATATTGTTGAGAATGTTATTGTCCTACAATTACCATAAAGTATAAGCTCATGCCGCCTGTGATACAGGTTTATCCTAGTACAGGCATCTAACATTATTAATACCTTTGTATATTATTTCTAAGATTTTATGTTAATATTTTACCAATTATTAATACTGAATAAATATTTTATTTATTTTTTGTATTTATTTTTTTATACTTTTTATTTTTTATTTTCTTTACTAAGGCAACCAACAGCGATACATGTAGTATGTAACAGAGTATGTGATTAATATTGTATGGCTAATTATCGGTTTCCCTGTGTAAGTTTACAACATGCGAACGGACTATTAACAAATATTTGACCTCAAAAGGTGCTATTTACTTTTTTTTTTCCAATGTACTTTAAATTAAAGTAAGTTAATGCCATGGAGCCAATGATAACTGCGATCAAGTCTAAAATGTTATAACGATTACATTCAGCTTATTTAAACACATTCTGTTCAAATTAAAATAGGACATCTCTTATCGGTCGGTGACCTCTTCGACAAATGAAGGGACAAATACAATTAACTTTTGGAGTGTGTTTAGATACATGTTGTATTATCTTTAACATTGTTTGATTAAGTTGATGTTTAGGTTCACATAAAACATCAACCTTAATTTGTTTCACTTTGGATATATATAATAATAATAAACTAATAAATAATAATATAATTTGTCAACTGATCAACATCACGCGCATTTATTTTGTTTAAACATTATCGGGATTACAAATCATTAGATTTGTACGAATCCTTAAAAGTTAATAAGTATAATAGAAAATAAGATAAGAGACTTTAGACTTTGTTTTGTATTTATTTGTATAGTTTGTTAGTTAGTCATTTACTTTAGTACCAAGTGTAAATAGTGTTAACTTGTATATTGTTTTATAAACCACAAAAATAAATTTACTAACTATGTAGATAAGAGACTATACCCCAACATATAGACTATATAGACTATGCCTATTTACTAATGGCAACCGCAAATCTTACTAAAATTACAATTTTAAGACGCAGATATATATATTATGCCAACGGCCTTAAGGCGAGTAGTGCCGCCAACTAACGCCACCATTGAGGAAAAACAATCATAAGTCTAGAAATATGGAAAATTTTGAAATTTCCTATGCTCACGTTTTTAGTCAAATGAGGTAGAATTTTTTGTATCTAAAAAATCAACACTAAACCTAGGTTCGAAGCCTTAGCAGTTAACGCCAAAAACGTTTTTGGCGTTAACTGGAAATTTCAAAATGTTCCATACCTCCAGACTTTTTTTCTCAATGGTAGGGCTAGTTGGCGGCACTTCTCGCCTTAAGTGGTTAGTTTGCGTGTTATTTGATGTGCTCACGCAACGCGTCGTACGTCCACCCAGTAATAGGACTCGCTCATCAAGGAGCGCTGTCCCAAATTAGACGTATTATTAATTTATTATACATAAAACCAAAGGTATTATATTAAAACACGTATACTAAAAGATAAATAATTAAATTATCTTTTCTTTTCTTAGCTATAATGGTGAAGGTTTCATTTAAAAATACGCTTGATAGTTTTTGCGTGATTATCAGTTTTTTATACGCGAAAGATATCTTTACAAATTAATCACACTAAGAGTGAATTCGACCAAACATTTATACCCAGCATAAGTCTTATTCTTCGATTAAATTTTGAATTTTTGACAGTTTCTCCAAACAAAAACTGTCAGTCGTCAATTTTATTCCACGAATAAAAGATATCCGACTTTGGTCAAATCAGCCCTTGGTAATATAAACATGCATCATAATCTAAAATATTGATATATTAAATTATTAAGAAAATGCTCTAATTTAACATATAATTGTTACTACTCATTTAGACGTGATCTTCAGCTTAAAATCATTAAAAGTCGGTTATCTTCGCCATAGACTGAAAACTACTTACTTTTATCTACTCATCACGCATTGTCTCTTATCTCTGTACTTTCCCAAAAATAGGTGACTCATGTCTACACGAATATCACTCTAATTAACCTAATCAGTTAATCACCATTGCTCATTACGACGCTGCTAAGTCGTGAATTAAGGTTTACAGCCTCATCGTGCATAAAATTCAATAATCTTCTAAAGATCGTCATTAAAACGACAGTTGTTAGTTTTGCGGTAGGTAATGTATACTATTCTTAACAGGTGTAAGTGACTCAGGTCATAACTTAAAGGAAAACAAGGCTAGGACAACAGACTTGGACAGCATTCCGCCCCATTGCGAAACCACTCTTTGTCTGCGCCTGCGCACAGCCAGACGCCGATCCTATCTGTCATAACGAGCTGTTTGAATACTTCTGTAATTACTAAACGAGTATTATTACTATTGTAGATATCATAGACAAAGGATAGGTAAGGATAGCGTTTTGTAGGTTTTTGGGATATTTTTCCCGCAGATATTTAACAGTACGAGTATAAAGACATCATTTAGTGAGTCATCATGACTCATGAGTGGAACGACATAAATGTCAAACAGAATAAGTTATGGTAAAAAAGTTAAATTTCTTCTAAACAAGCATAAAATACCCAGAAACGGGAAGAAAACAGTACAAACAACCTTCCATTTATCGCACAATCTGCCAACCCAAAATTGAGTTGATGACAGACAGAAACTGGTCCCAACATAACCCAAATACATCTTCACCCAGTTCGTGAGATAAACATCCTCTGTTCGGCTACGGTCGGGTTTTTGTCCGAACAGTTCGGTCCCCTCGCGACCTTCCCGGCCATCTTAGAAAAAAGAACACGTTGCAGCGCAAGCGCGCCGCCCCGTCAGACGAGACGCGCAGGACCGGTTACTTAGTGGCACGAGAGATTTCACCTGCGACCATCGATTCTGATGTAAAACTTATATTCATTTTAGTATGAAATCGAATTGCTCCGAGTAGAAAATTGGCGAGTCAATGAATCGATAGGTACTTACTTATGATGTATGTTGATCGCCGGCTCCGCTTTCTGCACTTGCATGGCCATCAATCTAAATTGAACAAGTTTTGGCGTGACACACGGGCCACGGTCTAGTTATAAACGGTTATCAATTGGCCTACATCTAGTGTCCAATGATTAATATTGATTGAGAAGGATACCAATGAGGCAGGAGATAGAAACTGACTTGTTGTTTCCGATGCTGAAGGCTGCTCTCAGACAAGTCATCTATAAGTACCTACTCATATTATAAAGAGGTAAAATTCTTTAAAAAGTAGGGGAAAGTAATCTTCGGAACTGCTGATCCGATTTCGAAAATTCTTTAAAACCATAAACACGCGGACGAAGTCGCAGACAGAAACTAGTAATGTAGATACGTATAATGAACACGTAGTGGTGAGATTATAGAGTCTTTAGTATCTGTCCCTGTGCCCTGGGTCTCGTCCTGGGCACAGGGACAGACATAATAAATAATTGTACCAGTTTCTCCAAAACTTGTTTTGTGTTCGTGTTTTGTTAAATGCCCTTTTCTTAATTACTATCTACACACGAATATTTTGTAAAAATACTTGTAAACCAAGGCCTTCTAAAGGCCATTTTCAATGTTAACTTTAGTTATTATTGTAATGGTTTTCGTTGGATCTGACAATAAAATAAGGTGCAATTATTAAATCTAATGTTACAGCATGTTTACATGTATTTTCAACAAAAAAAAAAAATATTAGCTGCAAGCTTAATCATAACTTCTTGGTTGAGATCGTTTGTATATAAGAAATCTAAGATTCTTTTACTTATTTTTGATTTTACAGTATCTCACTTATTACTGTGGAAGAAAATTTATTCGCATATAGGTACTGGACCTAAACATTTCTGGATGTGTTTTAATGCGGATGACCAATTTAATATGGATCTCTTCTATAGAGATTTATCAAAGGAACTACAGATTTCGAAGTGGAACAACCAATTTTACCTCCAAAAACCAAAGCAACACAGCAACCATATCCTAGCATCAGTAATCAAATCATTTTTCACACGTCTCACAGCGCGTGGTTACCAAATTATTCACTCGCATGACTGCCGCCTATTAACCATGCTGTGTTGCTGCACTTGCTGCTAATACGCGCATTCAGGTCGTTGCTCAACCGCTATTGTCGCGGAACCAGATATCTCAGACAATAACATGTTTGGCAACTGTTTAGTGATACATACGAAGATAGATTATAGTTAACTTGCTTTTACTTTTCATGTAAATCAAATTAATGCAATTTAATGCAATAACAACAGCTACTGAAAAGTTGTTTAAACCAGTTAATTTATGAGGCCCTAGATGGCGGTAGCAGCGTTGGTTTTCGTGGAAAGAATGCATTGCGCGATTCAGCTATCTAGATAACAACGCCATCTAGGGTTTAGTAAAATACATAACAACACACAAACAATGCAAAACAAAACAACACATAATACAAAACACACACTCAAAACACAACACACACCACACACACACACACACATAATATGTTTTAAACTTAAATAAAATCTTTATGTGTACATATACATAAATAAAGTTTATGATATATTTTTTCTTTCAACTTTATAACCGATATACTTTTCGCACTTTTACTACATAAATAACCTTATGAAATACAAAAACGTACTGCGAGAGGGACCAAGAAGGTCCGATGTCAAAATCGTTCCTGTCTGCGAATCGGACTCCAGTGGTCCTATCGGCTCCCGACGTTATTTTGACTGTTTTTGTATTCATAAACTGTATCTTTACTGCTCTCACTTGCACAAAGTGTAGAGAAAAAACAAGGATGGCATACCGTCACATTTCAAGCCTCTAAACCAAACCAACAACGATAACACCCAGAAATAAGCGAGCGAAAGCGAGACCACCCAGAAATACTCTCACACAAAAAGCTCACAAAAAACAAAATGGCCGTCACAGTGCATAGACAGCATAATCAGCCTATAATGTTCCTACTACTGGGACACAGGCCTCCTCTCTTGGAGAGGGAGTGGACTGTAATCTACCACGCGGGCCCAGTGCGGTTTGTTAGATGTAACAGTCATGTCTTCGAATTTTTGGTTCTATAGGACATGCCGGTTTCCTCACGATGTTTTCCTTCACCGTTTTGAGAGCAGTGGTGATCCAAATTATTTACACAAAGTAAAACGCTGTCTGGATTCGAACCCACGACCCACAAGGCCACAACTCGTAAGTCAGGGCCGTTACCACTGGGCCACCACCCACAGCTATGCAGGCAAATTATACGGAGAGCGTGAAGTAAATCAGAGATTAATCGAAAATAAACCACCAAAGGTTAAAACTACCAAGGTTGATAATTGCACGTTCATATACACAGTTCCTATATATTATAATGTTATTGTGTAAATAATTTTAAAGTGCCCAATTTTTGCCGCAAATTGACCAAGAGCACATAGCGAAAATAATGTATGTATGGGTAAGCTTGGAAGTAAAGATATAAATTAACTAGCTGCACCCCGCGGTTTCACCCGCGTAGACCGGGATAAAAAGAAGTTTATGTGTTAATCCAGGGAATAAGCTACCTTCATACCAAATTTCATCCAAATCGGTCCAGCCGTTTGAGCGTGAAGAAGTAACAAACATGCAAACACACTCACAAACTTTCGCCTTTATAATATTTGTGTGATAATATTCAACAAGGACTTCGCAGATTGCAGGCCTTCCTTACCATAAACTTTTCAGGACAATCAACTGAGCTCAACAGCTCAGTTGATTGTCAGATCAACATCTGTGCTTTGATTAATGTTTCAGCTCTAAGGGCGCGTTCCCACTATGTCGTGACGAATAATGTACCGTTGTCAAAAATAATGAATTTAACGTCAAAAAGTCGTGGACGACAGTTAATCGTGTCGTCCTATATGTGAACACCTCCATTTAAATACACAAGCCAAGACGCTTTAAAGGACACGATAATCTGTCGTCACAACATAGTGGGAACGCGCTCTTAATCGGTTCCTAATTACGAGTTTGCGAGAAATAGGTAGGTAAATAGGATGACGGTAGATCCAGACGCTGTATGAACAGACCCTTGATATCAAAGTCATACACAGACAACCTACTATCTATTTATACAATCTACAGGTATGCCCACTTCCTCTAGCCATTGTTTTTTTATCAAATAACCAAACAACAGCATGGTTTGACGGCACGGAGTCAAGGTCGAGGCCTCGGCTCGTAGGCGGGTTCCGCACCTATTGTCTTATTGGATACAGTATTGACGATTTCAACATTTACAAGTATTTAAGTTTTTCTTTATATTAAACACCAGTATGAAAGCAGGTATACTGGGTTGTATGAACTTCATATTGACGCGTTAGCATATTCTACACAAGACTTCTATCCATCCAATGGTAACAAAACCAGCGGAACATGGACAAAACTAAGATTGACAGATGAAACGTCAAATTTTGTTTCTAATAAGACCGCGTTATGTCGAGTGCAATCTGAACCGACAGACGTTTTCCTGCCCTTTCAATAATTCACACAAAATTCCCATAGAAAATGCACTTTCAGTTTTCCCGAATTTTCCAATTTTCCCGGCAACTTTTCCGATTTTTCTCTTGATAAAAACCTTCCTTGGACTTCAACGAATATATGGAAAAAAAATTGCCGAATTGGTCCAGCCGTTCTCGAGTTTACATTTAGCCATTACTTTTTTTATTTTTAAAGATATATCTAAGATACGATACGATACGATACCGGCCGTAATATTTTAAGGTCAGTGAATCTTGAAATAAAAGACTCAAAGCCTTATTATTAATACACTACGCGATATTCAGGGAACCTTTCCCTAAATCGGGATGGTGTAATAAGAGAAAGGGAGGGAAGAGTACATACCTACTAAAAAAACCGGCCAAGTGCGTGTCGGGCCACGTTCAATGAAGGGTTCCGTAGTTGGGATGAATTTATCTTAAGAACAAACATTTATTTAACATTCATTTATTAACATTTCAACATTTCATATATTAACATTGTAGTTGAAAAACATGTTCTCCCATACATTCCAACTGTAAATGTAAGTTTGTACTCACAATATTGATAGATTTACCATGTTATTTTAAGACCACAGTCTTCTTATAGGTTTTCCTGTAATCTACAGGTAAAGATCTATTTTCTGTATTTTTTTCAAAATTTTAGGCTCAGTAGTTTCGGAGATAAGGGGGGGAGAGTGGTCAATTTTTGTCTATTTTCTTAAATAACTTCAAAACAATTTATTTTAAAATTATAAAAAAAATATATTTGAGACCCTCATAGTAAGCCCTTTCATTTGACATGCAACATGGTGTAGTTTGCAAAACTTTTTTTTTTTAATTTTCTTATTTGCCCCCAAAAGTGACCTCTATATTCAAAATTCATTTATTTGCTTTACCCATCCGTGTTTGGGTCACAGAAATTCATATGTGTACCAAATTTCAACTTAATCGGTCCATTAGATTCGGAGCAAATTGGCTGTGACAGACGGACAGACCAGAAAGACAGACAGACAGACAGACAGACAGACAGACAGACTGACAGACAGACAGACAGACAGACGGACAGACAGACAGACAGACAGACAGACACACGAATGATCCTATAAGGGTTCCGTTTTTTTCCTTTTGAGGTAAAAAACACACCACCTAAATATCGGGCCCTAAATAATAATAATAATAATATAAAACAGTAAAAAAAAAGTAAAAAAGTTTATTGATAACATAAACATGTTACACCTTACACTAGATTGGTATGACATTGGACATATGACACCTATAGTGAAATAGGGGTTTCAAGAGATAATACCGAGGCAAGAGAAACAAACACATAACATAACGTCTGTATTTCTCTTATTCGATGGGTTTGGTGGGTTTTTAATAAAATAAATATTATTTTAAGAACATAATAAATAGGTAAATAGATCACAGACGATGTGAGGACAACAGTCTTTAATGAATATAACAATAATTTAAGACAAACTTGAGTGAAGTTTCCAGATAATTATAGATTTAAAATTAAATGTTCTTCATACTTACAACCTAAATCTGTGGAGAAAATTGAAAATTATTTTAACCCCCGAATTGACGTAACTACAACTTTAAAACGTCGAAAGTATTTCCATCGCTACAATATACCTTAAAGTGATATGAGGAGTGACAGCAGGAGGCTCAGCGGTGCCTTAAAATTGAGTTGCATTTAATAATTCAGCCGTCAATCTGTCCTATCTTCATACATGTGTGGCATTTCAATTATCAGGCTAGTGTCAGACAACAAACGTGACGTTTCTATGAAGCAAAGCCTTGGAGAATGCATGCACATCGTCAATCACGCACATACTAGAAATATCACCAAAGTATTATTTGATAGCGCAATATCGAATTTTATTGTTATAGAATTGCTCGTAAACGTGATAGAATTCTTGAAGCTAGTGTTCATATGGCGATTGATTTAGGTAAGGTTAACTGGGAACTATAAAATTGAGAATTTATAAGCTATATGCTAACTGAAGCGAAATTGCTTAATAGACAGACTCACACGCTCAACGATGGTGCACTTACTTGCAACAAAACATTATCACAATCAAAGTTACTTACTTACAAAAATATGATTTACATAGATAAACCTGTTTGTTTCTATAGCATGCGCATTGTCTAAGAACTAAACAGAATACTTTCATCAATGCAAACTCACAATGATCAACACAACATTCTTAAAGATAAACGAATTCCATTTCTTTCGTCAACAAATCAAAACTGCAAACAAAATAACATCGGAATTCCAATTTTGAATTTGCTGCAGTCGCTCCATATAAAATACTGGTATTCAGTTACATCCGATTAGACTGGAAGCCGACCACAACATAGTTGGGCAAAGGCTTAGGCAGTTTGACTCATTCCAATTTTGAATATCTATCACAACCAACCAGTTTTCACCAGTCGAAAGTTATTAACAATGAGGCAAAGGAACATGAATTAGAACTAATCAATATGCAATCATTTTCGTACACGTTTAACCTTAAACCTTAGGACAATAAAAATAGGATCCTAAATAGTTAGCACGTATTTATAAAGTGCTGCTTATATGGTAGGCTATATGTGTTGAATATATGTATGTATGTATGAAAATTAATTAAGGCCGACACTTTCGAAAGGGGCTGGGTCAACGGAAGTGACAGACTACGAAGATCTTGAATATAAGGTTCAAGGCAGTGTTGGAGTGACATTGAAGACTGTCCGATATCTAGTGGTTGACATCGCAAATTCGTCGTTACTTGGGGAATTTTTGAGAAAAGAATTCAGGGCGAATGAGAATGTGTAGGTGAACATTTTAACAAATCATCTGTAGAAAAAAACTACTTTAAAGAATACGTCAAGTCAGAACAAACATTGTCAGTTCCACGTACAAAATTAATATTTATCCAATTACTACTTACGTTCTAAATACTGTAGACAATTATAGAACATACAGAGATTCATGAGTAAGTAACGATGCAGCTTCAACAGTAAGTAACCTAGATGTTTTAGTTCTTGTTCAGAGCATTAACCATTATTGTTCTTCACTCACAGTTAGATGACTACGGCCATCTTTACCGTACGCGTACCACTGACCAGTCTACATTCCACTGAAATATGCACCTTACATTCTCACCGATAAAATCTTAAATCCATTGACAGTTCCAGACAAACTGCGTGCCCTGAACGCTCCGTAACACATGCAATTTTACACCCTACACATTCATGAATAGAATGTATAATCCTTTAGTCATGTACTCGGAATGTTTATTAACGCGCCAATAGATAATCATGGTTATAAAGTATGAACAATTAGATAAAACATAAAATAACCGTTTAAGTGAATTTCTCGGATGCTTCTGATCATCAATATTATAAGTAGGTGGAAAGATATTTAGCACAACATGTGTAGGAACAATAACATCGTAGAACACGATGAGCGAACTACATGTGTATTCTTTAATTAGTTATGAAAGAAAGAAAAGAAAGAAAGAAAAATGCGTTTAATAAATGCGCGTATGCGTTTGCGTTTTATGAATATCTATCTAGACTATCTTTCCATGTGAATTCAGTTGAAGTTCAAAATACATTAGATGAACGTGAGATGATCGAAATTCTACGAATGTTCATGTAGAGTAGATGTAACAATGTAAATAGAGATAATAGAATACAACAAGCTGGATATGCATAAGAATTATAAAACACTAGCTAACACACGATAAAATAATATAAGACTCCAAAAGACCAAAAAGGTATCAAAGTGGTAGCGTTAAAAAAACAAACCCCGTTCAAGTTTTCAAAGATATAACTATGACTAATACTAAAATAAAAGCTGATTTGGTGTGAGAATTAGTGAATGGTACGAAATGGGCACATGACCAACACGTTTGTAACGACAAGTATGCAGTATCCGAACATATTTCAGATACAATCGCATTAATATAGTGATGGCCTTGTCAACGAAACAAAACACTTCAAATTGATTAGTATTAAAGTGCAAATGCGTTTGTGAATTCATTGCCTTTAACAACAAAACCTTTGGAAATGCTGTAAGAATTAACTGTTTTGCTAACTTTCTAGACATCACATCTATTAACGATTTTGCACAAGATTGTTCATCTTTAATGCTTAAAGCTACATGGTATATTAACACTACGACCAAACGCAGTCAGTTAATGAAACCCTAAAGAAAAATTTGGGGGAATGGTCTTCTGTCTTTGAAAGTATAGATTCCAAAGAAGATTAAAATACCATCCACTCAACATTGTAACAGCGGCATTCAAAATCATCAAGTATTACCTGAAGGCGGTCTCTCTTTGGGATAGCATATACGGAACAGCCCCCGCGTCCTTGTGTAGAAGAAGTATTTGTTGTTGAGGCTGTCCAGGATCGACTGTGAGTTGCCCGCCGAGTTCTCGGCTGCATAATTCTAGAACGAAAGAAAAGATAGGGTTAACAACTATATCCTCATCATACATATACGTCTCTGGGGCTAGGAGGGCTGGTACAGCCAAGAACTTAGAGCAACAATTACATTAGTGGTAGTCTATCTGGTCCATCGGATATCGTAGGTTCCAAATCAGGTTTTAACAATACGAGTACTTTACTTGGAAATATTCCTTTTACATTTTTCAATACGACTAGTCAGGTTCATCATCATTGATTCATGACCTTTGTGTAAGTTTAGTAAGTCTAAATCTACTTCTAATTCAAACTTAGCCTTGTTTTTCCTATCAGGTGAAATCTGGAGAGGTTTCCAGATATTGCAACTGATCCCTTTTACTCCTTGATTACTTTGCTTTACCTCTCTGTCACGATCGCAAGATTTCCCAAGTATCTATTATAGTGTTATTTTTGTGATTAAGTTTAACCCGTAAATATGGAAGCACCTCAATATTATTGAGCCACTGAACAATAGATTCAGCAAAAACACTTTTCTATACAGAGTGTATCAGATAGGTGTGGTCAAATTTAAGGGTGTGGTACAGACCATCATACTTAACAACTTTCTTCATGTGACCAACATCGTAATCGTAAAAAAAAAATCAACTTTCCCTTATAAAACTTCAACCTACCTACTCGACCCAAAGGTATGGGACGACTGATTATTCTTAAATTAAAATATCTTTACAAAAGGAAAACACGGAACCGTATACGCGTGTCAAGTTAAAGTCGTCAAAGCAGCGGCACGTTGTATAGGTTTGTTCAAAAATAGTGGGTGGTCGTAATTTTTTGCATGACTCAAGGATTGATTCCTACGTTTACGGTTACGTTCCGTTAAATGGCACTTTTGGCTGTAAGGCCATAATATAACCAATATCGCACACTTTACTGTTTTACACAATTCTGTTGCATTAAATGCATTTTTGACCTCATAATACAAATACACACAATACATACAAAAATGGATTCGATTACAGAAAAATTACCAAAAAAACGCATTCATATATCCAATACGCAATAAAATAATTTTGATATCGTTAAGTGATTAAGCCAAATGTATCACACCTATTAAAGTGCAATTATAAGCATAGCCTAACGGCTACAATGCCCAAGCCGAGCGGTAGTCGGCTACGTAATAAGAAACTGGTTGAGGACCGCATTCCTTACGAGGCCTCCAGGACCGAAGGCCGGAACGGATTGATTGCCTTCAAGGGCATTCAAGGATCGCGTTCAGGAATATGCGTGGTCCTTTTGTTAAAACTAAAGTATAATAAAGAAGTTTCTTGTCCTATTGGTTTTATTAACAGACTCCAAAAAAAGGAGTTTAGGAGGTTCAATTCGACCGTATATATATATATATTTTATGTGTCTTCGCGTATAACTTCGTCGTTTATGAACCGATTTTGATGATTATTTTTTTGTTGGAAAGGAGATATCCTAAGGGTGGTACCATGATAAGGAAACTAGGATCTGATGATGGTATCCCAGAGAAATCGAGGGGAACCTTCAAATTTTATAGGCACACCTATAGTGGGTATTTTTATAGTAACTGGTGCATTTGCTCCCGGAAAGCACCATTTGGTGACGGGGAAGACCACAGATGGCTATCGGAACTACTCAATAATAACGTGAAATACGTCAATAATACGTATTTCACGGGTTGCGATTTGATTATTGCTAATCAATTTATGCTCGTGACAATACATATGTTGAAGTGGAGCTGATGGTGACTTCACCATCAGTTCCAGTTCTCCTGGTTCCTTACTGGGAGAACTCCTCAACAATTAACGTCCTTGTTAAAAAGAAATATTTTGTAAAAGGTGATGAGCAGTTGACCTTAGGCTATTGTAACTTAGATAAATTACAGACTGACCCACTAAATAGTGAAAAATAAAAAACTTTTTTACAAAAAAAAAAAAACAACCGACTTCCAAAAAAATACTATAAAGTGAAAAATAACTTTAATTTCGGAAGTCTTTTTGTTTTTTTTTTCTGTTTCGTAGTGTTTGGTCAAGTTTAATAATAAACAGCGTATTACCTAAAATGTAGGTATCTGTACTGTAAAGATGGGTGCGTACAGTTTCTTTATTGATCTCATCATTTAATGGGTATTAGGGATTTAAGTCCATAATGTGAATAACAATTAATATTGTAATAATGCGTCGTGTTATTGAGAATTCGTTACTAATTAGTATGATTTAATTCTGATTTTTCCTGTTTACCCATACTATAGGCAATTAAGAGTTATATAAATAATTAATTTGTACCTTTATTTATCTTCTATGGCTCTTTTGTGATTTGAGTCTTCCTACAAAGCTAATTTATCACTTCCATGGAAATCCAAAATCCATCTCATTAAGTCTTTACCATCATCATCTGCCCAGCCTTTTCCCAACTATGTAGGGATCGGCTTCCAGTCTAACCGGATGCAGGGGTATATCAATTTTTCTCATCTCTTTACCATGTTCTATTGTTAAGCTGATGTAAGCCACACCTTTAAGCAGGTTGATTTAATGATTTAAGTCATTAGAAAGTAGATATGGGTAGGTCAGCAAGACGCCCTGACGGTCCTAACACGGTTAAACTTACACGACAAGTATTCGAACTTAACGCCCGTTTGCCTTAAACTTAGTTTAACGTTAAGTAGGTATTTATGTTAGACGCCTCTGGCAATCGAGTAACTGCTTATTTTAAATCTAGCTAGCCTTTTCCAAGCTATGTTGGGATCGGCTTCCGGTCTAACTGGATGTAGCTGAATACCATGGAGCGACATGGAGCGAACCCAGTTAGGTACTGGGTAACACGATACCCTTGGTAAGACTGGTTGTCAGACTTTCGGGCTTCTGACGACCCGTAACGACTGTCAAAGATCCACGAATGACAGCGGGACGTGCTTTCCGAGGCACGGAGAGGTCTCGGTATGTAAAGATGGTCACCATTCACCATCACATTATCATTAACCTGATCGATCGACCCGTGCGGCTGTTATTACTTAGCCACAAACCCCACTCTAAGCTATCTACACTACTATTTTTTAATTAGTACAAAAATAAAATGGGGCTCTATCCATACCCATTACTGATCATATTTGTGTAGTCAAAAATAAAAAAAAAAAAACCCAAAATTGTCCACGAAAATTTGTCATAACTGGTAAATTCATAATTGAATCAATCCTTCATAACAATTGCTACTAGAAAATACTACGCGCAGTGCTTTTCCATGATTAATGAATACTACTATGTAGCCTGTACAATATTTCCATAAACTGAGTAGTACCTAATAACTTTGCTGTTTATGATATTGAGACTTTACATACATAGGGTGACTGGTAATTAGTGACCGATACTTAAACACATGATTATACCCATGATAACAAACAACTTTTACTATGGAACCAAACATGAAATCGCGAAAAAAAATCTGCTGCCCTATACATTCATGTTCGCATAACTCGTCAAAATGTAGGGAGCAGCTGATTTTTTTTTCGCGATTTCAGGTTTGGTCCCATAGTAAAAGTTGTTTGTTATATGAGCTCAATCACGTGATTAAGTATCGGTCACTAATTACACGTCACCCTGTATAATAACAAGACCTTCTCTAATAAGCCCTTGAAGTATTTGTACTAATTAATAATTAGTTTTGATAATAGCTTAATAACTAGAATTAGGAATGTAGGTGTGAACAACAAGCCGACAAATTAAAGTAAGCCGACTTACGAAAAATTATTTTTTGAACATGTAGGATTTAAAATGTAGGTAACTAAATGCCCCAGTGCTATGGAATCATATTGCTACTACACAGATTTCTCACAGTCTAAAGGCTCCTACAAACAGGCGCGACACGCGACGCGACACAAAGGCACTACAAGTGACGCGGCAGCAGCGCGCGGTGCCTTTATGTCGCGTGCGACTCGCGTCGTGTGTCGCGCCAGTTTGAAGAAACCTTAACTCTACACAGACAAAATAATCTCTCTACAACAATTACTATTGTATGGAAAAACGTTGCACCTATCAAACAACAGCAATAAAGACAAGATCGACAGCTTTACATGATATCAGCTCTCAGGGCAAGATTCACAGACCGCACTATGACTTCACTCAGGTAAAGCAGGCGTTTTGTACGAATATGAACATAAACGTTATACAAAATAATGTTTATATACGCATGCGACGCTTACTTCGCAAGTATTGTCAAAGTGCGATCTGTGAATCTTGCCCTCAGTGCCTTCCAAACAACTTTGAGCTTTGTCATCGACATTCTAGTTACGGAGCGGATACGAGTAAAAGTCGTAAGAAACGTGGATCAAAAGGTTAAAAAGTTCAAAATCAAAAGTCCCTATTATAAGATACATATACGACTAGAATTCATTAGTGATTGAATTTACCATATCCGTAAGTTCTTCGAGAGATTTGTGTTTTTTTTTAATCTTTTCCCATTTTATAACGATTTTTATACATAGGTACTATCGAGAAAACTTACATCTGACCAATTTGAAAACAAAATCCCGTGCACACGATGACCACATTCTGTTAGCAAGCGTTACTATAGCGGCCGAGCACTGCAAGCAAGAATAGTCCTTACGGCGTATAGATGTTCGTTTCTCCGATAGTGCATAATATCACGCCTGTATACCCCGAAAGGTTAGGCAGAGGTGTACCTACCTATAGTACGTCAAGATTTCGCTAATTATATTTAAGTCCCATGAAATAGGGGTCGAGTCTACTGCCATCAACCGGACACAAAGGCTCCAGAATCGGGGCAGCTACTGCGAAATTCCAAATGAAAAAAATCCATTGCCCGAGTCGGAAATCGAACCCAGGACCTCCTACTCAGTAGCGCTTGCGACCAATAGACCATCGAGGCATGTTTTACTGTAGTTTTTAGAGTTCCGTCCAAAATGGTAAAAAGAAATCCTTATGGTGCGACTCAGTCTGTCTGTCCGTCTGTCACAGCTACTAATGCTATCAACTTGAAATTTGGAACAGTTTTATATGACGTTTGCCCAATTATTTTGCAAATAGAAAATAAATAAATATATATTTTTTTGTAACGGACTGAAAGGGGTTTTTAAAAAATTCGAAGTTGGACTACTGCATGTGGGGTATCATATGAACAAACGCTATATGCACATTCTCAAACATTTTTTTTCTTTTCTTTAGGCCGCATACTTATCGACTTTTGATGAAAAATGTAAAAAAAGTTCCTCCCCTCTTATCTCCAAAGTTTGCTTATAGAAAAATCTGAAATTTATCTATGTGATAGATGTTTAAGTAAATATTACAGGAAAAATATAACGATGTCTTTAAATAGCACACTTTTTCAGAAATTCAACAAAAAATACATATAATGATGGCACGGAGCCCTCGGTGCGCGAGTCCGACTCGCTCTTGACCGGTTTTTTAAAGCGGTGAGTGGATGTTCCTTTGACACTGATAGCTATCCGGTTTTGCAGCTAAACCGGATTGCGCTGTTAGTCAAGAATCATATTATGAGTCATTCGATTTTTAAAAGAAAAAATCCATGCAGTCAGGTTTCTTAGTAGAAGGTGAAGCTATATTTACGAGTATAAAATAGACAATATTTGTTTGAGGAAAAGCTTTTTAAAAGCATTGCCTCAACTTAAAAAAAAAATCATGCAAAGGTTTTGAAGGAACCGGGTCACCTTCACAACCAGAATAAAGTCAACAAAACCACCAGTTTTTGGATCCCAAAACTTGCACCAATAAATCAAATCATCATTGGTGCAAGTTTTGAGATAAATTACTCATAGACACAACATTGGTCCAGTAGATTTAATCTACTTACCTACCTACTTATTTTATTATCTACTGCATATTGTCGTTTAGTTTAACGGGGCAGTTACGATAATGGGTGTCGCGCCGTAAATAATTTTTGAATTGTATTTTTCATAAAATAACTCAAAAACTATTGAATTTCGGTAAAACATTTGGTGGCTTAATTTGTTGCATTTTAACCCGACTATGACGTCCTGCAAGGACTACGTCGAATTACCAGTAACCCTGTAACCTGTATAGCGACAGCGAAAGATGGTGTCCGATAAAATGGCGTCTAATCATTATGTTGCCAATTTAAAAATGCCGCTGCGTTTGGTAGAAATTATCGTCAATCGGAATATACCCACTATAGTAATTGCCCGAATCTGAAATATAATTAAGTATAACCTCAATCAAACAGAACGTCATTCAACGCAATAAAAAGCAGACATCAAACAACAATTACCTACATATACCTACCATTACTACTATCTTTATAAAACCAAGAAACAATAACCTCAACAAAAAACATCGACAATGGATGAATACGGACTCCATCACAGATAGCACATTCCATCACACTGGTTGTAATGACTTCCTGGTGTAGGAGCCAGCAGGGGTAATGCAGGGGGTGAGGTAACTGATGCTGACGAGTGACGTCACGGCTTGGTAAAACGACGCAATGATTATATGCTGACATATTAATACGATGAGAATAATGCACGCGTGAGATTGTTTGTTGGGAGTTATCGGTTTTAGTTTGTTTAAATATTTTTGCTATGACCAGTCTTCGCCTGACTTCCTCAAGATTACAGCACAAGGTGAAACCAAACATGAAGAATGCAAAACCAGCCGCTGGCGAAATAGGAGTAATGAGGAATGAAATACACAGAATGGAGGTAAGATTAAGTAACTACTAGTTGGCCCTGCGGTTTCACCTGCGTAGACCGGGAAAAAAGTAGCCTATGTGTTAATCTAGGGTTTAAGCTATATACTCGTATATACCCTAGGGTCTATGCTATACCGCTGGGGTCGCGGGTAGTTCGAAAGAGATACCGTGGCCCTGGCACGGGCAACTGAAGGAACACGGGTGGGTTTTAGTCAGTAAAAGTCTGACACGCCCTCCCGCTCCGTCCAGAGCGGGAGAAGTCATTTGATGATTACCCATCGACAAAAAAAAGGTGTTCCAAAAAGCAACATCATAAAAAAAATAGATTCCTCATGCCCAGGGATATCCGAAAATACCCCATGTATGTTCCAAAATTCTTGACAGTTTTCGAGTTATAATAATTTTTTAAATTAAGGAATTTACGTTCGAGTGATCATCATCATCATTTCAGCCGAAAGACGTTCACTGCTGGTCCACCTCCCCCAAGCACCGCGTTCTGTGCTTCCCGCATCCAGCGGATAAGTTGCTTTCAGTAGCAAAGATATCGATACCCATCACGCCTGCGAAGTTTCTCTAGCTAATTTAATTTAACCCTGTATAGTGTAATGTACAGTCAATAAAAGAGATATCTAGGCAGGGTATACTAACATATTTATATGTGAACTGCTTTATGTTCAATTTTGTGAAAATATACAATTTTGTGTTGGAGTGTTACAATGTTACTTTAATACTGCTATTGCATTTAATTAATAATAAGTACTGCAGACGCAATCATATTCGTGTAACTAAGTGATAAGAACTATTGTACGTAATTATTATTGAAATTATCGACCTTAATTATTAGTACAAAAAAAAAATTAACATAATAAAATATGTCACTATTCTCAAAACTAATGTTAAATATTGTTAAGAAATTAGTAGTAATTGTAAGAACTCATGCCGCTTCGCGCCTGTGATATAGGTTTATCCTAGTACAGGCATCATACTTTGTAATACCTACATTATTTCTATGATTTATACTGTATTTTACCAATTTTTATTTTTGAATAAATTCTATTCTATTCTATATTCTATTCTAAACAAAGTAATATATATATATATAATTGAACATGAAGCAATTCACAAACAAATATGTTAGTATACCCTGCCCAGATATCTCTTTTGTTGACTGTACATACTCACTAATTCCATACTCACAACAAAACAGTCTCCTAATCAAAACTGTCAAAATGTATTGAAAAAAACTGCGCACTATCCAAAGCCCCTTTATACGATGCAAGATTGTATAAACGGTGCAACTTTTACTGTTACTTCAACTAATGATATGCCACATGCAATTAAATCGCCTGCGGGAGGCTTTAGACTTAAAGGCTCCCGCAGACAGGCGAGACGCAATAGCGCGACGTGACTCTAGTAGAACAATTCCTATGAAAACTTCATGGAAATTTTTCTACCAGAGTCGTGCTGCACCGTAGCGTTGTGCCTGTCTGCGAGAGCCTTCTTATTAAAGTATTACCTATTATTCGTCTATTATCCTCCCACTTCGAGTAATGAGAGATCATTAGTTTTTTGCGGCACAACACTAGCATCGAGATCATCAGAGCGATCAGTCAACGGAGCGAGACGTTTCTTCAACTCGACTAGAGTTCATCGATCGATGTTTTTATAGAATCGACTAAGCTATCCGATTACAATTATCGATGGGAAAGTGCAAAGAAAGTTATATTTTATTACAGTGTCAATGTTAGGTGTGACGGAGAAACTTGGTATAAGTTATCCTGTGAGGCTGTGACATTTGAATAATGTTAAAGGCGGATTTTTTATCATTTAAATTATTGTTTATGGTAACGTGTCTTTGGTTTCTGCTGAATGAAAAATTTTGATTCAACTGCAACATTATGTAATTTTTTCGTCATTTAGCTAGCCTTACGCTGATTGACTCTAAGTGGGTGATTCTACAAAAATTGGGTAACTCAATGTCATCAGTCAATAGAAACGACATTTTATTACATTTTGTAAATATTATATTTTATTTTAAAAGAATTAAAAGCCCTTAATTTGTTCACCCAATTTCAGCTATTTATTTTAAAAACAAAACAACACAAGAAATCCTCAAAACGTCAGTACTTTGGCTTGTCACAATCCCAAAAACGCGCAATGAAGTGGCGGTATAATAAATATTACCATTAATTTATAAAAATTTATTATATCACTAAAATTTAAAATGTACATAATAATGCATATCACAACTTTCATTATTTAATATACTCTCTGTTATTTAAAATAAAAAAAAAATTACAATCTTTGTGTTCAGTTTCATTCGTCAGTCCGTTGTGCGTTATTAAAATTTCAAATTCCCGCAAAATGTCGCCGACAAGGTCAAATCCTTGTCAAAATTTTGAATATTGGTAGTGAAGTTAGCTGCAGACCGCGTCATTTTTCGGCCGCTATTACTGTGCCATTCACAGACTACTTAGGTGATACTACGTATGTGCCATTGCTAGAGTCGTGGTTATCACGTGTACACGTGCAGATCCAGTCAAAATTTCAGTACTGTGGCGAGTCGTTATTTCCTTGTATGTCTGTGTTTTATTTAGATTTATACATAGTTAACTATGATTTGTTAAAATGTAGCTTGTTAATATTCGAAAATACCGAAAAAAAACATTAGTTCCAATTATAATTTCATATTTACGTCCTTTTCATCAGTACTTTGGCGTCAGTCCCTTGTCTGATATTACACCAGAGGACTGACGTGTATCTAGAGTACTGATGTTTTTCGTTTTAGATCACTTTTATCCTGCCATTAATGAGAGATGTCCAGGTATAAAAGCAGATGTGATTTAAGACCGTGAAATCGAGCAAATGAACACCTTCATTACCGATAAGTCATCTGAAATGGTCGCTTTTGAGGCGACGCTATTGGTGCATCAGGTGACCGGCTCTGCTTACATTCCAAACAACCTTATTATGAATTCTTTAAGTGGTTTCTGCGACTCTGATGGATGTGATAATTAAAGGCTAGGTCTATTCATTATGCGACAGAATTGTCGGCTACACGTAGTACATGTCTAAATAGTTACCTACTTCTACGGTATTCACAAACTCTGAAGATATGATATTACAATCCTACGTGAGAGACATCAATAACCGCCCTAAATTGGATAGCAATCTATCAAGATCAGAAGTTAGCGGGTATCTTTATCTTATCAGCTGAAAGACGTGCACTGCCGGACATAGGCCTCCCCCAAGTTTCGCCATTTCGACCGGTTCTGCGCTTCCCGCATCCAGCGGATTCCTGCGGCCTTCACAGGGTCACCGGTCCACCTTGTGGGAGGACGGTCAACGTTACGTCTTCCGGTACGCGGTCGCCACTCCAGAACGTTTCTACCCCATCGGCCATCTGTTCTGCGAGCAATGTGCCCTGCCCGCTGCCACTTAAGTTTGGCAATTCTTCGGGCTGTCGGTTACCTTGGTTCTCCTGCGGATCTTTTCATTTCCGATTCGATCACGTAGGGATACTCCAAGCATAGCCCTCTCCATTGCCCTTTGGGTGACTTAGCCTTCTAATAAGGCCCACTGTGAGCAACCACGTTTTAGTGCTGTAGGTCATCACTGGCAACATGCGCTGATCAAAGACTTTCGTCTTGAGATACTGCGGTATGTGAGATAAGATATTGCATAGCTTTCCGAACGCTGCCCAGCCGAGTCGGATTCGACGATTGACCTCTTGATGCTGATTATGATGATGATTCACAGACTGATGTTGATGATATGATACCACTATACACCTTCGTGGGATACATCAGTGACTGCCCTAAATTAGATAGCAGTCTGTCAACACCAGGAGTTAGCGGCTATGCTTTAACACAACAACAAAGTCGTAATAGAAGTGGTGATCATGTTTTAGTCAAATATGTCACAAACAAACCAACGTATCATTATGCGGCGATCTGCTCTTCTGTTGGTGATGAAGACGGTGTATTGAGAGTGACTTTCCTCAAAGTTTGTAACGAGAATGGCATAAAATGTCAAAAGGCCTGTTTTGAAGACTGAAACAGTTAATTCTCACATGATAATAGTTATTCTTAATAGTTGCTTCATGCGATTTAATACTTAAAAGATATGTGACATTATTAAATTCTATGAAATTTACTCAGTGTTAATCAATTTCATATATTTTCTATGAAATGGTGTATTTAATCAGTACTATGTCACGCTCGTCAGTCCCCTGTCAGTCAAATTCAGAAAAAACTAAATATCTCAAAATCTACTTAAAAAAGTGACTGGCCGTATGTAGTACAATATATTCATTAGATTATCTATCTTAAATCCCCAAATTTGTAGATATTTAACGTAAAAAGTATAATAAACAAAATATCCCCAAAAGTTACCCAACTTTTGAAGAATCACCCATATGATTGTTTGTACAGTCAGCAACAAAAGTCGATTAACACTTGCAGTTTTTTTATCTTAATTACTAAGCGAAATATTTAATTCAAATCAGAACAGAAGTACTTTAAATTTTAAGAACATTAACTCTTATCGGTTAAACGAAAAAAAAAAGCAGTTTATCGAATCATTTTGTATTAATTTAGATGATGTCAAAAAGTAGCAGTGTTAACCGACTTCTGTTGCTCACCGTACCACACACGGCGAAAAGAATGAATTTGACAATATTTAATAGGGATTAGGGATGATGCGTGGGTAAAAAAAAATTAGATTGAGTATATTTAGTCCATCAGTCACTTAATAAAAAAATATTAGACACGTATTTTTTTCTTTATCATATTTAAACAAATGACTTGGATAAAACGCATTAAAGTTGGCGGTGGTTAGCTGCGTCACAACTTCGTATAAAATCTAGCAGGGCATGTCGTCATGCCATATTTTAACTCAATGTATCGCCGTAATCTTTTGTTTAAGTAAGTACGTAAAAAAAGAAAAAATACGTGTCCAATATTTTTTAATTATCTACATGATATACAAAACATAATTTTTAATAATCATCGCTATTGCCACCGATCAACAACTTCAAATTAATCACCAAAAATTAATAACCAGTTTCAAAATTATGTCAATTATGACACTAATAATTACTTAACATGTTAATTGCGATACTGCACGCACCTTTCACTTTACATAATACTGTAATCATTCAGTTTGACCACATTTCACAAGTTATCGACAATTTACTGAAATACAATATATTTATCCGGTTTGAACTCAATCGAGAATGCAACAGTTTACGGCAGATTTATCTCTCATTTCCTTATCTATCCGAAGTATTTGTAAATAAGCACGTAGGTGCATCAGTTTTACATTAAACAATCATAATATGTATTTAGAATAAAATAAAGTTAGACATAGGTAACCGCATCACGGTCATGTTTTCCTTTTTTTTGTTCGAATTATATATCTACCTAATTAAACTCTGATACCTTTATTGTCCACCAAGTTCAAATACTAGTAATAGCTATTATACTTCTATACAATAGCAAGGAAAACAATCAAAAAGGTAAGTGAGCAAACTAGGCACATTCTTCTATACGTATATAATATTTTGAATACAGAAACCAGTTCATCGATGACACTTACAAAATAAACTATTTGACAATAGAATTGCCAGCAAAATCAATCTGCCTAGCCTTTTCCCAACTATGTTGGGGTCGGCTTCCAGTCTAATCGGATGCAGCTGAATACCAGTATTTTACATGGAGCGACTGGCTATCTGACCTCCACAGCCTATTGACTGGGTAATACGATACCCCTTGGTAATTCTTTCGGCCTTCTGACGACCCGTAACGACCGTCAAAGATCCACGAATGACAGCCGGGACCAACGGCTTAACGTGCTTTCCGTGGCACGGAAGAGTCTCGGTATGTAAATATATGGTCACCCATCCACGGACCGACCCCGGCAAGCGAAGCTTAACTGATGGATCGACCCGTGCGGCTGTTATTACTTAACCACGAGCTCCACATAGAATTGCTAGCAGCAGGACAGAATAAATACGAGCTGTGATTTACACGAAATAAGGGCCAATAGAGAATTGTACAAACACCTTCCAACGCAACCTTGCGTGACCAGACGACACGAAGACAAGACCTTTCCGATTCTAATCGATTTAACCGAATTGATCCGATTGTTTAACGCCCACGCGGCGTTAACACATTCCTCGAATCACTGTAATAAAGTTAAGCAACATACTTGAATCGCTATTCGATTGATCAATTTATATTTCAACCGATGATCGTTCAATCTCCTTATAGATGACACTCGACCTCGGAATTATTGGATGATTACAGTTATTAAATGTGCCATCGTTATGGATGCTTCTTTTCTATAGCTAGCAGTAATTTTCCCATGTCATCTCTTTCGTTCATACGGGACCAAATTGTTAAGATTGTTAAATGAAAACATGCTATTTTGAAAAATTAATCAATTAGCTAACTAGTAAATAATATTAATTTAATAGCTACCTAATATTGAAAACACATTTCTATTGTGTTATCTAATAAACTCAGCTCAAAAAGTATTATCTGTTTTTGAGACGAGTTAAATAAAAGCCACAATAAAAATGTGTTTTAAATAATTAGCTATTAAATTAATATTATTTACTAGTTCGCTAATTGATTACATTTTTCAAAAAAGCATCTTTTCATTTAAAATTCTTAAAAATTTGGTCCCGTTTCAGCGAGAGAGGTGACAAACTGCGACAGCCTTCTTAATTAATTGGAAAATTAGTTACTAATCTATACATATTATAAATTAAAGTCGCTTTTCGTGTCTGTTCGTGTGTGGCGGCGTTGCTCTTCTAAACTATAAAGCAACGGATTTTGATGCGGTTTTCAATATTAAACTTACATAAAATAATAAAGCAATGTCGATGTTTTGTCAAACCGTTAAAACCGTGCGAAGCAGGGACCGGGTCGCTAGTTATCAATACCTAAAATATGTAAGATCAAAATGATGAATTAGCACATTTTCTTCCTACATAAATACAGTCCAATACGTCATTTCAATCCAATTCTGGTTTAACGTAAGTAATGTCCTTCTCGGCTTATTTCTGAAATTAAATGTTTATTTTTGTCAGTAGAGATTATAAGTCAAAATTGTCATTTTGGTCAATATTTTAAAACAAGATGCGATGGCGCCAGCATTTCCTAGCTGACTGATCCCTAAGAAGAAATGCCGAAACGATCTCAGAAGTCAAGGTCTCTTTTATATTCCAAACATTTTATTATTAGGATTTTATGTGAGACTAACAATGCAGGGTCATGTCTGGAAAGGCCTTTTGAAGAAAGAGCCATTGCAACTTTGAACTGACCTGTCCCCAATAGACGGCATGCATGCATCAGTCATCGTGTAGCTAAACCCTACTACTAGAAAGACCCATGTCACAGCTCATGTCTAACGAAGTTTTAAAGCATAATTACGAAGAGTCGTGGAACGTTGACAAGTCAGACCACACATGGTCAATATCGGTCACTTTCGCCACCTCTCGGAGCACACTCGGTAATTATGAGCATTGTCTACAAACTTTCGCTCAACCTGTAGTTCTGCAGTTTGGACGCCAAACAACTAATCATTAATCATTTTATAACTCGTAGTTAGAGAGTTTATTACTAGGTATGAAGTTAATGCACCAAGAAACATTGTGCTGTGCATTCAGTATGATCTGTTTACGCACGCGTACATGACTGAATAGTGGACAGTTAAGAGCTTATACTACCTCAAATGGCTTAGCGTGATCCTCCGTTATGTCGATAATACTGCAGCATTAATTTTGAAATAAATATATTATATGGTAAAGTTGAGGATGATGTAATGTTAAATAATTATGTTTGACGAAACACGATTCCATAAAATTTTCTTCATAGAAAAAAAATCCAAAGTTACCTCCAAATTGAACAATAAACCGCTGGTATTCAAAAAATACTTCAAATTAGATCATGAAACTTTGCTAACTAACTGAAGTAACTATACAGCCGGTCTTGTTTTTTATTTTTCTCAAATTACCATTATTTTCACCGTAAAAAGCAATTACCTAAACTATCGGCGCCCAGCACCGCATTCAGTCTCGCTCTCACTCAGTCCGCGAGCAGTATCGTGCGAGCGAGATAAAAAGCCAAGGTAGTATGGGCTCTTAACATGAAGACGCTGGATATTTATGAAGCCTAATACCAGGGCAATTTGACTGCGGATAATTGCAGCACCTACAATTTTAGTGTCAGCTATAAATTTGTAAGTAATTGCTGTCGTCATTTTATATTACAATAATACAATAAAATATTAATAAAATATTTATTAATAAAACAATTTTTCTATACCAGCAGTGATTGTGCGCTCGTTGATATCTTTTGTATTGCGAAAACAGTACCAAATTGCCCGCAAAACTTTCAAACATTTCGCCCCCATAATTTTCAATTAATATTAAGTACAGACCTACGATTAATATCACAAAAGGTTGGCTAGTTTCAAATGCTAATATATACAGTTTCGTTTGGCGAGGCGCGCAAACGAATGCGCACGTCGCTCGCGCATACGTCAATGTATGATCGAGCCACCGAGCACGTTCGGAATGTGGTACGAACTACGAATGGACCGCGTACGATGATTTCACATAAAAAACCGGTCAACTGTATGCGACTAGAGATTCCGCCGCTAGCGCTGTGGATGTGGGCTTCCTCTTTAGAACAATTTACTCTAATGAATATTGAAAACCGGATGGAGACGCGTTGAAATATAAATGAAACTCTGAGCAGTTTTTAATGGCTCCGTCTAGTCCGTCTTATGCGTTGATGTTATTGTCTTTACCTGTCTTTAGTTCAGTTGGATTCACAATAGTCTGTTTACCAAGATCATCTACTTATAAAAAAAACTCTGTGGCATACGGCCAAAAAAGTGATGATATTGCAAAGCACCTAATCCGTGAGGGTCGTTCCCTAAACACAGTATTCACTACAAACCGCTCACAGGTGCCATATTATGATGTTCGAATGCCATCACGATTCCAGTGCGCGAGAGAGACCTAGCTATACTTACATGACCGATAACACCATATTTTTTCGGACTGGAATCATGAATCCTAACTAATATTATAAATGCAAAAGTAAGTTTGTTTGTTTGTTACCTTGTCACGCCTAAACCACTAAACCGATCATCTTATAATTTTGCATATACGTTGTCAAGAGTACAGGTACCTTTAATCCCGAAAAAAAGTACTGTTCCCGAGGAAAACAACAATAACGTTCTTATGATATTAGATGGCGCCACGTGTCTTTCGAATCATGATTCAATTATATTATTACAAGGAATAAAGAACGATTTCCCGGTAGTACGTTCCCGTGGGATATTTTTTTTTTTTTTTTTTTTTTTTTTTTTTTTTTTTTTTTATTATAATTCACAAAACTGATGTACAATCTAGAAACGCATTAACAAAGTTATAACAGCATAGGTCAGATTGACATCTACTAGATGTGAATCTAGCATGCGTAATATATGTTAAACACTTATTATTAAACTAAATTTAAAAAAAAAATATTAAGTTAATTAAAACTTACAAATTGTGAAATTTTCAACAACAATTTAGGGACAGAAAAAAGAAAAGCAAACATTAATACTTATACAATTAAGGTTTTAAGCTTAGCTCTAACTGAGGCTACAGAACCTGAAAAAATATCTATTTCACCTCGAATGGAGTTCCCAAGAGAAAGCATGCGGCAAATGGGTGAAAAATGACCTAAATTAGTTCGACTATGTGGCAGGACGAAAGTCTTTCGGTTAATTAAGCGGCTACTACTACGTGGAATACTAAATTTCAATTTTTCTAAAAGCTCAGGTGAATCTATTAAACCATTTATTAATTTAAACAAAAACATGAAATCTAAAGATTTCCTACGTGCGCTTAAAGATTTCATTTTATAATGACTCAGCCTAGCGCTATACGAGTTAAGACTATGACATCTGTTATCTGAGTAACATAACTGATATAGAAACCTTTTTTGAACGCGCTCTATCCGATCAGAGTGCACCTGATAAAACGGGTTCCACACCGTACTACAATACTCCAGAATACTCCGAATAACGCTGTTGTAAACGGAAATCGTGAGAATTGGTTCTTTAAAAATTTTCATTTCCCTGACGATGAAACCTGACAATTTAGATGCCCGACTAATCATTTGGTCGTAATGACTCCTAAAACTTAAACTGCTATCTACTAAAACACCAAGATCCCTAATAGTATCAACTTCTTGGAGTCGGGTGTTATTAATCAAGTAACAATTTTGAGATATATTTCTTTTTCTACTAAACTTAATGAAGTAACATTTGTCTTGATTTAATGACATTTTATTTTGTATGCACCAATTATATATGTTATTTAAATCTAGCTGAAGCTGAATAATATCGGATTCGTCGTATATAGTTCGATATATTTTTAAATCATCAGCAAAAAGTTTATATTCAGAGTCAATTTTGCAGCCCAAATCATTTATGAAAACTAAGAAAAATAAAGGCCCCAAATGTGAACCTTGAGGCACCCCTGATGGTATGCAAAATTGTCTGGATCTAAAACCCCTGAGATACACCAATTGTGAGCGATTTCTTATGTACGATTCGCACCAACGCAGCAACGACCCATGAATACCCATACTTTCCAATTTAGCAACTAGTAAGTCGTGATCTACCAAATCGAAGGCCTTTTTAAAGTCGGTATATATTGCATGAACCTCTCTACCCTCATCTAACGCAGATGAGATAAATGAAACATACTCGACTAGATTAGATAGTGTCGATTTATTGGGGCGAAAGCCGTGCTGGTTATCATTCAGCATATTTTTAAAGTGAGAAAACATCTTTTTCTGGACAAGCGATTCAATAATTTTACCACAAGCTGATAGAATGGACACTGGTCTGTAATTTGAAACATCATCAACACTACCCGATTTAAAGATTGGCGTGATGTGCGCCACTTTCCACTGATCAGGGAATAAGCCCTGTGCCAAAGAATAGTTAAAAATTGTAGTCAGAGGATCAGCCAGATTCGCTGCACATTTTCTAAGGAAGAGAGGAGGGATTGAATCAGGCCCGGGTCCTTTATCACAATTTAGGGAAGACAAGTAATCAAAAACTTCTTTTACTTCAAATTTACACTGGCTGAAAGTATTATTGTTATAGGGAGTGGGTTCAACTTGCGTTGAAGATTGTTCGTTACTATTTACTCTATATATGGACTGAAAATTATCGGAAAACAAATCACAAATTTCCTGACCTCCCATGGCAAACATAGTGTTGTTCAAAGTCATTTTGTTGGGAATATAATTGTTACCTATCCGTTTATTTTTTAAGTACCTCCAGACATGTTTAGGATTGGTACGCAGATGTTCAGCTATATTTTTTTAAAAATTAGCATAACAGTCTTTAATCAACTCACTGCAGCGTACTCTCAGGCATTCAAACGTAATTTTATCTCTAGGATTCCCGTATTTTTTATATAGATTGTGATATTTTGCTTTTTCTTTAATGACCTTTAGTAAAGCTCGACTATACCAGACAGGATAGCGCTCATCACGTGGCTTTGTAATCGGAGTATGCAATTTAACAATTGGCATAAGGATATCATAGAATTTTTGCAACATTTCGTTAACATTAGTTATAGAATTCCATTCAATAGACCAAACAATTTTCGCAAGTTCAGAGTTGACCGCTTCATAGTTACAGAGATAAAAGTTTAAGTACGGGACTTTATTTTGCACTAGAGGATTGCTATGATTAGTTTTAAACGAGATCTCCAGAGCTGGATGATGAGGATCAATTTGTATAAGTGGAACAGAGGCCTGAGACACCAACGCTTTGATGTTATTACTGCTAAGAACTAGATCTAAAATACGATTTGACTCGTTAAGTATCGCGTTACATTGATGAAGATCATTAAAGGCTAACATGTCTACAAAAGTGTGTTCTATATTACTACTAGATCCTTTGGGGACCAATAGTCCAGAATCCTCATTATACTCCCAAAAGATACTACCCATATTAAAATCGCCGATTAGTAAGTTGATAGAATTGTTTTTGCTCTTTTTGTTAATTACCTCTGTAAAGTTTCGAAACAATGCATCGATATAGTCTTGTTTGATTGGAGGTGGAATATAAACCGCACAAATATTAATATTTAAACCATTTTCACACTTGATTGTGATCCATAATTCCTCGCAATGGGACTCCCAATTTAATCTCCGTGAGACATCATATTTGTCCAAAGTTGCAACAAACACCCCCCCACCATCCCTTTTTGTAGTCGAAGAAACCGTAGATGACCTGTCGCGCCTAAACACTCTGTATCGGTTATCTAAAATTTCATGGTCCAACACCGTATCATTGAGCCAACTTTCAGTGCCAATAATTATATCGTAATCAAAAATTAAAGCAGCGGTATAAAAATCCTCTGTCTTGGTTCGTATGCCTCTTACATTTTGATAATATATTTTAAAGTTGAATTTAAATTCTTATAACACTATTAAGCGTGCAAAGTATTTGATTAATAAAATAATAAATTACAACGACTCTAAACATTCCAAATTTTTAACTAGCAGAGATTTGGTTGTTACATCTTTCCTCATGAATATGCGACCATTGCGAACCCACACAAAGTTATACTTCTTTTCCTTAGCAGCGATTCTTGCCGCAGCATGTAGTTTTTTATTAGCCAGAGTCAGATTTTCCGTAACAAAAATCGGCTGCTTTTCTCCACCAATGCCAATATGGCTGCTGTTCAGCTTCTGTGATTCATTCTTCTTATTAAAGTTTCTAACTGCAGCAAGTAGATTATCACGAACCCGAGGGCTGACTAACTTGACGACAATGCCACGTGGACGATTTGAATCTGTATTTAATTTGGCAACTCGATGAAATGACTGGATTTCATTGTCGTGAAGTTCATTTCCAACAATTCTACCCAACTGTTTTACGACCGTTAACAGGTTTTCGGTTTTGTGCTCAGGTACGCACTGTATTTCGATATTGCTCTCACGTGCTAATTGATCTATTTGCTGCAATTTAGTCTCCAACTCCTTCACTTGAGCGCTCATCGCGGCGTTATTCTTGAGGAGTTCGGCAATACAGTTATCATTTCTAGCATTTAATTTGACCTGATCATCATAAGCGTCAGAAAGAAAAGTAACAGTCTTCTTAAACTCATCCAAGTCTTCGTTCATTGAGGAAAATCTCAAGGATAGGTCATTA
This sequence comes from Cosmia pyralina, assembly GCA_946251885.1. NCBI lineage: Eukaryota > Metazoa > Arthropoda > Insecta > Lepidoptera > Noctuidae > Cosmia > Cosmia pyralina. The sequence goes on along the minus strand of OX276350.1, from coordinate 20,983,618 downwards.
ACTTCCCTTTGGACAGTGGCTAGAGTGGTTTCAAATTTCTCCAAAGAGACCTGTTGACTATCAAACTTATCAATCATTTCCTGCCGCAATTTACGAATCTCTAAAAGTATTGTGTCTTGCAAGTTGACCTCTGTGCCAACGCATGCCGCTCGAGGGGTAACTGGTGGTGACTTCTCAGCTGGCGTAAGTCTCTGACAAACTATTTCTTTATTATGTCTACTAGACGGCACCGATATAGAGGAATGCGTTGTAGCCGGTTCAGGTGCCGGTGCTGGAGCGGCTTGGTCAGTCTGTGTAGTGTGACCTTTAGCGTGGACCGGTGTATTAGTGTTGTCCAGTTTAGGACGGCCAGACATACAGGTTGGACAAGTCCATTTCGTCCTAGGTGTTGACGCTTCATCATACTTGACGCATTCCAAATGATAATGAAGGGCACATTTGCTTAAGCAGCATTTAATTCTCTTTTGTGTTATATAAATAGTAGCATTACAACCAGCGCAAATCATAATGACCAAAAAGTTAATCTTGTACTGGGATTCGAACTCGATAGCTCACGAGTCTCAGTCTCCGCTTGACAATCGCCGCCACGGTAGTTTTGAAATTAACACTCAAAATAAAGTATCGGTGCGTTATCGCACTACTAGCGATCAGAATGAAGTTGGTTGACAAGGTTTTTTCGAGACACCCACTAAAACGTTTAAACTGGAACTTGCAAGGTCACTTTTTAAAAATGATTGTTATATGTTTTTGTTAAAATACAGTCAAAAATCACTCTGCAAACGATATCACGTCTGCCAAATACACTTGGCTTTAACTTCCACACAATTATTGTATCGTAAGTAAAATTTTTACAATATTAATACTTAGTTGTTTACGGAACGGCAAAATATAAGTGTTTACTAGTTGACTACCTCCAATATATATTTTCAGACATTCACGCGGGCAAAAGCGAGTACTTCATAATATGGCCCCAGATCTGCACATATTCTCAGTCGTGCATTGTGTATCAGACCGGTGCGGTGCAGGAGCATACAAGACGCTCAGCTGTACAAAGTGGACGTTTTTGCGCAGGAGTGAGGACGCGACGCAGGTCATGTACTCGGCCGGGCCCGTTCACCTTGCAATGCCGAGCACCCCAGACATAAGTATAAGTGAGGCTGTGTAGATGCTCCCACAATGCAGACAGAGAAACTGCGACTTGAGTTTGTTGTAGACGGTTTTTTTCGGGATAACTTTAGTGAGTGCCTAGAGAAAAAACTTTTCTTGACATGGTCGGTAATTACACAGTAGAAAGAGTATTATACTATAGGCTCAAATTAAATTCGCTAGCGAAACTTTGCAGACGTGATGGGTATCAAACTCAAACTCAAAGCATTTATTTCAAATAAACCAATTACAGGCACTTTTGAATTGTCAATGGGTCGGTCAGTCAGAAAAATGAAGCTTTGCCCATTCCAAAGCGTAGTAGATCCCTACGGAAAAAAACGGGCAAGAAACTCCACGGACACTCTTTTAAATCAAAATATTTTACATAATATTGGTTACATCCATCATGTTGAAAATATACATGTGAGAACAATGTAGAAAGACGTGCACGTTAAAAATCGTCCGTAATAAAAAGATAAAAACTAAAACAACTATATTAAAAATTCGATATCGTAAACACGACAAAATAAAATGATTTGATGATTTTTTTTTTGGGGACCGCTTGTGTTGTTATTACTAGAAGTTTAAGTTGATAAAATCTGTTTTATTGTGTTTAGATATCAATACCTCTGCGGAATCTCGCGAGCTAATTTAATTTGACCCTGTATTTAAGTACATACTTACTATATTATACCTTGGGTTTCAAAAAAAAAAAAAAAACTGATCCAAATAGCTGAATCACGAGCGAATTTTTCCTTTATATCAGCTAGCTAGCTGTTTAGCTTAGAAATGAAGTGACAACAGAGAAAATTGAATTTCCCGTAGTATTACAGTTAAGGACTTAGGGCCTATTTCACGACGTCCGAATAGCCACTATTTACCGAATACATTCAAAAGTGGAACAGAATTTGTTTGAATTTTTTTTTTTTTTGTATCCAGTTGTTAATCTGTGAACAGCGTTGTGGGCTGCAATATTGTTCTTTTCTATATTCTACATTGTAGCTGTTAATTGTTCCTTTTTAAATAAAATAAAATTATCTGCCAAGTTAGTTAATAGGACTGAACTTAATCGTAGGTAGTGAAACAGGCATTTAAGCAATTATCTTTCATTAATATCATACCTACTTACTGCGCTTGCATCTATTTACGTCTGATCATAATATCCACTTAGTATTTCAAACGTCTTATATTGCACTGCATAACTGCCCAAATTCATATAAATGAATTCCCACGGCAGCTAAACGGTATTCTTTATAATCTTAACAGGGCAGATGCTGCGGCAATCGGCAATAAACCTGCCAACCTTGAAGATACAGCATTACTATACAACAGCACTACTTGCTAGTATACGTATAATTGTCAGATTTTTTACCAGCCAGTGTAACGTAACGAAATAAGAACTTTATAAATAAAACTGTTTGGTTAAAAATCGAACTAAATTATTCAAAATACGAACCTTTTTTTTTCGCGATTTCAGGTTTGGTCCCATAGTAAAAGTTGTCATAATAATAAGTACAATGACCTTTTAAAATATTGCCACTGTTGACACTTACACCCTGTATAGTATATACAGTAACTACTCAGTAATACATTGTTAAATAGCTGATTAATATCTTTGTAGATCGGACAAGATAGACATAAAACAGTAATGACAATTTTCATCTCCACCAGACTTGAAAATATAGCCACAATAAAATTGTCTCAATTTCAACTAGGTTCCTTTAGTTTAAGGCTGCTTTTCCAACGGAGATGTGTTATGCAGCTATGCTACGAGAATGTAAAAGCTAAGCCACGAAACTATGTGACCGTTTCCACTGATGCTAAGTATGTAGCGGAGCGAGTAAGATGTGCTATGAAAATGTGCCGCCGCGAGGTAGCTGTGTGAGGAACACTGCTCTGCACATAGCCACACCACTCGCGACCATCCATAGCACGCATCCTTCCATATAAAAAACGCAGCTTAGTTGAATCAGTTTCCACCAGTGTTGGATATCAAACGCATCCATAGCAACGTTGCATAGCACATCTCTGGTGGAAATTCACCCTTATGGTTGTTATATAATATAATGGGTCGATTGACCTGAAACGGCGAGACAAATGCAACCTAAAGTCATCTAAAGATACTGTGGTATCATTGTTATTCCTCAGGCACACAACATCGCAGTGTCCGCTTTCTGAACTCAGGGTCATACGTTCGATGTCGCGTCGAAAACCTGCCTGACCTACAAGATTTGCGGTCTGCACGTAAAATTCGCCAATCCGTTATTATCGCATACTTGCATTTATCTGGGGCCGTATTTTGTAGTTACAGCCATATTGCTTGGTAAAGTTTGGTTGCAAAGTGTTAAAAATGCTAAACCATTTCTGTTGATGAATATACATGTTGATGGATGGAGAGGCAGAGGAAGGCCAAAGAAAAGATGGATGGATTGTGTGAGGAATGATATGAAATAGAAGGGAGTGAATGATAGCGTGACGGTTGACAGGGGAGAATGGAAGAAGAAAACGTGTTGCGCCGGCCCCATGTAACGGGATAAAGGCAGGAAGATGATGCTCATTTCTGTTGCGAAACAGGGACGATCCTTGTCATCTCCCCCCCCCCCCCCCCCCCCCCCCCCTCCCCCGCTAAAACCTCTTGTCTTTTTCTGCTTATGAGCAAAATCATTTATTTTTTTAGGCAGGTAAGAGGGCTTCACAAGATCATGTTATATAATTATAGGTAGCTCCAATTAGGTCTACAATATTTTCGTTCCAAGTAAAGACGTATTATCTAGGAACAAAGGTATAAATCGTTATAAAAATAGTGAAGCACCTGATTCGTATCGTGTATCAATATCATCTGCTTCTATAGCACGGTCATTTTACATTGGATTCACAATAGGAATGAATGGTATATTATGAAAGAATAGGAAATTCTTTGAATAAAAATGATGGATACATCGTAACATGATGTTATTATTATTATCATTCATACATCATGCGTGTGATGTATGAACGTAAACGAAGCAAAAGGAGTATGTCAGGATCGTAGCATGTAGCGCTTAGCCGTTTTTGCCTAACGCCATGGGGAGAAAGCGTGAGTTTATTTATGTATGTAAAAAAGGATATTAATTACTTATTTATTTATAAATAAGTAGTAAGGAGAAAAATCCGCCCGGTTGAAGTGGGAGTGGGCCTAACACATCGCGCAAATGCACCCGGAGAGTTGGGCAAAGATCGGCACTTACTGGACGCCTGAGGGAGGACATCGCCGTCGAGGCAGGCCACGGCGAAAGTGGTGTGACGACCTGATAAGGTTTGCAGTGTCAACATGACCAGAGATCGTTCCAGATGAAGAGGCCTTTGCCCAGCACTGGGACACAATATACAGGGTGTACCAGAACGGTGTGGTCTTTAAGGGTGTGGTACAGGCCATCAAACTGAACAACTTTCTCCATGGGACCAACATCGTAACCGAGAAAAATTATCAGCTGTCCCGTACAAAACTTCAATATCCTCAACCCAAATGTATGGGATTGCTGATATTTTTCACGATTCCGATGTTGGTTCTATGGAGAAAGTAGTTCAGTTTGATGGTCTGTACCACACCCTTAAGTTTGACCACATCTTTCTGATACAGCCTGTAGACTAACAAAGCAAAAAACGAGCAACAAAACCGGCCAAGTGCGAGTTGGACTCGCGCACGAAGGGTTCCTTACCATTATCTATAAAAACGGCAAAAAAATTACGCTTGTTGTATGGGAGCCCTTTGTTCACATGCCATGCTATTATCAATAAATTCCACATCGTGAACATGATTGTCTTCACACGCTGAAACGCTAGCAGACATGATAAAAGGACTGGACCGACCCGAATTTTCCAATGCTTCCTGGTCTTCTGTCTGAAGCACCTCGTCTGTCTGCCCCTCTTAAATATTTATTTTATTCTGTTTTTTTAGTATTTGTTGTGTTGTTATAGCGGCAACAGAAATACATCATCTGGGAAAATTTCAACTGTCTAACTATCACGGTTTATGAGACAGACAGAGAGACGGACGGACAGCGGAGTCTTAGTAATAGGGTCCCGTTTTACTCTTTGGGTACGGAATCCTAAAAAAGGTAAAAACAAACGTGAGTGCAATAGATTGAACTTTTTTGCAGTCACTTTCTCATATCGCATCCTTTTCTAACATATCTATGGATTTACATTAATTCCAATTGAACTGTTTGTTAGGTTGAAAATCCGAAAATTATGTAAAACCATATTCATCTCCATTAATAGCATTTATTAATATGTATTATGGTAACATTTACGTAGTTTAAAATCATCAAAGGAATGTTAATGTTCAAAATATGGAAAACAGTGTAAAGTTATTTATTATAGGCACTTTAATCTGGCCAGAGGTGAAAGACATTGCTGCAAAATCACTACATAGTATAAAACAAAGTCGCTTCCCGCTGTCTGTTTGTCCCTATGTATGCTTAGATCTTTAAAACTACGCAACGGATTTTGATGGGGTTTTTTTTAATAGATAGAGTGATTCAAGAGGAAGGTTTATATGCATAATAAACGTGGGCGAAGCCGCGGGCAAATGCTAGTCATATAATAATTTAAAATAATTCTGCCATAGCTATTTTAATTTACCTCTGACTTATAATACGATTAAATCATTTTTTCTACTTTTTCTCTTTATTCTTTGTCTCCGTCTAGCGCTAGCCATTCGGGGAAAATACAAGTAATATTAACGCATAGGTATTTCATGGTGTTAGATACTTTATTACGGAAAATGGACTGTATAATAATATGTTTTAAATTTTAATTTCAACGATACACTACTTACAGATTAAAAACATAAGATTTTGTAAACGAACACATCACGCACATGAAGTAATGTCTCAATTGAAATGTATCTCGTTAGCTGCGTGTGCGCATCCATCAGTGTCAACGTCAAGTTTCACTGCACCGAGGTGGACGCACTGGACACTGCAATATCCATGGACATTGGACACGCAACGACCGTGTGTCTAGACTGGCTAGAAATGTTTCTCACGCTTTTATCCTTTTCCTCGAAAGCTGGTATTGAGAAGGTACTAGTAGATGTAACAGGTTAACCACGCCTTTAGTAGGTTTTGCCATTAATGCAAGTTTCTTGCCTGCGGCATACAATAACATTGAAGCACCAAATTACTTGCATCGTCTAGACTCTAGACCTTTATGGTCTAGCTAGACAGTGTGCACAGTGCAACTTTTATTGTGGCTTCTACTTACGGCAAGCTACAGCAATTAAATGTCACTGTGTAAATCAGGCTTCAGATCCTTTTAAAAAACTAGTTTCTGAAGAATGCTTAAACGGAGTTTAAACTCTTAATAGCTATTGATTTGACAAAATTATCTTTTGTTGAGGTCCTCAGATAAACCCTCGATAGTAATTCATTCACTCGACTTTTAAGCTAAATTTTTCCACAAATATTAGCCACGCCGATAAAGTGGTAAAATATTTTAAATTTAATTTTTTTTAAATTTACCTCCCTTGCACGTAAAGTTGGATAATATTTTTTTTGTCGTCTGAGCCCATGGTTTAGTGTATCGTTGGATAGGCCATTATAATAGTCTACCAACTTATATTTGCAGTTGGAATGTATGGGAGAACATGTTTTTCAACTACAATCTTAAGTTTGTTCTTGGGATAAATTCATCCCAACTACGGAACCCTTCATTGTGCGTGGTCCGACACGCACTTGGCCGGGTTTTAGTATTAATTACTGGCATACTCTGTTAAGAAATTTTGTTTTGTAGTCTTTATTACGTTCCAAACATTAACTTATAAGCTCAATGATACCAATTTACAATTTACGCAATTTAATTGGTCATATTTTATTTGACTTTTAATTTATTTGATTCTCGCATACCTAGTACAGTACTCGGAATATATACGTATGAAAAACCTATGGGTAGTTAGGTACTAGACTGGTTATGATGACGATAAAAATAATGAAAAAAACAAACTGGACAAAACTTGCTTACTAAGAAGAGCTATGAACCTGTTCCTGTAATTAAGTCTATTATTACTGATCATGTAAAGGAATATAAGTATAATGTAGGTATCTATACTAACCCACCATTTTTAAGCTGTCTAACTTCTCTGTGATAAAATAGAATAATAATGATTTACTCAGAATTTAGGATCTATAGGTATAACAACACATTTGAATGTGGAAGGCTACATGAGTATAAGAGTCACATATCTCATGCATCACATGACCTTCAAATAGCATTGGAACTTCGATAATAAATAAAAAAAACTTTTTTACAAAAAAATACAACCGACTTCCAAAAAAAACACTACAAAGTGAAAAAAAACTTTAATATAATAATATAAATAATATAAAAAAAAATATTTTTAATTATTTTCTGAACGTCGATTTTTTTTAAATATTTATACTTAAGGATAGATGTTCGGTATATTAACCCCAAAAATATGACCATTTTAAAGCCTTTTTTTATTTTTCAAAGAAATATGTGACTAATTCAATTTTACTTTTTAGGGTTCCGTACCTCAAAAGGAAAAAACGGAACCCTTATAGGATCACTTGTTTGTCCGTCTGTCTGTCTGTCTGTCTATCTGTCTGTCTGTCTGTCAGTCTGTCAAGACCCTTTTTCTCAGGGACGCGTGGAGATATCAAGTTGAAATTAATATCAAATACGTAAGTCTATGGTCCCATAAAGTTCTAAAAAAAATCAAGCTTCTAAGTCAACGCAATAAAAAAAATACGGCCATTTTGCGATACATTTTGATACTCGCAACTGCTGCATGTAAATCAAAACCTAGGGCACTTCTCGTTGACCTAGAATAATTAAATTTGGCAAGAACAAAGGTCTCTCAGCACAAGTAAAGGAAAAAGTCCGAAACTTGTTAATTTGTAGTTTTATGACATTTTTTTTTGAGATCCATTGTTAATTTTGTTTTTGGGATAAATTCTTTTCAACTACGCAACCCTTCATTGGGCTAACTGGTGCGACGAAAAAGTGGACGTTTTACGGTGTCCCGCTTAGGGCAGCGCCTTAAGACTGTTGTAATTTTATCAGTTGCTATTTCACGTAGCAGGTTTAAATATCATGGTACTCCACTGTTAAGTAGACCATTTCTACATCGTCAAAGATCGAAGACGCCAGGTCGCACCAGTTCAATAAAGAAATTAACCAATTCTAAATTGGAGCGAGAAATGAGTTTTTATTTCGATATTATGACCGTTACGGCGTGTATTCGCTTGGCAAAGATGCAAGCAAGTGCCAGTTAAAACAGATTAGGTCTTTGTAAGAACCAAAATAGCCGCTAAATTTGGGTCATAAAGCACTCCAACAATCTAAGAAGGATATACATATACAAATGCTAATAAGAGATAATTACTTGAAACTAAGCCCGAAAAGGGCAAAGAACAGTTCAGAAACCTTTAGTAACAATTAACAATGAGGGCTATTAATTAGAAGTGCCTTTAAAGCATGAGCATCTTTCTGTTGGTAAACTTAAAAGGTTGAAACCAAGTAAGTAACAGGTGAAAACCGACCATAGGTACGCACGGGTTTTGATCAAGCTATACATTTCCAATATTTTATTTTATTTTACAGTTTTTGGAAAATTTACAGCTAAACATTTTGTAAGATTGAGAATAATAAAAAAAACAACCAATTAAAAGATTTCACAGATAGAAGAGAACATATAAACAGAAAAAAAAATGAGAAGGTAGACAGTGTACGGTATCAAGTATAAAAACTTTTTTACAAAAAAATACAACCAACTTCCAAAAACAACACTACAAAGTAAAAAATTACTTTAATTTCGGAAGTCGGTGTCTGGTTATATGTATTTTCGTTTTTTGCCACCGACTTCCGAAATTAAAGTTATTTTTTACTTTGTAGTGTTGTTTTTGGAAGTCGGTTGTATTTTTTTGTAAAAAGTTTTTATTTTTCACTTTTTAGTTGTCCCCACACAAATTCTAATACCACTACCTGCAAAACAAACTAGAACATCATCCATATAAAAGTGGGGAAAAAATACGTATTATTGAAGCTAACTCAAAAACTAGCCAAGCAAAGTTAATAAATTTTATATGGGACCAACTTTGATGTATACCCTCTCGAATAAAATATTTTTTTTTTAAATCGGACGACTGTAAAAAGTTATGCGTGGTCATACATAAAATTTAAAAAAAAACATACGTGTCGAATTGAGAACCTCCTCCTTTTTTTTTCGTCAGTTAAAAATGAGTTTCAAACAGCATAAATTCTAATCAATTAGTTTACGTGATCAAAAAAGAAACCACAAAAGAGTCCTTTTTAATTTTGAGATCCTAGTATTGAAAATATCGATGTCAACGCCCCGACAGACCGCATTATACTATGACTCGCTCCGATTAAGTATGAATTTCGTCTGTAATTCGTTCCTACATAGGAGTATGTAATAGATAAGGATTGCGCAGAAAATCAGAAGGAACCCGCAGTCCGATTTTGTTCACAATTCGGGAAGCTCGGTTGAACCGTTAGCAATTCTAAATAAAAACGCCAAGTCTGCTATTCTTCTACGTTCAGAAAGAGGAAGTAAATGGAATCTTTTACAGCGGTGGAGATAAATGGGAGAATATGTTTTAGAACGGAATTGAATATACCTCAAATATTTTCTTTGTATGCCTTCCAATCGATTGTCATCTAAGTTGTAATTGCTGTATGAATTGTTGTATTAAGCTGATCTCGCATTGTATAGGATTTCCTTACAGTGAGAAGTCAATGTAAAATGGAAATGGTACGCTTATATTCCCCGAAAGGTTAAGCAGAGGTACAGCACACCCACATTTCGACAGTTATGTGTCAGTCCCATGTCCCAGGAGGCGAGCTTACCGCCATCAACCGGGTTCAAATCCAGACTCTGGGCTGCTACTGAGAAATAAATAATAGACATGGCAAAAACGACCTTACTCCAGACTGACTGACTGACTCACCAACGCCCAGCCCAAACTCTTGAACCTAGAAAGCTGAAATTTTGCACAAAGGTTCCCTTTATTATGGAGACAACGAATATGGAAGGATTTCCCGGTAGTACGTTCCTGTGGGATATTGCCGACAAGCCGCGGGCAAAACTAGTAAGCCATAATTGCCATAACGTACAACCTCAAATTAGTACCTCCACTATGTCATAGTTTATGAAGTTATGACACTAATTAAAGGTAAAAATGTCTTTATAATGTGCACAGTTGCAAAATCAATGAGCAAACCGTAATGATACAATGGGGCAACAATAATGAGAGTATGCTGTGCGAAACTGTGCAGTTGGGCAACAAAACGCGTCATCATCTTACATTACATTAAGATTTGTTAGTGTTATCTGTGGTGTTATGATGAATGATGAGATATAGGAGGACAGTCTTAGGTCTTAGGGGACTCTCAAACTCCCAATTTGGCAGGATACCTACCTATACCTACTAGGACTTCTTTAGATATAGAATGAAAACTTGTCAAAAGACGGGAAAAAAATATAAATGTTTTTCCTAAAAACCTCCTACGTTGACGATTACCGATTTGCTTTCATGTTGTTACTTCTTGCACAGCGGTTTGTGAACACATGATATCCATCTACATAATTATATGTATATTCAAATATAATATTATGTATGTAGTCTTTCAATGTTAGTATACATCAAAAATATCAGCATTGACCATTCTACATGAGCCATTAACCGTCTCAAGTTCAGTGAAAGGCCGGAAAACTATAAGCCATGGAAAGAATTGTGAAAGGCAACCATAATAGCGACGAAACGATCTGAGAACCAGATGAATTATTCACACTTTCCAAGATTTATAGTTATTTGTTTATTTTCGGACAATCAATTTATATCGGTTATGTCATTTTTTTATAAACAAGGCCATTCGAATATGGCGGCATGTAATGGCGGCAATTTTTTAAGCGGCACCGTTTTTCTCGTATACAGCCTCGTACACGTTCACATGGCCCTTTACTGCATGTCGTACGTAATATACTTGTAATCAAGTGACATAATGAGCAGGACCAGATTGTCTCAATCCGGTTAATTAAGTACAAATATTTGTAAATACTTCTGGTTTGTAGCAGGTAACATTTTTATTTTACTTAATTTGACCGCCAATTCAGTTGCTAAGCTTTGAAAATATAATTATGACAATATCCTCATTAGAGTTCACACGATTGTTTTTACACTATTTTTAAGGAAGACTGATAGGTACCTACTGCTGGTTTTCTACGTACTTTGCAGGGAAAATCCTAACAAGTAGCACATGTAGGTGATTTTGTTGGTTTTTTATAGAAATTTTTAAACACAGCTTGGTCCCACGCCCACCCCTAGTGGGTAAGCTACGATTACCGGTGATTAAACCGACCATTAGAAGCTGCAATCACGCTTGACCGTGCAATATCCGTGTGCATGAAATCTTGAGCAAGCAATTTCAAAACGCACAATACAATTTGTACTAGGTATATAGTTTGTTTGCATGGACGCAAATATCGCCTGAGCCAAATGAGTTTCATTTTGTTTTCTTCTAAATTATTATGAAAAAAAAATACGAAAACTTGTTATGTTATTGCATGCAGCTGTAAAAGCTGAGATCGATTTGGATTAGTTTGATCGAACTGTGATTGATTAAAGTAATTAAAACTGTTAAATTCTTTTTCGTTATTAACTCTATTGAAAGCTTTGAAATTAAAAACTTTCTCAGTACCTAATATAAGTATAAACGGAAACTATAGCTAATATGTTATTTAGGTTTCATTACTTTTCAGTTTTTAAATTATTATTATTTACAAAATTAATTTGTTTAGGAAAGTTAAGTATTCAGGTGTTTTATTTAATAAAAGTAGTTTACATGACTGGCCTCTAGAGTCTGAAAAACTTGTGAAATGACATAAACCAGAAAAAAAAATCTCATTTTACTTTTCATCATTGTTTTAATGGCTAGTTACCGATTTTTTTGAAGGTTACAGCCAGTCCTCCCTGTTTTTTGCATGCGTATTGGCTATTGTGACATTTGTAACTCTTTGGATGTGAAGAATGAACTAAAGACTGAATGATCTTATTTTTTTTACTTAGCTAATGGAGTCCTCGAAGAAAAAAAAATCTTCATTCAACAAAAAGGTATTTACTTTGATGATATTTCAATTTGTTTTTACCGCGATACACGTAACCAAACATAACTGAACTTTCAATTGGCTTTTCTATGAAACCAAGAAAGCGGAATAGTATAAAAGAATTGTAGTCGGAAGTCGTGAGAAGTGGGTGTCATCGTGCAGGAAAGCGGGTTGCCATGATAATCACCCATTGTCGATGACGTGTAGATGTACACACGTATTTAAGAATTTCGTCAACGAAGTAGGCAAGGTTTGTTAAACAAAAGAATACATAATATTTGTTTGGTATTGATAGTAACAACTTTGGTCAGGGTTCTTTCAGGTAAGAAACGACTAAACGCGAAAGTACACAACATAGATGCTGTTTGCAACGTTTACTGACATTTTGCTTAGAATCGGACAGAGAGCGTTCAACAATAATAGCCCTCCTTTGAGCGTATAGGAACAGTGCACTGCCAGCTTAACAATTTTCCTGGCAGGAAGCTAAGCAACCAAACGTGTCCGTTTTATAAGAATCAAGCTTGAGCTTAAGCTTGAGCTTAGGCATTAAGTATGATTAACACCACGATGAACAATAGCCTTTTTACCTGGCCTGTAGATGCTTTAATCACCGTTATAGGGTTCCGTACCCAAAAGGTGCCTACGGGACCCTATTACTAATGCTCCGCTGTCCGTTCGTATATAGGTATTTCTGTGTGTCAAACGGCTGTTATATCTTTTGAACCGTAATAGGTAGGCACTTGAAATTTTCATAGAGTTTGTAAATACAATACGCGCCACGAAAGATGAGACTTGACGCGCCTCCAGTCCTCTTTCCGCTGGCCCGATGAAACCCGGTCCCGTCCCGCGCTCAGACCTCTTACCGCTGAAGAGACAAACCACGCGGTGAGTCAAGTCTCATCTTTAGTGGCGCGTGTTGTACTATTACTGTGGCCGCTAAAAAACAAATCTTATTGCTGTTTGTCACTCTCGCTAAAAGTCAAAAACGGCTTGACCGATGTTTTTTTTTTTTGTTTTATTCTTCTCTTTACCAGAGTGGTCTACACGAAAAAAAAAAATTAAATTGAAATTTTGACAGAACAACGTCTGGCGGGTCAGCTAAACCTAATAAAAATTAAATAAAGCTAAAATTTAAAGGGGTCCCCATACAAGAAACGTGTTTTTTTTTTTATTAAAGAATTTAAAATAAAAATATAGTGATAAATATTGTTGGTACGGATCCCTTCGTGCGCGAGTCTTTTTACAAAAGTGGCGTTTATTTGTTTAGTTAGTAGAAGTAAACATTGCATCCGGTCCCTCGCCAGGTAAAGCCAATAAACAAACTATTCCTGTTCATCCCTTAGTTTCCAGATGCTATTGCTTCTTCCGTTATTAGAAATCTTTCTCGAGTTTCTTTGTTTATTCTATCGACTTTTGGAGTCACTGAATAAGATTATCTTAGTGTCCAGTGTTGCCCACTAAGCTGACTATAAATCCGAGACTAACTTTTTCTTGCATCACTTTTGCATTTAATCTCGAATATGGTAGAAGTAGACAAGTATACTACTAAAGTGACATTTGTAAATATGCTAAAGAATGGTAGTTGTAAAAAGATCAATCGGCTATAATTTTGAACTTTAACTGAAACTGACAGCGACAGCTACTTATGGCTACCAGCCCTCCAGAGTCGGAAACCAAAAACATAGTTCATTTAACCACTTATCTAGCATAAGCATTCGGCACACTAGAAAGTCTTGGTACGAGTAATTCCTTCGAATTAACGTCTCACATTACATAAAACGTATTTTCGTTGCATAAAACCAAAACCATCTCGCACTCACAGAATATTTAGTTATTTGCATAAACCACTTTCTTTGGCCTTTGCATAACTTGTAAACAGACCGCCGAAGAAAACCGACGCATCAGCAATATGAAAGTCTCTCATAGGTAATGTTCATTCATGCGGATATTTTGAGCTCATTGAAAATAATTTCTACTGAATAATAATCTTTAAGGTAATATGAAACAGGATTTATAATCTATTGTCGCGCATTATGCTTATTGCGAAGTATACCTCTTGAATAAAACCATGATTGTACTTTACCTACATAAGTAGTGGGTAAGTAATTCATCTAATTCAACACTCGTGAGTCGTGACTTTCATATCACTGTAGTATTATTATAGGCTAGCTGTACGTAGTATTAATTAACTTTACGGAGCAGAAACATCACGAACTTCATTTGTTTGCAGTGGTTGTTCCAAATTCAAAAATTGTAATTTTCTTCTCCATGACAGTAGTGAGCTGTTGGGCGCCAACTAAACTAAAGAATAAGGGCCTATTTCACGATGTCCGAATAGCCACTACTAACCGAATAATTTCAAAAATTAAACAGAATTTGTATGAAATTACCTGGCAACCTTAATCGTAGGTGGTGAAACAGGCCCGTAAAGTATTTTACACTGAGAATACAGAACTAAATTAATATTTGTGTGAAAATGGCGTTAAATATTCTTTTGCAAACATACCTATCTACATCAATTTCTAGGAGTACCCGAGTACCGTGCAGCATTTTGCAGTCATTTGAAGTTGCTCGACCGAAAACATTAAGACAATCGTAACAGCACGTAATACAACGTTTTCTATTCGCAAATTTTAGTTTCAGCAGCATAGATAAATCCGCAATGATAACAATGACGTAACTTAAAAGTTACGGTTATCGTAACGCGGTAACTAACTATGTAGTTACTATGTATGTTCAGAGAGATGTTCACACAGATTTCGACACTTTCACGATCGATTTCTCCCAAGCTTTCCACTGTTTGTCTTTACAAGATCTAATAGACTTGGATATGTAGATAGTAAGTCATTCGCTATACGTCTCGCAAACTACTTACAATTAGGCATTATACTAAGTAATTTTCTTCTTGGAGGCCTCATTGAACGTACTGGTAAGTGATAGTAAAGTAAGATTACATTTTCTCTATGTAATTTTGTGCGCATTACGGGATGAGAAATAGTGGTGGATAAGAAATGGCAAAATGGCCTTAGGATTTCAAAACGAGAATTCCTATCCCAAAAGAGCTCCCGAGAAGATTCGAGTTTCAGTTATTATTGTATACGTACCAATTAGAGACTGGAGATAGTTTTTACCATGATTGTGCAGTTTTTGCTAAGGTCAAACGGGACTCAGGACGTACTAGAGATAAGTTTTGACCTTTGTTTCAGCATTTAAAAACCATGACGCTGTAAGATTATTTTTTTAAACAATGTGATCATTAACAAATTAATGTTACCGTACAAAACTCGTTTGCATTCCTGTAAAAACATAAGAAACGTACCTATTCTTTTAAATGTTTAGCACGTCTTACGTTGTGATAATATCATGTTTTTGATGAGTTTTTAACCGACGAAAAAAAAGGAGGTAAAATAAAATAACGGTGCACCATACATAATCTGTACACTTGTTGTTTCCCATTGGGCTTAAAATTTAGGCGCTTCAACAAAAAGTTTGCGATAAAGACAAGATGCTGAAGGATTGGTCACGTAGGAACCTGTCTACGTGTAGCTTTTATAGCCACCCCTATTATAGAACAAGCAAAAAATTAAGCCGTCCTCGCGAGCAGGTAGAAGACAAGGCGATACAAGTTGGTTCGTATCGCAAAAAAAACATGACTCCGACTCGAGAAAAGAAACCAGAAACTGTCGGTCTGTCGTTACAAAAAATCCGACGCACATAACAAGCAAATTAACCGTGAGATGTTCCAGTTTTTGCAAATTACGCGCTTTCTGCAAATGTGTAACTGAATTTTTTGTGTATGTCGATGACTTCTTGGTTGCAAGGGGAGCCCTCAAACAAACTACTTATGTATTTTAAAACGTGGTATGGCGTGTATCGTTATCGGTCGTAGTTTCTTTATCTCCACGACTGGGTGCACAGGAGTAGCACGGAACAGTACAGTTACCCACACATTTGTTCGTGCCATTAATATACGTGCATATTTATGCGTAACGTGTCTGCTCTAACGGTGCCTCGGCAAGGACTCGAAAGAATACGTGATACGACGATTTGTACTCGTATTGAGTCCATTCCACTAATATCGTACCTACTTCGTAATGAAACAAGGGAAATGTCGTAAGTCATAAGATTTATTGATGATCAAGATTGTATGCGCTGGCGCTCGATGTTAAACAATCGACAATGAAAAATTGTAAGATGTTAATCAATTGTTTGTTTAGTGGAAGGTGTTAGTAGCAGCTGTTCTCCTATTTTCTTAATAGTTCAAGATTTCATTGACTTCGACCTTGTAACCTATAGTTGGTGCTATAAGATAAGGCAACTGAAATGATGACTTCGTGGTGACTCGATGAGGAAACTGATAAATAAAAAGGTAGATAGTTTAAAATAACTTGACCTCAATCTAGGTACCTCTAACTACATTACGAGGGTAACTAACTAAAAAAATTTTTCTTCAAAATTGTCAGGCACAAAAAATAACAGGTAGGTAAACAAAGATATTAAATATCTAACATTTTAATAATACATGAATATTTAATTATTATTAATTCCTTACCTGTATGCTCGTGCGCTTTACTTCGATGTAAAGCCAGTTATCCGTCGAAAATGCTATAGCCATTAAAGCAGCAGCCACGATTGCTGTGATGGTCGCTATGGACAAAGTTACCGCTGAGCAAGGCATTTTTACAACCTTCAAGAGACAGTAATAGATAGAAGAGGGTTAAAGGGATATTATCACAACCACAACACTTTATATCCTAAAAGTTCACCTACAGCATTTTCGTAAACACTTAACGGATCGGAAAACACGACAGCACACACACAATATAATAAAAACTCATATGAATGCGGTCATCGCCTGCAGCGTACCGAGTTCGCGCGCGAGACTTCTTTGCCTACTTCACTTCGCCTTGCCTTGCCGCTCTCTTGCGGATGTGAAACTTTCGAAAGCAAAGTAACTCCGCCAAGTGGCGGGAATGCAAATTAAAAAACAGGTTTTGGGATGCCAACGCTAAAAATTATTTGACGTGTGGTAATAAATTATCGGATTTAGTTTAGTGGTTAATAGTAAGAAGATTTACAAATATCTTTTTTCTTCTATTATTTTAAGTTTTATTAATTTTCTAGACTGAATAAAAAAATACTGTTTTTTTAGACAAATCATGTTTTCATTACATAATAATTTTATTCTGGTGAAATGAAACGCTTATGTCAAAATGAATGAAGTTTAATTTCATTCATTCATTAAAATAATTATTCGCTCAATGTTAATCAAAACATGAACAAGACAACAACGAAGAGAAAAATAGAAAATTCATAAATTGTAGATTTATGCAGTCAAATACAACAATATGTCTGATTCTCCCGACTTAACAAAATATGATGACGTATTGACGTCAATCTTAGTCACCGAAAAATCAATATTAGGTTTCCTCTCATCCATATTCGGCTTTTTAGCACGCAGGTGAGTTTCACTGTTTTTGTTTACTTTTTTATTTTTGTGGCGCCCTGAAGGCAAACTCTAATCATATAAGAAATGATTAATACCTATTCATGTAATCCCGGTCTGTATGTTACCTTTACCTACATTGTACACACTAAATAACTTTTCAATGTTTTCTTATGTACTGAATTTTCTGTCACAATATTGAGCGTCCACATGTTTGTGCCTCAATACTCAGTCCGTCTTCCGAATTCTCTGAATGTTCTTCATTATCATCATTTCAGCCGAAAGAACATAGGCCTCCCCCAAGCACCGCCACTTCGACTGTTGTTACTTCGCTCAAATTTTGATGTAATTTTTAATTACAACATGAAAAAAGATGCTTGGATAGATTTGGGGGAGGCCTTGGCTCAGCAGTGAGACAATGTAGGCTAACATACTTAGATAAAAAAAAAACAAAAAAAATGGATATTATTAATTTTTTCAAAGACTAAATAGACTTTCACACTCATTTTCTTGTAAATATTTTCCAGAACCGATTTCTACTATGTACCTCAAGGTCCGTACGAAAACATGGGATTCCCACCAGGAGTCGCTGAGGAGCTGGTGATCAAAGTCCTTAGAACATGTGATCCTAAAAGCTGGAAAGGGTCAAACGGTGCACAGAAGCCTTTTGACCTTAACAATGAGATCATGTGCTCAACTGTAGCCCAGGAGGTGGAAGTTGTTGCAGACGATGCTAGTGTTGATGATGAAGTAACTACCACAAAAGCTATCAAGAAACCAATTGAAATTACAGAAAAGTCTTCTAATGACCAACCAAAGACTCAGTGCGAGTCTCCCAGTAATGTGACCAGTACTTCGAAGGCGTTCCGAGAAGACTACAAACCTCCTAAGATTCCAATACAGAAGAACAGTGACACTTATAATGGTGCGGAGAGAGAGAAATACTTGTGGTCTCAGAATATTATGGAACTAGGTAATAATATCTTGCATATGTATGCTAGAGGAATTGGTTGTTTCCGCACTTAGTCCTTCAGGTGCACCATTGTGCATGGAATACCTTGCATATCATTTTGATTTAACTTCAGCTACCTATAGTGTGGGTCATGCTGCTCATACATTAATTGTCAAGGACAAATGTGATGTTAATGTGGTTCTATTTGTGTGCGAAGAACAATAACCTTATTCAGAAACAGAAAACTTAAATTTGTTTGATTAGAATATTAACTATTTATTGGTTGCAGTATCATCATTTACTATTGACTCACAAAACATGTTTACTTGCAGTAAACATGATGCAAAGAAAGATCACAAACACAAAAGAAAACAAGTGATTCATTTTACTGATATATTGCTAACTGACATCCAACATTTTGTAAAACAGGCCCATTATTTCTTACTTATACTAAGAGATATACCATAATGCCCATTTTTTTCCAATTCCAGATGTAACTGTAAAACTTCCACCAGACATAAAATCATCCAAGGACCTGAAAGTGACAATTAACCCTAGTGACATATGTGTGGCATTCCGAAATGGTGACACCATCATCAAGGACTCTTTGCCATACAAGATCAAGACTATGGATAGTTTCTGGAGCATCAGTGAAGGGAAACTGTTAATGCATTTGGGTAATAATTTAGTTTATGTTATAACTTATAAACTTATAATATACCGTCAAATAATATTCATATTAGGTAAATGCTACCTGGCTAGGTACGTACGCAAAATAAGCGCATTGACGTGGAGTTGCGGATACCAGCCTGTATTACCTAGCCTACCGACTACCGGCTAGGTTTGAGCATATAAAAGTCCATTCAAGCAGGCCCATAGTATAGCTATTTCTTTTAATACAAGCTGCATGCCTGATAGCACTTCCCATTGACAACTTCTCAGAAGCCTTAGGGCAGGGTTTCCAAAAAACAATGACACATCTTACTTTTACTTTTACTTACACACACTACACTACAACTTTTACTTTTTGTTCACTATAACTTTAAGTCAGCTTTGTGAAGAGAGAATAAATGATATACTTACTTACTTATAAACAGCAGTATAAAATAAAAAAATAAATATGTTTGGACATATCACACAACGCCATCTAGCCCCAAGCTAAGCAACCTAATGCTTGTGTTATGGTAACGCGATGGCTGATAAACAACTTATATACATTTTTTTTTTGTAAATACATACATATTATAGATAGAAAAACACCCAGACTCGGAACAAATACTTGTAGGTCGTACAAATATTTGTTCCGTGCGGGAATCGAACCCGCGACATGCTGCGCAGCAGTCAATCGCTCAACCACTGCGCCAACCGTGTCGTCAAAGTCAGTATAAGTATACCTGCTGGCAAAAATATTGAGCACTCGGTGGAGTGGTAGGGGTTGTTTGCACATACGTATTGACTCAGGAGTAAGGTCCGAAATTGCTTAAAGTAATTCAAGGTGCTGGCAACTATACCAAGTAGTCAAAAATGACAAACTTCGATACAAAGTTTCATCCCATATTTAATCCCCCTTAAGGGATGAACACGTAACATTACGCCTTGCTTCCCTGAAGGGTTAGGCAGAGGTGTACACACAGTAAGTGGTGTTCTCAGTAGCAGCCTGGAGTCTGGTTTTGTGCCCGGTTAATGGCAGTAGGCTCGCCCCCTACTACATGGGACTTCACATAACTGGCGAAATGTGGGTGTATCTTAAGGGATGAATTTTAAAAAATCCTTCCTGATTGCTCACTTAGATTATAAAAGGAAATCGTGTGCTAATTTTATATATATATTAATTTTTTTTTTTGTATAATATGCTTGTAGACCAAGAGAGAGGTTTAGGTTGTGCATTGTCTGTCCGTGAGTGAATTTTGGATTTTATTAAAATATTTGTTTTTACAATTTACAGAAAAAGTTCAAGAAAGATGGTGGAATAAGTTTTTAAACAGTGAGGAAGCTATAGACTTGGATAAAATAGACTGTTCCAGACCTCTGGATGATTTGCCAGAAGACCATGTTGCTAAGGTAAAGATATACAATCAACCTTTATCTGCTTATTATAAATCACTACTAATAAGGATTGATTTATGCAAGGCCTAGCTGGGTCCATGCTCTGGCATGTAAGAGGCACAGACGAGCTATGACTTTTCGTGATATAATTATGAAATTTATTGAATCTAAAGTAATGACAATCAATAATTGATAATCGCCTATCCATTCTGCCAGAAACATACAGGGTTAGTTTTCAATGACCAGCCAAATTTTCACAGGGCGTTCTACCCGTAAATATGAACAACTTTTACTGTGGGACCAACTTTAAAATCACGAAAAAAAGACAGCTCTTTCATACAAAAGTTCAATACCTACTCGACCAAAATGTATGAAACAGCTGATTTCTTTTTTGTGATTTCTAAGTTGGTCCCATAGTGAAAGTTGTTCATAATCATGGGTAGAACACCCTGTGAAAATTTGAAAACTAACCCTTTATGTAAGCGCATCTGTCCCAAGTTGAGCCCACGCACAATGGTCCACATGAAGGACTAAGTGCAGAAACCAAATCCTTTAACATAGAACTCTCCCAAGTTGTACTGGAAAATATGCTTAACTTTTAACCTCTTAACTGTCGCATGATACCACATTGGTTCATGTCAATGTGCGCTAGAAATGTCAACCGAACCTCACTCATAGGTTCGCAGCAACTGTCAATCCGAGGTCGCCATTGGACGATGGTATTTGATAGAATATCTGTTGACTTCGAGAGCTTTATCTTATGAGCTTATGCGGAATCATGCGACACTCAAGGGGTTGAAAAATTACTTATGCCCGTCTTCACTAACACTAAGCACTAAGCGACATCGAAATGAATGCCTAAATAAAAGCGCACTGTTTAATTTTCAACGCTCAGCTCAGTGCCGAAAGTTAATAATTCTTTATTGACATAGATGGTTACATAAACTTCTTTGAAGCCTCTGACTCCTGAACTAGGTGTACCTGTATGTCACGAGTCAGAATCAAATCAAACAGCGCACTTGTATTTAGACGTCACTACAAAAAGCAAAAGAAGAAGTGAACATTAAAACGTAGAATTCTACTTTCGTTTCCAGGTCCGTGAGATGCAATGGAATCAGGAGAGGAAAATGCAAGGTCTACCAACAAGCGACGAGATTCGTAACATGGACGTCTTGAAGAAAGCCTGGAACGCGCCGGGATCTCCTTTCAAAGGCCAAGAGTTTGATCCGAGCATTCTTAACAGCTCTTCACACACATTGGGATCATTTTCTGGACAAAAGTAATGTGTTATTAAATTATTTTTAACTTATTTTTGGGTTTGTTTGTACCATCAACATCTCTACGCCTCCGAACCCAAATGGGAAGATGTAACTACAATCTCTAAAGCGAGGCTACCTCGACGGAACGGCAGCAGGGTGTGGACTTTGTCACAAACTATGCTCCACGCCCTATCCTGCCCTATGTGCCCCAAAAAATGCAGCCACAGCAACCTCTACGATGCCACCGACGCTGCCGTGGAAGTGGCGAAGTTTTGGTCCAAATAAATTTAATACACTGTCGTGCCATCGACGTGCCAAAGGTCATCATGACGGTCAAAAGAAATTATTTACTGCTGGACTTAGCACTCCTCTAAGAATCGTGAGCGTCAAGATGACGAGATCAAGTCACCAATCTATAATGTATCACATTAAAGTGTTTGTACTACTTATGTACTATTTGTACCCTAAACAAGACATTTGTACCTCTAAAGGTAAAGGAAGTATGTCAATACGTGCCTGGTCCCGCTACAAGTTATGTGATTAAAACATTGGTCCCGCCAATTTGATGATTCATGCTATCGCTGATTTCATATGAAAACCGTTAGAGCTCGTGCAAAAGCAAATGTGGAAACTTAGTACGTCATAAGTACCTACATGAACGTGTGTAATTTTCAAAACTCAAACTCAAAGCATTTATTTCAAATAAACCAATTACAGGCACTTTTGAATTGTCAATGGGTCGGTCAATCAGAAAGATGAAGCTAGTTGCCCATTCCAATGCGTAGTAGATCCCTATGGAGAAGAACGGGCAAGAAACTCCACGGACACTTTTAAATCATAATATTTTTACAAAATATTGGTTACATCGTTCATGTTGAAAATATACATGTGAGAACAATGTAGAAAGACGTGCACGTTAAAAAGTGTCCGTAATAAAAAGATAAAAACTAAAACAACTAAATTAAATATTAAAATTAAAAATAAGCCATGGCAGCTAAGAGACGACCAGTCCCAACTGACGGCGCCCGTTCACGAACATGTATCATAACCTAAGTACACGGTAATTAATGTATCGATAACACTCAAACATTAGCGGAAGCTTGCACACATATACTATAAACGATAAGAAGGAATAGTGGGGCGCGTCTTCGTGGATTGCACTGTCTGTATAAACACTCGTACATCAAATGTTATCTATCATTCATCGTTATTACAAATTAAATGGACATGGACACATTTATGCAGAAATGAAATAACCCAAAATGGTTATGATAATTATACAGGATGTCCCTGAAGTCGACGTCAAGCCTGAATCGCGTGATAGGTCAAATCTTAATAGTTGTCAGAAAATAAAATCTGCTATGTGTTTTAAAAATTACGAGCATTTATAATAAAATCGAGAAAATCTACTCCCTGTGACGGTCTCTTAACTCCTGTTGCTACAAATTTTAACATTTTTTTTCTTTTTATTATGTAATCCTGAATAATGCTTCTGAAAACTGTTGTTTAAAATTTACAGCCAACTGCTCCAGTCCAGAAGGAAATGTAAATTTTTTCCCAACCAAGTAATAAAAATTAATACTTTGCCCAGTTTTAAATGACTGAACGCACGGCTACAGACCAAGCTATACAATTCCAGTATAAGCTGATCTCGCATTGTATAGGATTTCCTAACAATGAGAGGTCAGTGTAAACTGGAAATTTATAGCTTGATGTGTAGCCGTGTGTACCTACTGAAAAAAAAAATTAAATACATAGCATATTTTTTTTTTTATATTTTTCTGTCAACTAACTATTACGACTTGACCTATTACTTACCCGATTCCGGCTTGACGTCGACTTCTGGGACTGCCTGTATACAGAATGAAATTTAAAACATGCACCAAATCGAAATGGGAGATTGTAATAAGCATTATAAACAACTTTTATTATGAAATCAAACCTGAAATCGCGAAAACAAAAATATGCTGATCAGTACATTTATCTACATCAAATTCGTCAAAATGTAGGGAGCAGCTGATTTTTAGGGTTCCGTACCCAAAGCTTAAAACGGGACCCTATTACTAAGACTCCGCTGTCCGTCCGTCTGTCACCAGACGGTATCTCATGAACCGTGATAGTTAGACAGTTGAAATTTTCACAGATGATGTATTTCTGTTGCCGCTATAACAGCAAATAAGTACTAAAAACAGAATAACATAAATATTGAAGGGGTCTCCCATATAACAAACGTGATTTTTTTGCCCTTTTTATAGATAATGGTACGAAACTTTAGAGTTCTAACACCTGGCCGGCGCGTGTGTTAGAAAGTGGATTGTACACTAACCTTATAGGTATATATATCCACTTAATTAAAAGCTTTGTATGTCAAGATGATTATTAGTTATTTACTGTGTATGAACCTAGTTATGAACATGGTGTGTAAGGAAAGGGTTTCATGAAGAAAAGCACAGAAAGACAAGACTAGGTATTTATTATTTCAATTAGGCTTGCCAATAATTATTTATCTAAGAAAGCTATTTGTCCGTTCGCAAAACTAGGTAGACATGGAGAAGAACGAACAAGAAACTCCATGGGAACTTTAGTATTTTATCCATACATTTTTACATTAGGATCAGTCTCAATTAGGTATCACATTACCTTATAAATATAGATCAGATCATCATATATCATTTTTCTCAAAGTTAGCAACTATAACAATAGATAGGAATTGCACAATATCATGAGCAATATTAGTCGTATTATAACACATACAGAACAACATAGTTATCAACAATAATCAAGATATAATATTATCAATCAACTTACATGAACATTGTAGTTAGATCTTTCACAAGATCCAAGAGAATCCATTTTACACAGAACTTCTGCTATGCAGCGTGGTGTTTTACATTGGCTTAGCCAATGACGTATTATAACTTTTAGCAACTTAATAATTACGGACATGGGACACCACTCATGGTCCGTCTGTACCGTTTAACAGTTGTAACCAAAAGACTTGGATGATAGGACCTCCTTAGCAGCTTTATATTTACGGCAGACACCAGAGGGTCTTTACCGTACGACAGCTAGCATAACGAGTCCCCCTAATTCGGGGCAGTCCCGTCTTTTATAGTTTTTAAATATTACTGGTACCTACCTACTAGGTACGAACTATTCCCACCTCTTGGCGCCATTTTAGACCAATCACAGATGGTTATACATAATTGCCAAATAACTTCTAAAATAGGTATTACTTAACAAATCATATATTGCGAGACTGTTTTAAAACATTAAGGGATCATTTAGGAATACAGTTATTATTTATTTATAATCTAGAAGTAAGATCTGATACGATATTAGTTTCAACCAATCAAGGGTCATGATTTATTTCTGCCAATCACAGGTCGTGACTATTGTTACAAGTTATTTAGAAATAACTTGGTACATAGAAATTGCAATGTAAAATCATGAGAAACATTATTAGTATCATATTAATTATTACTTATTCATTTACAGTATTGTTATTATAATAAAGTCTAAACTTGATTATCAGTAGCCACCATAATTGTCTATTGTGCGACAACTCTACAATCGTTGATGGTAATACGAGTATTTTAAGTCGCAATATAAACAATTAATATAAAATACATCTGTCTATGAAATATCAATCAAAGAAATGCAAATAACAATGTGTACATTTCTACATATAAAACATTAATTTACGTTTAATAAAATATCACTGAAATGTAACGTTTCCGAACGTCACTATCATCTTTAATCTGAGAAGAGTGATAGCTGACGTTCTATGACTTTGTTTTGATTAATAGGATCAATATCATATTATATTATAAGTATAACATTAATTATTATATTCGTGAAACATTAATTTACGTTTATCAAGTTTATTCAAATGTTACTGAAATGGAACGTTTCCGAACGTCACTGTCATCATTCATTCTGACAGAGTGACACTGACGTTCGTAATAAGATTATCAATAAACTATTCAATTACTTAATTATTCTCCATAAATACGAACAATCGTTAATAATCCAACACGGCCATACTGATTAGTACTTTGCTCTCAAAGGACTTACAATAACATAGTCTTAAAACTTCGTTTTTGTGCATTAAAATCTAACAAAGTAGTAACAAGAGTTTCATCTTTATAAACACTAGTGTAAAGTTGATAAATATTTATATAAATATGCATAATCCAACACTGCTATTCTGATTATTACTTCGTTAACGAAGTACGTACTTAGCACACAGAAACACTATCTGACTTATCAAGACCAAATACGAATAATAATAAGTTTTTAGTGACAGATTCAAATGTTCCAACTTTTTATGTTAATTTTCTAGTTTAGGTAATTCGATTATACTAAACCAATAACAATTACTATTTATCTAGACACCTTGTCTGCTGCTGGTGTGAAAGAATAGTATCAAGTAAATAGTCAACCTGCGGTATAAATTATTATCAAATGAATAATTATTTCAGAGTAATATTTAGTTTTAACAAAACAACTGAAAAACAATAATCCATCTATCTAACCATTGAATCAAACACCAACTAGTATTCATTGTATAGCTAATCCAAACAACACGTCGCTCGGTCAATCTGACAATATTGGTGCAAACTGTATTGATCATCCATATTACATTTTCTGTTAATTAATTCCAAATTATAACATGGTTACTCAGTTGGCACCTAAGTACTCTACGTTGTAGTAAAAAGTTATAAGCCAAATCAAAATTATAGAGAACCACAACATCAGTTCCGACAAAATTAAGTTTATTTTAACCATACTATCAGTAAGCGCTTTGAAAGTGAAAAACAATTAAATAAAGATAATTAATAATAACCTTTAACCTTGGGACATATTTGTTTATCAACAAGTTATGTGATGTTTGCTAATTCTTACATATTAGTACAACGGATAAAAGAAAAATATAATTATGATTCATTTACTCTATGACATAGTACAAACTTTAAATTCTGGCTTTACTACTGACCTATGTAATGTTTTTATTCATGTTAATCAGTTCTCCAATTTTCCTCAAAATGTATCATTATGAACACCAGAATCTAAAATCAGTATTTCTGTGACACAGTTCAATTTCTGTTAACTAACAGATTCTCAAAACAATATTAGAATCTTTATTATGCAATGTATCATCATTATGTGTATACTTGCATTTTGTTTATGTGATGCTAAGCTCCATCCTATGTGAAAACTTGCATTTTGTTCTCAGCCCCATCTATGTGAGCACTAGAATCTCTTTCTAATGTCAAGCGGCATCCTATGTGAACACTTGCATTTTATTCTTAGCCTCCTTGTGAGCACTAGAATCTCTCCATAATGCCCAGCTTCATCCTATGTGAAAACCTGCATTATAATATTGTCAGCCTCATGTTAGTGAGAACTACAATCTCAAATTATTATTTCTAAGTTTCATCCATATGTGAACACTTTTATTCCATTGTCAGCCTCATTTTTGTGAGAACTACAATTTTAACCTTTCTTGCCAAGTTTCATCCTGTATGAAAACTTGTATCCTATTCAGTCTCATCTTTGTGAGAACTAGATTTAATTATAATCTAGTAGGTAAATAACATAGTAACCACATATACAGTCTGCTCTTGTATCCTATTCAGTCTCATCTTTGTGAGAACTAGAATTAATTATAATCTAGTAGGTAACTAACGTAGTTACCACATATATAGTCTGCTTACGGATAAAAAGTAATAAGTACAGTTATTGTCAATTCTAGTAAATGACTTTTCAAAGTTTAAGTTTTAATTTGATCTATTTCAAATTCAATAAATAAAAAAAACTTAAAGCAAAATGTTGCACAAGATTTAGGTACTTACTTTTGGATTTTATTATTGTTATTAGTAAAAACCATAACTATAAAATTTAATTTAGATTGCAAGGTGCTCATTTAATATGTTTTACCTGTTTTTAACAAAAAGTGATATAACTGCTGAATTCAATTATTTTAAAAACTTCATAAGCAAAATATTACAAGGTTCATAACAATAATGAGTTTATGACCTTTCCTCAGAATAATATTTACCATGTTATTATTTAAATTATAAAATGTAAAAAGATTTAAGTAACCATATATTCTTTTTTTTGTTTTGCAACTGATTTAAGCCATAAGATTATTTATTATGTTATACTGTTAGGTATATTTTTTGTGAAATATCACTTTTACAAACTCATTATGTCATTGCATTTACTTGGTTTTAGCAGTAAGCAGATGATATTAATTATTGATTTTATAAGTTAAGCTTCAATTTGAATTTTCACAAGTCAATTTTAGGTAATTAATGTTCTTTCAACTTACTCTTATTTAAGTAGGCAAGTACTTTAGGAATACTTTTATGCAAAATACTGGTCAATTTCATATAACAAAACCTGCTTCTTAAGTCTTTAAAATACCAGTTGAAGCTTAACTTTTATTGACAAACTTTTGTTTTAAAATTCTATTTTATAGACATAGGTTACAAAAAAGATTAAATAATAATAAAGCAGAGCCTCTAAAGGCATTACCGACTTTAGTTAATTTGTAGGTACCGCTGCTCCATTGAATTCTTGGGATGTTTTTTGAAGATTTTGTAGCAACTTGCAGCTCCGCAGGGACTGTGCTGGCTCTCAGATGGTAGCACGTTGTCATCGTTATGGTGAGGGTTGAGTCAACGACTCGCAGACACCATCGGCTTCCAGCAAAACACGGATTGCTCCAACATTGATCATGAAAATAGCAAAATAATATTCATTAGAAATCTTTTATGTAAGACGGAGCACTATCCCACTTCTGATGTTAGAAAGTGGATTGTACACTAACCTTATAGGTATATATATCCACTTAATTAAAAGCTTTGTATGTCAAGATGATTATTAGTTATTTACTGTGTATGAACCTAGTTATGAACATGGTGTGTAAGGAAAGGGTTTCATGAAGAAAAGCACAGAAAGACAAGACTAGGTATTTATTATTTCAATTAGGCTTGCCAATAATTATTTATCTAAGAAAGCTATTTGTCCGTTCGCAAAACTAGGTAGACATGGAGAAGAACGAACAAGAAACTCCATGGGAACTTTAGTATTTTATCCATACATTTTTACATTAGGATCAGTCTCAATTAGGTATCACATTACCTTATAAATATAGATCAGATCATCATATATCATTTTTCTCAAAGTTAGCAACTATAACAATAGATAGGAATTGCACAATATCATGAGCAATATTAGTCGTATTATAACACATACAGAACAACATAGTTATCAACAATAATCAAGATATAATATTATCAATCAACTTACATGAACATTGTAGTTAGATCTTTCACAAGATCCAAGAGAATCCATTTTACACAGAACTTCTGCTATGCAGCGTGGTGTTTTACATTGGCTTAGCCAATGACGTATTATAACTTTTAGCAACTTAATAATTACGGACATGGGACACCACTCATGGTCCGTCTGTACCGTTTAACAGTTGTAACCAAAAGACTTGGATGATAGGACCTCCTTAGCAGCTTTATATTTACGGCAGACACCAGAGGGTCTTTACCGTACGACAGCTAGCATAACGAGTCCCCCTAATTCGGGGCAGTCCCGTCTTTTATAGTTTTTAAATATTACTGGTACCTACCTACTAGGTACGAACTATTCCCACCTCTTGGCGCCATTTTAGACCAATCACAGATGGTTATACATAATTGCCAAATAACTTCTAAAATAGGTATTACTTAACAAATCATATATTGCGAGACTGTTTTAAAACATTAAGGGATCATTTAGGAATACAGTTATTATTTATTTATAATCTAGAAGTAAGATCTGATACGATATTAGTTTCAACCAATCAAGGGTCATGATTTATTTCTGCCAATCACAGGTCGTGACTATTGTTACAAGTTATTTAGAAATAACTTGGTACATAGAAATTGCAATGTAAAATCATGAGAAACATTATTAGTATCATATTAATTATTACTTATTCATTTACAGTATTGTTATTATAATAAAGTCTAAACTTGATTATCAGTAGCCACCATAATTGTCTATTGTGCGACAACTCTACAATCGTTGATGGTAATACGAGTATTTTAAGTCGCAATATAAACAATTAATATAAAATACATCTGTCTATGAAATATCAATCAAAGAAATGCAAATAACAATGTGTACATTTCTACATATAAAACATTAATTTACGTTTAATAAAATATCACTGAAATGTAACGTTTCCGAACGTCACTATCATCTTTAATCTGAGAAGAGTGATAGCTGACGTTCTATGACTTTGTTTTGATTAATAGGATCAATATCATATTATATTATAAGTATAACATTAATTATTATATTCGTGAAACATTAATTTACGTTTATCAAGTTTATTCAAATGTTACTGAAATGGAACGTTTCCGAACGTCACTGTCATCATTCATTCTGACAGAGTGACACTGACGTTCGTAATAAGATTATCAATAAACTATTCAATTACTTAATTATTCTCCATAAATACGAACAATCGTTAATAATCCAACACGTGCGCCGTCCTTACGCGTTCCGTGCCCCGCCCCTTGGAAACTGGGTATAAAGTACGGATAGTAAAATAGGCAATATTACTACAATTAACTGATATTATCAAGCGCATTGAGAATGATGACACGGTTCCGCCGCAAAAAGCAGTATATTGAAACTTAATCAACTTTCAACCCTCAAGTTAAATAATATTTTCTCACAACTTATAAAACACGGTTATGATATAATTACCTCGTCAAATACTACGTAAAGTAATTAGGGTTTCCACTGATCAAAATATAAATCAAAATCATTAAGATTGTTTGTTTCATTTCTGCATACACCTGTCCAATTCTCTAAAAATAAAATTTTCGATCTTTGACAATAAAATATTAGGTTGGAGAAAAAGTCTTTTCGCATTATAGTATGTATGAACTTTAAATAAAATATCTTTGGCTATACTATTTGTATCTGGCTGGTTTTGGTATCATGGAAAGTTTAAATTTTAAAGAACATAATTCCAAATTTAAATTAGGAAAATGTGTGATTTTCATTTGTTTTTCGTACTGTCATGATGAGTCAATCTAATGAAGAAATTCGATACATTTTCAAATTTTACTACAAAAAAGGGTAAAAATGCAACGCAAGCCGCGAAAAAAAATTGCGATGTTTATGGACCCAGTGCAGTGTCTGTGAGAGTAGCACAAATTTGGTTTAAGCGTTTTCAATCCGGAAATTTTGATGTCAAAGATGCACGTCGCTCTGGTCGCCCTATTACGGATAAAATGGATGCCATTTTTGAAAAAGTGGAGCAAGATCGGCATATCAGTAGTTACGACGTAGCTGAAGAACTGGGAATTGACCACAAAACAGTTTTGGCGCATTTGAAAAAAACTGGGTACACAAAAAAGCTCGATATTTGGGTACCTCACGAGTTCACTGAAAGAAACCTAATGAACCGTGTACTCATTTGTGATTCTTTATTACGACGTAATGAAACCGAACCATTTTTGAAGAAGCTGATAACTGGTGATGATAAGTGGATCACGTACGACAAGAACGTGCGAAAAAGGTCGTGGTCAAAGGCCGGTCAGGCTTCACAGACTGTGGCGAAACCCGGGTTAACTCGCAACAAGGTGATGTAGTGTGTGTGGTGGGATTGGAAGGACATTATTCATTATGAGCTGTTACCACCAGGCAGGACCATCGATTCTGAACTCTACTGCGAACAACTGATGAGATTGAAGCAAGAAGTTGAGAGAAAGCGGCCGGAATTAATCAACAGAAGGGGTGTGGTTTTTCATTCCACTCAGCAAAAATTAAGAGAGTTTGGCTGGGAGGTTTTAATGCATCCGCCTTATAGTCCTGACCTTGCACCTTTAGATTTCCACCTGTTTCGGTCTCTTCAGAATTCTTTAGGCAGTGTCAGGTTAACATCACGAGAGGACTGCCAAAACCACTTGTCGCGGTATTTTGATCAGAAGTCCCAAAATTTCTATAGCAATAGGATCATGTCCCTACCTAGAAGATGGCAAAAAGTTATCGAACAAAATGGTACCTACATACTTTAGATAAATGTAAATAATGTATATTAAAAAATGTTTTGAATTTTCTTAAAAAATGCGAAGAAACTTTTTCCCCAACCTATTATATGATACTTAAATTACGCACGTTCATGTACAGAGGCCAGCACATCAAGCTACCAAAATCTGTCAAATTTCTTTGATAAATTTTCTTCTTTATTACAAAGGAATAAGGTTTATATTCAATTGGGAAAATTTGACAGATTCGGTTAGCTTGATGTGCTGGCCTCTGTACTTACGACGTACTAAGTTTCCACATTTGATTTTGCACGAGCTGTAACGGTTTTCATATGAATTCAGCGATAGCATGAATCATCAAATTGGCGGGACCAATGTTTTAATCACATAACTTTAATTTGGCACTTACAATTGTATTAAAAATTGAGTATTTACCTGTACATATGTAGTATTAAGTCTTAGGGTGTGAATTACCTGCCTCTGAGCAGCGCTTCCGGAATGTCCTGCCACTTTGACGTCAAAGTGGTGGGACCAGGGACGTATTGACATACTTCCTTTACCTTAAGAGGTACATTTGTTTAGAGTACAAATAGTACATATGTAGTACAAACACATTTTAGATTGGTGACTTGATCCCGTCATCTAAAAAAACTATAAACTTTTTTATTTATTTTTTTTATCTTGACGCTCACTAAGAATCGGCCCAATACCCGGCCCTTCCATCCTGCGGATTTCTGCGACCTTTACTAGATCGTCATGGCACATTGTGGGGCACTCGAAAAAATTCGACCCCATTTGTATCAGTAAGGTAAATAATTTTAGTAAATATGTTATTAGTCTCTCATCTCTGTTGCAAATAATTAGAATTATTTACGTGCCTCGGAAAGCACGTTAAGCCGTTGGTCCCGGCTGTCATTCATAGATCTTGATAGTCGCAGTTGTAGACAGGTGCCCAAAAGTTAAGGGGTATCGTGTTACCCAGTAACTGGGTTGCGTAGGTCTGATGAGCAATCGCTCCGTGTAAAATATTGGTATTCAGCTGCATCCGGTTAAGCTGGAAGCCGACCCCAACACAGTTGCGAAAATGCTAGGCAGATTGATTTACTTGATTTGAATGATTCGCTAAATTGACCTATTTGAGAACATTTAAATATCATGTAGAACTAAGAACACGTTGTTAATATATCCCAATTATTGGCTTTTTAGCTTAGCGCTAACTACGACTACAGACATTGAGTCAGATATTTAAACTGCTCTTCGGATTTAGGATTTAAAATAACATGACAAACATTTTATTAAAAACTTTTATGGTAAACTTTTTATTAAAAAAGATTTAAAGTATTTTAACAATGTAGGGTAACACGATATAAAATTAAAATCCTGATAGCACCAGCTTTCCAATCAATGTTTTATCTTCCAACAATTTGTGAGCCTTCTTTAAGTTATCAGCGTTGATCGGACTCATCGTTTTCGTCAGAGTGCATTTTAGCTTCCCCTCTTCCAGCCACTGGGATATCTCCTTCAATAGCTCATATTGTCTGATCCTGTCTTCAGTATTATACTTTATCCTCGTAAACATCATCTCTGACACCAAAGTAATGCTCTTGTCTTTCAATGGTCTTAAATCTACCAGAGCCCTACTGTCGACAATTAAACATATTTTACCTTGAGGTTTAATAGCTTTCATCAGTGTATCCCAATACGGTGCGGGGTCGAAATTAACAAGAATGAAGTCAACTCCTGCTCCAAAACCATTCGCTTCTAACTGTGGTATCAGATCCTGAGAATAGTTGAGAACAATGTCTGCTCCAAATTGGCGCGTGAAAGCTTGTGTTTCTGGACGAGACGCAGTTCCAATCACTTTGAGCCCTAGATTCTTAGCGACCTGCGTCGCTACTGATCCCACTCCACCGGCGCTGTTGATGACCAACAAAGACTTTCCTTTGTCCTTCTCTGAGAGCAGCAAACGGTCATAAATTGTTTTGAAAGTGGTAAGGGAAACGACTGGCATAGCCGCTGCTTGTTCAAACGTCCAGCTCTTTGGTTTTCTTCCCAGCAGAAATTGGTCAACAGCTATGTATTGTGCGTTAGAGCCAGTTCTCCTCAAGTCGCCAATGAAAAATACTTCGTCGCCAATATGCCATAAATTGGCTTTCGCTCCCTTGGCGACTATAATTCCAGCGCCATCGACTCCCAAAATCCGCGGCGTATTTTCTGTATTCGGTTTTGGAGCGCGTTGCTTAGCATCAATGGGATTGACTGCGGTAGCCTTAACTTCAACTAATACATCTGATTCATTAACACTTGGTAAACTCACTTCTACATCGAGGAGACTCTCCGGATGTTCAATCGGCAAATATTTATAGAGCCCAACTGCTCGCATTGTTTTCGGTAAACTCGCCATTGAAGTAAGTAACTTTGGACGCGAGTGTAGCGGCTGCAGAGAGAAATGTAACTGAAACAGAAAGTATTTTAATGTTATCATCACAATTTAAGTAATATCAATATCATTGTCACGCTTATAATGACAAAATGACAACGCGTAAAGTATGTTTATTACTCATATCGGGTTCTTATCAAAATCTAAGCCAACCTTTCCCAAAGCGGGCGATAACGCCCCTTGTGGGCTCTGCAGGCCTAAAGGAGGGCAGTAAGAGACCCGAAAAAAAAATGGGGGCGTTGTGTAGAGGCTTAAGGGGCGATTTGTAATTTCATCTAGGAGGACTCTTAGACACCGACTGAGCTCTCGAGTCTCGACTACAACTTGTGAACATC
The DNA here is from genome assembly GCA_946251885.1 of Cosmia pyralina. Taxonomy (NCBI): domain Eukaryota; kingdom Metazoa; phylum Arthropoda; class Insecta; order Lepidoptera; family Noctuidae; genus Cosmia; species Cosmia pyralina. The sequence continues at coordinate 20,948,799 of OX276350.1, read as the reverse complement.
AACTAATAATAGGTCTTTACCTATGAAATTGCCGTTTTGTATGAAAAAATTTAAACGAATTTTTTTCATGCATTTTTTATTTGTATTAATCGAAGTAATCACCCATGCAATCAATGCATCTTTGCCAACGCAGTGGCAGTTTATTGATGCCCTTCTTATAGAAATCAGCTGGACGGGAGGCAACAAATTCTTCAAAGGCATTTTGTACTGCCTCTCGGGTATTGAATTTTTTTCCCGCCAAGAAGTTATCCAAATTTTGGAAAAAGTAGTAGTCTGTAGGCGCAAGGTCTGGTGAGTAGGGCGGATGACGGAGAGCTTCCAACCCCAGTTCTTGCAACTTGGAGACCGTCTGCTGTGCAGTATGAGGTCGCGCGTTGTCGTGCAGGAGCAGCGGAGACGAGCGATTGACCAATGCTGGTTGGAGATGTGCCAGCTTTTCCATCATTGTGTTCAGTTCTTCACAGTACACATCTGAAGTAATGCTCACCCCGTTTGGTAAGAAGCTGTGATGAATCACACCGGCGCTAGATCACCAAACAGTGACCATCACTTTTCTAGGGGTAGGTTTTCGTTTAGGGCATTGTTTAGGTGCTGAACCAGGATCCAACCAACTTGCTGAGCGCTTGCGGTTATCAAACAGAATCCATTTTTCATCGCAGGTCACAATGCGGTTCAAAATTCCTTCATTTGTGTGTCTGTTGAGCAGTGCAAGGCACGTCTCGACGCGTACTTCGCGCTGGCGATCATTGAGTTCGTGGGGCACCCATTTGTCAAGCTTTTTTACCTTGCCAATTTGACGCAAATGGACCAATATTGTTTTGACGCTAACGTCGAAAGCTGCTGCTAATTCAGCCGTAGATTGTGTATCATCAGCTTCCACAATCGCCTTTAATTCGTCATTGTCGACCGAAGTCTTCGGACGACCGCGAGGTTCATTTTTCAGGTCGAAATTTCCAGAATGGAAGCGAGCAAACCAATAACAAGTAGTGCGTTGGTTTGTAGTGTTAGCTCCGTAAACGTCGTTGATGTTGCGTGCCGCTTGTGCCGCGTTGCTGCCACGACGGTACTCATATTCCATAATTACTCGAATTTTTAACGTATCCATGATGACGAAAAAGATTAAAATGCGATGAAAATGTAACACTAATCAATAAACAAATGACTACTTTTGGAAAAAAAATCCATGTTTTTAAAATAAAATTAATTTGAAATTAGAATTCTTAGCCAAACAAAAATTATTTTGATTTGAAATGGCCAGTACTGCAGAACGGCAATTTCATAGGTAAAGACCTAATATTAATTAACAGATTGTTCAAACTAACTCGGTTCGATATTTCTCTCCTTGTAGTTCATATATCTGTCCTGTTTTATTGAATAAATAAAATAATAAATTTACTTTTAAAAAAGTAAAAACCGACTTCAAAACCAAAAACGAATAAAATAACTTTCTTAAAACACTTAACAGCTTCTGAAGTCGGTGTCAAGCTAAAGTGCATTGAAGAATTGAAGACACTGACTTCAGAAGCTGTTAAGTGTTTTATGAAATTTATTTTATTCGTTTTTTATTTTGTAGTCGGTTTTTACTTTTTTTAAAGTACATAAATTTATTTTTCCATTTTTAGTTGAATAAGTATAAAATTACATAAGTAGGTAAGCCCAAGTCGAACGAAAAGAAAAATCATCAAAATCCGCTTAGAAATGTCGGAGATACAATGCATTTATGCATATAACTTTGATAAGAATTACATAAGAATAAATACATAATATATTATATACTAAAACCTTCCTGAAAGTATGTAGATTACGTTAGTGAAATAATCATCAAAATTGGTTCATTAATTTTTGAGAAAATTGCGGACAAACAAATATACATACATACGGGTCGAATACAGAACCTCCTTTTTTGAAATCGGTTAAAAATTATGTCAATCGGTCGCTCCGTTTAGAAATGAAAGTAGACTCAAATAAAAAAATAAAAATAAATTTACTTTAAAAAAGTAAAAACCGACTTCAAAAACTAATAAAATAACTTTCATAAAAAACTTAACAGCTTCTGAAGTCGGTGCCAAGCTAAGGTGCATTGAAGAATTGAAGACACCGACTTCAGATTCTTCAGAAGCTGATAAGTTTTTTCTGAAATTAATTTTATTAGTTTTTGGTTTTTGAAGTCAGTTTTTACTTTTTTTAAAGTAGCTAAATTATTTTTCCATTTTAGTTGAATATACAATTACATAAGTAAGAATCATCAAAATTTTTAGAAATGCCATAGATACAGTATTTACGCATATAACTTCTTACTTACATAAAAATAATTAGGTACATAATTAATTATATACCAAAACCTTCCTGAAAGTATGCAGATCACGTTAGGTAGTGAAAGAATCATCAAAATTGGTTTATTAGTTTTTGAGAAAATCGCGGACAAGCAAACATACATATATATATATAGATACATACATACGGGTCGAATACAGAACCTCCTTTTTTGAAGTCGGTTAAAAAGGCAACAGACACACTTTCGCATTTTAATATAGATAATTTTCGTAAGTAAGTAAGGTCAGTCGGGGCAAGGGCGCCATATTTTTTGCATAGATGATTTCGATGCAAAATATTTTTGCTTAATGCTGACTTAATCCAGAAAAACATACAATTTACTAAATAGAGCTTACGCGCTTTACGCGTCCTATAGGCTACTGCGGCTTCCTTAACAAAATTGGAGCAAGTGCGCCATAGACTAGTAATCAGAGGTTGTGAACCTTAAATGCTTTTTTTTAATACAAAGTAAAAACTGCTTTTTGGTTGAAATAATAGATCTATCATTAACCAAATTGGACTTTTATTAATTAAAAAAATATAAAAAGAGGTAACAATGTTTCCTTTGACGCGATGGGGTCGCGACCTCTTTAGGGGTCGTTATACTCATTGTAACGACCAACTTTTACAATGGGACCAAACCTGAAATCACGAAAAAAAAACTGCTGATTGCTTTTGTATTACACTTATGTTCGCCTAACCGTGCGTTTGCAGTGGCGAAACATTCACATGAAAACATGAAACAATCTGTGGTATCTGTCAATTTATGTACTAGAAACCAGAGATGGTTTCATGTTTTCATTAAACGCACGGTAACTCGTCAAAATGTATTGAACAGCTGTTTTTTTTTATCGCGATTTCAGGTTTGGTCCAATAGTAAAAGTTGGTCGTTACAATGACTACAATGACCCCTAAAGAGTTCAAGAACGACTTAAATTTAACCTTGTAATATAGCATCCCAAAAGCAAATCCCAAAAAAATACAAATCAAATTATTAAAAAAAAAATGGTTTATAGCAGTAAATACGAGGATTTTACTTATTATTATATTTATTATTATATTATTATATTATTCCTTGAGGTTTCAATTATTGCCAAGATGTGAATTCCATACTATATAAAAAAATTAACAATAGTAGATTTTCATTGTAATTGTTTTTAGAAAAATACCCATAAAGTAAATAGTTGCAAGACGTTTTATGTTTCCTCTTGCGACTTTTAACAGCAATTTATTTAAAATAATTTACGGTAATATCGCAGCCACTTTTTTTATTAAGCATTACAATGGCGATAAGATCTAATGGTTTTTTTTTAACATCGTTAAGAGTAATTTTTCTATAGATTAATCTATAGAAAAGCTTTAGAATATGAATAGATTAATTTTACTTTCTACAGTCAAGTTCGTCTTGTAGAAGAGTTTCAGCTCATAAGGTTATCTTATGGTTGTCTATAAAACTTTATGTTTGTAAACGATTTATTCTTTTCGCAGTCTCTCTAAACCTGAGGAATAAGTAGTTTGTTTTTAAAAAGTGCGTTTTATGCAAAATATGCCAAGAAAAGGGAAAGTAAGTAAAAGACAAATAATATTGTAGTCGATCCACATATTGTTCTAACAAAACGTAGTAGAGCGCTAGCATTGAAGTTGTCAATTTGCACCACACATCGTAACGTTATAGGTGCTTATAATTTTATAGTATGCTATAAAAGAAATACCTACAGCAGGATCTTGGAAGGCAGGTGCAGATTGTGACACAGTGTTTGATGTTGAAGGTTCTTCAGCTGTATTACGTACTATTGCGCGAAGAGAACTTTGCGGGAACTTGGCTTGGTTTAGGTTGTTATTTAAATATTGCTGCACTTTTATACGAAATCCACCAGATCTTTTAATATTTTTTACTTTGTCCATTTTGCATAAACTTTTCCAATTAATAGTACGAAAACTCTAAAAATGTTACTTTTTAAATGTAAAAACCTCTAAAGACGCACTTTTAATGTGTATCAATAGATGAACACTGAAAAATATCTACTAAATGATTTTATATAGAACATACTTGTTAATACTATTTTTAAGAGTATTAATAGACTTTATTGAATATTTATAGAATAATTTAACTACCTTCAGACTAAAATAATTGGTAAATCTATAGAAGGACTTAAAATAAGAACTTATAAGAGTCCGCCTTTAGATATTTTGCACTTAATCGAGCTGATTGGTATTAAGAAGGTTATAAAATTTTGACTTGGAGTAAATTTACCCTATTAGACTACGTTGTTTTCGCTATCCATCCAACCAACCATCTTTAGACAGCTCTTATCTAAACATATAGAAAGAAAGAAAAATATTTAATTTGGGACACGCACAGGAAATACAGTTAAAAAGAAGCATATAAAAGCAACAAAATAAACATTAAAAAACAAAAAAAAAAGAAAGAAATTAAACATATACCACAATTAGACTGTTTATAGATAGAATAGGTTTAAGGCTTATAAGAAATGCCCCTTGGGTATAATAAAGAGTATTTATTTTAAAACCTTATTAAATTAAAATCCTGATAGCACCAGCTTCCCAATCATTTTCTTATCTTCTATCAGTTTATGAGCCTCTCGTAGGTTAGCAGCGTTGATCGGGCCCATCGTTTTTGTCAAAGTACTTTTTAGCTTTCCCTCTTCCAGCCACTTCGAAACTTGTTTCAAAATTTCATACTGCCTGTTTTTATCTTCAGTGTTATACTTCATTCTTGTGAACATACTTTCTGCCACCAACGTTATGCTTTTGTCTTTCAATGCTGTTATATCTAAGGGAGCACTGCTGTCAACAATCAAACAAATTCTACCTTGAGGTTTGATGACTTTCATCAGTGTGTCCCAATATAGTGCGGGGTCGAAATTAACAAGAATAAAGTCAACTCCTGCTCCAAAACCATTCGCTTCTAACTGTGGTATCAGATCCTGAGTATGGTTGAGAACAACATCTGCTCCAAATCCGCGCGTAAAAGCCTGTGTTTCTGGACGCGACGCAGTTCCAATCACTTTGAGTCCCAGATTCTTAGCGATCTGCGTCGCTACTGATCCCACTCCGCCGGCGCTGTTGATGACCAACAAAGACTTTCCTTTTTCCTTCTCTGAGAGCTGCAAGCGATCACAAATGGACTCGAAAGCAGTAAGCGTAGTGAGTGGCATTGCGGCAGCTTGTTCAAAAGTCCAGTTCTTGGGTTTTCTTCCCACTAAATATTGGTCAACAGCCATATACTGCGCATTGGAGCCATTTCTTCCTATGCTGCCAGTGAAAAATACCTCATCGCCAACGTTGAATAAATTTGCATGGTCCCCCTTGGAGACAACGATTCCAGCGCCGTCCCATCCCAAAATCCTAGGTGATGTTTCTATATTCGGCTTCGGAGCGCGTACTTTAGTATCAATTGGATTTAATGCCGTAGCTTTGACTTCCACCAACACATCAGATTGCAAAACACTTGGTAAACTCACTTCTAAATCGACTAGACTGTTGACGTCGGTTATCGGCAAATATTTATAGAGCCCAACGGCCCGCATTGTTTTCGGTAATCTAAACATCGTGTTATCTTGAGCCGCGTGTGTAGTGGTTGCAAGCAAAAATATAACTAACAATTTAAAAGTGATATTCATTGGTTTACAATCAATTCTTACCGCGCTAAACTGATTTAAATTGCAATCGTTTTGCACAACGGTGCGAAAATTTCATAACAATTTCTGCAATTAACATCAGCCGGCGTCGCGATGGCCGTGTTTACTAATTCTGTGCTCTCTGAAGTGAACCACAGATAACTATATCTATGTAAGTGAACATACTTATTTACTTGTGCACACCATGATTAGACAACTTCACGTTAATCAGTTAGACCTAGCACACATTCAATGTTATTTGCCCGTCATTCGTTCATACAAGTTCAATTAATTTATAATTATATCGCTAAAATAAAAAGAGTGGTACAATCAGCTTTAAAATGCATGGTCATGGTTGGTTCAAATGAATTTGGATTTGGTATTTTTACAAAATAAATAACGCTGCTAAATCAGCATGTCTCTCTCATCAATCATAGATACGAAAAAATTACAATTAAGATTTTCGGGAAATCCCCGTTTAACGTGGACTCCTTAAAACTGTCCGACAAACAAACACAATACACCCGAATATAGGTTACGCTCGTGGATGCCAAGCTTTATCTACTTCATTTACATGTGACCCCGCACCCTAATTGCGTAACACATTGTCAATCGGAGTTTGAGTCATTTTGAAACAAATTGCTAATACATTGCTTCATATTCGAAAAATTTGACTGCTCGACAACGTAAACAACGCAATGAATGTTGTTGAATTGTCAAAATGAAACCAACTCCGATTGATAATGTGTTACGCAATTAGGTGCCGATTTGAAATTGAATCATGTAAAAAAACATGAATAAGTTGTGTCTCGATAGCTATAACAACGTAGGTAGATATATATATATATTTTGAATATTGTTTACCTGTATATTAATCCACTCCAAACAGCAAATATTATGCGAACACTGTCCTTGAATTGGATCGAACTTATCACTTATAGTGATAAGTTCACATTCACTCAGGTTCTCTCAACTGAAGAAATGTTGACTAATACGGCACTATTTAGTGATAAGGTCATTCTTATTCTGATTTCATAATAGTAGCTATATTATGATGACTTATTCGTTAGATTGCGATAATAAAGTAAACATACATTCATAAAAACGGTTGACGACTTATATAAAGATATTTCTATTCCTCGTAAAGGAATTAGGGTTGACCCTAATTCCTTTACGAGGAATAGAAATATCTAACCTTGAGGTTATGCCATGATATGCCTAACTTTTCTTCCCTTCCTTCACAAAGCCCATACAAATCGAATGATGCAACAATTGTATCATAGTCTATGTCCTCACTGTCTGGAACCGAAGACTAAGTATCAAACGCCAACCATGGCCCTATTGGCTTCATTTGATGTCATAGCGAATGATGCGAATGATCCTACATACAAAAACCACAAAATACAACTTGGTTACATATAGCATGATATTAATACTCTTATATTGCTACAATAAAAGCATTGTAGCTACTGCTCGGCTTTGTGTCATCATAGATATAAGAAAGAAGCGGCCTCTTGAGAACGTCCTCCACTAGAAAATTGGGAATCAAGAAGAGAAGAAGATTAGATGACAATGTGTTTTTTATATTTCTATGATTGTCATCTTCTTCTTCTCTTCTTGATTCCCAATTTTCTAGTGGAGGACGTTCTCGGCCGCTACTTAAAGAAACCTCTTCACCATCATCCTATCCTTATGTCACTTTATTATGGGTCGGTGCAGCATTTCTTTTTTGGACGGTGTTTTGCAAACCTTCGTTGCGCGAGCTTTTGTTACGCAAAAAACATTAATTCGTGAAAGAATATCACAGCTCGAATTTATTGGCATAATTAAACAGTAACTACAGCCGTGCAACTACCGGCAGATGTTATAATAAGCTATATTTTTAGGTTTTCCCCACGACTACGATGTTTATCTGAAGTTAAATAATAAGTATTCTTATCGTATCTTATCAATACGAGTAGTTCAACAATTTATATAAATATCGTTAGCCGGTTCACCTACTTGGTAGTGGGTTTAACTTAGAGCCTTGAGGGACACCGGTGCACATAACAAGGGTTCGACAATTCAAGTAGAAAGCGAACCTTCAGAAGACTATTAAATCTCTTATAATACATCGCAATCTGAACTATTATGGCACTGTAGAAGCTGTGGTAAAGGAAAATTAAAAAAAAAAAACGATCGTATACTTTGTCGAAGGCTTTTGCTAAGTCCATATACCGATATCTGAGAACTTGGAGTAGTAGTAACTTGATGCCGCATTAAACATGGAATTCATGTTATTGATTATAGAACAGTGGTTCATCCACTTGGGTAAGTACCCATAGATCTCCTCTGGATCTATAGTACCTACGAGTCTATAATATAACCTCCTCATCCTGGATAAACCTGTATAAGTACCAAGATTTTAAATTCATACATACTTAGTCAATTATGGGCTGGGAACGGAAATGTATTTGTACTGATAAATATCTTTTCATCAGGGTTTCTGAAGCTCTATTTCATCAGGGTTAAAAAACAACGACTGGATGGATGCTTGTACATTTATTTCTAACAAGATATGGCTCCTATTCCTCAATACATTTCGTTCGTTACATACAATTATTATTAACATTTACACAATATAATACAAGCAGATCATAATATATCACAGAGTACGCGTAACAATTCACAATATGCGAAAAATAAACCTTTTTAAAATATTTTGTAGCCTCATAAATTCATAATACGTCATATTTTATTTGTATAACAATATTTAGACTATTTAGGGTAAATATAATTTAAGAATTAATAGCAAGATGTTGAGTGACCATTTATCTATTAGTATCTATGAAAGTACTAGGTCTGTTTTGTTAAGGTTCTAAAATATTTATGAATAGGTTGGTAGGAATAGGTTGAACACTGAATGTGTTGTTGCTGCGTGAACTTAAACGTTGTAAGATTTATTCTGTTCCATTGACTATTCAACGAACTTTGTAATAGTGCCATGTATTCTATAAGAATGTGTATATCTATTACTTATCTAATTAACACGGTGAATGGGCAATTTTAAACGTCTAACTATAACTGTGAAACCTACCAATTAGCTAACGCGCTACTTAGCTGCTTGGTACAGATTTTATAAATGAATGGTAGATTTATTTGCGCAAAAACAGTAGTAGTAGCACGGAGGTGATTGACCTTTTGGTATCAGTTCAATGAACTTAATGAGCTTGACGTTGTACAAAACTAAGTCTCTTAACAATAGCAACAATTTATGTAATAATATCTATAAGTGTAGAACATTGAATTTAGTTACTTTTCACACGTTTATACCTACACACCAAAAGTATTTTTATAAACTGTAAATATTTTTTATATCGTTCAATTCTAAAATATTATTAACATGTAAAAATACACGAATATAATATATTACATAATCAAGAATTTAATAAGCTGCCTTGTTCAAGATATTCAATTGAACTCCGTAGTTTTTCTTAATTACAAATCACTGCATATTTTGATTAGGTATGCCTACATAATACAGACGATTAATCTAACATTATGATTAAATAAGAATATTGTCAAATTAAATTAACAGCGGAACTTCGCAGAAGTGATGGGTACCGATATCTAATCACGATAAAACAAAAACCATATTAACTCTTAAAATGTCGATTGCACACCATGTGTACAGATAACAATAGAATTTCAATTGTGGCTGCTAATTAGCGCGCGACGGGTTAATACCCATCACTTTTGAGAAGTTTCGCTAGATAATTTAATTTGACCTTATATAATTTACAACTTACGTCATTCAAAGCAGGGATTTAACACCAAGCGAATGTAATCTACCTATCAAATCAAAATCTTTTTTTATAAACCAGTAAAAATGTACCTAATATTATACATAGGTAAATGTTAATTCACAAATTATCTTTGTAAAAGCTGCGCAATTTTTAATTTAAATATTTAGCTGACATCATAAACAACCTCCCCTTCAAATATGTAAGTACCTACAATATTATAAATAATCAATCAATACCAATTTTCTATAATTTATACAATATTTTACACAAATGATGGTGTTTTTCAAACATTTTCTGATCCTTCCATGTTTGATATGAATTCTCCCTAGATTTTCTAGGTGCACTATAGGTATTTGTACACTTTATCTAGGTATAAACCAGGTACAATTTTCGTAATAATTTTGATAATTTATTATGATAATTCGTACCACAAGTTAAAGTGATAAGTAAATAGAAGGACATAATTTATTTACCAATTTGATATGTCCTGCCCATATCCACATTCCACAATAGTCTTTGACGACCGAAACGACTCCTTCTTCGAATTTAATTTGAATACTGATAATTATAATTTGTACTGATTACATTGATTTTGTACGATGTGCATTTTAGATTATATGCACAATTATACGTATACCGTCTTTAATTTAAATAAAAATACGTGTACATAGGATTATATTAACTGTTATATAGGTAAGTTATGGAAATGAAACTTCTACAACTGTGTCTCGTTTACGGTCCGCGGTCCGCAAACTTCTGAAAGCTATTTGCTCACCCACAGAACAGATAAAGAGATCTTTTCTTTTCTGTGAGCTCACCCGTCAAACGTTGTTCTGTCAAAATTTCAATTACTTTTTTTTTCCTATTTTTTTTTTAAACCACCCCTGTACGAGTATTAGAGCAAACAAAACAAAAAAAAAAATATTTAAGTATGTCGGTCAAGCCGTTTTTGAGTTTTAGCTAGACTAACGAACAACAATTGATTTTTATTTATAAGAAGAAGATAGATAGTATAAACTTCTAGATATAGAAATATTGGTGATTTAGGTACTAGATATTATAATGAAGATTTCAGGCATTTAGGTACTCCTACCCATTTGCGACTGCTCAATTTTTAACGCAACCGACTTCATCTAAAACAATACTTACTTGTCCTAAAAATAATGAAACTGCCTGTAACTGTCACGATTATTGATTGAAACAAATTCGTGATCTGAAGAAACAATTATCATGTTCTACACAAATGCGGACATGAAAAGTAGGTCACATTTTCACTCGCGTTACATGCTGAAAATGTTTCATGTAACAAGACGTTATTTTGCAGAAACGTGATTGCTTCATTACTGTAAACTTATGTCGTGACTTTCTAACACCAATCATGACATTTTACTTTATTTACCTACTCTTCTAAAAGCGTACAAATATATAAACTGTTATGTTAACATTAATTTGAGACTCCATTAGTCCGATTTCTCTTCACAAACTCATATTTTATAACATCTTTATACATAGAAACTCTTAAATTCTATCTATTTAGTATTTTTGTCACAAATAATGGCCAAATTTAACTTAAATCCTAGGAAGCAGAAATCAATGCACGGCACATTAAGTATTAAAATTAACATTCTAATACTGATATAGGAAATTAAAATTGCCTTACGTTTCGTCTTCAGTACACAACATATCCAACAACCGCAGGATGGAGCATCTCTACGGCTACCTTACTAGCTGTTGTTGCTATGTTCTATTCCAGCACCCTAATTGCGTAACACACTATCGATCAGAATCTGAATAATTTTGAAGCAAATTGCTAATCCATTACTTCATATGTTCGAAAAATTTGTCTTCTCAACACCGTAAATAACGCAATGAATGTTGTTGAACTGTCAAAATGACACCGATTCCTATCGATAGTGTGTTACGCAATTAGGGTACAGACAGGTTTACCTATTTGCTAAATTTCATCCAAATCCGTTCAGCCGTTTTAGCGTGAAAGCGTAACAAACAAACAAACCAACAAACACAAACAAGTAACCTCACTTTCGCATTTATAATATTAGTTAAGATTACTCACATAGCAATCAAAATCAAGTACAGCAAACTCCTTCCAAAAAAAAATTAATTTCATAAGCCTTCGATCAATAAATTGATCGAAGTCATAAGCACTAAAGCCGGCAATCTACAAGTTTACTGCACCGCGTACTTGCAGAAATCATGGGCCCCGGTACATTCGACGCTGGGCCTGTGAGTAGAGTCCCATATGCCAGGGCCGCATCGCTGGCACATCCCTACCAGGGTGCAGGGGATCCGGACTAGCTGACGGAACTGGTGGAGGAGACCCCTGGCCTTGCGTAGGATGAGGCGCCCATCCATGTACATTGCTGAAATATGATAAAAAAAGGAACTGTTAAAAAGGCTTTTAATTTTAAAAAGATTTGACTGGTACAGGGTACCATATACCTGAAGCTGTAATAATCTGTTATCAAAAAATGACCTACTCCTGAACTATGCTTTAGCATTAATTTATTTATTTATTTAACCATTTATGTACACACAAATAAACAGACAAACAGAAACGAACAGAAAAATACGTAGAAAGGTGATTCTTATTATTTCAAAATAAATCTCTTCCAGCATACCTGCGATAGGATAGAGTATAAAAAAAGATGTAGACTACGTGTGTAAGAGTAGAAGAGAAAATAAAATACATAAAATCCAAAACAATTAACTCATTAAATAAAACATATAATATATACTTAAGTACATACATACTACTAAAATAAATACCACTAAAATAACTAACAACTATGACAAAGTGGAAAGATAATTCATTCACTCTTCTTTCAAATTAAAAATTATTAAACTTGATTTAAAGAAGATTTGAGTGAGATATTATGTGAAATCTGCTAGTTAATCGTTCTAGAATGGGCCTTGATCGCTAATCTTAAGAAAGGGACACCTAACGAAATCCAAATCAATGTCTCTTGTCGACACGTCTGTTATTTGTCTCAATGTCTTTAGGTAATCAGGAGTTCTTTACGTACCTAAAGAACTAAAATGCAGCAGCATCTCGTCAGTATTGAGGTCCTGTGCGATGACGTCATCCGCGTACACGGCGATGATGGCCAGGCATAGGAAGAGATGGAAGTAGTCCGTCTGGTAGTTAGCCCAGCATGCCTCCCACATGCGAAGCGCTACTGCTTCAGTGAACTCGCGTTTGAAACATCTGTAATTACAGTTACTTACGTAAGAACTTACATAACACAACATAACGCCTGTAATCCCCGATGGGTAAGGCAGAGGAGTGCCTTTAGTAACACCCACATTTTGCCAGTTATGTTCAAGTCCTATGTAATAGGGGGTGAGCCTATTGCCATCAACCGGGCACAAATACAGACTCCGGACTGCTACTGAGAAATTCCCGATGAAAAAACTCAATAACATTTTGCCCAACCCGGGAATCGAACCCAGGACCATGCTCAGCAGTAGCGCTTGTGACCACTGAGCGACGAGGCAGTCTTACTTAGATAAAATTAAGGAGTTTTAGTCTAAAATGGAAAAATGGGACAGTTAACAAATAAAATCTAATTTCAAAAAAATGTGGCAATCCAGTAACTAGCTACTGGGTTGCCACATTTTTTTAGGCCTACCACGTTTTTTAACAACTTTAAGAACAACAAAGTGGGTTTCGGAGACAAAACCCGAAATAGATCCTACTCATCATCTTCCTGTCCTTATCCCATATTACTTGGGGTCGGCGCAACACGTTTTCTTCTTCCATTCTCCCCTGTCAACCGTCACGCTATCATTCACTCCCTTCTCTTTCATATCATTCCTCACTCAATCCATCCATATTTTCTTTGGCCTTCTTCTGCCTCTCCATCCATCAACATGTATATGCATCACTCTTTTAGTCACATGCGAAATAGATCCTACTAATTTATATTATTTGGAGTGGTATTCGTCTCTTTGTCCTAAAACGTGTTTTATCAACTTCAATTACAACAAAGTGGAAGGTTTCTGAGAAAAAACTTTAATAATTCCTAATTATTATTTTTATAACTTTGGAATGTCTACTTCTCCCTAGTAAAAAAACAGGAAGCCAAGTTTCTACGAACTCCAATTACTATTTACTTTGCAACATTTTCCGCTAAACGATTTTCTCGGTATCTACTTGCTAATTTTTTTCGTGAAAGTTTTTCGTATGTCGAAAAATTCAAAGGATCGAACGAAAAAAAGTCGAACACAACAAAAGGCCAGACTTGGGATAATCTGATAAAGTTGGATGTAAAGGCAAAATGTCAAAGGATCGTACGTCTTCTAGGAATAATTAAATTCTGTCTGGCTTTGATGCCACCCTTCGTCGATAAAGCGAGGGATTTGCGTGGGGTTCAAGATGAATGAAGAATAACAAGTGAATGAGCAATGCAAAGGTTTCCTCATGACATCCTACGAATGCAGATGCCTACATACAGATTAAAGCCAACATAGAGGGGAAGAAAACCACGTGGTGATGGTTGGCACAAAGGAAAGGGGGTATTGTATGGCTTCCAGTCTGAGGGCTTATTAAATAAGCTTTAAAAATTGATATTTAATTATATAATCCACTTGACTTGGCTTAATGAACTGAGTAAAACCATTCATTAGATGAGAAATTAACAAGGGAGGACAAAAATCTCTTCTTATGAAATTTATAAGCTAAGCTGTGTAATAGCTATTGCCAAGAGACTGATTCCTGGATCAAGCAGTCCGGTGTAATTAAATTGAGCATTCCAAACTAAGTCTGATGCATTCGTGGGTGTCCAGTCCGATAATGTCAACGCTGGCCTTTACTAGCCCTGTGTGGTCTAAACCACAGTCTAAGTGGAACCGACGATGGGGGTGTACCAACAATAGGTACCCTTGCCTTCCTCCTAATACTTACAGAAGTATCCAACGATGACAGAACAGTAACTCCATAGCGTCGACATGTTTTTCCAAATGCTTGTAGAAGTGTGGCAGCATTATCCTTATTAGTTCGCGTAGGTAGCTCTGAAATTAAAATGTTGTGCGTAGGAGTTCTCAATGACGTCCTCATAAAAAGTATTAACATCGTTGTAATCTGTCTGATATGATATGATAGGATTATAGGTAGGTAGGTACCTATATGTGACTCACTAATTATAAAGATTATTGTCATTGGTTTATAGATAGGGGATTATATTTATTTAAATCTAATTCTTTAAATAGGTACTTATTTTGTACCTAGGTACAAATGTTAGATTTATAAGCATTTTTGTTAAAGGCAGGTTACGAAAAGCTAACAAGGCTTTATTGATTTAGCTTCAAAGCTCGCATAAATAATAAAGTCGATTATGCGACCGACTATCGTAATGATACGTCTCTGAAACGATAAAGTAAACTGAATTTAGGAATCATGAAAATATCTTGGTTCTGTAAACTCCGTAATAAAGTTAGTTGCTGAATATTTATGCAAAGTGGAATTTCACACGTTTTTAATACCAAAGTGACATATCTTTTTTGGTAAGACATGTAGAGACGGGGTAGCGATGAGGTAGCCCGCGAAATTCAAATTTTCTTACGATTACGATTTGCAATCTGCTAAGTATGATTAGCGATAGTAACAATTATACATATATAATTACAAAATTATAATCATTAGAATCCGTAATACAACTGCTTAAGGCGAGTACAGCTGCTAACAACGCCACCATTGAGAAAAAGTTAATAAGTCAGGAGATATGGAACATTTTGAAATGCTCATATTTTTAGTCACATGAGGTACCTAACTTCGAACCTATCCTACGTTTATTGTTGATTTTTTATTCAAAAAATTCTACCTCATCTGACTACAAATGTGAGCATAGGAAATTTCAAAATGATTAATTTTTCAATGGCAGCGCTGCCGGTTAGCAGCTCTGCTCGCCTTAAGTTAGAATTAGCCTCAATATGTCATGATTTCTTGAAATAGTCATACAATACGGCATCGGTATGAACATAGAGAGGTGTATTGATGATTTTAACGATTATTAATTCTATAAATACAGATTTGTTACGGTCGCGAATCATATCAACATACAACCCGATACTGACCTGCAAATTGCAGAAAACGTATGAAAATTTCGCGGGCTATCCTGGCGCTTTCGCCTTAATCAAGACGAAATTAACAACAAAAGGCCTTACATATTATGTTAGAACGAACAAAAAAGTGTTTTGGTAAAGAATAAAAGCCGACACCAATGAAGCTATACGATAACTATTCGTTTACCTACATTATTCGACAGTAAACAGTTGTGTCTTACAAGATTGTTATCCATATCGTTGTCTGTTGGCGTGCACACAAATATGGCCCGCTGCATCAGACCCACGAAACACCAGAACGCTTCAGCCTCACATTTTATCTCGCAGAGCACTGGAGCTAAGAGGTCGCTCATTCCTTGTGTATAGCTGGAAAATAAAAATCGTGTTTTGTATTTCTGTTTCGCCACCTCCAACATAAACACTGGTATCCACCAAAACAATTAACAGAATTCGAATGGAACGATCCAGAAAATGTTGGCGGCATTTGTGTTCCGGAGGTGTGACAAATACTTATCTTCTCCAAACTGTGCAACCCTGTAGATGCCGATAATTAATGTCCGTGACCACCGCCGGACCACCAACGCCTATCGCTTCCATATTTGGTAAATCGTTACTACTCCATTGGTACCAATTAATACTCGAACAACAACATTGGTACCCTAGTAGTTTTCGAGAAAATCGACTTTGAAGGTGGTCCGGCGGTAGTCACGATCCCTTCAGCAGGACCACCATGAGCGTCGGAAAAGGGGGCATGCTACAGCTATTCTAAGTATACAAATAGTTAATACCCTCATATGTGATTCATTTCGTAAAAAAAAACAGATCTGAAACATTTGTATTTACCGAGAAATCAACGATGATGACTTTCCGCTCTCGTTCAGCAGGACCACGACTTTGAATGTTGATTACAAGTTTGAGGAGTTTGTCGCTTTCCTCAAACCTACATAGAAAGTTACTACCCTGCAAGATAAAATCAGTACCCAAAATTCAAAATGCGGACTCCAGTAGTTTACGAGATATACCGTGCCATTGGTGGGGTGGCGGTAGTCACGGTGTAAAATTTTCATTTCAAGATTTCCCTATTAAAAACTCTATGATTTCTTCCCAAATTTACACAAAAGTTACTACTCCTAAAGAAGATACGGTGACCGAAAATTCAGTTTTCTAAGTGTTGTGTATAAAGAGAAATTAGCTTTCATTACTTTTCCATACTAAATCTACGCGTATAACCCGACCAAATTAAGTCGTCAATGGTTTTAAAGTGTATACGAGATGTACACTCGTGCACATAAATTTATGGATATGTCGGAATAGTAGTAGCTACAGTTCATCATCTATATTTTATATACAAACTGTACCTAGGTACGTACTACGTATTAAGATAAATAAGATCACCTATCGTTACCCATGACCTTTGCTAATGACGTAGGTAGGTAGGTACCTTCTGTGTTGTTATATGAATATCATTAAACAGCGATAGGTATTTCTTATGTATTTCTTTCCTACTAAAAAACGAAGTATTATTAAAAACCTAATTTACTGCAGTAAAAATATGTTGCTATAATAACGAAAGTATAAAAGAATTACATAAGTAACAGGTATGTATTTTTTCAGTACTTGAAGTCGATTTCATCAAATTTTTACCGACATTTTTTTTGGCCTTGTGTGTAGAGGAAGGGAAATGATGAATGATAGACTTATAAGGACTAAAAATCCCCTCCCCCCTCGTCGCGATGTCCGACACCCTGGGCGTCTCCCACGGTGGCTAGGGCTTGAGATAGAGGATTACCGCTCCCTCAAGTTTCCGCCTCGTCCTTCGCTAGCATCACTGCTTCGCAGAAGGAGGTGACTGATGTAACCAAGGTTTTGTTGATAATTTTCTGATTGAAAAAGTGTGTCCATGGAGTTTCTTGCCCGTTTTTCTCCATAGAGATCTACGCCGCTTTGGAATGGGCATCTACAGTTATTGTGTCTTGTGAATGGGACTGTAGCTCCATAATTTTTAATTGTTATTTTTTTTATGTTTTTTGACAATTCAAAAGTGCCTGTAACTGGCCTACTTCAAATAAATGCTTTGATTTTGACTGCTTCTCATTTCCCCTCGCTTCGTAACATGGCCTGAACCAGGGCCGGACGCGAGAGGTCGCCGCCGCCTATCACCTCCGTGAGGACATGGCGGTGTTCCGCCAAAGCGGGGCAGACCTCCACCGTATGCTCCACCGTGTTCTTCGGGCGGTCCACACAGTGGTGACACCCGGGTGTATCCTCCCGCCGGATCCGATACAAGAACCTCCCGAAACAACCGTGTCTGGTGAGGTCTAGCGTCAAGAGGAAGGTAAGGACGCCGTGGCACCTCTCCAGCCACTTCACACCGGCGATAACGGTGTGCCCGATATCTGTGGACCTTGGATACTTACCTATATTTTTATTTAGTTACTTATTCAATACCTACTTTGCTAAAGCTAGGTTATGAATTAGTAGTATTTTAAAAATCGAAAACACGTTTATAAATCGAACAAGTTTTATTAAATAGAGATCACAGTTCGATAACAATTTGTAAAATCAGTAAAATTTTAAGTACTTAAAAATCAACAATATAAAATGTGCACTTAGGTTTAATATCACAAATCAATCAGTAGATACTATTACGGTAAGTATGCCTGCTAGTAGGCAACTAGGTAGAACCATAAACAAAACTATAACTTTGTTATTTATCTAGCAAATAGGTTCGTTATAACAACGGCAAAAGCTTCGATATTCATGCATAGTTACAACAATTAAAGAATAGAATAAAAATTAGTTTTAACATTCTTAAAACCATCTCAAAATCACAGATTAATTATTATAAGGTACGGCAGGCCCACACGTCTTCAATACCTAGATATCTTAAAAGTAAGGTGAATGACCACACTAATCATTTACAAATTAACTACTTAGAAAAATAAAAAGGTGGCAATACTTATTTTTACAATAATGAAAAATCTTTATTAAAAAAAACAACAAACAAAATAAAAGGAAAAATGTTTATGTGAACTGTAAACATAAAAAATAATAATCTCAAAATAAAATAAACATTATAACTTTTAAACGATTTATCTACTTGGTCAATTAATTTTAGTATAAATAATGCAATGCGGTATTACGAATGAAGGACTCTTTGCACACTTTGATTTTAAGTCATCATAAAGTTGCCACTTCCTAAGTAAATGTCTATATATTAAACTTTTATAGTGACCCATTGTATCTTTCTTCGTAGATTCAAATATGATTGCTGATAGTACTCTATATGATTTGTCTCCCAGCTTGAGTAATTCTGGAATTTTTTTTACCTCGGTAGATATTTCGTAATTGAATTCAAAAAATAACACATTGTTTAGTTCGTATTTAAACTTACAGTAACCGTATTTGCATTTGGTGCAAGGTTTGCTCTCCTCTTCTAAAGAGGCTTCTGCTGTCGAATTCAGAGAAGCGATACCCTCTTTTTGTATAGTGTCTATATTTATAGGCAGGTAGCTACATTTCCGTGGGTTATTATTATTTATCTCACAATCTTTGTTGGAACATTCTTTGACTCTTAAAGCACTAAAAAAGTGTTCCCCAAGTATTTGCTCTATTATTTTAGAAACGTTACACTGACAATCAACACTTTTTATGATAGGTTTAATGTTTTCGCTTGTGCCTATTTCTATTTCATGATCAATATCATCATTTACTAGCATGGTTTCATTGGTTTTCATGTTATTGGTATCACGATCATCATCATTGACACTTTCAAACGTATCCGATTTGAAATGTTTGAGTAAAATTTGACTTCGCTTTACGTATATTCCATTGGCGCTTTTTTCTTTTTGAGAAGTTAAAAGTGATTTTATAAACCTACTTGTTTCATCATTTAGGTCTTTTAAATATGACTTAAAAGCTTTCCTATCTTTATAAGCATACGCAAAGCTTTGCGCAACAGAATCGAAGGCACAAGTGTTATAAATCAGAGTCCCTTCAATTCCTGAAGTGCTCATATTTCCGTTTTTAAGTATATGAACAATAGTAGTCCTTTTTTTGTCTTTCAAGGCTTTTCCCCTCCAGTTTTCTACTGTTCTGGGATGTTTCATAAAAATGGAGCTAGAATCGAAACCGTCACTTGATTCATCATCTGATAGTTCTTTCTCATTTTTCTTTGGTAATCCCATATCGCTACGATTCACTACAGAATCATCCAAAGCTAACTTTAATGCCCCTGTTATATGGGTTGAATGTTTAATAATAAACTCATCAATACGAACCCGGTCATCTGATTCAACAATATATTTTTTTATGTCTTTAAAATAACTTTCGCAATTTGAAGAGCTCGGGCTTTCATAGCCTGCCTTAAAAAATGAATTTATAACACTGCCCCACATTGGCAATTTATTTAAAAGCCTTACAAGGGTACTATGAAAGTTTGGCAAGTAATATATATTTTCGTATAATCCTCCTCTGTTGTTTTCATCAATGTGCTGTTTTTCGAAATTAATAACAGCGGAACAATAATCAAACATCATATTTTTTGAATTTGTAAAGGTAGCACTTGTGGGATAATAGTCGTTGTCATCAACTTCATACGTGTTTACGACATCAATTTCTTCTTCATCCGTTACGTTATATTTTTGTAAAGTACTTTTTAATCGTGCTATAGACTGCTCCGCATGCGATAGATTGCCATTATCAGTTATTCCTCTAAATTTGTACAATGATGTTATAATAACATCTCTAATAATTAATTTTACTTGATCATAAAATTCACATTTTCGGATCAATTTAATACATTGAATATAAAAAAATTTTACTCTTACATCGACATTATTTAAAACGGTCAAATTATATAATTTTTTAATAAAATGTGATTTGTCCAGGCGGAGGAAACATTCTGGTAAATCAGTTGTATTTCCTTCTAATATTTTAAAAGCGTGCTCGAGATATGTTTGGGTAGAAGTAAATCTTGTAAAAGATTGTACGGCTGCCCCAATCAAGGCTGATGAATCATCTGTAATTACTTCATTAGGCGGCGTCCTTCCTTGAAGCCACGTACTTAGCCAGTTACGTATAGAAATCATGTCATGATTCTCTGATATCATTTGGCATAAAGGAATACTTGCTTTTTTTACAGTGTCCGTCATAACTTGGTATAGAAATTTGTGTTTTTGATATGTTTTAAATTTTTCAGTATAATCATTTAATGGAGGAAGAAGAATTTTTTTAAAAATCGAGCCTGTGGCATCTACGGATATTCTTAAATTATTATAGTTGTTGATGCAGTTCTCATAGTACCGTATTTGTTCCTGTGTCCAATAGTAAATATAAAATGGGAATACAGAGAATCTTTGTATTATTTTATTATAAGGTGGGGTATAACACATACACTGTAAGGATAAAATTACATTTACGTTGAAAAATAAAGACATTTTATGTCTTTGTTTCATTTTTCGAAGAGTATTCAGTTTAGGAAGAATTGACGGCTCAGCATCAATGTCATCGTGATGTAATTGGGTGGATAGGGTTTTGTGAACGACCGATGCTGGTTTATTTCTTAATAACTCACACAACTTGTTTTTTTTCAGCGTAGTTGATCTAACTTTAATTAAAGGGGAATGGTGGAATTCCGCATTAAAATTAAAAATTGAATAATCAAATTGAATAAAATTTTCAGATTTCATTTTTGTATGTAACATAATTTTAGCCGAGCATTGCTTGCAAATTCCACAGGTAGATATCTCGAATTCACTTTTCACTTGATGGTTTTTAAAGATCCAATTACATGGAGATTTAATATTTTTCCATAGTTCATCTCGAAAGATAGAAGTCCACGCATTTCCTCTTAAAAAATATTTCTTATGGTACAGGGAATATGGCTTACTATGATCACTGCGTTTCGTATAAAATGCGTTTGGCTGGATTTTGCGCCAGGTATGTATGTCAACTTCGAAATTATTAACATAGCTACACTTCTGGACACATCTATTGGCCCACCTTAGAGTTTAGGTTTCGATGGCCCCTACCGAAATATGATTGCTAGATTGAACAAAAACTGTTGATGCAGTTTTAAACCTGATACATTTTACCATCTTTTTCGATCGTATTGTTTTAACTTTGAATTCAGAATACCATACGACATGGAGCTACGCCTAACAAGTCGGATATGCGCCTTGTTAAAGGCAATTGATTTTTGAATAAAAAACATGTTTTATCAAATAAAGGTTTAATTTAATAACGCGTGTTGCCTCCATGGGCATCTACTACAGCTCTCATACGATTAGGCATAGAGTTTATCAACCGCTCTATGAAGTTTTGAGGGATCATCTCCCATTCCTCTTCTATGGCAGTTTTCAACTCCTGCATCGTCTGGGCAACTGGCTGACGAGCCCTAACACGTCTTTTTAGCTCGTCCCACATGTGCTCAATGGGGTTCATGTCTGGGCTTCTGGCTGGCCAGTCCATAACTGTGATGTTCACATCCCGAAGATATTCCCTGACGATGCCGGCCGCATGGGCTCTTGCATTATCATGCATAAAAAGGAAATTTGGGCCCACATAGTCCGCGTATGGTATCACGTGAGGTTCTAAGCACTCACGAATGTACCTTTCAGCATTTAATGTTGGCAGCCGTGGTCCTGTAACAACCTCAAGTTGAGTTTTGCCGCTCGCGGATATACCGCCCCAGACAGTCCATGAGCCACCGCCATAAGCAACCCTGTCTTCAAAGCAGCATTGTGCGAAACGCTCTCCCTTACGTCGGTAGACCTTCTTCCTTCCATCATTGCCATGTAACACAATTTTAGACTCATCAGAAAAGAGTACACGGCTCCAATCTTGCTGTGTCCAATTTAAATGACTGCGTGCGAAATGAAGGCGCGCTGTTCGGTGGGCTCGCGTTAGTTTGGGGCCATTAGCTGGCTTGTGTGGTACCATATCGCGTTCTTTTAACCTTCTCCGAACAGTTCGAGCGCTCACAGATACTCCGTGGAAGTCGCGAAGTTGGTTTTGTATCTCAATGGAGGTAAGGTGACGATTTCTCAAGCTGGTCGTCACGATGAATCGATCCTGCCTTTCAGTTGTGACCCGAGATCGTGGCCTTCCTTGGCGACGAACAAAGCCGCCAGTCTCTAGGTACCTCCGATAAACATTTCGGACCGCAGATCGACTTAAATTAAGTTGAGCACTCACGTTTCTTTGGCTGTGTCCGGCCTGAATAAGTGCCACAGCTTGGGCGGCGACTTCAGGTGAAGTATCCATAGATTATTGATAGAACCTCACCTTAATGTTAAGAATAAGTAATGTTTGTTGCAAAACCAAAGATATCAATCACTTTTTCAAGAATTAAATCCAAGTAAACCAATAAAACCAAGTTTTCTTAGTATTCGATTGTTTGATATCAACAAACAGGCTCCAAATTGTCTTTTGTTTCTTTAAATTCTGTGTTCGAAATTCAAAAAAAGACTATTGAATGAAATTGTGAATGTGCCAGGTTCAAAACTGCATAAAAACTTTTTGCTCGACCTAATATAAAATTTTAGCTAGGACCAAACGAAACTGAAAATACAAGGTGGGCCAAAAGATGTGTCCAGAAGTGTATTTGTATTTTTAATAGAATCACAATTCCAGTCACTATCTGATGATACGGATAGTCCGTCCTGTTCATCATGTTTACTAATTGAAGCTAAATTGTCTGTCGTTACGTCAAAAAAAAAGTTGAAATTCTTTTTTATCGACAAGTAAATTGCCTTTTTTGACATTTTACAGTTAAGTTTTAAAAATATTTCTTCATACACTTTATCACTTAACGGAGGAAGTGGCAACTTTAAGGTATCTTTGAAGTTATTAAACACTTCCTTCTGATGCTCTAACGATACTTGTGGTTTTCTACCTCCCATGTTTTTCACTAAAACTATGTTGACGAGGTATATTGACTAAGGCAATAGTGAAATTAAATTATATCGATCACAAAAACAAGTAAAAACAGTCTTAGAATATTAATAATACCGTGTAGTTCCGGTTCCAAGTCCATACAGCTACATAGGCTTGAAATTTGAAGATGCTGAAATTTGACATTTTGTCCATCCATCGATTTTATTTTGTAGCCTGTGGTTTTTATATATTTAGCAAATGCCTGAAAATAACAAATATTATTAACAATTGAGATTGATGTGCTGGCTAATTAGTACCTACTTAAACTCAGGTAGGTATACGAAAATATTTTTAGTTTAATTCGAATCAGAATCTTACAGCCAAATCTAAAACCTAGGAAACCTAGAAAAAATAAACCTAGGAATCTTGCAGCGGCTTGCATTGAACCAATAATTGGCTGTATGATTCTGTATTATATTGGCTGTATGATACTAACTAGCCAACACAGCAAGCTACCCCAGTCTGTCTATTTTTTTTAATAGATTTTCAACGTTATCACAAAAGAAGAAGGTTCATGTTCGATTGGGAAAGATTGGGGTAGGTTGATGTGCTGGCGTCTGTACATATTTTTTTATTTAAATAACTACACACTTAGTAATTACTTATACCTATTTCCTACTAAATTATAAACTACTACGCGTTCCAACTAAGAATAGGACGGCTAGGGCGCCAGATCGTGACTTCATGCACGCTTTTCTAATACTTCCATGCTCTTAAATAAACAATAATTTTATAAAAATAACATTAACAAGATAATAACGATAGTAACTATTTTTGAAAACAAAAGTTTTTTGTTAAATGTAACGGGCGATCTTTTGTTTTTTGTTTACTTGCCATAGATAGATGGCGTTACTCCAAGTATGGCGAATCAGTCCCAAAAAATCCTAAGTAATCCACAGTCCACAGTGCAGTAATCAGTGTCCTAGTTGTTTGTTTTCAAGATAAAATAAAACTATCAAAATAAAAAGGAAATCGCAGTCAAAAAAAGATCTAGTGGAAAGGAGCAATGTCACTAATGTTTGTGTCAAATGGAAGGTTGTCAGCCCGGTAGCTCGGGTGTTTATGTATGTGAGTTCAAGTGTTTGTAAACGCACCCACGACACACGAGAAATTCCTAGTGTGGGGCAACGCTTTTTTTTTAATATAAAAAAATATAAATAAAAGTATTACTCATAGAGGTAGGATTCCTTATTCAGTGGTAGGTATTACTACAGGCTAATGAATGTCATCAGAAATAAAAATAATGGCTAAATACCTACAAAAATAAACACATCATGATAAATACCTAGATTCGATACTCAGAAGATATTACAAAAACTTTTTATCCTACACTCTAAAATCCCTGGCAAAATTATTTTTCTTTTCTTTCTTTTTCATTAAAACGTTGCCCCACACTAGGAGTTTCTTCCTGTATCGTGGGTGCGTTTTTCGAAATAAGTATCCTAAATAGCGAATAGTCTCTGATTGCAATAAAATATTACTGGAGTTTCGAGATAGACTAAAATGACGAAATATTTTTAAACCAACAACATTGAGCAGTGACAGAATCGCTACACTTCGTACAGCGCCATCTTTTGAGCCTTTTAGGAACGCCCGGAAAATACCCCATTGTTGTCACAATATGGCGTTAGAGTCGTCCTATTCTTAGTTGAAACGTATAGTACGTCGCTGCTACGTTGTCAACGCTCTGCCGCCATCACGCCACGCCGCATACTCCTCTACTCTTCCCGGGCGGTGCGGTGCGGCGCGGCGCGCGTTTTCAATTATTTACCTACCTAAGTTCTTAAGACAATAAACCAAAACAGGTTTCTAGAATGAAACGGATGAAATGGGATAGTTGTTTGTTATCTTGAGCACATGTATACTTCTTTAAGTAGTTATGTATCTATATAAATGAATTATAAACTTACCAGACAGACTTCTTCACACAAACTCCTTGAAGATAAGTCTCGAATAAGAAAACTAGATGATTTTACTTTAATCCAAGTTTAATCTGAAAAATAAAAATAAGTTACTATTGTAAATACGTAGGTAAGTACTTGTTAATACATTTTAATTATTTAATAAATTAAAATAGTTACCTGCTGTAATTACATCTAGACTTACTTAAATTTCGTCAAAAAACGTGAGTCAAGACGCACAAACTATATAGAGCTTGTCAAGACGCGTTCAAACGGAGATCATTTGGCTGTATGTTATTTATTCACACGAAAGTAATTATGTATCCTCATGATACAGGGTTAATTTTAAGTTCTACTCAGAGAACAACAAACAAAACTAGCTAACTGACAGATTCAGATGATTTCGAATCTTATTTTATCTTGTCTATGGTCCAAAACTTTTTAATGTGGCATGGCGCGCAGGTTATTACTGGAGTAAGCGAGTAAGCGTTCGCGAAGCGTGTCGTGGATACATCGAGAATTTTTTTATTCGTTTATGGTTTCAATTTTTTTTAGACAAAGAAATAAATGAATATTAAGCAATTTAAAAGAGTTCACATGTCTCCATATTTATAGGTTTCAGAAAACGATAAAACTAATAATATAACAACACAGAAGGTACAATTCAGAAAAATAATTGTTCGAGTACGTAACTACCTACCTACCCACGTCACTAACAAAGGTTTTATCTTAATTATGTACCTAAGTATAGTTTGTATAAAATTTGAAGATTATGAACGCTACTACTATTCCGACATCCATAAATTTATGTGCACGAGTGTACATCTCTTATACAGCTCAATACCACTGACAACTTAATTTGGTCGGGTTATACGCGTAGATTTAGTATGGAAAAGTAATGAAAGCTAATTTCTCTTTATACACAACAATTAGGAAACTGAATTTTCGGTCACCGTATCTTCTTTAGGAGTAGTAACTTTTGTGTAAATTTGGGAAGAAATCACAGAGTTTTTAATAGGGAAATCTTGAAATGAAAATTTTACACCGTGACTACCGCCACCCCACCAATGGCACGGTATATCTCGTAAACTACTGGAGTCCGCATTTTGAATTTTGGGTACTGATTTTATCTTGCAGGGTAGTAACTTTCTATGTAGGTTTGAGGAAAGCGACAAACTCCTCAAACTTGTAATCAACATTCAAAGTCGTGGTCCTGCTGAACGAGAGCGGAAAGTCATCATCGTTGATTTCTCGGTAAATACAAATGTTTCAGATCTGTTTTTTTTTACGAAATGAATCACATATGAGGGTATTAACTATTTGTATACTTAGAATAGCTGTAGCATGCCCCCTTTTCCGACGCTCATGGTGGTCCTGCTGAAGGGATCGTGACTACCGCCGGACCACCTTCAAAGTCGATTTTCTCGAAAACTACTAGGGTACCAATGTTGTTGTTCGAGTATTAATTGGTACCAATGGAGTAGTAACGATTTACCAAATATGGAAGCGATAGGCGTTGGTGGTCCGGCGGTGGTCACGGACATCGATAATTAATAGATCACTCTTCAGGTGATATAATATACTAATTTATAAACCCAAAACCCCCAGGGGAAGGGGGGGGGGGGGTTAGTTGCGAACCCCATAGGTTCACAACTACTTAGGATGATTTTTTCCCATCGGATGATGGGTTTTTTACGTTTATATATATAATATATGCTTATATACCTATTATGTAAAGGGTTTTTCCTTATGGACACATGGGGTGCAGAAAGCCTTCAAGGAGTTAAAAGAAAAGAAAAAAGTACTCCTACGAATCCTCGCACTCGTTTATCTGTTATCAATTATCAATAAGATGACCTTTTCAAACAGGACAGATGGGCCTTGTTGAATGTCAAACGGCTCCATACGCAAGGGCAATTGACGCTGCATTTCCAAGTACCTATAGACATTTATTTCAGTACTAGCAGTACCCCGCGGTTTCACCCACGTAAGTTTCGAACCCGTAGGAATATCGGGACAAAAAGGATCCACAGGTTATAGACGGTCTGTGTGTCAAATTTCGTCAAAATCTTCATAAGTTTTTGCGTGAAAGAGTAACAAACATCCATCCATCCATCCTCACAAACTTTCGCGTTTGTAATATGCGCTGATGCTGTTGTGTTTAATTAACGTCACAGTTGAGTATAATAATAATATACTGTGTTATCTTTTAGCTATGGAATAATGAGCGTCGCAATACGATACACAAAAGTCGTTGTGTCCAACAACTGGTAATAAACAGAACAAAACAATAAATTATCCTCACCCTAAAACTGGATTATATACAGCGTAGTTCAACAATATATTCTTCATAATTTCTACGTTATAATTATTTTCTCCGGCGAAAAATGGGTTGCCTCTGTCAGTTCTAACCACATCTTTTTCTATGACACACTGTACGCTCTTCCAGAATACTGCGTGTTGTTCAGGAGTCATCTTTTCCAGTCTTCTTCTCGAAATTTCTTCATATTCTCTCGCCCTGATCTGAAGTATTATCTCTCTTTCGTCATAAGTAGAATTGTATGGGTAGCAGTGTAAGAGGAAGGGCCAGACTTCTCGCCTCAACTCCTTATCCAACCCTCCGAAAAAGACGCATTTCCTCAAAAAGAGATCATCTTCGATGACTCCTTTTCCATTCATTATCTTCCCGTAGAATAGTTCAGGGGAGATTTTTGGCAGTTTCCCTTCTTCAGGATGTTGTTCAGACTTTTGTACTTCTGGACGGCATACCATGAAATGACGGTAGGGCAGGTTGGGCTCTTCGGAACCTGCGGACACAGTGCCTACTTACGTTAGCAGAGTTCAGAGGATGCAAGTATATTGAAAAGTTAGTATAATTCTGGTAGTCTAGTTACCTGGAGTAAGTTTGATGTTGTGTAGCAATGAGTGCCATCGATGGAGCACTTGTGCCAAATGATCCAGTCCTCCATGGTGGAAATGAAGGATTTTGTACTGAGACTCCCGGGAGGCTACCACTAGCTGCCCGCATGTGCAGTTGTCATCGTTGAAGAACAGCCGCAGTGACCGCATCTGACTCAGGTCTACTGAGAACCTGGAGAAAGTAATTGTAGATTGAAAGCATCCAGGATAACTAAGATGGAGTATCTAAACTGAACATTTTAACATCCCAGTCCCGCGCAAGTAACTGCTGAACTAACAGTGAACATAAACAAGCCGATAAAATTCCCAAGAAACCATAAAGAAGATGGCTACTTGGATACACATTAGCAGTAAACGAGTAATCTGATCTAGATGAGTGTTTTCATGCGGCACTAATGCACGTAACGCATACCGCTGAAGACTGCAGAAAAACGCGAAGCAAGAAACGTTACACGACATGTAAATTAAGCTACGTACTCGTGAGTTGTGTTATCGTGTATCTCCCACGCGAACCGCATTATGTAGTACTCCGGGATAAAGATTAATGTGTTCTACGTTCGCAATAAGTTTGACTTAGCCGTTATCCTTCGTCTCTGATGAATATAAGACTTGCTGGCTTGAATATTTTTTTTACCTGCTTTATTTGATAATCAAATATGGTGAACTGAAATCTAATTTAGAAAAAAGTTTTTCTATTATACTTGTACATTTATTTTCGTGGTTTATAAACAATATGATAAGTTATTACTACACCAGTTTTGTTAATTTGAAGCAGTTTTTGATGATCAAGAATTCAAGACGCTCATATAGTGTCATAATGACGTGAAATTTTTGTAACTTATAAATTCCTAAGTTCGTCACCCTATAGGACGACTATCATATTCTAACGCGGTATTGACGTCCGGAATCAGGTCATCGAACAAATAAGAAGCTGAACTTATAGTAGGTCGTGTACTCGCTGCCCTATAAAGTATGTCACGCTCCTTACACGATATATTAATTAAGTTATCGAGCCACTTACTGATCCCGTACATACAGGGTGTCCAAGAACCTGGCGTCCAACTGGATTCCCACGATGCCCCAAGTTCTAACAGTACTCAGAAAAATATTTTAAAAAATCCACCCCATGTACTTACAGAATTATACTGATTTCAAAAAAAAAGGGGAAATGAGCACCCTGTGACATACTTTTGAATGCTGTGACTGCTAATGCTGATAATTTCGATATTTCTTGGAGGTTTTGTAATCTAGGGTATTGCTGTGTCTAAATAGAATGTAAAAATAATGTACTTATTGTACCATTTTAAAATAAAATATTATTTTAACTAAAGGTGATATGGAAAACTATTGAATTTCGCAACTTTGACCGACTGTAGTGTAAAAAAAATGTACGAAAATAGTATGGCAAGTGACGTCAAATTTTGACGCGTTTATTCCTCTTTTTAAAAAGGTATAATACTTACACATTAATTTGAAAAAAAAAATTTTTGATAATATTTTTACTCAACAACCCAATTTTTACGATGTCTAACAGAATTCTTAGAAAGAAAAATTTACGACGAATTGAATCTAACCTCTAAAGAGTTACTATTGTATGCTCATAAAAATAACAACAGGCCTCTCAAAAAACAGGTTAGACCGTAAGGGACGGTATGTGCATGCATCTCACCATAGTGATTCGTTATTACAACAGGAGGGAGCAAGACAGAAACTATCTTTGCGATTTGCTGGTTCTTCTTTATGGTACCCCATTATTCAGGTAAGAGTGAGGGAGAAAAAGGTTAGAGGTGCGAGTGAGATAGATAGTGACGCTATCTGGGATCGTGCTATTTAGGATAACAGTACGGTCAGTACGCGTCACTGCCTCCTGCCGTTACTACGCACCTCTCTCTTATTGTTACCATTGATCACGTACTACGATTTAAAGCTTTGTTTATTGGACTCGATTACTCTTTGTGCTCTGGACTTTGAAACGAACTCTTTACGACGACCTTTGCCTGTGTTTGGACAGTTTGTGTTTTGTGTGTGCTACCATGGCGACCTACACTCCGCAAGAATACGCAAATATGCACTACATTTATGGAGAATGTAGAGGTAATGGACGAGCTGCAGCGAGACTTTACAGAGAAAGGTATCCGAGGGCTACGCGATATCCCGACCATCGAGTTTTCATTAATGTGCACAGATCACTATGTGACGGGCGGTTCCCCAATCAAGTAGCTGGTGAAGGACGACCCGTAAATGACTTCATACGCGATGAAGTTTTAGAGGCGGTGTCGGCAAATCCAAGCATCTCTGTGCGAGGAATAGAAGCTGATACGGGGATACCGAAGAGCACAGCACACAGTATTCTCCAAAAAGAAGAATATCATCCGTACCACGTACAGCGAGTGCAAAGTCTTTTACCTCGAGACTATCCGAGCCGAGTCGCGTTTTGTGAAACAATCCTGCAAAAACATCGAGAAGACGAAAACTTTATCGACAAAATTTTGTGGTCAGATGAATCAACATTTAAGAAGGATGGCTACATGAACCTACACAACTTGCACGAGTGGCATGTGGAAAATCCGCACTTGATGCGAGAAGATAGATCCCAGTACCGGTTCAAAGTGAACATGTGGACCGGTATTCTCTGTGGGAATATTATTGGTCCATTTGAGATGCCCGAGAATTTGACTGGCGAATCATATTTAAATTTTCTTCAAAATGATTTGCCAAACTTACTAGAAGAGACCCCACCAGATATGTGGTTCCAACACGACGGCTGTCCAGCACATTTTCGCGTATCCGTTAGAGAGTTTTTGGACGAGCAATACCCGAACAGGTGGATTGGGCGATCAGGAACAATCCCGTGGCCAGCCCGCTCACCTGACTTAAATCCGCTGGATTTTTTTTTCTGGGGAACTATGAAGGAGCTCGTTTATGCGAAGCCCATTAATGACATCGCTGACCTTCGTGAGAAGATAACACAAGCAGTGCAGGTGATACGTCAAAAAAGTTACTCGCGAAACATAAAGCGGTCCTTTTTAAGGAGAGTGAGAGCTTGTATTGCCGCGGGTGGTCAACATTTTGAACATTTATTGTAATAAAATATCTTTAAACTAACATTCTTTGCTTTTATTCTACTGGGAACCCATCTACCTGTGTGTATTTCCTTCTTGCTCACTCTTGGAACCGAAGTAAATAATAGTAGTAACATAACAGTTTCTAAGATAAGAAAGGGTCCGACAGTTACCGTTAGTAGGTAGGCACTTCGTAAAAATTGGGTTGTTGAGTAAAAATATTATCAAATTTTTTTTTTTCAAATTAATGTGTAAGTATTATACCTTTTTAAAAAGAGGAATAAACGCGTCAAAATTTGACGTCACTTGCCATACTATTTTGGTACATTTTTTTTACACTACAGTCGGTCAAAGTTGCGAAATTCAATAGTTTTCCATATCACCTTTAGTTAAAATAATATTTTATTTTAAAATGGTACAATAAGTACTTTATTTTTACATTCTATTTAGACACAGCAATACCCTAGATTACAAAACCTCCAAGAAATATCGAAATTATCAGCATTAGCAGTCACAGCATTCAAAAGTATGTCACAGGGTGCTCATTTCCCCTTTTTTTTTGAAATCAGTATAATTCTGTAAGTACATGGGGTGGATTTTTTAAAATATTTTTCTGAGTACTGTTAGAACTTGGGGCATCGTGGGAATCCAGTTGAACGCCAGGTTCTTGGACACCCTGTATAATAATATGAAGCGCTAATAAAATGATCAATCCTTAGAGGATATCGAAGTAAGCTTTTCAGATGACGTTGTGTTACAATGAGGTGCATATATCTCTGCGGAATCAGGCGTATTATAAACTTGGATTAGCTCGTGGCCCAGCCCACACACATCCATAGTGTGTAGTTTTATCTGTGCGGACCGCATCATTCTGTTTTCTCTCTGTGTTTGCACGGGTTACCGAACCGGCACCTGTGTAGACACAGGGGGAAGCCACCAGTGCGCCCGGTGAGCGAGCTCACCCCGGCGGTCGCGGGGGCTACGCCCAAGACAACATGCCGAAACCCGGCAAGCGCGGCTCGTTGGGCCGCGATGCCGGGGACCAAGAAAACCCGCCGGTGCTGGACCGGGCGACGTCGTTGCCGAATATCGGCGATGCGGCGTCCGGTCCGCTGCCGGCTGGGCAGCAGCAAGAGAAGAAGAGGTTTGAAGAAGGAAGAGGAGGGGGGAGATCGGGCGCCGCTGTAGCTGCCGGCCCATCGACGACACCGGCGCCAGCGCGCGGTGCGCCCCTACCGTCGTCGGGCCGTCACCAACAGGCGGTACCGATCCGCCCGGCCGCGTTCCGCCCGGTGCCCACTCAGGCGCCGGGGTCTGCCGCGAACCCCGGTCGTGCGCCGTATGCGCACGTCGCGGCGCCGCTCGCGCGCGATTCCGCCGCGATGCGCGCGCCCGCGCCCGCCGCGCGCGCCGCCGCGCCTGCCGCGCCCGCCGCGCCCGCCGCGCGCGCCGCGCCCGCCGCTCGCGCCGCTGCGCCCGCTGCGCCCGCCGCGTGCGCCGCCGCGTCGTCCGCGTACTCCGCGCCGACCGCATCAGCCGTGCGCTCTCGCGCATCCCATGAGCGCTCCGCCGCGCCACCGCCGCGCTTCGCGTCGCCGCCGGCGCCCATGGCGCCGCCTTCGCGCACCGCCGCGCCCGGTCCCCGCTTCTCGCTGGCGGGTCCGGCAAGCGCGGCGAAAGTGAAAAGTGTCGGTGGTGTAGTGAGCGATGTGAAAGTGTTGTGTTCGCCAAGGGCGCCCGAGTCACCGGCGCCCCCTCGCACCTCGGCCTACGATTCGCCCGCCGGTCTTTCGGCATGCTCATCTCGCGCGGGATCGAGCATGTCGTTGGCATCGGTGGGTTCGGCCGCGTCCGGTCCCGGCGACGTGTCACCTGATACGACGCCGCGATCCGGCCAGCGGCCCACCGTGGGAGCGGTACAGCACCCAATGACGACGGCACCTTCGCAGCAGGTGGGGTTCGGTTATGAATTTAACCTGGAGCCCCGCCCCCAGCGTAAGGTGCCAAGAAGACGGAGCTCGTCGGAGTCCGGTACGGCGGAGGGAGGAAAGCGGGCCTGCCTCGAGGCGCCGGTGTCGCCGACGTTTGCGGACGCGGCTCGCCGCACGCCACCGCGTTCTCCGACACCCACGGAGATGACTACTGGGGTAAGTGGTTCTCATGTACCCCCTACCCCCGCTGTGTCAACTGCACCCCCTGCTACCGTCCCTGGCACTGCAACAGCGACGAAGCAGGTAAAGAAGCCGCGATACCCACCGCTGGTAGTTGAGAAGCTACCTAACTGGGCCGCTCATTTCCGGGCCATCGCCGCCAAGCTGGGCCGGCCGCCCAATGCTCGCCCATATGGGGCGGGAGTCAGGTTCACTCCTGGCTCCGAGGACGAGTACCGGCTGGTCCAGCGGTACCTGACGGACCTGGAGAAGGAGAGCGGCGTGTCTTGGTTCGCCTACTCGCTGCCAGCGGAGAAGAACTTGAAGATTGCCATACGGGGCCTGCCAGCGGACACAGCCCCCGAGGAGATAGAGGAGGAACTCCGGACGATGGGATACCAGCCGGAGTATGTGCGCCACATCAAGGGGGCGCAGGGAAGACCCGGCTGCGTGTTCCACGCAATACTTAAGAAGACTCCAGATGTCCGGAAAATCTATGACACCTCCGTGTTCATGTACATGCGGGGTGTCAAGATTGAGGCTTGGCGGGGGAAACGTGGGCCCGCCCAGTGTCACCGCTGCCAACAATTTCGCCATAGCTCTCATCAGTGCCATCGCCCGCTCGCTTGTGTGCGGTGCGGGGGCGGACACGCGGCACGAGACTGCGAGCGCCCGCGGGACGAAGCGGCCACCTGCGCGAACTGCGGTGGGCCGCACCCCGCGTGCAATATCAAGTGCCCCGTGTTCCAGCGAGAAATCCGGAACAAGCGAGCGGGGACCGCCGCCATCACGGCCGCCTCACGCCGGCCTACGGTGGCCACCGAGAGGCCACAAGTGATGCCAGAAGAGGCTCAAGGCGCGTCGCTGATGGCGGCGGCCAACGGGCCCACGGAGAGAAGCCAAGCCACCTCCTCGGGGCGGAGGAGGAAGAAGAGACGTGGGGGAAAGGGTAAAGGCAAGAAGCCAAACCCCCCCCCCCCCCCCCACCTCGGCGACACAGGAGGAAATCCCGGAGGCCACCCCTGCCTCGAGCAGGGCGCAGGTTGTGAAAGGGAGCGAGCCTACCACTAGCGCCGGCACGGCGCAGCGGACGGAACGCAAAACTGAACAACCTACAAAGAAGACGAGTGGTGGCGCTGCCGGCGCTAAAACCACAGTAGCGGCCGCAACGCAGAAACAGAAGGAATTCACAACCTGTGCCATCAAACTATTGATGGACCTGATAAAGGCCATTAGGCAGGGGAAAGATGCAGAGACGGTCATCCTTGATGGCCTGGCCACTTTACTAACCCTCTATCATGGCTAGGTCATTGAGGGTGGTCCACTGGAACGCCCGCGGCCTTCGGGAAAAGGTCGCCCCCCTCCGCCATCTCCTTCGGGACCAAAACATCGACGTGGCGCTCATAAGCGAGACGTTCCTGGGGCCTGAGGACAGGATAAGGTTCCCGGGGTATCTCGTTTATAGAAAGGACGAAAGGTCGGCACTGAACATCCGCTACCGTGGTCTGGCGGTGCTGGTGAGGCGAAGAGTCGTCCATCAGGAAATCCCCTTGCCGTCACTCAGCACTTTTTACGCGCTGGGTGTGCAGCTGCATATAGCCGGCTAGGACCTAAACTTGTACGCCTGCTACAAGCCGCCCGCGGCTCGTTTGGACCTGTCTGAGCTGCGGGCCCTTATCAGCACATCGCAGAACGCGACCATCCTCGCCGGTGACTTAAATTGCAAGCACTCAGCGTGGAATTCATACATAACGAATACCGAGGGGAGACGGCTCTTCGCGGACGCGGAAGCCTTCGGCTATACGGTGTCCGGCCCGGAGACGCCGACCCACTACCCGGAGAACAACACCTACATGCCGGACGTGCTGGACATCGTAGTCCACCGAGGGCTACAATGCCAGATCACCCAACAAGTGATAGACGACGAGTTACAGTCAGACCACCAGCCAGTACTCGTCGTCTTATCGGGTGTGCCGACCCGACTCAAGCCTGTAGCGCCACGTCGATTAACGGACTGGACTACATTCCAAGAGAAGTTAGAGGCCACCACGCCGACTCGGCCTATTGTTACCTCCGCGGACGTAGACCAGACGGCGAGTGACGTCACTGCTTGCATCCAGAGCGCCTTGGAAGCGGCGACTACGACGCTGCCGCAGGGGAGAGGGCTACTGCCGCCCCTGCCGACCCACCTTAGAGCCATGATCGCCGTGAAGAGGCGTCTTCGCAAGCAGTGGCAACAACTGAGATGCCCCACATTGCGCGCGCAACTCAATCGTCTCGCGGAGAGGGTTAAGGCCGAGCTCAGGGCTCAGGCCGCCGCGGACTGGGAGGAACGCATTGACGCCACCACTGATAGCTGGCCGTCATTATTCAAATTATGCCGCCAGCTGACGAATACCCCAGCCCCGGTGCGCCCTCTGCTCAACAGCGACGGGGCGCTTAGATATGTAGCGGAGGACCGGGCGGAGGTCTTCGCCGAGCATCTGGAGCGTCAGTTCCAACCGAACCCGACCAGCGAACACGAACATGTCGCAGCGGTCGAGCAACATCTTGGAGCCTACTTCGCGACGCCGATAGCTCCCGAAGAAGATCCCGTTTTCTTCTCGCCGGGTGCGGTCAGACGCGCCATCCTTAACACGAAGCCCCGTAAGGCCCCTGGTGCGGACGGTATCACCAACGCAGTGCTGCGCCACCTGCCGTACCGTACGGTAGCGGCGCTGGCGCGCCTGTTTACGGGGATACTGCGCACGGGGGTTTTTCCCGCTGCGTGGAAGGAGGGGCGCGTTATAATGCTGCCCAAGGCGGGAAAGAACGTCCTGAAGCCGGAGAGCTATCGGCCGATCACTCTCCTGCCGTCGATCTCCAAGGTGTTCGAAGCACTCCTGCTGCGACATCTCCAACCCCACATTGCGCCGCGTCCGGAGCAGTTCGGGTTTCGGGCGGAACATAGCACGACGCTTCAGCTGTCGAGGGTACTGCACCTTCTGGCGGCAACCGCAAACAAGAAGGAGTACGCAGTGTCAGTATTCCTCGACATGGAGAAGGCCTTCGACCGTGTATGGCACGATGGCCTTATTTATAAACTGTCCACTTCGGACGCGCCCCGTCGCGTTGTTAGGGTGGTCTCTAATTTTCTCTCCAACAGGACTTTTCGTGTGGTGGTAGACGGCGCGCTATCTAGCGCCCGCCCGGTGCTGGCGGGCGTACCGCATGGTAGCTGCGTATCGCCTGCGTGTTACTCACGATACACGGACGACATCCCCACTACGGGAGAAGCGACGCTCGCGCTGTATGCTGACGACGCCGCGTATATCACCACTTCGCTGAATGCGAAACACGCGGCGCGCAAAATGCAGCGCGCCCTCGATCTCCTCCCCGACTGGCTGGCTAAGTGGCGGCTGTCGGTGAACGTGGGTAAGACGCAGGCGATGGTCTCCGGGGCCGCGCGTCTGCCACCACCCCTGAGGCTACAAGGGGCCGACGTCGAGTGGTCGTCCCGGGTCAAGTACCTGGGGGTCACCATCGACCGTCGGCTCACTATGGGGCCACACGTCCGCAGTGTCGCCGCACAGGGTAGGGTCGCCCGCAACCTGCTCAAACCAGTGCTCTCGTCCCGCCTCCCGCATCGGGTCAAGTTGGGTGTGTACAAGTTGTACGTGCGCCCAATCTTGACCTATGCCGCCCCAGCATGGTTCGCCCTCACGAGTGAGGTGAACCGGAAGTTGCTCCGCACGCAACAGAACTTTGCGTTGCGGACGATTGTCGACGCGCCCCGCTTCGTGAGGAACGACGTGCTCCACCGCGACCTCGGGATTGAGAGCCTGGATGAGTTTGTGGGCCGCCTGGCGAAGGGAATGTTCGCGCGTGCCGACGCGTCTGCTTGGCCTCATGTCAAGCAGATAGCGCCCTGGCATACGCGCCCCCCTGACGCTAGGCCCCTGCCCCGCGACTTGCTCGCGGACGGTGACCCCATCTCCGCGCCGGATTGACCTCCAGGTGGGCCGCTCCCGGCTACACGCGGTCCACTTGTGACACCTACGCTTCCACTACATATAACATACGCTGTCACGTGATGCGTGCTAGGATAATTTAGGCGTGTCACGTGACAAACCCCAGACATGCACCTCTATACAGGCACCAGAACACACATACGAGGGCGCTGCGCGGGCGGCGACTCGTGAACGACGCCGGGTGACGCCACACAGTTCAATGTCACCCTCACACTCATGACACGGTCTCCCTACCCCGTGCCAGGCTCGGCTAGCTCTGAAAATGGGGCGGGCGGGAGCCACTCACCCTATCCGTAGGAACGTCGAGTCCGTATCCCTGTCGCTGGTCGCCTTCTGCTGGGCTTCCCCCATGTAGGTGGGGGTTCCACCTGGTAGGGGTTGACCGCCGGGGTACGGTGAAGAAAGCGGCAGTATGCATATGTCGTGACGAGCTTACGGACACAAATAGAGACACTATTCTTCATGGGCGCGAAAATGCAGCGCGCCCAACCTTTTACTCGCCAGTGGCGAACATGATGAGAGGCCCGTAGTGACGGGTCGCCGTATGGCATCCGCAGGAGGGGGGCTTCGCCCCGAAACTGCAACGTCACGCCCCTTACGGGGCGTAGCGACATCCCACGTTGAGTAATCTGATCTAGATGAGTGTTTTCATGCGGCACTAATGCACGTAACGCATACCGCTGAAGACTGCAGAAAAACGCGAAGCAAGAAACGTTACACGACATGTAAATTAAGCTACGTACTCGTGAGTTGTGTTATCGTGTATCTCCCACGCGAACCGCATTATGTAGTACTCCGGGATAAAGATTAATGTGTTCTACGTTCGCAATAAGTTTGACTTAGCCGTTATCCTTCGTCTCTGATGAATATAAGACTTGCTGGCTTGAATATTTTTTTTACCTGCTTTATTTGATAATCAAATATGGTGAACTGAAATCTAATTTAGAAAAAAGTTTTTCTATTATACTTGTACATTTATTTTCGTGGTTTATAAACAATATGATAAGTTATTACTACACCAGTTTTGTTAATTTGAAGCAGTTTTTGATGATCAAGAATTCAAGACGCTCATATAGTGTCATAATGACGTGAAATTTTTGTAACTTATAAATTCCTAAGTTCGTCACCCTATAGGACGACTATCATATTCTAACGCGGTATTGACGTCCGGAATCAGGTCATCGAACAAATAAGAAGCTGAACTTATAGTAGGTCGTGTACTCGCTGCCCTATAAAGTATGTCACGCTCCTTACACGATATATTAATTAAGTTATCGAGCCACTTACTGATCCCGTACATATAATAATATGAAGCGCTAATAAAATGATCAATCCTTAGAGGATATCGAAGTAAGCTTTTCAGATGACGTTGTGTTACAATGAGGTGCATATCTCTGCGGAATCAGGCGTATTATAAATTTTAGGATCTGCGGGTCTATATGGGAAATGTTTGGGAAATCACCCTAATTGCGAAACACTATCAATCAGAATCTGAATCATTTTGAAACTTATTGCTAATCCATTGCTTCATATGTTCGAAAAATTTGTCCGCACAACAACGTAAATAACGCAATGAATGTTGTTGAACTTTCAAAATTAAACCGATTCCAACTGTGTGTTACGCAATTACCCCGCAGGTCTATATGGGAAATGTTTGGAAAATCTAATCAGTGCAGTTTAATAATGCCAAGACCCAAAAACTAAGGACTAACGCTGGCTTGGCGCCAGCTAGCATTTAAAAGGGTAACACGAGGTACCTACCTAATGTTTATAAAAAAATTCAAATAAATACAGTAAGTGCGGGTTACTTTGACTCTAGGGCATAACTTTGGCCCAAATCGAGACAGATGTTTACTGTCATTAAATCCACACAAGGTTCCGCAAGTACGCGTCTATATCACCATCTAATAGTTACCGAAGGACATACGACGTTCGGTTGTGTGGTCGTGACACTTCGGGCAGTTTATACAGTTGTCTCGATTTGGGCCAAAGTTATGCCCTAGAGTCAAAGTAACCCGCCCTTACGGTAGGTAGTTACTTATGGGGACCACAGGACCTAAAGCGCGGTCACTGTCGGACTGCTTGAAAAAGAAAGAGAAGCGCGATGACACAGCGCTGGTAATTTATTGCAAAATTATGAAGCAATTATTGACTTACAAAAAATAAAAAATCTATTGATTGGACTAAAAATTAAAACGCTATTACGTTAATATTTTGCTTGTAGAATAATCTGACAAAAAAAATAGAATGATTGCTTGTATGTTAGTATGGTTTTTAGTCGTTAAAAGAAATTTTTAGAGGTTTCATCAGATTTTTTTTTATCGTATCACATTTTGTTGTATTATGTTTTCAATACACTATCCAACTAGCACACATCCTGAAGAATCACACTAATATTATAAAGGCGAAAGTTTGTGAGTGTGTGTGTGTATGTTTGTTACTTCTTCACGCTCAAACGGCTGGACCGATTTGGATAAAATTTGGTATGTAGATAGCTTATACCTTGGATTAACATATGGGCTACTTTTTATTCCGGTCTACGCTGGTGAAACCGCGGGGCGCAGCTAGTACCATTTATTTTTCTAATTTTGATTACTGCAATAGATCATTATACGTTTGGGCATTTTACTCGTAAAACTTGGTTTTAGTTGCGTTTAGGTCTTGTAGTCCCCTTAATCCCTTTTAAAATCTAATTTCATTATGGTGATTATGACGAATTCCTACATTTTATTCATAGATTCCTAACTAGAGATATGAAAACAGTGTCGACAGCCTTACATAAATGTCCTCTGTAGTTTCTCTAGAATCAAGATCCTTCTAGTAGAAATGTAGGTACTTACGTACTTACCTATAATTTTATGTCCAACCAATAGCTTTTGTTCGGGACTTCACCCGCGTGGATATCGAAAATTATCCCACGGGAATAAAAAGTATCCTAATTATGTAATAACCTAACCCAGGCATGGTCTACCTTTGTGCTAAATTTCATCCAAATCCAATCAGCCGTTAAGGCGTGAAACAGATAGACAGAGTTGCTTTCACATCTTAACTAATATTATAAATGCGAAAGTGAGTTTGTTTGTAACGCTTTCACGCTAAAACGACTGAACGGATTTGGATGAAATTTGGCACACGGGTAGACCATGACCTGGAAAAGGACATAAGATACTTTTATCGACATTCCACGCGGGCGAAGCCGCGGGCGGAAGCTAGTTTAATATGAATTATTATGGATAATATGTCTCGCACATTCCATGGTCACTTAACATTCAAGAGCGATGTTTAGAGGATATGAATGAGTTGTGCGAGCAATAATGACATTCTTGGCATGGCATGTGCCATGAGCCTGGGAGGAATGCAATTGCTGATAGGGATAGCGATGTTAGCATGTGATATTGACCTTTAGCTCAAGGATCGTTGATAAAGTGGAAGGGGTGAAAAATTTAAGCGGTGGTTAAAGTACGTAAGTGCCTATAAATATATGCAGAAAAAACCACGAAAAAACCATATGAATCCAGTCCAATCCAGGGCCGTCAGGACTGTCAGCCTCTCATTTAGCTGACTGCCAATTTTTTTACAACAATAGAAACTATTCTCCTATCAGGTAGGAACATAATTATACCTAGTTGTTGCCAAAAAGTATTGGAGAAGGATCCATGCCGATTCTATTTCGGGATATTTCATCACAATCTTCTGAATAGTAGAGTGCTTCTTATTTTTTAAGTTTGTTCAAAAGTAAAATATGAAAATCCGAAGGTTGGTAATAATGAGACTGTGAGTAAAAGTTCTCAAAACAAATGGCCAATGTTTACTAGCAATATTAAGGCGAGAAATGCTCAACATTTTCCGAATAATGGTTTCTTGACGTGATTATTTGGAAAGCAGGTAGATAAAGCTTGCATTTGGATATGTAACGTAACATCTCGCCTGTAATGACCGAAGGATAGGTAAGCAGAGGTGTACCAGTTATGTTTCAGTTCCATGTAATAGGAGAATTTCCATCAACCGGGCACAAATCCAGACTCCTCCGGGCTTCTACTATGACATTCCAGATTGAAAAACAAAATAATACTTTGCCCGACCCGGGAATCAAAAATGTACTAAATAAAGTACTTGAATCACCATCATTATCCACAGAGACTTCACCCACTATTTGGCATAAGCCTCTCTTTTCTTCTGTCAATCCCACTACGCTCCTGTGCCAGCCTCATCCAAGTTCTACCCGCGATGGCAACAATATCCTCCGCCCATCTCGCCGCCGTACGACCAACACTTCGTCTTCCAGTCCTTGGACGTCACTCGGTCTCTGCCTTACTTACTTACCTTACTGCCATGCCAGGTGTCCTACCCAAGTCCATTTCAGATAATTCGTTTTCCGATATCGAAACCCTTCGTGCGTCTTCTAATCTCGACATTTGGAACTCGGTCTAATAACCTTATGCCAAACATGGAACGTTCGGCTCTCTGTGCAACTCTTACCCTGTACACACACAGACTCCTGCGCGAGCGTCCACGTCTCAGCACCGTACGTCATGGTGGGCAGAACACACTCTAGTTTAGAGGCGGGACTTCAGACATAGTGGAGTTCAGACAAGACCTTTGATGAAATAAGCACTCGATAGTCAATGGACTACATCACATTCCCAAAGCAATATCTTCACAATATCTTCGCCCAGTTTATGGCACTCCTCCTATTACATGAGACTGAAACATATGTACCTACAATACTCATACACATCTGCCCAACCCTTCGGGGAACACAGGCGAGCTCGTGTGTGTGTGATCTTCACTTTTGCCTTCATTCCCAGAAAATTAGAAAGGCGAAAACGGTCACATCGACAGTGAGAGGCGGATGAAAGAGGTCCTGGCTGTCAGACTATCTTAACTACTTTATTTTTTTTTTAAACCATAGTCAGTTATGGGGACTGCCAACAGAGTGAACATTTAAATAAATAAATAAATAATAACTTTATTTCCAATTTTACAATTTGCGGCAATGAGTTAATTCTATGACAATATTCTTGCATAAATCACTGACAAACCACTGGCACCCAAGCTAAGATTCATCTTGTGTTATGGGTGCCAGCGCAACACGTCACATTAGCATGACGCATGATGCGTGACGCGAACTCATACGATTTTCCCCTACCAAAAATCGCTCAACACACTTCAAGAAGTTTTCACTTCAAAAAAACTAAATCTCAAATTCATTCATTGACTGACAGACAACGCACAGCCTAAACCGTCGGGTCTATTGGTCCAGTACCATGAAATTTTGCACAAGTGTTCCATAAACAGGGTCAAGTTAAATTAGCTAGCGAAACTCCGCGGATGTGGGTATCGATATAGCTAACACGATAAAATAAATAATAATAAAGTAATTTGGCCGATGAGAAATCCTATCGGGCACATGGCTTTTTTTAAATAAATGATATTTGTATGTCCAGGAGCTAATAAAAAAGGATTTAACGGTATTTTAACCAGCAGGCAAGCAATTGGTATTGACAGAGAGTGGGCGTCCTCGAACCGTCGCGTCGCACTCATCCCTCGAGAGCCCTTTGCGTGTCACGAATAAAATTTTTTCAACCACTTCGCTCGACTGAAATGCTATTTATAGATAATTCTCTGTACTTTTAAATATGTTGGACGTAAATGGAGAGTACCTACTTATCTATCATTAAACTCTTCTGTTTGTCACATGACTTTGATGTCTCCCACCAACTCCATGCCCAACATGTATCCCTGTAGTAGCTCTCTCTTAGTTGATTCTCCTAACGATTCTACTCCTACCTATGTTTTGGGGATCACAAGAGGTACCGTCCATAGATTCAGGACTATATATACTTAAAATTCCCAAAAACGAAAACTCGAATCACTGTACCCAACCTACAAACTCCCGAAAAACTCCAGCCCAAATAATGTCAAAAGAAAGAATAATATTTGTTTGGCAACAAACACAAAATATTTTTTTTTAAAAAAGGGAAAATAATGTTACAAACAAGTACTACCTATACTTACCTATATCTAAAATAATGCTCCAACCCAAAAAACTAATTCACGGTGCCCCAACAAGGCTTATAAAAAAGTATTATAAAATTAACTCTAAAAACTTTAAGGAGTACTTTAGACTTTAGACCATCGAACGAACTGAATAACTTTTTGTAAGGAACTTTGAAATCGCCAAAAAAAAATCAACTGCTGCCTACATTAATGTTCGCTTATCTCGTCAAAATGTACGGAACAGCAGATTTTTTTTTCGAGATTTCAAAATTGATCCCATAGTATAAGTTATTCAGTTCGATGGTCTAAATCTAAAGCACTCCATATTTTTCAGAGTTAATTTTTTAACACCATAAAGAAGGGCATGATGCCCCTACGTGTTTGTTTTCTATTGAACATTGAAACGAAAGTAGCAGGCCTGAAAAAAGGGGCTCTGACAAACTTCCACGGTGCGAAAACAAAATGTTACCCTTGGTACAAAAAAACCTTTAATATATTACGTTTTTTGAGATGAAAGCTGTGTTTTTATCCAAGGACTTGGGATTGTAGGTAGAGTTTTACGATATAATCTCCATTATGGATTTGGGGATTGCTTTGGCATGAGCTTGTCTGATTGGGAACGAAGTCATTTTTTAGCCTTAAAATATATCTTAGGAATCAATAATGATGGGTACTTAAATAAGTAGGTATCTACTTCCATATTTTATCTGGAATAATACAAGAAGAGCGAAAATAAAATAATATACATGTTTATTGCATCCATAGAAATATAACTTATATCTATGATTGCATCAGTACTGCTAGTATATCCGGAAGCTAAGATAAGATTAAACGTCAACAGTTCAACAGTAGTGTGAAACCATAGATGTAGCCTATTAAATGAGCAATATTTGTGTTTACTTATATTATTTTGTAATCACGTTCTCGAAAACAGCTCTAACGATTTAGATGAAAGTTGCAATATAGGGGTTTACGAGGGTGAAAAATCGATCTAGCTAGATAATTGGGATAATTCATTTTCTCTATTTTCACCCGAGCAGAGCTCGGTCGCCCAGGTACCTACTATTATATAATGCGTGAAAATTTTAGCGTAAACCAAT
The DNA here is from genome assembly GCA_946251885.1 of Cosmia pyralina. NCBI lineage: Eukaryota > Metazoa > Arthropoda > Insecta > Lepidoptera > Noctuidae > Cosmia > Cosmia pyralina. The sequence continues at coordinate 20,903,899 of OX276350.1, read as the reverse complement.
CCAAGAGCATTAATTATTCATTTATTTATTACTAGCTGCGCCCGCGGTTTCACCCGCGTAGACCGAAATAAAAAGTAGCCTATGTGTTAATCCAGGGTATAAGCTATCTACATACCAAATTTCATCCAAATCGGTCCAGCCGTTTGAGCGTGAAGAAGTATCAAACATACACACGCACACACATACTTTCGCCTTTATAATATTAGTGTGAAGTGTGATGTGATTAGGGTTTACATGATGTGGTTAATTGCGAGCCGTTACCATGCTTAATCGACTGCGCATAAAATCTACATTAACTTATTAACTTAGGTAAGTAGTCCTATAGTTACTGACCTACTGTTTTATGAAACAAAATTACCTACATCCAAAACGGACTCGATTTTGGATGGTCTTACAAGTGACACGTAATTATAGAAATTGCTAAAACCAGTACTTAACGCTACATGCAACCTTAATCTTATCCCTGACCTTATTAAAACAGCAAAAAAACATGCAGATAAAAATTAGGCCATCACAAAGAGCACCAGCATGTTAGATTAAAAAGTATTGTACTAATGGGTAACAGGTGGCTAGTCAAAATCTACAAGCACCAGAAAGTTTCCAAAAAAAAAATCACCAGTAACGTGCGCAGGAACAAAGAGGGAGAAAACAGAGGATTCCCAGAAGATTTAATTTTCCTGAGCTAGCTATATGTAATCTAAACTCAAGCTAAAATATAGTGGACTCACCTTCGACATTTCAAAGGTGCTCGCCTTTGCGGCACTGGTGAACTATGAACGCTGTCAGGAAACACCAAATTGTGTTTCAAAGCTAAAAACTCCGGTGTACTCATCCAATTTGGGTTGCCCTCGTCACATGAACTCATTGACAGTGACCTAATAAACCTGTCGCCCGACAGGGAGTCAGGGGTCAAATCTACGTTCTCTATTGTTGGATTAGCGATTGTTATGTTAACCGACGTCATTGACTGTGATCTCACGTGTTTATCGTACACAAACACCTCATCCCTGGACTCATCCTTCTCAAAACTACTGAAAACATTGTCCTTTACAGAATCTATTGACTTTACTGTAGGCTTAGAACTAGAGGACAACTCGTCCTGAGTCGTATCGTTGGGAGTGTATCTTGTATCAGACGATTTTATACTTTGTTTATCAGAGTTAGAATTTAAACTTGTAGTTTCTGAAGAATCAGAAAATGCATGTTCGTTGTTAGCGTCCACTTTAGCGCTGTTCGTATTACTGCGTGATTTAGGTATTTCCTTTGGATTCGCCGCCGCCGGTTTACCAGTAACTACTAACTCATCGCTCGGACTGGTTTCTACGGCCGAAGGACATTTCCGCAGCGTTGAATTCGGAATCCAGTTGAGGAAAAGCGTAGGTCGTTTCGCATTATTGTGCTGGTCTGTAAACACTTTAGTAGTGACTGTGAGGTATCCGGGATGGTGTACAATATCTAGTTCATGCCTGGCGACAGTCGGTGGATGCACGCACACATTGTTCTTGCAAAACAATATTTCGTTGTCGACGTAATCGGGGGGTTCTTCGTTATCGTCGAACTCCAAACCGAGGAAGTAGCTCGAGGCTCGTTTCAAAAGTTCTGGCAGCGGCATTTCGCTGCGGGATATGTTCACATTTCCTTAAATATTAATGCACGATTTATTTACTGCGGCGCGTTATCACTCGCGACAACCTCATTCAAGCGAGGCTGTGTAGGTACTACGCGCATGTAAACACCTACACAGCTATGTTGATAACGCCGTATTGATCGGCCAGCGAGAATAGAACCAAACCGACCGGCATCGGCGCTCGGCGGACCAAACGTCACGCTGTGTCACTCTGCAACTTGAACTGGTAGCACGTGTGTCATGACGTGTGTGCTTCACTGAGAATCGATCGGAGTACAAATGCTCTTAACATAACATTTAATTATGCAAAACTAGGCGTATTCTCTGCTGCTTCGAGCCGTCAGATTCAAGCCAAAAGCCTTGTTTGTGGCTTATTATAACAGACTCTATTTGGAAAACATTACTAAGTTGGTTATACTTGCACCAGCTTACTGTTCTTATTATAGCATACCTAATGCGCCAAACAAGGCCTACAGCTATGTTATATTTTTAACCGACTTCAAAAAGGAGGAGGTTCTCAATTCGTCGGAACCCCGATTACTCGTAGATGGCTTTTTGCGATTTGGATTATTTTTTTTTTTTTTTTTTTTGTTTGATAGGGTATACTTCCCAGGTGGTCCCATGATCATCAAGTCAGGATCTGATGATGGGATCCTGGAGAAATAGAGAAAACTCTTCCAATTTTATAGGCACACTTGAAGCGATTTGGATAGTTTTTGGAAAATTACTTTCTTGGAGTGGTCCCATTTCAATTTGGTGAAGATCTGAAGAACTTCTGAGATAGGCAACGGAACTCCTCAATAAATGATAGCAAATGGACTGGGATTGCTGAAATCTCATGTCTGTTTGTTGTTTACACCAGTTCATAACATAACATCACGCCAGTACGCTGTGAAGGGGTAAGCACATGTGAACCACTAAAAAGTGAAAAATAAAAACTTTTTTACAAAAAAATACAACCGACTTCCAAAAACAACACTACAAAGTGAAAAATAACTTTAATTTCGGAAGTCGGTGGCAAAAACGAAAATACATTTAATCGGACACCGACTTCCGAAATTAAAGTTATTTTTCACTTTGTAGTGTTGTTTTTGGAAGTCGGTTGTATTTTTTTGTAAAAAAGTTTTTTATGGGGTAAATGTAGTTAACTGTAACTAAACATTTACTTTTTACCTGAGAATAAAAACTTTTTTACAAAAAAATAGAACCGACTTCTAAAAACAACACTACAAAGTGAAAAATAACTTTAATTTCGGAAGTCGGTGACTGGTTAAATGTATTTTCGTTTTTTGCAAAGTGTTTTTCCCCACATTACATCCACGAGTACCGTTTTCCGCGGACGGACCGCGTCGCCTATCTCCCCCGTCATCGTCTATCTGTCCCGTTTACTGAATTTTACGCGGATGAAGTCGCGGACAAAAGCTAGTGTTTAAATGTGCATTATGTATGAATAGCAGAGTAATCGATTGTTGAAGAATTGATAGCTGTGGTTACCTCAAATCTTTCATATTACTTGACAATTTTCCTATCGATATTTTAACTAGGTAAGAAATAAGAGTGATTTCAGGACTCGCGATAGACCAACAACACAATCTTCCTGTGTTATCGACGAATGAGAGTTAAATACGTAGATGGCGTAATTTAGTTTTCTGGATCCGGAACAGGAGATTTTATGTAAGTAATTTAATCACATGTGTCACAAATGTAATGTTAATGAAGTTAAGTAATTGTTGTTATAACCACTTTACTATCTGCCAAAAGTAATTATAAACCAGCCCCCTAATTGCGTAACACACCATCCGGAAACCGGAATCATTTTGAAGCAAATTGCTTCATATGTTCGAAAAAATTGTCTAACGACAACGTAAATAACACAATGAATGTTGTTGAACTGTCAAAACGAAACCGATTTCGATTCATAGTGTGTTACGCCATTGCCCCACTCTTCTAAACTAGGAGTAAGTATTCTATACTCTAAGGTTCTAAACAATTTAAGGAGCACCTACAATGCTGCTGAAGCATTCAAAAGGTTAGCCGCGTTCATTTAATTGGAGCATTCTTAATGAAATAATAGGTAAGACTAATCGCCTTATTATTCTGGTAACCGATTGAACGGCTAATCCATTGAAGCCCTATAAAATCCAGTCGAGATATTCAAGGGAAAGAGTTTACCCACTGACCGCTCATGATGTAAGGGTGTTGGCTTATGTTGGTTTGAAGGGGTAGCCGGAGCTTAATAATAAAAGCCGTTCATGTAGGTATATATCCCTATCGAAAACTATAAACGGCTAACCGAAAATCTCCCAGTGCCTCTCACTGAGTCACAACTTTATCTGATCTAATCATACAGCTATTTAAGATAGTTGCACCCTAAATTTAACTACAATGATAAAAACTGATCGTGGAATTTGGATCGGAATGCTGGACAGTGAAGAAGACGGATGAAAAAAAATTGCATGCAGCGGAGATGAGAATGTTGAGATGGATGTGTGGAGTGACAAGAATGGATAAAGTGAGAAATGAGTATATAAGAGGAAGTTTGAAAGTGGCGCCAGTGACAGAAAAGTTGAAAGGAAATCGTTTGTCTTGGTATGGGCATGTAATGAGGAGAGACGAAACGCATGTGACTAAAAGAGTGATGAATATAGATGTTGATGGATGGAGAGGCAGAGGAAGGCCAAAGAAAAGATGGATGGATTGTGTGAGGAATGATATGAAAGAGAAGGGAGTGAATGATAGCGTGACGGTTGACAGGGGAAAATGGAAGAAGAAAACGTGTTGCGCCGACCCCAAGTAATATGGGATAAGGGCAGGAAGATGATGATGATGATGATGATAAAAACTGATCGTGGTCTAGGGGGATTATAGGTGAATATATTATCTAAAAATTATAAAAATAAATAAACACTTTCAGATAACATTTGAAAAACAATAACAAGTAAAACGGAACGCAATTTATTTTACTAATAAACCCGCAAGATGGCGTTTTCCTTGCATAATTTATTGACGCATGCGCCACACATTGCAATCAGCTGTCAGAAAGAACATAATCACGTAAAAAACAAAATTATTTGTGTCTTTAGATAATTCCCGTCAATATGGCGGGGCAAAATCCAGGTTCGCCGACTGACTTTCAATATTTTTACGAGGATGAAGTGTATAAAATCAACAATCGCGGTCAAGTGGTCTTCGGTCTGGTACTCGAGAACTATGAAGCCAACTCCAGCGATCAAGAGAGCGACATTGAAACACCTATACAAAAAGGCGAAATTCGTGTTGTCTGGCATCCTTCCGGCACTGAGCGAGTCATATCCGAGAAGTCGGTAAGCGAGGACAATTAAAAAATATCATATTTGATCTCACGCGGTGTTTGGCACTTGCGCACCGTAGTAGCTATTGAAAATATAATAAGGCCTGTACTTGCGAGTACAGCAACCCCTAATCCCGGGGCTAATGCGAATTTTCTTGAATAACACATGGTTTGCCCTTGGAATATGTTCTGGGTAAAACAAGAACTCCATTGAAATAAAGTCTACCCTCAAGATTTAATTTATTTTTATTCCACAATTTCTTTAATGTTCATAGAATATGTATATAAAAATTAACGCCGTACAAAAGCTTTTAAAACATGTTTTAATTTTTTTTTTTAAATACTTGTTCCCAATATCATTATTTTGATCCTGAACCTAACATGATACTCAGGTTTATTAGTACTTATTACTTATAATAATTGGAATGCAAATGAGTACAGTAAAAAACATGCTGTCTCAAAAGTCACAAACAAATGATTTTAATGAATACTAATGTAATATGTTTGAAACAAATTTTTTTATTGTTTGTAAGAAAAATACGTAATTAGTGGACTTCCCATATTTTTAATTAATCGGACCATAATACTTTTTTAAAATAATTTATTATCAGCTTGTCACTGGTTTTCTAAAGACCAACAGACCATGGAACAACCGCTACAATTAATGAACATACTTATTGTTATAATGAATGAACACGGTGGATTCCTACCAACCAATAGGCGGTTGAAGCTGTCTACCCCATTCTTATAACACTCACTTAATATAACCATAAAGTCAGTCTTCTATGGTATCCTTAGGTCAAGAGGGTGTGGTCTATTAAATAGGGTGGGAGCCATAAGTATATGAAATAATTATAACATAATTATAATTCATGCCTCAACATGCATGCAACAATGGATTAATACATTTTTAAAGTAAAACTCAAGTGTAACCTCATTGTTTTAAACTTTTTAAAATTCAGATATTCAAACAAGTAACTGTCAAAAGTATGATTTATGATGCTTGCTTGCTTTTGTTAATTAAAAAATATTTTGTAATCCTAGGTTGGCTTAGCGGACCGCTCATTGATGCCAGGTGATGTTGTCCGCCGCCTAATTGCTGGCAAGGATACCCAGAGAGGCTATTGCAGGGACATCATAATGAACGCAGCCCTGCAGATTGTGGGCACCAAGCATGTGATACCAAGTGTTGCTAGCGAGAGGCTCCAACCTCTGGAGGAGTTCACTCCGGATTTAGCTGTATGCCTCGATTCTTGGGTTGGAACTTCAAAGGTAAGCAGTTCATAAAAAAATTTATTCCCTGGAATGATTTTCTGTGTGTGGTATTTAGATCTGGGGAAAAGTCTAATTTACAAACATTGCAATGGTCTCCCATTGTGAAATTTTGACAGATTTCCCATACGAAAATTTGAAAGTTCGTAGACTGGGTCAGTTTCCACCAAACAGAAAAATCCTCCAACAATGAATAAGTAACTGTATCAATATTGACTTTAAATATAAAATTCTAATTAGACTAGACTATTCTTGCCCATATTGATAATAAGTCTTTTAAATTGTATCAAATATTATCCTTCTCATTAAACAGTTTCTCTTTAGATTCTTTTAAAACACAAAAATGTTTAAATGTTGTATGTGTGATTTTTACCTCTAGGTTTTTACTAGCACTATTGAGAATGTAATGTTTTAACTTGTACTTTACTTATCTTATTCTTATTATTTTACAATGAAGGACTGGACCACAACTGGGTTTAAAATGGTCTAGTGTAATGATTATTGATTAGTCTGCATTGTGCATTCGGAAAAAAATGTGGTATAACCATCACTACTAATGTATTTATGCATAATGCTATTGTTAACACAGTAACGGTGTAGCAAGGCAACGAGACACCATAAATAATTTGTGACACACAAAACATTGTGCAGCATTGAATAAAACATTACATTTCGTAGTTTAATATTATTAAAACTTCTGAAAATTAACATGTTAAGTATATTTTAGCAGTTAATTTTGAACTAATTCATTATATTTATCATTTATAAAGTAAATTAATTTGTTTAGCTTAGATGTATTAAATTAAATTGTACATGTTAGCTTTTGTGGTTAGAAACATAACAAGCTATTGCCCGCCACTGCGCCCGCGTGGAGATCGGAAATTATCCCACGGGAACGTACTACCGGGATAAAAAGTGTACTGCGTCCTACTGCTAAGGTCATGGTCTTACGTTGTACTAGATTTCATTCAAATCCATTCAGCCGTTATGGCGTGAGACGGTAATATACTGACAGTCAAGAGTTACTTTCGCAATTTGTAATATTGTATGGATAAAGGGATATGTGATTAAAACAAATCACATAAGGTATATCATCATCAGTATCATCCACAGTCGGACTACACCCACTGCTGGGCATAGGCCTCTCTTTTCTTGTGCCAATCCCCACGCTCCTGTGCCAGCCTCATCCAGGTTTTGCCCGCGATGGCAACAATGTCGTCCGCTCATCTCGCCGCCGGTATATCAAGGGTTATAAAAAGAAAAGCTATTCAGGACGAGTTGCATCATCTCTTTTACGCAACGAAACAATTATAAGTACCTTGGGCACATCGTCCAGACATTAAAACCTTCGAAAAAAAAATGCAATGAATTGAAAAAAGAATCGTCAAAATCGGACTACTCTGTAAAAAGTTATGCCTGGCCAAACAAAAAAAAAAAAAAATACGAGTTCACTTAAAACCTCTAATTTTTTTTGGCGTTTAACAACATTCTTTGCTACACAGGCGGTCCACAGCAAACTCCGCCTAGCCTCCGCCGAGGGCTCGCGGCTCGAGTACCCCGACCTGGACACTTGTCCTCTGGAGGACTACTCCATGCGACGCCGCCGCTCCACTCCCTACTCCTCGTCCGAGTTCTACCCTGGGCAGGTGGTGTACGGCCCACTGGGCTCGCTCGACAGTGCCAACTGGCTCCACATCACCAAGGAAATGAAGGCCGCCAGGAAACATAAGATGCATGATCATAAGGTAAGTTTGAAGAGATCTAAATTTTCTAAAGAATCTATCTATTTATGATTTGTTGCTTTTGTTTCATTTGCTTATACCAGTGTAAACAATTGTTGGTGAACCAAATAAATAAATAAATAAATGTCTGCTACTGGACACAAAATAATGAGCTGGTGCCTTGAGGCAGAGACAATGGCAGAACAAATCAACTGGATGGATTACGTGAAATCTAAAAGAACGAATCGTTTGATCGCAAAATAAAGATAGAGGGAAACTTGTCATTATAAAATGTACAGTCGGCAACAAAAGTCGATTAACACTTTCAGTTTTTAGGGTTCCGTACCTCAAAAGGAAAAACGGAACCCTTATAGGATCACTCGTGTGTCTGTATGTCTGTTTAATCTTATTATTAAGCGAAATATTTAATTCTAATTTGAACAGAAGTACCTACTTATAATTTTAAGAACAATTCAAGAAAATCGAATTATTTTGTGTGAATTTATATGTTGTCAAAAAGCAGCAGTGTTAACCGACTTCTGTTGCTGACCGTACTGTTACTGTACTGTACACTGTATGTCAAAGGATTCGGCTAAAAAGTTTACATACTGTAAAGCTGAGCGTCCATTGGTCCGCGCCGGCCGCAACGCACGCAATGGATTTTGGTTGGTTTGTATGAAGAAATGAAAATGCGGGCGGTACCGGTAGTGGACGCAGTGCGTGCTATATGAATTCATACAAATCAAACCGAATTCCGTTGCGTGCCGTGCGTGTGTTGCGGCCGGCGCGGACTAGAGGACGCTTAGCTTGAGTGACCGGATCTTCCTCATCCGACGGCCGAAATGCGACGTCGCAAAATATCGCTGACTTCCTCAAAAACTATGAATTTCATTTTTTCGGGTGAATTAATGTCAACAACAACGTATACTCCATTCATAATAAAATTAGATATTTAAACAAACCTTTTTTACGGTCCGTTGAAACGATGTTGACTTTATTGCGTTGGTGGCATAACAAATGGCAGCTGCAGTAAACAGTTGGTATTGTAATCACTTTTTTGCCTTTAATGCCATCCTTAAGCCTACGGAATAGAAGTCTTAATCGGTTGATCTGACTGTAAAAAAGGTTTGTTTAAATGTCTAATCTTATTGTAAATGAAGTATAGAAATTTCTTATCGAGATCAAGAAACCAGGCTAACTTTTGTGGAAAGAACACGGAGCGAGAACACGAGACTCGTTATAGTTTGTAGAAAAGTACTTAATAAAGATCGGCTAAGTGCTTGTCGGAACACGCACAATGAAGAGTTTCTTAGGTGGGATGAATTTATCCCAAGAACAAACTTAACATTGTAATTGAAAACATGTTCTCTCATACATTCCAACTGTAAATATAATTTGGTCGACTATTACTCGTTAACTTGTGAAGCCTACTTGCTGTGATAGTTTTCCTTTTAACTTCGTTCGTGTATACTACTGCCATGATTTTTTCACATATCCAAAAATAACCGTTTAACTGGCAGGGCCCGACACACACACTTGACCCTAACAAAAATTTGTACTTTAAAGCTTAATATTTGGCAAACGGATCCCTGAATCGAAACATAGTTTACACACCTGAAAAAAAAATCAAAGATTTTATTTTACCACTTTGTCGTCGTAATTAATATTTTATATTTAACCGTGCTAAATTGCAGCTTTCTAGTACTAAGAGTCTCTGAGCTAAGCCGCAGACAGACAGACATGGCGATACTATAAGGGTTCCTTGTTGACTACGGAACCCTAAAAATTAATCGTCCTACTCTCACGATTCATGACCGTGACTTATGGCTACCACAAGTCTTAACCGCCGTAGCATTTAGTATCTATAGCATATTATAAGTTCGTTTGTCCCCCAGTTCACTGTGGAAGCGGTGATGACTGAGAGCGTGAGCGTTCACTGGCAGTGCCGCGCGCTGTGCACACACCCGTCCGACCCCGCAACACCGCAGCAGCCCAAGTTCCTAGTCGAAGGTATTACTTTGCACCTCTACCACTAGGTCCGCGTGGTGCATTCCGGCCCACTCCTCATAGAGAGGAGGCCTGTGTCCCAGAATGGAATGTTAAAGGCTGATTATGCTCTGCCGACATCTTCGGGGAATACGGACGTTATGCCGTCTGCAGTCGAGTTTGTGATGCAAGAACTCGCACCTTCCTACATGTCCGAGAACGGGTAAGACTGGCTACGACTTTTTCTTGGTAATTTTAAAGCTTAGGGTTTGGTCATATCTACGTGACTGGTTAGTGTGAAAGTGTCGTTGTCCGCTGACCTTAGCTTAGGGCTGCCTTATGTCCCGGATGTCCCGGTAATTAAGTAGTTGTCGTTAGTCCGGGTTTCGCGTTAGGGCGCGTTTATTTGACCACGAATTCCTTCGTACCTAACCTATCCGAGGTGGAATGCTAAAATTTTCGCACTCGCTTCGCTCGTTCTCGAACTTTACGCTCTCTTAATTCTACTTTAATAGTTTTCTTCCATATGTCGTCTAAGTTACACCTACTTTTGTATGAATGGTCAAAAGAAAATCTATAGTCTATCCGAGAAAATTTTCAAGCTCGCTTCGCTCGCTGTTGCAACCTGGGTCCATTTTGGATATTAACCGTTATTTTAAGATATTTAGAACTACTTGCGTTTGCGCCAAAAAAATTAAGATTTAAAAAATAAAACCCGATCTCCGAAAAAAAGAGCCCTCATTTCTAGGTACATAGTTTTTAATCTGTGGAAGCTTATAAATGGCAATTTTAAGCGATATTGTACATAATTTACCTCTAAAGATATTAGACTGTAAGCTTTCCGAAAATAAAATAAATAAATAAAATATATCTTGGCTTGTCGTGGTGGTCCAGTGGTTAAGGTTTTGCCTCTCATGCACGAGGTTGTGGGTTCAAATCCGGGTAAGTACCAATGTGACTTTCAATTCATATGTACTTTCTGAGTTTATCTTGGACATTACCGACATCGGTGAAGGAAAACATCGTGAGGAACCCTGGACTTATAGTTAATATACGTCAGAAATCGCCAACCCGTCTTGAGCAAGCGTGGTGATCAATGCTCGTGCCTTCTCTGTATGAGAAGAGGCCTTTGCCCAGCAGTGGGACAGTAATAGGCTGATATTATTTATTTATTATTATACTTACGTCCTCTTGCCGGGCCACTAAATATTCATCGAGTATTTTATTAATTACCTTTCCATGGTTTACCCTATTTCTATTCTAAATGTCCCGGTCGGCGTTTCAGCATTTATGGCAGCCCTTAGTTCGTCTTCCTTACCTACTGAGTCACGATAGAATTGCGTGACATAGACCTTTGCAACATATATTGAAGGCTTACGCAAATGTAAATACAATGTAATTTTCAAGTAATATGCAACCTATTCCAATAGGTATGATGACTAAAAAATTTTTTTATTCGCCATTTAGATTATTAAAAAATATTGGACACGTATTTTTTCTTTTTTTACGTGATCAAAAGATTACAGCGATACATTGAGTTAAAATGTGGCATGACGTCACTCCTTGCTGGATTTTATACGTAGTTTGTTATAGTTGTGACGTAGCGAGCCCCCCACTCCCCAACTTGAATGCGTGTTATCTAAGTCATTTTTATTAATATGATAAAACAAAAAATATGTGACTAATATTTTTTTATTATTTGACTGACGGACTAAATGGAATTTCATTTTTTTAACCAGGCATCATCCTTTTTGTGCTGTGGGCCTGTGGCTTAATAAAAATATCTCAACTTAGTTTACATTATATTCTCGATAATCAGGTGAAGATCTAAAGAATTTGAAGTTGCTGAATGTATTCGAGCCCTGCACACTGCAAGTCGGTGACAGAAACTTCCTCACTATTGGCACCGAAGACAGCTTCGTAAGCAAGAAGCAATGGAGAAAACAACAGAGTAAGTATCGCTTAGTTTTCTTTCGCGACGGTCCTAGAAGGAGGGTAATACGGGCTTCCTTCTACGTACCCGTATTTGCGTACGGGTAATTTGTTTCGAGATATTATGTGTCTACATTATTGTTCCGGCCCGCTCTGTAGCCTAAACGGCTAGATGGATTTTAACAAATACGATGTCATTAGATTCATCTTTACGTTGACTACGCGAGAGTTACTGGCTATATCGATTTTAAAGGAAAAAAAAACAACATGGCGGCAACCAAGTAGAATTAAAATAACTGCTTTAAAACAGCTGATATTCTTGTTTTAATTTTTTTTTTTTTTTTTTTTTTTTTGTTGTTGCTGTATGATTTATTTTTATACGTAATGGAGTCTAATTAGGTACACTTTTGGGTGTAGGTAAAGGTTACAGGAGTCTCCGCAAGCAAACTAAGCCAATAAAGAAACCATCGAAGACCGACACCAACTCGGCTGACCACGTGCCCTCGAGACCTAAGAAGCGCGCCTCGGGACACCGCAAACTCAAGTCTAACGAGGTAACTTAGTTATTTATGATGTTTTACTTTTTTTTTGTTTCACTTGATTAATTTTAGCATAACGTCCATAGTTTTATTGCTAAAACACAATTTATTCATATAACAGATCCCTTTAACAATGGGGTCTCCTATGTTCAGGCAATTAGCAATTAGGTACTAAATTTCATCCAAATCCGTTCAGCCGTTTTAGCGTGAAAGCGTTACAAACAAACCAACAAACAAACTCACTTTCGCATTTATAATATTAGTTAGGATTGATTGCTATACTACTATTAAAAAAAAAATCCTAGTCGGAATAAAGTTCGAAATACTTAAGACTGTTTATATTTCCTAGAACGACATGGAAGTCGACACCGCGGACCAGCTAGAGTCATTAGACGACGCTCTGAAGAGGGACTCGAACTGTCCCAGCATCAAGATCGAGAACATTGGGGACGTGTCCCTACCCATGGCCAGCAGTCAGGAAGATACCGCTACTGAGGAGAAGAATGATTCGGGAATCAGGTAGGTGTGGGGACTGTGGTGTTAAGCTTTTGCTGCTTTGGGCTTCGATCAATAATAGCACTAGATACAGGATCAGGAACAAAAATAAGTCGCTGTAGTGGCCACGTTTACACACACATAAATATTTACATTTGTTACTACGAAATGTAGAAAAAAGTTTTATAATATTAACAACATCAATTCATTATAAACCTTAACAATCAAACATAAAGTTTAATTACGATTGCAAAATATTTATATTTAAGTCCTTCTATCATCGGAGAAAGGTAAAAGCAATAAATTAAAAATGTCGCTTGAAAATAAAAGGTCATTTTTATAATAAGTACAAAAATATTTATTCTAAAGTGAAACTTAAAACTTAAGCAATAAGGTTAAAAACATTTTGTTGAAAATTTTGTGCTTACTCTATTTTGGAACTAGACATAGTTCTTGGTATTTACATTTCAATGCCCAGAACACAGTAAGTATTGAAAGATGTAGAGTAGCAGAATAATAATATATTTTTTAGGCCAAGGTTCGTTTTATATGGTAGCAAATATTTTTGACCGATTTTTAAAAGTAGAAGGAGTAAATTAGTACAATAGTTATTTTAATTTTGATTATTAATTTGATATTTAATTATTTTAATAAAAATATTAAAACAAATTGTTGAATTTTTACAAGGTTTATATATTTCTTCTCCTCTTTCTTTCGCGACAATAGATACCCATTCTGCATTGCGAAATGGGTCACTAGGAAATCTACAAACAAAAACAACATATAAAGTAACAATACTACTCCATGCATTTCCCTGTTCCCGAACAGTCGATGTTTGAAATAAGACCACAAAAGTATTTGTGTTTTTATTTTTCGGGCCGTTTTTGAAGCACTTATCGGGAATCTAGTACTATTATTGATCGAAGGCTTTGGGGGATGACTTTTATGGAAGAGAAGGAAAATAATAATGTGGAAACATTACAAATAGGAAAGGGCCTGTTTCACCACCTACGATTAAGTTCCGATTAACTAACTTGGCAGATAATTTCATACAAAATCTGTTCCATTTTAGAATTTATTCGGTGAGTAGTGGCTATTCGGATATCGTGAAATAGGCCCGAAGTCTTACAATAGATTCGTTGTTAATTATTGGTGCCTAACATTTGATGTGCTTGTTAGAAATGAAGATCTCACTTTAATCTATCATAGACTTTAGAACATCAAATTAGTCTTAAGAAGAAAGAAGGGAATTGTATTTATACTGTATATTTTTTTTTATTTAAATAAGAAAGAACAAAATCTTTATTCTAAGAAACTCGGATGTGGGTCTTAGAATAAAGATTTGGTTCTTTGTTTTATACATATCATCATCATCATCATAACGATCATACTTAACTCTATTAAATATAATATATACAAAACACACTCAAATTCATATCACCCTACAACACTTCATCCAATACACTTTCGGACACCAAAATAACACACCTACAATACTACTTTACCCTCAAGCTTTGGTTTCCTAGGAATGCGGTTCCGTCATATTATAACGGCCGCCATGAAAATCGGTCATTTTCACCAGTATTGACATCAAGTCAACCCTTGCTGCCCAAAGATTTAAATCGCTAGATTCGCACTCACCGTTCTTAGTCACTCAAAAAGTGTCCATACTAAAAAGAGTAAGCTCACACATTATCCAATAGCGTTTACATGACAATCAAGTCAAGTCACTGCGTCATTGTGTGTCAGAGGTGTCAAAATAGGCCCGAAGTCTTACAATAGATTCGTTGTTAATTATTGGTGCCTAACATTTGATGTGCTTGTTAGAAATGAAGATCTCACTTTAATCTATCATAGACTTTAGAACATCAAATTAGTCTTAAGAAGAAAGAAGGGAATTGTATTTATACTGTATATTTTTTTTTATTTAAATAAGAAAGAACAAAATCTTTATTCTAAGAAACTCGGATGTGGGTCTTAGAATAAAGATTTGGTTCTTTGTTTTATACATATCATCATCATCATCATAACGATCATACTTAACTCTATTAAATATAATATATACAAAACACACTCAAATTCATATCACCCTACAACACTTCATCCAATACACTTTCGGACACCAAAATAACACACCTACAATACTACTTTACCCTCAAGCTTTGGTTTCCTAGGAATGCGGTTCCGTCATATTATAACGGCCGCCATGAAAATCGGTCATTTTCACCAGTATTGACATCAAGTCAACCCTTGCTGCCCAAAGATTTAAATCGCTAGATTCGCACTCACCGTTCTTAGTCACTCAAAAAGTGTCCATACTAAAAAGAGTAAGCTCACACATTATCCAATAGCGTTTACATGACAATCAAGTCAAGTCACTGCGTCATTGTGTGTCAGAGGTGTCAAAACGATACAGAAACGCATCTCTTTTGACGCAGTAGGGCGAATCTAATGATTTAAATCTTTGCCCCTGTCATCATTTTCATGACAGCCGTCACTGCGGCTCAGTGCGGCCGCCGTTCTTCTAGGAAACCGTAGCTTTGCACCAAAAAACCGCTATCGCCTATCGCTACATTTCACCACCATCACATAACCGAGCCCTCTCATCAAGCGCACTGTAACGCTAACTAGATGGCACATCCGCAGTCCTGAGCCGACCCGGGAGGACACGCTGCTCAACGGAGACACCAAATCTGATGCGGTGCTCAATGACGACGATTCCGATAACTGGGAGAATACTAGCAGCGATGGCAGTGATACTGACAGGTGAATATTGTGCGAAGGTTGTATGCAACTAATATTGAACAAGAAGCGCCAAATTTTCGAATTTTCAAACGACGCTTTTAACTTGAAATAATCAGCCTGTGTTGACCTACTGCAGGGCAAAGACCTCCCTTTCCTTATTCCACTGAAATCGATCCTGAGCCAATATAGACCAATCCCTCCTATAAGCATCTAAAATATTCATATAATTGACCAAGCTATCGTAGCGAGAGAAGCCGACTCTGCTTCAAATCTGGCACAATTTGCTTTCGTCTGTCAGTTTGTTGCTACTCCTCTACAGGTCGTATTGTACACGTACCGTACGAGGCCGTACTATGACATGAAAAAAGATCATGGATTCATCATGGTTCCAGTGTGAGAGAGAGACGGAGCTATATACGACCACCATCCATTTTTCTCAACGGATCCATGATCTTTTTTCACGTCATTGTACCCGCTCTGGACGAAACTTGGTATACAGGTACTTTATAGATTTTTTGTCGTCGGGGATTTTTCATTGGGGAGTTACTTCCTCCAAAACGGGGCAAAAAGGGAGCTACTGGATATCTCCGCATTATGAGATCCGATTTTGATGGTTCTTTTCTTATTTGAAAGGTGGTTACTTTAAATTGGTGGAGGAGCTCGTGGCTAAGTAATAACAGCCGCACGGGTCGATCCACCAGGTTAAGCTACGCTTGCCGGGGTTGGTCAGTGGATGGGTGACCATTCTTTACATACCGAGACTCCTCCGTGCCTCGGAAAGCACGTTAAGCCGTTGGTCCCGGCTGTCATTCGTGGATCTTTGACAGTCGTTACGGGTCGTCAGAAGCCCGAAAGTCTGACAACCAGTCTTACCAAGGGGTATCGTATTACCCAGTTACTGGGTTGTGGGGGTCAGATAGGCAGTCGCTCCATGTAAAATACTGGTATTCAGCTGCTTCCGGTTAGACTGGAAGCCGACCCCAACATAGTTGGGAAAAGGCTAGGCAGATTGGTTTCTTTAAATTGGTCTCATAAAAGTTTGGTGAAGAAAAAAAAACTTGTTAAATACTTATCCCATTTTAGATAACTTTAGTGATATATTAATTGTTGCAAAAAAAAATTGTGCTCGCGAGGTCTACTGTTCGCAGAACTACTAGTTATTGAGAACATACTGTAACATTATTTATTTTCCAAATCATTAACACTGCTTGTTTATTTTATTCATTCTTGGATCTTGACAGTCGTTACGGGTCGTCAGAAGCCCGAAAGTCTGACAACCAGTCTTACCAAGGTATATCGTATTACCCAGTTACTGGGTTGTGGAGGTCAGATAGGCAGTCGCTCCATGTAAATACTTCAGCTGCATCTGGTTAGACTGGAAGCACACCCCATCATAGTTGGGAAAAGGCTATGCAGATTAATTTTTAACACTATCGACTTGTTTAGACGTAATCTTCAGTTTATAATCATTAAAAGTCGGTTATCGTCGCCTTAAGATAGCTGCATTAGCTCCGACGTATAAGGGGGGTGTTATAATATTCCACTCGTTCAAAGCAAGTTTTGTTATACTTATTCAATAGTTGTAAAATTATAATAAGTACTGATGTAAAAAATAAACTGCCTCGTTGGTCTAGTAGTCGCTAGCTACTGCTGAGCATGAGATCCTGGGTTCGATTCCCAGGTCGGGCAAAGTGATATTGGGTTTTTCCATTTGAAATTTCTCAGTAGCAGCCTGGAGCTGGATTTGTTGCCGGTTGATGGCAATAGGCTAGCCCCCTATTACTTAAATATAATTGACGAAATGTGGGTGTGCTATAGTTGCAGCTCTGCCTAACCC
Source organism: Cosmia pyralina (assembly GCA_946251885.1). Taxonomy (NCBI): domain Eukaryota; kingdom Metazoa; phylum Arthropoda; class Insecta; order Lepidoptera; family Noctuidae; genus Cosmia; species Cosmia pyralina. The sequence continues at coordinate 20,886,435 of OX276350.1, read as the reverse complement.
TTCGGGGAATACAGGCGTGATGTTGTTATGTTAAAATTTCATGGTAAGGTACAGTCAGTTATAGCAATTAGCTGACCCACACTTGCATAAATAGTTGATATTTTTTACAATACGAATCGATAGAATTTTACAACTTTTTTATATTTTATTTAAACGTCTATAATGAATAAATCAATCTGCCTAGCCTTTTCCTAACTATGTTGGGGTCGGCTTCCAATCTAACCGGATGCAGCTGAGTACCAGTATTTTACATGGAGCGACTGCCCATCTGACCTCCACAACTCAGTAATACGATACCCCTTGGTAAGACTGGTTGACAGACTTTCGGCCTTCTGACGACTCGACGACTGTCAAAGATCCACGAATGACAGCCGGGACCAACGGCTTAACGTGCTTTCCGAGGCACGGAGGAGTCTCGTTAAGTAAAGATGGTCACCCATCCACTGACCAACCCCGGCAAGCGTAGCTTATCCTGATGGATCGACCCGTGCGGCTGTTATTACTTAGAATTATAAAATTCTATCGATTCGTATTCTAAAAAATCTCAACCATTTATGCAAGGGTGGGTCAGCTAATAGCTATAACTGACTGTACTGTGTTGACCTGGGGTTTTTTAATTTGCAATTTAATAACTTGTTTTTATTTGTGGTTCTATCTCGTTAGTGGTGCAACATGGTCGTCCCGCTGTTCATCAGCGGCTTCAGCGCGAGGCAAGCGTTCCCCTCAGCTTGCAGTTCGCTTGCTGCGTGGCAAGCGGCTCAAGCGCACGGTGCGGCGCGCGCCGCCCGCGCCCCCGCCGCGCCTGGGCGAGCGCGTCGTGGTCGAGACGCTGCACACCACCAGCCGCGCTAACGTCGTGTGGCAGGTATGTAATAACCACGCTTGCTGCTCGGCAAGCGCACGTCGCGTCGTCACAAGCCCGCCAGTCTGACAACCAGTCTTACCAAGGGGTATTGTGTTACCCAGTAACTGGGTTGTGTGATTCGCGCCGAGTTAAATACTGGTGTTCACCTGCATCCGGTTAGACTGCATCAATGCACTTCTTTCTGGAATATTCTATTTTTACTTGGAAAATGGTTTTTGAGAACCGTAAATGTATTTTTTCTGAAATACAAAATGTATTTATTTAAGTATACTCGAAGCAGACCCCAACATAGTTGCAGATGATGACATAATAAATTAGAGTCGGTTTTCGTGTCTGTGACCGCGTTGTTCTTCTAAACGACGCAACAGATTTTGATGCAGTTTTGGTGCAGAAATGATGGAGTCACTTAAAGAATTAATTCCGGAAGGTTTATATATACTTATAATAAATATATATATATCAAAGTTACATATAATAAAGAAACGATGTTTTGTCAAGTTGTAAAAACCGTGCGAAGCAGGGGCGCATCGCTAGTAAAAACAACTTTTTTCTTCAAAGAATCTTATGCTATTAAATGAGCAATATTTGTATTTGTAATAACGTTCTCGAAAACGGCTTTAATGATTTCGATTAAAGTTGCAATATAGAGGTTTACGAGTTCGAAAAATCGATCTAGCTGGGTCTCATAACTGGGAAAATTCGTTTTCTCTATTTTAACCCGAGCAGAGCTTGGTCGACTAGATACTTATTTATTAATGTTCAATATATCCACAGGACGGTACAATAGAAATGGGAATTCCATCCACACAACTATATCCGATCCATCACTTAGATGGGCAGGAGTGTTTCCCGGGCGACTTCGTAGTCAGCGGGGCAGCTAATATCGAGGAAAATCAACAGGTATGTGCTTCATGTTTTTGTGTGAACTCTGAACAATCATAAATTTGTCACCAAAAAAAACAGACATAGGCTGTTTTTATTGGTGGGAAAAATCTTATGAATTCGCGTCACGCGACAGGCTAATGTGACGTTTGGTAGGGGAAAATCTTATGAGCACGCGTCATGCGACACTAAAGTGACGTTGCACTGCGCTGTCAAGTTTTCACTAGTGTCGGGAGTCGGTAGGCTCTTTATCCCTTCCATATCCTAAGGGCATCTTCCCTACCATTACCGCGCCCCCCGGTCTACTCCTTGATATGCAATGGCCTCTGTTGCTCCATGTAACATTTATTTATTTATTTATTTATTATTCCCAACACAACTAACATTACAGGTTGCCCCAAATCGGTAGCGTGGCCTCAAACAATAAGTAAAACAACAATAAGTACTTAAAGTAACAATAAGTTAAGTATAACATAACACATGTAAAGTAATCTTTGTGAACTCATTCAGAGAACAGTAAAATAAATCTACCCTTTCCGCGATTTCGTTAAGTGTATGCAAGGCGCGCGTCAAAGGTGCTTTACCCAGCAGGTTGGTCCGGCCGCGACGCACCGCCAGTAACCGCGGTCTCCGACGACGCCGCGTCACGTAGTTATCAGGCACGTTCAGACACACATCCTTTAGCACACCCGGGTTAGAGATCTTACCACACACACATACACACACAATACACACAACAATACATGACAACAACAATACATATAACATACAATACATGAGGCAACAGGGGCTAGTGTGAATCTTTGGGTTCATTCGTGTAATCGAGTCTTGTCAAGCTATGATGTGGTCGGTGCATTTCATTCATTCATGTAATTTGAAACCAAACTCCACCTTGCCCATTTTCTCTATTTCTTATAGTTTTCGTAACTTTGACTCGTCGGCAATCGCGGACGCAAACCTGCGAGTAGGCCAATGAATATTCAGAATTCTCTTAAAATATATACTGAGTTTCGTGTCGTCTCGCTCCCACGTTTTACGATCGAGCCTGTCTTCAAGTCAATAAGTATCTTCATTTTTACCCGACTACGGCAAAACCAAAAAAGGGGATGATTTTAACAGGCTATGTATGTGTGTTCATCTGTTCCCACATCACTCCTAAACTAATCATCGTATTTTGACAAATGAATTATCGTAGTAAGCGTCATGTTGTTCCGCGGGTTATAGGTTATTGAAGTCACATAAAATCCAACATGGCGGCCTAAAGGAGAGGGAAAGTGTAACAGAAAAAAAAAAGATTAATAGTATACGTATGAAAATAAATTATCTATAATTATACATACCTAAACCCCCAATAACAATAAAACGATTATGTTTCACTCGGACTGTTTTATAAAATACTTACTAAAAATTTTTTAGTATTTTATTAAGCAGCATACAAAACATTATAGAAGGGTTTTTAGAAACCCTTCCATTTTGTAGGCTGCTTAACTGACTAGATTGCTTGGGTCCTATTGCACTAACCCCAAAATGTAAAACGAAAGTTAAAAAAACTAGAACCCGGTGTCACTCGTAAGCTGTACTATTTATGACTTCATTAAGTATTTAGTAATGACATGTGACTCCGGTTAAACGAAAACCATGGAATAGAAAAAACATGTGGACGTACCCACGCGCTATCCGGCGCGTGTCACAATTATGCTGAAAAATATGTAAAATAATAACAACCTTAGTCAGTTGTAATGAGTCTTAATTTTGTATAACAACAAATTCAACTTTGACGAAAAGCTTATTTGTTGTTCATACAAAATTAACGCACGCAGGATAGCTGCGTGGGCACTTCCACTTGTTTTTTTCCATTCCTTGACGAAAACCGATGCTATTTTATTAAGATATCTTGTTTATACGTTTTTAATCGACTTCAAAAAAGGAGGTTCTGTATTCGACCCGTATGTATGTATATAAGTATGTCTGTATGTATGTATGTTTGTTTGTCCGCGATTTTCTCAAAAACGAATGAACCAATTTTGATGATTCTTTCACTATCGTACTTTCAGGAAGGTTTTAGTATATAATACATTATGTAATTATTCTTATGTACGAAGTTAAATGCATAAATGTACTGTATCTCCGGCATTTCTAAACCGATTTTGATGATTCTTCTTTTCGTTCGTCTTGTAATTGTATACTCAACTAAAAATGGAAAAATAAATTTACTTTAAAAAAGTAAAAACCTACATCAAAACCAAAAACGAACAAAATAACTTTCATAAAACACTTAACAGCTTCTGAAGTTGGTGTCTTCAATTCTTCAATGTACTTTAGCTTGACACCGACTTCAGAAGCTGTTAAGTGTTTTATGAACGTTATTTTGTTCGTTTTTGGTTTTGATGTAGGTTTTTACTTTTTTAAAGTAAATTTATTAGTCAGTGTTTTTGTCGTAGTTGGGTTTTAGTTTGTAGCTTTGGTTTTTTCGTTTAACTTTGACCACAGTACCTGTATACAGGGTGTATCAGAAAGTTGTGGTCAAATTTAAGGGTGTGGTACAGACCATCAAACTGAACAACTTTCTAAACTTTCGCGATTTGTACAGATTATAAACAAATTGAGAACGGGTCTTCTCGCGATATTCTTTTTTACGATGTTTACGAAGACGTCGCTGAGCTGTCATCAGTCCTCCCGTGACCACGATCGCTGCAAGGCGGTCGAAACGTCGGGAAACAAGTTGGTACCTGTTTACCTCGTAAAAAAGAATATCGCAAGAAGACCCGTTCTCAATTTGTTTATAATGTGAACAACTTTCTCCATGTGACTAACATCCAGAAAAAAAATATCGGCCATCCCATACATTTGGCTCGAGTTGATATTGAAGCTTTGTACGGAACGGCTGACCATTTTTACACGACTTCAAAAAAAGGAGGAGGTTCTCAATTCGGTTGTATTTTTTCTCGATAACTATGTATGTTGGTCCCAAGGAGAAAATTGTTTAGTTTGATGGTCTGTACCACACTTTTCTGATACAGCCTGTAGAGAGCGGCAGCCAAATATTATTGTCATTGAACAGCTGAAGCACAGGGAGTATGGTGTGGTTCAACGCGTGGATCATCACGGCAGGACAGCTATCGTGCATTGGTACCGCACCTATACAAGCGCTGATGAGCCAGTGTGAGTTATATCTAGTATTTATTGTCATTTCTTTCAGATTCATGTGTAATAGTTTGGTAATTATATTTAGAATTAGCTTTTGCCCGCGGCTTCGCCCGCGCGTATGTCGGAAATTATCTCACAGGAACGGATAAAAACTATTCTAAGTTCTAATACAGGTCATTGTCTACCCATGTACCAAATTCCATCCAAATCCGTTAAGCCGTTTTAGCGTGAAAGCGTACCAAACAAACTTTCGCAATTATAATATTAGTTAGGATAGTTTGGAAATTATTTAAGGAGGAGCTCGTGGCTAAGTAATAACAGCTGCACGGGTCGATCTATCAGGTTAAGCTACGCTTGCCGGGGTTGGTCAGTGGATGGGTGACCAGCTTTACATACCGAGACTCCTCCGTGCCTTGGAAAGCACGTTAAGCCGTTGGTCCCGGCTGTCATTCGTGGATCTTTGACAGTCGTTACGGGTCGTCAGAAGCCCGAAAGTCTGACAACCAGTCTTACCAAGGGGTATCGTACTACCTAGTTACGGGGTTGTGGAGGTCAGAAAGGCAGTTGCTCCATGTAAAATACTGGTATTCAGCTGCATGCGGTTTTACTGAAAGCCGACCCCAACAAAGTTGGGAAAAGGCTAGGTAGATTGAGTTTGGAAGTTATTTCCGTTTTTCTGTAGCTACAACGGTTAAGAATACTATCCTTACTCTCCCATCTCAAACAGCCTGTATAAGAACGGCTATTTTAGTGAACTTTCAACAAAGCAAATAACTTAGCGGTTCGACGACTGGTACAAACCTGTGATTTACGTTCCACTTTTAGGCATGGCATTTAAAAATCGAAGTTATGCCAAATGAACGTTGATTTGCAATCTTTTTTTACTAAGTTGTAGTAATAGAAAACTACCGAAAAATATTTATTTTGCAGATACGAAATTCAGTAAAGTGGTTTTTTAGGTAACCTTTAAAACTGACTGGTTGATTTTAGGCTTGTTACACCTAGAGCATATTCAAGACTGATTTTATGGAAATAAACTTATTATTATTAGGACTTACCGGCTTTTATATTCCGTAGTCCACAAATGCTGCATGAGAGCGAAGTCAGCGTGTATGATCTGAAAGACCATCCAGACTTCCAGTACCGACCCGGAACGGTCGTCATCAGGGTCGCCAACTTTACCGGGGAAGATGCCAACTGCACTGCAGGACAGGTGAGACATAAATGCCAGTGGTTTCTATAGAATAGAATAGAATGCATTTATTTGTCAGAATAATGTACAAAGCTGTTATGTGCATTATGTAATACGATCATAATATTCTGCCGTTTCCGGCGTACAAATATAGTTTGTAAAATGATGGGTCATCATTACATTAAAATGAAATTATTAATCATTAGAATTAGAATTACAAATAATTTAAATAAATTGAACAATGGTTGTAAAAGTTGTTATCAATGAAGTCTAGGAAATAAAATATGATTTGCGGGCAATTATGTGCAAATATTTAGGAAAAAATTTCAGTCATAAAATCTTCACTCGAGTAACATTTGCTTAGAAGAAATTTAAATAATTTACATTTAAATGTTCTGAGGCTGATAGTTTTGAAGCCATCAGGTAATTTGTTATAAACAGTAATGGACATGCATTATTAGAAAACAATTTAATTTTATCCTGGTCTATCCAGTCTGAACAGTTACATTAAAGTGAAATGTCACTGTTCCGTGGGATTGGCTGTCGAAAGTATCAACTTAATTGAACCGGCTTTCAGTACCGGGGGATGTTGGCTATAGCAAAAGTTTATTTAATTTGTTTTCAGGTGATTGACAACTTCCCGTCTGGCCGCGTCAAAGTATGGTGGGTCGACGGACACACGAGTATGTGCTGGCCACAAGATCTATACAAGGTAAGAGTTATAATACATATAAGTATCAAATTGAGAAGTTCTTCCGAAGTTCGAGATGGGGGGTGGGGGGAGGGATAGGTAGGGCGAAATCCATAGAAATATAAAAAACAGGAGAAGTGGCATGGGGGCGTGTTTGTGTCCACGCGTTATGCGCACGCTGTGCCTTTACTCGCCAAATGGCCGTCTCCGCGAACTAGTACGCTTTCGACCGTGGTCACGATAAATTATAAAAATGCCGTGTTCTTCAGTGGTTTCCTGCAAAAACCGAAGTGATATTAAAAACTTCGTATCTCACGGAATCACTTACCATATGTAATTAAAAGTATTTTACTGTATTTATCTTTAAAATCATAAAAAACAACAAATCGTAAAATATTTCTTGCTTTTACTACGTTATTTTTGTTTTCAAATATCGCAGCGGCTGTACTATTTTTGCAGCAAATACATTGCTCCTTAACCACTACCTTAAGTATGTCGCTAAGCGACTGGACAAGCAATGTAAAAATAACAAAACGATACTTTATTTACGCGGAGCGTCGCATAGTACAGCCGCTGTGTCTTGCGGCGAGATAGTGATGAGGTTAAGATCCACTAAAGTAGGCTATCGATAATAATGTCGATTGCCCAGCGAATATTATATTGCTATTATAGTTTATTTTTCAATTTGTCAACCGTTTTAGCCCGGTTGGAACACTTGAAAAGATGACGTTTAAGTACGGTTGGAAAATAATCTTTTTTACTGTTTTTGATTATTTTACCTAGTTGAGAAATGCATAACCAACGGTCGTAAAGTAAGTTTATTAATGTTTAGGTGGAGTGTTTTAGGGTTTAAATTATCGCATCTTCGTGCTATTTCCTTACTTTTTTTTGGTGTTGGTATTTTACTTCCGCTAAAGTCTATAACTATGCACCACAAGATTTTAATGCGTTGTAGTAATCGGTATGGTTCAGATAAAATATTAGTGATTTTTGCTTAAAATAAGTCAACATATTCATGCTATTTATTTGTTATGCATGAGTATGGCATGTGTTTGTTTTCATATATTTAACTATTTCTTAACTAAGGGGTTTTTTTTAATAACAAAAGCCTATTCGCCTGTTGCCTGCTACCTGCTTACTCATCGTGAGGTTAAGAAGTATAGACCGCGCGGAACTAGTTGATCGCGCCTTAGGTATGTGAGCGGTGGGATGGAGGAGCGGGGGCGCATTACTCAGTACGTGCGTTGCGAACCGCCGCCTCACCCCTGTCTCAGCGGCCAACTACACTTCTGGACACATCTTTTGGCCCACCTTGTATTTTCAGTTTCGTTTGGTCCTAGCTAAAATTTTATATTAGGTCGAGCAAAAAGTTTTTATGCAGTTTTGAACCTGGCACATTCACAATTTCATTCAATAGTCTTTTTTTGAATTTCGAACAAAGAATTTAAAGAAACAAAAGACAATTTGGAGCCTGTTTGTTGATATCAAACAATCGAATACTAAGAAAACTTGGTTTTATTGGTTTACTTGGATTTAATTCTTGAAAAAGTGATTGATATCTTTGGTTTTGCAACAAACATTACTTATTCTTAACATTAAGGTGAGGTTCTATCAATAATCTATGGATACTTCACCTGGAGTCGCCGCCCAAGCTGTGGCACTTATTCAGGCCGGACACAGCCAAAGAAACGTGAGTGCTCAACTTAATTTAAGTCGATCTGCGGTCCGAAATGTTTGTCGGAGGTACCTAGAGACTGGCGGCTTTGTTCGTCGCCAAGGAAGGCCACGATCTCGGGTCACAACTGAAAGACAGGATCGATTCATCGTGACGACCAGCTTGAGAAATCGTCACCTTACCTCCATTGAGATACAAAACCAACTTCGCGACTTCCACGGAGTATCTGTGAGCGCTCGAACTGTTCGGAGAAGGTTAAAAGAACGCGATATGGTACCACACAAGCCAGCTAATGGCCCCAAACTAACGCGAGCCCACCGAACAGCGCGCCTTCATTTCGCACGCAGTCATTTAAATTGGATACAGCAAGATTGGAGCCGTGTACTCTTTTCTGATGAGTCTAAAATTGTGTTACATGGCAATGATGGAAGGAAGAAGGTCTACCGACGTAAGGCAGAGCGTTTCGCACAATGCTGCTTTGAAGAGAGGGTTGCTTATGGCGGTGTCTCATGGACTGTCTGGGGCGGTATATCCGCGAGCGGCAAAACTCAACTTGAGGTTGTTACAGGACCACGGCTGCCAACATTAAATGCTGAAAGGTACATTCGTGAGTGCTTAGAACCTCACGTGATACCATACGCGGACTATGTGGGCCCAAATTTCCTTTTTATGCATGATAATGCAAGAGCCCATGCGGCCGGCATCGTCAGGGAATATCTTCGGGATGTGAACATCACAGTTATGGACTGGCCAGCCAGAAGCCCAGACATGAACCCCATTGAGCACATGTGGGACGAGCTAAAAAGATGTGTTAGGGCTCGTCAGCCAGTTGCCCAGACGATGCAGGAGTTGAAAACTGCCATAGAAGAGGAATGGGAGATGATCCCTCAAAATTTCATAGAGCGGTTGATAAACTCTATGCCTAATCGTATGAGAGCTGTGGTAGATGCCCATGGAGGCAACACGCGTTATTAAATTAAACCTTTATTTGATAAAACATGTTTTTTATTCAAAAATCAATTGCCTTTAACAAGGCGCATATCCGACTTGTTAGGCGTAGCTCCATGTCGTATGGTATTCTGAATTCAAATTTAAAACAATACGATCGAAAAAGATGGTAAAATGTATCAGGTTTAAAACTGCATCAACAGTTTTTGTTCAATCTAGCAATCATATTTCGATAGGGGCCATCGAAACCTAAACTCTAAGGTGGGCCAATAGATGTGTCCAGAAGTGTAGTTCCTATAGACTATATAGACTATAGCTTAAGATACTTATTATGTAAATGATAAATAAGTTCATAAAGTACCTTTTTAGCTTCCCAAAAGATACAAATACAAAAAAATAATGGATTGATGCCACAGGAAGGCCACCTAACTGGTTCCCAACAAAATGTAGCACCATATGCTCAATTCACTTTAAGGCAGAAATGTTCCAGCCTCTAAAGAAAACTCGCAGGCTTTTTGAATGGGCAATCCCAAAATTAAGAGTACGTCAAGTACTGAACAAATACCTCCACTTTACAGGTCAGTGAGTAAACACATCATAACAGGGTTCAACAATTCCTATGGTTTCACAGCCTAAACCAACTTAACCGGATTGTTTTAATTTATTGATTCGTGTTTTTTTTTTTAATATACATTTTTTTTTAATTTAAAATATATAATACTTTCTGGACATATCATTTTTTATTTTATTTTCAGGACCCCAAATTTTTCTTGTACAGTAATAAATGGAAGTATCGATAACTTTCCGATTTAGTCAATCACTAGCGTATATGTAAAATAAATTGCTTTTTGCACAACACAATAATAGCGCCAGATGTTTTTGTGTGAGTAAGTTGTACGGTGCATGGTAAATGCACGCTGTGTGTGACGGGTTAAGGTTTATAATTGATTGTGTAGTATGTTCTGATTTATGAATTGCAAGTGTGTGCGCGACTTTGTATCTATTGCTTTTAGTGAACTACATGTGTAGTAGTGGCGCGGTGGTGGGGCCAACCTAGCGACATCGGGTTCTGATACATTTTCAACTACCGGGCATATCTCCTTTTTTCATATATCTATGGCGAAATCTGATGGGTTCGCATTACCGCGACATGCTATGCATAGTATTACGTTTATGTTTTCACTTCTGTCGGCAGTCCCCATAACTGGCATTTTTTTTTTTTTTTTTTTTCATAACACAAAATGGCTAAAATAAGTAAGTTTCGCGACGAGCCATTATTCGATGCTTTGACCATTTTGCTCTATTCACCATACCGTTCTAGGGATTTAACCCTTTCCCAAATTCACTGTATAGTATAATGAAAGTGTCATTCACAGGTGGGCGAGTACGACAGCGAAGAAGGCGAGCTGTGGGGCTCGGAGGGCTCCGCGTCCGAGGACTCGTGGGAGACGCAGAGCTCGGCGCACGAGCCCGAGCCGCGCACGCCTACGCCGCCTGACCTGCCGCCGCCCGCCAACGGTATGTAGTGCTGGCTATAGGATACTTTGGTATAGATAGTTCAACTCATCTGCGCGCGCGGCGCCATGTGTGCGTGCGTTATACAGCTTGGCAGTGACGCGGCAGCGCGGCAGTCGTAAACACATAGCGCCGCGCGCACATGTGTTGAACTATCTGTACAAAAGTTATGTTTTTAACCGGCGAAAAAAAAAGAGGAGGTTCTCAAGTCGAGGCGTGTATAATTTTTTTTTTATGTATGACCACGCATAAGTTTATGCAGAGTACTGCGATTTTAACGATTCTTGTTTTATTCGGGAGGCACGCCTCGAAGTTGGTCCCATGTAAAATTGATTAACTTTGCTTGGGTAGTTTTTTTATTAGCTTCAATAATACTTACGTATTTTTCCCGGTTTGTGGATGGTGTCCTAATTTGTTTTGCAGGTGGTATTTGGATTTGTGTGGGGTAGGTACCACAACGTTTTGTGGGACTGTCTTATGTAATTTTGACGTTCGAAAAGTGCTGATTCTCAGTCTGATTTCAAAGAAAGAAAGAAAAACGTTTATTTGGACACAAGTCGTGAAACAATAAATGACATTTGATTTGACAACTAAAACGTGAAAAATAAAAACTTTTTACAAAAAAAAAAACAACTGTCATCCAAAAAAAACAAGTGAAAAATAACTTTAACAGAACTAAGACACAGACTTACGAAATTAAAGTTATTTTTCACTTTGTAGTGTTTTTTCTTGGAAGTCGGTTGTTTTTTTTTTTTTTTTAAAAAAAGTTTTTTTACACCACCCGCTCGATAATGTCAAATTATATGTCATGCAAACCTATCCTAATCATAATAGCCCGGCTGCTAGCACTAATATTGTAAATTTCATTATGACCAGCGGAGTAAATAATTCAATTCAAATTAGAAACCTCAACTAAAAAGTTAGTATGAAATCTTTTACAAAAATAATACATTGGAAAATCGAATTGCTTTTTATTACCTCGCAGGTGTGAGAGAGAGAAAGTAGAGTATTTGCCTCAGGGATAAAGGTGTCTTCATCATGGGTGAGCTTGAAACCCTCACTGCTCTCATGATTGTAGTCTCATCATCATCATCATTCTCCTGCCCTTATCCCAATCTATTTGGGGTCGGCGCAACATGTCTTTTTTTTCCATACTCAATTATTCGTCATCTCGGTAGTCACCCCCTTTCTAGCCATGTCATCTTTCACACAATCCATCCATCGTTTCTTTGGTCTTCCCCTACTCTTATAGCCATCGACATTCATACTCAAAACTTTCCTCACGACATTTTCCTCACTCCTCCGCATCACATGCCCATACCATGACAGCCGATTTCCGCACAACTTTTCAGTCACCGGTGCCACTTTCAGACTTCCTCTTATGTACTCATTTCTAATATTGAAAATTTCATTATGACCAGCGAAGTCAATAATTCAATTCAAATTAGAAACCTCAACTAAAAAATTAGTATGAAATCTTTTACAAAAATAATACATTGGAAAATCGAATTGCTTTTTATTACCTCGCAGGTGTGAGAGAGAGAAAGTAGAGTATTTGCCTCGGGGATAAAGGTGTCTTCATCATGGGTGAGCTTGAAACTTTCATTGCTCTCAGGATTGTAGTTTTAACTCCCTCCGCTCAGGACTTAATTCTGAGCACTAAGATCCTTCGTTACGCTCAGGATTCAATAAAACGCCCGTGTCAAAAGAATAGAATAATCCACTATTATTTTCTTGGGCTCGTTATTATTTTAATTTTTGTATTTTATCGATACAGATGTTGTGGTGGCCGCTGCAGTAGGTGTAGCGGCAGAATGCGGCTCATGCGGGTCGTGCTCGGGCGCGGGCCCCGTCGCCTTAGGGCCCGCGGCCGTGGGGCCTGGGGGCCTGGAGGTGCCCCGTCTGCTGGAACCGCGCGTCGCCGCACACATCGAGCGCGGCCGCATCGCCATGAGGAAACTAGAAGAGATGTTCGCTAAACACCCCACGTTACAGAGTCAAGAGGTAAAAGTACTATCTCTGTTAAGGTGGCTACGCACGTCCCCGGCGGACGCGTGCGACGGGGCCCTATTAGCGCGCGGCCCCGACGTGCCCTGGCTGTTAAAGCCGCCCGTCGCCGCGCTCATCCAGCGCCTATACGACTACCTGCGGAAACTGCAAGTGTTGTTCGCCAAAGATCCCTCCGCAGAGACACAGGAGGTAGGTAGACGTCGCCCGGCGCACCCCGGATCGACACCGCAAAAGTATCTTTTTCTTGCCTAAAGCTTGGGTTTCCTACGACACGGTGGCCGTCACATAACGGCCGCAGTCGCTTTACGGTGTCAAAAAACGCTCTTTAGAGAAACACCAACTTTACTTTCATAAATAACGTTTGATAGACATCTGTCGATGGTAAATTGCGGACGCTATGTGGCTTAGGAAACACTAGCTTTACTATATGACCACGTGCGCGTAATTTTGCTCAGATTTCAACTTATCCCGTAATGACTGGGAACGGTGGCAGAAAGGATGCTTCAGCATGCCGACGCGACACGGGACGTCTGTGTCTCAGCGTGGTGGGGGCAGAACTCCGAGCAAGAATTTCTAGTGATTTATTATTCTAATTTGAGTTGCTGTTTTCCTGCAATGCTTGGCATTAGTAATCATTTCAAAAGCATCACATTCATGTGCACGATCATACAAGTTGGGAGCGGTGTAATATGAAATTCAGCAGGACAGTGCAGCATACCACAAGATGCCTCGGCATCCCGAAGCATCCTGCAATGCTTGCACTTCGGGATGCAACCTCAGTATTTTGAAGGATACTTTTGTCGGCGCCGGCCCGATGTGCGCAAGGCCTCGCGAAACCACAGACTGTGATTGAATAAGTGCTCCTCTTAAGCGATGCTACGAGCACAAAGTCACGATTATATCAATATAGTCATGGTTTTGAGCACCGATTATGATTATTCAGCATGCCCATAAATGTCTTTGAAATTGACCCCTGGGTCAATTTCAACTTACTCCATGGAAACGAGGGTGAGCATGGATGAATCAATTCCAATGAAAATAAACATGTGCCGCCTGATAATAATCCTGTCTGATCTTCGATGGCTTCTTCATTTTTGGTTCCATTAATTAATTACTTATTTATTACATTTTCATATTTTTTATTGTCGTTTTTATTTTGTTCTACCTGATGGTTAAGAAGAAAAACGTAGACATTAATTGAATATTAAAATTATTTTATGAAATATCTATTCTTTTATTTTATTTTTCCTCTTCCCTGTTTTCCTTAAACTGTTTTTTGTTTACATTTTAAACGTGAGTGTAAAACATTAGAATCCGAAACTGAAACATGGTGTGAAATGGATCTCTAAATGAACGTGATGGCGGGGCTGCTTCTCAAGGGAAGAAGGTCAAATCTAGTATGTACGCACAGCTACAGATCAAGATATACATTTCCAGTGTAAGCTGATCTCGCATTGTAAAGGATTTCCTTACAATGAGAGGCCAGTGTAAACTGGAAATGTATAGCTTGATGTGTAGCCGTGTGTACATACATTTAATTATAGTTCATTTAGGGCTGATTGTTCAATAGTCAGATAACTTTTATTTCTGGAATAATTGTGGCAGTTTGACAGCTTTTGTATAGAAAATATGTCAAACTGTCATATTTATTCTTCAGGTAAAAGTTATCTGCCTATTGAAAAATCAGCCCTTAGAATTTTAGATCCATGTCGCACAAATTTTCGCGTTGAAATAAATAGAGCAATCAAAATATTGTGAATTAAAACCATTTTGATAAAACCTCGTTATTTAATTGGCAGTGTTTATTTATAAAATTATTCAAATATGTACAGGTCTTTTCATAAATGGTCGGTCAGAACACGATGGGTTTATTGGTTCATCAAAACTCCCAAAGATTTTATATTGTTTATACTTACGATATTTTGTGACACATCACAAGCAATCAAGAAAACCATAATTACGAATATGCACTTGATATCGGCCTCGTTTACGAATCATTTGAAAACATCGCTGTCGGACCCAACAACAAGGAGAAAGCCTTAAAACATGTTACAAATATTATTACTGTTTATATTATTGCTGAGTTTTCAATAGTCTGATAACTGTTATCTCAGGAATAAATATTACAGTTTGACAGCTTTTGTATAAAAAATATTATGTCAAACTGTCATTTACACTTCAGATAAAAGTTATCTGAGTATTGAAAATCAGCTTGTTAAAATATGGATTACCCTTGATCTATGATTTGCCAGGTAGAACGTGCGGCCTTCAAATGACAGCATAGTCAAGGAGACGTATTCTTACGAATTTCAACTTTGTTTGAATTACGTTAAGAACGTATATCAGTTTCAAATAAAACTTTTCCCTACACAGTAATTTTTGGGGCCTCACAGTTTTTCTTATGCACGTTCTATCTGGAAAATAAATCATCTCAGTCTATTAAATTATTAATTGTACTGTAAATACGTAATATGTTATAGGAGATACCATTCAGTCCAAGTGGTACATGTGAATGCAAACATAAGCTTTCTAAAGATTTCTTTTATTTTCAGATAATGCGCAAGCTGTTAAACTTGTACAAAGATTGCCGATTTTTAGACCGCCTTATGGGAACATCCTTCTTCCATGAGGATCACTTTTTGGTAAGAAATTATTGAATGCAGGACGTTAAAAGTAGTCAATGCCCACATAACACTCCCAAGTATCAAGTATTTTGTCATAGTCGATTCGAGAAATATTCCTTTAACGCACATTGCACGTTGTACACACTACACATCAAGCTATACTCGTACATGTCCAGTATAAGCTGATCTCGCATTGTATAGGATTTCCTTACAATGAGAGGTCAGTGTAAACTGGAAATGTATAGCTTGATGTGTAGCAGTGTACATAATTAATACTGACAAGTTTGCTAATTTCACAAATTTTGGAACAGCCCGTTCATGATTTTGATTGTTGTCATCGTAAATATCCCGTCCATTTAAACACGACAGACATGAGAATACACCATCCCATATCCCGATGTATTCGTGGCGAAACAAGAGTCGATTTAAATAATTTTCCATAGTTAAAATGACTAAAGACAGTCCACCACTTCTTTTAACATCTGTGAATTTATCAACTACTCTTTCGACCCTAGGGCCTGCTGGAGCGCGTGCGCGAACGCGGCGCGATCACACCCCGCGCGGGCGAGCGGCGCGTGCACGAGCAGCTCGCGCGTCTCTTCGCGCCCACTGACCCCTCCGCCGACACGCCGCCCTCCCCCCCGTCTGACCCCATGCTAGTAGACGAGGACATGGACAAGCCACTGCAGTGTGTAGGGACGAAGGCCATCATCGCGACTAATGTTACTGTGGAGCCGATGCAGGTGATGTATACTTATTAAATTAATGTTTAGAGACCGTGAAAGAAAAAAAAGCCGGTAGTTACCTAATTATAAATAAAAACCAAAGTTAGCAAAAAGTGAACAAACACAATATTGGCTCCGAAACCAACACAGACTATAACATAGAGATACGAAAAAGGAAAAGAAAACCATCGTGACGTGGATTACGTTACTATGGTTACGGAGCTATTATCGATCAACCGCGCATGCGCCCTAGCGCGGCTAAACAATGATAAAAATCGAATTGAAAACTCCTTGGTCGATCCGAAAAAAATTAAAGAATAAAAAAAATATGTAAGAATAGAAAAAAACTTATTTTGTATCATTATCTTAAGAAATTTTTATCATAATAAAGTAGTTAATTTTATTTCAGTTGTACATGCATAAAGTCTGTAATTAGGGTACTATCTTTAAATTCATAATTACAACTTTACGGTATGAGTGTAGATAAAATGTTTTATTAGCCAACACAAACAGGAAATACAAAAAGGAGCATTTAAAACTGACAAAATAATCAAAATGAAAAAGCTGTGCGAGGCCAAAAAGGCAATAATGTTTCCATTGCAAGAGAGAGATGGAACAGTACATGACCGATAGCACCATCTCTCTTTTGAAACTTTCATGGTGGCATTAATATTTCATTATACTTCCCCTGATGACAGCGGTAGTGTGATATTTTGAATGTGGAGTATTTTATTTACACAACGAGATATTATCCTTAACAGCAACATCATCGCATACGCAGGTACAGTCAGTGACCTCATAACCCAACCCCTCTATAGCTCTTCGTTGTAAAAGGGGTCAGGTAATGCAGAGCACTGACTGTACAATAATACAGGGTGTTAACTTTTTAATAATAAAAGATCGAATTAAATACTTAGCTATAGTCCCCGGCGATAAATATTGCACATCGACCTTTGGAAAGAGACAATCTGCTAATTTTGGCTTCGTAGAGCGTTATCTCTGTCGCACGAAATACAAACAGTCCGGTATCTATTAAGAGCTGTTAAAACAATTATGATTTGCTTCTTTTGATAATTCTTTTTATTCTTTGTATAAAATACACCAATTTTTCTATAAGTGATGGCTTTAGGTTCGGGTAAAATAAAATAAAAAAAACATGTTCACATTATGTTTACGTATTTAATTATTTTGGAAAATTACAGCTGTAGTGTACATAATAAACACCATTATACCTATTGTTAAAATGAGACATTGTAATAAAAATAATAATAATTCTAATTCTCAATTACTTCCATTTCCCTATCTGTGCTCTCAGAGGTCAATATCACTGTCACTGTCAGCCGTATTTATCGTATTTATGTATTTTCTTTCTTTCTTTCTTTTTCCACTCTTCAGCCCCGATCATGTTTAATTTTTCAGTCAATAATGATTTTACTGTAGTTAAATTCATACCCACATTTCTAGAGGCTACATAGCCTTTCAGTTGAGACCATATATTTTCAATTGGATTAAACTCCGGATGATATGGTGGCAATCGCAACACAGTGTGCCCATGTTCGGCAAGTACTTTGTCCACGGAAAACTCTGTATACCTCTCCTTGTGCTGACATATAATAGCGTAAATCTGGGTTTTTGTTAATTTTGGATCAACTGGAATTTCGTGTCTGATTAACCAGTTGATCATTTCCTGTTTAATGGTGTTTGAGTTGGGGGGTCTTTCAACATATTTGTTGTGATAGGGTGCGTTGTCGATAACTAGAACAGAATCACTGGGTATATTTGGGATTAATTGATTAACCAGCCATTTTTCGTAGTTATCGTTATTCATTTCATTGTGATAGTCACCGATAGTGTCCGTGGACATTCGTTAAAAAGGCACCGGGTACAAAGCCTTTTTCATTTCCCGCATGAACTATTAACAAACGTTGACCTTTTGAAATTGGCTTTTTTACTCATTTTTCTTATCATCACTCCAAGATTTCCCTTTAGTGCGAGATATATGTATGTAAGACTCATCCATGTAGACGATATTTTTTCCTGATTCGCGAAAATTGCGTATTTTATCGAGGTATTCCATTCGTTTGAGACTTACATCGTGCTTTTCCATTAGAACTTTTCGATTATCTTCCATTTTAGTGAACCGAAATCCCATCTCGTGAAGTATTTTTCTCAACGTCTTTTCAGACCCATTGTAATTAATAGCTTCAGATAATTTCGCTTTTAATGATTTTACTGTTGGCAGTTCATTAAATCGTAAGTGAAAATCATACACCATTCTTCGACAACATCATAATCAAAATCGTCCATATCCAGACAAAATAGCTTTTTTGGTCTCCCTTTTTTTGGAGTGCTGAACTAAATTTCAGTAGAATGTGTTTCAGTACTGACTTCGTTTAATATATTGTTCAAAGTTCTTCTTGAAATTCCAGTGGCATTTGCAACTCGCTCTTGAACCTTCTTAAAATAACAACTTACATTTTTATCTTCATTTTTTTTAAATCTGTCAGTTTCGGCTACAAAATATTTATAAACATTGTAGATAATTTCGCGTGACTGACCTCGTAAAGGTTTCCCTCTTTTTCCTAAAGATGCCATAGTACAACATTAAATTATTTAAATTTGGGGGTGTTAACAACTCTAAATATATATTTTGAACTGCACGCGGCACGCGACCGCACTCTATCGCACTTGAATAACGACTGACAAAACGTCACAGGTAGTGTGCGACAGAGATAACGCTCTACGAAGCCGAAATTAGCCGATTGTCTCTTTCCAAAGGTCGATGTGCAATATTTATCGCCGGGTACTGTACATAATATATAAGAATTAAAAAAAAAATACATTGTTTCTTTTATCACCTTATTCGTTATGTTTTTGCCTTAGATAAAGATCTTAAATAAAGTTTATAATTTGTAGGTGGAGTGTACTGTGTCGAAAAAACAGTTGCATTTGGACATAGAGTTGGCGCAGGCCGCCGGCTCCGAAACAAATGTAGCACTGCCAGATAGTATCGTCGTTGTTGACAATCGTGAGTACACCTACATTTATTAATGTACTAGCTGCGCCCCGCGGTTTCACCCGCGTAGACCGTGATAAAAAGTAGCCTATGTGTTAATCCAGGGTATAAGCTATTTACATACCAAATTTCATACAAATCGGTCGAGCCGTTTGAGCGTGAAGAAGTAACAAATATACACACACACACTCACAAACTTTCGCCTTTATAATATTAGTGTGATACAATTTTACTGAGGTATTTATTTCTGGGTTACCCGACTAGGTTCGATTTGGAACAGAGATCTTTATCATGAGCTCGTCACGCTGCTAACTTACAACACTGACATCGAAATGTAATTGATAAACATCATTTAAATCTTCATCTACCTGGCCTTTTCCCAACTGTGTTGGGTTCGGCTTCCATCTAACCGGATGCAGATGGATACAAGTATTTTACATGGAGCGACTGCCTATCAGACCTCCACAATCCAGTTACTGGGTAATATGGTACGCCTCGGTAGAACTGGTTGTCAGACTTTCGGCCTTCTGACGACCCGTAACGACTGTCAAAGATCCACGAATGACAACCGGCACCAATGGCTTAACGTGCTTTCCGAGGCACGGAGGGGTCTTGGTATGTAAAGATGGTGGTAGAATGATCGATCGACCCGTGTGGCTGTTATTATTTAAAATACTCGTTACAAAAAACTATTGAGGTTAAATTGTTTTTTGATAGATAGAGAGAGCAGCTAGGATTATAAAAATGTGTTATTTTTTTTTTTTTTACTGAGAACCATGGCTGATTCAGTTTAAGTTTTAGATGTTACAAAGTTACCATTACCAATATTGTGTTGCCAGCTGCCACGGAGACAGCGGAAGGTGAACCAGGACAGGGCAAGAACGTCTGCTACAAACTGTGCTCACTCATACACGCACAACTCATCAAAGCACACACCGAAGTTAGCCGGTAAGTCACTGCACTAGTTGATGAGCTAATAATAACTTAATTTTACAGAACTGAGGAAAAATGTTAGGAAAGTTTTTGATTTTATTGCAACGGCCGGATCTTAGTTGTTTTTATTAATGAAATAAACGTAAAACGTAGACTTAAAATAATCCTACTGACACTAAATGGTACAGTTAGCGCCAAAAATATCGGGACGCACAGACTGTCCAAAATGATCTCAACAACTAAGAAAATTAAACTTTATCTCAATTGGATAAAGTTCTTGTTAGAATGACAGTTGTCGTGTACTGTCTTCATTCTGAAACGTTCCTTGTGTCATTGAGTTAATATTTAATTTTCATAGTTGTTTAGATCATTTTGAACAATCTGTTCGTCCGATATTATTGATGCTAACCGTACCAGGTGCCAGTGTGCCATTTTTAAAAATGTTGAAGCTAGATCTTACATTACTCAAACAATAGTCTTCATAGAGTACCATTGTTTTGCGAATTATTCAGGTCCGGCCGCAGCATTATAATAAATTAAAACTTGGTTATTAGTTTTGTACACTGGCATCTCGGCACATTTAAAATTAAAAAGCCTTATGGAAGTTGTAATAAAGGTTACATTTATTTCACAGGAGAAGGCCGCAAGAGTTGGCCGATTTCCTTAACGCCTTAATGAGAAAACAAATGACAAACGGCTCTGAGGAGAACTTAGTCTACCACTTTTCAGTGTGAGCCTCCTTTATTGTTTTTATTTACATTTCTTTATATATTTGGGCTTCTGTACATGTCTTTTGCTTTATTCACATATTGTGTTCGCTATCCATCCCACATAGGTACATTAACCCCTTAAATAAAAGCGCCAGGTTAGCCCGAAAAATTCAAATTTTCTTACGTTTTTTGCAATTTGCATAGGTTGTATGCTGATCAAAATACGATTCGCGACCGTAACAAGTATGTATTTACAGAATTATAATCATTAAAGTCATCAATACACAGACATTTCATGAAATCTTGACATTTGAGGATTATACTAACTTATAAGAATAATTTATTGGTCCATTGTTACAAAATAAATTTCGAAAATAATACTATTGTGTGCTTACTGTAACTAGAATAATTATCATAATTATTTGAACAGTGGTCCTCAAACTAGGCAGCGCCTGTATCTTGGGAGCCTTAGTTGCGTTTATTAATCTTAAGTTTTAATTCGAGACGTTCTGCGTTAGCAATTTAATTTCAGGGTAATTGGAAATGGACATAATACAAGACATAATTAAATAAGTGTAGTGAAATAACAAGTTAAAGTAAAGTAAATTGAGCAAAATAAAATAATTCTAAATAATGACTGTGTGTGTGAGGGTGTGTGTGTGTGTGAGGGTGTGGGTGTGTGTGTGGGGGAACTAAATGATGATTACGTGAATGACTTGCTAGTAGATTTTGGTGTTAACTCACTATTTCCTCAGTGTCGTTGTATGACAGGGAAGCCAGCTTTTTATCATTATTTTAAATGAGTGGGTGTTCAGACCTTTAGTATCACAGCGCTTGCTTATTTTATTGTAGATAAGAGTGTGTGAGTAAGAGGGGCATCGTCTGGCCAGAAGACTGTTTGCATTAAGAAGGAAATTCACTGTATAGCTGATCTGTCGGGAATCTAAAGGGCTTTCTAAGCATTACTTTGATTACGTAGTGTATTACTGATTCTAACAATTATAATTCTGTAAATACATATTTGTTACGGCCGCGAATCATACTTTAATCAACATACAACCTAATATTGACTTGCAAATTAAAAAAAAAACGTAAGAAAATTTGAATTTCGCAGGATACCCTGGCGCTTTGATACATATTATACAGGGTGGTGATTTTACTAGTCAACTCCTTTACAGAAGTTGACAGACAACATGTATATTTTTTTTTTTCATGTTAGAGATGCTGTTGGCTAAATCACTATCCTATGTATGCGCTGTTTGTGCCTACATGTACAGTCAACAAAAGAGAGATCTAGGCAGGGTAGAGTAACATATTTGTATGTGAATTGCTTCATGTTCAATTTAATTACTTTGTTTTTGCAATACTCCTACATTGTAACACACCAACACAAAATTTTATATTGTCACGAAGTTGAACATGAAACAATTCACATACAAATATGTTAGTATACCCTGCCTAGATATCTCTTTTGTTGACTGTACATGTTAAAAAAATTTTAAATGCCGATTATAGCTGGTGTATATGACATATAATATATATATACACAGTTACTGGGCTATATTCAAAAATATATGCGCATCATCTCATAAAACTGATTTCCATTCATTTACAGTTTGATGTACAGATTTCCAAGAAGCTTTTATTGTTTATTATTGTTTTATTCATTTGTATATATTTTTGTTATTATTTTTTATTTATGCATTTCATTATGTCGTACTGTGTCGTTGGGGTCTCATCTGTATAAATGTTTCTAGTAAAAATGTAAATACAGCCTAATAAGGTCCTTCATTTGACTTCATTAAGTTTAAGTATGTTGGTTGGTTGAGGGCTTTGCCATAATGATGCTGATGTTAAATTTGAATTGCTATAAAAAGTTTCGATTATATAAATATTCAAAAAAGTGGTAAAATATATCAAATTCCGAGGTCTTGCCTGTAATTTTATGATAATAATCATATGCCACAGTATGATAGTCGTTGCATAGTATTTTTTGTTCTACCCTTTTACCCGTAGTTCAATACTTATATTAAACAAATGTATATGAATATAAAGTTCTTTATAATTTTGTATCATGTTTATTTTGACTTACAGTAGTAATAAATTTCTTCTCTTCAACATTATTATATTTTAAAGTAATAGTCAGTGTCCTAAAAATGTTTTCATGTAGCTCGCTACAATCTTTCTGTAGGTGCCCTTATTGCCCCGTTTTGAATAAACACCCTGTGTACAATGCATGTCACTCTTTCAGAATTTGTAGACTGATAGATTATTCTGTATTAAAATGCGGATAATATCGTCCTTCAGCGCGATTTAATCTGCGCCGGACAAATATAATTTACTTTGTTAATATTTTGCAGAATAAACTTGTTCTTGCGGATTGTCTGTTGTCTGTGCAAGGACTGATTTTCAAAAGTTGTAATAGTGAAAGAAGAATTCATTTTTATAACAAGCTTGACAAAAACCGCAGCCTTTATAAATTATAAAAACCTCAACAACATTTTTTTTACTACAAAAATGCTGTTGCGTATGATTGCAATTTATCTGCAAAGTCTAGCAAAATGTTATAGGCTGCGATTGGCTTCTATCTGAATAAAACAAAATAATAATAAAGTAGTTTACTTGGCTATAATTTTTAGCATTATTTAGTAACATTGTTTCCTCGCCAGCGTATGTAACACCTTTTTCTTTTATGTTTTATTTATTTATTTTTTTGTTTGTTTTGTAGATGACTCTATAAAAAGTGGTAACTTAATTTCTCTGATTTCCGATTAAACCCGATATTGTTAGTTTACCGATTGTATTACCATATATTTGTTTAATGTAAGTGTTGCAAGGCCCTTAGGGGCTGATTCGCTGTGACGAAAAAGCGTTTGCGGTTCAGGATGGCGCTGCTTGCCAAGGAAATTTGACAGTGATGTGTCAAATTCAGTACATTTTAAATTAGTTCCCTATTTTGGCGCCGGCACGTTCGTAACTTTGTAACCGCTTACTCGCGTTTCGTCATAGCGAACACACCCAGTTTGAAACCTTGTTAACCCCTTGTATAACGATATGCATGGTACTGTAATATTATGGGTACTGTCTTATCCATTAACGGTCTATAATTATCTTTCTGTTCCTGTAATTACCTTGGTTTGTACTTAATTTCTGATTTGTGCAATGATCGTCCATACATCGTATTTTTAGACCAATCATAGAAATCTAACGTTTTTTTTTTTGTAACTTTGTACTTGAAAGTCCAAATAGAAATATCCCGTCAATTGTTCTTAGATTATTTTTGTATTGTTTGGGAACTTCTCTATAAATAAAAATAATTAGATGGAAATCGATGATCATTGTGTATTCAACTACAGTTCTAACATGTTATAATATTATCTCATTTATGTCGATATAATTATAGTCAGTACGGTGCGCTGGTTGTGAGCATGGCGGAAGAGGCCGAAGCCGCCAAGGAAGCTGACGTCAAGGATGCTACCACAGCTACGGCACAGAAGATGGAGGGAACTGGTGAGATATTTCACTTAATTTTGACAGTTCAACAACATTCATTGCGTTATTTACCTACGTCGTCAGCAGACGAAGTTTTCAAACATATGAAGCAATGTATTACATTGCTACCGAACTCGAGATTCCGAACAGGGTGCTAGACGTTGAGTAAAAAGTAATGATACTTTGGTACTTATTTTAAGACTTGTATTATAAGTACCAGGACCTCAACATTTTCAGAGAAAAGCTAAGACAAAGAAACGGAATAAACATAACATAAATGTATTATCGAATTCGTCTTTGTGTGCTGTACGAGAACTCTATGTAGTACATTTTACATTTAATCTCAAGAAGAGAAGCAGCAACATCAAATCGTATCATAACATTTCAATCATTCAAATAATATTCAAGCATTTTTGCTGTGATTTCGTGTTAACATAACTTTTCTACAGCAATTCATGAATACTCCAAAGTCCATAGTATAACATTCCATAGAAAAATTGTATTTCCACAGTTGCCCCTGACACAGCGCCTCTCGCGACAGCAGAAGGTACAGACGAGGCAGAAATGGACACTGCCAGTCCCGCAGCAGCAATGCCTGAAGAAAATAAGGAAGGTGGGGAAGGATTCTGCGTATTGGAGTCTGCACCCGCGGCTCATCGGTTCCGACTGTCCATGCTGCAGCCGTCTGAACCCAGGACCTTCTACTCTGCTGTGAAGAGGGAGATCAAACTGCTCAAGAGTGATCTACCACCAGGAGTGAGTATTTCAACTTATTCACCTTACAAAGCTGGTGTCTTGTCGTGGAGGGAAGTGTACTGGAGTCGATCTCGACGGTCAAAGGTTCTGGCTGTCCATGGTGCAGCCGTCTGAACCCAGGACCTTCTACTCTGCTGTGAAGAGGGAGATCAAACTGCTCAAGAGTGATCTACCTCCAGCAGAGAGTATTGCGTCTAGCCGTTTCACCACATCTGGACCTTGTCAACCCTGCCTATATAGGAATATTATGTAGTGGATCAAGTATGGCTATTAAGGACGCTGTTACTTTCCGGTACATTTATTGAGAAACTGTACATATCTAAAATTATATTTATAGTTCACAATCGTACCGTGCACATCTATCAACAGTTTGGCCAAAACACATTATAAGAATGTAAAGCATTTTATTTAATAAACATACTTTTGTGTAAAAAAGTAATGATTTGACTACCCATTTGTAGCAGCGTCCTTAATCACAATTTTTTATTAATTTTATTGAAAATCTTTAATGTTTTAGTTTTTACAAAACTGGCTGCTCAGGTTTTAGGATTTTATAACAAATCATAATCTGTGTGTACACTTAAATAGTATTTTATCAGCTCTCATATCGTAAAATTTAAATTATTATTATTGACTTCAAAACGAGTTTATATTGACATACTTTACAATTTCATATTATAACACTTTATCTCTAACAAAATAATGTTATAAAACAATTTTTTTACCATTACAATACAAGCAAACCAACCAAATTCAAGGAGTTTCCATCAATTTTATTTTTTTAATGGAACATATATATTTTGGGGCATGCCATTTTTATAGCATTACAAAAAAGTTTTGATTCCAACTTTGACTTGTCCGTGACAGCGCATGCGCGGTGATGTGCTAGGTTTTGGCGCTATTCATACGTTTTGTTTACTGAATTTATTGGAAAAAATTATTATTAACCCTACAACTACAACATCCAAATTTAATTAAATGAATCACAACATGGGTCATGGGTGACCCCAAAATAAGAAAATGATTACTTACAAAATATTAAACTTTAATAAATTTAAACAATTATTACAAGGTTTTTTGGATATTAATGGAATGCTTAAGGGAAAAAAATTTAGTACAAATCTGAAAATCTAGATACATTGGTGACAAATAGGTAACCTGTGTTGTGCACATATATTTTTGGAGCACTTAACACAGTTCTCTCTGCCCTTCCTATCTTTGGCTCTAGTGCATAAATAGCAGCGGGAACTTGAAGTTGATCGAGCTTGGGCTACCTGAGCACTGTTTTCTTCATCTACTCCCAAAACATGAAGCATTATCACTTTAAGAGATTGGGGCAAATTTTTGACCTCATCAAGGCGGCGTTTCACGTAGGGCTGTACTAATTGAAGGCTTAGGTTTCTTAGAAAGTAGTTCCTTTTCAGTTTACTCCTGCGAATGTTTGCCTTGAGTATTACATATGAATTTATACCTCCAGCATCAAGCATGCCGTCGAAAAATCTTAGCGGCCACCTTCGTGTTTTTCTTGCTGTTGTCTTAGAATGACTTAATTGGTCAAACGTGTCAACGCCGCCTTTCGTGGCGTTATAATCCAGTATTATTGCGGGTTTTTGTGTATTAGGGTCAATTTCACCGCTGTTGTGCATTGTAGAAATCAGGACAACACATTTGTTTTTCTTCGGGACATGAGATACTAATGTGATGTTTTTATCAAACGCAAATACCGAAGTAGGGAAATCTTTTTTCTTTGCTAAAAACTTTGGAGGTATTTCGGGTTTGTTCTTTCGCAACGTGCCTATCATTGTTAGTCCAATATTGCGTAACTCATTTGCAAGTTGAATTGAGGAGAACCAGTTATCCATAGTGATGTTTCGGTTTGTATGATGAATAGGTTCCGATAGCTTCAAAACATAATAGGATGGGATAGACTGTCCTGTAGGACATTCTGTCATTCTACCTACATATGGAATTGCAGATATCATGTAAGCAGTCTTAGCATCACACATCATTACAACTTTCATGCCATATTTATCAGGTTTTTGTGGCATATATACAATAAATTTACAGCGACCACGGAATCCAAGTATTTGTTCGTCTACTGTTACATGTTCCGACGGAGTGTAGTACTCAGAGCATAGTACTTGAAATTTGTCCCATACCTCACGCAGCGCTGCAAAATTATCATTGACTTTCCTTGCTTCACGTGTCTCATGATCATCAAACCGCAAGTAATTTACCAAAAATTCGAACCTGTTCTTTGACATTGTGGCCCTGAAAATAGGTGGACCATCCACAATCGACCATAACTCGGACAAGTTTGTTTTAGCTGTTTTGTATAAACCACTACGATACATTAATCCAAATAAAGCCATCAACTCCACTTTATCAGTTTTAGAAGTGTAACGTTGGATTTTTATGGTCTCAGAAATTCTGTCAATTTGTGCATTGGTATGCATCACAATAATATCCAATATTTCGTCTGGAAAAAATAGCTTCCACGCTTCTAACTCGGTTTTTGCGTCGCGTGCGATACCCTTAGGACCAGGTTGATTTATCACGATGTTTCTACTTGCAGTGCGTGTATTAGGAACAGTGAACGGAGTTCTTCGCCAAGTATAACCATTTTTGCAGAAAAAAACAGAATCAGACAAAAGAAAAAAAAAAAAAAAAAAGAAAAAGGAATCAGACAGAAGAACATCATCATCATCTGATCCAGATTCAATATCAAACAAATCATCTTCATCGGAGTGTTCGGATATATGTTCATTCTCTGCAGTTTCAGATCCATCTTCGTCCGGTGAACTGGAGGTTTCATCTTCATATTCCTCCAAAAGTTGCTCAATTTCATTACTTTCAAGGGCTTGTGACGTTGAGGCCATATTGAAAGACTATTCGTGAAATAAACGTGAAATCACACAACAGTTAATTACAAAAAAATAGTTTCGATAACCACAACACGGGTCGCGGGCGACCCCAAACTGCAATATCTCCGAACCTAATGAGCGTGCGCACCCCGCCATGCGTCACGAGCCACTGATTACCAATTACGGAAGGTACCTAGACGCACAGTGTTGTAGGTGCAAAACTCGCTAAATTAAAATAAAAATACGTGTGCGTGGGGTCACCCATGACCCCATGTTGTGGTTCTAGGGTTAATTTACTTAGGTTCAATCCCAGTGTATGACAGTAGATAAAGTAGTGAAACCGTACATAACTAGGTATTAAAATACTCGTGTGATACTATTAAAAACCTATTTTAATATCCTTCATTATGCAACAGTTGCATAAACTACTAATGAAACTTTCACGTGGGTAAAGTGTTATTATTTTTGATGTCGAAATAAGAACATAACGATATGTTTGGATCAAAATATACTGACCACATCTTTGGATCATAGACCATTTTAACCTAGATTTATTTCTGAAAATCAAATTTTTATCTAAATCTTTTCCCACAGGTATGGGTCCGCGGCTACGAGGACCGCATCGACTTACTGTCTGTAATGATCGCGGGCCCCACCAAGACCCCCTACGAGGGCGGGCTGTTCGTGTTCGACGTGCAACTGGGAGGAGAGTACCCGCGGGCCCCGCCGCTGTGCCACTACCACTCCTACTGCACTGACAGGCTCAATCCTAACCTCTATGAAGATGGCAAGGTATA
Source organism: Cosmia pyralina (assembly GCA_946251885.1). NCBI lineage: Eukaryota > Metazoa > Arthropoda > Insecta > Lepidoptera > Noctuidae > Cosmia > Cosmia pyralina. The sequence continues at coordinate 20,857,593 of OX276350.1, read as the reverse complement.
TCTACTGTTAACGTCTATTGTGCGGCCAGCAACGAAATCTTGACATTCTTTACTTAATAAAAATGTTAAATTCACTCACTGACAGACAACGCACAACCTAACCTTGGGTCTAGAATCTTGAAATTTCGCACAAGAGTTAATAGGGTAATAGGTGTTTATTAAAACTAGTTTCATGTTTATTTTGTCAAAATTTGTGCACTGGCTAAATTTTTTCCTGAGAAGGTGAGCACTAGGGGAGAAGATAGGAAGAGAATAAATACGGGATGGAAGTTCGTCGTTTTTGCCGCGGGTAATCCCTTCGGGCACTCTGCTTGTAAAATACAGATAACTATGGTATCGAATAATTTTAGAGTCAGTTAGGTATCACGTAAAGTTAAAACTAAGGGCCCGTTTCACCACCTACGATTAAGTTCCTATTAACTAACTTGGCAGATAATTTCATACAAATTTTGTTCCATTTTTGAATTTATTCGGTGAGTAGTGGCTATTCGGACATTTTGAAATCGGCCCTTACAGTTTGGGCTAATTTTTCAGTCGTCAGATAAATTTTATCTGGGGAATATGTTTGACGTTTTGACAGCTTTTGTACAGAAAATATGTCAAACCGCCATATTTTTTGCTCGGATAAAAGTTATTTGACCATTGAAAAATCGGCCCTAAATCAATCAATCTTTCTTTGCTGATATACTCTGTCGTCAAAGGTCTCTTTCCTTTGGAAGTTTGGAAATAATCGCATCGTACCACTTCCACTAAGATATCCGCCATCTTTTATCGAAACTCACGAAAAGAGCCAATGGTTAGCCTGTGTTGTAGGGCTGTTTTTCATTATGTTATACCAGTCATCTGATTTGTCTACAATACTAACATTTCATATATTTTATGAGCTATCTTCATTTAGTGAGCTGAATGGTGCTGGTCCATGCGTCAGGTTCGTGAACGGGCGCCGTCAGTAGGGACTGGTCATCTCTTAGCTGCCACGGCTTATTTTAATTTAGTTTAATTTTTCAATTGTTTTTAGTTTTTATCTTTTTAATACGGACGCTTTTAACGTGCACGTATTATATATTTTCAACATGAATGATGTAGCCAATATTTTGATTTAAAAGAGCGTCCGTGGAGTTTCTTGCCCGTTCTTCTCCATAGGAACCTACTACGCTTTGGAATGGGCAGCTAGCTTCAACTTTCTGACTGAAACACCCCTTGACAATTTAAAAGTGCCTGTAATTGGTTTATTTGAAATAAATGTTTTGAGTTTGTATAAACCGTTTATGTTCCAAATTAACTTTTATTAATTTATTTCATTTAATCAGAGAATATTCCTACGTTATGTTTAAACTTGTTCATAATAATTGTACTGTTTGTTTAAAAGCGTTCATATAACAATATTTTATTCCCTCCAGGTATGCGTATCTTTACTGGGCACGTGGTCAGGCCGCGGAGTGGAGGTTTGGGGCAAGGACAGCTCGCTACTACAGGTTATTGTCTCGCTGCAAGGACTCATACTCAACGCGGAGCCCTACTTCAACGAGGCCGGCTATGAGAAGCAGAAAGGTATGAAAAATTGTTATTAACGGTATTATAATTTTGTGTATGTACTATCGACAAACGCCAGGCCTATTCAATGTCGAAACAATTTTGCTTGCAAGCTGCAATTGTAGGATAAAGGACCATAGGGGCAGGGTGAATCAGTGTATACAAAAAGCAACTTTAAGGTGTAAAGGCGTCCGTTTTGTCGATAGTACCTGCTACTACTAACTGAAATACTGGAGACAATAAACGCTTATTCTATTCTAATCTATAAATTGCTCTGATTTTGTATGGGTAATTTTTTATTTTTTTTATTTTTCAATGCGTATCTATACAACGTGCTGCCGCAATCGCGACATTCTTTCAAATCACTGGTACGACTAGTGGCCAGTAATCATAAAAAATATATTAAGACTAGCTGCTGCCCGCGACTTCGTCCGCGTGAAATTTCTTATTCTCCCGACCCACCCCGGCGCATCTCATTGCCTGCCCGCGCTAGTACTTCGTTTTCGCTTAGCGTTCTTTCTGATTTTTTTTCTTTTAGCTCGCCACGTAAAGGTCCTAGAGTGATTTTAAATACGCCTACTTATAGCCTTTCTTTAGATTTGGGCTATAAAATGCAAAAAGATTTTTTAAAGTCCGACTGGTAGTTCCAGAGATTAGCACGTTTGTTCATCGCATCCCCTTCCCGCTAATCTCTCCCTCCCCCTCTCACACCCCCTTCAACACATCCCCTTCACCCTCTACCCTCACCACCCCGTCCCCTCCCCCTCACCCCTCACCTACCCTTCCTCTCCTCACCAACCCTTGCCCCTATCCTCCCTCCGCACCACCCCTACCTCTCCCCCTCATACACCCCTCCCCTTCCCCCTTCCCCTCTGACCCTCCCTCCAGGGTAGTTATGAAAAACTATTAATGACAAACTTTTTTTTCTTAGGCAAGAATCTGTGCCAAGTTTCAAGTTAATTAACCAAATGTATAAGATTGTTCTTAAAAACTGTATTCCCTGTTTTCATGCCCACAGGAGTGGAATTTAAAACATCGTTTCGGATTTTTCCATAGCTTGACTGAAAGATTATTTTTACCAAGTTTTGAGTTAATCAAGCCCCGCAGTAAAATCCTCCCCTGAAAAATTGACTACCCCCTTTTCACCCCCTTATGGGTAGATTTTCGAAAAACCCTGATACACGTTATTCTTAATTTTTGGTCTCAAGTCAAGAATAAAAACATACTAAGTTTCGAGTTAATCGCGGCACGGCAGCGCGTCGTCGAACGGAACGCGTATGGTTTTTTTTTTTCGTGATAACTTCGAAATTAAATGTCCGATTCAAATGAATTAAAAAGTATTTTACTGCTACATAAATACCCTTTTTGATAACTATTTATTTGAATAAGAATTAATACTACGATACGAATGTAACCAACTTTTGTTTTTACCGGCGATCTAATTAAATTTTAGAACACAAAAACTGCTATTGTGACTAACTATGATAGTTAGATGTATTGAAAGGGAGTCATCCCTTTCCGTAAAAGTCTCGGACTCGCGTGACAGTGCGTGGCGCTCTCGGTCAGCCGATAACCGCGCGTCGCGATCCGCAGTGCTCTCTAGAGACCGTAAAGTCGCTGTCCGAGTACTTTGGGTATTCAGGCGTGACTCCCTTTCCGTAAAAGTCTCGGACTCGCGTGACAGTGCGTGGCGCTCTCGGTCAGCCGACAACCGCGCTTCACGATCCTCGATGCTCTCCTGAGAACGCAAAGTAGCTGTCCGAGTACTTTGGGTATTCAGGCGTGACTCCCTTTCCGTAAAAGTCTCGGACTCGCGTGACAGTGCGTGGCGCTCTCGGTCAGCCGACAACCGCGCTTCACGATCCTCGATGCTCTCCTGAGAACGCAAAGTAGCTGTCCGAGTACTTTGGGTATTCAGGCGGGACTCCCTTTCCGTAAAAGTCTCGGACTCGCGTGACAGTGCGTGGCGCTCTCGGTCAGCCGATAACCGCGCGTCGCGATCCGCAGTGCTCTCTAGAGACCGTAAAGTCGCTGTCCGAGTACTTTGGGTATTCAGGCGTGACTCCCTTTCCGTAAAAGTCTCGGACTCGCGTGACAGTGCGTGGCGCTCTCGGTCAGCCGACAACCGCGCTTCACGATCCTCGATGCTCTCCTGAGAACGCAAAGTAGCTGTCCGAGTACTTTGGGTATTCAGGCGTGACTCCCTTTCCGTAAAAGTCTCGGACTCGCGTGACAGTGCGTGGCGCTCTCGGTCAGCCGACAACCGCGCTTCACGATCCTCGATGCTCTCCTGAGAACGCAAAGTAGCTGTCCGAGTACTTTGGGTATTCAGGCGGGACTCCCTTTCCGTAAAAGTCTCGGACTCGCGTGACAGTGCGTGGCGCTCTCGGTCAGCCGATAACCGCGCTTCGCGTTCCTCGGTGCTCTCTTGAGAGCGTAAAGTCGCCATCTGAGATCTTTGTATGCTTAAGCGTAATTCCCGATCCGTAAAAGTCTCAGACTCGCGTGACAGTGCACGGCGCTCACGTTGAGCCGATAACCGCGCTTAGCGTTCCTCTGTGCTCTCCTGCGACCGAGAAGCCGCCATAAGAGCACGCTGTATTCCGAGTCTAGACTCACGCTGGGAAGGTGTTTCTGATGCGCGAGTTCTGACGTACCGTGCTTGGACAGCATTTAACCTCACTTCACGATCCTCTTCGGATTCTTGAGATCTAATTAGTCTCATCCTTTTAGCGCTTCGACTACATTGCGAAAGGTTAGATTTTTTTCTAGAAGGCATTTTCAAGAAAATATCGAAACTAATTAATCAAAGAAATTCCGTGTTGCTATGCAAATAAATTCTTTAAACTAATAGGAACCTTAATAACTACAACAAACAATAAAACAAACAGAATCGAATAATTAATTTATCGATTCTAGTCTCGACTCGAACAATTCATTTATCGATTCTAGTCTTGACTCGAACGAATCAAATCAACTACATACGACAACCGATCGTAATTCGTATCCAATGTACGGCCGCGGCCGGTAGGAATACGACTCACCGTAATCACACGAACAAATTACGAAGTAAAGTAGGGAACGACTCGTTTCTTGTCTTGACTTTATAGTTTAAACCGAACGAACCTACCAACGAAACCAAACCAAGACCAACCAATCAAATAAATATTTTCAAAAAGAACGAACGAACAAAACAACTTATCTACATCCAACAAAGCAAACATTGAAGAAGTTAAGAACACAGATATGCAATATCTAGTGTTGGGTAACTCAGCACATGTGCTAGCACAGTTGTAGCTACTCACTTGGATAAAAAGAGTCACTCACTCTTTTTATTTTGATGTGCTAGCACACACCACAGATTAGCTACACAGAACATTTTGTACGATTGTATGTATAATAAATAAATAAAAAAAAACACGACACATTTACGATTCTAAGCAAAGGAGTTAAGGTCTAAGTTTAATTGCCGTCTTTTGCTTTCGTTTGACGACGTCACAGTAACTATACTCATTTTTCTTTCCCTCATCGTCACTCGTGCGAGCTGTGTTAGTCACAGCGTGTGCCTACTCTACCGCGTGTGTGCCGTGTCGCGTTGTCGTCACAACACACAGTACACACCACACTCGGCGAGTCACGCGACTCACTTACTCGTGGCGAACTCGCGGCCTCGCCTTATTCGTGGTAGCACAGTGTGCTAGCCCACTTTGTAAAAAGAGTGCCTCGCACGATCCTCATTTTAAAAGAGTGTGCTACCCATCTCTAGCAATATCCGACTCTTCAACATGGGCAACGTCATTCTTCCGCGGAGTCATAACACCGCGATTCAGAAAATGGCATTAAATGAACAACGCCATCTATCGAGCATGGAGTGATACTGTCAAAATATTACGCATGGGAAAACGTTCGATCAAACACTGTAAGCTATGTAGACTTCCAAAAGTATTAATTATAGAATTTAAAAAATAGATGAACATTTATCATTGTTTCATGTGAAATAACTAAGCTGTAACATGATTTGAAAGATAGGTAGCGCCACCGGTACTATACTAATAAACAACGCATTCGGAATACTTTAATTAACCTAACTTTTGATTGGATTGTTGGGAGTTATATTCTATTCACAATGTTAGGCGTGAAGTATGCGAAAATAACCACACTAAAACAACAAACTATCTGAGAAACCTACATGAGTTTACGTTAGTTTCATTCCTGGTCAATAGATGTCGTTACGTGTTTCTACATTACGTGTAATGAAAAATTCTTGTTGAACATTAAAGATTGATTAATATCTTTTGATAGAGTGAAGCGATTGCGATGAAACAAAAACTAAATATAACTCTGAGTTACACACAATATTTGAGTATAAAATTTATCCATTTTGGTTTTATACTTTTTACGTGATACTTGAACAACCAAACCTCTCATAGACAAACAGATATACAGACAAACATGACAAAAATGGTAGAAATGGCATCTGTTGTATATTCTTTAACACCCCAGCTATTTTTTTTTTTAAATATTCGCAATGTACAGAAACGCTTCATCTAGAGATTTATTATACTGGATGACTTTTTTTACCGTCTCGAAAAAAATAGGGTATATTCGGTGAACGGAGTGCCTATGGCATATCTCGTTTTTTTTTTTTTAATTAATAAAAATCAAAATTCAAATCATAATGCAGGTTGCATATGATTTGAATTTCGATATTTTTAAAGGATTTATTATTTTTCTTCAAAATTTATGTTTTTATTGTTCTAAAATGACAAGTTTACAACGAATTTGTAGTATTTATTGATACTTAGATATTTTTTTCTGACTAAGCTATTAAAAAAAAAAAAAAAACTAGGTATGCCATACGCTTCTACTCCGTTCACCTAATATACCCTATTTTTTTCGAGACGGTAAAAAAAGTCATCCGGTATGTATAGATAAAATAATTCGTAAATTGAAAATAAATAAATGTCAAACTAAATAAAACAATAATAACCAAAATTAGAATCACTATGCAAAAGCCTCATTCATGAAGCTATTGTTCTATACCGTTTGGTAAAAGTTCGTTGACCAAACATCTTTTTTTTGTTTGTTTATCGTTTGTCTATTGTTCTGACCCAGCTGTTAAGTAGCTTCATGGGAAAAACACTCGAGTTGCGTGGCCTTTTTTTCTCGTTTGTTTCAATTTCATCCCTGCGCTACAGGTTGCTCCAAGATGCTATTTTAGAAAATTGTAAATAAATCAATAAATAATAACGTTTAATGAAATAAAAATATCGTTATAAAACGGTAAAGCGGAACTTATATGCGTGTTAAATTAATGTCGCAATTGCAGCTGCACGTTATAGGGTGACTGGGTGAGTGTGACCGATACTTTAACATGTGATTGTACTCATGATAACAAAAAACTTTTTTTTTTAAATCTGCTGTTTTCTATATTTTGACGAGTTATGCGAATATAAATGTAGGGAACAGCTTATTTTTTTTCGCGATTTCAGATTTGGTCCCACATTAAAAGTTGTTTGTTATCATGAGTACAGTCATGTTTTTAAGTTTCGGTTGCTAATTACCAGTCACCCTATTTACTTACATAATATAAATTAAAGTCGCTTTTAGTATCTGTCTTCTAAACTGCGCATCGGATTTTAACGCTGTTTTCACCATTATTTAGAGCATTTATTACGGAAGGGTATATGCAGTTTTGTTTATAATGTATAAAACATTCATATTTAACTTTAAGGAGAATGGGCACCTTTGCACATAAGTATAGATGAGGTATCCCTACACAAATATCCAAATCGTATCGCTATTGGTCCATATACCACTTCCCATACAAAATCGCCCAGTCTCCTTTAGCACAGAAGTCTGGATATTGCAATCGCGCGAAGCAGGGGGTTGGTCGCTAGTTATATTATAAAACTAAGGTGAATGTTAATCTATTATTTCAATTTTCCCACAGGTACACAACAAGGAAAAGAGAACTCTCGCATGTACAACGAGATGGTGCTTCTCAAACTAGTGCAGTCAATGACAAAGATGTTGATGAATCCGCCCGAACCTTTCCGCGACGAGATCTTGACGCACCTGCGCGCCGCGTCCGCGTCCTTGTGCGCGCGGCTCGAGGGGCTGGTGCTGCTGTCGGGTGCGGAGGCCGGGGGTGTGGGGGGCGCGGCCCTGTGCCCGCCAGACTTCCCACTCGTGCCGGCCTCCCGCGGCTTCTGCCTCACGCTGCGCTCTTCGCTGGAGTCGTTCCGCGCGGCGCTGCGGCGGCACGACATCGCCGTGCCCCCCAGCACATTATAGCCGCACCAGTAGCGCCCGCGTCTCCTACCACCTCGCGGCCACACAAAAATATATTGTAGTCTATTTATTGTGATGTTCTCGAGCTATCCGCTAGCTCCGTCTATGTCCTCCTCGTGTGTCACCGGAGTCGAGTGTCACGCTACGCATGCGGACTTCGGGCAAGTTGCTCATATTACCGGATAATATGAAACCGACCGGTCCTCTCTAAAATTAATGATAATCAAATTCTAAATGAAATGTTCGATCTTATGCGAATGGTATGAATCTTAGATTTATTAATGCATAGATTAATATTATTTATTTGTTACAAAGTAATGTCTACTTTTAATTCAACATTCGACGTTATAATAATGTTTAGATTATGAGTACTTATTGAAATTGCATACTTTTTACGAGGCAAAGCTTGTTGCTATCATTCGAATATTTGCTACACTAATATTATCATATGATACAATAAAGACAGATAATTTTAGATGTAACGTCTAGAACATTTTGTTCCTAATTCCAATATTATTTAATATTACAATGAAGCTCCTACTATCAATGTTAGGGAATGGTGTGCGAGTATTATTACACGAGTATCTCATCAATGTCTATTTTATGTATGTGTAATGTTGTATGTAAAAAATGCATTCACTCATTTTTATGTAATTATAGTTTTGTTTTTATTTTATTTTTGTTTTTATCGCGGGAAATATTAAGTAGTATGGTAATAATGATGTAGTAACACCGTCGTGGTCAAATTGGCGCAGATCCGATAAACAGCAGTACATACCACTTAGCATAGTTGCAGTGTACCAGCTCGACACGCGACTCTTTAGATGTTCACTATGTTATCGATACCTAAATAAATGTTGTTTTATCTTGTTACCAATGTATGAAATTAATGAAAATAATTTACACTCTTAGGTTTAGTGGAAGTAGATGTTTGGATATTTCATTTCATCACCAAATCGAGCGTCACAAAAGTAATGTCTTACTTACCGTGGCGCTTACAAACTACATTATTAGTATTCCCGAAAATTAATATTAACATTAAAATTGCAAGTGTTATCCAGTGAATCGCGCTTGAATAGTGAATTAAATATATTTTGGAAATTAGGTTTAATTTTCTATTCACTCTTGTTTTAGAAAGAAAATTTCATAGTATTAAACCATACGGCCCAGGCCGCTCTGGCGGCAGCACAAATACAATGTAACTTCATGCCAAAGTCAATTGAGCTATGGAAGGCTTTTGTCGCTTGTGTACGCGAGATAAGTGACAACTATGTATAATGATAAAAAAATAAATAATTCTTCAACATTATCATGTTTTTTGTTTCATTAACCACAATTAACCGTGCGTTTGCACTGGCGAAACATTCAGTTAAAAATATGTTGATATCTCTGTGAGATGCATTGACAGAAATAGAGATATCAATATGTTTATAGGCGATGTTTCGCCATTGCAAACGCGCGGTCACGTAAAGGCCTCTGCCTCGAATTTCGCGGGCAGCGGGGCGGCGGCGGCGGCGGCTCGTCTCGCATTGTCCCGCGCCGCTGTTTTCGAGGTCCGGTCCATTTGTTTTTACGCATAAAATCCGGCCGCTCCCGCGCCGCCGCCGCCGCCGCCCCGCTGCCCGCAATATTCGAGGCAGAGGCCTTACTTATTGTCATAGGTAAGGTGAGCATTGGCAATTGGAGCGTAAAGCGAAAGCATTATGGATTTAACAACGGTATTCTTAGGCCCACTTGCATGTTTAGTCGGGTTAAATGAATAAATGTAGAGTGAGATAAGTAATCAACATTTTAACTCCTAATTTCGCGTTGCGCCACTAAAAAGCAACACCGGGTTGGTTAACCTGACATTGGTGTTTTTTGACTTGGGAACATTGCTGTTCAATCGACGAAACATAAAAAATATATAGACCTGATCACGGACTAGAAAAAAAATGGATTTGCATAAAACTTAAGAAAATTTGAATTTCGCGGGCTACTACTGCGCAATCACCAAGGGGATGCGCTGTAGTAGCCCACGAAATTCAAATTTCCGAGTTTACAAACAACATTTATTAATTTAACCCGACTAAACGTGCAAGTGGGCCTAACTGGCGCGAGATGAATTTGATTAAGGTCAGGTTGTTCGGGCCTGTAGGCCTTTGAAACGCTACCTCCGCCTCCCCCAAATGCAGCGCGACGTGTTTATTTACGACGCGCCGCCGACGATTTCGCAGAAAATCCGTGCCACAGTGTAAAATATTTGCAGTTGATCAACATAATTAGTTTTTCTTAGGTCGATATTTAGTGTCGGTGTGTGTGGAAATCGGTTACAATGGTATGGGCATGTGATGCGGAGAATGAAGAAAATGTCGTCTGGAATGTTTTGATTATAAATCTGAATGGCTATACGAGTAAGGGAAGACGAAAGGGAGTGACTACCGTGATGACAACTAAGTAATAGAGAAGTATGGAAGATAAAAACAAGTTGTATCGACCCGAAAAAAAATGGGATAAGGGCAGGAGAATGTAGATGATCGGTGTCTGTCGTTGACTACGACGATATAGGTGACAATAAAACATAATGTAAAAGCGCATTATTCCATTACTTCACTGGGCGGAGCAGGAAACGAATATAGCAGATAGTTTCAGATTTAACCTTTAAATGATTATCATCGCGCTAAATCTTTATGGAGTTAAGGCTAAGCGGATGGAAGGATGTCAATCGTGATATAATAATATCGGCGTTTTACCTGAAATAAAACGCTTATTAAACTACTTACCTTATTCGAAGCATAATTAAACTATTGAGATAGGCTGAACCATGTTTCCTGTGCCTTTTTTCCTTACGTTTCTAGCGATATAGCTCTGTCTCGCTCTCATGACGTCACCAGGTCAGAGAGGGGAGCGCATTTTTGAGCTCGCGCGCTCGGTCTTGTTCATTGGATGATTGACTATGTCACCTGGCAGAAATTAATATTATGCTTCGAATAAGGTAAGTAGTTTAATAAGCGTTTTATTTCAGGTAAAACGCCGATATTAAACACTTGACCGTTATTCGAAGCATAATTAAACTATTGAGATATTGTCTGTTATCGCCTGGTGACGCTCATGACGAACGCCAATGTGTAGGGAAAGATCAAGAAAAAAGAAAAAATGTGTTTGAAAATATTCAACAAAATATCAATAAATCAACATAATTCACTATGAGACAGGTTTAAAAAGAGCAGTAATGCTGTCACTCCTAGAAGAGCCCGAAACCTGTCGTTTATAAAATCGATTAAAAGTGTTTGAGGACCTCCAATTTCCCCGAGTCATAATATCTTCCATGGGGAAATTGTCCAACCAATTCTTGGAAGCAACAGCGGAAGGGACACTCAGGACTAGCAACAATACCTGCCTGACGCATCAGAGCTTTAATCCAGCCTGCAATAACAGTTCGTGAGGCCGCACGAGCTGTACCTCTCGTGGTGACAAACAAGTTAGGACATTTAGCTTCCTGACGTCTAGTGGAAAGCAGTGATACAGTTTGTTCAACCCAGTATACGGGGTCCAAATTATCGTTATCGGTCATAACGAGTGTCAAGTCATGAATACGCCTACCAGAACAGAGTACTAAGAGGGCAGCGGCTTGACTCGAAACATCAAAAATGTAGTCATGATTTATTGTTCTAACGCCAAGAAAACATACAAAATCATCAATATTCCACACGGGTAATTTAGAAACAATTGGTTTTTGATTGAAATCGATTTCAAAATATGTTACACCAAAGCATGATTACTTAGAACACCTGAATCATTTACATTATTACAAAGGGTGGAGACCACAGACTCGTGTAACAATATTGTATTATAAGACAGTTTATGTTTTATATGCAGATCAGCCAGAAAACGAGCTAGGTCAGATCCCGAGGGATTCTTAGGGCTAATATGACTCTACACCACGAAACCCAGCGGTTCCATGCAGGTTTGCAAGTTCTTAGGGTAGAATCGCGCCAAGCACTTTTCAAAAGATCTATCTGAGAATTATTCCACTTACCTAAATGATGTGTCCACCCCCACATTTCCAAACTTCCAACACTAGATCCTGGACGCAAGGAGGTGGCAGTCCCGTTGTCACATCGATCAATACTTTGTTCAGGTTCTGTATTGTGAACGGTGGGGCCAGAGCCCGGGCTTTGAGACCTCCGCGCCAAAAGACTTTCTCCCATCGCGGTGCTACTATCAAGTAAATCCTGATGCCCGATTGAGGTAGCTCAAAAACCCTGGGAATCAGGAACGGGGGTGCGAACACCCATGCCAGATCGAATTTCCAAGCAATCGAGAATGCATCGTGGGCTACAGCTTGTTTGTCGTTCTGATCTTTCGACACGTAATGAGGGACTACGTGAGCGTTGCTGGAAGCAAACAGGTCCACTTGGGGAATTCCCCATTTTAAAAATATTATCTTGGTAATCTCGGGTATCAGATGCCATCCGGGGACCTGGCGAAACCGCGATAGGTTATCGGCATGGTTGTTGTACCTCCCCGGAATGTAGTACACATTGATATGAATTTGGTACTGATCTATCAAACAAAACAGGTCGTATGTTATGTCCATCAATCGCGAGGATTTGGTTACCCCTGCGTGACGGAGATACGCTACTACCGTGCAATTGTCGCATTGTATGGTGACCGTAGATCAACTCAGATACACTGGGTGACTTTGAAAAACCTTCAATATTGCCAACATTTCTTTTACGTTGCAGTGACAATTCTTCTCGTTCTGGGACCACGTTCCCCATAGAGACTGGTTGTCCATCTGGGCCCCCCAGCCTAAGTCGGAGGCGTCCGTTTTAGTCGCTGATGCGTGGTGTAGAATTGACGGATGTTGCAAATTGTGGCTCCACCATTGTAGGTCGCCTATTGCATCTGCAGGTACAGTGTATACCTTGACAGAATTGTCCAATTGTAGTGTGTTTAGGAATTTCAATAGAGCTCGATAGTGCAATCTCCCTCTTTGGACAACAAATCTCGCAAAGTTTAGTGCTCCTATTACGCTTTGCAACTTAAAGAAGTTAAACTAAACCTAAAGAGGTTTGTCTTCCGCAAATCTACGATTTCGCGAATCTTCGCTAGTAATGAGGTTACTTTTTCCCTTGGCAGACGTTTGAGGTTTAGCCAAGGATCCCACAGTACTCCTAGGTAAACCAGGGATTTCTTTGGTGTTAGGATAAATTTTTCGAAATTTATTTGCCAACCCAGATATTTTAATGTTTTTACGAGAAGACTTACATGGCCTGCGAGAACTGCTGGGTCTTGGTGAGCCAAAAGAAAATCGTCGAGAAATACTAATATTCTCACACCTTGGCTTCTCATAATTTGGGCAATCCAATTTGTCAAACTGGCAAAAGTTTTTGGTGAAAATCTGGTGCTTGCATTTCCTTCCAATGATCGACGAAATTCGATAACTGACCGGCTTGAAATATTTTCATGTCAATATTTACTTCTCTTGGCATTTAAGCCTGAAGGTGATGACCTTCGCTTATTTCCGCCACGTTTATGAGCGTCGTATCTTTGGGTTTGTTTTGCCCCGCGGGAGCGAAAGGAACCTCTATCCATTACGCCACTACCCTGTTGAGGATAGTTGCAATACGCATGTGCTGGTCCTTGCGAAGGACACTGTATATTATGCTGCAAAAAGCCACCCTGCAAGGGGACGTTACAGTTCTGACAGCCTTGTGAAGTCATGCTTGAGTTATAGTTCTTACCCTGCGTGGGTGGAACTGAATATTGCCCCTGCAAGGGACGTATATACGCATGTGCTGGTCCTTGTGAAGGACACTCTGCGAGGGGACGTTACAGTTCTTACAGCCTTGTGAAGTCATGCTTGAGTTATAGTTCTTACCCTGCGTGGGTGGAACTGAATATTGCCCCTGCAAGGGGACGTTACAGTTCTGACAGCCTTGTGAAGTCATGCTTGAGTTATAGTTCTTACCCTGCGTGGGTGGAACTGAATATTGCCCCTGCAAGGGGACGTTACAGTTCTGACAGCCTTGCGAAGTCATGCTTGAGTTATAGTTCTTACCCTGCGTAGGTGGAACTGAATATTGCCCCTGCAAGGGACGTATATACGCATGTGCTGGTCCTTGTGAAGGACACTGTATATTATGCTGCAAAAAGCCACCCTGCGAGGGGACGTTACACTTCTGACAGCCTTGTGAAGGCATGCTTGAGTTATATTTCTATACCCTGCGAGGGTGGAACTGAATATTGCCCCTGCGAGGGACGTATATGCATGTGCTGGTCCTTGCGAAGGACACCGTATATTATGCTGCAAAAAGCCACCCTGCGAGGGGACGTTACAGTTCTGACAGCCTTGTGAAGGCATGCTTGAGTTATAGGTCTTACCCTGTGAGGGTGGAACTGAATATTGCCCATGCGAGGGACGTTTGAGCCATTTTCCAACTTGCGAAGTTGAGGTATTACCATAACTTATGGTCAGAAGAACTAGATGAACTGGAACTAGAATCGCTACTATCAGAGCTACTACTACTGCTGCTGCTCGGATGTGAACGCATCCGTTTGGCACTAGATTCTCTATTATTAGCGGTATTCGAAGGACCTGCGACCGGTTTATCTTGCGAAATCAACGTTATTTCTTTATCCATTACGTATTCGGTATTTTACTGAAAACAATTGAATTACACACACTGGAAAAGAAAAAGAATAAACAACACGCGAACGGAAAACCGTTAAATTCTGAAAATATCAACGTTGATTCACCGTATTATCAATAATTATCATTCACTAGAAACAGTTTTAATAAAAATTGTAAATTGGTAAGTATGCCAACTTTCGTCGAAAGGAAAAATATAGACGGTTGTGAAAAAGAAATATAGATAACTCACCTGCTAAGCAGCAACCGTCTCCGGCAAGGAAAAGAACGCCAATGAACAAGACCGAGCGCGCGAGCTCAAAAATGCGCTCCCCTCTCTGACCTGGTGACGTCATGAGAGCGAGACAGAGCTATATCGCTAGAAACGTAAGGAAAAAAGGCACAGGAAACATGGTTCAGCCTATCTCAATAGTTTAATTATGCTTCGAATAACGGTCAAGTGTTTAATAACATAAGAACGGCTATTTTAGTCAACATTCGTCCAAGCAAATAGCTTAGTGGTTCGACGACTTCTTTGCAAACCTGTGGTTAAAAGTTTGATTCTCAACTGTTGATATTTTTTTCGATTCTTTTTTTCCATTTTGTTATATATAGTTTGTTATGTTATAGAACGTACACAGAATCCATAAAGTTTATTCCTTTTATATCATCTACGGTTATAATAAAAATAAATATCAATGGTTAGCTGACAGTAGATATTAATGAGAAATCCCGTGTGTACAATCTACTGTTATATTTTTTAGTGATAGCCGGGTTCGTCAGGAATAATCTGTAAAAATCACTCAGTGTATCAGTGTTGTGCCATTATGTATTAAATGCAGGAACGGCACGAACAGGCGTTTTCGAGTATTTATTCACTAAAAACGAAAAACTTCGCAAGCAATGGGAAATTGCTAGTGAAGGCTGCGGGTTTCGACCTTAGGACGAGCTGCTTCTCAAACGGACGACTCTCTGTATATTTTGGCTGCTGAGACCACAACTACAAACGTAGGTACCTACTGTGCAGAAAAGTTTTATAAAATATGGCTGTTGTTTTAGTATATTGTGAACGAAGTCGCGGGCGGAAGCTAGTTAGAGATAAACATGATTTTGAGGTAGTAAGGTGAAAGTTTCTAATTGCAATGGTTCTACTGGGTATCAAAAAGTCACGCAAAAGATAATGTTAATAGAAATTTCATTTTTTCGTTAAAAAAAAATCTCTTGCAAAATTTCATGCTTCTAGCCCAGCGATTTAGGCTGTGGATTGTCTGTCAGTCAATATAAGAATTTTATCAAGTAGACAAGCCATGTGCCCGATGGTATTTCCCATCGACATAAACGGTGAATTTTCAGCCCCTATTTAACCCCTTTAGTGACTGAATGAAAAAAACAATAAGATTTTTATTAAGTACGGGCTAAGAATGGTCGTACTGCTTTGCTTCTGCTGTAACCATGTTCTTTTGTTTTTGATGTCGACCACTGCTCATAAAGATAAGTAAATATTGACAACTACAACTACATATGAAGGAACAATTGCCGTACTTTATTGTCAAGGGACGTACCTATTGCTACAGCTATAATTTATCGAATCTACTATTCTAAGACATCAAAATTAATTTAGTGTAGGTATTTTTTAACCGGCCCCGCTCATGTCGGATTGCCATCCCATATGACTATTAGCCTAAAAAAAATTGCAAGTATCAATATGTTAAAAGTTACAAACCAGCAAACATACGATAGGTACGTCATCGACTAACTTGCTTTGGAACATGGGCACCAAGTGATACGTACGGTTGCCGCCTAATCAGGCTAAGTTCACACGGCGCTATTTTTCAAGTGTATAGAATACGATATTTTATCGTATACAGTGACTTTTTGTAATCAAAACTGAAAGTTTGTTCACACAGCTAAAACGATACAAGAAAAAAATCTTTTCGATCGACAATTTTTATCGTGTTCATGCATTAGGTCATGTTAGTATAGCACTTTTGTTTGAAACAGCTCGACGAAATTCTCTGGCAGAAAAACGTCACGTAACGAAGAAACGTTTAAATGCCCCCCCTACATGCGACTTGTGTCTCTTTTTATTATATCTTGAAAGAGAAAATGAGAGAGAGGTCAAAACGACGACAGACGAGGACGGAGAGGGGGAAAATTTTCGAATTTTAATTCATGGGTGTCGTTTTCATGGTTTTCGAGGGAGCTAAAGCCGGTACCGTAAGGGCGGGTTACTTTGACTCTAGGGCATAACTTTGGCCCAAATCGAGACAACTGTATAAACTGCCCGAAGTGTCACGACCACACAACCGAACGTCGTATGTCCTTCGGTAACTATTAGATGGTGATATAGACGCGTACTTGCGGAACCTTGTGTGGATTTAATGACAGTAAACATCTGTCTCGATTTGGGCCAAAGTTATGCCCTAGAGTCAAAGTAACCCGCACTTACTGTAGTGAAGTTAAATTGAAAATTCAAGATGGCGGCTGTGAAAATTTTGTGTTTGTGTTTTAAATCATACGTTAGAAGGAACTTCATTCCTGACGGTGGTCTCCGACCGCACATTTTTATTTTTTTCTAATTTTCATTGTTGTTGCCAGAGTGAAAGTTGATTATATTAGTATCCAACCGACAACCGGATACATTGTATTTATACATATTATGTGTAATTAATGTAGGATATGGTAGTAGCGAAGACAGTTCGATGGAGAGTGAAATAGTAATATGGATGAATCTGATGAAAAAATCTTAGAAAAATGTGTTTTAAAACTTCTTCATAAAGGACCACGATAAAAAATTATAAACTACTCACGCTTGACTATAATTTTATCGATAATAATTTGCAATGTGTCTTAACACTATCGTAAGATGACAATTAAACGTCATCATACCACATAATTGTTAGGTTGGGGAAAAAGTCTTTTCGCATTATAGTATGTATGAACTTAAAATAAAATCTCTTTGTATCTGGCTGGTTTTGGTATCATTGAAAGTTTAAATTTTAAAGAACATAATTCCAAATTCAAATTAGGATAATGTGTGATTTTCATTTGTTTTTCGTACGGTCAAGATGAGTGAATCTAATGAAGAAATTCGATACATTTTAAAATTTTACTACAAAAAAGGTAAAAATGCAACGCAAGCCGCGAAAAAAATTTGCGATGTTTATGGACCCAGTGCAGTGTCTGTGAGAGAAGCACAAATTTGGTTTAAGCGTTTTCAATCCGGAAATTTTGATGTCAAAGATGCACGTCGCTCTGGTCGCCTTATTACGGATAAAATGGATGCCATTTTTGAAAAAGTGGAGCAAGATCGACATATCAGTAGTAACGACGTAGCTGAAGAACTGGAAGTTGACCACAAAACAGTTTTGGCGCATCTGAAAAAAACTAGGTAGGTACACAAAAAAATTCGATATTTGGGTACCTCACGAGCTCACTGAAAGAAACCTAATGAACCGTGTACTCATTTGTGATTCTTTATTACGACGTAATAAAACCGAACCATTTTTGAAGAAGCTGATAACTGGTGATGAAAAGTGGATCACGTACGACAAGAACGAGAGAAAAGGTCGTGGTCAAAGGCCGGTCAGGCTTCACAGACTGTGGCGAAACCCGGGTTAACTCGCAGCACGGTGATGCTGTGTGTGTGGTGGGATTGGAAGGGCATTATTCATTATGAGCTGTTACCACCAGGCAGGACCATCGATTCTGAACTCTACTGCGAGCAACTGACGAGATTAAAGCAAGAAGTTGAGAGAAAGCGGCTGGAATTAATCAACAGAAGGGGTGTGGTTTTTCATCATGATAACGCTAGACCTCACACATCTTTAGCCACTCAGTAAAAATTAAGAGAGTTTGGCTGGGAGGTGTTAAAGCATACGCCGTATAGTCCTGACCTTGCACCTTCAGATTTCCACCTGTTTCGGTCTCTTCAGAATTCTTTAGGCAGTGTCAGGTTAACATCACGAGAGGACTGCCAAAACCTCTTGTCGCGGTATTTTGATCAGAAGTCCCAAAATTTCTATAGCAAAATGGGATCATGTCCCTACCTACAAGATGGCAAAAAGTTATCGAACAAAATGGTACCTACATACTTTAGATAAATGTAAATAATGTATATTAAAAAATGTTTTGAATTTTCTTAAAAAATGCGAAGAAACTTTTTCCCCAACCTATTATAAATAATCACATTTTCGAAAACGATATTATGAATTAAAACTATAATATAATTACGAGATATTTTTTCTGAGCTGTCGCAATTTCATATCTAATGTGTTCTTCTTTTATTTGAATTTTTTGAACAACTGCAGAGAGAGCAAATTTTTAAAAATTTTGACACAGGTCCAACCTCCATGACGTCCCGCAGGACTCAGATCACGAGCGGATTTAGCCAAATTGACTAATTTTGAGTTTATTTAAAAAAAATCTATTAAACTCAAAAATCCAACCGTTAAATTCCCTCCGAAATACGATTACCTCATGATACATGCAATTTTCATATAATTTTATGCTGTAATTAGGAAATGAAACGGAAAATGGTTTTTAAATTGACCATGTTTCGGATTTTTTTTCATAGAGGAAAGTACAACTTATCGTGTTTTGAACCGTTAATTTCCCTAAAGCAAGGATGTATCTATGGCATATATTTTTTTCAGGACCTTAATACATTAATTTGACCATTTAAAATTGATTCTGAAAACAGGAAAATTCGGATAACCCCCCGTTAACCCTGAGTTAGCTGTTAACTCCGAGTTATTTAGCCTTAGACAATTTATGGTTCGTAAAGTGATTGTTAAAGTAGGTAGGTAGTAAGGTCGGGCAATATGTTATTAGATCTGGATTTGTGCCCGGTTGATGGCATTGGACTTAAACAAAACTTCCGGGAGTATAATTCTCTGGAGTTATAAATATACTCCAGAGGACTATACCTCATATTTCGCAAGTTATATCCTCTGCCTACTCCTTCGTAGAAAACAAGCGCGTGATATCGTAATGTAAAGTGATAGTTTGCACTAACCGAACACCTCCCATCTCCACAGCATCAGGTCAAGTTTGTGACAAGTGACACCATCATAATATTTAACGGGGGCGGTAAGAAAAATAAACAACAAATTGAACACGCACTGGTAATTTATTTTTATAAAAATATTTTGTACTACTAATCTTCGATCAATAATAGCACTAGATACAGGATCAGGAACAAAAATAAGTCGCTGTAGTGGCCACGTTTACACACACATAAACATTTACATTTGTTACTACGAAATATAGAAAAAAGTTTTATAATATTTACAACTTCAATTCATTATAAACCTTAACAATCAAACATAAAGTTTAATTACGATTGCAAAATATTTATATTTAAGTCCTTCTATCATCGGAGAAAGGTAAAAGCAATAAATTAAAAATGTCACTTGAAAATAAAAGGTCATTTTTATAAGTACAAAAATATTTATTCTAAAGTGAAACTTAAAACTTAAGCAATAAGGTTAAAAACATTTTGTTGAAAATTTTGTGCTTACTCTATTTTGGAACTAGACATAGTTCTTGGTATTTACATTTCAATGCTCAGAACACAGTAAGTATTGAAAGATGTAGAGTAGCAGAATAATAATATATTTTTTAGGCCAAGGTTCGTTTTATATGGTAGCAAATATTTTTGACCGATTTTTAAAAGTAGAAGGAGTAAATTAGTACAATAGTTATTATAATTTTGATTATTAATTTGATAGTTAATTATTTTAATAAAAATATTAAAACAAATTGTTGAATTTTTACAAGGTTTATATATTTCTTCTCCTCTTTCTTTCGCGACAATAGATACCCATTCTGCATTGCGAAATGGGTCACTAGGAAATCTACAAACAAAAACAACATATAAAGTAACAATACTACTCCATGCATTTCCCTGTTCCCGAACAGTCGATGTTTGAAATAAGACCACAAAAGTATTTGTGTTTTTATTTTTCGGGCCGTTTTTGAAGCGCTTATCGGGAATCTAGTACTATTATTGATCGAAGCTACTAATAAATTAATAAGAGTCAGTTGATACAATAAACTCCATTTTATGTACAATATATTTCCTCTAAATGGTTTCTCTATCACAATGAAATTATAACAAATATGCGTAAGTATATGAAATTATAAAACATTCGAAATTAACGTAGATGTAAATAAATATTTTACGATTTGGCACCATTAGCATTCTAAATATAAAGTAGAAAATATAGCTACCTAAATTAAAAAGAATACTTCTTTTATTTGATTTTATATTTCTACATAGGGTCGCGCTGCAAAAGAACAAAAAAACAGGCCAACTGTGTCCCGCTTTCTCACAGGCCAGGCCGACGGGCCGTGGGAACAGTCAGCCTGCATGGCCCGTATGATCGAATGTATGGGATGATCCGCGGGAATGCTCGGCACGGGCCGCGACGTACCGTGGGATCGTGGCATCACACTCGCGTCAGTCAGTGTTTGCATTGTGCTTTTCTAGTGTGCGTGCAAATTGCGGCGAACTATTAAACACTACTTTTTTCGGCAAGTTCAAGCTTTGACTGTCTGTCTAGACTTATTTATACCTTTGAAATACTTATACAAAATATCTTCTACTAGAGAATAAAGTTTTTAAAATGCACATTTTATTTCTATACACATTGCAGTTGTTACGGGGTAGTCATAAGCCTGATGAGTAATAATAAATAATAAAAACGATATTTATTTCTGTAAATTGGTTCAAAAAAACACTTTTACACATCAAACCTGAAAGTCTGACAACCAATCTTACCAAGGGCTATCTTGTACCCAGTAATTTGGTTGCGGAGGCCCAGATAGGCATGTAAAAAACTGGTATTCAGCTGCATGCGAATAAATTCCCGACCCCAACATGGTTGGAAAAAGGCTGAATCATGATAATTTTATTTCTATACACATATTTCTAATCGTATTATAACTTCGTATTTATTTTATTGTTAAGTTTCTTTCATTTAGACAAAGGTTTAACAATAAAATAGAGACCAAACATTGTCATGACTGTGATACCTGCACATCGTTACAAATTTGTCATGAATGTAAGTAGGTACAACACTGAATATTTATTTATGCAAACATTAATTTCTTAGTTATTATCGATAATCACAATTTTATTAAAATTCTACACAACAGTAAGGTATACAAAATCACTAAATAGTATGTTGCCACAGACACATTATTACTTGCTCAGAAAATACTTCGACGGAAATACGGTAGGCGATAGATAGGACAGTATAATTTAAAGGCAAAAGAACCAACCTTTATTGTTCTTGGGATTATCGCAAAAGACATCAAGCACTATCATAAGCAAGCAATAATGCAATCAAGCATCAGTTTTTCATTGATCGAACTTAATTTTATTTAGGTTTCTATATCACACAATGCTGCTCATAGAGAAAATTTTGAGCATTGCAGTTTCACAATTGTATTCAAGCGTCATTACTAATCATTAGTAAATAAATAAACTAAAAGTAAGCATAAAGCACTTACAAAGAATACGAAATTCACTTTTTTCCTATTCTTTGGGAATAAGGTAACTGTTAAGTAAGTGTATCCGCTACTTTATTTTTTGTAATTTTTATCTGTGGAACTTGATATTAAAAAGATTGTCTGTTCATCAAATGCAAGGAAAAATGGTGGTTTTTTATTTCGTCCTCAATTTATCTAATTAAAAGTAAAAAGGTATTTCCGATCCCGTAATATAAATAATACGTGGGCAAGACGCTCACAATCTGGCGACCGTGATTATGGAACAGAAGACGAAAATACGCTCCGTATTGCGTCGGCATTTTACAAAGTCTGCAAACGCATTCGAAACTGTGCTGAACGCAAAGGACTACAACGAAATCGAGGCGAAGTCATGCTATAAATTCATGGAAGAATGCTACAAAAATTTGAGCAAGTTAGACAGCGAAATTCAAGAAATCTTATTAAGTTCCAGTGACTGGAAAGAAAAAGATCTTGATGACGAATTGAACGATGTCTCAAAATATGAAACAAGATGGATGCTCTTACAAGCGCAATACGAATCGATTTCGACGACGAAGCCGTCTCCAAGATTCGCAGACAGAGATCGCGATGTGAAATTACCGCGTCTACAATTAAAAACATTCAACGGAAACATAAAAAATTGGTTGACCTTCTGGGGTTCATTTCAAAAAGTTGATAACAATCCTGAAATTGACGAAATCGATAAATTCCAATATCTGTCACAAGCGATGGAAGAAGGAACCGACGTTAAGTCATTTGTGGATAGTTTTCCGTTGGCAAATGCGAGCTATAAACAATGTCTGGAAGAGCTCAAAGCACGATATGCTCGAGAAGATTTATTAATACAAGTGTATGTGAGGGAATTATTAGCATTAATATTAAATAAAGAAGCAAATAAGGATCTAACCTCACTATATGACAAACTCAATGCTCAACTGAGAGCTTTACATATATTAGGGGTGGCAAAGGACAAATTCTCTGCATTTCTTCTACCAATGGTGGAGTCAGCGTTGCCAACCGATACCCTCAAAGCTTGGGAGAGAGCGAGACCAGAGAAAATGGATGATGTACTCAGCTCATTACTGGAATTTCTAAAGAAAGAAGTGGAGAGTGAACAGAGAATAACCATGGCTAAATCAACATTCGACACAGAGACAGGTAAGCCTCTCAAAGTAACTGCAGGATGCTTTATGGTAAACACTGAACCAACTCGAAAAGAGCGCACTGATAAAAAATGTATCTGGTGTGAAAAGGATCACTCAAGCATCGAGTGCTATAAAATATCAAAAATGTCTATTGAAGAGAGACGGGAACATTTAAAAAAGAAAAAAGCCTGTGTCTTGTGTCTAAAAGTTGGACATCATGCAAAAGTTTGTAAATGTTTTATTAAATGCTATGTGTGTGGACAAAGACATTCTCCTGTTTTATGCACTGGGACATCTTCTGAAAAAACAGTGAGTGACAATAAAACATATTCAAAGTCCCAAACAAGGGGTGACCAAAAGACATACCCAAAATCTGAAAATAGTGACTCCGTGGCAACTTTACAAAACTTCTCACAGAATACATCTAAGACAACAACTCTACTGCAAACTGTAGCTGTAAAAATCCACTGTGGAGACAGAGTAGCAACAGTGCGATGTTTGTTTGACAGTGGCTCACAAAGGTCTTATATCAAGAAAGAGGTAGCGGAAAAGCTCGGACTACCAGCTGCGGGGAAAGAAGAATTAAGTCATTCTTTGTTTGGAGGCGTCACTGTATCCTTTAAAGAGTACAATATTTATAATTTCACAGTACAAAGTACTGATAATTCATTTAAATATGATATGTCAGCCTTAGAGCAATCTTGTATATGTAAAAATGTTCCCAAAGTGGATAATGAGTCTGTAATAAGATTGTTAAACAAACAAAACATTAGGTTGACTGACACTGAGAGTTCTGATATAGGCCTATTGATAGGAGCTGATTATGCAGGGCTGTTACTGACTGATTCCATTGTTCATCTTGAAAATGGTTTAACTGCCATTAAAACAAAATTAGGGTGGACTTTACAGGGAAAAATATCTGTGACAAGCAGCAACATAGTAACATCTTTATTTTGTTCACAAGAGGTAATGAACTTTTGGGATTTAGAGATATTAGGTATTAATGACCCTATGCAGGTGCAGTCCAAGCAGCAAAGAGAAGAGGAGGTGATAGCAAATTTTGAAGAAAATATCCATGTCGACTCTGAAGCCAGGTATGAGGTGCATCTTCCATGGAAGACTGGGCATGATGATCTTCTGAGCAACAAACAGCTTGCCATTCTCAGACTGG
Organism: Cosmia pyralina; assembly: GCA_946251885.1. Classification (NCBI taxonomy): domain Eukaryota; kingdom Metazoa; phylum Arthropoda; class Insecta; order Lepidoptera; family Noctuidae; genus Cosmia; species Cosmia pyralina. The sequence goes on along the minus strand of OX276350.1, from coordinate 20,833,316 downwards.
AATCTACAACAAGAAAATTAAAAGCAGGTAATAAGTTGGATGATTACAATAAAATTTTAAGTGAATGGGAGCAGGCAGGCATTATAGAAGAAGTACCTGATGCTGAGAGAGACATAGACAAAGTACATTACTTACCTCATAGGGCTGTATCCAAGGAGGCCAGTCTTACCACAAAGTTGCGTCCGATATTTGATGCGTCCGCAAAAGATAAAAATGGTAAGTCATTAAACTCATGCTTAGACAAAGGAATTAATTTCCTTGATAAAATTCCCAAAATATTAACAGGATTTCGCAAAGGTAGTATAGGTATAACCGCTGACATTGCAAAAGCATTTTTGCAAGTGTCAGTGACACCACAAGATAGGGACTACCTTAGGTTTTTTTGGTGGAAGAATGGATCGGGTGAAGAGCTTAAGGTATACAGACACCGTAGAGTTGTTTTTGGTTTAACTGCAAGCCCCTTTCTGCTTTCTGCAACTATTTCACATCACCTTAATCAAATAACAGAGCAAAAGGGTACAGCAGAAATATTAGCCAAGTCATTCTACGTAGACAATTTAGTAACAAGCTTAGATTCTACTAAACAGGCCCAGGAATTCATTCAGGAAGCTAAATGTATAATGAATAAAGCAAAGTTCAATTTAAGGCAATGGGTAACATCACCTTTACAAATAAATGAAACTAAAAATAGAATGATCCAGGTGTTAGGGTTTCAGTGGGACACTGTCACAGACGAGTTGTGCTGTAATTTGAATGCTATGCTGCCATATACTGAATTACACAAAATTACCAAAAGAATTCTTTTGTCTTTGACACAAAAAATCTTTGATCCCATTGGATTTACATGTCCAGTCACCTTGGTTTCAAGAGTTATTTTACAGCAAATTTGGAACAGGAAATTAACATGGGATGAAGAATTACCCGATGATATTCAATCACAATTTCAAAATTGGTATAAACATATTGAATGTTTAAACAGTTGCAGATTACCACGAAGACTGTCAGCGGCACAGCTACAAGAATGTGCTACAAGCCTGCATATGTTCTGTGACGCTAGCCAGGTTGGATATGCAGCCTGTGTTTTTCTGAGAACCGAAAACAAAGGTATTGTGACTGTTCGATTAATTTCTGCAAAATCAAGAGTTTCGCCGCCAGAGAAAATGACGATACCGCGACTTGAATTGTTGGCAGCACTAATAGGTGCGCGGTTACTAATGGAAGCGAGAAATGATCTAGAATTTAATGACTGCAAAGAATTCTGTTGGACTGACTCTGGAGTAGTATTATGTTGGATCAAAAGGGAGCTGCTCTGGAATACCTATGTAGGGAACCGTGTCAGAGAAATCAGACAGAATACCAAGACAAGCAATTGGCATCATATTCCAGGATCAGAAAACTGGGCAGATTTAGCATCCAGGGGTTGCAACGCACGTCAGTTGCTCGAGGTTCGTTGGTGGGAAGGTCCAGCTTGGCTCAGACTGCAACCAGAAATGTGGCCGCAATCTGCGCTTGTTGTGGATGAGAAAGAAGCCAACGCAGAACTGAAAAAATCCGTATGTAATGCTAACACATGCTGTAAGGAAAGTATGATACATTCTCTGTCCAGCTACTTCTCTAAGTACACAAAAATAATAAGAATGACGGCATGGATTATGAGATTCATCTTTAATGCTAGTCACAAGAATGACAAGAGGAAAGGAGAATTGACTTATGAAGAGTATGAAAAAGCTGAAAAGAAAATCATTAAAATTATACAAGAAGAAAATAAAGAATTAATTGAAAAGCAGTGTGGAAAAACAATAAAGCTACAAAGTGACACAGACAAGCTGCTTAGAGTACAAACTAAATTGTTACTTACCGATTTTCCAAACGACACGAAGTCTCCGATGATCATACCAGCGAAAAATGTTATCATCCGAAGAATGGTGGAGCAGCATCACAAAGAGCTACTACATGCTGGCACCAACATGATGATCACTGACTTACGAAAACGATTCTGGATAGTCGGCGTCAGGCTTCTAGTGAAGTCGGTCATAAATGATTGTGTAATATGTAAAAGACACAGATCTAAGCCAACACAAGCACCGACAGCGCCGCTACCTGTAGAACGCGTTCAGTTAAACGCGCCCTTCGAGGTCACAGGAGTAGATTTGGCGGGTCCGTTATATCTGTTAGATGGTACAAAATGTTGGATCGTACTTTATACATGTGCCGTTTACCGCGCAGTACATTTGGAGCTCACAAAATCCTTGTCAACAGAGGCATTCCTACGAACGTTTCGTCGTTTTATAGCACGTCGAGGACGTGTAAGAATAATGATATCTGATAACGGTACGAATTTCACAGGAGCAAAAAACTTGTTACATGATGTTGATTGGGATGAAGTACAACGGCAATCAACTATACAGCGCATAAAATGGAAAATGAATGTCGCTACGGCAGCCTGGTGGGGTGGTTTTTTCGAGCGTCTAATCAAAACAATGAAAGAAATATTGAGACGTGTTCTAGGTAGATCAACAGTTACATATGAAGAAATGGAAACGATACTTTGTGATTGTGAGTCCATTATGAACAATAGACCACTCACCTATGTCGAAGACGACAGTGCCAACTCGCTAGAACCCCTCACACCGTCATGCTTCTTACAAGCTCTACCTCAATCGGATGTAACCGATTTGGATCACATTGATGCAAAGAGCTTAAACAAACGGTTAAGGTACTTACAGAAACTAAGGTATGATTTTCGTCAACGTTTTAAAAATGAATATTTAACTACATTGACACAGAGAGGTAATCACAAACACGAAAGCTTAAAAGTCGGGGATGTAGTTCTAGTTGAAGGAGAAGACAAGAGGGTAAAGTGGTCATTAGGACTTGTTATAGAAACATTTATTGGAAAAGATGGTATCAGCAGAGCTGCCAAGGTAAAAACATCTGCTGGATACAAGACCAGACCCGTTCAACGTTTGTATAGATTAGAAATTTCTTCCTCAGAGGTGGAGGGACCGCAGGATAAGTGTAGCAAGGATCCTATTGGTAAGAAATTTAAAATTGTCACTAACCCAAGTACACAAGTGACCAAGGAGGAGAGACAGCAAATTCACACACAAAAGGTAACCCGTACAGGTAGGACTCTCAGAATGCCAAGTAGGTATGTTATATAATCTTACACAATTTCTTTTGGCATTCTCTGCAAGCGTTCTGCAAGTCTTAACAGCATTTTCTTTTAATTAACTAACGACATGTGTCGGATTTCTCATTGTCAGTCATCTAATGTGCCTATGATTAGTTTTAAGATATTATGGAGATTATGTATATTGTTTGTGTGTTCTAATGCCTCCTAGTATTTATTAAGTTCATGTTGTATTGTAACATTTTATTTTAATATAAATGCAAAATCGGATACACGATTGAATTTGTTTTCTGGGTGTGGAGGATGTTAAGTAAGTGTATCCGCTACTTTATTTTTTGTAATTTTTATCTGTGGAACTTGATATTAAAAAGATTGTCTGTTCATCAAATGCAAGGAAAAATGGTGGTTTTTTATTTCGTCCTCAATTTATCTAATTAAAAGTAAAAAGGTATTTCCGATCCCGTAATATAAATAATACGTGGGCAAGACGCTCACAGTAACATTGATTATAATAGATAACATATAGACATTAGGGGTCGGTACCAGGAAAACCTGTTATGGGTTTTGGATAAGTTTATACCGGATGACTTTTTTTACCGTCTCGAAAAAAATAGGGTATATTCGGTGAACGGAGTAGAAGCCTATGGCATAATTTAATAAAATCAAAATTCAAATCATAATGCAGGTTGCATATGATTTGAATTTCGATATTTTTAAAGGATTTATTATTATTTTTCAAAATGTATGTTTTTATTGTTCTACAATGAAAAGTTTACATCGATTTGTAGTATTTATTGATACTTAGATATTTCTTTCTGACGAAGCTATTAAAAAAAAAAAAAAAAAAAAAACTAGTTATGCCATACGCTTCTACTCCGTTCACCTAATATACCCTATTTTTTTCGAGACGGTAAAAAAAGTCATCCGGTATAGAAAAATTAAAGTAGTAGCCACAAAAAAAAACTTCTGGCTAGCTCAAGTGTATCACCAGTCAGTGACAAAATCGGATTTTCACGCCCGAAATCTCCAAACAAATTAATACTTATGTCGAAAATTTTTAAAGTATCACAAAACTGAAGTAATGTTATAGAAAACCGAAAAAAATCTGTGGGTTCACTGTTCTTTGTTGTCTTTAAGTATAATATTAATTAGGTGACTTCTTATTTACGCCAAAGTTATCAAAATACGGCAGTGCTTTATGCACGTTTTTAGTGATATTCAATTGTTTTTTAACAATAATCTTCTAATCTTCAATCATTTTCGGTTTATCCTCATTCCGATTTTTTCACTGACTGGCAAAACTTTTGAGCTAGCCAGACGTTGTTTTTCGTGTAAGTTGTGTAAGTTTTCTATATAAACTTATCCAAAACCCATAACAGGTTTTCCTGGTACCGACCCTTAAGATCCATTCCAGAATAAATGTCTTAATCCTAATGTGTTGAAAACAACAAAGCAATCTAGTTGTTATTAAAGTAATAACAGCACCCTAATTGCGTAACACACTATCGATTGGAATGTTTCATTTTGATAGTTCAACAAAATTCATTGAGTTATTTACGCTGTCGAGCAGTCAAATTTTTTGAACATATGAAGCAATGGATTAGCAATTTGTTTCAAAATGATTCAAATTCTGATTTGTAGTGCGTTACGCAATTAGGGTGCAAATCTAGTTTAATTTAAAACCATGAAAATTAACTGATTTCATGTTGCAGCAGTTAAGAGCGTTCATCCCACGCGGACGGTAACGTCGCATTTCTACAGGGTTTTCGTGATTATTTTATTAAATTTAAACCAAAGAATAAAAAATTTTCGCCCATGCACTGGATCGTTGTATTTTATAATTATTTTTAACATTTACTCTATATTAAATAAGAATATTTAATCGTAATAGGTGCTTAATGCAAATAGAAAATAATTGACAATAATAAGTCAATTTTTATGAGTAAATACCAAAATAACAGTAAAAAAATAGCATACATAAAGTGCTTATAAATACCAACGATCTAGTGCTTCGCCGAAAAAAAATAGTACTTACTTTGATTTAATTTATTAAAATAATCACGAAAAACCTCTAGAAATGCGACGTTGCCAGCCCGCGCGGGATGAACGCTTATTCTGATATAGGTAGCTGGTAGTTAATGATTAGAATAGCCATATTTCGTATTCGAACGTTAAACAGATATATTAGGTATTTATTATGAAATTATTTATACAAAAATACAAAGGCTGTGGCTGTGCCGTCGACAGTTACTTTATAATAAAAATAAAGTCATTATTATAACAAAATTAAAATAAGTTTTTTGACGACTGCACAGCGAGGACGAGATATGAATGAAAACATAAGTATAATATTGTCTATTCACCTGACTTCGCACTGGCGGAATTTAGGTTAGCTATTTGATTCTTGATGATTTATAGGTATATAAAATATATATTTGACATTTAAAAATCTTACTATAACTCAATAGAGTTATAGTAAGATTTTTATTTCTAATGCATGTTGCCTTGAAACCTCATTCTGAATCCGATGAAATCTTACAAAATGTTGTAAACACTTCCATATTTCATTTACGTTGCCAAATTCACTTAACATACATCATCTTAAAATTAATGTCATGAATTCTTCTCGAATATATGTACTGACACTAAAATTATGCACACGAGTGACCACAGCAGGACAAAAATAGCCCATGCAACGTGGGAAAATGGACTTTTATACTTATTAACTACTCCTAAACCTAGCAAGTTCGTGCAATGGCGTCTCGCAGACACCACAAGAAACGTCGGAATGAAGTATTGAATACCTGTGCCGGCGTATGAACCTGTGAACTCAATGAGTATACTTATATCCTCTAAGAAATACGTCAGCAACACTGGAGGAAGCACTGTAATTATAGGAAAGATCGCTTTTCTTAAAATAAAATTGTACGATTCAAGTCTTGACGTATCTAAGAACAAGCTCTGTAAATTATTCCTTAGCGTTATGGCGATAATAGGGAAACTGGTAGACAGTGTGAACACTGGAAACAAAGCGAGGAAATACTCAACAATCTCTAGGAACATGCTGTCGCTATCTGTGGGTATAAAGTTAAGTGTGTATAGGTCGTTTAAATGTGCGAAGGCGAACGCTCCAGTGAATGCAAGGAGTAGGTAGAAAATGGCTATGATTGCGTAGTCGAAGAACAGATGTAGTCCAAGTCTCGTCTTGCCTCTGATTGGTGCGATGAGTCCGGGCAGCGAGTGGTGGCACATGAAGGAATAGACGCAGGCGCCGAACAGCGTGGGCATGCCGGTGACGTCGAAGGCAGGCGGGTGGCCCTGCGGGCCACGACCAACTAGCAGGTGGATTGCCATTGAGATCATTATTGTGAACGCTGCAAACAAATAAGAAATAGTTATTAATATCAATATCATAGACATCAATGTTACATTGAGCAAAATGAAGGTTTAGTTTCTGCCACCTGAAATTCTTAGCTTATCAAAAACGGATACAGGGTTACTGGTTATTGACCAATATCCTCTTAAGGGGTCACTCTACTCAACATTACGAACAACTTTTACTATGGGACCAAACCTGAAATCGTGAAAAAAAAAATCTGCTGCTATTTTGACGAGTTTGATGTAAATAAATGTACTGAACAGCTGATTTTTTTTTCGTGATTTCAGGTTTGGTCCCATAGCAAAAGTTGTTCATAATGATGAGTAAGAGTGAAGAGTGAGATGACATTAAGAGAATATTGGTCAATAACCCTGTATATTTGATCAACTGATTACGTTATTTCATTGCTTTATATTATTATAACTTACTACAAACCCAGATTTACTGCACATAGCGGATAAATTAATAGATTTATTATTGCATAATCATAATAATCATAATCATTTATTTGTCAGAACATGGTCGGTATGTATATTACATGGTCTTATGTTAACATATATTGTCTCAACACATTCTACCACATGGGCGTACAAATGTCAAACCGATTACATTGAAGAAAGATTATAATAAATTAAGTTCAAATTCAAATAAGGATCTACTTACAAGATTGCAGATCTACTTACAAGAAATATATAATTAATTAAGCAAGAACGTAAACATTAAGTCATAAAACATAATGACCGAGTTACTACATACAACATACCTAGGTTTTTCCATCCGCGATCGATAAAATTAATATGTATTGCCGTTTACATCTGCCGGCGTCGATAACAACAGAATAATATTATATTTACATGTAATTTACTTTATCTGATAAGAACAGTGCTGGTTATCGTTGCCATTTAGAATTACTAATTTAGTTATATTTTGTACAAAAATTAATTAGCCTATAATGTTCCCAATTTTCCTCAGCTGGGAGCGTCCTCTTAGTGAGGAAAACAATCAATTAAAAATAAACCTAATAGGTACGCACGGCTACAGATCAAGCTATACACATCCAGTATAAGTTGATCTCGCATGGTGCAGGATTTCCTTACAATGAGAGGTCAATGTAAAATGGAAATGTATAGCTTGATGTGTAGCCGTATGTACCGAGTATAAAATAGTCATAATTTCTTCAACACATCCTAAAAATAGTGGTATAATAGTTACGGAAAGAGATGTTTTATTATTTGATAATGATTTACTAACAGACAGAATACGAAACTAAAGGCAAAAATTTCAATCAGATTAGTCACGATTTTATTTCGTCTGTATCTGCTGTCGAGGGGCTTGTGGCTAAGTAATAAGAGCCGCACGGGTCTATCAATCAAGTTAAGCTACGCTTTCCGCGTATGGTTCGTGGATGGGTGACCATCTTTACATACCACAAGACCCCTCCGCCTCCGTGCCTCGGAAAGCACGCTAAGCCGTTAGTCTGGCTGTCATTCGTGGATCTTTGACAGTCGTTACAGGTCATCATAAGGCCGAAAGTCTGACAACCAGTCTTACCAAAGGCTATCGTATTACCCAGTAACTGGGTTGTGGAGGTCAGATAGGCGGTCGCTCTATGTGAAATACTGGTATTCAGCTGTATCCGGTTAGACTGGATGGCGACCCCAACGTATTTGGGAAAAGGCTCGGTAGGTGATGTACTGTATCTGCTGTGAATGCTGTGATGGGCCTGTGATACAGAGGAAAGAGGCACATGTTATGCGAGAGGAAAGTTTAAAGTATGAATGTAGATGGCTATAAGAGTAGTGAAAAGACCAATGAAACGACGCGACGTATGGATTGTCTGAAAGATGATATCGCTACAAAGTTGGTGAATATTATGATGTATGAAAGATGAATAGAAAAATAAATGCAGCGCCGACCCCTAATAAATTGGGTTTAGAGCAGGAGGATGACGCTGAGTGGAATGTTATTAATTAAACGACACATTCTGAGGTGTATAAACATAAATTCACCCCAATTTTTGAAGTGAAAACTTCTTTAGGTGCGTTAAGCGATTTTTAGTAGGGGGAAATCTTACGGGTTCGCTCCACCAACATGCGACATGATATGCATATAGTTTTACGTTGAAGTTTCACTTCTGTCGGCAGCCCCCATGGCTGTTTTTTTATTGCTGAATGGGCCTGCTCTTGACCTCGATCACGCCTGATGGTGCCCAGAAGATGCCTGATCACTCTTGCTTTGAAGGCAAATGGGTAGGCATATGTGGAAAGGAACACAGACGCTGTCAGAGAGTACGCAATTTTCTTCTACGGTGGGTGACCCATGTAAGGCCCTGCTGTTTGTAAGCCCGATTTTCAAAAATAGATCTTATTGTAGTGTGGACGCAGTTTCGCTCTTCTTACACAAAGATCCATTCAACTCAAGGACACATACGCGGCGCTGTGACGCTAGCGGTGCTATTTATGCGGTGCAGTCCTACGCTTTGTCAAAGTCGGTTGTGGTCGCTGAAATTCTAATTCCCCGCACAGCAAAACATAAGTTTTCAAGTAATAATACTGACATTTACGTGTAGCTTTTTATTCTGTATTGTAATATGGTTTTGCTTTGCTATTGAAGAAGGAATTTACTACTTTTGCTTCAATATAATTAGAAATCCAGTTCTGTTCTTAGGAAGGCCAATGTTTCCTTATAAGACCCATCCATAAATTAACGATTGGCCTTGCTAGGCCACAATTGGACTTACGAGGAACGTCGTCCCAGAATTATAAATATGAAAGAACAGAATAGTGATGTGTGTGTGTGTGTGTGATAAGTACATACGTGTCGGGAAAGGTGGAACTATGCGTAAGCAATATACTAATTATCGTTTTAATAATTTTAGAAACATTTTGGCCTTGCAAGGACAGGCCGGAAGAACGATTTGAAGTTTATTTTTAAAGATTATTATTTAATTAGAAAAGTTATTTGATTAATACTCAACAAAACGTTTTTTTTTTTTTTAACATTTATATGATTACATCCTTAGTTTTCCTATAGCGTTCTAGGTGATGTTCAGAGAATAATAATATTACGTGAAAACATTAACAAAAGTGTGTTATTAAAATATTATTAAATGTAGTTTAGGTATTACCGAAGTCTCATTGATAAAACTCTAGTTTTATGTAAAATTACTGAATTATTATATCGGCCATATAAGGAACCCTGTTCTTAGCAAGGCCATTTGGAAGAGTTTAGTAAACCTAAAATTTTATAGAGATTTATTTTATGTTAAACAATGAAGCAAAGACTTATACTCCATCGGTTTAGGTAATTAAATAAAGGTAAACAAGAAAAAACACGTGGCTAGTTAACCGACTAAAAGTAATACCTGTCACTTCAGTCGTCAGGTTACGACACAGCAACTGAACATTGTGCAATAAATAAAAAAAAAAAAAAAAAAAAAAAAAAAAAAACTTTATAATTCGATGTGTTGCTAAATTGAAGACACCCTGTGTCGTAGCATGACAACTGAAGCGACAGGTATTACGTTTAGTCGGTTAACCAGACACGTGTTTTTTTTTTGTTTACCTTTATTTAATTACCTAAATCGATGGAGTATAGTTAATTTTATTTTCCCAGTAAATAAAGGAATAATGTGGTTTAGTTGCTATGGTGGCCTTCCATGGTTCACCCACCTTACCATGTTAGCTACACCTGTTATTAAGTGAATATTTGTAGCTTCCTTTGGCGCAATAGGTGGCAACAAATCCTCGTTATTATGCATTACCATCATCAGTCATTCTCTATCAATTGGTGTGAATGTAATAAGATGGGCTATCATTGCACTTATCCCAATGACTGAATCAGGGACGTGCAATTTATTAGTTAAACTAGTTACTAGTGTTATTTAGCAAACACTTGAGAGTTATGGATGTCGCAACATCTCAGCACCAAGTCGACTGAAAGTAATGCATTAAAATGTGAACTTTATATCGTGTGACGTAGAGTTACATTTCCGATGGTCTGAAGTATGCGACGACGCGTCGAAATCCCTTGCCATGTATCGTCAACTACTGGCACTTAATTTGAATGCATTGAAAGTTATTTTAAATCGTGTCACATACAGTGATGTCACGATATAAAATCACATTTCAATGCTTACTTTTATGTTGAGTTGGTGTTGAGTTATTTCGCTGTGCGTGGGCTACTAGGCCACCTTCATTAAATTAATCAATGCTTTTATTTTTACTAACTTATCATATTGCGATAACAGAAGGCCATTTTTTATGAATTCAACTTGTTACTTATAATTAATGCGATAAACTTTCCACATTAACTAGTACCTACTTACTCAATGTTCGCTATTTAACAAAAATAAAATGAAATGAAAATAAAATGTTTTGTGAGCAAATTATCACATTTTTTTTTTTGAGTTTAGCGAAACAACTAAAATATATAAATACCATATTAGCAATAATTTTGTTCCAACAATAATAGCAATAGTTTTATGCTTTTCATATTGAAACCCACAGGGATTAATAGAACAGGGTAACCACTGGCTACCCTGTTCTATTAATAATATTTTGTACAAAAACTTAAAAAAAAAAAACTCAACTCACCCAACCACCTCATCCCAGAAGTGAACAGCTGTAAATACTTGGTCTTCTGCACGTTGAAAAAGACGAAAGGTCCCATGGCCCCCACAAAAGTGAGCAATGCCACCCGGTAGGTGTCCAACCGAGTGTACCCGATGTGCTCCGAAGAAGATGTGTTAAAGCAAGGCAGCTCATCCCAGACTTTTGAGTCAGTCACGTTCGGAGGGATTGGGGAACTGTTGAGTGGAGAAATAAAGGTTCATAATACAAAAACTCATAATTAAAGCATTTATTTCAATTTAATGGTACTTTTGAATAGTAAATGAGTCTGACAGTTAGAAAGAAAGTTGAAGCTAGTTGCCCATTCCAAGGGCTTGGAGAAGAACAGGCAATAACAGTCAATCATACCCAATTTTTTTACGTGAAGACTTATTTTGATACAATATTATAATAAAAACTCTTATTTTGACTGTCAAGACCGAGTCTTCCCATTTATATAATAAAAATGAAATGCTGTTCGTTGGTAAGCGCATCACTTCAGAACGGCTGCACCGATTTGGCAATTATTTGTTTTACCGAATCAGATCTTACGGAAAGAAAAATTTGAAAAGTTGTTGGGAAAAATGTCAAAATTCGGGAAAACTGAAAGTGCATTTTAAATGGAAATTTTGTATGAATTAAGTATTGAAATGTGTACATAACAACGTCTTTCGGGTCAGCTAGTTGCAAATAAATATCCATTTATGGCATTTTTGTCCATGAGACCAGGATTGTGTTGTAACCCAAATTCTGTTATGCTATCTGACAAACCGATTAATATCTACTTAAATACAACCAACCATATATGTATGTTATGTTATATGTTTATGGATGGTATTGGCTTCCCAACTAATACTTGAAAAATACTCCACTTAAAGTTAATTAGGTAACTGAACTTGATAAATGACGTTTAATTACACGCCCATCTCTGTTATTGTTTGGACGGTCAATAAATCAGTGTGCAATTTATTTATAGCTGCATGCGCATACGCATGAGGACACAGACATTCGTCCGAGTTATCTCTCTCGCTATTTGTAAAGTTGCCTATAAATTATAATATGAATGTCGTATACTGCAGCAATTAAACAAAATATTACACCTGACCAAATATTCGGAATTGTCTATGTTAGTTATTGTATGTACTACTTATGTAAGTTTATATAACAGCTGTGTTAATAAAATGCTTCTAGGTACTCATATTATAGTATTACAAGAATGGGCCAATGATATAATACCAATAGGTAGATCTTGTCTACTCTGAAATGACGCGCCCAACAACCGAGTTTACCGTAGTATACATAAATGAGTACGTTCTGAGTAGACAAGCTAGAGCTTGTTTTGAGAGGTTGATGAATATGTAATTGTTTAGTAGACTAAACAATAATTATTTAGTCAAAAATGTAAATGTAAATATTACATATTCATCAACCTCTCAATTCAACTCAAACGCAAGCTAAATAATATCGTAATAATACACTGTAATTTTTTTAGTCATACAAAGAACAACGTTTGCTTAATCCGTGCATCTGACATTGACATCATACTTTTCAGTCGTATCAATTAGAACCTACTTTTTTAGTACTTTATAGGTACTAATTAAGTAGGTATGTACTTAATACATGCACGGCATATAAATGCACGCCTTTTTCCTACGTGGGTAGGCCGAAAGTACAGAAAAGATTACCAAAATTATTTTCTTCTTTATTTTAAAATTTCTCTAATAACACACTTTATAGTATAGTAGCCAACAAAGTTGGCAAAAAAGTGGGGATGCCCAATACGGAATCCTGTTGCTTGATTGGTCGCATCAAATACGCGACTGTACTGCCCATCCCCACTTTTTTGTCAACTTGAGTGGCGAAAACTGCCATTGCGTGTTCTTAAGCGGTCCCCGAAACGATAAATTGCAATTGACCAAGAACCATAAATTTCTATTGTAATACCTAATAATATATTGTCAATCGCTTCATTTGCATCAATGTGTATCAATCACGTAAAAATTAACTATTGCAATTATCGTTTCGGGGAGCCTTAAGTCAACATAGTGAATTACTGATTACCTACTGATCGGAATGCGATCGATTACACGCTTCATCTAGTGCGCGTGCCTTCCTCTGATTGTCCATTCATTATTTACCCAATGATCATATCGGTCAAGGTTATTAATTATAGTATAAATTAAAATAATAATAAACAGGTAATCGCACGAGCGACTCTTGCGCGTATAAACGAGAATCCTCTTTATGAAGATAGCAATTACAGAGAATTTCTTAAACTAGCTTTTGCTCGCGGATTTGCCCGCGTGGTTGTCGGCAAATATCCCACGGGAACGTACTACCGGAAAATCCTTCCTTATTCCTTGTCTATATTATAAAGGGAACCTCTGTGCAAAATTTCAGCTTCTAGGTTCAAGGGTTTTGGCTGGGCAATGATGAGTCAATCAGTCAGTCAGTCAGTAAGGACTTCTCTTTTTATTTATATAGATATAGATGGACTAACATCTAGTCCTATTACTGTCCCCTGCAGGGCAAAGACCTCTTCTCCAGAGAAGGCACGAGCATTGATCACCACGCTTGCTCAAGACGGGTTGGCGATTTCTGACTTATATTAACTATAAGTCTAGGTTTCCTCACTATGCTATGTCCAAGACAAACTTGAAAGAATACTAGGTCATACCTACCAGTTTTTTTTTTCTGAGGAACAGATATCGCGATCCGAAGCGCAGCATATCAATCGCTCAGCGGCACCAATCATTATGGTAAAATCAATCAAGCGTCACCACTATTGTGTGGGTAGGTAAGGTCAAAAGCTGATAATGAGATGGCTATGTCTGGCAGTGGCATTAACATAATAAAAATCAAAAAGAGGTTCTTTATATGAATAAAATAGATTCCTTACCATACTACATCCATAACAGACTTCGCAACAGCTGCCGAGTATATCGAAAGATCTCCATACAAGTAAATACACAAAGTGCAGTAGAAAGTAGTCCTGCCGATCTTGTTGAAGAACAGGTTGGCCATCTCCCCCAACTCCACGCGACGGTCGAGGCTGTAGTATCGAGAGGGGATCGTGTCTCCGCAGACCAGAGGTTCTTCAAGGTCCCCATGGTTGTTCTGCGAGGTTGATGGCTCATCGTCCGATTCGTGATCTTGGATCTGTGAATTTGTGATTAGGGTTAAATTAAATATAGGAAATAGGAACACTCACAGATCACACATTCAGTAACTCTTATCTCTTTCTGTTGCTCAGGAGTGCAATTCACTAAGCGAGGAGACAGATGGTCTTCTCGCTCTAGAGAAATGACCCTGGCTGCAGCATCAGCACAAATTGGTAATTATTTTAGTGTTACTAGATAAACCTAACGCGTATGCCAAAGAAGATGGTCATATCAACTGTTGAGGAGTTCCCTCATGAAGAAATTACCCTGGCTGCAGCATCAGCACAAACTGGTAATTATTTTAGTTTTACTAGATAAACCTAACGCGTATGCTAAATTTGAAGACGATGCTATCAACTGTTGAGGAGTTCCCTCATGAAGAAACGACCCTGGCTGCAGCATCAGCACAAACTGGTAATTATTTTAGTGTTACTAGATAAACCTACCGCGTATGCCAAATTTGAAGACGATGCTATCAACTGTTGAGGAGTTCCCTCATGAAAAAAAACGGCCAAGTGCGTGTCGCAACACGCACAATGAAGGGTTCCGTAGTTGAAAAGAATTTATCCCAAAAACAAACGTAAAAGGCTGTACATGAAATTTTGTCGATTTCGCTGATTTACGTGATTTTACAGGTATAATGCTGTATTTCTATAAGTTTTAATGCAGTTTATGAATGAGCATTTCAATTATGATCTAATGTATGAGCTAGTTTTCTATTTTTATTATTTAATTTTGATTAATCGACCTAAACCGGCGACTGTTTTGTGATTTTTTGCTGTAAGAGGTTTGGAAAATCACATATTTACGTATTGTTTTGACTTCTAATGGGTATGGAAGAATTACAATATTTTTGTGTGACAGTTGTTTATACAATGTGTGAATCACTTTTTACTACTTTCATATATAATTTTTGAGTAAAAAAATATTTAACTGAGTCAAACTATAAAGAAAATGGGCAAAGAATCGCTTTTGATTTCGGCTACTTCGAAATGTCGTTCATAAAATTAAAACAACAGAAATAAACTTCCGTTCAAAATCAATCCATTTCTTAAAAAAAAAAGGTAAATATTAAAAACAATTGACTTAAAAATCTTTTAACACAACCTAATTCTCGCATTTATAAACTCGATGCTAAATAAAAAAGTAGCTCATTCATTAGAATGATCATAATTGAAATGATATTTCATGTCGTGCATTAAAACTTACACAGAAATTCAGTATTTTAACCATAAAATTACCGACTGTAAAATCATGTACTTAAATAGCTAAATAAACCTAATGCGTATGCCAATTTTGAAGACGATTCTATCAAGTACTGACGAGTACCGGCATGAAGAGACCACCCTTTTTTTTTTTTGTGGATGGGAAATCATCAAATGACTTCTCCCGAAACTAAAACCCACCCATGCTTCTTCAGCTGCCCGTGCCAGGGCCACGGTATCTCTTTCGAACTACCCGCGACCCCGGCGGCATCGGCCCAATTGACCCCGTCACTGCTGACATCTCTTAGAGGCGCGCCTGTAACACAACGCGCCGTCGACCCGGGCCTGGTCCTTACCGGACGGCGAGCTGCCCATTACTCGTCGTCCGCAAGCCCGCGCCTACGGTGGCCGGGAATCGGCGATCGATTCCCGCCGCCCAGGGCGTCTCCTACGGCGGCTAGGGGCGCGAGGGCGCGGCTGTTGCCTCTCCCTCACGCGTTCCGCTTCCTCCTTCGCGAGCATTACTGCTTCGCAGAAGGAGGTGACGGCTTCCCATGCACTCTCGCTCCGCACCATGGCCTGGACCAGGTTTGGACGCGAGAGATCGCCGCCGCCGATCGCCTCCGTGAGAACACGGCGGTGCTCCGCCCAAGCCGGGCAGACCTCCACTGTATGCTCCACCGTGTCCTCCGGGTGATCCACACAATGGTGACACCCGGGCGTTTCCTCCCGCCTTATCCGAAACAGGAACCTCCCGAAACAACCATGCCCGGTGAGGACCTGCGTCAGGCGGAAGGTGAGGACGCCGTGGCGCCTCTCCAACCACTCCTCAAAGAGGGGACTTATCGCCGCAATTGTGGCGTGCCCAGAAGAGACCACCCTGGCTGCTACTATAATAATACACTCATTTTAAAGTTGTTTACATAAAATTCCAAACTTACAAGCCACCACAGTGATTACACCTTTCTTATTCGCGGTCCGCAGTTCCGCACGTAATATTACGAAAGTCTCTCGAAGTGCTCCGAGTCTCTGACTGAAGGTTTTTTTAGAACTAAACAACCACACCACATTGCTTCACTATTATAATTGTTTTATGAGTATTACGGCTAAATACCGATGTTGGACAATATTTTTTATCCCTTCTGTTTACGTTAAAAGCAACAGAGAGATACAATCACGAGTGTTTAACAAAATAAAGCCGTTACTTTCAAGCACCGACAAACGTAAAGACATCGACTCGTCCTCGCTTGGTTCACTTCATTTTAGAAAAAGTGTGTAAGAAATAAATCGGAACATTCTACTTACATTGATCTTACACGTAAAATGGGTAGGTAGATTTTTCATGTCCTCGGTTTATACAACTTCTACGCGAAAAACTGTCCTCGGTTTAGTGATATAAAGTCTAACACTAACACACACAATGTCCGCACTTTGTACAAGCTATAAGAAATATTGTGTAAAAATACGTCCTCGGAAGGACGTCGCAGGGCTTACGTAAGGGGTCCTCGGTTGGCATACACAAAGTCCTCGTATGTGCATCGCTGGTCAAATTTAGCTGTGTATTGTCCTCAGTATGCTAGCCGAAATTCATACAGAAAAATTGACTTTAAAAAAAGTAAATACCGACTTCAAAACCAAAAACTAATAGGTACTAAGTTTTATAAAACACTTAACAGCTTCTGAAGTCGGTGTCAAGCTGAAGTGTATTGAAGAATTGAAGACATACTTCAGAAGCTGTTAAGTGTTTTGTGAAAGTTATTTTATTCGTTTTTGGTTTTGAAGTCGGTTTTTACTTTTTTTAACGTAAATTTATTTTTCGTAAAAAAAAACGTAAATATACAATTACCTACAAGACGAACGAAAAGAAGAATCATCTAAATCGGCTTAGAAATGCCGGAGATACAGTGCATTTATGAATATAATTTCGTACATAAGAATAATTTCATAATGTATTATATACTTAAACCTTCCTGAAAGTATGCAGATCACGTTAGTGGAAAAATCATCAAAATCGGTTTATTAGTTTTTGAGAAAATCGCGGACAAACAAACAAACATACATACATACATACATATATGCATACATACATATATACATACATACATACATACATACATACATACGGGTCGAATAAAGAACCTCCTTTTTTGAAGTCGGTTAAAAATGTTGAGATAGCAATAGCCCAATAAGCTCATCACTATAGATTTACTCTCCTGTCTCTTTCTATCTTATTCTTAAAGGCCAGTGAGGTATTTAAACCATTTTTTTGGAGGGGTCCTCGGTTCCGTCAAGAACTAACAAAGGTCCTCGTAAGAGTGTCTGTACAAACAGGGGTGTGTGTGTGTGTGTGTATGTTTGTTACTTCTTTACGCTCAAACGGCTGGACCGATTTGGATGAAATTTGGTATGTAGACAGCTTATACCCTGGATTAACACATAGGCCACTTTATATCCCGAAAAAATGTAGTTTTCCGGTAGGATGAGCAAGGAATTCACATATATTTGCTACTCTTTCGAACTCAAATGACTCGACCGATTTTGATGAAATTTGGTGTGGAAGTAGCTGACACCCTGGATTAATACATAGGCTACTTTATGTCCCGAAAAATGTAGTATTCCCATAGGATGAGCAAGGAATTCAAATATATTTGCTACTCTTTCAAACTCAAACGGCTCGACCGATTTAGATGAAATTTGGTTTGGAAGTAGCTGATACCCTGAATTAATACATAGGCTACTTTATATCCCCAAAAATGTAGTGTTTCCATAGGATGAGCAAGGAATTCAAATATATTTGCTACTCTTTCAAACTCAAACGGCTGGACCGATTTTGATGAAATTTAGTGTGGAAGTAGCTAAAACCCTGGATTAACACATAGGTTACTTTATATCCCGAAAAATGTAGTGTTCCCGTAAGATGAGCAATTTTATTGTGAATAGTTTTCTCTTCGATTAAATAATACACATTTTAGTGTATCTCATAACTCGCGGGTAACACCGCGGGGTGCAGTTAGTAAATTATAAGACTCGAAATAAACGTAGGTAAACGTAGGTAAACGTAGGTACATCAAAATATTACATGCCAAATTGCTACATACATAATGCGATGCGTCGCCGTGCTTCAATATATGGTACCTAATCTGTCAGGACACAATTTTGTGACAGGCCTATTGCAGTGACTGCAGGCTATAAATAGGCTCATTGGACTGATAAATAGAAATGTGTCCTGTTACCAAATAAAGCAAAACAGAATATTCATAGTTATAGCAATCCATTCAATAACCAATAATCAGTGTTACGGATTTCGCCTGATTAGTTTTCTCACAACAAAATTGCACAGCTTCACACTTGTAAGATTTTGATAATTTTAATCGCATTTTGAATGAAGTTGTTACAATATTTTTATTTAAAGTCTCTATGCCCATAATATTGGCACATTATTTAATAATATTTTAATATAATTCATTAATAGCTTGCAAAAACATAATTGTTGTTACTACATTTATTACCGGTAAAATTGGCTTTACCTGTAATAGTCAGCCATTTAATAATCATTTATAGATACTGAATTATGGTGAATGAAGCGTCATTCAATATAAAAGACTGGCATAATGAGGGGACACAAAACACATTATGTGGCCAAACATCACAGTTTTCTATAATTTAGGCTTCCTATTAATTTTCTATAATAATTTGGCTGCTATATTCTGATATTATCTCAACTAGTATCTCAATACTTACACTCTCCCTCTTGATAGTCTGCAGCCTCTTCCACTTATACACAGCATTTGCACATGCCATGGTCTCAATGACATAAGTAGCGTTCAAGAAGCTCATGAATGCAAGAAACATCAGTGATATAGTGCTGAGACCCCATCCTGCACGTGCAAAGGCTGCCGGCAGTGTCAGCGCTCCGGTCCCAACAATCAAGTTGAATATGTAGATTAATCCCACCTGGTAATAACAAAGTATAGTTTGTTATGTAAAAATGGCCATGTTTATTTACTTTTGACTTAAGATATTTTTATTGAACACCTAATTCATTACGAAATGGTGTGGCTCAGTAGTTTTTAATAAAATTCTTATTACAGAAATTACGCTTTATGCAGACATTGTTTCGAAGTTTTTGTACTTGTAACTCTTTTAAATCATTGGTTTTAATTTAATTCCAAACATTTTCTTATATCAATCTTTTGCTTGCAGAGGACTGAAAGTAGGTGAGGGACAGCTTGTAACGGTACCGTACATGAGGGAGAGAGAAACAACTAATTATATCGTAAACAATACAGAACAAAAGAAACTTCTACCATCAATCCAGGAATCCTGTTGCTACCCCAAGTACCCTAATACAAAACTACACACTGCCCTAACATATGGTCATAAAAAAAACTACTTTTCTGTTATAATATGTGTTAGATTCACATTTTTAACACTTACCCATACTGAATACTGGTCCCCTGCCTCTGTTATAGGCATTCTTATTAGCCTTCTTATACCCCAGAAGCGACGAGGCATTGCTCTCTGTTTTTACACGACATTGCTGCCGGATATCTGACACAGCAATGAATGATGAATGAATTTTCCGTAATCGATGTAATAATAATGTAGCAAATTGATATTATCGAATAAACAAAAGATAAGGCAAATATTGCAAATTTTGACAATAACTTTTGACAATTCTACTTTTGACGCACAGAACATATACAGATTGTGGCGCAAATAGTGGTCCAACGTTAAGGTGTCGATACATCGTATATTCAGCTATCACCATATCACAATTTGAACCAATTTTTTTTCCTAGGTCTCGGAATACATTTTTTTTTTTAATTGACAACTTGCTTTATAGTCATTATTTTTACATTTGCATATGATAGCACATGCATTTCACAGTTATAAACAAAAAGTAAAATTAAAAAATAATGTCATTTATAGAAAATACAGCCAAATTAGTAAAGCAAGGTGTAAATTTTTCAACTAATAATATAAAATATTTTATTCTGAGACTGGAGAAAAATGGTTCAAATTGTGGTATGTGATAGCTAATTATACGGTGTATCGACCCCTTCACGTTGGACCACTATTTACGCCACACCCTGTATACCCTGTTTTGACGTCAGAAGGAAGGCACGAAGGCCATACGAAGGCACGCTCAGCATAGCGCACGGGTATTTTTTTTAAATTGCTGAACATGTGGCTTTTCATACATTAAACAACTGCTCAAAAAAAAAAAAAAAAAAAAATCTCGACCCGACGTAAAAAAAGCAACTTCAAAAAGGATGGAAACAAAATTATCTATTTTGTCTCCAATAATCTTGGGTGCAGTCGGAGGTATTAGGTATGTTAAATTTAAGAAGATGCCTCCGACTGCATGAAATTGTTTAGGGACAAAATTGGTGATGTTGTTTCCATTATTTTTGAAGTTCACTTTTTAACCTCAGAACAGTTATTGTTCTGAGTTTTTAACCCCCGACGCAAAAAGAGGGTGTTATAAGTTTGACACACCCTCACACATACCCACACATCCACATAGCGGTGTGTGGGTGTGTGTGAGGGTGTGTTCGTTTTAAGTACCATCCGAGGACGTGCGTATGAATACACAAGGCACGACCGAGGACCTTTTCAAAGACCAAAGATTCGGCAAGCGATTTTGAGTCTTTCAGCTTTCTGTATACTTAATACGAAAAAGTTGTCTATCGTTAGTAGCTAGGTTGCACGAGAAATAATCAGGCACACCATACCTAAAATATTGTATTATTCATAGGAGCTGAAGGAGCTGAATACTTGTGCTCTTCAAGAATCTAAAGTAGATGCCTCCCTAGGTGAAATGCCAGCAGCAAGATTTGAAGCAAACAAAAAGTACAAAGAAATAAAGAACATCAACGTACTAAAGGCAACAACAAAAACTTTACTGATATAGAAGTACTTCGGTTTATTTTAAAATAAAACGAAACAAATTATTTAACAAACTTTTACCAAAGATCAACTTATAGAAATAATCATCAAGTTGCAGCAACTTCCTTGAGAAGCATGATTAGAAAACGACTCAACAAAATGAAGAAACCATAATCGACATAATTTGCTTTGTTTGTTAGTTTGTTTGACCGCGCTAATCTCTGGAATTACCTCAGTCAGTTGGATTTGAAAAAATCTTTTTGCAATTTATAGCCCAATTCTTGCGCAGGGCTATGCTATTTAACATCACGCTATGGCCCTTAGGAGACGAGCAAAAAGAAAAAAATACACTAAGCGCAAAATGAGTAATAGCGTGGGCAGGCGATGCGATGCGATGGAGTTGACCAGACATTTCACGCGGACGAAGTCGCAGGCAGAAGCTAGTGATTTCATATCGCGCACTTTTCTATTAAGGGGGATGCGCTGTGGTAGTCCGCGAAATTATTTTTTTTGGGTTTTTTGCAATTCGCAGGTCCGTGTCAGGTAATACATATGTATTTAAGTAGGTACCTATATAATTTTAACCATGAAAATCATCAATACATCTCTCATCTACATCTGTTAGATTTCGTGCAGATTCGTCGAACGAACGAAATCTAACGACACTGCGCGAAATCTTACTTAGGTAGAGATGATTGATGATTTTTATAGTTAAAATTATGTAAATACGAGTACCTACATATGTTTTATTGCCGCGTATCATATTTTGATCAAGATACAACCTGACACGGACCTGCAGATTGCATAAAGCGCAAGAAAATTTGAATTTAGCGGGCTACCACAGCGCATCCTCCTTAATTTTGAACACGCGAACACACATACATCTGAATCAAATTATGAATTATTTCAATTGACTTCTCATATATACTCCACTAGCTGCGCCCCGCGGTGTTACCCGCGGTTTATGAGATACACTAAAACGTGTATTATTTAATCGGTGAGAAAAGTATTCACAAAAAAATTGCTCATCCCACGGGAACACTACATTTTTTCAGGATGTAAAGTAGCCTATGTGTGCTATGTGTTTTTAGGATGTCTGCTACTTCCACACCAAATTTTATCAAAATCGGTCGAGCCGTTTGAGTTTGATGGAGTAACAAATATATTTGAATTCCTTGCTCATCCCACGGGGGCACTACATTTTTTTCAGGATAAAAAGTAGCCTATGTGTTTTTCCAGGGTATAAGCTGTCTACATACCGGATTTCATCCAAATCGGTCCAGCCGTTTGAGCGTGAAGAAGTAACAAACATACACACAAACATACATACTTTATATTATTTATTTGCACCATTTTCTTGTCGTATTTATTATTCACTCTTTGTTTTATTTGTGTGACTTTACTTCCTTTTTTACATTAATGCACATTGACAGCCAGTCGCCTGCGCCCGCGTCTCATGCATTGCATGGTCTCATCGCTTGTCATAAATATAGACAATAGTCTATAGCATAGACAAGTGAGGTTGGACCGTCGGGCGTCAAGCGTGAGTCGATCTTTACACCTTATTGACGGTTTTTGTTTTTTTCTTTTCAAGTATTCTAGTATTTGTATTTTATTTTATTTGATTTTATTCCCCTTGCTATTTTTAATTGATATCCGTGGGTATGTCCGTGGCATCACACAGGCCCTATCAGAATACCAGCGTTACGGTATTTATTTTTTAAATATCGCAGCTTTATGCTGAGATGGGAGCCTTTTTGGCCTCGCACAGGTCTCTTTTTTTTTATTCTGATTTCTTTTTTTTGTTTTTTTGCTTTTTAATGTTTATTTTGTTACTTTTATATGCTCTTTTTTAACTGTATTTCCTGTGCGTGTCCCAAATAAAATATTTTTCTTTCTTTCTTTCTTTCTTTCTTTCACACACACACACACACACAAACTTTCGCCTTTATAATATTAGTGTGATTAAGTGTGATGGTGTGATTATTTATTTTTGTTTTTTTGTTTTCAAACTTTTATTATTGTGATTTTAGTTTAGTTGGTGATCTTCCTGTGTTAGTCACAATAAATACTTTTTCTTTCATCCTTTCTTTCTCTATTTTTTCGGGATAAAAAGTAGCCTATGTGTTAATCCAGGGTATAAGCTATCTACATACCGAATTTCATCCAAATCGGTCCAGCTGTTTGAGCGTGAAGAAGTAACAAACATACACACACACACACGCACTCACAAACTTTCGCCTTTATAATATTAGTGTGATGGATGTGATAGTGTGATTTTTTTTTTTTTTTTGTTTTCAAACTTTTCTTATTGTGTTTTTTGTTTGGTTGGTGATCTTCCTGTGCTAGTCACAATAAATACTTTTTCTTTCTTTCTCTATTTTGTCGGGATAAAAAGTAGCCTATGTGTTTATCCAGAGTGTCAGCTACTTCCACACCAAATTTCGTCAAAATCGGTCGAGGCGTTTGAGTTTGAAAGAGTAGCAAATATATTTGAATTTCTTGCTCATCCCACGGGAGCACTACATTCTTCCGGGATAAAAAGTAGCCTATGTGTTAATCCAGGGTATAAGCTGTCTACATACCGAATTTCATCCAAATCGGTCCAGCCGTTTGAGCGTGAAGAAGTAACAAACCGACTTCAAAAAAAGGAGAAGGTTCTCAATTCGATAGTATTTTGTTTTTATTTTTTTTTATTTTAGTATTTAATGTACAATGTAGCTGTTGGCGTACCTATTTTAAATAAATAAAAAATAAATAAATAAAATAAATAAACCTTTTTTACAATCCGTTCAAACGATTTTGACTTCTATTCCGTTGGCTTACGGATGGCATTAAAAGCAAAAATTGGTTACAATACCAGTTGTTTACTACAGCTGTCATTTGTCATGCCGCAATAGAAGTCAAAACCGGTTAAACAGACTGTAAAAAAAGGTTTGTTCCACTGACGCGTCCCGCTCCCCGCGCGACGTCATTAGGATTGTCTACATACAAAATTACAGCAAAAAATTACAGAAGCTATCTACATACAAAATTTCGTCCAAATCGGTCCAGCCGTTTGAGCGTGAAGAAGTAACAAACATGCACACACACACTCACAAACTTTAGCCTTTAAAATATTAGTGTGATAAATGATAATAATTAACGATTTTTTTCTACCACTTATAATTAATAGTTAATATAATAGTGTTTCGTTATTTAAAAAATATATTGGAATTTTTCATTGTTTATTAATAAACAATTTGTTGAATAAACAAATACATTTTTAAGTATCTAATATATTTTTTCGTAGGGCCTATTTCACGATGTCCGATAGCCAACCAAATAAAATCAAAAATGGAACAGAATTTGTACGAAACGATCTGTCAAGTATGTAGGTTACTTACTTGATAGATACGATTGAACTTAATCGTAGGTGGTGAAACAGGCCCTAACTCTACATAATTAATGTAGGTACTCGTAAGGAAGTAGTAGTAGTTTTTGTTGTTATTATTTTTAGTTAAGTTAATTTATAAGTTTATCGAAATACATATTCAGTGGCAGCAGCCAGCAAGGCAGCAGCGATGTGGTGGCACTATTGTGTTAGTGCTAGTCAACCTTC
Organism: Cosmia pyralina; assembly: GCA_946251885.1. Lineage (NCBI taxonomy): Eukaryota > Metazoa > Arthropoda > Insecta > Lepidoptera > Noctuidae > Cosmia > Cosmia pyralina. The sequence goes on along the minus strand of OX276350.1, from coordinate 20,808,335 downwards.
GACATCACTGAACATCCTGGAGAGATGTCCGCTAAATATTTTTTTATTATTACTTAATAGTGATGGAACAACGTTAATAATAAAAAAATATTTTCTTGGTATAGAACTCATACTACGTACAATATTAGGTAAAATTACTCACGGACGAACTCGTGTGAGGGGCTATGTAATGTACCCAGGCACGGTTTTTAGGGTTCCGTACCTCAAAAAGAAAAATGGAACCCTTATACGATCACTTCGTTGTCCGTCTGTCTGTCTGTCTGTCTGTCAAGACCCTTTTTGTCAGGTACGCGTGGAGGTATCAAGTTGAAATTAATATCAAATACGTAGGTCTCTGGTCCCTTGGAGTCGTAAAAAATCACGCTTCTCAGTTAACGCAATAAAAATACGGGCATTTATGCGACATATTTTGATACTCGCAAGTAAATCAAAACCTATGGGGTACTTCCCATTGACCTAGAATCATAAAATTTGGCAAGAAGCAAGTTTTTACAGCAAAAGTAAAGGAAAAGTCCGAAAATTGTTAATTTGTAATTTCATCACATATAAAAATATGTTCAAGTATGTCAGTCTGTCAAGACTATTTTTCTAAGGAACGCGTGAAGGTAGCAATTTGAAATTAATATCAAATACGTAAGTCTATGGTCGCTTGGAGTTCTAAAAAAATCAAGCTTCTAAGTCAACGCAATAAAAAATACGGGCATTTAAGCGACATATTTTGTTACTCGCAAGTAAATCAAAAGCTATAGGGTACTTCCCGTTGACCTAGAATAATGAAATTTGGCAAGAAGCAAGGTCTCACTGCACAAGTAAAGGAAAAAGTCCGAAAATTGTTTGTAATTTTATACATAAAAAAAAATTGTTTGGGATTGTTTTTGGGATAAATTCTTTTCAACTACAGAACCCTGCATTAAGTGTGGTCCGACACGCACTTGGCCGGTTTTTTTTTTTGTATGAACCAAGAGGGATTGTGATGCGATACAATGTTGAAGTCGAACAGCGCCAAAATCTGCTCATCGACTTTGTGTGAAGATGTTACTTGCAAGTAATTTTGATTTTGATAGAACCGTACAACATTACAAATCACGAAAAAAAAATATTAGGTCTTTACCTATGAAATTGCCGTTCTGCAGTACTGGCCATTTCAAATCAAAATAATTTTTGTTTGGCTAAGAATTCTAATTTCAAATTAATTTTATTTTAAAAACATGGATTTTTTTTTCCAAAAGTAGTCATTTGTTTATTGATTAGTGTTACATTTTCATCGCATTTCAATCTTTTTTGTCATCATGGATACGTTAAAAATTCGAGTAATTATGGAATATGAGTACCGTCGTGGCAGCAACGCGGCACAAGCGGCACGCAACATCAACGACGTTTACGGAGCTAACACTACAAACCAACGCACCACTTGTTATTGGTTTGCTCGCTTCCGTTCTGGAAATTTCGACCTGAAAAATAAACCTCGCGGTCGTCCGAAGACTTTGGTCGACAATGACGAATTAAAGGCGATTGTGGACGCTGATGATACACAATCTACGGCTGAATTAGCAGCAGCTTTCGACCTTAGCGTCAAAACAATATTGGTCCATTTGCGTCAAATTGGCAAGGTAAAAAAGCTTGACAAATGGGTGCCCCACGAACTCAATGATCGCCAGCGCGAAGTACGCGTCGAGACGTGCCTTGCACTGCTCAACAGACACACAAATGAAGGAATTTTGAACCGCATTGTTACCTGCGATGAAAAATGGATTCTGTTTGATAACCGCAAGCGCTCAGCAAGTTGGTTGGATCCTGGTTCAGCACCTAAACAATGCCCTAAACGAAAACTTACCCCTAGAAAAGTGATGGTCACTGTTTGGTGGTCTAGCGCCGGTGTGATTCATCACAGCTTCTTACCAAACGGGGTGAGCATTACTTCAGATGTGTACTGTGAAGAACTGAACACAATGATGGAGAAGCTGGCACATCTCCAACCAGCATTGGTCAATCGCTCGTCTCCGCTGCTCCTGCACGACAACGCGCGACCTCATACTGCACAGCAGACGGTCTCCAAGTTGCAAGAACTGGGGTTGGAAGCTCTCCGTCATCCGCCCTACTCACCAGACCTTGCGCCTACAGACTACTACTTTTTCCAGAATTTGGATAACTTCTTGGCGGGAAAAAAATTCAATACCCGAGAGGCAGTACAAAATGCCTTTGAAGAATTTGTTGCCTCCCGTCCAGCTGATTTCTTTTAGAAGGGCATCAATAAACTGCCACTGCGTTGGCAAAGATGCATTGATTGCATGGATGATTACTTCGATTAATACAAATAAAAAATGCATGAAAAAAATTCGTTTAAATTTTTTCATACAAAACGCCAATTTCATAGGTAAAGACCTATTATTAGGAAGCTATACCAATAGCTTTTTTTTTATTCAAGTTCAAATGCTGAATTTTGGGATTTTTCAAAAATAATAATTAAAAATTGACATGCAAAATCCCGTGGGGCCTGAGGAGATAGCACATGACCTCTCCTATCCGCCATTTTCATTTTTGGCTAACGATGTACAGACGCCAGCAGGTCAAGCCACCCGAAACTGTCAAATTTTCCCAATCAACCTTGAACCTAATATTTTAGCGATAAAGTTGAAAATCTATTAAAGAAATTTGACAGAATGTAGAACGCTTGATGTGCTGGCGTCTGTACCAAACATCCTGTATATCAACATGATATCAACTGATAGAATTCCGACGACTGACGAAACACAAAGTTTGCCGAGGGACAAGTTGTACCTACTGTACCTATACCTACGTACCTAGGTACCTTTGTAAAATTCAATTTTTCACTTCAATTTCCGTGTGGTCCCGGATTAAGAATATGGCCACCCCATCTCATCCCGTGGGTGTCGTAGGAGGCGACTAAGGGAACTGGAGACCTCGTGCATAACATTAAAGCACCTTGGGTCACCCGCACGGTGGCGGGCAAACCACCAACAAAAGCATTCCCAAGGAGGGTTGGTGTCAGGCTGGCGGCCGACTGTAAAACTTTGCCAAAACCAACATGCAACATGAGTGGAAATGATATGATGCGCGATAGGGCTAGGGCGTACCCCACGGGTGATGCGCAGGGGCAGCTCCCGGCTTCTGTGGGCAATGAACAAGGGTTGTCGCACCAGAACGGGCGGGTGCGACGTAAGACGCAAGCTCGAAGTGTGAGAGAATTTAGATTGAGGTGCGCGAGCTGCAATATAGGTACGATAACTGGAAGAGGAAGGGAATTAGCAGGTGTTTTAAAAAGATGACGACTGAACATAGTGTGTCTGCAAGAGACGAAGTGGAAGGGTGCGAAAGCTAAAGAGATAGGAGAAGGATATAAGTTTTATTACTGTGGAAGCGATGGCAAGCGAAATGGTGTTGGTATAGTGTTGGATAGTCAGTTGAAAGAATGTGTGGTGGATGTTAAACGAGTGAGTGATAGAGTAATAGCGGTAAAAGTAATTGTGGAGAGTTTGGTGTAGTGTGTATGCACCCCAGTCAGAATGTGAGGTTAGAGTAAAAGAGAAGTTTTGGAAGGATTTCGATTGTGTGATGATGGATGTGCCAGATAGTGAAGAAGTATATGTGGGGGGTGATTTTAACGGACATGTAGGAAGACAGAAGGATGGGTATGAGAGAGTGCATGGCGGTTGGGGATACGGAGACCGTAACACTGACGGCGAGACACTGCTCCAAGCTGCTTCGGTCTTCGACCTGGCAATAACAAATACCTACGTGGTTTGAAAAAAAAAATGACCGTCTTATAACTTATAAATATGGCCGCCACGCGACACAAATTGACTACTTGCTGGTAAGACGGAACAGCCTTAAAAGTGTCAAAAACTGTAAAGTGCTCCCAGGTGAAGACTATTAGTCTCACAACATAGACTTATTATAATGGAGGTAAAAGTCAGTGTCTCGTCCAGTAGGAACAAGGAACGGCCCCTACCCAAAACCAGATGGCGTATGATAGAAAAAGAGGAATTTGCACTTGCAAATTCCTCTACACATACACACTTATGTTAAAGACACAACATACTTATGTTTAAGAGCCAAGTGGTAAATAAAATGATTGAAATGAAGGATATGGAAGGAAAAACTGTGAATGAATGTTGGAAAGAGATGGCGGATTGTATAAGGAGAGTAGCAAAAGATGTGTTTGGAGAATCTAAAGGGAAAGGTATGATAGAAAAGCATACATGGTGGTGGAATGAAGACGTTCAAAAGATGCTCAAAGAAAAGAAAATTGCGTTTAAAGAATGGCAGGGTGTAGAAAATGGGAATGATAGTTTGAAAGATGATAAGAAGAACACTTATAAAGAGTTCAAGAGAAAGGCAAAAAAAGCGGTAGCAGTTTCGAGGGCTAAGGCGCAGGAGAAGTTGTATGACTCACTGGACAGCCCTAGAGGCCAGAAAGAGCTCTACCGGATTACAAAAGCAAGAGAAAGGAGAACGAGAGATATTATTCACATTAAATGTATGAAAAACGACACTGGTAAGGTTTTGTCCAAAGATGACGAAATAAAAGAACGATGGAAGATTTATTTTGAAAGTCTAATGAACGAAGAGAATGAATGGAATGGTGTGCTTAAAGAGGTACAAGTAAATATGGGTTTGGTGAGGGAAATTAGCATGGATGAAGTCAGAAAGGCAGTTCAAAATATGAAAAATGGAAAGGCCTTGGGCCCAGATGATATATCAGTAGAAGTATGGAAGTGCTTAAAAGAAGATGGATGTATGTGGCTGACTTTATTCTTTAATAAGTTGTTGCATGAAGGAGGGATCCCACAAGAATGGTGCAATAGTTCGCTAGTGCCCATCTTCAAGAATAAAGGTGATGTACAGGACTGCAACAACTATCGAGGAATAAAGCTCATGTCACATAGTATGAAGGTATGGGAGAAAGTAATAGAGAAAAGACTGTGAGAGGAGACTGAAATTACCCCGAACCAGTTTGGGTTTATGCCAGGTCGAGGAACAAAATGGACGCCACTTTTGCACTCCGCCAATTGTGCGAGAAGTACAGACGTGCACACAAGAACTTGCACATGGTGTTCATTGATCTGCAGAAAGCGTATGATAGGGTACCTCGGGATGTGTTGTGGTGGGCCTTGAAAGAAAAAGGTTTCCCCGAGAAGTATGTAGAGTTAATTCGTGCTATGTACAGTCAATCTCGTACCTACGTCCGGTCGGCTGCTGGGAATACCGACGAGTTCAATGTGGCTGTTGGCTTGCACCAAGGGTCGGCTTTAAGCCCTTACCTCTTCCTGTTGATTATGGATGCTCTGACGTCGAATCTACAGGAAGAGGCACCCTGGTGCATGCTGTTTGCCGATGACATTGTTCTTGTCGGTGAAGATGTACCTGAGAGTCGGAGCAGATTGGAGAAATGGCAACAGAAACTGGAGAATGTTGGCTTCAAAATCAGCAGAACCAAAACTGAATATATGTTCTGCGATTTCGGCGGTATCTCCAGTTCTGGAGCCATAGCGCTTGATGGCGCGCTTCTCCCAATCTGCTCCGACTTTCGGTATCTCGGTTCACTCGTGCAAAGCGATGGCGAAGTAGATCGGACGGTTAAGCATAGGATTAACACTGGATGGATGAAATGGCGGCAGGTCACGGGAACAATCTGCAACTCCCGCATTTCCCTTAAACTTAAGGGGAAGATATATAAAACAATGGTTTGATCTGCTGTCTTGTATGGATCAGAATGTTGGGCCACAAAAGGGATGAATGAAAAGCAATTGCATGCAGCTGAGATGAGAATGTTATGAGGGATGTGTGGTGTTACACGAATGGATAAAATAAGAAATTAGTACATAAGAGGAAGTCTGAAAGTGGCACCGGTGACTGAAAAGTTGTGCGGAAATCGGTTGTCATGGTATGGGCATGTGATGCGGAGGAGTGAGGAAAATGTCGTGAGGAAAGTTTTGAGTATGAATGTCGATCTGTTTTTTATATTTCTATGGGGAAGACCAAAGAAACTATGGATGAATTGTGTGAAAGATGACATGGCTAGAAAGGGGGTGAGTACCGAGATGACGAATAATTAGAGAAGTATGGAAAAAAAGGACGTTGCGCCGACCCCAAATAGATTGGGATAAGGGCAGGAGAATGAAATGACTTCAATAATTTCATAAAATAACTAGCTGTGCCCCGCGACTTCATTCGCGTGGAAGTCGCCACATTTTAATAAAACTCCCTCGTCCGACCGTCCCCCGAGTGACCCCCGACCCGCCGCGTTGCGTCGCCCCCCCGCGCTGTGCTATTACTTCGTTTTCGCTTAGGGTTCTTCAGACTTTTGTCCTTTTACTCGGCTCCTAAGTAGCGTGATGTTGAATAGCCTATACTTAACCATCCTCGAGAATCGGGGTGCCAAACGCAAAAAGAATTTTTCAAATTCGACGTTTTGTTCACAATGTCGTGGATTTTATTTATTTGGCGCGGAAACCCAATTCCATTTCCAAAATAAACGTAGCCTAAGTTACTCCTTATACCATCAACTACCTGCCAGTCCCGTGAAAATCGGTCCAGCCGTATCGGAGATTAGCCGGAACAAACAGACAGACAGATACAGACAGAAAAATTAAAAAAAAATATATTAAACTATCCTAAATGCATTTCAAACAGACACTTTAATTTTATTTATTTGTGTAGGTAATGTAGGTAGGTCCTTTTCTAATTCAGCTACCTACTTGGACTTTTAATCGTATATAGGTATAGTTCGAAGCAAAATAATTTTTACCTACCAATTTATCTTGGTATAAAAGAATATAACGTATTTCAATTATAACTCTAAGCACATCAAGGTAGGTACAAGTTGTAGTTTCGCTAATTCTTTTTTTCACCTCATTTTCTTTATAGTGTCAGGCAGGAAAGGTCACAGGAGGAATTTATCCCTTCAACTGTCAAGTTAGCAAGTTACTGAACACAACTGAACACTTACTAGCTTGCTACATTGTTCTGAGCTTGCTACTCTAATATCTACTCTGTGATACTTAGGATTAAAAGTCCAAATACACGCGTGTATTATCGTAACGTACCTAAATGCAAAAATTAGCAATCACTGTCACAAGAATGCAAAAATGTTAGCTTGTTTGTTGTTCTGTTCTCTTTGTTTAAGGACCTACCTACCTAGGTACTCACCTACTAAGACAATTTATGGTTTTGATCGAATGAACTTTTGTTTTTAGGTTGACGGTATGGAAAGCTTTGGTGTTTCTTAGGTTTCCATTTCTAACGATTTGTTTATGATATTACTATAGGTCTATTAAGTAACTCAGTTTTACAGGCAATCAGGCATCCATAATCAATCTCAATTGACTGTCCATAGTTATAGAGTTAGAGATACACTCAGTATAAAAATAGTTATGTATTCGTATTCGTACGGTATTATTATAGGTACATATTTATAGATAGATACCTACTATAGATAATACCCTCTGCATATTGAATGCTATACGTATGTATAGTAAATTGCTATAACCCGGCCATGATAAAAACCAGGGAACTTTAGAGTCGTCCCAGAGATTCTTATGTTCATCTTGAATTGGTAGCGTTTCATAGCTCTTCGTGCGAACCCCGACGACGAAATCATTCCATCCAGCCGTCGAAGCCGTGTTCTCGGGGGTTTGGGATTGTGATTTTGTATAAATCTTTAAGTTATTTGCCAACAACATTACAAAACAGAGGTAAGTGCTAAAATAAGCTAGTTTATAGAAATAGTTCTTTATGTCGTCGTTGATCGCTCTGAGCATTTATGGCATCGCTTTCTCAGGCTTATGTTTGTTCTCTCTCCAACAAACGGGATGTCAGCGACATGTTTAATTTTCTGTCTCATTCCTTCTAGTAATATAACACCGTTGTGCTCGGTCGTGTCACGTAAGATTTTTTGTATTTTTGCCTGATTAGAGTGCGATTTTTGAGGAAGTTTTATAATATTCATGTCAATCAAGTGTTTGTGTATGTGGAGTACTAATTTGTTTCAAAAATATTTGCTTTATTCCTATGATATGGGTCGTGCTAACTTTCACTCTAGATATAGATAGGTACCGTGGATGATATAGCATAGATAGATACATGTATACGACTGTAGATATATTCAACATCGAGTCGTCGAGTCTCAAGGCCGAAACACACAAATATATAAGTATATAATGTAAGAAAAGAATATTGGTTTTTAAAGGAATGTGAAAATGTAAATGGGAATTGTGATAGTTGGAACGTTTTAGTCTTATAAATTTCGGTGCGACTGTAAACTAAGTACTTGCATCGTCGTTATAATAAATCGTATACGTTTTGGAATGGCGTATTGTGAAACACCATCATGATTTTTGATGTAAAGATTGCGTCTATCTTTGCGACGCAAATCTAAGTAATGTTTTTATGTAGCTAATTCCTTGTAATTTAGGTACTTACCTACTTAAAGTGTCTACCTATGCTATATAAGCGCTGATCAAATTGATCTTTTTCTAATCCTTGAGATAACCTCAAAATGCTGATTGTGCCAATAAGAAATGTGAAATAAGAATTCTTTGTCCTACAGATAATCTGAAACGTTACGAGCTGACTGCAAAGCTGCTCTGAAGGATCTGCCGAGCCCGCATTATCTGTGATATACAGCTCAGCCTCTCGTCCGTCCTAAAAGGTAAGCAAATTAGGGTCAACAACTTGCATAATAATTTGAAAATCAACAATCTGAAATGTAGGGATGATTTCTTGCAAGATAAATGCTAGCTAAAAGAATGATCACAAAATTTGTTATTCTCATCAATAGTTACTTCGGAATAACACATTTTATGGTACATTTTATACTCCGGACTAAATAAGAAATATAATTTTCACCTAGTATTATAACACTCATGGAACATATTTGGACAGGTTTCAAATATCTTTACCAACAATTTATTATATAAACTTATTTTTAATAAGTACAAGCAATATGAGCAGTACAATTTAGTCAGTGAGCAAAAATTGTTACTATGAGAATGGGAATGTTTCTTCGTAGCCTTTGTTTTAAATACATAATTTAAAATTTGTTTTTGATTCAAGTCCTCATTGTAGAATTTATAGCTTATGAAAATTTGGTTTTGCTTATACTTTAATGCATTATTATTTATATGAGGCACAAGTTGGCTGTATGCTGATACAATGTTGTGTACTTTATAGGGCTGGGCCAATCGGGGCTAGGAGGCGAGTCCGCAGCAGCTTCCAGCGGTGATCTCACCTTGTCCTCTGCCATAGAGGCACTAAACACTGCTACCTGCTTTATTGACTGCATCACTACGAACCATTGTTACTTAGTCTATAATTGAAACAATATGCTATCTGTGAAAATAAGTATAATGTTAGGTGAAAACTGTAGAAAATTATTCTATTTATAATAATTGTCTGATGTCTAATGTTTCTGTAATATTATGTGTTCGACATCTAATTAAGGATAATTGTTACTCCAATATTAATACTGTTACCGAACCAATGCAATGTAATTACTCCACCTTGATGTTGGTGGTGAACACAAATAATTTTGGTGCTTTTAAGCGAGTCGAGAAGAATGAAAGTCATGAAGCTAGTGTAAAAATGGTAGATTTAAATATTTATAATGTAGAATTTGTTGATAGTGTCCAACAAAACCAAATGATTGGCGATACGCCTAACTACTGCATTCCTTTAACGATTAACGCCATAACAGTCCAGGGTATCTCATACAGTGACCCATATTTCAGTAGCTTTAACTTAAACTATAAGATGGCGTTCGGAGCGCCGGAGCATATGAACAAGTCTGATTACGCTTTTAAATCCTCAGTTTGTATTATACGAGATGAGCCTTGCGATACGCAACTACTAAACGACAAGTCTGCTCATAATATGATATCCAAAACGAAAACTCGAATCATTACTAATGAAGACAAGTCTGTGAAGATATACCATGACAATAATGAATTGGAAGTTGGTTACGACAAACCCGCCAATAAGACGGCTTTGCGAATGTTCGCGAACGGTGATCTCACCTTCGACGCTATGTTGGAACTCACGAAAAACGAGGATCGAATAATCAAGGATATGAAAACGCAAGAGGTTGACAGTTGGGGCGTGCCGCTGCGCCTGCGCCTGTGCGGCGGCGGCGAGAGCTCGCTCAACGCGGCCACCGGCTGGGGCAGCCCTCCCGCCTCCAACAACAGTAAGTTTGCTTTCCTTGCCATCTTACTAACATCTCAGTCAGAAACAGTAGAGTAGTAGTTAGTTTTTGATCGACTCTCAAACATTTGGCAGTAACGCGCGTGGCCGACATAAGACCTATATTTTAATCGTCGTCGGTGATAAGAGAGTAAAAATAGATCTTTTTTCTTTGCCAGCTGGGAATTGGGGCGGTAATTCCAGTGGCCAAACAAATAATGGGACAAACAATACTCAACAATGGAATAACACGGCTCAGCGCCCGCCCACTTCTCAAGCAGACAGTAAGTTGTTTTAATACCGTCACTCTAATGAAGTCATCAAAATAAAATTTGTTTCTATTGTTGGCAAATGATAATTACAGTGATTAGAAATTACGACTAACATTGTGGATGTTCGCGTTTTGTCTAGGTGCTTATGGTTGGGATTGTTTTGTTGCAGTGAATAGCAACAAGGGGAATGGTAATCAAATGCCTCCAACCAGTGGCGCGGCTGCACAAAATTGGCAAAGTTCCCCACCAAACATGCCAAATTCGCAGCCTAACAACAATGGTGCACCTACGAGCAATGGTTAGTTGATAATAAATATAAAATGCATTATAAAATATGTATTTTATTTTCAACTTGGATTTTTTCTAATCTTTCTTTCACTTAGGTACGAACAACGCGGGTAACGGAAATAATGGCGGTACTAATGCTCCCAATTCAACTGCGAATTCAAATGGGCCCACCTCTGCTAATGGGAACAATGGCAGCAACGCCAACAGCACTTCCTCTGCTAAGATTGAGCAACTCAATTCAATGAGGGAAGCTTTGTTTAGTCAAGATGGCTGGGGAGGCGTAAGTGTTCAGCTATCTTATCTAAATAAAATGCAATTATGTTTAATAAAATTATAGAACTATCTTCTAAGTGGTTATAAATTTTTAGCAACATGTAAATCAAGACACCAATTGGGATGTACCTGGCTCTCCTGAGCCTGGACCAGGAAAGACAGAAACCCAGCCTGCTGGGGGGCCACCAGCCTGGAAACCGAATATCAATAATGGTGCATTCCTTGGAACCGATCTATGGGAGGCTAACCTACGTAACGGAGGGCAACCGCCGCCGCAGCCTGCAGCCAAGACTCCATGGGGCCACACTCCCACCACTAATATCGGCGGCACGTGGGGAGAAGACGATGACGTCGCGGACTCCGCTAACGTGTGGACCGGACCACCGCCGCCGCAGCAGTGGCCCGCAGGCCCTCCGCAACATGCGCAACAGCAGTGGGGCGTGCCCAAGAAGGACGACTGGAACGCGTGGGGAGAACCTCACCGACCTGTCGATCCGCGTATTGACCCACACCGTTCGAGTGACCCGCGCCAGCAAAGCGCTGACCCACGCCACGACCTGCGTGGAGGAATATCTGGCCGCCTCAACGGAGACATGTGGAGCCAGCACCACCAACACACGGCCGGTCCGAACAAAATGATGCCCGGCGGCGTCAATCAATGGGGCGCTCAGGGGCCCAAGGACCCGATCAAAGGATCAGGATGGGAGGAGCCATCGCCACCGGCGGCAAGGCGCGCTCCAGGGGGATTCGACGACGGTACATCGCTGTGGGCACAGCGCGGGATGGGTGGCATGGCAGCTCGCGGACCGCAAGGCCCGCCCGGCCCCCAACGTATGCCCCCAACGCCTACCAAGCCCGACGCCGTATGGGGCGCGCACGGTCAACGCAACGGTTCCTGGGAAGAGCCGCACACGCCAGCCTGGCCCGAACGCGATGTGCCCGCTTGGCCCGATGCGTCCGGACCCGCTCTGTGGCCCGTACCCAAACCTAAACCAGCTGGCCCCGGAACAGCGTGGCCTGATGATATTGGCGAGTGGGGCGGGCCGAAACCACCGCAAGGTGGCCCGCTGGGTAAGCAGCTACCTAAAGAGATGGTGTGGAACAGCAAGCAGTTCAGGTAAATATAAAATTCATAGAAATGAGGAGTTTATATTTGGTGTAGCAGGATGGTTAAAATGTTTATTTGCCGTCGTAGGTTCCTCGTTGAGATGGGTTTCAAAAAGGAGGAGGCGGAGGCCGCACTGCGCAGCCGCGACATGAACGCGGAGGAGGCGCTGGACATGCTGACCAGCGCGCGCGGGGACGGCTGGCGGCGCGACGATCACTTCGGCGGGCACCACGGCGGGCCCTTCCAGCCGCCGCCCTCCGTACCCGCGGTGTCGCCTGCCGTCGTGCAGAAGATACTCAACCAGCCTCCACCGCCCACACAGCAGCACCACCAATCTTACAACCCCAACAGGTATGTTACATTGAAAAGGTCAGAAGTACACGCTAAGAGCGTGTGATATACTTGCATCTCCTTAATTTAGAGTAGTTAAACCCTTACGGTGTTATTACAAAACGAGGTTTTTCTTCGTCATGGTTTAAACCATCGAGCCAGTTTTTGTAATATGAACCTAGCTTTGATAGAAATACAGTTCTTTATACAAAACTGACAACTTAGTCCGGTACCAAGTTGTCAGTTTTGTAAAACTGACATCTTAACGTGTCAGAATAAAGCTCAAAATTCAAAAAAGGGTCCATGGTTTAAGCCTGGGTTTGAAGATGAACCTTGTTTTGTAATAAGACGGTTATGGTTCTGAGGTGACCTTGAAAATATGGTTAGAATGTCACAAAAAACAAGACTTGGAAATGTTTGTTGTGAATACTTTGTTCTCAACTCTGGTGTTTACAAATAAAAATTACATAAGAATGTAACTTGTGTTAGTAAACAGTGACTCACAATCTTCTACGAATAAAGATTTGCCTCAAACATTATATTTTTTTTTTGTAATTCAAAATTAAAATTGTAGTGGTACGGGCAATGGCGGGCAGCCGAGCGCGGCGCAACTGCGCATGCTCGTGCAACAAATACAAATGGCGGTGTCTGCCGGATATCTGAACCATCAGATATTGAACCAGCCTCTGGCTCCGCAAACCCTCGTGCTTTTGAACCAGCTGCTGCAACAGGTAACATTTTCTAAAACTTTTTTTTTAAATCTTTGAATTTGGAACTAACTTTATGAATGTAGTAGTCTTTAGATGGAGGTTTTACAATGAGGTCTTCTCTTTCAGATCAAAGTGCTCCAACAGTTGTTGCAACAGAACTCCCTAGCGATGACCAAGGGTCACTCGTCTCTCGCGCTGCAATACTCTGTGCAAATCACTAAGGCTAAACAGCAGATTACGGCTTTACAAGTAAGTGTAGTAACCAATAGACTATCATTCAATTATGTTTTACTTTTACTAGCTTTTATTTTGATTTGCTTGAATAGCGTCATCTTGGGCTACTATAATTAGAATGAGCGTGGTAAATCTCCAAGGCTGCATTCCAGTTTCGAATGATATTGCAGCCATTTGGTATTTCAAAAGATTCATCAATATCATAGGTTCGAGTAGACAAGCTGTACTGGTTGCCAACCTTACTTATTCTTTATTTCATTACATCTTCATACTAACGTGTTTTTTTATTGTTTAGAACCAGATAACGGCGCAGCAAGCTTTATACATGAAGCAACAAGCTGGCAGCTCAGATTTGTTCAAACAGGGTCATGACCCCATCGCCCAGTTGCAGAACAACTTCAGTGATATGTCTATACCGAAAGATACTCAAGGGGTATGTATTAATGAAAGAATTCTTCCAATAAGTTATCAGATTGAATTCCGATTTTTTCGATTACTTTGTTCAAATCAGTATATATTTAGAGAAGCTTTTAATTATAACCATCCGATTTTTGTCATGATTCTAATTTCGTTGATATAATCTAGGGCTACGGCAGCAGCGGCGGTAACCAACAGTCTCGTCTGAACCAATGGAAGCTGCCCTCTCTGGACAAGGACGGGGAAGGCTCCGAGTTCAGTCGCGCACCCGGCACTGCCAAGTCTACAACGAGCCCACAGCTCAACCAACTTGGACTGCAACCAGACTCGTATGTTCATTTGTTGTATCTCGAATGTCGAATTTTTACCACTGTACACCAATTGAAGAAAAAAAGATTATACAATAAGATTGATACTAGACAGTCTTATCTCGTTTTCAAGATAACTTATAGTGTTGAATCAATAGGCCCTGCTAAATAGAATCAAGTCTATAGCAAAGCATGGCTAACGTGCACTTGACATGACATTATTACCAACTAGCAGCGCCCCGCGGTTTCACTCGAGTAAGTCTCGAACCCGTAAGAATATCGGGATAAAAAGTATCCTTTGTGTTAATCCAGGTTAAAAACTATCTGTGTGTCAAATTTCATCAAAATCCGTTCAGTAGTTTTTGTGTGAAAGAGTATCAAACATCCATCCATCTATCCTCATAAACTATCGCATTCATAATATTAGTAGGATGTCAAATTAATTCCTCTCGATTGTTTGTAATAATGTAGTTCAGGGCTAATATTTGCAAAAGTTCGTCTTTCACAATTATTATTCAACCTGTCCTATGATCACAGTACTTGGGGAGTGGGCCGCGGCTCCGAAGGATGGGGCGACAGCGGCAATGATGTGGCTGACGGCAAGGATGCCTGGCCATCGCACCCCTCGCACCAGCCCGTTTATGACTTGGTGCCAGAGTTCGAACCCGGCAAGCCCTGGAAGGTAAGAAACAAAGAAATCTCAGCAGATCAATCAATCTCAGAAGATTAATATCAGCTCTTCAACAAGAGCGTACAAAAGATGAAGAGCTGATATTAATCTCTAACCATTTTGTCCACGGCAACCTGCATGCAGCTTAGATAGATGAATAACAGAAATGGTAACATTTAAAAATATGAGCCATCTATCTAATTTGCCAGTTCCCATATCGCAGGTCGATGGCTGGCAGTAGCGTTACCGATGCGCGACGGTCCGCTTTGCGGTTACCTGCCTACCCAGCGTGGTGAATAAGGTCATTGTATCCCTTTTTGGATCGGCCTTTTTATAACTGCACTGCAATAGGTTAAGAAGATAACTTCACCAACTTATAGGCACATCAATACAACAAACATTTTGACCACAGGGCAACCAAATGAAGAACGTAGAAGACGATCCGAACATGACTCCCGGCTCAGTAGTGCGGTCGCCGCTATCGCTGGCGGTGATCAAGGACGCCGACATGCTGGGCGGCAAGACGTCGCCCCCGGGTGGCGAGCGCAGCCTGTCCTCGTCCACGTGGAGCTACGCGCCCCCCGCGGCCGCCAATAAGGACGCGTGGGGCGCCAAGCCGCGCCCCGCCCCGCCCGGCCTCAACAAGGCGTGGCCGCAGCACCACCAGCCGCGCGCCGTGCCCGCCTGGCAGGCCTCCACCTGGCTGCTGCTCAAGAACCTCACTGCTCAGGTACACACACTACATCTATACATATATAATGAAGTCGCTTTTCGTGTGTCTGTGTGACCGCAGTGTTCTTCTAACTAAACCATGCAACAGATTTTGATGCAGTTTGCAACATCATTTAGACTAAATCGAAATTCTCTAAATTTTAGAGAATTTATTCTGGAATGTTTATGTGTATACTAAATAAATATTTAACTTAGATATAATAAAGAAATATTCATGTTTGTCTAGTCGTAAAACTATGTGAAGTGGGGACAGGTTGCTAGTAAACCTATAGGTACCAAAAATATCAAGTTGGTAAACATTAAGATCGCGAGTAATGCACACAGAACTTAATTTAAGGTTGAAAGAAATGGGTCACCGCATGTACAATCTTGCAATTAGAATCGTACTTTACACGATATTTTAGTTCTTGATGGCTCGATAGATGGCGTTGTACGTTTAGCACTCTCCGCTGAATCGCGGTGTTAAGAGTCTCCGACAAAATATGACCTCTTCGTGTATTGAAAAATAAATAGTCTTCGTCAAGTAAACATTGGTTTTTGTTCATGGTCATTCGTGCCGGAATATATCGGATGCCGTGACTGATGCACCGTGAGTTTAGGACTGTACGATAGTGGCGCCCCCTATCGGTGAGAATTTTACTTAAAGTGCAAATTAAGTGAGAAAAGTGTTTGTGACAGTGCAAATCATTTGGACAAACTGTGAGTACTTTTAAAAAACATTTGGAAAGTTAGTGATTCATTCAAGTTAATAAAGTGGAAAAGAACTTAGACAATTGGCTATCTCGAATGAATGGACTTGTAAAATTTCTATGAAAAAGTGTGATTAGACGGGGAATCCATGACCAATTTCGGAAAAGTGTCTACAAACACTTAGAAGAATTCAACAAGATTTTGAACTTGTAAAATTTTAAAAAAAAGTTTCATCAATTTGCAGAATTTGAGACTTGTAATTTAAACTAGTTTTGGAATTTAAACAATTTATAAACATGGATTCATTAACAAGATTGCAAGTAGATATCAATAAAAAGATTGATAGAGGATACACCAACTTCAAAAAGTCTCCTAAAGAAAGGGTTACCGTTAGCTACGTGGAAACAAGGTTAGAATGTTTAGAGAAACAGTGGTCGATGTTTGAAGATACTCATCGCAAAATAATATCTGAGGTTAAAAGGGAAGAATATGAAAAGTCAGAGTACTATTTAGTTGACATGTATAGTCAGGCGGAAGAGTTATACATGGATTACAAAGTCGCGTTAAAAGAACGTTTGAATAAGAAAACCACTTTTGATTGTGCGGAAAATAGCAACCAGATAACTCAGAATGGCGTGAAATTGCCTAGAATTGCAATACCTACATTTTCGGGTCACTATTCTCAGTGGACAACGTTTCGGGATCTATTTCAAACATTGATATATAATAACCAATCATTGGATAACGTACAAAAACTGCATTACTTGAAAACTTATCTTACCGGCGAAGCTGAACAACTGTTGCGACACCTACCTATTACCAGTGATAACTATTTAACTAGTTGGAACCTTTTAGAACATAGATTCAATAATAAGAAGTTTATAACGGATTGTATTTTTAAAAGATTCTTTAATCAAAAATGTATAACCACTGAATCGTCAAATTCTTTGAAAGAACTTTTTGATACAACTAACGAATGTCTTAATGCTTTAAAAAATGAAGGTATTAATATCGAAAATTGGGATCTTATTGTTATTTACATATTGCGTTCTAAATTGGATAACGAGTCTCGCAAACAATGGGAAGCTAAAATTGTTAGTTCAACTCAGGAATTGCCTACATTAAAAGATTTTTTAGATTTTGTTGAGCACAGATTTAGATCGCTTGAATTTTTATGTACTAAAACAGGAAAGAGCACTACCACAAAGTCACATCATGTTGTAAAAAATGCAAATGAGAATAAACCATCTTCTTGTACTTTTTGTTCAAATAATAATCATAAGATAGGAAATTGTAAAGATTTTGCTAAGGAAGAGTTGTCAGCACGTCGTAATTTTGTCCAAAATTCAGGTTTATGTTTCAATTGCTTAGGCGCAAATCACATTGTAACTTCGTGTCGTTTGCCCACAAGATGTAGAATTTGCAAAAAGAAACATCATTCGTTGCTGCATTCGAGTAATAATAGCCAATCAACTGATAACGGAGAACCAAATAAGCAATCAGTTGATAGTACCAATGTTGTTGAAACTGCAACAACATCAAAAGACGAGACCGAGGTAAAGAACATTACTAGTTGTTTTTCTAACACAAATTGCCAGGTTGTATTAGCAACAGCCTTGGTAAAAGCAGAAACTAACACAGGGTCTTATATAACACTGAGGTCTCTAGTGGACCAGGGATCACAGGCGTCTTTTATAACGGAGTCTGCAGTCCAATTACTTGGGCTTAAACGAATAAAATGCAACAGTGTTATATCAGGAGTGGGGGGTGAAGACAACACTTCACTCAATTGTAAACATGTAGTTTATGTTAAACTACAATCTCTCCAGGATCCTAACTTTACTGTAAAAGTCAAAACATACGTTCTTCGGAAATTAACTTCATTTCTACCTGAAAGAAAAATTGTCGTTCAGCTGTGGCCCAACTTACCAGTTATGAAGTTAGCAGATCCGAAGTTTAACATGCCAAATAAAATCGATTTATTGCTAGGTGCAGAAGTCTATTGTCAAATTATAACTGAAGGATTGATGAGAGGTCCACCCGGAACACCGATAGCACAGAACACCAGGCTGGGTTGGGTTTTATCTGGCAAAGTGGGTGGTGATAGTGAAACCAATAGTTTGAGCTGCAATAGTACTATTATCACTATGCATACTAACATTTGCAATGAAGATCTTAAACAATTTTGGGAGCTCGAATCTGATAACTTCAATTTGAGCAAAAATCAATTCACTCCAGAAGAAAAACGTTGTGAAGAAATCTTTGAAGAAACAACAAAACGCGATAGTTTTGGTAGGTATATTGTTAAGTTACCTTTTAAAGATAATGATCCGAGCTGTAAATATGGCGATTCGCGCGATATTGCTATAAAGAGATTATTATCCTTAGGAAAACGTTTTTTAAAATCACCGAATTTAAAAACTAAATACTCGGATGTTTTTTTAGAATATTTAAAGCTCGGTCATATGCAAATAATACCTTCAATAGAAATTGATAATCCAGAAGCAGTTTACTTACCTTATCATGAAGTAGTTAGAGACGATAAAACCACAACCAAATTCCGAATCGTATTTAATGCTTCTAGTTTAGATAACAACGGTGTTTCCCTAAATAGTAATCTTATGGTAGGTCCGACTTTACAAGATGATCTTAGGTACATTCTTATGAGGTGGAGGCTTCACCCTATTTGCTTGGTAGCTGACATCGTAAAGATGTATCGACAGGTGAAGGTGACTGACCAAGATGCAGATTATCAACGTATAGTGTGGAGATCTGACTCTGCAAAAGAAATACAACATTTACGTTTAGTACGAGTAACGTTTGGGACTGCTTCAGCTCCATATCTGGCGGTAAGAGCGCTTCACCAAGTCGCTTATGATGAAGGAGATCAATTCCTACTAGCAGCTGAGAAAGTATTAAAGGATTTCTACATGGACGATCTCATTACTGGCTGTAAAAGTGTATCAGAAGGAAAAAAAATATTCACAGAAATGACTAAACTACTAAGCAAAGGAGGTTTTGAACTGCAAAAATGGGCAAGCAATGATGATCAATTACATGAGGAAATAAGCGAAGAAAGCAGAGTAACAAGAAGCAACCTAGAACTGAAGGAAGGTGAAGCAATTAAAATACTGGGACTTACCTGGAACCGACGAACCGATGACTTCGAGTACTCCATTCAGCTACCACCAATCTCGGAACCTGTAACAAAAAGGAAAGTAATATCTGATATTGCAAAGTTGTTTGACCCAATGGGTTGGATATCACCAGCAATCATAAAAGCTAAAATTATGATTCAAAAGCTTTGGCTTGCGGGAATAGAATGGGATGATAAACTACCACCTATACTATTAAACGAATGGGTTACTTACCGTGCAGGACTTGTTGAACTTACCAAATGTCGACTCCCACGATGGATTAATGTGAAGGAAAACAGCACCATGGAACTTCATGGCTTCAGCGACGCATCTAGTGAGGCTTATGCTGCTGTGGTCTATATACGTGTTGTTGATGATTCAGGAAACGTCTACGTTCATCTGGTAACTTCCAAAACCAAAGTAGCTCCAATTAAGCAAGTGTCCATTCCAAGGCTTGAGTTGTGTGGAGCTGTCTTATTAGCTAAATTGTTACAGGAAGTCTCAGTGGTGTTGAACATTTCAAAAACTAACCTACGTGCTTGGACCGACTCAACCGTGGTACTGGCTTGGTTAAGCAGCCATCCGACTCGTTGGTAAACGTTTATAGCCAATCGGGTGTCAGAGATTCTAAATATATTAGACAGGAACCAATGGTCACACATATCATCTCCTGATAACCCGGCAGATTGTGCGTCGCGGGGAATTAACCCGTCAGAGTTACCAAAGTTTGAACTGTGGAAAACAGGACCATTATGGTTGAAACATAGAACTGAAACTTATGATAAAACACAAATACCAGACACTAATTTAGAAGAAAAGACAAAAAAGGTTTGTCATGTAACACAGGATGATCAATTCCAGTTGTGGACCAAGTTCTCGTCTCTTCGTAAATTAGTTCGAGTGGTAGCATATTGCAAAAGATTCATCAAAAAGTTGAAAAACCTACATGATCATAACTTACCTATATGGTTAACTAGCATAGAATTGAATGAAGCTCTTCATATTTGTGTGAAACAGTGTCAAACAGTGAGTTTTCAGCAAGAAATAAAAGATATTATAGAAAAAAAGATAGTACAAAAGAAAAGCAAACTTACATCATTAAATCCATTTGTAGATGAATCGGGCATCTTGAGAGTTGGTGGTCGTCTAGAGAAAGCTGAAATAAAAACTGAAATAAAACACCCAATAATATTACCGTCAAAATCTCACCTTACTGATTTAGTCTTGAATGAAACTCACCATAACACGTTGCACGGAGGACCACAGCTCATGATTAATTATCTGCGAACTAAATACTGGGTCATTGATGCTAAGAACCAAGCAAAAATGGTTGTCCGTAAATGCGTTGCTTGTGTACGCCATGCTGCACAGACTAAGGTCCAACTGATGGGACAATTGCCTTCAGCTCGAGTTACACCAATTCGAGCGTTTTATCGAAGTGGTGTGGACTACGCAGGTCCCATACAGATTCGAACTTCTAAAGGTAGAGGCCACCGGGCCTATAAAGGTTACATATGCCTTTTTGTATGTATGGCTACAAGAGCCGTACACTTGGAAGCGGTTAGTGATCTCACATCACAAGGATTTATTGCTGCGTTTAAACGATTTGTTGCCAGACGTGGCCATTGCGCTGACTTGTTCAGCGATAATGGAACAAATTTTGTTGGTGCCGCTCGCGAACTCCGAAGCTTGTTCGCCCAAGAAACGTCAACCTTGACGATAGAAATCGCCGAGTGCTTGGCAAACAACGGCACTACGTGGCACTTTATTCCACCACATGCCCCGCATTTCGGCGGGCTATGGGAGGCTGGAATAAAGTCCACCAAACATCATTTAAGACGCGTGATAGGTAGTGCAACTCTTACTTTCGAAGAGATTTCGACTCTATTGTACCAAATAGAAGCTTGCCTTAACTCTCGACCACTATCACAAATGAGCACAAATTCGCAAGACCCAACACCCCTCACTCCTGGGCATTTTTTAATTGGTGAACCATTAATTCTAGTACCGGAGCAAAATTACGAAACATCGTCTATTTCATCATTAAAACGTTGGCAATTAACACAAAAAATGCTACAACACTTGGCGTAGATGGTCAAGCGAGTATTTGAGTCAATTTTTACATCGTTACAAGTGGGCAAATAAAACTCCTGAACCCGAGATCGGAGATTTAGTTTTAGTAAAGGAGGATGGTCTCCCTCCAGCCAAATGGCTTTTAGGTAAAATCACTGCGAAACACCCTGGCTTGGACAATATTACGAGGGTAGTAAGTCTAAAATGTAAAGGTATCACATTTAAACGACCAGTAACTAAACTGTGTGTATTACCTGTCGCTCAGTGAATAGATATAAAGGTATTTTATAAACAGTTTTAAGGATTTTGTTTGTTGTTTTGTTTGAACTATTAGCTATTGTAAACCGTTTGTTTTTTTTTTTAGTTTTGTGTGTTTTGTTCTTAGCCACCATGTCATACTGACTTTTAGCTTTGTTTTAAACTATATAATACAGTCCATTTTTCGAATGTGGTTGGTTCATGGTGGGCGGGAACAATGGACATTCTGTCCATAGTGGGCGGAATGTACAATCTTGCAATTAGAATCGTACTTTACACGATATTTTAGTTCTTGATGGCTCGATAGATGGCGTTGTACGTTTAGCACTCTCCGCTGAATCGCGGTGTTAAGAGTCTCCGACAAAATATGACCTCTTCGTGTATTGAAAAATAAATAGTCTTCGTCAAGTAAACATTGGTTTTTGTTCACCGCAAACATGTTTGCGTTGTTGCCCAACACAATGTCAGAGATACACACTTGTTGTCCAAATGTTTTATTTGGATGTAGGGCACAGCTATATGAATCTTATTATGTATTGTGTCAAATTCTAACGCTGTATGTATCCTACAGATCGACGGGTCCACCCTGAAGACGCTCTGCGTCCAGCATGGCCCCCTCCAGAACTTCCACCTGTATTTGAACCAGGGTCTCGCCCTCGCCCGCTACTCGACGCGCGAGGAGGCTGCTAAGGTCAGTGTCTGCTAAATGAATGTCGGTCGTTAAGCTATTGCTAGTTTGTGTGCCGTGTGATGATTGAGCGTTCGTGTCTGCAGGCCCAAATGGCCCTGAACAACTGCGTGCTGAGCAACACGACGATCTTCGCCGAGTCGCCGGCGGAGTCGGAGGTGCAGATGATCCTGCAGCACCTGGGCTCGGGCGGCGGGGGCGCGTGGCGCGGCGGCCAGAAGGATGGCTGGGGCGGGTTCGCGGCGCTGTGGCCCGACTCGCACGACCAGCGCGCCACGCCCTCGTCGCTCAACTCCTTCCTGCCGCCCGACCTGCTCGGCGGGGAGTCTATCTAAGGCGCCGAGAGATCTGTACAGATGCATTTGTCCGTGTCGATCGGGTTTCGGTCCTAATTTCGTTTCGGTCGCGGTCGCTCGGAAATGTCGCCTTGGTCATTCCTGAGGTGCAAATTTTTTATGGTTAGCGTAAAATCTTCGATTTGGATAGTATAAATAGTATTTATCGATCGGCCGGCATGTCGCTCGATCGTCGACGATGCGAGTTTAGGATCGAAGCCTTAGGTGTCTAGTTGTAATTACGCTTTACCGTCCCCCGTACGGGGATCGACTAATTTTATTCGCCTAGTCAGATGATGTCGAACGCGTCACGTGGCGTCGAGCACGCGGCGCGACGCGCTCGCGGTAGCCAACTGTCCACATACTATATTATCTTACTGTGTTTTAAGTGTTCATGTAGAATATTTAGTGTATATAAGAATTATACATATACAATGGCAAATGAAACTGTATCGAGGTTTATAGGAAGAGTCCGGTCGCGGCGGCGGGCGCGGGCCGCAGGGCGGTGAGACCGCGCGCGGCCCGCTCCTGCAAATCTACCAAATAATCGTAGTATCAGATAGAGTAGTGCGTCGCGGGCTACCTCAGTCACACGTCCCGTGGCCTTATTTTATAGCGTATATTTATTTTGTTGTGCTCGAGGGCTGTTGCTGTTTCGCCCGTCGAGCTGTTGCGTTCCGAGTTTCTTTCGTGTTCGTTTTTATTTTCTCGTTTTATCTGTACTTGTCGTATTTTAATTATTTATTTCTGTTTTGAATTCTCACTCGCATAGAGCCCTCGTTTTCCAGTAGTGATATTTTATTCAGCAATAAACGTGTAAGTGCATTTCGCCCTCTAACAAAACTTTTACGATTAGTTGTAATTTTTATAAAGGTAACAAAATTTGAAAATTATGAGATTTGAAGTGCATTCTTGTAGCGGTAAATTCCTTTTAAGCCGTATAGTCTGATGCAAACGAGTATATAGTTATATGCGTTAGGAGCGAGCAAGTACAAGGTGGGACGCTCCCTTGGATCCAGTAATCCTGTGATGTAAAGTATCTTGCCTAATGTAAGGATAATCTATTTTGTTGAGAGTATCATAGCGCGAGTCGCCGGCGTCGGGCCGCCGGAGCTGACGTTTCCCCAAATTGTTTCCAGTATTTGTGATTGAAGTGCCACTTTATGTTTAATATAATGAGACGATTATCTAGATTATACGATTAACGTAAGGGTAACCTAATATAATAAATTGAAAATTGTTTTATCATTTTATATTACACATACATTTGTGAGAAATGTTATTAAAGTACTATAATTGAACAGTAATTAAATATTACACTTTTGTGTATAGGTAAGAATAAAGTTCTAACTTAAATTTAGCCATATCAATATCTATTTAAATAAAAGATTTGTGGTATTTTCTATAGGCTCAATTTGAACGTTATTCAAAGTGACATATGCTTTAGATATTCTGTTAATAATATACTTGTAGTCGTAGGTTTGTCGGTATTACATAACTGTAGGTGTAAGTTTACATTTTAAGTCCTATCGTAGAGTTCAATAAGCATACAACTGATATTTAACGGCAACGATTGCACGTGTAAGTTAAAGTTCGTTATCATAAAGTTTATTTACACTTTTATTTACTTTTTAATTTATTGATGGTGTGCCACAGAGATACTCTGCCAAAATATAAAATTACCAATTATTACGGGATTAGAATAGAAGAGCGTGAGGCTGGCTCCGGCCGCCCTCGGCTCTCGACGAGACTCGCTCCGACCCACCACGCTCACGAGCCGGTCACCCGACTTATAATTATGTAAATTGTATCTGTATTTCGAACATCTTCCAGTGTTTTTATGATAAAACGATTTTAGCCTTAAGTTAGATTTAAGCGATTCGCTGTACCTTGTCGAGCCTCTGGCTCGCGTACTCTTCACAAATTAATTAATTAAGTTAGGTGAACGCGACTTTGGACGTGTCAGTGCGATTGAGCTCTGTTCGCTTCGGACCTGTAGTAGTTAGTGTTAAATGTTTCGATGTGTGATGTGTTCATTTAGAAACAATGTTAGCATTTGTCATTACTACCGTATTATCTTACTATAGGGACCGACGGCAGTTTTGCGTTTTCATCATTGCGTATTCTTCGTTGCCTTTCGCGATTTGTATCAGATACAGATTTAGTTTGAACGCGGATTCTCTATCCTCCTACAACAGACGTCCGCTTGTATGACACGCGTCTCATCACAACCGGGTTGTTGAAACGAAGGCACGGTATATGCAGCCGAACTATTTGATTCGCCTTCCAAGGGGCCATAATCGAGATTGTCACGGAGTTTAATGTTAGGTGCCAAAGAGTGATTATCAAAGATGTCCGGAACAACTGATTGCATTTCTCGCTTGATAAAGATTCTTCCAAAATTTGAAATTATATTCGCGGTACGGGTTAATGATCTGATGTTCCTATAACATTTCGTGTTACGTCTATTCAGCAATAGTGCACGTATAAACAGACAAATGTCAATTCTATGTATTGTTAAAGCTCAATTGAAGTGATGAGGGTGTTTCTTTTACCGATTGATAGAATAAATAAAGAGTATAGGTATTATTTTTAACTGATATTGTTCTGTCCAATTCTACACCAATATTCGATAACGCCTAAATCTCAGTTGTTTACTCTGGTGCAAATTTAAATTTTAATGATACAGCAATAAAGGTCATATTTAATTTTTTATAAAGTTTTTCCATTTTAAGGTTAGACAAGCCGATCAAACGGAGAGTATAATATACCAGTGCCCTTTAGAATACGTCATCCATAGATTAAAAACGAAAGAAGTTTATGCCTTGAAATTTTTAGTCGGTTAAAGTTATCAGTACTTAAATAATGGATATACATATTATTGTAAAGTGGACGTATTTTAAATGTGTAGACGTGTCGGTAGCAGTAATAAATGGTGTTAGAGGTGTATCGGTAGAGGTGCGCGCGCGCCTCCGCGCATCACAAGGTTGTGAGTAGCGGCCATCGCGCCGCGCTAACTGAATCTCCTCTCGGTTCAATGACTGCATCATTATTTCCTGCACACAATTATTGCGCCATGTGCAATTTAGTCTGTTATTATTATGTTGTTGTTGTGTATTTATATGATACATCTATACTGTAATATGTATATATTGTGGAATTTTATTCGTAAAAATTTAATACGCTTCACGCTTCACTTTTAATAACAATTTTCGTGATTTGTTTGTTATTTAGAGTAAATTTACGTACCTACAAGTAATTATAATAACGATCATAGGTGTAAATATAAGTAAAATAATGAAAAAAATAAAAACAAAAAAAAAATTAAAAAATATATATAAAGAAAAGCAATTAAAAGAAACCAATGATTGTGCCTCAATGAACTGTGGTACGTTACCGTAACCGATGGCAGGTGTAATCGTTTCCTTTCAAAAGTGTATTATAATGAATTGTGCGCCTAGGCACCGCTCTGTGACTAGCTGTAGACAATATAAGGCTGCGAGCAGCGGGGCCCGCGCCCACGCCTTGTGTAATCATTAATGAGCTTAGCTATGTTTTACTTTTATTGTAATAAGTGTTATTTCATCAATCAACATTTTATATATATACCTACGTATATGTAAATATTTTTATCTATTTATTTTTGATTTTCATGAAGTTTACCCGAATTAACGTGTAACCTTAAAATTAGTTGGTTATCTTAAAGTGAGATCACGCGCGTGTCGCGTGTTTCGAACGATCGCATCTATTCCATAGCACTTGAATGCCAAAGTCGATGTCTGTAAGCCATTGGACGACCGCTTGTGTTGTTTACATTAATTGCGTGGATCTCTGACATCACAACAAACTATTGATCGTACAAATAAGAGCCATTAATTGACAGCCGACGCTTAGGTCGCTGTTGTCTATCCAAGCTGCTCTGGTGTTATTTTAGCTCAACTATTCAAGTAGTTTGCTCATATTGTTGTTAATTTTAATTTTTTTTTTATTATCTTAATTATTAAACTTCCCTTAGTGCGGAATAAAATTCTAAAGTTACTTTGTAATCTCCAAATTAGCTATTAATGTACTGGACCGTAGCTGATAACTGCAGTGTGTATGGCGTAGGACTCATGCCGCCTAAACTACGCGTAGCGCGTTTGTAATTTATTTTGTAGCTTTCCCTCGCTTGTCACTCTACCGTCCCTGTGACCTTGTTGTGTTTAAAGTATGTTATTAAATCGGTAGCTTTATTAGTTTAGCGTCAAATCAAACTCGTATTTGAATAGATACGTATATTTCTTACTACGTTTTATCGTCTCTAGTAGTATAGTTCCCGTAGTTAGTTGGCCAGGCCAAGAAAAGCCAATAAAATTGCACGGAATATTGAGCAGCGCGGTTCAAGGGCGCTGGGTCGGTGGCGTGACAAGTTGGTCTTATACTTATGTAGCTTGACATCGTCGTGGTCGCGATGAATGCATTGTCAGGCAGCACTCACTCGTTCAACTGTGTACTCACATATAGGGACCAAAATATGTATGAATATTATGCAGTTTCATTTTACGCTGATTAAACTAAACTCATAAATAAGCTGAAAATTGCACACTAAAAGACATTCTCATTTTTCCATTGTTAATAAATGCGTTTTGCCGTCGCATATAACTGACGATTACTTATACGACATAATTAAACCTAGTGATAGTTCTTACGATATTCAGGAGGGCCTTTTAATTTAAATAAGGTTAAAGTTTTGCTTGTTGTCTTTATTTATATATATTTTTGTACGTTACGACGATGGCGTCATACAATAGAGAACACATTAGGTGATATCTACAAAGAAACTAGTCTTCCTTATTTACGAGGGATCGTGTTGGGATGGCGGGGACGCGTGACGTCGACACAGAGGCAATCATTCCTCTAGTCTTGTTATGTGGTGCGAATAAGTGAATACCAAATATAAAATAACGAAGGCTTTGACGTTAGTGTAGAGGTAACGATAGGTCGGCCCGAGCAGCTTGGACCCTGTCAAACTTACAAGGGAATGGTTGGGTAGTATTATTATAATGCATTTATTTCTCTTTTTTCATAGTCACTCAATCATATATTTAATTAATTGAGCTAATGCCTAAAAATTGGAATATCAGAGTTTATTTAGGATGTTCATATTTTACATTTTAGTGTTTAAATATCTAAAATTTACCTTAATTATAGTGAATGGATTTTTGTATTATTGGAATATATAGCTGTAAGACAAAGGGTGTTCTTGATAAAACACAAACAACTGATTATAAACAAAATAATAAAAAAAAATGTACTGAGTGACTTTACGTGTAAACAGAGGGCCATTGATAAAAATGTTGAACTAAGCTAAATTCTCTATGTGGTAATTTAACTAAATGTGATTGCTGAGAATATTTTAACTGCTATTATGTATAGTTGTAATAGAGCAGTAAGTCGCCATTTATCTGTTAGCTCTGCGAGCATACACAGGACATGCACACCGGTAGATATATTGCGTTGGTCTGGAGCCCGTCCGCGGGCGCGCGTGCGCTGGGCTCAGCCTTACCCTGCGGATAGGTCAGTGAAGTTGCATTTGATTCGACGAGCACTATGTAGCGTTTATGTATATTTATGTATGTGTATCAAGGCCAACCCCCCCCCACCAACAGTTAATTGATGCAGTAGACTCGAGACTGCTGCTCGCTAACTACACAACACACTGCTTCTCTAGTCTCTCTCGCATTCATGTATCGCACGGAGCGACGTGCGAGTGATTATAATCGAGCATAATTTAACGATCATATCCTATATGAAACTAGTTTATATTCGTATTATTCTTTCATTAGATCTCTGTTGTACCTGTGTGAAATTGTTTATATTCAATGTTCATTTGTACTGTAAGAGAAGTGTACCGGTCTCGACGACACCGACATATACGTAATCGCGTAGTTCGAACGACCAAATTCGTTAATGTTCCACTAAAGTACTAATAACCTCTCAATATTTAGATATTTCTATTGGCGTCAAAAATCAATACTCTGCGGTCTTAAATTAGTCACTTTTGTACCTTGATTGTACTTGTACTTGAATAATATCCTATATAAGTGAGGAATGACTAATCCAATTCTGAAATATACTTAATTTAAATTTTGACAGACTGATATCTGTGATTAAGAAAATATTTTTAATATTGTCCAGTGAGTCGGATGAGAATATTTATTTTATTAGAGGTCTCCTACTGCCAGCGGCACATGTTATGTGACGAGACATCATATTTAACTGCTTCATATATTTTTTTACTTTAGTGATGTATCGAGCTGGAATACATTTGGAAGACCATTTTACGAGTGGACTACGACCGTTGTCGGTTTATGTTGTACAAAACGAACAAGCTTAATTAGTAATTAAAAAGCCCACCATGTAAAGATGTAGTGTACCGATCCCAATGAATCAATGATTTACAAACTAAGTTAATTATCACTCAGTATCATGACATCACCGCCGCTCCAGGGCGGAGACTGATCACAAGAAATTATTTCGAGTACCACCGATGTCATATGAAATTTGTTTCCATAAAATAATTGATCTTTGAACGTTGCATATCGTCTACATTTCTAATTCGAATTATTTTGTTGTATTCATATCCGTGATGCCGGCAATGTGCGTCAAGCGCGTTAAGTTTCATAATGTAAAACCTTAAGTTATCATAATAATGAATACTAAATAGATTGATTGCCTTTAGTATTGTAGTGAGTGACATCTCTTTAAAATAATTAACGATTGGCGTTGTTTTATAATAAAAAAATAATATTTTTCGGTACCACCTTTGAGTTAAAGTACAATGTAGTTATATAAAACATGTTTCAGCGACGTATTTCATTATAACAATATCAACATAACTAATTGATAAGTTTAGCGTAGACTTAGGCTGTCTCGTCTCACGTTACACCAATATTATTAATAATTAATTCTCCTTGGTATTTATATTGGAACACTTAAGAAATAAGCAGATACTAAATTATGACATAATTATATCAATAGGCTAAATATATTTAAAAAAAAAACTAAAAGATTTTTCTGTGCAAATCTCTGTGATGGGAAAATTTATTCTAAAGATCTAGTATTAACTGAAAGTGACACGAGGGTCGTACTATGAAGCATATTTTCCTTGCGTTTGCAGGAGATGTAAATGTACGCTAAACTCATAAGCACATGTTTGACGAACGCACGGAATATTAGTCTGTATTGCATTTCATGCTAGGGCCCGAGTTTCATGGTGACTTAAAAAGTTGAACTTTTCAGTCTTTTCGCGCAAAGGGTTGTGTATTATTTTTTATGTAGTACAAAATGTGTTCGCAATTTGATTGCTGCTGTAGTGTTCCTTATGTTCTTCAAATTAACTTTGTTGGGTATTTATTTGAAACTTTGTATTCTCAATGTCTAAAGTATAATGTGTAATAATATAATTATGGTCGTAATAATTATGAGGCATGCGTAAGAAATTTTCACGTAGTAAGTTTATGAACGGCTGCCTTAATAGTAATATGAATTTGTATCGATCTGTACACCATCCTCTACGTATGTTCCGTCGACGATTCGCTGCGCCGAATTGTTAGTGTTCCGTCACGTACCAAATAATAGCGTAGCGGGTGCCCGGGGCGAGCGACTCACCGCGCTCCTGTCACACTCGTGCTACACCTTTTACATGTTCTAGATCTATTTTTGCAACTGCCGTGTTTTTAGACATAGGCCTCTCCATTTATATAAGGTGTAGACAGTAGTATGTAGTATGGACGGCGGTGGTCGGCTTCGTCCGAGGCGCCATCGGCAGCGGTTCTATGTTCTTTGTATCTGTATTACCTCATTCAATAACCTCACATAGTATGTCCTATATCAAACTATTTATATATCGACTCCCAGTACTTACTTATCAAACGCACTGCACTGTTATTTGGTACACAATTTTAACAATTTCTTTAAGTTAATTTAAGGGTTTATCATGAATTTTATCAGTGTATCAAATAGTCGATATATTTTACTGTTATTTTTCTGATACTACCTTAAAAGCAATGTATATTAACAAACAAAGCAGGAGAACAATAATTATTATGTAAGTGTAACAGTTAGTGAATTTAAGTGTGCTATTTTCCATTCCAGAACTCAACGATATCATTGTTCTTGTAATACTTATGTTCGGGTTTAAAAAATGTTATTATTGTATTTAAACTAAACCTTATGTGATTGAAATGCAATGTTTAGAAGTATTTTTATTCTTTATTTTTTACCATTAATTAATAATAGTTAGTAGAGATCTATTTGAGAGTCTAATGTATCAATTATTTGTAAAGTTGGCTGTAACTAATTAGAAGTTACAATAAGTAGACATATTTTAATATAAACATTTGGAGCAAATTTTATGTAGATGACAAATAGTTGTTTTGATCATTATGTGAAATGTTGTCTCGTAATTGTTAGCGCAATGTGTACGCACAACGGTGAGGCGGGTCGGGCGGAGCGCGCGCGCGATCGTGCGAGTAACGCGACACGGCCAAGCCTCGCCCGCGCGCGCGCCTCGCCCCGCCATCGGTGGACCCTCGACACTCACTGCACAGCACTGCTAGACTAATTCAGTTATTGCGTAAGGATATTTTTCTTACATTTCGATAAGAGTAATGTTTATAGAATAGGCAATAAATAATGTTTAACAAAAAGTCCCTATTTAATCGAACTGAAGACAGAAACGCATGTTATATTTGTGGCCTCTTTATGAAGTAAGATCTAAGTTACATGTTAAAAGAAAATTGATTTTGCTATGCACATAAATGATACTCAATTAATTGCCAAAAAGTAATATATATTCATAGTTCAACAATATTTCTTTTGGGCATATTTACTTTGAATTTATGCAAAACTTAGATTATGAGTAAGTAGGTTGTAGATTATAATGTAGAGTGAACGCATATTATATTATTATAATATATCTATATATATTAAAGTAAGGTGAATTTGTGAGGTATCAATTTCTTGTATTGTTCGTAAGTTTAGATAATAAATGGGTTTAGCCATACTTCGGCTGGTTTGATATGTATGTTATCTGATTAATTGTAAAAAAAAAATAAAAAAAAATCATTAAGCTTTGTGTTTTATTTATCTCCAACTTTGAAACCTGTCTATATTTTTTAATGCGGTGGGCTGACACTGGCATGGCCGCCATCGGGGATTTTAATTTTGATAACACAAAAAAATTGCCACTAATTAGTCGAAATTTGCCGCCAAATATCAGAATTTGTCGGCACTTGTGGCTGACACTGGCATGGCCACCATCATAGATCTTAATTTTGATAACAAAAAAAAATAGTCGCTAATTAGTCGAAATTTGTCGCAAAATATCAGAATTTGCCGGTCACAGGAATAGGTGGCCCCGCTGGAGAGTCCCCAGCGTGACCCATTTTGAATCTCAAAAGGGACACCTAGCGAAGATCTGTTGTCTCACAAATTTAGTCGCTAATTAGTCGGAATCGGTCGACAAATATCAGAACTTGCCGGTCACAGGTTCAAAAGATATAAGGGTTCATAGGTGGCCCAGCTGGAGGGAATTTCTCCAGCGTGACCCATAGATCTGTTACCTATCTCCCAAATTTAGTCGCTAATTAGTCGCAAGTTTTCGCCAAGTTGCAACGGAACGCAGCGATCTCTAGCGACTAAGTGCACATTTTGTTTGATAAATAATTACATATATTTATTGTAGATCTGTTTTTATAGGTAATGAATACAGCTTTCCTTTGGTGGGTTCAAATTATAGAATAACTATATTTCTATATTTCGACACAAACATTCCACCATATTTTATGACATCATAGATATCTACTGTCTAGAAACTTTTAAAGTATTTTGTACTTGTACCAATGTATGAAGAAATTTAATTCTTCAATATCTTTGTAATTACACACCGACAAAATCTGTAACTTGGCGAAAACTTGCGACTAAATTTGGAGGATAACAGATCTTAGCTAGGTGCCCTAGTTTTTGAGATATAAAATGGGTCACGCTGGGGAAATTCACTCCAGCTGGGCTTCCTATAAACCCTTATATCTTTTGCGGCAAATTCTGATATTTGGCGACTGATTCCGACTAATTAGCGACTAAATTTGTGAGAAAACAGATCTTCGCTAGGTGTCCTAGCTTTTGAGATTCAAAATGGGTCACGCTGGGGAGACTCCAGCGGGGCCACCTATAAACCCTTATATCTTTTGAACCTGTGACTGGCAAATTCTGATATTTGGCGACTAATTGGCGACTAATTTTTTTTGTTATCAAAATTAAGATCCGTGATGGTGGCCATGCCAGTGTCAGCCACACGATATGTCACACGATACAGTGCAAAACTTTTTTTTTTTTAATTTTCTTGCCCCCCAAAGTGACCAATATATTCAAAATTAATTTATTTACTTTACCCGTCCGTGTTTGGGTCACAGAAATCCATATGTGTACCAAATTTCAACTTAATCAGTTTATTATTAGGTCTTTACCTATGAAATTGCCGTTCTGCAGTACTGGCCATTTCAAATCAAAATGATTTTTGTTTGGCTAAGAATTCTAATTTTAAATTAATTTTATTTTAAAAACGGATTTTTTTTCCAAAAGTACTTAGTCATTTGTTTATTGATTAGTGTTACATTTTCATCGCATTTCAATCTTTTTCGTCATCATGGATACGTTAAAAATTCGAGTAATTATGGAATATGAGTACCGTCGTGGCAGCAACGCGGCACAAGCGGCACACAACATCAACGACGTTTACGGAGCTAACACTACAAACCAACGCACCACTTGTTATTGGTTTGCTCGCTTCCGTAGTGCTATTCTGTAAATATCTCACCGTGAAAACATGAGTGAAGTGATCTTAAAGTGAGCTGTCAATAGTGTCAACCCCTATCATCAGGTGGGATGACGGCTCACTGCACGCTCACTTCACCTGAGTTATCACGGTGAGATGTTTACAGAATAGCACTACCGTTCTGGAAATTTCGACCTGAAAAATGAACCTCGCGGTCGTCCGAAGACTTTGGTCGACAATGACGAATTAAAGGCGATTGTGGAAGATGATGATACACAATCTACGGCTGAATTAGCAGCAGCTTTCGACGTTAGCGTCAAAACAATATTGGTCCATTTGCGTCAAATTGGCAAGGTAAAAAAGCTTGACAAATGGGTGCCCCGCGAACTCAATAATCGCCAGCGCGAAGTACGCGTCGAGACGTGCCTTGCACTGCTCAACAGACACACAAATGAAGTAATTTTGAACCGCATTGTTACCTGCGATGAAAAATGGATTCTGTTTGATAACCGCAAGCGATCAGCAAGTTGGTTGGATCCTGGTTCAGCACCTAAACAATGCCCTAAACGAAAACTTACCCCTAGAAAAGTGATGGTCACTGTTTGGTGGTCTAGCGCCGGTGTGATTCATCACAGCTTCTTACCAAACGGGGTGAGCATTACTTCAGATGTGTACTGTGAAGAACTGAACACAATGATAGAGAAGCTGGCACATCTCCAACCAGTATTGGTCAATCGCTCGTCTCCGCTGCTCCTGCACGACAACGCGCGACCTCATACTGCACAGCAGACGGTCTGCAAGTTGCAAGAACTGGGGTTGGAAGCTCTCCGTCATCCGCCCTACTCATCAGACCTTGCGCCTACAGACTACTACTTTTTCCAGAATTTGGATAACTTCTTGGCGGGAAAAAAATTCAATACCCGAGAGGCAGTACAAAATGCCTTTGTAGAATTTGTTTTTTTCAAATCAAATCAAAATCGTTTATTTGCATAAAATGTGGTGGGTACAAAAGGTGTTACATATAAAATTTAGTGCGAAGACACATTCCGCCATGCAGTGATGGCATGCAAATATTTAGTTAACATACAATAAAATTATAGACACGATAACAGAATTCTATGAACGAAAATAACATTAAAATCAAGGCAATACCAATTTGAATTAAAATTACACACTACATATCTAAACAGTAAGGTAAGTAGCGACAAGGTAATTACCGAAGGAACTTAAATTAACTAAAACTGACTACAATGCATTCCTGAAGTGGTAGGACTGGCACGATTTTTTGTTGAGAAATTCGCCGATTGAATAAAAACTATGCGATATCAACCATTTTTTCAAAACCACGCAGAATTTTTTGTAAGGTAGTTCTGTTATCCAGATATGTAGTGAGTTATATATAAGTGGCGCCATATACACACAACTGCGTCTGAATAGTTCTATCCTAGGTACAGGGATTTTTAATAAATACTGTGTGACTTTTCGTTTGTTAAAATTGTTTTTCGCTTCAAAGAGTTTATAGTTAATTTTAACAAATTTTGCGATTTCGTAAATGTAAATACAAGGAACGGTAAGAAGATTGTGTGATTTAAACACTGGTCTACATGATTCAGACCAGTCCATGTTAAAGATTGCACGAATACATTTTTTTTTGTGCTATTAGTATTCTAGAGATTTCCGAAGAATTCCCCCAAACAATGATACCATACCGAATAATAGAACAGACATAGGCGTGATACACCATCATCGCAGTTGGGTTGGATGTCTCATCTTTAACTTTTCTTAAAGCATAAACAAATCTATTTATTTTCAAGCATATGTCATCAATATGTTCTTTCCAAGTGAAGTGTTCATCGAGTGTTATTCCTAGAAATTTAGTTTTATGAACTTGTTCGACTAATTGGTTCCTGTGAGATATTTTAAGTTGGAGGCATTTACTCTTTTGCGTTTTGAAATTTAATATTTTAGTTTTTCCTACGTTAACTTTTAAAGCATTGTTGTCTAACCATGTGATAATGTTGTTTAAGGTGTTATTTATGTCTGAGTCATAGTTTTCAAAGTTCTTACAATCTATAATTACCGTCGTGTCGTCAGCAAAAAGGACACAATCTTGTTCTATTGCTTGAGGGAGAGATCGTTAACATACACGAGGAATAACGGTGGCCCTAGAATGCTTCCCTGCGGTACACCAAAGTAATTATGTCTAGGTTGGGAATCGAAATTGGAGATACTCTTGGCTCTATCTTCGAATTTAGTGATCCTCGTGATTTGGCTTCTATTCGATAAATATGATTTGAACCATTCTAAGGCTGGACCTCTTAGGTATACCGATTTTATCCAATTTGTCGAGTAGAATTGAGTGATGAACGAAATCGAAAGCTTTGCTTAGGTCTAAGAACAGAGCTGATGTTGTAACTTTAGCGTTAATGCTGTTTAAAATTGATTTGACTAGGTTAACTGCTGCTAGTGAAGTTGATCTGTTCTTCCTAAACCCGTATTGTTCTTTAGCAAGAACATTATACTTATCAAAGAAAGAGAGAAGTCTTTTATACATAACTCTTTCAAAGACCTTCGATAGGATTGGTACCAACGCAATAGGTCGGTAGTTATTTTTATCAGTTTTAGAGCCTTTTTTATGCAGTGGTTTTATTACAGATATCTTAAGTTTGTCCGGGAAGCAGCCTTGTTCTAATGATAAGTTGATGATGTATGAAAGTGGTTCTGAAATGTATTGAGCGATATTTTTAAGAAGGTCTGTAGTAATATCATCATAGCCGGCTGCCTTAGTGCTTTTTAATGTTTTTAATATGGTAAAAATTTCAGTAGGATTAGTAGGGTTTAGAAATATGCTTTTGTCGTTGCTTTTAATATTACTTTGGTTGTTAGTGTTGTTTTGTAAGGCTGTGTTGGTTTCAACAATATCAATAAAAAAGTTGTTGAATACATTTGCGATATCAGAGCCTGATGTAGCTGTATTACCATTGTCAACTATACTGTTAATATATTCACGAGATGTTACATTACCTGTGCTCCGTTTGACAATATCCCATGATGCTTTACCCTTATTTTTGGAGTACGCAATATGTTTTAGATTACATAAAGATTGCAAATTATTGATACATTTTCTTAACAAATTAGAATATGCCTTAAATCTAGTTTTATTATCACTTGTTTTGTTTAAATAATATTTGTTGCCTCCCGTCCAGCTGATTTCTTTAAGAAGGGCATTAATAAACTGCCACTGCGTTGGCAAAGATGCATTGATTGCATGGGTGATTACTTCGATTAATACAAAGAAAAAATGCATGAAAAAAATTCGTTTAAATTTTTTCATACAAAACGGCAATTTCATAGGTAAAGACCTATTCGGACCAAATTGGCTGTGACAGATGGACATACAGACAGACAGACACGAGTAGAGTGATCCTATAAGTTAAAACACGCCATAGGTATATGCGACATGCGACTAACACTAAACGTCAAAACGGAACGTCCTTAGGATTGCAGACGCTAGGGGATTCCCGGTTCCATAGACTGCAATTCAAACAAATCTCGCACACATATTTGAAATGCCATCTCTTCTATGAGCAGTATATAGAATTAATAGGTATATTTTATGCTTGTAAGATTCCGTATCGTGTACCTACATGCCACTAAGCTAGTATTTTTTTTTCCGTTATAACTTAGTTGATGGTGTTTTCTTAAGGTATGGCTATAGTGTTTAAAGGTATGGAGGGCATTGCCCCACAATGCCCCTCCCCTGGCTACTGGGCCAGCAGGGCTGCTGGCCTAGTTTTTGAGATATAAATGTGGCCAAGCAGACGTTCTCCAGATCGGCCACCAATGAACCCTTATAACTTTTGAACCAGTGACCGACAAATTCTGATATTTGGCGGCAAATTTCGGCTATTTAGCGACTAATTTGTTGTGTTTCAAAATTTAAATTCCTGATGGTGGCCAAGCCAGTGTCAGCCCCACCACCATAGTATAGTCTCAAGAGCTAGATCGATGAGTTTACGATAAAATTTTTGATCTAGCTCTTGGACTAGTGCTAAAATGTTAGTTTTTAGGGTTCCGTGCCTCAAAAGGAAAAAACGGAACCCTTATAGAGGATCACTCGTGT
The DNA here is from genome assembly GCA_946251885.1 of Cosmia pyralina. Taxonomy (NCBI): domain Eukaryota; kingdom Metazoa; phylum Arthropoda; class Insecta; order Lepidoptera; family Noctuidae; genus Cosmia; species Cosmia pyralina. The sequence goes on along the minus strand of OX276350.1, from coordinate 20,770,673 downwards.
GTCTGTCTGTCTGTCTGTCCGTCTGTCACAGCCAATTTGCTCCGAATCTAATGGAGCGATTAAGTTGAAATTTGGTACACATATGAATTTCTGTGACCCAAACACGGACGGGTAAAGTAAATAAATGTTCCTTCCCGTCTTTGTATATTTTAGAAGTGGCAATTTTTGTTAAAATGAATTTAAATTTATTTCCGTCACTAGCCGATATTAGGACTCGTTCAGGTCCTATGAGAACACAGTATAAAAATTTATTACATACAGGCAATTACAAAACTGCACTACTTAGGAAAAGTATTATGTCAATGGGGCCTATAATATACAATAAAATTCCGCACAATTTTAAAGAACACCCTAATCGAATATTTAAATCTAAGCTGACTGCATTATTATTAGAAAAATGTTATTATTGTATAAAAAAGACTTTCTAAATGATACAAATATATAACATATAAAAAAATGTAATGACATATTATACGAGAATTTATATTATAAATCAGAATGACTTAATTATTATTTTGATGAAAATGTATCCTTACTTTTTACGACTGCATGATTTATATGAATATCGTTTGTTTTTTTTTTTTAGTTTTTAAGTCTTTGCATGCCGTAAGGTAGAATGTAGCGGAAACATTTACTGATGTACCATCTTATACCTGTACCTACCTACATTATTGGCAAATAAATAAATCTGAATCTGAATCATTGTAGTTGAAAAACATGTTCTTCTGTACATTCCAACTGTAAATGTAAGTTTGTACTCAAAATATTGAGAGATTTACCATGTTATTTTAAGACCACAGACTTCTTATAGGTTTTCCTGTAATCTACAGATAAATATCTATTTTCTGTATTTTTTTCAAAGTTTTAGGCTCAGTAGTTTCGGAGATAAGGGGGGGGGGGGGGGATGGTCAATTTTCACCTATTTTCTTAAATAACTTTAAAACAATTTATTTTAAAATTATAAAAAAAAATATATTTGAAACCCTCATAGTAATTCCTTTCATTTGATACGTAACATGGTATAGTTTGCAAAACTTTTTTTTTTTAATTTTCTTATTTGTCCCCCAAAAGTGACCCCCATATTCAAAATTCATTTATTTACTTTACCTGTCCATGTTTGGGTCACAGAAATTCATATGTTTACCAAATTCCAGCTTAATCGGTCCATTAGATTCGGAGCAAATTGGCTGTGACAGACGGACAGACAGACAGACAGACAGACAGACAGACAGACAGACAGACAGACAGACAGCCAGACAGACAGACAGACACACGAGTGATCCTATAAGGGTTCCGTTTTATCCTTTTGAGGTACGGAACCAAAAAAATAAAAGTAACACTTATAATATATTATTACAACTTTTACAGTAAGATTAATCTTCAAGAGTCGCCGAGATCGTTAATCAACACAGCTATAGCAAAGTCACGCACTGCAGTTCTACACTGCATCTCAAATAAGACAGTGACCGTTTACGTTTACGGAGACAATTAAACAACTGCTATTCTCATTTATGGAAACTTTCTAAACTTACAATTCAATATCACAATTTTTATGTTCCTGATCGGATTATACAGAACAAACTAGGAGACCCTACAAAGAAGTCGGCTGCCCTTTTAGCCCTAATGTTCACTATGTGGACTAATAAAACAAAGACCTGCGGAGGCTGACTTAATGGCTTTTATAATTGTAAGATGTGGTAAGTGAGAGTGACATAAATTCTTCAACTCTCACAGTACTCGTACATACAGCAGCTCAACTTAGAGCTGACATCAATTGAAAAAATAATGTGGATTAATAAGACTTGCTGCTGATGTTTCTTTGCTATAAGCAATGCTAATTGAAGAATTATATAAGTACCTACTTACTTAATAAACTAGAATATAACCAGATAATTTATTAACTAACTGAATTATTGCAGACAACTCTAAACATCTACTCTGTTTAACCAATACACACATCAACACGGTCTAGGGATATTTCATACTCAATTAAATAGGGTCTCCCTTGTTTGACCAAAAGGAATTTGACAAATTTTCACTTCCCAAAAAATTTTTCGCATAATTTCATTTGCCAAATTATTACTTAGCAAAAAATCTATTCACAAAAAGTTGTAACGCAAACCTAATGTTTGGCAAATGAACGTTTAAACTATAACTTGTTTACCAACTAGTACTTCTAACATTTTTTATTTAGTCAAATATTTCATTTGGAATAACAGTTTTTATGCAAAATCAAATAAGCCAAATACTTATTTAGTATCGTCAGTTTTCAATTCACCCTTTCCTATTCAGTCAAACTTCAATGACAAAAATGTGAACTACTAAGTGGGTAGGAGGTAAATCATAAATGGCGCTCAATGTGTGCTCTTCTTTTTCTATATAATGTAGTCGTTCCTGGCACAGTAGGTAGTAGGTCACAGTTTTTTAAAATAAGTAATTAATCTAATCTAAATAATTCAGTTCCGGGTAACCTACTAAAAACAATCTCTTTTTTCTATTAATGCAAGTCGTGTCGTGTCTAACCTAACCTAACCTACCCATTTTTTTTTAAAGAAGAAATTAACCTAATCTAAATTGTTGAGTTCCGGATAACCTACTAAAAACAATATATTTTTTTCTATTAATGCAAGTCGTGTCTGGCACTCGCCGGCCGCTACCGCGGCACCGCTCGCTTCGCTCGCTCGGCTCGTGCGTAGGAGGTCACAGTTTTAACCTAACCTAACCTAACCATTTTTTTTTAAAATAATTAACCTACTCTATCTACTTCCATAAATATCAAGTAACCATAAATTTGACTTGTTTCAGACAAATTCAAGCACAAAAACTTACAAAGAAGTACGCAAAAGACATCAAATTTTACCAGCAAGTCAAATGTCTAAAAATCTTATTTTTGCCTTAATATTTTTTGTCTTAACAAATCATTTCACCAAACGTTTATTGTCTGAAGATTTTTTGCTGTAATAAATCATTTAATTAAAGACCAAATTCCATAATGACATTATACTTGGTAATATTTTGCCAAGTAAAAATTTGACCAAATGAAAATATGCGTACTAAAATCATTCGAAATATTGCAATGGTATAAAAAAGGTTGCTAAAATTTGTTTGGGTAATGAAATTTTGTCAAAATCTTTTTGGCAAAACGGCAGGCACCCAATTAAATAACTCGAAAAGTACTGGCCGCATTGGAATCTTTTATACACCGATTTGTTTGTAATTTATCTCAGACTAATTCCAAATTCAAATTTTTGAAAATTCTTTTGTTTCGGTGGCATAAAAATGTCTTGATGTGTAGGAGAGGGAATTTTCATTTGTGCGAAATTTAGAAAACAATACGAATTACGTTTAGTTACAGTTTTTTTCATTTTTAAACGAAAGATAAAATTGAGGTATTGTAGCCATGCAACGCCGACATTTGACGAGGGCGGAGATGTTACGAGCTGTGGGAATGCTGGAAGCTGGGTCTGTTCAGCGTAATGTTGCTGAGGCCATAGGGACCCACCAAAATGTAATTTCAAGATTGTGGACACGCTATCGTGCCACAGGTGAAGCAGCGGAGAGGCACCGGGGGCCAAGTCGCATCACTACTCCCAGAAAAGACCGATTTTTGCAAATTACTGCGCGAGCTCAACCAAATGCAACGGCGACTCAATTGGTCCAAAGGCTGCGAGTGGAACACCAAGTGCTTGTGAGTGACCAAACTGTAAGAAGGCGACTGCATGAAAGCAATCTACGCTCTCGTAGACCACTCCGGGTCCCACCTTTACGGAGAGGCAATCGTGGACGACGATTAGAATGGGTTCGGAACCACGTGGACTGGGGCCGTGAGCAATGGTCCAATGTGCTGTTCACGGATGAATCCAGGTTCGGCTTCCATCCAGATTCACGAAGGACGCGTGTTTGGCGAGTTCCTGGACGATGGAGCCGTCTCCAGAACCCTCAGGAAGTTCACCCATACCAAGGAGGAACAATTATGGTTTGGGCAGGAATTCGTCTTGGAGGACGGACGGATTTCGTTTGGGTGCGGGGCAATATGACGGCAGAACGATACGTCCAACAGGTGCTGGGGCCCGTAATCTTGCCCCACAGAACACAAATGGGGCAAGATTTCCTGCTCATGCACGACATTGCCCGGGCACACACGGCGAGAACGGTAGCAGCTTGGTTACATACACACAATGTTAGGGCCTTAGACTTGCCTGCTCAATCGCCAGATCTAAATCCCATTGAGAATGCGTGGGATATGCTGCAAAGAAGAGCTCTGAAGGAAGTTTCTGAAAATCTGGCTACAGAAGATCAACTTTTTGCGCACCTCAGCAGGACATGGGACAATATTCCTCAGCAAGACATTGACAACCTTGTTCTGAGCATACCGAATCGTTGCCGATGTGTTATGAACATCATGTGCGCTTTCTCAGACTATTAACTTCAAGTTTATAAACACAAATTAAATGATTTTTCTATTTTTTTCAGTTTTTACTCACAAATTAAAAGTTAATTCATATACGGTTTCCGTCTATGCTTCATTTTTTTTCCATAAAATCCTGAAATTTTAATCTAACTACCTTAACCATTATTAAAAAATGGTAGAATATTAAATAACGTATCTTTTAAATATATACATGTCATATAAATAATTAACACATTGATAGTAATTCGCTTTTTTAAAAATATCCCTAGACCGTGTTGATGTGTGTATATGGAACCACTCTGTGCAGAAAACAGAGCTTGTTACCTATCTCAAGGATCTCTAAAATAAGTGACGTTCTGTGTTGTCACACATAAGATGAAATAATCATATTTAAAAAAAATATTTATACATTTTATTCCTAAAAAATCGCGATAATAGACGTGTGTATTAGAAATACTACTCTGTTTAACCAATTATATTTCAGATCGCCGTTCATAAAAATAGAATCAAGACTTCGCTTAACAGGTAAGCTCGTTTGATTCACAATTTGAAGACCACAGACTTCTTATAGGTTACGCATTACGCAGAATACGCGCATTGACGTGGAGTTGCGGATACCAGCCCGGATTACCTGCGGAGGGGGGGGGGGGGGGATGGTCAATTTTCGTCTTTTTCCTTAAATAACTTCAAAACAATTTATTTTAAAATTATAAAAAAAAATATATTTGATACCCTCATAGTAAGATACTTTCATTTGATATGTCACGGTATAGTTTGCAAAACTTTTTTTTTTTAATTTTCTTATTTGCCCAAATTGGCTGTGACAGACGGACAGACAGGCAGACAGACACACTAGTGATCCTGTAAGGGTCCCGTTTTTTTCATTTTGAGGTACGGAACCCTAAAAATGAAGAAAGTGGGTTTTTCCGAAAATCTACCCATAATGGGGTGAAAAAGGGTACTAAATTTTTCAGGGGAGGATTTTACTGCGGGGCTTGATTAAATCGAAAATTGGTGTAAATAATCTTTCAGTCAAGTTATGGAAACATCTGAAACGATTCTTTAAAATTCCACTCCTGTGGGCATGAAAACAGGGAATACAGTTTATATGAAAAATCTTATTTATTTGTTTAATTAACTTGAAACTTGGCACAGATACTTGCCTAAGTAATAAAGTTTGTCATTAATAGTTTTTCATAATTACCCTGGGTTAGAGGGGGAGGGGAAGAGGAGGGGGTGGGTGAGAGGGAGGGGGGTTGGTGAGGAGAGGTAGGCGTGGTGAGGGGTGAGGGGAAGGGGAGGGGTTGGTGAGGTGGAGGTGAGGGGGAGAGGAAGGAGAAGCGATGAAGGGGGTGTTAGAGTGGGTGAGAGGGGCAGGGAGAGGTTAGCGGGAAGGGGATACGGTGAACGAACGTGCTAATCTCTGGAACTACCAGTCGGACTTTAAAAATTCTTTTTTCATTTTATAGCCCAAATCTTAAGGAAGGCTTTAAGCATATTTAGGTAACATCACTTTAGGACCTTTACGTGCCGAAATAAAAGAAAAAAAAAGGCAGAAGTAACCCCTAAGCGAAAAGGAAGTAATAGCGCGGGCAGGCAATGCGATGCGACGAGGTGGGTCGGGGGAACAAGAAATTTCACGCGGACGAAGTCGCGGGCAACAGCTGTATATTATAATAATCACAGTAATATTCTATAGGGGTCAGTGGATACTACTGGGGGCACTATGAAAAAAAGACAGAAAAATTTCACCAAAAACCATCGCCTAATCAAGCCCTCGGGACCCGGTGGGATGTGGGAAATTTTTTTCATAGTGCCCCGTTACGTACACTCCAACCTATAAAGGCGAAAGTTTGTGAGTGTGTGTGCGCGTGTGTTTGTATGTTTGTTACTTCTTCACGCTCAAACGGCTGGACCGATTTGGATGTTATTTGGTATATGGATTGCATAACCTATTCAATGTGACTGCCATTTTGATCGCTTAGTTTGGGGATGGCCTGAAACACAGGTTTTTATTAACCTAGCTCAGGCAGGTCGCCACAAGTTATAACGTAGTACCAACGCACCTTTCATAGGTAACAAACATGTGTAAATTAAATTATACTAGTTTCTATAAATGTATTTAGGTAAGCTAATCTGTTAAGAACTTGGTACTACTAAGAATTTGTAAGTTTTGTAAATGTATTACTTTGTAAAAAGGACGTAAGTAAATAAAATTATTATTATTTAAATTATTTTGTTTTTGTGGGTTTTTGTGTGAGAGTATTTCTGGGTGGTCTCGCGCGGTAGACGATATCTCTAAAGTTTTGTATGAGAGCTGTATATTAAACTGTTGTTGGAATCGTTATGAAATAAGATACCACATCTCGCAGTTAGAAGGTTATACCCTAGATTAAAACATAGGCTGCTTATTATCCCGGTCTACGCGGGTGAAACCGCGGGGCGCAGCTAGTTATTATTATATTATTATTATAATACTAGCGGAACCGACAGACGTTCATGTTCTTCTGAACGATCCTAGAACCCGACTGCAGCGCTATCTACTGGTCCAATTGTGTTTTCAAATCATCCAGGAACTCATTGAAATATACACACAAAATTTCATCTAAATCGGTCCAGGCGTTTAGGAGGAGTTAGGTGACAAACACACGTACAGAAGAATTATATTTATTAAGATATCAGCAGTGTATAGGTAGATACTGCTGGCGCGACTAAACCCGTATTACGGGATAAATAATAGGTATTGTATGTATGCTTCTACTAATTGGAGATGGATTTGGATTTGGTTGGATTGGGATTGCTAATTGGCTTTTTTTCCCCTAGTTTGGAGATCAGGGTTTCAATGTATTGTGCATAGCATAACCACCTAGTTATAAATAGAACATTGTTTTAGTTAGTACCTTGTTTTAGCTTCTTCTTCTATAAACATTTTTTTTTTTTAATTACCATGCATGACCTAAAACTTGGTCAATTCTGCGCCCCTTCAGGGTCTGCGCCCTGTGCCTGGGCACCGCTGGCACCGCCCTAGTTATGGCATTGATTGGATCTATTAGGTACATTGATTAGTCGGATTAGGAACATATCAAACAAAAATCGTATTTTTTTGCTGTCCGCACCCAGGTAGAATAATAAATAAAAAGCTTTTGCCAAAAAAAATAAACAACCGACTCCCAAAAAAAAAACACTACAAAGTGAAAAATAACTTTAATTTCGGAAGTCGGTGTCTTTGGTTTTTTTAATTTAATTTTTTTCCACCGACTTCCGAAATTAAATTTATTTTTCACGTTGTAGTGTTTTCTTGGGAGTCGGTTGTTTTTTTTTTGTAAAAAGTTTTTATTTTTCACTTTTTAGTGGTGCCTACCCCACACAAATTCGAATACCACTCTGCAAAATAAATTAGAGCATCATTCACATTAAATTTATGAAGCTAACTCAAAAGCCACTCATCAGAACTTGAAGATATTTCTAAGCGACCATCTCAAATAAAAACTTTGCAAAAAGGCAAATATACGTCGCGCTAAGCCGTGTCAGAAGTTTGGAAGGCGTAGTTTTATGTTGACGGAGATAACGAGGCGACGAAATCTGGCGTCTGACAATCAAGGCCACAACATACAACTCAAGTAGCGCAATTTGAAGCGGCATATAATTACCAATAAAATCATTTATAGCCAGAGTGCACCTCATGACAATTCCAATAAGCCCAAACACGGCTAGAATACTTTGTTTTATTACCGAGTTCCGGTGCCTACCTTCCGGCTTCTTCATCAGATCGGTTCGATGGTACTATTTTCATCAGAACCATTTATTTAAAGCTTTGTCATAGTCGCTTAACTATCTTAATCGAGATATCTTATCGCCACCCGTGAAATACTTATTTATTTATTTATATATACTTTATTGTACACCACAAAAATACATAACAAAAAAAGACATAATCAAACACTACAAAATATACAATCGTATATCGTATCGTGTATCGTTATTATCGTTGAGAAGTTTCCGTGGCCATCTGTGGTCTTCTTCATCAGTTCCACTTCACCAGATGCTACTTTCTGAATGCAAATGCTTGATTTGTTGATGAAAATACCAAAATCGCTATATGTATGCCTATAATTTGTGAGGAGTTCCCTCAATTCCTCATGGATCCCATCATCAGAACTGGATTTTGATAAAAATGGGACCAATCTGGAAGTATATCTTTTCAAACAAAAAAAGAATTTTCCAAATCGGTTTATAAATGACGGAGTTCTGAGGTAACAAATACAAAAAAAAAAAAAAAAAAAAAAACAACCGAATTGAGAACTTCCTCCTTTTTTTGAAGTCGGTTAAAAATAGTCACCATCTTTGTGCTCTAACTGGTACAGTTAGTTAGTAGGCAGCAATTTATATATTTACGAGTAGTTTTTCATTATCAGTCGATATGATGATTATAGGTTAAAGTTGAAGCAGGTTAAAGTTCGCAGTATTTCTCTGTCACAAACAAGAATGACTAGCAAATCAATTCATGGAACTCGTTAATGAATAACAACACATTGATCAATGCGAGAGCAAAATTATAATAAGTTGTGATTGAATTACTACGCCGCACGCAACAGTCATAAACACATCTTTACAGTTTTTGTGCGGCTTGGTAATGAGCTGACCAGAGTGTACCTACTTACTTACCTACCTGCATTAGGAGGTATGTAAAACATAACATCGTGGCTAAATTCACCTACACCACACGCGACGCCGAACCTACTGCTCGATTTTTGCGAACAATTGGGGGAATCCAAAGTTACAGTATGTCAAAGTTGTAAAAAAATCTTGTAAAAATGTAATTTCATACCGCGCTAAAAGCAACAAGGTTTTGGCGGGGTATGAAATTACTTGTTTTGTTTTGGTCATATTCATATTTTTCAATATTAAAATGAACAGCAGACGTCTTTACAGTTTCGTTAACAATGCTTTACTGAACTGTGACTGATGCTTTACTATTTAACTCGGCATCAATACGGTGTACCTACACGCGGTTCCAGCGCGACTCTGGCGCGGCTCCGGTGCGGCACCTGTGCGGTTTTCATTCGTATACCTCTGTTTTTTATATTTCTATGGTATACCTACTATACAAAAACATGCGGTCCGGCGCCGGTGGGGCTGCGGCGTCATGTACATGAAGCCTTAGCCTTTAGGCAGAGGAATACCTAGTAGAACATCCACATTTAAGCAGCTATATCCAGTCCCATGTGTAGTAACTAGTAAGTGTATAGTCTGACCTTTCAAAAATTCTGTCTCCGGGCTGCTGATGAATTCGTAATGGAAAACCACCTGGATCTGGGGATCCAAGGACTCCACGCTCTCCAGTCGCGCTTGAGACTCAAGGAGGCATTATTAGGGACGGAGTTGCAGCATGCGGCTTGCGGCGTTAAATGAGCTGCAACTTTAGTTTCTGCTCCTAATTCACGAGTTATCCACTTACAGCTTTTAGATTACTGTAAGCATTGATCGAAGCTCTGGAGAACAGTGGTGGCCCAGCTGTAACGGCCACGACTTAGCTCGTAAACCTTTCCTAGAACCAAAAATTCAAAGACATGTGACATCTACTAACCCGCACTGGGCCCGCGTGGTGGATTACGGCCCACGCCCTCTCATCGAGAGGGGGCCTGTGTTCCAGCAGTGGGAACATTGTAGGCTGATTATGCATTAAGCAGCTATCAGTTGCCGATGAGTACCGTAGGTAAGCTCACTCAGGTGCTGACTGGCCACGGCTGCTGGGGAAAGTACCTGAACAAGTTTGGGTTAGAGGCCACGGAAATTTTCCACCACTGTGGAGGTGGCTTGGATTCTGCACAGCACACGCTCGAGGAGTGCCCTGCGTGGGCTTCTGAACGACGGATCCTGGTTGCTAGGATCGAGCGAGATTTCTCTCTGCCAGCAGTAGTTGGTCTGCCCATGAGTGACCTCAAGACGGCGCACAGTGGTCAGGTGCTGCCTTGCACACTTGCACAATTAGGTTTCGGGGAGATTCCTTAACATCAGTCTCCCAGAGATGTGCCCTAACAGACGTTACACAGAGGGGGTTTTGGATCAGTCTTTTGAGAGTCAACGGTGCCCCTTCTATGTGCAGATGGTGACCACCGGGGTGGTTTTAGTAAGGTAATAATCCTACACTCCACGGTCTTATCCCCAAAGGACGGGCGCCTTTCGAAGGTTTTACATTACCTACACATAAATAAACTCACTACTTCTTCTTCTTCTTTTTTACACAACCCACCTGCTACGATCCTTACTTACTCCTTTTGCTTCGTTTACTTACTTTCATTCATCTGGTCTACACGCACGACCAGTTACGAGTAGGACTATACGCACCTTTCTGAAGAACAACACCAGATCAAAATTGATTTCTTTCAGGACTAAACTATCAACCCGAGTTTGATGACTTGGTAGGGCCGCTAGCTAGAACACTAGTTTGTCTATGAAAAACTTTTTACGTGGTTGAAGTTAGGCAGCTGGCCCTTGTTGATTTGATCATGATCATCAGAGACATGGGCCTCTCCTGTCGTAAACACCTAGGTAAGTATACCACCATTAACTCGATCCTCGGCTCATCTAGCTTCATAGCAACATAACACAACTTCACGCCTATATTGACGCGGTAGGCAGAGGGGCGGGAGGAAACGCCCAGGTGTCACCATTGTGTGGATCGCCCGGAGGACACGGTGGAGCATACAGTGGAGGTCTGCCCGGCTTGGGCGGAGCACCGCTGTGTTCTCACGGAGGCGATCGGCGGCGGCGATCTCTCACGTCCAACCCTGGTCCAGGCCATGGTGCGGAGCGAGAGTGCATGGGAAGCCGTCACCTCCTTCTGCGAAGCAGTAATGCTCGCGAAGGAGGAAGCGGAACGCGTGAGGGAGAGGCAACAGCCGCGCCCTCGCGCCCCTAGCCGCCGTAGGAGACGCCCTGGGCGGCGGGAATCGATTGCCGATTCCCGGCCACCGTAGGCGCGGGCTAGCGGACGACGAGTAATGGGCAGCTCGCCGTCCGGTAAGGACCAGGCCCGGGTCGACGGCGCGTTGTGTTCCACGCGCGCCTCAAAGAGATGTCAGCAGTGACGGGGTCAATTGGGCCGATGCCGCCGGGGTCGCGGGTAGTTCGAAAGAGATACCGTGGCCCTGGCACGGGCAACTGAAGGAACATGGGTGGGTTTTAGTCAGTAAAAGTCTGACACGCCCTCCCGCTCTACCCAGAGCGGGAGAAGTCATTTGATGATTTCCCATCCACAAAAAAAAAAAGGCAGAGGTTTAGGTAATAGGTAGGCACACGCACTTTTCGCCAGCTTACCACCAGCCAACCTATTATAAGGTGAATGCGCTGTGGTTGCCCGCGAAATTAAATTTTTCTTGCGTTTTTTGTAATTTGCAGGTCAGTGTTAGGTCGTATCTTGATCAAAATATGATTCGCGACAATAACTAATATTGTATTTACCGTGGTTTTGGTCTGATTTCCGAAATCAGACCAAACCACTGCAAATACTTAATTGTTATTGTCGCGAATCATATTTTGATCAAGATACTGACCTGCAAATTGCAAAAAACGTAGGTAAGAAAAATTGAATTTCGCGGGCTACCCTGGCACTTCCCCCTTATGCAGAGTTTTTCTTCAGTTCTTTTTCCCTGTTCATAGTAGGTAGGCACCTACACCTTCCAACCAGTAGCAACCTTGGACTATTGTAGGAGATGTTAGCAACACTTCATTGTGTATCGTTAAGTGCCATCAATTTATAAAGGTACTAGACGTAGAATCATTTTATCCATTGAACGATAATACACTAAATGATTTGACGGTCCCCTTGGCCTTGTAAAGGAAAGGAGCTGCGGGTGGTAATAAAATATTACGTCTGTAAGTGTCACAGATCATAGAGTCATCGTAGAGGTAGATATCCATGTCTGTCAGGATACTTACCTGTTCGACTGCCTCGTTGGTCTAGTGGTTGCAAGCTCTACTGCTGAGCTGAGGTGCTGGGTTCGATTCCCAGGTCGGGCAGTGTTATTGAGTTTTCCCATCAGAGATTTCTCTGTAGCAGCCCAGTCTGGATAGACTTGATTTCATTGGACGTAAACATACCAATTGGCGAAATTTAGGTGTTCTAAGGTAGATACATCTCTGCCTAACCGTTCGGGGATAACAGGCGTGGTGTTAAGGCTCCCGCAGACAGGCGCGATGCGACTCCGTTAGAACAATTTCAATGAAGTTTTCATAGAAATTGTTCCATCAGTGTCGCGTCGCGCTTGTCTGCGGGAGCCTTTAACATTACATGTTATGATATCTACCTGCCTACCAGACCATAATACCTGCTTAGGCATTCCCGCATGATAGGTAGGTAGGTACGGATAAACACCACATCAGGTTTACCAAACTGTCAAATTTCTCTAAATGATTTTAAACCTTAAAATTTTGAAGGCTAAGTTCAAAATCGAATGAGAAAATTTGACAGTTTGTAGTAACTTCACCTGCTGGTGTGTACTTACATGTGACAAGCGGCAAAATCTCTTTCTTTCGTGGATAAGAAATCACTCCCGTGTTACTACTTTCCAAGAGCAACTGCTTAAAGTTAGGTTAGTCTATGATTTTTTGATCTCCACATAGACAAACAAATAACGAAAGGGTTTTGAATTACATGCGTATCCCTATTGGAGAGCTATTTTATTATTTCTAAGAAGGTAGGATAAATCATTGTTAATTTTCTTTTGCGTAAACCCTCTAGGAACGTAACGAGAGACAGGAGAGCGGCGACGGCGCGCGTTAAATATGCAGCAGGCTGAATAATGCAAGCACTCGAGTCCGCGCCGTACTCTATACTCTATGGCCGGTTTGCGAGACTAGGGAATTTTATTATACAGCCAAGTATTTACTCTTACTTACGAACATGGTCGAATCTTTGATTTTCGAAATAAATTAGACGTTGGTGATTTGCGCTACATGATCCTTTGTAATGGGTAGAATAGAATACTCATTATTATGCACACCATTGAAATTACAGTATGAATGTTGAAATTTTACATAGGGTGACAATGCGCGGTCTCATCGCTAAAAGCGATCTTTTACATGGGTACTTAGCATGAGTACCTACCTACCGACAACACGAAAGACAGTCAGGGCAGACGCCCTGACTGTCTTTCTTAGGTGACAGTTTTTTTTTTAAATTCAGCGTCATGGGTAATGCAAAAACAAGCATCAGCCACCCATAGCCTCAATACAGTCAGCGTCAATAATATCGGGACGAACAGACTGTTCAAAATGGAAAGTTTCAGAATGAAGACAGTACACGACAACTGTCATTCTGACAAGAACTTTATCCAATTGAGATAAAGTTTAATTTGCTTAACTGTTGAAATCATTTTGAACAGTCTGTTCGTCCCGATAGTTTTGACGCTGACTGTGCTTAAATAATTACTTATTTCTTAGTTACGATTCTCAATCAATCTTATAACCAATTTTTTCAGAAGAAAATCGAAATACCTCCAATTGTACAGCTCGGTCGTTGTTAACTGAATCGATAAATAACTGCGCCATTATAATAGGTTCTCAACCATAGAAAAGATAAACTGTTCAGTGGTCTCAACACTGCTGTGACATTCCCATGTCCGACGATTAGGTAACGGCAAGTAATAGCCAAGATTTTGATATAAAATTTAATGAACCAATAATTAAAATCGTTGACAATATTGAATATGTATTTACATAATATATTTTTGGTTTAACAAGTGTACAATGTACAAAAATCGACAGCTTTATTTACAAATATAGCTATTTACACTATGCAATAAAATGGAAGATGTTCGAAGCATTTAAATCTAACCTACAATCTTATTAAATGCGTCTTATTATAATAAAAATAGATAATATACATCTATGACAAATTAATAATTAAGTTTACTTAAAAACACTTATAAGTCATTGTTTAAAACGGTACAATAATAGAAATTCTATGAAATTTAGGTAAAGAAAAGGTGAAAGTTTAAGATTTTTGGTGTTTACGACATTGATACAACCCAAGGGCATAAATAATGAAGCTAGATAGAAGAAGAGGAAAAGATGACCAGGCCTCATCAAAATACCAACGAATAACTAAATAAAATCGTTAAAAAAACACGATTAAATAATAACAATAGCATCAACATATTCAACAACAAAATAAAAAAAAATAGAAGTTGTATTTCTATCTTTTTATGAACAATACAAATCAAATGGAAAATTCATGAAATAAAATCGAGTTTTGACTCCCAGTACAGTAGTCGCTAACAAACATAACTATGCAATATGAATTATTCAGCCTGATTTTAGACAGTGAAAAGCAAACTCTATGAGAGTGACTAGTTAATTCAATATCATTTTAACAAGACCTCAATTCAAGAACACAGTAGGTACCTAGGTTATATACCTATTCAAGCAAAATACGAAAGGAAAGGGAAATAAAAGATAACGAGGGCTGCTCGAATGTAATAAAATTATAAACATAAAAACGTTTAAAGACAATAATTGGAGGAAAAGTCTTAGAGATTTCATACACTTCAAAGAAGTTTTACGTCAACTTAAACATTATTCTTATGTCATTAATTACTTGCTAAAAATAAATTAACGTTTGATGATGGTCGTGTCTTGAATTTATCAAGCACATTCGTTTCCAAAGCAGTACGTATCTCGTCGCCTTAGAGTGAAAACCTCGGGAATGCATTTTTGCTCAAATTTATTTTATTGCGTTTCTAGGAGGAAAACCTCGCAACACACATCCTGATCTGACTAATTTGTTCATTCGATACTCGTAGCGCCATCTATGATGGATGATATTCCATATTAATTAACAAAAACATAAAAGACGCCGTACATAAATTTTACAGCACGCAGTTTTTTCTTCCTCCTGAAAAGTTACTTCTTTTACAAGAGCTTTCACTCTAAGGCGTCGATCAAAGTATTTGAGTTAGCTCACTCGGTCATTTTTCTATCATCGTACAGCAGATCAAATTGAGTTTGCCTTTCACAGTAGCCATTGTAGGTACTAAACTACTCTATAAAGTGTAATTGGTTGACAATGTGTATGTTATCTGGTCTGTTCCGTTGTGTTTAGAGTCTCGAATATGTTTTTGTACCAGAACTCGACCGTCTTGCCCCATGCGCCGAGTGTTACATCGTCGAGTTTGAGCACCTCTATGAACATCTTCACGATGACCTCCTTGAGTTGCTAGAAAAGAAAATAAAATCATATTTATAAGTAAGTACGTTTTTATTTTATTTACATAAATACCTAGATGGATGTTGCATAATCTCCTCTAAACCACCATTCGCACGGGCGTAATAAAATCGCGGCGGGATTTTTTTGACGACACGGTTGGCGCAGTGGTTGAGCGATTGACTGCTGCGCAGCATGTCGCGGGTTCGATTCCCGCACGGAACAAATATTTGTACGACCTACAAGTATTTGTTCCGAGTCTGGGTGTTTTTCTATCTATAATATGTATGTATTTACAAAAAAAAAATGTATATAAGTAGTTTATCAGCCATCTCGTTACCATAACACAAGCATTAGGTTGCTTAGCTTGGGGCTAGATGGCGTTGTGTGATATGTCCAAACATATTTATTTATTTATTTATTTATTTATTTATTTATAGCGCACTGGATTTTCAACTCTCGTTGTTGAGCCGAGCGTTGAGAATCCAACTTAACAATAACAGAGTACATTCTAGCGCGTCGAAAAAACACTCTGTTGGATTTTGTATTCTCGGCGCTAAGCAGAGCGTTGAAAATCCAGTGCGCTATAAAATCCCGTCGCGATTTTATTACGCCCGTGCGTATGGGGGTTTACTGTACATATTAATATATTAAAGTCTCTTTTCGTGTCTGTCTGTGTGGCCGCGTTGTTCTTCTAAACTACGCAACAGATTTTGATGCGGTTTTCACCATCATTTAGAGAATTTATTCCGGAAGGTATATGTGTGCATTCATATTACTCTATATAAATAAAAATCATATTGCCGAATGTATGCACCTTAAGCGCATCACTTCAGAACGGTTGCACCTATTTGGCAATTATTTTTTTTGTTGTGTTCGAAATTGTCAGGACAAGGTTTGTATGACAGATATGTTTTGGAAAATTCACCGGAAAAGTCGGAAATTTTTGGAGATAGACACATGAAATTCACCCGGGCGACCGACGCCGGGCACGAACAGCTAGTAGTTACATAATAAAGAAATCTGGATGTTTTGTCAAGTCGTAAAAACCGTGTGAAGCAGGGGCGGGTCGCTAGTATATTATATGTTACAAACACGCGAGTAGGTTCAGTTCAGAAATTCTAGATCTAAACAAATACTTTGATTTAGGACCTTCTGCGAGTTCTTTATTTCATCTCAGCAGTTATGAAGTACATGCGTCAGAACGTAGTTTGCTCATTAAATGAACTTATATTAATTGAATCGAATTTTTAATTAACCTTTTATACTACTAATTCGCACAATTGAATTCAATTAGCAAGGAAAAAAAAAACTACCTATTAAATTTGAAGTTTGATTTCATGCAAAAACGTTCTTCTTTGGTTGATCAAATTATGACAATAATACATTTTTAATTTATTAGTTCGTTTTTTACTCGACTACGGCAAGATTTTAGCAGTGTATGTACGTGTGTTCCACCGTAGCGCCTAAATTCCTGAACCGATTTTAATGAATGAGGTATCAATAGATTCGTAATAATGGCCCGGGTGACATAGGCTATATAAATTCTCCCTAAATTTAATATGGTGGACTTTACACGTAAATTTCTGACCACGAAAAAAATTAAATTGAGATAATAATGACATGTTTGGTGCCAAAAGAAAGGTCTTGACGAGCACATTACGAATATGTGTATAATTATGTCATATTGCTTAAGTAAATAAATATGTTAAAATTGTTAAAAATAAGTAAAAGAGGAGGTAAATAACATTAATTTAATAGGTTACAGACCGACCGCGGCGAGCGTGAATTTTCAGTAGTCGGGTTTTAGTTTTTGAACTTACTTTTTATTATTTAGTATATATAACATACGGCCGGAATCTTTCTGTGTTTTGTTTTCGCCAGAACAAAAACATGAAGTATAGCTATCTATAAACGTAGACGTATTATGTATTTAATGTAAGTAGAACCGCACCCTCCGTGGTCCGTACATTAGTCTAATCCAATACATTTGACATGCAAATGAGCGTATCGTCCATATTTGCGGTTCGTAAATTGAATTTAATTCAAGCATCGAACGCTTCTCGGCGTCGTTTTGGATTACGAACACGTCTACCGTATGAAATGGTTGGGAAAGTAATATTTTTGTAGAAATATCCGTACACATACTTGATGTGATTCAAGGCAAAAAGGTCCGTCTCCAAGCGTTACCAGAAAAATTATTATGTTTTCTGCACGGGTTTTCTAAACCCTAACGCAAGTATTCCTGATCAATTATCTAGTATTTATATTAGCTGTGGTAGAGGTATCTTAAAAAGTATCACTCTATAGCTGCAGTTATGACATCTGGACCCTAATTGCGTAAAACACTTTAAATCGGAATCGGTTTAATTTTGACAGTTCAACAACATTCATTGCGCTATTTATGTTGTCGAACAGACAAATTTTTCGAATATATGAAGCAATGGATTAGCAATTTATTAAACAACTAGCTTCCGCCCACGGCTTCGCCCGCGTGTTATGTCAATAAAAAGTAGACTATGTCCTTCCCCAGGGTTCAAAGTATCCCCATACCAAATTTTATCAAAATCGGTCAGGCCGTTTAGCCGTGAAAGCGTGACAAACAAACAAACAAACTGACATTCGCATTTATAATATTAGTTAGGATGTTCAATATCTTACTTGGAAATTCTTCTCCTGAATCTTTCTCCTGCGATGAGACTCTCCAAGTTTGTTCATCATGGCCGCAACCACCTCAGGCTGGTTAAGGTTCTCAACTGCAAGGTTTAGTGACGTCATCAAATTGATGACGTGTGCTTTGAACTGTGGATTTGTCAGGTACTGGTCCTCAGGAGTATTCTTGATCATCCTGAAGAACTCTTTGCTCTCCGGGAAGGCGGTGAAGAATCTGGAAAGTGGAAAGGTTTCGAGTTATTTTTCAGACCAATGTGAGCTTAGATAAACTTGGTCCAAAAAGTTTCAACCAACGACCATGGGCTATATGGTCGTTGCTCGTCGGTTTCAACCTTAGAGAAGTAGAGCGGCTCTATTATCCTAACTAATATTTAAATTAAAGTTTGTTTGTCTGTTTGTTACACTTTCACGCTAAAACGGCTGAACGAATTTGAATGATATTTGGCACATGAATGACCTGGATTAGGACATAGTATACTTTTTATCCCGGTAGTACGTTCCCGTGGGATAATTTCCGACCTTCATGAAAAAAATCTGCTGTTCCATACATTATGCTCGCATAACTTCAGTCAGACCTTGACAGATTCTTTTCATACTGCAAAACTGATAAGTTACAACTTAACGTATCTAAATGTTTTCACGGAGTATACACGCGCCGGAAAACTACTATTGGTTCAGGATATACACTAGATGGTACGTACATAAGTAAGACAAACAGTATCAGAGAACATGTGGGGTATCATATGAAAGAGCGCTGTTTGCACATTCTCAAAAAAAAATTTTTTTTTTAGGCCGCATAGTTTACGACTTTTGATGAAAAATGTTAAAAAAAAAATACCGTTCCCCTTATCTCCAAAGTTTGCATAGAGAAAAATCTGAAATTATTCTATGTGATAAAAGTTTATGTATACATAAACTTTAACAAAAAATAAAACGACGTTTCTAAATAGCACAGTTTTTCAGAAATCAACAACAAAAATTACATATAAATGATGGTAGGGAAGCCTCTGTGCGCGAATCCGACTCGCTCTTGACCGGTTTTTTTTCTTGCTCTATTCCTCTAGAACCTTTCAGTGTCCATAGATGGGACTACCCATCCTGAAACGAATATCATAACTACTAAGTGCACCTCACATTTTCTCATAAAATCAACGTTACCTTCAAAGTGGCCTGTCATGTCTTAGCGCATACCTACTTCGATCGATATTTAGCGGTTAAAGTTAGCTAATGCATGGCTCTAATGGACACACATTACTAAGAACGTTTTCTACTTTTACACTCTCGATCAATACGTAAGTGAACTGTCATGTTGCGTTTTGTTAGTATTAAAGCATTTATGTATAAATAAAGACCAATATTTTCATCATCAACATTCACTATGTAGGTAAATTACTATATTTTACGGGTGACTACCGAGATGATGACTAATAAAAAGAAGAAAAAGATAGAAAAAGAAAAAAGAAAAGTTATGTTGCGCCGACCCCAAATATTAAATTAAATATTAAATTGGGATAAAAGCAGGAGAATGATGATTTTTTTTTCAATTAATTAAATAATGAAAAGGTTTTAAATTCAATTGATTTTTGTTTTATTAGGGTTCCGTACCCAAAGGGTAAAACGGGACCCTATTACTTAGACTCCGCTGTCCGTCCGTCCGTCTGTCACCAGGCTGTATCTCATGAAACGTGATAGTTAGACAGTTGAAATTTTCACAGATGATGTATTTCTGTTGGCGCTAAAATAACAAATACTAAAAAACAGAATAAAATAAATATTTAAGGGGGCTCCATTGCTCCATACAACAAACGAGATTTTTTTCAACCCTTCGTGCGCAAGTCGCACTTGGCCGGTTTTTGTAATTAGCTTTTATTTATCGTTTGATTTTCCTTCATTACGAAGTTTCTGCCCAAATCTTTAATTTGTTATGGAACTCAAAGTTGTTTTTACAGCAGTGCACTGTGCACGTGCCAATTTGGCATCGCTCTCTTATGGTTAAGGCGCGGTAAGATGCAAATCTTCAAGGTTATGTAATAAATCGTAAAGGCAAATACGGTTGAAAGTGGCGATACGTTTGATTTTAGTTGAATCTCGTGTCCGCCAATAGGAAAGTTATTTCGCAGTTCTATTTTAACAAAAAAAATTACACCAATAAATTGAAACATTTTTACATACTTCTTAGTTGATTAAATTTGCTTTTTTATAGTTACAAAAAAAAAAAAAAAATAAGTAGTCGATCAAAATATTCTACTTTTTTGCGATTTGTTTTTCAAGATTCTAGATCGTTTCTATAAGATATCTTTGTATACCTAAGTCTTTTTTTATACACTTAAATATACTGTATTTTTTTTGGGCTTGTAATATGTAGCAATACTGTGCGACGAAAAATTTACGTTTTACGGTGTCCCGGTTAGGCCAGTGCCTTAAATAATACTGGGTAGTAAGAAGTATCGTGTTCTTAGAATGTTTTGTTTGGGATAAGGCCAAAGAATTTAAGTCTCGGTGGCTAGTCTATAGTGAAATGGAGAATAACTTCAAAGGATTTTTTTTTATTCTATTTTCTTTAGCAAATTTCTGCACCTCCTATATCATCCACAATTTTATCCTCTTTATAACTGTAACGTCCTCTATACATATTTCTACAGTGTGTCTGGTCACCGGTGTCCGAACCGTTAAGGCGAAGCAATATGGCCAATTTTACCGAAAAATCCACCGTAATAAGGCATTTTGGCCCTACTAGTTTGAAATGGCGGCCATTTTAATTTTGTTTTACTGAGTACGGGTGGGTTCATTTATTTTGCAATATCTACCGACGTAGTGGTTCTACAGGCATAAAAGTGGCTTCGTTCGACAGCTACAAAAGTAGGCAATAAGTTGACACTAAAAGGTTTATCAAAAACCTTAAAAAAATACTTGAAACGTAAAAAGTATGAAAACCCGTAATTAGTAAAAAGTAAAAGGCCAAAAGACCTTATTATGGTGGATTTGTCGGTAAAATTGATCATATTGCTTCGCCTTAACGGGTCGGACACCGGTGACCAGACACACTGTAAATCTCTCTTGGAAATAAGGCTGAACTCTAAAGGAGCCTCAACCTGACGTCATTTTGTCACAAAATGGTTTTAGTTTTAAAAGAGAGACATTTTTAATTAACTGTTCAGTTTCCACATTTTTGAGTGGCGTTTAATCGTTGTGCTAGCGGACTGGACTACAAATCAAATACAGTGACACGTAGCTGGAACACGTTCATTAAGTCGTTCATAACCGCAGCTGTTTGTATAACGTTTTCCACCGAGAGCCGTAAAATATGACATTTATGCTGCAAAGACGTTAAATTTTAGTATGTAACGTTTTGAATTTCGTTGATATTGCTAATACATAGTTTCGAGTTTGTAACAGTTTGGAATAGTTTCGTTTCAAAGTATCCTTAGATCCGCTTTCTGCTAAGTGAATTAATGTACCCCATGGTAAGGTAAGGTAAGGCGCAAAGGTAAGATATGGTAAGGCCCGCGAAATTTAAATTTTCTTACGATGTTTGCAATTTGCAGGTCAGGGGGTGCTTCCAATCTTTGACTAGCTATAGGGACTGAACTATTGGATATATTTGATTGAATTTTCGTATGCAGATTTGGAACGGCATTAGATATACGCAGCGCTTAAAGAATATTCTATTTAATTTATTGTCGTCTCCACCTTAGTTTGACACGCTCTCAGGATTCAGCGAAGAGGTTCTTGAATGAATACCTACTGATATTTATGGCCCATTCGATTACTGACAAGTGGCATTTTTTTTATAAATCTAATTTAGGATACAGTTATTCAGTAAACAATCATAATTATCTATAAAATACAATATTTGGGCTAACATATTGATAAAAATAATTTAAATTATATAAATCAAAAGTAACCTTCATAGACTAAACTAATAAAAAACTCTATGAGAGAAAATTTGGAAGAAAAATTAATGATAGCTTGACAGCCTGACATAAATGTCATAACAATGATAATTAAAGAAAACAAATCGTTTTAGACCGATTCGCAAAATATTAATGCAAAATCAATAAAGAAGTAAGATATATACATATAATAATGAATTTAAAGTGTAAGTATATGATGTAAAATGTCTGTAGTACGTACTTACGTAGATAGGTACTATATTTCCCCATCTTTACCTATGAAATTGCCGATTTTTGATACCGGCTAGTATGAAGATCAATATCTTTCATTCTATTTAGAATTCCAAATTCAAATTAAATTCATGATAATTAAAAAAAATTAGGTACTTGTTTATTTGTTTTTATTTTTGTTTTATTATTTTATTTATTCGGAAGAACAAACGTATAAGTACACATTTTAGATTACAAATAAATAGAAAATAAGAAGTTATACAAATGTGCAACCAACAACGTTCTCCACAGATACACAAAAAGACAAAGACGATATTGATAAAGTAAAAGTCGGACAGAATAGATTATTACCTAAGTACATGAAAAAAACACATAAATTACATCAGCAAGGAACACAAGAGGGATTTAGTATTATTCACATACATTTTTGATTGTGTACGTCAAGCAAGATGTTTCTAAATTTTTCAACGGATAAAGCAAATAGATCCAAGTTAGAGAAAAACTTATTGAAATTGCTTGTGAGGCGATGGGTGCCCGCAAGCGTGCATTCGTATGACTAGTCTTTTCCCGCCGTTCGATTTTTCTTTGATATCGATGTTTCTGTAACCATGGAAAAATCGAAATAGGGCGCTATTATCGAATACGAGTTCCGTCGAGGCACCAATGCAGCACAGACAGCACGCAATATTAACGACGTTTATGGACAAGGTACCGCAAATGAACGCATGGTGCATTTTTGGTGTGATTGCTTCCGTTCTGGAAATTTTGATTTCAACAATGAGCCCCGGGGAAAAATTTTAAATCGAACGAGAAGGTGAAAAACGCCTTTATAGAATTCATCGATTACCGTCCCCAGGATTTCTAATGCAGAGGCATCAACGAACTTTCATTAAAATGGCAAAAGTGCACCGAAAATGTTTCATTAAAAAAAAAAATCATTGATTTTTCTATGTAGAACGGCAATTTCATAGGAAAAGACCTAATATTATTATCACTTAACTTTAAGACAACCATCAACATCCTCGTATTAATGCATTTTACTCTTTTCTGTGATTTTACTTATCATGAAAGTAAAGTAAGTTGTGTGCTCTCTACGAGCGCGACGCACTGTGCACTGTGTTAAGATTATGACACACTTTAATATGAGTACACACAATATAAAAGCACGATTACATGTTTATAGTACCTACAGAACTCTTGGAATATGTTAAACTTATGGTATTGATTTGTATCGTGGCTACTCACTGGCCTTAGGTACCAACCTAAGGCCACTAGCCGTAGGCAAGGTTTTGGGTTTCTTGTTTCCTCTATGATTTATTTTGAACTAGCTGATACGATAGACGTCTTGTCCAAACAATAAATCATACAAAAATCTTTTTTCCTGAATTTGAAACTTAAACTTCCAAAATTTCCAATTTCCAATTTTTCCAAAACCCAACAAAAATCCAATTTCTCTTTTCTTTACTAGTACTATAATACTTTATTTATTATTTTTTTTATTTTATAATACTTTTAACTAATTTTTATTTTCTTTAATAACACTAGTACTACTTTTCTTTAATAATAATTTAAAATAAATAATTTAATTTCACCAACTTATTTTTTTTAAATTAATATTTTTTCCCAATTCAAACATTTTAAAACAAAAAATAGCCAAATCGGTCCAGCCGTTCTCAACTGATGCGCTTACCAACGAATAGCATTTCAGTTTTATTTATATACTAGCTGTTGTCCGCGATTTCGTCTGCGATCCAGGATGAAAAGGAGCATAGGTCCTTCTCCAGGTCATGATGGTCATCGTTCAAATCCATTCAGCCGTTTTAGCGTGAAAGCGTAATAAATAAACTTACTTTCGCATTTAATATATAATATTAGTTAGGATTTTACTACGGTGATAGTGTGACACAAGGAGTACCACCGTCTAAACAAGGAAATGGAGAGTTAGAACCTCAAGCTAAGTTAGGAAACTATCAACGGGGTTAATTGGGTTGACGTATCGATTTCCCGCACAAATATAAATGCTTCGTTTCACTTCACCTGCGGATATGAATTCTCAATCTAACAAATAGTTATGTTATCATAGGCTAAACACTTTTTTGTGCAATTTGTTTTCGACTACGTTTTGTTATTTCAGCGTTATTGTTAGCATAGTAAGTTTAACACTTTTTTCGTACAGTTTTTCTAACAACGTTTTGTTATCATAAGCTAAATACGTTTTTGTGTAGTTTTTTGGAAGAGTAAGTACATTTTTGTAATTATCTCTATATTTGCTCAAAGATACTTCTACGTTTACCATAACATTGAATGTAATACACCTACCTATCTAGGTACTCAACAAGTACAACTATTTTCTTACTGTCCCTCGGCAAACTTCGTGTTTCGTCAGTCGTCGGATTTTTATCAGTTGCCTTTTGCACTTGATGCATGCCGGACGCTCTCAGTCGAGTTGGAAGTTGTTAATGCTATTTTAACTTAATGAAAATTAACTTTAAAAATGGGAGGAAAGCTGCTAAAGTCGCAGGCACACGAAGTTTGCGTTTTAACTTAATGTAATTTATTTTAAAAATGGGAGGAAAGCTGCTAAAGTCGCAGGCACACGAAGTTTGCGTTTTAACTTAATGTAATTTATTTTAAAAATGGGAGGAAAGCTGCTAAAGTCGCAGGCACACGAAGTTTGCGTTTTAACTTAATGTAATTTATTTTAAAAATGGGAGGAAAGCTGCTAAAGTCGCAGGCACACGAAGTTTGCGTTTTAACTTAATGTAATTTATTTTAAAAATGGGAGGAAAGCTGCTAAAGTCGCAGGCACACGAAGTTTGCGTTTTAACTTAATGTAATTTATTTTAAAAATGGGAGGAAAGCTGCTAAAGTCGCAGGCACACGAAGTTTGCGTTTTAACTTAATGTAATTTATTTTTAAAATGGGAGGAAAGCTGCTAAAGTCGCAGGCACACGAAGTTTGCGTTTTAACTTAATGTAATTTATTTTTAAAATGGGAGGAAAGCTGCTAAAGTCGCAGGCACACGAAGTTTGCGTTTTAACTTAATGTAATTTATTTTTAAAATGGGAGGAAAGCTGCTAAAGTCGCAGGCACACGAAGTTTGCGTTTTAACTTAATGTAATTTATTTTAAAAATGGGAGGAAAGCTGCTAAAGTCGCAGGCACACGAAGTTTGCGTTTTAACTTAATGTAATTTATTTTTAAAATGGGAGGAAAGCTGCTAAAGTCGCAGGCACACGAAGTTTGCGTTTTAACTTAATGTAATTTATTTTAAAAATGGGAGGAAAGCTGCTAAAGTCGCAGGCACACGAAGTTTGCGTTTTAACTTAATGTAATTTATTTTAAAAATGGGAGGAAAGCTGCTAAAGTCGCAGGCACACGAAGTTTGCGTTTTAACTTAATGTAATTTATTTTTAAAATGGGAGGAAAGCTGCTAAAGTCGCAGGCACACGAAGTTTGCGTTTTAACTTAATGTAATTTATTTTAAAAATGGGAGGAAAGCTGCTAAAGTCGCAGGCACACGAAGTTTGCGTTTTAACTTAATGTAATTTATTTTTAAAATGGGAGGAAAGCTGCTAAAGTCGCAGGCACACGAAGTTTGCGTTTTAACTTAATGTAATTTATTTTAAAAATGGGAGGAAAGCTGCTAAAGTCGCAGGCACACGAAGTTTGCGTTTTAACTTAATGTAATTTATTTTTAAAATGGGAGGAAAGCTGCTAAAGTCGCAGGCACACGAAGTTTGCGTTTTAACTTAATGTAATTTATTTTAAAAATGGGAGGAAAGCTGCTAAAGTCGCAGGCACACGAAGTTTGCGTTTTAACTTAATGTAATTTATTTTAAAAATGGGAGGAAAGCTGCTAAAGTCGCAGGCACACGAAGTTTGCGTTTTAACTTAATGTAATTTATTTTAAAAATGGGAGGAAAGCTGCTAAAGTCGCAGGCACACGAAGTTTGCGTTTTAACTTAATGTAATTTATTTTTAAAATGGGAGGAAAGCTGCTAAAGTCGCAGGCACACGAAGTTTGCGTTTTAACTTAATGTAATTTATTTTAAAAATGGGAGTAAAGCTGCTAAAGTCGCTGGCACACGAAGTTTGCGTTTTAACTTAATGTAATTTATTTTTAAAATGGGAGGAAAGCTGCTAAAGTCGCAGGCACACGAAGTTTGCGTTTTAACTTAATGTAATTTATTTTTAAAATGGGAGGAAAGCTGCTAAAGTCGCAGGCACACGAAGTTTGCGTTTTAACTTAATGTAATTTATTTTTAAAATGGGAGGAAAGCTGCTAAAGTCGCAGGCACACGAAGTTTGCGTTTTAACTTAATGTAATTTATTTTTAAAATGGGAGGAAAGCTGCTAAAGTCGCAGGCACACGAAGTTTGCGTTTTAACTTAATGTAATTTATTTTAAAAATGGGAGTAAAGCTGCTAAAGTCGCTGGCACACGAAGTTTGCGTTTTAACTTAATGTAATTTATTTTTAAAATGGGAGGAAAGCTGCTAAAGTCGCAGGCACACGAAGTTTGCGTTTTAACTTAATGTAATTTATTTTTAAAATGGGAGGAAAGCTGCTAAAGTCGCAGGCACACGAAGTTTGCGTTTTAACTTAATGTAATTTATTTTTAAAATGGGAGGAAAGCTGCTAAAGTCGCAGGCACACGAAGTTTGCGTTTTAACTTAATGTAATTTATTTTTAAAATGGGAGGAAAGCTGCTAAAGTCGCAGGCACACGAAGTTTGCGTTTTAACTTAATGTAATTTATTTTTAAAATGGGAGGAAAGCTGCTAAAGTCGCAGGCACACGAAGTTTGCCGAGGGATATTAAGAAAATAGTTGTACTGTAATAGTAGTGAGTGTTGTGAACATGATATTTATTCAGATTTGTTACTGTTGTTGTAATGGCAATCATGTCATTTGTGTCAAGTCATTGGTTTTTATTTTTATTCTTTAATTAATCTTCTAAATATATTATTTTCTATTTTGTTAAGTACCTGGTAGTTGTTGAAAGGCCTGCATTGTCCTATTAACACTGTTATTTGAAAATATTGTAAAAGCCAATTATTTTTAAAAGAGTAACCATGTTTTTTCTTGCCGGCTGTTCTCCATAGGACACGACCAATTTGGAACCGTGCACCTAGCTTTTAACGTTTCATAAGTGCCCATGCAGGTTTATGTGGAATAAAATATTTTGATTTTGATAATTGATTTTGAATCTAGGGACACCGTAAGAAATTCTTCTGCCACACTAGTTATTATCTTTGTAGCTTTTAGCTGCTGTTATTATTTTTAGATAAGGTACAGTTACGTACGTAACGTAAGAGGAGCTCGTGGCTAAGTAATAACAGCCGGACGGGTCGATCCATCAGGTTAAGCTACGCTTGCCGGGGTCGGTCCATGGATGGGTGACCATCTTTTCATACCGAGACTCCTTCGTGCCTCGGAAAGCACGTTAAGCCGTTGGTCCCGGCTGTCATTCGTGGATCTTTGACAGTTGTTACGGGTCGTCAGAAGCCCGAGTCTGACAACCAGTCTTACCAAGGGGTATCATATTACCCAGTTAATGGGTTGTGGAGGTCAGATAGGCAGTCGCTCCATGTAAAATACTGGTATTCAGCTGCATCCGGTTAGACTGGAAGCCGATCCCAATATAGTTGGGAAAAGGCTAGGCAGATTGATTGAGTTACGAACGTATCTTTTGACTCTCCCCAACCTAACCTATCCTAACATATCTAATAAATAAGTATTTTAATTATTAATACATCTACGTCATTGGTAGATCCAAAAAAAATAAAATAAAATAAAATAAAATAATAAAAAAATAATAATAAAAAAAATAAAAAAAATAATAATAATAATTACCCCACCGCCGTATCTCTACGTTGACGTCGTGGTGGGGCTTGCGCGCTCCGAACTTTGGGTCTGTGCCGGTGGAGTTTACTTTGCCGAAACAGGTCTAGGGTGAGGAGCCAGACCAAGAGAGTTACGTGAACCCGCAGGGCAGCATGTGGCGAGCTGTTGGGCAGTAGCGACCCCACGGACCCTATTTCCCGGGAGAAGTCTTGTTCTTCACCTCTGGCTTGCCTTTATTGGCCGGCTGGAGTGAACACTGACGGGAACAGAGCTCCCACCTCATTCTTGCCTTTATTGGCCGGCTTGAGTGGAGATTCGCAAGAGCAAACGTGCTCGGAGGAAGGAAGTATTCCAGTAAGTGCTTGTAGGGATCTTGACCATCTTCCGGGCTCTGGGATTGTTCTGAGAGCCGTGGAATACCTCTCCACTCCTCAAGCACCTCAGGACATGTTGCCCCTTGTCGCTACGTCACTATGTGCTAGCGACCGTTTCCGGGGGCCCATTATTGAGTGTGCAAGTCACCCCCTGCCAATTTATCTGTGTATATTATATAACATTGGTCAGGCAGGGGACATAGTTCTTCCATAGTTCAAGGTACCCAATCCATGTAGCCATCCAAACCCATAGGCCCAATGTGTTTTGTTTCCATGTTCTGCAATAGTCCTGCACCAACCGGAGGTTGTCCTTGGGTGCACTTGCATAGAGCATACAGGGATAATCGTCGGCTGGTGCCTCCTCGTCATTTGAAATTGCCTAAGGGGCCTCTGCGAGTTGGCTTCGGCCCCTCGTACGCCTTCCAAAGGTCCGGGACCCCAAGGTCCCGAGATAAGTCAAAGGCAAAAAAGATAATAATTAAAATATTAGGTTAGGTATCACAATACCTACCTAACAGACCTAATACCTAATGTTTATTTATCTAGGTACATCATTGATAAACAGACTCACGTCCTATGTTGGTATATTGCTACAAAAACTTAATAGTACTCTTAAAGTTTTTATTTATTTATCGTATAAGTAGAGTTAGTAGAGTAATTCGTTAGTCATCCTAACTAACAATATTTATCGTCTAAAAACACGTTTCAGCTCACAATATTACATTATTAAATATTTATTTAATAAACTTACTTCTATTAATTCACACTTTTTGTGTACCGTGATTTAAGGTTATGAAATTGTAAACTCTGCGTCATGTATGTAATATATATTTATTTGTATATAAATATACTTAGTTTTAATTTTGTATAATTACGTATTAGGTAAGTTTTTGTGCAATAGGTATGAAGTTATTTTTAGTTTAGTAAGCATAATAGCCAAATCGGTCTAGCCATCTCTCAAGTAATCGGGGAACATAAAAAAAAATAAAAAAAAGATTCCGACGAATTGAGAACCTCCTCCTTTTTGAAGTCGATTGAAAAATACAAAAGAGGTCGGAATTAATATTTCGACATAGTGAAAGGTACCTGCGCAAATTATATCCGGCCTTATAATTGTTAATCTTTTGAATGCTCAACCATTACTCTAGCATTAAATGTCTCGTAGTAATTAGCGGTTTTTGTCGGTCAGACATTAGCGGATTTGTAGTCTTGGTTGCCCTAGGCCCCAGGCCACGTAGTAAGTACCAGCCGCCCCTTTCTCAGCACCCATCATATAGTAAATAAAGTAAAGTAAATTCATACATAAATTTTATCAAAATCGATTCAGAAATTTAGTTTTACTTTAATATGTGCTAGTTACTTACTGATTTTTTTCGCGATTTCAGGTTTGGTCCCACAGTAAAAGTTGTTCATAATGATGAGTACAGTGACCCCTTAAGAGGATATTGGTCAATAAATAATAAGTTTATTGTACAAAGAGATACACATTAGCAGATACACTAAACATGGTAGTACAAGTGGTAGTCAAAAAAACCAGGTTGAACAGTTGGCTCCTGAACTAAGTAAAAAGATACTTGTATCTCAGGAGTCAAAGTTCCTCTTAAACATTGAAAATTACAACTAAATGCAATCTGGCTCAGTAATTACTATGGATTTAAATTTGTGAACATTAACATTATTTTATGCAAATATTAAATAGAAATAAAAATTACAAATTGAAAGAATACACGGCCTACACGTATTATAAAAATATCCCAACGACACAAAACACACTCCAACGATCACCCTACGAATACCTTTCTCAGGTAATCATAAGGCGACCGCTAGAATATCCTCGGTATCGTCGTAAGACAAACTCTGCAACCAAGTAGTTAGCTTTGCTTTCAGCGCAAACTTGGTCAAAGAATAAATATCAATTAACCTATGTACTCTATTATAAAGACGAGCGCTTAGGACTGAGTAATGGCGGCTAGCAAAAGCGGAACGACATAGGACGGAGTCACAGACCGGACGACCTCGACGTCTTAGAACGATGCTGGAGTCTAGAGGTAGGACGGAGTGACGGCGTAAGACTACACGTAAAATGAAGAGTTGTCGCACAGAGAGGACTTGGGACTCAGAGTACAGCAGGGCGGTTGGATAATCTCTACGCTTAAAATGCATTACTTTTAGAATCACCCTTTGAGCACGTTCTATTTGAATTAGAAGATTTTTATAAGTGCCTCCCCATACTGTAATACAGTAAGTGATTATTGATGCACATAGACTCTGGTAAACCAAAGACAAAGTTACAGGGTCAGCAGAATGTCTTAACTCCTTAAATATGTAGATAAGCTTTCTTGTGCGTGAACATAATGCCTCGATGTGGGTGCGCCAGGTTAGTTTTTCATCAATGTACACCCCCAGGTATTTGATACTCGAAACTAAGGAGAGTGTAAGACAACTGCAGCTGACATCATGCTCTGCACAGGAATGGGCTTTTACTAAACTCGACTCGGTAGGTAATGGAATAGAATTCGGCGGGGAAAAACGTAAGAGTCTTCTCAATATTAAGAGACAAGAGATTTGCCGAAAGCCACTCCATCACGAGGCGGAGAGAGTGTTCCGTTCTTTGTTTGGCCTTCTCCCAGTTAACATCGTATACAATGAGCGCAGTGTCGTCAGCATAGGTGAATACATCACAGTTGGGGATAGACATTTTGCACAAATCATTAATATACAGGGTGTTTGGTGCATCGTTTGCCAAATTGAATTGTCCGAAAGAAGAGGTCATTTGCTATCGCTTCAGGCTCAAGTACTCATTTTTGGCCACACCGGTTTTTTTATTACAACTTTCTAATTTTTATTTTGAAAAAATCCAAAACTCAGCATTAAAGCTTAAATTAAAAAAAAGTTTTAAGTGTAGTCGTCAAATTTCATTTTTATTTACATATGTACTGTTGTATGGCTCTATCAAATTTAAAATTACTTGCCAGTTACATCTAGTTTTTTTTTAATAAATCACAAAGTTTTTGGAAAAATAAAAAATGAACTTAAAACTCAACTTTAAATAGCTATAAAAAAAAAACTAAAAGCGATCGGGATCTTCGAATTATTTTAAAAAGTTCTCTAGTCTATCCCCTTTCCAACGGTATGTAATGTGTTAAAAAACTCTTTTAATATCTTTAATAATTAGCTAAATGTGTAGTCGAGACACATCAGGCTGATATTGGATATTACGTTTAAAACACTAGTTTTCGCATAAATTACATGCTATTAGTAGATAGATACTGTTATCTCACGTCTTACGTAGTCTCTTATCTCGTTCTTACATAGGGAACTTTCCTCGAAATTGAAAAAAAAATACATTATTACAAAAATAATCATTTATTAATAAGTAATTTAATTACATACTAATCTTACAAGAATTAGAATTTCTGCAAACAGAGTTGCCCTTATTATTAGCTGATTTGCCAATTTTCAGTGAAGACAGGTCTTTTGTTTTCCAACATGACGGTTGTCCCGCTCATTGGAGAATAACCGTCAGGGAGTACTTGAATGATGCATTCCCGGACTCATGGATTGGGAGGGATGGCCCTATTCCTTGGCCTCCACGTTCTCCAGACTTAACTCCGTTGGATTTTTACGTCTGGGGACGGGCCAAAGAACTCGTCTACGCCACGGAAGTTGAGACAAGAGATGATTTAGTCCAACGCATTGAGGCGGCTTTCATGACGATCAAAGCAGAAATGCGTTTACGCACCACTACAGTTGAGATAAGACGAAGATGTCGCGCGTGCATACGCAATAGTGGTAGACAGTTTGAACAAGACTTGTAAGATTAGTATGTAATTAAATTACTTATTAATAAATGATTATTTTTGTAATAATGTATTTTTTTTTCAATTTCGAGGAAAGTTCCCTATGTAAGAACGAGATAAGAGACTACGTAAGACGTGAGATAACAGTATCTATCTACTAATAGCATGTAATTTATGCGAAAACTAGTGTTTTAAACGTAATATCCAATATCAGCCTGATGTGTCTCGACTACACATTTAGCTAATTATTAAAGATATTAAAAGAGTTTTTTAACACATTGCATACCGTTGGAAAGGGGATAGACTAGAGAACTTTTTAAAATAATTCGAAGATCCCGATCGCTTTTAGTTTTTTTTTTATAGCTATTTAAAGTTGAGTTTTAAGTTCATTTTTTATTTTTCCAAAAACTTTGTGATTTATTAAAAAAAAACTAGATGTAACTGGCAAGTAATTTTAAATTTGATAGAGCCATACAACAGTACATATGTAAATAAAAATGAAATTTGACGACTACACTTAAAACTTTTTTTTAATTTAAGCTTTAATGCTGAGTTTTGGATTTTTTCAAAATAAAAATTAGAAAGTTGTAATAAAAAAACCGGTGTGGCCAAAAATGAGTACTTGAGCCTGAAGCGATAGCAAATGACCTCTTCTTTCGGCCAATTCAATTTGGCAAACGATGCACCAAACACCCTGTATATCAGGAACAAGGTAGGTCCTAATATACTGCCTTGTGGTACCCCAAAACAGATGCATTCATCTTCGCTGACAAGGGAATTGATTTTTACACGCTGAGTTCTTCCAGATAAGTAATCTGTGAACATTTTCAACGCAAGGCCACGTATTCCGATTAACCAATAACCCTGTAACCCTGTCAATAACCAGTAACCCTGTATATTTAGATGTACGAAAGTGATTTAGGAAGATTATTGTTATACGATGCGGTGCAGTGCGGCCCGCCATAATGTGCGCGAGCCTTTAGAATATTTAGGTACTTTCAGTTATTTCTTGTTATCATCAGTGAATTTGTTGTCAGATTGGCCGCCCCTAATGTCTGGCTGCCCTAGGTCCGGGCCTACCGGCTTTAGGGCAAATCCGCCACTGCGGTCAGAAATATTGAACTTACCTAGCGAAAACACGTTTTCACGTCATAATACGTATAAAATCATACCATTCTAAATTCGTCATCAATACTCAATACAAAACAAACTTGTTTCATTGACTCGAAGATTTTATTGATCAAGTTCTAAAGGATGTTTCCGGATGTCTCAATTCGACGATGAGTAAACGTTTTATGAAGCTCGTTTTTGGCAATCCTTGATGCTACTGTAAACATGGTATCTTATGGTTCTTGATTCTTGAACCGTTGAACTTTGGCCATGGCGAACTAAATTAAAAATAAATAAAAATTAAATTATAAAGGATTTTTATTCTTATGTGCACAATATCAGATTTTTTGTTACCTGCATTGATTGCGTGGGTTCTCTTGGTTGTACTTGAATTTTATTGCTTTTTACAAATTATTTATTTACTTAGACAGAGGTTAACCAGTGTCAGACAGAGGCTAACCAGTGACAGAGGACCTCGTAGCTAAGTAATAACAGCTGCACGTGTCGATCCATCAGATTAAGCTAAGCTTGCCGCGGTTGGGCCGTGGATGAGTGACCATCTTACATACCAAGACTCCTCCGTGCCTCCGAAAGCACGTTAAGCCGTTGGTCCCGGCTGTCATTCGTGGATCTTTGACAGTCGTTACGGGTCGTCAGAAGCCCAAAAGTCTGACAACCAGTCTTACCAAGGGGTATCGTATTACCCAGTTACTAGGTTGTGGAGGTCAGATAGGCAGTCGCTCCATGTAAAATACTGGTATTCAGCTACATGCGGTTAGACTGGAAGCCGACCCCAACATAGTTGGGAAAAGGCTAGGCAGATTGATTGATTGATTGTAGAAGATTAAATGTATTCATGGCGAATGGCAATATGTCACCGTATGATTGTGAATACCGTTAGTTTATAATCTATCTCGCGAGATTGTAAACTGTAGTTAAATTGTCAACTGTAAATAAAGAAAGAGAATACGATTATTTGCGGTAAACATGACGCAAAGAACACACAAAATAAAATATTTAAAAGAACAAGTTGGGGGAAATATGCGTCACATCCACGCAAAAGGCCATCGCTCAGCATAATGCCGCGACCCCATGCGAGACTGAGCCCCAGCGCTGTACCAGA
Source organism: Cosmia pyralina (assembly GCA_946251885.1). Taxonomy (NCBI): domain Eukaryota; kingdom Metazoa; phylum Arthropoda; class Insecta; order Lepidoptera; family Noctuidae; genus Cosmia; species Cosmia pyralina. The sequence goes on along the minus strand of OX276350.1, from coordinate 20,736,006 downwards.
CTGCTTACAATATAACGTAGTCTTCTAATAAATATATCTGCATTAATCAATCTATCTATCTGCCTAGCCTTTTCCCAACTATGTTGGGGTCGGCTTCTAGTCTAACAGGATGAAGCTGAATACCAGTATTTTACATAGAGCCACGACCCAGTAACTGGGTAAGACTGGTTGTCAGACTTCCGGGCTTCTGACGACCCGTAACCACATCAAAGATCCACGAATGACAGCCGGGACCAACGGCTTAACGTGCTTTCCGAGGCACGGAGGAGTCTCGGTATGTAAAGATGGTCACTCATCCACGAACCAACCCCGGTAAGCGTAGCTGAACCTGATGGATCGGCTCTCATTCGTGGATCTTTGACAGTCGTTACGGGTCGTCAGAAGCCCGAAAATCTGACAACCAGACTTACCAACCAAGGGTTATCGTATTACCCAGTTACTTTACTGGGTTGTGGAGGTTAGATAGGCAGTCGCTCCATGTAAAATACTGGTATTCAGCTGCATCCGATTAGATTGGAAGCCAACCCCAACATCGTTGGGAAAAGGCTAAGCGGATTGTTTGACAGAGGTTAACTAGTTTTTGTTCACTTTTGATAACATTATTGGAAATTCCTATAGAAACACTCATGGAATTTCAAGTGACCAATGAGAGAAAATAGAGACACATTTTTTTGAATTCAATGTTTACCAAAATAGTAAATACAATATCAGTTCATCAAAACCTAGGATAGTGATTTGGTTTAATTCATTCAACTATGTTAGGGTTGGCTTCCAGTCTAACCGGATGCAGCTGAATACCAGTATTTTACATGGAGTGAATGCCTATCTGACCTCCACAACTTAGTTACTGGGTAACATGATATCCCTTGGTAAGACTGGTTGTCAGACTTTTGCGCTTCTGACTACCCGAAACGACCGTCAAAGATCTACGAATCACAGCCGGGACCAAACGGCTAACACTGTTTGTCCACCGCACTGGGAACGAGGCATCAACGAAAAAACAGATGACGGCATCGAAGTAGCGAGAGTACAGTCAGCGTCAAAAATATCAGGACAAACAGACTGTTTAAAAAGATCTCAACAACTAAGAAAATTAAACTTTATATCAATTAGATATAGTTCTTGTCAGAATGACAGTTGTCGTGTACTGTCTTCATTCTGAAACATTTATTGTGTCATTGAGTTAATATTTCATTTTCATAGTTGTTTAGATCATTTTAAACAGTCTGCTCGTCCCGATATTATTGACGCTGACATTAAATTTTACTATGGCGCCGTCATATGAATTTATTCAAACCGCTAATAGTTGAACAAATCATATTTATTTAAGGTCAACGGTTGATAACCTTTAGATAAATCCATCGCAAACCATTTGATCTTCTGAATCAATCTTATGGAAAATTCTCTCATTCATCATATTCCTGCCCTTGTCCATGTTACGTGGTGTCGGCGCAAAACGTTTTCTTCTTCCATTCTCCCCTGTCAACTGTCACGCTATCATTCACTCCCTTCTCTTTCGTATAATTCCTCATACTTATTTCTTTGGCCGCAAAAAAAATTAAGTAGGTAACTGAAAATAGTTTATGTAACTGAAAATATGTGTTCAATAATACTGTAGCAATGTGTAGCTACAATTAAGTACCCAATGAGTAATAAGCTTTGTGGCTATACATTGATACAATATTTTGGAAAATATTGTAGAAGATTAAGATTATCCATCAGGTTAAGCTACGCTTGCCGGGGTTGGTCCGTGGATGATTGACCATCTTTACATAACGAGACTCCTCCGTGCCTCGGAAAGCACGTTAAGCCGTTGGTCCCGGCTGTCATTCGTGGATCTTTGACAGTCGTTACGGGTCGTCAGAAGCCCAAAAGTCTGACAACCAGTCTTACCAAGGGGTATCGTATTACCCAGTTACTAGGTTGTGGAGGTCAGATAGGCAGTCGCTCCATGTAAAATACTGGTATTCAGCTACATCCGGTTAGACTGGAAGCCGACCCCAACATAGTTGGGAAAAGGCTAGGCAGATTGATTGATTGATTGTAGAAGATTAAATGTATTCATGGCGAATGGCAATATGTCACCGTATGATTGTGAATACCGTTAGTTTATAATCTATCTCGCGAGATTGTAAACTGTAGTTAAATTGTCAACTGTAAAGAAAGAAAGAGAATACGATTATTTGCGGTAAACATGACGCAAAGAACACACAAAATAAAATATTTAAAAGAACAAGTTGGGGGAAATATGCGTCACATCCACGCAAAAGGCCATCGCTCAGCATAATGCCGCGACCCCATGCGAGACTGAGCCCCAGCGCTGTACCAGACTGCTTACAATATAACGTAGTCTTCTAATAAATATATCTGCATTAATCAATCTATCTATCTGCCTAGCCTTTTCCCAACTATGTTGGGGTCGGCTTCTAGTCTAACAGGATGAAGCTGAATACCAGTATTTTACATAGAGCCACAACCCAGTAACTGGGTAAGACTGGTTGTCAGACTTCCGGGCTTCTGACGACCCGTAACCACATCAAAGATCCACGAATGACAGCCGGGACCAACGGCTTAACGTGCTTTCCGAGGCACGGAGGAGTCTCGGTATGTAAAGATGGTCACTCATCCACGAACCAACCCCGGTAAGCGTAGCTGAACCTGATGGATCGACCCGTGCGGCTGTTATTACTTAGCCACGAGCTCCTCCAGACTTCTACATTAATATTTAACGAAATACCAGGGTAATAGGTATTTCGTTCGTTCTCCTAACTTTATCATTGTGGATTTATAGGTCTCTACCTGTAAAATTATTATGTATTTATATTGGTTATAGGCACTGTGTCTCCAATTATATTTCAATTGCTACAAAATACATTTAGCTAATGCATAAATAAAAAGCGAATCGGTTACCTAAATATGTAAATACGTATTCAAGTCGATTCATGTTTCTCGCAGACGTGCGAAGTAAGTATATATACTTACCTATGTATAATCCATTCTACTCCTCATTAGCATGACAAGCGTCTTTTTCTTGTTTTGTTTATGTAGAAGACAAAACGTTGTTGTTCTCATGTTAAATAACTGTGTTTCATTGTTAATTGGCTTGCTTGCACAAAACAAACAAAGCACGTAACAGACCAATTTAAATAAGACCGTTAACTATTAATTAAAAAAGAAATGTGACTTCGGTTACTCCGTGCTTCGGAAAACACGCTAAATCCGTGACGCGGGAATCGGGAACACCAATCAAACGAATCTGTTCAGAACTACGTCAAATCACAACGAGTTTTGATTGGCTAACACTGCGTCAGAAGGCTTCACGACACGATACAACACAATAATATGAATCCGACATAAGCCGTTGGTCCCGGCTGTCATTTTTAGATCTTTGACAGTCATTACGCGTAGCCGAAAGTTTTACAACCAGTCTTACCAAGGGATAGTTACCCAGTGACTGGGTTGTGGAGATCAGATAGGCAGTTGCTCCATGTAAAATACTGGAATTCAAAGCCGACCCCAATATTGTTGGGAAAAGCACTAGCACGTTACTGACCAATTTAAATGAGACTTCGGTAAAGTTATCATCTGCGTAGCCTTTTCCCAACTATGTTGGGGTCAGCTTCCAGCCTAACTGGATGCAACTGAATACCGGTATTTTAAATGGAGCGACTGCCTATCTGACCTCCACAACACAGTTACTGGGTAATACGATACACCTTGGTAAGAATGGTTGTCAGACTTTCGGGCTTCTGACGACCTGTAACAACTGTCAAAGATCCACGAATGCCAGCCGAGACCAACGGCTTAACTTGCTTTCCGAGGCACGAAACTGCGGTTAAGTATACCTACCTACCTAACCGAAATAAAATATTTCTCAACTACAGTATAGATCAGTTACAAGACCGGTTGCATATGCGCCTGTTCCTGTCAATATACTGTAGGTAAAGTTTGAAATGAAATAAAAGAACATTAAATTCGGAACATAATCTGTCCTTGCTTTGAAAAGTCTCTGTGCCTTTGAAAAGTTTTGTGAAAAATCCTTTAAAAGGGTGTAAGCGTGCTGAGAAGTTTTACGCGGACAAAGTAGCGGACCAAAGCCAGTACAAATAAATATTCACAGTCTTACAATCAAATCACTACAGTAATCTATACAGCTTTCAGGACTTGAATTTCCTTTTTATTCATGCGAAAAGGGCAGCTATATAAGAGCAATTTGGAATACACATTAGCATGTTGAATACACACGTGCCTTTACTTACGATCCATGTATGGATATATACAACATTATACATAATACATATATAAAAAATGTAGGTAAAAATGTACGTTGATTTTCAGGCTACCCAGCGGGGGCAATTGCGTAACACGCTATCAATCGAAATCGGTTTCATTTTTGATAGTTCAACAACATTCTTTACGTTATATGGTGTAGAGCAGACAAATTTTTCTAACCTAAGAAGCAAATGGATTAGCAATTTGCTTCAAAAATATTCAGATTCCAATTGATAGTGTGTTACGCAATTAGGATGCTGGGGACTTTTTTGGGGTTTTTGGACCTTTTGGTTTAAACTTAAAATACCGAATCTTAAGTTTTATATTTTTTTAGTAGAAAAATATTAATGACGCAGAAATGTTCGTAAATCATTTTGAAATGAAAAGTGGATACTTTTTGAACCAGATGTCAAGCTGAAAGCGCTACTTTGCATTAATTCCTCATAAATTATTTCCATTATTTAATAATACTTAGGCAGATGGTTGATCGAAAGTCGGAAGATGGAATGAAACTGAACTATTACCTGACCAACAGTAAAGTTACAGGAAAACGAATGTTTCTAATATTTTAGATTACAAAATCCAGTTTTCTGCATTGTTTATGCAAAATCGATGTACAACACGCGTAGCATGACGAAGTTTTGTCGACGGAAGAATAGAAAAAATTACACATTGCCATGCTGAGAAATATTTAGTAGAATGCGTAGAAATATTTCTACTATCTGCTATATTGTCTACTAGCTGCGCTCCGCGGTGTTACCCGCGGTTTATGAGATACACTAAAACGTGTATTATTTGATCGGTGAGAAAAGTATTCACAAAAAAAATGCTCATCCCACGGGAACACTACATTTTTTCAGGATATAAAGTAGCCTATGTGTATACAGGATGTCTGCTACTTCCACACAAAATTTTATCAAAATTGGTCGAGCCGTTTCAGTTTGAAGGAGTAACAAATATATTTGAATTCCTTCCTCATCCCACGGGGGCACTAAATTTTTTTCGGGATAAAAAGTAGCCTATGTGTTAATCCAGGGTATAAGCTGTCTACATACCGGATTTCATCCAAATCGGTTCCGCCGTTTGATTCAAATTCAAATTCAAATTCTTTATTGCGAACTAAGTGTATAACTTTGAAGATGTTAACAATAGTAGGTTCTTAGAACTTAGTTGCCTGTTAAGGCATTGCAATTTAAATTGTTATAAATATTTAAAAACATAGGTATACGTAGGTACTCAGTATTATAGTTATGCAATTTACATTATATTATATTAATTATCATTATTCAAATTTTTTTTATTTTAACAGACTATTCTTACAATTTACATTACATTATTCAACAATCTTTTAAATTTAATAATTATTTTCTTCAAGGAATTCTTTTACAGAGTAATTTGAGCGTGAAGAAGTAACAAACATACACACACACACACACACACACACACACACACACTCACAAACTTTCGCCTTTATAATATTGGTGTGATAGTGTGATTATTTATTTTTGTTTTTTTGTTTTCAAACTTTTATTATAGTGTTTTTTGTTTAGTTGGTGATCTTCCTGTGCTAGTCACAATAAATACTTTTTCTTTCTTTCTCTATTTTTTCGGGATAAAATTATCCTATGTGTTTATCCAGAGTGTTAGCTACTTCCACACCAAATTTCATCAAAATCGGTGGAGGCGTTTGAGTTTGAAAGAGTAGCAAATATATTTGAATTTCTTGCTCATCCCACGGGAGCACTACATTTTTCCGGGATAAAAAGTAGCCTATGTGTTAATCCAGGTTATAAGCTGTGTACATTCCGAATTTCATCCAAATCGGTCCAGCCGTTTGTGCGTGAAGAAGTAACAAACATACACACACACACACACACTCACAAACTTTCGCCTTTATAATATTAGTGTGATTATAGTGTGATGTGATAGTGTGATTATTTATTTTTGTTTTTTTGTTTTCAAACTTTTATTATTGTTTTTTGTTTGGTTGGCGATCTTCCTGTGCTAGTCACAATAAATACTTTTTCTTTCTTTCTCTATTTTTTCGGGATAAAAGTATCCTATGTGTTTATCCAGAGTGTTAGCTACTTCCACACCAAATTTCATCAAAATCGGTGGAGGCGTTTGAGTTTGAAGGAGTAGCAAATATATTTGAATTTCTTGCTCATCCCACGGGAGCACTACATTTTTCCGGGATAAAAAGTAGCCTATGTGTTAATCCAGGTTATAAGCTGTGTACATACCGAATTTCATCCAAATCGGTCCAGCCGTTTGTGCGTGAAGAAGTAACAAACATACACACACACACACACACACTCACAAACTTTCGCCTTTATAATATTGGTGTGATAGTGTGATTATTTATTTTTGTTTTTTTGTTTTCAAACTTTTATTATAGTGTTTTTTGTTTAGTTGGTGATCTTCCTGTGCTAGTCACAATAAATACTTTTTCTTTCTTTCTCTATTTTTTCGGGATAAAATTATCCTATGTGTTTATCCAGAGTGTTAGCTACTTCCACACCAAATTTCATCAAAATCGGTGGAGGCGTTTGAGTTTGAAGGAGTAGCAAATATATTTGAATTTCTTGCTCATCCCACGGGAGCACTACATTTTTCCGGGATAAAAAGTAGCCTATGTGTTAATCCAGGTTATAAGCTGTGTACATACCGAATTTCATCCAAATCGGTCCAGCCGTTTGTGCGTGAAGAAGTAACAAACATACACACACACACACACACACTCACAAACTTTCGCCTTTATAATATTAGTGTGATAGTGTGATTATTTATTTTTGTTTTTTTGTTTTCAAACTTTTATTATTGTTTTTTGTTTGGTTGGTGATCTTCCTGTGCTAGTCACAATAAATACTTTTTCTTTCTTTCTCTATTTTTTCGGGATAAAAAGTATCCTATGTGTTTATCCAGAGTGTTAGCTACTTCCACACCAAATTTCATCAAAATCGGTGGAGGCGTTTGAGTTTGAAAGAGTAGCAAATATATTTGAATTTCTTGCTCATCCCACGGGAGCACTACATTTTTCCGGGATAAAAAGTAGCCTATGTGTTAATCCAGGTTATAAGCTGTGTACATACCGAATTTCATCCAAATCGGTCCAGCCGTTTGTGCGTGAAGAAGTAACAAACATACACACACACACACACACTCACAAACTTTCGCCTTTATAATATTAGTGTGAAGTGTGATTCTTCCGTCGACAAAACCCGTTTCCATGGCGCTCATGCTAAGCGTGCTGGTAGATTATTATGATGTTATTCGAATATCAGTAGTTTTTTTAAAATTACTATCTATTTATAGGCAGTGGCGGATTTGCCCTAAGGCACAGTAGGCCCGGGCCTAGGGCGGCCAGGTAATTTAGGGGCGGCAAATCTGACAAAAAACTGATGATAAAAAGAAATAACTGAAAGTACCTTGGTATTCTAAAGACTCGCGCAAATTATGGTGGGCCGCACTGCCTATAATCTCAAAAATCACTTTCTGAAATCGCGAAAAAAAAAATCTGTAGCTAAATAACAGATATTAAAGTTAACTAAATTTCTGAATCGATTTCGATAAAAGTTGGTAATAAAGGAAATTCCTTATGTAGTCTATATGATGGGTGCTGAGAAAGGAGCGGCTGATACGCAAAATACGCGCATTGACGTGGAGTTGGGGATACCAGCCCGTATTACCTATTACCCAGGTACTTATTACATGGCGGGGACTTAGAGCGGCCAAGACTGCAAATCCGCCACTGGCTATAGGTTCCTACCTAAGTAGGAATTTGATTAAGATCTAGATTCATCTAGATAAAAAGTGTTAACAACTGTAATAAAATGCAGATCATTTCTCCTGATTTGTTAGTACGTCAACGCGTTTCATTATAATCATGACAGGACATAATTACAGTGACATTTAGCTAATTACATATTTAATGCCTCCCGGCTTTTGCTAGCCACACTGTATATTTGCTTAAGTTCATGTAATTTATTGACTAGATATGGATTTTTACTGCATTGTACCAGAATATTGCACTGCCAACTAAGAAACAAATTTTATTTTTTATTTTATGTCCATGTTACTGAATAATAAAGGGATTGTTTTTGTCAAATTTTGGTGAGATGTCTTTTAATTATGACAATCCTGTGCTATCCATAATGGCAAATGCTTCTTTAAGCTAAGGCCTTAGCACACCTCCACCGCAAAACCGCGAAACCGCGAAACAGCATAATGTTTCCTACTCGAATCGCTATTCGAGTAGCGGAACATCACGCTAGTCATTTGAATTGAACTAGGTACTGCGGTTTTGCTGCTATGTTTTCGCGGCGGAGGTTTGCTATAGCCCTCTAGCTTTTCAGAAGAAACTTCTTACTTTACTAGGTATTCTTTAAGATTGTAACATATGAGATGGTTACATTTAGGTATGTATGCAGCTTTACCTCCTCAGAATCATCATTATTACTTGATGTATAACTTGTGTTTTACAATAAAAATATTCTATTCTATTCTATGAATTCATGCGGGCCAACACCTAGCCGGGGGAGCGTGACAAAATGCGCAAGCACTCCAGCAGAAGCTAAAGGTAGCAGCAGAACGCCGTGTGGTTTTAGTCAGTAAAAGTCTGACAGACCCCTCCACCCACCCCAGGGTAGAGAACATCCATGAGGATTTCCACACGATAAAAAAAAGGGAGGTATGGCAGAGTAAGGAGCTTCACGGACGCTTTTTCCGGGCCCTACATGGACCCGATGTAGATCTACTAGCTTCCGTAACCTGGCTGCGTTTCGGTGACCTCTTTGGGGAAACTGAAGGTTTTGTCTGTGCAATACGGTATTTTACTTTATATGAGAAAAAATCTAAAAATATATTATTTAGATAGCTTAGGCAAAAAGCAGTCGGAAAATGTTAGTTTTAGTTCATAAAATAATAATATAAATTTTAAAATTCAATTCAAAGTTTACAGTATTTTTAATCTGTTTTTTATCACCATGAAAGTAGCCGCCAAGTTATTACGTCATACGGCTATGTAAATTAAAAAGTGTCAATGTCAAGTGTCAACTGATCAGCGTATAAAAAGTGTTTGTTTACACAGCCAACTGACGTCATGACCACAGAGCAATATGGCGTCCACTGCGTCTAGCGTTTTCGTCAAATTACGCGCAAAATTGGAAAATGTAAAATTTTAATGCAATGGCAGTTATCGATTGAATAAAAATTTTGTGTTTTTTGTAGTGACTTATTAGTACTATAGAATCTATTTGAGACACTTTTCAAAATGGGTGTAATATCCTTTAACGTAGATTTACTGTGGAGGACGGCACGGTTGACATCTGTCGGGCATGCCACCGTCCGGGAGAATTAATCCAACACATCTGCTGGACATGAAACGTGAGGTCGCAGGTTAAAATGATAACCTACAATATAGCGATACTTAGGGAAGTATCGCTACATTATAGGTTATCATTTTATTCATACTGTTTATGGAATTAGTTCTAACTTCTAAGTCACGTTTGCCAAAACATGCCTCTATTCCTAACACCAGAATACCAAGTGCCGATTTGCCGAGTAGGTAGGTACGGAAGAGAATGCCATCCGTAAGGGCGGTGTTACACCTGCAGGTAGCAACTAAAAGTGTTCGCGAAGATTTTACTTGCTGCTGAAACTACGAAATACCTACTTGATTTAACTTTACTTCTTTATTAATGTACTATGGCTATGTGTATGGCTAGTATATATTTGCCGATAGCTGAAAGTGAGAGTTTAGTCCCTTTATTATACGACTGTTTTAAAATACGCGCCACGAAATATGAGACTTGAAACCACGTGGTTTGACTAGCGCAGTAGACGATTTTAGGTCTCCTTAGCGGTATGAGGTCTGAGGTGCGGGAAGGGACCGGGCATCATCGGGGCAGCAGTAAGAGCGCGGGAGGCGCGTTCAAGTCTCATCTTTCGTGGCGCGTATTGTACTATAAATTTTATAACTTTAACGTTTATAAAATAAAACCCTATTGAAACCCAAATTAGGGAACTTGTTTAGAAGAAGTTACAACATCTTATAACTGTTTATAAGAAATATCACATTGTAGTATTAGTAACTTAGACTAATTGGGATTTATTTTGTGGTTTCTCATGTCTGTCTGCGGTTTAAAATACGGTCTTATTCATGCAACAATACATTGCGAATAATGTGATGAATAGGTATTTAATGACAATACATAAAAAAAAAACTACAGTTCCTAAAATTTTAAATGTGTTATGGCTAGAGATAAGGAAATATAAATGAGTACAAAACCTCCGAATCCTCCTTCCTAGGAAGGATGGTCTTTTTATTCGAGGTACCTTTTTTGGAGAGGGTGTAACGACACCCTTAGCATGAGGGTCGACGCTCGCGAACAGGTGGCACGTCAACAATGCCGAGCTGACGGCATGACAGAAGAGCAATAAAAATATACGTCCATACATAATGTACCGTCTATGTGGGGCACAATACGGCAGAATCTTCAAGGCTACGCCTGGAATACCAACGATACGACCTACCCGTAATGGAAGTGGGCACCTACACAACCAACATAGAGCCACTTAGCTTCCCGCATCCCTTGTAGTTAGGGTTGAGTAGGTATACTTTGCAGGAGTGTTTGATATATTCCGAGACTTGAATTACTTTGAAATCTATGCTTTTATTTCAACTGACCCTTCATGACATCAGAATGCTAATTCTCGTACCTAAAAACGTTCAAATTCAAGTCGCAATCTCATGCCAGCGACAATCAAATGTCAAAAATGTAGGTAAACGCTATACAATTTTTGACAGATTGCGACTGAGATGAAATTGCGAACGTTGTTAAAAATAGAAATGTTTTGCATTAAAACAAAACAGTTATTATGTTATGAAAAACACAATAACACTTTGAAGAAAGCATCTCAATTATTGCCTTATATACTATAAATAGTTAAGATATACGTACTTACATTCCCTTTTAGTTACCTGTGTTCTTTCAACATGTAAGAAATGTCGCGGTGACTATGGTCTCAGCGAGCTTGAGTTGTCACTGTCAAGTGTCATTCATAGAAGTCTTCAAAATTCAACAGCAAGCGCCTTACTCGTGTTATTGTGTTTTTCATAACATAATAACTGTTTTGTTTTAATGCAAAACATTTCTATTATGTTTCTTTCAAAACACAATAACACTTTGAAGACCTGTTTGATATCTGCTGGTGAAAGAATACCTGAAGGATGTAGACGCTATGTGAATTATATATATATATATGGAATGAACGAATACTACGGTCTATATGTATTCATTAAATGTTCAAATAAATAATTACAAGTTTTCCATCTATTTATCCTAGAAACTGCAAAAATGAACAAATTCCATAAAATGTTATTAGAAACGTTCAACTGTCATGCTATGTATGAGACACAATTAAATCACTATATTATTGTTACCAACCTTTATGAGGTTGGTCGACAGTTGAATCAAATCTATTTAAGTACCTTATTTAAGGTGAACATGAATTATCAAGCTTTAATGATAATCCAAAATCAATAAGATCTAAAACTGAATTAAAATCATAATCTCATTACTAAAGGATAATTGAATCACTCATATACTTAATTAACACAAGTTAGGTAATGTTGGATATGAGTACTTGGAAGTTATGAGATCAATCAACAAATATTTCTGAATCTCATAATTTTATAAAGATGTGGAAAAACAAAATCAATGTCATTCATGACACAGTTAAAATTCCATTGAAACTAAAATATATTTAGGACCCTTCTTTACACTAAGTACTTTGGTCAACAGATTAGTCTAAGTAGTAGACACATGTAAATGATCTAAGAAGGAATTCTAGTATAAGTCTCTTCATTTATCAATTAAAATGTCTTGAAATGTGAATCATGTACCTCTACACAAATATATTTAATAAATATTATAAATATTTTCATAGGGAATTAATAATTATCATAATGATAAACCCTATTCTCTCACAGAGAGGTGACCTTTGTCCCAAAAGTGGGAATCTTATAGGCTGGTCATTCTTAATTATCTTGAGAGGTAACCATCTCCTTTACTACTTTACAAAAGTAATAATTCTGTAAGCCTAGTGGCTCTTCCAGTTTAATTTCATTTGATGAACTATTCTCCAGTCAGCCTCCCGAAGGCTACCACAGACTACTTTATGTACCTCCAGAAGGCTTTTCGTAACTTAGTCTGTTTAAAAATATTTCAAGCAAGCTTAGCCACACACGTTATTGTAAATCAAAATCAACAACGATTATGGTAGATTTTAAGTAAACTTCTTGATTGAACCACACCTTGGTCGCACTGTTATTCAACATTTAAAAGCTGTGACTTACAATATTAGAGTATGTAAAACTCTTCTGGCAGCCTCATCATTCTGGAATTAATTTCATTTCATGACTTTCTGGGTAGTGGTTTAGCTAAGGATAATGCTATTGAAACAATGGACACAAAACTGTTTAGATCTAACATCAGTTGGTTGGTACCATAATTATGTGCTTTATGCGTAAATATAAATAAATTGGGATCAGATTATTTAGGACTAATGCCATGCACTCTACACTATGACATTCACCTCTGAATAGGAGCTTTATAAGTAATTACTGTAGATTATCTCCAATTACACATTAGCAAGGTTCTTGTCTACCAAGCCTTGCAACCTGATTGCCCCCCTCCCCCCCAACTTTCCAGGGTAGGAGTTGCAGCTTATCAGGTCTAAGACGATCTTACATAGATCTTATACTGGTACTGACTCTCCGAGGCCTCGTCTCCAAATACGGGAGCCAGTCACATTGGGTTCAGTATGGGGCGATTTCTACATAGTACGTCCCCGTCCCATTTCCGAGTTCACATGACTGAGCACTCTCTCTTAAGTCGGGCGAGAAAAACCCATGCTAGTTGATGCTGTCACCTCTGACTGAAAGCATCGCAGAAGCTTGCCAAGCCATCATTTGAGTCCCATATGACGTACTGTCGCACAAACGGCCGACTTATCTGACGTGAAAACGTCGACGCCGGGGACGCCCCACTTTGTAACATGGCCTCCGAGGCCTGGGGTCTGGAGCAACAGGAGCCACTTCTGCTGGTCTGTTCCTAGATAAGCGGTCGGCTAACCCGTTGTTACACTTTTAACCTCCCCGGGAGGTAAACCGCTAACAGAGTGTTCAGCTAATCTGCTAACTTCCATCTTGCAAATTAGGTTCAGAAACGCTAGGGGACGTATCCCTCGCTCATCTTAAATGTGCGACAAATGGTCTGTTGTCGGATTGAACTCTGAATCTAATATGTGCACTCTGAAGACTGGCTTTTTGGCAATACTGCATATATGGCAAACATCTCTCGCAAGTTCAAGTACAATTTTTTCTGGTTTGGTCAAGTTCCTGACTAGAGTAGGATATAATAGAATATTCTTTATTATGTACACCTTACCACTAGGGTCACAATGGGCAGTCTTATCACTAAAAGCGATATTTTAAAGACATCCTTTGGACTCCCTTTGCATGAATATATTAGCCCGTTCATGTAGGCTCCTTACCCTTGCTCCACGGAAAGTGTGGACAGGAAGTGGGTTACTCTACCCCTGTGTAAGTGAACTGAGCTGTGGTCTATCAGTAGCCTCTGGCCACCACATTAACTCTATGCAAACCAGCGGGGCAACCTTTTTCCATTTGTCCTGGTCTGCCCTTCTCAAATATTTGTCTGGCAACAAGCATTCCCATACAGGGATAACAACATTTTTGTGTTAATGAACTATGAACTTGTTTCAGGGAACAAAGTGTTGATATTATTATCTTCCTTTCAACCTTGCCTGCAGGCCGGGCCTTGTGATTGGTAGCAGTGCTCAAAAGAAGGCCTACATATTGTTGTTGTATTGTTGTTGTTGTTGTTCCTGATTGAGGTTTAGAATTGACTTAGGAAATTCACTCGTCACCCAAGCTTTGTTAGGACCCAGAGTCTCCGAGACAGAAATCAAAAATGCATCTTTTCCTAGTGGACCAGTAGGAAATTATCTAAACTAAATAAACAAGAATGCAGATACCACACGCTCTCAAATTCTCTGTCATTCAGTTGCCCACCGCTTCACATAACCAGGGCACTGAAAAAATGTCAAAAGGGTGTTCTGTCAACTCGTGTGAACAATTTCCCTTCATTAACATATCATTGCTTCCGTCTTACTTTTTAGTAATAACAGAGTGTAAACAATAGGCTATTTGATTATGATCATAATCTTAGATTTCTGCATAGACTATTATGGATTTAATTTGTATTAATTATTTTAACTAGTAGCTTTATTACTTAATATATATAGCTCAAAGTAGAATTGTATTGAATGTTAATATTTTCAGTATTTCATTTCCTGTTATGATCTTCAGGAACAGAAACAGGTTTGCAGACTTTCATTCCCAAGCTTTTACATGGTTCCCTAGGCAGCCTGAATCTTGTCAAAATTATGAATCTTGGCCTAGTTATTGTTGCTATGATCCGATTTATCATGTTTTTAAAATAATCCAAGAACTATTCCTGCTCTAAATAATATCTTGTCAGTTTTAAATTGTTTGGTGGCTGTATTTGTTCCATTTCTAATTTTGATAGAGCACCTATGATCCTGCTCATAATTACAAGATTTCCATAATTATTACAAATATAGAAAAAATATACAGTATACCATTATAAATTATATTTTTTTTATTTTTTTATTTAGCACTGCTTATTAGTTAAGTACCTATAAAACTTGATGTAAACTTTAATTAGTAGTATTTTAATGTTCTAATTGCAGATTAGAGTCCATAAGAGGTGCTGAACCTCTTTAATTAATTTATTTATTTATATATAGGTACTCCAACAACTTATGCATTAATAATATATTACAAAAGAACTTTATTTTATTAGTGTGGTGACTTTGTCACTTAAAAAGTACACAGCTTAACCAGAAATGGTAAATATATACAAACAATTATTTTAAAGTGATTTAAAAAACTAACTTATCTTTTGTTACAATGAAAGTAACAATTGCATACCACCTGCAAGCATAAACAATAAAATTGTAATTTAAATACACTTCTCGATGGGAGTGTTTGGACTTCCGAAAGGGAAAGTAGGATACAGTTGTAGTGGGTAGGTTGCTGCCCAAATAACAAGTCCCTGTAGACCTTACTTTAGCAGCTAGCTCTGCCTGCTCTAGACCTACATTAGAAATCCCAGCCAAAACTCCCTCCGCGGGGGCTAAATAGTAGGATTTAGTTTTGTTGAGTGGCATAAGTACTCATTTACTTCTAATGCACTGTGTGAAACACATGGGGTGAGTGAGCATAAATGTAAGGTTTTCTTATAACGGATTATAACTTTTCATGGTTGAATGTCAAAAACTGCTTGAGTAGCTTTAGCTCCTCTAGACATTCTGCATTTGCTTTAGGAATTACTACCTAATTATCATAATTTGCACTGAAATCCTTAAGTTGTAATATTTCTGTCTATTTAGTTAAACACAACCGGGTTGTTTAGAAAACAACAATGCGCTTCTAATGTAAATAATAGCAAGAAGCAGGTTAGAAGTTTATTGATAATGTGTCTGAGTAAGGTCAGTGGGTCGTCTTAGTAAGGTTTGGTGATATAATGTGGAAATTGTGTCATGTTAGCAGAAACTTAACACTTACTTGGCTACTCTTAGTACTCATTCGGTTGTAGGTAAGTGCATAGAGTAGGTCGGTCTTACAGGAAATCATTTCGATCTCATTACCCTGGTTTTAGCCGGTGGGAAGAGCGTTCTTCCCCATTACAGCACTTAGGAGAATCGAAATACAAACGGTTGCTCTCCAAAGGCACTGGCGACCATGTATATATTTTGAGGTATCGATCTCCACTTCGGCACTTCGCTGACTCACGATCAGCGTAACACTATATATCACTTACCACAAGCACTATTCTTATTCACTTTTAATAAAGTTTTAACTGAAACTTTACTCATTTTCGATTAAAATTATCGAGCGAAAATATTTTACGTATACATTGGCGGCAAAAATTTAGACGCTATGAATGACACTTGACAGTGACAACTCAAGCTCGCTGAGACCATAGTCACCGCGACATTTCTTACATGTTGAAAGAACACAGGTAACTAAAAGGGAATGTAAGTACGTATATCTTAACTATTTATAGTATATAAGGCAATAATTGAGATGCTTTCTTCAAAGTGTTATTGTGTTTTGAAAGAAACATAATAATGGAATTGCCCCTCTGGTATATTTAAATATGTTTGCAGCTTATGACTCTTTACAGCTGAAAATTGATTTAATTTCAAAATTTTTTAGCGTAGAAAAAATTAGAGAATGTGATGCCTATTTAAGGATGATCAAGAATTAATGTCAAAGGGTTCGTCAGTCAGAAAGATGAAGCTTTTTGACCATTCCATAAATTAGTGCGTTCCTATGGAGAAGGACGGGCAAGAAACTCCACGAACACTCCTTTAGATACATAAATAATTATATATATTACATGAGAAAGTGATTACAAATTATGTGAAGTCCCTGACATGAGCTAGGTGGTTAACCTGTGTTACAAGAGCCAGTACCCTCTCCCGGGAGGAAATACTATTGAAAACTTATGCAATAAGATTAACAATGAGAAATAAAAAGAAAATATTTTTACATCATTCATATTGAAATTATAGGTACACAAGCCTACATATCAACTTATTCAATTCCAGTTTATGCTGATCTCGCATTGTATAGGATTTCCGTACAACGAGAGGACAGCTTATACTGGAAAGGAGACGCCCTGGGCGGCGGGAATCGATTGCCGATTCCCGGCCACCGTAGGCGCGGGCTTGCGGACGACGAGTAATGGGCAGCTCGCCGTCCGGTAAGGAACAGGCCCGGGTCGACGGCGCGTTGTGCTCCACGCGCGCCTCAAAGAGATGTCAGCAGTGACGGGGTCAATTGGGCCGATGCCGCCGGGGTCGCGGGTAGTTCGAAAGAGATACCGTGGCCTTGGCACGGGCAGTTGAAGGAGCATGGGTGGGTTTTAGTCAGTAAAAGTCTGACACGCCCTCCCGCTCTGCCCAGAGCGGGAGAAGTCATTTGATGATTTCCCATCCACAAAAAAAAAAAAGAAGCTTATACTGGAAATGTATAACTTGACATGTAGCCCTGTGTACATAGCTTAGTCCAGAGTTCCTAGACAAGTGGCTTCAGAGCGTTTCGTATTGCTGCAACGATTTTCAACAAGATTGGCATAAGCTTTTCGGTATAGTTGCGCGCAAGTGCTGGTCACCGCCTGAGGTAGGTATGTGAGCAGTGAGACGGGGGAGGTAGACAAAGGTCAAGCTAACTCAGTCTGCCAATCTTGTCAATCGCGCCCTCTTCCGTCTCACCGCTCACATACTTCAGGCGGTGACTAGCACTTGCGCGCACACTATGTAAAGATACATTTTTGACTTTTCCATCGTCGTTATCGCTGATAGAATGTCTCTTTGTTGTATTCAGGAGCTAGTCAGGTAAGAATTAAGGTTATATTGTGAAAAGTTTTTAAGCTTGGTTAAACAGAAGCACGTCATGAATTCAAAGCTTTTGCTTAGTTAATGGTAGCCCTAACAATAATCTTATTCCCAAGGGACAAATGTATCTGGATATTCGCCAACACCTATACCGAACAGTATCGTAAATCACATTAAAATAGCTAATAACAAAAGCCGGCAGTAGTGGCTCTTGTACTATTTAACAGTGACGGGCTACGGCCCGTTATTGCTACGAGCGGTCACTTGGGCTTGATTGATTTATTGGCGCGTACGTACGTGCTACGTAAAGTTCGGTACTTATGTAGGTACTGATTGAAAATGTGCGTAGACATAGTAATACTTTTTTTATTCCGTTCTATACAACGCAACGTGTCGTTTTGCATCCTCGTCAAATATAAGGGTGTGGTATAAGACCATCAAACTGAACAACTTTTTCCATGGCACCAACATCGTAATAACGAAAAAATAATCAGCCATCCCATACATTTGCGTCGAGTAGGTGTTGAAGTTTTCTATGGGACAGTTGAAATTTTTTTCGCGATTACGATGTTGGTCTCATGGAGAAAGTTGTTCGGTTTGATGTTCTGTATCATACACACACGTTGTATACATACACCTTGTATAAAGTGAAGACTGGAGACGACAATCCTAACTATTATAAATGCCAAAGTGAGTTTGTTTGTTTGTAACGCTTTCACGCTAAAACGACTGAACGGATTTAGATGAAATTTAGCACACGGGTAGACCATGACCTGGAAAAAGACATAGGCTACTTTTAATCTTGCTTGGCTTTTTTTTGTATTGTAATATATATATTATAGGTATATCTTATAGTAAGTGTATGTATGTGTATTATTAGTTTATAACCTATTTATGTGCTTGTATAAATTCTATTTATAATTAATTAAGATATATTTTTAGTGTTCTTTATATAAGTATTCCTCTCATACTGAGCACCTGCCATCTAATCTCTTCACCACCCTTGGTTGACTGGTAGAGAATGCCTAAGGCATTAAGTCCGCCTTTGTACGTTTTGTGTGCGAAAAGGTTAAATAAATAAATAAATAAATAAATAATCGACATATCACGCGGGCGAAGCTGCGGGCGGAAGCTAGTATAACAATAAATTAAGCATACTGCGTATATCTAATGACGTTCCCAGTCTGCATACAAAAACCTAATCAAATATTAAATTATAACTTAGCCACAAGCCCGTCGTGTATCTGTTATTACAGCCGCACGAGTCGATAGATCAGGTTAAGCTATACGCTTGCTGCGGTTGGTTCGTGGATGGGTGACCGTCCTTACATACCAAGATCCCTCCGTGCCTCGGAAATCTTACCAAGGGGTATCGTATTACCCAGTTACTGGGTTGTGGAGGCAGTCGCTCCATGAATACTGGTATTCAGCTGCATCCGGTTAGACTGGAAGCCGACCCAAACATAGTTGGGAAATGCTAAGCAGATCATGATGAGTTCAGTCCACCAGTCAAAGATTGGCAAAAAACGTAGTCGGTCCATCACGTCTACTATTTATTATGTTGAAAAAAGTACCTTTTAAACCGACTTCAAACACTTTTTGAATTATAATATGATAATATATATTTGACAGTACCAAAATACTCTTATGCTTTGGTATTGCCAGTGTTTTCATTAATTACCCGACTACGGCAAAGCCAAAGGAAGGGTTATGATTTTACCAAGTCTATGTATGTATGTAAGTATGTACGAGTATGTATATAAGTATGTATTTACGTGTGTTCCACCGTAGCGCCAAAATTACTGAACCGATTTTAATGAATCAGGTATCAATAGATTCGTAATAATGGTCCGGTTGAAATAGGCTATATAAATTCTCCATAAATTTAATAAGGTGTACTTTACACGTAAATTTCTGACCTCAAAAAAAATAATATTGAGATAATAATGACATGTTTGGTATCAAAAGAAAGGTCTTGACGAGCACATTATAAATATGTATATATGTCATACATTTAAATTGCGAAAAATAAGTAAAAGTGGAGCTAAGTAATATTAATAATTAATAGGTTACAGACCGACCGCGGCGAGCGTGATTTTTCAGTACCTCGACTAGGTAGGTTTTAGTTTTTGAACTTACTTTTTATTGTATTTTCGTATTGATGTCTCCATATTGTATACGGAGAAATGGAAATGACACGGATTGCGCCGTAGGAATTGTTATAAAAAAATTGTTAATTCAGAAACACTTGATTGGTTCATGTTTTTAAAATCTTCGGAATTTATTTACAACTCTTATATTCGGAAGTAGGTGTTTTATGGGTAATTAAAAGTCAGTTCTTAAGTGTGTGCAGAATTCATGATTTGTCGCGATGAAATTAAAAGCAAACGTTTAAAAAGAATGTGTCTGAACACATCAGGATGCATTGAAAATAGGATTTATCTTATATATAAAATTCTCGTGTCACAATGTTCGTTCCCGTACTCCTCCAAAACGGCTTGACCGATTCTCATGAAATTTTGTGAGCATATTGAGTAGGTCTGAGAATCGGCTAACATCTATTTTTCATACCGCTACTTTTTATCCCGGTCTACGCGGGTGAAACCGCGGGGCGCAGCTAGTAATTTATAAATCTATAATAAGAATTTGCTTATAATGAGTTTAGGCACTTGCCTACGTTGTACTATCAGGGGCCGTACTATGACGTGAAAAAAGATCATGGATCCATCATGGTTCCGTTGAGAAAAAAGGATGGTGCTATAGGTTGTATATAGCTCCGTCTCTCTCTCACACTGGAACCATGATGGATCTATGATCTTTTTTTCACGTCATAGTAGGGCCCCAGATCTATGTACCCACCTCAGATCTAAATCATAAGTTTATAAGTAAGTTCCAAGATATCTTACCTCTTGAGTAGTTCAGCACCAGTATTAACCATGTCTGCGCTGACAGGCGCCCAGGACTTCTGCACCAGGTTGATCTCTCGCCTCGTGAGCCCAGAGACTGGGTTCACCACGTCGGGGTCTCCACCCCACCATAAATAACTTAGCCAACCGCCCATTGTCACCTGGGAGGAGAAAGAACGGCATTTAGCATTTTGAGAAAGGTTCTAGTTCTTGTAACATAAAATAACATCTCTTTTTTCCCTGAAACATTAGAGGTTGTAGGTACCTAGAGTCTGTTTTAAAAGTATCACACAAAAATGTAAACAAATGGATCCGAAATCTGAAGAATCTGTGGATGCCAGTTAGTAGTGCCACTTACAAATTGAGTGCTTTGATTTGATTGTTTGAATACTTAAACCCAAAATTCTAATTTTAAATCATCATATACTCGTAGATGTATTTTACATTATTTTGTTTACAATAAAAATCAATCTGCCTAGCCTTTTCCCAATTATGTTGGGGTCGGCTTCCAGTCTAACCAGGTGCAGCTGAATACCAGTATTTTACATGGAGCGACTGCCTATCTGACCTCCAGAACCCATTAACTGGGTAATACGATACCCCTTGGTAAGGCTGGCTGTCAGACTTTCGGCCTTCTGACGACCCGTAAAGACTGTCAAAGATCCACGTGACAATGACAGCCGGGACCAAGGCTTAACGTGCTTTCCGAGGCACGGAGGAGTCTAGGTATGTAAAAAATTTACATACGATTACTTTTATTGAATTTCCACTTAAACATTTACATACATACATACGCACACACACACACACACACACACACACTCACACACACACACACACACACACACACACACACACACACACACACACACACACACACATTTAATTAGTTAGTCTTTTATTTTATTTTGTATTTTATTTTGTACCTTGCTGTGAAAAAACACAATTAGTGATTGGAGCCTCCTTGTACGCAAACAATGCCTGTATTAGGAGACATACAGGCATTGTTTGCTTACAAGGAGGCTCCAATCACTAATTGTGTTTTTTATTTATTATGGTTACGAAATAAATAATTTTAATTTTTTAATTTTTAATTTTTTTTTTTATGTAAAGATCGTCACCCATCCACGGACCGACCCAGGGAAGCGTAGCGTGTAGCGTTAACCTGATGGATGGACCCGTGCGGCTGTTATTACTTAGCCACGAGCTCCTCCTCTTTTCTCCTTTGTTTACAATACAAGTTGAGGTTAATTTTATAACCTCAATTTTCGTCGATGGTTTTTCAATTACAATTTAATAATGTTATTCGTAGGAAAAGCGGCGAGAAAAGTCAATATGTATGTTTAGTAATGTATAAAGTCTAATTAATCTTCTAAATACTAGTGAATGTGTTTCCCTTTTTGGATGATTGGTAATAATTTAACTTGACCAGGGTTTGTTTATACTTTCGTCAGTCACTTTTGGAACAGACATTAGAGTACTTGTCTTGTCTTCATACAATTCTTCTAAGCCGCTGTTCTAAAACACATGGCGGAAAACTCATTATTATGCGCGAATGCTCACGGTGTGACAGAAGTAGTGGCCCAGTGGTAACCGTGACTTACGAGTTGTAGGTCGTAGGTTCGGACCACCACAGGCTTTTTACTTTGTTTCAATTATTTCATCACCACTGCTCTGAAAACGGTGATGGAAAACATTGTTAGGAAACCGGCATGCCCTAGAACCAAAAATTCGAAGATATGTGACATCTACCACCAACCTACAATGGGCCCGCGTGGTGCATAAAGGCCCACCTTTTTTTTTTTTTGTTGCCAGGGTGGAAAATCCTCATGGATGTCCCCCGCCCTGGGGTGAGCGGAGGGGTCTGTCAGACTCTTACTGACTAAAAACCACCCCGGTGTTCCCTTCCCACACCTGGACCGGGGATCATGGGAACTTGGGCGCCTTCCACGATCCCCGGCTAATGCCGGCCCGCATTTGCGGGCCTCCTCAGGCCTGCGAGGGGAGTGAGGTGTAGGACTCCCCCCGCAACGTCCAATAGGGGCGCGCGCAGAACACTACGCGCCGCCGCCTCGGGTCCAGCTGGATGGGGGCCGGCGGACGTCTCCGAGTCCACCGTCCCTCCGGACCTGTTTACGGGGGCTGGAAGAGGGCGTTGTCCGCCCTCCGCCGACGCCCGGGCCGCCTTCTGCGGGTCGGCAGAGTCGTCTCGATCTCCCTCTCCCTTTCCGCAGCCTCCTTCCGCGAAATGACGGTTTCACAGAAGGAGATCACCGCATCCCACGACTCGGCGCTCCCGACCATCGAACGAGCGACGGCCGGCAGCGACAGGTCGGCTCCGACCTCTGCCACGAGGGCACGGCGCGGCCCCTCCCATGCGGCACACTCTGCCACTGTATGCCACGCCGTGTCCTCCCGACAGTGGACGCAGTGATGGCACCGAGCGTCCGGCTCCCTGTTTATGCGACACAGGTACTTCCTGAAGCAACCATGCCCCGAGAGCACCTGGGTCGCTCGAAACGACAGGGAACCGTGCCTCCTTCCGACCCATTCGCCGAGCACTGGTCGGATCGCCTCAACGGTGGCGAGGCCGGCAGTAGGGCGCAGAAGCCTGTCGCGCCATTCCGTCACCAGGACCTCGCGGAGCTGTGACCGGCGATGCTCGACCTCACGCTGCATCGGTTCACCGCCCCGCGCCCGCGCCTCCTCACGCCATCGGTACAGTGACGCGAGGGCTCTCGCCTCTAGGTCCCAGGGCGGGGATCCGGCCAGTGCGCAAGCCGCCTCGTAGGAGATCGTGCGATACCCCCTGATAGCTCTGACGGCCATCGCCCTCTGCGGTTTTCGCAGTATTGCGATGCTGCCAGCCGTCAGGTCAGAAGCCCACACTGGGGCTCCGTACAGGGCCATGGATTGCACCATACCCAAGTACAACCGCCTACAGGCGGTGCTCGGCCCCCCCAGATTGGGAAGCAGCGTTGCGAGCGCGCCCGCCGCACCCATCAACTTGGGCGTCAGCCGCCGAAAGTGGGGGCCGAAGTCCCACCGGCTGTCGAGCACCAGTCCCAAGTACTTCATGCGTGTCGTCCGCGTAACACGTCAGGTCCACTCCCGGTTGGAGGTCGCCCCTCAGCACCCAGTCGTATCCGATGTTCAACAGTAGAGGACCCACAACCGATCCCTGTGGAACACCGCACGACATATCGCGCTGGCCCCCATCGTCATAAAGGCCCACCTATCCTGACTAGACTAGAGGCCTGTGTCCCAGCAGTGGGAATATTATAGGCTCATTATGCTATGCTCACGATGTGGACGAACTCAAACTCAAACTCAAACTCAAAGCATTTATTTCAATTAAACCAATTACAGGCACTTTTGAATTGTCAAGGGGTCGGTCAGTCAGAAAGATGAAGCTAGGCGCCCATTCCAAAGCATAGTAGGTACCTATGGAGAAGAACGGGCAAGAAACTCCACGGACACTCTTTTAAATCAAGATATGGTTACAAAATAATGGTTACATCATTCATGTTGAAATTTCATATGTGAGAACGATGCAGAACGTTAACAGCGTCCTTAAAAAAAAACAATTCAAATATTTAAATTAAATTAAAATAAGCCCTGACCGCTAAGGTATGCCCAGCCTTCACTGACAGCGCTTATTCACGAACCTGACGCATGGATTGGCTAAATGATCCAACACGCGCCACCATCAGCGAGACATTAGTGTGAGCGTCACATACTCTCAGTCGCCAG
Organism: Cosmia pyralina; assembly: GCA_946251885.1. Classification (NCBI taxonomy): domain Eukaryota; kingdom Metazoa; phylum Arthropoda; class Insecta; order Lepidoptera; family Noctuidae; genus Cosmia; species Cosmia pyralina. The sequence continues at coordinate 20,711,560 of OX276350.1, read as the reverse complement.
GGCACATTCAAGTCAAACAAAGACGTACCCAGTAAATGGTAGCTTTAGAGTATGTACATAGTACTCACACATGTGCTATGCAATTATATAATACAAAGGAGATTGAGTCTATACAATGCAATGATAGTCTTACAATCTTCAGCATCTCCAACAGTATCTTCAAATGTTAATTAATTAGTTGTGGTTGTGGAGCAGGACCAGCATTGAGCCAAGCATTTTTATCGGTTATGTAATCCCCAAACTTATAATATGCCTGCCTGCATAGTGTGCGTTTTATACAAGTTTTGAATTTAGTCTCATTGAGTTGAAGTATGTGTGGAGGTATTTTATTGTAACATTTTAAACAGTATCCCATGAACGACGTGTCTACTTTAGCTAGTCTGAAACCTGGTTGAGCTAATAGGTCCCTTTTTCTAGTACTATAATTATGCCTTTCACCTCTTTTACTAAAAAGATGTAAATTTTTCCTTACGTACATGATATTTTCGTAGATATATTGACAAGGTACCGTCATGATGTTAATTTCCTTAAACAGTTCCCTTAGAGAATCGCGCTTGCGGAGATTATATATGGCTCTAATGGCTCTTTTCTGCAGAATAAAAATTGACTCGATGTCTGCAGCCCGTCCCCAAAGTAAAATACCGTAAGACATGATACTATGAAAGTAACTAAAATAGACTAGCCGCGCAGTATCTACATCAGTAAATTGACGGATTTTTCTGACAGCATATGCTGCTGAACTTAGCCGTCCTGCAAGTGATGTTAAATGAGGACCCCATTGTAGCCTAGAGTCGAGCGTGATCCCCAAGAAAACGGTTTTATCGACGAATTCTAGTTTCTCTTGATTCAATACTATCTCACAATCACTACTTTTTACATTTGGTAAAGAAAATCTAATGCACTTAGTTTTTTTCCCATTTAATACTAAATTATTAGCAGTGAACCAATTTTGGACCTGCAGTAGGGCGTTATTAACTTCGTCAAAATTTGTATCACGTCTACCTACCTTAAAAATCAAGGAAGTATCGTCAGCAAATAACACCATTTGTGGTTGATTTTTTAATAAATGGAGTAAATCATTAATATACACTAAAAAGAGGAAAGGACCCAATATTGAGCCTTGTGGAACACCCATTTTTACATTTAAACCAAGTGAAGTGATACAATTTATTTGAACTTGCTGTTGTCTATCATTTAAATAAGATTTTACTAAACTGAGCGCAAGTTTTCCAAGTCCGTAATGCTCAAGTTTCAAGAGTAGGGTTTCGTGATCGACGCAATCAAATGCCTTGGAGAGGTCACAAAAAATTCCTATGGCGTCTTGGGCCTCTTCCCACGCGTTAAAAATGTGTTTTAATAAGGTTACACCGGCGTCGGTCGTACAACGTCCTTTGGTGAAACCAAACTGTTGATCGTGAAGTATTTTATTCGTGTTAAAATGATTGAGCATTTGATTAAGCATTACTTTTACAAAAACCTTGCTGAAAACTGGCAACACGGATACGGGTCTATAATTATTTGTGTCCTTACTGTCCCCGGATTTAAAAAGTGGTATTACCTTACTGTATTTCATTAAATCCGGGAAAACTCCCTGATCCACACACAAATTAAATATTAAGGCTAAGTAAGGCGCTATAGTCTCAATTATGGAGGTACAGACTTTAATAGACATTCCCCAAAGATCTTCGGTCGGTTTGATCTTAATTTGCTTAAAAGCTTTTATTACTGTTATGGGGTTAATGTGCTTAAAGTTAAATTCAATCGGGCAGGCCGAAACGTTCGCCTTTACTAAATCAAAAGAAAGTGAGGGCGAGGAGTTTAATATTTCAGTAGTTTTAAGTGGGATACTGGTAAAGAAATTTACAAATTCTTGAGCAACTTCTTTGCTATCGCAAATGAGACCACATGACGTCTCCAGTGTGTAATCAAAATTATGCTTTTTGATCCTATTAGTTTCATTATTGATAATTTTCCAAACTGTCTTAATTTTATTCTCTGCTGATTTAACCTTGTTGCTAATGTATAAAGCTTTAGCTGCCTTACAAGTATTCTTAAAAATTCTAGAGTAAGTAGAAACATACTTATTAAAAGATTCCGTGTTAATATAAGGCTTAAGGCCATACAGCTCGAAAAGTCTTTCCCTACTTTTCCTGAGTCCTCTAGTTGCCCAGTCACTAAATAAAAACTTAGGGCTTACAGTTTTTGTGATCTTCTTAAAAGATGACTTCTTAGAAGACGTTGCAGCCAAGTAGCTTAATTAGCCGTTTAGTCCACAGCCTAGCCTTATAACTATGAACGGCGCCGTTCAACTAGCGGCCTGAATTGTATTCAATTAATAGGTTAGGTTGGAACTGTGACCATACACGCACGAGCCGAATTGGTCGTAGTAATTAAGCCACGGCACGCCAACCAAATGGGTTAGGTTAGAACTGTTCGAAGACGTAACGGGGGGACTTCAACACCTCAGTCCTCTCTATGGGATGTGGCCCGCATGGCGTGGGCCATCAGCAGTCCCGGGGAGCGGAAGTCACATTCGCACCCGCAGTCCCCAACACAGGTGTACGGTCACTCGTACACCTGTGTATTGGTCTGTAAGTGTCTGACAGACCCCTCTCTGCCCACCCCAGGGCGTAGGACATCCATGAGGATTTCCACCCCGATAACAAAAAAAATACCGGCCAAGTGCGTGTTGGACCACGCACAATGAAGGGTTCCGTAGTTGGAAAGAATTTATCCCAAAAATAAAGTTAATATTACATGTTAACTTTTTTTTTTTGTGATAAAATTACAAATTATCAATTTTTGGACTTTTTCCTTTACTTGTGCTGTGAGACCTTATTTCATGATTCTAGGTCAACGGAAAATACCATAAGGTTTTGATTTACTTGCGAGTATCAAAATATGTCGCGTAAATGGCAGTATTTTTTTATTGGTGTTGACATAAAAGCTTTATTTTTTTAGGACTCCAAGGGACCGTAGACCTACGTATTTGATAATATAATATTAATTTTAACTTGATACCTCCACGCTTCCATGAGAAAAAAAGTCTTGACAGACTGACATGCTTGTAAATATTTTTTTATGTGATAAAATTACAAATGAACGACTCGGACTTTTTCCTTTACTTGTGCTGTGAGCCCTTGCTTCATGCCAAACATGATTCTAGGTCAACGGTAAGTACCCTATAGGTTTTGATTTACTTGCGAGTATCAAAAATGTTACATAAATGGCCGTATTTTTTTACTGCGTTGACTGAGAAGCTTGATTTTTTTAGAGCTCCAAGGGAGCATAGACCTACGTATTTGATATTAATTGCAACTTGATACCTTCACGCGTTCCTGAGAAAAAGGGTCTTGACAGACAGACAAACAGACGGACAACGAAATGATCCTATATGGGTTCCGTTTTTTCCTTTTGAGGTACCGAACCCTAATAAAAAGGTTAGAACTGTGATCAACTAACTTCCAAAGGCTAGGCTGTTATTTAAACGGCTTATTATGCTAGTTGGCTGCGACATGGACACACCTGAATGTAAAATGATTCTTAGGGCCTGATTCACACGATTAAGTTCCTATTACCTTACTTGGCAGATAATTTCATACAAATTCTGTTCCATTTTTGAATTTATTCGGTAAGTAGTGGCTATTCGGATATCGTGACATAGGCCCTTATTCTTTTATGTTTTTGGCTTGATTTGATTGGATTGTAACCTATCGTAGTAGGTACCTAAGTTTGGATTCCATTTTCAGGTAGACATTTTTGAGGAGCGGTGTGTCTAAATACCACAGGTAGACCCAACCCATAATAATGAATAAATATGGATATAAAACCGAACTTTTATTAGGTATATTTTATTAGGTACAAATAAATACTATAGTCAGTGAGAATGCTTGTATGTCAACATGGCGTGTAAAGCACAACCTGAATCGTACAAAAACTTTTTTACAAAAAAATATAACTGACTTCCAAAAACAACACTACAAAGTGAAAAATAACTTTTGTTTCGGAAGTCGGTGTCTAGTTAAATCTATTTTCGTTTTTTGCCACCGACTTCCGAAATTAAAGTTATTTTTCACTTTGTAGTGTTGTTTTTGGAAGTCGGTTGTATTTTTTTGTAAAAAAGTTTTTATTTTTCACTTTTTAGTTGTGGTATCTACCCCACACACATTCTAATACCACTATCTGCAAAACAAACTAGAACATCATCCATATAAAAGTGGGGAAAAAATACGTATTATTGAAGCTAACTTAAAAACTACCGAAGCAAAGTTAATCAATTTTATATGGGACCAACTGTGATGTATACCCTCTCGAATAAAACAAAAAAATCCAAATCGGTCCAGCCATCTTCGAGTAATCGGGGAAAATACATAAAAAAAAAAAATAAAAAAATAAAAAAAAAAGGTTCCGACGAATTGAGAACCTCCTCCTTTTTGAAGTCGGTTAAAAACTATACTTTACTTGCCTGTGTCGCCTGTTTACTATATTATGTTCAGAATTAATTAAAAAACAGTTTTGCTATTGAATTTGAAGCCTAAGTTACCGGATATGTCATTCAAAATGTAATTTGTAAAATTACTGTAATCAACACAATTTACTTGGTTACCTACCTACCTACCCATTGAAATATGTAAATAACTACCAAATCGAATCGTGTAAACAAATTGTATATTTTCTTGTCTGAGTCACTAGGATTCGCGTTAAATTACGGACTTAGCAACGAATAAATATACCAATTGATTAATTTACATTTGCATATGCAGGAGTCAATTTACTGTATAAAATGGACCTTGAGGTAATCAGCTGAATTGACTACTTTACTAAATGGCTCTAATGTATAATAGACGCACTGTTATATACAATTTTTTTTTATTTTTCACTTTTTAGTGGGTTGGCTTGTAGTTTGTCTAAGTTACAATAGCCTAATGTCAACTGCTTCACCTTTTACAAAATAGTACTTTTTCTGATACAGGGACATTAATTGTTGAGGAGTTCTCCTGGTATTTCACCATCAGCTCCACTTCCACCATATGCATTGTGACGAGCATAAATTGCTTAGCAACCATATTAAAGTAATCGAATCGAAACCCGTGAAATACATTGAGTAGTTCCGGTGGTCATCTGTGATCTTCATCATCAGATTCGCTTCACCAAATGATACTTTCCGAGAGGAAATACAGGAGTTACTATAAAAAAAATACCCAAATCGCTATTGGTGTGCTTGTAATATTTGAAGAGTTCCCTCGATTCCAGGATCCCATCTTCAGATCCTGACTTGATGACAATGGGACCACCAGGGAGGTAAATCCTTTCCAACAAAAAATAATTTCCCAAATCAGTCCAGCCGTCTTCGAGTAATCGGGGAACATAAATAATAAAAAAAAAGATTCCGACGAGCTGAGAACCTCCTTCTTTTTTTGAAGTAGGTTAAAAAATAGGATACAAAATGAAGGATGTTTACGTAAGCTCAATTTTCAGGAAAAGTGAAAACTTGTCTAGTTTTAGTAGGTAGGTATGAACTTTTCATAGAAAGCACTTAGAACAATCCTGAAAACTCCTTTAATTCACATATTCCTTTTGCATAACTGTAGGTTGAGTTATTTGACCTATGGTTAGTTTATTTGACCTGATATTAATAGGTACTGTAGGTTTACCTAATGCCTATAATATGTCGAATGTGTCAACAGCCTTGCGGTTTAGCGTACGGTAGACTGATCATCGGTTTTGCCACAGATTTGTAGCTTATACATTTTATGACGTAAACAATCTGTTTATTAAGTTTTTGAAAAATACTGGGTGGAGCAACGGTCACAACGGGGTTCAATAAATTAAATATGCCCTGACATTGTCTATTCTTTTTTTTCACAAATGATTAAATACATTTTGGAAATCCTTCATGGGTATTTTCACAGCTATCCAGCATACCAAAATCATAGAATTTTATTTTGAACATCATCGCAGTACTGTACTGTACCCAGTGAGCATATAGCCGCCATTTCTAAGTGCCATTTTCTATAGGGTTATTTAAAAGTCAAGGTGGACATTAAAGCCGCCAGGTTCGTGGGTTGTTCGAAAGAGATACCGTGGCCCTGGCACAGGCAACTGAAGGAACACAGGTGGGTTTTAGTTAGTAAAAGTCTGACACGCCCTCCCGCTCCGCCCAGAGCGGGAGAAGTCAGTTGATGATTTCGCATCAACAAAATAAAATAAAAAAAAGGTGGACATTAATAAGTCCAAGAAAATACAGCAGTAATTTCACGGTTATCCAGCATACCAAAATCATAGAATTTTATTTTGAACATCATCGGAGTACTGTTACTGAACCCAGTGAGCATATCGCCGCCATTTCCAAGTGCCATTTTCTATGGGGTTATTTAAAAGATAAAGCGGACATTAATAAGCCCAGGAAAATACAGCAGCTGTAGGCGAACTTGAACTGAGACACGATTGCTAACTCCTCATGTTCGAGGACTAAAGAGTTCTCAAGTAAAGAGAAATGCTCTTGAAAGAGCCCGTCGTCATTGTGAAGCTGCAAATGACAGTCATACACGTGATGTTATCATATACTCGTATATATTTAGAGAAGTCCTGACTGACTGACTCATCAACGCCCAGCCCAAACCCTTGGACCTAGAAAGCTGAAATTTTGCACAGAGTTTCCCTATAGAATGAAGATAAGGAATAAGGAAGAATTTCCCGGTAGTACGTTCCTTTGGTATATTTTCCGACATCTACGCGGGCGAAGCCGCGGGCAAAGAGAATCTAAAATATCTCCATCAGTTTTACATAACACATATACATTCACAAACTCACGCCTTTGGGAGAGGCAGGAACTACACAACGCCACCTGCTACGATACTCTCACACACTTTTTGCTTCGTTTCGTTCGTTTAATTTGATTTTATTATAATTATGAAAACAATTTAGGATAAGGGAATAGAGCCAGGCTAGCCCGTACAATTCAATGTTTTTTACGTTTTTTTTTTGTTTTTTGCAAGTCATAATTAGGTTGTATGTTGATCAAAATATGATTCACGACCGTTACAAAATTATTACCATTAGAATCAGCAACACCGTTTTTTTTTAAAAAATCTTAGAAATTTTTTATTTCGCGGATACCCTGGCGCTTTCGCCTTAATATATAAATTAACAAAGTAATAACTAGACGCGACCCCTTCATGACTTTCGCGCCACCCTGTAATAATTAACGTAACATAATAAGGTGTGTTATAGATGTTTTAATTTTTTAATTTAGTTTTACGTTTGCAAATTTAGTAGTTAAGAGTAGTTGAGAGTGCATTTTAATAATTACAATCAACTAGCTTTTACCCGCGGCTTCGCCCGGTAGGAAGTCGTAAATTATCTTTTACTAGCTTTTGCCGCTGGCTTCGCCCGCGCGGATGTCGGAAAATATCCCACGGGAACGTACTACCGGGAATTCCTTGATTATTCCTTCTCTACATTATAAAGGGAACCTCTGTCCAAATTTTCAGGTTTCTAGGTCCAAGGGTTTGGGCTGGGCGTTTATGAGTCAGTCAATCAGTCAGACAGGACTTCTCTTTTTATTTAGAATAGCAAAATTCACAAAAAACTAAATGTTTCTTTAGTGATATTTGCCAAAGTTTTTGGCATTTTTGAACTTTGAATTATTAACAAGGATCTGCTACGGCGTCAGCTATGATGTTAACTTAAATTTCAGTACAGTCGCGCCGTAAATCATTTTTAAATTGGCTCCAAATGATTTAATCTGGGATTTTTCATAAAAAAGCTAAAAATCGAATTAACTCGAAAACTACTGAATTTCGGTAGAACATTTGGTGGCCTAATTTGCTGCATTTTAACCCTACTATGACGTCCTGCAAGGAATACGTCGAGTTACCAGTAACCCTGTATAGAAGATAGATAATAATAGATATAATAATCATTTATTTATTTTTAAACTAAGATGTAAGTAAGTGAGAAAAACTTGCTGACAGCTACAACTTAACCGGCTTTTTCGAAATAAAAATAACTAATGAGTCATCTAAAAACTATGCAGGAGCATTGAGTATAATCATTGAACAAAAAACCATTGAACAAAAAATAGCATCATAAATTTTTTGTATAAAAATGAAACTAAAATACCCATTAATTAAAATATTTTTAGCAATGCGCTTTTTCCAGTTTTTTTTGTCTTATTTTATGTAAAAAATCTAAGATTTTATTTAAATTTCAAAGGTTAGAGCATGTTCAAAATTAACTAATCAATTACGTATCTAAATAAATTTTGACACTATCTATTCTATTGAACTATTTTTCATAATTAATTTAAGCGACTCTACATTAAAGAAATTACCGATGAGTTGTAATTAAGAGGTCATAAAAACTCCACCCTTTGAACTAGTAATCCCAGCATTAGAAGCAAACACAGCAAAAGGATATTTACCAGGGCCTTACATGATGACATATGCACTAATATCCATAAAACAAGCAAATAAATCCATGAAAATTCACGATTTTCCACGAATTTTCTTCCGACACAAACAAAGATACTGGAAGAGCCTACCTTTCCACTCTTATCCTTCTTCAGAAACATAGAGACAGCAGTTACCATTATCAAAATTGAGGTTAGGTAAACGTACAACATTATAACACAAAAAATCACAAACGAATAATTTAAACGACCGGTCTACACGAATTTAAGTAATAAACTAAAGCTGTTCCAACAAGTTGTTGACGTTTTACTAAAACATGATTAAATACCTAAAAGTGAAATTAATCTCGGTCACAAGACGAAAAATAAATATTATACATAAACAGTTCGGTGTCTGCGTGACTCAGGAGCGCAGGGTGACGTAGTATTTTTAACCGACTTCAAAAAGGAGGAGGTTATCAATTCGTCGGAACCTTTTTTTTTTTTTTTTTTTTTTTTTTATTTTTTTTTTTTATGTATGTTCCCCGATTACTCAAAGATGGCTGGACCGATTTGGATTGTTTTTGTTTTATTCGAGAGGGTATACATCACAGTTGGTCCCATATAAAATTTATTAACTTTGCTTTGGTAGTTTTTGAGTTAGCTTCAATAATACGTATTTTTTCCCCACTTTTATATGGATGATGTTCTACGAGTACTTTGTTTTGCAGGTAGTGGTATTAGAATTTGTGCGGGGTAGGTTCCACAACTAAAAAGTGAAAAATAAAAACTTTTTTACAAAAAAAATACAACCGACTTCCAAAAACAACTACAAAGTGAAGAATAACTTTAATTTCGGAAGTCGGTGGCAAAAAACGAAAATACATTTAACTAGACACCGACTTCCAAAATTAAAGTTATTTTTCACTTTGTAGTTGTTTTTGGAAGTCGGTTGTATTTTTTTTGTAAAAAAGTTTTTTAATGAATTCTGATGGTTTTATAAAATGTCTCGTGTACCGTCTCGATGGTTCCATTGAAAGAACGAATGGGGAAACCTCTTAGGGGAATATATATATATGTATACTTGAGCTTTTAATCGTATGCAAAATAATGTTACCATACTTTATCATCGTCATTCGTTTATATTATGGTATATACGAATATTTAACGTGTTTCAATTAAAACTATAAGCACACTGCAAGATGCTCGCTAATTATATTTTCACTTCATTTCCTTTATATTGTCTCGGGAGCTCGTGGCTAAGTAATAACAGCCGCAAGGGTCGATCCATCAGGTTAAGCTACGCTTGCTGGGGTTGGTCAGTGGATGGGTGGCCATCTTTACATACCGAGACTCCTCCGTGCCTCGGAAAGCACGTTATGGTCCCGGTTGTCAATCGTGGAACTTTGACAGTCGTTACGGTTCGTCAGAAGCCCGAAAGTCTGACAACCAGTTTTACCAAGGGGTATCGTATTACCCAGTTAATGGGTTGTGGAGGTCAGATAGACAGTCACTCCATGTAAAATACTGGTATTCAGCTGCATCCGGTTAGACTTGGAAGCCGATCCCAACAAGCTGGGAAAAGGCTATATAGGCAGATTTGATGTCCTTTATATTGTCAGGAACTTATCCCTTCAACTGTCAAGTTACTGAATACGATTAAAAGTTCAAGTATAGTCATAGAGCGAGCCCCTTTGATGACATTAATAACAAGTTAGGTTATTAGGTCGGTAGCAGCTCCCGTAAAGATCGTTTTAGGTAGAACTAATGAGTAAGTGGGTTAGTCCTTTGCATCATGCATCGTTGTCGTCGTGAGACGTTTGTCATAGGTTCATCAATAAAGTTAATGCAACCTGAGGTAGACTTCCGATGCTGCTTCCAAGAGATTGGGAGAGTTTATGAAGCGTTTTCCAGTGAATTGGTTGAGTAACTTCGTAGTCATTTTTGGGACGGTGGAATGGGAAGACCATTTTCCATACATCCTGGGCCCTGTGTGATTCCTGCTACTTTATTAGAGCAGTGATCTACAAGAAATACAATGTTTAGTTTGTCTGCTCGCCCAGAAAAGATCTTAGACAAGTTATTATATACAGGGTTATTTTAAATTGGTTAGCTGTACTCCGCTTTGAACACGACAAATTAAATAAAAAGATTTGATGTTTTTTTTTGGGAGGTCAGCGACCGCTGATATAGTGTTGTTACTTGAAGTATGAGTTGAGAAAAACTGTTTTCTTATGTTGCATCGTGTTTAGATATTGATAATTCGATATCCATCACGTCTGTGGAGTTTCCAAAAAAAAAAAAAAAACATTTTTTTAAACTGATATTTCAAGTGACTACAATAACTGCGGTCGATGAACCCACAAAAAAAATGTTTTATCATGTTTGGATATCAAGTTATTCAAGTTATTTATTTCATAACATAAATACATTTGTGGCGAAATATTTGTACAGTAGGTACACAAAAAGAAGCAACTTATACAAACATTAAGCACAAAAAAGCAACAATACAAGTCAAAGAACAATGGGTACACTTATTTAATTTAAGTACAATTTTTAAGATTTTTGTCATTACAAAATTCGTCAATGCTGTAATATAATAAGCTTTATTGATTAATTAAGCCCTGAGTTTATTTTTAAACATGTTCACATTCTCAATATTCTTAAATTCTGCTGATAATTTGTTAAAAAGATTGACAGTCTGCACGCGTGACGAGTGTTTGACAACATTAAGCTTTGCCTGCAGATTAGTAGGAAGATCTTTTCTGCGAGTATCTACCCTATTTTTTCTTTCATCATCTGTTTCAAACTCAGTTGATATATTCATATTCAAACATTTGCTTTTCGTAATCATTCAAAGACTTAGTCTATAATAGGGTAATCATTTTAACAACATACTATTATTTAAACATGGAGGTTATTATGATAGGTTGAAAAAATTAACGGGCAGTCATTTTATTTTTCGGTGGAAGGTAAGTTAGTGTGACAGTAGTAAGTACTAAAATATAAAGACCCGGTACTGTTAAAATTCTAAGTTTAATAAAATACTCTTTACATGATTCTGTCTGGTTTAAACGAAGCATAGTTCTCAATGCTCGCTTTTGTGTAGTAAATGCTGCCTTTATATTATATTTATAGCTGTTTCCCCAAAATTTAATGCTATATCTAAGTTTAGATTCAACTAGAGCAAAATAGACGGTACCAAGTTGGGCAATAGACAAAATATCCCAGAAAGATCTGATAGCATAACACGCACTACTTATTGTATTCGTAATTGAATTTAGTTCTGGCTTCCAATTAAGTAAAGAGTCAATTTGTACCCCTAATAAGTTTATACTTTCTACTATATCGATTTGGCTGCCTAAGGATTCTACGTTTACTAAAGCTTTGTTCCTAACTGTAGATCTAAATATATACATTTCGTCTTCTTACATTTAATTTAAGATTATTCATAGAAAACCAGCTTTCACACGCAGCTATTAATATAATTTAATTTACATTTTAAGGTCTCCATATTGTCAGCAGCTATAACAGCACTTGTATCGTCAGCAAATATTATCAAGTCAGCATCAGGTAAAATGTTTTTAATATATTCAATTAGCTCGTTAAGTAATATTATTATTATAAGTAATATTATTATTATTATAAAGAAAATGGGGCCCAACACCGAACCCTGAGGAACACCTCTAGTTACAGTAAATAATTTCCATTTCTGAATTTCTTCCACACCTTCCAGAAGTGATTTAATTTCAACGTGCTGTTTCCTATTTTTCAAACAAGAACTAAAAAGTTTTAAAACATTTTCTCTTATACCGTAGTGCTCTAACTTATCCATTAGAATGCAATGTTCTACAGTATCAAACGCAGAACTTAAGTCTAGGAATAAGCCGGCAACTGTAAGTTTATTATTTACCTTATTAATTAACGAGTCTATTGCATTTAGTGTCCCTTTAGTTTTTTGGTATTCAAACTGATTTCCATTTATTATTTTTTGACCCATATCAATACCCATCGCGTCTGTGGAGTTTAGCTAGCTAATTTAAAATAACTCTGTATAATAAAATAATAGCAGACTATGCTGTCCCACTGCAGGGCAAAGGCCTCTTCTCACACAGAGAAGGCACGAACATTGATCACCACGCTTGCTCAAGACGGTGTGTTCTTTCCTCACGATGTTTTCTTTCACCGATGTCAGTGATGTGCAAGATAAACTTAGTCAAGTAACGAATTTAAAAAGTCATCGTTGGTCGTCTGCTTTCACAGCTGTCTTCGTCAAAGTGAAAGACGACTGTAAACTTGTAACAGGTGATGGGTACAGTCCTACCAACTTATCTGTGAACTGAAAGAGGCGGCATCGTCGATGCGTCGACACAATCGAATAACATGCGTCGGCACAAACGAATGAAATTTCAACATGACGGCCGTAGTTCCAATTTTCGCCATTTCACTGATAAGTTGGTAGGAGTGTACGTAAACAATTTTTTGAAAGTCTGATGAGAGATTGTCTAACATTTTGAGCATTCAAACAAGTTCGAACAAAATAAATTATACAAATTAATGACGAAATATTATTTATTTGAGAGTGACGAAATATTCAGGCAACCTATCACAAATGCATATTAATTAACAGGACAAGTATAAAATACACATGAGTCTATCTAACAAGGCTGATTCTAGATAATTCATAATTCATAACTGTGAAGGACAACAACAGCTTTGAACATAATTTCAAGTTTGACCAGAAAAAACTATATCTAACGTAAGTTTATTCAAGCCAGAGTGACTTGTATTTGAGTGCCATATTTACTGAGAAGATTACTAATTTTCCTGGTATTGATAAAACGTGTTACGAAACAACTTAGTATTAGGCGGAATTCAGACAACCCTAAAGTAAACTTGTTTATTTAGCAAACCTTATCATATTTGTTTACCATCCCTCTAAATTGACACAAACAAACACTGTGTAACGGGTGCAATAAAATTACGTTCATTTATATAAGACTTAGACACACGACATAACACACTGTGTCAATATTTGCGTAGGTGGAAATCACATGGTCCTAGCTAACAAACTGAACTAACATTACAGTAATCATTGTTAGCGAGGGCCTAGTTTGTAGAACCATGTGGTTTATTACTTTTGCTTTCTATTTACGTACTGTTGATAGGATTAGCAGAGGAAATGCAAAATAAAATAAAGAAGATAGAAACTATTTGGACTTTGCAGGGAGATACACGTAACAAATTATCGATGACAAAGGTGTCGCAATAACCGAAAAGGCGTTGATTTGATACTGCCATAATTTTCAAAACTTCAGAAGTCGCTGAAGGCAAAATATTCCGATTTTGCACGAACAAGAAAGTGTGACTCTAAAACGACCAGCAAGAAACAAAGATACATGTGACTTTGACTTTAAGAGAAGTCTCATCCTTAGCAGTGCATATTTACGGACCAAAATTGATGGATTATAAAGTAATAAAGACGAAGTTTAAAACATGTGACGTCTTCATACTTGTAAACTTAGATTTTTAATTTGCTAGACTAAAATAACATATCCTAAATAAATAAAAAGTAAGTTGAAAAACGGGCCAAGTGCGTATTGGACCACGCACAATGAAGGGTTCCGTATTTGGGATGAATTTGTCTTAAGAACAAACTTAACATTGTAGTTGAAAAACATGTTCTCCCATACATTCCAACTGTAAATGTAAGTTTGTACTCACAATATTGATAGATTTACCATGTTATTTTAAGACCACAGACTTCTTATAGGTTTTCCTGTAATCTACAGGTAAAGATGTATTTTTTTCAAAATCTTAGGCTCAGTAGTTTCGTAGATAACGGGGGGGGGGGGGGGGGGTGGAATGGTCAATTTTCCTCTATTTTCTTAAATAACTTTAAAACAATTTATTTTTAAATTATACCCTCATAGTAAGCCTTTTCATTTGACATGCCACATGGTGTAGTTTGCAAAACTAAAAATTTTCTTATTTGCCCCCCAAAAGTGACCTCTATATTCAAAATTCATTTATTTACTTTACCCATCCATGTTTGGGTCACAGAAATTCATATGTGTACCAAATTTCAAATTAATCGGTCAATTAGATTCGGAGCAAATTGGCTGTGACAGACGGACAGACAGACAGACACACGAGTGATCCTATAAGGGTTCCGTTTTTTCCTTTTGAGGTACGGAACCCTAAAAACTAAAACCCGACTACTGAAAATCACGCTCGCCGCGGTCGGTCTGCAAGTTATTAAATTAACATTATTTACGTTTACTTATTTTTAACAATTTAAACATAATTATGACATATATACATATTTGTAATGTGCTTGTCGAGATCTTTCTTTTGATACCAAACATGTCATGATTATCTCAATTAATTTTTTTTCGAGGTCAGAAATTTACGTGTAAAGTCCAGCATATTAAATTTAGGGAAAATTTATATAGCCTGTGTCACCCGGGCCATTATTACAAATCTATTGATACCTCATTCATTAAAATCGGTTCAGTAATTTTGGCGCTACGGTGGAACACACGTAAATACATACTTATGTACATACTTACATGCATACATAGACTGCTAAAATCATAACCCTTCCTTTTGGCTTTGCCGTTGTTGCGGCGGCCTAAACCCTTGGGGTGAAAATCGAAATTTTCTTAGTGGACTGTATGAGGGGCGGTTCGGTGACACAAGTAGGTGTTTTGGTGGTGTGGGAAAATGATGATGGTACCTGCCTGGTGAGCTATGGCGAAACGACGAGAAGGGTTTCCTTAGCCACGTGGCTGGCGCGTCCAGGATATCACGTACGGACGAGAATCTGCACTTTCCACAACACACATACACGCACTTGCACTGTTCAATAGCAATCTTCGTTCTTCGCGGTGAAAATATGAGTCCTTTTTCGACTTGGGATTAATTTTACCCACAGGCGTCGATGTTGGTTGAGAACTGGCGGATCTTCTTGGCGGCAGCGTATGCGCGCCATTGCGGCTCTTCCTTCTCGCTCTCACTTAGGCATTATAAGGGTTGTGGAAGGGAGAAGGAAAGCGGAAGGAACTTTATGTTACACAGATACTAATTAATTAGAGTTGCCAGTAATTAGGCATGAAATATAAAACTAAAGAAAGTAATGGCGTTAACATTCCTCGCGGCCTTAAAGGGTCACCTTTAAAGAGAATGATATAATAATATATACAGTGAAATTACACTTAAATCTAACTAAAGAGGGAATGGACTGAATAAGATATTACTGAGTAGGAATGGGGCATAAGCGGACCACAGGTCGCACAAGAATCCCATTAGAAGTGCGTACTGAAACGACTCGCGTGCTACCGTCTATAGACGTATGCCACTTCTCAATAACACCTAGAGGCCAGGATAGAGGAGGCGCATTATCATTAACTATCACTACTACAGTGCCTTCCTTAATCATGTCTCCATCAGGTTTATTCCATTTTAAGCGTGATTGTAAACTATGAAGATACTCGCTTCGCCATCTTTTCCAGTACGACTGGACTAATTTATCCATAAGAGAGTGTCTTTGAAGCAGGTGATCAGACAGTAAACCTACTTCCGCGGCGGGTAATGAGTTAAGCGGTACAGTATGTAAAAAATGCGAAGGGGTAAGAGCTTTAGGCTCTTCCGGATCAGCGCTAAGAACAGTAAGAGGTCTGGAGTTCAACAGGCACTCTATTTGAGAGAGAATTGTAACTAATTCTTCTTATGATTTCTTATGATAGAAGTTGTTGACCTATTGTCTTGAAAAGGTGAGTCTTCACGGCCTTCACCATGGACTCCCAACATCCACCAAAGTGCGGTGACGCGGGCGGAATAAAATGCCAATTAATGCGATGCTCAGCGAGCTCCTCTTCAAAGCGCGGGCGGTATTCTTTATTTATGAAAGTATACAAGTCGCGTAACAACGAATTAGCTCCTCGAAAATTGGTCGCGTTGTCCGAATACAAGCATTGTACCGGTCCACGGCGGGATAAAAACCGTTTCAACGCGGCTATGAACGACACAGTCGTAAGATCTGTAGCTAATTCAATATGAACAGCGCGAGTAGTCATACAGGTAAAGATACATAAATAACCCTTGCGACTCTTCGCACCTCGAGTGCGTACGGGCACATACTGTATAGGGCCAGCGTATTCACACCCTGTATGAGAAAAAGCTTTGGTTGCAACATTTACTCTAGATTTAGGGAGATCGCCCATAATCGGCGGACCATGAGGTCGCGGTCTCCACCTGTGACATGCGTTACACTTGTGGATTCTATGACGAATAATGCGTCTAGCGGACAAAATCCAATACTTATGGCGCAATAACGACATAGTGAGTTCTGGACCTGCATGTAAATATTTTATATGATAATAGTCTACGAGGATTTCAACTATGCGATCATGACGGGGTAACACTACCGGGTGTTTAGTACTATAGGCCTCAGCCGAATGAGTTAATCGACCCCCAACGCGGATTAAATCATCACCATCTCACACACAATCACCATCTCAATCACAAATGGCTTGAGTTTAATAAGAGCGGGTGAACAAATTTTACTATTTTTTAACTCGGAATAATCTTCCATGAAGTGTTTTGTTTGAACATGACGCAACAAAATGGTTTCAGCGAACTCGAGGTCGCTAGCGGTAACGGCGTCAGTCCGACGCGGGAGTTTTTTCATGAAGCGGTATATGAAAACAACAATACGCAGCAGTTTAGTCCACGACGACGTACGTTCTGCGAGTGCGAGTAGAAGCGAATTTTCCGAACTTGAATCCGCGACTATGGGATGCGCGTGGACCTTTTCTTCCGGAATGGGTTCCGAATTCAAGTCTGTAACCTTATGTATGGGCCATTCGGAAGGGTCGCGCTTAGCCCAAGCGGGTCCGTGCAACCATAATGGGTGCTCAATGAATTTGTCAGGTGTTAAACCACGTGACAAACAGTCCGCTGGGTTTTCAGTACCAGGTACGTGGTAGAAATGTTCCGCGGGGACGTTGTCTACGATGCGAACGACACGATTGGCCACAAACGTGTGCCAACGATGCGGAGAAGAATTTATCCAGCAAAGAGTCACCTTTGAATCGGTGAATGCGTAAATAGCGGTAACATTATAACGCGGATTATAAGTGTCATGAACACGGCGAAGAAGTTTAGCGAGGAGTTCGGCACCACAGAGCTCCAGTCGAGCAATAGTCAATGGTTTAACCGGCGATACCTTCGACTTGGCACAAACCAGCTGAACGACTACGTCATCGTTGCGAGTGACATGCGCATAGATGACAGCGCCGTAGGCGCTTTCGCTGGCGTCGGAAAATCCAATGAGGCGAAGAATACAATTTTCAAAAATACCTAAATGGCGCGGGATTTTAAAATCATTTAAAAGCGGCAGGACAGAGCAAAAAGTTTGCCAAATATTTATGATGTGACGTGGGGGAGTGTCATCCCAATCGAGCTTCAGTAACCACAATTCTTTGATAAGTAGTTTAGCATAGAGAACTACAGGCGCGACAAGCCCCATGATGTCCCACAGTCTAGCTACGGCCGACAGTATAGCACGTTTAGTACACGTGTCTGGCGGTGCTGAAATAAGAAATTCAAAACAATCATTTGACCTACACCAGCGCAAGCCGAGAACCTTTTGTTCTACCGACTTGTCGAATTCTAGTTGTTCGGTCAACCTATGCGACGCGGGAATACTGTTTAGTACAGTTTGAGAGTTACTGGTCCACTTGACCAACTCGAACTGACCTCCTCTAAAGAGTTTAATCAGTTCGTGCGAAACCTGGACTGCACGTGATTCGGAGCTTACGCTGTAGACTACGTCATCCATATACAGCGAATCCGCGATGATAGCGCTGGCGCGCGGGAAGTGATGACCATCGTCTTGAACCAACTGTTGTACCGTGCGGATCGCATGGTAGGGACTTGACTTGAGACCAAAACAGACACGGTTAAACTGATATAGAACCAGAGGATCGTTTGGACTAAAACGATATAAGATGCGTTGAAAGCGACGATCGCTTTCTCTTACTTCAATCTGTAAGAACATTTGTCGGCAATCAGCCGAGAGCGCGAATGCGAACAATCGAAAATTCAGAATTATAGTAAACAAGTCACCCTGTAAATTCGGGCCACTGTGTAAAATATCGTTGAGAGATAATCCAGTACTCGTTTTAGCACTAGCGTCTAACACGGAGCGTAGTTTTGTTGTTGTCTTATCTAAACGTACAACTGCGTGATGCGGAATTACATAGTCAGGACAACTACTGTCTGAACTATCTAGCGGAGCATGAGATAAATATCCTTTATCAATATATTCGCGAATGACGTCATCATACGCAGTACGTAACTCGGGTGCGGATTCTAATTTCTTTTCTAGGCAGAAAAAACGTTTTTTCGCGATCTCGAGTGAGTTCCCCAATGAGAACACATCGCTGCGAAACGGTAGGGCTACAGAGTATCTACCTGTGTCCCCATCGCGTTCCGTGGTCGAATTATAAAAGTACTCGCACTCAAGTTCGTCGAGCGATTTGCTCGTCGAAAGAGTGACGGGCGCTTCATCGACCTGCCAGAATTTTTTCAACGCCGATTCTAACGAGTCTTTGTCGGATGGTTGCGAAATATGTGAGTAACAAGACTGTGGAGGCTTATTACGACGTACAGGCAGCGCGGGCACAGTGCCCATGATGACGTAACCGAGTACCGTCTGCATGGCGGGCGGCGCGGAGGAGTTGCTGCTAACTACGCGGGGCAGCATAAGATGCGGGAAAAGCGAAGCCCCGATCAACACATCGATGCGACCGGGTTTGCCAAACGATTCGTCGGCGAGCGGTAAACCTTTTAAGTAAGGCAAGGCGGAAGTATCTACGGGAGCGGTAGGTAGATTATCGGTGATTGCATCGACAACTAGCGAATTAACGTTAAAAGTAACGTTCGGATTAAAACGGGAAAAGAAAGCGAATTGTACGGAACCCTTAACGGATTTTTCCGTACCACCGATACCCTTAACGGAAGGCGTATCAGATGAATGTCTAGTCAAACCTAATCGTTTGCAACATTCTGCGGTAATAAAATTAATTTGTGAGCCACTGTCTAATAGACAGCGAATAAAATGCTCCTTACCAAATGAATCTCGAACTATTACAGTAGCGGTTGACAACAAAATAGTAGTATTCGTATTACATTGCGGCTTTGATACGCGGGAGTTCGAGTCGTAAAGGATCGACGCAGCAATGGATGCATTACATTGCGGGGCGCTCTGAGCGGTGGCGGCGAGCGGCGCGGCGGCGGCGTGAGCATCTTGCTCGCTCGAAGCCGTGGAGTTTGAACCAGATTGTGTACGTGCGGTATCATCAACACCGTTCGATATTACAGTCGCGTGCGATTCGCGATTAAAGTGTAAAAGCGTATGATGTTTATTTTTACAAGATTTACATCTAGATTCAGACTGACAGACTCTGGCCTTATGTTTAATACTTAAACAGTTAGTACATGCATCGTTTTGCTTCACCGATTTGAAACGATCACTTGGTGTCATTTTAGAAAAGGCAGGACATTTAAATAAATGTTCATGAACAAAGCTATCACACAAACATTTTGCGGATTTATCAATTACAGTGTAAGATTGCGGTTGCGGAGTTTTGGACGTTTTTTTATTTACAGGATTGTTGTTAGACTGAGTGAAACTCAAGCTGTTTAAAGCTTTAGTATTTTGTAAAATGCGAGATTGATTTTTAATGAACTGTACTAAATTGTCGAATTTAGGAATTTCGTCTTTTGAGTTCATTTCAAAAAGTCGAGCGGTTTCAGAATCAACCTTTTTTATAGCGACATGGAAAAAAATCAAATCTGATAAATCATTTATTTTAAGGTTTTTTAATGCGTTTGCGGCGGAAACAAAATTATCAGAAAAGGATTCGAAATTTTGAATAGATGCGGTATTAAAAGATTTATGTTCAAACATCCGATTAAGGTAACTAGAAGCTAATATACGTTTGTCTTCGTACTTGTTTATGAGTGAATTAAAAATTAATTGGTAGTTATCGCCATTAGGGCAAACTCCTGAGAACGCGGTTTGAGCCTTATCTTTCAATTTCCCCATCAAATAATATAATTTCTCCGAATCAGTCAATGTATTATTTTCGTGTACCGTGCTTTTAAAATTAGCATAGAACAGGGGCCAGTTACGAATATCGCTATCGAATGACACAATTTCAATGGGAGGCAAGCGAACTGTTTGCTTATTGACACCACTACCACTAGAAGTAGGAGCCGATGTGGCTGATGATTTTGAGTAATTTGAATAATTATATTTAACGCAGCAATATAATTCCTCAAAACTAATCCACGACTGATCATCAATATTATTTTCCGGGTCTTGTCTTAGAAGAAGCGAGTTATATTTATTAAATGCCTCGAGGAACTCGGTGCGCAACGCATCAACATTGACACACGCACACAAGAACTTCTCTAGCGGTTCCATACCGGACTTCATTTTTTCCATTAAATCGTAAATGATTTGCATGCTGGCAAAAATCATATTACGACATGACAGTGCTATTTGAATCGCGGATTCTATCTGATCATCCGAATCCATGGTCACTTTCTTAGGCATTTTCGATATTTTTGTAGGTTTTTATAATAGCTAAAATAAATCGCAAACTTCAACGAGTTGCGCGCGGTGCGGGATTGGTAGGTGGTACCTACGAATATAGTACCGAACGATAGCGAAGCGAGCGAGCGGTAGATTTTGCTTCTACCTACGTATATTAAAATATTAAGTTGAGCGGGATGCGAAATACCTGTGAATGTACGCAATGACAAGTAGGTACTGTAATAAATGAATAAATGAAAGCGGTTTAGTATAAGAGTATAAGGAACGAAGATTGAAATGAAATATAGTTGCGGGATGATAATATACGGATATAATATTGATATCCGTTATCAAGAGGATAAAGAAAAATAGGTATCCGTGATCATGGGACCAAAACTGTTGGATATCTGTGATCGTAGGACCAAAAAACTGTTGGATATCCGTGATCGTAGGACCAAAAAATGTTGCGGCGGCCTAAAGCCTTGGGGTGAAAATCGAAATTTTCTTAGTGGACTGTATGAGGGGCGGTTCGGTGACACAAGTAGGTGTTTTGGTGGTGTGGGAAAATGATGATGGTACCTGCCTGGTGAGCTATGGCGAAACGACGAGAAGGGTTTCCTTAGCCACGTGGCTGGCGCGTCCAGTATATCACGTACGGACGAGAATCTGCACTTTCCACAACACACATACACGCAATTGCACTGTTCAATAGCAATCTTCGTTCTTCGCGGTGAAAATATGAGTCCTTTTTCGACTTGGGATTAATTTTACCCACAGGCGTCGATGTTGGTTGAGAACTGGCGGATCTTCTTGGCGGCAGCGTATGCGCGCCATTGCGGCTCTTCCTTCTCGCTCTCACTTAGGCATTATAAGGGTTGTGGAAGGGAGAAGGAAAGCGGAAGGAACTTTATGTTACACAGATACTAATTAATTAGAGTTGCCAGTAATTAGGCATGAAATATAAAACTAAAGAAAGTAATGGCGTTAACAGCCGTAGTGGGGTAAAAAATAAAATCCTATCATAACTAAAATGTCAAAATGACAAAAAAGGTCAACCGCAGCTGTCATTTTGGTCTAGCAAAATAAAAATCATAGTTTAGTAGTTTTTTAAAAAGTTTAGTAAAAAGCTTTTCTAGCCTGAGAATAAAAAAATACTAAACACGTACCGTTAAGTAAAATACAGCAGGCTAATAATCTTAGGGTTTAGTTGTTTACTGTGACTTCTCTGCATGAGAAGGGGCTACGGCCCTGCAGTGGGACAGCAACACGCTGGTATTGTTATTATTATTATTGCTGTTTAGTTTAAAGCCAAAAATCCACATTATGGCCCAGGACCTTGGATACAGGTGTCGAGTCACCTTTTATGGACGTAATGGCTTGTTTCCTTCTCCTACGAGTAGCTACAATGAATCCTATTCTCCTACGACTGATTTATACGAGTTGCGGGGTATCGTGTAACTAATACGATGTTTTTCATTTCTAAGTAGAATTGGATGGATATTAAACTTTTTAAACTTTTACGATTTGTACACATTTTAAACAAAAACAAGAAACAAGTAGGTACCTGTTTACCTCGTAAAAAGGAATATCGCGAGAAAACCCGTTCTCAATTTGTTTAAAATGTGGATGGATATTATGACGAATTTGAATGAGACTATCAAACTCGTTTGTCATAATTTGTGGAAACATCTCATACATTATATAATTATACACTCTCATAAACGCAAATTAATGAACAAGTGCATTCCCCCTATCCTTACTTACGGCGCTCAAACTTGGTCTTTGACAGTTCAGCAGACCACCAAGCTCGAGATTTGCCAGCGAGTGATGCAGCGCAGTATCCTCGAAGTTCGACTTACCGACAGAATACGGAACATGTTCCTGCGCTCTAAGACACAAATCGCAGACGTCAACCAAACGGACACTTTTGCCGCATGTCGGCTAAGACCACCACAACAACATGAGTTTCTGAAAACGTCCAACGGCATCGCGGAAGATCCAGGCATAGATGGTGGGATGAACTTGACGCTTATACGCGATTGGTCCATATTGGCTCAGGATTGAGTTAAGTGGAAAAAGGAAAGGAGGCCTTTGCTTTGCAGGTGAGAGAGATAATACAGACTGATTATTATTACTATGGAAACACCTCGTTTTTTCTCAAAATATATCATCTTGTTTTCTTTAGAATCGTGAAAGGTGAGTAAGAGAAGTCTGCTGTCAGCTAAGTACAACAAAACAGGTTTTAATTGAAATATTTAGGTACTATGAAACGTATAAGATTAGTAAAGAAAAGGATAAAAAGAAGGGTAAAGAAACTTAGAGAAATAGAGAGTACGCGTAAACTGTCTTGAAGCCATAACAACCTGGTCAGATAGATTTGGTGTAGTAAAAGTAAAGCCTAGTAAGTGTCAGGCGATCATCATTGGGAGTTCTCGTAGTATTAGTAAGGTGGTTAGTACAACATTGCCACCGGTTCTCTTCAATAGTACGATCGTTCCGTTTAGCACTGACTTGAAGGACCTGAAAGACGTGAAGGACCCTGAACTGGCGTACTCAAGTCGATAGGGTCAGTCAGAAGGTAACTGGAACGCTGCGGGCTTTGTACCGCCTGAAAATATTATTACCATCCAGTACTAAGTTAATCCTTGTGCAGTCCTTAATTTTCTCTATCGTCGATTATGGTGATATTGTGATCTACTATAACCTGGATGCAGATCTCCACGAGAGTTTTTCGCCAAGTCAAATATTTAGTCGGGTGTTAGTTTAGAAAATATAATTAATTAAATTTTTAAGTATAGTCCTGAGCTAGGTCGAAGAGTTTACGATAAAATCTAGCTCTTGGACTTGCGACTGATTAGCGACTGTGAGAAAACAGATCTTCGGTAGGTGGCCTAGTTTTTGAGATATAAATGTGGCCAAGCTGGGGAGTTGCTCTCCAGATCGACCAGTTATGAACACTTATAACTTTTAAGCCAGTGACTGACAAATTCTGATATTTGGTGACAAATTTCGACTAATTAGCGACTATTGTTTTGTGTTATCAAAATTAAAATCCCTGATGGTGGCCATGCCAGTGTCAGTCACACTAATACTAAACTTACATTACTAACAAATAAATAAATGCACAACATAAAATACTAGCAATAAGAACTACATGTAAGGAATACAATAAAACCAATAAATAAAATAAAAAAAAATATACACATAAACATTCCGGAATAAATTTTCTAAATGATTGTGAAAACCGCTTCAAAGTACATCGTGTAGTTTAGAAGTACTAATCGGTCACACATAATATACCTACTGTCTGAGTCAATAAGTTTTTATTATTGAAATACAATAGGACTCTTGAGAGTCCATCTTTTCTATCTGAGCGTAGACACTCACTGTGCATATCTACAGGTACTCTAGTCTAGATAACAGTTTCGCAATATTGTCTATTTTATCAGTTGCGGTAACTGCTCAAACACCTTAAGTTTGCTTTGGAATAATAGTCTAATACCCTGCAGCCTTAAGTTGGCTTGGGTTGAATAAACCCTGTTCTTAGCAACCTATGTATATTTAATACTGAAACTTAGATCACTCTACTGTACAAAATTATAGCCTGCATGGTTTCTAAGTCCTGCACCCTTATTCCGTAACACACTATCTATCGGAATCTGAATCATTTTGAAGATGGAAGACATCGCAAATAACGCAATGAATGTTGTTGAACTGTCAAAATTAAACCGAATCCGATTGATTAGGGTGCTGTTGGATCGCTTTGCGAAATAATCAATTATTTGGTCATTAATTTGAAAAGACTGAAGGATATTTTATATTTATCTACAGCATGTACACACGGCTACATATTAAGCTATACATTTCAAGTATGAGCTGACCTTTCATTGTACGGAAATCCGAGATCAGCTTAAACTGGAAATGTATAGCTTGATATGTAGATGTGTGTACCAGAAAGGTGAGGTCAAATTTATGGGTGTGGTACAGACTACAGACTAAGTTTTGTATGGGACAGTTGATAATTTTTTGGCGATTACGATGTTGGTTCCATGGAGAAAGTGGTTCAGTTTGATGGTCTGTACCACACCCTTAAATTTTACCACACCTTTCTGGTACACGCTATAAATAGGTATAGCTTTTTAAGGATGACAGTATCTCTTATCTTCTTCTGCCTAGCCTTTTCCCAACTATGTTGGGTCATCTTCCAGTCTAACCGGATGCAGCTGAATACCAGTATTTTACATGGAGCGACTGCCTATCTGACCTCCATATATATGATAGTATCTCTTACACAGGATCAAATTAAATTAGCTAGCGAAACTCCGCAAATGTGATGAATCGATATCTAAACAGGACAAAAAAAAAATGATTTGATGATTTTTTTTGAGGTCAGCGACCGCTGGTAAGTTTACTTGAAGTATGAGTTGAAAAAATCTGTTTTCTTTTGTTTTATCATGTTTAGATACCTGCGGAGTTTCGCTAGCTAATTTAATTTGACCCTGTTGATGCCAAACTAAATTTTGGGATAGGATATATGATCTAATAAAGCGTCCCATTGTTTTAAAAACGATGAAGACTTCGATTCAATATTGGAGAAGATTCAAAGGAGTGTTAGGGATCAGCTAATCGAGCACGAGGATTCGAACCTGGAAGGTATCAATGTTATTTATTTTACTATAGGTAATCGGTAAACGGAAACATTTTGAGGGAACCTGAAACTATATTGGTTTGAAATCGGCGACTCGTACTGAGAAAGCGTGGGCATTAGGCCCTTAGCACATCTCCGCCGCGAAACCATAGCAGCGAAACCGCAGTAATTCAATTCAACTGACTCGCATTATATTTCCCACTACTCGAGTAGCGGGACATCAGCGAAACATCATGCGGTTTCGCGGTTTCGCGGCGGAGATGTGCCAAGGCCCTCAATCTTGTTCCTTTTCAGTACGAGAACAAGTTTTTGCCCACAGTAAATAGTAGCCTAAACTATTAATATTATTATTTAGTTAAGACACCTAGCAGCTAATGAGCTGATGCGTATTTATCAAATACCTTGGAGATATTTAATCTCTCCAGTCGATTCTGAAGCAGTTCAGGGTGGGAGCCATGGTTTCAGGTTCCAGGTTTCCATGCTGTTACAACTCGGTTAGACAATAATATTGCTTCAAAGAATGTACGCAAATAGTCAGAGCAAGCATTACTCGTAGATGTTTGTGTATATTACCTACTAGAAGCAGTAAGTACACAAAAACTAATGAAAATAGTACACATATCATTATAACCAGGCAAGTTGGAAGGCTTGTTATGTAATAAAGATGTTCATCGGTTTTTAAAGCAACCTTAAACTTATCTGATATCTAAGTATTGTTATATGTCTATTAATCACACCAAATGATGGTTGACGAGCCTTCAAAAATCCTTTTTCTTATTCTGTTCCGTGCCCCAACCGGTATACATACATACTCGTATATAAGTAGTAGATACGTTCTATAACATATAGAAAGAAAAAAGAAAGAAAGAAAATACGTTTATTTGCGATAAACATGACGCAAAGGACAACAAAATAAAATAAACAAAGTAAAAAGCAAGTTCTGGGGAAATTATGCGTCACATCTACGCAAAACGGCTACCGCTCAGCATAATGCCGCGACCCCATGCGAAACGGTATAAATATGGTTATCTTACTGGTCAACCTTGCACCATCCTTATAACATCTTGTTTTAACCAACCTTGCCAAAATTATCTTCACCAAGAAGTAGCGTTAAGTACAAAAGTTGTATGTCGATTCAATTTTTTAACCGACGATAAAAAAGGAGGTTTTCAATTCGACACGTATTTTTTTTCCCATTTACCTATGAACCCCGCATAACTTTTTAAAGAGTCGACCGATTTGAAAAATTTTTGTTTGGTAAGTTGGTAGTTTTTGAGTTAGCACATTTTCTCAATAAATGTTCCGAAGCAAAATTTTCACTTCGGTACATTTATTGAGAAACTATACCTATCTAAAATTATATTTATAGTTCAGAATCGTACCATGCACATCTGTCAACAATTTGGCCAATAAACATTTTAAGAATCAAAGCATTTTATTTAATAAACATACCTTTGTGTAAAAAAGTAATGATTTGACTACCCATTTGTAACAGCGTCCTTAAATATTAATTAATAAAAGTTACTGTTTTGACTTATCGTGAATTCAAGAAGTCAAAAAAAAAAAATAATCTAAAGAAAAAATCAATGATTAAAATCATAAGATTACCTTTAGGTACCATCGCGGACATTTGCGGTGAACCACTTTTGAACCTCAATACCATAGTAAATTGTTAATTGTACCTTTTCCGTGTGGTCCCGGATTAAGAATATGGCCACCCCATCTCATCCCGTGGGTGTCGTAGGAGGCGACTAAGGGAACTGGAGACCTAGTGCATACCACAGAAGCACCTTGGATCACCCGCACGGTGGCGGGCAAACCACCAACAAAAGCATTCCCAAGGAGGGTTGGTGTCAGGCTGGCGGCCGACTATAAAACTTTGCCAAAACCAACATGCAACATGAGTGAAAATAATATGATGCGTGATAGGGCTAGGGCGTACCCCACAGGCGACGCGCAGGGGCAGCACCCGGCTTCTGTGGGAAATGGACAAGGGTTGTCGCACCAGAACGGGCGGGTGCGACGTAAGACGCAAGCCCGAAGTGTGAGAGAATTTAGATTGAGGTGCGCTAGCTGGAATGTAGGTACGATGACTGGAAGAGGAAGGGAATTAGCAGGTGTTTTAAAAAGACGACAACTGAACATAGTGTGTCTGCAAGAGACGAAGTGGAAGGGTGCGAAAGCTAGAGAGATAGGAGAAGGATATAAGTTTTATTACTGTGGAAGCGATGGCAAGCGAAATGGTGTTGGTATAGTGTTGGATAGTCAGTTGAAAGAATGTGTGGTGGACGTTAAAAGAGTGAGTGATAGAGTCATAGCGGTAAAAGTAATTGTGGAGAGTTTGGTGATTAATATAGTTAGTGTGTATGCACCCCAGTCAGGATGTGAGGATAGTGTAAAAGAGAAGTTTTGGAAGGATTTCGATTGTGTAATGATGGATGTGCCAGATAGTGAAGAAGTATATGTGGGGGGTGATTTTAACGGGCATGTAGGAAGACAGAAGGATGGGTATGAGAGAGTGCATGGCGGTTGGGGATACGGAGACCGTAACACTGACGGCGAGACACTGCTCCAAGCTGCTTCGGCCTTCGACCTGGCAATAACAAATACGTGGTTCGAAAAAAAAAATGAGCATCTTATAACATATAAAAGTGGCCGCCACGCGACACAAATTGACTACTTGCTGGTAAGACGGAACAGCCTTAAAAGTGTCAAAAACTGTAAAGTGCTCCCAGGTGAAGACTTAGTCTCACAACATAGACTTATTATAATGGAGGTAAAAGTCGGTGTCTCGTCCAGTAGGAACAAGGAACGGCCCCCACCCAAAACCAGATGGCGTATGATAGAAAAAGAGGAATTTGCAAGTATGTTTAAGAGTCAAGTGGTAGATAAAATGATAGAAATGAAGGATATGGAAGGAAAAACTGTGAATGAATGTTGGAAAGAGATGGCGGATTGCATACGGAGAGTAGCAAAAGATGTGTTTGGAGAATCGAATGGGAAAGGTGTGATAAAAAATGATACATGGTGGTGGAATGAAGACGTGCAAAAGATGCTAAAAGAAAAGAAAATTGCGTTTAAAGAATGGCAGGGTGTAGAAATTGGGAATGATAGTTTGAAAGATGATAAGAAGAACACTTATATAGAGTGCAAGAGAAAGGCAAAAAAAGCGGTAGCAGTTTCGAGGGCTAAGGCGCAGGAGAAGTTGTATGACTCACTGGACAGCCCTAGAGGCCAGAAAGAGCTCTACCGGATTACAAAAGCAAGAGAAAGGAGAACGAGAGATAACCCCTCACACGAGTTCGGTGTGAATCGGGTCCGAGTAATTTTACCTAATATTGTACGTAGTATGAGTTTGTATGTATGTATGTATGTATACATTTCACATTAAATGTATGAAAGACGACGCCGGTAAGGTTCTGTCCAAAGATGACGAAATAAAAGAACGATGGAAGATTTATTTTGAAAGGCTAATGAACGAAGAGAATGAATGGAATGGTGTGCTTAAAGAGGTACAAGTAAATATGGGTTTGGTAAGGGAAATTAGCATGGATGAAGTCAGAAAGGCAGTTCAAAGTATGAAAAATGGAAAGGCCTTGGGCCCAGATGATATACCAGTAGAAGTATGGAAGTGCTTAAAAGAAGATGGATGTATGTGGCTGACTTTATTCTTTAATAAGTTGTTGCATGAAGGAGGGATCCCACAAGAATGGTGCAATAGTTCGCTAGTGCCCATCTTCAAGAATAAAGGTGATGTACAGGACTGCAACAACTATCGAGGAATAAAGCTCATGTCACATAGTATGAAGGTATGGGAGAAAGTAATAGAGAAAAGACTGCGAGAGGAGAGTGAAATTACCCCGAACCAGTTTGGGTTTATGCCAGGTCGAGGAACAACGGACGCCACTTTTGCACTCCGCCAATTGTGCGAGAAGTACAGACGTGCACACAAGAACTTGCACATGGTGTTCATTGATCTGGAGAAAGCGTATGATAGGGTACCTCGGGATGTGTTGTGGTGGGCCTTGAAAGAGAAAGGTTTGCCCGGGAAGTATGTAGAGTTAATTCGTGCTATGTACAGTCAATCTCGTACCTACGTCCGGTCGGCTGCAGGGAATACCAACGAGTTCAATGTGCCTGTTGGCTTGCACCAAGGGTCGGCTTTAAGTCCTTACCTCTTCCTGTTGATTATGGATGCTCTGACGTCGAATCTACAGGAAGAGGCACCCTGGTGCATGCTGTTTGCCGATGACATTGTTCTTGTCGGTGAAGATTTACCTGAGATTCGGAGCAGATTGGAGAAATGGCAACAGAAACTGGAGAATGTTGGCTTGAAAATCAGCAGAACCAAAACTGAATATATGTTCTGCGATTTCGGCGGTATCTCCAGTTCTGGAGGCATAGCGCTTGATGGCGCGCTTCTCCCAGTCTGCTCCGACTTTCGGTATCTCGGTTCACTCGTGCAAAGCGATGGCGAAGTAGATCGGACGGTTAAGCATAGGATTAACACTGGATGGATGAAATGGCGGCAGGTCACGGGGACAATCTGCGACTCCCGCATTCCCCTTAAACTTAAGGGGAAGATATATAAAACAATGGTTAGACCTGCTGTCTTGTATGGATCAGAATGTTGGGCCACAAAAGGGATAAATGAAAAGCAGTTGCATGCAGCTGAGATGAGAATGCTAAGAGGGATGTGTGGTGTTACACGAATGGATAGAATAAGAAATGAGTACATAAGAGGAAGTCTAAAAGTGGCACCGGTGACTGAAAAGCTGTGCGGAAATCGGCTGTCATGGTATGGGCATGTGATGCGGAGGAGTGAGGAAAATGTCGTAAGGAAAGTTTTGGGTATGAATGTCGATGGCTATAAGGGTAGGGGAAGACCAAAGAAACGATGGATGGATTGTGTGAAAGATGACATGGCTAGAAAGGGGGTGACTACCGAGATGACGAATAATAGAGAAGTATGGAAAAAAAGGACATGTTGCGCCGACCCCAAATAGATTGGGATAAGGGCAGGAGAATGATGATGACCTTCACAATTATTTCATGAAAAAAGTCACACGAAACATCCTCTTTACTTTAGAATAAAATTAAAAAAAAAAACTTGGTTCACACACTGACAAAATTACAAAAAAAAGCGGTTCGATGATGATTCATAGGAATTAAGTTACATCCCAAAGGTCAAAGATAACATATAGGTAAATACTTTTGAACCAATTAAAAATAAAAAAAAAACAATCCACTAATGGTTGGCCGTCCTGTACTTAACAAATTGCTAACTATAACTTAATTAAAGTAACGTAAAAACTAGCGAAAACTTTTAATATTTTGGTATAGGATTAATTTAAGGGAAAGCCGCACTTTTGAGTAATGGTGTCGCACAGTCCGCTAGGGAGAGCGTTCGATATTAGTGACACCCAATATGATGAAATTTATGAAACAGTCCGCATTTTAAAATTAGAACTTAGCACCGCTGGGAATTCCTTCACTGGCCCGTTCGAAGCTAAGCACAATACTCAATATTGTGCTTCAGTCAAAGCGAAAAGCTCGTGGCTAAGTACTAACAGCCGCACGGGTCGATCGATCAGGTTGACCTACGCTTGACGCGGTTGATCCGTGGGTGCATACCGAGCCCCCGTGCCTCGGATTGTACGTTAAGCCGTTGGTCCCAGGTGTCATCCTTGGTCAAAGTCAAATCATTTATTTCAAATAGGCACCTAAAAGGCACTTTTAAACGCCAAAAATTACAAAAAAAAAATCTAGTTGCCCCTTGGAGCTTTGACAGTTGTTAAGGATGTGGTTGAATACATTATAAATGGTACCTAAAATATTTCCCAATTGTTGGAAAATTATCATCACTGTATTAAGGAGTAATGCTTCCTGAATTTGTGCCTTTTTCTGATAATTATGACATCATTCCTCCGTATTCGTGGAAAAACTTTATGACTCAAGTCGACACTTCCTTTTATTTTTCTTTTAATATGAAACTCACGTAAACGTTGAAACTTTCCTAACTAATTTTTATTCGACAGGCGAAAAAAACTTCCATCAACATAAGTAATGCCGTCGTAAACTTTTTAACTTGACTAAGTTAATATAATAATAATTTTGCCAAGAAATTATCTACGTGCCTCTGTAACCTTATGAGGTAAATATTAACTTGTTTGGTAGCACGTGTTGGCGGTGTATTGGATGTCAAACATTGTTCTTGTTTGTCTCGAAAAATTATGTCTCGCTTATTTGATGAGGCGATCAGGGGTAGCTGGTAGCAGCTGGATGAGAGCTGCCGGAAATTGAGCTGAATGGCGTGCAATAGAGAGGCCTATGTCCAGCAGTAGACTGCTGTAGGCTCATGATGATGATCATAAATTGTTGTTAGCAATGTGTGATAAGCATAAAATTTGTGAGTGTGTCACGCTCAAACGGTTGGACCATTTTTAATAAAATTTGGTATGGAGGTAGCTGCCATCCTGGATTAACACATAGCCTACTTTTTATTCCGGTTCACGCGGGTGAAACCGCGGGGCGCAGCTAATTCAACATATTTATTATAATGTGACTATTCAATATTTATATTTATGATTTTGTTGTACGACGGAAAAGTCGTACTTATATTTAAGTACTGAAACCATTTTGTTATTATTACCATGTCATATGTACTTATATTCTGGCAAATCAGTTCATTTATTCATAGGTGTGCATGCATAATTGTTTATACATTATTATTTATTAGTTAAATACGTAGCCTAAATAACGTTTAGTTAGATGTGTTCGAATTGTTATATCTTATCTTAGTGTTTACTGATAGAATGCCGAAGCCACCTTTGCCTGAACTCGGGGTCTTGACCTAATCATATCCGCCACTTCGATGAACATATCAATACGAGTTTATATTTAACTTCGACCACACATAACGCTTCTATACATAAACCGATGAAAATATAAAAAGTTAAGAACATATTATTGTTTTGGAAAATTAAAACATGTTTATTTTTAAGGTTGATTACATTACTACGAGGTAAAAAGTAAAAAAAAAACTGTTTTCTGTCCGGAAAAGTTCAAAAACCATGGTGCCTCTACCGGTAATTAATTGGACTTTGGCGGGTGGCTCCACTCATGCCGCGTCAAACCAATTGAACTCCAATAATTGCATTAACCCAGAATCGACCGCGACTCTGAACCAATTGAAACATTATTCACAACCAGCCCATTAATTGATCAAGGCTGCCAATTGAATATTTAAAGTAGATTGATTGAAGGGTAACTAAGCTGTGTCACATAATATTAGCTCTCAGGAAAATTACAGGGTCGAAGAATGTGATGATAGAATCGATTGTTTTTTTTTTTTTTTTATTATACTATTTTCGATTTATTTTGACACTTATCATAAATATAACATCACACCAGCAGTGCTATTCTGTATAAATCTCACCGTGAAAATTTAGGTGAAGTGAGCGTGGAGTGAGCTGTCAATACTGTCAATACCTCGCATCAGGAAGAATGACAACTCATTTCACCTAGGTTTTCACGGTGAGATTTGTACAGAATAGCACTGCTGTATTTCCCCGAAGGGTTGGCGAGATGTGTACCTATAGTAGGTACACCCACATTTCGCCAGTTATGTTTTAGGAGGATGCGCTAAGGCAGCCCGCGAAATTCAAATTTTCTTACGTTTTTTGCAATTTGAAGGTCAGTGGCAGGTTGTATGTTGTTTAAAATATGATTCATATTATAACTAATATACTTTACAGAATTATAATCATTAAAATCAGCAATACAACTCCATAAGTTAGAATTGACCTCAAATCTAGCGATTTCATGAAATCATGAGGTTTCAGGTCAATTCTAACTATTGGAATTAATCATATTTTAATCAACATACAACCTGCCACTGACCTGCAAATTGCAAAAAACATAAGAAAATTTGAATTTCGCGCACTACCATAGCGCATCCCCCTAAAGTCCCACGTATTAAGGGGGCACATAATTATTTGTTGGCGATGAGTCGATGACTATACGAAAAAATTCACTCATTTAAATAGACTGTAGACAATCCTAAATTCCTCTACTGGCTGATTATGATGATCTTTTTATGGATTTTGATCATAAAAACATTAATACACCAAGGAATAAATTCTTGCGAGTACATTTCTCAAGTCTTTATTATTTTAGTCGCGTTTCGTTGCAGGCATAGCTGCGCATTATCTGTGCGGTTCAGGTCTAAGCGTATCGTATGCTCTATGCCGTATACCTATCAAATTAATTCTAAACCAGGCTACATATTGATGTAAAGGTTCATTATGACGACTGGATAAGAATATTTATTATTAACTAGCTGACCCGACAGACGTTGACCTGTCCAAATTTCAATAAGTCATACAAAATTA
Source organism: Cosmia pyralina (assembly GCA_946251885.1). Lineage (NCBI taxonomy): Eukaryota > Metazoa > Arthropoda > Insecta > Lepidoptera > Noctuidae > Cosmia > Cosmia pyralina. The sequence goes on along the minus strand of OX276350.1, from coordinate 20,677,520 downwards.
TCATAGAAAATTCACTTTCAGTTTTCCCGATTTTTCCAATTTTCCCGGCAACTTTTCCAATTTTTCTCATCATAAAAACCTTCTCCTGACAATAATAAACACCACAAAAAAAGAATTAGCGAAATTGGTCCATCCGATCACGCGTGATGTGATGACCAAGGGAAATAGGGATTCATTTTTATACCGGATGACTTTTTTTACCGTCTCGAAAAAAATAGGGTGTATTAGGTGAACGGAGTAAAAGCGTATGGCATAACTAGTTTTTTTTTTAATAGCTTAGTCAGAAAAAAATAAAATATCTAAGTATCAATAAATACTACAAATTCGATGTAAACTTTTCATTTTAGAACAATAAAAACATACATTTTGATAAGAAATAATAAATCCTTTAAAAATATCGAAATTCAAATCATATGCAATCAAATAAAATTAAAAAAAAAAAAAAAAAAAAAACTAGATATGCCATAGGCTTCTACTCCGTTCACCGAATATACCTACCCTATTTTTTTTTCAAGACGGTAAAAAAAGTCATCCAGTATAAACTATAGGGTGACTGGTAATTAGTGACCGATATTTGAACACATGATTATACTCATGATAACAAACAACTTTTACTATGGGACCAAACCTGAAATCGCGAAAAAAAAATCCGCTGCCCCATACATTCATGTTCGCATAACTCGTCAAAATGTAGGGAGCAACAGATTTTTTTTTCGCGATTTCAGGTTTGGTCCCATAGTAAAAGTTGTTTGTTATGAGGAGCATAATCATGTGTTTAGGTATCGGTCACTAATTACCAGTCACCCTATATAGCCAGATTAGTATTAGGTCTTTACCTATGAAATTGCCGTTCTGCAGTACTGGCCATTTCAAATCAAAATAATTTTTGTTTGGCTAAGAATTCTAATTTCAAATTAATTTTATTTTAAAAACATGGATTTTTTTTTCCAAAAGTAGTCATTTGTTTATTGATTAGTGTTACATTTTCATCGCATTTCAATCTTTTTCGTCATCATGGATACGTTAAAAATTCGAGTAATTATGGAATATGAGTACCGTCGTGGCAGCAACGCGGCACAAGCGGCACGCAACATCAACGACGTTTACGGAGCTAACACTACAAACCAACGCACCACTTGTTATTGGTTTGCTCGCTTCCGTTCTGGAAATTTCGACCTGAAAAATGAACCTCGCGGTCGTCCGAAGACTTTGGTCGACAATGACGAATTAAAGGCGATTGTGGAAGCTGATGATACACAATCTACGGCTGAATTAGCAGCAGCTTTCGACGTTAGCGTCAAAACAATATTGGTTGGCAAGGTAAAAAAGCTTGACAAATGGGTGCCCCACGAACTCAATGATCGTCAGCGCGAAGTACGAGTCGAGACGTGCCTTGCACTGCTCAACAGACACACAAATGAAGGAATTTTGAACCGCATTGTTACCTGCGATGAAAAATGGATTCTGTTTGATCACCGCAAGCGCTCAGCAAGTTGGTTGGATCCTGGTTCAGCACCTAAACAATGCCCTAAACGAAAACTTACCCCTAGAAAAGTGATGGTCACTGTTTGGTGGTCTAGCGCCGGTGTGATTCATCACAGCTTCTTACCAAACGGGGTGAGCATTACTTCAGATGTGTACTGTGAAGAACTGAACACAATGATGGAGAAGCTGGCACATCTCCAACCAGCATTGGTCAATCGCTCGTCTCCGCTGCTCCTGCACGACAACGCGCGACCTCATTCTGCACAGCAGACGGTCTCCAAGTTGCAAGAACTGGGATTGGAAGCTCTCCGTCATCCGCCCTACTCACCAGACCTTGCGCCTACAGACTACTACTTTTTCCAGAATTTGGATAACTTCTTGGCGGGAAAAAAAAATCAATACCCGAGAGGCAGTACAAAATGCCTTTGAAGAATTTGTTGCCTCCAGTCCAGCTGATTTCTTTAAGAAGGGCATCAATAAACTGCCACTGCGTTGGCAAAGATGCATTGATTGCATGGGTGATTACTTCGTTTAATACAAATAAAAAATGCATGAAAAAAATTCGTTTAAATTTTTTCATACAAAACGGCAATTTCATAGGTAAAGACCTATTATAATCTAAAGTTTAGATTAAATTTTAGATTCTAAATCATAATCCTTCTGTTCTTATCCCTATTTCGTAGGAGTTTTCTTCTTCCATCCTATATGTCTATTAGCAGTCATCTTGACATTGACACCTTGTGTAATTATAAAACTTTTATTTTGTTAGGATGCCTGCTGTTACCCATATCCACTGTGAATTTGAACCTGGTAATGAAGAGCTGTGTGTCAGACCAGCCGGTCTATTCTGTAAAAATCTCTACGTCAACATTCAGGTTCAAGCTTAGATGAAGTAAGCTTGTAGTGAGCTGAAGGGAATATTATGCAAAGCTGAGACAGCAGATGGCGCCACTTTGACACGAGGTAAACAAAGCAAACAGTTAAAGGCGCGCGGCAACATTTTTCGGCGTTTTTTAAATATTATTTCTGCTTTATTTCATCCTTGTTACTGTAATTGTAGGTTAAAATTATACCAATATAAGAATTTCAAACATATTGTTTTTGTGATATTGAACTACTTTTAACGTTACATGCAAGTAAATAGCACTACATAGGTACTACCTAATGGCACAACACTGATTTAGTGACTGCTGCATTATTACAGATTATTCCTGACGAACGGCTATCACTAAAATAACTATAATTATCAGTAGATTGTAAACACACCGGATGTCTCATTAACAATCACCTAACCATAGATGGTTATTTTTTTATAACCATAGATGACAGAAGAGGCCTTAACTTCACGTTTTTCTTTGTACGTTATTTATTTATTTATTTAACTATCATTACAGATTTCAGTAGGTACCTAATGCGATAGTACAGTCTCATAAAATGCATTTAATATTAAAATTATTTACCTACAATTTAAAATTATTATTATAACCTTTTTATTATCAAGTGCAATGGTGCCCTCTAGCGGAAGTAATTGGCAGTAAGGTTCCCTATTGTCACTATTGACAGCACTTCACTTATGGACTCATGGTGAGATTTTTACGGAATAGATTGGAAGCCTTCTATTGTTTGAATGCTCAAAAAATGCTCATCATTTTGAATTGTGTACCCACTCAAACTTTATCTAATCAGCCAAAGAGTTACTTAAATAATATTACTGGCTTTTGGCTGAACAAAGAATCAAATCATGTGACTGTTATAGTCATGTGGGTTGGGGCATAGGTCCATGTTATCTTAAGTGACGTCCTTTGAAGTAAATAATGTTTAATCTTATGTGCAGAACATAATATTATTTACAATGTGTTTTGGTCAAAAATCAAGAGGATCCAATAATTTAATTTAAAAGGTAAATAACAAAAATCTGAGGGGCGAGGGGCGTTTCTAGTATTTTTACGAACATTCGCATTCTAATCCGTCAAATGTATTTATTTATTTCAGCTACATTTTATTATATTTTTTAAATACATGTTTTTCAAGCTTTATTCAGAATTAAAATAACATGCACGAAATAATAACTTATACTTACTTAATTAATTAATAAAAATAACAAAAGGATGTCTTAATTTAACTAAAACTATTCACAAACTACTAAAACTCTTCACAAACTAAAATATGGCGTCGAAAAATTCATCCGCATCGCTGTCGACTAGAAGACCTTTACCCAAAAGACTGGCAGCATTGCCACGTTGTATGGCAATGCTAACCCTCTGGCCAAGATAAAAGCCAGCCCTTGGGTCTCGGGAAGTGTCAGCCAGCCGTTTCGAGAGAGACTATTTCGACATTGATTGTCGCTGAAATGTGGTTGAGACTTGAATTTGAATTTCTTTTTAAGTATGAGAATGGTGCTTCTTATCGAATTGAAGCTCAACAGCTCATCAACTACAAAATTTTCATTCAATTTCGAAAGCTCTCTAATTACTGTTGTTGCATGACAATGCCCAAGCGAAATGGAGAGCAGCCACAAACAAATGAAATGACAGAATTCTCAGTCCTACTGTGGAAAATGTTGAAAAAATTTAATCAGCACATAAATTAGGTACTTTTATTTAAATCATCATTTCACGAGTTTCACATTTGTGTAAATACGCGACCTTGACCTGCAAATCGCAAAAATAGGCTCCGAGTGTCAAAATAAACAAACAAATCAAACTATGAAAATTCCTTTTGATCATAAATTAAATTCTATCAGGCGTATAAGGCAACGTATCTAATAAACTACTTATAAATTGAACTATTCAATGTAACATCCTGAATCCGTGACGAATACGGCGGACGCAAATTGGCGCCAAATTTACAATATGGCCGCGGCTTCTTTATGTAAATGTTTTCTTTCTTTTGGAACTATGTATATTATGTTACCTTAAAAAACCTTTGTAAAATTGATTTTTTTACGCCAAAATAATCGTGCATTAATATCAAGTTTTTTTGTAACGGTATCAGAGAAAAGTGTTTTTGTTATAGAAATCAAACTTGAAGGAAACATTGTGTTTACCTATGAAATGGTTATGTTATGCTACCAGTCGTTTTAGAGTTTCTTTATCGCTTATTTCGAACTAACTTGTTACGAACTGTGACCAATCTGAAATGTTACGATAAGTAGGTATAAGTACATTGATTCTGCATATATTATAATAGAACTAACATTTACTTTTTTCTACGAACTTTTGAGATGTTGTGTATAGCTAACCTAAACTCAAGTCAGTCTCGTCGAGCCCAATATCATGAAGGAAGGTGTTACGCAGTAACTGTTTTGTTTAGATCAGATAGGCAGTCGGTCCATGTAAAGTACTGGTATTCAGCTGCATCTGGTAAGACTGGAAGTCGACCCCAACATAGCTGGGAAAAGGCTAGGGAGAAGAAGATAGCTAACATAAAGACAAATCCGATAGTAACAGATGAAGATGGCGTTAGATCTGTCTGCACTCCACATGACATATTAAAGACTGTACTAAACATGTGTGTTAATGTTAATCGACTAAGGGTGGGTTGCACCATTTTACTTTAACAACAACAAACATCGCATCGATGTTTGTTGTTGTTAAAGTAAGATGGAGCAACCCATGTTTGTTGAAATTCCTGTTTGACATGACATGACATGACATTGGATGGCCACCTTATTGATTATTTAGATATAAAAATACCAACTCGATCAGTGCGTATTCCACAGCTGTTTAGTATTCCTCCAAGCAATAATAATGTATCTCAGAACAATCCTTTGCACAGAATGTGTAAAAATTATAATGCTATTTGCTCACAAGCGGACATTTTTCACGACAAATTTAGTTCTTTCAAATCTTTCTTGCTGCATTATAAGTAATTATAACATTGCGTGACCTTTTTAGTCAATTTAAGTTTTATTAATATTTTATTTGTTGTTTATTTATGTTTTTTTTTTAATTTTTCTAAATTTTTCTAGTTGAAGGTATTTTTTTTCTTCTCTATATATTTTGATTCTCTATTTGATTGTTTATACATATAAAATTAAAACCTTTATTGAAAACGAAGCATAGTTTGGTCAAGTTGTGTACCTACGGTTGTAATTGGACTTCAGGTTCACTCACTGTTTATTGTTAAGGCTCATTCTTTGTTTTTTATTAATCTGTTGTCTGTATCTGTACCTAATGAATAAAATAAAATAAATAAACAAAAAATGGTTTATTCCCGTTGTCCCCGTATGCCATATCCCCTTCACGAGGACAGCGGGACGTGATTAAATGTATTTCCCGCTGTCCCCATAACGTACTTTCGGCTAACGGGGACAACGGGAAGCAAACTTTTCACGAGTCGTTGTCCTCTAACTAACTAGTTCGGTTCTTGATAGCCTGTTAAAAATAATCTCTTTTTGTCCACATTTTTTTTTCTGTAAAATCTAGTCGTTTCTGGTACTCGCCGGCCGCTACCGCGGCACCGCTCGCTTCGCTCGCTCGGCTCGTGCGTAGAAGGTCACAGTTTTAACCTAACCTAACCTATATATTTTTTGTCATAACAAATCATTTGACCAAAAATACCAAATGTTTATTGTCTAAAGATTGTTTGCTGTAATAAATCATTTGATTAAATACCAAATAAAAAACTTTGTTTGATGGATAAAAGATGCCGACTCACACATAATACTACACAAAAAAGAAAAAAACGGGGACTGTGGGCAATAATTTTTACTTATTTTATTCAACTATATTAATGGGGACAGTGTACGGGGACAACGGGAAGTATTTTTAAATATTTAATTGAAGTACCGCTGTCCCCGTAGGACGGGGACACTGCGTACGGGGACAACGGGAATAAACCCAAAAAATGGGTTGTTCCGTTTGACAATTTGTTAGCTGACGTCATAACTTTAACTGTAGCATTAACCGCTCACGCTTCGCTGGTTAAAGTTATTGTTAAATATCTGTCACAATGTCAGACGCGTCGAATATCATGTCCCTGCTCCGAACTCATATTTTACATTTGACATGACGGTGCAACAGCAGGTAGTCATTCTATGGTCATTTTAACTTTAACGGAACCTATATCCTAGCCCTTGGTGCAACCCACCCTAAGTAACAACACCATAGATAACACAGTAGTGTTTTATTTATTATAAATTATCGAGTGTCTTATAAATGTTTTATCTTCAAGAGGTATTTTCCCTATATAATTTCTTCAGATACACTTTGTTTTGAACTGACTGGATAAAAATTTTGTATAGCTGTGTTGTAAAGGCGATTATGTCGCGTGTCGCGCCTGTTTGTAGGAGCCTTAAATTGTATAATAGGTAAGTATGTAGTAGGTAGGTACGATTTACATTCTCCTGCCCAATTTATTTGGCGTCAACAACAACAACAACAAAAACAATTTGGGGCAACATGTTTTTCTTCGATACTTCTCTATGCAATGGAGATGCGTACTTCGTGCGCGGCGTGCGCGGGCGCACGAGTTTTATTTGTAGAAGTAACTGGTGGTTAGGTAGGTATACAGTATGTATTAGAAAGGTGAGACCATATTTAAGGGTGTTGTACAGACCGACAAACCGAACAACTTTCTCTGTGGGACCAACATCGTAATCGCGAAAAAAAATTCAACTGTCCCTTATAAAACTTGGAGAGGCCTATGTCCAGCAGTGGACTGCGATTGGCTGAGTTGATTGATTGATTATAAAACTTCAATAACCACTCGACGTAAATGTATGGGACGTCTGATTATTTTTTCGCGATTACGATGTTGGTGCCATGGAAAAAGTTGTTCGGTATGATGGTCTATACTACACCCTTAAATTTGACGAGGATGCTAAACGACACGTTATATAGATAAGAAACAAATAAGCGGCCTATTAGCCGACGTTCGCACGGACGTAAAAATATTGCGGCGGGATTTTATCGCGCACTGGATTTTCAACTCTCGTTGTTGAGCCGAGCGTTGAGAATCCACCTTAACAATAACAGAGTACATTCTAGTGCGTCGAAAAAACACTGTTGGATTTTGCAGTCTTGGCGCTAAGCAGAGCGTTGAAAATCCAGTGCGCGAAAAAAAAATCGCCGCGATATTTTCACGTCCATGCGAACGTCGGCTTACACTCCCTTGGAGAATTGACGCGTTTACGGCTTAACTATCGGATCTCATTTTAATTATTTAATTTGTGTTGTTATCGAAGTATTCAATTTCTACAGTTGTACACTATTCTTTAGGTATGATGCAAACCATTCATGAGCTTTTTTATAATAGCGGGTATCTATCGTTTACGATCACTGTAGCGATGTAAACAATATGCCTTCACTGGAGAGCTATTTGAGGTGAGCGTCCACTGGACCGCGCCCGCGCCGGCAGCAACGTTACGCACGCACGGCACGCAACGTATTGAACGGATTTGCCGATGGCATGCGAATTTTTTATTTAGTCTGAGTGTTTTTGTTGTTGTTAGTAGACGTCGTCTGTCATAGAGACAGGCCTCTGCCTCGAATTTCGCGGGCAGCGGGGCGGCGGCGGTGGCGGTGCGTCTCGCATTGTCCCGCCCCGCTACCGCGCCGCTGTTTTGGAGGTCCGGTCCATTTGTTTTTACGCATAAAATCCTGCCGCTCCCGCTCCGCCACCGCTGCCGCCCCGCTGCCCGCAAAATTCGAGGCAGAGGCCTTACGAAGATATTAATATTATCAGTTGCTTGTTGGTAGAAGATGAAGAACGTAAAATTAAACATAGAATGTGGGTTCATGAAATAAAATTGAAGTGACCAATGTTCGGAGAATATAATTAATTATTTGTTTCTGATTTACTTCATGATAAACACGTGTCACTCGTGTTATTTGAGCACGAGACTAAACATTACTTTTTTTTTTTAAATAATATAGCACAACAGAAATGCAGTCAGGAACTCAATTTGATTTTTTTATTTTTTTATCTAGACTTAGAACCAGTCTAAATACATATTTAAGGACTAATCTAGATAAAAAATTGTAAATGTTATGTTTGGTCAATCCCTAGCATCAGTGGGATGACACTGATAGCTCATTCCACGCACACAGTTTTCACGGTGACGCGGTGAATAAAAAAAGCGTTGCGTGCCAGTGGCGTCACCGGCACGCAACGCCTTTTTTGTTCATATACCGATAGTGGACGCAGTGCTATATGAATTCATACAGAGCAAACTAAAATCCGTTGCGTGCCTTGCGTGCGTTGTGGCCGGTGCGGACCAGTGGACGCTCAGCTTAACATGCTTATAATTTGTGGGCGTGGTCAAAATGAGGTCGTGTTCAAATTGACGCACAGTTCAGAAAGGACTCGACTGTATGAATTTTTCAGTGTTTTTTTCGTTTTCCTGTAATACATCTACCAATATTATTTTTGTGCCTTTTTGTTAGTTGGCAACTTTAAAATGTTTGAGGTAACCAGCAGCATATTCTGAAAATATTTTAATTTATCAATTCTATTAATCATTTTACAAGATGAATAGGTTATAAGATGATATTTAATTTTATTTCAGTGATAAAGAAATTGTTATGTCATGCATGATATTACTTACATTATCGACGATGATGAATGATACTTGTATCATTTATGTAAAGTTGAACTTTTGGGCATCAAAGTTATTTTTATAAAAATCAATTACGTATAATAATCAACAATTAATAAGGTAGGTAATTAATTGAGTTTTTCACATGAAATAACAACCCGTAACATAAGCCCTTACACTCAGTCTGCGCGCTCCCGTTGTACTTGGAAGGTCGGGATCGTTCTTGCGTGTTTGTACGTGTTCGCATTAGTAATATTTGTACGTAAACGCGTCCAAAGTGCGCGCAGCCTTAGGCGTCGTCCTAATTGGCTTCGATCGTACGAGCAAACGATACGATTTCGTTGCACGACGAGATTAAACACACACATTTATTTTAAAGTGTCCTAATTGAAGCTTGCAAGTCATCGCGCGAGCACAGGAACAAATTTTCATCGCGCGGCGAAATTGCATCGTTTGCTCGTACGATCGTTAGCCAATTAGGACGACGCCTTAGTTGCTCTCGTGTTCGCTATCGTCCTTCATTTCCTTATTTCGTTATATTTCCCACGGGACCGTGACGTCAGAGGTATACGTGACACCATTAATATATTTTGTATGAGGGGCATTCTCATTACTTACGTAATTAAAGGAAAACCATCATTCATCAAAATAACGGCTTTTTCCCAGGCGTAAGATTGTATAAATAAATTGGTTAAGGAAATAATACTTTAATTAGGTAAGCATTCTTAATTTAAATGAAACAATTTTTTTAAATTAAATATTATTTGTCTTCCCTGACTATTGTAGTAGCGTCCATAAAATGTATGTATTTTATCGATAACACCCATAGATCATACTATATAATACTAACTGGACGTTGAAAAACAGTCCATAGATTACGCAGCATCTTTATAATCAAAATTTACAATCATTATATTACGTGCAAGGAACTATCTGTGATGTTACTTGGATACATAAACAATAATTAACCCTTTAGATGTAAATTATGGTTCTAATTTATGAACCCAAAACCCCAGGGGAGGGGGAGGGGGGGGGGGGGGGGTTAGTTGCGAATCCCATAGGTTCACAACTACTGATCTACTGATGATGATTTTTTTTTACGTTCATGTATATATGATATAAGCTTATATACCTATTATATAAAGGATTTTTCCTTATGTACACATGGGGTGCAGTCGACACGTAAGGAGTAGTTTGATTGAAATCGTGAAAGATTTCAGTTGCTAACCGTAGGTATTTGAGAAGGTTGCATACGATACATTTATTAATTTTTTGATACCTACGTTTTTAAGCTAAACAGTTGCAGCTGGGAAATTTACAAAAAAACTTAGATAGTTCAATATCTCCAAAACAAGGACCCCAGGTTATCTGGTCAAAAATGTTGCAAATTAGCTCTAGTGATTTTTTTAACTAATTACTAATCGCCCTGTGTATCTATAGGAAGTATCTGAAAGGTGTGGTCACATTTAAGGGTGTGGTACAGACGGTCAAACTGAACAACTTTCTCCACAGGACCAACATCGAAATCGCGAAAAAATTATCAACTGTCCCATACAAATTTTCAATACCTACACGATCCAAATGTATGGGACGGCTGATTATTTAATAAGAAAGGTGTGGACAAATGTAAGGTTGCGGTACAGACCATCAAACTGAACCACTTTCTTTGTCCATAGGACCAACATCGTAATCGAGAAAAAATTATCAGACGTCCTATAGATTTGGGTCGAGTAGGTATTGGTAAGCTTTGTACGGGACAGCTGATAATTTTTTCGCGATTACGATGTTGGTCCCATGGAGAACATTGTTCAGTTTGATGATTTGTACCACACCCTTTGACCACACCTTTCACACAGACGTATAAAAAAAGGCGGACAGATTCTCGCTAACAAAAAACTGTGTCTATCGAAGTCAGCCAGCCAGCTCGCTGTACCTGCAGGCCCAGCATGCACACAATCACACATCAGTTAACCATTCGTAATATGATAAGGTAAAAATACAGCATGTCTTGTGAAATGTGTGCGTAGGTACAGCGAGCTGGCCGACTCATATACCAATTCATATACATCCTGTAGAGAAGTTAAAGAACGGTGAACAAACAAGAAAATTATATGAAAAAGAAAGAAGTGTGATAAGAGTATTCCTGCACCAAACGCTGCCAAACGGTCAATGTCAAATACTCAAGTTGAATTATAACACGCTGATAAGAAAACATAAAAGAAGTTGCGTATCTAATAAGAATAGGAATTATGTTCCCAATGGTACTCTGAACCGAAATAGCTGAAGGTCATGGGGGAATTGAACCTGTAAAATTGGAAAATAAATTGTTAATTTTCGGCGTCTTTACATTGATGAAACTTTGGGATTGTCGCAATGGGTCTTTACCCCAATGTGAACAGCCCTTGTACAATAGAGTTTACCGATTCTGAACAAGAAGTTTTGAAGAGTTTTGCTAAGTTACTACATTTTTTTGTCGTATCTGCATAGTGATTAGTGAGTGCTGTTTAGATAAAAACAGTGTCTAATTATTTGTGAGTATCTACATCTACAATTATTGCGAGATACAGGATAATCTAACTATTTGATACGTGTTTTGTAATTTGTACCCGACATAATAAAAATGCTGAAACATTTTCATACGTAAATCATTGAAAAAAAAATGCCACGTGATAAAAATTCAAGGTGTAACAATTATAATTATTGTCAATTTATGCATACCTAAGCTTGTATTTAATGTTATGTTTTAGGTAAGCAATAATCTCTAAAGTATCATAATGATAAACAGCACGTATCGGTCAAACCCGAAGGGATTCCTCCTTCCTATCAATCAATCCGCCTAGCGTTTTCCCAACTATGTTGGGGTCGGCGTCCAGTCTAACCGGATGCAGCTGTATATGTATTTTACATGGAGCGACTGCCTACTGACCTCCACAACCCAGTAACTGGGTAATACGATACCCCTTGGTAAGACTGGTTGTTCTTATTAGACTTTCGGGCTTCTGACGACCCGTAACGACTGTCAAAGATCCACGAATGACAGCCAGGACCAACGGCTCAACGTGCTTCGGGTTTTCGGATTTGGATTCGTAATTAATAAGTATTTCAACAAACTTTTCAGCAGAAGAACTTTTATCTAACTATTATAATATTTTAGGTTCCGATCATGTTTTAAAATGGTATTTTGGTTTTAGAGTCCATTCGAGAATGAAACGAAAATACTCAATTACTTAAAAAAGGAAAGAGCTCTGCTGAAAATTTTCAAGAACCTTTTGAACCCCCCACGGAAACAGATGGGTGTTATAAGTTCATTTTTTTTTTGTATCTGTGTGTTGTATCTGTCTGTGGCATCGTAGCTCCCAAACGACTGAACCGCTTTCGATTTTTTTTTTAGTATTCTTAGCTATGACTCAAGAAAATCTATTCAGCCATTTGAAAATTATCAACTCTTTTCTAGTTGATGAATGGATGTGAGCATCTTTCACAGGTCTGATCGAGTCGAAATTTGGTATTCTGTTACTTCAATAATATTAGACTATCATAGTAACCTTGAACTGATGCTGCAGCATTACCTGGAATTTGCAGTGTACCCAACTTCCTCACCAACTTTCAGCAGAGGTATCGTGTTTGGGCTCATTGACATGGTTTCAATGAATAGGTTACAGATGATGAGATGGAGTAGCAATCAAAAATTAGAGTAAATATGTGTCCGCGTGATTTTTTAAATTTAATTTCTAGGGTATAAAAACCGGAGTATAAAATAATGTTCGAAATTTAGTTGATCATGGTATCGGGTCTTTAAGTAGGTATGTTGGGTGAAAACTTAGAATGTAGAGTACTGATACGGAAAATTATCCAAAATAAAACAAACACCTCGCTAAAAATAGTAAGAATAGACTAATTAGGATCCCCCTGAAAGTGTTTTAAAATTAGTCCCTTTTTTCTAACTAAAGGCATGTTTACATTTAGGTAAGTCAATACGTAGATTAAGAAAGATGATGAGATTTTGCGAAAAAACAAAATACACGTGACTAATAAATTCTGTTAAAAAATATTGTTTATGTCCAAATAAATAAAAACAACGCGTGCCTACCTGATTAGGTATACATTAGGTATATTTAGTACTTGTTAGGTACTTATTTTAGACATGCGTTGTTTAGAAAATAACTTACCAATAACAAAACAGTATTACTGATAAAGGTAATAATTTTATTTATCATACGTAATATAATTAGATACCATATCAATAACTTGGTAGAAGATAAAACAGAATTATCTTTTAAAAACAATGAAACACAACTTCAAACTTATTTCAGGAGTGGGTTGCGTCAGTATACGTAGCTGTTTCAGCTGTAGTAGTAAAACTCAAAGGGTTAAGTTTCAGTAAAATAAACAAAAGTCTACTGTTTAAAAATACAGTTTTACAACAAAATACAATACAATATCTATTTATACATTGTCGTTTAAATTCCTGACGGCACCGCGAGCATTCATTTAATCCACTTGGTAAAATAAATACCGCAATACACTCAAAACTCATACCTTTCAATACCTACTAAAATCAACCAGTAAAAGGAAAAGTATACCTTTAGAAACCACATACAAAATATTACTTACGAGTCACAATTTCAAATGTTGTCTTTGAACTTTTACGCGCGCGTTTTTCGTGTAAAATTTATAGAGGTGTCTAATCTGCGTTAGGTTTTGTGAAACGCGTGCAGCACGGTCGGTGTGGGAAGCGGTACTGGCGTGGCGGTATTTTGTTTACTAGCAACCAGCACCCGCGCTCGCCCGCCCATACCACGAAGCCCTAACAAAATAATAGTATGGAAGTTATAGGTGTAATCACATTTACAACCGAGTCGGTTTCCGAATAATTATCCTTTATTTTATTGAATTCTTAATAGACGTTTTACACCTTCATTGATTGTTTTATAACGAGTTTCTTGTTTACGATGATTGAATTTCAGTATTGCATTTTATTATTATTGTGTGTAAAATATCTCTATAACACGTCTTGATTGTGACACCGTAACATGACTTTAGTTTTTAGAGGAGGACTATGACAAGACTTTAGTAGTAAATCAATCAATTCCATTAAATTATTAATTAAAAGTACAATTGTAAATAAGTTTATTCACTCTATTCAACTAATAGTTTTCATTTCATATAGATCTTCAGCATAGGAGGAGCTCGTGGCTAAGTAATAACAGTCGCACGGGTCGATCCACCGGTTAAGCTGCGATTGCCGGGGTTGATCAGTGGATGGGTGACCATCTTTATATACCGAGACTCCTCCGTGCCTCGGAAAGCACGTTAAGCCGTGGGTCCCGGCTGTCATTCGTGGATCTGTGACAGTCGTTACGGGTCGTCAGAAGCCCGAAAGTCTGACAGCCAGCCGGCAGTCTTACCAAGGGGTATCGTATTACCCAGGTACTGGGTTGTGGAGGTCAGATAGGCAGTCGCTCCATGTAAAATACTGGTATTCAGCTGCATCCGGTTAGACTGAAAGCCGACCCCAACATAGTTGGGAAAAGGCTAGGCAGATTGATTGATAGATCTTCAACATAGCTAATGTTGCACCAATCAGCTTTAAGAACTAGGTATTAAATAAGACATTATTAATAACGGTTCAAAAATTAGTTATTTAAATACAAAAGTCAATAATTGGTCAGCATTACTGGTAAACTTTGACTGTAGTTTGATATGAAGATATTATTTCGTAGCAGCCTGTGTAGCGGCCCTACGCTGTGCTACGGGATACGTGGAGGGCGCAACCCTTTGTAGCCGTAGCAGTTTCGTAGCAACGAAAACTTGTAATAGATCATTATAGGTAGGTATATACATGGTCGTATTATATGTTTACCAGTGAAGATACACTTTTGATCTCATGTAGATAAGATACATTTTTCATACAAAAAAAATGTGCGAATAAATTTGAATTGATTTATTTGTATGAAACCGTCCCTAGTAATTAGTATTCATTAATTGAACAGTTGGAAAGAGGTAGCAATTGTTTGTGAACCACGCTATGTAGAATAAAATAAATGTTTATTTAATTACTTTATGTTCTCAAACTGATTTAATTATTCTGGGTCGCTTATGAAATTTCTTCACTATCGGAATCTGTATACACAATACTATCTCCCATTCAAGCCGTGGCAGATATTTTAAAGCACCTTATATTTATTTAAGAGGCATATCACAAAATTGCATTCTGAAAGATTAGGTATATACTCGTAGGTAGCACGGCGCGCATCGCATTTCGTAGCAATTTTTCAGTTGTAATTACGTTTATTTTGAGTTTTATAATTTTTTTTTTTGTTAGTGCTTATGAAATTTTTATTTCTTATGAACTAAGTTTATTCTGATAAATATTTTACGTAATAATATTAATTTAAAGGCACGTCAAAAACTACCAATTTTTCCCAACAGAATACGAACACCAAAAATACTGTTTACACATCAAAATTTGCATGTCTATATAAATTAAAATTAACGTCAGGTCGACGCAACCTATCCAAGTAGCCCACCGCTAGTACTTCGTTTTCTGACTTTTTTTCTTTTTGCTCGGTTCTTAAGGATCCTAGCGTGATGTTAAATAGCCTTAGCAAAGAGAAAAAAAAAGAGAAAAAAATGCAAAGAGAATTTTTCAAATCCGACTGTTAGTTCCAGAGATTAGCACGTTCAAACAAACAAACAAAAAAACTCTTTAGCTTTATTATTATAAGCTCAGCTCTTGCTCCGAAACCCACTAAACTCATACTTGTCTTTTTCAGGCAACGTTCAGCGATTGGCACAAAGTAAAGTAAACAAAGCAAAGCAAAGCAAAGTAAGTAGTAGTTGGTAGTAGTAGTAGTATTTAAATGAATAACAATTCGTTAGTAGTAGTTTATGATACTGTTACATAATGAGGGGTATTAAAACACTAGTGTAGTATCAAACGCATGTTTGATTATTTAAGTAGTTATGTGCAGTTTCATACACTACTTTATCTACACTCATGTTACTTAGTTACCTATTTATAAATAAGAAACCAAAGTTAGCAAAAAGTGAACAAACACAATAATGGCTCCGAAACCAACACAGACTATAAAGAGATGCGAAAAAAGGAAAGAAAACCATCGTGACGAAGATTACGTTACTATGGTTACGGTACGGAGCTATCATCGGTCAACCACGCGTGCGCCCTGCGCGGTCCCCTTAAACAATGATAAAGATCGAATTGAAAACTTCTTGGTCGATCCGAAGCGCACTTTAAGGTGTATAGATGCCTCGATGACCTTGCGCATCTTGGCGGAGCTTAACCACCACCCCGTTCATACGTAATGGACGCGCGGTGGCGCGCTACACTAAAACGATGATCAAAGAATATGCAGGGACGCAGAGATGCGCACATAAGGCGGCATTTTTGTCTATGATTCCACACTAGAAAAAAAGTTATTATAAATCATTATCTTGTTAAGAAATCTGTATCATAATAAAACTTTTTAATTTCATTTCAGTTGTAGGTACATGTATAAAGTCTGTCATTAGGGTAATATTTTTGAACTCATAATCAGAATTTTACGATATGAGTGCAGATAAAATTATATTTAGATGTGCCTGGTAGGCAATAGATCCATCAGGTAATAAAATATAATAGACATGATCATAAAATATAACAATTTGGAGTGTTGCGATCGTTTGGCTGATCGTAAATGTGTCTTCGAGGTGTTGTAATAGTTTTAAGAATATCCGAAAAGGTTTACTGTCATAAAATTTAAGTACCTTGGCATTTACTTTTTGGTGTAAGTATATACTTATATAATATATTAATTACCTATACAAGGTGTTAAAAAAATAATTGTAAAAACTTTAAGGAGTGCTTTAGACCATCGAACTGAATAACATTTACTATGGGACCAACTTTGAAATCGCGAAAAAAAAATCAGCTCAGTTGCTCAGCCCTGTACAAGTGTACACCTCGATATGACGAGGCATCAGGTGCTCGCCCCGCTCCAGCGCGTCCCGGCGCCACCGATATAGTGACGCTAGGACTTTGGCGTCATGTTGCCA
Source organism: Cosmia pyralina (assembly GCA_946251885.1). Lineage (NCBI taxonomy): Eukaryota > Metazoa > Arthropoda > Insecta > Lepidoptera > Noctuidae > Cosmia > Cosmia pyralina. The sequence goes on along the minus strand of OX276350.1, from coordinate 20,660,440 downwards.
GGGTGGTGATCCGGCCAAGAGACTCGCCGCCTCGAAGGAGACCGTACGGTATCCCTTTATCACACTGACGGCCATTGCTTTCTGTGGTCTTTTCAGTATTGCAATGTTACGTACCGTGAGGTTGTCCGCTCATATGGAGCAACTACCTGTCTGACCTCACAAACCAGTAACTGGGTAACATGATACCCTTGGTAAGACTGGTTGTCAGACTTTTTGGGCTTCTAACTACTCGTAACGACTGTCAATGATCTACGAATGACAGCCGGAACCAACAGCTTAACGTGCTTTTCGAAGCACGGGAGGTGTCTCGCCCATCCACGAACCTTCGACCGACCCGTGCGGCTGTTATTAATTAGCCACGAACCCCTCAGATCCTTTCCGACTGTAAATGAATAAATAAAAATCTTAAAATCACTGACAGACAAAGCACAGCCTTAACCACACGAATGTAAAGAAGGTTGAATTTTTGAAAAATAATTTCTTAAAAGGTTAAATAGGGATCCCCTATGTAACCTTTTAAGAAATTATTTTTCAAAAATTTTTTTTTGGTTCTCGGGCTTCATCTTCTATTCTTCTTTACTTTTTCTTCTTATTCTTCTTCTTCTTCTTCTTATCACGCCTGATGGAAAACGATGAATGAGATCTATGATGGAACGAGCGTGCTCAGAAGATTTCACTCTTGCTTAAAGTCAGACTGGTTATATGTTTCTATGGAAGTTCGACGTCTTTGATGACGGAAATCCTATCGGCTTGTAGCTGCAATAAAATGTATGAAGAGGTCCTAACAGTTTTACTGAAATTAACATCTGGTAAAATAAATAATGACCTGTAACATTATAAAGTGGGTACAAAATAATAAATAATTAATTATTATTTTTGATTATCCAATTTTATTATTATTAATTTTTGTGTCATTGGATTTTTCCATCAGGAATTTCTCAGTAGTAGCCCGCTGGAATCTAGATTTGTGCCCGGTTGATGGTAATAGGCTCACCCCCTATTACATGGGACTAAAACATACATAACTAGCGAAATGGGGGTGTACTATAATATTCCTCTGCCTAACCTTCGAGGATTACAGGCGTCATGTTATGTTAAATAGATAGATAATAGATAGATGAGTCCGAATACAAATAAATGAAAATCGATTTTCCTGTTTTATGGCCACAAATACACCTAAAATACCCACAAATAAAGTAGTATTATTGACAATAACAATTAAATTTCCATGACAACCAAGTCGACTTTACACGTTCTTTGGTGACTTTGGTATTTATTTTAAACATTCTCACACAGATAGCGAAGAAGCTGCTAACGTAAACGTCAAATATATCAATGACAAATAAAAATATGAATATATTTCCTAAACCGGTCGACGCCTTCGTGCAGTAGGTATCTATAAGCGCCGCTAATATTTGCGGAATTTACTGTTGGTTTAATGGCTAGACACATCACGCGATTATTTGGTATAAATAGAGCTAAAAAAGATATCAAGCAAAATTACTTGTAATTTTTTTAAAATAAATTAGTTACCTACCTAGTATTTTTTTTTTTCAGTTTGATTTTTTTTTATTTAGGTACATTAAAATGCTTAAATACAATATTTATAACACAAATAACTAACTATTTACAACAGTAAAATAAAATGATTAACTAACTATATAACGTGTAACGTTAAATGCGCAAAACCTCTTAAGGGATCATTGTACTCATCATTATGAACAACTTTTACTATGAGACCAAACCTGAAATCGCGAAAAAAATATCAGCCGTTCAGCACACAACAACACCAACAGCACACAATAACAGCAGATTTTTTTTCGCGATTTAAAAAGTTGTTCATAATGATGAGTACAATGACCCCTTAAGATGTTTTGCGCATTTAACGTTACACGTTGTATTCAGATGAATACAAAAACAAAAGGACATTTAGGTGTCGAAGTAGGTACTCGTCCGCATCGCTGTCATCTGGAATCGTGCCCAGAAGACTGGCAGCATTGCCACGTTGAATAGCAATGAGTGTTGAAAACAACGAGGAGTTAGTTAGTTAGTTATAGGTTCCAGATTAGATATTGCACCAGCAGGTAATTCTGGAAAAAACTCACAATCGAGTATCACTTCTGTATCCTTAGTAAAAAGAGAGTATTGGAAGGGATACTGCCGAATTAAAGAGTGAGTAAGTGAGTCCTTATAAAATAGCCGATAGGTGTCTCATTTCAAGAAAACATATAACTAATCTACTTTAAAAAATGTGATTTCTGGCCGTGTTTCAGCATGTAATATAATATTTGTCTTCCGTTATTTTAAATGTATCACATGCGGAATATTTTGTAATAGTTGAGTTATTGACTGAAAATTACGCGCTGTTGGGTAACGAAATATAGTATGTTATGCGTATGAGTCAGTAGTTTACTACAACAGTTAAGGTGATAGGTACGTAAAAATGAACTGGGCGGGAATGAGAAAGTGACAGAGTCAATTACTTCCACATGCAAAAAAAGAGAGCGCAACAATGCGCTGGAACCAAAATTAAAGCACCAAATCAAATCGAGGAAATTTAATCCAATTGCGTTTTCCTTTAGTCAGAGTATTAATCTGGGGGCACGATAGTGCCCCCGCCAGTACGAGCCAAGCGAAGCGCAAGGGCACTACCTACCTTTTCTCGAAGCACTTCGTCGTTTTTTTGAACCTTCATAACTTGGGTTTGGATTATACCAGATAAACAAAACTCTCGGAATATGATGTCAATGGTAAACTTATTAAACAAATAAAGTTTCAATTGCATAGCTTATATACTTTAGATTTTATTGATATCTAAAAAACCCCGATTTCTGATGACTTCACTGATGATCTTCAAAATTCTTAGGATACTTTCTGAAGTGCTAGAAAGCTGAAATTTGATACGTAAGCTAGTATTAGTACACAAAGAACAAAAAAAAAATCTAAAACTTGGAACTTTTAGCCCCAACCCCTTAAACTAGGAGATGGAAGGTTGTATGAGACTTCCGCAAATTTTTATGCTAGGTGTCTGAAAATTGATATAGGGACTCCATATTACACTTCTGGACACATCTATTGGCCCACCTTAGAGTTTAGGTTTCGATGGCCCCTACCGAAATATAATTGCTAGATTGAACAAAAACTGTTGATGCAGTTTTAAACCTGATACATTTTACCATCTTTTTCGATCGTATTGTTTTAAATTTGAATTCAGAATACCATACGACATGGAGCTACGCCTAACAAGTCGGATATGCGCCTTGTTAAAGGCAATTGATTTTTGAATAAAAAACATGTTTTATCAAATAAAGGTTTAATTTAATAACGCGTGTTGCCTCCATGGGCATCTACCACAGCTCTCATACGATTAGGCATAGAGTTTATCTACCGCTCTATGAAATTTTGAGGGATCATCTCCCATTCCTCTTCTATGGCAGTTTTCAACTCCTGCATCGTCTGGGCAACTGGCTGACGAGCCCTAACACATCTTTTTAGCTCGTCCCACATGTGCTCAATGGGGTTCATGTCTGGGCTTCTGGCTGGCCAGTTCATAACTGTGATGTTCACATCCCGAAGATATTCCCTGACGATGCCGGCCGCATGGGCTCTTGCATTATCATGCATAAAAAGGAAATTCGGGCCCACATAGTCCGCGTATGGTATCACGTGAGGTTCTAAGCACTCACGAATGTACCTTTCAGCATTTAATGTTGGCAGCCGTGGTCCTGTAACAACCTCAAGTTGAGTTTTGCCGCTCGCGGATATACCGCCCCAGACAGTCCATGAGCCACCGCCCTAAGCAACCCTCTCTTCAAAGCAGCATTATGCGAAACGCTCTCCCTTACGTCGGTAGACCTTCTTCTTCCATCACTGCCATGTAACACAATTTTAGACTCATCAGAAAAGAGTACACGGCTCCAATCTTGCTGTGTCCAATTTAAATGACTGCGTGCGAAATGAAGGCGCGCTGTTCGGTGGGCTCGCGTTAGTTTGGGGCCATTAGCTGGCTTGTGTGGTACCATATCGCGTTCTTTTAACCTTCTCCGAACAGTTCAAGCGCTCACAGATACTCCGTGGAAGTCGCGAAGTTGGTTTTGTATCTCAATGGAGGTAAGGTGACGATTTCTCAAGCTGGTCGTCACGATGAATCGATCCTGCCTTTCAGTTGTGACCCGAGATCGTGGCCTTCCTTGGCGACGAACAAAGCCGCCAGTCTCTAGGTACCTCCGATAAACATTTCGGACCGCAGATCGACTTAAATTAAGTTGAGCACTCACGTTTCTTTGGCTGTGTCTGGCCTGAATAAGTGCCACAGCTTGGGCGGCGACTTCAGGTGAAGTATCCATAGATTATTGATAGAACCTCACCTTAATGTTAAGAATAAGTAATGTTTGTTGCAAAACCAAAGATATCAATCACTTTTTCAAGAATTAAATCCAAGTAAACCAATAAAACCAAGTTTTCTTAGTATTCGATTGTTTGATATCAACAAACAGGCTCCAAATTGTCTTTTGTTTCTTTAAATTCTGTGTTCGAAATTCAAAAAAAGACTATTGAATGAAATTGTGAATGTGTCAGGTTCAAAACTGCATAAAAACTTTTTGCTCGACCTAATATAAAATTTTAGCTAGGACCAAACGAAACTGAAAATACAAGGTGGGCCAAAAGATGTGTCCAGAAGTGTATAAATAATAAAATACATATTTCAGGATTAATAGTAAAATACATATTTCAGGATTTTTAGTAAAAAACAAAAAAAAAAAAATATTGTCATAAGCAACTTACAAAAAGAAGTGAAATCCCACCAAAAACATTTTCATGTAAAATGTCGCCAAGACGAGACCATAGCGCTCGCACTGTCAAAAAGTTATCAGATCTCATGTAGAGCCAAGCTTCTAACTCTACACGCCCTAACTCTACAAGCCCTAACTTCACAAACTCTACACCATAGTCGAAATATGTGGCTTGGCCGTTTCGCTACCGTCACATGGGAAAAAGGTCAAGGTGAAAAATGTATTCATTAAATTTCTGTTATACAATAGTTTTTGTAGTAAGGAAACGGCCAGGCCTCATATTTTGACTAAGGTGTAGAGTTTGTGAAGTTAGGGCTTGTAGAGTTAGGGAGTGTAGAGTTAGGGCGTGTAGAGTGAGAAACTTGACTCTACATGAGATTTGATAACTTTTTGACAGTGCGAGCCATATAGTCTCGTCTTGGCAACATTTTACATGAAAATGTTTTTGGTGGGATCAAATAGTCAATAAATATATACTCAAAATGAAATCCATACATGTTGTAATATAGTGAAATAAATGGTTACGAAAAATCCCCAATTTATTTTGGTATCGCCTTAAAATCTTCGATAATAACTAAATCCTCGATATTAATTTTAAAATCGTGCTCCCAAACATAGTAGGCCAAGTAGTAGGTTATAGGTTGGTAGTTGCAGTAGTAGGTTGGTAGGCAAGGGCGGGGCGGGGGAGGTAGACTAGGCCAAGCTAACTCAGCCTGCCAATCTTGTCAATCGCACCCTCCCCGTCTTATACGTCAGGCGGTGACTAGCACTTGCGCGCGCACTGTAGCAAATAAATAGTACCAAAGTCAATATGAAGGACGGCCCATCCAAGAGAATTTACAATACATGAAAGAAAAGATAACTTCTTCTACTCAGGTATTTCATTGTACGTAGGTATAGCTCCCTAACTACGAATAAAGAAAAAAAGTAGCGAATTTGAATGGATTGTTATTAGAAGTTCATGTTAAATAAACCTAGACATTATTCTTAGTTCACACAATTCTTTCTAACCAATATCACTCTATTTCCTGCCGCCACGTAACTTTGCTCCACATAAAAGGTAACTACGGAATAACACCAAGAATTTAGCACCCTCTGACGCGCTGCTAGAACGTATGACGATCGCTAATCTATCTGCCAATTGTGCTAATGACAATGTTGTCTGGGAATTTCACCATCTACCTAAGTCGGAAGCTAGTCACTTGGTAAGGTGTGAAAACATGGAATATGGAAGTTATCCTGGGAAACGAGTCCTCGTGATTCTAGTTATGTTTAGGTCGCATGATTTTTTTTTAACGAGCACCAACTAGGCTCAAACAATATAAAAGTTCAGTACTATCAACAAGAAAAGAAGAAGAACCGGGCACAAATAGAGATCCCGGACTGCAACTGAGAAATCACAAATGGATACAAATATCAATAACAACTATCCCGTACTACCCTAACGACAGCGACGGCATCAATGGGCCTCGAAAAGTGGCCATCGCTTTCAAAGCGTTTCGCATTTTTACAACGACTTCGTAAGGTTTTCGGAAGTATTGATATAAGCTACAGATACACCTCGAGAACACAATGCACTAGATCGAGTAACGATATTTAACCACAACATACTGACATCGCAATGGATAAAAAGACACCGCGGATCAATTAGACAACAACGCAGCTGACGAACTAGCTAGGAGACCATCCAGCACGTCAGTCTGTGGACCTGAACCTATCGTACTCACCCCTTCAATCAGCTACGCAGGTGGCTACAGGAGTTCACCCACACACAAGCGCAGAACTGGTGAACCTTAACCTCGAGCTGCAGGCAGCCAGTAATAAGCTGGTATTATCATCACACTATCACACTAATCACACTAATATTATAAAGGCGAAAGTTTGTGAGTGTGTGTGTGTGTGTGTGTATGTTTGTTACTTCTTCACGCTCAAACGGCTAGACCGATTTGGATGAAATTCGGTATGTAGACAGCTTATACCCTGGATTAACACATAGGCTACTTTTTATCCCGAAAAAATGTAGTGCTCCCGTGGGATGAGCAAGAAATTCAAATATATTTGTTACTCTTTCAAACTCAAACGCCTCGACCGATTTTGATGAAATTTGGTGTGGAAGTAGCTGACACTCTGGATAAACATATAGGCTACTTTATATCTCGAAAAATAGAGAAAGAACGAAAGCAAGAAAAAGTATTCATTGTGACTAGCACAGGAAGATCACCAACTAAACTAAAATCACAATAATAAAACTTTGAAAACAAAAAAAAAAAAACAAAAATAAATAATCACACTCATCTGCCAAGCCATTTCCCAACTATGTTGGGGTCGGCTTAATAATCACACTATCACACTAATATTTTAAAGGCTAAAGTTTGTGAGTGTGTGTGTGTGTGTGTATGTTTGTTACTTCTTCACGCTCAAACGGCTAGACCGATTTGGATGAAATTCGGTATGTTGGCAGCTTATACCCTGAATTAACACATAGGCTACTTTTTATTCCGAAAAAATGTAGTGCTCCCGTGGGATGAGCAAGGAATACAAATATATTTGTTACTCTTTCAAACTCAAACGGCTCGACCGATTTTGATATAATTTGGTGTGGAAATAGCAGACACCCTGTATACACATAGCACACATAGGCTACTATACATCCTGAAAAAATGTACTGTTCCCGTGGGATGAGCAATTTTTTTGTGAACACTTTTCTCACCGATTAAATAATACACGTTTTAGTGTATCTCATAAACCGCGGGTAACACCGCGGGGCACAGCTAGTATTATTATACTTATATCATTGACTGCTGTTTCGTTATCTGCAACTCTTGCAACATCTTGATAAGATTTCGGGTTGGTCGAATTACGGTCAGCAAAATCACATGTTACAAGTGCAGTTACCACAAATAATATGTACTATAGTGTCCACTGCTTATTGACACGTATACACTTTATCAAATGTTGAAGTAAGTGTGATGAATAGACTATTATACATGGGATATGGGAATATGGCAGTCTTTGTAGATAGCCGTTTGTCATGGTCCATTCGTCTGAGTGCTTTAAGGGGTAGGGTTCGAAAGATGCTCCGTATCTTTAAGCAGCTGGGTAAAATTGCAGATGACTCAGTTCTAAAGTTGGTATATTTCTCTCTCTGTTAATCGGTCCTTAACTATTGTATAATAGCATGGGGTGCGGCTGGTAAAACCTCCTTAATAAAGGTTGAAAGAGCTCAACGAGCTCTGCTTAAGGTTGCCTATGGAAGACCATTCCGGTACCCCACTAACACACTACACCGAAGTGGGAGTTCTTAGAGTCGGACAGCTTTACATCCTGTCAGTCACTCTAAGATTTCACAAAACCTCCACGTGCACTTGTATCCGGTCAAGTCGAAGGGTACAATGGGAAAAGGTTCGTTGCCGTAAAACAATCGGTAGAAGGTTGTACGGTTTTATGGGACCGCACATTTACTCGAAACTCAATAATTGACTCAAAATTCTACAACTAACTCATAATAAATGCAAAATTACGGTTACAAAATGGCTTCTTTCTTGATTATGATATGACTGAAAATTTCTTAACCAAAAAAAAATTAAAAGGCACTGATACTTATACCTATTTATTATAATTAATAAATAATTTATATTAATTTTTACCTTGGCCAGCGGCTTAGCATTGCCATACAACGTGGCAATGCCGCCAGTCTCTTGGGTACTTTACCAGTCGACAGCGATGCGGAGGAATTTTTCGACGCCATATTTTAGTTTTTTAATAGTTTTAGTTATGTTAGTATATAATTTTGTTATTTTTAGGTTATGTTTACAGTTAAATAATTTCTTAAGCCCCTTAAATTGTGAGAATGACTTTTGAATTTACCTATTTATTTATATATTTATTTACTATTCTATATCACAAACATACTATTATCACACACCATATCACACATACACACCAACACACCCTCTCACAACACACATACATACATATTTGGATATCTACTGTTTTTCTTTTGTAAATTAGTTTTTATTGTATTTTCCTTTTATAGTAATTACGAGTAAATTATTTGAAATTAAGAAATTAATTGTAACGTATTTAAACCTATGTAATTTATAGCAACAAATGTTAACGGAACGAAGGAGCCTGGATCTCACGACACAGGGAATCCTAGTGTGAGTTCCAGGAAACAATACATCGAATGTAATTTCTGAAAGATAAGATAAGATAAGTCTTTATTTGCCTTAAACATGGTATAAAGTTGTTACAGCGGTTTACATATAATGTCCTCATGTTTAGCTATACAGTCAATTGTATCAATTGCATGCAAAATAATTAATAAAACATGTTAGATTCAAAATTATAGAATGTCACAGATTAATTGATAATAATAGTCATTCAAATCATTCATCACAAACATTTTCGTTAAAACCTATAAGTAGGTACCTACATATACATTTTATATTTTCAAGTTAAAGAAATCTTTAATGTCATAAAAGTTATGTCCATTCAGCCATTTATACAGTTTATTTTTAAATAAGTTAACATTATTTAATAATTTTAGTTAGTAAACAATAAATTATTCTTATTCTTCTTATACATCATGAATATTTAATTACGTAATTCCTATTCATTAATTCCTAGCAGCAGTTTGAATAGACTGGCCTTAAGATACTGGTATATACACCTGTCTGAGTACGGAATAAGGAAATTGCATTATTGTTGTAAGGTATTGGATATAGGCCTAGCTAAACATCTTTAATAACCATCATTTTCCTTGTCCCTTGTTATGTGGGGTAGGCGCAACACGTTTTCTTCTTCCATACTTCCCTGTCAACCATCGCACTATCATCCACTTCTTTTTCTTTCATATCATTCCTCACAATACTGTCAATACATGCACTTTTTCTTTGGCCTTCCTCTCCATCTGCATCCATCCAAATTTTAATAATCTTTATGATTTATAAAAGACTAGCTTTTGCCAGCGGCTTCGCCCGCGTGTATGTCGGAAATTATCCCACGGGAACCTTCTACCGGGATGAAAAGTATACTATGTCTTAATACAGGTTATAAACTATCTGTATACCAAATTTCATCCAAATCTGTTCAGCCGTTTTTGCGTGATTGAGTAACAAACGTCCAAACATCCAAACATACAAACTTTCACATTTATAATATTAGTAGGATACCTACATGTTCATCATAATACTCGGCGAATATTATATACCTAGGGAATATAGTAGGTATAGGAATATAGTAGGGAATATAGTACCTAGGGAATGCAATCTTGCGAGATTTTGCCGCAGCTAAGATCTCGCCATTTACAAGATTTCGGCGCGATTGATGGATCTATTTGTTATTTTTTTTATTGTCATAATAATAGAATAGGAAAATAAGACGAATTTTTTAATAATCATTTATTTATAATATCTTTTTTTAAATTAAATAATCAGTCTTTTTTTATATGAAAATTAAACAATTAAGTAATTTAAGATACCAAAAATTAGTCATCAAAATTTTGGAAGTAGCTTCGTAAAAAGCATCGGTAATTGACTGGTTTCGTAGACTGACTGTTTGGTCGCGAGCAATGTATTTGCATCGGAGAGACCTTTTTTTTTTTTTATTAACTTAATTTCCGACGAACTAATTTCTTCCTACCATCTTTATGCACAATTGCAGATGATTTACAAATTTACGCGCGAGTTCCTCTTGGAAATTGGTCCGAGGCCATCTTTGTGATTAATCGCGATCTGGCCTGTATATGCCGCTGAAGCAAGAGGTATGGACTTATGGTCAACCCCAGAAAGACGCAGGTTGTTGTGGTTGGCAGTTCTAGGACGGTCTCAAGGATTGACTAGACGAGTCTTCCCCAAGAGTTCTTTGACGACTCTGTTATTCCCTTCAGCGAGAAAGTTAAAAACTTCTCTTGGACTGCCCAGCTGCACGAAGTTAGCCGCAAGCTATTTGCATCCGCTGTACTCGTATTTCTATCTTTGAAGAGACTGCACAATTTTCTGCCGACTGCCACCAAGATTGCGTTTGCACAATCACTTCTTCTACCCATCCTCGATTATGCTGATGCCAGCTATCTTGACCTTACTCAAGACCAACGAGATAAACTTGAGCGGCTTCAAAATGTGTTTCAAACTCAAACTCAAACTCAAAGCATTTATTTCAAATAAACCAATTACAGGCACTTTTGAATTGTCAATGGGTCGGTCAGTCAGAAAGATGAAGCTAGTTGCCCATTCCAAAGCGTAGTAGATCCCTATGGAGAAGAACGGGCAAGAAACTCCACGGACACTCTTTTAAATCATAATATTTTTACAAAATATTGGTTACATCGTTCAAGTTGAAAATATACATGTGAGAACAATGTAGAAAGACGTGCACGTTAAAAAGTTTAAGTTAAGTTAAGTTAAAAAGTTTAAGTTTAAGTTTAAGGTTCATATTCGGTTTGCGCAAATATGACCATGTTTCAGATTTTCGTGTGTAGCTCAAGTGGTTACCAATTCGCCTTCTCATATGATCATATTCTTTCCCTTTTGTATAATGTGCTCTTTTCCTCTTCCACCCCTTTCTATCTCAAGAAGATCTTTGCGACTCTTACGCGAAATTTTTAAGGTCACATGCCATTACATTCCACAACTTTCTTCGACAAATCCTTCAATCGTTACCTGCTTAGAAGAGAGTGAAGGAAAATGACTTGTTGTTGTGATCTTGTTCTCGTAGCTGTATTAATCTGTAGTCATCATTTATTTTCGTTGCTTATGTATATTATTATATTCTTAAGTAAATTTAGTACAGTACCCGGCGATAAATATTGCACATCGACCTTTGGAAATAGACAATCGGCTAATTTCGGCTTCGTAGAGCGTTATCTCTGTCGCACACTACCTATGTGACGTTTTGTCAGTCGTTGTTCAAGTGCGATAGAGTGCAGTCGCGTGCAGTTCAAAATATATATTTTATATGAGTTGTTAACACCCCCAAATTTAAATAATTTAAAGTTGTACTATGGCATCTTTAGGAAAAAGAGGGAAACCTTTACGAGGTCGGTCACGCGAAATTATCTACAATGTTTATAAATATTTTGTAACAAACTAAAAGTTTAAAAAAAAATGAAGATGAAAATGTAAGTTGTTATTTTAAGAAGGTTCAAGAGCGAGTTGCAAATGCCACTGGAATTTCAAGAAGAACTTTGAACAATATATAAAACGAAGTCAGTACTGAAATATATTCTACTGAAATTAAGTTCAGCACTCCAAAAAAAGGGAGACCAAAAAAGCAATTTCGTTTGGATATGGACGATTTTGATTATGATGTTGTTCGAAGAATGGTGTATGATTTTCACTTACGATTTAATGAACTGCCAACAATAAAAACATTAAAAGCTAAATTATCTGAAGCTATTAATTACAATGGGTCTGAAAAGACGTTGAGAAAAACACTTCACGAGATGGGATTTCGGTTCACTAAAATGGAAGATAATCGAAAAGTTCTAATGGAAAAGCACGATGTAAGTCTCAAACGAATGGAATACCTCGATAAAATACGCAAATTTCGCGAATCAGGAAAAAATATCGTCTACATGGATGAGTCTTACATACATACATCTCACACTAAAGGGAAATGTTGGAGTGATGATAAGAAAAAAGGAGTATAAAAGCCAATTTCAAAAGGTCAACGTTTGATAATAGTTCATGCGGGAAATGAAAAAGGTTTTGTACCCGGTGCCTTTTTAACGTATAAATCCACAGACACTATCGGTGACTATCACAATGAAATGAATAACGATAACTACGAAAAATGGCTGGTTAATCAATTAATCCCAAATATACCCAGTGATTCTCTTCTAGTTATCGACAACGCACCCTATCACAACAAATATGTTGAAAGACCCCCAACTCAAACACCATTAAACAGGAAATGATCAACTGGTTAATCAAACACGAAATTCCAGTTGATCCAAAATTAACAAAAACCCAGATTTACGCTAATATATGTCAGCACAAGGAGAGGTATACAGTTTTCCGTGGACAAAGTACTTGCCGAACATGGGCACACTGTGTTGCGATTGCCACCATATCATCCGGAGTTTAATCCAATTGAAAATATATGGTCTCAACTGAAAGGCTATGTAGCCTCTAGAAATGTGGGTATGAATTAAACTACAATAAAAACATTATTGACTGAAAAAATAAACATGATCGGGGCTGAAGAGTGGAAAAAGGTTTGCGATCATGCAATCAAACGTGAGAATGAAGATAGAAGCATTCAACTCGGTTTAGATAATTACACTGATAGACTGGTGATAAATACGGCTGACAGTGACAGTGATATTGACCTCTTTGAGAGCACAGATAGTGAAATGGAAGTAATTGAGAATTAGAATTATTATTATTTTTATTACAATGTCTCATTTTAACAATAGGTATAATGGTGTTTATTATGTACACTACAGCTGTAATTTTCCAAAATAATTAAATACGTAAACATAATGTGAATATGTTTTTTTTATTTTATTTTACCCGAACCTAAAGCTATCACTTATAGAAAAAATGGTGTATTTTATAAAAATAATAAAAAGAATTATCAAAAGAAGCAAATCATAATTGTTTTAACAACTCCTAATAGATACCGGACTGTTTGTATTTCGTGCGACAGAGATAACGCTCTACGAAGCCGAAATTAGCCGATTGTCTCTTTCCAAAGGCAAATGTGCAATATTTATCGCCGGGGACTGTATGTATGTATCTATTATGTAGCATATAATAGCAAATATTTGTTATAGTATATTGTGTGTCACCAATACCAACCAATGACAACCTCATTTTTATATCCACGCAATCACTGTCCATGCCAAAGTTGCATGCACCCTAATTGCGTAACACATTATCGATCGGAGTTGGTTTCATTTTGAAACAAATTGCTAATCCATTGCTTCTTAAGATCGAAAAATTTGTCTGTTCGACAACATAAATAACGCAATGAATGTTGTTGAACTGTCAAAATGAAACCAACTCCGATTGATAATGTGTTACGCAATTAGGGTGCTGGAAGAGTTCGCAGAAAGCGATAAGGCCGCCCATTGCATGTTTTGTAGCGTTTCTACTATTGTATTTTCTGGTGCTCCCATTCTGTATAAAGAATAAATAAATATAGATTTTCACAGGATTCCTGATACTTTATTGCCACTATAGAAACAATGAAGAACTAATCGCTTAGAGTTAACAGCCAAATCAGCTTTACTATCATGTTCACAGCGGCTCGCCATTGTGTACCATTCATAATAACATTAAACTGAATGCACTCACAATCACAATGCGAAGTTAATCATAAAACATAATTATGTTCTATTTGATGTGCAACGCACTGCACTTGCGAACTAATCATCGATTTATATCTACTAATGAAGTATTGTTCTCGCTCCTTATTGTAGCGTGGCGTAGTGTGGCGTGGCTGGAATGCTGAATGGTGTAGGTTTTCTGAAAGGATGTCGACGACCTCCGGTAGCGATTGTAAGATAATTGAGGATCCTTATCCAGGCTTAGGGACCTACTTCCTTGACTTAAGGGGGATGCGTTAAGGTAGCCCGCGAAATTCAAATTTTCTTACGTTTTTTGTAATTTGCAAGTCAGTGTCAAGTTCTATCTTGATTAAAATATGATTCGCGGCCGTAACTAATATGGCTTTACAGAATTATAAACATTAGAATCAGCAATACAACTCCATAAGTTAGAACTGGCCTCAAATCTCATGATTTCATGACATGGTCATTCAATAGGGTAATATGAACTTAGAGAGTTGTATTGATGATTTTTATGATTATAATTCTATAAATAAATATTTGATACGGCCGCGAATCATATCAGGTTAAGCTACGCTTGCCGGGGTTGGTCCGAGGATGGGTGACCATCTTTACATACCGAGACTCCTCCGTGCCTCGGAAAGCACGTTAAGCCGTTGGTCCCGGCTGTCATTCGTAGATCTTTGACAGTCGTTACGGGTCGTCAGAAGCCCGAAAGTCTGACAACCAGTCTTACCATGGGGTATCGTATTACCCAGTTACCGGGTTGTGGAGGTCAGATAGGCAGTCGCTCCATGTAAAATACTGGTATTCAGCTGCATCCGGTTAGACTGGAAGCCGACCCCAACATAGTTGTGAAAAGACTAGGCAGATTGACGGCCGCGAATCATATTTAGATCTACATGCAACCTAATACTGACTTGAAAATTACAAGAAACGTAAAAAAAATTGAATTTCGCGAGCTACCCTGTGGCGCTTTCGCCTTAAGGACTTAGGAGTACAGTCAACAAAATAGATATCTAGGCAGGGTATACTAACATATTTGTATGTGAATTGCTTCATGTTCAATTTGATATATAATATATTACTTTGTTTTTGCAATACTCCTGCATTGTAACATTTGTAACACACCAACACAAAATTGTATATTGTCACGAAATTGGACATGAAGCGATTCACATACAAATATGTTAGTATACCCTACCCAGATATCTCTTTTGTTGACTGTACCTAGATGAAAATTATAGGTATTACTATGTACTGTAGGCAGCACGTCACTGGTAACAAAAACAGTAAGTTTACCTCTTACGCTAGACCAGCACCCTAATTACGTAACATTTTCGGAATCAGAATAATTTTGAAGCAAATTACTAATCCATTGCTTCATAATTATTATGTTCGAAAAAATTTGTCTGCTCGACAACGTAAATAACGTAATGAATGTTGTTGAACTGTCAAAATAAACTGATTCAGATTGATAGTGTGTTACGCAAAGTGTTACTACTAACTTGGGCTTACTTTGATTGAGC
Organism: Cosmia pyralina; assembly: GCA_946251885.1. Classification (NCBI taxonomy): domain Eukaryota; kingdom Metazoa; phylum Arthropoda; class Insecta; order Lepidoptera; family Noctuidae; genus Cosmia; species Cosmia pyralina. The sequence continues at coordinate 20,644,823 of OX276350.1, read as the reverse complement.
CTAATTCCGGATTGACCAGAGACAACAAAACAATGGGCTCGGAATTAATTGTTTTGTAATCACTATTATGGACTTACTATCCACAACCAACCATCTATCATCTATCTTACTAACCAAGTTTAAGCTAACCTTAATTTTGATATGAAAAGTGACTCTAATTTATTAACCGACGAAAAAAAAGGAGGTTCTATATATTTTTTTTTCATGTATGACCACGCATAACTTTTTACAGAGTAGTCCGATTTGTACGATTACTACAGTAATACGTATTTCCCGCTCGTTTAACTGGATTATGTTCTAATTTATTTTGCAGGTAGGTACAGTCAGCAACAAAAGTCGATTAAGACTTGCAGTTTTTTTTTTTCACGCGCGCCTCAAAGAGATGTCAGCAGTGACGGGGTCCAATAGGGCCGAAGCCGCCGGGGTCGCGGGTAGTTCGAAAGAGATACCGTGGCCCTGGCACGGGCAACTGAAGGAACACGGGTGGGTTTTAGTCAGTAAAAGTCTGACACGCCCTCCCGCTCTGCCCGGAGCGGGAGAAGTCATTTGATGATTTCCCATCCACAAAAAAAAAAAAAAAGACTTGCAGTGTTTAATCTTAATTATTAAGCGAAATATTGAATTCTAATCGGAACAGAAGTACTTAAATTTATAAGAACATTAACTCTTAACAGTTAAACGAAAAAAAAAGCAGTTTATCGAAAAAAAAATTAAGAAACTGGCTGATATCCTTAACTTATGATGAGACAGAAAATTTATTGGCTATACAATCATAACTTTATCAAACCTACCTTGTAAGAAAGATTATCAAACAATCACACTTCACATACACACCTCCCTACACACACACTACACTCATAAACACACCCCTAGTTACACAAACACAATCTTTCACTCCATCTGCTGTGTTAACAACCGCTGTAAACTAACAGTAAAGTCACGGATGTATTTTATAAATTGAAGCCGCAAAATCTCCGACTCCCAAGATACAGGTCTGCGTACCTAGTTTAGGAGCCCGGAAAGCTGACTATAATTTTAAACTTGGTAGTACAACCAACTGTTTCCATATGCCATGTACTGTATTGTTGTTTTTTTTTTGTTTATGTACTAATAAACTTATTATTATTACTTACTTATTTTGTGTTAATCGACTTCTGTTGCTGACCGTACCGCAGATAAAAAGTGAAAAATAAAAACTTTTTTACGAAAAAAAAGAACGACTTCCAAAAAAACCGGATAAGTGCGTGTCAGACCACGCACAATTAAGGGTTCCGTAGTTGAAAAGAATTTATCCTAAAAACAAACTTAACATTGTAGCCGAAAACCAGATTCTCCCATACATTGATATAATAATATTAAGTACGTCACGTCACGGTCAATTCTCCAACTGCAAAAGTTTGTAACTAATCCCTTTTTTTTTATGTGCTTATTACATATTAAGGTTCTTCAGACTTTTTCTTTACTTGTGCTGTGAGACCTTGCTTCATGCCAAATTTCATGATTCGAGTTCAGTCGAGTTCATTAATATATTGGCACTGTCAAGGATTCAAAATATTGTGAGCGTTGGAAAGCTCAATAAATTCTATAGAACCAATAGATCAAAAATATGTCCTCATGTGAACGGTTCAATAATATATGTTGTGCATTGTGCAATAATATGTGATCATGAACAGTTCAATAATATGTGATCACCCTTTTCAAAAATATAGTATTGGCTTTTATAATATCTGAGCAGGGTAAGCTTCTTAATTATCTCTACATGCATGGGAAAGTCAATTATTTGCTCGAACAAATAAGATCTAGTTTACATTGTTACAGAAATGACAGTAGTTTCCATTGTTTTCCTCGCGTTTGCGTTTGTTTTTAAAATGAGTGTCTTTCAATGCCATATGTTTTTCGTACAGCATGGCCATTTAAGAATTGTAAAAAAATTATGTGCCACCTGTCATTTATATAGCAATACGATTCGACCTTAAATTTGATTACTTTGCCACCACAACTTTTTTGTGACTAACGAAGTTGTTTGCAGTGAATTGAATTTCACGTCACGGGAAAGAAAAGAATATCATTACATTATAGTTTAAACTGTATTATTTGACAAGTATATCTAAGAAAATATTAAAGTAATAGGCAACAAAATAGCACATGACTTACGTTAAAAAAAAAAAAAACAAACAATATTTTATCTTAAACTAAAATTAATCTTAGTTATAAACAATTATTGGCAGCCAAATTTCTACTATTCCAGATGTCATATGCATGAGCCTTTAAATTCTCTTCCGTTCGAGCCTCATTATAGTCCCAATTCTGTATCATTAACCCCCATAGATTCTCTATGGGGTTAAGGTCCGGGCTTTTCGGTGGAATTTTTAATAATTCCAAGTCTACTTGCTCAGCTATCCAATTTTGAACTTGTCTGGCATTGTGAACGGAACTATTATCCTGTATAAAAGTAATTCGATAATTATCAGGATAGACAATTTTTGCACTTGGTAAAAACACGTCTTTTAGAATATCTGAATAGGTATCACTCCTCATTCGGCCAGATATTTCGCACAATTCTATGGGTCTACCGGAACTTATCCACCCCCAAAACCCGATCGTAATGCGTCCACTGCGTCTATTTGGCACTACATTCTCTTCATCATAAGTATCGTGTATTGGCTGCACGATACAAAGAGATCCGCCCGTCCGCCGAAGAGACAAAAACTTTCTCGTCCATAAAAGCGACGTGTTCAAAATCATAATTTAAATATACGTAACATTTTATGCCTTTCCGTTAGTAACATTTTTTTAGCTGGAATTCGGTGATGAATTCCCGCTTCATTAAGTCTTCGTCGTATAGTTAAGCTGGATACAGCCAGATCAGCTGCAAATGTAGATGTTCTGATAATTCTTGCATTTCGAACACTTTCAACCAGTTGCATATCTTGATCATATCATCATATTGTTGTTTTCCTAGGTCGGCCAAAAGATACATGTTTTGTAAGATTTCCTTCTTCTTGCCACCTTTTCCACCATAATGTAACAGTATTTATCTGTTAAAGAACGATTTTATTAAATTAAACTCCGCCCCTAAGACGACCCACTGACCAAATTACCACATTAGAGATCAGAGAAAAACATGGACGAATACCTAAAATTACTTTTCTTACTGATATGCCTAATTCTTCTGCAATGGCTGATTTAGAAACACCTTCCTCAAACATATAAATTATTTTATGTTTCGTATGCTCATCAATTCTATACATTTTTATTTTAAATGGGTAGGTATATTTCAATAGAATTAATATTGTATAGTAAATCGTAGAATTAAATCGTTGAATGACATGTTTGTTAGATATAATTTTATTAGGAAAACATAACGTCATTTGAAGTGAATCTAGCCAGTGATAAATAATGTTGCAAACTCCTTGACCATGCAATTTTAAGATTGCTAGTAAAATCATCTTTATGAAGTAAGTGATAAGGTTGAATTTGAATTACATTTACTTGTTTAGAAATTATTGTATTCATGTGTGCATACATAATTGTGAATCCTACAATGTTCAGATAATATGATCCTAATGTTGTTCATATAATAATGTGCTTTTGGCTGTATACATGTTACTGAGAAAAACCAGTCACATATTAATGAATCTAAATCTTGACCACAATTTAATGATGCTGATAGTTGTCACAATATTATGATTTTTTTTGACGGTCATATATTTTTGAAGCCTGAAAGGGCCAATATATTAATGAACTCGACTGTTCAACGGTAAGTACCTTATAGGTTTTAATTTACTTGCGAGTATCAAAATATGTCGCATAAATGGACGTATTTTTTTTATTGAATTGACTAGGAAGCTTGATTTTTTAGAGCTCCAAGAGGCCATAGACTTACATACGAGTATTTGGTATTAATTTCAACTTGATACCTCCATGAGCTCCTGAGAAAAAGGATCTTGACAGACTGACAGACAACGAAGTGATCCTTTAAGGGTTCCGTTTTTTTCTTATTGAGGTACGGAACCCTAAAAAAACACTACAAAGTGAAAAATAAAAGGTTGTAATAACTTTAATTTTGGAAGTAGGTATATGACATTATATAGGAAGTAAATTGTGCAGTTTGGAAGAACAACGCAGTCATACAGACAGGTATGAAAAGTGACTCTGATTTATAATTATATGTGTAGATAAATCAATCAATCTGCCTAGCCTGTTCCCAACTATGTTGAGGTCGGCTTCCAGTCTAACCGGATGCAGCTGAATACCAGCATTTTACATGGAGCGACTGCCTATCTGACCTCCACAACCCATTAACTGGGTAATACGATACCCCTTGGTAAGACTGGTTTTGGCTTTCGGGCTTCTGACGACCCGTAACGACTGTCAAAAATCCACGAATGACAACCGGGACCAACGGCTTAACGTACGTTCCGAGGCACGGAGGAGTCTCCGTATCTAAAGATGGTCACCCATCGACGACCCACCGCGGCAAGCGTAGCTTAACCTGATGGATCGACCCGTGTGGCTGTTATTACTTAGCCACGAGCTCCTCTATATGTGTAGATAAATAAATAATAAAATTTTATTTCAGTTAACTTTACAAACTCCTACAATATATAATCTTGCGTAGAGGCCTCCTTTTAAGTATAACAAATACCTGAACTAGTGCCTGTACCAGATATTGATATAGAATAGTTATAGGTAGATTTAGACTCAAAAATCTACTACATACACCTACATACAATCTTCTACGATCTAGGCGCGTATATTTACGATTCAACAGAGAATTCAGTAATAGAATTAACGTATGTTTTACACAAATAAGGCACGCTCATTTGCATGTCAAAAATGTACCTATTCTAATCTAATGTAGTAAGTGCGTGATGAGTAATTATATGTGCGGCTCCCAGAGGATGAGGTGCCACTGGCGATAAGTAATGCTGTCCCAATGCGGGAAAAGGCTTGGTTGGAACACGATATAAATGGTTTGCGAAGGTATAAAGTAGAAGATACAGAAGGTGTAAAAACCTCTTCAAATCACATTTGTTTTTCGATATGGTTATTCGGATTCACAACATAGATTTTAAGGCATGAGATAGCTTAAAGAAAAGACCAGAATTATGTAGCAAGAAAACTTTCAGAACTACAAGAGTGATGGGAGGTGAGAAATGACAAGAAGGAAAAACTAAAAAAAATCGCGAACTTCGTTTTTTTTTTATTATCTCTGCTTTTTTGCTGCAATCTGTCATGTCGACAGTCTGGAGTTATGTAATTGGAGGTTTGTCGCCTATGGTACAGTATCCAGTGATACGTCCATATTATCAATTTATATTCCTTGTTTTAAAGAGATCTTGAGGGGCTCGTCTTCTATGTCTTTTGAACGTTTTCTTTGGTTGTTCTTCCATTAAGCTTCTTGCCAGTTGATTGGGATGTTAATGGATTTGTCTTTCGTCATCGGACTCGTGCAAATTCTTAACAATGTTAGTTAACAATTCTAGAATATAGAGACATGGCACTGTTAAAAAACGTCAAAGCTATGCATCCCGTGAAATATTAATTTAAGCACATTATGGCTTGAATTGAAGAGGAATAACCTGTTCGAATGTGTTCTATGTTCTGAGTTTCTGACCTAAGCTAACAGCAATAGAATTGCTTTCAATTCAAACACAGTTTTGCTTTTACTGACAGAACTGAGGAGTAGGTAATAGGTACATAACTATTAGGTATTGCTTTCACAGGACATTCCCAGTTTCTTGGGAAGTGCTACCTCCTTACTTAGGTATATACCAGTATTTTAAATGGAGCGAATGACCTCCACAACCCAGTTACTGGGTAACATGATACCCCTTGGTAAGACTGGTTTATTTATATTTATATTTATATATTCTTTATTGTACACCACAAAAATACATAACAAAAAAAGACATAATCAAACACTACAAAATATACAATGGGCGGCCTTATCGCTTTCTGCAATCTCTTCCAGGCAACCTTAGAATGGACAGTGATTTGCCTGGATATGAAATGGGGCTGTCTTTGGTGCAAATAATAAGTGCCTACTGCTGCTGTGTGTGCTGGTTGTCAGACTTTCGGGCTTCTGACGGCCCGTAACGACTGCGAGGACTGTCGAAGGTCCACGAATGACAGCTGGGACCAAGGGCTTAACGTGGTCGGAAACCACGTTAAGCACGGAGGGGTCCTGGTATATTATGTAAAGATGGTCACCCATTCACGGACCAACCATGGCAAGCGTAGCTTAACCTGATTGATCGACCCGTGCGGCTGTTATCACTTATTACCGCATTTCCAACGTAAAGCTTGAGCTTTGAATATTTCTGGGAAATGACTTAGTTATGAAACATCATGATGACGAACACGTCATGAAATGATTAATTCTAAGATCTGGCTACGACAACATACCTGTCTCTTCCAAGTTGCGCCACAGCACCCGGATATCCGCTTCCTGCATCCAGCAGTCTATCCCAACCGAATACTTACTTGAGGCCTTCAGTCCATCTCGCTAGAGGGCCTTCCACGCTATCCTCAACCTACTTACCTACCTCAACTAACAAAACATAACATCGCGCCTGTTTCCCCACAGGTGTAGGTACAGTTACCAACAAAAGTCGATTAACAGTTCAGTTTTTTTAATCTTAATTATTGAGCAAGATATTTAATTAAAATCACAACAGAAGAAAGATAGGTAGGTATTTTAGGAAAAAAAGGAGATAATCAAATCATTTTGTATTAATTTGGTGTCGGCGATGTTTTCCGAAGTCTATATTGTCAAATTTCTTATTCCTTCATATTTGACGGCGCGTCTAAAGGTTTTACGACGCAGTTGATTTTAGAACGATCATGACAGCTGTCAACTTGACGTAATCCCAAGTACTAAGTTGGCGGCCTCTCGTTGACAGTTTTTGGGCTCAAGACGGATTGAGGTAGATTTAAAGAAAAGCCGGTTGGATTGTTTATTGAGATTGTGATGTTACTAATGGTGGTGATTACCCTGGCAGTGCAGTGAAGTAAAGGATTGGCGCACGCGCTTACGTACTTGGGAGAATGTCGTTTACATTCAGAATATCATTGATTTTCATTTACTTACCATCTCCTCGCCCGCAAACCCACGCAATATTATGACCACTTCGCCGTGACGGCGCGTGAAGTGGTCATAATATTGCGTGGGTTTGCGGGCGAGGAGATGGTAAGTAAATGAAAATCAATCAAAGTACCTAGTCAGTTTACCGTGCGACTGGCATATTATACCATCCCTACATCAATACCCAATAGCCCACCAGACATAACACCCGTCTGGTCGGAGGATCCTCCCATTTCTATGGAGGATGAGTGAACTTGACACCCTGTTCCTCATACCTCTATAGTGGTGACTGATCCCCACGTGATTATCGTGTCGTGATCGATAAGTAGAAGGAAATAGAGAGGGTATGGAGGCAGTGGCAGGACTGGCAGGTAGGTACGGTCAGCAACAGAAGCCTTAACACTGCTACTTTTTGCCATCATCTAAATTAACACAAAATGATTCGATAAACTGCTTGTTTTTCATCTATTAAGAGTTAATGTTCTTAAAATTTTAAGTACTTCTGTTCCAATTTGAATTCAATATTTCGCTTAATAATTAAGATTGAAAAAATGCAAGTGTTAATCGACTTTTGTTGCTGACTGTACCTACCCCTAGATATTGACTAAGATTAAAAGAAATTCGTAAATTTTTATTTACACATATTTATTCTTTGATTAATGCAATGTCAAATAAATAAAAACTAAAACAAACGAAGTAGATCAGAAATTATTCAATCTAAGGTCCGTATTACAGAAGGAAACTCAAGCACTGATCTTTGTTTAAATCTAGTTTAGAACTAGTTTCAACCAATCAAATGGCTTGAATCTAGTTTTAAGTAGGTAATGGTGCCGATTCTCTTGTGAACGCACTAAACTAAAATTAGAGAATCGCTATCTTTTACTAACAGGCAGCGCGAGAAAAGGACGGCTATAGATATGAACTAAGTTGGAGATGTCAAACTAGTTTACGCCTTGCGGCTTCACCGTGTTTTTAGTCGACATGTTTTTACGTGTCGTCTAAATGTCTATGGAAAAATTAGTTCTAACTAATTTGACAGGTCTAATTTACTTCCGTCCCTTTCTTGTCATAATAGAGAGAAAAAGTTAGCAATAGCCTAAATTAAGTTTAGTTTGTGCACAACAGAATCGGCACCATTGCTTGAGTATTGAGTGACGTTCTGTAATACGGACCTTATACTTCCATTACCTATATATATCTTTAACTTTTATGATATAAGAAAGACATGATTAGTTAATAATTATTGATAAATTATTCATAAACCCTCAGGTTTCAAAACACTTATGCACAAGATAAAATTAATGTCATCGTAGGTAGGCACTTAGTTTAAATAATACTTATTATGTAGTTAATCTAAAGGCATTATTTTGTAATTAGGAAGCCAATCTTGAGAGTAAATGTTTGTATATAAATGTGACGTATCTGCCCCACGACTCTACTACATCTTCAGTAAACTTGAGGTCATTCTGTAGAATATTTACAAGGACGCGTTTGAACACCTGAAAAAGACAAATCTTGTTACAAAGCCGACGCGACGTTCGCACGGACGTACGCGCTCTGCTTAGCGCCGAGAGTTGAATATCCAACAGTGTGTTTTTCGACGCGCTGGGATGCACTCTGTTGAATTCTCAAAGCTCGTCTCAACACCGAGAGTTGAAAATCCAGTGCGCGATAAAATCCCGCCGCGATATTTTTACGTCCGTGCGAACGTCTGCTTACTGTCGGACATCTAGTGCGAGTAATGAGCACATAGCATCACGCCTGTATCACCGAGGGGTTAGGCAGAGGTGTGTACCTATAGTACACCCATATTTCACCGGTTATGTTTGATTTCTATGTAATAGGGGGCGAGCCTATTGCTATCAACCGGGCATAAACCTAGACTCCGGGCTGCTACTGAGAAATTCGTGACGGAAAAACCCAATATCACTTGCCCGAGCTGGGAATCAAACCCAGGACCTCATGCTTAGTAATAGCACTTGATGTGACCAATAGACCAACGAGGTAATCAAGAGTACACTAACGGACAAGCAGATAGAGAGACGTCAGAATCCTGTGGCGTCTTATCAAACCACAGAACAGATAAAACCTCTTTTATCTGTACTTTGTATCAAACCATCATGTTCTGCAAATGACACACCAACGGGATATGCCGTTGATTATCGCAATGATGGACGTAGGCCGTAGGAGTAGCCACAACTTATCGCGATAATTTGACAACGGCATTCACATTGCCGATTGACGCGGCGTTAAAGTGCGGCCACTTAATTTATCGGAATAACTACTGCAATGTTTATGGCGATGATGGGCATTGACGTTGACGTTGATGTGGCCCCGACATAACTATGTAAAGCTTGTCCACTCTGAAATGACGTTCCCCACTACCGCATTTACTGTAGTGAACGTATAAAGCGGGGCGTGTCATTTAGAGTGGACAAGCTATACTTACTAAAATTCTATTTTAGTCAACTGGCGGCCACATTTCGTATTATCACTCCCGCGGGTACCTCATTTACTGTCCACCCACGAAAAGCTAAAGAAATGCCTTTGAAAGATGAGAACTGACAGTTTAATCGGCGTTGAAAATATGCAGCATGTATCAGAAAGGTGTGGTCAACTTTCTCCGCCAGACCAACATCATAATAGCGAGAAAATTATGAACTGTCCCATACAAAACTTTAATAATAAGTACCTAGGGTCACCTTAAATGGGGCTGATAAAATTTTTTCGATTACGATGTTGGTCCCAAGGAGAAAGTTGAAACACCCTTAAATTTGACTACACTTTTTTGATACATCATGCTGTAATGCACAAGTCTGACTGACGATGACGCCTGAAAAATCAAAGGCTGTCACTTATTTGGCTGTAGCGACAGTAAGTACCTACTTTAATGAGCGAGTGTCGTTTGAATATTCAGGGATGAGCCAAACAGGTTTAGAGAATGCATTTTTTTTTTATCTACTCAGTATTTCAGATAAAATGGTCAAAATATGCTACGCCTATGCGACGAGACAATTCTATAATTTACCAGTGACGACTGATTAACACATATAGGGTGACTGGTAATTAGTGACCGATACTTAAACACATGGTTGTACTCATGATAACAAACCATTTTTACTATGGGACCAAACCTGAAATCGCGAAAAAAAAATCTGCTGTTCCCTACAAAATGTAAGAAACAGCTAGCTTTTTTTTCGCGATTTCATATTTGGTCCCATAGTAAAAGTTGTTTGTTATCATGAACACAATCATGTGTTTAAGTATCGGTCACTAATTACCAGTCACCCTATATGGGTATAAGGAATATGCAGAAATTTACCCCAAAATGTCTTTTCTCAATCCTATGTCTCCGATGTGAGTCACCCAATTTCTGCATCCACACGACCACCAGCTCAGGTTTGTTTAGGTGTACAATAGAGTTGTCAAGGGAAGACATAATGTTGATGATGTGCGCTCTAAAAATGCTGTTTGCCGCCATTTCTTCTTCGGTATGAAGGTGGACGAAGTCTTTAAAGAACAACTTGGTTTCAGGTTCCGCATCGAAGAGCCTGTGGGGAAATAACCATGTTAAAATTTTCTCTTTAACAATTTAATTTTTTTTGGAACGAAGTTCCTTATCGCGCGTTGTGAAAGGGGGCTAGACGGAAAAAATTCTCACGAAAAGTTGTAGCGACACTTTTTGCTATAGTAAGCTATTGTAAGCTGTGCGACGTGCGCATGTTTCTCTGTCTGTCTCTCTCTCTCTCTGGAATCTTAAATTAATTAGTAATTAATTTAATTCTTCTATTTTATTATAACTTAAAAAAAATATATTACAATTCCTTCACTAATTAATCGAAAGGAACTTCGTTCCATCCGGGTGTCCCTTGACACCTCTCAACTTTTTTTCTTTATTTTTTCTCTTTATTTTTTTTTGGGCAAACATTTTTTTTTTCTTTGAGAAATAAGAAAATGCAGGAAAATTTGTGTATTAGCGTAGATTGTTCCTAACGAAAGTCAGCAGTCATCTGGTGAGATGTTGAATAGCACATGGGTAGTTTGTACCTATTCCAGAAGAAATATAACATCTTAAAAAGCCAAGGGACATGCGCAGGTACCGATAGGTATTTCTTATAGATAGTAGACAAAGCGCACTCCGCATTTTAGTATGAAGCTACAAGTACGCGGCGGGCTCGACTTGTCGGGCTTATTCAGTGTGGGCTGCCGCGCATCGGCCGGCTCACACGTTAGTTCGATACTCATCACGCGCCACGTCGTAAAAGAAGACAACCTTAACGAGTCAGCAGGTATAAGATATAGGAATGAATAATATAGAGTTACACGATAGAAAGGTAATTAAATAAAGGTAAACAAAAAACCACCACGTGTCTGGTTAACCGACTAAACGCAATACCTGTCACTTCAGGCGAGAATCCAACCTAACAACAACAGAGTGCATCCTAGCGCGTTGAAAAAATACACTGTTGGATTTTCAACTCTTGGCGCTAAGCAGAGCGTTGAAAATACAGTGCGCAAAAAAAAATCGCCGCGATATTTTTACGTCCGTGCGTACGTCGGCTTACAGGGAATTGTAGTACAGGTATGTTTATACTCTAAAACCCAGAGCGTTACGCGAAATTTAATGCACTAAGCAAGAGTCGATTTGCAGATCAACAGACGCGATAAGGTGGGGATTAAAGTGAGGGTGTCTACTTTAAAAGCCCGAGCGGTTGGGCCAGGTACCTGGCCGAAATCAACAGGCTTTTGTAATCACGCTAAAATAAACGCTGACTTTAATAGCCTGTTGATTTCGGCCCCTTGACTGGCCGAAACACTCCGGGGTTTAAAGTTAGGGTGTCTACTTTAAAAGCCCGAGCGGTTGGGCCAGGTACCTGGCTGAATTCAACAGGCTTTTGTAATCACGCTAAAATAAAACGCTGACTTTAATAGCCTGTTGATTTCGGCCCCTTGACTGGCCGAAACACTCCGGGGTTTAAAGTTAGGGTGTCTACTTTAAAAGCCCGAGCGGTTGGGCCAGGTACCTGGCTGAATTCAACAGGCTTTTGTAATCACGCTAAAATAAAACGCTGAATTTAATAGCCTGTTGATTTCGGCCCCTTGACTGGCCGAAACACTCTGGGGTTTAAAGTGAGGGTGTCTACTTTAAAAGCCCGAGCGGTTGGGCCAGGTGCCTGGCTGAATTCAACAGGCTTTTGTAATCACGCTAAAATAAAACGCTGACTTTAATAGCCTGTTGATTTCGGCCCCTTGACTGGCCGAAACACTCTGGGGTTTAAAGTGAGGGTGTCTATTTTAAAAGCCCGAGCGGTTGGGCCAGGTACCTGGCCGAAATCAACAGGATCTTGTAATGACGCGTCACTTCAGTCGTCATGTTATATAACGAATTATAAAGATACTAATTGAGCACGACGACTGAAGTGACAGGTATATTACCTTTAGTCGATTAACCAGACGCGTCGATTTTTTTGTTTACCTTTATTTCATTACCTAAACCGATGGAGTGTAGGTGAATATAACTGTAGGTAATTAACGCTGTGCAACCTGAATTGCACTTTATTGTGTCGTAGCAAGAGTCGCTATTTATTTAAATGAGTTTGCGGAGTGAATCTTCTGTACTTGTACTATTTAATAAATTTTTTTTATTTTTATTAAACCATGCGTATACAAAAATAGTATGAACTCTGGTATCCAAAAAAAGATTTAACTTGTGTTATGGATAGCATTCTCACATAAATGAAATTTACATTGGTTGCAACAGACGACGATGTCAAGAGTGGCACGTATACAGGAGAGGAAGCCTTTAATAGAATGTGTGTAAGTGTAGTGTTAGTCACACTAATATTTTAAAGAAGAAAGTTTGTAAGTATGTGTGTGTGTGTATGTGTGTTTGTGTGTGTATATGTGTTTGTGTATTATATATTCTGTGTAGATAGTAAGACAGCTGTTATCTATACAATCAATATGCTTCACCATACCTACATAATGCAACCCTACCTACATACTTATAGCTACTTATACCTATAGATTTATGTACCTACATACTAGGTATAGGTACTTGTAGATGTTGTGTTTAATCGCGATTATTGTACCTACTGCGCGAACAAAACATGAACAAAGTAATTCACATTCTTCTGAATTTCTTTGGTTCTGTACACAAACGTTTTTCTTGCCGTGAAAAACTACGGTAAAAGGCTCCTTCAAACAGGCGCGACACGCGATATAATAGCGCGTGACACACAAAGGCACCACGTGTCGCGCCTGTTTGTAGGAGCCTTTATTCGCAGTAGGCACGGTCGTCAGTGGTGTATGGATCATTAGGGAACCTTGTTGACAGACACGTTTTCTCTACGGCACGGTTTATACGCAGTACCGTAAAGAAACCGTGCCGTGTACAAACAAATGGCCTTACGGTTTTTACCTATATCCGATAAAAGTAGCACATTAATTTGTTGCAAATTAAATGTTTCCAAACTAGCTTTTGCCTGCGGCTTCGCTCGCGTGTAACTCGGAAATTATCTCCGGGGAACGTAGGTACCTACTACCGGAATAAAAATTATCCTATGTTCCTACCTAGGTCACGGCCTATCCGATAAGGTGTGAAAAGGTAACAAATAGACAGACAAATAATACATTCAAATAATCTTTTTTATACATAAAACAGGTTTGATTATGATACCAAGGCCCGTTTGCACCAAAAACCATAAATACAGTTGTCGCTGAACATTTTTAAAACATTATTCCATCCCTGAAAACTTCAAAATTAACAGACATAGAATAATGTTTTTAATTCGTTTAGCGCTCAACGTATTTTGTGATTTGTGGTGCTAGTGGGCCTAAAAGTTTGACTTAAGAATAATAATTATTCATTTTAATATGATCACCATAATTTTTGTGATTGACTACCACTGACCCCGTAGCCCGTAAGTGAATGTATACGTGTTAGTCAAGTTTTTTTGTGACTATAAATTGTAATAACTTTTGATTGAGTAGACCAATATATGACTGATGAAGATGATAATATGAATATGACTGTATTTATAACTTTTAAATCTCTTAAAAATAAGCACACAAAAATATCAATATTACATGTGAATTTTAAAATCACTCCCTATTTTACCCCCTTGAAAAAGCGCTGAAGCACGTTATTTTTTATTCCTAACCTAACCTAACCCAAAAAAAAAAACCCTAAATGCTAGGTTTCCCATACAAACTTTCATCCCCACGACACAGGGAATCCTAGTGTGGGGTCCAGAGAATTTACGGAATAATTTTTTTTTATCCCCTATAGGATTATTTTTAAAACAAAAAGTAGTCTGTCTTTTCCTAGGATGCCATCTATATTTTTGGAAAATTTTATCGAAATCCGCTCTATGGTTTAGGCGTGAAAAGGTAACATACAGACAGAATTACTTTCGAATTTATAATATTAGTATGGATTTATAATTAAGTTTATTCTCTATATAGGATATCGGAATCACTTTTGAAAGTCATATTAAGAAGAAAAAAATAAGCTATATTGAGTCGATATAATTCCTATCTGACTGTAAAAAATGACTAAATGGCAAAACAAACTCAGGGGTCAAAGTCTATTTTCTAAGTCCAGGCATAATCTTGGTCAGATCATGTGAGGACCATAGAGATAAGCGTCTGAAATGGTCTTTTGAGAAAAAAATCACAGATTTGAGTACACCTGTCCAGTCAGTGCAAGCATTTGTTAGACTCAGTAATCGTATAGCTCAACTAAATACCTAAAGAGCTCAACGACTCGACGAATAATATCAAAGAAAAGACATTTGGGAAGGCCGCATAAAGTACTCAAACAGCCAGACTATATTAGTACCGATTTTCAAGTTAATCCGACAGCGCGTTAAAAATTTTCCTTGCTAACTTTGACACCCCCTAAAATATCCTCTGTGAGGGGTTATTTTAAAAACCTAAAAGTTCAATCTATATTATTTACTGATAAGATAAAAAGAAAGGAAAAAAAAGGAAAGGCAAAGGAATAAGATTTTTCATATAAACTGTATCCCCTCTTTTCCACCCTCATAGGGATGGAATTTTGAAAATTCGTTTGGAGTGCTTATGGAAGCACTGACTCACTGAAGCACAGCAATTTGAATAAATAATCTTTGAGTCAAATAATGGTATTTGACTCAAAGATTATTTATTCAAATTTATTTTGAATGAATCAAGCCACGCAGTAAAATCGTACCCTTGAAAATTTTATTATCCCTTTCTACCCTTATAGGGATCGATTTGTAAAAAACCTAAAATCTTATTTGTGTTACTTTTATGTCAAAACTATAAATACTGAGTTTCGAGTTAATCGGACTGAGCTTTAAAATTCTTCCATACAAACTTTAACATCCCTATACCCCCATTGAGGGGTAATTTTGAAAAACTAATGGTGACTAACTTCATGAATTACTTAGGCAAGTATTTGTGCAAGTTTCATGTTAATTAACCAATGTATAAGGTTTTTCATGTAAATTGTATTCCCTGTTTTCACCCCCACAGGGGTGGAAATTTAAAAAATCGTTTTTTTTTTTCATAAATTATTCAAAGAATATTTACAACAATTTTCGAGTTAATCAAGCGACGCAGTAAAATTCTTCCCTTGTAAAATTGACTACCCCTTTTCACCCCGTCAGCGGTACATTTTTGAAAAAACCTGCTACACATTATTCTTTATTTTGGTTTTAAATATAAGTACTGAGTTTTGAATTAATCGGATTGCGCGTTAAAATTTTTTCATACAAACTTTAACACCCCCCAATTCCCCTTTAGAGGGTAGTTTAGAAAAACAAAACATCACAAAAATCATAATTTACTTAGATAAATATTCGTGCCAAGTTTCAAGTTTATTAACTCAAGGAATAATATTTTTCATACAAACAGTATCCCCTTTTTCACCCCCTTAAAGGTCGAATTTCCAAAAACCCCTTCTTAGCGGATGCCTAGGTCATAATAGCTATCTGTGTGCCAAATTTCAGCCCAATCCGTTCAGTGGTTTGGGCTGTGTGTTGATAGATCAGTCAGTCAGTCAGTCAGTCACGGTTTCCTTTTATATATATACACTTCTGGACACATCTTTTGGCCCACCTTGTATTTTCAGTTTCGTTTGGTCCTAGCTAAAATTTTATATTAGGTCGAGCAAAAAGTTTTTAAGCAGTTTTGAACCTGGCACATTCACAATTTCATTCAATAGTCTTTTTTTGAATTTCGAACACAGAATTTAAAGAAACAAAAGACAATTTGGAGCCTGTTTGTTGATATCAAACAATCGAATACTAAGAAAACTTGGTTTTATTGGTTTACTTGGATTTAATTCTTGAAAAAGTGATTGATATCTTTGGTTTTGCAACAAACATTACTTATTCTTAACATTAAGGTGAGGTTCTATCAATAATCTATGGATACTTCACCTGAAGTCGCCGCCCAAGCTGTGGCACTAATTCAGGCCGGACACAGCCAAAGAAACGTGAGTGCTCAACTTAATTTAAGTCGATCTGCGGTCCGAAATGTTTATCGGAGGTACCTAGAGACTGGCGGCTTTGTTCGTCGCCAAGGAAGGCCACGATCTCGGGTCACAACTGAAAGGCAGGATCGATTCATCGTGACGACCAGCTTGAGAAATCGTCACCTTACCTCCATTGAGATACAAAACCAACTTCGCGACTTCCACGGAGTATCTGTGAGCGCTCGAACTGTTCGGAGAAGGTTAAAAGAACGCGATATGGTACCACACAAGCCAGCTAATGGCCCCAAACTAACGCGAGCCCACCGAACAGCGCGCCTTCATTTCGCACGCAGTCATTTAAATTGGACACAGCAAGATTGGAGCCGTGTACTCTTTTCTGATGAGTCTAAAATTGTGTTACATGGCAATGATGGAAGGAAGAAGGTCTACCGACGTAAGGGAGAGCGTTTCGCACAATGCTGCTTTGAAGAGAGGGTTGCTTATGGCGGTGGCTCATGGACTGTCTGGGGCGGAATATCCGCGAGCGGCAAAACTCAACTTGAGGTTGTTACAGGACCACGGCTGCCAACATTAAATGCTGAAAGGTACATTCGTGAGTGCTTAGAACCTCACGTGATACCATACGCGGCCCACATAGGGCCCAAATTTCCTTTTTATGCATGATAATGCAAGAGCCCATGCGGCCGGCATCGTCAGGGAATATCTTCGGGATGTGAACATCACAGTTATGGACTGGCCAGCCAGAAGCCCAGACATGAACCCCATTGAGCACATGTGGGACGAGCGAAAAAGACGTGTTAGGGCTCGTCAGCCAGTTGCCCAGACGATGCAGGAGTTGAAAACTGCCATAGAAGAGGAATGGGAGATGATCCCTCAAAATTTCATAGAGCGGTTGATAAACTCTATGCCTAATCGTATGAGAGCTGTGGTAGATGCCCATGGAGGCAACACGCGTTATTAAATTAAACCTTTATTTGATAAAACATGTTTTTTATTCAAAAATCAATTGCCTTTAACAAGGCGCATATCCGACTTGTTAGGCGTAGCTCCATGTCGTATGGTATTCTGAATTCAAATTTAAAACAATACGATCGAAAAAGATGGTAAAATGTATCAGGTTTAAAACTGCATCAACGGTTTTTGTTCAATCTAGCAATCATATTTCGGTAGGGGCCATCGAAACCTAAACTCTAAGGTGGGCCAATAGATGTGTCCAGAAGTGTATATAATATAGATAAATGAATAAAAGAAAAAAAATACATGGCATTTCATTTTATTTGGAAATTTACGGCCAGACATTGACACTCAATGTTGCCTCTTTGACTGAACCTTTTTCCTTTAGGTTTGATTTTTCAATAGTCAGTTAGTGTAACTTATAGCTGAAGAATAAAAATGACAGTTTGACATATTTTGTATACAAAAGCTGTCAAACCGTCATAGTTCTTCCGTTTATAAAAGTTATCTGACGATCGAAAAATTAGCCCTTAGATTATTAAGTTAATTAGTTAAACTTATCTCTTTTGATAACGACGGTAGGTACCTAATTTTAACTAATGCCCGATTCCTTTATTTCACGGGCCGTTATCGCTTAAAATTATGATTCTTGTATCTTTACCAATAATGAAGCAAATACCTCATAGCTTTACATAGTAGACCCTCCCATAATTGGAAGTAGCTATCACAGGTAAAATTATCTTACGAATCTATATAAATGCCCTATAATGGCAATAAAAAAATCTACCATTGGTAAGCAAAACGATTCGTTTTTGTCGAGCATAATACTTTGGACCAACTGCAGTGTTAGAACGGTTTCAACTTACAGGCTACACTTTACCTAAAGAACATCAGGAACCCGTTTGTGTTAGAGTTTAACTGTATCGTCTTCCAAGACTGTTGTACTTTGTAGATATCCCTCAATGACATGCCCGATAGTTCATTCTTCGCGTCAGGGTCACCACCCCACCACCATCGGCTGATCATATCACCCATTCTCCAGAGCCACTATGAAGAATTCTATGCTTTACTGATCTTCGGTCGGTGCTTCTGATTCTGATGCTCTCTTGAAGGGCTTACAAGGTGTTCTGGGAAGGGATAAACAGTGTGAGTCCAGTGTTAGTTCTTACAAAACATAGGTACCAATTAAATAAATAAACATTTATTATCTAAGTTTGTGATGTATTTGAATCAATCGAACGCGTCCTTTTTTTTTAAATGTCTATGATCTGGTTAATGAATGGCCTAAAAGGGGGTTTACCTAGAGCGTGTGAGCTGGGACCTAAGCGATTCCTTCAGAAACTGGTGCATCGGCAAAATATCGTTCTCAGTAGGACCTCCGGTGCTGGTGAATCTTTTCTTGTTATTGGCACTTGCAGGGTGTGTTTCCTACATGTTTCCACCCCCACTCTTGAGGGGGCAGCTCATTCCAGAGCCACTGCTGCACTTGGGGTTTGGTGGTAGGTGCGCCGGGAATGCTGTTTAGCTGCGGACTCAATTGGTAGGAAGGAGCTGATGTCAGGTTTAATATTTAACTCTCTTGAACGACTGGATGAACTTTTTTCCTCACTACCGATGCGGCGACGCCGCACCGTTTTATATTAGCGAAAAACCAAAAAGTGGGAACCTGTCGCCCCCACTTGCCTCTTAGACATCAGGACATTTAGTATGTTCACTTCCTAAGTACCCTGAACAAGTTTCTGAAGGAATCGCTTAGGTCCCAGCTCACGCACTCTACAACTTATTTTATTGACTAGACTAATCTTGTTTCCTTTGCCTCGTTGTTTGAAGTTAGAAGTGTTTTTTATTGACAGCAGATTTAGCGCATTCAGCCAAGGGCGTAAAGAGAATCGCCCTTCTTCCAGTTGAATTCTTATTTCTTAAATAAATAAATTATTGATTCAACGTGGTAATGTTTGTTAGAGAGTAAATAGAATGATTAAAGTTAATTTAGAACACGTTACAATACCCTACGGAATTATTTGTTTAGTGAGGCCGATGTAGGTGGACGGTACCAAATATAAATAAATGTGATTGTGTCAATTGCACATATCAACTCACGCACTCACTTATCTTTGTCTTACTTGTCTTTGTCAAGTATGCGGTGCATAGAAATGTAAATAAGAGGGGCTTAGGTACACAATACACCGCTGTTTAGCGTAAGGTCAACTTTATTTACATGCCGCTCTTGCGACCAACAAGAAGTGGTAAAATACATACCTATGTGTATACTAATACATACATAAACTCATGAGATCTTCCCGTGGCAGAAACTACAGAACGCCACCTGCTACGATCCTTACATACTCCTTTCCCAAAGCGGTACTTAAAATAATTTGAAAAAAAAAATAGCTCTATGGGTAGAGCTATTATTTTTCAAATTTCAATTTTCTTGCTAGAGTCCGAAGTCCATAATCAGCCCAAAGGTTAGAGGCAAGTTTAACTGCAACATCGTGTATGCGAGGGGGTTGACTCAAAAATTAGAGTGATTTAAAAAAAACGTTTAAAAGTCCATAATCCAGAAAAGGACTGAAATAATGGTGTGGTGAAACACTTCTGATGTTGGTGACCCACCCATGTAGCGCTCTCAGAGCCCCAAAAGCCAAAAACACCGAAAGTTAAATGTTAAAAATAGAAACGTTTGAGACTAACACAAAAAATAAAAATATTATGTAAGTAATGTTATTCATGTAAGTATGTCCTTAAGAATAGCATTCAATTAAGTTCGGTTCAAGGTTCAAGCAATATTTAGTTATCACTTTTTATGATAGTAAAAAAAAAATAACAATGTCACGCACATTCACGATTTCAAAAATAACAACTTAATTGTTTACTTAATAATATTTCTACACTTTTATTCAATTATAGCTCCGTTTTCTAGTTCCAAATATTTAAACTTGTTTATTTCGGTTTCGACGCATGAGCATCGATTGAATGAACGCGAAAGACTGATTAGGTATAGCTCAACTTGATCTAAGATAATATTTATAAAGATTTCATCATTCTATTATGTTACAGCTTATATAAGGCCCGTAGTAAATAATTTTGCACGTCTTCCTAGAACAGGTTCCGAGGCAAAGAGTACAGTAAGTATACAGAGATTACGAGGGTTAAACGTCAAATGAAGCTTAGGTATATAACAATGGTTCGGGCTAAGTTTTAAAAGTTAAATTAAAGGAATACAAGAACAGCGTTTGTAATTATTTCGGCATTTATAAAAATAAAAGCTTTTCTTAAAACTGTAATTGTATAAGAGTAATTTATTTATTAATATTGATAGAAAATTCAAAATAATGTTATTAGGTAATAAGTACAACTTAGCTACTAATATTACTTTAGTATTCTATTGCTACTAACTTCGAATTTTTTGAGTGGCTATTGTGTAATATTTAAAAAACGTATGGTCACATTATTGTGTCTCGCATACGTGCTCAAAGTATGTATTTCATTTTTTAAAAGTAAATGATATATTCCGAAATAATTCGATTTCGAAAGACTATTCGAATTCTAACATATTTTGACAGACGACCTGTGACATTGACAGTGTGGTTACTTGTTACTGTCACCATCATGACCACTGTCACTGTCAGTTGTGTCACAGTGTCATAACCGCATGTTGTTGCTTGTTGATCGAGAACTCTTATTAATTTTCTTATTATTAAATCTTACTCAAAAATGGCAACAGCCAGCGAATCTGCTGTGAAGAACATTGGCAAAGTCCTAAACGATCCGTTGAGGCCGATGAAGGAGCGTTTTCGTGCTTTATTTACTCTTCGAAACTTGGGAGGCGAAACCGCTATTGAGTGTATCAGCCAGTGTTTTGTAGACGAATCTGTACTGTTAAAGCATGAATTAGCTTACTGTTTGGGTCAAATGCAGGATGAACGTGCGATACCTGTGCTCAGGAGCGTGCTGGAGGACAAAAACCAGGACCCCATAGTACGCCATGAGGCAGGTTGGTTCTTATCAATTAATTCGCATGTTTTGTGTTAAATTGTGCGATAGTGAATACGTGAGCGAATGCATGTATGGTTAGAACTGTGAGTCATGGTTTGCACTTCATGTCAAGTGAGAATTGTCACAAGATTTGATAATTATGTTGATTACAATGATACTACTATGAAGGAGCAACAGCAAGAGCTTAGTTTAATCGATTTTGAACCTGTAACTGCTTTTGTAAAATGAGCCAGTCATTCAAAAGCACAGTGATGTTTCCCTATAAGAAGGAAAACTTAAGTACCTACCATCCTTTCTTAAACTACCTGGATGTCATTATTATAAACAGATGCTAGGTATATTTATTCTTAAGGAACATAAAGCAAAATTAACATATAAGTAGGTAATAAGAAATGAGCCATTCAGTTTGTAGGATTTTTTATTTAAAACTAGCTGACCCCCAGACATCGTCCTGTCAAAATTTCTATTTCTTTTTTTTCCTATTTTTTTTTCTTTTAAACCACCCCAGTAAAGAGGAGAATAAAACAAAAAAAAATAATATTCCAATCGGCCCAGCCTTCTCGAGTTTTAGCGAGACAAATGAACAGCAATTGATTTTTATATATACCGGATGACTTTTTTTACCGTCTTGAAAAAAATAAGGTATATTAGGTAATTTTGAAATAAATTTTGAAAAAAAATAGTAAATCCTTTAAAAATATCGAAATTCAAATCATATGAGGTTG
This sequence comes from Cosmia pyralina, assembly GCA_946251885.1. NCBI lineage: Eukaryota > Metazoa > Arthropoda > Insecta > Lepidoptera > Noctuidae > Cosmia > Cosmia pyralina. The sequence continues at coordinate 20,622,574 of OX276350.1, read as the reverse complement.
CATATGATTTGAATTTTGATTTTTTTAATTAAAAAAAAAAATTAGATATGCCATAGGCTTCTACTCCGATCACCGAATATACCCTATTTCAAGACGGTAAAAAAAGTCATCCAGTATAGATTACTGAAAGATTAGTTTTATTTTTTCTATTGAATGAAATCAAATCAAAAGTCATTTATTCAAATTAGGCTGAGAATCAGCACTTTTCGAATGTCAAAATTACAGTATACAACAGTCCCCATAAAACGCCCGCCCTTCACCACTTCGTAGTGCTTTAGCTGGGAAGAAGTGGTGCAACAAACTGCCCAGCAGCACGGCTGTCTGTTCAGTTAGAAAAACTTGATTCTAAACAATAGTAGGTATGCAAAATAATTTTCATTACACAACACAAAATCATCATCATTCATTCATTAGTTGCTAAGGCATGAAACAACTTTTTATTACAAATGAAAAAGTTCCCTCAACATACACATTTAACATCCAAATAACTGTCACATTCCAGGTGAAGCCTTAGGCGCTATCGGTGACCCAAAGCTCCGAGAATTACTAGAAAAATACCAGCATGACCCAGCTATTGAAGTTGCAGAGACCTGTCAAATTGCACTACAAAGGCTGAACTGGGTCGCCAATGACAGCACAAAGGAGTCCAACCTTTCAAAGAGTTTGTTTACATCCATAGACCCGGCTCCACCGAGCAGCGAGGGTGATGTAGAGAATCTGAAGAATACTTTGATGGATGAAACTAAGACCTTGTTTGAAAGATATAGGGCTATGTTTAGTTTAAGAAACTTGGGTACGACTGAGAGTATTAATGCACTGGGTGAAGGTGAGTTATAAGTACATTTAATTTAAGATTTTTATTATTGTTTCTCTTTACAAATGTATCAACTTTATAGTCTAGAAAGCTTTAGTATTGTAGGTTAACTAGGTAAATTGGGACTGCAAATATCAATATTTATGCTTTGCTGTATTATCCAGCTAAACTTTAAAAATAATAACTGATCTTGCGAAGGACGCATTCTAAGTGAGCCATGCAACATGGGTCTGTCCCTGTTTAGTCCTTTGATCAGATTGCACCTTGTAATGTTTTAACTAAGCCTTATGTAAAGCAAAATACATAGCGGTAGCTGGCGTAACTAATTATTAATGAATGTTTTCTTTATTATTTCAGGTTTTAAAGCATCCAGCGCCCTCTTTCGGCATGAAGTGGCGTTCGTATTTGGTCAAATGCAGGACGAGCGAAGTGTGCCATTCTTGAAGAACACCCTTGAAGACACCAATGAACATGAGATGGTGCGACATGAGGCAGCTGAGGCACTGGGGTCCATTGCCACTGATGAATGCACTGAGGTTCTGCAGAGGTAAATTATCATTTAAAATCTTACTAAATATTGGTCTACTATATTATTATTATATTATATTCAATTATAAAAAGGCACTAAAACCCTAGTTCACACGAGCTTAGTAAGTAATTATTAGTTCTTGTCAACATGTTGGAGTGAGTCCAGAACAAATTCACACACCACCTATACAAAACTTTATGGGGTATACTCATTTTACCCTTTGATGTACCCTACTCTATTCTTACTGGGGTACAATCAACTCGGGGTGCGATGACAATTTGCACTGGTGTTGTATATGGTGAAACTGCTCCGAGGCATAGAGCACAAGCTGGGAGTGCTGCAGCGGTTGCAGTTGTCTGTACCGGATCGTTATATGTGGAGGCGACGGCTACCGCCACTGCTGGTCATACCATCAGCCAGGACCAACTTGCTGGCCAAAACCTCTCTGACTCTAGCAATTCGCACCATCAATTATATTCAGGTCGAAACTGATTTATTTACATGTCACTGGGGTGAATTCGCAAAAAGTACTATTGTTTACACTATGTTACAAACAATGGTCTGCATGTCTAATGCCTTTTTTTTTTTTTTTTTTTTTTTTTTTTGTGGATGGGAAATCATCAAATGACTTCTCCCGCTCTGGGCAGAGCGGGAGGGCGTGTCAGACTTTTACTGACTAAAACCCACCCATGTTCCTTCAGCTGCCCGTGCCAGGGCCACGGTATCTCTTTCGAACTACCCGCGACCCCGGCGGCATCGGCCCAATTGACCCCGTCACTGCTGACATCTCTTTGAGGCGCGCGTGGAACACAACGCGCCGTCGACCCGGGCCTGGTCCTTACCGGACGGCGAGCCGCCCATTACTCGTCGTCCGCAAGCCCGCGCCTACGGTGGCCGGGAATCGGCAATCGATTCCCGCCGCCCAGGGCGTCTCCTACGGCGGCTAGGGGCGCGAGGGCGCGGCTGTTGCCTCTCCCTCACGCGTTCCGCTTCCTCCTTCGCGAGCATTACTGCTTCGCAGAAGGAGGTGACGGCTTCCCATGCACTCTCGCTCCGCACCATGGCCTGGACCAGGTTTGGACGCGAGAGATCGCCGCCGCCGATCGCCTCCGTGAGAACACGGCGGTGCTCCGCCCAAGCCGGGCAGACCTCCACTGTATGCTCCACCGTGTCCTCCGGGCGATCCACACAATGGTGACACCCGGGCGTTTCCTCCCGCCTTATCCGAAACAGGAACCTCCCGAGCATGTCTAATGCCTGGTTTCTGAGGTTTTTAAACGGAGTTTATCCACTCTATAGTGATTATTGGTTCAAATGATCTTGAGATGTATTTTGTGCTATTGTGTGACTTGGCTATCGCATTAGGTTAAGACCTGTAATGATAGTTTTAAAGCATTTAAATAAATAAATAAATGTTTAGACGCCATGTGTTAGTGTAAGTCCCCCCCGGTGGGTTCCCGAATTGTCGAGGCGGGGGGGCTCGGTTTCCACGGCTTGGTCACCCACGGTGTAGCGAAGAAGAACCTGAGGAGGGACCACTCGTCAGGGCTTTTGCCAGTAAGCCGGTAAGAGTGTCGGTATGAAGTTGACCGCTCTCCCTATCCTCTGCGGCTGAAAATTGCCAGGCGGCGGGGCCAATGACCTGACCCGTCGCAGGGGACCAAGGGTGCCCAGACACGGGGTCGTCTGGCACTCATGTGCTGGTTTGGTCCCTGGGGTGGTCACGGCGTGCCATGTGTTCTGATGAATGCTAACGCGTGCCCGTGTTCCCGTTGTAAGCAGCAGAGGAAGACACTGTGGAGTTTCAGGGGGTTAGAGTCCCACATAACTGCACTATCTCCCCGTGGTATAGTGAAGTATGCATGAGCATTTCTCCACGTAGAAACAAAAAAAAAGGTGTTAGCGTGACACCAACACCTGGCGTCTAAACATGTTGAATCAGTGCTAATAATAACTACTAAGGTTGTGTAAAGTAGGCATATGGATATTGCTATTACCATCATATAGTCTTCTGAAATTATTTATTAATTATTTATTTATTTATTTAATTATGATGCAGTCTACTGAGTACTGATAGTGTAAGTTAACAGGGAGAATACTGCGTAGTCCCTAGACATAATAAATCAACTGGTTTCTTTCTTTTTTAGGGTTCCGTACCTCAAAAGGAAAAAAACGGAACCCTTATAGGATCAGTTTGTTGTCCGTCTGTCTGTCTCTCAAGACCCTGTTCTCAGGAACGCGTGGAGGTATCAAATTGAAATTAATATCAATTACGTACTTAGGTGTACGGTACCTTGGAGCTCTAAAAATAATCAAGATAGGTTTAAAGAATTTATTCTCATAAGAACTTAAATAACAGTTCACTTAAAATGAGATACAAAGTGCTTACATCTACAAGAAAAAAAAGATAAAGAAAAGAAAAAATTAAGATAAATAAAGATTCTAAGTAAACGCAATAAAAAATACCATTTATGCGACATATTTTGATACTCGCAAATAAATCAAAACGGGTCCTTCCCGTTGACCTAGAGTCGTTAATTTTGGCAAGAAGTAATGTCTCGCAGCACAAGTAAAGAAAAAAGTCCGAAAGTCGTTAATTTTTGCGATTACTTACAAACTAACATTAATTTGCAGTTGGAGAATTGACCGTGACGTATATCGATGTATAGGAGAACATTTATTCAACTGCAAAGTTAAGTTGATTCTTGGGATAAAATCATTCCAACTACGGAACCCTTCATTGTGCGTGGTCCGACACGCACTTGGCTGGTTTTTCTTTCTGAGGCTGGTGGCATTTCTTTGCCAGAAGCAATACCGTTAAAACACCTCTGCTTAACCTTTCAGGAAAAACAGGCGTCATGTTAGTTCGTGGTTGTAACACACAGAAATCCTTTATTTGCTGACTTTTCAGTAATATTTATTTAAAGAGTTTTTAAAAGGCTAATGTGACATTGCGGGACCCGCATTAGCAGTAGATTTTCGATGTTTGAAAATGACAGTACGGGCATCACCGTAGAAGTTTAAACTCTTCTAAACGGTGCCACGGGCAATACAGTAAAATTTCTTACAAGGAATATTAGATTGTTATACAAGTCACCAATTCCCTCCCACACGTGTTTAACACTCTACTTTTCATTTCGTTTATAGGGAAAGTAAAATATAGCAGTGTTTTGTTTAAATATTTATTGATAAAAATATACGTGTAGTACCTATTTAAAATTAATTGAGAAGTTAGAACAATTTGTGAAATTTAAAGTTAAATTTTCGTTTGGAATATTTACGCAGTTTGATAAATTATGACAAATTTGGCTTTGCTGGATGTCTGTAAAAATAGGGGACCCTGGTATTTAATTAGACGGTGGAATCCATGGCAGAGACTCCCTTGAAAGTAGTTGGTTGAGGCGAATTGGAATTGGAGTGTCAGTTAATTTGTTTGAAATTTTAGTTTTATTTTGGACAGAATCCTCAATGTAGCCTTCCGCGACTGTGCTGGATTTCCATCTTCCATGTCTTTTTAACATTGTTAAGTTAGCCCCAGAATCGGCTAACAGTGTCGCTGACGTTCTTTTATAACAATGCCCGGTATACTGCTCACAGTTTGGTAAATTCAAATATGTTGCTATCTGCTTCGGCATACCTGAGATTTTATTTTTACCGATCACTTGTTTATAGCATTTTCCCTTTTGGTAGTTGAGAAAAAGCGATCCGTTTTTATGTCATTAGGTCTGATTTTTTAATATTTTTTTACTATTTGTGTAAACTCTTCTCGTACTACAAACGTGCGCTCAATATTTGTTTTCGTTTTAGTCAATTTTACGAGTAATAACTGGCCTTGATTTTCAACGTCGTTAATTCTTAGATTTGTGAGCTCACTGCTTCTGCAGGCGCCGCTCATTCCGAGTATCAATACCACCTGTGAAAAACATATAATTTTGTCAGTATTTATCTTTTAGGTATGTAGGTAAAATAAACCTACCTAGAGATCTTTTAATCTTAAAATGGACGCCGTTCCAACGTTTTTTCTTTCAATATACGCAAGCTGGTCAATGTTATTGCGTCTTTTTATGCAAACCTATCTATAACACATTTCAGAGTAAAGACGTTGAGAACAACGTTCATTTTTAGAGTAAAAGACCTCTCCCTACCTAGATAAACGTTTATAGCTTACCTTTACTGCCAAATATATCAGCTCGTCAGGAGCTTCATTTAAAAATTTTTCCACTTCGTGAGAGGTGAAAACCTTAGATTATTTGCTCTTGAACCCCTGAGGCTGTGTTTTTAAAAACGATGTTAGATTATGGAATTAATTATGTAAAATTTTTCGTAGCCGACTACCTAACCAAATTTAATTCTATTTTTAAAATTAATTCCCGCCCTAGAGAGGGAAGCAATTACTATGAGTGTTTCCCGACCAAGGGTGGGGAGCAGCGTCTTCGACCCACTACTCGGATCAAACAAACACTACTTTCAGAGTATGAGAAATGAAAAACCGTTTTTACTGTCGTATCACATCAATCTCTAATATGTTTTTAAGCATCTGAACGCAAAGTCACACATTGAAAACATAAATGTGTGGGCGCGTTTTTTAGGAAGTCCTCGCCCGCACACCTACGGTAATGCCCGTGGTCGGTCTATGAAAATTCCACTGCTATGAAAGTACTGTCTTCGTATATCCGCTCACGAGAGCGCTGATCGCGCTGAGCGCGACTTTGTTCCAATGGAACAACGTTAATAATAAAAAAATATTTTCTTGGTATAGAACTCACACCACGTACAATATTAGGTAAAATGACTCCACGGTCCCGATTCACACCGCGCTCTCGTGAGCGGTGATTCTTTAGTATAGGCGTTACTGATATAGTCGTAACTTTTATGGGCAATTTTACTCTCATATCGCAATACTTGAAAAAGTGCTGTCCCGCGACATGTTAATAAAGTGTAGCGTTTCATCATCATTCTCCTGCCCTTATCCCAATCTATTTGGGGTCGGCGAAACATGTCCTTTTTTTCCATACTTCTCTATTTGTCGTCATCTCGGTAGGCACCCCCTTTCCAGCCATGTCATCTTTTACACAATCCATCCATCGTTTCTTTGGTATTCCCCTACTCTTATAGTCATCGACATTCATACTCAAAACTTTCCTCACGACATTTTCCTCACTCCTCCGCATCACATGCCCAACAACCACACATGCATGACAACCGATTTCCGCACAACTTTTTAGTCACCGGTGCCACTTTCAAATTAAGTGTAGCGTTTATACATATTATAAATAAACCGATGATTATTTATTTGCAGATACCTAAAAGACCCGCGCCGCGTTGTTCGTGAAAGCTGTGAAGTGGCTCTCGATATGTCTGAATATGAAAATAGTCCTGAGTTCCAGTATGCTAACACTTTGCTCACAGTTGAAGGCTGATACAATTGTTTGTTATGTTGCTTAATTTTATGTTTTTGATAAAATATAATTTACTCTTATGACAACAATAATGATTCTTGGTAAATTGGTTAAGAGGGCTGCCCATTTTGTCACCTCTCTCGCTCACAGCGGACCAAATTTTTAAGATTGTTATCAATTATGGAACTAGTAAATACACTTAATATTATTTTAATAGGTACTTAATTTTAAAAACACATGTTTTCTATTGTGTTATCTAATAAACTCAGCTCAAAAAGTATTATCTGTTTTTGAGACGAGTTAAATAAAAATGCCACAATAAAAATGTGTTTTTGATAATTGCTTGTTAAATTAATATTATTTACTAGTTCGCTAATTGATTACTTATTTTTTTCAAAAAGCATCAAGCAAGCAAAATTGGTTCAGTGTGAGCGAGAGAGGTGACAAATTGCGACAGCTCTGTTAAGACATTATGATTACAAACGCAAGCGTGAAATGATGCTCAACTTTTAATTTCTAAGGCTCGCACAGTACATGCGAATGTGAAGGCGCCCTCACCATTCGCAATCCAGGAGCATTCGCCTGTATTGTAACAGTTCAGATCAGTGAGTGAGGAGAACCGACCATTATAGTGCGCAACCAGTAATGATACAATTTGTAATATTACATTTACCGGGACTATTCACCTGTAATGTAGTAGTGAGTGTTAGCACCCGTGATACAATTTGTAACATGAATGCGAATCTAATCGAATCTTGGATTGTTACATAACAGGCGAATGCTCCGGTGATAGCGTCTTTAAGGTGCGTTCAGACAGTGCGAGGCATGGGCACAAATGTATAGTTTTATATGCCTGATGCCTCAGCCTTAGGCAAGCGTGACACTGTCTGGTTGCACCTCTGGGTTTTGTGGTCGGCATTTAAGGAATTAAAAGGAAACCCATTTTAATGGTCCCTTGCACACTAGTTCAAATGTCTTATCTACAAAGCTGTATTTATTTTAGTTTTCCTAAAATTTTGCACCAGAACAGGAGAATTTCCATGTCCAGTGTTGTTCCAATGTCTAGTAATATTAATTATTATAAAAAGTATAATGACAGTATTTTTGTAAATAAAATTCTAGTTAACAATATTTGAATTTTCTTTCGTAAAAACGCCACTTCCATTGGTTAATCCGCTGTGTTATCCCGCGAAATTCAAATTTTCTTGTGTTTTTTTTGCAATTTTCAGGTCAGTGTAAGGTATCTCGATCAAAATATGATTCGCCACAATAAGAAATATGTATTCACTTTGAGAATCTAACTTAGAGATGATTATTCTTATGGTTATAATTATGTAAATACATAGGTATTTGTTATTGTCGCGAATTATTTTTTGAACAAGATACAACCCGACACTGACCTGCAAATTGAAAAAAAGACGCAAGAAAATTTTAATTTCGCGGGCTACCACAGCTGATCCACCTTAAACTGGCCGAACGAAAAATAGTTTCTGAGAAATTGTCACAATCACTACCATATACTACTATTATATAAATGAGAATCACTACTCCAAAGGTGGTGATTTCAGCCAAATAACACGACAGAATTTTTATCAACCTCGCATGAATTATTTCAGTTTATTTTCACAATATCCAATAGTAATAAAATAAAAGTTATAGTTTGTTTTATGTCTGAATTTGTATTAGAACGAACGACAATACTAACTCTTGCGCATATATTTTTGACAAGTAAAATATTTGTATAATTTAATTTTTTTTAGTTTAATTATGAAGAAATAATGCTATTTTTATTTTATACCATTCTTGTGCAATGATTATTGTGTTGAAGAAGTGTACCATAGTTTTACTCGTGTATATCTTATTAGCAATGGCGGTGAGTACTTAATTTCGAGCAGAAGACACCCAAAATCACCCTGGACCCCCAAGTTCTTTCCGTAGCTGTAGGTACAAGAGACTTGGTCCGTTTTGTTTAATTAAACAGTTTGTTTTTACTCACTGTTGATTAAAACAATAAAATGAAATACTTCGGTTTTTTTTTTTAATCGGAAGAAATAACAAATAGAGGACTTTATATTTAAAAAAATACGAGGCAACTCCAATTCGAATATACAAAATCAAATTCTGATATTTGGCGATAAATTTCGACTAACTAGCGATACATATTTGTGTTATCAAAATTATAATCCCTGATGGTGGCCATGCCAGTGTCAGTCACACTGGGTAAGCGAATTTCGTGGCTTCATCTCGAGAGTCAATCCGCTTTTACGTACTCACGCGTATCGAAAGTGAAGCACCTTACATCTGTAAGGTGCTTTTTTTTTTATTTTTTTTTTTTATATTAATTTTTTTTTTGGTGCTTTTTTTTATTTTTTTTTTATCAAAGACATAATGGCGGCCGCCTGGCCGGTCGGCATACTATGATTTAAGTACACACTTACATCATAGTATGCCGACCGTTTGTACAAACGGTCCCGGCATACTTACTGTGCTTCATTTTCGATATGCGTGGCGCGGAGTCCTTCTTTTTTTTCTAGTCCGTGGTACTAATGATAAACATTACTTGTTCAAGACCTCAGACCTGCTGGAAACAGAACGCTCCTCATTCCTGGGCTTCACTCGCGAACAGCACCTGAGTCCTAGTACTTTGGAACTGGTAGAACAGCTGTCTTCCGCGATATACGTGAACGAACTCGGCGATCGACGCGTGCAACGGTACTTCGAACATTATGACACGCCCTTTGTCGGCGAGCGGAAATCCAATGTTAATAAGTATTAGAGTTAAATAAATGGTTTTTAATTGTAATTTAGTTTGTTCCCTTAAATTTCATTTGTCATCTCTCGTTTTTGCGGAATTAAAAGTATATATTTTCACTTAACGTTTTAATGTCATGGATTTCTGCAAAGTAATGACTGTTTAAATAAATACCTCACATCTTCACCTGTCTGTCTGTTTATCCGTCTGTTTGTCCGTCAGTCATAGGACCAAGGTCTCATTCCGTAATATACCTACTATATTATACCTACTTAAAATCACTTTCTTGCTACAGATTTGTAATCTCAGAAGCAGTTCGGAATCTAGATTCCTGCCCGGCTGATGGCAATAGACTCGACCTCTATTACTTTCATGGGAGTTAAAAACCAATGTATCCTACACGACGTTCTTTGAACATAGACAATCAAGGGCGGATCCAGGATTTATTTCTGGGAGAGGCACATGGGTCAGTCAGATCAGAAGTGTCCCCCATTTCTTAGTACCTACCTATTGCACTATGCTGTTTTTGGGATTCATTATTGGACATTATAAGGACATACAACTTATATGAATAACTACAAACAATAATAAAATGTTAGCATCCCGCCTCGGATATGAATGAATGAACCCTTATGTGGTTTGACTAGACTCGATTACTCGAATTAACCCAAAGATTCACACTAGCCCCTGTTGCCTCATGACATGACTAATATAATTATCTATAAGTAATGAGATGTTACATGATGCAACCGGGGGGCGTGATAATGGTAGGGAAGACGTGCCCACAGGATATAGATAAGGATTATAGAGCCTCCCGAGTATGCACCGTAAAGTAAGCAATGGAATTGTGGAGAGGCGGGTGATATATAGGTAAGGTGTTAAAAAGTTAATTTTAAAAACTTTAAGGAGTGCTAAAGCACTCCTCACTCGTAGGAGTTGGTCTAAAGACCATCAAACTGAATAACTTTTACTGTGGGACCAACATTGAAATTTCGAAAAACAAAAAATCGGCTGTTGCCTATCTTGTTTTATGTTCGCGTAACTCGTCAAAATGTACGGAACGTTTAGGCGCGATTGGTACAATCCACTTTATCCGCGATTGGTCAAATTCGCGGTTGGTCTAATTTGCGGTTGGTCTAATTCGTGATTGGTCCAATTCCCGGTTTGTCCAATATTAACCTCGGGGTGCCCTTCACTTGCTCTTGCGTCCTATGTCGACAGAGCCCAGCTTCGTGGGGCTCCTATTTCTGTGTAAAGGGTTTAAAGTAACCTAACCAAACCTAACCTCGGGGTGTCCTTCGCTCGACATGGCGAAACCGAGGATACAAGAGCGAGCGAAGGGCACCCCGAGGGGTTTTCTGTAACAGTAGTAGGCTAAAGTCTACATGATTCCCAGCCACCGTAGGCGCGGGCTTGCGGACGACGAGTAATGGGCAGCTCGCCGTCCGGTAAGGACCAGGCCCGGGTCGACGGCGCGTTGTGTTCCACGCGCGCCTCAAAGAGATGTCAGCAGTGACGGGGTCAATTGGGCCGATGCCGCCGGGGTCGCGGGTAGTTCGAAAGAGATACCGTGGCCCTGGCACGGGCAACTGAAGGATCATGGGTGGGTTTTAGTCAGTAAAAGTCTGACACGCCCTCCCGCTCTGCCCAGAGCGGGAGAAGTCATTTGATGATTTCCCATCCACAAAAAAAAAAAAAAAGGCTAAAGCCTACATTAGGTAAACATAGTAAATTTTACTGAAGACGATAAACTACTAAAGAGTCAAAAAACCATCTTACCTACCTACGGGTAGTGAGAAGCCCGAAAGTCTTGACAACCAGTGTTGCCAAGGGGTATCGTATTACCCAGTATAACTGGGTTGTGGAGGTCAGATAGGCAGTCGCTCCATGTAAAATACTGGTATTAGCTGATTTTTTGACGTGAAAACGTTTTTTCGCTAGGTGTAGGACTAGGTACTTACTAGTGGTATAAGTACAATATTTCTGACCGACAAAAACATGTAAGTAAGATTTTAACCGCTAATAACTACGAGACTTGTTGAGCATTCAAAAGATAGGTCCTACCTACTATTTATAACAATTTTAAGGCTGGATATAATTTGCGTGTGACCTTACACTGCGAGTGCACGCGCATGTGCGACCCTCTACTTTTTAACCGACTTCAAAAAGGAGGAGGTTCTCAATTCGTTGGCACCTTTTTTTTTATGTATGTTCCCCGATTACTCGAAGATGGCTAGACCGATTTGGATTTTTTCTGTTTTATTCGAGAGGGTATACATCACAGTTGGTCCAATATGAAATTGATTATTTTTGCTTCGGTAGTTTTTGAGTTAGCTTCAATAATACGTATTTTTTTCCCCACTTTTATATGGATGATGTTCTAGTTTGTTTTGCAGGTAGTGGTATTAGAATTTGTGTGGGGTAGCTACTACAACTAAAAAGTGAAAAATAAAAACTTTTTTACAAAAAAATACAACCGACTTCCAAAAACAACACTACAAAGTGAAAAATAACTTTAATTTCGGAAGTCGGTGGCAAAAAACAAAAATACATTTAACTAGACACCGACTTCCGAAATTAAAGTTATTTTTCACTTTGTAGTGTTGTTTTTCGAAGTCGGTTGTATTTTTTTGTAAAAAAGTTTTTTAAATAATCAACATAAAAAAAAAAATCAAATAAGTAAGTAATTAAATAGTTTTTGAAATAATCAGCAATCGAGCAGTTTCTTGTAAAAAGTCTTTTAAGGATATAACTTTTTCTTCATAATTTTATGTCAAAATTATCGAATCACCATTGACTAATACTTTTGAAATCATTGTACTACTACCAGGATAAATTAAGTATAATAACAAAATATGAAATATTCCATTCTATGTATAATAAACTAATAAGTTACCTAATAAGTTATTTAGAATTAAAATATTACTTTGCCTGACTGTTCAAATGGCACTGAATTGGTAGTAAAACCTAACTATCTGGTATTATTCTTCGGGCCGAGTCTAAGCGGGCCGAGCGGGCCCGGATCCTACTTTTCATTATGTGTCCAAATAGGAATTCGTACGAGTATAGCGCAAAACCGTGTTTAGGTAGATTTGTCTTTGTCAAGAGCTGTTAAAGCACTACGACCTAAAGATTAACAACAGAACTAGGTACCTATTGGCCAAACTTGGCCCTTCATATAAACTTTTTCGCTATTTGCAACCCGTTTCTTTTTTCGTGGATTTTCTTACGGATTCTGACACTGTCATAGCTATTGTATTTGTTCGGCACTCGACTTTTTAGGCTCATTGCACTTCTTTTGATGCAAGCTTTCTATAATTGTGGTTTTTTCATTTCTGAGCAGATTTACGGCTGATATGAGACGACATCTAACAGTACCTATTATTTTGCTATTATCAACTTCATATTAATTTTTACTCCTAGTTTGGCCAATAGGTACCTAGTTCTGTTGTTAATCTTTAGGTCGTAGTGCTTTAACAGCTCTTGACAAAGACAAATCTACCTAAACACGGTTTTGCGCTATACTCGTACGAATCTCGACCATCTATTTTATTTACTTTAGCGTCCATGAAGTATTGCATTTTTAACCGACTTCAAAAAAGGAGGTTCTATATTCGACCCGTATGTATATATGTATGTATTTATGTATGTATGTATAATATGTTTGTTTTTTCGTCTAAGGTTGCCTGTCAACAAATAAGGAACATCATAGCTTCATGCTTAGGTATGTCTAAAATAAAATAAATGGTTGGAATGAGTAGTGAGAAAAAAATTCTGAAAATAATCTTGCTAGGTAGGTAAGTATATAGATCCTTTCCCACTGCTGTACAATTCTACATTAACTTCAACCAAGGCTCTTTTTCCCTACAGACCAGTAATCCGTTTCTAAATAAAATATCTCGTCATAAAAGGCTCGCTGTTTCGTACAGTATTCAAGGAGTGCAGGTGGTCGCCAACGAGTGCCGTCGGCAAGTGACAATCCAATTTTGTTCAGACCTCCCTAGACGCGGTCGGATAAAACCTCGACAGTAAACATTGACTGTACTACGGAATGTTACCAGTATAAAATACCTAAATAAAATCTTGTAGTACCTAGATAATACGTAAATGGAGGAATAGTTCTCTTGTTGAGTGGTCGGTGGTCTTTATTTGATTTGTTTTGTTGTTTGATACTTTGTAGAATGTTCAGCTGTTGTCTTGGTTAAAACCAATATGTCTCCTAGACACACCCCAAGGGTCAGTTAAGTAAAAGTGGGCACAGTATTTATCAACATGTTAAGAAAGAGTTAATACTAATGTTTAGATAAACTTTAACCCTATTTAAGAATGTGGTTTTGCAGAACTCTAAACACTGATTTCAAGATATCTTGTACCTAGGTTGACTTCAGATCAAGAAATAGACTTAAAGATATCTGCAATACCTAATTAAAACTATCAATATTGAATTGCAGATATTCGATCATAACTTAGTGAAGTAAAATTAAAAACTTTATTTTATAAAATATGGTGAACTTTTAAATTATTACAAAAACTGTTTTAAGATTTATGAAAATGGCGATTATACAGCAAATTTTTATGTCTAGAAAAGGCTTTCATATGGCGCTGAATGCATTGGAAATTTAAAACGCATGATTATTTCTCGTGTAAAATCTGTAGATAGTGCTATAAAATACACGGGCTTTTAAAGTACTAGAAAAAAAACAATAAAATTTGGTATAATAATATTGCAAATGAAAAATTTTGTGCCATAATTATAGTGCAAAGTACTACATTTTCTATATATGTGCAAGTTATTAATGTAGTTAGAATTACTATAACATAAATATAAGTTCAATCTACGCTAGTTTTTGATGAAGTGTTGTCGGAAAATGTTTTATTATTTTTTCACTTAAAGTGCAACATGGCGTTAAATCTTATTTTTCCTAAGGAAGTAAGATTTTAGACATTACTGATTTTCTATGGCTAGTTCAGATAAAGTAAAGACAAGTTACATTTCGAGTAGTGCTAGTTAAAAGATATATACTTAACCTACACTAAAAACCGTATTGGTGAAGTACTATTTTTTTTTTTTTGGTATTAACTGATTCTATAGTTTGATTTAGATAAGACCAGGAGTGTTGATACGTATCTATACTTCAAAAATTTAACCCTTAGTATATCTAAGCCCGAATCTGGTCATTAGGTTACTCACACTACAATCTAGAAAAAAATAATAATAGGTAGGTAGGTACGTACCCAGTTACTCCAGACATGAAAATCTAGCTTAGCATTATGCCTGAAATGGCAAAACAGCGTCTCATTATGAACAAAAATTCTCCATTCATGAGTGACGTCATAAAGATGACGCGACGAATTCTATTATACAAAGTACCCCGAAGCTATAGACTATAAATCTTCTCTAATGATCCAATGGTTTCTGATTGTTCACTGTTTCAATTTATTTCCGCTTTTCCCCAAATTTCCTGCGGTAACATTGTGAAAGACATTACCATATTTTATGTTGACATCAAGTAAATGAGGTTTATCCTTAAGGGTTAATGTTAATAAATTGAATCTTACAGTCATGATCCAACGTACCAATAAATCTCTTATATTAAAAACAAAAGCGGTACAGTGTTTTGGTCCCGGCT
Organism: Cosmia pyralina; assembly: GCA_946251885.1. Lineage (NCBI taxonomy): Eukaryota > Metazoa > Arthropoda > Insecta > Lepidoptera > Noctuidae > Cosmia > Cosmia pyralina. The sequence continues at coordinate 20,607,450 of OX276350.1, read as the reverse complement.
TTTCGAGAGCTGAGCATGAGCACGAGTTTTGGGCCGTAATCCTAACTTAGATAGGTGGGTACCTATTTTCATCATCTGTCTAGACTTTTCCCAACTATGTTGGGGTCGGCTTCCAATCTAACCGGATGCAGCTGAATACCAGTATTTTACATAAAGCGACTGCCTATCTGACCTCTACAACCCAGTAACTGGGTAATACGATACCCCTTGGTAAGACTGGTGACTGGACTGGACTTTCGGGCTTCTGACGACCTGTCGACTGTCAAAGATCCACGAATGACAACCGGGTCTATCGGCTTAACGTGCTTCCTGAGGTATGCCCTCCGTGCCTTAGAAAACACGCTCTAAGCCGTTGGTAGGTATTGGCTTGGTATGTAAAGATGGTCGGGCACCCATCCACGGACTAACCGCGGTAAGCGTAGCTTAACTTGATCGATCGACCTGTGCGGGTGTTATTACTTAGCCAGAAGTATCTTAGATACCTATTTTATAAACCTTTATTGTTTTGAAGTTCTTTTGCTAGGCAGCCGTGCTCCATCCTCGATCGCATCTTTGCTTACCATCGGATGAGATACCTAAAACCTTCAAACGCGAATTCATCAATTACCTATGCAAAAATTAGAAACCTAAGGTTCAGATCAGAGGACCTTAATCTACATTTCTAAGAAACCTAATTAGTTGGACATTATACCAAGTTAAGTCATAGAGGCGTAAAAATAGCATTGAGAATCCAACAACAACAACAGAGTGCATTCTAGCACGTCGAAAAACACACTGTTGGAATTTCAACTCTCGGCGCTAAGCAGTGCGTTGAAAATCCTGTGCGCGAAAAAACATCGCCGCGATATTTTCACGTCCGTGCGGACGTACTCTACACTCTTACTCTACATTGAATACTGGTCCTTAAAGACATTCCTTCAATGCTGCTCACGTAGACTCTGCGGCCAGATGTGCCTGCAACCAAATCTCAGAGGAGTGCGGCAATATTTCTCACTATTTCAAATAGAAAACATTCAATAGTTTGTATTAAGTATGGCAGGTTCACGCTTGTTGTCTGGGCTAGAAGTACCAATCACAATTTTGAAGCCAAGACAAAAAATCTATCTCTAAAATTCTGTAATTGTTATAACAACGTGTCGTTTTGCATCCTCATCAAATTTAAGGGTGTGGTATAGACCATCAAACCGAACAAGTTTTTCTATGGCACCAACATCATAATCGCGAAAAAATAATCAGCCGACCTACTTACTCGACTCAAATATATGGGTATTTGAGTCGAGTAGGTAGGTATTGAAGTTTTCTATGGGACAGTTGAAAATTTTTACGATGTTGGTCCCATGGAGAAAGATATTCGGTTTGATGTTCTGTACCGCACCCTGAAATTTGACGAGGATGCAAAACGATACGATGTATAGATACGGTACGATACGCCTATGTGGCGCAGGCGTGATGCATGCAATACTATTTTAAGTTTTTTCTTTTTGGAACGAAGTTCCTTATCGCGCGTTGTGAAAGGGGGCTAGACGGAAAAAATTCTCACGAAAAGTTGTAACGACACTTTTTGCTATAGTAAGCTATTGTAAGCTGTGCGACGTGCGCATGTTTCTCGGTCTGTCTCTCTCTCTCTGAGCCTTCTGATTAAGTTTATATTACATTATATTTGTTATTAATAAAAACAATATTATTATAACTTAAAAAAAATAAAATTTTATTACAATTCCTTCACTAATTAATCGAAAGGAACTTCGTTCCATCCGGGTGTCCCTTGACACCTCTCAACTTTTTTGTGTGAATATTGTGTGCAAAATTTATTTTATTTCTTTTCTTTTCAATTTATACGTTATGGAATCGTAGTCCAGATGGTAACCATAGACTCAGTCTGTGTAAAGATGGTATCGTAACGGGGAACCGGAGAAGTGGTATGTCCGGCCGGAGCATGTAGAATTTTAAAAATATTTATTTTATAAATTCTTAGCTCTGTTACATTAAAATAAACCCATAATCCCCTGATGTCTTTAATGGTAAACGTGTAGACGAAAGTTTACAGAAATTTCTTTAATTACAATTGAATAAAACAGTTTTTTCTCATAATGGACGTAAGTATAAAACTGCGATTGTTTTGTATCGAGCCAAATTGTGTTAATCGTGTTTTGGCCCTCATAATTTCCTAAAGAAAATCTTATATTTTTATATTCATGAAAAAAAGGCAAATTTGTAGTTTTTGAGGACAAAAATTGATTTTGCGTGCAACCGAAATTCGTCAAAACAGCTTCTTTGGCACCCATTTCACCGTCAAGGGTAGGCTAACCTTCAAAATCGGTGGGTCCACGCAGTTGTTAACCCGCAAGCCTTCCTTGAGGAGCCTTCAGGATATCCTCAGACAAATCAAGTCGTAAACCCCGCCACAGTACAAATAAAACAGTACATCAACACGCTAAAATCTCTAGATCTGAGCATATTTTGTCAAAGTTCGCCAACTGAATTATTAACTACCTACCGAGCACGCTTAGTATTCCGCGCTGTCCCACATAACGTATGTCGGTCTCTGGCTGTATTCATACACTTTGGGTTCTCTGGCTTAGGGTCCTTAAGTAGTCCGTTTGACATATACCTAAGCCTTTAAATAGATAAGCAAACTTCGTAGTGGGAGCAAGTTGAAGGCGGTGACTAAGCCACGTATGGTAATACTGTTTGGAGTAGAAGGTTTAGACTTCCTGGCGCGCTAAGTAGGTGCCTTAGTTGAGCTTGCATTTAGATTCTGAGTTAGACTATACACGTGGTGCATTATTTCACTTTTGTGAACTCTAGGACCTCTCAACTGTCGATAGACCTCCTAGAGGTTGGTAACAATAGAAATTTAAGGCGAGTATAGCTGCTTACAGGCAGCACCACGATTGAAAAATTAAAAAGTCTGGAGATATGGAAGATTTACAAATTTCCTTTGCATATATTTTCAGTCAGAAGATGTAAAAAAAATTGTATTAAAAAAATCCACACTAAATATCTCTTAGGTTCGAACGCCTGATTTATTTATTTCTTCTCAATGGTGGCTATGTTAGCAGCTATACTCGCCTTAATTGTGTCTCATAACATGACAGTTGAAGGATTAAGATGTTTTCCGATATGATTAAATAACCGAAACTTCGATTCAAGAGCTATGAAAAAAAAAAAACAATGATGGTCACAATCACAATCATAAAGCTTGAAAGACTATAAGATTCAAATCTTTGCTGTTAATGCTTTTTCGTAAGGCTTGATGTGCACCGGCGCGGGACCGCATGTTTGTGTATACGAATGAAAACCACACCACAGGCGCCGCACCGTCGCCGCACCGGAGCCGCGCCGGAACCGCGTGTAGGTAAACCGCATTGATACCGAGCTAAATAGTTCACAGTTCAGTAATAATAGGGGAGGTAATGCTCTATTTTTGCGACCAATTTTATAGGTACTGAATAAATTTCATTTCTAGTAAGTACTTTTAATATTCATTAATCAATAATCATGCATGTGAGAAGTCAGCCGCCGCCCCAAGGGGGAATCTAAAGTTACAGCATATCAAAGTTGTAAAAAAAACTTACAAAAGTAATTTCATACTGCGCCAAAACCTTGTTGTTTAGTTTTAGTTATAGTTAAAATCATATTCATATTCAAATTTATCAATATAAAATGAAAAGCAGACGTCTGTACAGTTTCGTTGGCAATGCTTTACTGAACTGTGAGCATTGTAGGAGTGAGGCGTATTTATCGAAACAGTTAAAAAAAAAACAGGTTTTTAAAAGTAACAACATGGAACAGATATCTCAAAACTGAAAAAACAGTTCCTACCTGTTTCGCCTCTTCCACAACCTACAACAGACATTGCTGTAACTGGTGTGTGTATATCTGTGTAATATAACAAGCTCTTTTCTATCTAGCTTATGGATGTTTACTTTGTTAGAAAGAGAGAGATACAAATGAAACTGACCTGGAACAGATTGGAACAAGCTCTTTTCTCTTCCGACTTATTGTAATAGAAAGAGATAGCATCTGTGCTCTGGAACAAGGTCTTAAAAAAATAGAACTTAATAAAGATTGTAATCTGTTACAATCATAGAGTCTTTGGTTGATGTACAGGCTGTTATTTTGGAACTGTTATTTTCCTGGAACTGAAACAGGTGAAACAGGTTTCTAATTTTACCTGTTACAGACCACCTCGATAGATATTGATCATTGCTATATTACGCGGTTCCGGTAAGGCGGTGGTGCGGCGCCTGTGGTGTGGTTTTCATTCGTATACCTACACAAACATGAAGCCTAATGTTATATAAGTAGCTATCTACTTTCGTTTTTTTCCACTATAAATATAAAGGAGAGATACAATTGCTTCAGAATCTTTTCTAAGGCTTAGGCTCTTAAGAATACCAAAATACTTCGGGAATACAAAGTATTGAAGCCAGAAACAGATCTTTTCGCTTTGATTTATTTCACACGAAACATCGATACGGCAATACATTAGCGGCCTCGCAATGTAAATAAATCACGGAGACGCGTCTCAAAATAATTGAATATCTGTTTACCCCGTTTTTGCCAGCTCGAGTCGATCCTTACTCAGCACAAAAGCAACGAAGAGCCTTCCCTTTAGAATTTACATCTCAACTCCGGGTTTTTCGGTACATTTAATCAAGAAATTGCTCAAGCTAGACACGATTTTAAGAGACTTAAATAAAATTTGGTTGCAAGACAAGAAAATTTAATCAAAGTCTAATTTAAGCCAGGTTTCAACTACTATAACGCAAATAGTACCTCTATTTGCGTTTCAGCATATACGAGTATTATTGAGTAATTACTGCGGGACAGAAGCGACACTCTTTTAAGAAGTTACTAGGTAGGAACAATTTTAGACCTACTGACCTAGCCATTACCCCCACCACTAATAGCCAGGCGTGGTAGCGGCCCAAGATTTCGGGGTTGTGACCATGCGCACGATTATGATTGGCTAGCTTTGCTGCACTTGTAGGGGCCTCGGGGCCATTCGGTAAACGACGAAGTGATGGGACACTTGTTTTGTGTTAGATGTGCAAGTAAAATAGGTTGAGGTATTTCTCTATTTGTTTCTGAAAATACGTACTAAAATGATTAGCTTATTTTTTATGTAAGTAGCTGGGTGAGATCTTTTCATGTCTTTCAGGGATACGCTTCTCTCTGCAAAGTACACACCTCTACATTCATCTTAAGTCATTAGGTTATTTTCTGCCTACCCAATATATGTGCTTGTACCTAACTTTGAACAATACGCGTTTGACAGTTATAACAAAAGTTATGTACAGTGCGGTGCAGCGCGCAATTTTAGACATTTTCAGGTACTCGAAACCCAAACCAAGGCAAAAACTTAAAGTACTGTATGATGTTCCTGTGTCCCAAAATCGGAGTGTTCAAGGGTGCTTTTTTGTTTGTTAGTGGTGAGGTGTGTTGATTCTGTGAAGGCGCATTCAATTCTTAGATGACCCGAGAAGTAAACTTAAGTACCTACGGATACGGATGGTGCGCTGGCGCCGCCCTGACGCCATACCCGACAGGATTTTTGTCGGGGTCCAGTTTAATTAATTACTTGTGCTTTTGCTTGCTTGTGTTAATTGTGTGCATTACTTTGAACTATAAAACTGTAATATCTGCAATCACGTCAACGACGAAGTGAACTGCGGCGAGCTAGTTTTATGTCGAACTGAGTAAAAACAAAAATAACCTTATTTAAAGTTGGAGCTGGAAATAAACAACGAGAAGCGGTCCGACCGCGTCCTGGACATTCTGCTGCTGACAAGTCATCAGAACGAAGAAGAAAAGAGTCGAGAAGGCAGATTACCCGTAATACAGCTTAGCAGCGACATAAAAAGAGTCGATTACGCAGTTTAACCGCCAAAAGATTCACGGGGAAGCTGGACTTGAAGCAACATGGCAGCAACGTCGTAATAAAGCCCATCCATATTATATCACCCGTCTCTCCACTATTCCAATGCTTATTTTACGGTGCATACTGGATAGGCTCTTTATCCCCTCCATATCCTAAGGGCACGTCTTCCCTACCATTACCGCGCCCCCCGGTCTACTCCTTGATATGCAATGGTCTCTGTTGCACCATGTAACATGAGGCAACAGGGGCTAGTGTGCATCTTTGGGTTTATTCGAGTAATCGAGTCGAATCGAGTAGAAATTGGCAACGTAAATTTAATGTAGTGAATCCATAGTAAATCCTAATCCTAAATAATATTAGAAATGCGAAAGTGAGTTTGTTTGTTACCCTTTCACGCTAAAATGACTGAACGGATTTGGATAAAATTTGGCACATGGGTAGACCACGACCTAGATATTTTTTATCCCACGGGATCGAGACTTATGCGGGTGAAACCGCGGGGCGCTGCTAGTATCAATTTAATATTACTTAACCGCACATGAGTAAATTGAGTATATATTGGTAAATATCAATATTTCACAGAGTAACTGCGGTGCTGTTCAAAAACTACTAACTTCGAATTGAAATAAATTCCAATCGGAAACTGTTCGAAGGTCCAGTTTTCTACTTTCCATTTATAAAAGTAGTAGTAGCATTATTATAAAATATATATTTATAGGTACTATACAGTCGCTCTGTCCGCTTGTGATTTTCAGAACTACATACATACATAAACGCACACCTTCTTCCCACGGGGGTAGGCAGAAACTACACAACGTCACCAGCTACGATCCTTACGTATACATATCCTTTTGCCTCATTTACGTTCATACATCTGGTCACACACGCACGCCGCCGCCGGTTGCGTGTACTACGCACCTGACCTTTTTGAAGAACATCACTAATAACTACTATCGTATATACGTCTTCCTAGGGCGTCCCCTCCCGGCGTTTCCGCTCACATCTGCCTTGTAAATACCTTTTGTTAGTCGCCTTTCATTCATCCTCTCAACATGACCAAACCATTTAAGCATAGCAGAACTGGATGAATCTGAATTGTAATAAACGACATTTTTATGATCACGTTTTGATCTTTAGCAAACGCACGAGTAAACGTAACGTTTAAGAGGGCTGTTACATTTTGTCACCTCTCTTGCTAACACGGGCCCAAATTTTTAAGACTGTTAAATGAAAAGATGCTTTTTTGAAAAATGTAATCAATTTGCGAATTAGTAAATAATATAATTTAATAGGTATAAAGTACCTAATTATTAAAACATATTTCTATTGTGTTATCTAATAAACTCAAAAAGTACCTATTATCTGTTTTTGATAAATGCCACAATATAAATGTGTTTTTCATAATTATCTAATAAATGAATATTATTTAGTAGTTCGCTGATTGATCAAACTTTACAAAAAGCATCTTTTCATTTAACATTCTTAAAAATTTTGTCTCGTGTGAGCGAGAGAGGTGAGATGCGACAGACCTCTTATTTGAAACGATTTCAAAATTGACAATACTGGTTTCGCTCATATTAGGTATAAAGTATTTATTTAACTTTAATTTAATTCAATTATTATTGTAAAAGACTAACTAACTAACTATACAAATAAATACAAAACAAAAGGACACTTAGGCGTCGAAGTACTCGTCCGCATCGATGTCATCCGGAAACGTGCCCAGAAGACTGGCAGCATTGCCACGTTGAATGGCAATGCTAATTCTATTTAGGTATAAAGTTAATTTTAGGACTTTATTCATACAGGGTGTAGGTACGGGGCAGCCCTCCGCAGACTGATGGGGTGAATTCAGTATATCATACTAAGATGACCGGAACATGAAATTATTTCAGGAACGTTATGGGAATCAAATAAACCCGAATTGTTTGTGTTTTTGTGCACAAATCGGAGCGCCTGTTACTGGTTGGGAGGGTTAATAGGTAGGTATGCGGTGAGTTCCATGAACTGTGTGGAAAGGCAGAAAGTGAACAGCTGATTTCACGCGTCATCCGTTAGAGTATTTGAACATCCATTTTCGGTTTATTTTTAAATGTTTTAATAAATGGAGTGCTGTGTACAGATAATGTAATTTTATATTGAACGATAAGAAAAATTAAAATTTTCCTCAGAAATTTTCCGATGGAATATGATTCAATATAAGGAGCTGAATGCACCCTGTTAGTTTGCGGAGGGCTTACACACTTTATATGGATAATACATAATGTACTACCTGTCGTAAAAATTTAAAACAAAATGCCACAGGATAGTTGTATTTTCGATTCAAAAATCGTTCGAATTTACTTATCGCGTTCTTGATACTGGATCACTTATGAATGTGATATATCCAAGTTTGCTGAGTTCAAAGACCGAGAATAAATGAGAGATGGAATTTGAATGTTTCTTTATTATCCCGAGTTGTCTTGGACAGACCCCCATTTTTTTTCTCCTATTTAATCTATTGTCGAGTGTAAAGTGATTTGATCGGTGGTTTTCATTTCCATCCATCATCATCCCCTTGCCTTTTACCAACTATATTGGGGTCGGCTTGGAGGGGCTCGTGGCTAAGTAATAACAGCCACACGGGTCTATCGATCAGGTTAAACTACGCTTGCCGCGGTCGGTCCGTGGATGAGTGAGCATCTTTACATACCGAGACACCTATGTGCCTCGGAAATCACGTTAAGTCGTTGGTCTCGGCTGTTATTCTTGGATCTTTGACAGTCGTTCGGGTCGTCAGAAGCCCGAAAGTCTGACCACCAGTCTTACCAAGGGGTCCTGTTACCCAGTAAGTGGGCTGTCGAGGTCAGATAGGCAGGCGCTCCATGTAAAATACTGGTATTCAGCTGCATCCGGTTAGACTGGAAGCCGACCCCAACATAATTGCAAAAAGCCTAGGCAGATTGATTGGGTTAGGAACTTCGAATTGACATAGAACCTTCATGGTTTGAGATTTTTAACCATCTTCAAAAAGGAGGAGGTTCTCAATTCGTCGGCTTGGCTGCCAATCTACCCGGATTCAGGTGAATACCATTATTTTACATGGAGCGACTGCCAATCTGACCTCTGGGGACTTTGGGGTTTAACATGCTTTCCGAGGCACAGAGGGGTCTTTTCGTTGCCATCCACCAATCACAATAATAGCTAGCGTGATATTTGAGGTTAGAGCAACTAAACAGGGACTTAACAGGCTTTTTGCAAACCGGTTGGTTATAGTTTGACGAGTAACGGTCCAGGTGGCATTAATTATGAATAGATAAAGCATCTTCTGCATGCACTGCTGCATTCTGTAAGTATCCAAGCTTGCATATATGTAGTTTTTAGTGGAATTAAAACTACCTCGAAAACTGCCTCGTTCGTGTAGTGGTCGCAAACGCTACTACTGAGCATGAGGTCCTGGGTTCGATCCCCTGGTCGGGCAAAGTATTATATAATGGGTTTTTTCATCTCGGATTTCTAAGTGCCAGCTCGGAGTCTGCATTAGTGCCCAGTTGATGGAAATAGGCTCGTACATGGGATGCTCTTACACATTACTGGCGAAATGTGGGTGTACTATAGGTACACCCCTGCCTAACCCTTCGGGAAAATACAGGGGAGATATTATGTGTACTTACCTAAACTAAATATTGAAATTGCATAAATAACATTTTATTGTCATGGATTTCCGCGAAGTAACGTGCATGACTTGGTTTGATGATAATCCATCTTAAAGCGACGATAACCGACTTTTAATGATTTTAAACTGAAGATCATTGTCTAAACGAGTTGTGTTAATTATTTGAAAAAAAAAATGTTAAATTAGAGTTTCTTGTTAATATTTTAATATGTGTATATTATAGATTATGTTTATGGTACATAGTGTAATTAATTTGTAAAGTAATGTCTAACGCAGAAAAAAAACTGAGAATCACGCCAAAACTATAGACAGTATTTTTATGAAATCTTCACCATTTTAATAAAAATTTAATTATTTATCTTTTAGTACAATATAATTTTTTTTTTTAAATGTATAAGAAATTAATAATGCGTCTAATTTGGATAGCGCTCCTTGATGGGCGAGTCCTATTACTGGATGGACGTACGACGAGTTGCGTGAGCTCAGCACGGAACACGCAAGCTAACTACTCAAGGCCGTTGGCATTTATCTGCGCCTTAAGATACACAGAAGCCTACAAGTATCGAACAATGCGATGATGACGTATCTATGTATATGATGATGATGGTGGCTGTACTGCTGCTCTATTCTGTAAAAACTAACTATAAAACTCAGTTCTAAACTCGCACAGTCAGTCGTTAGCACTCGTTAGTGACATTGTCTAAACTATCTTCACTGCAGCTCTCAGTGGAAACTGTTACGCGCAGTAATTACGTTTCGAATAACTCTGAAAATACCTAAGTAGATAAACGAGCTCGGAAAATCTAGTTCAAGATTCTAATCTTTTTTTTTTTTTTTTTGTGGATGGGAAATCATCAAATGACTTCTCCCGCTCTGGGCAGAGCGGGAGGGCGTGTCAGACTTTTACTGACTAAAACCCACCCATGTTCCTTCAGTTGCCCGTGCCAGGGCCACGGTATCTCTTTCGGACTACCCGCGACCCCGGCGGCATCGGCCCAATTGACCCCGTCACTGCTGACATCTCTTTGAGGCGCGCGTGGAACACAACGCGCCGTCGACCCGGGCCTGGTCCTTACCGGACGGCGAGCTGCCCATTACTCGTCATCCGCAAGCCCGCGCCTACGGTGGCCGGGAATCGGCGATCGATTCCCGTCGCCCGGGGCGTCTCCTACGGCGGCTAGGGGCGCGAGGGCGCGGCTATTGCCTCTCCCTCATGCGTTCCGCTTCCTCCTTCGCGAGCATTACTGCTTCGCAGGAGGTGACGGCCTCCCATGCACTCTTACTCCGCACCATGGCCTGGACCAGGTTTGGACGCGAGAGATCGCCGCCGCCGATCAACTCCGTGAGAACACGGTGGTGCCCCGCCCAAGCTGGACAGACCTCCACTGTATGCTCCACCGTGTCCTCCGGGCGATCCACACAATGGTGACACCTGGGTGTTTCCTCCCGCCTTATCCGAAACAGGAACCTCCCGAAACAACCGTGTCCGGTGAGGACCTGCGTCAGGCGGAAGGTGAGGATGCCGTGGCGCCTCTCCAACCACTTCTCAAAGAGGGGACTTATCGCCGCAATTGTGGCGTGCCCAGCGCTGGGTTGCGACAATCGCACTCTCCATGTCGCCATGAGATCCCGCCGGAGCTCTGTCCGCTGTACCGTGATTTCTCGCGGCAGCGGAGTTACGCCCCGGCGTTTCGCCTCCTCGCGCCACTCCCACACGTGCGCGAGGACTTTTGCCTCCAGATCCTATGGCGGTAATCCGGCAGGGAGGCTCGCCGCCTCACCGGAGACCGTACGGTATCCCCGGAAAGATTCTAATCCTATACCTACTATTAAGGGGATACAACAATAATTTTGTGTTTTTAAAATTCCTATAAAACCAAATGTATATTATTAAATCTTTTGGATTTTCCTTATGTGTTATTTGACTATATTGTATAATTTTTTCGATAGAAAAAAATTACAATGCCGCTGCGTTTGGTAGAAATTATCATCAATCGGTATAGCGAAATTACTTCAGTGCACCTTACAGAATAACAAACATACCTAAATGATGAAGTACCCAAGCGTGTCTAAACAAGTAGGTAATTAAGGTAATTTCGTCGATAATAATTATGCACTCAATGATACCGAAATTTCATTTGGATGATCGTCACACGAATGAGTTTCAAGAATTAATTGACTGTAAAGTAGTGTTACTTTAAAATCGACTTTGATCATTGCTGTATGATTAATTTTGTGTGAGTAGTTTGCTATTAATTAGCTAAATACAATTGTGGTTGTTAACACAAACATACTTAGGTACTCGGGAACACTTATTATTTTATAGTTACCTAGACGTTGTTGGTCTTCTATACATGGTGTACCAGATTGTGGTACAGACCATCAAACTGAACAATTTTTTCCATGGGACCAACCTCGTAATTGCGAAAAAATTATCAACTGTCCCATACAAAACTTCATTACCTACTCGACCCATATATACGAGGGGAGATCAAAAAGTAGTGAGAACGACATACTCCTTAGTAAGAAAAAAAATAAATACTGGCAGGCATAGCTCAGATACATATTTGTAATATTAATAAAGAAAAAAATCTTCGATTCTCTTTTGTTTCTTTCTGAATGTAGTCATTTGTTTGCTTCGTGTCGGAACGTGTTCTCGAAAATGGAGAAAAAGAAGTGCGAGCCGTTATTAAATACCTCTGTTTAACAAAGTTAACGACGCAAGAGATTCATTGCGATTTGGAGGCAACATTAGGAGAGTCTGCTCCGCCTTATTCCACTGTCGCAAGGTGGGCTTCTCAATTTCGAGTAGGGAGAACGAGCACGGAAGACGAACATCGTTGCGGCCGTCCATCGACGTCAGTCACCCAAGAAAATGTTGCGAAAGTCGAGAAAATTGTATTGAGCGATCGAAGAGTTACCATCCGATACTTAATTCAAGAAACGGGCATTTCATATGGAAGTATTCAATCCATATTGAAACAATCTTTGAATATGAGAAATGTCTCCGCAAGATGGGTGCCGAGAATGTTAACCGACAGTCAGAAACAGAATCGACTTGACATTTCGAAGATATTGTTGGACAAGTTTCAAGGAGATTCTGAAAACTTTTTGTCTCGTTTCGTAACAATGGACGAAACATGGGTCCATCATTTTGATCCCGAGACAAAACAGCAATCTTCGCAATGGAAACGGCCATCATCACCGACCCCGAAGAAGTTTCGTGCCGTGGCATCGGCTGGCAAGGTTATGGCCTCAATATTTTGGGACTCAGAAGGGATATTGTTGATTGATTACCTGGAGCGTGGAACCACTATTACAGGCCAATATTATGCATTTTTAATTCCTAAGTTGAGGAATGCCATTAAAGAGAAAAGGAGAGGGGAAACTTCGAAGGGGCGTGCTGTTTCATCACGACAACGCACCCGCGCACAGGTCAGCAGTTGCGATGGCTGCCATTCAGCAAGCTGGCTTCGAATTGGTTGACCACCCCCCTTATTCACCAGATCTGGCGCCTAGCGATTTTTATCTGTTCCCCAAATTGAAAGAATACTTAAGGGGCAACAGGTACGAAGACGATAACGAGGTGATGGATGCCGGGGAGAGCTTTTTGCAGGACCAAGACAAAACTTTTTTTTGAAAGGGTTTGAAGTCTTGAAAAAGCGCTGGACTCGGTGTGCAGAGAGACTCGGAGACTACGTAGAAAAATAAATTATTAAGTCATCAATAGTCATTATAGTCTATCTCATTCTCACTACTTTTTGATACCCCCTCGTATATGACATGCTTGTGTGTGTGTGTGTGTGTGTGTGTGTGTGTGTGTGTTGTGATTAATTAAAAACCCAATATCAAAATTATTACCCACATCCACTTCTAACTACATCAACTTTTATCTTCGCAATTTTTGAGTGTAAACAGATACCCAACTCCATGGACCACAAACTCCTTCCACTTTCGAAATTAAAACATTTCCCATCTGCAGATTAGCTGAAAAAGGTATAAAACAGCTACTTAAAGATGGTGTCGACGGTCGGAGGAACCTCGCCGCAATCGAAGTAATGCATCTGAGTTGCTTCGCAGTACTAACCACTTTACTTCGCCTTATCCAGAGAAACGTAACTTTCATAGAAGAAGGATACATTTAGTGTTTTAACTTCACTGGCAATAATGATGAACAAGATACCACGAATTAAGTTTAAAAAACTGTAACCCGACTACGGATAAAACATTTTGGCGCCAAAAATCTGCCATTTTGATTTTTACGAGTATTCATACATATTATTTAAGACAAATCTAACGACATTTCATTCATCAAAATCGGTTGAGTAGTTACGAGGGGACATAGGAACGGACATACATACGGTCAAACACATAACCCTCCGCCGCAGTTGAGTAATAAAGAAAATAGTATTCCGTAGGACCTATTAACAAACTGAACCCAATGCTGATGCTTGAACATTTCGCTTCCGGTACCTATAGTTCTGTGGTACTCACTTAGCTGTGGGTAAATATACTCAAGAAAATAAACGTTTTTAATTTTTTTTTGTTTTTAATTATATTTTACTCAAACGTGAAAATAAACGTTTTTTATTATATTTTACACAAACGTGAAAATCGAGGAGACATTATGTTATTCACCCCTTTCCGTTATTCAACAATAGCTCCCCTGAAACTCCTTCAAGAAACTGGTCTACCATAACTTAGGAATTATTAAATGACCACATAAACAAAACACTGGAAGTTTGCCAGCGATTGTGGTGGCACGTGACAAATCTTAAGGAGCCACTAGTCGGGCGGGGCGGCTCGAATTCGTTGGTGGCGTGGCTAATATGCATGCTATTTAGTTAGTTTATTTGTTTAATTAGTTTTATATATTTAGTATTTATTTATGTAGTATCTATTTATTTAGTTTTTATGTATTTAGTGAAATAGCATTCATAACGAAAACGAGCGCGTAAAATTTCATGAACAGACCTTTGGGCGTATAAATATTTTGAAAAAACTACTGGATGTATTTATTCAAAAAAAGTTATTTTAATTTTTTAATAAATTATCTATCGGCACGGTAACAATTTTGCCATTTTCATACTGCGGAAGCCATTTATGTACGCCTAAAGATGCGTTAAAATGAATGTTGAAATACGGAACTTTCGAGGCTCATAACTGCTAAACCAATATTTTTTTCCGATTCTATTTCCATACAGGGCTAACGATATAATATATAATATATTGTTGGTGACGGAAGGCGAGGCGACATCTTAAGGAAGTCGGGTGAACAACTGTCAACTGCTGGGAGGTTATAAAAAGAGGCGCACAGTGCGGCAGGGCCCTTTTTCTCTGCTTGGACGGCGCTTGGAACGGACGTGCTACCTGACCATTATCGTGTGCTTGGTTATTTTTTCGGTTATTTTGTGCTATTCATTTATTAATTGTTCCTTTTGGCTTGTGTAATTTCTATTTGATTAATATTTAATGTTTATTTTGATATTTTTATAATTTTGTAAAAGTGTGGTTTAAAAATATTAAAGACTGTTTATTTTTTTAATTATTTCACTTCTGATTCCTAACATCAGAAGTGGGATAAAGATTCATTCGCCCACAAGTTTAACTAGTTTTCAGGCTTTCAATTTTAGATCAAAGAAGGTAACAGTTAATAATGGATAGATCGAGTCGTTCACGTTCAAAAAATAGTGCCCCGCGTTCTAAACGATCTCGTAGCCGCCAGAAGCGGAGTAGAAGGTCACGTAGCAAGTCTCGGGATTGCGATCGCCGTTCCAGGTGCAAACGAGATCGTCGTGGGAGCCACGTGAGAACGCGAAGCCCTGCGACACCGCTTTGCCGACGATCGTTCGATACGATTGTCTCGCGGTTGAAGGCTTTAGAAGATCGTTCACGGGTAATAGCTACGCCGGAAACTACAGGTATTACTACTGACGTTTCGACTGCAACTACAGAGAAAATAGTGGAGGCAATACAGTCGCTAAAGTCAGTAAGCACCCATAATTTTTATATTTCTAATTTTGACCCAAATGTGCATGATGTTGATCAGTGGTTTGACGAGGTTGACAGGGCTCAGGTTTTAAATAAGTGGTCAGAAAATGAATGCCTTTCCCGCGTTGGCAATTGTCTGAAAGGAGATGCTAAGACTTGGCTTAGTGAATGGGTCACAAATGATCGTTCATGGAGAAATTTTAAAAAAGATTTTCGGTCACTTTGTGTCAAGAAAATTGATGTGGCAGGTATTTTGTACGAAGTAATGAGCTCTGATTCAGACAGTTATCCAACCTACGCTGAATATGCACGTAGATGTTTACTACGGTTACGGATTGTAAAAGGCCTATCTGACGAGTTGATAGCGGCGATAGTTATTAGAGGGATTAAAGACCCCCAAATCAAAGCAACTGCTACTAATGCAGATCTGACGCCTGGCAACCTCGTTAGTTATCTATCTACCTTTGTGAAGCCCATTTCTAAGCAGAGCAGTGACAGTTCGCGTTCTAGAGATAATAAGAGCCCTCATAAGAATAACGTTAAGCGCTCATTTAGGGGTCAGGGTCCTAAATGTTTCACTTGCGGTCAATTGGGGCATAAACAAGCGAGTTGTAGTAAAAAGTCGAAATCAAACCACTCTACTGAACTGAATAAATCTGAATCGAATTCTACCTCAAATAAGGCGGTATGTGCATATTGTAAAAAGTCTGGTCATGATATTAGTGTTTGTTTCGCTAAGCAGCGTGCAGATAATAAGCCCATAAAAAGTAATGTCAATTTCTGTTCAGCCCCTATAAAAAATAAGTCCAGTGACATAGTGGTTGGAATGGTTCAGGGTATACCTGTAGATATTTTGATTGATAGTGGGGCGTTAGAAGTCTCGTTGATTTCGTCATCCGTAGTTAACCATTTCTCTTGTCCGAAGAAACCAATTAATAAACAATTGAAAGGAATTAGTGACTCCATTATTTACGTTAATTCTTATGTCACACTTGTAATTGAGCTTGAGGAAATAACTTTAGAAGTAGATTTGCTTGTTGTACCCAGTAATTGCATGAACGCACCAATCATTATTGGTACTGACGTATTAAATAGGGAAGGGGTAACTTATATAAGGACCAGGGAATCTCAACGATTGACTCATGATAAAACTTTATTTGGAGTATCCACAGTTAAATGTGATGTACAATCCAATAGTCTTAAATCAGCATTAATCGGGGAAGATCTTGAAAAACTCGTAAGAATAATCGATAAATATTCAGCATTTATGATTTCTGGTACGGCTACGTCGACAGTTACCACAGGATGTATGCAAATCAGATTGAACAGTGAAGTACCTATTAATTACCGTCCTTACAAAATGTCCTACAACGAAAAGCTTAATAAAATTACAGTTAAGGATAGATATCCCTTACCTTTGATAGATGATCACATAGATCGACTAGGGAAGTCAAAATTCTTCACTGTACTTGATATGGCTACTGGATTTTTACAAATTAAATTAGATGAACAATCAATACCCTTAACTGGTTTCGTGACGCCCGAGGGCCATTTCGAATATTTGAAGATGCCATATGGGTTAGCCAACGCACCCATAGTATATCAACGTATTATTGCAAATACATTGCGCGAACTCATTGAGGCGGGAAAAGTATTGGTTTACGTCGACGATTGTATGTTACTTTCCTGTTCAATTGACCAGGGCTTACAGATATTAGATGAAGTTTTGGCTGTTTTGACTAGGGCCGGTTTTTCTGTGAATTTGCGCAAGTGTTCATTCCTATGCCAAGAAATTGAATATTTGGGCAGAATCATATCAAATGGTGGAGTTCGGCCATCAACAAGTAAGGTCCAAGCACTCGTGAATGCACCCGTTCCCCAGAATGTCAAGCAAGCAAGACAGTTATTAGGACTTGCAGGTTATTTCAGAAAGTACATAGCTAGTTACTCGATAAAAACAGCTTGTATTGCTCGTTTGACGCGTAAAGGTGTTGAATTTGTCTGGGGACCACAGCAGGAAAGTGTTCGTCAAGAGCTTATTAAGTGTCTTACTAGTGAGCCAATATTGGCCATTTTTGACCCAGAGCTTCCTGCTGAGGTTCACACAGACGCAAGTAGGTTATGGCGCAGTTTTCCTACAGGTTCATAAGGATGGTAATAAGCGTGTAGTTGCTTACTATAGCCAGGTTACGAAAGGTAGTGAACAACGTTACCATTCTTATGAACTGGAAACACTAGCTGTAGTAAAAGCTCTTAAGCATTTTAGGCATTACCTCATAGGGATGCCATTTACTGTAGTGACAGACTGCAATGCTTTAAAGGCGACTCAAAATAAAAAAGATCTACTCCCGAGGGTAGCGAGGTGGTGGATTTACCTCCAAGACTTTAATTTCACCATTCAATACAGGAAAGGGGTAATGATACCTCACGCAGACTACCTTAGCCGTAACCCGGTACTTATGGTAAATAACATTGAGAAACCGCGTAATTGGGCTCAAATCGCACAAGCAGCAGACGAGGAGACTCAAACCTTAATCAGGTCCTTGGATGAAGGAAATTTGGACTCTTCACGCTATATTAAACGCAGTAATATTTTGTATTATCGCTTCACACCCGTAGGTGAAGAGTCTAGGCTACTTTGTTACATACCAAAAGGACATCGTTTGAGCCTCCTCCGGATATTTCATGATGAACATAGTCATATTAACGCTGATAAAACTGCTGATCTTATCTTAAAACACTTTTGGTTTCCTGGTCTCAGAGCTTTTATTTCTAAGTATATATCTCACTGCCTCATATGTATAGCTCACAAGAGAGTTCCCCGAGCTCCACTGCAACCAATTAACTCTTGGACAAAACCAAATGTTCCTTTTGACACCTTACACGTAGATGCCCTAGGCCCATTAGTAGTATCTAACGGTAATAAACACGTTTTAGTTGTTGTAGATTCTTTTACGAAATATTGTTTATTAAACCCTATTTGTACTCAGGACTTAAATGAGTTAAAACGTGTTATGCAAAATGTTGTATCTCTGTTTGGAACACCTAAGACAATTGTATGTGATAGAGGTAGGATGTTTCAATCATCTGGTTTTGTGTCACTAATGAATGAGTTAAGTTGTCAGGTTCATTATATTACCCCTGAGATGCACCACGCCAATGGTCAGGTGGAGCGTTACGTTCGCACTGTTCTTAACATGTTGAGGATTGAGGTGAACCAACGGAAAAGCGAATGGTCGGAACAGTTGTGGAGGTTACAGCTGATACTCAACATGACCAAGCAAAAAACCACCCAGCAGTCGCCACTTAACCTGCTTGTCGGTGCCGAAGGAGCTACCCCAGTCATTCGCACACTAATCAGAGACGTTGCCATCGAATCGTCTGGTGAAAACCGTGAGCCACTACGGGAGATGAGGAGACAAAGGACGGCCGAACGGTTGTGCAAAAATCAAGCCGATCAAGACAGGCGTGTTAATGAAGACCGACAGCCTCCACGTGCCTACAGTAAAGACGACCTAGTCTTCGTTATTAAGTATTCCCAGTCAACGGGGAAACTTGATCCTGGGATGCGCGGCCCTTACCGCGTAGTTGGAGTTTTGGACCACGGCCGCTATGAGCTGCAACTTCTGGCTGGTGCTTATGGAAAGACCACATATGCTGCTGCACAGTTCATGGTACCCTGGAGGGGTGAGTGGACTCCTGAGACATGTGCTGCATTTTTTGAAGGTATGTACCTATAGTTTGAAGTCTGGGTGATACGCTAACAATGTGCCTATGTCAACAGCCACTGAGAGGTATGCAAACTGAGAGCCTATGCCTACAGTATTTGTAAAGTCTGGGTGATACGCTAACAATGTGCCTATGTCAACAGCCACTGGGAGGTATGCAAACTGAGAGCCTATGCCTACAGTGTTTGTAAAGTCTGGGTGATACGCTAACAATGTGCCTATGTCAACAGCCACTGGGAGGTATGCAAACTGAGAGCCTATGCCTACAGTGAATGTAAAAGTCTGGGCGGTACGCTAATTAGATACCTATGCCGACAGCCACTGTGAGACACTTTATCTATGTGTCTCTGTTTGCAGTGTGATCAAGTTACTCGTTTGACTCCTTCCAGATCTTGTCTTTTATGTAATGCATTTGTCTAATTACAGGAGACAGCGAAGACTCAAGCGTCTTATTGGATGGCACTGCTACAGATCAGGCGGGACCATCTTCTAGACCTGACGAGGACGTCAGAGCATCAGGAGAGGCCGTGTTGGTGACGGAAGGCGAGGCGACATCTTAAGGAAGTCGGGTGAACAACTGTCAACTGCTGGGAGGTTATAAAAAGAGGCGCACAGTGCGGCAGGGCCCTTTTTCTCTGCTTGGACGGCGCTTGGAACGGACGTGCTACCTGACCATTATCGTGTGCTTGGTTATTTTTTCGGTTATTTTGTGCTATTCATTTATTAATTGTTCCTTTTGGCTTGTGTAATTTCTATTTGATTAATATTTAATGTTTATTTTGATATTTTTATAATTTTGTAAAAGTGTGGTTTAAAAATATTAAAGACTGTTTATTTTTTTAATTATTTCACTTCTGATTCCTAACAATATAATAATTCAGACAATGACGAGAAAACTTGAAATCATTTTTAGTTTTGAACGTATACACCGTCAAAGAGTCAAAGTCTGCTAACAGCTAGCTATTCTGTATGGTAATCTGTGGATAACGTCTTGAGTAGTGTATTTGTTACTTTTATTGCAAGTTATATATTGTATGGCTACTGTTACACCAGTATATAAGGGTGGGAATAGAGACCTAGTAAATAACTACAGGCCCATTTCGGTTCTAACTTCAGTGTCTAAAATTTTTGAACGCGTCCTAAATACTTGCTTAGTAAGTTATTTAGATAAAACAAAAATCATCTCGGCCAATCAATTCGGCTTTAGAAAAGGTCTATCAACGGAGGACGCTGTAGCAAATTTATGTAACAATGTGATTAGCAAGCTGGATAATAAGCAGAAATGCCTTGGCATCTTTTTAGATTTGTCTAAAGCCTTCGACACAGTCTCTATTCCCACACTTATTACTAAAATGGAACGTATCGGTATACGTGGTCAAGTCTTGAACATTTTCAAAGACTATCTGACAAATCGTAAGCAATCCGTTAGGATCGGCACTGTAGTGAGTGATGAAGAACAAATTGATTACGGCGTTCCCCAGGGGAGTATACTGGGTCCAACGTTGTTTTTAATTTACATTAATGACTTGTGTAGTCTCAAAATATCAAATTGTGATATAACTACTTACGCAGATGATACCGTTTTACTCATACATGGAGTAGACTGGAATTCTGCCAAAGAACATGCCGAAAATGGACTGCGTACAATTAAGAAATGGCTAACCGATAACCTACTTACATTAAATATAGAAAAATCTAAATTCATTCGATTTAATTTACCAAGTTCTTCAGTTTCACCGGAGTCTACTAACTTATTGAAACTTCATACATGTGCCGAGCCTACGGGCTGCGACTGTTTGTCCTTAATGCGAGTGACCAGCATCAAATACCTTGGAATAGTGTTGGATGAGCGACTTGATTGGCGTCCACAGGTGGTTGCTCTCACAAACCGTATTCGAAGGCTTATGTATATTTTTAAGAAGCTCAGATCTACTGCAGATAAATCTACAATCTACATGGTATACACTGCCCTCTGCCAGTCTGTATTAACCTATTGCATACCTATATGGGGGGTACCTATAAAACCCTATTTCTTATGCTGGAAAGATCGCAGCGAGCAGTCTTGAAGGTGATTCATCATAAGCCTCGACTGTATCCAACCACCAAACTATATGCTGAATGTCGCGTACTGACCGTGAGACAGCTATACATACAAAAAACCATTCTCCGGAGACACACCTGGCTACCTCTAAATGAAAATACTAATAAAAAGCGCTCCGGTGCAGTTGTATGTCCCGGCGTTAGCTGCAGAACAGCTTTCGCAAGCCGCCAATATGAGGTCGCTAGCTCAAGATTTTATAATGAGGT
The DNA here is from genome assembly GCA_946251885.1 of Cosmia pyralina. Taxonomy (NCBI): domain Eukaryota; kingdom Metazoa; phylum Arthropoda; class Insecta; order Lepidoptera; family Noctuidae; genus Cosmia; species Cosmia pyralina. The sequence goes on along the minus strand of OX276350.1, from coordinate 20,585,882 downwards.
AAATAAATTACTGGCAATATATAATCTAACCAAACATGAGGTAAAGCATAAGTTGAACAATTGGTTATTAACATTGACTTAAGATCAGACAGAATTACTTCTAATAGTTAAAAAGTAAGTACGTATAATAGGTGTCTAGTATTGCTCGTATATGTAGGTGGTAGACATTTATTGATATCATTTTTTGTTTGTCTTTACGGTAGGTTTTACTTTGTCTTGTTTCTTTTTTTAAGCAATAATTTTCTTATGTTTAATTTTTATATAAGTTCAAGGTTGTGTCGAAGTCATCAGCTCACTAACTCCTATAATACAAGCTTGACTTAGTGTAGGAGTTAGAGAATTCCATGTTTTCTATGTGACAGCGTACAATCTCACAAAGATTTAAATTGTTATCAGTTTAAGAAATTGTTGTACCTACTGTGTAATATACTGCTGTTTGTTATTCCTATCAAATAAAATAAAAATAAAAGTAATGACCATACTATGTTTGTACGGAAGAATGAACGACTAGCGTGCCCTTAAGGGTCCCCGAAATTATTAATTGCAATTTTGAGGCGTGTGCTCAAACAACGCTGTCAATTTTTACGTGAGTGATACACATTGATCGCATACCAAATGCGATTGTCATTACTACTACAACAGAAATTGATGGAATTCATTATCAGTATTTCAGCCGAAAGACGTACACTGCTGGACATGGCCTCCCCTAAGCACCGCCACTAAGACCAGTTCTGTGCTTCCTGCATCCAGAATGATGGCAATTGATAGTTTCGGGTTTCTTAGTGGGATACAACGATATTTTCTGTTTTTAAAATTCATATAAAACCAAATGGTATATGGTTAAATCATTTGGATTTTCCGTATGTGTTATTTGACTATATTGTCTACTGCTGTATTAAAACCGAAACACGATTACTTGATATTTTTTCGATAGAAAAAAATACAAAGTAATACCGTCTATTTTCTGTAAACATTATATATATCATTTTATATTATTGTATTTTGTGTGTGTTTTCTGTATACGTAAACGTTTCTTATTGTATATTAAAATTTGAGTATAGCATTTTGTCATAAGTCTACAATTAAACGAAGCGAGTTTAGTTCCGGTGCGCGTGTGAGTCTTCTTTTTCTCTCGCGTCAAACTAGACAGCCATAACTCCATTTCACTTACACACCGAGCCTAGCCACGCATCGATGTATCCTCTTAAGGTGTTAGTCATTGTGTAGTGAAAAATAGTATTTATTTTTAAGATTATAAGTAGAGTTCGTCTAATTCGGATAATTCTAATCAGAAATGATGATAGGATGATCACTGGAGGGGCTCGTGGCTAAGTAATAGACGCACGGGCCGATCGACCAGGTTAAGCTACGCTTGCCGTGGTTTGGTTCCGGCTGTCAGTCGTAAATCATTGACAGTTGTTACGGTTAGTCGTTTAAGTTTTTTGTTGGCTACAAACCTAAGTACCTAATTAAAATTATAATGTCGTGTAAGAGCGCGCTAACTAGAGTCAAAACAGCGGTGCAAGCACGGATAGCTTTATCCACCTATGTATATCAACATATTAAACGATTTCATTTGGCAAGATGTGGTTATGACAATCGACTTTTATGATCTAAATCGTTAGTTTCGCCCTAGCGCGACAAAAGATGGTCGCGTTTCTGTTTCGTTTTGACACCTTTTTTTTTTTTTTTTGTGGATGGGAAAACATCAAATGACTTCTCCCGCTCTGGGCAGAGCGGGATGGCGTGTCAGACTTTTACTGACTAAAACCCAACCGTGTTCCTTCAGTTGCCCGTGTCAGGGCCACGGTATCTCTTTCGAACTACCCGCGACCCGGCTTCGTTTTGACACCTCTGACACACACAATATGGCATGCTGCCATGGAAATGCCATAAGTACAGTGAGGGCAAATCTAACGATTTAAATCTTTGACCGACATTCGATGATTTTCGATTGTTTTCGCCTTTTTTACAACTCGTCAAAGATCCGTGCTGGCACCGCAGTTTTGTCTGCCATAGACAGAAAAACTTTGTCTTGTGTCAAATAGTCCAGTCCGTCTAAATACAGCTTTGACTCAAGTCTGCTCACAGCCTAATCGTTGTATAAAATTAATTAGTTCGTTTAATATCCGTTACATAATTGAATATCGATTATCGTGGTTGTAAAAAATATGATATCAAGTTTTTATGTTGGCAATGTAATTAATAACTTAATTTTAAATTAATTAATCACAGTTATAGTCAATGAAATAACAAATTCTCCTTGGTTTTTTTAAAGTGATTTTTCTTTGTGATATAATTAGTTAATTTATACGTACATTTTCCTTTTAGTTTTTCTATCCGTTTTTCTAATAACCCAAATGTATAAATTCGCGTTGTATTTATTTCGTGTGTAAATAAATAACAAAAAAAAATCTTCCACAAACTCATTTGTTAATTGAACGACAACTAATCTTACGATACCCCCTGGATATCGTATTACCCAGTCGTGGAGGTCAGATAGGCAGTCGCTCCATGTAAAAATACTGGTATTCCGCTGGATTTGGCAAGACTGGAAGCCGACCCCAAATTAGTTTGGAAAAGACTATGGCAGATGTTGATCTCTACCTAGTAGCTAATATTCTAGAAATAATTTCTTAAAAATGATGCCCAGCCCCAATTGCATAACACACTTGCGATCACTATCAGAAAGATATTGAAGGAAATTCCTAATCCATTGCTTCTTATGTTTCACAATGAATGTGGTTGAATTGTCAAAATGAAAGTCATTCCAATTGTGTGTTCTGGTAAACACTCGTCACTCAGTCGCGGGTAGAACCTGGATTAGGCTGGCACAGGAGCAGGGAGATTAGCATAAACAAAGGAAATGTATGCCCAGCAGTGGGCTAAGTCGGGTTGTGAATGATGATGATGATGATGAAACATTCACTGTTCACGTCCATCATCGAAATCGTCATTTGTTAATCAGATTGTAACTGATTCGCCATTAAGGCTCCCGCAGAGTGGCGCGGTGCGACTGCGCGACGCGACTCTAGTAGAAAAATTTCTATGAAATCTTTATGGAAATTGTTCTATCAGAATCGCGTCATACAGTCGCGCGTGGTCGCGTCGCGCCTGTTTGCCTTTAATTAAAATACAGAAACTGTTTTTTCCATAGAAAACTTACCATATTTTAAAACGAAATAACAAATCAACAAGGTTCAACCTTCATCATAATTTTTTATATATTTTTTCACCTTCCCCAATTCATGCGGAGCAAAATCCAATTTTAATAGACTAAACGGATTTCGTTGGCAATGTGACTTCCAATTAAATAAATTGGGTTGAAAAGGATATATATGGCCGTTAATTCCGGTGCTGTAGGCCTCGCTGGGCCGTATGACAGAGGGATGAAAAAATATTTGGTTAATAAAATCGTTTGGACCATTTTATTGAAGATTTTTTCTTAAATGATGTTGTAATTTTAAATGATTTCCTTTGTTTTTCTTTATTTGATGGAAGGTTTTTATAATTTGTGCAGTCTAGTTTTTTTTTTAATATGTGAGATAAAGGATTAGGGTTACATATAGTGTTTATAAGCATGATATTGTACAATCAATCTGCCCAGCCTTTTCTCAACTATGTTGGGGTCGGCTTCCAGTCTAACCGGATGCAGCTGAATACCATTATTTTACATGGAGCGACTGCCTATCTGACCTCCACAACCCAGTAACTGGGTAATACGATACCCCTTAGTAAGACTAGTTGTCACGACTTTCGGGCTTCTGACGACCCGTAACGACTGTCAAAGATTCACGAATGACTTTTGCTTTCCGAGGCACGGAGGAGTCTCGGCATGTAAAGATGGTCACCCATCCACTGACCAACCCCGGCAAGCGTAGCTTATCCTGATGGATCGACCCGTGCGGCTGTTATTACTTAGCCGCGAGCTCTAGATATTTAACGTAAGTACCTATGTCATGTATAATATTGATTAAAATATTTTTATTGATTCCTTAATATCGTGACATTTATATTTTAAATCGAGTATGGAAAAGTATAAAATTATCATTTTTAAATTCTCAAAAGTATTAATCGTATCAAAAAACTAAGCAACAACACCCATGCGTACATTCCTTTTTTTCGCAAAGCATTTTCTGAAAACATATGCAATACGGGAGAATGGGGTAACAACTACTAAAAAACTAACAAACTCGAAACTTTGATAACAACTTTCGTCTTATAAAAAAATCTATAGGTATCGATTTTTGTAGGCATCAAAAGTTTTTCTTACCTGTTAAAATGGCCCAGTAACCGGTACACCAACAAAAACTTCCACACCGAACAAAATTAGTTTTTCGTAAGTTGTTATCAAAGTAGCCACGTGTATCATAGTAAACCATTCTACCATAATCTAAAGGAGGTACTTCAGTACATCGAACTGCAAAAATCCAGCCTACTGTCAGGCATTCAGATGTTCCATCCATCCGAAGGCAGCAATAGCCATACAATACAATACAATACGTTAGCCATTGTACAGCCCCACTCAATCAACTAACAATAAATTTCAAATCAATACAACGTAACGCCAAAGAGGTTTTTTCGTCCATTTAACAAATCCGAGTAATGGGACCAATTTTGTCCACCACAAAAGCGAAATCGGAAATTCTGATAATGATTTGGACGATTTAAAAGAACCTAAAAATACGCAATCCTGTTTTTGAAATCTTTCGTGTTCGACTACCATTGAACATAAACAATAATTTATCTTGGGGAAAAATTAATTTTTAATCGTGACATACGATTACAGAGTTATTGTCACGATCGCTTTAAGAGGTGATAGTATAGGTCATTAGGTGTAGGGCTTATGGCTAACTAATAACAGCCGCACGGATCGATCCATCGGTTAAGCTACACTTGCCGCGGTTGGTCCGTGGATGGGTGACCATCTTTACATACCAAAACCCCTCCGTGCCTCAGAAAGCACGTTAAGCCCTTGGTCCCGGCTGTCATTCGTGGATCTTTGACAGTCGTTACGGGTCGTCAGAAGCCCGAAAGTCTGACAAACAGTCTTACCAAGGGGTATCGTATTACCTAGTAACTGGCTTGTGGAGGTCAGATAGGCAGTCGCTCCATGTAAAATACAGTATTCAGGTGCATCTGGTTAGACTGGAAGCCGACCCCGACGTAGTTGGGAAAAGGCTGGGCTGTTGATGAGTAGACGTCATTAGGTATCAAATCACTCACTGGTGAAATGAACCATCAAATGAACCACTTTCGAGATATTTTATATTTTCAAAAAACAGTGGATATGAAAGATTGATTTTTCTTCCTAATAAATCTAGTTATATCAGTATAAAACTGATTTACATCCGTCACCTCACACTCACCGTAAACTTGCAATTTGTTACGAAAGACAAAAAATACGAAAATTGTTACGATTTTGGGGTGATTATTTAAATATGGTGGTGGTGGTGGTATGGTGGTTAGGAATTATTGTTATTGACATGAACTAGGACTAATTAGAAATGCAAAAATAAAACAAACTACTATTTACATTAGTTATTTTTTAAAACAATTTTCACATTTGTATGTCCACTGGTTTTTGAAACAATAAAATATCTCGAAGGTGGAACATGTGACATGTCTCGAGTAACCCAGTATATACTTTTGACATGGTGATTCTTTTTCCCGACTTATCAGCCTGTTATTGTTCTACGGCTTATATAAAGCAAGTATGTATTTTTACAAACAAAAGCACAGAATACATAATAGTGTAAGTAGTACAGAAGATTCACTCCGCAAAATCACTACTCTCTCTATGACTCTTGCTACGACATAATAAAGTGAAATTCAATTGCGCGGCAGACCACACTGAATTAGCCCGACAAGTCGAGTCCGCCAGGTACTTGTACCTTCATACCTAAAATGCGGAGTGCGCCTGGCCTGGCAAAAGTAAGAAATGCACTAGTTACGCATTGAATAGTTTTATAGATGACACGTGCTCCGTTTTATCAATTTTATCACAAAACAAAAAACAAACATGCAGGAATGTTTGTACTAAATATTCACTTTATCACTTTATGTTCACACGTATTTGAAATACCTGCATATATGGAATCTTAGCAGTTCCAAGCGATAAAAATAAATAGTTGTGATCCTAAAAAAAAAAACCATAAAAGGGCGAATTTAGCATCCGGTAGCATAGTAATTAAAGAACTCAGCGATAATGGCCGCATCGCGTGTAGTTTATGTTTTTCTGCTGTTTGTGCTTGTGGCTGTCGTCACCGAAAAACTGAACCCGCTGTCCGATGGATTCATTAATTTGATCAACTCTAAGCAAAACTCATGGATAGCGGGCAGAAACTTTCCAGTACATACACCGTTTTCATACATCATGAATCTAATGGGTTCCTTGGAAGACGAAAACTTTGTGCAATTACCAAAGATGGAACATCACGCCGAGCGGATTGGAAGTCTTCCAGAGAGCTTCGACCCGAGAGATAAATGGCAGAACTGTCCCTCCCTGAACGAAATAAGAGACCAAGGCTCATGCGGCAGTTGCTGGGCGTTCGGTGCTGTAGAAGCCATGACCGACCGGTATTGCATACATTCCAACGAACAACAGAATTTCCATTTCTCTGCTCAAGATCTTGTGAGCTGTTGTTCGATTTGTGGTAGTAGCTGCCAACATGGAGGTTACCCGTGGTCTGCTTGGTCTTACTGGAATTCCACGGGTATTGTGTCAGGAGGGAACTACAACTCGAATGAAGGCTGCAGACCGTACGAGATAGCTGCCTGCGAACATTATGTAACAGGCAAATTGCCGCCTTGTGGCGAAATGGTTGACACTCCGAAATGTGTAGAGGCCTGTGAGTCGAGCTACAACACTGATTATGATAAAGACAAGCGTCGCGGCAAGCACGTGTATAGAGTACCTTCTGATGAAGAACAAATTAAAGCTGAACTATTTGAGAATGGACCCGTAGAGGCTGGCTTTGTAGTATATAGTGATTTTACTACTTATAGAGAAGGTGTGTACCAGCATGTGGAAGGCGATGTTATGGGCAGACATGCTGTTAAAATTTTAGGCTGGGGAGTAGAGAATGGTAAAAAGTACTGGCTCATAGCAAATTCTTGGAACCCAGAATGGGGTAATAAGGGATTCTTCAAAATGCTACGAGGAGAAGACCACTGCGGTATAGAAAGCGAGATATTAGCCGGTGAACCACTTATCAAATGAATAACTTCTGTGTCTGCTTTTAAGAGTAAATAATAATAATAAAAAAACTTTATTGTTTATGAACTAAGCATTCATATTCACAAAAAAAAAATGTTTCGGTTCCAATGCTAAGTTTGTGTCTTTTCAGTGTAAAATTGTGGGTTTAACTCGTAACACAATACTTGAAGTTCCCAGTTCCCTAGTTAGGTGGGTAAAATATTCCTGGTGAAATGTTGGTGAACTATACAGATACACATAAATAGGCTTACAATTCAAGAATAGAGGCGCGATATTTATACAGGGTGTACAAGAAAGGTGAAGAGTGTGGTACAGACCATCAAACTGCACCACTTTCTTCATGGGACCGACATCGTACGTAATCGAGAAAAAATTATCAGCTATCCTTTATAAAACTTCAATACCTACTCGACGATGTATGGGACGGCTGAATTTTTTTTCTTGATTACGATGTTGGTCCCATGGAGAAAGTTGTTCAGTTTGATGGTCTATACCTATGTACTTTCTGATACACCCTGTATAAAGAGAGAAAGAAAGACATTTTGGTTTTTTTTTTATGTTGTTGATATAAGATCAAGGCTGCCAGTACCAGGATTAATCCCTTATATTCTCAAAGTATCAATGACTATATTTTCATCCCTTTCACGAGTTACTGATAAATAATATCCCTGACAACCTCCCACTGGGAGGTGTCGATAAGAAATAAAAAGTGACCTGCGTCACTTGCGTACGTTAGCGTTGGAGAAGTTTCCTTTCTTCAAAGTTTTCTTATCGTCTGTAGCTCAAGGGACACGTTTGTGTAGTTGGCATACTTATACCTACTTTAAAAACCGTTGTTGGGCTATTTTGGAATAAAACGACTTGAATACATTGACAAAAGGTTCCTAAAAAAATTAAGTTCGAGAAATGTACAATACAATATCCTACCATGTATAAATAAAATACGTAGGTAGGTACTTAGTATTTATATACCGTTTCAAGAAACTTTAAAAACAACTTTGAAAACCACTTTTAAATAACTAATTTGTTACAAAGTTACATTAATTTTGTGGGTACGTTCTAGGAATTTTATTTACAGAGTCAACTCCAGAAGTCTCAATTCTATTGAAACCATGATCCGTATTCCTTGAAACGAGGCGAAAGCCCAGAAACGAAACCCGAGGCGTTGATGAAACGAAAACCCAGGCTCACCACTGGCTATTGCAACATTGAAATTAATAAATTATAATACCGAAGTCTTTTAAAATTCATGAGTCATGACAGCTTATGTTCGTAGAGACCTCAAGAATATTTGTGACGCATAATCAGCCTATAATGTTCCCACTGCTAATCAGGCCTCCTATCTGTGAGACCACGCGGGCCCAGTGTGGGTTGGTAGATGTCACATGTCTTCGAATTTTTGGTTCTAAGACATGCCGGTTTCCTCACGATGTTTTCATTCACCTTTTTGAGAGCAGTGGTGATAAAATAGGTACACAAAGTAAAGCGTCTGCTTGGGTTTAAACCCGTGACCTACAACTCGTAAGTCAGGGCCGTTACCACTTACTCTCATTTGTGATGGGATGTACTTAATTCTTGAAATCTGAGGGTTAGTTGTGTAATACACAACGGCAATCGATCCCAATGCCTTTTATTTTGACAGTTCACCTACGTTCATTGCGATATATACGTTGTTGAGCAGACGAATTTTTCAAACCTATGAAGCAATGGATTAGTAATATCCCTCAAAACTTTCGGATTGTGAGCGAAACTGTGTTACCCAATTAGGTTTGTGGAAATATGATTCGCGACTGTAACAAATATGCATTTTTTTATGTAACGTTTATACAAAAGAATACAGGATTAAATTATATAGCAACCAAAAACCACTAAGGTTTTTCTTGTGCTATCATGAGTCTATCTCAAATTATAACCATAAGAATGATCAATACATTTCTCTAAGTTAAATTTGTTCCACAATGTCATGATTTCCGAAATCAAACTTAAAGAGAACAAATCTTACTTAGATAGATGTATTAATGATTCTTATGGTTATAATTATGTAAATGCATATTTGTTATTGTCGCGAATTATATTTTGATAAACATATAACCTGACACTGACCTGCAAATTGCAAAAAACGTAAGAAAACTTGAATTTCGCGGGCTACCACGCACACTCACTTTAAAACGCCATACTCATGTTTTAAGATTTGACAAATTACTGCCCAGATAATGGAACATCTAATTAGGTCGATTCAAAGGCCTGTCTTTACCTTTGTCCACAATACACTAGTATTTTAAAACTTATTTTTGAAAAATATTTAAGTACTTTGTTTTAATAAATAATCTAGTTGATTTACTCACTAGCTATGTAGATACTGTGTTTCCATTTTTTTATGTGTACACCTAACTGATTCCGAGATGGGAATTTTTCGTGCACATGTTAAATAAATTCATGGGTGCCGAGATGGGAACGAGCCTAGATGGGACTAAACCGAATATAGGTAGGTCAAGGGTATACACTAAGCTATGCTCTTCATTTACGTCACTATCCATATTGGCCTCTAGTAGTTCACCATTTCAAGCTTCTCCAATTGCACGTTATTAAGTACAGTCTTTGGCAACTCTCGTCCATCAATTTGCGAATATCGATCCTGTATTTGATGCAACTTGAATATGTATTAGGTTTTGCATCAACGAATTAAAATTGAGCGTTGATCCGTAACTAATGGCTAGTTTACATAGTGCGAGCTAGCACGCGAGTCATCCTAACGAGTAGCTGCAGTGCAGCAACTCGCACTGTGTGGACGTATCATACGAGTTACTCGCACTTGCGAGTTGGACAGTAGTTCGCAGCCGAGTAATGTCAAGCGTTTTTTCTTTTCACTCGCCTGCTTGCCTCGCTCGCCATGCGAGCGATGGAGGACCATCACTCGTATCGTTCGGATACTTTCGGCAGTAGCTCTGTCAGTTTTAGGCAGTAGCTTGCGAGTAGTCAGTCGCAAGAGGATCCCGTAGTGCATTTTTTTAAAGTCAAGGCTTTTTTTAGACTAGAATTTTTTTAGAGAAAGCTGCCTGGGAAACTTTCTATTCAGGTAAATAGTTTTGTTGATTCATCAATGTCGACATTACTGTTTTGGTTCAAGCCAAGCCATGTGCTCGGTGGCATTCCCATCGGCAAATATGACGAAATTCCATAAAACTTTCAGCCCCTATTTAGCCCCTGAAGAGGACGAATTTTCAAAAATATTAGAGCTCATTTTCGTTATTTAAGAAGCTCTTGTGCAAAAGTTCATGCTTCTAAGCGGTTTAGGCAGAGCGTTGTCTGTCAGTGATTGAATGAATTAATGAATGAATGAATGAATACATTTAAGATTTTTATTACGTAGAAATGGTGATGATGAACTGTTGCGCCAATCTCAAAGCATTAAATTTCTTCTCTTCCTTAGCAACATCTTTATCAGCACGCCAAAACACGCCAAAACTCTAGGTATTCGATACTTGTCACGAGACGTAATCGATACCAATTTTACTCGACACCAATTAAAAAGTATCGTCTAACTCAACATATTTGTATCAAGTCAACCCTATATATTAATATACCTACAAGGTTTTGGTAAAAGCATCACGTTTCGTTGATCGACGTCGGACTCATATTGCGTCAGTCACGTCGGCGCAATAGGCCGTGATAGAGTTTCAGGACTCCTTCAATCTTTGGCCTCAGCCCAACTTATGACCTGGTGATATGAAAATCGCCTGACGCCATATTTTTTTATTATTTTTGTTATATTGGTTGCGTATTTAACTTTTGCACAAAAGTTGGAAATTACTACAATAATAATTACCCGTCCGTCGTCCGTCATAAATTTCCCGTCAGATTTCCAAAATCCTAAATTATAACACTTGAGAAATATAAAGCGATATTTTTACTAAACAAACACAAACTGTCATTAATCAAAAGCGAAGTTAAACAAGTTGATCTAAACCTTTAAAAGATCAATAGATCTCCGAACGTCGAATTTCAAACCACGGTTTAAATGAGGCTCAAACTTCGACACCCCTTCCCGCTTCCCCGTCACACAATTAACTGAAGAGGGAGATGATAATTTATAGATTTGCCTCCAATTCAAATACTCCGGTTGAAAGTTTGAACAACTTTAAATTGGTTTTAATTTAAACGCTGCCCATTTTACATGGAAAACATGGCGGACGCCTGAAGCGCGTATTTAGAGCTTTGTTTTTTTTTTTGTACGGTAAATATATAATAATATTCGTGGAAAATATACATTGTAGAAATTATGTCCTGTCCTGAAATGAAGAAAGTACCATACCCACGATACGAAATATCTTTTTAAACGTGAAATTAACTTTAATGAAATTTTGGGAAACTTTAAGGATTACGCCCTTTCGGGAATTCTTAAACTAATATTTTAGAAGAAAATTTTGATCGGATGAAAATTTTAAACAAAGTTTAAGAGTTTGAACTCAAGTTTGCTCCCCTTCTATTTTAAAGAAGATGCTTTATACTCAAGAACTTGTTTAAATGTACCAAGTGTTAGTAAAGACATTTTGTGAGGACAGGCAGCGTTGAATTACTTTTAACGCAGAAAATTTCGTAATATCATCGAATTTGGACTTTGATTATAACTATGTAGGTACAGTCAGCGGCACATCAGCGGTAACCATTTCACATTGACAGCGCCTTTATGTCGTAGTATTAAGACCGATATTCTTTGTGCAAGATATTACTACTGATGTGCGGTTAACCGGACATCAGATCAACTTTTAGATAATTAGATACCACAAGGAATTTTCAGCTAAAAAATTTCTAGGTAAAAAATATCTAAGCCGAATGGATAAGAATTTTTTTCCAATTAATAATTGAAATGTCTGTTCATCAAACAACTATTTATTTGATAAATATGACATAATTTCCACAGCCGACACGAACATACCTACCTACAAAAAACTATTATCAAATTTGATAAACTGTCTAGACAATATTCAAATTGTATTGAATATTTTAAACAAAAATATGTGCGTGTCGGACCACGCACAATGAAGAGTTCCGTAGTTGGGATGAATTTATCCCAAGAACGAACTTAACATTGTAGTTGAAAAACATGTTCTCTCATATATTCCAACTGCAAATGTAAGTTAGTCGACTATTACTCGTTAACTTGCTGTGATAATATATAGTTTTCCTTTTAACTTCCTGCCGTTAATTTTTTTCACATATCCAAAAGCAACCATTTAGCTGGCGGGGGACGACGACGACAACACTTAACTCCATAAAAAATAAGCACTTTTAAAACTTATTATTATATTATTGCGGTTTTGACAATTCCGCAATATTTTTCAACGGCTTATCCAACGAGACCCCACACCATGGGATAGACGAGAAAAAAAAAATACCATCCCCACTTTACGTGTGCAAGGGACTACCTTCCTTGCACGTAAAGTCGGGATAATATTATAAAGTTTGTACTACATTTTTTTTTCAAGATTTTATTTTACTACTTGGCGAAACTAGACTGTTTTTCCATCGCAAGGCGTACCGAGAACGGGACATTAACGAGAAACGAGATTATACGTCTCGTTCCCGGTGCGATCGTGTACCTATGAATTCCTTTTTGACTACGGAACCCTAAAAAGTGTTTTTCCGAACTAAAATTAGCAAGCTATCCATATTTTTTGTAACCCAATTCGATCACCTTGATCCGAAAGTTATTTAACTGGATCAAACATAAAGTGGAGTAAAAATAAAATGTATGTACGGTCAGCAACAGAAGTCGGTTAACACTGCTACTTTTTGACATCATCTAAATTAACACAAAATGATTCGATAAACTGAAATTTATTAATGTATGTAGGTATATGTTGTATATGTATATGGTACACCACGGACTACCTACAGAATTGTCTCTCCTTGTCCCCATACTCCATCCACAGGTTGTCTGTAAAAGATCGCTTTTAGCGATAAGACCGCCCATTGTGTCTGCACTCTATGTAAAATTTCAACATTGTACCATTGTAACCTGTAATTTAAATGGTGTGCATAATAAAGAGTATTCTATTCTATTTTATTCTTTTTTTCGTTTAACTGTTAAGAGTTAATGTTCTTAAAATTTTAAGTACTTCTGTTCCGATTAGAATTAAATATTTCGCTTAATAATTAAGATTAAAAAACTGCAAGTGTTAATCGACTTTTGTTGCTGACTGTACCTACAACAAAATTAAGCTTATTTAAATGTGTATTACAGTACGACTATGTTCAAAGGTTCCATCGTTTATCTTCGGAAAAACCGAAATATAGTGAATAAAATGTGACTGTCTACCAATAGAAATTGATTTATATTCCCACCTAAATTAGTGTAGATTGACGCACTAATTCCGTCACTCTCCTAGTGGATCAGTCATATTTAATTCGGCGAGGTTCGGTTTTTCCGAAGATAAACGTTGAAAGTGGTCGTACAAACTATAATATACCTACGTACAGTAGTACGTAGGTATATTATAGTTTGTATAGGTACACTAACTCTACGCTCACCCATTTGGGGTTTGGTTTAGTGGTGTTACAAATCTGACTGACTGACTCGGTTTCTGTAACTCATTTTCGGGTGACCACTGAAAATCAGCGCTGTGTCGTGGGCCCCCCATAGCACAGCGTCATGCTGACCGGAAGCCTTCTTGTCACAGTCACGATGTACAGCGGCCGACTATTATTTCTGTTCTGTGCTTGTGCCTTATAGTTTCGCCATGTCCGTCCGTCCGCACTTTAGCTCAGAGACTCTTAGTACTAGAAAGCTATAATTTGGCATGGATATAGATATATATTTATCATACCGACAAAGTGGTAAAATAAAATCATGAAAAAAAAAAAATCTTTTAGGGATTTATAGGGAGTTTAAAATGGTTTTTTTTTTCTCGTCTACGCCATTCTGTGGGGTGTTGTTGGATGGGTCCTTCAAAAATATTACGGGTTTGTGAAAACAATTTTTCTATTTAGGGATCCGTTTCTGAAATATTAAGCTTTAAAGTGCCAATTTTTGTTAGAGTCAAGTGTCCCAATGCCAGCTAAACGGTTAGTTTTGGGTGGGTGAAAAAATTCATGGTAGTAGTATATATAACGAAGTTAAAAGAAAAACTATCACAGCTAAATAGGCTTTTCAAGTTTACGAGTATGACAGGTTCTGTATATTTATGTAGTAAAATACGAACAATAATAAAGAGCATGACATTCCTTTGGTCTGTTAAAAATTGAAACTATCAGTTACTAATTTCAAATAAACAACTGGATCAATTAATATCAAAAGAAAATTATGTACATTATATTCCTTTGTTTTATAGTAATTCTAAACTGTTGATTCAATACTCTTTAACGGAACTTCCGGTGTGAAATAGTATTATTTGACCTGTAAAATTAAATTGAAATATGTTAATTGCAAACTATGGTTTCAACGAAAAATTTACATTTCTTAATATTTATAGTAAACCCAGCATGGCATAGCGCTTGAACAGTTTCTTTTAAGTAATACAGACCCTCATCTATCGTTGAAAATGGGATAAGAATATCATCAATATAAACTAACAGAAACTTCAAGTGTTGAACTGCCTTCGTGATCGCCCTTTGAAACACAGACGGTCCATTACAGATACCAAATGGCATTTTCAAAAATTCGTAATGGCCGTCGGGAGTTACAAAAGCAGTGTATTTTATTGAATCAGATGCTACTGGAATTTGGTAAAATCCGTTTTTCATATCAATGGAAATGAAATATTTAGCTTTGCCTAGCCTGTCTATCTGGTCTTCGATGAGAGGAAGAGGGTACCGATCTTTTTCCAAAATTTTATTTAGTGCTCTGTAATCTATACAAAGTCTATCGCTTCCATCCTTCTTTTTAACTAAAATAACTGGGTTTGCAAAAGGAGAATTACTTTCACGAATTATATTTTGCTTCAAAAGTTCCTGTACTATCTCATTAACCTTCTCCCTCTCAATCGGTGCCAGACGATAAGGGCGATAATACACGATTTCATTTTTAACTAAGCGCAATTTTAATTCACCGGTTTTTACTGTACTAGTCTCATCCAAGACGGAAGGGTATTCCTGAAAAATTTTCCTTATTTTTTCTTGTATATCTGAATCAAGATGCTCAATTTTTAAAGTTAATTCATTTAATTCTGACATGTTAGTAACTAAATTTACTCCCGCCTTGGTTTGAACTGGCTTCCTAAATAATTGACTACCCAATGAATCTGTAACAATCTGTATGTCTGGATACTGAACAGCGTTTCTGCCTATAAGTAAATTATATTGAAAATCATGATCCCTGACAACATGTATATCTAATTCTAAACAAACTTCTTTGAATTGGACCAGCACAGTAATGATAGCAAAAACATAAATTTTATTTGGTCCTATTCCGTTTAAATAAATTGATGTTGGTGAGAAATGGCACCCCAAACGCCTTGCTACTGATTCTTTTATTAAACTACAATTGGCTCCTGTGTCTACTAGTGAATCAACTGACACTTCATTAATAATAACACGAGTCAAGTTTAATTCGGTCTTTCTAAAAAATTAACTTCCTTATTTGGTACTATGGTAATGGATGAAGATTTGTCTGATTCAGCTCGTTGCTTATGATAGCAGACTGATTCAGTGTGACCTGTCTTTTTGCAATACGTACATTTTTTTGTTCGATAATCATTAGGTTTAGATGATTGCGGGACTTGAGACACTGTGGAGTTTTGAGCAGATGTTTGCTTAGTTTTGGGACAATATAACTGTACATGGCCAACTTGATTACAAGCGAAACACTTCTTTTCACCAATACCAATAAGCTTTGGTCGTTTAGCTCCCGAGGGACCTGAATCACTGCTTTCTAATGGTCTCTTTTTGGTTTTCACATAAATTGAAAGAAGAGATATAAGTGCAGCAGTTGTGGTGACGCCACTATTTAGTGACACCATCCTAACGTCAACATCAGTTATTCCACCGCACACCAATTCAATCAGTTGTTCATCACTAAAAGATATTTTAGTATTTCGATACAATCTTATTTTTTCTCTAGCGTACTCACCATAAGAATCAGCAGAATCCGATGTATGTAGAACCGCTTTGCTAAGCCTCTCGGATAAGTTTTTCTTTTCAGGATAGGCGTCGATAAGGTCCGTAGAAAACGTTTCCCAAGTTCTGCCTTCTGATGGTTCCCAGGACTCGAACCAGGTCACGGCGGAACCTCTGAGAGCCTTCCCAGCTTTAGCTGCTGTCTTGATACTGCTCCACTTTAAATCGGTGCGGAGAGTCTCAATGCTGTCGCACCAACTCTTGGCTCCGCAATCGTTCTTGTCGGGGTCAAATAGCGGCAGAGCGATGTCATCATCTTTTTGCTGGGTTGTAGACACAGCATCCCGGATTGCTTTGAGAAGATTGGTAATCACTTCAGAATCCATCCTGAAATATATACAAAATAAATATTAATTATAAGAGGCTAAGGAGGTGATCCCACTTCTGATGTCAGAAACTAATTCATATTACATTAATGTTAAGTTACAAAAGTCATAAACTATAAGGTTTTTTGTTAGACTGAACTATTTCTACAGAGAAAGTAGTATTATAATCAGGAGAATAACAAGGGAACAGATATGTAGCTGAATAATTTTTACCTCTCTAATTTACCGTTTGCTAAATCTACATAAAGTATATAGTTGTAGTCTCAAGGTTTGTATTTTTTCATGAAACATGACAATTAATGCTGGATCGTCATAATTATAGTGAGGCAAGGAGAATAGACAACTACATAAATAATGTTATAATATCCACTTTAATACGTCACACAAAAATACATCATCACTTTAAAAAACTTAAAACTTTTTTTTTGTTCATATGATTTGGAAACTCTGGCAATTTACAATGCATTAAAACATTTTAGAGTATACCTTTTGGGTATTAAATTCAAAATTTTTACAGACTGTAATTCTATTAAAGCTACGATGAATAAAAAAGATTTAACTCCCCGTGTTGCCCGATGGTGGACCTTTTTACAAGATTTTGATTTTGAAATTGTATATAAAAAGGGTAAATACATAGGCCACGTTGATTTTCTTAGCCGTAATCCTGTTGGGAACCCCATTCCTGTCAACTCTACAGTTCAACTCTACAGCATTAGTCAGTGATTCTGTAAGGCATCAAACTGACGCCATCAATAAAACACAAAGTGTAACTAAGGTAGTTAATTTAATAGAAGATCCACAATCTTGGCTAGAAATTGCCCAACAAAATGACCCAGAAACTCAAAATCTAATTGCCCAGGTTACATCTGGTGAATTAGACGAAAATCAATATGTTTTATGTAATAATTTGTTATTTTATAAGGTGCGCCCCAACGAGCCAAAGCTTTATGTTCCTAAAGGTTCAAGATTTAGTCTTTTGAGACTTTTTCACGACGAGAACTGTCATGTGGGGTTTGACAAAACTTTCAAAAAACTTTCTGAATATTTTTGGTTTCCTCGCATGTGCACTTTTGTTCGAAAATACTTAAAACATTGCTTAATATGTTTAGAACGTAAAGGTCATTCAGGTCCAAAGCAAGGATTTTTACATCCTATTGATAAAAGTCCAATTCCTTTCCACACAATTCATTTAGACTGTACAGGTCCATTTGCACGAACCAATGATGGATACAAATATATTTTACTCATAGTGGATGGATTTACAAAATTTTGCTTGTTGAAACCCCTGAAAACACTTAATGCCCAAGAACTAATACCCATTATTAGGGAAACCATTACTTTATTCGGCACTCCATCAAAAGTAATTACAGATAGGGGTACTAATTTTAGCTCCACCCAAATTCGTTTCTTATTTAACGAATTACAAATAGAACATCATATGATTTCCACGGGTACGCCAAGGGGTAACGGGCAAGTGGAACGGTATGTTACTACTGTTATCGATATGTTAAATACTACATGTAATGGTTCATCAGATTGGCCAAGCGGGTTGTGGAAAGTACAGCAGTCAATCAATTCCACTGTCCAGAAATCCACGGGTTTCACGCCAGTTCGCTTGCTCATTGGTTGTAATGCAAACATCCCGTCTATCCAATCTCGTCTAAATGATATTGTTATTCCTGAAAATAACTTTGATGTAAGGGCAGATCGCGAACTAGCTTATCAGCGTTTATGTTCAGAGGCCGATAAATTCAAAACCCGTTTTGATGTTGTAAGGCGAGATAACAAGGTATTTAATGTTGGTGACACTGTATATGTAAACCAAGACCACAGGCGTCATGATAGGCTAAGTCCCAGGTTCAAAGGCCCTTACGAAATAATTGGCATTCTACCAAACGATAGGTATTCTCTTAGAGGGATAGGAAACTTAAGGAACATAATTATAGCTAAAGATAAGTTGAGATTATGGCCCGGTGTATGGGTTGATGAGAATGTTTAAAATTGTACAGATTTAAGTTTGCAAATTACATTGTCATTTATAGTGATTATTATTAGATTATAATGATTAAACGATAGATATTTCATAAGGTTTAATTAAACTGTTATTACCTAAATATTTGTTTTCTTTCAACACCAGATGTATGTATATGTTATGATGAATGTGAAATCTGAACTGCTGAAGTTAGTTGTTTTGTTCTAGCTTAACTCATGTGCAGCAGGTGTAGTGGCTAGATTAATGTCTAAAACAACTGACCGTTGTTATTTCGTCATCTTAATGTGAGAAGATTGACGGTAACAATGAAAATGTATTAAACAAATTGATATGTATATTGATGATCTTATGTAATGTAATTTGTACTTCGAGAACGAAGTACATGTCAGTATGGCCGTGACAGGTTCTGTATATTTATGTAGTAAAATACGAACAATAATAAAGAGCATGACATTCCTTTGGTCTGTTAAAAATTGAAACTATCAGTTACTAATTTCAAATAAACAACTGGATCAATTAATATCAAAAGAAAATTATGTACATTATATTCCTTTGTTTTATAGTAATTCTAAACTGTTGATTCAATACTCTTTAACGGAACTTCCGGTGTGAAATAGTATTATTTGACCTGTAAAATTAAATTGAAATATGTTAATTGCAAACTATGAATTTTATTATCACCTTAAAATGTAATTTTATGTATCTTAATATGTGATTTAAAAATGTAAGCTATTTTCTACTATTTTTGTGTTTGTTATAAGTTGATCAATTGAACTAGACGGTCGGATATAAAAGCAATGGACAGTGCGCTGTCTAGTTCAGTTGAGCTTCGACTACGGAACGGAACACTTCTCTTCAAAGTTAAGTATCTTGTTTTTATATTGTTATTTTTAAAGTGATGATGTATTTTTGTGTGACGTATTAAAGTGGATATTATAACATTATTTATGTAGTTGTCTATTCTCCTTGCCTCACTATAATTATGACGATCCAGCATTAATTGTCATGTTTCATGAAAAAATACAAACCTTGAGACTACAACTATATACTTTATGTAGATTTAGCAAACGGTAAATTAGAGAGGTAAAAATTATTCAGCTACATATCTGTTCCCTTGTTATTCTCCTGATTATAATACTACTTTCTCTGTAGAAATAGTTCAGTCTAACAAAAAACCTTATAGTTTATGACTTTTGTAACTTAACATTAATGTAATATGAATTAGTTTCTGACAAGTACGTCAAGTTTACGAGTACGTCGAGTTTACGAGTACGTCGAGTTTACGAGTACGTCGAGTTTACGAGTACGTCAAGTTTACGAGTACGTCGAGTTTACGAGTACGTCAAGTTTACGAGTACGTCGAGTTTACGAGTACGTCGAGTTTACGAGTACGTCAAGTTTACGAGTACGTCGAGTTTACGAGTACGTCGAGTACGAGATTTTATTAGGAAAAGTAATAATTTTGTACAAATTCCATTAAATATTACTTATATGTATTACGTTGTTAGTTGTATAAAACAGGTAGTAAATATAAATTTATGAACCATGTAAAAATATACAAAAATAAAATCATAACATTCTTATTAATATTGATTGTGCAACTACGGAGCCCTAAGACTGCGCGTGGCCCGACACGCGCTTGGCCGGTTTTTATTATTATTCGAGTTATTCATCGTATTGTGTGCACGAGTGTGTGCGACAAATAAACCCATTTGCTTTCTTACTTTCATAGCCAAAAAAGCGTCCACTATTATGTAGATCCTCAGCATCGGCACGACGACTGCTTCTGCGCTTTTCACATCCAGGAATCCTGCAACCTCAGTGGTTGACCCAACGCACGGTAGACCTCGTCGATCTACGGGTACCTTGGGTCAGCTACCAAGGTGAAAGATGTGTAAAAAAGAGTATTTCATAATAATTAGATGATTATATTCATATTAGAACGGAATCCGCTGGATGAGGGAAGCACAGAACCGGTCGAAGTGGCGGTGCTTGGGGGAGGCCTATGTCTGTCTAAATGATGATGATGATGATATTAGAACGACGTGTTTCCTAATGTAGTGCATGCATCAGAGATCATCGAGCAGGGAATTAAGTACCATGTTTAGCTCGAAATCCGAACCGACTAGGCGACTGGCCGACGTCACTACGTTCCTAACTAAAGCCGTTCGATGGAACATGTTCAGTGTATTGTGAGGATTTTCGGACGAACAAAGCGCGTCCTGTTGTTCTTGATGTACAACAGAAAACCGTCCGTGCTTGAGCCTGAATACGCAACGTTGAGTATCATAATCTTAACAAATATGTTTAACATCCAACTTACGATGCTTTGTTGTATTTCTCAGTAGCAGCCCTGTGTCTGTCTGTAGTCTGGATTTGTGTCTGATTGAAGGTTCCTTCAAAAAGGTGCGACACGCGACGCAAATCGCACATGACACTAAGGCACCGCTCGTCGCGCGACATGCGATGCCTTTGTGTCGCGTGCGATTCGTTTGTAGGAGTCTTGATGGTAGCAATTGGGTCGCCCTCTATTATGTGAGATTGATACGTAACTGCTGAAATGTGTGTGTCCCATTATACTTATTATATGTATAATTATGCAGGTCATCTTTGTCTTACCCTTCGGGAAAACAAGGTGTGACGTTATGTTTCCTGACGTTATGTGTCCTCTCTCGTCTCGCCACGAGACTCATGAGGCCTTAAATGATAAATGATAAATAAATGATACATGATTTATTTCTAAAAGTATGTTTGTACAAACACTTACATGTGAATCATATTTTTAAAAGATGAGGTCGGCATTTCCTATACTGACTACTCTGAGAAGAAAGGCCGAAACAAAATAGAGTCCACAGTCTCTTTCCAGACATAATCTTGGTCAGATCATGTGAAGACCATGTCGATTGGTGTCTGAAATGGTCTTTTGAGGAAAGAACCACATAGATTAAGTGGACCGGTCCAGTCAATGCACGCATTTGTCAGTAATTGTGCAACTCAACTCAGAACATAAGGAGCTCAACGATTTGATGATCGCGTTATAATGATAGTAGCTCATACGAATGCTAATAAAGCTGCCAGGTGCCCCGAGTGAACCAGACTCACTGACATACTGAAAGACTTCGACAACTTTGACTTATTGTGTGGTGGAGAATAGTTATTAGTATAGTTCATAGTGGCCTCGCATTTTGCAATTTTTTCATATTTATATAAATAAATAAAGCCAAAATTCCGAAGCAAGTTTTTCATAAAATGCGCGATGTCACTTTTTTGTGCTCGTTGATTGAACCTACCTACATAAGAAAATGAAATGAAAAATATATTCTAATAATATCTCTTAAATGGTTTAGGGTTTAGTCCATAGCGGCCTCAGAATTTTGAAATATGTATGGAATAGCTATAAAAATCTAAAACCATAAAACTACTAAAAACGCTCAGAATTAACAATAAATTTCTCATTACTACATTAATATTATTACGTAAAATGTATATCAGAATAAATGTCAGAATAAACGTTAGTTCAAAAGAAATTAAAATTTCACACTTTAAACAAAAAATAAATTATTATAAAACTCAAAATAAACATAATTACAACTGCCACATTGCTACAAAATGCGATGCGTCACCGTGCTTTTTCTTTTTCTAACTAATTTGTCAAAACGCAATTTTGTGATATGCCTCTTAAGTATCTTCTCTCATAGAGGCTTTTCATACACCCAAACAATGCGCTGAACTTTAAATAAAAAAACACGAAATCGTTTATAATTTCGTCCTATACAAGCAAAGTCACTTCAAAGCAATCAATCATTATGGCCACGTCAATTTTCAATTAAGCAAAAACAAAAAAGTAAGGTGGGACCGCCTACACTTTAACAGATTTGAACGAACATTATAGCCACAGAAGACCCTCGTTTATAAGGTCCGAGAGTAATAGTGATAATTTAATGTCACTTTGATATGAAAAGATGTAATGGGCTGTCTGACCGAAGCGTAAGTCATTGTACCGACGGCAAACGAAATACGTGTGCAGGTAAATAATATCGTCTACAATCTACAATACTTTTGTGCGTGTGCATCGCTTGGCTGAATGTATGCTAGAGCCAAAGCTGGAACCTTAACGCTAAGAATGCTTAAGGTATTATATTAAAAAAAAAAAATAGCTTTTTTTTTCTTTTTTTTAGAATTTTTTCACTTTGATATGAAAAGATGTAATGGGCTGTCTGACCGAAGCGTAAGTCATTGTACCGACGGCAAACGAAATACGTGTGCAGGTAAATAATATCGTCTACAATCTACAATACTTTTGTGCGTGTGCATCGCTTGGCTGAATGTATGCTAGAGCCAAAGCTGGAACCTTAACGCTAAGAATGCTTAAGGTATTATATTAAAAAAAAAAAAATACCTTTTTTTTTTTTTTTTTTAGAATTTTTTCACTTTGATATGAAAAGATGTAATGGGCTGTCTGACCGAAGCGTAAGTCATTGTACCGACGGCAAACGAAATACGTGTGCAGGTAAATAATATCGTCTACAATCTACAATACTTTTGTGCGTGTGCATCGCTTGGCTGAATGTATGCTAGAGCCAAAGCTGGAACCTTAACGCTAAGAATGCTTAAGGTATTATATTTAAAAAAAAAAATAACTTTTTTTTTTCTTTTTTTTAGAATTTTTTCACTTTGATATGAAAAGATGTAATGGGCTGTCTGACCGAAGCGTAAGTCATTGTACCGACGGCAAACGAAATACGTGTGCAGGTAAATAATATCATCTACAATCTACAATACTTTTGTGCGTGTGCACCGCTTGGCTGAAGGTATGCTAGAGCCAAAGCTTGAACCTTAACGCTAAGAATGCTTAAGGTATTATATTAAAAAAAAAAAATAGGTTTTTGTTTCTTTTTTTTTTTTTAGAATTTTGGTGTATGTTTTTTGCTATTTATGGCCTAGCATCCTTTGAAAAGAAATACACGATACATAGAATTTAATTTTGTCGATACAAAAAAATTGCAAAGTTCTATCTATTTTTATTTTATGTTATTTTGAATATTAAAGAGTAACGCTTATGAGTTATTCAATGGAGTTTGCTTTAAAACATAGAGAGTAGTCGTAGCAAGGTTTAAGGAAAGCAGTTTTAGTTTTAATAATTTGTACTTTTTATTTAGAAAAGACAATTCCATTTGGCACATAATTATGTTGTTTTTGGCCTTAACGCAAAAATTCGAATTAAATACCTAAAAGTTGTTATTAATTTGTCTATACTTGTTATGTTAGGTAATGTTTAACTGACAAAGGGCAAATTTTTTAATCGTCAGATACCTATTTATGGAATAAATATGGCTGTTTGACAGCTTTTGTATATAAAATATGTCAAACCATCATGTTGCCCTTACATACATTAAATATTTGCACACCATCACTGCATGGTAGAATGAGTCTTTGTACTGAATTTTTTTATGTAACATCTTTTCAACCTACTACATTCAGTGCAACTATATGATTTTGATTATTTTGATTTTGAACTTATTAAGCCCTTTTGTGTCCCTTGTGAATTTTAATTTCTCAATGGCGATCAAGTACAATAGATTTTGCCTTAATTATCAGGTCTGGAGATAGTTTTTTTTTCTTTGTCTTACATTTTAGGGTTCCGTAGCCAAATGGCAAAAAACGGAACCTTTATGGATTCGTCATGTCGGTCTATCTGTCCGTCCGTATGTCACAGCCACTTTTTTCCGAAACAATAAGAACTTTAATGTTGAAACTTGGTAAGTAGATGTATTATGTGAACCGCATTAAGATTTTCACACAAAAATAGAAAAAAAATAATACATTTTGGGGCTTCATACTTAGAACTGAAACTCAAATTTTTTTTTCATGAAACCCATACTTGTGGGGTATCTATGGATAGGTCTTCAAAAATGATATTGAGGTTTCTAATATAATTTTTTTCTAAACTGAATATTTTGCGCGAGAAGTCCAAAGTGGTGAAATGTCCCCCTTGTAACTTCTAAAATAAGAGAATAAAACTAAAAAAAATATATGATGTACATTACCATGTAAACTTCCACCAAAAATTGGTTTGAACGAGATCTAGTAAGTAGTTTTTTTTTATACGTCATAAATCGTAAACCACAATTTACCTTTCATTCAATCAACTCAATTATTAAAATATCGATCAAAGTTACAACGAACTACAAGAACTTTTATATTATGTTACTTGCTGCTACGGAACCCTTCATGGGCGAATCCGACTCGCACTTGGCCGCTTTTTTTTAACCGGTGCTGTAAATAAACCACACGACTCAAACCATAGAGCTGAGAAGTGCTTTCCCAGAGAGGGAGAAGTAATTTGATGATCCACAAAAAAAAGACAAAAAAAAAACGTAGTGTCAAAAAATACGTAGTTGCCTGTAAACTATTTTGCCGAGTGTACTTAAAGGTGCTTACTTATGATGTAATAGGTGAAAGACGTGCTAGAATCTAGAATTAATGTGGGTTGCGTAGACTGTGAGTTAGCAATAATATGTCCCTTACATAGAACATATTATTATTATTATGAGATAGTGGCTAGATGAAGTACGTGGTCGTTCTTTATGAATTTTTGTGGTGCGCCACTTCGTACGGCATTTCATACAAACTTACAAGTCCTTTTATATTGAAATGAATGGACCGATTTTAATGAAACTTCATACACTTGAGCAAGATACACAGGTCTAAAAAGTTAGTTAAGAACATTTTCGAAAAAAACTTTAAAAAAAAAATACAACCGACTTCCAAAAACAACACTACAAAGTGAAAAATAACTTTAATTCCGGAAGTCGGTGTCTAGTTAAATGTATTTTTGTTTTTTGCCACTGACTTCCGAAATTAAAGTTATTTTTCACTTTGTAGTGTTGTTTTTGGAAGTCGGTTGTATTTTTTTGCAATAAAGTTTTTATTTTTCACTTTTTAGTTGTGGTACCCCACACAAATTCTAATACCACTACCTGAAAAAAAGGCAGACAACCAGTCTTACCAAGGGGTATCGTATTACCCAGTCACTGGGTTGTGGAGGTCAGATAGGTAGTCGCTCCATGTAAAATACCTACTGGTATTCAGCTGCATCCGGTTAGACTGGAAGCCGACCCCAACATAGTTGGGAAAAGGCTAGGCAGATTGATATATATATTTACCAATTTAGAAAAGCAATACTTGTTTAACTTCTTCTTTTCGAGTCAATGGAACTTTAAAAAAAAGTTGTGCCCAGTGCTGGAACGACTGGCCATATTAATAGCGGCGTCACTGATTAATTAACTGAACCCTTGATTTGGTTTACCTATAGAAGGTGTAGGTATCAGAAGGTGTGGTACAGACCATCAAACCGAACAACTTTCTCCATGGGACCGACATTGAAATCGCGAAAAAAATAATTTGCCGTTTTATACATTTGGGTCAAGTTGGTATTGAAGTTTTGTATGGGACGGTTGATAATTTTTTCGCGATTGCGATGTTGCTCCCGTAGAGAAAGTTGTTCAGTGTGGTGTACCGCACCGTTATATTTGACTCCACACCCTGTATTCTTGTACCTATTCGAAAAACCAAAACCAATTTTTCAACTTACTTATCTTCTCTCTCTACACTTTCCATAATCAACAGTAACACCAATCATATTAAAGCCACATCACACGGTTCAACAGAACAATGAGATCGAAGCGTCTTCCAAAAGTTCCAAACTCGAAAGTAATAGGAGTGCGTGATGGAAACGGATCCACCTTGATTGTACGAGAGACATTGAACTTGTAACTTTTCCACTTACCATACTGCTGTCATTGATAAGGTGAAACGTGGGCTGGGGGCTTAACTAAATTCAGATTATAAGGGATTGTTCTACTGGTTGATTAAGTTTGAGAAGATTTTGTATGTAAAGGTATAAATTGGTTTAGGTATGACTGTTGTTCGAGTTTTAATCGAACACTCAGTGAAAATGCATAATTGCATCGAACGCAAGTTTGCACATTCGCTCGAACACCTAATTGTGGGCCAGTTCGCGTTCAGATCTCATTAGAGACACCGCGTGCTCAAAAACCATTACCATTTTACCAATAAGTTAGAGATATAGTTAACCATAATTTACCATTTTTTGTGACTAAGTGTTTTAATAGATTCAATATAGCTATTTCCCTTATAATCCAAGACTTTAACTTTTATAATACCATATCCTATCAATACGAGAAAGGTGTTAGGTCACCATAGCGCCGAGCATTACTGTCTACAACTGTGTTGTTGTAAATGATTAGCATAACAAGAAAGTGCAGAGGTGTAATACATATAATATGGCACTAGTTACTTTACCTGACTTTATACGAGCGACGAAGTTATGTATAATGAAAGAGGGAAAAGTCAGTTCTTGTAAGAAAAAACCTGTTCGATCCGATAAGGGGTCATTGTGCTCATCATTATGAACAACTTTTACTATGGGACCAAACTTGAAATCGAAAAAAAAAATCATCTATTCCCTACATTTATGTTCTCATAACTCGTCAAAATGTAGGGAACAGCTGATTTTTTTTTCGCGATTTCAGGTTTGCTCCTATATTAAAAGTTATTTTTTTTACACATTGTATAGTTTAGCTTAACATAGCAACACGCATGTAATCCCCGAAGGGTTAGGCAGAGGTGTGCCTCCCATAGCATAGCATAATCAGCCTATAACTTTCCCACTGCTGGGACACAGGGCTCCTCCAGAGGGTGGGCCGTATGGCCGTAATCCACCACGTGGGCCCAGTGCGGGTTGGTGGATGTCACATGTTTTCGAATTTCATTTTTGGTTTCATTCACCGCTTTGAGAGCAGTGGTGATGAAATTATTTACACAAATTAAAGCGTCTGTCAGGTTCGAACTCACGACTCGTAAGTAACACCGACTTTCGTTAGTATTAAGTCCCATTTAATAGCGAGCGGGTTACCTATCTGCATAAAATCGTAAACCTTAGTATGTTTGCATACTATCATAAAAAGGTATGAAAAACATGTTCATCTTCTCAATTCATGTTCAAAAACTAATAAGCTTTTTTTATCCTCATCATAAAGCGGAGCCGAGAATATGATCAGTAATCGCTGTTCTATCCACCTCTAGTTTGATTTTACTATCAAAAATATCCGTGTAGAGTTGCCAAGGCCAAAAAACAAACGAGGGGATTCCGTAGCAATAAAATTATACTAACATAATCAAAACTTTGTCAATTGACGAGAGACATTAACGGAGAAAAGTTTTAGTTTCAAAATAATGGCTCGTAACGATTTGACGATCTCGCTGAGGAAGCCTACATTTTTTTTTTTTGTATAAGTAGGTTATTAGAGCACATAATGCATGTGACACAGGCTTGTGGAGAGATTGATAAATAAATAAATAGGTTTTATTTTTTTTTCCTATGTCCTAGGGCTCATCAATAGGTTGGAACGTAATCTTACTACAATCTAGCCTTATTAAATAGGCTAATAAGTAATTAAATAAACTAAACTATTAAATTGTCTTTACTAAGAATGTGTCCAATAGCACTTTTCTTATTGTCTCTATTAAGACGAATACACTTCGTTCTTGTGTTTGTTTGGCACATTTGTGCTTTACACTATTCACTATCGCTCTAACGGTTTAACTCGAACGGTTTTGACGCAAATTTACGCTGGAAATAAATAAGGAAAAATATTTTTTATATCAGAAAAAGACACTATTTTAAGGTTCACAAAAACAGTTTTCCAAGTAAAAAATGAACATTACAGAAAAGAAGGTGCCTGTACTAATCTGAATGAATCTTTAAACACCCTTTTTCTTGTAGCTTTATTTAAAACTAGATTTTGCCCGCGACTTCGCCCACGTGGATGTCAGAAATTATCCCACGGGAACCTAGTATCGAGATAAAAAGTAGCCTATGTGTTAATCCAGGGTATAAGCTATCTACATCCACATTTCATCCAAATCGGTCCAGCTGTTTGAACGTGAAGAAGTAACAAACATACACACACACCCCCTCACAAACTTTCGCCTTTATAATAGGTTTACCTATGAAATTGCCGTTTTGTATGAAAAAATTTAAACGAATTTTTTTCATGCATTTTTTATTTGTAATAATCGAAGTAATCACCCATGCAATCAATGCATCTTTGCCAACGCAGTGGCAGTTTATTGATGCCCTTCTTAAAGAAATCAGCTGGACGGGAGGCAACAAATTCTTCAAAGGCATTTTGTACTGCCTCTCGGGTATTGAATTTTTTTCCCGCCAAGAAGTTATCCAAATTCTGGAAAAAGTAGTAGTCTGTAGGCGCAAGGTCTGGTGAGTAGGGCGGATGACGGAGAGCTTCCAGCCCCAGTTCTTGCAACTTGGAGACCGTCTGCTGTGCAGTATGAGGTCGCGCGTTGTCGTGCAGGAGCAGCGGACACAGCGATTGACCAATGCTGGTTGGAGATGTGCCAGCTTCACCATCATTGTGTTCAGTTCTTCACAGTACACATCTGAAGTAATGCTCACCCCGTTTGGTAAGAAGCTGTGATGAATCACACCGGCGCTAGACCACCAAACAGTGACCATCACTTTTCTAGGGGTAAGTTTTCGTTTAGGGCATTGTTTAGGTGCTGAACCAGGATCCAACCAACTTGCTGAGCGGTTGCGGTTATCAAACAGAATCCATTTTTCATCGCAGGTAACAATGCGGTTCAAAATTCCTTCATTTGTGTGTCTGTTGAGCAGTGCAAGGCACGTCTCGACGCGTACTTCGCGCTGGCGATCATTGAGTTCGTGGGGCACCCATTTGTCAAGCTTTTTTACCTTGCCAATTTGACGAAAATGGACCAATATTGTTTTGACGCTAACGTCGAAAGCTGCTGCTAATTCAGCCGTAGATTGTGTATCATCAGCTTCCACAATCGCCTTTAATTCGTCATTGTCGACCAAAGTCTTCGGACGACCGCGAGGTTCATTTTTCAGGTCGAAATTTCCAGAACGGAAGCGAGCAAACCAATAACAAGTGGTGCGTTGGTTTGTAGTGTTAGCTCCGTAACCGTCGTTGATGTTGCGTGCCGCTTGTGCCGCGTTGCTGCCACGACGGTACTCATATTCCATAATTACTCGAATTTTTAACGTATCCATGATGACGAAAAAGATTGAAATGCGATGAAAATGTAACACTAATCAATAAACAAATGACTACTTTTGGAAAAAAAAAACCATGTTTTTAAAATAAAATTAATTTGAAATTAGAATTCTTAGCCAAACAAAAATTATTTTGATTTGAAATGGCCAGTACTGCAGAACGGCAATTTCATAGGTAAAGACCTAATAATATTAATGTCTTTGTGATAATGTGATTAGCTGCAGCCCGCTGTTTCACCCGCGTAGAACGGGATAAAAAGTAAGTAGCCTATGTGGTAATCCAGACTATAAGCTATCTACATACCAAATTTCATCCAAATCGGCCCCGCCGTTTGAGCGTGAAGAAGTAACAAGCATACACACACACGCACACACACGCACACTCACAAACTTTCGCCTTTATAATATTAGTGTGATACAGGGTCAAATTAAACTAGTTAGCGAAACTCCGCAGACGTAATAGGTTCGATATCTACTAAACACGTTAAAACAAAAAATAAATTAATTTGTAGATTTTTTTTTTGGAATCATCAACCGCCGGTAGTGTTGAGTACATACTTAAAATAACAGTTTAAAAATCTGTTTTTTTTTGTGGGTATCGGTATCTCAACACGATAAAACAGATTTTATCAACTTCAAGTAACAAAACCAGCAGCTTCATTGACCCAAAAAAAAATAATCATCCAATCTTTTTTAATTTTATTTTGTCGTGTTTAGATATCGATACACATCACGTCTGCGGAGTTTTACTAGCTAATTTAATTTGACCCTGTATAAATTCAAGCGCTTCTCCGTGAAGGTAGGTGAAATTACAGAACACAAAATTTAAACATCTATACGTAGTTTTATATGCCACTGATGAATACCTCTTGGGTATAAAATAAGTCTTTACTAAAATAAACTATCTGACAGAACCTTGCGTTCAAGAAAATACCTAAAAATCTGAGAGAAGTGCTGGAAATCAAGATTTACTGACTTTTGGCTCAGACTTAGAACACAAATTTTAGATTATTTCTAATTTTCCGCGGGAATCTTTACTTACTCTCTGGTAAAATGTGCTCGCTTTATATTAATCTATATTTATGCAAATCTCGTTATAATCCACGCTTTCATTTAGTGGCAATTTTTGAAACAAAATAGCTGTTCTATTTCAATATCTAACCCTGTATGGCTCAAAGAAATGGGTTTAAAATAGTCGGTTTCTACGAAATCGTGCTAAAGAATACACGTTACGATAACGTTACCTATACGTTTATATTCGAGCACGAGGTACAGATGAGATAACTTTTCCATGTTGAAAACTAAACGGTACTACTGGCCTATTATATTAATATTATATTAAACCCACTAAAATAGTACTAAGGCCATTGTGAACACGCCTCTAAAAATAAAATATCCACCACTTAAAACATAAGCTTCGCATAAAATTATACAGAACATTACACTGGCTTGCACCATAACACATTCAATTCCATTTTAATATACTATACCGTTATAAACCTCCAATAATTTTAACGTAAAATATTCAGAAAGTTTCATAGAACCCAAACAAGATATCATAATGTGCGCTGAAGGCTAAAAGGATCGCAATAATTTCAGTAATTAAGTATATCACAGTAGGTAGGTAGTAATCTTGGGAAATGGTACAATAACACTTATGTACTGTAGATGGCGATCGGGCGAAATAAATTCCGTAGTGCTATCTATGTAATTAACAGGGATAGGTCCCTTAATATAGCTCGACCTTTCTGTCTTTTACGTGCGTTACCCTGCGCACAATGATAGTACACTTACGACCAAATATATGGTACAGTAAAAAACTTATTTGAAATAAAAGAATATAGAGGTAATAAGCACGTATGCGTATAAATACGATCTAGGCATGGGTTTATGTCGTAAACATAGTATTTCTTTTATTTATATGTAAAGTATTTTCCTCGTCATATATTTTTCTTCTAGATTATTCAGGACCTGAGTTGAAAGCTGGCTGCACGATTACAGTAGAATAATAATCTTCATATTAATAATATTTGTGTCCCACAAGATTCATATTCCTGTCCTTCATACATACTTACCTACTGGCCTATTTTTGTGTCAAATTATGTGGGATGACAAGCAAAGTTTTTACAGGTAGTGTATTTTTAAACAAAGGAGGTTGGCACGGAAATATTTTCCGTTTACATAAACTACCTGAGAAGAATAGAAACCAATTCTATTATTATTATTCTATTATTGAGTAAATGAACATTTACAGCCTCTTTTACGTTAAAATATACCGGTTATTGAGAGTTACTGAGAATAATTTATGCTCTTGAGCACACAACCTTACCGTGAGTTCCTGTTTCACTTTTGATTTGAACCCACTCATATTACAAGCGTACTTATTAAGCTTCACTTGAGAAGTTCACAGAAATACATCTATGCAAACTACGCAGCTGGACAACATAAAAAACTTTCCCACAAAAAACGGGGCAATATTTCTCGGCCGCAAGTGTATAACTTAAAATAATAGCCGGCCAAAATTAAATACCCAGTATAGACATTAACTTGCGTGAAGATTCGTGTTAATGCTAGATTTTAATAATGTAGCACATAGTTTTATTATTATGTGCAATAAACGTCAGCGAAATTGAAAATTTTATCAAAAGTAATGGCGTAAGGTAAAATACGAGTATGACTTGGTTTTCTTTGTTTTAGAGCCAGCCCTGAGAAATGATGTTTGAAAG
Organism: Cosmia pyralina; assembly: GCA_946251885.1. Classification (NCBI taxonomy): domain Eukaryota; kingdom Metazoa; phylum Arthropoda; class Insecta; order Lepidoptera; family Noctuidae; genus Cosmia; species Cosmia pyralina. The sequence continues at coordinate 20,553,385 of OX276350.1, read as the reverse complement.
CTTGTAAGTGATACATAAATCTGTTGATAAAGGCGTTTTTTGAGTTCTTAGTATGATTATCTCGGATAGATTATGATAAAAAATACAGTGTATCAGAAAAGTGTGGTCAAATTTACGGGCGTGGTAGAGGTCATCAAACTGAACAACTTTCTTCGTGGGACCGACATCGTTATCGAGAAAAAAATATCAGCTGTCCCGTACAAAGCTTCAATACCTACTCGTCCCAAATGTATGGGACAGCTGATAATAATAGCTGATTATTTTTTGTCGATGTTGCTCCCATGGAGAAAGTTGTTCAGTTTGATGGTCTGTACCACACCCTTTAATTTGACCACACTTTTGCACCATATTTTTTTTTAATTTTTTCTTTCATCTTTCCTTTCTTTTTTTCTTTCTTTCCTTTGTTTTTTTTTTTCTTTTTTCTTACCTTTTTTAGGGTTCCGTACCTCAAAAGGATAAAACGGAACCCTTATAGGATCACTCGTGTATCTGTCTATCTGTCTGGCTGTCTGTCTGTCTGTCTGTCTGTCTGTCTGTCTGTCTGTCTGTCTGTCTGTCTGTCCGTCCGTCTGTCACAGCCAATTTTCTCCGAATCTAATGGGCCGATTAAGTTGAAATTTGATACACATATGAATTTCTGTGACCCAAACACGGACAGGTAAAGTAAATAAATGAATTTTGAATATGGGGGTCACTTTTGGGGTTTTTTTTTTAATTTTCTTATTGAAAATTTAAAAAAAAAGTTTTGCAAACTATACCGTGTTACATATCAAATGAAAGGAACTAAGTATGAGGGTCTCAAATATTTTTTTTTTATAATTTTAAAATAAATTATTTTAATGTCTTTCTACATTGTTCTCACATGTATATTTTCAACTTGAACGATGTAACCAATATTTTGTAAAAATATTATGATTTAAAAAGAGTGTCCGTGGAGTTTCTTGCCCGTTCTTCTCCATAGGGATCTACTACGCTTTGGAATGGGCAACTAGCTTCATCTTTCTGACTGACCGACCCATTGACAATTCAAAAGTGCCTGTAATTGGTTTATTTGAAATAAATGCTTTGAGTTTTTTTGAGTTTTGAATGTTATTTAAGAAAATAGACGAAAATTTACCATTCCCCCCTTATCTCCGAAACTACTAAGCCTAAAACTTTGAAAAAAAAAATACAGAAATTAGGTCTTTATCTGTAGATTACAGGAAAACTTAAAAGAAGTCTGTGGTCTTAAAATAACATGGTAAATTTCTCAATATTGTGAGTACAAACTTACATTTACAGTTGGAATTTACGGAAGAATATGTTTTTCAACTACAATGTTAAGTTTGTTCTTGGAATAATTCATCCTAACTACGGAACCCTTCATTGTGCGTGGTCCGACACGCACTTGGCCGGTTTTTTTCTTTTTTTCCTTTTTTTTCAAAAATAATCTCCGAAGGGTTATGCAGACGTGTACCTTAGAACGCCCACATTTCCCCAGTTATGATTATGTCCCAAGTTATAAGGGGCGAGTTTATTGCGATCAACCGGGCACAAATTTAGACTCCGGAAAAACTCAATAACACTTTGCCCGACTGGGACCTCATGGTTAGTAGTAGCGCTTCCGACCACTAGACCAACGAGGCAATCCTATTGCCATAATGTTGAGTAATATATATGCGCCCGCGTCTCATGCATGGTCTCATCGCTTGTCATAGAAATATAGACAATAGTCTATAGCATAGACAAGTGAGATTGGACCGTCGGGCGTCAAGCGTGAGTCGAACTTTACACCTTATTGACGGTTTTTGTTTTTTCTTTTCAAGTATTCTAGTGTTTGTATTTTATTTTATTTGATTTTATTCCCCTTGCTATTTTTAATTGATATCCGTGGGTATGTCCGTGGCATCACACAGGCCCTATCAGAATACCAGCGTTGCGGTATTTATGTTTTAAATATCGCAGCTTTATGCTGAGATGGGAGCCTTTTTGGCCTCGCACAGGTCTCTTTTTTTTTTAGTCTGATTTCTTTTTTTTTTTGTTTTTTAATGTCTATTTTGTTACTTTTATATGCTCCTTTTTAACTGTATTTCCTGTGCGTGTCCCAAATAAAATATTTTTCTTTCTTTCTTTCTTTCTTTAATATTAACGGATGAACAATGATTGCGTGCAGCGGAGACGAGAAAGTTGAGAAGGATGTGAGGAGTGACGAGAATGGATAAAGTAAGAAATGAGTAAATAAGAGGAAGTTTGAAAGTGGCGCCAGTGACAGGAAAGTTGAAAGGAAATCGTTTGGCTTGGTATGGGCATGTGGTGCATGTGATTAAAGGAGTGATGAATATACATGTTGATGGATGGAGAGGCAGAGGAAGGCCAAAGAAAAGATGGATGGATTGTGTGAGGAATGATATGAAAGAGAAGGGTGTGAATGATAGCGTGACGGTTGACCGGGGAGAACGAAACGTGGTGAAGAAGAAAAAGAGCGCCGACACTAAGTAACATGGTAAGGGCAGGAAGATGATGATGATTCAGTAATATTAAAATGGACAGCCTCAACTACTGGAAAAACGTCATAGCTCTAAAGTTTACAGAAACGAATCACTGAGTTGCAGGTTGCAGGTATAAAATTGATTTTTTCGATAAATATACGTGCGTGTACGTTGAAACATCAATAAAATTGTACATGGTACCAAAAAAGTGTAACAGAGGCCGAATTCATTGTTCCCGATAGCTATCACCTGTGGGAGTCTTCAAGTATGGAGTGAATAAGTTTGGACCATCGACGACCTCATCATCACTTAGGCACCTGTCCCACTGCCAGCGATTAAAGAGAAGCGAGTAGAGCTAGCAACTAAAAACGAGTTGACGAGCAACTAAGAGCGAGTGCACGACGGCGACGAGTGTTTATTCGCTGGTATGCGTATGTACCAAGTGTGTCTCTCGGAGAGTGTTCTGCCCGTCAAGGGAGCCTCGCTGAGCGGAGTACTCGCCGGCGAAGTGAACTGTCAGCGATCAACTATTATAATAATGTATCTCTTTTACTCACACGTTTTCTACAATCTTTTCTACGTTTCTTGAGCGAGAAAATCGTGGATAGCTAGTAGCTTTCTTGTGGGGGTGGGACAGGTGCCTTAGGTTATTGAAATCTATCTGCCTAGCCTTTTCTCAACTATGTTGGGGTCGGCTTCCAGTCTAACCAGATGCAGCTGAATACCAGTATTTTACATGGAGAGACTGCCTATCTGACCTCCACAACCCAGTTACTGGGTAAGACGATACCCCTTCGTAAGACTGGTTGTTAGATTTTTGGGCTTCTGACTACCCGTAACAACTGTCAAAGATATAGAAATGATAGCCAGGACCTGCTGTCAATGAGATTAAAAACCCAATAAGTACTGAGTACCCATACGAGACAGTCAATGCTCATTACTCCTCTATATGAACCTCATAATATCATAAGCTTCAGTTACATCCTCAAGCTTTATCTTGCCTTAATAATTTGATACTGACGGTTAGATCCAGCAGGAAACCCTTACTGATAATAATATATTTTAGCTATGTAATGACTGGAGGACAACTTAATTAAATGCATAGGGATGGGGGCTTTTACGTTACGTTTCTCATACGGACGAGATGAGGAGATAGTTTGGAAAGACGCTAGAGCGGGTTTTAAAACCGGTGGTGTGTAACGTGCCACGTATAAAAAGATAAGTATCGATGAGTAATTACGCCATAGTGGGGCATTATCCTACTAATATTATAAATGTGAAAATTTGTATGTTTGTATGTTTGTTACTCAATCACGCAAAAACGACTAAACGGATTTGGATGAAATTTGGTATACATATAGCTTATAACCTGGATTAAGACATAGGATACTTTTCATCCTGGTAGACGGTTCCCGTGGGATAATTTCCGACATACACGCGGGCGAAGCCGCTGGTAAAAGCTAGTTATTACATATCGAAGAAAAACTATGGAAAACTTTTCGTCGTAATCCACTTAAGAAGAAAATGGCTGTTTTATTTTCTTATGTAATATGTACATTCAACAAAAGAGATATCTAGGCAGGGTATACTAACATATTTGTATGTGAATTGCTTCATGTTCAATTTTATAGTATATTACTTTGTTTTTGCAATACTCCCACATCGTAACACACCAACACAAAATTGTATATTTCCACGAAATTGAACATGAAGCAATTCACATATAAATATGTTAGTATACCCTGCCTAGATATCTCTTTTATTGACTGTGATACGCCAATAAAAAAACAATCAAATTATTATTTTAAAATCTAAAGCGATAACCCTTTTTTTGTAACATAAAATATAGCCCAAGTCAGTTAGCATCAAATGACATCCTAATATTCAACATTGTTCATACAAAGTTTTGAAATACAAATAATAATCTCGGTACAAACCGCCCCGCGCGCGGGTTTTTCGCCGCGCCGCGGTTTTATACAAGCTACACAATATTTTACTATGCTTCTGGCAACCAACGCCATCTAACGAAAATATCAGAACATCAGCTTTCTGTCAATACACGAACGTCGCTGCATTCAAAACATTCCAATGTGCCATGGACAGTTTACCGTTTTCGCTCTGGACCACTGGAGTCCACTGGACAGTTTAGTGGATATGTCGCAGATGGATTGCTTATTTAGCTGTTTTACATAACCGCTAGCTGTTTTACAACACATTGCATTACGTTTAGCAAAACTTCTACCCACATTTAGACGAAATGCAGAATGAGTTATCTGCAGTCACAATACGCGTTTGGTGTTTGGCGGTCGCAGTAAATAAGCTAGGGCACCCTGACCAGTTGGTTTAGGTTAGGTTAGAACTGTGAAGAAACGCAATTTCCAAGTTGGGCGCAGTTACTTGGCCATTTAGTATTTTTAGGACTGACTTTCATAACACTGATAACTTTATATTAAAATTATCCTCAAAATCACTGTTTTCACTTGAGTTAGGGACATTTTCACTCATATTACCTACTCGTTTTATTTATTTCTGTTTCGAACGCCATTATTGTTGTTATAACACACAGAACCACGTTGCTTTAATTACCTCTTATCGTTGACCCACTGCAATAAATACAAAACGTTATATGCGTTTAGGTAATTCTGCGTGTTAAAGTTCAGTAATGAAAAATCGCTAAATTTCGTTAAGCTGTTTACCATAACGGAGCTGTGTTGTAAAACAGCTAGCGGTTATGTAAAACAGCGGATTCGACAATCCATCTGCACAATATATGCACAATTTAAATTGCTTTGAAGGTACCTGCCTATATTTTTGAATAATATTTAAGTATGAATCCTGTTGGAAAATTCGTCATTTTAAATAGAGTCAGCGACTTTCTAGCATGCGGTTATACGTACCTAATTATAATTATACAGAAGAAGGAACTTTTCGACTTAATGTGACGAAAAATCAAAGTGTTTCTGTATAAAAAAAATATATAATATATGGATTGATCTTGTTAAACAAACTCGGCTATTGTTCACAATCGCCGAACAATAACTTTTCGTGTTCGTGCAAAGTTCTGAGTGCGCGATCAACGAAGTTGTCTAGCTGTTGAAACTTAGCGCGATACGTTGTAGTAAATTACACCTTCCTAACTAGTTCTAGTTAGTCCATACAAGTGTGCGATTTGGAATGTTTATTATTAATACAAGTCTTAGCACTGGAGTCATCGCTTTCCAGTCCTCACCTTCCTTTGTTTGGCTCTTCAAGAAACGTGAAGAGTTATTTTACCTCTGACAGCAGCAACTCAATATCGACCTTATCGTAACAAAATTAAAGATCACTGTGAGTGTGATCAAAGTGATGCATAACCACAGGTAAAAAATAATTATGTGACCGGTCTGTAGATGTATCTCGGAAAACTATCTATAGTTGTCGCGAGTTAGCATGGTAGCGGTCATTGCCCTTTACCTATCTCCCCGTAGGAACCCAAAAAATTAACTATGTGTGGTTTTTCGTTATGATAATAATAATAAAACATTTATTTTCATGCTACAATGACCCATAGACACACACACAAACTAACGTATAAAAATTGTAAAACATAACTTGTGTTAATAAATATAGCTTAAAACTATGTTAGTGGCACTTATTTCACTTCTTCTTTGTTATTGAACCATGTTGAAGATTACGATAGATATTGATTCAGGACGTTAACGGAATTTATTTCAGTTTTTGAAACGAATAATTTGTAATTTTCTTTTTTTTTTAATTTTGTTTTTTTTTGAGGTGGTTCACTGACCTCTATTGCTATGTTAAAACGCGACAACTATATACTCGTACCTACACCGTCCAAATATACCTATTCTCATTGCGAGAATCAAATACACTGCACGTACGCACGGCTTTTTTGTGGATGGGAAATCATCAAATGACTTCTCCCGCTCTGGGCAGAGGCGGGAGGGCGTGTCAGACTTTTACTGACTAAAACCCACCCATGTTCCTTCAGCTGCCCGTGCCAGGGCCACGGTATCTCTTTCGAACTACCCGCGACCCCGGCGGCAACGTACGCACGGCTACAGATCAAGCTGTACCTTTCCAGTATAAGCTGATCTCGCATTGTATAGGATTTCGTTATAATAAGAAGTCAGTGTAAACTGGAAATGTATAGCTTAATATGTAGCCGTGTGTACCTACGCCTGGTTTCTGGAATGAAAATCAACACAAAAATTTGCAAAAAAAAATCTCGAGTGCCAATTTTCAGGAGCTTACGGTCTTGCAGTAATTTAAATAACGCACAAACTCTTAAGGGGTCATTGTAATCATCATTATGAACAAATATTACTATGGTAACAAACCTGAAATCGTGAAAAAAAATCTGCTGCTCCCTACATTTTGACGAGTTATGCGAACATAAATCTGAAAAGCAAAATTTTTTGAAAAAAAATAATGTTCATAACGATGAGTACAATGACCACTTAAGTCTTAAGGGGTCATTGTACTCATCATTTTGAACTAAGGCTTAAGAGGTTCTGCGATATTTAAGTTACACCTTGTAATTTATACTTATAATTATCTTACTTAAAATTACTTATTTTTACTTCCAGACGGGGGCTGTCAGCTCGGAGTAAAGTGTTGTGATTGATTGATTGAATTAACAGCAGCCAATCGGATCACTTCACTTGTGTTTAATTTTCACAGCTAGATAATTTTCTTTCAAGAAACCGGATGACAGCCTAACACACAATCGCTCAAACTCAAACACAAACTCGAAGCATTAATTAAAAAAATAAACAATTACAGGCAATTGTCGGGGTCGGTCAGTGAGAAAGATGAAGCTAGTTGCTCATTCCAAAGCGTAGTAGGTTCCTATGGAGAAGAACGGGCAAGAAACTCTACGGACACTTTATTTACCAACCAAAAAAAAAACATTAAAATGTTGTTTACATTCATGTTGAAAAGGAATATTAGAAAACCCACAATATTCTGCTCAAACAGCTCAACAACCAAACCTAATTGCTAGTACCCAAATTTAGGGTTTTGTTTGGTGGTTACGCTCACCTCGTGAACAATTTATGGTCTAATTATCCTGTAAATGTATCTCTTGCTCGCTAATTTTCAATGCTTAGCCCGCGGCAATACTATTAGCCGACGTTCGCACGGACGTATAAATATCGCGGCGGGTTTTTCTCGCTGTTGAGCCGAGAATTGAGAATCCAACCTAACAACAACAGAGTACATTCTAGCGCGTCGAAAAAACACTGTTGGATTTTCAACTCTCGCCGCTAAGCAGAGCGTTGAAAATCCAGTGCGCGAAACAAAATCAACTTATACTACCCACAACAAGTACTTGCGGTTTTACACTAAATTAGTTTCGAATATTGTTTTGTGAATATAGAAATAATATAGTTTTAAATACTATACAGTTACCTACGTATTTTATTGAAAGGATGAATTAAAGGCGACTAATAAAAGGTATTTTACAAGGCATATGTGAGTGACAACGCTGGGAGGGGATGCCATAGGATAGGAGGACATATAAGTGGCCTTATTGATGATGTTCTTCACAAAGATTAGGCTCGCCACCGGCATGCGAGTATGGATCATAGGCACGTGGCGTTCTGTAGTTTCTGACTGTTTCTGCCTACTCCCATAGAAGAAGACCCATAGAAGTGTTTTAGATAATAATGAATTTTCGAGAAGATTATGTAATGAAAAGTGTTATACTTACGTATAAAAGCTCAGTTTAAGAATTCAATCTGCCTAGCCTTTTCCCAACTATGTTGGGGTCGGCTTCCAGTCTAACCGGATGCAGCTGAATACCATTATTTTACATGGAGCGACTGCCTATCTGACCTCCACAACCCATTAACTGGGTAATACGATACCCCTTGGTAAGACTGATTGTCAGACTTTCGGGCTTCTGACGACCCGTAACGACTGTCAAAGATCCACGAATGACAGCCGGGACCAACGGCTTAACGTGCTTTCCGAGGCACGGAGGAGTCTCGGTATGTAAATATGGTCACCCATCCACGGACCAACCCCGGCAAGCGTAGCTTAACGTGATGGATCGACCCGTGCGGCTGTTATTACTTAGCCACGAGCTCCTCGAGTTTCGAGAGCTCAGTTTAAGAATCATCCCGATTAAAATAGCTTTTAGACGAATTAAACCGCAGACACTTATGGTGAGTTGCAGAAACGAACTTTAATTGATGCTGTCACTTTCTTTTTAATACATAATATATAAGGGATGGCATGAATTTTAAGTCTCCATTAAACTGAAGTTCGTTTCTGCATCAGGCTGCTAGACAGTCAGACCGTCCGACTGTCTAGGTGTCTGCGGTTTAATTCATCTAACTCAGACGACGGCTTTTTACTTATGACAGCCCTATTTTAGCAACAGGGATGGTAAATAAATAATTACACTATCTACTTGAGTTTGTATATTAAAGAAACAACGTTACTATGTAGTGTATAATGTATCTCCTATAAAATTGCAGTGTCGCCTGACGTCGAATATGGATAGACGCGGGACTTTCCCAATGCGAGTGATTCTGTAAAAATCATCATATATTTTTGCCGCCAACAACCATATTACCTAGGTAAGTAAGTATTTTTTGTAAACTATGGAGAATATCAGTAGGTTCTCTAACAAAGTCCTCAAGTTATTTAAAACAAGAAGATACTTTACATACAGTCTAGTTTTCATACCAAGTTGCAGTTGTCGACAAAGTAGGATTACATTGTAAATAAATACTTCGTTTGCTACCGCTACAGTAATAATCCTCCGAGGGAAATTAAAAAGTTTCACCGCAGAGCTGAGATTTAAACTATAAAAATGATTTGGTTTCGAAACGCGCATCTAGAAGCGTGTTGCTGGTCTGTCATTTTGTAATTGACTTGAAAAAAGGAGGTTCTGTATTCAACCCGAATGTACCTATGTTTGTATGTCCGCGATTTTGTCAAAAACTAATGAACCAATTTTGATTATTCTTTCACTAACATGATCTACATACTTTCAGAAAGGTTTTAGTATATAATATATTAGGTAATTATTATTATGTACGAAGTTATAGGTACGCATAAATGTTTTGTATCTCCGGCATTTCTAAGCGGAGTTTGATGATTCTTCTTTTCGTTCGTCTTGGGCTTATGAATTTATAATTAAATTAATCTTTAAAGTTGTTCTGTATTTTCATTTCTATTGTATTTGATAATTTAAATAATTTTATTTTGTTAATTTTTATATCTGAATGCTGACTATTCTTATTACTATTTATTATGCTTTATGGATTGTTTTCTGAAATAAATGTTTTATTATTATTATTATGTAATTTTTATATGAATCAACTAAAAATAGAAAAATAAATCCACTTTAAAACCAGTAAAAATGTAAAACGAATAAAATAACTTTCATAAAAAACTTAACAGCTTCTGAAGTCATTGTCTTCGATTCTTCAATACACCTTAGCTTGGCACCGACTTCAGAAGCTGTTAAGTTATTTTATGAAAGTTATTTTATACGTTTTAGGTTTTTGAAGTCGGTATTTACTTGTTTTAAAGTTTTATTAATATAGGTATGATTACATACTTTTAATATTCTTAATTTAATATTTTCAAATTAAAGATATCTATCTAAGTAAAAAAAATCGGGTGGTGTCGTGGGGTTGGAACGAAGTTCCTTTCGTTGTATTTATGTACTAGCGACTTGCCCCTTCGCACAGTTTTTACGGTTTGACAAAACATCGAGATTGCTTTATTATATGTCAGTTTAATATTAATGTATTATACATAAAAACCTTCCGGAATAAATTCTCTATATGATATTTGATGATGTTTGTTTGCATTTCCTCGTGTCACAACACAGAGCAGAGGCAATGTGGAGTTGTAAATTGGAAATTGTCTTTGGTCTCATATCAATCAAACTGGAATATGAGGCTTTTGCTCACATTGCTTTTGAGTGTATTTTGTCATTTTTATTTTATTTTTCTAATTTGCGTTTTATTTGTGCAGAATAAACAAGTCTTATTTCTTTCTTTTCTTTCTTTCTATGGTAAAAACCGCATCAAAATCCGTTGCGTAGTTTAGAAGAACAACGCGAAACGAAATGCAACTTTAATTTATACGTATAAATTAATACAAAGCCATCTAGTGCTAAGAACTGTACTAGATGGCTCTGTATTCAAAAACAAAAACTTTTAACACTTGAAACTGACGGCAAATACCTACCTAACTGTATCAATATTGATACAGTTACTTCAACATCATCATCTGCCCAGCCTTTTCCCAACTATATTGAGGTCGGCTTACAGTTACTATTTCGTCAAATTTAAAAAGTGCTCGAGCATCCTCGAGTATTTGACCGTTTGGCGAAGACTGACCCCAACGGTTTTTCATTACGTCACATATTTTGCCAGTTTAGGTACTTAAACCACAAGCAGCGTTAATGAGCTTCGAAAGAGGTTTCACTTAGATCAAGATCTAAAAATATTGGTCGGTTTAGATTAAAAATAAATTGCAAGCCATTTACATCGAGAAAACTAAATGAAAAAAAAAATTGAAAAATGTTAATGGCGTCCAAAAATATTTTGACTGAAAACGGCCTATATAAAATATAAAAAGGTTTAATTTAAAAAAAAAAGATTCTTTAGATAGATTAATAAAACATTCGTACAGCTACGCGAAATTAAAAGACCAATTATTTGACAACTAGACCCCGGTTATCAAAAACAAGATATTAGAAAAACGGTTATTAGAAAAAGAAGTGCGTCGCTTCTGCGCCGTAGCCGTGGCGGCTCGAACGGGCTCCTCAGTGTGTTGTCCGAGCGGTGGGACTCGCCTTTTTTGCGGAGGTGGCTGCAGCTGCATGCCAGCGCCTGCGATTATTATGTAATGTAATATGTGTATTTATTTTTATTTTTAATTTTAATATTTTTAATTTTGATTTTAATTTTAATATTTTTAATTTTGATTTTTGATTTTAATTTTGTTTATTAATTTTGATGTTAATTTGTAATTTTGTTTTAATTTTGATTTTAATTTTGACATTAATTTTAATTTTATTTTATTTTATTTTAATTTTACTTTTATATGGATACTGATTTATCTGAAATAAATTATTTGATTTGATTTGATTTGAAAAACAAAAAAAAAAAATACAAAATAATCAGGTAATCCCATAACATAGGTAGTGGAATCTATATATCTATGTATATACTTATAATAAAGCTGAAGAGTTCGTTTGTTTGTATGTTGGAACGCGCTAATATTCTTGAAAAAGGCTATAAGGCTATTTAAAATCACGCTACAACCTTTAGGAGCTGAACAAAACGAAAAAAGTCAGAAAGAACACTATGCGAAAACGAAGTAAGTAATAACGCGGGTGGGTGGAGATGCGACGTGGTGGGTCAATTTCACGCGGACAAAGTCGCGGGCAGAAACTAGTTAGTCAATAAAACATTATAGTGAGACATGATAAACAAACACACACACATACAACAAATCAAAGAAACAAAACAAACACAAACATGAAACATTATAGTGTGTGAGAGGAGTTCAAACATTTGAAACTAGAATTCTTGTAAATCATTACAGTTGAAGTGGAAAAATGTCAATTAACTTTTGGATTAGGTAGGTACTAATAATAATTTTATGATCGACAGTTTAAAAATTAAAAAATATCATTTTTTATAGACGACATAATCGTAGAATGTAACTGCTACGTTTTAATGTAAGTATTTTGTGGCTTCTTGTAATATTTTGAGTTGGAACAAGAGAGTGTAAAATAAGTATTTTACAAAAAAAAAAACACGAAAAAACTTCACGAACAAAAAGTTAACGACAAAAAACTTCGAATGCTCTATGGTTAAATCATCGATACGTTTTTAAATTCGCTCTGGTAAGGGAAGAACACCGATTTTATGGCACGTTTACCGATACAGAGAGGTGTTTCAGGCGTGCACACCATTTGGTAATCCCATCTTTTATTTATTTATTACTTACGGGGAGCAGACAGTCGATGCCAGCTAGACAACGACGTGCCGCCTGTGACACCGAAGTTTTCAAGCAAATATTTTTTTTACGCTTACGGAGCTCGTGGCTAAGCAATAACAGCCGTACGGGTCGATCCATCAGGTTAAGCTACGCTTGCCGGGGTTGATCCGTGGATGGATGACCATCTTTACATACCGAGACTCCTCCGTGCTTCGGAACGCACGTTTAGCCGTTGGTCCCGGCTGTCATTCGTGGATCTTTGGGTCGTTACGGGTCGTCAGAAGCCCGAAAGTCTAACAACCAGTCTTACCAAGGGGTATCATATTACCCAGTTACTGGGTTGTGGAGGTCAGATAGGCAATCGCTCCATGTAAAATACTGGTATTCAGCTGCATCCGGTTAGACTGGAAGCCGACCCCAACATAGTTGGGAAAAGGCTAGGCAGATTGATTGATGCTTTGTAGTATTATTTTTTTGAGCCATAATTATTCTTATTATGAAAGCAAAGTTTAATTTGATGTTCTTGGAAGTAACTAGCTTGAATTATGCGTAGGCATCATTTATGTTCTTTTATAAAGAATAATCATGAAAGAACAACAAAATCAAAATTCATTTATTCAAACAGCGCTTTTCGAACGTCAAAATTACATAAGACAGTCCGCCAAAACGCCCGCCCTTCTCCACTCGCTAGTGGAGAAGAAGAAGTGGCGCAACAAACTGTCCAGCAATTACAGAGACCTACAACACTTTTCATATAATTATGTAGTTTTATATAGTTAGTTTATTAACTGTTATCTATTTATCTATTTTGAGGAGACGAAGCATGGTCAGGAAATGTACATACTTCCTTCCTAATCATATCACACTGATATTATAAGGCGAAAGTTTGTGAGTGTCAAACGGCTGGACCGATTTAGATGAAATTTGGTATGTAGATAGCTTATACCCTAACACAAAGGCTACTTTTTATCCCAGTCTACGCCGGTGAAACCGCGGGGCGCAGCTAATATTATTATAAATGCGAAAGTGATTTTGTTTATTTGTTTGTTACGCGTTCACGCTAAAACGGATAAACAGATTTGAATGAAATTTGACACAGGGATAGAACATGACCTGGATTAGGACATAGGATGTATTTTATTCCGGTATTACGCTCTCGTGGGATAATTTCCGACATGCACGCTGGCGAAGCCGCTGGCGAAAGCTATGTAGTTCTAGTATATTTTGAGTATACTGTTAATAATTTTCAGTAGGTACTTCGGTCTCACAGCGAGCCTCATATAAGTGAAGTACAATAACCGACGTTCCTTCCAATTGGTAGCTGATGTAAAATGCATCGCCAATAGATACCCGTTACCAACATTGCTTCGGAAATGCTTTTGCGAGGTTCCTTACTAACTTGAGTACCTAAGTATATGTAGTACTAGCTGCGCCCCGCGGTTTCACCCGCGTAGACCGGAATAAAAAGTAGTGTATAAGCTATCTACATACCAAATTTCATCCAAATCGGTCCAACCGTTTGAGAGTGAAACTCATAAACTTTCGCCTTTATAATATGAGTCTGATTCTTGCTTTTTAAAGGAATATACGGTGCATAAACATAAAGGATTACTGCTTTTCATTTTGATCGCGGATGGATGACCACACTACAGGACAACTAATACTACTATACAATATCGCGGTAGAGTAAATAAAAGAAATAAAGAAAATATTTTTACGTACACAGTTCGAACTATTGGTAGGTGTGCCGAATGTATTGCACCTAAATTATGGCTGATCGTATAAGTGTAAGTGTGGTCCACGGAGAATATATATTAAGCTGTCGTTCCGAGCAGCCCTGTTAATAGCAGTGCTCGTTAACTCGCAGAGCTGTGTGTCTAGATCATTTTTAAAAGTGCCCGCTCTCTGACCCACTATTTAGCAAAGGCGATACGTGTGAAAGAAAAACTACAGTAGCATTTTTATCAGAATGATTTACCAAGGATTGGCTTTTACCTTGGCGAGAGGCTAAGCATTGCCATACAACGTGGCAATGCTAGCAGGGTCTTGGGTTACCAGTCGACTGCAATACGGAGGAATTTTTCGACGCCATTAGTTTTATTTAAGTTAGGATATTATACAGGGTGTAAGTGTAAACAGTGGAAAACTTTTAAGGGGTCATTGTACTCATCATTATAAACAACTTTTACTATGGGACCAAGCCTGAAATCGCGAAAAAAAAATCAGCTGTTTTTGTTCGCATAATTCGTCAAAATGTAGGGAACAGCAGATTTTTTTTGCGATTTCAGGTTTGGTGCCGTAGTAAAAGTTGTTCATAATGATGAGTACAATGATCCCTTAAAAGGTTGCCACTGTTTACACTTACACCCTGTATAAGGTGTTAAAGAAAATATCCCTGGAGTGCTTTAGACCATCGAACTGAATAAATGTTACTATGGGACCAACTTTGAAATCACGAAAAAAAATTGCTGATCCGTACATTTTGACGACTTATGTGGCAACAGCAGTTTTTTTTTTGCGATTATAAAGTTGGTCTCATAATAAACGTTATTCATACGACGATGCTCCAAAGCATTCCTTAAAATTTGTAGAGTTCATTTTTTAACACCTTATATTTTTATTTTATTAATGAATAAGGTTCAACCTAGATAAAAAACAGTGATGTTCTAGTTTGGTTGAAAATTTAAAGCCACAGAACTTTCACTCCAGTTTAGTTGAAAAATAATAGCACTTTCACTAACTTTTATGCAGTACCGCCATATTTAAAACCAATAATCGTCCCCTTTCCTACCGTATAAAACATCTCCATTGGAAAAGCAGGTATATAGGTACCATTGTCTCCTATGCTTCTCCTAGGGTAATCCCCAACGGAATCAGTTCCATTTCTCCTTTGTGGTAAAACCTTTGTAGTAAACAGCAGGCACTTCTACGAGCTCGCTTTAGGTCCTTATAATATTTCCAGTAACCGAAATAGCCAAAAATATACACAAACAATTCAGCAAAGTAAACATCCCACACGCTGTGACCAATACTCAAACACAAAATATTAACTTTGGCTAAAACGAGACAAACATTTGACCTATACATGCAACAATTTGGACAAATATTAGTAACAAAGCTTCAATATAATACATAACCCATATACTGCACAACGTGTGCTTGTGGCTAAGTAATAACAGCCGCACGGGTCGATCGATCAGGTTAAGCTACGCTTGCAGCGGTTGGTCCCTGGATGGGTGACCATCTTTACATACCAAGACCCGTCCGTGCCTCGGAAAGCACGTTAAGCCGTTGGTTCCGGCTGTCATTCGTGGGTCTTTGATAGTCGTTAAGGTTCGTCAGAAGCCCGAAAGTCTGACAAGCAATCTTACCAAGGGGTAACGTATTACCCAGTTACTGTGCTGTGGAGGTCAGATAGGCAGTCGCTCCATGTAAAATACTGGTATCCAGCCCAACATAGTTGGGAAAAGGCTGAGCGGATGATGATGATGTACTGTCCAATAAAGGCTTTATATTACTAGCGACATGCCCCTGCTTCGCACGGCCTTTACGAATTGACAAAACATCGAGATTTCTTTAGTATAATATGTAAGCTTATATTAATGTATATATACACATAAATGTATGTATAGATAAATCTTTCGGAATAAATTATCCAAATGATAATGAAAACTGCATCAAAATCCGTTGTGTAATTAAGAAGGACAACGCGGTCACACATGCACAGACAGACACGGAAAGCGATTTACATTTATAATTTGTATATAAGTAGATATAATACAGGGTGTTCGGTAAATAATGGATAACCTTCAAATAGCACATAATATACCTTATGGCCGTTCTCAAAAAATACAAAAAAAAATATCCTAAGATATGATTTTATTGAAAAAAATACTGTGCATTTTCTAGTCACACTATTTACTGCCTCTCTATCGGCACAGTTAACGTACAATATTATAACAACAAATTATAACCGGTGGTATTCATTCCATTTGTGATCGTGGTGAAGGTTGTAAAATAAGGTGAAAAAAAACCGGTCAAGTTAGTGCGTGTCGGACCACGCACAATGAAGGGTTCTATAGTTGGGATGAATTTATCCAAAGAACAAACTTAACATTGTAGGTGCAAAACATGGTCTCCCATACATTCCAACTGCAAATGTAAGCTGGTTGACTATGACTCGTAAACTTGAAAAGCCTACTTAGCTGTGATAGTTTTCCTTTTAATTTCGTTATATAATACTACTACCGTGAATTTTTTCACCCATCCAAAAATCCAGAAAAAAAAAATATCTTCACTTTACGTGTACAGAAGGTACCCTAAAAAAAATTTTTTTTCATGATTTTATTTTATCATTTTGTCGGCGTGATGAACATGTATATCCATGCCAAATTATAGCTTTCTAGTAGTAAGAGTCTCCGAGCTAAGGTGCAGACGGACAGACGGACGGACATAGCGAAACTTTAAGGGTAAGAAAATACGTTTATTTGCGGTAAACATGACGCAAAGGACAACAAAATAAAATAAACAATATAAAAAGCAAGTTTTGGGGAAAATATAGTATTTTATAGTGTTTTTTAGTTTTTTATTTTTTTTGTGATAGTATTTTTTTATAAAAAATCTTAAATACTACTTGGCATAATAGGTATACATTTTTTTTTAGAACGGCCATCAGGTCTATTAAATGCTATTTCAAGGTAATCCATTCTTTACCGGATATCCTGTATATGCTGGAGTAGGTGTTTGTTTCTACATTACAATTTGTCTTAAATTATGCAACAATGTGTTCGAGTCTCTGATTCACATCATCTTAGTTATTGTAGATGCAGTTCAGCAACTAGGAGTTCTTCCACCATATATTTCAAGTACCGTCAAGTGCTGGTAGTAAAGTACGGTTGCTACTAAAATTACAGGTACGAAGCAGTCCTTCAAATCCAAAACAAGGCTTAGCCGTCGACTGTAAGTACAGGAGTCATTTCCTACGAAATGTATAGGAAAAGTTTTTTGCAATTTCTGAGTTTTATAGAACTTCAGTTGGTTCAATAGTTTTTTGATTCTTATAAGAAACAGGATCGTTTGGCATCAAAAAAAGTTTTTGTGAATATTCCCTATTTTTTCTCTAAGATACAGGTTTCCGCCTAGTTCAGGGGCTAAGGTCAGTATTCTGTGCACCTTTTATGACCACCACAAAACAAATAGTTTTAGTACTTGTCACGTACCTACCTGTTCTAATTGTAACTTTAATAGTAAGAATAAACAATTTTTTATTCTTGGTGACTAGAACTAAATTTTTTTCAAAATTTGTAAATGCAGATCAAAATTTCTCCCTCCTTAGACCTTTTTCTTGTAGCTACAACGACCTCGTTTTGTAATTAAGTAATAGAATTCTTGCTTGTTAAATCTCAGGAATCTGCTACCTTTGCAATTGAAACCAAATAATTATTTATATGTACGGACTAGAAAAAAAAGAAGGACTCCGCGCCACACATATCGAAAGTGAAGCACAGAAGTATGCCGGGACTTTTTGTATAAACACGCCTCACGCACACATTTACATCATAGTATGCCGATCAGCCGCCATTATGAGACATGACGGCGTCTTTGTCAAATCACGCACACATAGATCGGTACGGTGCTTCACTTTCGATACGCGTGGCGCGGAAACCTTCTTTTTTTCTAGTTCGTGTTTATATGATTTTTTTTATGGATATAAATATTTTCTCTGTCTTTTCCTACTCACTGCCCAACATAACAAGATGACACATAATATACTCACTGGTTTCCTGCCGGCATTCCGGACAGATGGATCTCAGCCTCCCTTATTAATATTAACAGTGGTGTCCTATATACGGCACCACGGTATGTACAAAACGTTACGTCACAAATTATGGGACCCTATTAGTAGCGCTCTTTCTCTTCGCAAATTAGTAGGCATATAAGGGAAAAGAAAATGTAATTTTGACGGGAATTTCGTTTAATTATTTACAGAATTTTAAGTGTCTAAATAGATTAAATATTTTTAAATTAAAAAAACAGTTTTTAAGTGTAAATAATTATCGCACATTGCCAAGACGATCTCCCTTAATAGTTCCAAATAACATTCTTCAATTATGTTGAAATTGCATTGTAATGACGTATTTTCTTAGATTAGTTTTACTAATACTCGTAGGTATCATTATAGGACTAATGATGATAAAATCTTAAATGGAAAAGTGTAAGAAAAACAAACTTTGTTGAATGTAAATATTATGAAATAGGTACACGCATCTATTTCTCTACATCGATAAATGTCCTTTTACTAATTAAGTACATAATTTGTACAATATAATTTTCCATTTGGTTTTGAATCTAGAAAATATGACACACCATGGTCAAGTGCTTTTCCCGACGAGTTGTTGAGCTTTCTCCCACTATTTTACTTGAATATTTTAAATACGGGCAAAGACATATTAAAATGGAGGAGCTCGTGGCTAAGTAATAACAGCCGCACGGGTCGATCTATCTGGTTAAGCTACGCTTACCTGGGTTGGTCCGTGGATTGGTGAAAATCGTTACATATTGAGACTCCTCCGTGCTGCCGTTGGTCCCGGCTGTCATTCGTGGATCTTTGACAGTCAGAAGTCCGAAAGTCTGACAACCAGTCTTACCAAGGGGCATCATATTACCCAGTTACTGGGTTGTGGAGGTCAGATAGGCAGTCGCTTCATGTAAAATACTGGTATTCAGCTGCAACCGGGTAGACTGGAAGCCGACCCCAACATAGTTGAGAAAAGGCGAGGCAGATTGATTGACATGTTAAGATTACCTAATAAATGGACTTTCGAATTTTTATAATATCCTGAAAACAAACACGACCCGACTACCGACATCTGTAACTTTTCTCTGTATAAAATTAAATGTAATGAAATAAACTAACTCCTTAAACAATAGATAAAATTTAATAAAGAACTCGCAGTTCTAAGGGCTCAAGCAATTATAAAAGTTACCATAGAAATGTCGAAGAAAATTCTTAGGTACCAACACGAATGTCTTATGTCACTTAGTCCCTAGTCGCAACTATAAAGCTCCATTTACACCGTTCAAGTTTCTGGAACGTTCAATAGCAATAATCGCATGCCATAAAGCACGTTCAATTTTATTAGTATTCAAGAATTGCATGCAAGTGTTTATACGAGTGCGATTTCCATTAATTAGCATACATTGATTGAATGGAAGTTTTGCCATTTAATAAAATCGCATGTGGCGTACACCAAGGCAATAAAATTGCCAGGCGATTGCTGCATGCAAGTTTTGGCTCGTCTAAACACAGAGTTGCACGTCCTTGTATAATTGATTTAAGTATTATCCGTATTTGCGGTGCCAAATATTTCATTCAATTTTATTGAACGTCTTGTTTCGTTCGCTCATGTTTGAATGATAGAAATTTTTCTTGCCGGCATTGAATGCAATTTTATTGTAGGTACGTGTTTTTTACACCTATACCAGTTTTGAACGACAATTTGCAAGGAAGTTGCCGTATAGTGCAATAATATTGTGCGTATTGTTTAGACGTACGGTTTAGACGGTACGGTAGAGCTCGTGGCTAAGTAATAACAGCCGCACGGGTCGATCCATCAGGTTAAGTTACGCTTGCCGGGGTTGGTCCGTGGATGGGTGACCATTTTTACATACCGAGACTCCTCCGGGCCTCGGAAAGCACGTTAAGCCGTTGGTCCCGGCTATCATTCGTGGATCTTTGACAGCCATTACGGGTCGTCAGAAGCCCGAAAGTCTGACAATCAGTCTTACCAAGGGGTATCGTATTAGCCAGTTAATGGGTTGTGGAGGTCAGATAGGCAGTTGCTCCATGTAAAATAATGGTATTCAGCTGCATCCGGTTAGACTGGAAGCCGACCCCAACATAGTTGGGAAAAGGCTATGCATATTGATTTTTGTTTAGACGGTACCAATTAATTGCCCTTCAATTTATGGTATGCTATAGGCAATAAACTTGCACCTTGTAAAAGGAGCTTAAGTTAGAGCCGCCATTTTTCTAATAACCATCGTTCTACAGGCATGTGACGTAACTATTAGGTTTGAGGTAGCATTTTTGTGTTTTCCCCTTTTTTCCCTGATCCTACTGCTAAAGTTTTTTTTTTTAAATATGGAGCCATCTAAAAGTTTTCCTTGGGTTTTGAATTCCCAGATGACTGTCGAACTTTATTACATGACAACCTCAACGTAATATGTAGGGCTGGATCCATAAGCACTACATACAATGCAATCAAATCCAATCACATTCTCAGAGAGGAGCGGAAAACCTTTTTATTTGATCAAAAATAATTCAGGTTAACTTATGCACGTATAATTCTGTGACCAGTCAATCTGCTTAGCCTTTTCCCAACTATGCTGGGGTCGGATTTCAATCTAAGCGGATGCAGCTGAATACCAGTGCTTTATATAGAGCGACTGCCTATCTGATCTCCACAACCCAGTAACTGCAACCGCTATTTGGGCATATTAAAAAAAAAAGAAAGTTTATTTCATATATCTTATTTGGCTTACATTGCATGTCGAGGAGTCTCCATTTAGACATATGAAATGCCTGTAGTTGAAGGCTCCGCTCTTCCCTTACATTAGAAACGTACGAGTACAAATAGGTATATGTATAAAAAAACAAAGAAAGGAAAAAATAAAAATACGATCAATTTCTACGAGTGTATGTGTGAGGGTGTTTGTGTGGGGTGCGTGAGGGAATTACATATATATATATATATATATATATATATAATATTATATCCTCTCCAAGGTGGCTTGGAGAGGCCTATGTCCAGCAGTGGACTGCGATTGGCTGAGTTGATTGAATATTATATATTTCATATTATACCATGAAATCCTTCTAAACTTCAACCCATCTCTTTAGCAGAAACTTGAAACACAAATGTATTTGTGCACCGTCTAAGATTTATGTTCCTCTTTGCACTGAGTGAACTCAGTGGAAAGGAGGGGGAGGGAACAGACTGGCACTTACTCGCACAATTCAAAAATGAGGATGGAAACACTCGAGTTGTTATTACGCAAATGGCGACTGTAACCGGAGTGAGAAGACATATTTTGTGTGTGAAAAGCTTTTTAAAATAGTGGGCTTGTGAAATAAATTACAGTAAACACCAGCCATATTCCCCAGAGCGAGTTTATCGTCAAAAGGACGTCTGAACAATATTCAAGACAAAGATAAATAGTACTACACAGTCAACAGTCATTTTTAATTTTGGAGAAGACTTGAATCCAACTAATATACTCGTATACCTAAACGCGAAAGTTTCTGAGGATGGATGGATGGATGGATGTTACTTTTTCACGTAAATGAACTGAACTGTTTTTGATAAAATTTGGCATACAGATAGATAGTATAACCTGGATTAACACATAGAATACTTTTTATCCCGATATTCTTACGGGTTCGAGACTTACGCGGGTGAAACCACGGGGCGTTGCTAGTTATTAATAAATTGTTCTTTTGTTTGCTGCAAAAATACGTACTTTAGCCAGGAATCGAACCTTGTTTTTTTATCGTGGAGGAATGCTTTTGCATACTGCACTACCACGGGGAGATAGTGCAGTTATGTGCGACTCTAACACACTAAAACTCCACGGTGTCCTCCTCTGCCGCTTACGGCGGGAACACGGGCGCTAGCACTCATCCGTGAACCCGCCACGGCTGTCCGCCACCTGACCCTCCGCTGGGGAGTACTCCCCATCACTGGCGCACCAGACTACCACCACACCAGGGACCAAACCAGCACATGGGTGCCAGACGACCACGTGTCTGGCCACCCTTGGTCCCCCTGAGACGGGTCAGGTCATTGGCCCCGCCGCCCACCAATTTTCGGACGCAGAGGATAGGGAGAGCGGCCAACGTCATACCGACACTCCTCCTCCCCTGACCCCACCGCGTCCGCCATCAGACGGTGGCGAGCCCGTCAAGGACGCGAAAGGTAGGCAGAGCGGCGCACTGCAATACCGGCACTCCTCTCCCGCCGCGGCCTCCAACCCTTGCGATGTCGCCCGAGCGGCACTGCAACCTACTTGTTGGCCGCTACATAGTCGGCTTACCGAGAAAAGCCCTGAAGAGCGGCCCCTCCTCAGGTTCCTCTTCGCTTCACCGTGGGTGACCAAGCCACGGCTACTGAGCCCCCCGACTCGACAATGCGGGAACCCACCGGGAGGGAAGAATCGTACCCTGAGGGGCAATTCCCGTGTAACAAGTTCGCAATCTCAACTCAAACGCAATCAGTCAAAAATTGTATAACGTTTACCTACATTTTTGACATTTACTTGTCGCTGGCATGAGATTGCGATTAGAATTTGAACGTTTTTAGGTACGAGAATGGCCTTTTGATTTTCCGCAGTCAAAAAATATCGATTTGACTATATCAATTTATGAAATTTCTTTTAAGTCTTAATCATTTTTAATTGTATTTAATGAAATAATAACTTTGCTTGCCTTAATTGGTAGAACATAGTGAACACTGCGCATGCACTCAACATCTTGCAATCTATACTTCTATACTAATATTATAAAGAGGAAAAACTTATGGTGTAGTGTTGTCTATGGGTTAATCTTCGGAATTACTAATCCGATTTCGATAATTCTTTCACTAATGGGAAGCTACAGTACAGCCAAGTATCATCCTACTTCCTACTATATATCCTATTCTAATATTCTACTATCCTATCCTATCCTATCCTATCCTACTCCTACTATCCTACTTCCTACTAATATTATAAACGTGAAAGTTTATGAGGATGGACGGATGGATGGATGGATGTTTGTTACTATTCCACGCAATGTTACTGAACAGATTGTGATGAAATTTGGCACACAGATAGTTTACAAACTGGATTAACATCCAACATTCCTACGGGTTTGGTACTTAAGCGGGTGAAGCCGTGAGGCGTTGCTAGTAATATAATATATCCTACTAATATTATAAATCTGAAAGTTTGTATGTTTGTTACTCAATCATGCAAAAACGGCTGAACGGATTTGGATGAAATTTGGCACACAGATAGTTTATAACCTGGATACTTTTTATCCCGGTAATAGGTTCCCGTGGGATAATTTACGACATCCACGTGGGCGAAGCCGCGGGCACTAGTAATACTCGTATTATAAATGCGAAAGTTTGGATGGATGGATGTTTGTTACTCAATCACAGGAAAACGACTAAATGGATTTGCATGAAATTTGGCACACAGACAGATTATAGTCTGGAATAGCACATATACTACTTTTTGTAATCCTGGTAGTACTTTCCCGTGCGATAATTTCCAACATCCACGCGTGCGAAGCAACTGGCAAGAGCTAGTAGAATATAATTTTATGTTAAAACAAGAAATTTCACGGGGAAAGTCACGGGAAGAAGTAGTAGTATTTATAGTACCTACTGTGTTCAGCAATAATGATTTGATTTGATATTTAGATTTCATAACTGACGCTTCAAAACTTTTTGCATATTGTGAGATAATGTAGTGAATGCATGTAGTGATTACAGCAATATCTCCGAGGACCGTGTGTCGTCCATTATGCCAGGCTATAGAAATTATATTTGATTGATCGCCCGTTTAATATAACGATCGATGTTAGAGCCGCTGGACGCTTACAATTCATTGATATTGATTACATTGACACAATGTTCCTTTGACATACCTAGTCCGGATTAAGGCACCTGTCCCACCGGGGCGACGACTAGCGACAAGCGAGTAGAGCTAGCAACTAGAAACGAGTTGGCGAGCAACGAGAGCTAGTGTATAGTTCGGATAGTTTTGTCGCTAGGCTATGAGCGAGTACGCGAGTGCGACGAGTAGAATGACTGCCCAGTCATTTGTTGGTATGTGTATATACCAAGCGAGAGTCTCCCAGCGATGCTTCTTCCCGAAAAGCGAGCGTCGCTGAGCGATTAATTTCTTTGATAGCTCTGGTCGCTGGCTCTGGCAGTGTGAAGTCAGCGGTATGTTGAAAGCGTCCCAGAGGGTCATGGCCATCCGGCTAGTCCGGGGATATCGCACGGTCTCCGGTGAGTCGGCGAGCCTCCTTGCCGGATTGCCGCCGTGGGATCCAGAGGCTAAAGTCTTCGCGCACGTGTGGGAGTGGCGCGAGGAGGTGAAACGCCAGGGAGTAACTCTGCTGCCGCGAGGGAGTAAATCACGGTACAGCGGACAGAGCTCCGGCGGGATCTCATGGCGATATGGAGAGTGCGATTGTAGCAACCCAGCGCTGGGCACGCCACCATTGCGGCGATAAGTCCCCTCTTTGAGGAGTGGTTGGAGAGGCGCAACGGCGGCCTCACCTTCCGCCTGACGCAGGTCCTCACTGGACACGGTTGTTTCGGGAGGTTCCTGTTCCGGATAAGGCGGGAGGAAACGCCCGGGTGTCACCATTGTGTGGATCGCCCGGAGGACACGGTGGAGCATACAGTGGAGGTCTGCCCGGCTTGGGCGGAGCACTGCCGTGTTCTCGCGGAGGCGATCGGCGGCAGCGATCTCTCGCGTCCGTTCCTAGTCCAGGCCATGGCCTGGACTAGGAACGGACGCCGTACCATGGTACGGAGCGAGAGTGCATGGGAGGCCGTCACCTTCTTCTGCGAAACAGTAATGCTCGCGAAGGAGGAGGCGGTACGCGTGAGGGAGAGGCAATTGTCGCGCCCTCACGTCCCTAGCCGCCGCAGGAGACGCCCTGGGCGGCGGGAATCGATAGCCGATTCCCGGTCACCGTAGGCGCGGGCTTGCGGATGGCGAGTAATGGGCAGCTGGCCGTCCGGTAAGGACCAGGCCCGGGTCGACGGCGCGTCGTGTTCCACGCGCGCCTTAAAGAGATGTCAGCAATGATGGGGTCGGATAGGGCCTATGCCGCCAGGGTCGCGGGTTGTTCGAAAGAGATACCGTGGCCCTGGCACTGAAGGAACACGGGTGGGTTTTAGTCAGTAAAAGTCTGACACGCCGTCCCGCTCCACTCATAGTGGGAGAAGTCATTTGATGATTTCCCATCCACAAAAAAACTGAACGAATTGACTCATGCCGTTTTCGAAACGACGGGCTCAATTATTATAATCATAGCACATGGGGTTCTGTTGTTTCTGCCTACCCCCATGGGGGAAGAGCATGAGTTTAAATATCTTTTTGAATGTTTAAATATTCGTGCCTATGTTGATTTATCATTTACAATTTGTTGGGTATAATTAATACTGTTGGCTGAATGCTCAGCGGGTGATTGATGAACGAATTCCAGTTGAAAATCCGAATGTTTGTATTTACCATTACGGTAACTTTATGTTTATTTTAATATTGTTTCCAGGTATCCGATTGATAAATTTCGGTACAATTTCAAAATATTGCCTCAAAAATCAACCTTTTCCCAACTATATTGGGGTCGGCTTCCAGTCTAACCCCATGCAGCTGAATACCAGTATTTTATATGGAGCGACTGCCTATCTGACCTCCACAACCCATTTACTGGGTAATACGATACCCATTATTGTATTGCATGTATTGCATGCGTAATAACGAGAGTGATGTAAAATAATTGACTCCTCAGCACATACTACCAAATACCAAATAGCGTATTCTTCTGATGAGGTTCCACCTCTCACACGCGTGCCACAAGTCATTGTACTGTTGTCACTCAAATAAACAAGGACGTTGGCCCAGACACTCAACAACACGCAAAAGAAATCCTTAAAATATCCAGACGAAACAGTCTATAAATAAATTAAACCACTTAAAGGCTTCTTCAAACAGACGCGACACGTGACGTGAATCGCACGCGGCACAAAGGCACCGCTCGTCGCGCGACACGCGGTGCCATTCACGTCGCGTGTCGCACCTATTTGTAGGTCTAACTCTACACAGACGAATAAAAATTATGTTGATGATCGGTTTCCTTTGTCCCCGAATAATGACCTGTACAGAATATAATAATTCTATTCTTCTCGTCTAGGGTACAATGTAGACTTCAACCTTTCATCCTAACTAAGTACTAGATATAAATAAACAAAGGGTCTGGCTTTTTTATTAATATGGGCGAGAGCTGTCTGTGAAAATCGGGGTTAGAATTAAGGGTCACGGCATTGCTCCTATGTACAGAGAAAAAATTCAAATGTTAAGCACCTCAAGGATAATTTAACTTATTTTTCCGATTATGCCAGGATTAGGATTTATATACATATATCTTGGTAATTATACCTACTGTGTACAAAATAAAAATACAGTTTATAAAACTAAGTGTATGTCTTATTTAGAATGATGTGGTGGATAAAATAAAGGTTTGTAGCCCAGGAGGATGGAGGGGGGCAAAAGCATCCATTGCCCCACCCCCCCTTGTATCCGCGCCTGGATATCTGTACTGCTATTCTAAAAATACCACCGTAAAACTAAGGTGAAGTGAGTTTGAAGTTAGCTGACAATTAGTGTTAGGTGCGATCACAGTTCACTTTATGCTCACTTCACCTAAATGTTCACGGTGAGATTATTACACAATAGACAAGCTAATCACATCCAACTGCATTAATTAAAGGGCTAAAAAGAATAGTAGCAATAAACAACCCTCAAACTTTTACCTTGCCATCATGCTTTTAAAGATAAGAATAAAACCGCTTGGAGTCTAAAGGTCCCCACACATTAACAGTTTGCCTGCAGTTGGCCAGCAAGGGTCAACTTACAGAACATAAAATTATATTATATTATATTATTATTAATTATATTATCGACGACACGGTTGGCGCAGTGGTTGAGCGATTGACTGCTGCGCAGCATGTCGCGGGTTCGATTCCCGCACGGAACAAATATTTGTACGACCTACAAGTATTTGTTCCGAGTCTGGGTGTTTTTCTATCTATAATATGTATGTATTTACAAAAAAAAAAAAAATGTATATAAGTAGTTTATCAGCCATCTCGTTACCATAACACAAGCATTAGGTTGCTTAGCTTGGGGCTAGATGGCGTTGTGTGATATGTCCAAACATATTTATTTATTATTTATTTATTTTATATTACAACGGCCGGCGTACCGTAAATGTGTAAGGCCCCTAAGCTATTCAAATTTGAAATGTAGACAATAGTTATATTAAATTCCGGGATGGCTCCATATAGGAGCAATATAAGGACTTCCTCACTGAACCTGAACTCTGGGGCGTAGTTTTATCATAAGCTACCAACATCGATTTTGTAAAGTGTTCCGAAGCGACGCGACTGGATGTGGAGTATTTGAGAAAATTGCCCCAGTCTGTAGTCTTGTGTAGTCGAAAGCTAAAGAAAATGGTGATTTAGTAATGTTTATGCTGATTATTTTATTGATACAAGCTTTGAAAGTGATAAATTGTTTTGTAAAAAAAATTCAGCAATCTTTTTTGTTCATTTATTTTTTTTATAATTATGTAGGTACTTAGGTAGGGCTCGAACCTCACAGTGGGAGCAGTACACGGGTGGAATGGGGCTGAAGCTCGCTATAATAAAAGAATCAATTTAATTATATTTCACACTGCTTACCAAGCCCTAGCAAAACTCTAACTGTCACCCTACAAAGAAAAACGAGGTTCGTTTTTCTTTCTAGAGTAATTCGATGTTTGAATAATTGAATGTCAGCCAGTATAATATTGTCGAGGTTTGACCTAAACATCAAACCTCTACAGTACCTACTGTGTAACTTAGTCTAGCTACTATTAGCTAGACTAAGTTACACAGTAGGTACTGACTGACCACTAAACATTTTTATTTAGTCCGTCATGTAGATTATTTGAAAATTTTGGACACGTATTTTTTCTTTTTTTACAAAATCAAAAGATTACGGCGATACATTGAGTTAAAACATCGCGTGACGTCACGTGTAGCTAGATTTTATACGTACAAGTGACGTAGCGAGCCCCCCTCCCCAACTTTAATGCGTGCTATATAAGTCATTTTCTATTAATATGATAAAGCAAAAAATACGTTTCTAATATTTTTTTTATTATCTGACTGACGAACTAAATAGATTTTTTTTTTTTACCCAGGCATCATCCCTATTGCAAGTGCAACCCATTTTTCCATTTTGGCGGTTCACTGTTGGACTATTTTAGCTTCTGAACAGCTGAAAAAACACCGAACACAGTCATGGTATGTTTCTGAGACGATAATCCGAATCATTGGGGTCTGAAATGTTTGCTATAATAATATAAATAAGATAAAAATTTCAAATTCGATACAAAAACGTTTTAAAACTAGGTCAAAAAAAGCGAAACTCAATTAATGTCACACCAAAAACATGAAATGAGGCGATGACAACAATAGAAAATTGTTTCTTTATTGAAAATAGGATACTTTCATGAAAGTTTCAAAGTAAATTGGATACGATGCGACGTTGGCTAGACGGGGTCGGTAGGTGTATTTTTAGATACCTAGTTATGTATAAAATGTTGGTTGAGACGCGGATTAGGTACCTACTGAATAGTTACTAGCATAATCAGCCTATAATGTTCCCACTGCTGGGACACAGGCCTCCTCTCGGTGAGAGGGCATGGGTCGTAATTCACGACGCGGGCCCAGTGCCCAGTCACATGTCTTCGAATTTTCGGTTCTAGAACATGTCGATTGCCTCATGATGTTTTCCGTCACCGTTTTGTGAGCAGTGGTGATGAAATAATTTACACAAAGTAAAGTGCCTGTCTGGGTTCCAACCACGAGCTACAATTCGTAAGTCGCGGCCACCACTGAGCCAACACTGCTCCAATAATTACTAAGTATGGTTTAATTGTATAGATAGCGTCGCGTAAGTTTGCCGCTCTGAAAACAGGGACCGAAAACCATTAAAAATTACGGTATAGGGGTATCGAAGAATTTTGGTTACCTGTACGATTAAGGTAACTGCTAACTGGGTAACTAAAGAAGCAAAAACATGTTACCTTTGTATAAGTTACCGTTTTAATACCGGTTACCTAAAAATTTTCCAGACTGAAACCAGGCTTTCCGATGCGCATGGCATGGCGCGCTAGTGTGCAGCCATTTGTAGCCTACTTCAGACCGGCAAACTCACATGACGCGAATTATAATTTTATTCTGTTTATTTTCGCGTTTAAGTATCAATATAATGGGTTATTCTCAAAGTACTTCATTCTTTTGTCCTAAATAATTTTACATACTTTTCAAAATATTATATTGGTGCTTAAACGCGAAACTAAATTATCTATTTTTAGGGTTCCGTAGTCAACAAGGAACCCTTATAGTTTCGCTATGTCCGTCCGTCCGTCTATCTGTCCGTCCGTCCGCAGCTTAGCTCAGAGATTCTTAGTACTAGAAAGCTATAATTTGGCACGGATATACATATTCATCACAAAGAACAAAACAAAAAAAAAAAACAAACAAAATCATGAAAAAAAAAATTTTTTGGCCTACTTTATGGTAGGTACACGTAAAATGGTGATGTTTTTTTTACTCGTCTACTCCCTACTGTGAGGTGTTGTTGGATGGGTCTTACAAAAATATTGCGGGTTTGTGAAAACAATTTTTCGATTTAGGGATCCGTTTCTGAAATATTAAGCTTTAAAGTGCTAATTTTTGTTAGAGTCAAGTGTCCTCCCCCCCCTGCCAGCTGGTTAGTTTTGGATGGGTGAAAAAATTCACGGTAGTAGTATATATAACGAACTTAAAAGGAAAACTATCACAGCTAAATAGGCTTTTCAAGTTTACGTGTAATAGTCAAATATTCTTGAAACAACAAAAATCCCTCTTCTTAGTCCGCATTATTGTGCAACTACGGAACCGTATGGTTCGCGTGACCCGACACGCATTTGGCCGCTTTTTGGAGTTTCATTCGTGTTATTTAAAATCTAATATTTCTTTGTCGTTATCTAAGTCTGTAGTGACTTACTACTTAGTTAAGTTATCCAGCAAACCTTGAGCAGCCAGTCCCCCTTCCAATCCTGCTGATAGCCTAATATTTTCATGAACCCATGCATTAATGTAAATAAATATCAACCACATACTTACTTAAATTGTTCCCTTTCATTAATCTAAAAAAAATAATAATAATGCGTTCAGGGTGCTGTTGCGACTGTCACGCTTCTGCAGTGCGTCGGCAATGTTTGCCGAAGCGCGCACTGATAGCTTTGACGCAGTATGGCGCAAGAAATCTGCCTCATTACTTCGGAGGTTGCGTGGCAGTCCTAACATCATTCTGCACTCGATAGCCGCCCGGGCAGATAGCTCGCTTGTGTGGGCGTTGACCGATCGAACCAAATCAGTTTTAGTTATTAAGTACTAACATAGGCTAAATAATATTGTTACTAACACAGTGGACCTTTGTTGTTTGAATTAATAAAATGATTATTATATATTGTTTTTTTTTTATTTTTTTATTAATCTCCCATCATACATCAATCAATCTGCCTAGCCTTTTCCCAACTATGTTGGGATCGGTTTCCAGTCTAACCAGATGCAGCTGGATACCGGTATTTTACATGTAGTGACTACCTATCTGACGCTGTCCTCCACAACCCAGCAACTGGGTAATACGATACCCTTGTAGTTGTAAGACTGATTGTCAGATTTTCTGGCTTCTGACGACCAGTAATGACTATCAAAGATACACGAATGACAACCGGAACCAACGGCTTAACGTGCTTTCCGAGGCACGGAGGAGTCTCGGGATGTAAAGATGGTCACCCATCCACGGACTAACCCCGGCAATTGTAGCTTAACCTGGTGGATCGACCCGTGCAGCTGTTATTACTTAGATCTCCGATCTTACATAACTGCCTCCATTTATTCAAAACCAAGAACAGAACAGAATCACGTCAAAACGATGACAGTGACATTTTCACCTTAGGACATACATTTAGGTGAAATGAGAATTTCCTATTCAAAACAAGCTTAAAATTTTATAAAATCAACACGTAAGCTGCTTCCCGACTTTTGTTACCAATAAAAAAGTTGTCATATTGGCAAAGATAATAAATTCGAGGCGAAAAAGAAAATTAATGTTGTGTTGATTCGCGACTTTATTCAGAACCGTGAAGGACGATTTTACAATGATAAGTTACGCTTGGTTTGGTGTAAAACAATAAATCACATAGCAGTGGTGTTACAGAAGTCCAAGTTAATAATAATAAATAATAATAAATTTATTGCACAAACAAAAATCACATTGCACTGCATGCATTCAGTTGACATAATCCAATATAAGTTTAACCTATGAGTACAATAATTTTACACTCTATCCCTTAAACTAGGTCTGGCCTGTATCTTATGAGATAGGGTTCAGCCATTGTGTAGGACTAAATTATATTTACTATAAGACAAGTGAAGCCAGCGACGATGTGGTACCTAAAACCGTGAATAAATAAAAATAAAAGAAACAAAAAAAACTAAACTAAAAGTACGGAGGTATGAATCGGTTGCGTATTTCTGTTTGGATGTGTGTGGTGTTGAGTGTGGTGTATGTGTATAGTATGATGTGGTGGTAGGGGAGATGTTAATTATGCTGGTGTTTAAGAGATGTATGTCAGTAAGTACGTACAGTACCTAATGAATATTTTTGCTTCATCTAAGGTCCAGATTTACACAGGGTTATTTTAAATTGGCTAACTAAACTTCTCAGACGCAATGGGTGTCGATATCTGAACACGATAAAATAAAAAATGAAAACGTTTGATGTATTTTTTTGGGAGGTCAATTACCGCTGTTAGTGTTGTTACTTGAAGTATGAGTTGAGAAAAACTGTTTTCTTATGTTTTATTGTGTTTAGATATCAATACTCATCCCGTCTGCGGTGTTTAGCCAGCCAATTTAAAATAACCCCGCATAAGGCACATCGCCGTGATGGCCCAGTGTGGCCCAGGCTGAGGGTTCAAATCCAGGCAAGTACCAATGTGACTTTTTCAATTCATATGTACTTTTTGAGTTTATGTTGGACATTATTGACATCGGTGAAGGAAAACATCGTGAGGAAAGAACACCCGTCTTGAGCAAGCGTGGTGATCAATGCTCGTGCCTTCTCTGTGTGAGAAAAGGCCTTTGCCCAGGAGTGGGATAATAATATAATGCTGGTGTATCGAGTTTTTGAAGAGCGTCATCTTATTCTATCACTCATATATTTGCGACAGTCTCTTTATAAAGCTAGGATGTGTCATATTTATTTTCGGGAACAGTACGTTAATAGTTCGTAAAACATCGTATATTTAGCTACCTTTTCATAAGGCGAATTACAGGTTCTATCTAAATTAAATTCGTAGCTCTGTGACTCAGGGCGCCTAATACCAAATGTGATAAAGGTAGGTACCTAACCCACAAAATAGTCTAATCGGATTATTTCTGACTGACGGATTAATGTTGATTAAGCCTTGTCAGGTTATTAGGTAGGAATCATTCCGCCATTGGACCTCCAAAATTATGTCCAATTTCTCAAAATGTTCTGAGAATATTTTGTTTAAGATATTCTCAGAACATTTTGAGAGTTTGTGTAGATACATAAATTAAATTACAGAAGAGACTTGAATTTCGTAGAACTTCTATTTTCAAATAGCGCCACATCTAGACTATTATAAATTCAACTGTGTCGCCATTTGAAAACAGAAGCTCCAGAGTCCAGAGTTCCAGACGGAACTCTGGAACGGTTGATACAACGATTATTAGACAAGTAAAACAATAAATAAGATTTATCAGTTTATAATTTCGAATGTTGGCACTTATGTGAATATTAAGCCATTTATGTTTGACCCTTCGGAAATTCACATATCCGTGGCGGAAAACAGCTTTGCAATTTGAACTAAAAAACAAAATCACATGTAAAAAGATTATTAAGAAAAATCAGTTGATATACTGCAAATATGCTTGCACTGTGCCCGTGTACAGTCGGACTCAATATTAAAATGCGCGAGATATAAAAAAGCATTCAGCAAGCGGTGCGCAGGGCGATGAAATGTGAATTTTTGCTTTTTCTGCATACCGTACTAAACGGACCTGACCGCTACTATATGTTTCATTATAAAAAGGTAATAGAAAACATATTCAATGTTTTGGAGAATGATAAAATGGGTTTTTGTAACTTTCACGTTTTCATTATGACCAGAGATAAGGAACTTTTTAATAACGCGAAGGCTTTTGATAAAAATAAATCATTGCTTGGTACAATGATACTTTGCCATGGCTCCATTTCAATTTGAACGAACGCAGCCAAATCTAAGGATATGCGCGGCTTTGTCACATCCGCTTAGCTGCGTGTTGCCGACCCGATGTTTCAACCCAAAACAGCAGACATGAATATTTTTTATTTTAAAGAACTTCTCTTCCACATGCATAAATCCCAGACCCTGATAAAACTCTTTGCAAGTTTTACAAATATTTGTTCCGTGGGGAATCAAACTCGCAACCTGTAGTACCGATTGCCACTACGACAACTAGGCCGTAAAAGGAAAGCCTTACCTACCGTACACTGGTAAACAAGGATCTTTTGGCACTCGAATGACGTTGACAAGGGGGCGTTGTTAGTAAACATTTGTATTAGTATGTCGTGGTTTCTGAACGGAACGTCAAGTTCGGAAACGGGGGTTGGCATCACTGTGCGAGCTGTCAATGTCATTTTGAGTTTGGGGGGAAAAATAACAGTGACAGATGACGGCTGTCATTCAAGGTTCCTGTACCTGACGAGGACTTCGTGATTAGACACCAAGCTAAACGGACGTGCGCTACTAACCTCGCCCCGACCTCGCCGCGTTCCGATACGAATCCAGTTCCATCCGATTCGTGTGTACTGCTTTTTAACTGATTGTTTATTAAATCGATCGAATTAAAACTGTAGAGTGCATATTGAGTTTTATTTCGGCTACAACAGTGGACGACGACCAGTCCGGCAACGAACGCTGACATTCTCCTCCGACAAGTAAATCAAGACGGCGGCGTTAGTTCCGATTTTGGCCACGCGACAGTAAATTCTTGTACAGTAACGTGCACTAATAATATGTAGGTATGTCACAGTAAGATGGTTGTAGCTGTGATGCAGTTATATCCCTAGCGTTATAGCTATCTACCGTATTATAGTTATACGAAAGCTGTCGGAATGCCCTAGTTTTGCTACCACGACCAATTTCGATATAACGCTAGCCGGCCGCTGCCGCAGAACCGCTCGCTTTGCTCGCTCGGCTTGCACGTAGGTCATTTAGTGTAGTTTGAACCTAACCTAACCTATTTGGTCAGTGTGCCCTATTAGTTATATTCCTAGTAAGATAGTTATGAACCTCTTTCCTAAAACTATATTACGGTAAATACGAGTAAGTACATCCTTAGGGATATCACTATATCAAGACTTTTTTTTTTTTGTGGATGGGAAATCATCAAATGACTTCTCCCGCTCTGGGTGTCAGATTTTTAATGACTAAAACCCACCCGTGTTCCTTCAGTTGCCTGTGCCAGGGCCACGGTATCTCTTTCGAACTACCCGCGACCCCGGCGGATCACGGCTGTAATCATCTTACTGCAACATGTACACACTTAAAAACTTTTACTGTATTAATTGTAATTTTATGTTTTACGATCATAGTATTTTGGAACTCATACTGTTTTGAAATAGGTCTTATCTTAAAGTTGCAATCGCTACTACACGAGAAAATCGCTTTTGAATTTTGCTAAAGCTAGAGTTTCCTAGAAGAACGGTGACCGCACTTAACAGCCACAGTGGCGGCTGTCATGAAAATGATGACATCGGCAAAGATTTCAATCGTTAGATTAGCCCTACCGCGACAAAAGATAGCCGCGTTTCTGTTTCGTTTTGACACCTCTGACACATAACGACGCAGTGACTTAACTTGATTGTCATGGAAACAGTATTAAATAATGTGTGAGCTCACTCTTTTCAGTATTGACACTTTTTTGCGTAACTAAGTACATTAGATATAAATCTTTGGTCAAATACTGGTGAAAATGACAGATTTTCACGGCGGCCGTTATAACATGACGGAACCGCTTTCATAGGAAACCAAAGCTGAAATGTATACGTACATATTGTTGCTCGTGGGCTGTACAGTAATACCACGAAATGACAGGTACCTAATAACAACCCTAATTTAACCATTCTAACGTCGATCGCTACCGTGGTAGTGGCGACGTTAACGCTATCGCTTCCTCACCGCATCCCTATTTGAATGCTGATGCACCTGCGCCAAATGATAATGAAGTACCATTACAGTATTATAATATTACCAGTTTGTATAAATATTTATGGAGGTACAGCGAAGTGCAATGATGTTTTAGCCTCTTTTGTTATTGTGTTTTAAGGAAAGTGCCTTTTCGTTTTAGACACGCTGGAACTCACAGAAGGGGTGAGTAGCATATTGCACAAGCATTTGCATATTATGTAAGTAGGTAACATGTTTGTTATCATATTTTGTTAGACGGCACAGTACAGTTACGTGCATAAATATATTAGTTCAACAGCTCGGCAATAATATCTGATTTCATGATTCATCCATTATTATTTGTCGTCAAGATGACGGCAAATATATGTGATAATTTGTGGAAGGCATACACAAGTGGTGGTGGATATCGAAGGAACACCAAAACTATCTAACAAGACAAGCAACGTAAAAATATAAGATGCAGCATCCGCTTTAAAAAGATCAATCAATCTGCCTAGCCTTTTCCCAACTATGTTAGGGTCGGCTTCCAGTCTACTGAATACCAGTATTTTACATGGAGCGACTGCCTATCTGACCTCCACAACCCAGTAACTGGGTAATACGATACCCCTTGGTAAGACTGGTTGTCAGACTTTCCGGCTTCTGACGACCCGTAACGACTGTTAAAGATCCACGAATTACAGCCGGGAGCAACGGCGTAACGTGCTTTCCGAGGCACGGAGGTCTCTTGGTATGTAAAGATGGTCATCCATCCACGGACAACCCTGGCAAGCGTAGCTTAACCTGACGGTTTGACCCGTGCGGCTGTTATTACTTACCCACAAGCTCCTCCGCTTTAAAAAGATGTGTACATAAAAGAAAATCATAAATAAAAAATGTTAGCAGTAGAGTGTACCTGATTTTCACTAGGTATTACTTAGGAGCTAAATCCTGTTTTTTCTGTTCTGTGGTTAAATCAGTAGATACAAATAATAAATAGCCTTCATCTAAACAATAACCAATAATAGTGATGGTAATCCATATTTCTTTTCTGGGTTGTTGTTAATTAGTTAATATAACAACAACAACAACATCAACAACAACAACATTCAACATCAACAACAACAATATTTAACAACAACAACCACAACATTCAACATTTCAACAAGTTCAACATTTTAGAAAAAATAAGTGAAAATACTGTTTAGGTTAATTCGGTACATAATTTCTTAGTTCCCTGTAAAATGAGTGAAGCGGTAACATCTTGATACTTCCTTATGAATGAATCACCAAGGAGTAAATTCTATTAAACTTTTACGGCTTAAGTGGTTCAGACAGACAGACGGCAGAAAGCGACGCCTTACATTCAGTTTTATCCATTTTATATCATTTTTAATACCACCCCGACAACTTTTTCCCTCAAAATGATTAAATTTTCGAGTGAACACTAAGGCAAATAGCGGCGAAAATAGTGATGAGATTCGCGTGAATCGATTATCGCGATCTCGACTAAAAATCTCGTGAAGAAGTCGTGACTTTGATTGAGAATTGTCGATTCGTATTTGAAGCCTGGATTAAATGTACTTAGCACGAGATAGATCTTGGAAATACGGAAACGGGTCTTTAAAACCGTTACTGTGTCTTGTTTACGTTGTTAGAGTTTTCGAATTTAAGTTTGCTAACAATGTTTTAGTTCTACTTGTTTTGTGTTCACATTGAGCTACTTAAGTATGATTCTAATGGAGAGAAAAGTCTACCTAAGTACCAGTCAGGAAGGTCAGATATGTGTTACTGAACGTTATTGCCGAAACGTTTTTTAAAAAACTTTTTTACAAAAAAATACAACCGACTTCCAAAAACAACACTACAAAGTGAAAAATAACTTTAATTTCGGAAGTCGGTGTCTGGTTAAATGTATTTTCGTTTTTTGCCACCGACTTCCGAAATTAAGGTTATTTTTCACTTTGTTTTTGGAAGTCGGTTGTATTTTTTTGTAAAAAAGTTTTTATTTTTCACTTTTTAGTTGTGTACCTACCTCACACAAATTCAAATAAAACAAACTAAACATCATCCATATAAAAGTGGGGAAGAAATACGTATTATTGAAGCTAACTCAAAAACTACCGAAGCAAAGTTAATCAATTTTATACGGGACCAACTGCGATGTATACACTCTCGAACAAAACAAATAAAATCCAAATCGGTCCAGCCATCTTCGAGTAATCGGGGAACATACATAAAAAAAAATAAAAAAAAAAAAGGTTCCGACGAATTGAGAACCTCCTCCTTTTTGAAGTCGGTTAATAAAAAAAAATGCGTTTAAAAAAACAGGGATGTGGCAGTGGTAGATTATACTACATTATTACGAGTAGTATAATTACATTACACCGTAAAAAATATTTGTGTTGCATCATTAACCAGAGATAACAGAGGAATACGTTAGTGGAATGAAAGCCAACTACGTGACCGCATAAATCTCCAAGTTAAAGAATATACGTAAATTTTTAGGGTTCCGTACCCAAAGGGTGTCAACGGAACCCTATTAGTAAAGCTCCGCTGTCCGTCCGTCCATCCGTCTGTCTGTCACAGACTGTATCTTTTGAACCGTAATAGGTAGACACTTGAAATTTTCAGAGTATGTACTACTATGGCCGCTATAACAACAAATATCACACCAATATTATAAAGGCGAAAGTTTGTGAATATGTGTGTTTGTATGTTTGTTACTTCTTCACACTCAAACGGCTGAACCAATTTTGATAAAATTTGGTATGGGGATAGCTGACAGCATGGATCTACACATAGGCTACTTTTTATGTCGGTCTACACGGGTGTAACCGCAGGGCGCAGCTAGTGAAAAATAAAACAATTTCACTTAGCCGCTTCTTTTTAAGTGTTGTTTTTCCTATGGTCTGTGTAGAACCGCCCTGTAATTAGACATTCTTCAAACAAATTACAGTAGTGACAGATGTTTTGTATTATTAAATTTTAAACTTATTAGACTCATCTACACGTATTTATTATTAAATCCTACGCATAATAAATTGCCTAGGGCGACTGCGGTTAGGTCTTAAATATTATTTTAATTAAATCGCCAATATTAAAATATTGGAAGCCCGCCAACACATTACGTTAAAATATTAATTTGAAGTTGTAAATTGATTAAGATTGCGTACTGATTTCAGCTGATATCAATTTGGTATTCTAATATTTAAAAATAATATTGAAAATGGTATGATTACTTTGCTTTTTAGGGTTCCGGCGGGTTCAGTTTCCACGACAGTGGAAAACTGGCAAGCTGGTCCTGCTGACTCTCCATCAGCATACAGGCCCATTGTTCTCTTGGACGACCCGAGCAAGCTTTTAGAGAGAATCATCGCTGACCGCCTCGTCCAGCACTTGACTGACATGGGGCCAGATTTGGCGGATAACCAGTTCGGTTAACGCCGGGGGCGCACCACCGTGGATGCCATCATGCGTGTAAGGGCTCTAGCGGAGGAAGCAGTTGCCCAGGGTGAGGTCGTTTTGGCGGTGTCTCTGGATATCGCCAACGCCTTTAACACCTTGTCCTGGAGTTGCATAAGGGAGGCACTAGTATATCATCGTGTGCCTGCCTACCTCCGTCGCATTATCGGCGACTATTTAGCGGAGAGAGCCGTAATCTACCCGGGTCGGGAAGGATGGAGCCAGCGAGAAACGTCGTGCAGTTTTCCACAGCGTGCAGTGTTAGGCCCACTGCTGTGGAACATTGGTTACGACTGGGTGCTGCGCGTTGCAATTCCCCACGGTGTCAACGTAATCTGCAACGCCGATGACATACTGGTGACGGCTCGGGGGCTAGGCTTTGAGCTAGGTAAATGATATGATGAAAGGTGATATGGCTAGAAAGGCGGTGACTACCGAGATGATGAATAGAGAAGTAAGGAAAAAGGGACATGTTGCGCCGACCCCAAATAGATATGGATAAGGGCAGCTGAATGATGATGATGAAGTCTGAGCTAGATAAATATTTTACTCTCCGGACTAAATGATAACAGCCGCAAGGGTCGATCGAAGGTTAAGCTACGCTTGCCGCGGTCGGTTCGTGGATGGGAAAGCACATTATGCCGTTGGTACCGGCTGTCATTCGTAGATCTTTGAAGTCGTTGCGGGTAGTTAGAAGCTCAAAAGTCTGACAATCAGTCTTACCAAGGAGTATCATGTTACACAGTAACTGGGTTGTGGAGGTCAGATAGGCAGTCGCTCCATGTAAAATATAGGTATTCAGATGCATCCGGTTAGACTGGAAGTCGACCCTGACATAGGTGGGAAAAGGCTAGAAGACTGATTTACTTGATAGTTGACTGAAAACAGATAGGTATGGGAGAATAAAATGTATTCCTGTATTAGTAATTTTTTTATTTTTATTTTTAACCTTTTATTAATATGTATTACATTTAGGACAGAGTCTTCTCAAGACAAATCAAACGAGCCCACACTCGATAGGATTGCATCGTTTTATTACTGAGTTCTCATGGCCTCCTTCCACCTCCATCATCACGTCATCATCATCATCATCATCGTCGTCGTCATCATTACGTCATAATAATATTGCTTTGTCATCCGATTTACATAATATGTATGTAAAATTTCAGCTCTATTGGAAACCGGGAAGTGGGTCAAATTTAACTTGCAAGATTCGATCACAGACAGTCACCAGGACAGGTGAAACTAATTAAAATAATATAAAAGCTTGTAAAAAAGCTTGTTATTCACGCCGCGTAAAATGCAATATTATTATATTAATATTGCAAAAATGCAATATATAATATTATTGTAAAATGCAATATTATTATATTGCATTTTACGCGGCGTGAATTTTCAGTGGTAATGTACTCGTATGCTCTATGAAACAATGTATATTTTGTACGTGGGAGGAGTCCCCATGGTAACAATGCGGTTTCATGACAGAAATTGGTATGAGGGCTCCTATACCAATTTCTGTAACAAAACCACATTGTTGTTGTGTTCTAGTTAGGGTCCGAAGTTACAGGCACATGACTTTTTATAACTTTGTGTCTGGGTGACAGACATAATACAATGTTATTACGAGTATGTTAAAAAACACCTGTAGGTACGTCACGTTCGTCTGAATATGAGAGTTAAGCGGAAGTGACGTGCAATATGAAAATATTACTTTCTGTTATTTTTTTAAAACATGGGCGATAGGTTAATAAGACACTATATTCTTCTTGAGATGCAAAACTCACTCAAGTATACCTCAATTCTGATAATGATTTTAAGTTTCACATACCAATTAAGGCGACGATAAGCGACTTTTATTGAGTTTAAACTAAAGATACTACGTTTACTTAATAACATAATATGTGAATATTTTAAATTATGTTTACGTATAAGACACTGTAATTAATTTGTAAAGTTATGTCTAACGCGGATAGAAAACTGAGAATCACGCAAAGACTATCAAGCGTATTTTTATGAAGCCCTCACCATATTAAAGATAATTTAATTAATAGGTCTTTACCTATGAAATTGCCGTTTTGTATGAAAAAATTTAAACGAATTTTTTTCATGCATTTTTTATTTGTATTAATCGAAGTAATCACCCATGCAATCAATGCATCTTTGCCAACGCAGTGGCAGTTTATTGATGCCCTTCTTAAAGAAATCAGCTGGACGGGAGGCAACAAATTCTTCAAAGGCATTTTGTACTGCCTCTCGGGTATTGAATTTTTTCCCCGCCAAGAAGTTATCCAAATTCTGGAAAAAGTAGTAGTCTGTAGGTGCAAGGTCTGGTGAGTAGGGCGGATGACGGAGAGCTTCCAACCCCAGTTCTTGCAACTTGGAGACCGTCTGCTGTGCAGTATGAGGTCGCGCGTTGTCGTGCAGGAGCAGCGGAGACGAGCGATTGACCAATGCTGGTTGGAGATGTGCCAGCTTCTCCATCATTGTGTTCAGTTCTTCACAGTACACATCTGAAGTAATGCTCACCCCGTTTGGTAAGAAGCTGTGATGAATCACACCGGCGCTAGACCACCAAACAGTGACCATCACTTTTCTAGGGGTAAGTTTTCGTTTAGGGCATTGTTTAGGTGCTGAACCAGGATCCAACCAACTTGCTGAGCGCTTGCGGTTATCAAACAGAATCCATTTTTCATCGCAGGTAACAATGCGGTTCAAAATTCCTTCATTTGTGTGTCTGTTGAGCAGTGCAAGGCACGTCTCGACGCGTACTTCGCGCTGGCGATCATTGAGTTCGTGGGGCACCCATTTGTCAAGCTTTTTTACCTTGCCAATTTGACGCAAATGGACCAATATTGCTTTGACGCTAACGTCGAAAGCTGCTGCTAATTCAGCCGTAGATTGTGTATCATCAGCTTCCACAATCGCCTTTAGTTCGTCATTGTCGACCAAAGTCTTCGGACGACCGCGAGGTTCATTTTTCAGGTCGGAATTTCCAGAACGGAAGCGAGCAAACCAATAACAAGTGGTGCGTTGGTTTGTAGTGTTAGCTCCGTAAACGTCGTTGATGTTGCGTGCCGCTTGTGCCGCGTTGCTGCCACGACGGTACTCATATTCCATAATTACTCGAATTTTTAACGTATCCATGATGACGAAAAAGATTGAAATACGATGAAAATGTAACACTAATCAATAAACAAATGACTACTTTTGGAAAAAAAAATCCATGTTTTTAAAATAAAATTAATTTGAAATTAGAATTCTTAGCCAAACAAACATTATTTTGATTTGAAATGGCCAATACTGCAGAACGGCAATTTCATAGGTAAAGACCTAATATTTATCTTTTAGTACACATGTTTTAATACCTTTTGTTTTAGGTATGTGTCATAAATTAATATTACCTCTAATTTGGGACAGCGCTCCTTGATGGGCGAGTCCTATTACTGGGTGGACGTACGATGCGTTGCGTGAACTCAGCACAGAATACGCAAGCTAACCACTCAAGGCCGCTGGCACTTATCTGCGTCGTAAGGCGAGTAGTGCTGCCAACTAGCGTCACTATTGAGAAAAAACCATCAGTCTGGAGATATGGAACATTTAGAAATTTCTTGAGGTAGGTGAGGTGAGGTCAAAAAAAAAAGTTTCTTCTCAATGGTGGCGCTAGTTGGCAGCACTACTCGCCGTAAAGCAGTAAATTCGGTCTTATTTGTAAATAATATTTAACAATATATTTTATGATATAAATACCGTAACAATTTGTAAATTAAACAGTAAGAAAATCACTTCATCTTCACACAATAAAAACATTATACGTAAATACTTCAAGCATTTTATTTATATCAAACAGCAAAAGGTAATATTTCAAACAACTAAAGCCCCAGCACAAACGAAAATTCGGTTTACACACAATTTATTTCAAGAGTTGTTTACGACACAACAGGAAACGTTCGAATGTGAAATTATTTTGGAGTTATTTCATTGAAATAAATGAATTTGATTACTGGCAGGAGTGGCATATGAAGTTTTCATTCTAAATTGAAATTACAAGCTGTTTAATTGTGGAAAAGTAATATCGGAATTTTTTTTAAAGTCAAGCGAAGTAGAAATTAATAGACGCGAATATGTAAACGGTCACAAAAAACTTGACTCTTTGTTTTTTTTCGATGCTTTTCAGTGGTAGTTACCTAGTTGGATAGGAAGCACCGATCTAGCTAATTCTGACAGCCGTCATTTTAGATATCATATCATAAAGCTTTTTTGTCTTGTTCTTTTAATAAATTATTCATATGACTAGAATTTTTAGATATAAACTAACAAAAAATATGAAAGAGAATGAGATTAAGTAAACTACTAACAATGTAAATAGTGTTTGTTCTTTGCATTCAATGCACTCTAACTAAAATATTAATTTTAAATGTCTAAATGGAAATAAAAAGTAAGTTTAAAAACTAAAACCCGACTACTGAAAAATCACGCTCTAAAAAGTATGAAACAAGAAAATATTCTCATCTGAAATTAGAAAAAGACAGACAAATTAAAAATCCGGAGTCACACGTAATCTGTTTGATTCATGCCCTAACATGACGTGTGACTCCGGATTTGTAATTTATCTCTCTTTTTCTAATTTCAGATGAGAATATTTTCTTGTTTCATACTTTTTAGAGCGTGATTTTTCAGTAGTCGCATTTTAGTTTTTAAACTTACTTTTTATTTAAATAATTTTGGGGTCATAATTTCGTGAAGTATTTGCAGAGCCATTTTACATTTTTAAAGAAGAATCATTATTATAATTATATTATATGTATTTTGGGTAGGTTTGGGGAGAAAATATGTTTGGCTCACATCTGAGGCGTGATTTTAGAAATTATTCCCA
Organism: Cosmia pyralina; assembly: GCA_946251885.1. Classification (NCBI taxonomy): domain Eukaryota; kingdom Metazoa; phylum Arthropoda; class Insecta; order Lepidoptera; family Noctuidae; genus Cosmia; species Cosmia pyralina. The sequence continues at coordinate 20,509,479 of OX276350.1, read as the reverse complement.
ATTATCGGGTGCATGCAAGCAAAGCCGCGAGCAATAGCTAACAAAAAATATATATATATATATATTTGAAATGTGTTAATTAAGCCCTTTTTTTTGATACCCCACACGGCATAATTTTTTTTTTTTTAGTTCATGACTTTATGTCCTCTAGAGGGCGCCACAATTTTTGTGACGTCATATAGCCTATAACCAGCGGACGGCCAAGACGCTTCTAACAACACCTCTTTTGTCAAATTATGATCAGTAGTTTAGAAGTTATGAGGGAACAGATGAACATACATACATACATACCGGTCAAAATCATAACCCTCCGTTTTGCTTCGCCGTAGTCGGGTAAAAAAGAGTAAAAGAACATATTTTTAAAATTTAAATATTTATTTAGATATCACTAATATCATCATAGTCGTCATCATTATTGACTCGAATTTACAAACAAGCGAAGATTCAAATAAGGTTATCCTAAATAAAAACTTTTTTACAAAAAAATACAACCGACTTCCAAAAACAACACTACAAAGTAAAAAATAACTTTAATTTCGGAAGTCGGTGTCTGGTTAAATGTATTTTCGTTTTTTGCCACCGACTTCCGAATGTAAAGTTATTTTTTACTTTTTAGTTGTGTACCTATCCCACACAAATTCTAATACCACTACATGCAAAATAAACTAGAACATCATCCATATAAAAGTGGGGAAAACACGTATTATTGAAGCTAACTCAAAAACTAGCCAAGCAAAGTTAATAAATTTTATATGGGACCAACTTTGATGTATATCCTCTCGAATAAAATAAACATTTTTCAAATCGGACGACTCTGTAAAAAGTTATGCGTGGTCATAACATAAAAAAAAAAAATACGTGTCGAATTGAGAACCTCCTCCTTTTTTTCGTCGGTTAAAAAGGTTAACCTATGGATTACTGAAAAAAAAAGAAAAATAATTACCTTACTAATTATTGTTCCTTCAATAATTTTATAACAAAAAATCTGATTACCATTGTTATCAGTAAATTTTTATATTATCAGTAAGTTTTAGTTTTTCTTTAATTGAAACCTTATTCAAGAAAGATTTTTTTTTAATATCGCTTCAATGCGTTCCTTTTTTAGTAGAACCGTTTTATTATTGGCAACACTTCTGAAATGTCAGAATTCCGTCGAATTAAAAATCTGATTTTAGAAAGTTTAGGATGTGTAAAACCAATTTGGATACCTTTTTTTTTTTTTTTTTTTGTGGATGGGAAATCATCAAATGACTTCTCCCGCTCTGGGCAGAGCGGGAGGGCGTGTCAGACTTTTACTGACTAAAACCCACCCATGATCCTTCAGATGCCAGGGCCACGGTATCTCTTTCGAACTACCCGCGACCCCGGCGGCATCGGCCCAATTGACCCCGTCACTGCTGACATCTCTTTGAGGCGCGCGTGGAACACAACGCGCCGTCGACCCGGGCCTGGTCCTTACCGGACGGTGAGCTGCCCATTACTCGTCGTCCGCAAGTCCGCGCCTACGGTGGCCGGGAATCGGCAATCGATTCCCGCCGCCCAGGGCGTCTCCTACGGCGGCTAGGGGCGCGAGGGCGCGGCTGTTGCCTCTCCCTCACGCGTTCCGCTTCCTTCTTCGCGAGCATTACTGCTTCGCAGAAGGAGGTGACGGCTTCCCATGCACTCTCGCTCCGCACCATGGCCTGGACCAGGTTTGGACGCGAGAGATCGCCGCCGCCGATCGCCTCCGTGTTACCTACTGAATAAATAAATATCATTCATCCTGTAAATTTTAAACAAGAATGATTGCTTTCAGTGGCGTTCTGTAGTTTCTGCCTACACCCATGGGAAGAAGGCGTGAGTTTAGTATGTATGTAAGTTAGCTTTATAAAATGTCGCATACTTTTATAGAATAAAATACAAAGTGAGCACATTTCGTATTTCTCTTATTCCTAGATCACTGCATTTTAATAACTTAGTTGGAACTAGTTACGTGGAAGTGAGTTACTAACTTACAAACTTCTACACTGGAAAGACCATTAAAGTTTACAATTGTATACAGATGTTGCTGCTAAACTCGAACTTGCGTTCCGAATATATATTTTACTTTAAGAAAAACGTATGATCAATTAGTACACTATAAGTAAATTGCATAACGAACGTTAAATTATAATCTGAAAGATTTTGAAGGAAATTCCTAATCCATTGCTTCATATGTTTGAAATTCTGCTGAACAACGTAAATAACGCAATGAATGTTGTTGAAATATCAAAATGAAAGACATGGCCGCCGCCACCGCCGACCCGGTAAATTAATAATTGATCAGTTTTTGTTTCATTATGATGACGTCAGCTTATTGACTGTCATAACAATGTAGGTAAATGGCGAAATGTTTTTTCGGGAAAACAACTTTTCTCATACGAAGTAGAAGCTTTAATTAATTAATTAATGCTTAGTTAATTAACGCTTAATTAATAATAATTAATTAAATTAATTATAGGCGTTTCCTTATGACATTTTGCTTCATTATCCGTCAGTGGACTCCGAGATAAAATTACGTGTGTGCAGGTAATTGAAAAGCGCGGGAAAAAAGTAGGGGGAGGCCTTTGCCCAGCTGTGGAATATAGGGTTTTAATAAAAAAAAAAAAAGCTTACGCGACGAATTGACGACATCCCTAAGTGCCTACATACAAGGGTACAAGACGAGTCATTTGAGCCTGGAATACACTCGTGGACGCGTAGGTATGGTAGTGACTTAACTTACTTTTATTTTTATTTCTTTTTTTTGTTCTGAATTTTATCAAAATATTTTTGGTTATCGTAGCAATTTGCAAAAACTAACAATTTAAAAACCTTCCTTACCTACTTTCGTACATCTTTAATAATTGACATGGCACTACAAAACACTGCAATCTCTGCCAAGTTTAAGAGGTGTCTTCGCTAGAATTCCTAAAGAGTGCACTCCAGGTTTTATGCTAAATTGTTCCTTACATAAAAAGATACACAAGAGATGAACGCATTCCTTCAAAATATAAAGAGCATTCTAAATTCAAAAGGTGCCAGCCAATCACTATTTGTCGTACACTCAACCAAGTCGAGTTATGACTAAGTTTTCACCTCTCACCCCAATTAGTCTTTGCCCGATAGATCGAAGCCGGGACCTGTCGCGACTTCAAAAGCTTGCCGCGTCAACGACAACGAAGCCAAGGACGAACATTTTTTTTTCCCCTTTCATAGAATATTTTTCACTATAAGAAGTTTGCCGCAGTCTCGCTAACCGCGGTCCTTACACGAAGAAGGTTTTAATTAATATTTCCCGCCTCTGTTTTTCTTTGAGAATAACTTAATGAGTTCCCCCTCTCAGGTTTTATGCTACCTGTTTGTTTTTCTATTTTTGCTAGGTTTGCCGTGAAAAGTGAGAAGTTTTATGCTGATTTTACATAGAGTCCGAGATTTCTTTCGGTATTTGCATAGCTTTATGGCAGGTTTACACAGTGCGAGCTGCTGGCTAGGCAGTAGACAGGTGCTCGTACTGTGTTCTTGCATGTCAGTAGCTCATGTGACTGGCGAGCTACGGCCGAAAGCGTCCAAACGACGCGAGTGATGTGCGAGCTGCTGTCATGTGAGTGAAAACAATAAATATTGAAGTTACTCGGCTGCGAGCTGCTGTCCAACTTGCAAGTGCGAGTAACTCATATGATACGTCCACACAATGCGAGTTTTTCCACTGCAGCTACTCGGTAGACCGACTCGCTCGCTAGCTCGCACTGTGTAAACTAGCCATCGGACTTAGTTGACATAAATTTTTATTTATTTAATCAAGAACTATTTTAATGCATAATAGGTTGGGGAAAAAGTTTCTTCGCATTTTTTAAGAAAATTCAAAACATTTTTTATTATACATTATTTACATTTATCTAAAGTATGTAGGTACCATTTTGTTCGATAACTTTTTGCCATCTTGTAGGTAGGGACATGATCCCATTGCTATAGAAATTTTGGGACTTCTGATCAAAATACCGCGACAAGTGGTTTTGGCAGTCCTCTCGTGATGTTAATCTGACACTGCCTAAAGAATTCTGAAGAGACCGAAACAGGTGGAAATCTGAAGGTGCAAGGTCAAGACTATACGGCGAATGCATTAACACCTCCCAGCCAAGCTCTCTTAATTTTTGCTGAGTGGCTAAAGATGTGTGAGGTCTAGCGTTATCATGATGAAAAACCACACCCCTTCTGTTGATTAATTCCGGCCACTTTCTCTCAACTTCTTGCTTTAATCTCATCAGTTGTACGCAGTAGAGTTCAGAATCGATGGTCCTGCCTGGTGGTAACAGCTCATAATGAATAATGTCCTTCCAATCCCAACACACACACAGCATCACCTTTTTGCGAGTTAACCCGGGTTTCGCCACAGTCTGTGAAGCCTGACCGGCCTTTGACCACCACCTTTTTCGCATGTTCTTGTCGTACGTGATCCACTTTTCATCACCAGTTATCAGCTTCTTCAAAACTGGTTCAGTTTCATTACGTCGTAATAAAGAATCACAAATGAGTACACGGTTCATTAGGTTTCTTTCAGTGAGCTCGTGAGGTACCCAAATATCGAGCTTTTATGTGTACCCAGTTTTTTCAAATGCGCTAAAACTGTTTTGTGGTCAATTCCCAGTTCTTCAGCTACGTCGTAACTACTGATATGCCGATCTTGCTCCACTGTTTCAAAAATGGCATCCATTTTATCCATAATAGGGTGACCAGAGCGACGTGCATCTTTGACATCAAAATTTCCGGATTGAAAACGCTTAAACCAAATTTGTGCTACTCTCACAGACACTGCACTGGGTCCATAAACATCACAAATTTTTTTCGCGGCTTGCGTTGCATTTTTACGTTTTTTGTAGTAAAATTTTAAAATGTATCGAATTTCTTCATTAGATTCACTCATCTTGACAGTACGAAAAACAAATGAAAATCACACATTTTCCTAATTTGAATTTGGAATTATGTTCTTTAAAATTTAAACTTTCAATGATACCAAAACCAGCCAGATACAAATAGTATAGCCAAAGAGATTTTATTTTAAGTTCATACATACTATAATGCGAAAAGACTTTTTCCCCAACCTAATATAATAAGACATTAATTTTAATAGAAAGGGACACTCGTGTACAAAAGTTTACAGACCAAAAAAAAATTGGTTTCAAAATGATTAATCATCGACACGGCCCACGATAAATAATCGCAATTCACTTACTTCATAAACGGTGAGTTACACCACTAAGATTAAAACTAAACGTAATTAATCGTTGAACTTTCGTTAACAAAGATAAACGTACTACGGTTAGGTGGGTTCGTGTTTTATGTACTTTATTGTAATGAGCGCTGCAAACTCCGAATTTAGTAACTGCAATAAATTTAAGGTACAACTGACTTTGGCTTGGTAAAAAACAGACGGGATTTGAGCACCGTCCAGTAATTAATAGATGTGATATTTCATTTACATGCGCTAAATATTTCGGCTAAATAACATCGTAACTGACGTTTTATTGAACTCTCTTCTTTTTAGTGAAACTCAAGTTTGGAGTTCGGTAGTCCAATGTTATAAGTACTTACTTACTTCAGTTATCGTAGTGAAAACAGATATTTGACAGTGAATATAATACTAGGTGGTCCAAATAGTGACGTCCAAAAGAAAAAGCTGAGTTCCTCATACCCAGGGGTATTCAAAAATACCCCATGTATAATTCCGCGAGATTTTGTAGTTTTCGAGTTATTTTGGTTTTTGTTACAGTTTTCTGCCGGTAAAATTAATTCATCTTTTTATGTAGTAAGTAGGTATTTTTTAGATTTTTTTTTGTGACATGATCGTCTTGAACGTTACATTTTTGTTCTTTCTTTTACAAAAAAAAAAAAAAAAATTAAAATACACAATACAAAAAAAGGTATACATTTTTGAAGCTCCACCGGCAGAAAACTCTAAATAATTACAAAAACAAAAATAACTCGAAGAATAAAACAAATCACGGAACATACATGGGGTATTTTCGAACCCTGGGTGTGAGGAATTCAGATTTTTCTTTAGGACGTCATTATTTGGATCACCCAGTAGAATATGTTTATTTTACAAAAAACGTAGCAGTGACAGCTAGCTTTTTTAGTCTTAATAAGCTGCTCCAATTCTACGGGTTGTTTAGAATACCTTTTCTTTTAGTCTATTATGTTCTTCTCCGAGTCACAAAGAGAATTATGAAGGGGAGGTTACATTTTAATTTACCAGAGTCAACGCGGGCTTATCTTTCTTTGGGAGTAAATTCGCAAAAGATACAGGGGTGTCGGTCCTCGTAATAATTCAAGCGGTTACCGCGGTCATTAGAGATGTTGCTGTCATAATTACTAGAGATGGGGTGCATTTTAGAGTTGAGAGATAAAGGGAAAAGAGGTTTTAACAAGGGTAGAGGTGTAAGAGGAGATTAGTCAAAACTGTCGTTTCAAAACGACAATCTCACCTGTGCAACCTGCCGCTGAGCAAAGAGTTTTTGAGTACCGCTAAATAGTTTATGTTGTTTGCAGGGAATTAATGAGTTTGAAAAAGTGTCTGCTAAAAAGATACATACACTAGCACTTGTCTATTTTAATCTGTGGTATTTAAGCTGTGGTGTAATCAGACAAAGCAATAAAACCACTAAACTGACCATTGGCGTGTAGCGAAAACGGTAAACTGTTTAATGCGCATATTTTTTGTGGACAGCGCACTCTGTTTTGTTTATTTTTTATTTTTGAATGCAGTTACAGCCTGGATTGAAATTAATTATGCAGAATATTTAGGGCTAGTGAAAAACCTAGAACTGTTCTGCTGTACAGATACTAGCTCACGGAGAATTTATCCAAATTTAGCAAAAATAACTTACTAAAAACTACTACTTTTTGGCAGCCCTAATTCCATCCTGTCAGGCGCACAATTTTTCACTTCGCCAATTTGTCGCAACACTACAAAATTGTCGGCGTTCCCCTACACCATATATATCTAGCAGTCTTGTTGCTGAACAAAAGTGTTCCTAACACTTTTTGCCGCCGTTTGTACCAAAACGTTTGGTCGTTAAGGTAAGGTAGTTTTTGGACAAATTGCCGGCAGGTTCGTAGTAAAATATATGGGGGCCGGTGAGACTTTTAGATATACGGGAAAAAAGAAAAAATATTTGAATATACGCTGTTCATTTTCTGATGTTTGAATGACAAAAGACCATTTCAGACACTAATTTACATGGACTTTAAAATATACTTTGAAACCCCTGAATTTGGGTAGGTATAGTCAGATAGGAGATATCGACTTCATCGGAATTTTTTTTTGTTAATGTGTCGTGTAAAAGTGAATCTGATATCCTATTTACGGATTAAACAATTATATTTCACTTGATTTCAGTCACATACAAAAATTACGCTAAGTATTTACAACGGCAATATCCTAAAGCTCTTCACAAGATTAACAAACTTTCAATTTAGGTTATGACCCGGGCATATTACATGCTGAAACATTTCAATCAATCATGATACAAATAAATGGATAAAATGGATAGTAGGATTTATAGACTTTGTTTTTGGCGATTTGAAGATTTGCATAATAACTTTGGTTTCAATAGTTTCATAACTATTAAATGCACAATCATGTTATGACTAGACGATGATGTATCTACTTATAAGTACATTCTGTAAATTAAAGTCACTTTTCGTGTCTGTGTGACCGCGTTGTTCTTCTTAACTACGCAAGGGATTTTGATGCGCTTGTCACCATCATATAAAGACTTTTAATAATAATAAAAAAAAAATGTGTTTATTATCTTAAATCTAGATACAATTAAGTTGCCGGGGCTTCACAGAAACTAATCCGAAGATACTTGTGATGGGATAAAACTCGCTCTTGCTCGATTAGTTCAATTGTTCCGTTGTGCTAATTGGGTATAAGTTACACATTTTTTTTTTATAAAACCAATAAAAATACAAACTAATAAAAATAAAACCAATAAGAAGAAAGAAAAACAAAAAATGAAAATCGCCCTTATGGCAGAAAGGTGTGAATGTGTGTTTATGTGCGTGTGAAAGTATATTTTGTGTATATGTGTGTGTGTTTGAGTGGGTGTGTGGGTGTGTGTGTGTGTGAGTTAGAGTGTATTTGAGTGTGTGTGAGTGAGTGAGATGGTGTGTGTGTGTGAGTGTGTGTGTATGCATGACTTTCAACCCTGTGTAACCAAAATGTTTTCCACGGCATCATAATTAAGTGTGAAGAGCCATTCCTTCAATATCTTCTTACACTCGTACAGCTGCATAGGGTATATGTTAAGTATGCGATTTACTTTATTATAAACGCGTGGGGCTTGAGCTACATTTTGGCGACTAGCAAAAATTGAGCATGCTGAGTATGTAGGGGCTACTATATCACAGCGTCTTTTTTTAAGTTTGGCATGGCTAAAGGGTAGAATTTTATGGTATCTGAGTACAAGGTGTAGGATGTAGAGTTTCCTGACGGAGAGCAGCTTAGAGCTTGAGTATAGAGATTCAATAGGGAACCTGTAGGGCTTAGTACATGACTTTAATCAAGGATCTCTGTGCCCTCTCTAGATCTAAAAAAATACGTCTTATCTGCTCCACCCCATACCGAGACACAATAAATGATTACAGACTGGGCCAGTGCAATATAAATTTTATTCTGTAATTCAGTACTCATAACATGTCTCAGAGATTTAAAAACCCATATGAGTTTTCTTACCCTCCCTATAGTTAGTTCGAGGTGTGGGTACCAACTTAACCTTTGGTCTACTACAATACCTAGGTGCTTGATGGAAGTTACCTTCTGAATAACAGGGCAACTACAGGTAGATTGGGTTGGGGTAGGACAAGAATGTATTCTAATATTAAAGTCAGGCGCCGGCTGAGAGTTTGCGTGTTTAGTGAAGCAGACGTAGTTTGTTTTTTGGGTATTAAGCGTAAGTAGATTTTCATTTAGCCAATTACTAACTCTAGCTAATCCCCTCTCAGCCTCAAGCCTAACTTTGTCCCATGTCTTGGCGGAGAAGATAATAGCGGTATCATCCGCGTAGGACAGTATCCTCGCACCGACGATAATAAGGTTGCAGAGCTCATTAATATAAATCAAAATTCATTAAATCATTCCGGAAGGTTTATGTGTCTCATGCATTAATATTTAATATTAAACTTACATAACGCAAAGAACTCTCTCCGTGTTACCACATAAACTTAGACTTGCACTTGTTCAACGCGTATGTCTAATGTCAGTTTTACGTCAAACTCTATACAGAACTGTCATGTTTAACAGTTGTTTAGCTTAAACAACTGATAAACACAGTTTTGTGGTTATACATTCTATGTTTGTATGTATGAAAAAACCCGTACAAAGCAGGGGCGGGTCGCTAGTAATATTATACTTATCTTGAACGTTGTACTTAAGAACTTTGTTGCTTCAAAACAGATTAGAAACGTGTAATAATTAAAAAATAATTAATTTATAAAGTAATAATGCTACAAGGCGATCACGACTCGAACTCTATCTCAAATGAGTGATATAAAAGAGAGAGTGATATAATTATATTGATTTCTATGATGTATTTTTAATTTATACTGAAAGCATCCTAAGAGAACTAAATTATCATGCAGTAGGTATAGCTCAATGTTTGCAGCAATTATATGCTTTTTAAAATGGTTAGTGGCCAACCGGGTACACTATTTTTTCATTTATGTGTTTGTGAAAACAATACTTCTTTTCGAAACTAAACGTCCTCACGTTTTGAGTAAAATAATGAAGACAGTGACCCTTTTTTTTTTGGATGGGAAATCATCAATGACTTCTCCCGCTCTGGGAAGGGCGTGTCTGACTTTTGCTGAAAACCCACCCGTGTTCCTTCAGTTGCCTCTGCCAGGGCCACGGTATGTCTTTCGAACAATCCGCGACCCTGGCAGGCATAAGCCTTATCGGACCCCATCACTGCTGAAATCTCTCTCAATGAGAGTGATTTATTACTACAGGCCTAAATCCTTGAAATGTAATTGTAAGAAGAGTAAACAACAGTGACTTCTATCAAACAACAAAAACTACTTATCTTCTGAAGTATCCTTGACCGACTTCGCGGATCAGCCTCATAAACAAAACATTGAACAAAAGATTTGAGTGCCTCCAAACTTTTGTTACGACGTAAATCTTAACTAACTCATACTTCTGATAGTTTGTCTGTTTGTCAAGCAGATGGATAATTGCTAAAATGACAATTGATCGCAATTCCTTTCATTTTGACAGTTCAGTCACTTTCATTGATATTTATGTTCAAACTTATGAAGCAATGGATTAGAAATTTCCTTTAAACCCGCGGATTGTGATTGAAAGTGTGTTACGCAGTGCAGCACTCTAATTGCGTTACACAATATCAATCGGATTCAGTTTCATTTTGACAGTTCAACAACATTCATTGCGATAAGACGATGTTGAGGAGACAAATTTTTCGAACATATGAAGCTATGGATTCAGATTCCGATTGATCGTGTGTTACGCAATTAGGGTGCAGGTTCAATTTGAAGTTCCGATTGAATGCTATTTTTTGAGATACCTAATAATTTTTTACATTGGTCGATATTTTATGAATTTGATATATTATAACTATATTGATTTCTGTGATAATTTTAAGATCATAAATAAAGCCTCTTAAGAGAACTAAATTATGATGCACTACTTTTTAATTTATATGTTTGCGAAAGCAATACTTCTTTTCGGAACTAAACACAGTAACCATATGAACCTTTCTTAGACTTATACATTCTTCACGGACAAAGCCACAAGCAAAAGATAGTAAGACATAACCTAATGGCTACGGGTCACCTGTAACTTATTATTTTATAGCGCGCTCAAACATGTTTGATACGATGAAAGTATCAAATACATAAAAATGTTGTCGAGCACTATAAACCGCTAATCGGCACTTAGTCCTCCATTTGTTAGATTGGCCCTCTATGTCAGAATGGTTATAGTTGTTTTATCAGTTTTTATTTGGACTATAGTTAATCTGTAGGAATGTGTGTTTGTTTGTTGAGATAAAAACGTACAATTTACAACCATAAAAACTTAAAAAAATTTAAAAGCGAAAAATAAAAAAAAAAGTTTTTAGTCTAACTAAACTCCTAAATTAATCTAAGTAACAATTTTTTTGGCCGGCGGCTTCGCCATAGAAACATTCAACGAAGGTCCATCAAGCTGCCATTTTATGCTTTGCGTAATTAATTTGCTTGTTTGTTTGTTTGTTTGGCGCCGGCTCAAGGTTTGTTAGTTAAATTAATTTAGGAGCGTTTTTTTAATTTTTCAGTTTTTTTTCGTCGGTTTTAAATTTTGTGAAAAGTTTATTGTTTTTTCAGTTATCCTCGATGTCAGTCATACCCCAGCTAGGTCTAAAGTTCTCATCAAGGTGAATGATATAAGCCCAAACACGATGTGGCTGCTGGAAACTGCTGAGGGAATGTTTTCCGTCGCCATCATCCACTTCAGGTCTTTGTTGTTGTGTCATAATAACTGCATATGTGTGCGAAATTTCAACAGATTCGGTTCACAGTTGAAAATTCAATAGGTGAAAAATCAATGAACCCCAATTTTTCTACCCTTAGGGGTAGATTTTAGTTTTCAATTTTCTCCCGAATAAAACAAGAATCGTTCAAATCGGACGACTACTCTGTAAAAAGTTATGCGTGGTCATACATAAAAAAAAAACATATATACGCGTCGACTTGAGAACCTCCTCCTTTTATTTTCGTCGGTTAAAATTACATTAAGTGCGACAACCTTTTCTAGGGTTACTTTAAAAAAATATATATTTCCTCCGCATCCTAATTGCGTAATACACTTTCACTCCACAATCCGAAAGAATTTGAAGGAAATTGCATCTCCATTGCTAAATATGTTTGAAAATTTTGTCTGCTCAACAATGAATGTGGGTTGAACTGTCAAAATGAAAGACATTTCCATTGTATCGTTATTTAAGTATTTGATTTAAGTAAAAAATTAATTATTTTAATACAGAATTATTTTATCCACTGTGACAACACACTCAAAGCACAAATTATTAATATTGTATCAAACTTTTAAATTTATTTTCACTATGGCAACTGAATGTATTATTTTACTTTGGCAACACTTAGAAACAACAGTTATGATATTATCGTCATTTTAAATGGTAAAATGTAGTGTGAAGCTGAGTTAGTCGTGGTTTGATTGTGAAATACGTAGTACAGTTATGCGGAATAAAAGTGTTAGCAAGAAAATATTGTTTTCATTTTAATTGTGTGTTACGAAATACCCCGCTAGTCAATGATATGCACTACCGACCAGAGGCAGAGGCATTGCCATACAACGTGGCAATACTGCCAGTCTCTCTGGTACCTACACTACCAGTCCTCAGAGATGCGGAGGAATTTTCCGACGCCATATCTTAGTTTGTTAATAGTTTTACCAAGGTTAGGATATTGTATTTTAATTTTAATAGTGTATTTATGTCGCAGCCTGGTTTAATTAGCCTTTTAGTTAACCGCCTAGCCTTTTAACTTAACGGCGGCCGTTCAACTAGCGGCCTATTATATTATAGCGGTAAATTACGAGTATATTCAATTATAAGTTAGGTTGGAACTGTGACCAACCACACGCGAGCCGAATAGGTAGTAGTAACTAAGCCAGGGCACCACGACCAAATGGGTTAGGTTAGGTTAGGTTAGAACTGTGACCAACCGCGTGCGAGCTGAGTGAGCGAAGCGAGCGGTGCCGCGGCAGCGGCCGGCGAGCACTAGTTCTAAAGGCTAAGTGGTTAAAAAAACGGCTAATTACACCAGTTGGCTTCGACATATACTGGATGACTTTTTTTACCGTCTCGTCTAGTTTTTTTTTTTTTTTAATTAATAAAAATCAAAATTCAAATCATAATGCAGGTTGCATATGATTTGAATTTCGATATTTTTAAAGGATTTATTATTTTTCTTTAAAATTTATGTTATTATTGTTCTAAAATGAAAAGTTTACAACGAATTTGTAGTATTTATTGATAGTTAAATATTTTTTTCCTACTAAGCTGGTATGCCATACGCTTCTACTCCGTTCACCTAATATACCCTATTTTTTTCGAGACGGTAAAAAAAGTCATCCGGTATATATCTTTAGTGATTGTTTAATTATCACGTTTGAACAATATTTACAAAATATAAAATGGAACTGACTGGCTGACCGCTGTCTTTACCGTAATCAACATGAACTAACTTGAATAGCTCATGCAAGCATGCGCGAACAAAGTCGCGGACTAAAGCTTTCTTTTATTCGACATTATAGTTACGACAAAATAAAAATTATAGGCGAAATATGTTTTATAAGACATCTGTTTCCCTTGTACGACTTAAGAGATCAATTTCGTAACTATTGTTGGAATTATTACAGTAGTTGGTCGTGAGAATGTCGTCAAAGGCTAGCTTCTTCTCGAAAACTACTTTTAGAACATTCTTACGTCATACATTTTGGAGCCATAAACGAGATTTCAGTGGGCAATATTTCTGTTTAGTTTATATTTCATTGTTAGGGTTCCGTACCTCAAAAGGAAAAAACGTACCCTTATACCCATGGAGAAAAGAATGAAGCTTATACCGTTGTCCGTCAGTTTATCAAGATCCTTTTTCTTAGGAACGCGTGGAGGTATAAAGTTGAAATTAATATCAAATACTGTCTCTACTGTCTCTTGTAACTCTAAAAAAATCAAGCTTTTATCTAAATCAACGCAACAAAAAAAAAAAAAAATACAGCCATTTAAGCATTATGCATATAAATTATATGCATTTAAAGTTCTTCCATACAAACCCCTCTTTAGGTCATTGTTTAGAAAACCAAAATATTACAAACTTCATAATTTAAATAAAAAGTATTGGTGCCATGTTTCAACTTTTCGTGTCGATTTTTTACTTTTCTCTTTTTGTGTTGAATTTTTGGAAAATATTTTGTTTGATTATAGATACTCAAATTGTGTTCTACGATCGATAAAACATAATTATTATCTGTCCAAACATCACCCAAAGAGACTAAAACTTAGCTCAATGGGAAAATTTTTGCTCGACAAGATTCGTCCTAGATTTTCAGTGCTTGAAAAAGAAAAATTTAAGGGTGACAATTGCGGCGATAAGTCCCCTCTTTGGAGGAGTGGTTGGAGAGGCGCCACGGCGTCCTCACCATCCGCCTGACGCAGGTCCTCACCGGACACGGTTGTTTCGGGAGGTTCCTGTTCCGGATAGGGCGGGAGCCAGCGCCCGGGTGACACCATTGTGTGGATCGCCCGGAGTACACGGTGGAGCATACAGTGGAGGTCTACCCGGCTTGGGTGGAGCACCGCCGTGTTCTCGCGGAGGCGATCGGCGGCAGCGATCTCTCACGTCCGAACCTGGTCCAGGCCATGGTATTGAGCGAGAGTCCATGGGAGGTCGTCACCTCCTTTTGCGAAGTAGGAATGCTCGCGAAGGAGAAGGCGGAACACGCGAGGGAGAAGCAACTGTTGCGCCCTCACGCCCCTAGTCGCTGCAGGAGATGCCCTGGGCGGGCGGCGGGCGGCCACCGTAGGCAGGGGCTTGCGGATGGTGAGCAATGGGTAGCTCGCCGTCCGGTAAGGACCAGGCCCGGATCCTCAGCGCGTTGTGTTCCACGCGCGCCTCAAAGAGATGTCAGCAGAGATGGGGTCCGATATGGCCGATGTCGCCCGCCGGGTCAAGGGTTGTTCGAAAGAGATACCGTGGCCCCGAGGCAACTGTAGGAACACAGGTGGGTTTTAGTCAGTAAAGGTCTGACACGCCCTCCCGCTCCACCCAGAGCGGGAGAAGTCATTTTATGATTACCCTTCTACAAAAAAAAAAAAAAAAAAAAATGGTGAAAGGGAAAAAAAATAAAAAAGTCTGAAATCAAGTGAGAATTTCCCAAAAAATATTAAAACCCTCTAGCCCCTAAACTATAAATAATCACTGAACATACATGGGAGTGTTTCGGAAAGCCCTTGCAGAGAACCTTCTAAAATTTTCCTTTGAACCTTGTTTCACGGGCAATCCTGTATGTGTATAGATGAACTTCCACCACAAAAGGCCAGTTCCAATCAGAACCCCTACAATGTACTTATATGCACTTTACACAAGGCTCTTTACGGGCTCGCATGCCAGCTCGTTCACTTTAGAGCTCGATTCTCATGTGTTGAGCTCACAGGTATGCGCCGCTTTGTTTCCTACTTACTGACGCCCTCGGCTTAGTGTAAGTGGAACCTACGATTCAGCTTCCATTGATTGCGGCTCGCTATTGTTATGTGTCGAATTTGTTTGTGGGAATCAAGTACTAAGACTGATCTTCGATTGTACTGAAGGAGCGTGTTTGAGTCTATATAAGCAAATGCATAAGAATAAAGATAGATATTAAAAAAAAAAGATTTATAGAATCCTAGAAGATAGTAAAATTTAAAATTACAAAACTGAAAATATAATAATAGAATAGCAACGAAAATTTTTGTACGAGCCATGTTTTTTTCAACTATTTCGCTCTCTTAGCCGATTTTCTTCGTAAAAATATAAGAATTACCAACCACTATCACATAATAATAAACATAAAAACGTACAAAATAACAGGATAAAAACAAACCACACAAAAGAAACTAACAAACATCAACAACAAATGTGTTTTCCTACAACAATATTACTCATTTATATTACCTTGGCACATAAAATTACCTGAACAACAAAAATTACCTATTTCCGACTTAGTATTCAATAGCCTTGCTCATACCGATGAAGAATGGTTGCAGAAACAAATAAAAGAAACGTTTCCAGTGATTTAGGACCTCTATCAGGGCACTAGATCGTGGGTCAGTCAGACCTCGAGATAAATAATATGTTGTAGTATTTTATGCCTGGAAAATGTAAGGGTATGTATGATTTTTGTTGGGTTTCTCCGTAATTTGACTGTGGGGAAAGACTTGGTTCAACGAGTATTTATTTAAATGGCGATGGTACTGGTTAGATATTTTCAGTTTAAATGTCGTTGGCTATAAGAGTAGGGGAAGACCAAAGAAGTGATGGCTGGACTGTATGAAAGATGACATGGCTAGAAAGGGTGTGACTACCGAGATGACGACTAAAGAGAAGTATGGAAAAAAGGGACATGTTGCGCCAACCCCAAATAGATTGGGATAAGGGCAGGAGAATGATGATGGTACTGGTTATATATATAATATGTGTGTCTTGTGTTTAATAACCACCCATCACAGTTAATTTGACCCTTTTAACAATATTGTCCCCTCTCTTTATCGTATTTCCAAGTATAACTGCCTTAAAACTGCCAAGAATGTGTAGGCTCGTGTCGAGTGCAGTGATTTTGTGATCTTGAACCGACCAAGTAACTTCATATCATGTACATCTGTACATATGGACTCACTTGGTCGGTTCCGTTCTATTACTTCTTCATCGTTTGTCTTGCCGGTAATTATAATTTTAGTGCGCTCATTATCGTCTCTACTTTTATGAGACGGCTGTATCTTTTTTTGTTTTATACAAATCTTAAGATTGTACACCTAGTAGGTAATAATTAGAAAATGCTGTAAGTACCTATAATAGTTAGTTTGTTACTTTAGTTCTGTATTTTCTGTTGCTTCTTGTAATTTCTGTAGTGTAGATGTCGCAGGGAAATAAGGATACGAAATCACGCGTCGAGTATTCTTGTTTATTACGTCTTCTTAGTAAAAATGTTTAGTGTTAAGACAAAATGCTAATATAATGTCAATGATAAGTCGTTTCACTAAACTAAATCTAGTAAAATGAGAAAAGTGTTGATGAGTAAAATAATAAAACAAAATTACAAATTAACTGATGCATTTATAATACTTAGATGTTAAAGTTTCAATCAACTAAACGTATTCTGACGATGATTTTTTATTTTTTTCTATTAAGTTCTAACAAAAATAACAAGTAAAAGTAATTTAAAAAATTAAACCGACTTCAAAAAACACTTTAGACGACGACTAACTCCTTTTTTTGAAATCACTAACTTTTTTTGAAGTCGGTCATAAATGGAAAACGTTGTTATTTAATTAAACTCTTTTTTCTTCTCTGAACGTGTTTCTCTACTGGTACTAGGTACATAGTGGCTTCTTCCTTACTCATTGTGGGGTTACTATATCACTTTGTATAGGTACTAACAAACACAAAATAATCCACAGAATTAGGTTAAAACGGACATGAAATGAGCGTGCGCACGTGTTTCCAACTGCGTAATGATTTAACACTAAAAACACACGCGCCGCGCCTGCTCGGGGGCGAGACAAATGTATAGCTCGAATCTTATTCACTACTGTCCGTTTTTTTGATATTTTACTGGATTTAGTTTAGTGAAACGACATTTCACTGACATTATATTAGTATTTTGTCATATCACTGAACATTTTTAGTGAGAACATCTACCGTGATTATGTGGTAACCCTGGCGAATTAGTGAAATCCCTGCTAACCTCATTTCCATACGACATATACAATCGGTGGTAAATCTAAACAAATAAAACTATTTTCATGACGATGTTTTATAAAAAAAACAAAATATTAAAGTTTTAATGCCAACATCAACAAGCGAAAATTATTGTTTAACTTTAATACTTTTCTGTTGGGGAACCCACATTACATAACAATATAACTCTAGTACGAACGTATTATATTCCGTTTTAGTCCGAAACAGGCCCACGTACGTTAAGCCAGATGGCTCAGAAATGTATAAAAAAATAAAACTCTCCCCTAACTAAGTAGCGTATTATAAAGTAATTTAGAAAGGTAAAGTATGATGATGTTTCTGGAAAAATGTGTCTCCTGGCCAATTTTTCCCCTGAATGAACACATTAAGGGGAAACATTCAGATTAGTTTCTTTTCGTTTTAACATGTTCAATGCAGTTCGCATTCAATTATAAGAAAATAATAATAAATTACATTACTCTTCATGGCAGTATTCCAGTGCTTCCATAACTATCCGTCTGGACAGTCCACTAGAAAGCCCCATAAAGCCAGAAGAGGACATTTACGCAGATAGATGGGCCGATTTAAACGAATGAATGAGTGAAAAAAGTCACAATACAATGCTTTCAGATTTTCAACTAACGACCAAAATCGGGTCGAATATGGATTTTTTTTTGTTAAAATATCAACTTTTATGGAAATGGTTTCTACTACGAAGTAGTTAAAGGTATCGTTCTACCAAAAAATGTGGTTTCGACGGCGAACGGAACTTTACGAAACGTGTTTTCGATAGCACGGTGCTTTAACGTAGACAAGTGCTACGAACGCTACGCCCGTAGCGCTTGCGTAGCGGCCTACGAGCACTTCATATTTTTTTGTTCATTTTACTTTTGTGTCCGTCGATGTCAAAAACAACTCGGAAACAATGAAATAACAAACATGAAATTATGTTACTGAATTGAAATTATTGTAAAAGCAAACTATTTCTTAAAAGAGTAACCTTGGTCTTTCTTGCTGACTCTTTTCCTTAGGAAGCGACCAATTGGGACCGTGCACCTAGCTTCTGACGTTTCATAAGTACCCATGTAGGTTTATGTGAAATAAAATATTTTAAATTTGATGCAAAAAGGTACAGATTCTTTCTGATTTTTGATAAATATTGAAAGTAAGAACCAGTTTTTGGACCTCAAATCCCTACTAGAATAATATAGCCAATTGCGGTTCAAACAATGTCCACAGTCTTCTTATTAAAAATGTCTATCACGTAGAGAGCCTAATTGTGTCTGTCTGAAGAATCTGATTGGCTGATAGCTTTCAATTAGTCTGTGTTAATTCTGATAATTAGACATACGTAGTCTAGATTGAGCTTGGCACAAGCCTGTTAATTACAAATTAATTGTAATTTAAATTAAAGTACGGACCGTCTTTGATATATTTTTGCCACGATTTCAACTATTATTGTCTTCATGCCAAGAACAATACACAAAAGTACTTGATCAATACATACAACGAACTCCAAAATATTCACAATAGATATAAGAACGATTTTTGTAAAGCACAAAGAGTCACACGTACTATCTGAAAACGATAACACTATTTCTTTTTTGTTTAAAGAATATAAAATCCAGCTGTTCCAGAGATAAATGGAAACAAAAATAGAAACAAACACATGATAAGTTCGTTAATTTACACATCTTAATTTCAATCTTAAAACCAAACCGAAAAGGTTAAAAATGGAAGTTCATCTATATAAAATTATAACAATACTAGCAACCCGGCCTTGCTTCGCACGGTTTTTACGACTTGTCAAAACATGAAGATTTCTATATTCTGTTATAAACCTTTCGGACTAAATTCTCTAAGTTATAGTGTAAACCGCATCAAAATCCGTTGCGTAGTTTAAAAGAACAATGCGGCCACAGACAGACACGAAAAGCGACTTTATTTTATAATAAGTACACACGTACGAGTATTTGGAATACTGCCATGTATGTCAGTGACTGCACATGACGTCGCTTACCTCACGGTAACTTTAGCGTTGTGGATCAGTAGGTCAACTTTTTAAAAATAAAAAGAGGAGTAAAAGGCAGTATTAGTAAATAAAAGTGTTTTAAACAGTTTATAAAAAAAAGAAATTTTCCCTCTGAGCTAAATTTTAGTCACTTTGGGTGATGTTTAGACAGAAAAGATCTGTTCTGTGGTTTAGACAGACAGTATTTTTTATCGATCGTGGACCATAATTTAAGGATTTATAGTAAAAATAAAAGTATTTACTAAGAATGCAACAAAGAAAGATCAGAATAAAACAATGTGAAGTCAAGTGAAAATTTCCTAAAAATATTAAAAACCGTATAGCCCTTAAACTGTAAATTATCGCTGAACATACACTGGGGTGTTTCGGGAAGCCCTGGGAGGGAGGCTTTTAAAACTTTGCTTTGAGCCTACCAAAGCACAGAAATCAATTAATATAAAAAATACTTTGGTTCATTAACCAAAATATTTTTAAAAAACATTTTTTTTTGGGACAACGCAATCATCAGCCTATAATGTTCCCACTGCTGGGACACAGGCCTCCTCTCGGTGGCCGTAATCAACCACGCAGGCCCAGTGCGGGTTGGTAGATGTCACATGCCTTCGAATTTTTGGTTCTTGGACATGCCGGTTTCCTCACGATGTTTTTCTTCACCGTATTTAGAGATGTGGTGATGAAATAATTTACACAAAGTAAAGCGCCTGTCTGGGTTCGAGCCTACGACCTACAACTCGTAAGTCGCGGCCGTTACCATTGGACCACCACTGCTCACTGTGACAATGCAATATCTTGCTCTAATCAAAATCCGCACAATGAATGGTCTGCTTTCATCGCTCATACAAAAGTGAGTTCAATAAAAAAGTAAGCAGACTTTTCCCAGTACAACACTGCAGTAAAATTCTTCTGTCATTCCCCTGCCCTACACCGCTCTCGAGCACCCATTAACTAGTGTCAGACCATGGGCGAGGCATTCAATATTACGGCCTTAAATCCTCCCAATTATCCATGACACGACACCAGTTAGGCCATTTGACCTCCGAATTAATGCTTGGACGTCATAGGATCCCCAATGGGTCACAGGCAGTGGATACAGTAATCTATTGGTGAACAGATCGACGATTTATGTCTGGGGTCATTTGAGTACTGGTTTAGATGTTAGCTGATGAAATAGTGGTAATATACGAGTGATTTCTGGACTTATTTCGTGATTGCAATATCAATACAGGTAACCACAGTTAGCTGCAGCAATTGCTGGAATAAATGAGAGAATAATCGATAATTTAATGCTCTTTCTTGCCTGTTCTGTATGGAAATCAAATCTACGCCCCATACTGCCAAGGTTCATCAACATGACTCGGCCATTTCGCAAATCATAGATATTTCTATATTAATAGGCACTTCAAGCACACAAATGTAGGTAATTCTTTATACTTTTTCTATTCTTCCACTTCCCAATAAATTATATAATTTATTTTTTCCAATTCCATTGATAGACCTACCAGATTCAGTCTATATACTACAATCTAACCAGTACACATTAGTAGGGTCCCTTTTATTTCAATACTACATTTTCTAGGTCCGTTTAAATAAATAAAACTTCCAATAGACTTGCTCTGGTCCCAATTGATCCAACGAAATAGAATTTTGAATGCGGCTTACGTGATCAATGTGGTTTGACTTCAATAGTGAAGATATGTCATACTGGGGTTTCACCTTTGCCCTGTTAAAGAACAAGAGAAAATAAAATGAACTCTTGCAAAAATTAATAATATTGAAGACCCAGCGGTTTAGGCTACGCGTTGACTATCAGTAAATGGATGAATTTAACATTGTTATTAAGTAGATTACGACGTTATCTGTGACAACCTAGATGTAGTAATTTTATTCTAGGTGCAACGTCTTCACATATAATTAAATACGTATATTTTTATGTTACTGCGTGGTAAGATCTCTAACCCGGGTGTGCTAAAGGATGTGCGTCTGAACGTGCCTGATAACTACGTGTCGCGGCGTCGTCGGAGACCGCGGTTACTGGCAGTGCGTCGCGGCCGGACCAACCTGCTGGGTAAAGCACCTTTGACGCGCGCATTGCATACACTTTACGAAATCGCGGAAAGGGTAGATTTATTTTATTGTTCTCTGAATGAGTTCACAAAGATAACTTTACATGATTGTGTTCTTAACTTATTGTTGCTTTGCTTATTGTTTGAGACCACGCTACCAATTTGCGGCAACCTATAATCTTAGTTGTGTTGGGAATAATAAATAAATAAATAAAAAAAAAATAAAAATAAAAAATAATATCTACACAAAATATTATAAAACATTTTAAAAGAGTAACTTGCCCATTCTTCTCCACATGAAACTACCTTTTGGAAGGGGCGACAAGAATCAATTCTATTTTTTTTTTTTGTAAATTGTGACTTTCAAAAGTGCCTTTTATGTGCTTATTTGAAATAAATTATTTGACTTTGACTTTTGACTTTATAGTACCGGCTTAAGACAGCCGCCCTTCATGAAATTAGTTTCTTGTAGGTAAGGATCATTACAGACAACAGCAGAATGCTCGAGCATGTAAAGTTTCGTTTCAGACCGCATGCGATCGTATCTTGCACACTATTTTGAACCCTATTTTTGTTGTGATCTAGTTCATTATCACTATAACAATGAAAAAATGGTCGAACACTGTGTTATATTTATTTATTTTATATTTTTATTTATTTAAATAATGCATATTTACAATAAGCTTCAAACTAAAGTGGTAGGTATATAATAATGGGATCAACCTGAACTAGGATAAACCTGTATCTTAGGTATCATAAGTGCAAATGTACCTACATAAATATTTCCTAAGATTGATGTGACCCATTGTTTGACTCAAACCTTTGTTTTTAGTCCTAAATTAGGATCAACTGTTAAAGGAACATGGATTTTTCTGAACCTTACAAAAGTAATCTCTTTATTCTCGTGGTTAATAGACCATTACAGCTAAAATACCCTTCACACTAAGCGCGGTTGTAGTAGTCTCGAGTCAAGGGTCCATAAGCGTATAAGACTTGAACAGTTGAGATAAAAGGGGGAAACATGCATTTATACATATAAGAGGTTGTAGATACCAAAAAATCTGATATTTTACTTACGATACTGTTAATACGATATTAAGGTGGCATTCTGTAGTTTCTGCCTAAAGCCATAACTTTAAGGAAACCCTAGTTTCCTAAGACTGCGGTGGCCACTACATAGCGTCCGCAATGTACCGTCGAATGATGTCACTGAAACGCTATATATGAAAGTACGTTGGTTTGTTTCCCTAGAGAGCGTTTTTTGATACCGTAAAGTCAAACCCCGGTGCCAACATTTTCATGACAGCCGTCACTCCGGCCGGAAAATTAGGGACGACCTAATTTTCCAATCAATAGGATCTACTACGGTCTGAGTTTATGTAGGTATGTGTGATTATTTTTATTTAAGTGGAAACCTGAGGGGCAGTTTCCGTGTTTTTAACAACGCTCGCAATCTCATGCCAGTCTGAATCTGTCAAAAACTGTATAGCGTTTATCGTCTGCGCCACGACGCGGCGCTATTGTCTATGTCATTGCGTCACATTGCATACAGAAAAATGTAGTTCCACAATTTTCCACGGGGCTTCTTTCGAGGCGCGCACTTCACCTACATTTTTAACATTTGATTGTCACTGGCATGAAATTGCTTCTTGAATTTGAACGTTTTTAGGTATGAGAATTGGGCTTTAGGAAGTAGCTTGCTTAAATTCAAGAATACAATCGATTTCTGTTGTTTCAGACTCAGTTTTACATAAGTATTCTGTCAAATAATTACTAAAATATTTTAGTTTAATTTTTCCATAGAGTGGTATCCAAACTTAAAAGTTTGTTATTTTTTTAAATTATTTTCTATGTTTTCGCGTAGACTTTTCATTTTCTTTTTGATTATTTTAGCTTTTCTCTTCATTAAGTATGACTACTAAAAATACAATCTATGTACGAATAGAAAATACTTACTATACATAACTTTGTCGATATAGGAAGTGAGAACAGCTGCGGATATTGAGATCTGAGCTCGATTTCCAGGCAGGATATAAAAGTGTGGCTTTGTGTTTTTCAATTTCGATCGGTTTATTCGTGTCATATAGAAAATGGACGATATAGAGAATTAAAAGAAAAAAAGGAATAAACTGGAATTAATAAATGACAGGACTTCACACGGGGTATCTAGCAAATTTAAATATGGCATTTATTTATTTTTTGTTTTTAAATATTAGGCATTTATTTTTTTTTTTTGGTTATTGGGTTAGTTTCATAGGCATAAAATATAATATGTTAGTTATACGAGTAGGTCTAGAAAATTTAAATATACCGACTCGTACAACTAACATATTCTATTTTATGCCTATGAAACTATAACATAACAATATAAAATGTTTTGTTTGAGTAAAAGCATTTAACCGAATTGTTAGGAAAGAACATCCCTCAATCAATTTGTTTGCAAGCAGCTTAGCGTCCATCAGTACTGTTTTATTTAAAAACTGCATTGTCTCTATTGAATCCTAATAGTGGTTGCGCATATATTCTTGCCTATTGTAGCATAAAAAATGAAACGCAATGTTTCTGCCACAATAAAACGTATTTTTTTTTAATCGAAAAAAAAAAAACAATTTATATACTTATAAAAAATAAAAAAAGACAACAATTTAAAAAATAAAAAGGATTACATACCGAGTTTTAATGAACAATACATTTTAAAGTGTTACGAGATTGAAACTTAAATTTTAATTTGAACGTAACTTAAACCGAAAAATAGAATGTCGATCTAACCGGAAGAATTGCAATTCCCTGGTCGGACAGACTTAAGATAAAACGTTAAGTTACACGCACAATATAAATAACTAAGCTCGTGGAGTTTAATTTATCATAAGTTAATAGGAAACGCGAATAAAAAATAATTTTAGAAATTTAATCGAATTTTGTTATCTGTCAGTCCTGGAGATCGTTATGCACGTCGTGATGCATGCCGTAAGGACGCGATGGATGTGTTTTTTGGAATATACAGAATTCTTCAGTTGAGGGTCTAGCCCCCAAGGGAAAACCAGAGCTATCTGGCTTGGTGTACTCAATATCGCTATGCGCGATCACATAGGTTTCGTCTCTTTAAATTGAGGAACCGCCCTCCACAGGGAAAAATCTTATATAACAAATAAAACTGAACGTGCAGCCTTCAGTCCAACCAGATAACAGGGACAACGAGAAATCTCACTTGGGCTCCAAGATGAAGATTTTAAAATTTTATAATTTAAATTTGACAAAAAATATGGACAGCTTCCTTCAGAGAAATAAAACTCGGTAATTAATGTGAAAAATAGCATGCCAAGATTTGGTTCATACAAAAAGTTCATAAACATTTTTTAAGTAACGAGGTTTTAATGTAATAAAAATTATGTAGTGTCTGTAACACTACACTATGCAGGTACTTAATGTAATTGTTAATTTAGTGCTTTACTCAGTTATTGTTTTGTTTAATTAAAAGTTAATTAATTGCAAAACTTGTACAACAATGCTCTATTGCTAACTGTGGAGGCTTGTAAATGGCTTGTCGTGAATAATCTCACTGTTAATTATGTATTGATAGCTGTAAACCACCCAAACAAAATAAAAAATAAAATAAAAATGTGTACCTATCTATCAAAATAAAAATATGCGTACGTGTATCTAAGTATCTATAAAAGCACGCACACATAAAAATATGATTTCTCAGCGTTCATTACATACCCAAGTCAATATTAGGTATACTGGAAACTTATCACATGAGATAGCACAATAAAATCTAAGCGAACAGTAAAATTAATCAAGAAATCACAGTAAAATAAAAGAATAAATCAGCTGAAACTGGCAAACAAGACGAAACCATAAAAACATGGAGAAAAAACGACGTAATAACATGAATTCTTTCGATTTTCGTTTACATGTATTGAGAATCTGGTATTTACATGAGCGCCTATTTTATGTGCCTAGTAAAGCCACAAGAAAAAAGAGTTGAGAAGTTCCTTCCTCTTCCTTGTAAGCGTCGTAAAAACAATCTTATGCTAAATTGTTTTTCGTTAGTAACATTAAAAAAAAAAATTCCATTAAAAATTGTTGACTGTTAATTGTTTCCTAATTTTATTTTTTATTTTAGAATTAATTTTTATACTTTTTTTTGTGCCCAACAGGGTCCCTAATTGTACCATAATTATAAAACCTATAAACATTATGGAATAAAAACATCATCATTAACTATTTTTCTTGTTTTTTATTAATTTTCCTTTATAAAAAAGCAAACACTCAACTCCCGCACGTTTGCACTGCGATAACGAGCGCGTTGAACGATTGTAAGGAGAAGATAGAGTAGACTGTGACACTATTACCATATAGTATCTTGGATTGAACAAACTGACCCTTCTTAACACATCTACTTAGTGGCAAAGTCGTAAAATCTCTAAACTGGAACGTGTATAGAACTACGTCACGTTATCCGCGAGCCCAATAACTTATCTGATAGACATTTGGACGTAGTTATGCTACAACGTTCCAATCCACACGCAGGTCGAACTGAGTAAATCGCGTTTTTGTAATTTTGTGGTACGCTTTTTTTTGGTAGCGAGTACAACTAAGTAGTATGTATCACTTCAACTAAATAAATAAACATTATTTTATTATATACTTGTCATTAAAATTTATTAATATATCTCATACAAATTTTGAAAAAAATGCACTTGGAACGTTTTTGAAAAAAGGCTTTTTGTATGGAAATAGCTTTTAACATAATTTGCAAAAACGATCCAATATCTGAAAATTGGTATATTTTGGTAGTTAACATATATTTTTTCTAAAACATAAGTATAACAATGAAACAACATTATTAAAAAAAAAATATTAAGAAATAGTTGTATCAAAGCATGGAAAATCATCACAATTTATTCATCATCCAGATCGAAATCCAGCTCCCTTCCAAATCCATCGACATCGTCAATGGCGTCATTAGACGCTTTCAATGTTTTATAAAAACTAAGGCAATCTGCTGGAATAAACTTGTAAACAGATCGTAAATCAGCCAATTTAGCTGGAGCAATGGGTTTCCCGTTAGGCCATAACTGTTTCAGATCAGATCTATGTATAGTCGAAATCTCTCCTTTTGTCGTTTTTTTAATGTTAAGTTCGTTATAATCCTCATCAAGGGACGTTTTCATAAAAATAGAATATAATTTAGCTTTTACAATCTTTATCTCCTTTGCCAGCAGCCAGTTTAGTTTAGTTTTATCTGTGAATTTCTTACGATTTACTATGTTTTTCTCAATATCTTCAGTGCTGTAAAAGTCATTTTTGTCCATTCTATATACTTGAAATGGTTTTTTTTTTCTAGCATTTTTCATAATTTCTATATATTCGTCAGCTGTATAAACACGTTGTTGCTTTTTAAGCGCAGTTTCAACTTTAGAAAAATCGGTATCGTTAGGTAAGAAACTATGCCCTGACTCAAGATACCGAAAAGTTATCGTTTTTAATGTAGAATGGGAGTCTAAGATAACCTTCAACATTAAAACAATTTTTATGTTTCGGTTCTGTCCACCGCAACAATCACTCCATAGTATAAGATGTTCTTTAGTAGGAGGTAGTTTGTTTTCAATATATTTGGCAAGGCATGATCCCACTTCCTGAGCGCCTCTTCCGGCTTCACCTTCCACCCAAACATAACAGTGCCCTACATCATCTGATGCTGAATGTATACCGCTATTATATAGCCAAAGCTGACGTTTATAAAAAATTACGTTTGTCGGTATACGAGGCAGGGGCAAAGTTTTTTCGAGATCAAATGATAAGCATTCTATGTTTGGGGTATTTTGTGCAGTTTCAAAGTCGCATTTCATCTGTTCCCTCATTTTTTGTGCCTTCTCTAAGTGTAACGATTTCTCAGCCTCTACTTTTGTTTTTTCTGATCCACTAGTGTTTTGTAATTGCACCGCAAACAAATCACACTTATTGCACGTGTCTTTTTTTAATGGTTTACACCTCAAATTAAAATTAGTCAAGAAAATTTTCTTTACAGTTTCAAGAGAGGCACATTTCAACTCGGTGCCAAATTTTTCAACAAAAAGTTTCTTGTAAATATCATAAAGTTTCGATATTGTCATGCCAGGCTCTAAATATTGGATCTCATTGTTATTCTCCCTACGATAATGCGATTCATATTTAGGTAATTTTGAAATAACTTCCCTAATAAAGTTTAAGTTCTGTTCAGTCAATTTATTCCAGCTTTTGTCTTTCATGCCTCGAAAGTCATTTATTTCATTATTACGAATCTTGTATAATGCTATGGTAACTTTTTGTGTTGTAATTTGTAGAGTGTGCAGGAACATATCGCGACAGACTTTGACATCGTTAAATTTATAGGTGCGATGAAATTGTTTAGGCTTTTTTTTGGTAACAGGGACAGAAGTCATGGTGTAGCTCCGTTTTTTCGGTTCCTCTGTGACACATGACTTAATGTACATTAACTGAGCATTGTAAGATCCAAGAGTTACATAAGTCTCAAATATTTGTTTTCGATCTTCCAACGAAATTGCACTGGCACATATTTTAAGACATTTGCATTGATAATCCTGAAATACTTTTGGTTCAATTTTTTTCTGTGATCGTACAGTAGTATATGATAAATTATTATACTTTTTAAACTTCCTTTCCGAATTGGATTCAGGATGCTTACGTTTGCGGCCTTTTTTCGGTCTTCCAGCCTGGGAACTAGATGTTATTATTACTTGGTCATTGCTTTCATTAATGTTTTCTTCATTTGAGCTTTCAAGTTCCTTTTCAGGTGAAATGTTTCCTATTTTCTGAACTTCAATGACAGGACTTAAAACTTCACCATGCTTATCTAAGATAGTTTTTTGAGGAGTAGGTAAATTAGTTTCATCTTCATCTTGTGTTATAGTGTCATGTCTTGTATCATTTTCTACATTCATAGTTGTTGAATTCAATACCCTTTTCTGGCTGCATTCTTCACTAATTTTTACGAAGCTCTCAATGTGTTCATCTCTAGTGTTGTTATTGGTTTTAGTGTTATTGTCGTCGCCACTAACATTTGATTCACAGTCTGTTTCAGAGTCCGTTAAATTACGAATCTCAAAGTTTGGATCAGCAACACTATCATCACTATTTTCAATATAATCGGGTGAATCATTTTCAAGACACATTTCTTGTTCATTAAGGACATTAAAAAGCTTCTGAGTTTCAGGAGACATACACGGAAGAGGCGATGCATCCTGTTCTACATCATTGAGAGCTGTTGTAATTTCTGGAGTCATATATGGGATAAACGATGAATTAGGTTCTAAAGTAATCGTAGTTAATTCTGTACTATTCACAGAAGTTCCATCAGCAAGAGTGAGTGGCAGTGGTGTATCTGGAGTGCATCTATCTGAAACTACATAAAAATTTTTTATGTAAGGACCGAAAAGTATGGCGGTATAGCCCCATATAACTTGGTCAATGCAGCCATGAAACGTGTGGTGGAAATATGTACATGTAGGTATCTACATGTATACCACCACAATCACCATAAATATATTTAGTATGTATAGTGCCTCATTGAGGGGCTTGTGGCTAAGTTATAACAGCCGCACGGGTCGATCGATCAGGTTAAGCTACGCTTGCCGCGGTTGGTCCGTGGATGGGTGACCGTCTTTATATACCAAGACCCCTCCGTGTCTCGGAAAGCACATTAAGCTGTTGGTCCCGGCTGTCATTCGTGGATCATTGACAGTCGTTACGGGTTGTCAGAAGCCCGAAAGTCTGACAACCAGTCTCACCAAGGGGTATCGTATTATCGAGTAACTGGGTTGTGGAGGTCAGATAGGTAGTCGCTCCATGTAAAATACTGGTATTCAGCTGCATGCGGTTAGACTGGAAGCCGACCCCAACAGGTAGATGATGATGATGTATACTGCCTCGTTGGTCTAGTGGTCGCAAGCGCTACTGCTAACCATGAGGTCCATGGGTTTGGTGCCCAGGTCGGGCAGTGTTATTGGGTTGTTATGTTAGAGGATTTGGTTTCCGCACTTAGTCCTTCATGTGGACCATTGTGCGTGGGCCATGGCGACCGTCGCGGGTTATTCCAACCAGCCCACCTCACTCCAGAAGTCGATCAAGTCTCCTAGTCTGTTAAGAACATCTGTGAAAGATCTGGATGCTTTAAGAGTTTCTGTACTAATCTGGGTAACGCCTGTGCAATCAAAGAGCACGTGCGTAACGGTTTCCTCAGCCTCCATGCAAGCCCTGCACAGATAACTGTTTGGTTAGCGAGCAGTGTCCTGTGATGGTCCCCGTCACCAAGCGCAGGCCGTTCCTGTCCAGGCGTAACAAACGTCTGGTTAGCCTACCATCTAGAGATGGCATAGCCTCCCTGGACTGCCAGCAGCCGGGTGTCGAGGCCCACTAACTCTCCGCTTGTATATGGGTGGATTCCTGTAGCCACCTGCGTAGCTGGTTGAAGGAGATGGATACAATTGGTGTGTTATTGGGTTTTTTTATCATCTGGAAATTCTCAGCAGCAGTCCGCAGTCTGGATTTGTGCCTGGTTGATGGCATTAGGCTCCCTCCAGTTTCATGGGACTTATACATAATTGGCGAAATCTGGGTGTATTATAGGTACTCACTCATACCCCCCCCCCCCTTCCCTTTGGGGATTACAGGGGTGAGGGGTGAAGTTAAGTACATGTTTATAAGTATAAACATGTACTTAACTAACTAACTACTACTGAGTATCGAAGACAGGGCTGATTTATTTTGTAGAGCTTTTAACTTTTATCCAAACAAGAGTCTTCTTATAGCTGCAAAGGTAGCAATATCCAGTTATACCAAAATGGCGGTAAACAATATTTTTGGTTTCAAAGCAGTGCAGTTATTGGATATTGCTGTTTTTGCAGCAAACCTATAATTTCAACAGTTGTATTTTAAGAGATGTTGCTGTTTTTGCTACAAATTTATTAGAGTGCCACAAACTTATCTGACCCGGTGGCTTTAATTGGAACTAACGAAATCACTATAAAAAGTGTCAAGGCTTATCATAATTGACAAGCCTTGTCACTTTTCATAGTGATTTCGTTCGTGACGCCGTTACTGGGCCACATAGGCTTCTGGGACTGTCAGGTGAGGCCGCAAATTTGGAGCAGCGTTTCTTGTAGCGTGCAGTGGAGCGTTTAAAGGTATGCATCGATAAATTTTGAGTTTTTAAATTAAAATTCCTATAAAACCAAATGAACCAAATGGAAATCAATTTGGTTTTATAAGAATTTTAAAAACTCAAAAATTAACGACCCTTAAACGCTCCACTGCACGCTACAAGAGAGCTCCGAATTTGCGGCCTAATTCAAACAATGAAGCTGATTTGACATTGACAGGCTGCATTCAAAGTTGCTATAATTGAAAAATAGGATGTTACTGCTGTTGCGCCTAATATGAAGTTTTATTTATATGCAGCGGTTTTTAGTCGTCAATTTTGTTGATGGTAGCTGTAGCCTCTTTTTATGTTTAATAGGAGTGCCCAACAAAACAGGAGAAGAATAAAACTAAAAAGTTCTTTCTAATTTGTGATTATTTGTGTTTTCTTTCAAACTTTCACTTCAAACTTACTATTTATGAAGGTATTACTAGTATTATTAGGTACTCTCCGAATGGTTTACTTGGCCTTGTGTCAATCAATCCTGACGTACTGTATCCCAGTGTGGGGAGGAAATCATAAAACTGAACTATTAAAGCTTGAAAGAGCTCAAAGGGCTGTGTTAAAAGTAATTCACTTTAAACCACGTGACTACCCTACACATATGCTATATTCAGAAAGCAATGTCCTAACTGTTAGGAAATTGTACATTCTAAGATCCATCCTCCGAAAGCACTCTGTGATCTCGTTCAATAAGCAGCTAGTCAGTCAGCGGCGTTGTGGCTTTCCTTTATGTCCAACAGTCTCTTGTAGGACTGCTTTTGCAAGACGACAGTTTAATGGCCTAAGTGCTAGGATTTATAATAAAGCCCACAAACAATTAAATATCTACGTCTTGACTAAGTATGAGGTAAAACACAAACTTAATTCCTGGCTGCAGACGTTAACATATAGTGATACCGAGGAGCTTTTAACCACTGTACAGTGAATGTGAGATAGGTGCTTAAAAAACTAACACACAGACGCACACGCGCACACACACACACACACACATACACTACCAGACACACATACACTACCAAACACACAAATACACACACACGCGTATTTTATTTTTATTTGTCTTCCTTAAATTTAAGATAAGTACTTTGTTCGCCCACTGCACGTACCAATTATTTTGTAACCGCCACTAAGACCCATTATAAAAGGATACTCTTTCCTAAGATACAGACAGATTTTTCCGCCTAGTTTAGGAAAAGGGAGTCCTATGACCCCTGTTATTGTTGTACGGGTGTTTTCTTTAACATTCATTTTAGTTTATAAGACAGCTACGTATGCCATGTACAAACTACTTATGAATAAAATTTTTATTTATTTTTATTTATTATTATTTATTGTACCTGAAAATCAGAAACTTTCACTTTCAAACTTACTATTTATGAAGGTATTGTACCTGAAAGTCTAAACGACGTACTTAGTCTCCAAACAATGTGACCTAACTTTCCGCCTCAAAACACCATGCATTTTACACCAAAACAATATTCGAAATATTTAAATTATTCATCCTAACATCGCCTTTCTCATTTCGTGACGAAATAGCATTATCTGGCCGCCTATGAATACATAATGGGCGCTATTATACCCAAGGACGTCTGAAGGACATGTAAAATAAATATAAGTACAAATAAATGAATACGGCAATCAATCATGTTATTATTCTATCATTCATCAAAACATATGAAACGCTTTGAATTAAAAACGAAATGGTTTGTATTGGACCCTGCTTTAGTCTTTATTTGTGCAATTCTACACTTAGGTTTACCAATTTTATGATTGATTGAGTGAATTAAATAACAACCGCTACAGGCGACTGTTTAAGTGTTTAGGGAAATGAACCAATTCAAAACTTTTTACAACACAATAGCATAAACATTCGCCGTATCAATTAAAATACAGTGTAAACACTTTATAACGAAACTCAAATAACCGAGCTGTCACTGTGCCAAATTTCACCCAGATCCGTGCAGTTAGCCGTTTTGGCGTGATTGAGTAACAAACATCCACTCATCCAAACTTTTGCATTTATAATATTACTATCTTTTGCCAGAGGCTTCGCCCGCGTGGATGTCGGAAATTAGCCCACGCGAACCGTAAATTATTCCGGGATATAAAATAGCCTATGTTCTATTCCCAACTATATCTATCTCTGTGCCAAATTTCATCCAGGTCCGTTCAGACGTGATCGAGTAACAAACATCCATCCATCCAAACTTTCGCATTTATTATATTAGTAGGAAGTAGGATAGTCAATAACGCTTAAGCCTCGATCTCATGCTTTTGTTATTTTATTCATCTATTCAATAGTTTCATCATATCTGTCCATACCATAAATTAAAAAAAAATAGGATAGGGGAGAGTGTGTATGTTAGAGTCTGCAGTTTTCAAAACAAGCTGAAGTATAATTTTAGGCTTATAAATAACAATAAAATAGAAAATAAACCAACAATGCTGAAAAAGACATCATTTTTACAGAAAATGGGAAATCAGCTCTATACGTCCTTGTCAGCAGTTTATTGAGGATATGCCAATCCTAAAGAAACCTTTGTCGATGTCAATAACTTAGGAGAAAGTAAATAGTAGATTATTAAAATTTAAATAACATAGATCCACTAAATTATCAGCTGCCCCGTACAAAGCTTCAGTACCTACTTGACCCAAATGTATGGGGCGGTTGATAAATTATAATATTCAAAAATTTAGGTTTGGAAGCAAAAAGGAGAGGGCTCAGGATAGTACCTATATTGTCCTATATGTTGTAACAATATATAGGCTAACAAAAAAAACCAAGTACTGTTAAATTCTCCAGACACCTTTTTGAGGAGACAAATAGATTGGTGTACACAGTATAATAAAATTGTTTTATGCGAAAACAATATGGCTGTCCCTGCTTTTGACATAAACATTATTATTTTACAGCTATTCCCGTGGTGGACTTTTTATTCCTTGTAATGTCTTAAAAGTTGCGGAGAAGAGAGAATTTTATTTCAGGATATTTATTCACTATTTTAATTGTTTGATTCGGGACCTTTGGTCTCGTACTCGCAAGCGCGACCGCTTAGCCTGAGGTCCTGGGTTCGATTCCCAGGTCGGCCAAAGGGCCGACCTGGGAACCTGTGACCTGGGACCTGGGGACCTGTGCTGTTGGATTTTTTCATTGAGAATTTCTCAGTAGGTAGGTAGGTTCCGGAGTTTTATGAAAGTTGGCGTTGTGATACCCTCGTGCCTCGGTCGTTAAGCTGTTAGTCTTGTGCTTGATCTCTCTCCGGTCGTATCGGATTGCCATCCCATCGGATTATGAGAGTGAGTGCACCTGTTTCTGCGCACTGCACTTTATTATCTCCCGCGCCGAAGGATGATCTGCGCTGAGATTGGACGCCACGGCCGAAATTCGGTCTGGAGGACTACACTCTTTTGCAAAAAAAAACGGGCGCTTTAGATTTTTTTCTCTACTTCAATGAAGAAAGAGAAAGAAAGAAAGAAAGAGAAAGAGGTTTTATTAATTTGACATGTTATGTGAAGCATCCTGGCCTGATTCTATACCTAAGTCCCAAATTTAAATTTTGAAATTAACAAAATAAAAATAATGATTATTGTGGATTATTGTAAAATTGCTTTATTAATGGCGCGAATTGCTAAAACGATTTTTTTTACTGATTACTAGAATTTTAAAACTTTTTGGATATTTTCTGCAAATTAAACAATTTAATCTTTCTTTTTACATTCAATACCACTTTTTGATATGAGTGATAAAGCGATAAGGGCCGGTAAAATTATAGCCCTACTTGAAGAAGGTTGTTCAATACTTACGTGTCTCAGCGGTTAAATGTGAGTCGTTCAACTGTCCAGAGGACTTGGCAACGGTATCAAGAGACCGGTTCGGTCAAGAGAGAAGAAATCGATGCACAGAACCAAGAGATGACCGCTTGTTGGTGAGTCGGGCGTTACGGAATCGTAAGGCGTCAAGAGTGGACCTGAAGAAGAGCCTTGAAGAAGTAAGAGGAGTAGAAGTTAGCTTATGGACGGTCAGGAGGAGGCTTTTGGCTGCCTATATCAGGAGTTACCGCCCGGCTCGGGGCCCTAAATTACTCCGTGAGCACCGTGCTGCTCGACTTCAGTTTGCTCGAAACTGTGCTTCATGGACTCTAGAGGACTGGAATAAAGCATTGTTTTCTGATGAAGCTAGAATATCTTTGTATGGATAGGACCGATGCCGGCGAGTGCTGCGAAGACCACGGGAACGCTATGCGGAAGTGTGTTTCGAAGAAATCACTCCTTATGGCGGAGGCTCCGTTATGTTTTGAGCAGCAATTAATTCGACGGAGCGTACAGAGTTAGTTTTCATAGAAAATGGAACATTAAATGCACACCGGTACTAATGGAAGTCCTAATTCAATATGTACAACCCACATTGACTGCACTTGGGGATGATTCCATTTTTATGGACGACAATGCTCGCCCGCACCGTTCTGGCGACGTGGAAGAGTATATGCAAGAAGTTGGGATCCGTCGTTTAGATTGGCCAGCTCGAAGTCCTGACCTCAACCCAATTGAGCATGTCTGTGATGTTCTAAAGAGATGGACAAGATCAGTGGAACCTGCTCCACAAAACATCAGGGAGCTAAAAAGAGTAATTGCAGAAGAGTGGGAACGTATTCCTCAAAACGTTATTAATAACATCGTGGAAAGCATGCCCAGAAGGATTCAAGCTGTGATTTTGGCAAGAGGAGGTCACACTCGTTATTAGGTTTTTACATTTGTAACTTTATTTAATTAAAAAAAGTAAAAAAAATGTTCTTGTCTTTATTGCCGACCACTTCTTATTGTTCGGCCGTGTACATAGGTTTTAAAGAATTCATCGAAAAATTAAAAAAAAAGTGTCTGAATTCACGTCACGCGTATTAATTTACAGGACTATAAGCATACAGACTACGTCAACCAATTAAATTTCATTTAATTAACTCAAATCGACCTTAGAACGTAAATATCTTTAGGTGCCCGTTTTTTTTGCAAAAAAGTGAATAATTAGTTTGACTAACAGCATTGAATCGTCATCTGCCAAGCCTTTTCCCAAATATATGCAGTCGACTTCCCGAATGTAGCTCAATACCAGTATTTTATATGGAGTGACTGCCTATCTGACCTCCACAACCCAGTTACTGGGTAATACTACTTGTCAATATATCTACGAAAACATCATGTACGTAAGGAAAAATCTAAATCTTTTCGGTAAAAGAGGTGAAGGACACAATTATAGGACTAGAAATAGGGACCAATTAGTTCAACCAGGTTTCAGACTAGCTAAAGTAGATTCATCCTTCATGGGGTACTGTTTAAAATGTTATAATAAAATACCTCCCCACATACTTCAGCTGAATGAATCGAAATTTAAATCTTGTATGAAATGCACACTATGCAGCCGGGCATATTATAAGTTGGGGGATTACATCACTGACAAAAATGCTTGGCTGAATGCTTGTCCTGCTCCACAAGGACGCATTAACTAATTGATTAGCATTCGGAAATATTGTTGGAGCTGCTGACGATTAAGACGAGAGAAAACTTTCTTTGCATTGTTTAAATTCAATCTCTTAGTATTATATAATTGCATAGCACATGTGTGAGCACTATGTAGCTACTATTAAGCTACATTTTACTGGGTACGTCTTTCAATGAGTTGAATGTGCCCTGGCGGTTGAGAGTATGTCATGCTCACTCAAATGTTTCGCTGGTGGTGGCGTGTGTTGGATCATTAAGTTCCCTTCAAAATGGTTGAGCTAATTGGTGCTGATCTATGCGTCATGTTCGTGAACGGGCGCCGTCAGTTGGGACTGGTCGTCTCTTAGCTGGCATGGCTTATTTTTAATTTTAATATTTAATTTAGTTGTTTTAGTTTTTATCTTTTTATTACGGACGCTTTTTAACGTGCACGTCTTTCTACATTGTTCTCACATGTATATTTTCAACATGAACGAGGTATCCAATATTTTGTAAAAATATTATGATTTAAAAGAGTGTCCGTGGAGTTTCTTGCCCGTTCTTCTCCATAGGGATCTACTACGCTTTGAAATGGGCAACTAGCTTCATCTTTATGACTGACCGGGTCGGTCAGTCAAAAAGATGAAGCTAGTTGACTATTGAGTTGACTATTGACAATTCAAGTGCCTTTTTTTTTTTTTTTTTTTTTTTTTTGTGGATGGGAAATCATCAAATGACTTCTCCCGCTCTGGGCAGAGGCGGGAGGGCGTGTCAGACTTTTACTGACTAAAACAAACCCATGTTCCTTCAGCTGCCCGTGCCAGGGCCACGGTATCTCTTTCGAACTACCCGCGACCCCGGCGGCATCGGCCCAATTGACCCCGTCACTGCTGACATCTCTTTGAGGCGCGCGTGGAACACAACGCGCCGTCGACCCGGGCCTGGTCCTTACCGGACGGCGAGCTGCCCATTACTCGTCTTCCGCAAGCCCGCGCCTACGGTGGCCGGGAATCGGCAATCGATTCCCGCCGCCCAGGGCGTCTCCTACGGTGGCTAGGGGCGTGAGGGCGCAACAGTTGCTTCTCCCTCGCGCGTTCCGCCTTCTCCTTCGCGAGCATTCCTACTTCGCAGAAGGAGGTGACGGCTTCCCATGCACTCTCGCTCCGCACCATGGCCTGGACCAGTTTTGGACGCGAGAGATCGCCGCCGCCGATCGCCTCCGTGAGAACACGGCGGTGCTCCGCCCAAGCCGGGCAGACCTCCACTGTATGCTCCACCGTGTCCTCCGGGCGATCCACACAATGGTGACACCCGGGCGTTTCCTCCCGCCTTATCCGAAACAGGAACCTCCCGAAACAACCGTGTCCGGTGAGGACCTGCGTCAGGCGGAAGGTGAGGACGCCGTGGCGCCTCTCCAACCACTCCTCAAAGAGGGGACTTATCGCCGCAATTGTGGCGTGCCCAGCGCTGGGTTGCGACAATCGCACTCTCCATGTCGCCATGAGATCCCGCCGGAGCTCTGTCCGCTGTACCGTGATTTCTCGCGGCAGCGGAGTTACGCCCCGGCGTTTCACCTCCTCGCGCCACTCCCACACGTGCGCGAGGACTTTTGCCTCCAGATCCCAATTCAAGTGCCTGTAATTGGTTTATTTGAAATAAATGCTTTGAGTTTGAGTTTGAGTTTCATACGATACCCCTTGGTAAGACTGCAGGTTGTCAGACTTTCTGGCTTCTGACGAACCGAAACGACTGTCAAAGATCCACGAATGACAGCCGGGACCAACTGCTTAACGTGCTTTCCGAGGCACGGAAGTCTTGGTATGTAAACATGGTCACCCATCCACGGTCCAACCGCGGCAAGCCTAGCTTAACCTGATCGATTAACCCGTGCGGCTGTTATTAGCGACGTAGGTGTTTATTTGGAATTCATTCAATTCTCTGGAAACCATGCAATCCTAACTAATATTATAAATGCGAAAGAAAGTTTTTTTGTTACCTTTTCACGCCTAAACTACAACGTATATACAAAATTTCAGGATCATCGGTTGATCATCCTGAAATTTTGCATACACGTTGTCAGGTGTACAGAAACGGACATAGGGTACCTTTCAACCCGAAAAAAAGTACTGTTGCGAAGGAAAACAAGAATAACGTTCTTATGATCATAGATGGCGCCACGGCTCATTCGAATCATGATTGAATTATATAAGCAGAGTACAACCCGAATTGATTGTCAAATTCTAAATAACTGCGAGCGAAGCCGCGGGCAAAAGCTAGTAGGTAGATAATATTTTATTAAAGAGTTTTTAATTAAAACAACTCCAATTAAACGAGATAATTATCGCATTGATGTTAATAACTTCTGATATTTATAATTACAGCATTTCGCGATTCAGTGAATGTGCATTTAAATAAACCCGGTGTTATTACAAACTAAATGTTTTATAATTTATTAATTATCCGTATTTCAATTTGAATAGCTTTGTAGCTTTTAAATTAATATTTGTTGAGCTATTTATTATTTATAAACCATTGCGCATTTATTACACAGTTAAAATTTAATGAACTTTATATAGTTGTTTACGCGGTTAAACCTAAACGTATTTAAAACTTCATTTTCCGTTTCAGGTAGATTTTTTGGCGAGTTGTGTTAATAGTTATTTTTTTAAACAAAGTTGCCGGGAAAATTGGGAAATTTCGGAAAACTGAAAGTACATTTTCGATGGGAATTTTGTATGAATTATTGAAATTTAGACAGGACAACGTCTGTGGGATTAGCTAGTATTAGATAAAAAAAACACTGTTGGGAATATTTCCTCATCATCCAAAACAACAGAAAATTTACATACATATGCGTCCCATTATTAAAACATCTTAAGAGGATATATCGATGCGTGGTTTAGCTCGGTATGTAAGTGAAATGGCGTTATGGCTATTTAGTTTGACGTGCGAGATAGAAGACTCTCACGTGCACCGGAATTTAAACGCGCTTCGTTTAAATATAGATGTATGACAAAATGTTATACATAAATAAATTTTTAGCTTAGTAAGTTCTTAACATATTTAAATACCTTCAATCAAAAGCAAGTTTTACTGCACAATAAAATCTATCTACGTATCTAATCGTATAAAGCAGAAAATAGATTTTCTTCTATCGAAAAAGTTTCAAATAATCATATTTCGGTTTTAACACAGCAGTAGACAATATAGTCAAGCAACACATATGAAAAATCTAAATGATTTAACCATACACATTTGGTTATTGAGGAATTTTGAAAACACAAAATTATTGATGTATCCCCTTAACATTATCGAGAAAAACAGCAAAACAATAGCAAATCACATTCTAAACACGGAACCAACAAATCATTCACTAAATATCATAACGGAAAGAAACTTTTGTATAAATAATAAGTTGCTCTACCACTGTTTTATTTCTTTTTACTCGTGAACTTGAGTTGCCACTAACTGAATATAAAAATATCTCGCAAGTTTCTCCAAACAGCGATCAATTGCAGAACTTGTGAGAAGTTTTCTCAATCACACTCCCGCTTTTTATTTACGGCCGTTATATTCAAATGTTTGGATAAACATAAACAAAAGGTTGATGACATTTTGATGGGTTTTCGAACGTTTACACGATCTCTTTTTATGTGGTTTTATAGGCTGAGGCGTTATACAAATCTTTCCTTCTCTTGTACTAGTAATATAAATGGGACAGTTTGATAATTTGAATGTTTGTTACTTATGTATAAGTAACACTGAAACAGCTGCATAGGCTTCAATTAAATATTATATGGATATATTATATGGATTTTTACCTAACTGTGGCGAAGTCAAAACCGGAGGGTTATGTGTTTGACCTGTATGAGATACGGAGGCAAAGAAGATGCCTACGAGTGCTTGAGATTGTTTTATAGTATTGTAAAGCTTCGGCTTTACAGGGAGGTAACAAAATAATAAGAAAGGCCGGGAGACGAAAGGCTTATGCCGTATATATTATAATAAGAACTCTATTACAAGGCTTAAGATTAACACATCCTAGCCTGCTTCCAAGGCGAAGCCCTTCCAGAATCTAACTGTCACCCTACTAGAAAAACGAGCTTCGTTTTTCTTTTTGAGTGATTCCATATTTGAATAATTGAATGTCAGTTACATTGCCAAAGTCTGACCAAAGCATAAAACCTCTACAAGTATTATGTGAGATTGGAGACAGAAATAGGTCATCTTTTTTAAAGTTTACTCTTTACGCAGTCAGGTTTTCGATTTTTTAAATTTACTTTTTTTAAACTTTGCAACATATAGGCTATTTTTAATCAATCTGCCTAGCCTTTACCTAACTATGTTGGGTTCAGCTTCTAGTCTAACCAGACGCAGCTAAATACCAGTATTTAACATGACCTCCACAACCCAGTTACTGGGTAACACGATACCCATTGGTAATACTGGTTGTCAGATGTTAGGCCTTTTGACTACCTGTAAGGACTGTCGAAGATCTGCGAATGACAGC
Organism: Cosmia pyralina; assembly: GCA_946251885.1. Lineage (NCBI taxonomy): Eukaryota > Metazoa > Arthropoda > Insecta > Lepidoptera > Noctuidae > Cosmia > Cosmia pyralina. Next base: position 20,468,683 of record OX276350.1, on the reverse strand, counting down.
CGGTAACAACGGGTTTTCGAGGCACAGAGGGGTGTCGAAATGTAATGGATGGTAACCCATCCACGAGCCGACCGCAGCAAACTTTGATCGACTCATGCAGCTGTTATCATTTAACCACAAGGCTCTACACATAGACTATTTTACTATTGTTTTAATCGCAGTTGTTTACTGATAGGTATTACATTTTAAAGTAAATCACATTGGATTCAGTAGGAGCTCACAGAAACGCTTACTGTAAATCGCTCAGATAGCACATAAACACAAAATACAAGCTACGGCTCTAGCTCAGTTAGTTTAGTCTAATTGGTTTACTCATCTTGACTATACAAAGTGAATAAATAAGCTATATGCATATACGAGTAATAATCCTCACATTTTACCCTCACATTGTTATTACGATAATGCAAGGGATTATATCGACAAACGCGAGCTTGTAAGGATTAGCAGCAAGTCACGTACCAAATGCCTAGACACGCTATGTGCATACTATAGTACAAATAGCAGAGACAAAGACATAATGCATCCTCTATGAATCAAGAGCATAGACTCATAGAGGATGCATAATGTCTTTGTCCAATGCATATTGGGCATTGATCACCGAAGGACATTATGCGATCAGGCCTTCGTGTGTCACTTTGTGCTTGACTGTGCTTGATTGGTGTTCATACTAATTGGAATTTAATAAAATGGTTGAAAGGACCAAACGAGATGACATAAATAATAATTTATTCGCAAAAAAAAAAATATTTTCAACTTTCATCGCCACTGTACGAGTATGTAGCCAGGGAATGGTGTTACTATTAAAATCGTGTTGCAGTGGTAGTATTGAGTAAAATAGAGTGCCGCCCAAGGCAACTTACCGACCTAATGCTAAGAATAACCTCTATTCAGAACTATTAGGTCGGTAATAGAAAGTAGCCAATGGTGCCGATTCTCTTGTCACAAATGCCTCTAAACTAGACTAAAAATCACTAAAATTTAGTTTATTCCTGTCAAACGACGATTTCCCATTCTGAAATTGACTAAAGTGACACCACTTAACTATATTTTAGTTTGACAGAACTAAGATTGTACGGAGTTATTAGTTTAGTGAAAATGGCAATTTTGCTATTCTGAATTTGACTGTTTTCACTCTAAATTTTTAATTGTCAAACTAAATCAGACTATGTTTAATCGCGATTAAAAAGGTGTGGAACAAAATTAGTTGCCATGAACTAAAATTCACACCGAGACCTTGACTTCGGATGCAAAAACAGTAATGATTTTTTTTCTTTTCTTTTGCATATATCTCGAAAACGGTGAGTCCTATCGCAAAAATAATGAAAATTAAGCCCCCCTTTATAAAACCCATAAACCCCTATGACTCAAGATGTAGGCAGCAAAAAAAAAGGTACCTACATTCCATATAAAACACGTTGAAGCTGCCCCCTCCCTGCGCCTCTCCAGCTCTAAAAGATATCTGACCCGGTTACGGCGGCGATGTCGGTGAATAAAATATGACAAGCCTCGTCACTTCATACTGATTTCGTTAGTTCCAATTAAAGCCACCGGGGCAAATATACTACAGGCACTATACCACGCGGAAACACGATTGTCAAACTCGATTTTAGTTTGTCAAAATTGTTATTAAATTTAGAGGTTTTTTTTTTTACAGAATAGCTCTAAGATTCTCATAGCAAAAAGTAAGGAATTTTAGTGATAGTTTAGTTAGTTCAGTTCTGTGTACAACAGAATCGGCACCAATATTTATTTGGATAACTTTTTTTACCGTCAAAAAAAAATGGGCTATAATAAGTGAACGGAGTAGAAGCCTATGGCATACCAAATTTTTTTTTTCAAAAAAATTAAAAAAAAACAATATTTGATATTTTTAAACGATTTTTTTTTATAATTTCTGTTTTTATTGTTCTAAAATGAAAAGTTTACATCGAATTTGTACTATTTATTGATACTTAGATAATTTCTTCTGACTAAGCTATTAAAGAAAAAAAAAAGACTAGGTATATGCTTCTACTCCGTTCACCTATTATACCCTATTTTTTTAAAGACGGTAAAAAAGTCATCCCTTATATAAAATACCTACATAAGTCATTCTTAACCTACAAATACGTAAAGAAAAAGAATTCCCAAAATAAATCCAACAATACCGCCAGACGGAAAGCATTACCTTTCTAAATAGGCATATTAATATGACAGTGGTCCTTTTAGCCACAATAGGCCAACTTAAATACGTCGAGACTAATGACTTGAAAGTTTTTTTAGAAGAAAAAAAGGCGAACTGGGAACAGGCGGGGCTCATTCCGAGTAATTCGGTGAAAGGAATAGATACACGAGAGAAGGGAAAAAGTTCAGGGACTTGGGCTGATCTGAATAATAATAGTGCGGTTGCCTTTTAAATAAAATGTTGTAAGGTTTTTGAAAGAGTTTTGTTGGAGCAATTGTTTGCTCGTTTTTAACGCAGACTGTTTTATCTAAATGGCGAAAATATTGCAAGAAGGTTACTGAAGAAATCATTTCAAAAACATGTTGCATGATTAAATTTTAGACAAGGCTAGCGGGAATATTTGCCGTACTCATTTAACATAATGTATTAGAAATTGGTAACTCATAGTGGTTAAGGAAGTATTCTTCGCTAAATTAAAAAAAAAAAAAAAACAATCACTAAATTAAAGTTACAAATGACTATATGTATACGTAAATTCATGTATATCAAAACACAGGTATGTTCCCATTCGCCTTCACACTTTTTCTCAAACAAGTCAAACATTCACATAGGTACACATACTGGGTCTACGATGCCGAATGTGGCAGAACAATCACTTACCCGCTAACATCCCGGAGGAATCGCCGAGACCGGGACACAGTTCCGGATTAACCGCTCTGACCAACCTGTTGTGACCGGACAGTGTTAAGATTTTACCCACTTAGCATTACACGGTTAGGAAACGCTGGAATGTGGTTTAAACTGAGATGCGGATGTAAGGACCAAGTTATGCGGTTTGTTGGTCCTTACCTACGAATAAAGTAATGATATTCAAACTTACGTTCTTTATGCAATTGTTTCGATGTTTGATACTCAACTAGGGTTAATTGAATTAGGGCTGATTGTTCAATAGGCAGATAACTTTTACCTGAAGAATAAATGTGACAGTTTGACATATTTTCAATACAAAAGCTGTCAAACCGCCATATTTATTCCTCAAATAAAAATTATCTGACTATTGAACAATCAGCCCTTAATGGATTTGTATTTAATTTAGCAGCCAGGTAAAATTTATGTTTGAAATAAAATGTATGCAACATTTATTTGAGATATTTGTGTAAATAGGCAATGTTTTTTTCTAGCACCCGATGAAAACTACATTGTAATATGATCAGAAATTATATCTTAAATCTTACGCTGCGCTGGATGATTTCATTATGGCAAAAAAGACGAAGAGAATAAAAATATCACTTAGCATTTAAGTAACTCAATCCACGAGAGAATAAAATGTTAAAAATCTTGAAAAGATCTAACATCAATGAAATTAAGCAAATATTTCAGTCGTTCTCGAGTCCACTGAAAGAAAAGTTTTACTAAAAATTTTTCATGAGTCAACTGCAGAAAAGGTTTTACAAGTAACTTTTTATTAGTAAAACTAGACACTTTCATTTATAAAAGAAAAAGTCGGGTTTTAAAAAAAGAGTATAAAATCAGGAAGAACACCACAAAACATCGGAAGCAGTTGCAACCTCGCACTTGAAACAGTTTCTTAATTAAATTTACTTTAGAAGAGAACTCTGGAACTGGAGAGAAGCCAGGAAATATGCGGATGATCGTAATTATTTAAAAATAGGTTGTTCTACTTTCAAGCTTAAAAACTGTGGTTACAAACTTATTTTGGCGGCCGTTCGAGTATATACAAAACAGCTAAAAGTTACAGAACATTGTATACTGCGGCCAGATTTATAAATTGACTGCACATTTTTTCATGTTAGTTGGACCTAGAATTCATGCATGCATTCATGCAAATCCTAGCATTCTAGAAGCCTTTTTTACGACGCCTTCAACATGAGGCACAAACGTCAAGACGTTGAACTCCTAAGTCCCTTATTTGATCCACCTCTTGGATAACGTTAGGGCCCACTTAATATACACTAGCAATTACCAACGATCATAGAATGAAAACCGAAGTGGCAGTGGGCTGGCCATGTTCGTCGAAGGACCAATGGCCGGTGGAGCAGACGAGTTCTGGAGTGGAGACCGCGTATCGGTAAGCGTAGTGTGGGACGCCCCCCAGCTAGATGGACCGACGACCTGAAGAAAGTGGCTGGGACAGACTGGATGCGGAAAGCGGAGAACAGGGTGCTGTGGCGCAGCCTGGAAGAGGCTATTTCCAGCAGTGCGGTATTTATTTTTTAAATATCGCAGCTTTATGCCTAGCCTTTTTGGCCTCGCACAGGTCTCTTTTTTTTTAGTCTGATTTCTTTTTTTTTTTTTTTGTTTTTTGTTTTTTAATGTTTATTTTGTTACTTTTATATGCTCCTTTTTAACTGTATTTCCTGTGCGTGTCCCAAATAAAATATTTTTCTTTCTTTCTTTCTTCTTTCAGTGGACTGCGATAGGCTGAGTTGATTGATAGGATGAAAATAACCTAATGGTTAATTAGTAGACTTGCAAAGATACGAGTATTATCAGCCTTTTGCTAACCTAGCCTTTTCTCCTAAATATCTACTAAATATAAATCTTATATTAATTCATTCACTGACACACAAAGCACAGCCAGTGAGTACTAAGGGAGGATTTTTGACAGTTAACCCCCTAAAGAGGATGTAAGATTCATTGAAACTTCTCATAGAAACGTCCCATCGGGCACGCGTCTTATAATCGTTCATTCACTGACTGATAACGCACAGCCTAACACCGCTGGGCTAGAAGCATGAAATTTTGCACAGGAGTTCCTTATAATTATGTAAAGGAGAGCAATAAAAAAGGATTTTTGAAAATAAAATTATAGAAAATTAAAGGATAAAAGTTTGCTTTGTCGTACGACATATAAGCCTAGCATGACCAACGTATAACGTTCCCACTGCTAACAGGCTTCGTGTCTACAATCCTAACTATTACTATAATAGATATTATATTATGTATATTTTATATTTAATATTATAAATGCGAAAGTGAGTTTGTTTGTTTGTTACGCTTTCACGCTAAAACGGCAGAACGGATTTGGATGAAATTAGCACACGCGTAGACCATGACCTGGAATAGAACATTTCTTATCCCGTTGCACGTTCCTATGGGATAATTTTCGACCTCCACGCGGGTGAAGCCGCAGGCTAAATCTATATTTTATAAGACGCCTTCTTCCAAGCCCCACAACATTTATTTTTAGTTCAATGTGAAGAACGAACAATTACTCCAGCCACTTCAGTCACCGATGAAATGTAATGGAATTTCGAGATTGAAGAAAATACTGCGTTTGAAACTTCATGTGCGCATGCCATTTGATCCTTTGATTTAACTTCTCGTTAAATAAAAGTATAAATAGAAAAAAAGGAAATATTGTTCCTTGAAAGTAACACAATGAAAACAAAACCTGATCACATACTAATCTTTTTCTTGCGTGTGGAAATCCTCATAGTTGTCCACCGCCTTAAGGCGGGCGGAGGGATCTATTATACTGACTATTACCACCTCGAGACATTTGGCTGAACCTAACCTAACCTAACCTAACTATCCAATTAAAATATGAAGCTTAAAAAAAACTAAAAACACGCTTTTATTACGCACTAAAAATTATAAAATAATTTATTGAGTATATTTTATTTTGTTTATTTGTGATAAATGTTAATTACAATATACAAGCTAACACCAAAATTTAGATATTATGTACAAGTATATAATGAAAAATAAAAAGGGGAAGAGCTCATGGCAAGAAAAAATTCGTCCGCATCGCTGTCAATGAGAAAAGTGCCCAAAAGGCTGTCAGCATTGCCACGTTGAATGGCAATGCTAATTCTTTGGGCTAAAAATATATATGTCATAGATTATTAAAGTTCAGCGATAATAGTCTCTCAATTGATTATCGTAGTAATATGGTGAGGGTAGGTGACGCACTCGCTGGAGGGAGCGGCACGTGGGCAGAGTCGTGTGTAGGGAAGTGACTGAACGACCAGTCAGTCTTGTGAGGGCAACGAACGGATGCAGACCTCCCCTACGCGAAACTGTCGGTTTGCCCGAACTTAGAAATAGTGCGTGAACGTTATTAGTATTGTGCCTACTGGGATAATTATTCTGAAAGTGAAATTCTAACTACAATGCTGTATGATCGTGTTTTCTTGTAAACCTGCATAGTATATCCCGAACCACCGTCAGGTTTCCTCGATGTTTTCCTTCACCATGTTTACAATACGCACATGAATCTGAAAAGTCAGAGGTACGTGACTTGGGTCCGAACCGAGACCTATGACTTGGCAGGTTGACGGTCACATCACTAGGCTATCACTGCTGAGATCTCGCCTTGACACAAAGTTTAAATTGTGTTATAACTTTATTTCACCGGTCGTCTCTGAATCTGGAACACAGAAATTTTCCTTGACAGCAGAAATATCCACCTACCCATGATACGCACGGCCACAGATCAAGCTCTAAATTTCCAGTATAAGCTGATCTCACATTGTATAGGATTTCCTTACAATAAGAGGTCAGTGTAAACTGGAAATGTATAGCTTGATGTGTAGCCGTGTGTACAACCTCTGATGACCTGCTTCACAGGGTGCTTTACTATAAAGTCTTAACAATAACATAACATCACGCCTTTATTCCCCGAAGGGTAAGGCAGAGGCGAACCTTATTGTACACCTACATCTTGACAGTTATGTTTAAGTCGCATGTAAAATGCAAGAACCGGCCACGAATCCAGATACCGGGCTTAAAATCTTAGTAAGCCCTAAAAATATTATAATCCTGAATTTATTTAATATTATTTAATTAATAAAGTTTCTGTTACACAACTTTATATAAAATAACATTCTGAGAAACATTCAGTGAAACTAATATGAATTTCAATTAATTTTCAAACTTAATAATTCTAGCAAACTTGGGAATAGCTAAAATAATAATTTGTTTTCGAGAATCTAAGAGACAAAAAATAGTGATTGTGGTATGGGAAGGTTGTTGGTGACTTATGAAAAAAAAAAAATAAAAAAAAAAAATGGTTTATTATTTTTACAAGTAAAATCTTAACAACTCTCTTGGTTTGGTTTGGTGGTTTTTGATTGGAACCTCCTGTATTAGGAGACTCCGCTCTTCCAAATCAATTAGTTTAATTTACATGTTTTCTATAGTAATATAAAGAAAATTAAAATTAAATCTAAAATAAATAAAAAACTAAAACACAAAAAAAAATACGCAGCCCGTACGCAGGCATGCGAGTGTGTGAGTGAGAGTGAGAGTGTGTGAATGTGAATGTGAGTGTGTGAAGGTGAATGTACGTATGAGTGAGGTGTGTTAGTGATAAATGTGAATGAATCAGAATGTATGCATTTGGTTATGGATGGTGCAGGCATCAGACTGATGTGTAGGGTTATATATATTTTATTCCAACAACGTCTCCGTTTCGTCATAGGTTATTGGGCCTAAGTTAATAATTGTCAGACATGCCTCCGAGGGCCTACCAACTGGGCACGAATTATCGTGGCGTGGCCGACTTGGAAATCTCTAAATAGACATCAAACCCAAGTCGGCATGAGCAAAGGCAATCTCTGGCTCCACAAAACATTCATGAACAACTCGGATCTCAAGTGCATATGCGGCATCTCCCCACAGACAATGGCCCACCTACCATCTTGCGCTGCAAGCCCCAGTCACCTGTGAAGTGTGCACTTCATGATTTTATGACTGCGTCATTGAGCGGAGTTCGCGCATCTGATTTGATTGGTTTTGCCAGCAATGTTAAAACATTTTGCCATCGATACGATAAGAAGAGATACCTGAGTCCAACGACAAGGAATTAGGGGATAGGTAGTTTAGAGTACATTTAAACAATTCTTTTAACACTTTCACGGACACTGAGATGAAGTTTACATTCTGAATATATATCGGCTATAGGCATGTTTTTTTACGGCAGTCCGTAAAAAAACAGGTACCTGAAATATAGTTTTTTTTTCCTTCCGGTAGGTATTCTTTTGCCTTGACACTAGAAAAAATTAAGTGAGTGGATAATATTGGCTTCTTAGGGTGAATTCGATCAAACTTTTGTACCATGTATACATTCTTACTTTTTGACAGTTTCTCCTTATCAGTTAGAGGAGCTCGTGGCTAACTAATATCAGCCGCACGGGTCGATCCATCAGGTTAAGCTACGCTTGCCGGGGTTGGTCAGTGGATGGGTGACCATCTTTACGTACCGAGACTCCTCCGTTCTTCGGAAAGCACGTTAAGCCGTTGGTCCCGGTTGTCATTCGTGGATCTTTGACAGTCGTTACGGGTCGTCAGAAGCCCGAAAGTGACAACCAGTCTTACCAAGGGGTATCGTATCACTCAGTTATTGGGTTGTGGAGGTCAGATAGGCAGTCGCTCCATGTAAAATACTGGTATTCAACTGCATCTGGTTAGACTGGAAGCCGACCCCAACATAGTTGGGAAAAGGCTAGGCAGATTGATTGACATTTTCTCCTTATAAAAATTGTCAGTCGTCATTTTATTCCACAGATAAAAGATATCCGACTTTGGTCAAATTAGCCCTTACCCTTTCAAGGGTAAGGGCTAAGTGTAACTTGATGCTGGTTCTTTTGCCGATAAATTATTTTGACTGCCGTGCGCAAGGATTTAAATGCTTCTCAAGCTATGAAGTTGAGAAATAATGTCATTTATAGATGATCTCTGGCAACCGCATTGAATAATACAGTCGTGATCATACCTATATGACAAAGTAAAACTTTTAAACCCTCAAAAGGTGAGTGTGACACATAACAACTTTCATAAATAAAATAATTATTTGAACAAGACATAAAAAACTTTTTAAATCTCATTTATATTCATAGCCCTGTAACATACGAGCTCATTCACGAGAAGTACCTAATTCATATGAACTGACGAAAAAGGTCGAGATTTATGTCCAAAAGTTCTTTAGTGATGAAAAAGCTAGTTGTTATCCGAGCGAGCTTGTTATATAACTTTTGAATTTTGATGAGCTGTCGCTTGTGAACTCCCGGATGAGCTGATAATGATAATTTAATTTTATTTATTTATTTGGATCTCCAACAGAAGCCACACAATTTCATGCACGTTTAGAAGAACAGGGACAATATTAGTGTGCGCTTCCAATTATAGGAGACCACATTATTCTCTTAATCCAGGTAGATACAGTAAGTTTGACAAATCGAAAATAATAAAATAAATCAAAACATAAGATACTTTTTATCCCGGTAGTAGGTTCCCGTGGGATAATTTCCCACATCCACTCGGGTGAAGCCGCGGGAAACGGCTAGTGAATAATAATAACAAAAAAATAATTACCACAAAAGACAACAGACAAAATAACAATAATTATGACTTGGATAATATTATGATTTTTGATGAATGGGATAAAAGTCACGCATTTTACGCTTGCCACGCGCGCGGTTAGTCCGTGGATGCGTGACCATCTTTCCATACGAAGACTCCTCCGTGCCTCGGAAAGCACGTTAAGCTGTTGGTCCCGGCTGTCAGTCGTTACAGGTCGTCAGAAGCCTGAAAGTCTGACAACCGGTCTTACCAAGGGTATCGTATTATCCAGTAACTGGGTTGTGGAGGTCAGATAGGCAGTCGCTCCAAGTAAAATCTGCTGCATCCGGTTAGACTGGAAGCCAACTCCAACATAGTTGGAAAAAGGCTAGGCAAATGATGATGCGGTAAGGCATGACGCAAAGAAAAAAAAACATCTAAAATAAAATGTTAGGGAAAAATATGCGTCACATCCACGAAAAACGGCCATCGCGTAGCATAATGCCGTCTCCTTATGCGAGACACAGCCACAGCGCTGGTTTTCAGTGACAGCCGAAGTTGAGATCATCATCTTTACTGAAAGATATACAATTCGTTGCATGGCTATGGATTCTTTGGTGAGGCCCAAAGCATCCATAACCATGCAATGATTGGTCCTGCCCTCCCATCGGATTTCACAAGTTCCTGCGACCTTTCACCACTTCATTGCTTTACCTTGCGTAGTGGCCTATAATATCTACGCTGCTCTGCTGTGTTATATTGATAGAATACACCACCTTGAAGACTTTCTTCGAGAAGATCTAATTAAAAGGTCTGATAAAGAGTGTACTGCTAGCTCGAAGTTAACAGTAATTAACGTCAACCTAAGAAGCATAGGATACGTTGGGGTAAGTTCAGCACTGGGGTAAGACCGTAAAATCAAATTCTACGCCATTTTATTCTGCCCCGACGGGCAAAATGAAATGGCACACAATGTTATCAACATTAAAAAATATTGCTGATTCGTACGGTCTTATCCCAGCACCAAACTTACTTGACCCGTAAATACTTGTTGTTTTATTCTCGTCCTATTTCTTCGTAAACCATGACATTTATCTAAAGATACCACAATTAAGGACGTAGGCATCGTTAAAGGCTTTGATAGGACCTTCCACTAACAAGCTTTACAGACCGCAACTAAATCCTTTATCCGATATGATGTTACGGACAAATATCAAACCCTAGTTAGCGAATATAGTGCCTAAAGCGCAGGCCACACTGGGAACGAAGCTAAGTTCGTCTAGCTTCGCTCATGTAGCTACCCTGTCTTTTTATACTTCGGTTCATAGTTATTAGCGGTGTGAACCGAAGTATTGTAAACACGCGGTAGCTACACGAGCGAAGCTAAACGAACTTAGCTTCGTTCCCAGTGTCGCCTGCGCTTAATCTTAGTATACTATTCATGTTAGCTTCTATATCTATACTCGTATCTTATAAACTTATAAATTAAAGTAGCTTTTCGTGTCTGTCTGTGTGACCGCGTTGTTCTTCTAAACTACGTAACGGATTTTGATGGGGTTTTCACTGTCATTTAGAGAATTTTTCATTTATTTTTTTCCGGAAGATATATATACATTTATATTAAATTTACATAAGGAAATCTCGATGTTTTCTCAAGTCTTAAAAACTGTGCGAAGCAGGGGCGGTTCGCTAGTATTCTATTAAAACTAGGCATCATTTTATTCTCAGTCGTCACAACGACTGAGAATAAAATGATGCCTAGTTTTAATGGTCATACGAGCCTTTAAAAGACTTTGTGTAGGTAGTTTTAATTATCACATAACAAAGACGGACAGATTCTTTTAGATTCAGAAAACTATTTATTCGTCCAAGACTAAAGCCGCTATACAACGTGTCGTTTTACATCAAGGATGTGGTATAAACAATCAAACTGAACAACTTTTTCTATAGCACCAACATCGTAATCGCGAAAAAATAATCAGCCGTCCCATACATTTGCGTCGAGTAGGTATTGAAGTTTTCTATGGGACAGTTGAAAATTTTTTCGCGATTACCATGTTGGTCCCATGGAGAAAGTTGTTCAGTTTGATGTTCTGTATCACACCCTGAAATTTGACGAGGATGCAAAACGAAACGTTGTATAAGGCTCCTACAAACAGGCGCGACACGATTTAGTCGCGTGACCCGCCTCTCTCTCTCTGTAGGAGCCTTGATTCAAAACAAAGTTGAGAAACAATTGCATAACGTCAACTGTACCTACAAAAACACAAAAAAAATGTAGCGAATTGTTTAACAGTGATTTTTTTTTTCAATCTGCCTAGCCTTTTCCCTATGTTGGGGTCGGCTTCCAGTTTAACCGGATGCAGCTGAATACCAGTATTTTACATGGAGCGACTGCCTATCTGACCTCCACAACCCAGTTACTGGGTAATACGATACCCTTTGGTAAGACTGGTATTCAGACTTTCGGGCTTCTGACGACCCGTAACGACTGTCAAAGATCCACAAATGACAGCCGGGACCAACGGCTTAACGTGCTTTTCGAGGCCCGGAGGAGTCTCGGTATGTAAAGATGGCCATCCATCCACGGACGGACCCAAGCAAGCGTAGCTTAACCTGATGGATCGACCCGTGTGTGGTTGTGGTGGTGTGTGTGTGTGGTGGTAAGTGTGGCTCGTGGCTAAGTATTAACTTAGCCACGAGCCACACTTACTTTCACAATCCAAAGAATTTTGAAAGAAATTCATCCAATCCATTGCTTCATATGTTTGAAAAATTCGTCTGCTCGACAACGTATATGACGCAATGAATGTTGCCGAATTGTCAAAATGTTAGCCTTTGCAATTGTTAATGTGTTACGCAATTACCCCCCAGGTATAAGACCGTTAAATAGGTAGTTAGATATTGGTGCTGATTCTGTTGTGCACAAACTAAACTTAATTTAGGCTATTGCTAACTTTTTCTCTCTATTATGACAAGAAAGGGACGGAAGTAAATTAGAGCTGTCAAATTAGTTACAACTATTTTTTCCATAGACATTTAGACGACACGTAAAAACATGTCGACTAAAAAACACGGTGAAGCGCAAGGCGTGAACTAGTTTGACATCTCCAACTTAGTTCATAACTATAGCTGTCCTTTTCTCGCGCTGCCTGTTAGTAAAAGATAGCGATTCTCTAATTTTAGTTTAGTGCGTTCACAAGAGAATCGGCACCATTGTCTAATTTAAAATTGCACTTGGGAGATCTCCAGTCTGAGGTCCGGCCCTCACCGACTTAATATTATTCAAAATCAAGCTTTAATTTATTATAAAGCGTCTTGCTTTATAATAAATTATTTTTTTGAAATGAATCAATTTCTTTTATAATTGAAAGAAATTAAATTCAATGAATATTCTGCGAAAGTAATTAAGAAAATTATAGATTAGTAATTTTACCTATGATACGGAATCTTGTAGAGGACGTCAAATAAAAATAATTACTTTTTACTATTAGTGGAAGTTCAAGTAATGTCTGATCCGATTAGCTGATGAAGTCTTTTTAAGTTTTAGAAAAGTTTTCTAGATCTTGCTGGCCTGATTCGTTAGCCAAGTAGACTTACTCATTCGTTTGGATTTTTACCACGTTGTAAAGATTCATTGTCGCCATCTATGAAATTATATAACCATGGCATCTATTTAATCGGACCTCTAAAAATTCCAATTTTGCTCTCCTTAAAATATTATTTAACACTCAAGTACAGGGTGTAATTTTAAACGCCTTTATCCTCTTAAGGAGTCATTATACTCATCGTTATAAACAAATTTTACTATCGGACCAAACCTGAAATCGCGAAAAAAAAATCAAAATATTTCCCTACTACAGTCCCATAATAAATTTACAATTCAATTATGTGCGTAATAACTTTGTACACTTCAGATACACATGATGTAACACTGTAACTTTCCAAGACTAATCAGCAAACAGTTACAGGTTATGAAGCTGCTTGGAGGTGCATATGCGCAGCAAATTGGAATCCAGTTCCTGCGTGTGGAATCATCAAGCCAGGAAAAACATGGCGAAGCCGCTTTATTCTATACATACATTTTGCTTATACAATTATCAGTGAAATACTATACAGAATGTGAAATATCGTTTTGTCTCATTCTTTCTAATAAAATAATCGTAGGTTTTTGATAAAAGAGACAACAATTATTTAAGTTGTTGCTTATTATGGCAACAATTTGTCGTGACGTAGGTAGTGCCATATCGGCCATCATAAGCGACGAGTGTCGTGGTAGTTTTGCTGCCAAATGGTTGGTTAATTTTTGTATTATTGAGATTTGCGAGAAAATTACGAGGAGTTTTATTTTATAACTGCATAGTAAATGCAGCAATTTAACTTAGTTATTTAGTTCCTTGATTGATACAACCTTAGCAATGGCAGCCATTTTATGAGACATTATGAATGAGTTGTATGGTTGCAAGTATGCGCCTTTTTTGAAGGTATTTCCGTCCATATTATGTATTTATCTGTCTATGTCTGGGATCCACACGAAAGTACTTACGCGCTTTTATTCGAAAAGGTACAAAAAGCGTTCTTTAAGTTTCTCTATATGCATTAACATGGCTATTATCCCTGTCCGACAAAATTTCTACTAGGATGCCTTTTTTTTTTGTGGATGGGAAATTATCAAATGACTTCTCCCGCTCTGGGCGGGGCGGGAGGGCGTGTCAGACTTTTACTGACTACAACCCACCCGTGTTCCTTCAGTTGCCTGTGCCAGGGCCACGGTATCTCTTTCGAACAACCCGCGACCCGGGATGCCTTGGATATGACTCGTCAGAGGTAAGGCGAGCAAAAAACCAGCTCACCATAGCCTGGAAGACGCTCAGTGGCACTATTGATGCGTCTGATCTGCATGCTGTGCTGGCTCGCTTCTTTATCTCAGACAATTACAGCCGCAGCAGAAAGCACAGGCTGATTGCTGTGCCCCCATATCACACCGTTGCGCGTGCTAAGTCCCCAGTGCCTCGCACTCTGGCCGCACTTAATGATCTCTTGGACTCTCATCCAACAAACGATGTTTGCGGACGAATCGACGAAGATTTTATTGGCATGTCAAGTACTGTGAGAGGGATGAATGAACTTGATGATTTTATTTCTCTTTTAAACAAACTGTGTATTTAATTTTTGTAATTGGTATTAAACCGTCTTAGGGAAGATTTTTCAATAGGCAGATAACTTTTACCTGAAGAATAAATGTGTCAGTTTGACATATTTTCAATTCAAAAGCTGTCAAATCGCCATATTTATACCTCAAATAAAAATTATCTCACTATTGAAAAATCAGCCCTTAATTAAAGATAAAAATAAATAAATTTTAGAACTGTTGGTTATATTGGTTGTATCCGGATACATTAATATTTTTGTACGGGTGAATCCGCGTGTACAGCTAGTTCTAAATAAACAATACAAAGAGAACACTTTATTAAGGCTGTTTTCAACAGAGAAAGAAATAAAGTCCAGATATTAAAATAAAGGTGTTTTTCTCTTTAATCAAAACGAAGGAATCAATAAGAGCTATTTTGCATAAACCTTTGATGATCGGGTCGACGTCGTGATGAAGATCATTATTTTTTAATGTAAGATTCTTTTTATTAGAGACGTTTATTAAAAATATTTTAAATAAGATTTTTATTCGAATTGTAAATTATACATAGTATGTAAATGTTTTATTTATTTTTTTTTTTTTTTTTTTTTATGTTTTATTGTTTTCGTAGTCATAACATAATTAGGTACATAAACTCTCGCGGCTTCTTCCCATGGGGGTAGGCAGATACTACAGAATGCTACATGCTACGATCCTTACATACTCCTTCTGCTTTGTTTGTTTACGCATGCTGTTTGCGAATACTACCCACCTGACCTTTTTGAAGAACATGGCCAATAAGGTCTAAATAATTTAATATATCAAATTTTACTTTTTTCTTTAATTTGTTTTCTATTACACTATTAACGAGGCGAATTTCGGGATTATAATCTTTATAATGCTAATGCTAAGCTAAGGGCTATCTGGAATTAAAAAAAATACAAAAAGAAAACAACCGACTTCCAAGAAAATTTCGGAAGTCGGTGTCTTAGGATATGTATTTTAGTTTTTGCTACCGACTTCCGAAATCAAAGTTATTTTTTACTAAGTAGTGACTTTTTTGGAAGTCGTTTGTTTTTTTTACTGTCAAGTTTTTTATTTTTCACTTTTTAGTGGGTCATTTTGTAATTTATCTAAGTCACAATAGCCTAATGTCAAATGCTCATCACCTTTTACAAAATATTGCTTTTCTCGATGAAGGGACATTAATTGTTGAGGAGTTCTCCTGTAGCAAGAACCAGGAGAACTGTGAAATATTTATTATTGAGCAGTTCCGGTGGCCATCTGTGGTTCTCATAATCAGTTCCACTTGGTCCACAATGTCGCAGAAATCAGTAAACACACATAAAAAACTTTACAGTCAAACAGAGATCCTTCTCCTTTTTTGAATTCGATTAAAGAACGCAAATCAAACGGCAATCTTTGACAACCAACTTCACTTTGGCTTGCATAGAATTTTCCTGTAGGAACAATAGTTTTCCACGATAATAAAGTTGTAATTACTAAAAGACCAGCCAGATAAAAGTACCTACAAGAAGGTGGAACTAGATTAAGCTGGAATAACCAAACAGCCTTACAAAAACACTCCTATACTTAGAAAAACGCTAACAACAATGATCCGAAGAAGTTTTGTATTCTGACCCTAGGGGAACATTGGAGAAAACTTTCACTGCTAGATTTATTGTACACACGACTACATTCAAGCTATTAATTGTCAGTATAAGCTGATCTCGTATTGCTTAAGATTTCCGTACAATGAGAGGTCAGCTTATACTGGAAATGTGTAACTTGATATGTAGCCGTGTGTACCACTAGCGAGCTGTGGTGAGGCACTAGTAATTATACTTCACCTCAGTTGGTTGCTAAGGCCTCTTTTGATTATGAATAAGTTAGGCGTTAAGGGAGGATCTGATGGATTCATTCACCTACCTGCGCTATCAGGCAGCCCATTTAATAAAACCATACTAAATCTATGAATAAAACCGACGCGGGTGGACAGGTGACAATCTAACAATCTGACAATTTTGGGAGATTTTTTAACTGACTTCAAAAAAGAAGGAGTTTATTTCGTCGTACGAACATTATAATTTGCCTTTATGTATTTTTTTAAACAAAGCTCATGGCTTAGTTATAACAGCCGCACGGGTCAATCCGTCAGGTTAAGCTACGCTTGCCGGGGTTGGTCCGTGGATGGGTGCCCATCTTTACATACCGAGACTCCTCCGTGCCTCGGAAAGCACGTTAAGCAGTTGGTTCCGGCTGTCATTCACGGATCTTTGACAGTCATTACGGGTCGTCAGAAGCTCGAAAGTCTGACAGGCAGTTTTAACAAGGGGTATCATATTACCCAGTTACTGGGTTGTGGAGGACAGATAGGCAGTCGCTCCAAGTAAAATATTGGTATTCAGCTGCACCCGGTTAGACTGGAAGCCGACCCCAACATAGTTGGGAAAAGGATAGGCAGATTGATTGATTGATGTATTTTTTAAAATGTATTTTCATCGATATTGTCCTCAATTGTAAACCGATCTGGAAAATTCTTTCTTTCATTTGACAGAAAAAGCTTACGCGGTGGTTCCATATAAATTAGATTAACTTTGATTCAGTAGTTTTTGAGTTAGCTTCGATAATACGTATTTAATCCACTTTGTGTATCTTGATGATGTTATAATACTTCCTGTCACTGTTCTACGTATTTTCTTTCTTCTTTCTTTCTATCACACTTACAATTTATTGCAATGTCTTCCATTTTGACAGTTCAACAACTTTCATTGCGTTATTTACGTTGTTCAGCAGACGAAATTTTCAAACATATGAAGCGATGGATTAGGAATTTCTTTTAAAATCCTTCAGATAATGTGAAAGGTTACGCAATTGGAGTTCTGCTGCTATCAAAAACGATTTTTCTATACGTTACGCTCTAGAGGGGGAGATCTGCATTGACTATCTAATAACAATATGATGATGACAACAAACAAACAACAACAATATGATGTTATCAAAAGTTGTTACTTAAAAGAAACTATATTCAAATAAATTGTGATTGAAAAACTCTGTTTGAGTCTTTTAATCGCCTTTCAAACTTTCCTAGAAAATCCAAAAAAAAAAATCCCCGAACTTGTTTTAGGTACGAATGGAAATTAAATTTTCATCAAGCTATACGGTGCCCAGTTTACTTTGAAACTGTATTTTTAGAGCGGAGAAAATCGGGACGTAAAAATTTTCGCTACGATTATATTCGGCTGTAAAAAAGGAAATCGTCCAACGAATTTTTCCCCTAGTTCGTTTCGCGGCCATCTGCCAAAAATGTTTACTATAGCGTTTATGAGAGATGAGAAAATATTCCGCCTTGAGCTTTCGCTAAGCCGTTGGACCCCCCAATTTTGCTTGAATCCTACTATCATTCAAATCTTCAGTATTACGTTTTCAGATGGCTGGTTTTGTCAACAGAATATTATTGTTTTGTATGTACCTACTTTCAGATAATTTGGTTTTTATGAGGTATTTATAAGCGACTTTTAATGATTATAAACTGAAGATCACGTCTAAATGAGTAGTGTTAATGTTTTCGAAAAAATATATGTTAAATTAGAGCATTTTCTTAATAACTTAATATGTGAATATTTTAGATTATGTTATTACTTATAGGTACTTTACCTATGAAATTGCCGTTTTGTATGAAAAAATTTAAACGAATTTTTTTCATGCATTTTTTATTTGTATTAATCGAAGTAATCACCCATGCAATCAATGCATCTTTGCCAACGCAGTGGCAGTTTATTGATGCCCTTCTTAAAGAAATCAGCTGGACGGGAGGCAACAAATTCTTCAAAGGCATTTTGTACTGCCTCTCGGGTATTGAATTTTTTTCCCGCCAAGATGTTATCCAAATTCTGGAAAAAGTAGTAGTCTGTAGGCGCGAAGTCTGGTGAGTAGGGTGGATGACGGAGAGCTTCCAACCCCAGTTCTTGCAACTTGGAGACCGTCTGCTGTGCAGTATGAGGTCGCGCGTTGTCGTGCAGGAGCAGCGGAGACGAGCGATTGACCAATGCTGGTTGGAGATGTGCCAGCTTCTCCATCATTGTGTTCAGTTCTTCACAGTACACATCTGAATTAATGCTCACTCCGTTTGGTAAGAAGCTGTGATGAATCACACCGGCGCTAGACCACCAAACAGTGACCATCACTTTTCTAGGGGTAAGTTTTCGTTTAGGGCATTGTTTAGGTGCTGAACCAGGATCCAACCAACTTGCTGAGCGCTTGCGGTTATCAAACAGAATCCATTTTTCATCGCATGTAACAATGCGGTTCAAAATTCCTTCATTTGTGTGACTGTTGAGCAGTGCAAGGCACGTCTCGACGCGTACTTCGCGCTGGCGATCATTGAGTTCGTGGGGCACCCATTTGTCAAGCTTTTTTACCTTGCCAATTTGACGCAAATGGACCAATATTGTTTTGACGCTAACGTCGAAAGCTGCTGCTAATTCAGCCGTAGATTGTGTATCATCAGCTTCCACAATCGCCTTTAATTCGTCATTGTCGACCAAAGTCTTCGGACGACCGCAAGGTTCATTTTTCAGGTCGAAATTTCCAGAACGGAAGCGAGCAAACCAATAACAAGTGGTGCGTTGGTTTGTAGTGTTAGCTCCGTAAACGTCGTTGATGTTGCGTGCCGCTTCTGCCGCGTTGCTGCCACGACGGTACCTACTCATATTCCATAATTACTCGAATTTTTAACGTATCCATGATGACGAAAAAGATTGAAATGCGATGAAAATGTAACACTAATCAATAAACAAATGACTACTTTTGGAAAAAAAAATCCATGTTTTTAAAATAAAATTAATTTGAAATTAGAATTCTTAGCCAAACAAAAATTATTTTGATTTGAAATGGCCAGTACTGCAAAACGGCAATTTCATAGGTAAAGACCTAATACATAGTGTAATTAATTTGTAAAATTATGTCTAACCGGATAAAGTACTGAGAATCACGCAAAAACTATCAAGCCTATTTTCATGAAACCTTCCCAATTTTAAAGATAATTTAATTATTTATCTTATAAGTGTAATAAATTAATAATGCGTCTAATTTGGGACAGCGCTCCTTGAAGGACGCACGTCTTATTACTGGCTAGACGTACGCAAAACACGCAAGCCAACCACTGAAGGCCGCTGGCGCTTTTCTGCGTCTTAAGTTTCATTGGTCTTGAAATGAGAAATAAATTTTTGCGTCGTCAATCTGGATCAAAAATAATATGATTACGTAAACGAAGGACAGATATTCTTATTATTTCTTTGCTCAATACAGATAATAATTTTTCTGTAAACATCTACTTATATCTTTTCTATTTTCGTGGCCAATCAAACAGATAAAATACGCCTGGTGCTCAGTTTTTAACTCTGAAGCCATTCTGGATTTAAAATCAACATTTTGTCCTAAATACAAACTCCCAATAAACGATATCAAATCAAAATCGAATCAAAATTTATTTATTCGGACAACAAAGATCCATTTAGTAATACCATAGCCTCCTTAGCTATAAGCTCAGCTTAATTCTTTAGATTTATTATAGCTTCCCTATGTTAGATATACCTAAGGGATTTTTTTTTTTGTTGATTGCATGTGGATGCGTCTGTATTTCCTTTTGTTGTAATCTAATAGACGTCTTATAGGTCATCTACGCGTGGCTTACTAATTACACTACGGGCGATAATCAAAACTGGAATACCAAATCAGTCAATCAATCTGCCTAGCCTTTTCCCAACCATGTTGGGGTCGGCTTCCAGTCTAACGAATGCTTTAGCTGAATACCAGTATTTTCGACGAGGTCTGTTAAGCTTCTGACCTCTAAAAACTAAATACTGGGTATCGCGATACCCCTTGGTAAGATTGGTTGTCAGACTTTTGGGCTTCTGATTACACGTAACGACTGTCAAAGATCTACGAATGACAGCCGGGACTAACGTGTTAACGTGCTCTCCGAGACACGGAGGGATCTTGATATGTAATGGATGGACACCCATCCACGAACCAACGGCAGCAAGCGTAGCTTAACCTTCGATCAACCAGTGCGGCTGTTATTATTTAGTTACAACATACATACACAAACACACAAATAAACTCACGCATTCTTCTCATGGGTGTAGGCAGAAACTACAGAACGACACTTGCTACGATCCTTACATACTCCTTTTGCCTCCTTTACGTGTATACATCAAGCACGCACATAAGTCAGTCAAAAAGCTAAATATTCTTGTTCATGCTAAATATACCTATTCATAAAATTCCATGAACAGGAAAAGGACAGATACATAGAAACGCACGCACAATTTTATTAACCTCGTTTCTCAGAACTGGGGAGACATGACTTTGCGTAGTAGGGTAACAAAGCTATACAAATTAAGCCAACCTACCCATTTTACCTCAGAAAAAGGCATGCCTGTAGGCATCTACTGGCCCGGGTAGGCGTCCCCGACATGCAATGGTATTCAATGTGGTAATAATAATTATTTCGTGTAGTCCGTGTCTATGAAGCCTTTTGTGGAAGAATTAAAGGCCAGCTTTTTCGTAGGTGACACCATAGCCCACACGGGAGACGGGGGACGTAGTGAGGGGAAATAAATGTTTATAGACGAAAAGGTGTTTTTGTATAATTGTGAGGAACCAAATTTCATTTGAACAATATCAAATCTAGTTAAGATCTCTCATTACACACAAACTCGTAATGATCTGGTGTTGTTCATAATCTAATAAAAATTTGTCGTTAGGTGGCGTGCGACACCCGGTTGGAACAAAGTTTCTTTCGCTTTTGCACTGAGTGTGATGAGTATAACGTGCGATAAGAAACTTCGTTCCAAAGAATCAAGATTGCTTCGTGTAAAATTATGCGCAAGCATGCGGTCAGATTGTCCTGGCTTATATTCATCAGATTCATTCAGATTGACCTCTTCATCAATCAATCAACTCAGTCTATCGCAGTCCACTGCTGAACATAGGCCTCTCCCAGGCTGCGCCACAACACTCTGTCCCAGCCACCTTCTTAAGATCGTCGGTCCATCTAGCTGGGGATGTCCCATACTACGCTTGCCGTTACGCGGTGGAGACCGCGTAACGGCAAGCGTAGTAGACGAGTCCTGGAGTGGAGACTCCAGGACTCGTCTGCTCCACCGGCCATCGGTCCTTCGACAAACATGGCCAGCCCACTGCCAGTTCAGCTTGCTTACTCTGCAAGCTATGTCGGTAACTCCGGTTCTTTTCCGGTTAACTTCATTCCTGTTTTTATCCTTCAAAGAAACTCCGAGTATATCCCGCTCCATAGCGCGCTGAGCGACCTGGAACCTCTTCATGTGGTAGCCTAAATAAAACCTAAAAAAAAATACCTGAGTGATATTCTAATAATAAAATGAGAAAACTTTTCGTCTGCAGCTTATAACTTAATCTACTACGATATTGTGCCCATAAACTGAAAAATGCCACAAATATTATTGAAATTGACTACTTCCATTTCTTAACATTCCCATTTCCACATCAATGGGATTAATTTCCAAGATCTTTCCTCTGGGGTCTTCACGTAAATACGATTTGGCAGGCGTTCGTCAAAACCTGCCAACTGAATATTTTTATAAGCTGAAACATGTCAAAGGACAATTTTTATAAAAATAATGTCTTTTATTTAGAAAGTATCATGCCTATTATTCGATTAGGGCAAAATAAACATGCCTTTAGCTGGTATAAAACTTTGCAAGTAGCTGGCATGCCATTGTGACATTGATCAATCAGAAGTCGTTATGGCACACTCCGGCAAGCCAGCTACTTCCATAGTTTTG
The DNA here is from genome assembly GCA_946251885.1 of Cosmia pyralina. Classification (NCBI taxonomy): domain Eukaryota; kingdom Metazoa; phylum Arthropoda; class Insecta; order Lepidoptera; family Noctuidae; genus Cosmia; species Cosmia pyralina. The sequence goes on along the minus strand of OX276350.1, from coordinate 20,446,254 downwards.
TATCTACTACAGGCATGTGTATTTTTGTCTTTTATAGAGGTTTTTATTGCCTTCATTTCGGCATTTTTCAAATGAATGTACCATCAGCAACTCTTTTTCCTAACTCTCTGGGTGCTACAGGCATGATGTTATGTTAGGAATGTGTCTAAGGAATGAGGCGTCATCGGATTGCATAAATAAGAAGGGGGTAACGCAAGCAAACGGACGACCTCTTAACATAATTTATTGATGTTGATCCATGGATCGGTCACGGACATCATATAGAACAGGATCTAAAGTCCATTCATCCTGCTTATTAAACGGAGGATCCTCCGACCAGAGGGGTGTTGTGTCTGGTGGGCTACTGCCCGACGGTTGATGTCGGGAAGTTGTATTATTTGCCAGTCGCGCGGTAAACTTTGCTTGCGCGGTGCAGAATTTGCGTGACGTCAGGTCTTTGATGCGAAGTTCACATGTGCCACCACAGACATGAACAAGCGCATTTACCTTGGTTGATGCCAGAGGTGGATCTCAACATGAACTTTTAACCACCGCGCACACTATGCGACATGCGATTGCGACAGGTTGACGACAAGACGCTGAACTGTCGCATGCGATTGTATAAGGTATGTGCGTGCAACGTGCGTCTAGATGCTGCAACTCTGCAACTACAGTCCGGCCGTCGCGAAAATGCGTTCTTGACACCTGTCAGTTTCATACTAACGAATATATGTGTTTTACGAATTTGATCCTTATTATTACTAGCAATTGGTCGACTGCGAAAACAAACCTAACAACTACTAACTCTACTTTCGACTTAAAATTATCCTTCGTTGTAGCTGCCAACCTAGTATTTTTGCTACCGGCTTTAATTATTTTAATCCCAAATTCAGATTAATTTGTCGCCGCATTAAATACATGCCTTAGAATGTTAGTTAGGATTAGGATTTCGTCTAGACAATATAAGTATAATATACAGCTATTTTCTTCCATGCTGACCTTGCTGAGTAAATAGAGTATAACTATTGTTTACTATAATTTTGTCAAGGACGCACTCATGTTTATATTTTGGCAAGGGACATGTTTTATTCTTCGGTCCGGTCATAATGTGTGTTATGATGACACAGAATAATAAGGCTACAGTAGTTTATCTACGCAGTGACCTTGAATTAATTACCTACGGCCGCTCGGTAGATAAATTACGCGTCCGTCCATACGTAACTGCCAACGCGCACTCGAAATGTTGTATACTGGTATATACTGAGATTTCAAAGCGCTTCGTTTCTGCCGTTTTCTATGAAGATGTAATACTGTTTATGCTTACTTTATTATACTTTGGTTATGTTAGGAGAGTATACTGTCCACTGACTTAGAACAATGTAAAAAAATATTTTATTTTGGTAATCGAATCTATGGGATGAAATTTAAAACATGTGCCAAATTGAAATGGGAGATTGTACTCATCATTATGAACAACTTTTATTATGGGCCCAAACCTGAAACCACGAAAAAACAAATCAGCTGTTCAGTACATTTTGACGAGTTTGATGTAGATAAATGTACTGAACAGCTGATTTTTTTTTCACATTTCAGATTTGGTCCTATAGTAAAAGTTGTTCATAATGATGAGTACAATCTCCCATTTCGATTTGATACATGTTTTAAATTTCATCCCATATAATTATGATCCAAGTGTACTGGGTTATGGAGATCAGATTGGCAGTCACTCTAAAATACTGTTATTCAGCCTCATCCGCTTAGACTGAAGCTGACCCAAAATATAGTTGGCAAAAGGCTTGGCAATTAAAGAATCTTATACGAGTGTAGGTAGGTACCTACTTTGTTACATTTATTAATTTCTCTTCTTTCCTTAAGGCAATGGTAACCGCTTTTAATGATTTTAAAATAAAGATCACGTCTAAAAGGGTACTATTAATGATTTGGAAAAAGTATATGTTAAATATGAGCATTCTTTTAATAACTTATTATGTGAAAATTTTAGATTATGTTTATATTACATAGTGTAATTAATTTGTAAAGTTATGTCTAACGCAGATAAAAACTGAGAATCACGCAAAAACTATCAAGCGTTTTTTATGAAACATTTACCATTTTAAAGGTAATTTAATCATTTATCTTTTAGTATACGTGTTTTAATATATTAACTTTTGTTTTATATATAACTAGCTTTTTCCCGCGGCTTCGTCCGCGTGGATGTCGGGAAATATCCCACGGGAACGTACACGGCAAAATTTCAGCTTTCTAGGTCCAAGGCTGGCTGGCTGGTGGTGGCTGGGCGTTGATATGTCAGTCAGTCAGTCAGTCAGTCAGTCAGTCAGAAAAACGAAGAAATATCAATTATTAATATTTCTTTTTTTGTGTAAGTTGGCAGAAATGTTGGCAGTGTGGTTGGCAGCATTGTCTACCTCGTGCCCCACCAAAGTGACAGACGTTTATATTCGTAGAATTAAGCGTGTCACAAGTCCACAGGTTAAAATTGGTCTAAGAGCTGACCCTATGATGTACAAATCCTAACGATATTTCAGAGCAATCTCTATTCAAATCACACCACTTACATAGTTAATTGTAAATCAAGTGCAAATTGCATTCCCAGCGCAATCTGTGACGTAACAGGTGTCGCAAATATTCAACGTTTGTTCACGAACAAGTGGTGGTAATTGTCGACGGATTTGATTATGACCACTGCGTCTCTCCCTCGGGGTTTAGAAAGAGAAAGGGACATTTAAAACCTAGAGGATTTTATTATTTAGAAACGGAAAAATACTTAAACCTATTACTAATACTTTAACGGCACGCTAGTCGCTCATTCTCCCATACAAACGTAGTATGCTGATTACTTGATTGTTGACAGTGTACGTTCAAAACTTAAAATTATTTCAATTTGTCTCGTTATTATGTAGCCTTAAATGGAAGAGGAATCGGAAAAAAATATTTGGCTAGTCAGTTAAGAGCATCGAAACTTCCATACTTCTCTTCTTCCTTTCTTCTGTTATTATGCTCCTTCTTTACTGTATTTCCTGTGCGTGTCCCAAATAAAATATTTTTCTTTGTTTCTTTCTTTCATATTTCAACACTAACTTTAACGAATTTTTTTGGGAGTAAATAAATAGCTCGCGGAGTATGAAAATGGCAAAATTGTAACCGTACACGGATATATAATTTATTCAAGAATTTAAAGAATTTTATATTCGATAAATACATGCAGTAGTTTTAACATGATATCTATACACCCAGAGATTGTTCATGAAATATTAGGCACTTGTTCGTTATAAATCATCGTCTATTTCACTAAATATATAAAACTAAATAAATAAATAAAGTGACTAAATGAAATGTTATGTTATGTATTATGTTTGTTGTTATAATAAAGAGTATTCTATTCTATTCTATTCTAATGTTATGCGCTCGTTTTCATAATAAATCATCGTCTGTTTCACTAAATACAAAATCTATCTGCCTAGCCTTTTACCAACTATGTTGAAGTCGGCTTCCAGTCTAACCGGAAGCAGCTGAATACCAGAATTTTACATGGAGCGACTGCCTATTTGACCTCCACAACCCAGTTACTGGGTAATACGATACCCTTTGGTAAGAGTGGTTGTCAGACTTTTGGGTTTCTGACGACCCGTAACGACTGTCAATAATCCACGAATGACAGCCGGGACCAACGGTTTAACGTGCTTTCCGAGGCACGGTGGAGTCTCGGTATGTAAAGATGGTCACCCATCTACGGACCAACCCCGGCAAGCGTAGCTTAACCTGATGGATCGACCCGCGCGGCTGTTGTTACTTAGCCACGAGCTCCTTAGGTCTATTCACTGAATACATAAAAACTAAATGGATAAATACATACTAAATAAATAAAACTAAATAAATAAATAAAGTAGCCTAAATAGCATGCATATTAGTCACGTTGGTGGCGTGACTCCTTGGGTCGGTACCAGGAAAACGTGTTATGGGTTTTGGATAAGTTTATATAGAAAACTTAAAGTAGTAGCTATGAAAAAAAAACTTCTGGCTAGCTCAAGAGTTTCACCAGTTAGTGCAAAAATCGGATTGCTAAAAAAAATGTAATATCACTAAAAGTAAAATTGTCCAAAAAGCACTGCCGTATTTTGATACCTTTGGCGTACATAAGAAGTCACCTAATTAATGTTATACTTAAATAAAGACAGCAAAGAACAGTGAACCACAGTGAATTTTTCTGTTTTCCATATCATTGTTTCCGTTTTGCGTAAAAAGTTCGGAAATTTTCTGTATTTTCGCTATAGTAATTTATATGGAAATTTCGAACGTGAAAATTCAGAAAATTTCCGAACTTTTTACGCAGAACAGAAGTAATTTGTGTGGGTGTGTGTGTGTGTGTGTGTGTGAAAACAAAAAAATAAGTGGTTAGAAAAGTAGGTGGTGGAAAAAACAGGAATTTATGGATATAGGCTGAGTTGATTAATTGATTGAACGCTAGGCTCCTACAAACAGGTGTCACGCGCGATTATATCGCGTATCGCTCCTGTTTTAAGAGCCTTTAAGCAGTTTTCACTCAGTAGGTGTAAGTAAACGGAGCATGAACTTTACACGTGTCGGTTTAATTTTTCAAGGACGTCAGCGTTCTGAATTCATTAACAAATTCTCACAATCAACACGCTGAGGTGACGCCCCCCGCTTTCTAAAACAAACAAACTTTCATTCATCAGGACTCGTAATTAGATTCGTACTGATTGAGTTTTTACTTCAAACGAATTACGAAACAGTTGCGAGACTGTATTTTGACAAAGGTATAATAAGTAGATTAGTTGATTGATTCCGCGTTTGAGACGGTGACTTTTATCATCAACATCTCCGCCGAAAAAGGTGCATCGCTGGACATTGGTCATCATCGTCATGATTCGCCGACTCGCGCGCGTCACTTGTTTTCGTTCATCGCTCTGCATGTCACGTCACGGTGACTCGTGGCCACGCTCGTGGCATGCTCTAAACAACTTCTTTCATTTGAAGGAAAGAAGGCTAGAATTTTATTGTTTGTGGTAGTATACCGTGAGCTTCATCTTTTTGTCAAAGAACCAAACGCTTTAACGATGATAGTCGTGAGTTATTTGAGGAAAACGAAATAGTGTGCACTGATAAAATGCTGAGAGTCACAGTGATGCAATATTTAAACACTGACGACAGTCATTGAGTTTGACGTAAGTAACTGTCAAATTTGTAGTTGAACAATTTTGTTTGTTTTTACTTTCGACTGTTGCATGCTAGTGTGGTTTTTTAAAGGTAACTTATCTATATGTAACTACATAATACCATATACCATAATGTCTTTGGTTTTTTTTAGTTTTATGTTTTGCCACCGACTTCCAAAATTAAAGTTATTTTTCACTTTATTTTTCAAAAAAAAAAAAAAAAAAACAACCGACTCCCAAAAAAATAATTTTTTGGGAGTCAGTTGTTTTTTTTTTGTAAAAAGTTTTTATTTTTCACGTTTTAGTGGTGCCTACCCCACACAAATTCGATTATCACTGCAAAATAAATTAGAACGTCATTCACATAGACTATGTGGGAAAAATACGTATTAAATTATTGAAGCTAACTCAAAAGCCACTCATCAGAACTTGAAGATATTTATCCACAACCATCTCAAATAAAAACTTTGCAAAAAGGCAAATATATGTCGCGCTAAGCGATGTCAGAGGTTTGGAAGGCGAAGTTTTATGTTGACGGAGATCTACAAAATCTGACTTCTGACAATCAAGGCCACACATAACATACAACTCAAGTAGCGAAATTTGAAGCGGCATATAATTAGCACTAAAATTATTTATAGCCAGAGTTCACCTCATGACAATTCCAATAAGCCCAAACACGGCTAGAGTACTTTGTTTTACTGAGTTGCGGTGCCTACCTTCCGGCTTCTTCATCAGATCGGTTCGATGGTACCATTTTCATCAGAACCATTTATTTAAAGCTTCGTCATAGTCGCTTAACTATCTAAATCGAGATGTCTCATCGCTACCCGTGAAATACTTAATATCGTTGAGAGGTTTCCGTGGCCATCTGTGGTCTTCTTCATCAGTTCCACTTCACCAGATGCTACTTTCTGAATGTAAATGCTTGATTTGTTGATGAAAATACCAAAATCGCTATATGTATACCTATAATTTTTGAGGAGTTCCCACAATCCCTTATGGATCCCATCATCAGAACTGAATTTTGATAAAAATGGAACCAATCTGAAAGTATATCCTTTCAAATAAAAAAAGAATTTTCCAAATCGTTTATAAATACGTCCGTCGTACGTAATACGTACGTCGTAATACGTGTAATACGTCGTCGTCGTACGTACGTCGTACGTACGTTTCGTTTTTAGTTCTGAGGTAACAAAAAAAAAAAAAAAAAAATACAACCGAATTGAGAACCTCCTCCTTTTGTTGAAGTCGGTTAAAAACAGAATCTAAGCAAAAACAATGATTGCCCATAGACAATCATCGTTTTAGTATTTATTTTAAATATACGTTAGAGTTAAGTTTTATTTTTTTTCTATACTTAATAATATATAATATAATCTATACTAATATTATAAAGAGGAAAGATTTTTTTGTTTGTTTGTACCGAATAGGCTCCAAAACTACTGGACCGATTTGAATCACTTTTTCACCAATAGAAAGCTTTAGCTTATAAAAATAAAAAAAATAAATAGCCTAGCTAAATTATAGCCTATATTACTTCCTGATAATTTATTATCAGGAAGTAATATAGGCCATAATTTATTTTCAAAAAAATTAAAGATCCGTAAGAAAATTGCAATAATGTAACCCAAAGTAGCAAAATGTTGCCTATAAAATTCATTATTTGGCGTGCGCTGAGAAAACTATTGATGATACATAAAAAGTATATAACATGATTAATTTACTCATTATCACCTTCAAAAAAGTCCGAAAGGCAATATATCTAACTATCATAGTTAAGTCACAATAGAAGCTTTTGTGTTCTAAAATTTAATTAGATCGCCGGTAGAAACAAAAGTTGATTACATTCGTATCGTAGTATTAATTCTTATTCAAATAAATAGTTTTATGATCAAGGGTATTTATAATAATAGGTCTTTACCTATGAAATTGCCGTTTTGTATGAAAAAAATTAAACGAATTTTTTTCATGCAATTTTTATTTGTATTAATCGAAGTAATCACCCATGCAATCAATGCATCTTTGCCAACGCAGTGGCAGTTTATTGATGCCCTTCTTAAAGAAATCAGCTGGACGGGAGGCAACAAATTCTTCAAAGGCATTTTGTACTGCCTCTCGGGTATTGAATTTTTTTCCCGCCAAGAAGTTATCCAAATTCTGGAAAAAGTAGTAGTCTGTAGGCGCAAGGTCTGGTGAGTAGGGCGGATGACGGAGAGCTTCCAACCCCAGTTCTTGTAACTTGGAGACCGTCTGCTGTGCAGTATGAGGTCGCGCGTTGTCGTGCAGGAGCAGCGGAGACGAGCGATTGACCAATGCTGGTTGGAGATGTGCCAGCTTCTCCATCATTGTGTTCAGTTCTTCACAGTACACATCTGAAGTAATGCTCACCCCGTTTGGTAAGAAGCTGTGATGAATCACACCGGCGCTAGACCACCAAACAGTGACCATCACTTTTCTAGGGGTAAGTTTTCGTTTAGAGCATTGTTTAGGTGCTGAACCAGGATCCAACCAACTTGCTGAGCGCTTGCGGTTATCAAACAGAATCCATTTTTCATCGCAGGTAACAATGCGGTTCAAAATTCCTTCATTTGTGTGTCTGTTGAGCAGTGCAAGGCACGTCTCGACGCGTACTTCGCGCTGGCGATCATTGAGTTCGTGGGGCACCAATTTGTCAAGCTTTTTTACCTTACCAATGTGACGCAAATGGACCAATATTGTTTTGACGCTAACGTCGAAAGCTGCTGCTAATTCAGCCGTAGATTGTGTATCATCAGCTTCCACAATCGTCTTTAATTCGTCATTGTCGACCAGTCTTCGGACGACCGCGAGGTTCATTTTTCAGGTCGAAATTTCTAGAACGGAAGCGAGCAAACCAATAACAAGTGGTGCGTTGGTTTGTACTGTTAGTTCCATAAACGTCGTTGATGTTGCGTGCCGCTTGTGCCGCGTTGCTGCCACGACGGTACTTTTAACCAACTTCAAAAAGGAGGAGGTTCTCAATTCGTCGGAACTTTTTTTTTTTGTTTAATCAAAACTGACAGTTGTTACATTTTAATTTAACTTTATCACAAAAATCCCAAAAAAATGGACATTCATCAATCTAGCCCTTCATTTTGTTTTGTCCGTAGTCTCTCGCAAGACGCGCCCCTAATTACGCCACACCAGATCTTTCACGACAAAAAAAAAACTACTTTAAGGAGGGTATAGAATTATACAAAATCCAATGGCGCGTTTCAAAGAAATCTGTCATAATGCAGAAACATTTTTCGTAACGTTTCTATCCCCAATTAATATATCTCAATATAATAAACTTTTCAGAATAACAAAATTGATTTAATTAATCCTGTTGTACCTACTAGTATTTGTACCTAGTGTAGGGATCTACTACCGCAACTGTGACCACAAGTCACGGGTTAAAAGGTTGATAAGTACAAAAAAAAAACATACGTTTCGAATTGAGAACCTCCTCCTTTTTTTTTCGTCGGTTAAAAAGAACACATTTTAAATTAATTAAATCATTTAATTAATTAGTTACATAAAACACAAGAATAATAATTAATGATTTCTAACGAACAGACAGAGAAATCTTTTGTCCATTTTAAAATGTTTTGTTTTTGGCCGCTCTTTATCAAAGTCAAGCATTCCAGATTTATTTAGGTACTTTTGCTGTCCCTCTTTAGGCTAAGATCTGTAAGAAAAGTAGGTATCAGTTTATGTCAAAATTTTAAACAAACTGTTCTATAAAATTACGACATGTAGGTATTTATTCGAACCCGAAATAATTCACATTTTTATTTCCTAAAAATATTAATGGAAACTGGCCTATTTTTTATTTCCTAAAAATATTAATGGAAACTGGCCTATTTTTATTTCCTAAAAATATAAATGGAAACTGGCCTATTTTTTATCTCTTAAAAATATGAATGGAAACTGGCCTATTTTTAATAAATAAAAATATTAATGGAAACTACCCTATTTTTTGGGCAAATAATCAGCAACGCCATGAAACGTGGCAATGCTGCCAGCCTTTTGGGCACTATTCCTGTTGTCTGTAATACGGACGAATTTTTTGATGCCATAGGATTCTTTCCCTTCCTTTTTTATATACAAGTACTTACATATTATTATTGTTATTTAAATCTGTTAGCGTATTAATATGTAAATATTATCGTGTTTGAAAATAAATAATGGACACTCTAATCAAATAAATGTGCCTCTTTTAGTAAGGTTTGATTAATTCCCATTTTGGTGACCTAAAATACTAAATTGCCAAATAAGTACGATCAAGTTGGATGTAGCGCTCGCCAGCTGTTGCCGTGGCACCGCTTGCTTTATGAATGCCCAGCCCAAACCCTTGAACCTAGAAAGCTGAAATTATGCACAGAGGTTCCCTTTACATTGTAGTCAAGGCATAAGGAAGGATTTCCCGGAAGTACATTCCCGTGGGATATTTTCCGAAATCCACGCGGGCGAAGCCGCGGGCAAAAGCTAGTCTTGTAGCTAGTCATAAATAAAATGCTTGAACTTTTCTTTAAAAACGGCAATTTCTTATGTAAGCACCTACAAGTGCCAAAGCTACTTATTTTGTGAACAAACGACTATTCCAAGTTACTTACTTATTACATATACAAATAAAGCCTGATTTCGCAGATCAATATTCAATTTTCAATGGACTGAAATTATTTACTTACACCTATTTAGATTTTAATGTTGCACGCCGTTCTGCACCTATTCTAATAATATTGCAATGTCTCTTAAATTAGTATTCTTAAAATCAAAACAAGGCCTTTATTGCTTGTCCAAAGTTTTAAACCCTTGTTAAGAAACCAACTAAACCTTATCTCTCAGCTCGTTTGATCAAAGTACCTACCAGACTACCAGGAGAGCATAAAACTAGGGTAATAAACTTGTGAAAAACTAAGAAAATTTAGCAGTAAACTGTGGCTTATTTATTTCATTACTAAGGTGCCCCAGAGTACTCTTTAAAAGATCTTTGCACTTGGTAACTTAAAGAATCTACGATGTTTTTTCGATACCTATTTAATTGGAGAACGCTCGCACATAGAAAATGAGAAATCCAACTTTATAAGAATTAAAAAGTTGAAAATAATGTATAGTAATAGTACCTACCTCAAATGGCTTAGCATGATCCTCCGTTATGTCGAAAATACTTCAGTATTAATTTTGAAATAAATATTTGGTAATATTGAGGATTAATGTTAAGTACTTACTATGTTTGACGAAAACACGATTCCATAAAATTTTCTCGATAGAAAAAAATACGAAGTTACCACCAAGCCGAACAATAAATCGCTGGTATTCAAAAAATACTTCAAATTATAGATCACGAAACTGCGTACTGACTGAACTAACTATAAAGCAGATCTTGTTTTTTATTTTTTTCAAATTACTATTATTTTCACCATAAAATGCAATTACCTAAACTATCGGCGCCCAGTACCGCACTCAGTCTCGCCCTCACAGTCCGCGAGCAGTATCGTGCGAGCGAGATAAAAAGCTGAAGTAGTATGGGCTCTTAATACTTTTGTTCCTCATAGATAGGTACTAAAAACGAAAATAGAATTCGAAATAAAATTTATTTACATTGTAAGCAATGAAACGGAGTAAATTAATATGTGCGAACATTCCATTCAAATATTTTGAGGCTTTGGTAGGTAGGTATTAAGTAAAAAATAATAAGCACAATAAAGTTCAAATTCTTTTATTTTTATTAATCATTGTTTTCTCTTTATTTCTATAATCAGCCTATATCCCACTGCTGGAACACAGGCACTCTTTGTAAGAGGGTGTGGGCCGTAATCTACCACGCGGGCCCAGTGCGGGTTGGTATATATGTCACTTGTCTTCGAATTTTTTGGTTCTAGGATATGCCGGTTTCCTAACCACACCACACCATCACCACACACCACCACCACCACCACCACCACCACCACCACCACACCACCATTTTCACCTTTCATCATTCATTCATTTTTTTCATTTTTTTTTTCATTTCTTTTTTTCACCTTTTTTGAGAGCAGTGGTGATGAAATAATTTACACAAAGTAAAGTGCTTGTCTGGGTTCGAATCTACGACCTACAACTCGTAAGTCGCGGCCGTTACCATTGAGCCACCACTGCTCATTGTTGTCTCATTGCTGAGCAATGGCCTCCCCCATAGTTTTATAATTTTCTTTGTGTTTAGTCTTCTCGGGCCAATTGATCAGGAACGAGTCCAAATCATCACGTCAGCTTTTATTAGGCCTGCCTCGGTGACGATCCTGGCCCATGGATCCCGACGCATCCTGTGTGTGAAAAAAATATTGTGAACGATTTTCTTCTATTACTTCTACTTCTATTGGTACCTTGGACCACGCAAAGGGAAGGGTTCCGTAGTTGTGATGAATATTTACGCATGCACTGTATTGCATAAATAAGTTTGCTTCATGTTTATTTATTTAACCATTTATGTACACACAAATAAACAGACAAACAGAAAGGAACAGAAAAATACGTACAAAGGTGATGCTTATTTCAAAAGAAATCTCTTCCAGCATACCTGCGATAGGACAGAGGATAAAAAGAGATGTAGACAACGTGTGTAAGAGTAGAAGAGAAAATAAAATACATAAAATCCAAAACAATTAACTCATTAAATAAAACATATAATAAATACTTAAATACATACATATACTACTAAAATAACTAACAACTATGACGAAGTGGAAAGATAGTGTTCTTTCACTCTTCTTTTAAATACTGCAATTGTTTGGCAGTCCCTAATGTCAGGCGGAAGTGAATTCCACAACCGAACCGCGTGAACATTGAAGGAGTAGGAATAGAAGTCAGTGGAGTGGGAAGAAGATTTAAGGAGGTTTCTAAGATGCGACCTGCAAGGCACATCAAAAGGACGGGCGTAGGAAAAGCGTTCCCGCAGATAGGATGGCGTTTTAGGGTTGTGAAGGATGTTAAATAAAAGACATAATATCCGAGAGTTCCTGCGAAGTCGAATAGGGAGCCACTTGAGTATCTTGCGGAAGTTAGAAACGTGATCATACTTTTTAAGGTTAAAAACAAAACGAATACAGATATTTTGCAAACGCTCAAGTTTATTCAAAAGCTCCTCAGTGGCATCCAAATAACAGGCATCAGCGTAGTCAATAATGGGCTGAATGAGAGTTTGAGCAAGGGAGATTTTGGTTTTCAAGGGCAGAAAGCTCTGGAGGCATTTCAAGGTATGGAACGTGTAGTGCACTTTGCGACTGACTTGAGCAACATGGGCAGTCCACGATAAGTAGGAGTCCATGGTTACCCCCAGGTTTTTAACAGTATTTGCGTATTCAATCTGAACTCCATTCAGACAGAGTGGAGACAGCGACGCAACATCAAGCCTATTCCGCATATACCTGCCGCCAATAATTATAGCCTGGGATTTCCTAGGGTTGATTAGCAGTCCAAAGGACCGCGACCACTCACTAATCAAATCCAGGTCTCTGTTCATGGCACACACGGCAGCTTCCGCATCTTCTCTCAAGAAATGGTTGTAAAGCTGCAGATCGTCGGCATAGAGATGGAAGAAAGAAGAGATGACATTGGTGACACAGTTAATGAAAATGGAAAAGAGAAGAGGAGAGAGATCGCCACCCTGAGGCACCCCCGCAGTAAGAGAGCACCAGTCAGAAGAAGTCTCGTCGAGACGAACCCGCTGCGACCGGCCTTTAAGATAGGAGTCAAACCAACTAATGGTACTAGAAGAGAAATTGAGAGATTTAAGGATCCCTACAAGGATGTCGAAATCAACAGAGTTAAAGGCACTGCTAAAGTCCAGAAGTACAAGTAAGGTAAGAGATTTGTGGTCCATAGCCCTGCGGATGTCATCAGTAACCTTCAAGAGAGCGGTGACTGTACTATGACCAGATCGAAAACCAGATTGAAAAGTACTAAGAAGGTCATTCGCATCTAAAAAGGCAGAAAGTTGCTGGTGAACAATGTGCTCATGTTTGTGTTTGAAAAAAACTTTGCTGTTGTATTATAATATCCGATATTTCAAAAACTATTAACTTCAATAGCAAAGTCATTTGGAAACGTCATACTTAATCTTTTTAACTATGGAATCCAATATTACCCCACACACCTAAGGGCATATAATTTATTTTTCACCCCTCGTTTACATGTATGCATGGTACGACAAATCATTTTTTTCGAATTTCACTGCACCACTGTATAACAATTAACCAAGCACTTTTCATTTTTTTCATCGATATGCAATATTAGTATACAACGTACCGCTGAAAAGACGACATTTTGACACGCATAGACGTTTCCGCGTTTTCGTTTTATAAAGATATTTTAATTTCACTAAACGTTATTATTTATTGATTTATTTACAATTTTCTAAAATAGCATCTTGGAGCAATCTGTAGCGCAAAGTTGAAATTAAAACTTTTTTGGGGGTTTTGCAAAAAATTAATTCATGAAGCTACTTACAGCTGGGTTAAAACAATAGACAAACGATGAACAAAAAAAAAGTATCAGTCAAAGGCCTTTTACCAGCTGGCATAGAACAATAGTTTCATGAATGAGTTCTTTGCATGGAGTTATCTTAATTTTGGTTATTATTTTATTACTTATTTTGTTTGAATTTTTTTTCTTTTTAATTTAAGAATTATTTTATCTTATAATTTTTCTCATGATTACTGGCCACTAACCCTACCTGTGTATTTAATTAATGTCGCCATTGCGGCGGCACGTTGTATGTAGAAGAAACACCCCTCAGTCTCACCAAGCAAATAAAATGGCGAAATGTGAGTGTACTTCGAGTACACCTCTGCCTAACCCTTCGAAGATTACAAGCATGATGTTATGTGTACAATGGTACCCAATCAATACAATTCTGAGCATATTATACCATCATCATTCTCTTGCCCTTAACTCAATTAATTTGGTGTCGGCGCAACATGTCTTTTTCTTCCATACATCTCTATTCGTCGCCATCTCGGTAGTCACCCCATTTCTAGCCATGTCATCTTTCACATAGTCCATCCATCGTTTTTTATTTGGTCTTGGCCTACTAAAGAAAATAATGAAAAGTATTGATGGTGACTCGCACAGGAAGATCACTAACTAAACTAAAATCACAATGTTAAAAGTTAAAAAAAAAAAACAAACTACTCTACTCTTACAGCCATCCACATTCATACTCAAAACTTTCCTCATTCATCCGCATCACATGCCCATAGCATAATATACGAATTCCCCAATAATAAATCTGATAAATCCCTACACGCAGCTGCACATTTGAACAACTATATTCACTGTTATCCTATTTGAGATCTAGAAACGGAGCGGAGACATTTGCATTTCAATTTGAACCATTAAAAAGAGCCGTGAGACTATCGGAGAAATCGTCCATTACGACCGTTAGCTATGAATTTATGAATAGGAAATGCTCAAGCACGCAATGGAGGAATATTATGTAATTTGTCCTCGTTTTCCATTAATAATAAGGCCGTATGCAACACTTTTTAGGGTTTCGTAGGCAAATGCCAAAAACCGTTACAATTTCATCATGTCCGTTTGTCCGTCTGTCCAGATATCACAGAGCCATTTTACTTAATAAAACAAAAAAAATCCAAATCGGTCTAGCCATCTTCGAGAAATCGGGGAACATACATAAAAAAAAAAAAGGTTCCGACGAATTGAGAACCTTCTCCTTTTTGAAGTCGGTTAATAAAAAGCATCTATTTTACGAGTGAGAGTGAATAGCGATGTGGGATGCGAGTTGTTGTTTGAATTTTACAAAATCGACGTACCTACACGTCTCTTTCACAATCAGAAACAATCAAAGATAGAGAGAGAGAGAGAGAGTTATTATTACGAACGTGAACGAAGCAGAAGGATTATGCCGCCGGGGTCGCGGGTAGTTCGAAAGAGATACCGTGGCCCTTTTTTTTTTTTTTTTTTTTTTTTTTTTTTTGTACAACATAATTTAATATTGTTAATTGAATATTGTTAATTGAATATTGTTAATTGAATATTTAAATAAAATAAAATATTATAATTATCACTAATAAACTTGTCTATTTTGAAGATTTGTTAACATAACCAAACCCTTTGTTTTTATTTTTTTTTTTTTTTTTTTTTTGTGGATGGGAAATCATCGGTATCTCTTTCGAACTACCCGCGACCCCGGGGCACGGGCAACTGAAGGAACATGGGTGGGTTTTAGTCAGTAAAAGTCTGACACGCCCTCCCGCTCTGCCCGGAGCGGGAGAAGTCATTTGATGATTCCCCATCCACAGAAAAAAAAAAGCAGAAGGATTATTGTAAGGGTCGTAGCAGGTGATGGAATTCTGTAGTTTCTGCTTATACTGGGAAAAGGCATGAGGTTTATGTATGCCTCTCTTGCGTCATTTACCTACCTATTTCTAAAGGTTACAACCCCGTTCTATTGAAGTCCTAACTAAACAATAGAACGTTAAAACTAATCAGTTTACTATTAAGTAAACAGCTATATCGCGATTACATTTAGGTCACTTTCACAATAACGTTGTTAACTATTAGGTATGATATTGTTATAAGTTCTGAGTTGAGCTAACGATTGCTGACAAATGCGTGCACTGACTGGACAGATGCACTCAAGTCTGTATGAATCTTTCCTGAAAAGAACATCTCAGACTTTACCCAGCGTGGTCCTGATATGGCCTGACCAAGATCTACGAATGACAGCAGGGATCAACGGCTTAACATGCTTTCCAAAGGCACGGAGGGGTCTCAGTATGAACTAGAGTCGCCCACCCACGAACTGACCTCGCCTCAAGCCCATGTGTGTGTGTGTGTGTATTATGTGAGCATCATAAATAGTTCAGTTACACACGTCTCCACATTTAGGCGTGACGGATGCGCCGTTGTCAGCTAGTATGTTTCAACTTACAACATGCTTGAATAGCAAATTCAGTTTTTTTTTCTGGACCCTTTATTGGTTTTTAATTGCAATCTTCTTCGTGTCAATGGTGTACTGTTATTAGCCCAATACTTCGTTACTTCCGGGATCGTTGATCCATGCGTCATGTTCGTGAACGGGCGCCGTCAGTTGGGACTGGTCGTCTCTTAGCTGCCATGGCTTATTTTTAATTTTAATATTTAATTTAGTTGTTTTAGTTTTATCTTTTTATTACGGACGCGTTTTAACGTGCACGTCTTTCTACATTGTTCTCATATGTATATTTTCAACATGAACGATGTAACCAGTATTTTGTAAAAATATTATGATTTAAAAGAGTGTCCGTGGAGTTTCTTGCCCGTTCTTCTCCATAGGGATCTACTACGCTTTGGAATGGGCAACTAGCTTCATCTTTCTGACTGACCGACCCATTGACAATTCAAAAGTGCCTGTAATTGGTATATTTGAAATAAATGCTTTGAGTTTGAGTTTGAGTTTGAGTTGGTGGCAGCGCAGAGATTTGCTTCTAAGCAAGGATGCGGATGTGGTGGATGCATCACAGATTATGTCTCACCTCCTTTCCTGCACTCCATCCGTTCCCCAAAACATGCACGAATATGCAATAAAATATTGTTCTTATTCAGAATTAAAATAATATGTAAATACGTAAATAACAACTGATACCTGCCTAATTAATTAATAAAAATAACAAAATTATATGATAACTTAACTAAAACTATTGAGAAACTAAAATATGGTGTCAAAAAATTCATTTGCATCGTCGTTCAATCTGCCTAGCCTTTTCCTAATTATGTTGGTGTCGGCTTCCAGTCTAACCAGATGCAGCTGAATACCAGTATTTTACATGGAGCGACTGCCTATCTGACCTCCACAACCCATTAACTGGGTAATACGATACCCCTTGGTAAGACTGATGGTCAGACTTTCGGGCTTCTGATGACCCGTAACGACTGTCAAAGATCCACGAATGACAGTCTGGACTAACGGCTTAACGTGCTTTCCGAGGCACGGAGAAGTCTCGGTATGTAAAGATGGTCACCCATCTACGGACCAATCCCGGTAAGTGTAGCTTAACCTGTTGGATCGACCCGTGCGGCTGTTATTACTTAGCCACGAGCTCGAGCTTAGCCATTTGCATCGTCATTGTCGTTCATTAAATAAATTTCCTTTTCAGCTGTTTAATTTTACATATTAAATTGATATTTTAAAGTCCATGAAACAAGCTCAAAGGAAAATATTTTGAGTAAAATAGAGCCAAAACTTAATTGAAAGTGTTACAAAAAGACAATACGTCACTAATTT
The DNA here is from genome assembly GCA_946251885.1 of Cosmia pyralina. Lineage (NCBI taxonomy): Eukaryota > Metazoa > Arthropoda > Insecta > Lepidoptera > Noctuidae > Cosmia > Cosmia pyralina. The sequence continues at coordinate 20,428,812 of OX276350.1, read as the reverse complement.
TTCTGGCAGCACGATATAAAAAGGGAAAAATGTTCATTTTAAAACTAATAAGGAATCTGACGCCGCGTGCTACTGACTACGACCTGGATTTTCTAAGCGCTAGTCTTTACGACTTCGAAGGGAGCGGTGATTGCTTCTGCAAAGTGTAAATTTGAACCTGAAGTAATGAGTGTCGTTTGATAGCAAAGGAGCTGTATTGTAAAGAGCAATGGAGGCTCCGAAGAGCAGTGTTGGCCTAGAGTGGTATCGACCCCGACGTACGAGTGGTAGGTGCATCACCTTTGCTCTCTAAATGGTAAAGGAAAACTTCGTGAGGAAACCGGCATCTCCTAGAACCAATATTTCAAACACATGTGACATTCACCAGAGGGAACACTGTAAGTACTTAGATCAGCTTCCAGTTAGTGCCATAGTTTCTGGACACTACACTCATCCTATAAAACCTTAAATAGACTTCGTACCCAAGTAGGCCGCAGCAAGGACAACCTTTACATGTGGGGGTTCATAGACGGCTGAGATTTCCGGTGTGTATGCGGCGTCTCTCCACAGACAATGGCTCACCTCCCATCTTGCATTGCATGCCCGGTCACATGCATACGTGAGGATCTAATGGCTGCGTCAGCGAAGTATTTGCGTTTCTGAATTTTGGGCCAAACAAATTTAAGAAACTGCATATGTTTTTTTTGCTATCGACACGCTAAGAAGAAGACCTCAATACATACAAAATAGTATGAACGAGGAGCTAGGTACTAGTCAAGTAGCATTTAAATATACAAAAAAAAAAAAAAAAAAACCTAATGGCATATTATACTTCGTATTCTTTCTTTAGTGCCTTGCTAGGTGCTACATATCATACTAGCACTTCCCGCGCGGCTTCGCCCGCGTGGATGTCGGAATATATCCCACGGGAACGTACTACCGGGAATTCCTGCCTTAATCCTTGTCTACATTATAAAAGGAACCTCCGTGCAAAATTTCATCTTTCTAGGTTCAAAGGTTTAGGCTGAGCGTTGATGAGTCACTCAGTCAGTCAGGACTTCTCTTTTTATTTATATAAATAAGCAGATAATAGCCATATAATTCAGCTAAGCTTATACGATATTATATGATCCATAATTTACTAAATAATTATCCTATATCCTACTCATCATCATCAGAGCGTTTTCGGCTTTTCGGGTCAGCTTCCAGTCTAACCGGATGCAGCTGAATAAAAGTATTTTACATGGAGTGACTGCCTATCTGACCTCTACAACCCAGTTACTGGGTAATACGCTACCCCTTGGTAAGACTGGTTGTCAGACTCGGGCTTCTGACGACCCGTAACGATTGTCAAAGATCCACGAATGACAGCCGGGACGAACGGCTTAACGTGCTTTCCGAGGCAGGGCGAGGTCTTGGTATGTAAAGATGGTCACCCAGATCGATCGCCCCGTGCGTCTGTTATTATTTAGCCACAAGCGCCTCCTCCTATAGGAGGAGGCGCATTGAATAAGGAAATTTCCTTATTCAATGCAATATAATTTCTTTACTAGATCTTCACAAATTTGTGCCCGCGAGTTTCCAACCATGGCTTAACAAAGTTACAACATAAAGTGAGATTGAACGATTAGTATAATAAGTTGGTTTGGGCATTCTGATTACGGTGATGTATTCAGCCGAGCCTGGAATGGAGGGTCATTAAGATACCCGAGCTAAACAGGTTATAAGGTCACGCGATGTTTTTATTTCAAAGATTTTTATTTGTAACGAAATAATGGCATATAATCTTGTTACGATTTTTTAAAGACAAACGTTTTGGTAATTTAAGCAGGATTGCAAGATTGTGTCAACTTAAGTTACGAGAAGACAAAAAAGGGAACGAGACAAAAAGCCATTTATTAAATCAATCCATCAGCACAAAAATAATAAATAAATCACGTCAGTGAACAGGAAAACACATGAGCATTTTATTAGAACCCGTCAACTCTTTTCGCGAAAATTAACGCTAAATAAACAAATAATAAAAGTCATCCATCATGTTTTTTGCAGCAAACAAACTTTGTGTGATTCCAACACAGAGCGAAATATAAATTTTAGAACTAGGTATGTCGTTATAACACCAACCTGACATATACATATGTGTGCTTGTGTATACATTACCTAACACGCTTTTTTTTTTTGTGGATGGGAAATCATCAAACGACTTCTCCCGCTCTGGGCGGAGCGGGAGGGCGTGTCAGACTTTTACTGACTAAAACCCACCCGTGTTCCTTCAGTTGTCTGTAGCCAGGGCCACGGTATCTCTTTCAAACAACCCGCGACCCCGGCGGCATCGGCCCTATTGGACCCCGTCACTGCTGACATCTCTTTGAGGCGCGCGTGGAACACAACGCGCCGTCGAGCCGGGCCTGGTCCTTACCGGACGGCGAGCTGCCCATTACTCGTCGTCCGCAAGCCCGCGCCTACGGTAGCCGGGAATCGGCGATAGATTCCTGCCGCCCAGGGCGTCTCCTGCGGCGGCTAGGGGCGCGAGGGCGCGGCTGTTGCCTCTCCCTCACGCGTTCCGCCTCCTCCTTCGCGAGCATTACTGCTTCGCAGAAGGAGGTGATGGCCTCCCATGCACTCTCGCTCCGCACCATGGCCTGGACCAGGTTTGGACGCGAGAGATCGCCGCCGCCGATCGCCTCCGTGAGAACACGGCGGTGCTCCGCCCAAGCCGGGCAGACCTCCACTGTATGCTCCACCGTGTCCTCCGGGCGATCCACACAATGGTGACACCCGGGTGTTTCCTCCCGCCTTATCCGAAACAGGAACCTCCTGAAACAACCGTGTCCGGTGAGGACCTGCGTCAGGCGGAAGGTGAGGACGCCATGGCGCCTCTCCAACCACTCCTCAAAGAGGGGACTTATCGCCGCAATTATGACGTCGCTGTTTACTATTGAGCTCTATCTTAACTCACTAATACACTTGCGTAATAAAAGGGTCAGTCTCCACCAAAAAAGTCCTCGCTGATGCTCAAGCACTTTTTAAATTTCACTGAATAAGTAACTGTATCAATATTGACTTTGAGTATAAAATTCGACGCATACATCAAGAGTTTAAAAAGTGCTCGAGCATCCGCGAGGATTTTTCCGTTTGGTGGAAACTGACCCCCTTTTTTTTTTGTGGATTGAAATCATCAAATGACTTCTCCCGCTCTGGGTGGAGCGGGAGGGCGTGTCAGACTTTTACTGACTAAAACCCACCCGTGTTCCTTCAGTTGCCCGTGCCAGGGCCACGGTATCTCTTCCGAACTACCCGCGACCCCGGCGGCATCGGCCCTATTGGAGTCACTGCTGACATCTCTTTGAGGCGCGCGTGGGACACAACGCGCCGCCGACCCGGGCCTGGTCCTTACCGGACGGCGAGCTGCCCATTACTCGTCGTCCGCAGGCCCGCGCCTACGGTGGCCGGGAATCGGCAATCGATTCCCGCCGCCCAGGGCGTCTCCTGCGGCGGCTAGGGGCGCGAGGGCGCGACTATTCCCTCTCCCTCACACGTTCCGCCTCCTCCTTCGCGAACATTACTGCTTCGCAGAAGGAGGTGACGGTTTCTGATTGCCCGATTGTTCCGATTTCTGAAAAAGTGGAACGGAGCCCTCGCCTCGGTGCGCGAGTCCGACTCGCTCTTGACTAGTTTTTTTCTGTATGAAAGTAAACGAAGCAAAAAGAGTATGTAAGGATCGTAGCAGGTGGCGTTCTGTAGTTTTTGTCTACCCCTATGGGAGGAAGGCGGGAGTATATATGTATGTATGTGTGTGTTCTCTGTATTTTTTTATTGTCAAAGCCTCATTACGTAAGCTCGAGCTGCTTACGTAGTTCGCCGAACTTCGTATGCAGCTCGGGCTTCGTCGGACGAATACACTCTGTATTGGTCCTTCGGTTTGAAAATGTTTGAACAGTTGTTTTGACAGCTGAAAGCTGCCGGGTCAATGTTTTAGGGATGCTATAGTGCTTATGCTTACACTAGACTCTTGTATGTATTTAGGTCTTCCCAGTTTTAGAGTAAACGTAGGTAAACGAGTTTTGATTGTGAAGGTGTGATAAGTTAATTTAATTAGGTACGGTAAACCGGGGTTACTTTGACACTACGGGTTAACAACTTTTGACTTATAAAAACTAATTTTATTCGGTTTGTGACTAGGGTTTTGTTGGTGTACCGGTTACTAGGCATTTTTAAGGTATGAAAAACTTTTGATGACTCCAAAAATTTATACCTGGAGATTTTTTCATAAGGCGAAAGCTGTTTGTAACCACAAATATTATATGATTGAGTATCGCGTTTAGCCAAGTACGCTTTTTGAAGTATCCTACTCAGAAACAGGCTAGAAAATGTGAAAATTGAAAGAGGTCAGGTACTCACGGGATACTGGAAGCCAGGGGATCACCGCACTGTATCACTAGCAGTCGTATTTCACCATATTTTAGTGTTATTTCACCGCGCGCGTCGGCTAAACCGGCCGGCCTTTTTGGTTGAGTTGGGGTATACCTAATCCTATATTGTGAAGTACGAGTACCTGATACTCGTTGAAAGTCCTACACTGACCTCCCATACTTATTAACACTGTTACTTGAAAATAATGTGAAAGCCAATTATTTTTAAAAGAGTAACCATGGAGTTTCTTGCCGGCTCTTCTCACAAAAACACACTATTGGATTTTCAACACTCGGTGTTGAAAATCCAAAAAGTAGTGTGTTTTTTTGACTCGCTCGGCGACGATAGCCGACTTTTAATGATTTTAAACTGATCACTTCTAAACGAGTAGTGTTAATGATTTGGAAAATAAAAATGTTAAATTAGAGCATTTTCTTAATAACTTAATATGTGAATATTTTAGACTATGTTTATATTACATAATCTAATTAATTAACTTGTAAAGTGGTCTAACGCAGATAAAAAAATGAGAATCACGCAAAAACTATCAAGCGTATTTTTATGAAACCCTCATTAATAATTATATAGTTATTTATCTTTTATTATACGTATTTTAATATAATCTCTTTTGTTTTATGTGTAGTAAATTAATAATGCGTCTAATTTGGGATAACGCTCATTGATGACCGAGTCCTATTACTGGGTGGACGTACGACGCGTTGTGTGACCTCAGCAGAGAACACCACTCAAGGCCCATTAGCATATATGCGTCTTACGCCCGGTTTCTGAAGGAGCTATTGATTCGACAAAATTATCTATTTAAGCAAATTCCTTCCTTATGCTCGATTTTTGAGGTCCTCAGATAAGCCCTTGTTAGTAATTCACTCGACTTTTAAGCTAAACTCTTCCTTAAAGAAGTGTTCGGAAATACGGCATCGAATCAATAATCACTATCGAATGGATAAACTCCGTTTAAAAACCTCAGAAACCGGGCATGAATGCTCGGCTCTTGGCAGTTCTGAAAATCCAGTGCGCGATAAACTTCCGCCGCGACATTTTTATGTCCGTGCGTTCGCTTACTGCGAACAATTCGGCTCGCGCGTGGTTGGTTAGTTCTAACTTAACCCGTTTAGTTGGGGTACAACTAAGCTGGGGCTCAGTTACTGCGACTAACTTTGGGAAAAGTCCAGAAAAGCAGAAAATGAGACTCATTTGTTTAAAAAAGTGAAACATTAGAAGTCCAAAAAGTTATTAGAGGGTTATTAATTTAAAAAACTTTTTAACAAAAAAATACAACCGACTTCCAAAAATAACACTACAAAGTGAAAAATAACTTTAATTTCGGAAGTCGGTATCTGGTTAAATGTATTTTCGTTTTTTTCCACCGACTTCCGAAATTAAAGTTATTTTTCACTTTGTAGTGTTGTTTTTGGAAGTCGGTTGTATTTTTTTGTAAAAAAAGTTTTTATTTTTCACTTTTTAGTTGTGGTACCTACCCCAAACAAATTCTAATACCACTACGAGTACCTGCAACAGCAACTAGAACATCGTCCATATAAAAGTGGGGAAAAAGTACATATTATTGAAGCTAACTCAAAAACTATCCAAGCAAAGTTAATCAATTTTATATGGGATCAACTTTGAGGTAGGTACCTACCCTTTCGAATAAAACAATTTTTTTTCAAATTGGGCGACTGTAAAAAGTTATGCGTGGTCATACATAAAAAAAAAAAAAAAAAACTTATCGAATAGAGAAGCTCCGCCTTTTTTTTCGTCGGTTAAAAAGTGTACATTATTTATTTTATTTCATTAGGGAAAACAAACAGTAGTACTTACCTTTATTAAAAATAGACAGAAATAACTTAACGTTTAACTTAACAAGTACTACCCACTAGGTATATTATCCACAGATTAAAACTCATCCCACAAGGTACTCCCACAAGGTGGACCGATGACCTTGTAAAGGCCGCAGGAATCTGCTGGATGCGGGAAGCACAGATCCAGTCGAAGTGGCGGTGCTTGGGAGAGGCCTTATGTCCAGCAGTGGATGTCTTTCGGCAGAAATGATAATGATGACAATTTAAATATTTACAAACTGGTGGCAAACGTGAACTAAGTCAGGGCAAAACATTTAATTAAACAAAAGAAACTTAAAAAAAACAAAAGACACTTGTTTGTGTATGTACTCGTATGTATCCTACGGTTCCTATATTACTAATAATAATTTGCTTAAGCATAATAAATCTACTGCAGATCCCTCACAATTTTAACTATAATTATTATTTTTAAAAGCCAACAAGTTTTTAGAGTATGCGTTAAATATTACCCTTATAAATTCTCTCTACGAAACGTAAATCCTACGACTGCCTAATTTTATGGACACGTATTAAAACTATGTGCAAAACGGAGTTAAAAATAGTTAATCCGCTGTCTACAAGTTTACTTTTCCTCACTTAACTGTAATAAGCTGAACTTGTTATTTAAACTCCGGGATAGAGTACTTAAACTGTGTACTTTTTTACTTCAGAATACTAAGCGTAATTTTTAGTGCTTTTAAGTCAAGAGACAGAAAAATCTGACTTTTGGTTTGTTTTACATACATACATAAAACTCACGCCTTCTTGCCATGGGGATAGGCAGAATACACACACAGAACGCCACCTGCTACGATCCTCACATAGTCCTTTTGCTTCGTTTACGTACATACATCTGTTCATACACGCACGCCGGTTGCGAGTAGTACGCACCTGACCTTTCTGAAGAACATCAACAATAACGTCACTATTTACGTCTTCCTATGGTGTCGCCTCCCGACGTTTCCACTCACACATCTGCCTTGATTACCTTTTGTTATTCGCCTTTCATTCATCCTTTCCACGTGATCAAATCATCTAAACACACTTTTTTTTTTCTTTTTTTTGGTCTATCTTAATTTTTATTTATTAACATGAAGTAGACAAAAATAGTAAAGTACCTAGTTAACACTAGGAACAGGGTGGTCCAGAACCCGTAGTAACGGCCGCGACTTGTAACTCGTAAATAGTGGGTTCGAACCCAGCCAGGCACTTTATTTTATGAAAAGTACTTGCTTCCGCCCGCGGCTTCGCCGTCTGGTATATCGATATATCTGGTATATCGGTATATCGATGGTATATCAACCGTTAATTTACTGTTTGGCCTTATAAGGAAACATTGGCCTTGCTAGGAACAGTACTGGTTTTCTAATTATATTGAAACATCATCTGCCTAGCCTTTTCCCAACTATGTTGGGGTCGGCTTCCAGTCTAACCGGATGCAGCTGAATACCAGTATTGTACATGGAGCGACTGCCTATCTGACCTCCACAACCCAGTAACTGGGTATACGATACCCTTGGTAAGACTTGTTGTCAGACTTTCGGGCTTCTAATTATATTGAAACATAAGCAATAAATTCCTTCTTCAATAGCAAAGCAAAATGATCACAGAATACAAATTTACACGAAAATGCCAGTATTATTACTTGAAATCTTATGTTTTGCTATGCGCGGGAATAAGAATTTCAGCGACCACAACCGGCTTCGATAAAGCGAAAGACCGCACCCCACAAATAGCAGTGCCAGCGACGCGGCGCCGCGTCCATGAGTTGGCTGGATCTTTTTGTGTAAACTTCGATATCTGAAAATCGGCCTTACAAAGAACAGGGCCTTACATAGGTAACCCATTATTACACTTTAAATGATGAGAAAAGAAATAATTAAAGAAGTATGGCTTTCCAAGCACGAAATATTCGTAATTTTGTGAAAATAGTGGCGGTATTCACTGTAATCGTTTTATAGGCCAACCACCGTGTAATCATATTGCTCGGCAAACCGGCAAAGGCCATACGCCAAAGAGCCTCTTAGATGTAAAATGGAAATATTTTTAAATCGCTTTTACGTTGTTATTTTATTTAAGTACCTATTAATTAAAAAGAGAAACAATTTTAGGGATAAATTGTTTGTTTCCTTTGAATTCAGCTATTATGAAAATAGAACGAGAATAATATTCTTTTACAGCAACAACTAATTACCTATATGTACAAGTATATACAAATTAATATACATAATGTTTATACCGTTCCCTCTATATAAAGCTTATTTAATTTACTGAAAACAGTGGAATATAAACTGTTTTGTGTTCTTTGTTGTCATTAGTAAATTGGCGCTATTTTGAATACTGTAAGTTGTACGTACACAAAGTTTAGTGTTACTTAACAATAAATCGATTAAAAATGCATTCAAGTGATGAAGAAGATGTGTTAACACCTGAGTTTATGAAATAGAGGGCGGCCGATAAAGTAAACTTGCTACCCAACAAATCACGGCTACTTTACATCAAAGCCAATTTAACATTCCTTTTTCTTCATTAAATGTCTATTTCACTTAAATCTTTCTTTTTCTCGTAGTCATGGTATGGTGGTCATAGTATGCAACTCTTGAATAAAACGGATTTATATCGAGGGCCATGAATCACTCGCGTTGCTCAGGATTCTAACACTTGAATGCTGCGGTCGTGATTTAGTCGTTAGAATACTTCACTAGCTCGTGATTCATTTATGGCCCTCGCTAAAAATCGGTCCTTTATTCGCAAATTGCATAATACACTATTGTAACTATTTTGTTGGTTAATTTTGTTATTTTCTAGGTTCTAACATAACCTACTTATGTAGGTACTAGCGACCCGGCCCTGCTTCGCACGGTTTTTACAACTTGACAAAAAAGTTTCTATAATAATATTATACTTAAGTTAAATCTACCTACCGTTAGTTTAGGAGTTTTTGCTACCTATAATAGGTAGCAAAAACTAGAGAATAAACCTGACTCTAAAAATAGAAACAAATACGCCAACACCCAAACCTATATCACTTTGCAGAGGATCAGAGGACAAATATTTACGTTCACCTTCCGAAAATAAAAACGAATGACCAAATGGCCTTTTCTGGGTTTTCACGGTTCCGTAGTTGAAGAGCAAAACGAACGCTTTTGTTTTCATAGTCTGTGTGTCCGTGTTTGGCATACAGCAGATATAATATTTGTCCCTTACTTTTTGGGGTTATCGTCTTTTAACTAGGACGTTTATAGGGTTAATTCATAAAATAATAATATTGGGCCACGTTTTTACAAGAGTTTTTTTTTTTATCAGAACGTTTTTAAAAAAAAAATATTAAAACATTCAGACTCTCAGGCGGCAAGTCTCTCGGTGATTACCGTAGAATAGATAATTATATCTTAAATTAATTTATTATTTATATTTAATTTATTTCGAACAAAAAAAATGTTGCTTCAATTACAAGTTGCCATTGACATAATTCTGTTCAAAAAGTGCTAAGTTCAATAAATGATGTTTATTTAGTAAATTGGTTATACATAACAAATTGATCTAGTGGCCGCAAGCATTAAACTGTTAAGCTTAAGGTTCTGGGATTGATTCCCGGGTTGGGCAAGGTGTTGTTGGATTTTTCGTCTGGAATGATTTTGATTATTTAATATTAGGTACTTACACTGTTCATTGGTGTTCTTATTTTGTGGACCTGGATCTAATAAATAAATTTATTTCTTTTTTATCTTTCTGCGGAACCTGAGGCGCAGTTTCAACACAAACTTGACTAGTATTTTGACAGCTAAGGGGATGCTGACCTCAGCATCTTGTAAGTAATTAAACAAGGTGACAGGGAGACGATGACTGGTGTTTTTAGGCTGCTCGTGGCTAAAGGGGACCTTTGGAGATAACGCGGACGTTGCAGAATAGATTATTATGGGCGGACCCTATGGCAGTTAGGGGGTGATGGATATCTATGGTTATATTCAGGAATTATCCTCGCGGTTTCACAAAATTTTGAACTGTCAGTAGGTAGAGGTACATTCAATTTTTTGTTTTCGGTTTTTCTCGATCTAGACGAAGAAAATTGATGCTTTAGAGTCCAGTTTGACAGACGTACGATAGTTAAACGTGTTTCTTAACTCAATTATAAGGTTTAAGATTCAATTGGTGACTATACCTTCAAACACCACCCGGTTAGCTAGGCGCGCTGACAGCAGTAATAATCTCGCTATCTAGATTGTAATTTAATTAAAATATTATGAGAAACTCAACTGATATCTATCTCAAGTTGTTCAAGACTAGGACGAAACTTAAATTAGAATTATTTAGAGTTAGGAAACTGAATTTAAAGTTTATTTTGATAGGGGTGGCCCAAGAAAATATGTCGTTAAGTTTATTTTTTGCAATTCAAAAGAAGAATTTTAGTAATACACATAAATGTTGATGGATTGAGAGGGAGAGGAAGGCCAAAGAAAAGAGGGCTGGATTACGTGAGGAATGATATGAAAGAGAAGGGAGTGAATGATTGCGTGACGGTTGACAGGGGAGAATGTAAGAAGAAAACGTGTTCCGCCGACCCCAAGTAAAAGGGCAAGAAGATGATGAAACGAAGAATTTCAGTCACCAGAACTTTAGGCCTTCGAGGAGCATCCGCTTACCAAGTGTGATGGTCATATACGTATGATGCCTTTAGTGTCAATATATTATGATAATATTAGCTATTGCTTACGACTTCATCTGCGATCCGGGATGAAAAGTACTTATGTCCTTCTCCAGGTTATGATCTGCCCATGTGCCGAATTTCATCCAAATCCGTTCAGCTCTTTCAACGTGAAATCGTAACAATCAAACTCACTTTTGCATTTATAATATTAGTTTGGATTAACAAAACGCACATGGTTAACGCATAACGTTCAATAGCTTGGTAAGATTATTCTTTACAAATTTAAAATTATGCATCAAAATCAATCTACCTAGCCTTTTCCCAACTATGTTGGGGTCGGCTTCCAGTCTAACCGGATGCAGCTGAATACCAGTATTTTACATAGAGCGACTGCCTATCTGACCTCCACAACCCAGGACTTTCGGGCTTCTGACGACCCGCAACGACTGTCAAAGTTCCACAAATGACAGCCGGGACCAACGGCTTAACGTGCTTTCCGAGGCACGGAGGAGTCTCGGTATGTAAAGATGGTCACCCATCCATGGACCAACCCCGGCAAGCGTAGCTTAACCTGATGGATCGACCCGTGCAGCTGTTATTACTTAGCCACGAGCTGCTCACGAATATTATGCATCAAAATATTGCATCAAATAAAAATACACATATCCAAGTCACAAGGACAAGCCAAAAAGCCAAAAGCTGAGATACTAAGGAGCCTTTTAGCCTCGTACAGGAATTTCTATTTTTTTATTTTTATTTTTTTATGTATACTTTAGCTTTTTATATTTCTACGATTATGTTTAGTTTTAATTTGTGAGTCCCATTATCAATTTCTTTCTTTATTTCTTTCTTTCAGAATCTCTTTGAACCAACAACTAGGCTCGCTATAACTACCCCATATTATTTTAATACTATCTAACAATATATTACGGAGGACAAAGTTGTTCATAGTTGGAACAGGAATCCTAATTGAACAAGTTGGGCTCTGCGGGTAATTCTATACAGGGGACGGGGGAAGGGAGTAACTATTTTCTCTACAATCTCTATAGAGGCTTTAATAACATTTTAATATCAATAGGTAGAGTAGAACTTTGCTTTGGGGTGAGCTTGGGAAAACAGTTTGACAAAAAATTAAATAAAGTATTTATTAGGCGAATAACGATTTAAGGCCCCACAGACAGGCACAACGCGACTCTACTAGAACAAATTTTATTGAAACTTCATGGAAATTATTATTACTACGGGAGCTTATACTTTCAGCTAATAATAGCCTCATATAGTAAAACTTCTAAAGCTTAGGCTTGTTTCCTAGAAGAGCAGAAGGTGTCAAAAAATGCTTTGTATTTGGACATCAGTTATAGTGTGTCCGTTCACCGATTTCTTAGGAAACCAAAGCTAGAACAGTCACCCATATTTTTTACTAGCTTTTGCCCGCGACTTCGCCCACGTGGATGTCGGAAATTATCCCACGGGAACGTACTACCAGAAAATCCTTCGTTATTCCTTGTCTACATTATAAAGGGAACCTCTGAGCAAAATTTCAGATTTCTAGGTTCAAGGGTTTGGGCTGGGCGTTGATGAGTCAGTCAGGCAGGCAGTCAGAAATTGTTTTTTTATTTATATAGACACGAGTATAATTTTAATAGAAGATATTGATGGTAACATCAAAGCAAAAACATAATACTTCTGATTAACTAACTTGTGACAACTAAACAAGATCTGCTTCATTATTTCATTTGTTATATCAGACTACTAAATAAAATCAACTGACATAACCAGAAATCTATGAACCATAAACAAGAAACTACACCTCAAGGACCATAAAGTAGAGGTTAATAAAAAAAGAAAAGAGTATAACAATAACCCTTATTTTTGGTTTAGTCGTAGTAAAAACATATCTATTATTTTGATCTAGATACTGCTATAAAAATTTATTTACTTCAATAATATCTCGCTTGACGTTTTCAATGAAAGCAGGCAGAAGTACGAGTATACTGAATACCCAAATATTTGTCCTAATTATATAACTAGGTACTTTGGATAAGCACAAACGCGCGGAGTTACCGTAAAGTAAATTCGGACGAATTTAAAATTGGTAATACCGGTTTCTTAAGATTTGGTTAAGTGAGCAAAAAGCAAAACGATATGACAAGAATCGTTTATGAATATTCTGTCATCGTTTATAATACTTACATATAATTACTTAACTAAGTTTTAAGACTTAATTCATATTTATGGATGTACGGTTAAGCTACACTTGCTGCGGTCGGTTCGTGGATAGGTGAACATCCATTACATTATCTCCGGTGGTCCCACTCTCATTTGTAGATCTTTGAAAGTCGTTACGGGTAGTCAGATGCCCGAAAGTCTGACAACCAGTCTTACCAAGGGATATCGTGTTACCCAGTAACGGTTATGGAGGTCAGATAGGCAGTCGCTCTATGTAAAATGCTGGTATTCAGGGAGCATCCGGTTAGACTGGAAATTGACCCCAACAGAGTTGGGAAAAGGCTAGGCAAATGGGCAGATTCATTGGATACTAATTGTGCTTCTCGCAATTTAAACCTAAAGTGCTATAGGGTAGTTGTAATTTCGATTAAAAAATCGCTCGAATTTAAGTTACGTCTATCGTTGGTGCTAGGGCCTCTGTGACCGCGAATTGGCAAACGTATCCACTGTACACTGTATTTCATTTTAAAGGCGACCGTCCGTACTCACAAGACCCTTCCTAAAAGAGCTGACTATTGTGCACTTCTGGCAAAGCGGGTGTTCAGTATACCAACTCCGCCTGCGAAGTCCCTTTTGGCCAGACGGAGCCCAGCTTACTCTCACCTACACACATTTAACAAGCTCTGCAAATCACTGGACATCAAAGACTTGTTCATCGCTCGCCTAAAAAGTGTACCTACTAAAGAAATGGCTTCTGGAACTTACATACACCGAAACAGAATCATTTCTCTAAGTTTTGTCGACAAGCCACTGTGCCAGCATACAATAACCCTCTCTCACACTTTCACCCTCAGTCACTCACACAAACACACTCACACACCCACACACACACACAACACAATACACGCCTTACTAAACTAGTCTTAGATTTGTTAACAGACATATTTCTTTATGCTCAATCGCACTCCGACCCACAAGATACAAGCCCTGCTTAGTTTGTGGGTCAACGGTCAAACCTTGCATTGTTGTGATGTACAAAGTTAAATTTGTGTTTGTGTATACTGTCATCACCTTTTCTTTTGCCAATAAAACTTTTTGTATTTTTTTTTTTTGTATTTTTTGTATCCCGTGGTATCCAGCTTGATGGCACAGTGTGTAAAAGTAGATGCATGAAAGTAGCGTAAGGTTCGAGGTCAGCGGGATGCAATAGGAGTATTATTTGTCCAGCAGTGGACGGCTGGTGTTAATATTCTTATTTTACTGAATATTCGATTTCTGAAATGCACTTCTGACCCTGGAATAAAACTCAAAAACCGGCCAAGGGCGAGTTGGACTCGCACCGAAGAGTCTTACAAGATTGAACACTATGTATTTTAATACTTTCGTAAAAGAAACAAGAGAGGCGATATAAAAATATATCGCAAAGATAACATTTTATTTCATAATGATGCTGTGAATTACAAGGTTATTTTTTGCAGTGCAGAAAATCACCCATTTTTAAACAAAATACCTTATAAATCGGCGATTTTAGTATTTTTTTTTACTAAATAGAGGATTTGGTTCATGATATAATACTGGGGTTTCAAATTCATAACTTGTTTAATTGTTGCGATAGAGCTCGTACAAAAATAGTCTAAAATTGACAACTATTACGGCCCCCTATTTATTAATTTTTGAAGATAAAAAAATAAAAAATATATTTGTACTTACCTACTCTACTCGATGAGTTCTAGACAATGACACGAATGAAATGAAAAGTTTATTGTACGGGGACACCCTATATTTTTTAACTTTATTTTATTTTTATTATTTGTTGTTATAGCCGTAATACAACCCACCCGCCGCCGCCGCCGCCGCCGCCGCCGCCGTACATAATCTGTAAACATTTCAACTGTCTACCTATTACGGTTCATGAGATACGGCCCGGATACGGACAGACAGACGGACGGACGGACGGACAGCGGAGGCTTAGTAATAGGGTTCCGTCTAACGACAGAACCCTGAAAACGACTAAACAACAGCCAAGCTCAAAATCAGTCCACTAATTTATTTTCTTCACTGAAAAAACATCTTATTTCTGACAGCGACGAGAAGTGACCCTGAAAACTCAAGATTCAATGATTCAGTGGTTTCGGTTGGCATTGATGAATTACTTGTAGCGTTCAAAGTATTTGAAGAGATTATTATATTTTAGGCAAGTCTGTATACTTAGGCTTTCTGTTATGTGGTAAAAGCATTTTAGAGCTGATAAGTAATTTACAAGCCGAAAGCATTACTGTTGTTTGTTGGGTTTAGAAAAAAATTATGAAAGTAATAAGCACTGTTTTAACTTTTAACGTATATAACGACAATTTCGTGCTACACAAACTTCTAACTTATAATATACAACATCAGTTTTAGTATTTGCGAAACCCGAAACATCATCATCATCATTTTTATGTAAAAAATCTATGTACAACATTTCAAAACTGTATCATGAAAAATCACAAAGTTATAAGCTTGTTATGTTACCTGGTTGTCCATACAAAGACATGATCACCACGCGGCGTTCACTGAGCGCCCGTGCCTAGTGCCGCTATGACCTACCGTGACTTGTGTTCGTCGCTCAGTGACCATATTGTAACCTTTTTTAAAGATTTTTGGGGCAAAATATAACACGGTATAAAAATTATTGGAATCGATTCATATTTATTCTGAACAAACTGTATTCAGGTTTCGCATGTACATAAAATAATGTTGTATATAATTTTACGCTAAAAAAAATACGTCCTGGAGGTATTTCATCTTTACTGTAGAGATTTGCATCACATCTTGATAAGCTTAAATTATGCAAAAAAAAACAAGTCTTAAATTTAAAAATAAATTCATGACGGGAAGCATTTTTTACAGCCAAGGTAAAGCGACAAATTTTGTCTCAGATGATTTTTTTAATAACATTGTTTCCTGAAAGAAACTCGAGTCAAAATGTTTTGTTTAAAAATAAGTTACCTTCTGTTATGCATACAATATTGAGAACCCTGTCGTTTTGTACAATGCAGCCACGAAAAATACTTTGAAAATAATTTAAAATTAATTCCTCTGATTTATATTCCACGTATTAAACTTTTCACATAAGTGGGCTCTCACGCACACAGCCCTATCATGGACTTGTTTGTATAAAGCAGCCATTTTGACTTTTACGACGTACATACACAGGGTTGCCAAATGGGCTCATGAAAAAGAGATCCTGGCTCGATACGGGGAATATGTAAATGATTTTTTTTTTTATATTTGAACATGTCTACGGAACCAACCTGCCGATGATTAGATTTCAAGACAAACCAACCCATTCAAAAAGGGGGCTTTGTTTCAGACCCCATTGTTTTGTGGTAAGGTTTAGGTATTGCATTACCTTAGACTGTCATGTCGACGGTGAAGCTGGCTGAAAGAAAGATGAGCCGATTTTGATCGAATGGAAAACAAAAGGGCCAATGAATTGTAGAATAACTGGGTATAAAACTTAGGTATTTTTAGCGTTTATCCTTCAATGAATGTCTCAATATTGGACTTATCAAAATTGATGTAACAAGATTGGAAATTCTGATCATATGAAAGGAACTTTCTTTTGTATTTACGCAACACCTAACTTAAAAATATAAATATTAGTAGGTACCTAAGACACAGCTACTTATTCAATACACTTCATAATTTATTTTTACGAACACTAGCCACATTAAGGATCAAAAAGGTACTTCGGACATATGAAATTGCTTTTAGAAGGGTTCCGTTATTCGCTAGATGAATTGAATTATGCAAACATTCGCCACTGGTGGGCGAGACCTAACATTTTATGACATGTAACATAATTAAATTCCAAAATCGTATGTATATTTTGTACTGTCGATTTTTGAAAGAAAGCTCGTCATGCTGTAAAAATATTGATGTAGTCCCAACATTTAAATTAACGACAAAAACTTGGGGACCGTCGAACTTTGTCAATATGGCGGAACAATATGGCTGAACAATTTTAATAATCCACGAATGACGCCACGAATGGACGCGTTTGCAATTTTTTCATAGCTTTGTCGAACGTTTAACGCGTTAAACTTGGGCGATGACTCACATTTTTGGTTGAATACATGCCTATTATTTTTTTTCCGTTGGAAAATTTATTAAATAAATTCCTTTTGCTTTATTTTTAGCAGTAAAGTTTTATTGAATTTATTTATTTTTCGGTAAGTATAGGGTGTTTTTGAAAGCACATGTACCTATAACGCACGAGTTTACTGAACGAAGCTACAAAAAGAAAAACTTTATATAAAAACCAGCATGTAATCGGATGCAAAAATGTTTTGTTTCCTAAAGAACAAGACAGAGATGTTATGCTATACGAATTTATAGAACATTGTGCCCATGAATCATGTTTTTCGCTGGTTTATGTTTTTCTGCGGAGAAAGGAAAATGTTGCTTCCATTTTATAACCGTAAGGCGCTTGTTTGTATTACATTGACTTCCGCGATTTCAATTTCGGTAAACATTGTACGAAGATGGAAACACGACGACTATAATTTTGGAGTTTCGCAGAAACTTTATCTCGTGATTTCTGTTAAGATCGACATAAGACTCGATGTAAGCCGAATCATGATGATTGCCGAATAGGCACCTATATTAAAATTTTATTATCTGACGTAATATCAATCAAAGATTAAGATATTATTAAGTGTCTACTGCGAAATAACCATTTTAACGTTGAAGACCGACAAAAGTGGAGGGAAATACTCATTTCATCGCAAAACACACAGAAAAGGGTCGCTTTAAATACCAATGTTAAAGCCATAAGTAAATAAAAATTTTGATAAAATATTGTTTACATTGAACTGACTCGAATATCATGTTTTTTATTCTGAATCAGAAGTAATAAACTTCAGTTTACTTCCACTGTAAAAATCAAAGGGATCAAAGGAATTCATTGATTAACTGAAAACAGCTAATTTTCCGGATGCAATATGAAATCTCCAAGACATGCTTCGTTCATAATAATAATTGATGTACTATGGGCCAAAGGTCCGCATGATCACCTCAAAGGCGATAATCGCATGCACGGCTCACGACTCGATCGCACAATGTTCGTTTGTCACTAGCTGCGCTCTCACAGGAATATTTTCTTATATTATTGATTCCAGTAAAATGCATTGTTGTATAAAAATTTAAGGGAAAACGATGGTTATTAAATCAAGAATACATTGCTCTATTCTGTAAGAGGTCTGGCATGGTTCGTGTAACGCACTTTTGCGTTTCTAAATCGCTAATGCTAGGTATACCTACATTTATTTTATGTGTTCATAAGGTTTCCATTAATTGAATTTTTTAATTGTTTTTATATATTTTTATTACAGACGCTTTTAACGTTCTGCATCGTTCTCACATGTATAATTTCAACATGAATGATGTAGAAGTAGAAGAGTATCCGTTGACTTTCTTGCCCGTTCTTCTCCAAAGGTATTGTAAGTCGAACCTCACAGGGGTAGCTACACTATAAATCAAAGAGGTAGACGGGAGGTAGGAGGGCAAGGCCGCTTGTATATTATTATGACTCAGTTTCAACTTAAAATACATCACTGTCCTAACCAGGTTGTACAATCTTAGAACATTTTAACATGCAAGTATGGAAATATTATTGATACCAAATTGAAAGAGTACTTTATGATACTAACAGGTCATTTTCATAATGCCATTTTAATTTAGACGTATTATAATAAAATCATGTATTTATGGTTTGAAAACATAGATGTCGCTTGTAAGCGTTAACCGCCTAAATTGAAAATAGGTTTCATTACACTACAGCGTTAATGACTGAGTGACAATTTAATCTTGTAACATCATAAATCATAATACATCATGTCAACAATGGCACATTTCCATCTGTCATTAGTGCCGGTCGTCCTTGTTGATAAATTCAACAAATTTTAACAACCTGGTGCTTCTCCGTAATTCTTCGAGTTGAGACCCTGTTCTCCGCTAGGAGTAATAGTGTTCTGTGCCCGTGCCTGTGCTCCTCGGACTTACGCGTCGAGTGTTTCCATCAATCTCCAGTGCTTCTCCGTGAATCCAAAGTTGTATGAATAGGTTCATAATGCAAATTAAATTAAGTATATGATTCTTATTCTATGGGTTTTATTTTCTGCAGCCCGTAATATCTAAAAACATAACAAATAGGCGGGAAGCAGGATTGATGGTGGACCCTATATATATATTTATTTATAGCAGGAAAGCTTTCGGTTTGTAGTTACAGACGGCGCCACCAATCGCTTTCCTTCCGAAGCCGTCGAGTAAAGCCTCTATACCTATATATAAAAAAGTACTCTGTGGTCCTAACGGAGCCCTCGCTACCATCTGACTTCCCCATTGAATAAAAGCAAGTTCCGCTTTTCTTCAATAGTAATTCGATGTTTGAATGATAGAATGTCTGCCAGTAACTTATTAATGTTGACTAATGCAACAAACCTCTACAGTACTACGCTTTGGAATGGGCAACAAGCTGCATCTTTCTGACTGACTGACCCTTTAAGAATTCAAAAATGCCTGTACCTAATTGGTTTATTTGAAATAAATACTTTGAGTTTTGAGTTTGAGAGGAGCTCGTGGCTAAGTAATAACAGCCGCACGGGTCGATCCATCAGGATAAGCTACACTTGCCGGGGTCGGTCCGTGGATGGGTGACCATCTTTACATACCGAGACTCCTCCATGCCTCGTAAAGCATGTTAAGCCGTTGGTCCCGGTTGTCATTCGTGGATCTTTGACAGTCGTTACGGGTCGTCAGAAGCCCGAAAGTCTGACAACCAGCCTTACCAAGTGGTATCGTATTACCCAGTTAATGGGTTGTGGAGGTCAGATAGACAGTCGCTCCATGTAAAATACTGGTATTCAGCTGCATCTGGTTAGACTGGAAGCCGACCCCAACATAATTGGGAAAAAGCTGTGCAGATTGATTGCTTTGAGTTTTGAGTTTGAAGGTCATACATAAACGTATTAGAGATTTTTCAATAAAGTCAATCATTTCAGTATTTGGTTAGTCTTATTAGGCCTTTCTCCTCCGTCCTCAGTCAGTTAGGTACAGTTCTATGTTAAGCTTTACAGGCGCGAATTCATGGGGAGCATCGGGTGCAGTTGCCGAAGCTTCACCTGAAAACTAGAGAGAGAGAGAAGAAGAAAAGAAGAAGAGAAGAGAAGCGAAGAGAAGTGAAGAGAAGAGTCTAAAACTCTACTAAAAGACGTAAAACCCGTAACCTAAATTTTTATTTTGTTTTATATTACTTACTAAGATATACTGGGTTATTGGAAACATGTCACGTACCCTTTGAGAGGTGATGGTAGAGGTCATTATGTATCAAATCACTTATAAGTACACGGGTCAAAAATGAACCAAACAGTGGACATTTAAAAAAAAGCTGTAACTAGTGAGATTTTTTTGCTTTCGTAATTAGTCCTTGTTCATGTCAATAACAATCACACTAATATTATAAAGGCGAAAGTTTGTGAGTGTGTGTGTTTGAATCTTTGTTACTTTTTCACGCTCAACGCCTGAACCGATTTGGATGAAATTTGGTATGTAGATGGCTTATACCCTGGATTAGAAAGAAAGAAAAACGTTTATTTGGACACACTTCGTGAAACACAAAAACAAAAAAAAAAAAAAATGAAAATAATGTTTTAAAACAATAGTGTGTGGCCTCACGGCTCCGCCAAATTAATATTAACATGATTAACACATAGGCTACTTTTTATCCCGGTCTACGCCGGAGAAACTGCGGGGCGCAGCTAGTAATTCATGAAATAAAAGAAATCTTACACCATACTTAAATAATCACCCCAAAGTCGTACCAATTTTCGTATTTTTTATCTTTCGTAACAAATTGCAAGTTAACTACATAAAATTACTAAGAAGCTTTATCGGCGTACTATTTAATAAACATCTACGCTTTATTCGTTATCCAACGAGTATAAACATTTTCGATAAATTCAAACTCAAGCATTTATTTCAAATAAACCAATTACAGGCACTTTTGAATTATCAATGGGTCGGTCAGTCAGAAAGATGAAGCTAGTTGCCCATTCCAAAGCATAGTAGATCCCTATGGAGAAGAACGGGCAAGAAACTCCACGGACACTCTTTTAAATCAAAATATTTTTACAAAATATTGGTTACATCGTTCTTGTTGAAAATATACATGTGAGAACAATGTAGAAAGACGTGCACGTTAAAAAGCGTCCGTAATAAAACGAAACTAAAACAACTTAATTAAAAATAAGCCATACGTTGTAAAAGTTGTTGTTTCCAAAGTAAGCGATACGTTGACAAATTACTGAATAAAGTAGATTTAAGTATTAAGAAAGAAAAATCAATCAAATATCATGTCCGCTGTTTTTTGAAACAATAAAATATCTCGTTGGTTATATTTTTGACCCGTTTACTGATGGTTTTATTTTAAAAGAGCTTTCACGGCTTGACAACCCCCCCCCCCCCCCCCCCCCGTTCTCCAGAGTGAAAGATTTGTTCCCCCTTTAGCGAAAAGCACTTACCAACGAAGAGCATTTCATTTTTATTAAGATAGATAAAATGCTTAAATGAGTAGTAACACGATGACATGACATGATAAAGGGCGTTCGTATTAAAGGCTCTCCTGTGGGAGTCTTTACTACGAACGCCTATCTGTAAAGGTATGACACGATGGTGTGACGCGACTCTGGTGGAACAATTTCTACGAAAACTTCACAACAAATCGGTCTACCGGAGTCGCTTCGCGTAGCGTATCTCATGTATAGAACAGGCATGTTCATTTTTCTCCATTATTATCATAAACGGAAAATTAGCAGTATCTCAATTGATGAAAAGCGCTTTAGATTTTCATTTCCAATAAAAAGTTTTACATCAGACACAAATGCCAACAATTTTATCTTTTATAAGATACTGCGATAAACTCATTCCGCTATCAATTACAAGATCCTTTTACTGCATCTGTGTTAATTATCTGAAATATAATTAACACAGATACCTACTTATTTAACAAAGATTTATAAAGTTTAATTTTCTGATCAAATTTGTAATCACTTCTTGTTGAATAATTTTAACAAAGCCTTTTATGGCAATTGTTTTGATGTGTTTGATGTCGACTATTTTATTAATTAATCATTTTATTTCAGAATAAAAAACATTCCATACATTGTTAGTAAATAATACTTATACCTATGTTAGTACTTAAAAGTATTAATTAATTATATATTTATTCAATATTATTCACAATTCAAATAATTATTTAATGTTAAAAAGGGCACCTCCGGAACCGTGGACGGCATTCCAGTGCCTCACAACCGGGCACTCAACCCTACCCAATATGGTATTCAGAAGGCCGTTGGTGCTGCATCGCACGCGGCACATCAGGGAGGCCACTCTTTTACGCACTATTGCCCTAAAGCAGTCTGTTCTGGCCTTAGCGAACATACCTGATGCACTGCAAAAGCGAGGCAACCCCAACAGCATCCTAAAACCATTATTGTACAGGACCCGTAGGGCATTGAAAGATCTACGCGTATAACTGACCCACAGGCTGCAGGTGTAAAATGACTGGCAGTATGCCTTAAAAAGAGCAATTTTGACATCCGCTGTGCACCTTGCAAACCTGCGCGCCAGCATATTGCATCTCACCGCCAATGCCCTACGTTCCCGCTCAATGTCTACATCATCTGAGAGGTCCTCGGTGACCCATATAAACTAGTTAACATCTATTTTAAATCTTGGAGTTCATAAATACTCAGATCTCACTCATCATCTTTATCTTCAATACATATCTTTATCAGCCGTCATCCCAGTAATTACCGCATTTTTACCAAAGCCATCATCTCTATCGCAATCCACTTGTCGTTTCCTTGGTCCTCTTCTATTTTAATTCAAAAACTCAGATTTTTAATTTTCAAGACATTTGTAATTTTGACATTTAGTCATAATTTTAGTAGTGCATTTTTAATCTCGGAGATTTAAATTGACATGTGCAAATGTCAAACTGACTTACATTACAGTATCAAAAAAGGTCATTTTAACATTTTCACTTGACAATTTAGTCTCCGAGATTAAACTCAAACTCAAAGCATTTATTTCAAATAAATCAATTACAGGCACTTTTGAATTGTCAAGGGGTCGGTCAGTCAGAAAGATAGGCGCCCATTCCGAAGAAAGATAAGAAGAAAAAGAAAAGAAAAGATAAAGATAAAAGATATTCCACATGTAAAGGATTGAATGTCAGCCAGTATTATACTAACGAGGCTTGATCAAAGCATCAATCCTTTACAGTACTCACACATGTGCTATGCAATTATATAATACAAAGGAGATTGAGTCTATACTATGCAATGATAAAAAGCAGACCATAGCAAATTCATTTTTGGTCATCATTGACTAGTTGCTAGTATGAGTGACATAGTGTGTGGCTAGTGGAGTGAGTGGCTAGTTTTACATGCGTAAGTATTCCGTGCGATCACCAAATTACTTAAATAATTTTTGTTATAGGTACCTACATGCAATTAACAAAGTTCTATATGACTAAATAATTTGCGTTATTAACATCATATAATAAGAGGCCGTACACGAAATTTTACCGATTTTGCAGATTTACGTGATTTTACAGTTATAATTATAATACTTATTTCTATAAGTTTTAATGCACAACATAAAAGATCATTTCAATTACATCTCTTTATCTGTTCTGTGTCAATTACGATCTAATGTATGAGCTATTTTTTAGGGTTTCGTGCCAAAATGGTAAAAAGGAACCCTTATGGTGTGACAGTCTGACTGTCTGTCTCTCTGTCTGTCATGAACTATGCTACCAACTTGAAATTTGGAGTTTTAGATGACGTTTTCGACTTTTGATGAAATGTTAAAATAAATACCGCCCCTCCCCCTTATCTCCGAAGTTTGCATAGATAAAAATCTGAAATTATTCTATGTGATAGAAGATTATGTATAGATTACAGGAAAAATAAAATGATGTCTCTAAATAGCATAGTTTTTCAGAAATCATCAACAAAAATTACATATAAATGATGGTACGGAACCCCGGTGCGCGAGTCCGACTCGCTCTTGACTGGTTTTTTATTTTTATTATTTAATTTTGATTAATGGACCTAAACTGGCGACTGGTTTGTGATTTTTTTTCTGTAAGAGGTTTAGAATATCACATGTTTATGAATCGTTTTAAAGTCTAAAGGGTTTGGAAAATTATAAAATAAAAATTTTGAGAAAAATTATATTTAACTTAGTGCATGCATGGAATGCACTACCATCGTCGAACATAGCCACTTTGTTCGACGACACTACTTTCCGCCTCGCTGCTTCACTGCGATTAGGAGCTCCTTCTTGTTCTCCTCATCGCTGTCACTGTGAAGTTGTCAACAGCCTCCGACAACACGGCCTGTCTTGCAGCCGAAGTGCGGGTCGCTTTGCGCGGCACGCGAACATCAATGACATCATCCGACGAGCTCTTTTCACCGTGCGCGTTCCAGCTGTATTAGAACCCAATGGCTTGGCACGCGACGATGGCAAGAGACCGGACGGCATGTCTTTATTTCCATGGAAGGTGGGAAGGCCCTTAGTGTGGGGCGCAACGTACGTCGATACTCTTGCGCCATCCCATCTTCCTGGTTCCGGCGTGCTGTGCTAGCACTGCTGCTGCGGCTGCGGAAAACTTCAAGCGGCGAAAGTATAATAACCTTATCGGTAATTATATTAGGTTGGGGAAAAAGTCTTTTCGCATTATAGTATGTATGAACTTAAAATAAAATCTCTTTGGCTATACTATTTGTATCTGGCTGGTTTTGGTATTATTGAAAGTTTAAATTTTAAAGAACATATTTCCAAATTCAAATTAGGAAAATGTGTGATTTTCATTTGTTTTCGTACTGTCAAGATGAGTGAATCTAATGAAGAAATTCGATACATTTTAAAATTTTACTACAAAAAAGGTAAAAATGCAACGCAAGCCGCGAAAAAAATTTGCGATGTTTATGGACCCAGTGCAGTGTCTGTGAGAGTAGCACAAATTTGGTTTAAGCGTTTTCAATCCGGAAATTTTGATGTCAAAGATGCACGTCGCTCTGGTCGCCCTATTACGGATAAAATGGATGCCATTTTTGAAAAAGTGGAGCAAGATCGGCATATCAGTAGTTACGACGTAGCTGAAGAACTGGGAATTGACCACAAAACAGTTTTGGCGCATTTGAAAAAAACTGGGTACACAAAAAAGCTCGATATTTGGGCACCTCACGAGCTCACTGAAAGAAACCTAATGAACCGTGTTCTCATTTGTCATTCTTTATTACGACGTAATGAAACCGAACCATTTTTGAAGAAGCTGATAACTGGTGATGAAAAGTAGATCACGTACGACAAGAACGTGCGAAAAAGGTCATGGTCAAAGGCCGGTCAGGCTTCACAGACTGTGGCGAAACCCGGGTTAACTCGCAACAAGGTGATGCTATGTATCTGGTGGGATTGGAAGGGCATTATTCATTATGAGCTGTTACCACCAGGCGGGACCATCGATTCTGAACTCTACTGCGAACAACTGATGTGATTAAAGCAAGAAGTTGAGAGAAAGCGGCCGGAATTAATCAAAAGAAGGGGTGTGGTTTTTCATCATGATAACGCCAGACCTCACACATCTTTAGCCACTCAGCAAAAATTAAGAGAGTTTGGCTGGGAGGTGTTAATACATCCGCCGTATAGTGCTGACCTTACACCTTCAGATTTCCACCTGTTTCGGTCTCTTCAGAATTCTTTAGGCAGTGTCAGGTTAACATCACGAGAGGACTGCCAAAACCACTTGTCGCGGTATTTTGATCAGAAGTCCCAAAATTTCTATAGCAATGGAATCATGTCCCTACCTACAAGATGGCAAAAAGTTATCGAACAGAATGGTACCTACATAGTTTAGATAAATGTAAATAATGTATATTAAAAAATGTTTTGAATTTTCTTAAAAAATGCGAAGAAACTTTTTCCCCAACCTATTATTTTCGAGCCGTTTGGGGTTGAAACCCTTGGGCCGTGGGGTCCGTGTGCTCATGGTTTATTCAACGAAATCTCCAAGCGGCTTGTTGACACTTCCCGTGACCCAAGGGCTGGCTTTTACCTTGGCCAGAGGCTTAGCATTGCCATATAACGTGGCAATGCCGCCAGTCTCTTGGGTATTTTACCAGTCGACTACGATGTGGAGGAATTTTTCGATGCCATATTTAAGTTTTTTAATAGTTTTAGTTATGTTAGGATATAATTTTGTTATTTTTAGGTTATGTTTATATTACATTTAAATAAAGTACCAGTTAGTCTAATTTTAGAGAAAATTGGCAAAGTTTGCTTTTAATTTCGGCTACTAGAATTCTCTTACATAAAATTATAACGACAGAAATAAACTTGAGTTCAAAATCAATCCGTATCCTGCAAAAAAAAAAAATGCAAAAAATTAAAAACATATGGCATTAAAAATATATTAAAATTTCTCTCAAATATATTAAAATTCTCGCACAATAAACTTGACTCAAAATAAAAATCCGTCTGTTTCCACATACACGCGTGTTTTAAATTAAAATATCTGCTTCTACCTAAACTACAGTCAAGGAAATTAATTGTTTATCAAATTGATATACCATTGCAATTTGCCGTCTTATAGTAAGTTCATTAAAAAGACAAAGAATAACAGATATGATTTGAACATACGGATAATTTGAGTTGGTAGTCGATTTGATAGACAATTACTTTCCTTGACTTTCCGTCTTCCTCCCAAAATATACCAACATTCTTCCTTTGTCTGGGTAATTCACTGGGGCCAGTAGCACCAGTAACTCAAACTCAAAGCATTTATTTCAAATAAACCAATTACAGGCACTTTTGAATTGTCAAGGGGTAGGTATATCAGAAAGATGAAGCTAGTTGCCCATTCCAAAGAGTAATAGGTTCCTGTGGAGAAAAACGGGCAAGAAACTCCACGGGACTCTTTTAAATCAAAATATATTATAAAATGATGGTTAGATAGGCACCTACAACATTCGAATGTTGAAAATGTGAAAACAATAGACGTGCAAGTTAAAAGCGTCGGTGTAATCACAGTAATAATTACAAAGGCGAAAGTTTGTGAGTATTTGTGTGTGTATATGTTTGTTGCTTCTTCACGCTCAAACGGCTGAACTGTTTTGGATTAGGTTTTTTTTTTGTAGATAACTTATACCCTGGATTAACATATAGGCTACTTTTTATCCCGGTCTACGTGGGTGAAACCGCGGGGCGCAGCTAGTAAAAAGATAAAAACTAAAAACAATTGAAAACAGAAACTAAATTAAAATAAACCGTGGTAGGTACAAGATGACCAGTAACTCTTTGCGCAAAATCTAAAGAAATGTGGAGTGTTCGCGTGCTAAATCGCGGCGCGAGAAGTTAATTTAATCCAAGACATATTTAGCTTTGCAAGCTGAGTGCACATTCTCGGACTTAAATACAGTTTATGCATCATATTTACTACTTTTATACTTTACTTTTTGTTATTGTGATATATGACATTCTGAACTGGCGTGTATTTATATTAAATGCAGTTGGCCGTATGACATTTCATGTGTGCTGAATGTATTATGCTTTATTTTTTCGATGAAAGTATTAAATCTTTATTAATTAAAAACTGGCCAAGTGCGTGTCGGACCACGTACAATGAAGGGTACCGTAGTTGAAAACAATTTAACCCGAAAACAAACTTAATACAATTGTAGTTGAAAGATTAGAAATCCTAGTAAAAAAAAATTATGCGATACAATTAGAAATTAACGATTTTGAGACTTTTCCTTTACTTGTGCTGTGCGACCTCGCTTCATGCCGAATTTCATGATTCTAGGTCAACGGTAGGTACGTACCCTATTGGTTTTGATTTTAGTTGATTTATTTTATTTATTTGAGTATCGAAATCAAAAAATAAAGAATAAAAAAAAATAAAGAATATAAAGAAAGAAAAAAAAAAGTTAAAAAAAAAAAAAAAGTTAAAATATAGAAAGTTATTAATAAAGAATTTGAATTTTGAATCTGAATCACATAAATCACATAAATGACAGTATTTTTTTAATGCGTTGACTTAGAAGCTTGATTTTTTTAGGACTCATCTTTCACGGCATGCATTGTAAGCGGAAACAAGAAGAGTGATTTCATGAAATAAATTATTATTATAACTTCCACGTTCCTCCAGTAAATATAATATAGTCTGTTTTTTTAACAAACGAGTACTGAGTTATGTCTTTTGCATATTTCCGATATTGACAGAGAGAGATGGGTCACAAACAATATCATCTGGTTCACTCACTAAAACACGTGCGACGCGCAAGTAGTTGATGACTCAACTGAATTACATGTAACTACAGCGTTTGGTTTGTGTGGAATGGAATTCATGTTGATTACGTGGACCAATAGCAACGCGGTCAACATTTTCGGTACTCGTTTGATAAAAAAAACAGACTATAGAATCGGCAATGAAATCAGTTACAAACATGAGTACCAATGCTAACAGTTAAAATTCGCGCAGTTAGCGACCAGCTGTGACTGCGACGGAAATAAACTTGTGCTTAGAAAGCATTGCATTTGTGCATACTTTGTTTCAACAGACCTTGTCCATTGGACTGCGTTCGGCACATTTTAAATTCGTAAATATTTTGGTCATAGGCTTTAGATAGAGTATTATTTATCCCATTCACAGATTTGCCTTTGATGCATTTTGTTGATCTCACACGGTTTGTGCACACTGACGATTTAATCTCATAGATTAACAAATACTCGTAGTTACTACACGATTCCAAGTGCGTCAATTTGAGATCGAAAAAATTCAATCAAACATGAACTGTTCACATACCATACGGCACAGCATGGTTAACAGTCATTCGTGGTAATTTCACAGAGCGATTAGTGTCTTTACTTTTATTCTTTCTGTTGCCATGGGCTCACAACCAAATGACATAGACAGATCGCCAGTCGCCCAATAATTATAAGAAAATCGTTACGATGCAGTGTGATCGTTGCCTAAATATCATTGTCAACGATTACTGCAATCGGTTGTATGACCAAAGCAATCCATTCAGTGTAAACCCAATGTCAGAACTTCGGAAGTTGTTCCCGAACCAATGGATGACATTCGTCATCCACTCGATTCAACAACATGCACAGAGTTATCGAACAAACCACAACTGCTCAATTCGCTACACTATGTTCACGATAGGATGGATGCTACGTCACCGTCGTGTGAAAATTTTGCACGACACGACCGATTTTATTAAAAGGGTAACATTGTGAATAAAAAATGAAAGTGAGAATGATGTACTTATGTCTAAAAACACTATCTATAATAACTAAATAAAATAACTTTACTTTCGGAAGTCGGTGTCTAGTTAAATGTATTTTCGTTTTTTGCCACTGACTTCCGAAATTAAAGTTATTTTTCACTTTGTAGTGTTGTTTTTGGAAGTCGGTTGTATTTTTTTGTAAAAAAGTTTTTATTTTTCACTTTTTAGTTGTGTACCTACCCCACACAAATTCTAATACCACTACCTGCAAAACAAACTAGAACATCGTCCATATAAAAGTGGGGAAAAAATACGTATTATTGAAGCTAACTCTAAAACTACCAAAGCAAAGTTAATCAATTTTATATGGGACCAACTGTGTGACCCTCTCGAATAAAGCAAAAAAAATCCAAATCGGTCCAGCCATCTTCGAGTAATCGGGGAACATACATAAAAATAAAAAAATAGGTTCCGACTAATTGAGAACCTCCTCCTTTTTGAAGTCGGATACAAGTGCCTACCTACCTACATACAGCAGGTTTTAAAATAATTATTTAAAATACTTATTTTTTTAGGCCACATGAATCCACTGAACGCGAGAAGTACAGAACCGTTCGAAGTAGGCATGTTGGACGTCTTTTGGCTGAAATCATGATGATAATGATGAATCATTTTACATACTGTGTCGTGCAACCTTCCCTGCGTGAACAGAGTATAGTGTGCACGGGACCGAACTCAAATATTCCAAACATCTACCAAGAACGTTGCGTCCATTTTTGTTTCATTATTTTGCCGTTTCTAAATCTGTGGAATTTCAAGTATGTCTATACGTGTTGCTAGGACGATTTAAATTCGACCTACCTTACGTAGCTGAGGTATTCGTCTTTTATATTGACATTTATATATTTTCTAAACAAGGTCAGTTCTGTTTTCTGTTTGTGTTGATTCATTTTGTAATTTATCGTGTATGGATGAGTATTGTGAAGCACTTCTGTACACGACAAAAAACAAACATTTAAGACAGGTTTTACCCGGAAAAACAGGTTCCAAAGAGTATCTGTATAAAATTTTAATTGTTTATTACTTTCAGAAGCTTCCTCATGTTATTTTAACACTTACCCAGCATATTACACCTATAATCTACTAACCATCTAACACTCTATAAAATAAAACCTGTCTCGGACCTAAGACTGTATGAGTTTCTGATATTGGATTCCGCCCAAGACCAACGTTTTGAATTAAATAAGTTTTGTATCCTATTTTAGAACATTCGAACGCTGGTCACAACTCAAGTTTGGGTCTAGGACAGTTCGTAATGTAATGGTATTTGTCGTACTGTTCGAAGTTAAGATATACCCGTTGAATAAATGCGTGGTTGCAAACATACTGGCATAGTGTTAGTTATGTTACTGGATATTTTTTGCTGAATAATTTATTAGCCCAAATAGCGTAGCTTGTTTACACAAAACGGGGAGTTTATAGTGAATAGACAAAATATGGATCTTTACCAGACTTCACTCATAGAATAAATCGGTATCATCATCATCATTGGCAGCCTTGTTCCACCCACTGCCGCCTCACCCTTCTCTCTTTTGTGCGGTACTTCCTTGGTCTGTGCGAGTCTCATCCAAGACTTTCCCGCGAGCTTCTCTGTAGGTCGTGCACCCACCTGGCCATTGCTGGCACGCTCCTTCTACCGTTTCTCGGCAACCATTCCGTTAGGGCTCTGCTCCACCTGCAATCACCACATTTAGCCTAGTGTCCTTTTTTTTATCTTGTGGAAATTCTCATGGATGTCCTCCACCCTGGGGTGGGTGGAGGAGTCAGTCAGTCTTTTACTGACTAAAACCACACGGTGTTCTGCTGCTACCTATAACCGGGGTGCTAGAGTGCTAGAGCGCATTTCGTCACGCTCCCCCGGCTAGGTAAGTTAGTACCTGTGCAGGTGTGTGTGTAGGTACTTTCCGAAGGACCCATGTCCGAACTGCACCTGTGTCAGCCGGAAAGTAAGGGCGCCATGCCCTCTCTTCGGCCACTCCCTCACAACGGGTCTTACTGCCGCTATGGTAGCGTGCCTAGTGTCCTGCCCACTTCCATTTACCCGCTACCCGTAGTCCTCTTGAACCTTAGTCCTACGACGGCGTCAGATCTCTGAATTACGGACTTGGTCTTTTAGTGATAGGCTTAACATGGCGCGCTCCATAGCCCTTTCTGCAACTTGGACTTTGAACGCTCGAACGAAACGGACGCTCACAAGAGACTGTGTAGGTAACTGTTGAAGGAATAATATAATTAAAGAACAATGTTAGAAGAATTGGAACAGCTTTATAAAAGAACAAAAATAGAAGTGACAAGTATAGTGTAAAGAGTACAAAACCATAACTTTTAGCCTATAGGTATACACCTAATAAGTATGAATATACAACAGTAACACAGTCTCTTGTGAGCGTACATGTTTCGGCCCCATATGTCATGGTAGGCAAGACACATTGTTCATACAATTTGATTTTCAGGCATTGTGGTATATTCCGATCCCTAAAAACATCATCGTCCAGCTTGCCAAATGCCGCCCAGCCCAGATGTATGCGTCTCGAGATTTCCTTAGTTTGGTAGTTAGTTTGAAAGAAGAAATTGGTATATGAAAGGTTTATTATGTGGACACGATCAAACTTTATCAAACAGGATCAGACTTATCACATCCACCATACCATGACTTACCATTCCACTTGGGTAGGTAGGTAGGTACCCTATGTCGGAATGTAGAACGACCTTTAAGACGCAGATATATGCCAACGGCCTTGAGTGCATAGTTTGCGTGTTCTGTGCTGAGCTTACTCAACGCGTCATAGGTCCACCCAGTAATAGGACTCGCCCATCAAGGAGCGCCGCCGTCCCAAATTAGACGCATTGGGTAAAAGGTACATAAAAATACGCTTGATAGTTTTTGTGTGATTCTCAGTTTTTTATCCGCGTTAGACTTAACTTTATAAATTAATAATAAACTATGTACCTAATAATTAAACAAAATCTAAAATATTCACATAAATAGTTATTTAAAAAATGCTCTAATTTAACATATATTTTTTCCAAATAATTAACACTACTCGTTTATACGTGATCTTCAGTTTAAAATTATTAAAAGTCGGTTATCGGAGATATCTTGTTACCATCATCACATGCCTAGCTTTTTCCCAACAATTGTTGGATGGTTTCCAGTCTGGATGTAGCTGAATACCAGTACTCTACATGAAGCGACTGCCTATCTGACCTCCACAACCACTACACAGCCAAAATTATGTTGAATCGATTAAAAAAAAAATGAGATAGTATTAGGCTAGTCTTTAGACTGTATTTGAAGCCATATGACGTCATAGAAAACCTTACCACATAAGTATTAGTTTTGTTCTCAAGTTTTTAGTTGGTTTAATTTTTTTTCAATTAAATCCTTTCGTAAACTAAATCGTATGGCAATAGAACTGTAAGGCCTCATTTACGTACACGCGGAGCGTCGCGCGGCGCGTTAAGCGGCGCGGCCCGCACTAAATTCAAACATAGGGCGTTCTATTAGAGCGTTTGCGGAGACGCGATTTTACACGCGTTTGTTTGAATTGTAGCGTCACATGGGGCGGGTGAAGCGACGGGTGACGCCGCGGCGGATGCGGCGGGTGACGTAGCGGGAGACGCGGCGGGTTTCTTCGGTTTAACTTCTTTATAACATACTTAATGTTAACGGAGAAAACGCTTGACGCCCCGCAGCCCGCCCCACGCACCGCGCCGCCTGACGCCCCGCGTGTCTGTAAACGAGGCCTAAGGTTTAGCCGGGTCATAATCCGGTTGTTATTCATTCAGAAGTACCCTGGAACACGTGTACGGTATTAGAGGTAATCTTCTACATGCGGGAATTACACTTCTCGCCGTATGACCGCACTGTTTGTCATTATATCGAGGGGTAGAATAATAGATTGGCCATCTTTCACACCACACGAGCTGCGGTTCGAATTTCAAATATATTATACCTATCATGAATCATCTACCTACTATGTTGGGGTCAGCTTCCGGTCTAACCGGATGCAGCTGTATACCTGTATTTTACATGGAGCGACTGCCTATCTGACCTCTACAACCCAGTAACTGGTTAATACTATGCCCTTTGGTAAGACTGGTTGTCAGACTTTCGGGCTTCTGACGACCCGTAACGACTGTCAAAGATCCACGAATGACAGCCGGGACCAACGGTTTCGAGACACGGAGGGTTCTCGGTATGTAAAGATGGTCACCCATCCACGGACCAACCGCGGCAAGCGTAGCTGATCGATCGACCCGTGCGGCTGTTATTACTTAGCCACGAGCCCCTCTATACCTATCATGAAAAAATATTAATATCATGAATATTTTTCATTAAAAACTTTTTACAAAAAAAAAAAAAAAACAACGAAGTGAAAAATAACTTGAATTTTGGAAGTTGTTTTGTGTTGTATTTTTCACTTTGTAGTGTTTTTTTGGAAGTGGGTTGTGTTTTTTTTCGTAAGAAAAGTTTTTATTTTTCGCTTTTAGTTGTGGTACACCTAGGTGATGTACAGGACTGCAACAACTATCGAGGAATAAAGCTCATGTCACATAGTATGAAGGTATGGGAGAAAGTAATAGAGAACAGACTGCGAGAGGAGAGTGAAATTACCCCGAACCAGTTTGGGTTTATGCCAGGTCGAGGAACAATGGACGCCACTTTTGCACTCCGCCAATTGTGCGAGAAGTACAGACGTGCACACAAGAACTTGCACATGGTGTTCATTGATCTGGAGAAAGCGTATGATAGGGTACCTCGGGATGTGTTGTGGTGGGCCTTGAAAGAGAAAGGTTTGCCCGGGAAGTATGTAGAGTTAATTCGTGTTATGTACAGTCAATCTCGTACCTACGTCCGGTCGGCTGCTGGGAATACCGACGAGTTCAATGTGGCTGTTGGCTTGCACCAAGGGTCGGCTTTAAGTCCTTACCTCTTCCTGTTGATTATGGATGCTCTGACGTCGAATCTACAGGAAGAGGCACCCTGGTGGATGCTGTTTGCCGATGACATTGTTCTTGTCAGTGAAGATGTACCTGAGATTCGGAGCAGATTGGAGAAATGGCAACAGAAACTGGAGAATGTTGGCTTGAAAATCAGCAGAACCAAAACTGAATATATGTTCTGCGATGTCGGCGGTATCTCCAGTTCTGGAGCCATAGCGCTTGATGGTGCGCTTCTCCCAGTCTCCTCCGACTTTCGGTATCTCGGTTCACTCGTGCAAAGCGATGGCGAAGTAGATCGGACGGTTAAGCATAGGATTAACACTGGATGGATGAAACGGCGGCAGGTCACGGGAACAATCTGCGACTCCCACATTCCCGTTAAACTTAAGGGGAATATATATAAAACAATGGTTAGACCTGTTGTCTTGTATGGATCAGAATGTTGGGCCACAAAAGGGATGAATGAAAAGCAATTGCATGCAGCTGAGATGAGAATGCTAAGAGGGATGTGTGGTGTTACACGAATGGATAGAATAAGAAATGAGTACATAAGAGGAAGTCTGAAAGTGGCACCGGTGACTGAAAAGTTGTGCGGCAATCGGTTGTCATGGTATGGGCATGTGATGCGGAGGAGTGAGGAAAATGTCGTGAGGAAAGTTTTGATTATGAATGTCGATGGCTATAAGAGTAGGGGAAGACCAAAGAAAGGATGGATGGATTGTGTGAAAGATAACATGGCTAGAAAGGGGCTGACTACCGAGATGACGAATAATAGAGAAGTATGGAAAAAAGGGCATGTTGCGCCGACCCCAAATAGATTGAGATAAGGGCAGGAGAATGATGATGACCCCACACAAATTCGAATATAACTACCTGCAAAATAAATTAGACCATCATCCACATAGACCAAGTAGGAAAAATACGTAGGTACTATTGAAGCTAACTCAATAACTACACAAGCAAAGTAAATAAATTTTACTATTTAAATCGGACTACTCGTTAGAATAGAATAGAATACTCCTTATTATGCACACCATTTAAATTACAGGTTACAATGTTACAATGTTGAAATTTTACATAGAGTGACTCAATGGGCGGTCTTATCGCTAAAAGCGATCTTTTACAGACAACCTTTGGATACTCTTTATAAAGTTATGCGTTGTCAATGTGGTCACTTACATAAAAAAAATATTCGCCTCGACTTGAGAAACTTCTCCTTTTTTTGTCGGTTAAAAAATGACGGAAATCGATTTATTTATTGATTCTAAACAAAATTATTTCCGATTAAAATATTCAGTTGCTTAAAACCTAGTATTCGGTGTTTTGTGACGGCCCAATGGTTAAGACCTCGCCTTTCATGAACGAGGGGATTCAAATACGGGCAAGTACCATTGTGTCTTTTCATTCATGTTTTTTTATGTGATTTCTGAGTTTATCGTGGACATTATTGACAACGATGAAGGAAAAAATCGTGAGGAAACCTGGACTTAGTTAATACTATACCTTCCTAACTATACCTATACACCCCCCGTCCCGTACCGTCTTGAGCAAGCGTGGTGTGAAATGCTCGTGCCTACTCTATAGGGGAAGAGGGTTTGCCCTGCAGTGGGACAGAAATAGTCTGGTATTTACTTATCGACATTAATGCATTCATCTTCGTATACACTTAACATTACAAATAAACATTTTAATGATGAATTCTCGGAATTTGTTTCACCTTATTATAACTCTTAAATATTTTGTTGGTGTGTGTTCTTGACTCTTCAATAAAACTAGTGGACTGTTCAACAAGTGTATAATGGTAAATGTA
Source organism: Cosmia pyralina (assembly GCA_946251885.1). Lineage (NCBI taxonomy): Eukaryota > Metazoa > Arthropoda > Insecta > Lepidoptera > Noctuidae > Cosmia > Cosmia pyralina. The sequence goes on along the minus strand of OX276350.1, from coordinate 20,392,590 downwards.
AAGAAAAACAGAACTATGTAATAATCGGCAGACGAATGACGGACAGCGACCGGTCGCTGTTAGATGGAATTTTGAAGTGCAGAGAAGGTCAGGGGCGCGCGCCGGACGGCGCGGCCGCGCAGCCGCCGCAGACTCGCGTGGCCCTCGCTGATTGGCTCGCGCCGCGTCGTCAGCCCGCGCGCCTCGCGCACCCCGCCTTCGTCTCAGGCGGGACCTGAGTCCGCGCGTGGACATGCTCCCCGGGTTGAAGTGGTAGCTTCAAAAAAGTGGTAGTGGGCAGATGTTGTTGAAGGCGCGTCGAATAGTCCCTTTCTTGGTCTTCAACTCGGCGACCCTCACGACGCCGTCGGAGCCCGGGTACACCTGCACGACGCGACCCAGCAGCCAGCACAGAGGTGGAAGCGCCTTATCCTTTACCAGGACGAGGCTCCCCACGTTGATGTCTCCTGATGTTGTAGACCACTTGGTCTTCTGCTGTAGCAGAGATATGTATTCTGTATTAAACCTTTTCCAAAAATGCTGCTTAATGTATTCCACCCTTTGGAATCGCTCGAGTCGACTGATGTTTCCGCTGTCAGCCATCTGATGTTGGTGTTCAGCAGAAATAAGCTGCCGCGCCATGGCAACCAAGGTGTGGTAGCTGTCTTCAAACTTGAAGCGCTCGGCGTAGGCATCCTCAGGGTATTCCGACAACTGCTCAATCTCGGTAACACGCCCGTCCTTATCCAAAATCCAATGGAGGCTTTCCTGTTTGAATCACTCGAAAACAGCGATGTCGCGGCGCAATAGATCGGCGCACGCTTCACTGGCGACTCCAATGTTTAATTATCAATCTTCTCTCGTTAATAGCGTTGTCAGTTGTCACAGCGCGGCGCAATAGATCGGCGCCCGTGTAATAATGGGACTTCAAGATTTAAATTCTTCTTATAGCGTCGTCTCAGCACAATAGATAGGCGCACGAGTCTCGGGGCCAAAGTCCGCGTCGCCGACTTTACTTTTGTTCTCGGCACGATTCTTCCTTGCCGGTGGTAGGACCAATGTTGGTGTGTGTTCTTGACTCTTCAATAAAACTAGTGGACTGTTCAACAAGTGTATAATGGTAAATGTAAAGAAAAACAGAACTATGTAATAATCGGCAGACGAATGACGGACAGCGACCGGTCGCTGTTAGATGGAATTTTGAAGTGCAGAGAAGGTCAGGGGCGCGCGCCGGACGGCGCGGCCGCGCAGCCGCCGCAGACTCGCGTGGCCCTCGCTGATTGGCTCGCGCCGCGTCGTCAGCCCGCGCGCCTCGCGCACCCCGCCTTCGTCTCAGGCGGGACCTGAGTCCGCGCGTGGACATATTTTGATATTTTATAGTGGAATCGACCACCATCAAAAACATACATTGAATAGAGAAAGAAAAAATAAAAAGAAAAATTGTTTAATCTGCACAAACAAAACGCACATTAGAAAAAAAAAATTACATTATTACAAAGTAGCAAAAAGCCACATCTATTTATCATATAAAAAAAACGTCATCTATCTATCATATATAGGTGGGTGGTGTGTGGATGACCGAAATAAAAATCTTCACTTCTTGAAACTCCTTTTTTAATTTTTAAAAAACTTCTTTTACATAAACTACGTCTTGCTTGACTAATCTCCTAGCTCGCTCGCCCTCTTCCTTCCGTCCTCCCTCCACACATACTCTCCCATTCACTCATCGCTGCATTCATACTTCAACTTATTTTTTAAATTATGATGCGTTCAGAATTAACATCCTATAGTATATATAAAAATGAATCCCCATTTCCCGTGGTCACACCATTACTTGAGAACGGCTTGACCGATTTGAATATTTTTTATTTTGTTTTATTCTCCTCTTTACTGGGGTGGTTTAAGTTTAAGGTTTGACATTTTTTTCCGAACCCTATTTTGTAAATACCTCATTTACATGTTGTCACTGCACGAGATCGGCTGAAATAATTGTGAAAATAGTGGGTTTGATATTATTATTGATGGGGCTGCGAAAACCGGTTGCATTTCAGAAAAAAACATTGGACGAATTTGAAAAAGCGTTTTGCAGTCTACTTGTAATATTTGAAAAATGATTTATTAAAATTTTAGATATATTATATAAACTATATTATATCTATACTAATAGGGGGCTCGTGGCTAAGTAATACAGCCGCACGGGTCGATCGTTCAGGTTAAGGCTTGTATTCATGCCAGTGACCTTGTGCATTTGGGCGGAGCTAACTACCTCTCTCCGCGCCACTCCGCCACCCGCATGCAACGAACGATGCGCCGCGACCGCGCCGCCATCGCGCGTCTTCGCGCCCCGCACTGAATTCGTGGACGAGTGCGGGGATGATATAGACATGAACTTTAAACGATCGCATTTTTAATTTATTATAATTAAAAATAGACATGTTTTTAAAAAGTAACAAAACCAAATAATTTTCGTTTGTATTGCAAAGTAGTAGATATTTTTTTTATATTCTTTTGATAAAAAATGAAGGAGTAAAATGGTTTCATCTCAACGATTTGGAGGTGATTTGGGGTTTTTTTTTTCTTATTATGTGATACCGATAGAAAAATTATGGCTAAACCAAATTACGATTCGTATCATGTAGATTACTAACAATTTTTTTCAGATGTAATTTCTCTGTAGGTTCCGGCAAAAAACTGCTTCATCTTCACGCTGTTTTTAAGCTTTTTTCGAAAGAGTGGCCTTAAGCTACGCTTGTCACGGTTGTCCTTGTGACCATCTTAAATAGTAACTAATTGGATAAAACCACTTATGATGACACGGAGAAGCTACTGGAATAAAATAAAACCTTACACTTAATGCTCTCATCTTTCGTACTTGACGTACTATCACTTAACTTTCATACACACAGATGCTCACATTCAACATTCAAATTCACATTTATACACCTTTACACTCACAGTAACACTCCTTAGTATTCATACTCACACACCCCCATTTTCACATTTACACACCTTCATAGTCATAGTCACATTCACACACCCTCATACTCACATTCACACACCCCTACTCTCACTCACACATTTGCATGCTTCTTGTCTAGTTTTAATTTTCTCTTTTTATTTTAAATCGCCTGTTTTTATAACACTTGAAACAAGTAATTTTATGTTAATATTTTAAGTTTTGGAAGAGCGGAGTCTCCTAACACAGGCTTTTTTGCTTAAAAGGAGACTCCAATCACTAGTTGTTTAATTTACTTGTATAAACAAATAAAACATAAAAAAAAAAAAAAAATCTTTACATACCGAGACCCCTCCATGCCTCGGAAAGCACGTTATGCTATTGGTCCCGGCTATCATTCTTGGATCATTGACAGTCGTTACGGGTTATCAGAAGCCCGAAAGTCTGACAACCAGTCTTACACAGTAAGTGGGTTGTGGAGGTCAGATAGGCAGTCGCTCCATGTAAAATACTAGTATTCAGCTGCATCCGGTTAGATTGGACGTCGACCCCAACATAGTTTGGAAAAGGCTAGGCAGATATACACGTAAGTATACTTACTTATATTTATATATCTATACCTACCAGTTGGATTTGAAAAACTGTTTTTGCATTTGATAGCCCAATTCTTGAGGAAAGTTATAGGCTACGCATCACGCTGCGACCCTTAGAAGCCGAGCTCAAAGAAAAAAAGTGAGGCAGAACGCTAAGCGGAAACGAAGTAATAGTTTGGGCAGGCGATGCTATACGACGCGGTTTTTCATAAAATGACGAAGACTATCAAACACAGCTTACTGAATTGATCATTGAAGGTATTTATCCAATATCTGAATTGCCAAAGGGATGGTCTAATCCTACCAGGAATCACAATCTAATCAATTAGAACAGAAACCTTTATCAGTTTTCTTAATATTTCTTCAAACGCTCTACCCGTGTTACAGAAGTAAACGCGAATGCTGTAAAAAAAAGCTGCCAAGTGCGAGTCGGACTCGCATACGAAGGGTTCCTTGTCACCGTACAATATTTAACACTACATACATTTTTTTTAATACTTTAGTAAAAAAAAAACACGTTTTTTTATTAGGTTAATTTTTATCTTTATTTTATTTGTTGATATAGGGGCCATAGTAGTGCATACTCTATGAACATTTCAAGCGTCTACCTATTACGGTTCCAAAGATACAGGCCTGTGACAGACTGAGGGATAGCGGAGCCTTAGTAATAGGGCGTCGGTATCCTTTGGGCACGGAACCCTAAAAAAGTTAGGCTGTGGCGCTTCGTGTGACGACGACGTTAACAAATAGGTGCCATTTTTCTCACGCATCTGATTAAAGTTTGTCAAGATACGATAAGATTGGATGGATGTGTACCTTAAAGAAATGACGGAAAGTTTTAAACTGATATCTGTGTTTCAGATGAATTTGTTTCGGTTCTTTTCCGGGTTCGGGAGATATTGGGTATGATTGTACCACAAAAAAACATAAGCAAAGAAATCAATTTTATTTTATTTTTTTTTGTTTTTAGACACGTAGATACTTACCTAATAGGATATTACACCCATTTTTGAAAAGTATCTCAATTAGATTCTAAAGTAAAGAAAGTAAATTAGCCACTAAAAAAAAACTTAAAATTTTTATTCAATCGATAAGTGCCATAAAAATGCATCTGAATGTTACATTTTCAAATTTCGCGCGTAATTTGGCGAAAACGCTGGACGCAGTGAACGCCATATTGCTTTGTGGTCATGACGTCAGTTGGCTGTGTAAACAAACACTTTCTAAGCGCTGATCAGTTGACAGTTGACATTGACACTTTTTAATTTACACAGCCGTATGACGTAATAACATGGCGGCTACTTTCATGGTATTAGAAAACAGAAAAAAAAAACTGAAAACTTTGAATTGAATTTTATAATTTATGTTGTTATTTTATGACCTAAAACTGACATTTTCCTACTGCTTTTTGCCTAAACTATCAAAATAATATATTTTTAGATTTTGTCCCTTAACCCGTCGCGCGCCAATTAGCAGACACAATTGAAATTCTATTGTTATCTGTACACATGGTGTACAATCGACATTTTAAGAGTTAAAGAGTAAAATACCGTATTATAAAATGACACACGGATAAGACACTAAAACAATATGATACTACCGTACTGTGTCGATCACAGCTCCCGAATGAGTAGTGTATCACAAATCCTATACAACACGGGGGCTTTCACAGAACAACAACACCCCTTCAAAACATTGACAAAATACGTGCCGACCCACATTAAAAACCCATATCCAACGTGGCCTTTACCTTAAGATAATCCCCTTTCATCTCACTAAATACGACAGCAGGTACTATAAATCGCGATAAAAGATCTAAATCAGGGATGGTCAAAACATCAAACGTTCCATTTTTGCTTGAACGTTCGATTCCTATTCACCGTGCCACAGAACCCATTTCATTTTGTCTAGCTTACCCTTTCATGTAAACTATTCAATGATTTTCATACCAGTATAAGATAGCTTTTCAGATCTCCTCATGTGAAAATACAGGTGCCGATGTTACAAATAATTTTATAAGGAAAACGATAGGATTTTGGGAGTAAACAGACATCGCATTGCACGCGAGTATTGTGCTATCTGTTTCATGTTTGAGCAGATTTCATGCGATACTATTTTCCTGTACGGTTTTTGCTGCGGTATTTTTAGAGATAAGCTGTGTAAGGATTTGGGCGCGGCTGTAGAGTTTTAAAAGAATGCGGTGGTAACGTTTATTTTGTGCCTAGAACCGCGCAACGATACAACGTGTATGGTATTGAATGTCGACAGTTTCGATAGTCTCTCGGGTGAATTTGAGCATTTAATATTCGTAAAAGAAAGTGATTTTCTATATAAATAAAACTCTTCAGCGCAAAAAACGACCTAAAACATTTTATTATTTGGGACGAACACCACAAAATCGCACTGAGTACCCATTTTCACGAATCATCTTGCAAACTGACCTGTTTTGCCAAAACCGGAGAAAGTCACGGTTGACCTGATAACGTTTGAACGCGAATAGCCACGTTTCCTTTATAATAGCCTATGAAAATAAACAAGCATTAGGGACGTCATTTAACCAGTGAGAATAGTGCGTTACGATTTGTTTTTTCCTCAAAAGTATCTAGGATTTTTAGGGATAAACGCAACGATATTCTTCGTATTTTTTTTTTTTTGTTTGTTATACATGCTGACGGGATCAGTGAAGCTTTCAAGAATTTCTCTCGGGGACTATGCGAGTGGGGAAATCGGAAAAATCGAGCCGAAGAAAGGATATAGGAGAATAGGATGAAGCTGCAGTAAAGTTCATAAAATCGGCTTGATGAGTTTGAACCGATTTATGAAGTGAATTTTTGAATGTTTTTTATATACGACAGATGTAAAGGGTAATTAGAAGGTTGAAAGTCGTACAGCTGGTTATCTTAGAAGGTCGATATAATCCCGAATTAGGTTATGAAGTCGCTTCATGTTTAATACGATATTTGAAATTTCAAATATCGATAGATATGGATATAAGATATCTATTTCTTGATATGAATCCATATAATTATTATATAGACAGAAGAAGACGATCTTAGCACAGAAGGGAAAATGCTACACAAATGATGGAACAAAAACCTATTACGGCGTATACATATAGGTCAGACACATGCAATACAAATAGTGACGTCAAAAACAAAAAAATCTGAATTCCTCATACCCAGGGGTATTCGAAAATACCCCATGTATGTTCCGCGATTTTTTGTAGTTATCTATTATTTTTTATTTTTGTAATTGTTTATTATACAGTTTTCTGCAGGTGGAGCTTCAAAAATTCATATCTTTTTTTGTAGTGGGTATTTTTCAGATATTTTTTTTGTGACATTGTGACGACAATGTCACAAAAAAAAATCAAATCAAGACGTTGAATGTTACTTCCATGTCACAAAAAAAAAAAACTTTTTCTTTTTGACGTTACTATTTGGACCACCCTGTATATGCAAACATAAAGACAGAAACCCATTTTCCTCATCAAACTGACTACTTTACCCCGAAATAAGTGCTCGATACATTTATTTCCTTTTACCGATTCAGCGTCCATATTGGAACATGTTTATGCATGTGATATATTGATATTCCCGGCTTACAGAAGACAATACCGGACCGCAACCATGAAAAAAGCCTCCCATTTTCAATGTCAATAAAGGGTCAAGAGATAGTTTTGTGTAGAGGGATCCCGGAATAAATGGTATAAATGAGGGTAGTAGTAGTCTGGGGGAAATATGGCATGTTTTGTAAATAGGGCAAAACGCTAGAAGCTTGTGTTATGCTTATAACGTCGAGTGTTGCAGTTTGCAATGTATGGATTTAGATAAAATTAGCATTGTGGAATAGTTTGTGTTGTTGTAGCAACAATAGTGTATTTGTATCAAAAAAGGACAAAAAAGTTTCTGGAATGGCGACCATTTACTGAAGTTTCAGAGACACAATCGAATAGATTGATGAGGTAAAGGAGGTAGTCATTTGATGTTTATGGCTCGGAAAAGAGGAAATCTATGGAGTGGTGATAATAAGTATAATAGAAAACCAGCGTAAGTAGTGATGGGTCAGTGCCCAGTGGTCAAGGCCTCGCCTGTCATGCACGAAGTAGTGGGTTCAAATCCGGACAAGTACCACTGTGACCTTCATCAATTCATACGTACTTTCTGAGTTTATCTTTGACATTTGTGACATCACTGAAGGAAAAAATCGTGAGGAAAACAGGACTTATACGAGTAGTTAATATAAGTCAGAAATCGCCAACCCGTCTTGAGCAAGCGTGGTGATCAATGCTCGTGCCTTCTCTGTATGAGAAGAGGCCTTTGCCCTTGTGACAGTCTGTCGGTTACCCCAACTTAACAACAAAATATTATGATATTGTTTTAAAGCCAGCGCATCTGTTGAATCACTTGTGGGACATAAATTAAGAGCAAAAGTCCTGAGTGTGGCGGCTGACAGGTCGGATGCAATAATTCAACTTATTTCTAAAGTATTCCTAAAAATATCCTATTTCTAATTTTAAGAACAATACAACGTCGCATCTGTTGACTCTAAAGTGGGTCCAAGTGGTCCTCGAAAACAATTGACGAATGAGACAAAGAAACGTTTGGGATATGGTATGGCGAGGAGGTTGGCGAAGGGTTCGCGGAGTCAAATGTGGTGATTTTAGGATAATGAAGAGAAATGTTGGGCAGTTGGTTTTAGACCGCTTCTAGAGTCGGACGTCCGATCTAGGTTAGTTAAGTTAGGAGACATAGTGAATACCAAGAGGCCATGCCAGAGAGGGCTGTCGCAAGACAGCGAGTATTAGTTATTAAGTTAAATATAGTTGGGTTAAAGTCCAGATTAGACTAATTTAGTACTTAATGTAGTATATGTGTGTGAATGAGGGCCAAGGCGTGGAAGAATGCAGGGAGAAGCCGGTGGCGTAATTGGTAATACCTGCAGTATTTAGTAAGTGAGTTGCAATCTAATTCCCTTCAAGGAGTTATTCGGTAAGTGTCATCTTTACTTAAGTTAACTTAATCTTTATTAATAGTGTGTATACATAGTAGTTACGGACTATACCATTATAATGTTGCCTTGCAGGTTGATTTGTATTGAGGCTTGATAGATAAGTGATATCGCTGACGAGCGATTAATGATCATTTATTCCAGCATGGCGAAATTACTCTTACTTAATATCGTAATTTATAATTAATGCTATGTTCTCTCGTATTTTGTGTCCATCTCCTATTCCATACCTCAGTAGATTATTGTCGCTTGCAGTTGGTTATAGGGAATCGGGGAAGGCCTTTCTCCGACATTAGACTTATGACAACTGATGACGATTACTGATCTCTAACTGACGCGCCATTTATCAAATCAAATCGTGGAAGGCAGAACCAAAAATACTCAGTTCATTTAAAACAAACTAGGCTATAAAGCCGATCTGTAATTGGTTACAATTACAGCGCAACCAAACGTTAGTGATAATACCTACTTCCAAAAAAGCCTCGCTACAGAGCATGTTGCGTGACGCCTGGTAACGCACATTTCCAGGGAGAGGGGTTAGGCATCACCAAGTACCTTAAACTGAATTGGTAGCCGTTTTAACAACGCTAGGGAGCCTGTCTCGAGAAACCCGTCCGTTCTGTAGGACTTTACCTAATTTCGTCATTATTTATCGAGACATGTATTGGAAGCAGGACGGTTCACGCCCGGACTGCATCCTCTAAATGAGGAAGATTAAGGAAATGTGAAGTGACCATGTACCACTTTGGCGTATACCAGGTTCTATCGTAATGGGTTCTGCTAGAGACTGAGTCTACGAAGCGCTTGTGCATTGTGTTATTTTAATAGAAAGGGCTAGGTCGCCGTAAGGGTGTCAATCATATTAGCACGCGTTTAGAATTACTCAACACTTGTCTTCCTCAATGGCTGTAGGACTTCGTAGTACTCTGTCTTAGGATTGAGTAAGACATTTATTTAGTGCTTAGGAAACGTGTTCTATTAGAATCGTATTAGTGTCCTCAGAGGTTCTATGCGTTAGGTCTAACAGAACACGTACTTGAGACAAATTGACGTTGTAAAACGGTTCCCGGTCTCTCTGAATTGGGTACATTGTCATCAGACAAATTAACGTAGTTATAAATAAAGGATTTAAGCGCAAGCGTAACGATCCCTTTCCTCCTTCACATCTTCAGGAAAGAGTTGTAGATACCAGCTCCCGCCTGCGAGAGGGGAGACGTTGGCCTTACAACATTAATAATACTAAAACATAATTATATAAGACAGAGACGTGTTGCTGGGGAGTTTGTTGCATCACTTCTTCTCCCCAGCCCAAACACTAGGAAGTGATGAAGGGTGGGGCGTTTTGGACTGTCTATAAACCTTCAAGAGTTGATCCACAACTCTATTACAGATTGACCATTGAGGTTTGATTCTCTGTAACTATATTATCTAATACTTAATTCTTGAATTGTGTATTCTTTGCCTCTGGCCAATAGTAGGCTTTTATTAGAGTCTATCCAAACTATATTAAATAATGATTCTTGAGATTCGATTCTCATCTCTATTATCAAGTAATTCTTGATAAGTAGTATTCTTTATCTTAGACCAATAATTCGGTCAGACTGACATGAACACGGTGTCTTGCAGATATACTTGTTGTGCAAGGGGTGAACTTCCAGGGGTTGGGTGACCACAACTATCTTTTATCCAGTCCAAGGACTGATAGGGACCATGTCTCCTTCAGAGCATGATGTTGACGCAATGCCGCTGGAACTGGCCGCCCCGTTGCTAGACAAGGACGGTCGCACGGTTACCGCAGGGAAGGCCGCTTCGTCACGATTATCAGTTCGCAAGAACTGCTAGGGAACATGTCTCCAAAAGAGCATGTGTCGACTCAATGCCGCTGAATTACCGCTTGGGTCACTTTATGGAAGTTTTGCTCTGAGTGCTCCGAGCGTAGATGTGAGGTATCGTGTGAGTAATGACTGATCAATTGCCTGTTACGCCAGCGTAAGGGTTACTCACAGTTTTATATATTATAACAATATACTTTGCATCCCTCTATTGTTTATTACCTTTGTAAAACCACATCCAATGTATTTTCATGAGTTCCTTCATTCAATACAATCGGTGGGGGAGTGTCCAGTCTGGAGACGAGCTCTACAGGGTAGTGCGGGGTGGAGCACTACCTTTTCCCCATAGGGTAAACCGACCCAAACACTAATATTAACATAAATTAGGAAAAACTAAATTTTTATCAGGTAGGGTAATCGAGGTACAGTCACACCCTGCAGGGGACAGTAATAGGCTGGAATTATTATTTTATTATATTATTGTATGTAAATCTTTATAATAAAATGTGTAGTGTTTTTTCTGGTTTGTGTGTTTTCAGGGCATTTGTAATTACGCAATAATTTGTAAGCTGGGGTTACCTATGATTGAGTACCTATCCATTACACATTGAGCTAGGAAATACATGGAGACACCGCGTTACTATACATACATTTGCTTAAATACAAATATGAGTGAAATACGGTACAGAATGTGAAATATCATTTTGTCTCACTCTTTCTAATAAAATAATCGTATTTGTTAAAAGAGACCTCAATATTCAAGTTGTTGCTTATTATGGCAAATTTTGTCGTGACGTAGTGACAGTTGTAGGTAAGTGCCAAATCGACCATCTTGTGCGACGAGTTTTGCTGTCAAATGGTTGTTTACTGTTTGTATTATTGAGGTTTGCGAGAAAATTACGAGGAGTTTACCTTTAAAACTGCATATAAATGTTAGAAAACAGCAATTTAACTTTAGTTATAGTAATAACTATGTTCCTTGATTGACACAACCCTAGCAATGACAGCCATTTTATGAGACATTATAAATGAGTTTAGGGTTGTAGGTATGCACCTTTTTTGTAGGTATTTCCAGTCCGTATATTTATATGTCTATGGAATTACAGGATAACGTATTTATTATAAGTTTTATCATTATAGAAGATAATTGATAATTGTAATGTAGGTATCTCGTTGGTAATACTTAAATAATATACCTAATTATAATATATGATAAAGATGATCAATGTTTGTTTGATAACTGTCTATAAATATTTGTTCTGTAGTACTACAAAAACAGACTGCCATTACAAAATTAGACAAAAACTACTTTCATGTCTTTACAAAAACCCTTTTGAAACTAATTACTCGTTCAATGTACACACGGCTACACATCAAGCTATACATTTCCAGTTTACACTGGAAATCAGCTTATACTGGAAATGTATAGCTTGATCTGTAGCCGTGCGTACCACACGAAACTAACGTCTTTTTTATTTTTTTATTGTACTTTTGAGTGATGGTGTAAAAATGTGTTTAGACATTTTGTAATGTAAATAACAGTTAGGCATTCGATAAATGATGCTCTTTTCATGCTCTTTAGAGTACGACGTTTTAGAATAAAAATAACAGTTTATTTTAAATAAACTAATGCACTATTTAAATAAAAGGTTGGCCATTTATCTTTGAGTCTAAATTCATATTTTATATAAATATTAGAGTATGATTGATAATTAACTAAAGTAAGTGTCTGACAACCTCTGTTAATTTGTGTAGCACATAGCTTTGAGATTTTTAATGAATGAATCGGTAAAAACCAATCGGAATGAAATAAGCAACCAAGTAAAATAAGGATATTTACGTACCTACGACCAATAAAACCCACTCCTACAAAAAACAAACACGAAAATACTCGTAAATTCACAAGATCCAAAAACTTCTTAAATTCACACACAGACAGTCGAATTTCGCCGAGTGACTTTCTGTGTACGCATTTAAATCCTCATGTATTTGCGAAGCAGTGAAGAGCACTTTTTCTCGAACGCGCCACAGGAAACGACATTGTCTGCTGAAAACAAAAGACGGTAGTGCACTTACTTTCCTACTCATTTAGACGGGAGCAAACAAGTGAAAGAATCGATGTAGGTTAGTAGAAAACACCTTTTGTAACGTGATTCCATTTATCTTTGTGGTTTACATAAAAGCTGCCTACCTCTCTCGATGTGTGTCACGTTGGCCCAGTGGTTAAGGCCTCGCTTTTCAGGTTTTGGGTTCAAATCCGGGCACCGGGCTACCAACCAACGTGACTTTTTCAAATATCTCTCTCTCTCTCTCTCTCTCTCGCTGTCTGTCTGTCTCTCTCTTTCTCTCTCTCTCTCTCTCTCTCTCGCTGTCTGTCTGTCTCTCTCTTTCTCTCTCTCTCTCTCTCTCTCTCTCTCGCTGTCTGTCTGTCTCTCTCTTTCTCTATCTCTCTCTCTCTCTCTCTATTTTTTATGTATAGTTCGTGTTATGTGAGTTTGCCGCTCTGATGTAAGCTACAAATGGCTGCGCAGTAGTCAGTATCATACTAAAACAGCAGCGCCATGCCTTGTGCATTGGAAAGCCTGGTTTCAGAGCGACAAACTTACGTGACGCAAACTATACTTTCTATATTTATTTTGGACATTACTAGGTAGATGTAGGTAAAATTTACGTAAATAAATAAATAAGTAAAAAAATATTCAGTGTACTTCACTTACAAAGTGCCAGGTTATGGTGCAATGCGCTCACATTTACCATGTAAATAACGCAACGGCTTGAGAAGACTCTCAGTATGTTATCTTGATCCGTAGGTAAATACTATCTTATCTTAGAATGGTCTTGATAATAAGCCATACACGCGACCTTAACCTTAACCTTCCAATGTTAGTTTTTATTTATTTCTAAGAATAATATTATCATTCCATTATGAGTTTGTAATGACAAAAATTGAAAAGAGTTTAAATAGGGTGACAGGTAATTAGTGACCGATACTTAAACACATGACTGTACTCATAATAACAAACAACTTTTACTAAGGGGCCAAACGTGAAATCGCGAAAATAAAACAGTAGGGAACAGCTGATTTTTTTTTCGCGATTTCATGTTTGGTCACATCATATATGAAAGAAGGAGATATGCCCGATAGTTGAATATGTATCAGAACCCAATGTCGCTAGGTTGGCCCCACCACCGCGCCACTACTACACATGTAGTTCAATAAAAGCAATAGATACAAAGTCGCGCACACACTTGCAATTCATAAATCAGAACATACTACACAATCAATTATAAACCTTAACTCGTCACACACAGCGTGCATTTAACATGCACCGTACAACTTACTCACACAAAAACATCTGGCGCTATTATTGTGTTGTGCAAAAAGCAATTTATTTTACATATACGCTAGTGATTGACTAAATCGGAAAGTTATCGATACTTCCATTTATTAGTACAAGAAAAATTTGGGGTCCTGAAAATAAAATAAAAAATGATATGTCCAGAAAGTATTATATATTTTAAATAAAAAAAAATGCATATTAAAAAAAAACACGAATCGATAAATTAAAACAATCCGGTTAAGTTGGTTTAGGCTGTGAAACCATAGGAACTGTTGAACCCTGTTATGATGTGTTTACTGACTGACCTGTAAAGTGGAGGTATTTGTTCAGTACTTGACGTAGGTACTCTTAATTTTGGGATTGCCCATTCAAAAAGCCTGCGAGTTTTCTTTAGAGGCTCGAGTTTTCTTAAAGTAAATTGAGCATATGGTGCTATAATTTGTTGGGAACCAGTTAGGTGGCCTTCCTGTGGCATCAATCCATTCTTTTTTTGTATTTGTATCTTTTGGGAAGCTAAAAAGGTACTATAAGAACTTATTTATCATTTACATAATAAGTATCTTAAGCTATAGTCTATAGTCTAGGAACTAGTTGGCCGCTGAGACAGGGGTGAGGCGGCGGTTCGCAACGCACGTACTGAGTAATGCGCCCCCGCTCCTCCATCACACCGCTCACATACCTAAGGCGCGGTCAACTAGTTCCGCGCGGTCTATACTTCTTAACCTCACGATGAGTAAGCAGGTAGCAGGCAACAGGCGAATAGGCTTTTGTTATTAAAAAAAAACCCTTAGTTAAGAAATAGTTAAATATATGAAAACAAACACATGCCATACTCATGCATAACAAATAAATAGCATGAATATGTTGACTTATTTTAAGCAAAAATCACTAATATTTTATCTGAACCATACCGATTACTACAACGCATTCGAATCTTGTGGTGCATAGTTAAAGACTTTAGCGGAAGTAAAATACCAAAACCAAAAAAAAGTAAGGAAATAGCACGAAGATGCGATAATTTAAACCCAAAAACACTCCAAAAAACTAAACTAACTAAAAAAAAAAAAAAATAAACTTACTTTACGACCGTTGGTTATGCATTTCTCAACTAGGTAAAATAATCAAAAACAGTAAAAAAGATTATTTTACATTCTCAAAGGTTTTCCAACCGTACTTAAACGTCATCTTTTCAAGTGTTCCAACCGGGCTAAAACGGTTGACAAATTGAAAAATAAACTATAATAGCAATATAATATTCGTTGGGCAATCGACATTATTATCGATAGCCTACTTTAGTGGATCTTAACCTCATCACTATCTCGCCGCAAGACACAGCGGCTGTACTATGCGACGCTCCGCGTAAATGAAGTATCGTTTTGTTATTTTTACATTGCTTGTCCAGTCGCTTAGCGACATACTTAAGACAGTGGTTAAGGAGCAATGTATTTGCTGCAAAAATAGTACAACCGCTGCGATATTTGAAAACAAAAATAACGTAGTAAAAGAAAGAAATATTTTACGATTTGTTGTTTTTAATGATTTTAAAGATAAATACAGTAAAATACTTTTACTTACATATGCTAAGTGATTCCGTGAGATACGAAGTTTTTATTATCACTTCGGTTTTTGCAGCAAACCACTGAACAACACGGCATTTTTATAATTTATCGTGACCACGGTCGAAAGCGTACTAGTTCGCGGAAACGGCCATTTGGCGAGTAAAGGCGCAGCGTGCGCATAACGCGTGGACACAGACACGCCTCCATGCCACTTCTCCTGTTTTTTATATTTCTATGGGTCACATAGTAAGAGTTGTTTGTTATCATGGTTAATCATGTGGTTAAGTATCGGTCACTAATTACCAGTCATCCTATATAGATGGTTTGGACATGATGAGAGGATGAATGAAAGGAGACTAACTAAATTTATTTACTAGGCAGATGTGAATGGAATCGCCGGGAAGGAACGCCTTATGAAGACAAATAGTGACCTAATTGGTGATGTTCAGAAATATCAGGTGTGTAGTATTCGCAACCTGCGTGCGTGTATGAACAGATGTATGAACGTAAACGAAGCAAAAGGAGTATGTAAGGATCGTAGCAGTGGGCGTTCTGTAGTTTCTGCCTACCCCCATGGGAAGAAGGCGTGAGTTTATGTATGATAAGCATGTATTAACACTTCTGCCTTTTATGACATATTATATATACGACCTTTAATTTATTTATTTATTTTAACTTATAACAGCCAAGGCCAATTACACTAGTTAAAGAAACAAACACATTATTGAGGTACAATAACAAAAGTACCTACACAACTACTCGAAAAAAAAAAGGAAGTCGGCTATTACGTTGGCTGATAGGTGGGACTCTCCGATCTTGGGGCGGTGGATACGACTGCACGCAGTCAAGTAGACACTCCCCAGGATCGGCGTGCCTCACCCAGCTTAGGAATAAATGTTACTAACACTAGTTTATAAGTTTACATTGTTACTAACAAATATGGAAGTGATTCTGCAATAAATGTTTATTTATTTATTAGATATTAAATCACGGAAAAGAGGTTTTAAACATTAAAACTGTGTTGCCGTTGGTAACCTTGGGTTTTGACAAAAAAAAAGCATCGCTCACACATTGTTATGACGCAGACATTTAATAAATCAGCGAGGTTTTTGCTGTAGTCATTGGTAGTAAACACGCCTACTTTATGTCAATTTTCTTCATATTCCTGCCCTTATTCCATGTTACTTGGGGTCGGCGCAACACATTTTCATCTTCCATTCTCCCCTGTCAATCGTCACGCTATCATTCACTTCCTTCTTTTTCATATCATTTCTCGCATAATCCATCCATCTTTTCTTTGGCCTTCCTCTGCCTCTCCATCCACCAACATGTATATTCATCACTCTTTTAGTCACATGCGTTTTGTCCCTCTTCATCGCATGCCCATACCAATCCAAACGATTTCCTTTCAACTTTTCTGTCACTGGCGCCGCTTTCAAATTTCCTCTTATATACTCATTTCTTACTTCATCCGTTCCCAATCAATTTGTGTCAATTTTACTGACCAATCTTAATTTGTAACTTATAAATTAGGGAAGAAGAACATGGGTTAACAAGTTTAAAAAAAACCCTGACACAAATTTACTCTCATTTTTTTGCTACGGCATCATCAGACCCTTATTGCCATCTTGTATCCTATTCAATGAAACCATTTTAATGAGCCCAAACACTATGCCTCTGCTGTAAGTTGGTGAGGAAGTTGGGTACACTGCAAATTCCAGGTAATGCTGCAGCATCAGTTCAAGGTAACTATGTTATTCTAATATTATTGAAGTAGCAAAATAGCAAATTCCGACTCGAAGGTGCTCACATCCGTTCATCTATCATCTATCAAACGAAAAAAAAAGCTGAGCAAGAAAAGAGCTGATAATCTTCAAACGGCTGAAATAAATTTTATTGAATCATAGCCAACAACACTCTCGATCAAGTCACATTTCAAACAAAACAAAAAAAAAACTAAATCGATTCAGCCGTTTGAGAGCTACGATGCCACAGACAGATACACGCTTAAACTTATAAGACCCCTATGTTTCTGTCGGGTGTTAAAAATAAGAATGCATAATGCACAATCAGCCCACAATATTAGTAAGAATAATGCATTAATATAATATATTATTTTGAGTTAAAACTACAAGTACCCTTCAAATTTTAATTTCATACTTTAGTTTTACAACAAATATTTCAACAGTTTCAAGTCAAATTATAATTTATTCCAGTAAAAGAACTTCTGACAGAGAATAATGGACAAAATTAGGTTGGTTGTGTGAAAGAAGATGCAATGCTTCTTCTTAGCGTGTTCGTGGCAAATATAAATTGAGTCGGCTCAGAATTCGACTACGAAACACAAAGCTTAAACACTATTCGTTATTTTAGTTTTTGGTAGTACTTTATCACAAATTCTGCACCTCTTTCTGCAATCATCCCCGTTGGTGCGTTGGTGTTACCACTAGTAAGTGTGGGCATTATACTAGCGTCTATAACACGGAGTTTATCAACTCCATGGACTTTCAACTGAGGACTCACGACTGAGGTCTTTGGGTCTGGTCCCATCTGACATGTTCCTACAGGGTGGTATATGGTAAGTACCATCTCTAGACAAACACACTTCCAGTAATCTCTGCTATCTAATTCATAAATGTCACATGGTGGCCACTCCATTCTTCCTAAAAATCCCTTGATTTCTCTGAAGGCTTTAGTGTGTACTACTTTGGTAAGCATTTTAAGACCTGTAGCTGCTAACTCTAAATCTCTGGTATCTTTGAAATAGTTTGGGTTGATAATTGGGTAATCTGTTGTGCTATTCGATTTTAAGCGAATGTTTCCTGTGGAAAATGGATGTAGAAGATTGAATAATAGCGTATAAACTGCGTGCTTTTTATTCATTTCTATTATTGGATTAGCTACAGTGTCTTTGTACCTGAATATTTTTGTTAGGGCTTCTTTTATTTTAGAACTGTTTCTATAAAACAGTGAAAAATGCGTTTGAAACTTGGGGTAAGTAGCATTTGGGTTATCAGAAAAAAATGCAAGGACGTCTGCAATACTATTTTGCGCCAAAATTCCAGTACTATTGTAAAGGTACCGTAAGACACTAAATTGTTGATCGGCTTCGTTCTGCTCACCAGGTTCATCGCCGTAAATTATTACGGGAATAATACAATGGTCTTGTAGATTTCGTCCCACCATAGGCGAATCAAGTATTACTTGGATATTTAACGAACGAAGATGTTTTTTGGGGCCGACTCCAGAAAGCATTAAAAGCTTGGGAGAGTTTATTGCACCGGCGCTTATAATAACTTCCTTTGTTGCCTTAAACGTGAATTTCTTTGAGTCATGTTTTACTTCTACCCCATAAGCTGTTTTAGAGGAACGTCTAATTAAAATTTTTGTCACCAAACTATTTTTAATAATTTTAAAGTTTCTTCTGTGTAGTACTGGGTTCAAATAGGCTTTGTTATGACTTTGTCTTTCTCCATTAGCAGCTGTGGCTGCCAAAATGCCTGAACCTAACATATTTGCGACATTTAAATCTGGAACATTCTTGATACCAATCTCATGCCAAGCAGATAGAAGCCTCTTGGTAATAGGTCTGTAAGTACTGTTGAACGTGTTTATAACTAATGGTCCGTCATGTCCGTAATGATTTCTGATTTCCGGATTTTTCAACAAATCCATGTTTTGATAACTTTCTGCCTTCTTAAAGCACCGCCGTACTTCTTTTACGTTCCATTCATCATTACCAAGGTCGACCCAGTTTTGAAAATCGTGATCATTTCCTTGCATGTAAATCATAGCATTCAGGTTGCTACTTCCACCCATCAGTTTGCCTCGAGGCCAATTTATAGATCCATTTATATTTGCTCCGTTACTTATTCCATTATTATTTGTCACGTAGCCCCAATCATATCTGGTTTTCCACATGCTCTTGTCCATACCTGGAATCTAAAAGTTTTTACTTTAGCCCAACAAAGTTCAAACTCTTCATTAGTTTTAGTATGTTGAAATTCATGTATACGTACATCAGCTTCTATTGGTGCGTCGCCACCAGCTTCAATGAGTAATATTTTCCATTTTGATATTGCACTTAGTCTGTTGGCCAGGACGCAACCAGCTGTTCCTGCTCCTACTATTATGAAGTCAAACGTTTCAAAATCTGTAATGACGTAAGCAAACGAAACTCTTTAAAACTTATTTGATATATCGAAATTACAAACTTCACGTGAAACTAAGAAACACTGAAGAATTAGATACGAAACTTACTAAACGACGACTTACGACTTACGAAATGTAACATGCAATATAACACGCAATGAAAGAATTTGTCGTCCACATTGTCGCAATGTAACAGAATTCTCATAGTGTGGACGCCTTGCGCGCACGAACAGAGCATTTCAACTCGTGCACGCCGCGATCCGCCATTTGTCGGTTTTTTCGCCGAACACAAAGGGGCGCGCAGTGTGCACGGAGCGCCAGTGTGGACGGGTCGTCACGATCCATTCTCTTCGTGTGTTCTTGTCAGACTGAGCTATGTTCGTCGCCCGCATGCCGGAAATAGATGCGAGTAGATACATGCTCGGTTCGTGCGCGCGCTGCGTCCACACTTATGAAATGCTCCTTTCATGTTACATTGCATGTTACGTTACATAAGTCTGTACCCACCTTAAGAATTGAAATGGACTCAATGTATGGTATCCTACAGTATCTACAAAAGGTTGAGGTTGGGGAGAATGGGAGAAGACAACTTGTTGCGCTGATCCTAAGTAACGTAAGACACGACCAGGAAGATGATGATGATGATATACTTCTAATAAAGGTGAAATCTACTACAGCAGAAATGTAATTTATATTTTGCGGGAGTAAAAAATATGAAGAATGTTAAGTATTGAAATATATATTTACTTGTAATATTAGCATCTGGTATCAATCCTTCTGATATCGCACACTGTGCAGCTGCAAAGAACTGTAAAGCTGCTGCGAAGGTTTGAGGAGCTGTCCCTGTCGTTGGAGTCAGACATGATGCGTTGTAACTTGGAACAGAAAATATTGGAAAAGTTAAAATAGAACTTACAATTTCACTAATAAAAAAACTTTTTTACAAAAAAATACAACCGACTTCCAAAAACAACACTACAAAGTGAAAAATAACTTTAATTTCGGAAGTCGGTGTCTGATTAAATGTATTTTTGTTTTTGCCACCGACTTCCGAAATTAAAGTTATTTTTCACTTTGTAGTGTTGTTTTTGGAAGACGGTTGTATTTTTTTGTAAAAAAGTTTTTATTTTTCACTTTTTAGTGGGTCTGTTTATAATTTGTATAAGTTACAATAGTCCAATGTCAATTGCTCATCACATGTTACAAAATATTGCTTTTCCCGATGCTGGGACGTTAATTGTTGAGGAGTTCTGCTGGTAAGAACCAGGAGAACTCCTCAACAACCACTCACCACACGCATTGTGTGACGAGCGGAAATTGCTTAGTAACCATATTAAAGTAATCGAATCGCAACCCGTGAAATATTTATCATTGAGTAATTCCGGTAGCCATCTGTGATCTTCATCATCAGTTCCACTTCACCAAGTGGTGCTTTCCGAGAGCAAATACACGAGCTACTATAAAAAATACCCAAATCACTATAGGTGTGCCTATAATATTTGAAGAGTTCCTTCGATTTCTCCAGGATCCCATCATCAGAACTGGATTTTGACAAAAATGGGACCATTTGGGAAGTATACCCTTTCCAACAAAAAAATAATTTTTCAAATCGGTTGGCATGCGACGGAGTTATGCGCGAACAAACATAAAAAAAAAAAAAAAAAAAATATAAACATCCGAATTGAGAACCTCCTCCTTTTTTAGAAGTCGGTTAAAAACAAAAAGGCACTGCAAGATGAATCTTGCCAAAACACACATAATGGTATAATTTATATTCAGTTTTGAAGAAAAAAATACACTACACTAAAATATTACAATCCTATAATTATTTTATTTGATATTCTACCCCGAAAAACGTATTAGTTATTTAGTTTAAAGACACTTACCACTCCATTCTTTTGTCGTAATTGGATTGAGGCGTGTTAGAATAACGTTAATCAGCAGTTAGTTTTTATAGCAATTAAAGTTTACACAGGCAACAACCCTGCAATAACGAGTGTGTCATAAACGCCCAAGAGGCGTTAATTAATTAATTTAAAATAATTATTATATTGTTGATTTTCTGTCACTCATGATACACTGCTGATTTATATGCTGCGGTATTTATATGCTGCGGTATTTATATGCTGCGGTATTTATATGCTGCGGTATTTATATGCTGCGGTATTTATATGCTGCGGTATTTATATGCTGCGGTATTTATATGCTGCGGTATTTATATGCTGCGGTTTTTATATGCTGCGGTATTTATATGCTGCGGTATTTATATGCTGCGGTATTTATATGCTGCGGTATTTATATGCTGCGGTATTTATATGCTGCGGTATTTATATGCTGCGGTATTTATATGCTGCGGTATTTATATGCTGCGGTATTTATATGCTGCGGTATTTATATGCTGCGGTATTTATATGCTGCGGTATTTATATGCTGCGGTATTTCATTTTCATGAAAAGTATCCGTTTGTTTTGGTTATGGTCTTAATTTATTTTGGTTTAAATTCCTTTTTTTTACTCTGTTTTCTGATGGAAATCTGGATCCCACATGATGTGGTGCTTTTGTGCACCCTTTACTTAGAATAAATGGCTATGTATATATTTGTTTTTTTTTATTTACATAAGTCTTGTACTTATTGGGACAATGGATGTGGCCTTCAATCTAGCAGGGATGCAAAGTTTATGATGGAACGAGTGTTTGCAGAAGTTATAGGTGGGTTTGAACGAGCATCTAATTCATTGGTAATAGTAGATACCGAATTATTACATTAATAATAAAACATACTAAATATAATACTTATTTACTTATTTACTTATCTCCTAGGTTTAAAAAGTTACCGTGCGTCTCGCAGACGTATCTAACTAAGTATATTGAAACATGCCATGTAGTTGAATACTATCCGTGGAGTTTCTTGCCCGTTCTTCTCCATAGGTACTTAGTACGCTTTGGAATGGGCAACTAGCTTTTTCGTCTCACTGACCGACCCCTTGACAACTCAAAAGTGCATGTAATTGGTTTATTTGAAATAAATGCTTTGAGTTAAAGTGTGTGTTGGAAAATATTTTTATTGGAAGTAGGTACGTAGGTACATACCTAGGTATCATACAGGTTTAAAGACAATAAAATATCTTAAACGATTTTTGTTTGAACAGATGTTTGTCACGGCCAAGGCGTCACTTGCAAATTAATAATGTAATTAATATGTCAGTATCAATGTAATATTTTGCTGAACAAAAGCACTAGCCAGGTCATTTTTGAAATATTATGCTAACTTATTTTTTTAACGTTTCACGGAACCCTTGGTTTGTGGATATGATTTATAAGCATGGCAAGGTTTTAATTTATAACAGTAGATAAGTAAAAAAAACATTGCTTGTCAGTAACTAGTCTATTTTTGTTAGTATCAAAGTAATGTTTCTTGAAAGGAAGTAATTAAAGTTTTATTCAGTAACTAAACATGCCACTGAAGTATCAGGCACTTTGATGGTATCCTGTATTTCATTGTAAAAAAAATATGAAGGTAACGATTACGTCGTGTGAACAAAAAATTCCTAACTTTCAAATAATATTGGATTATTAAGGGCATCTTCAAAAAAAATATCATGTTCCCACAAAATAGCGGCATTTTGAAGGAGCATGATATTATTTTTGTAGATATGTCACTATCTAGCAATCTATCTATATATCTATGTATCTATCTATCTATCTGTCTGTCTGTTCTATCTATCTGTCTATCTATCTATCTCAATATCTATGTCTGTTTGTGTATGTTTTTGCGTACTATGTCACTTTTTGTTGAACTTCGTTATTTGTATAATGTATATTTTAATTAAATTTAGTTTGTAGTGGACAAATAAACTTCGATAGTTTATAATATAACTTGCGGAATTGTAAACTGTCGATAAATTGTGACTGTACCATACTGCTTATATTGAAACGTATTAGTTTCAGATAGTTTATAATGTATCCATGTCAAACCGTAAAATTGTGAACGTACCCTGCACTTACCGACAGGGTTCACTATCTGTCCATTCAAACTTTTTACTGTTTTCATTATGCTCACTATAATACTTGTAATTCTATGGCAAATGTTATTGATCAACAATAACTGGTATTTCAGCGTTTAGTAGAAGACCCTTTTTGACATGGGAGTACATTGGATACTTATAGCTTCAGAAATAAAAAATGATTAAAACGAAAATTACAGTTATTTATCACTAAAACTTCCCTTTTGTTTTTTTTTAATCGTAGTTCACTATTATAGAAGTATTGCTTTTAGTAATTTTCAACACGAAAACTATTGAAAACCACAAAGAATCTGTTTGTTTATAATCGGCGACTAACGAACGACAGTGAATGACAGATGACAGTCAAAGATGCGGCGCGGGGCAAATGACTTTCAACCAATCAGCGCGCAAGGTGCGTTCCGTCGCATTTAAGTTTGATGTCAGTTTACAATTTGATGGTTTGACAAGGATAGATTTTAAACTGTCGAAAATGAACACGTTATATTGTAAGCAGTATGGTACAGTCACAATTTATCGAGAGTTTTCAATGTCATGAGTTAGATTATAAACTAACCAAGTTCATAATTACAGATACATACCTTCGCATTAATCTAATATTAGAAAGTTAGGATTTTTTTGTTAAACGTAATCCAACAACATTAACATCAGGATTATGCAAACAAAGATTATATAAAATGGCTGACTACGTTTTGTCGTCCATTTTACAAATGTGTACTGAACCTTTTTTATTAGCTTTATCAACACTTTTAAACAACCCCCGTTTAAGTATATGAGGAGCGATTTTGCTTTTTTGCCTGCTGAACCCTAAAATATTTACGACTCTATTTTATTCCATTGTAAAGTTTCTTTTCTGTCTTTTCTTGACTGCTCATTGCGAGGAAGATGTGTGTGTGTGTGTGTGTGTAGTTGACTTAATGTTGATTTTCGGGTTTGGTTTTGGTTTTTGCGTAAGTATATCCAAATATATAGGGTGACTGGTAATTTATGAACGATACTTAAACACAGGATTATACTCATGATAACAAACAACTTTTACTATGGGACCAAACCTGAAATCACGAAAAAAAAACAGCTGCCCCATACGTTCATGTTCGCATAACTCGTCAAAATGTAGGGAGCAGCTGATTTTTTTTCGCGATTTCAGGTTTGGTCCCATAGTAAAAGTTGTTTGTTATCATGAGTATAATCATGTGTTTAGGTATCGGTCACTAATTACCAGTCACCCTATATATATTTTTTTAATTATCAGTACCTACTAGATATAGATTTTGCAACCAGTATTTTTTAAACAGTTGTATCAAAAGAATCGTATTTTATTCACCTACCTAAAGCGGTAAATATAAAAAAAAAACGTTACAACTCTTAAATCCGAACGTCAAATAACAGAGAACATCATCAAAAAAAAGCGGCCCGAAAGTCTGACAACCAGTCTAACCAAGGGGTATCGTATTACCCAGTTACTGGGTTGTGGAGGTCAGATAGGCAGTCGCTCCATGTAAAATAATGGTATTCAGCTTGCTTCCGGTTAGACTGGAAGCCAATCCCAACATAGTTCCCAACATAGTTGTAAAAAGGCTAGGCAGATTGTCATTTTTGCCATCGACACGCTAAGAAAAAAAAAATCTAATAATTACCTGCTCATAACTAAACAAAAGAACTAAAAAAAACAATATTCTAAGCTTAAGTACCACGGAGTAGAAAAAGAAGTTAAGTACCAAACAAAACACTGGCAAGAAAGCAAGTCTCCTGTTCCAGATTTAGATTTTGCGAGGCAAATACTACACAGTGCCTTTATCTTTGCAAGACCTTAGCCTGAGCCCAAGAAAGCTACGGTTAAAGTAGTTCCGAGGATAAATTGAATTTTATTTAGTTCCATTCTCGCTCGGAAACAGGTCTCCCCTCAAAAATATTGGAAATGTTAGAGCTTGAATGTTTGTTTAGTCGTGTTTTAACGGTTCAATAATTTGGAAATTTAATTAATTTATTTGGTACACCAACAGTAATCTATACTAATATTATAAAGCTGAAGAGTTTGTTCGTCTTTTTGGTTGAACGCGCTAATCTCAGGAACTAGGCACGAAATAAATAATAGTACTAACTTACAGAAGTTGCACTCCTTTGATCTTGAAGAAAGCCGCTTTTATATATTAATAGCCTACAAAATCACTTCCCCCCACGCGCAAGCTAAATTGCACTTAATCGTCGCGCATGAGAGTTGTTATTACTTTGTTACGTTTCTCGTCCGTAACAGACCTACGCCGCTTAGCCGAGTACTAGGGCTGTCCGGAAAGACAAATAAAATCATGGTATTTATACCGTTTTAATATACTTTTATTGTATTTATGAGTAGTATCTAGAGTTATTTCACTTTAATGTAATGTCTTATTTTTTTTTCTACGTAAAGTGAGTTAATATTAAATTTAATATTGCAAAAACGCGGCAATTGTTCGCAAGGTTCGTAAGCTATTATAGTATTATCTTAAGGCTTATTATCGAGTGTCACGTGTATCAAAGTGTAAGTACGTTTATGTTTCTCAACATTACTACATTACACCAATGACGAAGTACGTAGAAAAATAACTGGCTGACTGGCAGAGAGTGACAAAAAATAACTTGAGCGCGCGAAAAATGAAGGTTTGTGTGATCGTACGACCGCGGGTACAGTTGCGATATATCTTGAGCTTTGATCCTTAATTACTTTAAGCGATTTTGGATCTTACTCTTGAGACAATGCGACGCGCACACAAACCCCCCCCCCCCACTCCGCCGAGAGCTCAAGTTAAATGCTGGCAACTATAATAGTAGGTAGCAACACGACTCGACATTTCTTAATGAATTTTTGTTATTAAAAAAGTAACTACCTACATATATCAGTAATATAATTATATAGTATAGTGATAATATATTATGATTAGTGTATTACATTTAAAATCTAAGATTTAATTTTGTCATGATTGTCATTGTCACTGAAATGAAGTCTAGTATTATACCTAGGTACTAATTTATTTGCGTGCGTTGCGTGATTGCGTCGTAGGTATGTGACTCGTATAGACCCCGACTGGCTAACAACCGTTTGTTGCTGCGCGCTGTAGGTATTTATCTCGAGCGGAATGTACCAGTGCAAGAGGTCTGCTACTGGTGCGAATTGAAAAATTTGTTTAGTGTTAGATAGCCCATTTGTCGATGCAGGCTATATATTATAAGCTATAATCACGCTACAACCAATAGAAACGGAGCATCAATGAAAAACCGGCCAAGTGCGTGTCAGACCACGCACAATGAAGGGTTCCGTAGTTGGGATGAATTTATCTTAAGAACAAACTTAACATTGTAGTTGAAAAACATGTGCTCCCATACATTCCAACTGTAAATGTAAGTTTGTACTCACAATATTGATAGATTTACCATGTTATTTTAAGACCACAGACTTCTTATAGGTTTTCCTGTAATCTACAGGTAAAGATCTATTTTCTGTATTTTTTTCAAAATTTTAGGCTCAGTAGTTTCGGAGATAAGGGGGGGGGGGGGAATGGTAAATTTTCGTCTATTTTCTTAAATAACTTTAAAACAATTTTTTTAAAACTATAAAAAAAATATATTTGAGACCCTCATAGTAAGCCCTTTCATTTGATATGCCACATGGTGTAGTTTGCAAAACTTTTTTTTTTAATTTTCTTATTTGCCCCCCAAGTGACCTCTATATTCAAATTTAATTTATTTACTTTACCCGTCCGTGTTTGGGTCACGGAAATTCATATGTGTACCAAACAACTTAATCGCTCCATTAGATTCGGAGCAAACTGGCTGTGACAGACGGACAGACAGACAGACAGACACACGAGTGATTCTATATGGGTTCCGTTTTTTCCTTTTGAGGTACGGAACCCTAAAAATGTTGAAAAAACGGGGAAAATGTATCCTTTTTGAGAGCATCCGTTGCGTGCGCTCCATAAACGGTTAAAGTTATGCGACAACCATGTAAGTATGACGGAATTATTTCCCTTAAAAAGTTCTAAAAAAAAGTCCGCGATAGCATGACTGTGTATCTTTAAAGGTTGGCTCACTATAAATTTTTAACGGTAAACTAATCTATACTAATAATAAAGCTGAAGAGTTTGTTTGTATGTTTCAACGCACTAATCTGTGGAACTACCAGTCGGATTTGAAATTTTTATTTTGCATTTGATAGCCCAAATCATAAAAATTCGTTTATCGTGGGGCTCTGCTTATGGTCTACATAATAAATCTGACAGTTTGTCTATCACTTTTCAATGGTCACGCCGATTTGCTTTTATTACTTTAGTAAACTTTTGCCAACTTGTGAAAAATAGAAGGAAAAAATTTACTTTAAAAAAAGTAAAAACCGACTTCAAATCCAAGTGACACCTACTTCAGAAGCTGTTAAGTGTTTTATGAAAGTTATTTTATTCGTTTTTGGTTTTGAAGTCGGTTTTTACTTTTTTTAAAGTAAATTTATTTTTCTTTTAGTTGAATATACAATTACATAAGTAGGTAAGCCCAAGTCGAACCAAAAGAAGAATCATCAAAATCCGCTTAGAAATGCCGGAGATACAGTGCATTTACGCATATAATTTCGTACATAAGAATAATTACATAATGTATTATATACTAAAATCCTCCTGAAAATATGCAAATCACGTTAGTGAAAAAATCATCAAAATCGGTTCATTAGTTTTTGAGAAAAACGCGGGCAAACAAACATACGTACATGCAGACATACATACATATGGGTCGAATACAGAACTTCCTTTTTTGAAGTCGGTTAAAAAGAAATCAATTGTCATACCAACCGGACTAGAAAGATTCACAAACTCCTTATCACCAAGATTATTTTCAGAAAAATCATGAAACAATGTTAATTCTCTTCGTTATGTTCTCCGACGCAAGTAATTCCAATTACGGTGCTAATGACTCCCTCAATCAATGGAGCCTTGGAACTAATCCATATAATGCCGAGCATCTTATCAAAGTGACTCCCGTCCGATGTAACAAAGGGGGTTTGCCTCGTCGGTTACACGAGGGTGTTTAGACCACAGGAATCTAAATAATGGAATAGAAGTGGTATTGAGGGGATTAAGGGAATATTCAGTGATAGTTGTTGAAATATTATTTGAGTAATCCTGCTCTACATGGTTAGCATAAGCGTTAAGGCTATTTTCGCGTGCAATTTATCGAGAATATCGGTATATCTAAGTATTCACAAGAAGAAACTGACTGACATAACAATGCAAAGCCCAAACCGCTAGGTCTAGAGATTCCCAATTTGGCACGTAAATTACTTATGAGGATTTTTCATAATTCACCCCCAGGGGGTGAAACGGGGGTCCAAAGTTTGTATAAAAAATCTTATTCCTAGAGCTAATAGACTTGAAACTTGGCACGAATATTTATCTAAGTAAATTATAAAGTTTGTCATTTTTAGTTTTCCTAAAGGTCCTTTTTTTGTGGATGGGTAATCATCAAATTACATCTCCCGCTCTGGGCGGAGCGGGTGGGCTTGTCAGACTGTTACTGACTAAAACCCACCTGTGTTCCTTCAGTTGCCTGTGCCAGGGCCATGGTATCTCTTTCGAACAACCCGCGACCCCGGCGCGGCGGCTTTCTAAAGGTCCTAAGGAGGGATTGGGGGTGTCAATGTTTGTATGGAGGAATTTTAACGCGCGGTCCGATTATCTCGAAACTCAGTATTTATACTTGAGACCAAAAATAAAGAATAACGTGTATCAGGGGAAGTAGTAATTCTCGCTTAATTCTCCTGCTCCAACTTGAAAATTGGTGTAAATAATCTTTCAGTCAAGTTGCGGATATAACCCAAACGATTTTTTAAAATTTATCCCAAAATGTTGTTGAAAAACTAGAAAAAATTTTATGCGATAAAATTACAAATAAAAAAATTTCGGGTTTTTATTTACTTGTGCTGTGAGACCTTGCTTCATGCCAAATTTCATGATTCCAAGTTAACCGTAAGTAAAGGTTTTGATTTACTTGCGAGTATCAAAATATGTCGCATAAATGGCCATATTTTTTACTGCGTTGACTTAGAAGCTTGATTGAGCTCCGAGGGACCATAAACCTACGCATTTGATATTAATTTCAACTTGATACCACCACGCATTCCTGAGATAAAAGATCTTGACAGACAGACAACGAAGTGATCCAATAAGGGTTCCATTTTTTCCTTTTGAGGTACGGAACCGTAAAAAATATAGATTAGACTATGAGTGAGTTACGCAACTGGGGTGCAGTTAATTTGTACGAAGCGTTTCGGGTATGGTTATGATGAGCTAATCAAGCAGCCAAGTCACGGTGGCATTCGCGGATCCAACGAAAAGGGCGCGAGTAAAGGCTCCCACACACAGTCGTGATGCGACTCTAGTAGAACAATTTCTATGAAATCTACATGGAAATTATTCTACCAGAATCGCGTCGCGCCTGTCTGCGGGAGCCTTTAAGACTTTTAATAGAAGTAATATTGTTAATATATTTAAATTTCAATTATGCTATTTGATGTCATATTTCACGCAGCGAGCGTTGTCTATTCACTTATTCAGCTTCCTGTGGCTTAGTCCAAGATATTAATCATACGCCTATGCTAGTACAGAACAATGAAGTTTTGGTAAAACCACGGGTTGTTTCATTAATTCGGTTTTGTCGGAAGATGCTTTGCTCTTGTACTGGTTTTGGTAAATGACTGAACTTGATTGGGCTGTATCTTGTGGACTCACCCGTCCCTTGTGGGGTAAGTAAGGGAATTTAATCAAATGTCATTGTTTGTTGTGCGTGTCTGATACGTTTTTGTGTTTCAGTTTATTTATACACGAGTAGAAGTTACCCAGAGTGATATATTGGGCCTGACATGTCAGATGAGCTAGTAGTGTTCTGGAAGAAGCAACAAGTGGGTCCTATTGAACGCTAGGCGACACCACGCCACGGCAAACCAAAGCAAAGTTGGCGGTTCTAACTCAACTCGTACCGCAAAGTATATTAATACCCGGTGAACAAGAAGTGTGTGAAAAAGAAAGAGGGATGCCTGACCCTGCTAATAATATACATAGATAGAAATACAAATACAAATCTTTATTGCTGAACACAGTACATATTATATTTCAGATGTTAGTGAATGCGCAGTTCATTGTGTCTATTTAAGTCCTATCTACTTATACATTTAAAGTTTGTATGCAAACTTTAAAACAGCCTTTGACCCTCAACCCACTTTGGAAGGAGTTTAGGAAAATCTTTTCTTTGTAGTACACCAACTTCACTCCCTAAGGTACATACCTACATATATGCCAAAATTCTTGTCTTTGGAGGTATAATATGTGCGTAATCGATAACTCAAGTCAACGAACTATTTAATATGCATAGCATACACGATATACGTTTAAGATTCATATGGTTATGTATCTAAATATAAATCTGTAAGACTTATTTAGTTTTTTTACTGAAATATCTATCTAGAGATTTCAGACTACATGATTTAATAAAAATATTTGGAGTCAATACATCGTGTTTTGCATCCTCGTCAAATTTAAGGATGCGGCTAGTCTATTTTAGTTACTTTCATAGTATCATGTCTTACGGTATTTTACTTTGGGGACGGGCTGCAGACATCGAGTCAATTTTTATTCTGCAGTAAAGAGTCATTAGAGCCATAATAATCTCCGCAAGCGCGATTCTCTAAGGGAACTGTTTAAGGAAATTAACATCATGACGGTACCTTGTCAATATATCTACGAAAATATCATGTACGTAAGGAAAAATTTACATCTTTTTAGTAAAAGAGGTGAAAGGCATAATTATAGTACTAGAAAAAGGGACCTATTAGCTCAACCAGGTTTCAGACTAGCTAAAGTAGACTCGTCGTTCATGGGGTACTGTTTAAAATGTTACAATAAAATACCTCCACACATACTTCAACTCAATGAGACTAAATTCAAAACTTGTATAAAACGCACACTATGCAGGCAGGCATATTATAAGTTTGGGGATTACATAACTGATAAAAATGCTTGGCTCAATGCTGGTCCTGCTCCACAACCACAACTAATTAATTAACATTTGAAGATACTGTTGGAGCTGCTGAAGATTGTAAGACTATCATTGCATTGTATAGACTCAATCTCCTTTGTATTATATAATTGCATAGCACATGTGTGAGTACTATGTACATACTCTAAAGCTACCATTTACTGGGTACGTCTTTGTTTGACTTGAATATGCCCTGGCGGCTGAGAGTATGTGACGCTCACTCTAATGTCTCGCTGATGGTGGCGCGTGTTGGATCATTTAGCTAATCCATGCGTCAGGTTCGTGAACAAGCGCTGTCAGTGAAGGCTGATCATACCTTAGCGGCCACGGCTTATTTTAATTTAATTTAAATATTTCAATTGTTTTTTTTTTAAGGACGCTTTTAACGTTCTGCATCGTTCTCACATGTAAAATTTCAACATGAATGATGTAACCATTATTTTGTAACCATATCTTGATTTAAAAGAGTATCCGTGGAGTTTCTTGCCCGTTCTTCTCCATAGGTACCTACTATGCTTTGGAATGGGCGCCTAGCTTCATCTTTTTGACTGACCGACCCCTTGACAATTCAAAAGTGCCTGTAATTGGTTTAATTGAAATAAATGCTTTGAGTTTGAGTTTGAGTTTGAGGTATAGAAAATCAAACCGAACAACTTTTTCCATGGCACCAACATCGTAATCACGAAAAAATAATCAGCCGTCCCGTACATTTGCGTCGAGTAGGTATTGAAGTTTTCTATGGGCCAGTTGAAAATTTTTTCGCGATTACGATGTTAGTCCCATGGAGAAAGTTGTTCGGTTTGATTTTCTATATCACACCCTGAAATTTGAAGAGGATGCAAAACGACATGTTGTTTAAGCAGCAAGACAAGACATCGAGTAGCAAATTCTTTATTATTTTTATTGAAGAATACCTAGAGATTTTCTTGCTCTTTCGATGAAAATATATAGTGCGATGACACAATCACCCACCACCCAACTACAAGCCAATAACCCAGATACAGTTAATTCTTGTACGCCAATGCTCAATGGTTTTATCGTTTATTTTCGGAAAAAACCGAACCATGCCGAATTAAATGTGACTGGTCCAAAAAGAGTGACGGAACTAGTGCGTCAAACTATATTAAGGGGGGTGCACTAAGGTAGCCCTTGAAATTCAAATTTACTTACGTTTTTTGCTGCAGGTCAGTGTTAGGTTGTATGTTGATTAAAATATGAGACGCGACCGTAGCTAATAAGGATTTACAGAATTATAATCATTAGAATCAGCAATACAAATCCATATGATAGAATTGACCTCAAATGTGTCGATTTCATGAAATCATGAGGTTCGAGGTCAATTCTAAGTTATGGAGTTGTATTGCTGATTCTAATGATTATAATTATGTATAGCCATATTAGCTACGGCCTCGTCTCATATTTTAATCAACATACAACCTGACACTGACCTGCAAATTGCAAAAACATAAGAAAATTTGAATTTCAAGGGCTACCTTAGCGCATCCTCCTTAACCACTAGTACGAAAGCGGCTCTACACAAAAAACATTCCATCGTACAGTCATGCGTACGCGCACCGTGACGTCAGCCGGCACTTCGCACGTGTTTACAAACAATGCCGAAGCGACGAAAATTCTTGGAATCTTGTAACGCTCGAATGTTTTTATGGATGCCAGAGAACTGGTTTCTATCGTAGTGAATATTTCGTTTGAATGTATGATCGTATAAAATTTACAAAAATAGGTATGTAAAGCGCAAACACAGCTAATTTCAGATTTCTAGATTTTCTACAAAGAAAAAACAAGTGATGACCTATATTTTTTATGGTTTAAAATGCATGCTGTGTTAACTCTTAACGTGAAACATAAATAAAGCCACTTACCACAGTACAATATTCATTATTCACAAGCTTCCGAAGTTGAGACAAAAACTTGTTATTGTTTACTTTAGATTTTATGACAGCGAAAATAAATAAATCAATTTCTATTGGTCGATAGTCACATTAATATTCGGCATATTTCGGTTTTTCCGAAGATAAACGATGGATTCTTTGAACGTTGTTGTACTGTACCTTCTGTCAGTTAAAAAGCGGTGAAGTGTGAGTTGAACTCGTTTACGAAGGGTTCCGTATCACCGTACAATATTTAACACTTATTTTTTTTTTAATACTTTAGTAAAAAAAAAAACATTTTGGGACCAACCCTCCTTTAATTCTTAACTTTCATATTATTTATTTATTATTTGTTGAGCGGCCGTAGTAGTTCACATTCTGTCAAAATTTCAGGTGTCTACTTATTACGGTTCAAAAGATACAACCCTATGATGGACGGACGGACGGACGGATAGCGGAGCCTTAGTAATAGGGTCCCGATGGCATCTCTTGGATCCGGAATATTAAAAACACTAAAGCTGATATCAGACCCTTCACTTTTTCTTCACTTATTTCTTTAATTCGACATCATTCAGTTGAAGTGAAAATGTCTGAAAACAAAATTAATCAAAAGTGAAAAATGAATACATTAGCGAACCACTCACACGAAGTTGGATTTCGAAGGTATTCAGCATCTTTCACTCGTGTTTCGAATGACCGAGGAATGAAATGAGCAGATGTTCGGTAATTTCCATGTTAATTTGTCGGTGTTGTGTGAACGTGGAATGAAACAAAAATGAACATTCACTCGAGTGTAGCGTCTGATGTCAGCTTTAGCTACACTTAGCGGATTTTGGTGAAAAGCTTTCACGAAACCAATACATCGTCGGCTATAACAAAATTATAATTCAATTATTTTTAAATTACGTGGGAAATGCACCAAATGGTTAACATTGTTTCAACTATAATTTTCGTAATAATTTGTCATTTTGGTTTCAATCTGTTCGCTTTGTATCAATCATATCTGACTCGTTTGATTAATTAACGTCAATTGCAGCTTTAACCAGTCAGTACGGTTTCCAGTACTCGGGATTTTTTTTTTGTAACAACACCACCAGCGGTCGTTGATCCAAAAAAAAAAAAACATCAAATCTTTTTTATTACATTTATTTTGTCGTGTTTAGATATCGACACCTAACACGTCTGCGGAGTTTCGCTCGCTAATTTAATTTGACCCTGCATTAACATACAGTAAATAGGAGGAGCTCGTGGCTAAGTAATAACAGCCGCACGGGTCGATCTACCAGGTTAAGCTACCAGTGACCATCTTTACATACCGAGATTCCTCCGTGCCTCGGAAAGCACGTTAAGCCGTTGGTCCCGGCTGTCATTCGTGGATCTTTGACAGTCGTTACGGGTCGTGAGAAGCCCGAAAGTCTCACAATCAGTCTTACCAAGGGGTATCGTATTACCAAGTTAATGGGTTGTGGAGGTCAGATAGGCAGTCGCTCCATGTAAAATAATGGTATTCAGCTGCATCCGGTTAGACTGGAAGCCGACCCCAACATAGTTGGGAAAAGGCTAGGCAGATTGATATTAACACACAGTAAATAGACTTTAGTAAACTATAGAAGCTGAAAAGTCTACATACGTGGAACTTCACATCAAAGATAACTAAAACAAAAACACAAAGAAAAACCGGCCAAGTGCGTGTCGGACCACGCACAATGAAGGGTTCCGAAGTTGGGATGACTTTATCCCAAGAACAAACTTAACATTGTAGTTGAAAAACATGGTGTCCCATACATTCCAACTGCAAATGTAAGTTGGTTGACTATTACTCGAAAACATGAAAAGCCTACTTAGCTGCGATAGTTGATAGACAGAAGGTACCAAAAAAAAAAAAAATTCATGATTTTATTTTATCACTTTGTCGGCGTGATGAATATGTAGGTATATCCGTGCCTAATTATAGCTTTCTAGTACTAAGAGTCTCTGAGCTAAGCTGTGGACGGACAGACGGACATAGCGAAACTATAGGTTCCTTGTTGACTACGGAACCCTAAAAAGACAACAAACATCTACTGTTAGATCATCATCGACTAATAGAGAAGTATGGAAGAAAGGGACATGTTGCGCTGACCCCAAATAAATTGGGATAGTGGGTTGTTACTTGTATCGAATCTCCAGATATTTAGTACAGTACCTAGTGTTAGTAAATTAACTCTGTAACAATGAACTGTGCAGAAGTTTCTTTCATACAAACCTTGTCCTGACAATGGGGATTGTCTAAAATTTTTAACCATTAGATTTTATTTTATTTTTTGAAAATTTAGAGCATTTTGAGAAACTAATTGGAATATTTTGATGATTGGCTCAATAGTTATTTTTTTATTGAATTTTAAAATATTTTAAATTTTCAAGGTAGGTGACGTCATCAGTGGCACAAAAGATTGTGCCGTTGCCCCACTAGTACATAATTAAAAAATTTAATCTGTCAACATAACGTCATCCATCTCAAATCTGTCAAAGTGCCAATAGATGTCATACGTAATCGAATCCTATCCTAACCTATTGACAACTTATTTTTCGAAATTTTGACCGAAACGGTAGCTTTTAAACGCAAAGTGGTTTTTAAGGTGCAAGACTACGTTAATAATCGAGGCGACGACATTATTGTTCATTTTCCTGAACCACAATGAGCAATACTTTTGTTAAAGCCGACTCGCGAAATCTGCCTAAAGTTTCTGAAATACTTACATCAAAGTGATCTTAGCAACAATACATTGTATAAACCTTGCAATATTCCACGCCTACATCATGACACCACTTTTCTCGCAAATCTTCTCTAATACGAACAAAAATTTTGTTTGGACTATTATTACTATTATTGCTGCAAGTTGGAACAAAGCGCTTCCTGTATTCCATAACTCTTCCAATATAGTAAATGTTGTCGAGTGTTGACATAATGTAATGACATTTACGAGTATATGAGATTATGAGGCAAGTCGCAGGAATAATAATTGTAAAAACTTTATACTTATGAGGTTATGTTTATATTATAATTTGACACTTGACAGATTGTAGACAATACTTGCCACTTACTTTTTATTTTTTGAGATACTTTACGCTGGAGATACTTTACGCTGACGATGTGTGCCTTATGTCCGACAGCATGGCGCATCTCCAAAGCTATCTTGATGCACTACATCAATCCTGTCAAAGATTTGGATTAGTTATCAGTGCTTCCAAGACGCAAGTCCTCAAACAACCACCCCGAGGCGGCGAAGCTGATAAAGCCACACTTAATCTAGACGGGAAACCACTAGAGGAAGTCACGCAGTTTAAATATCTTGGAAGCAACATACTTCATGATAACACCCTGGCTTCGGAGATACCATCGCGCATTGCAAATGCCGCTGCGACTTTTGGACGGCTTAATGATCGTGTCTGGAAATCCCATGACCTGAAGCTAGAGACAAAAATTAGTGTTTACAAGGCATTAATCTTACCTGTGCTTCTATATAGCGCAGAAACATGGTGCCTATACAAACCAGACATTAGGAAACTGGACACATTTCATCTAAGGTGTCTCAGATCGATCTTGAGCATTAAGTGGCAAGACCATGTTCCTAATACGGAGGTCTTGCATCGTTCCAGCATATATGGCATGGAAGCCCTACTCATGCAACGTCAACTCAGGTGGTGTGGACACGTTCTTCGCATGAAGGACCACCGTTTACCCAAAATGGTCTTTTACTCTGAGATGGCAGAAGGTAAACGGAAGCATGGCGGTCAACATCTCCGCTATAAGGATGTGCTCAAAAGGCATCTTAACGCGTGTGCTATTGATCCTACAGGTTGGGAGAGGCTCGCTCTACACAGGTCGTCTTGGCGCTCTACTATTCACAAAGGTACCAAAACTTTCGAAGAAAAGCGACACGACGCTATTATTGAGAAGCGCCAAATACGCAAAGAGAGACCTAAGCCCTCCTACACGTATACATACAACACTACAGGCCAAATTTATTGTTTTAGTTGTGACCGGGTGTTCAAAACTAAATTCGGTCTAGCGAGCCATCTAAGAGCACACGCAAGGAAGTGATTTCGAAGGGTCGCCGTTATCGAAATCGATAAGGAGGACTATATATATATATTTTTTTTGAGGCAACGATACAAAACTGTACGGCCAAAGCTAACGTAATTTGAAGGGTAAACAAGGTCAATCGTATTTTATCAAAAAAAAAACAATAAAATATAAATATTTTTCAAGATTAATTAGTCCGTAATGATCAGTAACGCTATTCCTCGAAATGGTTTTGCAATATTACAACATATAAAAAAATATGAACAATGCCCATTACGAATTCAACAAAAAATGAATTAGCCAAATAATAGGTCTTTACCTATGAAATTGCCGTTTTGTATGAAAAAATTTAAACGAATTTTTTTCATGCATTTTTTATTTGTATTAATCGAAGTAATCACCCATGCAATCAATGCATCTTTGCCAACGCAGTAGCAGTTTATTGATGCCCTTCTTAAAGAAATCAGCTGGACGGGAGGCAACAAATTCTTCAAAGGCATTTTGTACTGCCTCTCGGGTATTGAATTTTTTTCCCGCCAAGAAGTTATCCAAATTCTGGAAAAAGTAGTAGTCTGTAGGCGCAAGGTCTGGTGAGTAGGGCGGATGACGGAGAGCTTCCAACCCCAGTTCTTGCAACTTGGAGACCGTCTGCTGTGCAGTATGAGGTCGCGCGTTGTCGTGCAGGAGCAGCGGAGACGAGCGATTGACCAACGCTGGTTGGAGATGTGCCAGCTTCTCCATCATTGTGTTCAATTCTTCACAGTACACATCTGAAGTAATGCTCACCCCGTTTGGTAAGAAGCTGTGATGAATCACACCGACGCTAGACCATCAAACAGTGACCATCATTTTTCTAGGGGTAAGTTTTCGTTTAGGGCATTGTTTAGGTGCTGAACCAGGATCCAAGCAACTTGCTGAGCGCTTGCGGTTATCAAACAGAATCCATTTTTCGTCGCAGGTAACAATGCGGTTCAAAATTCCTTCATTTGTGTGTCTGTTGAGCAGTGCAAGGCACGTCTCGACGCGTACTTCGCGCTGGCGATCATTGAGTTCGTGGGGCACCCATTTGTCAAGCTTTTTTACCTTGCCAATTTGACACAAATGGACCAATATTGTTTTGACGCTAACGTCGAAAGCTGCTGCTAATTCAGCCGTAGATTGTGTATCATCAGCTTCCACAATCGCCTTTAATTCGTCATTGTCGACCAAAGTCTTCGGACGACCGCGAGGTTAATTTTTCAGGTCGAAATTTCCAGAACGGAAGCGAGCAAACCAATAACAAGTGGTGCGTTGGTTTGTAGTGTTAGCTCCGTAAACGTCGTTGATGTTGCGTGCCGCTTGTGCCGCGTTGCTGCCACGACGGTACTCATATTCCATAATTACTCGAATTTTTAACGTATCCATGATGACGAAAAAGATTGAAATGCGATGAAAATGTAACACTAATCAATAAACAAATGACTACTTTTGGAAAAAAAAAAATCCATGTTTTTAAAATAAAATTAATTTGAAATTAGAATTCTTAGCCAAACAAAAATTATTTTGATTTGAAATGGCCAGTACTGCAGAACGGCAATTTCATAGGTAAAGACCTAATGCATCCGTTCTGAAGTGGCAATTGATTTTTATTTTAGAATATTTAATAGCTGACCCGTCAGACGTTGTCCTGTCAAATTTAAATAAATCGAACGGCGGGAAAACAAATGAACAACTGATTATAAAATGAATTTGAATTTGGAATTCTAAAAAGAATGAAAGATTCCCGACAGCCCTGTCCAATGTATGAGAAAATGAATTTTCTTCATATTTTTTTTT
The DNA here is from genome assembly GCA_946251885.1 of Cosmia pyralina. Taxonomy (NCBI): domain Eukaryota; kingdom Metazoa; phylum Arthropoda; class Insecta; order Lepidoptera; family Noctuidae; genus Cosmia; species Cosmia pyralina. The sequence continues at coordinate 20,353,324 of OX276350.1, read as the reverse complement.
TTTGTGAATTTTCTTATGTTTTTAATAACTATTCTGCAGCTGTTCGGGACGGAGACAAACACAACAAATCAAAAATCATGAAAATCGGTCCAGCCGTTCTCGAGTTAAGTTTTCGAACAAACCCGACTTTGTTTTATACACGGTTAATTTTACATTGTTCTGGAGCCGAACACACAGTAACTCCAGACGAGTAATAGTTACTATTGGCATTGTTATTGTTTTTTTTAAGATATTTAATAAAGAAGTTAGAAAATCACTTTTTTTCTGTGATTCGAGTTAAATTTTAGTAGCGCTTCCACTATTTCATTCATAATGCAAAATCGCACGGAACAAGGAAGGGCGGGGGGGGGGGGAAGGAGGGGCTGGACTGTAAGCGTGGGGTGGGGGGGTAAGGGGTCGGGAGCGTGGCTCAGGGCTCTGCCTCGAATTTTGCGGGCAGCGGGGCAGCGGCGGCGGCGGCGCGTCTCGCATTGTCCCGCCCCGCTATTTTCAAGGTCCGGTCCATTTGTTTTTACGCATATAATCCGGCCGCTGCCGCCCCGCTGCCCGCAAAATTCGAGGGAGAGGCCTTACCATGGCCTTACGGATCATGCTGTCTGATCGATGAATGGATTTTTCAATGGGTACCGTTCGCATGTGTTGCCCTTTGTCGGTACGTTTTACACACCCATATGCATTGATCGCTGGAAGCGTTACTTCGAGTTCTCATTATTTCACAAAAAAACAATAAATTAAATTTTTCGTGATTTTTTTTTTTACTTTTTGAAAATAATAGTCCCAATCGATTCCGTTTTGATGATCGAGTTCATGGCTTTCGGTTCCAGAACGACCTAAAATTAACCTTGTATATTAAGATTAAAAAGGTGAAAGATAATATCAAGTTCAAGGCTACAGACAAATGAATAAATTGTCAAATCAAATTGAGTTCAGAAATAAAATTAAAATTGTAAATTCGAATAACGAGAAAAAAACAGAAGACAAATTTTCTAGGAATTCAATCGTGTCATCTGATTTCCTAACAATTCAATTAAAATCTATTCCGCTCAGATTATATAGACGAAGGTCAAGAAATCTAAAGGCGATTGACTAACAAATCCTATCTCCAAATCCGAGATTCTCAAAGCAGACTATCAGAACAAATAATCTTAAAGACATTTTGATTGAGTTCTTTATAAAAAAATACTAGATGTTGCCCACAGTTTCACTCGCATCTTAGGGAAATTACTTCACGGATAAAAAATTTAACACACAGTTGTACGCACGGCTACAGATCAAACTATACACTTCCAGTAAAAGCAGATCTCGCATTTTATATGATTTCCTTTCAATGATAGGTCAGTGTAAACTGGAAATGTATAGCTTAATGTGTAGCCGTATGTACAGTAGGTACGACAACGTTCAAAGTTTCCACCGTTGTTTATCTTCGGAAAAACCGAACTTTGCCGAATTAAATGAGACTGGTCCAATACGGGAGTGTCGGAATTAGTGCGTCAATCTACGTGTATAATAATTTAGGTGGGAATATAAATAAATTTCTATTGGTCGCTAGTCACATTTCATTCGCTGTATTTCGGTTTTTCCGATGATAAACACGATGGAACTTTTGAACGTTGTCGTACTGTACATACACTGAAAAAAACACACACGTGTGCATTTCATCTAAATCCATTCAGCTTTTTATGCGTGACGGGTTCAAACATTTTTGCATTTCACTAGCATACTACTACTACTACTGAGCATAAGGGACTAAGATAAACTGATTAAAGTTTTAATGGAGTTTCCACTAGGATTTTTCCATTATGTCGCAGCCCAGAGTTTGGATTTTAGCCGAGTTGTTGGCAATAGACTCGCCGTCTACAAGGTGTAACTTAAATAACGCACAACCTCTTAAGGGGTCATTGTACTCATCATTATGAACAACTTTTACTATGGGACCAAAACCTGAAACCGCGAAAAAAATCAACTGTTCCCTACATTTATGTTCGCATAACTCGTCAAAATGTAGAAAACATCAAATGTCCCAGAGAGGTTGTGCGTTATTAACCGACTTCAAAAAGGAGGAGGTTCTCAAATGTATGTTCTTCGATTACTCGAAGATGGCTGGACCGATTTGGATTTTTTTTTTTTTGTTTGAAAGGGTATACTTTCCAGGTGGTCCCATGATCATCAAGTCAGGATCTGATGATGGGATCCTGGAGAAATAGAGAGAACTCTTCCAATTTTATAGGCACACTTGCAGCGATTTGGATAGTTTTTGGAAGAGTACTTCCTTGGAGTGGTCCTATTTCAATTTGGTGAAGATCTGATGAAGAACTTCTGAGATAGGCAACGGAACTCCTCAATAAATGATAGCAAATGGACTGGGATTGCTGAAATCTCATGTCTGTTTGTTGTTTACACCAGTTCATAACATAACATCACGCCAGTACGCTGTGAAGGGGTAAGCACATGTGAACCACTAAAAAGTGAAAAATAAAAACTTTTTTACAAAAAAATACAACCGACTTCCAAAAACAACACTACAAAGTGAAAAATAACTTTAATTTCGAAAGTCGGTGGCAAAAACGAAAATACATTTAATCAGACATTGTATTTTTTTGTAAAAAAGTTTTTTTAAGTTACACCTTGCCTGTAATATGACACGCCTATTCCTCTATAGAATATAGGACTACAGGCGTCATATTATTGTATATCTAAATCAATTAAATAAGACGAGCTTTTCCTAGAGAAGTCCCATTTCTTTGTCTACAATATCCGTCTGATTCACGAACACGAGGCAGTGCGACAAGCTTGAGATTAGACCTTTAATTTATTACCTAAGGACGCTGGTAAACTCGGAAGCGGAGTTTCATTGTGTTCAAATTACAGTGACATGGAATTCTTGAGTGGTACAAGTTTAACCGCGAAGGGGATTTTAATGGGGCCACGTGTAAAGTATTTGCTTGTGAAGAATGAAGATGTTTTATCACTGTCTTAATTTTTTTTTGGATTCCATAATTTGCTGTCAGTTTTAAATTTTTAGATACGTAGCATAATCTAATCAGCCTGTAATGTTCTCATTGCTGGGACACAGGCCTCCTCTCTCCAAGAGGGAGTGGGCTGTAATCTACTACTATCTAAATATGTGGGTTGGTAGATGTCACATGTCTTCGAGTTTTTGGTTCAAGGATATGTAGCTTTCCTCACGATGTTTTCTTTCACCGTTTTGAGAGCAGTGGTGATGAAATCACACTAATATTATAAAGGCGAAAGTTTGTGAGTGTGTGTGTGTGTATGTTTGTTACTTCTTCACGCTCAAACGGCTGGACCGATTTGGATGAAATTCGGTATATAGACAGCTTATACCCTGGATTAACACATAGGCTACTTTTTATTCCGAAAAAATGTAGTGCTCCCGTGGGATGAGCAAGAAATTCAAATATATTTGTTACTCTTTCAAACTCAAACGGCTCGACCGATTTTGATATAATTTGGTGTGGAAATAGCAGACATCCTGTGTACACATAGCACACATAGGCTACTTTTCATCCAGAAAAAATGTAGTGTCCCCGTGGAATGAGCAATTTTTTGTGAATACTTTTCTCACCGATTACATAATACACGTTTTAGTGTATCTCATAAACCGCGGGTAACACCGCGGGGCGCAGCTAGTTATTTACATAAAGTAAAGGCCTCGAACCTACGACCTACAACGCGTAAGTCGGAGGCGGCCGTTACCACTGGGCCACCACTGCTCTCTCATACTTACGTATTCAAGTTTTAGGTACCTACCGATTATGTCTTTCAGAAGTACCGTTACGGCACGAATTAAGTATATACGAGTATATACGACAGTGACAAGAACTGAAGCTAGTCAACATGGTTGATAATGGAACTAACTGCCCAGAGTACGCCAATCGGATCTAAGTCCCAAAGTATCGGAGAGACCAAGAGCGAGCGAAGCGCGCTCGGAAATTTTAACACCCCGCCTCACACAAGTTGGATTTTCTAAAGGCCACACTTTGCAATACTGTATTGTATTGCAAGATTTGAGGTAGATTTGCTTATTGCCATATTTTATGCTCATAAGCAAATCAAGGATACCTTATGTATCTAAGGTATCCTTCAAATTCCACCATTACCATTCCATTTTAACACAACCGCAAACGTTTAAAACTGAATTTAAAATCCTCCAAAAACATATCTAAACCACGGAACAAAAAAAAAATACTACGTGAAAACCTTTAGCTGTCAAGTAGTGCTTGTAATTGAATACCCCACATCACATTTACATTTATTAGGATCCCCTGGACAAGCGGTCAGGGAAGGAACAAACACTAGAATGTTCTAAGGAATGCAGGATACGGGACAGTAATAACGTAAAGGATAGGGACAAAACAACGTACTACTACAGTATTCTGTACTAATGTAGATACTTCGCCCACTTATGAAGATTTTACCGGTTGGGGCTCATAAGTGTGATGTTGTTATGTCGAATAGAAGTTTTTGTGTTGGCTTAACTGTATTCAGGTATTAAGTGTTTCCTTGTAGTGTGTGCTGTATGTGTCGAAACTGTACCTACTGCTGGCACACCCAGGTCAGCTACCAACTTTCTTGTTTTCCAAATCGGTACTAACTAGCTCTATGAATGAAAAACTCAAGTTCAACATCTGCCTAGCCTTTTCCTAACTATGTTGGGGTCGGCTTCTAATCTAACCGGATGCAGCTGAAAACATGAAGCGACTGCCCGTCTGATCTCCACAACCCAGTCACTGGGTAATACGAAAGATACCCCTTGGCTTGACTGGTTGTCAGACTTTCGGGCTTCTGACGACTCGTAACGACTGTCAAAGATCCACGAATTACAGCCGGGACCAACGGCTTAACGTGCTTTCCGAGACACGGAGGGGTCTTGGTGTGTAAACGTGGTCACCCATCCACAAACTAACCGCGGCAACCGTAGCTTAACCTGATCGATCGACCCGTGCGGCTGTTATTACTATTAGCCACAGGCCCTTCTAATAAAGCTCAAGTTGTGGTGGAAATATTAAGCTTACAGTGATTTTGATAGAAGAGGGCCTATACTCCATTTGCAATATACCTAATTAGGCATTTAAACAAACCTTTTTTACAGTCCGTTCAACCGATTTTGACTTCTATTCCAAAGGCTTAAGGATAGCATTAAAGGCAAAAAAGTGGTAACAATACCAACTGTTTACTGCTGCTGCCATTTGTCATGCCACCAACGCAATAGAAGTCAAAATTGGTTGAACGGACTGTAAAAGAGGTTTGTTTAAATGTCTAATCTTATTACACATGGAGTATAGACAAGTGACATCGCTTTCAAAGCGTTTCGTATTTCTACAAAGACTTTCAACAGGTTTGACATAAGCACTTCGGTAGCCTATGTCAAACCCAAATTTTTTTACTTTTTCATCATCGTTATAAATAAAATAAAATAAAATAATATTTATTTCGGATAAGCAACATCCATATATGGGTTAGTAAGCAAAAAGAAAAACAAAAAGATAAGCTATACCTATGTTAGTAAACCTATAATCTATTTAGCGAAAGGCTAAATGCATCTTTGAACAACATCAAACATGCAAACATACCTGATGCACATTATCGCTGCTAAAATGTAATTTCGTCTAGGCCCTCAGCATAGCCTGTGGGTAAAATTTACACGTAGATCGCAAGACGCCCTGCGTGTTCAGTCAAGAATGTTTGCATAGGCTAGAACTGATTGTTTTAAAACAATTGTACGCCCTAATTGTAGCCTCCTTGATGCTACGATTGCGCAACAGTGCCAGCAGTATCTTAAACACTATTATAGAAAGGGTTGATTGCCCTCTTGTGCGGCACCGGAACAGTGGCCAACAGTTTTTAATTTTTGATAAGTTTTACTAACATAGTTTGAAGTCATTACCAACAATTTATGGACTTTTCTGGATATTTTTTTTATTTATGGATATTTTTTTTTATGGATAAATGCTTAATAGTAATTAAACAACCGTTCGATACGTTTCCGTGCAGAATCGAACCTCAATCAATGTTATCGAAGGAGTCCTCTAAACGCTGTTCACAAATCTGAAACTCGTAACTTTTGATCACTAAAATCAAATAGACGACCGTTAAGGCTCCCAGACTCTTTCGGAACAATTTCTATGAACAGTTCATGGAAATTGTACTAGCGGAGTCGCATTGCGCCTGTCTGTGGGAGCCTTTATTCTTACGACGACACGGCAGCCAGTCGAATGGTTGTGTAGCTATTTAATCCTGACAAACCACAAAGCAGGACGTTATCTACCTATCCCACAAAGTCGTCGGTCGGTAGATCCGATAAGGACTGAGAGTCAAATCACGTCTGTGGTTTGTTACTCGATCTTGAGCTAAATATAATGTTTCTTTGAAAATGATATCATTACTGCGTCTGTTCTCAGAATCTGTAATTGTTGTAATGACGGCCCGATAATCAATTATCAATTAGTAGGAGGCCAGCACATGAGTATAATATATCCTACAGATAATTAACTTCATTAAATCTCGTTGCGATAGTTGCATGCGATGCATATCCGGTAAGGCTCTAATAATCCATCCATACTTTAAGGGCACGTCTTCCCTACCATTATCGCGCTCTTCGGTCTACTCCTTGATATGCAATGGCCTCTGTAGCCCCATGAAGCATGAGGCAACAGGGGCTAGTGTGAATCTTAATTACTCTGTGGTTGATGCGTTTTATTCATTCATTCAAATTGACATAATAGGTTGGGGAAAAAGTTTCTTCGCATTTTTTAAGAAAATTCAAAACATTTTTTAATATACATTATTTACATTTATCTAAAGTATGTAGGTACCAGTTTGTTCGATAACTTTTTGCCATCTTGTAGCTAGGGACATGATCCCATTGCTATAGAAATTTTGGGACTTCTGATCAAAATACCGCGACAAGTGGTTTTGGCAGTCCTCTCGTGATGTTAACCTGACACTGCCTAAAGAATTCTGAAGAGACCGAAACAGGTGGAAATCTGAATGTGCAAGGTCAGGACTATACGGCGGATGCATTAACACCTCCCAGCCAAACTCTCTTAATTTTTGCTGAGTGGCTAAAGATGTGTGAGATCTAGCGTTTGCATGATGAAAAACCACACCCCTTCTGTTGATTAATTCCGGCCGCTTTCTCTCAACTTCTTGCTTTAATCTCATCAGTTGTTCGCAGTAGAGTTCAGAATCGATGGTCCTGCCTGGTGGTAACAGCTCATAATGAATAGTGCCCTTCCAATCCCACCACACACACAGCATCACCTTGTTGCGAGTTAACCCGGGTTTCGCCACAGTCTGTGAAGCCTGACCGGCCATTGATCACGACCTTTTTCGCACGTTCTTGTCGTACGTGATCCACTTTTCATCACCAGTTATCAGCTTCTTCAAAAATGGTTCGGTTTCATTACGTCGTAATAAAGAATCACAAATGAGTACACGGTTCATTAGGTTTTTTTCAGTGAGCTCGTGAGGTACCCAAATATCGAGCTTTTTTGTGTACTCAGTGTTTTTCAAATGCGCCAAAACTGTTTTGTGGTCAATTCCCAGTTCTTCAGCTACGTCGTAACTACTGATATGCCGATGTTGCTCCACTTTTTCAAAAATGGCATCCATTTTATCCGTAATAGGGCGACCAGAGCGACGTGCATCTTTGACATCAAAATTTCCGGATTGAAAACGCTTAAACCAAATTTGTGCTACTCTCACAGACACTGCACTGGGTCGATAAACATCGCAATTTTTTTTCGTGGCTTGCGTTGCATTTTTACCTTTTTTGTAGTAAAATTTTAAAATGTATCGAATTTCTTCATTAGATTCACTCATCTTGACAGTACGAAAAACAAATGAAAATCACACATTTTCCTAATTTGAATTTGGAATTATGTTCTTTAAAATTTAAACTTTCAATGATACCAAAACCAGCCAGATACAAATAGTATAGCCAAAGAGATTTTATTTTAAGTTCATACATACTATAATGCGAAAAGACTTTTTCCCCAACCTAATATTACGTCAATTTGCCGTGTTATAGCCATTTAAATATACGGACAATTTAAGATGGTAGTGAGTTTGCTACAAACAATTAATTTTCCAGACCTTTCATTACCTACTTTACCATTAACGCTTGTATTTATCTATAAACGTAGCTTAAAGTTAACAGACGGTTAAACGTAAATAAATGTATAGTTATGCAAACGTTAATCATTACTATAAGCAATATATCGGCCTAGCCTTTTCCCAACTATGTTGGGGTCGGCTTCCAGTCTAACCGGATGTAGCTGAATACCAGTATTTTACATGGAGCGACTGCCTATCTGACCTCCACAACCCAACTGGGTAATACGATACCCTTTGGTAAGATTGGTTGTCAGACTTTCGGGCTTCTGACGACCCGTAACGACTGTCAAAGATCCACGAATGACAGCCGGGACCAACGGCTTAACGTGCTTTCCGAGGCACGGAGGAGTCTCGGTACGTAAAGAATGGTCATCCATCCACGGACCAACCCCGGCAAGCGTAGCTTAACCTGATGGCTCGACCCGTGCGGCTGTTATTACTTAGCAACGAGCTCCTCCTAATCATTACTATAAGCATCGTCTTTATATTATCTATACATAATATAAATTCTGGTCGCTTTTCGTGTATGTCTGTAAGACCGCGTTGTTTTTCGGAACTCCGCAACGAATATTTAATGCGGTTATCACCATCATTTAGAGAATTTATTCAGGAAGGTCTATAAAGCTAGTATCTATTGTTTTCGAAAAGTCTGACAACCAGTCTTACCAAGGGTATCGCTTTACCCTGTAATTAAGTGTTTAAGTCAGATAGGCAGTCGCTCCATGTAAAATACTGGTATTCAGCTGCATCCGGTTAGACTGGAAGCCGACCCCAACATAGTTGGGAAAAGGCTGGCAGATGAGATTCCGGAAGGTTTATGTACAAGTTGTAAGAATCGTGCGAAGCAAGGGCAGGTCGCTAGTTTAAAAATAAATCAGTAAAACAAAAAAAAAAAACAACAATTTTTCAGAAAAACACATAATTACGGTTCACAAAAACAATTTGCCAAGTAAAAATAGAATGCTACCATTTCAGACTCTAATCTACATGGTCCTCACATGATCTGACCAAGATTATGTCTTGAGTTTAAAAGAGAGTTGGGCCCCTGAGTTTGTTTCGCAATTTCTTCTCAGCGGTAGCACAGAATTATAATAGTACAAGTACAGAAGATTCACTCCGCAAAATCATTTAAATAAATAGCGACTCTTGCTACGACACAATAAAGCGCAATTCAGGTCGCACAGCGTTAATTACCTACAGTTTTATTCAACTAGAAGTGGCTCTTTCTATTGCGTAACTGTTATACCTTCCGACTCTTTAGGGTTGTGTTCTTTTACGACGCGGCGCGTGAGTGAGTACCTATTGAACTAACGTGCGAGCCGGCCGGTGCGCGGCAGCCCACACTGAATTAGCTTGACAAGTCGAGCCCGCCGCGTATTTGTAGCTTCATAACTAAAATGCGGAGTGCGCCTGACTGTAGTCAGATAGGAAATGTCGACTCCAGCTAGCTTATTTATGTTTTTTGACGTGTAAAAGTGATTCCGATATCCTATTTACAGATTAAATAATTTCAATTCATTTCTGCTACTTTGCCATAGTATCTTCCTGCACCTATACCAATTTATACAGCAGATAATGTTAACTCGGACTCCATCTTGCAAATGCTGGCTACGACTACGACAAACATTTTAACTTATTTTCAGGCAATTTCAATGTGCTCGTAAAAGCTGCTTCAGCTGTTAGATAAGCACTTTAAGTCACAACACTAAAAAAAACCCCGCTAACTCGGTCTTCTTACATTTTAAGCCCATATTATTATGGTAATTTATTGCCATCGTCGTTGGCGTCAGAGATAATAGAAATTTTCGGTTTTATGGTAGAATAAAGAAAAATTAGAAATACTATGTTGCTTCTGTTGCCATCCCTGGCTGTCTGACTTACCACGCAAAGTCTGAAGCAGAGAAACTTGAAACAATTAAAAAATAAGAAAATACCATAGCTAAACACATTATTAACACACTGTACTATAACTTCTTTCCCGTGGGTCAATTTTTAGAACTGCAGCCCACACAACACACTTTAAATCATCATCATTTTTTTTTACTTTTTCTTTTTTTGAAGAAAATTGCCTAGCCATTGCTTCATATGTTTGAAAAATTCGTCTGCACGACAGAATAAATGACGCAATGAATGTTTTTGAATTGTCAACTTCGCCATTGTAATTGTATAATAATATAACGTAACTACCCCAAGCTGGTTCGTATAATAATTTTTATAAACTAGGTACGATTTGATGTAGTGAAGGAGCGCCATACAAATTATATGCTTTTTAATTTAGTCTAACTATCAAGTTTTCCTAAATAAATACTTTTAAAACTTTGAACAATCATTACTTTGACGGTGACTGTATATCGTCATATTTAAATGAAGCACTTAACAGCAATATAATCTGCAAATAAACAGAGGCTGATCTTCAAACGCTTAGGTTTCCATCAACGCGTAAAGAGGATAAGTCGGTCACTGACTTTGGGAATATGGTCCTAATGTTTTAACTAGCAAAATAATCAGACCTAAGTAAAAATTCCGCAAAAAAAAAAAGTTTGGTCGCAAAGTTTGGTACTACGATCGCTTTATAACACGCTTTTATTAGCTTCACCTGTATGTATATTTGTATGTATGTATGTTTGTATGTAACGGAATCTATGAACTCGATTTTTACCCACTTTAAATGGTCAGATTAATTCGAAATTTTGCACACATAACAGGGCCCGATGACAATACAATAATTTAGAAAAATTGTCCTATTATCCTAATCAGGATCATTCAGGATTAACGATTTATCTCTAAAAAATTTGAAAATTACAGAGTTAGTGTAAGAATGTCGAACAAAGCATCCCACGCTTTTTTTTACAATGACATTAATTTTCTCGTTAATCACTTTATTCTTATTTCGAATAATTTTATTTTTTACTTTTTAGTTCTGTTTTTGTGATTCATTCAGTAATGGTATTATAGCGTGTTTTTTAGTTTTTCAAACTATAATTTATTCATTAAACAAATATCGTTGTTTTAGCTTTCCTCAATATCAAACGGTATCAGTCCACGTAGATTTTTTCAAGTAAATGAGCGACATATGAACGTGAACATAGCGTATTCTTGCGACCGGTCGCTTGGTTTAGGTTAAGGGGTTTGGTAAGCTTTTTACTGTATTCCTAAAAGTTTCGGATTTCGCCCTAAAGTTTCTTAAACAAACTAAAATATATACAAAATATTTTTCTAAGCCAAAATGCGTTTATTAATTACGTTTATTAAAATAATGATTAAATCCTCACCCACGTACTTATACAGGGTGTAAGTGTGAACAGTGGCAACCTTTTAAGGGGTCATTATACTCATCATTATGAACAACTTTTACTATCGAACCAAACCTGAAATCGCGAAAAAAAAAATCAGCTGTTCCCTACATTTTGACGAATTATGCGAACATAAATGTACTGAACAGCTGATTTTTTTCGCGATTGCAGGTTTGTTGTCATAGTAAAAGTTGTTCATAATGATAAGTACAATGACCCCTGAAAAGGTTGCCACTGTTTACACTTACACCCTGTATACAGTCACGTGAAAAGACTTTTTAATAATTAGGTATAATTAGGTACTTATATAAGTAGGTATATAATTCAAATTCAAGCATGTAACTATAAATACCTACAGTCCATTCACAGTTATTATATCTCTGACAGCAGCAACCCAATGGCAACCTTATTTTAAGGAAAATAAATATCATTGTGATTTTGACAGACCAGTTCAGTAGCAGCAACGCAACGGTAACCTTATTGTAAGATCACTGTGATTTTGACAGTGATGCAAAATCAGAGGCCTAAAATAAATGTGAAAGGACTGTACCGACCGATTGATACCGAGTTCGTCGTCATAGCAACCACCTCACGTCCGTCGCTGACTTGTGGTATGGTGGTGTATGAGAGATTTTTTTTCGTAATAATAATTATTAAAATAATTAAAAATAAATAAATATTATTTCATATTTTAAATAAATTGAGGAAATAATATGTTTTTTTTAAATACTAATATTATTTTTACAGTTCTTGCTCCATCAATCCATTTATAAGGGCCCTATTTAATAATGTGATATAGGTATAGAGGCATGAGGAACAGGGTGTAAAGTTCACTCATCCTCCATAGAAAAGGGAGAATCCTCCAACCAGATGGGTATCGTGTCTGGTGGGCAACTGCCCGACGGTTGATGTCGGGACGTTGTCTAAATGCTAGTCGCGCGGTAAACTCTGATTGCGCGATGCAGGTTTTGCGTGACGTCAGTGTGACGCGTAGTTCGTATGTGGCGAAATAGATTCCGCCACACAGGTATTGGTCAAAAAATTACAAAGTTGGCATATTTTCACGACAGGTGTAGTTTAATATAGCAGAAAACTATGAAATAAATTTACGAATTGTCGGATTGTCGCCTGTCATCTGTGGCATGTCGGTTTTATTAAGTGGGCCCTGGCTGTCGCGGTCTACCTCTGGACATTTTCTTTCTTTTTCGTCAAAAAATCGAGGTTAAAATTACCTGCACTTCCTACATCTAGTCAATTTCGCCTAAAAGAGCAACCATAAAAATGACCAAACTTTGACTAAATAAAGGCGCGACACGCGACGCGAATGGCACACGACACAAAGGCATCTCGTATCGCGCGACGAGCGGCATCTTTGTTGCTTGCGATTCGCGTCGCGTGTCGCGCCTGTTTGAAGAAGCCTTAAGACGTAAACAAAATCTTGTCCTATTTCTATAAAGTCTTATTTCAAAAGCTGTTAATCAAAACAACTGAACCCTTCACAATCCCTAATCACTGAAATATCGGTACCCACACCTAAATAATGCCGCATAAACAACCAGCAAATAAATCAATTAAACTGCAATAATCAAAATGATTACTTGGTAGGTACCAACCGGAAAAATTAACGCAAAAACCGAATCCCAAAAATATTTGCACATGCTGACAATATTATGTTTCCTCGTTTAAATATGCGGATAATAATAATAATAAAAATATACCTTCGGGACATGTTCGTTAATCCTCGGAATATTTCGTCGAATTTAATCTCGGTGATTATATGAATATGCGCCATCCCTTAGCTGAAAGGTCGACGTTAAGGCCCTTTACCCCAATTTATTCTGAGAACCTACTTCGGTACGGTATTAACCATATTTTCATTGTGAACGGAAATTTTAGCTGAAATAACAACTTATGTAGCTACTGTGGCTACAAATAATAGATGTTGATACATTTTAGTAGTTCGTGCTTGTGGTTTAGTAATAACAGCTGAACGTGGATCGATCAGGTTAAACTACGCTTGCCACGGTTGGTTTGTGGATGGGTGACCATCTTTTTATAGCAAGACCCCTCCGTGCCTCAGACCGTTGGTCCCGGCTGTCATTCGTGGTTCTTTGACAGTCGTTACGGTTCGTCAGAAGGCCGAAAGACTGACAACCAATCTTACCAAGGGGTATCGTATTACCCAGTAACTGGGATGTAGAGGTCAGATAGGCAGAAAAAATACTAATAAATAAAATAATAATAATATACAGGGTGTTTGGTGCATCGTTTGCCAAATTGAATTGGCCGAAAGAAGAGGTCATTTGCTATCGCTTCAGGCTCAAGTACTCATTTTTGGCCACACCGGTTTTTTTATTACAACTTTCTAATTTTTATTTTGAAAAAATCCAAAACTCAGCATTAAAGCTTAAATTAAAAAAAAGTTTTAAGTGTAGTCGTCAAATTTCATTTTTATTTACATATGTACTGTTGTATGGCTCTATCAAATTTAAAATTACTTGCCAGTTACATCTAGTTTTTTTTTAATAAATCACAAAGTTTTTGGAAAAATAAAAAATGAACTTAAAACTCAACTTTAAATAGCTATAAAAAAAAAACTAAAAGCGATCGGGATCTTCGAATTATTTTAAAAAGTTCTCTAGTCTATCCCCTTTCCAACGGTATGCAATGTGTTAAAAAACTCTTTTAATATCTTTAATAATTAGCTAAATGTGTAGTCGAGACACATCAGGCTGATATTGGATATTACGTTTAAAACACTAGTTTTCGCATAAATTACATGCTATTAGTAGATAGATACTGTTATCTCACGTCTTACGTAGTCTCTTATCTCGTTCTTACATAGGGAACTTTCCTCGAAATTGAAAAAAAAATACATTATTACAAAAATAATCATTTATTAATAAGTAATTTAATTACATACTAATCTTACAAGTCTTGTTCAAACTGTCTACCACTATTGCGTATGCACGCGCGACATCTTCGTCTTATCTCAACTGTAGTGGTGCGTAAACGCATTTCTGCTTTGATCGTCATGAAAGCCGCCTCAATGCGTTGGACTAAATCATCTCTTGTCTCAACTTCCGTGGCGTAGACGAGTTCTTTGGCCCGTCCCCAGACGTAAAAATCCAACGGAGTTAAGTCTGGAGAACGTGGAGGCCAAGGAATAGGGCCATCCCTCCCAATCCATGAGTCCGGGAATGCATCATTCAAGTACTCCCTGACGGTTATTCTCCAATGAGCGGGACAACCGTCATGTTGGAAAACAAAAGACCTGTCTTCACTGAAAATTGGCAAATCAGCTAATAATAAGGGCAACTCTGTTTGCAGAAATTCTAATTCTTGTAAGATTAGTATGTAATTAAATTACTTATTAATAAATGATTATTTTTGTAATAATGTATTTTTTTTTCAATTTCGAGGAAAGTTCCCTATGTAAGAACGAGATAAGAGACTACGTAAGACGTGAGATAACAGTATCTATCTAGTAATAGCATGTAATTTATGCGAAAACTAGTGTTTTAAACGTAATATCCAATATCAGCCTGATGTGTCTCGACTACACATTTAGCTAATTATTAAAGATATTAAAAGAGTTTTTTAACACATTACATACCGTTGGAAAGGGGATAGACTAGAGAACTTTTTAAAATAATTCGAAGATCCCGATCGCTTTTAGTTTTTTTTTTATAGCTATTTAAAGTTGAGTTTTAAGTTCATTTTTTATTTTTCCAAAAACTTTGTGATTTATTAAAAAAAAACTAGATGTAACTGGCAAGTAATTTTAAATTTGATAGAGCCATACAACAGTACATATGTAAATAAAAATGATATTTGACGACTACACTTAAAACTTTTTTTTAATTTAAGCTTTAATGCTGAGTTTTGGATTTTTTCAAAATAAAAATTAGAAAGTTGTAATAAAAAAACCGGTGTGGCCAAAAATGAGTACTTGAGCCTGAAGCGATAGCAAATGACCTCTTCTTTCGGCCAATTCAATTTGGCAAACGATGCACCAAACACCCTGTATATTATATAACATTGGTCAGGCAGGGGACATAGTTCTTCCATAGTTCAAGGTACCCAATCCATGTAGCCACCCAAACCCATAGGCCCAATGTGTTTTGTTTCCATGTTCTGCAATAGTCCTGCACCAACCGGGGGTTGTCCTTGGGTGCACTTGCATAGTGCATACAGGGCTATAATCGTATATACACTTCTGGACACATCTATTGGCCCACCTTAGAGTTTAGGTTTCGATGGCCCCTACCGAAATATGATTGCTAGATTGAACAAAAACTGTTGATGCAGTTTTAAACCTGATACATTTTACCATCTTTTTCGATCGTATTGTATTAAATTTGAATTCAGAATACCATACGACATGGAGCTACGCCTAACAAGTCGGATATGCGCCTTGTTAAAGGCAATTGATTTTTGAATAAAAAACATGTTTTATCAAATAAAGGTTTAATTTAATAACGCGTGTTGCCTCCATGGGCATCTACCACAGCTCTCATACGATTAGGCATAGAGTTTATCAACCGCTCTATGAAATTTTGAGGGATCATCTCCCATTCCTCTTCTATGGCAGTTTTCAACTCCTGCATCGTCTGGGCAACTGGCTGACGAGCCCTAACACGTCTTTTTAGCTCGTCCCACATGTGCTCAATGGGGTTCATGTCTGGGCTTCTGGCTGGCCAGTCCATAACTGTGATGTTCACATCCCGAAGATATTCCCTGATGATGCCGGCCGCATGGGCTCTTGCATTATCATGCATAAAAAGGAAATTTGGGCCCACATAGTCCGCGTATGGTATCACGTGAGGTTCTAAGCACTCACGAATGTACCTTTCAGCATTTAATGTTGGCAGCCGTGGTCCTGTAACAACCTCAAGTTGAGTTTTGCCGCTCGCGGATATACCGCCCCAGACAGTCCATGAGCCACCGCCATAAGCAACCCTCTCTTCAAAGCAGCATTGTGCGAAACGCTCTCCCTTACGTCGGTAGACCTTCTTCCTTCCATCATTGCCATGTAACACAATTTTAGACTCGTCAGAAAAGAGTACACGGCTCCAATCTTGCTGTGTCCAATTTAAATGACTGCGTGCGAAATGAAGGCGCGCTGTTCGGTGGGCTCGCGTTAGTTTGGGGCCATTAGCTGGCTTGTGTGGTGCCATATCGCGTTCTTTTAACCTTCTCCGAACAGTTCGAGCGCTCACAGATACTCCGTGGAAGTCGCGAAGTTGGTTTTTTATCTCAATGGAGGTAAGGTGACGATTTCTCAAGCTGGTCGTCACGATGAATCGATCCTGCCTTTCAGTTGTGACCCGAGATCGTGGCCTTCCTTGGCGACGAACAAAGCCGCCAGTCTCTAGGTACCTCCGATAAACATTTCGGACCGCAGATCGACTTAAATTAAGTTGAGCACTCACGTTTCTTTGGCTGTATCCGGCCTGAATAAGTGCCACAGCTTGGGCGGCGACTTCAGGTGAAGTATCCATAGATTATTGATAGAACCTCACCTTAATGTTAAGAATAAGTAAAGTTTGTTGCAAAACCATAGATATCAATCACTTTTTCAAGAATTAAATCCAAGTAAACCAATAAAACCAAGTTTTCTTAGTATTCGATTGTTTGATATCAACAAACAGGCTCCAAATTGTCTTTTGTTTCTTTAAATTCTGTGTTCGAAATTCAAAAAAAGACTATTGAATGAAATTGTGAATGTGCCAGGTTCAAAACTGCATAAAAACTTTTTGCTCGACCTAATATAAAATTTTAGCTAGGACCAAACGAAACTGAAAATACAAGGTGGGCCAAAAGATGTGTCCAGAAGTGTATAATCGTCGGCTGGTGTCTCTTCGTCATTTGAAATTGTCTAAGGGGCCTCTGCGAGTTGGCTTCGGCCCCTCGTACGCCTTCCAAAGGTCCGGGAACCCAAGGTCCCGAGATAAGCCAAAGACAAAAAATAATATAAAATACTGATTATTAGGGTTACTGGTATTCAGCTGCATCTGGTTAGATTGGAAACCGATCGCAACATAGTTGGGAAAAAGGATAGGCAGGTGATGATGATGATGAAACTTTAGTAGTTTCTCTTCGATAGAGCCTTGTAAAAAAACAGTCGTAATAAAGCATGTCTTGGTATATACGGATAAATAATTGTTTCTATCTGTCTAATATTATAGGAGTTGGGGAAAATTTGTGAAGGATTTCTCTGTAAGAAAAATAGGGGTGATGACTAAAAATTTTTAGTTTGTCCGTCATGTAGCTTATTAAAAAATATTGGTCACGTATTTTTTCTTTTTTTACGTAATCAAATGATTACGGCGATATATTGAATTATAATGTGGCATGCTTGACCTTGCTAGATTTTATACATAGAAGTGACATAGCGAGCCCCCAGTCTCCGACTTTAATGCGTGTTACCTAAGTAATTATTTATAAATATGATAAAGCAAAAAATACGTTTCTAATATTTTTTTATTGTCTGACTGACGGTCTAAATAGATTTTTTTTTCTACCCAGGCATCATCCCTATTCTTAGTCACGAAAATTTTTAGCTCACCTATGCAGTTTCATGGAAACTAAATCTGTTGGTCTCCATCCCTCTAATTAAGACGAAAAGAACACTGTAGAAATTTATTCAAAATTCTTGAAACTCCAAAACGTTTCACAATTCAAGCATAATTCCATAAATCTTCAGCAATCCCTCTAACAGAACCCAGTTAATCCATCAAACGATGGCAATTAATCCATAACCGAAGCGATGACTAATGACGATACATATCGCAAATAAGCCAACACAATACACACTGTATGAACACCACTAGGGATAATTACCCAAAATCAATCCTGACGATTGACAATTTCGGGGCACCAAACCTTTGGGAGGAAACACAATATCTTTGCAGGAGTTATAAACTATAGGGAGAGTATTAATCATCTTGAGGTTACGCACCACTGATTCCTTTATAAGGATATGAGGGAATAAATAATTTATCCATATATTTTATGAAAGGACGCGGTCAAGGATATCTGTGAATAGCTGAGGTAAGGATTGGTATTGATTGTGGATCTTGATGATTTGAAGATTTTTCATAGATATTTTAGGAATTGCTCATTGTTGACATTTTGGTACTCGGAGACTGGTTTCAACCTCATCAGATAAACTTAATAATTCCTGATAGGTAGATAATTTTATTTTATTTGGGATTCTTTTTCGAAATGAAGGTTCACACCATCATTTATGAATAGGAACGTCGGGATTTAGCATCTATCCTTTGTTATGGGAATTTATTTACCGATCCTCTAAGAACTTCTTGACCTTCTGATGTAGCTTTTTTAAATTAATGAAACCGCAAAAACTAATTGGGCTTCTCTCAGCTGGCGGCAGTAAGCCAGGGCATCCCGACCAAATGAGTTAAGTAAGGTTACTCGTATAACTGTTAACAACCACGTGCTAGTCGAATTGGTCGCAGTAACTATGGTAGGGCAATCCGACCAAATTGGTTAGGTAATGTAGGAACTATGACCAAACGCGCGCAAGCCGAGCGAGCGAAGCGAGCGGTGCCACGGCCGGCGATTCATCAGCGAGACATCCAAGTTGGTTATATGAGGTTCACAAAAAGAGGCGCATTCATTATTACCGTATTTAATCATATCTTTAAACTCAAACTCAAAGCATTTACTTCAAATAAACCAATTATTACTGAAACTTTTGAATAGTCAAGGGGTCGGTTAGTCAGAAAAATGAAGCTGGTTGCCCATTCCAAAGTGTAGTAGGTACCTATGGAGAAGAACGGGCAAGTTACGTTAGGTACTCCACGGACACTATTTTAAATGAACACAAAACATTGGTTACAGTTTAGGAAAGTAAAACGGGAGAGGTTCGATTACATACATGTAGAAAAATGCCCTTGAGTAGCGACCAGTAGTTATTATAATAACTATGTTAGTTATAATATTTGCATGTCCTTATGTTTTTTTATTTTTTTCTACCATTATTTTCACCGTAAAAAGCTATTACCTAAACTATCAGCGCGCAGCACCTCACTCAGTCTCGCTCTTACTCAGTCCGTGAGCTAAAAAGCTGAGGCAATATACGAGTAATGTCTAAGACTAGCTGATATTTAGATGTTATTCGAAATATTATCCACGCTAAGCTCTTGAAAATAAACTATTAATTTACATAAATCGGGAGGCAATAAACTAACACGAGGCTAATGAAAGGCTTATGCGTTGTACACATAGAATTCAACTCTCAATCCAGCAGTGTGCATTCCAGCGCGTCAAGACTCTTAGAGCAAGATCCCGAAGCCGCCAGACCGTAAGTTGTGAACACCAGTACGTACTTTGAACGTACGCATACATGTTAGCTTGGGCCGACGACGGCCATTTTTCAGGGGTTAGGTAAGGGAGTGAGGAAAATGTCGTGAGGAAAGTTTTGAGTATGAATGTCAATGGCTATAAGAGTAGGCGAAGACCAAAGAAACGATGGATGGATTGTGTGAAAGATGACATGGCTAGAAAGGAGGTGACTACCGAGATGACGAATAATAGAGAAGTATGGAAAAAAAGGACATGTTGCGCCGACCCCAAATAGATTGGGATAAGGGCAGGAGAATGATGATGAGGTACCAAAGTTACGTAAAAATATTACTCAATTTTCTTAAAGTCTGACTTCTGATTTTTTTTTGTAGTTTTACAGAATATTGATAATAATAATTAATCAATACTGTCAGACACTTCCCGTCGGTGGTTTTTTCCGCCAGACGCTTTAAACCTCGCAAAAACAGACTTCATAATTTTACGTAACTTTGGTACCTGTTACCTGAGAATTGGCCGTCGGCCCAAGCTAGCAGGTATGAGTACGTTCAAAGTACATTCTAACACTACTCTATCCCATACATTTTGTTGATCAAAAAATAAGTTAGTCTGGAGGACCTGGGATCTTGAACTATCTGTTGGATTTTCAACTGTTGAAAATCGAGTACGAGAAAAAAATCGACCGTGGTACCTGGGCTAAAGATACCATCGCGGAGTATTTCAACCTTTATTGCCTTAGTAATAGGGTTGAAAAGTGGTTCGCCGCAAATGTCCACGATGATAAATTAAATACAAAATTATTTATAACCAAAACCAAATCAGGTACAAAACTCGAACATTTAACTAACACATTTCGGTATGCAAACATGAAAATTAATATTCAAACTAATTTAAAATTACCTTCGCTTGTGTGTGTGTAACACCGATCAGTTTTAAAACATTCGTTTGGTATACACGGCTACATGCCAAGCTATACATTTCCAGTATAAGCTGATCTCGCATTGTATAAGATTTGTATACAATGAGAGGTCAGCTTATACTGAAAATTCGTAGCTTGATAAGCAAGCGCTAGGTAAAGTAGGTAAGTACCTACTAGCGTGGGTTAGGGTCCTGTCATGGATTCGGGTTCGATCCTCACGTCGCGTCGTCCAACAAACTGTTATGAATTTCTCGGTAGCAGCACGGATTGTACGAAAACCGTTGGTGGCAATAGGTTCGTCTCCATTTTTATTGGACTAAAATATAAATTTTGGGTGCACTGATTAGTGAATACCTATCTAACTTATCGGATAATATTCTGGCGCGCTGTTGAATCAAAATTTTTGTTGTCGTGGATTTTCGGCGTTAGCAAGTAATTCGGTATGCATAATCTATAGGAAGGGTGCTACGAACATGACAATGGCGATGAAGAACAATAAACCATGTTTACCCTACTATAGATAGTATTTCGATCATACCAAATTATCAAGGCTCCTACAGGCGTGACACGCGACGCGAATCGCACGCGACTGTTCGAAGGAGCCTTCAAGAGGATTTAAGTTTAGGCTATCCGTAAATGAATATCTAAGAAATATAAAGAAAGAAAGAAAGAAAGAAAGAAAGAAAAACACATTTATTTAGCACAGACTACATTAAAGAGGCAAAACAAAAAAAATAAAAAATAATAATAAATTAAAAAATCTACATTTGCGATGCAACAACAACAAAAAAAAAAAAGAAAAAAAAATATAATATAAATAAATATCAAGTCAATTCTGCTGGTAGACCCAACATAATAAAATATCCCCGCAAAGAGAGTTGCAAACAGACACAAATACAACAACAAAAGCTGGTCAGTTAATAAACAGGGAGAAACAAGCGAAATAAAAACGCACACCATATTATTGTCACAGTTCACTTTAGTATTCAGTACCCAGCATCAGCAGCATCAGTAGCAGCTTTAGTATTCAGTATCGACCCAGCTGTCGGCTCCAGTTTTAAAATGCCAACTTGTTACAAATTAGTGTGCCTTCCCTTAAGGCTGACTTCCCGTTAGAGCGAGGCGAGTGAGCGGAGCAGACCGGGGTGAGTGAGCGGAGCGGAGTGAGAAAACAGCTAAGTGTGGAAAAGTTTAGCGGAGTGTCCCTGAACCCAGTTCATTGACAAAGAGTTATACGCAAATAAAGTGATCGACACCGTAGATCATCGACTACACCTAAGAAGAAATGGCGAAACAAACTCAGGGATCAGTCTCTTTTAAAGCCCTTGGTCAGATCATGTGAGGACCATGTAAATCGATGTCTGAAATGGTCTTTTGAGGAAACAACCATACAAATTTGAGTGGACGTGTCCAGTCAGTGCAAGCATTTGTCAACAATCGTGTAGCTCAACAATTCGACGAACCAGAGAGGACATTTCGGGAGGTCGTATAAAGTACTCAAAATGCCAGACCATCATTAAAACTAAAACAGAAAGAAAAAAAATACCCGCATAGTGCTCACATTCAAAATAATTAAAGAAATTAATATATTACTTTTCAAAGCAAATATTTTGTATAATATAGGCATAACGTCTAATTAAAATTTGTCTTGTTTCCTCACTGCACATACTAGATCATCAGCCTCATTCCGGCTAACAGCTCTGCATAAATTCCGCGATTTCAATGCAATAGATTGATCTCCACTCCATTGTACAGTATGTCTACAGAAGCGGAGGCGAGTGGAAACTAAAATTTTGTGGAACATCGCTCCACTCCTCTCCTCTCCAATGGCCCCGCAGCCTAACAAGGAAAGTGGAGCGGTGGAGCGTGGCTTCTTATAGCCATTTGTGGGAGGCAAATGTGATCGTTTACCGTATATGGTGAGTTCTAAAGACGTAGCAGCTCATTAGTGTAGACGTAAGTATGGCGCTGTACTGTGGCGTTGTGAAGGTCGGGAAGAGCCAACCTTCACAACCACTTCACTCGCGGTTTTCTTCGGGTTTTGTGCTAGATTATTTTGGGAAATTATTAATCGCACACCAGAAAAATATTCTTACATTAAATACTTTACAATCAATCTGCCTAGCCTTTTCCCAACTATGTTGGGGTCGGCTTCCAGTCTAACCGGATGCAGCTGAATACCATTATTTTACATGGAGCGACTGCCTATCTGACCTCCACAACCCAGTAACTGGGTAATACGATACCCCTTGGTAAGACTGGTTGTCAGACTTTCGGGCTTCTGACGACCCGTAACGACTGTCAAAGATCCACGAATGATAGCCGGGACCAACGGCTTAACGTGCTTTCCGAGACACGGAGGAGTCTCGGTATGTAAAGATGGTCACCCATCCACTGACCAACCCCGGCAAGCGTAGCTTAACCTGATGGATCGATCCGTGCGGCTGTTATTACTTAGCCACGAGCTCCTTTTAAATACTTTACATCTACTCGTAATAATCTACATGCACACCAAATCAATGATTTCACTACTAATAATTATTGGCTACCCCGAGGTTCGGTTTGATTAGGTTCCTTTAAACCCTGCAGACAGAAATAGGAGCCCCGCGCAGCGGGGCTTCGTCGATCTGTCGTTAAGTTTAATTTATTAAGAAATGCAAATTTTGATGTGCAAACAGTATTTTTGATGTACAGTGGGCTGCATCAATTGGGTACCCCAGTTGTATTAAAATTTTCACTGTACTTATTCTGTTGGGTAAAATTGGTAATTTTTGATGTGCGTTTAAATACTACCTAATTATTTTCAGAAGATATTCGGATGCTACGATTTTTAGACTGCAATGGGTCGTTAGATTAAGGATAACTTTTATTTTGGGGTTCGTAACTTAAAATAATTAGTGACGCGGATTCGCACGCGTGGAGGTCGAAAATTATCCTACAAGAATGCATCTTTCTCTCATAAAGTTTCTTACTGGCTTAGTCTATGAAGGTTATTTTTGATTTATATAATTTAAATTATTTTTATCAATATGTTAGCTCAAATATTGTATTTTATAGATAATTAAGATTGTTTACTGATTAACTGTGTCCTAAATTAGATTTATAAAAATAATTGACACGCTCTCAGAATTCATCGAGGAGGTTTTTGAACGAATACTTGTATTTCTGGTCGTTTCGATTACTGACAAGTCGCATTTTTTGATGAACAAAACTTCAAACTCTGGAAAAAGAACGGAGAGAAAATTTAGAAGAAAAGTAATGACAACATGACAGCCTGACATTAAGTGTCATAACATTGTAAATAAAGGAAATTTAAGAAAACTAATTCGCAAAATACTAATGCAAAATCAATAAAGGAGTATGATATATACATATATTAATTAATGTAAAGTGTAAGTATATGATGTTAAATGTCTGTAGTACGTAGATATTATAGACTTTACCCATCATACCTACCCTTTTCCCAACTATTTTGGGGTTGGCTTCAAGTCTTACCGGGTGCTGCTGAATACTTATATTTTACATGGAGCGATTGTCTATCTGACTTCAACAACCCAGTTACTGGGTAATACGATACTCTTTGGTAAGACTGGCTCTCAGCCTTTCAGGTTTCTGAAGACCCGTAACAGCTGTCAAAGATCCACGAATGACAGCCGGGACCAACCGCTCAACATGCTTTCCGAGACACGGAGGATCTTGGTGTCTAAAGATGGTCACCCATCCACAGACCAACCGCGGCAAGCGTAGCTTCACCTGGTCGATCGACCCGTGTGGCTGTTATTACTTAGCCACAAGCGCTTTAATACATAAGCACTTTACCCATGAACCCTAACATCAAAAAGTCCTTCCATAATTTGCCTGTTGGTTAAGTACTTATCTACCTAATTATATTCTGAAATACATAATGTATTCGTAGAACCATCACGTAGTTTATGTTTGCACGACAAAAGGACTCCTCAGTCCGCCACTCATCACATTCGCGCCACTAAATAGATGGTATTCTACAAAAGGTCGGCGCCGTACAGTCGGCAGAAACGCACGCACACAAAAACACGCTACACGTACAGGGAGTGCAAGCACACTCGCAAACTGGTATACTACGGTCCTTTCACATTTATTACCTTTGATTTTGAATCCCTGTCAAAATCACAGTGATCTTTATTCTCCTTACAATAAGGTTGCTGTTGGGTTGCTGCTACTGACAAGTCTGTCAACATCGCAATGATCTTTATTCTCCTTAAAATATGGTTGCTCTTGGGTTGCTGCTGTCAGAGATAAAAATTAACTGTAAATGGACTGTACCGAGATCGCCGTACGTACGCGTCTATGTATGGGTGCGCTTATATTAGCCTGTTGTAGCCTATAGTAGCCTGAGAGCCGACCTTCTGTAGTATCACTTCTGTGTCCGCACAGTTATGCCATTATGATAATTCGTGTCACCCCCGCCTCCGCAGAAAAATCTGAAAATCCCATTATTTCAGTACGTTTGAGCTGCATTCGTTATTTGTATCCGACTGCCAGTTCACTGAAGATCCTGTTTGTTATTCAACAATTTATTCAAAGCTTATTTTATTGCTCTGTTTTGAATAAATTGTAACTAACTAAATCCGAGGTGGTGGCCAGGAACTAAAAGCAATTACATTGAACTTCTGCTGATTAAATACTAGAGGGGTTTTAATATAAGAGGGTTTTTTTTCCATAGCCTACATTATGCCCCACTGCTGGGCAAACGCCCCCCTTTTTCCTTCCAAACCTTGTGCAATCTCTGACCATGTTGGCCCTGCAAACCTTATCAGATCGTCACACCACCTTCGCCGTGCCATGCCGCGACGGCGATGTCCTCCCTCAGGCGTCCAGTGAGTGACGATTTTTGCCCATCTCTCCGGGTGCATTCGTGCGACGTGCCCGGCTCACTCCCACGTCAACTTGGCTGTTTTTTGTCTAACATCTGCTACTTGAGTTATGGAGTGCGGAGTGGTGTTTCTAACTCGGTCTGTACGCTTGACGCCTCTTATGCTGCGCTCCATTGCCCGTTGGCAAATCTTGAGTTTGGTCTCGTGTTTTTTTACAAACCACAAAAAAAACATAAAATACCCCCAAAAATACCTTCATTTACGTCAATCAACATAAAAAAACAAACGTGGATAGAAAATGAGAGACTAAAGAAAATAGAATAAAACAAAAAAAAAAAACATTTGGTCCTTCGCAAGGTAAGTAAAGCCAAGATCGAATGAATCGTAAAGGGGCAGGACCACTACAAAAATAAAACTGGGGTAATAGCATCCAGATGAACGCCATTGAATTTAAATAGATAGCACTGAGCTCTGATTAACAGGAGGACTTGATTTTCGTTTAGTTGTAAAAATAAATATTCTACCTGCCCCAGGGATACAGAGGAGTGTAACTTAATATATTAGTAGGTCTAAAATCAAAATCGTCATATACTACAGTACTTATTGGCCTGAACCATCTCCTTGGTTATTAACTTAACTAAATATTGTAAAATAGAAAAAGCTAGCTTTGTTCTTCTGTTAATATCACAGATTTGCGTTCAAAACGCTTTCCTGTAAGTCATGATTTTGCAGATACCTAACCGTATATTTACTTAGCATTATGAGTGACATAATTAATTAATTAACATGTTACATGGGTCTTATTGATGACTAAATTAACTACCTATGTTGGCCGTACGATGCAAATGACGTAACTGACAGCTGCAACTTGAGTACTAAATGAATAATGATGGTTTTTTAAACTAATCCTAGTAGGTATTTGGTTGCTAAGATACTGAAGTCAATTTTGCTTATGAATGATTCTGAGGAATTAGGTAACTCCACGGATTGGACAAATAAAGATAACTCAATGCTTAAATCTATTTTATCTTATCATAGCTATACTTCTACAGTAATATTATAAAGAAGAAAGATTTTTTTGTTTGTTTGTTTGTTTGTACCGCATAAGCTCCAAAACTACTGGATCGATTTTAACCACTTTTTCACCAATCAAACTGCCTAGCCTTTTCCCAACTATACTGGGGTCGGCTTCCAGTCTAACCGGATGCAGCTGACTAACAGTATTCAGCTGCATCCGGTTAAACTGGACGCCACTTTTTCACCACCGATAGAAAGCTAAATTATGAGGAAGTAACATAGGCTATAATTTATTTTCAAAAACCATCGAGCCGAGCAAAAATATAATAAAAAAGGCAAAAAGAACGCTAAGCAAAAACGAAGTGACGAGATACGAGGTATAGGATATATTTTATGTTAAAACAAGAAATATCACGCGAACGAAGTCGTGGACTGGAGCTTGTTAATAATAAAGCTGAAAAATATGTTTGCTTATAAGTTAGTTTGAACGCGCTAATCTCTGAAACTACCAGTCGGATTTAAAAAAATATTTTTGTATATGATAGCCCATATAGTCTTTCTCAAGAATTGCTTGAAGGCTATTTATCATCACGCTACGATACTTTGGAGCCGAGAAAAAATACGAAAAGTCAGAAAGAACGCTAACCGAAATTGAAGTAGGTAATAGCGCGAGCAGGTGATGCGATGTGACGGGGAGGGTCGGGGCAAACAAGAAAATATACGCGGACGAAATCGCGGGCAGAAGGTAGTACTAGTATAGAGACTTTTACGAGTATACCGTCAACATCCATAAATTACGTCTCACGAATTTCATGATTTTTGGAGCCATTTTTGAGTATCACATCACATGTGATCATTTTTTCCAATTTTTAATTAAACTTTTCGTAAGTTACCTACTTTAGATTTATACATGTGACGTCACAAAGCTTATGACTCGTCTCTTGTCACACGTTATCACACTTTGTAGACCCCCTCCCTCCCCTTTAACGTGTGTCTCACACACTGTCACACTTTGTTGACCCCCTTAACGTGTGACGTAATTTATTTAATCATTGATGTACCATAATTATTTAAGTATTGCCCGAGTTGATTCAAGAAATGATAAGTTCATTGAACTCCCCTCAGTGGCTGACCACTGTCACAAATAATAAAAGTGAAAGGTGCTCTAGTTTAGTTTGTATGATAGTTAATTTTATCATGTAACAATAAGTTTCCGTAGTGTAGCGGTTATCACGTGTGCTTCACACGCACAAGGCCCCCGGTTCGATCCCGGGCGGAAACAGTGTTTTGTTTTTAAATAATTGGTAAAAAATAAAACGAAGATTATTTGATGAGGTAGGTAACTATATTTTTTTAACTAGCCTCGCTAGCGTAGTAGACATTGGTAAGTCTTATGATATGAGTCTCATAGTCTTAATGATATACCTACTTACTTTTAATTTAGTGCAAACAAATGAACGATTGAAAAAAAAGTCGGGAGGTGTCGTGGGACACCCGGTAGGAACTAAAAAAAAAATGGGTGGAACTCTCAGCGGCCTTAGGGAACGCAGACCCACTTCACGTAAATGATTTCGGATGGTTTGGTCGCTTATCAGCAATCCCTGAGAGCTGTGGAGCCTCGTAGCCAACATCATAGCGGTCATGGTACATTTACGTCGAGCAGTATTTTGGATGTACCGGTCCTGTCTGCGAGTGGTGATGCGAGATCGTGCTCCATATCGTTCGGCCACACTGCTCGTGATACGATAGCGTGTCCAGAGGTGGCTTATGATGATCTGTGTAGTGCCAAGAGCGATAGCCATAGTACGTTGCCTGGAACCACCTTGCTACATTCCGACGGCTCTCATCATCTCTTCTCATGTCAAATGATGTCGTCACTCAATATCGATGCAATTTTTTTCAGTTCCGATGCAGAAATCGTAATGGTTTTGTAAAAACGCTATTACATACTTTTATAGGAATCCTGATTGAAAGTTGATTTTCTATTTTTAATCAAAATTTAAAGAAAACTCTTATTCAAACAGTCAAAATCCGCTAAAAAGAATCAATAACGATCCAAAAAAGTTAAAATAATAATCCTCAACTGCGGCGATGCTCTAAAACGTACTTGATCCCTAAATACCTTTAATGTGTGTATATAATACAAGCTAACACCAAAATAAATACAAATATATGATATTATAAAATATATAATAAATAAAAATATATAAAATAAAAAAAAAATATATGATAAATAAAATAAATAAATTAAAATATATAATATTATATACCAGTCTGAGTACCTATACAAAAGAAAGGGAAAGAGCTCACTGAGCATAAAAAAACAATTTACAACAGTAATGTACCTAAAATATATTTTGAGATGTGCTCAAGCATTCGTTTAGCGTGTATTTGGTTTCCTAGAAGATCGGTGGTCACCAAATAACGGCCGCAGAGACAGCTGTTATGTTAATAATGGCACCGAGGATTTTACGAACTAAAAACGCACTCTAGGAAAACACGCCAACTTATTTTCTTGAATATAACGTTTCAATGACGCCATTCTCCGGAAAATTCGAACGCTATGTGAGCAGACACCGCTTTTCTAGGAAACCGTATCTTTAGCGACCACTCGAAAGCAAGCGTAGGCTTTTCGAAAGGACCATGCTCGTTATTATTTCCTTCCTAACGCCAAATAAACCATGCTCGTATAACAGTTTTTCAATGTAGTCACCCACTGCTCGATTCAAATTATGAGTAAGTACACTTCTGGACACATCTATTGGCCCACCTTAGAGTTTAGGTTTCGTTGGCCCCTACCGAAATATGATTGCTAGATTGAACAAAAACTGTTGATGCAGTTTTAAACCTGATACATTTTACCATCTTTTTCGATCGTATTATTTTAAATTTGAATTCAGAATACCATACGACATGGAGCTACGCCTAACAAGTCGGATATGCGCCTTGTTAAAGGCAATTGATTTTTGAATAAAAAACATGTTTTATCAAATAAAGGTTTAATTTAATAACGCGTGTTGCCTCCATGGGCATCTACCACAGCTCTCATACGATTAGGCATAGAGTTTATCAACCGCTCTATGAAATTTTGAGGGATCATCTCCCATTCCTCTTCTATGGCAGTTTTCAACTCCTGCATCGTCTGGGCAACTGGCTGACGAGCCCTAACACGTCTTTTTAGCTCGTCCCACATGTGCTCAATGGGGTTCATGTCTGGGCTTCTGGCTGGCCAGTCCATAACTGTGATGTTCATATCCCGAAGATATTCCCTGACGATGCCGGCCGCATGGGCTCTTGCATTATCATGCATAAAAAGGAAATTTGGGCCCACATAGTCCGCGTATGGTATCACGTGAGGTTCTAAGCACTCACGAATGTACCTTTCAGCATTTAATGTTGGCAGCCGTGGTCCTGTAACAACCTCAAGTTGAGTTTTGCCACTCGCGGATATACCGCCCCAGACAGTCCATGAGCCACCGCCATAAGCAACCCTCTCTTCAAAGCAGCATTGTGCGAAACGCTCTCCCTTACGTCGGTAGACCTTCTTCCTTCCATCATTGCCATGTAACACAATTTTAGACTCACCAGAAAAGAGTACACGGCTCCAATCTTGCTGTGTCCAATTTAAATGACTGCGTGCGAAATGAAGGCGCGCTGTTCGGTGGGCTCGCGTTAGTTTGGGGCCATTAGCTGGCTTGTGTGGTACCATATCGCGTTCTTTTAACCTTCTCCGAACAGTTCGAGCGCTCACAGATACTCCGTGGAAGTCGCGAAGTTGGTTTTGTATCTCAATGGAGGTAAGGTGACGATTTCTCAAGCTGGTCGTCACGATGAATCGATCCTGCCTTTCAGTTGTGACCCGAGATCGTGGCCTTCCTTGGCGACGAACAAAGCCGCCAGTCTCTAGGTACCTCCGATAAACATTTCGGACCGCAGATCGACTTAAATTAAGTTGAGCACTCACGTTTCTTTGGCTGTGTCCGGCCTGAATAAGTGCCACAGCTTGGGCGGCGACTTCAGGTGAAGTATCCATAGATTATTGATAGAACCTCACCTTAATGTTAAGAATAAGTAATGTTTGTTGCAAAACCAAAGATATCAATCACTTTTTCAAGAATTAAATCCAAGTAAACCAATAAAACCAAGTTTTCTTA
This sequence comes from Cosmia pyralina, assembly GCA_946251885.1. Lineage (NCBI taxonomy): Eukaryota > Metazoa > Arthropoda > Insecta > Lepidoptera > Noctuidae > Cosmia > Cosmia pyralina. The sequence goes on along the minus strand of OX276350.1, from coordinate 20,322,618 downwards.
GTATTCGATTGTTTGATATCAACAAACAGGCTCCAAATTGTCTTTTGTTTCTTTAAATTCTGTGTTCGAAATTAAAAAAAAGACTATTGAATGAAATTGTGAATGTGCCAGGTTCAAAACTGCATAAAAACTTTTTGCTCGACCTAATATAAAATTTTAGCTAGGACCAAACGAAACTGAAAATACAAGGTGGGCCAAAAGATGTGTCCAGAAGTGTATTTTCATTCGAGTGCTCATCGCGTACTGTTGCTAACGGTGTTACACACCTTTAAGCCAGTTGCCTAATCCTGTATCCGACCTTCACTTGTTTTAAATCGTAGTTTTCCTAGCTTAAAGTAATCTTCCAATCTTAAGAAGTACTTACAGGTAAAATTTTGTCCTCAAAACTTTCTTTCAAGTATACAGACGTACCAGTTAGGCGTCTCAAAAAGTTTGGTACTCAAAAGTTTTTAGGGCTTGTAAAGCGGTAATAGCTAAGTTGGTACCTACTTAAAGTAACTGGGGTATTATCTCACTCTTATAAATTATCAGACAATAAGAGCTGAGATGAGAATGCTAAGAGGGATGTGTGGTGTTACACGAATGGATAGAATAAGAAATGAGTACTTACATAAGAGGAAGTCTAAAAGTGGCACCGGTGACTGAAAAGTTGTGCGGAAATCGGCTGTCATGGTATGGGCATGTGATGCGGAGGAGTGAGGAAAATGTCGTGAGGAAAGTTTTGAGTATGAATGTCGATGGCTATAAGAGTAGGGGAAGACCAAAGAAACGATGGATGGATTGTGTGAAAGATGACATGGCTAGAAAGGGGGTGACTACCGAGATGACGAATAATAGAGAAGTATGGAAAAAAAGGACATGTTGCGCCGACCCCAAATAGATTGGGATAAGGGCAGGAGAATGATGACAATAATAAGTACTCGACACAGTTTAATAGCGTTTAGTAGTTTAAAAATAACGATTTTTAATTTTCTTTTGGTAAAACCCATTTTGTATGACAACATACTGCAATTTATGACACAAATAGAAAACACAAAAAAAAGTAACGTTGAACTGCCAAAAGTTACTGTTTCCGCCCGGGATCGAACCGGGGGCCTTGTGCGTGTGAAGCACACGTGATAACCGCTACACTACGGAAACTTGACATTAAAGCGCCTAATTATCAATCAATAAAAACCAAGGAAGAGCAACTTTCACATTTATAACCACATGACTTGCAACTGTCATAATATGACCTAAGTTTGAGCGCTAGGACATGATGCAAGTAACTTGAACATGCAAAAGTTTATGCAAACTTAATATGTTATGTGCAGGCTACATTAGTGGACTATATGAACGGGCTTCATGTTCGAACTACATGCGTGGTATATGTATAAACCGACTTCAAAAAGGAGGAGGTTCTCAATTCGTCGGAACCTTTTTTTTTAATTTTTTTTTTATGTATGTTCCCCGATTACTCGAAGATGGCTGGACCGATTTGGATTTTTTTTTGTTTTATTCGAGAGGGTATCACAGTTGGTCCCATATAAAATTGATTAACTTTGCTTTGGTAGTTTTTGATTTAGCTTCAATAATACGTATTTTTTCCCCAGTTTTATATGGATGATGTTCTAGTTTGTTGTGCGGGGAATTTGTGTGGGGTAGGTACCACAACTAAAAAGTGAAAAATAATAACTTTTTTACAAAAAAATACAACCGACTTCCAAAAACTGGCCAAGTGCGTATCGGACCACGCACAATGAAGGGTTCCGTAGTTAGCATGAAATTATCTTAAGAACAAACTTAACATTGTAGTTGAAAAACATGTTCTCCCATACATTCCAACTGTAAATGTAAGTTTGTACTCACAATATTGATAGATTTACCGTGTTATTTTAAGACCACAGACTTCTTATAGGTTTTCCTGTAATCTACAGGTAAAGATCTATTTTCTGTATTTTTTTAAAAATTTTAGGCTCAGTAGTTTCGGGGGAATGGTCAATTTTCATCTATTTTCTTAAATAACTTTAAAACAATTTATTTTAAAATTATAAAAAAAATATGTTTGAAACCCTCATAGTAAGCCTTTTCATTTGACATGCCACATGGGGTAGTTTGCAAAACTTTTTTTTAAATTTTCTTATTTGCCCCCAAAAGTGACCTCTATATTCAAAATTCATTTATTTACTTTACCCGTCCATGTTTGGGTCCCAGAAATTCATATGTGTATCAAATTTCAATTTAATCGGTCCATTAGATTCGGAGCAAATTGGCTGTGACAGACGGACAGACAGACAGACACACAAGTGATCCTTATAAGGGTTCCGTTTTTTCTTTTTGAGGTACGGAACCCTAAAAACAACACTACAAAGTGAAAAGTAACTTTAATTTCGGAAGTCGGTGGCAAAAACGAAAATACATTTAACTAGACACCGACTTCCGAAATTAAAGTTATTTTTTACTTTGTAGTGTTGTTTTTGGAAGTCGGTTGTATTTCTTTGTAAAAAAGTTTTTTTTTTATTTATATTATGCACACCAACTCACAATATGCATTTAAAACAGAGAACAGTAAAAAATGGCTTTTCAGTAACCATAAAAATAACTGAAGGCCAATTCTCGTACTTAAAATCGTTCAAATTCAATTCGCAATCTCATGCCAGTGACAATCAAATGTCGGAAAGTAGGTAAGCGCTATAACATTTTTGACAGATCGGGACTGAGATGAGATTGCGAACGTTGTTAAAAATATGGGAATTGCCCTCAGATATACATGACATTGACGCGCCAGCGGCTGGCGCCGACGCATGGGCGGTCAGCCGCTGGCGCGTCTACGGCAGCCACTGTCTAACGTCGACAAAATGCCGTTCGTCAGTACGAGCTCTAACAGGAGGCTGGGTTTTATTTGCAAACATAGTCACGTACTAAAGCTATTTAACAATATACTGCAACCAATATCAATTGACAATAATTATAATTTATAGCCCAATATAAATTACAACGTCATTTAATCAATGAATTATCTTTATGAATATCGATATGCCGTTATTAATAATTCATGCGATTACACATACTGGGTCTGGTACCAAATTAATAACATTTTATATTGTTTATGAGACAGGGGTGGCACCTGTTTCTGTTTTAATTTATCAAGGGATCGAATTTATTTATTTATCCTCTCTTTTATCTAAGTTGACCTCACCGTAATTATATATAGTTTATATTGAAAAGCATTTGATACTTTGATGCATTTGAGCTCGTATTTAATGTCGTATTTTCGTCTTATGTTACGTGATGAGGCGGTGAAGATGCACGCTTGACTAGAGGTACAGTCGAACCCACGTTGGCGATAACATATTGATATACGGGATGAAATTTAAAACATGTACCAAATCGAAATGGGAGATTGTACTTATCATTATAAACAAGTTTTACTGTGGGACCAAACCTGAAATCGTGAAAAAAAAAAAACAGCTGTTCAGTACATTTATCTATATCAAACTCGTCAAAGTGTACTGAACCGCAGATTTTTTTTCGCGATTTCAGGGTGGGTCCCATAGTGAAAGTTGTTCATAATTATGAGTACAATTGCCCATTTCAATTTGGCACATGTTTTAAATTTCATCCCGTATAGAGGTATGAGGAAGGTGTAAGGTTCACCCATCTTTTATAGAAGGGAGGATCCTCCGACCAGACGAGCGTTGCGTACTCCGTCTGGTGGGCTCCTGCCAGACGGTTGATGTCGGGATGTTGTATAAGCCAGTCACGCGGTAAACTCTGCTTGCGCGATGTAGGATTTGTGTGACGTCAGGTTTTTGATGCGTAGTTCGCATCTGCCGTTATGGATATAGGTATAGCCCACAGATCTTGAGCTGTCCAAGCGTAGTACGAGGTTTCAATAGAATAAGAGGCCAGCTCATACCGGTTTTGTTACCACTGACGTGCAGCCTAATGTACCAAATAGCTATTCTTGACTTGAAGACTTCTACAAGAGACACTGGAGTTAGAGTTTTGATTTCTAAAGCAGCCTTTGCTTATGTAATCTTTAACCCGCCGTGAATGAGGTCGGGTATACCCAACATTTTGTAAAACAAACGATATCTGCTGATTGTGAGATTTCTAGAACGCGGTTCAACCAGTAGCTGGAGAGGAAGATCAGAAGAGTGCCAGTGGGAGATGCAATCATCAGAGGAACAGCCAGCATGTAATCAATCTGCCTAGCCTTTTCTTAACTATGTTGAGGTCGGCTTCCAGTGTAACCAGATGCAGTTGGATACCAGTATTTTACATGGATTGACTGCCTATCTGACCTCCACAATCCAGTTACTGGGTAACATCATACCCCTTGGCAAGACTGGTTGTCAAGTTGTCAAAGATGTAAGAATAACAGCTGGGACCAACGGCTTAACGTATTTTCCGATACACGGCGGGGTCTCGATATGTAATGGATGGTCACCCATCCACGAACTAACTGCGGCAAACAGGCCTAGTAGACTGTACATTTGTTGGCTATTTTCTATTTTGTTAAGTACCTGGTAGTTGTTGAAAGGCCTACATTGTCCTCCCATACCTATTAACACTGTTATTTGAAAATATTGTAAAAGCCCATTGTGTTTAAAAGAGTAACCATGGAGTTTCTTGCCGGTTCTTCTCCATAAGAAACTACCAATTTGGAACCGTGCACCTAGCTTCTGACTTTTCATAAGTGCCCATGTTGGTTTATGTGAAATAAAATATTCCGATTTTAATTTTGAAGCGCAGTTTCAAACTCCCCTTCCTTCCCCTCCCCCCCCTTCCTCCTCCCCCCTTCCTCCCTCCTCCATCCTTCCTTCTTTCTTCCCTTTCTTTTTTCCTTTCTTCCTTAGCCTTTCGATCGACTCGTGTGGCTTTTATAGCCACGAGCCCCTTCGCTTGTTTACCACCCAATAACATAAAAAAAATATCCTAATCATTTACTTACAACAGAAGTCGCTTTCACAAGCACACGATACAACATATTTATTTCGTCATGTCACCCTTGATAAATGAGGGAGCCGACAGCCACGCCGACGGGTCACTCGTGTTAGAAGCAATTTCGTGTCACGATGATTTTTTTTTATTGCCCCTACCAAGTTTTGTTTTGTGTATTGTGTTAGGTAATTTTATGTTAGTAGTACTTATTGTGTTTCGAAGTTCAAATTGGCTGTGAATAATTGATAATTCCGGAGCTGCTGAAGTGAATGAAATTGTTGAATTATGACTCTTTGAATGGAAAATACTCGGGGTTTACATAATTTTCATTGAATATTGAAATTGTGTCAATTGGTTATTGGTTTTATCACAGATATGCGATGCGATGCTTTGCGGTCGTTTTTAGGGTTCCGTACCAAAATGGTAAAAAGGAACCCTTATGGTGTGACTCAGTCTGTCTGTCTGTCCGTCTGTCACATCTGGATATCTCAAGAACTCTAATGCTATCAACTTGAAATTTGGAACTGTTTAAGATGACGTTTGCCCAACTATTTTGCAAATAAGAAAGAAATTAAATTTTATGTTTTTTTTTGCAAAAGGGACTGAAAGGGGGTCTTGAAAATTCGAAGTGGGGCTACTAAGGCATGTGAGGTATCATATGAGAGAACGCTGTTTACACATTCACAAACATTTTTTTTCTTTTTTAGTCCGCATAGTTTTCGACTTTTGTTGAAAAATGTTTAAAAAAACCCTAGGGGGAGCCTTATCTCCGATGTTTGCATACAGAAAATCGGAAATAATTCTATGTGATAGAAGTCTATGTATAGATTACAGGAAAAATTAAACGATGTGTTTGAATTGTAAAGTTTTTCAGAAATCATCAACTAAAATTACATATAAATGATGGTACGGAACCCTCAGTGCGCGAGTCCGACTCGCTCTTGACTGGTTTTGTTATTTTTTGTAAATGTTATTTAGAGGGCTGGCCTATTTTTTGGGCAAAAAATCAGCATTGCCATACAACGTGGCAATACTGCCAGCCTTTTGGGCACTTTTCCTGTTGACAGCGATGTGGACGAATTTTTTGAAGCCCTATGATCTTTTCCCCTCCTTTTTTATATACCATGTACATATTATTATTTTAAATCTGTTAGTTTATTTAATATGTACAGTGGGCTGCATCAATTGGGTACCCCAGTTTTATTAAAAAAGGTTGTACAAACGTACCTGCAAAATAAGTCATATGACGACACTGAAAGGATCTTAACATAGGTGATGAACATACACCTTCTCACACCCACATCAAACACCCACACCACACACCCAATCACACACACACACCCTCACACACATATTATATACTTATCTATCTTAAATTATTTTACTTTAATGTCTAACTCAATTCTCCGAAATTAACAATTAAATCTGAACTATTATATAATTTTACGTCATTGTACCTTAGGGGACCGGACTGCTTCCCCTTAACACAGGTTTCCATAACCTAGCTAGGAGAGCAGTGCTCACCCACACGTTTTGAGAAATGTAATTGGGCTTATTTTGTAAAACTGTATTTTTAACGTGTACCTATTTCAATCCTTTGTTTTCAGTAAATAAATAAATAAAATAAATAAATTAATTAAAACTTTAATACAACTGGGGTACCCAATTGATGCAGCCCACTGTACATACAAATAAATAAATACTATAATAAAAAAAAATATATGTTATTTTGCAATATCAATTAAAGAAAATTAGTACAAAATTAATCGTAAATCGTGGAACAAACTATTCCTTTAAATGCAGTTATTCCATCAATAAATTATTGGTAACCACTATAAAATGATGACGTGTAGGCCAGTCTACTTCTACTTCGTTGGTTACAAAAAAAAAAACCTGTTTGGTTAACTGAGAGCTTTTGGCTTGGATAAGGCAATCATATAAAAATAAAAAAATGTCTCTAAATTATTAGTCGAGCTACAAAATGTTATAAAAATAGATTTAATTTCTTAATACAAGAACAGAAAACAAAGTTTTTTTCGCAAAACTTTGAAAAAGCGGAAAAATCAAACCTAAAAATGATCAATTATTATTTAGCACCGAATTAGGACTCCGAATATCCAAAATAATCTCACAATTTGTAATAAATCATTTGTGACGCCAGCAACCTTGAACAGTTAAAAAAGTTTGATAAATTAAGTGTAGGATAAGATTAAAAGCACAGGTCACACTGGGAACGAAGCTAAGTTGGTTTGAGTCGCTTATGTAATCGCGAGTTTGCATACTTCGGCTCACAGAGTGAACTATGAACCGAACGGTAGTTAGCTACATGAGCGAAGTTAAACGAACATTTATTTTATTTATTTATTAATAAGTTACTTAATCAAAACGGTACAATACCAATTTCATTAAATTTCTTTCTCTCACAGAACACCAGACATTTTATACGTATAATTTTACTCCATTCATCCGCAAACACATCACATTCAGGGTTGGCAGGCTGAAAGGCATTTAGCATCTTTAGAGTAGGACAGACTGGGGATTCGGCTCTGACTACAGTTTTGGATGGCAGTTGCGCAAACAGATTGTGCGGTTCTAACGGTCTCCGATGTATTTGTCGGGCTAACAACAATAAACTTAGCTTCGGTCCCAGTGTGGCTTGCGCTTTAGACTAAGCTTAAAAATAAATGAGCCGAGTTTGGTACTTAGAGATTAATATTATTGTTAGTAATGTAAACGGTCGGGGCAGACCGAGGACAAGATGGCGGACGACTTGGATGCCTTCCTCAAGAATTAGCGGGAAGAAGCACACCATCGAGAGAAGTAGTAAGAATGGGGGAGACCTTTACCGAAAGTGGGACAGACCAAGCCAACAACAAAAATCCGGCCAAGTGCGTTTCGGACTACGCACAAAGAAGGGTTCCGTAGTTGAAAAGAATTCATCCCAAAAACAAACTTAGTATTGTAGTTGAAAACATGTTCTCCCATACATTGATATACGTCACGCACAATTCTCCAACTGCAAATTTACATTTGTATTCGCACAAAACTATTTTTAAACATAACATCACGCCTAGTTTCCTCGAAGGTTTGGGCAGGGGTGTACCTACTCATATTTCGCCAGAAAAAAAAAACTAAAAACAATTTTTTCTTTGATAAAACTACAAATTAACAATTTTCGGACTTTTTCCTATACTTGTGCTGGAGACCTTGCTTCTAGTCAAATTTCATGATTCTACGTCAACGAGAAGTACCCTATACCCTGGTTTTGATTTACTTGCTAGTATCAAAATATGTCCCATAAATAGCCGTATTTTTTATTACGATGATTTAGAAGCTTAATTTTTTAGAGCTCCAAGAGACCATAGACCTACGTATTTGATATTAATTTCAACTTGATACATCCTCCGCGCTACTGAGAAAAAGAGTTTTGACAGACTGACAGACAGACGGACAATGAAGTGATCCTATAAGGGTTCCGTTTTTACTTTTGAGGTACGAACCCTAAAAAACGATAAAATACTATAACAATAACGATAGAAGACATGTGTGGATCAACACTAATCAACTATTTGTTGAAATCTATCTACTAGTTTATATAGCCAAATTCACAACCCAGGAAGGGTTTAAGGTTACCGTGAGAAAAAAGTAAAACGAATTTAAGCTGTCCACAACAGTAGCCTGTTCCTTTGACAGCCAATAATTGAACAAAGGTGAACCATTTGTGTTGGCAGTCACTGCACACTACTTTTTGCGTTAAAGTTGGCATGGGAAAGTACTGGGATTTCAACCGACCATCTGGGTTGGTGAAGCGAAAATTTAAATGGATGATGCTATTCGTATTTCACAAATTGACACTGAACTAAAGAAACGATTAGGCTCGCATTTACGTATTAGCCAAACCTAAATAATGCGAGCCTAATCAGTCAGTTGTCAGTTTAAAAGTCTCGCATTACACGCCCAGACGGGCAAAAACTTCAGACTCTAGTCATCAGAGCCCAAAATGTTTAAGCTAATCTTTAAAAAATACACCAGGATGAAGTTGTTTCAATAAATTATAATCATTTCTTAGCATAGTATGCTTGCCGCCGGGGTCGCGGGTAGTTCGAAAGAGATACCGTGGCCCTGGCACGGGCAGTTGAAGGAGCATGGGTGGGTTTTAGTCAGTAAAAGTCTGACACGCCCTCCCGCTCTGCCCAGAGCGGGAGAAGTCATTTGATGATTTCCCATCCACAAAAAAAAAAAAAAAAAGCATAGTATGCTTCTACCCTGTTTCACCTTAGAGTACCTATCACAAAAGCAACTGGGACACATGGCGTCATGTATTATCATAAGAACGTTATTGTTGTTTTCCTTGGGAGCAGTACTTTGTTTCCAGTTACACCCGACAACGTATATGCAAAATTTCAGGATGATCGGTTCAGTGGTTTAGGCGTGAAAAGGTAACAAAATGAACAGCAGTGTTCTTCTATCTGCCATACTAGGTCCTTTTATATACTAGTAGCTTCCGGCTGCGGCTTCGCCCGCGTGGTATGTATATAAAAAGTAGCCTATGTCCTTTTCCAGGTGATGGTCAATCCGTGTGCCAAATTTCAACCAAATCCGTTCAGCCGTTTTAGCGTGAAAGCGTCACAAACAAACTCACTTTCGTATTTATAATATTAGTTAGGATTTAGATGGGCACGTGTTTGACTACTATCTCATCTGATATGGCTATGTACTCGTGTCTTGAAGAGTTCCAGATTGTAGCTATGATGAAACACGTATTCCTGCTTACGTGTTTCCTCATAGCTACAATCTGAGAGCAATCTGATCTCTGAGGCAGGGATCACCATAATTATAATTTCATTGGGGGTCCGTTTTTAAAAATAATGATATGATTGTCGAGGTCCGTCTGGTAGACGGTTACTAGCAACCATGATTAAAAATATCAATTATGAATTAAAACGATGAGAAACCTGAATGTTTATCTTATATATAAAAATCTCGTGTCACAATGTTCGTTCCCGTACTCCTCCGAAACGGCTTGACCGATTCTCATGAAATTTTGTGAGCATATTGAGTAGGTCTGAGAATCGGCTAACATCTATTTTTCATACCGCTACTTTTTATCCCGGTCTACGCGGGTGAAACCGCGGGGCGCAGCTAGTTTAATATGTAATAAAAAACCAGCGAGCCTTCCAGATCCCGCATATGATGTGTAACATCTGAGCACCAACTTCTCGGAAAATGGGTTGGCACCTTCTGACGGCCAACTCTATTAGCACCGCGCGCACTCATTGGTCAAATCAAATAGCGCGCGCTTCCCCGGCTTCCTGTTTCACACTTCCGTCCCTTTTCACGAAATCACTCTCACAGATTGCAGGAAAGCGTATGTAATTAATAAAAATAGCAAAGTCACAAAATTATATTATTAGGAAAAATATTTTTTTTTGCTTTGGCCTGTTAAGTCTGAAGTGAATGAAGCGCGTGCTAAATTAAATTACTTGCTCAAAAATTTTATTTTAATATTAATTTAAGCTAAGATTAAGTGTTACTTTTACTGTTTACTTAAGGTCAGTCCAAAATAGGTCGGCGTGGCGGTCCGGAACCGGAGCTCGGTCCGCCATTTGGTGACTCCTGCTCTAAAGGCTCCTACCATGACCTTTTTTTTTTTTTGTGGATGGGAAATCATCAAATGACTTCTCCCGCTCTGGGCAGAGCGGGAGGGCGTGTCAGACTTTTACTGACTAAAACCCACCCATGTTCCTTCAGCTGCACGTGCCAGGGCCACGGTATCTCTTTCGAACTACCCGCGACCCCGGCGGCATCGGCCCAATTGACCCCGTCACTGCTGACATCTCTTTGAGGCGCGCGTGGAACACAACGCGCCGTCGACCCGGGCCTGGTCCTTACCGGACGGCGAGCTGCCCATTACTCGTCGTCCGCAAGCCCGCGCCTACGGTGGCCGGGAATCGGCAATCGATTCCCGCCGCCCAGGGCGTCTCCTACGGCGGCTAGGGGCGATGACCTGGCATTCAATAAAAATTTATATTTGTATTCATCATTAGCAGCTTACGCTCATCCATGGATGATAAAATATAACCAAAATTCAAGTAATTTAAAAATTTACCTTTATGCCATTTTCACCAAAATTTCAGCCAGAATAAAATAAAGTAGTGGTATTGTCCAACGAATATTGGAATCAAAAGAATGGTGATACCGTATTCAGTGTGCGTCGGTCAACATAATGGACAACATCCGATTATGAACATTTTCCTTTTGAATTATTATTGAGGTATTTAAATATTGGTGAATGCGGTGAATGGAATTTTAATTTTTGTATTCCGTATGCTCTTTTTAACTTTTCAGTGCAATACTTGTGGAAGTTGTTCATCAACTTTACGCACAGTGTTAGTATTGTTGAGGTTTTGTTGCGAATACTGTGACTATAATAATCAGAAATCATAGTGGGTTGATATTAAAGATTATTGCGTGTACCAGAATGGTGTGGTCAATTCTGAATAAATTTCTCCGTTGGACCTTCATCGTAATGGCGAAAAAATTATCAACTTCAATATCTGCTCGACCCAAGTATGGGATGGCTGATTACTTTTTCGCGATTACGATGTTGATCCCATGGAGAAAGTTGTTCAGTTTGCTGTCTTGTACCACACCCTTAAGTAACTACAACTACTGCTGCTACTTTTTGCAACAGTCAAATCAAATCAATTTTATTACTGAACCAAAAAGTTGTACATTAGTTGGTGATTGGAGCCATCTGTTAGGCAAGTCATGCCTGTGTTAGGTGACTCCGCTCTCCCACAGCAGTATACAATTTTCTTAGTATCTTAGACATAAACATAAGCTGTATGCGATGTGTGTGTGTGTGTGTGAGAGAGAGAGAGAGAGGGTGTGTGTGTGTGTGTGTGTGTGTGTGTGTGTGTGAGGGTGTGTGTGCAAGTGTGAGGATGTGATATGTGGGTGAGTGTGTGGGTGTGTGCATGCGAGTATCATTTTGTGTGTTGCAATAGTTCCTCAGTATCGGCGTAATTTAGTGTCTTTATCCAATTTGTTAATATTTTTTTATATTCGTGTAATTGTTTATTGTGTATATATATCTTTTTATTAATCCTATTATAAATTTGACATGATAGTTTACCATACTGAATGGCAACAGTATAAAAGTATACACAGCATGAAACTGTTAAATGTATTTTATAAACTTGAGTAATTTTCCGCACAGTGGACCTATCATAAACTTTTAATCTCATTAAAGTTACGAGCACTTCAGGATTTAGGATTTAAAATTATAATGCCGTGTAAAGTGGCGTCACAGGCGATACTGTGAGAGTTTGTCAGCAGTGCTTAAATAAAGTTAAAATAAAATGTAGTTATCACATATGTTAAGTGATTTTAAGGGCTGTTTATTTTATTTAGTTCATAATTCAAGTCCCTCGGGTTGAGAATTAACGTAATTAAAAACGTTACTGGAAACATTTTACAGATAAGTAGCCTAGATAAGTAGATAAGTACCTACATAATTATGATGTGATTTTAATATGACTTGAAAGAAAAACTGCACAAAGTAACAAAAATGGACAACGGTGAAACGACAAACTATTTTGGTTAAATGGCCTGAAGAAAAGATGTCACACAAATCTGTTCTCTAGAAACATCGCAGAAGCTTTTACTGTCATAATATTGTACCTATATGCTAGGAACACATACATCTTATTTGATAAATGTGACTGTGCACAGTTAGAGAACAGTTCAGAACTGACAAACTTGGAAACTTGCTCTCTTGCGTAAAGTTTGATAGATACTGAATGAATATTGAATGTATTGATAAACTAAAATTAATAGGATTGTGTTAGATTTATGTAGGCAATAAGGAATAAATAACTGGTGTATTAATTTCATTACCCTAATAAAAAGTAAAATTAAAAACTAAAACCCGACTACTTTTTTTTTGTGGGAAAATCCTCATGGATACCCTCCGTCTGGGAACTACGGAGGGTTATGACGGACTTCTACCGACTAAAACCCCACTGTTCCTTCTTTCACCATGAGTCGGGGGCCCAGGAGATACTTGTACATTCACCGCACCCCCGACTGGTAAGTCCGCCCTGCGGGCCCCATCACCAAGTGCGGCCGATCCCACGACCGCACATCCTCCCATTATGGCGCGCATGTCATGCGTGCCACCTCTTTGAGCCTGACTGCTCGAGCGACGACACCGCCCCAATTTCACCGCCTTTCAAAACCCGACTGCTGAAAAATCACGGTCTAAAAAGTATAAAACAAGAAAATATTCTCATTTGAAATTAGATAAAGACAGACAAATTAATCATCCGGAGGCACACGTAATCTGTTCTATATTATGGCCCTTACATGACGTGTGACTCCGGATTTTTAATTTGTCTGTCTTTATCTAATTTCAGATGAGAATATTTTCTTGTTTCATACTTTTTAGAGCGTGATTTTTCAGTAGTCCGGTTTTAGTTTTTAAACTTACTTTTTATTGAAATTAGTTTGAAGTTCTGTATCACTAATTTTTTATATGGAGATTTTTAAACCAAAATCTCACTTTTCCGTACAATTCTTCAAACATTTTCTTTCATACAAACCTTGTGGTGACAGTTACAATATCAACAAAAAAGAATTAGCCAAATAGCTAGTAGAAAAAAGTAAATGCTAGTAGGATCATCTACCTAAGCTTTATAAAACTTAGAAATCCACCATCTGCGATTTGCCTAGGCTTTTCCCAACTATGGTGGGGTTGGCTTTCAGTCTATCCGGATGCAGCTGAATACCAGTATTTACATGAAGCGACTGCCTATCTGACCTCCACAACCCAATTACTGGGTAATACGACACCCCTTAGTAAGACTGGTTGTCATACTTTCGAGCTTCTGACTAACTGTAAGGACTGTCACAGATCCAAGAATGACAGCCGGGACCAAAGGCTTAACGTGTTTTCCGAGGCACGGAGGAGTCTCGGTCATGTAAAAATGGTCACCCATCCATGGCCCAATCGCGGTAAGTGTTGCTTAACTTGTTCAATCGACTCGTGCGGCTGTTATTAGGTACTTAGCCACGAGCCCCTCATTTTAAAACTTAGAAATATTACAGTGTAATTCAGTTTTCCATATTTCTAACGCATCTCTCTTTTTGCATGGCCCTATTTCACGATATCCGATTAGCCACTACTCACCGAATAAATTCAAAAATGGAACAGAATTTGTATGACATTATTTGCCAAGTAAGTTAATAGGAACTTAAGGGCGCTATTACATTTTGACCGTGATTTTTTCATAAATTGAAATTGCACACTATAAACATAAAAATAATTATTATATGACTCAAAATAAACGTAATCACAACTGCTAAATTGCTACATAATGCGATGCGTCGGCGTCTAAAGCTAAAGACCGCGTGTCCCGAGATTTACATTGATTTTTAGCACTGCATACAATAATTAATTAAACATATTATTTTACTTTTAAATAGACTAATTTTTTTTATCAAGCAAGGTAACATAGTAACCTTATTTATTAAATACATTTTGTATGAATTTGGATTATACATTCGTAGATAAAAAATATGATTTCGGACGAAAAATTGTCAGTAACTCTCTGGTTTACGGAATTATTTTTGGTGTATTACTGTATGAAACATAAAAAACTGAATTGAGCACTCCAAAGTTGAAGATACAGTTGTTCCAAGGACATTTTTTTAAATGATTAAATTATTATATCTTCGATGTAACAAAGCATCAAAACATGTCCAAAAGTAAAATTTTATGAAACATCCTTTGCAGAGACAAGGTTTTTACTGATTTTTGTAAACAAATTGAAATATTTATTTAGAACACTCCCAAGAAAAATAATCAAGCTTTCTTGGGCATATGTTTTTTTTTTTAATTTCGTGGCTCTAACAAAACCACAATCACATATCAAAACTCGAGTCAAACGCTCAATACAAGAGAAATTGTGATAGCGCTCTTAATCGTAGGTGGTGAAACAGGCCCTAAGTATATTTTACAGTTTTCTCTAATTCACATTTAAATTTTCTTAAATCGATAAAACATTTCGAAAGGGCCTTCGTTATGATAAGTAGGTACGTAATAATGCTATAAGACATAATGTCGTGAGAGGTCTCTGAACGCCATTATAATTTAAAATTCGTTATATATCAATTACACGGCGAACGTCTGCAGTCGTGATCATTTACTGCTAGAGATGTGACGGTTAGTATTGTTTTTAGTCGATTGTGAAAGAAGGTAAATCGACTCGTAATAATAATTTATGTATTCTACATTCAAAGTAAACATGTCCAAAGTAATTTTAATTATAGTAAAAATAAGTTTTACAAAAAAAACTGATTCAATCAATCTGCCTAGCCTTTTCCCAACTATGTTGGGGTCGGTTCCCAGTCCAACTGGATGCAGCTGAATACCACACTGACCACCACAACCCAGTTATTGGATAACACGATACCCCTTGATAAGACCGGTTGTCAGACTTTCGGGGTTCTGACGACCTGTAACGAATGTCAAAGGTCCACGAATGACAACCGGGACCAACGGCTTAACGTGCTTTCCGAGGCACGGAGGAGTCTCGTTATTTAAAAATGGTCACCCATCCACGGACAACCCTGGCAAGCGTAGCTTAACCTGATGGATCGACCCGTGCGGCTGTTATTACTTAGCCACGAGCTTTAAAAAAACTTTTTAATGATTGATTAATTTAAAAAAAAATCCAAGACTTTCTGTTAGTGTGAAGAGAGGATTTTCGAACTGTGCGGCAATTGCGTAACACTTACAGTAGTACCTAACAACATTCATTGCGTTATTTACGGCGTCGAGCAAACAAATTTTTCAAACATATGAAGCAATGGCTTAGCAATATCATTCAGAAACATTTAGATTGTGATTGATAGTGTGTTACGGAATTAGGGTGCTGGTTAATTAATTTCATAATTATATAGTGTACATTGAAACTCCCGAAACTCAGAGAGAAAAGTAACTGGCAACTCGCTAGAAGGGTTTAAAAATAAGCTTGCCATTTTTGCATATTTTCTGGTGAATCCACAAAATCGATTAGTCGATTCACTCGACTAACATTCCCGACGCGGCACGTCACTAATTATCATTATCTCGCTCCAGCAGATTTTAATGACCCCTCGTTCTCCGTACAGAAAATGCAACGCATTTTGAAATCCCGCCCGTCTAGAATCCTATGAAACGCTGCGAAAAATAGAAAATGATTTTAAAAGGGAATACCGTTTTTTTGCGATAAAAAAAAACATTTTACAACGAGAAAAGTTTGCGTGATGGATTTGAAAACGCTCAATTATCGGTAGTATTACTAAAATCCACCTTTTTTCTTGTAAAAGGCACTTATGATGTTCTGAACGAAATCATGCAGACCTGCAAAATACGGAAGAATTAAATTTCGAACAATTCCAATTTCGTGATTACACTGTCATATTTCACACCTAGTAGAGATGTCCTATAGTTCACCCTCGTTTCCGTACTAGATGCACCGATCCGTTGGATCAAACTGTCATCACGTTTTTAGGGAGACGCTCAATTCCAGCGGATTTAGTTTCCTTTGCACAGCTCAGCTCATTTCAGGAATTTTTTGTTCGTTCCTCGTTTCAAAAGGGAGATGGAGTTACACTATGAATTTCGTCTGTGTTATGTAAATATTATGTTTGATGGAGATGTTATCCTCGCAATCGGTAAGGGGTTAAGAGCGTTGGCTCCGTACGGCATTTCATACGAACTTTCAAGTCCTTTTTTATCGAAATGAATGAATCGATTTTAATGAAATTTCATACGCATAAGCAGGATACATAGGTCTAAAAAGAACATTTTCGAAATATCTTATTTAAAAAGATCATTGTAAATCTCTGTTTCTATGGAATATTTAAAATCGGTCGAATTTAGCTGCAACACTATTTTTCGAAAATGTTCTTAGCTAACTTTTTAGACCTATATTTTCTGCTTATGCGTATGAAGTTTCTTTAAAATCGGTTCATTCATTTCGATAAAAAAGGACTTGAAAGTTTGTATTAAATGCTATACGGAGCCAACGCTCTTAAGTTGAAATATGTTGTTGGCGGTTAGGGTTATATTTTAGGTTATATCCAATAGAGAACAGGCTGAGGATAAGGCTTTCTGTGTGTGTCAATATTTAAAAAGTAATAAACAACTCACAATATTTTTTTTTACATAATTATTATTTATTATTTTGTCTACTTAGTGTTCGAATGTTGAATTGTGTCGAAATCGGTTTTTTATGGTATGAGCCTCAGATCAAATAAAAAATCAAGACATCTAGCGCTGTCAACAGTGAGGCCAGTTTCGTAAACATGTGTGCAGTAAGAACCGGTTTCTTGATCCGTAGTTAACTCAACCAATGGTTGAAAATAGTAACTCTAATGGTTGAATTGTGGCTAAGTATGTTTGCCAATCACAAAAAGTGGAGAAAAAATACGTGCAAGTCTTAAAACACCTTTATAAGAACAACACAAGTAGAGTGAAACTTGAGACCTCAGGACCACCTATCCCCATCAAAAGAGGAGTACGGCAAGGTGACCCTCTATCTCCTTGAATCTTTATAGCAGTACTGAAATCGATTATTGGTAGTTTAAATTGGGATGGAGCCGGTATGTGTGTAAAAGGGAAACATGTTAGTCATCTAAGGTTTACATACGACATTGTCCTCCTATCAGAAAATAGCACAGAGCTAGAGTCATTGTTACACTCGTTACAACAGGCAAGCAGAGAGGCAGGCCTAGAAATTAATCTGAGCAAAACAAAACTCATGACAAATGCCGTACAAAACCGTATAAGTCTTGACAACACACCAGTAGAGTACGTTGAGAACTATATCTACCTAGGGAAACAGATTTCGTTCCAGAAACTAAATAACGATGCAGAAGTAGATAGAAGAATAAAAACGACATGGAAAAAGTTTTGGAGCCTAAAAGAAATTCTAAAGAGTCAGATGTCGATGAAAATTAAGAGTAAAGTCATGGACTCGTGTAGTTTGCCTTCGCTAACCTACGCCTGTCAAACGTGGAAGTTGACCAAGAATGCATCGCGTAGTGCATTAACAATTGCAATGCTTTTCATCTTGACAATCCGACAATAATAATTGCGTTACATATATTTTGCCAAGCAGACGAATTTTTTAAACATAATATGAAGCATTGGATTATGTTACGCGATAAGGGTTTTCTGAAATGACGTTCACTAGATGGCAGCGGCGTCAGGTCCGGGCATCTGTCAAAAGTGTCAAAGCACCTATAATTTCTTTAATCGTGACTGAATGATGAACGAATGAATGAAACGTATGATGAACGTCATGTTAATATTCATTGTCGAAATGGGATCTCTGGTCAAAATGGCGCCAACTGGTGGCGTGATTTTTCATGAAAATCCTCATTAGGGTGAAGGCCTAGCATAGTACGCAGTTTCAATAGAATGCAAGGTCAGCTTATATTGGTTTTGTTACTACTGACGACGTGGGGCCTACTGGTTGGTCATTGATTTGTTGGACATTTTGATTAGGCTAACTGGCATCGAGCAAAAGCGTCAGTTTTACAGGTCGGTCTTTTCTTCACGAAAGTATTTCAGAATATCTCATGACACGGTGAACATACAGCTATACAGGAATATGATAGTGGAGCTGACTACCCAGAGCACGCAAATTAATGATCAAGTATAGCGCAAATGTTAGGTAATTTTCACCCAAATTCCTTTCCCACAAAGTTGGCGCATGTCACCTTTCCGATCTGTAATTTTGATTCAAAATATTGGCAATTATTTATTTGCCCGCGGCTTCGCCCGTGTGGAGGTCGGGAATTATCCCACGGGAACTTACTACAGGGATAAAAAGCATCTTATGTCCTAACCCAGGTCATGATCGGGGCTATCCAAGTGCCGAATTTCATTCAAATCTGTTCAGACGAACTCACTTTTGCATTTATATTATTTACGAAGTTAATATAATATATCTTAATAAAACGAAAACGCGGAAGCGTATACGCGTGTCAAATTAGTGTCGTAATTTTGGGAACACGTATAAACTGTAGGTACCTACTATATAAGACACCTAATGCATAAGAGCATCTTTTGTTCAGCTTCTCGCATTTTTAATAATATACCGGGGCCTATCAGAACAATTATGAAAAATGAGAATTTTAAAAGGACTCTCCATGATCTGCTAGTAAACAAAAGTTATTACTCTATAAAAGAATTTCTGTCCGACAAATCTTTACTAAAATATAGTCCCACCCAGTCGTAATGTGTTCAATGACCATAATGTATTATGCACTATAATCTATTTTTATTTTATATTATGATTTTGTAATTTCTTATTTTGGTTTGTTGTGATTAATTTTATTTTTTTGAATTTTATGTGTATAATTTGACATCCTACCTATTTTAATTTGTTATCCTTTTTAATTTTTTTGAACCTTATACATATATGCAATTAATTTTATTTTTTATATATTAATTTGAATTAGACATCTCCATTGTTTAAATGTAATTATTATTATTGTATGCCCTACGGGCGGGACATAGCTGATCAAAATTTTCAAATATTTAAGAACTGTACTATACATACCTATGATCCACAATAAACTTTTGATTGATTGATTGATTGATATATAGTAAAAAAAAATTGGTGATTTACTCTTGATTATGAGGATGTAGAGAAAATAATAATTAAAATAAAATCTCATTCTACAAAGGAACACATTCATTAACATAACTTTCTTCCATACACCTACTCAAACACAAAAACACGAACGGCAACCCACCCACACGCACCCCTACACACCTCCCATACACACACACACACACACACATAGCACGATATACTTAGTAATTTAAAAGTAAATTATATTTTTGATGTTTTTTCCATATTTTTTTTCATACTTTTCAATTCTGTTATTGTATTTTATTTTGTTGTAAATTCTATTACAATTGTATTTTGTAGCACATAGTGTTTGTCTATTTAGAAAGCACGCTAAGCCGTTGGTCGCGGCTGTCATTCGTGGATGTTTGACAGTCATTACGGGTCGTCAGAAGCTCGAAAGTCTGACAACCAGTCTTACCAAGGGGTGTCGTATTACCCAGTTACTGGGTTGTGGAGGTTAGATAGGCAGTCGTTCCATGTGAAATACTGGTATTCAGCTGCATCCGGTTAGACAGGAAGCCGACCCCAACATAGTTGGGAAAAGGCTAAGATATGTTGGTCTATTCCTCTGTTGTCATTAGTATCTAAGCCAAATAAAATGGGAGAGTGCGCCGACACCTGACATACAGGTACACACATCTGGTTCAGGAGTCAGAGGGTTCAAACCAGTTTCTGTAACCGTTATGTCAATAAAGAATTATGAATTATGAATATCAGTGATGGCCCAATGGTCCAGAATTACGACTTGTAGGTCGTGGGTTCGAACCCAGACGGGCGCTGTACTTTGTGTAAATAATTTCCTCACCACTGCTCTCAAAACGGTGAAGGAAAACATCGTGAGGAAACCGGCATGTCCTAGAACCAAAAAGAGAGGACACATCTACCAACCCGCACTGGGCCCGCGTTGAGATTATAAACGCCCACTCCCTCTCAAATAAAGGAGGCCTGTGTCCCAGCAGTGGGATTGTTGGCTGAATATGTTACTAAGAGTGCCCTATCGAGTAAATATGACAACGAATCTTTTCAAGTTAAAACGAGAGGCTTTTTGTTGCGTTTAATATGAATTTTAATAAAAGAAACACGTTTGTAGGCACAAGTTCAAGAAAAATAACTCATTTTACTACCAATGAAACTATAAAAAATCTTACACGGCAATACAGTTATCAAAGAAAATAAAATGTACATCATCATGTTAATAAAAAAAAGAAGAAAGAATTCTACAAACGCATTGATTGTATCGTGTATGAAGAAATGAAGATCAAAATACTACGTATTGCTCAAAGTGCTGTATTTTTTGTTGTGGTAAAAGATTTGTACCTATTTATTAAGATCTGCATAGCAACATAATCATTCTACTGGTTGTCGAATCGAAAATGAAACATTTTTAATTACTAATTTGCCTTGTCCCCAACAGCAAATAACTGTCGGAAGAATGGCGGTCTTCTATTTATGATAACTAACAAACTGATGAACAGTTTTTAGTGGAATTTTTTGATAACATTGATTCTCACGGTCAGTCCATTTGGATTAAATCAAATGAATGGGTGCCGCCAAAATGATAAAATACTTGTATAGGAAATTGATTCGTGTTGTGTAGCGTAATCGTATGCCAATGTATCGTGATGCCACGGCCCACGGTTTTCGCGCTCACGGACAAATGGCGCGACACCAAACGGCGTGAGGCTATTAATTAATATTATATGTATATTAATTTGGTTGGAAATTTGCTTAGAAATTAATTTCCTTACCGCACAGGTTGTAATTTTATATAACACAGCTGTCGTATTATTTCGCCAATTTCATTAAAATACATGCTAAAACAATCTTCACAGACGATAGTCTGCTCTTATAAGGCATGATTGTACCATTTTCTGCCAAGCTTCCCAAGGAGCTACCTATACTGATTACATTAAATATGTAAACTCCTAAACGAGTTTTTCCTTCATACTGTATTTTTCTACGATATCACAAAAGTCACCGTATGTACATACGTAGGTCTTTCTTTGCTCGTTATATACGTAATATAACCAGCGACCCGCTCCTGCTTCCCACGATATACGACTTGACAAAACGTCGAGATTTCTGAAGTAAATTAATTATTAATGTATTTTAAACATACACCCAAACCTTCCAAAATACATTCTCTCTAAATGATGGTGAAAGTCACATCAAGTATAGAAGAACAACGCGGTCACACAGACAGTGACTGACTTAAAGTGACTTTAATTTATAATAATATGTGTAAACGATGCAATGAAAACGTAGGTACCTATGTCCTGCTCATTATCTATAATGATGGACGTAGGCCGTACGTGTAGTCACAACTTATCGCGATAATTATACAACGGCATTCACATTGCCGATTCATCATCTGCCTAGCCTTTTCCCAACTATTTTGGGGTCGGCCTCCAGTCTAACCGGATGCAGCTGAATACCAGTATTTTACATGGAGCGACACTGACCTCCACAACCCGGTAACTGGGTAAATACTATACCCGTAGGTAAGACTGGTTGTCAGACTTTCGGGCTTCTGACGACCCGTAACGACTGATAAAGATCCTCGAATGACAACCGGGACCAACGGCTTAAGGCTTCATCAAACAGGCTCGATTATATCTCATGTCGCGCATGTCTGTAGGAGCCTTTAACGTGCTTTCCGAGGCGCGGAAGAGACAGACAGTGTTAGGTGCATTTATGAAAATAGAGGAATAAATATTTATTAAATAAAAAAAAATGTATAGGGTAATTAGTGACCGATACTTAAACACATGATTATACTCATGAAAACAAACAACTTTTACTATGGGACCATACCTGAAATCACGAAAAAAAAATCAGCTGCATACATTCATGTTCGCATAACTCGTCAAAATGCCAGCTAAATGCAATAATAATGCTAGCATAATTTGTCAGCTGATTTTTTTTTGCGATTTCAGTTTTAGTGCCAAAGTAAAAGTTGTTTGTGATCATGAGCACAATCATGTGTTTAAGTATCGGTCATTAATAACCAGTCACCCTATATACATGTACAGAGTACATACATAAACCATCTCAACTTTAACTGCCCTTGTCAGCGTGCTCTTGTATTTTGTTTTCTATCTGTATATAAATTATGCTTGATCATATTATTGATTTAATTGCTCCCGCCCGTGTGCAACCTGCCGTGATAGGAAATAAGATTCGTTATGTATAAGAGCAGAGTTTGTGCTCACGACTCGTGTCGGCTACTTTATCTAAGCATTAAAAACTATAAATACAATAAATATATATAGATACGTTTTATATGCTTAACTGCTACTTGAAAAACCGGCCAAGTGCGTGTTGGACCACGCACAATGAAGGGTTCCGTAGTTGAGATGAATTTATCCCTAGAAAAAACTTAACATTGTAGTTGAATAACATGTTCTCCGATTCATTCCAACTGTAAATGTAAGTTTGTACTCACAATATTGAGAATTTACCATGTTAGTTTAAGACCACAGACTTCTTATAGGTTTTCCTGTAATCTACAGTTAAAGAACTATTTTCTGTATTTTTTTCAAAAATGAATGGTCATTTTTCGCATATTTTCTTAAATAACTTTAAAACTAATAATTTTACAATTATAAAAAATCTATTTAAGACCCTCACAGTAAGCCTTTTCATTTGATATATCACACGATATAGTTTGCAAAACTTTTTTAAATTTTCTTATTTGTTCACAAATCTAAAAATCATTTATTTAAGTTACACGTCCGTGTTTGGGTCACAGAAATTCATATGTGTACCAAATTTCAACATAATCGGTCTAATAGATTCGGAGCAAATTAGCTGTGACAGACGGGGACACGAGTAATCCTATAAGGGTTCTATTTTTTTCCTTTTGAGGTACAGAACCCTAAAAGCTGGCAAATTATTTCACGACGTAGGAGGCTCAACTCTCATTCAAACGAAACTTTGAAAACATATTGAAACAGCCCTACAATAAACTGTTCCTTTTCCATAAACATAAGAATGAAGAATGTTGTTGGGGCTTCCACGTTACTGCAGTGCATCAGGAATGTTTGCCGAAGCTCATACTGATGGTTTTAATACCATCCTGCGAAAAAGGATTGCGTCCATGATGCACAGAGTGTGTGGGAGCGTCAACGGCATTCTGAAGGTCATCTGTGAGAAGCCCTGTTGCGCCATTAGGGCGCATTGGGTACATGTACATGTGCATGTGCCTAGTGCGTCAGGTGAGCGCAACAGATACATGAATTAATAATAATGTCTAAGATTTGTCACTAATTTACTAACATAGTTTATAAGTAGTGTGTATTACTAACATCAATGCTAACATCATATGGACGAAATAATAGGTCTTTACCTATGAAATTGCCGTTTTGTATGAAAAAATTGAAACGAATTTTTTTCATGCATTTTTTATGTGTATTAATCGAAGTAATCACCCATGCAATCAATGCATCTTTGCCAACGCAGTGGCAGTTTATTGATGTCCTTCTTAAAGAAATAAGCTGGACGGGAGGCAAAAAATTCTTCAAAGGCATTTTGTACTGCCTCTCGGGTATTGAATTTTTTTCCCGCCAAGAAGTTGTCCAAATTCTGGAAAAAGTAGTAGTCTGTAGGCGCAAGGTCTGGTGAGTAGGGCGGATGACGGAGAGCTTCCAACCCCAGTTCTTGCAACTTGGAGACCGTCTGCTGTGCAGTATGAGGTCGCGCGTTGTCGTGCAGGAGCAGCGGAGACGAGCGATTGACCAATGTTGGTTGGAGATGTGCCAGCTTCTCCATCATTATGTTCAGTTCTTCACAGTACACATCTGAAGTAATGCTCACCCCATTTGGTAAGAAGCTGTGATGAATCACACCGGCGCTAGACCACCAAACAGTGACCATCACTTTTCTAGGGGTAAGTTTTCGTTTAGGGCATTGTTTAGGTGCTGAACCAGGATCCAACCAACTTGCTGAGCGCTTGCGGTTATCAAACAGAATCCATTTTTCATCGCAGGTAACAATGCGGTTCAAAATTCCTTCATTTGTGTGTCTGTTGAGCAGTGCAAGGCACGTCTCGACGCGTACTTCGCGCTGGCGATCATTGAGTTCGTGGGGCACCCATTTGTCAAGCTTTTTTACCTTGCCAATTTGACGCAAATGGACCAATATTGTTTTGACGCTAACGTCGAAAGCTGCTGCTAATTCAGCCGTAGATTGTGTATCATCAGCTTCCACAATCGCCTTTAATTCGTCATTGTCGACCAAAGTCTTCGGACGACCGCGAGGTTCATTTTTCAGGTCGAAATTTCCAGAACGGAAGCGAGCAAACCAATAACAAGTGGTGCGTTGGTTTGTTGTGTTAGCTCCGTAAACGTCGTTGATGTTGCGTGCCGCTTGTGCCGCGTTGCTGCCACGACGGTACTCATATTCCATAATTACTCGAATTTTTAACGTATCCATGATGACGAAAAAGATTGAAATGCGATGAAAATGTAACACTAATCAATAAACAAATGACTACTTTTGGAAAAAAAAATCCATGTTTTTAAAATAAAATTAATTTGAAATTAGAATTCTTAGCCAAACAAAAATTATTTTGATTTGAAATGGCCAGTACTGCAGAACGGCAATTTCATAGGTAAAGACCTAATATCTGAAATATTTTTTTTTTTTTTTTTTTTTTTTTATAAGGATTTTAGTCAAAAACAAACTAAAGTTAAATTTTATAATTTTACTTTCAGATTACAGGTACGCAGACTTCTAACGTGGAAGCTAAAAACGATACAATCATGTTTTTCGATAAAATGGACACCGTGATGATAAGGTATACATTCAAGCAATGAAAACATCAAGCACGTTTAACGCCTGAAATCAATAATGTAACTCAATCCCAAACTTGATCCGCAGTCTTTGCCGTCTGCTTTGATTCGCCCTCTCAAAGACTCAGATTGACAAACTCGGCCGTTGATTGGCTACAGACAAGGATCGGGATCAAGAGTGGGATTGAGATAACCCACAAGCGGCCATAAGTCAATTTCAACTAAATCCGACTACGTACTTCTGGCAATATTCAATGATGGACTGCCTCGTTGGTGTAGTGGTCACAAGCGCTACTGCTGAGCATGAGGTCCTGGATTCGATTCCCGGGTCGGGCAAAGTGTTGTTGGATTTTTTCATTAGCAATTTCTCAGTAGCAGCCCGGAGTCTAGATCTGTGCCCGGTTGATGGAAATAGGCTCAATTACATGGAACTTAAACATTACTGGGATTGCCTATCTCTTCGGGGATTACAGGCATGTTATTATTATGGTAATTTTGTAATGCACATGACAGTTTAAAAAGATGGTATTATAATCTATGATGAGTTAATAAGAGCTCCTTGTAAAAATATGTTATTTAGAGTTGGTGCCGACTATCATTCGTGGATCTTTGACAGTCGTTACGGGTCGTCAGAAGCCCGAAAATCTGACAACCAGTCTTACCAAGGGGTATCGTATTACCCAGTTACGGGGTTGTGGAGGTCAGATAGGCAGTCGCTCCATGTAAAATACTGCTATTCAGCTGCATCCGGTTAGACTGGAAGCCGACCCCAACATAGTCGGGAAAAGGCTAGGCAGATTGATTTTGAGAGTACCACCATACCAACATATTGCTGAAGCCAAATAGCATCGCTTAGTTTTGGTTCGAAGTGTAGCAGTTAATTGCAGGAACACGAAACAGAGCATGTCAGTGTAGAATTAAATATGCATTAATTCCCCACAATATGCATGAACACCCACGTTTGTGTGTTAAGTGCCAAGCGTTTAACATTGGGCGCACCGGATTGGCAATTGAAACTTTTTAATATTTGCAATTTTTTTAACGTCGTCAAAGCAAACTACCGGCCAACTTTTAATTTAATCTGCCTGAGTTTGACACGTTTTGTAATAAAAATATATCATGTGTGAAAAATACCAACATGGTATCATTAGTTTTAAAATAAATTACGGGCTAAAGCATTGTATCCTATATAAATAAAAGAGAAGTCCTGACTGACTGACTCATCAACGCCCAGCCCAAACCCTTGAACCTAGAAAGCTGAAATTTTGCAAGAGGGTCCTTTATAATGTATATTTTGCAAAAGCTGGTTTATAATATTTAAGAGCTGCAACTTCTATCAGTGCGATATTGAAAAATTAAAAGAAATAAAGAACTTTTTTCGGTCAATTCCAGTCATTCATCGTAAAGCTTATTCATAATAGTAGTCTTTTTAGACTATAGCTACCCCTGGATAGCCCAGGGATAGAGTCTAAAAGGCTCCTATTTTGGCGACAAAAAACAGAAATATACTTGACCGATCAGTTCTGTATATTAAAATTCTCTTTGTGCCCCTTGAGTATTTTTTTCAAAGAACCAAATTCTTTGTACAGATTTATATTGCTCATTGTTTAATACGGTTCAAATTCTCCAATTTGGTCGCGTAGAAAAAAGGAATATTACGAATTTTGCTCAGTAAATGCGGAATCAAGTCAAACGTTCCATGTCATTCGTGAACTCGTTACTCCCAAAGGAATCCACGGAATCCCTGATTTATTCGTTGCCTGTATCTTTTGCATTTCGGTTTTTAATTTAAAGGCACATGATTGGTTTATGTATAAGTAAATGCTGATTAATGAGAAGCATATGCATCTGTGGTTAAGGAAGAGTTCGTGGCTAAGTAATAACAGCCGCACGGGTCAATCCATCAGGTTAAGCTACGCTTGCCGGGGCTGGTCCGTGGATGGGTAACCATCTTTACATACCAAGACTCCTCCGTGCCTCGGTAAGCATGGTGGCTGTTATTCGTGGATCTTTGACAGTAGTTAAGTGTCGTCAGAAGCCCGAAAGTCTGACAACCAGTCTTACCAAGGGGTACCGTATTACCCAGTTACTGGGTTGTGGAGGTCAGATTGGCAGTCACTCCGTGTACTAGTAGACGGCGGTTAGACTGGAAGCCGACCCCAACATAGTTGGAAAAAGGGTAGGCAGATTGATTGTAACCATCTGTGGTAAGTATACAGGGTGTAAGGGACAGCCCTCCGAAGACTGATGGGATGAATTCAGTATATAATACTAAGATAACCGGTACATGAATTTTTTTCAGGAACGTTATCGGTATCCAATAAACCTGATTTGTTTTATTACCTCACACGCAATGTATCGTTACCGTGGCAAAACGCACGTAGCGAACGGCATGGCGGCAGCGCAGCGCGTCGTACTTATTTCAATATCCATTGTTGATTTTTTTTATTTTAGCTGTTTTATTTACATAAATGGAGTGCTGCGTGCAGGGAATGTAGTTTTAAATTGAAATAAATAAGTAACTGAAAAAAAAAACTATAAAAAAATGAAAATTTTCCCGAGGTTTTTTTCGGTGGAATATGATTCAAAAAATAGGGAGCTGTTAGTTTGCGGAGGGCTGTCATTTACACCCTGTATTAAATAGGTAAGGAAGGATTTCGTCATAGGAGGCTAGGAATGATGCACTTAGTTGAAAAATGCTTTGGAATTTAAGCGAATGTGTCACCTTTGGATATTGATAACTGATAAATACTTTTAATACATAAATACCATAATCACACATTCCTAACTAATATTATTAATGCGAATGTGAGTTTGTTCGTTACGCATTCACGAATAAACGGCTGGACCGATTTTGATGAAATTTGGTATGGGGATACTTTGAACCCTGGGAATATAGGCTACTTTTTATCGATATATCTCTCGAAGCTAGTATAGATATAAATTACCTATCGTGGGTTAGCATCCTCGCAGTCTCCTTATTAATTTCCAATAAACTGTTAGACTATGTGTTCACTACATGTGCTACGCCGTAATTTATAATTTAGCCATCTTCGTCTGTGTTTCCGTATGTCAGTCAGTTCTCTACAAACGATTTTTGAAAGAGTAATAGGCTCCTATTTTTTTTTTTTAACCGTTGTCTAATCTTCTTTTTTTCTTTTATAGTTCCAGAACAGCGGATTTGGTGTTCCTCCTGGAATCTTTCGTGATGCTGATGGTTAAAGGCGACAGACCCGTCAGGAGATACTTTGATTCCTACGGCACGCCCTTCTATGGATTCCAGAAGATAGTGTTCAATGGCACACCTGTTTTGAGGGAGGTTTATGCTTTTTAGTTCATCTTCGCATTAAAACTTGACTTTGTTTTTTTTCTCTCTGATTAGATTTCTTTTACTTATTTTACTCGTACATGTTTTGAAAAGAAAAAAAAACGAGAATTTCGCGAACAACAAATAATTTTAACTAGGTATGCTCCATTTGCAATAAGATAAGACATTTAAGCATACCTTTTTTACAGTCCGTTCAACCGATTTTGACTTCTATTCCGTAGGCTGGTTGGATGGCATTAAAGGCAAAAAAGTGGTTACAATACCAACTGTTTGCTGCACCTGCCATTTGTCATACCACCAACGCAATAGAAGTAAAAATCGGTTGAACGGATTGTAAAAAAGGTTTGTTTAAATGTCCAATCTTATTGTAAATGGATTATAGGTACTTATTAAAAATGTGAACAATTAAACGTTTTCACATGTTGTTTAAAGTTGCAGAAACTTTGAAAAAAGTCATACTAATGGTTGTATGATGAGAGCTAAAATTATTAGGTAATTATTTTGATCAAAGCGCCATGCCTATAATGACATACATCGCGTAAAAATAAACTATTGATCTATTTGGCGTCACTATTTCGTAGGATTAATAAAAAAAGCTGTATGCTCCCTTGTTAAACCTATATTACTTTTAGATGAGGGGTGAATGGATTCTATGAAAGTAAGTACTAAAACATTACCGTATTGTCCCGAAGGTACAGTTAGTGTCAATAATATCGGGACAAACAGACTGTTCAAAATGATCTAAACAACTATGAAAATGAAATATAGGTCTTTACCTATGAAATTGCCGTTCTGCAGTACTGGCCATTTCAAATCAAAATAATTTTTGTTTGGCTAAGAATTCTAATTTCAAATTAATTTTATTTTAAAAACATGGTTTTTTTTCCAAAAGTAGGTAGTCATTTGTTTATTGATTAGTGTTACATTTTCATCACATTTCAATCTTTTTCGTCATCATGGATACGTTAAAAATTCGAGTAATTATGGAATATGAGTACCGTCGTGGCAGCAACGCGGCACAAGCGGCACGCAACATCAACGACGTTTACGGAGCTAACACTACAAACCAACGCACCACTTGTTATTGGTTTGCTCGCTTCCGTTCTGGAAATTTCGACCTGAAAAATTAACCTCGCGGTCGTCCGAAGACTTTGGTCGACAATGACGAATTAAAGGCGATTGTGGAAGCTGATGATACACAATCTACGGCTGAATTAGCAGCAGCTTTCGACGTTAGCGTCAAAACAATATTGGTCCATTTGCGTCAAATTGGCAAGGTAAAAAAGCTTGACAAATGGGTGCCCCACGAACTCAATGATCGCCAGCGCGAAGTACGCGTCGAGACGTGCCTTGCACTGCTCAACAGACACACAAATGAAGGAATTTTGAACCGCATTGTTACCTGCGATGAAAAATGGATTCTGTTTGATAACCGCAAGCGCTCAGCAAGTTGGTTGGATCCTGGTTCAGCACCTAAACAATGCCCTAAACGAAAACTTACCCCTAGAAAAGTGATGGTCACTGTTTGGTGGTCTAGCGCCGGTGTGATTCATCACAGCTTCTTACCAAACGGGGTGAGCATTACTTCAGATGTGTACTGTGAAGAACTGAACACAATGATGGAGAAGCTGGCACATCTCCAACCAGCATTGGTCAATCGCTCGTCTCCGCTGCTCCTGCACGACAACGCGCGACCTCATACTGCACAGCAGACGGTCTCCAAGTTGCAAGAACTGGGGTTGGAAGCTCTCCGTCATCCGCCCTACTCACCGGACCTTGCGCCTACAGACTATTACTTTTCCAGAATTTGGATAACTTCTTGGCGGGAAAAAAAATTCAATACCCGAGAGGCAGTACAAAATGCCTTTGAAGAATTTGTTGCCTCCCGTCCAGCTGATTTCTTTAAGAAGGGCATCAATAAACTGTCACTGCGTTGGCAAAGATGCATTGATTGCATGGGTGATTACTTCGATTAATACAAATAAAAAATGCATGAAAAAAATTCGTTTAAATTTTTTCATACAAAACGGCAATTTCATAGGTAAAGACCTATTATTAACTCAATGACACAAGGAATATTTCAGAATGAAGACAGTACACGACTACTGTTGTACAAGAACTTTATCCAACTGAGATAAAGTTTAATTTTTAGGGTTCCGTACCTCAAAAGGATAAAACGGAACCCTTATAGGATCACTCGTGTGTTAGGGTTCCGTACCTCAAAAGGCTAAAAAGGAACCCTTATAGGATCACTCATGTGTCTAGACAGACACATGAGTGATCCTATAAGGGTTCCTTTACAGACAGACGTCTGTCTGGCTGTCTGTCTGTCTGTCTGGCTGTCTGTCTGTCTGTCTGTCTGTCTGTCTGTCTGTCTGTCCGTCCGTCTATCACAGCCAATTTGCTCCGAACCTAATGGACCGAATAAGTTTAAATTTGGTACACATGAATTTCTGTGACCCAAACACGGACAGGTAAAGTAAATAAATGAATTTTGAATATGCATTTTTGGGGGGCAAATAAGAAAAAAAAAAAAAGTTTTACAAACAATACCGTATTACATATCAAATGAAAGGACTTGCTATGAGGGTCTCAAACATGTATATTTTTTTTTATAATTTTAAAATAAATTGTTTTAAATAGACGAAAATTGACCACCCCCCCCTCCCTTATCTCCGAAACTACTGAGCCTAAAACTTTGAAAAAAATACAGAAAATAGATCTTTATCTGTACATTACATGAAAACCTATAAGAAGCCTGTGGTCTTAAAATAACATGGTAAATCTCTCAATATTGTGAGTACAAACTTACATTTACAGTTGGAATGTACGGAAGAACATGTTTTTCAACTACAATGTTAAGTTTGTTCTTGGAATAATTCATCCCAACTACGGAACCCTTCATTGTGCGTGGTCCGACACGCACTTGGCCGGTTTATTTAGGGTTCCGTACCTCAAAAGGAAAAAACGGAACCCTTATAGGATCACTCGTGTGTCTGTCTGTCCGTCTGTCTGTCCATCTGTCTGTCTGTTTGTCTGTCTGTCCATCTGTCTGTCTGTCTGTCTGTCTGTCCGTCTGTCACAGCCAATTTGCTCAGAATCTAATAGACCGATTAAGTTGAAATTTGGTACACATATGAATTTCTGTGACCGAAACACGGACGGTTAAAGTAAATAAATGAATTTTGAATATAGAGGTCACTTTTGGGGGGCAAGTAAGGAAATTTAAAAAAAAGTTTTGCAAACTACACCATGTGGCATGTCAAATGAAAAGGCTTACTATAGGGGTCTCAAATATATTTTTTTTATAATTTTAAAATAAATTGTTTTGAAGTTATTTAAGAAAATAGACGAACATTGACCATTCCCCCCCCCCTTATCTCCGAAACTACTGAGCCTAAAATTTTGAAAAAAATACAGAACATAGATTTTTACCTGTAGATTACAGAAAAACCTATAAGAAGTCTGTGAACTGAAAATAACATGGTAAATCTATCAATATTGTGAGTACAAACTTACATTTACAGTTGGAATGTATGGGAGAACATGTTTATCAACTACAATGTTAAGTTTGTTCTTAAGATAAAATCATCCCAACTACGGAACCCTTCATTGTGCGTGATCCGACACGCACTTGGCCGGTTTTTTAGTTGTTGAGTTCATTTTGAATAAGTCTGTTCGTCCCGATATTTACTGTTCAAAATGATCTAAACAACTATGAAAATGAAATATTAACTCAATGATACAAGAAATGTTTTAGAATGAAGACAGTACACGACAACTATCATTCTGACAAGAACTTTATCCAATTGAGATAAAGTTTAATTTTCTTAGTTGTTGAGATCATTTTGCACGTCCCGATATTTTTGACGCTGACTGTACTTAAAGGTAAAATGAGCTTAATCAACTAATGGTGTGAAAATGTAGTGAGTGATGCGGCCCTTGTTGGCTGTAACGAGAACAAGAGCCCAACGCGAACTGAACTAATTATTATGAGTTGAAATGAATGCGGGGCATAACCTGCTGAATTGCAGAATGTGCGGTTGCACCGTACAAAAGCTAAGATTATTAGGTCAAAGTAAAAAGTCCTCTCTTTTCCTCTAACCCATTAGTATCTTCATACCTACACTATCGCATAGCATAATCAGCCTAAATGTTCCCACTGCTGGAACTCAGGCCATCTCTTGGTGAGAGGGAGTGGGCCGTAATCCACCACGCGGGCAGTGCGGGTTGGTAGATGTCACATGTCTTAGATTTTTTGGTTCTAGGACTTGCCGGTTTCCCTTCAACGTTTTGAGAGCAGTGATGATGAGATAATTTGCGCAAAGTAAAGCGTCTGTCTGGATTCAAACCTAAGACCTACAATTCATAAGTCGTTCAATTCGTAAGTCCACTAGGCTTCTACTATCCCATACTTTGTCATACATAATTCAAGCAAATAAAAGCGTCAACAACAGTAATAAAACAGACACAAAAAATACTCCATACGTATATTGTACCCATTACAAAAGTTCGGTGCAACCACAAGCTCGGTAGTTGTAATGCTTATATGCAAAAGCTAGCGCTGCATCGCTGCAAACATTCTTTAATTAAAATTATATACCGCTTTTTGGAGAAATGTTCCTGTTCGCTTGTATTTAGTTCGTTCATTTGTTTTTGTCTGTGAATACAACTATGTTGTTTCAGTACAATGCTTTGTATTGTCGTGAGAAGTTGTTTAATTGTATTGTTGTATGAGTCTTTGTGTTTATTAGGCTACTTTGTTAATTATTGTTCATTCTAGTTGAATCGAGAACCTGCTGTGCCTTTGCAAAGCACATAAGTTCTTTCTTCAGTGTTATCGGTTTGAGCTGTACGAGAAAGCTATAGAAAAAATAACTAGTCAGCAAGGTCGGTAGCGATTAGCGAAGCTGACAAGGTCGCACCGGATTGCTGTCCATAATAAACGTCATCTCGTCGTCTGAAGCTCCGTAATTTTAAGAATATTCTGAATATTGACAACTGGAAGACATGACTTAAATCCCTTACTTCCTTTGACAGTTTAATGAGCTGGAAACTTACTGTAGCCATTGACAGATTTAAGACGCAGATATTTGCCACTTGCGAGTTCTGAGGTAAGTTCACGCAACGCGTCGAACGTCCAGCCAGTATAGGACTAGCCCATCAAGGAGCGTCGTCCCAGGTTAGACGCGTTATTAATTTATTTTACCTAAAACAAAATGTATTTTAATAGGTTTTTAAAAGGTTTCATAAAAATACGCTTGATAGTTTTTGCGTGATTCGAAGTTTTTTATCCGCGTTAGACATAACTTTACAAATTAATTACACTATGTAATATAAACATCATCGAAAATATTCACAGATTTATTAAGAAATCAATCTGCCTAGCCTTTTCCCAACTATGTTGGGGTCGGCTTCCAGTCTAACCGGATGCAGCTGAATACCAGTATTTTACATGGAGCGACTGCCTATCTGACCTCCACAACCCAATTACTGGGTAAGACCCCTTGGTAAGACTGGTTGTCAGACTTTCGGGCTTCTGACGACCCGTAACGACTGTCAAAGATCCACGAATGACCGCCGGGACCAACTGTATAACGTGCTTTCCGTGGCACGGAGGAGTCTCGGTATGTAAAGATGGTCACCCATCCACGGACCAACCCCGGCAAGCGTAGCTTAACCTGATGGATCGACCCGTGCGGCTGTTATTACTTAGCCATGAGCTCCACTGATTTATTAAGAAAATGCTCTAATATAACACATTCCTATTTTATCCAAATCATTAACACTCCTTTAGACGTGATCTTCAGTTTAAAATCATTAAAAGTCGCTTATCATCGCCATAGAGCCTGCAGCAAGCTGTAAATAATTCAATCTATTTGTCAAATATCCTATATAAAATATAAGTACGTACCCAAAAGTAAAATTCTCTCAAATGTTCATTCAACTAGTGTGCCATTTTCTTACGACATATAAATCCATCTGAATCTCAAGGATGTTGTAAATCAGAGGACGACAGCCAGTAAAAGAGGAACCTGCATTTATTGAGATAACGGTAACATACAGAGTGAAGTGTCGTTAGACATTCCTACTGCTATTGGAAAAGTGGAGTAGGTATACCTTCTTGTGTTTTTAGGGCTCCTACAAACAGGCGCGACACGTGACACAAAGGCACCGGTCGTCTTGTGACACGCGGTGGTGTTTTGTCGCGTGCAAATCACGTCGCGTGTCGCATCTGTAGGATCCTTTATTGAAGTACTTGTATGTAGATAGATATGTCATAGCCGACTCCTTTGGGAGTAGGCAGGAAGTATTGCGTTATCTTGTTGTTTTGCATAATATATCTTTTTCTCAACAAGCCCTTCCACCGAGATCCTAACACACATTCTGCACCGACACAACACACACCATCACCAAAACAAACACACGGTCACCACAACACTCACTCACATCATACACACACACATTTACACACATACACACACCCCAACACACAAACAAACACGAATAATCCAAATATCAAATAAATAAATAGTCATTTTCCAAAACCAGTAATTATGGTGTATGTTATCTTTAGTTTAAAACAATTGTTCTGCCTGCAATTTATTCGTGAAATTGAAGTATGTATGGGCTTGAACCACTGCCCGTAATTATATCTTTTTCTCAAGAACTACATCTTACAATGTTATTCAAAAAAAAAAATCATGCAAAGTTTACGGTTTTAAGGCGAGTAGAGCTGCCAACTAGCGCCACCATTGCGGAAAAAATCATAAGTCTAGAGATATGGAACATTTTAAAATTTCCTATGCTCACATTTTTAGTCAGATGAGGTAGAATTTTTCGACCTCACCTAACCTACCTCATCTGACTAAAAATGTGAGCATAGGAAATTTCAAAATGTTCCATACCTCCAGACTTAAGATTTTTTTTTCTTCAATGGAGGCGCTAGTTGGTTGCACTACTCGCCTTAATTATTTTCTTGATTTTGGAGCTGTGGTGACCCAGTGAAAACGGCCACGACGTACGAGTTGGGTGGTAGGTCCGAACCCAGGCAGTTATTTTACTTTGTGTACATTATTTCAATCGCCAGTGCTCACAAAGCAGTGAAGGAAAATATCGTGAGGAAACCAGCATCTCCTAGAACCAAATCTTCAAAGACATATGACATCCACCAACCCGCACTGGGCCTTCGTGGTGGATTAAGGCTGACTCTCTCTCATAGAGAGGAGGTCCGTATCCCAGCTGTGGGAACATTATAGGCTGAGTAAGATTGTGATTAATCATTTTAATTTTAAATAAAGTCACGTTAGTGTAGCTGAAAGACAAGTGCACCGCTTTAATAATTCCACTATACGGAACTTTCAAAACTTTTGTCTCTTGCTAGTAAACACTGATCAATAATATGATGATGATTGAATGATGATTGTTTGATTGATTGATTTTATGATGATTGTGTTGATTGGTGATGATTTTGTAAGTTTTGGTTGCACTAGGTTGTGTACTTTTTGACATCTGTCAGTTGGATGATTTCTAGTTGTAATAAGGATCAAATTCGCAAAACACATATTCGTTAGTATAAAACTGACAGGTGTCAAATAGTGAATAACCTAATGGACAGAGTATAATTGCGGTAGCTTAATTTTAGACAACGTTAAAAGGAAAGGACCACCGTGTTATTTTAGTGTTTATGAAAATAATACACTGTGTAATTAGGAATCACATAGACGATACGACGCTTAAAAAATAGAATTAAATGATAGTTAAAAAATAAGAAATGTTATTAAGTAAGGGAAGGGAAGGACCATTAATTAATGTACAAAAATAAAACATTCAACATTTTCACGAGTAAAATTAGTCAATAAAATTTGCCTACTCTACGCTCTTTACTAATTAGTAAATCATTTCATATTTCACCGGTACGTTTTGCCTGGGTTTTGCCTTGTGGCATAAACTCCAATAACTCTTAATTTCTGTCATAATTTTATATTAGTTCAATCATAACTTGTTCGCGGTGCCGCGCGGTCGAACTAAACTGTCAGTGTTCCCCTGACGCGAACAATCCGCACACTTTTGGCCGTCGACAGAATAGATCTTTTTTCATGTTCACTGAGCAAGTTCGCAAGGGTAACGTGTTATGTTTTTAATTTGTTAATCTTATATGTTGTAAATTATTTCATGAATGTTAGTTAACCATACTAATGAATTGGGACACTAATGGTAGGGTATGTATGTATATAAATAAATAATAATAAATCGTTTGCATACAGTGACCGACAGTAAGCCAAAACAAACTCTACGTCAATTAAAAATCGTCAATTTTATTTTAGAACATGGAAAAACAACTTTTGTAGCTAAAACAGTGCTCAAGTGGACTACAGCGTTGAGTACGCTGACCAAGAGGGAGAGCCTGAAGAGCTTCCTCATGGCACGACTCATTCAGAGATGGCGTTAGGCCCTTTATACACACACGTTTTTCTTGCCGTGAAAAATTCTGGTTTATTTGCCGTGTGTGTAAGCACGATCATTAGTGTTGTATGGATCACTATGGAGGCTTGTTGACGGACACGTTTTTTCTACGGCGCGGTTTATACGCGGTACCGTAAAGAAGGCATACCGTCAACGGGCCTTACCTTTTAAAATTATTAAGATTGACCTTTGTACCTGCAGGGTCGGTCTTTATTACCTTCCTTTCCCCTACCTGTCTTAAAAAAATCGTTGCATACCAATAACGAAGGTAATTATTACAAAGTATAAAACATTATTTATTTTTTAAATAAATAATGTTATTAAAAGAAATTTCTAAAAGAATTTTTGAGTACTACCTAAGTGGTACTCGAAAATTCTTTTAGATTTCTTTCGAGAATGGATAATCTCAAACCTCTCATAGGAGGTAAATGCTGGTGTACTGCAATCGCTCAACACAAAATTAGATTTTTATGGACGGAAAAATTGGAAACGTTTCCCGAAAATTTTCCAAATTCGTGAAAATCTGAATCTCATTTTTACTATGGTACTTTTGTATGAACTATAATTGAAATCTGGACAGGACAACGTCAGTCGGGTCAGCTAGTTTTTAGATTGTATAAAAATTAAATGATGTTCGTTGGTAAGCGCATCGCTTCAGAACGCTAGACCGATTTGGCAATTTTTGCTTTTAAATGTTTGTAATAGTCCGAATCAGGTTCTTACGGAAAGGAAAATTTTTAAAGTTGCGGGAAAATTAGGAAATTCGTGAAAATTTAAAGTGGATTTTCTATGAGAATTTTGTATGAATTATTGAAATTAGAACAGGACAACGTCTGTCAGGTCAGCTAGTTAAAAATAAAAAAAGATGGTTCAAATAAAATGAGTACTTACTTAAATAACTTGCACCACAGTTTGGTTTAGCTATAGGTAAGTTTCTATTTTAATTGAGAACTTGCTGACAAGTTTGTAAAATTTCAAATTTGATAATTAATATTTGGTAAGTTTTAAGACCTAAGTTTTGTAAATTAAGTGGTAAACCAAATTCACTGAGGCTAATAACAATCTTAAATCGCGGCGATCTAAAGTTAGTAAAATCGCATGATGATAGTTGTTGAGTTTACAAACTTTGATTTGGATCCTAATTTTTATTTTATGTTTACTGATTAACTTCTGTTCGTGACTTCGTCCGCGTGTAATTTCGGCCCTCGACCCACCGCGTCGCATCGCATCACCCGCCTACGCTATTATTCCGTTTTCGCTTGGCGTTCTTTCTGTCCTTTTTTCATTTTGCTCGGCTTCTCAGGGTCGTAACGTGGTGTTAAATAGCCTAACCTTCCTCAAGAATTGGGCTAGCCAGAGCAGCTGAGGCTGGTCGCCGGAGGTGACCAGCAAGCCGAAGCTGAGAAGTTAGATATTCTTTACTCATTTGTTTGAAACTGGCAAATTATACAGCATCTTATACGCTGGTTGTTTATTAAATATATTTGAAAATAGAATACCTGCACATCATTTTTTAATTTTTTATTTGGATGAGCATTATTTTTACGTATGGCATGCTGCAATGACCCTAAGTTAATTAAGATAAGGACAGGATGATGACGTCTAGTTTGTATGATTTTTCGACAATTTTAGTGTATCTAACTGTGAGTACCTCTGTCTAATACTTCAAATCAAAAAGCAAATAAAAAAAAAAAACAAACAATTTTGATTTTGATGTCCACGTGTATCAAACGACGTTTTTCAATACACTTTTGAACGAAAAATATTTTTGTCATGAATTATTATGAAACAATTATTTAAATTTTCTTTTTTTCCGCGCTTTGCTTTCGCCAGCTTGAAGGAGAAGCAAAGGTATAAAGCCGATAAACAGCATAATATGAAAAATAGAAAATTAAATAAAATATTTTTGAGTTTAGAATACAAATAAATGTTAATTTGTTCATAAACGTTTTTTTAAGGTTTAAGAAAGAACAACTTTATTTCTCATAAGAATTGCATACATAATTCACTTACTGAGAAACAATGTCTAACACTAAGATTGATAATTAGAGCGCACAGATGTACGTATATAAAATAACAAAACTTTTACTGTTTTTTACTGTCATAATCATGGTTTTTGATGATATTCTATTTATAAACATTATTTAAATATTCAAAAAATATTAACGCCGCAAAGCCGCATATCTTTTTGCCGAGATTAAAAAAAACATTCACCTCCGAATAGAGAGGACCGTCTCGCGCCGACCGACTTGACGGTGCCAAGTGCCAAAATGAAACTGGCGTGAGACTGTGTGAACAGAAGCATTGAACCAATTTGGACTAAGTGTAGGTATAAGTTATCTATGGCAATTTTTATTCCCGCACACGTGTTGGTAAATGAAAAATCGCACGCGTGTGAAATACATTGCATTGTGAACCTAATCGTAGTGTGATATGAACCAGTTTTCGAGGAAGTGTATTGAAAAATATGTTTAGGGGACATTATTATTTTTTCCACATCTCAAAAATATCGACTAAATGCACGATAGCTTAAATTACTAAAACGACGGACGGTAACACAGCTTGTCTGGGAGCGGTCTGCAGTTGGCTGACTACATTGATTGATTGAAGGTATGGTCAGCGGTTCACTGGCTGTCGGTTTGTGAGACATGCAGTTTAGAAGATCTGAAACCCGTGTCAGTTTCTGGAATATAAAACTGGTGCTGTATTTTCTAAAGTTCGAGTATTCTATACAGGGTATATCAGATGCGTGTGATCAAACTTGAGTGTGGTATAGACCATCAAACGGAACAACTTTCTCCATGGGACTAACATCGTAATCGCGAAAATATAATCAGCAGTCTTATACATTCGCGTCAAGTAGGTGTTGATGTTTTGTACGGGACAGTTGATAATTTTTTCGCGATTACGATGTTGGTCCCATGGAGAAAGTTGTTCAGTTTGATGGTCTGTACCACATACATTTTAACCACACCTTTCTGGTACACCCTGTATAAGGTTTTTCTGGTTATACATACTCTATGCGTTCCTATGTATTATTTGTCGTAGGTACCTAAGGTAATACTAACTTATTTCAAATGAAGCTGGTGAAACGTGGGTGGAATATGGGACCACCCTGCCTAACCCTTCGGAGAAAACAGTCGTTATGTTATGTTTTGTCGAAATAAAACACAAGCAATAATAAAAACATAGGTACAGATCTCAGACCAAATAAAACCAAGACATAGCGCTATCAACTAACAGTGACGTGAGGCCGAGGCACTTAGGCTTCTGCCTCGAATTTTGCGGGCAGCGGGGTGGCGGCGGCGGCGGCGCGGGAGCGGCAGGATTTTATGCGTAAAAACAAATGGACCGGACCTCGAAAACAGCGGCTCAGTATCGGGGCGGGAAATGCGAGACGCGCGGCCGCCGCCCCGCTGCCCGCGAAATTCGAGGCAGAGGCCTAAGTGAGGTGTAGTTTAGTTGTAGTTTGGTGGAAATGTGTGTGAGCGTGTATGTACAGAGCGAGGTGTAGGTTTGCGCACGCTTCACTGTATTGTTCACAGCGCTATGTCTTGGTTTTTTATTTGGTACAGCTCTACAATTTTATTTCATTTCCTCTATTTTATTTATGTAGGTAACTACTTATAGTATTTAAATTATATTAAAATAATAGCGGATTAATTAGGGTACATATTATATTATAAAAAAAAATTGTACAAAAAAATACAACCGACTTCCAAAACCAACACTACAAAGTGAAAGATAACTTTAATTTTGGAAGTCGTTGTCTGGTTAAATGTATTTTCGTTCTTGACACCGACTTACGAAATTAAAGTTATTTTTCACTTCGTAGTGTTGGTTTTGGAAGTCGGTTGTATTTTCTTGTAAAAAAGTTTTTATTTTTCACTTTTTAGTTTGGTACCTACCCCACACAAATTCTAATACCACTACCTGCAAAACAAACTAAAACATCATCCATATAAAAGGGGGGGACGTATTATTGAAGCTAACTCAAAAACTACCCCAGCAAAGTTAATCAATTTTATAGGGGACCAACTTTGATTGTTATGGTACATAAAAAAAAAAAAAAAAAAAAACGTGTCGAATTGAGAACCTCCTCCTTTTTTTTTGTCGGTTGAAAATGACAACCATATTCGTAACAGCTATAAATATATTCTAACGCAAACAGTTATTGCTATATAATTTCATTGAAAACAAACAATAAACAGTACTAACCAAAACGTTACCATTCTCATATTTTCTTACATTTTAAGTATGAATTGAAGTGAAATACAAATAGAAGTTCACATGAATTATTGGGTTATTCCCAAAGTTCTCCATTCTTGTCGTTTGCATTGGTACTACATTGTTCTATTGTGATAATTGCAAACACCAACAAGTTATTAATTATTTGTTTTATTTAATATCAATAGCTGCTTCGTAGTAAGAGATATTTACAATTCTTATAGCTTAGCCAAAACATTTAGTAACGGAACTGTTTTGTTTATACAGGGTGTAAGTGTAAACAGTGGTAGGGAACAGCAGTTTTTTTTCGCGATTTCAGGTTTGGTCCCCGAACCTGAAGTCGCGAAAAAAAAAACTGCTAAAAACTACATTTTGACGAATTATGCGAACATAAATGTACTGAATAGCTGATTTTATTTCGCGATTTCAGGTTGTTCCCATAATAAAAGTTGTTCATAATGATGAGTACAATGACCCCTTAAAATACTGCCACTGTTTACACTTACACCCTGTATAAACAAAACAGTTCCGTTACTAAATGTTTTGGCTAAGCTATAAGAATTGTAAATAAATATCTCTTACTACGAAGCTATTCAGTACATTTATGTTCGCATAATTCGTCAAAATGTAGTTTTTAGCAGTTTTTTTTTCGCGATTTCCGGTTTTGGGACCAAACCTGAAATCGCGAAAAAAAAAACTGCTGTTCCCTACATTTTGACGAATTATGCGAACATAAATGTACTGAATAGCTGATTTTATTTAGCGATTTCAGGTTTGGTCCCATAGTAAAAGTTGTTCATAATGATGAGTACAATGACCCCTTAAAATACTGCCACTGTTTACACTTACACCCTGTATAGGAGTACCTACCTAAAATACTTTAAGGACATCGAGCATTCTAGAGTACCTAGGTATCGGAACAATTTACGTGCTTTTCGGGTTACAAAATTACCGATAGTGATTATTGCTGGCCAAGCTGTACATACCACGGTGGCTTGTGCAGTAGTATGAAGGCAGACTGCACATTTACAGCACCACTAGCACAGTTCGGAAACACAAACACGAACCGCCGTCCTTCCGTTCTCGCCGCCGACGCCCGCCGTGACTTCTTAGTCTATCGCCTCGACCCTTGCTCGAGCCAGCCCGCGCCGCTGAGCCTGTCGCTTTAAATTTGTCCCTAAATAATATAATTAATCCGATCCAGCCTGTCCCCTGCTGACCTCCCCCAGCGAAGCCCTAAGCCGAGATCCGTACCCCACAGGGGATGCCCTTAGCGAGTGGTCACTTAGGTTTTAAGTTTTATGCCCTGGCTAGGAGGCCTTAATTTATTAACGCACACACAGGGAAGTCCGGTTAAGCAGCCGACAACCTCCAAGTTGACTTGCGAGATGCCAGTCACAAAAAAAAAGTGTTTGTTTAGCGTTTAAATAAAATAGTGGGAGTGTATTACCACTCCAATTTTACGAAATTGTTAAAAAATATAAACTAAAAATACTTGTTAGATTTCTTCGGAAACTTGTCGTACTTCGTTTAAAATCCTGCCGAACGGGTATCGAATACATGTTACGTTTTCATTCAGTCAAGTTTCATATCGGTAATCCCTGGTCTATCCATATATCCATATGCCCGGTGCACGGACCGTGATCAGTACCTAAGGCTTGGACATAGGGTGACAAAAAATGTGGAAACTACTAAAATATTTTCAATAAAACCACGCGAGGGGAAGAAAACTGCCAAATTAGTTCCGCGTAGATGGCGCTAAGTGTTTTTTACTTTCATTCAGCTGCCAATGGAGTTCCTTGCTGAAAACTTTGTCGCGAGATGGTACTAAGTCTTTCCTCTTGTCGCCGATTGGTCGCTTTGTCTTCAAGATGACTGACAAGTGCAAACATATAGCTTCCGGTAAACAACCCCATTTACTGCATAAAATCTTCTTTTAAATAGTGAGTTAATCATAAATCGCCAAACTCTTTATAAATTGACAGCTGTCGAACCATTAAATTTTAGCGGGCCTAATGTTGCCATCAATATATTACACCGACCTAATTGATCTTATAAAATTATATTTTATTATACAAGTACTAACTGTTAGTATAGACCTTCTAAAGGACATACATATCTCGTTTAAATATTACAGAACCTTTTCCAAAAATCTTAATTATTGTCTTAAATAATTGGACAGATAGGTAAGTAAGTGGTGATTAGAGTGATTAAGTGAAAAAGATAACTTTTAGTTTGCAAGCAAAACAAAAGTTTTCGTATACGGCGCGTGCGCGCCGTTGCCGCTTTTACAGATCGGTAAACTAATATTATCAAGGCTGCTTTATTTCATGACAGTTTTAATACTACTGGTATGCTATTGGTATATTTTATATAAAAAATGCTTTTTAATTTTATATTTTACTAACTGACCCGACAGACGTTGTCCTGTCTTGGCTATGAATATTCTAATGTAAACGCGTGAAGTTAAAATAGTCGTTAAGTTTTCTGAAATTTTCCAATTTTCTGCGATTTTTTTAAATTTTTTTCTTTCGGAAGAACCTTCTCCTGACAATAATAAACACAAAAAAAAAATTAACGAAATTATTCCATCCGTTCACGCGTGACGTGATGACCAACGGAAATAGGGATTCATTTTTATATAATATAGATTGTAGGTAAGTGATTATTTTATTGAACCGTGTAGGTACTACTTAATATCTTATCTTGTCGCCACCCTATAAACTTTGATACACTACTATACTACTAAATAATGCGAAACAGGTACCCCACCATCATTTTGTTTTACTTAAAAATTTTGTGGTGCAATGAAAAGATAATAATATTAGGTTGGGGAAAAAGTCTTTTCGCATTATAGTATGTATGAACTTAAAATAAAATCTCTTTGGCTATACTATTTGTATCTGGCTGGTTTTGGTATCATTGAAAGTTTAAATTTTAAAGAACATAATTCCAAATTCAAATTAGGAAAATGTGTGATTTTCATTTGTTTTTCGTACTGTCAAGATGAGTGAATGTAATGAAGAAATTCGATACATTTTAAAATTTTAGTATAAAAAAGTTAAAACTACAACGCAAGCCGCGAAAAAAAATTGCGATGTTTATGGACCCAGTGCAGTGTCTGTGACAGTAGCACAAATTTGGTTTAAGCGTTTTCAATCCGGAAATTTTGGAGTCAAAGATGCACGTCGCTCTGGTCGCCCTATTACGGATAAAATGGATGCCATTTTTGAAAAAGTGGAGCAAGATCGGCATATCAGTAGTTACGACGTAGCTTAAGAACTAGGAATTGACCACAAAACAGTTTTGGCGCATTTGAAAAAAACTGGGTACACAAAAAAGCTCGATATTTGGCTACCTCACGAGCTCACTGAAAGAAACCTAATGAACCGTGTACTCATTTGTGATTCTTTATTGCGAGGTAATGAAACCGAACCATTTTTGAAGAAGCTGATAACTGGTGATGAAAAG
Source organism: Cosmia pyralina (assembly GCA_946251885.1). Lineage (NCBI taxonomy): Eukaryota > Metazoa > Arthropoda > Insecta > Lepidoptera > Noctuidae > Cosmia > Cosmia pyralina. The sequence goes on along the minus strand of OX276350.1, from coordinate 20,277,712 downwards.
TGGATCACGTACGACAAGAACGTGCGAAAAAGGTCGTAGTCAAAGTCCGGTCAGGCTTCACAGACTGTGGCGAAACCCGGGTTAACTCGCAACAAGGTGATGCTGTGTGTGTGGTGGGATTGGAAGGGCATTATTCATTATGAGCTGTTACCACCAGGCAGGACCATCGCTTCTGAACTCTACTGCGAAGAGCTGATGAGATTTAAGCAAGAAGTTGAGAGAAAGCGGCCGGAATTAATCAACAGAAGAGGTGTGGTTTATCATCATGATAACGCTAGACCTCACACATCTTTAGTCACTCAGCAAAAATTAAGAGAGTGTGGCTGGGAGGTGTTAATGCATCCGCCGTATAGTCCTGACCTTGCACCTTCAGATTTCGACCTGTTTTGGTCTCTTCAGAATTCTTTAGGCAGTGTCAGGTTAACATCACGAGAGGACTGCCAAAACCAGTTGTCGCGGTATTTTGATCAGAAGTCCCAAAATTTCTATAGCAATGGGATCATGTCCCTACCTACAAGATGGCAAAAAGTTATCGAACAAAATGGTACCTACATACTTTAGATAAATGTAAATAATGTATATTAAAAAATGTTTTGAATTTTCTTAAAAAATGCGAAGAAACTTTTTCCCCAACCTATTATACAGGGTGTTTGGTGCATCGTTTGCCAAATTGAATTGGCCGAAAGAAGAGGTCATTTGCTATCGCTTCAGGCTCAAGTACTCATTTTTGGCCACACCGGTTTTTTTATTACAACTTTCTAATTTTTATTTTGAAAAAATCCAAAACTCAGCATTAAAGCTTAAATTAAAAAAAAGTTTTAAGTGTAGTCGTCAAATTTCATTTTTATTTACATATGTACTGTTGTATGGCTCTATCAAATTTAAAATTACTTGCCAGTTACATCTAGTTTTTTTTTAATAAATCACAAAGTTTTTGGAAAAATAAAAAATGAACTTAAAACTCAACTTTAAATAGCTATAAAAAAAAAACTAAAAGCGATCGGGATCTTCGAATTATTTTAAAAAGTTCTCTAGTCTATCCCCTTTCCAACGGTATGTAATGTGTTAAAAAACTCTTTTAATATCTTTAATAATTAGCTAAATGTGTAGTCGAGACACATCAGGCTAATATTGGATATTACGTTTAAAACACTAGTTTTCGCATAAATTACATGCTATTAGTAGATAGATACTGTTATCTCACGTCTTACGTAGTCTCTTATCTCGTTCTTACATAGGGAACTTTCCTCGAAATTGAAAAAAAAATACATTATTACAAAAATAATCATTTATTAATAAGTAATTTAATTACATACTAATCTTACAAGAATTAGAATTTCTGCAAACAGAGTTGCCCTTATTATTAGCTGATTTGCCAATTTTCAGTGAAGACAGGTCTTTTGTTTTCCAACATGACGGTTGTCCCGCTCATTGGAGAATAACCGTCAGGGAGTACTTGAATGATGCATTCCCGGACTCATGGATTGGGAGGGATGGCCCTATTCCTTGGCCTCCACGTTCTCCAGACTTAACTCCGTTGGATTTTTACGTCTGGGGACGGGCCAAAGAACTCGTCTACGCCACGGAAGTTGAGACAAGAGATGATTTAGTCCAACGCATTGAGGCGGCTTTCATGACGATCAAAGCAGAAATGCGTTTACGCACCACTACAGTTGAGATAAGACGAAGATGTCGCGCGTGCATACGCAATAGTGGTAGACAGTTTGAACAAGACTTGTAAGATTAGTATGTAATTAAATTACTTATTAATAAATGATTATTTTTGTAATAATGTATTTTTTTTTCAATTTCGAGGAAAGTTCCCTATGTAAGAACGAGATAAGAGACTACGTAAGACGTGAGATAACAGTATCTATCTACTAATAGCATGTAATTTATGCGAAAACTAGTGTTTTAAACGTAATATCCAATATCAGCCTGATGTGTCTCGACTACACATTTAGCTAATTATTAAAGATATTAAAAGAGTTTTTTAACACATTGCATACCGTTGGAAAGGGGATAGACTAGAGAACTTTTTAAAATAATTCGAAGATCCCGATCGCTTTTAGTTTTTTTTTTATAGCTATTTAAAGTTGAGTTTTAAGTTCATTTTTTATTTTTCCAAAAACTTTGTGATTTATTAAAAAAAAACTAGATGTAACTGGCAAGTAATTTTAAATTTGATAGAGCCATACAACAGTACATATGTAAATAAAAATGAAATTTGACGACTACACTTAAAACTTTTTTTTAATTTAAGCTTTAATGCTGAGTTTTGGATTTTTTCAAAATAAAAATTAGAAAGTTGTAATAAAAAAACCGGTGTGGCCAAAAATGAGTACTTGAGCCTGAAGCGATAGCAAATGACCTCTTCTTTCGGCCAATTCAATTTGGCAAACGATGCACCAAACACCCTGTATAATTTCGGAAGTCGGTGGCAAAAAATTAAAATACTTTTTTTAACCAGACACCGACTTATGAAATTGGAGTTATTTTTCACTTTCTAGTGTTGTTTTTGGAAGTCGGTTGTATTTTTTTGTAAAAAAGATTTAATTTTTTTCATTTCTAAAATACTGTCAACGAGCATCACTAGTGGACACAGCCTCATAATCCGTTCAATACACAACAACAAAAAGTACACACATATACCTACACGGATTTCCTAAATTGAAAACTTCCATATCGGATCCGGATATGACGTAATATTGGTATTTGATACGCTATTTTCTTTTTTTTTTGTATGAGCTCTGATTATAGTCATTGGAAGGTAGCCATTCAGTTTGATGGGGTAATAAGGGGAAATAATGTTTTGAGGTTTCTTGCCTCGAAGGAGAAAATTGTTTGGTCGGTTTTTGATAGGTGTATCAAAGTGTAATGATGTCGTTGCGCGTTTTGATGTGTATAATAATATCTATGTTATAGGCTTCTTCAAACAAGCGGGACTTGCGACGCTAATCGCACGCGATACAAAGGCACCGCTCGTTGCGCGACACGCGGTGCCTTTGTGTCGCGTGCGATTCGCGTCGCGTGTCGTGCCTGTTTGTATTATGTAATGAAAGAAAATATGGTATTGAATAGATTAGATGATAGAAAATAAAGTAAGAAATTATATATTTCTTACTTTTTCTTCTTTCATTTACGTTTATTCTGCACAAATAAAACACACATGATTTATACACGACAAATTATACACGGTAATACCAGAACACTGAAGCTAAAAATCCAGCAACCGTAGCATGACGACGTCTTGTCGACGGAAGAATAGACAAAATTACACATGTAGAATTCGTTATATTTCTACTATCTGCTATTTTGTCTATTCTTCCGTCGACAAACCCATTTCTATGGCGGTCATGCTAATAGTGCAGGTGCTACGAGTAGAAAGATCTGCATGATTTTTCTTTATATGACACGCGAATGGTCCAGAAGTGCCACTTTTGATTATTGTTGGTGGCTCTCAGTAATCTTTGGCTATTGACATGCCCCACTGCTGGGCACTGATGGGCTGCTCCACTGCTGGGTAAAGGTCTCGCACATACTTTTGTTTAGATCATCATCATCATCATCGTTTCAGCCGAAATACGTCTACTGCTGGACATAGGCTTCCCCCAAGCACCGCCACTTCGACCGGTTCTGTGCTTTCCGCATCCAGCGGATGCCTACGGCCTTTACAAGGTCATCGGTCTACCTTGTTAGGCCTTCCAACGTTACGTCTTCCGGTACGCGGTCGCCACTTCAGAACCTTTCAGCCCCATCGGCCATCTGTTCTGCGAGCAATGTGCCCTACCCAAATTCTTCGGGCTATGTCGGTTACCTTAGTTCTCTTGCGGATCTCTTCATTTCTGATTCGATCACGTAGCGTAGGGAAACTCCAAGCATAGCCCTCTCCATTGCCCTTTGGGTGACTTTTAGTCTTGTAATAAGACCCATTGTCAGCAACTACGTTTCAGTGCCGTAGGGCATCACTGGCTATACGCACTGGTCAAAGACTTTCGAGATTTAGATGCTTAAATATAATTTATTTACTAAAATCAACTATACCAGTAAAGTTACAAGACCTTAGCGACTAAGGAAACCATTAATTTTCTACAACAAACTAGCCACAAAAAAGAATGTGTGTAAACCATGACTCTTGCAAGTGTTTATGCTAACCTTACACATAAACATTTATTTTCATACACAAGCTGTCTCCTGCGTATTCAAATATTTCTAGTTACACATTTTGTGTAAATGTCGTAATGAGTTCCGACGAGGAAAACGTGCTATCAGTTTGACAACACATGTGTGCGGTGCGCGCGGCAGTTGAAAATGAAACAAACCCTTCCCCCGCGCGGGGAATGATTTCTATGCAGCTCGGAAAACAAAAACATCGTGTTTGCATACACAAATGTGTATGGCCGCGCCTCTTTGTTTCGATGTTTTTGTGTATTACAGGAGACACGGCTTTAGATAAATAATGTATTTCTTATATTATGTTTGGGAACACCAACAGTTCAAAATATTATATTTAGACCAAAAATAAATTTAATGAAAGAGGAAGCGTTACCCTCTTCACAAAATATAATAACTTCACTTTTCTTCCGGCTCTGTATAAGTATAAAGCTCATTATTTTTATGGTAGGTAAACATGAAATATAATTTTAATAAAAGGATCACTAAACAAAATTACCTTTCTCAAAATGTATTATTACCTTATTTTGTATGCGAAACTGTATATTTAGTATATTAAAAGGTCACCCTGTCTCTAAACGTGGGGATCATAAAATGTCGAGAGTGTCAGATACTTGTTCACTTTTAATGCCAGCATAATGGCGGCTACAGCTGTTTAGCGTTTTGAATACCTAACTAATTGTGAAACGGGTATTCATTATTGTTCCTTAGACATGGCTCACACTATGCGACATGCGACTGCGACAGCTCGGCAACTAGACGCAACGACAGGCTGCGGCCGACAGTTTTCATATTTTTGTTTAAAGTTAGTAGTTTTAGTTTTTGTTTATTATGGTATTTGTTTTTGATTCATATTCCGATGTTATTTCGTGGACAATAGTGTGGGTTATATGTTTTTTCGACTGTATAATAACTACTTTGTTAATGCTGTATTGTATAACTATTTTTTGTCCCAAATAAATAAAATAAAATAAAGCTCCGCATATTTGGCGTCTAGTTGCAGAGTCGCATTGACAGGCTAGAGAAGTCTCGCGTTCTCGATACTTGTCGCAGTGATTTGACGCACGATTCTCGCTCACACTTGATGACAGTCGCATGCGACAGGGTTAGTTTTAAGGGTCCTTCAAAATGGCTCCTACAAACAGGCGCGATACACGACGCGACACAAAGGCACCTCTCGTGGCGCGCGATGCCTTTGTGTCGCATCGCGTGTCGCGTCTGTTTGTAGTAAGTTAATAGCATCTTAATCGTAGGTGGTGAAACTGTAGGCCCTTATTCTATTAACACTTCGTACTAGGGGAAGGGACCCGAATATCGGATGGTTGCCTAATTTCGAATATCTCAATACGGGACCAAGATTACGTACGTACACAATTTTTTATTTAACTACCGTTACGTTTAATATACAACATGTACCAGAATTAAGAGTATAACCGTTTATGAACAACTTTTACTATGGGACCAAACAAAATCGCGAAAAAAAATCAGCTGTTCCGTACATTATCTACATCAAACTCGTCAAAATGTAGGGAGCAGCTGTATTTTTTTTTTCACGAGTTCGGGTTTGGTCTCATAGTAAAAGTTGTTCATAATGGTGAGTACAATGACCCCTTAAGCGGTTATACCCTTAATTCTGGGACATGTTGTATATTATTTTTTTTACCTAATTTTCAAAAAGTATCCGATATTCGGGTCCCTTCCCATACGCTATATTCTATTCCATTTTTGAATTTATTCCGTAAGTAGTGGTTATTCGGATATCGTGAAATAGGCCCTAAGAGGCCAGCTCATACCTACTGGTTTCGTTCACACGTGCGGCATACGTTCTTGTTTATAATTTAATAATTATGTACAAACATAAACACGTGGGCTCAGCTGCAGGGAAAACTAGTTTCCATTAAAGCCCATTAATTTTCGCCATTATTAATAAACGACATAATTACAAGGTGCTCTTCTAAACTTTAAACTAGAACACACGTTGACCTATTTAAAGCTCTGTTCTAAGGCGAATCTCGCTTGGGATGCGGGAAGAAATTTGCTCAGGCCGATTGTGTCAACTAGTTTATTTTATTTTATTTTATTTGGGAAAACAAACAATCGTACATTGTATATTATATCTAGATACACAGTACGCTATAAGTAAATGTACAATCCACTACGTTTCCACATGTTACTAGTTTAAAAAAAAAAAGATACAATGTTGGGAAAATTAAGCAGTAATTAATTAGCTATTACATGTCTAAATAAAAGGTTTTAATAGTTTTAGTTATGTTAGTATATAATTTTGTTATTTTTAGGTTATGTTTACAGTTAAATAAATAAAAGGTACCTACATAATAATTAAAATTTATGAGCGCTTAGTTATTAATTTTTTATGTATAACTTTTTACAGAGTAGTCCGATTTGAACAATTCTTATTTTATTCGGGAGAGTGTATTTTGAAGTTGGTTCCATGTACAATTTATTAACTTTGCTTGGGCAGTTTTTGAGTTAGCTTCGTATTATTGAAATAATACGTATTTTCCCCACTTTTTTTTAAGGATGATGGCGTTCTAATTTAAATTTGTGTGGGGTAGGTACCATAACTAAAAGTGAAAACTAAAAACTTTTTTTACAAAAAAAAAATTAAATAAAAACTGACTTCCAAAAAAATACTGCAAAACAAAAAGACTTCGAAATTAAAGTTATTTTTCACTTTGTATTGTTTTTTTGGAAGTGAAGATGAGCTCGTGCTAAGCTAAAGCAGCCGCACGAGTCGATCCATCAGGTTAGACTACGCTAGCCAGGGTTGGTCCATAGATACCCTGACCATCTTTGATGACCAGATGATGCTGTTTCGATAGTAATTCAGTTTTACTGCAGTCATTCTTTTAACATGAAGACGTCTTTAGTTAAAATTCCACATGCGCTCCTTATTCCCGTCTCCATTCATGTTTATGATGGTCCCTCCTTGATTCACCCGGTATACCTTGCAAACTGACGTTGTTGTAGAATTAAATAGGACCAAGTCACGCAGCCATAACTTTGCCGAAGACTTGCTGCACCCACCGTAGACGTTTCTGGTATATTGATATTAGTCTAGTCCTTTCGGATTGCAGCTTTAAAAGACAATAGAAGAAAAATAATGAATACGTTTTGACTTAATTAAATGGGAAATTGGTATAAACATCACACTAATATTATAAAGGCGAAAGTTTGTGAGTGTGTTGTTTGTACGTTTTATACTTCTTCACGGCTAGACCGTTTTGGTTGAAATTTAATATGTAGATAGCTTATATCCTGGATAAACATATAGGCTACTTTTCATCCCGGCCTACGCGGATGAAACCGTAGGGCGCAGCTAGTTTTATATAAAATACAAAATTTAAGAAGGGTTGAAACGAATACTATCTAGTGAAGTAGGATACCTAGTTATGATTAAATGGTTCCCGTGGCTAAGTAATTACAGCCGCACGAGTCGATCGATTAGGTTAAGCTAGCTTGCCGCGGTCGGTCCGTGGATGGGTTACTATCATTATATACTGAGACGTTCTCGTGCCTCGGAAAGCACGTTAGTCGGTCCCGGCTGTCATTTTTCACCCATCCAAAACTAACCGTTTAGCTGGCAGTGGAAGGGGACACTGACTCTATTAGAATGAAAAGAAAGAAAATACGTTTATTTGCGGTAAACATGACGCAAAGGACAACAAAATAAAATAACAATTTATAAAACAAGTTTTGGGGAAAATATGCGTCACATCTACGCAAAACGGCTACCGCTCAGCATAATGCCGCGACCTCATGCGAAACGGAGCCCCAGCGCTGGTTTTCAGCGATAGCCGGCGTTGACGCGATGACGTCGACCAGTGCAGCATGTAACAAATAATATGCAATTAAAAAATAAATAAAATATAAAGTTAATTCTAAAGGTATAGATAAAATATACAGAAAATGACAATATTCCCGCATTCCGCTCCGCGACAGCACCGACTCCCACGCCGCAGAATGCGTTATCTGTGCGCGCAGCTGTCAGCGGAAACATTAGACATATTAAAAGTGAATTTAAAAGTTTTAAAGTGAATTTGTGTTAGATGTGAATGATGACAAAGCCTCGGACACACAAATGAGATCAATAAGAAATGGTAAGTGAGAATTAGCACTTTAAAGCTTAATATTTCAGTAAAATCAAAAATCGTTGGAACAAACCCGCAGTATTTTTGAAAGACCCATCCAAAAACACCCCACACCATGGGGTAGACGAGAAAAAAAAAACATCCCCACTTTACGTGTACAGAAGATACCCTAAAAAATTTTTTTTCATGATTTTACTTTACCACTTTGTCGGCGTGATGAATATGTATATCCATGCCAAATTATAGCTTTCTAGTACTAATAGTCTCCGAGCTAAGGTGCGGACGTACAAACGGACAGACGGACGGACATAGCGAAACTATAAGGGTTCCTTGTTGACTACGGAACCCTAAAAAAACACTTCTACACGTCAAAAATAAATTACTACTTTAAACTAGATGACTTCTGTGTTTCATAACTGACTACTCTGAGAAGAAAGACCAAAACAAACGTCTCTTTTAAAGTCCAGACATAATCTTGGTCAGTCAGGCCATATGAGAACCATGCATTAATGTCTGAGATGATTTTTTGAGGAAAGAATCATACAGATTTGTGTGGATCTATCCAGTCAGTGCATGCGTTTGTCAGTAATCGTGTAGCTCAACTCAGAACTTAAGGAGCTCAACAACTCGACGAACAATACCAAAGAAAGGACATTTGGGTATTTTTGAAAATCCTTACAGGGCGTCAGAAGCCCGAAAGTGTGACAACCAGTCTTACCAAGGATTATAGTATTACCCAGTAACTGGGTTGTAGAGGTCAGTTAAGCAGTCGCTCCATGTAAAATAAACAACATAGTTGTATTGTGTGTGATGATCTGATAAGGTTTGCATTGCCAACATGGCCAGAGGTCGCACAACACAGGGAGGTGTGGAAGGAAAAAGGGGAGGCCTTTGCCTAGCAGTGGGACACAATGAAGGTTAACAAAAAAAAAAGAAAAAAAAGTTGTATTAGTCCCAGTATGTTCCCGACATAGTTGGGGAAAAGGCTAGGCAGATGATGACCTAGTTATGATTAATTTTATATTTTATTTTAATTATTCGGTCGCCATCCTTGCCTAGGTCTACCCACATACCATTGAATATTTTCTGAGTCCCATAAGTATTACAAGCTGCTGCAAAAAATGAAAAGCAATTACTCTTTCAATCAATCTCCGTCCAGGAAGCAATGGTGGGCCAGTGGTAACAGCCGCGTCTTACGAAGTGTAGGTCGTGGTTTCGAACCCAAGAAGGCACTTTACTTTGTGTAAATTATTTCATCACCACTGCTCTCAAAACGGTGAAGGAAAACATCGTGAGGAAACCGGCATGTCCTAGAACCAAAAAAATCGACGACATACCCACCCACCAACCCGCACTGGGCCCGCGTGGTGGATTATGGCCCATTCCCTCTCACAGAAAGAGGAGTCTCGTTTCCCAGCAGTGGGATAATTATATGCTGATTATGCAATCTCCGTCCAATTTAATTTCTTCTACAACTACGTCGGAGTATAACAAACTTTCTTCCATAAATTATGTAATAAATCCGTTCACAATAATATCTATTTACTAGACAACTAATAATTCCAACAAACTTATTTTACTATCTATGAACCAATAAAACAAAGTTTGAAACTAATAAGGATTCTTGTATATTAGCACGTCCAATATAATTGTTTGATGGCTTTATTATTGTTTTAGAAACTGAAATTTAACAGCAGTTTCTAAGTCGTTATAGAATTACAATTCAAGTATGAAAAATTAACCCACAAGAATACAGAATAATAAAGCTGCAGTAGTTTATCTGGGCAGTGAACTTGAATTAATTACCTACGGCCGCTCGGTAGATAAATACGCGTCCATCCATTGTAGCTTCCACGTACTCAAATTGTTGCCGACTGATATCTAACTTCTGAGACTGAGAGAGAACGGAAACGTGAGACTTCAAAGCGCGTCGTTTCGGCCGTTTTCTATGAAGAGGTAATACTGCTTACTGTATTATACTGTGATTATAGTGTGCGCGTAAGTTCTAGTCACCACCTGAGCGCTGAGCGTATGAGCGGTGAGACGGGGGAGTTAGACAAAGCTGAAGATAACTCACTCTGCTAACCTTGTCAATCGCGCCCTTCCCCGTCTCACCGCTAACATACCTCAGGTGGTAACTAGCACTTGCGCGCACACTGTTGAAAGTACCTTCTTCTCCGTCATGCACTGCCACCAAAGATGCCGTGGAAGTGGCGAAGTTTTGGGCAAACAAAATCTAATTCACTGTACTGATTATCTCATCTGGCCAGCCTTTTCCCCGCTATGTTAAGGTTGGCTTCCAATCTAACCAGATGTAGCTGAATGTTAGTATTTTTTATGGAATGACTGCCTATCCAACAACCCAGTTACTGGGTAATACGATACCCCTTGATAAGACTGGTTGTCAGACTTTCAGGTGTCTGACGACCCGTAACAACTGTCAAAGATCTATGAATGACAACCGGGACCAATACTGCTTAACCACGTTATGACACGTGATTTTTGAGGCACGGCGAGGTCTTGGTATTTAGGCTACGATCCTGGATCCTTTGCGTGAGACCTCTCCGTGCCTCAGAAACCACGTGGTCCCGGATGTCATTCTTGTATCTTTGACAGCCATTACGGGTCGTTAGAAGCCCGAAAGTCTGACAACCAGTCTTACCAAGGAGTATCGTGTCACCCAGTTACTGGGTTATGGAGGTGAGATCGCTAGTCGCTCTATGTAAAATTGTATTCAACTGTATCCGGTTCGACTGGCAGCCGACCCCAACGTAGTTGGGAAATGCTAGGCAGATTGATAATATGTTCATTGTGATCAGCAACAAAGAATATGTTCAATAAAACCGTGGTAACGAAAGAACCATAGCTTTAATGATTGATTAAGGAAAACTCAATATCTTAAAGAACTCTACGATCAAAGCAACACCCACAACTAACAGTGGATTTCCTAGGCCGCCTCTGACATTGATAAAGTAACAAACAGTAGCCGCACCGCAATAGTTACGGGACAAAATTAAAGAAAATGCCCAATATGGAGACAAATGGGAGCGATCCGTCTTAGACCTTACTTCCAGGGAACTAATGAAACGACTGTGAAGATGCATAAGTGTCGTTCTGGTTCTTTTTATTGAACTTGAAACATAGGACATTACATATAGAATATTTTACTTGTATGACCAAATTATTTAAACGTAAACGAAGCAAAACGAGTCTATAAGGTTCGTAGCAGGTGGCGTTCTGTAGGTTTTGCCTAGTATGGGAAAAAGGCATGAGCAAATGTCATAAATTTTTTCATACAAAAAATTTGCGTTTAAATTTGAATAGATTTTTTTGTATGAAATCATCCCGTCGTAATTAGTGTTCATGCACAGAACAGTTAGAAAGAGGTAGCAATTGTTTTCATTGACGAAGCGACACGCCGCACGTAGTTAGTGAACCACGTTATGCAGAATAAAGTAAAACTTTATTTCATTACTTTATTATCTTAAATTGATTTAACTATTCAGGGGTATAAAATTTCTTCACTATTGTAATCTACTCACACACACAATACTACACAATACTATTTCTCATTGAAGCCGTGGCAGATATTTTCAAAGCACCTTTGGTATTGAATCGGCTATTCTTTCCTTTTAATTTTTTCTTCGCTATCTTCGATATAATTACGTAAAAGATGAAACATGGTGAAGATGATGGTGTTTCTTTTGAAATAATCATCACTTTTGTACGTATTTTTCTGTTCGTTTCTGTTTTTATGTTTATTTGTGTGTACATAAATGGTTAAGTAAATAAATAAATAAGATGTGTTCGGCAAGAAAATAGGCATTGGCTTTAAAGCCTGCAACTTCACTATTGGCGAAATTGCTTCGACGAAGTTGAAAGCGATTAAAATGGTTGTTCGAAGCGAACCGATGTGCTCTGATCAACTTCGCAAGTAGTGTAGTGAAGGCTTAAAAATATAATATTTTTCGGCGAAATTCACTATCGTTTTTCATTTGTCACTGCAGTGTAGTGCAAATTAAAGAAACGCCCGATGTGGAGACGAATGGGGGCAATCCATCTAGCCTCGCTGTTCCCACGGCAAGAACTAATCAAAACCTAGCAAAGTTTCATAAGTGTGAAGAATGAAAACGAGTTCTGTACTAAATGTTTGCCTAACTTCTGTGCATGCCAATGACAAGGAATGAATACTCATCCAGTATATAGGTTTTATAAAAAACTTAAGCAGACAATTTTTACACGACTGCCCAAAAAAGAGTGTTATGTTTTCAGGGTTCGTTACTAGCTTTTGCCAGCGGCTTCGCCCGCGTGTATGTCGGAAATTATCCCACGGGAACCTTCTACCGGGATGAAAAGCATCCTATGTCTTAATCCAGGTTATAAACTACATTTATACTAAATTTCATCCAAATTTGCTCAGCCGTTTTTGTGTGATTGAGTAACAAACATCCAAACATACAAACTTTCACATTTACAAAATTAGTAGGATTAGAAATTGTTCGAACTAGAGGTTAGGTTGGACCTGTGACCAACCACGCACGAACTTAACTGGTCGCAATAACTAAGCCAGGGCACCCCGTCTAACCGCATACGAGCCGAGCGAACGAAGCGAGCAGTGCCGCGGGAGCGACCGACAAGCACTACTTCCAAAGGCTAAGCGGTTAACTAAACTCGTAATTAAGCTAAAAACATTATTTTTAAAGTTTTCTTTCTTTCAAAAAGTCACTTGAATCTTTTTGACAGATTTTGATGCGACTTTCGCTTAGCGTTCCATAATATGCTTACGCTAGCATGCATATGAGAAAGGATGATCACGAGACAAGAACAGTGGTGGCCCAGTGATAGCGGCCCCGACTTACGCGTCGTCGGGTCTACTTTGTGTAATTTATATTATTATCATCATCACTGTTTTTATTTTTCATTTATAAATGCACTTTATTTGTATAAAAAATGGTACCTAAGTAGTACGAACTTGTGAACGAGTTTGTGTAACTCACTCAAACTCAAACTCAAAGCATATATTTCAATTAAACCAATTACAGGCACTTTTGAATTGTCAAGGGGTCGGTCAGTCAAAAAGATGAAGCTAGGCGCCCATTCCAAAGCATAGTAGGTACCTATGGAGAAGAACGGGCAAGAAACTCCACGGACACTCTTTTAAATCAAGATATGGTTACAAAATAATGGTTACATCATTCATGTTGAAATTTCACATGTGAGAACAATGCAGAACGTTAAAAGCGTCCTTAAAAAAAAAAAACAATTCAAATATTTAAATTAAATTAAAATAAGCCGTGGCCGCTAAGGTATGACCAGCCTTCACTGACAGCGCTTGTTCACGAACCTGACGCATGGATTAGCTAAATGATCCAACACGCGCCACCATCAGCGAGACATTAGAGTGAGCGTCACATACTCTCAGCCGCCAGGGCACATTCAAGTCAAACAAAGGCGTACCCAGTAAATGGTAGATTTAGAGTATGTACATAGTACTCACACATGTGCTATGCAATTATAATTGTAATAATAATTATAATACAAAGGAGATTGAGTCTATACAATGCAATGATAGTCTTACAATCTTCAGCAGCTCCAACAGTATCTTCAAATGTTAAATTAGTTGTGGTTGTGGAGCAGGACCAGCATTGAGCCAAGCATTTTTATCAGTTATGTAATCCCCAAACTTATAATATGCCTGCCTGCATAGTGTGCGTTTTATACAAGTTTTGAATTTAGTCTCATTGAGTTGAAGTATGTGTGGAGGTATTTTATTGTAACATTTTAAACAGTACCCCATGAACGACGAGTCTACTTTAGCTAGAATAAAAAATACTTTAGCTAGCTAAATAATGTCATCACCGCTGTTCTCAAAACGGTGAAAGAAAACATCGTGAGGAAACCGGCGTGTCCTAAAATGAAAAAAATCGACGATATTTGACATCCACCAACCCGCACTGGGCCTGCGTGGTGAATTATGGCCTACTCTCACAGAGAGGAAGCCTGTGTCCAAACATTGGGAACATTATAGGCCGATTATGAATCACGAGATTGAGGAAAATCGATGGCTCTTTAATAAAAAAAGTACATTCGGTGCAAAAAATATCGGGACATTTCAATAGCCTACAAATAATCGCAAATCGGAAATCAAGCCCCGTGACTAACGATGGAACACGGACAGTGGACACTCCAAAGCCATTTAGGTCATCAAAACAAAAACATTTGCTTACGAGAACAGCTGACACGAATCCCCTTTACACCAACATTCTATTCAAAATATAAAAGGAGGCCGATGCCATAGATTATCAAAATAATAGAGGCGAAACTTTCGGTGTAAACTCAATCTTAGCTCATGCATAATTACATACCTACATATATTTAAGGCGGAGATTTCTTGAAAATGGTCAAAAAGGTGGTTTTTTAAATGTATCTCATAGACCGTAAATAATTTTGACAAATAAAAAAAAATGATATTTTTAAGTCCTTTTCGCGTACAGTGATGAAACTCAAAACATAATGAAACATACTTTAATGCACCAAAAAATCTTCAAATATACCTCTTAATAATCTTTAAAAGCAGTTTATCCCTTCATTAATAATTATAATTATAATAAAAAATATACCATAAAATTTCAAACGCCAAACTGCATCCAGTCATGGATTATTGATTATTAAATAGTTATATAATTTCTAATTTTATACGATTTTATTTGGACTTTTACGACATAATTCCAGTGCGCGTGAGAGTCTTCTATCTCGCGCGTCAAAATAGACAGCCATAACGCCATTTCACTTACACACCAAGCTAAACGACGCTTGGATGTAGAGCCTAAAAAAAAAAGATAGCTTTTTGGTCCACAGTAGGCGTTAGTAGTACTTAATACTATGTTGGTTCTAAAGTTTTATATACAAGGTGGCAGGGACATCGACGACCTGTCACTATGGATTCAGTACATGATTCTGGACCGGGGATGAAATTTTTCGTCGGTTATTAAAAATAAAATCAGCTGTTTCCTACAAAAGTGCAATCAATACCTACGCGGTCATAATGTATGAAACAGAATCTTTTGTTAAAAAACCGACGAATATTTTCAACGCATGGGTTTCAGAATCATGTATACACCACACGGCTACATATAAAGCTATATATTCCAGTATAAGCTGACCTCTCACTGTACGGAAATCCTATAAAATGCGAGATCAGCTTGTACTGGAAACTCATTTTATTTTTATTTATTTTATTTATTTATGTTAATACGGTTTGTGAACCAATTACATTAACACATACAGTAAACATAACATAATCATAAAAAAGACAACAAAAAAAAAAAAAATAGAACAATGATATTATAAACAAAACACAAGTTTTAAATTTATATGCTCTCTCAAAAGTGAAGACAAGCGCACAAAACAGTTTTGAGATCATCTGCAAATAGGTCACAGTTCGGGTTGGCTTCCATGACGTTATTAAGCGCAGTCAGGGCGCGAGGAACAGGGGATGAGGCGCGGGCCACTGTTCGAGTTGTGGGCACGGCTAGTAGACGGTGTTTTCTACCACGGAGATAGTTGCTTGGAACGTAAAGAAGAATAGTTTGATATGTAGGTGTGTGTACTTACCTAGTGAATCCGTAGCAAGACGAATGAAAGTTTAGCATCTCTAAGATTTAACCCTAAGTCCAACCCAATTTGTGTTAGAATTATAACGTCCCCAGCATACAAGCTAGAGACAAGTTCCAAACGCCATTCATTGCCGTTTGTCACAATGAGAGGATTTATGTTTCCTTGAACCTTGGGGTGGACGAATTTGTTCTGCTTACAAACGTTGTACTTTTCTTGTGACCGTTGCTTGTGTTTGTTTGTAATTTTGTTAGGTTAACCGTCTTATTTACAAATGCAATGTTTTCCTTTCATCTATTCTTTGTACCCATTTGAAGTTGCTCTTTTAATTTTTAGGAAATTCAAAATACTTTCTCAAGTCGTCTTTCGCCTCGTTGGTTTTGTGGTCGCAAGTGCTGATCATGAGGTTCTTGGTTCGATTCCCACGTCAGACAAAGTGTTATTGGATTTTTCCATCAGGAATTTCTTAGTAGGAGCCCGGAATCTAAATTTGTGCCCGGTGGTTGACTAAATATTAGGTCTTTACCTATGAAATTGCCGTTCTGCAGTACTGGCCATTTCAAATCAAAATAATTTTTGTTTGGCTAAGAATTCTAATTTCAAATTAATTTTATTTTAAAAACATGGATTTTTTTTTCCAAAAGTAGTCATTTGTTTATTGATTAGTGTTACATTTTCATCGCATTTCAATCTTTTTCGTCATCATGGATACGTTAAAAATTCGAGTAATTATGGAATATGAGTACCGTCGTGGCAGTAACGCGGCACAAGCGGCACGCAACATCAACGACGTTTACGGAGCTAACACTACAAACCAACGCACCACTTGTTATTGGTTTACTCGCTTCCGTTCTGGAAATTTCGACCTGAAAAATGAACCTCGCGGTCGTCAGAAGACTTTGGTCGACAATGACGAATTAAAGGCGATTGTGGAAGCTGATGATACACAATCTACGGCTGAATTAGCAGCAGCTTTCGACGTTAGCGCCAAAACAATATTGGTCCATTTGCGTCAAATTGGCAAGGTAAAAAAGCTTGACAAATGGGTGCCCCACGAACTCAATGATCGCCAGCGCGAAGTACGCGTCGAGACGTGCCTTGCACTGCTCAACAGACACACAAATGAAGGAATTTTGAACCGCATTGTTACCTGCGATGAAAAATGGATTCTGTTTGATAACCGCAAGCGCTCAGCAAGTTGGTTGGATCCTGGTTCAGCACCTAAACAATGCCCTAAACGAAAACTTACCCCTAGAAAAGTGATGGTCACTGTTTGGTGGTCTAGCGCCGGTGTGATTCATCACAGCTTCTTACCAAACGGGGTGAGCATTACTTCAGATGTGTACTGTGAAGAACTGAACACAATGATGGAGAAGCTGGCACATCTCCAACCAGCATTGGTCAATCGCTCGTCTCCGCTGCTCCTGCACGACAACGCGCGACCTCATACTGCACAGCAGACGGTCTCCAAGTTGCAAGAACTGGGGTTGGAAGCTCTCCGTCATCCGCCCTACTCACCAGACCCTGCGCCTACAGACTACTACTTTTTCCAGAATTTGGATAACTTCTTGGCGGGAAAAAAATTCAATACCCGAGAGGCAGTACAAAATGCCTTTGAAGAATTTGTTGCCTCCCGTCCAGCTGATTTCTTTAAGAAGGGCATCAATAAACTGCCACTGCGTTGGCAAAGATGCATTGATTGCATGGGTGATTACTTCGATTAATACAAATAAAAAATGCATGAAAAAAATTCGTTTAAATTTTTTCATACAAAACGGCAATTTCATAGGTAAAGACCTATTGTATGGTAACAGGTTACGCGTCGATGTTCCTGAACTCTATAGGTTAAAAATCTATTCTGTTTACTAGCCAATGCGGTGAGCAATTATTGTAACCATGCCCACTGCGACAGCATTGACAACCCTGTTTTAGGCTCTGTACTCCTATTAAATGCTATCAGTGACGTCTAGTGTAAGATTAAACGTCGCAGAGTACGAGTCGAGTTCGAGTCGTTTAACGTCGTCGTCGTCGTCGTTCTTAAGCTGCAGTAAAGCTTCTTTTTCCTAGAAGAGTGGTGGACCCTACATAATGGCCGCAGTGACAGTCGTCATGAAAATAATGCCACCGAGGTTTGACTTCACGGTGTCAAAAATGCTCTCTAGGGAAACACACCAACTTACTTTCTTAGGAAACGTTTCAGTGACGTCATTCGACGGTACATTGCGGACGCTTTGTGGCGGCCACCGCAGTCTTAGGAAACCCTAGCGTATCAAAGACACCCTTTCTTAACTCTTGACGCGGCGTACGGCAAGACGCTTTAAGCGAAAACTTTTTATGAAAAAACCATAACTTCGGCGAACGCGGGGTTTAATAGTCTGATGGGAAGCTGGTGATTATATAGACAGCATCGTACGTCCAAAGGAAAGTATAGAGTCTCACTTCTATATAGTATTATTACTCTATACCGCTGGCAATAAATAAGGGTGTATATCAAACCAAATCTCAGGAGCATCCTTAAACCTATGCCGTAATCACGTTTGCTCGTAAACCGCTTTACCGGACCACCGCAAACAAATTAAAAGTTTTTACTGCTAATAAATGGAGACGATAAACATTATAACGAAAATAGAAAGCGTGTCAATACACAACATTGTGATAGAAAATGTTTTCCGGATAGCGAAGTGCACATTTGAATTATATCGGCAAATGGGTTCCGTGGTTCGAAGTAAAGTGGCGGCAGAAATTGCGAAATTGAACGAGACAAGAATACCCAGCTGTCAAAATGGCTACCACTATCGTGCGCCCCTGGTCTACTCCTTGATATGCAATGGTTCCTGTTACCGATGGCAATAAATAAGGGTGTATATCAAACCAGATCTAGAAACTTGAAATTTTGCACAAGGCTTCCTTTCTTTATTTAGTGTAGGGGAGCATGTTTAAGGACTTTTTGAAAATTTGGCCTATAAGGGGGTGAAAACGGGGTGGTATAAAAATAAACTTGAAATTTGGCTATACTTAGTAAATTATAGTTTTTAATTTTTGTTTTTCCAAATTACCCCCCAAAGGGGGATTGGGGGGTGTCAAAGTTTATACGGAAGAATTTTAACGCCCGGTCTAATTAACTCGAAACTCTGTATTTATACTTCAGACCAAAAATAAAGAATAACGTGTATCAAGGTTTTTCGAAAATCGACCCCTAACGGGGTTAAAACGGGTAGACATTTTTACTGGGGAGGATTTTACTACGTGGTTTGAATAACTTAAAAATTGGTGTATAACCTTTAAGTCAATGAATGGAAAAGTTACAAGACTTTTAAAAAAATATCTCTAAGGGGGTGGAAAGAAAGGATAGGTACAGTTTATATATGATAAATCTTATTCCTTTGGTCTAAAAACTTGAAACTTGGCCCATTATGCTTAACTAAATAAATAATAAAGATTATAATAATTAGTTTTCGAAACCTACCCTTTACAAGGGGGTGGATTGGGTTTAAAAAAAATTAGGGGATCATACAAAATCCACGCGGACGATGTCGCGCGGGAAGTGCTAGTACAATATATAATCTAACACTAAAATAACTATATTTTAGTTTAAATTATAAAAGGAAAAAAAAAGGACGAGCTCATTGGGCAACCAAAAATCCGTCCGCATTGCTATCATTGGGAAAAGTGCCAAAAGTGGAAAATGTTTTTAAATTTGCACCTTTTGAGGTTTTCTGCACCTGCAGCAGCCGCCTCAACACAGCCCGCCGTGTTAGGAAGATGGGATGGCGCGAGGGTATCGACACAGGTTGCATCCCACACCAAAGGCCTACCCAACTTCCAAGGCATTATGGTCATTCCGTCTAGCGTGTTCCCACCGTCGCGTGGTAAGCCATTGGGTTCTAAAATAGCAGGCACCCGGGCGGTGACAAGAGCCCGATGGATGATGTCATTAATGCTGGCATACCGTGCCAACTGACCAGCGCTTTTGTTGCAAGAAAGGCCATGGTGTCCGAGGCGGTCTACTGCTTCACCGCACTGACAGCGATGAGGAGCTCCGCAAGCAGCGGCCAGACGCTGACTTGTTGCGTGGAAAGTGGTGTCACCCAGCATAGTGCCTAAGTGGACGTATTAGTGAGGTTATTCCGTACCTACCTGCAAAGCGGCTCATCCCACGGGGATGACAGGTTCGCGGGCTGCACCGAATCCGGACAAGCCACCTTCCAGGCGTTCATCGCAACGTTCAAACACGGAGACTTCAGAGTCAACCTGATAAGGAGTTATGATTTTTGCGAATAACTTTTTGGTGATGTGGACCGAGGACATGAGTGAATATAGTCTTAGTTAAACACTAATTACTCTCTATTTTGATGGTTTGCTTAAATACTTACTTTAGGATAACTTCTAAACAGGCTATTTAGTTTTTTAGAGTTCCGTATCCAAAGGGTGCCAACGGGACCCTATCACTAAGGCTCCGCTATCCGTCCGTCCGTCCGTTTTTCACAGGGCTGTATCTTTCGAACCATAACAGATAGATATCTGAAAATTTTCACAGGTTCTGTACGCACGCCTACAGATCAAACTCATTTACAGTATAAGCTGATCTCGCATTGTGTAGGATTTCGTTACAATGAGAGGTCAGTATAAACTGGAAATGTTTATTTTGATGTGTAGCCGTGTTTTTTTTGAAGAAACATGTTTTTTTGGAGGTTTTTTGTTTCACTAAAATATTCAAAAAAAAATGTAGTGTTAAATATTGTAAGATGGTAGGTACGGAACCCTTTCGTATGTGAGTCCGACTCGCATTTGACAGCTTTTTTGGTATCAGTTTCATTATTTACTGCGTCAAAGGCAATTTGCTAATTAACGGGCGGATGACATCATTATGATAATTTTACGCGAATATTCGCAGTTACTGTGACAACTGAAGGTATCACCTGAATTTTATGTTTGTTTAATTTTCACGATTCGTAGGAGATAATTTTATAATATCATGATGGAGTCAAAATAATTAATTCCTATAGGCGTTTTAAAATATTTGTGGGCCTATATTTGGGTCCGTGTACATTTTATTGCATACTAGCTTTTGCCAGCGGCTTCGCCCGCGTGTATGTCGGCAATTATCCCACGGGAACCTTCTACCGGGATGAAAAGTATCCTATGTCTTTATCCAGGTTATAAACTATCTGTATACCAAATTTCATCCAAATCCGTTCAGCTGTTTTTGCGTGATTGAGTAACAAACATCCAAAATCTAAACATATAAACTTTCACATTTATAATATTAGTAGGATTATTTTAATGGTGTTTTGTTTTTTGTTTTTCAATAAAAAAAAAAACACATACTTAACTCATATAAGACAAGACACCATACACAAGACATCTCAAGACAAGACAGCACATAATCTTTCCAACCATTTATTTCACTTTTGATAGCTTGAGGACACATTATAATGTGTTACCGATTCGATTTCATACAAACTCAAACCATTTATTTCAATTAAACCAATTACAGGCAATTTTGAATTGCCAAAGAGGCGGTCAGTTAGTCAAAAAGTTGAAGCTAGATTCGCCCATTCCAAAACGTCGATCTCTATGGAGAAGAACGGGCAAGAAACTCCACGGGCCCTTTTTTAAATCAAGATAAGTAATACAACATCCTGGGTACATTATTTTTGTTGCTTCTACATGTGAGAACAATGTAAAAAAAAAAAAAACTTACAAACAAGTCAAAATATTAAATTAAAAACAAGCCCCGGCAGATTACAGATGACCAGTCTTAACTGACGGCGCCCGTTCACGAACATGACGCGTGGATTTTTTTTTGAAATGGCATCTCGTAGAATGTGACCATGAGAGGTCTCGACTACTTAACCGGACCAACCATTTTGTAGGGAACCGAATTATCCAACACGTGCCACCAGCAGCGAGACATTTAAGTGAGAATGACAAACTCTCAACTGCCATGCTCTTTCAAGTCAAACTTATCATAGACGGCCCCATGGTACTTACATTCACAATAATTGAAAAAATGCTTCTAATTTGTACAAAACTATCGACTATATAAACAATCGACTTTATTCATGAATTATAAACAAAACTAAGAACGGGTCTTCTCGCGATATTCCTTTTTACGAGGTAAACAGGTACCTACTTGTTTCCCGACGTTTCGACCGCCTTGCAGTTTATTCATGAAGAAGATATTTTATTTTAAAGAAAAAACAGCGGTCATAAAGTATTGCATTTTTTCGTCTTTAATTGCCTGTCAAAATCACACTGTTTAAAACAGTCTGTCGTCCTGAATCGAAATATTCTTGTTTGTAAATCACATTTAAATTATAATTATCTAATGTAGATAAGTAATAATACGTTTGAAACATCTCATGATTATTCTCTGTTCTGTATTCTAAGCTATTCATACAACGCAGCATCCGTTGACAAATAAACCGTGCCCGAACAGGCATAGCGCATAGCCAAGACGCATACAGAAACCACATCAAATTAGACATAGACATAGGCAAGCTTCGCAATATTTGTCCACTGGCAACATAGTGGACAACATCCATATTTGTCCACACGTAACGCAAACACGCTGCGTACGTACCAGTACGGTAAACTCTGCAAAGGAAACATTTTTCTCGAAAAACTCGCGTAAAAAATTACATTAAGTCACACCGGAGCAAGCGCGACCTACATTTTGTGAAATAATTGAATGAACAGTATAAAAATGTAACTTTTAGTGCTTATGTAATAATATGTAAAATTTATAGGCCCCTGGATTGCCAGATAACTCTGCCGTTGGATTTTCCAGATATTTGGGAGGGTTTTTTGTCTGATTAGGGCCATTGAACCACACCTGCATGAAAATCACTTTTTTTATCGAAAGGGACAAAAGACCTACACCCTAATTGCGTAACACATTATCAATCGGAGTTGGTTTCATTTTGACAGTTCAACAACATTCATTGCGTTGTTTACGTTGTCGAGCAGACAAATTTTTCGAACATATGAAGCAATGGATAAGCAATTTGTTTTAAAATGAAACCAACTCCGATTGGTAATGTGTTACGCAATTAGGGTGCAGGAAGGCAATTCTCGGTTTACACTCGTAGCACGACGCATTGTCATTGCCGCACGTCTCATAAGTCGCTTATAATAAGGTCTTTACCTATGAAATTGCCGTTTTGTATGAAAAAATTTAAACGATTTTTTTTCATGCATTTTTTATTTGTATTAATCGAAGTAATCACCCATGCAATCAATGCATCTTAGCCAACGCAGTGGCAGTTTATTGATGCCCTTCTTAAAGAAATCAGCTGGATGGGAGGCAACAAATTCTTCAAAGGCATTTTGTACTGCCTCTCGGGTATTGAATTTTTTTCCCGCCAAGAAGTTATCCAAATTCTGGAAAAAGTAGTAGTCTGTAGGCGCAAGGTCTGGTGAGTAGGGCGGATGACGGAGAGCTTTCAACCCCAGTTCTTGCAACTTGGAGACCGTCTGCTGTGCAGTATGAGGCCGCGCGTTGTCGTGCAGGAGCAGCGGAGACGAGCGATTGACCAATGCTGGTTGGAGATGTGCCAGCTTCTCCATCATTGTGTTCAGTTCTTCACAGTACACATCTGAAGTAATACTCACCCCGTTTGGTAAGAAGCTGTGATGAATCACACCGGCGCTAGACCACCAAACAGTGACCATCTTTTCTAGGGGTAAGTTTTCGTTTAAGGCATTGTTTAGGTGCTGAACCAGGATCCAACCAACTTGCTGAGCGCTTGCGGTTATCAATCAGAATCCATTTTTCATCGCAGGTAACAATGCGGTTCAAAATTCCTTCATTTGTGCGTCTGTTGAGCAGTGCAAGGCATGTCTCGTCGCGTACTTCACGCTGGCGATCATTGAGTTCGTGGGGCACCCATTTGTCAAGCTTTTTTACCTTGACAATTTGACGCAAATAGACCAATATTGTTTTGACGCTAACGTCGAAAGCTGCTGCTAATTCAGCCGTAGATTGTGTATCATCAGCTTCCACAATCGCCTTTAATTCGTCATTGTCGACCAAAGTCTTCGGACGACCGCGAGGTTAATTTTTCAGGTCGAAATTTCCAGAACGGAAACGAGCAAACCAATAACAAGTGGTGCGTTGGTTTGTAGTGTTAGCTCCGTAAACGTCGTTGATGTTGCGTGCCGCTTGTACCGCGTTGCTGCCACGACGGTACTCATATTCCATAATTACTCGAATTTTTAACGTATCCATGATGACGAAAAAGATTGAAATGCGATGAAAATGTAACACTAATCAATAAACAAATGACTACTTTTGGAAAAAAAAATCCATGTTTTTAAAATAAAATTAATTTGAAATTAGAATTCTTAGCCAAACAAAAATTATTTTGATTTGAAATGGCCAGTACTGCAGAACGGCAATTTCATAGGTAAAGACCTAATAAAATGGTACAGCTACCGTCAATATTTATAAAAATGAATTTGAAGTCATCAAAAAAATTATTTGATTTCGTAACCTGTTTTTGAAGTGAAGACTTCTTTAGGCGCTATGAGTGACTTTTGGTAGAGGAAAATCTAATGAGTTCGCGTCACGCATCAGGCGTCACGCAACATGTTACTGTGATGTGTTGTGCATAATAAGTAGTCTGTGTGTTGTGCTGTCAAGTTTTCACTTCTTTCGGCAGTCCCCATGACCGACTATGTTTTTTTATTATTTTACTACGAGTTTAATGTTTTCAAATATGGAAGCCCATTTTGACTAGTGTTAATAATGGAACTGCACCCTAATTGCGTAACGCATTATCAATCGGAGTTGGTTTCATTTGATAGTTCAACAACATTCATTGCGTTATTTACGTTGTCGAGCAGACAAATTTTTCGAACATATGAAGCAATGGATTAGCAATTTGTTTTAAAATGAAACCAACTCCGATTGGTAATGTGTTACGCAATTAGGGTGCTGGTTAGTATACTGAGCCTCTGATTACACCTTCCTTGCCCCGAATAAGGACCTTTGTACACATACGTTTTTCTTGCCGTGAAAAACTACGGTTTATTCGGATTGTGTAGACACGGTACTCAGTGTTGTATGCATCACTATGGAAGCTTATTGACCGACACGTTTTTTCTACGGCGCAGTTTATACACCGCACCGTAAAGAAACCGTACCGTGTACAAAAGGCCAAAGCCTATCAAAAACAGTTTACGCATGACATAAAATGAGTTGAATTATGTATAAAAGAAAGTTAAAACCAACATTGAAACTGGCTCAAAACATTTCAGATAAGACACGAAATAGCAATCATCCCAGAAAAGTCACACATGAAAAATGATCGAGGCGTAATAAAATGGTTTACTTAATTCGCCACACATTCATCAACAAATGAATTAAATTCTGGGAACGAGGAATTTATCTTGCCACTCAGAAGTGGATAAAATAAATTGTCAAGTAAAATTGGCCCGTATATAATAATACAGTATCTTTGTGTATGTTTGTTCTGATTTTGATTTATGTTCGTAACTTCAAGGAGATTTTGCAAAGAGACGTATTGTTAAGAACGGTTTATAGGTCTTCAATGTTATTATGAATTCATTTTGCAAATTGAAAAAAGTTTTGTTTGCGTCATTTTTCATTTAAAATAAACAAATATTCTTATATTTATTTTTGTGAAATGTATTAGTCACCATTAACATCATTATAATGGTATTTGTGTTGCAAACAGTTTGCTTAGCGGTTTTATTTTCTTTAATTTCTTATAAAAAAGTAAAGTGATTTCCCCATTGCTACGTCAAACAGGATAGTGGCAAAATGTCGCGTCATTGCTGCGTCAGATAGGATAATGGCGAAATAGTAGTCCCAGAAGCTACTTCTCAACTGAACCTGGGCTTCTCTTATGGTCGCTTTCTATAATATATTTCAATCCCAATCTTTACGCCGATCCTTGTCTGTAGCCAATCAACGACCGAGTTTGTCAATGCAAGTATTTGAGAAGACGAATCACAAACAGCCGTCAAAGACTGCGGATCAAGATTGGGATTAAGTTAGATTATTGAGTTCAGGCGTTAGTCACACCACAAGTCACGGGTGATGGTCACTTGGTCTTCAGTGCCTGTTCTCATCAGCCTTTTCCCAAAGGTTGGCTTCCAGTCTCACTGGAAGCAGCTGAATACCAGTATCCTACATGAACCGACTTCCTATCTGATCTCCACAACCCAATGGGTAACACGATACCGTTGGCAGTTCAGTACCTGCACCAGGTATATTTACTGACCAAAATGAACTACCAAATTTTATGTAGCTGTTAACGAACATATTTTTTTTGTGAATCTACATAAATTACTAAAACGTTCAGTAAAATTTTTAATAAACTACAATGAACATGGTTTCATTGAAAGAAACAGAAATATTTATCCCATTTAGTAGAATCCCACTTCTTATAAAAACAGCCATTTTTTCGTCAAATCGCACGTGAGGTCCCGGGAACAACCTAGTACATTCTAAATTGGTACATTTTTAAGGCCGGCTGCATGTGACATGGTAATAATTTAGCGAATGTTGTACGGGCCCAGTTTTAATATCATTCCACATGAGTACTGGATGGTACTGGCCATCAGTAATTCAAACGGGTTCCTGTAATCTCCGTGTGTATTTATGTACTTTTTTATTTACAAATACTAACAGGGGATTTCGGTGAAAAGTTTTTTTCGGTGAAAAATTTACAAATACATCGAAAAATGTATTAAGAATGAATGAATGGGATTTGTTGAGATAGACACAGGTACTTCCTTATTTTCGTGTACAGCTTCCGGCCTTTTGATCCCGAGAGATTAAAACGTACCTGTCATAATATTATATGTTACTGTTGTGGATGACATGAGGTTTTATATTAGAAAAAAGGCTGTAATCTTTCATTAACTGGGTTGTCGAGGTCAGATAGGCAGTCGCTCTATGTAAAATACCGGTATTCAGTTGCATCCGGATAGACTGGAAGCCGACCCCAACATAGTTGGGAAAAGGCATAGGCATAGGCATCTGTGCGCCAATTGTCATCCAAAACAATGGATTTGGATGACATTTGGCACACAGATAGTTTTTGCGCCAATCCGGAACATACATCCAGACAAACGGACAGACATTCTAAAAACTATATTTTCGGCATCAGACTCGTTCAATAACTTTTTTCAAAAATATTCAATACACAGTGTTGACTTCGTTACTATTTACACGACTACCCAAAGGAGTGTAATGTTTTCAGGGTTGATGTATGTTTGTATGTGAGTTTCTTTATTCCACCATAACTTTGAAATGCCTGAGCAGATTTGGATGTATGGGGTATCGTTAGTATCTTTACATCATCCCGAGTGACACTGGCTATATTTTTTTTTTTAAGTATGGCTCCATAAAAAAAAAAAAATCATTTATTACAATATGGGTATATAATTGAAGGCCTTGAACAGCACATTCTAATAAAAATAAATAATTAAAAAACACTACTGTCCTGCCAAAAACGAACTAAAAAGTAAATAAAAACATGTTATGTTTCCCTGACTAAACAAATAAATAAAATTGTCATTGCAGTCGGGGGACCTCTTAGATTAAAATGTAGATATTCTACAGAATGGTCCCCCGACTGCAATGACAATTTTATTTATCTCTTTAGTCAGGGAAATATAACTTGTTTTTTATTTACTTTTTAGTTCGTTTTTGGCAGGGTAGTCGTGTTTATTAATTTTTTTAATTATTTATTTTTTTATCATATCTACTATAGCTTCTGCCCGCGATTTCGTCTGCGTAAAATTTCTTGTTCCCCAACCCACCCCGTCGCATTGTGTTGTCTGTTTTTTCTGACTTTTTAACCGACTTCAAAAAGGAGGAGGTTCTCAATTCGTCGGAACCTTTTTTTTATTTTTTTTTTTATGTATGTTCCCCGATTACTCGAAGATGGCTGGACCGATTTGGATTTTTTTTGTTTTGTTCGAGAGTGTATACAACACAGTTGGTCCCATATAAAATTGATTAACTTTGCTTTGGTAGTTTTTGAGTTAGCTTCAATAATACGTATTTCTTCCCCACTTTTATATGGATGATGTTCTAGTTTGTTTTGCAGGTAGTGGTATTTGAATTTGTGTGGGGTAGGTACATAACTAAAAAGTGAAAAATAAAAACTTTTTTACAAAAAAATACAACCGACTTCCAAAAACAACACTACAAAGTGAAAAATAACTTTAGTTTCGGAAGTCGGTGGCCAAAAACGAAAATACATTTAACTAGACACCGACTTCCGAAATTAAAGTTATTTTTCACTTTGTAGTGTTGTTTTTGGAAGTCGGTTGTATTTTTTTGTAAAAAAGTTTTTTTTTTGTTTTAGCTCGGCACCTAAGGGTCCTAGCGTGATGTTAAATAGCTAAAACATTTCTCAAAAATTGGGCTATCAAATACAAAAAGAATTTTTCAACGCCGACTGGTAGTTCCAGAGATTAGAGCGTTCAAACATACAAACAAAAAAACAAACTCCTCAGCTTTATTAATAGTATAGATGTATAGATAACAGTCTGACGTACTTAACTACAGTCAAAAGCCTCCCCAAACGTTCATACACCGGAAATGTTATAAAGAAAATTTTGAGAAAAATCAACAGAGTCAATATTTGCCTCGACTTAAAAGTTACCCACAGAATTTTATTATTAACTTCGCCTTCGATGGGAATCAGTTCAGTTCTGTTTTCCGTTAGACCAAATATGTATTATGTATAAGCTTTGTATAAGCTTAACTTTTTTTGTGAATCACCGATACAATTGTTTCATAAATAGAATCGCGAATACTCGGAATAAATACGATATTTCGTTCAATAGGAGTACCTACTTAGAATTTTTGTTTGTGTTTTGTTTTTACCTGAGGGCCAATTCTCGTAATTAAAAACGTTCAAATTCCAAGTCGCAATGTCAGCCAGCGACAATCAAATGTCAAAAATGTAGGCAAACTCTATACAATTTTGACAGATTGAGACTGAGATGAGATTGCGAACGTTGTTATAAAAATACGGGAATTGCCCCTCTGGTAGGAAGCAATATTATTTATAAAAATGCATTTATTAAAATATTCTTATTAGTTATCTATGCGCTAGTAGCTGTGGTAATAATAGAGCCTTTCGATATCGTTCTAAAAAAGTCATTTTTAGGGTTCCGTACCTCAAAAGGAAAAAATGGAACCCTTATAGGATCACTTCGTTATCCGTCTATCTGTCTGTCTGTCAGTCTGTCAAGACCCTTTTTCTCAGGAACGCGTTGAGATATCAAGTTGAAATTAATATCGAATACGTAAGTCTATGGCTCCTTAGAGTTCTAAAAAAATCAACCTTCTAAGTCAACGCAATAAAAAAATACGACCATTTTGCGACACATTTTGATACTCGCAACTGTCGCAAGTAAATCAAAACCTACAGGGTACTTCCCGTTGACCTAGAATAATGAAATTTGGCAAGAAGCAAGGTCTCACAGCACAAGTAAAGGAAAAAGTCTGAAAAATGTTAATTTATAATTCTATCGCATATAAAAAAAATTCAAGTCTGTCAGTCTGTCAAGATCCTTTTACTCAAGGACGCGTGGAGATATCAAGTTGAAATTAATATCGAATACATAAGTCTATAGTCCCTTAGAGTTCTAAAAAAAACAAGCTTCTAAGTCAACGCAATAAAAAATACGGCCATTTTGCGACACATTTTGATACTCGCAACTGTCGCAATTAAATCAAAACCTATAGGGTACTTCCCGTTGACCTAGAATAATGAAATTTGGCAAGAAGCAAGGTCTTTCAGCACAAATAAAAGAAAAAGTTCGAAAATTGTTAATTTGTAGTTTTATAACATATTTTTTTTTGGGATCCACTGTTTAGTTTGTTTTTGGGATAAATTCTTTTCAACTACGGAACCCTTCATTGTGCGTGTTCCGACACGCACTTGGCCGGTTTTTTTTTGATATACTAACAGTAAGAAGTATGTATTAGATTCTTCGTTTAGGAGATTAGAGTCTTTTACAATCACAACACACGATGATTGGCATAAACATTAGTGGATAAAGTACGAGAAGTGGCATAGGGGCGTGTCTGTGTCCACGCGTTATGCGCACGCTGCGCCTTTACTCGCCAAATGGCCGTCTCCGCGAACTAGTACGATTTCGACCGTGGTCACGATAAATTATAAAAATGCCGTGTTCTTCAGTGGTTTCCTGCAAAAACCGAAGAGATATTAAAAACTTCGTATCTCACGGAATCACTTACCATATGTAATTAAAAGTATTTTACTGTATTTATCTTTAAAATCATAAAAAACAACAAATCGTAAAATATTTCTTGCTTTTACTACGTTATTTTTGTTTTCAAATATCGCAGCGGCTGTACTATTTTTGCAGCAAATACATGGCTCCTTAACCACTACCTTAAGTATGTCGCTAAGCGACTGGACAAGCAATGTAAAAATAACAAAACGATACTTTATTTACGCGGAGCGTCGCATAGTACAGCCGCTGTGTCTTGCGGCGAGATAGTGATGAGGTTAAGATCCACTAAAGTAGGCTATCGATAATAATGTCGATTGCCCAACGAATATTATATTGCTATTATAGTTTATTTTTCAATTTGTCAACCGTTTTAGCCCGGTTGGAACACTTGAAAAGATGACGTTTAAATACGGTTGGAAAACCTTTGAGAATGTAAAATAATCTTTTTTACTGTTTTTGATTATTTTACAGCGTACCTAGTTGAGAAATGCATAACCAACGGTCGTAAAGTAAGTTTATTAATGTTTAGGTGCAGTGTTTTTGGGTTTAAATTATCGCATCTTCGTGCTATTTCCTTACTTCTTTTTTGGTTTTGGTATTTTACTTCCGCTAAAGTCTTTAACTATGCACCACAAGATTCGAATGCGTTGTAGTAATCGGTATGGTTCAGATTAAATATTAGTGATTTTTGCTTAAAATAAGTCAACATATTCATGCTATTTATTTGTTATGCAAGAGTATGGTATGTGTTTGTTTTCATATATTTAACTATTTCTTAACTAAGGGTTTTTTTTTTAATAACAAAAGCCTATTCGCCTGTTGCCTGCTACCTGCTTACTCATCGTGAGGTTAAGAAGTATAGACCACGCGGAACTAGTTGACCGCGCCTTAGGTATGTGAGCGGTGGGATGGAGGAGCGGGGGCGCATTACTCAGTACGTGCGTTGCGAACCGCCGCCTCACTCCTGTCTCAGCGGCCAACTAGTTCCTAGACTATAGACTATAGCTTAAGATATTTATTTTGTAAATGATCATTAAGTTCTTATAGTATCTTTTTAGCTTCCCATAAGATACAAATACAAAAAAAGAATGGATTGATGCCACAGGAAGGCCACCTAACTGGTTCTCAACAAAATATAGCACCATATGCTCAATTCACTTTAAGGCAGAAATGTTCCAGCCTCTAAAGAAAACTCGTAGGCTTTTTGAATGGGCAACCCCAAAATTAAGAGTACGTCAAGTACTGAACAAATACCTTCACTTTACAGGTCAGTGAGTAAACACATCATAACAGGGTTCAACAATTGCTATGGTTTCACAGCCTAAACCAACTTAACCGGATTGTTTTAATTTATTGATTCGCGTTTTTCTTAAAAAATAACATATTTTTTTTATTTAAAATATATAATACTTACTGGACATATCATGTTTTATTTTATTTTCAGGACCCCAAATTTTTCTTGTACAGTAATAAAAGGAAGTATCGATAACTTTCTGATTTAGTCAATCACTAGCGTATATGTAAAATAAATTGCTTTTTGCACAACACAATAATAGCGCCAGATGTTTTTGTGTGAGTAAGTTGTACGGTGCATGGTAAATGCACGCTGTGTGTGACGAGTTAAGGTTTATAATTGATTGTGTAGTATGTTCTGATTTATAAATTGCAAGTGTGTGCGCGACTTTGTATCTATTGCTTTTATTGAACTACATGTGTAGTAGTGGCGCGGTGGTGGGGCCAACCTAGCGACATCGGGTTCTGATACATTTTCAACTACCGGGCATATCTCCTTGTCCGCACTGTACGGAGCGTTCGGATTTACAAAATGCCGATACGGTGCATCCACTGCATTTGGATTTTGGATCGGCAATATCAACCAGTGTTTCCACTTTTGGGGATTTCTCCCTTTTTTTTAGGGTAAACTTACCAATGTTATGCATGGCTAGGGCCGTAAGATCAATCGTAGTTTAAACCACGGAAGAGAGTTTAAGGCGAGTAGTGCCAACTAGCACCACCATTCAGAAAATAATCATAAGTCTGGAGACATGGAACATTTGAAATCTCCTATGCTCACATTTTTAGCCAGATGAGGTAGAATTTTTTGTGTCAAAAAAATCACCACTAAACCTCCTAGATTCGAAAGTCTTAGCAGTTATCGCCAAAAATAGCCGTTTCTGGCGTTAACTGCTAAGGGTTTTTTTTTTCTCAATAATGGCGCTAGTTGGCAGCACTACTCGCATTAATCTCTAGGCATCAATTTTTTCATATGATCTATGGTAGTCGATCGATTACTGGCAGTTTAAACTATCGATTAGTTTAAAAAATAGCCCAAAGGGACGGTTAAATTCCCTTGTATGGATTAAGCTAACCGTGAACTGACCATATGGCATAATTTGACGTGACGATCTTTCAAAATACATTTCTACCTGACTGCTTACTAGAAACATTTCTACTTATCTCGAGATCTGTTTATTGAAACTTTACTTTTTGCTTATTTTAAAATGGAAAAGTATATCAGTTGATTCGGATTCAGATATCGAAATAATAATAATAGGTCTTTACCAATGAAATTGCCGTTTTGTATGAAAAAATTTAAACGAATTTTTTTCATGCATTTTTTATTTGTATTAATCGAAGTAATCACCCATGCAATCAATGCATCTTTGCCAACGCAGTGGCAGTTTATTGATGCCCTTCTTAAAGAAATCAGCTGGACGGGAGGCAACAAATTCTTCAAAGGCATTTTGTACTGCCTCTCGGGTATTGAATTTTTTTCCCGCCAAGAAGTTATCCAAATTCTGGAAAAAGTAGTAGTCTGTAGGCACAAGATCTGGTGAGTAGGGCGGATGACGGAGAGCTTCCAACCCCAGTTCTTGCAACTTGGAGACCGTCTGCTGTGCAGTATGAGGTCGCGCGTTGTCGTGCAGGAGCAGCGGAGACGAGCGATTGACCAATGCTGGTTGGAGATGTGCCAGCTTCTCCATCATTGTGTTCAGATGCATTACTTCAGATGTGTACTGTGAAGAACACAGTACACATCTGAAGTAATGCTCACCCCGTTTGGTAAGAAGCAGTGATGAATCACACCGGCGCTAGACCACCAAACAGTGACATCACTTTTCTAGGGGTAAGTTTTCGTTTAGGGCATTGTTTAGGTGCTGAACCAGGATCCAACCAACTTGCTGAGCGCTTGCGGTTATCAAACAGAATCCATTTTTCATCGCAGGTAACAATGCGGTTCAAAATTCCTTCATTTGTGTGTCTGTTGAGCAGTGCAAGGCACGTCTCGACGCGTACTTCGCGCTAGCGATCATTGAGTTCGTGGGGCACCCATTTGTCAAGCTTTTTTACCTTGCCAATTTGACGCAAATGGATCAATATTGTTTTGACGCTAACGTCGGAAGCTGCTGCTAATTCAGCCGTAGATTGTGTATCATCAGCTTCCACAATCGCCTTTAATTCGTCTTTGTCGACCAAAGTCTTCGGACGACCGCGAGGTTTATTTTTCAGGTCGAAATTTCCAGAACGGAAGCGAGCAAACCAATAACAAGTGGTGCGTTGGTTTGTAGTGTTAGCTCCGTAAACGTCGTTGATGTTGCGTGCCGCTTGTGCCGCGTTGCTGCCACGACGGTACTCATATTCCATAATTACTCGAATTTTTAACGAATCCATGATGACGAAAAAGATTGAAATGCGATGAAAATGTAACACTAATCAATAAACAAATGACTACTTTTGGGAAAAAAATCCATGTTTTGAAAATAAAATTAATTTGAAATTAGAATTCTTAGCCAAACAAAAATTATTTTGATTTGAAATGGCCAGTACTGCAGAACGGCAATTTCATAGGTAAAGACCTAATATTATACGAGTTGAACGATCTAAATAGTTAGACCACGATAAAATCATTGGAATGAATGCGATGACATAGAATTCATACGTCGTTTTCGTGTCTCCAAAGCTTCAGCAAGAGCTAGCAAGCGAAATTGGAAGTGACATTATGTCTTGTATCATTCTTTAGGTTTAAAATATCTTGAGGCGACCTTGACCTTCTGATGATATAAGCTTCTGCGGTGATCGCTCTACATACGTTTTAAGGTTTTTTTCATGTTTTTATATTTCACCCGCAACGTCTTCGCGTTCCTCTGGTTGGTTTAAACCAGAAGTACTTACTGTTGAAGTTTTCGGCTAATTTAGACCGATTGATATATACTTAGAGTTGTCTGCATTGCAACAGGTCGCGGAAAAATAGCGATAAAATATTTTTAAGTGTTCTATTAGGGCTGGTTTCTTGATCCGTAGTTAACTCAACCAATAGTTAAAAATAGTAACTAAAAATCAATCTGCCTAGCCTTTTCCCAACTATGTTGGGGTCGGCTTCAAGTCTAACCGGATGCAGATGAATACCATTATTTTACATGGAGCGACTGCCTATCTGACCTCCACAACCCATTAACTGGGTAATACGATACCCCTTGGTAAGACTGATTGTCAGACTTTCGGGCTTCTGACGACCCGTAACGACTGTCAAAGATCCACGAATGACAGCCGGGACCAACGTCTTAACGTGCTTTCCGAGGCACGGAGGACTCTCGGTATGTAAAGACGGTCATCCATCCACGGACCAACCCCGGCAAGCGTAGCTTAACCTGATGGAAAAACCCGTGCGGCTGTTATTTCTACAAAATATTAAAAATACTAACTAATGGTTAAATTTTGGCTAAATGTGAACCAAATTTAACAATTAGTTACTATTTTTAACCGACTTCTAAAAAAGGAGGAGGTTCTCAATTCGGATGTTTGTATATTTTTTTTATGTTTGTTCGCGCATAACTCCGTCGCTTGCCAACCGATTTGAAAAACAATGTTTTTGTTAGAAAGGGTATACTTCCAAAATGGTCCCATTTTTGTCAAAATCCAGTTCTGATGATGGGATCCTGGAGAAATCGAAGGAACTCTTCAAATATTATTGGCACACCTATAGCGATTTGGGTATTTTTTATAGTAGCTCGTGCATTTGCTCTCGGAAAGCACCACTTGGTGAAGTGGAACTGATGATGAATACCACAGATGGCTACCGGAACTACTCAATGATAAATATTTCACGGGTTGCGATTCGATTACTTTAATATGGTTGCTAAGCAATTTCCGCTCGTCACACAATGCGTGTGGTGAGTGGTTGTTGAGGAGTTCTCCTGGTTCTTACCAGCAGAACTCCTCAACAATTAACGTCCCAGCATCGGGAAAAGCAATATTTTGTAACATGTGATGAGCAATTGACATTAGACTATTGTAACTTATACAAATTATAAACAGACCCACTAAAAAGTGAAAAATAAAAACTTTTTTACAAAAAAATACAACCGACTTCCAAAAACAACACTACAAAGTGAAAAATAACTTTAATTTCGGAAGTCGGTGGCAAAAACGAAAATACATTTAATCAGACACCGACTTCCGAAATTAAAGTTATTTTTCACTTTGTAGTGTTGTTTTTGGAAGTCGGTTGTATTTTTTTGTAAAAAAGTTTTTTTAACTATTTGTTGAGTTAACTACGGATCAAGAAAGCGGCCCTTAGTTATTCGTTTGAAAGTAATTAAAAATGGCTTTGTTTGTTATTCATTTCAATTTGCGCATTAATGTTCATCAATCACGTAAAAATTGACCATTGCAATTGATCGTTCGGGGACCCTTAAACCGTGTACCTGGTAACACTGGGCGCATTCATTGCTGATGACGTCATCGGCAGAAATAACGGTCTCTGCCGCAGGTTTGCCGATCCAGTGCACGCAGTACCATGGAAATCAATACAAAGCAACAAATCCGTACGGTGCGGACGCTCCGATTCTGTCCCGGTGGACGCGCAACTTAATTTGGTTACGTAAT
Source organism: Cosmia pyralina (assembly GCA_946251885.1). Taxonomy (NCBI): domain Eukaryota; kingdom Metazoa; phylum Arthropoda; class Insecta; order Lepidoptera; family Noctuidae; genus Cosmia; species Cosmia pyralina. The sequence continues at coordinate 20,241,671 of OX276350.1, read as the reverse complement.
TTTGACTTCACCATGGTCTTCTTAGAACGGAACAACGGAGTCTTCCTCTTGCAAAGAATATCAACATCAAATCGGTTTAAAAACAAACGTGTTCATATCAATGATGCCATAAATATAAAAGTGACTCCAAGTTATCTGAGTTCGTGTGTTTATACACACAACTGTGGCAATATGCCAGTTTTTACAAAAAATATGTTACATAACTACATTTACAGAATATCAGATTGGTTTTTATATTCCGTTCAAAATACTAGTATGAAATTCTGAAATGGCAATACCGCAAGTTATATCAAAGTAATTTGTTTTCATTTATTATACGAGTTTTACATTCAGAGTTTTGAAATAAATAAAGATTGGAATATCTAGGCTAGCTTATATATTTTTAAAAAGGTTATTTCGATACGATTTTTTAAGCTACAGTTAAGCTGAAGTAAGCCAATTCTCATTCATAGGATTTGACTATAAAAATCCCGATCCCAAATTAATGTGTTTCCATTTTAACCATCGGTTACGGCCAGAAATTATCTTATTGAAATTAACAAAAAAGAATTAACAAAAACATTGAATGAATTTTCATAAAAAATACTAAGTAAGTTAAAAACTTTCTGAAGCTATTTTTAAAATTCATAAATCGTTCTGTTTTCAAAACGAAGTTAGATTGACTTATTTAAAAATAAATATACCTATCTAATGACCACTTTGAAATTCTTCTTTCAAACTTACAAACAGAAAAGGCACAAAAACAAGTAAACATCGCCGAAAATTAAACTTAGAGCAAGTGAAAAACCGTTGTCATCCTTTATGTTAATCCCTTAATGAAATGTCATGACGTATAATTTTATTTACTGTAATGAATAAAAAATGAGTTCAAAATAGAGATGGGAAAAGTATCGTGACTTAAATCGCTGTCTGCTTCAAGGATGGATCTTGAATACAAATCTGAGGAGTGTAGCGTTGTTGTGCAGGTATGATGACTTATCATGATTTTTATGATATTGCCGAGCAGAAATGAATTTGCATAAATATGAACGTACCTACCATGGGATATGAAAGTTAAAGAAAGAAGAAACAGTTAAAACTGAACGTTAGCTGCTGCAATATCAAGTATTTTATCTGAGTTGCTTTTACCTTATAAAGTTTAAATTATATTAAAGACTACTTTACCTTTGTATAAACAAAAGAAGTGCATTTTATCAAACAAAAAAAGTAGAAATGTAATTTTGTTAATTTTCTTCTTTCCTTGCACTAGTGCAATACGTAAGAAACTCAATAAATTAACGACGGACAGGTAACCATTTAACCTTGGCATCTAGTGCAATCTGGAACTATTTTTAAATTGAAATGTACTGAGTTTGACAGAAGTCAACGCCATTATGGGCACAGTCCTTTCATACTTATTTCACCTCTGATTTTGCATCACTGTCAAAATCTCAGTGATCTTTATTATCCTTATAATAAGGTTGCTGTTGGGTTACTGCTGCTGACAAGTCTGTGAAAATCACAACGATCTTTATTTTCCTTAAAATAAGGTTGCTATTGGGTTGCGGCTGTCGGAGGAAAAATAACTGTCAATGGACAAATAAAGTACTGGCTTTCAAGCATGGAATTAGTAAGTAATATATACTTCAAGATATTGGGTAGGTAGGACTTTCCTTTAGACAGTCTCCCACCTTCTTGTTTATGAGTGGCGTTCTATTAATTGAAAAGTATAACTGTATTAAGTATGTTAAGGTACCTACATACATACGATGAAGGGTTTTGGTTGACTTTTATTAAACAAAGTAGATTGATTGATTGTAGAATTTTGCATATAAACTGGTTTTAGGGTGTTTTGTGTTTTGATTTAATTTTAAATTCGGTATTATATTAAAGTTGTTTGTTCAAGAAAGCATGGCCAGATCGGCCTGCAAGAGACCCTTTGCATGATAGATCGTAACGTATTCGTACTGTCGAAGATAGTAGGTACCAAGTAAGTACCAATGTGACTTTTCAATTCATTTGTTCTTTCTGGGTGAATCTTGGACATTACTGAGATCGGTGATGGAGCACATCGTGAGGAACCTAATATATGCTTAGTTATTATTTATAAAAGAAATATAAACCTGGACTTACTTGTAGCCAAAAGAAGTCTGAAATCGCCAAGAAAATGAGTTTTCCCAGATATGAGACATAGCTAGATCGATTGTTCGCTCCCGTAATATTGCAACTTTAATCGAAATCGTTAGAGCCGTTTTCGAGAACATGATTATGTTCATGATAACAAACAACTTTCACTATGGGAACAAACATGAAATCGCGAAAAAAATCAGCTTCCCATACATTCATGTTCACATAACTCGGCAAAATGTAGGGAGCAGCAGATTTTTTTTTTTCGCGATTTCTGGTTTGTTACCATAGTAAAAGTTGTTTGTTATCATGAGCATAATCATGTGTTTGGGTATCGGTCACTAATTATCAGTCACCCTATATATTATACTAAATACATAATAATATGAATATTTGTCATGCATTACTAACTAACTTGTCTTTTTTATATGCACATGTTTCTGTGATAAAACATTTTTCTTTCATTCATCTACAATTTTCTCTTATTCAACAGTTTCTTCTTCTCCTCCTCTTATATTGGCATGTACCACATGACCACTAAACCCGTGGTTAAATTATTAGCCCATCAGTTAGCAAGTGGACCAATGGCCGCTGGAGCAGAATAGTCCTGAAGCGGAGACTGCGTATCGGCCAGCGTAGTTTAGGATGCCCCCAACTACATGGATTAACGACCTAAAAAATGTGGCTGAGTCAGGCTGAATGCGGAAGGCGGAGGACAAGGTGTTGTGGCGCAGCCTGGGAGAGGCTTGTGTCCAGCAGTGGACTGAAATGAACTGCCGGAAAGCTCCACTTAGTTAGTATTGAAGTATTGCTACTCGCGGAAGCTACATATTTGAATGCACCGCAGTAAGTGCATCAAAAGCCGGTTATCATACTAAATGCTTAGCATACGCAGTGGCATACTCTAAAGGTCATTAGCTAGACTAGATATATTTTACGTTAAGTCAGCGATTCGTGCTCAACGTTGCAAAGTGTATTAACGGCATCGAGTTTATACACTACATGAGTAGCTTTATATTGTTGAGGGGCTTGTGGCTAAGTAATAACAGCCGCACGGATCGATTGAGCAGTTTAAGCTACGCTTGCCGCGGTTGGTCGTGGATGGGTGATCATCTTTACATACTAAGACCCGCCCGTGCCTCGGAAAGCACGTTAAGCCGTTGGTCCCGGCTGTCATTCGTGGACCTTTGACAATCGTTACGGGTCGTCAGAAGCCCGAAAGTCTGATAACCAGTTTTACCAAGGGGTATCGTATTACCCAGTTACTGGGTTGTGGAGATCAGATAGGTAGTCGTTCCATGTGAAATACTGGTATTAAGCTGTATTCGGTTAGACTGGAAGCTGACACCAACATAGTTGGGAAAAGGCTAGGCAGATTGATGATGGTGGGTAGCTTTCTATGATAGTGTGGTTATGGTCATATATCATATTTACTATAAAGGTTAGAAAAAGTGTTTTGCAGTCGTTAAGCAAATTGTATTTTTTTTGTCCATTTGCCTGTTACACTATTCACTTTGCCTGAACTACTATAATTGTTCAACCATTAAGGAACGTTATTTTTGAACAAATTAGTATAGCAGACCTAAAATCTTGAAACTCAACCAAAAACAAAAATCATCTCAACACGTTTTTGCAAGCAACACCAGTACAACATATTCTGTTTTAAAACCGTCGGAAATTAAATTTCGAAAAATAAGACCATGAATTACGGAAAAAGAATAAAAATTATATCGTTTTATAAAGCCAGCTCTGAAATGGAACCTACAATAAAAGCAATCACCGCGAGATTGGAACAGCTACCTTGTATTGTAAGAAACGTAGTACTTACTACTATTAGGCTGAAGACACACTGGAACTTCACTTGGTGCTTAGAACTAAACAGCGCTTGGTTTTACCTTTGCGATGGTCACACTGATGTTTGGTGCCACGCTGCATGACTTATTTATACTTAGTGATTCTCCCAGTGAACAAGGCACTGATACCACTAATTTACAAACATTTTAGTGATATCTCGATTATATATTTTTGACAGATTTGTCATGCAAAATGTGTCAAAAACACAATCGAAATTCCACTGAAACGTTAGTAAATTAATGGAATTAGGGCTCATGTGAAACACACAAAGCAAATCATCTAGCACCTGATACCTAGCTGAGCATGTCACGTACTCACCAAGCGTTACAAAGCGAAACTGCTAGCTGTGTGTCTTCGGCCTTAGGTTCCTCCTGTTCGAATTGTATTGGATCCTTTTTCTTAGGACTTTGATATCTTTAGTACTGTTTCCTATAGTACTTCGTATGATATTTTATCCTTCTTCCTTTAAAGGCTAGCAAGAAAGAAACAATAGTTCTATATCTCACATTTCTTCACAAACTGTTCATTGGGGTAGTTGACTGTAGCGAGGCTTCTTGGTAAGCTGCATATAAGTGCACCATCTCGCTTGCCGTGCAAATGCAACTATGCCTTTTCGATGTGCCGGGATCCAAAACAGACCTCGGATACTTCGCCGTGTTGCCAAGGCTTTTTTTTTATTTTGTTTGTGGATGGCAAATCATCAAATGACTTCTCTCGCTCTGGGCGGAGCGGGGAGCGTGTCAGACTTTTACAGACTAAAACCCACCCGTGTTCCTTCAGTTGCCCGTGCCAGGGCCACGGTATCTCTTTCGAACAACCCGCGACCCCGGCGGCATCGGCTCTATTGGACCCCATCACTGCTGACATCTCTTTGAAGCGCGCGTGGAACACAACGCGCCGGCGACCCGGGCCTGGTCCTTATCGGAAGGCGAGCTGCCCATTGCTCGTCGTCCGCAAGCCCGCGCCTACGGTGGCCGGGAATCGGCAATAGATTCCCGCTGCCCAGGGCGTGTTGCCAAGGCTCTGTTGGCAGAATAACGAAGTATCGAAGCGTAATGAATTGGATATTACGAGTAAATGCAAAATATAAAAGTTTCAAACATTTATAAAATTCATAATATCCAAGTTTTATTAATTTTGCCTGTTGTCTTGTTTATTATTTTTTGTTATCATTACTCATTTTTTCATTTCATTTCATTTTGTTTCCTTTCTATGAGTTTGGTGTTGTATGTTTTGATTTATTTTATTTTTTTCGCTTTAATTTACTGTACTTATCTACCTAGATTATAACAGAATAAACAGAATAATTGTGGTATACATTAATTTGAAGCGCACTCTAGTATTTGTCCCTGTACTTGTGAACTTGCATGAAATCGTGTAGCCACTGTTGGAGATCCAAATAAATACATAACGATTGCTTTAATTTCCAATGTTGTACAAAATATTGCAAACTGAATAAACATTCGATTCTGTAAAATTCACTCTTTGCTTTCGAAATTTGGTGTAGAAATATAGCTTAGCTTCACTTTCTGCTCTTTCCTCACAAAACACAGAGCATCCTTTATTACACGACTGCCCCAAAAAGGAGTGTAATGTTTTCAGGGCTCATGTATGTTTGTGAGTTTCTTTATTCAACCATAACTTTTGAATGCCTGGACGGATTTCGATGTATGGGGTATTTTTAGAATCCTTACATCATCCCGAGTGACATTGGCAATTTAAAAAAAAAATTAATATGGCGGCAGTATGACTCAATTTTCAAAATATGTAAAAAAAAAATCTTCAATTATTACCATATGAAAGGCCTTGATGAGCACATTCCAAAATAAGCTACTTATATAATTTATTGGCATAAATTTTACATAGGAAGGGTGTTCATGCAAACAAACATCTTTGGTTTCAAACGATTTAATCAGGCTTTAGTAGGACTGCGAATGTCTGAATTGCCACTAAAATGTATAAAATTTAAAAAAAATATTAAAAAATTAAAAAACACGACTGCCATGCCAGAAAACGAACTAAAAAGTATAAAACAAGTTGCATTCCCTGACTAAACAGATAAATAAAATTGACATTGCATTTGGGGGACCTCTTAGATATATATAAACCATTTTTTACAAAAAAATACAACCGACTTCCAAAAACAACACTACAAAGTAAAAAATAACTTTAAATAAAGTCCGTTGTATTTTTTTGTAAAAAAGGGTTTTATTTACACTGATTTTAGATTAGTTCAACTTAGTTTATATTCACCTGTAATGCAATAATCATGTAAGTACTACCCTTGACTCTGAAAATATCGCAATTCCGACCCCCAAGATACAGGCATACGTCTAGTTTGAGGGTCACCGGCCAATCTGATCTTGTACAACCTGATTGTTATTAAATAAAATTTGAATCTGACTTTGAATAAACGAACATATTTATGGACCTAGTCTGAAATAAAGTTTGATTTAATTTATTATAATTCAGCTGTCGAGAGAATGCACTCTTGACACCTGTCAGTTGGACAATGTCTAGCAGTAATTAGTAAGCATACAATTCGATAATACATACTCGTTCGTATGAAACTTGTAATTGTAAAGAACGCATTGTCTGTCGTCCTAAAGGAGTACCTACCAGAAAGCTAGGTATTATTTTGACTTTAAAACTAAACTTTGTCAGTCTTTGGCGTCCAAAATACCATCGAAACGATTATTGGACCTATTTGAACAATATTTAAACACACCAACAAACTCTGTATTCATAAATTTTCTCTTAAATTTCCACAGTATAATCCTCCAATTACTTCCACAAACATTGCAGATAACACGAACTTTGCAAATAAAAATGAAAATCCAGAACAAAAATGTAGTATAAATCCGATACAGACTCGACCTAAGCCGTATGCATACATGGAGAGGCTCAACTGAACAAGCGCACTAGAGGGCCTAGACCAAGCCTAGACAAAGTGTCGTTCTATCAGCGAAAGCGACGATGAAAAAACTTTTTTACAAAAAAATACAACCGATTTCCAAAAACAACACTACAAAGTAAAAAATAACTTTAATTTCGGAAGTCGGTGTCTGGTTAAATGTATTTTCGTTTTTTGCCACCGACTTCCGAAATTAAAGTTATTTTTTACTTTGTAGTATTGTTTTTGGAAGGCGGTTGTATTCTTTTGTAAAAAAGTTTTTATTTTCCACTTTTTAGTTGTGGTACCTACCCCACACAAATTTTAATACCGATACGAATTATAAAACAAACTAGAACATCATCCATATAAAAGTGGGGGAAAAATACGTATTATTGAAGCTTACTCTAAAACTACCCATACAAAGTTAATCAATTTTATATGGGACTAACTTTGATGTATAGGGTATACGAGTACATCAAAGTTAGTCCCATATAAAATTGATCGAATAAAACAATTTTTTTTCAAATCTGACGACTCTGTAAAAAGTTATGCGTGGTCATACATAAAAAAATAATAAAAAACATACGTGTCGAATTGAGAACCTCCTCCTTTTTTTTCGTCGGTTAAAAAGTAAAAAATTACATAAGCTAAAAGATAACCTAAAAGCTTCTGTCAATCTTGTTGAAAGTTGAGAGAAATACGTAGGTAACGCTTTGAAAGCGATGGCCACTTGTTTATGCCCTCTGCCGCGTCTGTTGGGGCCTGAACACTAAAAGTGAGAGAGATTTATTTTTAGCTGTCGCTCTAGCCGCAGGATGCGCTTAGGACTTGAGTTCTTGCCGTACACAGTACGCATTCTTATGAGATGGGGTAACCCTTGAAAACTTGAAAAAGGAATGCCTTTAACTTTGACAGTTCAACAACATTCATTCATTCATTTATGTTGATGAGCAGACAAATTATTCAAACATATGAAGCAATGGAGCTCGTGGCTAAGTAAGAACAGCCGCACGGGTCGATCCATCAGATTAAGCTACGCTTGCCGGGGTTGGCCCGTTGATGAGTACATACCGATGGACTCCTCCGTGCCTCCGAAAGCACGTTAAACCGTTGGTCTCGGCTGTCATTCGTAAGTCTTTGACAGTCGTTACGGGTCGTCTGAAAAAAAAAAAAAAAGCACGAAAGTCTGATAACCAGTCTTACCAAGGGGTATCGTATTAACTAGTTATTGGGTTGTGGAGGTCAGATAGGCAGTCGCTCCATGTAAAATACTGGTATCCAGTTGCATCCAGTTAGACTGGAAGCCGACCCCAAAATTGTTGAGAAAAGGCAATGTCAATTCAATATAGACTTAGGTAGTTCCAAATACCCATAGATCTGTTTTTTTTTTTGTGTTTCTATGCAATGACTAAATGTTTTGTAAAAGGAGCTCTAATCCTGCCGACAAACTTTTTATTTTTATATCTTTCGAATTGTGTCATCATTCGTTTAATTCATTCATTCGATCAACTTCCAATCATGACTAAAGAATTAGGCGCTTTGACTTTTTTCACAGTTGCCCGGACCTGACGTCTCAGTGCTGCCACCACAGAAACCTAAATAATAAGGCACTATTATTTAGATTTCTGTGGCTGCCACCTAGTGAACATCATTTTAAACCCTCATTGAGATGCTTTTTTTTTATCGTGGAGATATGCTCATGCATACTGCATTACCACGGGGAGATAGTGCAGTTATGTGGGACTCTAACCCACTAAAACTCCACGGTGTCCTCCTCTGCTGCTTAACGGCGTTAGCACTCATCCGTGAACTCATTGGGATGCTAAAGGTAAAACTGATCACAGTATTATAGTCAAAACGAATAATGCAACAGCAGATTGAGTTGCAACATCCATAACTCATATAGTTATAAAGTTACTGGAGATAAAGTCGGAACACGATTAGTGTTTGTGAGTAGAAGTTTTGAAGTTTTAACGATAAACAACTTTAAGCGGAATCATTAAAAGCAGAGTTTGCTTAATGAAGTGAGCTGAGTGTTCGGATTGTGGAATTAAGTTTTTGATAAATAATTGAATAGGTACCTATAGAGGCCTCTTGACATTAATGCACGTCTTACTGGTGGTAGTAGTCAATTTTAATTATTATCTTTACATTTTTTTTATAAATCATCAAAGCTCTGACTTCTACAACCAAGCTAAATAATTATACAGGGTAATTTTAAATTGGCTAGCTAAATACCATAGACGCGATAAGTATACAATAAAACAATAAAAATATATTTTTATGGGTTATCGACCGCACTTAGGCCTCTGCCTCGAATTTTGCGGGCAGCGGGGCGGCAGCGGCGGCGGCGCGGGAGCGGCCGGATTTTATGCGTAAAAACCATAGATATATGAAACGTAAAAACAAATGGACCGGACCTCGAAAACAGCGGCGCGGAAGCGGGGCAGGACAATGTGAGACGCGCCGCCACCGCCGCCGCCCCGCTGCCCGCGAAATTCGAGGCAGAGGCCTTACTGTCACTTGAAATACGAGTATTAGTTTACAAAATCTGTTGTTTTTTGTGTAAACTTCACAGGCGTGATGAGTGTCGATATCTGAATAAGATAAAACATAAGAAAACAGTTTTTTTCCAACTTATAATTCAAGTAATAACACTAACAGCGGCCATTGACCTCCCAATAAAATAGGCAGTCATGGGGACTACCGACCGAAGTGAAAACTTAAACGCGGTGTCTCGATGATGCGGTGACGCGAACTCGTAAGATCGCTACCAAAAATCACTCAACGCGCATAAAGCAGTTCTTTAAAAACATCAAATCTTTTTATTTTTCACTAGCTTTTACCAGCGGCTTCGCCCGCGCGGATGTCGGAAAATATCCCACGGAAACATACTACCGGGAATTCCTTCCTTATTTCTTGTCTACATTATAAAGGGAACCTTTGTGCAAAATTTCAGTTTTCTAGGTCCAAGGGTTTGGGCTGGGCGTTGATGAGTCAGTCAATCAGTCAGTTAGGACTTCCTTTTTATTTTTAAAGATTTTATCGTATTTAGATATCTATACCCATCGCGTCTGCGGAGTTTAGCTTGCCAATTTAAAATAACCCTGTATGAATGAGTTCAAGTCAATAAAGCAAAAGATGAGTTTTTCTCAATCATCAGTAAATATTATTTCAAGTTGAAGTTGTTAATACCTATGGAATAGGGCCTTGGACAATAAACATGAAATAATAATTTACCATGTGCAAAATCTCATAGGTCGATCGACTCGTTTCAAGATTAAACATTTATCTATACGTAGACCCGACAACAACCCATTTGAATAGGCTTTTGTAATGCAAATGTAGCTAAAATATTTTGTGTGAAAAGGAAACCTTGTAAGGGTCTATTAAATTTTATTTGTCGCTAGGCTGGTCCTGGTCCCTTTTAAGAGAACTTGAGAAATCGCTCGGTTAGCTACTTCACTATATCAATATATTTCGTAGTTCAATATACACGTTGTTGAGGAGGACGATGTTGCCATGCTAAGGTACGTATGCGTAGGTTTAGGTACCTTTGTATTCAAATGTTATAATGTCGTATCTCCATGAATTTAACTGTGTGTACCTACATAAATAATAAAATAAATAAATAATTATTTTAGAACGCAACGTCCTTGAAGTTAATTGTATGGCTTTAAGACAAAAAGACAATATAACTGAGTAGGTACCTATACCTTTGCATTGCTATCAAAGCTTCAACTTCAGTGATTTTCAGTTACCACATTATCGTTAAAAGCAGACATAACACATTAACTGCAGTCCTTGTTAAAAGCAATAATTACTATCAAACTAGTAAGTATGTGCGGTGAAGGTAAAGCCAGGCCAGGCGTACTCCGCATTTTAGGTATGAAGCCACAAGTACGCGGCGGCTCGACTTGTCTAATTCAGTGTGGGTTGCCGCACTTCGGCCTGGGTGCACTTCGGTCTTTACCTATGAAATTGCCGTTCTGCAGTATTGGCCATTTCAAATCAAAATAATTTTTGTTTGGCTAAGAATTCTAATTTCAAATTAATTTTATTTTAAAAACATGGATTTTTTTTTCCAAAAGTAGTCATTTGTTTATTGATTAGTGTTACATTTTCATCGCATTTCAATCTTTTTCGTCATCATGGATACGTTAAAAATTCGAGTAATTATGGAATATGAGTACCGTCGTGGCAGCAACGCGGCACAAGCGGCACGCAACATCAACGACGTTTACGGAGCTAACACTACAATCCAACGCACCACTTGTTATTGGTTTGCTCGCTTCCGTTCTGGAAATTTCGACCTGTAAAATGAACCTCGCGGTCGTCCGAAGACTTTGGTCGACAATGACGAATTAAAGGCGATTGTGGAAGCTGATGATACACACAATCTACGGCTGAATTAGCAGCAGCTTTCGACGTTAGCGTCAAAACAATATTGGTCCATTTGCGTCAAATTGGCAAGGTAAAAAAGCTTGACAAATGGGTGCCCCACGAACTCAATGATCGCCAGCGCGAAGTACGCGTCGACTTCGATTAATACAAATAAAAAATGCATGAAAAAAATTCGTTTAATTTTTTTCATACAAAACGGCAATTTCGTAGGTAGACCTATTATTAGTCACACACGCGCCGCGTCGCCGTCGTAAAAGAAGACAACCCTTAGGCCTCGTTTACGGAGATGTGGGGCGTCGCGCGTCGCGTTGAGCGGCGCGGACTGCACTAGATTCAAATATAGGGCGTTCTTTAAGAGCGTTTACGGAGAAGCGATTTTTAGCCTCGTATGTGGCGGGTGAAGCAACGGGCGACGCCGCGGCGGACGCGGAGGGAATCGCGGCGGGTTTCACGACTTTCACGTTCCGTGACACCATGTGCGCCGCCGCGTGCGACACAGTGAGCGCCACCGTGTGCACCGTTCAAGCGCCACCGCTTGCGCCGCCGCCGCGTGCGTGCCATAAACGGAAAAAACGCTTGACGCCCTGCAGCCCGCCCCGCGCAACGCGCCGCCTGACGCCCCGCGTCTCCGTAAACGAGGTCTAACTAGTCAGGAGGTAAAAGAGTTACGTGATAGAAAGAGAGGCAACTTCTAGGTGCATATAACTGTAGGTTATTAACCTGAGTTGCACTTTATTGTGTCGTTGCAGGAGTGGCTATTTTATTTAAACGTTTTTGCGGAGTGGATCTTCTGTATTTGTACTATTATGTATTCTGTGGCTACGATTACATATTTGAAAAAATATTTCATTTTAAGCCGGTGTACCTGATTGGATTTCCCTTATGGCACACAAACTTCATTTTACATACTTCCATACAAACTTTCGTCACCTTTTTAACACCTATATGGGTTGAATTTTTAAAAATCCTTTATCAGTGTCTGTGTCAGTTTTCTTTACCACCTTCTATCTAAAAGAAACTTGTTCAAAATTGAATTCTCCTAGACCCTGGGGTAAAAGCTGTGTGTTGGAGTATTGGCTGTCAGTGAAGGAATGAATTTAAGATTATTATTACTTATAGAGAAGTCGTCGTAGGGGTAAGAGCAGTGGTGGCCCAGTGGGAACGGCCCCGACTTCCGAGTTGTAGGTCGTGGATTCGAACCTAGACAGGCGCTTTACTTTGTGTAATTTATTTCTTCACCACTGCTCTCTGAACTGTGAAGAAAAACATCGTGAAGAAACCGGCAAGTCCTATAATCAAAAATTCGAAGACATGTGACATCTATCAACCTGCACTGGGTCCTCGTGGTGGATTACAACCCACTCCCTCTCACAGAGAGGAGCCTGTATCCCAGCTGTGGGAACATTATAGGCTGATTATGTATATGGAATTCAGAGAAAAAAGGTAAAATTCAACAACATTTCAGTCACGAACTCGCCGAACCAACCGAATCATTCAAAAATTAACTGTTACAGCCAACTAGCCAAGATCATCCAAAATTAATCTGTCACAATGTCGCATTTCCCATTTACATAACATAAGACTTAATACCAACAATCTACATAGAAGCTGACACAAACACAATATCGAAGTAATCAACATGTTGGAATGCTCTAACCAGTACTAATATAACTAAGTGGAACAGAACTGGTCTAACCAACCAGAACCAATTACTTGGTAATTGGTCGATGTCGATGCAGTTCTATGTTGTGTTCATTATTAGGAATAGAACACACAACTAAAACTTTTCCAAATCCAGCTTATTTATGAATCGGGTACACGCGATGATAGGTGCACTACTACAAAACGTGGCAGTTCCAAACTTTGCAGCTTTACCTCTGTGGGGGGTTATCTCTTCTTAGGGACAGGCGCGACGTTCGTACTAATTCGGAAACACGGAGATTATCGAAACGCATAGTTATCGGGTTTAAGAGCTTGTAATACCTCAGCTCAAATTCAAATTCAAATTCTTTATTGCAATCCATAATGTACATATGCAGGTGTTAAAATACAATTGGAAGAAACAATTATGGACCCTGTCGGGCACAGCAAAATTATAAAAATAGGTAGGAGAGAGGAAGAGCGCTTTTATCCATAACACTAAAACAATTAAAATAGGTAGACTTTTCTCGTTGTAATCATATCATTAATTTATATAGAAATTAATTATTTTATTTGATTTTATCATTCGTTTTTTTTTATATTTTTTTTTATTCTATCTATTTATTATTTGTAATATTATTATATTCCAGTCTCAAATTCATATTTTACCCCCACTTCCCCACGCCGGGTGGCTATGGAATAACTTTTTCATTTCTCATACTCGGAAAGTACTATTTGTTTGATCCGAGTAGCGGGTCGAAGACGCTGCTCCCCACCTTTGGTCGGGAAACACTCATAGTAATTGCTTCCCTCTCTAGGGCGGGAATGAATTTTAAAAATAGAATTAAATTTGATCAGGGAGTCGGCTACGAAAATTTTACATAATTAAAAAAATATCGAAAAAAAAATTCTGCGGTCTTGTGTAAGTATAAACAGCCAGTGTGAATATTAAAAAAAATAACTAGTAAACGGGACGGCCTGCGGCGGTGACGCGGTGTGTTCCATCTTTAAAATTTAAAAAAGAGTATAATTTGGCGGGATACTAACTCTGTCAGCTGTACCGAAATTCAAAATCTCGGTTCTAAAGACTAATATTAGATTAAAAATTAGTTCAAGCGATTCTGAAATATTGACCCCACATTCGGTTGAAGACGAGGCAAATACAGTAATCGAAAATCTTTTGCCACAAATTTCAAAGGAAAGGTACTTAATACAATGACTTTATGAAGTGGCGAGCAAACAAGAAAGTAAAATCATTTTCCGAAATGTTTCTTATATACTTTAATGGACTATCTAGCAAAATACAGCCTTCTACGCTATGGAGCAGGTGTTCAATGCTCAAGAGTACACTAAGTGTAAAGCACAATGTAGATTTGAAAAAAAATCCATAATCTAACATCGTTTTTGAAAAGACAGTCTCAGGGGTTCAAGAGCCCACATTCGGTTGAAGACGAGGCAAATACAGTAATCGAAAATCTTTTGCCACAAATTTCAAAGGAAAGGTACTTAAATACATACAATGACTTTATGAAGTGGCGAGCAAACAAGAAAGTAAAATCATTTTCCGAAATGTTTCTTATATACTTCAATGGACTATCTAGCAAAATACAGCCTTCTACGCTATGGAGCAGGTGTTCAATGCTCAAGAGTACACTAAGTGTAAAGCACAATGTAGATTTGAAAAAAAATCCATAATCTAACATCGTTTTTGAAAAGACAGTCTCAGGGGTTCAAGAGCAAAAAATCTAAGGTTTTCACCTCTCACAAAGTGGGAAACATTTTCAAATGAAGCTCCTGACGAGATATAGTTGGCAGTAAAGGTAAGCTATAAACGTTTATCTAGGTAGGGAGAGGTCTTTTACTCTAAAAATTAACGTTGTTTCCAACGTCTTTACTCTGATATGTGTTATAGATGGGTTTGCATAAAAAGACGCAATGACATTGACCAACTTGCGTACAGTCCTACCAACTTATCTGTGTACTGAAAGAGGACGGCACCGTCGATGCGTCGACACAATCGAATGCCATGCGTCGGCACAATCGAATGAGATTTCAACATGACGGCCGTAGTTCCAATTTTCGACATTTCACAGATAAGCTGGTAGGAGTGTATACTGAGAGTAAAGACGTTGGAACGGCGTCCATTTTAAGAGTAAAAGATCTCTAGGTAGGTTTATTTTACCTACATACCTAAAAGATAAATACTGACAAAATTATGTTTTTCACAGGTGGTATTGATACTCGGAATGAGCGGCGCCTGCAGAAGCAGTGAGCTTACAAATCTAACAATTAACGACGTTGAAAATCAAGGCCAGTTATTACTCGTAAAATTGACTAAAACGAAAACAAATATTGAGCGCACGTTTGTAGTAAGTACGAGAAGAGTTTACACAAATAGTAAAAAAATATAAAAAAATCAGGCCTAATGACATAAAAACGGATCGGTTTTTTCTCAACTACCAAAAGGGAAAATACTATAAACAAGTGATCGGTAAAAATAAAATCTCAAGTATAAAAATAAAAGCAGATAGCAACATATTAGAATTTACCAAACTGTGAGCAGTATACCGGGCATTGTTATAAAAGAACGTCAGCGACACTGTTAGCCGATTCTGGGGCTAACTTGACAATGTTAAAAAGACATGGAGGATGGAAATCCAGCACAGTCGCGGAAGGCTACATTGAGGATTCTGTCCAAAATAAAACTAAAATTTCAAACAAATTAACTGAGACTATAATTTACATCCCAATTCGCCTCAACCAACTACTTCAAGGGAGTCTCTGCCATGGCTTCCACCGTCTAATAAAAAAAAAAAACCATTGTTCCCTAATTTTACAGATATCCAGGAAAGCCAAATTTGTCGAAAAAAAAAATTTAACTATAAATTTCACTAATTGTTCTAACTTCTAAATTCATTTATAATAGGTACTACACATGTATTTTTTAACCGATTTCAAAAAGGAGGAGGTTATCAATTCGTCGGAACCTTTTTTTTTTTTTTTTTTTTTATGTATGTTCCCCGATTACTCGAAGATGGCTGGACCGATTTGGATTATTTTATTTTTGTTTGAAAGGGTATACTTCCCAGGTGGTCCCATGATCATCAGGTCAGGATCTGATGATGGGATCCTGGAGAAATAGAGAGAACTCTTCCAATTGTATAGGCACACTTGAAGCGATTTGGATAGTTTTTGGAAGAGTACTTTCTTGGAGTGGTCCTATTTCAATTTGGTGAAGATCTGATGAATAACTTCTGAGATAGGCAACGGAACTCCTCAATAAATGATAGCAAATGGACTGGGATTGCTGAAATCTCATGTCTGTTTGTTGTTCACACCAGTTCATAACATAACATCACGCCAGTACGCTGTGAAGGGCACACTTGAAGCGATTTGGATAGTTTTTGGAAGAGTACTTTCTTGGAGTGGTCCTATTTCAATTTGGTGAAGATCTGATGAATAACTTCTGAGATAGGCAACGGAACTCCTCAATAAATGATAGCAAATGGACTGGGATTGCTGAAATCTCATGTCTGTTTGTTGTTCACACCAGTTCATAACATAACATCACGCCAGTACGCTGTGAAGGGGTAAGTAAGCACATGTGAACCACTAAAAAGTGAAAAATAAAAACTTTTTTACAAAAAAATACAACCGACTTCCAAAAACAACACTACAAAGTGAAAAATAACTTTAATTTCGGAAGTCGGTGGCAAAAACGAAAATACATTTAATCAGACACCGACTTCCAAAATTAAAGTTATTTTTCACTTTGTAGTGTTGTTTTTGGAAGTCGGTTGTATTTTTTTTATCAATAAATATTTTAGAAAAACTGCTATTTTTGACTTTCCTTATCACGGGTGAAAGTCACCAATTCCCTTCCACCCAAGTATAACAATCTACTATTACGTTTAATGCTTGTATCATTCTTGCTTCTAGCATTATTTTCAACTTGCTTGAATTAGAAAAAACAATAAAAAAAACCGGCCAAGTGCGTGTCGGACCACGCACAATGAAGGGATCTGTAGTTGAAATGAATTTATCTCAAAAAAACATTGTAATCCCAAAAAAAAAAATGTTTATGTGATAAAATTATAAATTAACAATTTTCGGTGTTTTTCCTTTACTTGTGCTGTGAGACCTTGCTTCTTGCCTTTTCTTTTGAGATACGGAACCCTAAAAACATTGTCACATACAGCTACCCCAAGGAAAGTATGCACTTCGGAATCTTCGTGTTTCCGAATTAGTGAGAACGTCGCGTCACAGAGTAATCCCCCACAGAAGTAAACCTTCTGGTGGAAATTTTTGTGGTACAAGTTGGTAAGAAATATTATATTAAAATCGTTTTGTATGCAGCATCAATTCACTCAAACATTTTTGAGAGGAGCTCGTGGCTAAGTAATAACAGCTGAAAGGGTCGATCCATCAGGTTAAGCTACGCTTGCCAGGGTTGGTCCGTGGATGGGTGATCATCTTTACATACTGATACTTCTCCATGCCTCGGAAAGCGCGCTAAGCCGTTGCTCACAGGATCATTCATGGAGTTTTGACAGTCGTTACAGGTTGTCAGAAGCCCGAAAGTCTGACAACCAGTCCTACTAAGGTGTATCGTATTATCCAGTAACTGAGTTGTGGAGGTCAGATAGGCAGTCGCTCTATGTGAAATACTAGTTATCAGCTGCATCCGGTTAGACTGGAAACCGATCACAACATAGTTGAGAAAAGGCTAGGCTAGTCGTTTCCAATATCCCTTAATATTCCTTCGTTGTTCATTTTAATTTTAATATACCTACATACTTTATAACCTGAAATGTCAAGGACTATATAAAAATATTTGGTATTACAGTGACAGCAGAACACTGACTCCTAACTCACAGGATCACCTAGTTTAGGAGTCAGAGTTTACCTTATCCGTATGACCTTTAGTTAAGCAATGTCAAAGGTTTTAGTATCAAAGATTTAAAAAAAAATATTGATTAAAACAAATTTCTTTCATAAAATCCTTATACCAACTAATGTAGCTACAAAGAGTAAGGAGTCTGCACCTTGTTTATACGCCAGATCATTGCGTTCCATACCCTCATACCATACAGTTAAAAAGAAAATCAAAGCAAACTCACCCTTATTTCAAACCGTTAATTGATACAAAGAGCGTCACCAGCACGCCATTAAAACTAATCGCCAACCATTCCCACCGAAGAAACTGGCGCTCGCCTTTGTAAAATTAAAAATGGTAGTTGTTACGGCATCTGTAATGGATGCATTAGGTTTTATTAGTATTTTCTTAGATGTAGGGGTTACAGCGGGACATATTGATTACAAATTCAGATTAAGAGGGCTAGATTGAATAAATGATATTATTTACTAGTTCGCTAATTGATTACATTTTTCAAAAAAGCATCTTTTCATTTAGGAGGCTATCGAGCGCGCAGTGGCGCCCTCATCGTTTGTTTGGTTATTTCTTTTATAATGAAAATGCAGAAAATAAGCCGGAACAGTTGTGCTCCGACTATACGTTATTATTATTCCGGCTTATTTTCTGCATTATCATTCTAATATAAAAGAAAGAGTCAAACAAACGATGATGACGCCACTGAGCGCTCAGTAGACTCATAACATTCTTAAAAATTTGGTCCCGTGTTAGCGAGAGAGGTGGCAAAATGCGATAGCCCTCTTAAAAGGACAGCCAAAGGACCAACAAAAGTGTATAATTACATTTTTACTATAATATCACGCCTTGTTTCCTCGCACTCCCTCCTTCGCCTCCTTTTCGCCTTGTTGTTCCTTGTGTTTGTTCGCTTGTTTTGGTTGTTTGTGTTGTGTATGTGTTGTTTGTGTTTTTGTTTTTTGTTTGTTGTTGTTGTGTGCTTGTTTTGTGTGTGTTTGTTTCACGTGTTGTTTCAGAGAAGTACCTTTATTACACCCACATATCGCCGGTTATGTTTAAGTCCCATGTAATGAGGGGCGCGCCTATTGTCATCAATCAGGCACGAATCCAAACTCCGGGCTGCTACTGAAAGATTCCAGATAGAAAAATCCAATAACACTGTTGTGTATGTGAATAATAATGATGATTCTGTCGTCTCATGCGGACACGCCGTACGTAGTGGTGGGGCGAGGAGTAGATGACATCCCCTCCCTCAGGCACCTAACTGATGGCCGCTGGCTGGGACGGACGTGCGTGCGGTGTGTAAGTAGGGAGCCGATACTGCGGAATAGGTGATATAACCAAATATTACAAACACTGCCAGATCTGGGAATCGAATTTCAAAATTATGTACCTACAAATAACATAACGCTTGATTCAAGTAGTCGTTTTGCCAAATAAGGCGATAACACTTATCTCACTAAGTCGACTTACCTACTATGAATGTTTATTATGGACTGCAGGTCGAATGTCGTCGTCATATTCTTTTGGACATCATGCATTTGAAACAAAACAAAATCAAGCTATGTTTATCTATGTGTATCTGTGTGCGTCTATCTATTCCTTTGGATAAATAAACATTATTATTTATTTATTTTTAATTTTTATTTAAGCTCCCCCACACCCCTCCTACTTTAAAAGCGAACACACATACGAGTACTATATCCTTTGTAAAATTGTAATTAGTAGTTTTTTTATCACCTTTTATCCTATACTTAGGAAATACTTCTAATACAGGCATTTTCTGCTTAAAAGGAGGCGTCATTCACCAACAAAATGTTATCAACTGTGGTTAGAAATAAACACTTTTGTATTTTTTTTTTTTGTAAGCTGCCTAGCCTTTTCCGAACTATGTTGGGGTCGGCTTCCAATCTAACCTGATGCAGCTGAATACCAGTATTTTACATGAAGCGACTGCCTATCTGGCCTACCACAATCAACAGTTCAACGTGCTTTCCGAGGCAAGAAGGGTGGTCACCCATCCACGGATCGACCTCGGCATGCGTAGCTTAACCTTCGATCGACCCTTGCGGCTATTATTATTTGGCCACGATCCCCTCTCTGTATTACCTATAGCCACTAATTGGTAAAAAAAATAAGTAAATGGTTTTAATAGCAGAGAATACTGACAACGAAAATAATTGTAATCCTGTGCCCTAATTGCGTAATACACTTGCTCGCGCAAGTTTAGTAATAAGTTTGTTTTTAATCTCGGTAAAGAGATATGCGTCTTTACTATAATATTTCCGACCGCAGTTTTGAGCTATATTTCCTCCCCTCCCAATTCCCATACAACAGAACGAGAGGGATGTATATCTCACGAGCCGAATCAGAGGCATCTCCGCTGCAGCGACCAGCCAATCGCCGCACACATCCATTGTGACTTGAGAGAAATTATTGCAATGTGGAATCTGAGTTCTACCGCAAACCGCACCGCAAAGCGCTGCGCCGCAAATTAATCCACTACATTAACAAAAACTCTAAAACCTTTTTTTTATATATAAGTGTTAGCCGACACAAGTGTACCGATTAAAGTCCTCATGTAAAAGTGCACCACAGTGAAAGGAAGAAAATCAGTAAAACGAGGGACGTCAGATATGGCTGTCCTTGAGTCAACGCGTGTCATCCAGAAGGTTCTCAAGTAAGTCCATCTATCCCTATATTCTTACTCATAACCTCATGTTTCCTTTTGCTCAATTCTGTGTGTCGTCTAACATTCCACTCCACGAATGGTCCTTCGAAAGCCGCTTCAACTTATACTTACACCAACACTATCAATCGGAATTGGTTTCATTTTGACAGTATAACAACATTCATTTCGTCTTTTACGTTGTCGAACAGACACATTTTTCGAACATGAGAAGCAATGGATTAGCAATTTGCTTCGAAATGATTTAGATTCCGATCAATAGTGTGTTACGCAATTAGGGTGCTGAACGAGATCAACATAGTTCGCGTAACTAAAGTACGATTATTTAATACATAAACACATCCACAGCAATACAAAAGCTATCTAGAAGACTAATCATACGATCCTATTTGTGCTGGCGAGCTGAGGCACATGAATGGTGTGATAAAGAGCTGGTCATGTCAATGAGCACAATGGGAAGGCAATCATCTCCCACAACGTTATACAGGCTACGTTATTGAACTACAGCGTGGAGGATAGTAGCAGTAGGACAAGTTTGATACAGAAGTTAAAAACTACAAAATAAAAAATTGTCTTTTAGTTCTGTTAGGCTGTGTTCATACGCCTGTAATCCCCGAAGAGTGGGACAGAGGAGTACCTACCTAAAGAACACCCTCATTTCGCCAGTTATGTTTAAGCCCTATGTAATAAGGGGCGAGCCTATTGTCATCAACCGGGCACAAAACCAGACTCCAGAGGGCTTACTATGAGCTTTTATAGCAGGGCAGAAGTTTAACGGTTCCAGTGTGCGAGAGAGAGACGGAGCTATATACGATCCTTTTTCTCAACGGATCCATATTGGATCCATGATCTTTTTTAACCGACTTCAAAAAGGAGGAGGTTCTCAATTCGTTAGAACCTTTTTTTTTTTTTTTTTTTTTTATGTATGTTCCCCGATTACTTGAAGATGGCTGGACCGATTTGGATTTTTTTTTTGTTTTGTTCGAGAGTGGTTGGTCCCATATAAAATTGATTAACTTTGCTTCGGTAGTGTTTGAGTTAGCTTCAATAATACGTATTTTTTCCTTACTTTTATATGGATGATGTTCTAGTTTGTTTTGCAGGTAGTGGTATTTGAATTTGTGTGGGTAGGTACACAACTAAAAAGTGAAAAATAAAAACTTTTTTACAAAAAAATACAACCGATTTCCAAAAACAACACTACAAAGTGAAAAATAACTTTAATTTCGGAAGTCGGTGGCAAAAAACGAAAATACATTTAACTAGACACCGACTTCCGAAATTAAAGTTATTTTTCACTTTGTAGTGTTGTTTTTGGAAGTCGATTGTATTTTTTTGTAAAAAAGTTTTTTCACGTTATAGTACGGCCCCAGGCTGCTACTGAGGAATTAACTGTGATTTTTTTTGCGTTAAACTACTGTTTCAAAAACTTCTTTGTGGCAAGCCTTTATTATGAATTTACTTCGATGTTAGAAACTCTTGTTGTTAATATTAGGTATCCATTATATTAACAACAAGCGAGTTTTTAACACCATCCTTATACGTACCTACATCATTACATACACATACATAAATTCACGCCTTCTTCCCATGTGAGTAGGCAGAAACTACAGACCAACACCTGCTACCAACCTGCTACGATCGCACTACTCCTTTTGCTTCGTTTATGTTCATACACCTACACGCGTAGCATGACCACCATAGAAACGGGTTTTGTCGACAGAAGAATACACAAAATGACAGATTGTAGAAATATTTCTACGCATGCTACGAGTCTAAGTATGGCATTGTGTCATTTTGCCTATTCTTCCGTCGACAAAACGTCTTCATGCTACGCGTGCTGGTCATACACGCACGCCGTTTGCTGAAGAACATCACCAATAAGATCACTGTATGAGTTCCTATGGCGTCCCCTCCCGGCGTTTCCGTTCACATCTGCCCTATTAGTCTATGCCTTTCATTCATCCTCTTAACATAACCAAACCATCTATGCTAATCCATTCATCCTCACTCTTTTATTTAGGTTTAGTTACCAGACTAATTAGTGCCAGTCTTGAAAAAGAGCTGCCATTCGTTGTAGGTACTAAGCCCATAATTATTTGCTACTAATGAAGTTCTAGAAAAATAGCGATGTTACGAGGAGATAAGGATTTGTTTTATATAAAAGGGTTCTGATTAAACTATTGCTAAGTTATTTTTACGGTAAATTGTTTGAGTACAACACCGGATTATTCGGGTGGCAACAAACCTTCATAAAGTGTTATTTACTTACTTACCTACCTTGGTGATGGGTGACCATCTTTACATACCAATACCAAAACGGAAAGCATGTTAAGCCGTTGGTCCCGGCTGCCATTCGTGGATCTTTGACAGTTGTTACGGGTTGTCAGAAGCCCGAAAGTCCAACAACCAGTCTTACCAAGGGTATTATTACCCAGTAACTGGGTTGTGGAGGTCAGATAGGCAGTCGCTTCATGTAAAATACTGGTATTCAGCTGCATCCAGTTAGACAAAGGATAGACAGACGATGACTTACCTGTACTATTAATAAGTGGGTTCTAAAAAATAATTATATATATTAAGTATTTAAAAAGTAAACAAGTATTTTTTTATCGTGGTTAGTGTTTTTTTTTTTAAATCAAGTAAGATTGATGGTTTGGTGATAAATTGATATTTATTCAGTCTTCATATTATTAGGTCTTTACCTATGAAATTGCCGTTCTGCAGTACTGGCCATTTCAAATCAAAATAATTTTTGTTTGGCTACGAATTCTAATTTCAAATTAATTTTATTTTAAAAACATGGATTTTTTTCTCCAAAAATAGTCATTTGTTTATTGATTAGTGTTACATTTTTATCGCATTTCAATCTTTTTCGTCATCATGGATACGTTAAAAATTCGAGTAATTATGGAATATGAGTACCGTCGTGGCAGCAACGCGGCACAAGCGGCACGCAACATCAACGACGTTTACGGAGCTAACACTACAAACCAACGCACCACTTGTTATTGGTTTGCTCGCTTCCGTTCTGGAAATTTCGACCTGAAAAATGAACCTCGCGGTCGTCCGAAGACTTTGGTCGACAATGACGAATTAAAGGCGATTGTGGAAGCTGATGATACACAATCTACGGCTGAATTAGCAGCAGCTTTCGACGTTAGCGTCAAAACAATATTGGTCCATTTGTGACAAATTGGCAATGTAAAAAAGCTTGACAAATGGGTGCCCCACGAACTCAATGATCGCCAGCGCGAAGTACGCGTCGAGATGTGCCTTGCACTGCTCAACAGACACACAAATGAAGGAATTTTGAACCGCATTGTTACCTGCGATGAAAAATGGATTCTATTTGATAACTGCAAGCGCTCAGCAAGTTGGTTGGATCCTGGTTCAGCACCTAAACAATGCCCTAAACGAAAACTTACCCCTAGAAAAGTGATGGTCACTGTTTGATGGTCTAGCGCCGGTGTGATTCATCACAGCTTCTTACCGAACGGGGTGAGCATTACTTCAGATGTGTACTGTGAAGAACTGAACACAATGATGGAGAAGCTGGCACATCTCCAACCAGCATTGGTCAATCGCTCGTCTCCGCTGCTCCTGCACGACAACGCGCGACCTCATACTGCACAGCAGACGGTCTCCAAGTTGCAAGAACTGGGGTTGGAAGCTCTCCGTCATCCGCCCTACTCACCAGACCTTACGCCTACAGACTACTACTTTTTCCAGAATTTGGATAACTTCTTGCCGGGGAAAATATTCAATACCCGAGAGGCAGTACAAAATGCCTTTGAAGAATTTGTTGCCTCCCGTCCAGCTGATTTCTTTAAGAAGGGCATCAATAAACTGCCACTGCGTTGGTAAAGATGCATTGATTGCATGGGTGATTACTTCGATTAATACAAATAAAATGCATGAAAAAAATTCGTTTAAATTTCATAGGTAAAGACCTATTATTTTATTATAACTTTATTAAAATTTGACGCGCCTCCTACTGATAATAACTGGCGAAATGTAGGTATACAAAGTGGAACTGGAACTACGACATTAAATTAAAACGAGCACAGTACTAGTCCATCGAAACATTTTAAAACACGAAGATTAGTAGTTAATGGAAAATTCAAAAATTGCAATTTTCAAACAAAATAAATAGCAGAATCAACTGCATAAAAAGTAAACACGCTTTATCTACGAAACGTCACTGACCTGTTGCGCGGCGCGGTGCCGGACGCAGGAGGGGGGGGGGGGGGGGGGGGTCTGGGGGGGGCGTAGGTAGGTAGTAAAAGGGTCCCACATGACAGTCCACCGGCAGGCGGTCATTCATAAAAACTGTCAAAAACTGTTTTTATGAGGGACCGCCTGCCGGCGAACTGGAAATGTGTGGGGGCCCTAAAGTCGGAGAACAACAAATCAGCGGCATAAACTCTCTAAATTGCACGTTGTTAGTTAAAAGATCACTGATTGAATAATTAATCACATAATATCACATCACAATCAGAATTTACATCATCAATAGTCAAATTTTCAAAGTGTCCACCGTTGTGCATTATGCACAAGCGATGTCGTCTTATTAAATTTTTACGGACTCGTCTTAACAAGTCCCCATCTGCCATTCTTTTAAGTTTGTCGAAGGCATTAATTATTTTATTTTTTAAATCGTCCACAGTATTCACTTCTCGTGCATACACCTCGTTTTTTACGGCCCCCCACAAAATGAAATCTCTCTCTCGATATGTACGCAATGCTAAAGCCGCATTTTGGTTACAATCTCCGTACGTAAGTACCATATCGGTGTACTCGGCAGCTGTGTACCTTATTTGAGGCAAAATTAAACTACAAAACTTATTAAATGCCTAATTAACTAACTAATATTACTCTAACACTTAACAATAATTCACAATAACCTATGCACTAATCCAACTATCATAAATCGTCTTTAGTCACAATAACAACTAGGTAAAACTGTTTCATAAAATCACGACAATGCGCGCGCGGCTCGTCTTGGGATAAAAACAGTAGATTTGTGCTCTCCTCAAAGGGCACCGCTATGCACTGACTGACATAGTTACCGAGTAATACAGAGTTCGGGACTTTTTGCCGAAAAAATTCCGCTCACACACACATTCGAAATTTTCTATGCACCACTAATGCATAATTTGCGTAAGTAAATATTTCTTTTTCTTTCATTGTAGTTTTTTGTGGGAATGGGTGGGACGCGTCAGAACAGAATGGAATCGTATGACACCTTTCTCTGTCTTTCAAGCATATTGAGACGTAGATAATAGAATCGTACGTTTTGCACAGGTTCTTGACCTCACAATGTTTACCTATTATTACGGACTCGGATCTACATCATGTTGAAACATAAGAAAATTAAAAATAATTTCCTGTGGCTAAAGTATTGATTGGATTTGATTGATTTTTTGTATACGGGTAAAGAACATGATACTCTTTACGTGGTTTAAAGAAATGTCAATCGACCTGCTCCACCTTGTATATACTATACTTCGAGGATTACAACGTTATATTACGTTATTAAGTTATGTTAAAAATTAACGGTAGGTATAACTTACTCTCATCATCTTTCATAACTTAAGCGAACAAAACACCAATTCACTAAGCACTAAATTGCTGAAATCCTGAATAAAACTGAACGATGGCTGCAATGCGGTCGAAACGTCGGGAAACACGTAGGTACCTGTTTACCTCGTAAAAAGGAATTTCGCGAAAGACCTGTTCTCAATTTTGCTTATAATGTGTACAAATTGCGAAAGTTTAAAAAGTTTAAAACTGAAGAGAGCTCAACTGCACCAATTAATACTTTCAGTCAGACTTAAAGTTCAGAATGACCAGGCTGAGCGTTTTCATTCAATTTCGTTCAAATCGGTCAGTTGGTAACTCGCGGGAAATTGTTCAACAGATACATTGTCTAAATAATGCCCGATATGCAGCGGGCATTGTTTAGAAAATTTAGTCCATAGAATTTTATGTATATAAAATTCTATGGACTTAACTTTGCAGTGCTGCGGTTTAATGAAAATACGAGAAACTTCTCATGTGTAGAGTTATTAATAATATATTGTGTGGTGATAAATACCCTTGTTCTTCTTTATGAATGAGAGACTATAATTGGTGTACAGACGGCACATCGAGCTACTGAAATCTGTCAAATTTCTTTAATAGATTTTCATCTTTATCGCTAAAGCATTAGGTTCAAGGTTGATTAGGAAAATTTGACAGTTTCGGGTGGCTCGACCTGCTGGCGTCTGTACTATAAAGTATTCAATCCTAACTAATGTTATAAATGCGAAAGTGAGTTTGTTTGTTTGCTACGGTTTCACGCTTAAACGGCGCAACAGATTTGGATAAAATTTGGCACATGAGTAGACCATGAGTTGGAGAAGGACATAGGAGGATCCAATCAAAAATACTATTTATACCTAAATTTGTTTTACCAATACACATTTTTTTTTTTATTTTTTTTTATATAGTCTACTTTTTATCTTGGATCGCAGACGAAGTTGCGAGCAACAGTTAGTATTCAATATATTATCTAACCTTCTGCCAGCTAATTATCTTATTATTCAGTAGCAGTAAAATAAATACTAATTGAAAATATTCTTCGAAAAGGACACGGATAAAGACTGACAGATGATAAAGTTTTTGCATATTATTATAGGTAATTCAGTTTATTTCGCTTATACAAAAAAAAAAGTTTGAACGAAGTTCCTTTCGCTGTATACTATATGTAAATACAGAGCCACCTAGTATGGTCTCAAGTTTTAAATGTCAAAAGTTTTTGACACTTGAAATTTATTTTTCGGGCGTAACGCTTTTTCATTACGTGACGATTTCTACCAGTTTACTCCTACTACAAGCCGCGTTAAAGGACTTCGTTAAAAAAAAATCTGCGCCAAAAATATTAGCGTAGTGACCCTTTTAGACTTATTTTTCTCGACTACCCACATATCGGTTTTCTTACAGCAAACAATCCCATCGTTAGGGGTAACACATTATTCTTAACTTGATAAACAAGTTATGGTCAAAGCGTATAAGATTTCTGAGAAAATAATCGCTTATTTTGACGAATAACCATACGTTTGGAATAATTATCTACATCATCACATCACGTCTGTAATCCCCAAAGGGATAGGCAGAGGTGTACTTATAGTACACCCACATTTGGGGGCGAGCCTATTGCCATCAACTGGGCACAAATCCAGACACCGGGCTGCTACTGAGAAATTCCTGATGGAAAATCTCAATAACATTGAATGACCTGAGAATCGAACCCAGGACCTCATGTTCAGCAGTAGCGCTTGTGATCATTAGACCAACGAGGCAGTCAATAACAAATAATAATAATATAATAAGTATCATAGTTTTTTGGTAAAATACTAATACTACAGTAGTACAGCACTGTTAAAATCTTCGATTTCTGTAGATAAATCAATCTGCCTAGCGTTTTCCCAACTATGTTGCGGTTGAATTCTAGTCTAACCGGATACAGCTGCATACCAGTATTTTACATGGAGCGACTGTCTCTGTTCTCCACAACTCAGTAACTGGGTAATTTGGTAAAGACTGGTTTTCAGACTTTCGAGCTTCTGACGACCCATCAAAGATCCACGAATGACAGCCAGGACCAACGGCTTAACATGCTTTCCGAGGCACGGATGAGTCTCGGTATGTAAAGATGGTCACCCATCCACGGACCGACCCCGGCAATGGGTGACCATCTTTACATACCGAGACTCCTCCGTGCCTCGGAAAGCACGTTCGTTTTCTGCAGATCACTACTTCTTATTATAGACAGAAGTCAGAAAAAATTATAAACTAGTTTTTGCTCGCGGCTTTTCCCGCGTGGAGGTCGGAAATTATCCCACAAGAACGTACTACCGAGAAAAAAAAAACATCCTATGTCCAGGTCATGTACCAAACATCTAAATCCATTCAGCCGTTTTAGCGTGAAAGTTTACCTTCGCATTTATAATATCAGTTAGGCCTCAGCCTCGAATTTTGCGGATAGCGGGGCGGCAGCGGCGGCGGCGCGGGAGCGGCAGGATTTTATGCGTAAAAACAAATGGACCGAACCTCGAAAACAGCGGCGCGGAAGCGGGGCGGGACAATGCGAGACGCGCCGCCGCCGCTGCCGCCCCGCTGCCCGCAAAATTCGAGGCCGAGGCCTTAGGATTATACCTACAGTATAAAATCAAAATTAATCCTTGTTTCTGACGGTAAAATGGAGATCTATATTTAAGTTTATGTTTAAAAAGCCTAGGTACGTTATAAATCGACATTCGTTTCGTTAAGTGTGTAAAATTTTATGGATATCCTCATCTGGAGGTGGGGTGGAGGGATATGCTTCATCCTCACAGATACAAAATGCTACAAGCACAATATTATGTTATGGTACCCGTCCTTAGCAGATAAAAAACGGCCGTAAAAATATCGCGGCGGGAATTACCCGCGCACTGGATTTTCAACTCTCGTTGTTGAGCCTAGAGTTGAGAATCCAACTTAACAATGACAGAGTAGATTCTAGCTCTTCGAAAAAACACACTGTTGGATTTTGAAGTCTCGGCGCTAAGCAGAGCGTTGAAAATTCAGTGCGCGAAAAAAAATCGCTGCGGTATTTTTAAATCCGTGCGTACGTCGACTAAGTCTCAGACTCAGCCTATCGCAATCCACAGCTGAACATAAACCTCTCCCAGGCTGCGGCGCAAAACCGCTTTCTGCATCCAGTCTGTTCCAGCCACCTTCTTAAAATCGTCGGTCCATCTAGTTCGGGGCGTCCCACACTACGCTTACCGATACGCGGTCTCAACTCCAGAACTCGTCTGCTCCACCGGCCATCGGTCCTTCGACAAACATGGTCAGCCCACTGCCACTTCAGTTTGCTTACTCTGCAAGCTATGTCGGCTACTCCGGTCGCTTCCGGTACAAAGTTAAGAGACGTTTAATTGTCACAAATGTATGGTCAAACAGACGCTAATCTAAAAAACCGGCCAAGTGCGTGTCGGACCACGCACTATGAAGCGTTCCGTAGTTGGGATGAATTTATCTTAAGAACAAACTTAACATTGTAGTTGAAAAACATGTTCTCCGATACATTCCAACTGTAAATGTAAGTTTGTACTCACAATATTGATAGATTTACCATGTTATTTTAAGACCACAGACTTCTTATAATTTTTCCCATAATCTACAAGTAAAGATCTATTTTCCGTATTTTTTTTTAAATTTTAGGCTCAGCAGTTTCGGAGATAAGGGGGGAGAATTGTCAATTTTCGTCTATTTTCTTAAATAACTTTAAAACAATTTATTTTAAAATTATAAAAAATATATAATTTGAGACCCTAATAGTAAGCCCTTTCATTTGACATGCCACATGGTGTAGTTTGCAAAACTTTTTTTTTTAATTTTCTTATTTGCCCCCCAAAAGTGACCTCTATATTCAAAATTCATTTATTTACTTTACTTGTTCGTGTTTGGGTCATAGAAATTTATATGTGTACCAAAGTCCAACTTAATCGCTCCATTAGATTCGGAGCAAATTGGCTGTGACAGACGGACAGACAGACAGACAGACAGACAGACAGACAGGCCGACAGACAGACAGACACACGAGTGATCCTATAAGGGTTCCGTTTTTTCCTTTTGAGGTACGGAACCCTAAAAAAGAATATTTGTACATTTAAATACTTAAATCATAATTCGGGTGGTTTCTTCAGTTGTAACGCTGCATAGTGTTTAGATAAGTGTTTCTTGTACAATTGAACTTAATATATATATTTTTTTCATTTTCTATTCTTAACGTTAAGTTAACGCGACCGTGTATATCTCGTGGAACCTTTGTTCATAGCAATTACTTTGACTTTGGCCCATGCCTCAACCAAAATAATAAGAAAATTACTTAATACTACCAAATGAATGACCCATAAAAAGCGGATTACTCATAAATTAGATTTTTCCAACTAACGGACAAACTTTTTCAAAGAGCTCTATTTTTAACCGTTTCAGAGCTTCGGAATAAAAGTCAATAACTTCTTGATAATTTATTCAAAAGTTGGAAGAGTTCAATTTAAGTTAGAAATTATTCCGATCGAAAGTTACGGTCGATCTGATCTAATCTTTGTTGCTATGAAAGGGGTAACGGTTGCGACCCAGTAACTACTTATTTGTAATCGTACCTAATGTTAGAGTGAAATTATTTTTCCTCTTTTTTAATCGACTTCAAAAAAGGAGGAGGATCTGTATTCGACCCGTATGTATATATTTATGTATGTATGTATGTATGTATGTATGTATGTTTGTTTGTCCGCGATTTTCTCAAAAACCAATGAACCAATTTTGATGATTCTTTAATTAACGTGATCTACATACTTTCAGGAAGGTTTAGTATACAATATATTATGTAATTATTCTTATGTACGAAGTTATATGCATAAATGCACTGTATCTCCGGCCTTTCTAAGCGGATTTTGATGATTCTTCTTTTGGTTCGACTTGGGCATACCTACTTATGTAATTGTATAATTATTCATTATTCAACTAAAAATGGAAAAATAAATTTTCTTTAAAAAAGTAAAAACCGACTTCAAAACCAAAAACAAATACAATAACTTTAATAAAACACTTAACAGCTTCTGAAGTAGGTGTCTTCAATTCTTCAATGCACTTTAGCTTGACACTGACATCAGAAGCTGTTAAGTGCTATTAAAGTTAATATATTTGTTTTTGGTTTTGAAGTCGGTTTTTACTTTTTTAAAGTTAATTTATTTTTGGTTCTGTACCCATAGGCTGCCTGCTGTCAATCCGTCCATCCATCTGTCACAGGGCTGTATCTTATGAACCGTTATAAGTAGACACTTGAAATTTTCACAGAGTGTGTACTGCAACTACGAGTATAGCCATAAGAACGAAATTCAACGCAAGAAAGCAATATCGATCGATAAGTTGAACTTCACACCAAAACAAAAAAACTATTTCGAAAATTCTTAACTCGTAAACTAGCTGAATCAGAGAGAGGACATTTTTGGAACACGTATTTCTTATAATGAAATTTGTCAGATGCCACTAATAATTAATGAAAGAATTCAATTTTTTTTTTTTATGAATGGCATCTCGCAGTTGACCATTGGAGGTCGAGACTGCTTAACCGGACTATCCTTTTCTTTTTTTTTTTTTTTTTTTTTTTTTTGTGGATGGGAAATCACCAAATGACTTCTCCCGCTCTGGGCAGAGCGGGAGGGCGTGTCAGACTTTTACTGACTAAAACCCACCCATGTTCCTTCAGTTGCCCGTGCCGGGGCCACGGTATCTCTTTCGAACTACCCGCGACCCCGGCGGCATAGGCCCAATTGACCCCGTCACTGCTGACATCTCTTTAAGGCGCGCGTGGAACACAACGCGCCGTCGACCCGGGCCTGGTCCTCACCGAACTCGTCGTCCGCAAGCCCGCGCCTACGGTGGCCGGGAATCGGCGATCGATTCTCGCCGCCCAGGGCGTCTCCTACGGCGGCTAGGGGCGCGAGGGCGCGGCTGTTGCCTCTCCCTCACGCGTTCCGCTTCCTCCTTCGCGAGCATTACTGCTTCGCAGAAGGAGGTGACGGCCTCCCATGCACTCTCGCTCCGCACCATGGCCTGGACCAGGTTTGGACGCGAGAGATCGCCGCCGCCGATCGCCTCCGTGAGAACACGGCGGTGCTCCACCCAAGCCGGGCAGACCTCCACTGTATGCTCCTTCGTGAAACCGGACTATCCTGTGGGTACTTTAAGCGAATTTAAAGCCTCCGGCCAGGGCTTAAAACGCGACTGTACGCCAAGGGGACCTTGAAATAGGGTGTCGCTGGGGGGCGAACAGCCAGAGGGGGCAGGCTGAATCATGACGATAGCAGAAGAGATATATGGGGGGTTTAAGGCTACAGACTCGGCTGCACCACCAGCTGGCACAACCTCACCGAGTAGAGGGCAGAGGGGAGCAATTACGATTGCGACGTCAACGGCGAAGTCGGAATGTAGATTTTGGTGGTTTGCGTTTGCAGACTGTACTGGTGGCCCTGTTACTCTCCTGAAGGAGGGGTATGGGGTCATCAGGGTCGGAGAGAAGAATTCTAAAGTTAGTCTAACATGATTTTTATATTAGTTACAGCCATTTGGTATTTCAATTTCAAGCAGCAATGTGCTGTATCTTGGTAGTAACATAAGGCACAACGAAATAGCTTTAAAGTTCAAAGTTACAACAAAATTGTTATAATCGTCGCCTCTCATCAAAATTGTTATAATGATTTTGCTGTATTTAAAAATAGTTGATTTTATGGTATTTACAGCATTTTGAAGTATGTTTTGTTAATAAGTTTAGAAAATCTTAACGTCGTATCATAAAAAAAAAAATATCCTAGAAAAACTTTGCTCAGGCCGTCCGACGCAGTATTTTTTCTGTTTTCAATGATGCAAAAAAAATGGCATTTTTCGAGATACGACAAAATCGCCTTCCAGCGTCGAAATAAAAGGATAACGGGTAAAGATCGTTTGGTTGGTGGATATTATATTATTGCACAGTAACAAATACGACACAATGTTATGTAGTCCTAGGGCCCATTTCAGGTATCCTTGAAATTTTCGATTCTTAACGTACAAACGATAAACGCACTCTCTCAAATGAGTCGTCTGGACAAACATTTATTTAATTAAAAGTGCATACTTAGTACTTTTGATAATAATCAAAAGAAAAGTAGAATAGACTGAATTGGAAAGTGAACATCGCAAAACACTGTAAGTACAACACTACAACAGGAGTACTGTGAAATTAATAATTACAAAATAATTAACATTAACATAACCCCATTGCATATTTAACTAACCAAATCCTTTTAAGCTAAAAATTAACCAATCATTTGCAAATAGGCTGTGGAAAGTTTTGTGTCCCGCGTTTGTTTGCGGTCTACGGGTAGGTAACGCTACGCGAGTCCCGTAGCACGCGCTGCACGCCGTAGCAATCCGTAGCACACCCTGCGCGTAGCTACCTTTAACTATAAGGTCTACAGGGTCAAATTAAATTAGCTAGCGAAACTCCGCAGATGTGACAGGTAGGTAGTACAGGCTGGTATCCGCAACTCCACGTCAATGCGCGTATTTTATGTGACTGGTAACGATATCTAATGACGATAAAAAAAAAACCTTAAGTCTTCATTTTAAGTAACTATACAGCTGGCTATGGGGTCAACGGCCGCTGATAGTGTAGTTACTTGATATTATGAGGTTAGAAAATCTTGCAAAAAAAAAAGATCTTGAAAGAAAATCTTGTTTTGTTTTGTTATATAACCTTTAGGTATCCATACCGAATCACCCATCACATCTGCGGAGTTTCGCTAGTTAATTTAATTTGACCCTGTGTACACTGTAAAATGTACACTGTACTTAGTGCCACATTATGATTTAAAATTCTAGTTTCGAATGTAAAGTACAGTGTAAAGTTAAATGTTTTAGTGTGTACACTAAAACATTTTTACTGACTAATTCAACTTCGTGGGTACCTAACTTATGGATAATGGATTAGGTACCTGTTAATTTTAATAACCATGCTTCATTTATGGATCATAATGTGGCATTACGTAAACGGTGAAGGAAAACATCGTGAGGAAACGGGCATGTCCTGGAACCAAACATTCGAAGACGTGACATCTACCAACCCGCACTGGGCCCGCGTGGTGGATTACGCCCCGCTCCCTCTCATCGAGAGGAGGCATGTGTCATAGCAGTGGAAATATTGTAGGCTGATTGCATATAATGTAATAAAAGCCGCACGGGTCGATCGATCAGGTTAAGCTACGCTTACTGCGGTTGATCCGTAGATGGGTCCCAGCAGTGGAAACATTATAGGCTGATTATGTAATGTGGAATTGCAGCTGAAGAGGAAAAATGTCGACTAACTTTAGAAGGGCACTGATAACTAGGTCATCGTACAAACAACGAAATATTTCTAAGAGACGACAAAAACTTCTCGCACTATTTAAAATTCACCTTTCTTTCTGTACCAAAAGAAAATAATAAAGCCTTCCTACTCTCAATGATTTATCTTTCCTTGTCTTGTCCTAGTCGTAGTTTGGTAAGCCGGTCCGGGGTGATTAAAACAATGCAAAGCGGTTATAAGTTAGACAAGGCGCTCGTTAGTATTCCGGTAGAAAAAACTTGTTCCAGAACACTTTTATGCGGTAAACTCGATAAAAAGAAATATTTCTTCAACTCAAGAATAATGGTGTACTGAGATTCCGTTTCTGCGTTTTAATGTGGATGTAACTTTTGTTTCTATTGTATACAGGGTGTGCCATCAAACTGAACAATTTTCTCCACGGGACCAACATCGCAGTCGAGAAAAAATTATCAGCCATCCCATAAAGGAGATTGTCAACTTCGGTCCAAGTGTGTTGCAGATGTACATTGTAATTTAAATGACAGGTGTCACCGAGTACAACATTTTTTATTATGGCAGCAAAAAAAAATATCCCAGAGGAATCGACAATTTTGCATGTGTAAAAAAAAAAGTAGTAGACTTTTTCAAAATAGTAAAAAGGGTGAAAGAAGATAGAAAAAATGTTTATTTTATTTGTTTTGTTACCAACATAGACAAAAGTGGTTATAGCTACTATTCTTCATCGATAACGTAATCTAAAAACTCTGCTGGCCGGTTAATATTATCCTCGTGCCTGGCCCACCCCAGAAACCATACTACACACATTATATGGGCGCAGCAGCCCAGTGTGCGTTTCCCTATAGGACATGTGCAGTAATAGTGTTTAATACGATTTAATGCTTGCTCACTTTCGTTAATCAATATATAGCAGTAATATACTTTGGAAGATGTATGCCTGCTGCTTATTTTGATTCTCAACAACCATACATTGGTTTCGATAATGTTATAATTAGATATATCGTTCAATTGGTCAGTATCGCGATAGACTTCAATTGTATAAATGCCATGCCGCACATGTTCGCTGTAGTAGCTCCTTGCCAACTTCAATTGATAAGTGCCTAGTGCGAATATTATTAAATCGTCTTCCGACAGTAGCGGAAAATCTTGCAGTTGAGGTAAATCCCCTGACATTCTTTCAAATGCAACTCTATGTCTGTTGAGGTTTTTGGCAAATACATAATCTGCTAAGTTGTTAGGGTTATTTAAGCGACTATTAATTATATCGGCAAAAGCTTCTGCATGACGGTTATCAACCAGCACCGGGTGAAAGGCATTTATCAAGGCGGCTGCATTTTTAAAATCCACGAACATGTGTGACATTGCAACATTAAAATACTCCTGTCTGAATAACTTAAAATCGCGTTTGAAGCGACCATTCACTACTTCAACAGGCCACCTACAAATCGTCACCTTTCTTGATTTATTAGCTTGGAGCGTCGTTAATTGTTCAGCTCCCCTGTGTCTGGACTCTGGCATAGCAGTCACATAGCCCAGTGATTCCAAACCAGACACGCTATCTCTGAAACCTCGGTCCAATATAAATACATCACCACTTCTAAAAAACCAGTGAAACAAACTGTTTTCATTGCTGGTTATTTCGTTGACTATCGTTGCGTCTGACTTTGAGGCAGCGTGCGGTCCAGTTACGTCCAAAATATGTCCGTCGCAAGCAACCATTAAAAAGGGCTTGAGGAGATTGCGGAACTTATGAAGGCTGTATGACTTCTTCTGAAATAAAAAATTGGAGCTCTTTTGCACGTAAACATAGGTGCCGTCACATATGGTAATAGCTGATCTCTCTTCTCCAGTGGTATTTAGATTTCCATATAGAGCATTGGGGACTAGAAGATTACGAGCCGCTACTTCTTCTCTAGTCATGTGGTCAAGCCCTATGTACCGTGGTACAAAATCTCGAGACATACACTCTCTCGTTATTTTTATAAGCCGTTCAAAATTGGTCCTGCTCGTTCGAAAAAATGTTGACAATCTCTCATCCGATTCTCCACTCCTGAGTTTTGCTAAGTAAAAACCTAATGCTTTTTTAGGGTTTCTGCACCGTTCGCTTAAAGAAGGAGTCTCTTCTAGAATGCGATTGAACTCTTCTGGAGTCTTCCCAATCCAGTAATGAAGTTCATGTTCGTCAGCTTCTTCTATGTTGTTGAAGTCTAGTAGTACTCTAAAATGAACACTTATTTTAAATAAATGAAATATATCTAGAATTTGTCCATGGTTGAAGTCATGACATCGGTTGGGGGCGTTGAATAACTCTTCCCAATTATTTCCACGTAAATGTTCCTCACACACTCGTGCACTCTGAGGAACATAGTAATTATGGCTTGTAAAAAAAACGATTTTCAACCTTTCTGGAATACGACAGCGCGTTCTATTGTTACACCCATGAAAAATGCACGAGTTTGAAGTGTTTGGTGCTCTTGTGTAATCAGCGAAATTAAATGGAAGCCCTTCCAGTGCAGGCTCAGCTTCAGGTTGTTCTGCAGGTTGTGCCGGTTCTGTGGGTTGCAATTGCAACCTCCGTGTTGTTTCCCAGCAGCTTTGACAAACTCTTTCTTGATTATTGAACGTGATCTGAAAAAAACCATCAAGTTACATGCGTGAAGCTACCTATATAAATAACCTACCTAATAACATCGGCATCTGTGTTATAGATTGCAATGAAAAGGAGACATCTGTCGCATCATCGGGTTTATTATAGGACTCTGTAAATGTAGGTGATTTAACTACCAATATTATAATCAGTGGCGTGCACTCCATACATGCAAATAAGCTCTGCATACCCTGTAGTCCCATACATACATGCCCCTCGAAATGATAAATAACTTTAACGCAAGAAAAATCATGGTAATAACTATATTAATCTAACTTATTCGCTATCTCACTGTTTATAACGCGATTTACGCGCCATCTATTATTTTTATTTCAAACTAATTTCTTGAAGCGAGCGGCGACAACCGCGCAGGCAGCGCTCCCGGTGAGCATAAGCAGAACAACGCCGTG
The DNA here is from genome assembly GCA_946251885.1 of Cosmia pyralina. Taxonomy (NCBI): domain Eukaryota; kingdom Metazoa; phylum Arthropoda; class Insecta; order Lepidoptera; family Noctuidae; genus Cosmia; species Cosmia pyralina. Next base: position 20,204,200 of record OX276350.1, on the reverse strand, counting down.
CTTATTCTTCATACAACGCAACCCGTGTAGTACACAGCAAAAGTGTGACTGTGTGCGTGAAAATGTATGCGTGTGTTTAAGTTCTGGAAGCACAGCTTATTTTGCAACCCGTCCAAATTGAGAAGCCGTAAAAGCACCGCTTTGTTGTTGATTACAGAGGGTTGACTTTTTTAGTCGGATTGACCAAGATTAGTTCGTATTATTAAAGTTTTTACACGCTTTTATTCAACTTGCAATGTTTGTTTGTTTTCCGCCATATTGCTTTGATTTGATTGTTTTTCTTAGCGCAAGTGATTGACTGTATATTATTATGTAATTATTTTAATCATTTGTAAAAAAAATTAAAATTATACCTGTGAGACCTATGCTGCCGAAGTGTATTAAATAAATTAAAATCTGCCGCTTTTCGACGTTATATTTTGAGGAAAAAGTTAAATTCATTGTAAACGGAAGGTGTGAACCCGGGTTTTATTTAACTCAAAAAAAGGTAATGCCTCTCGTTATTTTCATAGAAAAGTTTTGTGATACCTAATTATTACCTACTGGCAAACATGTTGTGTATAACACAAACACATTCTTGCTTTTTGTTTACAAATCAGGATAAAAATAATGTTTGGACCTTTATCGGATATTCAGATTAAAATATTTTAGATATTCGTTGTGGTCGCTAACAAACATCATGCGAAGCCAATGGCGCCGTGCGGTAAGAGTCAGTGTAAGATTAGGGTTAGGGTAGGTGAGGTCAGGTAAAACAAACGGTCGGCAAAAAAAAAACTTAGGTACTAGTTTCAGCTTGTTAAAGTTTTTATTTTTATTTTAGACGTGCATACCCTGTCTGAAATCTCTGTGCACGCCACTGATTATAATTATCACTGATTGTGATTTTATTACGAGGTGCAGTGTTCGTATAGACTGTGGTTTATTTTTATGCGCGTCTTAACGTATACTTCAAGATAATTGTACATAATGATGTTTGTGTCATTGTGTTATTTTTAACTATTCCACCCTGTATAGGTACTAAAAGCTAACTATAACTCCATTTATAATAAGATTAGACATTTAAACAAAACTTTTTGCAATCCGTGCAACCGATTTTGACTTCTATTCAGTAAGCATAAGAATGGCGTTAAAAGCAAAAACTTGGTAACTGTTTACTGCAGCTGCCATTTGTCATGCCACCAACGCATGCAAAAAAGGTTTGTTTAAATATCTAATATTATTGTGTACGGGATATACATGTGAACTATACTATGTGTATATACAACGTATAACGTTAAATGCGCAAAACCTCTTAAGGGGTCATTGTACTCATCATTATGAACAACTTTTACTATGGGACCAAACCTGAAATCGCGAAAAAAAAATCAGCTGTTCAGTACATTTATGTTCGCATAATTCGTCAAAATGTACTGAAATGCAGATTTTTTTGATGATGCCTAATGCATATGTAATGCATTAGGCACATAGGCTGATACGATGATCTATTATTTTACTATATAATATAAATAATAATGGTAGATAGGTAGGTACCTGTCGTGGTGATATACGCTGTGTGATTGCATCTACGATATCATGATGTCTATCATAAAGGGCTTGTGTTAACACGTAGTCTCTTCTTCGCAGCACAGACCGAGCACACACAATACAAACGATTCCAGCAACAGGTTGGAACATTTTAAACACAATTACAAAAAATAAAGCCGGAGTTTTCGTAATGCAACGTTAATAAGTTAGTGAAATGCCAAGGTCAACGAGTTCAATGTGGATAACTAATGTCTAGAGGAATAGCCAAGTTGTGAGACTGACAAAATCGATCGATGGTAAACGAAATAATAACACGTAACGCAGTGAACCGCTAGCGACGGAATGCGACAATGCTACCTTCTTTTGCGAGCTGCATGCGCTTACGCCGCGCCGTGCTCTGCCAGCAGGTAGTCGACCGATTTCTGTATTGAGTAAAGAGTAGGTAGGTATAGCAGAGCAAATGTATCGCGCGCCGTTATAGGTCTGTAAAATCGAACTTTCGTGAAACCTTTAACCCTTTTTTTTTACAGTTAAATACCAAAGTCATACTTCCGGGATATTTTTTCTTGCTACCGTAATAAAATGTTGTACTGGTTGAGACCTATCATTTATGGTACAATTCATAACTGCAACACACTTGGACCAGCACCCCTTGTAAAACTGACATTCTCCTTTGGGTCGAGTAAGTATTTAAGCTTCGTACGGGACAGCTGATATTTTTTACTTGATTACGATGTTGGTCCCATGGAAAATTTTGTTCAGGTTGATGGTCTGTATCACCCCCTTTTTTGAGCACATCTTTCTGATACACCATGTAAAATATTGAGTTTATTATTATGATTTTGGTTGAATTTACAGTAGCATAACATCATCATCAGGCTAGTTTGCCCCAGAGCTAGGCAGAGGTGTACCTTCATATTACACCCACATTACGCCAGTTATGTTTAAGCCCCATGTTATAAGGGGCAAGACTATTGCCATCAAAGAGGCACTAATCTAGACTCCGTGCTGTTACTGAGAATTCCTAATAGAAGAACCCAATAACACTCTGCCCAATCCGGTAATCAAACTTACGATTATTCGAATGTATGGTAATGTTGGTTTACTCAACAATGCAGTTTTCATAGGTTCTTTACAGTCAAAAGAGGTTGAAGTTGCTATAAATAATAATAATACCAACCTATTACTGTCCCACGGCAAGGCAAAGACGTATCTACTTATTAACCCTTTCAAACTTGGCGGTACGGTATACATACGTTTCTCAAAAACTTTTTTACAAAAAAATACAACGGACTTCCAAAAACAACACTACAAAGTGAAAAAAACTTTTTTACAAAAAAATACAACCGACTTCCAAAAACAACATTACAATGTGAAAAATTACTTTAATTTCGAAAGTCGGTGTCTAGTTAAATGTATTTTCGTTTTTTGCCACCGACTTCCGAAATTAAAGTTATTTTTCACTTTGTAGTGTTGTTTTTGGAAGTCGATTGTATTTTTTGTAAAAAAGTTTTTATTTTTCACTTTTTAGTTTTGTACCTACCCCACACAAATTGTAATACCACTACCTGCAAAACAAACTAGAACATCATCCATATAAAAGTGAGGAAAAATACGTATTATTGAAGCTAACTCAAAAACTACCTTAGCAAAGTTAATCAATTTTATATGGGACCAACTGTGATGTATACCCTCTCGAATAAAACAAAAAAAAATCAAATCGGTCCAGCCATCTTCGAGTAATCGGGGAACATACATAAAAAAAAAATAAAGAAAAAAAATAATGAAAATAAAGGTTCCGACGAATTGAGAACCTCCTCCTTTAAGAAGTCGGTTAATAAACCCACCCTCTTTGGCTCTTTGGCTAACTGCTGCTGCTCTTTGGCTGCTTGTCTATGGGATGGCTATTGAATGGTTTGACGTCATAACGAAGGTCAGAGGGTACATTAGTGTGGTTATGGATAAGGAATTAAGGATTATCATAAAAGTTGGATAATATTCTCATTTTGCTTTTAGATGGACAATACAATGATTCGCTGGTACAACAAGTTATTTGGGTTTCTTAGGTTTCTGGTAGCCATCTGGTAGGCTGGTATTATTACCAGCCTATTACTGTCCCCTGCAGATTTACTCCTTCCCTTCCTTCCTTTTTTGATTTGGTCTTTACGACCTCTTCTCATACAGAGAAGGCACGAGCATTGATCACCACGCTTGCTCAAGACGGGTTGGCGATTTCAGACTTAATATAACTACAAGTCCAGGTTTCCTCACGATGTTCTTCCTTCACCGAAGTCAGTAATGTCCAAGATCAACTCAAAACGTAAATTGATAAAGTCACTTGCCCGGATTTGAACCCACAAACTCGTGCATGAGAGGCGAGGCCTTAACCACTGCCGTATCACGACTTGTAAAAATAATCTTGCTAGATATAATTAAACTAATTTGTCTCATAACATTCATTTTTGCTTTTGGACTGTCGGTCGGTATGAAAAATCTACTCAATATACATATCCAACGTATTACAGATACGTGCATAAGATCGCTATTTTAATACATTTCAATTTAAAAAAGCGGCCAAGTGCGAGCCAGACTCGCCCATGAAGGGTTCTGTAGCAGCAAGTAACATAATATAAAAGTTCTTGTAGTTCGTTGTAACTTTCATCGATGTTTTAATAATAGACCGATTTATGACGTATTAAAAAAAAACTACTTACTTCATAGATCTCGTTCAAACCAATTTTTGGTGGAACTTTACATCAATTAATTTTTTTAGTTTTATCATTCTCTTATTTTAGAAGTTCATTTTACCACATTGGAAGTGTCTCGCCCGCAAACCATTCAGTTTAGAATAAAAATATATTAGAAACCTCAATATCATTTTGGAAGACCTAACCATAGATACCTCACGTATGGGTTTGAAGAAGAAAAAAAAATTTGAGTTTCAGTTCTAAGTATGGGGAACCCCCAAAATTTATTGTTTTTTTTTCTATTATTGTTTTAAAATCTTAATGTGGTTTACAGAATACATGTACTTACCAAGTTTCAACAGTATAGTTCTTATAGTTTCGGAAAAAAGTGGCTGGGCCATACGGACGGACAGACAGACAGACATGACTAATCCATAAGGGTTCTGTTTTTTGCCATTTGGCTACGGAACCCTAAAAAGTGTCCATGGAATTTCTTGCTCCTTCTTCCTAGGAACCTACTACGTTTTGGAACAAGCAACAAGCTTCATCTTTTTGACTGACTGACTTCTGGACAATTCAAAAGTGCCTGTAAATAGTTTAGTTGAAATAAATGTTTTGCGTTTGAGATTGTAGTGACGCAAGAAAGCAATCTTGTAGTATCTCGACAAGATGAACTTTACACTAGAGCCAAAAAACCATTAAAAAAAATTCATAACTTGTAAACTAGCTGAATCAGAGAAGGTATTTTTGGAACACGTATTCCTTTAAATAACATTTATCAGATGCCTAATGATAGCATTCTAAAGTTAGTATGACATAGCCACCCCTTTATTCATAAAACGAAATAACTCAAAATTTAATTTTTTTGGGAAAACGCATTTAAAGTTTGACATGTTTACCATCACGGCTTTAATTTATCACAAAAAAATAAAGAAATGGTATAAGTCAATTTCAAAAGTAGATATAGTTAGCCTAATTAATGCTACATGATTATCAAAAAACAAAAAAAAAAACATTTTTATCAGGAAACTTAAACTTAAATCAAGAATTCAAAAATAAGTTCACTTTTCAATAAATATGTAAACAAATAATTATTTTAGAGACGAAGTAACTCAAAGTGTTGCAGTTTTATATTAAAATCATCTTGCAAGTAGACGAAGTATTTCGATTAAGTAGGTACATTGTTAAACTAAGAAGCATTAACTGTCAGAGAAACATTCCTTATTGTTTCTATGTTAATTTAAATTCACAAATAAAATTTATGTACTTATTAATAAAAAAGACGTGTTTCTTCTTCACTCTAAATTTAATACAAAAAAAAAATTATATTGTAAAAATAAACACAAAATAACAATAGACTAATCCATTAGTCAAAACCAAACAAAACTAGATAAAAAAATGTTCTTTTGAAGTTCTTTCAAGAAATTAACAAGATACAAAATATTTATTAAAAAAACGAATAAAAGTGTATTCTAGTAATCAGACTTAACCACTTCGTTTGGTTTTATTATCACAAAAAATCAAATAAAAATGAGATCAAACTTAATAATCAATATTATAAAATCCTGCATAAAAAGAAGGGAGCAGAGCTTTTGCGATAAACTCTTTTAAATATTTTTTTTTTTATTGGCATTAATCTCACGTTTCGTGGAACAGGCTCTATTAGTGATATTTCTGTTATAATTTTTGCGCTCTAGCATGGTGCGGGTGACATTTCACGAACTGTTCCTTTTCACTCTTGCAAGTTATCGCGATTTACAATCATGATTTAGCTGCACCCTAAATATCATAATCGTAAAACGCGGATTCAATAATAAAAAAAAAATTAAATAAATTATTCTGCCAAAATGTTATCATCTACAAATAAAATCAAATTTAAAGAAAAATTAAGCAAAATGATAGGCGTGTAACGTAACGCCATAGACATGTTTAGTGATGAGATGTATTGCTATTATGAGTTTTTATCAATAGCCGATTTTCTTTTTATAGAAAAAGAAGTTTACTGTATGTTTTTTAAATTTTTGTTGTTATACATCTATTAGTGTTAAATTAAACATTCAATCTGCCTAGCCTTTTCCCAACTATGTTGGGGTGGGCTTCCAGTCTAGTCAGATGCAGCTGAATACCAGTATTTTACATGGAGCAACTGTCTATCTGTCCTCCACAACCCAGTTAGGTACTAGGTAATACGATACCCCTTGGTAAAACTGGTTGTCAGACTTTCGGGCTACTGACAACTCGTAACGACTGTCAAAGATCCACAAATGACTGCCGGGACCAAAGAGAGCCTCGGTATGTAAAGATGGTCACCCATCCACGGACCAACCCCAGCAAGCGTAGCTTAATCGGATGGATCGACACGTGTGGCAGTTTTTACTTAGCCACGAGCTCCTCCATAGAGTTAATTGAAACAATTATACATCATTACAGAAATTTTATTATTACTGCCTACAAACTGTTATCAGAGTCAGAACCATCTGATTCTTCACTACTTTCATCTTGGACTCTATTACTGATATAATTAACGATGAGCCCATGTCGTTGTCAATATGGATACGAGTATCACGGTCCCAGTCAGATATGATGTCCTTTTTTATTTTATTTACCACCTTCGACCAGTCTCCCGGTTGGACATTGTGGATGGCCTCTTGTTAGTACCAACATCTTATTGGCTGTGAATGGAGGAGCCGTGTTATTCCAGTCGGCATGGCCTAAAAATAAACATAAACTTATGATAAAAAAAACACATTTTTAATTTTTTTTTAATTGCAATAAGACCTGAAAATGAGAATTGAAATTTCAATGATTATACTCGTACCTTTAATTTGGGCCTAAATGAGTTCAATGGCATTATATTGGCAGTGGTAAGGTGGTAGTCGTCTGGTGGCCTTTTTCTTTCGCGATTTAATAAGCTCCGATTTCAACATGTTCATGTCTGCTGGAACCCCGTTTTTGTTCAGCCAATTCACCAACTCACTTTTGCAGTTGGACTGTGTTGGGGTTTATTTAATTGCATTGAATGGTACGGTGCGTTGTCCATTATTATAGTTATAGGCTCTTTCAAATCGCCTAGTAGACCCATGAACCAATCCCAAAATTTTTCGTAGTTCATTTCTTCATGACACTCCGTGGTCAAGTTTTAATTTAAAAGCTAGTAAGCAGTAAGGGACGAATCCACTTGCAGTACCAGCGTGGCAAATAATAAGGCATTCACCTTTCCCTTCTGGCACTTTGGTACACGAGTGTGCCGTATCATCGGTCCAGCTTTTACCAACTGTGTGGTTTGCGTTTAGCCACATTTCGTGTATACAAGACACCTTTGCCCCAATCACTTATTTTTTTAGCCTTTCTTAAAAATGTAAATCTTGCCAAAGCAATATCAGTCCGCTCCATAATAATAATCTTCCTTTTGCTAACCTTTTTGTAAGCAAAACCGATATATTTTATAACATTCCGCAATGAAGTAATTTCTCCTTTAAACAAGTCAGCTTCTTTCAAAGATTTCTGTAACTTGAGCAGTGTTGGTAGCTCCTTTCTTCTACAATAATTATAAATATGATTTCTAATAGCATCCTTAGCAAAACTATCTAAAACTGTGACTGGCTTCTGCTTCGTCCGCTTTTTGTTTGGTGAGGGTAATTCATTTTCACACGTCCCTTTTTGGCCAAATTCCTCGCGTGTTAAAACTTTCTCACTAAAAGAAAATAATTATTATATCCTTGTTAATATTTTAATTTACTAATGGAACTCATTATTTCACTAAAATAGTAAAAAAAAGTCGCTCCATGTAAAATACTGGTATTCAGCTGCATCCGGTTAGACTGGAAGCCGACCCCAACATATATAGTTGGGAAAAGGCTAGGCAGATTGATTGATTGAGTAAAAAAAAGTCATAGCTGACTAATTAACAGTAAACAGGAATATACCAAAAAAATACAAAGTTTTTGCTAAATTGTACTACAAATACTGGAATAATTCATAATTCAATGTAGGTTTGCCTATGCATTTTATTATAAACTGCATCAACTCGAAATGTGTCGTAATACGGTATCATAAAATTTATACAAAAAAAAAAACACATACGTGTCGAATTGAGAACCTCCTCCATTTTTTTTCGTCGCTTAAAAACTGAATTAAGTCAAAATACTATCGAAATAAAATACGTCTATTTTTCTAATAAAGAGAAATAACTGAAATAAATTCACTTTTTGAATAAATAAAAGCTTATAAAATAATTACCAGATGGCAAAACACCAATTTCCTTTCGCTTTACTCCGCTTTTTTAATATTTTTCCGAGAACTCACCTTGCGCAAAGTCGGTGCATCACTGAATGGATCACTTTACCGGTCCCAACTTGTTCGAGTGCGTTAATCAAAAAGAGAACGATAGTCTTCTTTTTCTGTCATTTTAATCGTAATTCACTTTACGATAAAAACTCGAAGAATGACAATTTTGGGTTGTTTCGTTTTATGATTAAAGGGGTGTACGTTTTATAGTAGTTACAACAATTGGTATATCAATAAGTTACAACAAAATCGTTATAATCATTAATTTAAAAATAGTTAATTTTATGATATTTACTTCGAAGTATTTAAACTTTTTAAGCTTTCGCGATTAGTACACATTACAAACAAATTGAGAACGGGTCTTCTCGCGATATTCCTTTTTACGAGGTAAACAGGTACCAGCGATCGTGGTCACGGGAAGACTGATGACAGCTCTGACAGCTCAGCGCAATTATGTTTTGTTAAAAAAGTTTAGAAAATGTCAACGTCGTCGTATCATAAAAAAATACATCGTAGGAAAACGTTGCTCAGACCGTCTGACGTAATACCTTTTCTGATTTTCATGATACAATTTTTTTTTGGCATTTTTCGAGATATGACAAAATCGCTTTCCAGCGTCGATATACGTATTGAAAACTATCCACTTAAAAAGTATACTAAACCCAAATAGGACAAACTTTCCTATCCCAAAACACGTGCATAATACGAGTAGTTCATTTAATTATAACGACTGTTCTAAAAATACCATACATTGTACCCAAGATAATAGTTTAAACTAACCGACATAGAACCCTTTATATTATTATTCATCAAGCGTTATCTACAAAGCAGGTAGGCAGATAGCCAGGTAAGATTTGTAATGTGCGTGCCAACTATTGTTATGTGACCTAATCCTGAAATCTGTGGGTTTAACAGTGCCTCGGAGACATTTTGTGGGACCTTCAGTATTACAGTTAATGATAACGCGTTCAATGCCTATTTGTTTAGGATAGCAAGGTGATAAGTGTAATGTTCTATAATGTTAGCTATTTTGTTGGCGTAGGTAGCTTTTATTTTTCCTGGGAGAATGGTTTTGGCATGTGGATTGTACCTACCTACAAAATTCTTAGTGAATTAGGTATGCGATTGCAACAACAAACATTTTAACAACGATAGACAAAACAGGTTTGAAACAACTGGTTTTTCTGGTTTTATGTTTGGTTGTAACTGGTAGGTCTGCCCACAGCCTAAATAGATTTCAAATCACAAATTATTAACCATCCATTCACACCGCCCATTGTGTCACCCTATGTAAAATTTCAACATTCATACCTATTCTATTCTATTCTATTAACAATGTTTTGCCATGCGTGAAACGACGCATCATCCTAATTCTAAACAAGGCATAATTTCCGATAATATTTGCGTAAAATCATTATTATTCTCCATTTTCTCATATAATTAACGTTTCAAACTAGCAACCATGAACACGACGTGGCGCTGTTACCACAGAATGCTGGGAAAATTACCAATACCAATTATTCACGCGTTTTGGTGTTACGTTATTAACGTCATGTACAGAAGCCTGAATTTGACTATATTGAGTCGGTACTACTTGACGCAAACAAATCCATAAGAATCTTGTTCTTATGGCTTTGTTTATACATGTATCTGTCGGTGCTATTGTATGCGATGAATAAATAATTAAATAATTTGGATTGCGAATTTTAATGAGGCGTCTAGTATATACTTACCACGATGTGGTATTACGAGTATTTAATGCCTCATCTAATTACTATGCTGATCTAAGACATCATTGTCATAGTGAACGGAAACACGACGGATGAGGGCCTATACACACGGCGTTTTTATATGCGCGTTCCATGTAACGCGCGTCGACGGCACGTTTTCTGCCTTGAAAAAGCTGCACCTATAGAGTTTGAATCGCGTATACAAGTACGCGTGTCGACAGCGCGATAAAAAAACGCCTTGTGTTTAGACCCTAAGTGTGACGATGACCCTTTGTTCTTTGTATGTGAAGAGGCTTTTGCCCTGCAGTGAGACTATTTACAAGCCAGTATTTTATTTTTGGCGATTGGCGCCACGTCGCCTAATGGTTCCCCGTTCACACGGCAAATATTAATAAGAGTTTCTGTATAATTTTTGGATCACATGGCAGTTTCTTTTCAGAGAAAGGTTTGCCCGGGAAGTATGTAGGATAATTATTATAAGTGCTAAGTACGGTCAATCTCGTCTCTACGTCCGGTCGGCTGCTGGTAACACCGACGAGTTCAGTGTAGCTGTAGGTTCGGCTTTAAGTCCTTACCTCATACTATTGATTATGGACGTTCTGACGTCGGACATACAGGAAGAGGCACCCTGGTGCATGCTATTTGCCGATGACATAGTTCTTGTCGGTGAAGATGGACCTGATATCCAAAGCAGAATGGAGATATGTCAGCGGAAGCTGGACAATGTTGGCTTGAAAATCAGTAGAACCAAAACCGATTTCTGCGATTTCAGCGGTCTCTCCAGATCTGGGGCCATAGCGTTTGATGGCGCGCTTCTCACGGTCTACTCAGACTTTCGGTATCACGGTTCACTCGTGCAAAGCGATGGCGAAGTAGATCGGATTGTAAAGCACAGAATTAACACTGGTTGGATGAAATGGCGGCAGGACCCAGGAACTATCTGCGACTCCCGCATTCCCCTTAAAATGTAGGGGATGATTTTGTATAGATCAGAATGCTGGACAACAAAAGGAATGAATAAAAGGCAATTGCATGCAGCTGAGATGACAACGCTAAGAGGGATGTGTGGTGTTACGCGAATGGATAGAATAAGAAATGAGTACCTACATAAGAAGAAGTCTGAAAGTGACACCGCTGACTGAAGAGTTGTGTGGAAATCGGTTGTCAGGTAGAAGACCAAAGAAACGATACATGAACTATGTGAAAGATGATATGGCTAGAAAGGGAGTGACCACCGAGATGAAGATAGAGAAGTATGGATGAAAAAGACATGTTGCGCCGACCCCAAATAAATTGGGATAAGGGCAGGAGAATGACGACATGGCAGTTTCATACTGCATTTGTTTTTAACCGCAAGAACAGTGGGATGCCGTGTGAACAGGCCCTAAGTGATTTACAATATCATTGCGTGACTAACATCCATGAACTCGCTCAACTCCTTCAAATGGAACATCATTAGATATGTATGTGAATACAAAATGCTGCTCGTATTATAAGCATCTGTTGCAGTACCTACTCTGAAGAAAAATGTAAATTCGTTTACGTTTGTAGAGTTCCGTACCTCAATAGGAAAAAACGGAACCCTTATAGGATCACTCGTGTGTCTGTCTATCCGTCTGTCACAGTCAATTAGCTCCGAATCTAATAAACCGATTAAGGCGCATCATACGGTCTGCTCGGGGCCATTTTCCCGCTAGATGGCGCTGAAGTCAACATTTTTAGTTTATTTTGTTTTCTGTGTAATTGGTACATTATTAAGTCGTAGGAGTAGATTACGCGTGAATCGGACATTACACTATATTGAACTTGTTCATAACATTGCCTCAAAATCCACCCAATTCGACACAATACCATGAAATATAATCTGCCATTGAATACAGGTCGTTTACACACACATACGTAAGCGTACATTTTACAAAGATGGGCCACTAGGTGGCGTGTATTTAAAAAAAGCGCCGCATGAATATTTAAAACGACTATCTTAGATGAAATTAAATGCTTTCCTAGCGAAGCATGTGTAATCTAAATACTGTGCGTAGTACTCGCAACCAGCGTGCGTGTATGCCAGATGTATGAACGTAAACGAGGCAAATGGATTGCCTACCTATGTAAGAGTCGTAGCAGGTGGCGTTCTGTAGTTCCTACCCCCCATGGGAAGGAGTGAGATAAACTCACGCCTTCTTCCTATGTATGTCGGTACGTGTGACAGGAAAATAAAACTTATATTTATTTAGAATCTGTTTGTTTTATTTATTTTCTGCCTTCAAAGAATCAAGAAATGAGAAGTCATGAATTCAAATCAAAATCAAGTAATTTATTCAAACTAGGCTGAGTATCATTACTTTTCGAAAGTCACAATTACATAAGACAGTCCCCCAAAACGCCCGCCCTTCACCACTTCCTAGTGCTTTAGCTGGAAAGAAGAAGTGGCGCAACAAACTCCCCAACAGCACAGCTGTCTGTTCAGTTAGTCCAGAAAAACTTGATTCTATTCAGTAATTGATAAATATAGTTCTATTTTATTACTATTGACATATGATGCCTGATATATGATAAAATTTATAACATAAATTTGTTTTTTTTAAAAACTAACTGAAATTTGGTACACATAATAATTTTTGTGACCCAAACACGGACAGGTAAAGTAAACATTATAAACAAAACTGAGAATGGGTCTTCTCGCGATATTCCTTCACTTGTTTCCCGGCGTTTCGACCGCCTTACAGCGATCGTGGCCACGGGAGGACTGATGACAGCTCAGCGATGTCTTCGTAAAGTGCGGGTACACTTTGCCTGCTGACATCAGACAAGAAGATAATAAAGTAAAATTCGCACGTAAACTTAAAAAAAAATTATTAGAGTCTATGTAAGCGTAAATACTAAGTATATACCTATATAGGTTATAGATTTACCTGATAGTAATTTTATTTCGATAGAGACTCAATAATCTCACAGTTAAACTGCGTAAGCAGTTTTGTGGGGCAGTGTACCTAGCATCAAGGAAAAAATGTAAATTGAATAAAAATCATTCATTCAGACCAAGTGAGGGTAGATGCCAATATGAATGAATATCCATATTGGCATCTACCCTCAGTTGGTCTTCACAATTTTTATTATTGTCACTGTCGGTACTTCTACACATAACACTAATGATGTCTACACACTGGCCGACCTCGTCGGACGACCGGCGTTGCTTGCATTTGCTAATGACTGGACAAGAAGGTACCTGTTCACCTCGTAAAACGGAATATCGCGAGAAGACCCGTTCTCAGAAGTAAATAAATGAATTTTGAATATGAGGGTAACTTTTGGAGGCAAATAAAAAAATTAAAAAAAAAAAGTTTTGCAAACTGTACCGTGTACATATTACTACAAAGGCTTACTTATGAAGGTCTCAAATATATCACACTAATATTATAAAGGCGAAAGTTTGTGAGTGTGTGTGTGTGTGTGTGTGTGTGTGTGTGTATGTTTGTTACTTCTTCACGCTCAAACAGCTAGACCGATTTGGATGAAATTCGGTATGTAGACAGCTTATAACCTGGATTAACACATAGGCTACTTTTTATCCCGGAAAAAATTAGTGCTCCCGTGGGATGAGCTAGAAATTCAAACATATTTGCTACTCTTTCAAACTCAATCGCCTCGACCGATTTTGATGAAATTTGGTGTGGAAGTAGCTGACACTCTGGATAAACACATAGGCTACTTTTTATCCCGAAAAAATAGAGAAAGAAAGAAAAAGTATTTATTGTGACTAGCACAAGAAGATCACCAACCAAACAAAAAACACAATAATAACAGTTTGAAAACAAATAAACAAAAATAATTACATTACACTATAATATTATAAAGGCGAAAGTTTGTGAGTGTGTGTGTGTGTGAGTGTATGTTTGTTACTTCTTCACGCTCAAACAGCTAGACCGATTTGGATGAAATTCGGTATGTAGACAGCTTATAACCTAGATTAACACATAGGCTACTTTTTATCCCGGAAAAATTTAGTGCTCCCGTGGGATGAGCTAGAAATTCAAACATATTTGCTACTCTTTCAAACTCAATCGCCTCGACCGATTTTGATGAAATTTGGTGTGGAAGTAGCTGACACTCTGGATAAACACATTGGCTACTTTTTATCCCGAAAAAATAGAGAAAGAAAGAAAAAGTATTTATTGTGACTAGCACAGGAAGATCACCAACCAAACAAAAAACACAATAAGAAAAGTTTGAAAACAAAAAAGAATAAATAATAATCACACTATCACATCACACTAATATTATAAAGGCGAAAGTTTGTGAGTGTGTGTGTGTGTGTATGTTTGTTACTTCTTCACGCTCAAACAGCTGGACCGATTTGGATGAAATTCGGTATGTAGATAGCTTATACCCTGGATTAACACATAGGCTACTTTTTATCCCGAAAAAATAGAGAAAGAAAGGATGAAAGAAAAAGTATTTATTGTAACTAGCATAGGAAGATCACCAACTAAACTAAAATCACAATAATAAAAGTTTGAAAACAAAAAAACAAAAATAAATAATCACACCATCACACTTAATAATATTATAAAGGCGAAAGTTTGTAAGTGGTTGTGTGTGTGTGAGTGTGTGTGTGTGTATGTTTGTTACTTCTTCACGCTCAAACGGCTGGACCGATTTGGATGAAATCTGGTATGTAGACAGCTTATACCCTGGAAAAACACATAGGCTACTTTTTATCCTGAAAAAATGTAGTGCCCCCGTGGGATGAGCAAGGAGTTCAAATATATTTGTTACTCCATCAAACTCAAACGGCTCGACCGATTTTGATAAAATTTGGTGTGGAAGTAGCAGACATCCTGAATACACATACCACATATAGGCTACTTTACATCCTGCAAAAATTTAGTGTTCCCGTGGGATGAGCAATTTTTTTGTGAATACTTTTCTCACCGATTAAATAATACACGTTTTAGTGTATCTCATAAACCGCGGGTAACACCGCGGGGAGCAGCTAGTTTTTTTTAATAATTTTAAAATAAGTTGTTTTAAAGTTATTTAAGAAAATAGACGAAAATTGACCATTCCCCCTTATCTCCGAAACTACGGAGCCTAAAATTTTGAAAAAAATTAAAAAATACTTCTATACCTGTAGATTACAGGTACACCTATAAGAAGTCTGTGGTCTTAAAATAACATGGTTAATCTCTCAATATTGTGAGTACAAACTTACATTTACAGTTAGAACGTATGGGAGAACATGTTTTTCAACCACAATGTTAAGTTTGTTCTTGAGATAAATTCATCCCGACTACGGAACCCTTCATTGTGCGTAGTCCAACACGTACTTGGCCGGTTTTTATACTGCGAAACTAGAGATGAGATGCATTGCATTAAAGATAGTAGGAAACCATTTTATCGTTCTTCTTAAGAGGATTTTTAACGATATGATTATTCTAGAAGAATGTGCTGAGTGAATTTTAATGGATTGCTGTGTAAGGAATTATGAAAAATAAAATTATACTCGTATGTGTAGGTTTGATGAAATACCTACAAGATGAAATTGAATTCATTTTAAGGGGTCATTGTACTCAACATGATGAATAACTTTTACTATGGGACAAAACCAGAAATCGCGAAAAAAATCAGCTGTTCCCTACATTTTGACGAGTTACGCGAACATAAATGTAAGAAACAGCTGTTTTTTTTCGCGATTTCAGGTTTGGTCCCTTATTAAAAGTTGTTCATAATTATGAGTACAATGACCTCTTAAAAGGATGCCCATGAATTTAATTTCATCCAGTACAGTTTGGATGTAGGTATATGTATTTTCATGGCTCAAAAATCATGAACTGATAAGCAGTTACATTTTTTTTTTCAAGCAGTTGTCTATTATAGCACAATATAATTATGGACAGTAGGAAAACTACGAACAAACGTACGAAATGGTACACACACAGCCGCGCGCATCGACGAGACCCCTAAGCCACAATAAATATACTGAGAGCACCGCGACTATCGCTTGGGGCCTGGTCGGTGCGCGCGTCTGTGTGAGTGTGCCGTTTCGACCGTTCGTACGTAGTTTCTTCACTGTCCATATATTTAGTGTGGTTACAGTCTGAATTAATTTATTAGTCGACATTATTCCTAGCTTTTTTTTTCACTCCTCTGCCCCGAGAGAGACACTGTGGAAAACCGCTGTATCTATATGAAATTGTCTAATTGTTGGCGGTCCAACATTTTGAATAAGATTCTTTGTCAGCAAAAAACTTAATTATTTCGAGCACCGAATGCCAAAACATTACCCCGAGTCTTAATACTCGTACTATCTGTAAACCAAAACAGAAGTGGGTATTGACCTCGCGTCCCGCTTGCATAAACAATGAGACACCATTTATCAAAACTGATACCTACTGCTGTTGCTGGCATGGTGTCTCTGATAGCTATAGGATGCGTATTTTGAATCACTTAGAAAAGGTTTCAAGGGTTTTATCAGGGTATTTTGGAGTAATATTAATAGCTAAGGGTTATATCGGTTTGTTAGGTTAAGCTATGGTTATCGCGAACAGTTTTTTGATGGGTGACCATTCTTAAATGCTGAAGCATTTCGTCGGGATTGCTTCACTCGAGTCATCACTCGAAAAAAAATTTAACTTTCACTCGAGTTAACCATCGTTAACTCAAGTGAAAGTTCAATTTTGTTAGATGGGTCTGATAAGTTAAGCTGTGGTTATCGCGAACAGTTTTTTGATGGGTGACCATTCTTAAATGCTGAAGCATTTCGTCGGGATTGCGTCACTCGAGTCATCACTCGAAAAAAAATTTAACTTTCACTCGAGTTAACCATCGTTAACTCAAGTGAAAGTTCAATTTTGTTAGATGGGTCTGATAAGTTAAGCTGTGGTTATCGCGAACAGTTTTTTGATGGGTGACCATTCTTAAATGCTGAAGCATTTCGTCGGGATTGCTTCACTCGAGTCATCACTCGAAAAAAAATTTAACTTTCACTCGAGTTAACCATCGTTAACTCAAGTGAAAGTTCAATTTTGTTAGATGGGTCTGATAAGTTAAGCTGTGGTTATCGCGAACAGTTTTTTGATGGGTGACCATTCTTAAATGCTGAAGCATTTCGTCGGGATTGCGTCACTCGAGTCATCACTCGAAAAAAAATTTAACTTTCACTCGAGTTAACCATCGTTAACTCAAGTGAAAGTTCAATTTTGTTAGATGGGTCTGATAAGTTAAGCTATGGTTATCGCGAACAGTTTTTTGATGGGTGACCATTCTTAAATGCTGAAGCATTTCGTCGGGATTGCTTCACTCGAGTCATCACTCGAAAAAAAATTTAACTTTCACTCGAGTTAACCATCGTTAACTCAAGTGAAAGTTCAATTTTGTTAGATGGGTCTGATAAGTTAAGCTGTGGTTATCGCGAACAGTTTTTTGATGGGTGACCATTCTTAAACGCTGAAGCATCTCGTCGGGATTGCTTCACTCGAGTGATGGTGGTAATGGTGTGCACAATAAAGAGTATTCTATTCTATTCTATTCTATGGTTAACTCGAGTGAAACTACAATTTTGATACCAGAACGTACATCTACTCCTTTCATTCATATCATTATTTTTCGATCATTCGGTACGAGTGAGATGCCGAGTGCCCAAATCATCGTTAGATCTGTTCAGTAATAAATTAATTTTTCACGTGAAAGATGCCGAATGAAGGGCAAAAATAGACAAAACGTGGAGCGTCTAATATAGGATTTATAAAAGACTAGCAACGCCTCACGGTTTCAGCTGCGTAAGTCTCGAACCAGTAAGAATATCGGGTAAAAAGTATCCTATGTGTTAATCCATATTACAAACTATAAGTGTGGCAAATTTCATTAAAATCCGTTTAGCAGTTTTTGCGTGAAAGAGTAACAAACATCCATTCATAAATCCATCCTCACAGACGTTCCGCGTTTATAATATACTAGCTTTAGCCAGCGGCTTCGCCCGCGTGGATGTCAGAAATTATCCCACGGGAACCGTACATTTTTCCTAAATAAATAGTAGCATATGTGCTATTCCAGATTATAATCTATCTCTGTGCCAAAGTTAACCTAGATCGATTCAGCCTTTCTGGCGTGATTGAGTAACAAACATCCATCTATACAAGCTTTCGTAACTATAATATTAGTAAAATATAAGCAAGATTGCATTTAGAATATACAAAAGCATACCAAATTTTTCTCGTTCAAATGTGTTGTCCTACCGTTTAAAATGTGAAAAAGCCAAAATAGTTCAGTATCGGTTATTCACCGATAGTGGTTGGTTCAATTAAAATATCGATTCAATTTATTTTCCTAACAAAATCGACTATCATTCTGTTTCAGTGTCATTTTATTCTGTGAAAAAGCGTGAAATTAAAAGTTTTATCTAGCCTTAGAAATGTGACCAACTTTGAATGGCACTCGTATTTGAAAATACTGTTAGAGCCAATTATTTTTAAAAGAGTAGGTATCCGTGATGTTTCTTGCCGGCTTTTTTCCATACGAAACGGCTGTGCATCTACCTTCTGACGTTTCATAAGCGCCCATGTGGGGTCTGTCAAAAAAGAAAAACAAATAATTAGTGTTTCCACCCTCTGCTTTTGAGTTTCCCCTATGAAGTTCGATATCGATTCAAATAATCGATTATTTGTTTGTAAGTTTTTTTTTTATATATTAACGAATCCAAAAAAAATCGATATCATCGATTACTACTGTCGAAAAATCGATTAATTCCGATTTCAAAATAAAGAAGTGATGACAGTGATCTAAATACGAGTATCAAAAACGCAAGCGGAACGGACACTCAATAGCTCGTTTTTCAAAACGTTTCGTTTTCATTTTGATATTTCTTAAAATCATTCATTTCAATTATATTTTTTGTGACTATTCCTTAAATAAACATGCGAATGCGTTTAATTTTTCTAAAAAAACCCCTAAATTTAGGGTAAAATATCTTAAACTGGGAACGCTGAAACAATGTTATTTTGTCAAAGTGACATGACTGCTGGTTCTCAAGTCGACACGTATATTTTTTTTTTATGTATGACCACGCATAACTTTTTACACAGTAGTCCGATTCGAAAAAAAATTGTTTAATCCAAGTTCAAGTTCAAGTTATTTATTTCATAACAAAAATAAATTTCTGTCGAAATATTTGCACAGTAGATACACAAAAAGAAGCAACATATACAAACATTAACCACAAAAAAAGCAACAATACAAGTTAAAGAACAATGAGTACACTTATTTAATTTAAGTACTATTTTTAAGATTTTTGTCATTACAAAATTCGTCAATGCTGTAATAAGCTTTATTGATTAACAAAGCCCTGAGTTTATTTTTAAACATGTTCACATTCTGAATATTCTTAAATTCAGCTGGTAATTTGTTAAAAAGATTGACAGACTGCTCGCGTGACGAGTGTTTGACAACATTAAGCTTTGCCTGTAGTAGGAAGATCTTTTCTGCGAGTATCTACTCTATTTTTTCTTTCATCGTCTGTTTCAAACTCATTTAAGTTTTTGTTTAAATGAGTAAGGAGAACCAAAATATAAAGACACGGTACCGTTAAAATTCGTTTAATAAAATACTCTTTTCATGATTCTGTCTGGTTTAAACGAAGCATAGTTCTCAATGCTCGCTTTTGTATAGTAAATGCTGCCTTTATATTATATTTATAGCTGTTTCCCCAAAATTTAATGCTATATCTCAGTTTAGATTCAACTAGAGCAAAATAGACGGTACGGAGTTGGGCAATAGACAAAATATCCCTCAAAGATCTGATAGCATAACACGCACTACTTATTGTATTCGTAATTGAATAGACATAATGGGACCCAACACTGAACCCTGAGGAACACCTGTAGTAGTTACAGTAAATAATTTAGATTTCTGAATTTCTTCCACACCTTCCTGAAGTGATTTAATTTCGACGTACTGTTTCCTATTTTTCTAAATAAGAACTAAAAAGTTTTAAAACATTTATACCGTAGTGCTCTAACTTATCCATTAGAATGCAATGTTCTACAGTTTCAAACGCAGAACTTAACTCTAGGAATAAGCTGGTAACTTTAAGATTATTATTTAGCTTATTTACTACATTATTAACTAACGAGTCTATTGCATCTAGTGTCCCTTTATTTTTTTGGTATCTAAACTGTTTTCGGTTTATTATTTTTTGACTATTCAAATGTTTTACAAGCCTGGATTTGATGACTTTTTCAAAAAATTTGGATAGGACCGGTAACAATGAAATGGGCCTGTAATTGCCTGGATCCGTTTTAGCACCTTTCTTAAATAGTGGTAGGACTCTGGCTAACTTAAATTGGTCAGGAAAGACGCCTTCATTGACGCAATTATTTATTAATTGAGATATTGGATGTGCCAGTATATCTATATTATCCTTTATTACGCTCAGGGGTATTTCATCATGTCCAAATGACTTTATATTATCCATACCCTTTACCATTTTGTAAATCTCTATCGGCATGACGGGATTAAAAGCCATAGACTTATCAACTCTGTCAGTATTCTCAATTAAATGCTTTTTAGCTAGTTCTGGATTACCAGTGTTTACGCCTTTACTGTTGTCAAACTTTACCGCAAAAATATTAGCAATGTCTATAGGGTTACAAATTATTTTATTATTATGTTTAAGTATTATATTAGCATTTT
Organism: Cosmia pyralina; assembly: GCA_946251885.1. Classification (NCBI taxonomy): domain Eukaryota; kingdom Metazoa; phylum Arthropoda; class Insecta; order Lepidoptera; family Noctuidae; genus Cosmia; species Cosmia pyralina. The sequence continues at coordinate 20,183,286 of OX276350.1, read as the reverse complement.
CGAAATTATTGTCTATTTTTTTTTCGAGTTTTATTGACAATTTTCCAAATTTCTTTGCTAGAGTTTGCTGCGTTATTTATTTGATTAGTTACTTCCTTTTTTTTAGCGTTCCTAATTACCTTTTTATAAATTCTAAGATACCGTTCACGATATTTTAATAACGATTTGTCACGCTTAGCTTTATTTATAAAATTTAGTAATATCTTCATTTTGCTAGATATCCTTATTCCTTTCGTTAGCCATTTAGATCGACCAGTTCTTTTTATGTTGATTTTAACTTTCCTTTTTTTAAGTACTAGAATGTAGTTCATTAATTTTTCATATAAACGTGTTTGTACCTAAATTCCAGTCATGCTCCAACAGTTTCTGCCTGAATGCATTATTATTCTTCTCTTTATATAATCTTCTCTCTATGTATTTAAAACTAACGCATTGTGTAGTAGTAACTTTTTCCAAATATGCTCTACAAAAGAGGGCTGCATGTCCATCCGCTAATCGATTGTGGTCAATGTCTGTACTATTAATGTTTCTATCGCAGGTGTTGGTCAATATATTATCTATACATGATTTGGAGTTATTTCGCACAAATGTAATTGAATCAAATAAATATCTAAAATTATAGCATTTAGAAAGAAAGAAAGAAAATACGTTTATTTGCGGTAAACATGACGCAAAGGACAAAAAAAATAAAATAAGCAATGTAAAAAGCAAGTTTTGGGGAAAATATGCGTCACATCTACGCAAAACGGCTACCGCTCAGCATAATGCCGCGACCCCATGCGAAACGGAGCCCCAGCGCTGGTTTTCAGCGATAGCCGGACAATGGCTTAACGTGCTTTCCGAGGCAAGGAGTTCTCGATATGTAATGGATGGTCACCCATCCACAAACTGACCGCGGCAAGCGTAGCTTAATCTTCCATCGACCCGAGCGGCTGTTATCACATAGCCCCTCTTTTAAGTGCAGAGTATGATAATGCATAATGATATGTACTCAGAAAAGTGAAAGAACGCATCAAATGAATGTTACATACTATAACAAACACTACGAATATAAAAGGGTTGTTTAATAGCGGTCGTACGCCTTATCTTTACGACCATTTTCCTCTGGGGGATGAGGCAATTGAAAATTTTCAACGTTTTCAAAGCTAAGTGCATCAGTCTCACTTTAGAGTGTAATATGAAAATATATATTCAGAAAGATACGACTATATTATACTACTTAGGGTGAATTCGACCAAACTTTAGTTTCACCATACAAAAACTGTCAGGTATCAATTTTATTCCAAGGATAAAAGATATCCGACTTTGGTCAAATTAGGGCTAATTTGACCAAAGTCGGATATCAGAGCTGAAGATGTTGTTTTTTTATCTTTGTATGTTTGAACGCGCTAATCTTTGGAACTTCCAGTTCGATTTGAAAAATATTTTTGCATTTGATAGCCCAATTCTTGAAAAAGGCCATTAGGCTATTTCACATCACGCTAGGTCCCTCAGGAGCCGAGTAAAAAGAAAAAAAGTTAGAAAGAACGCTAAGCGAAAACGGAGTAATAACGTGGGCAGGTGATGCGATGCGACAGGGTGGGTCCGAAGACAAGAAATTTCACGCGGACGAAGTCGCGGGCAAAAGCTAGTTAATAATAAAGACATTCTTGTTTCTGTTAAAGTTTTAAACACGTAACATCACGCCTGTATTCCCCGAAGGGTTGGGCAGAGGTGTGTTTATAATACACCCACATTTCGCGACTTATGCGAGCCTATTGCCATCAACTGGGTACAAATCCAGACTCCAGGCTGCTAGTTTTGAGAAATTCTTGATGGAAAAACTCAATAACTGTTTGCCTGACCTGAGAATAGAACCCAGGACCTCATGCTCAACAGTAACACTTAATTTACTTTACTTTGTTACATATTTTAGTTTGTTAATAGTTTTAGTTACGCAAGGATATTATATTTTAATTTTAATAGTTTGTACTGACAAACTATTAAAATTAAAATCTATTATCCTTAATATAATAAATAATTTATAATATAAATTAACTGTAATTAAGTATAAGAAGTTTATCCAGTGTATATCTCCTTGCACGTCGACTGTACACATGGGTGTACATAAGGAAAAATCCTTTATATAATAGGTATATAAGCTTATATCATATATATATAAACGTAAAAAAACATCATGCGATGGAATAAAATCATCATCAGTAGTTGTGAACCTATGGGGTTCGCAACTAACCACCCCTCCCCCCCCCCTCCTCCCCTGGGGTTTTGGGTTCATAAATTAGTACATAATTTACATCCAAAGGGATATAGGGTGACTGATAATTAGTGACCGATACTTGATTGCCATAATTGTACTCATGATAACAAACAACTTTTAATAGGGGACCAAGCCTGAAATCGCGAAAAAGAAATCAGCTGTTCCCTACATTTTGACGAGTTATGCGAACATAAATGTAGGGAGCAACTGTTTTTTTTTTCGTGATTTCAGGTTTGGTCTTGTATTAAAAGTTGTTTGTTATCATGAGTATAATCATGTGTTTATGTATCGGTCACTCATTACCAGTCACTCTATATAACTATCTTTATCCTCTTTAATAGATAAATAACTCTACATTTCGTTTTTAAAGTAGGTGTTTTATTCTTTCAAATGTAAAAAAAACGATAACTTTTACTCTAATTTGATCACACCATTGTATTTTTAGCTGTAGACTAAAATTTTATTTGATTTGATTATCATTATTTATTTTCTATTCTAATATAACCCCGCGTAGTCTTGCAGAACGAAATTATTGTCTTTAAGTCGTGGTTCAAAAAGCGTCTTATGACCTACTTTTGATATGACATTGACAAAAGCACACTAAAAAACGGGCCAAGACATGACAGACTACACAATGAAGGGTTCCGTAGTTGGGATGAATTTATCCCAAAAACAAACATCGATATACGTCACAGTCAATTCTCCAACTGAAAAAATAAGTTTGTAAGCGCAAAAAAAAATGTTATAAAACTACAAATTAACGATTTTCAGACTTTTTCTTTTATTTGTGCTGTGAGACCTTGCAGCTTGCCAAATTTCATGAGTGTAGCTCAAAGGGACCCTAGGTTTTGATTTATTTGCGAGTGTCAAAATATGTCGCATAAATGACCGTATTTTTTTATTGCGTTGATTTAGAAGCTTGATTTTTTTAGACCTCTGAGTGACTATATACGCACTTCATATTATTTTCAACTTGTAACCTCCACGCGTTCCTGAGAAAAAGAGTCTTGATAGACTGACACATAGACGGGCAACGAAGTGATCCTATAAGCGTTCCGTTTTTCCTTTTGATGTACGGAACCCTAAAAAATGGTCCGTGTCTCCTTACAAAATTAATTTTTCATTTCAAACATTGAGAAATTAAATTAGATTTGCATAAAAGTATTTATTTCTTCGGGGACTTGCTATTGAAAAAATGTCTTTGTGAATTTGATTAAATTACATTTTAATGCCTTTTTGTAGACTTTTAAAACTTGACTAAGTACATTTTCTATTAATGAGGTATGATATTTTTTGTTCTTAACTCTCTTGGCCACTAAAACAGTCCCATTTGTCAAAATGACTTCATTGAATTAGAACAATTTTAAAACAGAGGACCTGGCAGTAGGGAATACGTAAGTAATTCAAAACTCTTTCAATATTTAAATATACAGGGTGTAAGTGTAAACAGTGGCAACTTTTTAAGGGGTCATTGTACTCATCATTATGAACTACTTACTTTTACTATGGGACCAAACCTAAAATCGCGAAAGAAAAAATCTGCTGTTCCCTACATTTTGACGAATTATGCGATTTATTTTTGGCGATTTCAGGTTTGGTCCCATAGTAAAAGTTGTTCATAATGATGAGTACAATGACCCCTTAAAAGGATGCCACTGTTTACACTTACATTACTTGTATACATTGTATATGAGTCAAGAAACAAATTGTAATTTTTTATACATTTTTAACGCATTACATATAATTTATAATTCATTATTTTAAATTACGTTGTTTTGGTGGAACGGAACGCAAAATTGAAACGCACGTCGTCTGCGAAAATGCCGGAAGTGACCTCAAAAGGCATGAGAATAAATCTTTAAGTAACCTTTTCTTAGCAAACTGTTTGAATTCTCACTAAGGTAAGTTAGTAAGTGTAATTTCTGCTTGAATAAAGTACAAAATATAATTTAATATACTTCATAATATCATTTATTTATTTTTATTTTTTTTTTCTATCTTTTTTTTTTTCATTTTTTTTTTTTTTTGATCATTTGTGGCAAAAAAAGAGATAACTGTAAATAAAGCAGTATAGTGCCACATGACGTCACATCATGACTGTGACAGAAAAGAACGTTTGAACTGTAGGTAGAAAATTATTGTAGTTTAATTTTTTTTTTTTGAGCAATGGACAGTATTTGAAGATCAACAAAAAAAAGTAAGATGGAGCGCCGCAAATATCAAAAGTGAAGCCACCTTTTTATCTATGTGTGTGTCAAAGGGATGTCATTTGTTAAATTTTTTCCCTATAAATTGGTAAATTGGGGAATAATGTTGTATGAGTAAGATATCATAATTATTTCAATTTGTTTAATCGAATGGGGAAATTTTAAATCGTATTACGGCTACCCTCGCACTTTATGTCACTGCGTTCGTTCGTTGAAGTTTTTGTGTTATTTCAAATACTTACAAGTGAAATGTCATTACGTGAGACTTTTCATGTGATTTGTTATCGTTTGTATAAGTTTTCACAACACAGGAAGGCATAATGCGGGTGAAACTGCGGGGAGCAGCTAGAAAGTAATAATCTCAACACAAGTAGGTAAGCACCTAGTTATTAATTATTATTGGAGGAGCGTACATCAAAGGAACCGAAGTGAGATATTATATTAATTGCCAATATATTTGGCGACACACTAATAAACGTCTAGTGTCTCATTGAATGAGTATTGCTTGATGATATTTGGTTATTAGTTTATTACGAGAACACCGTTAGAGTAGGATTGAGTTATAAAGCTGGAACTGTAGTTACTGCCGCGGTTTCTATGGCGATCATCATCTTCCTGCCCTTATCCCATATTACTTGGGGTCGGCGCAACACGTTTTCTTCTTCCATTCTCCCCTGTCAACCGTCACGCTATCATTCACTCCCTTCTCTTTCATATCATTCCTCACACAATCCATCCATCTTTTCTTTGGCCTTCCTCTGCCTCTCCATCCATCAACATCTATATTCATCACTCTTTTAGTCACATGCGTTTCGTCTCTCCTCATTACATGGCCATACCAAGACAAACGATTTCCTTTCAACTTTTCTGTCACTGGCGCCACTTTCAAACTTCCTCTTATATACTCATTTCTCACTTTATCCATTCTTGTCACTCCACACATCCATCTCAACATTCTCATCTCCGCTGCATGCAATTTTTTTTCATCCGTCTTCTTCACTGTCCAGCATTCCGATCCATAAAGTACGACAGGCCTTATCACGGACTTGTAAATTTTCCCCTTCAACTTGAGGGGCATCCGTGGGTCGCAAGTTGTTCTTGTAACCTGTCGCCATTTCATCCATCCTGCGTTGATCCGGTGCGTTATGTCTCGGTCTACTTCGCCATCCCCTTGAACAAGCGACCCGAGGTACCGAAAGTCGGAGCAGATCGGTAAGGGCGTTCCGGCAAGAGATATGGGCACAGGACCGGAGAGTCCGCCAAAATCACAAAACAAATACTCTGTTTTGGTCCGACTTACTCTCAGGCCAACGGTCTCCAGTCTTTTCCACCACACCTCCAATCTGCTCTGGACCTCTAAGCCACTCTCGGCAACCAGCACAATGTCATCGGCGAACAGCATACACCAAGGAGCCTCTTCCTGGATATCCGAAGAAAGAGCATCCATTATCAGCACAAAGAGGTAAGGGCTGAGTGCAGACCCCTGGTGCAAGCCGACAGCCACATCGAAGCTGTCAGTAGTGCCCACTGTAGACCGGACTTGGGTACTGCATCGACTGTACATCGCGCGAATCAACTGCACATACTTCCCTGGTACACATTTTTCCTTAAGTGCCCACCACAAAACTTCACGAGGCACTCGGTCGTATGCCTTTTCGAGGTCAACAAATACCATGTGCAAGTTTTTATGCGCACCTCTGTATTTCTCGCACAGCTGGCGGATAGCAAAGATGGCATCTGCTGTTCCTCGACCAGGCATAAAACCGAATTGGTTTTGCGAAATTTCACTCTCTTCTCTTAGTCACCTTTCAATAACTTTCTCCCAAGCCTTCATACTATGTGACATTAGCTTTATTCCTCTATAGTTGTTGCACTCCAGCACATCACCTTTGTTTTTAAAGATGGGCACCAGCGAACTGTTGCACCATTCGTCAGGTATGGCTTCTTCCAGCAACAACTTATTCGCGGTTTCTATGGCGATATGAACATAAATTCACGCATTGGGGGTATGCAGTAAAGAAAGAGCATTACGTATTACGAAATCCTCATAATTATACTATTGTACATTTTTTTTATTAATATTTTTTAAAATTATTATTTAACCTTTTAATCGGACAAACAAAGTGTAGTCTTCAGTCTCGTATTTGGCGTTTGTTTATTTGTTGTATATCTGTTTGCCGGTCAGCAAAGGCCTCCTCCAACCTTCTCTATTCCTCTCTCTGGCCACTCTACCCCATGTCGTTCCAGCGACTTGTCTCATGTCGTCATACCACCTTTTCAGTGGTCTATATATTGAACATTTACGTCGTTTTAAATCTACAGCAAAATTATGCAATAATCACTACAATCTGCCTAGCCTTTTCCCAACTATGTTGGGGTCGGCTTCCAGTCTAACCGAATGCAGCTGAATACCAGTATTCAGTAACCAGTATGTACCAGTATGCAATAATCACTACGACAAACTGTTAAGGATCGCAGCATTCAAATGTTATTTCTTAGTCAAGTTCTTTTTAACCGACTTGAAAAAAGGAGGTTCTGTATTCGACCCGTATGTATGTATGTTTGTTTGTCCGCGATTTTCTCAAAAACTAATGAACCAATTTTGATGATTCTTTCACTACCGTGATCTATATATTTTTATATGGAAGGTTTTAGTATATTACATTATAATACATATCACCGGCATTTCTAAACGGATTTTGATGATTCTTCTTTTCGTTCGACTTGGGCTTACCTAATTATGTAATTGTATAGGTATTCAACTAAAAATTAAAAAATACATTTACTTTAAAAAAAAGTAACAACCGACTTCAAAACCAAAAACGAATAAAATAACTTTCATAAAACACTTCAACAGCTTCTGAAGTCGGTGTCATCAATTCTTCAATGCACTTTAGCTTGACACCGACTTCAGAAGCTGTTGAGTGTTTTATGAAAGTTATTTTATTTATTTAACCGCTCACACGGCAGGTACGCCCGCTTAAAAAACTAGTCAAGTGACCACCCGCTGACGTCATTCGGGCCGCGGCGCGCGTTTGTTTACATAATGCGATAGCGGCATAGTTTCTAAGAATTCTGTAGCTCCAATTCTTTACTTGGAAACCCAATGAGTAAAGCGCCATTATATTGAATGTTTCATTTGAATTTGTTATTGTTTACATTTCTAGAAATGGTTAAAAAGACGAACAAAGACAATTTACACATCGCCATGCTTAGACGCGTAGAATGCGTACAAATATTTCTACTATCTGCCATTTTGTCTATTCTTCCGTCGACAAAACCCGTTTCTATGGCAGTCATGCTAAGCGTGCTGGTCTTCCACACCTTACTTATTTTCTGATTAACAAAATGTATGAGATAGAGTAGTGTTTTTTTTTATTTATTTTAATTTTGAATGTTTTTATTTTTTAAATGTAATATAAACATAACCTAAAAATAACAAAATTATATCCTAACATAAACTATTAAAAAACTAAAATACGGCATCGAAAAATTCCTCCGCATCGTTGTCGACTGGTAAAGTACCCAAGAGACTGGCGGCATTGCCACGTTGTATGGCAATCCCAAGCCTCTGGCCAAGGTAAAAGCCAGCCCTTGGGTCACGGGAAGTGTCAACCAGCCGCTTGGAGATTTCGTTGAATAAACAATGAGCACTCGGACCCCACGGCCCTAGGGTTTCAACCCCAAACGGCTCGAAAATATAATTACCGATAAGGTTATTATACTTTCGCCGCTTGAGGTTTTCCGCAGCCGCAGCAGCAGTGCCAGCACAGCACGCCGAGCCAGGAATATGGGACGGCGCAAGAGTATCGACGCACGTTGCGTCCCACACTAAAGGCCTTCCCACCTTCCATGGAAATAAAAACATGCCGTCCGGTCTATTGCCATCGTCGCGTGCCAAGCCATTGGGTTCTAATACAGCTGGAACGCCGACGGTGACAAGGGCTCATCGGATGATGTCATTGATGTTCGCGTGCCGCGCAAAGCGACCCGCACTTCGGCTGCAAGACAGGCCGTGATGTCCGAGGCTGTTGACAACTTCACCACAGTGACAGCGATGAGGAGAACCAGAAGGAGCTCCTAGTCGCAGTGAAGCAGCGAGGCGGAAAGTAGTGTCGTCGAACAAAGTGGCTATGTTCGACGACGGTAGTGCATGAAGCCACAGACCCGACTCCCACTTACCCACAGCCAGCAGACGCGCACGCTCCGCAGTAGTAGCAGACATATCAAGTAAATTGTTCTGTACTACTCTTCAGAGCGGCTCATCCCACCGTCTCTGGGAAGATGTATTGTCGGGTGGATCTGAATTCGGGCAAGCGAGTCTCCAGACATCCATAGCCTCGGTGAAACTAGGTACATCAAAATTAACCAGTGTGGAGGCTAGGATTTTCCTGATTAATTTCTCTGTGCCGTGGACCGAAGATATGAATGCCGGTAAACTAATACTAGAAATTTTGCGGACGCCGAGGCCTCCCATACGAATGGGAAGAGTAGCTTGTGCTTGGGCACAAGCTACTCCATCGTAGCGGCAGTTGGCGGTCGTCCATGGCCACATTTAAGATCGAAGATAAAGTATAATTTTGTCCATTTTGTCTAAAAGGTGAGTGTGCTTCCATAAATGGGAAGCGCGAAGAAAATATGTTAATTTAGGGCCGAAACAGCAGTAACGGATTGATGTTATGGCCGAATGCATGTTAATTTGAAGCAATCTTTCCGAAACGTCATTGAAATTTTGAATATTTTCTTCAATGCAAACAGGAAATGAATTTTTATATATTGGAGACCCAAGGAGAGAGTTCTTTTCAATAATTTTGATTTCTGGGGCTATTGCGCTAAATTTGGGAAGTGTTAGATGTCTGTCAGTATCGTCCGCTAAGAATAGTTCACATTTCGAAAGGTTGAGATCAAGGCCAATGGAATGAAGTTCATTTTTTAGGAATTGAAGGTCATTTAAAACAGTTTATACATCGCCTCCCAAGGTACCATTATCAAGATACCAAACATTAAATTTGGAATTTAGTTGCCGAATAATTGGGTGAATGGCTAAACTAAAAATCACTGGCCCGAGGGGGTCACCTTGTTGACAGCCAACAGCAGATTCCAGAAGTTTGTCCCGATACAGTAATTCAGAAGGGTGTCAGTAACATTGCCAAAGGAAACTATAAATTTGAGGTATTTCTTTTCTAGTTTCTGCCAGCAAGGTGTTAGGGACACCTTAACAGAATTGAAGGCATTCTTTATGTCAACCTTCAGGATGACCTCACCTTTACCAGAATTTAGGTAGGTCGATAAGGCGTGTACGGCAGCCTCACAGCCCCCTTTGGAGCCGTAACCTAGCTGCAGGGGCTGCAATTTTTCAGAAACAACCTCACCATAAAATTTACAGCAAATATTGGCTGCCATACGACGGTAAGTAGTTCCCACGGCAATGGGACGGATGCCGTCATCCCTTTTACGCACAGGGCGCATAGATTGGCCCCATATAGAACGTCATGAGCATGAGGTTAGTCAGAGCCGTAAGCTCCTTCAAGAGCAACTCACCAGCTGCCCCGGCGGCGCCGGAACAGATATGGTCCTTAAGGACGCAGGCCGTCGAGGCCACCAGCGGAGCCGCTCCGGAAGGAGCAAACGGCTGTGACCAACTCTCGACCTGTAGTGTTAGTATGTACTTTGAACGTTGCATACCTGCTAGCTTGGACCGACGGCGGCCAATTTTCAGGTATCAGGTACCAAAGTTACGTAAAAATATTACTTACTTTTCTTAAAGTCTGGTTAGATGCTGGTTATTAAGTATGTTTTACAGAATAATGTTAATAATTAATATTCAATACTGTCAAACACATCCCATCGGTGGTTTTCTCTCTGTGCCAAACCCAGACACAATTAACTGTGTCTGGGATTGTTTGATCGCTGCGATTGATCTGGCTGCTCACAAATAGTATTGAAATAGTTCCCCAAGTATTATTATAATATAAAAATTAAAACTGTAATTATAAGTAAGATGACGCAATTTTTTGCGAGTTTCAAAGCGTCTGGCGGAACAAACCGGCGATGGGAAGTGTCTGACAGTATTGATTATTAATTATTAACAATAATCTGTAAAACAAGTACATAAAAATCAGCAGTCAGGCTTTAAAAACGTAACTTTAGTACTTAAATACCTGAAAATTGGCCGTTGGCCCAAGCTAGCAGGTATGCGAAAGTTCAAAGTACATACTAACTTTACTCTATCCCATACATTTTGTTAATCAGAAAATAAGTAGGGTCTGGCGGCTCTGGGATCTTGGACTATACCGTTACAGTTGTTGTGACTAAGTCATAACAGCCGCACGGGACGATCGATCAGATTAAGCTACGCTTGGCATGGTTGATCCGTGGACGGGTGACCATCTTTACATACCAAGACCCTACCGTGCCTCGGATAGCACGCTAAGCCGTTGGTACCGGCTGTCATTCGTGGATCTTTGACCGTCATTACGGGTCGTCAGAAGCCCGAAAGTCTGACAGTCTTACCAAGAGGTATCGTATTACCCAGTAACTAGGTTCTGGAGGTTCAGCTGCATCCGGTTAGACTGGAAGCCGACCTCTACATAGTTGGGAAAAGGCTAGGCAGATTGGTATAGTGAGTATTTTACTACGTACTACACACGGCTACATATCAAGCTATAAATTTCCAGCATAAGCTGATCTCTCATTGTACGGAAATCCTATACAATGCGAGATCAGCTTATACTGAAAATATATAGCTTGATATGTAGCCGTGTTTGTGCCAGAGGAACGGTATTAAGTTACAAAACACGAGATGTTCCACACTCCACACGCAATGATGAGGTTACACTGTCAGCAAACCACAACGTCCACAACTATCTTGCCGCCATGCTGTAGTGGAGGAAGGCAGGCAATCGAATTACTTAGAACACGACGCACCTATCGGCGTTGCGGTCTGTGGAATTGTAGGATTTTGCGTTTATAGTGCCGCAACGATTTATTGTGATCTCAGCCTTATTTACAGATGTAAATAAAAACTTTTTTACAAAAAAATAACAACCGACTTCCAAAAAAAAAAACACTAAAAAGTGAAAAATAACTTTAATTTCGGAAGTCGGTGTCTTTGGTTTTGTATTTTCGTTTTATGCCACCGACACTGTAAAATGTTATGCGTGGTCATACATAAAAAAAAAAATAAAAAAAATCATACGTGTCGACTTGAGAACCTCTTCCTTTTTTCGTCGGTTAATTAAGGCTGAGACAGGTGCTTGTTAAACAGTTTCGTGACATTTGGACAACGCTCAGTTTATATTGGCTGTAACAGGATTAATAATGTTTTGAAGATTTATTATAACACTAGCTTCTGCATGCGACTTTTTCCGCATGAAATTTTTGATCTCCTGTGCGATCCCGTCGCTTCGCATCGCTCGCCTTACTTCGTTGTTGCATAGCGTTCTTTCTGACTTTTATTAGCGCGTTCAAACAAACAAAAAGAAACTCTTCAGCTATATTTTATTTTATTTCAGTAGGGAAAATAAATAATAATATTTTTTTTTCCCTCCACTATATCCTTACAAAATAATAACAAAAAAAAACTTTTTTACAAACAAATACAACCGAGTTCCAAAAACAACACTACAAAGTGAAAAATAACTTTAATTTCGGAAGTCGGTGTCTAGTTAAATGTATTTTAGTTTTTTGCCACCGACTTCCGAAATTAAAGTTATTTTTCACTTTGTAGTGTTGTTTTTGGAAGTCGGTTGTATTTTTTTGTAAAAAAGTTTTTATTTTTCACTTTTTAGTTGTGTACGTACCCCACACAAATTCTTATACCACTATCTGCAAAACAAACTAGAACATCATCCATATAAAAGTGGGGAAAAAATACGTATTATTGAAGCTAACTCAAAAACTACCGAAGTAAATTTAATCAATTTTATATGGGACCAACTGTGATGTTATACCCTCTCGAATAAAACAAAAAAAATCCAAATCGGTCCAGCCATCTTCGAGTAATCGGGGAACACACATAAAAAAAAAACGAATTGAGAACCTCCTCAGAACAACATTGTCCAGTCATGGGCTTAAAGAAAAGTATTGTGGGAGACTGGTGCCTAAGCTAAGCCGAAGCCTGTATTTCAGGCCACCAGGTCTCCACCCCAAGCACAAAGTACATAGAAAGTAAAGTACCAAGTACATAGAAATAACTTAGTTAATAACTTATTAGTAAGATAATTATAGATTTTCTTCGTATGTTAATTAACGTCATGCTGTGAATCGTGGTAAAAAGCGAGCCTATTCAATCTCATTGAGGAAAACATTGTACACCTTCAAATTGACTTATCCTTGAAAACATGAACACACGCAGGCTCACACGGCAGGTACGCCCGCTTAAAAAACTAGTCAAGTGACCACCCGCTGACGTCATTCGGGCCGCGGCGCGCGTTTGTTTACATAATGCGATAGCGGCATAGTTTCTAAGAATTCTGTAGCTCCAATTCTTTACTTGGAAACCCAATGAGTAAAGCGCCATTATATTGAATGTTTCATTTGAATTTGTTATTGTTTACATTTCTAGAAATGGTTAAAAAGACGAACAAAGACAATTTAGCTTCAGATTTCAAAGAAATGGCTCTAGTAAGAAAAAACAAGCGATGACCTATATGTTTTAAGGTTTAAAATGCATGGTGTGTTAATTCTTAACATGAAACATAAATAAACTCACTTACCACAGTACAATTAAACTATTAACTGAGTAAAACACTTTCACACTCGACCGACCGAACAATGACATGACAGAGAAAAAAATATTTTTTAATGTCATAGACGAGTCTCAGTCAGTGTTGACGTATCTTAAATCGTTCGGAAATAGATAACGCATCAAATTAAATGCATAGAATTCGATATTAGTACTTAATAGTGATGGAACAACGTTAATAATAAAAAAATATTTTCTTGGTATAGAACTCATACCACGTACAATATTAGGTACGGACCCGATTCACACCGCGTTCGTGTGAGCGGCTATGCCGCCGTAGTCGCGGGTAGTTCGAAAGAGATACCGTGGCCCTGGCACGGGCAACTGAAGGAACACGGGTGGGTTTTAGTCAGTAAAAGTCTGACACGCCCTCCCGCTCTGGGCAGAGCGGGAGAAGTCATTTGATGGTTTCCCATCCACATAAAAAAAAGGTATTTCGTCCTAATAGTTAAGTATTTATCAAACCAAGAAGTCACGCATACAAAAACCATGATAATTATTTTATGGTAGACATGTGTTTATGAATTCGCCATTTTAACTACTTACCACCGGTCTAAGCTCCATAATACTGAAGTGTCACTTAGACTTCCATATTCAAATACTTCTGCTTTTTCCATTATTATATCTGAAGCTGCGTACTTCATAAGTGTGCTCTCGGGCTAGCAATATAGCTGAATATTAAATACTGGATAGGAACCTCCGAGATTATTATTGCGTCTTGAGTAAAGAGCAAATATATACGCAATATATTGAGTATACATTTATTTTCTTTGGCGACGGTTCAGATATTAAATGTAACAGTGATGCAGTGTACGTAGATGTGAAATTTGCTTCCAAGTCAAACGTTTACTTACTTTGCTGTTCAATAAGGCGATACCAAAATAAATTGGGAGCTTTTTTGTAACCTTTGTTTCACAATTACAGCAGGTATGGATTTAATTTTTGGATATAATAATTATGTTTATTGATTATTTGATTATTATTTTGACTGAAGGAAAACGCAATTGGGTTAAATTTCCTCGTTAGAATTTAATTCCGAAATGACCTCTAATTTTTTATATTTTTTCCGTAATTCTAAAATCCTAAGTAATTTCATTGCAAAAATGCATTCAAATTGAAAACTCTGACTGAAAACATTTTTGATAGATAGCATAATTTATTTTCAAACAATTTTTATATTTAGTTTGGTGCTTTTATTTTGGTTCCAGCGCATTGTTGCGCTCTCTTTTTTTCGCATGTGGAAGCAATTGACTCTGTCACTTTCTTATTTCGGCCCAGTTCGCTTTTTACATATTACCTTGCATTGGGTTGGCAACCTGAAATACAAGGAAGATAGGATTTTGGTGTAGAGTTTAGTTTCCCGAACAAAATAAAATAAAATACAAAAAAATAAATAACTTTATTTACTACACAAAAAGATACACAATGAAAAGCGCCTCGCCATGCCGCGCACGCGTCGCGTCTCGGTGTGAATTGACCCTAAGGGTTCATTGTACTCATCATTATGAACAACATTTACTAAGGAACAAAACCTGAAATCGCGAAAATAAAACTAGCTGTTCTCTACATTTTTATGTTCGCACAACTTGGCAAAATATAGGGAACAGCAGAATTTTTCTTTCGCGATTTCAGGTTTGCCTACAGAGTAAAAGTTGTTCATAATGATGAGTACAATAACCCCTTAAGAGGTTATGCGTTATTTAAGTTACTGCTCCTTGTATATCTACACTTTTTACGTCAGTGACGGGTGCCTAAACAGCATGAAATATACAATTTCATACAGCATTTTCGTGCGGATTTCTCATGTGTGGTCGCCCATGCTTCATACGTGCCAAGCTCGGACACAGCTTGGTCTAGCTTAAATTTTAATCATCTCTAATGTTTCGTAAACACGTTAAGCCGGCAGTCCAGGTTTACATACGAATATAATGTACGTTTTACTGTATTATTGTGAGTTTAGTTCAGATGGTTAATCCGTTTTGACTAAAAGCCTGCTATATTGCTTAAATTACTTTCGACGAAAACCCATTAGCTTATAGACAATTTTGCCCAGTCTTCGTAGGGTTTAAATTCTCTCATCGGCGCGGAAGATAATTATAGTGCACAACGTGTGTGCGCAGACACAGGTGCCATCTCTCTTCCCTCACTCTGATTCGACCGGAGAGAGATCAAACGCAGGAACAACAGAATAAGGCGCGGTATTAGCTCAATATTCACAAAAATTAGTTTCTTGGATTGTCGATTATGACGTGACGCAATGAAACTATCCGACGCATAAAATACAGTGGACAGAAAAGGGTTTAAAGAAAAATTTTAACCGAATAGAATAGTAAAAAATAGTTTGATATTCCCTATAAAAAATTTGGAAAATGCTCCACAAAAATTAACTTTAGCGTCGAACATCTCTGTATTTACAGGTATAACGGCCTTTTTTTTAAGAATTTAATAGAATTTGTATTTTTTTTTAAACTTTAACCGGACTATTATTTAATTTATTGTATATATTCTGAATAATCTAAAGAAAACCTGGAAAAAAAATGCACATTCGCAGCTTAGTCACATCTCGGCAACACAAATATTATTTTCAATTTTCAACTTAATTTCAAGCCAGCTAATGGTGACAACAGATTACGTGGTTGTGTGCTATTTAAAAACCCAAAAAAATCCTTTTTTTTTTTTTGTGGATGGGAAATCATCAAATGACTTCTCCCGCTCCGGGCAGAGCGGGAGGGCGTTTCAGACTTTTACTGACTAAAACCCACCCGTGTTCCTTCAGTTGCCCGTGCCAGGGCCACGGTATCTCTTTCGAACTACCCGCGACCCCGGCGGCGTCAGTCCACGCCTTAACGTACTTTCCGAGTATAACACCGCCAACTGCCAAACTCCGGGCTGCTACTTAGAAAATCCTAATGGAAAAAAAAAAAAAAACCCAAAAACACTTTGGCCCGACCTGGGAATCGAACGCTCACCAGTCGCGCTTGCGACCACAAGACCAACGGGGTAGTGTACGACCTCCACTTTAAGAAGAGTAAGGGTGAGAGGCACTTTAAAAAAAAGAAAGAAAAAACAAAGATCATAATACAGTCACAGATGCACTATGTATGAGTAGAGAACGCAACACATATCATAGAACATAACGTCTCAATCTACGCTTGCTCGCTGTCTAATTAATTAAAGCGCATACACTTGGGTAAACACTGATAAATCGATCGCACTGAATGTACACGCTGCTCCTTAATTAGTTATTAAGGCGAAGTTAGATAAGACTGCAAATATTGTTTACCTAGTTGTAGAAAGATTTGGGTACTTATGAAAAAGGAAAAATCGTTTGTTTAGGTTAATATCCAAACAATCAATCAATTCCATATTTATTTCATTCTCTTGTAATGACAGTATCTAGTCAGACAAGCACTGGAATTTTAGTGACTTCAAGCTTGTTAAAACTTTAAATATTACTATGGTAGATTTCGAGATTTTCAGTTTGTCGTTTACATAATGAAAACATTTTTACAAAAAAAAAAACAACTTCCAAAAAAAAAAACACTACAATCTGAAAAATAACATGACATTGGATCTGTATTTTAGTTTTTCAAAATTAAAGTTAACTTCACTTTGTAGTGTTTTTTTTAGGAGTTGTTTTTTTTTGTTATAAAACAGTTTTTATTTTTCACTTTTAGTCAGTTTGTAATTTATCTAAGTTAATATGTTAATATTTAAACAAGCCTAATGTCAACTGATCATCACCTTTTACAGAACATTGCTTGTCCCGATACAGGGACGTTAATTGTTGAGGAGTTCTCCTAAGAACCAGAAGAACTGGAGCTGATGGTGAAGTTACCATCACCATATGCATTGTGATGAGAATAAATTGCCTAGCAACCATATTAAAGTAATCGAATCGCAACCCGTGAAATACTTAGGTATAATTACAATAATATAATCAAGATTAATCGAAAAGGTAAGGAAAGAATGAAACCGTGCCAAAACTAATATCTGATCTACATCAGCTCAGCTTATCTCAGTCCTTTGCTGGACATAGGCCTCTCCCAGGCTGCCACAACACCCTTTTTTTTTTTTTTTGTGGATAGGAAATCACCAAATGACTTCTCCCGCTCTGGGCAGAGCGGGAGGGCGTGTCAGACTTTTACTGACTAAAACCCACCCATGATCCTTCAGTTGCCCGTGCCAGGGCTACGGTATCTCTTTCGAACTACCCGCGACCCCGGCGGCATCGGCCCAATTGACCCCGTCACTGCTGACATCTCTTTGAGGCGCGCGTGGAACACAACGCGCCATCGACCCGGACCTGGTCCTAACCGGAAGGCGAGCTGCCCATTACTCGTCGTCCGCAAGCCCGTGCCTACGGTAGCCGGGAATCGGCAATCGATTCCCGCCGCCCAGGGCGTCTCCCACGGCAGCTAGGGGCGCGAGGGCGCGGCTGTTGCCTCTCCCTCACGCGTTCCGCTTCCTCCTTCGCGATCATTGCCACAACACCCTGACCTCCACTTTCTCCCAACCACCTCTTTAAGGTTGTCGGTCCATCTAGCTGAGGGCGACCTACACTATATATACGCTTGCCGATACGTGGTCTCCACCCCCCCCATTATGATCCAGCCTGCCCCGTCTGCCTGTTCTCCCCTTAGCGACGCACAGTCGCCTATACCTTAGTTTGTAAGCCCTGGTCGGAGGCTTTAAGTTCGCTTAAAGCACCCACAGGATAGTCCGGTTAAGCAGTCTCGACCTCCAATGGTCAACTGCGAGATGTCATTCACAAAAACGAAGCGGTCTCCACTCCAGAACTCTCTGCGCCACAAGTTATCGACAAGCAAGACCAGCCCACTGCCACTTCATCTTGCTTATCTGATCTACATATCTGTTATTATTCAAATTAATAGTAACATTGCAAAATCTTACTCTCTCACCAACACAAAATTGTAATTTTCACGAAATTGAGCATGAAGCAATTTACATACAAATATGTTAGTATACCCTGCCTAGATATTTCTTTTGTTGACTGTACCTACACATGTTATACTTCTATATTTATATATGTCATAATAATAATATAATATTATAAATTAAAGTCGCTTTTCGTGTCTGTCTGTGTTGTTTTTCTAAACTACTGTTTCATACATTTTGACATTGTGGTAGGTATTGCACTTTTGTATTAGGTATATTACCTATGTTTATCTTTTATATATCTTTTCAATAATTGCCTTTTCGAGTCGAGAAAATCCCGCCTTTAACATAAATGCGTATTTTGAACGAAATACGTTTTATTTTAACTTGTAGTTTTATGCGTAGAATAAAAAAAAAATACTAACAATGCTTATTAATATGTGAAACATCTGTATTGTTAGAATCGGACACGGACGTAACGAAGCGTATCTACTTACTCGTAATTAACCTACATTTAAACCGCTAACTGCGAACTTATTATATTTTTGTAATATAAAAAAAATATTCTAATAGGTAGGTACAATAAATTACCGATTAAATATTTTAATTAATTGAGAACTAACATTTCGCCCGCAACTTCGCCCGCGCATTTTGTAGTTTGTACCACCAAGGTGGTAAAAGTTTTACATTACGTACTAGGTTTTCAAAACTTTTAAGTTAAAAAACTGTTTTATTTACTAAGTACGCATTCGTGCCAAGTTAGAATACGATTTTCTATGAATTTCACATAAACCTTTTCACGCAAGACACTTTCACACTTTTTCAACTTATTCAGGCCGGATTTTGCAAAAAGAAACCCTTATGGTTAATTTTTGCACCTAAAATTCAAGCAGCTATCTGTAGTGGTTTGGGCTGTGCAAATCTTCCGAACATACCCTTATTTAAATAGATAATATTACATCATATTCGTATTCCCTAAAGGGAAATAATATAAATAAGGTGTTAAAAAATTAACTATAAAACTTTAAGGAGTGTAACACACTGCTTAAAGTAAGACCATCGAACTGAATAACTTTTACTATGGGACCAACTTCGAAATCGCAAAAAAATAAGCAGTTGCCTACATTTATGTTCGCATAATTCGCCAAAATGTACGGATTTTTTTTCGCAATTAATTTTTAATTAATTTTCTTTCGGTTTATAATTTGCAAATGGGTGCCGCCTGCTACCAAACTTAATGCGGGTATTTAACTTAGGCTATCAGTTCATAATATGTTAAACCGAAGTAGTTTGCTTTGTTTTCAGTTTATTTTAATTTTGTTTTCTATTCTCAACCTTGTTTTGATGTTTTTAGTGCTTTGCATGTTAGTTGGCTTTTTTGCAGTCGGGTTTTTGATTTTTTAATTATTTATTTTTATTAACAGTCTTGCTCGCACACAAACATTATTTATTACTGCTGTTGGACAATCAAAATTAAATGACGTTAAATTTTTTTTATCAATTAATGTTAATATTTTGTTGAAATATTCTTATTGTGAAGTAATTAAACCACAATGAACATTAAAACAATTGGTTTTTCAAAAACTCTCATAAATAAAAAATTAGATACAGCTGATAACTTATTAACATCTTAAGTAAAGTAAATTCTCGATAATTATTTTAAGAATCTTGACGGTCAAACCCTTAGTCTTTAAATTATGTACCATACAAAGTTGGTTACAAGGTTTAAAGTTGCTTGTCAAAGTGAATAATTTAAATTAGCCTATTAAGTCTGACATTTTAATTAGACCTATGTAGATATTTGGACATTCTTCAACAGAACGAACGTATACGTGGTTTTTAAATAAGAGTTTTTTTTTTTTTGTTTTAAATTTTTAATAATTAACAAACTACTTTTACTATAATATTAATAGTTTGTCTACATATTGATGTGATAGTGTTTATTTTGTGAGTGATTTAGTAGTCATTTTTGCAAAAATAAATTAGTGTGTAGTTATTTTTAAACTAATAGAATACATAGGAAGAAAGGAACATTTTGGAGGAAGGAACATCTCTTGAAAATGTTCAGGTTAGTGATTTTTTAACCGGCTTCAAAAAAGGAGGAGGTTATAATGTTCGTCTGTCTTATGTATTTTTTTTTTGTATATTCATCGATATGTTTGCCAATTGTGGACCGATTTTGAAAATTCTTTTTTCATTTGGTAGATATAAAGCTGTTCCCATATACATTTTATTAACTTTGTTTGGGTAGTTTTTGAGTTAGCTTTGATAATACGTATTTAATCCACTTTGTCTATCTTGATGATGTTATAATACTTCCTGTCACTGTTGTTTACATGTAATGTGATACGAATTGATGTGGGGTAGGTACCATAACTAAAAAGTGAAAAATAAAAACTTTTTTAGTCGGTGGAAAAAAACTAAAATACAGTCTAAGTCACCGACTTTAGATTTCCGCCAGATTGGTCTGATTTCGAAAATCTGACGAATCCGGGGTTATTCTAACTTAGAGAGATGTATTGATGATTTTTATGGTTATAATTACAAAAAAAAAAAAAAAAAAAAAATACAAAAAGTAAAAGTAAATACATATTAAAAAAAAAAGAAAATACATAAAGTAAAAACAAAAAAAAAGTAAAGTATGTAAATACATATTTATTATTGTATTATCAATAGGTATTTGTGGACAAAACGTTCATGAATCCCCATTGATAGGGATCTCAATGAGGATTCACCATATTGTATGTTATGTGTGTTTTATCTGAATTACTTATGTTCGTAGCGATGGGACTTGCATATCTCCGACTACGGGTGTAACCCCCAACACTTTCATATCTGCAATGCAGTTCATCGCCACAGCACAATGTCTTGTGCAGACGAAGGACTGGCCACCCGAAGCTGAATTACAGGGTATGTAGAACGTTTACTAAAGTATATACGGTTTAAGGGACATCGACACGCAAACTATTACCACAGTCGTCCGACGAGAGCCTTAGCTGCTTACATACTTCGCCGAACTTCGTATGCAGCTCGGGCTTCGTCGGACGACTGTATGATATATAGACTGTGCTATTACCACGAATTCAGCACAATCATGATATTAAGAGGATATATCGACGCGTGGTTTAGCTCAGTGTATAAGTGAAATGGCGCTATGGCTGTCTAGTTTGACGCGCGAGATAGGTGTCTTACGCGCACCGGAATTTAAACTCGCCTCGTTTAAATGTAGATTTATGACAAAATGCCATACTTAAATCAATTTTTAGCTTAGTTCATATCGTGTTTAAAATTTTCGATATAAAGTAAATTTTACTGCACAATAAGGAACTGTTTACGTATAATCGTATAAAACATAAAATAGAGAGTGCTACTTTGGATTTTTTTTTGTATCGAAAATGTATTTACTTTGTGGCGAATGTACAACAACCCTTTTCAAGTAATCATGTCTCGGTTTTAATACAGCAGTAGACAATAAAGTCAAATAACACATATGAAAAATCCAACTGATCCAAATTAGTACATGATTTACAGCCTAAGGGTTAACCATAATACATTTGGTTTTATAGAAATTGTTAGAGACGATAAAATCGTTTATTCATAAAAAGGAGCACATTTACAATCTAGCGATTTCATGAAACATGAGGTTTGAGATCAATTCTAACTTATGGAGTCGTATTGGTGATTCTAAAGCCATGTTAGTTACGGCCGTGAATCATATTTTAATCAAAAACAGCCTGACACTGACCTGCAAATTGTAAAAAAACGTAAGAAAATTTGAATTTCGCGGGCTACCTAAGCGCAACCTCCTTAAGGCGCGGTAAGACGCAAATCTTCAGGTTATTTAGTAAATTGTAAAGGTATACTAATAAGGTTGAAAATGGAAATGCGTTTTATTTTAGTTGAATCTCCTGTCCGCCAATATGAAAGTATTACGCAGTTTTAATTTAATTTAAAAAAAAAATCACCAATAAGTTAAAACTTTTTAGTTGATTAAAATTCCTTTTTTATAGTTACAAAAAAACTTAAAAAAAAAAAAATACAACGACTTCCAAAAACAACACTCCAAAGTGAAAAATAACTTTAATTTCGGAAGTCGGTGTCTGGTTAAATGTATTTTCTTTTTTTGACACCGACTTTGCGGTAACCATAAACACTGGAAGAATTTTCCAGCTAATATAAAAATACCCGTATTCTTTTAATAAGTGTAATGTGAATAAGGGATAGGCAGGAGATCTTAGCGTCTATCACAAAATGTTGTACCTAGTCATGAATCTGTTTATTAAACTTTTTAATATTAAATCTTGTTATAAAATATTTTTCGTTTTATTTTTTTTATTTTTTTTTGCGGTATTAATATAGCCAAAAGCCTAATGCTTTTGGCTATATTAATACCTTGTAAAAAACCTTTTTTACAAAAAAATACAACCGACTTCCAAAAACAACACTACAAAGTGAAAAATAACTTTAATTTCGGAAGTCGGTGGCAAAAAGCGAAAATACGTTTGAACAGACACCGACTTCCAAAATTAAAGTTATTTTTCACTTTGTAGTGTTGTTTTTGGAAGTCGGTTGAATTTTTTTGTAAAAAAGTTTTTATTTTTCACTTTTTAATTGTGGTACCTACCCCACGCAAATTCTAATACCACTACCTAAAAAACAAACTAGAACATATTATACAGCAATAAGGCTAACTGTGCGACGAATAAGTGCACGTTTTACGGCGTCCCGCTTAAGACAGCCCCTTATCCCCTTATCAAGAGTTGATGTTGACCTTTTCACCTTTGGGCTTATCAAATCCGAGGCCAATGTTATCCATATTTTGATAGCATATACATAGTAGGTTTATTTACCCGAACCGAAGGTAGTTTTTTATACTTTCTTTTTTTTCTCATATCAGTGGTAGCCTTTGAAAATAATTTGACACTGACAGCATCTTGATGTCGTAGCTGTAAAGGCGGTTTTCGTAGTGAAAATGTTACCACTGATGTGCGGTTGACTGGATGTTCAGCTCACCCTGGGTAGCATTATTATTCTTACATGGCCTGAGCTACTTTTTTGTTCAAATACGAGAAAAGAAGAAAGATCTAACTTAAGTTCAATGTGATTAATGATAATAATAAAATATATCAATACCTATATATAAGTATTAGAATTATGCCAAAATGTTAATTCCTGAACTTATATTTTTTAACGCAGATTCTGAAGAATTTGACTTTATAATCGTGGGAGCTGGTACAGCTGGTAGTATAATGGCCAACAGGCTGAGTGAAATTGAAGACTGGAGTGTACTACTACTTGAGGCAGGTGGAAACCCTCCTATAGAAAGTGAAGTAAGTTGGTATTTACGTACAGTCAGGGAAATGAATCGTTAAGTAAACTGAAACCCTCCGTCACTTAGCCGTGCTATTTTACACAACTGTCAAAGCATGACAGATTTGAAATTTATGTTAGTATTCAATTTGCTTAACAATTATAATTCAATGACGTTCCATACTACATACAGTCAAAAAAAAGTTTAATTTGAAGCCAGAAATACATGATTATTATGGTATCTACATTTTGCAAGCTACTTCCGTTATTATTGCTTGTGTAGGAACTCTTTAAACAATTAAAAACACCTCTTCCTCAGATACCAGGGCTGACTAATAAGCTATGGGGGACAAAATTTGATTGGCAATATACAACGGTTAACAATGGGTTAACAAATCAGGGCTTCAAAGATGGAAAAGTGAAATGGACAAGAGGTAAAATGCTTGGAGGTAGCAGCAGCATGAACATAATGGCTTATGTTCAAGGAAACCCTCGTGATTACCAGTCCTGGTATAACGAAGGAAACATTGAATGGCATCCAGATATAGTTAAGCAATATTTCAAAAAAGCTGAAAGTTTACGAGATCCAATTCGTTTAAAGATTCCCGCAGTTTACAATCATTATGGGCATGATGGACCTCTTATTTTAGATACTTTTAATCATTCTGATACCTTTGTAGTAGAAAATCTGCTGTCTGCTTTCGACGAAATTGGAATGAAAAAAGTTGATGATTTAAATACAGCTAATAATTTAGGTTCTAGCAGATTTCTATCGACGGTGAGTGAAGGTAAAAGGGTGAGCACGGCTACAGCATATCTTAACCCTATAGCACGAAGTAGGAAAAATTTAAAGATAGTTAAGAATTCATTTGTAACTAAAACTATTTTCGATGGAAAAAACGCCTGTGGTGCCGAAGTAGATTACAAAGGCCGCAGGTTAACACTCAAAGCAAAACGTGAAGTCATTCTCAGCGGGGGTTCTATAAATACTCCTCAGCTTCTCATGTTATCTGGTATAGGACCTAAAGAACATCTCACTGCGAAGAATATTAAAACTGTCATCAATTCGCCCATGGTTGGACAGAATTTACACGATCATACTAGGATTCCTGTATTATTATTTGTTAATGAACTTGAGAACACTGATCAAGCAACGAAACACTTTGAATCACTGAGATATCTGTATGATCGTCATGGATACTTATCATCTCACAGTGATCAAGATGTGGCTGGATTTTATTCCACAGATCGTAATGCTTCGTATCCAGAATTTCAAGCAGTCATTTCAATCAGTAGAAACAAAGAAAGCATAAAATCTTTTACTTCAAGTTATGTTAAATCCGTAGAGGATTCAATATTGAAGCAAAGTGTAAACAAGTCCTTATTCCAAGTAAGTCAAATTTTACTGCGTCCTTATTCTAGAGGAAATATATCGTTGAATTCAAATGATCCATTTGAAGACCCTCTTATATACTATGATAACTATAGAGATTCGAGGGATTTAGATTTTACAGTTGTAGGATTAAAAATAGCAGCTGAACTCGTCAACACGACGTACTTTAAGTCTGTTCATGCAGTATTGGGTAGGATCGCGTTAGCTGCCTGTGATGGTTATGAACTTGGTAGTACTAACTACTGGAGGTGTATTGCTATAAATATGGCAAACACTGTTTTTCATCCAGTTTCTACAGCTAGAATGGGTGGGGATATAAGTTGTTCTGTCGTTGACAGTCGTTTGAGGGTACATGGCATACATGGACTTCGAGTGGTTGACGCTAGTGTGATGCCGACCATCACAAGCGGGAATACTAATGCTCCCACCGTTATGATTGCTGAGAGAGCAGCCGATTTAATAAAGCAGGATTATGATAAGCTTCCTCTGTTACCTCATTTTGTAGCTAACCGTTAAATTACACTTTATGACTTCTAAGATGATTATATTTGTAAATAATAATAGGTGTATTACATATTAAATCTCTTGTTGAGTACTTTGTAGATGCAATTTTACCTATTAAAACAATTTATTATTGAAATACATTTTTATTTCTTATGCATACTTACTGACTTTTCACTCTTACCAATGTTGTACATATACATACATTCATACACAAAATGTTAATAATAGGTCTTTACCTATGAAATTGCCGTTTTGTATGAAAAAATTTAAACGAATTTTTTTCATGCCTTTTTTATTTGTATTAATCGAACTAATCACCCATGCAATCAATGCATCTTTGCCAACGCAGTGGCAGTTTATTGATGCCCTTCTTAAAGAAATCAGCTGGACGGGAGGCAACAAATTCTTCAAAGGCATTTTGTACTGCCTCTCGGGTATTGAATTTTTTTCCCGCCAAGAAGTTATCTAAATTCTGGAAAAAGTAGTAGTCTGTAGGCGCAAAGTCTGGTGAGTAGGGCGGATGACGGAGAGCTTCCAACCCCAGTTCTTGCAACTTGGAGACCGTCTGCTGTGCAGTATGAGGTCGCGCGTTGTCGTGCAGGAGCAGCGGAGACGAGCGATTGACCAATGCTGGTTGGAGATGTGCCAGCTTCTCCATCATTGTGTTCAGTTCTTCACAGTACACATCTGAAGTAATGCTCACCCCGTTTGGTAAGAAGCTTTGATGAATCACACCGGCGCTAGACCACCAAACAGTGACCATCACTTTTCTAGGGGTAAGTTTTCGTTTAGGGCATTGTTTAGGTGCTGAACCAGGATCCAACCAACTTGCTGAGCGCCTGCGGTTATCAAACAGAATCCATTTTTCATCGCAGGTAACAATGCGGTTCAAAATTCCTTCATTTGTGTGTCTGTTGAGCAGTGCAAGGCACGTCTCGACGCGTACTTCGCGCTAGCGATCATTGAGTTCGTGGGGCACCCATTTGTCAAGCTTTTTTACCTTGCCAATTTGACGCAAATGGACCAATATTGTTTTGACGCTAACGTCGAAAGCTGCTGCTAATTCAGCCGTAGATTGTGTATCATCAGCTTCCACAATCGCCTTTAATTCGTCATTGTCGACCAAAGTCTTCGGACGACCGCGAGGTTCATTTTTCAGGTCGAAATTTCCAGAACGGAAGCGAGCAAACCAATAACAAGTGGTGCGTTGGTTTATAGTGTTAGCTCCGTAAACGTCGTTGATGTTGCGTGCCGCTTGTGCCGCGTTGCTGCCACGACGGTACTCATATTCCATAATTACTCGAATTTTTAACGTATCCATGATGACGAAAAAGATTGAAATGCGATGAAAATGTAACACTAATCAATAAACAAATGACTACTTTTGGAAAAAAAAATCCATGTTTTTAAAATAAAATTAATTTGAAATTAGAATTCTTAGCCAAACAAAAATTATTTTGATTTGAAATGGCCAGTACTGCAGAACGGCAATTTCATAGGTAAAGACCTAATATTAAGTAAAATGTTTTCCCTATTAACTCTCTGACTAATATTGTATTCACGTATTGTGACTTAAATATAAACAGTTAAAATTTACTAATATCAAGTTAAAACATTTTCCCTCCAAAAGTCCAAGAGACCACCCAAATGGATGCCAAAAATAAGTTTAACTACTAAAACTAAAATAACTTAACCAGTTCCTTACCGGCAAATACCGGAACTACGAGTAATTAAACAATTGTTAAGCGAAAAACAACGCGGCTGAGACGAAATTAGGCACCACAGTTTTTCGAGGTCTTAATTTTAATTATTTCCGTCATTTCGTCACCAGATCCGTCGGTACGGTGCGACGTCGTCAAAATAAACAATCTCAGTACATTTGCTCCGAGTGTACAGATGTGGTCAAACAGGGCCGTATTTTACCAAGGAGACGGGAACTGTGTGTATCAAGGGAGCAATTTTATTGTATTTCCTTGTACCTTTTTTTCTGTACTGTGCAGTCTTGGCTAGGAATAAAGATTGCGATAAGATCCCTTGGGTGTTGTAAGAGGAGTCTGAGGAATTAAATCATGAAGATGAGTAGCAACACTTTATATGCCACAAGATTCATGAGCGATAAAAATGGAGCGTTTTAAGATGTCGGTTGAGAAAGAACCGGCAAAGTCTAAGGTTGATCGATGTCGAGATTTTTCAGGATCCCAGTTGTAGTTATTCATCAGAAGTAAGTTTTTGGTTAAAACGGATTTACTTTCTTTTAGTTACCAAAAATCAATTCAGATGCTGGTGAGCGTGTTGCACTTTAACTAATTATAGGTAATAACTTATCATAACATCACGCCTGTAATCCCCAAAGGGTGATGAGAGGTGTAGGTACCTACCTATAGTTTATCCATTAAAGAATGCCTTTTATGTAATACAATCTGCCTAGACTTTTCCCAACTATGTTGGGGTCGGCTTCCAGTCTAACCGGATGCAGCTGAATACCAGTATTTTACATGGAGCGACTGCCTATCTAACCTCCGCAACCCAGTAACTAGGTAATACCCCTTGGTATTTTTTTTTTTTTAAGACTTTTTGTCAGACTTTCGGGCTTCTGACGACCCGTAACGACTGTCAAAGATCCACGAATGACAGCCGGGACCAACGGCTTAACGTGCTTTCCAAGGCAGGGAGGAGTTTCGGTATGTAAAGATGGTCACTCATCCACGGACCAACCCCGACAAGCGTAACTTAACCTGATGGATCGACCCATGCGGCAGTTATTAATTAGCCACGAGCACAGACCTCCGTATGTATATTATGCTATAGGTACTAATAATCCTGTATGTAGATATATGTCGCAGTATGGTTGTAGCCGTGATATATTATATATAATATTCAATACATGAAAACTGTCGGAGAGCCCTAATTTTGACGTAGGCAGACATGGGCAGCCGCTTTAACGGCACCTATCAATATTTTTCGCAGATGCCATTAGTGGAATAGTTTATTATTTAAACATTTATTCCACAAATGGCACCTACGGTTTAATAGGTACTACGTACTAGTGTTGGGACGTTTACTTTTTATGGGACGTTAAATTAAAAATTCGATTAAAATCAATAGAGTTTAATAACATGATAAAAATATAACTTCTTTATGTCTTTAATAATTTTAATATAACAATCAGTTTCCTTAATCACATTTATTGCAAAATCAGCCTTGAGTTACAATAGAATTAATAAAAAAATACTTTATATAAAGGATAACGACACACAACGCCGTAAATGGGTAATATGATACCCCTTGCTAAGACTGGTTGTCAGGCTTTCGGGCTTCTGACGACCCGTAACGACTGTTAAAGATCCACGAATGACAGCCAGGACCAACGGCTTAACTTGTTTTCCAAGGCTCGGAGGAGCTTCGGTATGTAAAGATGGTCACCCATCTACGGACCAACCGCGGCAAGCGTAGCATAACCTGATCGATCTACCCGTGCGGCTGTTATTACCTAAGCACGAGCTCTCACTTTATAATTATCACTAAACGCGATTATTTTGTTTCATTCTATCAGTTCGACGTCGCACTGTAGGATGAAATATAATATGTATTCAAACTACATTGAAAATTGTACTGTAGAACGTCTATAAAATTGGGTATAGAACCCCCAATTTTATCACAGGACCTGTTGAAAATTCTAATCAGATGAAAAGTGTTATCTGAGGGTGGACAATTGGGGATCAGGATCACATTCCGTGCGACGCGAGGAAGCAGAAAGCCCAATTCTACCCTACTGCCGTGCGGCAAGTCAGGTAGGTAGTCAGCAAGCCACCAAGCGAAAAAAGCTGAATCTAGTAAGTTTTTATTTTATACCCTGTCAGAAATCTCTGTGCACGAAACTGGTGGGGCTTAGCTAATCATACTGTATATTTATTATCATTTTATTAAACTCTAATTAAAAATTTATTAAAATAAACAAATTTTTAATTTAACGCCCCACAAAAATTAAACGTCCCAACACTAGCAGGTACGGTCAGCAACAGAAGTCGGTTAACAGTGCTACTTTTTGACATCATCTTAATTAACACAAAATGATTCGATAAACTGCTTTTATTTCGTTAAACTGTTAAAAGTTAATGTTCTTAAAATTTTAAGTACTTCTGTTCCGATTTGAATTAAATATTTCGCTTAATAATTAAGATTAAAAAACTGTAAATGTTAATCGACTTTTGTTGCTGACTGTACATACTGATCCGCAGGTGCCATTTGTGGAATAAAATTTTTAAATAATAAGCTATTCCACTAATGGCACCTGCGAAAATATTGATAGGTGCCGTATGTGGAATTCCTTAGGTGCCATTACCTCTGGTGCCGTTAAAACGGGTGCCCAATGTGGCATACGTCCTAATTTTGCTATTGCGACTATTTAATTAGAGTGCCCTAATATATTCCTAGATAAGATAGTTATGAATCGCTTTATTATTAACGGTAGATAGCTATATCCCTAGGGAAATTATTATATCACAGCTACCAACCATCTTACTGCGACATAATATACAAATAAATATAGCCACCCTTACTTCCAACAGAAATTTTGTACAATCGACCGCATTGTCGGTGGTAACACTTGGCCTACCGTAGTATGGGGTTTCAATAGAACACGAGGCCAGCTTATACTGGTTTGTGGTTAAATTACCACTGACGTGTGGCCTACTGTACCAAGTACCTATTTACAGTGACATGTTTATAATAATTTACAGATTTCACATTTCCTGTAACAACAGGCAAAATTGGCAACAAAGTCTGTTAACAAACAGACCTTGTTGCCAATTTTGCCTTGGTTTCCAATTTCATTAAAAATTTGGCTTCATTGTAATCTGATTACCTATAGCAATAATTCAAAGAATAAAACTTAATACTCAGATTCTTATAACAAACATTATTGTTATTCTCACCCACTTGCGGCCCCGTCCAACCAAAATCGCGTATGCAATCACCAACACTATTCCTACACTACAGCGATGACATTAGCGTGTACAATTTTGACAGGCGCTAACGAAATGTGCCGCCAGCCATGCATGCGATATCGCCAGGGGAAATATGCTTGTTGATTCGTACAAAGAGTGAGACTCCATGATGAGCAGTCCGTATGCGGTTTTCGTTTACTAAAACCATGTGAACGGCACGAAATTTAGGCAGTTTTGTATATTCTCATTTCAGGAAAGGACCTTTTTTTAAACCCTGGGCAATTTCATGTTTCACTTTTTTTTAGCAAAACTTATTTGGAGCCTAAATATGCTTTTATTTTTAGCTCCCGCAGGTGTATTACATGGAATATGAAGTAGAGTATAATTGGGTAACCCACAAAGCCAAAATAACAGTATACAGTAGGTATTTTGTTATAGTTACTTTCTGTCTTAATAACGTCAGTTTACACGAAAATAACACGAAACAAAAGCTCGATGGCTCAGTTTCTGGTTTATTTTATATGCTTTTACATTAAGGCGTGTTCGTTTCGCCAGTAATTACTTAAAAATGTTGTTGTCTGCGACCGCTACTATGAGGTTGATCGAGATTACATTGAATCTCGATTTAGAACGGAATTCGTTTCAAGCTTTGAACAGAGTTAAATTTTTACGACGAAATTTTACTCTTACTTTCTGCTTTGTAAAATATTTGTACACAATTTACCTTAGTAAGAAAAAATACACAACAACAATTTCGTACCTCCACGTAACCATGTGATTTCAGCAATTTTCCTAATACGTTCTGAAAGCCAATTTGGCTGACTGTCAATAAGAAGACATCGAAAATATAATATACTAGTTTTTGCCAGCGTCTTTGCTCCCGTGGAAAATATACCACAGGAACGTACTACCGGGAAATCCTTCCTTACTCCTTGTCTACATTTTATAGGAAACTTCTGTGCAAAATTTCAGCTTTCTAGGTCCAAGGGTTTGGGCTGGGCTTTGATGAGTCAGTCAGTCAGGAGGATCTTTAACATAGAAGTAATTTCAGTTAACTTCCGGGAACACGTTCAGAAATTCAGTTTTTTATAATGATACCTATTTAGATGAACATACTCGTACATACAATATTGACTGCGAGGATATAAATCATCGTTATTATTATGAAATTGTAAAAACTTCATGTAAAGGTTACAATAGGTACACGTGGCCAGATAAAGATGGTCGTGTTTGACATGGTCCAAGTGATTTTGATAAAAAACACTAAAAGAGTTAAAAGAAACAAACCTACCTAGTAAAAAGAGAAGAAAAAAAGAAAAAAATATTTGACAGAGATAATAATATTACTTAGTAGACAGAGCTCGAGCTGAAGAAAGAATCAAGAAACCGAATCAAGGCAATTGTTTTGATAAAACTACCAATTTTGAAACCTGTTTGTCACTCATGTGTGTCAGGATCATTCTTAATATTTTTTTTAAGTTCTTATAATTATGTTTTTTTGTTTCTTTAGTTTTTTATTAAAATTGTAAATGTAAAATTAAAAATGGAAAGTAAAATTAAAGTAAAATTTAAAAAAAGTAAAATTAAAAATGTAAAAATTGTTAATGAAAGTATAAAAATTAAAAAAAGAAAATGAGAAGGAAAGATCCTTTAAAACAAACAGTCCTTAAACTCACAATTAATTTAATTAAAATAATCTTAGAGAGGTTCGTAGTAGTGGCAAGTGTCGGTTTTCTCTTAATTATAAGGAAAGGAAGGGTCCGTATCGCCATAAATCAAGTTTCGTGACGAAAATGCTGGTTTCAAATTATATACTAAAACATTACATAATGGATAATGAAAACATTAGTGAATTAATCTACTGACTTTCTATTATCTCAATTAGAAATTCTTTGGACAAATCAATTCACGGTGTGGCATGGCATGTTGCTTAGGTCATATAATTTTCCCAAATTGTATTATTATTATTCTTTTTTGTCTTTGGCTTATCTCGGGACCCTGGGGTCCAGGACCTTTGGAAGGCGTACGAGGGGCCGAAGCCAACTCGCAGAGGCCCCTTAGACAATTTCAAATGACGAGGAGGCACCAGCCGACGATTATCCCTGTATGCACTATGCAAGTGCACCCAAGGACAACCCCCGGTTGGTGCAGGACTATTGCAGAACATGGAAACAAAACACATTGGGCCTATGGGTTTGGGTGGCTACATGGATTGGGTACCTTGAACTATGGAAGAACTATGTCCCCTGCCTGACCAATGTTATATAATATACACAGATAAATTGGCAGGGGGTGACTTGCACACTCAATAGTGGGCCCCCGGAAACGGTCGCTAGCACATAGTGACGTAGCGACAAGGGGCAACATGTCCTGAGGTGCTTGAGGAGTGGAGAGGTATTCCACGGCTCTCAGAACAATCCCAGAGCCCGGAAGATGGTCAAGATCCCTACAAGCACTTACTGGAATACTTCCTTCCTCCGAGCACGTTTGCTCTTGCGAATCTCCACTCAAGCCGGCCAATAAAGGCAAGAATGAGGTGGGAGCTCTGTTCCCGTCAGTGTTCACTCCAGCCGGCCAATAAAGGCAAGCCAGAGGTAAGGAACAAGACTTCTCCCGGGAAATAGGGTCCGTGGGGTCGCTACTGCCCAACAGCTCGCCACATGCTGCCCTGCGGGTTTACGTATCTCTCTTGGTCTGGCTCCTCCCCTAGACCTGTTTCGGCAAAGTAAACTCCACCGGCACAGACCCAGAGTTCAGAGCGCGCAAGCCCCACCACGACGTCAACGTAGAGATACGGCGGTGGGGTTATTATTATTATTATTATAGGATTACTATACATGTGTAGTAAACGTAATATAACAAATAAACAGGGTTACTTATAATTCGACGTACACCTACAATGACGTCCTAGCAGGACGTCGTAGTAGGGTCAAAATGCAACAAATTAAACCACCAAATGTTCTACCGTAATTCAGTATTTTTTTGTAATTTTTGTCTAAGAAAAATATAAATTACGAAAAATAAAATGTTTGTTAGTTTTTTTTTTTGTTTTTGTTTTTTTTTTTGTTTGTGTGTTCTGTGTTTTCTTTGTGTGTTTTTTTTTTTGGCAAAGTTTTAGGCATTTTTTAACTTTTAATTTTTAACAAAGATCTGCTACGGCATCAGCTGTGATAATAACTTAAATTCCAATAAAGTCGCACCGTAAATCATTTTTGAAATGTATTTTCATAAAAAAACTTAAAATCTAACTAACTCAAAAATGATTGAATTTCGGTAGAACATTTGGTGGCTTAATTTGTTCCATTTTAACCCTACTAGCAACGCTTTCAGATCATCCCTTCTTTAATCATCTTTTTTTGGCCTTTTATTTTGTTACTTTGTTTATTTCTGTTAAATACTTTCCATTGTATGTGCATGGCTCATTTTTTGTTTTATTTTGTAGCATTTAACCAACTTAACTTTCTATACTAGTGATGCTGTGCATTTCTGTAAGTGACGAATTCACGATACCTAAAACTGTAAGTCATTTATGTTTGTATATGTTTTAGTAAGTCGTTTAAGTGCCTTATCAATAAATAAATTAATAATTCTTTCGTATTAGGTTGACAGCACTGTACCAAAATATTGAGGTCACCAAGCTCGTACCTAATACATTCTTGTTTCGGCTTACACTAACCGTAGGAAAATCAGGATACACGTAAAAAATGGCCTAGTCGCCAGTTGATAAATGACGAAAAAATCTTTTTCGCACCTCGTGCGCATATTGATAAATTACGTTGCGACGTCCCAGAAAATCTAGTGTGTCCCAAATACACCGCTGATGTGAATCCTGTTCAAGATTTATAGCCATCGCGTACGTAGGACTGTAGTAAAAATTAAAAAGAAGACACATTGGGTAACTTTGAGGGAGGTAGCGTACTTAGGCTACCAGAATACGCTGGTAGTAGAACCCAAATGTCGAACACCAACCGAATTCAAGACATTCGATAGATTTATGCTGCCCTGGTAGTTGTCCATGACAAATGGAGGTGCCCATCGCCGTGTCTGCTATTACGAACATTTAGAATTTATTGAAATATATATACGAATGGAGATGGTGTTGAATACAAATATTGTTTCTTCAACGAATTTTTCACCAAGCAACTCGGTTTCTTTACAAAGTACTCGTGTACTGCTGTCCCCTACATGGAGCAGAGATGCTATTGTAATTATTTTAAAATCGAGACTAGGTTGTTTTCAAATAATCCAAAAATAACCAAATCAACTGAACTACATTTTTAATTTAAAATTAGAATTTAAAATTAGATACAGTCATGGGGACTGCCAACAGAAGTGAAAACTTAGATGTACATAGCATGTCGCATGTCGGTGACGTGGACCCGTAAGATTTACCCCTACCAAAAATCGCTCTAGGTGCTTAAAGTTTTTACTTCAAAAATCAAACAAACAACAACAATTTACCGCTTTATAAGCATAAAACTAGCAAGTGCTGAACACAATAGCTCTTACAAAAACAGTGTTCGCGAACAAAGTCACGTAATAACACAGAAGCTATGAGGCATGAACTATTGACATGAGAAAATACTGACTTCGGCACGATGCCAAATTTTAATGACGACCGACGCCTCCCGCGGTCTGAAATTATTTGCAAATAAATGTTAGCCTTGACTCTTTACTTCACAAACTTAATTTACTCGCCCAACTCTCTTACTGACAACCCTAGGTCTCAAACAGTTCTTATCCTCAAACAATAAAGCTCAAAATAATACAACTCCGACATCTCCTAGGGTTGTCACCGTAAATAAGTTCTTGCTCGGCTTCAATCTAAAAATCGATCAAATATTACGTTCAGATGATTGTACAGTACAACATTAAGTAAACGTTATAACAATTTTCATTATAGATGTACGAAATGAGCTTCGTTTGTCCTTAGAGACCTTTTGGTGTTCGTAAATGCCACGCTACGAGCTATAAAGCGAATTTTATAATACGTTTTCACACTGATAAAAGTAATGGAGTAATTTATCATAAATTATGGGTTAACAGCACAGTTTAAAGCTGCCTTTCAAATATAAATTCCTCTATAAAGCCAGCAAACTCTGCAACCTTATGAAGTTAAAACAGCCGTTTCCTGTTTTACTTGACAAAGCTTTGTATTAGAAAATTCCAATACCAAGTAACCTTAGTACAGAATCACGTTTCTTCCCACTTCTATATTTAGCTGGACTTTATTTTGGTACCTCAAAGAAATTGACCTACCACGATAAAAAGCCACACAAAACAATCGACACTAATTCTGATTCCATTGCGTGCTAAGTACAGGGACATCAAATCTTGGTGCGAACATAAACCGCAATGGTTGGAAGATTAATCGAGTAAGTCGTGTATAATTGGGTTCTAGTGGAGTCTGTAAACGGATTCGGTGACTTGCGAAATAGGAACATACAATTTATTCGTTTACACTTACGAACGTGCAGCGATTTCATGATGGCGGCCACCCGGTATTCCTACGTTATTAAAATTGATCGCTCAATGGAATTGTTAGGAGTCAATAAAGTAGAGTATATGAAGAAATATGGGCAAAAGTATTGTGAGAATTTCCTTTTGATGCCGATTCGGTAGTTGGACAAAATGTTTTTCTAACAAGCTGATTTCTGAGAATAGGCTGGCAAAGCAATTTTTGGGAGGCATATACGGAAAGTTTTGTGTGTCAGAAAGTTTGTGAAGAACGTCTTCAGGTCACGTGCACCTGAAATATTATTACTTACATAGCAAAGAACCTTTCTAATTTGACCTTTTTGAAATTGTAGATATTTTCTAAATTAATCTAAGATTTCAGTGACTTACAGAAAAGGAAAATATTCTGGACTCAATTAATTGCAAGTACCTATTATGACCGATAAGAACCGTTGCGGCAAAGCTCCTGCGAAGCCCGAAGTGAGCTTACGTGCCGCAAAGCCAAATACACCGGTGTACATCTCCCGCCTGCACTACACCACTAATGCGGAGGACATCGTGGAGTACGTGCGCCAGAAGACTAGGTACACGCCGAGGGTGCAGTTACTGGAGTCGCGCCGCAACGTCTACTTCAAGGCATTCGTGGTGCGTGCACCGAACTGTGACCTGCCCCTCGTCATGGAAGAAGACTTTTGGCCGCAGGACGTGGTGTTCCGTCGCTTCCGCGGACAAGTTCCACAGGGCAGCACTTAAAGTCAAGCTAGTGCAAAGAGGAGTGCTACTAACATAGTCTTAAGCCTATTTTATTAACACAAGTTTTGTTTATATTCATATATGTATGTTTAGGTTAAGGTATTGATGATATAGATGTTGGAGAACATTCAGCCAGGCTGAAGTGGCAGAGGGCTGCCCACGTTGTACGAATGCCCCTGGATAGATGGACAAAAATCGTCATCCACTGGACGCCTTAGGGAGGACATCTCCGTCGAAATAGAACGCGGCGAAGGTCGTGTGTCGATCTGATCATGTTTGCAGGATCCACATGGCCAGAGATCTCGCAAGACAGAAAGGTTTGGAAGAAAAACCAGCAGTGGGACACAAATTAGGTGGGCACAGAAAAGCTATTATTTTACTCTTACCAAAGTTGTACTTTTATATTCACAAAATGTTAATATTCTCGAAGTAAAACGTTTTTACTATTCACTTTCTGACCCATATTGTGATTTAAATAGATACAATTAAAATTTACTAATGTCAAGTTAAAACATTTTCCCTCCAAAAGCCCAAGAGACCACCCAAATAGATGCCAAAAATAAGGTTTAACTACTAAAACTAAAATAACTTAACCAGTCCCAAATTACTGGCAAATACCAGAACTACGAGTAATCAAACAATACATTGTTAAGCGAAAAACAACGCGGCAGAGACGAAATTAGGCACCACAGTTTTTCGTGGTCTCAATTTTAATTATTTCCATCATTTCAACACCGGATCCGTCGGTACGGTGCGACGTCGGCAAAATAAACAACGTCAGTACATTTGCTTTGATGAGTATACAGATGTCGTCTAAGAGGGCCGTATTTTACCAAGGAGACGGAAAGTGTATCAGGGGAACAATATTATTGTACTTCCTTGTACTTTTTTTCTGTACTGTGCAGTCTTGGCAAGGAATAAACATCGCGATAAGATCCCTTGGGCGTTGTAGAGGAGACAGGAATTAATTTAAGATGAGTAGCAACACTTTATATGCCACAAGATTCATGAACGATAAAAATGGAGCGTTTTAGGATGTCGGTTGAGAACGAACCGGAAAAGTCTAAGATTGATCGATGTCTATGGGGAGTCCCGTATTCAGTAAGATAAATTGCAGGTTGATATGATGATTTTATCGAGGTTGTGGTTATCGCTGTCGATATTTTTCAGGATCCCAGTTGTAGTTATTTATCAGAAGTATCTTTTTGGTTAAAACGGATTTACTTTCTTTTAGTTACAAAAAATTAGTTCAGATGCTGGTGAGCCTATTGCACTTTACTTCACTTTTTATCCCCTCACACGAGCGCGGTGTGAATCTTATTTTACCTAAAATTGTACGTGGTATGAGTTCTATACCAAGAAAATATTTTTTTGTCCGTGAGTCATTTTACCTAATATTGTACGCAATATTAGGTAAAATGACTCACGGACCCGATTCACACCGCACTCGTGTGAGGGGATATCATAACATCACGCCTGTAATCCCCGAAGGGTGATGAGAGGTGTAGGTACAATCGAGTTCACTAATATATTGGCAGTGACAATGTTTCAAAATATTGTAAGCGTTAAAATGATCATATAGTTCTATACAAACTTAGACATCAATAAAATTTCATCATAAGGAATGGGCAGGGATCATAAGGCGCTGTCGATCAGAGTGAACTTGATGGCCCACAGGTATAAACGTTGTAATGCTTAAGTGAAAATAACACTGTTCAGAGCACATTGCTCATCACTATACACGTGCT
Organism: Cosmia pyralina; assembly: GCA_946251885.1. NCBI lineage: Eukaryota > Metazoa > Arthropoda > Insecta > Lepidoptera > Noctuidae > Cosmia > Cosmia pyralina. The sequence continues at coordinate 20,145,066 of OX276350.1, read as the reverse complement.
GCCTGTGGGCTCATTATACGCAAAGATTGTTCAGCGCCCTGCGCGTCCAATATAACAATGCATTCAAGGCGTTGTTGAGGCTGTCACGCTGGTGCAGTGCGTCAGGCATGTTTGCGGACGCACACGTTGACGGCTTCCATGCTGTGCTCCGCAAGCGACGCGCCGCGACGCTCGGCAGGTTGCGCGTTAGCGCCAACAGCATCTTGGCTCTTATTGCGTTTAGGCTGGACACGCGATACGTCCAGCACTGGGTTTTTACCCACATTAGGAGATAAGTAATTATTATAATGTTTTTAACTACTAACACTAGTTTCATAAGTTTTACCCTACTAACATTCTATGACTTTTTAAGCTTTCGCGATTTGTACACATTCTAAACAAAATTGAGAACGGGTCTTCTCGCGATATTCCTTTTTAGGAGGTAAACAGGTACCTACTTGTTTCCCGACGTTTCGACCGCCTTGCGGCGATCGTGGTCATGGGAGGACAGCTCAGCCCAGCACCTGTTTACCTCGTAAAAAGGAATATCGCGAGAAGACCCGTTCTTAATTTTGTTAATAACATTATATGGATTCTATGGAGTCTGAATTAAAAAGTTTTTATTTTTATTTTTATATTTTTATCCTCATGGTAGCTTATCGGCAAAGCCTTGGATATTTTGGCTTTAAAATTGATATTTCAACAGCTTTAGGTCATCCGAGAATTATCATTCGGCAACTCGGTAAAAATAAAGTTACACGTGCAACTACAGAACTGAGCTGTCACAAAAGTAGAACTACCGAATACCACAATTTGGTTTGTGCAGTTTTAATGGGACTATAAAAACGTGATTCCCTTTTTCTAAAGAATGCAAAGTATTGGGACAAAGCAAAAATATGCGTTCTGGCCAAGGAAAAATAAGTCGGTCATTCCAGTTTTAAGCAATAATGACCGGTAAACCGAGCAACATAATGGTTAAAGCCGCATAGCCAAATTTTGTTTTCAACTGGATATTTTGAGAACACGCAAACGATACCTATTAACGTTCTTAAACCAACAGTATAACTTTTAATAGGCAACACAAGACGAAATTAAAGCTCAGGCAATCAAAATTTTCCTTGATACTACACGAGCTACGCCCGAAGCCATACAAATGTATTTTATGAGCTCTCAAACGTCAACAGTCTTTTATTAGAAGAGGCCTGGAGTGAAATGTGGGTCTTTATTGATTTTGAATACAAGCCTACACTCATAAATTCAACATAGAACAAAAAAGGAGCCTTTGGACGACAAAGTAAAATATTCACCCAAATCGTCACTGCTTTCTTGTCTTTTGGAAGGAAGAAATAAACAGCGCTATAATCGCAAAGGCGTATCCACCGACTGTTAACGACTGTACACCGACTGTACAAAATGTGTTAAAAAAAAACAACTTCAGCCGACTGACTGTCTCTTGTTTTTCATACATTTTCACAGTTGGCGGCTGAAAATATGCTTGGTGTGTACGTGGTCTAAAAGGGTTTACGGTTTGGTTTTTACCGTAAAGTTTTACCAGCATTGGGATGATGCAGGCTGACAGTAATACCACAGTCATCATGCAGTCGTCCGACAAAGCCAGAACTGCATACGAAGTTCGGCGAACTACGTAAGCAGCTCGGGCTCTCGCCGGACGACTGTATGATGTATAGACTGTGGTAATACCGTGTATATGTCGCAGCCATCTGGTTTAATTAGCTATTTAGTTCACCGCCTAGCCTTTTAACTAAACGGCGCCGTTTAACTAGCGCCATAGATGATATTCAATTTATAGGTTAGGTTGGTACTGTGACCAACCACGCGCGAGCCAAATTGGTCGCAGTAACTGAGCCAGGGCACCCCGAACAAATGGGTAAGGTTAGGTTAGAACTGTGATCAACCACGCGCGAGCCGAAAGAAAAACATACATAAAGATATAAAAGTGATACTATGACATACTGAAGTATATACGTACTTAACTGTCTAATAGATTTTTGTTGAACAGTGACAATATGGCCTGAAACCAACACAACAACGACAACCATACGTGTCGTTTTGCATCCTCGTCAAATTTCAGGGTGTGATACAGAACATCAAACCGACAAACTTTCTCCATGGGACCAACATCGTAATCGCGAAAAAATTTTCAACTGTCCAATAAAAAACTTCAATACCTACTCGTCGCAACGACGGACGGACGGACGGTCGGCTGATTATTTTTTCGCGATTACGATGTTGGTGCCATGGAAAAAATTGTTCGGTTTGATTGTCTATACCATATCCTTAAATTTAACGAGAATTCAAAACGACACGTTGTAGTTAGTTATACTTAGTTTGAAGTACAGAACGCTTAGATGACGGTTTCGTGATGGGTCTTTTTACACCCAGTATTTATTATAGTCGCCACAGGTTCTCGTTAAGGGGGATGCGGTAAGGTACTCGTAGCCCTCGAAATTCAAATTTTCTTGCGTTTTTTGCAATTTGCAGGTCAATGTCAGGCTGTACGTTGATTAAAATATGATTCGCGCCCGTAAGTGGCTTTACATAATAATAATAATTCGAGGAGCTCGTGGCTAAGTAATAACAGCCGCGCGGGTCGATCTATCAGGTTAAGCTACGCTTGCCGGGGTCCGTCAGTGGATAGGTGACCATTCTTTACATAACGAGACTCCTCCGTGCCTCGGAAAGCACGTTAAGCCGTTGGTCCCGGCTGTCATTCGTGGATCTTTGACAGTCGTCAGAAGCCCGAAAATCTGACAACCAGCCTTACCAAGGGGTATCGTATTACCCAGTTACTGGGTTGTGGAGGTTAGATAGGCAGTCGCTCCATGTAAATTACTGGTATTCAGCTGCATCCGGTTAGACTGGAAGCCGACCCCAACATAGTTGGGAAAAGGCTAGGCAGATTGATAATTATAATAATTAGAATCAGCAATACAATTTCATATGTTAGAACTGACCTCAAATCTGTCGATTTCATGAAGTCATGAGAGGCTACATGGCGGGTTCATGGCTGGGCTAGGCTAGGCTTGGGTTGGGGATATAAATATAAATTCTGACTGCCTCGTTGGTCTAGTGGTCACAAGCGCTACTGCTGAGCATGAGGTTCTGCTAGTCCCAGGTCGAGCAAAGTGTTATTGGAATTTACCGTCAGAATTTGTCAGTAATAGCCCGGAGTCTAGATTTGTGCCCAGTTGATAGCTCGCCTCCCTATTACATGGGACTTATCAATACTGGCGAAATGTGAGTGTACTTGGTACACCTCTGCTTAACCCTTCGGGAATCACAAGCGTGATGTTGTGTTTTAGATACAACTTCATATTTTAACAAAATCACACACGTAACTACAAAACGTTTTGAAGTTATGACTGAATTTAACTTACAAACTGCTCGGTTTACGAGTACAACTATAATACTTACACGATTTTCATTTTTGCAATAAAATGTAACAAATCCAATATTTTCTATGCGTCCGTTCAACTGCTGTTTTTATGAGTAATATGATTTACATGCAACTATAAAAACGAAAAGAACATACGAAACTAAAACACGCTGTAAGTTTAGTACCCACCTACCTAGTTGAAATTAGAAATAGGAATGCACCGAAAACTTCATACAGGGTGTCCCGTAAATAATGGATAACCTCTTAAGGGGTCATTGTACTCATCATTATGAACAACTTTTACTATGGGACCAAACCTGAAATCACGAAAAAAAAATCAGTTGTTCCCTACATTTATGTTCGCGTAACTCGTCTAAATGTAGGGAACAGCAGATTTTTTTCGCGATTTCAGGTTTGTCCTAAAGTAAAAGTTGTTTATAATGATGAGTACAACAACCCCTTAAAAGGTTATCCTTTATTTACGGGACACCCTGTATATTAATTAGAATGGAATAATTATATGTGTAATAGAATACTCTTTGTTGTGGGGCTTGTGGCTAAGTAATTACAGCCGCACGGGTCTATCAATCAGGTTAAGCTACGTTTGCCACATTTGGTCCGTGGACGGGTGACCGTCTTTAAATACCAAGACCCCTCCGTGCCTCAGAAGTACATTAAGCCGTCGGTCCCGGCTGTCATTCGTGGATCTTTGACAGTCGTAACGGGTCGTCAGAAAAGACTTCGAGGAAACCGTAATGGGACCCTATACCACAGGAAGACGTAGTAAAAACGGAGAAATGATTATTAGCTTTGCATTCGAACACAATTTCACGATATTAAACAGCAAATTTTGGAAAAAGCAAAACCGTAGATGGACTTTGATATTCTGTCGTAGATCACATACACGCAGTCAAACAAATTATTGAGAAATAGGTATAACGAGTACAACCTTCTCTTATATTGCTATTTTGTCGACTGCAATAAGGCATTTGACTCTTTGGAACATGACACAATCTAGCAGGCGCTGAAAGATCAAGGTTGTTGCGGCGGCCTAAAGCCTTGGGGTGAAAATCGAAATTTTCTTAGTGGACTGTATGAGGGGCGGTTCGGTGACACAAGTAGGTGTTTTGGTGGTGTGGGAAAATGATGATGGTACCTGCCTGGTGAGCTATGGCGACACGACGAGAAGGGTTTCCTTAGCCACGTGGCTGGCGCGTCCAGGATATCACGTACGGACGAGAATCTGCACTTTCCACAACACACATACACGCACTTGCACTGTTCAATAGCAATCTTCGTTCTTCGCGGTGAAAATATGAGTCCTTTTTCGACTTGGGATTAATTTTACCCAACAGGCGTCGATGTTGATTGAGAACTGGCGGATCTTCTTGGCGGCAGCGTATGCACGCCATTGCGGATCTTCCTTCTCGCTCTCACTTAGGCATTATAAGGGTTGTGGAAGGGAGAAGGAAAGCGGAAGGAACTTTATGTTACACAGATACTAATTAATTAGAGTTGCCAGTAATTAGGCATGAAATATAAAACTAAAGAAAGTAATGGCGTTAACATTCCTCGCGGCCTTAAAGGGTCACCTTTAAAGAGAATGATATAATAATATATACAGTGAAATTACACTTAAATCTAACTAAAGAGAGAATGGACTGAATAAGATATTACTGAGTAGGAATGGGGCATAAGCGGACCACAGGTCGCACAAGAATCCCATTAGAAGTGCGTACTGAAACGACTCGCGTGCTACCGTCTATAGACGTATGCAACTTCTCAATAACACCTAGAGGCCAGGATAGAGGAGGCGCATTATCATTAACTATCACTACTACAGTGCCTTCCTTAATCATGTCTCCATCAGGTTTATTCCATTTTAAGCGTGATTGTAAACTATGAAGATACTCGCTTCGCCATCTTTTCCAGTACGACTGGACTAATTTATCCATAAGAGAGTGTCTTTGAAGCAGGTGATCAGACAGTAAACCTACTTCCGCGGCGGGCGATGAGTTAAGCGGTACAGTATGTAAAAAATGCGAAGGGGTAAGAGCTTTAGGCTCTTCCGGGTCAGCGCTAAGAACAGTAAGAGGTCTGGAGTTCAACAGGCACTCTATTTGAGAGAGAATTGTCACTAATTCTTCATAAGATAGGAGTTGTTGACCTATTGTCTTGAAAAGGTGAGTCTTCACGGCCTTCACCATGGACTCCCAACATCCACCAAAGTGCGGTGACGCGGGCGGAATAAAATGCCAATTAATGCGATGCTCAGCGAGCTCCTCTTCAAAGCGCGGGCGGTATTCTTTATTTATGAAAGTATACAAGTCGCGTAAAAACGAATTAGCTCCTCGAAAATTGGTCGCGTTGTCCGAATACAAGCATTGTACCGGTCCACGGCGGGATAAAAACCGTTTCAACGCGGCTATGAACGACGCAGTCGTAAGATCTGTAGCTAATTCAATATGAACAGCGCGAGTAGTCATACAGGTAAATATACATAAATAACCCTTGCGAATCTTCGCACCTCGAGTGCGTACGGGCACATACTGTATAGGGCCAGCGTAATCACACCCTGTATGAGAAAAAGCTTTGGTTGCAACATTTACTCTAGATTTAGGGAGATCGCCCATAATCGGCGGACCATGAGGTCGCGGTCTCCACCTGTGACATGCGTTACACTTGTGGATTCTATGACGAATAATGCGTCTAGCGGACAAAATCCAATACTTATGGCGCAATAACGACATAGTGAGTTCTGGACCTGCATGTAAATATTTTATATGATAATAGTCTACGAGGATTTCAACTATGCGATCATGACGGGGTAACACTACCGGGTGTTTAGTACTATAGGCCTCAGCCGAATGAGTTAATCGACCCCCAACGCGGATTAAATCATCACCATCTACAAATGGCTTGAGTTTAATAAGAGCGGGTGAACAAATTTTATTATTTTTTAACTCGGAATAATCATCCATGAAGTGTTTTCTTTGAACATGACGCCACAAAATGGTTTCAGCGAACTCGAGGTCGCTAGCGGTAACGGCGTCCGTTCGACGCGAGAGTTTTTTCATGAAGCGGTATATGAAAACAACAATACGCAGCAGCTTAGTCCACGACGACGTACGTTCTGCGAGTGCGAGTAGAAGCGAATTGTCCGAACTTGAATCCGCGACTATGGGGTGCGCGTGGACCTTTTCTTCCGGAATGGGTTCCGAATTCAAGTCTGTAACCTTATGTATGGGCCATTCGGAAGGGTCGAGCTTAGCCCAAGCGGGTCCGTGCAACCATAATGGGTGCTCAATGAATTTGTCAGGTGTTAAACCACGTGACAAACAGTCCGCTGGGTTTTCAGTACCAGCTACGTGGTAGAAATGTTCCGCGGGGACGTTGTCTACGATGCGAACGACACGATTGGCCACAAAAGTGTGCCAACGATGCGGAGAAGAATTTATCCAGCAAAGAGTCACCTTTGAATCGGTGAATGCGTAAATAGCGGTAACATTATAACGCGGATTATAAGTGTCATGAACACGGCGAAGAAGTTTAGCGAGGAGTTCGGCACCACAGAGCTCCAGTCGAGCAATAGTCAATGGTTTAACCGGCGATACCTTCGACTTGGCACAAACCAGCTGAACGACTACGTCATCGTTGCGAGTGACGTGCGCATAGATGACAGCGCCGTAGCCGCTGACACTATCATTGCGCGCGAACACTTTCTCGTTGTCCGCTCGGCAGATTACGTCATTCCGCGAGCGCCGGCCGCCCGGCCAGATGTTGATAAACAAACTTAATTTACGACGTCGTTTCTTCGAAGAGCCCTTTCAAGTGTATGTTTTTGTAATGGGAAACAACAGAGCTTTTAAATAGCGTTTTTTTTGTTTGAATGTTGATTGCATCCATTTATACAATAATTTGTAAACGTAAACACAGCGATTTTTTTATCTTAGATTACAAATAAATGGCTGTAGTAAAAAAAAACAAGTGATGACCTATATGTTTTATGGTTTAATATGCATGGTGTGATTATTCTTAACATAAAAAAAATAACAAAACACATTGCATAGTATAATATTTAGTATTTAGAAGCATCCGAAGTTGTTGAGACAACATTGTTGACGCGGCAAGTTTTACACGCGGACTAAATATTTTTTTCTAATTATATCTGATACGTAGAAACTTTGAAATAGATTTTAATGTTTTACTCAATAATCAGACTATTCATATATGTAATAATATTTCAATGATCAAACCAATAATCCATCAAGATTCTTATTGGAATGATGCGTCACTCAAAACAATAACAAACCATTTCCGTGCCGTACCGGTTGACGATAAACACTGAAATAACTAATTAAATCACTTACAGACTTGAATCCTGCACTAATCCATATTGCCTATATTCTTGTTAACACACACAAATAGTTTTTTTACCCGGTTTTCCCGTAAAAACCACAAGAAACACAAAAACGGACAAAAAATACGCCAACCGTTTCGACCACGCACACCGCCGCACTAAACAACACAATTAACAGAGAAAAAATATTTTTTTAAATCATAGACGAGAGTCGCTCCTAGGGTTACCATACATAGAAATGAGCGGAATTTAATAGTGGAATCGACTAAATCATTCGATTCGGGAGGCACCCCGTAATGTGGAAGCAACAAGGATTGTTTTGAGGCGACCCGACCAAATTGGAGCGCGGGAATTCCTGTAACCATGCGCGGGGAGCGGCAATTTTTTCTCGGTTTCACGAATTCCCAAGTGCTACTGAGCGGGTAGGCGCTTTCACTGGCGTCGGAAAATCCAATGAGGCGAAGAATACAATTTTCAAAAATACCTAAATGGCGCGGGATTTTAAAATCATTTAAAAGCGGCAGGGCAGAGCGAAAAGTTTGCCAAATATTTATGATGTGACGCGGGGGAGTGTCATCCCAATCGAGCTTCAGTAACCACAATTCTTTGATAAGTAGTTTAGCATAGAGAACTACAGGCGCGACAAGCCCCATGATGTCCCACAGTCTAGCTACGGCCGACAGAATAGCACGTTTAGTACACGTGTCTGGCGGTGCGGAAATAAGAAATTCAAAACAATCATTTGACCTACACCAGCGCAAGCCGAGAACCTTTTGTTCTACCGACTTGTCGAATTCTAGTTGTTCGGTCAACCTATGCGACGCGGGAATACTGTTTAGTACAGTTTGAGAGTTACTGGTCCACTTGACCAACTCGAACTGACCTCCTCTAAAGAGTTTAATCAGTTCGTGCGAAACCTGGACTGCACGTGATTCGGAGCTTACGCTGTAGACTACGTCATCCATATACAGCGAATCCGCGATGATAGCGCTGGCGCGCGGGAAGTGATGACCATCGTCTTGAACCAACTGTTGTACTGTGCGGATCGCATGGTAGGGACTTGACTTGAGACCAAAACAGACACGGTTAAACTGATATAGAACCAGAGGATCGTTTGGACTAAAACGATATAAGATGCGTTGAAAGCGACGATCGCTTTCTCTTACTTCAATCTGTAAGAACATTTGTCGGCAATCAGCCGAGAGCGCGAATGCGAACAATCGAAAATTCAGAATTATAGTAAACAAGTCACCCTGTAAATTTGGGCCACTGTGTAAAATATCGTTGAGAGATAATCCAGTACTCGTTTTAGCACTAGCGTCTAACACGGAGCGTAGTTTTGTTGTTGTCTTATCTAAACGTACAACTGCGTGATGCGGAATTACATAGTCAGGACAACTACTGTCTGAACTATCGAGCGGAGCAGGAGATAAATATCCATTATCAATATATTCGCGAATGACGTCATCATACGCAGTACGTAACTCGGGTGCGGATTCTAATTTCTTTTCTAGGCAGAAAAAACGTTTTTTCGCGATATCGAGTGAGTTCCCCAATGAGAACACATCGCTGCGAAACGGTAGGGCTACAGAGTATCTACCTGTGTCCCCATCGCGTTCCGTGGTCGAATTATAAAAGTACTCGCACTCAAGTTCGTCGAGCGATTTGCTCGTCGAAAGAGTGACGGGCGCTTCATCGACCTGCCAGAATTTTTTCAACGCCGATTCTAACGAGTCTTTGTCGGATGGTTGCGAAATATGTGAGTAACAAGACTGTGGAGGCTTATTACGACGTACAGGCAGCGCGGGCACAGTGCCCATGATGACGTAACCGAGTACCGTCTGCATGGCGGGCGGCGCGGAGGAGTTGCTGCTAACTACGCGGGGCAGCATAAGATGCGGGAAAAGCGAAGCCCCGATCAACACATCGATGCGACCGGGTTTGCCGAACGATTCGTCGGCGAGCGGTAAACCTTTTAAGTAAGGCAAGGCGGAAGTATCTACGGGAGCGGTAGGTAGATTATCGGTGATTGCATCGACAACTAGCGAATTAACGTTAAAAGTAACGTTCGGATTAAAACGGGAAAAGAAAGCGAATTGTACGGAACCCTTAACGGATTTTTCCGTACCACCGATACCCTTAACGGAAGGCGTATCAGATGAATGTCTAGTCAAACCTAATCGTTTGCAACATTCTGCGGTAATAAAATTAATTTGTGAGCCACTGTCTAATAGACAGCGAATAAAATGCTCCTTACCAAATGAATCTCGAACTATTACAGTAGCGGTTGACAACAAAATAGTAGTATTCGTATTACATTGCGGCTTTGATACGCGGGAGTTCGAGTCGTAAAAGATCGACGTAGCAATGGATGCATTACATTGCGGGGCGTTCTGAGCGGTGGCGGCGAGCGGCACGGCGGCGGCGTGAGCATCTTGCTCGCTCGAAGCCGTGGAGTTTGAACCCGATTGTGTACGTGCGGTATCATCAACACCGTTCGATAATACAGTCGCGTGCGATTCGCGATTAAAGTGTAAAAGCGTATGATGTTTATTTTTACAAGATTTACATCTAGATTCAGACTGACAGACTCTGGCCTTATGTTTAATACTTAAACAGTTAGTACATGCATCGTTTTGCTTCACCGATTTGAAACGATCACTTGGTGTCATTTTAGAAAAGGCAGGACATTTAAATAAATGTTTATGAACAGTGCTATCACACAAACATTTTGCGAATTTATCAATTACAGTGTAAGATTGCGGTTGCGGAGTTTTAGACGTTTTTTTATTTACAGGATTGTTGTTAGACTGAGTGAAACTCAAGCTGTTTAAAGCTTTAGTATTTTGTAAAATGCGAGATTGATTTTTAATGAACTGTACTAAATTGTCGAATTTAGGAATTTCGTCTTTTGAGTTCATTTCAAAAAGTCGAGCGGTTTCAGAATCAACCTTTTTTATAGCGACATGGAAAAAAATCAAATCTGATAAATCATTTATTTTAAGGTTTTTTAATGCGTTTGCGGCGGAAACAAAATTATCAGAAAAGGATTCGAAATTTTGAATAGATGCGGTATTAAAAGATTTATGTTCAAACATCCGATTAAGGTAACTAGAAGCTAACATACGTTTGTCTTCGTACTTGTTTATGAGTGAATTAAAAATTAATTGGTAGTTATCGCCATTAGGGCAAACTCCTGAGAACGCGGTTTGAGCCTTATCTTTCAATTTCCCCATCAAATAATATAATTTCTCCGAATCAGTCAATGTATTATTTTCGTGTACCGTGCTTTTAAAATTAGCATAGAACAGGGGCCAGTTACGAATATCGCCATCGAATGACATAATTTCAATGGGAGGCAAGCGAACTGTTTGCTTATTGACACCACTACCACTAGAAGTAGGAGCCGATGTGGCTGATGATTTTGAGTAATTTGAATAATTATATTTAACGCAGCAATATAATTCCTCAAAACTAATCCACGACTGATCATCAATATTATTTTCCGGGTCTTGTCTTAGAAGAAGCGAGTTATATTTATTAAATGCCTCGAGGAACTCGGTGCGCAACGCATCAACATTGACACACGCACACAAGAACTTCTCTACCGGTTCCATACCGGACTTCATTTTTTCCATTAAATCGTAAATGATTTGCATGCGGGCAAAAATCATATTACGACATGACAGTGCTATTTGAATCGCGGATTCTATCTGATCATCCGAATCAATGGTCACTTTCTTAGGCATTTTCGATATTTTTGTAGATTTTTATAATAGCTAAAATAAATCACAAACTTCAACGAGTTGCGCGCGGTGCGGGATTGGTAGGTGGTACCTACGAATTAGTACCGAACGATAGCGAAGCGAGCGAGCGGTAGATTTTGCTTCTACCTACGTATATTAAAATATTAAGTTGAGCGGGATGCGAAATACCTGTGAATGTACGCAATGACAAGTAGGTATTGTAATAAATGAATAAATTAAAGCGGTTTAGTATAAGAGTATAAGGAACGAAGATTGAAATGAAATATAGTTGCGGGATGATGATATACGGATATAATATTGATATCCGTTATCAAGAGGATAAAGAAAAATAGGTATCCGTGATCATGGGACCAAAAACTGTTGGTTATCCGTGATCATAGGACCAAAAAATGTTGGATATCCGTGATCGTAGGACCAAAAAATGTTGGATATCCGTGATCGTAGGACCAAAAAATGTCGGATATCCGGCTCGAAGGACCAAAAAATGTTGCGGCGGCCTAAAGCCTTGGGGTGAAAATCGAAATTTTCTTAGTGGACTGTATGAGGGGCGGTTCGGTGACACAAGTAGGTGTTTTGGTGGTGTGGGAAAATGATGATGGTACCTGCCTGGTGAGCTATGGCGACACGACGAGAAGGGTTTCCTTAGCCACGTGGCTGGCGCGTCCAGGATATCACGTACGGACGAGAATCTGCACTTTCCACAACACACATACACGCACTTGCACTGTTCAATAGCAATCTTCGTTCTTCGCGGTGAAAATATGAGTCCTTTTTCGACTTGGGATTAATTTTACCCAACAGGCGTCGATGTTGATTGAGAACTGGCGGATCTTCTTGGCGGCAGCGTATGCACGCCATTGCGGATCTTCCTTCTCGCTCTCACTTAGGCATTATAAGGGTTGTGGAAGGGAGAAGGAAAGCGGAAGGAACTTTATGTTACACAGATACTAATTAATTAGAGTTGCCAGTAATTAGGCATGAAATATAAAACTAAAGAAAGTAATGGCGTTAACAAAGGTGTTCCATACAAATACATAAGAATTATAAAAAAGGTATACTCGGAAAGTTCAGCAAAAATACAACTCGAGGAAAAGGTACAAACATTAAAATCCAAAGAGGAGTGCGTTAGGGTGATCCACTCTCCCCAATACTGTTCTGAGCCGTTCTGGAAAAAGTCTTTTGCAGACTGAACTGGGACAACTCAGGGATGTTAATCGATGGAGCCAGACTGACCCACCTTCAGATTTGCTGGTGAAGTAATTATCTTCGAAGAGTCGCCAACTGCCCTTAAATAAATGATAGTAGAGCTAGCTAAATAAAACGGGTTAGTTGGACTTTCTATGAATATCTAAAAAACAAAACTCATAACACACTCATAACTATCAAAAGCAAGAAATCGTGGTAAATAACAAATCCATCGACTATCAAGATGATTATATAATATTATACTTACCAGAGCGTAAAAGAAATAGATCGACGAGTAGCAAACGCATGAAACAGGTAATGGTCCCTGAAAGAGATTATAGAGAGTCCTAATTTTAGTATAAAGGTAAAAGTAAAGTTATTTGATTCATGCATGCTGCCGGTCCTAACATATGAATGCCAGACTTGAGCTTTAACAAAATCACAAGCCAACAAATAAACTGTATGCCAACGTGCTATGGAAAGAAGCATGATAAGAGTAAAAAGAAAAGAAGGAATTAAAAACAAAAATAAGACAGGTTACGACGGTGCTGACGTCACACGGAAAACCAGAAAACAAATTGAAGTGGGCTGGTCACACCCTCAGAGGCTCAAACAAATGGAACAAAAGAATAACGTAAGTTATGTAAAGTATCTCAAACATACCATAAACATTTATTTCGCAATCTCTCATTGTGATTCAATATTCGTTTCAAGCACATTTTAACGAAGCTAGTCTGTTAACACTACAATTATCACTTTCTGTAATTGTAAAAGGAATTAGAGTTAATTTCCTTAATACAATTAGTTTCGCAATTTGGAACATGTCATTCCATTGAGAGATCTAATTAACTTTTAATCGGCTTTCCGTGAAAGTGAAATAAAATTGGATTAGGAGTATTAGTTTAACTTTGAAAGAATGATTTTTAATTTTTTTTTTATTTTCCTTAAATTATTGATTGATGTTTTTTGATAACCTCCGGTTAAATTGTTTTTTTTTTTTAAGTAAGTCAATAATGTGAAGAGCAAAACCTGGGTCCTGTAGGTACCTATCCTGGGTTTAATCCCCCACAGGTCAGGCAAAATGTTGTCTTCAATTATGGATTCTATACTCGCAGCCTGGAGTTTGGATGGCAGAAGTGCTGACAAGTCAAATATTGAAAAAAAAAAAAAAAAACTGTTAAAAACATACGAACAAAATATTATGTTAACCGGGCTAAACATTTAAATTGCCTCCAAACTCACTTCCTGATTAGATTTCTTTCCCTATTGACAAAAATAGCAAAAAAGGATGAATAATTTAAATCTCTGAGTAAGGAAGGGACCGTTTTGGACCACAAATAAGATATTTACTAAATCGTCCGACCCTACTTATCTTCAGATTTACCTACCGTGAAGGTAATCAAATCGAGACGACTGAACCCTTTGCACGCAAAACGGGTTTTCTAATTTTATATTGAACCCTTTAGGGAAGAAAATCCATTAGCTTCGTTTAATAAAATTCAAAGTGGACTTAGGAAAACTGCTAAAAATGATTCATTAATTGCATCAATAATTTGTCTCGGAAACATTTGCGTAACATTTTTCAATTAATGGAGAAATATTAAAATAAATCTCGATCGCGCCTTATTTTCTACCAATAGATGTGTAAGATTCCGGAGCTGTCGTTTGAAACCATGATGTTCAAGACTGCCTCGTTGGTCTAGTGTTGCAAGCGCTACTGCTGAGCATAAGGTCCTGGGTTCGATTCCCAGGTCGGGCAAAGAGTTATTAGGTTTTTCTATTGGGAGTTTCGTAGTAGCAGCCCCGGAGTCTGGATTTGTGCCCGGTAGCCTCACCCCCTATTTCATGGGACTTTTAAATATAACTGGTGAAATGTGGGTGTACTATAAGGTGCACCTCTGCCTTACCCTTCGGGGATCACAGGCATGATATGTTATTTATTTATTTGTTTCTGGCCAACCAACAATTGCTTATACTGTTACATGTTAAAATAAACATTCTTTTACCAAGGGTTAATATAACAATCTCTTATAGGTTAGCACCGCATGCCCCATAAAGTAATAGATGTTACCAGTTATATGAAGGTTTAAATCAGTAACAAATTAAAAATCTAAATTAAATACAAAATCAAAATTAATACTAAATCAAAATTAAATACAAAATCAAAATAAAATACAAAATAAAATTAAATACAAAATCAAAATGAACAACAGAATCAAATTTAAATACAAAAATAGATTTAAAAGCACAGTCAAAATAATGCAATTCAAAATCAAATTATAAATTGAAATGTCATAAAAGCAAATTCATAATAAAAATAACACGAAACCAAAATTACATAAAAATACAAATCAAATTACAGCCAATGTCAAAAAGAAATTATTATTATTATTATAAGAAATTATTATTAATTAATTAATTATTACACACTATTAAATGTTATTCTGTGGAACTTGTCAAACGAGTCGAAATGCACGTCAATAAGATCGCTGTATTCGTTTAGCTGTTTACAAAGTCGAGGGACAATAGAACTTGTGCCGAGAACTGTTCTGCGCGGAGTGGGGTACAAGGGAGTAATGGGGGTACGAGGCAGTCTAGCAGGAGCACGAAATCAGAACCTGCTTAGCAAGTGGGGACAGTCAATTTTGTTCCGGAGAATTTTATAAAGAATTATGGAATCCGCGATTCTTCTGCGCTTCTCCAATGACACCATCTTAAAATGTTAATGTAATGTTATGTTCAAAGTTGTTATGAATAAGTCAAGTTTTCAGGTGATGCAAGGGTACATTCTGATTAGCCTTACAAAAAACTGAAAATGAAAGCCTCAGGTTTGTTTGAAGACTGTTCAAAACACACTTCTCTGTGTTTATTATTCTAGCACTCGTGGGTTACAGCTGAAAATCAGCACCAGATGGTACACCTTGTGTTATCATCTGATTATACATGAGGCCCTTTTGGCATTATAATCATTGCTTTCTTTTTTTTATAGTTTTAAGGTGTATTTTTTGCTGTAATGCAAATAAACGCATTTTTCTTTTTTTCTTTCTTTCTAATTAGATTAGTATACGAAAAAAGGTGCTGCTATGCCAAAAGACGACTAATTTCCTAAGAGAAATCTGATAATGGCGCAATGCAGATAAGATGAACATCCATCTGTAAGTGAATGTGGGCTGAATAAATATACAGCCTAAAGTAATCCCGGGTATAGGCCAGACCTAATTTGTTAAGCTAATAAAACTACCTAAATTCTAAACGAGACACTTTAACAGACTTTTACCGAAGATTTCCACGTAGTGTCATTTTTTCACAAGTGTCAATAATAAAGCGTTTTCGTGTCTGAATAAAAAAGCGAAATTTTATTTTCCACCAGGAAATTTACTTCATTAAATCCTCGCTATATAGGGCTGTATATTTTTTTATTTTATGGCTACACTCGGTCGTAAAAGTGAAATGAAGGCGTTTTGACCTTTCATTGCATTGCTGAACAACGACGGTTTTCGATTTCAACTCTTCTAAATTAAAAAAAAGATTTTATTTTTTACCAATTCAGGAAATGGTTTGTCGAGCTTTTTTGTAACTTTTTTGGAAATGGTGTCACAACAATATAGGGTCAAATTAAATTACTTGCAAAACTCCATAGACGTAATGGGTAGGCATCGATAATTAATGACGAAACATTATAAAAACAATTTAAAATTCTTAATCCATTCACTCAGACCGCTGCCGCTGCCGCGCTGGTACGAGTGTTAGGAGTTTGGAATATACATTTTTTTTTCGTTTATCGTCATTATATCAATACCACTGCTCTCAAAACGGTGAAGGAAAACATCGTGAGGAAACCAGCATGTCCTAGAACCGAAAAATTCGAAGACATGTGACATCTACCAACCCGCAGTGGGCTCGCATGGTAGATTACAGCCCACTCCCTCTCGAAGTGAGGAGGCCTGTGTCCCAGCAGTGGGAACCTAGTTATAGGCTGATTGTGATAATGATTATGAGATATGAATACCATCACGTTTGTGAAGGTTCGACAACAAAAATATAATTTGCCCTTATTGTAGTAGTATACAAGTATATGTTGTATACAAGACAATTCAAATATAAGTAACTATAATTGGCACAACATCACAATTTTACATGAAATCATCATGAAATCTCACCTCCTTGTTCCAATTGCCGGACAATACTGATAATCTATACTTACTTGGGTACACAGATTTGATCAAACCAATCGACCCACCCGGTAGATTTCTTTATGTGAACTCCTATAAAGATAAAAAAAATATAGTAAGCTTTCTTAACATTATAAGTAGTTTAAGAGAAAAAATAACCCAACATTGCAATGAGCATCCATGTTGTATACCGAAATTGATGAGTCATCATCAATTTAAGAGTAACTTTTAAAAGTTGATTGTTACATTTTCTTGTTAAATTCTAAGATAAGCTGTAGGTGATTGGAAATAAGGTCTGACAGAAAGAAGGAAAACAATATCATATTGTTGTGGCTTTATTTTTTATTCATCAAGCTAATGCAGAAAATGTTCCTAATTTTTAAATTGCTGTAGACGTTACTAATAATAATAACATTTTTTATATTTTTAAATGTTTTCTTTATTTTATGTTTTTACAAAAATATTTAAAAATGTAAATGAAATAAAGGAAATAGATAATAATACCAGCCTATTACTGTCCCACTGCTGGGCAACGGCCTCTTCCCATACAGAGAAGGCACGAGCATTGATCACCACGCTTGCTCAAGACGGGTTGGCGATTTTTGACTTATATAAACTATAACTGCTTAAATTATAGCTGCTTCGTCCGCTTTTTTATATACAAATATTCAAGTTGAAAAGTAGCCTACGAACTTCTCAAGGTTGCAAGGCTACATACGTGTCTAATTTCAAAACGATTGGTTCAGGATAGTAAAAAAATATGGCGCTATGAGGTAAAAAAAAAATGTAAACATTTAGAAAGTTAATATCTTTTGGTTCTGTTGGTCGATTTTAATTAATTAAACGCTAAATGTTACTCACATTAAAGTTTCTTGTCTTTCAGTAATTGAATTTTGAATCCAATTAGTGGCTTTTACGTGATGCGGGCATAAACAAACAAACAAACCTAAAAACAGACAAAAATTTCAAAAATTGTTTTTTTACGTTCTTTTAGTTATTTCTCGCGTCTTTCAGTACTTTTTTTTTGCAAAAATCTTTAAGTGTACTTACAGCCACAGCAGTTTTACGATTTTATTATATGTATAGATAGTCTAGGTTCCCACACAATGTTTTCCTTCACCGATGTCAGTATTGTCTAAGATAAGTACATATGAATTGAAAAAGTCACATGGTACTTGCCAGGATTTGAACCCACAACCTTGTGTATGAGAGGCGAGGACTTAACCACTGGGCAATCACGACGTAGACGTTAAACTGTTTATATTTTAATATCAAATGTCCAACTGTGCATTACCTTTGTTGTGCAACAAGAGGAAGAAAGCAACTCTGTTGTGTTTAATTCAGAGTTCATTCTTGCAGGAATTATTCATTTATTTTTTACGAGCAGTTTAACAATACTGAACTGAAATCGTATGTATTTATAGATATCAGACATCTGTTAGTTTATTCTAAAAACGATTTACAATTCCAGTCTAATTATCTAGTAGGTATGTATGTCGCAGGCGATTTGTATGATTCCGCTTTATACAAACGGCGTCGTCCGTTTAAAAACGCTCGCAGTTGTGAAATATGCCGAAGGGGAAATGTAAATTGCCTTGTCACTGTATAATATATGCCACAACATTTATTTTGATGGACAGTTCAAATACCGTTTACAAAATGCCGCGGCAAATTGAAGTATTTAGTTCTCACCGGCCACTGCCGCGGCACCGCTCGCTCGGCTCGCACGCGGTTGGTCACAGTTCTAACCTAACCTAACCCATTTGTCGGGGTGCTTAGTTACTGCGACCAATTCGGATCGCGCGTGGTTAGTCACAGTTCCGACTGAACTTACAATAGCAATCAATGTCGAAATTATAACAATTGAACGAGCTGCCAATTTTCCTTCAGCATATTTCATAACTGCGAGCGTTTTTAAACGGACGACGGTCTTATTTACAAGGGTGAATCATACAATCTGCCTGCGATATATATACCTATACGTTCTAGTGTTAATAAAAAATAGCATTTATTTAAATTAAGAGGACTGTCGCATTTTGTCACCTCTCTTGGTCACACGGGACATTTTTAAGAAAGTTAAATGAAAAGATGCTTTTTTTAACTGTAAAATTGTATCTATTATTATTAATAAATAATATTAATTTAATAGAAGAGAGAAAATACGTTTCTATTGTGTTATCTAATAAACTAAGCTCAAAAACAGATCATAATACTTATTGAGCTGAGTTTATTGGATAACACACTTTAACTCAATAAAATGTTTTTAGCTTTATTTAAATACATACGAATGACTTTTACACAAAAACCAAAAAGACCGAACATGACGGATCTTCTTTGTTAATAACAACCTGCATGCCTTGTATGTATACTCAAGATTCTACAAATAAATGTCTTATCTTATCTTATTTAACACAGTGTTTTTAATAACACGCGACGTTTGATAGGTTAACTATTAAATTTGTATAATTTATTAATAATAATAATATTATATTAAATTTAACAAAAAGGAGGAGGAGCTCGTGGCTAAGAAATAACAGCCGCACGGGTCGATCCATCAGGTTAAGCTACGCTTGCCGGGGTCGGTCCGTGGATGGGTCCATCTTTACATACCGAGACTCCTCCGTGCCTCGGGTCGTCAGAAGTCCGAAAGTCTGATAACCAGTTTTACCAAGGGGTATCGTATTACCCAGTTAATGGGTTGTAGAGGTCAGATAGGCAGTCGCTCCATGCTAAATACTGGTATTCAGCTGCATCCAGTTATACTAGAAGCCGACCCCAACATAGTTGGGAAAAGGCTAGGCAGATTGATTAAACTTAACAAAAAAGCATATTTTATTTAACATAATTTAAAATTTGGTCCCGTGTGAGCAAGAGAGGTGTTAAAATGGGACAGGCCTCTTAAAGCATTTACAGGTACTTTGGAATTGTTAAAGGATCACACAGGTCGCGGTCATTCAGAAATATGAAGCTAGTTGCCCATTCCAAAGCGTAGTAGGTACCTATGGAGAAGTACGGGTAAGAAACTCTATGGAAATTCTACTCCATGGATAACACAAAATAGTGACTCAAGACACCCTTTTGTAACTTGAAGCCCTTTGCTTAGAACACTTTGAACAACAACTAAAGTCGAAGTCACATTCGGCATTTACAAAATTCATGATGCATTTTGTAAATACACGTCATTAATTATCCTCGCATTTCAAAAACAAACAACGATCTTATAAAGAGACTAAGAAACAAGAGGGAAAAGGTTAAAATAATGAGTTTATTTGTTATAGTGAGTAAGCCTCGTATCCTCGTACACATACGGTTTCTGAGAACGCTTGCATTTGGAGCTCGTAAGAGTCATACGTTACGCATTGTTGTGACTAACTTGAAAGGGCTACATGGTTGCTTAGTTAGTACAACTTGCTGGGTAAGTTTCAAGATTTTTCAGTAACTAAAAACAGAGCAATTAATCTGTGTATCTTTTTCCCAACTAATTTGGGGTCGGCTTCCAGTCTAAGCGGTAGCAGCTCTGAATATCAGTTTTTTACATGAAGCTGACCTCAGCAACCCAGTTACTGGGTAGCACGATACGCTTTGGTAAAACTGGTTCTGACGACGAACGGCTGTCAAAGATCGACAGCCGGCACCAGCGGCTTAACGCGCTTTACGAGGCATGGAGCGGTTACGATTACGACCTCGGCGGCGAGGTCGGGATGTAGATCTAGGTGGTTTGCGTTTGCAAACCGTACTGGTGGCCCTATTACTCTCCTGGAGGAGGGTTATGGGGTCATCAGAGTCGGAGAGATCAAGAATGTAGGTATGCTTGAAGTTATAAATACCATGAAGGTCTAAAGGACAAAGGCTGGTAGTCCTTTGAAACCTGATATTATTTCTAAATGACCTCAAAAGGTCAAGTTGTAGTATAGACATGATTTACTTATTATTGATCTACTTAAATTAAAATGTTTTGAAAAAATTGTTGGGTTATATTTAAGGAGATTTTATTTTTAATTTTAATTTTTGTATGTTCAATTTCTTTTTTTTTTTTATTTTAGGTAAATGGTTTTTAATCTGTGGTAGCTTATAAAAGGCAATTTTAAGCGATATTGTACATAATTTATAGATATTAGACTGTTAGCTTTCCGAAGAATAAATAAATAAATTAACATCATAATTAACAAAGATCCAGGTTTCTCAAAGATTGTGGTGATCAAAGGGCTCTCGGTTTTTGTCAAAAAAAGATTATAATATGCAATGCTGGAAAGGTAGCCAGGCCAATCTTTTCAAGATGTTGTAGTGAATGTACACACTACAACATCAGACATACACACACACACACAAACACACACACACACACACACACCACACACACACACACACACACTACACTGTATGTGTGTGTGTGATGAAAACTGGCTGTATTTTACAGGCTTCTTGTGAAAGTTCGCTCCGGATGTAAGTTATTGATTAAACTGATTTCAAAGGGTTTCCTTAATCTAAACCTATAAGAGGACTATGAGGAGGGCGAC
This sequence comes from Cosmia pyralina, assembly GCA_946251885.1. Taxonomy (NCBI): domain Eukaryota; kingdom Metazoa; phylum Arthropoda; class Insecta; order Lepidoptera; family Noctuidae; genus Cosmia; species Cosmia pyralina. Next base: position 20,123,689 of record OX276350.1, on the reverse strand, counting down.
TTTAGTGGTTATATATATTTATCCGTATGTGTGATACGGATGCCATATATAAACATACAGAGAGCTTTAACGCAGCAATGTATTATTTTGTCTTTGGTCCCTGGCCCTGATATCAAGCAATGAACAAAATTTAAACAAAATTTTTTAAATTAAAAATTTTATTGGTTGAATACGAAGTTTTTGGCTGGTTTATTATTATTTTATTTATTTGGCTCACCAACAATTGAATATACTGTTAAAAAGACATGAGATACACATCCAATATACTTATAGACTGTACCTACCAAAGTGTACCAAATTCTTACAGTAAAGCACAACATGCGTTACTTATTAAAATGTCAATTGATATTAGGCGCCTAGGTGTTTGGCGTGGAAGATATTCTGGCGGTCGCAGAACTATCGCATGCCTAGCGAGTTCAGGAGGTGTGGAGCATCCCTTAGACAGTTCTTATGCTCACCGAACATAATATTGAATTATTTATTTATTATTATTTAGAGTTTTTTTTTTGTAATGTGCGTTTTGTTTGTGCAGAATAAAAAAAAATCTTTTTTTTTCTTTTCTTTCAACTTATAATACTTAGGAAGGTATTTTTATTTTGCTTCGAGGAATAAAAATGCCAGTCAACATTGATGTACAGATAGTTTTTGCCCGCAGCTTCGCCCGCGTAGAGGTTGGAAATTATACCCCGGGTACTTACTACCGGGATAAAAAGTATCCTATATCCTAACCCAGGTCATGGTCTACCCTGTGCCAAATTTCATCCAAATCCGATCAGCCGTTTTAGCGTGAAAGCGTAACAGACAAACAAACTCAGTTTCGCTTTTATAATATTATTAGTTAGGATTTGATTTTCAGAACATTTCAACCGTATGTAGTCTTATCCCTGTGTACATTTACTATAAAAGACAAGCCCGGGCATGAATTTAAACTATTCTGAACAACGACACTGTGAACATTTTATTAAGATGCGTCGCGTCGTGATCCGGAGTTTCGTATTCCCGGGTTGAAAAATATGCCATTATTACATTTCATTATGAGTTAATAATTAAGGGTTGCGGGTGATCAATTTGCTAATGACGTTTTTTTGTAGCATAGTGCCTAAGATGGCTTTTTGTAACTGGCCTGCGTGTAATTAAAAATGAGAAAATGGCAAAAACTTTTATTTATTTATTTAAACTTCTCGCACACAATAAGGTACAAAGGCGGACTTAATGCCTTAGGTATTCTCTACCAGTCAACCAAGGGTGGTGAAGAGATTGATGGCAGGTGCTCTGATTGAGAGGAGATAATAGTAATAAAAAATATTAATAAGATAACATAATTAATTATAAATAAAATAGGTAGAAGTACATAAATAGGATATAAACTTATAATAATACACATTATATATTTACTATAATATATACCTTCGTTATGTATGTTCCGCGGTTTTTCGTAGTTTTCGATTTATTTTTGTTTTTGTAATTGTTTATAATTTCCTGCCGGTGGAGCTTCAAAAATTCATATATTTTTTTGTAGTGGGTATTTTTCGGATTTTTCGTGACATTGTCGTCTTGAATTTTAGGTTCTTTCATGTTACAAAAATATCTGAACAATACACACTACAAGAAAAGATATGAATTTTTGAAGCTCCACCGGCAGAAAACTCTAAATAATTACAAAAACAAAAATTACCAAAAACTACAAAAAATCGCGGAATCTACATGGGGGTATTTTCGAATATCCCTGGGTACGAGGAATTCTGATTTTTCCTTTTGACGTCACAATTTGGACCACCCTGTATGTACAAATTCAAGGAAAGAGATAATTGAGATGACTCTACGCTATTTATTTTGAAAATAATATTGAAATTCACAGGCACAATGGTTATCTAACCAAAACCAGGAGGAGGTTTTCCATTAAACTCTAACATTTATAAATGTAATGTGTGTGTGTGTTGTATGTACTAGCAATAGTAGATACAATTCCCATACAAGATACTAACATAAATAAATCAGCCTATATTCCCTGAAGGGTTAGGCAGAGATGTACCTATAGGTACCTATAGTACACCCACATTCACCAAATATTTTGAAGTCCCACGTACTCAATACTCAATAAAAAAAAATAAAAAAAAATGTTTATTTCAATAACTTACAGTAGTTACATTTATACTTTTAGGAATGACCCTTTAAGCAAAATAAATGCTTGTGCTAGGACAATCCGCCCTTTAACTACAGTACAGTGTCGTATACAAGTTATTAATGAATAAAAAATAAGTAGACAAATCCTCCATTTTAAAGGAGGAGTCTAAATTAAACAAAAAGGAAAAGAAATGAAAACTGGGTAATTTAATAGCGCGCGCATAGTGATAGTGCGTATGTTAGTGCGCGTGTATGCATGAGTGTATGTGTATGCATGAGTGTGTGTGAGTGTGCGTATGTGTCTTTGGTGTGAGTAAGAGGCTATGAAGTAAGTGCGGGTATGCGAGATATGAGTGAGGAGAGAGGGTTGGTACGGTAGGTGTTGATGTATTTTAGAAGTAATTGTACTATGGAGTGTGATAGGGATAAGAGATTGAAGTTTTAGTATGTATGATTTAATACATTTATTGCTTCCATATGTGAAAGAAGGTGGTAGGTTTTACAAAAAATATGATCATTGTGGACCCTGTCGGGCACAGCAAAAAGTAGAAGAGAGAAAGAGGGTTTATTAGACTACTTACAATGACTATAACTACTATAACTTAAATTGATAGTGTTTGTTTGAGACTTTACCGATTTTCTTATGCCCTGTATATGTTAGGTAAAGTTGCAAACAAAAATGCCCTCCTAACGGCATACCACGGGTATGTAGCCTCTACATTAAGGTATGGACTCATATTTTGGGGTAATGCTACAAATATATCTTCCGTACTTTTGGCACAAAAAAGATGCATCCGAGCCATCTGCAAATTAAGAACAACAGATACATGTAAGCCACACTTTAGGGATCTAAATATTCTGACAGTACCGTCGCTGTATATTTAAGAGGTTTTGATGTTTGTTAAAACCAATATACACTTGTTTAATAATGTAGAAAGTCAACGTCGCTCGGATAAGTTACAAACACTAATCACCAGAACTGCGTTTGCTTATAAAAGTGTCTATGCAATGGCACCAAAATGGTATAACAAATTACCTTGTCATATTAGAAATAGTAAGAATAACAACTTTAAGCTACTAAATGACAAGGTATATTATTCAGTCAAGGAGTTTCTGGATGACAAATTTTGATCAATTTTTATAATTTATATTTTTAATTGTTTGAATTTTTTCTTTGTGTTTTTGCAATCTTTTGACATTATGTATTTTTATAATTTTTTTTCTATTTTCATGACATTTTCCATATTATATTATGACAATTTTATAATTTGACATGCTTGCATATTTGACATTGTTATTTCTTTTATTTCTATTGCAAAGTTTTATTAAGCTGATTTTGTATGCCTATCATGGTTTATACAATAGACATTTATATTGAAAAACACCACACTATGTTCACAAAATAAATAAATGAAATGAAATATAATTAATGTGATAATTATTTAATAAAAAGATGGGGGCGAGCCTATTGCCACACATCCAGACCACAGACGGGGCTATTCAAGTATTTTTAACAACGTTCGCAATCTCATCTCAGTCTCAATTAGTCAAAAATTGTATAGCGTTAACCTACATTTTTGATATTTGATTGTCGCTGGCATGAGATTGTGATTTGAATTAGAACGTTTTTAGGTACGAGAATTGGCCTTCTGGCTGAGAATTTTTTAAAGGAAAAACTCAATAAAACTTTCCCGGCCTAAGAATCGAACCCAATACTCGTGCCCAGCAGTAGCACTGACGGGCACGAGACTGAGGCCCCCTTAAGAGTAATCCCATAAGAAATATAACCAAAACTACTATATATTTCTCCACGTTAGAGTTACTCCTTGTACGTAAAATCCGCAGATGGACCGCAAAGTACGGCGCTAACCGTTCCTACCGCGTGTTCCGGTCTGGCTCGGATTTGTATCAGACTCTCCGATCAAATGGATAGCTGCTATTACCGAAATCTCCTCACATTTAGTGGGTTGTACCTTAAATAATTTGCCTTTTCACCGACTTGTAGCTACCCATAGGTATGCTTAGGGCATGTTGCAGATAACACATTACGAGTATTGCTTCGCTTATGCCCGGTTTCTGAGGAATTCTTAAACGGAGTTTAAACTCTCAATAGTTATTGATTCGTCAAGATTATATTTATTATACACTACTATTTTTTAATTAGTACAAAAAAATGGGGCTCTATCCGTACCCGTTACTGATCATATTTGTGTAGTCAAAAGTAAAAAAAAATTAATCCCAAAATTGTCCACGAAAATTTGTCATAATTGGTAAATTCATAAATTTCATAATTGAATCAATCATTCATAACAATTTCTACTAGAAAATACTACGCGCAGTGCTTTTCCGTGATTAATAAATACTACTATGTAGCCTGTACAATATTTCCATAAACCGAGTGACATTTTGAGATATAAACAAACGCTAATAACACGTATAAGACGTATTTACTGGCCTCGGAAAATTTTTGTCCATTTTTCAAGGACTTACATTAATTTATTATTGTTCAAGAAAAAAAAAAAACACGGTCACGCAAGCTGCAGTGTCATTTAACTATATTACAAACGAAAATATAATGCTCTATTACTTAGCAGCGCAATAGGTTAATGATAAGCTTATCAGACGTTTTATCGCCTGTAGGTAGAATACTACATAGCTGACCCGCCAGACGTCCTGTCAAAATTTCAAGAAATCGAACGGCAAGAAAACAAATGAACAACTGATTGTAAGGAACCACTTTACTTTAGCACCCGTCGCTTGTGTATAGTAGCTATTTTTTTTTTTGGGTAGAATAGACCCTTTTTAATGTATTTTTGAAACCCCAAAAGTGCGCAAAAAAAAAAATTGCCGAGAAAAGTTTTCGCGGGTAGGTGTAAAAAAACGATAGACGTATCTCTGGTTTTGAATTTATATTTAAATATAAATACATTGTTATTTGCCTAAATTTCTATCAAAATATATGTGTATAGGCTCCATTTCACGGGTACTCACGTTTGTGGCACATATGTGACTTGAGTCACTGAAGTACACCACCTGCCTGCTCATCATCTGAATAGTCACTACACTTTCACCTTGACACTAGTGGATCACTATGTCCCAACTGGCTGAAATATTATCTGCACAAAAGAGCCTTGAAGAGATTTTCACACGGAAAATGGAGGCACTGGAAGCTCAGATTCAGTGCGCTGGGCCAGCCAAGGATACCGTGGCAAGGGTGGCTGAAGAATTCCGGACCTTCAGGGAGCTTATTTTCAGCATGCTTGGCTTGCTCCGGACTCAGATCAACGAGTGTGCGAAGCAGCTCGACGGGTTGGAGACAAGACATAGGCGGAAAGCACTGATTTTTCAGGGTGTTGCCGAAGTTAACAGTGAAGACACCACTGCAGTCGTCCTGGATGTTATCACCAATAAGCTGGCCCTCAAGAGCTTTTCTGCATCTTCCATAAAGGTCTGTCACAGACTTGGCTCTGCCAATAAAGACCATCACAGGCCCATACTCGTGAGATTTTCCAGCTACGATGACAAATCAGTGGTCTGGAAAGCTAAGACGCACTTGAAGGGAACATCCATCTCAGTCAAGGAGTTCTTGACAAGGGTTCGGCAATCCATCTTTGGGAAAGCACGTCTCCATTTCGGAATGCGGTCGTGTTGGACTCAGGACGGTGTTATCGTTCTGAAGGCCTATGACGGAAGTAGACATAAAGTTTCTTCAATGGATGAACTCAATTCTCTGCTTGCCAAGTTTCCAAAGGTCCAAGGTGCAGGAGATAGCCTGCAAAACAGAACGGGTGAATAATGGTATCATGTTGTCACTTACTAGATAATAATTTGCATGAAATTGTTATTGCGGAATTACTTACTTACAGCTATTATTTCTTTGTTTGTGTTCTTAGTAGTCCCTATAGTAGTTATGTCATTTCCTCATAATCTCTTGTTAATTTAAGCGGTACACTGTAGAGAATAATTTACCCTCAACATGTTTTCTTTTAATTTACCCTTTTCAATTTTATTTTTAGGTTAATAAATACGTCTATGTCAAATTATCTAATTGTCAATGTCAAATTACAATCACAAGTTGAAAAGTCCACAGATTATCTTTAAGTATGACAAGAAGGGTTTGAAGATTGACGTAATGTTCTTTTAATCTCGTCATAATTTAGTATTTTTACCGTAATATTTTATTCGTGTAAACTTGTTTTGTTTTTTCTGTTTATCATGATATTTTTATTACTATTTTATTCCGCATGATAGTCTCACTGTTTTGTTATTATGTTTCTGCTGTGTGTTCTATCCACTGAGCACTACTTGTTTTTATCTTGTAACTAGTTTACGAAATGATTAGAATTAGATGATGTTGTGAGCTGGCGGGTGGTGCAGATATGCAAACGTCGTACCAGTCGGTCGTGTAGTATTTTTAGCGTTGTATATAATTATTTATTTATACATATTTATTTTATTTACTTATATTTATGACATCTGATAACGATTCTTTTTATTCTGCCAACGAATCTAGTGCCTCTTCCAGCAATGAAAGTTTTACTTCTTTTACAGACACCTTGAGTGTTCTTTTACGCCGAAATTTCAGCCTAAATTCTGGCCGGCTATTTAACGTGTGCCACATCAATGCTCAGAGCATTCCCAGTCACTACAACGAACTGTACGACACGTTTTTCGACAACAACGTTCACGCCGTCCTGATTTCCGAGACTTGGCTCAAACCTGACCTACTTTCAACTACTTACCCACTTCCTGGTTTCGTTCTTCTTCGCAATGACCGGATCGGGAAGAGAGGGGGTGGTGTAGCCATCTACCTTCGCGATAATTTCCCTTTTAAAATTCTAGCTTCTTCTTCTTCCAATGAATCCGCAGAGTTTCTTTTCCTCGAGGTTTGTGTCAAAGGAGCCAAAACCGTCCTTGGCGTTGTCTACTGTCCCCCTTCCATTGATTACTTCACTGAATTCGAATCAGTACTTGAATCTTTGGGTTCGGAGTATACACATCACATTGTTATGGGAGATTTTAATACCAACCTCCTTGCCCTTAACTCCCATCGGTCCCATAAACTTCTGCATCTAATCGAGTCAGCCAGTCTGCATGTTTTGCCTCTCCAACCTACTCATCATAATATGGTCAGTGATGATACTTGGCTTGACCTGATCCTCACCTCTAATCCTTCCCTAGTTTCCTCACATGGTCAACACGATGCTCCTGGCTTTTCCCATCATGATCTTATTTTCTTATCTTATGTCCTTAAACCCCCTAAACCTAAACCAACGTTCCAGTACAGGCGTGCCTTTGCGCGTATGAATAGCGAGAGGCTTCAACAAGATGCGTCCAATATTGACTGGTCACCCTTGGAAGCAGCTGCTTCAGTTGACGAAAAAGTCAGATTGTTCAACGATGCTGTGGTCAAGCTATACGACACCCATGCCCCTTACAAGAAAATCAAGTTGAAGCGTCCACCTGCGCCTTGGATGAACAGGGGAGTTCGGATGGCAATGCGACGGAGGGACCGCGCATTTCGGAAATTCAGAAAGGATCGCTCGGAAGACAATTGGGCCTTCTTTAAGGCTGCTAGGAATCGGTGTAATCAGATGATACGCAACGCTAAACGCCGCCACATCCTGAATAATATCACTTCTTCTTCTCCTGCTGATATTTGGAAGTTCCTTGGAACATTGGGCATCGGTAAATCGCGACATTTGGACCTTCCTAGCACAATTGGTTTGGACGATCTAAATCGGCATTTCTCTACTGTTCCCACTCTAGATAGTCTAACCAAATATCAAACCCTTAACTACCTTGCGGGTCTGTCGCGTCCAAACATTAACCCCTTTGTCTTCACCCCAGTCGACCCGGGAGAGATCAAAAAGATTATCCTATCCATTAAATCCAAAGCAGTGGGCTGTGATGATATCAGCCGTCATATGATTGTAGCGGCTCTTGATCATCTTCTCCCTGCAATATCCCACATCATAAACTTCTCCCTTTACACTGGTGTTTTCCCTTCCCTGTGGCGTAAAGCCCTTGTTCGGCCACTGCCTAAGATACCCAATCCCTCTCTTCCTAGTCACTTTCGTCCAATTTCCATCCTTCCCTTTCTGTCTAAAGTGCTCGAGGCCAGTGTTCATAAACAATTCTCCCACTTTATTCACCGCAACTCCCTTATCAGTGCATTTCAATCCGGTTTCAGGCCCGGGCACAGTACCGTTTCAGCTCTCCTTAAAGTGACTGACGACATTAGGCGGGGAATGGAAGACACTAAAGCTACAGTTTTGGTGTTAGTAGACTTCTCCAATGCTTTTAATACCGTCAGTCACGAAATCCTTTTATCCATCCTTTCCTATCTTATGGTCTCTCCGGAGGTATTGGAATGGTTTGCCTCTTATCTTCAGGGGCGTCAGCAGTCTGTTCGTGCTGGAGACTCTTCGTCGAGTTGGCATGATCTTGCAGCTGGCGTCCCTCAAGGCGGTATATTATCTCCTCTTTTGTTTTCCATTTTTATTAATCTCATTACCACCGAGCTTCGGGCTGCGTATCATCTTTATGCTGACGATTTGCAGCTTTACTGCCAGGCAAGTGTTGACAACATATCCGATGCGATTGACGAGCTGAACCGGGATTTAAGTGTGGTTAAAAGCTGGTCTGATCGATTTGGAGTGGCGGTTAATCCTATCAAGTGTCAGGCTATCATTGTAGGGAGCCCCCACAGTATGAGAAAGCTGAATGACTTAACTGTGCCACCTGTAATGTTTGACAACGCAGTCATCCCGTTTAGCTCCAATGTTAAGGATCTGGGTCTGCATGTCGACACTTGTCTTGACTGGCGAAAGCAGGTCACGACTGTAAGTAAGAAAGTCACCGGAACGTTGAGGTCGCTCTATCGGTTGAAAAACCTTCTTCCATCACACATAAAGGCCATGCTTGTACAGTCCCTAATCTTTCCCATAATAGACTATGGTGATGTGTGTTATTATGACCTGAATGCAGATCTCCTCAATAAACTTGATCGCCTTCTAAATAACTGCATTCGATTCGTCTTCAATCTTCGTAAGTATGATCATGTGTCTGCGCACCGATTGCTTTTAAAATGGTTACCCATACGTCAGCGCAGAGAGCTGAGGGCTCTGTCTATGTTGTATTCCATACTAAATACGCCTACTTCTCCTTCTTATCTGACTTCCCATGTTCAATACTTGTGCTCTGCCCATAGTAGAAATCTTCGTTCAACCAACAATCGTCTTCTACGATGTCCTTCTCACCGCTCTGGTTTTATTCATTCTTCTTTCTTTGTCCAGGCGGTATTTCTTTGGAATGCGCTCCCTCTGAACATCAGGATGGCAACCAGTCAGCTATCGTTCAAAATGAAGGCTCGTGAACATATTCGTATAAAGTTGGCAGAATCACTTCAGCGCTGATTCTTGCTGGATTCTTTTTCTCCTCTACCTATCGTTATTTCTCTTGACAAAGTTTATTCTGTTTATATGTATGTATATATGTATTTATTTATTAGTATTTATTCTTTTTCGAGTTATCTATCCCTTATGCTGCACCTGCCATGTTTTCTCTCTGCATCACCCTAAGGTTGACTGGTAGAAAATGCCTCAGGCATTAAGTCCGCCTTTGTACAGTATTTTTTTACTTGTGCATAAAGTTTTAATAAATAAATAAATAAATAATAACTTTGCTGTTTATGAATATTATTTATTGAGACTTTACATATATAATAACAAGACCTTCTCTAATAAGCCCTTTAAGTATTGGTACTAATTAAAAATGTTTGGTGTATTTATGCGAATTCCTTCCTCATGCTCAGTTTTTGATGTCCTCTGATAAACCAAATATAATTCACTCGACTTTTAAGCTAAATTCTTCCATTACAAAGTGTTCAGAAACACGATATCGAACCAATAAATAATCACTATCGAATGGATAAACTCCGTTTAAAAACCTCAGAAACCGGGCATTTGCCGGACAATTCCTTTTTGCGAATGACCTACGGAAACCGAAAAAACCGCCCAACTGCGAGTCCGACTCACACACGAAGGGTTCCGCACCACGTAGTATTATTTTATAACTAGCTTCCGTCCGCGGCTGCACTCGCATGGTATGTCGATAAAATGTAGCCTATGTCCTTTTCCAGGTCATGGTCTACCCGTGTGCCAAATTTTATCTAAATCCATTTAGCCGTATTATCGTTAAAGCGTTACAAACAAATAAAGAAAGAAACAAACAAACTTACTTTACTTAATTAAATACGAGGCAAAAGAGGCAAAAAATTATGAAATAATTCTATGAGAATAGTATATCTAGGAAACCAGAAATGTAAGATCAAATTTAAGGGTGTGGTACACCCCATCAAACTGAACAACTTTTTCCATGGGACAAACATCGTAATCGCGAAAAAATAATCAGCCGTCCCATACATTTGCGTCGAGTGGGTTTTCTATGGGAGAGTTGATTTTTTTCGTGATTACGATGTTGATACCATAGAGAAAGTTGTTCAGTTTGATAGTTTGCACGACACCCTTAAATTTGACCACATCTTTCTGATACATCCTGTATAGATAGAAAGATTACTTCACCATAGCATTACGTACCTACTTTATTCGATTACCACTTCAACTATGAAAAATTCCAAATAGGTGCATCATGCTCCTATTTTGGAGAATGGATGTTTTATTGAGAAGCACAGCAGTGAGCTAAAGAATAGGTTGGGCGAGGTTTATCAGAAATCATGGCATTATTAACTGAATTCACAAAAAAAAAAGTAAGTAATTAAAAAAAACTAAAAAATGCGACTGCGGTAAAAAACTGAAAAACTAAAAACAAGCCCATTTTAAATTAAATAAAAGTTGGAAGCAGGCGGGACCCATTTGAATTAGAAAATATAAAAATGGAATGGGTCCCGCCTGCTTCCAACTTTTATTTAATTTAAAACGCGCTTGTTTTTAGCTTTTCAGTTTTTTACCGCAGTCGGGTTTTTTTAGTTTTTTTTAATTACTTTTTTTTATATCCAGCTCTTTAATTTACAAACGTGAAAGACTTCGCAGACGATTTAGTTCTTGCAAGGAGTTTTGGTCGTGAGAGTATTTTTTTTGGATCAAGTGCACAAAATTACGATTTGTCACTTTGAATTACTTTTAACCATATAAGTTGCATATATTTTTGTAATCACCTTTCAAACCCCTTCATTTTGATACCCCACTCGATGGTATTAGAAGAAAAATAAAATTCGATCTCCACAATATGGCACCCCAAATCCGCCATTTTACTTTTTTTTATTTTAATGTAGCCAGTGACACTCGCGCTACCAAGACAAATCTAAAGAGGTATAATTTATCCAAATCCGTTCATTCGTTTAAAAGTTACGAGGGAACAAAGAAACGGACATACACACATACTCGTACATACATACAGGTCAAACACATAACCCTCTTTTTGGGCATCACCGCAGTCGGGTACAAAGACTTACCCATATTAAAACACAAATCATTATTACACATTAAATGATGAGTATTTATTTTTATTCAGGGTTGCCATTTATAAAAAGAAATAGAGGGTGTTGTTAACTTGCTTTCTGTTCTCAAGTTTCGTTTTAGCTGTTAGCTAGCGATTTATTAGAGTCGATTGCCTTTCAGACTCCGATGACCATAAATCTGGAGTTTGTTCGGATCGATCTGAAAATAAAGAAACGCTGTAATTATTCATTGTAAGTGTAATAGAATCTTAATGTAGTTTACTGTGCAAGTATTTGAAATTGCGTCTTATTAGAAGAAATAAGTGTTTACAAAAGAAAACAAACGTACGGTTTATCCTTGTACTGTTTATTAATAAAGACTAAGTAGCACTTACATCAAGAACAATAGTTTCATGGAATAATTAAAAGTTTTCTTCAGATTAAATTCTTTTACAAATAGGTTTAGTAGATGTTCTTTGAAAAGTATCCACCCAACGTAGCAGTTTTCTTGGTAAGGCCACAGATTAATACAGATGAGACACTCCGCAAAATCATTTAAATAAAAGGCGACTCTTGCTACGACACAATAAAGTGCAATTCAGGTCGCACAACTCTTCATTACCTACAGTTTTAATCACCGCCGTTGCCTTTTTTACGATGCCGCATGTGAGTGAGTATCGAACTAACGTGCGAGCCGGCCGGTGCGCGGCAGCCCACACTGAATACCCAGTGAGATGAGCCCGCCGCGTACTTGTAGCTACATACCTAAACGACGGAGTGTCCAATCTGTATTAATCTGTGGTTAGGCAGATACTTATCTTAGTATACTGACTGTATAGTCGTATAGGCGCGTGACCTTGTCGCCGCACAGGTGACTCGTAAATCACCAGTGCGCGTGGAGCGTTTGTTTCGGTCACCAGTGTTGTTTCGGATGCAGAGAGGTAAAAATGGTGTTTTGCAGCAGAACCAACTGCGGAAATTCTTCCACAACATGTAATTTTTCAAATAAAGGGATAACATTTCATAGGTAAGTACATAATTTTTGAAATGATGTTGTTTTTTAATGTAATATACTCAAACAAAAGTATTCACCACCTACTACGATTGTCGCAGAAAATCGAATTCTTTTCTCATTTCAATAACCATTGATGCTTAAGCTTGTTCATGTCTACTATTACAACTACTAAAAGCAGCAATGGAATTATAGGCATGCGCAATAAACAATTTCGCCACGTACGTAAATTTCCAGGAACACGGCCGCATGAGTTGAGTGCCAAGTAGTGACGTGCCAGTCGTGCCACTACTATTTTTTATCGATAATTTATTATGTTTGGCTTACCTAGTTTTACCGAATAAGGTACATTTCTGTGGTGTACATGACAGTTTGAAAAAACAACAAAGTGGCTATGCGGGGAAGAATTGATGCACTTATTTCAACACTGCTTAACCTGTTCGTCCTCCGAGCGAAAGGCCGTTTGACCACCGCCACGTCAATGGGATGTCAACGAGAAAGAGATGCGCCGGCGCGGCGGCGCCGAAGTAGCGATACATACATTACTATGTCCGCGTGCCCACTGCACTCCATCACCGGGACGTCACGTCGTGCGTCGGTTCGAATAGGCTAAGTTCAGACGGCGACTATACGATTCGATTTTATCATGTATACCATTTTACCGTATACGAGACAGTCGTTCACAAGACGATCATTTCAGCCAGTTGTTTAGTGCGCGCCATCATGGATTCACGTGTTCCGCTTCTTTTATATTATTTCTTTTACGAGAGACAAGTTTATTCGTGTGAACGATACAATATGAACATAAGCACCACTGCGTGTCGTATTCGATAAAATAATTTCGAGACGCGGCCTCCTAGGTGACAACATCGGACGGTAAACGGGAAAAATATTTCTCGAACACGATATTTTCCCGCATGACTGCATGTGAACAATTTAATATATTTTCCACTGTCCGTTTCTCGTTGACGTACCGTTGATGTCGTGCGATGGACACACAGTGATAGTCCCAAAATTGCGTCCTTCCATTGTATCCACCCTAACAATGTAAGTTCGACTGGCGACGGAAACTATTAGTGCCTTTGCTCTGCTTCTTCTTGGAGCCCAACAGTTACTTATTACTTTTACTTCAGCTATTTATGTATCGGATCCGGTTTTCTTTGGCGAGGTGGTGTTTTATAGGTTAAGTCTTTGATCCCAAGTGTTTTCCGGTCTATTCCCGAAGTTTGCTTGATCAAAGAACGGCGGGCTGTTTGGTTATTAGAGTTTAATTAAGTATTGCAAGTTTTTGGTTGTTGATATGTAATCCAGACTGCATTTTAGAAATGGTGGCCAAACTCATTGGAGACTAGCCATCGAGGCGGAAGGTGATGTAGTGCACAAGTGTGTCACACAGGTGCACTCTCTCTTCCCTTATTCTCAGACATGGCGCACACTGTTCGACATCCAATTGTGACAGCTCGACGACTAGACAGGCTGCGGTTGACAATTTCCAATATTCGCACACTTGGCGTCTAGTTGCAGTCGCAATGACAGGCTATGTGAGAAGGGGAGTCGCACGCTCTCGTCACTTGTCACAGCGACTAAAGTCGTACTTTTAATTAGCATCAGTAAAATGACACTTCTACTGTCATTTCGTTATAAAATGGGAACATTTTTTTTAATGAAATATAAAGTAAAAATATAGACGGACGGTGCATGCAAACACCCGATGACAGTCGCATGCGACAGGCCAGCGTCTTTGAGGTGCGGTGGTTTATAATCTGCAGATCCGTAGTAGGTATACTATGTTATGCAATGTACGGTGCAATTACAATAAAATTCTGTGATTTCTGAGCCACGTAAAGGCTCCTACAAACAAAATAAATATAATTTCTCTGGCTCTAAGCAATTTACTTTAAAGCTCTATAAAACGAAGCTTAAAATACACTTTTGAACTACCTAATTAATTACTTTTTATTGCAATTAGTTTTTGGTGTAGATTTTTTTTTCAACTTTATCCAGATTAAAATTTGTGAGATTAAAAAAAAAAACTATTTGTTTATGCTTTTGTCACTCGCGAGTTCTACTCTCACGTTTTAAATGACAAATTTTATCTGTATTTCTAACAAAAAGCCGACGTCCGAAAAATGGTCTCTATAATACCTACACTGTGCGTGTGTAGGCACGGCCGTCAGTGTTTTATGGATCACTATGGAAGCTCGTTGACAGACACGTTTTTTCTACGGCGCGGTTTATACTTCGTGTGTAGGCACGGTCGTCAGTGTTGTATGGATCACTATAGAAGCTCGTTGACAGATACGTTTTTTCTACGGCGCGGTTTATACGCCGTGTGTAGGCACGGTCGTCAGTGTTGTATGGATCACTATGGAAGCTCGTTGACAGACACGTTTTTTCTACGGCGCGGTTTATACGCCATGTGTAGGCACGGTCGTCAGTGTTGTATGGATCACTATGGAAGCTCGTTGACAGACACGTTTTTTCTACGTCGCGGTTTATACGCCATGTGTAGGCACGGTCGTCAGTGTTGTATGGATCACTATGGAAGCTCGTTGACAGACACGTTTTTTCTACGGCGCGGTTTATACGCCATGTGTAGGCACGGTCGTCAGTGTTGTATGGATCACTATGGAAGCTTCTTGACAAACACGTTTTTTCTACGGCGTGGTTTATACGCCGCCTGTAGGCACGGTCGTCAGTGTTGTATAGACAACTATGGAAGCTCGTTGACAGACACGTTTTTTCTACGGCGCGGTTTATACGCCGTGTGTAGGCACGGTCGTCAGTGTTGTATGGATCACTATGGAAGCTCGTTGACAGACACGTTTTTTCTACGGCGCGGTTTATATGCCGTGTGTAGGCACGGTCGTCAGTGTTGAATGGATCACTATGGAAGCTTCTTGACAAACACGTTTTTTCTACGGCGTGGTTTATACGCCGCCTGTGGGCACGGTCGTCAGTGTTGTATGGATTACTATGGAAGCTCGTTGACAGACACGTTTTTTCTACGGCGTGGTTTATACGCCGCCTGTAGGCACGGTCGTCAGTGTTGTATGGATCACTATGGAAGCTTGTTGACAGACTCGTTTTTTCTACGGCGAGGTGTATGCTACGCCTTGGCGTAAAGAAACCGTGCCATGCATAAAAGGCCTTAACCTTCACGTATGCTATGCCAAGTTAAGATTAAGGCCCTTTGTACACGGCATGGTTTCTTTAAGGTGAGGCATTAAACCGCGTGGTAGAAAAAACTCCTATCAACAAGCTTCCATAGTGATCCATACACCACTGACGACCGTGGCTACACACGGCGAATAAACTGTAGTTTTTCACGGCAAAAAAAACGTGTGTACAGAGGGCCTAAGTTAAGCTCATCTTCTGACATTGTGTTGTAAAAAGAAACGAAGGGTACTCAGCACTTAGTTACCTTAATAAGTTTCAGTTATTAACATGAGTTCATGGACGGCAAACCTTTGAATAATTCTGTTAAAGATTTAACTATTAAATAATTATACTCGATAGAAACTGTTCTAAAAATATAATATTTAAAGTTTTCTTTGCAACACAAAATTCAAGACTATGTATTTACTTTTACCCTATCCCTGATGAAAGAAAAATAAGAATTTCTTTCAAGTTTCATTTTAAGTTTCTTTATTAATTATTTCGTTTTCTTTTTTACTTTTATTTTAATCTCTGTTCGCGTAGGGATTATTTTTTAATTAATCAATTTAAAAATGTAAGTACGTTTTGCTGTGTATTTTTTGTTCAGAAAGTTTTAAAATTTTATATTTAATACTATTTAGTAAAGTTTATTTTCTATTTAAATATGCTTGAGACGATTTAAGGCTCCTTCAAATAGGAGCTACACGTGACGCGCGAATCGCACGCGACTCAAAGGCACCGCGTGTCGCGCAATGAACGGTACCTTTGTGTCGCGTGAGATTCGCGACGCGTGTCGCGCCTGTTCTTAGGAGCCTTTAAGATGCCTTTATGTGAATTCTTTTAACAAACCGCTTTACTTTTTTAAATCCCTTTTTATGATTTCAAAGCTCGTTGAGTTTTATGTTAGTTGTGAATATGACATTCGTAGACTCTCGTAGTTATTCCATATATCTTGCATAAGCCTAAAACATACTAAGTGAAAGTCTTTGTACCTTTATAAGTACAGTCACAGTAAAAATACATTCGTCATCTTATCGTCTACTTTTGTTTCTTACACGTTCTTCCTTGAAAATTCAAAAGTGCATGTAATTGGTTTATTTGAAATAAAGGCATTGAATTTGAGTTTTGCGATACGCTCAGTACATGATAAAATCTGCTTTACCTACTTAGTATAGTCATAATGTCTATGTCACAGAATGACTACTCAGTTTAAAATTACAATGTCTGACTGCTATCTGCTTCATTATACATCTTTTACACAGACACAATTTTCTTAGGGATAGGGGGAGTATGCAAAAAATATAGCATTATGCTATAAGACGCTGTTAAATAAGTTTCCACCCATGGAAACTATGTTTTAAGTGGCATGGTAATTGAGATAATTATGTTTTTCATCATGTCGTTATATCTTTTTTGTTTGTGGTTTTAATAGGATAAAACATAAAACATAGAACATTTAATAAACGCAAATGCACATTTAATAAACCTACAATTGGTTCTAAAAAATTACTTAATTATTATAGTACGAAAATTTTAAAACTCATTATAAAAACTAGCTCTTACCAGCGGCTTCGCCTTCGTGGATGTCGGAAATTATCCCTCGGGAAAGTACTACTGGGATAAAAAAGTAGCCTATGTGCTATTCCAGACTATAATCTACTTCTGAGCCATTTTTTTTCTAAATCCGTTAAGCCGATCTGGCGTGAATGAGTAACAAACATCCATCCATCCTCGCGTTTATAATATTAGTAGGATAAATAATACAGCAATTTTGTTTGCTAGCAAATGACACCCTTTATCCCTCAAAAAATTGTGTCGGTCCTTCTGTACTTCTGTGATACCAAACACACTGTATTTTCTATGTAGTAGTCAGTAGTTCAGTGCCGTAGCTAAGAAAGGTAAGTATTGTCTCTTGACTTGATAAAGGGAAGAATTTAAATTGATAAAGGTTTTAAAACTGTACCTACTCAAAATATTACCTACTCAAGGACTAGAAAAAAAACATCTTTTTTTTTCTGAACTATATGTTTTCTTCCTATATGGCTGGAACTACAAATCTCATATGTACAAAAAATAAAAACGTTTTTACAAAAAAAAAAAACAACAATCGACTTGCAAAAAAAACATTACAAAGTGAAAAATAACGTTAATTTCGGAAGTCAGTGTCTGGTTTTGTATTTTCATTTTCTGCCACCGACTTACGAAATTAAAGTTACTTTTCACTTTGTAGTGTTTTTTGTTAGTTGTTTTTTTTGTTTTTTAAAAAAGTTTTTATTTTTCACTTTTTAGTTGTGGTACCTACCCCACACAAATTTGAATAAGTACCACTAGCTGCAAAAAAAATAGGACCCACATAAAAAGTGTGACTTTTTATGTGGGTCCTATTTTTTTTGCAACTACCCCAGCAAGAGTACATAAATTTTACATGGGACCAATTTCGAGGTATACCATCAAGAATCTTTCAAATCGGACTATTCTGTAAAAAGATATGCGTGGTCATACATAAAAAAAAATATATAAATGCGTCGACTTGAGAACCTGCTCCATTTTTTTTTTGTCGGTTAAGAATTATAAAACCCACTCACCACTTTGTCTACTTAGACTTCTACTGATACTGCTCGTAATATAGAATGAAGTTAACCTCCCAGACCTTCGCATGGTGCCGACATTACGCACGCACCCATTTACTTTTATTAAGACCGGCTGAAGCGAAGGCGCCAAATGAAATTTTAAGATATTAACTCAATGTTAAGTCGCTGGAACAATGTACTTTTGAAAAATTCTACACATTTTATTTAGGTACGTGAAGAATGTTCGTCAGTACATGTTGCAGGGTGAGTTCTTAAGATATAGATAAAAACCTAGACTACATGTTCAATTTTTGTTAATTATTTATTCTTTTCATTCGGACATCTTTTACTCGAAGTGAAACGTATGAACACAAAATGAAACAAAGGTGAAAAATGAATCAAACTCAAACTCAAAGCATTTATTTCAAATAAACTAATTACAGGCACTTTTGAATTGTCAATGGGTCGGTCAGTCAGAAAGATGAAGCTAGTAGCCCATTCCAAAGCGTAGTAGATCCCTATGGAGAAGAACGGGCATGTAACTCCACGGACACTCTTTTAAATCAAAATATTTTTACAAAATATTGGTTACACCGTTCATGTTGAAAATATACATGTTAGAACAATGTAGAAAGACGTGCACGTTAAAAAACGTCCGTAATAAAAAGATAAAAACTAAAACAACTAAATTTAATTCATTTGTGAATCGATCCAACGATGTTGTATTTCGGCACTCGGCATCTTTCACTCGCCTCCGAATGAACGAAAAATTAAATGAAAGAACTTATGTACGTTCATTTTATCGGTATGAAACAAAAATGAACCGTCACTCGAGTGAAGCGTCCGATATCAGCTAAAATTGTTATGGAAGAAAAATAAGCAATGTTAGTTTTCTCCAAAATCGAGCCTATCTGAATTCCTTGTTTGTGTATGTGAAGAGGCTTTTGCCTCATAATGGGACAAATCCAAGTTGGTGTGAAATCTATTCCATGACGCTTTACGCCACTACCCATTTATCATAGTTTTAGAATTTACCCCGTAAAATCAACCTGTATTTGAAAAGGAACACACATCCACAGTTTGTTTTTACGTATTAAAAGGTTTTACGTATTAAAAATAAAGTAAAATTGGTTTTCCGAATTTTTACTCGTTTCGCCGCGCGCCAGTTTCAAACGAAGAATAGATTTTGTTTAATAATTAAGTTATTTGCAGGAGCTCGTGGCTAAGTAATAACGGTCGCACGGGTCGATCCGTCAGGTTAAGCTACGCTTGCCGGGGTTGGTCAGTGGATGGGTGACTATTTTTAAATACCGAGACTCCTCTGTGCCTCGGAAAGCACGTTAAGCCGTTGGTCCCGGCTGTCATTCGTGGATCTTTGACAGTCGTTACGGGTCGTCGGAAGCCCGAAAGTCTGACAACCAGTCTTACCAAGGGGTATCGTATTACCCAGTTAATGGGTTGTGGAGGTCAGATAGGCAGTCGCTCCATGTAAAATACTGGTATTCAGCTGCATCCGATTAGACTGGAAGCCAACCCCAAGATAGTTGGGAAAAGGCTAGGCAGATTGAATGAAGTTATTTGCAGCGCTGCTCTTAGCTAATATTAATACGGCTATCTCATATATCAAATAAATACTTTTGCCACATCCACGTTATTTCGCGTAAAATACCTACGTATTATTTTAATCCACAAAGACATTTTTATTGTAACAATCATTCGCCGTTTAAAATAAGAGAGATTTATGGAAAAAAAACTATATTCATAATTTTTCTGTAAATAAACTTCAAAAACAGAATTCATAAAAAGAACTCATGCGTAAAACATAAAATTACTCACCTCGGTCAAATGAAATTAAATAATAATTTATTTCAGGAAATTCTTCTCATATTAAGCACTACAAATAAAATAAATATACATAAGGATTCATTATACAATTATTATAGTTATTAGGATATTTTCCGACATCCACGCGGGTGAAGCCGCTGGCAAAAGCCAGTAGAGAAATATTTTAAAACAGGCGGTTTTATGATGCATTTTATTAAGGCACTAAAAATATCAAGGATATTTAATTTTATAGGCAGGTAACTGGCAATAGAAAGAAACTGTTTTAAATGTTCAACGTTTTCAACGAGTTTTTCAATGAAATTGTTATTTTATGATTTTTTACAGCGAGACAAACTAATACCCTTCCTTTTTTTTTTTGGCCATTGGAGGATGAAGGAATGGAGGTAGGAAGTTTGTCTGAGTTTAGTGTTTTAAAGTTGAGTTCTTTAATATATTTTTTTGGCTGTAAAGTTCTGAAAAAACCAATTGATTATTGGTTTTCGAGAGCTTACGATGCTGAGCCTTGTTAAAAAATATGTCAATTTCTTGTTTAGAAACATTTTTATACTGATTTCATTTGCAATTTTCATTTGTCATGATGGCCCAGTGGTTAAGGCCTCGCCTCTCATGTACGAGGTTGTCGGTTTAAATCCAGGTAAGTACCAATGTGACTTTATTTTCAATGCATATGTACTTTCTGAGTATAACTTAGGTATTACTGACGTCGGTAAAGGTTTTCCTTTACCGACGTCAGTAATACCTAAGTGTGTGTAAGTGTGTGTGTGTGTTTATCGTGAGGAAACTGAGACTTATAGTTAATATGAGTCTGAAATCATCAACCCGTCTTGAGCATGCGTGGTGAACAATGCTTGAGCCTTCTCTGTATGAGAAGAGGTCTTTACTCTGCAGGGGACAGTAATAAGCTGATAATAATACCAGCCTACCAGATGGCTACCAGAAACCTAAGAAACCCAAATAACTTGTTGTACCAGCGAATCATTGTATTGTCCATCTACGATAAACCTTCACAATCAAACAGAAAAAGCAAAATGAGAATATTATCCAACTTTTATGATAATCCTTAATTCCTTATCCATAATCACACTAATGTACCCTCTGACCTTCGTTATGACGTCAAACCATTCAATAGCCATCCCATAGACAAGCAGTCAAGCCTGTTAGTTTAGTATGATGATGGCAGTTAGCCAAAGAGGATGGGCTTATTGAGAAACGTATGTATACCGTACCGCCAAGTTTGAAAGGGTTAATATGTAGATACGATACTGTTAATTACTTGAAAGGAAGATTATGTGCTCGTATCTAATTGAAGGGCATAATTATTACAATGTTTGCTTAAAGGTAAACACGATAAAATTGTATTTAAAAATCATTTCTCGAAATCATCGGAAAATTGTTTCCTAGTTCTCATTGGGCGGGCCCTAAATGACCAATTATATTGCAGAATATTACGAATTGTTAGGGCATCTTGTATAAAAATAAAAAGTACATTATCACTATTAGCTATTAATCTTGAACACAAATCTCTATCACAAAATTACCTTTCAATCCCAGCAAATCTCTCTACAACGTATCGTTTTGCATTGTCGTCAAATTTTAAGGTGTGACACAGAACATCAAACCGAACAACTTTCTCCATGGGACCAACATCGTAATCGCGAAAAAATGTTCAACTGTCCCATAGAAAACTTCAATACCTACTCGACGCAAATGTTCGGCTGATTATTTTTTCGCGATTACGATGTTGGTGCCATGGAGAAAGTTGTTTGGTTTGATGGTAAAGACCACACCCTTAAATTTGACGAGGATGCAAAATGGCACGTTGTATTTTTATATGCCAAACAAATTTAGACCAGCGATCTATATAAAGTCATAAAATTCAAAACCTAATTCAGAGTAAACCTTTTGAATGTCAAGAAAATTGATGTTTGCTGACTAAATCTAAATCCAGTACCTCCCCGGGGGCTAGAGGTGTTTCTAAAAGTCCCACGTACTGGTATACGTGATATTTGGAGTAGGCAGCCATCCAATTTCTAAAGATGATATTTTATCGAGGTAACGTGTTACTGAGCTGGCTAAGAAGTTGAATTTGTGCACAGATATTTTTGTTTGGTTTTAGAAGTTGAATTTCTATATATAGGGTGCATAAAACGTAGTGGTCCAAAGGCAAATGGGGTAAAGTGGAGGTGTCCACTCAAACAAAAATTAAAAAAAAAAGTCAAAAATTTTGTTTTTCTAATCTGGGCTTGGAGTTTCGCTAAAGTTTAATAAAAAGTTAGAAAAGGCAAATAAAAATAAAATCTGAAGCGTTGCAGAGCCACACTAAACATAATATAGGATCATAATCTTGTACCTTCACTGTCAAGGCATCTTCCAGCCACATTTGAAGTCACTACGACGAAAATTTTGTTCACAGCAGGGTCGACAAATCCAAGTGAAAGTGTAAAATTTCTTAAAAATCATTAAATAAGCGAAATATTTTGAACTGTTGGTGTTCCCAAACAGTTGCCTTTGGACCACTATGTTTGAAACACCCTGTAGGTACTTTTGGAACACTACTGGTGAAATTAGGGTCTACTAAAGGTACACCTTTGACTAATCCTTCGGAGAATACAGGCGTGAAGTTAGGTGTTTATATAAACGAATGATTTAAAGTCAATTGGCGTGACAATCAACCGTTTAGGAAATATTCAGCATGGACAACATAGAAACTGAATGTTCCGATCCTTTCTACTCCCACCAACCTCGTTACATGAGACCCCGACAGCATTTGAATAATACCTCAAAAGCGTCTCGAGAAATCTAAAAACCTGCAAAACCCATATTTTTAAGAGCATTAAATTCATTTAATTTTGTCGCAGATCTCGACGGCTAAAAACTAGTTGTCACAAGCATTTAAAGCTCTTTGAAAATTCTTGCGGAAGGAATAAGTTTGGAGGAAACGTCAGGTGGTGCTGGATCGTAACGCGACCCCATTTCCTTACAAAAAAAGCACAATGACATGACATGTTGAATAACGTAGTGCAGAATATGCTTCAACTAAGTTTGGGAACAGTTTTTCTTTAGGTGAAGTTTGGTGCGCTTTTGGGACGAATGTTTGATCAAATGTTTGTGATGGAGTTAGCGGTAGTGTTGTTCGTGGTCTATATTTTCTATAGAATACATGGTACAATAGTGAACGGGTAGAACATTTCGATGAAAATAGTAGATTATTAACCAAGGGGATAAAGCAGTTTCTTCTGTCGCGGGTGACGATTTAAATCGCGAGCGTAACGAAGGACTGGAGGTTTACTCCCGAGCATAGCGAGGGTGTTAAAAACTTAAATCATGAGCGAAGCGAGGGATTTAAGACGAGTCCTGAGTGTAGCGAGGGATTTAAGTTCACCCAAGACTAAGACAGCTTTATCACATAGGAAAATACTCTACTTTTCGTACCATTTGCGAAAAAAATAATAAAATAATAATAATAATAACCCCACCGCCGTATCTCTACGTTGACGTCGTGGTGGGGCTTGCGCGCTCCGAACTCTGGGTCTGTGCCGATGGAGTTTACTTTGCCGAAACAGGTCTAGGGTGAGGAGCCAGACCAAGAGAGATACGTGAACCCGCAGGGCAGTATGTGGCGAGCTGTTGGGCAGTAGCGACCCCACGGACCCTATTTCCCGGGAGAAGTCTTGTTCTTCACCTCTGGCTTGCCTTTATTGGCCGGCTGGAGTGAACACTGACGGGAACAGAGCTCCCACCTCATTCTTGCCTTTATTGGCCGGCTTGAGTGGAGATTCGCACGAGCAAACGTGCTCGGAGGAAGGAAGTATTCCAGTAAGTGCTTGTAGGGATCTTGACCATCTTCCGGGCTCTGGGATTGTTCTGAGAGCCGTGGAATACCTCTCCACTCCTCAAGCACCTCAGGACATGTTGCCCCTTGTCGCTACGTCACTATGTGCTAGCGACCGTTTCCGGGGGCCCATTATTGTGTGTGCAAGTCACCCCCTGCCAATTTATCTGTGTTATATAACATTGGTCAGGCAGGGGACATAGTTCTTCCATAGCTCAAGGTACCCAATCCATGTAGCCACCCAAACCCATAGGCCCAATGTGTTTTGTTTCCATGTTCTGCAATAGTCCTGCACCAACCGGGGGTTGTCCTTGGGTGCACTTGCATAGTGCATACAGGGATAATCGTCGGCTGGTGCCTCCTCGTCATTTGAAATTGTCTAAGGGGCCTCTGCGAGTTGGCTTCCGCCCCTCGTACGCCTACCAAAAGCCCGGGACCCCAGGGTCCCAAGATAAGCCAAAGACAAGAAATAATAATAATAATAAATAAATAAATAAAAATTAACACAATAATAATATGAGATAAGCATTTATTAAAAATAGTGACAATTAAAAGTAAAAGTTAACATTCGAAACATTGGTCCAATTATTCATAGAGAGAGTTACATTTTTGTTTGGTACATTTATTGTTGATGAGTTGATTTGAGTATTTCTCTGTTCTTGCATCTGAGGAACTTGCGTTTCATTGTAGATATTATACGTCGGAGATAGTGGTGGTGGTGCGTCGTGAGTTACGGTCGAAGATAAGATGCCGGAAGTTGATGGTTGTGGCTCAGATGGATTAAGTTTTATATTTTTGTTAATTTGACTGCTTAATATGGTTTTATTCGCCATTGAGCTTTCGATATAATCCTCAGCTACTCTATCAGAGCTCCAACCACCGTGTCTTTTTATTGACGTAATATCTGCCCCTGAATCCGCCAAGAAAGTCGCAGAAGTTCTTCTAAAGCAGTGACCGGTGTAGAGTTCAACATCTTTAAGTTTTAAATATTTAGCAATTTCCTTTGGCATATTGCTAATTTTATTTTTGCCGATGGCTTGTCGAGTACATTTCCCATTCCGATAGTTTATAAAAAATCTATTGTTTTCCATGTTGGTGGGACGTAATGCTTGGTATTTATGAATGATTTTAGTATATTTTCCTTGTACAGTGAATAACCGATTTTTCTTTGTTTTAGTCTCCTTTACATTAATCAGCAGTAACTCATTGGAATGATTTTCAACGTCCTCCACCTTTAAGTTTACAAGTTCACATCCGCGGCAAGCACCATTGAGTCCAAAAATTAAGGCCACCTATAACAAAGATAAAAAACAGGTAAACATAGAATAATTATCATTACTAAGATACGAAATATTCATAGTTAAATCATGTATACTTTCTTTTGTGGCCAGAAAAATTTCGTCACGAGCTTCATTAAGAAATTTTTCCACTTTTTGAGTCGTAAAAATTTTAGACTTCTTTGCGCAATGCCCTTCTAATTTTCTTTTTAAATAAGCCATTAATTTCGTGAATCTATTTATTTCAATGCTGTGTTTGATGCTTATTGTAGCTTTCAGTTTTGAGTATATGCTCCAAAGTGTATTCGGATTCTTTGTCTTGGATAAATAATCAAAATAGACAAGAAGTACTGATTCTGAAATTGATAGGCCTTTCGCACTTCTCCACGTTGAAAATTCTTCATAACTTTTTAAATAATTTTCCTTGGATTTTGTTGGAAGCAAATTATTTATAATTGCGGCAGCATTTGCACTGATGAAATCCGACAATTCACTGTCACTGTCGCTTTGATTTAGCATCGTAACGTATTTTTAGAACATTAACTTATTTATAAAAATAAATTAAAATAAACTTAACGTTTATGTATTTGAAGGAAACAAAAACGCGGCAAATTTCTAAACTAATATTTTTTTGTCGGAAAAGCAAAGGCATCAAGCTCATACGGCCTCGTCGGTTTTCATAATTTTATTTAATAATCATAACTGCATAATAAATGCGTATTCTTTTTTCAAAAAGATGTATAATGCTTTATATACAAACTCAATGGTGTAAACACAGATGTAGTTCAGTATAAATTTCGGTAAGTATTCCAAATTTAAATCACATTCTCCCCCGAGAGGATGAATGAAATTCAGTACAATTTTCTTTCCCTGTTTTTAACAGATTAAAAATTCCACTATGTTGAATCTACTATTGTTAGTATGATGAACTTTGTACGAGTACCGATCTCGTCATCATCTGCCTAGGCTTTTCCCAACTATGGGAAATCGGGGTCGGCTTCAGTCTAACCGGATGCAGCTGAATACCAGAAACTACTACTACTACCTACTACCTATATATCTGTTACTTTGTACCTATCTATAAAATAAAAAAAAATCAACGTAGTTTGCGAATACGTATTATAAAGCAGCAGAACAACAACAGCAATGTAAGCTGCACAAGTTATTTCCTAGAAACTAAGCCGATTTACTAACAGCTGCCACTTTAAAATAAAAACCGTCGTTCGCTGTCAGAAACAAAAGAATCGAAAAACTAAAACTAGGGCAAGAAGAGACAATGCACTCTATTCGAAATGATTATGAATTAACAAACACACTACCAGAAGCTTACAAGGCACAAACAGCTTTTACATCTTCGAAAAAAAACTACAACACCCCGCCTAGTTCGGGCACGTTGCCAAAAGCCGCTACCCAGGTGCCTTCTTAAAATGGACAATTCACTTAATAGCTCTCCAGAGCCAAAGAATTGCTGAGGTAGACCCTTAAATTAAAAAAACATAAGTTAACTCTTCTGCTTGAAATACAAGTGGTTTTTTAGACAAAAGTTTTACTACAGCCATTTGAATTCTTTAATGTAAAATTAATTGAATTCTTTGCGGACGGTGTTAAAGTGGGTACTAAAATTAAAAAAGAATTAAGAGGAAAGGGGATGGTGACAAATGGCTACTGAGTAGTTTTTAAACCACAAATGGAATTGCATAATGAATTCTTTGATGACATGATTCTAGTATACATTTTATGTGGTCATTAGACATTTTATTTACACAAATTAAGCAACTACATACACATACTGCATACATACCTAAACTCACACTTTCTTCCTATGGGGGTAAGCAGAAACTACAGAGCGTCACCTGCTACGATCCTTACATACTCCTTTTGCCTCGTTTACATTCATAATCTGTAGTCTTAGTGCGAGTTTTGTACTTACTCGATCCGTTTACGTTAACGTTTACTTACGTCAATTTGTATGGAATAATTGTGTTTCCCATTATAGTCACCAGACGGCTCTTATTTAGTTTCAGTACAAATTTAAGTTTACGTAAACGTGATCGAGTAAGTACACTCTCTCTCTGGTCATAAACGCACGCTGACCTTTCTGAAGAACATAACCAATAAGGTCACTATTATGTCTTCCTATGCACATCTACTTTTTGTTAGTCGCCTTTAATTCATCCTCTCAACATGACCAAACATTTCTAAGCATACTCTTTTAAATGTTTATCACTAAATCTTCTTACATGTAGCAATGTATAACCTTATGAACCCCATAGGTTCATGTCAATGTGTGCTCGAATGTCAACCGAAGTCCATATGTTCACAACTACTGTAAGCCCGCGGTCGCCATCGGATGATGGTATTTTATGTTTATATATACATGATTTACGTTTATATACATCCATACCACCACTAATTTTTAATTAGTACAAATACTGAGAGGGCTTATTAGAGAAGGTCTTGTTATAATAAATGTAAAGTCATCATTCTCCTGCCCTTATCCCAATCTATTTGGGGTCGGCGCAACATGTCCTTTTTTTCCATACTTCTCTATTATTCGTCATCTCGGTAGTCACCCCCTTTCTAGCCATGTCATCTTTCACACAATCCATCCATCGTTTCTTTGGTCTTCCCCTACTCTTATAGCCATCGACATTCATACTCAAAACTTTCCTCACGACATTTTCGTCACTCCTCCGCATCAAATGTAAAGTCTCAATAAATAATATTCTTATACAGCAAAATTATTAGCGTTTGTTTATATCCCAAAATGTCACTCAGTTTATGGAAATATTGTACAGGCTACGTTGTAGTATTCACTAAACATGGAAAAGCACTGCGCGTAGTATTTTCTAGTAGCAATGGTTATGAATGATTGATTCAATAATGAAATTTATGAATTTACCAATTATGACTTTTCGTGGACAATTTTGGGATTTAATTTTTTTTATTTTTGACTACACAAATATGAACAGTAACGGGTTCGGATAGAGCCCCATTTTTTTTATTTTTTTTTATTAAAAAACAGTAGTGTACACTATATGCACTATAATATTATAAATTCGAAAGTAACTCTGTCTGTCTGTTACCTTTTCACGTCTAAACCACTGAACGGATTTCGATAAAATTTGGCAAGTCTATAGACGGCATCCTGGAGAAGGACACCTACTTTTTGTCTTAAAAAAATATCCTACAAGGAGTGATATAGGGGATGAAAGTTTGTATGGGAAACCCAGCGTTTCTTAAGTTAAGGATACGAAAATTCAAATTTATCTTTTGGTAAGTTATATGTGGTCCAGCGTTTTTGAATAATCATCCTCTATGGGGGTTAAATTAGGGATGATTTTCAAATTCACAAAACTGCACGGTTATCGATAAAATCTGGCAAGGCTGGTGGCATCTTGGGAAAGGATAAAGCCTACATTTTATCTTAAAAGCAATCCTACAGGGAGTGATATAGGGGATGAAAGTTTGATATGAAAATTCAATTTTATGCTTTTGGTAGGAAATAAAGGAATATGTGGTTCAGCGTTTTTGGAAAATTATTCCCTAGGGGGAGGGGGGGGGGGGGGTAAAATAGGGATTGCTTTTAAAATTCACAAATAATTAAAAAAAATTGTGCACCTCTTTTTAAGAGATTGAGAAGAGATAGGAAATGTAGTCATAGTTTCAACATTTAGGCATAATTATATTTTTTTTTTTTAATTCCCACGGGATAGGGAATAAAGAAGATATATAGACTATCGCTTTTCAAAGGCCTGCAAGTTGGTAATTTTCCGTTCCGTACTATTGTTAGGTTTTAGGATTTATTATTCTCCAGCAATCATATATCAATCCGCGCGCCGCTCCTCAGAATAAGCAGTGCGAGAAGACATAGTTTATCTGGATTACTACTAAGGGTACTTTTAATCCCGGTAGTACGTACCCGGGGGTTTTTTTCCGACATCCACGCGGGCGAAGCCGCGGGCAAAAGCTAGTATTATATAAGTAAAGGTTTCTCCTTGGTGTCTCCTTACGCACCCCTTGTGTGCGTCTGACAATTAGGCCTCTGCCTCGAATTTTGCGGGCAGCGGGGCGGCAGCGCCGGCGGCGCGGGAGCGGCAGGATTTTATGCATAAAAACAAATGGACCGGACCTCGAAAACAGCGGCGCGGAAGCGGGGCGGGGACAATGCGAGACGCGCCGCCGCCGCCGCCGCCCCGCTGCCCGCAAAATTCGAGGCAGAGGCCTTAAGGAGTTTGTTCGGGTCGCGACCTAAGTGGTATTGACTATCGGGATAGCTACTAAAAACACTGAGTTTAACTTGCTAAAATCAATTTATTTTATAACGATTAAAAGGCTACGCTAAAATGATGGCTAATGACAATGAGGCGAATGCACCCGGTTGCTGTCCGAATATGCACTGTTGTCGGCGCGCGCTCAACGCGGCCTTATTGATTCGCTAGATCAGCAAAAGGGTGTTCGAATATCATCGAACAGAGTTAAACCGCACCATTGCCTTATCACATCATACCTCAGTCTATCATTCATAGTCACACCACAGTAGCTTCGCAAGGAACGCCTACCTACCTACTTGTCAAGCTAAAACCTTGTGTATTAGCACAAATTACTACTATTAGATGGATTATATACTCTCTTGAATAAGGAAGAAAAGAGCACGATGGATTGATTGATGTTTGCTCGCTGCAATTTGGAAATTACGAAAGTTTACTTAAGATTCGGCTTCCTCAAGGGTGTCATACAAGGAAAAAACTGTATTCGTCCCCGTTACAATACGGCAGTATTGAAAAGTCACGGTTATATACACCTATCCACTGATATGATTGTGAAAAAAAATAAAACAATAAGGATGATGCCTGGGTAAAAAAAAAAATCTATTTAGTCCGTCAGTCAGATAATAAAAAAACCGGCCAAGTGCGTGTCCCAACACGCACAATGAAGGGTTCCGTAGTTGAAAAGAATTTATCACAAAAACAAACTAAACAATGGATCCCATTATTTTTTTTTTTATGTCATAAAACTACAAACAAACAATTTTCGGACTATTTCCTTTACTTGTGCTGGGAGACCTTGCTTCTTGCCAAATTTAATTATTCTAAGTCAACGGGAAGTATCCTATAGGTTTTGATTTACTTACGACAGTTGCGAGTATCAAAATGTTTCGCAAAATGACTGTATTTTTTTATTGCGTTGACTTAGAAGCTTGATTTGTTTAGAACTTTAATGGACTATAGACATACGTTGTTGATATTAATTTCAACTTGATATCTCCACGCGTCCTTGAGAAAAAGGGTCTTGACAGACTGTTTATGTGATAGAATTACAAATTAACATTTTTCAGACTTTTTCCTTTACTTGTGCTATGCAACCTTGCTTCTTGCCAAATTTAATTATTCTAGGTAAACGGGAAGTATCCTATAGGTTTTGATTTACTTGCGACAGTTGCGAGTATCAGTAGTAGTTGTAAAATGTGTCGCAAAATGACTGTATTTTTTTAATGCGTTGACTTAGAAGCTTGATTTTTTTAGAACTCTAAGGGACTTACGTGTTCGTTATTAATTTCAATTTGATATCTTTACGCGTCCCTGAGAAAAAGGGTCATGACAGACTGACAGAGTTGAAATTTTTTTTATATGATAGCATTAACATATATACAAATTAACATATTTCGGACATTTTCCTTTATTTCTGCTGTGAGAGCTTGCATCTTGCCAAATTTCATGATTCTAGGGCAACGGAAAGTACCTAGGTTTTGATTTACTTGCGAGTATCAAAATATGTCGCATAAATGGCCGTATGTTTTTATTGCGTTGACTTAGAAACATGAGTTTTTTAGGACTCCAAGAGGCTATAAACTTACGACTTTGATATTAATTTTAACGTGATACCTCCACGCGTTCCTGAGAAAAAGGTTCTTGGCAGACTGTCAGACAGATATACAGACGGACAACGAAATGATACTATAAGGGTTCCGTACCTCAAAATGAAAAAACAGAACCCTTATAGGATCACTCGTGTGTCTGTCTGCCTGTCTGTCCGTCTGTCTGTCTGTCTGTCTGTCACAGCCAATTTGCTCCGAATCAAAAGGACCGATTAAGTTGAAATTTGGTACACATATGAGTTTGTGTGACCCAAACACGGACGGGTAAAGTAAATAAATTAATTTTGAATATAGAGGTCACTTTTGGGGGGCAAATAAGAAAATTAAAAAAAAAGTTATGTAAATTACACCATGTGGTATGTCAAAATAAAGGGCTTACTTTGAGGGTCTCAAATATTTTTTTTTATAATTTTAAAATAAATTGTTTTAAAGTTATTTAAGAAAATAGACGAAAATTGACCATTCCCCCCCTTATTTCCGAAACTACTGAGCCTACAATTTTGGAAAAAATACAGAAAATAGATCTTTACCTATAGATTACAGGAAAACCTATAAGAAATCTGTGGTCTTAAAATAACATGGTAAATCTATCAATAATGTGAGTACAAACTTACATTTACAGTTGGAATGTATGGGAGAACATGTTTTTCAACTACAATATTAAGTTTGTTCTTAAGATAAATTCATCCGAACTACGGAACACTTCATTGTGCGTGGTCCGACACGCACTTGGCCGGTTTTTTTCCTTTTGAGGTACGGAACACTAAAAATGACTTAGATAAAAACTCCTCAAAGTTGGGGAGTGGGGGCTCGCTACGTCACAAGTCACAACTATAACAAACTACGTATAAAATCTAGCAAGGAGTGACGTCATGCTACATTTTAACTCAATATATTACCGTAATCTTTTCATTACGTAAAAAAAGAAAAAAGTACGTGGCTATATTTTTTAATAAGATACACATGATGGACAAAAAAATTTTTAGTCATCATCCTTAATGCTCTAAATGTAACTTAACCCGACAAAACCATAAATCGTTTACTACCCCATCCAAAACAAGCACGTTTAACATTTCCCGTTTACTTGAAACTTGGACATGACATGTCTGAACCGACCCCATAAACATTAAAGGAAATTAAGGTACACACATCGTGGCAGTAAACATTCAAATTATACTAGGGTCCCCGTATAATGCCAAATCTTGCCACAGAGGTCAACAGAACGGTGCGTCTCATGAATAAGGTCTTGTAGTTCAGACACCTTTCGGAACGTGATAGGGCTACAAAATTACTGATATGCTGGAAGACTTGGCTCTGGGAAGATTTTATTTATTACTGTGTGTAGGAATTTTTTGTTGAAATTAATTCAAGGTGAAAAATGTCATTTGAGTTTGATATCCTAGCCAATAGGGATGATGACTAAAAATTTATTTTTCCGTCATGCAGATTATTAAAAAATATTGGACACGTTTTTCTTATTTTACGTAATCGAAATGTGGCATGACGTCACTCTCTGCTAGATTTTAGCGAGTGACTCCCCAACTTTGATGCGTTTTATTCAAGTATTTATTTATTAATATGAAAATTATTAAAGCATTAAAATATAAATTATAAAATTATTATTTATTAAAGCAAAAAATACGTGTCTAATATTTTTTTGTTATTTGACTGACGGACTAAATAGAATTCCTTTTTGCTCAGGCATCTTAATATTCCAACATTCATTCAAATGTCAGTAGGACCAGGCTCCAATTGACCCTCTTGCACTTTACTAAGTAAGTCTATTTCCAACAGTTTCTCGCTATTGGAAATTGCTGTGAAATATTTTGAATAGGAAAATATTACTTACTTTCACTTCGCAGTTTTTGTTTGCTTGTCATCAGCTTCTTTGATTCTATGCTTATTCCCTCCACAAAGTGTTTTTAATAATTTATGAAAATAAATAATACGAAATTATAATGTTGTCGCACTTATTTTTGCCGCTAGCGATTGTGTCAAACATGAATCGTTACGTCACCAGAAGTTAGGGGGGGCGCTCGCGAGGACAGCTCATTTTGAACACTACTGGACAGGCAGTTGAACACGCACCGTCGTCGAAGCAACGCCTCTCCGTGACACTCCATTTTGGTACAAGTATTATCGGTATTAATCAGAAATAATGTTGAGTTCTAGACATTTAATTATTGTTTAAACATTCCAGTGCTATTTGATTGTATTTTAAAAATCAGTTTTGGGGTACTTTAAATAAAAATGTAACAGTTGATTATTTTTGAAAAAATATATTATCTTTAAAAAAGTAACACTGATTAACCTAATTTTATGATAGTTTACATAACATTATAACTATCATCTGATGAATAAATGCTTCTTATGATTTGCTGACTGTACTTTTTCTAAAGAAATGCCTTTGATCATTTACATTATAATTTTTTTTTTCCAAATGACTTATTTATTTATTTATTTATATGTACATAATAAATAAACTAACAGATTTAAAATAATAATATGTATATGGTACATACATAAAAAAGAAGAGGAAAGGATCATAGGGCATCAAATAATTCGTTCGCATCGCTGTCAACAGGAAAAGTGCCCAAAAGGCTGGCAGCATTGCCACGTTGTATGACAATGCTGATTCTTTGGCAAAATTAGGCCGGCCTTCTGGTCACGTGAGGAGTCGACCAACCGTTTAGCGATATCTTGAAAAACTAAGTGTGCACTCGGGCCCCATGGCCCTAGTGTTTCAACCCCAAACGGCTCGAAAATATAACTCCCTAAAATATTTGAATATTTTCGCCGTTTGAGGTTTTCCGCACCTGCAGCAGCCGCACCAGCACAGCCCACTGTACTAGGAAGGTGGGATGGCGCAAGGGTATCGACACATGTTGCATCCCATACCAAAGGCCATACTTCTTCTTATAATAATAATAATAATCAGCCTGCACTGTCCCACTGTAGGGCTCCCTTTCCTTTTCCACTCATCTCGATCCTCGATCTAACTTTAAGTGAGCGAAAATAAACTTAACTTTTCCAGACATCTATTACTGTAAGGTCTGCTGCAAAGTACTTAATAATTATTACGAGTAGTTACGATAAAACATAAAGCCAAGTACTCAGTTCTTGCATTTCTTTAGAAATAATAATTTAGTAATAATATAGGGTTTTTCAACAAGAACTGTAAGGTTTTTATAACAAAATAAAATAAAGAGTTTACATGAAATAGATTAAATTTTTTATTGTATTAGAAAGAGTAAGGTTTGGCAATTATGTAAAATGATACCGCACAATGTCCAATATCATTTTCATCAAAATTTTCAATCAGTTTTTGGCAAAATGGCGGGTCTATTTTGTAAATCGCGTCACGGATTTTGAATTTTAAAGCTGCAATCGATTCGAGTGGTGGCAACACCAACAACATGACAGTTTTGACATTTAGATTTTTAACATATCAGTAGTAGATGCAAAAGTAGATACTTTGGCAATTGTTACAATGAATTCAATTTCGCACGAAAATTTCAATACAATAATTAAAATCCACCATGAACATGGTGGTTCTGTTAAAGTTCACGCAAAAACAAAACACAAATCGCATAATTTCACGAAATTCAACTGTTAAGTGGCCGGCTCGATCGTGTGATTTAACACCACTGGTTTATTGCTTGTGGGGCTATGTTAAAAAGAGAGTCTATACGGAACCTATCTTTACTACTATCTACTTTTGCATCTACTACTGATATGTTAAAAAACTAAATGTCAAAACTGTCATGTTGTTGGTGTTGCCCCTATTTAAAAACAAAGTTCTTGTTGAAAAACCCCTTAGTAATCGATTATTGGAAATGGAAAACAAATACATTCAGGGATAGCAATGTTAAACGGTGAAAGCTGGAATAGTTAAAAACTGTGGCGCAGCTACCAACGCCCGACTCGTATTGAGAAGATAGGTTGCTCCAAGAATAAATATAACTTGGATATTTTAAAATATATTTAAATAAATAAAATATTATCACTCACTCTCACTTGCCCCCTTAGAGGTACACACACACCCCCATACTCACCAATCATACTCTTACACTACACATACTTTCTCTCTCACGTACACACTCACACACATTACACACCGGCACATAAATGTGTGACTTGGTCTCCCTCGCGCTAAACACTCTGGCTGTAGCTATACCTTCATGATAAACTGCCCTGTATGGCCCAACACTGTCTCCTAAGATACAGGACTACCTAGTTTAGGAGACAGGGTAACATAATCTGTGTAGATATAAATCTACACAGATTATGTAACCCTGTAACAAAACAACAAAACACGGATATCTACATAAGTAGATATCCGTGTTTTGTTGTTTTGTACATCTGCTTTTGAGTACCTATCATGAATCTTGTGTGTGGGTAATAAATATTATTCTTATTCTTATTATAATAATACATTTGAGACAAGTGCCGTGTGTGTGAGTACCTAATATTAAGTAGGAGAGGGCGAGGGTGTGTATATTTAATATTTATTGAGAATAAAACAGCAAAATATTAAAAACTAGTTGCGATGTAAAACATTGTGATTCTGCAATTGAAAAACCTTTTATATTTTGAAAATAACTAGTTGAATTTTCATGAAACATAAAAAACAATATTTTTAAATACATGTATCCACGAGTACAATTTTGTTGTAAATGTTGTAAAATGCACCAACGTAACAGTTTTTCAAGAGTTAAAATATTCAACTTGTACTATAATGTTTTCACAAAAGAAAAGTACAGAAGTTACCTCTTACCGTAATAATATTCTTTTTATCAACCAGACACTTAAAACTAATTGGCTATCAGACTAAAAGCGGAGAGAATCTATTAACGTCGCGTCGCAAGCATACTAAAAAAAGAGAATAACTAAAACCTCTAGCAATGTTTTCTACAACTCTGCATTTCACATTCCATATTTGAACAGAATCATATCTTCAAACATGCTATGCTTTATACCAGGCAAAAAGGCTGGAAGTGAAGTCATGCACACCATTATTTCCTAAGGGGGACTAAGGGGACTGCACTAATCCCCCTTCGTGCAGTAACAAGCATGCCCCCGAATTACGTGTGAAGGTACTTGAGTATGTTTTTGCTAGAATACAAAAGCGCTGGATGCACAAGATGTTGATAGCACTTGTGTCTATTTACATTGCTTTTTTAACCGACTTCAAAAAGGAGGAGGTTCTCAATTCGTCGGAACCTTTATGTTCCCCGATTACTCGAAGATGGCTGGACCGATTTGGTTTTTTTTTTTGTTTTATTCGAGATGGTATACATCACAGTTGGTCCCATATAAAATTGATTAACTTTGCTTTGGTAGTTTTTGAGTTAGCTTCAATAATACATATTTTTTCCCCATTTTATATGGATGATGTTCTAGTTTGTTTTGCAGATAGTGGTATTAGAATTTGTGTGGGGTAGGTACACAACTAAAAAGTGAAAAATAAAAACTTTTTTACAAAAAAATACAACCGACTTCCAAAAACAACACTACAAAGTGAAAAATAACTTTAATGTCGGAAGTCGGTGGCAAAAAACGAAAATACATTTAATACCGACACCGACACCGACTTCCGAAATTAAAGTTATTTTTCACTTTGTAGTGTTGTTTTTGGAAGTCGGTTGTATTTTTTTGTAAAAAAGTTTTTTATAGTGTGAGTTATACTTTGTACATTTACTTCTACGTCATTAATAAGTCCCTTGTAATGTCAATTGTCTTTAGTCAATGTAATTGTTATGTAAAATAAAATAATTGTAATGTCAATTGTCTTTAGGTACGAGTACAACAAGTCAGACAAAATCGAAATAAAGGAATAGAATCAGGAAGCATAGCGCCCTGTTAACCTAACATAATATCTATATTTTTTGTGTACTTATTCTATGTTTACAAATAAATAAATGATTGATCTATTTAAGTCAAAATTGAAGAGCGGAGTCACGATAAAGCAAATTCATCATTTTAACAATGTTGTGAAAAATATTCTCAGAATTATGTATGTGTTCAAAAGAGTTTATTTTTATATGTAGCATCAATGGACCTAATATCCGTATTTTGAAAGGAAATGTTTCGTGAAAACCACTTTCATAATAACTGAATAATCTTCAAATATAATCATCGGAAATTGTGTAGCTATGTGCGTGAATACACGAACGTGAAAGACGTGTGTATTTTGGTTTCCTGGAAATCCTGACAGGACACCTTAATAGCTTTCACGGGATATAAATGGAATAACTACCGATCACCGTTCAGTCAAACGTTGCATGCCTTATACTAATAACATATGACCACACATAATGGCATAACGCCATGAAAAAGCTTTTACATGGTGCGTGTCACTACAAAAAATACTACAAAGTGAAAAATAACTTCAAAACTGTCTTTATGTCTTTGGATCTGTATTTTAGTTTTTTGCCACTGAATTTCAAAATTAAAGTTATTTTTTACTTTGTAGCGTTTTCTTTGCAAGTCGGTTGTTTTTTTTTTTAAGTTTTATAAAGTTGTGGTAAGCCTACCCCACACCAATTCGTATACCACTACTTGTTATGTAAGCAACAGTGACAGGATAAAAGGAACATCATCAAGATACACAAAATGGATTAAATACGTATTATCGAAGCCAACTCAAAAACTACCCAGCAAAGTTAATACAATGTATATGGGACCAGTTCTGAAGTATGACCTACCAAATAAAAAAAATTATCATCAAAATCAATTTCATAATTGCCAGAGTAATCGCGTAAAAACATAACAAAAAAAAAAAACATACAGTTGAATCGAGAACCTCCTCCATTTTTTGAAGTCGATTTAAAAGAAGACAAATAAAGCTACCTATTATTGAAAATTTTGAACCTGAAATCTTACACGGATCACAGAAATATACAGGATGTTCTCGGAAATAATGAGGAATGCGCAAAAAGTATTTTATGCGATCCGACATTAAAGATTCTGGTACGTCCTAGCATATTGCGTTCCTCGTACCCGGGTATACCGGTCAAGCGAAACTCCGCAATTTAATGATTTTTATTGGTCCGCCTTTCCTGCGAGGGACAGGAAAATTTACCTGACCAACCCGCCCGGTCACGTACAATCACATTATTGAACGTTTATTACGTAACGTGGTACATTGAAAATTACGATCCATGAGCGGTCAAATGTTTAATTTTGACCGGGCATTGTATAAGTGTTTCTATTTCGGCGCTCGCCTGCTTTTGGCATTATGGATTCAATTTTCGGGTACATAATGGTGTAGTTAAGTGGGTATTCGCGATTTCTATTCCATTTTTTAGTGATCGTTGGTGTAATTGAATAATTGGTAGCTGGAAAATGGGCGTTGGAACTGCGATAGGTTTTATGTGAATGATAATTATTTAAACTGTTTAGTTGTTTTGTGGGACAAGGCTCGGCGCAATTGGGCCACCGACCACAGCCACCGGTGGCCAGCGACAGAGTTTTTTCATATATTTTGTTGCTGTAGCGAGTGGCCGCCACCGGCCACACGTGTGCGGTGCGTCTAAACAAAATATATAAAAAAGTATGTTAAGTGGCTGTCGCTGGCCACCGGTGGCTGTGGTTGGTCGCCTGTTTGCGCCGAGCCGAGAGAGCTGAGAGAGTTTTGAATGACGTATTATGTATTTTGAGCAATTTTGTGAATTGGTCAGTTTTCCATGAACAATTAAGTCCATATTAATAAAAAGAGAAGTACTGACTGACTGACTCATCAACGCCTAGCCCAAACCCTTGGACCTAGAAAGCTGAAATTTTGCACAGAGGTTTCCTTTATAATGTAGACAAGGAATAAGGAAGGATTTTCCGGTAGTACCTACGTTCTCGTGGGATATTTTCCGACATGCTAGTTTTATGTAACTTGATGGCATAATATTATGAGACACTTACACACTATTTTCATATTTAGAAAATTATAGAGACTCAGCTTACAGAGCTGACAGAGTGCGTCATCATGTGAAAAATGTAGATCCAACTATAGGAATCAATAAGAATTATTATTATATAAAACGTCATCAATTCATTAAACGATACAGTAGAAACATGTCAAAAGCCACTTTTCGTCAAAAATCCCCAAAAACTACATACTATCCATATAAATTTTAAATTGAATCAAAATAAAGTGTAGGTACTCAGTGTATTTAAAACGGGTGTTTTCGAGCGCCCGAGCTCTCTACATAATTAATGTCTATTCCCACGTGTTTGCGTTACTTTCATGTTACCGGCCAGACGTTTTGCTTATTTTATAGTAGGTAAGGATTTTTAATATTAAACTAGGAATATTTTATCAACAGATTTTTGTTGCTTGAAGTTGATGTTGCAAATTATTTTGAGTAGCTATTAAATCGTTTTTGCATTCGATAAAATAGATTACTAAGACTTATGTAGGTAATTAAAGAAGAAAGAAAGAAAAATTGTTTTTAAGAATTGTAATTCTTGGGCTTTTGATTAATAAAATTGAGGATGAGGTTTGTGAAATGAACAACGTGACTTGTTCGTAGAACTAATCAAGGAGATATATTTTTACGGATAGAAGTGACAGTGACATACAGTTATATACAGTGTTGCAAGACAAAATTAATTAAATAAAATGTTGGGGTAGCCAACAAATTGTTAAAATTGATTGTTAATATCGTACATTTTCGTGTTAGCCAATTAAAGGCTCCAACTAGTTATATTTGTAATTCACGTCAAAAATTGAGCAAATAATTGCCAATGTGTCACAGTTATAAACTTTTTTTTATAAGTTATTAACTGACTTGATTTTTATCAGGCCTAGTTCTCATGACAGAGCCCATTGTGGTAAAGATAATCCACAAACAAAAAAAATCCACAAACGACTAAACGGATCACATTGCAGCTCAAACTTGACTTCAAGGTGCACATTGCATGCAAAACCGGTAAAGAAGGTTCACAATTAATGTAAGCGCTGATTTTTGACGGAATAATTACATATCTATTATCTCTGAATACTGTTTTTGTTGATCAGCCCCTTTTTTCTCTTGTGCCCTTCATTACATTACATTTCCATAAATTTTCAAGACGTGTACGCGGACGTCCACAATAATATCACCACGTTAGAAATTAGTACCTGGGCGACCAAGCTCTGCTCGGGTGGAAATAGAGAAAACGAATTTTTCCAGAAATGAGACCTAGCTAGATTGATTTTTCGCCCCCGTAAACCCATATAGTGCAACTTTCATCGTAATCGTTAGAGCTGTTTTCGAGAACGTGATTACAAATATATCAATATTGTGATCATTTAATAGTATAGGATAAAAGCGCACATTAAATAATACAGGAACCTACGCAGGTTGGTCTGTTTACGTAAACAAAATGCGCGCAGCGCAGCGCAGCGAAATTCTCAGTTTTTTCACATTAACTTTACCTGTGATTTTGCATCACTGTCAAATCAGAGTGATCTATAATGTCCTTAAAATAAGGTGGCTGTTGGGTTGCTGCTACTAACAAGTATGATCTTAATTTTCCTTAAAATAAGATTGCTGCTGTCAGAGGTAAAATAACTGTGAGGCCTCTGCCTCGAATTTCGCGGGCAGCGGGGCGGCAGCGGCGGCGGCGCGGGAGCGGCAGGATTTTATGCATAAAAACAAATGGACCGGACCTCGAAACCAGCGGCGCGGAAGCGGGGCGGGACAATGCGAGACGTGCCGCCGCCGCCGCCGCCCCGCTGCCCGCGAAATTCGAGGCAGAGGCCTGAATAGTCTCTATAAAAACGTTCATATTCAAGTCGCAATCTCATCTCCGCGACAATCTATGTCAAAAACTTGTCAAAAAAAGTAGGTAAATCAAAAGTTTTTTGATAGATTGAGGCTGAGACTAGACAGAAAGAAAAAAAAGGGAAAGAAAGAAAATACATATTAGCACATACTAAAAGGCACACAACACAGCATATTATACTAGATACCTACATTGAATACAGGCATGACTTTATGTTGTGTTATGTGTAAAAAATAAATAAAAGGAAAACAAATACAAACGAATATGTGTAAATAAAAGCTAACGGTCTTCAAAATATGGGCGAGAATTGTCTCTTAGATTTGACAACTTGTTGGTTACCATTTTTATCCATACATGTTGCAACTTAATACAAAACACTGTCTGTCTTACTACAAAAGTTTAGAACACATGTTCAACGCGTGTTTTACGTTTTTTTATGTATGGAGTTTGACGTAAGACACGCGTTGAACATGTGTTTAAATCTTTTTTCATAAGACCATAAATCTCGTATCACTAAGACCACTGGTTTTAGACCAGTCATAAAACAAATCAGCCATTCGGCAATATTCTTACCCCAAAATACGACTACGACTTAAAAGTTGGTTACCTAGTCAAAGAGGATTATTTCTTTCCATCTTCTTAAAGGTATATCGCAATCTTATTACGTAAACAGGAATCGGATAAAAAGACAAAACCATCACGTTTTGGGTTTATGCGAAACAGGAAGGATAATAAATAAAACAAAACATTTGAGGGGAGAAACGAAATTTTCTTCAAGAGCACATTATCTTCGAACTCAGTCGATGAATATATTATAAGAAAAAGTTTATGAATTTTTTCATAACTTCCTGGAACACCTTCGCAATGCATTTGAAATAAAACCGCTACGTTTTTTGAAAATTATGTCTTTCAAATTTTACTCAATAGAAGGTTTTCTTTTTCTTGTTGGCTGTTGCCAAAATTTATGATAGAACTAGCTGCGCCCCGCAGTTTCACCCGCGTAGACCGGGATAAAAAGTAGCCTATGTGTTAATCCACGGTATAAGCTATCTACATTCCAAATTTCATCCAAATAGGTGCAGCAATTTGAGCGTGAAGAAGTAGCAAACATACAAACACACACACACTCACAAACGTTCGCCTTTATAATTAGTGTTATAAATGATATTATTGATGGGGATTTTAATGAGGATTAGGTATATTAATTGATTTAATTAAAAATGAACGCTTAGCTATAATGTGACATTATTAGACTGCCTAATATGTATAAGGCAAAAATAAAAACTTGCCAAAAATCAGTAAAGATCGGTAAGCACCAAGATTTTTAATATGTTGTCGAAATGTTTACTTGTCTTATTTACTAACTCATTCAGATGGAAAAATAAAACTCAATACTGCTGACAATCTAAACATACTTATACAACCCTTCACGCATAGGCATACCGCACCCGTCACAGATAATAAATCACATTGACAAAGATACTAAGCCAAAAATCGAGAGCAAAAATGTTTGCTTAATTTTAATTTCACGCTTGCAAAATGCAGCTATAAATTAAGATAGCGGTGACCAAGTGATTTATGAGTGTAAAGGAAGCTTTGTACATCAAATATGTAAAAATATACAGAAGGTCAACTCTATACAACGACCGAAAATAGGTTCACGTACACATTATTTGCTACTAAAATAATTATTTTGTCACAAGTCTGCTACTATTTACAGAGGACGAGGAAAACTGTTCCACCGTAATATAGTTTATACTAGTACGGGGACAGAGAAAAATCAGTTCCGTTCTAACAACCATAATAAGTACCGAAACAAACTAAAAAAAAAAAAAAATACATAATTTTACTGTTTATTTGTAACTTAACTGATTTGCGCAAGGTTGTTTGATATTTTTTTTTTTTTATTATGGTCTGTTCTAAAAGTATTTGATAAAGGGTAAACAAAGTGGTGCTCGTGGCTAAGTAACGCTTACTGGGGTTGGTCCGTGAATGGGTGACCATCTTTACATACCGAGACTCTTTCGTGCCTCGCTTTCATTCGTGGATCTTTGACAGTCGTTACGGGTCGTTAGAAGCCCGAATGTCTGACAACCAGTCAATCGCTCTACCGTAATACCCAGTTACTGGGTTTTGGAGGTCAAATAAGTAGTCACTACATGTAAAATATTGGTATTCATCTGCATCCGGTTAGACTGGAAGCCGATTTCAACAAAGTTGGGAAAAGGCTAGGCAGATTGTAATCAAACCCTGTCCATGTTCAATTCTTTCATAATCACTCACTAAAGGAAGTTAGTAAAACATTCATCTGTGTTTAGAAGGTTTCAAATTTATATTTCACCACTTTTTCCAGCAATTGTTGTTTGATAACATTATTAAATTTTAGTTGAAAAATCATCGACGAAAATTGACGTTATAAACTCAACCTCAATTATTGTCAATTCAATCTGCCTAGCCTTTTCCCAACTACGTGGGGTCGGCTTCCAGTCTAACCGGATGTAGCTGAATACCATTATTTTACATGGAGCGACTGCCTATCTGACCTCCACAACCCATTAAGTGGGTAATACGATACCCCTTGGTAAGACTGATTGTCAGACTTTCGGGCTTCTGACGACCCGTAACGACTGTAAAAGATCCACGAATGACAGCCGGGACCAACGGCTTAACGTGCTTTCCGAGGCACGGAGGAGTCTCGGTATTTTATTTTATTTTTTATTTTTATTCAGAAAGGAACTCCAACAAAGGATACACATTACATGCATTATTATACAAAGTAGGTACTTTGAAGATTTGTGCTCCTTCAGTTATAGGAGAACACATCATGCATACATCATCATTTTAAACATAGTTAAGAATTTATTATTTTATTATTTAACATTTATTTAAAGATGGTCACCCATCCACGGACCAACCCCGGCAAGCGTAGATGATACCCGATGGATCGACCCGTGCGGCTGCTATTACTTAGCCACGAGCTCCTCGAATTATTGCCAGTTATAAAACATTTATCT
The DNA here is from genome assembly GCA_946251885.1 of Cosmia pyralina. Taxonomy (NCBI): domain Eukaryota; kingdom Metazoa; phylum Arthropoda; class Insecta; order Lepidoptera; family Noctuidae; genus Cosmia; species Cosmia pyralina. The sequence continues at coordinate 20,079,753 of OX276350.1, read as the reverse complement.
ACTCTCTTGATTAACGTAAAATTCGAATTATAAACTTCAAAACAAGTTTTTAGTGAAATACTTTATAAACACAAAAACGAAATTTAAAAATAGAATCATAATAGGTAACACTTTATCTCTAACAAAATAATGATAAAAACATTTTTTTTTACCCTTACGATACAGTTCAAATCAAAGAAGTTAATATGACCAAGGAGTTTCCATCAATTTTTTTTTAATGGAACGAATATGCGGGGTGCTCCATATGTATAGCATTACAAAAAAGTTTTGATTGCAGTTTTTACTCGTCTGTGGCCGCGCCCGCTTTAGCGTTAGCGCATGCGCGGTGATATGTTAGGTTTTAGCGCCATTACTAAATTTAGTAGGAAATTTTTTATTTTAGTTCAATCCCAATGTAAAGTATGAAATTGCACATGACTAGGTATTAAAACACTCGTGTGCTATTAAAAACCTCGCCTACGGCTTGGTTTTTAAACGCACGCTTGTCATTATGCCAAAGTTTCATAAACAACTATTATGAGGTGATTTAATAGTAGAATTTTAGGTAATTATTCAAATTAAAGCACTCAATTTGTAAGTATCACAACAAATTAGCATTCACTGGTACGATTTCTGATCCATTTATTTATATTTTCTTAGGACACTTTAGGAAAGACTATACCTACATAGTGTACGGTCACAGAATAATAAAGCTACCTTGAATTAATTGCCTACGGCTGCTCGATAGATACATACGATATGCGTCCTTCCGTGGGTAACTGCCGCGCATTCGAACTGTTGCGTACTAGTGTGTACTGAGATTTCGAAGCGCGTCGTTTCGGTCGTTTTCTGTGAAGATGTAATACTGCTTATTTTAGTGGTACGGCGATCTCAAACACAAACCAGTCACGAGTGCACTTGCACTCGTTACGTAAAGCGTGTCTTTGACCTATGTGTGTGTGCTTTTTAGGGTTCCGTACCTCAAAAGGAAAAAACGGAACCCTTATAGGATCACTCGTGTGTCTGTCTGTCTGTCTGTCCGTCTGTCTGTTTGTCCGTCTGTCTGTATGTCCGTCTGTCACAGCCAATTTGCTCCGAATCTAATGGACCGATTAGGTTGAAATTCGGTACACATATGAATTTCTGTAACCTAAACACGGGTAAAGTAAATAAATGAATTTTGAATATAGAGGTAACTTTTGGGGGCAAATAAGAAAATTAAAAAAAAAAAAGTTTTGCAAACTACACCATGTGCGATGTCAAATGAAAGGGCTTACTATGAGGGTCTCAAATATATTTTTTGTATTATCTTAAAATAAATTGTTTTAAAGTTATTTAAGAAAATAGATGAAAATTGACCACCTTTATCTCCGAAACTACTAAGCCTAAAATTTTGACAAAAATACAGAAAATAGATCTTTACCTGTAGATTACAGAAAAACCAATAAGAAGTCTGTGGTCTTAAAATAACATGGTAAATCTATCAATATTGTGAGTACAAACTTACATTTACAATTGGAATGTATGGGAGAATATGTTTTTCAACTACAATGTTAAGTTTGTTCTTAAGATAAAATCATCCCAACTACGGAAACCTTCATTGTGCGTGGTCCGACATGCACTTGGCCGGATTTTTTTTCATTCATTGTTTGGAGGCCAACCTTCTGTAGGTACCTATCACTTTTGTGTGAGCTGTTTCCCGTAGCAAGGACAAAGAGTCTGTATGCAATCTTGTCGATAAGAGCAAGGTGTTGTGAAGGACTGGGGAAATTTATAAAGTTGCAAGTTTACTATCGAGAAAATTTCAAGAAACTTGACAGGAGAACTTCTTTATAAAATTAGTTATAAAGACCTTCATTATTACTTAAATATGAAGTCATTGTGCTGCTATGTAGATTCTTAATATCATGGTTGATACAAGATGCTGTTAGACCATACTTAGAGGTGAATTTACTAAAGAATTTTAATCGGTTCGCGGACGAACGAGACACGAGAACCGTATACGCGTGTCAAAGTAATGTCGTCATTGCAGCGGCACGTTGTAGACGACAAAAGTCTGCGAAAGCGTTTTAAATCAGCACTTGAATCAGTTACCTACCTATTTAAAAATATACAGTTTATTGAGTGTTCAAAAAAGTTTCAGCACAGTATAATAATTCTACAGTAGTTTATCTTCATAGAAAATGGCCGAAACGATGCGCTTCGAAATCTCAGTGTATACCAGTACACTACAGTTTGATTGCGCCGCAGTTACGTACGGCCGGACGTGTATTTATACATATACCGAGTGGCCGTAGATAATTAATTCAAGGTCTTTGACCAGGTAAACTACTGTAGCTTTATTAATATATGGTTTCAGCCAAAGCTAAAAGAGTTCAAATATAAACTTGCTAAAGTGATTTCCTCGGTTATTACTACTAGCATAGAACAAAGAATGTAGGTCATGCAGATTTAAGATCCATTTGAAAAGAGAGGAAACGGTTTGCTTGAACCACATCCGATGTTAATTGATCAGAATGAAACCTACTGGCATTTCCGAAGTGGAGCAAACTCTGGCTAAAAATACTTGCTAAAGTTGAGAAAACCGATGCAAGTGCCAACAATTTCCGCAATTTTCAACATTGCGTCATTTCTGTTTACCTAGTAGTTTATCTGTCATACAGTTTGCAGACTCATCTCATAGAGACGGATGAGTTGTAAACCTAACCATCCAAAATGTTATATAGGTACTGTATTTGTTTATTTATTTAACGATTCAAGCACAGATGAATATAGGCGGACTTAATGCTATAGGCAGATCCTACCAGTCAACCTTTGGGTAATGCAGTTACAAACAGTGCTAGGTGCAATTATGAAAAATTTAAGAATAAATATTTATTTAAATGTAAAGATACACATATTACAAATTATAAATATAATAATATATACCTAATTATATATAAATGTAAGCACAAATAAACATACACAAATACACGAATATACTAAAACAAATAAGACAAACAATGGGAAAACATTATCGTTGTAATGATACCGCCAGCTTCTTACGAATGTGCTCACGAACACACACACATTTTAACTTTAAAGGACAATCGGTTGGTTACCATCCTGATTTCCCGAGAGAGCGCATTCCACAGAGAGATGGACTGAATGAAGAAAGAAGAGTGAATGACGTCTGTACGGTGAGTGGGACATAGAAGAAGACCATTGTAAGATGAACGTAGATTTCTATTGTAGTTGGCGCGAATGTACAGAAAGTGGGGGGCTAGATAACTAGGGGAAGAGGGAGAGTCAAGAAGTGAAAAGAAGGTGGTCAGCGCCCCGTACTGTAGGTTATTAACTTCAAAACAAGGAGTTTCCTCACTGATGATTTTGCCGTTTAGCTCAGGTTTTTGGTTGACTTTGATATTCTTAATTGTTACTAGCTGAACCTGACCTGAACAAAACATTCAGCCGGTAACTGAACGATTTCGAATTTGTAGAAAGCATCAAATATAATAAATATTAAAAGCAGTTACCTCACTACGTCATATACATTTTTCAGTTTAAAAATGCACGCCCCTTCACTGCTTGTTGCATACACTTTTCAAATGTGTGTATAGAAATTTTAGTGGAGGGGAGTGCAGTTTTAGACTGAAAGATCTCTACTACCAACGTTTACCTACAGCAATCCTTAAATTCTTATACTATCCTTTGTTAAAACAATGCACCGTTCGAATTACAGTATCTCACAAAGTATTTTACTACATACAAGGCAAATATGTCTCCCGTTTCCGAATTCTCTCTGAGACACAAACCATCTCCGATATTGCACATACTGCAGTCACAAAAGAAATAGCTTCAGAAGGATAGTTTTATACAACGACCGAAAACGCACGCACACATAGACACGCTTCACATACAGCGAGTGCAAGCGCACTCACGACTGTTGTATTCGTTTGAAGGTGGGTTTGAGTCATTGTCAAGCTTAGGGTTTATTTGTGCGAAAAAATGAAACACGTTATTTATAAAAATCAAATATTATGACTCTTACTTTACGTTACAACAAACTTTTGTTGTACTCACTTGAGTATCAGGTTGAGATCAATAATTCGAAAAAGGCGATTTATAAGGAAATAAAAATATTTCGGTTCCACCGAAAAGACAAGTATATATATTATTGAAAAAGAACAAAACAAAAAGTGATTGACATCTTGAACAAAAATAACGTTAATGCTACGAGTATCTTCACATAATCACAAACAAGTCAGTCACTTAAAAGCATTCAAAAGTAAATAAAAAAATGTTTTGTGTCTGTCTACCGAAAAGACAATTCATTTCGGTGGTCAAAATATGTCTTCGTCGTCAGAAGACCAGTGGCTTCTCTGGTTTTGGCGTTGACGTATCTGAGCTGTCAGAATATACGTCTGAAATTTGTATGCGCTTATGGACATTACCTCCAATCAGCAGTGATTGACTGCGCTCGCAAATTTTCAATGGTTGCTGCATCGAGCCACTCGCAATTGGACTGGACCATCGGCTTGGCACTGGACTGTGCATAGGAGTCATGGTTGGACTCGGTGAATTCATCCTCTCGGCGGGAGCTAGTGTGTCATTCCGAGTAGGACTTTGCAGAGGAGTCGTCAGGACTGGACTTGATAGAGTTAGGACATTATTTTGGAGTGGTCTGGGATATAGTGCTATGTCAAGTGTTTTGCTACCTAAACCGTAATGTATACAAGTATTTTCTGGACTACATTTCATACAACTCAACCTACGAAACTGAAGCATCATTGGTTTACGGCGACTCCAAGTAACCTGATGGACTTTAATGGTTCCACGAAACGGCGTAATATTGCTGTTTTTTATTTTACTCTCAATAGACTCCACATGCGCCTCATCTACTCTAATGACTTCATTGCCTTTATAGTTTTGAAGAACACACACCATGAAGGCATCCAAACTATGGACGTCCTTTCCTTGAGCGACGTGTTTATCATCCGTACGCTTAAGACAACCACCCACGCCTTCAGGGGCTCCATTGCCGTGTCCACTCTCACTGTAATGCCAGATTATGTCATCTACGTTAGTCTCCTCGCTCAAGTAAGCAGAAATTAGGTGGAATATCGTCTTGTTTCTGTACTGAGTTGAAGGTCCGTCACTCAAAATATGCATCCGTTTCAAATTTGGAACAAGGGTCTTCATTGCAGCCATAATTGGCTTCAAATGAATACAAAAATAGGAAAAAAAGAGGAAATAGGATCGTGATTCCTAATCTCACTAAATAACGGTACAAAATGATTTTGCGACGAGTCGATTCTCTTCCGTAGTAACGTCTACATAATAAAAAAACGCTTGTATGCAGTGACAACTGAGCTTTTGTACCACCGAAATGTGTCGATTGTATCTCAGTGGCATACTAATATAATTATAATTCTCTGAAAAGTCAACATGCAATAAACCCTCGTTTTCAGACACAGCAACTTTAATGTTTTTGACACTAGCATGTTGATGCAGTACATTGCAAGTATGTTGCATAAAACGATCTATATTATCCAGCAAATGGTTGACTAATTGACGTTTGGATGTGCAGACGATTTCTTTAACAGTCTTCTGACACATTTTGTTTTGTCCCTTGACAGTTTCGCATACCTTTTTAGTGACCCAGCGTTCGTATTTTATTGTGTCTTTAGGGTTATAGTCATTGAACACAATTTTTGTTTTGTTTACATTCAGTGCATGTTCTTTCGAGACAGTTTTCACTCATGTTTGTGCAACAAATCGATTTGCTTATTGCCACAGCAGTATTTTCATTAATTACTCGCGCGTTTCTAAGTGCCTTTACAACATAGTTCATGTTAGTATGAGTGACACACAAACAAGTCTCGCGTGCTGCAGTTTTAGGATCTAATACCCAAAATGGTCTGTGCCTGCAAAAAGTTTTGTAGGATATGACATATCCATATTATGGTTATGTATGGATTGTCTGTCTGAACCATATATGTTTTGTGCAAATTTATAAAGGAGTCATTAAGAAATCTGATTTGTATTTTTTTTTTTTGTTTATTGCGTGTTATTGTCTCTTTTTTGGCATGTAAGATGACTTGATTCATCGCTAAGCAAATATTGCTGTATATCATCTCTCAATTCACTGTCCTTCTTATTAGAACCTTCATTATTTTTCTTTTTTTGCGCTTCATTTGCGTCCTTTCGTTTCTTATTCCGTAATCTGTGTTATTCTGTGTGCATTCTGTACTTAGCAAGCTTACATTCTAAACTCAACAACTTCTTTTTCAGTAAAACATTCTCTACTTTCAACCTTCTTCTGTTTCTCACTGCAATACATGCACCCATTTCAGCTCTTGATTATACTGAAGTTACCGGACTCGAGGGCGGCGTTTCGCGTCCAATGTACTTTTCAGCTTCTTTTAGTACTTTGACTTTTTCTCTGCGTCTTCTTGCATCCTCTCTCCATTTCCTCCTCAAAAGCTTTTTTTGCACATCTGGTAAATCTTCTACAGTTTTTATTTTCCTTTCGGCTTTATTCCGATAGTAATATTCTCTGTCCTTTCTTCGCTTTCCTTCCAAGGCTTCTGGATTCTGTTTAAGTTTTTCACGCGCCTTCCTAATACTCTGTGTGTTTTTTGCTCACGGCGTCGTTTTTTTTTCTGGTTATCGGTAAGTTTACTTCTTGTTTTCGCCATCGCCTTAAAAAGTCACAACAAGCAATGCACACAAATGAAAAGAAAGTAAAGCTGTGCAAAGGAAGAGCAGGAGATTTTGATAGTAAAAAAAATTTGCATTGGGGAAACGACCGTGCTTATGAAAAAATATTATTTCCCATGCCGTTAGAAATGCATTACAGGTACCAATCATTGTGAACTTAGAGTATGTAGGTATGGATAACTACATTAACTACAAGTCGACATGGTGTAGAAAAGTGTGAGGGAAGTGATGGTTTAAAACATATTTACTCATAAAAATATAGCAAAAATTAAACAAAAATAGGTCATTAGTCCTTAACTGATAAAAACACCAGTAATCAGAAGCAGTTTTATAAGTTATAATAACTAAATAACCCACATTCAAGAAAACAATCCAATCGGTGGACATCTGTCGTCGTTTCGGTGGACAAAAGATCCACCAAAAAGATTTCCACCGAATGGACTTTTTTCGCAAAATCATTCATACCTTGCGCCGTTTATAGGTTATGTCAAAAGACAAGATATATTCATAAAGTTTCATTGTTTAACTAGTTATTAATAATGTTTGATGAATTTATAGTGATTTAGTTACCAAAATACAACAGTAACCGGAAAGACAACTCAACTTTGACACCACTAAATATTTTTCTTAGCACAACAACAACGTTTTCTGCGTACGAGTCGCGGCAAAATGGCTTCTGACCGGGATAATACGATATTGGCTGCGTTCAAATTTACGTTCCGTTCCATCATTTGACATTTACTTCATTTTAGTCAGTATCGAAATTAATGTTCACCGGAAAGACAAAAAATGTTGTGACAAGATTAAATGATGCAAAAAGTGTGTTTTATGTCTATCAACTTTTTAATACTTCTAACGTTAAATGGAAAACATTCGTAGATTAGGAAAATATATCATTTTTGTAAAATAATAAATAACACGTATTTATTATAAGCTACATTCTATTGAAAGGTAGAATCCGAACAGTCCACCGAAGTGGACAAATCGGTTAAAAAAATAAATTTTATAGTAAATCTGTTACAGTTATGGTCTAGTACGTTTCGTTTACTTTATTATTATGATGTAAAATGAAGACGCAATTATTAAAAGTGTCTTATATGATTCGTATGAACAGTTTTTTTAGGGTTATGACAATGACCCGTTTAGACCAAACGAACGAATGCTCATTCTATCACAACTCCAATCAAATTATTTGGTTTTTTACACAGAGACAGAGCGTTTTTTCGTTGTTTTATCTCATTTGCGGGGTATGGAATATTCTAAGAATGCTCGCTCGCTTAATTTAAACGGAGCACGAGCGTGCGAACAGTTTTCTAGAGCGTTCTTACGTGTTCGGACGTGATCGCTCCACGAAGCGTTCTTGTGTTCTTGTGACTTAACCGATAAATATCTTATTTAATTATAAATTTGTCTCAAGAAAAATGTCTACTTATGATAGAAGCCAACCATAATTTGAGATGTCTATGGGATCCTTTATGTTATTATGAAAATGATAAAAAAAACACGCAGAAAACCTAAATAGCAAACTTGCTAGAATGTAGTGTCGAAGAAGTCAGAAAACGTCCGCCTTCTATTCTCGATGTGATAAATGCAGTACTTGCAATTAATATCACTCTCAGACATAGTGTATCTAGTCTACAGCCAGCCGCAGATCGTTTGTTGTCATTCTTGCTCGTTGGTAATCTCTTGGTGTATCCCAAAAACAAACTTAACGTTGTACCCTCGTTGTCGTTATCCCTTTGTTTTTGAGTGATAAAATTACAAAATAACAATTTTCGAATTTTTTCCTTTACTTGTGCTGTGAGACCTTGCTTCTTGCCACATTTCATGATTCTAAGTCAACGGGAAGTACCCTATAAGTTTTGATTACTTGCGAGTGTCAAAATGTTATTTATATAAGTTCTTATGAGAAATAAAGTTCTATAAACTCAAAATATGTCATATAAATGGCCATATTTTTTTGGACGCGTTGACTTAGGTGCGTGATTTTTTTTAGAACTTCAAGGGACCATAGTCTTACGTATTTGATGGATATATGTTAATTTCACCTTGATACCTCCACGCGTTTCTGAGAAAAAGTGTCTTGACAGACTGAAAAACTTGAAAATATTTTTGTATGTGATAAAATTACAAATTAACAATTTTCGGACCTTTTCCTTTACTTGTGCTTTACGACCTTGCTTCTTGCCAAATTTCATGATTCTGGACAACGGGAAGTACCCTGTAGGTTTTGATTTACTTGCGAGTATCAAAATATGTCGCATAATTGGCCGTATTTTTTTGTTGCGTTGACAAAGCTTGATTTTTTTAGAACTATAAGGGACTATAGACCTACGTATTTGATATTAATTTCAAGTTGATACCTCCACGCGTTCTTTTGAAAAAGGGCCTTGATTGACTGACAGACTGACAAACAGACAGGGTTCCATTTTTTTCTTTTGAGAAAGGGAACCTTAAAATAAAATAAATAAATAAAAGGTTTATTCACAATTAAGATACAGAAACACACTTAAAATGTACATTACATTACAGTTCATATAATGCAAAATCTGTATAAAAGCATATAAACCCTGTCTCATAGACTAGGATAGCCTGTATTCTAAAAGACAGTGTTCGGCCAAATAATTGTTTTTAAATAATTAATAGAGAAATGAACGGTGTTGATGCTAATAAGCCTCAGTAATTTTGTTATGTGTAGTGAAAGAAAAATTATGTATGTATGGTGTGTGTAATGTTATGTATGTATGATGTGTGTTATGTATGTGTGAGTTAAATGGAATGTAGTGTTACGTTTGAGTTTATAATTGGGGAATATAAGTGCCTAACTGTGTACGTTTTAGAGTAAAGGCTGTAAGACTGCTACTGCCTAGGTGTTGGATTACTAATTATTACCTTAAAAAGCAACAACCAAACAACGCTCTGTGTTCTTGTTCTAGCTCTAACTCTATATTCGTTTGGTCTAAATCCACCTTAAGATCGCTGTTCGTACGCATCTGTGTGCTTCGACTCGTTGTATGGAGCTGAACTTCTGTATTTTTACTTTGTACTGCAGAGTTCCGAGACTAAGTTATGGGTCATAACTCGTTTATCGAACTCATCGTTGAACACCGAATCAGACTTGCAGCTCGAACTTTACGTATCTTGTATAGAAATACTGTCATGTGTAACAAACGGAGCATCGTAAATAGATGTTTCTACTCAAGCCACGCCAAGCGCGTTTGTCGTTTATACTTCAACATCAAAATAGCTTGTATTTGCTATTGCTTTGGATTCATCTAATTCTAGTGTTGTTCTGTCTTATGTTATTCAATACTTACTTATGTTGGGTTCGGTAGTAACTGCACGTAACTGATCCTTATTCAAGTGTGTTTGGTTCTTATGTACCTAAAGTTGTATCTTGCATTTTTGCAATTTGTCTTTTTACTTTGTTCTTTCCATAGTCTCTGCAGTTTTGATTGCCTAAGCTGTTCCTGCTCAAGTCGTTGTAATTAGAAGATTGACAATGTATTCTGTGTATCATCCATCTCTATCTACGTCTTCCTCACATTCATAATGAAGGGTGTCAGTAAATAAAACAGTTCTAATAATGTGCATTACTTTAATATTAAATCGATGTACGACATAAAAAGTTATCTGTACACAGATATTTATTAGTTTTACAATTAAAAATATTAACTAACGTGATCTGGGTAAGCTTTACAGTCAGTCATTTTGAAAATATTGTTTTCTTATCGACTGTGTTAATTTAAGTGGTAATTATATTACACAAATTACAATAATAAAACATTTGCAGTATTCACATTATTTCTTTTTAATTGGAAATAAATTAAAAAATCGTTCGACCACGCACAATGAAGGGTTCCGTAGTTGGGGTGAATTTATCCCAAAAACAAACTTAACATTGTAGTTGGAGAACCTGTTCTCCCATACATCGATGTACTTCACGGTCAATTCTCCAACTGCAAATGTAAGTTTGTATTTGCATTTTTTATGTGATAAAACTACAAATTAACGATTTTAAGAATTTTTCCTTTATTTGTGCTGAGACCTTACTTGCCAAATTTAATGATTCTAGGTCAAAGGGATATAGGTTTGATTTATTTGCGAAAATCAAAATATGTCGCATCTAATGGCCGATTTTTTTTATTGCGTTGACTTAGAAGTTTGTTTTTTTTATACTAGAGCTAGAGGTCTAAGAGACCACAGACCTTCGTATTTGATACTAATTTCAACTTCATACCTACACGCGTTCCTGAGAAAAAAGGGTCTTGACATACTGACAGACAGACGGATAACGAAGTGATTTTATAAGGGTTCCATTTTTTTCCTTTTGAGGAACGGCACCCTAAAAATATCTCAAATGGTAGGTACCTACAACACTTTTCGCCATTACATCAATAATAATTTCCTAATAAGTTGCAGTTTTGACGCACACGATCGTATAAAGTGCACCTCAGACAGAATATAGCAACGGCTGAGCGCGGCAATGAAGTGAGAACAGGATTAACAATCGGAGCGTTCCAATCTAGAACAGTATCTCACAGGTACGACGTTTCATGTCATAAAGTGTCGCCACCGCTTGGTTGTGTGAGGCGATGAATTGGATCATCAAAAGATTTTTTATAAGAGAGTTTATGCTTATGTTTACAAGGTTTACATTAGTCTGTACAGGATGTTAGTGTAAGCACCGTTATCCTTTTAAGGGGTCATTGTACCCATCATTATGAACAATTTTTACTAAGGGACCAAACCTGAAATAGGTGAAAAATAAATTTGCTGTTCTCTCAACTCGTTAAAATGTAGGCATTTTAACGAGTTACTCGAACATAGGATGTATGTATGGAACAACTGATATTTTTTTATAGTAAAAGTTGTTCATAATGATGAGTACAATGACTCCTTAACAGGATAATGGAGTTTACACTTTCACCTTGTATAAAATCAAAAATACTTTAGGAACCTATGCGAAGCGTCTGCTAACGATGTCAATGTGACCGAGTTTTTGTAGAAATTAATTTAATTGAATTTCAATATTACAATTATCGACACGACGAAGCATAAGGATAATAATACTTTAGGATAACACAGTTCAAAGTAATGAAGTTACTGACACCAAAACTCAATCATAAACCGAACAAGAACCCAGAAGCAACAAATTGGCTTTAAACTAATTAAGCATGGCACGAATAAAATAAAGCTCGAAAACCGAAATCTCAACCCCGATAAAATCTATCTCCAGTTGAAGTAGCTACAGCTAAAGCAATTTCCTGGTACCCAACAATTGGTACGGCTGCAAATCTCCGCTTAGAAATAATCCAGTTATTCAGTACATCGGCGTCGTTAAAGTCACGGAGAACATTAATTGGTCTGCGAACACGTCCAAGTCTTGCACGCTACGAGACTCGGAGTGTCGCCTAATTTGTGACGTGACATCAAACTAGCCGCGTTGTTGGGACTTACGTAGTTGCAATTTACGAGTTTTTAATTGGATTATACGGTAAAAAGGTGTATGTGAAATTGTGAAGACGGAATTTACTTTTCTGAAGCTTTTAATAAAAGTTTCGCTTTTAGAACTGTTCGTAATTAGAAGTTGGTTTTAATTCAATTTTAATTCATCAATAATTATTTTTTTTTTCAAAAAATGTTTTAAGACAATTAAGTAGGTTCAAAAAACGCGAAGAGTTTGTTTTATATTTCTGAAATAAATCAATGTAGAACACATTGCAGAAATATACCATGATAGTGAATAGTCCAAAATAATTATACTCTGACAACTATATTGAATTACAGCAATATACAAACACAAAATAAACAGCGTCTCATCTCATGTTACATCCATATGAACCCCGTTCCATTCCATGTCCTTAATTATTATTGTTCATAGATATGATATACTAGTCAAGTCTTGTTAGTACTAGGTGGAATATGACTGAAGTATCAAGTAACAGCTGTCTTTAGATTTTGTAGTTTATGTTTAGCACATCGAGCAATGTTGCATCTGCACATAAAATACTTAGTTGAGTGTAACGTATATTGGAGAGATGAGAGTACTAAAAATATTGAAGTATTTTGCGACCTTCTTAAATGTATCAATGTCTCTTGCAATGAATCCATGATTGGGTAGCTCAGCATAAAAAAAAATACAATACAAATGGTCTTTAAGACTTAGTTAATAATATTAACTTTGCTGTTGTGATCGAAAATAATGGAACATCAGTAAATCTTGCAATTATTTTGCAAAAATCTGCTTGTAACAATAGGTATCCACAAAACAGAAGGCTCTATATCTTTCAAAGCAGAGACGACGTATCGGCAAGCGTAGTATGGGACGACCCCAGCTAGACAGACCGACGACATTAAAAAGATGGCTGGAACAGACTGGATGCAGAAAGCGGACGACAGAGTGTTGTAAAGCCGCCTGGGAGAGGCTTATATCTAGCAGTTGACTGCGATAGGCTTAATTGATTAATTGTTATCCTTCAAAAATATGTCAATCCGTATCAAAGCTGACAGCAATAAAGGAACTACAAATGTACAGAATTTCTCATAATTTTTGCATTGGCCATGCATTCAAAATTGTTGCCCGTTTCAAACCACTCCTAAATCATAAGATAATGACTCATTAACATCTATAAATGTCATATTTAGCTCGTGTATTTTCCAGCCAATGCAAACCAAAGCCGTGACAAGGCTAATGTAACTGGACATTGGACAACTGGACATATTATCATAAATTCTCCCTCTCACAATTCGCGTTAGGAGTTTACAGCTCGTTGTCAGAGCTACTAACCGTAGCGTATCCGACGAGCAATTACTGTCCGAGTCTGTATTTGCATCAGTGAATTCTTGTTTTGTGATTTCATCATAATATTTCTCGAATTTACTTGTATTAGTCATTGTTTTCGTCTTCATTGATTTATTAATATTATCATCTTCTGTTACGTCTGCGATACTTGAAGATTTGAAGCTTGGGGTTTGTGAGTGTTGAACTTTTAGTTTGGTATGAGCAAAGTATGGAATCTCATTCCTATATTGACTTCTGAAGTCTTCTTGAAATCTTTCACTCCCAATCAAAATCAATTAATCTGCCTAGCCTTTTCCCAACTATGTTGGGGTCGGCTTCCAGTCTAACCGGATGCAGCTGAATACCAGTATTTTACATGGAGCGACTGCTTATCTGACCTCCACAACCCAGTTACTGGGTAATACGACACCACTTGGTAAGACTGGTTGTCAGACTTTCAGGCTTCTGACGACTCGTAACGACTGTCAAAGATCCATAAATAACAGCCAGGACTAACGGCTTAGCGTGCTTTCCGAGGCACGGAGGAGTCTCGGTATGTAAATATGGTCACCTATCCACAGACCGACCCCGGCAAGCGTAGCTTAATCTGATGTATCGACCCGTGCGGCTGGTATTACTTAGCCACGAGCTCCTTAAATCTTTCAATCCTATTTGTACATTTTTAACCCAAGGTACAGTCACCTCTTTTAAATTTAAATATGTATGCTGTTCTGTTTAGTTATTTTGTGTGAATTAAACTGATCTATAATTAACCCAATTAACACAGTCGAGGTATTATTATAAAATCAAATAAACTATAACACTATTTACCAACCAATCATAAATTATTTTCACAACGTTTTCAACTTTTATTTTATTCCGTAACTAGTAGACACAAAAAGCAATTACCAATAATACAAATCAACAAACAGGTTTTGTTATAAAACGAAAATTTTATTTACAATTAACTCCATGTTTGCACATTTGTCACCTATTATAATTAGATATTTGATTGAAGAAATGGCACAAATAATTAAAACTATCAACATAGAGATATTACAGTTACTATAACTAGCTATGAGTGATATAAAACAAAGGATAGAAACATTATTTATTTCGTACTTGAATTTACAAATAGTTATGAGTAGCATCTTGAAACATAAGACATAAAATTGAAGGAACATTTTGTGCTACCGAAGCGATTTGCACGAATAATAAACGTTTACAACATGTTAAACAACAAATAAAGATTCTTTGGCTTTTTAGCACAATCCTGACAGGAGCTGGCATGAAACCAAAGTAGGTACTATACTCCGGCAAGGCTGCCCATACAGTCTAGTATTGTGCAGGAATTCATATAACTGAACACACAGATTAATAATACAACAGCTTCAAACTACTCTCAACTCCCTTGCGAAACAATGTGAATACAACATAAATGAACACACTATTCGTTCGACATACAAAACAATATTTAGTTATCAAAGGTCAACACAGTGTAACAAAGTTCTGCTAACAACGATCCATCTCTCAATTCACAACGGAGGAACAACCGCACTGTCTTTCTGTGTCTACAGTTGGAAAACTGCTCGCAGTACAATAGGAAAGTTTTCAATTAATATCACAGTTTCCGTATTTAAAAGTAGAACATTACAAACTTCACTAGTTAGTCCGTGAACTATATACACTCCACTACACGATTCAACTAGAAACAGTAAGTTCTCGATACGTCCGAACACTGGCTTTTGTCCTGTTGTCACCCGAAGTAGTACTGGGCGTTGGAATATCGATATAAACTCCTTGTGTTAGGGTCTGTTTCAGTTTGTATTTGAACTCTTGGCAGAGTTTTGACCGCAACTCCGCGCCCTAACGTGCCATGCGGCATAGTTCGAAGAGGCATTTCTATGGGGAATTCAGCCACCTGTCCGTACATATTAGTGCTCACATGCGGGTACGTATTGGGTACTGGGCGGCCGACATACTTATTGATTTTGGGACTTAGAGCAACGTTGGAGTACATCTCTTGCTTGATTCCCGAATCAACTGTGTCGACTGGTCCAGATAGACTAGTTATATTGATATCGTTATCCACTTCCGATATGCTGTCGTTGAATCCGTTGGGGATTTCCGTGGTGGCTGATACGTCTGGGCCTTTTGGCTGGTCGGATGTTTGTTTGGTCATGATGCAGCGGATGATACCCAAGATGATGCATAGGAGAAGGCTACCAGCGACACCAGCTATGATGTATACGTACATGATGTCGAATTGATCTGTGGAAAAGAAAGAGGTATCAATTTCATGTCAGTGTACCCCGGTAAGGTATTCTATCTTTTAAATTTTTGGACCATTTATCACGTTTTGAAGACGAAGTGAGTGAGGCGTTAGTTTACTATCGAAGCGCTTCCGTTGTGACGATTCAGGACCTACTCTCTGATTGATGTATTTTTGTACTCTAAAATTCTCTTTACTATGTGGTGTTCTTAAGTGAAAATTGTGTCTATAAGTCAGAACAAGCCCGAATTCCAACTAGAGATTAATAGGGTCATCACCGCTAAAGTAAATGGGAGATCATTTCGGCCAAATAAATTACAGGCTTACAAATGCTATTCTATCTACTTAGCTTTACAAAAGGTCACAAGGACTACAAAAGAAGCATTATGATAATTGATTTGAGCAATATTATCTTTTAATAACGAGTTATTGCAAATAATAAAATTATTCATCATAATAATTAGGCTTGATTGCTTCGTTTTTAATGTTTTTAATAAACCCATACAGCATAATTTCTAATCAGAATTAATTGAGAAAATAAATGCGGATTTAATGCAAACAATATGACATAATTAATTGGTGTTTGAAAAGGCTTATTAAACCCGTTTTATGCTGATCTTAAGCCTGTATAATATATCATAAACAATGTAATATTAGGCTCAACACTTATCGTTGTTTAGACAAGGCAGGTAATTTTGCATATTGCGGAGTCCTGTATGTAAACTTGAGCAAGTATACTGCTGTATTCAATAGGGCCTTGAAATAATTCACAGGTTTGGGATAAGCTATAAATTATGAAGCAATATAATGCTTAGTAGGTTATCAAATTATATTGTTATAGTGTTGCCTTCATGAAAATAGAGTATGGTGCAGGAATTGCTGTTCAATATAAATTATAGATCTACAGGATGTGTCAAACGTAGTGACAAGAAGGCTGCCTAGCCTTTTCCCAACTATGTTGGGGTCAGCTTCCAGTTTAATTGGATCCAGCTGAATACCAGTATTTTACATACCGTAACTGCCTATATGACCTCCACAACCCAGTAACTGGGTAATACGATACCCTTTGGTAAGACTGGTTGTCAGACTTTCGGACTTCTGACGACTCGTAACGACTGTCAAGGATCCACGAATGACAGCCGGGGCCAACGGTTTAACGTGCTTTCTGAGGCACGGAGGAGTCTCGGTATGTAAAGATGGTCCAGTAACCATCCCCAGCAAGCGTGGCTTAACCTGATGAATCGACCCGTGCGGCTGTTATTACTTAGCCACGAGCTCAATGGTAGGTGGCCACATATCATTTAAAAAATTCAAATTCTAAAAATTTTATCTGGGCTTCGAAAGTGCGAAACTTTCTAGCCCAGATTATTATTTTTAAAGGATAAAAAAGTTAGTAAAGACAAGTAAACACAAAATCTGAAGCGTTGTAGAGCCACACTGAACGTAAACACTCGTAGGAACTCAATCTTGTACCTACACTGTCAAGGCGTGTTCCAGCCATTTGAACTCGCTACGTCGAAAATTTTATTCATAGGGTCGAAAAATCCAAGTCAATAAAAAATTCTTGATAATTATTATATTTGAGAAATTTTCTGAACTATTGAGAATATCCCAACTTTTAATTTTTTTTTTAAATGATAGGTGACCACTTTCGCTTTACCCCATTTGCTTTTGGACTACTACGTTTGAGATACCTTGTATAGGACCTCTCTTATACATGATTATTTTTTAAGCAGTGCGCAAATTTTTACAGAATGTTCTACCCATGAATATGAGCAGCTTTCACTATGGGACTAACTCTGAAATCGCGAAAAAAAAAATCAGCTGATCAGTACATTTATCTACACCAAACTCGTCAAAATGTAGGGAGCAGTTGATTTTTTTTTCGTGATTTCAGATTTGGTCCCATAGTAAAAGTTGTTTATATTCATGGGTAGAACACCCTGTGAAAATTTGCGCACTGCTTAGAAACTTATCCTGTATATTTAATTTAGATGGATTGATAGTTTCCATCTCCTCCATCAAATCTGTGTCGGTCCCGGAGAAAGAATAGGACCACCCCATTTCGTCCCGTGGGTGTCGTAAGAGGCGACTATTTGACTAAGGGCGCTCAAGACCCAGTGCATACCATATAGCACTTTGGGTCACCCGCGCGATGGCGGGTAAACCATCAGCAATCGCATTCCCAAGGAGGGTTGGTGTCAGGCTGGCGGCCGACTATAAAATTTTGCCAAAACTTCAAGCAACATGATAAGTAAAGATATGATGCGCGATAGGGCTAGGGCGTACCCCACAGGCGACGCGCAGGGGCAGCACCCGGCTCCTGCGGGAAGTGGACAAGGGTTGTTGCACCATCCCGGGCGGGGGCAACGTAAGAAGCGAGCTCGGGAAGTGAGATTGAGGTATGCTAGTTGGAATGTTGGGACGATGACTGGAAGAGCCAGAGAGTTAGCGGATGTATTAAAAAAAAGACGAATAAATGTGGCGTGTTTGCAAGAAACAAAATGGAAAGGAACGAAAGCGAGAGAAATCGGTGAAGGATACAAGTTTTTCTACTGTGGAAGTGACGGGAAAAGAAATGGAGTGGGAATAGTGTTAGACAGTAATTTGAAAGAAGGCGTGATGGAGGTAAAAAGAATTAATGATAGATTAATAGTTGTAAAAGTTATGTTAGAACATGTAATGCTGAATATAATTAGTGTGTATGCACCGCAGGTAGGATGTGATGAAAGGGTGAAAGAGAAGTTTTGGGAGGACTTTGACACAGTTTTGATGAACATTCCGGTGCATGAAGAATTGATAGTTGGAGGTGATTTTAATGGGCATGTGGGAAGAATGAGAGGGGTTTATGAAAGAGTGCATGGAGGATGGGGATTTGGTAGCCTAAATAACGAGGGAGAGACATTGCTGCAATCCGCTACCGCATTTGACCTGGCAGTAGCTAATACTTGGTTCCAGAAGAACGATGGACATCTAATTACGTATAAAAGTGGCAGTCATAAGATCCAAATTGATTACTTTCTAATACGACGCAAGAACTTAAAACACATCAAAGACTGCAAAGTGCTACCGGGAGAAGACCTAGTGGCACAGCACAGACTCCTAGTTATGGAAATGGTCGTAGAAATAAAGCCCAATAAAAACAAAGAGCGACCTCCCCCTAAAATAAAATGGAATATGCTGGAGAAGAATGATTGTGCGAAGAAATTTAAAGAGCGAGTGGTGGATAAAATGATAGATATGGGGGACATGAACGATCGAAGTGTAAATGAATGTTGGAATGAAATGGCGGGGTATATTAGGAGTACAGCGAAATATATTTTGGGAGAGACGAAAGGAAAGGGTACTATAGATAGGGATACATGGTGGTGGTCGACAGAAATACAGAATATGTTACGGGATAAGAAGAGAAAGTTCAAGGAATGGCAGAGTGTAGAAAATGAGAACGTTAGTTTGAAAGCAGAAAAAAAGAGTGAGTATGATGCTCTAAAGAAAAAAGCCAAGAAAGCTGTAGCCATAGCGAGAGCAAAGGCCCAGGACAAGCTTTATGACACACTGGATAATCCAGCAGGCCAAAAACATCTATACCGGCTTGCTAGAGCTAGAGAGAGGAAAACGAGGGATGTCTGTCAGATAAAGTGTATAAGGGATGAAACTGGAACAGTTCTTTCGGATGATGAGAAAATTAAGGATAGGTGGAAGGGCTATTTTGAAAGACTGATGAATGAGGAGAATGACTGGAGTGGTGTGCTTGAGAATAAACCAGTAAATGAGGGGTTAGTGAGAATTATTAGTATGGATGACGTGAGAATAGCAGTTAATGGGATGAAGAATGGTAAAGCAATAGGTCCGGATGGAATACCAGTCGAAGTATGGAAGTTATTACGGGTAGATGGATGGACGTGGTTAGCTTTATTCTTCAATAAGTTGTTGCTGGAAGAAGCCATACCTGACGAATGGTGCAACAGTTCGCTGGTGCCCATCTTTAAAAACAAAGGTGATGTGCTGGAGTGCAACAACTATAGAGGAATAAAGCTAATGTCACATAGTATGAAGGCTTGGGAGAAAGTTATTGAAAGGCGACTAAGAGAAGAGAGTGAAATTTCGCAAAACCAATTCGGTTTTATGCCTGGTCGAAGAACAGCAGATGCCATCTTTGCTATCCGCCAGCTGTGCGAGAAATACAGAGGTGCGCATAAAAACTTGCACATGGTATTTGTTGACCTCGAAAAGGCATACGACCGAGTGCCTCGTGAAGTTTTGTGGTGGGCACTTAAGGAAAAATGTGTACCAGGGAAGTATGTGCAGTTGATTCGCGCGATGTACAGTCGATGCAGTACCCAAGTCCGGTCTACAGTGGGCACTACTGACAGCTTCGATGTGGCTGTCGGCTTGCACCAGGGGTCTGCACTCAGCCCTTACCTCTTTGTGCTGATAATGGATGCTCTTTCTTCGGATATCCAGGAAGAAGCTCCCTGGTGTATGCTGTTCGCCGATGACATTGTGCTGGTTGCCGAGAGTGGCTTAGAGGTCCAGAGCAGATTGGAGGTGTGGTGGAAAAGACTGGAGACCGTTGGCCTGAGAGTAAGTCGGACCAAAACAGAGTATTTGTTTTGTGATTTTGGCGGACTCTCCGGTCCTGTGCCCATATCTCTTGCCGGAACGCCCTTACCGATCTACTCCGACTTTCGGTACCTCGGGTCGCTTGTCCAAGGGGATGGCGAAGTAGACCGAGACATAACGCACCGGATCAACGCAGGATGGATGAAATGGCGACAGGTTACAGGAACAACTTGCGACCCACGGATGCCCCTCAAGTTGAAGGGGAAAATTTACAAGTCCGTGATAAGGCCTGTCGTACTTTATGGATCGGAATGCTGGACAGTGAAGAAGACGGATGAAAAAAAATTGCATGCAGCGGAGATGAGAATGTTGAGATGGATGTGTAGAGTGACAAGAATGAATAAAGTGAGAAATGAGTATATAAGAGGAAGTTTGAAAGTGGCGCCAGTGACAGAAAAGTTGAAAGGAAATCGTTTGTCTTGGTATGGGCATGTAATGAGGAGAGACGAAACGCATGTGACTAAAAGAGTGATGAATATAGATGTTGATGGATGGAGAGGCAGAGGAAGGCCAAAGAAAAGATGGATGGATTGTGTGAGGAATGATATGAAAGAGAAGGGAGTGAATGATAGCGTGACGGTTGACAGGGGAGAATGGAAGAAGAAAACGTGTTGCGCCGACCCCAAGTAATATGGGATAAGGGCAGGAAGATGATGATGATAGTTTCCATCTCCTGAATTTCAAATGACAATGAAAGAACATAAAGTTCGCTTCTGTTAAAATCGTGCACAAACGCGATTTACCACTACTCTGTGACCCATTTGAAACTAGCTTGGGAATCAATACTAATTTAATATGTGATGAAACAACGCTGATGTGGTTTCACTGCTGCTTCGAAAGTTAGTTTCAGTTCTGTTAACACAAGTAGTGTGCCTACAATACTACAGGTATAAGATATCATCACGACTCTAATCCACGAGGGGTTCCACTGCTGGCACACAGGCCTCCTCTCTGTAAAAGTGACGTCCTTCTCACAACAGCGGACGCCAGTTAAAAATATGGTAATGACAAGTAAATAAAAGTCATACGGTGTTTCTTACCATCTTTAGGCAGATGATGTCTTGGTGGTGACGCTGAAGGCTCATCTCTGTTGATGCTGGTGATGTTCAGACTGGTGGACATGGAAGGTCGCTGCGGTGGTACTGCAGCTACTGCTGGCGCGGGAGGAACTGCCGATTCTCCCCACCAGCGGTCGTTGGTCTCATCTGAAAGGAAGATTTTGTTGAGTATCTCATTGGTCGATTGGTTTGCGTTGTTGGAGGTAAATGGATCATTTTTAAGAGATGACTGAGAGATTAAATTATTTCCAGATATAACTAAAGTCTGTTCGTTTTAAATCAATTAAAACAATTGGCCGTGCTACTTTTTCTTAATAAATTTCCAAAATAATTTGAACAGTTTATTAAAGTTAAAATATAAAATATGTAACCGAAACTAATTTCCAATAAACACGACATCAGAATACAATTTACGAAAGAACTTTTGTTGAGCAAACCCAATATTTTCTTCCACTTCACAAATATAAAAGACGAACTATTCTCAAAAGGTTTTTTTTTATCTTTGAGACGAGTCCTTCAAAGAAACGAAAAATAAATTGAGATAATGGAAAACAGTGGGCGAGATTGATACCGAATGAAATATGGAGATATCGTTCTGTCAATAGCAATGCAGAAGTTACTAGACAAAGGGTCAGGAATGGATGCAAAACTCAATTCGTTTATATACCTTTGAATGTATGAGGAATGAGACGCTTTTGTTTGTAATACTGTATGGAGATCAATCTGCCTTGCCTTTTCCCAACTATGTTGGGGTCGACTTTCAGTCTAACCGGATGAAGCTGGATACCAGTATTTTACATGGAGCGACTGCCTATCTGAGCTCCACAACCCAGTAACTGGGTAATACGATACCCCTTGGTAAGACTGGTTGTCAGACTTTCGGGCTTCTGAGGACCCGTAACAACTGTCAAAGATACACGAATGACAGCCGGGACCAACCGAGGCACGGAGGAGTCTCGGTATGTAAAGAATGGTCACCCATCCACTGACCCATCCCGGCAAGCGTAGCTTAACCTGATACTGATAACCTGATAATACTGTATGGAGATATACAGTTTCATTTACATGTGTATCAGTATGCCTAGGGTCTAGGGTTATTCATTAAAATTCTTGAAAATATAAGAGTAGTACTTACTTATTTTATAGGTGTTATAAAAGACTTTAATATGAACATATCCACGGGTAGATACGTGCGAACGGGAGTAGAACCTGTACATCAATGTGGATGCGACCTTGCCGTTAGTAACTAACATTGAGCGAAAGACTAAACTGGACACGGAAGCCACTTTAAACTGTAGGATTAGGAGAAATACTTATATTGTACGAACATCGGATCCATAAAAAAACACGTCTTACCCACTAAAAACAACACTTAACTCAGGATACCAGTTCGATAACATAAATTGTAAAGTTTTAGATATAATACGATTGCTTCAGCTACTTTGTTCAACTTTTCTTGTCAGACCAAACTTAATAAACGTCGATTCAAGACAGCAAGTTGAACATTTCAATGGAGGAAGAAAAGCAATTGCCTTCCGCACTAAGTTAAACTCGGAACGCCGCACCTTTAAGAGATACTGGTAATTTTACCGTCAATATTAAAATTTCCATTTTGATCTTGAAGGAAAATGCAGGGAAGTTTTAAGTCGGTGCCGCCAGGCATCTTTCCAAGTATTAAGAATTGGTGGAGAAACATAAATAAATTAAGATAAAGATAAGACAGAGGGCTGGCCTATTTTTTGGCCAAAGAATCAGCATTACCATACAACGTGGCAATGCTGCCAGCCTTTTGGGCACTTTTCCTGTTGACAGCGATGCGGACGTATGTTTTGATGTCCTTTCCCCTCCTTTTTTATATATCATGTAAATATTATTATTTTAAATCTGTTAGTTTAATTAATATGTACTCATACAAGTAAATAATAAAACAAATGATAATTTGTTAAAAAAAGATAAAGATAATAATTGTTAGTGTTTTCGAGGATAGCACAGAATATCTGATGTCAGACACCCAATTATAGCAAGAGACAATAATGTAGTTTCTAGAGACACAACTCTCATCTCTAATTTCTTGGTACAACAAACAGCAATTAGTTATATTGAAGTACGGCGACGCATCGCATTATGTAGCAATTTGGCAGTTGTAATTACGCTTACTCGTATTCTGATTTATTTTTGTATAGAGTGTGAAATTTAAATTTCTTGTGAATTAACGTTTATTCTGGTATAAATTTTACGTAATAATAATAATGTAATAAGGAGAAATATACAGTTAATTCTAGATATTCCCTAAGGACTAAACCACTAATTAAGAGATAATTATTATTATATATTTTCCATTTAATTTTCTTATGTAAGCAGTTTACATCCACGAGCTCAAAAAAAATGCCATGGCGCATTTTATGAAAAACTTGCTGCGGAGTTTTGGCTATAAACAGAATAATTTTTAATGCAGTGCACAAACTTTCACAGGGTGTTCTCCTCCTTGTCCTTGTCCTCATACCCATGAATATGAACAACTTTCATTATGGGACTTGAAATCGCGAAAAAAATCAGCAGTTTAGTACATTTTATCTACGTCAAAATATAGGGAGCAGCTGATTTTTTTTCGCGATTTCAGGTTTGGTCCTATAGTAAAAGTTAACCTAACCCTAACCCTTTATAACCCTGTGAAAATTTGCGCACTGCTTAAAAACTTATCCTGAAAAATAATTAGAAAAATTATAAGAAAAATTTTCGAAAAGCGAGACCGCTCTAAACTATTCTCCACCACTCAATAAGTCAAAGTTGTCGAAGTCTTTTAGTTTCTTAGAATAGGAGCGCCAAAGATGACATTTTAACGCAAAAATCACGGTGGAAATGTAATACCAAAACGAAAATGGAACAATACCCATAGAATAAGGAAACGATCTTCGCAAACATCCTAACTCCTTTTTCCAAACCGAACTAATAACATTACTAATAGAGTTGGAATATGAATCGTCACGAGCGCTTCGTCTCAAGGAAACCTTTTATCCCATAATCCGTTTTCACACTGACAAAGCAAAGAAGCGCCCTGTCGGGAGCCAAACAAATCCTCGTAGATTGCAAGAGTCCAAATTAAGAGCGGATTAAGCAAATTTCTTCGTTTGTGTCTCATCTCATACACTTTAAACGTCGGATAATACACTTAGTGAAGATGATTTTGATTGTAATCTTATGCTTACCTCATAATTCTTGTTAGGGGCTAATGGGTTAGGTAATATAGAGGAGTTAGTGAAAGGAACTTAAATCTTCTTGTGACTGGCTAATAGTTTTGCCACAGCATAAGCTATTATTATACACGTAGTTCGTGCCATCGGTTTATATTTTATCATGATCATCTGCCTTTTTTTTCTTTTGCGTGGAGAAATGCTCATATGCATACTACACTACCACGGAAAGATAGTGCAGTTATGTGGGACTCAAACCCACTAAAACGCCACCGTGTTCTCCTAGGCCGCTTATGGCGGGAATATGGGCACGCGTTAGCACTCATCCGCGATCCCGCCACAGCTATCCGTCATCGGACCCTCCTCTGGGGAGTCACTGGCGCACCAGAACACATTGCACGGCGTGACCACCCCAGGGACCAAACCAGCACATTGGTGCCAGACGAACACACCCTGGGCACCCTTGGTCTCCCTGCGACGGGTCAGGTCAGGGGCCCCGCCGCCTACTACATTTCGGCCGCAGAGGATAGAGAGAGCGGCCAACGCCATAGCGACACTCCTCCTCCCTTGCGGCCCCACCGCGTCCACCATCAGACGGAGGCGACCCCGTTAAGGCCGCGGAAGGTAGGAAGAGCGGCGCACCGCAATACCGGCACTTCTCTCCCGCCGCGTCCTCCAACCCTCAACTGCGATACCGGGAGGCATCGCGGCTGAGGATGCGATTCGAATGGGATACGACATCGCGGCCCGCCTCAGTTGCGATGTCGCCCAAGCGGCACCGCAATCTACGAGTATTTGTTGGCCGCTACGTCGCGTCGTCGGCTTATCGGCAAAAGCCTTGGCGAGCGGCCCCCTCCTCGAGTTCCTCTTCGCTTCACCGTGGGTGACCAAGCCACGGCTACTGAGGTCCCCCGCCTCGACAATGCGAGAACCCACCGTGGGGGATCATCATCTGCCTAGCCTGGCCTTTACTCAACTATGTTGGGGTCGGCTTCCAGTCTAACAAGATGCAGCTCAATATCAATCGGTCAATATCAATTAAACAATATTAAGAATATTCTTTCTCGTACTTTTTAAAGTTCCGTACCTCAAAAGGAAAAACGGAACCCTATAGGGTTCCCGTTGACTCATGAAAGGCAAATAAAAAAAAACCGAAAATTTTTACTTTGTAATGTTATCACAAAAAAAATATATTTTTGGGATTAGGTACAACGTTAAGTTGGTTTTTGAATAAATTCTTTTTAACTATACGCAACCCTTCATTGTGCATGGTCCGGTACGTACTTGGTCGGTTTTTTAAAATAGGTTACATCTCCAATCAGTTTTAAGATAAAATATTTGTGTTACAATTTCCGAGTTATTTCAGTAGATCAATTACGGCCAACCTAACTTAAATAATATTCAACTATTTTGTATTTTACTTTATAATTGCACTACATCACGATATCCCTGAGGATATCCACTATTATTTAAATAACCATTTCACTAGAATTCCCAACTTTTTACTAAAATAAGTTAATAAATTAGCTTTTACATTCTCTGGTTTGAGCTGAAATAATTAATTCTATTCACTGTGTACTGTATATAACTCAGTAAAATTTATTAGCTATAAAGTTTCGAGGTATATGAAAGCCTTGAAGGCAAGTACTTAAACAGTTTTAAGTGTGAAACGACTGAGTGGTAATGAATAAGTATTTTCTTGCGCTAACTAGGAAAATGAAGCAAAAGATGGCTGGCATTTTAATTATTTCAGTTCAGATTTTTTTTAAAGTCACGTCTTATGGTTGACAGAGATATAAAATATTTCATACTGTGGTTTTCAACGATCAAGGTACCTTACCTAATGTGCCCAGTGAAATAAAAATTCTGTGGCAAACAAATTACAAATTGAGGTCCGCTTCCAAGAATCTTAGCGGCTTGAGAATCCCAATTGTTTTCCCACAGAAGAAGTATCTAATCTTTCTAAACAAATATCATCAATACATAAAATTCTTTGTTTGTTTATTCGATGAAAACCCTGGAAGTACATACAAAAAATCATTCACTGATTTTGTATCAGTGAATGATTTTTCGTAGGTAGGTTAGTACTTATGCACCACGTTACAAAAAGAAACTGCACGCAGAATTATGCGCAGAAACTACATAAAAAGGTAGTCTAATTAATGTAACAACAGTGGTGGCCCAGTTTCAACAGTGGTGGCACAGAGAGGAGCTCGTGGCTAAGTAATAACAGCCGAACGGGTCGATCCATCAGGTTAAGCTACGCTTGCCGGGGTTGGTCAGTGGATGGGTGATCATTCTTTACATACCGAGACTCCTCCGTGCCTCGGAAAGCACGTTAAGCCGTTGGTCCCGGCTGTCATTCGTGGATCTTTGACAGTCGTTACGGGTCGTCAGAAGGCCAAAAGTCTGACAACCAGTCTTACCAAGGGGTATCGTATTACCCAGTTACTGGGTTGTGGAGGTCAGATAAGGCAGTCGCTCCATATAAAATACTGGTATTCAGCTGCATCCGGTTAGACTGGAAGCCGACCCCAACATAGTTGGGAAAAGGCTAGGCAGATTGAGTGGTGGCCCAGTGGTAACGGCCCCGACTTATGAGTTGAGGGTTCGAACCTAGGCAGGCGCTTTACTTTATGTACTTAAATAATTTCATCAGCACTGCTCTCAAAACAGTTAAGGTAAACATAATGAGGGAACCGGCATGTCCTAGAACCAATCATTCGAAGACATGTGACATCCACCAACCCGCACTGGGACCGCGTGGTGGATTACAGCCCACTCCTTCTCGAAGAGAGGAGGCCCGTGTCCCAGCAGTGGGAATATTATGGCTGAGTATGCTATTAAAATAACGAAGCCTTTTTTTTGTGGATGGCAAATCATCAAATGACTTCTCCCGTTCTGGGCGGAGCGGGAGGGCGTGTCAGACTTTTACTGACTAAAACCCACCGGTGTTCCTTCAGTGCCCGTGCCAGGGCCGACTGGGCACGCCACAATTGCGGCGATAAGTCCCCTCTTTGAGGAGTGGTTGGAGAGGCGCCACGGCGTCCTCACCTTCCGCCTGACGCAGGTCCTCACCGAACACGGTTGTTTCGGGAGGTTCCTGTTTCGGATAAGGCGGGAGGAAACGCCCGGGTGTCACCATTGTGTGGATCGCCCGGAGGACACGGTGGAGCATACAGTGGAGGTCTGCCCGGCTTGGGCGGAGCACCGCCGTGTTCTCACGGAGGCGAGTCCAAACATGGTCCAGGCCATGGTGCGGAGCGAGAGTGCATGGGAGGCCGTCACCTCCTTTTGCGAAGCAGTAATGCTCGCGAAGGAGGAAGCGGAACGCGTGACGGAGAGGCAGCGGCCGCGCCCTCGCGCCCCTAGCCGCCGTAGGTGACGCCCTGGGCGGCGGGAATTGATCGTCGATTCCCGGCCACCGTAGGCGCGGGCTTGCGGACGACGAGTAATGGGCAGCTCGCCGTCCGGTAAGGACCAGGCCCGGGTCGACGGCGCTTTGTGTTCCAAGCGCGCCTCAAAGAGATGTCAGCAGTGACGGGGTCAATTGGGCCGATGCCGCCGGGGTCGCGGGTAGTTCGAAAGAGATACCGTGGCCCTGGCACGGGCAACTGAAGGAACATGGGTGGGTTTTAGTCAGTAAAATCTGACACGCCCTCCCGCTCTGCCCAGAGCGGGAGAAGTCATTTGATGATTTCCCATACACAAAAAAAAAAGAAAAAAAAAGGGCCACGGTATCTCTTTCGAACAACCCGCGACCCCGGCGGCATATTACGAAGCTTGATAAGTTATTCTAAATAGATACTTTAAACTGTAATAAGCTTTACTACATCCTTGATATTTTAGTAACCTTCATATTTTACCTCGTCTTTTATGAATACAAGGAACAAATGAAACATTATTCTACTGGGTAACAAGTACCCTCAAAAGCGGAACAAAGTTTTAAAACACATTTTTCATTTTAGCGGGATGTCTGGTCTGAGGCATTGTAACTCCTTTATTTTGTCAAACAACTTCTTGGTCTCTAAAATAAACAGGACTAAATGTATTTAGGTAATAACTTTCTGGCTGTAAAGCTTTATAAAGACAGACTTTATAAGTCTAGAGTTTAGTAAAATTAAAATATAGAGCTACACTGTTTGTAGGTTTTCTTGATCTTGAAATTCGCCAATTCACCTTGTTTTTTGCAATTGTGAATAAGAAATTGTAACAAAAGTGTATCAGCAATCGTTACAGTGAAGTTTTGAAATGGTATCTATCTTCAAAAAAGTACTGGCTATGTCTACGGATATCAAATTGTTTTTACTTTGAACTTAGGTACACGAATATCAAGAAATGTATCTCACCTAAATATTACCTATCCCGTCTAAAACCGCAACTACACTAGATTTCATTGTTTTAAACACTCCATGAAAAACAACATACTCTAAACTTTAAACGTAGGTAACATCCAAACTACAGCTCGCTTCAGTAGCTCAAAACTTAAAACCGTGAACAACGATACCACTTGACAGCGAAAATTTATACTCCAGCTTAGATTACCTTACATTGTGAATTATCCTTACAAACTTTATGGCACAACACCTTTATGGGCTGGCAATAAACAGCGTACACCTCGGGCCATTCAAGGGGTCATTGAGAACATCGAACTTATAAGGTTACCGTACATGGAGATATCTGAGGAAAAGATGGTTGGATTTTGTGAGGAATTATATGAAAGAAAAGCGAGTGAATGACAACGTGACAGTTAATAGGAGAGAATGGAAGAAGAAAACGTGTTGCGCCGACCCCAAGTAGCATGGGACAAGGGCAGGAAGATGATAATTACATGGAGAGACCTGAAGTGAGATTTGAACAGACGAACGTGTGCCAGATCGGTCCGACCCATAGATATATTATTTAGAGTTAGTGTGCATCCACACTGCCGGCCTAGCACGGTGGCGACGACGGGCGCGAAATATCAAACATATGAAACCGCCGTTTGCGTCCATAGTGTAGTGACAAAGGCGGGCGCCTAGCGCGACGGGCTCGAGCGAGATAGCGCGCGTAGTTTTCAAACGTTCCTATCCACGCGGTATGGCCACACTACGGGCCTAGTTAGCAACGAGAAAATGCGCGGGTGGCGGGCAGTGATGCCAACTTAGTGCTTTCGGTAGTACTAGATCTGATGCATTTTCTGTTAACTCAATGCTTAAAAATAGATTATATTTACTATGGAACTTGAGCGGACAGGTATGGCTTTATTATTCCCGTAACTTGTATTTCAATAACATTTTGTATTGTTGTAAGTTTATACTTTTTTTTTGTAAGTTTGTAACTTCTCTGGTGATTTTAGGTGACATTTTATTCAGGATGTAGGTAGTCAAACTTTGTTACGGGCTACGTAGTGAATTTTTTTTTTACTAGATAGCCCTTAGTAATACTTAGTTTGCAACACCTGAAAAACGTCATAAACGTTACAACAGTTCGCTCGTCACTGTGGCCACCGCACGCCCCCGCCGTCGCGCCCGCCTTAGACCCTAGTCACCGCGCATTCACTGTGGACGCACACTTAAGTTTGTAGGAGGAAGGAAAGTAATACACATGGTTGTGGTTTACGCACTGACGTTTTATTTTAAACTCAAAGTGACAACAAGGCTGGGCTTATGTCATCGTGACAATTATGTCACGTCATAATATTAACCAATCGCAGCTATGGCTGCGTGCATGCACAATAACTTCTTATTCAATTTTTTTCTGACTGGTTGCGTGTAAACACGAAAAGACTCCACAAGGTAGACCGATGACCTAGTGCAGGTCGCGAGAAGCGGGCAGTACAAGAACGCAGAAAACACAGGAGCTATCCTCGTGTCATTGCCTTAGGAGATCTGTGTCCAGCAGCAGACGTCTTCTGGATGAATGATGATGATGCTAGTAAATACTCCTTTGTAGCGGTGTAAATATTGAGGCCGTAAAGGTTAAACACCCTACGGAATTTGTTGAGGCAATCCTATAGTTTTTCGCCAACACAACTTTTAGAGACAGCCCGGATTCCCTGATGATAGTCATTTGTTTAAGCGTTCGGTATAAAGAGTTTGTTGTATAGCTATTATTTTGATGGTCGATGTTAGTTAGGTCGTGTTTGTGATTGCGGATGTGGTACCCACAGGTCAGTTTGGAACAATGTTTGCTTGATGATTAAAGAGAATTGACTTTTCTGTTTTAATCGCATCATTAACTAGAATTACAGTTTTTTTTTTACAACTAGTTTTGTCCGCGATTTTGTCCGCCTCAGAAGTTTTTACCTCGATGCACCCTTTCATGGAAACTTCTCTTAGTGCATCTCTAGCCACCGTCTAACGAAATTTTCATCTAAATGTCCTTATAGAGGAGGTCCTTAATTCAATTAAATTAGAAGGGCTAATTTCTATTTTTGCTAAAAAAAAAACAAGCTATGCGTCACTGTCATGTTAAAAACTAGCCCTTTGCTCCAAAATCCAATACTAAAGTACATCTCATTTTCGTACAGGACACATTTCCAGTATAATTTTAAGTCATGGTTAATGGTTTTTCTCCATTACTGAAAAATTGTTTAACATGGAAATAAGCCCCTTTGAAAAATCACTCCTCAAATTTTTATCTTGAGTGGATTATTTGTTGGTTCATATCAGTCACGAAATCACTCGAAATTGTTTTTGTTATTATTTACGACGGTTTTTTCGCTTTTATTTTTAGGACTAAAGAAACATAAAAATTCGAGTCGGTTAGGGTAAGATTCACAGAACGCACTTTGATTTTACTTTGCTAAGTGTTTCATTTGAATATTACCTACATAGAAATATGGTTATTAATCGCTTATAAGCATAATTATATACGAACATTATACACATAGGTACGTATGAATTCGTATAAAACGCTTATTTTACTTAAATAACACACATAATCAGCCTATACTGTTCCCACTGCTGGGACACAGGCCTCTGTTCAATGAGAGGGAGTGGGCCATAATCCACCACGCGGGCCAAGTGCGAGTACTGTTACTTTACTTACCAAAGTAAATTCAAGTCTGTGAATCTTGCCCTGACTATTTACTGCCAAATAATAGTTTCCTATCTAAGTTTGCCAGACAAAGTCCATCGTTAAAGTTATCAGCAAAATTCACAACTAAACATGTCGCTGTAGTCCATTCATTATGTCGAAAAAACTGACATAAATCTTTTCATATTAAGTATGCCAGTACTTTATCGTCACTTCAACACGCATGTGTAGAATATTCTTTAGAAAAAATGATTACTTTTTTTACTAAAATCAGATGAGATGGGATAAAAATAGGTCGTATTCACTTGACGTAAGCCCTATTGACTCTTAACAACTGCCATCTAAATATAGCTATCTGAATCGCTTCTCCTGCCAAGTACCTGGCATCTGGTAGCTTAATAGGCTAAAAAAATAAAAAGCACTTACCAACTTCATCGTGCTCAAGATCGGACACGTCGTGAGCAACCTCGTCCTCTTCAGGGGCACTCTCGTACCTCTCCTTTAACACCGTACGTGGAACTACGAAGAAAAATAAACTTTATGAATAGTGAAGCAGAGTTTAATTTAAATGAGGGTGTAGTATCATTAAGGGGATGTTAATTTTAGACTTTTAGGGTGCTCCATGTTTGAGTATTTTTGTTTTTCAAGTGTGTCAGAGTTTTTATTTGGTAGAACAAGCAGCGTCGGTCGAACGTGACCTGATGTTGACGTCACTAGACTTATGTTTTTTTCACAAAATCCGCGCCATTTTTCATGCTGTCTCAAGATTTTTATTTTGGAATCTTATTGAGTTTTTTAGATGGAGGTTTGACAGCTTTCTATTCGTTTGTGTTCGTCTATATTTGATACTTTACGTAGCTGTAAAAGAAATATTTGAATAGATAAAACGCCGAAGGGGTGGTGAACAGTGAATTGTATTTCGCTGTTACTTGGAGAATATTTTTCTGGGGCCTTTGTGCAAAAACGGCTTTTGATTTTATCGAAACGAGATTAAAAATACTTACTGAAATTTGCACAATAGACCCAATTATTTACATTTAAATATGCGATTTATCAATTCAGATTTTCTGAATTAATTTGGTATGACAGTATATTTGGCTATTGAGCCTTACTTGAAATAACGTTTAAATAAAATCGACGAAATGTCGAAAACAGAACGCAATTTTTTCAAGTGAAATATATACAAGTCTTTGTATGAGTGAGTACGTACAGTATGGATTTTAGGCAGTGGTTTTAGAAGTGATTATAATAATCTCTAAAATTTACATATTTTGGGGTGAGCCTAGGTTAACTATCGGCCATATTCCAAACTTCAGAATTGCTTACCTAGAAGTAGGGAGAGAAATTGAATTTATGAAGTTCTAGCTCATTATGCTGATGCTCGAATCATCATTATTCTCCTGTCCTTATTCCAACGCAAAATCACTTTTTCGTTTCGTCATTCTTTCTAGCCATATCATCTTTCACACAATCCATCCATCGTTTCTTTGGTCTTCCCCTGCTCGTATAGCCATCCACATTAATACTCAAAACTTTGCTGACGACATTTTCCTCATTCCTCTACATCACAACATCATGCCCACACCATGACAACCGATTTCCGCACAACTTTTTAAACACCGGTCTCACTTTCAGACTTCCTCTTATATCATCATCTGCTTAGTCTTTTCCCAACTATGTTGGGGTCGGCTTCCAGTCTAACCGGATGCAGCTGAATACCAGTATTTTACATGGAGCGACTGCCTATCTGACCTCCACAATCCAGTTACTGGGTAATACGATACCCCTTGGTAAGACTGGTTGTCAGACTTTCGGGCTTCTGACGACCCGTAACGACTGTCAAAGATCCACGAATGACAGCCGGGACCAACGGCTTAACGTGCTTTTCGAGGCACGGAGAGTCTCGGTATGTAAAGATGGTCACCCATCCATGGACCAACCCCGGCAAGCGTAGCTTAACCTGATGGATCGACCCGTGCGGCTGTTATTAGCGTACCTAACACCACACATCCCTCTTAGCATTCTCATCTCAGCAGCATGCATAGCCTTTCATTTATTCCTTTTGTGGCCCCACATTCTGATCCTTATAAGACAGGTCTAACCATTGTTTTATAAATCTTCCCCTTACGTTTAAGGGGAATGTGGGTGTCGCAGATTGTTCCAAAAACCTGCCGCTATTTCATCCATCCAGTGTTAATGTTACACTGTACTGATGCTCGATATCATTAAGTAAAACAGTAGCTATACTTAGGTTCCCAAAGTGTAGGCCTTTCTTAGGTAGGCCTACACTTTGGGAACCTGTTTAAAAACAATTTACTGATATTTTTTAATGTTTCCATCGACCGTACCGTACAATAATATTCAAACAGCAGTTCGTATCGTTCCAAAGGTATTTTGCATTATCAACGGTCCGATTAGCAAACAGAATTGTGACGGAAACAGACAATATTGGTCCTGGGATGCAAATTTGTTTCGATCTTCGGTACAAAAAGAAAGGGAGAGTCTTATGAATGGTCCAGTTGTTATGATACCTTTGTTTGGATTCTTGCTCGGCTTGAACTAAAGAGTGTGGGTATACAGGGTGTATGTGTAAACCATAGATATAAGAAATAAGGAGATATGCCCAGTAGTTTAAAATGTATCGGAACACCGTGTCTCCACAATTTGTTGTTTTTCATGATTTTAAAGACAAATATAGTAAAATACTTGTACTTGCATATGGAAAGTGATTCCAGAATTTCTATAGTTTCAGTTTTGGCTTCGGTTTTCACAAGAAACCACTGAACAACACGGCATTCTTATAATTTGTCACGATCACAGTCGAAAGCGCACTAGTTCGCGGAGACGGCCATTTGACTATGAATGGTTAATACTGATCTCGTCGCGCGGACACAGACACGCCCCCTTGCCACTTCTCCTGTTTTTTATATTTCTATGGTGTAAACAGTGGCAATCTTTTAAGGGGTCACTGTACTCATTATTATGAACAACATTTTCTATGGGGCCAAACCTGAAATTGGGGAAAAAAAATCAGCTATTCATTAGATTTATGTTAGCATAATTCGTCAAAACAGCTGATTTTTTTTCGCGATTTCAGGTTTGGTCCCATAGTAAAAGTTATTTATAATGACCCCTTAAAATATTGCCACTGTTTACACTTACACCCTGTATAGAAAGGTAAGCTGTCTAACCATTCTTTGCAGGTACCTTTTTTTTTTCAGGAAAATTGATGTGCTTACCTACAACTTATATAGGTAATAATAAAAATCAGGAGATATTTTACATTCTATCGGAATGTTGGTCTTAAAAGAAAGAAAATAAATTAAAATTTAACATTTTATAGGCTTTATAAAAACAATCTACAAATTATGTTGTAGGTAATAATATCAACAATACATAGATGTGTTATGTGTAAAACAAAATTGGCACATTGCCCGCGGCAGTACATTAGCCTAACAATGTTAAAACTGTTTCTCTGAATGTAAATGGCCAGCTACAAATAATTTATTAACGTTGAATAATGTTTAGAGAGGTCCTTTTCTACGCCTACCTGTGTTAATAATTTATCATTAATTCATGAGCTTGTTCTTCTTCAAAGAGGCCATCAAGAAGAAGTTTTTTTTTTTATGGATGGCCAACCTAACAGTTAGAATGATGTCAATTTGTCATCATAAATCTATGATAGGCTGTCACAGACGTCTATGGACAACTACGATAATCTTCGATAGTCTTATAGCGCTACAAGGTACTTTTAGTGCGTGGTCAAAATAGGAACTAATGCTGTCACCTTTTATGGAACGAAATTCTTTAAGGAGGCTAGTGGGAGGAGTAAATTAATAGAAATCGTCACGCGACGAAAAAGCGTTAAACCCGAAAAAGTCAGTTTCAAGTGTCAATAGTTTTTGTTTTTTAATACAAAGCCATCTAGAATTTTTTTTTTTGTTTTTGTGATGAGAAAAACAAGTTTTTAGCTCTTTATTAAAAAAAAACAGAAACAAAAACTTTTGACATTTGCAACTTGAGACCATACTAGATGACTCTGTATTAATATAGTTTGTTTTTTTGTTTGAACGCGATAATCTCTGGAACTTCTAGTCAGATTTCAAAAATTCTTTTTGCATTTAATAGCTCAATTCTTGAGGAAGGCTAGGCTATATTTATCATCACGCTACGATCCTTAAGTGCCGAGCAAAATGAAAAAAATCAAAAGTATGCTAAGCGAAAACGAAGTAATAGCGCGGGCAGGCGATGCATTGCGACGGAGTGGATCGGGGGAGCAAGAAATTTAATTTAAATAATTTAATATACAGCGAAAGGAACTTCGTTCCAACTGGATTTTTTTAATACATTTCACAAAACAATTGCACAAATTTTTAGCAAAAGCACCCCATGACAATGTAATTTGAACGCCCAAAGATCCTTGTACATAGTTAAATTATGTCACGAAGTCGTGTCTTGGAGCCTTTATGTCGTTAATCATAAGGTTTAAATTGCAATAACTAACACGCCTTCGTGAAATGGTTTAACTATAGCAGAGTATGTACCTGATCGGCACTATACCTACCACTCAAACCAGAATACAGCAACGCTGTTTTGCGAAGAAAACTGGTAAGTATATTGATTTTATTAAAATTCATAATATTATTTTATAGGACAAGGATTCCAACTTGAGCCAGTTTCCAGTTTACAAAGTTCTTCTTGGTATACAAATGTTCAAAGTAAGCTGGAATTTCTGTGCACATGTATTGTTGCTTGGCTTGGGTACAATTCGTGTCACACATGCAAGTAACATTTTGCAATAAAAGCTAAGATAGACCAAAAAAGGTATACGAATTACTAACTTTTAACCGCGGCTTCATCCGCGTGGTAGTCGGAAATTATCCCATGGGAACTTACTACCGGGATAAAAGTATCATGGTCTACCCGTGTGCTTAATTTCTTCCAAATCTATTCAGCCGTTAAGGCGTGAAAATGTAACTGACAGACGGACAGAGTAACTTTCACATTTGTAATATTAGCATGGATTTGGTAGAAAACCCTCGACTTTATTAACAAAATTTTCTCAAAAACACTCTGATAAATATTAATCATCCATTAATTAAAATATACAGATGATAACTTCGTCCTACTGTTCGGAAAAATAGCATTAACAGAATTTCGCATACACAACCAATTTATGAGTACCAGTAACCAGTATAGAATGAAAAACTCACTAGAAAGAGCTTTACAAAATATCAACAAAAGCAGAGAACAATCAAAAAGGTATTATGATGTTTCAGCAAAGGAAAAAAATACAAAACTGGAGACATGGTATATCTAAATCAGCATCACAGACTACGTAAAGTTTTGTCCCCAATCTGGAAGGGACCCTACTTATGCAGACTCACGGAAAAACTAACGTCACCCTACGTGTTAACAGAAAACGCATAAAATAAAATAAAACGAGTCTGAATATTTCCAATGTTTTAGACAGTTTTAAATTCTATTTTATTTGCTAAAGCAAATATCCTATATCCCTATGTTTTAACACCATCTCAACAAATTGGTATCAATTTGGTTGGGCAATTAAGTGTCACAGACACCTGCATTAATGTTGCCAAATGGCAGTATGTACACAGTTTTATTGTTAAACTTCTTAAGGCTGTTTTATTGTTGTGCTGTTATAGGTACGAATCAATTTGATTTCAAAACTTAGAACTGCAAGTCAATATACATTAAGATTTTGTTATAAACTAATATTTAAAAAAGGGGAAACAGTATTATGTCTATCTTGATCTTTTCTATTAAAGCACACAAAATAAAACAATTGAAGTGTTAGAACCTATTTCACGATGTCCGAATAGCCACTGCTTACCGAATAAATTTAATAATGGAACAGAGTTTGTATGAAATTATCTGCCAAGTAAGTTAATAGGAACTTAATCGTAGGTGGTGAAACAAGCCCTTACTGTTCGTTCCATAGAAATATAAAAAAAAATATTTTAGCTACATGTTGTTTATTTTTATTATAATATTTTCTAGACATGTCGTTTTTTATTTTCAGGACAACAAAAAATTTAGTACAATAATAAATAGAAGAATCGATAACTTTACGATTTAGTCAATCACTAGCGTATATGTAAAATTAATGTCTTTTGCCACAGTATATTCAAAGGGCCGATGTTTTTGTGTGAGTAAGCTGTTCAGTGCATGGAAAATACACGCTGCATTTGATGAGATAAGGTTTATATTTGATTGTGTAGTACGTTCCGATTTTTGAAATGCGGGTGTGTGCGCGACTGCGCATTTAGTGCTTTTACTGAACTGCATGTGTGGCCAGTGGTGGGGACAAAGTGGAGACACGGTGTTCCGATACATTTTAAACTAC
The DNA here is from genome assembly GCA_946251885.1 of Cosmia pyralina. NCBI lineage: Eukaryota > Metazoa > Arthropoda > Insecta > Lepidoptera > Noctuidae > Cosmia > Cosmia pyralina. Next base: position 20,041,757 of record OX276350.1, on the reverse strand, counting down.
TGGGCATATCTCCTTATTTCTTATATCTATGGTTCGTTCTTTCGCTTCTATCTACTAACCAAGATATTATGTTCCATCGCGGACATTTGCGGCGAACCACTTTTCGAACTTATTGCTAAGGTAATAAGGTTCACCGCAATTGTCCGCGACGGTACATACACAAGCATCACTCGGAAAAACAAAATCCTTAAGAAAATAAATAAATAATAAGCTCACTTATAAAGAACGACCAATTTTGGAGATACCTCTATAACAAACCAACCAAATAAATGTAAGCCAACATTTCATTATGAAATAAACATCTCGGAAACAAAAGTGGTTGTAGGGAAACTTGCACATTATGATAAAAAGGACTCTTCTTAGAGCACCGCTGAAAGGCATCCACTATACTACCAGATAATAAAGATGGAAGGAGTTTCGACTGTCCGGGTTGGCTTCGCATTTTTATAACACGGATTTATTGCTGGCGAAGCGAGTCTTCAAAGTATAATAACTAGAAACGCTTTAAGCATATAACTCAATCGATAAAAACAGTATTTATGGTCAGATTTCATAACGATGCCATAAAGACCAAAATTAAGAAAATGTTGGTCCTTGCAGTTCCTAATTTAAAATTTTCTTCTATTAAATTTAACAGCGGAAAGCCGTTTATAAACATACAAATAATAGGAGGCTTTGCTGTTAAATTAGTCCCAAATATTTTATAATTTATTATGATGTTTATTTTACTAACTGCAGTGGAAATTATTATGGAACAGTGTTAAACAGAGAACACGTTAACTTTCGTTTGGGCTTACACCTTAATTCTCTATTCACAAACAAAGTCACAAACGAAAGTTAAGCCCGAAAGTAATGTGCCGAATTTCGGTAATGCATCGTCCGGTTAATGGCATTTGAAATTCGTTTCCGTGAAAACCAAATGGATATTGAATTCATCCGTGCCATATTATGTATGCACTGATAAGGTGTCTATTTGTTTATTTTGTGCATTGCGGTTGCGGTTTTCAATTTCATTTTAGAATAAACCTTTTAACATTTATTTACAAAAAATGATATTTTAAGCAAAACTGCTATTTATATTAGAACACTAGGGCCATGGGGTCCGAGTGCTCTTTTAGTTTTTCGGGACATCGCCAAGCGGTTGGTCGACTCTACACGTGACCAAAGGGCTGGCCTATTTTTTGGCCAAAGAATTACCATTGCCATACAACGTGGCAATGCTGCCAGCCTTTTGGGCACTTTTCCTGTCGACAGCGATGCGGACGAATTTTTTGATGCCCTATGATTATTTCCCCTCCTTTTTTATATACTTGTAATTACATATTTTTTGTTTTTAAGATTGTTAGATTTTAAATTATGTAAATATTCATGGATAATAAAAATACTTAACTAATTCATCAAACAAAAAAAAAATATTAGAACATATTTAATAGTTGTTAGGGTTTCGTATCTCAAAACGAAAAACGGAACCCTTATAGGATCACTTCGTTAACCGTCTGTCTGTCAGTCTGTCAAGACCCTTTTTCTCAAGAACGCGTAGAGGTATCAAGTGAAATTAATATTAAATATGTAGGTGTATGGCTGCTTAAAGTTTTAAAAATTTAAGCTTCTAAGTAAACGCAAAAAAAAAATTCGCTCATTTTAAATGCGACATATTTTGATACTCACAAGAAAATCAAAACCCGTACTAACCGTAGGTACTTCCTGTTGACCTACAATCATGAAATTTAGCAAGAAGCAAGGTCTCACAGCACAAATAAACATAAGAGTCCGAAAACCTTTAATTAGTAGTTTTTGACCAAAAAAATAAAGTTTTTGCGATTACAAAAAATTTACCGTGACGTATATCAATGTATGGGAGAACATGATTGTGTTTCAACTAGGTATAATGTTAAGTTTGTTTTTGTAATGCTTTAATCAGAATTAGAATAATATTTACGTAAATAATAACTAATACCTAATTAATTAATATAAATAACATAATTTTATCCTACCTAAACTGTCGATTGGTATGTACCCAAGAGACTGGCGGCATTGCCACGTTATATGGCTTGCCTTAGGGCAAGTTAAAAGTTTGTTTTTTGGATATATTCTTTTCAACTACGGAACCCTTTATTGTGTATGGTCCGACACGCACTTGGACAATTTTTTTAATGTATGTCTTGTAATTTATATTAGGACCTAAAAGTAAATTGTACTAAAATAAGTACGTACCTAGGTAAGTATTAATAAAAAAAAAACTACTACTAACTACTTTGCCTAAACCAACAATTTTTAAATTTAATAAAACCTGTATTTCCAGCAATTAAATTGTTCTTAATTCTATTCTATAGTCCTTTTCTAGTCTGTAATGGACAAGATTAATGGCTGGTCTAGATTGATCTAATTGCGAACGTTGAATGGTATTAGGTTCTTGTTGCTATGAAATTAACGTTACAACTATGTTGAGGTTTGCTTTCAGTCTAACCGGATGAAGATGACTAGTTGTCAGACTTTCAGGCTTCTGACGACCCGTAACAACTGTCAAAGATTCTCAAATGACAGCCGAGACCATCGGTTTAACGTGCTTTCCTGGCTACTCTTCGTATGTAAAGATGGTCGGGTGACCATCTCATCGGCGAACCAACCGCGGCAAGTGTAGCTTAACCTGAACAAAGCCCCCCAATTAAGTACGAACATGTTGGAGGTTAGAATGTGCGAAGCTAAGCTAACAAAAGAATAAAAAATATTGATCTCTATTCTAGAGAATAACGATTAACATTCTTTATGTCTAGAAAATTTCAATATTTTATTACTTGGTATTAAATTCTTTTCAAAAGGACCCCGTACCTGATATAAAACAAGTATCCTATTATCCTCTTATTCGTCCGTTTATTCTTAGCCAAGTTTACTTTATTTAAGAAGACATCGTCGTTCCTTTCTGAGAATGTAATATTTTTGATACTTTTTTTGAATCCTCTAATAGATTATAAATAATCGTATTATGATTAGACGTACCATATTTTGATTCCAAGAACCTCATAGATTTTTTTAGAAGTACTGGTATATCAAATTCAAATTGCTCTAGGCCAAACGACTTAAGAGATTCAGTTTGCTATAGAAATTACATTTTTTGACCTCAATAAGTTTAAATGTATTCCGTAAGAAATGACGAAAATGTCTTGTATTTCCGTAATTTAACTTTACGAGACACTTATTAACGAGAAAAACGAACCTCCCAAATGTTTTTTCATAGTCTTAATACTGCAAACGACACGCCCGAAGCTAAAATTTCGAAACGGGCTGAATCAACTCCTGACAAATCTTTGGATTTTATTTCTTTTCTAATTTACTTTTTACTATCCGAAGGGATCTACGAATCTGTACAGAATGTTAGTATTTATGACTTTGGAGACGGATTTCATTAGGCCTATAAAGATCTAGGAAATTCTGGTCTTCTGATCGTCAGTAAACAGTTAGAACTTATCGCCTGAATTCGCATGTATAACTCTTTAACGATTAATAAAAGCTGTAGAAGCTATTCTCTCGACTTTATATCTGTGATGCCGAAGTTGCGGGACACGTAATGAGGATCTACGTTAACTGGGAGTATAAACAAGGCTAGGTATTATAAGGACTCCTTGTCTCAAGTTACACGTGTCGTGTTTCGCCGAGTCACAAATAGGTGAAGTAGTTTCGTTTTTCTTTTCTTAGTTCTGTGTTATTGTAGTTGTTTTAGCCGGCTGTAATAGCAAAGTTGTAGTTGATTCTCTCGACGATGAATATATTTGGTTTAATCCATTTTTAGGGTTCCGTACTAATATAGTAAAAAGGAACCATTATGGTGCGGCTCAGTCTGTCTGTCTGTCTAACCATCTGTCACAGCTGGATATCTCAAGAACTACTAATGCTATCAACTTGAAATTTGGATCAGTTTTAGGTCACGTCCGCTCAACTATTTTGCAAATAAGAAAGAAATAAAAATGTATATTTTTTTTTGTTTTTGCAACAGGGACTGAAAGGGGGTCTTAAAAATTTGAAGTGGGGCTACTAGAGGTATGGGGTGTGTGGGTAGAACTGTTTCAAACATTTTTTTTCTTTTTTTTTAGGCCGCACAGTTTTCGACTTTTGATAAAAAATAAAAAAAAGTATCGTTCCGTCTCCGAAGTTTGCATAGAGAAAAATCTGAAATTATTGTATGTGATAGAAGTATATGTAAAGATTACAGGGAAAATAAAATGATGTCTCTAAATTGCTCACTTTTTCAGAAATCGGAACGGAACCCTCGGTGCACGAGTCTCGTACCTACAGATTTTGGTCTCAAATAAGAAAAGGACTGATTATGATAATGTCTTCAATATTATCATACAGATAAACTACATACACACACATACTCATAGACATTAATAAACCCTTATCCAACGATTAAGTACTGGCAGCTCATTTGTGGCGGCTCTTAGCTGCGCAGCTTAGAAACTCAAATATGGGCAAATGTCAATATTGCGAGTTATACCAATTATAGAGTGCCAAGTGCTTATCTTGAACTAAATCTAAATGGACTGAATCTTATAGTTGGCAATTATTTGGGTCTGTAACTAGAGCTGAACTTGACAGATTCAAGATATTATATATTAGTAAATCTGCGTGTATTGTTAGTACAGGTCAAGTTTTCAACGACTACGTATAATCAATTTTCCACTTTTTTTGGGTTCCGTAGTCAACAAGGAACCCTTACAGTTTCGCTATGTCTGTCTGTCTGTCTGTCTGTCCGTCCGTCCGTCCGCAGCTTAGCTCAGAGACTCTTAGTACTAGAAAGCTATAATTTGACATGGATATATACATATTTATCACGCCGACAAAGTGGTAAAACAAAATAATTAAAAAAAATTTTTTTAGGGTACCTTCTGTATACGTAAAATGAGGATGTTTTTTTTTTCTCGTCTACCCCATGGTGTGGTATATTGTTGGATGGGTCTTTTAAAAATATTGCGGGCTTCTATAAACAATTTTTCGATTTAGGGATCCGTTTCTGAAATAATGTGCTTTTTAGTGCAAATTTTTGTTAGTCAAGTGTCTCCCCCTGCCAGCTAAACTGATAGTTTTGGATGGGTGAAAAATTCATGGTAGTAGTATATATCGAAGTTAAAAGGAAAACTATCACAGCTAAATATTTTTCAAGTTTACGGGTAATAGTCAACCAACTTGTAAAATGTACTTGGAACTGTAAAAAATTCGTACAAATTCCATTAAAAATTACTTATATAACGTTGTTAGCTGTGTAAAACAGGTAGTAAATATAAATTTATGAACCATGTAAAAATATACAAAATTAAAATCATAACATTCTTATTATTGATGATTTCTAAATTATTAATATTTACGGTCGAATAACGACGTGCGGCGGCGTGCACTACGCAACCCTATTACTGCGCGTGTCCCGACACGCACTTGGCCGTATATTTTATCTATTGAATCGAAATAATGTTTCTAACCCATCAAGATCAAGAAAATTTAATCACTTGCAGATCATTGCCAAACACATTTTAAATTGTATACATATATGGAAATTCACGAAATATACTCACAAATTCATGAGGAGCTTGTGGCTAAGTAATAACAGCCGCACGGGTCGATCCATCAGGTTAAGCTACGCTTGCCGGGGTTGTCCGTGGATGGGTGACCATCTTTACATACCGAGACTCCTCCGTGCCTCGGAAAGCACGTTAAGCCGTTGGTCCCGGCTGTCATTCGTGGATCTTTGACAGTCGTTACGGGTCGTCAGAAGCCCGAAAGTCTGACAATCAGTCTTACCAAGGGGTATCGTATTACCCAGTTACTGGGTTGTGGAAGTCAGATAGGCAGTCGCTCCATGTAAAATATTGGTATACAGCTGCATCCGGTTAGACTAGAAGCTGACGCCAACATAGTTGGGAAAAGCCTAGGCAGATTGATACTCACAAATTCATCATCCAACTCTTGGCATACAACGTTTTGTCATACGGTACTAATCAGTTTACGTATATCTGTCTACTCAGCTTATAGTTTTACTTTAAATTTCCTTTTCCTTCATCTCAGGCTTTCACAGCTTATTCCTCTTCTATGTAGATTCTCAGTCATATACCCTAATCTTCTATCAAAAATAGTACATTTTTATTCCCAGAACAATAAGCATCCCCGCTCAAGCGATTCTTTTTCCGTTGCCAAATGCAATAGACATTTCTGAGAAAATATGTAGATAGATGATAACAATTTCTTTGTATGTATGGTCACTGGCTTAGTAAACTGAATTGTTCTCTGAATCGAAAAATACCTTACTAAATTTTACGTTGTCTATGTAAGATATTGGTGGCGTATATGGATAATTTTTGTGTTTTCTTGTTTCTCTTGCAACAACAATGATATGTTGGTATTGGTATGGATATGAATACAAGCATCTGTTTATCGATAAACGTTCTTCACTAAACAGTGATGTTTTGATAAAACAATGAACGGCTGTATTCGAAAATTTCAACAATCATCTTGTCTGGCAAACCATTTGTTTTGATTCACTGATTACCAAAACTGAGTTTATGCTTTATTTTCAGGGACATAAAGCTGACTATACGGTTTCATAAAAACACAACTGAAAAAAAAAAAAAACAAAAGCTTGACGTAACTGAACTCCGCCTACATAGGTATTATAGGTAAGTATAACAATCATAATTGCAACAGAGGGTCCATGTACCGTTAACCGCAACCCTGGGAAATTGAGGCTTAAGTGTGAGCTGAGGCCATAAGCCCTAAGATACACGTTACGGGAGATTGTAGCCGACATTGTACACATCATGCCACAATGTAGACATAGTCTTATAGCCTTGGTAAGTGGTGTATTACCACTACAAAATATACGAGACTTTTATATTGGACGTAAAAATTGTTTCAAAATAATTGTTTTTATTTTTAAAGGAATGATTGCAGTGTATAGATGTAGATGCCATTGTCATTGAATTAGCAAATTTTGGGAACACTAAGATCAGTGAAAAAGAAAAAGCTATCCGCTGTAGCTGCAGAGGCACTAACAGAAGTAGTTTCATCTACTATAATAGCTGAATTAAATATTTATCTCACAAGATAGGAACAGAATTCAAATAATAAGTAACTATGAATCAGTCTCAGAACTTAAAAAAAAAATTGCTAAAGCAATTTATTATAACAGTAAGGAGTCGTCAACACGCCACTGAGCCTTCTTCACTTTGAAGCAGATACAAGCAAAAAGATCTTTTTTAACCAATATCGGTGATAGAAAAGTGTCAGGTATCTTCGCAGCTGAGCCTCTTGTCTTAAATACTAGATGAGGCGGAAGTTAGGCAAATTATGTCTTCACTTAGGTACCTAGCTTTCAGGAACATTGTTTTCATTAATTTGTGAATTTAATAGAGAGTGACAGAGTAGGTGAATACTGAAAGATAGTCATGAGAAGGAAAGCTTATACGAACATTGTTGGGAAAAATGATAAAGTAGCATGCAGAAAGACCAGTAAAAAGAGAAGCAAAAACTGGAAATACCAATTTCAACATTACTCAATGAAACATTCTATAGGTATATATGAACCTAAACAATTTTGGTGCTTAAGTTGATAAACTTTATCTCTCACGTATAAAGGAAGTACCAAACAGGTGTCCAAATCAGCGAAATGCTTATAACAAAATTCCTTACGCTGGAATTCTTCAGAAATGTTTGTTTCACCGAAATATATCCCTCTACTTCTAAGAATTCAGGATAAAATTCTAGTAGAAATTCATGAAACCACAACATCTACAGCTGCGGCTCTACTAACATACTTCTTTTTCATATATTAACCATCTTCACGTAAATATGACGTGGCTCGTTCAACACTTCATATTTTATTAACAGAATATTAAAATTTACTGCTTTATCGAGGCGGATGCGGATAGATACCGGATTATAATAGCTTTCGCCGCTGAAATATTAAAATTGCCCCAAAAAAATACAATAACTTGCAAATTTTCGTCGAAACAAAATATTGTAACAACGCAAATCGTGATTTACGCAACGGTTCCATTGGAAACCCGCTAAAAGAAACGTTTCCGCCAGCTGACCTCCAATAAATAAACATTTGACAAGGAAACAACGGGGAGAAAACAGAGAAAAATATTAAAAAAAAAACAAGTAAAAATGAAGAACAAAACTTTTTGACTGATCGACGAGAAATAACTTTTAAAGGGTCTGCTTCGTTTTCGCCAACAAAAAATAGATTGTTTTGTGATGAAATTCGAAATTCTTAAGCGTATTTACTTATAAAACGTTTCATATTTTACAGAAGCAATATCTGTGTACAAAATGGAGATGTCGGATTGAAATAATGTCGGCAGATGTTCATAAATAGATACCTATTAATATCTAAATAGGACTGACCCTGTGGCGTTGTTTGCTTGTACCTACATTTTAGTAGTCTCTAGTGACAATAATGTAAGAGATTCTAAAGCTATTCGTTTTGCTAGACCGTCTTCGCGTTGTTTGTAACTCGGTCCATTGTTGCAAGATATATATCTTTCGCGTTTTCAGTACGGATGACTGGGATTCCCAGAATTTCTGGCCGTATTCGCTTAGTTAGTTACTGCTGTTAACACTAGCGTAATAATGTTGTCTTGTTTATTGGCTACGACACCTACAGCTGGTGATTTTATTTGAATAGTTTACTGCTTAATGAAAATGATTTACAAAATTAATATGATGCTTACCTATATTATTATGCAATAGCTACATTCTGAAAGTGAAATTTAGTCAGGGGTGCGCGTGAATGTACAAGTATATCCCGGGTCCCCAAGTCAAGGTAGTGGAAGGGACGGTGGGGTTTTATTCAGTAGAAGTCCGACATAACCCTCCACTTTCTCCAGGCTGAGAGTATCCATGAGGATTTACCCACAGATGAAAAGAGGTTAAGTATAGATTACACGAAGGGTAAGGCCGAAGGTAACGATGGTTCGATACCCAAAGTTTTTATGAAGAATATAATAACTGTACAGCTTCTTCAAAGTGGCGCGACATGCGACGCGAATAGCACGCGACACAAAGACACACTCGTCGCGCGACACGCGGTGCCTTTGTTTCGCGTGCGATTCACGTTGCGTGTCGCGCCTGTTATAGGAGCCTTAAATCGTAACAATTTTCAATAAGTACCTATTAAAATCAGTGCAGATCCCCATACCTAAGTCTATTGTGCACAGACGGTCACCATAGTTTAGTACAACAAACAGTCTTGAAGCGATATTGCCACTACGCTTGGCAGATAAATTGGTTGCCGTCCTACTGCTGTAATCCCTTTGTCTCTTCTGACTAAGTATACCCAAACGTACGTAAACTAAGCGCAACTATTCGATCAGAAACTTAAATGGTCTGTAGTAAAATCTATTGCAATTGTCTTTGGAAGATTACATAAGGCAACACAGACCCGTGTAAAATGAAAAAAAAAATGTTAGTATCCAGGAGGAAGCATTTTCAGATAGTTTTTACTTTGCGGTTAATAAATTTCTAAGAAATAATTGGATTTATTTTAATACAAAACAGTTATTTTTACTCAAGGATTACCTATAACTTGCACGCAATGTCGATGAAGCTTGCAAATCTTCAGTAAAAAAAAAAATAACAAAACAAAAGACTAGGTATTAGTTTGCTTTTTTCTTTGTAGTTTTTTTTCCAGCGTGTCCTCAAATTTCACTTTCAAAAATAACAGAAAATTAAAAAGATTTCAGTTCTCTTTTGGGATAAGTTTGGGTTTGTTAAATTATATTGGTTTTTTTTTTAAAACAATTAAGGCTTTTGGGGCTGCCTCCAGTTCTATGAAAAAAAAAACAAATGGACTAAAATAGAGACCAAACAAACCAAAGTAAACCTCGATTAAGGTACAAAAAATGGACAGATAGAGAAAAAAATTGGCCGGCCCGTACTTGCAATTCAGTAAAAGGAAAATACTGTTTTTTTTGGGTTCCATACCCAAAGGGTAAAACGGGACCCTATTACTAAGACTCCGTTGTCCGTCCGTCCGTCTGTCATCAGGCTGTATCTCATGAACCGTGATAGTTAGACAGTTGGCAATTTTCACAGATGATTATTATATTTCTGTTGCCACTCAATCAATCTGCCTAGCCTTTTCCCAACTATGTTGGGGTCGGCTTCCAGTCTAACCGGATGCAGCTGAATACCAGTATTTTACATGGAGCGACTGCCTATCTGACCTCCACAACCCAGTAACTGGGTAATACGATACCCCTTGGTAAGTTTGGTTGTCAGACTTTCGAGCTTCTGACAACCCGTAACGACTTCAAAGATCCACGAATGACAGCCGGGACCAACGGCTTAGCGTGCTTTCCGAGGCACGGAGGAGTCTCGGCATGTAAAGATGGTCACCCATCCACGGACCAACCCCGGCAAGCGTAGCTTAACCTAATGGATCGACCCTCGCGGCTGTTATTATTTAGCCACGAGCTCCTCTATTTTTCTGCCCTGCTCCTCTATTTATGTTGTCACTATAACAACAAATACTAAAAAACAGAATAAAATAAATATTTAAGGGGGCTCCCATACAACAGACATGATTTTTTTGCCGTTTTTATAGATAATGGTACGGAACCCTTCGTGCGCGAGTCCGCACTTGGCCGGTTTATTTTTGTTAATAACTTAAGTTGATTACACAAATTGGACGATACCAATTTTCCACAACTAACCACTTATATTCTACCTTTCATCAGACGCACACTTTAATGAACACATTACACTGTCGACCATAAAAAACAGCCAAAATATAAAACGTCCATTAAAGCTGCACGTTGTGTAAAATCATTTTACGACTTAATTGCCGAACTTACGAGTTTTAAAACATTCTCATGGACTTACCACAAGTGTAAACAACTTTGAGGTAGGTTCGGCTGCCGGGTCGGCAAGGCTTTCCGAACATGTTGCTGTCTGCGGACAGAACACATCTTCTTTTGCCGTGGCACTCCCTCATGGCCGTCTCCGTCGCATATGGCTCCAAACAGGCTGAGAAAAAAAGGATTTTATTAGCCATCAAATGTTTTGGAGTAAATATTTGGACTACATTTTAAATAGGTTGTTATAACAGTGGATACTTTGTTAACTCTCTCTTAAAGTTCTTTGGAATAAATGTTAAAGTCAGACCATGTTAAAGACTATAAAACTTAAAATGTAAATGTCTGTAAGTATCCATTTGCAAGTAAGTTTATTGTGGAAGAATAAAAGTACTCTGAATAATCTTGATATTACAAGTACCTAGATGAGAATCATAAAAGATGAACATAACGCAGCCACGAGGCTGCGTTATGTTCACCTTTTATGATTAGACAGACCGAACCCCACTTGATCGGTACAGAATAAGACTATCTTATGTTTGTTTCAATTCGAGATTTACAGACACCCGCACCATTGAAAGAAAAAAAGAAAGAAAGAAAAAGTATTCATTGCGACACACACATAATCGACTATAAAACATCGTTTATTATTATTTATTTTTCTATATCTGTTTATTGTTTGAAGTTGACAAAGACAATTTTAAATCCATTTAGTGCCAAATATTTTTAGTGTCCAATGGTGCAAGTGGGCTTTAAAGTCTATATGCAAATTTCAAATAGGTCACATCCCGGTTAGTGATGGACTCTGTGGTCAACATATAAGCATTTAATAAAGCCATTGAAAATCATCAAGTATCTGATACTACATGAAACCGATGAAATGCAACAAATAATAATTATTTAAAGCGCTGAAAGAGTATAATCGACACCGCGCAATTTAAAAGCAATGCATCCGTAATTACAACGCGTTTTTAGTTTAAAATCGAAATAATTGCGGCGGCTATAGTAAACATTATTCAACGTGGCAACACTGTGATATTTGCGTAAGAAAAGCTTTAGGTATTACGCAAGTTTTTGTTTCCAGAAAATTCTTTATTAAATTCTGATAAACAATTGTTTATCAACCGAATCCCAAGAAATGCTTAACAATCTTACGGTACAGGCTTTTTAAAAGAGGGCAATAAGACGGTGGCAAAAAATAATTATCTTTACATATAAACATTATCACAGTCAGTAATATCCGAACGCAACAAAAATGCTTCAGTTACATAAGATGGGCAGTATAATGAGGGCCATTATCGATTTGATGTTTTCCAGCCCCCGTTTATCGCTCACTTAGGGTTGAATAATGCCTACCCACTTATACGAAGTATGGGGAGCCGTTAGCGCAACTAAAATTAGAGAGACGCTTTTAGAATGAACAATCGAACGGTGTGTTTGTATGAATATCCAGAAGGATAATTTGATTTATTATTCCCTTCGATCAATAATAGCACTAGATACAGGATCAGGAACAAAAATAAGTCGCTGTAGTGGCCACGTTTACACACACATAAACATTTACATTTGTTGCTACGAAATATAGAAAAAAGTTTTATAATATTAACAACTTCAATTCATTATAAACCTTAACAATCAAACATAAAGTTTAATTATGATTGCAAAATATTTATATTTAAGTCCTTCTATCATCGGAGAAAGGTAAAAGCAATAAATTAAAAATGTCGCTTGAAAATAAAAAGTAATTTTTATAATAAGTACAAAAATATTTATTCTAAAATGAAACTTAAATCTTGAGCACTAAGGTTAAAAACATTTTGTTGACAATTTCGTGCTTACTCTGTTTTGGAACTAGACATAGTTCTTGGTATTTACATTTCAATGCTCAGAACACAGTAAGTATTGACGGACGTAGAGTAGCAGAATAATAATATATTTTTTAGGCCATGGTTCGTTTTATATGGTAGCAAATATTTTTGACCGATTTATAAAAGTAGAAGGACTAAATTAGTACAATAGTTATTTTTTTAAGACATTGCTATTAACTGTTTGCGGGTTGGCTCATTGTAATCAACCCGTATTAAAAAATGGGTGCGTCTACTTTTGTACGCGATTTTGAAGTTATAAAAAATATTTGTATTATATCGTATACTTTTTTAGGGTTCCGTACCCAAAGGGTAAATCGGGACCCTAATACTAAGACTCCGCTGTCCGTCCGTCTGTCAACAGGCTGTATCTCATGAACCGTGATAGTTAGACAGTTAAAAATTTCACAGATGATGTATTTCTGTTGCCGCTATAACAACAAATACTAAAAAACAGAATAAAATAAATATTTAAGGGGGCTCCCATACAACAAACGTGTTTTTTTCTTGCTCGTTTTTGCTGGATATTGGTAACGGCAACAGGTAGACGCTTGAAATATTAACAATATTTTTTTTGTATTGTTTTGCCACCACTCATGCGAAGAAAATTGCGTATAACTCGTTCGGTTTTCATGCATACGTCGAACACGTCGTTTGAACCACCCATGTCTCTTAAATCGATTAATTTATGAAACCATAATTTTTGTTTAGCCCGTAGATCCATTTTACAGTCCTCGCAATTAATTTTCTTAACAAGGCTACTGACTACAAAACCAGAAATGTAACCTACTATTTGCGTAACAATATCTGAAGTTGGATTATGATCTAGTTTTAGCTGAGTTTATATGTTAATAAGAAAGCAAGTATATCACTAGGAAATCTACAAACAAAAATAACATATAAAGTAACAATACTACTCCATGCATTTTCCTGTTCCAGAACAGTCGATATTTGAAATAAGACCACAAAAGTATTTGTGTTTTTATTTTTCGGGCCGTTTTTGAAGCGCTTATCGGGAATCTAGTACTATTATTGATCGAAGATTATTCCAACGCAGTTTCGTTTTAGCGATTCGAATTTCAAATGTTTAAATTGCCATGTCATTCAGATGTCACGACCATAGATTTGTTTTTGTTAACTTCTCACTAAAAAAAGTAAAAACGTTCTGTGTTTATTTAATTGTTAGGTTTCAATTAAGATTTGATCAATTAAAATACCGTTGTTTCTGATGGTTGAATGGCTTCGATACTACTGCGCACAATCGACTCAACTTCGATATTGTGTTGGCCACAATGGGTAGTAAGAGTGGATCGAACACAATAAAACAGTTAAGTCGGTCATCTGCGTGAGGCCTCACAGTTTTCATTCCTACGTATATATTCAACTTAGTGATATAAGTTTCTTTAAAAGGCTTTAAATAAGTAACCAATCTCAACTTATAAAATGCAAAATATTTTGTAAAACTTACTTGAAGTTCATTTGAAACTGCGTCTTAAAAGATTAAAATATTACAATGGAATACAATAAATTCTAAACAATTGGAGTATTACTCGAACTCGCTCATCCCTACGTTTCTAAAACGTAAGAATCTAAATAATTTATTCAATAAACAGGCTTCAATGGGCTGAATTTACACGTTAAAATTAAATTAGCGATTCCGACCGAGGAACGCTTTCATTTTGAAATTAGGTTTCCTTCAGAATGAATTTGAGATGATAAAAGTACTAAAGTGTGCTTATTAATTTTCTATCAACGTCTATTGTTCGCAATAATATTATATTGCTACATTTCGAGAACATTTAATCTCGATTTATTTATGCAAATGCGGCAAGGTGTTTTCGATTTACACATCGTTTCAGTAACAGATTAGTCATATTTGACGGCTTTGAATACAGATGACAGGTATATGACGTTTGAGATGAACGATAGGTCACAGTTGGTTCACAAATGCAACTAATTTAAGAAACTAATTTGGTTCTTATCACAATCAATGTTGATGCTTTCGACGATTGCAGAATCTGAATTAACAGCACTCACAGATGCCTTAGTCAATTTTCAGGTAACATCAAATAAAATCGATGGGCGATGACACTTCATCCATCATTCGAAACACGTGAAAATGAAACAAAAATACCGCGACAAAAATGGTGGAAGATCGAAACAAAACAGATTAGAAACAACGTGATGAGTTTTTCAGGTGAATGGAGTTCGGTGACAAAAAGGAAAAGTAGATCTAAGTACAATGGATGAAAAAAAGCGAAGTTTACGCGGCGTTTAGGGTCATTCACACCATGAACTCGGATCAAATTATTATTCGTAGATAAGTATCCAAGACGTATTAGATATTACTACTTGGGAATTAGATTTACCACATATTGAAGTAGTTTTGACGGATGACATTGAAGCCATCGCGCGCAAAACCTGGATAAGGCTGGCACAGGAGCGTGGGGATTGGCACATGAAAAGAGAGGTCTATGCCCAGGAGTGGGTGAAGTCAGGCAGTAAATGATGATGAAGATGATGAAGTTCTCGTTGTTCTGATAATGTTTTTGAAATGAATTGCTTACAGTTAGTACTTACTTTCTTCCTTCATTCCTCTAGGCTGTGGACACTGGATGGAATCATACTCTGTTCGGCCATATTGAGCTGAGTAGATCGCCACCCTGGAGTGAGGATTGCAGCTGAGATGAAGGACGTCATTCTCACAACCAACTTTGCTTCGAAACTCATCTGGCAAGACAAACGTAAACATGTTTTTATTAAATTTATCAGTTAAGGCTCCGTGCACAGTAAAAAGAGGCTCGTGGCTAAGTAATAACAGCGGCACGGGTCGATCAATCAGGTTAAGCTACGATTGGCGCGGTCGGTCCGTGGATGGGTATCTTTATATACCAAGACTTCCGTGCCTCGAAAAGCACGTTAAGCCATTGGTCCCGGCTGTCATTCTTGGATCTTTGACAGTTGTTACGGGTTGTCAGAAGCCCGAAAGTCTGACAACCAGTCCTACCAAGGGGTACCATATTACCCAGGGTTGTGGAGGGTAGATAGGCAGTCACTCCATGTAAAATACTGGTACTCAGCTTCATCTGATTAGACACCGGACGCCGATCGTTGAGATCGAAAATCGAGATAGATGGAAAAAGGCTAGATGGATTAATTTGCACGATAATAAACATATTTTTTCAATATCCTTTATTTTAAGAAGGCTTTAAATAATTGAAACATTATAGCTGTGTGGCTATAAAAGAACAGTATTCGTGGCTCTAAACCATTCGTGTCAGTCACTGCACCTTTTTAATAGTTTCACCACTTTTGCGTTCTCGAAAATATAGTTTATTTCGCCTTCGATTTACTTAATGAAGATAGTAATATAGCAGGTATTATCATAAAATAAAATTTTGATTTTATTTTGGGGATAGCTGAGGACAAATTTAATGAGTTGAATTATATTAAATAAATTTGTAATGTTCTATGTAATGTGACTAGAGTGTTATGGTAATATGAGTCAATGATACTCGAAATAAAATTATTTTATTTTATTTTATTTATTTTAAATGTGTGATTTTTAAATTTCTTGTACCTTATGGTTTGGTAAATAATAGAAAAAAATACATTTCTGACTGTGTTTTTTTTTTGTATCAAAGTTGAAAAAGTGGTCCAAGCACGTGCAAATAGACCTTAATGATGTTGATGATTTTTTTAATGTTTAAAATCATAAGAAGTTTCTAGTAAAAAGATGACCAAACGACAGTCTAGTATCATTGGGAAAACTTGTTGCGAATTTTTGTGATGAATATTTTATTTATTTGAAAAATCCCTTTTAGCCAAAAGCAAAACAAAGAACTAGACTTTCTAATCACAAATAATTTTGTAAAATACTTTTTATCTTTCTCACAAACAATGAACAAAATTGATCAAAATCAGTCGATTTCGTGATTTTCATGGTTTTTGTGATGTTACGTTTTGTTTTATTATGTAATAAAAAAATATTATAATAACGTAAGCGCCAAAGTATCGATTAAGTTAAATCAATTGTCAATAGACAGCAGCTTGAGATCCTTTACAACAACATCAGAACTGAGATAGTTATTATACAAAAATTCGTGTTTCCAACAATTTCAGTTCTTGGGGTGTGGTACAGACCATCAAACTGAAAATTTTTCTCCATGGGACCAACATCGAAATAGCGAAAAAATCAGTCGTCCCATACAAAACATACCTACCACCTACTCGACCAGAATGTATGTACCACACTTTTCTGATACATCCTGTACAGTTGGATCAATAAATTCGTGTCTCCCATTGCGTGTGTTTCCATTTAAACGGTTATTTGATAGTAAATATGTATTCCATGATGCATTTTTCTCTAGTTCGAGCTAAATGTTGAATTATGTTAATTATGTTTAGTTTTACCTATTAATTACTGTCGTTGGCGCAAGCCGTTGTAATTAATTATAAATAAATAAATAAATAAAGCTGTGCACAGACTTGAGTCAAGACAGACAGTTTTGACTTAGACAGACTTTCGCTTTTTAGTCGTCACGGGTGGTCACAAGCTCGAACGTCTGACAACCAGTCTTACCAAAGAGTATCGTGCTACTCAGTAACTGGATTTTGGAGGTGAGATAGGCAGTCTCTCTATACACAGGGTGAATTTTTCAAGTGGGCGTAGATGGCCTAATCCGAAACTATGAGGAAACGAAAAATACTCAAAGGAGTCTCGGGCTCGATTTTGATCAAAACTAAAACTACATCATTGGACTTTTGAAAAATCCATATTTCTAGCCAGGAATCGAACCCGTCGATTTTGAAAAAAAAAGAAACACACTGTAATTGTTACACCATTCGATAGTGTCGCTAATGCCGCGGCCACATTAACGGGATATGCTGTTGATTATCGCGTTGAAGGGCGTAAGCCGTAGGTGTAGCCACCACTTATCGCGATAATTTGACCGAATCTTGACCGAATCTTGACCAAATCTTGACCGAATCTTGACTGAATTTTGACCGTATCTTGACCGAATCTTGACCGAATCTTGACAGTATCTTGACCGAATCTTGACTGAATCTTGACCGAATCTTGACCGAATTGAACTACCGCGATGTTTATGGCATTTATGGGCATTGACGTTGACGTTATTGTGGCCCGGGCATAATAGGGACCGAATTCTGGGAAGCAATACGGCAAACTAAAGGAAAGAGCAAATTTTTAACAAAATACTTTTTTTATTTTTCTTATGTTACCTAGTACCCCCGTACCCCTGTGTTACCCTGTATACTTAACCTTAACTGATTAATAATGTTCAAAATGATGACCATTGTTTTTAATACATAACAGGTTTCGACGTCTCAAGAATTGTACTGCATTCAGCATTACAATGTTCCTCATAGTTTCGAATTTGGCCATCCACGCTCGCTTGAAAAATTCAACCTGTTTAATACTGTTATTCAGATGCATCCGGTAATTCTACTAGCCGACCACAAAATAGTTTGAAAAAGGCTAGGCAAATGATGAGATAGATTTTCGCTATATAAAAAAATCACTACGCACACACTCACAATCACAACAAAATGCTGTAATACTCGTAGTCAAAGTTCTTACTAATATAATTTTATGTGCATGTAAGACAAAAGTACAAAACTGCCAACTTCCATCTGCTGCAGGCAAAACTGAACCGCTTTTGATTCAGGCGTGCGTACTATCTAACTAATAAGGTTAAGATATGAGAGGTTACTTACAAGGACGGCATTTGTAGGCGACTTCGACGAATCTTCTGGAACCCGGGCATGGGTCGACACCAAAGGCCTTAGGGCTTGTGTGGAACTTGCACTGTCGCTTCTTCTGACACGCTTCCACCACGGTCTGTAGCAAGGAGTACTACACAAATTAGTTAGTATGCCTATTCTGTCAGAACTTCAGCTAAAGCATAGCTGTTATGCCCTAAAGGCGTTTCACAGTTTGATAGTTCCCTAACTTTTGATAAGCAGAAAAGTTTGGAGTAAGTTTGAATTATATTATTTCTGACTTTCAAAGCTCGATAAATGGTGGAAAGATTTTAATAGAAACCGTTAAGAAAATTAAAGGAGCTATTACAATAATATTATGTTTAAATCTAATCTAATCTAACTCAAACACAGATCTTGATGTGTTTGTGACTGAATGGAATATGATAATGTTAGAATGTTTGAATTTTTGTGAGGAGAATGCATGACTGTGTTAAAAATTATATATTATGTTTAAATGTTTAAATAGTGTAATTGGTTGCGGCCGTTCTATTTGAAATAAAAAAAACTTTTTTACAAAAAAATACAACCGACTTCCAAAAACAACACTACAAAGTGAAAAATAACTTTAATTTCGGAAGTCGGTGTCTAGTTAAATGTATTTTCGTTTTTTGCCACCGACTTTCGAAATTAAAGTTATTTTTCACTTTGTAGTGTTGTTTTTGGAAGTCGGTTGTATTTTTTTGTAAAAAAGTTTTTATTTTTCACTTTTTAGTTGTGTACCTACCCCACACAAATTCATATACCACTACCTGCAAAACAAGCTAGAACATCATCCATATAAAAGTGGGGAAAAAATACGTATTATTGAAGCTAACTCAAAAACTACCCAAGCAAAGTTATTCAATTTTATATGGGACCAACTGTGATGTATACACTCTCGAACAAAACAAAAAAATCCAAATCAGTCCAGCCATCTTCGAGTAATCGGGGAACATACATAAAAAAAAATTAAAAAAAAAAAGGTTCCGATGAATTGAGAACCTCCTCCTTTTTGAAGTCGGTTAATAAATAAGTAAAGTTAACTATAGGCTGTGTGATATATTGAAACATGTTCCAGGAATAATAGCAAGCAATAATAAGCAGACAAGTTGGGAACAAGTGGGTAGTGTGATATTTGACCTGTATAGTTTTAGAGCATGAAATTATTTTGAATGAACTCAAAGGCTGATTATCTATAAATAGGGAGAAAAGACTGTTTGAAACAAACAGTGGATGATATGGTAAATATGATTTGAACAGCTTCGGCTATCAATCCTTACTGCCACAGAATACAAAGTTCTGTCTTTCATTCTGACGCATTTATATCGGATAATAATTGAACTGACAAAATATTACATAACGAATAAATCGTATTGAATTTTCTCATCAGCGAGCGATTATTAAATCAAATTATTGAAATACGTATTTGTCAATCCTACACATTTCAAACAATTTATTGAAGCAATCCTTTTTGAATCGAAATCACATTTTACTGGCAAATAAAATTGTATTCCTATTTCATGGCAGGTTATGTTAAAACATTAAATGATACAATAGAATAAACTTTTGTTTTACATTTAACAAATCCATGATATTTTTATAACGCCGAATGTTCAAGAAAAAACAGAACCTGATGGAACATTTGTTCTAATAATAAAAAAAATACAAAAGCAAATCATGACTGTATTTTCGTAAGCCGAAGCTGTGCGTAAGAAAATATTGTAGAAATACGAAATCAAAGAAATCTTGCGTACAATGTTAGAATATGAGGGGTTGACAGTATTGGCAGCTGCTCGTAAAGCCGACTTATTGCCTAAACATATCAGAATGAGTAATAAAAGTGTGTAAAAAGGAAGAGTTACTGTTTGGCATTTCACGTAATGGATGTTTGAAAGGCATAAAATTTGAATTACGGTATGAATACGACTGAATTGGTAGGATTGAATTGATTGGTGTAATGTATTTTATTTTAAAATATAAATATTTACATTCAATTGAAATGTTGTTGTAAATATTTATGTAAGTAATGTCGTAAATTCTTTTATTTACTTTAAATTACACTCAGTATTTGCATATTTGTCTCTCTTGCGTTTATAATAAGTAGGTAGGTAAGTCTCTCTAAATAAATTATCTGATGATAAAATCTCGATGAATAGCATTCCACGGATGTGTAAATAAATATAGAATGCGAGCTTTTGATCAACCAGAAACAAAAGATTGTCACGTTGACAGTGACGGTGTACTTACCTCTTTTTAAATTAAATCATATATATTTTTTGTACCGTTATAATTTTTTTTTTATTAGTACTTTAGAAAAATAAAATGTACAGTGTACGTACAGTGACTGTAGGTTTCGAGTGCTTCAACAGTAATTAATTCAATTGAAAGGTATTCTTCTTTTTAATACATTCCGTGTGGTCTTCTTTATTTTAGACCACCCCATCACTTCCCGTCGATATCATAAGAGGTGATTAAAGGATTATAAGGAAGACGAGCAGCTGTATTAAATTAAGTACTAACCCACAACATTTTATGGATAGATACATAAAACATAGCACACACAAGACATATCACAACACACAAAAGCATAATTAAATGATAAGAAATTTGTATAAAAACAAGGTGCCAATAACAAAAAAGAAAACATACCTTAAAGAAATAAAAGTGACGCTATTAAGTATACTGACAACCTACCTGCCATTGAGGCATAATAATACAGGGTGGCGCAATAGAACATGCATTTATTAAGTATAGGCTAAAATAATTAATACGGAAGGTATAGTTGAAATAAAAGACAGGATGATTAGGTAATTAAATGGAGTTTACTTTTTAAAAATAACATCATCTAAATGACGGCCCTCTTGAAGACGACACTCCTCTAAACGCGAACGCAGACTTGTGAAAACTCTTGTCAATAAGTCTGGGGTGATTGCTGCCATTTCCCCGCGGATATTTTCTTTTAGCTGATTGACGTTCCTTGGATTGTTCATGTAGACTTTGTGTTTGAGGTATCCCCATAAAAAAAAGTCAGGGGGCGTTAAGTCAGGGCTACGTGGGGGCCAAGGGATATCACCTCTTTTGGAAATTAGTCTTGCAGGAAACATTTGTCTCACAACCGCCATAGAGTCATTTGATGTGTGACAGGTCGCTCCGTCTTGTTGAAACCAAGTCCTCGTATTCGCTATTCTTGATCTCGCAAGTTCTGGAGTCAAAAATCCCTCTAACATCGCAACATAGCGGTCGGTGTTAACGGTGATGTTTCGTCCTCGTGAATCTTCAAAGAAGTAAGGGCCAATAATTCCTTTGCTTGAGATTGCTGCCCATACCGTTACTTTCGTACTGTGCAGTGGTTTTTGATGTTTCAATTTAGGATTCTCGTCGCTCCAATAACGACAATTTTGTCGGTTAACAAAACCATTTAAATGGAAATGGGCCTCATCAGAAAAAAGGATGTTGTCAAAAGTGGAAAATCGTCTGAGCATTTCTTCAGAAAATGCCAACCTTGCTCTGAAGTCGGTCTCTTTCAACTCCTGTGTTAACTGGAGCTTATAAGGATGCAGTTTAAGATCCGATTTTAAAATTCGCTGTAAACTTCGTTGTGACAAGTGTAAAGCCGCCGATCGCTTCCGAGTAGACACTTGCGGATTTTCTCGTACTGACTCCTTCACCCTCTCAATATTGTCTGTGGTCCTAGACCTTCTCGGACGACCTTTTGCTGGGGGTTTAAACGTGGAACCGGTATCTTCAAAACGCTTTACCCATATTTTAATTAAATTTGCACTCGGAGCTTCATTAATGTGTTTTAATCCATATTCAGAACAATACAGTCGCCTTGTAGAGATGTATGAATGACCGTTCTCGTAAAACGTGCGAACACAAAAAGCGCGATGCTTCCCGTCGAAGTGATTCATGACTACTAAAACTCCACGAGTGTCGCTATCCAACCACGCTAGGCTCTCCCCGCCCGCGCGCCACTTACCCGCCAAAAAAGATGACGCAATATGCACGTTCTATTGCGCCACCCTGTATAATAAGTTTTGCTTAAATCTATCTACTTGAACGAAACGAGAGACGTCTGTTGATAGTTAATTTCAACTAAGTGTAAAATCTTATTATTATCTGAGTAAAAATTTCAAAAGACACCGTTGCAATAACGAATAATATATGTTGGTACTTAGAATAAGAATCTCAATTAATTAATAAGATCATTTATGTTACCAAAATATTGTACGAGTACCTACCTAATAAAACTATATATAAGCCTTATTACCGAACCAACGCAGTATTTCCGAATCTTCTTAATTTAAGAAACAACGTCGGCTTTGTTCGAACACTTATAACTCGAGTACGGCTGGACCGATTTTCATGGCTAATGAGTTGTTGTATTTGTCTCCGTCTCGAATAGCAGAATAACTAAGTATTACAAACAAAGAAAAATTAAAAAAAAATATATATGAAGAAAACTCCTTTTCTCATACATTGGACGGCTGTCGGGAATCTTTCATTCTATTTAAAATTCCAAATTCAAATTAATTTTATAATCAGTTGTTCATTTGTTTTCCCCCTGTTCAATTTATTGATATTTGACAGGATAACGTCTGGCGGGTCAGCTATATAGTATTCTAAAATAAAAATCAATTGCCACTTCAGAACGGATGCATCTATTTGGCTAATTCTTTGTATGAAAGAAACTTCTACACAGTTTATTATTACAGAGTAAATTTACTAACAGTACTGTACTAAATATTATATGTGGAGAATTGATACAAGTAACAACCCACTATCCCAATTTATTTGGGGTCAGCGCAACATGTCCCTTTCTTCCATACTTCTCTCTATTAGTCGTCATCTCGGGAGTCACTCCCTTTCTAGCCATATCATCTTTCACACGGCCATCCATCGTTTCTTTGGTCTTCTCCTACTCTTATAACCGTTGACATTCATACTCAAAACAATTTTTTTTTTTAAATTTAATTGGCTACTATTAATCTTTTTAATATTTTTGACTTTTTTACTTTAAATTCCGCTATTTTCCTCTTGAGCAGAAAATCGTAGTTCATTCTTAAAATACACTTCTGGACACATCTATTGGCCCACCTTAGAGTTTAGGTTTCGATGGCCCCTACCGAAATATGATTGCTAGATTTAACAAAAACTGTTGATGCAGTTTTAAACCTGATACATTTTACCATCTTTTTCGATCGTATTGTTTTAAATTTGAATTCAGAATACCATACGACATGGAGCTACGCCTAACAAGTCGGATATGCGCCTTGTTAAAGGTTTTGATTTTTGAATAAAAAACATGTTTTATCAAATAAAGGTTTAATTTAATAACGCGTGTTGCCTCCATGGGCATCTACCACAGCTCTCATATGATTAGGCATAGAGTTTATCAACCGCTCTATGAAATTTTGAGGGATCATATCCCATTCCTCTTCTATGGCAGTTTTCAACTCCTGCATCGTCTGGGCAACTGGCTGACGAGCCCTAACACGTCTGTTTAGCTCGTCCCACATGTGCTCAATGGGGTTCATGTCTGGGCTTCTGGCTGGCCAGTCCATAACTGTGATGTTCACATACCGAAGATATTCCCTGACGATGCCGGCCGCATGGGCTCTTGCATTATCATGCATAAAAAGGAAATTTGGGCCCACATAGTCCGCGTATGGTATCACGTGAGGTTCTAAGCACTCACGAATGTACCTTTCAGCATTTAATGTTGGCAGCCGTGGTCCTGTAACAACCTCAAGTTGAGTTTTGCCGCTCGCGGATATACCGCCCCAGACAGTCCATGAGCCACCGCCATAAGCAACCCTCTCTTCAAAGCAGCATTGTGCGAAACGCTCTCCCTTACGTCGGTAGACCTTCTTCCTTCCATCATTGCCATGTAACACAATTTTAGACTCATCAGAAAAGAGTACACGGCTCCAATCTTGCTGAGTCCAATTTAAATGACTGCGTGCGAAATGAAGGCGCGCTGTTCGGTGGGCTCGCGTTAGTTTGGGGCCATTAGCTGGCTTGTGTGGTACCATATCGCGTTCTTTTAACCTTCTCCGAACAGTTCGAGCGCTCACAAATACTCCGTGGAAGTCGCGAAGTTGGTTTTGTATCTCAATGGAGGTAAGGTGACGATTACTCAAGCTGGTCGTCACGATGAATCGATCCAGCCTTTCAGTTGTGACCCGAGATCGTGGCCTTCCTTGGCGACGAACAAAGCCGCCAGTCTCTAGGTACCTCCGATAAACATTTCGGACCGCAGATCGACTTAAATTAAGTTGAGCACTCACGTTTCTTTGGCTGTGTCCGGCCTGAATAAGTGCCACAGCTTGGGCGGCGACTTCAGGTGAAGTATCCATAGATTATTGATAGAACCTCACCTTAATGTTAAGAATAAGTAATGTTTGTTGCAAAACCAAAGATATCAATCACTTTTTCAAGAATTAAATCCAAGTAAACCAATAAAACCAAGTTTTCTTAGTATTCGATTGTTTGATATCAACAAACAGGCTCCAAATTGTCTTTTGTTTCTTTAAATTCTGTGTTCTAAATTCAAAAAAAGACTATTGAATGAAATTGTGAATGTGCCAGGTTCAAAACTGCATAAAAACATTTTGCTCGACCTAATATAAAATTTTAGCTAGGACCAAACGAAACTGAAAATACAAGGTGGGCCAAAAGATGTGTCCAGAAGTGTATAAATTAAGTTTTCCCACACAATTCAAAATGTTCTCAGCTTGCGCCTTCGGGAACTTCGCGCGTTTACATTAGAATATTCATAGCTAAGACGACAACGTTTGTCGGGTCAGCTAGTAATAATATAAATTCTACTTCTACTTCTAAATCACTACTCATCACACATATTGGTAATGTTAACGCTCTGTTGGAAATTCGGGCCGAGCTTGAAAGGATTATAATCATTTAAAATGGATAGGTAAATGCAAATATTATCGGACCATAATTTTGCGGTCGTGAGATTATTTAATCAGGGAGCTGGCTGTATCATGCCTACATTATTATGTAATTCTAGTAAATCAAATATTGATAGTATCTGCTTCGTTTCGTACAAATTGCAACGCTATGACTATGCGCACGTCAATTTTAGGACTACCTAAGAGGGCTGTCGCATTTTGTCACTTCTCTAGCTCACATGGGACCAAATGTTTAACAATGTTAAATGAACAGACGCTTTTTTGAAAAATGTAACCAATTAGTGAAATAATAGTAAATTATATTAATTTAATAAACAATTATTAAAAACACATTTTTATTGCCGAGTTTATTAGATAACACAATATAAATGTGTTTTTATTAATTAGGTACCTATTAAATTAATATTATTTACTAGTAGGCTAATTGATTAGATTTTTCAAAAATGCATCTTTTCATTTAATAATCTTAAAAATTTGGTCCCATGTGAGCGAGAAAGGTGACTAAATGCGACAGCCTCCATAAGGACGCTGTTACAAATGGGTAGTCAAATCATTACTTTTTTATACAAAAGTAAGTTTATTAAATAATTTGCTTTATATTCTTAAAATGTTTTTGGCCAAATTGTTGATAGATGTGCATGGTACGATTCTGAACTATAAATATAATTTTAAATAGGTACAGTTTCTCAATAAATGTACCGGCGTGAAAGTTTTTACTTCGGCATATTTATTGAAAAAAATGTACGTATTTAAAATTATATTTATTGTTTAGAATCGTACCATGCACATCTATCAACAATTTGGTCAAAAAACATTTTAAGAATGTAAAGCATATTATTTAATAAACTTACTTTTGTGTAAAAAAGTAATGATTTGATTACCCATTTGTAACGGCGTCCATAAAATAAGATACAAAAATAAACAATAGAACAGCGAGTACTTTTGCACTCGGGAATTTCATTACTGTCACTTTCACTATGGTAAAGTTCTAAAAACAAACTGAGTTAGCTCAGCGGCTAGTGCCGCTGACTGAACGTTCTTAAAAAATGTATTCGTACATTCTGCCGTTCATAAGTGGTAAAACTTGATATTGACAGCTCCTTTAGCTCGTAGTGCTAAGGGTACTTTTTGAAATGCAAGTATTACTACTGATGTCCGGTTGAAACATAGTAAGCTCTTTCAAAAATTCATCTAACCTGCAAAGCGCTAGGCCATATACATGACGTGTCTCCAACGACCTCCACAGCAACCGGCTGGTATTCCGCCAGGTCCGAAGCACAGGACCCTTGGGTAGCAGAGGCTCCATACTGGGCCACTTGGATGCTGATGGTAGTTCCTCGGGGACAGATGAGCGTCACCATTTCCTCATCACAAGCAGCCTTTTGGTGTGTTCGGAGAGTGCCCAGGAGAAGTTCTGTGAACAATACAAAATGTTTGGTTAGTAAGTGTTTTATTCTCAGAAATATAAAGGTTCCTACAACGTGAATCGCGTACGACACAAAGGCACCGCTCGTCGCGCGACACGCGGTGCCTTTGTGTCGCGTCGCGTGTCGCACCTGGTTGTAAGAGCCTTAATTCAAATTTATAATGGAGTTTTTTTTCATAATCCATCTGAGTATTTAATCACAACTTGTGAGAAGCCAATGTCCAGCTTTGGACTCCTATTGGTTGAGCAGATCTTGATATCCCAAACGAGTAAGCATAATGTGGTACATAATAATTCTAGAAATTAAATAGAATTGGTCAGAGTGAGAATGATGTTGACTTTGTGTCTTCTACTTTTAGTACAAATCTTAAATTCATTATCTGACTGTCAACGCCATGCCTAAACCGCTGAGTCTAGAAGCATGAAACTCGTCTCAACTGTCGATCGGCCTCCTACAGACCGGTAACAATAGAAATTTAATTGTGTCTCAAACATGACAGTTGAAGATTTATTTAACAAAGGTGAGTACCAAGGAAAAAAATTTGAAAATTCATCCCCTAAAGGGGGTAAACAGGAGATTAAAAATTGGAAGAAAGTTGGTAATTTTTCCGATGGAAAATCTTTTAAACTTAAAATAATAATTATCCAACATGATGATTCTAAACAATGGCATTACTTTCTATCATAGTATCATATTATTTTACTGAAGGCCAAAGAAATGCCCATCTCGACTCTAGTAATTGAACTCATAATCCTTACCACAGATGGTATTTACATGGTCCTAAGCAATTTAGGTCACAACGAGGCACAGTAACAGAAATAAAGCTAAATGCCTAAATTAATTTAGGTAGGCAATTATCATTAGTTAGGCACCCTGGAACCTTGTAATTACCTACGTAGTTGTAACTACATATTACTATATATATTAGGTTGGGGAAAAAGTCTTTTCGCATTATAGTATCTATGAACTTAAAATAAAATCTCTTTGGCTATACTATATGTATCTGGCTGGTTTTGGTATCATTGAAAGTTTAAATTTTAAAGAACATAATTCCAAATTCAAATTAGGAAAATGTGTGATTTTCATTTGTTTTTCGTACTGTCAAGATGAGTGAATCTAATGAATAAATTCGATACATTTTAAAATTTTACTACAAAAAAGGTAAAAAAGCAACGCAAGCCGCGAAAAAAATTTGCGTTGTTTATGGACCCAGTGCAGTATCTGTGAGAGTAGCACAAATCTGGTTTAAGCGTTTTCAATCCGGAAAGAATCATGGTCATTTTGGACTAGGGAAAAACAGAATTCCGACCTAAGATGAGACTATCACCAAAATGTAGTACATTATTAATGAAATTATTAGGTATCATCAATTTATTTTTAAAAGATTGGGAGGTATTTATATAATCATCATTATAATTATAACTTTGCTTTATCAGAACGCAGTAAAAAGTATTGATTTTGAACGCATTTATAATTATTAACGTAACTAGAGAAGTCCATACTTCAACTTAGATCTAAATCGATTTTATTTTTTAATCGAAACGAAATCCCAGGCAATGTGAACTGTTTAAAAGTAATCATTTTAGGCATGTATTTAACGCGGCGAGAAATTAATCAGAATTTGGGATTAAAAAATTATTAAATCGAGTAGCAAAAATAGTTGGTTGGCAGCTACAGCGAAGGATAATATTTTAAGTAGAAAGTAGCAGCTTAAGGTGATTGCGCTGTGTAGCCCGCGAAATTAAATTTTTTTTTTGGTTTTTTTTTTCGGTGGGATTCGTCAATGACGAATCTGCACGAAATCTAACTTAGAGAGATGTATTGATGATTTTGATGGTTAAAATTACATAAATACATATGTTTTATTTCCGCGTATCAAAGCCACAGATTAATAACATACCACCTAACCTCAAAAAACATATTTCTTTATTACTCGAGTCTCCCATCTTTTAAAAATATATTGAAGGGCCGTACTTAGTTACATTCTAAAGGTAAATGAAACAACGTATGTTTCATCAAGGGTCGTTTTGTTAAATTTCACTAGTCCAAGCATGTTAGCAGCGTGGCCATGATTCTTTTGATGTCAAAGATGCACGTCGCTCTGGTCGCCCTATTATGGATAAAATGAATGCTATTTTTGAAAAAGTGGAGCAAGATCGGCATATCAGTAGTTACGACGTAGCTGAAGAACTGGGAATTGACCACAAACCAGTTTTGGCGCATTTTAACAAAACTGGGTACACAAAAAAGCTCGATATTTGAGTACCTCACGAGCTCACTGAAAGAAACCTAATGAACCGTGTACTCATTTGTGATTCTTTATTACGACGTAATGAAACTGAACCATTTTTGAAGAAGCTGATAACTGGTGATGAAAAGTGGATCACGTACGACAAGAACGTGCGAAAAAGGTCGTAGTCAAAGGCCGGTCAGGCTTCACAGACTGTGGCGAATCCCGGGTTAACTCGCAACAAGGTGATGCTGTGTGTGTGGTGGGATTGGAAGGGCATAATTCATTATGAGCTGTTACCACCAGGCAGGACCATCGATTTTGAACTCTACTGCGAACAACTGATGAGATTAAAGCAAGAAGTTGAGAGAAAGCGGCCGGAATTAATCAACAGAAGGGGTGTGGTTTTTCATCATGATAACGCTAGACCTCACACATCTTTAGCCACTCAACAAAAATTAAGAGAGTTTGGCTGGGAGGTGTTAATGCATCCGCCGTATAGTCCTGACCTTGCACCTTCAGATTTTCACCTGTTTCGGTCTCTTCAGAATTCTTTAGGCAGTGTCAGGTTAACATCACGAGAGGACTGCCAAAACCACTTGTCGCGGTATTTTGATCAGAAATCCCAAAATTTCTATAGCAATGGGATCATGTCCCTACCTACAAGATGGCAAAAAGTTATCGAACAAAATGGTACCTACATACATTAGATAAATGTAAATAATGTATATTAAAAAATGTTTTGAATTTTCTTTAAAAATGCGAAGGAACTTTTTCCCCAACCTATTATAAATAAATGATAACCAGCAATTGGCTGTATAAACTAAACTAGCTAAAAGTATTTGTTTATAGGTACCAGACGTTTAATTAACTGAAAATGTCTGAAATTAATATCATAGAAATAAGTAATTATTTTACATTTTGATTATTAGTAATATAAGTTAGTAACTTAATACAAATAATTGCAAATTACTTATAAAATGAGATAGAATAAGGTTTTGAGAGAAATATATTCCCAATCATCAAACATCAGTTGTTTAACAAAATAAATATGAGAGTATATACGTTGAAGTAGAAATAAATTCCAAGAATCTTCAGCACTTGAATTGGGTTTATAATTTACAAACAACTGTTTCCATCAAACAACCAATAGTTTGTATTTACAACCATCTCACTAAGACAAAACAAATACTATCACAAAAGGGTCATAATAACATTCAGAGTACAAACATATAAGCTGTGCTACATTATTGCAATACATAAAAGAACGCTTTCTGATGTAAAACTGTCAAGAAAATTCTTCTATTTACACAGTCTGAGGTCTAAAGTGGCGACAGGTCTATTTACCTCAGAGCTCAGCTGCGTATTGAAAAATAAAATGAGAAATACCACAGGGGTCCCCCAAGGACGTTACATGGGCCCAACAACGATTTATCAATCTTCATTCTACACTCTGGAGTTGGTTTTCAAATTTTGTTTGCGTTGGGCAAACGATAATACTCATTTTCTCTTTTGACAGTTTTGTTGTTTTGGGACACATTGCTGTTACGAAGTTTATGAGTGTAAAGTTTTTGTTTAGGTTGTTTAAACGACAAAAAATTGTTGATTATATTTTCTTTTAGTTTCTTAGATGAAATTTAGTTTATTGAATAAACAACTAATGAACTGTCCAACACATTTCATTACAAGATTTGACACGTTTACAAAAGACTCGCTTCGTAATTTTATGTTACGCTAAACTTTCAGCTCTACAGGGTTACTGGTAACTCGACGTATTCCTTGCAGGACGTCATAGTAGGGTTAAAATGCAGCAAATTAGGCCACCAAATGTTCTACCGAAATTCAGTAGTTTTTGAGTTAATTCGATTTTTAGCTTTTCTATGAAAAATCCCAGATTAAATCATTTGGAGCCAATTTAAAAATGATTTACGGCGCGACTGTACTGAAATTTAAGTTAACATCATAGCTGACGCCGTAGCAGATCCTTGTTAATAATTCAAAGTTCAAAAATGCCAAAAACTTTGGCAAATATCACTAAAGAAACATTTAGTTTTTTTGTGAATTTTGCTATTACTTCATACAAAATGTTGTCTAGTGAAAAAAAAAATTACTACGTCTGATGTACAAATTACTAGGAAAATATCCTTGTCTTATCAGCTATTCAGAAAGGTATGAAAGTTAATACAAAGTTAAGGACTACATTATGTGCGTCTCACAAAAAGGTGATTATTCGGAAAATCAATAAAACTATTTCGTGAATATTAGCATTTTAATAATAAAATATCAGTTTAAAAACTTTTACTACACTTTCACACGTCTTGTTCGATGTGCTGCCCTCGGTTTCTAATACACGTTCTTATTCGCTTCCTCACTTCAGTTTTTGTGATTCTTGATGTGATTGTTGCCCTCATCTGGTCCGCTGCATCTCTTATTCTCTCCCTTAGTTCTTCAATTGAATTTACTGGGGTCACATAAACTAGGTCTTTCATATGACCTCAGACGTAAAAGTCTAGTGGCGTAAGATCAGGGCTACGTGCAGGCCACGGAATTGGCCCACCGCGCCCTATCCATCGGTTTGGGTAGGTTTCATCCAGCAATTGTCGAATTGTGATTCGGAAGTGGGCTGGACATCCGTCATGTTGATACATCATGTTTGCTCTTCTGTCTTCCGGTACATCCGTGAGCAGTGGTGTTAAATGATTTCTTAGGAAATCTTCATAAAGTTCCCCATTTAATGTTTGGGGTAAAAAATGTGGGCCAATTAATTTGTCGTCGATAATACCCATCCAAACATTAAGCGAGAATCTACGCTGGGATGCGGTTGGTTTCAGTTTCTTAGGATTTGCTTCTGCCTTCGGTGCCCAGTAATGTAAGTTGTGGTAATTTGTGATACCATCACGGTCAAAACATGACTCATCGGTCCACAGAATGTTTTTTAAAAAGTTTTCGCTTTCGGCGTCGGCATTTAGCATAAAACGACAAAATTCAAGCCGTCTTGGCGGATCTCCCTCTTCTAATGACTGGACAGGTTGATAGTGGTATGGATGTCGGCCTGATAAGTGAACTACAGACCAGACTTTCCACTGTGACATAGCAAGCTCACGCGCTACGATGTTTGTCGATATGTTGGGGTCGTCAATAAAACGTTGAAGAATCAGCTCTTCGTCCTCAGCCGTGTATCTCCGAGAACGACCAGTGTCAATTTGCCTGCTTCTTTGGACGCTGCCAGTTTCAGATAATCGCCGATAAGTCGATCCAAAAACACTAACGTGTGGGAGTCGGCGGTTGGGAAAACGAAGTTGATATTCTCTCCGCGCCTGAGCAGCGTTACCGTCACTAAGTCCGTAACAGTACATTATGTCAGCGTATTCAAGGTTAGAATATGCAGCCATAGTCAGCACTTATGAAGGCACAGCACAGCACAAGAGCAAGATACGCAGTATCAGTTAAGGAAATAGCCAGATAACAAAACACGAGCTTGCGCGACGTAGAGTTGAAACTAACTGACTCTGACGACCAGATTTTGTAAAGTCGCACCCCGTGTCATGCCGGGAGAACAATAGTGACCAATCACAAAGCTTGCCGAGTGTTTGGGGTTCAAGCGCAGGTAAAAACTACGAATAATACGAATATGAAACAATAGGTTGACCGTCTCGCAATTTTACCTGCTCCTCATAAAACTCATTCTTTCCCTGTCACACATGCAAAAGTATTGACAATCATACCTTTCTGAATAGCTGATAAGACAAGGATATTTTCCTAGTAATTTGTACATCAGGCGTAGTAATTTTTATTTTCACTAGACAACATTTTGTATGAAGTAATAGCAAAATTCACAAAAAACTAAATGTTTCTTTAGTGATATTTGCCAAAGTTTTTGGCATTTTTGAACTTTGAATTATTAACAAGGATCTGCTACGGCGTCAGCTATGATGTTAACTTAAATTTCAGTACAGTCGCGCCGTAAATCATTTTTAAATTGGCTCCAAATGATTTAATCTGGGATTTTTCATAAAAAAGCTAAAAATCGAATTAACTCAAAAACTACTGAATTTCGGTAGAACATTTGGTGGCCTAATTTGCTGCATTTTAACCCTACTATGACGTCCTGCAAGGAATACGTCGAGTTACCAGTAACCCTGTATAATGGAGACGAACGGAGACCGAACGAAAACGATTTTTTTTTACAAAGAAAATACCTATGAAAGAAAGAAAGAAAGAAAAACTGTTTATTAACGTGATAGTGACGCACAAAAACAAATTGTTTTTTATGTTACGCCTAAAAACAAAAACAAGTGGGTATTTATTCTATACATAAAAAAATAATAATAATATCCTAGACGGAATATGCCTGATTCTGTACAATATATTACCAACTCGGTGTAATGACAAACCTAAAATGCTTTTCTTTTTAGTTATATTCATATAGCAGGATACAATTACAAGTCTACATAATATTCAACGTTACCAATTAGAGTCAGAAGGTCAACATTCTGCTATCATTTAGGATGTAATAACCCTAATTAGGTTTTTATTAGCAACATAACAATTTGAAGACTATGCTGGAAGCCCACAAGCGGTCTCAGAGCTTCTTAAGGCGTCGAAACGAGCCTTGTTATGACCAAACATGTTGTTATGGTTTGAGTAGTGTGACGTCATATTAGCTTGGTTAGGAAGAAAAGGATCGAGGCGATAAATGGAGGGTATATTACTATATATTCTATTGTTTCTGGATGATATCAGCTTCTTTTGATTTTGTGAGTGACAGCAGGTACTGTCAGTAGCAGAAGCGATACCGTGTTGGGCGTAGGGTTACTGATTGACATGTCAATGTTTCAACGTAGAAATACTGTTTCCTTTTTACTCCATAAACTGACGAAATAATATGACACGAATGTCTATTTTGATCATAATATCCTAGCTACAATGTGAGCCTGAAGGTACAAGTTCGAGATGGGCTGACTGCAAACTGCAACCGCTAACTTTACGGACAATATATGTATAGGTACACCGTGTAATTTTAGTCGTCTTACAAAAGGGGTCCATGGGGGGAGGGGGCGGGGCGGGGTGTATACGACATAAAATACGTCTAGGCACGATTAAAAAATTATTACCATAAATTAAGATAAGCCTACAAAGAAAAATAAATAATGGATTAAAATTATGAAACATCCTGTTAATAATGTTTACGTAGTCCATGTGGACTATCATCCAATGAGCGTATCCGCCCCTTTTACTTAAAAAAATAAGTGAAGGTCCCTCTCATAGTGTCTCAGTTGCGTCCGAACTCCGGAATAGAAGTGCGCGCTGCGCGTGCGCAAACGTTGTTCGCTAAATCGCTAAAGTGCAAGGAGTAAATAAGTACCTACCACTACACTACAGTGATAGGAACTCTAATATCGAGTGCAAAACACACACATCAAACAAAAATGACAAATGGTGCGCCTTTAAGCAATAAGTGGTGACAATTTACGGGCAGCAAGGAGATTGTACGCTGCGCCTCATAATCTCGAAATGTTACGCAACCGAGGTGTGAACATCCCGCAAGTGCCAGGGTGCCAATCGCGCTAATTTTAAACGTCTGCAAACGTATACGATAACGTTATGGTTCGATTGCGACAGTGGTTAGGTTTCGATTCAGCTGTTCTGATTTTGGTATTGCGTTATAAGTTCAAACGCTAACCAAAGTTGGAACGTTGCGTAACGTCAATTGTTAGTGATGCCCTTTTAGTTTGTGAATATCCGAGCGTTTAGTAATAAATTTTGACGTGTGTACCTCTAGTTTTGACAGCTGAAAGCGCGGTATGCACTTGAACTTTTGAAGAGGTAAGTAAGATTTTACGTAAATAAACATTCAAAGATTTATGAACCACTTACAAACTTGGACAGCCACTTTCATTGAAAGTTGTAATATCCGCAGTCTTGATTGTTTCATGGAAATGGAAGAACGTCGCAGATGCACGACGGTCCGACAAATGGAGCTGATGGTGCAGTTCCTGGAACAGCATCAAGACCTTGCTCTTGGACGAGTTAGGTCTAAAGAGGCTCGTCAAGTTGCAGCACGGTTATGGAATGAGTGTGCCGTAAGTCTCAACGTAGAAGGCCCTGCCCGAACAGGGAAAGAATGGTCCAAGGTAAGAATAATCGAGGCAGATAAAAGTGGATGTTTACGCCGAGGGTTCCTAACTAAAATAATATTAAGTATATTGTTTTATTCTTTTTTTAGGTATGGAATGACTACAAGTGCCGGGTTAGGGCAAAGTTAGTTAGCATAAATGCTAACCAACGAGCTACTGGTGGTGGGCCCAGTAATGCAAGTACTTTGTCACCATTGGAAGAAAGGACAGCCAATATCTTAGGCAGGGATGTTGGCCCACTACCTGATGTTAGGCAGGATCAATTTGCCTCAAACGATGTAAGTTATATTTTTAGCTATTTCCAAATCCACTTTTGTAAACCATTGTTTTATCATGCTTATTTTGACTAACAATGCTACTAAATAATACTATGCATTTTATAGGGTGACGGTACAGTGACAGTAGAAGTGGTTGATGAACCGCAATTACAAGACACTGAAGCATCATCAGCAATGTAAGTTATATCTCTTGCGAAAACAATGTTTATGCTGCTTAATATTAGCAATACGTTTTATTTATTTTGCATAACATTATGTTTACTTTATTACAGTTTGACTGACCACCCGCCGTATGTGCTATCTGCGACTTCACCTGTGTATGTGCAGACGCTGCCTGTGTCCCCTGTTCCCAGCCTAGAGGGGGAGACAGGCTCATTGCAAAACTCTCCAAGGCACATTGCAGCAGGTTTGTTCAACAAAATTGCTTAAGCTAATAAAAGAGAGTAATATCATGTTAAGCTAATTTTAAATTGCTACTTTCAGAAAGAGTCCGAAGGGTGCGAGAGCCCACTCGGCGGCGAGGTGTAGAGCGTGCGTCACGCCAGGTGCCATCACAAATGACAAGACAATGTATGTTAAAAAAAATTCTAAACTTATTTCTGAAATCTTAATGCCATTCTTTTATATACAAAATTTTATTATCATTTCAGCAGCCAGAAGTGCATTGGATGAGTCAAGAGCATCAATCCTTCGTATTGAGGAGATGCGGGCAGAGGCTGATCTGAAACATTCGCAGGCATTCTGCAATTTTTCGGAGTCGTTCAGAATAATTGCTGAAAGCATTAACAGATTTAGCCAACAGGTAATACAAATATTTTTTTTTTATAAAAAAATATTTCACTGTAATCTTACTACTAAGCACAAAAATGTAGAGATATAGGTACTTTTACTGGACCAATCTTGATATGGTTTTTTGCTATTTCATGTTTCAACGCAGGCTGGTTTTATGATAATGTAATATGTTAAATGAAATAACAATTTACTAAGCATTATTTGTCAGGAACATTAAAATCATAACACTTTTATTTTGTTTCAGTATGGACAACATAACCACCCAGATTAGGATTACTATTAGTTATTAATATTATATATTTGATTATACTTTAATAAATAGAATTATATTATACCTAAATTAATTTTGTTTGGTTCTCCTGAATTTGAAAATTAGCGTATCCCTTTGCCTTTTCTCCATCACTTGCATCTGAATAAAACTATGTTATGTGATAATGTTTGACCATACTTATTTAATGTAAAAACGACAAGGCGTTAGAAATACAAATTTTAATAGCCTTTATTCACAAACAGCACGAAAGAATAGAATAGAATATACTGCAGCCTTAAACTATAAAAATAATGGGATTCAATAATAATTAGATCTAACATGAACTAGGATAAAAATTATTTTATTATTTATGTTAATATTTGCTAAGAATACCTACTTTAAAACACTTAATAGTGTTAGGGTTAAAGGGGAAAGCCAAAGGAAAGACCGTTCTAAGGATTTAAATAGTATGTTTATTATCCTTTACTTTATATATTGGAAGGTGTGATTTACTAATATAACATGAGACGTGTGGTCTAATGTAAGGCTTATAGAAGAGTACGGACGCTATGAGAAAGTCAGGATTTCAGTCAAGTGCTGAGGGCGGGCTCGGATATAAAAACTTATTTATGAGTTAGAAACAGAAAGACTAATAGTGTTGAAGTAGGGTCGTTTGATTTTGCTATACTCCAACATTAAGAACTAATCAAAAACCATTTCAATGAAAAACAAACTTAGAACTAATTAACCTACAACAGCCAAAAACTTTTTTGTGTCATTATAACACAAATTTTGCAACTTTAGGATAATTGGTTTCTCCTATTAGTCCATAAACGTTGAATGAGCGCCCGCTGTCGTGCGCGGCCAAGCTCCAACTCGCTAAGAGCATGAGCGCCGCGTCGCCACTCTTGCCTGGCACCATGACCGGCTCCCTCTGTCAGCTGGCGCTCACGAGCTGCTTCTTCTGCTGTTAGCGGAGTGTAGGGGATACGAGCCCTGTGCGCTATATTATGCAGAACACAGTATGCATTCACTATTCTCGCAGCAGTTACTGGAGTGTAATGCAGCTTTCTATCAACTAATAA
The DNA here is from genome assembly GCA_946251885.1 of Cosmia pyralina. Taxonomy (NCBI): domain Eukaryota; kingdom Metazoa; phylum Arthropoda; class Insecta; order Lepidoptera; family Noctuidae; genus Cosmia; species Cosmia pyralina. The sequence goes on along the minus strand of OX276350.1, from coordinate 20,004,151 downwards.
GCACCTGCAAGGACAACCCCTTTTATTATTATTTATTTAATTCGAACACAAATGATTCATAATTATGTCAACTATAATAATAATGGTATGATATCCAAAGCATACCTAAAGCGAGCTTTTAAAACACCTATACAGCGTTCAACAACATTTCTGGCTGTTAAGTGCAAGCCTTGGTAATAATGTTCCGGAGTATCTGGCCTTGGTTCTGAGATGGGTGTCATCATTGTGGGTCTCAAAGGGTACCCCGAATCTCCTGCAATAACCAAAAATTAATTAAAATGTCTTAAAAAATAATTACAAAATGTATCATAACATTGCAACACATATTATACTCAATGTAAACATACCCAAAAGATGCAAATCTTCTCCATGATTAATGTGGAGTCTCTCTATATAACCATTCAATGGATGGTTGGCCCAAACAACACTATCATGTGTGGACCCAGGGTAACTCGCATCCACACATAATATATTTAAATTAGAATCACATATCTGAAAAAAAAAGCAATAATGATATGAACTAGCACTGACAGGAAAGAACAAAATTATAATAATATAATTATACTCACTATCATAACATTTATTGAATGGTATCCTTTTCTATTAAAAAACCGTTCTTCATGTTCAGCAGGACATACAATTGCAACATGGGTTCCATCAATACAACCCAGAGCTGGCATTTTGAACTTGTGGTAAAAACTGAAAATAGTTATTATATATTATATGATTATGTACTTAAATACTTGAACATGAGTTTTACAATAGAATATCTAAAACACGCTTTCCCCCCGTGGTTTCACAGTTGGTTACTGCACTGCACCCGTGGGTCTTAGTGTGATTTTATTTAGCCTATGACACTCACAAATAATGGGACTTTATCACTTTAGAGAGGACACTCCTTACCTTGGTTTCAACATCCAAAGCATCAGAACGTAGGACGGGTGGCATATGAGGAGTCAGCTTGAAAACTAATTCACGGGTTAATTCTTTCGAGAGTCTATATCTCTTCACAAACTGTCGATCACTGTATGAATCACAACTAAGTCTAGCTTTTAAGTTTTTCCTTTTGGTTTCGGCTCGAGCCACCGCTACATCGTATTCATGAGATTTCTCCAATAAATCTATGTAGGCGTACATGGTAATGTTATTTTTGCAAGATTTTCACTCAGAATCACTTCACAACAAAGACAAAACACTCCAACGATTCAGCTACGATCCTAAAAAAGTAGCGTCCCATCAACTTAGATGTTTGACAGTGGTTACGTTCCAGCTACGATCGCGTTGCGTCTCAACTTGCTGTCAAAATTTTAGCGCGATACGAAACGGTCAAAAAGTTGTGATATGGTAGTGGTTCAGTTGCGATTTCGTTGAAAAAAAATAGCGCGATTGGGCCGCAGGACTGCAAGTCATTTTAGCAGCAACACGACTGATTGATCACGGCCAGTTTCGCAGCCCACCACATGTGCAAGCTCGGGGCTGCCCACGATATTCACCTGTTCTCCAAGACAACATATTGGACTATTTTGACAGAGTGACTTTAAATAAATTATAAGATAAAATTCAAAACGTGCCCGTTTGTGTATCGTACAAAGTGGTAAGCAATTTGAAAAGTTGTGCTGCAATACAGGTAAAGCTTACCTACTTCAATCAATCTGCCTAGCCTTTACCCAACTATGTTGGGGTCGGTTTCCAGTCTAACCGGATGCAGCTGAATACCAGTATTTTACATGGAGCGACTGCCTATCTGACCTCCACAACCCAGTGACTGGGTAATACGATACCCCTTGGTAAGACTGGTTGTCAGACTTTCGGGCTTCTGGCTACCCGTAACGACTATCAAAGATCCACGAACGACAGCCGGGACCAACGGCTTAACGTGCTTTCCGAGGCACGGAGGAGTCTCGATGTGTAAAGATGGTCACCCATCCACGGACAACCCCGGCAAGCGTAGCTTAACCTGATGGATCGACCCGTGCGGCTGTTATTACTTAGCCACAAGCTCCTTACTTACCTACTTGCTTATGCAAATAAAAGTGATCATTTGTAAATACGTAATTAGTGTAAATAATTCAGTGGATTCAAATTTTTTAAATACAATTAACATAGGTACCAACAATTTACATAGGTAAGTACTGCCAATTTTATTACCTAACTATGCTTTATTCGTTAATTGCCAGGTTAAAGATAGAAACTCTGAATTTAATGTAGGTAGGTACTTACCTAAGCATTCTAGGGGCATTGGCCGTCCTTTGTTTCAACATCTGGTTTGACAAATTTTCGACAGCTCATGTCTGGTTTATTAAGGTAATTTATTACTTTGTAGAACTGTTGTCTCGTACAAACGAATGTGTCCATTTAGTTGGGAACAAGAGAAAAAAAGTCGGACCGCGCTCGCTCGTACAGGGTGTTTCAAACTACGTCATGCGTCATAATGTATAATCCAAACTAATATTATAAATGCGAAAGTAACTCTGTCTGTCTGTCTGTCTGTCTTTCTGTCTGTCTGTCTGTCTGTCTGTCTTTGCTTCACGCCTAAACTACTGAACCGATTTGTGTGAAATTTGGTACAGACATAGTTTGGAACTTGAGAAAGGACATAGGATAGTTTTTATTACAAAAAATAAAATAAAAAATAAAATTTATTCCAGACATACAGCGCCATCTATTGGTCAAGAGTCGGCATCAATTCAGTACTGAAAATTCATCGGAAAAATGTAAATAAATAGTAAAAAGGTATGAAAATATAATATAATACAACTTTTAGTACAAAGAAAATGCTCTAACGGAGTATAGATAATTCTATTAGTACTATATGTCGAGTTGGTGATCGCGCAATGGTGTCGATCGTTACACGAGTTCGGTTCATGTTATTGTATTAATTCATCGGAAAAAAGTAAATATATAGTAAAAAGGTATGAAAAAAATAATATCAATATAATAAAACTTTTAGTACAAAGAAAATGCCCGAACGGAGTATAGATAAATAATCCGAGTTGTCACTATGCTCGATAGATGGCGTTGAGATCGAAATAGATCGCGCTATGGTTTCGTTACACGCATTTGGTTGGGTATCGGCCGAGCGCTTCGGTACTGTCGTGGAATTGTGGATTGATCGTTTTGTAAATTTAAAATTGGCTCCGTTGTATTAGTAGGTAATTTAGTAGATTAAAAATTTTATTTGTTGGGTTGTCTGGTGTTTTTTTTTTTGAAAATTGGTTCCGTTGTATTTGTCGATTAAAAGGTTTATTTGTTGGGTTGTCTGGTTGTTGTATAATGTAAGTTTAGTTTGATCTCGATTGTATGTCTAAATTCGTTTTAATTTTTAAATTAATTAGATCGTTCCTTTTAAATTATTTAGTTTTAAGCTTGGTTATTAAGAGGTTGTAATATAATTTCTTTTAAATTGTTATCAAGTTCGTAATTCGTATTTTGTTTTTTTTTTTAATTCTTTTGTTTTCAGTTAGTTTTCAATTTAAGTTCGGAAAGATTTTAATATTTCTTTAGTTTAAGTTCTTTTTTAAACTACTTTTTTCAATGACGAGAAAACGCAAGTCCAATTTAGCACGTAGTTCCAGCGGAGCTCGAGCTAAAAGAGTTGCAAGAAGTCAAGAGTCTCAAGAACAGACTCAAGCCCGTTTAACTTTAGACGCCGAGCGTCACGCTGCTCAAAGAGCTGCTGAGACTGAAGAGGTGAGGCAGGAGCGACGGCTCTTAGACGCTGAGCGTCACGCTACTCAAAGAGCTGCTGAAACCGAAGAGATGGCTCGGGAGCGCCGGCTCTTAGACACCTAACGTCACGCTGCTCAAAGAGCTGCTGAGACAGAGGAGACGAGACAGGAGCGACGGCTCTTAGATGCCGGCCGTCATGCAACTCAAAGAGCTGCTGAGACCGCTGACATGACTCGGGAGCGCCGGCTGTTAGACACCGAACGTCATGCTGCTCAAAGAGCTGCTGAGACTGAGGAGGTGAGGCAGGAGCGACGGCTCTTAGATGCTGGGCGTCATGCAACTCAAAGAGCTGCTGAGACAGAAGAGATGGCTTGGGAGCGACGGCTCTTAGATGCTGGGCGTCATGCAACTCAAAGAGCTGCTGAGACAGAAGAGATGGCTCGGGAGCGACGGCTCTTAGATGCTGGGCGTCATGCAACTCAAAGAGCTGCTGAGACAGAAGAGATGGCTCGGGAGCGCCGGCTCTTAGATGCTGGGCGTCATGCAACTCAAAGAGCTGCTGAGACAGAAGAGATGGCTCGGGAGCGCCGGCTCTTAGATGCTGGGCGTCATGCAACTCAACAGAGTTTCTCAACTCCTTTTCCTTTCCTCTTTTCCTTTTTTTCCTCCTTTTTTTTCTTTTGTTTTTGTGTTTCACGAAGTGTGTCCAAATAAACGTTTTTCTTTCTTTCTTTTCTTTAGTTATCAGGAGTGCCTTCTCACAAGTTGAGGCTGAAAGTTGGAGTTCCTGTGATGCTTATGAGAAACCTAGATCCACCAAGGCTATGTAACGGCAAACGGTTACAAGTAACCTATTTAGGACGGAATGTCATTAAAGCCGTTATTATGACTGGAATGGCAAAAGGCGAAACTGTAATTATTCCCCGCATTCCCATCATTCCAACTGATTTGCCATTCCAATTCAAAAGAGTTCAGTTTCCGCTGAAAACTGCGTTTGCAATGACCATAAATAAAGCCCAAGGGCAAACGCTTAAAGTTGCGGGGGTACATCTTGAAAAAGACTGTTTCTCCCATGGACAACTCTACGTTGCGTGCTCAAGAGTGTCAAAACCAGAAGACCTATATATTTTTGCAAAGGATGGCAAAACTGAAAACGTGGTATACAGAAATGTCTTGGTGTAAGAAACTTTAATAATCTTTAAAGCCTAAAATAATAGAAAATTTGTCAAGGGAAAAACAGTATTTTTTTCTGAAATGGCAAATCAAAATAATATTTTGAAAATAAGGGAAAAATAATATTTTCGCCTTTTTCGATCGGCAATAACGGCTTTAATGCCCTAAGTGAGTATACATATCTTCAATTCAAACGCAGAGCTCATTATGTTGATTTTTGAAGAGTTCCCTAGAATATCTTCCACATTTCATTTTCCAAAAAAACCAAAAACCTGCCGGAAGTCACTATTCCACGCGAACGAAGTCGCGGGCAAAAGCTAGTATTTTAATATTTTTAATTATTAAAATGTTCACAAATATCTTTTTTTTTTATGAATGAATAGAGTCATTGGATACATGAAGTGGGCTTTTTTGCTGGCGTTGTAAGACGATTAAAATGCCATGGTTGTAAGTCGGAGGAGAATGTCAGCGTTCGTTGCCGGACTGGTCGGCTTCCATTGTTGTAACCGAAATAAGACTCTATATGCACTCTACAGTTGTAATTAGATCGATTTTACAAACAATTAGTTAAAAAGTAGCACACATGAATCGGATCGAACTGGATTCATATCGGAACGCGGCGAGGTCGGGGCGAGGTTGGTAGCGCGTCCGTTCAGTTCGGTGTCTAATCACGAAGTCCTCGTCAAGTACAGGAACCTTGAATGACAGCCGTCATCTGTCACTGTTATTTTCCCCCGCAAACTCAAAATGACATTGACAGCTCATGACAGCTCGCACAGTGATGCCAACCCCCGTTTCCGAACACACTCAAGTCGGTACAATTTGAAGTTCCGTTCAGAATCCACGACATATAAAATATATACAACGTGCCGCTGCAATAGCAACATTAATTCAACACGCGTATATGGTTTCGCGTTTTCTTCTTATAAAGATATTTTGATTTCATTAATCGTTATTATTTATTGATTTATTTACAATTTTCTAAAATAGCATCTTGGAGTAACCTGTACTACATAACATAATCAGCCTATAATGTTCCCACTGCTGGGACACAGCCCTCCTCTCGGAGAGAGGGAGCGGGCCGTAATTCACCACACGGGCTCATTGCGGGTTGGTAGATGTCACATGTAGCTCAGAGATGAAATTGAAACGAATGAGAATTAACAGCTGGGTACATAGTACACAAACGATGAACAAAAAAAAGTCGTTGCTCAACGACCTTTTACCAGATGGATAGAACAACAGCTTCATGAATGAGTTTTTTGCATAGAGTGATTCTAATTTTGGTTATTATTTTATAATTAAGTTTGTTACAATTTTTTTTTTCAATTTACTAATTATTTTATCTTATTATAATTTTTATGTATGATTACTGGCCACTAGCCCTACCAGCATCGTTTTGAAGGAATGTCGCTATTGTTTTAAGCATGTTTTAAGTCTTTGATCACTTCTGTATTTTTTTTTTGGGTGTTCAAAACTAAATTCGGTCTAGCGAGCCATCTAAGGGCACACGCAAGGAAGTGATTTCGAAGGGTCGCCGTTATTGAAATCGATAAGGAGGACTATATATTTTCTTTTAACCATTAAATGTCACAACAACATTCAATATTTCAAAAGGACCACCTAACACACCTCCACTATAAATTCTACCATTATATTCTTCGCTTTCTTGTCCAAACAACAGCGAGCAGATCCCATCAAATAAAATTCAACGACCTCTTCTTATATAATAAATAATAACGACCTATCAAACGTATATCCATACTTAATACTAATTTATATTGTCCAATAAATCTATAGCACTGTTTACCTTATCTTTATAAGCCCACACGTGCAGTTCATAAAGCTCCCAGATTATACTTTATGACTTTTGATCCACGTTCTGCTGTAAAACTTATGAAAAAGGACTACGGATACAAGGTCGTATGGGTAGTTGTTATGATAGTTAAAAAGACAGTGGTAGTCACTTTAAAGTGGTGGTAGTTTTTGATTTTTACCCGACTACGGCAAAGCTAAATAGAAGGGTTATGATTTTAGCAGTCAATGTATGTATGTAAGTATTTATTTATATAAGTATGTATTTACGTGTGTTCCACCGTAGCGCCTAAATTACTGAACCGATTTTAATGAATAAGGTATAAATAGATTTGTAATAATGGTTCGGGTGACATAGGCTATATAAATTATTTTTAAATTTAATATGGTGAACTTAACACGTAAATTTCTGACCACGAAAAAAATTAAATTGAGATAATAATGACATGTTTAGATAATAATGATATATGTTATATTGTTAAAAATAAGTAAAAGTGGAGGTAAATAGTATTAATTTAATTGGTTACAGACCGACCGCGGCGAGCGTGATTTTTCAGTAGTCGGGTTTCAATTTTTGAACTTACTTTTTATATTTGTTGGAGATTCAATTAAAACTGAAGTTACTAGACTAATTTGTAAAGTAAACAGTTTAAAGTTATATAATATGACAGAGATACAGAATTAAGTAAATTTAAAGTACCTAAACTCTGATTTTCAATTTGATAGACCATAATGACAGCTGCGATTGACCATTTCATGTCATTTTGACATTTTAATCATGTTATGTTATGTTGTTTTAGTCTAGCAAATTAAAAATCGGAGTTTAGGTAAAAGATGACATTTTGAAGATGTATAACTTGTTTTTACTTTTGTTTTCGTAACATCAGCACCCTAATTGCGTAACACACTATCAAGCGGAAACGGTTTAATTTTGACAGTTTAACATCATTCATTGCGCTAATTACGTTGTTGAGAAGATATATTTTTTCTTAATAATATGAACAATGGATTAGCTATTGGTTTAAAAATTATCCAGATTCCGTGTGTATTACGCAATTAGGGTGCTGGTTAGTAAGTTATTTTATTTATTTATTTATTTAACATGTAGAAAACCAACAGCTTAACTTATAAACAATAAATATACTTACTGAAATAAGAAACATGAAGCCAATTACAGGTTTTCACGGCTAGCTATACAGTAATTATAAAAAGAGATCTTACACACGACAAGACATCAAGAAAAGATGAGCACCAATCGTCAAATCGGCACCGCCAAACATAAGGAATAGATTACAAAAAAAAAAAAAAAAAAAATAAGAAACAGAACAACAACAACAACACAAACAACACACACACACACACACAACACAAACAACACACACACACAACACAAACAACACACAAACAACAAAATAATAAAACACAAAGAAAACAAACAAAACAAACTAGAAACACAAAACAACACAAACACAAAGAAACAAGAAAAAAACACAAAGAAACACTAAGAATTAATTTTGAAAAATTCCAGGTGCAGCCTATTGCGTACGCTTGAGCCTTTGGTTGAAAACAAGTCAAAAGAGAACTGCTTGCATAGGTCATTAAAGTCTTTACTCACTCGCACTAAATATGAGTTTTGCCTGTAGTTGGAAGAAGACAACGGAATAGGAGGATTAAATGTGAGAGTTCGCTGATTTGTTTTTTTTTGTGATTTTCTTACCTATTTACTTGTTATACCTAACAGAGGGCCTAGTCAAGCAGCAATCGCTTTCAAAATGTTTCGTATTCCTGCAAAGACTTTCAACAGAACTGACTTATAATCCTTTATTAAAAAGGACTTATAATCCTTTTTTGACTTTTCCATAGTCGTTTTCACTGAAACAATATCACTTTAACTAGGCTCTCTGTTCTATTTTGCCATCAATGAATAGTAATTTCATCTTAAATCTGTATACTAAAAAGCTTTTTCAATAACTCAAGCTTATGTTCGAAACCACGTACAAATCTAACTAATCTCAGAGCTTACCAAAAAGCTAACAACTGTTAAATATTGGTCGGTATAATCCAGGAGATAGCCAAACAACGGACCATTAAGGGGATGTGGTCTATTTATAGGAAACCAGCTCGTATTTCATACTCGATGAGAGACAAGCATGTGGTGCCTGTCAAATTGACAGGAAAGACTTGACGGAATAAGTTAGGGTAGTTATTCGTTGAATGTAGTTTTTAGAAACTGCCGTGTTTTGGTGCACTTTATCCTATACTAGTACTAGTACCTAAAAAATACAGAAAAATAATTTTCACGTGAACAAAGCTCAGTCGGTCATGTACTTTGTATTTATTATATTACTAGCTTTTGCCCGCGACTTCGTTCGCGTGGAATAGTGACTTCCGGCAGGTTTTTGGTTTTTTTGGAAAATGAAATGTGGAAGATATTCTAGGGAACTCTTCAAAAATCAACATAATGAGCTCTGCGTTTGAATTGAAGATATGTATACTCACTTAGGGCATTAAAGCCGTTATTGCCGATCGAAAAAGGCGAAAATATTATTTTTCCCTTATTTTCAAAATATTATTTTGATTTGCCATTTCAGAAAAAAATACTGTTTTTCCCTTGACAAATTTTCTATTATTTTAGGCTTTAAAGATTATTAAAGTTTCTTACACCAAGACATTTCTGTATACCACGTTTTCAGTTTTGCCATCCTTTGCAAAAATATATAGGTCTTCTGGTTTTGACACTCTTGAGCACGCAACGTAGAGTTGTCCATGGGAGAAACAGTCTTTTTCAAGATGTACCCCCGCAACTTTAAGCGTTTGCCCTTGGGCTTTATTTATGGTCATTGCAAACGCAGTTTTCAGCGGAAACTGAACTCTTTTGAATTGGAATGGCAAATCAGTTGGAATGATGGGAATGCGGGGAATAATTACAGTTTCGCCTTTTGCCATTCCAGTCATAATAACGGCTTTAATGACATTCCGTCCTAAATAGGTTACTTGTAACCGTTTGCCGTTACATAGCCTTGGTGGATCTAGGTTTCTCATAAGCATCACAGGAACTCCAACTTTCAGCCTCAACTTGTGAGAAGGCACTCCTGATAACTAAAGAAAAGAAAGAAAGAAAAACGTTTATTTGGACACACTTCGTGAAACACAAAAACAAAAGAAAAAAAAGGAGGAAAAAAAGGAAAAGAGGAAAGGAAAAGGAGTTGAGAAACTCTGTTGAGTTGCATGACGCCCAGCATCTAAGAGCCGGCGCTCCCGAGCCATCTCTTCTGTCTCAGCAGCTCTTTGAGTTGCATGACGCCCAGCATCTAAGAGCCGGCGCTCCCGAGCCATCTCTTCTGTCTCAGCAGCTCTTTGAGTTGCATGACGCCCAGCATCTAAGAGCCGTCGCTCCCGAGCCATCTCTTCTGTCTCAGCAGCTCTTTGAGTTGCATGACGCCCAGCATCTAAGAGCCGTCGCTCCCAAGCCATCTCTTCTGTCTCAGCAGCTCTTTGAGTTGCATGACGCCCAGCATCTAAGAGCCGTCGCTCCTGCCTCACCTCCTCAGTCTCAGCAGCTCTTTGAGCAGCATGACGTTCGGTGTCTAACAGCCGGCGCTCCCGAGTCATGTCAGCGGTCTCAGCAGCTCTTTGAGTTGCATGACGGCCGGCATCTAAGAGCCGTCGCTCCTGTCTCGTCTCCTCTGTCTCAGCAGCTCTTTGAGCAGCGTGACGTTAGGTGTCTAAGAGCCGGCGCTCCCGAGCCATCTCTTCGGTTTCAGCAGCTCTTTGAGTAGCGTGACGCTCAGCGTCTAAGAGCCGTCGCTCCTGCCTCACCTCTTCAGTCTCAGCAGCTCTTTGAGCAGCGTGACGCTCGGCGTCTAAAGTTAAACGGGCTTGAGTCTGTTCTTGAGACTCTTGACTTCTTGCAACTCTTTTAGCTCGAGCTCCGCTGGAACTACGTGCTAAATTGGACTTGCGTTTTCTCGTCATTGAAAAAAGTAGTTTAAAAAAGAACTTAAACTAAAGAAATATTAAAATCTTTCCGAACTTAAATTGAAAACTAACTGAAAACAAAAGAATTAAAAAAAAAAACAAAATACGAATTACGAACTTGATAACAATTTAAAAGAAATTATATTACAACCTCTTAATAACCAAGCTTAAAACTAAATAATTTAAAAGGAACGATCTAATTAATTTAAAAATTAAAACGAATTTAGACATACAATCGAGATCAAACTAAACTTACATTATACAACAACCAGACAACCCAACAAATAAACCTTTTAATCGACAAATACAACGGAACCAATTTTCAAAAAAAAAAACACCAGACAACCCAACAAATAAAATTTTTAATCTACTAAATTACCTACTAATACAACGGAGCCAATTTTAAATTTACAAAACGATCAATCCACAATTCCACGACAGTACCGAAGCGCTCGGCCGATACCCAACCAAATGCGTGTAACGAAACCATAGCGCGATCTATTTCGATCTCAACGCCATCTATCGAGCATAGTGACAACTCGGATTATTTATCTATACTCCGTTCGGGCATTTTCTTTGTACTAAAAGTTTTATTATATTGATATTATTTTTTTCATACCTTTTTACTATATATTTACTTTTTTCCGATGAATTAATACAATAACATGAACCGAACTCGTGTAACGATCGACACCATTGCGCGATCACCAACTCGACATATAGTACTAATAGAATTATCTATACTCCGTTAGAGCATTTTCTTTGTACTAAAAGTTGTATTATATTATATTTTCATACCTTTTTACTATTTATTTACATTTTTCCGATGAATTTTCAGTACTGAATTGATGCCGACTCTTGACCAATAGATGGCGCTGTATGTCTGGAATAAATTTTATTTTTTATTTTATTTTTTGTAATAAAAACTATCCTATGTCCTTTCTCAAGTTCCAAACTATGTCTGTACCAAATTTCACACAAATCGGTTCAGTAGTTTAGGCGTGAAGCAAAGACAGACAGACAGACAGACAGACAGAAAGACAGACAGACAGACAGACAGAGTTACTTTCGCATTTATAATATTAGTTTGGATGAGTTTGATAGACAACCAAAAAACAGAATAAAGCAAGAAAATTGATATAAATAGAAGATAGGTACCTATCTCCTATTAATAACTCAATCAATCTGCCTAGCCTTTTCCCAACTATGTTGGGGTCGGCTTCCAGTCTAACCGGATGCAGCTGAATACCAGTATTTTACATGGAGCGACTGCCTATCTGACCTCCACAACCCATTAACTGGGTAATACGATACCTCTTGGTAAGACTGGTTGTCAGACTTTTCGGGCTTCTGACGACCCGTGACGACTGTCAAAGATCCACAAATGACAGCCGGGACCAACGGCTTAACGTGCTTTCCGAGGCACGGAGGAGTCTCGATTTGTAAAGATGGTCACCCATCCTCGGACAACCCCGGCAAGCGTAGCTTGACCTGATGGATTGACCCGTGCGGCTGTTATTACTTAGCCACGAGCTCCTCCTATTAATAACTATCTAACAAAAAAAAAAAAACTACAAAGTTATTTTTCACTTTGTAGTGGGTTTTTTAAGTCGGTTGTTTTTTGTTTTGTTCCCAAATTCCTTGCTTAATCAGATAAACGGAACAATGTTATATTTTTAGTAAAGTAAATAATGTCATAATTCATTCTTGATGAGAGGCGTAATTTATGCCGCACGTGGCTACCGTCATGGTCGGATGGGAGGTACTAACCGGTGCGGCGTGTGTGCGGCACAAGGCAAGAGGGTGACAATTTTGAAAAAACGAAAGGTAAGATAAATTATTAAATTCTGGGTAAACAAAATGTTAAGTAAGGAGGAGATGTTTACCTAAATAAAAAAAACAGTGTAATTAGGAGCAAAATTTTATTAGAATATCAATTCTGATGTTGCTTTTACCTATAGATTTGAATATTATATGTAGATATATTTTGAGACTGTGTATGTTGTAGTATATACGAAAGCCTAAGTGGTAGCCGCATACTGTAAAAAAGCCAAAATGAATGGCTATAGTATTTGATACGAAAAAGTAGAAAACACTTCTCTAAAATCTTAAAATTAAAAAGCAAAAGGTAAGTATAAATATTTTTTCTCGAATAGGTATTATAACTTTGTTTGTTTTATTAAAACGATAGTAGATCTAATATAAGGTAAGATTTATAAATAAACACACTGTGTCGATCCTCTTTACAAAAATAAAACGACACGAAAATTATGTTTTTTTAATTAAGAGGGCGTGCTATAAAATCCGAATAAACGTGTCTTTCATTCCCGACGAGAGCCATAATACCGTGCACATGGTAAGACTGTCAGATAAATGGAATGAACGAGCTTGGACTACAATGCAATACTCAGCTGCACTACTATATAACTTGAACAAAGTTACAATTTTGTTGGTTTAAAAATGTAATAAAATAAAATGAGACATTTTAACGCATTTGACGTTTATAGCTTGCATAAAACGGTAAGTATTGTCAGTCATAAAAAGAGCGCGTGTTAACCTTAAACACGTTTCTAGTAGGTACCTACTAGCGTTTACGGTTGTCTAAAACAGTTATTCATCGCTTTCAAAAAATATACTTTGTAGGAATGTAAGAATAGTGTCATTTATATTTCACTCCATGGCGTCCCCTTCCAACTCTATTAACACATTCATTAATTTAAAAACAAAACACAACCAAAACCAAAAAAGAATCAAACTCCAAAGCCAAGATTAATTCTTTTTTTAAATAATGCTTCAAAAAAGGCCACTTATCTCATTATTTCTGTACAGCATTATGTTTTAAATATAGAATAGGGCGCATCTGTTCTGGTTAGCATGCGCGCTTAAAGGGCATATTATACGTACGTACCTAATGAGAGTTGAACTTGATGAAGACACGGTTAGAAGCCCATCAATCTTTGTCACTATAATGTTGGATGGCAACTGAAGCGGTATGCGACATCGTAGTTTACGAGAAATGTGCTTATTTTTGGTTTTCTTGTACCTGGTAATGTGTTACGTTTCGTGGGGAAAGAATTTTGCTGTTGATTTTAGTATTACGTTGCTTGATAGATTGCGGTGGTAAAATAAAGGTTTAGATGCAGCCAATAAATAGGTGTTTAGAAATATTTAATTGTATATTTTTAATATAACATTGCTCTATTTGGCAGATATTATTCATTCTGACTTTCATGTAAAACAAAATATTGTCATGTCCTTTAAAAATATCTTATTCCTCTCTATGTAAGTAAAAAATAAAATGAAACCAACTTGTTATTACGAAAATTTTTATGTTCAAAGCTTGGTCCTTTTGTACGCATTATTAAAGTTAACGTAAATAAAATGAGATTTTTTTATCTCAACTTCAGCGCTGTATGACGGAAAAATATAATTATTAACATTTAAAAAGGTACGTGCCGATATAAAAGGCCTTTGTCCGAGAGAGTTTTCAAAAGGTCATAGATGAAGGTTTGCTCTAAAGCCCAATAAAATGTCAGGACTTTAAAAGAAAATAAAGGGAAAAGAGAAAGGACTAATTAATAGACACCTTAAAATAATTGTTAGTAAAATTTGCTTTAATTAGCCTGGCAACCTTTTTGGTTTCATTCGTAGTAAGCTATTAAATTCTTTTACGCGGAATGATTTTGATTACCCACTCAATTTTCTTTTTAACGAACAATTTGGTAGGCTATATTTTCGAAAGGATTACTTTACTATGTAAATTAGTTTTAAATATATATAAGGTTAAATATTTAAAAAAAAAATAGCTGTTTCCTTCATTTATGTTCAGCTGATTTTTTTTTCGCGATTTCAGCTTTGTTCCCATAGTAAAAGTTGTTCACAATGATGAGTACAATGACCCCTTACGAGATATCGTGTATGAATAAATAGACCGTATATATGTACAGCGTGTATCAAAAAGGTACGTTGGTCAAATTTAAGGGTGTGGTACGCACGGCTACAGATCAAGCTATAATACATTTCCAGTATAAGCTGATCTCGCATTGTATAGGATTTCCTTACAATGAGAGGTCAGTGTAAACTGGAAATGTATAGCTTTTTTTTTTTTTTTTTCGTGGATGGGAAATAATCAAATGACTTCTTCCGCTCTGGGCAGAGCGGGAGGGCGTGTCAGACTTTTACTGACTAAAACCCACCCATGCTCCTTCAGCTGCCCGTGCCAGGGCCACGGTATCTCTTTCGAACTACCCGCGACCCCGGCGGCATCGGCCCAATTGACCCCGTCACTGCTGACATCTCTTTGAGGCGCGCGTGGAACACAACGCGCCGTTGACCCGGGCCTGGTCCTTACCGGACGGCAAGCTGCCGATTACTCGTCGTCCGCAAGCCCGCGCCTACGGTGGCCGGGAATCGGCAATCGATTCCCGCCGCCCAGGGCGTCTCCTACGGCGGCTAGGGGCGCGAGGGCGCGGCTGTTGCCTCTCCCTCACGCGCTCCGCTTCCTCCTTCGCGAGCCGATCGCCTCCGTGAGAAAACGGCGGTGTTCCGCCCAAGCCGGGCAGACCTCCACTGTATGCTCCACCGTGTCCTCCGGGCGATCCACACAATGGTGACACCCGGGCGTTTCCTCCCGCCTTATCCGAAACAGGAACCTCCCGAAACAACCGTGTCCGGTGAGGACCTGCGTCAGGCGGAAGGTGAGGACGCCGTGGCGCCTCTCCAACCACTCCTCAAAGACGGGACTTATCGCCGCAATTGTGGCGTGCCCAGAAATGTATAGCTTGATGTGTAGCCGTGTGTACAGACCATAAAATCGCGAAAAAAATAACTATTGCTCCATACAAAACTTCAATAGATACCAACCCAAATGTATGTGATGGCTGATTATTTTTACTCGATTACGATGTTCGTTCCATGGAGACAGTTGTTCAGCTTGTTGGTCTGTACCACACCCTTAAATTTGATGACAACTTTCTGATACACGCTGTAAAATGAACAAAAATTATATTTAACTACTGAATAAATAACCCCTGAAGTAAATATCTATCCTTATTAACAGACTTCAAAAAAGGAGGTTCTGTATTCGACCCGTATGTATGTATGTGTGAATGTATGTACGTATGTTTGTTTGTCCGCGATTTTCTCAAAAATTAATGAACCTATTTTGATGATGCTTTGACTAACGTGATCTACATACTTTTAGGAAGGTTTTAGCATATAATACATTATGTAATTATTCTTATGTACAAAGTTATATGCATAAATGCACTGTATCTCCGGCATTTCTAAGCGGATTTTGACCATTCTTCTTTTCGTTCGACGTCGGCTTACCAACTTATGTAATTGTATATTCAACTAAAAATGGAAAAATAATTTTACTTTAAAAATAGTAAAAACCGACTTCAAAACCAAAAACGAATAAAATAACTTTCATAAATAACTTAACAGCTTCTGAAGTCGGTGTCTACAATTCTTCAATGCACTTTAGCTAGACACCGACTTCAGAAGCTGTTATGTTATTTATGAAAGTTATTTTATTCGTTTTTGGTTTTGAAGTCGGTTTTTACTTTTTTTAAAGTAAATTTATTAATAATACAAAATGATAGGTACAATCTTACCACTTAGTCTGAGCACTAGGCAATAGACAACCCATATCAAAGTGATTCGATTTCTCTACAAACGGTTTATCATATGACCTTCAATGGTAGCCTAGATAAATGTTAAAGAATCAGTCTTCAGACTATAATGTTATCGTCATTCAAACTATAAATAGCTAGTTCTTTCTCGTCTACCATAATAATGAATGAGGCATGATAGGCGATCATAATGAATATTAGATACATAAATATACCTACAAGAAAACTGTCTATACTTACAAAGTTAAAGCCAATGCATGTCATGCTTGGTTCAAAAATAATAATTCTCAAGAAAACTTTCAAAAGAACTACCCAATTCATACTAATTAATGTTTATAAGCTCACTCAGATCTTCCATCTTTCCACCGTTTTTATTTTTACGCTCTCAAACGTCTCTTTGTGGTATCCGATCTGTAAACACGATTCTCTTTGTACTCACTCTTAATTCTAACACCAGATGTGTTTTCTATTGAATTGGAATCTATTTTTATTTTATTTGCTTTCATTTCGAATATCTTATGATCTTTTTGAAAATATGGAGAGCTAGTTTTTGCCCGCGGCCTCGCCCGCGTGGCAGTTGGAGATTAACCTACGGGAACTTAATACTGGGGTAAAAATAATACTATAACACAACCCATGTCATCGTCTATTCGTGTGCTAGATTTCATCCAAATACGTTTAGGCGTTAAAACGTAAAAACATAACAGGCAGACAAAGAGTTACTTCACATCTATGATATGACTTTGCAACCTTAAGCGTTTTAGCATGCAAACTCCGCGGATGTTTAAATAGTTTATGAGAAAAACTTAGATTTAAAACAGAGAGAGATCAGGCGGCCACGGACCGAAGTGGTAGAGAGAAAAAATTATGTATTGACACGGACTAGAAAAAAAAGAAGGACTCCGCGCCACGCGTATCGAAAGTGAAGCACCGTACCGATCTATGTGTGCGTGATTTAACAACGATGCCGTCGTGTCACGTAATGGCGGCCGGTCGGTATACTATTATGTAAATGTGTGCGTGAAGCGTGTTTGTACAAACGGTCTTTGTGCTTCACTTTCGGTATGCGTTGCGCGCAGTTTGAATATTTAACGATTCTAACAAAGTTATAGAACTTTGTTAGAATCGTTAAATATTAAAAGCGCAACTTATATGTATAGACATAATAGTATATTATTTAAACGGTCCCAAAAATGTAAAGGTCCTTACAGTACCACAGAAGCATGGATTGGTATTGAAAGACCAGAAGGACTTAATTTGAACATCATAGTGTATCAGAAGTTGGTGAAGTGATGAAGTCTTCGTATTATAAGTAAAAATGTAAACTGAAAGCTGCACAACCTTTCCGTATGTCCCTAATCGGAAATAAGCCTCGGACTCAACTCGACGCCGGGATTTCTTTACGCCAATGACAGAATTTTTTCTCCTGTTTCCTTTATATTGCGGTGACTAAGCTTTTATGAAGCAATACACATCTAATATTTCTCAATCTCGCCTGTGAATTCTCTGAGATCTAAAGAAAGATTACGTTATCATAAAACAAAATATCTAACTTGCTTACAGCCTAGTATCATCATACAGCCTTATAACATTCCCACTGCTGGGACACGGATCTCCTCTCTTTGAGAGGGAGTGGGCCGTAATCCACCACGCGGCTCCAGTGCGGGTTGGTAGATGTCACATATCTTCGAATTTTTTAGTTCTAGAACATTCCTGTTTCCTCACGATGTTTTACGTCACCGCTTTAAGAGCAGTGACGATTAAATAAATTACACAAAGTAATGCACCTGCCTGGGTTCAAAATCACGACCTACAACTCGTCCCATTACCACGGGCCACGACTGCACCTATACTCCATTTGCAATCAGAATAGACATTTAAACATACAGTCAGTTCAACCAATTTTGACTTCTATTGCGTAGGCTTAAGGATGGCATTAAAGGCAAAAAAGTGGTTACAATAACAACTGTTTACTGCAGCTACCATTTCTCATGCCACCAATGCAACAGAAGTCAAAATTGGTTGAAGGGACCGTAAAAAAGGTTTGTTTTAATGTCTAATCTTATTGCAAATGGGCTAATAGTATCATAGTAATTACCATTTACTACATATATAACCGCTACGCTGAGTGAGTAGTATCTATTATAGTACATGGACATATCCTCTACATCTCTCATTTTTATACGCAGCTACCATTTCTCATGCCACCAATGCAACAGAAGTCAAAATTGGTTGAAGGGACCGTAAAAAAGGTTTGTTTTAATGTCTAATCTTATTGCAAATGGGCTAATAGTATCATAGTAATTACCATTTACTACATATATAACCGCTACGCTGAGTGAGTAGTATCTATTATAGTACATGGACATATCCTCTACATCTCTCATTTTTATACGTTGTAGGTATTCTAGCACGTTATCTGCAACTGCCAATTCTTTTAGAATAACTGTTCCAACACATTTACAATTCATATTATTGCCCTTGTTATTTTCACTCTTTTTCTTTCTAAAACCTTTTAGGATCAGTTTGGACAATTTTAATAACTGATATAGGCGTGGCTTTTTCAAAGAGTTTTATTTCAGGCTACTATTGAGTTTGGATTATTTTAAGAGAACCTTTAGGAATAGAAAAATAACCACTTTTTCCGATACTTCAAGAAATAAAAAGATATACTGAAAGTCTTGCAGAGATACAAAGATGCAAACCCACTGATCAGGTACTGCGCAGCTACATAAGTACTTGCACAAGTTGCAAGAATCAGCCAAGCGAAATGGGTCAGGCAAGTGTCGGCGATGACACTATCTCGGTTCTAGGGATGACGTATGCACTGCTGTAAAACTATGTTACGTCTTTATTCCCCTTGGGAGTGTCGGCGCGGGTGAACGCATGTGGTCGGCGGGATGTATTTGTTTTTTATGTGTTCATGAATTGGAAAACATTTTGTTGTGTCAAGTTTCTGACTGACTACTAGAGAGAATGTTGATTTTTGTTTTCATTCCACTACATTCACAAGACACCGAAAATTACATAGGAATGTATGAAAGTTCATCTACTCCTTTCATAAAATTTTTCGATAATTCGGTAGGCGAGTGAAAAATGCCTAAATCCAGCATCAATGGATCGATTCAGAAATGAATTATTTTTTTGAGTTTTGATTAATTTTCGAGTGAAAGATGCCGAATGAAAGAAAAAAATGAATTAAAAGTGCAGCGTCTGATATTTGCCTATTAAAGCACATGGACAATCGACTAGTTTTTTTTAAGCGGGCGCTCCTGCCCGTGTGAGCGGTTATACAGGGTGTTTGGTGCATCGTTTGCCAAATTGAATTGGCCGAAAGAAGAGGTCATTTGCTATCGCTTCAGGCTCAAGTACTCATTTTTGGCCACACCGGTTTTTTTATTACAACTTTCTAATTTTTATTTTGAAAAAATCCAAAACTCAGCATTAAAGCTTAAATTAAAAAAAAGTTTTAAGTGTAGTCGTCAAATTTCATTTTTATTTACATATGTACTGTTGTATGGCTCTATCAAATTTAAAATTACTTGCCAGTTACATCTAGTTTTTTTTTAATAAATCACAAAGTTTTTGGAAAAATAAAAAATGAACTTAAAACTCAACTTTAAATAGCTATAAAAAAAAAACTAAAAGCGATCGGGATCTTCGAATTATTTTAAAAAGTTCTCTAGTCTATCCCCTTTCCAACGGTATGTAATGTGTTAAAAAACTCTTTTAATATCTTTAATAATTAGCTAAATGTGTAGTCGAGACACATCAGGCTGATATTGGATATTACGTTTAAAACACTAGTTTTCGCATAAATTACATGCTATTAGTAGATAGATACTGTTATCTCACGTCTTACGTAGTCTCTTATCTCGTTCTTACATAGGGAACTTTCCTCGAAATTGAAAAAAAAATACATTATTACAAAAATAATCATTTATTAATAAGTAATTTAATTACATACTAATCTTACAAGAATTAGAATTTCTGCAAACAGAGTTGCCCTTATTATTAGCTGATTTGCCAATTTTCAGTGAAGACAGGTCTTTTGTTTTCCAACATGACGGTTGTCCCGCTCATTGGAGAATAACCGTCAGGGAGTACTTGAATGATGCATTCCCGGACTCATGGATTGGGAGGGATGGCCCTATTCCTTGGCCTCCACGTTCTCCAGACTTAACTCCGTTGGATTTTTACGTCTGGGGACGGGCCAAAGAACTCGTCTACGCCACGGAAGTTGAGACAAGAGATGATTTAGTCCAACGCATTGAGGCGGCTTTCATGACGATCAAAGCAGAAATGCGTTTACGCACCACTACAGTTGAGATAAGACGAAGATGTCGCGCGTGCATACGCAATAGTGGTAGACAGTTTGAACAAGACTTGTAAGATTAGTATGTAATTAAATTACTTATTAATAAATGATTATTTTTGTAATAATGTATTTTTTTTTCAATTTCGAGGAAAGTTCCCTATGTAAGAACGAGATAAGAGACTACGTAAGACGTGAGATAACAGTATCTATCTACTAATAGCATGTAATTTATGCGAAAACTAGTGTTTTAAACGTAATATCCAATATCAGCCTGATGTGTCTCGACTACACATTTAGCTAATTATTAAAGATATTAAAAGAGTTTTTTAACACATTGCATACCGTTGGAAAGGGGATAGACTAGAGAACTTTTTAAAATAATTCGAAGATCCCGATCGCTTTTAGTTTTTTTTTTATAGCTATTTAAAGTTGAGTTTTAAGTTCATTTTTTATTTTTCCAAAAACTTTGTGATTTATTAAAAAAAAACTAGATGTAACTGGCAAGTAATTTTAAATTTGATAGAGCCATACAACAGTACATATGTAAATAAAAATGAAATTTGACGACTACACTTAAAACTTTTTTTTTAATTTAAGCTTTAATGCTGAGTTTTGGATTTTTTCAAAATAAAAATTAGAAAGTTGTAATAAAAAAACCGGTGTGGCCAAAAATGAGTACTTGAGCCTGAAGCGATAGCAAATGACCTCTTCTTTCGGCCAATTCAATTTGGCAAACGATGCACCAAACACCCTGTATAATAATTAGAATTTTACGGAGCATACTAATAGGGTAACTCGTGTTGTATAAGTAGTAAAATATGTGAGTTATAAGAAGTTTTATTTAAATTTATATGAAAAAGTCTTTGCCCAATTATGCAGTAAAATAAATTAAATTGTAGGTAACTTACTTCGATTCAACTTTCGGTTACAAGGTAAAAAAGCTTTTCCAAAAAGTCCCCAGGCTAAGAACTCCGCCTTAATAAAAAAATAAAACTTTTCCACAACATAAAGTCGACGTTTTATTGCGGAAATCTTAATTTTCCTAATAATTAATCTCAGATTGTGGGAGCCCCTTGCGAAACCGTTTAATTTTGAGGAGTTAAGGCGAAATGGGTCCAAAAGAAGATATTTTGACGCATTTTGGCTGCAAGTAAAATCAATTTTTGTCCTCAAAAACTACATATTTGCCTTATTCTTTTTCATTACTATATTTTTTTTTTATTTTCTTTAGTAAATTGTGCGAACCAGAACACGATTGACATAATTTGCCTCGATAAAAAAAAACCAGCCAAGTGCGTGTCGGACCACGCACAATGAAGGGTTCCGTTATTGGGATGGATTAATCCTAAGAACAAACTTAACATTATAGTTGAAAAACGTGTCCCATACATTCCAACTGTAAATCTAAGTTTGTACTCACAATATTGAGAGATTTATCATGTTATTTTAAGACCACAGACTTTTTATAGGTTTTCCTGCAATCTACAGGTAAAGAACTATTTTCTGTATTTTTTACAAAATTTTAGGCTCAGTAGTTTCGGATATAAGGGGGGGGGGGGGGGGAATCGTCAAGTTTCCTCTATTTTCTTAAATAACTTTAAAACAATTTATTTTAAAATGATAAAAAAAAAATTGAGACCCTCATAGTAAGCCCTTTCTTTTGATATATCACAGGGTACAGTTTGCAAAACTTTTTTTTTAATTTTCTTATTTGCTCCCCAAACGGAACCCCATATGCAAAATTGACTATACCCGTTATTTACTTTACCCGTCCGTGTTTGAGTCATAAAGAGTCATATGTGTACCAAATTTCAACTTAATCGGTCTATTAGATTTGGAGCAAATTGACTATGACAGACGGACAGACAGACACACCGAGTAATCCTATAAAAAACGCAAAGTTTCCTCAAAGTTAATATTTTTATGAGAAAAAAACTATTTTATTTGTTTGTAATTAAAGCAATTTCAATGTAACAAAGCTTATTTATAGAATTTTAAAAATAAATATTTTTCAACTTCTAGGTTATGCTCCGTTTGGCCATGCTTCGAACCCCGTTACGATACCATTTCGCCTTACAAAAAAGTTGTAAGTACCTACAGTCCTACCTGTTACATAATTCACAAACAAATGAACCTGGACTTCTTTTAATTTGTTCCCTTTTTCACTTCCCACTCATTATGAATAAAACATTCAAAGGGTTGTGATTGTTCTAATTATAAACATTTACATTTTTGGAGATGTTTTGTGAACATTAAATTCTTTGCTCACGACAAACAAACGTTCAGAGAGCTTCAAAAGGATCCGTTCAAATCAAATACATGTCCTTTTGAAGTCAACCATTCGGAGAAATTACTCAAAGAGATAGTTTTACGATTAGGGAAGGGAAAAAAGCTGTGGGACATGGTCGGACATTTATGTGTTCGAAATGTATGGGCCCATGCTTCGTAGGCCATCAAAACGTTTTACGACTAACATGGCCAATAGTAGAAACTGCCCCCAACGACTGATTTATAGTGTTTCCGTTGAAAAACATAAAGAATACAGCTGCAGACATATTTAGCGGTTAATGGGACGTTCGACTTTTATAATGTTGCTTTAAACAATTTAATGTTGCGTCTTGGGGGCCTATTAACGTTATTTCTTGTTCGATAGATATAATATTCATGTGTTGTAAGCACTTAAAAATTCATAACAGATGATGGCAATTATTACCTACATAAAAAGGTTCTAATTAGCTTTTTGCTAGTATCTTCTTGGAGATCAGTGGGTACACAGGCAAAGCACTGATCAAATGACTCCTTAGTAAACCACGAATTATGCCAAACCGTTTTGGAAATAAATTGCACTTAACTGCTACTGGAAATATTAAGTCGTATGTTCGTTAATTAAACAAGCAACCGTTCATAATTTAAATATCAGTTAAAAAACCTACATTTCAATTGCACGAAGTGACTAATCTATTACTTCCCGATGACAGTTCCATCAGTGACAACGAAAACAGTTTACACTATCGCCGAATGCAGGCCTCGGCACAACTTTTTACAGCTTGAGCATTAAAAAAATAAACCTCACCAAAAACCAACTGTATATTTGTCACAGTTGCGGTTTTTGACTGAAATAAAGATAAAATGGACGGGTTTTTGTCATTGGGATCCGACCATATGGTGTAAACAGATTATAAAGATCCCAAAAGAGATGTAAACATCAAAACATGAGCGAAACGTGATGTAAATGTTGATAATAAACTTAAGAATTTACAGTGTAATGCCCTGTTTTGGCTTACGTCTGGCTTTGTCCCCTCAACACCCTTTAGAGGACCTTACTTGTGTACCTCTGACCACAAAGCTATTCAGTCGGGTGATCTCAAGCCAGCCGTGAATAATCTTTGGAAAATACGAACCCAAAATTATCTTGGTCTGATGGTTTTGATGTTTACTGCGTTATAGTAGCATGCCTTTTGTAATGTGCGGTACATATTTACTATTTTTTAAACGAATTAAGTGCCAGCGTTGAGATCTTTGGTATTGGTGAAGTTTTTCAGATGGGTCAGGTGCGTAATACCTACTCGCAAGCGGCGGTGTATGACCAGATGTATGAACGTGTAAGGATCGTAGCAGGTGGTGTTCTGTAGTTTCTGCCTACCCTCATGGAAAGATGGCGTGAGTTTAAGTATGTATTTATATATGTTCGTTCGTTTGCGTTCTGTACCAATATGACTTCAAAAGTGGTTGCTGAAGGGCACAAAAGTAGAAAATTGCTATTTCGTTTGTTTATAAAAAAATCATCACTTTGTAACCTTTCCATTAAAATAATTGATGAGCGATACAATGTGTCTCATTAAGTCAACATTTGATCCATTGAAATCTTGATTCTTTATACTCAGTAAGCAAAAAATTCTTTGTCACGTATTTTTTGAGCGTTAATAACGGTTCTTTCAATTCATCATAATTGCAGACGGAGTACTTTCGTATTCTGTAATTACTGTACACTCGATAATTGGATGGTCTGGAACGAATTTATTGACGTCATTCAATTTTGAAATAAGTGAAGGAGACTTCAGGGTTAGTGAGTAATAAGTATGTGCTCCCGGTGTCTCGGTATTTTTAAATAAATAATAGGTACCACATATTTAAGAAGTCGTTTCCATACCATGTATCCAGTTAGTTGTGGATTCCCGAATTTCCTAAAATCCAGGGTTTATTTTAAGAAAAAAAACTTAAGAAGCCGCTTCCATAATTTCTTACCCAAAAATTAATTTTAGGTAAACAGGCATCCGATTATCCGAGCTCTGAATGAGGTATTAAGGTTCGGCGATTGGTTTTTTTTAAATTTTAGTTTATTTTATTCGCGTTGTGGTTATTGACCTATTATTTATATAATCACTTACAAAGTGACTGGTCAAATTAAATTACCTGGCGAAGTTCAGTGACATGATGGTATTACTTTCTGCGCGTAGTGTAGTTACATAAAATAATGTGATTAGAAAACCATTTTTAGAGTTCCGCACCTCGAAAAGAAAAAACGGAACCCTTAGGACTAATTTAAGGACACGCGGTGCGTCAGGAGGCGCGGTGCGCGGCGCGGCCCGCACTAAATTCAAACATACGGCGTTCTATGAGAGCGTTTACGGAGAAGCGATTTTACACGCGTTTGTTTGAATTGTAGCCTCGCATGTGGCGGGTGAAACGACGGGCGACGCCGCGGCGGACGCGGCGGGTGACGCAGCGGGTTTCTTCGATTTAACTTCTATAAAACTACTTAATGACACCGCGCGCGAGAATCACCGCTTGCGCCGCCGCATCGCGTGCGTGCCATAAACGGAGAAAACGCTTGACGCCCCGCGCACCGCGCCGCCTGACGCCCCTCGTGTCCGTAAACGAGGCCTTATAGGATCACTTCGTTCTCAGTCCATCTACCTGTCTGTCTGTAAATCTGTCAAGCCCTGTCCCTTTTTCTCAGGAACGCGTGGAGGTATCAAGTTGAAATTTATATCAAATACGTAGGTCTACGGTCACCTGATGATCTAAAAAAATCAAGCTTTCAACGCAATATTTTGAAACTCTTAAATACACTTATCAACCGTACTTTTTGCCAAATCTCATAATTCTCGGTCAACGGGAAGTACTCGGCAAATTTGGCAAGAAGCAACGTCTCACAGCACAAGTAAAGGAAAATCTTTAAATTATTGTTATATCACATAAAAAAAATATATATATAAATTGCGATTACAGACATACATTTGCAGTTGGAGAATTGACCTTGAGGTACATCGATGTGTGAGAGAACATGTTTTCCAACTACAATGTTAAGTTTGTTCTTGGATAAATAATACATCCCAACTACGGAACCCTACATTGTGCGTAGTCCGACATGCACTTGGCTGGTTTTTTTTTTTATCCTGTTTTAACCCACCCATCACGTCTGTGATTTTCGCCAGCCCATTTAATTTGACCATGTTTGTAGGTACGTATAAATACTGCCGCAGAGCTACGAGTATGACTCAGGTTGTGTATACTGCTACTGTGTACAGCTCAATTTTGGATACTACATATAGTAGGTACAAATATTGTGTAGGTATACTTATCTGTAATAGGTTTATGCTCGTGATTCAGGTCAGATATTATTGGCAGTTTACTGATAATCAAATATTATTGGCTCTTGGCGATTCAGTCATATAAAACCAGCTCTGACAGCAAATTCACAGAAAATACTCGCATTTCTACTGATACAGGGTTTAATTACTTTCTTATGTCATTAATCTTGGTACCAAGTGAACTTAATTTTCCCATAATTATATTTGTTCTATCAGAAAGACTAATGAAGAACGTAAGACATGTCATGACCTTACAACGGTCAAGGTCATCAAAAACATGCAAACAGCTCTCAAGGAATTTCATCAACTTTCTCATTCATCTGTTTATTCATCCATACAAGAATAGTTTTGATTTGTTTGATTAACTCTTATATTTTTTTCACACGACTGCCCCAAAAAAGAGTGTAATGTTTTCAGGGCTCATGTATGTTTGTGAGTTTCTTTATTCCACCATAACTTTCGAATGCCTGGATAATGATCGATGTATGGGGTATCGTTAGAATCCTTACATCATTCCGAGTGACACTGGCTATATATATTATATATATTATTTAATATGGCGGCAGTATGACTCCATTTTCAAATGTGAAAAAAAATCGTAAATTATTACAATATGGGTATCAAAATGGAAGGCCTTGATGAGCACATTCCAAAAAAAGCTATATAATTTTGTTGGCATTAATTTTACATAGGTAGGGTGTTCATGCAAAACAAACATTTCATCTTTGGTTGCAAACGATTTAATCAGACTTTAGTAATACTGCGAATGTGTGAATTGCAACTAAAATGTGTAAAATAAAAATAATAAAAAAATTTAAATCAAATCAAATCTTTTTATTGTGGGCATAGGTTATGCAGACAGATGTTAGGTAAGTTACAGTAAGGTAAGGTAAGTTAAAAACACGACTGCCATGCCAAAAAATGAACTAAAATTAAACAGATAAATAAAATTGTCACTGCAGCCGGGGGACCTCTTAGATTTAAAAGTGTTCCACAGAATTATTTATTTACAGATTGATTTTTTATCTGTCATTTTCTCTGCAGCGTAAACTTGCAAGGTCATCACGGCTGTTCATATATTCCAGGCTGTTTTTCTCACAACATCAAAATTGCAAAAAAAATTTACTTATGCAGTAGTCCACTATCGCAAAAGCTTGTATTTTAAACTAGCAACCCGCCCCGGCTTTTGACAAATATCGAGATTTCTTTATTATTGTTAGTTTAAAATATTATGCAACGTAGTATCTACGTACTACAGACATTTAACAACATAGACTTACACTTTACATTCATTAATGTATATATCATACTCATTTATTGATTTTGCATTAGTATTTTGCGAATCGGTCTAAAACGATTTGTTTTCTTTAATTTTCTTAATTTATAATGTTATGACACTTATGTCAGGCTGTCAAGCTGTCATTACTTTTTCTTTAAAATTTTCTCTCATACCGCCTTATTACAAAACAAGGTTCATCTTCAAACCGAGGTTTCAACCATGGACCCTTTTTTGAATTTCGAACTTTATTCCGACACATTAAGTGGTCAGTTTTACAAAACTGACAACTTAGTACCGGACTATGTTGTCAGTTTTGAATAAAGAACTGTATTTCT
This sequence comes from Cosmia pyralina, assembly GCA_946251885.1. Lineage (NCBI taxonomy): Eukaryota > Metazoa > Arthropoda > Insecta > Lepidoptera > Noctuidae > Cosmia > Cosmia pyralina. The sequence continues at coordinate 19,976,354 of OX276350.1, read as the reverse complement.
ATCACAGCTAGGTTATTATTACAAAAACTGGCTCGATGGTTTAAACCATGACAGGAGAAAAACCTCGTTTTGTAATAAGACCTATGGAGTTTCTTACTGGCTTAGTCTATGAAGGTTATTTTTTATTTATATAATTTAAATTATTTTTTATCAATATGTTAGCTCAAATATTGTATTTTATAAATAATTATGATTGTTTACTGAATAACTGTATCCTAAATTAGATTTATAAAAATAATTGACACGCTCTCAGAATTAATCGAAGAGGTTCTTGAACGAATACTGATATTTCTGGCCGTTTCGATTACTGACAAGTGGCATATTTGAAAGAAAGACTGGAAAAACTCTAAAAAAGAACGAGGAGAAAACAACAGACGTGGTGAAAAACGTGGATAAGAGGTTATATAAGCCATGACTGCCACATTCCCTGGTGGATTCGATCCTGGATTCCGAGAGGGAAACATCTCTACATCAAGAAGTCAAACTTTACCTACTCATTGAGTCGGGGTCTGTGCTGACGATACCGACCCGTGCTTTTTTTGGAATTATCAGGCCTCAGAGCTGACGAGGCCTGACATCTGGCCTGGCCTGGTGCCGTGTTTCAAGTTTCCTTTTTACCCGACTGCAGCGAAGCCCAAAAGGAGGGTTATGTGTTTGGTGTTTTTTACAAAAAATCTGAGAGTGTGATAGGTAGGGAGGTGTTTTTTTTTTTAATTTAATCTGTATTTTTTATCTTATTTTCCTAAATTATATTTTGTTTCAAGTCTATTTTTCCCTTTTAATCCATTAGTTTAGTAGATTCGTTACAACACACAAACCTTCCACAGTAAATTCTCTAACTATTACTCGTAGGTCTTTTACCTATGAAATTGCCGTTCTGCAGTACTGGCCATTTCAAATCAAAATAATTTTTGTTTGGCTAAGAATTCTAATTTCAAATTAATTTTATTTTAAAAACATGGATTTTTTTTCCAAAAGTAGTCATTTGTTTATTGATTAGTGTTACATTTTCATCGCATTTCAATCTTTTTCGTCATCATGGATACGTTAAAAATTCGAGTAATTATGGAATATGAGTACCGTCGTGGCAGCAACGCGGCACAAGCGGCACGCAACATCAACGACGTTTACGGAGCTAACACTACAAACCAACGCACCACTTGTTATTGGTTTGCTCGCTTCCGTTCTGGAAATTTCGACCTGAAAAATGAACCTCGCGGTCGTCCGAAGACTTTGGTCGACAATGACGAATTAAAGGCGATTGTGGAAGCTGATGAACACAATCTACGGCTGAATTAGCAGCAGCTTTCGACGTTAGCGTCAAAACAATATTGGTCCATTTGCGTCAAATTGGCAAGGTAAAAAAGCTTGACAAATGGGTGCCCCACGAACTCAATGATCGCCAGCGCGAAGTACGCGTCGAGACGTGCCTTGCACTGCTCAACAAACACACACATGAAGGAATTTTGAACCGCATTGTTACCTGCGATGAAAAATGGATTCTGTTTGATAACCGCAAGCGCTCAGAAAGTTGGTTGGATCCTGGTTCAGCACCTAAACAATGCCCTAAACGAAAACTTACCCCTAGAAAAGTGATGGTCACTGTTTGGTGGTCTAGCGCCGGTGTGATTCATCACAGCTTCTTACCAAACGGGGTGAGCATTACTTCAGATGTGTACTGTGAAGAACTGAACACAGTGATGGAGTAGCTGGCACATCTCCAACCAGCATTGGTCAATCGCTCGTCTCCGCTGCTCCTGCACGACAACGCGCGACCTCATACTGCACAGCAGACGGTCTCCAAGTTGCAAGAACTGGGGTTGGAAGCTCTCCGTCATCCGCCCTACTCACCAGACCTTACGCCTACAGACTACTACTTTTTCCAGAATTTGGATAACTTCTTGGCGGGAAAAAAATTCAATACCCGAGAGGCAGTACAAAATGCCTTTGAAGAACTTGTTGCCTCCCGTCCAGCTGATTTCTTTAAGAAGGGCATCAATAAACTGCCACTGCGTTGGCAAAGATGCATTGATTGCATGGGTGATTACTTCGATTAACCCGTCGCGCGCTAATTAGCAGACACAATTGAAATTCTATTGTTATCTGTACACATGGTGTGCAATCGACATTTTAAGAGTTAATACAAATAAAAAATGCATGAAAAAAATTCGTTTAAATTTTTTCATACAAAACGGCACATTCATAGGTAAAGACCTATTATAAGTCTACTCAAGCTAGCCACATACCTACATTACATTACCTTACATTACATTAATTGCCGCGACCCGCTGAGTGCGTACGTATCCCGGAGAAAACTTAAGCTTAGCACAATTAAGGTTCTCTCCCAACTTAGTTACCTCAGTTGGTTGTGTATATTGAGCCAAGAACACATGGGTATTGTCGAGATCAACTTAGAAACTTGGAACACAATCAGGTTCTCTGGGCCCGAAGTACTTGATTGTCTGGTATTTGCAAACGAACAAATGAACGCGGGAAAATAATTCATTTGTCTTCGAATGTTCACGTTTTCCTATTCCATGTGTGTCTCCCTTATTATGAACGAGTATTTGTAACAGAATCATAATGAAGGCTTTGTCTTTTCTTGGAAAGTATATAAATAATATTTTGTTTGAATTATGATTTTCTTTCTTTCTTTGTTTATTTTTATTGTTATAATTTTGTACATATTAACAATATATCTAGAAATCTTCTATTATATTTTTTTTCTGAGAACTTATTACTTAATATAATTTATTATTATGATTATAAAGTGCAGGTTGTCCACTATATAAGGTAGTCCCGTTGAGAGAGAAAACGGGTCTATAAATAATATACATTTCAAAACATTGACCTTCCCATGAATCGACAACAGTCTTACCTTAATAACGTTGTCTTTTGTCACAAAAGAGAGAACCCTTCTTAAAAACCCGAATGAAAACTGAAAGAAATTTTCAAAGAATACATTATTTTGCATATACAGAGTGTATTATTTCGCGCCCTAGTTACTTTCCAGTCTCGACCTGCGAACGTGTGCTATGACCGTGTTAGTTTACACGAAAGAAAAAACCGGCCAAGTGCGTGTCGGGACACGCACAATGAAGGGTTCCGTAGTTAAAAAGAATTTATCCCAAAAACAAACTTAACAAGGGATCCCAAAAAAAAGTTTTTTTATGTCATAAAACTGCAAATTAACAATTTTCGGACTTTTTCCTTTACTTGTGCTAGGAGACCTTGCATCTTGTCAAATTTCATTATTCTAGGTCAACGGGAAGTACCTACCCTATAGGTTTTGATTTACTTGCGTGTATCAAAATATATCACATAAATGGCCGTATGTTTTTATTGCGTTGACTTAGAAGCTTGAGTTTTTTAGGACTCTAAGAGACCATAGACTTATGTATTTCATATTAATTTCAACTTGATACCTCCACGCGTTCCTGGGAAAAAGGGTCTTGACAGACTGACAGACAGACAGACGGCCAACGAAGTTTATCCTATAAGGGTTCCGTTTTTTCCTTTTAAGGTACGGAACCCTAAAAACTAATCATTAAAAGCTTCAGAATTTGATTATTACGTAATGTAATTATGTAAAGACTAATATGAGTTTGAAAACGTTGTTTGCACAGCGTTCCCTATCTGTGAGTAAATGATCCCTCCTTTGAAGTTCTCAAAATGGATTCGTTTCTGAAATTGAACAGCTTCGTAAATAAAAACATAAATCATAATGCGGGTCTGCCTTGAAGATTTTTGTGACTTTTATTTGCTCTCGTAAACTAGTAAAGCGTTTAGGATGACAGGTGCTGATTTATCAGAGTTTCGAATAGTTTTGTACACAGCCTGTAATATATTTGGAAGGGTTTTCTTGTATTTCATCAGGTTAAATTTTTTTGAGTGGCAATAACAAAAAAAATACTTTTTCATTTCAGATCAGGGACCGTACTATGACGTGAAAAAAGATCAGGGATCCATCATGGTTTTGATGAGAAAAAAGGATGGTGCTATATAGGTCGTATATAGCACCGTCTCTCTCTCTCTCTCTCTCACTGGAACCATGATGGATCCATTATCTTTTTCACGTCATAGTACGGCCCCAGGATCTTGTCATCTTGTGAAGATATATTGCTTTCACTTCTTGGTAACCCAGAAAGAAGTGAAGTTGTTAGTTTAATTTAGTTTTGGCACAGAAGTTGTAAGTACGAGTATGTACCTAATATCATTTTAACGAAATGCGAAAGTGAGTGTGTTTGTTTGTTGCGCTTTCACGATAAAACGGCTGAACGGATTTTGATGAAATTTGGCACATGGGTAAACCATACCCTGGAGAAGGATATAAGTTACTTTTCATCCTGGATCGCAGACGAAGTTGCGGGCAACAGCTAGTTATCAATAAGGAACACTCATAATTTTTTTTTTCCCAGTACGTATTCTATTTTCGATTCTTCTCCAGACAAAATGGCTGAAGCAACTCACCTCAAACTCAACGAAAGGCAACAAAACAAACTAAAGAAACAAGAAAAGGAATACCAAAAATCGAGTAACAAATCATTTTTCCACTTCGACGAATTCAAAATGTATATATCCGCAATAAAACGTTGCTATTTTTTCCACTGAAGCTCGTTCGGATTACGAAGCAGGGAAGTGGTATTTATTGCCTACTTACCCTGTAGTTGCAGGAAGTCCACGATTGAAACGAATGATTGCTCACACGCCACCCGTCATACTTCGCGTTTAGTTGTTTTAAATCTTCAGATTGAAGTTATGGCAATAGGCTCACCCCCTATTCCATGGGACTTAAATTTATCATGACTGGCGAAATGTGGGTGTACTGTAGGTACACCTCTGCTTAACCCTTTGGGGATTACAGGCGTGATATTATGTAAGTTATGTATATATTAAAGTTTCCTAAAGTAAGACTATATCATCATAATCAGCCTAAAATGTTCCCACTGCTGGGACACAGGCCTCCTCTCGGTGAGAGGGAGTGGGCCGTAATCCACCTCGCGGGCTCAGTGCGAATTGATGTCTTCGAATTTTTGGTTCTAGGACATGTCGGTTTCTACACGATGTTTTCCTTCAGTTCCATATACTGGAAGGCTTTTTTTACCGTCTCGAAAAAAATAGGGTATATTCGGTGAACGGAGTAGAAGCCTATGGCATATCTAGTTTTTTTAATTAAAAACAATCAAAATTCAAATCATAGGTAATGCAGGTTGCATATGATTTGAATTACGATATTTTTAAAGGATTTATTATTTTTTTTCAAAATTTATGTTTTAATTGTTCTAAAATTAAAAGTTTACATCGAATTTGTATATTTATTGATACTTAGATATTTTTTCTGACTAAGCTATTAAAAAAAAAAACTATGTATGCCATATGCTTCTACTCCGTTCACCTAATATACCCTATTTTTTTCAAAACGGTAAAAAAAGTCATCCGGTATATAAAAAAAAAAAAAACATACCATATTATAAATTAAAGTCGCTTTTCGTGTCTGTCTGTGTGACCGCTTTGTCCTTCTAAACTATACGCAATGGATTTTGATGCAGTTTTCACCATATTTTAGAGAATTTATTCCGGAAGGTTTATCAATCTGCCTAGCTTTTTCCCAGCTATGTTGGGGTCGGCTTCCAGTCTAACCGTATGCAGCTGAATACCAGTATTTTACATGGAGCGACTGCCTATCTGACATCCACAACCGACCTCCTCCTCCTCAACTGGGTAATACGATACCCCATGGTAAGACTGGTTGTCAGACTTACGGGCTTCTGACGGCCAGTAATGACTGTCAAGGATCCACGAATGACAGACAGGACCAACGGCTTAACGTGCTTTCCAAGGCACGGAGGAGTCTCGGTATGTAAAGATGGTCACTCATCGACGGACCGATCCTGGTAAGCGTAACTTAACCTGATGGATCGACCCGTGCGGCTGTTATTACTTAGCCACGAGCTCCTCCATCGGATTATTCCGGAACGTTTATGTTTATAAAATATAAAATTGACATAATATAAAATAAATAATCTCGATTGTAAACCCGTGCGAAGCAGGGGCGAGTCACTAGTTTCCTGGTAAATTCGAAATTTAAATCTGACAGGTTTTTATAAAATTGTTATGGAGATTATGATGGTCTGGGTTGAAAGTAAGATGATAAATGTAAAGATTATCCTGCACCTTAATTGCGTAACACATTATCAATCGGAGTTGGTTTCATTTTGACAGTTCAACAACATTCATTGCGTTATTTACGTTGTTGAGCAGACAAATTTTTCGAACATTTGAAGAAATATGGTTTAGCAATTTGTTTCAAAATGAAGCCAACTCCGATTGATAATGTGTTACGCAATTAGGGTGCTGATTTAGTGGTTGAGCTAGTTGCGTGGAGAATTTAGGCGTGAAAATAGATAGAGATCTAGGCTTAGAATCAGGATTGATAGGTGCTATAACAGGGATTTGTGGCTAAGTAATGACAGCCGCACGCACGCGGCTGGTCCGTGGATGAGTGATCATCATCTTTATATACCAAGACCCCTCCGTGCCTCGGAAAGCACGTTAAGCCGTTGGTCCCGGCTGTCATTCGTGGATCTTTGACAGTCGTTACGGGTCGTCAGAAGCCCAAAAGTCTGACAACCAGTCTTACCAGGGGTATCGTTTTATCCAGTGACTAGGTTGTGGAGGTCAGATGAGCAGTCGCTCCATATAAATTACTGGTACTCAGCTGCATCCGGTTACACTGGAAAAAGACCCCAACATTTGCTAATGTTTAATTATTATTTGCCATGGTGAAACGATCAAAATTGTTATTGCCTAATTATAAACTATTATTGCAAGTATCAGTCAGATAATAAAAAAATATTAGACATGCATTTTTTGTTTTATCATATTACTAAAAAATTACTTAGATAAAACGTATTACAGTTCACTCAAAGTAGCGCCGTAACTTTTTAACCGACTTCTTGATTACCTACGTAAAAAAAAATATATGAGTCCAATATTTTTTTATAATCTTACGGACAAAAACAAATTTTTGTCAACATCCCTATCGTTCCCTTAAAATAAAATACTGACATAAGTAAGACAAGTAGCCCTAGGCAAATATTTTTGAAACAGCGTTTGTTAAAAAAGGCCGGTAAATAAATGTACGACACCTGAACACGCAAGTTCTAGCTTAGCAGTTAATTATGATAAATTATAGGTTTATTGTAGACTTCATGTTTGACATAATAATATACAGGGTCAAATTAAATTAGTTAGCGAAACTCCGCAGACGTGATGGTACCGATATCTAAACACGTCACGTCACGTCAAAATAAAAATAAAAAAGATTTGATGTTTTCTTTTGGGGTCAGCGACCGCTGGTAGTGTTTTTATTTGAAGTAAGTACTTGAAGTATGAGTTGAGAAATATGTTTTTTTTTTGTTTTATCGTATTTAGATATCGATACCCATTACGTCTGTAAAGTTTACACAAAAAAAAAAAACTGATATTTCAACTACACTGTGGTGATTACCCTAAAAAAAAAATTATCAAATTAATTTATTTTTTGCTTAGATATATCCTCACACACCCATCCCATCACATTCACCACACCCATCACATCTGCAGAGTTCTGCTAGCTAATTTAATTTGACCTTGTATATTTTTCTAGTAACCTTATTAAGAGTTTTATCCTGCTACGGAAAACGATCGGTCACAATAAGATATGTTAACAAGTGAACCTTTTAAAACAACATCGGGAACGGGTCGTCTCGCGATATTCCTTTTTACGAGGTAAACAGGTACCTACTTGTTTACCGACGTTTCGTCACGGGGGATCGTGGTCCTCCCGTGACCACGATCGCTGCAAGGCGGTAAACTATGATCCTAGAATAAAATATAACTGTTTGAAATAAAATCGTGCAAATTATTTTTATATTTAATACTGACAAAAACTCTAAACATTTGGACTTTCATTTCACTTATTATTTTCTATTTAAAAAATGTTTTTCCTTCTAAATAAGAGAATCGTTAGAAAAACCGTAAATAATATTGCGTTATCCTAATAATCGATTCAAATAGGGCGTCCCTACTAGTCGCCATTTTTGTTTTGGTAATCGGCATAGAGGAATGTAATACTCTCATTCGGTTTCTGACGTTTGTCGTGATTGAATGTGACCCTCTGAGTTTTTATATGTTGTTAAGATTTTCTTTGTTGTTTCGAAAATTTCAAAATCTTAATCAAATAATTAAAATGACGAGGCAAATGTTGACTACCCCTGAAACGTCACTTTGACAATGACATTTCTTTGTTTAAATTTTTTATCTCGAATTCCATTGCCAGGTTTAATAATTCTAACTTAGTTACATAGCCAATGCTTTAAGCGATCTACTGAATAAAACTTACACTAGATCTTATGGCTTTGACAAAAAAAAACAAATCTAACTTCTTTTCAAAACTCATTTTCTTAACCCTTCCGAACCGACCCAATTGTTCTTCATCCCTCTCCGCCAAAAAAAGGGATGAAACTTTATTTGAGTGACAAGAAAAAATAAACAACTATTAACGGGTGTGTTTGACAAGTTATTTCATTTTGTTTCCGCTACGAAACCCGTTTCAAGTTGTCATCTTCATGAGTATTAGTCGGACGCTTTTCAAACTGTCAGCCATCCGGATGAAAGTTATTCAAGAGAAATATTGGCTTGTTTTAAAAGTAATTATCTTAAGCCCCAGTTTGCTGGGATCTATTTACATACGTATAACCGTTAAACTGGGTTAGTTTAGACAAGAAGGTTAGGAGGGGGGGGGGGGGGGGGGGGGGATTGCAGGGTTGACTACACCATGCAAAATATAGCAAATGCAGCGTTTGCTTAACTTTTACACACACAGCTACTGTAATTCAAACTGAAAGGTCCAAAAAATTCAGTCGGACAAAATGAAAACAATCTGCAATACGTCGTTTTCAGGGTTCCATACTCGAAGGATGCCAAACGGAACCCTATTATTAAACCTCCGCTGCCCGTCTGTCTGTCAGCGGGCTGTATCTCATGAATCGTAATAGGTAGACGGTAGAAATTTTTAGATATTGTATTGTCTATTGCACGGGTCGATCCATCAGGTTAAGCTACGCTTGCCGGGGTCGGTCCGTGGATGGATGACCATATTTACATACTGAGACTCCTCCGTGCCTCGGAAAGCACGTTAAGCCGTTGGTCCCGGCTGTCATTCGTGGATCTTTGACAGTCGTTACGGGTCGTCAGTAGCCCGAAAGTCTGACAATCAGTCTTACCAAGGGGTATCGTATTACCCAGTTAATGGGTTGTGGAGGTCAGATAGGCAGTCGCTCCATGTAAAATACTGGTATTCAGCTGCATCCGGTTAGACTGGAAGCCGACCCCAACATAGTTGGGAAAAGGCTAGGCAGATTGATTGTATATGTCTATTGCCGCTATAACAACAAATAATAATAATAATGTTAAAATTAAGAGGGGGTCCCCATATAAGAAACGTGTTTTTTTTAAACTGAAGTAGTTTTTTTTTAAATATGTAGTCTTAAATTTTATACGGAATAACGGAATGGCCATCTAATATTTTTTTAATTTCGAACATTAATCCGACAGTGTTAAAGTTCTAATTACAAAAAACTGACGTTAGACACGAGTCTAAAGTTGTTAATGTTGTATTAAGAACTTTACGTTTAACGGAATTAAGTTTAAAACACAATAACTGGCTTCAAGGTTTGGGCTTGGATTAAAGTTAGAACTCGTTTTGTAATGAGGCGATTAATGTGCGAGTCCAGCTCGCACTTGGCTGATTTTGAAAACTGCACTTGTATTGGATGAGGTAATAAATACACTATCTAAACACTTAACTGTTGCATTCATAGTTGATTATAAGCCTTCAGTTTCTGCTTGTCATAAATATACCTAGTCGAATAAAATTACCTACACAAACTATAAAGCCAAGCTCAGACAGGCACCCTTCATGTTCAAGTCCAACTCGCACTTGGCTGATTTTGAAAACTGCACTTGTATTGGATGAGGTAATAAATACACTATCTAAACACTTAACTGTTGCATTCATAGTTGATTATAAGCCTTCAGTTTCTGCTTGCCATAAATATACCTAGTCGAATAAAATTACCTACACAAACTATAAAGCCAAGCTCAGACAGGCACCCTTCATGTTCAAGTTCAACTCGCACTTGGCTGATTTTGAAAACCGCACCTGTATTGGATAAAGTAAAGACTATCTAAACACTTAACTGTTGCATTCATCACACTAATCACACTAATATTATAAAGGCAAAAGCTTCTGAGTGTGTGTGTGTTTGTATGTTTGTTAGGCCAATATCTACGCTATAAAGACGTGATCAAACGAAATCTCGTGGCTTGTAATATACCAACTGAAAGCTGGGAGGGTCGCGCACAACTAAGACCGGAATGGCGACAAACTGTTCATAAGAGCGTGGAAAGTTTTGAAACCAGGCGTCTAGAAGATCTTGACGCAAAACGCCAAGTACGGAAGACGAAGCCAAAATCCTCCTACACTTACACTACCAACTCAGCTGGCCAGCTGTACTGTGCTTCTTGCAACCGAGTCTTTAAGACGAAGTTCGGTTTTGCTAGCCACATCAGAGCTCACCGAAATAAAGACCCTGATTAAACATATAGGAGTCGCCATCGCCGGATACAGTGTGGACGACATGATGATGATGATGATGATGATGTTTGTTACTCCTTCACGCTCAAACGGCTGGACAGATTTGGATATAATTTGGTGTGTAGATAGCTTATACCCTGGATTAATACATAAGCTACTTTTTAACCTGGTCTACGCGGCTGAAACCGCGAGGCGCAGTTAGTAGTTGATCATAGTTATGTTAAACCCTTCCGTTTCCGCTCGCCATAGATACTTAAGAGGTTGCTGGTATTTTACCAATAACCCTGTTGATATACGTGTTCTATTAGGATTTCTAAAATCTAGATCACTCCCATGTCCAAAATACTTAAGTAGACCAGTAAATCATGATTAGACAATTCTTGTTTCTCACTTATTTCCCGAAAATATAATTTCTAATCACAGCTGTTTCTGATTTTACAGATTTTTACTGAAAGCCATTTTGTATTATGTGCAAATTGTTTGTGTCCATACATTTATTTATGTCACCACCATGGTTTCGCATATTCTGCCGCTCAAGGTTTGACACGGAACCCCGGGGTGTGATTGATCGAAAGGCCGGTCCATAGGGATGTGTAACATTAGGCTAAGTTTACATAACAAGCGGTTGACGCTAGCGTTATAAGTTAAAACTAGATATACCGTTTATAAGGCCGTCATGTGTCATTGTATTTTCTTAGAGATGTGTAAGCGTGAATTATAAGTTTGTTGTCTGAGATTGGCATTACAGTTTGTGTAGGTAATTTTATTCGATTAAAAACATCGTGAGGAAACCCGGTCTTCGAGATATTTCTCGATGTGAAGCCAAGTCAGAGGCCCATGGACGACATAAAACTCTGCCACCAGGTTAGTCATTATAACCACACGCAAAAGAAAGAAAGATAATCATAATTTTCTTGCCGTTATTCCAATTTATTTAGGCTTGGCGCAACATGTCTTCTCTATTAGTCGTCATCTCGGTAGTCACCCCCTTTCTAGCCATATCATCTTTCACACAGTCCATCCACCGTTTCTTTAGTCTTCCCCTATTCTTATAGCCTTCGACATTAATAGAAACGTTTTGCAAACCTTCAGGTTTTCACTTATACCTACATCCTATTTCTATTCACAAAACGGTAAAACGAAACACTCAAAAAAGTTTAAATCGAAATCGCGTTTCGTTTCGAACTTGGACGTTCCAATGCTGCTGCGTATTTTAAGTTGCCACGATTTTGTGGGCAACTAAACGCATTCAGGAAATTATTGATTCATTTATGTTATTTATTAGGAGCGTGTTTTACATTACAGAAACTACGTCACTTTACTTAAATTATTCTAGTTATTCCAAGTAGAGTTATTTGTATTAAAAGAAAAAAATATTTTTTTAATGGGGGTTCGCGGATAACTTCGTCGTTTATGAACCGATTTTGATGATGCTTTTTTTGTTGGAAAGGAGATATCCCAAGGTGGTACGGTAATATGATAAGGAAACCAGGATCTGATGATGGCATCCCAGAGAAATCGAGGTGAACCGTCAAATTTTATAGGCACACCTATAGCGATTTGGGTATATTTTGTAAAAAATGATGAGCAGTTGACATTAGGCTATTGTAACTTAGATAAATTAGGTACAGACTGATCCACTAAAAAGTAAAAAATAAAAAGGGATTTTACAAAAAAAAAAAAACAACTGACTTCCAACAAAATACCTACTACAAATTGAAAAATAACTTTAATTTCGGAAGTAGGTGGCAAACAACTAAAATACAGATCCAAAGACACCGACTTCCGAAATCAAAGTTATTTTTCACTTTGTAGTATTTTTTTTGGAAGTCGGTTGTTTTTTTTTTTGTAAAAAAGTTTTTGACTACACCTTTCTTTTCTGATGCACCCTGTCTAGAAAACTAGTGTTTGACTTATTCCATTTATAAATAAACTAGCGACCCGTCTGCTGCTTTGCTCTGTTTTTACGACTTGGCGAAAGATCGAGATTGTTTTATTATAATTATGCCCGTATAATATAAAACATAAAAACCTTACGGAATAATTTCTCAGACAGTGAAAGCTGCATCAAAATCAATTGCGTTGTTTAGAAGAACAACACGGTCTCACAGACAAACACAAAAAGTAATATAATAATAATATAATAATATCTATAGCTACGTTTAATTAATAAATACAGTATAATTTCCGGGTGTAAAAGCATAAATGTCAACGTAATTCTGTTATAAATAATTGATCGTAATTGGCTTACTTACAAATATCTTTTAAACAGTTCAGTTAATTGTTAGCTATAAATAATTCCGAAATTAAAGCGTAATCTGACTTCTGGATCTGCACAAAATCTCTTGTTAACGTAGTTTATTACGTTAACAAGAGAAAAAACGTTGAAAACCAAAGTCCACATTAATTGGTTGAATTCTTCTTTCATATATCTATGGTTGAATTAGTGCTGACTAACAAACGACTGGTCTTGTTCTACCAAACAATTGAAGAGTTTCCTCATTAGCAACTAATGATGGTCTAAAATTCAACGCAGTATTGTGAAATCAGCAACAATTCAAAATTATGTCAATTTTCGGTTATTCTCGAATTGCGGAAGCCTCTAGAGTCTAGACTACAAATTGACCTCAAGTAAGTACATAATTTTTATCTCACAAAACGTAAGCGCAGGAGCTCTCGGTACCGTCCGAGACAATGGTGAAGTTGGAAGAGTGTGTCTGTGTGTTTGTTCGTGTGTTATCTGCTGACACTACTCGTCTTCACCCACACATTCACAGCGTGTTTGTACGGCCAGCAACAGAAGTCAGTAACACTGCTACTTTTTGACAACATCTAAATTAACACAAAATGATCGAATCATTTATCTGAAAAATCTGAATCTGCTTTTTTTTCGTTTACTGTTAAGAGCTAATGTTCTAAAAAATTTAAGTACTTCTGTTCCGATTTGAATTAAATATTTCGCTTAAAACTTCAAGCTCGGAGGAGCCCGTGGCTAAGTAATAACAGCCGCACGGGTCGATCCATCAGGTTAAGCTACGCTTGCCGGGGTTGGTCAGTGGATGGGTGACCATCTTTACATGCCGAGACTCCTCCGTGCCTCGGAAAGCACGCTAAGCCGTTGATCCCGGCTATCATTCGTGGATCTTTGACAGTCGTTACGGGTCGTCAGAAGCCCGAAAGTCTGACAACCAGTCTTACCAAGGGGTATCGTATTACCCAGTTACTGGGTTGTGAAGGTCAGATAGGCAGTCGCTTAATGTTTTATACTGGTATTCAGCTGCATCTGGTTAGACTGGAAGCCGACACCAACATAGTTGGGAAAAGGCTAGGCAGATTGATTGAAATAAAAAACTGCAAGTGTTAATCGACTTTTGTTGCTGACTGTACACTTGGTAAACACAAGAAAAGCGTGCCGCTCCATGAGATAATAATACTACCTATACTTATTGAGTTTGATTTCGATATCGTTGGTAGGTACTTTCCTACCATGCAGTAATTATGACGGTAGAACTACTTTGTGGATGAAACTCGATTTTTTTTCGGAAATACTTTCGTGCTAAGTAAATGAATGATTGATAACATAGGTAGTTAAAAAATTGCGACCTCATTTTAAACTAGGACAATGTAGTTCACCTGCATGCAAAGGATTAAGAAATAGTGATACATTATTTTATTTTTACTTTTTACTCGGATTCATCAAAAGTATACTTCTAAAAAAACTGTAATTTTTTTTAACTTCTCATCATCAGTAGACTAGGTACAGTCATGGTATAAAATATATGTTGAACACCTTGCACAAATAATAAAGCACAAGCTGTATTGTTTTTCCGACTAAATCATTTGAATGATTTGAATAAAATTTACAGTTCAAAAAGTTTCGTTATTATATATATTATATATAATAATTTGATTTTAATTATGTAGGTATGTCGTAGTGTCACTTTTATTCTATGTTTGTTATTCTTTTCTTTTTTAAAACGACTTCAAAAAAAGGAGGTTTCTCAATTCGACCGTATATATTTTTTTTACTTTTTTTTTTATGTGTGTTCGCGGATAACTTCGTCGTTTATGAACCGATTTTAATGATACTTTTTGGTTGTAAAGGAGATATCCCAAGGTTAGTACTGTGATAAGGAAACCAGGATCTGATTGTGGCATTCCAGAGAAATCGAGGGGAACCTTCAAATATTATAGGCACACCTATAGCGATTTGGGTATTTTTTATAGTAACTCGTGCATTTGCTTCCGGAAAGCACCATTCGGTGAAGTGGAACTGATGAGGAAAACCACAGATGGCCATCGGAACTACTCAATAATTCGTATTTCACGGATTGCGATTCGATTATTACTAAGCAATTTATGCTCGTCACAATGCATATGTTGAAGTGGAGCTGATGGTGACTTCACCTTCAGTTCCAGTTCTCCTAGTTCCTTGCTGGGAGAACTTTTTAACAATTAACGTCCTTGTATGGGAAAAGCAATATTTTATAAAAGGTGATGAGCAGTTGATATTAGGCTATTTTAACTTAGATAAATTACAGACTGACCCACTAAAAAGTGAAAAATAAAAAACTTAAAAAAAAAACAACCGACTTCAAAAAAAATACTACAAAGTGAAAAATAATTTTCATTTAGGAAGTCGGTGGCAAAAAGCTAAAATACAGATCAAAAGACACCGACTTCCGAATTTAAAATTATTTTTCACTTTGTAGTATTTTTTTGAAGTCAGTTGTTTTTTTTTTTTGTAAAAAAGTTTTTTATTTTTAACTTTTTTGTTATTGACAACTTTATTTTTATATTCATCTCATTGTACTTTTGTGTGCTATGTCTTTTGTGTGCACCAAATATATGTTTTATCTATCTATCTACATGCGCCCGCTATGTGGAAAAGGAATCTGTATCGCTCCTTGACCGTACCTACTGCCAACGCCTTAATTTCAGGATCTCATACATAAAGAGGCTTTAAAACAATTGCCTCGAGAGTGGATGCTCCTCAATTTATTTTTATCATATACAAAGGCAGCAAAGCGGGAGGCCATAAAATATAAATAATGGCTGCTGTGATAGACCTGTCGACTTCACGGCGGGAAAACTCGAACAGCGTGTGGCGTCTATCCATTTTTTTCCTTCCAGTACGAACTAGATTAGGTTATACCAGGAGTATCATAAAACGTGGTGTCATGTACCTAGAATGTTATGGTTTACGATATTTGTACATACTCATGCATATTTATGCATAGTTGGTGACGAACAGTTAGGCTAGGTACACACGTCATTGTACTGCAAGTTTTTTTTGCGGGATAAATTTTACCGAATAAGGCTGCCTGTCCACCGGACCGGAGCGAGGCTGCGGAGCGGAGAAACGGAGAACATTAACCAATAGTATCTTATCTCCACTCCAGAATTTAGATTCTATTGGTTAATATTTCTCCGTTTCTCCTCTCCGCAGCCTCGCTCCGCTCCGGTGGACAGGCAGCCTAAGGGCGGGTTGTTTCACGACCACTGAACGCACGTGTATACATCAAAAATGGCGCTAACTATCGTCAAACCAAAAAAAAAGCGTGGTTTCAAAGACAATCCGTTTTTTTGCAGTGGAACAACGCTTTGTATTTAACGAACGTTAAACATCTTACGTCGACAATATTTGACGTACGTATATTACGTTAACCAACTGTTTGAAACAACCGGCCCTAAGTAGTGGTGCATACATTGAGTACCTATAGACCCGTTCACACGTCATTTGTACTGCAAAAAAAACGTAAATCAATCTGCCTAGCCTTTTCCCAACTATGTTGGGGTCGGCTTCCCGTCTAACCGGATGCAGCTGAATACCAGTATTTTACATGGAGCGACTGTCTATCTGACCTCCACAACCCAGTAACTGAGTAATAAGATACCCCTTGGTAAGACTGGTTGTCAGATTTTCGGGCCTCTGACGACCCGTAACGGCTGTCAAAGATCCACGAATGACAGCCGGGACCAACGGCTTAACGTGCTATCCGAAGCACGGAGGAGTCTCGGAATTTAAAGATGGTCACCCATCTACGGACCAACCCCGGCAAGCGTAGTTTAACCTGACGGATCGACCCTTGCGGCTGTCTCGTGGCTAAGTAATAACTTAGCCACGAGCTTCTGCATAAAAACGTAAGTACATAATATAGATAAAATACGTTTATCGAATATCCACTGGACTTGTCAAGCAAACCGAATGAACTTTTAAAGTATTCGGTCTGAGTGTGGCTGTGGCTATGTGGTATTACTCCAGCTATTCGTTTTTACATGGAGAAAAATGTATTGTGTGAACAGCCCGCAGTTATTATGATCAAATATATATGTATATGTGTGTATGTGTGTATATATGTTATTATGATCGAATATTGTAAAACACGTGCGGTGTATTGCCGTGTGAACCCAGCCTTACGTGACTTTGTTTTCGCTGGCACTAAGCTCATAGTTCATTCGACGTTTTTTTTTCCTAAATATAAATATAATTATCGTCGTTATTCTTATTCTGGTGATCACATGGGATGTTAGCTCAGTTTCATGAGACTCCTAATATCAGGGTCGTGGGTCCTGTGATCATCAAATTAAAATCCTCTCGATCACTCAACCAGCGTCAGAGGCTGGTAACATGATGTTTGTGTACGCTTCTAATAGTATTTATCCAAGTATATCTAACAAAGAACTCTTCCAAGAAACAAAACCTGACAACCAGCGCTCATTCCAGCTCTCGAGGTACTAGTTGGAATCCTATCTTTATTACTGTAGATGCGAAAGTGAGTTCTGTGTGTTTGTTACGCTTTCACGCAAAAACGGCTGAACGGATTTGGATGACATTTTGCACATGGATAGACCATGCGCTGGATTAGAACATAGGATACGTTTTGTCCTAGTGATACGTTCCCATGGTATAATTTCCTACCTCTACGCAGGCAAAGCCGCGGGTAAAAGGTAGTACTAAATGGTTTTGTTTACAAACTACTAAACTTAATTAACTCATATCGCTTTTAGAAACGTCAAAAACTTTATAAATAAACTACTAATTGTACTGACAGCTTCATTTACCAAGATCGATCAGAACTCGTAGCAACAAGTTAGCTTTTTAAAGGAAGCTCCAAGAATCGGTAAAGGAATATAGATCACCCCACAGCCTTTCAACAAACAGACTTGTAACACCAACTTAGTACTTAACTATGTTGCATTTAATTACTGGCCGTAACTTAGTAATGAAAACTAAGTGGCAAGTTAAATCATAAGTTGGTAGCTTAAAGACTCCCGTAGACAGGTGTGATGCAATTCTAGTAGAACAACTTCCATTAAGTTTTCATAGAAATTGTTGTAAGAAACAGAAGCTTTTAGCCTTTGAAGCAGTAGTAGCCCGCGAAAATCATCAATACATCTTTCTAAGTTAGATTTCCTGTGTATTCGTCTAATTTCCGAAATCAGACCAATCCTCAGGAATTCTAACTTAGAAAGATATACTGATAATATTTTTGTGGTTAAAATTATGTAAATACTTATGAGTAGTATAGCCGCGTATCATATTTTTAACCAACTTTAAAAAAAGAAGAGGAGCTTATCGATTCGTCGCGTATATATTTTTTATGTATGTACCCCGATTGCTCCGTCAATTGTGGATCGATTTTAAAAATTCTTTTGTTATTTGATAGGGTATGCTTTTGAGATAGTCCTATTGTCACCAAGTCAGAATCTGATGAGGGGATCCCATGAAAATCGAGGGAAACCCTCAACACCCTATAGAGATTTGGGTATTTTTTATAGTAACTTGTGCATTTGCTTTCGAAAAACACTATTTGGTGAAGTAGAACTCATGATGAAGACCACGTATGGCCATCGGAACTACTCCATAATAAGTATTTCATTCACGGGTTGTGATTCGATTACCAATTTATGCTCGTCCGTCACAATGTATAATGGTGAAGTGGAGCTGATGGTGACTTCACCATCACCTCCAGTACTCCTGGTTCTTACTAGGAGAACTCCTCAACAATTAACGTCCCTGCATCGGGAAAAACAATATTTTGTAAAAGATGATGAGCAGGACATTATGCTATTGTAACTTAGATAAATTACAAACTGACCCACTACTGACCTGCAAATTGCAAAAAAAAAATGAATTTCACAGCTACTACTGCGGATTCCCCTTAATATACGAGGCATTGTTACACCTGCGATTCCCGCAGTAGTATTTTATTGGAGAACGTGGATTTAGTTAATTTATGCTTGTGGAATTTGGATAACAATTTCTGTACTATTATTATTGTTTTATTTGGATAACAATTTCTGTACTATTATTATTGTTTTATTTGGATAACAATTTCTGTACTATTATTATTGTTTTATTTGCACCATTTCTTACTGTATAGTGTTTATCTACAGTTGGTAATGTTTTGCATAGTCTATGTTTATTAATTTTATCATTTCGTTTTTTTTTTTGTTTGCCTCGTTGGTCTAGGTTCGCAAACGCTACTGCTGAGCATGAGGTCCTAGGTTCGATTCCCAGGTCGGGCAAAGAGTTATTCGGTTTTTCTATCTGGAATTTCTCAGTAGCAGTCCAGGGTCTGGATTGTTGCCCAGTTGATGGCAATAGGCTCGCCCTCTATTACGTGGAACTTAAACATGATAGGAGAAATGTGGGTGTACTATAGGTGCACCTCTGTCTAACCCTTTAGGGATTACAGGCGTGATGTTAAGTTATAAGTTTATGAATATTATTTTTTAGTTTTTTTCCACCCACACATATTTTCCATAAAATTCTTGAAAGTTAATAACAATTATGTCTAAAAATGGGCCTGTCCGTATCACCGTTATTGTCATCTAAAGAGAGAAGAATAAAGAGATTTTGTAGAGATAAATCGTTAATTCTTTGATGATCCTGATCAGGACAATCGGCCTAGCCTTTTCCCAACTATGTTGGGGTCGGCTTCCAGTCTAACCGGATGCAGCTGAATACCAGTATTTTACATGGAGCGACTGCCTATCTGACCTCCATAACCCAGTAACTGGGTAATACGATACCCCTTGGTAAGACTGGTTGTCAGACTTTCGGGCTTCTAACGACCCGTAACGACTGTCAAAGTTCCACAAATGACAGCCGGGACCAACGGCTTAACGTGCTTTCCGAGGCACGGAGGAGTCTCGATATGTAAAGATGGTCACCCATCCACTGACCAACCCCGGCAAGCGTAGCTTAACCTGATGGATCGACCCGTGCGGCTGTTATTACTTAGCCACGAGCTCCTCGATCCTGATCAGGACAATGGGACAAAATTTTTTGTATTGTTATCGGGTTCTGTTATGTGTGCAAAATTTCGAATTAATCTGACTATTTAAAGTAGATAAAAATTGAGTTCAAAGATTCCGTTACGTACAAACATACATAAGGTGAAGGTAATTGAATTGAGTTGATTGGGTTGATTGGGGTAAGTTGAATTCTGAGTGATGACTTTTCAAATTTGGAAATTGAAAAATTAGCGAGACGGAAACGTGATGGCATTCCGGCTACCTAGTCCTGTGATTAATATTTGAGATGAAAATTGCAATAACATTTTTACAATCAGATTACCCAGTAAGTTCCCTTTGATGAAAATGGTCTCCTGTCCTAGACTGCTTTAGTATAAATGAATACTCGCGGAATATACTCGTAACAGTTAAGCAAGGTTTTAAATTACTTCTATTACGAAGCTATTAATAAGTATAGGTAGAAAGAAAGGGGGGCTTGTGGCTAAGTAATAACAGCCGCACGGGCCGATCAATCAGGTTAAACTACGCTTATTGCGCTTGTTCCGTGGATGGTTGACCATCTTTACATATCAAGACCCCTCCGTGCCTTCGTTGGTTCCGGCTGTCATTCGTGCATCTTTGGCATTCGTTACGGGTTGTCAGAAGCCCGAAGGTCTGACAACCAGTCTTACAAAGGGGTATCATACTACTTAGTAACTAGGTTGTGGAGTTCAGATGGGCAGTCGCTCCATGTAAAACAGTAGTATGCAGCTACATCTGGTTAGACTGGAAGCCGACCCCAACATCGTTGGGAAAAGGCTAGGCAGTTGAGGTAGATTAAAGAATAACTAAATAAATAATTTTTTTATTGCCATCGGGTTCCTGTATTACAGAAGCCAGTGACTTCTTCCATTTAGGTAACAATTGAGCAAATGGGTGATGAAATTATTTTACTTCAAAATCAGTATACTATTAAACATTTAATTTAACTAAAAATATAATAAGAAAATTAAACTTAGAATGCAAATAAAATAATTTCATTATATCAAAAACAAAATTAGAATAGGATGTCGATTAAACAAAATTAGATTAAAAATTGAGAACATTAATTAAAATAAAATAAAATTATAACAAAACAAATTACAATAAAGCCAGTATAAAACAAAATAGAATAATATTAGTATAGATACATCGTGGGCACATGTCACTTTTTTTAACTGTTATTATTACATTTGTTGTGCTGGGTGGCAGTGCGAAAATTTACCTAAAGTATGTGTCCCCTTTTATTCCCTTGCACGACATAATTAAAAAAAAAACCGGCCAAGTGCAAGTCGGACTCGCGTACGAACGGTTCTGTACAATTTTCTATAAAAACGGCAAAAAAATCACGTTTGTTGTATGGGAGCCCCTTAAATATTTAAGGGGGCTCCCATACAACAAACGTGATTTTATTTGAAATTTTCACAGATGATGTATTTCTATTGCCGCTATGACTAAAAATAGTAAAAAACAGAATAAAATAAATATTTATTTTATTCTGTTTTTTAATATTTGTAGTCATAGCGGCAATAGACAACATCATCTGTGAAAATATCAACTGTCTAACTATCACGGTTCATGAGATACAGACTGGTGATAGACGGACAGACGGACGGACAGCGGAGTCTCAGTAATAGGGTTCCGTTTTACCCTTTGGGTACGGAACCCTAAAAATAGATGTTTATTTATTATTTTTTAGGGTCCCGTACCTCAAAAGGAAAAAATGGAATCCTTATAGGATCACTTCGCTATCGCAAGTAAATCAAAACCTACAGGGTACTTCCCGTTGACCTAGAATAATGAAATTTAGTTAAAAGCAAGGTTTTACAGTGCAAGTAAAGAAAAAAGTCTGAAAAATGTTAATTTGTAATTCTATCACATAAAAAAAATTTCAAGTCTGTCAAGACTCTTTTTCTCAAGGACGCGTGGACATATCAAGTTGAAATTTATATCACTATGATCCCTTAGAGTTCTAGAAAAAATCAAGCTTCTAAGTCAACGCAATAAAAAAAATACGACCATTTTGCGATACATTTTGATACTCGCAACTGTATCAAGTAAATCAAAACCTATAGGATACTTCCCGTTGACCTAAAATTATGAAATTTTGCAAGAAGCAATGTCTCCCAGCACAAGTAAAGGAAACAGTCAGAAAATTGTTAATTTGATGTTGTTGACATATTTTTTTTTGTATCCGTTGTTCGTTCGTTTTTGGAATAAATTCTTTTCAACTACAGAACCCTTCATTGTGCGTGTTCCGACACGCACTTGGCCGGTTTTTTTTATGTATGTTCGGACATAATTCCATCATATAATAGACGGATTTGCGTCCCTGCATCGGGAAAAGCAATATTTTGTAAAAGGTGATGATGAGCGGTTGACATTAGGGTATTGTAACTTAGATAAATTATAAACTGACCCACTAAAAAGTGAAAAATAAAAACTTTTTACAAAAAAAAAAAAAAAAAAAATAACCGTCTTCCAAAAAATACACTACAAAGTGAAAAATAACTTTAATTTTAGATGTCGATGGCAAAAAACTAAAATACAGAACCAAAGATACCAACTTCCGAAATTAAAGTTATTTTTCATTTTGTAGTGTATTTTTTGGAAGTCGGTTGTTTTTTTTGTAAAAAAGGTTTTTTTTTCTAACAATTAAAACACAATCAATTACTTTTTTAATAACATTGCCGATTTCAAAGCCACCCATATCATCTATTTCATTACATCTGGCAATTTGGGTGTTCATTTCAAATCAAAACAAACTCAGCTTTTCCATAATGAAATTATATTTAGAAAATTAATTAACTTTCCCCTACTCGTTAGAAGGTGAAATTAATATCTGTTGCAATGTAATAATATATTTTGTGAAGCCTATTTAATATCGCTCCTGTTTAGCATTGAACCCAATCAGCTTCTAAATGAGTCATCATTGGTTTTAATTAGGTTCGACACGAGTTTGGAACCGGGAAATTGTTATTCCAATTTGATTCTCTAATTTTGCGTAGGTATGTATATGTATATTTTATTTTTTGTAAATTTGTGTGACTTATAACATAGCCTTGGATTAATCTTTAAAGGTATTATAACTGTGATTTAAATAAATAAAATAAATATATAAATAATTGGTGTGAAGTCTTGGATACGTGATTGAGAGCATTTTTGTAAATGTATATACTCGTATATAATTGTTTTTGTAATTCTACGTACGTTTCAGTTATATATCGTGATAGTTCAGTTATAATCGACGTAGGTACCTACGCATAGTATAGTTAAAATGAGAACCCAAAAATTATGTAGTAGTCTTTTTTGTGGTTTTTTAGGGTTCTGTACCTCAATTGGAAAAAACGGAACCCTTATAGGATCACTTCGTTGTCCGTCTGTCTGTCTATCTGTCTATCTGTCTGTCTGTCTGTCTGTCTGTCCGTCTGTCTGTCAGTCTGTCAATACTCTTTTTCTCAGGAACGCGTAGAGGTATCAAGTTGAAATTAATATCAAATATGTAAATCTATGGTCTCTTGGAGTCCTAAAAAACTCAAGCTTCTAAGCCAACGCAATAAAAACATACGGCCATTTATTCGACATATTTTGATACTCGCAAGTAAATCAAAACCTATAAGGTACTTCCCGTTGTGCTAGAATCACGAAATTTAGCAAGACGCAAGCTCTCACAGCACAAATAAAGGAAAAAGTCCGATAATTCTATCATATAAAAAAAAATTTCAACTCTGTCAATCTGTCATGACCCTTTTTCTCAAGGAAGCGTGGAGATATAAAATTTAAATTAATATCGAATACATAAGTCTATGTCCCCTTAGAGTTCTAAAAAAATCAACCTTCTAAGTCAACGCAATACAAAAATACGGCCATTTTGCGACACATTTTGATACTCGCAACTGTCGCAAGTAAATCAAAACCTACAGGGTACTTCCCGTTGACCTAGAATAATGAAATTTAGCAAGAAGCAAGGTCTCATAGCACAAGTAAAGGAAAAAGTCTGAAAAATGTTAATTTATAATTCTATCGCATAAAAAAAAAATCAAGTCTGTCAGTCTGTTAAGATCCTTTTTCTGAAGGACGCGTGGAGATCTCAAGTTGAAATTAATATCGAGCACGTATGTCTATGGTCCCTTAGAGTTCTAAAAAAAACAAGCTTCTAAGTCAACGCAATAAAAAAATACGGCCATTTTGCAACACATTTTGATACTCGCAACCGTCGCAAGTAAATCAAAACCTATAGGGTACTTCCCGTTGACCTAGAATAATGAAATTTGGCAAGAAGCAAGGTCTTCCAGAAAATTTTTATTTTGTAGTTTTATAACATATTTTTTTTTTTTTTTTTTTTGGATGCATTGTTTAGTTTGTTTTAGGATAAATTCTTTTCAACAACGGAACCCTTCATTGTGCGTGTTCCGACACGCACTTGGCCGGTTTTTTTTTCTTTAAAAGTGAATACGTCAAATCACAAGTCACCATGTTCATGTTTACAACCCATGGGTTCATTATCATTAAATACTCGTAAATCGAAGCCCAAAATTCAATGTTGTTTAGAAAACCCTCATAACATAATTTTTTTCGAAATGAATAAGATAAAAGCATTTTTTTTTTCATTTTATCAGTCACGGTACAATCAAAAATTAAAAAAAAAAAAAAAAAAAAAAAATATTGGTTATTCATTAGAATTCTAAGCTCAGGTGAATGTTAGTATTTTTATTTTGTGTTATTTTTTATTCCTACATTTTATTTTTCGTTTTATACATCATAATATTGATAATGCATCAGTTTCAATCAGCAAAACCATGTCTCCAACCATGTCTGTCTGTCCACCATGTCTTTTTCATGAAATTGAAGAAAAAATCTTGTCACACTGTGTTAAAACTGTGTTGTACGTATTTTTCTGTTCCTTTCTGTTTGTCTGTTTATTTGTGTGTACATAAATAATTAAAAAAAAATTACTCTCTTTTTTTTCACGTATGATTTTTATCTAATTTTTTGCTCCCAGGCTAAATATAATAAATCTGGTTACCAAAAAAACGTTAGTATTAAGTATGTACGTGTGTACGTACATTATGTGAGCGTGATACAAATGATATTGACAAATCGTATTGATGTATTGTTGGGACGTGAGTTATGTGACACGTCTTTACGCACAGACTTCGCTTATTTTATCCTCTTAATATTACCTTTTGCATGAACGATTAGAAGTACTTTACATTACTCTGTCATGAGGTTTACGGGATATCCCTGTAGGCTGAGGAATAAGGCTTAAAATTGTATCTACACATTGGCTTTTGAAAAACTTACTAACTTACTTGGTAATTAAAATTAAAGAAGAAAATTAATTTTAAAAAACCCTGCAATCAACTGTTGCCTATATTTTTAACAATATTCTAATTTTAAGTTTTTTATAAGACTTCGGTGACCTTCAAGTCTTCTTCATATCTACTATTTATAAAGTGCCAATATATACCCTTATGCATAAATAGGTTTTCGGCCTAGTTTCTTTACCTCATCATACCCAAAACAAAATATTCATATTATCAACCGACCTCCTTTCAAAATCGACCGACACTGATTCAAAAATAGCAATCCACTTTTACACATCAAGCCATACGTGGCCATTCTCCACCACCCCCAAAGGAACCGGAAGAGGGATTATCATTTCTCTGTCACGAACAATATTTTCACAGACCTGTATTCCGACACTTAGCTCCCATCAGGAAACGTGATAAAGGAAAATTTTGACATTGTGATTATCTTCTCACATACAATAAAAGGTTTTTACTTGTACTTCAGAATTCTGACATGCGTTATCCATGTTTAATAACGTGCCTTAAAAAGGGACTGAGAATGTGAAACGTAATTTTCTGCAACCTTTAAATTTTAATCGGACGTGGAGTGAGTTTCTACTTTAGGAGCAAGAATTTATAATATTACATGAGTTGGTAAAGGGTTAAAGGGTTTTTATTGTTAAGCTGTGTTTTATTGAAATCGGGAGGACCTTCATTTTGTATGTATTTAGAAAGTTTTTGGTAAAGATGAGTTTGTAACATTTGCCTACATTGTATCCTACGAGTAAGCGCTTTTTGTGATCAAGTGGTAATTTAATATTCTCCACAGCAACGATAGGTGCCCATGATACTATAACTTAGCCCCTTCAATTCAACGAGCTATCGAACATAAGCCTTTCCTGAAAGGAAGTTTCAGATCCCAGTATTAACGGTCGACAAGTTAGATAGCGATCCCAAAACCCAGACTTTGCGCACCATTAGTCAGAATGGATATTAGATCATTTGTATTAAAATGGGCTCCTCTGTATTCACCGAAAAGTTAGGGAATTGTCTTTTCCTATTGATTGTACGTACATTTACATTTCTCTATTGCCATCTACATGGGACATTTCGTGCAATCACTTAGTTGCTACTAAAATCTTGTGGATGAAAACCAATTCAAATTTTGCTTGACCCAATTTAAAATATATGACCTCCTCGATAACATGCAATGCAAGTGGTCATTGACACAATATTCGACAGAAAATGCAGGCTTTTGCTATAGTTGTCGCGTTTTAGCACGGCAATAGCGGTCAATGCCCTTTTATTCCTAATATCTCACCGTACAATCCTAATACTAATTAATCACACTAATCTAATATTATAATATTAGTTTCGCCATTATAATGGCGAAAGTTTGTGAGTGTGTATATGTGTGTGTTTGTATGTTTGTTACTTCTTCACGCTCAAACGGCTGTACCAATTTGGATGAAATTTGGTTCGTAGATAGCTTATACACATAGGCTACTTTTTATCCCGATCTACGCGGGTGAAACCGCGAGGCGCAGCTAGTAGCATATAAGCAGCGTACAATGTTCCTACCCAGACACGCGGTACCATTACTGGTTGTTATATGTATAGGTTGTCATGTCTTCGATTTTTTTAGTTGTCTTACGGAAGTAGGTATACAGAGTGTATTAGAAAGGTGTGGTTAAACTTAAGGCTGTGCTGCACACCATCTAACTGAACAACTTTCTCCATGTGACCAACATCGTAATCATGAAAAAAATTATCAGCCATCCCATATATTTAGGTCGAATAGGTATTGAGGTTTCTTACGGGACAGCTGATAATATTATCCCAGTCTACGTGTGAAACCGCGGGGCGCAGTTAATATTATAAATGCGAAAGTAAGTTTGTTTGTTTATTTGTTACCTTTTCACGCCTAAACCGCTGAACCGATCATCCTGAAATTTTGCATATACCTTGTCAGGTGTACTTAAA
Source organism: Cosmia pyralina (assembly GCA_946251885.1). NCBI lineage: Eukaryota > Metazoa > Arthropoda > Insecta > Lepidoptera > Noctuidae > Cosmia > Cosmia pyralina. Next base: position 19,949,159 of record OX276350.1, on the reverse strand, counting down.
CTGATATAGGGTACCTTTCATCCCGAAAAAAATAAATGTTCCCGAGCAGAGTACAACCCGAATTGATTGTCAAATTGTAAATTAACGCCAGCAAAGCTGCGGGTAATAGCTTGAAAACTATATTATATGGTTTTTCGTTATTGGAATACGTTGAAGATCATGACAGATCAGACCCAGATCAGGACTTTAACGGACTTTACTCAAATAAAAAATGCTAGAAAATCTGGGTGGGTCAATGATTGTTATTGCCATACTTAAACGTGACAACTATAAAGAAAAACGTTATCGGAATATCCAAAAGGCTTAAAAATTCCACGTGTGAATAAAATGTTATTACAAAAAGACATCACAAGAAAACTTTTCATCCAATATGCTCAGGAGAAATTGTACAACTAATATCGTTTACAATAAAAAGGTGTGAGTAATAAAACAGACATTATATAATCCAGGTTTAATATAACTTCTAGGAAAATGTTCCCGAAGTCTGATTTGTTTGTAAAAGTTTGAAAGGGCATAAATATTTGAGAACAACATTACGTTTCGTAAATCTAGGTACAATTTTATACAGAAAATAGAGACAGGTGAATGATTAAAAAGAACAGAATATTATTTTTTTAAGTTCTTTTTTGTACTTTGTAACTTCATAAGTGCGTGTCGCGCCTGTTTGTAGGAGCCTTAAAAAAGGGTCTATTTTACGAAGCTATAAAATTACATTACCGTTATCCTAGGATATAAATTAAATCCTCATAAACGTAATCTAAAGACTGATCCTAAATCAACATTACAAAATTTAATGTTCCATTCAAAAATATTGAATAATTAGGCTTCAAAAAACAAGATTTTATCATCAACATTCAGGTGTTTTTAATTAAGAACGTGACAGATGGGTTTATTAATTAATTAAAACTTATTCATCTTCTAAAAAAAGATATCGTATAAAGGGCTGGATAAAAATAACTTTCAGTCTATAATAAATTATTCTAGAATAAGCCCAATAAAAGTATAATCTTGTCTAGACAAAATCGTAATTACTCAGACGTCTTTTGAAATACTGAAACCTTATACCTTTAGGGCCTTAGCACACCTCCGCCGCGAAACCATGGCAGCGAAACCGCAGTTGTTCAATTCAACTGACTCGCAGTCGCATGATGTTCCGCTTCTCGAGTAGCGGAACATCAGCGCAACATCATGCGGTTTCATAGTTTCGCGGCAGAGATGTGATAAGGCCTTTAACCTTACCTTACCTTTTGTTTGATTATTTAATTAATTTAACATTGGAATTTCACTATTATAATTTTAATGTGTTATACACATGGCGAGAGAGCAGTGGTGGCCCAGTACTAACGGCTGCGACTTACGAATTGTAGGTCATGGGTTCGAACCCAGGCAGGCGTTTTACTTTGTGTAAATTGTTTCATCACCACTGCTCAAAACGGTGAAGGAAAACATCGTGAGGAAGGCATGTCATAGAACCAAAAATTCGAAGATATGTGACATCTACCAACCCGCACTGGGCCCGCGTGGTGGATTACGGCCCACTACCTCTCACAGAAAGAGGAGGCCTGTGTCCCAGCAGTGGGAACTTTATAGGCTGATTATGCTATACATATATACACCAATCTTCTGGAATAAATTACGGTAAAAACTGCAACCAAATCCGTTGCGTAGTGTGTAAGTGACCTCGTTGTTTAGAAAAACAACGAGGTCACTTAGACAGACATGAAAAGCGACTTTAATTTTATAATGTATAGATGACTTCATAGCCAATTTACTTACTTTTACCTTTTATCATCTGCATCGCTTCAATTCCAAAGACGCTTCATAGAAATTGTTTTAAATTGAAATAGCCCAGATGCATTTCTTTCTGTATTTTCTTTTCATTTTCAAACTTTGAATAGCATCCTAGCCTGCGCACATTGGAATGCAATAAACTTGAAGCAAACGGATGCAATATTTACAATAAATAAAAACTAATATTTCCAGGTACGGTACCGCGAGTTCCATTTAACTTTGTTCAAGAAGTTAGCTAGGAAAGCGGGTACATTACCTCAAGAAAACTACTTACCGAGATTATCGGCTCGATATAGGGGGAATATGGCCACCCATAACACAACCAAAAGGCCTGTTCTTTTCTCCATTTTGCACACACTGTCAGTTTCGCAAACCTGAGTCAATGCCAGTTGTTTTTTTGATTTTGAACGCCATTATTGCACTGTCTTTGGAAGATAGTGATTTTGGAAGGCCCGGTTTTAGGCAGGACCTGAAACAAAGAAAATGTATGATTATACTTATAAAACTAAATCAGAGTTAGAACAACTAGCTGCGTCTTGCGGTTATACCCGCGTAGACCGGCATAAAAATATCCTACGTGTTAATCCAGGGTATAAGCTATCTACGTACTAAATTTCACCCAAATCGGTCTAGCCGTTTGAGCGTGAAGAAGTAACAAACATTCAAACACACTTACAAACATTCGCCTTTATAATATTAGTGTGATAGGTACACAAACCTTAAATACTTACAATAATAGAGTACAATCATACTATACAAGTATTAAAAAAAGAAAAAAAAAAGTGAAGAGCTCATTTGGCAACAAAAATTCGTCTGCATCGCTGTCAGTGAGAAAAGTGCGCAAAAAGCTGTCATCATTGCCAGGTTGGATGGCAAAAGCTGATTCTTTGACCTAAAAGTTGGCCAGCCCTCTGGTTATGTAAAGAGTCGACCAACCGCTTGGCGATGTCCCGAAATACTAGATGAGCACTCGGATCCCCCGGCCCGTGTTTCAACCCCAAACGGCTCAAACATAGCTTCCAAGGTTGTTATTTATGCGCCGTTTGAAATTTTGTGCACCTGCAGCAGCTTTCTCAGCACAGCACGACGTGGTAGGAAGATGACATGACACAAGGATGTCACAGGTTGCATCCCATCACGCATTATAGGTACTTATTTTTGATTTAACCTATGAATCTAACAATAGCCCGGAGGTTGGCGATCTCAATTCATGAGTAGGTTGGGTCAAAATTCTAGAATTTTCCAATAATTTTAAAATTCGACCAAGCACAGAGAGGTATGCCACGTTTCTGCGCGTCATTTGTTTTCCAACCACGCATCCATGCGTAGCGTGGCCGTGGGATGTATGATATCGTAGTGGAAGATTCTGCCTACATTTTCATACTAAGCGAAGCTAAGTACACTGTTGATGATTCCATCAACAGTAACCGTAACATCAATGATAACAGAATATCATATGATTATCATTGATTACAGAATTCAAACTGAACATTTTGGACGTTGGGCTAATTCAAAACATTTTAGCAAACCCTAGGGCGATGATAGCAGAGTTTGTGTGACCTTGTGAAGATGCCTAGTCAATAATTCTATTCTTGACATATTTAAATACCTTCGATTTAAAGCCAATTTTACTACACAATAAGGAACTGTTGACGTATATAATCGTAAATAGAAAATAAGATAACATTTATTTTTCTCACCACAAATACAAAAAAAAAATAAAATAGAGGAAAAGACGACGATAGAAAATAGACGGTAATACTTTAGAATATTTTTCTAACAAAAAAATTTCATGTACCTAATCATGTTTCGGTTTTAGCACAGCAGTAGACAATATAATCAATGACATATGGAAAATCCAAATGATTTAACCATATACCTACCTACATTTGGTATTTTTAGGAATTTTAAAAACACAAAGTTGACGATGCATTCCCTTAGTAATACGTTAGGTACACTAACGCTAGATTCAAAAGTAATTTACTCCCAAAGTTTTGTATTTTAGAAAAAATAATGAAATACATACACAGGTCTTTATTTAAAGTTGCAATCGTAACTTCCCTAGAAAATCGTTTCGTAGTGCGGGGTCTTTATTATCCATTCTTATACCGTAATAATGTTCCGCATAAGTTATTCTAAGACATCAATAGCATATACAACAAGAGAATATCATGAGGAAACTTAAACTCAAACTCAAACTCAAAGCATTTATTTCAAATAAACCAATTACAGGCACTTTTGAATTGTCAATGGGTCGGTCAGTCAGAAAGATGAAGCTAGTTGCCCATTCCAAAGCGTAGTAGATCCCTATGGAGAAGAACGGGCAAGAAACTCCACGGACACTCTTTTAAATCATGATATTTTTACAAAATATTGGTTACATCGTTCAAGTTGAAAATATACATGTGAGAACAATGTAGAAAGACGTGCACGTTAAAAAGCGTCCGTAATAAAAAGATAAAAACTAAATTAAATATTAAAATTAAAAATAAGCCATGGCAGCTAAGAGACGACCAGTCCCAACTGACAGCGCCCGTTCACGAACATGACGCACTTAAACTTAATAGTCTCAAATTGCCAACACGTAGTGAACTATCGTGCTGATCAAGGCTCGCTCATTTTTTGTATGAAAAGACTGCTGTGGATTTTTTTTAAAATTTAATATTAGTTCCCATATTAGTTGAATCTTTTGCTAACTGAAATAAAGTCTAAATTAACACACAAGTCGTTAAAACCTAGTATAATGTGTTAACTGCGCCATAATGACTGCTAGTCACCTACTTTGAACCGCGTCAACACTATGTAAATTAAGTTAAATGTCCCACAATGATATGTCGGGTCCCGGTCCCTGGAAAACGGGGAATAAGGCCAAGTTATTCCTCATAAACGCTTAAAGACTGCTCCACTATGTAAATCTCATGTTAATGGGGCCACGCAACTAGGGGTAATTGTTTTACAAAATTAAAAGCAGTTGCATAAATCTGAGATTCATTAAGTTCAGTCATTAAGGCTGTTTTGATATTCAGTGGTTACTTTATAGTTAGTAAAATATAGTGATAACTGCTTACGATTAGCATTGAATAGGAATCCTTATTCATACTTCTATGCGTAATCAGCCTATAACGTTCCCACTGCTGGGACACAGGCCTCCTCTCTATGAGAAGGAGTGGGCTGTAATCCACCACGCGGGCCCAGTGCGGGTTGGTAGATGTCACATATCTTCGAATTTTTTGTTCTAGGACATGTTGGTTTCCTCACAATGTTTTCCTTCACCGTTTTGAGAGCATTGGTGAAGAAATTATTTATACAATGTAAAACGCCTGCCTAGGTTCGAACCCAGGCTGACCTCTCAGTAAGTCGGAGTCGTTGCCACTGGGCCACCACTGCTCATACCATACTTTTTACCGGCCGTACTTCTATAATCCATACTTAATATTATAAATTCGAAAGTTATTCTGTCTGTCTGTCTGTTACCTTTTCACGCCATAACAGCTGAACGGATTTGGTAAAAACTCGGTTGATAATTCGAATTTACACTAGCGCTACCCTTACGAGCGTGTCAGCAAGCTGAACTAAATTGACGTAAGATTTTAACAGATAAAGTATGACATGACGTAAGAACTGGCATTCAGTAGGGTTTACCCCGTCACTTCGACGCTCACTTCGCATTCGAACCCGATTCAAAGTGTCAAATAAAAAGCATCTATTTTACGAGTGAGAGTGAATAGCGATGTTAGATGCGAGTTGTTGTTTGAATTTTACAGAATCAACGTACAGGACTATAAAAATATACTGTGACCTCTGAGTTCTCCGAGTAGCTGGCTAAGTAACACCGACCTCATAAAATAACATCACGCCTGTATTCCGCGAAAGGGTAGGCTGAAGTTGACACCTATAGCGACCTCATCTAGTTTAAAAATTTGTATCATTTCTTCTGACGTGTGAAAGTATTTTTCACAACCAATTTACAGAAATACAACTCCGGGGTACAATTCTCGAGACGGAAAAAGTATTATTAGGTTTTCCTTCTGGAATTTCTCAGTGCTCAGAGTCTGGATTTGTGCCCGGTTGATGGCAATATAGCATAATCATAATCAGCCTATAATAATACGTTGGGGAAAAAGTTTCTTCGCATTTTTTAAGAAAATTCAAAACATTTTTTAATATACATTATTTACATTTATCTAAAGTATGTAGGTACCATTTTGTTCGATAACTTTTTGTCATCTTGTAGGTAGGGACATGATCCCATTGCTATAGAAATTTTAGGACTTCTGATCAAAATACCGCAACAAGTGGTTTTGGCAGTCCTCTCGTGATGTTAACCTGACACTGCCTAAAGAATTCTGAAGAGACCGAAACAGGTGGAAATCTGAAGGTGCAAGGTCAGGACTATACGGCGGATGCATTAACACCTCCCAGCCAAACTCTCTTAATTTTTGCTGAGTGGCTAAAGATGTGTGAGGTCTAGCGTTATCATGATGAAAAACCACACCCCTTCTGTTGATTAATTCCGGCCGCTTTCTCTCAATTTCTTGCTTTAATCTCATCAGTTGTTCGCAGTAGAGTTCTGAATCGATGCTCCTGCCTGGTGGTAACAGCTCATAATGAATAATGCCCTTCCAGTCCCACCACACACACAGCATCACCTTGTTGCGAGTTAACCCGGGTTTCGCCAGTCTGTGAAGCCTGACCGGCCTTTGACCACGACCTGTTTCGCACGTTCTTGTCGTACGTGATCCACTTTTCATCACCAGTTATCAGCTTCTTCAAAAATGGTTCGGTTTCATTACGTCGTAATAAAGAATCACAAATGAGTACACGGTTCATTAGGTTTCTTTCAGTGAGCTCGTGAGGTACCCAAATATCGAGCTTTTTTGTGTACCCAGATTTTTTCAAATGCGTCAAAACTGTTTTGTGGTCAATTCCCAGTTCTTCAGCTACGTCGTAACTACTGATATGCCGATCTTGCTCTACTTTTTCAAAAATGGCATCCATTTTATCCGTAATAGGGCGGACCAGAGCGACGTGCATCTATGACATCAAAATTTCCGGATTGAAAACGCTTAAACCAAATTTGTGCTACTCTTACAGACACTGCACTGGGTCCATAAACATCGCAATTTTTTTTCGCGGCTTGCGTTGCATTTTTAACTTTTTTGTAGTAAAATTTTAAAATGTATCGAATTTCTTCATTAGATTCACTCATCTTGACAGTACGAAAAACAAATGAAAATCACACATTTTCCTAATTTGAATTTGGAATTATGTTATTTAAAATTTAAACTTTCAATGATACCAAAACCAGCCAGATACAAATAGTATAGCCAAAGAGATTTTATTTTAAGTTCATACATACTATAATGCGAAAAGACTTTTTCCCCAACCTAATATATAATATAATATAGATAATATCGTTTACTGAACTAGTTGACTCGCTAGTACTTGCGGAAGTGTAAATAGGCCTGTACTCATTAAACACAAAATAAATCTTGAAAGTAGGCCATTAGTAAGAGAAAACATCCGGATGATCCCCCTCCTCTGAAAATAAACACGAAAATAATACCATCAGCATTTCTGCCCAAACAGTAAATCGTACTATTTTCCCTAGTTAATCTAATATTAAATCTCAATATTCTATAAGAACAAGTTAAAAACATTTATCCCTTTGGGATAAATAATAATAAAATAACAAGTAACAATAAAAAAAAGTATATATAATATTTATAATTTTTCTCTAAAATTTCTACACTGAACAGTTTTATTTGGTCTACTATTTAATATTAAAATCATACCTCGATTCGCAAGCTGAATATTCAATAGACCTTCGAACTTTAGGTTTAAGACTGCGGCTAAGTTTCTGTTGAAAGAAGCTACTGTTAGGAAGAAGTTTCAAATAAGCTTGTTTATTCTGTTTCACATGTTATATTTAAGACTCATGTGTATGGGTCAGTATAAAGCCCTCCTGAGTCCACAGACACACACACATAGACAGAATAGATAGTTTACATGCTTTTTTGTAGCTTTTTATTTAGCGTTTATTTACCTGTCATGGGTGTTTTCTGTAATCTAATCTTACAAGTTAAATGTCAAATTTAACTTGCAAGATTATTATTACAGACAATTTCCGGGTTCCGATTGAGTTGAAATTTTATATGCATGTACCTACACCAGAAGATGGGCATGGGAACTCAGTAATAAAACGACGCAACCCTATCAAGTTTGGGCTCGTTTGATTCGACTTGACAAGGTCTGATCTTAGATGATATCCACACTAACAAAATCTTGTTAAAAAATACTAAAAAAAGCTAATAAAAGCTTGGAGTGCAAATAATTTGATGATTGTTTTTAATTCAAAAACTCGTCTATGCTCAATTTGATAGTTTGTCTACCTCTTGCTATTTTCACGCGAAAATTACTGATCCATTAGCCGTAGATAGGGTATGCCTACCTAAAATATCAAGTTACGGAAGCCCGTAGTGGGTACGATATTTAGGTTAGTTTACAAAACAAACAGGGACGCTTCGAAATGTATAATAATGTGAGTTTTAAAACAAAGTAATTTAATAATTAAACTCTGAACTTAATTATAATTGTTCTGCTTAATAAAGTGTGTATTTAATTTATTAACATTTCTGCAATACTTGGCGAGTTTCATGTTTCAACAAGCGACTCCTTCAATCAATCTGCCTAGCCTGTTCCCAACTATGTTAGCGTCGGCTTCCAGTCTAACCAGATGCAGCTGAATACCAGTATTTTACATGGAGTGACTGCCTATCTCACCTCCACAACCCAGTAACTGGGTAATACGATACCCTTTGGTAAGGCTGGTTGTCAAACTTTCAGGCTTCTGACGACCCGTAGCGACTGTCAAAGATCCACGAACATATAATAATACTTCTAAAATTTACTGTACAGGAGACAAGTCCGCCATGACTCACGCACAAACAATATCGTCTGGTTCACTCACTAAAACACGTGCGACGCGTAGGTAATCGATGACTCAACTGAATGTACATGTAACTACAGCGTTTTGTTTGTGTGTTACGGACTTTATGTTGATTACGTGGACCAATAGCAACGCAGTCAAAAGTTTCGGTACTCGTTTGTTAAAAAAAAAAACTATAGGTAGGACTATAGGTAGCATTGTTTTTTTTCATGTCTTATTACATTCCATTTTCAATTCGTTCAAACCTAAATCGAGGAACTCATTACACACAATAACTTTTGTAATCCATCATGATTATTCCAACTTCCTATTTTGGCACCGTTTCAAATAATATATCGCTTTCCTGGAATAGAAATTCCCGAATGCAGTAACTTAACAAATAGAACAGAAGAATTTTCATCTAAAATTCAGCCATATTTCGTCCTAGAATTAATGAAATACTTCTCGATTGCACTATGACTGTTGTTTGTATTTACAAAAAAAAAAACAAAACTTGTTTTTGTTTCAATGACTGTTAATTTTTAACCGACAGAGGAGGAGGTTATTTATGTGTTCGTTTGTATGTATTTTTTGTGTGTATGTTCATCGATATTTTTGTCAGTTGTGAACCGATTTTGAAAATTCTTCTTTCATTTGGTAGAAAAAGTTTGCGCGGTGCTTCCATATAAATTTTATTAACTTTTCTTTGGTAGTTTTTGAGTTAGCTTCGACAATATACGTATTTAATCTACTTGGTATGTATCTTAATGATATTGTTATTTATAATACTTCGTGTCACTATTGTTTAAAAACTTTTTACAAAAAAAAAAACACTACAAAGTGAAACATAACTTTAATTTCGAAAATCGGTTGCAAAAACCTAAAATACACATCCAGAGACACGACTTCCGAAATTAAAGTTATGTTTCATTTTGTAGTTTTTTTTTTTGTAAAAAGGTTTTTCTATCTATAAGTACCTACACAGCCTAAGCACATCTCAATTATCTTTTTGTTAAATTCATAGAATTTGCATGTGTGTATGTACAAGTTGCTCGAAGCAAAAACACAATCCATACAACAATAAAGCACAGAGCTTATTTTCACAATATGGTAGTGCCACAGATAAAACATAAATCCTAGCTAAGAGAATCCAACCGTTCTTGGCAGCTGTAGGCAAGAGTGGAGATTTAAAAAGCAGATAGTGATCACGATACAGTCCAGTTGCAGTGATACTTTTACTGGAAACTCGATAAAGCTAAGGCAAAACATCTATACAAATAAATCAAATTATAATGTCTGTTTGTAATATCAAAATAACAGCTTTTACTAAAGGCATATGAAAATATGTATATTATAGAAATAGGGTAAGTATAAAAAAAAAACAATTTTTAAAAAAAATCTGTTTGTCTGTCTGTCTGTTTGTTCCCGCTAATATCCGATGCGGCTAGACCGATTTGACAGGACTTTTACTGGCAGATAGCTTATGTTATAAGGAGTAACTTAAGCTACCTTTATTTAAGAAAAAGTATTAGACTTCCGCGTAAAAAAATGAAAACTCATGAAATTTTGAATTCAAACAGGGAAGTATTGAATTGATATCCACGCGGGCCAAGCCTAGTTGGAAATATAAATAAAGTTAATAAATATAATCCTGTGACTACCCTACGGTAGTCTCTATGGTAGTATCTGAATTCTTCTTCTTCTTCTTTTTTTTCTTCTTCGTACGGTCAGCAACAGAAGTCGGTTAACAGTGCTACTTTTTGACATCATCTAAATTAACACAAAATTATTTTTATAAGCTGCTTTTTTTTCGTTTAACTGTTACGAGTTAATGTTCTTATTAGGTGCTTCTGTTCCGATTTGAATTAAATGTTACGCTTAATAATTAAGATTAAAAAATGCAAGTGTTAATCGACTTTTGTTGCTGTCTGTACAAAGTTCGCGATAGTCCAGTTTCTATAGTGGTTTGTGCGAAGGTCATTTTTGGCACTGGACTTAATCTTTTATCTGAACTATGACTATGTATTATATACAGGATGACTTTTTTTACCGTCTCGAAAAAAATAGGGTATATTCGGTAAACGGAGTAGAAGCCTATGGCATATCTAGTTTTTTTTTTTAATAGCTTATTCAGAAAAAAATATCTAAGTATCAATAAATACTACAAATTCGTCGTAACTTTTCATTTTAGAACAATAAAAACATAAATTTTGAAGAAAACTAATAAATCCTTTAAAAATATCGAAATTCAAATCAGCAACCTGTATTATCATTTGAATTTTGATTTTTTTTAATGCCTTAGGCTTCTACTCCCTACCCTATTACCCTATTACCCTATTTTTTTCGAGACAGTAAAAAAAGTCATCCAGTATATAATATTAATATAAATTGCATATTATCATGTAGATGAAGTGCCAAACTTGCGGTGGGTTTGCGTCGGCTTTATAGGCCGAGCGATTCGACTAAATTGTTATATATCTTATATTTATTGCTTTAAAAAAAAACCAGTTTATTCTAAAAGAACTGTCAGACGTCATAATCAGTAGTTTACATCATTAACTTTTCCGTATATAGCTTCTATATATAGAAGCTATCAAAATACACATCCAATAATTTGAAGGAGATTAGAAATTGAGTTCCATTCCTTGAGTTTTTTCCCTCCACACCTACCACTCCCTACCTTAACACTCAAAACAAAATTTTGCAGAATTTTCCATCTTTCTGTTCACATGTTCCCAATTTTGTCTGTGTGTGTGTAGTACCTGGTTTAGTGTAGGAACAAAAGAGGGTGATTCTGCAGAGTATTAAAAGAACAATTCGGTTTCAGGCAATTAACTTCACAGATGTTTCCAGAAAGTTGTAGTCTTTAATGGACCTGGCCTAGTTTTAAACAGACCTGGAAAACTTTAATGCTAATTTTATTATGTCTTTAGTAACGTTCTTGATGTGGAAAATTTGGGATAAGCAGTATTTAAAATTAATGTGTTTAATATTTGCTTTTGCCTGAAAATAAAATTCCGTTTTTTTTTTTGCAAACATTATGCTCAGAATATAAAATGAGATCAAAAATAAAAAATGGATTTCCATGTCTTGCAGATCAGATTAGACTTAGATTAGCTTATTATATCATGCTGGTTCTTTAAGCTTTGTTAGTAACTTAATTAATTGTAGCTTCAATAAAAATACAGTTACATCATCATTGTTCTTCTTTTTGAAAAATTTCCATGTTTTTTATGGCTCTGTTTTTGCTCCGAAGTTCCATCCAAAAAATCACAAAGACTCGGAAACTAAAATGCACTGTAAGTAGATACAGTCAGGGAAATTCATTGTTAAGTAAATTGACAACGTACGTCAATTTGCCGTGTTATTGCCATTTTATACAACTATCAAAGAATTACAGTTGTGATATGAATTGTGATAGTCTGCTTTTTAATTCAACGGAATTCGGATAGCTGTAATTTTTAGACACTTCAGAAATCATAAACTTTTTCCGTCTTATTACAAAACAAGGTTCATCTTCAAACCCAGGTAGAAACTATAGACCCTTTTTAGAATTTCGACACATTAAGTTGTCAGTTTTACAAAACTGACTTAGTACCGGATTAAGTTGTCAGTTTTGTATAAAGAACTGTATTCTTATCACAGCTAGGTTCTTATTACAAAAACTGTCCCGATGGTTTAAACCATGACGGAAGAGTTCTCGGGGGAGTCTGGGTCGCTCCAACGCGAATGTATACGTACATCCGTGGTGGAGCATCCCGAACTGCCAGGCACTTCTTCTCCTGCAACCGAGCGGGTGGGCAGGTTGCGGATAGCCCAACTTCGGGTGCGGGACTGACTGTTAAGTCGAGTCCCGTGCCCGGAGCATCTTTTAGAAGATCCCGGACAAGAGAAGTTCCCGAAGCTAAATCCCAGGCTTAGGGTAACCCATATACCCCCTTTCCTATGTTCCTATGTCCTAGCCACGTATCCCTCCTTATCCACACATCCCGTCGACTCCAAAATCCCTAGGCCAAATCCCAGGCCTAGGGTGACCCCCAAACCTGCATCCTCTGTCCAGTCAATGCCTTCCCTCCTATCCTTATATCCCATCGGTCCTAGAGGAGGGGCAACCTCGATCCCCAAAAAAAGCCCACCCCTCACCAAAAAAATGAAACAGCAAGGCAAGTTAATTACCCAGGTGGGTCCCGGCCAAGCCGGGGAATCCCACACCGCTCCGGCGGTCAGCCCCCAACGTAATCTGGGGGGGGCACCTAACTGCTCTTTGGGGCCGCGCTCTCCGCGGCAGGCTGCTGATTCAGCGCCCATTACACAGGCTGCGACACACGCGCCCATAGACCCAACACCGGCTGCGACGAACGCGCCTAATAATTCATCCCCGGCTGTGTCCCACGCGCCAACACCCACTACCCAGTGCATGCCTCCCATGAATATCTGGCAACAGAGTATTGTGCGGAAGAGCATCACCTACCCTGATGATGACCAAGACAGACGGAGCGAGACGGGGAAGGATATCGGACCTGGCAGCTCTACCACTCTCCCGGTTGACGTTGACAGAGTACGCAGCAGAAAGCGCGGAAAAATCTTGGCCCGGGAGAGGGAAGTAGGCGACCGAGAGCGCAAAACCCGCGAAGGCATTAGCCAGCGCGAAGTGCGATCGGACGCCGAAGAGATGGTACGCGACCAGCCGCAAGTACGCGAAGGGGAAACCCAGCGCGAAAAGCGGCCGGACGCGGAGCCATGCGAGCGGGGGCAAGTACGCGAAGGGGCAACCCAGCGCGAAAAACCTCCACTTGCCTTAGAGTCTGCTGGGGACGCCAGACGACCCCACGACACAGACAGAGCTCACGACGGGCCTCGACCTAGGAGGAACCGGGGTAAGCGAGCTGGAGCCTCACGCCGGGAGTCGCTGGCAAAAGACACCTTGCCAGGCACCTCCGAACCGCAGCCTGGACCAAGCGGCACAGGGCCGGCGAAGAGGGAGCGCCCTGACGATACGGCGTCACCAAGTACGCTTCAGGGGGACGCCAAACGGGTGAGGGTCCACTCTGCTCAGGGGGAGAAGAGAACCTATGCGCGAGCCACGAAGGATATTCCTGCGCGGCTGGCTGTAGCGATCTGCTTCCCTGCCCCTTCCAGAGACCTGACAAAAGGAGAGGCCGACTTCATAAAGACAAGCCTGGAAGAACTATTACTTAGCGTAGACACGGACTCGTCGTCACAGCTCCCGGCCTTCCGCGGATACCCACGGGTAGCGGAAGGCACTGTGCAGATGTGGTGCGAGGACGACAATGCCCTGACTTGGTTGACCCAACATGTACCCGGAATAAGACTACCAGACACTGACCAGACTTTAACGGTACTGAAACAGTCCGACGTGCCCACCCGTGTCCGAGCCTCGCTTTTCGTCCCCCGATACAGGGGTGACGTGGCCAGGCTCCACAATCTTCTGATTCGTCAGAACATTTGGTTTAACATCGCCAGGTGGTCACTGTACAGGGCAACTACCGTCGGTGGAGATAACTATGGGACGTACTTGACCATAGGTATGCCACCGGAGGAAGCTGAGAAGGTCCGGGGACGGGAGCGACGTATATCTTACCTGCTTGGGTCGATATATGTTCGCTTCTGGCCCACGACCCAACCCCCTGTGACTCAGACTGACAGCACGGATGGTAAGACGACCCAACCGACACCGACACAGACGATAGACATGGACATTGCCAAACTCGAGGAGGACATGGCCCGAGCGGCAATGGCCGATGAAGACGTTGACAGCTTACCGCCCTCATCACCTGCGTGGAACGAGAACCTGCTGGTCTCGTCGCCGGATGTGGGCCTTGAGGATCAGCACGGAGTGGACGTGGGGGATAGGCCATTCGATGGATCCATCTCCGACTAGCCCCACTCCGCCACCGTCATCGCCTGTAAGCATTATCCAGACCAACCTCCAACATAGCCAGACTGCAACGGCTAGCCTACGCAGGGCACTGGAGGAAAAACCCCGAACAATCGCACTGATCCAGGAGCCGTGGATCAGGAACAACAGAATATGCGGCCTCGGTAATATCGGAGGTAAGCTAATTCTTAACACACACGGCGCGGACAAACCAAGAACCTGCGCCTACGTACCCAAAGAAATTCCCATCACACCACTCACTCAATTCTGTTCCAGAGATCTGACAGCCGTCAGGCTCCATACGGAAGGTAGCGTTCCAGATGTTGTGCTAGCCTCGGTGTACATGCCAGGCGAGGGTGCAGACTGCCCACCAAAGGAAATGGCGGACCTGGTGCAACACTGTGAGCGCGCCAAACTGGACCTGATCATCTGCACCGACTCGAACGCCCACCACCCGCTCTGGGGTAGCGAGGCACCGAACCCTAGAGGAGAGGTACTATCCACTTATTTATTCACTACTAACCTTAACATTGTTAACCGTGGCACAGAACCCACTTGGGTAACAGTCCGGGGTCAAACAATTATAGACTTAACACTTGCTACTGAAAACGCGACTAATCTCATCACAAACTGGCACGTGTCGGATGAGCCTTCTTGCTCTGATCATAGAAGAATCCGCTTCACACTATCAACGAATACAAGGAAATTCGCACCGAGGCGAAACCCGCGGCGCACCAACGTCCCCGGGTATAAACGTCTTCTAGCTTCACTACTAGATAGGCACCTTTCAATGATAACCATAAGAGATCAGGCACAATTGGAATACACCGTGACTAAATTATCAGAATACCTAATTGAAGCATACCATGCATGCTGCAAACTAAGGGCGCCACAAACTAAGAGTGAGAGGAACCCCTGGTGGAATGCTGAACTAGGTAAACTCAGAGATACATTGCGTAAGCAATTTAATAGAGCTAAAAACACTAGACTCCAGGATGACTGGGAGATATACAAAGAGACCCAGTACACATATAAAAAGCAGATTAGAACTGCCAGGAGAGCCGCTTGGCGGAAATTCTGTGAATCCATCGAGACAAACAATGAAGCTGCAAGAGTAAGGAAGATCCTGTCAACCGATCAGGACCGAACTCTTGGCGCACTGAAAAAACCAGACAACTCATATACACTGACCGACCAAGAAACCAGTAAGGTCCTTCTTGAGACTCACTTTCCAGACTGTAGACTCTTAGAGGACAGGACGTGGGAGGCTGAACCAGGATGGACCCCAACGGAGCAGGACTGGTCGAGAGCACACAACATAGTAACAAAAGACCGAATAAAGTGGGCTATAGACTCCTTTCAGCCATATAAGTCCGCAGGGCTGGATGACATATTTCCAGCCCTGCTGCAGTGGGGGGCGGATCTTTTGACACCATGGCTGGTGGAGATTTATCAAGCCTGCTTAGCACTCAGATACATACCTCTTGCGTGGCGGGAAGTGAAAGTCATTTTCATACCCAAACCTGGAAAAGCAGATTATACACAACCCAAGGCTTACAGGCCTATAAGCCTCACATCATTTCTACTGAAAACCCTTGAGAGACTCTGTGATAGACACATCCGTGACGGACCTCTTCGGGTAAAACCTCTACATAAACAACAGCATGCCTACTCCACTGGCAGATCAACGGAATCAGCACTACACAGTGTAGTTTCCAAAATTGAATGCGCGGTGGACTACAAGTGCTCATCACTGGCCGCCTTCATTGATATAGAAGGCGCCTTTGACAAAACCATGTTCAACAGTATCAACATGGCACTCGACAGACATGGCATAGATTCAACACTGAGAGGCTGGATCACCAACATGCTCAAAATGAGAGATGAAATGAGCGGTGAACGACACTACAAGGGCCATCGTGGCAAAGGGCTGCCCGCAAGGTGGCGTCCTCTCTCCGCTACTATGGAACCTGGTAGTAGACAGCCTCATCAAAACCCTCAATGACAAAGGATACTTTACTGTGGGCTATGCTGACGACATAACCATAGTAATAAATGGCACCCATGAAAATACCCTATGTAATCTCATGCGCCAAGCTTTGAAAATAGTAGAACACTGGTGCAACAAACACCAACTATCGGTGAACCCTACAAAAACCGAGCTGATTCTCTTTACAAAAAAGAGGAAGCTGACTACATTACAACTACCGCGTTTCTTTGGAACTACCCTAAGCCTATCAACTGAAACCAAATACCTGGGCATCTTTTTGGACAAACAGCTGAATTGGGCGAAACATACCAACTGTTACGACGGGTGGCCAGATATTATAAATAAATAAGACGACCAGACTATTTTATGTATCGTGTATTCAGCCATTGCATGACGAGCGATCGGAGTCGGTGACAAGACAACAGGATCCGGAAATACCACAGATAATATATATTTTATAAAGACTGATACACATACGTAACATCTCCCTTATTAAGAAAAGAAAATGGAATCATTACGTGGAACATGGTACGTAAGTATACTCTTTTTTTTTTTTTTTTTTTTTTTTAACATTAACAAAATTCTTATATACTAGTAGACTAAGTGGAACGGAGCATCTCTAAGAAGTGACAAGTTGACTTGACTGACATTTACATTGCGACAGTTCTGACAGTGACGTCTATCAAATTGACTTAACTAAGTTTTGACAGCTACTAACAAAACAAAATTAGGTTTGACAATGCTTGTACAACAAACAATACATTTAGTATATTAAATTAATACTAAGTACAAATTAAGAACTTAATCTAGACCAATTTTCAAAATCTTCGGGGCTTTATTATTGCTCTACCGAATGAAGAATAAGTTGTGTGTTGAGTTTGTTTATTTGGTGTATGTGATGTGTTTGTTTTTGTTTCAGATTCTTGGACAGGATTACTTGTACAAGGAGATTGATAATTAGATGGAGATGACGACGGCAGTATATTGGAAGGCGACGGTGGATCAGTGTCAAGTGGAACTGATGGGGATTGAAGTGAACTTCTTCTACTAGGAGCGGACTCAGTTGGTGAATGTTTTGGCTGTAGGATATGTTGGCGATTACGGCGAAAAGTACCTTCCGGGGAGACAATAGTATATGATCTAGGCTGTGGACCTATGTCTGACACAGTACCAGGTGTCCAAATACTGTCTGGCTGTTTCTGGAAGTAAATTTTATCACCAATGTTTAGGGAAGACAACGGTTTAGTATGTTTATTATAATAAATCTGTGATTTGTTCACTTTTATTTGAGTTTTATTTGTTAGAGACCTGTAGTTAGGTATTTTAGGTTTCAGAGTTTGTTCTAAGACTGGAAGTTTAGTTCTGAGTGTCCTGGACATTAGTAATTGGGCAGGCGAATACATATTTTCTTTAGGTGTATTCCTATACTGTAATAATCCTAGATGAGGGTCTGTATTATCAGTAAGACATTTCTTTAATATGTTTTTAACCGTGGCTATGGTTCTTTCTACAAGACCATTAGACCGTGGATAATAGGGACTTGATGTAATATGTTGTATTTGCCAATCTAAAGCAAAATGATTAAACTCTTTTGAGTTAAATGGGGGACCATTGTCTGAAATTAGAATGTTGGGTATTCCATGTCTGGAAAATATAGACTTTAGGTGACTAATGACAATTTTACTAGTAGAACCACCTGCTAGCTTTACAAGCTCGACATATTGGGAAAAATAATCTACGACTATGACATACTTGTTTGAATTGAAATCAAATAGATCAACTCCGACTTTATTCCAAGGGATTGGTTTTACCTCATGGGGCTGTAGTGACTCTTTGGAATTGCTGCGTCTGTTAGTGAGACAGTTATGACAATTATTAACATATTTTTCTATATCAGAGTACATATTGGGCCAGTATACTAGATTTCTTGCCAATCTTTGGCAACTATGAATACCTTGGTGACCTTCATGTATCTGTTTCAAAATGTCTTTTCTCATGGCTACTGGTATAATGACACTGTTGTTTTTGAAGACAATACCATTAATTATATGTATATCGGTTTTTAAAGGAAAATAAGGCCTAAGTATGTCTGGAAGCAATTTTTTATGTTCAGGCCAACCTGTTATGCAATATTTACTTAAGAGTGACAATTCATTGTCTTGGGAAGTCTGTTCTTGAATAGATTTAAGTTTATTTGGACTAACTGACAGTGATCTAATGACTAAATTGACATGTAAATCTAGATCAGAATCTAGATCATGTAATGACTGTTCTGGTAAAGCTGCTCTAGACAGAGTATCAGCTACATAAAGATATTTACCTGGTTTGTAAGTTACGTTCAGGTCATATGGTTGTAATCTTAGCATTATTCTTTGAAGACGGGGTGGAATGTTATAAATTGGTTTTTTATACAGCGATACTATTGGTTTGTGATCTGTTTCAACTAAAGTGTGGCGACCATAGACATATTGGTGAAACTTTGTACAACCAAATAGGATTGCTAACAGCTCTTTCTCAATCTGAGAGTATGACTGTTGACATGAGCTTAATGAAGCTGAAGCATATGCTATGGGGTGTTTATCATGGCAAATCACTGCACCCATGGCATCTTTAGACGAATCAACTGACAGTGTAATTGGTTTATTTTGATCATAATATGTCAAGACAGGGGCTTTTGTTATACATTCCTTTAATTCATTAAATTCTACATTATGTCTCTCTTGCCAAGACCATTCATTATCTTTAGACAGAAGTGTTCTTAAATTAGAAGTTTTATCTGACAAATTCTCTATGTATGAGCCTAAGTATGTAACCATACCTAAAAACCTTTGTAATTCTGTGACATTTGTTGGTGGTGGCATACTGCAAATGGCTTTCACTTTGTTTTCATCAACTCTCACACCATCTTTAGAAAAGATGTGTCCTAGGTACTTGACTTCACTTTTACATATATTAGACTTGTCTTTATTAAATTTTATTCCTATTTCTCTAGCTCTATCTAAGACTTGTTTTAACCTAAAATCATGTTCTTGTTTAGTTTGACCGTAAATTAGGAAATCATCCATCATGATTTTGACTCCTGGAATATCACTGAATCTATTTGTCATGATGGAATGAAACAGTTCTGGGGCTGCATTTATCCCGAAGGGAAGTCTTAGGAATCTATATCTACCTTGAGGTGTGATGAATGTACATAGTTTTGAGGAAGCTTCATCTAACTTTAGCATATAAAAACCTTTGTTTGCATCTAGGGTAGTGAAATATTGTGAACCAGAGAGGCTGGATTTAATTTCATCAATAATTGGAAATTGATAATGAGGACGCATAATGGCTTTATTAAGTTTTCTTGGATCAATGCACAGGCGTAGTTTACCATTTTTCTTTGATGCAATTACAATTGAGCTTACCCATTCAGTAGGTTCCTCGACTTTGACTATAATTTGATTTTTTTTTAACATGGCTAATTCTTCTTTTAATTGTTCTAAGAGACTGAATGGAATTCTACGACAGGCATCTATAGACGGTACAGCATCAGGCTTCATTGACAAATGACATTCATAATCTTTAAGACAACCTATTCCTGAGAAGAGATCTTTATATTTGTCAAGCTGTGATACATTGAGTGACTCATGAAATTGGACATTATGGACTCTTTTAACTAATTTTAAATTCTCACAACTGTTGCGACCAATAATATTCCTACAGGGTATATCTATAATGTGGAAATTAACATTGTATAGTTTGTTGTTATGTGTGACAGACAGAATGCATTGACCTACAGTCGGTAATACTTCACCGCTAAAGGTTGATAGTTTGTGACTACTTTTCTTTAAACTACTCATTGGCAAATTAAGTTTTTTATAAGAGTTAAATGATAAAATGTTAGTGTCAGCACCTGTATCAAGTAAAAAGTCTACATTCTTACTATTTATGGACAAAGTTGTATGATAAGGGTTTTTTTTGCTGACAGAAATCTCATTAGTGAAAAGACTATTTAGAAAATAAGTATCAGTACCCGTACTTTCTTCTTCTTCTTCTATGGATCTCACATGTTTGCTGCGGCAACACTTGGCAAAGTGATTGGGCTTGTGGCAGTTGTTACAGATGACTCCTATGGCTGGACATTTTGTTCGGTGAACTTGACCACATCTGGAACAATTCTTGGTTGACTGTTTGGATTGAGGTTCTTGACTGGACGATGCTTTACTTGATTGACGACTTTGACTTGTTTGAGACTGATGACTTTGACTTTCTTGACGGCTATGACTTCTTTGACGACTGTGACTTCTTTGACTGTGACTTTTTTGATTGCGACTCTCTTGACTACGATGTGTTTGGCGACTGTGATGCGATTGACGACTGGCAACGACACTTACTTCTTGGCTTGATAAAGCTTTAGCCTGTAACCTAGTATTTCTTAGTGTTTTAGCGAGACTGACGGCGGCATCAAATGTTGATGGTTTCTCGATCAGGATACGTTCTCTGATGTACGAGCAAGATGAATTTAAGTTCCATGAGAATATGTCCTTTACTATATCATCGGCAAGACCTTCAAAATTGCATTGGATACTTAGATTCTTGAGATCCGTGGCATATGTCTCAATTTCTTCATCTGGACCTTGTTTTCTGTTGAACAGCTTATGTCTTTCGACGGAAATATTGACACGTGGTGTGAAGTAGTCTTCAAATTTGGCGAGTAAATCCTTATAGGTGATGTTGTCAATTTGTATGTTAAACGAGTAAAATATCTGAAGAGCGTCTGGGCCTATGATTTGTAGTAAAATGGCTACCTTTCGTTTGTCTGGTTGTTCTTCTAAATTGTTGGCTATCATGTAAATCTCTAGACTTGTGTTGAAATTTCTCCAAGCCAATGGCATGTTCGAGTTGTTGATATCTAAGCTGAAATTACTCGGCGGCAGGGGATAACTTGTATTATTTGCGTTTTTATTTTCCGGCATTTTAGGGCTGGACCACGCGGCGACGTTTTACTCGAAATTTTTTTTTTTTTTGACTGTTTGCGGCACTTACTTTTGTGGTTTTTTGTGACTTCTTTTTCTTCTGTATCTTCTGACACCATGTTACGACGGGTGGCCAGATATTATAAATAAATAAGACGACCAGACTATTTTATGTATCGTGTATTCAGCCATTGCATGACGAGCGATCGGAGTCGGTGACAAGACAACAGGATCCGGAAATACCACAGATAATATATATTTTATAAAGACTGATACACATACGTAACACCAACTACATCATCACAAAAGCCAGTATATCCCTGTGGCAGTGCAAACGACTGCTCGGCAGGAATTGGGGGATTAGCCCCAAGGTCACCTACTGGCTATACACCACAGTAATCCGACCAATTATCACATATGGCTCACTGGTCTGGTGGCCCAGGACAGACCTGAGTACAGCCCGAAAGGATCTTGAGAAACTGCAACGGTTCGCTTGTGTAGCAATAACTGGCTGCATGAGAACTACACCCACTGCTGCTCTACAGGCAATGCTTGGACTGCCGCCACTACACCTCATCGTGCGTGAAGAGGCGGCCCTAGCCGCCTTTAGACTCAGTTTAGCGGGAACACTGAGCAAGGACTCTAGAGTTAAGCACATACGCATAAAGGAGGATGCGATCAGGCGACAACCAATGATGGCATCACCATGCGATAAAGCCCCGAAACAACACTGCTTTCAGAAGCATTATAACATAATACTCACGGAAGAACGGTGTGATTACTCAGGCACGCAAGAGTTGAGAGTATACACCGATGGATCAAAGACCGACTCCGGAACCGGGGTCGGAGTCTTCTCACACGACCTTAACATTAACATATCCAGTCCGCTTGGAGTATTCAACACTGTCTACCAGGCGGAGTGTGTGGGCATCATACAAGCCTGTTACGCCATAGAAGCCAGGAGAGTTACGGATACCTATATACGAATACTCTCAGACAGTGCCTCAGTGCTCCAATCCCTACAGAAAAAGTACTTTACCTCGAGACTAATACTAGAATGTCACGATGCACTCGAACGAGTAGCGGTAACTAACCGCAACACAGTGACACTGCAATGGATTAAAGGACATAGCGGATCACTTGGTAATGACGCAGCGGATGAACTTGCTAGGAGAGCATCCAGCATGTCTGTCTGTGGATCTGAGCCGATCGTACCCATTCCCTTCAACCAGTTACGCAGGTGGCTACAGGAGTTCACCCATACACAAGCGGAGAGTTGGTGGTCCTCGACAGCAGGTTGCAGGCAGTCCAGGGAGGCCATCCCGTCCCTGGATGGCACGCTTACCAGGCGATTATTACGTCTGGACAGGAACGGGCTGCGCCTGGTGACGGGGACCATCACTGGACACTGCTCACTAAACAAACACTTCCACACAATAGGAATAACGGACAGTCCTCTGTGCAGGGCCTGCATGGAGGCTGAGGAAACCGTTGCGCATGTGCTTTTTGAATGCACAGGCGTCACCCAGATTAGAACAGAAACTCTCGGAATATCCCGATCTTTCACAGATGTTCTTAACAAACCCGGAGATTTGATTAAATTCTGGAGGGAGGTGGGCTGGTTGGAATAAACCCCCGACGGCCGCCATGGCCCACGCACAATGGTCCACATGAAGGACTAAGTGCGGAAACCAAATCCTATAACATAGAACATAGATAGAACCATGACGGAAGAAAAACTTCGTTTTGTAATAATACCGTTTCTGTCTTGTCCTTTTTATAAGTTTTACAACGTGTCGTTTTGCATCCTCATCAAATTTAAGGGTGTGGTATAAACCATCAAACCGAACAACTTTTTCCATGGCACCAACATCGTAATCGCGAAAAAATAATCAGCCGTCCCATACATTTGAGTCGAGTATTGAAGTTTTCTATGGGACAGTTGAAAATATTTTCGCGATTACGATGTTGGTCCCATGGAGAAAGTTGTTCGGTTTGATGTTCTGTATCACACCCTGAAATTTGACGAGGATGCTAAAAGACACGTTGTAAATATAAATAGAATTTATTGGATATAAAATAACAAAAAATATGAAAGAGAATGAGATCAAGTAAACTATATAAAGTCCCGAAGAACAGGCTAAGGGATCCATGCCGCCAAATCTGTAGTTACAAGAAGCGGTGATTTTTCAAAGAAAAAGGTTTCATAAAAAACGATTTACCTATGGATTTACCTTACTAATTATTGTCACTTCAATAATTTGATTAAAAAATCTGGTTAACATTTTAAAGTTATCAGTAAAATTTTAAGTTTTAGTATTTCTAATTTAAACCTTAATTCAAGATAGATGTTTTTTTAATTTCGCTGAAATGCGCTCCGTTTTTAGTAGGACCGTTTTATCATTAAACGATACAATTCCGTCGAATTAGAAATTAGACTTTAGTCAAACTCAAACTCAAACTCAAAGCATTTATTTGAAATAAACCAATTACAGGCACTTTTGAATTGTCATTGGGTCGGTCAGTCAGAAAGATGAAGCTAGTTGCCCATTACAAAGCGTAATAGATCCCTATGGAGAAGAACGGGCAACAAACTCCACGGACACTCTTTTAATTCATAATATTTTTTCAAAATATTGGTTACATCGTATTACCCAGTTACTGGGTTGTGGAGGTCAGATAGGCAGTCGCTCCATGTAAAATAATGGTATTCAGCTGCATCCGGTTAGACTGGAAGCCAACCCCAACATAGTTGGGAAAAGGCTAGGCAGATTGATAGATTGGTTACATCGTTCATGTTGAAAATATACATGTGAGAACAATGTAGAAAGACGTGCACGTTAAAAAGCGTCCGTAATAAAAAGATAAAAGCTAAAACAACTAAATTAAATATTAAAATTAAAAATAAGCTATGGCAGCTAAGAGACGACCAGTCCCAACTGACGGCGCCCGTTCATGAATATGACGCATGGATCAGCACCAATTAGCTCAACCATTTTGAAGGGAACTTAATGATCCAACACACACGCCACCACCAGCGAGACATTTGAGTGAGCATGACATAGTCTCAACCGCCAGGGCACATTCAAGTCAGTGAAAGACGTACCCAGTAAAAGGTAGCTTAATAGTAGCTACATAGTGCTCACACGTGCTATGCAATTATATAATACTTAGAGATTGAATTTAAACAATGCAAAGAAAGTTTTCTCTCATCTTAATCTTTAGCAGCTCCAACAATATTTCCGAATGCTAATCAATTAGTTAATTCGTCCTAGTGGAGCAGGACAAGTATTCAGCCAAGCATTTTTGTCAGCGATGTAATCCCCCAACGTATAATATGCCCGGTTGCATAGTGTGCGTTTTATACAAGATTTTAATTTCGTTTCATTCAGCTGAAGTATATGGGGAGGTATTTTATTATAACATTTTAAACAGTACCCCATGAAGGATGAGTCTACTTTAGCCAGTCTGAAACCTGGTTGAACTAATTGGTCCCTATTTCTATTCCTATAATTGTGTCCTTTACCTCTTTTACCGAAAAGATTTAGATTTTTCCTTACGTACATGATGTTTTCGTAGATATATTGACAAGGTACCGTCATGATGTTAATATCTTTAAACAGTTCCCTTAGAGAATCGCACCTGCGGAGGCGAATAAAATAGACTCTATGTCTGCAGCCCGTCCCCGTAGTAAAATACCATAAGACATAATACTATGAAAGTAACTGAAATAGACAGTCTCGCGGTCTCTACATCAGTGAATTGACGGATTTTTCTCACCGCATATGCTGCTGAACTTAGCCGTCCTGCAAGAGATGTTAAATGCGAACCCCATTGCAGCCTTGAGTCGAGCTTGATCCCCAGGAAAATAGTTTTATCGACGAATTCTAGTTTCTCTTTATTCAATACTATGTCACAATCAGTACTTTTAACATTTGGTAAAGCAAATCTTATATATTCAGTCTTTTTCCCACTTAATACTAAATTAGTAGCAGTGAACCAATTATGGATCTGCAGTAGGGCATTATTTACTTCGTCAAGATTTGATGCACGTCTATTTATCTTAAAAATTAAGGATGTATCATCAGCAAATAACACCATTTGTGGTTGTTTTTTTAATAAATGGGGTAGATCATTAATATATACTGAAAAGAGGAAAGGACCCAATATCGAGCCCTGTGGAAAACCCATTTGTACTTTTAGACCGAGTGAATTGACACCATATATTTAAACTTGTTGTTGTCTATCATTTAAATAAGATTTTACTAAACTAAGCGCAAGTTTACCTAGTCCGTAATGCTCAAGTTTTAACAGTAAGGTTTCGTGATTTACGCAGTCAAATGCCTTGGAGAGGTCACAAAAGATTCCTATGGCATCTTGGGCCTCCTCCCACGCTGAAAATATCCGCGTCAGTCGTGCAACGTCCTTTGGTGAAACCAAATTGCTGATCGTGCAAGATTTGGTTGGTGTTAAAATGATTAAGCATTTGATCGAGCATTACCTTTTCGAATACCTTGCTGAATACCGGCAACACGGATACTGGTCTATAATTGTTGGTGTCTTTACTGTCCCCAGATTTTGAAAAGTGGTATAACCTTACTAAATTTCATTAAATCCGGGAATACTCCTTCATCCACACACAAATTAAATATTAATGCTAAGTATGGTGCTATATTCTCGATTATGGATGTAATTTGCTTGACAATTACTTTTCCTGATTTTACCTGCTAGAGTATACTTCTAATATTATAATAATTTTATTTAAACCCCTTAATTTCATGAATATAGATATAAATTACATTTTTAAATATTAGAATATAATAAATATAAAAAACATTCAATGTTTTTATATTAAAAAATATAAAAAACATTCAATGTTTTTATATTTTTATAAATATAAAAATATTTGCCAACCGGTATAGAGAACAGGGTCCAAGCTACCGACGGTCAGGGTTCCAGAGAGAGGAACCTCCTAACAATGCGCGCCGTGTCCAGAAGTACCGCTTTCTAAATCTTAAAAATTATTATTTTTACTGAATTTCCCTGACTTTACCTGCTAAAGTGCATATAGTTACTTCTTTTATTATTCTACTTTACGTCACCAGCCCCTGTAATAAAATTAATAATTAACCCCACATTATCTAACTGTGCTCCTCTAATCTACCTTGATTAATGAATTTTATTTTCATGGGATTTAATACTTAAACAGTTTACGGGATGAGGGTGCATAAATAACGAAGATTACCGAAGTGCTTCGGAAGCTCTGACAGGGACGTTTGAACTGTGGAAAGTAATCTAATATGTATAGGTATCGTTAATTGAGATTTTGGTGAAGTTCCTTTTCGAAGCCACGTGGAATAGTGATCTGGGTAGGTACTGCAGGATTAATCTCCAGAATATTGTTTTTAGAGTTTATAGTGATTGAATGGGCTTCAGTAACTAAACCTTCAAGTGTCATGTTATGAGTTGCCGGTTATGACTAGACAGTTGAGAGGTTCAATCTATCATTTTTATTAGAGAAAAAAAAATCTTGCGTTATGAGAACATTCTCTACAAAGCATGATTTCAATGAGACAGTAAAATAAAATCATATTTCCACATAGCAACAGGAACCAACACATCTACCTACTTTCACACACAACTAATCCCACACACTCGCCTAACAAAACGAAATCCTTAAGCCAACAACATTTTCTAATTGATATAGCACTTATTATTCAGGACACGTCTTGCGTACCACTATACACACCCCCACAGTATAAACAGGGCATAAACTTTAATATAAACAAAACAAAGGCAAACAGGCCTTAAGTTCCAACTTACAATGCCTTAGTTCAGATATAGGTATGTATATAAAACGATGATAATTAAGTTAGAAGACATGATTTTTTTCATAACTAAAGTAATTTTTAATATATTAAAAGTATTTTTTTATATGGAGATGATTTATGGGCGCACCTTTGAGCTACAAATTCTTAAAACATTAACCGAAAAACCGTTCTATTTTTAGGCAGAATTATCATTACGTAAGTACGTTGTTTATTATGTTGTTAAAAATTTCCATAAATAAATCAGTTTCTATCCATCACAATTTGGTGCTATTTTTACAGTCGTTAGGTACTGGAGCGAGGTCTTTGCCCAGAAGGATGAATAGATGGATAATACAGGCTATTTCTAATATAAAAATACCGCATCCTACATAAACAAAACAAAAAAAAAATCGTGCTCTTAAATTAAACCCAATTCCTTTTACATATAAAAAGTCATTCATTGTGACCAACGTTAAACCATTTCGTTCGTAAAGTGAGTCGCTCCTGCGATTGCCTTCATTTATTGTGATGAGTTTTATGGCAGAGTGTGTTTCGTAAACACAGCGGGTTCCGTATTCCGTAAGTGTTCGGTGTATTTTTGGATGTTTATTTAACTTGGCTCTGTTTTTTGTGGTCCTTCAGTTGGTGGAATTCAGCGGTACTAGAGTAAATGAGTTGATCCTGCAGAAATTCTTTTGCGGGGCATAATTTTGGTTGCAAACTTAAACGAGTTTTAATTTAATGCATGTTTTTGTTAGAATTGCATTAGTATTTTATGATATAAACTGCTACTTCTAAGGGTACGGAAAAAATAAATTAATATCATCACTTTAGAACATAGCGTGGTACTTAAGTGTTTAAGGGAATAAATACTCTTTGCTTTCTGTAGTCACCATTTCATTATAGTTTAGATACATGAGGAACTGGGTGTAAAGTTCACTCATCCTCCATTGAAAAGAGAGGATCCTCCGACCAGACGGGTGTCGTGTCTGGTGGGCAACTACCCAACGAATGATGTCGGGACGATGTATATATGCTAGTCGTGCGGTAAACTCTAATTGCGCGATGCAGGATTGCGTGACGTCATGCCATTGTGATGCGTAGTTCGTATATGGCGCCACAATAGTAACATTGTAACTTCGGAAATTAACGTTCTTCTGTTAATAAATGTACGAATAACTGCGTAATTATTATATATCGACTTCCAGTCTAACCGGATGCAGCTGGACATGGAGCGACAGCATATCTGACCTGCATAACCCAGTTACTGGGTAATTCGATACCCTTTGGTAAAACTGGTTGGTACGAATAACTGCGTACTTACTTTACATTTGATTGCTGATTTCTAGGCCATTGAACATGTAGGCTGTCTTGGCATAGCGCTCAATGTAAAAAAACACAAGATTGACTATAAAATAACTACAAAAATATTTTTCGTACGGTAGCTTTCATAAATACGGTACCTATTTGTATCCAGTTCATTCAACTTACTACTGAACTGCTTGAAGTAAAGAAATATCAGATAGGAATCAATGTTTTTATTCACAACCCAACTCCCCATATCAATATAAAAACATTGCGATGTTATTTTAAACGAAGTGGAATGAAAATATAATTGGAACGTATTTTCAGATGAAATCATCCAGAAATCGTATTATAAATATGAGAAAAAGTTGAATTCGCTGACTGAACCCTGAAACATGCGTATCCTTTTTATTTATTTTATTTTTGGGGAAGAAGAAATAAATGTCTCCTTTCTGAGGAACGTTGTGATTTTTGTTTTATGCATGGGATTAAACAAGACTGCAATAAAGACAAAAGAATGTGAATTAATTGAATTGCTGAAGTACTTTGTGGCTGGAATGTCCAACATTATTCATGGAATGAAAAATAAGGAAAATTGTGTTAAGCCTTTTGATACTACACATTCATATTTTAATGTTAACTTACCCCTTGTAATTTTAATAAGAAGAATATTAGAGCTTATAGGTATGTACCTACTTACTATGATATAAAATTCTGAGAGAACAGTCATGCAGTTAATCAGTATAGTTTAAATGTAAATAGAGTAAAAAAGTTAAAAGATTTTATTGTAAATATTACGCAAAAAAAGACACGGTTCCAAGTCCCGAGAAAAACATTTGCCTCATTTGACTAACAATTCTTGCAAGGTAACATGCAAATCTTCCTTGAGATATTTTCAAGTACCTCATTACCATGCATTTTTTGATAAAGACCGGTAAAGAGATTCCACTTTTCAAGACTGAGACTGCACATATTCTTTATTCAAAATACATTTAAGGCCAACTTTTCAATCGTCAGAGAAATTTTATCTGGGGAATGTGTTTAACGTTTTGACAGCTTATGACAGCTTTTGTATAAAAAAATATGTCAAACTACTAATTTATTCCTCGGAAAAAGTTATCTGACGATTGAAAAATTTAGCCTTAATAGTATAAAATGGCGTCTTTAGCTTTTCAATTCAAAAAAGTCCAATCTTAATACCGACCTTTGCCCAAACATTTGGGACCAGTTTCGCGATCCATACCATATTTTTCCCATATTTTTCGGAAACCGGGAAACAGGGTAGGTACTCGTAGATATTTGCAATTTTCCTTAATCCTACTGTTTGGAATGGCCAAAGAGACCGAGATTGAACTGGCTTGAACAAAAGACTGGCGGAAGTTGAGAGTTCCTGAACGCGGAATGCATGAACAAAATGCATGAAACAGTAGGATAAAAAGAAGTTTTAGAATTGAACTTAACTGAATCCAGAATGAACGTAGCGTGTAAAAGAATGAGTGTGTTTGTTGTGGATTTTGTTGGTTGGAAATATATTTTGTAGAAACAGATATTTTCCGTTTGACTTACCTATATACAGCTATTTTGTGTTTTGTTTTTGTTGTGTGCTTTTTTTTCTTGGTAGGAAATAAAAAGTAAGCCTATTTTCATAAAAAAATTAAAGCAATAGCGAAACGTATTTCTTACAATGCATTCTTGGCTGATATATCTGAGAAGCTCGTGGCTAAGTAATAACAGTCACACGGGTCGATCCATCAAGTTAAGCTACGCTTGCCAGGGTTGTCCGTCGATGGGTGACCATCTTTACACACCAAGACTCCTCTGTGCCTTGGAAAGCACGTTAAGCCGTTGGTACCGGCTGTCATTCGTAGATCTTTGACAGTAGTTACGGGTCGTCAGAAGCCCGATAGTCTGACAACCAGTCTTACCAAGGGGTATCGTATTTCCCAGTTACTGGGTTGTGGAGGTCAGATAGGCAGTCGCTCCATTTAAAATACTGGTATTCAGCTGCATCCGGTTAGACTGGAACATAGTTGGGAAAAGGCTAGGCAGATTGATTGATTCTTGGCTGATATATCAATATGCCTAACCTTTTCTAATCAATGTTGGGGTCAGCTTCTAGTCTAACCGGATGCAGACAAATACCAGTATTTTACATGGAACGACTGCCCATCTGACCTCGACAATCTAGTTGCTGGGTAACATAGTATCCCTTGGTAAGATTGTCAGACTTCTAACTTCGAGCAACGACTATCAAAGATCTACGAATGACAGCCGGGACCATCAGCTTAACGTGCTTTCCGAGACTCGGAAGGGTATCGATAAGTAATGGATGGTCACCTATCTACGAAATGACCACGGCAAGCGTAGATTAACCTTCAATGGACCCGAGCGGCTGTTATCATTCATTTACGAGATTGGCTTGATATATTTCACTGCAGCCTAATGAAGTTCGCAGTAGTAGCACTGAAGTGCATTGAAAATGTTGATAAGTGATTTTAATTGATTTTATTTGTTTTTCCAATTGTTTTTTTTTAAATTGTATTTTAATTGCATTTGATTGTATTTTGAATTGAATTGAATTGTATTTTTTATTGTTTTTTAATTGGTTTAACTGTATTTTTTGTAGCAACATTGCATTGGCGTTTTACGTAACTAACAAGTTACGTAATTTTAAATAAATATAACAAATGTAAATAAATTTAAAGATCAGCATACATGAAAAAAAAACAAAATGTTCTTTTATCTCATATTATGAAAATATGCGCTTAATGGCACTCTATCTTGTTTACCTTCGTTAGTCCAATCGGTATGTACTCGTATAAGACAAAACCATTTTAGATAGCAGTTAAAAATAAAAGAGCATATACGTTTAGTAGTAAATTATAAGCCCCAAAGTCCTTCTCCTCCTCAAAGCTGAACAAGCGTGCAGACGCTCGTCAGCAGAGAGAACGCCCTCCGCTACTCCCCATCCCATCTTCCCAGATGCCGACCCGGCTAAGTCCGCAGCGACCTAACCCGTGGTTTCCCCTACACCACCAGCAGGCTTTCCCTGCATTGGCGTACTCCCAACCCCCTCCTCCTCCCCCGCTCGCTCCTAGGGATCCGAGAACCCGCGCTCCTCCAGCCGTTCTCTCTCAGCCCCCTAAACCCGCGTCCGCGCCCGCTCCTAAAGCCTCCCCTCCCGCCGCTTTGGCTCCCCCCCCCCCTACCGTACCCCCAACCATGCCAGTGCTCAGCCAAAATGTTGACTCGTTCAGCATTATTGCTGGCACTTTTATGGCTTTTTATACCCCCCGCGCTAGACAGATGGCTCTTGAGCTAACCGCCGCCAGAAATGTCGGCGATTTGCCCAGGATCATCAATATATTCAATGCGTATCCCGAGATTACGCAAGCTCTGAATTCCTTTTCCAACAACTCAAATAAATAATGGATAAAGGAATCGTAGCTAGGATCAAACCCCGATCATTAAACTTAGGCTTTTTCAACGCGAATGGCTTTGCAGGCCAACGCGATGAGATCGCCACTTTTCTCCGCGACCACCATATCGACGTTTTCCTCTTACAGGAAACGTTCTTGAAGCCCCATCACCGAAGTCCGTCGATTGCCAACTATCGCATAGTTCGCAATGACAGGTCTCGGTGTCACAAGGGTGGTACTATGATTTATTATAAATCGTCCCTATACTGCATCCCTATGGATCCTCCCCCTCTCTCGCGATTAGAAGTGTCTGTCTGCCGCTTAGGCATGACAGGTCACCAGCCGATCACTCTTGTATCGGTCTACCTCCCCCCCCGCGGCCCCCGCACTTCAGAGGATTTCCAATCCCTCTCTGACGATCTGACCATTCTGTTGGGCTTGAGTGACTCCGTTATCATAGCGGGCGATCTCAACGCCAAACATACCTCCTGGAATAGTTCCACCACCACTTCTA
The DNA here is from genome assembly GCA_946251885.1 of Cosmia pyralina. NCBI lineage: Eukaryota > Metazoa > Arthropoda > Insecta > Lepidoptera > Noctuidae > Cosmia > Cosmia pyralina. The sequence continues at coordinate 19,916,545 of OX276350.1, read as the reverse complement.
GAGGAAGACACCTGTTCGACCTCTGTCCCATTTTGGGTTTCGATGTCATTGCCCCAATGACTCCCACTCACTATCCCCATGACCCCGCTCATTCCCCCGACGTACTTGATGTAGCGCTTCTAAAGAATGTCAACCTTCGGTTGGACTCTATAGAAGCGATACATGAACTAACGTCTGACCATCGTCCCGTGATCTTAAATCTGGCCCCCCGCATAGGTCTCCGCGATCCCTCTCAACCTCTCCCCACCCGGTTGGTGACGGACTGGAGGAAAGTAAGCGAATGTCTGAAATCCTCCTCATCTCCCCACTTAGACTCTATTCCTGATCAGTTTGACTCTCTCGCTGACACGACAGCTGCGATCGACTCATTCACGGAGCACGTACAATCAGTCCTGAACGATTGTTCAAGGGAGGTTCCAGCGGTGGATGACCATCGCTGGAAGCTGCCGGACGATGTACGTGCCCTGATGAATGAGAAGAACGCGGCTGTCCGTGCCTACAGCAGCTTTCCCTGCCGCTTGAACAAAGTCCATATGCGCTATTTGCAGAAATCTGTAAAGAAACGCATAGAGGAACTGCGTTCCACGCGTTGGGACAAGATGTTGAGTGAGCTCGAGCCAACTCATCAGGCCTTCTGGCACCTACAGAGGAAACTCAGGTCCTCAGAGACAGCTTCTATGCCCCCCTTAGTACGCCCAGACAATACCATCGCTTTCGATGATATCGACAAGGCCGAATGCCTTGCCGATAGTCTTGAGGCCCAGTGCTCACCCAGCTCTCAACCAGTAGACGAAGCCCACCTCTCTGAGGTTGACGCTGAAGTCGAACGTAGAGCCTCCCTTCCCCCCGTTGAGGACCCTGATTGTCCCTTGCCTCCCGTCACTCCTGACGAGGTGCACGAGATAATCAAGGGTCTAAAACACCGTAAAGCCCCCGGCTCAGATGGAATCACCAATAGGGTGTTCCAACTTTTCCCTGCCCGTTTGATTATGCTCATGACCATCATCTTCAATGGTGCCATGGGTAATAATATCTTTCCTCACGCCTGGAAACAGGCTACCGTTATCGGTATCCCTAAGCCCGGCAAGCCTAAGAGCGAGCCCTCTAGCTACCGGCCTATCAGTCTGCTCAACGTCTTCGGCAAAATCTATGAGAGGCTTATTTATAAGCGTCTCAGAGATTATGCCGAGACAAAGGGTCTCATTCCCGACGAGCAATTCGGTTTTCGAACCCAGCACTATTGCGTGCAGCAGGTCCACCGTATTGTCGAGCACATCAGCGTTGGGTTCCAACGCGGTGCGATGACTGGTGCTGTCTTCTTTGATATAGCGAAGGCCTTTGACAAAGTCTGGCACAACGGCTTATTATATAAGCTGTACCAACTCGGTGTGCCGGATCGTCTCGTGCTCATCCTACGAGACTTTTTGTCAAACCGCACCTTTCGCTATCGCATTGAAGGAGCACTTTCCTCCCCCCACCCTATTCGCGCAGGAGTCCCTCAGGGCTCTGTGCTTTCCCCCCTCATATTCATCCTCTTCGCCAGCGATATCCCGAAGAGTAAAAAGGCACAGTTGGCGCTGTTCGCAGACGATACGGCCATTTTCTCCAAGGGAATTCGCCCTGACTCGATCGCTCGCACCCTCCAAACCGCAGTCGATGCCCTCGGCAAGTGGTTTCGAAAGTGGAGAATCGAAGTCAATCCCGATAAAAGCCAAGCCATTCTCTTTACGAGACGGCGTAATCGGCTCACCGCCCCTCCTCGGCCGATCACCATGTTTGGCAAGCAGATCCCTTGGGAGAAGCGAGCCAAATATTTAGGTGTGACGCTCGATAGTCATTTATCATTTTCAGAGCACATAAAGCAGGTTCGTTCGCGGGCCTACTTTGCTCTCGGCCGTTTACACTCCGTTCTGAATGCACGCAGCAAGTTGTCCCTTAAGTGCAAGTTGCGTATTTACACAGCGTGCATTCGACCTATCATGACCTATGCGGGCCCAGTCTTTGCGCATGCAAAGCCCCACCTCATCCATAGGATGCAGACCCTTCAGAACCGTCTCCTCCGAAAGGTAACGGGAGCCCCCTGGTTCGTTCGGAACGCGGACCTCCACCTTGACCTTAAAGTCCCGACCATCCGTCAGTACTTGAAACGCCTTTCCAAGCGTTTCTTTGATTCCGCCGTGAAACATCGCAACCCCTTGGTTGTCGAAGCCGCTAGCTATGTCCCCAGTAGAATCAGTAGTATCCGCCGTCCGCGACATGCCCTCACTGAACCCGATGACCCTATCACCCTCCTCCAGGAAAGTAGTAGGGACACTAGCACAGTCCAACACAAACACAGATCTACATTCCGGCCTCGCCGCCGAGGCCCACCGCGTTTAAGACCATCTAACGTAAATGTAAATTCATGTCCCTTGATCGGTTTAATCGAGCCAGCTGGTGGCGTAGCTGAGCCTGTAGCTTTAAACTCCCCTGATAATAATAATTCCCCTAACTTGATCCAGCCTATTGCTTTGCCTTGTATATCATTGGTCAATGACAACGACTCCCTAAGCCGAGGTCCGTACCCCACAGGGGGTGCCCTTAGTGCGCAGTCGTTTAGTTTATAATTTAGTTAGTATTTATGCCCCTGGCTGGAGGCTTTTGAGCTCGCTTAAAGGCACCAACAGGAAAGTCCGGTTAAGTAGTCGGGACCTCTCATGGTCACACTACGAGATGCCATTCAAAAAAAAAAAAAAAAAAAAAAAAAAGTAGTAAATTATAAGTGTACTGATGCGTATTTAATAAACAGTTTTAATCATAGTTTATTCTCATATCTTATTAGTAGGATATGACTAAGAGTTATTAGAGCGAGTTCGAGTTATGGTTTATTTGGTTTTTAATAAAGTATCTATTAGGACAATATTATTTATATATAACATTAGTTTTAGTATTTGCGAAACCCGATGTAAAGAATCTATGTACAAAATTTAAATAATTGATCATGAAATATCACAAAGTTATAAGCTTGTTATGATACCTGGTTGTCCGTACAAAAACATGATCACCACGCGGCGCCCGCTGTGCGCCCGTGCCGGTAATGTACCTGCCATGACTTGTGTTCGTCGCTCGGTGTCCATATTGTGACCTTTTTTAAAGATAACTAGATAGCTTTATATTTTTATAGCACGGTATAAAAATTATTGGAATCGATTCAGTTATTTATTCTAAACAAACTGTATTCAGGTTTCGCATATACTAAAAATAATATTGTTTATACAAATCGTTTTTTTATAGTTCATTTTCGTTCATTCAGATACTTTGACTTACTTTGACGAGTAAATTGCTCTTTATTTACCTAAATAATGGTTGCTGGAAATATGCTTTTACAAAAACGGAATAAGACCGATTGCATGTTTAGCTATTTACACCTTTATTTATAAACTTTACGTAAGTCATGATTCAAGTCTAGTTACCCATATTTGAACGTCTCTTTATTTTAAGCAACGTTTATACGAGTATACGCAATCGAGTTAAAGTGCAACACGATCAGCCATTCACGATCAGTCATTGCCCCATTCAATCCATAAACTGTAAAATAATCCTTTAAACCAGCTTCATTGAAATTTATAGTTTCTGATCCATAAAACCTAGCGAAACGTTTAAAGCCAGCGCACTCATGAAATATGGCTAAGGCATTGATTCTCGGCTCGTACCATGGAGAGCTGAAATTGTACTCCTTCAAGCTGTATAGAAGCAAGTGCGTTTGTATAGGACAGTAGTTTATAATTATCTTATTACCTACTCAGTAACTTCATTGTGAAGATGCTTGTGCCTAAGCCATAAAGCGGCACGAGTTGATCGACCAGGTTAAGCCACGCTTGCCGCGGTTAGTCAGTGGATGGGTGACCATCTTTACATACCAAGACCCCTCCATGCCTCGAAAAGCACGTTAAGCCGTTGGTCCCGGCTGTCATTCGTGGATCTTTGACAGACGTTACGGGTCGTTAGAAGCCCGAAAATCTGACAGTCTTGCCAGGGGTATCGTATTACCCAGTAACTAGGTTGTGGAGGTCAGATAGGCAGTCGCTCCATGTAAAATACTGGTATTTAGCTGCATCAGGTAAGACTGGAGACTGACCCCAAAATAGTTAGAAAAAGGCTAGGCAGAAGATGATAACTTGGCTGTGGAAGTCAGATAGGCATTCGCTCTAAGTAAATAGTATTCAGCTGCATCCGCGGTTAGACTAGAAATCGACCCCATATTGGGGAAAAAGCTGGTCAGATAAAGAAAGAAAGAAAAAGTATTTAATAAGACTCTCACAGGCAGATTACAAATTCAGCTAAACACTTAAAAATAAAAATAATTAAAAAAAAAAAACAAAAGAAAAATGAAAATAATAAAAACAAAGTCCTGTACGGGGTCAAAATGCTCCTATATACTGATATAGGAGCATTTCGAAGCGTTGATAACCTGATAGCGCTATGATGTCATGGACAGATACAGAAATAAATAAAATTTTAAAAATTATAGATCAATCTGCCTAGCCTTTTCCCAACTATGTTGGGGTCGGCTTCCAGTCTAACGGGATACAGCTGAATACCAGTATTTTACATGGAGCGACTGCCTATCTGACCTCCACAACCCAGTAACTGGGTAATACGATACCCCTTAGTAAGACTGGTTGTCAGACTTTCAGGCTTCTGACGACCCGTAACGACGGTTAAAGACCCACGACTGACAGCCGGGACCAGCGGCTTAACGTGCTTTCCGAGGCACGGAGGAGTCTCGGTTATGTCAAGATGGTTACCCATCCATGGACCAAACCCGGCAAGCGTAGCTTAACCTGATGGATCGACCCGTGCGGTGGTTTTTAATTAGCCACGAGCTCCTCTAAAAAAAATTATAGATGTGTCAAATAAAGACGTATAAAAATAAAGTATTTATTAACCGGTCAGGCACTTGAAACCGCTTGTCAGTACCCGACGTAAGATCAATTACTTATCAAATAATGTTGAGATTAATAAAAACTCCACAAATTAAACTAAGCTGTAACTTCAACAGCTTAATAGCCTAATAATGTAGACGTTGTTCCCAACAACTTCTATAATAATTCAAGTCACGATAACCACTTCCTTCACACTATTGAACTACATAACTAAACAACATACATTACTCGAACACCCACGCCTGTCACAAACGTTGCCAATTCAGCTTCAATATGGAGCTCCCGAATATGTATCCTACATACTAACTGTGCCATATCAATAGTGCCATCATTATTGTTATCAAACGTAACAAAGCTTAAAATATATTTATATAAATAAAAAAAAAGTCTTGACTGACTGACTGACTGATTGACTGACTCATCAACGCCCAGCCCAAACCCTTGGACCTAGAAAGCTGACATTTTGCATAGTGGTTCCCTTTATAATGTAGACAAGGAATAAGGAAGGAAATCCCGGTAGTATGTTTCCGTGGGATATTTTCCGACATCCTCGCAGGTGAAGCCGCTGGCAAAAGCTAGTCAGGTATATATATAGTATAAACAACATGTATCAGGTAAGTCAGGTTATCAAGCTATAACCAGGTTAGTCACTAACCACACGAAAAACAAAAGAAAGAACAACGTGTATCACAAATGCATTTAAGGGTGTGGCACTAACCATCAAACTGACCAACTTTCTCCATTGGGACCAACATCGTACTCACGATAAAACAATCGGCTGCCCCATGTAAAACTTCGATATATACTCGACTTAAATAGACCGCTGAATCGGAATATGACACACACACACCCTCACACAGAACCATACACACGACATTCTATATTATTTCTGATACACGCTTTAAAGACAGACAATGTAATTTTCAACGCACTAACTGACTTACCTAAGGGGTCCCCGAAACGATCAATCGCAAATTATCAATTGCCATCAATTTCTACTGAAGTAATATTGTCAATGGCTCCAATTTCTCTAAGTAGATGATCAATTTGCGCATCAATATGCATCAATTACGTAAAAATAGACAATTGCAATTGATGGTTTCGAAAACCCTTAACCTAACATTACAAAATCTAGCAAGAGATCATAATTATCTAAAAATTTAAAAGATCGAAGTGGGTCTCGGATTACAAGTTACTGACGCACAGAAGTAACGTTGCAGTTTACAATACCTTTAAAAAGATGTTAGGGTGAGGATGTATGCTTGGATATCCAAGCATACATCGGTCATCGCAACTTCATTGTTTTAGGAAACCGCTTCAGTCTCAGCGAACGATGTTTGTACTTCTAATTGGGTTCTCTAAGAAGATCCTGAAAGTAGGTACTCTAGAGAAGCGAACCTTTGATCATTATTCAGAGGTACTGATTATACCAAATACCTCACTGGCAAATATCAAAGGGACGCCATTGTCTGATTTTAATAAGCTTATTTTCAATATCTACGCATTAATAGACTTTACTCCAGCCTCTGAAAGAAATATAGGTAAGACAGAATATCATGATGTTGAAATTTTCCATCGCGACGTCTTTATTCACTGATTAATATTCCCAGAAGGTAAAGGGCTAGTATCTCAGGTAATAAGTTTAATTTGGAAATTTTCAGGCGTAGCAAATGAATTATTTTAGTCAGATTCAAATCTTGACATCACGAATCCATTGATAACTTTCTAATTTATTAGCTTCGTTTTATTCAAAGTGTCGAGAATCAGCGCAATAACTCAGTTCCAGGAAAATATATTAACGCTATAAAATGAAGAAAATGAGAAATCTTCACGCACGCAATAAGACGGGAAACCACAAACCACCCATCCAATTACAAGCCCGATTGATAGTAGTTTAACCACAGTTCGGTGAGCAAATCCACGATTAAACTCGTCCTCAGATATATCTCGATTCAATTACAGATTGTTTAATACCGAAGTATTGTTCCCAAAGCTTTTAAGTGATTGGACATCGAAAAACAAATGAGTGAAAAGCTCTTATTATTTGTCACTCTGGAGCCAACATTTTGAGTGAATCAAGTGAAGTGAATGGTTGCGTAATTTGCCTTTTACCTAAATTGAACATCGGAAAGTTCAATTGGCTCGTCTTAGAATATATGCATTTATCAAAGAGCCCCATTAAAATTATAAACTACGCAAATATGAATTACTTGATTTTCAAGTTGGTTGAATTTATTAACCGACTTCAAAAAGGAGGAGGTTCTCAATTAGTCGGAACCTTTTTTTTTTTTTTTTTTTTATGTATGTTCCCCGATTACTCGAAGATGGCTGAACCGATTTGTTTTTTTTTTTGTTTTATTCGAGAGGGTATACATCACAGTTGGACCCATATAAAATTGATCAACTTTGCTTCGGTAGTTTTTGAGTTAGCTTCAATAATACGTATTTTTTCCCCACTTTTATATGGATGATGTTCTAGTTTGTTTTGCAGGTAGTGGTATTAGAATTTGTGTGGAGTAGGTACACAACTAAAAAGTGAAAAATAAAAACTTTTTTACAAAAAAATACAACCGACTTCCAAAAACAACACTACAACTAAAAAGTGAGAAATAAAAACTTTTTTACAAAAAAATACAACCGACTTCCAAAAACAATACTACAACGTGAAAAATAACTTAAATTTCGGAAGTCGGTGGAAAAAAACGACTAGACACTGACTTCCGAAATTAAAGTTATTATTCACTTTGTAGTGTTGTTTTTGGAAATCGGTTGTATTTTTTTGTAAAAAAGTTTTTACGTGTTACGTTCTAAAGCAATAATGATGCAAGGATCAAATTTTTAACGATACTTTAAATAGTTCAATTAACAAATTCTAAACAGATTGAGTAATAAACCTTACTTACTATATTGATAATGTCTATTATTATGAGCACAATGTCTGCCAAAACCTATCGTGTGTCGAAAATGATGAGGATAAATACACAAAAATTATTTCTTCATATATATTATTGTCACCACTGACAACGAGTATGACAATGACACGGTACTCTTAAGGGTTTCGTGGGACAAAGGTTGACGAGGCGTAAAATAGAAACTTAATAATAATGATACCGGTATCTTCCTCCTCCTTCTTCCTCCTCCTTCCTCCTCCTCCTTCCTCCTCCTCCTTCCTCCTCCTCCTTCCTCCTCCTTCCTCCTCCTTCCTTCCTTATTTATTCATTTTTTTTTTATTTTTTTTTTATTTTTTTTTTTTATCACGCAAGGGCTGGATCAGAGGTTATTTATATGTTATGGCAGATAATAGCCAACCCTAGCGTAGTTGGGAAAAGGCTAGGCAGATGATGGCAGACATTAGGTGTGTTGTCCACTTCTATAACAACATAGATTCTTGGGTCGTAATCCAGACATTATGGTACTCCATATTTTTTACAGGAGCTGTGGTAGACCAGTGGAAATGTCCGATTACGAGTTATAGGTCGTAGGTAAGCCAGCCAGGCACTTCACTTTGTGTAAATTATTTTATCAACACTGTCTCAAAACGGTGAAGGAAAACATTGTGAGGAAATTGCGATGTCCTACCCAAAATTCGAAGACATTTGTGACTTCTACCAACCCTCACTGGGCCCGCTATGTGAATCATTACGGCCTATCTCTCTCATGGCGAGGAAGCCTGTATTCCGGCAGTATGGGAACATTATAATGCTGATTTTGCTAAACTGTTTACGGTATTGTTATCGTTTCTAAATTCAATATAAAAACATACTCCTTTAGATCCATCAGCTCTATCACTGAAATCAATTCCACTATAATCATCATGCTCAATGCTGCTTATCCTCTTATACAATTCTATCCCTTTACGCCTATGATTTTGTATTTCACAAAATTACTGCTCTCCCATTTCTCCTGTCTCGTAAGATAACGGATAATTCTCATGATGAAGCAGCCCTGCGGCTCGTGTGAAATTAAATTATAAAGGAGTAGTAAAAAGTGAAATAAAACAGAGAGATAACTTCTTTCAGGTGACGCGGAGTTTTATTGTGTCACAGATAAAAATATATTATTATGTGAAGGTAAAACAATTGTATTAAACTGTTGCTTCTTTGCTATTTAATATATTCCAAAGTTTGTGAAGCGGATTACGTTCTAGGATTTATCATTATTTTAATTGTCACTTGATCTCCTCTCTCCTCTTTTAGCTTTTTATCCGACTATGGCAAAGCCAAAAGGAAGGGTTATGATTTTAGCAGTCTATGTTTACGAGTATATGTAAGTATGTAAATAAGTATGTATTTACGTGTGTTCCACCGTAGCGCCTAAAGTACTGAACCGATTTTAATGAATGAGGTATCAATAGATTTGTAATAATGGTCCGGGTAACATATGCTATATAAATTATCCCTAAATTTAATATGGTGGACTTTACACGTAAATTTCTGACCACGAAAAAAATTTAATTGAGATAATAGTGACATGTTTGGTGTCAAAAGAAAGGTAAGCACATTACAAATATGTACGAGTATATATGTCATATTGTTTAAGTAAATAAATATGTTTAAATTGTCATACTAATATTATAAAGGCGAAAGTTTGTGAGTGTGTGTGTGTGTGTGTGTGTATGTTTGTTACTTCTTCACGCTCAAACGGCCAGACCGATTTGGATGAAATTCGGTATGTAGACAGGATATAACCTGGATTAACACATAGGCTACTTTTTATCCCGGAAAAATGTAGTGCTCCCGTGGGATGAGCAAGAAATTCAAACATATTTGCTACTCTTTCAAACTCAAACGCCTCTACCGATTTTGATGAAATTTGGTGTGGAAGTAGCTGACACTCTGGATAAACACATAGGCTACTTTTTATCCCGAAAAAATAGAGAAAGAAAAAGTATTTATTGTGACTAGCACAGGAAGATCACTAACTTAACAAAAAACACAATAATAAAAGTTTGAAAACAAAAAAAAATAAATAAATAATCACATCACATCACACTATCACACTAATATTATAAAGGCGAAAGTTTGTGAGTGTGTGTGTGTGTGTGTGTGTATGTTTGTTACTTCTTCACGCTCAAACGGCCAGACCGATTTGGATGAAATTCGGTATGTAGACAGCTTATAACCTGGATTAACACATAGGCTACTTTTTATCCCGGAAAAATGTAGTGCTCCCGTGGGATGAGCAAGAAATTCAAACATATTTGCTACTCTTTCAAACTCAAACGCCTCTACCGATTTTGATGAAATTTGGTGTGGAAGTAGCTGACACTCTGGATAAACACATAGGCTACTTTTTATCCCGAAAAAATAGAGAAAGAAAAAGTATTTATTGTGACTAGCACAGGAAGATCACTAACTTAACAAAAAACACAATAATAAAAGTTTGAAAACAAAAAAACAAAAATAAATAATCACATCACATCATCACACTAATATCATAAAGGCGAAAGTTTGTGAGTGTGTGTGTGTGTGTGTGTGTGTATGTTTGTTACTTCTACACGCTCAAACGGCCAGACCGATTTGGATGAAATTCTTCGGTATGTAGACAGCTTATAACCTGGATTAACACATAGGCTACCTTTTATCCCGGAAAAATGTAGTGCTCCCGTGGGATGAGCAAGAAATTCAAATATATTTGCTACTGTTTCAAACTCAAACGCCTCGACCGATTTTCATGAAATTTGGTGTGAAAGTAGCTGACACTCTGCATAAACACATAGGCTACTTTTTATCCCGAAAAAATAGAGAAAGAAAAAGTATTTATTGTGACTAGCACAGAAAGATCACTAACTTAACAAAAAACACAATAATAAAAGTTTGAAAACAAAAAAAACAAAAATAAATAATCACATCACATCATCACACTAATATTATAAAGGCGAAAGTTTGTGAGTGTGTGTGTGTGTGTGTGTGTATGTTTGTTACTTCTTCACGCTCAAACGGCCAGACCGATTTGAATGAAATTCGGTATGTAGACAGCTTATAACCTGGATTACCACATAGGCTACTTTTTATCCCGGAAAAATGTAGTGCTCCCGTGGGATGAGCAAGAAATTTAAACATATTTGCTACTCTTTCAAACTTAAACGCCTCGACCGATTTTGATGAAATTTGGTGTGGAAGTAGCTGACACTCTGGATAAACACAAAGGCTACTTTTTATCCCGAAAAAATAGAGAAAGAAAAGAAAAAGTATTTATTGTGACTAGCACAGGAAGATCACCAACTAAACAAAAAACACAATAATAAAAGTTTGAAAACAAAAAAACAAAAATAAATAATCACACTATCACATCACACTGTAATCACACTAATATTATAAAGGTGAAAGTTTGAGAGTGTGTGTGTGTGTGTGTATGTTTGTTACTTCTTCACGCTCAAACGGCCAGACCGATTTGGATGAAATTCGGTATGTAGACAATTTATACCCTGGATTAACACATAGGCTAATTTTTATCACGAAAAAATGTAGTGCTCCCGTGGGATGAGCAAGGAATTCAAATATATTTGTTACTGTTTCAAACTCAAACGGCTCGACCGATTTTGATAACATTAGGTGTGGAAGTAGCAGACATCCTGTATTCACATAGCACACATAGGCTACTTTACATCCTGAAAAAATGTGGTGTTCCCGTGGGATGAGCAATTTTTTTGTGAATACTTTTCTCACCGATTAAATATTACACGTTTTAGTGTATCTCATAAACCGCGGGTAACACCGCGGGGCGCAGCTAGTTAAAAATAAGTAAAAGTGGAGGTAAATAATATTAATTTAATTGGTTACACACCGACCGCGACGAGCGTGATTTTTCAGTAGTCGGGTTTTAGATTTTGAATTTACTTTTTATTAAAGTAGATTTTTTCTTCAAAGTAATAATGGAACTTAGAGTAATTAGTGGAACATGCTCATCATCATAAGTTCAATGGTAACCCTGATGTAACAACAGTATGGGTACTTACTACCTAAAATGCATCCTAATGTGGTTATTATATTGCCATCCATCAACCCTAATACTTAAACTGAATACACATGTGTGACTATAATATGATTTTGCTTGCACCCTACAAAGCAAACTAGCATAAGCATAGCATAATCAGCCTATAATGTTCCCACTGCTGAGACACAGAGAGTGGGCTGTAATGTACCACGCGGGCCCAGTGCGGGTTGGTAAATGCCACATGTCTTCGGATTTTCAGTTTTAGGATATGCCGATTTCCTCACGATGTTTTCTTTCATTTTTTTTTTTTGTGGATGGGAAATCATCAAATGACTTCTCCCGCTCTGGGCAGAGCCGGAGGGCGTGTCAGACTTTTACTGACTAAAACCCACCCATGTTCCTTCAGTTGCCCGTGCCAGGGCCACGGTATCTCTTTCGAACTACCCGTGACCCCGGCGGCATCGGCCCAATTGACCCCGTCACTGCTGACATCTCTTTCAGGCGCGCTTGGAACGCAATCGCCTGCCTGGGTTTGAAACCACGACCTACAACTCGCAAGTCGGGGCCTTTACCACTGGGCCACCATTGCTTGAGGCGTATTGGTTCACGTTAAAAAATGGATATTTATTTCAGTCTTTTCATAAAGAGTCCTCTTACAAGGAGCACAACTCATTGTCATCATCCTATTACTCTTATCTCAAATAATTTGCAGTCAGCCCTGCACAATCTTCGTCTTTTACACATCTTCTATGTAGGTATTGTCATCTTAGTATTCCTATTCAAACCCTTCTAATATGTTCTATACAATCCATCTATCAAGCTCTACCACGAATCATCATTTCCGTGCCCTTATCCAATGTTACGTGGCGTCGGCGCGCAAGACGCTTCCTTCTTCTATTATCCCATGTAACCGTCACGCTATCATTCACGCCCTTCTCTTTCATATTATTCCTCACAAAATCCATCCATCTTTTCTTTGGTCTTCCTCGCCCTCCCCATCCATCAACATGTATATTCATCACACTTTTAGTCACATGCGTTTCGTCCCTCCTCATCATATTCCCATACCAAGCCAAACGATTTCCTTTCAACTTTTCTGTCACTGGCGCCACTTTCAAACTTCTCCTTTTAAACACATTTCTTACTTTATCCAGTTTCATCACTCCATCACACATCCATCTCAACATTCTCATTACACAACAATGTTGAGATGAGAATGGAGATGGATGATGAATGAAAAACTCTACCACGAATAATATTTTTAAATTATATGTATGTCTTCAAATGATACCTTTGTAGATTAATTAATTATAGTTAAGTATTGCAATTTATAAAAACCTGCGATAAGTATCATCGTCGCAAATTAAATAAGATTTTCCGTACTAATTGCTGTAGTACCTCCATATTTTCAAACTTAGGACTTTTCACGTTGAGTCACATTTGTGAGCAATCGAAAACCACTAGTTAACCTTCCCAATAAAAGCTTGGAAAAATATGTGAAGGATAACTTTTCCATTTAATAAAAAACCCAAATATAAAGACAAATTGGTACACAATAAAAAAATTTAAATAACCATCTAGTCTACACGATGAAGAAAAGGCAGAAACTTATCGAAAGTTATGAACGAATGCCGATTCAATTCAAAATCAAATCTCGATTCAATGCTGACAGTTTTCGTATTCATCTCTACTGAAATCTAGTTTAAATCGAGATTCTTATTCGATTCATATTTGTTTTTCTAGCTGGCTGGCTGCTATCTGCATCTATTAATATTTCATAATTTTTTTTATTTGTTAGTAAAAATAATCGAAAAATAGCTTTTGTTCTTCTCCAGGATCCAGGCTGTCACCTGTCACCTGTCAAATTTCATAATGATCGGTTCAGTGGTTTAGGCGTGACAGACAGACACACAGGGTTACTTTCGCATTTAAAATATTAGCAAGGATTCACAAGAGCATCGTTCTAAAATTTAAAAATTCAAATAAGATTCGCGAATAACACCTATCCTAAAATCCAACGCATGTTAGCACCCATAGCCCGAAGCAAGCGCGTCAGTTTTGCACGACAAACTAAAATAGAACATTCTTTTCTCACAAAAAGTACGCCAGATAAAATATTGAACGTGCTCCTACGTGTTATTTGCATGTAAATAAAGCTACGTTTTATGTATCTGCACATTTAACACGCTTGACAAGTTACGCAAAATTTTTAGCTTCAGCTCTGACCGAACAATTGTGCGTTCAAGCACACCAGAATTCTTGAAAGGGTCTTAACTAAATGAGAATTATGAATAGAAATATGTGTGAGGACGTGTTATTATCGTAACTAGGTACCTATATAATAATCTGCTTCAATTTAGATTAACGTAGGTAATCCTTACCTTGAAAATACTTATATTTGCAGAAGATTATTTAGATAATCTCCGAACTAATTATCTCTTTATAGATTTGACAAATTGCCTTCATCATTTTCAGGAAATATCATCTTCAATATCCAGATGACATTTTCTAAAAATAGCTCGCTTTGAATCAAAGGGAAAGGGCGCCTTAGTCCCTTACGTTTAGGTTTGCCATCAGATAAGCCAGCACAGTTACAAAGGGAGAATTTAATTTATTCTAGAATTAGTTTCATCCTAATTAACGCTACTATCTTAACCAAATATTCAGCTAATACACAATCAACGTACCTTCCACCACAGAAATTAATTACGGTAATCCAGCCAGTCTATAATTAATTTGTATTCAAAACCAAAATTCATGGGGAACCACACCGCACTAATCAACGTGACACATCATCAACCAAATCACGTATTAAAGTTTCACATTTTAGCACTGAAGTTTAAAATACGTTCACGTAAAATACGCGGTTGATTCATCCAGTATTCAGAGATACGGGACACACGTTCGACGCTGACGGGAACGCGCGGGCGACTGACACTCTCGGATGTTACAGCGAGAATCAACGCGGCAAAACTGCGCAAAGACGCAACCAAGGGATATTTTATGGTGTTCTAATATCGGTCAGTCGGTACATCGATGGTACAGTGCTAATTACCCCAATTTTGAATCAAATCCAGCATGTCGAAAAGCGTGTGGAAAACCAAAGAATTTTCAAGATGTTTTAAGATTTCGAAGCGTAACTTTTGTTTTTGCAAGAAAACTACTAGACCGAAACGAAATTGTTTTACATTACTGAGAAAGTTCGCATGTAACACGCTTTTGTTCTGCTGTCGGTCTTGAAAGTTTGTATAAACACGTAGGTAGGTAGGGATTTGCGGCAAATTTTAGTATTTCAATTGAAATGTTAAATTGTTAATCTGGGCACTCACGGTCAGTTCATCGCGCCAAATGGCATGATGTACACCCAAAATTTTATCGTGTCGATTCTTCAATCCAAATTTTGGCGCGACGTCAATCCACACGTAATCCATAGCCTCACTCCGTTTGGCGCCGCGACATTTGTCCGTGAGTGCGAAAATCGTGGGCCGTCATCACCATACGTGGCATACGATTATGCACCTTATTAACAAGGCAACACGAATCAATTTCTTACGCAAGTATTTAAGTATTTTGGCGGCGCCCATCCATTTGATTTAATCCAAATGGACTGACCGTGAGTGCCCAGCTTTAGCAATACTGACTGAAATTTCTAACCTCATATAAGTTGATAATTCTACGACATGGAGTCTAAATTTTAAACTTAATGTCGTAGAGATATTGACCCAGTATTTATTCGTAACTTCCTCGGTGCAACTATAACACGATTTTTTACATTTTTTTTACTGGAAACCACAATTCACAAGAGTTTAACTTCATAGTAATAAAGCTAATCGCTAAGGTGCTAGACTAAAGCTTAGCTTGCTATTGGCAGATATTCACACACTCTCACACACCCACACACACACACCCACAAATTCACCCATACTACATCTACTAACATTCGTCTCGTATACTTAACCTAATATTATCAAAAATAAATGAAACTATTAAGGGTGACTGGTAATTAGTGACCGATACTTAAATACATGATTGTACTCATGATAACAAACAACTTTTACTATGGGACCAAAACTGAAATCGCGAAAAATAATCAGCTGTTCCCTACATTTTGACGAGTTATTTAAGCGAACATTAGTGTAGGGAACTGCAGATTTTTTTTTTTTGCCTTTTCAGGTTTAAAAAAATAATAAATATTAAAAAAATTATTTCGGAACAATAACAAAAGACAGTACAACAAGTAAAACGATGATGGCTGCAAAAGTATAAACTGTAGCGCAGCTAACAACGCCCTTCTCCAGATACAGAATGGAATAAATGTTCCATGCAAAGAGAGAATTTAGATAATTTAGATTTAGTCAATAAAATAAAAAAACGAATAAGCCAAAAAATAAAAAAATACAGGACAAAAAATTCTTTGGGATTGGTTTTTAATCTGTGATTGTAGGGTGGAGCTCGTGGCTAAATAATAACAGCCGCACGGGTCGATCCATCAGGTTAAGCTGCGCTTGCCGGGGTTGGTCAGTGGATGGGTGACCATCTTTACACACCGAGACTCCTCCGTGCCTCGGAAAGCACGTTAAGCCGTTGGTCCCGGCTGTCATTCGTGGATCTTTGACAGTCGTTATGGGTCGTCAGAAGCCCGAAAGTCTGACAACCAGTCTTACCAAAGGGGTATCGTATTACCCAGTTACTGGGTTGTGGAGGTCAGATAGGCAGTCGCTCCATGTAAAATAATGGTATTCAGCTGCATCCGGTTAGACTGGAAACCGACCCCAACATAGTTGGGAAAAGGCTAGGCAGATTGATTGTAGGGTGAATGAGTGTGTGGGTGAGGGTTAAATGAAAGGTATGTGGTGTTTGTGATAAGTATGTTGTGTGCGGTGTGAAAGAGTCCCACAGTAAAAGTAGTTTGTTATCATGAGTACAATCATGACTTTAAGTATCGGTCACTCATTACCAGTCACCCTGTATAATGTCGTATGATAGCTTACTACATTCTGTCAGCGCTCTTAGTACATAATTTATAAAATGAAAATGTAAAGGGCCTTTTATATTTTCCTCCATTCTGATGTCTTGAAACATAGGCCACGAACCTAGTTTAGGTACCAGTCTCCCACAATATATAAAATACTTGCCTGATTTATGTATCACTGTCGAATCTGACCAATCTAAAATAATTGATGTTTAATGTGGTGCGAAAATAAAGTTGATTGATTGATTGATATTCCAAGAAAGTAAATGTTACTTTAAACATTTACATATTTTGAAATCTCAACAGGAGGGCAGGAGATCCATATTCAGCAATGAATAGAGTAGGTCAATCATTCTGCCTAGCCTTTTTTCAACTATGTTGGGGTAGGCTTCCAGTCTAACCAGATGCAGCTGAATACCAGTATTTTACATGAAGCGACTGCCTATCTGACCTCCACAACCCATTAACTGGGTAATACGATACCCCTTGGTAAGACTGGTTGTCAAACTTTCGGGCTTCTGACGACCCGTAACGATTGTCAAAGATCCATGAATGACAGTCGGGATCAACGGTTAACGTGCTTTCCGAGGCACGGAGGAGTCACAAAGTAAAGATGGTCACCCATCCACGGACCGACCTCGCCAAACTTAGCTTAACCTAATGGATCGACCCGTGCGGGTTTTATTGCTTAGCCACGAGCTAGAGTAGGTATAGGACAATAATGATATCGGTGTTTTTTTCCACCGAAAAGCTTCTTAGAGCCTGCTTTTCTATTATGTTAATATTTAATATTATTATTTACTTACATGTTTCTAAAATCAGTTTTCATTTCAATAATTGCCTCACGAAGCTAATCACGAAATTGACCATTCTGAAATGCAAGCCACAGTCTTCGTTTAAACTAAATAATTCATTGTATTTCAAATTCAGTAAATCTAGCTCTGACAGACTAGCGAATAATGAACTCTACTTACCGACTCGCATGTGTTTTGTTTAATTAAAACTATTTGTTCAGATTCTATTCATCTCGAAGTCTGCAAAGTTAAACTTTGCCTTTCAGAGTTTTAACATGCATGTTGCATTATTAAGTTAAAAATGAATTAATGAATATGAATAAAGTTATGATTATGCTTATGATGGATGAATCCTAGCTATATTTATCTTAAATCTAAAATATTTTTGATATGTACTGATGTAAGTGTTCAACTTAGGCCTCTGCCTCGAATTTCGCGGGCAGCGGGGCGGCGGCGGCGGCGGCGCGTCTCGCATTGTCCCGCCCCGCTTCCGCGCCGCTGTTTTCGAGGTCCGGTCCATTTGTTTTTATGCATAAAATCCTGCCGCTCCCGCGCCGCCGCACAGTGGATCGTCCCCATACAAGAGGTCGGACATAGAATTAAAAATTGAAAAAGTATTTAATTGAAAAAAATTAAATATGCAGTTGCATTACTCTATTAAGGAACTACAAAAAATGTTACTACAATTTTTTTATTTGACCAGTACTTTATGAGCAATTCGATGAAAAGTGTTATTTTTCTATGGAAATGGTCACAAAAATGTCTGTATCTCATGATTCCCTCCTTGTTTCGATTTGCGGTTTTCACTACTGTTATCTACCCATTTTATGCCACATTTTCTTCAAGGACACATGGTGCCCCCAGCGACCCCCTTCCGAGATATTTTGCTTTTAGTAACTTTACTTTTTATTGTATAACTGATGATATGGAGGTACATTAAGTATATTCATTACTGAGAATAAGTCATCCCTAAGTAGTTCCTTAAATAACAGGTGCATTTACGATTACTTTAATGACTTATGAACGCTTCTGTTGCCATACAACAAACGCGTTAATGAGTCCTTAAGTGAAGATTCCCAGTACTTGCTTAATCTAATTAGTTATTGTAATTACTATGTTAACAGCCCTTAATCTCTGCATTGTTATTGTCTAATGTCATCATTAGCTTATCAAATTCATTGCTAGTTGCCTACTTGCTGCCCTATATATTTGAGTGTGTTTAGCAAATGTAATTCAGTTGTAATTATAACTTCTACCAAGTGTTGTCATTATGGCTTTCCGTGGGTTTTCTACTTACCTAGATCTTTACGTTGCTCTTCGTAATCATAAAGATCTTCGTGACTATGACCATTTATTTAACACATTGAAGTCGAATACTAACGTCCAGTTAAGTGAAAGTGATGTGACGGATCTCAAGAACTGGTGTCGACGATTTTGCTATAGGGTTTACACCAAATGGGTGCAATCAAGAAGGACAGTTGACAGGTTCATTAACAAGAACGAAGAGTGGTTAAATTCCGATATCGTTTGGCCAGATTGCTTTAAAGAAAATGTTGTTGACACTGAAGAAGCAAATGAAAATGAGGCAGAAGAGGTAGTCAGTCCATCAAAATCAGATGCATCTACTTCAACATATACATCTCCTCGCAAACGCTTTGAAGATTTATCAACTAGACACAAAAGAAGACGTGTTAATGAAAATGTTACTAGTTGCAGTCGTCCGGATGAGCTTTTGCATACTGTTGAAAGTATACTTAAGTCTGCCGGAAAAAATGATATAGCCAGAATAATGAAAAATTTGCTGGAAAATCCTGAACACGTCTCAACAGTTATAAATGTCCTGGAAACTAAGCAGAATCCTCCGCTTCGTGAAGTTCCTACTCACAAAGCACTTGCTCTTTACGTTTACTTGCAGTTATCCAAGTGGCGTTACATCACACTTCGGGACTTTAGTTTAAAAGAAGGTCATGCGAAATACCCAAGCTACTACTTGTTAGTTAAAGAAAAGCTTAAATGCTACCCGGCAAAAGAAGACATAACTGTGACTGAAACTTCCGCAAAGATACGTATCCAAGCCCTCCTTGATCTCACCGTTAGGAGGCTGATCGATTCACTTGAATCAAATTTTGATGCTGGTGAACAACTTGTGCTTCACAGTAAATGGGGTTTTGATGGAGCTTCAAGTCAAAGCATTTACCATCAAACGACAACAACAAGTGAACAAGACTTATCCAGTGTATTTATGGCAAGTCTTGTACCACTTAAGTTAGTGACGTCTAGTGGAAGTATAGTGTGGCAGAATGATCGGCCATCGTCAACCACATATTGTCGCCCGATTTCATTTACATTTATGAAAGAAACGGAAGCGAATGTTAAGGCTGAAATGGAAATATTTGAGACCGAGATTCGTGAACGGAACCCGACTGATTGCGTCAATGCTACTGTTACTCACAATCTATGGCTAACCATGATTGATGGTAGGTACATTCAATCATATCTGGTACATCGGCAGCAGTGTGTGATTTGTGCAAAGCTCGCCCAAGCGAAATGAATAACTTGGAAGAAGTGAGAGCTAAACCCGTGAATACAGATTTATACAAGCATGGATTTAGTTCATTGCATGCTTGGATTCGGTCCATGGAATGTTTATTACACATTTCTTACAGAATGGACATAAAATCATGGCAAGCAAAAGGTGACGAAAATAAAAAAAAAGTTAAAGATAAGAAAGAAGCCATTCAAGAAGCTTTCCGAAGAAGAACAGGCTTACTTCTAGACGTTGTTAAGCAGGGTAGTGGCAACACAAACACTGGAAATGCTGCAAGAAGATTTTTTGCAAACCCTGAAACGACTGCCGAAATTACTAAATTAGATGTTAATTTAATTAGAAGACTCGCCGTTATTTTGCAATGCATTTCCTCAGGCGAAAAAATTCAAGTCCAAAAATTCAAATCATATTGTGATGAAACAGCAAATTTATTCGTGGAATTATATCCATGGTATAACATGCCAGCAAGTTTACACAAATTGCTGATTCATGGATCACAGATAGTGGACCACTTATCAGTAGTGCCTATAGGTTTTTTGTCTGAAGAAGCATCTGAAGCAAGAAACAAGGACTTTCGCAAATTTAGAGAATGTCATACACGAAAGCATAGTAGCATCGCCACTAATGAAGACATTCTTCATAATCTGCTATTATCTTCCGATCCTCTTCTCGCCAGCTTACGACCGAAGATGACAATAAAGCCAAAAAGTCTTCATTTAGAGAACTAGACGATTTACTCATACGTGATCAGAGTGAATTGGAGTTCATTGACGCGGACGTTTCAACTGATACACTTGCTGCATGTAGTGACGTTGAAGAAGATGATGACGATGATAATGATCATGATGTCGTTATTGATGAAGATGAAGAAAATATAGTTTAAGTCTTATAGTACCTAATATTATTATTTTACAAGCAGTTTCTTTGTTAATTTCTAGTTTTTGTGTATTTTTTTTATTCTATTCTTTTTTTCTATTCTAGTTTTTGTGATTTTTTTTTAATTTTATTCTTTTTTTGTTTTGTGATATGCCACCCATCAGCCAATAAATGGTTTTTTTTCTTTCTTTTCTATTGTTGTTAGTAACTACATGGTCGTGTTAATTAATTAATTTCCTATTATAATTTAGTTTTTAGTAGTTGTTTATTTTTTTAGTTTGTTTTAGGGTACATAGTTATTTTATTTTTAAATTATTTTTACAGTGTTATATTATATAAATAAAAAATATATTTATACCTACATATTTTCTTATTGATCATAAAACTCTATTTCTTTTCGATGTGTTATTGTAAATGCGACTCAGTCATTACTAAGCTAATGATGACATTAGACAATAACAATGCAGAGATTAAGGGCTGTTAACATAGTAATTACAATAACTAATTAGATTAAGCAAGTACTGGGAATCTTCACTTAAGGACTCATTAACGCGTTTGTTGTATGGCAACAGAAGCGTTCATAAGTCATTAAAGTAATCGTAAATGCACCTGTTATTTAAGGAACTACTTAGGGATGACTTATTCTCAGTAATGAATATACTTAATGTACCTCCATATCATCAGTTATACAATAAAAAGTAAAGTTACTAAAAGCAAAATATCTCGGAAGGGGGTCGCTGGGGGCACCATGTGTCCTTGAAGAAAATGTGGCATAAAATGGGTAGATAACAGTAGTGAAAACCGCAAATCGAAACAAGGAGGGAATCATGAGATACAGACATTTTTGTGACCATTTCCATAGAAAAATAACACTTTTCATCGAATTGCTCATAAAGTACTGGTCAAATAAAAAAATTGTAGTAACATTTTTTGTAGTTCCTTAATAGAGTAATGCAACTGCATATTTCATTTTTTTCAATTAAATACTTTTTCAATTTTTAATTCTATGTCCGACCTCTTGTATGGGGACGATCCACTGTGCGCCGCCGCTGCCGCCCCGCTGCCCGCGAAATTCGAGGCAGAGGCCTCATACTTTACCTATACACACTACATACGCCTTTATATACACTACTAGCTGTGCCCCGCGGTAATACTTATTCCAGATTTTCTCTTATTTAGATACTTCTAGATTTAGATTTGATCATCCCTTTGTGGTTCAGCATCGATTTCGTTACCGTTATTTGCAAAAAGTATATTATGATACTAAAGAACCAGTTGTAAATGTACTCTTGAGACCTATGAATGATTTTTATGGTAATTGAACCATTGAGGTGTGTATGTGGTGGAATGATTTTTTGCGTACGGTTGGTAAGAAACGTAAGCAGTTGTGTTTGTATAGTCATTCTAATGTTAGGAAGTCTTCTTACATAGAGAGTTTGATTGGTAGGGTAAATATGAAATATGTATTTTATCCTGGAGTTGGTAAGTTTTTTATGCAAGGCTTTAGAGAAAATCGGAGGATACCATCGGAGCTATTCACCCGCGTAGACCGGGATAAAAAGTAGCCTATGTGTTAATCCAGGGTATAAGCTATCTGCATACAAAATTTCATCCAGATCGGTCCAGCCGTTTGAGCATGAAGAGTAACAAACAAACAAACAAACACACACACACACACACACACACACACACGCACACTCACTCACAAACTTTTGCCTTTATAATAATAGTCTGATAATATATCTACTACCTATACCGGCTATTGTCATAGTACTGCAAATGTTCCCAGCACTATTATCGAACAGGGGCAGCACTAGCGCCACCATATTAATTGTCATTGATTTTTACTTACGCTATAGCACCTTGTACGTTAAAGATAAATTCTAATAATGGTTTTAGTTAATTACCATAATAGCAGATATAACATTGGCGACGGGGCTGGGATACGAATCGCATTTATTGTACGTGCTTTTTTTTTTTTTTTTGTTTTTTTGTGGATGGGAAATCATCAAATGACTTCTCCCGCTCTGGGCAGAGCGGGAGGGCGTGTCGGACTTTTACTGACTAAAACCCACCCATGTTCCTTCAGTTGCCCGTGCCAGGGCCACGGTATCTCTTTCGAACTACCCGCGACCCCGGCGGCATCGGCCCAATTGGCCCCGTCACTGCTGACATCACTTTGAGGCGCGCGTGGTACACAACGCGCCGTCGACCCGGGCCTGGTCCTTACCGAACGGCGAGCTGCCCATTACTCGTCGTCCGCAAGCCCGCGCCTACGGTGGCTGGGAATCGGCGATCGATTCCCGCCGCCCAGGGCGTCTCCTACGGCGGCTAAGGGTGCGAGGGCGCGGCTGTTGCCTCTCCCTCACGCGTTCCGCTTCCTCCTTCGCGAGCATTATTGCTTCGCAGAAGGAGGTGACGGCCTCCCATGCACTCTTGCTCCGCACCATGGCCTGGACCAGGTTTGGACGCGAGAGATCGCCGCCGCCGTTAGTGTACGTGCTGTTTCTGTGAAAATAATACCAAACTTACTAAGGAGAGACAAAAAACAAATTCAAAGCGTGTGTGCTAGACTAAAATCAAGAAATTGATCACAGATGGAAAAAATCTATACTCGCTCTCGCTATACATGGGTATACTTTTGTACCTATTTGAAATTGGATTCTATGAATCATTCATTCAATCATTCAAAGCAGTGAATGATTAGATAAAATCCTGGTACTTGCCTAATGGAGAACGCATAGTATAACATGGAATTAGTGCAAGGGAATAAGCGTTTTATCAGAAAGTACGAACATAAAAGACATTCAAGTTACTTATCATCGGGAAATAATAAAACTTTCGAAAAACAACTTAACTTCCAGCGATCTGGGGTTGACTGTAATACTAACTAAGCTGTGTTAAAATGAATTACCGAAAAATTAATACAAAATTAACCGACAAAAAATTTTGTTTTTAACAAAGAAACATGAGCTTATTCAAATTATAATTCTACGAAAAATAATCTATACTTTCAAATAATAAACTAAATTTCCAAAAATAATCCCGCAGCGCCGGAGACGTGCAGAAGCGACTTTGTTTTGTCAAACTAGTGTTTTGAGGTTAGGTTACAATAATTTATTTTTCTCAGGAATGGTGCGATCTCTTTTCATGGGAGGGCAACTAAGGGGGAAGGGGCACCCCCCTCCCCCTCCCCCTCCTCCATCCCCTCATTTTTGTGCGACCGGATACTAAAGTTTTTACCAAGTATTTTTATAATGTCACAATAGTTTAACAAGCGCCACTGTTATAAAATGTGTAATGTTAATTCTAAATTTACAATAGGTAAGTTACGATAAAAATGACTACCTGTAGATTTCGGTAAAACGCAATTTAAGCTGGTGGAAAAATATTACGTCAGCAAATATTGTATTAATTTCTTGTCGTTTCTTTATTAGTATTCGCTCATAACTTGTCGGAAAGTTAGTATTTAAAGCAATAAATTTCATATTTTGAGTATGCTCACATTTTAATTTTTACTTTTTTTAATTTTTATTACTTACTACCCCTTATCATCACACTAATATTATAAAGGCGAATGTTTGTAAGTGTGTTTGAATGTTTATTACTTCTTCACGCTCAAACGGCTGGACCGATTTGGATGAAATTTGGTATGTAGATAGCTTATACCCTGGATTAACACATAGGCTACTTTTTATCCCGGTCTACGCAGGTGAAACCGCAGCGCGCAGCTAGTTAATAATAATTCTCTTACACGTAAACATAACATAACATCACGGCTGTATTCCCCGAAGGGTAAGGCAGAGGTGTACCTATAGTATTTTGCCAGTTATGTTTAAGTAATAGGTGGTGAGCCTATTACCACCAACCACGCAAAAATGCAGACTCCGGGTTGCTTCTGAGAAATTCTAGATGGAAGAACCTAATAACACTTTGCCCGATCCGGGAATTGAACCCATGCAGTAGCGCCACTAGAGTACTAGATCAACCAGGCAGTCATAGTTAGGTATTTAAAGTTTAAAATAGTACTATTATTACTAACTAGCTGACCCGACAGACGTTGCCCTGTCCAAATGTTCAAACAAAAATTTCATAGAAAAACGGACGTTCTGTTTTACCCGAATTTAAAATTTTCCGGGAAAGTTATCAAATTTTTCTTTCCCTAAAAACCAAATTCGGACTATTAAGAACATTTTTAATCGTCTTCAAAAAAAAAGGAGGAGGTTCTCAATTCGGATGTTTATTTTTTTTTATGTATTAGGTCTTTACCTATGAAATTGCCGTTCTGCAGTACTGGCCATTTCAAATCAAAATAATTTTTGTTTGGCTAAGAATTCTAATTTCAAATTAATTTTATTTTAAAAACATGGTTTTTTTTTTCCAAAAGTAGTCATTTGTTTATTGATTAGTGTTACATTTTCATCGCATTTCAATCTTTTTCGTTATCATAGATACGTTAAAAATTCGAGTAATTATGGAATATGAGTACCGTCGTGGCAGCAACGCGGCACAAGCGGCACGCAACATCAACGACGTTTACGGAGCTAACACTACAAACCAACGCACCACTTGTTATTGGTTTGCTCGCTTCCGTTCTGGAAATTTCGACCTGAAAAATGAACCTCGCGGTCGTCCGAAGACTTTGGTCGACAATGACGAATTAAAGGCGATTGTGGAAGCTGATGATACACAATCTACGGCTGAATTAGCAGCAGCTTTCGACGTTAGCGTCAAAACAATATTGGTCCATTTGCGTCAAATTGGCAAGGTAAAAAAGCTTGACAAATGGGTGCCCCACGAACTCAATGATCGCCAGCGCGAAGTACGCGTCGAGACGTGCCTTGCACTGCTCAACAGACATACAAATGAAAGAATTTTGAACCGCATTGTTACCTGCGATGAAAAATGGATCCTGTTTGATAACCGCAAGCGCTCAGCAAGTTGGTTGGATCCTGGTTCAGCACCTAAACAATGCCCTAAACGAAAACTTACCCCTAGAAAAGTGATGGTCACTGTTTGGTGGTCTAGCGCCGGTGTGATTCATCACAGCTTCTTACCAAACGGGGTGAGCATTACTTCAGATGTGTACTGTGAAGAACTGAACACAATGATGGAGAAGCTGGCACATCTCCAACCATCATTGGTCAATCGCTCGTCTCCGCTGCTCCTGCACGACAACGCGCGACCTCATACTGCACAGCAGACGGTCTCCAAGTTGCAAGAACTGTGGTTGGAAGCTCTCCGTCATCCGCCCTACTCACCAGACCTTGCGCCTACAGACTACTACTTTTTCCAGAATTTGGATAACTTCTTGGCGGGAAAAAAATTCAATACCCGAGAGGCAGTACAAAATGCCTTTGTAGAATTTGTTGCCTCCCGTCCAGCTGATTTCTTTAAGAAGGGCATCAATGAACTGCCACTGCGTTGGCAAAGATGCATTGATTGCATGGGTGATTACTTCGATTAATACAAATAAAAAATGCATGAAAAAAATTCGTTTAAATTTTTTCATACAAAACGGCAATTTCATAGGTAAAGACCTATATTCTATAACTCCGTCATAATATAGACGGATTTGCAATTTTTATTTTTTTATTTTAAAGGATGTGCTCTCGAGGTGCTCCCATTGTCACTAAGTCAGAATCTGATGAAAGGATCCCATGGAAATCGAGAAAAACCCTCAAATTTTATAGGTAACTTGTGGTGAAGTGGAACTGATGATGAAGACCACAGATGGCCATCGAAATCGAAACTAGTCAATTATAGCTAAATATTTCACGGGTTGCGATTTGATTACTTTAATATAATAAGGTTGCTAAGCAATTTATGCTCGTCGCAATGCTAATAAGGTGATGGCGACGTCACCATAAGCTCCAGTTCTCGTGGTTCTTACTAGGAGAACTGTTCAACAATGAACGTTCCTGCATCGGGAAAAGCAATATTTTGTAAAAGGTCATCATCTTTTAGCAGTTGATATTAGACTATTGTAACTTAGATAAATTACAAACTGACCCACTATAAAGTGAAAAATATTTTCTTTTTACAGAAAAAAACAACCGATTTCCAAAAAAAAAAAAAACACTACAGACTGAAAACTAACTTTAATTTCGGAAGTCGGTGGCAAAAAAACTAAAATACAGAACCAAAGACACCGACTTCTAAAATTACACTTGTAGGGTTGCAGGTTGTGAAGATAAAGCCCCATTGAACTTGATGATAATTTATTAGCAACTTTAACTTAAATTATGTTACACGTTACAATATTGATTTACCATGTGGCAACCCTAAGTGAAGGAATGAAAGGGACTGCGGGGCTGTCGCCAATCAAACCTTCCCTAGCTGACTAGTTCCTGAAGACTGCGGGGCTACCGAACTCTGAACTGAACTGAACTCTTGCATAAATTATACTAGATGGCGCTGTATGTTTGTTACAAACTTATTTTTCACTTTGTAGTGTTTTTTTTGGAAGTTGGTATTTTTTTTTGTATTTTTTTTATATTTTTCACTTTTAAAACGAAAAATAGCCATATCGGCCTAGCCGTTCTCAAGTCATGCGCTTACCAGCGAACAGAATTAAATTTTATTAACACATAAAGATTTCAAGCTGCAAATCATCGTTCGACGTGCTAAGTCTCATGTTTTTCTAGTAAAGTTTATGCTAGTGCCCATGTCAGTTGTTATTTTAGATTTTTTGCAACCCGCATATCAGGCTAGAGAAGAGCGCAACAAAGCGAATAATTTTGCCCCGGATATAAACTTCGGGAACTGGCCCAGACTAATTTGCAAGGCTCGTATCCTGACAAATGGACTTTATCGCTATGTGTCAGTTTTCAAAGCTGTGTTGTTCAACACTTAAGAGCTTTGTGCTCAAGTTTGACGTACGTAAAAGCTGGATTTAATCCGATTCCTAGCACCAAAAAAACAAATAATTCAGGTCAAGCTTGTCAAAAATACTGTTGGAAATATAAAGGGTCATACACATTTGTTCGGGAAATAGTAATATTTTCGGGAAAAGCCGGTCATAGCTCGAATTGTGCCGAACCTACCCGAACATGATTCAGCGAGTATAGATGCCAGAATTTTCCGATCGGCACTAGCCGAATGAAACCCGAATACGTGTAGATAGTAATGCTTCGCGTCGGCATTATTGTTTAACAAATACTGTTGAATCCTATGTGCTGACTTGAACTTTCTGCGTGTAGCACCCTGAAATGAGAAAATCTCTAGTCTATTTTCATAGGTCATGGACATAATCAGCCTATAATGTTCCCTCTGTTGGGACACAGGCCTCCTCTCTTAAGAGAGGGGGTGGGCCGTAATCCACCACGCGGGCCCATTGCAAGTTGGTAGATGTCACATGTCTTCGAATTTTTGGTTCTAGGACATGCCAGTTTCCTCATGATATTTTCCGTCACCGTTTTGAGAGCAGTGGTGATGAAATAAATTATATAAACTAATGCGCCTGACTGGGTTTGAACTCACGACGTACAATTCGTATGTCGGGGCCGTTACTACTGGGCCACCAGCGCTCTCACTAGACCTACTAATGACCGCTTTAATAATAAACGATTAAAGACTAAATTACTACATTTGGCAAGCATAGCATAGTAATCATGGCTGCCTCTTTCCTCTCCCTCTTAGTTTTAATCCTCAAGTTGCTACCCTCATTATTAAACGTACAGGCAGGGTAGGGATGTCCTGAACATGACCTAAATATGACAAAAATAGAAGGGATATCAAAATCCAAGGTTGATCCCTTTCCCTTTCAGATGATTAATTTAAATGACTACCCTTAATCTTGTTGCATAATCTGATAGACGTGTGAGCATGGACAGTTATATTTTCGGTGTACCAAGGAACATTATTTCCCGACTTGGCGGTTTCGCTTTCCAAGAAAATGAGCAGTTTAATGGAAAATGCAAAAGTGTGTAGGTTACGTTACTATGAACATTTTAGTAACGTATTTATTCAAGTCTTAGAATTTTCTTGGAAGTAAAGTACAATGCCAGTTTGTTAGCCAAATATTAACTTTAGGTAAATATGCATCCGATTATCCGATCTCTTTATCATGCCCATAATATAAAAACGCCGATTCATAAGGTAGGTACTTTGTTTAAATATAGGCGCTTTTCTGCTCGAGGAGCTCGTGGCTAAGTAATAACAGCCGCACGGGTCGATCCATCAGGTTAAGCTATGCTTGCCGGGGTTGGTCCGTAGATGAGTGACCATCTTTACATACTGAGACTCTTCCGTGCCTCGGAAAGCACGTTAAACCGTTGGTCCCGGCTGTCATTCGTGTATCTTTGACAGTCGTTACGGGTCGTCAGAAGCCCGAAAGTCTGACAACCAGCCTTATACCAAGGGGAATTGTATTACCCAGTAACTGGGTTGTGGGGGTCAGATAGGTAGTCGCTCCATGTAAAATATTGGTATTCAGCTGCATCCGGTTAGACTGGAAGCCGACCCCAACATAGTTGGGAAAAGGCTAGGCAGATGATGATAGGCGATTTTCTGCAACTGCAAAAAATAACCTTGTAATTCACAGTATCATTATGAAATACAAAGTTATCTTAGCGATTGTTAAACACAAATAACAGAATTATTAAAAATAAAAAATAAATTAAAATTAAAGGGGCATTCCCTTTAATTTTAATTTCTACGAAATCTTGTACGGTATGGTACGGAACTCTTCGTGTGCGAGTCTGACTCGCACTTGGCCGGTTTTTATTATACAACATGTCCCAGAATTAACGCACAGCCTCTAGAGGGGTCATTGTACTCATCATTATGAACAACTTTTACTGAAATCGCACAAAAAAGCAACTGTTCCCTACATTTATATATGTTCGCATAACTCGTCAAAATGTACGGAACAGCAGAAAATTCTGCTGTTCCGTACGAGTAAAGTCACCTCTTAAGGGGTCATACAGTGACCCCTTAAGAGGTGACTTTACCCAACACAAAGTAAGGAAACGTAGTGATTATTACCTGTTTCTGATCTGTACTATAAGAAGTGGCCTTGCTATAGGACACTACAATAATTATGCTAATATTATATAATCATCATCTTCCTTGACTCTTCCCAGCTATGTTGGGGTCAGCTTCCAGTCTAGTCGGATGTCGGACCAGTCCGTATTTTACATGGAGTGACTGCCTATCTGACCTCCAAAACCTAGTCACTGTAAGACTGATAATCAGACTATTGGACTTCTGACCCCCCGACCCCCTCCTCTTTCAACCTAAGTCAACGCCGAATCATTTATTTGAAATAGGCACTTAAAACGCACTTTTGAACTTCAATCATATTATCATCACTATTGCCAATCCTTACTATCCTATCTAACTAATATTGTAAAATTGTGAAAGTGACTTTTTTGTATAATTGTTACGCTGTCAAGCTGAAACGGCTGAATGAATTTAGATGAAATTCGGCACACAAGTAGACCTGGATTAGGAAATAAGATACTTTTCATCTCGGTAGTTCATTCCCGTGGGATAATTCCCGACATGCACGCAGGCGAATCCGCTGGAAAAAACTAGTCATTAATAATTAACCGAACATCCCATACCTACTTCGGGATATAAATCACATTGCTTGGCTTTCCTCTAGCTTGGAAAGGCTCAAAACGGCTATCGGAATCCCGCCACCGGCTTATAGCCGTTGATAAGGCCCTTAATTATTAATTAATAATGCGGTATGGCGTTGATTTTCAGTGAATATAATACTGCTGCATGTTCCTGATTGGTTGAGGTTATTAATGTTTAATTAGGGTCAATCAAACATTAATAATTTAGGTAATGTAAATGAGGCTGGCCTAGTCCTAGCGGCCCTGACTTACGAGTCACCAACCCAGGCAGGCACTTTACTTTGTATATTTAATTTCGTCACCAATGCTCTGAAAATGGTGAAGGAAACCTATCGTGGGGAAACAGGCATGCCCCAGAACCAAAACTCGAAGACGTGACATTCACCAACCAGCACTGAGCCCGTATGGTGGATTATGGCCTATTCACAGAGAGGCGGCCTGTGCCCCAGCAGTGGGAACGTTAGAGGCTGATTATGTTAAGTATGGTTTCGTTTTAATTATCAAGGAAATAAAAATATTGTGTGATTGCTGCAGCCAATATCAGATTTTCTAACCTACATATAAACCCTGAAAAACAAGCTAGTGGTAATTACACACATCAAAAGTGTCTAGGGATCAACATATATTTTTGCAATAACTTTTCTCCTGATTGATATTAATTAAAATTTTCTTTAAGGATTCATCAAATAAAGTGTTTTCGTTTGTCACAGTAACGATAAACCAAGTCACCTTTGCATTAATAAAGAAATTTGCCATTTTCCTAATAAAGGGATTTTTGACATTTGAACCACTAACATTAAAGTTCGAAAAAAAGACTGAAATAACAGTTTTCTTTAAAATTTTATTGGGTAACTTAAACAATTAATAATCCGTGTTTCTACCGCGAACACTAACAACACAAGAACATCGGTTTGGCATACTCAAAATGAGTTCATCCAAATCACGCTGTGGAATGGCCGCCCATGTTCGTTGCAACAACAAAAAAAGGTCTTCTTGCGACTGGATACCCTCCATATTCGGCAGAGCTCTTCTCTGTAGCATATCCCATGCATGCTCAATCGGGTTCAAGTCTGGCGACTGAGCAGGCCAGGGCAGGACATTGATGTTAGCTGCGGCGAGAGTCTGTCTTACAACTCTTGCGGTGTGCGGTCGTGCATTATCATGCATTAACTGAAATAAGGGACCGATTTGCACTTGTAGAGGAACGATGACGTCTGATACAATCGTCTCAGCATAAATTTGAGCGTTGAGGTTGCCTCTGATCCAAATCAACTCAGTTCTTCCGCCGATCCAAATACCCGCCCATACCATGATGGTTCCACCACTATAAGGATGGACTTCCTGGCAGGATTTTAATCGCTGTTGGCGTCCAGGGGTTCTCCAGTGTCGTATACGTCTTGTATCCGGTCTCATACCAAAACGAGACTCATCAGAAAAGCACACGAAACGCCATTGTTCTTCTGCCCAATTTCTGTGTTCAAGAGCCCATTGATATCGAATCCTACGATTGTGCATTGCTATAGGTGGTACCCGTAGCGGTCTTCGGGAATGAAGGTTCACTTCATGCAAGCGGTTTCTGACTGTTTGGTCGCTAATTAAGTTCCCTGAAGAGTGATGAAGCCTCACGGCTAACATCATGGCGGTTATAGTTGGAGCTCTTCGAGTTAAGATTTGAATGTATCGGTCTTGTCTCCGTGTGGTGCAGCGATACCGTCCTCCATGGCGCTCAGCCACGGTACCAGTGCTTCGGTAACGTGTCCAAAGTCGACTGATAACACTCTGACTTGTATTCAGAGCTAAAGCCACAGTACGTTGCCGGGAACCAGCTTCTATCATTCCCACGGCTCTGAGCATTTCTTCCCTGCTTAAATGACGTCGCCGCTCCATAATAACGTTGGTTTTAATCAGTAGTAGGGAAACAGTAGCACTAATAATGTCTTCAATGCGTTGTATGTTTTTATAGGGAAAATATTGACAGCTGATTTTCATCTTTTACTCGAATTTGATTCACAGTTCCTGATTCAAATTATGAAATGCACCAAAAAGGATCCATATAAATTTATAAAATCATAAATTTATTACAAAGCCACATCTCAATCTCAAGAAATCCGCATAAAAATGCTTGATCCCTAGACACTTTTGATGTGTGTAGTTCTGTTTGAGGGAATTTCTGCTTTTAATATTTTAAAAAATACAGTGCGAATTTAAAATATTTAAATGCAAACCACTATTAAATCCTAAGGTATTTTTAGGGTACCGTACCTCAAAAGGAAAAACGGAATTCTTATTAAATGACGTATGAATGAACGTTCATCTGCTCCTTTCATTTTACATTTTGATCATTCGGTAGGCGAGTGAAAGATGCCGAGTGCTGAAATCCAAAATCTTTGGATCAGTTAACACTAACGAATTAATTTTTAGGGTTCTATACCTCAAAGGGAAAAAAACAGAACCCTTATAGGATTACTTCGTTGTCCGTCTGTCTGTCAGTCTGTCAAAATCCTTTTTCTTAGGAATGCGTGGAGGTATCAAGCTGAAATTAATACGTCTCTGTGCTCCCTTGGAGCTCTAAAAAAGCTAAATCAAGCTTTTAAGTCAACGAAGTAAAAAAAATACGGCCATTTATGTGACATAGATACTCTCAAGTAAATCAAAATAGGGTACTTACCGTTGGCCTAGAATCATGAAATTTGGCATGAAACAAGGTCTCACAGCACAAGTAAAGGAAAAAATTCTAAAATTGTTCATTAGTAATTTATCAATAATTTTTTTTTTTTTTTTTTTGGGATTTTTAGTTTTTCAACATACAATGTTCAGTTTGTTTTTGGGATAAATTATTTGCAACTTCGGAACCCTTCAATGTGCGTGGTCCGACACGCACTGGGTCAGTTTTTTCTTTGCGGTATTCAGACTTACATTTAAAATTGGCGAATTAACCGTGACAATCTAGGTATGTATATCGATGTTTGGGAAAAAATGTTTGTCAACTACAGTGTTCAGTTTGTTCTTGTTGAAGGAATAATATAATTAAAGAACAATTTTAGAAGAATTGGAACAGCTTTATAAAAGAACAAAAATAGAAGTGACAAGTATAGTGTAAAGAGTACAAAACCATAACTTTTAGCCTATAAGTATACACCTAATAAGTATGAATATACAACATGCTCCCTCAAAAAGTTAATTGCATTGAACTCATAACACAAATCCATAAAAAACCAGTAAAGAAAACCACTACTAAAAAGTAGGATATACCAATCTTTTGCAAACAACTGCGATGCTTTGTTGGACCCAAAGGTTTCGTCAAAACATCTGCAGGTAACCTGTCGGTGGGCATATACCTAAGTTCAACGGTTTTATCGTTCACTTTTTCTCGGACAAAATGGAACTTAACATCTATATATTTTGTCCTATTGTGGTGAACCGGATTCATGGCTAATTTTTGTGCACTCTGACTATCCGTATATAAAACTATGTTAAGCGACTTACCTGTTATATCGGATATCAGTCGTTTTAAGAAGCACGCATCCTTTACTGCTGTAGCCAATGCCATATACTCAGCTTCAGCGGACGACAAAGCCACTGTGGGCTGTTTTTTAGCTTCCCACGAAATAGGGCCGCCTGCAAGTTCATAATAGAACCCAGTGTAGGATCGTCTATCTGTTGGACAATTTGCCCAGTCTGCGTCTGAAAAACCCGTCAAAGTTGTAGTATTACCTTTTTCTTTCCTGAATGTAATACCACAATTTTTTGTCATTTTCAGATAACATAGACATCGTTTAGCAACATTCCAATGAGACTGATCAAATTTAGAGTTAAATTGACTCAAGTAACTCACGGTGTAAGCTATATCTGGTCTGGTACAGACAAAAACATTAGACAGCCAACTAACTCTCTGTAAGGGTAGGTACTCACACTCACCAATACCAGGCTCAATGTTTTTGTTGACCAGTGGGGTAGAAACACCCTTACAATCTTGCATCTTTTCAATATATGTATGCTGAGATAACTTCATTCCATAATTATCATGGTGAATATTAATTCCCGTAAAGAAATTAATTTGTCCAAGATCTTTTGATGAAAAATATTTTTCAAATTGACATTTGAAATTGTCAAACGTAGTTTCATTTTTATACAAGATTACTAGATCGTCGACGTATACAGCCAGAACCAAGGAGTCTGAGTTCGCATTGTTTTTAAAAATACACGGCTCAGATGTTTGCATAAAACCAAGAACTGACAAAGTCTGTTTTAACTTTGTATTCCAGGCTCTTGGTGCCTGCTTCAATCCATAAAGTGACCGTTTCATAAAACACACTTTTTACGATTTGGCTTGTCTACCAAAACCCATGTGCCCTTTCTGACTAAGGCATTGTACTCATCTTTCATTGCTAAGATCCAGTTATCTTTCTCATCGCTGTTAATCGCAGCTAGATAATTATTTGGATCATCGCACCCATCGTCTAGCAGAGTATTATATGAGAAATAATAAGGTGGTTTGCGAGCTCTTGAAGGATATCGATTAGATTCATTTGAGGAATCTGTAGCCTCACTTGACTGCTGATCATCAACATTGTTGACCTCTACATTGACTGCTTCATTGATTTCAACATCAGTATCCTCAGCATCCATGAAAGAAGTATCTATGCTAGGAGCATCTACCTCACATCTTCCTGGTGAAGAGGTGGGTAGTACTTTTCGTCTTAAAACTGCTGGCGATGGTGATTGTGAAAGCAAATTGACAATATCAGAGTTCACAGTACCTATAGGCTCAATATTTTCCTTCAGTCCAGTAAAGTTATTTTCAAAAAATTTAACATCTCTTGACTTTAGTAACCGTCTAGGACTTGCCGCATTCCGGAAATAATACGTATGAGGATCATCTGAATATCCTACAAAAATCTGTTCCTCAGCTTTCATGTCCAATTTACATCGCTGACTTGATGGAACATGAACAAGTGCTCTGCATCCAAAAACCTTCAGATGAGACAGATCGGGTTTTCTATTAAACCACATTTCAAATGGTGTTTTACCGCTGAGCGCGCGATGTGGTGATCGATTTTTCAAGTAGACGCTTGTCTCCACTGCGTCTTGCCAAAAAGCTTTTGAGAGAAAACCATGTGACAATAGTGATCTAGCCTTCTCTACTATGCTACGATTACACCGTTCACTTACCCCATTTTGCTGAGGGCTGTAAGGTGCTGTCGTTTGCCAATCGATACCCAGTGACTGAACATAATCCATCAATTCCTTATTGATGAACTCAGTTCCATTATCTGATCGCAAGATCTTTATTTTTCCACCAAACTGTCTCTCGACATGAGAATGAAAAGAACAAAACTTAGTTTTGACTTCAGTTTTAGAAGACATAAAATACACAAAAATAAAACGTGTAAGTATAATCATCTATAAAAATAATAAAATATTTATTACCTGTAAACGAATTTGTAGAAAAAGGTCCACAAACATCGGTATGAATCAATTGAAGTGGCGATGTAGCCTGTCTGTATTTGAAGCTTTTGAAAGGCTTTCTAGACTGCTTACCCTCTATGCAGGGTATGCATGGTTCCTTGTCAACCTCCGTGTACCCCACGCCGATAGCCTGACCTTTTCTAAGTAGGTCCATGCCAATTCGACACAGATGTCCTAACCTCTTATGCCAGAGCTGGAAGTTGGAACAATCAGAGTGCACAAGATTAGCTGAAACATTATTGAACATTTTAATTGAACAATCGACAGTATACAGCCCATCACATAAAGAACCATACACTAAAGCATTTTTATTGTCTACTACATCACACTTTGAGTCATAAATATCGCAGTCTTCTTTATTGAAAACTACACAGTAACCCTTCTCTACTACTTTACTTACTGAAAGTAAATTACAGTTCAAATTGGGAACATGAACTACATTCTCTATTCTGTTCGCCAAAGTATCCGTATCAATGGATACATCACCAATACCTACAGCCGCCACTTTTTGTCCATTAGCCACAGTAATCGTTCCACCTTGTACTGGCCGATAACTGCTGAACCACTCGCGATGCGGAGTCATGTGAATGGTTGAACCGGAATCAATAATCCATTTCCCATAATTTGCAGCCGGCGAAGAAAGAGCCATTTCCTTCACAACAGCCTGTTCCACCTTTTCATTATGATGGCAATCTGTACCTTTAAAAACCTTTCTTGACACACTCATAGCCTTCTTGTCCTTCTTATTGGGACATTCGGGACTTTTGTGTCCTGGTTGTCTACACTTAAAGCAGATTATAGACTTCTTCTTTTTGCTTGTAGAACCTGTTGAATGTAGCGCAGCCACCTCGTTCTGGTGAGGGTCCTTAGAAAACTCGTTTAATAGTTTTGCCTTAACCAACTCACTGGTTACATCAACATTCGAATTCTCTAAAGCCATTATCAGCGGTTCGTACCGCGATGTCAATCCTCCGAGAATAATCGCAGCCAGAGATCCATCGTCAAGCAAGAAAAACCTTGAAAATTCATACTATTCCCTGACATTATCTTCTTTTAAAGTAAGAGCTTCGTGCTGATAACGTGTTGAAGGAATAATATAATTAAAGAACAATTTTAGAAGAATTGGAACAGCTTTATAAAAGAACAAAAATAGAAGTGACAAGTATAGTGTAAAGAGTACAAAACCATAACTTTTAGCCTATAAGTATACACCTAATAAGTATGAATATACAACAGTTCTTGGTATTTTCATCCCAACTACGGAACCCTTCACTGTGCGTGGCCCTGCACTGCCGTATGCATGCACTTAGCCGGTTGTTTTTTTTTTTAATATTCTGAATTCCAGAAAATCTTAGCTTTTAACATTTAAAAAATACAGTGAGGATATAAAAATAATTTAAATGCAAACCGCTATGAAATCCTCAGGTATCTTTTGATATAAATACTTTGTTGTTATTTGCCCTATGTCTGAACCAATCGCCGAGATATTGATTGGTTGTACTGGCACAATATTCGTCAAGTCGAGTGCCAATGGTTCACCGAAAAGGTCGAGGGTCAGGTGTTTATTAGAATTAGCGACTTTCTTATCATATAAAGTCAAGCCTGTATGCCCCGAAGAGTTAGTAGAAGTACAGTTATTGCCAGTTATTTTTAAATCCCATCCAATAAACGACGAACCCATACAGGTTTAAATATAGAGACCGTGCTGCTACTGAGAAATATCGTAAAGAATAACCCAATTACACTTTTCCCGACTTGGAATTCGAACCGAGGAACTACGAGCAGTCACAAAGCAGTCAATATTCACAAAGTCACGACTTTTTCCCTGAGGGAAGGCAGATAATACTCCACGTGCCACAATCCCTACAAATACTCTTTGCATCGTCGACGATTTTTAATCTTGTCATACACGCGCGCCGGTTGTGTGGCTACGAATCTGACAAAGGACATCACCAATGAGATTCGCTTAGCTTTGTCCACTCAGCTGACCAAGCCACTCTAGTGGCTTTTTGTCCTTCTATGGCATCTGCTCCCGGCATATCCACTGCCTTCCTCTATTTTTAATCGCCTTTCGTAAGATGGTTTTATGTTTTTACTTAGATGGTTTGGACATTTTGAGAAGATGTATGAAAGGCGACTGAAAAGGCAGATATGTGGGGAGGGGAAAATGAAAAAATGAGTTTGTTTGTTTCGCTTTCACGATAAAACGGCTAAACGTATTTGGATGAAATTTGGCACGTGGGTAGACCGTGTTATGGGTTAGGATATAGGATACTTTATAAACCGATATTCTCACGGGGTCGAGACTTATCTTGGTAAAACCGCGGGGCACAGCTAGTTATTATTATTTTTAGACTGTTAGCTTATATAGTAAATATTATCTTACTCCGTACCCACATAAAATAAAATTTACAATATAATTAATAAACAGTAAAAAAAATTTAAAAATAATAAAAATAGGTAAGGAAGTAAGGATAGGTACAATGGTATTAGTTAGGCAGTAAGGATGATACCCAATAAATACTTTTTTCTTTTTTTCAATACACAGTTATCAGACCAGAGAGAGAGAGAGAGAGGAAACCTCAGTCCTCTTTCTGTTTACCTTTCAACCAGGTATCAGCATGAAATTGTCTATCCACACGGTATTCAATGTTTCCTTTTGAAGGAACAAACAACGTTCGAGCAAAACTGAAGTGAAAATCTGTTGCAAACTGTGCAAACGGAAAATTGAAGAATTTTTAACCAAAAGCACTGAATGTTCTTCATTTTTCCACGCCGGTATGGGTTTGGAAGGTACAGTAATACTATAAAGAACACATAACATAACATTACAACTGTAAACCCCCGTACCTATAGTACAATCACATTTTGCCAGTTATATTAAGTCCCATGTAATAGGCGGCAAGCCTATTGCCATCAACCGGGCACAAATCCAGACCCCAGGCTGCTACTGAGAGATTCCAGATGGAAAAACTCAATAACACTTTTCCCGACCCAGTAGTGCTATTCTGTAAATATCTCACCGTGAAAACATGAGTGAAGTGATCTTAAAGTGAGCTGTCAATAGTGTCAACCCCTAGCATCAGGTGGAATGACGGCTCACTTCACGCTCACTTCACCTGAGTTATCACGGTGAGATGTTTACAGAATAGCACTACAGGAGCCAACCCAGAACCCAGGACTTCATGCTCAGCAGTAGCAAACACTGCAAAGAAATCGTTTTTATTACAAAGTTGTTAGATTGAGCTGCCAAATTAGTGTGACCTAGGACTTTTTATTTAATTTCCGCTTTATGTCCAATCAGTGAACTAAATTTTGTGTCAACTTGACAGACTACGTCAATTGGCTGTGTTACAGCCATTTCATAAAACTGTTTTGACAGTTGTACCAAAAATAAAGTCCGCATAGGCTTAATCACATCGTCATTCCGGAGAATGCATTCTCCGGAATGGCGATCGTGATTTTGACATAGGACCATTTTAGTTGGTAGTCGATTTGCTAAACAATTAATTTCCCCGAGTTATTAACAGAAATGTCAAGATATTCACATAAGATAAGTTACGCTTGCTACATTCGCCATTTCTTTTTTTTTTTGGGTTTTTCAAAACTACACTTTTTATTGGTAGGTATAGGCGTATCGCTTAATTCTCAAAATGAAGAATAAGTGAAGTGAGTGAGTATTGAGTGAGTTAGTAAGTGTGAATAAGCAAGTCTTTAATGGACTAATTCTCAAAATGGCTAATTCTACAAACAGCTAATTCTTTACGGAGATAACATAAAAGTAAGCTAGGTGGAGTGTGTAAAACACTATTTTGTAAGATGTTTTTTCCTACCTAATAGCTAGGTAAAGTCAGGGAAACTAATTCATCAAATTGAAACACAACAACAATTTTAATGCATTAATTTGCTGTGTTAAAGCCATTTCATACAACAGTCAAATAATGAGAGTTATGATTTTATTAGATATACGGACAACTTAAGTTGCTAGTGAATTTGATGAACACTTAATGTTCCCGGTTTTTTCCCCGTAAACAATCTTCAATCTGGTAGAGAAATATGATGAGTTTGAAACTCCCAATCACTCATCGTAGACGGAGAAATGTATCCGAAAACATATAAGTTTAATTGAAATTATTATCGAATAATTATCGATACACCTACGTGGATATCCAATTAATTGTTCAATTAACTGACATTAATTAATTCCGGATTGTTCAATTAAGAGCTGTAGCGCCATCTGTCTCATTGCAGGTAGTTAATACACCAGTGCGCTGTGAATTATAACGGGAATCGAGGAAAAGTTGCCATTTTTAGGGTTCCGTACCTCAAATGCAAAAACGGAACCATTATAGGATCACATCGTTTCCGTCTATCTGTCTGTTTGTCAGTCTGTCATGAACTCAAGACCCTTCTTCTTCTCAGGAACGCGTGGAAGTATCAAGTTGAAATTAATATCAAACACGTAGTAAGTGTGTGGTCCCTTGGAGTTCTAAAAAAATTAAGCTTCTAATTCAGCGTAATAAAAAAAATACGGACATTTATGGGACACTCGCAAGTAAATCAAAACCTATAGGGTACTTCCCGTTGACCTAAAAACATGAAATTTGGCAAGAAGCAAGGTCTCACAGCACTAGTAAAGGAAAAACTCCGAAAATTGTTAATTTATAATTTTATCACCTAAAAATATTTTTTTTTGGATTTAGAAAGAAAGAAAGAAAGAAAGAAAAATATTTTATTTGGGACACGCACAGGAAATACAGTTAAAAAAGATCATATAAAAGTAACAAAATAAACATTAAAAAGCAAAAAAACAAAAAAAAGAAATCAGAATAAAAAAAAGAGACCTGTGCGAGGCCAAAAAGGCTCCCATCTCAGCATAAAGCTGCGATATTTAAAAAATAAATACCGCAACGCTGGTATTCTGATAGGGCCTGTGTGATGCCACGGACATACCCACGGATATCAATTAAAAATAGCAAGGGGAATAAAATCAAATAAAATAAAATACAAATACTAGAATACTTGAAAAGAAAAAAAAAATTTACAATGTTAACTTTGTTTTTGGGATAAATTCTTTTCAACTACGGAACCCTTCATTGTGCATGGTCACACGCACTTGGCCGGTTTTTTTTATACCTTTGCGCCTGCATGTGTTCCATTGCCAGGTCGGGCAAAGTGATATTGCGTTCTTCCATCAAGAATTTCACATTAGCAGCCCGGAGTCTGGATGTGAGCAACGGTTGATGGCAACAGGCTCGCCACCTATTATGTGGGACTTAAACGTAAATGGCGAAATGTATGGGT
Source organism: Cosmia pyralina (assembly GCA_946251885.1). Classification (NCBI taxonomy): domain Eukaryota; kingdom Metazoa; phylum Arthropoda; class Insecta; order Lepidoptera; family Noctuidae; genus Cosmia; species Cosmia pyralina. The sequence continues at coordinate 19,875,134 of OX276350.1, read as the reverse complement.
GTACTAAGTATAGGTAGACCTCTGCCTAACCCTTTGGGGTTACCGCCGTGATGTTAGGTTATGTTAAAATGTGGTCATAAGTCATTTAATCATTTGTTAACATAGGTACAATAATAGTTGTTAAAAAAATATATACAAGCGCGCTATGCTAACAGAAGTAAGTAAGTTAAAAGATAAGTGGTAAAGAAGAATAAGGATAAGGAATAGGAATAGGGAGGGGGGTGGTGGATAAGTGGTGAAGTGGTGGTAAGTGGTAGTGGTGGTGGTGGTGGTGGTGGGTGGTAAGTTTTAATTTCATAGAACAAAGTATAATTAAAAAAAAAAATGTTTATTGAAGAAAAAGCTAAAGTAGGTACTAACTAAAACAATGACAACAAACAAACATTAAGTCATACATATTTATGTAATTTCATAACAAAATACATTGTGTTGGAAATATTACAGATATGATAAATAAAATAAAAAAATATAAAAACATAACATGAGTTCAGTGGTAGGTACTCATTGTAATAGGTGAAATCAATTATTTGTTACATTATAATTCTACTACATAAACTCGCTTTCTTCCCATGGGGGTAAGCAGAAGCTACAGAACGTGAACTGCTACGATCCTTACGTACCTGTACATTTGTGTGCTTGAAGCCTGGTATCCACTAGGCAACATTTGGCGCGCGATATGTGGCACAACATGTTGCTCAATATGTTGAAAGTTAGCGCGGAACTTTTGTTTAAACGTTGTCTGTCTACGCATGATCTATCATCGACAACATGTTTTCAGAGGAACTAGTGTTGATTTCAGCGGTGGTGGTTATAATTTTTTCGAAAAATGCATCAAAAAAAAAAAATCCTGTTTTTTTTAATTTATTTTTGTATTTTGCGAGTCACATGATGTGCGGAAACAAACAACAAGCCGCGCGTCATATTGCGCGCCAGCTGGCAAAGTCGCGCGCTGTTGTGCAACGTTGCTGAACATGTTGAGCGTCATATGTTGCGCATCAATTGTTGCTTAGTGGATACGAGGCTTTAAGTATGAAGTAAATATGTATAGAAAGGGAGAATCTATTTTCATCATGGTGGGCCCCTACACCGGTGTTGCAGAAGTCCATTGACCAACGAAGACATTTTTTTTCTTCTGCTTTTCATTTCCACGGTACTTTGATAGAAGGAACAGTGGGGTTTTAGTCGATAGGAATTAGATATAACCCTTCGATCTCTCCAGACGGATGGTATCCATGAGGACTTCGCCATGAAAAAAAAAGGTCATCGAATGTGTGACCGGGCATTTAGGGGCACGCTGGACAGCTAACTTGGTAAAGCAGAGTCTAGCTGACTAATCTTTTCACCACGATGGTATGTAGGTACACTCAAATGAAGAGAAAAAGCAGTTGTGAAAAGCATCCACAGCATTGGAACTGCAGTCATCATTCTCCTGCCCTTTTCATATTTTATTTGGGGCCAGTGCAACTTGTCTTTTTCATCCCTACTTCTCCATTAGTCGTCACCTCGGTCGCCCCCCATTCCAGCCATTATAATCATCATCTTTCACACAGACCGTCCATATTTTCTTAGGTCTTCCTCTACTCTTATATATTCATACTCAAAACTTTCCTCACTACATTTTCCTCGTTCCTCCGCATCACATGTCCATAGCATGACAACTGGAGGGACAGGCGTGTAAATAGCTGTGTATCCTATGCGGGTTGAGGACGAGGAATTAAATTATCGTCTGGATTGCAAGCTAATTCAAATTGCCCATTTTGTCCGAAACTTTCATCATGATTGGTGGTGGTCAGATGGCGTCTGTAGTTAACCCCAGCAAATAATGCAAAGCGGTATCTGTGATCTTCTTGTGGAGTCCTGATGTGTGAGTTCTTCTGAGCAGGTGGCCACCTTGCTTGCCCGTACACTGGTCACTTGAAAGTCTTTAATATTGCACAATTAATCGGACGCGGGTTATTATTGTAATTTTGAACCATAGAACAGTAAATCCCCAAGGATTACGGGATAACACATAAAAGTTTATGATTTTAGAGGATGCGATGAAATAAGATTGAAAACGTGGTTTCGCGGTGAGACAAAAATGTGTCCGAACGGTGCCGGTGCACTTTGACATCTGACAGCCGTCATTAGCTGTCACTCGCCGCTGAATCCTCAAAGCTCGCGACACACATGTCCCGGCAGCAATACATGCCTAAGGCAGAAAAAAAAAGAAAGAAAGAAAATACGTTTATTTGCGGTAAACATGACGCAAAGGACAAAAAAAATAAAATAAGCAAACAGACACCTTAACACCGCCCACAATCAAAAGATGCAATGGGCAATAACTTGCCACACCAACAACCGATTCCCGCACAACTTTACAGTCACCGGTGCCACTTTCAGACTTTCTTTAAGGTAATTACTCATTCCTTATTCTATCTAATCGCATAACATCACACACACAATATGACTTAACTTTTGACTACCAGATAGATCCCAAAACCTATATGTCTGATTTCTGAACCTTTGGATTGTGATTTAAAGTGTGTGCTGTAATAAACAATATTACTCCCTTGCACCCCCCACTCCGTAGAACAAAACTCGGCGCAAACTCTGTCGTCCCTCTGCTCTGAAAAACTGATAAACATCTACAGTTAAGCTGTTTTCAATGTCTCAACATTTCCTTTTATTAGTGTTTATTTTTAATATAATGTATCGGTGTCTCTGTATAAAATAAATTAAATATAATATTAAATAAAATAAAAACATAATGTTTAAGGGCAATTTATTTTATTTGATTTTGAAGTTATTTTTAAATTATTATTATCTAACATTACTTTGAACTTGTTTCTTTTTTTTCCTATTTATAGTTATTAATTTTATTGGAGGAGTTCGTGGCTAAGTAATAACAGCCGCACGGGTCGATCCATCAGGTTAAGCTACGCTTGCCGGGGTTGTCCGTGGATGGGTGACCATCTTTACATATCGAGACTCCTCCGTGCCTCGGAAAGCACGTTAAGCCGTTGGTCCCGGCTGTCATTCGTGGATCTTTGACAGTCGTTACGGGTCGTCAGAAGCCCGAAAGTCTGACAACCAGTCTTACCAAGAGGTATCGTATTACCCAGTTAATGGGTTGTGGAGGTCAGATAGGCAGTCGCTCCATGTGAAATACTGGTATTCAGTTGCATCCGGTTAGACTGGAAGCCGACCCCAACATAGTTGGGAAAAGGCAAGGCAGATTGATTGATTGAGTTATTAATTTTATAGTACAATGCTTGTGGCACAGTTATTAAGTTTGGGGCATGCGGTGCTAACCTATAAGAAATTGTTATACTAACTTTATATTTAAGTAAAATATTATTTTTAAAGTTGAAAGGGTGTAAACAATTACTGTTGGTTGGCCAATATAGAAAAACAAAAATAAGAAATAAATATCGACTTACGAACAAAATATTCGTATCTAATCTTCTCTGTCGTTGACTCGGTTGCTACGTACACCTGGACAGCTCTGTCGTTGGCGTCATTTAATTCCTGGTAACAGCTGTGCACGACGGGTAAAGGAGAAGGTGCGGCATATCCTGTAAAAAAATATATTTTACCAGTCTTCTTTACATAGTATATAAAATGAAGTCGCTTCCGCTGTCTATTCGCTTAGATCTTTTATACTACTCAACGGATTTTAATGCAGTTTTCAGCAATAGATAGAGTGATTCAAAAGGAAGGTTTATATGTATAATATAGTTCAGAAGCGAAAGTGAGTTTGTCTGTTTGTTACGCTTTCGCACTAAAATGGCTGAACGGAATTTAGATGAAATTTTACCATGACCTGGAATAGGATATATTTTTATCCCGGTAGTATGTTCCCGTGGGATAATTTCTAAAATACACGCGGGCAAAGCCGCTGGTGAAAGCTAGTACCTAATTAATAAAGCTTTAATCAAGAATTTCCTAAAATAATCCTAATATCGTATCCAATATCAATTAGGAGTTTCTAAATCTAATCTGTGGAGCTTTGACCTTCGCAAGTTAACGATCGTTCCTACATTATTCTTTTGTATGTCGATGTATTTCATTATGTTTTATATTGAAACCCGATACTTTCCTCTAAGTAATGCTTCAAAGAATATAACACCCTTAACGTACTTTATTTACTCTTAATAAGTTGAGAATAATTTTTATGAATAGAAAAGTACGACGACATGAAAATTAAGATACCTATCATCTTCAGAAATTTGTATGTTTTATTATTGAAATTAAAATGCTTATACATATATAAGCATTTTAATTTCAATAATAAAACATAAGTAACTATTACATTAGGTACTTAATTAAATAACGAACTAACTAATTATAAAAAACAAAAGCCTTCGAAGTACTCGTTCGCGTTGCTGTCAACCGGAGACGTAGCCAGAAGACTGGCAGCATTGCCACAATGATCGCGGCATCACTGGCATTCTTTAGGTCATCCGAGGTGCAGGTGAACGGGCACATAGGACATTCTAGCAAGTGGGGCATGGTCAGATCAGAAGCACTGCAATCGCACTGGATGTTGGGTGGATCAGTAATTCCCCACTTCAACAAATTGTGTCTGGAGCGGCCTACTTGGGTCCGCAATCGATTGAGAGCTTTCGATATAGACCAATGTAGATCACGCCAGACTGATACTTAGGTATTATTATTACGCTATGCTACTACCTACAAAGTAAAAAATCAAGTAAACGACAATTCGAATGTGTGATACATTTTACCCTCAGTTTTGCTTTGTAGTATTTGAAAAGTGAGGTTATCTAATTGTTCCCTCTCAAATCAGCTTATTAAAATATTGTAAACAGAGAACGAGAAAAACTGTCCCACTGTCCTGTCTGTTTATAACTAGTACGGGGGTCAGGGTGAACCGGTTTTGTAACAACCTGAATTTGTTATTGTGCATTGAGATTAATAGAAAATAAGTACTAGTCACGGACTAGAAAAAAAAGAAGGGCTCCGCGTCACGCATATCGAAATTGAAGCACAGTAAATGTCGGGACCGTTTGTACAAACACGCCTCACGCACACATTTACATCATAGTAGACCGGGCCGCTATTACGTGACACGACGGCGTCTTTGTCAGATCACGCACCCATAGATCGGTACGGTGCTTCACTTTCGATACGCGTGGCGCGGATTCCTTCTTTTTTTTCTAGTCCGTGGTAGTGTAGCATTTTTTGTAAGGTTGTTTCTTTTGGAAAAAATAAAGATTAAGATTATGATTTAACCCGGGCATTATAGACCAACCTGGATATATTTCCTAACTTTAAAATATTAAAGCCCTCAGCCAGCGTGCTACGAAGGTGCACACCAGCTTAAAAATATTGCTCGCATATTTTTCGTTCACTGCAAAATCGCACGGAAATTTAACGAAAACACGAAGCTACAGTATTAAAGGAAAAGAATTTGATTTCTTTGGCAATAAACACATGCTTCGCAGTTCGTTGGCTCCTCTACATGTTTCGAGTCAGCTCTCGGAGGTTATTTTCAATTGAGCACCTCCACGACAAGTTCGATTGCATTAAGTTCATACCGATTGGGTGAATGGTCTGATTTGCGAACGGTGCCTGGTCTTATCAGAACCTAGACGTTGATTAATTTTTTCCTGAAGTTTTTAGGCAAGTCCAGGCAATAAGTTAGGTTTCTTTAACAAGTTGATTAAATTATGGACTAATAACTTTTCACTAAAAATGCAGTGAAAATAAAAAAACCTGGATGGCTATTAAGATATAAATATTAATAATAATTAATATGTACACGGCACGCATAGTGAGGAGGTTCCTCTCTCTAGAGCCCTGACCACCGGTAGCTTGGACCCTGTTCCCGATACCGGTGGGCTACTATTTTTTATATATTTTTTTTTTATGTTTTTATAAAAGTATTTAAAAATGTAATTAATATGTATGTAAATGAAATAAAGGAAATAATATGTTAGATATAATAATATATACAGAGTGTCCCAGACCGAGTAGTCCAAAGACAAATGGGGTAAAGCGGAGGTGACCACCTATTCTTTAGAAATTTTAAACTTGGGATACACTCAATTTTTTTGTAAATCTGGGCGAGAAAATTTCGCTAAAGTTTAATAAAAAGTTTTAAAAAATACAAGTAAACACAAAATCTGAAGCATTGCAGAGCCACACTAAACATTAATAGGAATATAATCTTATACCTACACTGTCAAGGCATGTTCCGGGCAAGTTTGAACTCACTACATCGATTTCTTGATAATTATTAAATTAGCAAAATTTTCTGAACGGTTGAGAATAAACTCAATTCTAAAATTTAAAATAAATAAATAAATAAATATGTTTGGACATATCACACAACGCCATCTAGCCCCAAGCTAAGCAACCTAATGCTTGTGTTATGGTAACGAGATGGCTGATAAACTACTTATATACATTTTTTTTTTTTTTTTTTTGTAAATACATACATATTATAGATAGAAAAACACCCAGACTCGGAACAAATACTTGTAGGTCGTACAAATATTTGTTCCGTGCGGGAATCGAACCCGCGACATGCTGCGCAGCAGTCAATCGCTCAACCACTGCGCCAACCGTGTCGTCAAATGATACGTAGCCGCCTCCACTTTTCCCCAATTACCTTTGGACCACTCGGTCGGGAAAATTATATATAATATTAAGTCTGTGAATTATTAAAAACCCTTCCTAGAATACAGCCCCACAGAGATACATAGGTAGGTAGAATATATGTTTTCAATAATAAAACCACTTTTATTCTATCAAATTGGCTTGTCACCCACGTTGTCTTGATTCCTCGAACCTTTAAATTTAGGAAATGCCAGCCCTATCTATAAAAAGTTGGCAGTTTTTTTTTATGGAGAGTGTAAAGGTCTGATCACACGTAACACAACCACACCACATCGCAGCGACAAAAGTGGACATGCAAGGTTACGTGGACATAGTGTCGCTGCAGCTTCTTGAAGTTGCGTTGTGGTGAATGATGACTACAAAATCAAGTCAAATGGTCCGTTGTGGCCGGCGGCTTGTGCGCGGTCTCACGTGGTTGCATTGTGGCTGCAACATAGCCTTGATGATTCTTGAGGTATCGTCGACACGGCTGATTTTGACTGCAAAATGTGGTCCGTGTGTATAGACTATTAATTTTCATACAAATTAGCGCCCGTCTACGTGTTGTCGTTGTGGTGTGGTTGCGGTACGTGTAATCGGGCCCTAAGAATCCTTAAGATTTTGCGATTCAATAACATTTCGAAGGTATTTTACCTTTTTGCCATTTTTACTTTGCGGTAGGTAGGTACTGTAAAGGCCCGGTACTCGCAGGTCTTTTACTGGGGGGTAACAGAATAAAAGAGCAAGGCCGGGACGACGAAAGGCTTATGCCGTATATATTTATAAGCTTCGGATAAATTATAATTCACACTCCTTAACTAAAATGGTTTTATGCGGAGCCCTACCAGAATCTATCTGTCATCCTACAAAGAAAAACGAGGTTCGTTTTTGTTTCTAAAACACATTCAATATTTGAATCATTGAATGTCAGCCAGTATAACATTATCGAGATTTGACTAAAGCATCAAACCTCCACAGTACTTAGGTTATGACTAACATTGTAGCGCTGAACTGTAAATTATTTTCAGCCAGAAAAATAACAGTATGCACAACATTCAACACGCCTTTTTAAATTGTCCAATGCCAAACATTCAAATACCAAATAAATTAAAAATTCATATTTCAAAAAAATCGGACACATTTTTTCATGCAACGCTTTCGGTTTGATTTGTAACTAATCAAACATGCACAGCGGAAAATAAATACCGGGACAAACAAAAAACAAAATATGTTTATATTAAGATATATAAGGGCTTGCACGAATTACAATTAATTACTTTATATTTTTCTCGCTATCCCTGCCCAATCATTATGCAGCAAGAAGACACTTTTCTTTTGTTTTATCAAATAAAAACTAGCTTAGGGCATGACATCACCTGACGCTGAAGACTAACTTTTGTAAATTTTGGCGATGCTATGTTATGTTATGTATCTATATTGACATCTGTCAAGACATTGATAATCTGCTTAGCCATTTTCCAACAATGTTGGGGTCAGCTTCCAGTCTATCCGGATGCAGCTGAATACCAGTATTTTACATGGAGTGACTGCCTATCTGACCTCCACAACCCAGTAACTGGGTTATTCGATACCCCTTGGTAAGACTGGTTGTCAGACTTTCGGGCTTTTGACGACCCGAAACGACTGTCAAAGATCCACGGATGACAGCCGAGACCAACGGCTTAACGTGCTTTCCAAGGCACGGAGGGGTCTCGGTATGTAAAGATGGTCACATATTATTATGACATCTGTCATTAAACCTAACAAAAATAACATAGCATCGTGCCTGGTTTCCCAAATGGCAAAGAGTACACGCACATTACGCCAGTTATAAGTTTTAGCCCCATGCAAAAAGGGGCGAGGCTATTGCCATCAACTGGGCACAAATCTAGGCACCAAGCTGGTGCTTAGAAATTCTTGATGGGAAAACCGAATAACACTTTGCCTGACCTGGGAATCGAACCCACAACCTCATGGCGCTTGCAGCCACTAGACCAATGAGGCAGTATTACGTAATATGTATTGTGTCAGTGTATGTCAAAATACCTTTATAGAATACTCTATATTGTACACGATTAGATACTTTAACTTAGTCATAATATCGGCACGTATGGTCATATCGTTTGCCCGACCCTTACACCAATCAATATTTTATTCATCGGTACTTTTTCCAATCGGAAGTGCTGCTACTTTTGTAAATAAAAAAGGGTTTCAGGCGAACAACGGATATTAAACGGCACACAATCATTTAATGGGTTCATTTCAAAAAATTAATTCCCATTCCCATCTTTTAATTAGGAAATGTTTTCTGGGATAGGTTTTTGTTCAAGGCTGGGGGAATTTCCAATTCCATTGTGTTCATATTTTTAAATCCGCACTACAAAACTTGACGGTTTTAATGCGTTTACCGTCTGACCTCATAAATTGATCCTCGAATTCGTACAACTTGGCATTTTGGCTTCGCCAAGAAATACCTCTGTTATTTTCAATATGCTTAAGACAGATCTCTTATTCAAGTATTTTCACACACAAACACTAGTACACTCCCCCCACTTTCACACTTACTAACACATCCACCATTACTACACCTACCAGCACGCTTAGCATAACCGCCATAGAAACAGATATTGTCGACGGAAGAATAGACAAAATGGCAGATAGTAGAAATATTTCTACGCATTCTACGCGTCTTAGCATGGCAATCTCTCATTTTGTCTATTCTTCTGTCGACAAAACCCGTTTCTATGGCGGTCATGCTAAGCGTGCAGGACACATTCACACCATACACAAACCGCACCTTCACATTACTTACACATACACAACATACCTACTACACCTACCAAGACCAATCCACTCTCACTCAAACACTTACAAAACCGTTTTATTATTAATTATTTTTGCTTTTTCTTCTTTCTATACACATAAATAATGATTATATTGTTATGTTAACTATGTTACTGGTGAAAACAGTTTTATTGAAACTTTTTGATCATCTATCTAATCCTCATGGAATCATTGGTGCCCAAGTCACAGGCTATAAACCTAGTTTGGGTGCCAGGAGATAATACTGAATGCACTTTATGTTGTATCATAATACTAATATGCTGTACTTGTAACCTTGTTAATTTTACTGGAAATAAACATTATTTATTATTATCTTTGACATATCTCCAGACCCTGGGGTCCCGGACCTTTGGAAGGCGTACGAGGAGCCGAAGCCAACTCGCAGAGGCCTCTTAGACAATTTTAAATGAAAAGAAGGCACCAGCCGACGATTATCCCTGTATGCACTATGCAATTGCACCCAAGGACAACCCCCGGTTGGTGCAGAACTATTGCAGAACATGGAAACAAAACACATTGGGTCTATGGGTTTGGGTGGCTATAGTGGATTGGGTACCTTGAACTATGGAAAAACTATGTCCCCTGCCTGACCAATGTTATATAATATACACAGATAAATTGGCAGGGGGTGACTTGCACACTCAATAATGGGCCCCCGGAAACGGTCGCTAGCACATAGTGACGTAGCGACAAGGGGCAACATGTCCTGAGGTGCTTGAGGAGTGGAGAGGTATTCCACGGCTCTCAGAACAATCCCAGTGCCCGGAAGATGGTCAAGATCCCTACAAGCACTTACTAGAATACTTCCTTCCTCCGAGCACGTTTGCTCTTGCGAATCACCACTCAAGCCGGCCAATAAGGGCAAGAATGAGGTGGGAGCTCTGTTCCCCTCAGTGTTCACTCCAGCCGGTCAATAAAGGCAAGCCAGAGGTAAAGAACAAGACTTCTCCCGGGAAATAGGGTCCGTGGGGTCGCTACTGCCCAACAGCTCGCCACATGCTGCCCTGCGGGTTCACGTATCTCTCTTGGTCTGGCTCCTCACCCTAGACCTGTTTCGGCAAAATAAACTCCATCGGCACAGACCCAGAGTTCGGAGCGCGCAAGCCCCACCACGACGTCAACGTAGAGATACGACGGTTATTATTATTATTAATACGAGTATAATTACGCATTATTACGCAATTGTTTGTTATCCTGAAGAAATAAAAATAAAATAATGAAGTGAGAAAGACATAGATTCTAAGAAACACGAAACACTACCTTGTTGGTCTAGTGGTCGCAAGCGTTACTGCTGAGCATGAGGTCCTGGGTTCGATTCCCGGGTTGGGCAAAGTGTTATTGGATTTTTCCATCTGGAATATCTCAGCAGCAGCCCGGAATCTGGATTAATAACTGGCGAAATGTGGGTATACCTCTGCCAACCCTTCGGGGAGTTCAGGCATAATGTTATGTTGTGTGTATATGAAACATTATTTTAGTGAGTAAAGATATTTTACCTTACTTGGTATACCTCATCACAAGAACCTTCTAAGGGCTTATCTATCAGACTGGCATGCGATAGGTTGTTAGTTCAAAGGGCACCCATATTGACTTAAAGATAGAGTGGGTGACGTAGACTGACACACTTATATTATAGATAGATAAAAACATCATAAAAATTATATCAATCTGCCTAGCCTTTTCCCAATTATGTTGGGATTGACTTCCAGTCTAACTGGATGCAGCTGAATACCAGTGTTTTATATGGAGCGACTGCCTATCTGACCTCCACAACCCAATCACTGGGTAATACGATACCTCTTGGTAAGACTGGTTGTCAGACTTTCGGGCTTCTGACGACCCGTAACGACTGTCAAAGATCCACGAATGACAGCCGGGACCACCGGCTTAACGTGATTTTCTAGGCACGGAGGAGTCTCGGTATGTAAAGATGGTCACCCATCCACGGACCAACCCATAATTAGCTACATAAGTATAATATTAGGTCTTTACCTATGAAATTGCCGTTCTGCAGTACTGGCCATTTCAAATCAAAATAATTTTTGTTTGGCTAAGAATTCTAATTTCAAATTAATTTTATTTTAAAAACATGGATTTTTTTTTCAAAAAGTAGTCATTTGTTTATTGATTAGTGTTACATTTTCATCGCATTTCAATATTTTTCGTCATCATGGATACGTTAAAAATTCGAGTAATTATGGAATATGAGTACCGTCGTGGCAGCAACGCGGCACAAGCGGCACGCAACATCAACGACGTTTACGGAGCTAACACTACAAACCAACGCACCACTTGTTATTGGTTTGCTCGCTTCCGTTCTGGAAATTTCGACCTGAAAAATGAACCTCGCGGTCGTCCGAAGACTTTGGTCGACAATGACGAATTAAAGGCGATTGTGGAAGCTACACAATGATGATACACAAAGGATGATACACAATCTACGGCTGAATTAGCAGCAGCTTTCGACGTTAGCGTCAAAACAATATTGGTCCATTTGCGTCAAATTGGCAAGGTAAAAAAGCTTGACAAATGGGTGCCCCACGAACTCAATGATCGCCAGCGCGAATTACGCGTCGAGACGTGCCTTGCACTGCTCAACAGACACACAAATGAAGGAATTTTGAACCGCATTGTTACCTGCGATGAAAAATGGATTCTGTTTGATAACCGCAAGCGCTCAGCAAGTTGGTTGGATCCTGGTTCAGCACCTAAACAATGCCCTAAACGAAAACTTACCCCTAGAAAAGTGATGGTCACTGTTTGGTGGGCTAACGCCGGTGTGATTCATCACAGCTTCTTACCAAACGGGGTGAGCATTACTTCAGATGTGTACTGTGAAGAACTGAACACAATGATGGAGAAGCTGGCACATCTCCAACCAGCATTGGTCAATCGCTCGTCTCCGCTGCTCCTGCACGACAACGCGCGACCTCATACTGCACAGCAGACGGTCTCCAAGTTGCAAGAACTGGGGTTGGAAGCTCTCCGTCATCCGCCCTACTCACCAGACCTTGCGCCTACAGACTACTACTTTTTCCAGAATTTGGATAACTTCTTGGCGGGAAAAAAATTCAATACCCGAGAGGCAGTACAAAATGCCTTTGAAGAATTTGTTGCCTCCCGTCCAGCTGATTTCTTTAAGAAACAAACAATAAACTGCCACTGCGTTGGCAAAGATGCATTGATTGCATGGGTGATTACTTCGATTAATACAAATAAAAAATGCATGAAAAAAATTCGTTTAAATTTTTTCATACAAAACGGCAATTTCATAGGTAAAGACCTATTATATAGTGTGATGTGTTGTGTAACCGTTACTGTAGTGTCAGAAATTAAAAAAGTAAGTTTAAAAACTAAACCCCGACTACTAAAAAATCACGCTCTAAAAGTATGAAACAAGAAAATATTCTCATCTGAAATTAGAAAAAGGAATACAAATAAAAATCCGGAGTCACACGTAATCTGCTCGATTTATGCCCTAACATGACGTGTGACTCCGGATTTTTAATTTGTCTGCCTTTTTCTAAATAAATAAAATAAATAAAAAATCCGGAGTCACACGTAATCTGCTCGACCCCTAACATGACGTGTGACTCCGTATTTTTAATTTGTCTGCCTTTTTCTAATTTCAGATGAGAATATTTTCTTGTTTCATACTTTTTAGAGCGTGATTTTTTAGTAGTCGGGTTTTAGTTTTCAAACTTACTTAATATTTAAATTATTTTAGGGTTATAATTTCGTTTGTTTTAGAGGCAATTTACATTTTTAAAGAAGAATAATTAGGTATTATCCATGTATTTTGGGTAGGTTTGGAGAGAAAATATGTTTAGCTCACATAGTCACATCTGAGGCGTGATTTTAGAAATTATTCCCAATTATCGGATGCATGCAAGCAAAGCCACGAGCAATAGATGACAATATACCTATATATTTTTGAAATGATCCAATTAAGCCCTTTCATTTGATACCCAACACGGCATCATTAAAAAAATTTTTTTTTAGTTCATGGATTTCTGCCCTCTAGAGGGCGCCATATTCAATTTAATGTGACGTCACATAACCTATAACCAGCGGACAATCAAGACGCTTCCAACGATAACTCATTTGTTAAATTATAATAAATAGTTTAGAAGTTATGAGGGAACAGATGAACATACATACATACCGGGTAAAAATCATAACCCTCCTTTTTGCTTCGCCGTAGTCAGGTAAAAATGGCAGTCATTTACCAGCAGTCGTAAAGCTCGGGCCAAACTGAGGCGAATAATCCCGCAATAGATGCAGGACGAAATTCGCTCGCGCTTAGCCGACGTTCGCACGGACGTAAAAATATCGCGGCGATTTTTTTTCGCGTACTGGATTTTCAATGCTCTGCTTAGCGCCGAGAGTTAAAAATCTAACAGTGTGTTTCTTCGACGCGCTGGGATGCACTCTGTTGTTGTTAAGTTGGACTCTCGAAGCTCGTCTCAACACCGAGTTGAAAATCCCGCCGCGATATTTTTACGTCCGTGCGAACGTCGGCTTATTCTGTCAACTAAATTGTAGGTGCTTAAACTGACGAGTATAATCGCATGACTTCTTAATCATTTAAAAACAATCAACGCGCGCAGTCGCGTCCTGTATCCCGCGCGGGATTCGTCTAAACATGGCCAGAACTTAAACTTGCTCAATAGGTACCGTAATGAAGCAAAAGAACTAAGTCAACACCCAATTTTTATTTGGAAATATTATCTCGACAACCCTACTCATTGCGCATGTACACCCCAAAACTCCTCGGTTGACACAACACAATATTTTTGTTGATTCACGATTTTTACCCTTCATTGCTATTAGTCCTTTTGTGTAGATTTCAACATGATTAGTCAATGTGAAAATTTACAAGTTTTTTTAAACTACTAACTTCGATGGAGGAGCTCTTTTTGTCCGACTACGGCAAAGCCAAAGGAGGGTTATAATTTTGAACCAATCTAAATTAAAACTAATACGTACCTAAATAAAAAATACTATGTTCTGTAATTACTTCTTGTGGCAGTTAAGAGACAAATATAAAAAAAAAATGCTTTTAGCTTCAGTAAAAAGCAAAACGTTATTCCCGGATTGTTTTTAATTCCATTTGTCTGTACTAAATAGTTTTACCTACGGTGAAAACACGTTTCTGGGAAAACCTTATTACACAAGATAATGTGTTCACAAAATGCACACATAGTTATAAATAAACTATCCAATCCCACGGCAAAGATCACATAACCCAAAACAACCTTCCCTTTGATGAAACTATCTGAATAGATAAATAGATTTAGCACCAATAAATCCGATGCCTCGTTCAGATCACATCAATCGCTGTCCCAAAATATCTGTTAGTCGTTTACAAAATTTGTAACCCCCCCACAGATAAGGGGCGGGTCAGTAATGAAGCCAGTTCAAGCGGAAGGAGGCACGATAAGCTAATTTCGAGGCAATATACGGGTATATTTCGTCTTTCTATCAAACTAACCATATTTACGATGGCAATATAGTTGCCTGATCTTTGAGGATGATGAAGAAGTATGGGGTTATTTATTGAGTTGATAATTTGTTCGACTTGTGAATTTTGATACTATAAGGGATATAGCCACTACTCACCGAATAAATTCAAAAATGGAACAGTATTGGTATGAAATCATCTGCTGGAGCAGATAATTTCATACAAATTCTGTTCCATTTTTGAATTTATTCAGTAAGTAATGGCTATTCGGATATCGTTAAATAGGCCTTAACACTGATAGAAACATGGTTTTCAGTATCTATAATAACATAACATCACGTCTGTAAACCCCTAAGAGTTAAGCAGTGGTGTAACTGTTGTACGCCCACATTTTGCTAATTATATTTAAGTCCCATCTAATAGGGTGCAAGCGGCTTGTGGCTAAGTACTAACAGCCGCACGGGTCGATCGATCAGTTTAAGCTACGCTTGCCGTAGTTGGTCCGTGGATGGGTGACTATGTTTACATACCAAGACTCCTCCGTGCCTCGGAAAGCACGGTAAGCTGTTGTCCCGGCTGTCATTCGTAGATCTTTAATAGTTGTTACGGATCGTCAGAAGCCTGAAAGTCTGACAACCAGTCTTACCAAGGGCTATCGTGTTACCCAGTAACTGGGTTGTGGAGGTCAGATAGGCAGTCGCTCCATGTAAAATACTGGTATTCAGTTGCATCTGGTTAAACTGGAAGCCGACCCGAATATAGTTGGGAAAAGGCTAGGCAGATGATGATGTAATAGGGGGCGAGCCTATTGCCACCAACCCGGTACAAATCCAAACTCCCGGCTGCAGTGCGGGGTGCGGGTTTCAGTATCTATCTATACATTTATTTAGCCTGTAATTTTCAACTGTTGGGTAAAGGCCTCCCTTTTCCGTATCCAAACACATCTTTCCACTTCTATTGCAGCGGACAGACAGTTTTCAGTGTAAAATGTAAAAAAGTGGGTTTATGTCTCAGGCTTTATATTAAACCTAATGATTATATTTGATATTTTCTACATGCGAGATCGTTTCAAGTGTCAAAGTCAATAAAAAAAAAAAAAATTTTTGCTTATGGTATTGTTAAAATCGTAACGTCGCGTCGTCGACGGCGAATCGTCGTTCGTCGTGATCGTTCGTATTTTTATGGTGTACCTATCTATCCACAATTAATCTTCAGCAATTCGATTTATAGTCAAGAGAGGTATTTTTATTCTTAAAAGTAGTTGGATTTTTTTTTACCTCGAATCATATTAGGTACACTAGAAAAAACTTTCCTAACAGCCCGTTAGGAAAGTTTTTTCGTCTAGAAAAAAAAACTGCTACTTCAACAAACAAGAAAAAGTCGGCACAAACAGAAAAATATATTAAAATAATAACTCACTGTCGCCCGTCACCACCTAATACTTCGATCCCAGGAGATTCAAGGTTTCTGTTACCATTCTTACGTAGAATATAAATTTTAACGAGGAAAGAACCCTTATCTTCAGATATCAACACGTAGTATCGAGTGCAGAAACATGTTGTTTGCAAAAGATATTTTAGTGTCAAGGATTTATTTGACTGCCGCGTTGGTCTAGTGGTCACAAGTGCTATTGCTGAGCATGATGCCCTGGGTTCGATTCCCAGGTCAGACAAAGTGTTATTGGGTTTTTCTATGACAACCAGTCTTACCAAGGGGTATCGTATAACCTAGTTACTGGGTTGTGGAGGTCAGATATGCAGTCACTCTATGTAAAATACTGGTATTCAGCTGCATCCGGTTAGACTGGAAGCTGACCCCAACAAAGTTGGGAAAAGGCTAGCCAGATGATGATAAGTGGTCGTTAGGTATCAAATCACCCGCCGGGGTCGCGGGTAATTCGAAAGACGTGACCCTGGCATAGGCAACTGAAGGAAAACGGGTGGGTTTTAGTCAGTAAAAGTCTGACACGCCCTCCCGCTCCGCCCAGAGCGGGAGAAGTCATTTGATAATTACCCATCCACAAAAAAAATAAAAAAAAGTAATTAAAAAACTCGACTGCGGTTAAAAACTTAAGTTAAAAAAACTGAAAAGCTAAAAACAAGCCCATTTTAAATTAAATAAATGTTGGAAGCAGGCGAGACCCATCTAAAAATATATAAAAATGGTATGGGTCCCTCCTGCTTCCAACATTTATTTAATTTAAAATGGGCTTGTTTTTATCTTTTCAGTTTTTTTAACTTAAGTTTTTTACCGCAATCGGGTTTTTTTAGGGATCCGTACCCCAAAAGGAAAAAAAACGGAACCCTTATAGGATCACTTCGTTGTCAGTCTGTCTGTCTGTCAGTCTGTCAAGACTCCTCTTTCTCAGGAACGCGTGGAGGTATTGAGTTGAAATTAATATCAAATACGTAAGTCTATGGTCTCTTGGAATCCTAAAAAACTCAAGCTTCTAAGTCAACGCAATAAAAACATACGGCCATTTATGCGACACATTTTGATACTCACAAGTAAATCAAAACCTATAGGGTACTTCCCGTTGTCCTAGAATCATGAAATTTGCCAAGAAGGAAGCTCTCATAGCACAAATAGTGGAAAAAGTCCGAAAATTGTTAATTTGTAATTCTAACACATAAAAAAAAATTCAACTCTGTTAGTCTGTCAAGACCCTTTTTATCAAGGACGCATAGAGATATTAAGTTAAAATTAATATCAAATACGTAAGTATATGGTACCCCCAAGTCCTGAAAAAATCAAGCTTCTAAGTCAACGCAATAAAAAATACGGCCATTTTGCGACACATTTTGATACTCGCAACTGTCGCAAGTAAATCAAAACCTATAGGGTACTTCCCGTTGACCTAGACTAATGAAATTTGGCAAGAAGCAAGGTCTGCCAGCACAAGTAACGGAAAAAGTCCGAAAATTAACAATTTGTAGTTTAATGACATAATAAAATTTAGTTTTGGGATCTATTGTTAAGTTTGTTTTTGGGATTCATTCTTTTCAGCTACGGAACCCTTCATTGTGCATGTTCCGACACGCACTTGGCCGGTTTTTTTTATTATTTTTATTACTTTTTTTATTTATATCTTTTTAGTTTACAAATGTGAATTAAAGATTTCGCAGGGGATTTAGTTCTTGGTACGTGTTTTTTTACGATTTATCACTTCGAATTACTTTTAACTATTTAGGTTGTATATATTTTTGTAATCACCTTTTAAAACCCTTTATTTTGGTACCCCACTCGACAGATTTTGAGAAAAAAAAAATATTAAGACATAATTTGGCGCCAAAAATCCGTCATTTAGTTTTTTTTTTATTATGATATACCCAGTGTCACTTTCACAGTAAATACGAATCTAACGACACCTCTCAAGCTAAAATCCATCGAGCCGTTCCAGGCCGCAGAGCGTGCCAAACAATTATACATACATACATACAATCAATCTGCCTAGCCTTTTCCCAACTATGTTGGGGTCGGCTTCCAGTCTAACCGGATGCAGCTGAATACCATTATTTTACATGGAGCGACTGCCTATCTGACTTCCACAACCCATTAACTGGGTAATACGATACCCCTTGGTAAGACTGATTGTCAGACTTTCGGGCTTCTGACGACCCGTAACGACTGTCAAAGATCCACGAATGACAGCCGGGACCAACGGCTTAACGTGCTTTCCGAGGCGCGGAGGAGTCTCGGTATGTAAAGATGGTCACCCATCCACGACCAACCCCGGCAAGCGTAGCTTAACCTGATGGATCGACCCGTGCGGCTGTTATTACTTAGCCACGAGCTCCTCAATATACAATTATACATACATACACACTCTCGAAAAACATTACCCTCGTTCTGGCGCAGTCGGGTAAAAAAAAGGTCGTACGAAGTGTGATTGAGTTTTTCCATCTGGCATTTGTCAGAAGCAGTCCGGAGTCGAGATATGTGCCCGGTTGATGAATATAAGCTCGCCCCCTATTACATGACTGGTGAAATGTGCCACTAAAAGGTGTACTAGGTACGCCTCTGCGCCTAACCATTCGAGGATTACAAGCGTAATGTTAAGTAATGATTTGTTTGTGTCGGTTAGAATAGCTGAAGGATTCTCGTCAATATATCATTTGCAGCATCAATAAGTTTGAATGCATAATAATATTATTCTTAAGGTTTTGTCCTTATAGCGAAGGTTGCGCCTACAGAATTCAAGGAGATAGCTGGATATTGCTGCATCGGCAAGAGTTCACAAACTACTTATACTCATAAAAATATAAGCCAGTCATCAAAGTGGTAGTGTGACTTCTTTTAAGATAATACTATAAGGTGACTGGTAATTAGTGACCGATGCTTAAAAACATGATAAGCTTGATAAGATTGTGCTCATGATAACAAACAACTTTTACTATGGGATCAAACCTGAAATCGCGAAAAAAAAAAGCTGCTGCTCCCTAGCTTTTGACGAGTTATACGAACATGAATGTATGGGACAGCAGATTTTTTTTCGCGATTTCAGGTTTGGTTCCATAGTAAAAGTTGTTTTTTATCATGAGTATATCATCTGTTTAAGTATCGGTCACTAATTACTAGGCACCCTATATGTACTACATAAAAGTAAAAAGTAAAAACGTTTATTATTAACTGACTTCAAAAAGGAGGAGGTTCTCAATTCGTCGGAACCTTTTTTTTTTTTATGTATGTTCCCCGATTACTCGAAGATGGCTGGACTGATTTGGATTTTTTTTATTTTATTCGAGAGGGTATACATCACAGTTGGTCCCTTATAAAATTGATTAACTTTGCTTCGGTAGTTTTTGAGTTAACTTCAATAATACGTATTTTTTCCTCACTTTTATATGGATGATGTTCTAGTTTGTTTTGCAGGTAGTGGTATTACAATCTGTGTGGGGTAGGTACACAACTAAAAAGTGAAAAATAAAAACTTTTTTACAAAAAAATACAACCGACTTCCAAAAACAACACTACAAAGTAAAAAATAACTTTAATTTCGAAAGTCGGTGGCAAAAAACGAAAATACATTTAACTAGACACCGACTTTCGAAATTAAAGTTATTTTTTACTTTGTAGTGTTGTTTTTGGAAGTCGGTTGTATTTTTTTGTAAAAAAGTTTTACATGCTATGAATTCAAAAAACTCCTCTTTTTTATGTTAGACAAAAAAACTACAGAGCTTTCGACAAAATGCAATTGCCGCAGGTTGCTGCAGCAGGTTTGGTCCTCTACTTAAAGTTGTTTGTTATCATGATTACAATCATCAGTCACCCTGTACACTGATCCGACTCCGAAAATTCTTTCACTAATGAATGGGATGCTCGATACTCTTTGGATGCTACAGTATTGCAGTGTCCTATGATATCTTATGTTAAAACCAGAGACCATTTTGGTTACCCATTGAAAGGGTTTTCGTTGGTTTTTCTAAGCAGTTAATCAAAAACCCATACGATGTAGGTAACCCGTTTTAACCGACTTCAAAAAGGAGGAGGTTCTCAATTCGTCGGAACCTTTTTTTTTATTTTATTTTTTTATGTATGTTCCCCGATTACTCGAAGATGGCTGGACCGATTTGGATTTTTTTTTTGTTTTATTCGAGAGGGTATACATCACAGTTGATCCCATATAAAATTGATTAACTTTGCTTTGGTAGTTTTTGAGTTAGCTTCAATAATACGTATTTTTTACACTCTTTTATATGGATGATGTTCTAGTTTGTTTTGCAGATAGTGGTATTACAATGTGAGTAGGGTAGGTACACAACTAAAAAGTGAAAAATAAAAACTTTTTTACAAAAAAATGCAACCGATTTCCAAAAACAACACTAGAAAGTGAAAAATAACTTTAATTTCGGAAGTCGGTGGCAAAAAACGAAAATACATTAGACACCGACTTCCGAAATTAAAGTTATTTTTCACTTTGTAGTGTTGTTTTTGGAAGTCGGTTGTATTTTTTTGTAAAAAAGTTTTTTCAATGGCTTAAATAACCAGTTTGGGTATCCAATGAAAGGTTTTTCGATAGGGTTTTTTTTAACAGTTAAACAAAAACCCATATGATGTGGTAACCCTTTTGAACGGTTTATATTAAGCCGTTAAAAAGGTTACACTTCAACTCTCTTAAAAACGATAACGGCGTAAATTCCGACTCGGAACAATGTAATTTGATCTCTCGATGATGGGCATACGTTGCAAAAAGCTAATAAGGTAACCCGAACAAAACCCTTATCTTATATTATATACTTATGTTATTTTAATGAAGGAGTAACCCTTTCACTGGGTTTCAAGTATAGAATCTATTCAATGGGTCATCCATATTGAAGGGATAACCCTTTTACTGGATTTCAAGCCTAAAACCCATTCAAGGAGTTGCACATGATACAGGTAACCTTATAAACGGCTCAACCCTCTGAAAGACTCAACTCAACCGGGGTTGTACGGTCCCTGGTTAAAACAAGAAATTTCACGCGGACGAAGTAACAGGCAGAAGCTAGTATCAGTTACAATACAGTGAGCCGACGTTCGCACGGACGTAAAAATATCGCGGCGGGATTTTATCGCGCATTGGATTTTAAACTCTCGTTGTTGAGTCGAGCATTGAGAGTTCAACCTAACAACAACAGAGTGCATTCTAGCGCGTCGAAAAAACACACTGTTGAATTTTCAACTCTCGGTGCTAAGCAGAGCATTGAAAATCCAGTGCGCGAAAAAAAATCGCCGCGATATTTTTACGTCCGTGTGAACGTCGGCTAACAATGTAATTATATCCTTTCACACACATCTTCAGAAACAATAGCGAGGATCTAAAAATGTCTCGGTTGGTATACTATAAACTGTGTTGGAGTTTGCAACAAAGTTAATCAGAATAAAATAAGGGGCGTTGGAAAAACAATTTTCAACTTGCTTCCTTACTAGAATATAAGATGGAATGAATGTCTGAAAAGATTTTGCAGAGTCTGTAAAAAAACCGTGGCAAGAGCCTGACAATGAAGAAGGGATCAAATAGACTTGACAATGGCCAGGCCAGGGATGGCAAACCAACGGCAAGCAACTCACCGGTGGGTGGCACGCGAAAAAATAATTTGGACACGGTATCGATTGATGAATTTAGGTACGGTCAGCAACAGAAGTCGGTTAACACTGCTACTTTTTGACATTATCTAAATTAATACAAAATGATTCGATAAACTGCTTTTTTTTTCGTTTAACTGTTAAGAGTAAATGTTCTTAAAATTTTAAGTAAGTACTTCTGTTCCGATTTTAATTAAATATTTCGCTTAATAATTAAGATGAAAAAACTGCAAGTGTTAATCGATTTTCTGGCTGAGTGTACTATCAGCCAAAATTTCGCATGCTATCACCATGAGCATGCGGAATTTTGGCTTCGCATATATTTGGAATCGCATAGCCGTGAGCCGTCACCACTAGACCGCCCGATGCATGCGTTTTGACCAATAGGATGCACGAAGCGTATTTTAGTCGTGTTCGTATGAATAAATAAAATAAAATAAATATGCTCACTTGTTTGTGAGATTGTTTTTTACAGGGCACGACCAGCGTGAGCTCTTTGTGAATTAATAGCCGTTGCCCGGGGCTTCGCCCGCGTGGATATCGGAAATTATAACACAAGAACCTACTACCGGGATAAAAATTATCATATGTGTTAATCCAGGGTATAAACTACTAACAGCAAATTTCATCCAAATCCGTTCAGCTGTCTTTGCGTGATTGAGTAACAAACATCCAAACATCTTCACAAACTTTCATATTTATAATATTCGTACGATATTATTGTTGACAAGAAGTAATTTCGTACGTTTTTGTTCAGAAAATATATTACGTGTTAATTATTGCTATGTTCATTTCAATTCATTTCAATTTCAATGTTTACAATTTCATGATAATAACAATGAATAAATATTCTTATTCTAGGTCAATAAAATATATGTGCCTAAACTAGGTAATCCTGTGTTTCAGGCAATATGGGCTAAGCTTAAACTATGTAAAATAATCACGAATTCATAGTTACTCGTACAAATAAAACAGTAATGTATAGTTGGCAAACACATAAAGTAAGACATAAATTGCATACGAATTAGTCAAGTGTACTTTAATACCTACTTAATATAATAATTAAATGAATTGGTGCTGATCCATGCGTCATGTTCGTGAACGGGCGCCGTCAGTTGGGACTGGTCGTCTCTTAGCTGCCATGGCTTATTTTTAATTTTAATATTTAATTTAGTTGTTTAAGTTTGTATCTTTTTATTACGGACGCTTTTTAACGTGCACGTCTTTCTACATTGTTCTCACATGTATATTTTCAACATGAACGATGTTACCAATATTTTGTAAAAATATTATGATTTAAAAGAGTGTCCGTGGAGTTTCTTGCCCGTTCTTCTCCATAGGGATCTACTACGCTTTGGAATGGGCAACTAGCTTCATCTTTCTGACTGACCGACCCATTGACAATTCAAAAGTGCCTGTAATTGGTTTATTTGAAATAAATGCTTTAAGTTTGAGTATGAGTTTGAGTTTGAAACAACAATTATTTCACTACAGTTAATAATTTTTCTGTATCTTCGTACGTCAGATTTTGGAGAGTCTCCTGGAGAGTTTTTTTACAATTCCTGTAATTTTGAGGATAGATGTTCGCTGCTACATTTATTCTATTGTACATTAGCGGACCGAGGAAAACATACAATTTGAACGTGAATGCATGTTTCGTTTCCACTATTCGAAGGAAAAACTATATCTTTCCGTCTTTTGTTAGTAGGTACATTCAGTGCTATATGGAAGGGATGCGTGCTGTTTTAATACTAAATTGGCGGACTGTTAGTACCTACCTACTTTACAAGCACTATAGAGAAGGTTAGTCGGAAAAAGTAAAGGGCGGAAAGTGGATACTTTGAGAACCTCTCTGTGCTCTTTCGGTGGTGAGTAATAATGTTTTTCCCGCTCCACCCCAAGAAGTGATAGAGTAAGTTAATATTGACTGACAAAGAGCAAGGTAAATTTGTCTAATTGTTTTCGCGTCTACAATATTGCGTATCTTTTTGAAAACAAATATTAACTGACGAATCCTGTTATTTAAGGCCTCAATATGATATTTAAATGAGAGAGTTTCGTCTATTATGATCCCTAAGTATTTTATTTTGCTTGTGATTTTAATTTCCGGACATGTACATCGGACATTAGAGGGGTCTGATGACAATGATGAGCGTGCAGTTTTGAGTGAGATATTAGAGCTGCTTGTAGTGTGCGTATCAAAAAGTCTATATAATTAGTCTTGTATGCATTTAATGTTAGTAGGTTTTGCTGAAGCCATTTATTTACAACATTGAAACCGTATTGCGCACAATTGTATACTTCGTTTTCTGAATTAGTTGAGAAAAGGAGGGCAGTGTAGTCAGCGTATGATATGAGTATGCCATTATCTATCTTAAGATTACATAAGTCATTTATGTAGATCAAAAATAGAATAGAGGCTAAAATGCTTCCTTGTGATACACTGAAAAAAGTATTTTGCAGATCATCGCTGACAACATTTCCAATCTTTACGCACTGCATACGTTCCTCTAGGTAGCTCGTGAAGAGCTTTAAGCTACGTGCCTCTTGTGCCCATATTTTCAAGTTTTCGCAATAGAATAGGAATGGAGACTGTATCAAAAGCTAGGTCCAAAAATAATCCCACTGTGTACTTACCTTTGTCAAGTTCTTTAACTACGTAGTCTTTTAAATGATGTACGGCGTCAGCGGTTGATAAGTTCCGTCTGAATCCAAACTGTGTCTTGGACAAGATTGACTTTTCATCCATGAATTTAACTAACCGCTTGCTTATAATTTTTTCTAATATTTTGGACAAAGAGGGAAATATGGAAATGTGTCTGTAGTTTGTGATTTGAAATTTACTACTACACAAAGGGATAACAATAGCTTTTTTAAGACACTTGGGAAAGGCTCCTGTAGATAAACATATTTGAAAAATATAAGTGAGAGGAGGTATTAAGATGTACTTGAATTACTTGATGATGATGTTAAATTAGTATCAATGCGATGGTGATGTGAATTACTGAAATTCTAGTTTTGGAGTCGTAAATGATATTAAAGCATGATTTGGTAACCTAATAACTATTTTCGTTATTTTCACTCTGACTTATTTGCTGCGTGTATGACAAGAATGTGTACAGCATAATTTTAATTTTTGCGTAATTTATGTATATTGAAAAATAAATTATTGAAGCAAGTAGAGGGAATCTTAGTCTAGAATACTTCAAGATAACAGGCAATAGATTTTCAGAAAAGTAGGTACTTTTCTCACCAAAAGTGACTTGTACGCGGCGCGCTATGCGTCGAAATATGTTGGCGAAAAGAAGTGAAAAAATGCTTCAAAGATGGCAGGCGAATACAGACAATGGAAGAGTCTGGACACCGTATTGATAAAAAAACATGCAAGTGTGAATTCTAAACCACTGTTATTATCATTTTTAAGTCTTTTTTTTATGCCGGACACGCTCTTGTCCTGAATATCCTTTTAAAAATTGTCCAAATCTGAGTTTTCTAAGTCTAAGATTTAGGAAAAGCCCACAATGCCTTCATCAGATTTGCCTATTTAAGTCTTAATGGACTAGGCCGCACACGATCATACTAAAATCAAAGACTCTGAAGATCACGTTATTTTTTGTGCACTTTCTTCAATGTAATCGATTACTTTCAAATAGGATCATACCACACCTACTTAGCTATAATTGCCGGCACGAGTCGTGAGCACAAAGTCTACTCTTAAACCTAAAGTATCTTATTTCCTATCACGGCGGTTCTACACGGGCTGGAGCAATGAAATAAATAATATTAAGCTAATATAATCACAATAATATAAGCATATTTAGATACAGATAGAAAACAGAATACAAGAGCACGCTGACGAGGGCAATTAAGGTAGAATTTGTGCTCACAACTCGTGCCGGCAATTATATCAACTTATCGCCCTGCATATGCTTTAGAATCATGAAATTTGGCAAGAAGCAAGGTCTCACAGCACAAGTAAAGGAAAAAGTCCAAAAATAGCTAATTTGTAATTTAATCACATTAAAAAAATGAGATTACCAACTTAAATTTTCAGTTGGTGAATTGACCGTGACGTATATCAATGTATGGGAGAACATGTTTTTCAACCATAATGTTATTTTTGTTTGGGTGAAATTCTATTCAACCTTCGTTATGTGTGGTCTGACACGCACATGGCCAGTTTCTTCAATAGAGACACAGAGAGTACATAGAGCGAACGCTATGTACTTAACTTTCATTAGGTGAAGAATGACGAATCGTTGCTACACTTTTTTTCCTCTCCCCAAACCTGCGTGTGACTAACGTAGTTCATTATTTTCCATACATTGCATTTGTACCTACTTTGAAGCACTTGTTAATCCTACACGTAGGCACATCGTTAAAATAATAAAAAATATACTTTTTGAAACAAACGTTACGCATTCATTTGGTTGCAGTATAAAAATATTGGAAAAAAGGTATCACATAAAAAGCGTCGTAAAATATTCGTATTTTATATCGGTTAAAGTTAAATTTCGCGTATTGTAATGATGTGTATTGATCGCTGAAACGTAGTTTATTTTATTGTTTATTGGTTTTTTAAAACATGAAGTTGGTAAGCGTTTTTCATTTATTCAGGTCTTTTTAGTCTACTTACTTTCACAATAATAATAATAATCGCAATAGGCTCGCCCACTATTGTATAGAACAAACATAACTGGCGAAACTATAGGTACCTCTGTTTAACCCTTCGGGGATTACAGGCGTGATGATATGTTACTTTCCCAATTCCAGACACCTTTTTACAATCAATTGTTTTTGTTACCTACATGTACTACTTATTGTAACGAAGGTTTTTAGTATCAATAAAGTTATTATTATTATTATTATATTATTAATTAATAAGGTTTGACCATCAATATCGTGATGATATGTCGGAAGAGTGAAGTAAAAGGCTTGTTTACGTACTAGTACCGCCATCTATTAACGTTTGAGATACCATAGTCGATTAATCAAATCGATAACAGCTGTCATTGAGTCAGTAGTTAGAGTCAGGGTTGTCAATGAACTGTCACGTGTGGCGTTTGACATCTGTCAGATGCCAAGGTGAGACTAGTGTGTTAGCGACACGACACAATTGACATCCAGAGCTCAACCGCGCCGGGTGTGCGCTCTGATTCTGCTTAACCACGTGCAATATGGCAGACACCGGTGATATTTTGGATTTAAATCCCTCTGCATCCCCGACATATATATAATAAAAATCATGTTATGAATTCATAAAAGTATACATTATAATATGCTCAAAATTAAACGGTCCACTTAATAAAAGATGTTCTTTAAGTCGTCTTTCCTTTAAGTTTTCTTCGCAGATCTAACAAAGGACAATAATAGCATTTTCTTAAATTACCATAACCTTCCTAACTTTTAAAACGGTAGTCCATAAAAACCCAACACCTTTATTTTAAAAGAGTCTCAATGTCACTTAATAGAGTGTCACGTTTCCATGTTTAAGAAACTTGGTGTACTTTAAAAGAAAATTATAACTAGAACAAAGCGAAATTTAATCTTCAAATGCATCTTTGTCATCATTAATCTTCTGAACCATTTTATTTTATTAAGGCAAAGGAAATGATAAAGGTGGGCTGTTTTGTTTCACTATCTATGGAAATTTTTGCCATATTTGTTATGGCACCTTTCGCAGTATTTGGTCAAGGTTAAAAAGGTCGAAAATTGTAGTTAAAAAAAATTACATCATAATTAGATTTTTTTTGGCATATATCCCGAAAATCTTGTTACGACAAGCTCTTGAGACCTTAATTTCTTGTTTATTCCTATCGCCTTTTATAAATACGAATCCACAGGAAAAAGGTAATTGTTCAAGGTGCAGTGACCCTGCACTATAAGGGACATAAAAAATCCCACTGATGCCACGATTAACGTGGCCACAGACCACCTACTGGACCTATGTAATTTGATAAGACATACCATCGTTATGGAAGAAAATAAGAACCGGAAAATTATTAAGTTCAAAAACATTTTGTCATTACACATTTAACCGTCATCTTACCGTTCCAGATCCAAATAATATCAACAATTTGCCTATTACTTTTCGAAGAATCCAACTCAGTACGTTTACACAATATGTTGCAATTCGTCGACGGGATCAAATCAGAACACGACCTTAGAGGATTCCTGCATGTTGGCCATGACTACGCCATATTCTTGCGTACTCCAAAACCTCACGACAAGTACCTTATATACGAGTTATATGAAGCCAAGAATGTGCCTGAAGCTGACAGTTACAAGCCTAGAATGCTGGCGATAACAAAAGTACCTATGGAATATGTGAGAGATCAACTGAAAGTTTTTAGAAGTGAATTGTACAAAGCCAAGTACGTGGATAATAACGTCGTGCCTGGAACTCAGATCAAAACGTTGAGGGAGTGGCAGATAGACAGGGCTTTGAAATTTCACCATAACACTGGTCAGTTCCACGATAAAGTACCTGTGTTGAGAACTTTACTCTGATTCCAATAATTGCAAATATACACATTTTTTTTGGATATATTTAAACTGTTGTTATTAATATCATCTGCCAAATCTTTTCTTAACTACGTTGGTTTACCGAATAACTGAATACCAGTATTTTATACCTATGCAACAACTGCTTATCTGCGACTTTCACAACCCTGTTACTGGGTTGCAAGATATCTCTTGGTTATTAGACTTTTGGGCTTTTGTGCGGCTGTTATTTTTTAGGCACATGTTAGTGTGTGTGTGTGTTTAGTAAAATGCGTAGGTATGTTTAAGTAAGCTGGATTAAAAAAAAAAATGTTAAAAATATCATAGTTAGGATCAAAATTCAATCATACAACAATATTCAGAACCTAATTTTGCTACTGCAATCATAAAAACTTAGTATGTTATGCAATTATGATGAAAAAAAAAAGGTGTCAATAATCTGTTTCTCACATAAATATCTCGCTGTCCTACATTCGTTTCAATGAAAAGGGTATAATATTTTCCTTATCGGAACAGTTTTGATAAATAATTCTTAATATTCACTACTTGAGCCTCATTGGCGGTCATCCATCATCCGAATGGTTCCCGCCAGCGAGCTGTGCTAAGAGTTTTTGGTCCCCTACTATGAGAGGAAGATGAAAATATCTTTAAGTGAGTGAGACTGTATTTTGAACTTATGCTAGAAAAAATGTTCAATCAATCTGCCTAGCCTTTTCCCAACTATGTTGGGGTCGGCTTTCAGTCTAACCGGATGCAGCTGAATACCAGTATTTTACATGGAGCGACTGCCTATCTGACCTCCACAACCCATTAACTGGGTAATACGATACCCCTTGGTAAGACTGGTTGTCAGAATTTCGGGCTTCTGACGACCCGTAACGACTATCAAAGATCCACGAATGACAGCCGGGACCAACGGCTTAACATGCTTTCTGAGGCACGGAAGAGTCTCGGTATGTAAAGATGGTCACGCATCTACGGACCGACCTCGGCAAGCGTAGCCTGATGGATCGACCTGTGCCGCTGTTATTACTTAGCCACGAGCTCCTCTAGAGCAAGAAAAAATGTTCATTGACTAAAAATTAGGTCCACAGTACAATGTTGTTGCACAAAAAACAACCATAACACGTTTTAAATAACTCAGAAAGACCACTAAATGAAATTCACGTTGGCTTCAATAATATTTGTCCACCGCGTTTGTGTTGTTTTAAGAAATCCTTTTTGAAACCATCCTGGAGGGTTGGATATTAATAGGTTTTAGAAATATCTAGCCGGGGAAGAGATTTTTGTATTCAGATAGTTTTAGGCTAACCAATTCAATGGGACTTGGAGGGCATAACGCATAAACGGATAAAAAATAATAACATTTGTGTGGGTGCACTGAAGAGTGTAGGTATAGGTACCTCTGCCTAACTGTTCAGGAATTATAGGCGTGGTGTTATGTTACATAACATCAAAACTTAACATCTGGTACCTATAGTACACCCACATTTCGCTGCTGATGATGAGGGTTCGATTCCCGGATCGGGCAGTGTTATTGGGTTTTTCCTCCAGATTTTCTTAGAAGTAGGACTAGCCAGGAGTCTGGATTTGTGCCCGGTTGATGGCAATACTGTCGCCCCCTATTACAACTGGCGAAATGTGGTTTTATAAACCATTAAAAATAAATTTACCCTAGTTGCTAACCTTTTTGTTTTGTGCGACTTGCGGCGTTAAAAATGTCGTTTGTGGACGCACATTAACTTACTTAACACTTGGCACATAAACAGCTCATATTTTAATTTTGCACAATAAACTGCCAAGCAATGAGGTTACATAGATGGATAATGTATTTTCCAAGCCAAACTGCCGAATTAGCCTTTGCTATTAAGCTGTTAATGAAAGAAAGTTTGAAGGAAACATTGTCTTATTACTACTTGTTGTTTTAATTTAGACTACCTACTTCAATCTTGAAATGGCTTAGGGCCTTTTTTTTTTTTTTTTCTGTGGATGGGAAATCATCAAATGACTTCTCCCGCTCTGAGCAGAGCGGGAGGGCGTGTCAGACTTTTACTGACTAAAACCCACCCATGTTCCTTCAGCTGCCCGTGCCAGGACCACGGTATCTCTTTCGAACAACCCGCGACCCCGGCGGCATCGGCCCAATTGACCCCGTCACTGCTGACATCTCTTTGAGGCGCGCGTGGAACACAACGCGCCGTCGACCCGGGCCTGGTCCTTACCGGACGGCGAGCTGTATGGCTTAGGGCCTATTTCACAATTTCCGAAAAGCCACTACTTACCGAATAAATTCAAAAATGGAACAGAATTTCTATGAAATATCTACCAAGTAAGTTAATATGAACTTAATCATAGGTGGTGAAACAGGCCCTTAATGTAATTTTATTTAGGGCTGATTTGTCATTTAGTTGATAACTTTTATCTAAAGAAAGTGACAGTTTGACATATTTTCTATACAAAAGCTGTCAAACCGCCATATTTATTCCTCTGATAAAAATTATCTGACTATTAAACAATCAGCCCTTAATGTAAAATGTCGCACTAAAGTCGATCCAATGATCTGTCGACCTAATGAAACGCACAGTTGTTTGTCGAACTAATGTCAATCTCTCACAGAGACCAACAGCACCCCAGTTGCGTAACTCAATCACAATACTATGCGCTGTCAAAGATTCAAACAAGGTACACAATGTTTATCACCGCTCACCAGAGCCTGGAGCGCCCGCTTAAAAAAACAAGTCGATTGTACCACCCGCTGAGGTCATTCGGCCCGCTGCGCGCGTTTGTTTACAAACTGCGATAGCGGCACAGTTTCTGGGAATTCTGTAGCTCCTGTTCATTTCTTGGAAAGCTTTTGTCTAAACCTCTATTATGGTGTGTGATAGATGATAGTCTGGAATAGCACATAGGTTACTTTTTATCACGGAAAAATTTACGATTCCCGTGGGATAATTTCCGATATTCACGCGGGCGAAGCCGCTGGCAAAAGCTAGTAAAACATAATTATAGCCCAGTGGAGTTATAGGTTGTGAGTTCGAACCCAGACAGGCACTTTGTGTATTTAATTTCATCACCACTGTTCTCAAAACGGTGAAGGAAAATATCGTGACGAAACCGGCAAGGTCCTAGAACAGCTATACTCAAACTGCGGCCAGCCAGGCTTTCGAAAGTGGCCCAACCGTTGTAGCTTCAAATTCTATTCACGAACTTACTAAGCCAATTAGCTATCAATATAAGACTGTTAAAAAATGTGCCCAAATTCTGCGTACGTTATTCAGATCGACATATCTTTGTGAATAATCCTATTCCAAAATGAAATAATTACGCAAAGAACGTATACAGAAACCGGCTTACAGATTCTCATCTCGATGACGTATTAAGAGTAGCGTGCAGCAATTACAAGCCAGATCCAGATGAAATTGTTAAAAAATGTTCCCAATATCATCGTTGTCACTAAAATTTAAATAAACAATTATACGTTCTTAATAGGTTTTTTCATTAACACCTAAATAACAGATGTTGTGATTTATATAGTGGCCCGCGGGACACAGATAAAATCTGAAAGTGGCCTAACAAAAAAAAAGTTTGAGTATGGCTGTCCTATAACCAAAAATTAGAAGACATGCAACATCCGAAAACCCGCACTGGGCCTGCGTGGTTGATTATGGCACTCCCCCTCATAGAGGAGATCTGTCTCCAAGGAGCGGGAACGTTATAGGCAGATTATGCTAATTCATAATATACATAAAAAACTTCTTTCCCTACACAAAATAAAGGTATTAGAAATCAATCACCGTAACCTTTAGTAGGGTCCCTGCCTTCATTATGATATAAGTTATTGCTTTTGCGCCGCGCGGAAAGGGTTCATCAGCCACCAGCCACGACATCCTACTATAGGAAAGTATAGTGAAGCGTGCATCATTGTATTTCTTATTCTGGTAATATATTATACGGACAATGAACCAAGGAAGTAACGAATACTCGTAAAGGAAATAATATGAGTTGCGGGTATATTGATTAATGTGGCTTGGCAGAGTTTCGACTTATCTCGTCTTAAGCGTATAGAAAAACAATGTAATGAAAATTTGTGTAAATAGGTTCTGATGAACCTTTCTTTTTAGACGATTATGGTGTAGCAAATATGGAGATTATGAGTTTAAGAGTCAGTGTATACAATCGTTATCATTATTTTCTACAGTAGGTAAGGTACTGTAGTGCTATTCTGTAAATATCTCACCGTGAAAACATGAGTGAAGTGATCTTAAAGTGAGCTGTCAATACTGTCAACCCCCTAGCATCAGGTGGAATGACGGCTCACTTCACCTAAGTTATCACGGTGAGATGTTTACAGAATAGCAATACTGTAGTACTATTCTGTAAACATCTCACCGTGATAACTCAGGTGAAGTGAGCCGTCATTCCACCTGATGCTAGGGTTGACACTATTGACAGCTCACTTTAAGATCACTTCACTCATGTTTTCACGGTGAGATATTTACAGAATAGCACTACTGTAATGGGATCAATGAATATGCTTATTTAGGCTTATTTATTTGATTTAAATCAATCTACTCATATTTTACATGACGACGAGCCCAGTTAGCTCTTCAAGCTGAGTCTTTATTATTTTCTAACGTTCTAATTTATAAACAGTGTTTGTCTATTATTATGTATTAGGTATGTTATAAACTTCTAGAATACTCGCGGAGGTTGCATAGAATCGCCGCCGTGAATCCTCTACAGTACCTATTAAAGATAAATTAAACCCTATTTTTAACCGACGAAAAAAAGGAGGAGGTTCTCAATTAGACACGTATGTTTTTTTTTTTTTTGATGTATGACCACGCATAACTTTTTATAGAGTTGTTCGATTTGAAAACAAATTGTTTATTCGAGAGATACCTCAAAGTTGGTCCCATATAAAATTGATTAACTTTGCTTGGGTAGTTTTTGAGTTAACTTCAATAGTACGTATTTCTTCCCCTCTTTTATATGGATGTTGTTCTAGTTTCTTTTGCAGGTAGTGGTATTAGAATTTGTGTGGGGTAGGTACTACAACTAAAAAGTGAAAATAAAAACTTCCGAAATTGAAGTTACTTTCGTCGGTGCTCCATGGACCAATTGATATTTGACCAATTGGTCTATGGGGAAAATCACATGTTTCCATGGTCCAATTACCAACTGGGAATGTTCCGCTGCCCAGTTTAATATAGTAAAGCCTTGTCCATAATAAAAAAATATTTTCACATATTTTTTTTTTTTTGAAACAGCTTATTAGCAAGCAGGCTAGATTGTGCGTTTGTGAACCACTGCTTCAAGGTATCGGGTAGGTCTGTCACCTTGCAGCAGTGATGTCACAAGTTTTTTCTGTGTTAATGTTTTAGGTACTAACATAGTTTGTAGGTACTTAATTAATATATTGTTACTAACACTATGAGTCTTGTTGCTTGAATTAAATTATTAAATTCAATTAATATTCATTTATTGAATAATAATTTGTGTGGATTTTAGCAGTTAAAAAACTCTCAGCGAAATTTCTGCAAAGCATGACCTACGGTTATAAGGCCGCAAATTAACTCCATGTGTATATCTTTTAAAATGTTATCAGCTGCAATAGATTTTTTGTCCCGTTTGAGATTTTTTGTGTCATTATTCTTTGCTTTATTTATTTTTATAATTGCCATCTTGCCGTTTTTTTGTAAAGTTGTAAGAAGAAGTACTTAGTAAATTATTGCCGCTTTTAATTACACAATTAGTGATTTTGGAATGCCATCATTCAACCACATTGTTGGTCCTATGTCGTTCTGCAAAAACACTTATGATTGACGAGTTTTGAAACAGGATCTTTTTCATATAATATAATAGTAACGTCTGTAAATTCTGCCATCAAAGCATTAATTGCACCATATTTAAAATCGATATGTATTTTTAAGGAGTTCCAATTTTTTCAATTGTGACTATATTAAGCCATCATCATTCTCCTACCCTAATTCCAATCTATTTGGGGTCGGCACAACATGTCCTTTTTTTCATACTTCTCTATTAGTCGTCATCCCGGTAGTGACCCCCTTTCTAGCCATGTCATCTTTCACACAGTCCATCCGTCGCTTTTTTGGTCTTCCCCTACTCTTATAGCCATTGACATTCATAGTCAAAACTTTCCACACGACATTTTCCACACTCCTCCGCATCACATGCCCATACCATGACAACCGATTTCCGCACAACTTTTCAGTCAACGGTGCCACTTTCAAACTTCCTCTTATGTACTCATTTCTTATTCTATCCATTCGTGTAACACCACACATCCATCTTAGCATTCTCATCTCAGCTGCATGCAATTGCTTTTCATTCATCCCTTTTGTGGCCCAACATTCTGATCCATACAAGACAGCAGGTCTAACCATTGTTTTATATATCTTCCCCTTAAGTTTAAGTGAAATGCGGGAGTCGCAGATTGTTCCCGTGACCTGCCGCCATTTCATCCATCCAGTGTTAATTCTGTGCTTAATAGGGTACCTCTTCCTGTAGATTCGACGTCAGAGCATCCATAATCAACAGGCAGAGTTAAGGACTTAGAGCCGACCCTTGCTGCAAGCCAACAACCACATTGAACTCGTCGGTATTGCCAACAGCCAACTGGACGTAGAAACGAGATTGACTGTACATAGCACGAATTAACTCTACATACTTCCCGGGCAAACCTTTCTGTTTCAAGGCCCACCACAAGGTACCCTATCATACGCTTTCTCTGGATCTGGATCAATGAACACCACGTTCAAGTTCTTGTGTGCACGTGTGTACTTCTCGCACATTTGGCGGAGTGCAAAAGCGGCGTCCATTGTTCCTCGACCTGGCATAAGCCCAAACTGGATCGGGGTAATTTCACTCTCCTCTCGCAGTCTTTTCTCTATTACTTGACTATATTATGCCAAATATAACAAAAATAAAACCGGCCAAGTGCGTGTCGGACCACGCACAATGAAGGGTTCCGTAGTTGGGATGAATTTATCTTAAGAACAAACTTGTTGAAAAACATGTTCTCCCATACATTCCAACTGTAAATGTAAATTTGTACTCGCAATATTGATAGATTTACCATGTTATCTTAAGACCACAGACTTCTTATAAGTTTTCCTGTAATCTACAGGTAAAGATCTATTTTCTGTATTTTTTTGAAAATTGGGAATGGTCAATTTTCGTCTATTTTCTTAAATAACTTCAAAACAATTTATTTTAAAATTATAAAAAAATATATTTGAGATCCTCATAGTAAGCCCTTTCATTTAGCGTACCACATGGTGTAGTTTGCAAAACTTTTTTTTAATTTTTTTTTATTTGCCCCCCAAAAGTGACGTCTATATTCAAAATTCATTTATTTACTTTACCCGTCCGTGTTTGGGTCACCGAAATTCATATGTGTACCAAATTTCAACTTGATCGGTCCATTAGATTCGGAGCAAATTGGCTGTGACAGACGGACAGACAGACAGATAGACAGACAGACACACGAGTGATCCTATAAGGGTTCCGTTTTTTCCTATTGAGGTACGGAACCCTAAAAAAAGTCAATTTCAAAAAGTTTACTTATCTAAGTAGGTATGTAAATTTTTTGATATGGCCACTATCCACTGGCCATCTTGTTATTGAAGATTATATTTTTATAAATAACTTATTATAATATAAAAAGCTAACATTATATTATATTTATTTATGATCTTTTTCAACTTGGTTTGATGTGAACCAAATTATATAACAAAAACTTCTTTGAGCCAAAAGTATAGGAAACTGGTGTGAACTCAGGGTTATAATGTTATAAAGGAGCATAGTTTTTGTTTACGACAAGTATTCTCCATAGCCCAGTTGGTAACTGGACGATGGAAACATGTAATTTTCCCGATAGACCAATTGGTCCAATTTCAATTGGTCCATGGAGCACCGACGGTTATTTTTTACCTTGTATTGTTGTTTCACTTTATATCGTTGTTTTTGGAAGTCGGTTGTATTTTTTTGTAAAAAAGTTTTTTTCTATAACTTTACCACACAGGGAATGCTGAGCTTCCCTAGTCTGAACAAGCCTGATAACAAAACGTTCTCAACCACTCAATATAAGAAATGTTTTTCTCTCTCTGCTTAGAATCGCAAAACATAAAAGTAGATAAAATTATTCACTATCCGTTGTTTTTAACAAGGTCGCCATTATTTTTGTTCCTATTTGAATATTTCAAGGATAAACCGTACCACAGAATAGTATAAAGAAGGTTGGCTCTATAGAGGTACGAGGAATAGGGTGTAAAGTTCACTCGTCCTCCATAGAAAAGTGAGGATCCTCTGATCAGACGGGTGAAATGTGTCGGATAGGCTACTTACTACAAATACAAATACAAATATTCTTTATTGTGGTAAGCAATAAGTTGTTACATGTTTCCGAAATTGTACACAGCTATGACCCGCCATAATGGCATACAATAATTTTAAAGTGGGTAACATTTTAACAGCACAATCAAATACAAAATTAAAATAATAACAATTTAAATATTTAAATATGCAGCACTTTAGAATTAACGAATATTTTTACATGTCAAGGCAACAATTAAAATAACGAGACATAAATTATAAATTCAGTTAGAATTAAATAATACAAATTAAGAAATACATACATTTTACTTATCAGGGGAACTTACTGTACGGCGATTGATGTCGGGACGTAGTATCTATACAGGAAAAGTTTTTAAGCAATGCGCAAATTTTCACAGGGTGTTCTACCCATGAATATGACCAACTTTCACTATCAGACCAACTCTGAAATCACGAAAAAAAAAATCAGCTGTTTCATACATTTTGGTCGAGTAGGTATTAAACTTTTGTATCAAACAGCAGATTTTTTTTCGTGATTTCAGAGTTGTTCCCATAGTGAAATAAATTCATATTCATGTGTAGAACACCCTGTCAAAATTTGCGCACTGCTTAGAACCTTTTCCTGTTTATGCAAGTCGCGCGGTAAACTTTTGTGTTACGCCCGGTGTCATACGAAGTTCGCATGTGGTGTTGTAGATAAACACAACAAGGGAAAACAATCGCACGAGACGCGTATATTCGGCGATCTTAGTTCAATTTAACCGAAAGCCAGATATCTTATACAGAATAGAACGTACAGAAGGTCGACTGTATCAGTATACAGTAGCACGTTCTATTTTTCTATGTGCTTTCTTAAATTTATTTCAGGTTGGATGATAATTTTATAGCTTTCTCACAAAGTTTTAACATTTAAGACTATTCGTTTTAAGAAGTGGATAGATTTGTTTCACGTGGATCTGGTATTAGGTCATACACAAGAAAAGAGATTGAGATAACTTTACTGTTACCACTTCAGTTTGAAGGTTATCGTTGTTGCGTTTTGAAGGTGTTTACGCGACATAATAATAGGTCTTTACCTATGAAATTGCCGTTTTGTATGAAAAAATTTAAACGAATTTTTTTCATGCATTTTTTATTTGTATTAATCGAAGTAATCACCCATGCAATCAATGCATCTTTGCCAACGCAGTGGCAGTTTATTGATGCCCTTCTTAAAGAAATCAGCTGGACGGGAGGCAACAAATTCTTCAAAGGCATTTTGTACTGCCTCTCGGGTATTGAATTTTTTTCCCGCCAAGAAGTTATCCAAATTCTGGAAAAAGTAGTAGTCTGTAGGCGCAAGGTCTGGTGAGTAGGGCGGATGACGGAGAGCTTCCAACCCCAGTTCTTGCAACTTGGAGACCGTCTGCTGTGCAGTATGAGGTCGCGCGTTGTCGTGCAGGAGCAGCGGAGACGAGCGATTGACCAATGCTGGTTGGAGATGTGCCAGCTTCTCCATCATTGTGTTCAGTTCTTCACAGTTCACATCTGAAGTAATGCTCACCCCGTTTGGTAAGAAGCTGTGATGAATCACACCGGCGCTAGACCACCAAACAGTGACCATCATTTTTCTAGGGGTAAGTTTTTGTTTAGGGCATTGTTTAGGTGCTGAACCAGGATCCAACCAACTTGCTGAGCGCTTGCGGTTATCAAACAGAATCCATTTTTCATCGCAGGTAACAATGCGGTTCAAAATTCCTTCATTTGTGTGTCTGTTGAGCAGTGCAAGGCACGTCTCGACGCGTACTTCGCGCTGGCGATCATTGAGTTCGTAGGGCACCCATTTGTCAAGCTATTTTACCTTGCCAATTTGACGCAAATGGACCAATATTGTTTTGACGCTAACGTCGAAAGCTGCTGCTAATTCAGCCGTAGATTGTGTATCATCAGCTTCCACAATCGCCTTTAATTCGTCATTGTCGACCAAAGTCTTCGGACGACCGCGAGGTTCATTTTTCAGGTCGAAATTTCCAGAACGGAAGCGAGCAAACCAATAACAAGTGGTGCGTTGGTTTGTAGTGTTAGCTCCGTAAACGTCGTTGATGTTGCGTGCCGCTTGTGCCGCGTTGCTGCCACGACGGTACTCATATTCCATAATTACTCGAATTTTTAACGTATCCATGATGACGAAAAAGATTGAAATGCGATGAAAATGTAACACTAATCAATAAACAAATGACTACTTTTGGAAAAAAAAATCCATGTTTTTAAAATAAAATTAATTTGAAATTAGAATTCTTAGCCAAACAAAAATTATTTTGATTTGAAATGGCCAGTACTGCAGAACGGCAATTTCATAGGTAAAGACCTAATATGTAAAAGAAAAATTTGATTCCGTTAGGAGAAGTTTGGCTAAGTTATGATAGAAGAGAAGTACAATATTGGGGTACATGATAAGTTTGGAAGCTGATCCTAAAAGTAGAAATTGTAAGACATGTTGAGTGTGAACTGCTTTCAATATGATGACTGGTCTCCCAAGGGTCTGATACTAAAATTTATTTGACTCATTAGACCATAAATTGGAATAAAATACTAATTTCTTTTTAGACAGTTCTTTGCATAGCAATATACATCAAATTATTTTTTTTAACTCGAATACTAACTACAAAGGCCTTTAGTGTGGGATGCAACCTGTGTCGATACTCTTGCGCCATCCCATCTTTCTGGCTCGGCGTGCCTGGCTGGCTCCGCTGCTGCGACTGCGGAAAACCTCAAGCGGCGTAAATATAATACCTTATTGGTAACTATATTTTCGAACCGTTTGGGATTGAAACCCCTCGGGCCGTGGGGTCTGAGTGCTCATGGTCTCTGTAAGGATATCTCGAAACGTCTGGTTGACACTTCCTGTGACCCAAGGACTGGCTTTTACCTCGACCAGAGGCTAAGCATTGTGGCAATGCCGCCAATCTCTTGGGTACATTACCAGTCGACAGCGATGCGGATGAATTTTTCGACGCCATGTTTTAGTTTGTGAATAGTTTTAGTTATGTGAGGATATTATTTTGTTATTTTTAGGTTATGTTTACCTACAAAGTGATTTATCATTATTTTATCGGGTTGCTCTTGCTTTCGTATATATATATATCGATCAGATAAAAAATGTGTTATCCTTTCCGACATCATTTCTGAGTCAAATATCGTCTCCAAGCCTTAGTAGCTAAAATTAACCTTAACAAAAACGCCACTGGAATTTTATTACAATTAACTTGACTTCGATGTCCAGTGGACCAAAGTACCTAATGGATTCTCTACTTTACAGAATTTGCCATAAGGTTGATTATGAAAAACGGGAATTCAGGAAAGATATACAATGCGGTCAATGTATAAAGGAGCTACTTCACTTGATTAAAAATAAAATCGTCCGCTAATTTAATTTGGGAGGATAATAAAATTATGGCCGTGGATCCCAATCTCATAATAGGAACCACACCTCGGCAAATTCCCCAATATTGCCAAAAGAACGACCAACCGTTACTTACCTTTTGTTTAATGCTCCGAGATATTATTTCCGGTCATGCTATCTATCGTTGTGAATTATTATTTTATCGCTATAATAAAATTAATAGACGCCGCTCCTTCTTGCTTCGTAAGGATTGATGACTTTTGTATTAAGCAGTCGTTTTCTTAACAATCGTAATGAGATTCTGAGAGACACTTAGATAGGCTTTGTGAGTGGAATTTCAAAGGTATTTAGCAAAATAATAGCTTCATTATAAAGCTACCTTTACTTCAAATGTTGGCAACACGAAATCGGAGACGGCGAGATATTTAATAACTAAAATCCAAACAAATTAAAAAGAAAGAATTGAATAGTACCAGGAAAATATAGAAAGAATACAGGAAAGAAGTAGGTAGGAATAAAGAATATTTGAGGGAGCAGCAGTGGATAAATGGTAAACTGTGAAAACCACTTATAAAAAAAAAATAAAAAAAATAACACCTATGTATACCTTGTTTTACGCAAATAAAAAAAAATATCTTATCTTAAAATGAAGAAGAACAAAATTTCCTGCAGTTTTTAGCATACATGTGAAAAGTGTCTGGAATCTCCAGTAGATCACACCTGCTTACCTGCCAGGCCTGCTGTCCGTTGTAGGTAAACACGGCTAGATATCAAGCTATACAATTCCAGTATAAGCTGACCTCTTATTGTAAGGAAATCCTATACAATAAGAGATCAGCATAAACTGGAAATGTATAGCTTGATATGTAGCCGTGTGTACGACCACTCGCGTATTTCCGATATTAAGTCCCAATGTGATAGCAAATCCAGTCGCCATTTATCAGGCGCAGTTCCAACCTTGGGCTAATAGCCAAGTATTTTTTATACGGAATCCTAATTACACTTTTACATAGAAATCGAGCCAAACTTAAATGGTATTAATTTAATGTTGTTAAAGCTTAGAATTGCTGCAAAAACTGCAGATTAGTCAAAAGTAAAACAGTTATAATTCAACATTTTAAGAGAATTGCCTTTTATATCTACATACATTCTGAAAGTAGTGTGGTGGCATCTACATCCCCACATGCGAACTACGCATCACACTGACGTCACGCAAAATCCTGTATGACGCAATCATAGTTTACCGCGCGACTAGCATAAATACAACGTCCCGACATAAACCGTCGCATCGGGCAGTTGCCCACCAGACACGACACCCGTCTGGTCGGAGGATCTTCCCTTTTCTGTAGAGGATGAGTGAACTTTACACCCTGTTCCTCATGCCTCTATAGTAGGTATAAATATTTTTCTAACAAATGCCTGTAGTCTTCGAGTTCTAACTGTGAAAACAATGTGAACAAC
This sequence comes from Cosmia pyralina, assembly GCA_946251885.1. Taxonomy (NCBI): domain Eukaryota; kingdom Metazoa; phylum Arthropoda; class Insecta; order Lepidoptera; family Noctuidae; genus Cosmia; species Cosmia pyralina. The sequence goes on along the minus strand of OX276350.1, from coordinate 19,833,453 downwards.
AGAGGCAAAGCAGTGATGACCGTCATCACAACAGTTTTCTTGCGTCAAAGCAGTTTTTCTGTCGTTTTTGACATCGTTGACGATGTGATGATTTTCTGTGAGTGTGAGAATCATCATTGTTTTTATAGATCGATAGCAAATACATAAATATGTCAAAATAGACAGACAAAGCTGTGAACTCGTCGAAAAAAATAGCGTCTAACTATTCACCGCATTTTGCACATTGCCTACAGTACATGCACAATGACTGGTGCGAGTGTAAGACGTCAGCTGTCACGCACACAAGCATAACAAAGTTGGCCTGTTTGTTTTAGTTCTGTTGCAGCGCAACATTATCTGGACATATATGTAGACACGTGGGTACCTTTATCAAAATCACTCATCTTATAGTGGGTAGTCGCGCGAGGTATTTTAGAAATAAGTAGACTGGTCTTCGATCAGCGGCCTTAAAACCAGGATTCTCAATTTAAATTACAAAAATATCACAATTAAACTCGGATGAAAATGGATTAAGATGGACGTTAGCGATCCGTCGTGACCGTCTAGTCTACGCCATCGTTCGCTTCCAACTGGCAAGTGCACCAGATGGCTGCCTGACTTTCTTGACGTATCACTAGAGCGACACCGGGATAAAAAGTAGTCTATATGTTAATCCAGGGTATAAGCTACTACATACCAAATTTCATCCAAATCGGTCTAGCCGTTTGAGCGTGAAGAAGTAACAAACATACAAACACACATACACACACTCACAAACTTTCGCCTTTATAATATTAGTGTGATTGTTATTGACATGAACAAGGACTAATCAAAAAAGCAAAAAAAGCTACTAGTTACATTCGATTTTTTAAAATCAATTTTCAAAGTATGTCCACTGTTTTTGAAAAAATAAAATATCTTGGAATTTTTGACCCGTGTACTCATGAGTGATTTGTTACTTATTAACCTCTACTATCACCCCTTAAAGGGATCGTCACATATTATGTTTCCAGTAATCCTATATAGTCAAATATCAATAGTTAGTATAAACCTTGGTTTATATCAAGTCTATGCACAGCCTAATAGCATACTTTCTAACTAGAGTAAAAGCATCTACATTTATCACTCACGCTTCACTTTCAGACTTAATTCAACTGTGCACATTTGATGTTAATTCTAGTCTTAACTTTATCTCCATAGATTAACTTAATGTGTAAGAATGGGTAATTAATTCGGGTTAATTTACTAGGCGGCCCGTTTTGGGCACAAACGGGAAGATTATCGAACGTTAGGACAACGATTATGGGCAGAATGGGCAAATGGTGTTGCTGATCGAACTGGTAATATGTTATATCGTGATGAAATTGGGATAATGGATATTGTGAGGAACGTAATGTGTTTTGTTTGGTAACTTCTCATGTAGAGAAAATAGTTTGAGAAAATTTCTATAGAACTAGGTAAATGTACAGTCAACAAAAGAGATATCTAAACAGGGTATACTAACATATTTGTAAAATGTGACATCTTCATGTTCCATTTCGTGACAATATAACAATGTATGTTATAACAATGTAACAATGTATTGCAAAAAAAAAATTATATAATATATATAAAATTGAACATGAAGCAATTCACATACAAATATGTTAGTATACCCTGCCTAGATATCTCTTTTGATGACTGTACGTCATACAACTGTCAAAGAGTAAAACAGTATGACTATGACAGTTGTTATTGGAAATATGCGGAAAATTTAAATTGGTAGTTTTGGGCTTATTCCTGAAATCCCCTTTGGCAATCCCCTTCAATGGGATTTTATGAACTTTTTGTCCACAAATCCCCATTGCTATCTAGGTTAATGTATATTTAGCGACAATAAGAAATATGTATTTATATAATTTCAATCACAAAAATCATCAATACATCTATCTAAGTTAGATTTCCGCAGGATTGGTCCGATTTCCAAAATCAGATGAATCCGGGGCAAGTCTAACTAGAAAGATATTTCTTATGGTTATAATTATGAAAATAATTACTTATTATTATGGCGAATCATATTTTGATCAAGATATTAATGGGGATTTGTGGACAAAAAGTTCATAAAACCCCAATGAAGGGGATTGTCAAAGGTGATTTCGGGAATAAGCGTAAATTTGGTAGACAAATAATTTCCCTGACTTTACAAGGTGGATGACATGGTCAAGGTAGCAAAGAAGAATTAGATGCACAAGACCTAAGGTTGGAAAGAATGGCGAGCAGTGGAGGAGGCTGGAGACTCAACATTTGGTGAATATGGGTTTTTCCAACCATCATCATCCAGCCCAGCCTTGTCCCAGCTATATTGGGGTCGGCTTCCATCTATCCGGATGCAGCTGAATACCAGTATTTTATATGGAGCGACTGACCTGCACAACCTAGTTACTGGGTAATACGATATCCCTTGGTAAGACTGGTTGTCAGACTTTCGGGATTTTGGCAACCCGTAACTACTGTCAAAGATCCACGAATGACACTCGGGAACAACTGCTTAGCGTGCTTTCCGCGCTGCGGAGGGGTCTTTGTATATAAAGATGGTCACCCATCCAAGGATAAACCACGGCAAGCGTAACTTAACCTGGTCGATCGACCCGTGCGGTTGTTATTATGAAGCCACAAGCATTTCAGGTTTTTCTAACAAGAAAGAAAAAACCGGACATTGGCGTGTTAGACCGCGCACAACGAAGGGTTCCGTAGTTGGGATGAATTTATCCCAAGAACAAACTTAACTTTGTAGTTGACAAAATTTTCTTCCATAAGTACATCCGTTTACGTCACGGTCAATACTCCAAGTTCAAAGTACGTAAGTTTGTATTCGAATTTATTTGTGATAAAACTAAAAATTTACGATTTACGGACTTTTTCCTTTTTTTTTGTGTTGCGAGACCTTGCTTCTTGCCTAATTTCACGATTCTAGGTCAACGGGAAGTACCCGGGTTTTATTTTATTTTATTTGATAGGAATAACAAACAGCAGTATATTACACAGTAGGCATACAATATATAACTTGCAATAAAAGTAACAAATACACTACTCAAGACGTTATCCACAGATTACCATACAGAATAGCTAGCTGTTAGCAGAGCAAGTTAAAAAAGCACTTATATTACTTATTAACTATATATTAGGGCTATGATCTCTTAAAATAGTCATAATTTCACTCTTAAATACAGCTTGGCTGAGAAACATAATATCAGTAGAGCCAATCTGTTTATTATAGGTGTCAACCAAACGATGTAACGGCGAGCGAACGCCTGAGTTAGTTCGACAAAATGAAGTAGCAAATAGGTGTCTTGAACGAACCTCACGACCGATTATAGTACGAGGGATCAGGTAGCACAGACTGTTCACAAGATCAGTACAATCAAATTTATAGCGGCATATACTAAACAGAGTCATCATTTCAAGAAGGGTGCGACGGGATTGTAGGGACATGAGGTTATATTTTACAAGCAATAATTTATAGGTCATTTTGGTTTTACAGCATCTGTAATGCATGGAACGGAGGTACTTACGTTGAACCAACTCAATGATGTCAACGTACTTTTTGTAGTAAGGGTTCCAAATGGGTACTGCGTTTTGATTTATTTGCAAGTATCAAACTATTATGTTAAATAAATAGCCGTATTTTTTATTATTATTAATCAGTTTATTTCAGATAAAATAAATCCATAAAATTACAAATTACAAATAATATTTTTACAAATTATCAAAATAGAGAGAAATAAATGAAAAAAAAAAAAAAAAACAAATACAAAATACAAAATGAAAATACAAAGCAGTCAAACAATCAATTATAAGTACCTACCTATTGTGTTAGTAAAAAAAAAAAAAACATTATTCTTATGCACTATGTCAACACCCATCAAGATATGCATCCATTTATTCTGGATAGGGCAATCCGCACGAGATACAACCATCTGCAGGATACTGTTGCTACTGCCTCGCACGCGCTGCAACAAAGAGGCCACTTTCTTCCGTATCACCGCATGAAAGCCGTCCGTTCGCGCCTCCGCAAACATTCCGGACGCACTACAATAGCGAGGCCGCCGCATCAGCATCCTGAAGATGTTGTTGTATTGGACACGCAGAGCACTAGCAGCCCGGCGAGTAAAGCTCACCCACAGACTGCTCGAGTATAACGATTGGCAGTACGCCTTAAAAAGAGTAGTTTTCACTGCCCTCGAGCAGCGAGAAAACCTGCGTGCAACCATATTCCCCCTTACCGCCAATGCTCTGCGCTCCCTCTCTATGTCCACGTCATCTTGCAACTCTTCTGTCACAATGTGCCCCAGATACTTGAAGCTGCTCACCACCCGCAGAGCCGCACCATTAAGCATAACAGGCGGAACATGCACTGGACCACGCTTTCCACTCTTGAAAACGAGCACATCGCTCTTCTTGGAGTTATACCTCAGTCCATGTTCCGCCGCGTACGCCTCACAGATTGACACAAGCCTACGCACCGCCCCCACCGACGGTCCCAGCAGTACCATGTCGTCCGCATAACTGATGTTATTTACGCTCACTCCGTCTACAAAACAACCCACATGAGTACTTCTGAGCTCGCCGATGAGGTCATTAACATACAGATTGAATAACAGAGGAGAGGTTATTCCCCCCTGCCGCACGCCACACTCCATGCCATATGCATCAGATAGCGCACCAGCCCATCTCACCTGGTTCCTCTGACAAGTGTACCAATGGCGCAACACGGAGATGACTTCAGCCGGCACACCAATTCCAATTTGGCCCACAGCTTATTATATAGCACCCTATCAAAGGCCTTGGACAGGTCCAGGAAGCACGCATACACCGGCGTCTTCCTCCCCGTGTAGTACCCGACAGCCTGCTTAAGACACAAGATTGCGCTCTCTGTTGAAAGCCCACCCCTGAATCCAAATTGGGCATCATTTAGCTTTATGTGCTGCAGGAGAATGTTGTTAAGCAAGCTGTCAAGCACCTTAGCCATTATTGTGGCCAGTGAGATGGGCCTATAGTTTTCTTTATCTGACATGTCACCAGTCTTATTGCATTGACTTAGAAGCTTGATTTAGAGTTCCAAGGCACCGTAGACTTACGTATTTAATAATAAATTAATATCAATTTGACACCTCCACGCGTTCCTGAGAAAATGAGTCTCGACAGACAGACAGACAGCCGGCCGGACAGAAAACGAAGTGATACTATAAGGGTTCCGTTTTTTCCTTTTGAGGTACGGAACCATAAAAACAGTCAAGAGGTGTCGTAAGACACCCGGTTGGAACGAAGTTCGTTTCGATTTTGCACACTTGGTGTTAGTACGGGGAGCAATAAAAAAGCGGACTGTATCAAAACTAAGACTGGTATATTGTCGTCTAACAATACAAATAAGTACCCGGACAAAAAAAAAAAAAATTACGTTTATCGAGGCGTCCGTCGCGGTGGAGTCCGAGAAGCGAGTGCCCCTCGGGCTGAGCCGTGTGTCCCCGCTGCGCCGCGCCTCTGCTGGTGGGCGGTGGCGCGTTGATCACGCAGCTTGCTCGTGACGACCGCGCACGAGGTGTTGGATTCGATTCCCAACACTTGGCGATTTGCGAATGCTTGGTGAATTTTGTCACACTCGTTACGTAACAAAAGTGACGTACCTGTCAAAATGTTAAACTTTTATCGGTCTAAGGAACTTCGTTCCAAAAGGCTGCAATCACAGCTATATCTTACAACAAATATTCTACAACCAAAAGCAAAAATGCTCTTCCAACTATTTAAATCAGCCAGGCATCCAAACCCGCCAAAAAGTAAGCAAAAATCCAACAAACTCGGTCTTTTATTTCTGAAACCAGGAAAAACAGCAATGTACGGAAAATCGTCGGCAATAATAGAAAGGAACATTTAGATTCATGAATGCGGAGATCGCATCTGCGTAATAAAATAAACTGGAGTTTGAACACACGTATACCGATGAATAAATAAATAACGCGACCGGTGTGTACAACCTACATGTTTTTGTTTTATTTGATGCATAGGCCTGGTTTGATGAATTCTCTTTACCTTGTTCAATGATGTAGATGTATGTGTAATTATGTAGATGTATATGATGTGTGTGATGTTGTGTGTGTATTGTTGATTTCAACAGCACGTGTAGCATGATGACATTTTGTCAATGGAAGAATAGACAAAACTACGCATTGCTATGCTTAGACACGTAGAATGCGTACATTCCTACTATCTGCCATTTGTCTATTCTTCCTCGTCAAAACCTGTTTCTATCGCAGTCATGCTAATAGTCCTGTACGTCGATTCTGTAATATTCAAACAACAACTCGCATCTCACATCGCTATTCACTCTCACTCGTAAAATAGATACTTTTTACTTGACACTTTGAATCTGTAGTGCTATTCTGTAAATATCTCACCGTGAAAACATAAGTGAAGTGGTCTTAAAGTGAGCTGTCAATAGTGTCAACCCCTAGCATCAGGTGGAATGACGGCTCACTGCACACTCACTGCACCTAAGTTATCACGGTGAGATGTTTACAGAATAGCACTACAGCAGTGCTATTCTGTACAAATCTCACACCGTGAAAACCTAGGTGAAGTGAGTTGTCATTCTACTTGATGCTAGGGATTGACACTATTGACAGCTCACTCCACGCTCACTTCACCTAAGTTTTCACGGTGATATTTGTACAGAATAGCACTGCTGGTTCGAGTATGAAGTGAACGTCGAAGTGACGGGGGAATTACCTTACTGAATGCCACTTCTTACGTCATCTCATACTTTATCTGTCAAAATCTCACAGTCAGTTTAGTTCGACTCGCTGACACGCTCGCAAGGGTAGCGCTAATTATCGACCGACATAGTTCGAATTATCAACCGAGTTTTTAGAATGCCAATCAAGAAACTCACAGCGGATTCAGATTAGAAGTTTAGAATGAGGTCTTACAGAATCACACGGCTGTTTTTGTCTTTGAATGACATGTTCATAAACACGGTGTATATAGTGTAAAGATAAGCAGCCTGTTCCTTGCTTTGCTTTGCAAAAAAACTTATAACTATCCTAGTAAATAGAAGACACCGACAGCTGCAGCACTCATTCTCAAGAACATAAAATCGCCTCTTTGCGACAAAAACGTGACATTTCTGAAAAGATGTTTTTATTATTATTCCATAATTGAATTTGCGATTGTAGAATCTTTTTGTGTAGGTACCTATTTTTAAAAGTTTGTTAGATAAATTTTCTAACGTAAAATTAAAAAATATAATAAAAACAGGCCAAGCGCGAGTTGGACTCGCACTTGGCCGAAGGGTTCCGTAAGTACCATTATCTATAAAAACGGCAAAAAATCACGTCTGTTGTATGGGAGCCCCCTTAAATATTTATTTTAGTTTGTATTTTAGTATTTGTTGTTATAGCGGCAACAGAAGTACATCATCTGTGAAATTTTCAACTGTCTATCTATCACAGTTCATGAGATACAGCCTGATGACAGACGGACAGGCGGATGGACAGCGAAGTCTTAGTAATAGGGTCTCGTTTTAACCTTTCGGTACAGAACTCTAAAAATAATCTTTAAATATGCAAATTCCTGTGAAATTACCAACACTTTTACACAACAAGAGAAAATTTATAGTCAAAATATACGTTAGCCATAAAAATAGGTTAAACTTACCAAGCTCTAAGCTAATAAAAACTTTTTTACAAAAAAATACAACCGACTTCCAAAAACAACTACTAAGTTTTTTTTTAAATAACCCAATTTCTGACAGTTAGTTGCCAACAGTACCCCATCACCCTTGAGGCTTTGCACCCAGTTTCAAAACAACCTGTATAGTGTAACAACTAAGTAGCCTTCTTCCTCTCTCCTACTTTTGCTGTGCTCGACAGGGTCCACAATCATCATATTTTTGTGAAGCCTAATACCACCTGTTCATATGTGTAAGCAATAAATATGTTGAGTATTGATTTACGTACTGTTTGAAAGCATAACACTGTTTGTCCACCGCAGCGGGAACGGATAACGAGACAACAGATGACGGCGCCGAAGTAGCGTCAGTACATTTACTGTGGCCGAATAATCTCGTTTCTCGATGACGTCCCGTTCTCGGTGCGGTGAATAGACGGCCTAAGTGCTGTTGGGAAATCAATTATTCATATTATTAATTACTAGCACTTCCCGCGTGGCTTTGCCCACGTTGATGTCGGAAAATATTCCACGGGAACGTGCTACGAGGAATTCCTTCCTATTTTTTTTTTTTTTTTTTTTTTTTGTGAATGGCATCTCGTAGTGTGACCATGAGAGGTCTCGACTACTTAACCAGATTTTCCTGTGGGTGCCTTTAAGCGAGCTCAAAAGCCTCCAGCCAGGGGGCATATACTAACTAAACTTATAAACTAAACGACTGCGCACTAAGGGCACCCCCTGTGGGATACGGACCTCGGCTTAGGGAGTCGTTGTCATTAACAATAGAACAGCAAGGCAAAGCAATAGGCTGGATAAAGTTGGGGGAATTATTATTAACAGGGGAGTTTAAAGCTACAGGCTCAGCTACGCCACCAGCTGGCTCGATTAAACCGATCAAGGAACATGAATTGACATTTACATTTACGTTAGATGGTCTTAAACGCGGTGGGCCTCGGCGGCGAGGCCGGAATGTAAATCTGTGTTTGTGTTTATAGACAGTGCTAGTTTCCCTACTACTTTCCTGGAGAAGGGTGATAGGGTGATGACCCTCCGTCCGCGACATGCCCTCACTGAACCCGATGGGGTTCAGTGAGGGCATGTCGCGGACGGCGGTTCCTACTGATTCTACTGGGGACATAGCTAGCGGACTCGACAACCAAGGGGTTGCGATGTTTCACGGCGGAATCAAAGAAACGCTTGGAAAGGCGTTTCAAGTACCGGATGGTCGGGACTTTAAGATCTAAGTGAAGGTTTTCGTTCCAAACGAACCAAGGGGCTCCCGTTACCTTTCGGAGGAAACGGTTCTGAAGGGTCTGCATCCTATGGATGGTGCGGGGCTTTACGTGCGCAAAGACTGGGCCCGCATAGGTCATGATAGGTCGAATGCACGCTGTGTAAATACGCAACTTGCACTTAAGGGACAACTTGCTGCGTGCATTCAGAACGGAGTGTAAACAACTGAGAGCAAAGTAGGCCCGCAAACGAACCTGCTTTATGTGCTCTGAAAATGTTAAGTGGCTATCGAGCGTCACACCTAAATATTTGGCTCGCTTCTCCCAAGGGATCTGCTTGCCAAACATGGTTATCGGCCGAGGCGGGGCGGGGAGCCGATTACGCCGTCTCGTAAAGAGTATGGCTTGGCTTTTATCGGGGTTGACTTCGATTCTCCACTTTCGAAACCACTTGCCGAGGGCATGTACTGCGGTTTGGAGAGTGCGAGCGATCGAGTCAGGGCAAATTCCTTTGGAGAAAATGGCCGTATCGTCTGCGTACAGCGCCAACTGCGCCTTTTTACTCTTCAGGATATTGCTGGCGAAGAGGATGAAGATAAGGGGGGAAAGCACAGAGCCCTGAGGGATCCCTGCGCGAATAGGGTGGGGAGAGGATAGCGCTCCTTCGATACGATAGCGACAGGTGCGATTTGACAAAAAGTCTCGTAAGATGAGCACGAGACGATCTGGCACACCAAGATGGTAAAGCTTATATAATAAGCCGTTGTGCCAGACTTTGTCAAGCGCTTTCGCTATATCGAAGAAGACAGCACCCGTCATCGCACCGCGTTGGAATCCAACGCTAATGTGCTCGACAATACGGTGGACCTGTTGCACGCAATAGTGCTGGGTTCGAAAACCAAATTGCTCGTCGGGAATGAGGCCCTTTGTCTCGGCATAATCTCTGAGACGCTCATAGATTTTGCCGAAAAAGTTGAGCAGACTGATAGGCCGGTAGCTAGAGGGCTCGCTCTTAGGCTTGCCGGGCTTACGGATACCGATAACGGTACCCTGTTTCCAGGCGTGAGGAAAGATATTATTACTCATGGCAGCATTAAAGATGATAGTCATGAGCATAATCAAGCGGGCAGGGAAATGTTGGAACACCCTATTGGTGATTCCATCTGGACCGGGGGCTTTACAGTCTTTAGACCCTTGATTATCTCGTGCACCTCGTCTGGAGTGACGGGAGGCAAGGTATAATCAGGGTCCTCAACGGGGGGAAAGGAGGCTCTACGTTCGACTTCAGCGTCAACCTCAGAGAGGTGGGCTTCGTCTACTGGTTGAGAGCTGGGTGAGCATTGGGCCTCAAGACTATCGGCAAGGCATTCTGCCTTGTTGATATCATCGAAAGCGATGGAATTGTCTGGGCGTACGAGTACTAGGGGGGGCATAGAGACTGACTCTGTGGTCTTAAGTTTCCTCTGGAGTTGCCAGAAGGCAAGATGAGTTGGCGCGAGCTCACTCAATATCTTGTCCCAACCGGCGGAACGCAGTTCCTCTATGCGTTTCTTTACAGATTTCTGCAAATAGCGCATATGGACTTTGTTCAAGCGGCAAGGAAAGCTGCTTATTCCTTGTCTACATTATAAAGGGAACCTCTGTGCAAAATTTCAGCTTTCTAGATTCAAAGATTCAAGGGTTTGGGCTGGGCGTTGATGAGTAAGTCAATCAGTCAGTCAGTCAGGACTTCTCTTTTTATTTATATGTGTATAGATAGATAGATTAAAGTACTAAACAAAAATCGGTTTCATCATGAAAAATACAATGGTCTAATTATTTTAAAATTTAAATTGCTTACAAAAATTAACAGTAAAACCAATACCCAAATAATATAATTAACAATCAACGCTGCATTTTGTTTGCATACCAATTGTGACGTTATTTCCGTATTTATTGTGTTAACACTTCCGGTAATTAATTTGGAATTGTAAATTAGCAGATACAAATTTAATTTTGTTAAGCTCATGATCATTTTACCTAGTATATGGTGTAGATTTTCATAAGTTATATCAACATGGTATACGTAATTACGTAGATCAATTCTGTTTCCTTGTAAATTTTGACGCTTAAGTGCCTATAATGTGCCTCTATTTGAAATAAATGATTTGACTTTACCATGTTTATTAGAAAATTTAGTGCGTAGACTCTGTTATGGATCGTTCTGTTAATCGCAATCATGTGAGATCATGTATTCCTTTCTTTAATTCTTAATTCTACACTTATAAACTTTTTTAACAAAAAAATACAACCGACTTCCAAAAGCAATACTACAAAGTGAAAAAGTTTTTATTTTTCACTTTTTTTATGATACCTACCCCACACAAATTCTACCTGCAACTACCTGCAAAAGAAATTAGAACATCATCCACATAAAAAGTGGGGAAAAAATACGTATTATTGAAGCTAACTCAAAAACTACCCAAGAAATGTTAATAATTTTTTTATGGGACCAACTTTAAGGTATACTCTTGGAAAAAAAAAATTGGATTTCTCTTTAATCAGTTATGCGTGGTCATACATAAAAAAAAACAAATATGCGTGTCGACTTGAGTATGTCCTCCACTTTGGAATTAAATTAAAGCTAATTTAATTTTCTACAAATTCTTTTTGATGACTTTTCTCTAGGACCATTAGTTCAGCCGGTACGTGTCTTGGCAAATGACCCTAATCTTTCACTTTTTGGAAAAAGTGCCCATCTTTGATTAGCTATATCTGCGCAACCAACGAGTGCTTGAGTTGGGCTCAAATTGCACCAAATTTAGTTTTCTTCACAAAATTATAGAACAAAGATACAAAATTTTTCAAAAAAACTGAAACAAGTGCCAGAATTTCGCAGTCTTTCGAGTACCATGGGAGTAGCACAAGGTTTTCAGCGTTGCAAACTTGGGTAAAGACTTACTTTCAGGGGACCTAACAACATATAAAAAAAAACTTAGTTACATGCCCGTTTGTGATGTTGGATGTTGTTATTGACTGAGCTATTACTTCTACGCGACCACGCAGTACCACAAAATTGTCATCCCCGTATTTAAGTACCCACCTAAGGTTAAAATACCCCACTTACCCCAGTGAGTGATGAAAGATAAGCCAAGTATTTGACAACTGAAAGACAAGATAGAATTGAAGGCAGTCTGAATAGTAAGTACAACAATTGAATTAATGGACTGACAATAGCATTAGACATTCCAGTCATTTATCATTCTTGTTAGACTGTAATTTAGAATAATTACTGTCCAACTTAATGCTTCTTAATTAACTGAATACTTAATGTAAGAAATGGTAGTCCCGGTTTTAGAGATTGAATTGTGTCCTTATTGATTCAAACTCGGTTGCTAGGTATATAATATGTTTTAGGTAGAAGCTGACTTATTCCTTGTTTCTCGATGGGTGGGAAAGAGATGTACTTATAGTACAGCCACATTTTATGTTGTTGCCAGTTTTATGTTTAAGTCCCATGTAATAGGGAGCCTATTTCATTTCATTTAATTTCGTTTATTCAATAAAAATGTTACATTGTGTCTGAATGTGTTACAAAAAATTAAAAATAAATATTAAAAAAAACAAAAAAAAAAAAATAAAAAAAAAACATAACATAAGTCGATTAATAAAAAATAGAAAAAAAATACCATCACTATCTCAAATTAAAATAATAAAAATCACAATAATAAAAACAATGTCAACATAATAAGAAATAAAACTATTAAGTAACTAATATATGCTAAACTATTACTAATTTTAACTAATTATGTAGACCAACAATAACACAAAAACAATGTTCAATGATAATTAATTGAAAAAAGAAAATCATAACTACAATTTCAATTCATTCGTTGTCAAAAATTCAAATTATTTACTTACCTAAAACTAATTAAAATATTTAAACATGTCATACCAAAAAAATATTATTATTTTAAAATGTCTTTGACATATCTCAGGACCCTGGGGTCCCGGACCTTTGGAAGGCGTACGAGGGGCCGAATCCAACTAGCAGAGGCCCCTTAGACAATTTTAAATTATGAGGAGGCACCATAATATTATTATGATCATTATCATTACTTCGTTTATTAATTTTTCTTCGTATCAAATACATTTTTAAATATTTCTTAAAAAATATATAAAAAAACATTTAAAAATATAAAAAATAGTAGCCCACCGGTATCAGGAAGAGGGTCCAAGCTACCGGCGGTCAGAACTCCAATGAGAGGAACCTCCTAACAAGAAGAAGTAGAAGTACTGCTTTCTGAATCAAGCCCTTGATCCAGCCACCTAACTTGATCGAGCCTCCTTAGGTGTTGGTTGAGGCGCTTGGCAATTAAACCATTGGCTGATACAACTATCGGCACAATGATTGCTGAGTCCACATCCCACATGCCGACAACCTCGCGAGCCAAGTCAAGATACTTGATTTGTTTATCTTTCTCAGCTTTCACGAGGTTCCCGTCATGTGGGACTGTTATGTCAATAATCATTGCGCGCCGCTCTATTCGATCCATCACCACTATATCAGGCTTATTGGCAACAATAGTCCTGTCAGTGATGATGAATCGATCCCAGTACAATGTGATATTTCTATTTTCGAGAACTGGGTCGAACACATACCTGTAGTACGGCACTTCTAATTCCACAAGGCTGTATTTAACAGCAAGTTGCTGATGGATAATCCTGGCTACAAGGTTGTGTCTATGCAAGTACTCTTCGTTAGCTAGACGAGAACACCCGGAGATAATGTGTCGAATTGATTCTCCCGGTCGGTGGCATGCCCGACAGATGTCAACCGTTCCGTCTTTCACAATAAATCTCCGGTAGTTGTTCGTCATGCTAACTTCGTCCATAATTGCACAGACAAAACCTTCGGTTTCCCTAAAGAGGTCACCGGAACGCAGCCAGGCTACGGACGCTAGCAAATCTACATCAGGTCCATGTAGGGCCCGGAAAAAGCGTCCCTGAAGCTCCTTACTCTGCCATACCTCCCTGCGATCGTTAGTGTTAAGCACTACAGGTTTGCGCCAGTTCTCTTTAGCCAGGGAGAGCAGGGTGAGGCCCTTGTCCACCGCGACCACATCTCGATGCATCCCCACGTCGGTTACTAGGAAATATTCCCTGAGACTGCATATCTCGCGGTTGTGGAGAGTCTTAGCGTTTATAAAGCCTCGGCCTCCACACTTTCGCGGGATATACAGTCTCATTACCGATGACCGTGGGTGATGCATTCGATATGCAGTCAACAGCATACGGACCCTCCGATCCAGGGCGTAGAGTTCAGTCTGAGTCCATTTGAGTACGTCGAAAGAGTAAATCAAAACCGGCATGATCCAACCGTTGAAGGCACACACCTTGTTTCCGCCTGATAAAAGACTATTAAATACTTTCTTCAGGCGGCCAAAGAAGCGCTCTTTCAACGATTGCTTCATGTCAGCAACGTTGATGCCCAACGCTTCCGACATACCCAAATACTTATAGGTTTCGGATGCGGAGACGGTTCTAAGGTTTATGGATTCCGAGAGTTGGGTTCCCACGGATTCCACAATCTCCCCTCGCTTTACATGCATGACCGCAAATTTGTCCACACCAAATTCCATCCTGATGGCGCTACTGAAAGTTTCAGTTACTTTCAGTAGCTCCATCAGTTGCAAATTGTTGGGGTCAAAGAGTTTTCGGTCATCCATGTAGAGGAGGTGGGATAAAACCTGACCACCACTCCTCAGCCGATAGCCTAGACCTGGATCCTTCAGCAATGTGCTTAGAGGATTCAAGGCTAAGCAGAACCAAAACTATCGCCCTGAAATATGCCTCGCTCGATCCTTATCGGTTCGCTATTCCTCTGGATATTTCGACATCCTGGAGGATGGTCCTTCGCTATGAAGGACCGTCCTCCATTGCCCCATACACGACATCAGGAAGGTGCGCAGAGTTGCGTCAATCATCATCATCATCATTATCATTATTATTATTTAAAAAATATATATTGCTGTCAATCGGGCACAAATCCAGACTCCGGGTGGCTACTGAGAAATTTCAGATCGAAAAACCCAATAACACTACCCGACCTTGGAATCGAAGCCAGGTCCTCATGCTCAACAGTAGCGCTTGTGACTTATGTACCTATATAATTGTAGGTATGTACATATAGCTTGAACAAAAACTAAAAGTGTAGTTATAGCACCCTACACCCTGTTTTCTTCAAAGTTCGTTATTGTTACTAGCGACCCCTACCCGCCCCTGCTTCGTACGGGTGCAATGTTGACATGACGTCAGAACGTAGAGATTTCGGAGCTATGTCTTATAAAAAAAGCGGCTAAGTGCGTGTCGGGTCACGCGCAGTAATAGGGTTCCGTAGTTGCACAATAATGCGGACTAAGAAGAGGGCTTTTTGTTGTTTCATGAATATTTGACTATTACTCGTAAACTTGAAAGCTTTTAACTTCGTTATACTCGTATATAGTACTACTCGTACCGTGAATTTTGTCACCCATCCAAAACTAACCGTTTAGTTGGCAGGGGGGGGACACTTGACTCTAACAACAATTAGCACTTTAAAGCATAATATTTCAGAAACGGATCCCTAAATCGAAAAATTGTTTTCACAAACCCGCAATATTTTTGAAAGACCCATCCAACAACACCCCACACCATGGGGTTATCGAGAAAAAAAAACATCCCCACTTTACGTGTACAGAAGGTACCCTAAAAAAATGTTCTTTCATGATTTTAGTTTACCACTTTGTCGGCGTGATAAATATGTATATCCTTGCCAAATTATAGCTTTCTAGTACTAAAAGTCTCTGAGCTAAGGTGCGGACGGACAGATGGATGGACATAACGTAACTATAAGGGTTCCTTGTTGACTACGGAACCCTAAAAACCGCTACCGCTGGATGCGAGAAGCACGGGACCGGCCGAAGTGAAGGTGCTTGGGGGAGGCCCGTGTCCAGCAGTGGAAGTATTTCGGCTGAAATGATGATGATGATGATTTATGATACACATAAACCTTTTGAAATAAATGCTTAGAAGTTTAGAAGTTAGAAGTTTAGAAGAACTAAGCAACCACAAAAAAAAAAAAAAATATGTAGGTATTTATAGATAGTGAACGTACCTACAATAAAGTGTAGGTATTTTATCTATCTAACCCGGACTTTCCTTTTCTGCTAGCCCTACAGACTTCTGATAACATCATTTACAGAATTACACTTCTTTTTTGGGCAGTCGTGTACCTAATTAACAGAAGTCAGCTGTTAAAAATCTAAATGTAACAAAACGTTCACTGCAAATTTTGTATCAGCGCTGTCTCCATTCCTGCAACAGAATAATAGCCAGCATATCAATTAGCACAAAACTCGGTGGTTGGATATTAACCAAAAGACAAATTACCCATTTTCACGCTTAGCGCCCGTAAATTCTTGTAGGTGGTCATAAATTAACATCAGTCCCATTTAAGGAATACTCCTGTTTCCTCCGGCCATTGAAACGTTAGTTTTTTATTTGCTTCTATCACGATTTTTGTAGGATCGGCTAATATGGAAAATGGAAGTGGAATGTGGCTGTTTCGATGCATAAAACTGTGGAGAACAAAGGAATTATGAATTAGGACATTGAATTTATGAGACAGGAAATAGTGTTACCGAATCATAGTTCGTAAAATTTAGGTGATAGTTATTTTACAATTTTTTTAGAAGTGACAAAGCAATCAACTATATCCTGAATTTGATGATTTTATAACAGAAAATACTATTTTAAGAGGATACATTGAAGCGTGGTTTGTCTCGATGTGTAAGTGAAATAGCGTTAAGGCTGTCTGGTTTGACGCGCGAGATAGAAGATGCTCACGGGCACCGGAACTAATCGCGCTTCGGCTATCGCTATACTTAAATTATTTTTTAGCTTAATGAGTTTTTAACATATTTAAATACCTTTGATTTAAAGCAAATTTTACTGCACAGTAAGGAACTGTTTACTTGTAATCGTTTAAAACAGAAAATGGACGGTGCTACTTTGGTTTTTTTTATATTGAAAAAAATTCAAATAATCATGTTTCGGTTATAGTACAGTAGTAGACAATATATTCAAATAACATTATATGGAACCCCTAAAACCAAAGGTTCCTACTCCTAGAACCAAAAATTTGTAGACATGTGACATTTACCAACCCGCACTGGGCCCGCGTAGTAGATTACAGCGCACTTTCTCGAAGAGAGGAGGCCTGTGTGCCAGTAGAGGGATCATTATTAGGCTGTTATTCATCCATTGATACATTAATTTTATAGGAATTTTAAAAACACAAAGTTTATCGATATTTACCCCTTAAAATACGAAAGCTGTTTCTGTGCATAAAATAAATATTAGAAACCTCCTCAAATAGGCCAAGCAATAAATACAAAACAGAATATGAAGTATTAGGTACGGTCAGCAACAGAAGTCAGTTAACACTGCTACTTTTTGACATCATCTAACTAAATAACACAAAATGATTCGATAAACTGCTTTTTTTTCGTTTTACTGTTGCTTTTTTTTTCGTTTTACTGTGAGTTCTTGAAATAAAGTACATCTGTTCAGATTTGAATGAAATATTTCGCTTAATAATTAAGATTAAAAAACTGCAAGTGTTTATCGACTTTTGTTGCTGACTGTACCAGAAATGCGTTGTCTAATTCAATATTTTAGAGTTTCCCATCATTACGTATTTCTTTTGTCAAAAAGTGAGCCGAGAAAATACGATTTTAAGGTCATTTGATCCAAATGGTCCCTTTTTGTTCCTTCTGTCTCTCTTTCAAAATTTTTTTGCTGCAATTACGGAACTTTTTATTTCCAGAACTAATTAGCGTCGTAAAACAACGTTTAAGGTTTTTACAATATTAAGAATTCTTATTTTTAACAGGGACAGGAAGGTTTTTCAGGGAGGGATTTTTTTTTTTTGACTTGTCTAAAAATTCTAAAAACGTCTGCCATCATCATCATCGGATGCAACTGAATACTGATTTAACATGAAGAGACTATACCAATAGGTTAAGGTCGCTTCCACGACTCAGTTACTGGGTAACACGATACCAAACGATTGATCTTTAGTTGATTCAATGATGCTAAACAAACTTATTATTTAAAGTGTTGCCGAGCTAAAAATAACGCATAAAAACAACTTAACAATTTCTCACAAATCGCTTCCTGAAATCGAGAGCAGTGATGGTCGTAGGTTCGAACCCAGGCAGGCGCTTTACTTTGTGTAAATTATTTCATCACCACTGCTCTCAAAACGGTGAAGGTAAACATCGTAAGGAAACCGGCATGTCCTAGAACCAAAAATTCGAAAACATGTGACATCTGCCAATCAGCACTGGGCCCGCTTGGTGGATTACGGCCCGCTCCCTCTCACCGAGAGGAGGCCTGTGTCCCAGCAGTGGGAACATTATAGGCTGATTATGTTATGCTTCCTGAAATCTCATGAAGAATTATCCGACTGGTGTTATTATTCGCACACACACCCTCATACACCTACTCACCACACCTTTTTCATTCACACTAGAACTAAGCACATAATTTATTGTTCCCCATAGTTTAAGTTCGGCTTACTTACCTGTAATCTTATAATAAATGGACGGATGAATGACCCCTGTAACACAGGTTCCACCTAGCATGGGGGTCATTGATTAATTCTCTGTGAACTTGTAAGTCCTACGTTGTAAATGCTGAGCATACCTAATTTTGCACATTACTTTTTGGAAAAAAAAAAAAAATTATTATTATTTTTATTTATTTGCAACGTCAGGAAACCCTTCCCCGTCAAGACTTCAGCTGCCGGCCGTTGTTTTCAAGATATTATGAACCTCTATGTGCAGGACGTCAGCGCCGCATGTACTGGAAGACGCCTACGCTCACACCGGGATAAAGCTGGATAAGCTTATACACTTCCTACACCCTTCGCGTCCAGCGATCACACCCATCCGACACATGCGGGCTGCGGGTATCAATACAATATCACCTATCTCTGATTTTCCCCGCATATTGGGCATTCATCAAATCAGATACACGCTAAGTTGCAGACCGTTTTTCAGTAATGAACAATATACTACTGATGCTTCATCTTCTCTGAAATCTGATATCATTTTCATCGACGAGTATGTTTCTATATTACTCCTGTATTCCTGTTTCAGCCATCTAATATTGAATATCATCAATATCCTGCCTTCAATATCAGAAGATTTGTTCATTGTGGGTCACATGTGTTGTACGCTGTATATATTTAGAAATAAACGTATTGGTATATGACTTTTGATACTTTTTGATATTTGGCAGAGGAAGAACATGAAATTGTGATTCTCTAGTAATCATCATTATGAATAAGATAGGTAAATGGATTTTTGTAAAATTCCCTCCTTATAAATCTTCAAAAGGCGTTGAAGATTAATGGTGTTGAGATAATGTACGGAGGTCCGTACATTTAAATTGGCCTCATAATTTTTAGCACTATAACAAAATATCCCGGGCTCCGTCGTCACGAAACCACGTGTTTATTAAAGGGGAAAGTCCACTAATGGACCCAGCTCGTTCGGAGATTATGTCCCCCAAGCGAAAAACGTCACTGAAACATGTCATTCCGAGACTAGAGTACTGCATATCACACCGTAGCGTAAATAATTATATATTTTTTGCTGTGGCTTTTGTTAAATAGAGTACCTATGATTATCGAGTGTTGTATGTTAACTTTTTATGACATAACATAACATCACGCTTGTATTCCTCAAAGGGTTAGGTAGAGGTGTCTTATGTAATAGGGGGCGATCCTATTACCATCAACCGGGCACAAACCCCGACTCAGGGCTGCTACTAAGAAATTCTTCATAGAAAAACCCAATAACACTTTGCCCGACTTGAGTACCAAACCCAGAACCTCATGTTCAGCAGTAGCGCTTGCGACCATTAGACCAACGAGGCAGTTAGATATTGTATATTTAATTTGATACTTTACTACAAACCTAATTGTTTGAGTAGTAGAGGAGCTCGTGGCTAAATAACAACAGCCACACGGGTCGATACATCAGGTTATGCTACGCTTACCGGGGTTGGTCCGTGGATTTGGCACGTTACGCCGTTGGTCCCGGCTGTCATTCGTGGGTCTTTGACAGTCGTTACGGTTCGTCAGAAGCCCGAAAGTCTGACAATCAGTCTTACCAAGGGGTATTGTATTATCCAGTTGCTGGATTATGGAGGTCAGATAGGCAGTCTCTCCATGTGAAATACTGGTATTCAGCTGCAACCGGTTAGACTGGAAGCCGACCCAACAAAGTTGGGAAAAGGCTACGCAGATTGACTACAAACCTAATTGTAATTTATTATTTATGCAAATTTTTACAAAAAAAAACAGTTCATCCAGTTTTGTATAATTAAACTGAGCACAGATGGTTTTTTGTTTGTGGATCAAAGTTTATTGAAATTATTAAATTGCATTCCTAATTAGTTTATACAATGATTAGATTTAGATCGCACCAATTGTGCCGATAACTAATAGTAATCAAATTGTGACATAAACTTAGGTACCTTGTTGGTTAAAATGAATAATTTCAGCACTTAAAAAAGAAAAAATATCTTTAATGATACAAAAATCTTTGACATTACTTAAGACTAGGATACATAACTTGGTTAACAAAGGTCAAACGGATAAGGTAAACCCTGACTCCTAAACTAGGTGATCCTGTGACTCAGGATTCAGTGTTCTGCTATCACTGTGGTACCAAAAACTTTATATAATATGTTGTGTTCTATCATTACAAAAATATTTCTTGACGTTGCAGGTTATCAAGTAGGTATGTATATTAAAATTAACAATGAAGGAATATTTAGGGAAACTTTTAACATGTATATGTATGTTCAAAATGATCTCAAAACTGAGAAAATTAAACTTTGTGTTTATTGGATATAGTTCTTGTCAGAATGACAGTTGTCGTGTACCTACTGTCTTCATTCTTAAACATTCCTTGTGTCATTGAGTTAATATTTCATTAGAGATTTTTGTTGTTTGTTTAGATCATTTTGAACTGTCTGTTCGTCCCGATATTATCGACGCTGACTGCCTACCTATCTATATTTTCATGATTCCTTCTAAGTGGCAGTTTATACTTACTATCATGATTTATCAATTATACAGACTCAAATAAAATTAGCTAGGGAAACTCCGCGGACGTAATAGATATAGATATCTAAACGCGACAAAATAAAAATAAAAAGATTTGATGGTTTGTTGTGGGGTCAAATAACCGCTGGTAGTGACAAACAGATTTTATCAACTCACAGTTCAAGTAACAATACTTGAACTGTGAGTTGATAAAATCTGTTTTATCGTGTTCAGATATCGATACCTATCGACAAAAAAAAAACACAAAAAAAAACTGATATTTCAAGTGACTACGCTGCCAGCGGCTAATTATAAGTATCCATCACGTCTGCGGAGTTTTGCTAGCTAGTTTAATTTGACCCTGTATACGTATTATAGGACAAGGTTACCAACCCTTTAGGAGTCTAGGCTCGAAATATAGTTTTTGATTTGATTTGAATTAAAACTTTACTTCTTAGGCATTGTGCCGGACGGGCGTGATCGATGGACACGATGTGTTGAAAGGAGGGTGTGTGCCTATCCAGGTGTATCCCTATATGAGGTTAGGCCTCCTAGTCCAAACGGCGCTGACGTCCTGCACCTATAGGCTCAGGATATCTGCAAGCTGGTGACCAGTAGCTATGTGTTGAAGTCTTGACGGGGAAGGATTTCTTGTTGATGAAAATAATAACAGCAGTTTGCTAAGTCTTCAGGAGATTTCAGGAGACGACTTGCGTAACTCTTCAGGAACAGAATGGCAATAAGGAGGTACCATTCCGATGGCTATGAAACTATATTTTTGTGTGCGTGTACCTCGAAACTTTACCTTATTGAGAGCCGCGAATCGTCTCCTGATTTTAACTTTATTTTGACCAGAATTTTATTATTAAAGTTTACAAAACTTGCTTATAAATAGCTTAATTATAACTATAATTATGACATGTTATATATTGCCATAATTAACATTAAATTACCCAACGATTGAGATACCTGTAATTCCTGTTACATTATTGACTGAAAAGATTTTACAGTGTAAACACAAAAAAGTTTATCATTTCGATTTTAAATTATTTTTCAAGCTAAGTTACTCGAAAACCAATGAAGCTATTTTAATGGATTAAACAGGTATCTTAAGCTGGTCTAATAACCTGAAACCCTATGAAAGTCACAAGATCACAGCTATATTTTTCAGGGCGTGACACGCCCTGAAAACCTAAATCGATGAAACAAATTAACAAAAAACAGCAAACTAACGTTTCCGACCCCTATAAATCCAATTAAGTAGGTTTTTCAGGAGGACTAGACCTCTACTAGTACGTCCAGGGCTAGGTCTTGATCTAGGGTACCTGGACGCACCAACAAAACTATAAATTTCGGCTATGTAGCTCACTTAATTGGAGTTTATAAGGGTTGTACTTACGATTTCCTTAAGAAACACTATTTATCACTGTTTTCAACTATAAAACACTATTAATATTTGATTTTAAGTTATTTTATAAAATAAAACTATATAAAACTGTTTGGTGACGCATCGTCGCGAACAGGCATGTTTCTTTACCTACGATTAATTTTCTATGATGTTACTGGGCAGATAATTTCATATAAATTCTGTTCCATTTTTGAATTTATTCGGTAAGTAGTGGCTATTCGGACATCGAGAAATAAACCCTAAGTATTGTTTTACAAAGTACCTATGTAATAAACTTTTAATCCAGAAAACACAGACTCGGAAAAGTATTGAATAATTTATTATATTACCTACGTTACAACACGGTGTGATATGCACCCCAGTTAACATTAGTAAGTACATAATGAAAGTTTATACCACCAACACAGTTTATTTCGACAGCAATGGATTACTGAAATGGCTTTTTAACTAATTATGAGTGAGTTATGATGATGAAATATATGATGTACGCAAGTAATGCTTCTCTTCTGTATGGTAAAAGGTTGAAAATGTTTTAAAAATGTGGGTAATTAACATTAATTACGAAAGTTATGGAAAACAGTATTTTTTGTAATAAGTTGGATTCAATTTGACAAAACTGCGAAGTACAATACTTTATAATTTCACAGTCATTTTTAATGTACCTACTATAACACCACCCATCATCACTCTCCTGCCCTTATCCTAATTTATTTGGGGTCGGCGCAACATGTATTTTTCTTCCTTACTTCACTATTAGTCGTCATCGCGGTAGTCACTCTCTTTCTAGCCATTACCATCTGTCATACACTCCATCCATCGTTTTTTTGTCTTCCCCTACTCGTATAGACATCCATATTCACACTCAACGCTTTGCACAAGTGGACCGAGATACCAGAAGACGAAACAGACTGGCATAAGCGCGCCATCAAGCGCTATGGCCCCAGAACTGGAGAGGCCGCCGAAATTACAGAACATAATACTCGGTTTTGGTTCTGCTGATTTTCAAGCCAACATTTTCCAGCTTCCGTTGCCATTTCTCCAGTCTGTTCTGGATCTCAGATCCATCTTCGCCGAAAATAATAATGTCGTCGGCAAATAGCATGCACTAGGGTGGCTCTTCCTGTATGACCGACGTCAGAGCATCCATAATCAACAGGAAGATGTAAGGACTTAAAGACGACCCTTGGTGCAAGCCTACAGCCACACTGAATTCGTCGGTGTTGCCAGCAGCCGACCAGACGTAGGTACAAAATTGACTGTAGGTACTCATAGCAGGAACTACCTATTTGTACATACTTCCCGGGCAAACCTTTCTCTTTCAAGGCCCACCACAAGACATGCATCATCTACTACATCACCCACGTAACGTAATATAGTTTTTTTCACAGTCCAAAGGATTTCAATGGAAATTCCTAATCCATTGCTTCATGTGTTTGACAAATTCATGTGCTCGACAACGTAAATAATGCAAAGAATGTTGTCGAATTGTCAAAATAAAAGGCGTTGCAATTGTGTGTCACGCAATTATCCCGCTGGTCGAATGTCATATTGCCATCAAAAACAAACATAAAACCGTTACCTACATTACGGCAAACAATATTAAGGTCATTAAATCCCAAAAAAACATAACACGCCATGGACCAATAACCAATATATCATTGGAACCAATAAGTGTACCAGCGTTGGATAAATGACGCCAAAAAGGCCTGTTATTGCATAACCCAGGTGTTAAGTATTGGGGTCCTGTTGAATTATTAGGCAAATCCCTTGAATACGTGCTTACGAGTACTTTTCCGTAAAATATATTTAAAGGGATATCACACATGTCACAATCATGAAAAGTAAACAAAGTATTTTTTACTTCTTAGAAAAAGTTTAATACAATTTAGTGCCGATTGCGATATAACCCCCATAATCGTAAAATACTAAAACGCTCTTACAAACCTATTTTAGTTAAAATAGTGTTTTGTCAATTTCTTTCGAATTTGGGTTTGAAGGAAGAAGACAAAATACTATTTTAACTAAAATAGATTTGTAAAGGCGTTTTAGTATTTTATGAATAAGGGGGAATTATTAAAAGCGAGGTGTGCTTCGTTTTCTTATGAAATTGTTGAATAAACCAAAAAACAACGTTGGTATTAAAATTAGAGTTGGGCAGGACATCCAGTTAGACGCAGAGATGGCCGATGGAGTAATGTTGTGACCGAATGGTGGCCAAGGTTGGGCCATGGAAACCAGGGCCGTCCAAAAGCGCGTTGGGTTAATATCGTCAAAGACGCGGGAAACACCTGGATGAGGGTCGCACGCAACTGGGAAGTATAGCAGAAGGAAGGGGACGCCTATACCCACCAGAGGGTAATTCCAGGCTAAAATGATGATGATAATGATTAAAATTAGGTAATTACTTTAATAAAAACCGGCCAAGTGCGTGTCGGAACACGCATAATGAAGAGTTCCGTAGTTGAGAAGAATTTATCCCAAAAACAAACTTAATAATTTAGATTTAAAAAAATTGTCTGCAATTTTTTCACCGACGTCGGTAAAAATCTAGCCAATAACATTCTCCTGTCTCAAGCCTCATCTACAGATGACCCTGTCTCCCCTCAACCCCCTGCCTCAGACTGTTCCGGAAACATACCCAACTCGCTCGTTATCCTAGAAGTAGATGAAGCGGACATTGAAACCACTATCCTACAGCTGCGGCCGGATTGTGCTACTGGATGGGATGGAATTCCATCTTCCCTCCTCAGAGAGTGCCGACGGGTACTGATCCCACCTATAACGCACATCTGTAATCGTGCTATTATTACTGGCGTGTTTCCTGATGCTTTGAAAAAAGCTATTGTACACCCGATTCACAAGGGTGGGGACAGAGACTGCGTCAATAATTATAGGCCCATATCGGTGTTGTCAGCCTTATCAAAGATCTTGGAGATAATTCTCTACAAATCGCTCATTCATTTTTTAAATCGCTTCAAAATGTTAGCCGACAACCAGTACGGATTTAGATCAGGTGTCTCTACAGAGAACGCAGTCTTGGATTTGACAGAGCAAGTAGTGGAAAACCTAGACAAAAGAAATAGATGCCTATGTATATTTCTAGATCTTTCCAAGGCGTTTGATACAGTTTCTGTCCCTATCCTCTTATCAAAGCTAGAACGAATTGGAGTACGAGGCACCGTCTTAAATATATTTAAAGACTATCTTTCCCAGCGTAAGCAATGTGTAAAAATAGGCGACTGTCTTAGCGAGGAACGTACAATCCTCTTTGGGGTCCCACAGGGGAGTATTTTAGGACCCTTGTTGTTTTTGGTGTATATTAATGACCTCTGCGCAATGTCGCTTCAATACACCAAAATTTATACATATGCAGATGATACAGCAGTATTTATATGGGGACAGAATTGGCAGGTGGTCAAGGATAGAGCTGAATACTCCCTTTCCAAAATAATGACATGGCTAAGACTAAATCTCCTTACACTAAACCTGAACAAAACACATTTCCTACCCTTTTCCTTGAGACCCAACACTAAACCCTTGCCTGACTATTCCATAACAGCTCATACTTGCGAGAACCGACTCAATTGTACCTGCCAGGTTATCTCTCGGGTAGAATCGGCAAAATATTTGGGAGTGCTGATGGATGATGGACTGAGGTGGGACAGGCAGATTGGATCGATCATTAACAGAACTAGGCGACTTTTAAATGTTTTCAGGACCCTAAGGGATTCTGCAACACTGGAAAATCTAAAACTAGTCTACCTAGCCCTATGTCAGTCCATTATCCAATACTGCATAACCGTGTGGGGAGGTGCAGCAAAGACCTATCTGCTGGGATTGGAGCGAGCACAGAGAGCTGTGCTCAAGGTTATGACCAAGAAACCGTACAGGTTCCCCACCTCACAATTATTGTCTGAACTTAAAGTCCTTAGTGTCCGCCAGCTCTATGTGCTCAAATCCATCCAAAGAAAACAAGGAATTGTTCCCTTACCCGACCCAAAAAAGCGTAGTAAATCCTCCATATGCCCTACTATACCCTGCCGCACCTCATTTGCCAAACACCAGTTTAATAGCTTAAGCAGCAAACTTTACAATCTCGCAAATAAAAAGCTAAACATAGCTGGAATGTGCCGGCGGGAAATGAAAAGGAAAGTAGCAGACTGGCTCCAAAAGATGGACTATCACGAAACTGAAAGTTTATTCACATTCCTAACATAATATTATGATATCTAAAACCCATACACACTGTCATCCATTCTTACTTGTTCCTGTCCTTACACACATTCAAAGGTGCGAACCAAACCAGACACTCACTCACTCCCTTGCACACACACAACAAACTTCCACCGCATACACACATAAACTCATCAACTCTCATAATTACACTCACAGACATCAAACACAAATATTTTTTTGCATTTTTACTTTCTTTTTGTAATTAATTTTAATCCCTACATATTTTATGTGTTTTACCTTCTTCTGTACCCAATGAAAGCTATTTTGACCGATATGTGTTACCAAATTATAGCAATAACTTTGGCTGTTAACTTCTACTGACACTCCTCTTAAATGCTGTTAGATTGGAAATAGAACCCATGGCTGAACGCTGACCCCCAAAATACAGGTCCAGGCCTAGTTTGGGGGTTAGGATCTGATTGTTACAATACATTAGTGTGCTATTATTTTAACTTGATTGCAACATGTATTTCCTAGTGTCAAATAAATATTTTTATTTTATTTTTTATTTTAATAATGGATCCCAAAAAAATTTTTTTTTTGTTTCATGAAACTACAAATTAACAATTTTTCATTTACTTGTGCTGGGAGACCTTGCTTCTTGGCAAATTTCATTATTCAAGGTCAATGGGAAGTACCCTAAATGTTTAGATTTACTTGCGACAGTTGTGAGTTGTGTCGCAAAATGGCCGTATTTTTATTGCGTTGACATAGAAGCTAGATTTTTTTTAAACTCTAAGGAAGCATAGACTTACGTATTTGATATTAATTTCAACTTGATATCTCCACGCGTCCTTGAGAAAAAGGGTCTTGACAGACTGAAATTTTTTTTTATGTGATAGAATTACAAATTAACATTTTTCAGACTTTTTCCTTTACTTGTGCTGTGAGACCTTGCTTCTTGCCAAATTTCATTATTCTAGGTCAACGGGAAGTACCTACCCTGTAGGTTTTGATTTACTTGCGACAGTTGCCGAGTATCAAAATGTGTCGCAAAATGGCCGTATTTTTAGGGTTCCTTAACCAAATGGCAAAAAACGGACGGAACCCTTATGGATTCGTCATTTCTTTCTATCTGTCTGTCCGTCCGAAACACAACCACTATTTTCCAAAACTATAAGAACTATACTGTTGAAACTTGGTTTATTCTGTGAACCGCATTAAGATTTTCATACAAAAATAGAAAAAAAAAAACAATAAAGTTTGGGGGTTCCCCATTCAAACTGAAACTCAAAATTTTTTTTTCATCAAACCCATACGTGTGAGGTATCTATGGATAGCTGAATACTTTGCGCGAGAGACACTTCCAAAGTGGTAAATTAGGAAGGCTGGCAACACTAGCCAAGGTGAAACTGTTCCGTGTTATTAAATTATATTTAATTACTTTTTTGCACCTAATACGCTCAAAACACTAATAAATACGCTAATTATACGGTAAAAGAGATGTACAAGTGTTAACTAAGCGAACAAAATCCTGTTTTTGGGTAAATAAAACAATAAGTTCCTAAGTAGTGACCGTTGGTGATTGAATTCTAAAAACAAAATAAAAGTGCATAGAAAATTAAATGCAGGGGAAATTACCAAGAGCGAGTGTAATTTATCAACAAATCACTAATAAAATTCTGAGAAGATAAAAATTTCAGTTGTAAATTTGAATTATGTGGTTTTGTATAATGTAAACAGCTGACCACTTATTAACATACCACCTTTCACCCTTGCTTCTTCCTATTTCAGGAAAAACAGGCACGGGGGTTCATGTATATTGATTGGACCTGGTTATAAATTCAAAGTTTTAGACGAAATTACAAAACACTCACTTATAAATATCATCGAGTGCAGTGCCATAGAACTTTTAAAACAAAAATTAATAGTTGTATGTATTTATAGACCTCCAAAAAATAATTTAGAACATATTGAAAAGTTTTTTGGTAAATTAAACGACATTTTAAGTCAATTTTGCTACAAATACAAATCAAAGAAACCAGTAATATGTGGTGACTTAAACATAGATATTCTTAAAAATAGTAAAATCACTACTGCTTATAAAGGTATTCTAGCAGAATTAAACTTGAAATTGGCCGTAAATTCACCTACCCGCTTAATAAGCAAAACTTGTATTGATCACGTGATCAAAAATTTAAAGGGATGTAAGTGCGACCTATTGGATTTTGGCCTCTCAAATTACACAGCACAATTTGTTACTTGCACAGTTCAATTTAATCCCAGAATTAATCATTGGTTTATAGAAAAACGAGACTATTGTTTAGAAAATATGGTAAAGTTTAAAAATTCTCTCAGTTCTCTTAAATTTGAAGAAATTTACCAAAGCCACGACCCCGAAAGTGCATTCAATAATTTTCATGAACTTTTCTGCCTCCTGTATAATTTATGGTTTCCCATAATGAAAATCAAACAGTCATTTAAAAGGCGGCCAAAATGGATAAGTAAAGGGGTATAACGTTGCTGTAAGCGAAAACGAACTCTGTTATGGAAATATCGGCAAACAAAGTCTGCTGAAGACAAATTAAATTTAAAATATACTCGTCTAGACTTAACCGAATAATTAAACAAACACAAAAGTCTCAGAATAACTACAACATAAACACTGCCTATAATAAATCTAAAGCTAGCTGGAATGTCATTATTAAGAACAAAATGAACATTCCAAAGAATTACATCTCGCAAATAACTGTTGAGGGGAAAATAATTAGAAATCCTATTGACATAGCTTACAATTTTAACAATTTTTATATTGACCAAGTAAAACCTATGACATCAATTAATGACAGTAACAATAGCAATACATATAAACCGACATGCTCACAAAATAATTAAATATTTATTAATCCCGTTACTCCATTTGACATCCACAAAATTTTACAATCCCTCAAAAACACAAACAGCACCGGCTTTGACGGCATAGCTACTAAAATACTAAAACACGTAATCTCTGTAATAAGTCCAGTACCGAGTCATATTTTTAATCTCTGCATAGAGCATGGTCACTTCCCAAATATTAAAAAAAAAACTATCATTAGGCCATTCTTTAAAAAAGGTGATAAAGATGATATGTCATGCTACAGACCAATTGCTCTTATACCAGTTTTTTCTAAAATTTTTGAAAAAATAATATATAACAACATATACCATTTCCTAGAAAAATTTAATATTTTAGTCACCGAACAAATGGGTTTTAGGAAAAATAAAAATATTAACAATGCAATTTACAACTTTCTTGAAAAAGTGGTCAAAAGTGTTGACAAAAAAGTGCCAGTCTCTGCATTATACATGGATCTAACCAAAGCCTTTGACTATGTCGACCATAGAATACTACAGAACAAGCTTTATGCTTATGGCATTCGCGGCAATGCCTTAGAGCTAATCATGTCATATTTAAGTAATAGGAAACAAGCCACATCAATAATGAAATTCTGCTTAATTAAAAAACAAGAAATTAATCATGTTTCAGACTACAGAGAAGTGATATATGGCGTACCACAAGGCAGTGTCTTAGGGCCCCACTATTCTTAGTTTATATCAATGATTTTCCTAAAATAGTGGACTTTCCAATGATTCTTTTTGCAGATGATAGTACAGCCATACTTTCTAACAAAGACTATGCTTCATTGGAAAATGACGTTAACACCACATTAGTACGCATTGTCGATTGGTTAAGAGCTAACAATCTTCTAATTAATTTACAGAAAACTAATTTCATGACATTCAGAAAAATAACTAAACTGACAGCAAACTTAAATATAAATTATGCCGAAACACAAATTAATGAAATTAATGTAATAAAATTCTTAGGTTTGAATGTCGATTACAATTTAAATTGGAAATCATATGTGGAATCTGTCTGCTTAAAATTAAACAAATATTCCTTTAAGTTATACATGTTAACAAACATTGTAAATTTATCCACTGTGATGACTGCCTACCATGCATATGTGGTATCCACGCTGAGATATGGTGTAATTTTCTGGGGGGAACTCGACAGATTGGGAGTCTGTCTTTAAAGCCTAAAAAAAGTGTATACGAGCAATGTGTAGACTTAAAAGCACTGACAGCTGTGAACCATATTTCAGAAAACACAAAATACTAACTTTACCTAGCCTTTACATTTATGAGATATCAGTATTTGTCAAAAGTAATATGCATTTGTACGAAACATTCCGAAGTGAAAACTCAGACTGTACCCTGTAGAACTTATTTGATGGGCTCCAGTGTATATTGCATGACATCTAAGATTTATAATAAATTGCCCTGTTATATTACAGACATTGACAACCTACACCTATTTAAGCGGAAGCTAAAGGAATTTGTAACTGACAAAGTGTATTACAGTGTGAAGGAATATCTGCAAAGGGAATTCTTACGGCCAGTAATATTTACAGATTTACAATAATATTGATGACATTTGAAACTGTCAACTATTATTTGACTATGACTTTTGTTTATTTTATTGACATTCTATTATTTACTTTATTGACATTTGTTATTGACGGATACTCCTGGACATTGGCAATTTAAATTTGATATGGTAATGTTTTTCCAATTTATTGTTATTGAGCATGTTCTTTTATGTTTTTTTTTATTATGTGTAAATTTTGCATGCCCATGTGACGGCAGAGCATGCAGTACTTACTCTAATACGTATAACATCTATACCATATACCCATGTTGGCAAAGAAATAAATGATTTGATTTGATTTGATTTGATTTGAAATGTGTGTCCCCCCACCTATAATTTCTAAAATAAGGAATGATAAAACTTAAAAAAATATATGATGTACATTACTATGTAAACTTCCACCGAAAATTGGTTTGAACGAGATCTAGTAAGTAGTTTTATTTTAATACGTCATAAATCGTAAACCGCAATTTACCTTTCTTTCAATCAACTCAAATATAAAAATTAAAAAAAAACATTTAATTTCATAAACTTAAACCTTATGCATAAACCGTGAACCATTATTTTCTAATAATAAATCTGTAATAGGTGTCTAAGTAAATGTCCAACTACGCGAGGAGGCACTCAAATTGATAATATTTTTGGAAATATTTCTTGTTAAACTGGAATATATATTGTGATTGCTTGTTTAGCTATCACAAGCTTATATGGACTCGCATATAGTTAGATCTAAATCCCATCATTTAGTTACCTAATTATAATGTTTACTTATCAATAAGTTAATTTAAAAAAAAATACACTATTATTAAAACATCGATCAAAGTTACAACGAACTACAAGAACTTTTATATTATGTTACTTGCTGCTACGGAACCCTTCATGGGCGAGTCCGACTCACACTTGGCCGCTTTTTAGGGTTCCGTACCTCAAAAGGAAAAAACGGAACCCTTATAGGATCACTCGTGTGTCTGTCTGCCTGTCTGTCCGTCTGTCACAACCAATTTGCTCCGAATCTAATGGACCGATTAAGTTGAAATTTGGTACACATATGAATTTCTGTGACCCAAACACGGACGGGTAAAGTAAATAAATGAATTTTGAATGTAGAGGTCACTTTTGGGGGGCAAATAAGAAAATTAAAAATAAAAGGTTTGCAAACTACACCATGTTGCATGTCGAATGAAGGGAGTTACTATGAGAGTCTCAAATATATTTTTTTTATAATTTTAAAATAAATTGTTTTAAAGTTATTTAAGAAAATAGACGAAAATTGACCATTCCCCCCCTTATCTCCGAAACTACTGAGCCTAAAATTTTGAAAAAAATACAGAAAATAGATCTTTACCTGTAAATTACAGGAAAACCTAGAAGAAGTCTGTGGTCTTAAAATAACATGGTAAATCTATCAAAATTGTGAGTACAGCTGTAATGTATGGGAGAACATGTTTTTCAACTACAATGTTAAGTTTGTTCTTAAGATAAATTCATCCCAACTACGGAACCCTTCATTGTGCGTGGTCTGACACGCACTTGGCCGGTTTTTTTTCCTTCTGAGGTACGGAACCCTAAAAAGTAGTCGATTTAAAACTTTCTATTAAAATATTTGAGTGAAATGAAATTCAAAAAATCCGCGACAGAAATAAAGATTGAAAGGGACGTAGATACATACCTACGTCTGTATTCACTTTCCCACAAAGAATCTCCTGATACAAACACACATGACAAAGCTTCAGACGTTGATACCGATGCCGATATGAAAGCGAGGAATATTCTATAGAGCCGTTTTCATTACTGACACGTCGACATGTCAAAGTCACTCGTTTATTTGTAGTGACAAGGCGTAACCATATTATCGCTACGAGGCGACAAAAAAAATATATGCGTTTTTTTATCGTATGTCAAAGGATCCGATGAAAATTTACAAACAAATGAAGTGGAAAGAAGAAATTGATCACGAGTGAGATGTCAAAGTGTATGTACTTACGGTTTGTTTTATTTTTGGTTGTTCTCAAAAATAAGGGCAAAGGAATGTTGGTGTAGAAATAATTAATTAAAAGCTACCTACTGACACACCTATTATGCTTGTAGGCATGCTTGAAACTAGCATGCTCTGCAGCTGTTCACATTTGCTAGCAATAAGCATGCTAGTTTTAAGCATACTCCTAAATAAGCGTGCTCAAAGCAAGCAATTGGACACACATGCTCTTTAAGCTCTGACTCTTGGCCAAAATGGAAATATTGTAAGAAAATATTAATCAAAACAGTGGTTTCTTAAACTTACAAAGATTTTAGTGTCAATTCTATCCCTACCGAACTCAACAAAATAATGGTATTGCTGTCGCGGAATGTTTTGACACACATACTACTTAGCAATTGAGAAAAATGGCATGATTTCATGCTACAAATAAGCATTATATCTTCACACTCACACAAACGTAGAACGATAATATTGTAAAAATTGATATCTTATTTTTTTTTAGCATGTAATTACTATTTTTAAGCATACATTCAAAAGATGTGTAATTATGGCATAAAATCCATAACCTACCTACTGTTTGGGAGAAGACATTGGTAGCCCACCGGTATCGGGAACAGGGTCCAAACTACCGGCGGTCAGGGTTCCATCTCTGGAGCCCTGACCGCCGGTAGTTTGGACCTCCTAACAATGCGCGCCGTGTCCAGAAGTACTGCTCTCTGAATCAGGCCCTTAATCCAGCTGCCCAACAAGAGCCTCCTTAGATGTTGATCGAGGCTCTTGGCAATTAAGCCATTGGCTGATACGACTATCGGCACAATAATTGCTGAGTCCACATCCCACATTGGTTGTGGAGAGTCTTAGCGTTTAAAAAGCCTCGGCTTCCACACTTGCGCGGGATATACAGTCTCATTACCGATGACCGTGGGTGATGCATTGGATATGCAGTCAACAGCGTACGGACCCTCCGATCCAGGGCGTCGAGTTCCGTCTGAGTCCATTTGAGTACGCCGAAAGAGTACATCAAAACTGGCATGACCCAACCGTTGAAGGCGCGCACCTTGTTTCCGCCTGATAGAAGACTATTAAATACTTTTTTCAGGCGGCCAAAGAAGCGCTCCTTCAACGATTGTTTCATGTCAGTGACATTGATGCCCAACGCTTCCGACTTCCCCAAATACTTATAGGTTTCAGATGCGGAGAGGGCTCTAAGGTTTATGGAATCCGAGAGTTGGGTTCCCACGGATTCCACAATCTCTCCTCGCTTTACATGCATGACCGCACATTTGTCCACACCAAATTCCATCCTGATGGCGCTACTGAAAGTTTCAGTTACTTTCAGTAGCTTGATCAGTTGCAAATTGTTGGGGGCAAAGAGTTTTAGGTCATCCATGTAGAGGAGGTGGGATATAACCTGACCACCTCTCCGCAGCCGATAGCCTAGACCTGAATCCTCCAGCAGTGTGCTTAGAGGATTCAAGGCTAAGCAGAACCAAAGCGGACTCAAACTATCGCCCTGAAATATGCCTTATTTATTAATTATTATTTCCTTTATTTCATTTATGTACATATATTTCACATTTTTAAATATTTTTTATAAAAACATGAAATAAAAAAAAAAAAACATTTAAAAATATAAAACATAGTAGCCCACCGGTATCGGGAACAGGGTCCAAGCTACCGGCAGTCAGGGCTCCAGAGAGAGGAACCTCCTAACAATGCGCGCCGTGTCCAGAAGTACCGCTCTCTGAATCAGGCCCTTAATCCAGCTGCCCAACGAGAGCCTCCTTAGATGTTGGTCGAGGCTCTTGGCGATTAAGCCATTGGCTGATACGACTATCGGCACAATGATCGCTGAGTCCACATCCCACATGTCGACAACCTCGCGAGCCAAGTCAAGATACTTGATTTGTTTATCTTTCTCGGCTTTCACGAGGTTCTCGTCATGCGGGACTGTTATGTCAATAATCATTGCGCGCCGCTCTATTCGATCCACCACCACTATATCAGGCTTATTGGCAACAATAGTCCTGTCAGTGATGATGGATCGATCCCAGTACAATGTGATATTTCCATTTTCGAGAACTGGGTCGGGCACATACCTATAGTACGGCACTTCCGATTCCGCAAGGTTGTATTTCAGTGCAAGTTGCTGATGGATAATCCTGGCTACAAGGTTGTGTCTATGCAAGTACTCTTCGTTAGCAAGACGAGAACACCCGGAGATAATGTGTCGGATTGATTCTCCCGGACGGTGGCATGCCCGACAGATGTCAACCGTGCCGTCTTTCACAATATATTTCCGGTAGTTGTTCGTCATCATAACTTCGTCCATAATTGCACAGACAAAACCTTCGGTTTCCCCAAAGAGGTCACCGGAACGCAGCCAGGCTACGGACGCTAACAAATCTACGTCGGGTCCATGTAGGGCCCGGAAAAAGCGTCCGTGAAGCTCCTTACTCTGCCATACCTCCCTGCGATCGTTAGAGTCAAGCACTACAGGTTTGCGCCAGTTCTCTTTAGCCAAGGAGAGCGGAGTGAGGCCAAGGGCCTCCACCGCGACCACATCTCGATGCATCCCCACATCGGCTTCTAGGAAATATTCCCTGAGACTGCATATCTCGCGGTTGTGGAGAGTCTTAGCGTTTAAAAAGCCTCGGCCTCCACACTTTCGCGGGATATACAGTCTCATTACCGATGAACGTGGGTGATGCATTCGATATGCAGTCAACAGCGTACGGACCCTCCGATCCAGGGCGTCGAGTTCCGTCTGAGTCCATTTGAGTACGCCGAAAGAGTACATCAAAACCGGCATGACCCAACCGTTGAAGGCACGCACCTTGTTTCCGCCTGATAGAAGACTATTAAATACTTTCTTCAGGCGGCCAAAGAAGCGCTCCTTCAACGATTGCTTCATGTCAGTAACATTGATGCCCAACGCTTCCGACATACCCAAATACTTATAGGTTTCGGGTGCGGAGAGGGCTCTAAGGTTTATGGAATCCGAGAGTTGGGTTCCCACGGATTCCACAATCTCTCCTCGCTTTACATGCATGACCGCACATTTGTCCACACCAAATTCCATCCTGATGGCGCTACTGAATGTTTCAGTTACTTTCAGTAGCTCCATCAGTTGCAAATTGTTGGGGGCAAAGAGTTTTAGGTCATCCATGTAGAGGAGGTGGGATATAACCTGACCACCTCTCCGCAGCCGATATCCTAGACCTGAATCCTCCAGCAGTGTGCTTAGAGGATTCAAGGCTAAGCAGAACCAAAGCGGACTCAAACTATCGCCCTGAAATATGCCTCGCTCGATCCTTATCGGCTCGCTGTTCCTCTGGATATTTCGACATCCTGGATAGCGAAGGACCGTCCTCCATTGCCCCATACACGACATCAGGAAGGTGCGTAGAGTTGCATCTACTTTATACAACTCCAGCACCCTCATGAGCCATGTATGTGGCACCGAGTCATAGGCCTTCTTATAGTCTATCCAACATGTCGACAGATCCTTTCGGGAACGACGAACCTGTTGGCTAATGGCCATATCAATGAGGAGTAGCTCCTTAGTACCACGGGACCCATTCCTACATCCATTTTGAGAGGCAGACATGATGGAGTTGGTGTCTATATGTTCGATAATTTTAGCTCTCAAAATGGATGTAAGAACTTTATAGACCGTCGGTAGACAAGTGATCGGTCTATAATTTTTGGGCTCCGCAGTACTACCTGATTTATGGAGCAGGTGGGTTATTCCTGTCGTTAGGAACTGGGGCAGCGACCCTGAATGTAAGGCTGACTGGAACTGGGATGCCAAGCGGGCGTGCGACCTTTGTAACCACTTTATCCAAAAGTTGTGCAGTCCGTCCGGTCCTGGAGACTTCCAGTTAGGTAACGGACGGACTGCACGAGCTACATCTTGGGGACAGATGGTAATAGCCCCCATTTCTGGTATTGGATCGCAGGCTCGCTCGACCTCCCGAGCCCAATCACCTTCGGTGTGACTGACAGGCACCGACCAGATACTGCGCCAGAAAGAACACATGGCATCATCATCTGGCAGGCGCGTGTCAGTCACACCTTGGTCCGGTCGCTCCCAACCCCTATAAACCCACCTTTCATCGCTCTGGAAGGTGCGATTCTGAGTGTATCGGTCCACTCGCCGCTTATACCTACGAATACGGTTTGCCCATGCATAGACTTTCTGCTTCAGGAAGTCGATGCGCTCTGTGACACGGGACATATAGTCCTGAGGGCTGACATCAGTCCCTGAGAACGCCCGCCTCACAAAGCGCATCACTCTAGGACGAGTATTGCCCTCCCTGAAGCAGGTTAGTTTGCCGATGAGTGCTCTGGCCCCACCAATACGCCGCTCAATTCTGCACTGCCAAGCTGGTACGGATGGTTTCGGTCGTGTAGCTCTAGAATCATTAGCAAATTTGACGTGAGCTACACGACATGCCGCTACAGCCGCGCAGTACAGAATCGAATGAGTATCGGTGAGGTCTTCGCAGTCATCAAAATAGTTTGACAACTGCGAATCCAGAGCCGCCACAAGCGCCCTATTTTTGTTATGCATGGGCAAACGAGGTAAGCGTGGTCTAAGTTCGGGAGACAAGAAACGATATTCCCGAATCGCATCTTCCAAAGCACTCCTCAATTCTTCATTGCACTGGGTACTTACGTTTGTAGCCCTGTCATCACTTCCCTCGTCAACTCAGTTTGTTTCAGACTGTGGTGGTATTATATTAGTCTGCGACGGCGGGGGGGCAATGACATGGCTACTCTGCATTTCAATTCGCAGGCGATCAAGTACAGTGTCATCCAACATATGATTACGCTGGATAACCCGCACCTGATCCGACAGTCGTTGTGCCGAAACGTTGACAGCTGGTTCAAGCACCTGAAAAAGAGAGAGCATCCGAACACGGTACGCGGTCAGATTATTTCCTCCCTCTGTAGCCCCATAGTATGAGCGCATGACGTTCTCATTAATGGATGGCGTCCATCTCATGCGCTGCACACTTCCGCCGGGAGCTGGGACCCTTTCAGAGGCCGGTGGGCCTCGAGGTCCTAAGCCATCCGGCGGCCGGCGTCCTCCCCGACGGCGAGCAGGTGGTGGCGTCGTGGGCGGGGAGAAATACTCGTCGCTCGAGCTCGACGCAGCTACCGCGGCCGGTGTCGTCACAGCGCTTACAATGGGGCTGGGTACCGGCGGCGGCGAGGCGGAGCTGAGCGACGAGTCCGGAGGTGGTGGGCGTGCTCTTCGTGCGGCTGATCTTGTCAACATTTTTCTATATTTTCATCCTTTAATTTTGTTTGTTTTATTCATCATGACACCTGTCATGTCATCTCCTTTTCAGTAGTTTTTGGTTCATGTTATTGGTCTATTTCGAATGCGGTATGTTATGTTTTTTATAAGTACTGATAAATGAATGTAAAATATCGTCAGAAATGATTACAACGGTTTAAATATGGTTAAAATTAATAAAAATGATCGGGTCCAATTTTCGAGACTTGTGACTGTTGACGTTGGTGTTGCCAGCTTATTATTATTATTATTTATATCTGCCCGTACCTTTAGGATGTGCAAAGTCACTGCTAAAGACAAATCACACTGTTTTCTTTGCCTTACAAATATTAAGGCAATTCGTTTGCAAGCAATAAAGGAGAGGTCGTCCAAGGAAAAATCTGTTCACACATTTTTTCCTAATGACACTATTCAAATTTAGAATACTATATTTTTCATTAAAACGCAACGTGTTAGTATATTTTATTAAATCATTTTTTACCGCTATAAAGCTTTTCTCTTTAAAGCGGTAAAAAATGATTTAATAATAAAATTATTTAAGTAAATTTCCAACGATAAAATGAACAAACAATCTGAACACAGCACAATTTTATAACTCCGGAATCAATTTTCAACGCCAACAAATCTAGTTGGAAATAAAAACTGCATTCATCGAAGCAAACGTTAATTATAAACCTGAAGTGAATAAAAAACTTAAGGAGGGGAAGCTATATTTATCTCAAAATCTGACTCTTAAACGCGTCAAGTTATTTTTTCTTACAAAATGAAGAGAAATAATTAAGGGAGACGAAGCCGAGTGTAATAAAACACGAGCCGTTGACTGACGAAAATCACTACGACGTCTAGTTGTATACAGGATGCGTATTTTTAGCTGTAGAATTTTTAGACGTTGTTCATTCAAAACAATAATGACTGCAGTATCTTGAAAGAGGCACTTTGATACCCAGATATGTTTTATTTAGTACGCAAAATGACATATCAAGCTATTCTTTGTCCTGGTCCTCTCGTACCGAAAGCTATAGTAAACAGAAAAGCAAAACAAAAGCATAGTGTAGAGGTCAGCATATTTTACTGGAGATGTACCTAATGCTTGTTGTGTCTTTGTGTGTACCTAGTTAAGTTTATTTGAATACTTTTTGTTGGGGAGATGTTGGTAAACGTCACAATCTTAAATGTTGTTTTGACATTAACAGCACAACAGCACTACTCTTCTTTTCCGTTATTTTGAACATAAAATCCATCCTTCATCAAGTTTCACAAAATCACCCTGTATAATCCAACTGGAATTCCTAAAATGTTCCTTAATGAGGCAAAACACCTGCGATGGATATTTTAATGTACGCGATTTAACTGCTTGTATGTAAATCATTTAGTTTATTAGAGACATATATTTCCTTCCGAGATCTTTTAGAATGTCCCTGTTGATAGATTGATAATCATGTTTCTGTAGGAAATTAGCTCGTAAAGCATTAAACATGTGTACGGATTAGTTTTTAATCTATAAGTTTTTATGCTGCATTTTTTATATGTTATTTACAAAAGTTAAGTAATGATTAGCGATTGTTCAACACTACTTTTTTGAGACATCAATAAAAAAAAAATCATCAATAATTTTTTTAAGGTTTTTTTTTTCTTTTAAACTTTAAGCAACATTTATAAGCGCTATGCTTAGATGTTTGATTTCACGCTTGCTTTTGAGTGAAAAAATTAGAAAAATGTTTTATTTGTGTACTTGTTTTTAGAATGTTAAGTATTTATCATCCACTTGCTCTAAAAACCAAAATATTAGGTTGGGGAAAAAGTCTTTTCGCATTATAGTATGTATGAACTTAAAATAAAATCTCTTGGGCTATACTATTTGTATCTGGCTGGTTTTGGTATCATTGAAAGTTTAAATTTTAAAA
Source organism: Cosmia pyralina (assembly GCA_946251885.1). Classification (NCBI taxonomy): domain Eukaryota; kingdom Metazoa; phylum Arthropoda; class Insecta; order Lepidoptera; family Noctuidae; genus Cosmia; species Cosmia pyralina. The sequence continues at coordinate 19,793,151 of OX276350.1, read as the reverse complement.
AACATAATTCTAAATTCAAATTAGGAAAATGTGTGACTTTCATTTGTTTTTCATACTCTCAAGATGAGTGAATCTAATGAAGAAATTCGATACATTTTAAAATTTTACTACAAAAAAGGTAAAAATGCAACGCAAGCCGCGAAAAAAAATTGCGATATTTATGGACCCAGTGCAGTGTCTGTGAGAGTAGCACAAATTTGGTTTAAGCGTTTTCAATCCGGAAATTTTGATGTCAAAGATGCACGTCGCTCTGGTCGCCCTATTACGGATAAAATGGATGCCATTTTTGAAAAAGTGGAGCAAGATCGGCATATCAGTAGTCACGACGTAGCTGAAGAACTGGGAATTGACCACAACACAGTTTTGGCGCATTTGAAAAAAACTGGGTACACAAAAAAGCTCGATATTTGGGTACCTCACGAGCTCACTGCAAGAAACCTAATGAACCGTGTACTTATTTGTGATTCTTTATTACGACGTAATGAAACCAACCATTTTTGAAGAAGCTGATAACTGGTGATGAAAAGTGGATCACGTACGACAAGAACGTGTGAAAAAGGTCGTGGTCAAAGGCCGGTCAGGCTTCACAGACTGTGGCGAAACCCGGGTTAACTCGCAACAAGGTGATGCTGTGTGTGTGGTGGGATTGGAAGGGCATTATTCATTATGAGCTGTTATCACCAGGCAGGACCATCGATTCTGAACTCTACTGCGAACAACTGATGAGATTAAAGAAAGAAGTTGAGAGAAAGCGGCCGGAATTAATCAACAGAAGGGGTGTGGTTTTTCATCATGATAACGCTAGACCTCACACATCTTTAGCCACTCAGAAAAAATTAAGAGAGTTTGGCTGGGAGGTGTTAATGCATCCGCCGTATAGTCCTGACCTTGCACCTTCAGATTTGCACCTGTTTCGGTCTCTTCAGAATTCTTTAGGCAGTGTCAGGTTAACATGACGAGAGGACTGCCAAAACCACTTGTCGCGGTATTTTGATCAAAAGTCCCAAAATTTCTATAGCAATGGGATCATGTCCCTACCTACAAGATGGCAAAAAGTTATCGAACAAAATGGTACCTACATAATTTAGATAAATGTAAATAATGTATATTAAAAAATGTTTTGAATTTTCTTAAAAAATGCGAAGAAACTTTTTCCCCAACCTATTATGTTTGTGTAAGTGCAATTCAGGATGATTTAAAAAAAATAAAATTGTGCTTTTAAATATGATCATCACGAAATACATCCATATTAATGATTTTCTTAAAAATAGAGATATAGGTAGACTAAAATATAAGTACGAAATCGAACGAAAAATTTTTACTGCTAAATTTATAAAAACTTTTTTACAAAAAAATACAACCGACTTCCAAAAACAACACTACAAAGTAAAAAATAACTTTAATTTAGGAAGTCGGTGTCTGGTTAAATGTATTTTCGATTTTTGCCACCGACTTCCGAAATTAAAGTTATTTTTTACTTTGTAGTGTTGTTTTTGGAAGTCGGTTGTCTTTTTGTAAAAAAGTTTTTATTCTTCACTTTTTAGTTGTGGTACCTACCCCACACAAATTCTAATACCACTACCTGCAAAACAAACTAGAACATCATCCCTAAAAAAGTGGGGAAAAAATACGTATTATTGAAGCTAACTCAAAAACTAGCCAAGCAAAGTTAATAAATTTTATATGAGACCAACTTTGATGTATACACTCTCGAAGAAAACAAAAACAATTCAAATCGGACGACTCTGTAAAAACTTATGCGTGGTCATACATAAAAAAAAAAAAAAACACGTGTCGAATTGAGAACTTCCTCCTTTTTTTTCGTCGGTTAAAAATATAACTCTAAACGGGTCGGCCGCTTCGAGTTATATTTTAAATTGAGCAGTAAAAAAATTTCGTTCGATTATTAAACTAAAGGCCTCAGGCACAGGCACCGGACGAAATGCTTCACCGTTAACTGATTTAACCAGTCACTAACCTAGATTCAATTTTAGTTTTTAACGCTATTACACCAGGGAACAGCCAGCTTTAGCTAAGAGCGTAAGATGAAACCACAGGGCTCTAATCGTAGTTTAACCACAGTTTAACGGGCCAAGTTAAATGACTGGTAATGTAGCCACTTTGCGAATGAAATTTTCAAAGCTGTTGCAATTTGGTTGAAGCTCTCACATTGGATCTGTTGTACCTATTTGTTATTGGTTAGATACTTGCAAGTAAAATAAGAGTAGACAAGCAAAGTTTTAAACTTCGGTGAAACCTAACTTCGATTCTTCAGCAACTAAGCGCAAATGTAAACTTCGAAAATATTTTTTTTTTAATCCGATATTTTTTGTGTGTTGTTTTCATGTAAAGAACTCCAGGTACGATGGTCCTTATAGGTATGGTAGATATAATAAAACGTGGCTCAAAGAACTTCTGTCCAAAACTCTACAAACTCTACTACACTTCAACTTTATACACTGATCAGTAAATTATAGATAATTATATCTAAAGCGCAGGCCACACCGCCAGCTAGCGGGCGGGCGGGCTAGGCGGGTGGGCGAAGTGAACGAAGGAAACTATACAAACTACGCGAAATATTGGCGAGCTAAACTATGGGGTTCACACCGAAAATTACGGACAGACGAGCGACGGGCGGAGCGGGCGAAGCACAAACTAAACACTATACTGCTATTCGAAAGACGAGCGTCGACTAGTCTACTCGAAACGGGGAGGACGGGCGAACGAACCGGGCGAGCGGGCTGGCGGGCGAGCTAAGCTAGCGAAGCGCGGGCGCGCCAACGAGGTGAACGAGTAGCTTCGCTGGAATCGTCGGATATTTCGTTAGCTTAGCTCGTTAAGTTAGTCGGTAGCTCGCGGTGTGAACCGAAGTATGTAAAGAGGTGAAACGATGTTCGCCCGCCTAGCCCGCCCGCCCGCTAGCTGGCGGTGTGGCCTGCGCTTAAGTATGGTTAAGGTCAGGAACCACTATTTCTTCTTTCATGAATCTATTTTTAGATTAACTCTTAAAATGTCGATTGTACACCATGTGTACAGATAACAATAGAATTTCAATTGTGTCTGCTAATTGGCGCGCGACGGGTTAATAATATTATGTTTTTCAACTGCTAATTGTGACTCTTGTATCAATTCCGTTGATGAGTGTCCGCAACGAGGAATTTAGAAATAGCTAAGATTTTGGGATTAGAGAGATAGGTTACTGTAATAATGCTCTAGCTGTGATACTTTCTAATGCAGCTAGAGTACTTTAAAAACCAGCTATGCTAAGGTTATGCTAACCTATGTTATGTTAGGTTATGCTATGGTTATGTTTTAAGGTTAGGTTATGGTTGGTTGGTTATGGTTAAGGTTATGGTTATGTATTTACAAAAAAAAAATGTATATAAGTAGTTTATCAGCCATCTCGTTACCATAACACAAGCATTAGGTTGCTTAGCTTGGGGCTAGATGGCGTTGTGTGATATGTCCAAACATATTTATTTATTTATTTTATTTATTTTATGTTAAATAGTAATTAGTATGATTTTGTTAGGCCAACCAGGGCGGCATAGCTGCATGTGCGACAAATCCCTTTAATTCTGAATTAAAAAAAAATAATAATAATAAAGTTTTGTTTGTTTACTGTAAGGGCTCCTATACATTATCCATGCCACCAACAAGCCCGTCTGCATTCCCGGTTGTGTATTAGAGCCGGCGGCCGCTGTGAGCTTGCCGCACAAAGGGCGCATACCCTCACGGCAAAAACCCGCCGGTTATGCCACCGGCATAGTGTGCAGAAGCCTTTACATTAATGTTACTCAATACTCTTATCTACCGAACATATTTGTAGATTAATAACATAATATTATGTTGGTTTACTGTTAATGACCGTTACTGAATACTCATATATATCTACCGAACAATATAAGATAGCGTCTTAAAAGCATTCTCTTCTTGTGTGTGTCTCCTTGGCTATAAATAAGATACTGTATCACTTCCTGTTAGGATCTTTATAGGCTGATAATCTTTTTGGTGTGGTATTAGTACTAGGGTAGAAATAGATTGCAGGATATATAATACAGGAGTGCAGGTGACCTGTAAAGTAGAAGGAGACAGCTCTCTAGACATAGTGATAAGCAAAAAATGCACTAGGTACCTATATCTTGGGAGGCATTAAAGTTCTGAATACTGTTTAAAGCGTTTTCTCACTTTTGTAGCGGGAGTATTTCCTGAGATTGCAAGAATGTTACTTATGGTTTCATTATAAAAATCAATCTGCCTAGCCTTTTCCTAACTATGTTGGGGTCTGTCGGCTTCCAGTCTAATCGGATACAGCTGAATACCAGTATTTTACATGAAGCGAACATGCCTATCTGACCTCCACAACCCAATAACTGGATAATATGTTACCCCTTGGTAAGACTGGTTGTCAGACTTTCGGGGTTCTGACGACCCGTAACGACTTTCAAAGATCCACGAACGATAGCCGGGACAATTCCAAGGCACGGAGGAGTTTCGGTATGTAAAGATGGTCACCCATCCACAGACCAACCCCGGCAAGCGTCGCTTAACCTGGTGGATAGATCTGTGCGGCTGTTATCACTTAGCCATGGTTTCATTATAAAAGGAAAACTGGAGTATATAATCATCTCGTTTCTTATAACTATGAACTGAATGTTTTGTGCATAGGTCAATGAACTGGTGCTTCAGGTAAGAACAGACTGAAGCACGACTGTCTCGAAGACAGGATAAATTACATAGACAGTATACATAACTTTTAAAAAAGCAAATCAATTATTTATCACTATAAACCTTAGGATCGACCCACTTTCTCAATCTGACCAACAAAGCATTTTAATTAATTAAAATCCCTGCTTACCTAACTACTAAAACAATATCAATGTAATCTCTTCCTAAGCTTGTCTTTGTTTTTCCATGTTATCTATACAAAGAGCTTATTATCAGGATCGAGTTACATAGCTGACGTTGATGGGGGTGGCTTAAGTAGATTTATTATCCAGTAGATTCCTATGGTATACCTAAATAACTATGGGAAGATGATCTTTGTGTTTACGGAAATACCTATAGGATAGTTTTCGTATCGGGAGTCTGTAAAAAAAAAAAAAACCGGCCTAGTGAGTGTTGTACCACGCACAAAGAACGGTTCCTTAATTGGGATGAATTTACCCCAAAAACAATGTTCTCCGATACATCGGTATACCTACGTCAATGTCAATTCTTCAACTGCAAATTATGAAAGTTTGAAATCGCAAAAAATAATAATTTTTTAGTGATGTGTCTACACAATAACGATTTTCGGACTTTTTCCTTGACTATTTGTGCTGTGAGACCTTACTTCTTGCCTTTCATGATTGTATTGTAGGTCAACGGGACTTCCCGTTGACCTACAATCGAAGTAACGAACGAAGGGACGACGTATAAGGGTTCCGTTTTTTACTTTACGGGTACTTTTTCGTAAAGTAAAAAACGGAACCCTTATACGATCACTTCGTTGTCCGTCCGTCTGTCTGTCAAAACCCTTTTCTCAGGAACGCGTGGAGGTATTATGTTGAAATTAATATCAAATATGTGGGTCGATGGCCCCTTCGAGCTCTAAAGAATCAAGCGACACGACATATTTTGATACTCGCAAGCAAATCAAAACATACAGGCAGGGTACTTATGGGGTCGCGGGTAGTGCGAAAGAGATACCGTGGCCCTGGCACGGGCAACTGAAAGAACACGGGTGGGTTTTAGTCAGTAAAAGTCCCCAGAGCCCAGAGCGGGAGAAGTCATTTGGTGATTTCTCATCCACAAAAAAAAAAAAAAGGGTTGTCCTCGCGCGGACTCGGGTGCCGCATTAGACGAAGACAGGGTGCGGGAGATGCGCGGGCCGGTGACGCGGTTCGAGCCAATGACCGAGGGCCACGCGAATCGACGCTGGCCGCGCGGCCGCGGCGCGCGGCGGGCGCCCTTTCGCACCCCTTCACTCCAAAAATCGACTGACAAGCGACGAGTGTTCCGCTATATTTTTTATATTTAAGTATACCGAATATTTTGCAATATACAAGTTTAATACAGTCCGCTAGTTTAATTGAAGAATCAAGATCACCCAGTGACATACTTATGGGGACTTAGAATCATGAAATTTGGCAAGAAGCAAGGTCTAACAGCACAAGGAAAGGAAAAAGTCAGAAAATCGTTAATTTGTAATTTTGTCACATAAAAAATATTTTTTGGGATTTCAAACTTAAATTTGCAGTTGGAGAAATTGACCGTGACCTACCTATATCAATGTATGGGAGAACATGTTTTTCAACTACAATGTTATGTTTGTATTTGGGATAAATTCTTTTCAACTACGGAACCCTTCATTTATTACATCGTCTTCACATTTAATTATAAATTCAACATAGTGATGTAACTAATATTTTTGTAACAATTTAATTTTTGTCCATGGAGTTTCTTACCCATTCTTTTCCATATTACTTTGGAATGGGCAACTTTGCTTCATATTTCTGATTGACCTACGTCCTTGACTATTCAAAAGAGACTGTAAATAGTTTAATTAAAATAAATGCTTTGAGTTTGAGTTTGCAACTGCTTCAGATCTAATAGAATATAAAACTTAATGCAAGATGCCAGTCTTGACCAAACATAAAATTGCGGAAAAATACTCAATTTTTTAAGCAGAGTGCAACCCTATGTTTTATAGGACGCATTATGTACCTATAACATCTTTGTTTGTGTGAAATTCTGTTATTCTGCCACAAAATAAATAATTAATTAATCGTAAATCAAATTAATCATTTTTATTCATATTCATAAATTATGTAATGAGAAACGAAAATCAACCCTACTTTGAAGGCGAATGATGAAAACAACGAAAATCCTTGAAAAAAAAATTGAATAGCAATATTAGCAGCAGAGTCAAGAGATTCATGAATAAAAAAAGTTAAATCTAAGTGTAATAAACATGTACTTAAAAACTTCGGGCGGGTGGTAAATAAAAAGTTGTACGGCGGTAATGAGCCCTGTGATTGGTCCCTGAACTTTCAATGTTCATTATATCGTTGCAAACTTTTATTACTTCCGACACATCGACAAATTGTTGAAAAAAGTTGATAAACGATATACGACTATCGAGTTGCTTCTACTCGTATATAACGTTCGCGTACACAGTGACATTATCTAATGGAGGGTACACATGTGTTTTTTATAACTTGTTTGTGGTTTAAGTGCAAAGGCCCTACAAACTAGATACTGCATGTTTTCGCGAACAAAAGGAGACGGGGATTCGTAGGCCAAATTGTAATAAGTTGAGGTATGGTTTAAAAAAAGGTTATATTTTTCTATTTCATATGCAAAAAATTAACCCAATTTACCATCTGGAAAATGAGAAATCCAAAAATTAAGTTTAGGTTACGATAAAATGGAATATCGATTAAATTATAATCGAATAACGTGGAGTTCAAACTATTTAAAAAATGCTTTTACCAGATAAATAATTCAATTACCAAAATTAAATCTATTAGAATTAACGTGTTAACAGTTTAAAAAAATAAAATATCTATTTAATACGATAAATCTTAAAATCAATTCACGTTTACTAATCGATTATTGTATATTTTTTAGCCTGTGCCATGGTATAATAATTTTGTTTTAAAAACCATGATCTGTGCTGAAGTGACATGACCCATGACCCTGACTGATTTTGATTATTTTTAGAGCGCGGAAGGTGCGCGGCAGCAACACGCGGCATTCGCAGGACACAATTTCTCCCGCGCTATATCTAGACGTATGGACAAATGTACGTATGGCAATGCTGTACGGCAAAACCGGGACATGCCGCGCATTGACTATCTCGTCCCAGAGACCTTCTCTTTTATTTTTGTTCATCATCCACATCGTTTCAACCCAATGACGTCCACTGCTGGACATAGATGTTCCCCAAGCACCACCACTTCAACCGGTTCTGTGCTTCTCGCATCCAGCGGCTTCCTGCAGTCTTCACAAGGTCATCGGTCCACCATGTAGGAGGCCTTCCGAGTGACTTTCAGCCTTCTAATGAGGCCCATGAGAGCAATGTAATGGTGGCGCAATGGTAACGATCCCGACTTACGAGTTGTGTGTCATGGGTTCGATCCCAGGCACGCACTTTATTTTGTGTAAATAATTTCATCACCACTGCTCTCAAAACGGTGAAGGAAAACAACGTGAGGAAACCACCAAAAATTCGAAGACATGTGACATCTCCCAACCTGCACTGGGCCCTCGTGGTGGATTACAGCCCACTCCCTCTCATCGAGAGAAGACCAGTGTCCCAACAGTGGGAACGTTATAGGCTGATTATGAATGAGGCCCATTGTATTGTGAGCGAACACGTTTCAGTGCCAGAGGTCATCACTGGTATGTGAGGCGAGAAGATATTACGTAGCTTCCCGAAAGCTACCCAGCCGAGTCGGATTTGATGATTGACCTCTTTCTCAAAATTAGCCCTACCTATAGGTAGGGCCAATTTTGTTTTGTTGTTGTTTTTTCTTTTGTTTAGTTTAATGTCTCCCTGTCTCACCCCTCGCTGCAGAAGAATAGGTTTTGAGGATTATTTTGACGAGAATCTCACAAATCCTTAAGGCTAGGTTGTTCGGGCCTGTCGGCCTTTGAAACGCTACCTCCGCCTCCCCCAAATGTAGCGCGACGTGTTTATTTACGACGCGCTGCCGACGATTTCGCGGAAAATCTACGCTACAGTGTAAAATATTTGCAGTTGATCAACTTAATTAGTTTTTCTTAGGTCGATTTTTTTTCTTTAGGTTTACAATTTAAGATGTCTACGGTGGAGTGAACTAAGATTATTACATAAAATGTCGTTTTGTTTTCACATTATCAGATAACTATACCAACACGATTCGATAACAATAGGTACAATTATTATCAGCCCCATGATATTGGTGAATATCGATGACCATCGCGACACGACAAACAACCACACTACTAAGTCGGCGGCAGTTTGAAAAAGTTTGCTCAATTGAAAGAATGCCCGCTACTCTCACCCCGCACTGTCTTCGCCGGTAGATATCGTGCCGATATCGGTATCGGTGTGTGTGGAAATCGGTTATCATGTGATGCGGAGAAATGCAGAAAATGTCATCTGGAATGTTTTGATTATGAATCTGGATGACTATACGAGTAAGGGAATACCAAAGAAACGATGGATGATCTGTGTGAAAGATGATGTGGCTAGAAAGGGAATGACTATCGAGATGACGACTAATAGAGAAGTATGAAAGATAAAAACAAGTTGCATCGACCCCAAAAAAAATTGGGATAAGGGCAGGAGAATGCTGATAATCGGTATCGGTCGTTGTCTACGACGATATAAGTGACATTAAAACACAATGTAAAAGCGAATTATTCCATTACTTCATTGGGCTGAGTAGGAAACGAATATAGCAGATAGTTACAGATTGAACCTTTAAACGGCTATTTTAGTAAACTTTCATCAAACCAAATAGCTTAACGGTTCGACGACTGCTTTGCAAACCCGTGGTTAAAAGTTTGATTCTCAACTGTTATATTTTTTTCGATTCTTTTTTTTATATTTTGTTATATACCTAATGTTATTTGATAGTTCGCATAACGTTCACAGAAAACATGAAGTTTGGGCCTCATAGACCATCTATATTTATAATAAAAATAAATATTAATGGTTAGCTGACAGTTAATGAGAAATCCCGTGTGTACAATCTACTGTTATATTTTTTAGCGATAGCCGGGTTCGTCAGAAATAATTTGTAAGAATTACTCAGTGTATTCGTGTTATGCCATTAGGTATTACGCCTGTTCGTGTCGTTCCTGCATAGGAACGACACGAACAAGCGTTTGTTTATTTATCCACTAAAAACGAAAAACTTCGCAAGCAGTGGGAAATTGCTACTGAAGGCTGCACGTTTCGACCTCAGGACAAGCTGCTTCGTCGTCGGTCGCTTGCTCCCGCGTCACCAGTCCTAACTCTCTGTGTATTTTGGCTGCTGAGAGAGACCACAACTACAAACGTACTGTAAAGGAAAGTTTTATAAAATGTGGCTGTTGTTTTAGTATATTGTATGTCTAACTTGCATCCCCTATAACCCCTTTAAAGACTGAATAAAAAAAATTTTTTTAGAATGGGCTAAAAATGGTCGTACTGTTTTGCTTATGCTGCAAACATATTCTTTTGTTTTTGATGTTGACCACTGCTCATGAAGATCAGTAATTATTGACAACTACATATGAAGGAACAATTGCCGTACTTTATTATCAAGGGATGTACCTACTGCTACAGCTATAATTTATCGAATCTACTATTCTAAGACATCAAAATTAATTTAGTATATTGTCTAACCGGCCCCGCTCATGTGGGATTGCCGTCCCATAGGACTATTTACCTAAACAAAAATGCAAGTGTCAATATGTTAAAAGTTACAAACCAACAATAGGATACGTCATCGACGAACTTGCTTTAGAACATGGGCACTGAGTGATACGGTTACCGCCTAACCATGGCTACGTTCACAAAGCGCTATTTTTAGAATGTATAGAACACGATATTTTGTCGTATACTGTGACTTTTTGTACTCAAAACTGATCATGGGGTGTCGTTTTTATGGTTTTCTAGGGAGCCAAAGCCGGTAGTGAAGTCAAAAGGAAAATTCAAGATGGCGGGTGTGAAAATTTTGTGTTTATGTTTTAAATCATACGTTATAAGGAACTTCATTCCTGACGGTGGTCCCCGACCGCACATTTTTATTTTTTTCTAATTTTCACTGTTGTTGCCAGAGTGAAAGTTGATTAGTATTAGTATCCAACCGACAACCGGACACATTGTATTTATATTATGTGTAATTTATGTAGGATATGGTAGTAGACTAGTAGTGAAAACAGTTCGATGGAGAGTGAAAATACTAATGTGGATGAATCTGATGAAAAATCTTAGAAAAATGTGTTTTAAAACTTCTTCATAAAGGACCACGATAAAAAATTATAAACTACTCGCGCTTGACTATAATTTTATCGATAATAATTTGCAATGTGTCTTAACACTATCGTAAGATGACAATTAAACGTCATCATACCACATATAAATAATCACATTTTCGAAAACGATATTATGAATTAAAACTATAATATAATTACGAGATATTTTTTCTGAGCTGTCGCAATTTTATATCTAATGTGTTCGTCTTTTGTTTGAATTTTTTTGAACAACAGCAGGGAGAGCGAATTTTTAAAAAATTTGATACAGGTCCAACCTCCATGACGTCCCGCAGGACTCTGATCGCGAGCGGATTTAGCCAAATTGACTAATTTTGAGTTTATTTAAAAAAAATCTATTAAACTCAAAAATCCAACCGTTAAATTCCCTCCGAAATACGATTACCTCATGATACATGCAATTTTCATATAATTTTATGCTGTAATTAGGAAATGAAACGGAAAATGGTTTTGAAATCGACCATGTTTCGGATTTTTTTTTCATCGAGGAAAGTACAACTTATCGTGTTTTGAACCGTTAATTTCCCTCAAGCAAGGATGTATCTATGGCATATATTTTTTTCAGGACCTTAATACACTAATTTGACCATTTAAAATTGATTCTGAAAACAGGAAAATTCGGATAACCCCCCGTTAAAGGATCCATACATTTCCAATAAGCAAAGGTATTGTTAGTTATCCATTTCAAGATTACGTCCAGACTCCAGACATGAACAATGACGAATGCTGACTGCGAATGCCGCGTGCTCAACACCGCCGCGCGCAGCAGCCGCGCTGAAATGCTGCTCTGTATTTGGACACACCTTTATATATTGTATTATCTTTGCCTCACTCGTTTCATATCGTTTCTATCGTTGACGTTTAATGCGTGCACGTTTTGAGTGTGTTTCCCATAGTTTTATTGATATTTTCTTCGACCCTCTACGGACTTCTGATTTTGCTTCTTGTACGACCCTTGGTACCACACCGGACACGGTACGGAGAACCCCGCATAAACGTTGGAGTTGGACTTGTCATTTTGGATTCTACGACCGGCCTACCGATTGCATATTGGTTTGGCACCATGGATCGTTGTGTAAATTGTGGCAAACTGACTAGAGGCTGCAGTTTACTTGGTCGTCGAGCTTCAAACTTCAAAAATGTGTTGTTCAGTATAGATTGTTACGTAACCTCACTTTTACTAAATCTCTTTTAGCTCGGCTCTCAGACCGCCAAAATCCGCAAAATGTTCAGTGATGGTTTAATAATATAGTAGCTATCAATTGACACCAATTTCATATTTTACAACCCAGGCACAACCCTGGCCCATGGTTCTATGGCAAAGTATCAGTGTCCTTTGCTCCGCTCACGCAAAAAGCAAACTTTTGTGACGCCTGCGCAACGTCGACTGCAGCAGATGCAACACGGAAGAGTGATACGTACGTAAGAGTAACTAATATAATGTTATATTTTCTGCAAATATGACTATTTCGAGAATATATCATGACGATTTGCAGCTAATATAATTTAAAGAGCTATATTGCGATGATTAAAATTAAGTAATTGTCGCCTAGTGAATTTTGATCAACATATTGCGTAAAACAGCGCCACAATTTGCAAAAAAAAACATTAGAAAATTTGAATTTCTTGGGTTACCTTGAAGGAATCACCTGAAACTGTTCACGAGACGGGTTTTCCAATACATCTTTAATTAAAGTTAAGAAATTTAATGAAGGACATGGTTCTGGTTCTGTCTATGTACGATAAAAAAGCTACTGTTATGTATACATTACCATTCTGCTGTTCGAAAATTAAAACCTAGTTGAATTCTCGAATATCCAACAACCAATATCAATATTGTATATTGGTGTCTCCCCGTAATTGGTTTGCAGAGGATAGATTGCTTGGCTTATTATTGATATCTATCCAGATATTCCAGACATTACTATTGATATAATATAACATATTATCATCACGCCAGTGTACAGGTCCCTAAACTAGTATTAATAAAATACCAACTCGGATAATCATACACGCATATGCTATAACTAGGGTACAGTTGCATTAACATTTTAATACGTCTGGGGTACCCAATTGATGCAGCCCACTGTACTTCAGTAAGGTCAGGTGCATAGTACTCGCAACAGGCGTGCGTGTATGACCAGATGAATGAACGTAAACGAAGCAAAAGGAGTATGTAAGGATCGTGACAGGTGACGTTCTGTAGTTTCTGTAATATGTTTTTATTATTGTAACTTACAAAATTGTAACTACCGAAGTTTTGCCTCCCAGAGAATGTCGTACACTGTCTATAAACTTAGTCTTCAGATATCGAATACTTGTTTGCTTTGTATAAATGACCTTAACAAAGCATCCAACTGTCTGTAACTTTACAGAAATGCCTGTTTTCACCAATGCTAGGCGACACCTAAATATAAAATTGGACTTTTGGATTTTCAACTTTCGGCGCTGAGCCGAGCGTTGAAAATCCAACAGCGTGCTTTTATTTGGTTTCTTAAACGTCTCCTAAATATACAAGTTTTCAAAGTTTAAAGCAAATTCGCTAACAATGGAAAGTTCATTCCTATAACTGTAATTTAATCAACTAGTGGGTGGCTGGCACTGGAGAACATAAAATTTAATTTTGTGTCACTTCGATTATTATCAAAGTATATGTATTGAGTGGCATAGTGGAGAAGCTTGTGGCTAAGTAATAACAGCCGCACGGGTCGATCCATCAGGTTAAGCTACGCTTGCCGCGGTCCGTGGATGAGTGACCATCTTGTCATAACGTACTCCGTGCCTCGGAAAACATGTTAAGCCGTTGATCCCGGTTGTTATTCGAGGATCTTTGACGGTCGTTACGGGTCGTCAGAAGCGTCTGACAACCAGTCTTACCAAGGGGTATCGTATTACCCAGTTACTGGGTTGTGGAGGTCAGATAGGCAGTCGCTCCATGTAAAATATGGAGGAGTCTCGGTATATAAAGATGGTAACCCATCCACTGACCAACCCCGGCAAGCGTAGCTTAACCAGATGGATCGACCCGTATTGCTTTTATTACTTAGCCACGAGCTCGTCCATAAACTTCATAAACAACAGAAGTCCGTTCTAGTTCAATGATGAGTTAAATAAATTTTCCCAATATCAAAATCACGGTGCCATATTATTTGTGAGCCTATTGGCTCACAAATAATATAAGCGCAACTGAAGAAAAATATAATTTTAGGGCATTACTGCTTGGACTTGTCTATGCCTACTTGCCTAGCCTATTCCCAACTATACTGGGGTCGGCTTCTAGTCTAACCGGATGCAGCTGAAAATACTGGTAGTATTTTACATGGAGCGGCTGCTTATCTGGACTTCCAACACCCAGTTACTGCATTATACAAAAATTATTACCTTCCTAACTGAATTCTGAAAGGGTAAAGAGGTGCGGTCAGCAACAGAAGTCGGTTAACACTGCTACTTTTTTACCGACTTCAAAAAGGAGGAGGTTCTCAATTCGTCGGAACCTTTTTTTTTTTTTTTTTTTTTTTAGTATGTTCCCGATTACTCGAAGATGGCTAGACCGATTTGGATTTTTGTTTGTTTTATTCGAAAGGGTCATCACAGTTGGTCTCATATAAAATTGATTAACTTTTCTTGGGTAGTTTTTGAGCTTTTTTAGCTTCAATAATACGTATTTTTTCCCCACTTGAAATGATGAAATGAATGAATGAATGAATGATGAATGAATGATGAAATGGTGGAATGGTGGTGGAATGGTGTTGAATGATGTTCTAGTTTGTTTTGCAGGTAGTGGTATTAGAATTTGTGTGGGGTAGGTACACAACTAAAAAGTGAAAAATAAAAACTTTTTTACAAAAAAATACAACCGACTTCCAAAAACAACACTACAAAGTGAAAAATAACTTTAATTTCGGAAGTCGGTGGCAAAAAGCGAAAATACATTTAACTAGACACCGACTTGCGAAATTAAAGTTATTTTTCACTTTGTAGTGTTGTTTTTGGAAGTCGGTTGTATTTTTTTGTAAAAAAGTTTTTATTTTTTTGACATCATGTAAATTAACACAAAATGATTCTATAAACTGCTTTTTTTTTCGATTAACTGTTAAGAGTTAATGTTCTTAAAATTTTAAGTACTTCTGTTCCGATTTGAATTAAATATTTCGCTTAATTAAGATTAAAAAACACCAAGTGTTAATCGACTTTTATTGCTAACTGTATCTATATCAAAACACCATCACACCTGTTCCAAGAAATTCCCAAGGACATTTTCTTACAAATAGATGGTAATTTGCACTCTTCTCGTGCAAAAATGCACATAAATTTAACGGCAACTTCCTGAAGAGAGTGAACAGTGGTGCAATATAAAAGTTGTACGAATATTTTGTAGCATTCTTGTATTGCATTCTGAATGGCGAATTGAATTCTCGCATACAAGCTGATGCGGTCACCTCGAGAGTACCAAGTGCTTATGTAAATGTACGTAATGGCCACGAGGAATAGTAGGTAGGTAAGTACCTGTGTTTGGAAGCCATTTTGTTTCTGTTATGTTGCGAGAAGATTTGGTTTTACTGTGGCTTGTATTTTTGTATGATTGTTGGTTATAGATCTTGATTTTGAAATAGAACTGACTTAAACATAACATAACATCACGCTTCTAATCCCCAAAGAGTTAGGCAGAAGTGGACCTATTAAGTATATAGAGGCATGAGGAACAGGGTGTAAAGTTCACTCATCCTCCATTGAAAAGGTAGGATCCTCCGACCAGACGGGTGTTGTGTCTGGTGGGCAACTGCCCGAAAATAATAATTAGGGGTGACGTAACCGAGAGATATAAGCGTATTTCGTTGGATCCCTTAATCATATTGACTTTAATTTAAAAGATTATGATGTTTCTAAGTGAGCTTACTATACAGGGTTACTTGTGATTCGACGTATTCCTTGCAAGACGTCATGTCGGGACGTTGTATGACGTAGTTGCGCGGTAAACTCTGATTGCGCGATGCAGGATTGCGTGACGTCAGTGTGACGCGTAGTTCGTATGTTATGTGGCGATGTAGATTCCGCTACAAGTACATCCACATTTCACCAGTTTTGTTGAAGTCCTATGTAATACAATAGGAGGCGAGCCTATTGCCATCAACCGGGCACAAATCCAGATTCCAGACTGCTACTGAGAAATTAAACAAATAACAGTTTGCCCGGCCTTTTTTTTTTTGTGGATGGGAATTTATCAAATGACTTCTCCCGCTCTGGGCAGAGCGGGAGGGCGTGTCAGACTTTTACTGACCAAAACCCACCCATGTTCCTTCAGTTGCCCATACCAGGGCCACGGTATCTCTTTCGAACTACCTGCGACCCCGGCGGCATCAACCCAATTGACCCCGTCACTGCTGACATCTCTTTGAGGCGCGCGTGGAACACAATTGCCCAGCCTAAGAATCGAAGACTCATGCTCAGCAGTAGCGCTTGCGACCACTAGACCAATGAAGCAGTCTGATTTGAGTTGAAATTAGTTGTAAGATCGCTCGCGGGCTGGCAACGTCACATTTCTAGAGGTTTTTCGTGATTATTTCATTGAATTTAAATCAAAGGACAATTTCCTCTCACAAATTCTTAGACCGTTGGGATTTATAAGTATGTATGCTATTTTTTGACAGTTATTTTGGTAATTACTCTTAGAAAATAGAAAATCATTGACAATATGTCATTTTATAAGAGTAAATTCCAAAATAACTGTCAACAAATAGCATACATACTTATAAATACCAACGATCTAAGAATTTGTCAGAGGAAATTGTCCTTTGATTTAAATTTAATGAAATAATCTCGAAAAACCTCTAGAAATGCGACGTTGCAAGCCCTCGCGCAGACAATGCTCTTAACTCTGCCAGTTTTAACTCATCATTGAAGTACGGAGGTCTAATGTTTATAGCTAGAAAATTATTAGTATGATACACCTACTTATAAGCTTAGGTACCACCTAACGGTACGTATCATCTGCCTAGCTTTTTTCCAACTATGTTGGGGTTGGCATCCAGTCTAACTGGATGCAGCTGAATACTAGTATTTTACATGGAATGACTGCCTATCTGACATCCACAACCCAGTAACTGGATGTGATACCCATTGCTAAGGCTGGTTGCCAGACTTTCGGGCTTCTGACGACCCGTAACGACTGTCAAAGATCCACGAATGACAGCCGAGACCAACGGCTTAACGTGCTTTCCGAGGCACGGAGGAGTCTCGGTATGTAAAGATGGTCACCCATCCACGGACCGACCCCGGCAAGCGTAGCTTAACCTGATGGATCGACCCATGCGGCTGTTATAACTTAGCCACGAGCTCCTCAGTCCTCAGTAAATGTACACGACAATAGCGAATAATGAGTTAGTAATGTAATTAGTGAATGTACACGACATGAATCTTTATAACATGAATCTCTTGCATTCCTAAATTGTTGTTGTTGTTGACGAATTTTCATTCGAAGAATTTTATTTAAAGCCAAGTCATTTTAATTTCCAGTGATATCAAGGTTTAACGTCGCATGAAACCAAATACACAGCTCATTAACGAGAAACAATTTTTAATACGAATAATTAGAAAAATAACATTGACCTCTCAAACGCAAATTATTTACTAATTTTTAAACCCAAAACCCCCAGGGGGAGGGGGGAGGGGGGTTAGTTGCGAACCCCATAGGTTCACAACTACTTAGGATGATTTTTTTTCCATCAGATGATGTTTTTGTACGTTTATATACATAACATATAAGCTTATATACCTATTATGTATAGGGTTTTCCTTAAGCACACACGGCGTGCAGTTGGCCTTTTTTATTCCTTTAATTAAATCAACTGACCTGATCTTTTTTTTTACTATCCTACGCTATTCCTCTCCTGGGCAAAGTCCTCCCTCCACTCCTTCTATCCTCCACATTAAATAATTATGCTACTGAGAAATTCCTAAGGGATAATACAATTAATATTTGACCGACCTGGAAATCGAACAAACGTTCAGTATTCCCACTTGCGACTCCTAGACTCCGAGAACAACGAGGTTATTAGGTGATTACCTAATTAATATCTAATTTTGTCATCATATTTGTCTTAAATCCTACAATTCCTACACAAAACATTGCTTGTCAAATTAATTTTAGGCCACATCGATAGGTACTGTAGAGGTTTGATGCTTTGCTGACATTCAAATATTGAATTTATTCTAGAAAGATAAACGAACCTCGTTTTTCTTTGTAGGATGACAGATAGAATCGGGTAGGGTTCCGGGTAGAACCATTTTAGTTAAGGAGTGTGAATTATGTCTTATTCGAAGCTTATAAATATAGCGGACTTCAGCCCTATTCCACCAGATCCCACTCATTTCATTATAATTATTATGGTTAATCTCCTATTGTGAGGTTCGAGCCCTCACAGTACCTACTCAAAATAAAAGAGTAGCGCGTCTCTTTTAGTCTTTCACTAAAGTATTTACGAAACTCCTCTCATGCAGAAAGTACAGCTACCCACTTTAGAATTCCAAAATATACAACATTATTTCCACAAAGTACTTAGTGCGCATCACGCCGCGATGCTCCCTGGGGATCACTCACGAAATTTCCTGTTCCTGAGGTGCCAAACAAGCGGTAACACTGAAGCGCCGCCTAACGATGCTGACGTCACCACGCCATCGCATTGTGAATATTGAATGAGCCCCACTCTTATTTGAATGGGCCACGATACTTGGGACTCAATAGAGAGGTTCAGAAGGCTGTTTCCATGCATCGAGAGAAATAGGCGCACGCCCACAAAGACACGTATGTATAAACAGTGGCAATCTTTTAAGGGGTTCATTGTACTCATCATTATGAACAACTTTTACTATGGGACCAAACCTCAAATCACGAAAAAAAATCAGCAGCAGTTCTTCACATTTTGACGAATTATGCGAACATAAATGTACTGAACAGCTGATATTTTTTCACGATTTCAGATTTGGCCCCGTAGTAAAAGTTGTTCATAAAGATGAGTACAATGACCCCTAAAAGATTGCCACTGTTTACACTTACACCCTGTATAATAAACTAGCTTTCGCCTGCGGTTTCATCCGCGTCGTATGTCAATAAAAAGTAGCATGTCCTTTCCCAGAGTTCAAAATATTTTCATACCAAATTTCATCAAAATCTGTTAAGCCATTTAAACGTGAAAGCATGATAAAAATACAAAAAACCAAGGCCTTTCTCTTTATTAGGTATTAGTTTAAATTACCAAAATCATGGAACTGCCAATCAATCGTTTTAAAACAGCGTTATCCAAATGGTTTATAGAAAAATCATTCTATTCTGTGACTCATTCACAGATCTTGTTTTGTTTGGAAGGGTGTGCTCTCGAGGTGGTCCCATTGTCATCAAGTCAGAATCTGATGAGGGGATCCCATAAAAATCGAGGGAAACCCTTAAATTTTATAGACACCTATAACGATCTGGGTATTTTTTTTATAGTAACTCGTGCTTTTGCTCCCGGAAAGCACCATTTAATTCCAGATCTCCTGGTTCCTTACTAGGAGAACTCCTCAGCAATTAACATTCTTGTATCGGGAAAAGCAATATTTTGTAAATTAAGGTGATGAGCAATTGCAAACTGACCTAGTAAAAAGTAAAAAATAAAAACTTAAAAATAAAATAACAACCGACTTCCAAAAAAAATACTACTAAGTGAAAAATAACTTTAATTCCGAAAGTCGGCGTCAAAAACTAAAATACAGATCCAAAGACACTGACATCCGTAATTAAAGTTATTTTTCACTTTGTAGTATTTTTTTTTTGTAAAAAAGTTTTTTAATCAGCTTCAATTTATTTTTAATTAGCTTTTGCCAGCGGCTTCGCCCGCGTGTATGTCGGAAATTATCCCACGGGAACCTTCTACCGGGATGAAAAGTATCCTATGTCTTAATCCAGGTTATAAACTATCTGTATACCAAATTTCATCCAAATCCGTTCAGCCGTTTTTGCGTGATTGAGTAACAAACATCCAAACATACAAACTTTCCCATTTATAATGTAAATGTAGGATGTAATCAATTATTTTGCATGCTAGTTTTAGCGAACTGTTTTAGAGACTGTTGAAAAACCTGATCATTAATGTACTACTACTACTCGTAATTCCGGCAATTAAACATTTCATTTTAAAGCGGCGATCGCAAAACACGTTCTAAACAAATACCAGTTGCGGTCACGACTCGCTAGTGCTCATCCCCCCCATCCATTCATTAGTGAACCTCCCGAAACAACCGTGTCCGGTGAGGACCTGCGTCAGGCGGTAGGTGAGGACGCCGTGGCGCCTCTCCAACCACTCCTCAAAGAGGGGACTTATCGCCGCAATTGTGGCGTGCCCAGCGCTGGGTTGCGACAATCGCACTCTCCATGTCGCCATGAGATCCCGCCGGAGCTCTGTCCGCTGTACCTTGATTTCTCGCGGCAGCGGAGTTACGCCCCGGCGTTTCGCCTCCTCGCGCCACTCCCACACGTGCGCGAGGACTTTTGCCTCCAGATCCCATGGCGAAATGCGTGTCTATCTGTGGGTGTGTTTTTGTTCGTTGTATGGAGCTGACCTTCTGTACCTTTCTATTCTGTGACTTTGATATCGGTGCTTAGGTATCGGCCGTAAGTACTTGGGTATTGGTACTTATTATTAAAACAGGGAAATGGAAACGAATATTAGATGTAATGGAGTTTGATTTGTGTTTTACAAAGTGGTTTTCTTCGAGACTCGTTTGAGAGGTTTTCAGTGTTAAAGGAGGAATGGTTAATGGATTTCGTAAACCTTTTTTGTTTTTTGTAATGTTGAAATGTCTATTTTTGGAATAATAACTGGGAATTACAACAGCGATGACAGTTTAATCTCAGAACCGTTTAAACCGACCTCGGATTATTGCACCAAAAGTTGAATATCCCTACATTTTGTGTCGACTTAATAAAGGACGATGTTCAATAGGGTTGGCAACATCGAAGCGGTCTAAAAAATAGTCTTAAAGCTAAAAAAAAGCGGCCAAGTGCGAGTTGGACTCGCCCATGAAGAGTTCCGTAGCAGCAAGTAACTTAATATGTTCTTGTAGTTCGTTTGATTGATTGAAAGGTAAACTGCGGTTTACGATTTATGACGTATTAAAAAAAACTACTTACTAGATCGCGTTCAAACCAATTTTCGGTGGAAGTTTACATGGTTATGTACATCATATATTTTTCTTAGTTTTATCATTCTCTTATTTCAAAAGTTACAGGGGGGGGGGCACACGTTTTATCACTTTGGAAGTGTTTTGAAGACCTATCCCACACGTATGTATGGCTTTGATGAAAAAAAATTTTTGAGTTTCATTTCTAAGTATGGGGAACCCCCAAAATTTATTGTTTTTTTTTCTATTTTTGTGTGAAATCTTAATGCGGTTCACAGAATACATCTACTTAACTACCAAGTTTCAACAGTATAGCTCTTATAGTTTCGTTTCGAAAAAAATGGCTGTGACATACGGACAGACAGACAGACAGACAGATATGACGAATCCATAATAAGGGTTCCGTTTTTCGCCATTTGGCTACGGAACCCTAAAAACCGACCAAGTGAGTGTCGGACCACGCACAATGAAGGGTTCCTTAATTGAAAAGTATTTATCCCAAAAACAAACTTAACATTGTAATCCAAAAAGAAATATGTGATTAAATTACAAATTAACAATTTTCGAACTTTTTCCTTAACCTGTACTAAGAAACCATGCTTCTTTCCAAATTTAATTATTCAAGGTCAGCGGGAAGTAGGTTTTGATTTACTTACGAGTATCAAAATATGTCACCGTATTTTTTTATTGCGTTGACTTAGAAGCTTGATTTTTTAGAACTCCAAGGTACGGTCAGCAACAGAAGTCGGTTAACACTGCTACTTTTTGACATCATCTAAATTAACACAAAATGATTCGATAAACTGCTTTTTTTTCGTTTAACATTAAGAGTTAATGTTCTTATAATTTTAAGTACTTCTGTTTCGATTTGAATTAAATATTTCACTCAATAATTAAGATTAAAAAATGCAAGTGTTAATCAGCTTTTGTTGCTATCTGTACCATAGATTTATGTAACAACAATTTAATCTCACACCAAATCAATCATCGTCTGCCCAGCCTTTTCCCAACTACGTTGGGTCGCCTTCCATTCACACAATGCTTTCCGAATATCCACCGACAAGATACGAATCGGAAATCCAAATTGCGAATACCTAACCTTTTTTATTATTCAATATTAACATAAACCTTTATATCCTAACACCTATATGAGGGATAAACATTTTTCTTATAAAGACACGGATGAGGGTAGACAGTGAAGTGGCATATTAAATTATGTGTGACGTAAGGTAAAGAGGGATAATCCTACAAAGTCGCGCTACTTTATTGAACACGGCACATATAATCCTACTTTTTATAGAGATCCCTGTTATGTTAGCTTTAATTATGTCATTACAGGAGTAGGTCCATAATAAGCCATAAATAATCAAGATAATGTTGTGGTGGCTTACGGACTTCTTTTCTTGTAACTTTTAAAACGTGGCTTATGTAGTTTTGTGTTTTGGAATAATATCATTTGTTGAGAAATATCGGATAGTAAAAAACATTACCCTCCTTCTGAGTCAGTCGGGAAATAAAGGACAAACTTTACTCAATAAAAATCAAAATGAAGGCTTTGTTTTTCTTAGAACAGCTTTTTACAATCGACTTTACCTAATGTCGTTGGATTTCTAATAAAAAACTATTAAACGTTTATAATCTATACTATAGTCTGTTTTTTTTAACAAACGAGTACCGAAAATTTTTACTGCGTTGCTATTGGTCCACGTAATCAACATAAAGTCCGTTCCACACAAACCAAACGCTGCAGTTACTAGAATATACATTATTCAGACGAGTCATCGACTACCTGCGCGTCGCACGTGTTTTAGTGAGTGAACCAGACGATATTGTTTGTGCGTGAGTCATGGCGGACATATCTACTGGACAGTAAATTTTAGAAGTATTCAATATGAACGGGCCTTAACAATTTCAAAACAAAACAAAGGCGTTGGCCCCACCCCGACCAATGACCCATCTCACTCTGTCAATATCGGAAATGTGCGAGAGACATAACTCAGTACTCGTTTGTTAAAAAAACAGACTATATACACGTAATATTATAAACAGGTATTTGTAAGTTTGTATGTAGGGGGTAATCTCCGGAACGATCCAATTCTAAAAACTTTTTCACGGGTAGAAAGCTACGTTATTCCTGTATTATATAGGCTATAAATTATATTTATATTATGCATAGTAGCCGAGCTATCACAATTTTTGTTTAGCAAGTGGGAAATAAATACCTCTTGAAACGGAATTGTTTGCATGCGCTGCCTAAACGGTTGTTTAAAATTGAAAACAATGTATGGCAACCTGGTCCGTCTTATATAATTCTACAAAAAAGTCCACGACACCATATTTCTATCTTTTATAATTCTTTTACTGTTTTAAAAAAGTATTTTTTTCGACATACTTACTTTTGGATGATTATTTAAACAACAAAACATTAATCCTTATCAAAATAAATTATTTTATGATCACAAAAACATCATGGAGTTAAGATTTGGCCTTTATAGTATATCAATTGGTGATATAGTTTCGGAGATAATAAAAAATGACTAAAACGCTAAATAACTTTCATTCCTCCTCATTGAATATATTCTAGTAATTCTGTACTTTTGTTCGAGTTCTATTAAAAAAAGAATAAGTTTTTATAAGCTATTCTGAAAAACTAATAACTACCTATTTAGTTACTAGGTACAAAAGCTTCAAAAGTTAAGCTTACTATCAATAAATATATTATCAATATCATTCTGAGAATTAATATCGAACCAATCTGAAAAGACAGGTTGGATAAGTATAAGAACATTCTGTTCAACTGAACAAAAGGCAGTTTTATATTTTTAGAAGAATATTATTTTCGTATCGGCCAGGCCAACAGTAAGTTTACCAGCAAGTAAGTAATTGCGTTATTGACGTTGTCGAGCAGACAAATTTTTCAATCTTATGAAGCAGTAGATTAGCAAATTCTTTCAAAATCCTTTGGATGGTGAAAGAAAGTGTGTTACGCAATTGGGGTCTGGACTATATAAAAGAATCCTTCCTTTTTGGAGGTGTATTAAAAATAGCAACAGCGTTTCGAAATTTGAAAAGCCCCGATAAAAAGGCGGGCATTCGCAGAAAAGTTCGGTCAGTAGCTATACATTTGAATCTTTCTTTTTTCAGTTATCATTTAACTTTTTCTACTTTCAAAAAAAATATGTCTTATTGATGATAGGGCCTATAGGAACCTACTACACTTTGGAATGGGCAACTAGCTTCATATTTCTGAATGACCGTCTCCTTTGACAGTTGTAAAGTGTACGTAAATGGTTTAATTGAAATAAATGCTTTGACTTTGCCTTTGAGCCGCACATGTCCGCACCGAACAAATCCGGAGGGATGGTAACTTTAATTAAAATGCCTCCCCGAATGTACTTTAACGTAAATCTGACATACTCTAGTGCCAGCCTTGCTACCACTTATCTGACTGGCTTATAACCACGATATCAGCTACTCTTCTTAAAATAAATATAATTAAGCCGACACACCGCAAAAGAAACACTCTTTTCTTGCTCACACTTTTATTGCACACAAGAAGGTCAATTCTCTTCAAATTCAAGTCGCAATCTCATGCCAGCGACAATCAAATGTCAAAAATGTAGGTAATAGATTTGCAATTTTTGACAGATTGAGACAGAGATGAGACTGCGAACGTTGTTAAAATAATTTCCCCTGTGTACTAACTATTTCACAATCAAATGACGACATATGCGCGGCTGAAACGTTATTTACGTAAGTTATTTTCTAGGGTTCCGTAGTCAACAAGGAACCCTTATAATTTCGCTATGTCCGTCCGTCTGTCCCTCCGCAGCTTAGCTCAGAGACTCTTAGTACTAGAAAGCTATAATTTGGCATGGATACACATATTCATCACGCCGACAAAGTGATGAAATAAAATCTAGAAAAATAATTTTTTTAGGGTACCTTCTGTACCTACACGTAAAGTGTAGTGTAAATATTAAGCTTTAAAGTGCTAATTTTTGTTAGAGTCAAGTGTGGGTACACTTGACTCTAACAAAAATTAGCACTTTAGGGGGCCCCCGCCCTGCCAGCTAAACGGTTAGTTTTGGATGGGTGAAAAAATTCACGGTAATCTACACATGTGTAAATAATATACAGAGTGGATACGACAATAGAACAATAAATTAAACTTCGTATACCTAATCACGTACCCAGTGTGCGTACAAAAATTCAATTCAATTTAACTAATAGTTAGTCACAGGACAATATTTTTCGTTTTCAAGATTTTCAACATGATGTATCTGATAATACAGTTATTAGACCAGCCTCGCCTAAAAAAATAAAGGTTAAAGACATTACAATATTCTTCACACATATGTTGCCAGTGGGAATTAATGCATATTGTACCTTATACCAGAGGCATAAGAGTTATAAAGCGTGTCATCAGAATTAGATAAGAAAATAATGTATGCGGAAGTTACATCTACTCACTCTTGTCAATCGAAAATTTTGAATGTGCGAAAGAGATACGTATGTAGATTATAGTTCGTTTATTTCTACGTCGCTTTCTCGCCGAAAAAATAGCAACCCAAACCTGCAAAAAATGGTCACAAACAATGGTGTGTTGGGTGGGTCAGTGCCCCAGTCGCCAGGCGCGTTAAAATATTTAAAAATGGTGTTCTATTTTGTTTACATTTTTAAGCTATATAGTTTGTTAGAAAAAATCACTTTTTTAATTTCAATGTTATGATTTATTTGATAATTCCTATAAACTGCTATACATTAGTTCTGCTCGTGTTTTCATTTAATGTCGTATTGTCGTATCCACTTTGTATAATAAAAGAAGAAACTGACTGACTGACATATCGACACACAGCCCAAACCGCTGGGTCTAGAAATTCCAAATTTAGCACAAAGGTTCCTTATGAGGTCTAGCGGTACATTAAGAAAGGATTTTTCAAAATTCACCCTCTAAAGGGGTGAAACGTGGGTCCAAAGATTGTATGAAAAATCTTATTCCTTGAGATAATAGACTTAAAACTTGGCAAGAATATTAAGTAAATTATAAAGTTTTTCATTTTTAGTTTTCCTAAACTACCCCCAAAAAAGAGGGATATAGGGGGTGTCAAAGTTTGTATGGAGTAATTTTAACCGCGCGGTCCGATTAACTCGAAATTCAATATTTATACTTGAGATCAAAAATGAAGAATAACGTGTATCAGGGTTTTTCTTAAAATCTACCCCTAAGGGGGTGAAAAGGGGTAGTATATTTTACAAGGCAAGTTTTACTGTGGGGCTTGATTAACTCGAAAATTGGTGGTAATAATCTTTCAGTCAAGTTACGGAAATATCCCAAGCGCTTTTTTAAATTCCACCCTTGTGGGGGTGAAAACAGAGAATATGCTTTATATGAAATATCTTATTCATTTAGTTAATTAACTTGAAACTTGGCACAATTATTTGCCTAAGCAAGTAATAAAATTTGTCATTCATAGTTTTTACTCCAGAGGGACGGGTAGAGGGTGAGGGGAGCAGGGGAGGCGGTGGTGAGGACGGAAAGGGGGAAGGGAATGAGGAGGGTGAGGGGTGATAGGGGGTGGTGAGGTGATTAAAAGGCGTGAGAGGGGGTTAGAGGGAGAGGAGTAAGGGTGATAGGGTGGTTAGAGGGAGAGGGGGGGAGTGACGAGTGCCTTTACACCTTAAAGTTGCTTTTTGTATAGCATTGATGCATTGAAGAAACCCTGCCCGACAGAAATGACCGAAAAATAGAAAGTCGGCACAAAAAACAGGAGTAAACTCCAGTCTGCGTCGGAGCTGACACACACACTTTTTTTGTTTGTTTGAACACGCTAATCTCTGGAACTACCAGGCGGACTGTAATAGTTATTTTTGCATTTTTTAGCCCAATTAGTAAGAAGGGCTATAGGCATATTTAACATCACTCTAAGAATCTTAGGTGCCGAGCAAAAAGAAAAAAAGTCAGAAAGAACGCTAAGCAAAAACGAAATAATAGCGTGGGCAAGCAAGTAAGCAGTAAGGAATATCAGAATTTTTATAAATAAAAAGAGAAATCCTGACTGACAGACTGATTGACTGACTCATCTCTCCCTTGGAGCTAGAAAGCTGAAATTTTAACAAGTAGACAAGGAATAAGGAAGGATTTCCCGGTAGTACGTTCCCGTGGGATATTTCCCGACATCCACGCGGACAAAAAGCCGCGGGCAAAAGCTAGTAGTATATATAATGAAGGTAAAAGGAAAACTATCACAGCTAAGTAGGCTTTTCAAGTTTACGAGTAATAGTCAACCAACTTACATTTGCAGCTGGAATGTATGGGAGACCATGTTTTTTTATTTACAGTGTTAAATTTGTTCATGGGATAAATTCATCCCAACTACGGAACCCTTCATTGTGCGTGGTCCGACACGCACTTAGCCGGTTTTTTATAAGGAAAAACAATAGCTGCTTAGTCCGTATATCAATGTTCCACTATCTGAGATTAGATATCTGAGCCCACTATATTTTAATCTCTAAAAATGTTCTCATGCAAGTGAGAAATAGAAATATTCGCAACTACTCATTGATAAATAAATTTCTAAAACCTTATACAACTATTCAGAAAATTCAGTAAACGGAACAGACTGTTGAAATACTATTAGGATTGTTCAAAGTCAAATCTTGTAGCGAAATTCCCAACATTCAATTTAATTTATTTAGTTTCCAAGTTGTGCAATGGAATTATAAGTCTATCAAGGAGTAGCCTCGACCAAGAGTGCCACGTGCACTGGCCCAACTATTTACTTATTATTCTGTAACTAGCTTTTGCCCGCGGCTTCTCCCGCGTGGATGTCGGAAAATATGCCACGAGAATGAAAATCTTTCCTTATTCCTTGTCTACATTATGAAAGGAATCCCTGTACAAAATTTCAGTATTCTAGGTTCATGGGTATGGGCTGGGCATTGATGAGTTAGTCAGTCAATCAGAACTTTTCTTTTTATATATTAAGGTTAGTCCAACGCAATGATAACCTTATTGAGGAGTGGCAATCGAAGGACCTCGTCCAATTACTATTAACTATGATTTATATATTTATAGAGGCATGAATCCTCCGACCAGACGGGTGTTGTGTCCGGTGGTCGGTGGCCCGACGGTCGATTTCGGGACATTGTTTAAATGCTAGTCGCGCGGTAAACTCTAATGGCGCGATGCAGGATTTTTGCGTAGTTCGTATGTGGCGATGTAGATGCCGCCACATCACTCCCCTACAGAGACCGGAGGTCGACAGTGGGCTGAGTCGTGTATCTTGTGATGCTTGCCAGTGCCAGTTGTGGTTCCAGTGATTCTGAACCGGGTGCCGCTTAGTTCACGTTGAGTATTTAGTTTGGGAAAGGCTCAATTTCCTTGAAAAGAAAGCCAAAGGTTGCCAAACTATTGACTCGACCGGCCTGGTACCGTTTACAATGATTGCTACAGAATCATGAGACTACGTAATATCCGCACTCACCGCTCGTGCCTAAAGCTGTGGGTCCCCCATAACACACCATCACGCCGAGTGGAAGCTTTCTCGTCACAGTCACAACTCACAACGCGCGACGTGCAGCTGCCGACTGTTAAAATTTGATAATGTTCTGTGCTCGTGAGTCAGACCTGTTTTGTTTTTTTTTTTTTTTTGTTTCGATTTGTGTTACCTTTTTGTATGCACGTATTTTGGTGACAAATAAACCTATTTTTCTTTCGTTCTTTCTAAAATAACTTTTTATCATGGACGTACCTAATACAAAGCTTCAATCACCTAAACTTAAACTGGGAAAATTCGTTTTTTCTAATTTCCACACGAGCAGAGCTAGGTCGACCTAGGTTGACTATTATTTGATTTGGTATAAATAGAGACATCTTGAGTAAGAACATCCGAGTCTGTTTTAAATACGGTGACAAAAGACCTCGATATTGACTTTGTATGATAAAAGAACAATCCTATCCTGACTAATCAAACTTCACACTAATATTATAAAGTACAGTACAGTATTTTTTTACTTGTGCATAAAGTTTTAATAAATAAAATAAATAAATAAAGGAGAAAGTTTGTAAGTGTGTATGTGTTTACATGTTTGTTACTTCTTCACGCTCAAACGGCTCGTCCGATTTGTATGAAATTTGGTATGTCAATAGCTTATACCCTGTATTAACACATAGGTTGCTTTTTATCGCAATATTCTCACTGGTTCCAGACTTACACGGGTAAAACCGTGGGGCACTAAGTAAGTTTGTTTGTTTGTTAAGCTTTCACGCTAAAACCGCTGAGCGGATTTCGATAAAAGGCACATGGGTTGCACTTTTAATCCCGGTAGTACGTTCCCGTGTGATAATTTCCGACCTCCACGCGGGCTAAGCCGCGGGCAAAAGCTAGTGTTAATAATCCGACACTTAAAGCTGGATTCCGGATTTAATTCTTGGAGTACTTGGTTCCAACGCTGGATTAAAGTCCTGAATCAATGTAAATCAACCCATAAACAAACCATTTCTCTAAAAACAGAAAATTGACAGGAATATTTAAAAAATCCGGCAACATCTTAAGTATTTTTACAAAGATCCTTAATGTATTTACGATTTCCTTACGACCATAATAATAGGCTTAGTGAGGAGCCATTTTATTGGACAATGAGGGTCCCGTCAAAGCTTTTACCAAGGTCGTCGACTATAAAAACAGCAATTGTGTCCAAAAAATTGTCTTTTTTACTGAAGATTGACAATGTAATTGACATCGTTGTCAAAATTAGGTTAGTTTTTGACAAAATATTTTTGATTATTCTGATTATTTCATAAATATCATGCTTTAGGGATAAATAAGTAATGTACCTACTAACGTTGTATGAAAACTAATAAAGCTTGGGCTAGTTAGCTATGTGATCAACTTCACATATATTCAGTTGTTTGCCTGTTGCATTTAATCCTTATAACAAGTAATTAGTTTAGAATATGCAAAGCAATAATCAGCCAGCTAATTAAATGTTGAATAAACAATACATATCATAAACTCACGCCTTCTTCCCATGGGGGTAGGCAGAAACTACAAAACGCCACCTGCTACGATCCTTACATACTACTTTTATGTATGTACTAGCTGTGCACCGCGACTTCGCGAAGTCATAAGATACACAATATACTAAAATAAATAACAGCTACATTATAATAAAACTCTCTCGTCCCCTGACCCTCTGCGTTGCATCGCCCATCCGCACTATTTGTTCACAATTTCATGGGTTTTAATTTTTTTGCGCGGAATCCTTATTCTTTTTCTAAAATAAAAGTAGCCTAAGTTACTACTTATAATATCAGTTATCGGCCAGTGAAAGTCTTGTCAAAATCGGTCCAACGGTTTCGGAGATTAGCCGGAATAAACAGACAGACAGGCAAATATTTAAAAAAATGTTTTTTCCTTATAAGTTATCGTATATCTACTACACTATACTACGTATGTTACTTTCACATGAATAGGCATAATAAAAAGCTGTTATTTTGGCATTACAAACAGACACTTCAATTTTATTTTTTTGTTTTATTTGTGTTTATACACGTCATTGTATGTTTGTATGTAAACAATACGTTGTCTCAGTCATCCTCGCATAGTTTCTTCAAAAAATAGCTTTTTCACTCGTCAAAAACATTACCAAACTTTCGAATACACGCATAGTCATAAATTCCCTATTCTCACCATCTGTTTACAAGGCCCCCTATAAATTCAAATGGCGTACGATATTTCTCGTATTCCGTGCCACATCAATCTATGCCAAGTAATTCTGTCAAGAAACTGGTGCCACCGTAATTTATAGTTCAATTTCTCAAGTTAGATGACCATTCTAACTGTTCCCCGCTAATTGTCAGTCTTAATCGAAATTCTGCCTATTAAGAGTATAGAACTGTATTCAGAAACTGTTTTCTCTTAATTCCCTGACTTGGAGGATTGTCTAGAAACAGACAAGGTTAATGGTGGAGGAATTAAACGAAGTGATGGAAGCCTTAATTGCTTTGGTTGTCAGTTATGAAATTTTGAATAAGGCTTCGATCGAGACTAGGTCGGATAGTAATACGCCGTGATCTTATAAGTTACGGGCGAAGAAAATAAATGGAACTGTGTCAAATGATAATAATACAACCAGCAATATTTAATCTTTAAACCAGAATACCAAAACTGACTTTAAAGCAGCAGCTTCCAGCTTCATCTTTTTCAAATCGATGATTTATTATTCGTCTATACTCCATCGGTTTAGGTAATTAAATAAAGGTAAACAAAAAAAACCCCACGTGTCCGGTTAACCGATTAAACGTAATACCTGCCACGTCATTGTCATGCTATAACACAGTAATTGTACTCTTCAATTTAGCAACTTTATAATTCGTTGTATAACGTTGCTATATTGAAGAGTATAACTGTGTCGTAGTATGACGACTGAAGTGACAGATATTACGTTTAGTCCGTTAACCAGACACGTGTTTTTTTTTTTTTTGTTAACCTTTATTTAATTACCTAAACCGATGGAGTATAGTTAACTAAATAACTTTAGCCCAGTAGGTGGCCACGTTGATCGCGGTTTCAGTAGCATTCTTTACGTTCTCAAATATGCAGAAGTAGGGACTATTTAGCGTCGTAAGTTCTGAGTAGCAGCTCGGAATCTGGATTCCATAGGACTTGAAAATAAAACTGTTGAAGAAATTCGGGATCGCGATTTCCACATATGTCTTACCTCTGCTCAGTGACTACCATTTCGGAGAAAACAAGCGACATGAGTTTTGCCTAATTCTTCGGGGCCACTGACCTCACCATGATCTGTATGTGTGT
Organism: Cosmia pyralina; assembly: GCA_946251885.1. NCBI lineage: Eukaryota > Metazoa > Arthropoda > Insecta > Lepidoptera > Noctuidae > Cosmia > Cosmia pyralina. The sequence goes on along the minus strand of OX276350.1, from coordinate 19,761,163 downwards.
AGATGTACTATGTAAATTCTCTTTTATCCCTATATCATTATGGAAATTTGTTCTTTTGAATAACACAGAATACTCTGATGAAAAGCTGAATATGCGTAAACTTTGGTATTTCTTATTTTGATGACGTAATCACTTTGTGGCTTATCAACAAACTTGGCTCATTGAATACGTTTCGAATTCTTATTCTCAGCCAAAGTTGGTACGAATATATTTCATTTGCTTGTCAAAACAAAATTAAATTAAAATTGTCTCAAGAACGTTCAAGTTAATTTACAAGCTAATGAGATTTGATAGTCATGAATATATGCTTGTCATTTATCAGGCAGGATAACACATCAAAAATTTCTGGTTTTTCAATTTTAATGTATTTATTTAAAAAAAATAATTGAGTCGCAAAATATTACAAAGAATATGCGCAATATGGATGGAGTTATGGAACAATAGAGAAGTGTTTTGACGATGAGTGAGCGTGCGTGAAATAAATGAAAATTAAGCAATAATATATTCAATAATACTAGCAGAGTTTTTCACCACCACAAACATGTTGAATCAATAAACTCAGTCTGTTGCAGTCCATTGCTAGAAATATGCCTCTCTAACGTGACGCCACAACACTCTGTTCTTCTTCTCCCCCAAACTTTGAAGCATAATCACTTAAAAGACTCCGCGGTACGTATCCACTGAGTACATCCAACGGAGAGTCATTTAAAAAACATTAAATTTGCAATTAAGTTGCCAAATTAGGCAAAACCGTAATTCTCTTTACTTTATTTCTTTTTACTTTTCTACCAAATTCTTAAAAGTATTATAATGGGCCAGGATCGTCATGTTACAATGTAGGGGGTTTTAAAGTTCAATATAATGGCTAAAAGCAAAGATTTAATATTGTATCATAGGTAAAGCCTTATTTAGAACTATTATGTAGATAGGACAAGAAGTTATTGGTAATTTTCCAAAACAAAAAAATAAATAAAAAAAAAATAAAAAAAAATGTATAATCCAGTGTACCTATCACATCATCTGCCTCATCAACTACCTAGGCTTTTCCCAACTGTATATAGGGGTCGGCTACCAATCTAAACGGTTGCGAATACCAGTATTTTACATGGAGCGACCGCTTATCTGACCACCAAAACCCAGTTACTGGATACACCTAGGTAAAACTCGTCGTCAGACTTTCGGGCTTCTGACGACCCGTAACGGCTGTCAAAGATCCACGAATGATGCCGGTACCAGCGGCTTAACATGCTTTCCGAGGCACGAAATGGTCTTGGTATGTAGGTAAAGATGGTCACCCATCCTCAGACCAACCGCAGCAAGCGTAGCTTAACCCGATCGATCGATCCTTACAGCTTTTATTACTTAGCCAAAGGCCCCTCTGGAACAATAAAGATGGCTTGCTTTGCAATGAGACAACAGAAGATGAAAATAACCTATGTCTTAAGTATCTACTACAGGTTATTCATCATCTGCCTAGCCTTTTCCCAACTATGTTGAGATCGGCTTCCGTCTAACCGGATGCAGCTGAATAGGTACCAATATTTAACATGGAGCGACTGCCTATCTTACATCCACAACCCAGTTACTGGGTAATACTGGTTGGTAAGTCTGGTTGTCAGACTTTCGGGCCTCTGACGACCCGTAACGACTGTCAAAGAGAGCCAAGAATGACAGCCAGGACCAACGGCTTAACGTGCTTTCCGAGGCACGGGAATCTACTACTGGATATTATGCTCTTCATTCTATAATTATCTTGTTCCTTGTACCTACACCATTACAAAGGAATCTATTTAACAACTTGATCATGGATCATCCTCTTGTGCATAGGTGTACACATCCCGTATAATGTTCCCTCTCAGTTTAAATGAGTTCCCTTGAGCACAGAATAAGCTGTGATAATTATCATCTTTGTATTTGTTAGCGCGGAGAGCAATGAAAAGCGTGGACTGTATCAAAATAAGGCTGGTATATTGCCGTCTAATATTACAAAATATAAGTTCCCGGACAAACAATAAAATTAATAGTTGACTTTAAGAGAGGAGTGTCGTCCGTCGCGGTGGAGTCCGTGGAAGCGAGAAGCGAGTGGTCATCGGGCCGAGCCGTGTTGCCGCCGCGCCGCGCCTCAGCTTGTCGATGACGCACTGATCACGCTGCCTGCACGTGCAGACCACATGCAGAGTGATGTGTTGGGTTCGATTCCCAACAGGACTGTAGCTTCTACACTACAGCTTGCTTCAGGTTTACGGCTTACACTTGCAGCATAACTTCGTATACTCCAAAAGTTCTACTTATGAACAACGTTGCCAAACTTGAAAGAAATTCTCAAGAACGTCTAGCTCTGGAAGTCATTACAGCAGCCTTGTCAACGAACCTAATGTTAGTCATAACTCATGGACCAAACTCGGTCAACGCGATTGGAGAAACTTGCTCCCAGTCGCTAGTTCGGGAGACTTCACAATTGTTTAAGACCTCCGCTAATTGTTTTAATGGGAATAGTTTACTGGGTTAAATTGTTTTTCGAGAACAGGTGCAGATACCTTACAGAAAAACAAATACTCATTTTAACAGGAAGTTCGTTAGTTTGGTACTCTAAAAGCGAGTCTGACTACTTTTGCAGGGTAAATAATAAAATTATCTGATATTTGTCTATCTATTAATGGGAGGAGCTCGTGGCTAAGTAATAACAGCCGCACGGGTCGATCCATCAGGTTAAGCTACGCTTGCCGGGGTCGGTCAGTGGATGGGTGACCATTCTTTACATACCGAGACTCCTCCGTGCCTCGGAAAGCACGTTAAGCCGTTGGTCCCGGCTGTCATTCGTGGATCTTTGACAGTCGTTACGGGTCGTCAGAAGCCCGAAAGTCTGACAACCAGTCTTACCAAGGGGTATAGTATTACCCAGTTACTGGGTTGTGGAGGTCAGATAGGCAGTCGCTCCATGTAAAATACTGGTATTCAGCTGTATCCGGTTAGACTGGAAGCCGACCCCAACATAGTTGGGAAAAGGCTAGGCAGATTTGATTTGTCTATTTATTAATGTTACCTGACGATAGGTATTTTTATGTTGTTAGGGAAAATGACAAAAGTAATTTCCGCTATTTTGTACACAGATGATTCTGAGTAAATGATTAACTCTTATTCTGCGCTGTAAATGAATACCTATTTACCTACCTATTTTTTGCCATGAGCCTTAAAGACATCAATATTAAATCAAGTGCAAGACACAGACAAAAACTGTTAGCACGAAAAGCACCTTTACAGCTGCTAAAAAGTTATAACATTCACTCGTGAACTTTAACAAAAGCAGCTCCATCCACAGCAACGTTAAACATGTGGGTATTTTATTATTAAAGAGCTCACCCAAAAATGTCAACACAACAAAACTTTGATTAAAACTTCTCGCGTCCTCTGAAGTTGAATGGGAAAATTTTGCAGCAACTTAACATACTTCGAGAACAACGTATTCATAACCCGGTTTGTAATTCTGTAATGTGTGACGTATAATTGTTTACTTAACGAGAAAACTGCGATAGAGGTGGAATTCTGAGAAACGCATGAACTTTTCTATGATCACTGGTGGCCCAATGGCAAAGGACCGGACTTGTGAATTGTAGGTCGTGGATTCGAACCCAGCCACGCGCTGTACTTTGTGTAAATAATATCATCATCACTGTTCCCAAAACGGTGAAGGAAAACATCGTGAGGAAACCGGCATGTCCTAGAACCAAAAATTCGAAGACCTGTGACATCTACCAACCCGCGCTGGGTCAGCGTGTTTGATTACAGCACACTCCCACTGGAAGAGAGGAGGCCTATGTCCAAGTAGCGCGAACATTGTTGGCTGATTATGCATGAACTTCTCTGTGGTTTAAGCCTCTTGCAATAGAGTTATTGAGAAAGACTGAATTATCTACCTATAACCAAATTAGGCATTAAACAAAGAATATACTATAGTACTCGTATATTCTTTGTTTAATGTCTGATTTGGTTAACAAATTCGGTACGAAAATTACGAGTTTTCGCATCTGTCACATACTTTTATTAATAACATAAAAATCCGGTTCGAATTGAACATCTTTTAACATTAATTTTCTCAAAAGAGAATTAATGACAAATAAGATTAGTAACGAAAATACATTTTGAATATTGTAATAGATGATACCGATAAAAAAAAGCTGAATTAGATTTGGCTTTTGACTTCGATGAAAAACAGTAATTTGTACCTATATAAGAAACATCGACAGCCAATGAAAAAAAAATCCTGGAAATAGGTGGAAAACGAATTTATGTAATCTTCTAAATTAAACAAAAGATTAACCAAAGCAACTAAGTAAGAAGATAAACATAATTAATTCCCTATTTACCATTATTGCTTAATTAATTAAACTAGATAATTAACTACAGTGTAATTACTATAGTCAACTGGAACACTTAAGCTGAATTCTAATTAATAGAATCAGATTTGTGTAATCGGCGAATAACTTAACCTTCCGTTAAGTGGGCGAGGTAGTCTGTCTTCTGCGTTCCAATTTACCGAGGATTAGTTACAAGTGCGTTTGTCTTCTGGAATAGTTTAATTTCCCCACATACATACATCTTTATTCCTCGGAGTGTGTGTAGTGGAATAACAAACATTAGAATCGATCGAGGTTTAATCCTTAGGATACTCAATTTAAACTGCTGATTCATGTTACACTAGTGATCCGGCCCTTATACTTTGCATAGGATCAATGTAGGTACTGATGTGGTCATCATCATTCTCCTGCCCTATCCCAATCTATTTGGGGTCGGCGCAAGATGTCCGTTTTTTCCATACTTCTCTATTAGTCGTCATCTCTGTAGTCACCCCCTTTCTAGCCATGTCATCTTTCACACAATCCATCCATCGTTTCTTTGGTGTTCCCCTACTCTTATAGCCATCGACATTCATACTCAAAACTTTCCTCACGACATTTTGCACACTCATTGCTTTGCTCATCACATGCCCATACCATGACAATCGATTTCCGCACAACTTTTCAGTCACCGGTGCCACTTTCAGACTTCCTCTTACCTATGTACTCATTTCTTATTCTATCCATTCGTGTAATACCACACATCCCTCTTAGCATTCTCATCTCAGCTGCATGCAATTGCTTTTCATTCATCCCTTTTGTGTGGTGACATGACAAAAAAGTAATGATTGCTATGCAGTTACTAAACACATAAATAAATCAGATGATTTATTTTATTTATTTAAATGATGGTGTAAACTTCATTAAAATCCATTGCGTAGTTTAGAAGAACTAAGCCGTAACACACAGTCACACAGATAGACATAAAAAGTGACTTTGTTTTATAATATTTATAGATATATACATAATGTGTCTGAGAAAGGTGTGGTGAAAATTAAGGGTGTGGTACGCACGGCTACAGATTAAGCTATATATTTCCAGTGTAAGCTGATCTCGCATTTTAAAGGATTTCCTTACAGTGAGAGGTCAGTGTAAACTGGAAATGTGTAGGTTGATGTGTAGCCGTGTGTACAGACCATCAAACTAAACAACTGGGGACCAACACCGTAATCGTAAAAAAAAAATTAGTCGTCCTATACAAAACTTCAATATCTACCTACTCGACCAAACGTATGGGACGACTGATCTGGGAACACTACCGTGCCGGCCAAGATGAGCCAAACTAAGCGCAAGGGCACTTATAACCTCCTTTTCTCGAAGCGCTCCGTCGTTTTTTTGAACCCTCATAACTTTGGATTGGATTATACCAGTTAACAAAATTCTCGGGATATGATTTCATTATCGGACTTATTAAACATAAAAAGTTTCAATTGCATCGCTCTTATACTTTAGATTTTATTGATATCTAAAAAACCCCGATTTTACCGACTCACTGATGATCATCAAAATTCTTAGTGTACTTCCTGAAGTCCTAAAAAGCTAAAATTTGGTATGTAAGCTAGTATTAGTACACAAACAACAAAAAAAAATTAAAACTTGAGACTTTTACCCCCCAAATCCTTAAACTAGGTGATGGAAGTTTGTATGAGACTTCCGCAAATTTTGATGCTAGAGGTGTGAAAATTGGTAGTGGGACTCCATGTTATAAATTATAGAATACATATTTCCCAAACATAGAAAGAAAGAAAAGAAAGAAAGAAAGAAAGAAAATACGTTTATTAGCACTAGTTTAGTTACAGATTTTAGTCTATTTGTCAATCTGCCTAGTCTTTTCCCAACTAAGTTGGAGTCGGCTCCCAGTCTAACCGTATGCGACTGGATACCAGTATTTTATATAAAGTGACTGCCTATGAAGGTCAGCACAACTAGCCAGAACCAACTGCGTAACGTACTTTCCGAGGCACGGAGGAAGGGGTCTCGGTATGTTATGGATGGTCACCCATTCACGGACCGACCTCGACCAGCATTGGCAATACGTGCGACTGTTATTATTTAGCCACAAATATTAATAATTTTTTTGGACCAAACACTTACAAAATTTTGAAACCTGCCAAACTGCAAGACATCACACACATGCAACATGCACATGCATGACTGCTAGTACAAGCATGTAGAACAAGTAGGTAAATGTACATTTTGATCGTGGACCGGATTTGTACGTGTAATCCATACAATTGGGATTTTACGGAGTAATTTATGTTTATTATGTTGGTTCCCGATTTCAGTTGGTGTATTTTTGGTTTGTTCCGAATTTAGAACAATTTGCTTTGTAATAAATTTACCATAATGGTCTGGGGGATAAACGAATTATCAGGCCTTTTTTTGGGGTTTTGTGTTACAGGTAACAATTATCGGCGATTAATTATTAATGTTTCCTTTGGTTTCATGAAAAAAGCGAGCTTTTATTATTGCCTCTCATTAGGATTAACATTTCTCGGAGGAGCTCGTGGTTCAGGTTCAGGTTAAGCTACGCTTGCCGGGGTTGGTCAGTGGATGGGTGACCATCTTTACTTAACAAGACTCCTCCGTGCCCCGGAAAGCTCGCTAAGCCGTTGGTCCCGGTTGTCATTCGTGTATCTTTGACAGTCGTTACGACTCGTCAGAAGCCCGAAATCTGACAACCACTCTTACCAAGGGGTATCGTATTACCAAGTTACTGGGTTGTGGAGGTCAAATAGACAGTCGCTCCATGTAAAATACTGGTATTCAGCTGCATCCCGTTAGACTGGAAGCCGACCCCAACATAGTTGGGAAAAGGCTAGGCAGATTGATTAGGATTAACATTTCTCCCAGTAAACCAGATAAAGTGTTAAATTTGGATCTTCCTTCTGATGCCCAGGATCTCTAATCATTCCATTGGTACTTAGTAGATATTTATTTATTTTATTTATTTATTTTATTTACTTGTTTTGTTTTTCTTTGTTTTTTTTTATTTCTCACCACAATATTATAGAATACACAATACATCATGAATACAACATTTGAATATTGTAGGAGACTGGTGCCTAAACTCAGCTCTAGGCCTGTATTTCAGGACACCAGGTCTCTCCCCTTTTACAAAATGATACCTTTAATTTTTTATGTACTTATAGATTTCTGTCAGTGTACAAACACTGACAGAAATCTATAAGATAAAAAAAAAAAAAATCAACATTACAAAAAGATTGTTGGCTCGAGTGGAAATTTTAAACTTTACATATAAACTAAACTTTTGTTAATTAGGTTATTTGTGTGTGGAAGAGTGTGTGTGTAAGTGTGTGGAGTGGTGTTGGTCCGTGCGAGTGATGTGTGGGTGTATGTATGTGGGTTAGGCGCTTTTGGGCGTGCGTGACTGAATATAGAGTTATTAATTATTATGTGACATAAATATATCTAACTTTAAGACTTGGAATGATGATTTACAGACGCCAGCACATCAAGCTACTACAATCTGTCAAATTTCTTTAATAGATTTTCATCTTTATCGCTTAAGCATTAGGTTCAAGGTTGATTGGGAAAATTTGACAGTTTCGGGTGGCTTAACCTGCTGGCATCTGTACGTAGTTTTTATTTAGTAAGGTTATTGCTATAGCTGCGATATAAGTATGAGAGGTAAGTTTTCAGTATCCTCATAATTGTTGTAGTAAGGTAGTAACTTTCTTTTTACTATTAGTATTGTAAGCTTAGTTTAGTTTAGGTATTATTATAAGTTTTTAGACAGCTTGAGCTTTCCACACAATACAAATACAAAAAGTCCGTTATCAACTACAAAGCCGTTAAAAACAAAGCTATAAATAATCAGTTCTTCGCGAACATCATCAAAAAGAATTACCTAGTTAAATAAAAAAAGTAATTATAAAATTTTATATTCATAATGGGGAAAATTGCAATCATAAAAACAACCGTTGAATTAATTATGAACTCCTGAATGTCTTCCGTTTTTTACGATGATTAGTGGTTCGAAAATCTTCTTTATGGGAGTAGGAAAGTTCTCGTTTCGGATGCCAAGATACTGACTTCGGGTCGCTGTACCAGGGAATTAGTTTGGTACACTATCCGGGCGTAAATCTGACACACCAAGCTTACATATAAAGAGACTGTCGCACAGGTAAGACTGATAGGGACGATGCTCTATCGCAGCACTGCACCCTGCGCGACACACTTTTAATAAAAATCAGAATGATTTTTGAAGGATATTGCTAATCCATTGCTTCATATATATTCGAATAATGTGTGTGCTCAACAACAATAAGAGAATAAATTAATGAACTGTCAAAATGAAAGCCATTGCCACTGTCAGTGGCAATTACCCAACTGGACTTTTTCTAAAATCGGTGGACGGTAGGATCCACGTCAGTCATAAAAAAACAGTATACTTAAGCTGGTTTCGTGGTCTATTGAAACTCTGTACCTACTATGCTAGGTCAGCTCAGTTTCAAAGTGTTACCATTGACGTGCGGTCTACTGTACCATATTACGTAAAACACTGACAGTAGCAATGGATTTCATTTTGACTGTTCAACAACATTCATGACGTAACTTTGTTGGGCAGCAAAATCTTTCGAACATAATTATATGAAGCAATGGGTTAGCAATATCCTTCAAAATCATTGAGATTGTGATTGAAAGTAGTGCGAGTCAAATGGCACAGTAGGCCGTACGTAATACTACTGTACTGCGTAGTACTGCTAGTGACTATGGCAACATTGCCTAAGCCTATTCGTGGTAGAAACAATTCAAATTCAAACTCAAAACATTTATTTCAAATAAACCAATTGCAGGTACTTTTGAATAGTCAAGGGGACGGTCAGTCAGGAAGGTGAAGCTGGAGAAGAACGGGCAATAAACTCCACGGACACTCTTTTAAATACTGGTTACATCATTCATGTTGAAAATATACACGTGAGAACAAATGTAGAAAGACGTACACGTTAAAAGAGTCCGTAATAAAAAGATGAAAACTAAAATTAAACTAAATTAAAATAAGCCATGGCAGCTAAGAGATGAACAGTCCCTACTGACGGCAGTGTTCACGATTCAGTTTTCACAAAACAAAAAATCCACACAATACGTCTCAACTCAGCAAATATATAAAAATATTACTGATGAAAACGAATTTCAGAGTCTCAAAGATAAAATAGAAGAAACGAATGGCTACCAAATCGAATCCTAGTCGAATTACAGAGATACGTCCGCCGGGTTAATCGGATAGAAAAGTTTGAATTCCTTAATAAAACCATATCGTCGTCTCGGTATTCTCTTCGAACATTTCCATCCTTTATTATTATAAAATTGGGAGCTGTTGAGAAGTTTCCTAATAACTTAGTGGATCCCTCGTTTAAATTCCAGGTAAGGGACGGGGATCTCAATCAAAGTTGGTCGCTTGAAGCGTGAAGTTGGTCAAACAGCGCGCTAACTTATGCAAAAATGTGTCGTCAATTCGGTGGCGTTAATTGTGTGTGACTAAAGTGCTATGTAGAGCAGTGGTGGCCTAGTTACAAGGGCCCCGAATACGAGTTGTTGTTCAAATCGTGGGTTATCGTGGGTTCAAAACCAGTCAGGCACATTACTTTGTGTAATTTATTTCATCACCACTGCTCTCAAAACGGTGAAGGAAAATATAGTGAGGAAACAAGTATGCCCTAGAACCAAAAATTCGAAGACATGTGACATCTACCAATCCGCACTGGGCCCACGTGGTAGATTAAGGCCCATTCCCTCTTACAGAGAGGAGGCCTGTGTACCAGCAACATTAAAGGTTAATTGATTATGTGTGCTATGGGGGATGTGTTAAGTTGCAGAATGTGAAAGTATTAGGTACGGATTGTGTAAAACATTTAAATCTGGGACTCGTAACAAATTATTACCACTATGTCGACTACAGACTACAGGGGGAGGAGCTCGTGGCTAAGTAATAACAGCCGCATGGGTCGATCGACCAGGTTAAGCTACGCTTGCCGGGGTTGGTCCGTGGATGGGTGACCATCTTTACATACCGAGACTCCTCCGTGCCTCGGAAAGCACGTTAAGCCGTTGGTCCCGGCTGTCATTCGTGGATCTTTGACAGTCGTTACGGGTCGTCAGAAGCCCGAAAGTCTGACAACCAGTCTTACCAAGGGATATCGTATTACCCAGTTACTGGGTTGTGGAGGTCAGATAGGCAGTCGCTCCATGTAAAATACTGGTATTCAGCTGCATCCGGTTAGACTGGAAGCCGACCCCAACATAGTTGGGAAAAGGCTAGGCAGATGATATGTCGACTACAGTTAAGTCTTTCCCAAAACAAAAGGCACTTATTTAAAGAAGCCCACGCTTGACTTCGAAGTTGGTCAAGTAGATACACTTAAAATAAAATAAAATGACCGCATTTAACATTATAAATAAAATTTTAATAAGCAAGTAGAACTGCACTTTTGGAAGCCATGTCGTATTTTTTAGATGCAACTGGTCTAAGGTCGCTCAAAAAATATCCCAGTATTGGCAAGGTATTAGTCTGAAAATCCACTTGCCTCTCTTTTTCCTAGCCTCTTATCAATATAAAGCAACTGTCTTTAACGTTAGATTGTAATATCATATTTTTTGTTCAAGTAAAACTTCCTGTTCTTCCATGGGGTGGGGACCTGGTGATTTGTAATACAGGCATTTTACGCCTAACACAGGCACCAGCTCCTCACATTGCTAAAAAAATAACAAATAATATGTGAAACCTAGAATAAACTTGTCATTGTGAGGAGAAATAAAGAACTAATACTATTACTATTTGTGGAGGAGTCACCGCAACCATTCTATCGAGATCTAACCAAAGTCAATACGTCGCCGTTGTTGTCTCTGTATGCATCATCGAAGCCGTTTCCTGATTGGATGGTATAAATAGCGTTGACGAATCAAGAGACATTGTTTTGTGAACGCAAATAATATCAACCAATTAGAAACGGTTTTCCTAACGTTTACAGAATTTGCTGCAGCTACTTAAGGTGAGTAGAGCTGCTAACCAGCAGCGCCACCTTTGAAAAATTAAGAAGTCTGGAGATATGGAACATTTAAAAAATCACATAAAGAACAACAAAAACGGCTGTTTTTTGCGTTAACCTCGAACCAAGGAGGTTTAGTTTGATTTTTTTTAATACAAAAAATTCTACCTCATCTGACTAAAAATGTGTACATATAAATTTCAAAATGTTCCATATCTCCTGACTTATTCATTTTTTTTTCTCAGTGGTGGCGCTGTTAGCAGCTATACTCGCCTTAAAGATCAATTTTCTCCAGAGGAAAAACATAAGAGGTATATACATAATTTATACCTTCATGTAAGTGAGTACCTTCCCGTGTAAGATTAAATTGCCTAACTTGCAGTGTTACGAAATGTATAACCTAGTACTGGTACTTAATATTAATATATATATAGTGTCTCGCTATTTGCCTTAAAAGGAATATATGCCATCCATATATGGAAGAAACGCTTACATTCTCCAGTGCAATACATAATTTACTTGTATACCTAGTACTTGTAGTAGGTACCTGATGAATTGCTCTTAGTAAAACTTTTAATTTATTTCCCAAAAAAAGAATGTATGTGCTGTTTTAAAATTGGAATTCCTTATAAAGTGGCACATTTTATTTAAAAATACTCGAAATCAATAAAAAAATGATTTTCGAAAGAAACAAATAAATGTTAGTATTATTAATTCATTAGTACCCACACGTAGATTGAATGTAGAAATAGGTATGTTTTATAAAATAAATATCTTAATAAAAAGCTCGCAATTAATTTACAAAAGTCAGACATATTAAATGCAAACTGGTTTGTCATATAAAAGGTCGTATGTGTACACAAAATAACAAATAGGACCTCATCAAATTATGAGGCTACCCATTGTAAGCTCTCGTATTATATTCAATGAAAATATAAAGAAGATTTATCAGATGTTTGTTACAACAGTAACAAGGGTAAAGAATAACTTATTTTTCTTTTTATACCAACCTCTTTGCTTTATTTGGAATTGGGTAGATAACGTATGTGACCAAGGTTAGGGTTCGAATGCTTTATTTATAGAACAGTGAGATAAAACATTGGATAAAATAAAAAACAAAACAAACCACCGAATTCCAAAAAAAAACACTACAAATTGAAAATTTACTTATTTCGGAAGTCAGTGTCTTATTGGATCTGTATTTAATTTTTTTGCCACCGAGTTCCGAATTCAAAGTTACTTTTCACTTTGTAATGTTTTTTTTAAAGTCCGTTTTTTTTTCGTATTTTTTTTTTATTTTTCACTTTTCAGTGAGTCTTTTGAGTCAGTTTGTAATTTAAAATCTAAGGTACAGTAGCCTAATGTCAACTGCTCATCACCTATTACAAAATACTGCTTTTCCCGATGCAGGGACGTTAACTGTTGAGTTCTCCTAAATAAGAACTACGAGTACTGGAGCTGATGCTGAAGTCACCATCAGCTCCACTTCACCATATGCATTGTGACGAGCATAAGATGGATTGATATACGGATACCCGTACGTGACATACAGAACTGCAACATCATCTGCCGAAAGACTTCCACTGCTGGACATAGGCGTCTCCAAAGCCACCATCGCCACCTCGATTAGTCCTGTGCTTGTTGCATCCAGCGAATTCCCAAGACCATTTAAAAATTAAACTTCTTCGTGAAGTTTATTTGATGAATTTTTATCTTCCCATCAAAATCAATTTGCCTAGCCCTCTCCGTTACGTTAAGGCGTTGGTCCCGACTGTCATTCGTGGATCCTTGAAAGTCGTTACGGATTGTCAGAAGGCCGAAAGTCAGACAGCGAGTTTTACCAAGGGGTATCATATTACCCAGTAACTGGGTTGTGGAGGTCAGATAGGCAGTCGCTCCATGTAAAATACTGGTATTCAACATAGTTGACAAAAGGCTAGGCAGATGATGATAGGTTTAAAAATTCTGTCGACAGCAAACTTTGCCAAAGAAAAAAATATAGACATGTCATCATGCAACATTGAAATTGAACAAACATTAATTCGTACGAAATAGATTCGAAACTCATCTCCCTCAAGTAGATATAGGTATCTCCGTATTCATAGACCCGTCCCCGCAGCGTCACAAACTTTCATCCCGGTGGATAACCGTTTATCTGTGAGTTAACCACTTCAGTTTCTGATTGAAGATAGCCGCTATGTTAACTTAGGATCAGGGTTAGTAGCAATTGTTGGTTGTCGCGTACATAAGTGTGTTGAAATAACCTCAACTGTAGCATGTATGAGATAAGTAAATGGATTGACTAGTGTATCAGTCGTGACCAGATCTTAAAATTGATATTCTTCATTTCATGAAGTGTTCAGTCATTTCATGAAATGGTTGTGTTTCATGATGGGTAATATATGGATAATACGATATTTTACTCTAAATGAGAAAAAAACTAAAAATATATTATTGAGATAGCTTAGGCAAAAAGCAGTCGGAAAATGTTAAAATGTTAAATGTTTTAGTTCATAAAATAATAATATAAATTTTGAAATTCTATTCAAAGTTTTCAGTTTATTTAATCTGCTTTCTAACACCACGAAAGGCGCCATGTTATTACGTCGTACGGCTGTTTAAATTAAAAAGTGTCAATGTCAACTGCCAACTGATCAGCGTATATAAAGTATTTGTTTACTTAGCCAACTGACGTCATGACCACAGAGCAATATGGCGTCTACTGCGTCCAGCGTTTTCACGCGAAATTTGAAAATGAAAAATTTAAATGCATTTTTATGGCACTTATCGATTGAATAAAAATATTTGTGGTTTTTTTATGTGGCTTATTAGCACTATAGAATTATATTGAGACACTTTTCAAAAATGGGTGTAATATCCTATTGACCATATCGTTTAAATGTCAACGTTTGGCCATATCATGAAACACAACTATTTTATGAAATGACCGAACACTTCATGAAATGATCATCATAGAAATGGCCATAGCGTAACGAAAGCAATCTATTAAATTATCGACATTCCCAGCTGACCACTGGGCATATCCTAAAGTAGTTGCATTTCACGCCGCTAGTGGTACCCCGACCAAATGGGTTAGGTTAGGTTAGAACTGTGACCAATACAGCGCGTGAGCCGAGCGAGCAAAGTGAGCGATGCCGTGGCAGCGACCAGCGAGCGCTACTTTGTCGCAGTTCTTGGCTTTTCAGTAATTTTAGGACCGATGCACAACAAAGACAAAGCGACATCAACGCGTCTACCGTCTATTTTACGATAATAATATGATCACTAATATTTGGCCACATCATGAAGTAGTAGTGCGTTTACTGTTCATATCGTCAAATGGTGAGTATTCAATGATCTATGGCCAGGGACTTACACGTAACTGGCGAAATTTGGGTGTACCTCACAGAACGGATAAATCTTTTCTATGGTGTACCTACTATTTGTTTATTTGTTTATTTATTTATTTATTTAGGATCTCTAACAAAAGATGTACACAATACATGAAACATAAATAAGGGAACATCAGGTATTAAGTAGGTAACTTACAGGAGCACACCACAGCATGCACAAAAATGTTAACAACTAAGCTGACAAAGTTAAAATATTAATCATTTCATTCTCCTGCCCTTTTTTTTTTTTTTTTGTGGATGGGAAATCATCAAATGACTTCTCCCGCTCCGGGCAGAGTGGGAGGGCGTGTCAGACTTTTACTGACTAAAACCCACCCGTGTTCCTTCAGTTGCCCGTGCCTGTCATTCTCCTGCCCTTATCCCAATCTATTTGGGGTCGGCGCAACATGTCCTTTTTTTCCATACTTCTCTATTATTCGACATCTCGGTAGTCACCCCCTTTCTAGCCATGTCATCTTTCACACAATCCATCCTTCGTTTCTTTGGTCTTCCCCTACTCTTATAGCCATCGACATTCATACTAAAAACTTTCCTCTCGACATTTTCCCCACTCCTCCGCATCACATGCCCATACCATGACAACCGATTTCCGCACAAATTTTCAGTCTCCGGTGCCACTTTCAGACTTCCTCTTATGTACTCATTTCTTATTCTATCCATTCGTGTAACACCACACATCCCTCTTAGCATTCTCATCTCAGCTGCATGCAGTTGCTTTTCATTCATCCCTTAATTTCATTTTCATTCATTCATCCATTAATAATAAGTAAAATTTTGAGAAAAATTAATACATTTTTAAAAGACCAAAGACTTAGGAAATTAAAATATAACATTTAGAGACACCTAAATTATATCTATTAAACATTTGTTTATATTTAGACATTTAAAATATAACATTTAGAGACACCTAAATTATATCTATTAAACATTTGTTTATATTTAGATGTCTAAATATAAACAAATGTTTAATAGATATAATTTAGGTGTCTCTAAATGTTATATTTTAATTTCTTATGTCTTTTGTCTTTTAAAAATGTATTAATTTTTCTCCAAATTTTACTTATTATTAATATTTTAACTTTGTCAGCTTAGTTGTTAACATTTTTGTGCATGCTGTGGTCTCCTATAAGTGAAGGAGTACACCTACTTAATACCTGATGTTCCCTTTATTTATGTTTCATGTATTGTGTACAACTTTTGTTGGAGATCCTAAATAAATAAACAAATAAACAAATAGTAGGTACACCATAGGCACAGCGGCGTAATGACCAAGGTTAGTTTTTGAGCCAGGGATGTAAAATAAATTATATGTGTTATGCCTGGGAATCCGAGTCGGAATTTTTATATTTAATGAACGCAAAAGTTCACTACAACCGATCGTTCCACTCAATATTTTGTGAAGGATGATGCAGTCCAGTTTCTTCCTACGACTGGTTAGCGTATCCATGTGATAGTGTCTCAACCTGTCAGTGTAGCTAGTGAGTTGTTTAGCCAAGTGATCTCCGTAGCACAGATGGTAAAGGAACCGCTTTTGGACACTCTCTAATCGCTTGGAGTAAACCTCATAATGCGGATTCCATACCACGGAACTATATTCTAGGATTGGACGGACTAAAGAGTGACTATTGGTACACCTCTTACGTTATGAATGTTATGTTATGTTTATGTCATAATTGGAATTTCGTGAGCGTCTAAGTACCGAAATACATCTTCTAAGCTCGATTTCATCTCTTCAAAAATGTTCATAATCATCATCATCTGCCTAGCCTTTTCCCAACTATGTTGTGGTCGGCTTCCAGTCTAACCGGATGCAGCTGAAAACCAAAATTTTACATGGAGCGACAGTTACTGGGTACTTTATGATACCCCTTGGTAAGACTAGTTGTCAGACTTTCGGGCTACTGACGACCCGTAACGGTTGTCAAAGATCCACGAATGTCAGCCGGGACCAATGGCGTAACGGTCGTGCTTTCCAAGGCACGTAAAGATGGTCACCCTCCACAGACCAACCGCGGTAAGCGTAGCTTAACTTGATCGATCGACCCGTGCGGCTATTATTACTTAGCCACAAGCCCCCACTTTCAAAATGACGTTTAAATATGGTTCATAATAATAACCCATATTAAAATTTAAAACATCATTTGAAATAGTTCACAGTATACTATAATGTGTTCGCTTTTTCAGTCATTGTGTAAAACTATACCCAAAAATCTTACCGTTTGAAGTCAATTTGCAAGCCTACACACGACATAAAGAAAAACAACCGTGAAACTGAAGGCAGACATCCCAAATAAGCTTACATTCTCGGACGCCATTCCCAAGGCGTTTAAAGGTCCAAATCGTAACATAAATACTTATTTATTTCGACGCAACGCCATAGAAACCCTTTTCCTTTAGTAAACTTTTACGACTGGGCGAAATAATCAATTGAAACGCTTTATATTTTAGCGATGCGTACGTTTATAGGATATTTCCGTGAGAGAATTGTGTAATCAAAATTCTTTTAGTAGGTAAAAATGTCTCGAACGTTATCGTTGCTACACAATTTTTGGTTGCGGAGTAAAATGGGCATGTAATCTTAGCGATTTGTTTTACCCGTTGTTCAGGACTTTTTGATAGTCAAACGAATTTAACTTGACAACTTGGATACCTACGAGGCTTTCTACATTGCACGTGTGTACTTTGTCATTTTTTTTTGTAATGTACTTTTTATTTTTACAGCATAAACAATTTTTCTTTCTTTTTTTAATTTTTTCTGTAATGTTTTCCAAATTGTGTTTATAAACCAGAATTTTGTAATACATTTGCATGACTATCAAGTGAGTAGTAGTCCAATTAGAAACTGATCGGAACAAACGTAAACAAACAACGTATTACAAACGTAATAAATTCTGGTAACATGCACCAATCAATTACCATAAACCCGTTTTATCTAATTGCTATATTCCATTAGGATAAACCGAACAAAAAATACTTGTATACGCAATGCACACCATTTTAGCTCTGCAAACTAACCGCAGAACCGATTAGCGGGCTCGCTACTAATAACATTGGGTTTACACGTAAAGCTATATTAGTTTAATTCATACTAAGCAGATATCAGACGCTTCAGGTTTTAACCATTTTTGTCTTTCATTCGGCATCTTTCACTCTAAGGCCCTTAAGCACACCTCCGGAGTGAAACCATAGCAGCGAAAATGCAGTAGTTCAATTCAACTGACTCACATGATGTTCCGCTACTCACTGGAGTAGCGGGACATCAGCCGACCATCAGCCAAACAACATGAGGTTTCGAGGCGGAAGTGAAACGTCTTAACACAAAATGTTGGATTTCGGCAACAAATCAACAATTTTAGGGTCCCGTACCTCAAAAGGAAAAAACGGAACCCTTATAGGATCACTCGTGTGTCTGTCTGTCTGTCTGTCCGTCTGTCTGTCTGTCTGTCTGTCTGTCTGTCACAGCCAATTTGCTCCGAATCTAATGGACCGATTAAGTTTAAATTTTGTACACATATGAATTTCTGTGACCCAAACACGGACGGGTAAAGTAAACAAATGAATTTTGAATATAGAGGTCACTTTTGGGGGCAAATAAAGAAATTAAACTACACCATGTGGCATGTCAAATGAAAGGGCTGACTATGAGGGTCTCAAATATATTTTTTTTATCATTTTAAAATAAATTGTTTTAAAGTTATTTAAGAAAATAGACGAAAATTGACCATTCCCCCCCCTTATTTATTTATTTATTTAACCTTTTCGCACATAAAACGTACAAAGGCGGACTTAATGCCTTAGGCATTCTCTACCAGTCAACCAAGGGTGGTGAAGAGATTAGATGGCAGGTGCTCAGTATGAGAGGAATACTTATAAAAAGAACACTAAAAAAATTCAGATTCAGATTCAGATTCAGATTCATTTATTTGCAAAAACATGTGTAGATAATATACATGGTATGATGCTTATTATAGGTGTTACAAGGTATTTTTTGGCTCAACATGTTTGACCATGGCTGGTGTACAAATTAGGTAGGTTAGGTAGGTAGGTTTCAAGGTTAAAAAAAAAAAAAAAAAAAAAAAAAAAAAAAAAAAAAAAAAATCAACAATTAATATTCAAAATAAATTAAGAAATTAGGTCAATAGTCATGATTCAAAATAAATATAATATATTCAGTCAGTATCTTCAGAGCGATTTATCATTTAAAAATTCGTTAACATTATAATAGGCTTTTTCAGTCAGTATTTTTTTTAATGTTTTCTTAAACTGGTCTGTATTTAATTCCTTAACACAGTTAGGGATTTTATTATAAATTATTGGCGCTCTGCAAACAACACTTTTATACAGTAGAGCTGTCTTAGCTGGCTGTACACGAATTTTACTATTATCCCGACGATTACGTATTATAATGTCCGATAGTCGAGGAAACAAATGTGGGTTATTTCTGACAAATAGGGCTATTTCCAAAATGTAAAGTGACGGAAGTGTTAGTATTTTATGCTTTGTAAAAAGTGGCTTACAACTCTCCGTACTTTGAATACCGAACATGGCACGTAGGCATCGCTTTTGCATTATAAATGCCATATCTTTATTTGAAGAGTTACCCCAAAAGATAATTCCATATCTGAGGACAGATTCAACTAGTCCATAATAAGCCGAGAGTAACACACCAGTGTTGATGGATGGAGCAAGTTGGTGCAAAGCATATGACTGACTACTAATTTTTTTACATAGTTTGTCAATGTGTTCTTTCCAATTTAGTTTACTGTCTATAATTAAACCGAGAAAACGGGCACTATTTACTTCACTTATAGTATAATTATCATGAATTAAATTTACATTTAATGGATTATGCAATCTTTGTCCAAAGTGCATTATATTTGTTTTTGATAAATTTATTTTTAAATTATTATTATCAAGCCATGAAATTATAGATGTCAGTGAATTATTTATGTCAGATTTATAATTATTAATGTCCTTACATGCAATTGAAACTGTACTGTCATCAGCAAATAATGTCATAGGTTGAGTCGTTGCCTTTGGCAAGTCGTTGATATAAATAGTAAACAACGGCGGCCCTAGCACACTGCCTTGAGGAACACCGTATGTGACATATTTCCTCAAGGAGCTGAATGTTTCTTCTTTTTTTGTTTTAGGATTCACTCTAGTTGTTACTGTTATTTGTTGTCGATTCGTTAAATAGGATCGAATTAAATCTAAAACATTGCCTCTTATGCCGTATGCGTCAAGTTTACTGATTAATATATTATGATCTACATAATCAAATGCCTGTGACATATCGCAATAAATAGCACAAACTGGAACTGTTTTGTCAACGTGGCAGATAATATTTTGGATAAATTCATAAATGGCCATATTTATGGTTTTATTTTGGCGAAAGCCCTTTTGTTCATTGCACAAAATTTTATTTTTTTCAAGATATGAATTAAGTTCACCGTAAAGATATTTTTCGAAAATTTTTGAAAATATTGATAATAATGCAATAGGCCTATAATTTACCATTAACTGTTTACTATCTTTTTTGAATAATGGTTTTATTATTGATAATTTAAGATCTTGTGGAAATATTCCAGTTGTTATCGACAAGTTCATAATGTGACTCAGGTGATGGCATATATCCTCATTTACTGCTTTAATTATTTTAGTAGAGAAACCATCGTATCCTACCGTGTTGGTATTTTTAAGGTTGGTTATAATTTTATTAATCTGGTAGGGTGAACTTGGTGCAAGAAACATAGAATTTAATTGGTGATTAATTAAAGACGT
The DNA here is from genome assembly GCA_946251885.1 of Cosmia pyralina. Taxonomy (NCBI): domain Eukaryota; kingdom Metazoa; phylum Arthropoda; class Insecta; order Lepidoptera; family Noctuidae; genus Cosmia; species Cosmia pyralina. The sequence goes on along the minus strand of OX276350.1, from coordinate 19,740,562 downwards.
TACATTTTTTCCGGCACCCGGAACGGGATTGACTTTTTCAATAAAATAATTATTAAATGCGTTCGCTATTTCTGTTGGATTGTTAAGGACGTTGTTTTCATCAATTTTTATGTTGTCAATGAATTCTTTTGGGGTGTTAAATTTCGTTTTGTTTATAATCCGCCACGCTGTTTTAGTCTTATTACGAGACGTTATTATTTTATAGTTATTTTGCGCACGTTTTGTTAGTTTTATAATTTTTTTAAATAACCGGGAATAATTTAAGTACTTTACTTTGTTGTCTTTTGTTGAGCTTAATCTGAATTTCCATAGCAAATCCTTTTTTTTTCGACTGCAAATTTTTACACCACGTGATACCCACTTTGGTTTATGAATGACTTTGATTAAAACTTGGGTTTGTGGAAAACAAAGATCGTAAAAAAGTTTAAAATCAGCTATAAAGTGTTGATAAGCCGTGTTTGGGTTATCGGTGAGGTAAATATCCGAGAACGACAAGCTCTTAATACACGATTTAAATTTCACAATATTTTCTAAGCTATAATCGCGTTTTAATGTACGCCAATAATGTAATGTGGGAATTTTTTTTACAGGAACTCTAATTAATTGTGCGGTATGATCCGACAGACCTAATTCTAAAATTTCAGATTTACAACCCTTTTTAAAGTTATGTGCAAAATTATCAATACAAGTTCGACTGGCGAATCTAGTCGGTTCATATAAAGCTAATTTTAAATTATAATTTAACAGTAAACATTCAAAATCCAATGTCACATTATTGCGTTTTAGAACATCTATATTAAAGTCACCAGTAATTATAACATTTTTACAATTTAATTTGGCAATATAAGTCAGAAGGTTTTCCAGTTTATGGAAGAACGTATACAAGTTATTTGGTTTAGGTACCCTAGATATACAAACAATAATAATTTTATAGTCAAGAAGTTCAACAGCACAACCTTCGAGTATACAATCATGACAAAATTTGCGAATTTCTGGAATTTCCCTGAATTTATGTTCTTTTTTAAGTAAAATACATGAACCTCCTCTTTTACTATTTGTTCTACTGTAAAATGAAGCTAATTTGTAATTCGGTAGATATAAATTTGACTCAAATCCTGCCAACATAAAGTGCTCAGTAATACACAAAACGTCCACAATTTTACTACTGTCTGCGAGTTCTTCTAAGTTAACACATAATGCATCAGATTTGTTAATTAAACCTGCAATATTCTGATGTAAGATAAGCATATAATTCTCAGAGAAAAAACTGGTTGTCAGTGTCTTTTTCATTGCTTACAGGAGATTTAATGTTAATGTAAGGTTCAGTATGTGTTTTACTATTATTCAGTATTATGTCAAACTGACCAAATAAGCACAGATCAATTACAATATTATTCATAATGCCATCGTATATACGTTTAATTCCCTGTTTTTTGATTTTCCCTGTTGTGTTGGAGAACATGTCTAGTGTTAGCTCACTATTGCTGTCAAACAGGTAGGCGTAGTCATTATTTTGTAAGTCAAGACAAAGCAGATTATTGAACATGTCCACTTTAAAATTGTAAATAGGTGCTCCTGTTATAAACGTCGGTAAACAGATAACATTATTTGTGTGGGCCACCTTCTGTAACGATTCTCTTATAATATTTATCATGTTTATGTAATTTGTCTCAGCTTTTATGTCATTTTCGCCCATGAAAATGATACAGTAATCATTATCGGTGAAGTCTTTCAATTTGTTTTCTATGTTGTATAGGTGTTCCTTTATAGTTCCATTTGGTATAAAATAATGGCAAAAATCAAAGTAATCAGAGAAGACCTCTTCAATCAAGGATAAGTGCCCTGGGGGTCTGGTGCCACTGCTTAGAATGCATAATTTATTCTTTTGTTTACTCTTTGCAATGATATTTGCCAGCTCTCTTTTAGTGTGCTGAGGTTTGTTACTGCTGACGGATAAAATTGAATGTTTTTCTTTTAAATTGTTTACTGTCTGCGTATGGGCGTGGCAAGAGGTTTGAGTCTCTTTGTCAAGCATGATCGTCGAGCTTTTTGGGCAATCACCAGATGTCACCAGGTTCACCAGGTTTCGCTGGATCACTGTTTAGGTTATCGTTTGGAGAACTCGTGCCAGTTTTATTATGAACCTGTATTTTTGTTCTACGAATTGATTTCGGTGTCCTACTTTTTCTCTCAGGTGTTATGCACATTTGTTTATAGGTGTTACAATTTTTTATTGATTTTTGAAGATCAGATTTAAGACGAAAGTTTTCGCTACTTAGGTTCTCTATTTCTAGATGAGCGCTCTGAAGTTGTGACGTGAGTAAAGTAACTTGTTCACTCAAATCATTTCTTTCCCCACTATTGTCATTGAAGCTGTCAGGTACACTCATTATTGTAGCGTCAAATATGTTTTCATTACTGCTACTTGTCATGCCGGTAAGATTATTTAACGAACTTGTTCGATAGATTTTTCGACGGGTAATGTGGTCAATTTCTTGATCCATTTTTAAATAAACGTACCTAGCTAGCGCCCTCTGTTGAGTTCTGCTAATAACTGCACGGATATTTCTTACTGCGAGCGTGCGTCTGAGTTGTCTTTATTAAATTATTTTTGAATTAATAAATCATACAAAAAGACGATCGGTAGTTGAGGATCGAACTTGCGGCACCTCGTTCCGAACACTTGTATTTCGGCTCATGTAGACACTCGGCCACGGCGTAATTAACTTTTTGACGAAAATAAGGTATACTTCCTAGGCGGCTTTGATTTCAGATACGGTCGGATACTGTGAAAATATCTTAATTAATTATAATCTCCGAAACTACTGAGCCTAAAATTTTAAAAAAAGTACAGAAAATAGATCTTTATCTGTAGATTACAGGAAAAGCTATAAGAAGTCTGTGGTCTTAAAATAACATGGCAAATCTATCAATATTGTGAGTACAAACATACATTTACAGTTGGAATGTATGGGAGAACATGTTTTTCAACTACAATGTTAAGTTTGTTCTTCAGATAAATTCATCCCAACTACGGAACCCTTCATTGTGCGTGGTCCGACACGCACTTGGCCGGTTTTTTTTCTCTCGCCTGTCGAATGAACGAAAAATAAATGACGGGACTGCAACAGCTATTGAGGGATAAAACTCATGTCCCGTAGTATGAAGGTATGACAGAAAATAATACAGAAAGATTTCGAGTGGAGAGTGAGATTAGCCCAAACCAATTTGTATTCAGAAGAAGTTTGGATTTGGAGAAGTACATACGTGCACACAAGAACTTGCACATGGCGTTCATTGATCTGGAGAAAGCGTCTAGATGTCTTGTGGTGGGCCTTGAAAGATAAAGGTTCGTGCTACGTACAGTCAATCTCGTACGAGATTGACTCGGTTGGTTGCTGGCAACACCGACGAGTTCAGTGTGCCTGTAGGCTTGCACCATGAGTCAGCTTTAAGTCCTTACCTCTTCCTGTTGATTAAGGAAAATATTAGAATAATAAAATTCAATCCAAATATGTACAAAAAAGTATAGAGCCGTAGCTCTAGGATTTTTTATACATATTTATATAGATGGATGACCTCTGGGGACCCCATTTCCATACGGATCACATCATCTGCAGGCCACCTCTAGAGTGGCCGGAGATTATTGTGTGCCGTCCGGCGCTCGGTGCGTCTGCTGCGGACAGGGAGGCAGGTTGCATCCTCCCGGTCTTCGTCACAAACATCAACCGGACCCAGAACCTCACCTTCTCATTTTTTAATTAAAATTTGAGCGGATCAGCATATAACAATTATTTATTGAATTACTTATTTGTCTTCGATGCGGATGCACTTCCCCGAAACTAAAACATAGCCAACTGGACATTCATAGTCAAAAAACTCACGGGCGAAAGTGACAGATGCAAGTACGACCAGCACCACAAAGATGACGAGGTACAGTTTCATGTTGTTACGAGTTCATTTGTCACAAGGACGTACTGTGATACGAGATGGACTCATTTATATACCTCCTTTAATTTTTTGTTCATTTATTTCCATTGTTAATTAATTTGAACACGTCTTAAACGGTGATGTATGCGCATGTGATGCGGAGTAGTGAGGAAAATGTCATGAGGAAAGTTTTGGGTATGAATGTCGATGGCTATAAGAGTAGGGGAAGACCAAACAAACGATGGATGGATTGTGTGAAAACTGACATGGCTAGAAAGGGGGTGACTACCGAGATGACGACTAATAGAAAAGTATGGAAAAAAAAGGACTTGTTGCGCCGAGCCCAAATAGATTGGGATTGTTAACTTTGATATTTATTCACTGTTATTTAATATAAATTGGAAATATAAATTTAATGAAACACTCGTTGACACCATAAATCACAGAGAGCGTTTATTGTCTTTAACACAGACTAAGTACAGTTTGATACAGATAAACTACGTGCATAAGGTTGAACGAGATGGTAAGGCGGGAAGTTTAATCACTAATTTAACAGATATAAGGGCAGGAGAGTGACGATGACGTCTTAAACAATAACTTCGTGGCAAACCAGGAATTGTGTCCAGTGGCGGCCAATTACAGCGCGGCAGCGTCTCTAGTCCTGTAAAAAAAGATAAAAATATTAATTACAGAACAAGGAACTTCATTTTTCCCACGGGATATTTTAATCTTCATACAACGAGTTCACTTGTCACAAGAATGTGATACGACATGGACTGCTCTATATACCCATTTACATTTAATATGCATTAACATCTAGTAAACTTAACATAATCACATTTAAAACTAGTTTGTTTGCGGAAAACACACAATCTCACGTCAAAATTTAGTTAGGTTAAAGTATCACTGCTATATTGTATCGAATTATAGGAGTGATTTTTTATTTTAGCAAATCTAATATTAGCACAGAATCCTAAAAACCGTTTCTTTCGAGATGTACTGTTTTTTTGGGGGCAGCGTTGAAAAATGACTGAATAAACTAGATTTATTGGGACAGAAAAATCAACTGTTTTTTGAAAAATAAAATGTCTCGAAGGTGGTTCATTTTTGACCCCCCATCACCCCTTAAAGGGATCGTGATATGTTTTCAATAACTCTATCTATTTGGTGTACAAATAAAGGGGGTGAGTGAAACAAATCACAGTAGGTATACGTATTGTCAAATTCCTAAATGGAGAGCCTAGCTGGAGAGTTTCTTGCGCCACTTCTTCTTCCCACTAGAAAGTAAGAAGTGAAGGGGGAAATTTTGGGGGTCTTATAGAATTTTGACATTCATTATGCGCTGATCCTCAAAAAAAAAACTCTGAATAAATGACTTTTGATTTTGAAATTGTTTTGCAAAGTAACCTACTCACCTATTTTTGGCCAACGCAAACCCCGTCGATTCTTGTAGTGCCCGGTGGGCATTTTGTCGTTGATAAAATATTAGGGCTAGCAAAAGTGATTGTAGCTAGCGCAGCAAGCACAACGAATATTACTTGATAGAACTTCATTTTGTTATGTGTTCAGTTGTTGTGTATACAAATACGTGATCAACTGGCTTTTATATGTTGAGCTTTATAATACTCTTATTATTTTTATTTGAAACTATTTTTGTCGATCAAGTTTGATGCGAGATCATACAAAAACAATATTCATCGCAAACAGTTAATCATGTGGATTTGTTTTTGTGAGGTTTCCACAACCAAAAGGTGAACAGCTTGCTATTAAGTCAAAAAAGTAAAGTAAAGTTAAGTTGTTATTAAGCAACAATTAAATTATAACCCGGATGTAAAGTTATGATAAGCAAAATTAATAATTTGGACTAGAAAAACTTAAAATTTGTACATTTATACGTAACTACTCTCGAGTTGTATATCTTTAAACACCACTTACATAGATAATAGTGAATTACAGTTTCAGTAAATATTTAATTACTTTAAGTTAACTGAGCCTACCGTACTTTAAAGACTCAGATTCCGAACGATTTGCTAGTTTAGTCTCGAAACGGGATTAAGCGACTCAAGATTAGGGAGGATTATCTATACATCGCTATAGCTTTCTGTCTCTAAACTTTAGGTTAATACTTACTAGGAATACGCTTTCCGTATCGTATTTAGATAACGATATCCATCACGTTTGTGAAGTTCACACAAAAATATAATCAAGTGGCTACATCAACTGCAGTCGATTGACCCCACAAAAATAACAAAACAAATTAATTAATTTTTAGTTTCATAATGTGATAGCGATACCTATCACGTCTACGGAGTTTTGCTGGCTAATTTAATTTGATCCTGTATGTATAATAACAGGCCCGCTTGCCTACACAGGCACTAAATACGTTCAGCGCTCAACAACCCATCAAAACATCATCGTTCTGTTTCATTTGAGTTAACTTCAAATTAACAGACAGAATGATGATTTAAATAATGTTTAGCGTTAAACGCATTTAGTGACTTGTAGTGCAAGCAGGCCTCACAGCTTTTTTCAACGGGACGTCAACGAGAACGACATGACGGCGCCGAGATATCGATACATTTACTATGGCCACGTGTCCACCGCACGTTCGTCAACGGGACGTCACGCTCTGTTCGAATAATCTCTTCTCTCGTTGACGTCCTGTTGACGGTGGCAGTGGACAAACGCTGTGAGGCCCGCTTGCACTACAAATCCCTAAATGCGTTGAACAAACGGCCTTTGTCTCGGTTGCACATGTCGTGTCGTGTCCTTTTGTCCCCTATAAAATAATATTGCTAGAAACAACAAAAACTTGTCATATATCCGACTAGATGACGCTGTTATTAGCACTCATAATGACTAGAGTCTAGACACGGTTTTAATATTTTTATTTTACTATATAATATTTTATGTTATATTTCACTTGGTATTATTTTTCTGGTGTTAATAAGAACCGGTAACTTGAATTCCAATAAAGTAAAAAATAATCATATGAGTAAAGTTTAAGATGTTAATATAATATTAATATAATATAAATTATATATATAATATAAATTACTTAGAATTAAAATTTTGAAGAATATTTAACACTATTATGTGCTTTAGTTTCCTATAAGTAAAGGTGGTTAGTCAATAAGACGAGAAGTCTCTGTTTTTCTGCCTTTTTAAAACCTCATCTGCCTGGCCTTTTCCCAACAATGTTGGAGTCGGCTTCCAGTCTATCCGGATGCAGCTAATACCAGTATTTTATATGGCGCGACTGCCAATCTGACCTCCACAACTCAATTACTGGGTAACACGATACCCCTTGGTAAGACTGGTTGACAGACTTTCGGGCTTCTGATATCCGTAACGACTGTCAAAGATCTATGAATGAGAGCTGGAACCTCTGAGGCACGAAAGGATTCTCGGTATGTAATGGATGGACACCCACCTAAGGACCGACCACGGCCAGCGTTGCTTAACCTTGAAGATCGACCCGTGCGGTTTTATTATTAAGGCACGAGCCATTTATTTACCTAACGCTAGCGACCCGCCCCGGCTTCGCACGGGTAGCCCGATCGCTACAAAAAAAAACTTCACAGGATCACTAGCTGGGCTAATCTGTAGTACTATTCTGTAAAAAATCTCACGGTGATAACTTAGGTGAAGTAAGCTTGAAGTGAGTAGTGAGCTATAATTTGTTCACTTGATGCTAGGGGTTGGGGTTGGGGGATGGAGGGGGTTGATGTAGAGGGGCGAAGGCGGAGATGGGGTCGGAGCAAACGACTCCTCCCAGGTGGGGGCCAGCAGGCAACGGGTGTGGGGGCATCCTTGCCTGTATTGCACAGGCCCCCACCAGTGTCGGACGGGAATGGCCAGGTGTTCCCGGTCATTCCCGTAGCCTCCCATCCGGGGGGGCACGCGGGGCCCGCCAGCTAGGCGGGCATGCGCCGGGAGGGTTGTGGACGTAAAGGCTGAGCCGGTTTCCCATGGCCCTCCCATCACGGCGATGTGGGAACACTGCTGAGTTTTAGTGGGTATACTGTCATTCCGACAGGAGTCCCACATACCCCGTCTCGTCCCCCACGAGCGGGGATGCATAAAGCATTTCTCAGCGTCAAAAAAAAAAAAAAAAAAAAAAAAAAAAAAAAAAAAGAGGGGCTACTGACAGCTCACTTCACTTAAGCTAACAGGTAAGATTTTTACAGAATAGACCGGCTAAATCCTGCTTGAAAATTTCACCGAAATCGCTCCAGTCTTTTCGAGAGTCCAAAATACATATTGTCCATATTGTATACATTCACACATCGATTTTTATACAACGTGCCACTGCAATCACGACATTAACTTGACACGCGTATACGGTTCCGCGTTTTCGTTTTATAAGGATATTTTAATTTCATTAAACGTTACTATTTATTGATTATTTTACTATTTTCTAAAATAGCATCTTGGAGCAACCCGTAGCGTAGAGATGAAATTGACACAAACGGGAAATAAAAATGGTAATCGCAACTTGATTTTTTTTTTCTGGGGGTTTTGCATAGAAATTCATTCATGAAGCTACTCACAGCTGGGTCAGAACAATAAACAAGCAATGAACTTTTACTAACTTTTGCTTCATGAATGAGTCTTCATGAGAAAATTATTATTTTATTATTTAGTTTGTTAGAAATTATTTTTTTTTCAATTTATTAATTATTTTATCTTGTTATAATTTTTGTGATTACTGCCCACTAGCCCTACCTGTGTCTATAATTAATGTCGTTATAGCGGTGGCACGTTATATAGGTGTATATAGATTATTTTAAAAATAGCACGCCTGACTTTCTTAAAGGGGTAGAAGGAAGTGAATAATCAAGTCAGAAGACAATACAATATTCGTAAGTCTACACTGCCACCTCTCTTTATTTAAGGCAATCCCTCTTTTTCATGTAGGTACACACTTATTCAAGTCAGTGACCGAATTCTTGTTAGAAATGAAATTCATTTACTGATCGATTCTTTATAAGGTAAACACTTATAAAAACGATTCACTCTTACAAACATCTTATAGTGCTCCAGAAAACCGTATTTATTTTGCGATATAATTTTGTGGGACATTTTTTGCTATGTTTGGGTTCCTTATGGTTGGCCCCACGTGGATAAAATTTTGTTGATAACTAATAATAAATTAGAACATATATGCATTGTTTTCGAGCCGTGTTGGTCAAACAGCGGGTCCCAAAAGAGCTTAAAGGAAAAATGGAACTCTTATAGGATCACTCCGTTGTCCGTCTGTCTGTCTGTCTGTCAGTCTGTCAAGACCCAGGAACCCGTGGAGGAATAAAGTTGAAGTTAATATCGAATACGTAGGTCTACGGTCCCTTAGAGTTCTAAAAAAATCAAGTTTCTAAGTTAACTTGATAAAAAATACAGCCATTTATGCGACATATTTTAATCAAATCAAATCAAATAATTTATTTCAGATAAATCAGTATCCATATAAAAGTAAAATTAAAATAAAATAAAATAAAATTAAAATTAATGTCAAAATTAAAATCAAAATTAAAACAAAATTACAAATTAACATCAAAATTAATAAACAAAATTAAAATCAAAAATCAAAATTAAAAATATTAAAATTAAAATCAAAATTAAAAATATTAAAATTAAAAATAAAAATAAATACACATATTACATTACATAATAATCGCAGGCGCTGGCATGCAGCTGCAGCCACCTCCGCAAAAAAGGCGAGTCCCACCGCTCGGACAACACACTGAGGAGCCCGTTCGAGCCGCCACGGCTACGGCGCAGAAGCGACGCACTTCTTTTTCTAATAATACCGTGGAAATCATCGGTTCTAGCCTCAGCGAACATCGCTGACGCGCTACAAAACCGTGGCCGCCCCAACAGAATCCTAAACGCGTTGTTGTACTGGACACGTAGAGCGCTGTACGCCCGCTGAGTGAAGTTGGTCCACAGGCTACACGTGTAAAAGGTCTGGCAGTATGCCTTAAACAGGGTTACCTTCACCTGCGAAGAACAACGCGCAAACCTGCGAGCCAACATGTTGCACCGGACAGACAACGCCCTACGCTCCCTGTCAATGTCCGCATTGTCAGACAAATCCTCGGAGACCCAGTGACCCAGATATTTGAACTGATTTACCCTGTTCAAAAGTGATCCGCAAAGAGTGATAGGAGGCTCCGTTGAGTAACTTTTAGCACCCGCTTTAAAGATCATGTATTCACTCTTGCTTGGATTATATCTGAGCCCATGGGCCCCCGCATAAGCTTCACAAATACTCAACAGCTTACGTAGTGCAGAGAGCGACGGGCTCAGCAGCACCATGTCATCCGCATAACTGATGTTGTTTACACAAACCCCATCAATAGAACAACCGACTTTAGTGCTGCCGAGCTCCGCAATCAACTGGTTCATATACAGGCTGAAGAGACGCGGTGAGGTTAACCCCCCCTGCCTCACGCCGCACTCCAACCTGTATACATCCGAATGCGACCCTGCCCATCTGACACTGTTCTGCTGATGACTGTACCAATATTCAAAAAGAGATATAATATCATGTGATAATTTCGTCTCGCATCGCAATTTATGCCATAGCTTATCGTAGCACACCATATCAAAAGCCTTTGACAGGTCTAAAAAGCATGCGTACACAGGTGTATTCCTGGCAGTATAGTACTGAACAGTTTGCTTAAGACAGAGGATAGCACTCTCAGTCGACAAGCCGGGCCTAAAGCCAAATTGAGCGTCATTAAGATTTAGGTGCCCTCCCAACTGTTGATCAAGCAAACTGTCCAGCACCTTACTTATGACTGTTGCTAATGAGATGGGTCTATAATTAGAAATATCAGCAGAATCACCAGTTTTATTCTTAACAATAGGAACAATTACGGTGTACATTAATTCATCAGGCAAGTAACTATGACTCACACATAAGTTGAAAAATAACGCGAGAACTCTTGGCAGATGTACACCAGCGTACTTCAGATGCTCGATGCTGAGCCCATCGTGTCCCGGGGACTTACCTCGGACCATCTTCTTAATAACAGCAGCCACATCCTTGGCAGAGAATCTAACGGCAACGTCCCCAGGGCGACCCCCAGCAGCAAGCACCCGCGACGACGGCCCGAGCGGTGATTCAACCTTAAAATGTCGCCGGAAGGCACAGGCAATTTCCCTGGGCTCATGTGCACCACCGATACTCACAGGGAGGCTCGACACCGAGTTCAAGTTTTTTGTATTTTTCCAGAAATCACTAAAGTTCTTTTTTGCATGATGCTCAGCTATATTATTCATTTTGATCTGGTCTTCATTATTTTGACAATATCTTAATTTTGATTTAAATATTTTCCTAGTTTCACGCATGTCATTGAACACAGGTCCAGTGCTAGGTTTACCATGAAGCACCCAGGTTTGAAAACAAAGTCGAGCCCTCCTATGTGCATCACCGACAAACCTGCTCCAACCCGGTACATGTTTATGTTTTCTACGGTTCGGTACACGTTTATTACAGCTGCACTCTGCTGCCTTAGTCAAAACATTTACAATTTTTTTATACAATTCACTAATTACTAACTTGTGGGCCTCGTTATCACACATTCTATCGGCACACTGTGTAAACTCTAATGGAAAATCTAATTGTTTTAACTTTGAGTTACAATAATTACGGTATATTTCAATTTGTTTATTATTTCTAGTGCCCCAACTTATTTTATTAAACGACGAGGGAACTATCTTAGTTTTAGGCAAAATTACGTTTAAATTACATTCCACCAATAAGGGAAAGTGATCAGACCAATAGATGTCATACAGAATAGACACATTAACTATGGAGCGTCTCGCTGAACCTGTCACCACGCAGTGATCGAGCCAGCGGCGACACCCGTGTGCATCACTAATAAACGTATACGCGTCGGGAGGTAAAAGTTCCATGTCTACGCACGACCACATCTGATCTGCACAGAAAGTTAATAGTTCACAAGAAAACTGCTCACCTGGGTGCGCGTTGAAGTCCCCAAGAATAAATACAGTTTCCACATCACTACTCTCGATTATAGCATTTAATTCACTCAAACACTCAGTAAACTCAGTCAAATTCTCAAATGAATCAGTTGGCATATACACTGTTATAACTAGAATTGACCTGTCGTTAATCACTATCTTAATCGCAGCGAGTCGCACACTCTTACACACTATAATCGATACCGATGGAAAAACTGACTTTCTCCACAGCAGAGCCACCCCACCATATGGTCTACCTCTAACAATCCCGGCAGACGTATCCACGGCAGAATTACCGGTGTAGGAGAACGCGTCATCAATGGTACCCAGGAACGATAAATCATGTGGAAGAAGCCACGTCTCCTGAAGCGCAACAATTTTAATACTCGCAAGTAAATCAATACCTATAGAGTATTCCCGTTGACGTAGAATCATGAAATTTGGCAAGAAGCAAGTTCTTACAGCACAATTAGAGGGAAAGTCCGAATATTGTTACTTTGTAATTTTATCACATAAATAAAATTTTTTTGGGATAACAATAATGTAGATCTTGTTTTTGGGATAAAATTCTTTTCAACTACAGAACCCCTCATTGTGCGTGGTTCGACACATCACTTGGCTGGTTTTTTTTTTCAAACGGCGATGAGCCATCTAAAATTCTTAATTTCATTGATAAATCCAAAGTAATAAAAAAATATGTTTAAATTATTGTTAATTGTTAACATTATTATGCATGCTGTGATCTCCTTTAAGTGAAGGAGTATACATACTTATTATATACCCTTTATTTATGTATCATGTATTGTATAAATCTTTTGATGGAGATCCTAAAAATATAAATAAAAAAAAATAAAACAAAAAAAATATATATTTATATTATATAATTATTAACAAATATTAACAATTATTATTGTTAATATTTGTTAATAATTATATAAATTTCAACATTCATACCTGTAATTTCAATGGTGTGCATAATAAAGAGTATTCTATTCTATTCTTTTCTATTCTAAAGAAACTGAACATCTAATTATTCTGGATACATGACTTGACAGTAAACTTCGTCACGGTTCTATTCAAATCTTCCCAAATTAACAAAGAATCTTATGATAGACTGCACAATAAACTGCCTTTTATTGAATTCTCTAATATAATTAAGACGTTAGTCAAACAATGCCTTTATTATCCGCCTAATAAATCACATTTTCCTTTCATTCTTGTTAATTTAACAAAAAGTGTCGTATAATCAAATTAATAGACGTCAGATCCGTGTCGGTTGGTTGTTTTGGTGAACGAGCTTTCTGGATCACGGGACTGAATATAAAGTTTGATGTTGTGCGTTTTATTAGATGGTCTCAATCAACCGCTAATAATAAAAGGGAAGTATTTTAATGATCTCTGAAAACTTATTGACCTTCTAATGATTTATGCTTTTTTTAATAAACAAGCCTCTTTTTAACTTTCTAGTCTTTTCTCAAAAGATGGTTGCAGTAAATTGGCTATTTAGTATGAAAATGGGAATAAATTAAGGCTTACAAAAAGAGGCACATGTATTGTAATTAAGTATTCATAAACATCATATTGGTTTGGTCATCATGAGAGTTTATAGGCGACTAACAAAAGGTAATTTACAAGGCAGATGTGGAAAACATAAGTGTGACCTTATTGATAATGTTCTTCAGAAAGGTCAGGTGCGTGCTACTCGCAACCGGCGTGCGTGTATGACCAGATGTATGAACGTAAACGAGGCAAAAGAAAAATGAGAGGATCGTAGCAGGTGGCGTTCTGTAGTTTCTGCCTATCCCTATGGGAAGAAGGCGTGAGTTTATGTATGGGTATGTATGTGTTTTCCTAATAGGTACCTACATGCCAAATAAAAGTGTATAGTATAAGGAATAAGAAAAGAGAATAATGATTTTGATGCAGCCTGTTGACATTATTGCAAAAAATCATTACCGAACTGTCAAGCAATTAAAAATGGTGTCCTTTGGGTGTTTTGGATTCATAGCACATTTTTAACCGACTTCAAAAAGGAGGAGGTTCTCAATTCGTCGGAACCTTTTTTTTTTTTTTTTATGTATGTTCCCCGATTACTCGAAGATGGCTGGACCGATTTGGATTTTTTTTGTTTTGTTTGAGAGTGTATACATCACAGTTGGTCCCATATAAAATCGATTAACTTTGCTTCGGTAGTTTTTGAGTTAGCTTCAATAATACGTATTTTTTCCCCACTTTTATATGGATGATGTTCTAGTTTGTTTTGCAGGTAGTGGTATTTGAATTTGTGTGGGGTAGGTACACAACTAAAAAGTGAAAAATAAAAACTTTTTTACAAAAAAATACAACCGACTTCCAAAAACAACACTACAAAGTGAAAAATAACTTTAATTTCGGAAGTCGGTGGCAAAAACCGAAAATACATTCAACTAGGCACCGACTTCCGAAATTAAAGTTATTTTTCACTTTGTAGTGTTGTTTTTGGAAGTCGGTTGTATTTTTTTGTAAAAAAGTTTTTAACATCTACATGATACCTACTGTACCTACGGTGTACCTACATACATGCGTTGTGAAAACCAAAATGTAAATAAACAAATAGGTAAAGATTACCCAATGTTAGAGAATCTAAGCTCTAATTTTACCACATCCTCATATGTAAAAACATATTTCATATGGGTTGCGAATGATTGATGTGATACGCGCCCAATCAACCTGATCACCTACTCAAGCCCGGTTTCTGAGGAATTCATTCTTAAACGAAGTTCAAACTTTCAATAGTTATTGATTCCACAAAATTATCTATTTAAGCGAATTCCTTCCTTATGCTTGGTTTTTGATGTCCTCAGATAAACCGTCGTTAGTAATTCTCACGACTTTTTAGCTAAATTCTTCCATTACGAAGTGCTCAGAACAAGATATCGAACCAATAATCTCTATCGAATGGATAAACTCCGTTTAAAAATCTCAGAAACCGGGCATAAGTGAGATAAACGTGGCGTAATAGTCATTCACAATACACATATGCATTCACCAAATACTATATTTAAGGGTGTTTACATTTCTATATTGGCTTAACAGAGGGTGCATTCAAGAGGATTGACTGCAGCTGCTTCCTATGGATTTAAGCCAGAAGGGCAGAGCAGCAATTTGTCTTATTTAGAAAATTTACAACTCACTACAATCCGTCAACCAAGTTTAGTGCCATCGTCGGTTCATTATAGCAGGCATTAGGAAGGCTGTGTCAGTGAATAATTATGATTTGGAGGCACCAACAGTGGAAAATAGTAACATTTTTAAACCCGAGTAATCAAACAGCGCGTCTCAAATTGACGCTTAACCCACCTAGTAGTACCTACATAACAAATTAAGAACAATCTAAGTAACGTACGAATTGAAACTGGTGAAATATCTGCCACTACGATGGGGAATCCAGCCAAATGATTGATGCTCTGTTGGTTTAATTAATCTTGCTCAAGTCGGCCTGGCTTGATTACTAAGAGGTAGCTCTCCGAATATTTGTCGTAAAGTGCCTAATACTGTATGGATGGAAGGAATGCTGGCCGAAATTGTAACATTAATTTGTGAGCAACGTAATTATCTATAAGTTCAAAAGTTTTGTAATTGAGTTATTTAGTTCTTGATTTAAGTAATTATTTAGTTGAATTAATCATTGGGGTAAGATTTAGAAGTTTTTGTTCAATCCTTAAGATGCTTGGGATTTTTTTAACGAAGTTATGGAAGGAAGACCTCTTAACGATTTTCATCGTCATTCAACTTCTAGTTGTGCTGTATTATTCAATGGTTGAAATAAAATATTTAGGTAACTACGTATCTATTATATTAAAAGATCATATTGTAGAATAGTTTTTGTTTTAAATACTCATAATCATCATAATCAGCCTGTAACGTTCCCACTGCTGGGACACAGGCCTCCTCTTTGTGAGAGGGATCTGAGGGACTAAGCTGTAACCTACCACGTGGCCCGGGCCCAATGCGGGTTTGTAGATGTTACATGTCTTCGAATTTTTGGTTCTAGAACATTTCCTCACGATGTTTTCCTTCACCGTTTTATGAGCAGTGGTGATGAAATTATTTACACAAAGTAAAGCACCTGCCTGGGTTTGAACCCACGACCCACAATTCGTAAGTCGGGGCTGTTACCACTGGACCATCACTGCTTTACTCAGATTTAAAAAAACATTTTATGTAAAATAGCTAAGCCGACTGATTTAGCTTCAAAAGAACGCAATAAAGTCCGGAGGTCGACAATACAACATATCTTGTAAAACAACATTGAGAATGGGTCTTCTCGCGAACAAGAACAAGACAACACAACACAAAAAGTAGGTACCTGTTTATCTCGTAAAAAGGAATATCGCGAGAAGACCCGTTCTCAATGTTGTTTTATAATGTGTACAAATCGCGAAAGTTTAAAAAAAATAATACAACATACCTGTCGTTGTCGGTGCATCGTATATAATCGATTATGAGTATGTACCTATATACCTCTAATATATGATCGATACTGAGTTCAGTAGTCCACATAATACTTTTGAGAGTGCGTTTGCATGTTTTGTGTTTCTTGTCGCAGTATTCTGTCGTTTTAAAAGGAGCTCAATGGCTAAAAATCGACTGTGCAAACAGGCTAAGCTGCTCTTCTTGAGTGACCCTGTTCTCTACACATGGAGTACACTGCGAGCCTTGGTAAGCACGTACATCGGTCTCAATTATCAATATAATATTTACGACAATCATAACGGGCGATATATTATTAATATTGCTATTCAACCGCATTTGGTTAGACTAGAAGCCGATCCAACCTAGAGCATATGATGATAATAAATTATGATGAGGTATCTTGGCGAATAACTGCATAGAAAGCTAATTCAAAGTAGTTTTCTTTACATCTATCCACGAAAGATAAGGGTTTATACAAAAAACTAACGAGCCAAACTGTTGCTTTAAAATGTCACCTCAAGGTCGCATACCCTCGACGGCCTTCTCAAGATCTGTCACGAAAATATAACAAGAGGAACCAAGTCCCCACAACCGCAGATGTGAATGGAAACGCCCTAGGAAGACATCATAGTGACCTTGTTGGTGATGTTCTTCGGATAGGTCAGGTGCGTTGTACCACAGGTTGTATTCGCAAACGGCATGCGTGTATGACCAGATCTATGAATGTGAACGAAGCAAAAGTAGTATGTAAGGATCGCAGCTGGTGTCATTCTGTAGTTTCTGTCTACCTCTGTGGGAAGGTGTGAATTTATGTACGTTATTTAAATTAAATATATATTTTAAAACAAATAACCTATTTTTTTAAGCCCTAGCAAGAACAAATATGAAGTATAAAGCAGTATTTAATTTATTCAATAACGGGTAGTATTTAAGCGCACATCAAAAATTACCAACTTTTCCCAACAGAATACGTACATCAAAAATACTGTTTGCACATCAAAATTTGCACGTTTAAATAAATTAAACTTAACGTCAGGTCGACGAAGCCCCGCACATTTCTCTGTCTGCAGGGTTTAAAGGAACCTAACCAAACCTAACCTCGGGGTGCCAAATAATTATTATTTGTACAATTTTTGATATTCAGTTAGTTAACTAGTAGTGAAATAATAAGTTTTTTAGATGCGCATTTATTACTTTTGATGAACAGTTAGTATTTTTGATATGTAATTAATATTTTTGTTGTAACTTTGGACAAAAATTGATGTATAATAATGATTATTATTTGTAGAAGTTTTGATATTCAATTAGTTAATTAGTAGTGCAATCATTGATTTGGTGTGCATGTAGATTATTACAAGTAAAGCATTTGATGTATGAATATTTTTCTGGTGTGCGATAAATAATTTCCCTTCAATAACTAGCTGCGCCCCGCGATTTCACCCGCGTAGACTGGGATAGAAAGCAGCCTATGTTTTAATCCAGGGTACAACCTTCTGCGAGATGTGGTAGCTTATTTCATAACTATTCCAACGACAGTTTAATATACAGCTCTCATACAAAACTTTAGAGATTCGTCTACCGCGCGAGACCACCCAGAAATACTCTCACACAAAAACCCACAAAATCAAAATGGCAGTCACATTGAATAGGTTACGCAATCCATAAACCAAATAACATTCAAATCAGTCCAGCCGTTTGAGCGTGAAGAAGTAACAAACATACAAACACACGCGCACACACACACTCACAAACTTTCGCCTTTATGATATTAGTGTACACATTATACACATATATTATATTATACAGCTGCTGCCCGCGACTTCGTCCGCGTGAAATTTCTTGTTCCCCCGACCCACCTCGTCGCATTGCATTGCCTGCCCGCGCTATTACTTCGTTTTCGCTTAGGGGTTAATGCTGCCTTTTTTTTTCTTTTATTTCGGCACGTAAAGGTCCTAAAGTGGTGTTACCTAAAAATGCCTATAGCCTTCCTTAAGATTTGGGCTATAAAATGCAAAAAGAATTTTTAAAGTCCGACTGGTAGTTCCAGAGATTAGCACGTTGGTTCAGCGTATCCCCTTTCCGCTAACCTCTTCCTGCCCCTCTCACCCACTCTAACACCCCCTTCATCACTTCCCCTTCCTCTCCCCCTCACCCCTCACCACACCTTCCTCTCCTCACCCCCCCCGTCACCCACTCCTCCTCTTCCCCCTCCCCCTCTAACCCAGGGTAGTTTTGAAAAACTATTAATGACAAACTTTATTACTTAGGCAAGTATCTCTGCAAAGTTTCAAGTTAACTAACCAAATGAATAAGATTTTTCATATAAACTGTATTCCCTGTTTTCATGTCCGTCTGTCTGTCCGTCTGTCACAGCCAATTTGCTCCGAATCTACAGGGTCGATTTAGTTGAAATTTGGTATACATATGAATTTCTGTGACCCAATCACGAACGGGTAAAGTAAATAAATGAATTTTGAAGGGGGTCAGTTTTGGGGGGCAAATAAGAAAATTAAAAAAAAAAGTTTTGCAAACTATACCGTGACATATCAAATGAAAGTATATTTATTTTTTTTATAATTTTAAAATAAATTGTTTTGAAGTTATTTAAGGAAAAAGACGAAAATTGACTATCCCCCCCCCCCCTTAGGTAACACGGGCTGGTATCCGCAACTCCACGTCAATGCGCGTGCTTAGGGTTATCCCCCCCCCCCCCTTATGTCCGAAACTACTGAGCCTAAAATTTTGAAAAAAATACAGCCATCTTCGAGTAATCGGGGAACATACATAAAAAAAAAAATTAAAAAAAAAAAGGTTCCGACGAATTGATAACCTCCTCCTTTTTGAAGTCGGTTAAAAAAAAAAGGTTCCGACGAATTGATAACCTCCTCCTTTTTGAAGTCGGTTAAAAATACAGAAAATAGATCTTTACCTGTAGATTACAGGAAAACCTATAAGAAGTCTGTGGTCTTAAAATAACAAGGTAAATCTCTCAATATTGTGAGTACAAACTTACATTTACAGTTGGTATGTATGGGAGAACATGTTTTTAACTACAATGTTAAGTTTGTTCTTAGGATAAATTTATCCCAATTACGGAACCCTTCATTGTGTGTGGTCCGACACGCACTTGGCCGGTTTTTGGTCTCAAGTATAAGAATACCGAGTTAATCGCGGCGCGACGTTGAACGGAACGCGTATGGCATTTTTATACTCGTGATAACTTCGAAATAAAATGTCCGATTCAAATGAATTAAAAAGTATTTTATTGCTACATAAATACCCTTGATGATAAAACTATTTATTTGAATAAGAATTAATATTACGATACGAATGTAACCAACTTTTGTTTCTACCGGCGATCTAATTAAATTTTAGAACACAAAAGCTTCTATTGTGACTTAACTATCATAGTTAGATATATTGCCTTGAGGACTTTTTTGAAGGTGATAATAAGTATATTAATCATGTAGTACATACGTTTTATGTATCATCAACAGTTTTCTCAGCGCACGCCAAATAATGAATTTTATAGGCAAAATTTTGCTACTTTGGGTTAAATTATTGCAATTTTGGTAAGGATCTCTAAATTTTTTGAAAATGAAAATTATAGCCTATGTTACTTCCTGATAATTTAGCTTTCTATTGGTGAAAAAATGATTCAAATCGGTCAAGTAGTTTCGGAGCCTATTCGGTACAAAAAACAAATAAAAAAATCTTTCCTCTTTATAATATTAGTATAGATTGCTATTATTTTTACGTCCAAGGAACCCTGAAACATAAAATCATTCGACTTTTTATTATTCTAACTATATTGCATTTAGTGTTTTTTTTTTCCGCAGACATACTAAAATTAATGTCAAGTTTGGAACCTGAGTTAATTAAATAATTAGGTATGTAGGCAATGATATTTTAAGCTTAGGTATAATATAATCGTAAGTAGGTAATAATAGGTCTTTACCTATGAAATTGCCGTTTTGTATGAAAAAATTTAAACGAATTTTTTTCATGCATTTTTTATTTGTATTAATCGAAGTAATCACCCATGCAATCAATGCATCTTTGCCAACGCAGTGGCAATTTATTGATGCCCTTCTTAAAGAAATCAGCTGGACGGGAGGCAACAAATTCTTCAAAGGCATTTTGTACTGCCTCTCGGGTATTGAATTTTTTTCCCGCCAAGAAGTTATCCAAATTCTGGAAAAAGTAGTAGTCTGTAGGCGCAAGGTCTGGTAAGTAGGGTGGATGACGGAGAGCTTCCAACCCCAGTTCTTGCAACTTGGAGAACGTCTGCTGTGCAGTATGAGGTCGCGCGTTGTCGTGCAGGAGCAGCGGAGACGAGCGATTGACCAATGCTGGTTGGAGATGTGCCAGCTTCTCCATCATTGTGTTCAGTTCTTCACAGTACACATCTGAAGTAATGCTCACCCCGTTTGGTAAGAAGCTGTGATGAATCACACCGGCGCTAGACCACCAAACAGTGACCATCACTTTTCTAGGGGTAAGTTTTCGTTTAGGGCATTGTTTAGGTGCTGAACCAGGATCCAACCAACTTGCTGAGCGCTTGCGGTTATCAAACAGAAGCCATTTTTCATCGCAGGTAACAATGCGGTTCAAAATTCCTTCATTTGTGTGTCTGTTGAGCAGTGCAAGGCACGTCTCGACGCGTACATTGAGCTGGCGATCATTGAGTTCGTGAGGCACCCATTTGTCAAGCTTTTTTACCTTGCCAATTTGACGCAAATGGACCAATATTGTTTTGACGCTAACGTCGAAAGCTGCTGCTAATTCAGCCGTAGATTGTGTATCATCAGCTTCCACAATCGCCTTTAATTCGTCATTGTCGACCAAAGTCTTCGGACGACCGCGAGGTTCATTTTTCAGGTCGAAATTTCCGGGACGGAAGCGAGCAAACCATGGTGCGTTGGTTTGTAGTGTTAGCTCCGTAAACGTCGTTGATGTTGCGTGCCGCTTGTGCCGCGTTGCTGCCACGACGGTACTCATATTCCATAATTACTCGAATTTTTAACGTATCCATGATGACGTAAAAGATTGAAATGCGATGAAAATGTAACACTAATCAATAAACAAATGACTACTTATGGAAAAAAATCCATGTTATTAAAATAAAATTAATTTGAAATTAGAATTCTTAGCCAAACAAAAATTATTTTGTTTTGAAATGGCCAGTACTGCAGAACGGCAATTTCATAGGTAAAGACCTAATATGTGATATTGACATTTTTAAGCAGTATATAAAGGTATCCATCTCGTATCACAGTACATTCTAGTGACAGGTGAACTCGTATCAACATGAAGCTGTACCTCGTCATCTTTGTGGTTATAGATACTATAACATGTTCATCGATATAGCAATTCTTTTCTATTCTAACTTGACCTTGTGGACAGGTTTGAGCTGACGTGCTGGAAGTGGCGTGACAGATGCAAGTGCGGCCAGCACCACATATGATGCATTTTAGATCATATACTTACACTTCACATTCCGTATATGTATATATCACACTCCTTTATTGATTTTGCATTAGTATTTTGCGAATCGGTCTAAAACGATTTGTTTTCTTTAATTTTCTTAATTTACAATGTTATCACACTTATGTCAGGCTGCCAAGCTGTAAGTATAACAAATCTTTTATCCTAATTTAAAAAAAAAGGAAAATAGACTCGGAAACAAAATATAATTTAAAAGAAAAAATAAAAAATAGAGAATATATTTTAAAAAACACCTCCCTACGTATCACACTCTCAGATTAAGAAACAAGAAACTATATAAAAACTTTTTTACAAAAAAAATACAACCGACTTCCAAAAACAATACTACAAAGTGAAAAATAACTTTAATTTCGGAAGTCGGTGTCTAGTTAAATGTATTTTCGTTTTTTGCCACCGACTTCCGAAAATAAAGTTATTTTTCACTTTGTAGTGTTGTTTTTGGAAGTCGATTGTATTTTTTTGTAAAAAAGTTTTTATTTTTCACTTTTTAGTTGTGGTACCTACCCCACACAAATTCTAATACCACTACCTGCAAAACCAACTAGTAAATCATCCATATAAAAGTGGGAAAAAATACGTATTATTGAACCTAACTCAAAAACTACCGAAGCAAAGTTAATAATTTATATGGGACCAACTGTGATGTATACCCTCTCGAATAAAACAAAAAAAAATCTAAATCGGTCTAGCCATCTTCGAGTAATCGGGGAACATACATAAAAAAAAAATGGTTCCGTCGAATTGAGAACCTCCTCCTTTTTGAAGTCGGTTAAAAAACGGCACCAGACCAGGCCAGATGTCAGGCCTCGTCAGCTCCGAGGCCTGATAATCCCAAGAAGTACGGGTCACTCCAGCAGTGATTGAGTTATCCAACTAGTAAGCACATACCCCGTCTCAATAAATAGGTAAGGAGTTGACTTGACGCAGAGATGTTTCCCTCTTAAAAACCAAATTCGAAAAGCCAGGGCATCAGTCAGTCATGGCACGTATAGTGTCGTCTCCACGTTTTTCACCACGTCTCTTGTTTTCTCTCTCCGTTCTTTTTCAGAGTTTGAAGTTTTGTTCATCAAAAAATGCGACTTGTCAGTAATCGAAACGGCCAGAAATACAAATATTCGTTCAAAAACCTCTTCGATGAATTCTGAGAGCGTGTCAATTATTTTTATAAATCTAAGTTAGAATACAGTTATTCAGTAAACAATCATAATTATCTATAAAATACAATATTAGAGCTAACATATTGACAAAAATAATTTAAATTATATAAATCAAAAGTAACCTTCATAGACTAAACTAGTAAGAAACTCTATGTGAGAAAATTAGAAGAAAAAGTAATGACAGCTTGACAGTCTGACATAAGTCTCATAACAATGTAAGTCTATAACTTATTAGAACATCCCGTGGGAAACATAGGGTTTCCTGGGCGTTATATCAATCTGCCCAGCTTCCCAGCTATGTTGGGGTTGACTTCCAGTCTAACCGGATTTTGCTGAATACCAGTATTTTACATGGTGCGACTGCCTATCTATCTGACCTCCACAACCCAGTATCTGCGTAATATGATACCCCTTGGTAAGACTTGGTTGTCAAACTTTCGGGCTTCTAGTAACGACTGCCAAAGATCCACGAATTACAGCCGGGACCAACGGCTTAACGTGCTAACGTGTAACGTGTTTTTAATTATTTACCCATTCACTGACCAACCCCGGCAAGCGTAGCTTAACCTAATGGATCGACCCGTGCGACTGTTAATACCTTTCCTGTTCTTTGTATGTGAACAAATATTTTTATCTTTCTTTTCAGTCCATCTCGTATCACAGTACGTTCTAGTGCCAGGTAAACTCGTATCAACATGAAGCTGTACCTCGTCATCTTTGTAGTGCTCACATCACTTACGGCACTCCCACCAACACGTTAGCTCCCTGTCCAAAAGGCCAACTTAGATATGCTGGTAAATGCTCAAATATTATATAAGATTATGTAAGTTAATGACTTATTATAATGTCCCGTGGGAAAAATAGGGTTTCCTGTTCTTTGTATATTAACTAATTATTTTTATATTTCTTAGTAGTAAGTTGCGACAGTGACGCTGTAATTGGCTGCCATCTGCCACCATATTGGACATGATTCCTAATTTGCTGGGAAGTTACTGTTTAAGACGTAATTAATAATAGAAACAATTTATATTAAACATATGTATGACTGATAATCGAATTTTATTTAAGCCGTAGCACGAGCATAATACAAAGTTTTAAGAATTATTTAATTTATTAATTACAATTGGGTTTTTTTTATATTTTTAATTTATAGGTTTAGTTATTTTAAGCAACTAATTTCAATATTCTGGTTGTTTTTTTTTTATATTTTATCAAAGTTTTGTTCGTGCTGACGTCACATGCTGCTGAATAGCTTAAAAGATCTTTGCCACTGTTAAAACTAAAATTAAAAGAGTACATAACAATTCCATGCAGAAAATTCAGTAAAGTCAAACTGTCAAATTTGACCGATAATTTGTTTTACGACTTTTATAATTATTTACTTCCGTTCGTTAATTCCTTTTAAATGATTGTTGTTGATTATGAATCGATCAAAGACTTGTGCTAAATGCTTCATACCGTCATGTAACAACACCACAACAAATAGCCGACACAAATTATTGTGTTAGTAAATGAAACCTAAAAACGGAGATGTTGCGAGGAAGTATATGTTGAATACATAAGCCTGGGAGGCGTCGTGTCGCGTATGTTTTGTTCTGAAGATCATTTCTAAGTGTTTATGCCTCGAATAAGCCAGCAAAAGAAGTTATGCAAACCATAATTGTGGCAAGTTTAAGAGTACACATATAAAGAGTTATAAGGAGGGAGGTTTCGAGAGTTTTGAATCCATAAACCTCATTCAACAGTCAGCTACAAACATGTTGGTTAACTAGATCATGTAGAGTTAATTGCATGTGGTTTAACTAATTTACAAAAAAAAAAAAAAAGTTTTCAAAATAAATCGTTTTATTTTATGTCCTAGCATAAATTTTTTACTGTAAATATGTTTTCCAAAATATTAAAGTTTTTTTTTTTATTGCTAGTGTAGTTATTAGGAGTCATAATTTATCCAATACAGGGTAATCTTTTTACTTTCTTCAAATTCCGAATGAGCAACACAGAACTGCTTTTTAGGGTTCCGTACCTCAAAAGGAAAAACGGAACCCTTATAGGATCACTCGTGTGTCTGCCTGTCCGTCTGTCACAGCCAGTTTGCTCCGAATCTAATGGACCGATTAAGTTGAAATTTGGTACACATATAAATTTCTGTGACCCAAACACGGGCGGGTAAATTAAATAAATTAAATTTGAATATAGAGGTCACTTTTGGGAGGCAAATAAGAAAATTAAAAAAAAAAGTTTTGCAAACTACACCATGTGGCATATCAAATGAAAGGGGTGCGGGACTTAAATATATTTTTTTTATAATTTTAGAATAATTTTTTTAAAGTTATTTAAGAAAATAGACGAAAATTTACCATTCCCCCCCTTATCTCCGAAACAGTAGTTTCGAGCCTAAAATTTTGAAAAAAATACAGAAAATAGTTCTTAAAAACCTAAACCTATAAGAAGTCTGTGGTCTTAAAATAACATGGTAAATCTATCAATATTGTGAGTATAAACTTACATTTACAGTTGGAATGTATGGGACAACATGTTTTTCAACTACAATGTTAAGTTTGTTCTTAAGATAAATTCATCCCAACTACGGAACCCTTCATTGTGCGTGGTCCGACACGCACTTGGCCGGTTTTTTTTATTTACCGCAAGCATTTGGGTTTGCAACAAGCAACAAAAACAACAAGCAACAAGCAAGCAACATATTTATTTTGTCCACATAAGAGTCGCGAGATGACCTGAAACAACACTATGTCAATTAATATGTTGTTTTTTTACGAACTTAATTTTAAATCAACACTATTACTTACATTATAGCCTTAGCTGCTCGGATTTCAGCAATGTTGTGTTTGTCATTGTTATTCATAAACTCCAGGATCATAACAATGTCCAAATGGGCAAGTTAGTCGAGTTCTCGCACAAACTGGTCCATATTTAAAACAACGGTAGACTAGCACATAGTTTCAAAAGGTAGTTTCGCAGCACCTTGTAGTAAAGCTTTGGTTTCCTGACAAACCGTTTTGGTCATATTAAAACAACCGTCATGAAAATTTATAATTTTCACCAGTATTTGACAGTAAGGTCTCAAAAATGCTTTGTAGTTATTTGGAAAGCTATTCTTGTGTGTCCGTTCACCGCTTTCTGAGGAAACCAAAACTTTACTGCCTGAGACGGTGATCACAATAATGACTTTCATAAGGACGGACGGAAGTGTTAATAATTTTAAGTTAATAAAAAAAGGCTTGCAATTGTTACTGGTTTGGATCATGCTACTGCACGAAGCCACTTTATTTTTTTGCTTTTTGGCCAATTCTCTTTCCGTAGAATTGCTCCAAAATATTACGCCGTACCGCAGTGTGGTGAACGAACGGTAGAAGATGTTATATGGAAGTTGTTGTGTTGTGTTTTGAAAAGTCCAGATACTAAATTGACTATATTTTTCCCTAGTCTTTTGTCAAAGATATTTTATAATTACAGTCACTGTGACATCTAGTATCATTACTTTTCTAGAATATCCCACCTCTAATTTCAAAAATAAAAGTAAACTTGACGTTTACATTGACACTTGACATGTACAAAACAACTTAATAATTTTATTACAAGAGGCACTGAAAGCTTCCGATTCAGCAAAGTATTGACGTCATTTAGAGGTCAAATAAAGATAAAGTGATTTCAAGTATTTTTGTGAAAATAAACACGAATTTGAAATTTTAAGACCAAGAAATAGAGAAATAAGGTTTAGAAACCTAAAATCGCGAAATGTTTTTGGAATCGACTTAAGTTAATTTTTACATAGCATAGCCAATTATTTTCACAACAATGGAACCCTAAAAACATAAAATGATATAGCCTTTTATTATTCTAATACATTAGTATATTTAATGCATTTAGTTTTTTTTTTTTCATAGAACTAATGTTACTTAATGTCAAGTTTGGAACCTGTTAGTTAATGTAGGTAAAAAATTGGCATATTTATGCAGTATATAAAGCAGTCACCATGATCCCTTCAAGTCAAGCAAAGTATTATGTATAGTATTTGCATTATATTAGGCACAATATGCAGATAAAAGCAATATCGCTGTCGCGCTCGGTAGTGATACTGGTTCGTTTTCTAGTTAGTCACTTTGGATCAGTAATAACCGTATTATCTGAATAGGCCACACACGTAACTGCAAGCATAACAAGCCTGCATGAACAATCATTTTGTGCAAGCGTGCTGGAGCGTGCTTGCGAGCAAATTTGTATGATGATTTTGTGCAAGAATCTTGCTTGTGCAAGCGGCATGAAGATTGATAGAATTTTCATTATGCGGCTTGAAAAAGCCACGCTTGTTTCTCTTTTTAATTAAAATTAATGCGGCGCTTCTCCGTCGTCCATCACTCAAGCAAAAACTGCTGCTGCTCCAGCTTACTTTTACAGTTTGCAGCCTATAGGGGGGTTACACAAAATGATTAATCATGGGGGCTTGTCAAGCATGCAGTTACGTGTGTACCTTCCTTTAAGAATTTCTCAGTTATAGCCGGGAGGAATGCGAGGTGAGGAGGAGAAGGGCAATCTCATAGCTGCCGATCTATTCTGTAAAAATCTAATCGTGAAAACTTAGGTTAGGGATTGACACTATTGATTAAAAAATTAAAAAATAAAGTAAAATAATCTTTATTTCGGATAAGCATCATCCATATATGTATATGATTAAGCACACTGCTTTTTTTTTTCTTTTTGTTCCTTGCGGAACAGGCTGGGTCAGGTTCCATGCTGCTTAAATTCATCAGTTTATTTTTTGATAACCAAGGTAGATCCAGTTGAAGTCATTGGTTTGATATTTATCCATGTAAGTAAATCCAAGTTAAGTCATCAGTTTGTTATTTTTCCTAAGTAAAGTAAATCCGTGTTAAGTCATCAGTCTAAGCTCACTGCTTATAGGGAGTTGTCAATAGTGTCAATCCCTAACATCAGAGGCCTTAGTGCGAGTTTTATACTTACTCGATCGCATTTACGTTAACGTAATCTTACGTCAATTTGTATGGAATAATTGTGTTTCCCATTATAGTTACCAGACAGCGCTTATTCAGTTTCAGTACAAATTGAAGTTTACTTTAACGTGATCGAGTAACTAAAAACTCACACTAGTAAGGCTTCTGGTGGAAAGACAGCTCACCTACGTTTTCACGGTGAAATTATTACAGAACTAGCTGCACCCCGCGGTTTCATCCGAGTAGACCGGGATACAAAGTAGCCTATGTGTTAATCTAGGATATAAGCTATCTATATATCAAATTTCATCCAAATCAGTCCAGCCGTTTGAGCGTGAAGAAGTAACAAACACACACATAGACACACACCCTCACACAAACTTTCGCCTTTATAATATTAGTGTGACAGACCGGCTGGTGAGATGTGCTGGTGTCGTGATGTATGTCAAATTATTATAACCACAAACCACTTGACTAACTATGATCTATCAATAGTAACTCGTGTAGCGATCCGGCAAATGCCCACGCTGCAAACCGCTGCTTAATATGGCGTTAACTTACTGCCTGGATACCCAATATCCATGTACCTATATTTATAATAAATATCTATACATATTATAAACTAGCTGACCTGGCAGACGTCCTGCCAAATTTCAATAATTCATACAAAATCTCATAAAAATACACTTTCAGTTTTCCCAAATTTTCCTTTTTTATTTCCATTTTTCTCTTCATAAGAGCCTTCCTAGGACTTCAAAAATATTTGAAAACAAAATTGGTCCAGCTGTTCTCGAGTTTTGCGCTAAGCAACACATTTAACCATTAATTTTTATTTATCTAGATAAATAGACACTCGAGAGCAATGAATTAGGGTCACATAAAGATACCTGAAAGTGTAGGAAACTATGAATGCTAGCTTTATGAAATAAATTGTGTTTATATAGCATCCTGGATATGGATAAGAGGGGATAGGAGATAAGAGTTTGTATGGGAAACCCAGTCTTAAGTTAGGGATATGAAAATTCAAATTTAAGCTTTTGTTAGGAAATAAAGAAATATGCCGTGTTTATGAAAAATCGAAAAAAAATATATATTTTAAAGTTTTTGTGTACCTAGCCCTTTTTAAGAGATCTAAGGGATTGGAAATGTGACTACATTTCCAATCCCTTAGATCTAGTTCGTAACTTGAGGTAACATTTAGAACATTTAATTGTCTAATAAACACAATTTATTTAATTAAGCTAGCATTTTTGTTTTCCGAGACTTTCTGGTGGGTATCTTTGTGACCCTAATTCATTGCTCTCGAGTGTAGATTAAAGTCGCTTTTAGAGTTTCTCTAAGATGCGACTGATGTAGTTTTCACCATAATTTTGATAATTTATTCTGGAAAGTTTATGGGTAAAATAGAATATTATTCTTATTAAACTTTAATATAATAAACAAATCTCGGTATTTTGTCAAGTCGCTAGTACCTCAAACAATCTGCCTAGCCTTTTCCCAACTATGTTGGGGTCGGCTTCCAGTCTAACCGGATGCAGCTGAATACCAGTATTTTACATGGAGCGACTGCCTATCTGATCTCCACAAACCAGTAACTGGGTAATATGGTACCCCTAGGTAAGACTGGTTGCCAGACTTTCGGGCTTCTAACGACCCGTAACGACTTAACGTGCTTTCTGAGGTACTAAGGGGTCTCGGTATGATAAAATGGTCACCCACCACTGACCATCCCCGGCAAGCGTAGTTTAACCTGATGGATCGACCCATGCGGCTGTTATTACTTAGCCACGAGCTCCTCTGCCTATAGATATTCTTTGAGATTTTCTGCTTTGTACGTAGGTACAGAGCTTTTAATTATTTTTGGGCGCATTTTGTAAAAATAACCTCAATGGAATATAATTGGTTGAATCAAGTTTTTTGTAGGAATTTCTGAAAATACTTCGATTCAAAGTTTTATGAAAAACCGTAAAGGGCCGGTTACACTATGTCTGAATAATAATAATAATTTAATTTTGTTTTTGGAATTAACGTCCATAATTAATTTCTATTAGATAAATTATGGACATAATAATTATGGACGTTAATTCCAAAAACAAGGTTTTGGATAATTCAAAGTAATTAATGAGCCTCTCAAGAAAATCAACGTCCAGAATATTAACTAATATTAGGGTTTAACTGAGTCAGCAACATTTCTGCCGGTTTCAAATCCGACAACACCTAGAATCCTAAGTCTACATCATTCAAATTCATTGGGACCTATATCCACAGTGTAATAATTAGCTGTCAAAACTGTGAGCACTAAGCAGTATGACAATATTATCCTGGTAACGGTGTGATGGCATCTACAACGCCATATATATACGAATTATGCATCAAAGACCTATCGTCACACAAATCCTGCATCGCGCAAGCAGAGTTTACAACGCGAATGGCATATACAGGGTGTCCCATAAATAATAGATAACCTCTTAAGGAATCATTGTACTCATCATTATGAACAACTTTTAATATAGGATCAAGCCTGAAATCACGAGAAAAAACCAGCTGTTTCCTTACATTTATGTTCGCATAACTCGTCAAAGTGTGGGGAACAGCTGATTTTTTTTTCGCAATTTCAGGTTTGGTCCCATAGTAAAAGTTGTTCATAATGATGGGTACAATGACCCCTTAAGAGGTTATCCATTAATTACAGGACACCTTGTATACAACGTCCCGACATCAACCGTCGTCGGGCAGTAGCCCACCAAACCCAACACCCGTCTGGTCGGAGGATCCTCCCTTTTCTATAGAGGATGAGTGAACTTTACAGCCTGTTCCTCATACCTCTATAACGGTTTTAGCCCGGTAAGGACCCATTCACTCATTCAATTCATTTATTCATAAAATATAAGCTTACACTTTACACCAAACCGCTCATATCTATGCCAATTAAATTACCATAACAATGTCAATTATAAAACTGAGACTAACAAAAAACGAAGTAAGACAAAAAAATTGCAAACAGAAACAACCTTATATCAACTGAGGAACTATACAATTACTTTTTCACATTTAGGGCTGATTGATCAATAGTCAGATAATTTTTATCAGAGGAATAAATATGGCGGTTTGACAGCTTTTGTATGGAAAATATGTCAAACTGTCACATTTATTCTTCAGGTAAAAGTTATCAACCTTTTGAACAATCAGCCCTTAGATAAATATATATAGACATGTCGTGGATTCTGAACGGAGCGTCGGGTGGGGCCGGCTTGGGTGTGTTCGGAGGTGGGTGTTGGCGTCGCTGTGCGGGCTGTCAGTGTCATTTTGAGTTTGCGGGGGAGGGTGTCGGTGATGGATGACGGCTGTCATTCGGGGTTCCTGTACCTGACGAGGACTTCATGATTAGATACCGAACTGAAAGGACGTGCGCTACCAACCTCGCCCCGACCTCGCCGCGTTCCGATACGAATCCAGTTCCATCCGATTCGTGTGTGCTGCTTTTTAACTGATTGTTTGTTAAATCGATCTAATTAAAACTATAGAGTGCATATTGAGTCTTATTTCAGCTACAACAATGGATGACGACCAGTCCGGCAACGAACGCTGACATTCTCCGATGACAGACATGTTTTTTGTTTGTACTTTGCGAGTCAAAAAATACATCTGCATCTAGAATACATTTATGGAACTCGACATTGATAAGTGTAATTTCTCTAGCATTAGGGCTGTTGCCAGCTCGGGGAGAGCGCCACATAGGCGGGTAGCACAGGAGCCTGTGCCGTCGTCTTCCAACGCCACGGATATATTGGTCGGGAACATAGAATTTTATTGATTCCCGTACAACAGGGCTATCTACGTTATCCGATATTATTATGTAATAATTAATTATAAGTGTGGATTCCCGCCTGAGTTGGAGTGTATCTAAACCTACCATTTCTGACACAAAAGAAGGATAGAGAAAGGGGTAATAACCATATTGGCGTTTGTATAGGTATCTTCACACGTACCACACACAACCACACCACATCGCAGCGACAAAATGCGGGCAAGTAGTGGTTACGTGTAAATACTGTCGCTGAAACTTTTTGCAGTTGCATTGTCGCTAATAGTAGCAATCTGATTACGTTATGGCTAGTGTTTGCAATCAGACAGATCGTGGTGGTTGCGTTGTGGCTGCGACGTCGCCTTGATGTGGTCTGGTTGGTATCGCCCACGCGGTTGATTTTGACCACCAAATGAGGTTCGTGTGAATAGACTATTCATTTTCATACAAATTAGCGTCCTTCCACGTGGTTTCGTTGTGGTACATGTGATTTGAAAAGTTTAGTTTTAAAAAAATGCTAAATAAATTATAAATGTGCCAGGTAATAAACCTGTCACATTTATCATTTATTTAATTTATAGTTTTTTTAAAAGACAGCATAGTCAGGTTACGTAGGATAAAATAGCCATATTGTCATAGAAGAATGGAAGAAAAAGTTATGTTGCAACGACCCCAAATAAATTGGGATAAGGGCAGGAGAATGATGATGATGATGAGTTGTGTATAAGTGCAGGGCCACCATACACACTCAACTGAACAATTATTGCTTTTATCACTACCTACATGGTCTTTTTTACCTATCCTTCGGGTTTTTGGCTAGATAGTCCTCTGGCTCTCCAGATAAACCCGACATTAATGCAGTAGATAGGCAGTAGACATTTTGTTCTGATAATACTTATTTTTCACAGCTTGTCAAGTGACCGACGTTTCCAAGCCCCGCTTTGCGCGGTGCAGTTTACTTACTTACTATCTATATTTTAGATCGGTTATCCAATATTCACGATAATCCAAATATTCTTCGAAGCCTTGGACTTTAGGCCTTTCAGACTCAGACATTTTGAGTGATTATGTAAGTATCGTAAACAATGTTTAAATTTTCAATTGAACCGATATACCTAATAATTCCATATTCTTAAACGTCCTGAAAATGTTACCATAAAACCAATCTCATAATTTTGCGAGACATCAAACTCACACGAAAAACTACCATTTTCGACTATTCGGGATATAAGAGGTCGATTTTATGGCATCCTTAAGTGCTTTCTGACCGTCATTTTCTTTTTCAATCCTAAAAACTACCCCCAAAGGTCGATGGGCCACCTGCGACCTTTGCATGTTCCAATCAAATCGTTCGATGTTATGTCTGACCCTATAACTGCCAATCTATTATTTATAGGATCTACATATAGATTTATATTTGGATTTTACGAATAAATTAATTAAATTATAATTATGATAGTTGGTGTAAGTATAAGTTGAAGCGGCTTTCGAAGGACCATTCGCGGAGTGGAATGTTAGACGACACACAGAATTGAGCAAAAGGAAACATGAGGTTATGATTTAGAAAATAGGGATGGATGGACTTACTTGAGAACCTTCTGGATGACACGCGTTGACTCAAGGACAGCCATATCTGACGTCCCTCGTTTTACTGATTTTCTTCCTTTCACTGTGGTGCACTTTTACACGAGGACTTTAATCGGTACACTTGTGTCGGCCAACACTTATATAAAAAAAGTTTCAGAGTTTTTGATAATGTAGTGGATTAATTTGCGGCGCGGCGCTTTACGGAGCGGTTGCGGTAGAACAGCGGTTCAACATTGCAATAATTTCTCTCAAGTCACAATGGATGTGTGCGGCGATTGGCTTTCGCAGCAGCGGAGATGCCTCTGATTCGGCGCGTGCGATATACATCCCTCTCGTTCTGTTGTATGGGAATTGGGAGGGAAGGAAATATAGCTCAAAACTGCGGTCGGACATATTATAGTAAAGACGCATATCTTTTTGCCGAGATTAAAAACAAACTTATTACTAAACTTGCGCGAGCAATAGTGTTTCAACGATTTAGGTTCTAGATTACTTGTGTTAGGTTTCAGTTTTGCAATTTCAAAACAATTTGCCTAGCCAAGTAAAATTTAAACATTATCGTTAGTATATTTTTTTTAATTTATATAACATTTATTATACCTCTTGGTGATGCTTTTAAAATTGCGGTACGATTATACAACGGGAAGGTTTTATAATATGCTATGCGGTAGGCAATGCATAAATAACCTTCTTCTCCTCAGAAGAATGTGGAAGGTCGGACAAAGCTAACTGTAGATGGCGTAATCATAGCTAGCTATGATTACTATTAGTATTTGACATGAAAAGTGTCGGAATTTAAAACCTTAAATATTTCCTCGTAATCCACTTTCTTCAAAATGTTTCGAACTCTGTTTAATTTTTTTAAATCTCTACGATTAGCTATAGTCCACAATCTTCTAATTTTAGGGTCTCTCGGAAAATGGTGCATTCCAATTTCTGAGTATTTAGTAACAACAACGCGTCATTTTTGCAGAAATAAAATAAAACCACCTCTCGCTTTGTATTATAAGCTTGTGTTGGGAATCAGCTAAAACAGCGCCATTTTGGCAGTTACCTTCCCCATTGAACGAGATTCACACCCAGTCAAACGAGAAGAACTAGGTTCCTAGTTCTTCTCGTTTGACTGGTTGTGAATCTTACACTTACCAGTACAAGCAGTCACACTATCCTCGAAGTCTCATTCTGCTGGCTGATGCAGATGACGTAGCACATTTGCAAGCGTTATTGAAAGCGGATAGAGTTTGTATTTAGCGGTTTTATAGGACCACGGCTATTGGAGCGTGCGGAGCGGGTGATCGCGAAACAAGCATTCGTCTCCAGCGATCATAAATCAGAAAGAAATTATGGCAACCTCGTATCAGCCATTACACGCGGTGCAGCGAGTGGAGCGGATGCAGAAGACGTGTGTCTTTTTCAAGGGCTCTCAGGAAATGTTGCGGAGCGGGGTACATACAGGGTGCCGCGAATGAGTATTTCGCGCGTTCAAACAACCACGAACAATTTCAATCAGTTCATCCGCTGAACTAGCATAAACTGGAAGTGCAGATGAACCCAAAACTCAGACGCCGAATGGGTGAAAAATTGATTTGAACACCTATTATAATATTAATTATAAGATAAGAAGTACCTAACTTTAAAACGTCTATTGCTTTTGAAATCATCATATTTTTCATATCTTGTTGCACGAACTAAAATTATCAGACTCTAGAGTTATGGGATATCAAAAGAAACACGTTGTAATAGTAACCGAGGAGCGGCGCGCGGATTGATTATGATTGCTGGAGGATAAAAAAATCCTAAAACTTAACAATAGGTATCGGAATTAATAACGGAACGGAATGGAAAATTACAAATTTGAAGGCAACTTTAAAGCGAAAATATTAGGGGTTAAAAGTATGAAATTGCCGATTTGTACTGAAAAATTTAAATTAGTTTTTTTTTTAATTTAACATATTTATTTAATCAAAATAATTACCATTACTATCTATACATTGCTGCCATCTAATAGGTAGGACATATAAGCCTTTGCGATAGAACTCTCGTGATCTAGATTCGACAAACTGTGTGAAAGCATTTTTTTTTTTTTTTTTTTTTGAGAAGAAAACTTTTTATAACGTAGAAAATTGTCCAAATCACGAAAAAAATGGTAGGTAGTCCGTTGGAGCAAGGTCTGGCAAATACGGAGGGTGAAGAATGGTTTCTAATTGCAGTTCCTGTAGAGTTGATCTAATTAAAACTATAGAGTGCATATTGAGTCTTATTTCAGCTACAACAATGGATGACGACCAGTCCGGCAACGAACGCTGACATTCTCCGATGACAGACATGTTTTTTGTTTGTACTTTGCGAGTCAAAAAATACATCTGCATCTAGAATACATTTATGGAACTCGACATTGATAAGTGTAATTTCTCTAGCATTAGGGCTGTTGCCAGCTCGGGGAGAGCGCCACATAGGCGGGTAGCACAGGAGCCTGTGCCGTCGTCTTCCAACGCCACGGATATATTGGTCGGGAACATAGAATTTTATTGATTCCCGTACAACAGGGCTATCTACGTTATCCGATATTATTATGTAATAATTAATTATAAGTGTGGATTCCCGCCTGAGTTGGAGTGTATCTAAACCTACCATTTCTGACACAAAAGAAGGATAGAGAAAGGGGTAATAACCATATTGGCGTTTGTATAGGTATCTTCACACGTACCACACACAACCACACCACATCGCAGCGACAAAATGCGGGCAAGTAGTGGTTACGTGTAAATACTGTCGCTGAAACTTTTTGCAGTTGCATTGTCGCTAATAGTAGCAATCTGATTACGTTATGGCTAGTGTTTGCAATCAGACAGATCGTGGTGGTTGCGTTGTGGCTGCGACGTCGCCTTGATGTGGTCTGGTTGGTATCGCCCACGCGGTTGATTTTGACCACCAAATGAGGTTCGTGTGAATAGACTATTCATTTTCATACAAATTAGCGTCCTTCCACGTGGTTTCGTTGTGGTACATGTGATTTGAAAAGTTTAGTTTTAAAAAAATGCTAAATAAATTATAAATGTGCCAGGTAATAAACCTGTCACATTTATCATTTATTTAATTTATAGTTTTTTTAAAAGACAGCATAGTCAGGTTACGTAGGATAAAATAGCCATATTGTCATAGAAGAATGGAAGAAAAAGTTATGTTGCAACGACCCCAAATAAATTGGGATAAGGGCAGGAGAATGATGATGATGATGAGTTGTGTATAAGTGCAGGGCCACCATACACACTCAACTGAACAATTATTGCTTTTATCACTACCTACATGGTCTTTTTTACCTATCCTTCGGGTTTTTGGCTAGATAGTCCTCTGGCTCTCCAGATAAACCCGACATTAATGCAGTAGATAGGCAGTAGACATTTTGTTCTGATAATACTTATTTTTCACAGCTTGTCAAGTGACCGACGTTTCCAAGCCCCGCTTTGCGCGGTGCAGTTTACTTACTTACTATCTATATTTTAGATCGGTTATCCAATATTCACGATAATCCAAATATTCTTCGAAGCCTTGGACTTTAGGCCTTTCAGACTCAGACATTTTGAGTGATTATGTAAGTATCGTAAACAATGTTTAAATTTTCAATTGAACCGATATACCTAATAATTCCATATTCTTAAACGTCCTGAAAATGTTACCATAAAACCAATCTCATAATTTTGCGAGACATCAAACTCACACGAAAAACTACCATTTTCGACTATTCGGGATATAAGAGGTCGATTTTATGGCATCCTTAAGTGCTTTCTGACCGTCATTTTCTTTTTCAATCCTAAAAACTACCCCCAAAGGTCGATGGGCCACCTGCGACCTTTGCATGTTCCAATCAAATCGTTCGATGTTATGTCTGACCCTATAACTGCCAATCTATTATTTATAGGATCTACATATAGATTTATATTTGGATTTT
Organism: Cosmia pyralina; assembly: GCA_946251885.1. Lineage (NCBI taxonomy): Eukaryota > Metazoa > Arthropoda > Insecta > Lepidoptera > Noctuidae > Cosmia > Cosmia pyralina. Next base: position 19,703,209 of record OX276350.1, on the reverse strand, counting down.
ACGAATAAATTAATTAAATTATAATTATGATAGTTGGTGTAAGTATAAGTTGAAGCGGCTTTCGAAGGACCATTCGCGGAGTGGAATGTTAGACGACACACAGAATTGAGCAAAAGGAAACATGAGGTTATGATTTAGAAAATAGGGATGGATGGACTTACTTGAGAACCTTCTGGATGACACGCGTTGACTCAAGGACAGCCATATCTGACGTCCCTCGTTTTACTGATTTTCTTCCTTTCACTGTGGTGCACTTTTACACGAGGACTTTAATCGGTACACTTGTGTCGGCCAACACTTATATAAAAAAAGTTTCAGAGTTTTTGATAATGTAGTGGATTAATTTGCGGCGCGGCGCTTTACGGAGCGGTTGCGGTAGAACAGCGGTTCAACATTGCAATAATTTCTCTCAAGTCACAATGGATGTGTGCGGCGATTGGCTTTCGCAGCAGCGGAGATGCCTCTGATTCGGCGCGTGCGATATACATCCCTCTCGTTCTGTTGTATGGGAATTGGGAGGGAAGGAAATATAGCTCAAAACTGCGGTCGGACATATTATAGTAAAGACGCATATCTTTTTGCCGAGATTAAAAACAAACTTATTACTAAACTTGCGCGAGCAATAGTGTTTCAACGATTTAGGTTCTAGATTACTTGTGTTAGGTTTCAGTTTTGCAATTTCAAAACAATTTGCCTAGCCAAGTAAAATTTAAACATTATCGTTAGTATATTTTTTTTAATTTATATAACATTTATTATACCTCTTGGTGATGCTTTTAAAATTGCGGTACGATTATACAACGGGAAGGTTTTATAATATGCTATGCGGTAGGCAATGCATAAATAACCTTCTTCTCCTCAGAAGAATGTGGAAGGTCGGACAAAGCTAACTGTAGATGGCGTAATCATAGCTAGCTATGATTACTATTAGTATTTGACATGAAAAGTGTCGGAATTTAAAACCTTAAATATTTCCTCGTAATCCACTTTCTTCAAAATGTTTCGAACTCTGTTTAATTTTTTTAAATCTCTACGATTAGCTATAGTCCACAATCTTCTAATTTTAGGGTCTCTCGGAAAATGGTGCATTCCAATTTCTGAGTATTTAGTAACAACAACGCGTCATTTTTGCAGAAATAAAATAAAACCACCTCTCGCTTTGTATTATAAGCTTGTGTTGGGAATCAGCTAAAACAGCGCCATTTTGGCAGTTACCTTCCCCATTGAACGAGATTCACACCCAGTCAAACGAGAAGAACTAGGTTCCTAGTTCTTCTCGTTTGACTGGTTGTGAATCTTACACTTACCAGTACAAGCAGTCACACTATCCTCGAAGTCTCATTCTGCTGGCTGATGCAGATGACGTAGCACATTTGCAAGCGTTATTGAAAGCGGATAGAGTTTGTATTTAGCGGTTTTATAGGACCACGGCTATTGGAGCGTGCGGAGCGGGTGATCGCGAAACAAGCATTCGTCTCCAGCGATCATAAATCAGAAAGAAATTATGGCAACCTCGTATCAGCCATTACACGCGGTGCAGCGAGTGGAGCGGATGCAGAAGACGTGTGTCTTTTTCAAGGGCTCTCAGGAAATGTTGCGGAGCGGGGTACATACAGGGTGCCGCGAATGAGTATTTCGCGCGTTCAAACAACCACGAACAATTTCAATCAGTTCATCCGCTGAACTAGCATAAACTGGAAGTGCAGATGAACCCAAAACTCAGACGCCGAATGGGTGAAAAATTGATTTGAACACCTATTATAATATTAATTATAAGATAAGAAGTACCTAACTTTAAAACGTCTATTGCTTTTGAAATCATCATATTTTTCATATCTTGTTGCACGAACTAAAATTATCAGACTCTAGAGTTATGGGATATCAAAAGAAACACGTTGTAATAGTAACCGAGGAGCGGCGCGCGGATTGATTATGATTGCTGGAGGATAAAAAAATCCTAAAACTTAACAATAGGTATCGGAATTAATAACGGAACGGAATGGAAAATTACAAATTTGAAGGCAACTTTAAAGCGAAAATATTAGGGGTTAAAAGTATGAAATTGCCGATTTGTACTGAAAAATTTAAATTAGTTTTTTTTTTAATTTAACATATTTATTTAATCAAAATAATTACCATTACTATCTATACATTGCTGCCATCTAATAGGTAGGACATATAAGCCTTTGCGATAGAACTCTCGTGATCTAGATTCGACAAACTGTGTGAAAGCATTTTTTTTTTTTTTTTTTTTTTGAGAAGAAAACTTTTTATAACGTAGAAAATTGTCCAAATCACGAAAAAAATGGTAGGTAGTCCGTTGGAGCAAGGTCTGGCAAATACGGAGGGTGAAGAATGGTTTCTAATTGCAGTTCCTGTAGAGTTAAAACGGTTTCTCGTGCTGTATGAGGTCTCGCGTTATCATGGAGCAATAATGGTGAAGATCGATTCATGAGTCGGGGCTGTTTCACTGCTAGTTTTGCTATCATTGTTCGGAGTTCGGTACAGTAGACATCTGCCGTTATTGCGTGACCAGATCGGAGAAAGCTATAGTTAATAACACCATGCTGAGACCACCAAACAGTTACTATTACCTTTTTATTGGTAAGCTTTGCTTTAGGACACTGTTGCGGCGTTTGACCTGGGGTCAGCCATTGCATTTTTCGCTTACGGTTATCGTAAAGAATCCACTTTTTATCACACACACCGCCCACCGCCACAATTCGATCCAATATTCCTACATTTCTGTATCGATTTAACAAAGCAACACAAGTTTCAACACGCGTTTCTTTCTGCAGATCAGTCAAATCATGAGGCACCCATTTCTCATATTTCTTTATTTTATTGATTTTGCGCAAATGAGTCAATATTGTTGGTAAGGTAACGTTAAACCATCCCGCTAATTCCTGGGTAGTTTGGCTCGGATTGGCTTCCACTATCTCTTTCAATAATTCATTGTTATTCACTGTGTGGGGCGGTCTGCCACGCGCTTCGTTCTTCAAATCAAAGTTTCCATCACGAAAGCGTTTAAACGAAAATCGCACGGTGCGTTCATTAGCAGTCCCCTCTCCAAACGCAACATTGATATTGCGAGCTGTTTCTGCCGCGTTAGTTCCGCGTCGGAACTCGTATTCAAAAATAACTCGAATTTTCGAAGTATCCATCTTTCTTGTCTAAGCTGAATAAAAAAAAAACAACTGAAAGTCGATAATCGAATGTTGCACATTTTTTAAAAGAAGAACTTCATAGGTACCATGTGAAAAAGTTGCACTCAAAAATCTCAAACCATGAAGGTTCTATGTCAATTCGAAGTTCCTAATACAATAAACGGCAATTTCATACTTTAACCCCTATAATAAATTTTCTTTATTCCCTATCCCGTGGGAATTTCGAAAAAAATTGTTACCTAAATAATTACAGGTACGGAACTTAGTAAGGCTATATGTAGTATTGCCAGGCTAATTTAAAACACCTCACTGATCACTATAAATTCGTATTTAGAGTCACCAAATTATGTTGATTGAGCATTCGCCTGCGTTCATCAACAAGAACGATCTTCATCTCACAATTCCTTCCCGTGGTTTCCGTAATGTCGCCAACTCAACCGTTATTATTTAGGCATACATAAATACATTCATAATGACCTTTACTGGAAGCTATCCAACGCCTCCCGATGGATTATTCACAACCCGAATGGAAATAAGAAGTCTTGCAATATTTTTTTATAGAGCAAGTTTTTCCAAAGTTTTAAAAACATTCTTTGAGAGGATTCAGGTCAGCTGCATGAATCTCTGCAAACTATAAAGTTGATAAATCTTAACTAGATATTTAACCTAGTTTGCACCTAATTTATACTGTGATCCCACTTCTAGATTCTAGATCTACCAACACGATATTTATGAGGCGAACTAGAGGTCTTTTCCTTGAAAATGTAGGTAAGCAAATCAGTGGGTAAAGAACCATGTTCTTTCAACTTGACATGGCGCATACTATGCGACATGCGACAGCGACAGCGACAGCGACAGCGACAGCGACAGCTCGGCGACTAAACGCAACGATAGGCTGCGGCCGACAATTTTCATATTATATTTTGTTCAAAGATCTACAAACTTAGTGCCAAGTCACACGATCACGCTACTTGTCGCAGCGACTAGACGCACGGTGCTCACGCATACGCGACTACCATACACATATTATATTTCTATGGCGACAACAGTCGCTTGCGACAGATCAACGTGACTGTCGCGAAACGCGAAAGAAAATTATTACTGCCTGCACGACATCTGTCGTAACGACTAGTCGCAGACGCAAAAGATGACTCTGCGTCTTGTTGCAGCAGCTAGACGCAGCGACAAGACGCGCACAGTTTGCGCTGGCACTAAGTCACGACAATATGGTCACAATATTGAATTCTGACATGTACGTAATATTTCAAGTCTAACACATGTAATTTGTTTTCAGCTACATAATCTGTTACTACTAATCTGCTACATAATACAATTTTTTACAGGATAAAACTACAAATTAACGATTTTCGGACTTTTTCCTTTACTTGCCAGCGTATAGCGCTCCCACTGCTAGGACACAGGCCTTCTCTCTGTGAAAGGGAGTGGGCCAATAGTCCACGACGCAGGCCAAGTGCGGGTTGGTAGATGTCACATGTCTTCGAATTTATGGTTCTAGGATATGTTGGTTTCCTTTCGATGTTTTCCTTCACCGTTTTGAGAGCAGTGGTGATGGTAATACACAAAGTAATGTGCCTGCCCGGGTTCGAACCCACAACCTACGACACGTAAGTCGGGGCCGTTACCACTGGGCCACCACCACTTTCACCACCGTTTTGAGCTAACAAGCGAAATACGATATTTGTACATCCAGCGCATCCAGTCAGCCCCGCCATTACCTTGTATACTAACGGCATGTATTTCATCGAACTCAAATAATTCTCATTTTGCTTTCCTAAAAATATTATTTAACACTCCAATAATGATTGCGCTTCGTTTTGTGAACCACCAATAATTCCCATTTTCGGTTCCTAAAAATACTAGTAGCCAAATAACTACGCCCAGCGTGGATGTAGCGCTCGCCGGCCGCTGCCGCGGAACCGCTCGCTTCGCTAGCTCGTCTCGCGCACGGTTGGTCGCAGTTCTAACCTAACCTAACCCATTTGGTCGGGGTGCCCTAGCTTAATTACTGCGGCCAATTCGTCTGAAGTGCGATTGGTCACAGTTCTAACCTAGCGTAACTCGTTTGGTCGGGGTATCGCAACTTAGTTACTACAACCAACTGTGAGAAAAGGTCAGAAATTTAAAAAAGATGTTTATTATTGATGTGAAACATCTAATGCGGCGGGTCAGACCAGTTGTTGGCGTAGCGACGCGTCGCCACACGAACAGCGTCACCACCATAGATATATGAAAGAAGGAGATATGCCCGGTAGTTGAAAATGTATCAGAACCCGATGTCGCTAGGTTGGCCCCACCACCGCGCCACTACTACACATGTAGTTCAATAAAAGCAATAGATACAAAGTCGCGCACACACTTGCAATTCATAAATCAGAACATACTTTATAATCAATTATAAACCTTAACTCGTCACACACAGCGTGCATTTACCATGCACCGTACAACTTACTCACACAAAAACATCTGTCGCTATTATTGTGTTGTGCAAAAAGCAATTTATTTTACATATACGCTAGTGATTGACTAAAACGGAAAGTTATCGATACTTCCATTTATTACTGTACAAGAAAAATTTGGGGTCCTGAAAATAAAATAAAAAATGATATGTCCAGAAAGTATTATACATTTTAAATAAAAAAAAAATGTACCTATATTAAAAAAAAAAAAACACGAATCAATAAATTAAAACAATCCGGTTAAGTTGGTTTAGGCTGTGAAACCATAGGAATTGTTGAACCCTGTTATGATGTGTTTACTCACTGACCTGTAAAGTGGAGGTATTTGTTCAGTACTTGACGTACTCTTAATTTTGGGATTGCCCATTCAAAAAGCCTGCGAGTTTTCTTTAGAGGCTGGAACATTTCTGCCTTAAAGTGAATTGAGCATATGGTGCTATATTTTGTTGGGAACCAGTTAGGTGGCCTTCCTGTGGCATCAATCCATTCTTATTTTGTATTTGTATCTTTTGGGAAGCTAAAAAGGTACTATAAGAACTTATTTATCATTTACATAATAAGTATCTTAAGCTATAGTCTATAGTCTAGGAACTAGTTGGCCGCTGAGACAGGGGTGAGGCGGCGGTTCGCAACGCACGTACTGAGTAATGCGACCCTGCTCCTCCATCCCACCGCTCACATACCTAAGGCGTGGTCTATACTTCTTAACCTCACGATGAGTAAGCAGGTAGCAGGCAACAGGCGAATAGGCTTTTGTTGTTAAAAAAAAACCCTTTGTTAAGAAATAGTTAAATATATGAAAACAAACACATGCCATACTCATGCATAACAAATAAATAGCATGAATATGTTGACTTATTTTAAGCAAAAATCACTAATATTTTATCTGAACCATACCGATTACTACAACGCATTCGAATCTTGTGGTGCATAGTTAAAGACTTTAGCGGAAGTAAAATACCAAAACCAAAAAAAAGTAAGGAAATAGCACGAAGATGCGATAATTTAAACCCAAAAACACTCCAAAAAACTAACTAAAAAAAAAAAAAAAAAAAACTTACTTTACAACCGTTGGTTATGCATTTCTCAACTAGGTAAAATAATCAAAAACAGTAAAAAAGATTATTTTACATTCTCAAAGGTTTTCCAACCGTACTTAAACGTCATCTTTTCAAGTGTTCCAACCGGGCTAAAACGGTTGACAAATTGAAAAATAAACTATAATAGCAATATAATATTCGTTGGGCAATCGACATTATTATCGATAGCCTACTTTAGTGGATCTTAACCTCATCACTATCTCGCCGCAAGACACAGCGGCTGTACTATGCGACGCTCCGCGTAAATGAAGTATCGTTTTGTTATTTTTACATTGCTTGTCCAGTCGCTTAGCGACATACTTAAGGTAGTGGTTAAGGAGAAATGTATTTGCTGCAAAAATAGTACAGCCGCTGCGATATTTGAAAACAAAAATAACGTAGTAAAAGCAAGAAATATTTTACGATTTGTTGTTTTTTATGATTTTAAAGATAAATACAGTAAAATACTTTTACTTACATATGGTAAGTGATCCCGTGAGATATGAAGTTTTTAATATCACTTCGGTTTTTGCAGGAAACCACTGAACAACACGGCATTTTTGTAATTTATCGTGACCACGGTCGAAAGCGTACTAGTTCGCGGAGACGGCCATTTGGCGAATAAAGGCACAGCGTGCGCATAACGCGTGGACACAGGCACGCCCCCATGCCACTTCTCCTGTTTTTTATATTTCTATGGTCACCACGCTCTCGTACTCTGCGACTGTTTGACGCATAGAAATATAAAAAACAGGAGAAGTGGCATGGAGGCGTGTCTGTGTCCACGCGTTATGCGCACGCTGTGCCTTTACTCGCCAAATGGCCGTTTCCGCGAACTAGTACGCTTTCGACCGTGGTCACGATAAATTATAAAAATGCCGTGTTGTTCAGTGGTTTGCTGCAAAAACCGAAGTGATAATAAAAACTTCGTATCTCACGGAATCATTAACCATATGTAAGTAAAAGTATTTTACTGTATTTATCTTTAAAATCATAAAAAACAACAAATCGTAAAATATTTCTTTCTTTTACTACGTTATTTTTGTTTTCAAATATCGCAGCGGTTGTACTATTTTTGCAGCAAATACATTGCTCCTTAACCACTGTCTTAAGTATGTCGCTAAGCGACTGGACAAGCAATGTAAAAATAACAAAACGATACTTCATTTACGCGGAGCGTCGCATAGTACAGCCGCTGTGTCTTGCGGCGAGATAGTGATGAGGTTAAGATCCACTAAAGTAGGCTATCGATAATAATGTCGATTGCCCAACGAATATTATATTGCTATTATAGTTTATTTTTCAATTTGTCAACCGTTTTAGCCCGGTTGGAACACTTGAAAAGATGACGTTTAAGTACGGTTGGAAAACCTTTGAGAATGTAAAATAATCTTTTTTACTGTTTTTGATTATTTTACCTAGTTGAGAAATGCATAACCAACGGTTGTAAAGTAAGTTTATTTTTTTTTTTTTTTAGTTAGTTTTTTGGAGTGTTTTTGGGTTTAAATTATCGCATCTTCGTGCTATTTCCTTACTTTTTTTTGGTTTTGGTATTTTACTTCCGCTAAAGTCTTTAACTATGCACCACAAGATTCGAATGCGTTGTAGTAATCGGTATGGTTCAGATAAAATATTAGTGATTTTTGCTTAAAATAAGTCAACATATTCATGCTATTTATTTGTTATGCATGAGTATGGCATGTGTTTGTTTTCATATATTTAACTATTTCTTAACTAAGGGTTTTTTTTTAATAACAAAAGCCTATTCGCCTGTTGCCTGCTACCTGCTTACTCATCGTGAGGTTAAGAAGTATAGACCGCGCGGAACTAGTTGACCGCGCCGGTATGTGAGCGGTGGGATGGAGGAGCGGGGGCGCATTACTCAGTACGTGCGTTGCGAACCGCCGCCTCACCCCTGTCTCTGCGGTCAACTAGTTCCTAGACTATAGACTATAGCTTAAGATACTTATTATGTAAATGATAAATAAGTTCTTATAGTACCTTTTTAGCTTCCCAAAAGATACAAATCCAAAAATAGAATGGATTGATGCCACAGGAAGGCCACCTAACTGGTTCCCAACAAATTATAGCACCATATGCTCAATTTACTTTAAGAAAACTCGAGCCTCTAAAGAAAACAGGCTTTTTGAATGGGCAATCCCAAAATTAAGAGTACCTACGTCAAGTACTCAACAAATACCTCCACTTTACAGGTCAGTCAGTAAACACATCATAACAGGGTTCAACAATTCCTATGGTTTCACAGCCTAAACCAACTTAACCGGATTGTTTTAATTTATCGATTCGTGTTTTTTTTTAATATACATTTTTTTTAAATTTAAAATATATAATACTTTCTGGACATATCATTTTTTATTTTATTTTCAGGACCCCAAATTTTTCTTGTACTAATAAATGGAAGTATCGATAACTTTCCGATTTAGTCAATCACTAGCGTATATGTAAAATAAATTGCTTTTTGCACAACACAATAATAGCGCCAGATGTTTTTGTGTGAGTAAGTTGTACGGTGCATGGTAAATGCACGCTGTGTGTGACGAGTTAAGGTTTATAATTGATTGTGTAGTATGTTCTGATTTATGAATTGCAAGTGTGTGCGCGACTTTGTATCTATTGCTTTTATTGAACTACATGTGTAGTAGTGGCGCGGTGGTGGGGCCAACCTAGCGACATCGGGTTCTGATACATTTTCAACTACCGGGCATATCTCCTTCTTTCATATATCTATGGTTTGACGTTACGTGCGCGTGATGCGTGAAACCATCGTTTCATGCATATTTTTCTATACAAAATAGTTTCGATGTTTCGCATCTGCCAGGCGTCCCGCGATGGCTTAATTTATTAAAACGTGTATCATTAGAAGGTCAATAAAGTTTTTAGAGGATCAGTTAAATATTTCGTTTTACTATTTAACTAGTCCCTATGTTAACCGAAACAAGAATTACTATCTCGTATCTCGTACTTACAGGTACAACTTAGAGGTAGCTTCGGCAAAATTCGTTATACCGATCACGATCCGAACTGAGTGCGCCTTTAAAATCGCCAATCTTTGTTATTGCTTTAGGCGGAAATGATCTTTACGCATACGCAATAACTTGTAAAGTCATTTATAACTAAATACATTCGTAAAATTGAAATGAATGAAATCAAATCTATGCTGGGTAGGTACATCTAAGTTGTGTCGAACTGTACCTACCTATACTCGAAAAGATGCACGCTACTTCTAACCCAACCTTTTTTTATTTATTTTTTTCTGTATGGTTATTCTTTAATTAATATTTTATTTTATTCGAACTTGTTTAAAATTAATTTGTATTATTTTGTACCTACTCTACTTTCACTTTGTTTTTGTTTCTATGATTTTTGTGTATCGCATTTTGATTTTATTTTAATATTTTTGTCCTTGTCAAACTTGTTGTACCTACCTAGATAATAAGTAAACAATGTGGTCGCCTATAATTGGAAGCGCACACTTGTTTTTGTGTCTGCCACCTGTTAATGTTTTATCACCCACGTTCGCAGGGACGTAAAAATATCGCGGCGATTTTGTTTCGCGCGCTGGATTTTCAACACTCTGCTTAGCGCCGAGAGTTGAAAATCCAACAGTGTTTTTTTGAAGAGCTAGAATGCACTCTGTTGCCAACAAATCCAAAGAATTCTCAATGCTCGGCTCAACAACGAGAGTTGAAAATCCAGTGCGCGATAAAATGCCGCCGCGATATTTTTACGTCCGTGCAAACATCGGCTAATTGTGTTGTAGCCTCTGTTCCAGTGATAAAATAAATAACCGTATTATCATATCCAGAAACCCATTTTCCATAAATCACGAGGTAATTTTCCTATCCTTTATCATCTTGAATTTCAGCCACACATAGACGATACTACACATAAAGCCATAGGTAGACGGGCTAATTAGGCATCCTATTGCCGGCCATAGCTTTCACGTGTAGTTTGAACACGCTGCGATCATCAGATTGCACGTCACTACCGTCCTTATCACGGATGTTGAAAACTACTGGAAGGGGCAGAAATATTTTGTATAGACATTTCGTTATGGCCGTGATGTCAACTGACGAATGCAAATAAATATTATAAAGTTAAAAAAAAAAAATCGGAACACGCACAATGAAGGGTTCCGTAGTTGAAAAGAATTTATCCCAAAAACAAACTTAGGTACCAATGGAACCCAAAAAAAAAAATTATGTCATAAAACTACAAATTAATAATTTTCGGACTTTTTCCTATAATTGTACTAGGAGCTTGCTTCTTGCCAAATTTCATTATTCTAGGACAACGGGAAGTACCCTATAGGTTTTGATTTACTTGCGAGTATAAAAATATGTCGCATATATGGCCATATATTTTTATTGCGTTGACTAAGAAGCTTGAGTTTTTTAGGACTCCAAGAGACCATAGACTTACGTATTTGATATTAATTTCAACTTCATATCTTCACGTGTTCCTGAGAAAAAGGGTCTTGACAGACTGACAGACAGACAGACAGACGGACAACGAAGGGATCCTATAAGGGTCCCGTTTTTTCCTTTTGAGGTACGGAACCCTAAAAAAGAACTTGCCTAATGAGAGTGTTTATTTTTCACTTTTTAATAATGATTAGCACGAGTGGTGATACATTATTTATTAGAAAGACTTGAATCAGTGTATATTTTAGGCAAACTCACAAGGATTTTATATATTTTTCTTACCCTAACCTAAAATAATCTACTTACTTACTACAATTATTATCAAAACTAGTTCCATCTAAACCTTTACTTATTCAAATAGTAGGATATCAATAGCACAACCACATTTTGCAATAAATAAAGGATGTTGACTAAATCAACAGCGTCCTCAATTTCGACTGATTCCACAAAGAGCACCCTTTGCCTAATTAACTGGAAGACCATTCCATACATCTGAACATTTCTGGTTCACTTAATACACTGAACTGTTTGATCGGAATGTATTACCAAGGGTTTTTGTCAAGGATATTTTGGAACATAATATTGTAGAGATCAATAAGATGGCAAAAACCTCCTTTCTGAATGATTTTCGTAAAAGACATTTAATTATGATAATACAGTAGACAGTCTGCCTCGCTGGTCTAGTGGTCACAAACGCTACTGCTAAGCATTAGGTCCTGGGTTCGATTCCCGTGTCGGACAAAGTATAATTTGGATTTTCCGTCTGGAATTTCTCAGTAGCAGCCCGGAGTCTGGAAACAGTCTAGAAACATAACTGTCGAAATGTGGGTGTACCTACTATAGGTGCAGCTATGCCTAACCTAACTATGTGAAGATATTTAAATGTTTGTTACTCAATCACGCAAAAACGGCTAAACGGATTTGAATGAAATTTGGCACACAATTTATCCCGGTAAGTTAAGTAAGTTCCCGTGGAATAGTTTCCGACATCTCCGCGGGCGAAGCCGCGGGCAACAGCTAGTGTTAGATAAGTTCATGTACGGCGAAGAGTTTCGTAGCTAAGTAAAAACCACGCCAAATGGTTGATGTGAGAACTGCTGTCAGCATTTGCCTTTTCATACTTCAGAGAGCACGCGCTGCATCATCGGGTTTAGGTATCAATGAAAGCATGGGATAACACATATTAGCATAGTGTTAATATTACTGTAACTAAAACACAAAAATATTGCATTCGCAATTTCAAATAATACGGATTTTCCACAAAGCAACGCTAAATTGTATTATCAATTTCTAGGGAAAATTTCATAATCATAATAATCATATTCAGATATGAATGTGAATTTGCATGTTCCCACTGCTGGGACACAGATCTTCCTCTCTGTGAGAGGGAGTGGGCCGTAATATACCACGTGAGCCCAGTGCAGATTGGTAGATGTCACATGTCTTCGAACTTTTGGTTATAGGACATGCCGGTTCCCTCACGATGTTTTACTTCACCGTTTTGAGAGCAGTGGTGATGAAATAATTTACACAAAGTAAAGATAATATCAGAGTTCAAACCTAAGGAAAAATTGAGTATTTTTTAATTGTTTGCTAGGTTGGTGGGTAAGTCATAAATAGCAGTTGTTTGTTTAGTATAAAATATTGATTTTTTTCAGTTGCTTTTCGTAAATTGGCAACCAATTTCAACATGACCTAATTTTGGTGATGGCTTTCAAAAAGGAAAAGGTCAGGTACACTGAGCAAAAGGATGTAGTATCACAGTGTTCTATTGTTTCTACCTGTCCGCAAAATGGGAATTTGGCGTGATTTTTTTTTTGCATTTTATCATATTGTGAAAGACACACTAGCATCATCATTCTCCTGCCAATTTCATTTATTTGAGGTCGTCGCAACATGTCCTTTTTTCCATACGACTCTTAATCTTCATATCGGTAGTCACCCCCTTTCTAGCAATATCATATTTCACACAGTCCATCCATCGTTTCTTTGTCCATTCACATCCATACTCAGAACATTCCTCACGACATTTTCCTCACTCCTCCGCATTACATGCCCATACCATGACAACCGATTTCCACACAACTTTTCTTTCACCGGTGCCACTTTCAGACTTGCTCTTATTCTATCCCATCAGCAACAGTATATCTAACTCCATAGTTTCCCAGTTTCGTCACATCTAGTCACACGCGCTCAATGATAGTTCCCGCTTGATTGATGATGTGGCGTATCAAGCCGAGTGATGCTGGGATCATGGCGCTAATGATTGATTACTTCGCAACGTCCAAGCTTCTTGACCACCTTTGAGCTTTCAATGTCTTGTTTTCCTTGATGAATATAGTAGAGGCAAAATAAATGACGTCATCAGTCAGATTTTGGCGAAGAATGTATTTTGTTTGTTCCTTAGGATGCGAGTGAACAAAAATGTGGTATTGATAATTATTTTGTGTACTTATGCTTATTTAGTTATGACAAGTAATGTCATAACTAAATAAGCATATTAGTTACCAAAATAATATATGTAGAATTATACTCCATTTACAAAGACATTTAAACAAACCTTTTTTACAGTCCGTTCAACGGATTTTAACTTCTATTGCGTTGGTGGCATGACAAATGGCAGCTGCAGTAAACAGTTGGTATAGTGGTTACTATACTAACTGTTTACTGTAGCTGCCATTTAAAGTGGTTACTTTTTTGCCTTTAGTGCCATCATTAAGCCTACAAAATAGAAGTCAAAATCGGTTGAAGGGACTGTAAAAAAGGTTTGTTTTAAACAAGCCAAACAACAAACTATACTCCATTTACAATAAGATTAGACATTTAATGACTAATCTTAGGTATTGTAAATGGAGCATAGTTTCTGATCAAGTCTCTAAATGAGATTTTACCTACCCATTAAACTGACCAAGACACATTAGTGGCGCGTAGCGAAAACGGTAAACTGACGAATGCCAAAAGTTCACTGTCAGTTCATAGAATTATTTTTGTTTACAAGCGTGTAAAAAATTTTCAAAGACATTACACCGGGGGTCGGGCGGAGGGTGGGTTGTGATACATATAACATAAAATAATCATTTTATTTCAGACTAGCTTCTGCGTGCGACTTCGTCCGGATGAATTTTATTTTTGCTGAGCTCCTAAGAGTCATAGCGTGATGTTAAATAGCGTATTTATAACCTTCCTCAAAAATTGGGCTATCAAATGCAAAAAGAATTTTTCAAATCCGACTGGTGGTTCCGGAGATTACCTCCTACATACAAACTTACAAACAAAATTTACCTCTTTATAATAATAACTAGCTTTTGTCCGCGGGTTCGCTCGCGTGTAACTCGGAAATTATTCCCGGGGAACGTACCTACTACCGGAAAAATTATCCTATATTCCTTCCCTGGTCACGGCCTATCCGTTAAGGTGTGAAAAGGTAACAAATAGACAGATAGACAGACAAATAATAAATTCAAATAATCTTTTTTATACATAAAACAGGTTTGATTATTATACCAAGGCCCGCTTGCACCAAATACCATAAATACAGTTATCGCTGAACATTTTTAAAACATCATTCCATCCCTGACAACTTCAAAATTAACAGAAATAGAATAATGTTTTTAGTTCGTTTAGCGCTCAACGTATTTTGTTTTGTGATGCTAGTGGGCCTAAATGTTTAACTTAAGAATAATAATTATTCATTTTAATATGATTACCATTAATTTTTGTGATTGACTACTACTGACCCCGTAGCCCGTAAGTGAATGTATACCAAGTTTTTTTTGACTATAAATTGTAATAACTTTTGACCGAGTAGACCAATTTTAATATGACTACGACTGTATTTATAACCTTTAAATCCCTTAAAAATAAGTACACAAAAATATCAATATTACATTTAAATTTTAAAATCATTTCCTATTTTACACCCTTGAAAAAACGCTGAAACACGTAATTCTTTATTCCTAATCTAGCCTATCCCAAAAAAAAAACCCCTTAATGCTGGGTTTCCCATACAAACTTTCATCCCCTATATTACCCCCTTTAGGATTATTTTTAAAACAAAAAGTAGCTATCTTTTCCTAGGATGCCATCTATATTTTTGGCAAATTTGATCGAAATCCGCTCAGTGGTTTAGGCGTGAAAAGGTAACATACTCGTACAGACAGAGTTACTTTCGAATTTATAATATTAGTATGGATTTATAATGAAGTTTGTTCTGTAAACAGGATATCGGAAACACTTTTGAACGTCATATAAAGAAGAAAAAAATAAGCTATATGGAGTCGATATAATTCCCATTTGACTACCCGTGAGAAGAAATGGCAAAATAAACTCAGGAGTCAAAGTCTCTTTTCCAAGTCTAGGCATAACCTTGGTCAGATCATGTGAGGATTAGCGTCTGAAATAGTCTTTTGAGAAAAGAATCATACAGATTTGAGTATACCTGTCCAGTCAGTGCAAGCATTTGTCAGATTCAGTAATCGTATAGCTCAACTAAATACCTAAAGAGCTCAACGACTCGACGAATAACATCAAAGAAAGGACATTCGGGTAGGCCGCATAAAGTACTCAAACTGACAGACTATATTAGTACCGAGTTTAAAGTTAATCCGACAGCGCGTTAAATATTTTCTTTGCTAATCTTAACACCCCCTAAAAGATCCTCTGTGAGTGGTTGTTTTAGGAACCTAAAAATTCAATCTATATTATTTACTGATTAACCAAAATAATAAGATTTTTCATATAAACTGTTTCCCCTCTTTTCAACCCTCCTATGGATGGAATTTTGAAAATTCGTTTGGAGTGCTTCCAGTATTTGACTCAAAGATTATTTAAAAAAAATTATTTTGAATGAAGGCCACACAGTAAAATCCTACCCTTAAAAATTTGATTACCCCTTTTTACCCCTATAGGGATCAATTTTTAAAAAATCTTATTTATGTTACTTTTATGTCAGAAGTATAAATATTGAGTTCTGAGTTAATCGAACTGAGCTTTCAAATTCTTCCATACAAACTTTAACACCCCTAAACCCCCCTTCGAGGGGTAGTTCTGAGAAACTAATGGTGACAAACTTCATTACTTACTTAGGCAAGTATTTGTGCCAAGTATCAAGTCAATTAACCCAATGTATAAGGTTTTTCATGTAAATTGTATTCTCTGTTTTCACCCCCACAGGGGTGGAAATTTAAAAACCGTTTGAGATTTTTCCAAAGCTTGACTCGAAGTTGATTTACATCAATTTTCGAGATAATCAAGCCACGCAGTAAAATCCTCCCCTGTAAAATTGACTACCCCTTTTCACCCCGTCAGCGGTACATTTTTGAAAAACCCTGATGCACATTATTCTTTATTTTTGGGTATAAGTATAAGTACTGAGTTTTTAATTATTCGGATTGCGCGTTAAAATTTTTCCATACAAACATTGACACCCCCCAATTCCCCTTTAGTGGGTAGTATAGAAAAACAAAAAATCACAAAAAACATAATTTATTTAGATAAATATTCGTGCTAAGTTTCAAGTTTATTTACTTATGGAATAAGATTTTTCATACACTCAATATCCCCCCTTTTCACCCCCTTATAGGTCGAATTTCCACAAACCCCTTCTTAGCGGATGCCTAGGTCATACTAGCTATCTGTGTGCCAAATTTCAGCCCAATCCGTTTAGTGGTTTGGGCTGTGTGTTGATAGATCAGTCAGTCAGTCAGTCAGTCAGTCAGTCACGGTTTCCTTTTATAGATATAGAGATATAGAAGAACATCCATAATTTGTTACTGCAAGTTGGACAAAAATAATGGACGAGCTGGCCATCAAATTTCCCTGCAATGACATTCAGGAGACCGTTCGAGCTGCCCCCCCGGATCTCTGCAGCAGCGACGCGGCACGCTTACGTGTGAGGGGCAATTCCTGTATTTTCAACGTTCGCAATCTCATCTCAGTCTCAATCTGTCAAAAATTGTGTAGCGTTTACCTACATTTTTGACATTTGATTGTAGCTGGCATGAGATTGCGACTTGAATTTGAACGTTTTTAGGTACGAGAATTAGCCTTCTGATCGCTGCGAAGCCATCAGTGTACAACATTCTCGACGCACTGCAGAAGCCTGGCAGCCCCAGCAACATCCTGAATACATTGTCGTATTGAACTCGAAGAATATTAATGGCTTTCTGCGTACAAACTTTCAAGAGGCTACACATGTAAAATGTCAAAAAATGTAAAAAGCGTCACTTTCACTTCACACGTGCAACAAGCAAACCTACGGAGAAGCATGTTGCATCAAACCGCCAAGAAAGCGACAAGTCCAAGGCTCAATGCAAACTTAATTACAAAAAAAGATGGTTTAAAGTACGGACAACTTTACCCACATAACTTATAACGTGCCGATCCTCCCAAAATCTTTACTAAGGTAATATCACTATATCATCCAGCAGGACTCAATAGGGCCAATAATGGGCCGTTATTACTCACAGTAAGGCGAGAAATTCGACTGGTCTCCTCGAATAAATGTCAGATATCCATAGCTTAAGTAGAATAAACAACGGACCCACAATCTGAAGTCTGGACCGAAAGTAGTGGACGTGGAATGGAACCAATAACGATAAATAATGATGCGGATTGGAAAGCAGTATTGAGCGGCGACAATTTAAAGAAACAGGAATCTTACTAGATATTTACATATTCAACTGAAGAAAGTACCTACACAATACTTTCTCCTGTATTCAGTGAAAGAAATAATGGTTGGGTAGAATCTATTTACTTGTTTTTACTTGTTTCACCACCTACGATTAAGTTCCTATTAACTTACTTTTGGCAGATAATTTCATACAAATTCTGTTCCATTTTTGAATTTACTCAGTGGCTATTCGGACATCGTGAAATAGGCCCTTAGTACCAAAACTGGTACGTATCAAAATCCCGAAAGTTCATAATACCCATGATGGAAATACCGGCGTCCATAACACCGAAATTCAAAATACCGAAGTCCATAACACCGAAATTCAAAATACCGAAAGTTTTAAATGTCGATAGTCGTTATATCGAAACACGAAATCCCGAATGGATGAAATCCCGAATGGACGAAATACCGATGGATGAAATCCCAAAGAGCGGCGACGTAGTTCCCGCGATTACTCATAGATGGGCACCCCGAGGTTAGGTTTGGTTAGGTTACTTTAAACCCTTTATACGGAGCCCCGCGAAGCGGGGCTTCGTCAACATAGGAGACAAGAGCGAGCGAAGGGCACCCCGAGGTTAGATTTGGTAAGGTTACTTTAAACCCTTTACACAGAATTTCAACAATTTGACAATTCATTTTTTTGACAATTTCGGGATTTTAAACTTTCGGGCAAATGAACTTTCGGGACTTTAAACTTTCGACCAAACAACCATTCGGCGTTTAAATTTTCGGGATTTCGTCCATTGGTATTTTAAAATTCGGTCTTTAAAAAACCGGGATTTTGATACGTACCCATCAAAACAAAGTCACTTTTCGTGCCTGTCTGTGTGACCGCTAAGATCTTCTATACCTACCTACAGAATGGGTTTTGATGCAGATTAAACCATCGTTTACAACATTTTATTCCTGAAGGTGTGATATGTATCTGTATATATTACATTAATTTTAATCATCGATTTAGCATATAATTCTCGATGTTTTGACATGTAGCCATTGCTCCTGTGCGAACCAGGAACAAGTTCCTAGTTTGCAATAAATGAATCAATGTCACAAAACAACTTCAAGGTCAGAAAACAAACCCAAATAAACAAGTGGTGAAAAATCAGGATTTTATACAAGACTTTTACCTTTCTCGATTTTAAAACTGCTACGAGTACAGGAGAACGTAAAATTATTTGGCCCAACGCTCTCTATTCCAGGAGGGACTAAGAGAAACCGTATTTGGATACATTACCATATTGAGCGAAAGTACGGCTACAGCGCCGGCGTACTTAGACTAGTGTTCCTCTGTGAGTTGAAACACGTGGACGTTATATTTATTTAAACAGACAGTGCTTTATTTTTGTACTTTGAAATAGCTGTGTGTTTGTCAAACACACAGCTATTTCTCTATCTTTGTGACTCCTATTTTATTTCTGTTAATCTTAACGTACCGCATCATCATCATCATTTTAGACGAAAGACGTCCACTGCTGGACATAAGACAACTAACCATGCAGGGTCTCACCTCGAATTTATATGGTAAATTTTCAAACTTCCAGCAATCGAGAGAAGTGCGAATGTGCGTGCGTGTGTTTGTTTTAAGTACCATCCAAGGACGTGCATATGAATACACAAGGCACGACCAAGGACCTATTCAAAGCGAGGACCTTTTCGAGGGTCCTCGGTTCGATTTGACCAAAGATTCGTATTCTGCAAGCGATTTTGAGTCTTTCTGTATATTCAATACGAAAAAGATGTCTGAACCTCGGTCTGATCAAGATTATTCATAATCTTACACAAACATTGTGTATCCACCAGATGGTGCCACTGTCGCCTCATACACAGGCTCTTTACACTCATTTCACGATTGTTGTATTCCTTAATCTTAATCCAATAATTCTATCCAATAATTCTTAATTTTAACACAAAAGACCTCGGTTATGTAGCTTTTCCAGACAATGTGTATTTAAAACCTCGGTTTGCTAGATTTTCCACAGTGTGTAATCTAGTCCTCGTTTTGACAGTTTTCCTCGTGTGTAGAAGACGAGATATGTGCTATCATTTAAATAAAATGATAAAGAAGAAAATCTAAGGTAGACTGAATCCTTAAACAAATCGCTAGTAGCTACTAGTTGCACGAGAAATAATCAGGCTTCTTCTGCAGTATGTGCTAAGTACCTAGGCCTGCTAAGATTATTTAACATTATGATTTGCACCATAAAATATTGTATTGTCATAGGAGTTGAATATGTGTCTACAATCTAAAGTAGATAGATGCCTTCCTATGGTTATGGTTATGGTAAAGAAAGAAAGAAGAAAAAAAAAACGTTTATTTGGACACACTTCGTGACACACAAAAACAAAAGAAAAAAAAAATTAAAATAATGTTTTAAAACAATAGTGTGTGCCTCACGACTGCGCCAAAATGGTTCATTTCAGCATTTATGCCAGACAGATGCTGCCTGATGCTGGTTTTCTAATGAACCTGTAGGTACAAGTGAAGGGGAGTACAAATAGTTTCAACATACCTAATTGATAATTTATATACTTATAAATAAATAAACTAGTAATCAAAATATAATTACAAAAAAAGAAATTAAAAAAAAATAATAATTTTGTACTTGATCTAGATAGTTTAGTTTATAGATAGATTAGTTCTATCACATTAAAATGGTAAGCATAACCATTGTGATAAAAAAGCCATAACCACCATAACCATAACAATTGTCTTAAAAAAAAAAACAAAACCATAACCACTAAAACCATAACCACTCTCGTAAAAAAACCATAACAAAACCATCGCCGTAAAAAAAGCATAACCATAACCATAACAATTGTCTTAAAAAACCATAACCATTGTCTTAAAAAAAACCCTAACCATTGTCATAAAAAAACGTTAACCACCATAACCATAACCATTGCCATAAAAAAACCATAACCATAACCATTGTATAAAAACACCATAACCACCATAACCATAACGATTGTCGTAAAAAAAACCATAACCACCATAACCATAACCATTGTCATAAAAAAACCATAACCACCATAACCATAACCACTGTCGTAAAAAAACGATAAACACCATAATCATTGTCGTAAAAAAAACATAACCATTGTCATAAAAAACCATAACCACCATAAACATAACCATTGTCGTAAAAAAACCATAACCATAACCATTGTAATAAAAAAACCATAACCACCATAACCATAACCAGTCTTAAAAAAACCGTAACCATAGACTTAAAAAACCATAACCACCACAACCATAACCATTGTCGTAAGAAAACCATAACAATTACCATTGTCATAAAAAACCATAACCACCATTACCATAACCATTGTCATAAAAAACCATGACCATTGTCATAAAAAACCATAACCACCATAAACATAACCATTGTCGTAAAAAAAAACATAACCATAACCATTGTCATAAAAAAACCATAACCACCATAACCATTACCAGTCTTAAAAAAACCATAACCATAGACTTAAAACACCATAACCACCACAACCATAACCATTGTCGTAAGAAAACCATAACAATTACCATTGTCATAAAAAACCATAACCACCATTACCATAATCATTGTCATAAAAAACCATAACCACCATAACCACCATAATCATAACCATTGTCGTAAAAAAAACAACCACCATAACCATAACGAGTATCGTAAAAAATCGTAACCACCATAACCATAAGCATTGTCATAAAACAAACCATAACCACCATAACCATAACCATTGTCGTAAAATGTTTTGTTACTTTTATATGCTCTTTTTTAACTGTATTTCCTGTGCGTGTCCCAAATAAAATATTTTTCTTTCTTTCTTTCTTTCTTTCTTCTAAAAAAAACGATAAACACCATAACCATTGTCGTAAAAAAACCATAACCATTGTCATAAAAAACCATAACCACCATAACCATAACCAGTCTTAAAAAAAACCATAACCATGGACTTAAAAGCCATAACCACCACAACCATAACCATTGTCGTAAGAAAACCATAACAATAACCATTATCATAAAAAACCATAACCACTATAACCATAACCACCATAACCATAACCATTGTTTAAAAAAACATAACCATTGTCATAAAAAAACCATAACCAATACTTTTTTCATAAAAAAACCATAACAACCATAACCATAACCATTGTCCTAAAAAAACAACCACCATAACAATAACCATTGTCGTAAAAAAACCATAACCACCACAACCATAACCACTGTCGTAAGAAAACCATTACAATAACCATTGTCATAAAAAACCATAACCACCATAACCATAACCATTGTCTTAAAAAAAGCATAACCATTGTCATAAAAAAAACCACAACCATTACCATTTTCATGAAAAAACCACAACAACCATAACCATAACCATTGTCCTAAAAAAAACAACCACCATAACCATAACCAGTGTCGTAAAAAAACCATAACCACCATAACCATTGTCATAAAAAAACCATATTCACCAAAACCTATTATTCTAACCTTAGATTCTAGCGTATGGCACTCGTGGGTTGCAGCTGAAAATCAGCGTCAGGTGGTACCTTGTGTTGTCATCTGACAATATGCTGAGCTGAGGCCCTTTTGGCATTATAATCTTTGTTTTATGTTTTTTATAATTTTAAGGTGTATTTATGTTTTTTATAATTTTAAGGTGTATTTATTTATTTTTTTGCTGTAATGCCAATTAAACGCATTTTTCTTTCTTTTCTTTCTAAAACCATAACCATTGTCATAAAAACATAACCACCATAACCATAACCACTGTCATAAAAAACCATAACCACCATAACCATAACCATTGTCATAAAAACGATAATCACCGTAACGATAACCATTGTCTTAAAAAAACCATAACCATTGTCATAAAAAACCATAACCATTGTCATAAAAACCATAACCATTGTCATAAAAAACCATAACCATTGTCATAAAAAACCATGACCATTGTCATAAAAAATCCATAACCACCATAAACATAACCATTGTCGTAAAAAAAACATAACCATAAACATTGTCTTAAAAAACCATAACCATTGTCGTAAAAAAAACAACCACCATAACCATAACCAGTGTCGTAAAAAAAACCATAACCATAACCATTGTCGTAAAAAAAACCATAACCATAACCATTGTCATAAAAAAACCATAACCACCATAACCATAACCAGTCTTAAAAAAACCATAACCATAGACTTAAAAAACCATAACCACCGCAACCATAACCATTGTCGTAAAAAAACGATAAACACCATAACCATTGTCGTAAAAAAACCATAACCATTGTCATAAAAAACCATAACCATTGTCATAAAAACCATAACCATTGTCATAAAAAACCATAACCATTGTCACAAAAAACCATGACCATTGTCATAAAAAATCCATAACCACCATAAACATAACCATTGTCGTAAAAAAAACATAACCATAAACATTGTCTTAAAAAACCATAACCATTGTCGTAAAAAAAACAACCACCATAACCATAACCAGTGTCGTAAAAAAAACCATAACCATAACCATTGTCGTAAAAAAAACCATAACCATAACCATTGTCATAAAAAAACCATAACCACCATAACCATAACCAGTCTTAAAAAAACCATAACCATAGACTTAAAAAACCATAACCACCGCAACCATAACCATTGTCGTAAAAAAACGATAAACACCATAACCATTGTCGTAAAAAAACCATAACCATTGTCATAAAAAACCATAACCACCATAAACATAACCATTGTCGTAAAAAAAACAACCACCATAACCATAACGAGTGTCGTAAAAATCATAACCACCATAAACATAACCATTGTCGTAAAAAACCATAACCATAACCATTGTCATAAAAAAACCATAACCACCATAACCATAACCAGTCTTAAAAAAACCATAACCATGGACTTACAAAACCATAACCACCAAAACCATAACTATTGTCGTAAGAAAACCATAACAATAACCATTATCATAAAAAACCATAACCACCATAACCATAACCATTGTTTAAAAAAAACATAACCATTGTCATAAAAAAAACCATAACCAATACCATTTTCATAAAAAAAACCATAACAACCATAACCATAACCAGTCCTAAAAAAAACAACCACCATAACCATAACCATTGTCGTAAAAAAACCATAACCACCATAACCATTGTCATAAAAAACCATAACCACCATAACCATAACCAGTCTTAAAAAAAACCATAACCATGGACTTAAAAAACCATAACCACCACAACCATAACCATTGTCGTAAGAAAACTATTACAATAACCATTGTCATAAAAAAACCATAACCATCATAACCATAACCATTGTCTTAAAAAAAACAACCACCATAACCATAACGAGTATCGTAAAAAATCGTAACCACCATAACCATAAGCATTGTCATAAAACAAACCATAACCACCATAACCATAACCATTGTCGTAAAAAAACGATAAACACCATAACCATTGTCGTAAAAAAACCATAACCATTGTCATAAAAAACCATAACCACCATAACCATAACCAGTCTTAAAAAAAACCATAACCATGGACTTAAAAGCCATAACCACCACAACCATAACCATTGTCGTAAGAAAACCATAACAATAACCATTATCATAAAAAACCATAACCACTATAACCATAACCACCATAACCATAACCATTGTTTAAAAAAACATAACCATTGTCATAAAAAAAAACCATAACCAATACTTTTTTCATAAAAAAACCATAACAACCATAACCATAACCATTGTCCTAAAAAAACAACCACCATAACAATAACCATTGTCGTAAAAAAACCATAACCACCACAACCATAACCACTGTCGTAAGAAAACCATTACAATAACCATTGTCATAAAAAACCATAACCACCATAACCATAACCATTGTCTTAAAAAAAGCATAACCATTGTCATAAAAAAAACCACAACCATTACCATTTTCATGAAAAAACCACAACAACCATAACCATAACCATTGTCCTAAAAAAAACAACCACCATAACCATAACCAGTGTCGTAAAAAAACCATAACCACCATAACCATTGTCATAAAAAAACCATATTCACCAAAACCTATTATTCTAACCTTAGATTCTAGCGTATGGCACTCGTGGGTTGCAGCTGAAAATCAGCGTCAGGTGGTACCTTGTGTTGTCATCTGACAATATGCTGAGCTGAGGCCCTTTTGGCATTATAATCTTTGTTTTATGTTTTTTATAATTTTAAGGTGTATTTATGTTTTTTATAATTTTAAGGTGTATTTATTTATTTTTTTGCTGTAATGCCAATTAAACGCATTTTTCTTTCTTTTCTTTCTAAAACCATAACCATTGTCATAAAAACATAACCACCATAACCATAACCACTGTCATAAAAAACCATAACCACCATAACCATAACCATTGTCATAAAAACGATAATCACCGTAACGATAACCATTGTCTTAAAAAAACCATAAACATTGTCATAAAAAACCATAACCATTGTCATAAAAACCATAACCATTGTCATAAAAAACCATAACCATTGTCATAAAAAACCATGACCATTGTCATAAAAAATCCATAACCACCATAAACATAACCATTGTCGTAAAAAAAACATAACCATAAACATTGTCTTAAAAAACCATAACAAACATAACCATAACCACTGTCGTAAAAAAAACAACCACCATAACCATAACCAGTGTCGTAAAAAAAACCATAACCATAACCATTGTCGTAAAAAAAACCATAACCATAACCATTGTCATAAAAAAACCATAACCACCATAACCATAACCAGTCTTAAAAAAACCATAACCATAGACTTAAAAAACCATAACCACCACAACCATAACCATTGTCGTAAAAAAACGATAAACACCATAACCATTGTCGTAAAAAAACCATAACCATTGTCATAAAAAACCATAACCACCATAAACATAACCATTGTCGTAAAAAAAACAACCACCATAACCATAACGAGTGTCGTAAAAATCATAACCACCATAAACATAACCATTGTCGTAAAAAACCATAACCATAACCATTGTCATAAAAAAACCATAACCACCATAACCATAACCAGTCTTAAAAAAACCATAACCATGGACTTACAAAACCATAACCACCAAAACCATAACTATTGTCGTAAGAAAACCATAACAATAACCATTATCATAAAAAAAACCATAACCATAACCATTGTTTAAAAAAACATAACCATTGTCATTAAAAAAACCATAACCAATACCATTTTCATAAAAAAAACCATAACAACCATAACCATAACCATTGTCCTAAAAAAAACAACCACCATAACCATAACCATTGTCGTAAAAAAACCATAACCACCATAACCATAACCAGTCTTAAAAAAAACCATAACCATGGACTTAAAAAACCATAACCACCACAACCATAACCATTGTCGTAAGAAAACTATTACAATAACCATTGTCATAAAAAAACCATAACCATCATAACCATAACCATTGTCTTAAAAAAAACATAACCATTGTCATAAAAAAAACCACAACCATAACCATTTTCATAAAAAAACCATAACAACCATAACCATAACCATTATCTTAAAAAAAACAACCACCATAACCATAACCAGTGTCGTAAAAAAACCATAACCACCATAACCATTGTCATAAAAAACCATATTCACCATAACCATAACCATTGTCATAAAAAAACATAACCACCATAACCATAACCACTGTCATAAAAAACCATAACCACCATAACCATAACCATTGTCATAAAAACCATAACCACCATAACCATAACCATTGTCTTAAAAAAACCATAACCATTGTCATAAAAAACCATAACCATTGTCATAAAAAACCATAACCATTGTCATAAAAAACCATAACCACCATAACCATAACGATTGTCATAAAAAAACATAACCACTATAACCATAGTCGTAAAAAAGGAATATCACGAGAAGACCCGTTCTCAATTTGTTTATAATGTGTACAAATCGGGATTGTTTAAAAAGTTTAATTGTCATAAAAGTCGTGGAGTCGGAAAAGTTAGATTAGTCAAAATAAAAAAATCTTTATTTTTTTTCCTTATTACACGCTGTACATTAGTTATACAGTTAGAGGCGTCTCCTTTTAAGAATATAGATGCTGTGCCCAGGAGGCGCCGCTCTTTCTTAACTCGCAATGAGTAACATGCTACTAACAAAATAAAACAAAAGTTAAAGTTTATGAATAAATAATTTTTATTTATCAATATTAGTCGTGTTGTTATACAACACACTCCCCCACACACCCCCTAACACACGCATACATGTGTGTGTGGGGGTGTGTCTGCGTGTGTGTGTGTGTGTGTGTGTGATTGCGCGTGTGTGTGTGTGTGAATGTGCGGCCAATCTTAGATCCAGCGAAAGTACTTGCATTTGAATAACGTCGAACCCAATCAATTAAATTAAATTAAAATTGTTTATTTCTCACCATTAAAAGTTACAATTACAAACAGGTACATGACAAGTATTACAACTTTTTTGTGGTGGTCATAACAAGGTGCACAGAGTACCCTAGCGTCCCTAGCCTCTGAACAAGACGGGAACCTGTATCTTAGGGGATAGTGTTCAATTATGTTTGCAAATAATTGTGTGTTCATAATTCACAATATTGGATGGTAGGTATAATTTATTATACGTATAATTTAGTTACAGAGCCGTCAATTTCAATACATTGCATTAGATGCGGTCCGCTGGACATGCTACGTAAATTATTCTGAAAATCACTAATGGTTCTAAATTAGTAATACTTAATTCTGGTACAATGGACTCTTGGGTGACTTTTGAGGTTGTTGAGGTCAGACAGTAGATGGAGGAGCTCCTGGCTAAGCAATAACAGCCGCAAGGGTCGATCCATAAGGTTAAGGTACGCTTGCCGAGGTTGTCCGTGGATGAATGACCATCTTTGCATACCGAGACACCTCCGTGCCTCGGACAGCACGTTAAGCCGTTGGTCCCGGGTGTCATTCGTGTATCTTTGACAGTCGTTACGGGTCGTCAAAAGCCTGAAAGTCTGACAACCAGTAGGTATAACCAAGGGGTATTACTACCCAGTTACTGGGTTGTGGAAGTCAGATAGGCAGTCACTCCATGTAAAATAATGGTATTCAGCTGCAACCGGTTACACTGGAAGCCGATCCCAACATAGTTGCGAAAAGGCTAAGCAGATTGATTGATTGAGGTCAGACAGTAGATGATCTATAAGATACGTTGCTTGTTTGCTATTCATACTCCCCCAATTTAATTGCTCTCAGTTAGTTATTTGCAGAGCATATTATGAACATGGTGTTATTAGCCAATTTAGTAGGTACGTGCGTACTCGCTGATCTCCTATTGTATAGGATTTCCTTATAATGAGAGGTCAGTGTAAACTGGAAATGTATAGCTTGATGTGTACCCGATTGTACCACGTAATAACTATGATGTTTAGAGAACGTAAGAACTACCCACTAACCATAATATCGTGCTGATTGATGAGTAGGTAAATTCCTCTATAGTCTGTTGTTTTTAACAAACGAGTACTGAGTTATGTCTCTCGCACATTTCCGATATTGACAGAGTGAGATGGGTTAAAATTTACTGTACAGGAGACATGTCCGCCATGACTTACGCACAAACCATATCGTCTGGTTCACTCACTAAAAAACGTGCGACGCGCAGGTTGTCGATGACTAAACTGAATGTACATGTAACTACAGCGTTTGGTTTGCGTGGAACGAACTTTATGTTGATTACGTGGACCAATAGCAACGCAGTCAAAATTTTCGGTACTCGTTTGATAGAAAAAACAGACTATAGCGTACATAATTCTGTTAATTAAAACTTATACCTACCCCGGGTGAATTGCTCGCGCGGAAAGATAAAGACACTTACTAGGAAAGAAAGTTATTTACTAACGGCCACCTAATAACGCCTAATTTGTATAGCTACAACCAACAACGGTTACAAACAATGTCATCTCACGGCACAATGATTGGCTGTACCTACAATGTAACAGATATTGGATATCATTCTCATAAGGTACAAGCACCTGTTTATATTTATGGTCGTCAAATTCTTGTTCCTAGCCTGGGTGTCTGACAGTCGAGCTTTTTGTCTGTAGACAAAAATCTAGGAAGTATCTATCTAGTAATCTAGTAAAAATTAAACGGCCACATTTGGAAAAGCATCAAAAATTCGGGCCGCTTCGGATTTAAAAACAAAGTTACTCAAGCTTTGATGGGATACGTAGGACTACAATTAGTACTAGTGGCGGTCCTATCCAGTCCTGTCATAAAGTTACGTATGTTAAAAGTTGGTAAGTTAGTTGTTAGCTTATCCTATGTGGAGCAGTTAGGCTCTTTTCACACATTAAGAGCGTTTGTCTACCGCGTCCCGGTGACGGCGATCGTTTGCCCATGCGACCGAACTCGGCGGTTAGACAAAACAAAAGCCGGGCGAACTGCGCCGGTGTGACGGCGGTGTGTGGACAAGGTCAAACGTGTTTTGTTTTGCTGGCACATCGGTCATGCACACAATCTTGGGCTGAGTACTAGTGGTTGCGTTGAACTACTCGAAATGCCCCGTCACCGGGATGGTGACCCCGTGGCCGGGATGACGGGGCTCTCGGGTGATGGACGTGCGGTGGGCATGCAGCCATAGTAAATTCTCTATCCATCCATCTTCCACCTCATTCTCTGTGAATGGCGCCCCGATGACGGTTGCTGTGGACAAACGCACTTAGTCTGCTGGCTGTATAGGCGGCAATTAATGTATAGATAATACCTAATGTGTAAAAGCTGTCAATATAAGTACTGACACTTATCAATATCCATACACTAGGGGTACTTCACCACCAGCATAAGTGTTAAGTCTGAAATGTGATCAGAGGGGCAATTTCCGTATTTTTAATAACGTTCACAATCTCATCTCAGTCTCAATCTGTCGAAAATTGTATAGCGTTTACTTACATTTTGGACATTTGCTTGTCGCTGGCATGAGTTTGCGACTTAAATTACAACGTTTTTAAGTACGAGGCCTTCAGAACTTTTCGTCCTTCCTGGAAGCTGTTGTCGAAAATTAAGACTTTTGGACAATAGTTTTAGGCAAGATGACAAATATTTGATATATTATTTAAATACCTTCTCAGAATTAAAATAGATTTAATTATTACGAACTTGTATCTACTCAAACGAAAACACAAATGTTCTAGTTGTTGTCAGTAAGTTAAAATGAAAGCCTACCATAACATAGTTGGGAAAAGCCCGATTCTTCTTCTTCATCGTATCGATGATGTCCATCCAGCGTGGCAATGCTGCCAGCATTTTGGGTACGTTGCCAACTGGTAGCGGTTTCATAGATTTATAATTTTAGTTTTAGTTCTTCTGTATATTCTGTGAGTATTGTTTTATATTTAGATATTAACATACTCCTATCTATAGTATACTAATATAATAAAGCTGAAGAGTTTGTTTGTTTGAACGCGCTAATCTCTGAAACTAGCAGCCAGATTTGTTTTTTTTTTTAGGAAGGCTACAGGCTAATTAAAATCACGCTACGACCCTTAGGAGCAGTGCAAAAATAAAAAAGTCAGAAAGAACGCTAAGCGACGTAGTATACAGGGAAGTTTTATAAAAATATTAGGTCTTTACCTATGAAATTGCCGTTCTGCAGTACTGGCCATTTCAAATCAAAATAATTTTTGTTTGGCTAAGAATTCTAATTTCAAATTAATTTTATTTTAAAAACATGGATTTTTTTTCCAAAAGTAGTCATTTGTTTATTGATTAGTGTTACATTTTCATCGCATTTCAATCTTTTTCGTCATCATGGATACGTTAAAAATTCGAGTAATTATAGAATATGAGTACCGTCGTGGCAGCAACGCGGCACAAGCGGCACGCAACATCAACGACGTTTACGGAGCTAACACTACAAACCAACGCACCACTTGTTATTGGTTTGCTCGCTTCCGTTCTGGAAATTTCGACCTGAAAAATGAACCTCGCGGTCGTCCGAAGACTTTGATCGACAATGACGAATTAAAGGCGATTGTGGAAGCTGATGATACACAATCTACGGCTGAATTAGCAGCAGCTTTGGACGTTAGCGTCAAAACAATATTGGTCCATTTGCGTCAAATTGGCAAGGTAAAAAATCTTGACAAATGGGTGCCCTACGAACTCAATGATCGCCAGCGCGAAGTACGCGTCAAGACGTGCCTTGCACTGCTCAACAGACACACAAATGAAGGAATTTTGAACCGCATTGTTACCTGCGATGAAAAATGGATTCTGTTTGATAACCGCAAGCGCTCAGCAAGTTGGTTGGATCCTGGTTCAGCACCTAAACAATGCCCTAAACGAAAACTTACCCCTAGAAAAGTGATGGTCACTGTTTGGTGGTCTAGCGCCGGTGTGATTCATCACAGCTTCTTACCAAACGGGATGAGCATTACTTCAGATGTGTACTGTGAAGAACTGAACACAATGATGGAGAAGCTGGCACATCTACAACCAGCATTGGTCAATCGCTCGTCTCCGCTGCTCCTGCACGACAACGCGCGACCTCATACTGCACAGCAGACGGTCTCCAAGTTGCAAGAACTGGGGTTGGAAGCTCTCCGTCATTCGCCCTACTCACCAGACCTTGCGCCTACAGACTACTACTTTTTCCAGAATTTGGATAACTTCTTGGCGGGAAAAAAATTCAATACCCGAGAGGCAGTACAAAATGCCTTTGAAGAATTTGTTGCCTCCCGTCCAGCTGATTTATTTAAGAAGGGCATCAAGAAACTGCCACTGCGTTGGCAAAGATGCATTGATTGCATGGGTGATTACTTCGATTAATACAAATAAAAAATGCATGAAAAAAATTCGTTTAAATTTTTTCATACAAAACGGCAACTTCATAGGTAAAGACCTATTATGGCTGTTATTTTAGTACATTGCGCACCTTATATCTGAGTGTGGCACCTCCTGCCCATCGTAGCATGCGCATTTCTGTTTTGTAAAAGAAAAAGAAAGAAAGAAAACTTGTTTATTCTGCACAAATAGAGTAGAGTTTTTGTTCTTGGGTCTATTTCATCGCCCAGACTTCATCACCTACTAACTACTATTTATTTATTAACTATTTTGGGTAGAATTTTAAACGCATATAAAAATTTACCAATTTTTCCCAACAGAAAACTTATATCAAAAATACTGTATGCCTATCGAAATTTGCATGTCTAAATAAATTAAACTTAACGTCAGTTCGACGAAGCCCCGCTGCGCGGGGCTCCTATTTCTATCTGCAGGGTATAAAGGAACCTAACCAAAACGAACCTCGGGGTAGCCAATAATTATAATTTGTACAAGTTTTGATATACTCAATTATTAGTGCAATCATTGATTTAGTGTACATCTAGATTTTTAATTTCCCTATAATTATTTGTTGATAATTTTTCGGTTTTTTTGTTGACCTGCTCGCTCGACCCAAATGTTTCCCCTACATTTGGGTCGGTTGATAATTTTTTCGCTATTACGATGTTGGTCCCATGGAGAAAGTTGTTCACTTTGATGGTCTGTACCACACCCTTAAATATGAGCGCACTTTTCTGATGTATGCTGTAGATATAATATCTCAACGAAATAGTTTACATTCAGATTTACGAAATAAAACGTGTGAGATTTGCTAACACTAGTCAAAACTCTCATGACGTACAAAATACTTAAATCCAACATGCCGAGATCTACTGACAAGGAAAATGGAGGACACAAACTCTTCTCCCTTTGCGCTAAATTCATATAAAAAACGTGACAGGCCTACGGACCGTGATGGCATACAATTGATATTATTCCTGGAACGGGCAAGCGGGTACTAATTTTATTTATTTCATGCTAATACTATAGTGACATGTGGGCTCTCGAGTCATGGTACTAGAAGGAACAGTGGGGTTTTAGTCGGTAGGAGTCCGACGTAACCCTTCGTTCTTCCCAGATGGAGGGTATCCATGAGAATTTCCCAAGAGAAAAAAAAGGAATTAACTAAAACTCAAAGACAAAATTGTTATGCCTCGTGTCAGTAGGAAATTTTATAGGCCCATACAGTTATCACACACTTTCAACAGAACCGTTTACAAGAAGCTCTACTATAAACCACCAAAACTTTATACTACATTTCATTTATCATACCTATTATACTATATATTATATTATATCATACCTATAATATTATATTGCTTGTTCGATTTGAAACAAAGGCGCGTGCCACAAGTGCGCTCAATCTTATTAAATTCATGACACTTCACAGTATTAAAATCCATATATCTGCGTTTTTCACTTTTCCGTTTGCGGGTTGATGAATGACAAAGGTCAATGGCTGATACTGGGGTACCTCAGAAATTGTAATTTAGGGACCCAAAGATAGGTAAGCGGTGGTTTAAAGTTGACGTGACAGTGTTCTGTAATAGACTTGTACCTATGTAAGTAGCTAGGTACCTAGGTTTTGTTCATTAGAGATTAGACTCGACTTATTTACTGGCACTTATTCATTACAGCAATATTTTATTTTATAGTTTTAGGAAAACGTACAGCTAGTAGGATGTATCTTCTAGCTGTATACGTTTTCCTAAAAGTTGAGTATGTATTGACACTATGTAGAAGAAGGTCAAATTACAAGCTTCCACTTTTAAACAATTGAAAAATATGCAATGCAATGCGCAATGTCAAAGGATAATAATAATATACTTGAATATTATGTTCTGTATGATCGGGTTTTGTTTTTTGATTTTATAGTTGGGTACCGTTATTTAGAGGAGCTCGTGGCTAAGTAATAACAGCCGCATGGGTCGATCGACCAGGTTAAGCTACGCTTGCCGGGGTTGGTCCGTGGATGGGTGACCATCTTTACATACCGAGACTCCTCCGTGCCTCGGAAAGCACGTTAAGCCGTTGGTCCCGGCTGTCATTCGTGGATCTTTGACAGTCGTTACGGGTCGTCAGAAGCCCGAAAGTCTGACAACCAGTCTTACCAAGGGGTATCGTATTACCCAGTTACTGGGTTGTGGAGGTCAGATAGGCAGTCGCTCCATGTAAAATACTGGTATTCAGCTGCATCCGGTTAGACTGGAAGCCGACCCCAACATAGTTGGGAAAAGGCTAGGCAGATGATGAGTTGGGTACCGCTATTTCAATGCAGTCAACTGATTTCCGATAAATGATCATGTGGTGGATCATTTCAATGTTCCGCTGATAAAGTATTTAGAAAAGTACCGTTCGGGTTGGTTTGGTTATTGAACATCTTAGGCAATAATGTTCCCATTGCTGGGACACAGGCCTCTTCTCTGTGACAGAGAGTGGGCCATAATCCACCATACGGGCCCAGTGCGGGTTGTTGGATGTCACATGACTTCGAATTTTTCGAACGAAGTTCTTTGACGTGACTTGCGGTAGGAGTAAACTGGCAAAAATCGTCACGTAACGAAAAAGCGTTATACCGTCAGTTTTAAATGACGTGAAATATTTCAAGTGAAAACTTTTGACACTTGAAACCATACTCGATGGCTCTGTAATACATAACACAGCGAAAGGAACTTCGTTCCAACCCAGGGTCCCAAGACTCCTCCCGACTTTTTTGGTTTTAAGTGAGCTGTAGTAATGAAATTAAATACACATAGTAAATTTGCTGGCTGGGTTCGAACTCGCGCAACTCGTAAGTCGGGGCCAGTCGCACTGGAACACCACTGCTCCCTGGGCCACAACTGTTAAATGCTGCTCTTAGGCAATGTAAAAAACCGGCCAAGTGCATGCTGGACCACGCACAATGAAGGGTTCCGTAGTTGACGAGAATTTATCCCGAAAAAAAATATTATTATGTGATAAAATTACAAATTAAGAATTTTCGGAGTTTTTTATTTACTTGTGTGACCTTACTTCTTGCCAAATTTCAAGATTCTAGGACAACGGGAAGTAAGTACCCTATAGGTTTTGACTTACTTGCGAGTAAAAAATTATGTCGCATAATGGCCGTATTTTTTAATTGCGTTGACTTAGATGCTTAATTTTTTCAGAACTCTAAGGCGTCACAGACCTACGCATTTGATGTTAATTTCAACTTGATACCTCCACGCATTCCTGAGAAAAAGGGTCTTGACAAACAGACGGACAATGAAGTGATCCTGTAAGGGTTCCGTTTTTTGATTATGAGGTACGGAATCCTAAAAAGAGGGTATTTCAAGCTCAATAAATACAAAAAAAAAATATATATTTCTTTAACAGTTCAAAAATAAGAAAGATATTTTATAGAAAGATCTCATAATTCATTGTTATAAAAGATATTTGGCAAGATTTGAATAAAAACAGTTCCATTTACCAAAAATAATATGAGAACCTGTAATTTTAATTACGCGGAGCTCAAAGCATCCTAAGTAAACATTTCGTTAAATTAGTATATTTCTCCGGAAATCCCTTTTGGATGTTGCATTAAATTTCATTAAAGCTGACTACGGTCAGCTCCAAAGGGAAGTATGTAATGAATTTAGTACCCGAAAAATTCCATATTTTTTAGTC
Organism: Cosmia pyralina; assembly: GCA_946251885.1. Lineage (NCBI taxonomy): Eukaryota > Metazoa > Arthropoda > Insecta > Lepidoptera > Noctuidae > Cosmia > Cosmia pyralina. The sequence continues at coordinate 19,667,787 of OX276350.1, read as the reverse complement.
TTCGCTGGTTCAACTAGAGTGGCAATATTCTTCCACGGCTTTTTTATGGTGGCGGTGTTTTTGAGCCGTGTAATTAATGGTATAACATGCTTACTGAATTAAATATGTTTTCCAAAGACGCTGATGGATATGAAGTTGGGAAAGTGTTAAGGCCCTACCTTGAAAATAAATAGTAGCTTGATGGGCGTGGCTTACTTTCCCCGCACGCGGGGAGTGGCAGTTCCATCTTCCGTGGTCGGTCGGTCGCAGCCACAAACTTTATCTGAACCAGTGCTCAAAACTGGAACTAACGATATCACTGAACGGAATTTAAAAACGTTACTTACTTAGCATGAGCTTTGGCTAAGCATTATTTTTGTCACTGTCGCACAACTATCAAACTAAAAATGCATGATAAAGACGGAAACATTATCTAAGAAAAAGTGCGTGCTAATTAACGTCAATTTATCTCGGTCTATGAAATTTTTGCACATAGCGAACTATGGAGTAGACAAATAATACAAAATATTTAACTAACAACTAAAATATTTATCAATTAGGTATGTTCAACATGAAATTAAAAATTGTTAATTAATCTTCTATATTTATATAAAAACCAGCCAAGTGCGTGTCTGACACTATGTCTGACCTGGGAATTGAACCCAGGACTCCACGCTCAAAGTCGCGCTTGCTTCACTAACCCAACGAGGCAGTGCCATCAATCTTTAATCACAAGAAGATTATGGGTTTCCAAGCACTATCTAAACACCATAATTGGAACACGTTATAAATTCCAAGGATGGCTAACAACCCATAAAGATGTAGTGAATGACGGATCTATGAAGACCATAAAATAGTACTAACGTTCGCTTTAATATCTGAATTTATGGTGCTAAGGATCTTCAAACCATTAACATAGTGTGGAGTGAATAAGATTAGGAATTTAAGTAGCAGAGGTAGTAAATGAGACGCAAGTGATGCAGAAGATAGGTGTCTGAAAGATGAGGTAAAGGTTATCAAACTGCAGTTTAAAAATTCGGTGCCACGGCGATTAAAGACTCCACGCGCAGACTGGCGCGACGGGACGAAACGACGCGATTCTGGTAGACCAATTTCCTTGAAGTGTTCATTGCTATTAGAGTCGCAACACGCCTGTCTGCGGGAGCCTTTAGAAGCAAAAATTATAAATAATAATAATAATAATAATTCCCCCACCGCCGTATCTCCACGTTGACGTCGTGGTGGGGCTTGCGCGCTCCGAACTCTGGGTCTGTGCCGGTGGAGTTTACTTTGCCGAAACAGGTCTAGGGTGAGGAGCCAGACCAAGAGAGATACGTGAACCCGCAGGGCAGCATGTGGTGAGCTGTTGGGCAGTAGCGACTCCACGGACCCTATTTCCCGGGAGAAGTCTTGTTCTTCACCTCTGGCTTGCCTTTATTAGCCGGCTGGAGTGAACACTGACGGGAACAGAGCTCCCACCTCATTCTTGCCTTTATTGGCCGGCTTGAGTGGAGATTCGCAAGAGCAAACGTGCTCGGAGGAAGGAAGTATTCCAGTAAGTGCTTGTAGCGATCTTGACCATCTTCCGGGCTCTGGGATTGTTCTGAGAGCCGTGGAATACCTCTCCACTCCTCAAGCACCTCAGGACATGTTGCCCCTTGTCGTTACATCACTATGTGCTAGCGACCGTTTCCGGGGGCCCATTATTGAGTGTGCAAGTCACCCCCTGCCAATTTATCTGTGTATATTATATAACATTGGTCAGGCAGGGAACATAGTTCTTCCATAGTTCAAGGTACCCAATCCATGTAGCCACCTAAACCCATAGGCCCAATGTGTTTTGTTTCCATGTTCTGCAATAGTCCTGCACCAACCGGGGGTTGTCCTTGGGTGCACTTGCATAGTTCATACAGGGATAATCGTCGGCTGGTGCCTCCTCGTCATATAAAATTGTCTAAGGGGCCTCTGCGAGTTGGCTTCGGCCCCTCGTACGCCTTTCAAAGGTCCGGGACCCCAGGGTCCCGAGATAAGCCAAAGACAAAAAATAATAATTCCTTTATTTTCAGGCTACTAGGGCCCATAGATAAAATACACAAATGATTGGTACAAAATTATAAACTAATACATATAAAAACATTTAACAAACTTCTCAAAAATTTCGTTCCAAACGTGTTATAAATTGCACTATTTCGGTATAGAAATGGGTTGGTTGTGGATTGTCTGTCAAAGATCGCTTTTAGTGATAAAACCGCCCATTGTAACACTCTTTGTAATTTTCTTCTTATACTTTTGTAGCTTTCCCAGCCAAAATAGTAATCCTGACTGGTTGCACGTATTCTTATTAACACTATTAGCAGTTTTGATTATGGCCTCGTGAACAAAAAAACCTTCATGAGTGAAGATATTTCGTAAGAAGTCCTTGGGCACACCATAGGCATGACACCAGCCTAGCTGATCGACTGTCTAACGGTGAGTTGCACGAAACCAAAATTAGTTTAACGAGACTTTAAATTGATGCTGTCACTTTCTTTTTGATACAACATGTAAGGGATGGCATGAATTTAAACTCTCCGTTAAACTAATGTTGGTTTCGTGCAACTGAACGATAGATGCATTTTTATGTACGTATTTTTTTAAATTATTTATCTACAGTAACGAATCTGCTGTTTCTAAGGAAATAACAAAATTTTCATAAAAATCCACAGAAATGAGAACATAACTCTTCCCATTTATCTATTCAGTCAGATATAAATGGCGATACACCGCGCACCGGCTCTCTCATGCATCATACACGTCAAATGTTATTGAGAACGTGTGGCTTCTCTCCACATTGTTTTCCTTGAGCTGGTAATGTATTATGCACGTACCTAATATGTTTGAAATATACTATGGTGCAAGTTCGCCGGACGAATCACGGCTCACCACTTCTTAATTCTGCAACCACAAGGCTAAGGACAGTGGTAGCCCAGTGATAATGGCCACAGACCACAGACCACAGGTTCGAACCCAGACAGGTGCTTTACTTTGTGTAAATTATTTTATCACCAATTCAAACCGGTGATAGAAAACAACGTGAGGAAACCGGCATGTCCTAAAACCAAAAAATTCGATGAGATGTGACATCTACCAACCCGCTCTGGGCCCGCGTGGTGGATTACAGCCCACTCCCTCTTCCGGAGAGGAGGCCTGTGGCCCAGAAGTGGGAACATTATAGGCTATTATAGGCATTATGTGCTAAGGCTATTGAAAGAAAACTTGCAGTTTATAAATACAATGTGTTATAAAGAGGGCAGAAATAAACAGAAACATGATTTCTATTTTGTTTCCATTTCACTTTCTACTTGACTTGTCTCTCTACAGTTGCCTGTCCATTATATAGATGGAAGTCCAGTTTATTCCATCAACACCATCTGGGGCTTCCGCGAAATCCTTTGTTGGATTTTAGGACCCCTTATGTTGTGGTTTCCGCTCATAGCATTGTCACCTGGCGTAGTTTAGTCTACTTCATCTTTTATGCCTAGCATTATCTGACCTCCTGCTACTTTGGTTTATAGCTATAAACAAGTCCTCCTCTTATTAAGTAGATACAATATAATTGACAGTAATACCAATTTCCCTGACAATTTTCCATTCAGATATCTTGCTGATAGCAACCGATTGATTAATTCAATATTGTATCAGAACAACAAAACATTCACAGTAGATTTCTACTGGCTTGCTTTTGGTCAAATAGCTTCGAATTCTGACGTCAGATTTCATAGTCAAATCGACAGGATGTTGATGACCGCAAAGCTCTTCGGATTTCAGACACAATTTGGAAGACAATACAGACGAGAAAATATCTTACAGGTGGTCGGATCATACTCAGACAAGGAAGTCAATCAACATCAGCCTAAAGCAGTCCACTGCCGGTTATAGGTACACCCCACCCAGTTTATGAATGAAGAATTTGAAGTCGAGAACTTGTTAAAATTTTGCATAGAACGAACTTCACGAGCTACATTGAAGGAAGTAGATTTTAACAAGTCCTTAACTTCGAATTTTCAATTAAAAAGCCGGGTGTCAGACTTATCCTATTGCACGGCTTTAAGCTCGATTTACGGCTACCAATTGCTCCAATATAAATCATATTTTAAAATGTCATCCAAGGAATTTTGTCTACCCATAACCCCTATGCATTCTAGTTCAAAAAAGGTGAAAATTACCACCATAATTTTTATTTACTTCCTAAATGATCGCAGGAACGAATATCGAAAAAAACCCTTTATTATCCCGTTTCAAATACCCATCTAAATCAAATTAAGTCATATAAACATCACTGACAGGTGATTTATGATATTTTTCTCGTTTACTCTTCAATGGCAATTTATTATTTTAACAGGCATTTTGGTCCAAGTGTTTTTCTAATATTTTGGCAGCAAATTGACGTAACATTTTTCAGACTTGTTATTGCTTATATTTGTTGAGGTCTGCAGTAGCGGGCAGATTTAAAAGTTATTGTTATTTTCGGTAAAACGGAACGTATTAGGAATTTTCTATTCAGTACAATCAATGCAGACCCTTTTATTATTATACATTTCTGATAAGCTCTAATACCTGTAATCCCTACAGCACAAGTTTCTCAAGACATCCAATTCGACAATCGGTAGAACAGACGATTATATTAAACGAACTTTGAGGTTCCTTAATTATACGTGTGACCGAGTCCGATTTTACTTAATATACTCAATAAGGAAAGTTATATTACTTTTGTTCGATTTCATCTCGATTCCTGATTAGCTAGGTGACTATCCGGACGTTTGATCGCCATTTTGTAATTCACTTTTGTTTTTCCGCCTTCGTCTTTCTTTTTTTGGGGTTCTATTTTTGAAACTGATTGTCTTTATCCTCTAGATTTTAAATGAGCACGCTTACTTTTTAGGTACTAAAGCATACCTACCTATTTTAAACTGATAGGTACTTATTCTATTTTAGATAACTACTATACATTTGGTGAATGAGCCTTTTAGCACAGTATAATAATAATACAGTATTTTATCTGGGCAGTGGCCTTGAATTAATTACCTACAGCCGTTAGTTAAATAAATACGTGTCAGTCCGTGCGTAACTGCCGCGTGCTCAAACTAACGTAACTGAGACTGACTGAGATTTCGAAGCGCGTTGTTTCGGCCATTTTTTATGAAGATAAAGTACTGTATCATTATTCTACTGTGCTTTTAGTGTGAATTAACGCTAACGCTGTCGATGTGGCGGAAATCTACTCGAAACCTACACTTCTGGACACATCTTTTGGCCCACCTTGTATTTTCAGTTTCGTTTGGTCCTAGCTAAAATTTTATATTAGGTCGAGCAAAAAGTTTTTATGCAGTTTTGAACCTGGCACATTCACAATTTCATTCAATAGTCTTTTTTTGAATTTCGAACACAGAATTTAAAGAAACAAAAGACAATTTGGAGCCTGTTTGTTGATATCAAACAATCGAATACTAAGAAAACTTGGTTTTATTGGTTTACTTGGATTTAATTCTTGAAAAAGTGATTGATATCTTTGGTTTTGCAACAAACATTACTAATTCTTAACATTAAGGTGAGGTTCTATCAATAATCTATGGATACTTCACCTGAAGTCGCCGCCCAAGCTGTGGCACTTATTCAGGCCGGACACAGCCAAAGAAACGTGAGTGCTCAACTTAATTTAAGTCGATCTGCGGTCCGAAATGGTTATCGGAGGTACCTAGAGACTGGCGGCATTGTTCGTCGCCAAGGAAGGCCACGATCTCGGGTCACAACTGAAAGGCAGGATCGATTCATCGTGACGACCAGCTTGAGAAATCGTCACCTTACCCCTCCATTGAGATAAAAAACCAACTTCGCGACTTCCACGGAGTATCTGTGAGCGCTCGAACTGTTCGGAGAAGGTTAAAAGAACGCGATATGGTACCACACAAGCCAGCTAATGGCCCCAAACTAACGCGAGCCCACCGAACAGCGCGCCTTCATTTCGCACGCAGTCATTTAAATTGGACACAGCAAGATTGGAGCCGTGTACTCTTTTCTGATGAGTCTAAAATTGTGTTACATGGCAATGATGGAAGGAAGAAGGTCTACCGACGTAAGGGAGAGCTTTTCGCACAATGCTGCTTTGAAGAGAGGGTTGCTTACGGCGGTGGCTCATGGACTGTCTGGGGCGGTATATCCGCGAGCGGCAAAACTCAACTTGAGGTTGTTACAGGACCACGGCTGCCAACATTAAATGCTGAAAGGTACATTCGTGAGTGCTTAGAACCTCACGTGATACCATACGCGGACTATGTGGGCCCAAATTTCCTTTTTATGCATGATAATGCAAGAGCCCATGCGGCCGGCATCGTCAGGGAATATCTTCGGGATGTGAACATCACAGTTATGGACTGGCCAGCCAGAAGCCCAGACATGAACCCCATTGAGCACATGTGGGACGAGCTAAAAAGACGTGTTAGGGCTCGTCAGCCAGTTGCCCAGACGATGCAGGAGTTGAAAACTGCCATAGAAGAGGAATGGGAGATGATCCCTCAAAATTTCATAGAGCGGTTGATAAACTCTATGCCTAATCGTATGAGAGCTGTGGTAGATGCCCATGGAGGCAACACGCGTTATTAAACCTTTATTGTTTGTTGTTTTAACCTTTATTTGATAAAACATGTTTTTTATTCAAAAATCAATTGCCTTTAACAAGGCGCATATCCGACTTGTTAGGCGTAGCTCCATGTCGCATGGTATTCTGAATTCAAATTTAAAACAATACGATCGAAAAAGATGGTAAAATGTATCAGGTTTAAAACTGCATCAACAGTTTTTGTTCAATCTAGCAATCATATTTCGGTAGGGGCCATCGAAACCTAAACTCTAAGGTGGGCCAATAGATGTGTCCAGAAGTGTATATGAAATAAATACATGGGAATCATCGATACGAAGAAAAAGAGGAGTGGAGGGAAATGAGGGATACCCGGGCTGATTTGCGTCGTTAAAAGTGGGCCTAGGTATCCAGCCAACGTAGCTTTAGCAAATGTTTTGAGCACCGAAAATTACTTCAGGTTAAGGAGGATGCGCTAAGGTAGCCCGCGAAATTCAAATTTTCTTACGTTTTTTGCAATTTGCAGGTCAGTGTCAGGTTGTATGTTGATTAAAATATGAGACGCGGCCGTAGCTAATATTTACAGAATTATTATCATTAGAATCAATGATAATGATTATAATTCTGTAAATAATAGGGGTTAAAGTATGAAAATGCCGTTTATTGTATTAGTAACTTCGAAATGACATAGAACATTCATGGTTTGAGATTTTTGAGTGAAACTTTTTTCACATGGTACCTATGAAGTTCTTCTTTTAAAAATGTGCAACATTCGATTATCGACTTTCAGTTGTTTTTTTTTATTCGGCTTAGACAAGAAAGATGGATACTTCGAAAATTCAAGTTATTTTTGAATACGAGTTCCGACGCGGAACTAACGGGGCAGAAAAAGCTCGCAATATCAATGTTGCGTTTGGAGAGGGGACTGCTAATGAACGCACCGTGCGATTTTGGTTTTAACGCTTTCGTGATGAAAACTTTGATTTGAAGAACGTACCACGTGGAAGAGATGGTGGAAGCCGATCCGAGCCAAACTACCCAGGAATTAGCGGCATGGTTTAACGTTACCTTACCAACAATATTGACTCATTTGCGTCAAATCAATAAAATAAAAAAAATATGAGAAATAGATGCCTCATGATTTGACTGATCTGCAGAAAGAAACGCGTATTGAAACTTGTGTTGCCTTGTTGAATCGATACAGAAATGAAGGAATATTGGATCGAATTGTGACATGTGATGAAAAGTGGATTCTTAACGATAACCGTAAGCGAAAAATGCAATGGCTGACCCCAGGTCAAACGCCGCAACAGTGTCCTAAAGCAAAGCTTACCAATAAAAAGGTAATGGTAACTGTTTGGTGGTCTCAGCATGGTGTTATTCACTATAGCTTTCTCCGATCTGGTCAAGCAATAACGGCAGATGTCTACTGTACCGAACTCCGAACAATGATAGCAAACTAACACTGAAACAGCCCCGACTCATGAATCGATCTTCACCATTATTGCTCCATGATAACGCGAGACCTCATACAGCACGAGAAACCGTTTTAACACTACAGGAACTGCAATTAGAAACCATTCGTCACCCTCCGTATTCGCCAGACTTTGCTCCAACGGACTACCATTTTTTTCGTGACAACAAAAAAAATTTTTTTTGGACAATTTTCACACAGTTTGTCGAATCTAGATCACAAGAGATCTATCGCAAAGGCTTATATGACCTTCCTATTGGATGGCAGCAATGTATACATAATAATGGTAATTATCATGATTAAATAAATATGTTAAATTAAAAAAAAAACGAATTTCAATTTTTTTGTACATATCGGCAATTTCATACTTTAACCCCTAATATTAGCTACGGCCGCGTCTCATATTTTAATCAACATACAACCTGACACTGACTTGCAAATTGCAAAAATCTAAGAAAATTTAAATTTCGCGGGCTACCTTAGCGCATCCTCCTTAAGCTCGTATGACACCCGTTTACTAGATAAACCAATATTTTTTTAAATATTACTACACTTGGCAACCAAACTTGGAAGGAAACAAAGAATATAATATTATAGATAAGAAAAATAAAGGTGTATTCCATGCCAACAGTGCAATCGAAATATTTCCACGAGTTTAACTACAAACACGTAGAGAGAATCAGGAACTGTGAATACAAGGGGTCCGGCGCACGTTCCGATCGTAGAACACGGCATCTAGAAAGGCTTTCCATTTGACAGTTCCCATTAAATGACTTTACCAGTACCTTCCGTGCCTCTGTGCTTTTAACACTATTTTTGATGATGCTTGTGTTTTGGTTCGGGCCAGCAACGGAGTAAATACTTCGTGGGGTTAGTCTTTTCGTTCTTAACAATGCATGTTGTAGATTTTGTGTTGTGGGTTGTTGTTGTGGTTGTGCCTTATCAACATACTAGAATATTGAGCAGGTATTTAGCTTCTACTGTATCACGTCAATTGCCTGATGAAGTAGGTAACCTTCAAATTCATAGAGGTGCCTCTTTGTTAATCGGTGTCCTAAGAAGCTTGAGATAAGTGTAGCATAAAAGCATCATGTAAAAGGGTACAGTCAGCAACAAAAGTCGATTAACACTTGCAGTTTTTTAATCTTAACTACTAAGCGAAATATTTAATTCAAATCAGAACAGAATTACTTAACATTTTAAGAACATTAACTCTTAACAGTTAAACGAAAAAAAAGCAGTTTATCGTAATATTGTGTGTTAATTTAGATGATGTCAAAAAGTAGCAGTGTTAACCGACTTCTTTTGCTGACCGTACCACCTAATTCTGACACTCAGAGGCGGAAAATAGATACTGAATTTTAAAAGCACATTGATGATAAGCCTGCATAAATATAAATTTAACTTGACTTTCATTACAACAAAAAGAAACGCAGACGAAATATAATTTTATAAACACCCTTATAAACATATAAACAGACAGTAGCGAAGAAAAAGTAGGTTAAAACAGAACTTGCGACGAGACTACCCGCCAGCGACCACTTCCATTTACATCGGGAATCAGAGCTCTATCCCTCAGTACTAGATTCAAGCCACAGAATAAATAGACACAGAAGGCCAACTCCATAAAATAAATCAAAATCCACGCATACCTATATGTCCGTATGTTTAACCTCGTTGTATACAAGGTATGGTATGGTATGTCATAGTTGTTAGTTATTTTAGTGGTATTTATTTTAGTAGTATGTATGTATTTAAGTATTTATTATATGTTTTATTTAATGAGTTAATTGTTTTGGATTTTATGTATTTTATTTTCTCTTCTACTCTTACACACGTTGTCTACATCTCTTTTTATCCTCTGTCCTATCGCAGGTATGCTGGAAGAGATTTCTTTTGAAATAAGCATCACCTTTGTACGTATTTTTCTGTTCCTTTCTGTTTGTCTGTTTATTTGTGTGTACATAAATGGTTAAAATAAATATGGTCTATACGCGGCACAAGCAGAGCGAGTGCAAACGCACTCCTAACTAGCATTCGGGCATGCGCCTGTTTGCGTAGAGCCAGTTCTCTGACTCTGTGCTATTCTGTGTTGAGGCTTTAGTAAAATAAGTTAGTACTTTGTTTCGCTTTAGCTTATAGCCAGCGTATTTGCAACTAACGTTTCTGAGAATCCCTGAGATTTTTGTTTTAAGTTGTGTAGCGTAGTTAGATGAGTTAGGAGTCTATTTCTGGTTTCCTTTCAGGGAAAATAGTACATTCTTCACTAGTGTTTACCTCCAAATCAACCGTTTTTTTTTCGGCATGCATCAAACAATTTACTGATGAAGTGTTGACCAAGTTGATCAGGTTAAGCTATGCTTGCCGCGGTCGGTCCGTTGATGGGTGACCATGGCCATCTTTACATACCGAGACCCCTCCCTCCGTGCCTCGGAAATCACGTTAAGCCGTTGGTCGCGGATGTCATTCTTGGATCTTTAACAGTCGTTACGCGTCGTCAAGCCGTCAAGCCCGATAGTGACAAGCAGTCTTACCAAGGGGTATCGTATTATCCAGTAACTGTATTTTAGAGGTCATATGGGCAATCGCTCCTTTTAAAATACTGGTATTCAACTGCATCCGGTTAGACTGGAAGCCGACCCCAACATAATATGTAGTTGGGAAGAGGCCAATAACCCAGATTGGTAAAAGTGCCTCAAAAGCGAGACGGCTCAGTTTTGCGTTCAACATTAACATATTTGCAGCAGAAACGACCAATGTTATATAAGGCCACTTTCAATTATCCTTGTACTTTTTCAAAACAAACAAAAATTACAACAATCCACTTTACCTAGCTTCCTAGGGCATCATCGTAATAGCGAACCCACAAGTTTAACACTGAAACTAATAGAATTTCCGCGAAGAAATTAATTAACTCTTGTAATGAAAGAGCCAACTCAATCCTAAAGTAAACCTGATTTACTAAGAAAAACGTATTTTAAAGCATTTTCATAATGTAGCTAATGTATTTACTTAGTTCAATTTAACAAGAGCAGAGTGCATTTACATTTTTACTGAAGGAAACATGTATAACTAAGTGTGCTTGGATTTCTTCTTGTAAAGCTTCTACCTAGCCAGCATTTTACCCAATTAGTTGCGATGAATACATCGCATCTACGAATGAAGCTAACCTATCCACTAGAAATATCTAGTACAAGAGATTAAGGTACTGGTGTTAAAATATGGATAGTCTCTTTGAACTTTTTGTAGTTAGTAAACCACTAAAACTTAAGTTTTGTTTTCAAGAATAACCTTGATATCAATCAATCGAAGAATTTTTTGATGCCCTATGAGCTCTTTCCTTTTTTTTTGTAAGTAGATACTTGCATAATACTTTAGTGCTTTATAATGTTCTATCTAAGAAATAAACATACGTGATTAATAAACTCAAAATAGTAATTAATAAATCGAAGCCATCCCTGGAAAAACCAGTGTATTTTCCCATTGTAATGAATACCCGAACCAACCCAATCTTTAGTAAAATTACTCAGAAAATTGAACATAATTACACGGTGCGTACATTCAGTGATCATTAAGATTGCGATTAGGCGAGCACACGTGTCTTTCGAACAAGTCACGGCCACGAGAGGCTTACGTACAATTTGGACTCGTTCGTACGTGATCGCACGAAAACGCTTTCATTTTCGGGCGATGTTATTTTTCTAAAATAATGTTTTCTGTGGCTGTAATTGGAGTAGAATGTGAAGTTATTTAGGGTTGTAAATAGCTTATTACTGAAATGGTTCGAGACTTCGAATTTATCGTAATTTTAGTTAGTTATTACAAGCATTGTTTTAATGCAAGATTAATGACTATTTAAAAAAAAAATGCTCGGTTGTATTTAACGAGACTGATTCGATTTATCCTAAAGTAGTTCTTGATATTGAACTATTCATACTTAACTAGACCTTTTCATTATAGATTCCAAGAAATCTAGAACAAGAAAGTTCCCAACAATATGAAACCTGCAAGAAAATATATCGGGACAGAAATTTTGAAAACACTGTTACAAACGTTTTAGTAACTCCCAACGTCTGTAAAACAAACACAATATCTTTTGTTTTGACTAGAACATTCTGGAAACTTTCACTCGTATTGAAAATGTGCGCCATATTGGATATATCTGAATGTATTATGCAAAACAAGTTATGTACGGTCTTAAAAATTCTCTGTTTTTCATTGTAAGTTCAATGCCACTGATTTTCTGTTCAATTTTTATAGTGTTTTGGATACATTGTTTTTTTATTTGCTAAGAATATAACCAAGAGGACTCTCTAAAAGACATTATTTAAATGTATTTTGTCTCCATTTAAGAAATAGAAGAAGTTTTTTATGTCACTTTAAACAGCAAGACTTTTTCATTCATAAACATTTAAATACGAAATCAAGATTCAGACAACAACATTTTTCTAATTTTTGTTCCACACCTTGATCACGGTTTCCAGCTGTCGCAAAATATGAATAACTATTAATAACAAATAATCTTAAAGTTTTAACGCGTTCACATTAAAACAAGCTAAACAAAAACTACCTTTCCTTGAAGACTAACAAAATAACACTAAAAGAATTAGTTGTCGACTTAAGTCTGATGTTAAAGATAGTATTTTCCTAAGATTGCCATTTTCGTGAGATTCTCTGGCGACGCGCGACGGTTGAGTTTGGAAACTTTCGACGGGGCTTATGACTTTGTTGTCGCGGACGTGGCGGGAATAAAGAAGCGGGCTTTGATATAAGTGCCTCTGAAGCTTCAGCACTTGTCTAGAACTAAAAGGTTATTGTAAACATGTATAAACTTATAAACACATCTACGGTGTCATGAGTCAAAGTCATGTCATGAACTCATGATACAGCTTGTTCACACGTTTACAAACTGTGGATGAACATGGAGTTTCTTGTTCATTGTTTCCTTATGCGGTCACATTTTTTCAAAGAAAATTTCATGTCACTTTCATGGGTAGTACTCACCATACTAAGCAGTTCAGTAATGTATACAACATTACTGAACTGCTTTTGTATGGTAGCCGCTTCTTTGTCGTACGTAAAAACGTTTACAAACTGTGGATAAACATGGAGTTTCTTGTTCATTGTTTCCTTATGGAGTGACATTTTTTCAAAACAGTTTTCATGTCATTTTCTTGGGTAGTACTTAACATACATAAGCAGTTCAGTAAACCCAATTTTACTGAACTTCATAAGTATGGTAGCCGCTTCTTTGTCACACCAATCCCAGCAATGACCACAAAATAAATTAGTATTCGGCAGTAGACTTTTATAAGTAGTTAGGTACCTAGTATAATCATGACAGGTTTAGAAACGTTATAGATCATCACTTCACACAATCTGTGGCTACATAACAGTAAATGTCAAAGAGATTTGTTTTTTTTTTTTTTAAGAGGATGCAGCGTCCTCTTGTTTGCTAATAATTATAAACAATCTGGGCTCTCCGATTCAATTGCAAAGCATCTATTGCAATTACTTTTCATCTGATTACTGCAGCGGTCATTAAGTTGGTTCATCTTCTGCAGTTCACGGGGTGCACTCTCGTTTCTGCAAGAAGTATTCGGGTTTATAAGTATTAGTTAGATTTTTTATACTTAAACCAGTAGCACTGTTTGATGACGCCTGTGACAGCATACTAACTATAAAAATACTAGCTTTTGCCCGCGGTTTCGCTCGGTTGGAAATTATCACAGGGGAACGTACTTTTCGTTCAGCCGTTTTAGCGTGAAAGCGTAGCAAACAAACTCACTTTCCCATTCATAATATTAATTAGGATAGATATGCATAAAGTTTCAATAAATTATGCATATTTCCAGCAAGCGGTAACTTTTGTGACCTGGGGCCGTATTATGAACAATTAATGCCATCATTTTTCCAGTGCCAGAGAGAGACTACGCTATACATGACCATGGATTTTCAACTCTCGGTGTTGAGCCGAGCGTTGAGAATCCAACTTAACAATAACAGAGTACATTCTAGCGCGTTGAAAAAACACACTGTTGGGTTTTGCACTCTCGGCGCTAAGCTAAATCCAGTGCGCAAAAAAAAATCGCCGCGATATTTTTACGTCCGTGCGAACGTCGACTTATAATAATAATAATAATAACCCCGCCGCCGTATCTCTACGTTGACGTCGTGGTGGGGCTTGCGCGCTCCGAACTCTGGGTCTGTGCCGGTGGAGTTTACTTTGCCGAAACAGGTCTAGAATGAGGAGCCAGACCAAGAGAGATACGTGAACCCGCAGGGCAGCATGTGGCGAGCTGTTGGGCAGTAGCGACCCCACGGACCCTATTTCCCGGGAGAAGTCTTGTTCTTCACCTCTGGCTTGCCTTTATTGGCCGGCTGGAGTGAACACTGACGGGAACAGAGCTCCCACCTCATTCTTGCCTTTATTGGCCGGCTTGAGTGGAGATTCGCAAGAGCAAACGTGCTCGGAGGAAGGAAGTATTCCAGTAAGTGCTTGTAGGGATCTTGACCATCTTCCGGGCTCTGGGATTGTTCTGAGAGCCGTGGAATACCTCTCCGCTCCTCAAGCACCTCAGGACATGTTGCCCCTTGTCGCTACGTCACTATGTGCTAGCGACCGTTTCCGGGGGCCCATTATTGAGTGTACAAGTCACCCCCCTGCCAATTTATCTGTGTATATTATATAACATTGGTCAGGCAGGGGACATAGTTCTTCCATAGTTCAAGGTACCCAATCCATGTAGCCACCCAAACCAATAGGCCCAATGTGTTTTGTTTCCATGTTCTGCAATAGTCCTGCACCAACCGGGGATTGTCCTTGGGTGCACTTGCATAGTGCATACAAGGATAATCGTCGGCTGGGGCCTCCTCGTCATTTGAAATTGTCTAAGGGGCCTCTGCGAGTTGGCTTCGGCCCCTCGTACGCCTTCCAAAGGTCCGGGACCCCAGGGTCCCGAGATAAGCCAAAGACAAAAAAGAATAATAATAATAATAAATCAATTTATTGACACACACAGGTTACATATTATACAAACAAGAAAACAAAAGCAGTAAGCATAGTTAGAAGAGTACAAAACTAGAAGAATCCGTGGGCCCCAAACTAGGCACAGCCTGTATCTTGGTGGCCCAATATAGACAGTAAAGGCAGATTGAATAACTGACTGTTCAGCGTGACACAGCGCTACAAGATACAAGAAACAGTTAAATTTGAAATTATAAGTAAACAATAAAAATAATAATAATATCAATTTTGCAGGCAACAAAATGAACATTAAAAAAAATCAAATTAAAATCATCAATAAACATGATTGCAAACAAACAAAAGTCAAAGATCATTCACAAATAAAATAAGAATACCAATCAATAAAATGAATATTCAAAACAAAAGAACCAAAATAAAATTTTTAGGTTAGGTTAAAAGTTAGGTCTGCCACTCAAATGGTTTGAGACCTACCTTTCTAACAGAAGGCAATGTGTGAAAATTGGAGAAACCACCAGTTGTCACAGCAGCGTAGAATTTGGAGTGCCTCAAGGTAGCGTTCTGGGCCCGACACTATTTATCATCTATATTAATGATATTCATCACGCCATTACGCAAAATGCAGAAGTCATCTGCTACGCAGATGACACAGCTATTACTTTTCATAGCAAATCTTGGGAAACAGTCCGCGATGAAGCCCAAAACGGATTAACTAGCATAAAAAAATGGCTTGACCTTAACCTTTTGTCACTTAATATTAAAAAAACTAACTTCATCTGCTTCCATAAAACTCTTTCATCAGCACCAAAACTTCCTTTACAGCTTAGAATCCACCCTTCAACATGCAGCACAGGTGAGGAAATTAAAAATGTCGAATCTCTAAAATACTTAGGGGTTCTACTAGATCAACGTCTTACGTTTAGACCCCATATCGACTTAGTAGCTAAGCGAATCAGAAAGCTGATTCACGTAATGAAACTGTTACGTAACTCGGCCAGCAAAAAGGTCCTACACCTGGTGTATGTAGCATTATGTGAGTCAGTTCT
Organism: Cosmia pyralina; assembly: GCA_946251885.1. Classification (NCBI taxonomy): domain Eukaryota; kingdom Metazoa; phylum Arthropoda; class Insecta; order Lepidoptera; family Noctuidae; genus Cosmia; species Cosmia pyralina. The sequence goes on along the minus strand of OX276350.1, from coordinate 19,651,690 downwards.
CTGTTACTGCATTACAGTATGGGGCGGAGTCGGCATAACCTCAATGATACAAATAGAAAGAGCCCAAAGATCAGTGCTAAAGGTTATGTATAGAAAACACTTTTGTTATCCCACAGATCATTTGTATAAAGAAGCATCAGTACTTAATATCCGACAGTTATACATTCTTAAATTAGTACTAAAACAACACAAAATAACAATCCAATCTTCAGAATATCAACAACTACTTAACCAACGAATCTACAAATGTCTGCTTACTGTAGTAAAAACCGCTTTTGCACAACATATGCAAGAATTTATGCTCAGTTTCGTTTACAATAAAATTGCAAAAATCTGTGAAATTAAGAATTGTAGCACCATCAAAGTTAAACAAAATATTAAACATTGGCTGTTAACTCAATCCTACTCAGAAACCGAAGCTTTCGTTAGAGTAATGTCTTAACATATTTATCATATCGCAAACACTTTTAACTCACTCACTTCCTCACTCATACCTTCACTCTCACACTGCCTCCCAAACCCTTACATACAAGTACTGTAACATTCTCTTGGACGCACCCTTGCAAAATTGTGAATAATAAGTACTTACCTACATTTAAGATGCATCCTATTTCAAACATAGTTGTTGTAACGATTTAATTTAATTTTTTCAAGTCTTTTATTTTTATTTTGTCTTACGTTAAATTTTCAAAACAATATGTACCTAATAAATAAATTTAAAATTAAAATACAGTATCGATCCTGAATATTCAGATTGTCTAAAACTGTCCAGGACTCCACGAGACAGGCTTGACCTAGTGTGGAGTCCACAAGTTAATTTATTAAAATTATGTTTCCTTAATTCCTAACTTTATTTTAAGGAGTAGTTTATTTTTGTATTACTTTTAAGGAAATGTAAAACATTATTTGGTTAATAAACGATTATTATTATAAAAAAAAAAAAAAAAAAATAATTAAAGATTAAACATAAGATCAACATGCGAAATTATAAACATCATCAAACATGATGGCATCAATATGGCATAGTGTGTCTTCGAGAGTGTGTGTGCATGTGAGAGTTGGTCTTGGTCGATCAGAGATTGCATTTTGGGCTAGAACGTGACCTTTAGTTGTGAAAAGAAATTGATAGTCTATTTTTAGTTCGAAATAATAGATAGTGGAGCTTTTGAACATTTTTAGGGTTCCGTACCTCAAAAAGAAAAAACGGAACCCTTACAGGATCACTTTGTTGTCCGTCTGTCGGTCTGTCAAGACCCTTTTTCTCAGGAACGCGTGGAGGTATCATGTTGAAATTAATATCAAATACGTAGGTCTGGTCTCTTGGAGTTCTAACAAAATCAAGTTTCTAAGTCAACGCAACAAAAATACAGCCATTTATGCGACATTTTTGATACTAGGACAATTCCTAGAATCATGAAATTTGGCAAAAAGCAAGGACTCATAGCACAAATAAAGGAAAAATTCCGAAAATTGTTAATTTGTAATTTTATAACATTTTTTTTTTTTTTTTTGAGATTACAATATTAAGTTTGTTTTTGCGATAAATACTTTTTAACTAAGGAACCCTTCATTGTGCGTGGTCCGACACGCAGTTGGCCAGTTTTTTTTTTAATAGAAATTTATATAGGTACTTTGCTGCCTCAGTAAGTACCTTAAAGACAGATAAAGATCTAAGGAACATTAATAAAATTAAAGTAGAATAAATAAAACAAACGGAGTAGTGGTGGCCCAGTGGTAACGGTCGCGACTTACGAGTTGTAGGTCGTAGGTTCGAACCCAGGCAGGCGCTTTACTTTGTGTAAATTATTTCATCACCACTGCTCTCAAAACGGTGAAGGAAAACATCGTGAGGAAACCGGCATGTCCTAGAACCAAAAATTCTAAGACTTGTGACATCTGCCAACCCGCACTGGGCCCGCTTGGTGGATTACGGCCCACTCCTTCTAATAGAGAGGAGGCCTGTGTCCCAGCAGTGGGAACGTTATAGGCTGATTATGTGAAATAAAACAAATGAAAGGCAGATAAATAAACAGCTTAAGGTTCTATTGATAATTATCATCTCATAAATAATAATAAATAGTGTAATTATAATGTTACTACTATTACTAATGCGAAAGTTTGGATGTATGGACTGATGGACGTTTGTTACTCAATCACGCCAGAACGGCTAAACGGATCTGGATGAAATGGGCACAGAGATAGATTATAGTCTAGAATAGTACAAAGGCGACTTTTATCCCGGAAAAATTTACGGTTCCCGTGGGATAATTTCCGACATCCACGAGGGCGAAGCCACTGGCAAAAGCTAGTATTAATACGAAAGTGACTCTGTTTGTTTGTTACGCTTTCACGCTAAAACGGCTGAACGGATTTTGATGAAATACAGCACATGGGTAGACCATGACCTGGATGAGGACATAGGATACTTTTTATCCCGTTTGTACGTTCCCGTGGGATAATTTCCGACATAAATGCAGGTGAAGCCACGGGTAAAAGCTAGTCAACTCATAAACTCTCAAACCGCAACACTAAACGCATCCCGTGACAATCTTCAACAAAATGTAAAAGAAAAGCAGAATTCGCAGCACGTACCGATTTCTATTGGTATAAGTAATCCTTTGTGGGATTTACATGCAAACTAATGAAACAAATGGGGCCTATAATAATAAATCACCAGTGTAACGACATGGGGTACAAACGGACCGTGTTTTGAAGGAATTGCTTAGATAGCGAACGTTTCACTGGGTTACAGTTTGGCTTTTTTGTTTGTCTGGAGATAATGCGGTTTGTAGTATTATTGAAGGTTAAGCAATAACAGGAAATAGATTTTCAGAAATGTGGGTCTTGGTCCATACAAGGGCGAATTTCACCAATGAAACTGAGTGCGATCAGCACATATAAACCACGGTCAAGAGCAGTCAGTGTCAATATTCCACAACGATGATGACACTGACGGGTCTCCCTTGTTTGACCAAAAGGAATTTGACAAATTTTCACTTCCCAAAAAATTTTTCGCATAATTTCATTTGCCAAATTATTACTTGGCAAAAAATCTATTCACAAAAAGTTGTAACGCAAACCTAATGTTTGGCAAATGAACGTTTAAACTATAACTTGTTTACCAACTAGTACTTCTAACATTTTTTATTTAGTCAAATATTTCATTTGGAATAACAGTTTTTATGCAAAATCAAATAAGCCAAATACTTATTTAGTATCGTCAGTTTTCAATTCACCCTTTCGTATTCAGTCAAACTTCAATGACAAAAATGTCAACTACTAAGTGGGCAGGAGGTAAATCATAAATGGCGCTCAATGTGTGCTCTTCTTTTTCTATATAATGTAGTCGTTCCTGGCACAGTAGGTCACAGTTTTAACCTAACCTAACCTAACCATTTTTTTAAAATAAGTAATTAACCTAATCTAAATAATTCAGTTCCGGGTAACCTACTAAAAACAATCTCTTTTTTCTATTAATGCAAGTCGTGTCTGGCACTCGCCGGCCGCTGCCGCGGCACCGCTCGCTTCGCTCGCTCGGCTCGTGCGTAGGAGGTCATAGTTTTAACCTAACCTAACCTAACCTAACCATTTTTTTTTAAATAATTAACCTACTCTAACTACTTCCATAAATAAACTAATATCAAGTAACCATAAATTTGACTTGTTTCAGACAAATTCAAGCACAAAAACTTACAAAGAAGTACGCAAAAGACATCAAATTTAACCAGCAAGTCAAATGTCTAAAAATCTTATTTTTGCCTTAATATTTTTTGTCTTATCAAATCATTTCACCAAACGTTTATTGTCTGAAGATTGTTTGCTGTAATAAATCATTTGATTAAAGACCAAATTCCATAATGACATTATACTTAGTAATATTTTGCCAAGTAAAAATTTGACCAAATGAAAATATGCGTACTAAAATCATTCGAAATATTGCAATGGTATAAAAAAAAGGTTGCTAAAATTTGTTGGGGTAATGAAATTTTGTCAAAATCTTTTTGGCAAAACGGCAGGCACCCGACACTGACATCTCGTGAACATAGTTTAGATGTGCTAATCGCATTCAGTTTCATTGGTGACATTCATCCTAATTGTTATTAAAAGCTCACTGGCGCAGGTACTACAAACGTAGCTGTATAATTTTAAGTGTAACGAAAAATTCAACTAGTATATAATAGGGATGGGACGAATGTGCTTTGAACCGAATACGAACTTCGGCCGAACATTCGGTGAAAATAAAAAGTTCGGCCGAACTTCGGTTATTTTAGAAATATTTACGAAAAAAAAAACGTAAAAGACGCCTGCTAGATAACGCAGAATCCTTGGTGTTTTTGCACCATAACCTGTCCTTGCTTGGTAAAGTTTCACCAGTTCCTACTGGTATTGAAAATTTACATTATATTGGCATTGAATATTTATTATTATATTTATTATAGGATGACCCCCTGGTTGTCCTATAATTCAAATAAGGGGGGAGGGGTCGCTTAAAACCTCACGACGTAACACCAAGGGGGAAGGGGGATATAAAAGTGGACTAAAAACCTCAGATGATTAAAGGATGACGCCTAGGTATTATGATATCAATTCACACTTTTATAAAATCAGAAAACACTATTTTTTGCGATAATGTATAAATGTGATAATGTTTAGAATACATTTAATTGTTAAATTAGTAACAACTAACTAAAAATAAAGAAATGTTTATTATTTTATTCAAAACAGTTGTTATTTTATTATATATTTTCTTGTACCGATATTCGGCATTTGAAGTTCGGTTAAACCTAACGCGAAACGAATTTCAACCATATATCTAGGCTTATAATAGTGGCACTGTATGATGGCTTGTGGCGTTTGAAAGTTTTCATGAATTTCCGCTGTTAAATGTTTAATGGAATCAGATGCCATAGTTCATTGTTTCGACCAAGAGCCTTAACACTTGGTCTAAAACCGGCGATATGAATCTACAATCCCTGAAAATTATGTCGACGTCATCTCATAACAAAAAGCCCTGGAACATTAAATTACCTAGGATTACCTACCATAAATTACCATTCGAAGGGAGTATTACCACAATCGCTACGCTTAGCAATCTTGGCATACAGTTCAGTGAGCACTGAAGTGATGCCCTGGAAGGCCTAGTAGCAATCGATTTGACAAAATACGAAACTTTAACTCAAACGCTTCATTTGTATCTTAAATCAAACTATTATTGGATTAGTGACTTCAGTCGGCAAAGTTAATCGTTGACTTGTTAACGATATCTCGCGACCGAGTTGCTAACTTGTTCAGTACCTATTCAGAGTGTAAGTGTAAACAATGTCATCCTTTTAAGGGGTCATTGTACTCATCATTATGAACAACTTTTACTATGGGAGCAAACCTGAAATCGCGAAAAAAAAATCTGCTGTTCCCTACATATTGACGAGTTATGCGAAACCTTTACCGATATTCTTATTATTATACCTAAATGTAAGTACGGAACAGCTGATTTTTTTTTTGGCATTTCAGGTTTGGTTCCATAGTAAAAGTTGTTCATAATGATGAGCACAATAACCCCATAAAAGGATGACAGTGTTTACATTTACACTCATACTGAAGTCTGAACCGAGTGGGCTACCATTTTCCTTAATTTTAGTCACATTTGTTTGAACAGTCTTCACAAATCGCTCAGCTGCCTCATTTGTTGCTGGATTATATGGCGGTGAAAATGTATGTTTTATATTTGCAAGTCGACGAACAATTTCTAATTCTGTACCTACTTACTATATATAGCATAACCCTTCCTTTTGACTTTGCCATAGTCGGATAAAAAGTAGGTCCGCTATCTGTTACTAAGTAGACTTGAAAAGAACTTTTTGAATACTTATTGCAATACTAGCTTTTGCCAGCGGCTTCGCCCGCGTGAATTTCGAAAAATATCCCACGGGAACGTATTACTATCGGGAATTCCTTCCTTATTTCTTGTCTACATTATAAAGGGAACCTTTGTGCAAAATTTCAGCTTTCTAAGTCCAAGGGTTTGGGCTAGGCGTTGATGAATCAGTCAGACTTTTCTTTTTATTTATATCGCCAATGTTAGTCATTGCAAAAGCCTCATCAGGCCGTTTGGAATAAGTACCCATGAGTTGAATTTTCTTACTAAGTAGGTATCAGCGCAGTAGACTGACAGACGGATGCTGTTACCCTTCTTGGCATAGGTAACTTCTTATCCTCTTGAAGGCCATCTGCACCCCATGTGTGCTTAAGGAAAAACCCTTTACATAATAGGTACATAAGCTTATATATCTTATATATAAAATTCTCGTGTCACAATGTTCGTTCCCGTACTCCACCGAAACGGCTTGACCGATTCTCATGAAATTTTGTGAGCATATTGAGTAGGTCTGAGAATCGGCTAACATCTATTTTTCATACCGCTACTTTTTATCCCGGTCTACGCGGGTGAAACCGCGGGGCGCAGCTAGTCTTATATATAAAATTCTCGTGTCACAATAATCGTTTCCGTACTCCTCCGAAACGGCTTGACCGATTCTCATGAAATTTTGTGAGCATATTGAGTAGGTCTGAGAATCGGCTAACATCTATTTTTCATACCGCTACTTTTTATCCAGGTCTACGCGGGTGAAACCGCGGGGCGCATCTAGTTATATATATAAACGTAAAAAAACATCATTCTATAGAAAAAAAATCATCATAAGTAGTTGTGAACCTATGGGGTTCGCTACTAATCCCCCGCCCCCCCCCCCCCTCCTCCCTCAGGGGGTTTTGGGTTTATAAATTAGTATATTATATCACCTAAAGAGTTATTAGGTAAAATGTTTATTTGACATCAGTTGTTTTTCGTTGTTGTAAAACAGAAATCAAATCTGCAAACTGCACGATCTCTATACAATATTCCTATGAAGGCTTTATTTAATCACGACGAGGGATGAATTAAGGGGCTCGTGGCTAAGTAATAACAGGCGCATGGGTAGATCGATCAGGTTAAGCTACGCTTGCCGCGGTCGGTCCGTGAATGGGTGACCATCTTTACATTACCGAAACCCCCCCTGCCTCGGAAAGCACGTCTAAATCGAGTATCTTCACATCAATACAACTTCCTAATTCCCTATTATTTATAATCTTCATTGAAAAAACAGTCGCAAAAAACTTCTTCCTTCACTAAAAACTAAAATCAGAACAAAAAATAACTTAACTTTGTACTCTTCGCGAAAATATGTTTAACGCCATCTAGCGATCGCAGCGTGAACTAATCGCACCGGGTTTCTGAATAATGAAGTTTTGCCGCACGACTGGGCTCATGTCGTAGCTCGCTCCAGGAACTCCGAATAAACTCTCCGCCTTTTTCTCACTTTTTATAGTTTTTATTGCATACGATTTATGTTGTTGGCAAACTTTGGCGCAGTCAAAGCTCGACGCAGTTCGTGTTTTATAAGAATCGAGAGAATATTTTAAATTGTAGGAAATACTTTAAATTAGTGTGATTGAAGTTTATTTCTGAGTATTGCTTGTGTGTACTTTATTGTAGCTACCCCGAGCACACAGCCTTTGCAGTTTGCATTTTATATTTTTACGTGTTTTAGTTTCTGTGTATACACACTTTTTATGTAGTTTATTTTACACAATGAGACCCTTATAGCTAGCATCAATTTACCAGGCTCACCCATTTTTAAAACACAATAACCAAATTAACTACTTCGCATTGTAATTAACAGATAAATCATAAAGTTAAGTCCAATATCCCACTTACTGGTCCCTGGCATAATCAATGAGAATTATTGAACAGATTATGAGAGAAACTATCTCTTAACTATTGATACGGCACCAAAGTTGTGAACCTTTGGATTACATTTGTAATATTATGCAGATTCCTCCTTGGGATTCAAGAGCCGAGGCCAGTGAGCCGCTTTATTGCTGTAATAATTTTTTTATCGTCTTTGGTTCTTGGTTCTTAGTTTGGTTCTTCACAATGAATATTACTCCGGTATAAACATTTTTGTAAATTTAAATGAGCGGCTTGCCAGCACACAGATAAGCCCTGAGAGGTTTTCGTTGTCTGGCTAAAACCAATTGCACATAATTAATACGTGTATGGGAAATAAATAAATAATAAATAATATTAAATTTTTACACGTTTTGAGATCGGGTTTTATAATGCTGTGATTTTGTGAGTTATTAAGCTTAGTGATAGTATCCATATAATTTTATATGTATACTCCATTTGCAATAAGATGAGACATTTAAACAAACCTTTTTTACAGTCCGTTCAACTGATTTTGACGTCTATTGCGTTGGTGACATGACAAATGGCAGCTGCAGTAAACAGTTGGTATTGTAACCACTTTTTTGCCTTTAATGCTATCCTTAAGCCTACGGAATAGAAGTCAAAATCGATTGAACGGACTGTAAAAAAGGTGTGTTTAAATGTCTAATCTTATTGTAAATGGAGTATAAGTACAAGTAACCCTTGATAGAGTGCCCTGAAAATTTTTGACTAGTTTTATTTTTGGATCTACGTAATGCAATCACAAGCATTATTTATTAAAAATCCTCAGTTGTATACAAATAAAATAAATAAAACAAAAAAGTTATCAAAGAAACTAGCCAAGTGCGTGTCGGACTACTCACAATGAAGGGTACCGTAGTTGGATCATGGTCAATTCTCCAAGTGCAAATTTAAGTTTTTAATCGCAAAAAACTTTTTTTTTTACAGGATATAACTACAAATTAACGATTTTCGGACTTTTTCCTTTACTTGTTCTGTGAGATATTAAATTATCAGCCTACAACGTTCCCACTGCTGGGACACAGATCTCCTCTCGTTGAAGGCGAGTGGGCCCTTAATCCACCACGCAGACCCAGTGCGGGTTGGTAGATGTCACATGTCTTTGAATTTTTGGTTTTAGGACATGCCGGTTTTCTCACCGTTTTTAAAGCAGGGTGATGAAATAATTTACACAAAGTAAAGCGCCTGTCTGGGTTCGAACCTACAACTAGTAAGTCGCGGCCGTTATCACTGGGCCACCACTGCTCCTCTGTGAGACCTTGCTTCTTGCCAGTTTTCTGATTCTAGGCCAGGGAAGTGCCTTATATGGTTTTGATTTAGTTGCGAATATCAAAATATGTCGCATAAATGGGCGTATTTTTTTATTGCATTGACTTAGAAGCGTGATTTTTTTAGAGCTTCAAGGTACCTTATACCTACGTATTTGATAATGATTAATTTCAACTTGATACCTCTACGAGTTCATGAGAAAAAGGGTCTTGTCAGACTCACAGACAGACAGACGGGCAGACGGACAGGTGGACAACGAAGTGATCCTATAAGGGTTCCGTTTTTTTCTTTTGACTTACGGAACCCTAATAAATGATTGTTAAATATTGTGGTAGCCCACACAGTATTCATTTTTGTACTCCGTGATTGCAAAAACAGATTTTTCGTGTCATCAAAAATTACATTCCGCTCTAAAATTTCATGTTCGCGACTTCAAACGGCACGTCAATTTACACCATCTATTGCTTTTATTTTTCATATGCATAACTTTGTTGCTATACGAGCTTCCATTATGCTTCTCCCCTATTTAGCTTCTTGAGTGATAGCCACCGGGATCTCCCCTTAATTTTCATGAATAATGACATCAGCCACGCGACCGTTACATCGCATTTTAACAAGAAAAAATATCGCATAACTCTGGTTAATGACTCACCCATTATTTCTGTTGTACATCTTCTGGTGCTACCGTGAAATAAAACACAGATTTTCCGCATTTTTATTTAAAAAATTATATAAAAGGATTTACATTTTTCTATATGTAGGGCAAAAATGGTATAAATGAAGCTTCAGGTTCTATACAAATAATATTTTCTATATTTAGACTTGTAGAGGATAATATAATTAACCATCACAGATGGGATTGTAGTAATAGTTTGAAATACAAAAGTGCTGAGTTGACGATATGCAAAAGTAGATACATAGGTGCATCTCTAATGAGCGTGACAGATTGAATAATGAATCTAGAAGAATTTACTGAACAATCAAGATCCTTAAACTAATATGATATAACAATTAAAAATCTCACAAACAAATCCATAGTCTTTAACAGTTCCATACTTTAACCACCAACCACTACTTTAACCACCATGTTTACACAATCCTTTGCTTTATAAGCCTTCTGTTTTTTGTGCACTTGTATGAGATGACTTTAAAAGCAATATGTCCTAGAGGCATCTTGTCTGCCTCCGTCATCGTGACGTCAGCCGTAGTAATAATTACTAGAATGCGCTCCTAGGCTCCTTGGACTAGTCATAACATTTGGTTCCATTTCTTCTTCATTACTTCTGCTTCTAGTAAACCTAGATGCTATTTCTCTCGTGTGTGAAGGCACATAGTCTACGTTACCGTACATATTTGCTTCTGCGTTAGTAGGGTAAATTGTACATAACGGCTTCATAGCTCTAAGAGTTCTACTTCCGGGAACATTCTTGTACAGAATCATATCGGGGTGCATCGGATCATGGAATGATCCCGAAATATGACTGATGTCTGCGTCATTGTCAATATCAGAAAATGCATCATTGAAGACATTGGGTGCTTCAGTGGTATACATATCTCCGTTTTTCGAATGGTCTTTCTTGCGATTAATATAAAATCTGACAGCAATTGATGCTCCAATTAGGACAATGAACATTAACAGTCCTATACTAACGGATAACAGTAATATCGAGTTACTGTGTTGTGGCTCTGAAACAAACAAATATTTTCTAATACCAGCGACGAACATTTGTACGAAACTAAGTAATGCGTTTTATTTCGGCTCGGGACAAATACATCGACAGGAATATATTTGCTGTAATCGAAATTTATGGATCACGTTTGAGTATGTGATATTAAATAATAATAAATAAGGTAAAAAAAATAATAAAAAAGATATAAAAAAAAATAAAAAAAAGAGAGATAGATAAAAATAGATAGAGTAAAAATTAAATTTAATAAAATATGTTTACTCACAAAATCTTATATTTTGACAATAAGTAAACAGAAAGGTAAATAAAGTAACATTATACAAAACAGTAGAATTATACAAAAATTGGTTACAAAAGGTAAATAAATTATGAAGTGAATTTGGATTTGCATTTGTGCTGTTTGGGTTAGATTTTATTAATAAACTTGAAATCAAACCTAATTTGAATTCGACTTAATTGCTATTTTAATTGAAAACCCAGGACATAGTTTACTAAATTACCTGGTTTACCTTCATTGCTGTCGACATTCTTTTTCGGTTGAAGAGTAGTTGTTATTTCATCTTCTGAACGTGTCGGTGGGACACTATCTTTAATTAGAGATGGCTGCAGAGCAGGACCAGTATTTGGCTCCCCCCACTTTTCCCCTGCTTCTTCTAACAAAGTGAAATTATAATTATATGTCATCCTTTATCTTTTGTGATATATTCATCACTTGTTTTAAACAAGGTTATTGGTAATATTATATATCGGCAATCCATTAAGGGGATATAGTAGAGGTCATTTGCAACCAAATACCCCTTTATAACTCCTATGCAAATGTCAACCATTTTTCGAGTACTTTGACACTTTATATTTTTTTAAGATTGCTTCGCTAAACAACTTTGAAAATTTTATGCGTGAAACTTTTATACATATATATGTATACTATACTAATAATAAAGCTCGTGGAGCTCGCGGCTAAGTAATAACAGCCGCACGGGTCGATTCATCAGGTTAAGCTACGCTTGCTGGGGTTGGTCAGTGAATGGGTGACCATCTTTACATACCAAGACTCCTCCATGCCTCGGAAAGCACGTTAAGCCGTTGATCCCAGCTGTCATTCGTGGATCTTTGACAGTCGTTAAGGGTCGTCAGAAGCCCGAAAGTCTAACAACCAGTCTTACCAAGGGGTATCGTATTATCCAGTTACTGGGTTGTGGAGGTCAGATAAGCAGTCGCTCTATGTAAAATACTGGTATTCAGATGCATCCGGTTAGACTGGAAGCCGACCCCAAAACATAATAGGGAAAAGGCTGGGCAGATTGATAATAATAAAGCTGTAGTTTGTTTTTTGCTTGTTTGAACGCGCTAAACTCTAAAACCGTCAGTAGGATTTGAAAAAATCTTTTTGCATCTGATAGCCCAGTTCTAGTTAAAGGCATAGGCTATTTAATGTCACGATATGACATTTGGAAGCCGAGCAAAAAAAAAATTCAGAAAGAACGCTAAGCGAAAATGAAGTAATAGAGTGGGCAGGTGATGCGATGCGCCGGGGTGGGTCGGGGGAACAAGAAATTTTACGCGGAGGAAGTCGCGGGCAGAAGCTAGTTATTAATATTTTTGAATGTCTGTGACATACTTGGCACCCTGGGGCCCCGGACCTTTGGAAGGCGTACGAGAGACCGAAGCCAACTTGCAGAGGCCCCGTAGACAATCTTAGGTATTGAGGCACCAACCGATAAATTATTCCTGTTTGCTCTATTAGTGCCCTGTTAGTGCAGGACTTTTGCAGAACATGAAAACAAAACTTAATGAGCTATGGGTTTTGGTGGCTAAAGTCGATTGGTAACCTAGAACTATGGCAAGACTATGTTCCGTGCCTGATCAATTTTATGTAATACTCGGATAAAATGGCATGGGATGACTTGCCCTTCCGGTGGGTTTCCGCATTGTCGAGGCAGGGGGGCTTAGTAGCTATGGCTTGGTTGGTTGGTAACCGGCAAAGGAGGACACCGTGGAATTTGTTAGAGTTTGTAAAAAATGGTTGACATTTGCATGGGAGTCATTTGGTTGCAAATGACCTCTCCTACATCCCCTTAATGAATTGCTGACATATTACCAATAACCCTGCATGATGGTCTTAATTATTTACCTGATTCATCAAAAGAACCTTTGCTATAGTCAAAACTGGTAGAATCTTCATCTCTTTCAGGTGCACTCTCATATTTCTCTGAGAGAACGCCTAATGGTACTGGAACAGAAAGTTGTGGGTCAGTTTTAGCGTATTAACGTAGTCCTTTAGACACATTCGTTAGGTATTAATTGAAGAATATTATTAACATCAAGGTCTGACAAAAATGTTAAACATGTTTTTTTCACAATATTATCTTCTATACAACGTGTCGTTTTGCATCCTCGTCAAATTTCAGGGTGTGATACAGAACATCAAACTGAACAACTTTCTCCATGGGACCAATATCGTAATCGCGAAAAAATTATCAACTGTCCCATAGAAAACTTCAATACCTACTCGACGCAAATGTATGGGACGGCTGATTATATTTTCGCGATTACGATGTTGCTGCCATCACCTTAAATTTGATGAGGATGCAAAACGACGCTTTGTATAAATAAAAATCAATTGCCGAAAGTAAGTACGCACATCACTTCAGACGGTTGCACCTATGTGGCTAATTATTTTTTTTTTTGTTGTGTTTGTAATTGTCACGGTTTGTATGAAAGAAAATTTTTGAAAAGATGCCGGGAAAATGAGAAAATTTGGGAAAACTGAAACTGCATTTTCTATGGGAATTTTGTATGAATTATTGAAATTTTCACAGGACAACGATTGACGAGTCATCTATTATACAACGGGTCGTTTTGCATCTTCCTCAAATTTCAGGAGGGACAAACACAAAGACAAAAATAAAATCGAAAAACAAAAAACAAAAAGAAAGACAAAGACAAGAAAGAAAAAAAAGAAAGAAAAAAAAGACATAAATAATCAAATACAATTCGATACCTGCTCAATAGTTAATACATATTTGTTTTTTTAATTATTTAAGTTTGACAGTATTTCAGAATACACCACTTTCAAAGAACAGAATCGCCCCGTTGCGTATGCGGTTAGCAGTGTCGCACGACTATGTCGCTATGTGCGTGTGTGTCGATGACTGGCGAGCCTCGCCCACCTAACAGCGGCGCGTGAAACATTAAAAAAAAAAAACAAATTTGAAAAAAAAAAAAAAAATACCTACCTACCTATTACCTTATTTTATTATTGATTCGCGTCAAGAATCATTAGCTGAATAATTTGACGAGGATGCTTGGATTTGGAGGATTGTTTAAGTGCCAGTGTCATTGCCTAAAACTTGCAACTCAAAAATGCACAAAATCAAACAGGTACAAAGAGCAGAAAAGACGATGGTGACACTAATACGACCATAGATTCTTGTACTTTGCACCGAACAATGGACTTGGTGCAAAGAGCAAAGTTGCAAGGTAAAATAGAGATTTGTATTGTTAAAACTTACAAGATGCACCAGAATAGGGTAGTTCAAAAGTTGAACAAGTTGCGCAATTACGGGCTGGAGCGTTTCAGGAGTAGTTCGAGGTTACACGAGATTCAGGTGATGTTGGAGATAAAGCAATCTACTGATTAGTGTTACACAACTTTGCTGAGTTTAAAGTTAACCAATTTAATGAAGGTCCTCCAGACCTTCATGTTATTTATACAGAAGTGTATGAAGGAAAACCAATGTAAAGTTGGTCTGATACCTAAGACCAGTGGTTCTCAAAGTTGACTGGAACGCGACCCAGCTAACAGATACTTCTGAATTCGGGACTCACCACATAACTGTCATGGGAACGGCGTGGGAGTCGGTGCTGTCGTGGAGCGGAATGCGGGAATATTGTCTTTTTCTGTATATTTTATCTATACCTATAGAATTAACTTTATATTTTATTTATTTTTTAATTGCATATTATTTATCACATGCTGCACCGGTCGACGTCATCGCTTCAACGCCGGCTATCGCTGAAAACCAGCGCTGGGGCTCCGTTTCGCATGGGGTCGCGGCATTATGCTGAGCGGTAGCCGTTTTGCGTAGATGTGACGCATATTTTCCCCAAAACTTGCTTTTTTCTTTGTCTATTTTATTTTGTTGTCCTTTGCGTCATGTTTACCGCAAATAAACGTATTTTCTTTCTTTCTTTCTTTCATGGAGATAAAAAAAAGATAAATTTTAAATACAAGGAGTGCTATTTCAATGAGAATGATATACAAGGTGGAGCAGGGCGATTGACATTCCTTTAAACCACGTAAAGAGTATCACGTTCTTTACCCGTATACAAAAAATCAATCAAATCCAATCAATACTTTAGCCACAGGAAATTATTTTTCATTTTCTTATGTTTCAACATGGTGTAGATCTGAGTCCGTAATAATAGGTAAACATTGTGAGGTCAAGAACCTGTGCAAAACGTACGATTCTATTATCTACGTCTCAATATGCTTGAAAGACAGAGAAAGGTGTCATACGATTCCATTCTGCTCTGACGCGTCCCACCCATTCCCACAAAAAACTACAATGAAAGAAAAAGAAATATTTACTTGAGCAAATTATGCATTAGTGGTGCATAGAAAATTTCGAATGTGTGTGTGAGCGGAATTTTTTCGGCAAAAAGTCCCGAACTCTTTATTACTCGGTAACTATGTCAGTCAGTGCATAGCGGTGCCCTTTGAGGAGAGCACAAATCTACTGTTTTTATCCCAAGAAGAGCCGCGCGCGCATTGTCGTGATTTTATGAAAAAGTTTTACCTAGTTGTTATTGTGATTGAATACGATTTATGATAGTTGGATTAGTGCATAGGTTATTGTGAATTATTGTTAAGTGTTAGTGTCATATTAGTTAGTTAATTAGGCATTTAATAGGTTATAAGTTTTGTAGTTTAATTATGCCTCAAATAAGGTACACAGCTGCCGAGTACACCGATATGGTACTTACGTACGGAGAATGTAACCAAAATGCGGCTTTAGCATTGCGTACATATCGAGAGAAATACGGTCACACACGAACGTGCCCTACCAACAGCCGTGTTTTTACCCTGGCCGTTCAGAGGTTACGCGAGAATCGGCCTTTGGTTCCTCAAGGAGAGGGCGTGTCTTCAAATTCAAGAATCGAGGAGCGGATATTACAACATTTTGAAAACATTCCGACTTGTAGCCTCAGGAACGCAGCGCGGCAGTTTCAAGTGAGTCACAGAACTGTCCATAGAATTTTGAAACGGCATGCACGGCGACCTTACAAGTTCAGAAAAGTTCAAGAACTGTTATCCAGAGATAGGCCAGTCAGGGTGTTATTTTGCCGATGGCTTCTCGACAAAATATCAGACGACCCTGACTTCATATTTAATATTATGTGGACAGATGAGAGCACTTTTACAAGAAATGGAGTTTGGAATAAACAAAACCTAAGATATTGGAGTAACGAAAACCCGCGCTTAAGTCGAGAGTCTTCATTCCAGTACCGGTTTTCACTAAATGTCTGGGCTGGAATTCATAGGAACCAAATAATAGGTCCAGTGTTTATTGATGGGACGTTAAATGCAGATAAATTTTTAGAACTTCTTAGTGGGCCAGTGTCAGACTATACGGACGATTTACCTTTGGACGTGTATGGACGACTGTGGTACCAATTGGATGGTGCGCCCGCCCATTCCGTAGTGCCTGTTAGACAGCGACTAACGAATTTCTTTGAAAGCCAGTGGATTGGCCGTTTTGGACCTATTCGATGGCCCGCACGGTCACCGGACCTGACACCACTAGATTTCTTTTTGTGGGGGGCCGTAAAAAACGAGGTGTATGCACAAGAAGTGAATACTGTGGACGATTTAAAAAATAAAATAATTAATGCCTTCGACAAACTTAAAAGAATGGCAGATGGGGACTTGTTAAGACGAGTCCGTGAAAATGTAATAAGACGATGTCGCTTGTGCATAATGCACAACGGTGGACACTTTGAAAATTTAAAAATTTGACTATTGATGATGTAAATTATGATTGTGATGTGATATTATGTGATTAATTATTCAATCAGTGATCTTTTAACTAACAACGTGCAACTTAGTGAATTTATGCCGCTGATTTGTTGTTCTCCGACTTTAGGGCCCCCACACATTTCCGGTTCGCCGGCAGGCGGTCCCTCATAAAAACAGTTTTTGACAGTGTTTATGAATGACCGCCTGCCGGCGGACTGTCATGTGGGACCCTACTACCTACCTACGCCCCGCGCCGCGCCCCCCCCCCCCCCCCCCCCGCCCCCGCCTGCTGCGTCCGACACCGCGCCGCGCAACAGGTCAGTGACGTTTCGTAGATAAAGCGTGTTTACTTTTTATGCAGTTGATTCTGCTATTTATTTTGTTTGAAAATTGCAATTTTTTAATTTTCCATTAACTACTAATCTTCGTGTTTTAAAATGTTTCGATGGACTAGTACTGTGCTCGTTTTAATTTAATGTCGTAGTTCCAGTTCCACTTTGTATTTGTTTCCTTTGTTTTGTAATTATAGCTTTAGGCATCAACTTCAATTTTAGTTACTTTTAATTGCAATGATTTTGATACGTCTAATTTATTTCGGTACCTATTTAGTTTTATTATAGCTGAAAATCAATTTTTCAAGACCCACCCAATATTCGCTCGCGACCCACCATTGGGTCGCGAGCCATAGTTTGGGAAATGCTGCCTTAGACTAACACTGTTTGTCCACCGCACCGGGAACGGGACGTAAACGAGAAAACAGATGACGGCGCCAAAGTAGCCACAGTACATTTACTATGGCGCCGTCATCTGTTTTCTCTGTTTTTGTTTGTTTATTTTTTAACAATGTACCTTTAGATTTTTCATGTCGACATTGTAAACGGTACTCTGAACAAAAATGCATGCAAAAATAAATTGAAAGAGCAAAAATATTTTGTCAAAAAAAGTGCAAACAAAAATTTTAAAATAAAAAAGGTGTGACAATGCGTAACCGTAGCGAAGAGACTTTTTGACACGAATTTTACTACTTTATTTTATCAAAATACTTATTTTAGTTACCTTTACTTTGATCTAGCAATATACACGGTTAATTTTAGGTTGTTCTGGAACGAAAAGCCATGAACTCGATCATCGAAACTGAATCGATTGGGACTATTATTTTCAAAAAGTAACAATAAAGAAAATCACGAATAATTAAATTTATTGTTTTTTTTTTTTGTGAAATTATGAGAACTCGAAGTAACGCTTCGTTGCGATCAATGTAGATGTGTGTGTAAAACGTACCGAAAAACATGCGAACGGTACCCATTGAAAAATCCATTCATCGATCAGACAGCATGATCCGTAAGCCACGCCCCCGACCCTTTACCCAAGCTTACAGTCTAGCCGACCGCCCGCCCTTTCTTGTTCCGTACGATCTTGCGTTTATGAATGAAATTAATAGTGGAAGCGCTACTAAAATTTACCTCGAATCACAGAAAAAAAATGATAAATTTCTAACTTCTTTATTAGATGTCTTAAAAAAACAATAACAATGCCAATAGTAACTATTATTCGTTTGAAGTTACTGTGTTTCGGCTCCAGAAATGTGTAAAATTAACCGTGTATAGACGGTTTTGAACTGGCTACGGTTGTGGGAACTTTTGTTTTAATAAAGAACTAATCATTTAATTTATAATTTCACTGGAATAAAAAGAAGATTTATTAGAAATCTTACCACAAGCATATACAACTTTAAGATAGGGCCTCGAAAGAAAGTTGCAGGATGAGTTGAAAGTCCTGTTGTTGGCAGCAATCTGACATCGTCGCTTCCCGAGACACAGCTGGATAACTGTCTTCACTGCATGTGGAGTCACGCATGCTGTGGACAAAGCTATAGATTACAAAATATTAATAAATCCACCAACGTTCGTTAACTTAAGAGGGTACCGAGCGCGTAGTGGTGCCCTCATCCTTTGTTTGGTTATTTCTTTTATTTTAGAATGAAAATGCAGAAATTATGCATGTTACGTTGTGCTCCGCAAGACTTTGGTTTTATTGTAATCCTTAAAACGGAAAATGGTGGCAAATATTTTCCGTTTTATGTATTATAATTAAACTTAAAAATGCAAAACTACTGTTTGTAATAATAATAACGTATCTTAGTCTTGTGGAGCATAACGAAGCATGCTTATTTTCCGCATTTTCATACAAAAATAAAAGAAATAACCAAACATATCATAAGGGCATCACTGCGCACTCGGTACCCTCTTAAGTCTATATAGCTTATAATTATAAATCATAATGCCTTAAATAAATGAAGGAGTTAAAACTGGCCAAGTGCGTGTCGGATCACGCGCAAAGAAGAGTTCCGTAGTTGGAATTAATTTAATCTCAAAAACAAACTTAAAATAATGTAACTGAATTAATATATCCCACGGTCTGTAATTCTCCAACTGCAAATGTTAGTTTGTAATCGCAAAAAAAAATGTGTGATAAAACTACAAATTATCGATTTTCGGACTTTTTCCTTTACTTGTGCTGTGAGACCTTGCTTCTTGCCAAATTACATAATTCTAGGTCAGCTGAAAAGTCCAAAGGTTTCGATTTATTTGCGAGTATCAAAATATATCGCATAAATGACCGTATTTTTTTATTGCGTTGACTTAGAAGCTTGATTTTTTAGGTATCACGCATTCCTGAGAAAAAGGGTCTTGACAGACAGACAGACAGGCAGACAAACAGACAGACGGACAACGAAGTGATTAGGGTTCCGTTTTTTCCATATGAGGTACGGAACCCTAATAAAAAGGCCTAGAAACGATCGTAGATCGCTAGAAACTGCAATCATAAAATGCAAATTAGTGAATCCTAACTATCCTAACTAATATTATAAATTAATGCGAAAGAGAGTTTGTTTGTTTGTTACGCTTTCGCGCTAAAACAGCTGAATGGATTTGTATGAAATTTGGCACATGGGTAGACCATGACCTGATTATAGGATACTTTCATGCCGCGGGCAAAAGCAAGTATAATAATATATTATAAGTATTAGGTTTATTTTTGGTACGAAATGTTAGTTCTTTCGAATAGAAATATTAATAACGATAGTCGTCTCGAGTAGTACGACACGTGGTACGGTTATTAGGTGAGTACATAATATTCGAAGCTACGAATAAAAATGCTTGAAGCAGGCAACAAAGGTAAGCCGACGTACGCACGGACGTAAAAATATCGCGGCGGGATTTTATTGCGCACTGTATGTTCAACTCTCGGTGTTGAGCCGAGCTTCGAGAATCCAACCTAACAACAACAGAGTGCATCCCAGCACGTCAAAAAAACACACTGTTGGATTATCAACTCTCGGCGCTAAGCAGAGCGTTGAAAATCCAGTGCGCGAAAAAAAATTACCGCGATATTTTCACGAGCGTGCGAACGTCGGCTAACAGTAATTAATTACGCTCATACGTTCCTAACCCACTTTTCGTATGTGAATTATTAAGGCTCTGTATTGCGCACAATATTTGGACATTATTTTTCGCGACTTATTAACCTGATTTTTTGTATCGCATTGCCATATTTATCCACACTAAATGTGCCGTGTTCATATGACATTTCTTTTATTTTACGGGAACATAATAATTTCACTAATTTCAAGTCTGTCAAAACAAACGTATGCTAGCGTTACACACTATGTAATGTAGGACAGTGCCACACCCACCTGTCATTATGAATGAGAAATGAAATTAACACATTTTTGAAATATAAAACACATTTTCCACGAATTTGGTTGACTTCTTCGAACTTTTATTTTCGTTAGCACTTTATTTGTTTTGAGTGTAATTAATAGGTAGGTATTGTGGCTGCTACAAACAGGCGCGACACGCGACCCGACACAAGGCACCGCGTGTCGCGCCGTCGCGCGACGAGCGGTGCCTATAAGTCACGCGCGATTCGCGTCGGTGTTGGTGGGGGTGGTGTGGGTGTTGTCGGTTTGTCGGTGTGCCTTTATTATGTTCAGTTGTAGTGGCCCATTCATTAAATAAATAAAATTAAATTGTTAATGGTTTTCAGTGAGGTAACATTGTTATTCAGCAAAAAAATCTTTCAAGAAAACAGTAAGTAGGTATTCTTTTTAGCATGAAAATTTCCACCCTCATCAATCAATCAACCTACTGCAGCTGAAAACCAGTATTTTACATGGAGTGACTGCCTATCTGATCTCCACAACCCAGATACTGGCTATATATCCCTTGGTAATCATTGCAACGAAATACATATAAAAATATAAATCTTTTAATTGGTGACATAAACAATATAAAATAATGTAAGAAAATCTTGTATGTACCAACTCAAATTCCAGCCTAAAATATAATTAGCAGTAGGTACTAAATATCCCAATATTATGAACTTTTCCTAAAGATAAGAAATCAGACTAAGAATAATAAAAACTAATTTAATTAGGTACTCGTCAGGTGATTTATAGTCTACTCCATCAAAAGAACCTCGTTTAGTTTTTGTCTCCGGAATCGTTAAGAACTTGGGAGTCTTTCCTTTGCCTCATTTTCTTCGAATGATTATGTTCTTTGTGTGAGCCTCAAAACAGTTAATATTGCCGTTTCTTCGTAAGCTCGTGGCTAAGTAATAACAGCCGCACGGGTCGATCCATCAGGTTAAGCTACGCTTGCCGGGGTTGGTCAGTGGATGGGTGACCATTCTTTACATACTGAGACCCCTCCGTGCCTCGGAAAGCACCTTAAGCCGTTGGTCCCGGCTGTCATTCGTGGATCTTTGACAGTCGTTACGGGTTGTCAGAAGGCCGAAAGTCTGACAACCAGTCTTACCAAGGGGTATCGTATTACCCAGTTACTGGGTTGTGGAGGTCAGATGGGCAGTCGCTCCATGTAAAATATTGGTATTCAGCTGCATCCGGTTAGACTGGAAGCCGACCCCAACATAGTTGGGAAAAGGCTAGGCAGATTGATTGATTGCCGTTTCTTCGTAGTCGTTACCGGCCATTTTCTGCAAGACTTTTGAAGACGTTGCTAGTGAAAATTGAAAATGGAGTAGGTACTCTTACTTAAAAATAATTTTGGACAGAAATAAGGTTAGAAGTACGTTCAAATAACGTGTAGTATTATATTAAATACTATAAGAAGATTAGAGACGAAATGAAAAGAAATAATTTCGTCTGAAATAATGTGTTTTTTTTTTTACTTAGGGGCAAAAAATAATCTTTCAATCTATTAGAGCAAGCGGCTTTCATTTTATTATATACTCGTAAGTAAGAAATTATGTCAACTGTTCTCTACCAGTTACATTCTTGACAAGGCAATGAAATAATATATATGGCCTTTTTATCTGACTACATTGATGAAAACATAACTTTTCTTTTGTTATGACAACTTAGTCAAGAAAAGTACTTATTTTTTACTTACTTTTTTGTGCTTATAAAGCATTTGTTGTCATTTTCATAGATAAGACCTTTCAAAATTAAAGAAAGCGGTTAAAAATGTATTTTTTTTTCGTCTTTAAAAAAATGCAAAACTGACCGAATGCTAAAAATTTGGACAACCAGATGTACGCTTCAACATGCAGCCTAAGATTTTAATATTTCTGACATCGATTTTTAAAGTCAATCGACTGTTATACTTACTTTCATCCAGCACTCCCTGCGTCTGTGGACAGGTGATGGCTTCGAAAGCTGTCCTGCCGTACTGGGCATCAAAGATAGCAATCCTGGAGTGAGGGTTGCAGCTCAGCTTGATCACCTCGCCTTCGCAGCCGGTTCGACTTCGAAACTCATCTGTGAAATATTTGTTTTTGTTAAGAAACAATTGGATAATAGAGTACTTACAATACTCAGAGCATTGTTAGTTTTATAATCGAGAAAAAATAGCACACAAAACTAGAGTAGCTACAGTACTATGCTATGATATGCTTATACTATGTACTAGATTGGGTGGACTCTTTGACCAACAATAGCACTAGAATAAGGATTAATTAGGAACAAAAACACATCGCTCAAGTGGTCGCGATTGCATAAAACTCACTCACACATACAGTTTATTATCGTTTGCAATATATTTACTACTTCGATTGAAAAGTAAAAGTATTTTTTAAATTAAAACAAAAATGTTTATGGAGAAATAAAATCTAAGCAAAAAGGTTGAAAAAACTATGTTGCAAAATAAGACCACAACATTATTTGTTTGTGGTCTTATTTTTCTGGCCGTTTTTGATGCGCTCATCGGAAATCTAATACTTTTGTTGATCGAAGGGTGGACTATAGAGGGCCTAGATAAAGTTACATTTTATCAGTGATAAAAAAAGATGGAATAGTCAGAAATGTATGAGACTGACATAAGCTACTGTGAGCGCGCATGTGCTAGTCACCGCCTGAGGTATGTGAGCGGTGAGACGGGTGAGGGCGTGATTGACAAGATTGGGAGACTGAGTAATTTTAATGACAAAAAATTATCGTTGTATCCCCATAAAACGATAATTTTGTGTTTTTAAAATTCCTATTAAAATCAATGTTCAATCAATAAGAGGAGCTCGTGGCTAAGTAATACCAGCCGCACGGGTAGATCCATCAGGTTAAGCTACGTTTGCCGGGGTCGGTCCGTGGATGGGTGACCATCTTTACATACCGAGACTCCTCCATGCCTCGGAAAGCACGTTAAGCCTTTGGTCCCGGCTGTCATTCGTAGATCTTTGACAGTCGTTACGGGTCGTCAGAAGCCCGAAAGTCTGACATGTCTTACCAAGGGGTAAGACTGGGGGGTGGGGTATTACCTAGTTAATGGGTTGTGGAGGTCACATAGGCTCCAAGTATAAAAACTTTTTACAAAAAAAAAACAACCGATTCCCAAAAAAACACTACAAAGTGAAAAATAACTTTAATTTCGGAAGTCGGTGGCAAAAAATGAAACTAAAAAAAAACCAAAGACACCAACTTCCGAAATTAAAGTTATTTTTCACTTTGTAGTGTTTTTTTGGGAGTCGGTTGTATTTTTTTGTAAAAAAGTTTTTATTTTTCACTTTTTTGTGTACCTACCCCACACAAATTCTAATACCACTATCTGCAAAACAAACTAGAACATCATCCATATAAAAATGGGGAAAAAATACGTATTATTGAAGCTAACTCAAAAACTACCGAAGCAAAGTTAATCAATTTTATATGGGACCAACTGTGATGTGATATTGCCTTTTTGTACCAAAATTTACATATATTCTCAGAGCATGCCCAATCTGGAAACATACAGACATTTTAGAAAACTTGGATGCCACCCTCAAAAATGCTTTAGAAAAAATTCTAAATTTAAACCTCGAGGACAGATCTGGTGGCATCGGAATAAGAAAAATTTCTAGTGTAGCTCTTCCGGCTTTCCTTTCGTCGGTACATAGTGTAACAAACCTTTTTTTTTTTTTTTTTTTTTTTTTTTTGTGGATGGGAAATCATCATAATAATCATCAGAACCGTGGGTTGCGAAGCCGAGATCGTTATAACTCTGGTACAGCCCGGGCACGCTCTAAAAGTCGCGAAAGCACCCAAAAACATAGGGAAAAATACCTAAGTCAAAAAGAAAAACCAGGTGATGCGAATTACCTGTGCTTTTACCACTTCATTTACGGTACTGATGCGCGTAAATGTGGCGACATAATAAACTGCAACAAAAAGAACCCGGAAAACTAATCCAGGCACCGGGTCAAATACACAATGTCGCCGGTGTCAGCAATTCCTATCGTTGATGTGTTACATATATTATAACTAGTGCACGATTTCTTATCGACACTGATGCTGATGTATCGGTTTTAGCCGGTAAAAGGCAATTACATATTATATGCAGCCAACGGCTCAAAAATTAAACGTATGGCGAAAAAACCATTACGGTTAACTTAGGTTTACGTCGACGTTCCAATAGAAGTTCATACTAGCCGATGTTCAACGTTCAATTATAGGCGCTTACTTCCTTGCTGCCAACAAACTAATAGTAGATTTACATGGTAGGAAACTAATAGACAAACTTACTTTAATGTCGCGCGCCACTAACATTATAAATTGCCACAAATCGAGTATTCGATCAATCGATATAAACGACGAATATCATATTTCAAAAATTTCCCGACATCACCAAATTGGAAAATTTTAAAACACATCCTAAACATGATGTACAACACCATATTTACACTACTGGACCCCCTGTTCATGGTTCATGAACAGGTCCGACCACTTAATCCGGAGAAATACAAAGTAGCCAAAGCAGAATGCTGCAGTCATAACTCCATTCGGTTTATTCGAGTTCACAAGAATAAATTTGGGTTACGCAACGCAGCGCAAGATTTTCAAAGATTAGTAAACAATGCATTAAAAGGTCTAGATTTTGCATTTCCATATTTATATGACATAATTATAGCGTCAGAATCAAAAGAAATGCATATAAAACATTTGGAGATAGTTTTGGAACGTTTTAATAATTATAATAATTAAACTTTTTAAACTTTCGCGATTTGCACACATTATAAACAAAACCAAAAACGGGTCTTCTCGCGATGTTCCTTT
Source organism: Cosmia pyralina (assembly GCA_946251885.1). NCBI lineage: Eukaryota > Metazoa > Arthropoda > Insecta > Lepidoptera > Noctuidae > Cosmia > Cosmia pyralina. The sequence continues at coordinate 19,626,380 of OX276350.1, read as the reverse complement.
TTACGAGGTAAACAGGTACCTACTTGTTTCCCGACGTTTCGACCGCCTTGCAGCGATCGTGGTCACGGGAGGACTGATGACAGCTCAGCGACGTCTTCGTAAAGTGCGGGTATTGGCATCTATCCTCACTTGGGGACGCGTTCAACCGGCGGGCCGGTCGCAACCTCAGGGAACGCGCCCACACCGGTGCTCCGTAAAGGGCCATGGACCGCACGACCCCCGCGTAAAGCCTCCGGCAGCAGGCGTTTGGACCCCCAGATTGGGCAGGAGCCGCTTCAAGGCAGCCCCGGCCCGCTCCAGTCTGTGAGCCAAACGTCGGAAATGCTCCACGAAGCTCCACCGGCTGTCGAGGACAAGTCCCAGGTACTTCATCGTCGACTCGACTCCGATGTGAACCCTTCCTACCGTTATTTGGGAACCCGACGGTGGCGCGTTCCGAGGACCATGAAAACATATGACCTCGGACTTGTGCAAGGCCACCTCGAGTCCCAACTGCCGGATCGCCTCTACGATTGTCGCAACCCCGCGTGTCGCTAGTTCGGCCGCCGTCTGGTGCGATCTCCCTTGTGCCAGGACCAGCGTATCGTCAGCGTAACATACAACGCTGACGCCGTTAGGGAGGTCGTCGCGCAGCACCCAGTCGTACCCGATGTCCCAAGATGTGGCCCCAGGACCGATCCCTGTGGGACACCGCACGACATCTCTCGCCGGTTCCACTCTCCCTGATGACCGGGGTAGATGTAGATGACGGCCCTGTCCGTCAAATAGGCCTCGACCACTCGACAGAGGTAGGTTGGCATCCGATGATACCAGAGTGCCTCCCTGATGCAACTCCAGGGCAGGGTATTGAAGGCATTAGCGATCTCTAGAGACACCGCCAAGACGACCCCACCCCAGGCCACAGCTTCCCCCGTCGTGAGGGCTCGCACGCGCATGATGGCGTCCACCGTAGAGCGCCCCCTGCGAAAACCAAACTGGCTCTCCGCCAGATCCGGCCCCTCCTGCACCAGCCACCCGACCAGGCGGTCTGCAATGACTCTTTCAAAGAGCTTGCCCACCTCGTCAAGCAGCACGATGGGTCGGTAAGCGGACGGAGAGTCCGCAGGGCACCCCGGCTTCTTATTGAGGACCAGTTTCCCTGTCTTACAACGAAGTGAGAACTGGCCCCTCTCCAAGCATGCGCTTAGGAGCCCCCCTAGTCGAGGTCCGAGAGCCTCAAAGGCCAGAACCCAGGCTCTTTCTGGCAAGCCGTCGGGTCCTGGGGCGGTTTTCTTGGCACTTAGCCCACGTACCGCCGCTCTCAGCTCTACCTCGGTCACTTCCGGAGCATCGTCGTCGTCGTCGATGATGTGGTCCGCATCGGGCCCCGCAGGAGGCGGAGCCATGGGCGGGGCAGTATGTTCCCCTCGTGATGGGAACAGAGCGCTCACCACGTCCTCCACGAGCTGCGGCCGGAGACTCTGCGTCAGCGGGGGGGCCCATGGGCGGAGTTTATCTTACACCATTTTGTAGGGGCGTCCCCACGGGTTTCTGTTCAGAGTCCCCAGCGACTCCTCGCGAGCCAGACCCCTGGCCCGCAAGATCTCCGCTCGGAGGGCAGTCTTCGCCGCTCGGTACCCCTCGTACAGCTCCGCCTGAATGGCTTCCGTATCCTGAGGGCGGATACGGAGCCTGCGGTGCCTGGTGTACCGGTGCCGCGCAGCAATGCACGCCTCGTGCAGAACCGTCAGCTCCGGCGACCACCAGTACATCTGGCGCCAGGCGCGTCCAGGCTGGACCCGGGGCTTTGCCACGTCACATATTTCAGAGATGACTTCCCGGAACCACTCCGTCTCGTCGTTTATGTCAGCAGGCCTGTCCGGTCGTGACACCCAGGCCCGCACGATCGATGCTTCCAGGAGGAGCTCCCGGTCCAGCTGCTTCAGCGCCCACCGCGAACCACTCGGGGCCTGTCGGACCGGCGCGCTCGAGGTCTGAGCGGAGACATCAAACCAGATGTACCGGTGGTCGGAATAGGTCTTCACCCCCTCCATGACGCGCCAGTCAACAACATGCGGCAACAGAGCGGGGCTGGCGAACGAGATATCCACCACTGATTCGCCCCGCATCCGCACACACGTGGGGACAGAACCCCGGTTTAGGACGACCAGGCCTGTTTCCAGAGCCCAGTCCTCCACCATCCTGTCCCGTGTGTCCGTATACCGGGAACCCCAAGCCACATTCTTGGCGTTGAAGTCCTCGAGGACAAGCACGGGAAGGGAACGGAACCCGACGACGACGGTTTTTAACTCCGCAAGGGAGTTGTGGAAATCGGCGAGAGTTCGGCTCGGGGAGAAGTATACCCCTACCACGACAATCTCCCCGAACCGTGCTGCAACGCAACCACGTCCTCTCTTAACAGCTTCGAGGGACAGGGTACCGGCGGCGGCTGACGAAATGAGGGTCACTGTGCCACTCAGGTCCTCCACCCAGTAATCACTGGGCGGGACAAAGTACGGCTCAGCGACCACGGCGATGTTAATCGACCACTGCGCCATGCTCTGGAGCAACAGATCCTGAGCGGGGGCGCAGTGGTTGATGTTCGCCTGGAGGAGGCGTAATGAAGCCTTTACTGACATTCCATTTCACCCTCTCCATGAGCCCCCAGTGTGGGCCCTGCCGCAGTGGGTACGGCGGCGGCTGCGGCAGTGACGGCAGTGGCGGTAGCAGAGGGCTTGCCCCTGCTCCGGGCTTTAGCGGGTGGACCACAGCCCTTGCTCCCAGCCCGGTGATCGGCCGGCTTGCCAGCAGCCGCACATAAATAGCAGTGCGGCGTGGCATTGCACGAGCCGGCCTTGTGACCGGGCTGACCACAACGGAAGCAATTATTGCTGCGGTCCACCTCCGAGGTGCATTTGGCTCCCACGTGGTTGCCCACTTGGCAACGGAAGCACCGCAGAGGTCTGGGTTCCAGCAGTTTCACCCGCGTGGACTCCCAGCCCAACTGGAACCTTTGTCCCTCCCCAGCTATTTTTTGGGCCGCCGCGCGCCGCACAGTCGTTCAGTAAACCTTCAACTGAGAACACGCTCTTTCATTTGCCAAACCTTCTGAACACACACACACACCAACAACCTTATCGGCAAACAAGTATTTATAGGTTTCATACATGAACCCTGCTAGGGCACAGCAATATAAATAGTCAATCAGCCTTTAGTGTTTCCACTGCTGGGACACAGGCCTACTCTCTGTGAGAGGTAGTGTCAAATGTCTTCGAATTTTTGGTTCTAGGACATGCCGGTTTCCACACGAAGGTTTCCTTCACCGTTTTGAGAGCAGTGGTGATGAAACAATTTACACAAAGTAAAGTGCCTGTCAGCGTTCAAACCTACGAGCTTATAACTCGTAAGTCGTGGTTGTTTGCCATTGGGCCACCACTGGTCTTACTGCACCTAAAACCACTACATCATTAGATATTGAAACAGCTTGCTATAAAAACATAATTAACAATAACACCAATATTACCCAAAATACAAATAATTATCATGTAATTGAAAATCAACAAATCCGAACACAATAATTATCTCCCAACATTTAGCTATGTTATCGACGCAAATCTCACTTTAAAATACAAATATTAATCTGAACTTAACTGTGAAGGGAGTTCGGCTCGATGCAGATTTTAATTACGATAATTGAGTATCACTTTCACTACTAATTAGTCCTGATGACCCTAGACGACTCTTCTATCGACATGGATGTACTTACCTACCCTTTGTTTCTAGTTTCACCCCTTTCGCATCCATTAGTATGTAATATAAAACCGCCAATACGATAAAAGCTTCGGTAAGTGTTCGTGTATCAATTAGTGGAGTGTCCGAGTGTTTTACGCTTAGCTAAGGAAGCTATAACTAATATTAATGACGTAGGCAGACGGGCGGTTGAACCGTTACTTCATTTTAAGGCCGTGCGTCCACTGGCCGTCAAGAAATTTTTGACGATAATTTTACGTTATACCTATTAGCTTTTCCCCATGGGTGTAGGCAGAAACTACAGAACGCTATCGAAACATCGATCGTTATATACGAGTACTCCTTTTGCTTCGTTTACGTTCATATAAACGTTTAAATTATCTAACTGGTTATTACCCCATTGACCCATTTGAGCGGGTCGAAAAGTGGATTACTACAAATGTCTGCGATGGTACGTGCTACCTGGATAAAAAGTCCTAATCCAGGTCATGATCTACTCGTGTACCAAACAAATCAGTTAAACTGTTGGCGTGAGACATTATCAAACATTTTTGATGTGTTTTTACAAACTTTCCTACTTATTATTATTAGGATTTCGATTCGTCACCTAAAAATCCCTTGTCGTGCGATGATCGTCAGGTCTAAGTGGTCGTAACCGATTTAAATGCAACGTCATGTTACCAAATTATGGTAAAACGATAGTAAACTCATACGAAGGGCACGGAATGGCCTCGTAAAAAAATAAAGGAGCAACATTGTTCGCGATTTAAGTTAGGGTCTCTGCTATGAATTTTAAGTTGTAAATATTGTTCCTTGTTTTGAATTTTTGATTCATGATATGAATTCTAGCTTAAGAACACATTTACTTTAGAATGGCGATAAAAGATTTAGCAGCAAGAATATAAATATGAGATAGATAGATATGAATATGAAATATAATCATATTTTTCTAAAATTTATTTTAATAAATGCTAATTTACAAAATAATTATGCCCAACTAAGAATACATAGTTTAAAAATAAAAGAATTCAACTTTGTTCAAAGTATTTTCCAAAAATAATAGTTTGTAATAAATTCTATAGCTTTGTTCTCATCTTTCGTAGCCATTATTTTATTTTTAGTAAACATAAAGATGATTTGCAAGCCAGTAATTTGTCCTTTAAATGATTGTAATTGCTTTTTGCGGCTTCATTTCAGTTACATCGTCTACACAGAAAAGAAAAGATAGATATAAAGAATAAAAGAGCAAGAATACCTACGTAGATTAAAAAAAAAGATTTATTTACCTTATTCATCAAAGTCAAAAATCAAATAATTTATTTTAACACATCAAAATTTTTTAAAATTTAATTTAATTAATAATTTAATTTATTTAATTTTATTTTTTTTTAGCACATCAAAATTTAGTAGCCAAAAGGTTCCTATGGACATGAATGGGTTATGAATAGGGACATGGGTAAGGACATTTCCAAACTTTTTAACCTTGAGAATGTCGGTGCAATTTTTTACGGTTCAAAAGTTATGACCAATTTTTGTGCTTTTCCATCACTTCCCAAAGCGCTCAAAGAAAAAAAATCATGAAAAAAACTACCAGGGCTATCAATTTCAGTTTTTTTAGGACATTTTAGAAGAGTGGGCCTTTCTTGTGGTAATACTTTTACGCAACTAGAGAACATGTGTTCAAAAAGAAAAAATATTTACTGCAAAGAAAAAATTTCACTCAATTTTGGAACGATTTTCAAAAAAAATTGCACCAGCATTCTCAGGGTTAAAAAGTTTGGGAATTACCTTGCCCACGCCCTTATTCGATTTGATCCATACTTCCAGGGACACCCTGTATAGTTACTAATCTAACTCTCATACTCTTATAAAGTGTTATGTATACAACATTTTGTATACATTAGATGTACTTTAACATAGTAGTGGTGGCCCAGTGGTAACGGTAACTTACAAGTTATTAGGTCGTGAGTTCGTACCCAGACAGGCACTTTACTTTGTGTATTTAATTTCATTACCACTGCTCACAAAACGGTGAAGGAAAATATCGTGAGGAAACCGGCATGTCCTAGAACCGAAAACTCGAAGACATGTGACATCTACCATCCCGCACTGGGCCGGTGTGGTAGATTACAGGCCACTCCCTATCGAAGAGAGGAAGGCCTCCTCTCTTCGAGAGGGAGTGGGTTGTTATCTGTGTCCCAGCAGTGGGGACATTATAGGCTGATTATGTATGTATTTAAGTAGATATACTAGGAATAAAATTATTATGCTAAAATAGGTACAAAAAAAAATTCAACCGAATTGGGAAACTCCTCCTTTTTTTGAAGTTGGTTAAAAATTAAAATGAGGTAGTCGCAGATTTTATTCCAAAGGTTATCTATTAATAAAAAGAGAAGTCCTGAGTGACTAATTGACTGACTCATCAACTCCCAGCCCAAACCCTAGAAAGCTGAAATTTTGCACAGTGGTTCCCTTTATAATGTAGACAAGGAATAAGGAAGGAATTCCCGGTTGGCAAAGCCTCTGGCAAAAGCTAGTCTGATATTAAAATCTCTCTCGAACTACGTAACAATTTTCAATTCAATCTAACAGTCTAAAATCATAACGTAATTACTTACGTATAATTATTTAATCAGAGATGAAACACGTGTACTTTCTGTAACCAGACCGCTACAAAGATTTCTCAAGCTTATAAAAATAACAGGATAACGAGGTAGCTCGTAATGACGTCATTGAATCCAACCAGCACTTCTTTTCACTGTGAATAATAGCATTACAACTAGGTTCTTGTAAAATGTTTCTTGATATTGTGTATCTGCACTTTGTGTGAGGTGGTTTTATATCAATTTTAAAACTTGATTGCCTCGTTGGTCTAGTTGCCGCAAGCGCTACTGCTGACAGGAGGTCCTGGGTTCGATTCCCGGATGTGGGAAATGTGAAATTGGGTTTTTAGGGTTCCGTACCAAATTAGTAAAAACCCTTATGGTGTGACTCTGCCTGTCTGTCTGTCTGTCACAGCTGGATATCTCAAGAACTACTAATGCTATCAACTTGAAATTTGGAACAGTTTTAGATGACGTTTACCCACCTATTTTGCACATAAGAAAAAAAAAATATGTTTTACCCCCCCACTCCTTATCTCGAAAGTTTGCATAGAGTAAAATCTGATATTATTAGGTATTGAGAATAAGCGTTTTTGGTGACAATGCTGACGGACTTCAAGAATACCAATTAATGATGTGAATTCAAATTGAATAATTTGCGAAATTTTTGGACGAATGTGTTAAAAGAATTCTACAGTATTTAAAAATAATGATGATACGACCGCAAAGCGACACTAGGTCGGGCTTCAAAATAATACCGATAGAAAAAATTTTGTTAGATTTGATCAGGATAATCTTTTTTTTATATCCATGTTTCTAAGCGCTATAAAAACAAAATCAGGAAAAAGCGCAAAACCATAAATTGAAACTACAAACACAACTCCGAGCGTTTGAAACGCCCGTCTGCACCTTTTAATGTGCACGAGGCACACCTATGGCGGCACTCCTGTACACGCCCTTACCTTCGGCCATTCACCCCATCCAGGAATTTATTAACTGGACATAAATCACTTCAATACACTTCCAGGAGTAAAAACGTTACGTCACGCGATCGGTGATTCTGCTACCCTCTTTTTTGTTTTAGAGGGTCATGTTATCAGTAAGATGCCCCATGTTTCTTTTTTGTGGGCAAACCAATTTAGGTAATGGATAGGTTCATTTGTGGTTATTTTTAGGAAACTTTCTTTTATTTTTTTTGGAAAGTAGAAGTAATAAACTATTGAAATCATGTTGCATGACACAATTTTGTGAAATTTTATATTATGAACTTATTACGGGTTTTTCCATAAATAAATACTTTTAAAAATAAATAAAATAAAATTAATTTAATTCATTAAATGAATTTTATTTTATTTAAAGGCGTAGTTAACAAAGTAAAATTCTTTTGTTTTTAGATAGACAACATCATTTAGTATTTTATTTTATTCTTATTTATATTTTAACACCAATTTATCAAAATCGGTTGCTCTGCTAGACCGATTAATTTCTTCTTGACCGATGGTAAAAAACTGTTTCCCTCCGGTAACGCAAACTCATTAATTTTAGAAGTGGTCGTCAGAAATAAGTCGCGGTCTTTACTGAATAATTACGACCCTGATGGAGGGGAAATGGAAAAATACGAAGAAAATTCAAGACTCAACTATTTACTTTAATAATACTTCAAAATGGATTGTCAGTCACGTCGTAGTAACAACTGGTAGGTACCTTAGTTCTAGGACTTGTAAGGAATACTAAAGAATGAAAAGTGAATTTAAATGCTGCACAATTCAACTTAACTATTATAAAGAACGACACTTTTCATTTAATTTTTCAGACACCTAAACAAGCGTCTTTAATTTTTGAAGCAATTTTTTTTTTTTTGATTGAAGTGAAAACTTCTTTAGGTGCGCCTAAAGATTAAGCGATTTTTGGTAGGGGTAAATCTTACGGGTTCGCGTCACTACATCACCGCGACATCTCGACACCGCGACATGCTATGTATAGTTTTCGTTTCAATTTTCACTTCTGTCGGCAGTCTCCATGACTGCCACACACACACATGCATGACTGCATGCTGCATGATTTTTTTTATTACAATTGATAACTACTTAGCATTTGGTACTTAAGTACGGTGTGGTAACGATCATGAAATATTCTTTATTTGTGAAAAAAATCTATTTAAAATACTTTGCAAATCTATATCTATACTAGCGGATCCGACAGACGTTGTCCTGTCTGAAAGATCATAGCACCCGACAGTAGCACCACCTACCGGGTTCAATTATGTTTTCAAACCATCCAGGAACCCATTGAAATATACACTCAAAATTTCATCTAAATCGGTCCAGCCGTTGAGGAGGAGTTAGGTGACAAACACACGTACAGAAGATATATATATCTATATCTATATATATATATATATAAAGAAACGAAACGAAAGGCATGTGACTAAAAGAGTGATGAATATACATGTTGATGGATGGAGAGGCAGAGGAAGGCCAAAGAAAAGATGGATGGATTGTGTGAGGAATGATATGAAAGAGAAGGGAGTGAATGATAGCGTGAGGGTTGACAGGGGAGAATGGAAGAAGAAAACGTGTTGCGCCGACCCCAAGTAGTATGGGATAAGGGCAGGAAGATGATGATATAAATGAATCCCTATTTCCCTTGGTCATCGCATCACGCGTGAACGGATGAAACAATTTCGCTAATTCTTTTTTTGTTGTGAGGAGAAGGTTCTTATGACAAAAAAAAAATAAGAAAATTTCGCAAAAAATTGGAAAATTTCAGAAAAAACATTTTAACTTCACGCGTTTACATTAGAATATTCATAGCCAAGACAGGACATCGTCTGTCGGGTCAGCTAGTTAAGGTATATAAAAATTAATCCCTATTTCCCTTGGTCACGCCATAACTTGAGAAGGACTTCACCGATTTAATTCATCGTTTTTTTAAGTTTTCTAACACTATGTAGAATGTTCTGATCGAAAGAAAAATTAAGAAAATTGCGCAGAAAATTGGAAAATTTCAGAAAACGAATATTTCGCTTCGCGCGTTTACATTAGAATATTCATAGCTAAGACAGGAAAACGTCTGTCGGGTCAGCTAGTTATACATAATAAACGTACTTATGTGTTTATAACATACAGCAGACAATCGCTTGAAGTTTAAACAAAACCTTAATAATTATTCTTTCAACATTCACGGAATGATTACCTGAGATAAAACATAAATTCATTAAGTATTTACCGAACACCCGAACTCAATTAATAATAATTTAAAAACTTGGTAAATTCTGTTTCCACGAACATATTTTTATTTTAAGTGAATAACTTTTCTGCAACAAAATATTAGGGTCAATAAATATTGGATTAGCATAATCAGATAATTTGATATTCCCACTGCTGGGATACAGGTCTCTACCACGCGGGCCCAGTGCGGGTTGGTAGATGTCATATATCTTGGTTCTAGGACATGCCAGTTTCCTTCACCGTTTTGGGAGCAGTGGTGATGAAATTATTTACACTAAGTAAAGCGTCTGCCTGGGTTTGAACCCACGCCTTACAACTCGTAAGTCGGGGTCGTGGGCAAATTATTGCATCCCGTCATAACCGTCCCATACGCACACTGGGTGGGAATTGTTACAGGAAAACTATAATCTATACAGGGTGTAAGGGGAACGCTTCCGAAGCCAGAACGTAAATTATATACAACCTAAATGCAAACGGATACCAGTAATCTTTCGCTATAAATTGGTTATTTTGAAGACTTCATATTTCGTTAACACGCAATGGAAATCGAACAAAACGTGAGGTCACTGATCGCGCCAACGCGCAGCGCGGGCGCCGTGCACTCCATTATGGCCGAGTCAAGGGATTTATACGGAATTTACAGTACCACTTAGTCGCATTCGTAACCCACTATTGACTGGGCGGCGGGAATCGATTGGAGATTCCCGGCCACCGTAGGCGCGGGCTTGCGGAAGACGAGTAATGGGCAGCTCGCCGTCCGGTAAGGACCAGGCCCGGGTCGACGGCGCGTTGTGTTCCACGCGCGCCTCAAAGAGATGTCAGCAGTGACGGGGTCAATTGGGCCGATGCCGCCGGGGTCGCGGGTAGTTCGAAAGAGATACCGTGGCCCGGGCACGGGCAGCTGAAGGAACATGGGTGGGTTTTAGTCAGTAAAAGTCTGACACGCCCTCCCGCCTCTGCCCAGAGCGGGAGAAGTCATTTGATGATTTCCCATCCACAAAAAAAAAAAAAAAAAAAAAACCCACTATTGAACAGTAAAGCTGACAGACGCATTTTACGTACCTGTCTAAATCCTTTGCAACCTTATGATCCTCAACACATTCTGCACTTATTCTGCCCCGCATTTCATCAGCACTGTCACATTCTCAATCAAACACTCTTTCTTTCACATACGAGGACACTGTAGGTACACGTAGCACTAAAATCATAACAATAATAACTAAACGCAAAAAACTAACAAAACAGTATTAAATTCGGTTCAATAGTTGCGCGCGTTCGCTCACGAACAGAGTCGGAAAGGAACTAACTAGATTACTAGAACTAGAACATCAAACTCAAAGATCAAAGATGCCGCCTGCGTTCGCGGTGCGTTGCCATGCCGGCCGACAAACGATGCCGCCGCGCGTACGCCGCCATTTTGTTTCCCCCTTCACCGCCCCGTGCGTCCTCGCATCGACCGTGTATGTGTGTGGTAGGCAAATATTTCAATTTTGTTGCTGTGCAAAATTTGAATGAACGAATTAACAAAATTGCTTGTAAAGTAGGTACACTACATAACCACCTTTTTATACTTTTCTTTCCCAATCACAGTAGTTAGATTAATTCAAGCGATCGAGTAAAGGTTAGGAGGATAGGATCACAATATCATACGAGTAACACGCCGCCGCCCGCGCCGCTACCGCACGGAATAAATACTAACATGGGGTCGTCGGCCGCGCGGCTGTCGGCGAGCGCGCGCGCAGTTTGAACTCGAGGTTACGCGCGAGCGTCAGCTGATATTTATTTACGAATACATTGCATGCTAAAGTTGTAAAGAGAATAAGTGTGTTTAATCGCAAATAATGGTTTCATTTAACTGTTCCCACAGCATGGTGTACGAAAAATGCAAAAAAAAAAAAAAAAAAAATAGGTAAAATTGACAATTTTTTTTTTCAGATTTTTTTATGGTATCGTATCGAGAATCACCAGCCCTATCACCTGTTTTCGTTTTAGGGAGCGTTTCCCTTACACCCTATATAAAGTGCTATAAAAACAACTTTTAAAAAAAAAAAAAAACAACCGACTTCCAAAAAAAAACTACAAAGAGAAAAATAACTTTAATTTCGGAAGTCGGTGTCTTTGGATTATTTTAGTTTTTGCCACCGAGTTCCGAAATTAAAGTTATTTTTCACTTTGTAGTAGTTTTTTGGAAGTCGGTTGTTTTTTTTTTTAATGTAAAAAAGTTTTTTATTTTTCAATTTTTAGTGGGTCAGTCTGTAATTTATCTAAGTTACAATAGCCTAATGTCAATTGCTCATCACCTTTTACAAAATATTGCTTTTCCCGATACAAGGACGTTAATTGTTGAGGAGTTCTCCCAGTAAGGAACCAGGAGAACTAGAACTGATGGTGAAGTCACCATCAGCTTCTCTTCAACATATGTATTGTGACGAGCATAAACTGATTAGCAATAATCAAATCCGAACCCGTGAAATACGTATTATTGAGTAGTTCTGATGCCCATATGTGGTCTTCCTCATCAGTTCCACTTCATCAAATGCTGCTTTCTGGGAGCAAATACACGAGTTACTATAAAAAATACCGAAAACGCTATAGGTGTGCCTATAAAATTTGAAGGTTCCCCTCGATTTCTCTGGGATGCCATTACCAGATCCTGGTTTCCTTGTCATGGTACCACCCTTGGGATATCTCCTTTTCAACAAAAAAAGAATCATCAAAATCGGTTCATAAACGACGAAGTTATCCGCCAACACACAAAAAAAAATATACAGGTTGATTGGAAGATGGGTGTGAAGCTTTAAGGCGAAGATAGTACAGACAATTTAGAACCATTTAAGCCATAGTTGTCTCAGACGAAGTCTTACCATTTTTTTTTAACCTAAGTTTTAAGTTTTTTTTTCGGAAATTCCCAAAATTTTATGTAAACTGCATAATTATGGCCAAATTGAATGATAAATGAATTCATTTTTTATTTATTTAATTAAAGTAATGTGTAAGCAATCAAGTAAACCATGTTTTAGACTTCTGTGTCATTAGATATTTTTTTTACAGACATTTAAAGTTCAAAAATATTTCCCATAGTAAAAGTTGTTTGTTATCATGAGTACAATCATGTGTTTAAGTATCGGTCACTAAATACCAGTCACCCTATATACGAGTATATTATGTTACTTTCTTCTAGTATTAGGTACCTACTAACATAGATATTAGAAAAATTGTTACTAACACTATATGGATTCTGTCCGAAATCAATCAGTCTGCCTAACCTTTTCCCAACTATGTTTGGTTCAGCTTCCAGGCTAACTAGATGCAGCTGAATACCAGTATTTACTATGGACCGACTGCCTATTCAACCTCCACAACCCAGTAACTGGGTAATATGATACCCCTTGGTAAGGCTGGTTGTCAGACTTTCGGCCTTCTGACGCCCCGTAACGACTGTCAAAGATCCACGAATGACAGCCGGTACAAACGGCTTAATGTGCTTTCCGAGGCACGGAGGAGCCTCGGTATGTAAAGATGGTCACCCATCCACAGATCAACCCCGGCAAGCGTAGCTTAACTTGATGGATCGACCGTCTGTTATTACTTAGCGACGAGCTCCTCCGAGTCCGAAATAAATGGTATAGTATTATTATTAATACTGCCCAGTATTAATAATAATATACGAGTATACCATTTATTTCCACCACTGCTCTCAAATAAATAAAAATATTGGATTGAACGTTAAAAACCAGTAAACAGTTTTTTTTTTTTAAATAAATATTTAGTTTTAAATATTAAGAGGTATATAAGGTATATAATGCTTTTAGGAAACAGTATTTCAACTTTTTCGGAAGTTATGTTTTTAACTATTGTTTACGTTTAATGGATTTCGATAAATTTGGCACTCATTTGTAATTTATGTATGACATTATACAGCGTTCACTTGTCTGCATCATTATTCAGTTATACTCAACGGCAAAAACCAAACACCTTAGTAAGGGGGACTGATGTGGAAGAGGTCGTGAGTTCAAACTGTTACACAATTTGACGAGGTCACACTCGTTAATTTTTGTTTGTTTTTTAAGGGGTCAATGTAAATCAGGAACACTAAAAGATGCTTTCTGCATTGGTAGCAGACCTAGGAAAATGAACAAAAGAATTAATAATTTCTGATTTCAATATTTTGCCCCATCGCTCTCTAAAACCCAAACCTAGAGAGGACAAACTGTACAGATATAGTTTGGAGTAATCTTACTCGATGGCGTTTACGTTAACGTTAATTTATGTCAATTTGTATGGAATAATTGTGTTTTCCATTATAGTCACCAGACGGCTCTTATTCAGTTTTAGTACAAATTGAAGTTTTCATTAACGTGATCGAGTAAGTATAAAAACTCTTACTAAGGCCTCAGTTTCAGTATACATTGAAGTTTACGATCACGTGATCGAATAAGTCTACAAACTTGCACTAAGACACAGATGGGACGATACTCCGCAAAATCATTTAAATAAAAAGCGACTCTTGCTTTGACACAATAAAGTGCAATTCAGGTCGCACAGCGCTTCATTACCTACAGTTATATTTACCTATAAAATGGCTCTCTTTCTATCGCGTAACTCTTATACCTTCTGACTCGTTAGGGTTGTCTTCTTTTACGACGCGGCGCGTGAGTGAGTATCGAACTAACGTGCGAGTCGGCCATTGCGCGGCAGCCCACACTGAATTGAACCAGTGAGATGAGCCCGCCACGTACTTGTAGCTTTATAATAGGTCTTTACCTATGAAATTGCCGTTTTGTATGAAAAAATGTAAACGAATTTTTTTCATGCATTTTTTATTTGTATTAATCGAAGTAATCACCCATGCAATCAATGCATCTTTGCCAACGCAGTGGCAGTTTATTGATGCCCTTCTTAAAGAAATCAGCTGGACGGGAGGCAACAGATTCTTCAAAGGCATTTTGTACTGCCTCTCGGGTATTGAATTTTTTTCCCGCCAAGAAGTTATCCAAATTCTGGAAAAAGTAGTAGTCTGTAGGCGCACGGTCTGGTGAGTAGGGCGGATGACGGAGAGCTTCCAACCCCAGTTCTTGCAACTTGGAGACCGTCTGCTGTGCAGTATGAGGTCGCGCGTTGTCGTGCAGGAGCAACGGAGACGAGCGATTGACCAATGCTGGTTGGAGATGTGCCAGCTTCTCCATCATTGTGTTCAGTTCTTCACAGTACACATCTGAAGTAATGCTCACCCCGTTTGGTAAGAAGCTGTGATGAATCACACCGGCGCTAGACCACCAAACAGTGACCATCACTTTTCTAGGGGTAAGTTTTCGTTTAGGGCATTGTTTAGGCGCTGAACCAGGATCCAACCAACTTGCTGAGCGCTTGCGGTTATCAAACAGAATCCATTTTTCATCGCAGGTAACAATGCGGTTCAAAATTCCTTCATTTGTGTGTCTGTTGAGCAGTGCAAGGCACGTCTCGACGCGTACTTCGCGCTGGCGATCATTGAGTTCGTGGGGCACCCATTTGTCAAGCTTTTTTACCTTGCCAATTTGTTGCAAATGGACCAATATTGTTTTGACGCTAACGTCGAAAGCTGCTGCTAATTCAGCCGTAGATTGTGTATCATCAGCTTCCACAATCGCCTTTAATTCGTCATTGTCGACCAAAGTCTTCGGACGACCGCGAGGTTCATTTTACAGGTCGAAATTTCCAAAACGCAAGCGAGCAAACCAATAACAAGTGGTGCGTTGGTTTGTAGTGTTAGCTCCGTAAACGTCGTTGATGTTGCGTGCCGCTTGTGCCGCGTTGCTGCCACGACGGTACTCATATTCTATAATTACTCGAATTTTTAACGTATCCATGATGACGAAAAAGATTGAAATGCGATGAAAATGTAACACTAATCAATAAACAAATGACTTCTTTTGGAAAAAAAATCCATGTTTTTAAAATAAAATTAATTTGAAATTAGAATTCTTAGCCAAACAAAAATTATTTTGATTTGAAATGGCCAGTACTGCAGAACGGCAATTTCATAGGTAAAGACCTAATATCTAAACTGCGGAGTGTCCCATCTGTATTAATCTGTGACTAAGGCCTCAGATGCATGTATACATTCATCTGAGGCCTTAGTGCGAGTTTTTATGTTGGTTAGTGTGAGTGCATGTAGGTACATGCACGAAACAGTCTCATAATGTTTTATGTTAGGAATAGCTTCAAGTAGTAGTTGGTCTTAGATGAGACGAACCTGAAGGTAAATCTAGTCATTTAAATATGTCTTTCTAATCTACTTATTATAAATTCAAATACTCACATGGGCGACACTTATACGCGACCTCGACGTACTTGCTCTGCCTCGGACAGGGGTCCACGAGGCCTGCCATTGGCACAGTACTGAACTTGCACTGAGGTTTCTTTTGGCAAGCTTCCACCACCGTTTGCAATAATGAGTACTAGAAGAAAAAGATTTAAGTTAATCAATTTGAATATGCAAAAGATATATACGTACCGCACTATTTTTACCACAGTAGGGGAATTGACTTTTAATTATTTGGTCAGTTAATATGCGATCGTATTTTACCTATTGTTTGTTCTACAAGACGTATCTGACGAACAATTAAAGCCTGTTACGGTTAAATTCGCGATCACTGACCTAAGGAAATTAGTAACATATTCATCTGTACTTAGAAGGTTTAAAATTTATATCTCACCACTCTTTCCAACAATTAGCCGACGTCCGCACGGACGTAAAAATATCGCGGCGGGATTTTATCGCGCACTGGATTTTCAACTCTCGGTGTTGAGCCGAGCTTCGAGAATCCAACAGAGTGCATCCCAGAGCGTCGAAAAAACACACTGTTGAATTTTCAACTCTCGGCGCTAAGAATAGTGTTGAAAATCCAGTGCGCTTAAAAAAAATCGCCGCGATATTTTTCGTCCGTGCGAACGTCGGCTTACTTGTTTGATAACATTATTCAATTTCAATTGAAAAAACATTGATGAAAATAGAGTTTGTCAAATAAAAACTTTTTTACAAAAAAATCTAACCGACTTCCAAAAAGAACACTACAAAGTAAAAATAACTTTAATTTCGGAAGTCTGGTTAAATGTATTTTCGTTTTTTGCCACCGACTTCCGAAATTAAAGTTATTTTTCACTTTGTAGTGGTTTTTGGAAATCAGTTGTATTTTTTTTTGTAAAAAAGTTTTTATTTTTCTCTTTTTAGTTGTGGTACCTACTCCGCACAAATTCTAATACCACTACCTGCAAAACAAACTAGAACATCATCCCTACAAAAGTGGGGAAAAATACGTATTATTGAAGCTAACTCAAAAACTAACCCAACCAAAGTTAATCAATTTTATATGGGACTAACTATGAGGACTATGACTATAACCCTCTCGAATGAAACAAACATTTTTAAAATCGGACGACTCTGTAAAAAGTTATGCGTGGTCAAAAAAAAAAAAACTCAGTTAATTAATCTTTATTTTCAAATGAAAAACTTCTTTAAAGTGATTTGAAATTAGAACTCCGGGTTTCAGTATTCAAATAGTCAAATCAAAGCACTCAAATAAAAAATGTGTAAGTGGCGTATTCATGTTAGTACGTTTTCTAATCAATTTGTTTACATTTTCATCAGATACCAACCTGCTAATAATAACCTGCTAATGCTAGTGCATGTAATAACATGCACTAGCTACCAGCATTAAAAAAAGCAATTGAAATTGAAACCTTAGGTCAATCTCCACCAAGCGGAAAAATCCTCGCGGATGCTCGAGCAATGATTAAATTGCACTGAATAAATAACTGTATCAATACTTAATGACTTTAAGTATAAAATTCTACGCAGATGAACTCCATACTTATATTAATGTATTGTTTAACAGTTGTTTAACTCAAACAAATAATAAAAACAGTTCTGTCATAAATGTTAAGTTGTGCCATAGTTTGTCACTATAGCTATAATATTACGGTATTTCTAAATTCTTCTTCTTCTTCGCTTCGCTTTTGACAAAGCGATCGTGGTCACGTTGAACTGTGTCCAATCGCAGGTGTAGCCGTTGCCCGCTTCACGATTTCTAAATTATCACCTCTAAAATATTGAGGAATCATCGACCCAAAAAAGCATAAATCTCTAAAAAATATTCAAAGGAAATAAATTATCCTTTCCCTAAAGGAAACGACATACATCATCAACTTTAGGAAGTATTCCTAAGAAAATATCGCTTTAAGTGCCAAAGAGGATCTAATGTTTCCTATTAAAGTCATCTTTCATTTTTTATGTCAAACGGGCTATTGACCCACCTGATGTTAAGTGCCTGTAGACCTCCGTAATTTCGGCACCTTTGCAAATAAGGTTTTTTGTATAGACTCACCCTGAATTTTCAAGGCCACTTTTTATGTTAAGTCTACGGATTGATATATTAATTTTAGATGCAGCGTATATCAAGTTTCAGGCGAGATACTATACATATTGACATTGGGATTAATGATATTGGTGAGATATATTCAACTAGCTGCACCCCACAGCTTCACCCGCGTAAACCGGGATAAAAATTAGCCTATGTGTTAATCCAGGGTATAAGCTATTTACATACCAAATTTCATCCGAATCGGTCCAGCCGTTTGAGCGTGAAGAAGTAACAAACGTACAAACACACACACACACACTCCGAAACTATCGCCTTTATAATATTAGTGTGATTTGCTTAGGTAATGAAATGCGTCTTTGATACGGAATTGTGTAGTTTTATTCATTTAAAACTGAAATTAATTTTAAAAAGTCTAACAAGAGCATTTTTAGCAGTTAATGTGAGATCCTATAACATAATAAATCAGGCGTTAAAAGATAAAGTTATGTAATAAAATTTTAATCCCGCAATTTAAAAAAAAAAATCAAATACAATTAAACATAAAGGAGATGTTACATTTGTTCACAGTCCGCATACACACCGCATGCAAGCTGACACTATACATTACCTAATTAGAATTCAGACTGCACCAGCCAATCAGAATGCGTTATATGACCAAACCAATGAATCGTGGGTCGGCTACAATGCAATGCGAACAGAGAGTGTAATCGAATCCTAATGTTTCAATAAGGGGTTTGTACTTGATAACTGAATGGAATCCCTGAACGGCTCTGTTGAAACCACTATACTGCATTATTTGGAAATTGAGAATCTCTATCAGGAAATGAGAGAATGCTAAGATCGAAGCATTTTAGGCCATGCATTGGTTTGACACACAAGCCATTGGTTTTAAATATACAGGGTGAAATTCATGGGCAATATTTTAAGGGGTCATTTTACTCATCATTATGAACAACTTTTAATATGGGAACAAACCCAAAATTGCGAAAAAAATTAGCTGTTTCCTACATTTTGACGAATTTTGCGAGCGTAATGGTATGCAACATCAGATTTTTTTTTTCTCGATTTCAGGTTTGTGTGATACAGATATCCGTGTCTTGTTGTTTTGTACGCACGGCTACAGATCAAGCTGTAAATGTCTAGTATAAGCTGATCTCGCATTGTATAGGATTTCCGTACAATGAGTTGTCAGTGTAAACTTGAAATGTATAGCTTGATATGTAGCCGGTTTATGTATCATGAATCTTGTGTGTGTATAATAAATATTATTCTTATTCTTTAATGGACGGCATTCTTAACAGAATTGGAACCATAACTTTACACAAACATCATCATTTGCTTAGCCATTTATTTACCTTGTGCCTTTACAGATACGTCAATCAATCTTCCATGCCGTTTCCCAGCTATGTTTGGATTGGTTTCTAGGCTAACCGGACGCAGCTGAATACCAGTACTTTACATGGAGCGACTGCCTATCAGACCTCTACAACCCAGGTAATGGATAATACGACACCCCTTGGTAAGACTACTTGTCAGACTTTCGGGCTGCTGATAACCCGTAACTTCTGACGAAGATCCACGAATGACAGCCGGGACCAACGGCTTAACGTGCTTTCCGAGGCACGGAGGAGTCTCAGTTTGTAGCAGATAGGCAATCGCTCCATGCATGACACTGGTATTCAGCTGCAACCGGTTCGACTGGAAGCCGACCCCAACATATGTGGGAAAAGGCTAGGCAGACTGATTTTTGATTATATACCAACATAAAATAAAATTACCAACCTGCATAGCGTTAGGTCTTTTACAGTTCTTGCCCTCTTCAACTTCCTCATTGCTCAAAGCAGGACATCCCTGTTCTTCACCAGCCTTCCCATACTGAGCTACTTGTATGCTGATGGTGGTGCCTCTGGGACACGCTAGGGATACTGTCTCGTCGTTGCAAACTGCCCGTTGTATGACCTTGAGAGTATCCAGGAGGAGTGCTGTAACAAATAGAAAATGTTTTGTTACAACACGTTTCGAGAAATAAAAAATAAACAAGGACGTGGAATTTTTCTGATCTTTGTGTATATTTACATGATGACCATTTGCAAAAATATTGCAGATAAATTAATCTGGCTTGGTGTAATTCTACAATCGCTTCGCTTAAAAAGTTCCTTTGTAAAGGAGTGTAAAGAGGCTTTTTTTTTTCTGGTGAATTATTCACAAACCTTATTTTAGGTTGGGGAAAAAGTCTTTTCGCATTATAGTATGTATGAACTTAAAATAAAATCTCTTTGGCTATACTATTTGTATCTGGCTGGTTTTGGTATAATTGAAAGTTTAAATTTTAAAGAACATAATTCCAAATTTAAATTAGGAAAATGTGTGATTTTCATTTGTTTTTCTTACTGTCAAGATGAGTGAATCTAATGAAGAAATTCGATACATTTTAAAATTTTACTACAAAAAAGGTAAAAATGCAACGCAAGCCGCGAAAAAAATTTGCGATGTTTATGGACCCAGTGCAGTGTCTGTGAGAGTAGCACAAATTTGGTTTAAGCGTTTTCAATCCGGAAATTTTGATGTCAAAAATGCACGTCGCTCTGGTCGCCCTATTACGGATAAAACGGATGGCATTTTTTAAAAAGTGGAGCAAGATCGGCATATCAGTAGTTACGACATAGCTGAAGAACTGGGAATTAAGCACAAAACGCTTTTGGCGTATTTGAAAAAAACTGGTTACACAAAAAAGCTCGATATTTGGGTATCTCACGAGCTCACTGAAAGAAACTTAATGAGCCGTGTACTCATTTGTGATTCTTTATCATGACGTAATGAAACCGAACCATTTTTGAAGAAGCTGATAACTGGTGATGAAAAGTGGATCACGTACGACAAGAACGTGCGAAAAAGGTCGTGGTCAAAGGCCGGTCAGGCTTCACAGACTGTGGCGAAACCCGGGTTAACTCGCAACAAGGTGATGCTGTGTGTGTGGTGGGATTGGAAGGGCATTATTCATTATGAGCTGTTACCACCAGGCAGGACCATCGATTCTAAACTCTACTGCGAATAACTGATGAGATTAAAGCAAGAAGTTGAGAGAAAGCGGCCGGAATTAATCAACATAAGGGATGTGGTTTTTCATCATGATAACGCTAGACCTCACACATCTTTAGTCACTCAGCAAAAATTAAGAGGGTTTGGCTGGGAGGTGTTAATGCATCCGCCGTATAGTCCTGACCTTGCACCTTCAGATTTCCACCTGTTTCAGTCTCTTCAGAATTCTTTAGGCATTGTCAGGTTAACATCACGAGAGGACTGCCAAAACCACTTGTCGCGGTATTTTGATCAGAAGTCCCAAAACTTCTATAGCAATGGCATCATGTCCCTACTTACAAGATGGCAAAAAGTTATCAAACAAAATGGTACGTACCTACATACTTTAGATAAATGTAAATAATGTATATTAAAAAATGTTTTGAATTTTCTTAAAAAATGCGAAGAAACTTTTTCCCCAACCTATTACATTACGTTAAACAGGTGAATTACAATCTTTTTATGGCAACAAAATTCGGAATACGAAAATAAATTCTGAGAAACTTGCGTAGGTGGGTGTCACAGAACCCACATACTGGAATTTCCTCAAAACGTAAAACAAAGTTACACTGAACTGACAACCGTAGGCCATTCGCACAAATCTCAATATACTTCAGGTGTTCGCTCCATAAACAAGGCAATACAAAACTGGGTATACCTAATACAGAAAATCCAGGCTTATTTCTTCTAAATTTATACCAGCACAAATTAGGGCAGTACTCAACGACATGTGGAAAAAGAGACACGTGATTCAGAAATATAATCATCGTCTTGATAAACAAGAGAAAACAAATCAGAACCTTCAAGACACTGATTGCGTCACCCTTGGGAAGACGTTGATACTCTAATGACATATGTTTTGTTCAGATTGGCTTCGGAACTTTCACAGTTGAAGTTTTGATGCTTATACATAAGTTGCTCGGTTGCTGTCGCGTTCGTTAGTTTTATCATTCGGAAAAAGCAATTTCGGAGGACGATCAAGTGTTAAGGTTAATTCTTTGCCTTTTAACCTTGTTTAACAAAATATCTGTTCTGCAATTAGTATTGGATAATTCTTAGAAAACCCTTTAATGGCTACAGTCTTAGAATAAAAAACTGTTTATTCACGTGATAGTGATGCAAATACAAAAAATTGTTTTTTTTAACTTATGCCCAAAAATAAAAACAAGTGGGTCTTCATAATTTCGTTAGTTTTGTTCGTGAAGGCTCATCAAGATTCAAAAGTTAATTATTTGACTTTTGTGAAACCGTGGAAAGTTCGAAATCACTGCTTGCTATTGCAGCCATATTTTTGACCCCGAACGAATCCTTAATTTTCTTTTACCTACATGGGTCGTGCATTAAAAAAAATTCTCGATTTTTTATATCAATTTGAAACTGACTAATTTTATACTGATCTCGATTCAAATCTAGTTTTAAATCGAGATTCATGGCTGTCTCATTTATGAATAACTGTATGACCTACATTTTTACAGTATTTTTACCTCACGAAGTAATATGCGCTTTATATGGGGTACAAACACGCTGTAAATGTGTGCGTAAACACGAGTAGATTCAGCACGTAACACACAAACGTACATACACACATACAGTTCCAACAGACTGCACCATTGTCTCGGACGGTACTGAGAGCTTCTGCGCTTACACACACATTCACAGCCTGCACCCTAATTGCTTAACACACTATCTATCGGAGTTGGTTTCATTTTGATGGTTCAACAACATTCATTGCGTTATTTAAGTTGTCGAGCAGACAAATTTTTGGAACATATGAAGCAATGGACTAGCAATTTGTTTCAAAATGAAACCAACTCCGATTGATAATGTGTTACGCAATTAGGGTGCTGTTTGTACACTTGGTAAACATAAGAAGTAGTGTTGCTTCAGGAGATAAAAATACCGTAGCAGCTTTAACACAAAAACCTTCCCTTTGCCAAGCTACAATGAAAAAAAAAAACTTATTAGGTCAACATTTAATTAGGTTCACTTTGAATGATGACACTTTTCATATAAAAAGCTTGCGTGTTAACTGTAGAGATTATAGTAATTAGGCAAATAATGTACGCGACACACCCTGTATTATTAATGTTAACATACACGATGCTACAAAAACTACGGTTCATTTAGGTCCGGTACCTGCCATCTATGTATGTCAATCTGCCCAGCCTTATTCCAACTTTGTTGGGGTTGGCTTCCAGTCTAACTGGATGCAGCTGAATATCAGTATTTTACATGGAGCGACTGCCTATCTGACACCCACAACCCAGTAACTGGGTAATACTGGTCGTCAGACTTTCGGGTTTCTGACGACCCGTAACGACTGTCAAAGATCCACGAATGACAGCTGGGACCAACGGCTTAATGTGCTTCCCGAGGCACGGAGGAGTCTCGGTATGTAAAAATGGTCACCCATCCATTGACCAACCCCAGCAAGCGTAGCTTAACCTGATGGATTGACCCGTGCGGCTGTTATTATGCCTATATATACCTGCTATCTATGTATGTATGTAGGTTTAAACAAAAACGAATCGTATTTTTTTCTTAATATTTTAATTTCCTCTCCTTGCTGATTTCCTTTCGAGAACTGTTTGTGCCGCTGCATGATGACCTTCATCCGTCCTAATAACATAGAATGGTGAGAATTTACTCCAAGTATTTTGTCTGTGTGGGTGTGGTACCTGTATGTTTTATGTTTGAACAATTTATAGTATTTATTAATATTTTGTTTGTTTCAGTCCGGTATTAGCCGAACAAGATCTACATTGTGTTCATCTGTATCAATCGAAGAATTTTGTTTGTGTTTAAGAGCGTTAGCTCCGGCGGTATTATGGCATTTCATACAAACTTTCAAGTCCTTTTTTATCGAAATGAATGAACCGATTTTAGACCTATGTATCCTTTTTCTTTTTTTTTGTGGTTGGGAAATCATCAAATGACTTCTCCCGCTCTGGGCAGAGCGGGAGAGCGTGTCAGACTTTTACTGACTAAAACCCACCCATGCTCCTTCAACTGCCCGTGCCAGGGCCACGGTATCTCTTTTGAACTACCCGCGACCCCGGAGACCTATGTATCCTGCTTATGCGTATAAAGTTTCATTAAAATCGGTTCATTCATTTCGATGCCGTACCGAGCCAACGCTCTTAAGTTGTAGTTTTTTAAATCTTTCAATATATTTTTTTATCATGCGCTTCTTGCTTTTCCAACTCATTTTAGATATTGTCAGAATAGTTGACATCGGCTTGGCTTGCCATTTAATACAAATACACACATCAAAAGTGTCTAGGGATCAAGCATTTTTATGCGGATTTCTTGAGATTGAGATGTGGCTTTGTAATAAATTTATGATTTTATAAATTTATATGGATCCTTTTTGGTGCATTTCATAATTTGAATCAGGAACTGTGAATCAAATTCGAGTAAAAGATGAAAATCAGCTGTCAATATTTTCCCTATAAAAACATACAACGCATTGAAGACATTATTAGTGCTACTGTTTCCCTACTACTGATTAAAACCAACGTTATTATGGAGCGGCGACGTCATTTAAGCAGGGAAGAAATGCTCAGAGCCGTGGGAATGATAGAAGCTGGTTCCCGGCAACGTACTGTGGCTTTAGCTCTGAATACAAGTCAGAGTGTTATCAGTCGACTTTGGACACGTTACCGAAGCACTGGTACCGTGGCTGAGCGCCATGGAGGACGGTATCGCTGCACCACACGGAGACAAGACCGATACATTCAAATCTTAACTCGAAGAGCTCCAACTATAACCGCCATGATGTTAGCCGTGAGGCTTCATCACTCTTCAGGGAACTTAATTAGCGACCAAACAGTCAGAAACCGCTTGCATGAAGTGAACCTTCATTCCCGAAGACCGCTACGTGTACCACCTATAGCAAAGCACAATCGTAGGATTCGATATCAATGGGCTCTTGAACACAGAAATTGGGCAGAAGAACAATGGCGTTTCGTGTGCTTTTCTGATGAGTCTCGTTTTGGTATGAGACCGGATACAAGACGTATACGACACTGGAGAACCCCTGGACGCCAACAGCGATTAAAATCCTGCCAGGAAGTCCATCCTTATAGTGGTGGAACCATCATGGTATGGGCGGGTATTTGGATCGGCGGAAGAACTGAGTTGATTTGGATCAGAGGTAACCTCAACGCTCAAATTTATGCTGAGACGATTGTATCAGACGTCATCGTTCCTCTACAAGTGCAAATCGGTCCCTTATTTCAGTTAATGCATGATAATGCACGACCGCACACCGCAAGAGTTGTAAGACAGACTCTCGCCGCAGCTAACATCAATGTCCTGCCCTGGCCTGCTCAGTCGCCAGACTTGAACCCGATTGAGCATGCATGGGATATGCTACAGAGAAGAGCTCTGCCGAATATGGAGGGTATCCAGTCGCAAGAAGACCTTTTTTTGTTGTTGCAACGAACATGGGCGGCCATTCCACAGCGTGATTTGGATGAACTCATTTTGAGTATGCCAAACCGATGTTCTTGTGTTGTTAGTGTTCGCGGTAGAAACACGGATTATTAATTGTTTAAGTTACCCAATAAAATTTTAAAGAAAACTGTTATTTCAGTCTTTTTTTCGAACTTTAATGTTAGTGGTTCAAATGTCAAAAATCCCTTTATTAGGAAAATGGCAAATTTCTTTATTAATGCAAAGGTGACTTGGTTTATCGTTACTGTGACAAACGAAAACACTTTATTTGATGAATCCTTAAAGAAAATTTTAATTAATATCAATCAGGAGAAAAGTTATTGCAAAAATATATGTTGATCCCTAGACACTTTTGATGTGTGTAGAATAGAATAGAATTCGTAATATTTTCTGTTATATTCGTAGGTACCTAAAAGCTGCTAACTGCCCTATTGTTATCACGTTCTCGAAAACAGCTGTAACGATTTCGATGAAACTTGCAATACAGGGGTTTACGGTGGCGAAAAATTGATCTAGCTAGGTCTCATACCTACCTGGGAAAATTAAAAAAAAAAAGTTTTCTCTATTTTCACCCGAGCAGAATTCAGTCGCCCAGCTACTGATAAAAATATGTCAATGGTAACATGAATGGAGACTCATTGAAAGCTACTAATTTTAAATGATTTCTCGAAACCGTTCAGCCTTTGAATCAATCAATATGCCTAGCCTTTTCCCAACTATGTTAGGGTCGGCTTCCAGTCTAACCGGATGCAGCTGAATACCAGTATTTCACATGGAGCGACTACCTATTTGACCTCCACAACCCAGTAACTGGGTAATACGATACCCCTTCGTAGAGTGGTTGTCAGACTTTCGGGCTTCTGACGACCCGTAACGACTGTCAAAGATCCACGAATGACAGCCGGGACCAACGGCTTAACGTGCTTTCCGAGGCACGGAGGAGTCTCGGTGGAGTCACCGTGCAGCCTTTGAATACTATTTCTAAATGGATCAAAGAGTCATCAAGTTGGCCCTATAAAAACAAAAGTGACTGTTCTGTTCATTATTTTAAGAATATCTTATTTATTTATTTTTATAATGCGGAATGGGCCTGCTCTTAACCTCGGTCTCGCCTGATGGAAAGCGATGGATGAGGTTTATGATGAAATGAGCGTGCCCAGACGATGCCTATTCACTCTTGCTTTGAAGGCTGATAGGTTATATGTATAAGGTCTATCTATTCATACACGAAATCTCATCACCATAATCATGGGGTCATTGTACTCATCGTTATGAACAACTTTTACTATGGGACCAAACCTGAATTCGCGAAAAAAAAATCTGCTGTTCCCTAAACTTTATGTTTGCATAACTCGTCAAAATCAAAGGAACAACCGGTAGGAACAACAAATTTTTTTTCACGATTTCAGGTTTGGTCTCATAGTAAAAGTTGTCATATAATGATGATTTTATTGACCCCTTATGAGATTTCTTGTTTTAATAGACAGAACTTATATGTGGAAGGAAACACAGACGCTGGCAGGGACTTCCATACTTTGGCCGTGCGCATAATAAATGTGAAGGAGAAGCGCTGAGTACGACTGGTTGGGATATCAACCAAGTGCGGATGGTATCCTGCTATGTTTACGTAATTTACCAAAATCGGTCGGTAAATAAAATTACGAGCACAATTTTGTGAAAAGTATAAAACCATAATAAAATATAGAAAATGAAATGCATAAAACCGTAATATAGAGGAGCTCGTGTCTATGTAATAACAGCCGCACAGGTCGATCCATCAGGTTAAGCTACGCTTGCCGGGGTTGGTCAGTGGATGGGTGACCATCTTTACATACCGAGAGTCCTCCGTGTCTCGGAAAGCACGTTAAGCCGTTGGTCCAGGCTGTCATTCGTGTATTTTTGACAGTCGTTACGGGTCGTCAGAAGCCCGAAAGTCTGACCACCAGTCTTACCAAGGGGTATCGTATTACCCAGTTACTGGGTTGTGGAGGACAGATAGACAGTCGCTCCATGTAAAATATTAGTATTCAGCTGCATCCGGTTAGACTGGAAGCCGACCCCAACATAGTTGGGAAAAAGCTTGGCAGGTTGATTGATCAAACCGTAATATAAAAACACGGTTTTCTCATTGAAGAATGAAGCTAGACAAACATCCCGTACCTAATGTTATAAGTTGTCAATAGATGTTAGTGACACGTGTCGGAATGTGGTTTCAAGTTGGTTGCGAAAATAAAAACATGAAAAAGTAAAATACTGGAAATAGATTATTCTATTTCCAGTATTTTACTTTTTCATGTTTCACACTTTCATCACTGAAATAGTACCTAGTACCTACCAGACAGTACCCAATACATAGTTAATGTATTGCCAACATTTATTTTGGTAGACTGAACGCCTACAGTAAATTTCTTAGGTGTGAAAAGTGTAATGCTTTATTGAGGCACAATTTATTGGCTACTAAAGGGAGTATTTGTTTTATTCCCCCAAAAAGACGGTTTGTTTTCAGATGTTATTTATTGTCATCATGCTTTTTTCCAACTATTTTGGGGTCGGCTTCCAGTCTAACCGGATGCAGCTGAATACCAGTATTATACATGAAGCGACTGCCTATACCTCCACAACCCAGTTACTGGGTAATACGATACCCCTTGGTAAGACTGGTTGTCAGACTTTCGGGCTTCTGACTACCCGTGACGACTGTCAAAGATCCACGAATGACAGCTGGAACCAACAGCTTCACGTACTTTCCGAGGTACGGAGGGGTCTCAGTATATAAAGATGGTCACCCATGCACGGATCAACTGCGGCAAGCGTAGCTTAACCTGATCGATCGTGTTCCTTCAGTTGCCCGTGCCAGGGCCACGGTATCTCTTTCGAACTACCCGCGACCCCGGCGGCATCGGCCGTATTGGACCCCGTCACTGCTGACATCTCTTTGAGGCGCGCGTGGAACACAACGCGCCGTCGACCCGGGACCTGGTCCTTACCGGACGGCAAGCTGCCCATTACTCGTCGTCCGCAAGCCCGCGCCTAAGGTGGCCGGGAATCGGCGATAGATTCCCGCCGCCCAGGGCATCTCCTGCGGCGCCTAGGGGCGCGAGGGCGCGGCAGTTGCCTCTCCCTCACGCGTTCCGCCTCCTTCTTTGCGAGCATTACTGCTTTGCAGAAGAAGGTGACGGCCTCCCATGCACTCTCGCTCCGCAGCATGGCCTGGACCAGGTTTGGACGCGAGAGATCGCCGCCGCCGATCGCCTCCGTGAGAACACGGCGGTGCTCCGCCCAAGCCGGGCAGACCTCCACTGTATGCTCCACCGTGTCCTCCGGGCGATCCACACAATGGTGACACCCGGGCGTTTCCTCCCGCCTTATCCGAAACATGAACCTCCCGAAACAACCGTGACCGGTGAGGACCTGCGTCAGGCGGAAGGTGAGGACGCCGTGGCGCCTCTGCAATCACCCCTCAAAGAGGGGACTTATCGCCGCAATTGTGGCGTGCCCAGATCGATCTACCCTTGTGGCTTTATGTAGGTACCTACTGCCAAACATTTTTAATTTTAAATCTAATTTATTTCAATGAAAACCTTCGGTACCTATTTACCGCTGGACTAAAAATACTACAACAAACAAATTGGTAAAGTCGATTAATCTTTAGTTTATTAAACTTTAATTATTAATCAAAATATTTAATTAAAATTGGATTTGAAGAATGTTAACTAAAAACAGCCACAAACAGCAAATTGGCTAAAAATCTGTTTTTCTAATCATTTTGCGTCAATTTTAACGGTACTATCTGTAAAAGTGACAGTTTTAAAGAAGTTTTGTTGCTGACACAAAACTAAACTAATTTATTCATTCTGACTACAAAATTTATTAAATTTTATGTCGAAAACATGCTTGCTATTACGAGAACTAATAACTCATTAAATGTGTGTACCCTCTATCTCCTCTTCATGATAGGGAGATAGTACAAGCGTGACATTCCTCTTTGCCATTCCTACATGCAACTGCGTATACATTAATCCAAATGGCTACGTTAATATGATGGGTATGGTACAGCATAGTAAGTATGATTCGCGCTAGCGGCTTAAGTGTCTCTAGGGCATTAACAGCTCGATTACGGCACATGAAGTTACGTCTGATTAGCGCCGGCAGCTTAAGTGTCTAGGGCATTAACATCTTAAAGATCGAACGCAGTTGCAATGCAGACATGGCGACGACGTACTATCTCTAATTACCAAGAAAGGGATTGGTATAGTTTTTAAGTGCCACATAATCAGCCTTTAGTATTCTCTCTGCTGGGACAAGCCTCCTCTCTGTGAGAGGTAGTAGGCCGTAATCCACCACGGGGGCCCAGTGCGGGTTGGTGAATGTCATTATTTATTTGAGCTTTTGTTTTTAGAAAATGCCGGTTTCCTCACGATGTTTTCCTTCACCGTTTTGATTTTGTGTAAATTATTTCATGTAAAAATGAGTGAATATTACTCGGTTCAGACGGATGTTAGGTTATGTTACTGCATATAAAGTTTTGTTCGTCATATCATTCTGATTAACAATGTTTGATTTAAGGCCGCGAAAAAAATTTTTTTTTTTTTTATAACAATGAATGTTCTGACTGTACATTATTCGTCTAAAAACTACGGTTAGACACTCACTAGTAATGAATTCGGGAGTTTAGCACCACTTAAATATTAATTAATATTGAGATGCATTCGAATGAACTGATAATTTTGAGAACGATAATGTTGTTTCTGTTACCATTATAAAATGGTGTCATTCTTACATTACATGCACCTAGCTTAATCGGGTGTCGAGACCTCGACGATGTCGGTAGTTTATGTTCCATGTGACAGGCAGAGTATCGGCAATCTGACATACTTCCATGCACTTAAAAGCTATTATTATCGCGAGGCTTTCGATACAAAGTTTTTCCTGTACAGTTAAAGGTTTAAGAAGGTTATTTTAAATGAAGTCTTCTTTTCAATTTTAGAGAGCGTGAGCTTTTAAAATAAGACTTGAAGTCAGGTTTCAATATTTAGCAAATTAACTTGCCACTTAACAGAATATATATTGAAGCATGGTTTAGCTCGGTGTGTAAGTAAAATGGCGTTATGGCTGTCTAGTTTGACGCGCGAGATAGAAGACACTCACGCGCACCGGAATTTAATCGCGCTTCGTTTAAATGTAGATTTTTGACAAAATTCTATACATAAACAAATTTTTAGCTTAATAAGTTCTTAACATATTTAAATACCTTAGATTTAAAGCAAATTTTCTTGCACAATAAGGAACTGTTTACCTACAATCGTATAAAGCAGAAAATAGACGGTGCAACAGATTTTTTTCTATCGAAAAAATTTCAAGTAATCGTGTTTCGGCTTTAATACAGCAGTAGGCAATATAGTCAAATAACACATATGGAAAATCCAATTGATTTAACCATATACATTTGGTTCTAAAGAAATTTTAAAAACACAAAATTATCTATGTATCCCTTAAAATTGTCCGTAAATTCAATTCACAACTTATTCTTTGAGAGATGTATGAAAAGGCTTATATTATTATAACACAGCAAACTGGCGTCGTGTGTTAATTAATTTCCCTGCATGTACAGTCAACAAAAGAGATATCTAGGCAGGGTATACTAACTAATATTTGTATGTGTATTGCTTCATGTATAATTTTATATATAGGGTGACTGGTAATTAGTGACCGATACACATGATTATACTCATGATAACAAACAACTTTTACTATGGGACCAAACCTGAGATCGCGAAAAAAAAATCAATTGCCCCATACATTCATGTTCGCATAACTCGTCAAAATGTAGGGAGCAGCAGATTTTTTTTTCGCAATTAAAACTATGAAAATAAAATAAAACTATGTATTTGACATAATTTTAACCATAAAAATCATCAATACATTTTTCTAAGTTCAATTTCCTGCGGATTCGTCTGAATTCCGAAATCAGACCAAGCCGGAGGAAATCTAACTTACAGAATAAGTAATTTTTATGATTAAAATTATGTAAATACATAGTTCTTATGGTCGCGAATTATAAATTGATTAATGTGTTTCTCACAAAACTTTTTCAATTTATTTCAATTTAAGGTGATTGCGCTGTGGTAGCCCGCGAAATTCAAATTTTATTGTGTTTTATGCAATTTGCAGGTCAGTGTATGTTGTATAACATTAAATTGAAACAAATAGAAAAAGTTTTCAGAGAAACACATCTGCCAATCTTTATTTATAAAAGAAATACTAGAAGAATAATGCTTGAAAACTGAAGTACTGAGCTATAAATATCATAAAATAAAACCTAAAAGTGTACTAGAACCATCCAGGATCGAGGCTTGAGTCTTGAAAATTCTAGAAACTTCAAGTAAGAAACTTAAACTTTAAGCCTAAGAGAAGTTTGTGAACCCACTCAAAACTTTAACACTCGCTGATTCATAATTAACAATGAAAGATGCTCCTTTACATGTGATTAATTTTTGTAACTTTATTTTTAAAAGTTTTGATACTATTTTAACTTTGTAACGAAGACGATGTTCAAAATGAGAGTTATAACTTAGTATTAAAATTTAAGTAATTTATGTAAGCTGAGACTTTCGTAAAGAATTACGTAATCTGATGACCAACTAATTATAATAAATTCGACGTAACCAATCACACGACGATCGTCGCAGCAGAATAGCAGCTGGATGAGAGTTGCTGAGAATCGAGCTGAATTGCACGCAATAAAGAAGATGACTAAAAATTTTTCTTTAATCCGTCAAGTACATTATGAAAAAATATTGGACACGTATTTTTTTCTTTTTTTACGTAATTAAAAGATTACGGCGATACATTGAGTTAAAATATGGCATGACGTCACGACTAGCTAGATTTTATACGTAGAAGTGACGTAGTAAGCCTCCACTTCCCAACTTTAGTGCGTGTTATATAAGTATTCTTTTATTAATATGATAAAGCAAAAAATACGTGTCTACTGTTTTTTTTATTATCTGACTAAATACAATTTTTTTTTTTATTTACCCAGGCATCATTCCTATTAGAGAGGCCAATATCCAGCAGTGGACTGCTGTAGGTTGATAATGATGATGATTGTGATGAACAGATCTCAGGCTTTGGTAAATTAAGTACTACTCTACATTTGAGATAATAATATCCGATCCAGAGATGCAAAAAAACCATACCACCTTCCCACACAATTCTTTCACATTTTCTTTTTTCCCAGCCGATAACTACGACTTTCTTTGCTATCTTCAGTAAGTTCATACAACTTTTCGTAAAAGTCTCTGTTAAACAATTTCACAATTTTTGTCAATCAATCAATCTGTCTACACTTTTCCCAACCATTTAGGAGTCGGCTTCCAGTCTAACCGGATGCAGCTGAATACCAATATATTACATGGACCGACTGCCTTTCGAACCTCCATAACCCAAGACTGGTTGGTAAGACTACTTGTTTAAAATTTTTGGGCTTCTGAATACCCAAAACGACTTTAACAGTCGTCGCCGGCTGTCATTCGTAGCTGATCTTTAACAGATCAGCTTCGAATGACAGCCGGGACCAACGGTTTAAAGTGCTTTCTGAGGCTCGAAGGGGTCTCGATATACAGACTCTCCTAATACAAGCACTATCTGCCTAAAAGGAGGATCCAATCAAAAATGTTGTTTATACCTTAATTTGTTTTACCAATAAACTATTTTTATTTTTATATGTAATGGATGGTCACCCATCCACGAACCGACCGCGGAAAGCGTAGCTTAACTTTCAATCGACCCGTGCGACTGTCACCTTTTCTTTTCTATCGTCAGTTAATATAATGACATGTACCAAAATGTAGTCTAACCTACATTTCGGGTCACATTTGCTTCGTCGTGTATTCCACGTACGACACTTCTTCAAAAGTTACATTACCTGTTCACTTTGAGTGAACCACAAGGTGCATGTTAATGCTGCTATGATCAACTACGATCGCACAAGTAACATAGTAAAGTTTAGTTCATACAAGTGTATTAATAAAAATAAAAAAATATTTTTAAACAAAGTTTTATTATTCTGGATATCATCTAGTGCCTTATCAAGACGAATCAAACGAGCCCAAACTCGATGGGGTTGCATCGTCGTGAGTTCCTGTGGCCACCTTCCGGCTCAGATCATGATCGATGATACCAAAATATTGCATTGTCACCGATTTTACATATAAGTAAGTACTGTTAACGAAATTATTTTAAACGTGTTGTGTAAACAATTTTTGGCTAACCTAAATAAATACCTATGTATCCCAAATTTTAGCTCAATCGAAAACCGGGAAGGAGATCATTAATCATATCAGTAATCAATAATAAAGCCAAACAAAAAAAGTTATTCTATACATACCTTTTATTATTAGAAACAAAACAGAATTACTTATATTGCACACACCTAAATAAAAAAAAATAAAAAAACACATGTAGATATTTCTGTTTCACTAGATCAGGCTGTCACTAAAGTATTCCTTGTCCATCTTCACATTGAAAGGCCCTGACATGTTTTCGCGTGCCTTTTATTCTCATTAAACTGCTCTTATTACTGAGATTTGTATTTTCACTTTCAGCCAGTACACTATTTGAGAATATGCGTTTCCCCATTTCTCATTAAGCTTTGATGCGGTTTTTTTTTTAAAAAAAATTGTTATATTCAGTTCATATGGCTCCATCGCACGAAATGACTCCGTTAGTCAGGTGAATGAGGCTGTTAGGTCTTCAGCAGCTTGGTCGTATTTTGAGTGTTTCTCTCGGCTATGTCTCTGTGCTGTTTTTTTCCAGGTGAGGTTGCTGTAAGAGGAAGCGTCAGCATTTACAATGCGAACGTCGAAGAACGCTTTCCTTGCAGTTCCCACACACTGTTTAGTAACATATCACCTATAAGAGCTGGTTGATTGATATTTACGTCTTGCATTACAGGTTCTATTGTGCCAGTTCCCCAGGCTAGCTCGGCCCAATTTTTACAATCAGCTCTGTGTTGATCATGACCTTTTTTATTAAACCTCCTTTTAAAAAAAAATATATATTCCGTTAGAACATGTTATTCTCTTCACTTTTTACTATGGGATCAAATCTGTAGGGCCATTCCCTGTGCTGTTATATGAGTTTGAATACTGTTTTTAGTATGTATATAATAGTAAAAAATAAAAGAAAAACAAAAATAAATGGAGAAAAACGAAAATAGCTTCTTTTTTTGTTTGGCAGGCACTTTCCCATTTAGCCCAAAAATGTATGGACAGTGAATATTCTACTATAACTTGCAAATTTTGAAGACAAGTTACGTACAAACATTGCAAGTTAAATTTAAAATAAAAGCTTGTAAGTAAAAAGAATAACACTGTGATGAAAATCAAATTTTCTTAAAATTACAGTCGATTATTGTGATGATTATTGTGGTGACTTCTATAATTATATGGGGTAATGGGACATAGCCTCTTTTAAATTCTAGACATAATCTTGGTCAGGCCTTATGGTATCTCTCAGGAAATAACCACACATACATATTTGAGTGGACCTGTCTAGGCAGTGCACGTATTTGTCACTAATCAAGTAGCTCAACTCAAAGAACAAGAACTAAAGGAGCTCAATGACTGGACGAACAATGCCAAAGAAAGGGCAGTCATGTCCAATTATGATTGTGCTTTTACTGTCTCTAGAACTTTGTTAGATATCTCCAGATGAAGCAGTTGTGTGATTTGGGTAGGTACAGACTAATTGAGTTCATTTGCTAATGTCACGGGCAATATCCTAGTAACCGGTGGTTTTTTTGTAAACTAAAATATTTTTTTGTTTTTATAGTGTTCCAGAACAAACGATTCTGCTACGGATTCTGATAAGTCTACCAATAAAGATGGCAACTGTGGGAGATTTTAAGATAAAGAGCTTTTTGCCTTAACTTTGTTAATTGAAAGCAATATCAAGGGTTTGGTAATGGAGCTCCCTTTAAAACATCTAAGGAGCGGATGCCCCAAATCCAAGTAAAAAAGAAAAGCCTTCACGGAAAACTATTCAAAACTACTTTCGGTTGCCCCTTCGGGAAATTAAGCCCTATGCCCTTTTGACGATGATATCTTAACATACATCTGTTTCTCTATTAAATTCTACCCAATAAGCGTAATATGTTCTGGCTCTAAAAGAACGAAAAACTAAGTGTAAATAATTTATTCTTTGGTAACCTTTTTTATTATGAAATAGGTACACACATTAATCAAAAACATCAAAACTTATAATAAATTCAAACACGTTTCTGTCAAATAATAAGAGAATAGAAAACTTTGTGTACTGAACACCTCATTATTCATATTTTTTTGACACTAGTAAATAAAAATGAAAAACATTGAAAGTATTAAAATCTCAACCCTGTATTCCCTAATTGCTTGCTTAGAAGGTCATAGACTAGTCAAAGGTTTCAACTGAGCTAAATGGGCATTCCATTTTTTGGCTTTTTGATAATATTTTCCTTTTATTAGAACCTAAAACCATTATTAAACTCACACACGAAGGGTTCCGTACCATGATACAATATTTAACACAATTGTTTTTAAATACTTTAATAATAAAAAAAAACAAGAAACGAACAAACAGACAAACTCAAAAACAAACTCTTCATCTTTATTATAAGTACGAGTATATAGATAAAGTCCAGGATTCTTCACATTTTTTGTCCTTCTTCGATGCAAGTTATACTCTTAATTATGATAAACGATTATTAATTAGCGCATTCCAGCACTTCATTATACAAAACGAGTAACTATCCCGAGTTATATCCATATCCCGAAAAAGGGCTCCCGAAAGTTGTTTTCCTGTAATCGGAACATTGTTCAATGTACTGTTTGAATATCCTTATCTACACAAGTACGAGGCAAACTGGAATCACCACACTCTGTAATTGTTTGTTACTTAATCGAAGTTAAGAGGATGTTTCTTTTTTCACCCACTTCTGGCGCCCACCAGATTATTTGTTTGATCCCGAAGTAGGTTTTTGTTATCTCAAAATGGCTAGGTATTTATTCCGTGGGTAAAAAGATTTGAATCTAAGTATTTACTTTATTTTAGATCGTTGACTTTCCTTTGGCAAATATTATCAATGAAAAATGGTGAATTGCTTACCACTGTATGTACTAAAAGTAACTTTGATGATAACACGGAAAAAAAAAATTATTAAGATTACCTTAAAGTTCCAGTTTAAATCAAACGAAGTAATGAGTAATGAACAGTGGGTAATTTTTAAAATAGTTATAAATTTAAAAAAGTGAATAGCCTCAGAAAATCTCAGAACTGAAAGTACCTGAAATTCCCAAAATTTTGCGTCGTTTTAGGAACCGGGACTTTCAAAACCAAATCCCGGTACTTTCGGGAAAAGATATATTGAGCTAATACCGCGCCTTAAGTCAGCCTTTTTTGTTTAATAAAACAATAATGGCACGCACTTTCGCTATAAAACAGTCTCATAGTCAAACTGGTCATTAACATACTGAAAAACTATTCCTTCAAAATCCTTTGGGGCATGCAGATCCACAATTGAATCGCTTGAAGTCGAAACCAAGAGAACAACCACTTAATTCTATTTAGCTTGAGTAGCGAGAGAGAGTGCGTCAACGCTCAATCGAGCACTAAAGTCAAATCGCTCAATATCAATTAGGAAAATGAGTAGGCTCAGAAGTACAAACCGCAGGGTTCTCTCTGATGTCATTAGGACGTGTGGCATTGGACATTAGGCCGTGACAGACGTTACGACCAACCCTATTAATTGGGACATAGGACATGCCGACATCAATTTATCTTCATGAGCTGTTGTAGGTACAACTGGAGATTTATTAAAATTTTGGGCAGTTAAATGACTTTTACTGTTTTGTAATATAGTTAGGTCATTTTCATATTACAGAGTAATTTAGAAGAAAAATTTTAATATTCTGGCACTAGCTTTTAATTGCTGCTAGATTTGAAATTTGATTTCGCGGAATAATTTTGTTATTTAATTCGCGTCTGTGTAGTCTACATACTCGTAAATAAAAAGAGAGGTCCTGACTGACTGATTGACTGACTCATCAACGCCCAGCACAAACCCTTGGACTTAGATAACTGGAATTTTACACAGAGTTTTCCTTTATAATGTAGACAAGGAATAAGGAAAGAATTCCTGGTAGTACGTTCTCGTGGGATTTTTTCCGACATCCAAGCGGGCGAAACCGCTGGCAAAAGCTAATATTTCATAAAATGTAGACTTCTATTATATTGTATTTAGGTATACTACATCAAAACTTCTGATGTTGCTGTTCTTGTTTCCTATCTTATGCTGTCCGTGCTATGAACGCTTGGCTCAAGGCCTACATCCTTTAAGGGGATACATCGATAATTTTTGTGTTTGTAAAATTGCTATAAAACCAAATGTATATGGTTAAATCATTTGGGTTTTCCATATGTGTTAATTTTGTCTGTATTGTCTACTGCTGTACTAATCCGAAACATGATCATTTGAAACTTTTTCGATAGAAAATAATTCCAAAGTAGCACCGTCTATTTTATGTTTTTTTACGAATAAACGTAAGCAGTATCTTATTGTGCAGTAAAATTTGCTTTAAATCGAAGGTATTTAAATACGTTAAGAACTTACTAAGTTAAAAATTGATTTAAAGTATAGCATTTGTCATAAATCTACATTAAAAAAAACGAAGCGCTTATAGTTCCGGTGCGCGTGAGAGTCTTCTATCTCGCGCGTCAAACTAGACAGCTATAACGCCATTTCACTTACGGACCTAAACCACGCTTCAATGTACTCTTAATTAAGAAGTTCACACAATGTAACAGGTGTTGACTAAAATACAAACAATGTGACGTAAATAAAAACGATTTTAATTACTTTAAATCTTGAGTACTTGGCACTATTTTTAACCGACTTCAAAAAGGAGGAGGTTCTCATTTCGTCGGTATGTATGTTCCCCGATTACTCGAAGATGGCTGGACCGATTTGGATTTTTTTGTTTTATTCGAGAGGGTTCACGGTTGGTCCCATATAAAATTGATTAACTTTCCTTTGGTAGTTTTTGAGTTAGCTTCAATAATACGTATTTTTTCCCCACTTTTATATGGATGATGTTCTAGTTTGTTTTGCAGATAGTGGTATTAGAATTTGTGTGGGGTAGGTACACAATTAAAAAGTGAAAAATAAAAACTTTTTTACAAAAAATACAACCGACATCCAAAAACAACACTACAAAGTGAAAAATAACTTTAATTTCGGAAGTCGGTGGCAAAAAACGAAAACACATTTAACTAGACACCGACTTCCGAAATTAAAGTTATTTTTCACTTTGTAGTGTTGTTTTTGGAAGTCGGTTGTATTTTTTGTAAAAAAGTTTTTTTAGATCTACCATGAGATTACAAGTCGGTAGTAAATCATTTTTCCAAGTAAAACCCTACGCACACGAAAATTTTATAATATGTAGGTGTAGGTGTAGTTGTCAC
The DNA here is from genome assembly GCA_946251885.1 of Cosmia pyralina. Taxonomy (NCBI): domain Eukaryota; kingdom Metazoa; phylum Arthropoda; class Insecta; order Lepidoptera; family Noctuidae; genus Cosmia; species Cosmia pyralina. The sequence goes on along the minus strand of OX276350.1, from coordinate 19,587,419 downwards.
GAATATAACAAAATTAAACCGCTATACTTTTGCAGATTTTACGAGTATGTATGCACACAAACTGTTTTGTGAAACTTTTCACTGCTAAACACGCGTTTACTGCTCATATCGACGCGCGTAAGCCTCTTAAAAGCAAAACACGCAATTGCCTTTAAAACTATCATAAAGTCCATTAAGTTCAAAAGAGACAAAGGACAGCCCGTCACACTCACACGTCATGCCTCGTGTGAAATTGTGCGTAACAATTAGTTGGACAGATGTTAAGAATAATACGCATAAAAGGTGTTTACGAATCTCCCAAGAGATAAGAGTAAGACTGTTTGTCCACCGTACCGGGAACGAGAACGAGACGTCAACGAGAAAACAGATGACGGCGTCGAAATAGCGACAGTATAATTATTTACTATGGGGACGTCATCTGTTTTTTCGTTGACGTCCCGTTCCCGGTGCGGTGGACAAATAAGGGAGGGTGCGTTTCCATTGACACGGAGTGGAGCGGAGCGGAGACGTGCAGGAATCGACCAATCATAAGGGTGCGTTTCCACTGACGCAGAGCTTGGCGGAACGGATCGGAGCGGAGCGGAGACGTGCAGGAATCTTCCAATCACAGACGAGACGAAAGACGCAATGAGGATTTCAACCATTGTGATTGGTCGATTCCTGCACATCTCCGCTCCTCTTCGCCCAGCTCCGCATCAGTGGAAACGCACCTTTAGGCACTACATTGTTTGTCGCTCAACGATTTTTCTACCTCATAATAACATAAACAATAGGATCGCATAATGATCGTAGATTCGTAGGATGCCACAAAAACTAATTGTTTTCGCTTCTAGTCTACGTCAGTGTGTTCTTCCTTTATTTTTGTTTACTGTGCTCTCCTACCAAAAGGTTAAAATAATTTGTGATATCTTTAAGGTTTAATACTTAAACTCAGCTTTTACGTTCAGTCGTTTGTCGTGTCAGTTTTTTTTTTTAGTGCCGATACCAGTCTCCCACAAAAGATTTATCAGATGTTACCTATATTCTTTTATGACACCCTTGTGGAAGAGAAATAAAATGTTTATTTATTTATGTTTTGTTGGTCTCAGATATTTTATTTAATTAAGGATGTGCGTGTGCGACTGTGCGTGTTAAACTTGATTATTATTAATTCATTCACTATAGTAACGATATAGCAGATATATCAAAACGTCTTCTGTTATGAAATGATCCTTAGCAAGGCGAGTACAAAATAGTTCAACGCTAAAATGTTTATTAATTTATGTTTTGCTGTAGGTGTCAGATATTTTATTTAAATAAGGATGTGCGTGTTGACTTACAATTACATAATTATAGGTTTTAATAGGATTTATTAAACAATAATATTAATAACAATAATATTAATAATTTTGTGTATTTTACCTATGGGCCTAATTGCCTGACCGCTCACACGAACGCGGTGTGAATCGGGTCCGTACCTAATATTGTACGTGGTATGAGTTCTATACCAAGAAAATATTTTTTTATTATTAACGTTGTTCCATCACTATTAAGTACTAATATCGAATTCTATGCATTTAATTTGATGCGTTATCTATTTCCGAACGATTTAAGATACGTCAACACTGACTGAGACTCGTCTATGACATTAAAAAATATTTTTTTCTCTGACATGATTGTTCGGTCGGTCGATTGTGAAAAGTGTTTTACTCAGTTAATAGTTTAATTGTACTGTGGTAAGTGAGTTTATATAAGTTTCATGTTAAGAATTAACACACCATGCATTTTAAACCTTAAAACATACAGGTCATCGCTTGTTTTTTCTTACTAGAGCCATTTCTTTGAAATCTGAAGCTAAATTGTCTTTGTTCGTCTTTTTAACCATTTCTAGAAATGTAAACAATAACAAATTCAAACGAAACATTCAATATAATGGTGCTTTACTCATTAGGTTTCCAAGTAAAGAATTGGAGCTACAGAATTCCTAGAAACTATGCCGCTAGCGCATTATGTAAACAAACGCGCGCCGCGGGCCGAATGACGTCAGCGGGTGGTACACTCGACTAGTTTTTTAAGCGGGCGTACCTGCCGTGTGAGCGGATAATGAAATGATTATTATTATTAATATCTAGTTAGTATCCTAATCATAATTTTATGCTAAAGCCTGGAGTCGAACCTCACACCATCCACAACATAAGACGTAAGAAGTCCGACCCAGTGACGCAGCATCGGACTATCCCACCTACCGCACAACGTGCTTAGGAAGTCAGGATGCTGTGGGAGCTAGCACGCATTCTGTAAAGGACCGAGGCAGAACATTTTCGGATGATGGCATGAAAGCCAACAATCCTCGCCTCTGCAAACATCCTTGAAGCGCTAAGGAACGAACACGAACATAGCGAACACAAACATCAAACTTGAACATTTGGCTCGTAAGTATGGAGCCGCTTATTCGAACACGAACGCGAACATAGTTCGAATCGAGTTCGCGCACAACAGTCGTGAACTCTATCTTAATAGCCATGGAGGTACGGGTAGGATTAGTTCTATACGAACAGTTTTGTTATGTAACATCTATTAAAGGTCTTCAATCACCACACAGAATATACTAATAGGATCACCGCAAACATGTTTGACGAACAGTGTTCAATGTTCGTTAGTGGTACGCACGTGCGAACCAAGTTGTTGCGTATCATGCAACGCAACAAATTTGTTCGTACGTGCGTGGGCTTTACAATAACGTGGGAGCCGCGCCAGCATCCTGTACGCATTGTTATACTGTACACGCAGGGCGTTGTATGACCTTTGCGTATACCCATAGACAGGCAGTATAGGCATAGGCAGGCAGGTGTAGAACGACTGGCAGTAAGCTCTATACAATGTCATTTTTACCTGCTTGCTACACCGTGCAAATCTACGGATGAGCATACTCGTATTACAGCCAACGCCCTGCGTTCCCTCTCAATGTTAAGGTCGTCACTCAAGTCATCGATGATTCAGTGACCCAGGTATTTAAACTGTGTGATTCTATTTAGAGGAGTATTACAGATAGTGACTTGTGGCACGTGCTTTAAACACAAGTACCTCGCTCTTTTTAGCATTATACCTAAGTCCCTGAGCCACCCCATAACGTTCACAAATTTGCAAAAGGCGTCTGAGAGCACTGATCGAGGGACTCAGCAACATCATATCGTCAGCGTAGCTAATATTACTAATACAAGCCCCATCAATGTGACAACCGATATTTGTGGTGCTGAGTTCAACGATCAGCTGATTGATGAATACATTAAAAAGGCGAGGTGAGGAAAGGCGAGTAAAAAATTGTGCAACGCTTTGTTGTTAGGTGTCTATACTAAATGACCGATATTCGTATTTATATTTTTTGTAATCACATTCTCGAAAATTGCAATAGCTATAGGGGTTTACGGGGGCGATCGAATCGATCTAGCTAGGTCTCGTAATATTCTGGGAATATTCGGTTTCTCTATTTTCATCCGAGCAGAGCAAGGTCAACCACGTACTTATCTATTAATAAGTGTCGAATGTTGAACCTTATATTAAATGATAAGAAGAAACTAGAATAAAAATCTAGAAATAAAATAAAGCTTTTTGAGCTCAAAATTCAAATCGCGCAATAAACTTAAATTTTCTTTGAGATCAAAGTCGTTTTAAGCTAAAGAAATAATAACACTCATAATAATTACTTAGGTCTCGATTTTGAAAGCAAAAAAAAAACCCCTTTAAAACTTCAGCTGACGCATTTTTCAAAGATCAGAGTTAGAAATTAGTTGAATGTTATTAACGTTCGTTTTAAATATTTTACGAGTATTTATTAATATTTTGCTTTTTGACTCTAACAGAAACATTTTACTTTTCATGATGAAATTAAAATACAGTAGGTAAGTTGCAGTTCCGAAAGGTTCTAGAGTGGCGGCTGCGTACCGGAAGATGTAACGTTGGAAGGCCTCAAGGTGGACCGATGACCTTGTAAAGGCAGCAGGAATCCGCAGGCTGCGACAAGTACAGAACCGGTCGGAGTGGCGGTGCTTGGGGGAGGCCTATGTCCAGCAGTGAACGTCTTTCGGTTGAATTCAGCATCATCATTTGATGACGATGTTGCAGTTTTAACTAAAGCATAAGCATAATCAACCTATAATGTTCCCACTGCTGGGACATAGGCCTTCTGTCGGTGAAATGGAGTGGGCCGTAATCTGCCACGCGGGCCCGGTGTGGGCTGTCACACGTCTTCGAATTTTTGGTTCTAGGATAAGCCGGTTTCGTCACGACATTTTCACCGTTTCGAGAGCAGTGATGAAATAATTTACACAAGGTAAAACACGTGTCTGTGGGTTTGGACCTACGATCTTCAACTCGTAAGTCGCGGCCGTTACCACCCCGTGGGCCACCACTGATAAACTGCTTTGACTATTAAAAGTATATCGTTTGTATCTAAAAATATTTTTTAGTAGCTTCTTCCCGCGACTCCGTCCGCGTGGAAGCCAACTAAACTATAAAATACTATAGATAACACTCGGCAATAGTGTAGCTTTCTATCAATGAAATAATTTTTGAAATCTGATGAGAAGTTTCGGAGATTTCCTCCTACATCTAAACTTACAAACTGTACCTCTTTATCGCAGATGTGGTTATAATTTAGGAAGGCCTAGTTTCTATTGTGAAACTTGATCGACTTTATACATTAACATTTTTTACTCATCGAGCTCATTTGCAGAAATAAAATTCCACAAATAGCGGGAATCATTTTCTCTAAACCACTTTCATTATCAATGTTACCACAATATCAAAATTCCCAGAGAAACGAAAACCACTATCAAATAACCGAGCGTTTAATAATCAGAGATTAACTCCGTCCACAAGTCCACGACACAACGCCCTAGGGCATCGCAGGTTCATTAATAATTATCTAACGAGGTTCCAAGTCCATGCCTCGATTAACGGCGACATCGACTGGTTAAATGTCCGTAATCGACGAACGGTCGGCCGATCTACTTCGCACACATCCGGGTCATTTATAATCTGTGTAGTACAGTCTGGCCTGCATAATTAAGTTACTTTAAGGCCTACTGGTTAAAACCCAATGAAATCGGTGTAAGATTGGTGCTAAATTGGCCTGATTATAATACTTGTATCGAAATTTCTTCAGTCTCATAATTATGTGGTCTGTAATAAAGGCCACTATACAGGGTGTCCAAGAACCTGGCGTCCAACTGGATTCCCACGATGCCCCAAGTTCTAACAGTACTCAGAAAAATATTTTAAAAAATCCACCCCATGTACTTACAGAATTATACTGATTTCAAAAAAAAAGGGGAAATGAGCACCCTGTGACATACTTTTGAATGCTGTGACTGCTAATGCTGATAATTTCGATATTTCTTGGAGGTTTTGTAATCTAGGGTATTGCTGTGTCTAAATAGAATGTAAAAATAAAGTACTTATTGTACCATTTTAAAATAAAATATTATTTTAACTAAAGGTGATATGGAAAACTATTGAATTTCGCAACTTTGACCGACTGTAGTGTAAAAAAATGTACCAAAATAGTATGGCAAGTGACGTCAAATTTTGACGCGTTTATTCCTCTTTTTAAAAAGGTATAATACTTACACATTAATTTGAAAAAAAAAAATTTGATAATATTTTTACTCAACAACCCAATTTTTACGAAGTGCCTACCTACTAACGGTAACTGTCGGACCCTTTCTTATCTTAGAAACTGTTATGTTACTACTATTATTTACTTCGGTTCCAAGAGTGAGCAAGAAGGAAATACACACAGGTAGATGGGTTCCCAGTAGAATAAAAGCAAAGAATGTTAGTTTAAAGATATTTTATTACAATAAATGTTCAAAATGTTGACCACCCGCGGCAATACAAGCTCTCACTCTCCTTAAAAAGGACCGCTTTATGTTTCGCGAGTAACTTTTTTGACGTATCACCTGCACTGCTTGTGTTATCTTCTCACGAAGGTCAGCGATGTCATTAATGGGCTTCGCATAAACGAGCTCCTTCATAGTTCCCCAGAAAAAAAAATCCAGCGGATTTAAGTCAGGTGAGCGGGCTGGCCACGGGATTGTTCCTGATCGCCCAATCCACCTGTTCGGGTATTGCTCGTCCAAAAACTCTCTAACGGATACGCGAAAATGTGCTGGACAGCCGTCGTGTTGGAACCACATATCTGGTGGGGTCTCTTCTAGTAAGTTTGGCAAATCATTTTGAAGAAAATTTAAATATGATTCGCCAGTCAAATTCTCGGGCATCTCAAATGGACCAATAATATTCCCACAGAGAATACCGGTCCACATGTTCACTTTGAACCGGTACTGGGATCTATCTTCTCGCATCAAGTGCGGATTTTCCACATGCCACTCGTGCAAGTTGTGTAGGTTCATGTAGCCATCCTTCTTAAATGTTGATTCATCTGACCACAAAATTTTGTCGATAAAGTTTTCGTCTTCTCGATGTTTTTGCAGGATTGTTTCACAAAACGCGACTCGGCTCGGATAGTCTCGAGGTAAAAGACTTTGCACTCGCTGTACGTGGTACGGATGATATTCTTCTTTTTGGAGAATACTGTGTGCTGTGCTCTTCGGTATCCCCGTATCAGCTTCTATTCCTCGCACAGAGATGCTTGGATTTGCCGACACCGCCTCTAAAACTTCATCGCGTATGAAGTCATTTACGGGTCGTCCTTCACCAGCTACTTGATTGGGGAACCGCCCGTCACATAGTGATCTGTGCACATTAATGAAAACTCGATGGTCGGGATATCGCGTAGCCCTCGGATACCTTTCTCTGTAAAGTCTCGCTGCAGCTCGTCCATTACCTCTACATTCTCCATAAATGTAGTGCATATTTGCGTATTCTTGCGGAGTGTAGGTCGCCATGGTAGCACACACAAAACACAAACTGTCCAAACACAGGCAAAGGTAATACCACTTATTAGAATTTGTGTGGGGTAGGTACCACAACTAAAAAGTGAAAAATAAAAACTTTTTTACGAAAAAATACAGCCGACTTCCAAAAAAACACTGCAAAGTGAAAAATAACTTTAATTTCGGAAGTCGGTGACAAAAAACGAAAATACAATTAACCAGACACCGGCTTCCGAAATTAAAGTTATTTTTCACTTTGCAGTGTTGTTTTTGGAAGTCGGTTGTATTTTTTCGTAAAAAAGTTTTTTATTTCACAATCATATCAATGGCCTCAGTGTTAAATATAGGTACCTAACTTGACCTAACATATTGAACTGCCTGACATCATGTTATCTGTGTGACGCATGTTATACGCTCAATTTTAGACGGATGAATATTATCAACCAAACACAGAGTTTATCTCGAATTTTTGAATAAATAGCTCATATTTATCACAATAAACAAGCTCCACGAAACTTTAACTACGACTAAAAACCTTCTCAAACGATTTCTAAATTACTTTAAACATACAGAAATGTTAAACTAAATAAACCACACAGTAACAGTAATTAGCGTCCAAAATTATTTCCACAACAAAATATAGGGCAATGATACAGCTTAAATTAACACGACGCCGCATTTTAATGCATCCGAATAAACGGCATGGAAATAATTACGGGTAGCATGTTTACGTAAATTACTGTTTAAAACTTGCATGTAGAGAAGTCATTTTGTTTATTTGTTAGACTTAACTATGTTAGAGTTACGAGGTTAGGTTTTATGGTTAATTGTATATTTTATTAAATACTAGCGCCCCGGCCCTGCTTCGTACGGTTTTTACAACTTGACAAAACATGAAGGTTTCTATATTATATATAAGTTTAATATTAATCTATTACACATTTACATGTGTAATATATTAATATTAAACTTATATATACAGTCATACAGTACAGGAAATCTACTAACAAAATCTATACATCATTCAGTCGTCCGACAAAGCCCGAGCTGCATACGAAGTTCGGCGAACTACGTAAGCAGCTCGGGCTCTCGTCGGAAAACTGTATGATATAATATATAGACTTTGGTAGTAGATTTCCTGTTACCCCCATCTATTATCCGAACAGACGATGATTGCAATATGGAGAATATACTCGCTCCGCCTGCACTAACGTTCATTTCAATTAGGTGTTCCGAGTACGGGCTGTTACCATGGCGATAAAGCAAAATTTTGAACTTACTTTGGGAGGATATTTTGTACGTTGTACCCGGAATTAACTTTTCTTATGCCTTAATATTACACAAACAATTAAATAACCTTTGTGTCTCGCGTAGATCTGCGTTCCATACAAAGGGTTAAATAAGACAAATAATCACAAAAATCTAATCTAATCTTTGGTTAGTGGTATAAAAACCAGTGTAAGCTGAACTCTTCATTATTTTAGCCGAAAGTCATCCACTGCTGGACGTAGGCCTCCCCCAAAGCACCGCCACTTCGACCGGTTCCGTGCTTCCCGCATCCAGCGAATTCCTGCAGCCTTCACAAGGTCCACCTTATGGGAGGCCTTTCAACGCTACGTCTCACGGTACGCGGTCGCCTCTTCAGAACCTTTCGGCCCTATCAGTCACCTGTTCTGCGAGCAATATGCCCTGCCCACTGAAACTTAAGCAATTCTTTGAGCTATGTCGGTTACCTTGGTTCTCCTGTGGATTCTGTTAATTTCTGAAGGTGATCGCTTATTCTAAACTCCGTACTACGACGCTAGGCACAGATAATTTATAGAAAAAACATGATCTGTGACGCTGGTAGGCCACCTTGATCTTGTCAAAGTGTTACCTAACATGTGGTCGACTACCACATACGTATCTAGAATAAACATAAACATTTGTATATAAGTACTAGATAACTAATAACAATGTGGCTAAGTAATAACAACCGCACGGGTCAATCGATCAGGTTAAGCTACTCTTGCCGCGGTTGGTCCGTGGATGGGTCACCATCTTTACATATCGAGACTCCTTCGTGCCTCGGAAAGCACGCTATTACTGTTGGGTCCCGGCTATCATTCGTGGAACTTGGACAGTCGTTACGGGTCGCCAGAAATCCGAAAGTCTGACAACCAGTCTTATCAAAGAGTATCGTGTTTCCCAGTAACTGGGTTGTGGAGCCGCAGGTAGGCAGTCGCTCCATGTAAATACTGGCATTCAGCTGCATCAGGGAAGACTGAAAGCCGACCCCAACATAGTAGGGAAAAGACTAGTCAGATGATTAGTACTAGATAACTTTCGCGTATCTTTCTTGGTTGTATTTGTTCTGATTAGAATAACTGTCTATTTTTATCACATATTGAGCATGCAAAGCATTAGAAAATAAACCTAGGTAATGATGCACGTTACTATTGTGAAGAAGACTACAGCCTTTAATAGGATTACTTATGTTACAAGTCCCCACGGCCTTCTTCTAAATCTACTTCTTAAAAAATAAAGTCACTTTACGTGTCTGTATGTGTGGCCGCGTTGTTCTTCTAAACTACGCAACGTATTTTGATGCGGATTTCACTATCATTTAGAAAATGAACTCCGGAAGGTTTATATGTTTAATACATTCATATTTAACTTTTATATGTTATAGAAACCTTCATGTTTTGTTAAGTCATAAAAACCGTGCGAAGCAGGGCCGGGTCGCTAGTTAAGTATAAAGAAAATAATACCAATGCCGGTGAATTTGACAATATCACATCATGCATGTCTTCCACGAAGGCGTGGGTAGAAGAAGTAGTTACCTACCAACAAGATGGTTAGGTATCTAAGTCCATCAATCTGCCTAGTTTTTTCCTATGTTGGGGTCAGCTTTCAGTCTAACCGTATGCAACTGAACATCAGTATTTTACATGGAACGACTGCCGATCTGACCTCCAAAATCCTGCAGTTACTGAATGCCACGATACTCTTTGGTAAGACTGGTTCTCAGACATTCGGGCTTTTGACGACCCGTAACGACTGTCAAAATTCCATGAATGACAGCTGGGACCAACGGCTTAACGTACTTTCCGAAGCACGGAGGAGTCTCGGTATGTAAAGATGGTCACCTATCTACGGACCAAGCGCGGCGATCATAGCTTAACCTAATCGATCGACCCACACACGATACCCTAAGAATGGTTATCAGACTTTTGGGCTTCTCACTAAGTTAATAAAATCATTTTTACAAAAAAATACAACTGACTTCCAAAAACAACACTACAAAATGAGAAATAACTTTAATTTCGGAAGTCGGTGTCTAGTTAAATGTATTTTCGTTTTTTGCCACCGACTTCCGAAATTAAAGTTATTTATCACTTTGTAGTGTTGTTTTTGGAAGTCGGTGGTATTTTTTTGTAAAAATGTTTTTATTTTTCACTTTTTAGTTGTGGTACCTACCCCACACAAATTCTAATACCACTACCTGCAAAACAAACTAGAACATCATCCATATAAAAATACGTATTATTGAAGCTAACTCAAAAACTACCAAAGCAAAGTTAATCAAACAAAAAAATCCAAATCGGTCTAGCCATCTTCGAGTAATCGGGGAACATACATAAAAAAAAATAAAAAAAGGTTCCGACGAATTGAGAACCTCCTCCTTTTTGAAGTCGGTTAAAAAATACTGACGAATTTCAATATCTACATTTATTTTGAGCTATTCAACTTCACACATTAGGCAGAAAACATTCATATTTTAAAACGCCTATTAACGCAAGAGATACCGAAAATTCTATTACCTTACAAAGAAAATCACGCGCATTTAAATTCATAGGCATAATTTGAGGCTTAGTACTCAAACAAAGTGCCTATTTTATTTTACTTAGGAGTAAAAAATAACAAAGTCGTCCATTTTTACGTGAACATTGAGCCTGAAAAGTAATACGCCATTAGATTTGAGACAGGATAGATTGCAATCGTTACTATGTTTTCGTCAAAGTAGAAAACTCTTTTAAAAAATAATAGAAAAATTTTGTGTGGAACAGTTTTCGAAAGTACCTTTGGCATGGGTTACGAAAAGCGTATTAAAATTAATTTATTGTCAGATGTTTTTTGATGTTTGATTGGCTTTTGTCGTTTCGGTAACAAATCACAGCTGACAGTAATAACAGTTTTGTGGTAATAATAGTGAGATTTGACATTTTACTGATTAAAGCCCAATTCCACTAAACTCAAACAGTAATTAAATGTCCCGTTAAGCATTTCGTCGTACAGTTTTTGGCATACGTTGGTTTGCTAAGCGCATACATAATCGGGATAAACAAAAAAAAGGTATCCTAACTACTTGAATAATATTATAAATGCGAAAGTGAATATGGGCTCAACTGTACTTTAGCACCCGCGCGTCCGAAACTTCACAATTTTATAAAGTGTTGATGAGTTTGAGTAAAACACTTTCGCAAAATATTACACTGCGCAAATAACTAGTTTTTGAGAAAAAAAATACTAAAGTTTCAGGAAATCAAACTTAGTGACACAATAAAATTGAACACACGCGCGTCCGAAACTTCACAATTTTATAGCGTGTTGATGTCTTTGAGCAAAACACTTTCGCAAAATCGTACTCCGTCGACCACGCCTTACTACAAAATTTTTATATTTATATGACCTGATCTTCGAGACGTTTCAAAATGACCTTAACAAAAGAATTTTTTCTCAGCAATTTTTTTTGCGCACTTTGGGGTTTTCAAAAATACATTAAAAAGGGTCTATTCTACCCAAAAAAAAATAGCTACTATATAAAAGCGACGGGGGCTAAAGTACAGTGGTTCCTGAATGTAGGCAACTTATTGTATTCATTAATTTATTTATCTTTATATATTAAAAACCTATCATAAATACATATTAATAAATTTATATATTACTTATTTATGTATTGTTTAACACATAGACATACATTACTCATACAAATCGCACTTACATTCATCCACACCACAAAACCATATAAAAATTATAATTAAAATAATTCACAAGCATCGCCGGATGACACTCGGTAGTATGCGGCGGGCCGGCTAGTTTCGTATAATATACGCATAGCTAAGTACCGGCGCGCGCGCACGCTGACCGCTCGCGGAGACGACACCTACCGGCAGTCTTAATTAATACACGGCCGCGAAGCCCGCGTTGTTCTGTATGCAAATTCTTTGCTGTTACCTTCTACTTACTATTGTTTTTCTAAATCTATATTTCTACTACTGTGCTGTGTTGTTTCTGTCTAGCTGCTAAATAAACTATATCAAAGACTATTGTAGTGGGTGTTTATCTTTTTAACCATTAAATACCTACAACTGGTGACCCCGACGTGATGAAGAAAAGAAGATTGATGTCTAGCAGCAGTGAGGACTCCAGGAAATCTCAGGTGACTGAGCGTACACGAGAGCGTCGTTTCAAAATGGCGATGCCCAGTCCGGGATCGGCGACCATATCCACTACGCCTGCACCGATACATATGAAGATACCACCTTTCTGGCCCGAAAAACCGGCGATATGGTTTGCGCAAGTAGAAGGGCAGTTTGCCGTTATGAAAGTTACGGATGAGACGGCAAAATTTTACCATATTTTGGCCACGTTATACAGACAATACGCCGCGGAAGTGGAGGATGTACTTACCGGCCCACCCGACTACAACAAGTTGAAGAACGAGCTTATAAAACGCTTATCAGTGTCGCGAGAGAATAAAGTCAAGCAATTACTGATGCACGAGCAGCTTGGTACCCGCAAACCTTCACAATTTCTACGGCATCTTCAGCACCTTGCGGGCCCAGAGACACCCGAAGATTTTTTGAGGACAATAAGCATAGACCGCTTGAAACCAGCCTATATATTGTCAGATGACCAAAGACCACCAAAAAGCGTTACACCTGCTTCTCAAACCCCTCAACCTCAATCACTAGACTGTCCAGCCACACGGACGACACGATCAGGAAGGCGCGTACATTTCCCAAATTATTATCGTCCGTAGACACGGCCTCTGGAGGGGAGTGATGTAGGCAACTTATTGTATTCATTAATTTATTTATCTTTATATATTAAAAACCTATCATAAATACATATTAATAAATTTATATATTACTTATTTATGTATTGTTTAACACATAGACATACATTACTCATACAAATCGCACTTACATTCATCCACACCACAAAACCATATAAAAATTATAATTAAAATAATTCACAAGCATCGCCGGATGACACTCGGTAGTATGCGGCGGGCCGGCTAGTTTCGTATAATATACGCATAGCTAAGTACCGGCGCGCGCGCACGCTGACCGCTCGCGGAGACGACACCTACCGGCAGTCTTAATTAATACACGGCCGCGAAGCCCGCGTTGTTCTGTATGCAAATTCTTTGCTGTTACCTTCTACTTACTATTGTTTTTCTAAATCTATATTTCTACTACTGTGCTGTGTTGTTTCTGTCTAGCTGCTAAATAAACTATATCAAAGACTATTGTAGTGGGTGTTTATCTTTTTAACCATTAAATACCTACACTGAATTTGTTTGTTTGTTACGTTTTCACGCTAAAACGGCTGAACGGATTTAGATGAAATTTGGCAAATTGGTAGACCATGACCTGGATTAGGACATAGGATACTTTTTATCCCGGTAGTACGTTCCTGTTCGGGTGCTGTCAGCTACCTCCGTGTCAGGGCGTCGAGCAGCTGCGCGGGCGCGCGGGACCGGCTACGACAATACACGACCAAACGCGACCAACGACACACGCGCGCCAATTACTTGTAACTTTTTCATTTTATAGGTTAATTTATTAAGTTAGTTTACAGTCCACTGATTTTTATTTAAAGACCGAGTTAGGTCACTATAGTTCGCATAGGATAATTTCCTACCTCTACGCGAGCGATACCGCGGGAAAAAGCTAATTTGTATTATAATTTGCAGAATTATTTCTACCAATCACTCGTTATTCTATCCTTGAAATCTCATTATTCATGTCATCAACTTATTTAAAATAACAAGAGGTTGCATGGGGAAGCCATGCAGGCTAAAACCTCTCTTACTGTATATGTAAATAGTCTTCATTATCGATTTCAATAACTTGATGACTTTTTTCACACCAGACCGAATTTTCTAAAACCGCAAATACGTAAGAAGAGACCTAAGCCCTCTTATGCCTTTAGTTTTTAGTTGTAACCGGGTATTTCAAACAGCACCATACAAAGCAGTTCGTCAAAATGCTTGACATGCCATTTACAGGTTCATTTATAAACGTTGCTTAAAGGTAAAATACGTTAAAACGTCAAAGATGTATGGTTAAGCAGCCGTTAATCATTATTTAACTTTAGCCGACGTTCATTGAAACCAACAGAGTATGGTGAAATTTGGTCATATTTGAAAACGGAATAATAATCACGAGATTGCAACAATCCCGAGCGAGATAAAAGACTTACATTTTCTATCGCCAAAACGTCCTCCATCTATTTTGAAGTCGGTTAAAAACACAAGGGTTGTTATTTATTTGTGTATTCGTCTCTTCACAAGCCACTGTTTTGTTTGGGGCTTGTGTTCCGACCCCGTTCAGTTTAATATACTGGAATATTTATGCCTCGTTTCCATACCGAGGCATGAGGCATTTTGTCTACGTGGCATATTGAGATCTATGTGCACTGGCTGCTTGAAACAGGCAAATAAAATTATGGGTTGTTGATTCGATGTTCACGTTGTTTTGTAATAATTTTTGTAACAGAATACATTATTTTGAAACTGAGTTAAAAATGCCTCTTTGGTCTAGTGTTCGCACAGCTACTGATGAGCATGAGGACCTGGGTTTGATTTCTAGGTCGGGCAAAGTGTTATTCGGTTTTTCCATCAGGGATTTGTCAGTAGCAGTCCAGAGTCTAGATTTGTGCCCGGTTGATGCAAATTGGCTCGCCCTATTACGAGTATATGGGACTACATGGCGAAATGTGGGTGTACCAACTTTGGGTACACCTATGCCTAATACTTCGGGCAGACAATACATGATGTTTTATTGTTATTAAAAATAAGTACATCGATTAGTTCTAAATGAAATACCTAAACATGAATACAAGCACTAATCGTGCTGTCATGTGTGGCTGTAAAGATAATATCGGTCGGTAGTTCAATGGCTGTATGTGAATATAATTATTGTGAACGATTGTTTTTGTGAAAAAACTGAGGAGGAGCTCGTGGATAAGTAATAACAGCCGCACGGGTTGATCCATCAGGTTAAGCTACGCTTACCGGGGTCGGTCCGTGGATGGGTTACCATCTTTACATACCGAGACTCCTCCGTGCCTCGAAAAGCACGTTAAGCCGTTGGTCCCGGCTGTCATTCGTGGATCTTTGACAGTCGTTACGGGTCGTCGGAAGTCCAAAAGTCTGACAACCAGCCTTACCAAGGGGTATCGTATTACCCAGTTAATGGGTTGTGGAGGTCAGATAGGCAGTCGCTCCATGTAAAATACTGGTATTCAGCTGCATCCGGTTAGACTGGAAGCCGGCCCCAACATAATAATAATAAAATGTATTTATTTTCTCCCACAAATATTAAAATTGACACAGTATAAAATTACAAAATTTGAATATGGAAGACAGGAGCCCATACTAAGTATAACCTGTGCTACGGGTCTCCTGGTCTCCTTATCTCGAACACAGAATTGAGAGTCAAACTAAGGACATAAATTGACAGCAGCAGGGAGCTCTTACAGCTATTAAACAATAAAATAAAGTAAACTTTAAAAACAATACAAATAAAGAAAAAAATAAAATAAGAAGTGGTGTTTTCATAAGTATGTGATTTAGTTCGTGAGTGTATATGTGGGTTTAGTGGGTGTGATGTACGAGTTGTGCTTGTGATGTTTTGGGTGTGTGTGGGTGTGTGTGTGTTTGTGTGTGTGTAGTGCATCTGTATTATACTTCTCTGTAACTGTATAACAATTTCTCAGTATCGTCGTAAGTAAGAGTTAGGAGCCAATTTGAGACCTTACGCCTGCATTCAATTCAAAACATAGTTGGGAAAAGGCTAGGCAGGCAGATTGATTTTGTTTTTGTGAAAAACCATCCAGCAAAAAAATAAATATAAATTATAACTATTTGTTTTGTGATCTCAGTCGTCACAGATTATGTAGGCAGGAGAACCTTAAAGGCTTAATACAAACGATATAATTACATAACATAATATCACACCTGTACTCCTTGAAAGGTTGGGCAGAGGGGTACCTATAGTACAGCCACATTTCGCCAGATATGTTTTAAGTCCCATGTAACAGGGGGCGAGTCTATTGCAATCAACCGGGCACAAATCCAGACTCCGGGCTGCTACTGACAAAATCCTAATGGAAATACCAAATAACATTTTGCCCGACCTGGGAGTGGAACCCAGGGCCTCATGCTCAGTACTAGCGCTTACGGCGACGCAGTCGTAGGGACTCAATTCAGCTTTTGTCCTTAGAAAAAAAAAACAGTTTTGTATGGAGATGCGTACGCATCCGTTCAGCCCGCAAAGCTAAATGAATACGTTCAGCTTTACGCGTCGTTCCAAACAAAACTGTTCTTTTTTTTCTACAAAAGCTGAATTGAGCTGAATAAAGTGAACTTAGTCCCTTAAGAGTCCATACTACCTCAGCTTTTATCTTGCTCACGATAATGCTCGCGGACTGAGTGAGAGCGAGACTGAGTGAGAGTGACAGGTCGCCGATAGTTTAAGTAAAATTGTTTTTTACGGTGAAAATAATGGTAATTTGAAAAAATAAAGACATAAGACCTGCTTTAAAGTTAGTTCAATTAGTATGCAACATTTCACTATCTAATTTGAAGTATTTTTGAATACCAGCGGTTTATTTTAGTCATAAAAATCATCAATACGTCTCTAAGTTATATTTCGTGCAGATACCTTAGATTTCGTTCATTCGACGAATCTGCACGAAAAATATAATTAAAGTTAAAATTATGTAAATACGTATGTTTTATTGCCGCGTATCATATTTTGATCAAGATACAACCTGCAAATTGCATAAAACGCAAGACAATTCGAATTTCGCGGGCTACCACAGCGCTTCCTCCTTAAGCTTCTCTTCCTTTCCCCTTCCAATATTGGCTAAGCAAACCTCAAGTACCTAAACAGTACGCATTAACATCTAACATTAGTATTCCTGTATCTTGGGCGCCATTACCCTGAGATCAGATGCGCAAACATCCATGCGGAAGCTTCGTAGACATTTAGGTCGACTGATATGAGAAGCGAGTGGTTACATACTACAGTTAAAGCTAAACGGACTTCGGAAACAGGTTTCCAAACAGAATGTGGGGAATATACAACCCCTGCAAGGTTTCTGAGAGACCATAATGCAATTGAATCTATGGTCAAATTTTGTTGAAACAGTTAAAGTTTGAAGCTTCTGACAGTTGATTGACGGTTCCAATTTTGTTGTGTATTCCCTAAAGAGCAATTATTCGATATGCTGCCAACATTTTTGTAATGTTTTTATTTTGACGAATGCGTCCTATTTGCAAGCTGGTATAATATAGGTCCGTTGCTTGTTTTTTATGATGTGATAAGTAGTTATTATTATTATTATTATTATCTCTGAGGAGCTGTGGCTGTGGCGGCATCTACATCGCCACATACGAACTTCGCATCACACTGACGTCACGCAAAATCCTGCATCGCGCAATTTTAGTTTACCGCGCGACTAGCATATATACAACGTCCCGACACCAACCGTAGGGCAGTTGCCCACCAGACACGACACCAGTCTGGTCGGAGGATCCTCCTTTTCTATGGAGGATGAGTAAATTTTACACCCTGTTCCTCATGCCTCTATATGGCTAAGTAATAATAGCCGCACCAGTCGATCGATCAGGTTAAGCTAAGCTTATCGCGGTAGTTCCGTAGAAGGGTGATCGTCTTTACATACTATGACCCCGCCGTGCCTCGAAAAGTAATTTAAGCCGTGAACTGTGACAGTCGTTACGGCTTTACGAGTCTTCAGTAGCCCGAAAGTCTGACAACCAGTCTTACCAAGCAGTATTGTAATATCATACTGGGTACAACACAGTTGAGAACCCAGAGGTCAGATAAGCAGTCGCTCCATGTAAATTACTGGTATTCAGCAGCATACGGTTAGACAGGAAGCCAACCCCAACATAGTTGGGAAAAAGGCTAGGCAGATGATGATGATATTATATGTAGTTATCTGGGTAATTCATTGGCGTTTTAATATTAGATGGCCTAGTCGAGTAGGCTATCTAATATTTACATCTCTTCCAGTTATGGCCATAAATTATTTGTCACGCTACGTCAAGTAAACTATCTAAACGAAACGTACGTAGGTTTTAGCACCCTATACAAAAAAAAAAAAAAAAACCTTTAGATTTTTTTCCCACGTAAGAGATAAGCGACCATTTTGGGAAATCTCTAATGCCTTTTACCATCATAAAGACTAAAACCAAACCCATAAAATACTATCAAAACATTGAACAACTTGAATCAAACAATTACCGAAATCCGTATCCCTCTAGCTCCATTTTAATGGGTTTTTATCAAAATTTATGAACGAAATAAACGAAATAACACTACACAAAACGGAATGGATATTTAACACCCATTGTGAAATTTATTAAATACCTATTGTTGATAATAATAGGCAGGATATGAGTGTTTTCAATTCAATGGAACTCCATTTTATTTGAGAAGAACTTTTTTCACGATATCTCACGATATTGAAATGGTTCTGTAAATATTTATTAGATTTTATTGCGTTTGGAATGTGGGTCAATGGGAAAGTGAGGATCATTGATTTTTCTCAAAATAAGTGGATAAAGAGACGTTAGCTGGCTTCAGGTCAGTACCTAAGCAAACTATGTAGGTATGTGCACTGTGCAGTTCTCCACTAAAAAATAGAATTCATTAGAATTGCAAAAATATAAATTGCAATTCAAAATTGCAAGTATAATACCCTAAATATACACGTATACATATACAGGGCTACTTGTAATTCGACGTATTCCTTGCAGGATGTCAATCCTAAGGAGTAGGGTTAAATAGCTACAAATTAAGCCACAAAATGTTCTGCTAAAATTCAATAGTTTATGAGTTAATTACATTTTTAGTTTTTTTATGAAAAATACAATTGTAAAATGATTTACAGTGCGACTTTACTGGAATTTAAGTTATTATCATAGCTGATGCCGAAGCAGATCTTTGCTAAAAATTAAAAGTTTGAAAAACATTTTATTTTTCGTAATTTATATTTTTCTTAAACAAAAATTACAAAAAAATTACTAAATTTTGGTAGATCATTTGGTGTCTTAATTTGTTGCATTTTAACCCTACTATGACAAGATGTCATAGTAGGGTACAAATGGCAAGGAATACGTCGAATTACAAGTAACTATGTATACCTAGTATACGGTTGAAATCCTAAGTCCAGCAGTGGACGTCTTTCAGCTGAAATGATGATGATTTTATTTGAAGTGTGGTCAATCTCAATTGTCTTTAAAAAACCTACTTTTATTATTAAAATAGCTATGAATATTTCACGTATCACAGGAGGAGTTAACTCCTCCTTTTTTAAAACGCTCAAAAACCTTGTTCTATTCGACTGTAAACTGTTTTCAACAATCAAATAAGGTGCTATTTGACTTCCGACCCGACAATCACGCGTCGGGAACTGACGTGCCGGATTTGAGACCCGTGTCTCATGTGGAACGTGGGAAAGGAAAAACAGTTTCAAATGGAAACCCTTCCAAGTGGAAGGGTTATTTGAAACTGTTTTTTGAAAGCCAACTAATTAAAAAAGGGCACGTGTAATTTTAATAGACAATTTTTTTTTTTAATAGCTAGACTTTACAAAGTTGTGTAAGAAGAAAGTCACGGCAAAAAGCTAGTGAAGAAAAATATTAATGGTAATAACTGCCAATTCGAATGCTAGACAAAATAATGATTATTGTGTTTGTAGTAAGATAATAATATTCCCTTTTCAACGTCCTCATTAAATCTTACAACCGACGCGGAACAATAAACAGGTGATAAACACTGTTTTCTTTTCTCCAATTCCCAAGCTCCCGAACAAACAAAGATACTTAACAAATTGACACAACAAAAGGGACTTTAACTTACATAAAATTGTTTAGTTAGGACACCTAAAACTGTCACAATAAGTATGATATACTTACAATTTACTTTAACAAATCCTTCCGTACCTTGTTTACGCTACATATTATAGTTCTCTTTTGCTTACACGAGAAGGCTTCTAAAACTTTGAAGGTTCAAAAATATATATAAAATTAGGATTTCGGTGCCAACTAACAGTTTTTAGGGGTTAATTGGAGTGGAATTTGGGTAAGGGACTCGAAATACCAAGTTTAAAGGACACTTTACGAACAGTATATTTGGGTCTGTTTTGCCCTTATCAGAATGTTTGCTATTCGCGGTATGTAGGTTGGTTTTCCTAGTGTTAATAAGGTCTAGGACGTAAGAAGGCAAATGTATGTTAGGGAACGGTATTAGGTGGCAGGTTTATTTGGGTTTTGTACACAGGTAAATGTTTGTACCTCTGGCTTATGTCAACGAAGCTCGGGTCAATGATTGTTCGTATGAAAGAAAAGGATTAATCCCAGCATTGTAATTTTACTTGCTGTGAATAAACATATATCGTCTTTCCGGTAGCTTATAATAATTGAACCTAAAGCCTTTTAATGGTTTCAAACCCTAGATTATCACTCGACAGGGCCTCGTTAGACCAACCCTAATTTATCGCTTTTGAAGAGCCATAAATTTTCAGGGCCCGAGTTTCACTCATCATCGATTTTAAACGGAATTTGTAGCCAATGCGTGTCTATTGAATTTTGCAACAAATATGAAACCGTGTCGTAAATATACTCATTTTTATCGTAGTGATCGTAAAAATATACGTAAAATACATATTTTATCTACACTCGATGCAAAGTTAATAAGGATATACAATAAGTCCTAAAAATCATGAAATAATGTAAAACATAAATAGGATGATATTCAAATCTTCTTAGTTTTGTTTTTAAAAATGTGATCATTTTAATATGCTCTTAAATCTTGTGTCAAAGTACCTATGTGATTAGATATTGTTATTTAGCTTAACCTAACTTAAATTCAAATTCATTTATTGGTGTGATTTTTGGTACATTTTACATGAGATCTTAATAATAAATAATTCGTTCCTCAAAAAATCTACTTTTAAGGTGTACACTCTTTCACTAAATTATTATAAAAAAAAGAATAAGTAGTCAACATATTAAAATAAAATAATTATAACAAAACACAAAATAACTTAAGATAGAAAAGACAAGCAAAACATTAACAATTGAGTACACATAAATAAATAATTAATGGAATTAAAGATAATAATACATTGTCAAAATTAAATAAATATCAATGTCAAATAACTTACAATTTATCATTAAGGAATTCGTCAATAGTATAATAACATTTTTCCAATAATAAATGTAATTTGTTTTTAAATTGAATAATATTTAAGTCCTTAATTCCATTTGGTAATTTATTAAATATTTTTCGGGCCATGCAAAGTATGCTTTTGTGCATCAAGGCGGTCTTTGTTGGTCGAACGCATAATTCATGTCTAATAAACTTGTCTAATAATTCTATAGCGATGTTCAGATACTTTTCTGAATTAATGCATGTTCTTTTTAAAAATTAAAGCAGTCTGAAATATGTGCAAGCAAGGTAAAGTCATTGTTTTTAACAATACAAAATAAGGTTTACAGCTATCAGTTATTTTTATACTACCAGTAATAGCTCTAATGCATTTTTTTTGCGATTTAAACACTATGTCCTTATTGCAGGAGACCCCAAAACATGACTCCGTAGCGTAGTATAGAGTTGACATATCCACAGTATGCAGTGACTGCCGCTACTTTCTTATACAAAGCAAAAGCAAACTAACTAATTTTTGAAATTAATATTGAAGTATGTTGTTTCCAATTAAGTTGATTGTCGATTGTCAGGCCTAAAAATTTTGTGTTTGCAACTTCTCAAATTTTTTCATTATTAAAGCTTACATCTAGTTCCGAATTGCTATACTCTTTGACGGAAATTCATAATTTTTGTTTTCTTCAAATTTATAATTAAGTTATTATGTTCTAGCCAGTTAACGGCTTGTTGTAATGCATTGATTATGTCAGCTTCAAAGTCTTTATTATATTTGTCAAGTTTAACAATGGTAGTACCGTCGTCGGCAAACAATGCAACAACAATGTGTCAGTGTTTTTGTTTGTTGTGTTTAACAATGTATTCAGGGGAAAGTCATTTATATATATAAGAAATAATAAAGGCCCTAACACACTGCCTTGGGGCACTCCATAAGATATTTTTTTAAGATTTAACAAAATCCGGATGGAGGTATGCATACCTTCACTTAATTTGACTGAGAGGCTTAGACATCGTACTATGCCAAGGGTCCTGATAGTACTTACCAAAAACCAACGTTCCGCCTATAAATAAAACAAAAAATGCTGCCAAAAAACTATGGACGACATTCCGCTCACCTTGCCGACCAGTAAAGTTTTCGCGAACCCAGTCCATAACGGAATCATCCTTGTTATATAATAACAGTCCCTGACATTATCCTCACGTATTATCCCAAGGGATAAAAAGGTGCTCCTGAATGTTAACATACCAACTGAACAGAATACCTATTTACTTTTAGCCGGGTTTTATTGTCCTAGAGGGAATGGTAAGAGCAGAGGGCACATTTGAAACGTATTGCGAAATTTCTTTTAAAATTCTCTAAACATATATGGATATGACCTATAGTCTATTTCAAAATTATCTTATGAAAATGTAAACAAATTAATCAGAAAAACTACCTGTGGATGCACTAGGTACTTACAATAAATTAAGTGCTTTGGTTTGATTTGAATACTTAAACCCAAAATTATATTTTTTTTTAAAATCACCTTAGAGATATTTTTCATTTGACAATGTTATTTAGGACCAGCTTTTGCCCGTGGCTTCGCCCGCGTTAACGTCGGAAATAATCCCACAGTAACGTCAATCAACCTGCCTAGCCTTTTTCCAACTATGTTGGGGTCAGCTTCCAGTCTAACGGGATGCAGCTGAATACCAGTATTTTACATGGAGTGACTGCCTATCTGACTTCCACAACCCAGTGACTGGGTAATACGATATCCCTTGGTAAGACTGGTTGTCAGACTTTCGGGCTTCTGACGACCCGTAACGACTGTCAAAGATCCACGAATAACAGCCGGGACCAACGGTTTAACGTGCTTTCCGATGCACGAAGGAGTCTCGGTATGTAAATATGGTCACCCATCCACGGACCAACCCCGGCAAGCGTAGGTTAACCTAATAGATCGACCCGTGCGGCTGTTATTACTTAGCCACGAGCTCCTCCTCCCCACAGGAACGTACTACCGGAATAAAAAGTATCCTATGTGTTAATAAACAGGTTATAAATTATGTACAGTACGCGCCATGAAAGATGAGACTTGACATCTCACGTGATTTGACTTGCGTAAAGTTGCGTAGTAAACGATTTTAGGTCTCTTTAGCGGTAGGAAGCGGTTTAGCGGGAAGGAACCGGGCGTCATCGGGACAGGAAAGAGTGCGGGAGGCGCAGTCAAGTCGCATCTTTCGTGGCGCGTATTGTATATGTGTGCCAAACATGCAAACCCGTTCAGCCGATTTGGCGTGATTGAGTAACAAGCAACCAACCATATAAACATACAAACTTTCGCATTATTAAGAGTAGGATAACTTTATAACCTCAATTTTCATCGATGATTTTTCAATAACAATTTAATACTTAGTGTTGTTCAAACAATAAGTGTTGGAAAAACTTAACAAGTCTTGGTAAGTTAGTCAAGATATAAAGTACAGACCTTTAGTGAGTGATTACGTAAGAATTTTTTCACACATTCATTAGTTAAGAGGAGCTCGTGGCTAAGTAATAACAGCCGCACGGGTCGATCCATCAGGTTAAGCTACGCTTGCCGGGGTTGGTCCGTGGATGGGTGACCATTTTTACATACCGAGACTCCTCCGTGCCTCGGAAAGCACGTTAAGCCGTTGGTGTCGGCTGTCATTCGTGGATCTTTGACAGTCGTTACGGGTCGTCAGAAGCCCGAAAGTCTGACAATCAGTCTTACCAAGGGTATCGTATTACCCAGTTAATGGGTTGTGGAGGTCAGATAGGCAGCCGCTCCATGTAAAATAATGGTATTCAGCTGCATCCGGTTAGACTGGAAGCCGACCCCAACATAGTTGGGAAAAGGCTAGGCAGATTGATTGATTTCATTAGATAAGTAGATACTTTTGTATCAGAGTATACATTTGAGTATACCTACGTATATTTATCTAAGGTACATTTGTAAGTGTTTCTCCACAAGGAAAAGCTCACACACTATTTTGTTTTCCCTAAGATTCCCTCAGGTGTCATTCATGAGTATATGGAATTAAATGAAATGTATTAGCAGCTACACACTTTTGTCTGTAAATAACATTCTGTAGTCATCATTACGTTTGCTCTTAATTTTATGGTGACTGGTGTAGCACATAAAACAAGCATTTTCATTTATAACCGACTTCAAAAAAAAACCGGTCAAGTACGTTGCGGACCACGCACAATAAAAGGTTCCGTAGTTGAAAATAATTTATCCCAAAAAGAGCAGTGGAAACGGCCGCAACTTACACGCGGCGGCGGGCGGCGCGGCGGCGGGGTAGTTTTTTTTTCCCAATTAGTCAATTTGGATGATGATATAATAACTTCCTGTCACTGTAATCTACATAGTAGGTACTGGTACCTATTTGAATTTGTGTGGGGTAGGTAGGTACCACAACTAAAAAGTGAAAAATAAAAACTTATTTTAAGCACTAAAAAAAATCAACCGACTTCCAAAAAAAAACACTATAAAGTGAAAAATTACTTTAATTTTGGAAGTCGGTGGTAAAAAATGGAAATACAAAACCAAAGACACCGACTTCTGAAATTAAAGTTATTTCTCACTTTTTAGTGTTTCTTTTTTTTTGAAGTTGTTTGTTTCTTTTTAAACGACTTCAAAAAAAGGAGGTTTCTCAATTCGACCGTATATAATAGGTTGGGGAAAAAGTTTCTTCGCATTTTTTAAGAAAATTCAAAACATTTTTTAATATACATTATTTACATTTATCTAAAGTATGTAGGTACCATTTTGTTCGGTAACTTTCTGCCATCTTGTAGGTAGGGACATGATCCCATTGCTATAGAAATTTTGGGACTTCTGATCAAAATACCGCGACAAGTGGTTTTGGCAGTCCTCTCGTGATGTTAACCTGACACTGCCTAAAGAATCTGAAGAGACCGAAACAGGTGGAAATCTGAAGGTGCAAGGTCAGGACTATACGGCGGATGCATTAACACCTCCCAGCCAAACTCTCTTAATTTTTGCTGAGTGGCTAAAGATGTGTGAGGTCTAGCGTTATCATGATGAAAAACCACACCCCTTCTGTTGATTAATTCCGGCAGCTTTCTCTCAACTTCTTGCTTTAATCTCATCAGTTGTTCGCAGAAGGGTTCAGAATCGATGGTCCTGCCTGGTGGTAACAGCTCATAATCAATAATGCCTTTCCAATCCCACCACACACACAGCATCACCTTGTTGCGAGTGAACCCGGGTTTCGCCACAGTCTGTGAAGCCTGACCGGCCTTTGACCACGACCTTTTTCGCACGTTCTTGTCGTACGTGATCCACTTTTCATCTCCAGTTAGTAGCTTCTTCAAAAATGGTTCGGTTTCATTACGTCGTAATAAAGAATCACAAATGAGTACACGGTTCATTAGGTTTCTTTCAGTGAGCTCGTGAGGTACCCAAATATCGAGCTTTTTTGTGTACCCAGTTTTTTTCAAATGAGCCAAAACTGTTTTGTGGTCAATTCCCAGTTCTTCAGCTACGTTGTAACTACTGATATGCCGACCTTGCTCCACTTTTTCAAAAATGGCATCCGTTTATCCGTGATAGGGCGACCAGAGCGTCGTGCATCTTTGGCATCAAAATTTCCGGATTGAAAACGCTTAAAACAAATTTGTGCTACTCTCACAGACACTGCATTGGGTCCATAAACATCGCAAATTTTTTTCGCGGCTTGCGTTGCATTTTTACCTTTTTTGTAGTAAACTTTTAAAACGTATCGAATTTCTTCATTAGATTCACTCATCTTAACAGTACGAAAAACAAATGAAAATCACACTTTTTCCTAATTTGAATTTGGAATTATGTTCTTTAAAATTTAAACTTTCAATGATACCAAAACCAGCCAGATACAAATAGTATAACCAAAGATATTTTATTTTAAGTTCATACATACTATAATGCGAAAAGACTTTTTCCCCAACCTAATATTTATTTACTTTTTTTTATGTGTGTTAGCGGATAACTTCGTCGTTTACTAACCGATTTTAATGATTCTTTTTCTTTTTGTAAAGGAGATACTCCAAGAGTGGTTCCGTGATAAGGACACCTGGATCTGATGATGTCATCCCAGAGAAATCGAGGGGAACCTTCAATTATCATAGGCACACCTATAGCGATTTGGGTATTTTTTATAGTAACTCGTGCATTTGCTCCCGGAAAGCACCATTCGGTGAAGTGGAACTGATGAGGAAGACCACAGATGGCCATCGGAACCACTCAATAATACGTATTTCACGAATTGCGATTCGATTATTACTAAGCAATTTATGCTCGTCACAATACATATGTTGAAGTGGAGCTGATGGTGACTTCACCATCAGTTCCACTTCTCCTGGTTCCTTACTGGGAGAACTCTTCAACAATTAACGTCCTTGTATCGGGAAAAACAATATTTTTTAAAAGGTGATGAGCAGTTGACATTAGGCTATTATAACATAGATAAATTACAGACTGACCCACTAAAAAGTGCAAAGTAAAAAACTTTTTACAAAAAAAAAACAACTGACTTCAAAAAAAATACTACAAAGTGAAAAATAACTTTAATTTCGGAAGTCGGTGGCAAAAAGCTAAAATACTGATCCAAATCACTGACTTCCGAAATTAAAGTTATTTTGCACTTTGTAGTATTTTTTTTTTTTTTTGAAGTCGGTTGTTTTTTTTGTAAAAAAGTTTTTTTTTTTTTTGGAAAAGGTTTTATAAAGTAACTGTTCCAGTCCTTGCTTCGCATGAATTTTGCGACTGGCCAGAACATCGAGATTTCTATGAAATGATGGTGAAAAGTGCAGCTGAATCCGTTGCGTAGTTTAGAAGAATAACGCGGTCATACAAACAGACACGAAAAATGACTTTGATTTATAATTATTTATAATGATAAAAAATGAGTCACCAAAAACGGGATCTAAAAAAATTCGAAAATCAACGTACGGATCCATCCAAGTTATACCTAGGTAGTTGGTACAGTTCTAAAAAAGCATTTGACTTACCGATCAACATAAAAAAGTATTTGACTTACCGATCAACATAAAATGCACAAAGTGATTTTGTCATGATCGATTACAGAGAAATTACCTTCTCTCGTGTTCAGAGCAATGGCTGATCCCCCTTATTCCCTAGTCGACGTTAACCCTCTACGAATATTTATGTATGTAGGTCACACAGCTATTTATTAATAGTTTCTATTTAACAACCGACTCGGTGCAATGTAGGTCGGTCAATATTGCGTGTTTAAACGAAAGGCTTCATGATTTATGCACTTATAAACAATAGTAAACAATGGAAAACGGAAAATATTTCTGCACGTAACTTAGAAAGTATAAATATGTGTATTTATACTTGATGGTGCAGTTTTGCTGGCTTTAAAGCCAAATTTGAGTTTGTTGGTTGGTTGGTTGTGTGTCACTTCTAGTGTCAAGCTTCTTTTTATTGGGACCCGTTTGAAGGTAGACTTTGAATACTGTCATAATTTTTTGGGATAATTTTAGAAATGTCTCGATTATTCATCTTCGTTGATTGTATGATTCATAACGCTGAAGATAGATTTATAGTTAATTGAAGTTGAATTTGATTCATTAACAAGCTCCACAAAGAACTATCATATTTGGGAATACTGGGATATAAAAAACACGTATTTTCAACCTAACTTTTAAACTACAGAAAGCTTTCATGTTTTCTTAAGTCAAAGTTTTCTTCAATGTTAATCTTAGGATTACCCCGTTTTCTGATGCATTTTCGCCATTAACACCACGCTTAGTCAGTGGATTGGTGATCGTATTATAATCCCGGGACCGCAGTCCCGACCTTTACAAGCTCTGTTTAGATTCTGCTTTTAGATTTTTAACTCTATTTTATATGCAATAGAGTCTACTAATGAATGGTGAAGCTCTTAATTATTATGCGAACGAGCGTCAATGGACGGCAAAGAGCTGGTATTTCCCGCTCCTAGGTGTTAGTTTACACCTGTATTATTCTTGATATATTTTTTTTCTGAAGTTATCAATAAATCAGACTTGTAAACAAACAATTTTATCGTGTTACATGAAAAGACGCTGTGAAAACTGTTAATTTTGAGCACCGCTTTTTAAACGCCAATTGCTTTTTTACTGCGATTAGGTGTAAAACTAATTGTAGGCAAACTTGTTTGAAATAAACAAGATATGTTTTTAAGCAGTGCGCAAATTTTCACAGGATGTTCTACCCATGATTACGAACAACTTTTACTATGGGACCAAAGAAAGAAAGAAGAAAGAAAAACGTTTATTTGGACACACTTCGTGAAACACAAAAACAAAAGAAAAAAAATTAAAACAATGTTTTAAAACAATAGTGTGTGCCTCACGGCTGCGCCAAAAAGGTTCATTTCAGCATTAATGCCAGACAGATGCTGCCTGATGCTGGTTTTCTAATGAACCTGTAGAGACAAGTGACGAGGAGTACAAACAGTTTCAACATACCTAATTGATAATTTATATACTTATAAATAAATAAACTAGTAATCAAAATATAATTAAGTACAAAAAAGATATAAAAAAATAATAATAATAATTTTGTACTGGATCTAGATAGTTAGATGTTTTATATATTATATTATAAGCATTTTAATGTGTATGAAATATAGTAAATAGGTTAAGACTACAAAAACAACAAGAACTGTCTCAGCAAACCCTGTTCTTAGCATTTGATCTAGATTGACCCGACCTGATGCATTCATAAATCGCTACAGACCGCTGAGCGCTGAGCGCGACGGACAATACACCGAAAGTTATTAATTAATTTAATGATTGGGAATTATGTTTCATTATGGACCAAACCTGAAATCGTGAAAAGAAAATCTGCTACTCCCTACATTTTTGACGAGTTTGGTGTAGATAAATGAACTGACCAGCTGATTTTATTTTCGCGATTTCAGAATTAGTCCCATAGTGAAAGTTGTTCATATTCATGAGTAGAAGACCCTGTGAAAATTTGAGCACTGCTTAAAACCTTATTCTGTATAGGGCGCGGCAAAAGCCGTAGAGTTTGCCACGCTGCCGCTGTAAATGAAACACTACACTGAACATTTTAAAGGGTGAAAACTTACGTACGTATAGGTAAGAATAATATGAACCTGCTCATTAGTGTTTATAACATCGTCATATTTAACTACTCACCTTAGTTACAAAGTTCTTCCATTTATTTTAGTCATAAAAGTTAGAAAGTTATGACTTAAATTTTAATGTACTCACATTAGTCGTACCTACCTACTTCTAATCTAATTTAAAGTATAAAGATTGCAAGTCATTAAACTAAAGCTAGATGTAACACTAAACAAACAAGACCAAATTAAATTTCACAAATAATATAAAGTTTTGAATGACAAAAAGTAGAAAACAGCAAAAATATATTTACTAATATCGCAGAAGCGACGTATGACATAAAAGTTTTGGCAAAGACACGAGAATATTTCTAAGATTTGACGAGCATTGTGTTCAGACATCTCGTCTCAAGTAAGATAAAAAATAAATATGTTTTTGTAACATAACACCCTGTATAAAACGGGCTAATGTGAGCGCAATATTCGTAATCAAATTGTCACGTTTCGCATAAGTGTTTGTTTTTCTTACATCGTATTTCGTTTTTTCAACAAATTATATTTTCTTTGCCTTTGTTGTATTTAAAGTAGAAAGTCAGGAAATGAGGTTGTGATCAATTTTGTTCTATGCTGAGAGCCGTTTTATCATAAAGATTAAAGTTATGCTTTTAAGTCCGATATTTTGTTTGATTCGCGCTCTGTCCATTACGGAACCAATATGGAATGAGATTTATAGCAGTTTTTGCTTCAGGTCGTTTCCTCGATTCTGTTTAGTCATGAAAGGAAAATGCGATAGTGATACGTGTTTTTTTGGTAAACCGAAACGTTTTGTATGCTTCTTTAGGCGCGATATTTTTTAACGCTGATAATGGAAAATTTTGGTATCGTAGTAGGAGCTACTAGATAGTAGTCGATCCGGTAGAGATCAGGTTATTACCCTAACACACTGATCGGAAATGCTTAATCGAATGTCGATCACCGGGCTAAATTCCTAACGTCGACAAATACACGTGTAGGCTATATTGAAATTGTGTTCTCGGAAATTGTTTAAACAAACATCCGGATATTGGATTAAACCAAATACAAATAGCACGCATATTTGCATATACAACGTGGCGTTTTGCATCCTCGTCAAATTTAAGGACGTGATATAGACAATCAAACCGAACTACTTTTTCCATGGCACCAACATTGTAATCGCGAAAAAATAATCAGCCGTCCCAAACATTTGCGTCGAGTAGGTATTGAAGTTTTCTATGAGTCAGTTGCAAATTTTTTCGCGATTACGATGTTGGTCACATGGAGAAAGTTGTTCGGTTTGATGTTCTGTATCACACCCTGAAATTTGACGAAGATGTAAAACGACATGTTGTATATATTATTAAGATAGAAATCTAAATTTGTATGAAAATGCAATTAAATGTTTGACCTCACTGTTACTGTGCGTTTGATCGAACAAGAAATAAGAATCGATATAACGCGCAAACAAAAATTTCTCCACAACCTTCCAACTTCAACACCAAACGACACATTGAATATTAAAAACATTAAGGCATGTGTCTGATTGAAAGCAGGTCAAAGGTCTTCAGTTTTCTTAACTTAACAGACAGCTGTGCTGCTGGGGGAGATTGTTGCGCCACTTCTTCTTCCCAGCTAAAGCACTAGGAAGCGGTGAAGGGCGGGCGTTTTGGGGGACTGTCTTATGTAGTTTTGATGTTCAAAAAGTGTTGAATAAAAAAAGAAATTGAAAAGAAGAAATTGAAGAAATTGTTGAATAAGTGTTGAATTTTAATAAATGACTTTTAGTTTGATTTTTATTTAAGGACAGAAGCTAAACGCAAGCAAAACATTCCACCTTTGACAGCATATTCCGCGTCACATCGAATATGATTAACATTAAAATCCGCTAAACTTTTCCGTCAGTACTCCTCCATTGTTTCGCTACTCCACTCAGTCACGGCATGAAAAGGGCTAAATTCACGGTTGTCACGTTTTTAATTAATTTACGAGTGGGTGAGGCCCGGGTATCACGCATAACCTTTGTCCGCTTATGTGAAATTCATCAATTAACGTGGCTTTAGTGCTGCGGGCACTTACATTTACATTTTCATCATTGTAAACCGAAATTAGCTGTACAAATAGTGTTAGGGCGTAACTAGTTTGATCCAGTTTCTGAGAGTATAATCGGTCGGATAGGAAGTTCGAATTTTTAGATTGAGGTGAAACTGGGGCATCGCGAAATTGCTTATTTGTAAATAGCATCTTTCTTTTTTTTTGTAATGTTTTTTTTTTTTATTACAGGGAACTTAAATATAACTTACCTACTATACTTAAAGCTTCGGGGAAAACAGGCATTTTGTGTATTTAATAGAAATTCTCTGAGATCAGCAAATTGTCCAAACTATGAAAAAAGTGGACTAACAAAACTGGTTACATGAAACAAAAACACAGAACATTTCTAAGGAATATTCCACAAAAAAAAATATAAGGTGTGTTAACAAAAAAAAAACTTCTTAGTAAAATGCAAAGATATGTTACTGGCCACTTGGGCTTACGTCTGAAGTTAACAGTAACTTGGAATGGGAGGAAAATCTTAAGTGTATTTTCTCGCTAAAGTTTTAAAAGCCAAAAGAAACTTTAGAGCTTCTAAACAATGAACTTATAACGTCAGTTATGTGTAAGTAACACATTGCATTATTAACTTAAGAAAATACCTACCTTATAGTATGCCTATTCGCAGAATATACGGAAAAAAATGGCTTGAGTAGTCCAGTGGCCACGTGATGAGCTGGCTTTTTTTTTTTTTTTTTTGTGGACGGGAAATCATCAAATGACTTGATGAGCTGGCTGAGTTATGAGTCGTGGATTCAATTATCTACTGGGCATAATTAGAGTGTTGTTTGAATCTGCGAACACTTCCACGAAGGGTTAGAAATGTGAAGGAGGAGGTGGAACGCGTGAGGGAGAGGCAACAGTCGCGCCCTGGCGCCCCTAGGCGCCGAAGGAGACGCCCTGGGCGGCGGGAATCTATTGGCGATTCCCGGCCACCATAGGCGCGGGCTTGTGGACGACGAATAATGGGTAGCTCGCCGTCCGATAAGGACCACGCCCGGGTCGACGGCGCGTTGTGTTCCCGCGCGCCTTAAAGAGATGTCAGCAGTGACGGGGTCCAATAAGGCCGATGCCGTCGGGGTTGCGGGTTATTCGAAAGAGATACCGTGACCCTGGCACAGGCAACTGAAGGAACACGAGTGGGTTTTAGTCAGTAAAATTCTGACACGCCCTCCCGTTCCGCCTAGAGTGGGAGAAGTTCCCATCCACAAAAAAAAAGGTTAGAAATGTAAAAAAGCGGGATAAAGTTTCATAAACAATTTCCAAAAAGCAAAGCATGGATGCATGGATGGATGGATTATTTAAATTTTTCAGCATATATAAGTTATTTCTTTGTATGTTACTAACACTATATGGATATTGTATGTCCGAAATAAAGATATTCTATTCTATTCTTCTATAAATCATTTTGAATGTTTCATAAGCAATCCTATGTTTCATGTCTGTTTTCTGTAGCGTATGTTAGTGAACTGACACCTGGTGTGTATCAGAGTTTTATGCCCGCCCATGGGCCTCTAACTTGGCTTCACATGCCGTCGAGAATTAATGTCATCTCTCAGACACAGGTTTCCTCACGATGTTTTCCTTCACCGTGCATGCCACTTTTCTGTAGCGTATGCCCACCGAAAGGCTAACTTGTTTGAATGTACAATAACTTCAGGAAATTAACGGAAATTAAACAATACAAATAGCTTTCAAGAGGCAACCAACTACCTCTCCTTCTATAGAAACGACCAAAAAACAATTTAAATTAGCTTTCACCTCAACACAACCCACAATGGGAACAACAAAACAATTCAATAAATCCCATCAGAATTCCACTGTTTTTAGCAACAATTGATTTCAACACTTGAGTTAAGAAACACAACAATTGTTTATTAAACAAAAGAACGGCTCCTAGCGGTAATTGGCAATTCATGAACATTCGCAACTAGCGTACCTACATGTTGATTTTGTCGGCAACATCAAAGCTTTGTTTGCCGCAGCCTACACCAGAGGCCAGCTTGCCCACAACTTTATAGAACCTATCAATTTCAAAGGAAACTGCGCTTTCATAACTTGCGTTAACTGAAGCGGAACCTCGTTAAAATGTATATGTTAAATAATTAGTGATCATGGCAAATTATCAATATTCAACGCACCTCAGTGATAACATTTGGGAAATTATATGTGCGGCAACAAAAGTTTTCTTTAGCACCTGCAACCTAGCGTCTTTTTTTATATGTGGGCGACGAGTTAATAGAACAGCTTCAATTATATTAATTCATCATCTTTACTATTCCAACAGAATATCAAAAAACCAGCGTCAATTTACGAGCGTAAATTAATATGACTCCGAGCTACCGATAAATATATTTACTTCTGATTTGATAACTCAGCGACTAATGTTGTAAGTGAGCTACTTTATATATTTTAGAGATTCAACATCTGTCTGCTAATAAAATCAAATTCCAGCCTCAAAATTAGCAATCAAAGTTTTTCATTCAACAACTAAATTAATAAATCATATTCTTAAAAATTGTACAAATAATAATTATTGGGCACCCCGAGGTTAGGTTAGGTTAGGTTCCTTTAAACCCTGCAGACAGAAATAGGAGCCCCGCGCAGCGGGGCTCCGTCGACCTGACGTTAAGTTTAATTTATTTAAACGTGCAAATTTTGATGTGCAAACAGTATTTTTGATGTACGTATTCTGTTGGCAAAAGTTGGTAATTTTTGATGTGCGTTTAAATACTACCCATAGTCAATTACTTATGGTCACATTATAAATAGATAGGCGAATACATGAAATTTTAGCTTTCATTGACCATTATTTGATGACAATAATGAGGAAATTTTATGTTCAAATATAGTAGATTCACTCATCAATTACTTATGCTAAAGTATAAAAATAAAGGTGACTCTATGAAATTAGAGTACGTTGATATTATTTTATAGATGAAGTTGATACACTTATTAGAAGCTGGCAATAAGTAGACAAATCACAAATTTAGTTGCTTAAGAATTATCACCATGTTGCGTCATAATAACAGTAGCTTGTTTTACAATATATGGTCGCTTATAAACCATTTATTAGACGCTAAAAGTTCGTCGCTGACCTATTAATTCATTAGACAAGTAAATATACACTTCTGGACACATCTTTTGGCCCACCTTGTATTTTCAGTTTCGTTTGGTCCTAGCTAAAATTTTATATTAGGTCGAGCAAAAAGTTTTTATGCAGTTTTGAACCTGGCACATTCACAATTTCATTCAATAGTCTTTTTTTGAATTTCGAACACATAATTTAAAGAAACAAAAGACAATTTGGAGCCTGTTTGTTGATATCAAACAATCGAATACTAAGAAAATTTGGTTTTATTGGTTTACTTCGATTTAATTCTTGAAAAAGTGATTGATATCTTTGGTTATGCAACAAAAATTACTTATTCTTAACATTAAGGTGAGGTTCTATCAATAATCTATGGATACTTCACCTGAAGTCGCCGCCCAAGCTGTGGCACTTATTCAGGCCGGACACAGCCAAAGAAACGTGAGTGCTCAACTTAATTTAAGTCGATCTGCGGTCCGAAATGTTTATCGGAGGTACCTAGAGACTGGCGGCTTTGTTCATCGCCAAGGAAGGCCACGATCTCGGGTCACAACTGAAAGGCAGGATCGATTCATCGTGACGACCAGCTTGAGAAATTGTCACCTTACCTCCATTGAGATACAAAACCAACTTCGCGACTTCCACGGAGTATCTGTGAGCGCTCGAACTGTTCGGAGAAGGTTAAAAGAACGCGATATGGTACCACACAAGCCAGCTAATGGCCCCAAACTAACGCGAGCCCACCGAACAGTGCGCCGTCATTTCGCACGCAGTCATTTAAATTGGACACAGCAAGATTGGAGCCGTATACTCTTTTCTGATGAGTCTAAAATTGTGTTACATGGCAATGATGGAAGGAAGAAGGTCTACCGACGTAAGGGAGAGCGTTTCGCACAATGCTGCTTTGAAGAGAGGGTTGCTTATGGCGGTGGCTCATGGACTGTCTGGGGCGGTATATCCGCGAGCGGCAAAACTCAACTTGAGGTTGTTACAGGACCACGGCTGCCAACATTAAATGCTGAAAGGTACATTCGTGAGTGCTTAGAACCTCACGTGATACCATACGCGGACTATGTGGGCCCAAATTTCCTTTTTATGCATGATAATGCAAGAGCCCATGCGGCCGGCATCGTCAGGGAATATCTTCGGGATGTGAACATCACAGTTATGGACTGGCCAGCCAGAAGCCCAGACATGAACCCCATTGAGCACATGTGCGACGAGCTAAAAAGACGTGTTAGGGCTCGTCAGCCAGTTGCCCAGACGATGCAGGAGTTGAAAACTGCCATAGAAGAGGAATGGGAGATGATCCCTCAAAATTTCATAGAGCGGTTGATAAACTCTATGCCTAATCGTATGAGAGCTGTGGTAGATGCCCATGGAGGCAACACGCGTTATTAAATTAAACCTTTATTTGATAAAACATGTTTTTTATTCAAAAATCAATTGCCTTTAACAAGGCGCATATCCGACTTGTTAGGCGTAGCTCCATGTCGTATGGTATTCTGAATTCAAATTTAAAACAATACGATCGAAAAAGATGGTAAAATGTATCAGGTTTAAAACTGCATCAACAGTTTTTGTTCAACCTAGCAATCATATTTCGGTAGGGGCCATCGAAACCTAAACTCTAAGGTGGGCCAATAGATGTGTCCAGAAGTGTATTTGCAGACGAGAATGACATTTTAAAGAAGCTGCCTTAATTAGCACCCATAACATTTTAACTATGAAAATGCTCCTTACTACTACGATGTAAAGGCGTTGTCAATGTCAAACTGTTACCACGGACGTGCCGCGCAATTATTTTTCCGTATTCAGTAGGCAACACAGTACTATCCCGAAACGCGCACGGGTATAACAGACCTTAAAATGCCACCAAAGCAGACGCCAATGAAGCACGGTTTTGAAGCGCGAAATACAGTTACAGATGTAGACAAAACAGTGAAGAACTGAAACCAACACTGTTTGATACGCACAGTACGAGGCCTTAGTGCGAGTGTTTATACTTACTCGATCACGTTTACGTTAACGTTAACTTACGTCAATTTGTATGGAATAATTGTGTTTCCCATTATAGTCACCAGACGGCGCTTGCTCAGTTTCAGTACAAGTTAAAGTTTAACGTTAACGTGATTAGTGCGAGTTTTTATACTTACTCGATCCGTTTACGTTAACGTTAACTTACGTCAGTTTGTATGGAATAATTGTGTTTCCCATTATAGTCACCAGACGGCGCTTGCTCAGTTTCAGTACAAGTTAAAGTTTAACGTTAACGTGATTAGTGCGAGTTTTTATACTTACTCGATCCGTTTACGTTAACGTTAACTTACGTCAGTTTGTATGGAATAATTGTGTTTCCCATTATAGTCACCAGACGGCGCTTATTCAGTTTCAGTACAAGTTGAAGTTTAACGTTAACATGATCGAGTAAGTATAAAATCTCGCACTAAGGCGGAATAGGAAATACGCGAATATGTCTGGTTGTCCGTACATAAGAAATAACGAAGTATATACTCATACGTTGTGTAGAAATACTTCGTAACGAACGAACTGTGACTATTGTTAAGTACAGACGCCAGCAGGTCAAGCCACCCGAAACTGTCAAATTTTCCCAATCAACCTTGAACCTAATGCTTAAGTGATAAAGTTGAAAATTTATTAAAGAAATTTGACAGATTTTAGTAGCTTGACGTGATGGCGTCTGTACAACAGTAACGTAGATACCAGATAATACACTGAATGAAAAAAAAAAAAAATTACCAATGTTTCCAGATAGACTTATTTAAAGATAGGTACTGAAGCATATTTCATCCTCGCTAGCTAAAACAACAAAATATAACAAAAACTTCACGTAAAACATCTTACTATTTTTTTTCCGTTTCCCAATTACGTTGGGCTCGGCTTTCAGTCTAACGGGATGCAACTGAATACCAGTATTTTACATGGAGCGACTGCCTATCTGACCTCCACAACCCAGTAACTGGGTAATACGATACTCCTTGGTAAGACTGGTTGTCAGACTTTCGGGCTTCTGACGACCCGTAACGACTGTCAAAGATCACGAATGACAGCCGGGACCAACGGCTTAACATGCTTAACGAGGCTCGTAGGTGTCTCGGTATGTAAAGATGGTCACCCATCCACGGACCAACCGCGGCAAGCGTACCTTAACCCGAAGGATCGACCCGTGCGGCTGTTATTACTTAGCCACGAGTTCCTTGTCCTCCTATTATTCCTTAAACATCTGCGCTGTTTATTACCCACTTCTTTTCAAAAGAATAACAAAATCGTTTCTAGGAAAAGAAGCGAATTGATCATTCAATTAACTTTAATATAATCACGTCAAAGAAAGATTGATTTAAAAAACCGGCCAAGTGCGAGTCTGTACTTCAGTCTTTTAGTTCACATAAATGAAAATATTAAACAAAGAATATTTTTCGTCTTAAATTTTAACAATCGCAAAGATAACTTTGTATTTCAAAGTTATTTTTTGCAAAACGAAATACCTTATGAATCGAAGTTTTAATATTTTTTGATTAAAAATAGTATATTGTGGTACATGGTACGCACGGCTACAGATCAAGCTATACATTTCCAGTATAAGCTGATCTCGCATTGTATATGATTTCCTCACAATGAGAGGTCAGTGTAAACTGGAAATGTATAACTTGATGTGTAGCCGTGTGTACCTACACGGAATTTGAAACCTGTATATAAGTAACAAAAATTTCAAATTGCTTACTTATTTAGTTGTTGCAAACTTTTACGGCCCCCATTTTTCATTTTTAAAGATAAAAAAATAAAAACTATATTTGTACTCTACTCAATGAGTTCTAAAATATGACACCCCCACATGACAGGGTATAATTTTTAAAAAAAATCAACAGTTTGTTGTATGGCGACTACCTTTAATTTTTAATTTTATATTATTTTCATATTTTTTTTGTTGTAGCGACAATAGAAATACACAATCTGTGAAAATCACAACAGTCTATCTATTACGGTTCATGAGATACAGCCCGCTGACAGACAGACGGACGGACAGCGGAGGCTTAGGCCCATCTTCACCACACATCACTAAACTCGTTTAAAACTAAACGAATTAACAACATCGCCCTGTTTCTTTCAATTGTTTGAAGATGACAGAGACAAAATGATGTTTTAACTGTGTTTAGCGTTAAATGTGTTTAGTGATGCGTGGTGTAAGTGAGCCTTAGTAATAGGGATCCGTTTGGCACCCTTCAGGTGCGGTACCCTAAAACGAATGTTCCCCGAGAATCTTTTTAAATGGCAAAGATATTTTCTCGTTATTCCGGATGCTCATAAAAATGCAACATATTCCTTACAATTAGCATTGGAACAGAATAAAACGTCTTATCTTATAATTTATTAACTTTGAAGAGGGAACTGGCCACTTTTTTGTATGCGTGCTTCATTAACATAATAGAAGAAAAGTTTAATTGAGTTCCAAACTTGTACTCCACTCGAGTTAATGTAACTTGAGTATTATGCAAGATCGTAACTCGCATGCCGCCCAATTGAACGCTACGGCTGGCGTAGCAAAGATTCGTAGCTTCGTAGCACTACGCTCGTAGCGAATGATGTTGTGATTATCCAAAGGCTTTGCTGCGAATTACTGGCAAACGTTTTAATTCCGCGAGTGAGGCTGTTTGCGTAATTTCTGTTGCCAAAACACGATGTTGTTAACTGAGCTAAATAGCAGCGCATATGTTAGCCTAGAGTTGCTAGAATTATGTAAGCTGCTTTAATTAAAACACATGTTTGTATAATTTAGGATGTGGGTACAGTCTCGCTTTTTCTGGACCATGATAAACTATGGATGGTCCTACAAAGCATTACCCTTAAAACACGTGTAATTATTTAAAATACAAGTGTGTGATACTAAAAGGTTCTACTACGTCAAAAGTAAATTAATATTTAAAACATTCACAAAGTAAATTTAATTTATTCATCAGCAAATGTTGAATTGAAATTGAGAAAAGAAAAGCAATTCTTATCTGGTTTAGAATCTAAGCAATAATAAAAACTAAGTCATTAAAGTAAACGATACTTAGTTAAGCACTAAGATTATCTAACACTAGTCTTCACTCTTCTATAATGAGCACTAGATAACAACATTAGCACAACATATCTTGTTCATGCCTAAACTTAAACAATATAATTAAACAAGCAATGATAACCTTTACTGTTAAGAGAATAAAACCTATAATTGCATCAAATTATACTAATGATCTACTATATAATAAGATAAAATGGCAATTAAACTCATATTTATTGAACTAATAAAACGTTATATAATTGTGTAAATATTTACAACTAATTGCATGCCATAACATTAAAATTAATTTAAAACAAACACATTAAACTAATAAAAACATCACTACAAATAATAAGCTCGTCGAACAAGGCAATTAACAGAACACGATAACACTAATAGTCGCTACAAACACACATAATAATATCTAAAAGCATTAAAACGCTGTCAACGAGTGTTATTAAGTAAAGCGCCATTACCCACAAGCTGCGGATGCCCCGGTAATTATGTTAGTAATAAATCTAACACCAACCTAAATTATCTGAGTTGCTGCAGGAAGGGCCTGGGAGAGCCAGGAAGCAGAGGACGAGGTACCAAATACCGCACATGTTGTTCATTACTCAAAAAGTACAAACGAAATCCAAAACTATCACTACTGTTCTCATGACAAAAGTTTGCATCACTATTTTTCACTTTGACAGATCAAAAATTCGCGCCAAAAATTTACAGATAAAAAAATATTTAAGCAAGAAGGTTGGATACGCGTTCGATTTTTTTTTTATTTAAATGTTGTTGTGTCACGTGCGGTGTCCACGTGGTAACCGCGTGACAGGACGTGTCCACAGTAAACAAGCGTGTGGCCACACTGACTCCGGACGTTCGACTGACGCGACCCAACGATACAAACGCCCCACGACTATTGGTCACGGCACACGGCGAGCCCATCAATTTTGCTTGACGTTTCAATGAAAACCCTTCCTACTTTTCCCTCGAGTAAAATTAGGGAGAGTCTTGTTATAATTAAAAATGTTTATCGATGAGTTCGACCTTATTGAACTTTAGGGACGGAATTTAAATGGCGGTAAAATACTTTAAGTATCAAATCTACTCCTTTACAAACTGCAAAATTGTCATGATAATGGTGGGACTAAAATACTTTATTAAAGTAGCTAGTATTAATTACAAATCTAATTAATTTTACAGAAAGTTTCCAGGATTTACACAACAAAT
Source organism: Cosmia pyralina (assembly GCA_946251885.1). Taxonomy (NCBI): domain Eukaryota; kingdom Metazoa; phylum Arthropoda; class Insecta; order Lepidoptera; family Noctuidae; genus Cosmia; species Cosmia pyralina. The sequence goes on along the minus strand of OX276350.1, from coordinate 19,546,478 downwards.
ATTATCGCTTTTAAATAGCTCTAAAATAGTAAATAATGAAATGATAAATGTGATGTCCGTAAAATTATTACAACAGCACATTATTATTCCTTACACGCGAGCAGGCGCCGTAAATAATAATATCACATCGAGTGGAAATGTTGGGGCATTCGTACAAAAGGAAATGGACTTTGAGTTTGTTTTTACATACATTCGTGTACACATAAAATTTGTTTAAAATTCATGAACTGGATTCATTAGACTAACATTCCATTTTTCTTTTCGCTTTGAAAAAATAATATAATGAAACCTCTGCGAAGAATGAACTTTCAAAAAACGAACATGGACATTCAAATGTGGCCAGTATTCGCCATTTGTGGACAGATACTGTTTGTTTGATATTTCAAGTAGTTGGTGACAAATTCGGGCGGATGGTTCACGAACACAAATAGATGGCTAACTATTGCTATTGACGTCTTGTATACAACTGGACACGGTAGATTGGATACTGTTGGCTGTTACATATGTACTAGATACGGGAAATTTCGAACATGACATAATTGTCGAACCCACATAATATCTTGAAAGGGACAGGCATTCTCATCTTACTATCGAATAACCACAATTCATTTACCGGGCCGACCTCCTCATTCAGAAACTTTTCTATAACGAACCATACCGTTGTCGCTGTATAATCAAATCGAAGAACAAATTTGAGTCATAATCTGACTACCCTAGAGACCAAAAGGATGGGGCTTAAAACTCGAATTAAAATATAATCAAAAAGCACTTTACTTAAAGCCATCAACTTGTAACAGACAATAACATCTTTAAACCAACCCTAAAAAACATAGGTAGGTAGATACCTATCCAAACCCTTTCTGAGTAAAAAGTACACACAAATTCTCGTATTATTTTACCAAATCCATTACGCTGCGTACTTTGGGGAGTTCTTAAGGCACAACCCGGGTTCGATTGATAGAGAAGGCATATAAAATGGAAACAAAATAGCTTGGTGAGTAGATAGAAATCGGGAGCAAGTAAATTGAAATAAATTATCTGAATTAAATGGAAATCGTAACATTCAAAAGGATTATAAATTCTCTTTGAAAAATGATCGTTATTTTCAGTTTTTAATGGCATTGCAGAACAAACAATGCGTAGTAAAAATATGCTCAAAATATTAGTAATTTATCCCTTATAAAAATTATATACATACATAATCACTCTATAATTTTCCCACTGCTGGGACACAGGCCTCCTCTCGGCGAGTGGAAGTGGACCGTAATCTACCACGCGGGCCCTGTGCGGGTTGGTAGATGTCACGTCTTAGAATTTTTGATTCCTCACTGTTAACGCCATTACTTTCTTTAGTTTTATATTTCATGCCTAATTACTGGCAACTCTAATTAATTAGTATCTGTGTAACATAAAGTTCCTTCCGCTTTCCTTCTCCCTTCCACAACCCTTATAATGCCTAAGTGAGAGCGAGAAGGAAGATCCGCAATGGCGCGCATACGCTGCCGCCAAGAAGATCCGCCAGTTCTCAACCAACATCGACGCCTGTGGGTAAAATTAATCCCAAGTCGAAAAAGGACTCATATTTTCACCGCGAAGAACGAAGATTGCTATTGAACAGTGCAAGTGCGTGTATGTGTGTTGTGGAAAGTGCAGATTCTCGTCCGTACGTGATATCCTGGACGCGCCAGCCACGTGGCTAAGGAAGCCCTTCTCGTCGTGTCGCCATAGCTCACCAGGCAGGTACCATCATCATTTTCCCACACCACCAAAACACCTACTTGTGTCACCGAACCGCCCCTCATACAGTCCACTAAGAAAATTTCGATTTTCACCCCAAGGCTTTAGGCCGCCGCAACATTTTTTGGTCCTTCGAGCCGGATATCCAACAGTTTTTGGTCCTACGATCACAGATATCCAACAGTTTGGTCCCATGATCACGGATACCTATTTTTCTTTATCCTCTTGATAACGGATATCAATATTATATCCGTATATCATCATCCCGCAACTATATTTCATTTCAATCTTCGTTCCTTATACTCTTATACTAAACCGCTTTCATTTATTCATTTATTACAGTACCTACTTGTCATTGCGTACATTCACAGGTATTTCGCATCCCGCTCAATTTAATATTTTAATATACGTAGGTAGAAGCAAAATCTACCGCTCGCTCGCTTCGCTATCGTTCGGTACTATATTCGTAGGTACCACCTACCAATCCCGCACCGCGCGCAACTCGTTGAAGTTTGTGATTTATTTTAGCTATTATAAAAACCTACAAAAATATCGAAAATGCCTAAGAAAGTGACCATTGATTCGGATGATCAGATAGAATCCGCGATTCAAATAGCACTGTCATGTCGTAATATGATTTTTGCCCGCATGCAAATCATTTACGATTTAATGGAAAAAATGAAGTCCGGTATGGAACCGGTAGAGAAGTTCTTGTGTGCGTGTGTCAATGTTGATGCGTTGCGCACCGAGTTCCTCGAGGCATTTAATAAATATAACTCGCTTCTTCTAAGACAAGACCCGGAAAATAATATTGATGATCAGTCGTGGATTAGTTTTGAGGAATTATATTGCTGCGTTAAATATAATTATTCAAATTACTCAAAATCATCAGCCACATCGGCTCCTACTTCTAGTGGTAGTGGTGTCAATAAGCAAACAGTTCGCTTGCCTCCCATTGAAATTATGTCATTCGATGGCGATATTCGTAACTGGCCCCTGTTCTATGCTAATTTTAAAAGCACGGTACACGAAAATAATACATTGACTGATTCGGAGAAATTATATTATTTGATGGGGAAATTGAAAGATAAGGCTCAAACCGCGTTCTCAGGAGTTTGCCCTAATGGCGATAACTACCAATTAATTTTTAATTCACTCATAAACAAGTACGAAGACAAACGTATGTTGGCTTCTAGTTACCTTAATCGGATGTTTGAACATAAATCTTTTAATACCGCATCTATTCAAAATTTCGAATCCTTTTCTGATAATTTTGTTTCCGCCGCAAACGCATTAAAAAACCTTAAAATAAATGATTTATCAGATTTGATTTTTTTCCATGTCGCTATAAAAAAGGTTGATTCTGAAACCGCTCGACTTTTTGAAATGAACTCAAAAGACGAAATTCCTAAATTCGACAATTTAGTACAGTTCATTAAAAATCAATCTCGCATTTTACAAAATACTAAAGCTTTAAACAGCTTGAGTTTCACTCAGTCTAACAACAATCCTGTAAATAAAAAAACGTCCAAAACTCCGCAACCGCAATCTTACACTGTAATTGATAAATCCGCTAAATGTTTGTGTGATAGCTTTGTTCATGAACATTTATTTAAATGTCCTGCCTTTTCTAAAATGACACCAAGTGATCGTTTCAAATCGGTGAAGCAAAACGATGCATGTACTAACTGTTTAAGTATTAAACATAAGGCCAGAGTCTGTCAGTCTGAATCTAGATGTAAATCTTGTAAAAATAAACATCATACGCTTTTACACTTTAATCGCGAATCGCACGCGACTGTATTATCGAACGGTGTTGATGATATCGCACGTACACAATCGGGTTCAAACTCCACGGCTTCGAGCGAGCAAGATGCTCACGCCGCCGCCGCGCCGCTCGCCGCCACCGCTCAGAGCGCCCCGCAATGTAATGCATCCATTGCTGCGTCGATCTTTTACGACTCGAACTCCCGCGTATCAAAGCCGCAATGTAATACGAATACTACTATTTTGTTGTCAACCGCTACTGTAATAGTTCGAGATTCATTTGGTAAGGAGCATATTATTCGCTGTCTATTAGACAGTGGCTCACAAATTAATTTTATTACCGCAGAATGTTGCAAACGATTAGGTTTGACTAGACATTCATCTGATACGCCTTCCGTTAAGGGTATCGGTGGTACGGAAAAATCCGTTAAGGGTTCCGTACAATTCGCTTTCTTTTCCCGTTTTAATCCGAACGTTACTTTTAACGTTAATTCGCTAGTTGTCGATGCAATCACCGATAATTTACCTACCGCTCCCGTAGATACTTCCGCCTTGCCTTACTTAAAAGGTTTACCGCTCGCCGACGAATCGTTTGGCAAACCCGGTCGCATCGATGTGTTGATCGGGGCTTCGCTTTTCCCGCATCTTATGCTGCCCCGCGTAGTTAGCAGCAACTCCTCCGCGCCGCCCGCCATGCAGACGGTACTCGGTTACGTCATCATGGGCACTGTGCCCGCGCTGCCTGTACGTCGTAATAAGCCTCCACAGTCTTGTTACTCACATATTTCGCAACCATCCGACAAAGACTCGTTAGAATCGGCGTTGAAAAAATTCTGGCAGGTCGATGAAGCGCCCGTCACTCTTTCGACGAGCAAATCGCTCGACGAACTTGAGTGCGAGTACTTTTATAATTCGACCACGGAACGCGATGGGGACACAGGTAGATACTCTGTAGCCCTACCGTTTCGCAGCGATGTATTCTCATTGGGGAACTCACTCGATATCGCGAAAAAACGTTTTTTCTGCCTAGAAAAGAAATTAGAATCCGCACCCGAGTTACGTACTGCGTATGATGACGTCATTCGCGAAAATATTGATAAAGGATATTTATCTCCTGCTCCGCTCGATAGTTCAGACAGTAGTTGTCCTGACTATGTAATTCCGCATCACGCAGTTGTACGTTTAGATAAGACAACAACAAAACTACGCTCCGTGTTAGACGCTAGTGCTAAAACGAGTACTGGATTATCTCTCAACGATATTTTACACAGTGGCCCAAATTTACAGGGTGACTTGTTTACTATAATTCTGAATTTTCGATTGTTCGCATTCGCGCTCTCGGCTGATTGCCGACAAATGTTCTTACAGATTGAAGTAAGAGAAAGCGATCGTCGCTTTCAACGCATCTTATATCGTTTTAGTCCAAACGATCCTCTGGTTCTATATCAGTTTAACCGTGTCTGTTTTGGTCTCAAGTCAAGTCCCTACCATGCGATCCGCACAGTACAACAGTTGGTTCAAGACGATGGTCATCACTTCCCGCGCGCCAGCGCTATCATCGCGGATTCGCTGTATATGGATGACGTAGTCTACAGCGTAAGCTCCGAATCACGTGCAGTCCAGGTTTCGCACGAACTGATTAAACTCTTTAGAGGAGGTCAGTTCGAGTTGGTCAAGTGGACCAGTAACTCTCAAACTGTACTAAACAGTATTCCCGCGTCGCATAGGTTGACCGAACAACTAGAATTCGACAAGTCGGTAGAACAAAAGGTTCTCGGCTTGCGCTGGTGTAGGTCAAATGATTGTTTTGAATTTCTTATTTCCGCACCGCCAGACACGTGTACTAAACGTGCTATTCTGTCGGCCGTAGCTAGACTGTGGGACATCATGGGGCTTGTCGCGCCTGTAGTTCTCTATGCTAAACTACTTATCAAAGAATTGTGGTTACTGAAGCTCGATTGGGATGACACTCCCCCGCGTCACATCATAAATATTTGGCAAACTTTTCGGTCTGTCCTGCCGCTTTTAAATGATTTTAAAATCCCGCGCCATTTAGGTATTTTTGAAAATTGTATTCTTCGCCTCATTGGATTTTCCGACGCCAGCGAAAGCGCCTACGGCGCTGTCATCTATGCGCATGTCACTCGCAACGATGACGTAGTTGTTCAGCTGGTTTGTGCCAAGTCGAAGGTATCGCCGGTTAAACCATTGACTATTGCTCGACTGGAGCTCTGTGGTGCCGAACTCCTCGCTAAACTTCTTCGCCGTGTTCATGACACTTATAATCCGCGTTATAATGTTACCGCTATTTACGCATTCACCGATTCTAAGGTGACTCTTTGCTGGATAAATTCTTCTCCGCATCGTTGGCACACGTTTGTGGCCAATCGTGTCGTTCGCATCGTAGACAACGTCCCCGCGGAACATTTCTACCACGTAGCTGGTACAGAAAACCCAGCGGACTGTTTGTCACGTGGTTTAACACCTGACAAATTCATTGAGCACCCATTATGGTTGCACGGACCCGCTAGGGCTAAGCGCGACCCTTCCGAATGGCCCATACATTAGGTTACAGACTTGAATTCGGAACCCATTCCGGAAGAAAAGGTCCACGCGCACCCCATAGTCGCGGATTCAAGTTCGGACAATTCGCTTCTACTCGCACTCGCAGAACGTACGTCGTCGTGGACTAAGCTGCTGCGTATTGTTGTTTTCATATACCGTTTCATGAAAAAACTCCCGCGTCGAACTGACGCCGTTACCGCTAGCGACCTCGAGTTCGCTGAAACCATTTTGTGGCGTCATGTTCAAAGAAAACACTTCATGGATGATTATTCCGAGTTAAAAAATAATAAAATTTGTTCACCCGCTCTTATTAAACTCAAGCCATTTGTAGATGGTGATGATTTAATCCGCGTTGGGGGTCGATTAACTCATTCGGCTGAGGCCTATAGTACTAAACACCCGGTAGTGTTACCCCGACATGATCGCATAGTTGAAATCCTCGTAGACTATTATCATATAAAATATTTACATGCAGGTCCAGAACTCACTATGTCGTTATTGCGCCATAAGTATTGGATTTTGTCCGCTAGACGCATTATTCGTCATAGAATCCACAAGTGTAACGCATGTCACAGGTGGAGACCGCGACCTCATGGTCCGCCGATTATGGGCGATCTCCCTAAATCTAGAGTAAATGTTGCAACCAAAGCTTTTTCTCATACAGGGTGTGATTACGCTGGCCCTATACAGTATGTGCCCGTACGCACTCGAGGTGCGAAGAGTCGCAAGGGTTATTTATGTATCTTTACCTGTATGACTACTCGCGCTGTTCATATTGAATTAGCTACAGATCTTACGACTGCGTCGTTCATAGCCGCGTTGAAACGGTTTTTATCCCGCCGTGGACCGGTACAATGCTTGTATTCGGACAACGCGACCAATTTTCGAGGAGCTAATTCGTTTTTACGCGACTTGTATACTTTCATAAATAAAGAATACCGCCCGCGCTTTGAAGAGGAGCTCGCTGAGCATCGCATTAATTGGCATTTTATTCCGCCCGCGTCACCGTACTTTGGTGGATGTTGGGAGTCCATGGTGAAGGCCGTGAAGACTCACCTTTTCAAGACAATAGGTCAACAACTCCTATCTTATGAAGAATTAGTGACAATTCTCTCTCAAATAGAGTGCCTGTTGAACTCCAGACCTCTTACTGTTCTTAGCGCTGACCCGGAAGAGCCTAAAGCTCTTACCCCTTCGCATTTTTTACATACTGTACCGCTTAACTCATTGCCCGCCGCGGAAGTAGGTTTACTGTCTGATCACCTGCTTCAAAGACACTCTCTTATGGATAAATTAGTCCAGTCGTACTGGAAAAGATGGCGAAGCGAGTATCTTCATAGTTTACAATCACGCTTAAAATGGAATAAACCTGATGGAGACATGATTAAGGAAGGCACTGTAGTAGTGATAGTTAATGATAATGCGCCTCCTCTATCCTGGCCTCTAGGTGTTATTGAGAAGTTGCATACGTCTATAGACGGTAGCACGCGAGTCGTTTCAGTACGCACTTCTAATGGGATTCTTGTGCGACCTGTGGTCCGCTTATGCCCCATTCCTACTCAGTAATATCTTATTCAGTCCATTCCCTCTTTAGTTAGATTTAAGTGTAATTTCACTGTATATATTATTATATCATTCTCTTTAAAGGTGACCCTTTAAGGCCGCGAGGAATGTTAACGCCATTACTTTCTTTAGTTTTATATTTCATGCCTAATTACTGGCAACTCTAATTAATTAGTATCTGTGTAACATAAAGTTCCTTCCGCTTTCCTTCTCCCTTCCACAACCCTTATAATGCCTAAGTGAGAGCGAGAAGGAAGATCCGCAATGGCGCGCATACGCTGCCGCCAAGAAGATCCGCCAGTTCTCAACCAACATCGACGCCTGTGGGTAAAATTAATCCCAAGTCGAAAAAGGACTCATATTTTCACCGCGAAGAACGAAGATTGCTATTGAACAGTGCAAGTGCGTGTATGTGTGTTGTGGAAAGTGCAGATTCTCGTCCGTACGTGATATCCTGGACGCGCCAGCCACGTGGCTAAGGAAACCCTTCTCGTCGTGTCGCCATAGCTCACCAGGCAGGTACCATCATCATTTTCCCACACCACCAAAACACCTACTTGTGTCACCGAACCGCCCCTCATACAGTCCACTAAGAAAATTTCGATTTTCACCCCAAGGCTTTAGGCCGCCGCAACACTCACGATGTTTTCCTTCACCGTTTTGAGAGCAGTGGCGAAAAAATAATAATTTACACAATGTAAAGCGCCTACCTGGGCTCGAACCTACGACCTACAACTCGTAAGTCGCGGCCTTTACCACTGGGCCATCACCACTTTCAAAAAAAAAAAAATGCTATCTGAGCCCCGTAGTTTCACCCACGTAGACCGGGATAAAAAGTAGCCTATTAGTTAATCCAGGGTATAAGTTATCTACATACCAAATTTCATCCAAATCGGTCTAGCCGTTTGAGCATGAAGAAGTAACAAACATACAAATGCACACACTCACTAACAAACTTTCGCCTTTATAATATTAGAGTAATAGTGTGATTATATTAATTATCAGAAAGGAAATTTCGTACAAACAATCAATCTGCCTAGCCTTTTCCCAACTATGTTGGGGTCGGCTTCCAGTCTAACCAGATGCAGCTGAATACCAGTATTTTACATGGAGCGACTGCCTATCTGACCTTCACAACCCATTAACTGGGTAATACGATACCTCTTGGTAAGACTAGTTGTCAGACTTTCGGGCTTCTGACGACCCGTAACGACTGTCAAAGATCCACGAATGACAAATTTCGTACAAACAATATTATTTTTTATACCAAACACTATTTTCTCAAAGACGTAACCACGACTCTTTATACCCGAGTCCTTTTTATTCCGAGATCAAGGAAACAGAATACCTACCTAAGCTACTTAAGAATCTTTTTGGCCAAGACGTAAGTTCTCCTAGGGATTAGTTAGGTTAAATAAAACCTCAGTTTTGTACTTAAAGCATTAACGATGATCTCAAATCTCAATAGTTCTAAGAAAATGTCGGTTTTATAGCTATACCTCTCAGAAATACCTAGTAAGTGTTCCTAAGTGTTATATTCTAGCTCCCCTTAGATGTAAAGGCGTAAATAAAGCCACAGGTGACACGTAATGTCCAAAGTTGCCACCTAAAGACCTGAGTAGTACAAACTTATACGATTTACAGGGTACAATTGAAAATATAGAACTGCACTTAAAGAGCCCTCAACAGGGTCTAACTTTGTTATCACTATAACAGATACAATTAATCGAACAACATTTATTTTCAACTTTTCTGCTCTCAGATAAAAATGGGCATTTTCCGGGTAAGCCTGACAAGTTTGATGAGGACGTGTTCACATTAAATCGTCCTTCGACACAGTACAACCTTAAAAAAGCCAATTCACAAGTAATTCTGCTATTCTTTGGTGATAAAACTGCCAATTCAAAATACGGCTGACGTAGGTCAGTCGTATTTTGAATTGGCAGTTGTATTACGATGTTTTTTTACCTAGGTAATTTTTTTATCGAATGAAAATCATATAAGTAGGTAGCTACTTAAATGACTTTCAATCGATAAAAAAAATACCTAGGTAATAAAACATCGTCCACATAGCACGTATAAGCAATTTTTCCAGTTCGCCAAAGGGTAATCGATTCTGCTACATATGAACCTGACTTGTTATACAGCTCATTAATCATCCTTTCTAACTTTGTACGGGGCTAGCGATAAAACCCGGATTTACTTGACTGAAATCAAAATATATTTTTCATAAACACACCTACATTTTTCATAGCTAACACGGAAATGTCGGTGGATGTCGAAAAAGCTCAGTATCTACATAAAGATATAGATACTGAGCTTTTTCTTTAGAAGTATCAAAACAAAGGCGATTTTCGTGTATGTATGTATGATCGCGTTGGTCTTTTAAACCATACAATGAATTGTTTTCACCATTATTTAGTTAATTTATTCCGAGGTTTAAGTGTATAATACATAAATATTAAAATGATATAATAGTACATTATGTAACAAGTGTGCTATGTTGGTCATTACACTTGAGGCGGTTTATTCGTGCCGCGTGGTGGTTTAGCCGAGTGTGTAATGCACACACGTTTCATACGACGTTTTTCAATACACTTGCGAGGAAAAAAATCAATCAAGTTTCATAAGTACCTATGTAAGCGGTGTCTTCGTACGTTAAACTAGAGGCAAAGGCACGACACCGTCGAAAAATCTACTAGGTATTCAAAGCATAACAAAAACTGAATATTTTTGTATGTAACTTGGATGTAGAATACGAAAGAATGTTACCTATTATTTTGACAAAATTAAATAATTTGATGAAACTTCGCACATCTCCGACTAGTAAATAGTTATCTATGGGCGGCACACATTACCGCACTAGTGCGGTAATATAAAGTAAAAAGCACGTGTGTTAAACACGGCATTATGAACCTAAAACCGGTTCAATAAGAGCCACTTTACCAGCAAGTGTGTTGAAAAATAAATAAATGTCTATGTTTAGTCAAGTAGTTAAAACCGTGAGAAGCAGGGGCGGGTCGCTAGTTGTGTTATTTGTTATAAGTTAGGAATGTAAAAAGGAAAGTTTTGTTTATTTTTGTACCTTTGGGTTGACATAAATGTGGATATTACGGCTTATGTTGAACCTTCATGGGGCAATAAATATCGAATAGTGTCGGCATCTTCGTGGATTGTATAATAAATCCAAATAGGGTATATTATGGTCAATGCCTACCGAACGGTTAACGGGGAGGGGGCGAACTATTCAATATCAAAATGAGTTCTGTTTGTGTAGGTGCTTAAAGCAAGCTTAAGTTCAAATTGAGCTTGATTCTGAAAATATGACAGATATTTTATCCATTACCAAAAAAAACTTCTCAGAATACGCAAAAGATTGGAATAACTAAAACTGTTCTTTTCAAGGCAAGAAAGTTGTGCCGATCGTTAGCTCTGGCTTTAAATGTTTGTCATTCACAAGTTTTCAAACTAGATCCAAAGAAAATGGGCAGCAATTATTTTCAACGAACGTCTACCTTTAACAAACTTGGACATTTGCATCAAATACGAACGTACTTATTAACACACTGTTCAAAATTCTGACTGTTTTAGGGGTGTAATAGTCGCAAGCGCAGCTGCTATGCGTGTGGCCGTGGGCTGGATTCCCGGGTTGTGATAAATATTATGGGAACATTTCATTAGACAATAAATTCTCAGGACATATAATAATATAAGGTCCCACATGGAGAAACTTTTAGAAAAAATTCAGACCACCAAAATAAGGACTATGGTAAAAAAAAAAATAATAAGAAAAACGCACTAGATACTCACTTAAAAGAAAAAAATCAGCTAACGAAATTACACTAAAAATGTTGCTTACCCAATGATAAACACAACCATTCCTTGTTATCTCATAATTCTGATACTACAAATGTGCAGGCGCACGTGACCATATCACCGACCGCGCCCGCCGCGTTTTTTTTATTATTTCTGGTCAAAATAAAATCACTTTAATCAGTGTTTTTTTTACTTGGATATCTTTGGTTAGACGTACTGACCGTTAAGTTAAAATTTGTCCATCTATTTTAATGGGACAATTCAAAATTCTAATTTATACGGCAATGCCGAGGCTAGAAGGCAAGTCATTAATGGAATAGAGAGCTTACGAGTAGTAGTCTGGCTCCCAATCAAGTTGAATCAATCATCACAGAAGGTAGATCCCGGCAACTAGGCAACTAAGGCTCATGCCATGGAATCAATAGTGTTTACAAAGGGAGATGTGAAAATGGGATGCCTGCATTGAAAGTGTATGATGTGTGGCCCCAGGCGAAGCTTCCGCTTTGTCTGATACAACTGCCGTGAAAATCTTTATTTGCATTGTAAATAAAGGTAAATAAAACATACGCTTGAGGCGTTAATATTATTGAACGGAAAATTTTATAAAGAGTAACTGTGTGTTTTATCGCCTTTGACTATTTCATTTTATTCGCATTAACATAATAATAATGCTTGTGTCGCAATTTTGCAATACTTACCTTTTAAGATTTTTTTTTGTAAGATTAGTCTCTTAAAAAAAAATTGCTCATCGGATTTTGAATAAAACATTTCCCGTCTTTTCATAAAATAATTGACTTTTCATTCTCAAAAAAAAAAAAGCCACAAATACCCAAAATATAAAATTTTTAGTAGGTATGAAGTAACCTTCACCTTTACCTTATCGAGACCCGTTAAGCAGATATGCATCATATTCAGAGGGTTGAATACTCCTCAAGTCAATGCTCGAGTCTTTCCGGTGCTCGAGCGAAGCCCTAACGACTCGAGCCACCCGAGCCACCCTAAACATACGTAATATGACGTAATCTTTTGTGTGAAAGGGTGGAGGGTTCAGAGGGAGCAATAATTGTACGTATGGGGAACTGTGTACCTGTAGATACCGTTAAATTCATGATTTTATTTGTTGCGGTAAAAGAGGCTTTACACGGTTTTTGGGCCCGCTTACACCCTAAATCACTAAAATGCTTTTAACGCTAAACGTACTAAAAACATCGTTTGAAGATGACAGAAGGGAGAGATATTTCAAATATATTTAGTGCTAAACGCATTTAGTGATTTGTGGTGCAAATGGGCCTTCGCTTAATTTTGTATTTTTAGTCACGCACAAGTACTTCATAATTATGAAATTACAAACACATAATTATAATCTTTTCAACCGTTTATTTTTACTTTAGCGTTCATGAAGTATTGCAGTTTTTCGTCTATGGTTGCCTGTTAATAAATAAGAATCTTCATTGGCTACTTATGTCAAAAGTAAGTAAGGTTGGAAAGAGTATAATAATGATTATCATTCAGTTAAATATCAAGTTTCTTAAAAACTATCTACTGCATATTATATTTTTTTACGTAACTAAATGCTACTTATACTCCATTTACAAGAAGATTGAAAAAGACGTTGAAACAAACCGTTTTTACAGTCCGTTCAACCGATTTTGACTTCTATTGCGTTGGTGGCATGACAAATGACAGCTGCAGTAAACAGTTGGTATTGTAACCACTCTTTAGCCTTTAATGCCATCCTCAGGCTTACGGAATAGAAGTCAAAATCAGTTGAACGGACTGTGAAAAAGGTTTGTCTGAATATCTAATCTTTTTGTAAATGGAGTTTATAACACAGTCAGTACTTTACAATTAGTGATTCATATCGCACAGTTTGAGGTCACTGGCAAAAGTCACTTACTGATAATGTATTGACATAAGTAATATAATTGGTTTTAATAAGAAAAAAAACCAAATTGTGGTCTTATCGCATTGAAATGTACCTAGTCTGACCAAATACACTCCCGGACACCTAGATCAAGCCTCAGTGCATAAATACATGTAGGAATGAAGGTCTAACAAAATAAAGAAAAAAGAAAGAAAATTTTATTTAGCACAGGCTCACAAAATAATACACAGCAGATTAAAATAATAATAAGAAAAAAAACCAAATAAAAAGTTTAAAGTGCGATGCAAGAATATGTGCCTCACGGCTGCGCCAAAAATGCCCAGTTCAGCAAAAATGACAGACCTGACCCTAGTTTTCAACTGAACCTGAAGTGTGAGGTAACGGATGTAAATCAGAATAACAGAATATCTAGGTTCCCAAACAGGGTGTATGTAAGGTGGCAATCTTTTAAGGGGTCATTATGAACAAATTTATGGGACCAAACCTGAAATCGCGAAAAAAAAATCAGCTGTTCCCTACATTTTGACGAAATATGCAAACATAAATGTAATTAATTACCCCTTAAAAGATTGCCACTGTTTACACTTACACCCTGTATACAACGTGTCGTTTTGCATCCTCGTCAAATTTAAGGGTGTGGTAAGACCATCAAACCGAACAACTTTCTCTATGGCACCAACATCGTAAACGCGAAAAAATAATCAACCGTCCCATACATTTCCGTCGAGTAGGTATTGAAGTTTTGTATGGGACAGTTGAAATTTTTTTCGCGATTACGATGTTGGTCCCATGGAGAAAGTTGTTCGGTTTGATGGTCTTACCACACCCTTAAATTTGACGAAAAAACGACACGTTGAGAACACTGATTTAACATAACAAGAACACTGATTTAAACATAAAATATAAGAAAAATAAGTTTCTTATAGAAATTTGAAATTCCTCATATCTCGTCTTTAAGTCAGTGTCCTTTCAAAATATATGTTTGGGAACCTATATATAATGTATTCCCATCGGAATAAATACACATTACCATAAGAATGATATGTTCGATTTACAAATTGTTCTGGTATTTCGTTTGTACGAACTACGCATGCTCCGGGGGCCTCTTAACGTGCTTTCCGAGGCGCGGAAGAGTCTCGGTATGTAAGGATTAATATTATTATAACCCATCCACGCACCAACTCTGGCAAGCCTGGATCGACCCGAATGGCCATTATTACTTAGCTACGAGCCCTCATCCATACATTGAATACATTCTCCAATTGCAAATTTAAGTTTACAATTTTCTTTGGCCAAAGAATTAGCATTGCCATTCAACGTGGCAATGCTGCCAGTCTTCTGGGCACGTTTCCGGATGACATCGATGCGGACGAGTACTTCGACGCCTAAGTGTCCTTTTGTTTTGTATTTATTTGTATAGTTAGTTAGTCAGTCATTTACGTTAAAAAATATTTCTACTGTTTGATAAGTTTGTTGAATAAATCAGTTTACAATCCCAAAATTTTTTTTTTTTGTGTGATAAAATTACAAATTACCAATTTTCAGACTTTTTACTTTACTTGTGCTATGAGGCCTTGCTTCTTGCCAAATTTCATGATTCCAGGTTAACGGTAAGTACACTACAGGTTTTGATTTACTTGCGAGTATCAAAATATATCACATAAATGGCCGTATTTTTTTATTGCGTTGACTTAGAAGCTTGATTTTTTTAGAGCTCTAAGGGACCATCCACCTACGTATTTCATATTAATTTCAACTTGATACCTCTACGCGTTTTAGAGGAAAAGGGTCTTGATAGACTGACAGACAGACAGACAACGAAGTGATCCTATAAGGGTTCCGTTTTTTTCTTTTGAGGTACGAAACCCTAAAAATACAGGGTGGCTCGATTCAGGTACCCAGAAGTACGGGCTGGTATCCGCAACTCCACGACAATGCGCGTATTTTGCGTATGGAAGTGTATTACTTGTCATAAAACGACTGCCATATTATTGCGTTAGTTATTGGACGATACCAACAAACCAGGTTAGGTCAATTGTCAGAGTTTCAGACTTCTGACATAGATTGTTGTATGTACCATTCAGGATTTCCTTATTAACTTGCTCTCACCCAGGCGTGGAAGAGCGATGTATCCAGACATACCTAAATATGGACTGATTGCGGCCAGCTCGGCTCATTCTCGCAAAGCAATGACATTACTTTTATACAGGGTTATTTGTAATTCGACGTATTCCTTGCAGGACGTCATAGTGGGTTAAAATGCAACAAATTAAGCCACCAAATGTTCTATCGCAATTCAGTATTATTTTTGAAAGTTTTGTATAAGAAAAAGATAAATTATTATGAAAAATAAACGGTTTAATTAGTGATCTACGCCAAAGTTTTAGTTTTTAACAAAGATCTGCCACGGCATCAGCTATGATAATAACTTAAATTCCAGTAAAGTCGCACCGTAAATAATTTTTGTTGTATTTTTCATAAAAAAAAATCTAACTAACTCAAACACTATTGAATTTCGGTAGCACATTTGGTGGCTTAATTTGTTGCATTTTAACCCTACTATGACGTCCTGCAAGGAATACGTCGAATTACAAATAACCCTATATAAAAGTAATGTCATTGCTTTGCGAGAATGAGGTGTGCTGGCCGCAATCAGTCCATATTTAGGTATGTCTTGATACATCGCTCTTCCACGCCTGGGTGAGAGCAAGTTAATAAGGAAATCCTGAATGGTACATACAACAATCTATGTCAGAAGTCTGAAACTCTGAAAATCGACCCAACCTGGTTTGTTGGTATCATTTTAAAATATTAATGGTATTGGTTATCTTAAAAATATATTCAAATAAAAAAAAAATAACGTTTTGAGGTTGCTGTGAAGGTATGGTTTCCATTTTCTACAGTTAAACTACTTATCATGGGATAAGTACCTTAGAAACTGTACATGGGTACAGTTTTTCTGATTCAATAGTCGCAGCTGAAGATGTTGCTTGTACAAAATGATCAGCGGCCCTGTCAGCTCTCTGCCAGCAAGGGTGACAGATGCATTTAGTCGCATCTGTCATCCTTGCTGGCTTCCATCTGGCTTCTTACTATATGACTTCTTATCAACCAAACTCAAACTCAAACTCAAAGCATTTATTTCAAATAAACCAATTACAGGCACTTTTGAATTGTCAATGGGTCGGTCAGTCAGAAAGATGAAGCTAGTTGCCCATTCCAAAGCGTAGTAGATCCCTATGGAGAAGAACGGGCAAGAAACTCCACGGACACTCTTTTAAATCATAATATTTTTACAAAATATTGGTTACATCGTTCAAGTTGAAAATATACATGTGAGAACAATGTAGAAAGACGTGCACGTTAAAAAGCGTCCGTAATAAAAAGCTAATAACTAAAACAACTAAATTAAATATTAAAATTACAAATAAGCCATGGCAGCTAAGAGACAAGCCAACACGCGAAGTGTTAGATTCAATTCAGTGTTGTCACTATCACGAAAAAATAATAACATTAAATCGATTATCGATTACTTTTTTTTAAATAACCGATAATTGATTTATTTTTCTTATTCTTTTTTTTACGAGAACACATTTTTTTTTTTTTTTTTTTTGTGGATGGGAAATCATCAAATGACTTCTCCCGCTCCGGGCAGAGCGGGAGGGTGTGTCAGACTTTTACTGACTAAAACCCACCCGTGTTCCTTCAGTTGCCCGTGCCAGGGCCACGGTATCTCTTTCGAACTACCCGCGACCCCGGCGGCTTCGGCTCTATTGGACCCCGTCACTGCTGACATCTCTTTGAGGCGCGCGTGGAACACAACGCGCCGTCGACCCGGGCCTGGTCCTTACCGGACGGCGAGCTGCCCATTACTCGTCGACCGCAAGCCCGCGCCTACGGTGGCCGGGAATCGGCGATAGATTCCCGCCGCCCAGGGCGTCTCCTGCGGCGGCTAGGGGCGCGAGGGCGCGGCTGTTGCCTCTCCCTCTCGCGTCCCGCCTCCTCCTTTGCGAGCATTACTGCTTCGCAGAAGGAGGTGACGGCCTCCCATGCACTCTCGCTCCGCACCATGGCCTGGACCAAGTTTGGACGCGAGAGATCGCCGCCGCCGATCGCCTCCGTGAGAACACGGCGGTGCTCCGCCCAAGCCGGGCAGACCTCCACTGTATGCTCCACCGTGTCCTCCGGGCGATCTACACAATGGTGACACCCGGGCGTTTCCTCCCGCCTTATCCGAAACAGGAACCTCCCGAAACAACCGTGTCCGGTGAGGACCTGCGTCAGGCGGAAGGTGAGGACGCCGTGGCGCCTCTCCAACCACTCCTCAAAGAGGGGACTTATCGCCGCAATTGTGGCGTGCCCAGCGCTGGGTTGCGACAATCGCACTCTCCATGTCGCCATGAGATCCCGCCGGAGCTCTGTCCGCTGTACCGTGATTTCTCGCGGCAGCGGAGTTACGCCCCGGCGTTTTGCCTCCTCGCGCCACTCCCACACGTGCGCGAGGACTTTTGCCTCCAGATCCCATGGCGGTAATCCGGCAAGGAGGCTCGCCGCCTCACAGGAGACCGTGCGGTATCCCCGGACTAGCCGGATGGCCATGACCCTCTGGGACGCGTTCAACCGGCGGGCTGGTCGCAGCCTCAGGGAACGCGCCCACACCGGTGCCCCGTAAAGGGCCATGGACCGCACGACCCCCGCGTAAAGCCTCCGGCAGGAGGCGTTTGGACCCCCCAGATTGGGCAGGAGCCGCTTCAAGGCAGCCCCAGCCCGCTCCAGTCTGGGAGCCAAACGTCGGAAGTGCTCCACGAAGTTCCACCGGCTGTCGAGGACGAGTCCCAGGTACTTCATCGTCGACTCGACTGCGATGTGAACCCCTCCTACCGTTATTTGGGAACCCGACGGTGGCGCGTTCCGAGGACCATGAAAACACATGACCTCGGACTTGTGCAGGGCCACCTCGAGTCCCAACTGCCGGATCCTCTCTACGATTGTCGCAACCCCGCGTGTCGCTAGTTCGGCCGCCGCCTGGTGCGACCTCCCTTGCGCCAGGACCAGCGTGTCGTCAGCGTAACATACAACGCTGACGCCGCTAGGGAGGTCGGCGCGCAGCACCCAGTCGTACCCGATGTCCCACAGATGTGGCCCCAGGACAGATCCCTGTGGGACACCGCACGACATCTCTCGCCGGTTCCACTCTCCCTGATGACCGGGGTAGATGACGGTCCTGTCCGTCAAATAGGCCTCGACCACTCGACGGAGGTAGGTTGGCACCCGGTGATACCGGAGTGCCTCCCTGATGCAACTCCAGGGCAGGGTATTGAAGGCATTGGCGATGTCTAGAGACACCGCCAAGACGACCCCACCCCGGGCCACAGCATCCCCCGTCGTGAGGGCTTGCACGCGCATGATGGCGTCCACCGTAGAGCGCCCCCTGCGGAAACCAAACTGGCTCTCCGCCAAATCCGGCCCCTCCTGCGCCAGCCACCCGACGAGGCGGTCTGCAATGACTCTTTCAAAGAGCTTGCCCACCTCGTCGAGCAGCACGATGGGCCGGTAAGCGGACGGAGAGTCCGCACATTAACACATTAGTTTTTATTTTCATAAATAACATAATTATTTTCTTTTAGTTGGTTTTTGATTACAATACCAGTAAAGTCCCGTGGGTATGCCGTTGAGATTATTTTATTTATTTATAAATCGATTCAAATCGATTGATTAATGATAATACTTAATACGATTTTGAAAAACTTCTCGTTTTTTCAATAGGGTTACTTTTTTTAACGAATTGTTGCAGATTATAGTGGCGCTCATTTGGAAGAAAGTAAATACATATTTTTTTATGGCAAAATGAATGCATAAAGTATTTTTTTCTCTAGTCCAATATCCACTAAGGGCCTCAAATGGGCATTTCCTTTTCTTCCCTGTGTGTTAAAGATTTAGGTAACTGTTTTAAGGGAGATGCGCTGTGGTAGCCCGCGAAATTCACTTTTTTTTTGTTTTTTTTGCAATTCGCAGGTCCGTGTCAGGTTGTATCTTAATGAAAATATGATAAGCGGCAATAAAACAATGTATTTACATTGTTTTAACCACGGAACAGATAAATAAGGTTGGAAAGGCCCCAGCTCCAATTTTGTATTAGGACCAGTGTCACCGCTTGTCTCCCACTATTTTAATTTCTACACATACGCACTACTACGTTTACAAATATTTCGCACACAACCAAATCACACACACATAAATCTCAGGGCAGTTATTCGTTCGCACACTAGCACTAAGCTCCCGTAAACATAGACACTACACACGCAAAAAAACAATAAAAAATTTCATACACGCTAGTGCTTGATAAAGCAGATATTCTTTATCGATAAATTATCTGATGAATTTATGGGGAAAAATGAAACATGAAATAAATATTAAGAAATATTTATTTTACTTTTATTAATTACAAATGATCACTGTCCTTGGAATAAAACGTATTTATTAAGCAATTGGCGCTTGCTATTAATTGTAAAAGAATTTTTCAAAACAAAGTGTAACCTTACGTTAATATATTTTTCAATAATTGCTTTGGTGAGGTCTGTGACGTGGTTAGCTGTAGGGTATTGGCCAATTTGATGATAAATTATGTTTTTAAATATTTCACTTCCTACAAAGAGACGCATAATTTTTGCCACCAACATTTTTTTATTTATATTATGAAGGCTTTCCGTATAAATTTTGATAACAGATTCCACCTGATTTTAGGTAGGTACCTATAACCTGATTTTTTAATGATAAAATCATTTTCACTAAAATGTTTGGAGCAAATAGTACTCGTCTTTGTCGGTATCCAGTTTCCTCTACCTGTCACGTCAATCCATTGTTCCCTGGCGTTAGGTTCTTTAGAAAACCTAAAATTTATAATTTATTGCATAAGTAAAATTGCAATTTAATTAATATTTTAATACTAAATACAATATACATGTAGATCTATCATATACAATACTTGTAGATGACATACAGATCTACAGGGTGAAATTTGAATTCATTGGCAATACTTTAAGGGGTCACTGTACTCATCATTATGAACAACTTTTACTTCGAGGCCAAACCAGAAAACGCGAAAAAAAATCTGCTGTTCCAAGACATTTTTTTCGCGTTTTCTGGTTTGGCCCCAAAAAGTTGTTCATAATGATGAGTAGTGACCCCTTAAAGTATTTCTAATAATTCAATTTAACCCTGTTTAAGTCCAAAGGGACTTAACCAGAATGTGACCGATGATATAAAGATATCATCGGTCACATTCGTTCAATGATTAATATAATATTTAATTTACTCATTATACGTCCAACCAAAAATATACTATCATTAATTAAATATTATAAAATAATTCAAAAATTATCTTTGTCAAACGTAAATATAAATTTTTCAAGAATTCTATCGATGATTTTATTTAACCACATGGTCACCTCACTATCGATAAACATGCGCCATGCATCTCGGCCAATCAGGGCAAAGGACGAAACGTCAATGATTGAAGTGTAGAGGACGCAACGCATGCAGTACATTGTAAGCGGACTTGGTCATTGCGTTGATTAAGCGAGTACACATCGGGCAATGTATATTTTTTTGTAACTTGTTGCAATAATGTTGTTAATGTTTGGAATTTCATAGTGATCAGAATATTTTTATGTTTTTTACAAATAAAATTGTAATTAAATGTTATTTTCGACTTACCGATGGAAAGATATACCTCCTCGCTCAATACTTGCGGTCTGACTTTTTGTTTTACAAGTTATAATTGCACAACACGGCATTTTAAAGCAGAGCTCTGTTCTCCGAAGTAGTCCGAGGCGCACTAAACGCAGTGATTGAATGAATCGGTCGAGTTATGATTTTCGAATCATAATTGTGGCGCGCTTGCCACACCCTCATTTCCATTCCAACCTTATTTATCTATTCCGTGGTTTTAACCATAAAAATCATTAATACATCTCTCTAAGTTAGATTTCGTGCAGATTCGACGAACGAACGAAATCTAACAACTCTGCACGAAATCTAACTTTGAGAGATGTATTGATGATTTTTATGATTAAAATTAAGTAAATATTATACTTTGCTTTTATTGCCGCGTATCACATTTTGATGAAGATACAACCTGACACGGACATGCATATTGCATAAAACGCAAGAAAATTTTAATTTCGCGGGCTACCACAGCGCATCCTCCTTAAGGCGGAAGCGTAAAGGCAGCACGCGAAATTCAAATTTTCTTACGTTTTTTGCAATTAGCAGTTCAGTGTCAGGGTTGATCAAAATATGATTCACGAAAAAAGCTCAGTTTTTTTCAATAAGGATGTAAGACGTAATAGAAAGATAAGGATATTGTTTTTCTTATATTCCCATGAGAACAAAGAAAAAATAATAATGTATGATTAAATATACAGAAAGGAAGACAAATATTTCTCTTGTACTAACACGTTTTATCTCCTTAGGGATGACTATGTAATTGAATTTAGAAGACTATTCCTGAACATCTACATGTTCTTCTAAAATAGTAACATATCATTTTCCAAGACAATATATACTCGTATACAAACATAATTTTATTAATGTTTATTTTACTGGCACAGTTATGGCTAAAGCTTTATTAACCTAAACTGTATACATTTACATTTATTTTCTTATGTTTTCACTAAATTCAATTTCAGTTTTCAAAAAGTTCAAAATAAATCCGAGCTCAAAGTGACTTAGAAATTACCTTTGCAACCCGACTAATAACTATATTAATTTAAATATTTGCTAAGCGTTAATTTAGGTCTGATCTTAAAATACTCATCATTGGATAAAAAGGGGTGATACAAAGGGAGAGTATGTTGGATGTCTAAAAGTATTATGTCTATTTGTTATGACAATTATTTATATAACAAGTCGTGTGCTCGATGGGATTTTCCATCGGAAAAAATTACGAACTTATTTATCCGTACAAAATTTTCATCCCCTTTATTTTCAATAATCCTTCCTTATTTCAGGTTTATGACAAAATCAGGTTTTTGATCAAGAATCGGAAGAAGACAGTCGACATCAGGGGCACTCCGAGGTTCGGTTAGATTAGGTTCTTGATCAAAAACCTGCTTTTGTCATATACCTGTGACATGTCCAAATACAAACAAACACAGAGTTGCAGATGTTTGTTTTTGATGATAATATTTTTTTTATGTTCATTTGGGTAGGTATAATAGTCAAGTCATCAATTACTTATGGCAACAATAGATAGGTGCTTACATGAAATTAGAGCTATCACTAACCATTATTTGATGACAATAATAAGGTAATTTTATTTTTAATCATAGTAGATTTACTTATCAATTACCTATGCTAACGTATAAAAATATAGGTGTGTATAATAAATAAATAAAAATAGTTTATTGGTAAAACAAATTAGGTATAAATAACATTTTTGATTGGATCCTCCTTTTAGGCAGATAGTGCCTGTATTAGGAGAGTCCACTCTTCCATAACAAGACGTGTTAATACAGAAACTAAAACGTATAATTTTTATGCTAAAACTACATAAATTAACATTAATTTAAAATAAATCAAATGTGTGTAAGGGTGGGTATGTGTGTGAGTATATGTGAGTGAAAGTGTAGCCTGTAGGTGTGATTGAAAGTACATGAGAGTGAGGGTGTGTATGTGTCAAGGTCCCAGAAGTGTTTCGGTATCATTATAGGTAAGCGTTTGTATCCATTCCATTATATGTTTTTTACTATCATAGTAGCATTTGGGATAAATGTAAGTGTATTTATTAATTTTATTATGTAACGCAGCAGATCTTTTACTGAACTGCCTACTGGCAAGCAAAGTCCTTGTCCTAGGAATATTTAATATAATATCTTTCCTTCTTTTTTAGGGTTCCGTACCTTAAAAGGAAAAAACGGAACCCTTATAGGATCACTCGTGTGTCTGTCTGTCCGTCTGTCACAGCCAGTTTGCTCCGAATCTAATAGACCGATTAAGTTGAAATTTGGTACACATATGAATTTCTGTGACCTAAACACGGACGGGTAAAGTAAAATAGAAGCATTTTTCCTGATACAAAAAATGTCATATTATGTATCTAGCCTGTCTGAAACCTAGTAAACATGTGAGATAGGCGTTTCGACTTTCTCGGTATTATCGGCATTATTTGGGTCACAGTGATAACAATTTTTATAAATTTTCTCTCCACTGTGGGTAGGTGTGTGTGTGCGAGTCTATAAAATAGATAGCATTGTCACGCGGACTTCAGTTGTAAACTCACCATGCAGAAATGACTAGGTTTCAGACAGGCTAGATACATAATATGACATTTTTTGTATCAGGAAAAATGCTTCTATTATGTAGTCTGAGCCTGTCTGAAACCTAGTAAACATGTGAGATGTGTTTATTATCGCATGGTGGAGAGAAAATCAACTGTGACCCTGTTAGTACAGATAAAGAATGTATCAAGAAAATAAAGCTAATGTAGTTAATACATCAGAGATTTATTAATCAATAATTATATAAATCACAATCAAGCAGGTTGAAATAATTACCACATAAATTCTCAAACCGGTTTAAAAGAAGATGCCACTGAGCTGGTATCCCTTATAGGTTGAGCGAGCGGACGCCTGTAGAATTGTAGAAGAGTGTTCAGGGACGCCCAGTTACCTCGGGCGAGGATTTCTTCGACAGGACACTCTTCTAACCAATTTAGTAAAGCGACTGCTGAACGCGTGGATCCAGGTGCTTCATGAATGCCAGCTGCACGCAACACCGTGCGCACCCAGCCGCCGATGACGGTGCGGCTCGCTGCACGTGGAGCACCACGTGTTGTGATAAATAGACTAGGTGCGTTGTCAGCTTGCGCCCGCCGTGAAGCAGACAACTCCAGCAATCTTCTTAGCCAGTGAACCACATCAATGTTTAAATGAGGACCAACTGACAGCTGCCAGCCCGACTGTCTGTGAGTCAGCGAGTCGGTTTTGGACCCAAACACTGGCCAGAATGTAATATGGTCGTCTTGGTCGACCATGTGATTCGCGGTGATCGAGAGCAGCGTCAGGTCATGAATGCGTCTTCCAGACGCTAAGAGTAACAGCGTGGCGCACCTTCTGGAAATATCAAACAGACTATCCACCTGCGGACTATTACTAATAAGCCAATCTACAACTAGCTGGGGATTCCAAATGGGTGGCTTATTGGTAATAGTTTTTGCACAGGTTTCATTAGCGATACCCTTGAGTGCTTGTCGTACTAATGGATGTGAGCATAAACTCTTGGCATCTTGTGGCCTACAGAAGTTAGCTACCACTGATTTGTGCACGAGAATAGTCCTGTAGCTAAGGCCCAGTGTTTTATGCAAATAAATTAAATACCTCGCGATGCCGTCTGGACCAGGATTTTTGACATCGGTTTTTACTGATCGACACCAAGTAACCCATTTCAGCCATGATTGCTTATATGTCCTCAAGGTGGATGGCCTCCAGCTGGACCCAATCAACGATCTTTGTGACGATGACCAGTCACGTAATAAGTCGTCCCACCCCGTATCAGCCATACCTCCAATGCAAGACGGTCCACTTGAGGAGGTGGACGGCCCGTGGTTGTATCTATCATCACCCTGTGTAGGTTGCGAATAGTGAAGGGCGGGCACAGAGCTCTCGTCTTGAGGTCCGCTCGCCAAAACAAGTTCAGCCACCGGGGACATACAACCATGTACTTCCCCCTCGCATGATTGAGTGCAAACAGTACCTGGTGCATGTGGCATGGTGGTGGAAATACCCATGCCAGTTTGTACGACCAACTCCTGCTGAACGCGTCGTGATACACTGCCATCAGATCCCAGAGATCCCTCGATACGTACCGGGGAACTACGTGGGCAGTTTGCGGTGCAAATAGATCCATTACTGGAGTTCCCCATTTGCGAAATATGACTTCGCAGGCTTCGGGAAGTAAATGCCATTCGGGAAGCTCTTTGAATCTTGACAGACTGTCTGCCACAGAGTTCAGCGGGCCTGGTATGTAACTTGTTACCAGATGGATTTTATAAGTTATTAGGTAACTGTAAATAGTTTTGGCGATACTTAACAAAGGTTCGGAGCGAGTCCCGCCCTGGTTTCGAAGATAAGCAAGAGCCGTCCGATTGTCGCTCTGCACCAGAACTGTCTTGCCCGCGAACAGTTGAGCTTTGTTCTGTAGGACAAACAAAACAGCTAGGAGTTCCTTCCTGTTGGCCCGAAGAGAGGCTTCTTGACTTAACCACGGGCCCTGCAAGAGAGCTCCGTCTACATAAGCTCCCCAACCGAGGTCCGACGCATCCGTCACTATAAAGTGAGACGGTGGTTGGGGCCAAATTTTGCTCACCTCTCGAAAGTGGTCCCTCCACCAGACAAGGTCTGCTCGAGCTTGAGGAGTTGGTGCTACCGAGGTTTCCTGGCGGACTGCTCTCTGCATGAGTGCCAGGACACCGCGGAAGTTTATTCTGCCATATGGAACTATGAAGCTGGCGAAATTTAACCAACCTACTACCTTTTGGAGTTCCAACGGGGACCAGACTGTCCTGACAAGTAACCCCTCTATACAGCGATCCAGACTCTGAAGCTTTTTCTCTGGCAAAGCCTTGAGATTTGTCCTCGTGCTCCACTCGATTCCTAAAAATTCGAGATTTTGAACTGGCCTCGATGACGATTTCTCGTTGTTTATTTTCCAGCCCAGTTCGTGGAGCAGGGCCTTGGCAAGGCGTGCATGTCTCTGGAGCTTGCGCCGCGACTGATTTACCAACAAGAATTCGTCGAGATAGACGAGAACCCTTACCCCTCGTAGCCGCAGCTGCTGGGCTACCCAATTTGAGAGTGTTGCGAAGGTTCTCGGTACACTTGCTAGGCCAAACGGCAGACAGGTCATCTGCCACACGGCTTGGGCCTTGAAAGGCGCCTGAATGTCTGGTGCTACAAACCTTAGTAAACGGCGATGTGACTCGGAGATCGGCACGTGAAAGTAGGCCTGGCTCAAGTCGATTTTCATCATCCAGTCGTTGGGTTGAAGAAAACCTGGTACCTTGAACATGTTGACTAGACGGAACTTTGCTGAGCTCAGGTACCTGTTGAGTGCTTTCAGATTGAGCACCGGGCGGTTCAAGCCGTCTTGCTTCGGTACCAAGAATAGGTGAGATTCGAAACCGGCATTGTCTGGAGCGGGCTCGATCACACCCTGCGCTGCCATCTTTTGAATCTCGTACCGCATCGCCAGTGAGTCGTCGACTGGAAATTGGCTGTGCGTGGCAAATCTCCTCAGCGGAGGCTTTAAATTTAAAGGGATTCGGTACCCCTGTATTACCTTTAAAATGTGAGGGGGAGCGTGCTTGGTCCTCCACACAGCTAGGAAACGACGAAGTTGACCCCCTCTGAAGGAGTCATTGTTGTCGGCGGGAGCGGCCATCGTCCTGGCGGCGCTGCTGCTGGCGGTTGCGCTGCCCATCCGATCGCTTCCCAGCTGGGGGTGCCTTAGATCTAGTGGCCGGTGCAGGGGCATGCGGCTTGTTAGTGGAGCTTGAGCCACGAAAATTCTGCGCCATTGGAAGCTGAGTCCGATGTGGCGAAGCCTGCCTACCCTCAGCGGGTAAGTTCGGCCGGCGGAATATCTTCGAACCCCCTCCAAACCGGTTGAGCGTCTCGGTGAATGCTGCTCTGTTGAACAGACAGTCGCGGCTCGGCGGGACACGTTTCAGGGCGGCTTTGTTGTACTTGTCCCGAACGCCGCTGAGCACCGCATCACGACGCTGTTCTATTATACTGGCCCTTCTGCCACACACAACCTGCAACAGATCTTTAGAAACTTCTGAGAACAAACTGCCACTTGCAAAAGCTTCTGAAAGCGTGGCGTGCAAAGAAGCTGGAGCATCCTGCATTGCAAGAATATTTCTAATAGCTTTTTGCACAGCTTCACGTTGAGCCAAGAGCATATTCGTAATAGCGGCAAAAGATTGGTCAAGAGATCTCAAAAAATAAGGTTTATGTTCGAACGGAGCTAATTCTTCATTTAAATCTAAATGTGTAAAAGCGGGGGTAGCCAGATATTTTTTCTGAGTCTCACCATAACGTATATTTGTCCATTCAGGATCATCGAAATGTTGTAATTTTGTGACTGCGTCAAGACGCGTCTTATCAGCCTTTTTGATAGATTCAGCCAACGTGGTTTCCAAATCTTCTAGCTCAGGCGCCAATGGTGGGGCCGGAGGCATAAGATCGGACAGGGCGTCCGATTCATTATTCTGCCGACCCTGTTGCGTGGAATTAATAAATCCAAGCGCCGCTGAAGCGGATAAACCAGGTTGCTGCACATGCGAAAGTAACAATTTAATTGAAGCTAACTCACGGTTAAACTGTTCAAACCTCTTGTCAAGGACATCCGGGGGGTTTTCATCCTTGCTGCGCGAACCGGAACGCGGTTCGTTTGGCGGTATGTTGGGTGAATGCAACGTCTGCGACGGGCCTGGCAACGGTGGTGTCCACAGTAGCGATGGCAAGTCAAGCATGACCTGCGCCGACGTAGTTGAGGCCCCAACACTCACGTTCGCCTGCCCCGCGTCGCGCCGCGGCGTTTTGGGCGGCTGCAAAAACTCGTCCGAATCGGAAATATCTTCATCCGAGAAGCAGAGCCGCCGAGAACCGTGACTACGTTTAGCCATTTTTGCCGATGTGAACGCGACGAAGTCGAAAAACCAACTGAAGTCCGCGTGACAATGCTATCTATTTTATAGACTCGCACACACACACCTACCCACAGTGGAGAGAAAATTTATAAAAATTGTTATCACTGTGACCCAAATAATGCCGATAATACCGAGAAAGTCGAAACGCCTATCTCACATGTTTACTAGGTTTCAGACAGGCTCAGACTACATAATAAATAAAATTTGAATATAGAGGGGGGCAAATAAAAAAATTAAAAAAAAAAAGTTTTGCAAACTACACCATGTGGCATATCAAATGAAAGGACTTACTATGAGAGTCTCAAATATATTTTTTTATAATTTTAAAATAAATTGTTTTAAAGTTATTTAATAAAATAGACGAAAATTTTCCATTCCCGCGGTTCCCGCCCCCTTATCTCCGAAACTACTGAGCCTAAAATTTAAAATAAAATACAGAAAATAGATCTTTACCTGTTGATTACAGAAAAACCTATAAGAAGTCTGTGGTCTTAAAATAACATGGTAAATCTATCAATATTGTGAGTACAAACTTACATTTACAGTTGGAATGTATCGGAGAACATGTTTTTCAACTACAATGTTAAGTTTGTTCTTAAGATAAATTCATCCCAACTACGGAACCCTTCATTGTGCGTGGTCCGACACGCACTTGGCTGGTTTTTTTCAGTATGCCAGCATCATAGGAAAGAGACTTATGTTTTTTTTTAATATAATTTGTGTAACGTAAAGTTTCCTGACTGAGAGCAAGTTACTAAGTCGAAATAGGTCTTCAGTGGCATATCTCTTTTTTTTAAAGTACATGCACTTAATAAGAGCGCGTTGTGCCCTTTCCACCGTTAGAAATTTTGTTTTGGCTGCTGATAATGAAATTAGAGTACGTTGAAATTATTTTATAGATACAGTTGGCACATTTATTAGAAGCTAGATATATCACAAAGTTCTTAGTTGCTTAAGAATTATCACCACATGTTGCGTCATATTAGCAATAGCTTGTTATACACAATATGGTAGCTTGAAAAGCATTGCCTTAATTAGCACCCTTTAAAATTTAGATAAAACGAAAATGAAACCCTGCCTCTGCTGAATAGGTAATATAAAAATATTAAGCGTCCATCAGCTGGAAATAGGTTACACGGCGCTGGCAACGCTCGCAACAAACTGTTACTGTTGTGCATTACTGCAATCTGTGGGCATTCCCCGCTATGTGAGGCGACTTCATCAAATTAATATTAACGGGGTTGGTTATTGGTTTATTTTACTTTTGGGTAGGTAGTGAGCACTGTGCTACTGAAGAAGGAGTCATGAAAAAGTGTGTATCAATTTATAAGAAGTTAAGATTCTGATAGTTGGTGAAATACAATCTCACATGCTTTTTATTGCAGTCAATTCCCATTAAACCGGAGCATATAGTGGGTATGGTTGTAGAAATAGAATCAAACATTTGCATTAACAGTCAAGATAAAATCTTTGTAAAACACAAAAATGGTCAAGAGCCCTTAAAATTTTAACTAATCAGGCGTCTCTGGAAACATATTTGAATGGATCTAAGAGATCACTGACATTCGAAAATTGAATTAAATAAATGCAAGGTATAAAATTATGTTACTCAAAATTAGGTTTAATACAAAAAGAAAAAAAAATAAAGGAAAATTAAAGTCAAGTCTAAAAATCATAAAATTAAAATTAAATTAGGATTAATACAAAACGAGATTTATAATTTAAATAATAATATACCAGCCTATTACAATCCCCCTGCAGGGCAAATGCCTCTTCTCATACAGAGAAGGCACGAGCATTGATCACCACGCTTGCTCAAAACGGGTTGATGATTTGAGACTTATATTAACTATAAGTCCACAATTGCGGCGATAAGTCCCCTCTTTGAACAGTAGTTGGAGAGGCGCCACGGCGTCCTCATCTTCCGCCTGACGCAGGTCCTCACCGGACACGGTTGTTTCGGGAGGTTCCTGTTACGGATAAGGCGGGACGAAACGCGCGGGTTATCGAAAGAGATACCGTGGCCCTGGCATAGGCAACTGAAGGAACACGGGTGGGTTTTAGTCAGTAAAAGTCTGACATCCCCTGCCGCTCCGATCAGAGCTGGAGAAATCATTTGATGATTTCCCATCCACAAAAAATAAAACATTTTGATGCAAGTGGAGAATTTTTGTTATTGCATTGGAGGCGGAATTAACACTAGAGCCGTAGGTGAGGTTGTTTTTGAGCCGAGAACTGCAATAACAAATGTCCACGTGTATCAAACGACGTTTTTCAATACACTTTTGAAGAAATAAAATAACGAAAAATATTTTTGTTATGAATTATTTGAAAACTATGATTTAAATTTTCTTTTTTTTTCTGCGCTTGCTTTCGCCAGGTTGAAGGAGAAGCAAAGGTATAAAGCCGATAAACAGCCTAATATGAAAAATAGAAAATTCAAATATTTTTGAGTTTAGAACACAAATAAATGTTAATTGGTTCATAAACTTTTTTTTTATTGTAATAATCATGGTTTTGATGATATTCTATTTATAAACATTATTTAAATATTCAAAAAATATTAACGCCGTAAAGACTCTTTGCCGAGATTAAAAAAAAAACATTCACCTCCGAATAGAGACGGTGTGAATAGAGGCATTGTACCAATTTGGACTATGTATAGGTATAAGTTATCTGTGGCAATTTTTATTCCCGCACACGTGTTGGAAAATGAAAAATCGCACGCGTATGAAATATGTTGCATTGAGAACGTAATCGTAGTGCGATATGAACCAGTTTCCGAAGAAGTGTATTGAAAAAAAGGTTTCCTCACGAAGTTTTTCTTCACCGATGTCAGTAATATCCAAGATTATTATTAAAATAAAATCAAGATTAAACTAAAATTAGAACAAAAACATTTCACATTAACTACCATCAATCTCTGTTTCGAACAACCTGACAGATAAACTCAGAAACTCAGATGAAAGTCTAGCTAGAGGATACGAATAGCAGAGGAATGTGTAATTTAGTTATCTAATCGGTCAACTTCGATCGTTGTGCACTCGGGCATAAACGAACATACGGGTATTATATTATATGTAGTAGGTATGGGTACTGTAGAGACTTTAACTTAACATGGTTCCAGAATAAAACCTCCGCGAGTTTATTATAAGTAAATGACAGATTGGAGACGAACATTGATATAAATTAAACATAAGAAAAAATATGATTGTCGGCTCTCTGTGCTGACAAAACGCATGTCATGAAAAATAAAATGTAAATAAAAAATATGTTTACATTATAAATTTAAAAATTCGATATGTATCACAAACAACGTATTTGATTTACGATCCGGTACTGTGTGTATAACTGTCCGTTATTATAGTACTGTTTAGCTCAACTTTTGCTCTTTGGAAAAGCCTGTCACCTTTTTAAATGATGACTATGTAAAGTCGTATAAAAAGTAAAGGGAAACCATGTAGGTATTGTAAAGCGAATTGAATACCAACATAAATTGTCTGTTCGGTCAATTCACAACTGTCATTCTATGACAGTTGTTTATAATGCTAATATTACTGCAAATTGACATAGGGTGTCAATTTGTTTAAAAATTAATTACCCTAAATGTACTACCAAGGCAGGATGGCAGTTTTTTTTTTACATCGAAAATTGCTTTCATTCTACCGAAGCTTCCATGGATGATCAAAAACCAACAAGAAATACATGTAAGCCAGTCAAAATGTACCATCGTGGACATTTGCAGTGAACCACTTTTCGACCTTATAACCATGGTAACAAGGTTCAAAAGTGGTTGACCGCAAATGTCTGCGGTGATACGTTCATTTGCATTCTAACCGTAAAAAGGTATAAAAGCCAACACACACAACACAGTTTCTCTTTGGTATTAAAGCGGTTAACAATGCAAGTGAAGTGAGGCTAAACAAAAAGTTTAGACTTGGAGTAGTTCACGCCTTTCTATTCAAAGCTAAAACTCACTACTGAACGCGTTCAAATTGTATGTGTGGTCGAATGTACGAGCATTTAAATGTAGATGGTGAAACGAACTTTTCTCGTTCAGAGTTTTTTGGCTCATTTTGGGAGCTATTTTCTTTGGTCACAATAGAGAAAAGTCGTGGGGGCTAGTGGCTAAATAATAATAGCCGCACGGGTCGATCGAAGGTTAAGCTACGCTTGCCTCGGTCGGTTCGTGGATGGGAAACCATCCACTACATATCGAGATCTCTCCATGTCTCGGAAAGCACTTTAAGCCATTGGTTCCCGGCTGTCATTCGTGGATCTTTGTCAGACATTACGGGTAGCCCAAACGTTTGAAAACCAGTCTTACCAAGGGATATCGAGTTACCCACTAACTCATCCGGTTAGATTGGAAGCCTACCCAACATAGTTGGGAAAAGGATAAGCCGATTGGCAGATTTGAGTGAAAAGTAGTAAGAAGAAATGGATAATTTGACTCACAAGGCTTCGGGCAATAGGTACTCGTTACTTTTGAAGAGTCGCCCAATCAGGTGCACAGATGAATGGATTGTTCAGATGATTGAATTCCGTTTGGTTCCCGACAAAGAAAAAGTAACATATTCTTGCCGACATAAGGACAGGATTACAGAAACATCGTAATTCGGGTCTATTTTTAACCGACTTCAAAAAATGAGGTTCTGTTTTCGACCCGTATGTATGTTTGTTTGTCCGTGATTTTTTCAAAAACCCATGAACCAATTTTAACGATTTTTCCACTAATGTAATCTACATATTTTCAGGAAGGTTTTGGTATATAATACATTAGGTAATGTTTCTTATTTACGAAGTTATATGCATAAATGTACTGTATCTCCGACATTTATAAGCGGATTTTGTGATGATTCTACTTTTCGTTCGTCTTGGGCTCATGTACGAGTAATTGTCCCATCAACTAAAAATGGAAAAATAAATTTACTTTAAAAAAAAGTAAAAACCGACTTCAAAACCTAAAATGAATAAATTTACTTTAAATTACAAAAAAAAAAACTTACCAGCTTCTGAAGTCGGTGTCAAGCTAAGGTGCTTTGAAGAATGGAAGACACCGACTTCAGCAGCTGTTAAGTTTTTTTTTTAAAAGTTATTTTATTCGTTTTAGGTTTTGAAGTCTGTTTTTTTTAATCGTAGGTATTTTATTTAAAAATTATACAAGTTAACACTATATACACTAGATACTAAAGTAAATTACTGACTAACTAATTAACTATACAAATAAATACAAAACAAAAGGACACTTAGGCGTCGAAGTACTCGTCCGCATCGATGTCATCCGGAAACGTGCCCAGAAGACTAGTAGCATTGCCACGTTGAATGGCAATGCTAATTCTTTGGCTAAAGAACGAGCCAGCCCTCTGGTCACGTGAAGTCTCGAACAGATGAAAAATTTACTTTAAAAAAAAAGTAAGTCGGTTTTTACTTTTTTTTTAAAGTAAATTTTTCATAAAAGTCATCCATACCTTTTTATTCCCGACATGCCAAATATTTGTCAAGAGGTATTTTTACCGAAAATATATGCAGAAGTCGTGGCTAAGTAATAACAGCCGCACGGGTCGACCCATCAAGTTAAGCTACGCTTGCCGGGGTCGGTCCGTGGATGGGTGACCATCTTTACATACCGAGACTCCTCCATGCCTCGGAAAGCACGTTTAGCCGTTGGTCTCGGCTGTCATTCGTGGATCTTTGACAGTCGTTACGGGTCTTCAGAAACCCAAAAGTCTGACAACCAGTCTTACCAAGTCGTATTACCCAGTTAATGGGTTGTGGAGGTCAGATAGGCAGTCGCGTCCGTCTAACCGGATGCAGCTGAATACCAGTATTTTACATGGAGATGTAAAATACTGGTATTCAGCTGCATCCGGTTAGACTGGAAGCCGACCCCAACATAGTTGGGAAAAGGCTCGGCAGATTGATTGATTTGATATATGCAGCAGTCCTTTCTGCTAATAGCAATAGAAAACGTCTGAAAAGCATTGCAATTTTGTTTAACATTAAGTAGTGTCAATGTTCCCTAGTAGTAGGAGGTAGTTCTAGAAAAGTTGATCTAATCAAATTCATGCCAATTTTTTTTTATTGCTAATTGGGCCCGCTCTTGACCTCGATCACGCCTGATGAAAAGCAATGGATGAGGTCTATGATGAAACGAGCGTGTCCAGAAGATGCCAGATGCCAGTTCTCAGACGGAAGGCAGACGGGTTATATGTGGAATCAACAAGACTTCCACGCTTTGACTGTGCGCATAATAAATGTAGAGGAAAAGCACTGAGTACGACTAAGTGTACCCTGCAGTAAGTCTAGTATTCCGGTAGTAAAAGGGAGTAGTAGGATCAGGTCGTGGACACTCTCCCTCTCCTCTCTCTCTCTCTCTCTCTGGTCGTGGTCTGTAGAATCCAATTTCGCAAAAAAACGAAAAGTGTCGTGGCGCACCCGGGAATGAAGTTCCTTTGGCTTTTTCACACTTATGTTACGTAACAATAATGTCGTGACGGTCAAAATGTAACACTTTTTCGGTCTAGCTCATTTTCGCCAACTCTGCAGAGTATAGCGTGCGATAAGGAACTTGGTTTTATTTGATTTGATTTAATTTGATCTTATTATTTTTTAAGGATTTCCATTAATTTATGTTTGGCAATGGGTATTATTTACCCAAATAAATTAATTTATTTATTTGTCTGGTGACTCCCGCTCCAGCTCGTTCTTGGTGCAAAGATTAGCCATTGCCATACAACGTGGCAACGCTGCAAGTGTTATGGGCACCTTTGCGTCAGGAACAGTTAGGGGCGGGTTATTTGACGTGTGGTTGTGATTATTTTTTCTGTGATTACTTTTACACCTAATTACATTTACTCTTCATTTTATCCACGTCAAATAATTAAACATTGGATGATGTACATTAATAAAGAGCAAGTGAAACGCGCTACTCATTAACAAGCGGTAATCCCATGATGATCGTTGGAACTCGCAAGTAAAATATTAAAGTTCCCGCATTTATTACTAGAACATTTTACGCAATAATTAAAGTTATGAACTTACTTAGAACTATTGTTTCACGGTTTTTAATAGTAACTAGACCTTCAATTTTATGTTACTAGTTAGACGACCACTCGACTCTCGGACGTCGTTAAGTGGTCGTCTGTCTTGGTTGTGATAATATCCTACTATATGTTTAATATAATCCTAATTATCATAATATTATAATGTGAATGTGAGTTTGTTTGTTAGTTACGCTATCACGCTGAAACGGCTGAACGGATTTGAATGAAATATGGCACCTGAGTAGACCATGACCTAAATTAGGACATATGATACTTTGTATCCCTGTAGGACGTTTCCCTGGGATAATTTCCGACCGCAACGCGGGTGAAGCCGCGAGCAAAAGCTTAATATTATAATTGCGAAAGTGAGTTTGTTTGTTACGCTTTTACGTTAAAACGGCGGAACGGTACAGGTAGACCATAACCTGGATTAGGACAAAGGCTACTTTTCATCCTGGATTGCAGAGGAAGTCGCGGGCAACAGTTAGTAATATTATAAATGTGAAAGTCTGTATATTTGAATGTTTGTTACTCAATCACGCAAAAACGGTTGAAATGATTTGAATGAAATTTGGCACACAGATAGATTTTTACCTGTACTAACACATAGGATACCTTTAATTTCGGTAGTAAGTTCCGGTGGGATATTTTCAAAAGCTAGTAAATAAAGCTTTTTGGGTTCCGTACCCGAAGGGTGCCAAACGAACCCTATTAATAAGTTTCCGGTGTCAGTTCGTCTGTCTGTCAGCGGACTGTATCTCATGATAGACAGTTGAAATGTTCACAGATTGTGTATTTCTATTGCCGCTATAACAACAAATAATAAAAATAAAGTTAAAAATTAGCCCTATAATTTTCAACCATACAAAAAACGTGTTTTTTTTAACAAAGGTATTAACAAACGAAATGTAGAGTTATGTAGTGGTACTTGGGGGAGGCCTAATGTCCAGCACTGGACGTCTTTTGGCTGAAATGATGATGTAGTGTTAAATATTGTACCTACTCTGGTAAGAAACTCTTCGTGTGCTAGACCGATTCGCACTTGGCCGTTTTTATTATTTTTTATGACCATAACGCTGATGGTCACATGTGGGCTGTACCTCTGATCATTAACGCTTATGGACATTTGCATTACTAGAGGCAGCGCAGATGTGTGCTCTTCCAAAGACAAAGTTGAAAGTTGAATTACTCGTATGTACCTATATTACACCGGCGGCACCTGCGGGTCTATTCTGTAAAAATCTCACCATGACAACTTAGGTGAAGTGAGTGTGAAGTGAAATGTCATTCCACCTGATATTAGGGAATGACACTATTGACAGCTCACATCACCTTAGTTATCACGGTGAGATTTTTACGGAATAGATCGGCTGTAACCTTCACACCGGAAAAAAATATCAAAAGAAAATCTGAAAGTTTTTTTATCGTATCATCACAAGCCCTTGTTCCAATCAAATGTTTCAGTCACAACATAAAGATGTCTGCAATTTAACTCGCCACTTGGCGGCAAAAATAAAATATAATGAACAAAATAAATAAATAAAATTCGTTTATGCAGACCATTAAATGTCCATAATGTTGTTAGTAAAACATTATCTTAATACTAGGTTAGTAAAGAGGGTCTCAATTAATGTAGGTATTAACATTGAAAACGAAATAAATAGTTGAAAATAAAATAAATTAAATTGAAATAAATAATTTAAAATAAAAATAAAATTGATAGTAATTGAAAATAATCTAGAACTAAAATTAAATTGAAGTAAATTATTAAATTAATAAGACGCAACTTGGCGGCAAAAATATCAAAAGAAAATCAGAATTTTTTATTATCATAACATCACAAGCCCTTGTTCCAATCGAACGTTTCAGCTTCAACACATAACTGTCTGCAATTTAAGTCGCAACTTGGCGGCAAAAATAAAATATAATAACACGCAACTTGGTGGAAAAAATATCAAAAGAAAACCTGAAAGTTTTATTATCATAACATCACAAGCTCTTGTTCCAATCGAACGTCTCAGTCACAACACAAAGCTCTCTACAATTTAACTCTACACACAGATTTACATAATAAAAAGGCGAAGTCTGTTGTTTCAGCATCAACAAAATATTTGCTGAAGGCCTTTTAACAATTTCCGCTGAAGCAAACAAGAGGAAAATCAGGATATTGTAGACTAGGGCGCTTCAACAAAGCGTTGAAAGTTCACGTCTTGGAAAAGCGTGTTACGCGTGACTATTTTTTTTTATTGAAAGCTGATAAATGCGAAATGTTCAGTTAATTTTTTATTTTAAAAATATATATATTATCCCTTCCCGTGCGGTCGGCGTTTTTGTCGAATCTAAGCGTCTGTGTCGGTACTTCTGAGTGGTCTCGCGCGATCTGATAGCGTTGTTGGTGTGTTTTAGAGACTTGACATACGTCGGTATGCCATCCTTGTTCTTTTCCCTACACTTTGTGCAAGTTAGAGCAGTAAAGATACAGATTATTAACACAATAATGTAATTAAAAAGTAGTCAAAGCCGCGCGGACTGGAGAAGTCTTCGACACAAATATGATTATAATGGCCGCGGACTGGAGAAGGTTATTCAACAGTTCAATCAATTTACAAACTAGCTACCCGCTCCTGCTTTGCATGGTTTTTACAGCTTGACAAAACATCGACATTTCTTTATTATTAATGCAAGTTTAATATTAATTAAATATCATTCATTCATCATTATTTTATACACATAAACCTTTCGGAATAAATTCTCTAAATGATAATGAAAACCGCATCAAAATCCGTTGCGCAGTATAGAAGATCAACGCGGGCTAACAGACAGATACGATAGGAAAATAGGAAACTATGTATAGATGTGTATTTTGTATGGTTATAGAAGAACCGCGCCTCTTACTATGCTACGCATAAGCTACGGCGTAGCTCGCACTTTGCTACGAGGCTACGACTCCGTAGAGCTGATGGCCTCGACTATTTCGGCACGTACTTGGAAGCTTTATTTATGTTATAAATTCAAGCTGATCAATTTGTTTTCATTACTTTTTAGGCCTCTGTAAACCCCAATCTTTCATCGCGCTGAATCTTCGGATGTCTTAGAAACATTTTGTATTTATGAGTGGTCCCAAACGTTGTAAGACTGGCATATAGGTAGAAAAACCAAACATTCTGTAGTACGAAAATAAAAGAAAAGAGGATTATTATACCTACTAATATTTTATGTTCTCACACTACTCGTGTTCGCAGAGGACGAGTGTTTATGACGGCCGACATACGTTGTTGGAGCAACTTACCTATACCAGGTAATTTTCGCAGTTAACTTATCTCGACCAAAATAATTATTTAGTACACAGTTATCGGGTAGTTTTTGCAGGTAAATTGTGATTTTTATGGGCACGTCTTCCCTACCATTATCGCGCCCCCCGGTCTACTCCTTGATAAACAATGGTCTCTATTGCACCATGTAACATGAGGCAACATGGGTTAGTGTGAATCTTAGGGCTTATTCGAGTAATCGAGTCTAGTCAAGCGAAGCTGGGGCGGTACATTTCATTTATTCATTCATAAAATTTTATCGTGATTATTATTTTATGACTCGTCCCGTATTTACTACCAACTATTTATAAAGCATTTCGTTAAGGACGCTGTTACAAATGGGTAGTCAAATCATTACTTTTTTAAATAAATAAATAAATAAATATAAATATGTTTTGGACATATCACACAACGCCATCTAGCCCCAAGCTAAGCAACCTAATGCTTGTGTTATGGTAACGAGATGGCTGATAAACTACTTATTTACATTTTTTTTTTTTTTTTTTTTTGTAAATACATACATATTATAGATAGAAAAATACCCAGACTCGGAACAAATACTTGTAGGTCGTACAAATATTTGTTCCGTGCGGGAATCGAACCCGCGACATGCTGCGCAGCAGTCAATCGCTCAACCACTGCGCCAACAATGTCGTCAAAAAAGTACGTTTTACAAAAAAGTATGTTTATTAAATAAAATGCTTTGCATTCTTAAAATGATATTGGCCAAATTGTTGATAGATGTGCATGGTACGATTGTAAACTATAAATATAATTTAAAATAGGTACATTTTCTGAATAAATGTACCGAAATAAAAATTTTCACTCCGGTACATTTATTGAGAAACTGTACATATCTAAAATTATATTCATAGTTCACAATCGTACCATGCACATCTATCAACAGTTTGGCCAAAAAACATTTTAAGAATGCTAAGCATTTTATTTAATAAACATACTTTTGTGTAAAAAAGTATTGATTTGACTACACATTTGTAACAGCGTCCTTAATGAAAATCAAGACAACATTGTGC
Organism: Cosmia pyralina; assembly: GCA_946251885.1. Lineage (NCBI taxonomy): Eukaryota > Metazoa > Arthropoda > Insecta > Lepidoptera > Noctuidae > Cosmia > Cosmia pyralina. The sequence continues at coordinate 19,507,041 of OX276350.1, read as the reverse complement.
TAGCCATGAAAACAAAACTTATGAATTAAGGTCTACTTTAACTCAATGAAAAAAGATTGATTTACAGTGACGTATGTCGTATGATAAGTTTACAATGACGTATTTTGCCGAAGAGCTATACAAAGGGACCCGAATTATTCCGAAGCCAGCGGATAAGCGTTCAGTCACGGCTTTTAGGGAATATTTATTTTTACTGACGAATATGTAAATAATTATTTGTGGGGCCTGTGGCCAAGTAATAACAACCACACGGGTCAAACGACCAGGTTCAGCTACACTTGCCGCGGTTGGTCCGTAGATGGGTGACCATCTTTACATACGAAGACTCCTCCGTGCCTCGGAAAGCACGTTAAGCCGTTGGTCTCGGCTGTCATTCGTGGATCTTTGACAGTCGTTACGGGTCGTCAGAAGCCCGAAAGTCTGACAACCAGTCTTACCAAGGGGTATCGTATTACCACAGTCTATAAATCATACAGTCGTCCGACAAAGCCCGAGCTACATACGAAGTTCGGCGAACTACGTAAGCAGCTCGGGCTCTCGTCGGACGACTGTAAGTATAGACTGTGGTATTACCCAGAAACTGGGTTGTGGAGGTCAGATAGGCAGTCGCTCCATGTAAAATATTCAGCTGCATCCGTAACATTGGAAGCCGATCTTAAAATAGTTGGGCAAAGGCTAGGTAGACGATGATGATGTAAATAATTATTTGAAAAAAATCACACACACACACACACATTATCAGATCAACTTTCCGGTTCACCTAACCTCTTAAAAAAATCCGTATCGTGTGGATATTATAAAGTTTCAAGTCATACGTGGTAGGCAAGGGTGCGTAATTGCGAATTCTATTTTTATACTTACCCGCTCTTAAGCCTAGCGGTCGCTGAATGTAATTATTGTGACCACAACTCCAACAACTTCAAAGCCGGGAATTTTGATTAACATCTACAATTTTTGGGGTAATTAATTTTCATATGAAATTCTCTGACCTACGTGTCCCACGTGACCCTTTGAAGCTTTGTAATTTAATTTCAATATCATATGCTGGACACAAAGGAGCTATGTTTTCAGTCGCGACATAACACATACTGTTGATATTTCAGTGCGTTATTGGAACACAAAAAAAAATATATTAACATTTTAATCAAGGCCAAATAAAGGAAGGTTCTATTGTAGCTATACTCATGTGACCAAGTTGCTGTTTTTTTTCAATTCTATCAAATCTGCAATAAAATACAAAATCGATGTTAGTGTCTGTGTGTGTATTTCCTTATTCTAAACTGTACGATACGATTTTGATGAAGTTTTCACCATCATTTAGAGAAACACTTCTGGAAGATTAATATGTACAATACATTCATATTCAACTTAAATATAGCACAGAAATCTCGATTATTACATTATTATTTATTTATCAAGAGTATTTGTGTATGTATGAGTGTGTGTGAGTATGTATTGATATGTCGAATGCACCCGTGCGAAGCAGAAGCACGTTGCTAGTAAAATAATATCCGAGATTTACGGTCAACAAATTACATTACGGTTATATTACGTCCGACGTTGTCAATAGTATTCGAGGCTGTCACTCTCAGGACACTTCACACGAATTAGCGGTTTGCTCGATCCAGACTGTATTACCACGAGTCGATATCAATCATGATTTACATCATAATTAAGGGTAACAAATAGAAACGTTTTTATTAAAAAAAAAAAAACTTATATAAAATAAAAGTTTAGTCAATGCAAAACAAGACAAAAATTCAACTTTTTTCCTCATAAATTCCAGCAAAAACACTGCATTATTCTTGCTTTAATGAAAAATATATCAAAGTGCTAAAGGTCTTCCCCTCCGAATTATGGACAACGAAACGCAACGTGGCGTTCCCCAATTTCGCCTTTAAATAACACAAAAAAAAATAATGGAAAATTGTTCCGCATTAACTTGGGACACAAATCATGTAATTGTCCGCCCTAATTTGAGCATATCGTGTGCGTAACACGACAAGTAAGGTTTGAGGCTCCCACAGCCTGGCGTGACGCGACGGTGGGACACGATTCTGGTAGAACAATTTACATTAAGTTTTCATAAAAAAAAATTCTACTAGAGTCGCGTCGCGCCTGTCTGTGTGAGCCTTTAGACACACGATCGATTTTTGATCGCAGTCCTTTGCTATCATAGTATGGCTGAACATTATAATTATTAAAGAAACCACCTTATTGATGACTAAATAATTGTATTTAAAACTAACCATATTTTCACCAGCAAAGCATTATCTGATAATAGCAAAAACTTTTCGAAGTATTAGAGTATTCCGTGACAATGTCTGAGTAGCTACACGTTCCGTTATTTAATATAATTTAACGGAAAAACTCATACATAGGTAGGTACGTACCTAGGTTTGTCTTCCCCAATTCTCGTAACGTATCGTGCCCTCCGACGGCGTGCCCTCCTAAATGCGATTACGCGTAAATATTGCTTTTTACATATTGTTTGCTTCATAAGCCTCTTATTGTATTTATATTTTGTGCGTAATAACGACGTATTTATTTATAGGAAATAATATTATATTAATGTTTGTGTTTATTTGTAAAAATAAAACCAAGCATGTATATGTTACAGTTAAAACCAGTTTTAGAAAGAACGCGTTTTCCCTAGTTAGAACTAGTTTTTAATAAATGCTTTTGTTATAACTAGAATTAACTAATGCTCAAAATTGAATATCAGTTAAAACTAGTTCTTACTAGACAATTAAGAAAATGCTCTAATATAACATATATTTTCTCAAAATCATGAACACTAGTTGTTTAGACGTTCGTGAATCATTGCTTTAAAATGCCCTTTCTATGACGCAGTATCTTCATTCTGATTGTAAGCGCAACCATTTTTGCATTTTTTTAGTTAAAGGACAAATAATTTAAGGACATTCAAATAAACACACCACACGTCTAACTAAAGATATCCAAGCAAAAAAAAAAGCACTGATTAAAGTGATTTTATTTTGACCTAAAATAATAAAAAAACGCGGCGGGCGCGGGCGGTGAGATGGTTACGGTAGTATCAGAATTAAGAGATAACAAAGACATGGATGTGTTTATGCATTGGGTAACCAACATTTTTAGTGTACTTTCGTTAGCTGATTTTTTTCTTTAAGTATCTAATGCGTTTTTTTAATTTTTTTTTTTATCACTGTCCTTATTTTGGTGGTCTGAATTATTTCTAAAAGTTTGTCCATCTGTTTACTGGGACCTTATACGAGTACAAGGTTAAGTTTAAGTCGTTCTGGACCTCTTAAGAGGTCATTGTACTCATTATTATGAACAACTTTTACTATGGGATCAAACCTGAAATCGCGAAAAAAAAACCAGCTGTTCTCTACATTTATATTCGCATAACTCGTCAAAGTGCAGCTGATTTTTTTTTTCACGATTTCAGGTTTGGTCCCATAGTAAAAGTTGTTCATAATGATGAGTACAATGACCCCGTAAGAGGTCCAGAACGACTTAAATTTAACCTTGTATTTTGTATAATATGGCATCGTAGCGTCGACGTCGCGTCGTAGTAGTGACTGTCGCGCCACTTGCGAGCATTTGTTGTCAGCAAATTGTGGCTTAGCAAATAGCTTACATTTACATCATTTGAGTAACTACCTAAGTCTTGATTATTTACTTTTTGATATAAGATTTTTCAATAAGTATTTAATTTAAAAAGTTTATTTTACTTTACAAAGTAGTTTAATTTCTTACTAAGTAGGTATAAGTATTTGCCTAGCGACATTGATACACGCCCATTGTCCTAGTTTCATATAGGGAAATGAAAAGTATAATATACTATGTCCATAAAAACTCCAAGTATGTGGATTTATTAACAATTTGACTCCCCGTTTGCGTGTTAGAACGTAGTTAAGTTAGTATGTTCCACACACGGTTGGATTTGAAAGTAGGACAGTACCAACAAGGAAGTGGGTAGTAAAAAGTGAATTATGCAAAAAGTTTCATATTTACCTACTTTAAATTGATAGTGTCCTGCTACCAATTGAAGGTAGGTAAATATCTCGCCGTATTTGTTTTCGTCCCTCTTTTCGCGCAAGTATCTTTCGGGGAATTGAATTCGCGCAAGTGTCTTTCGCGCAAATATCTTTCATGCAAGTATCTTTCGCGCAAATGTCCATGCACACAAAAGTCCATTTGCGCAAAAGTCCAATCGCGGAAATATCTTTTCGTGCAAGTGTCTTTCGCGCAAAAGTCTATTCGTGGAAATGTTTTTGCGCTCAAGTAGGTTCACGCAAGTGTCGCGGATATTTCCCAGATCCCTTTAAATTTAATACATAAGCAGCAGTGATATATCAAGTGATAAGTCATGGCTTAGTGGTTACTTCTAATGCCCAATTTCAACTAGGGGACACCTAAATGACTGCCTATATAAAAGTAAGCTGTTAGATTTTCAACTTTCGGCGCTAAGATGAGCGTTTATTTGGGCATAGGCATTTATTTAGGTGCCTCCTAGTGTTAGTGGAAATGGGCTTAACTAAGCAAGCATGTGTATATAAGCAACTGAAACTTAAATAGGCCTTTGAAGAATCGTTTGAAAAAAATGCATTATTATTCTAGAGCTTGTTAACAGATATTGTAGGAGCTCGTGGCTAAATCAGCCGTACAGGTCGATCCATCAAGTTAAGCTTGCCGGGGTTGTTTCGTGGATGGGTGACCATCTTTACATACCGAGACACTTCCGTGCCTCGGAGAGCACGTTAAGCCGTTGGTCCCGGCTGTTATTCATGGATCTTTTACGTTACGGGTCATCAGAAGCCCGAAAGTCTGACAACCAGCCTTATCAAGGGGTATCGTATTACCCAGTAATAGTGTTGTGGAGGTCAGATAGGCAGTCGCCCCACAATATAAAATACTGGTATTCAGCTGCATCCGGTTAGACTGGAAGCCGACCCCAACATAGTTGGGAAAAGGCTAGATAAATTGCTTAGTTAACAGATATTAAATAAGATTATCATTAGCTAGGAATACAATAAGGAACTACAAAAGAATAAAGGTGGGAAGACCTTTAGTGTAGGACGCAACGTGCGTCGATACTCTTGCGCCATCCCATCTTGCTGGCTCGGCGTGCTGTGCTGGCACTGCTGCTGCGGCTGCGGAAAACCTCAAGCGGCGAAAGTATAATAACCTTATCGGTAATTATATTTTCGAGCCGTTTGGGGTTGAAACCCTTGGGCCGTGGGGTCCGAGTGCTCATGGTTTATTCAACGAAATCTCCAAGCGGCTGGTTGACACTTCCCCCATGACCCAAGGGCTGGCTTTTACCTTGGCCAGAGGCTTAGCATTGCCATACAACGTGGCAATGCCGCCAGTCTGTTGGGTACTTTACCAGTTGACAACGATGCGGAGGAATTTTTCGATGCCATATTTTAGTTTTTTAATAGTATTAGTTATGTTAGGATATAATTTTGTTATTTTTAGGTTATGTTTATATTAAAAGTAATTGGTTTAATTAAGGAACTAGTTAAGTCAAATTTCATTAATCAAAACCCGGTTCCTGGAATCTGATAATATAGGTATTATTACGAAATAGATACAAAAAGCCACCTCCAGACAATAAAGAAAATGCACGCACACACACGAGACAGATTGCACGTATAGCGAGTGGAATGGCACTTGCGCCTGGTATTCAAACGGGATAAATTGAGATCGCCGTACCTACCAGTTGACCTATTCAGTGCCGTAACTACAGAAACAATTACTAAAAAGTAAGTTCACAAACTAAAACCCGACTACTGAAAATTCACGCTCGCCGCGGTCGGTCTGTAACCAATTAAATAAATATTATTTACCTTCACTTTTACTTATTTTTAACGATTTAAACATATTTATTTACTTAAACAATATAACATAAATACATATTTGTAATGTGCTCGTCAAGAACTTTCTTTTGACACCAAACATGTTAATAATATCTCAATTTCATTTTTTTCGTGGTCAGAAATGTACGTGTAAAGTCCACCACCAATTTAGGGAGAATTTATATAGCCTATGTCACCCGGAATATTATTACGAATCTATTGATACCTCATTCATTAAAATCGGTTCAGTAATTTAGGCGCTACGGTCGAACACACGTAAATACATCCTACTAATATTATAAATGTGAAAGTTTGTATGTTTGTTACTCAATCACTCAAAAACGGGTGAACGGATTTGGATGAAATTTGGTATAAAGATAGTTTATAACCTGGATTAAGACATAGGATACTTTTCATCCCGGTAGAAGGTTCCCGAGGGATAATTTCCGACATACACGCAGACGAAGCCGCGGGCAATGGCTAGTACTTATATACATACATACTTACATACATAGACTGCTAAAATCATAACCCTTCCTTTTGGCTTTGCCGTAGTCGGGTAAAAAGCTACTGTCTCCGAACCGGTAGGGTTCATACGAAATTTGAGAACCAGAAAAGGAATAATCTTCGGTAATCTTCGTGTTTCCGAATTAGCACTAAAACCTCGCCACAGAGTAACAGACAAAACAGAGGCAAAGCTTTTAAGTTTTGTACTGCCGCACTTGTAATAATGCACCTACCATTGAGAGTTTGTATGAAGTTTTCTCTCTGTCGGGTTACTTATTCCGGTTACAGATCGTCATCTGTCACTCAAAAGTTTTAAGTGTTTTGGAATTTCAAACAAACTGTATAACATCTAATGTACATCCTATATTCTAGCAAATAAAGTTATCATTCATTCATTAATTCATAGAGTTATTAATCTATAATTTTGTAATCATTGTATACAGGATGTAAGGGACAGCCCTCCGCAAACTAACAGGTTGCATTCAGCACCCTATTTTGAATCATATTCCACCGAAAAAATTCTCAGGAAAATTTAAATTTTTTTACCGTTTTTTTTTTCAGTTACTTTTTTATTTCAATGTAAAATTACATTCCCTGCACGGAACACTCCATTTATGTAAATAAAACAGCTATAATAAAAAAATCAGCAATGAATGTTGAAATAAGTACGACGCACTGCGCTGCCGCCATGCCGTTCGCTGCTCACAGAACATCTTTTGCCAGGCGCCAGTACTATATCAACAGCATAAAAGTGTATAATAATAACAAAATTATATACTAACATAACTAAAACTATTAAAAAACTAAAATATGGCGTCGAAAAATTCCGCCGCATCGCTGTCGACTGGTAAAGTACCCAAGAGACTGGCGGCATTGCCACGTTGTATGGCAATGCTATGCCGCTGGCCAAGGTAAAAGCCAGCCCTTGGGTCACGGGAAGTGTCAACCATAAAAAACGTAAAAGTGTATAATTGTTTAAACAAGGAATTAAAACTATTTTCAAAAACAAAATATGAATGCAAACGCATTTAAAAAATACCTGTAAAAACTGACTCATCAAAACACTGATGATCTTCTTTTAGGCCATCTACCTTAAATTTTTTTTTTTTAAATTTAATTAAGCATACCTGCACTTACACATACTCCCCTCTCACACATGCACACCCACTCAACACGCACGCACACGCATTCACGCGCATACATACACACACCTACCCCCCACACACACATACATACTCACCCCACACACATATACACACTCACCCCACACTCATACAAAATTGTAAATGAGAATAATTTATATATTATATTATACCTAAGGGTTTTATGGTTGTTTTTTATTTTATTACTAGCTGTTGCCCGCGACTTCGTCCGCGTGAAATTTCTTATTCTCCCTCCCCCTCTCACACCCCCTTCAACACATCCCCTTCACTATCTACCCTCACCACCCCGTCCCCTCCCCCTCTCCCCTCACCTACCCTTCCTCTCCTCACCAACCCCTGCCCCTATCCTCCTCCCCTTTCCCTCCGCACTACCCATCCCCTACCTCTCCCCCTCACCTACCCCTCCCCTTCCCCCACCCCCTCTGACCCTCCCTCCAGGGTAGTTATGAAAAACTATTAAAGACAAACTTTATTACTTAGCCAAGAATCTGTGCCAAGTTTCAAGTTAATTAACCAAATGAATAAGATTGTTCTTAAAAACTGTATTCCCTGTTTTCATGCCCACAGGAGTGGAATTTAAAACATCGTTTCGGATTTTTCCATAGCTCAAGCTATGGAAAAATCAACTGAAAGATTATTTTTACCAAGTTTCGAGTTAATCAAGCCCCGCAGTAAAATCCTCCCCTGAAAAATTTACTACCCCTTTTCACCCCCTTATGGGTAGATTTTCGAGAAACCCTGATACACGTTATTCTTAACTTTTGGTCTCAAGTCAAGAATAAAAATATACTAAGTTTCGAGTTAATCGCGGCGCGGCAGCGCGTCGTCGAACGGAACGCATATGGCTATTTTATTTTCGTGATAACTTCGAAATTAAATGTCCGATTCGAATGAATTAAAAAGTATTTTACCGCTACATAAATACCCTTGATGATAACTATTTATTTGAATAAGAATTAATACTACGATACGAATGTAACCAACTTTTGTTTTTACTGGCGATCTAATTAAATTTTAGAACACAAAAGATGTTATTGTGACTAACTATGATAGTTAGATGTATTGAAAGGGAGTCATCCCTTTCCGTAAAAGTCTCGGACTCGCGTGACAGTGCGTGGCGCTCTCGGTCAGCCGATAACCGCGCGTCACGATCCTCAATGCTCTCTAGAGAGCGTAAAGTCGCTGTCCGAGTACTTTGTGTATATCTGTAGTGCTATTCTGTAAATACATCACCGTGAAAACTTATGTGAAATGATCTTAAAGTGAGCCGTCAATAGTGTCAACCCCTAGCATTATGTGGAATGACGGCTCACTTCACGCTCACTTCACCCGAGTTATCACGGTGAGATGTTTACAGAATAGCACTACTGTAACTAATAATAAAGCTGAAGAATTTGTATGTATGTTTGAACGCGCTAATCTCTGGAACTACCAGTCGGATTTGAAACATTCTTTTTGCGATTGATAGCTTAATTTTTGAGGCAGGATATATATTTAACATCACGTTAGGACTCTTAGGAGTCGAGCAAAAAGAAATAAAAATCAGAAAGAACGCTAAGCAAAAACGAAGTAACAACGCAGACAATGGAGTGGGACAAGAAATTTCATAGGGACGAAGTCCCGGGCAGAAACTAGTTGAGTAATAGAACTAAAAGATACATACATACTACAACTAGTATGTATGTATCTTTTAGTTCTATTACTATGCATTTGACTGCCTCAACAGGCAGTCAAATGCATAGTTGACGTGAGCAGGAACGACACTTCACACGAGTGATGTGAACTTTGCACCTCGGATGATTTTAGACTTATAAAACGTTTCCTCTCTAAGATGGATGGAGGGGTGAGCTCTTGCCTAAAGCCAGAACAAATGCTTCGCAATTTAATTTGGTAAATAATTTATGCAGATAATGAGACAGTTTGAGACGGTACATTCACACAAGGGGAAAAGCCTGGCTTACGCTGATAAAAAATAAGACATCACCTCTCAATTAATGAATGATAAATCCTAGGCACGCCATTGGACGCAGTAGGTTATAGCTTTAGCGTAGAAACAGGTAAAATATTCAGGAATGCACTTCTGTCTTAGAACAAAGAATTGAACTCTGACGTTGTTGTAGTCGTATGCAACTAAGGAATGTTTAATCTATTTTCAGTGCATCGTCGACAAGGTTTCCGAATAAGACTGCGCTTCGAGAGTAACTTTAGATTATACTTGGTTTTGGTAAGACATCGAAGTTCAGCGCTTTTGCATGCGCTTGACATATAATATATAGACGTCATAATAATAAAACTTCTATTGTGTCTCGTTTATCATCCGCGAACCAATTAATGCGCTCTTTAAAGTATATGCATAATAAAAGAACTATTTCTAGTATTCAAAATACGTTTTTAAATCCTAGTAGAGCTTAAAACAAAACGAGAAAGAAGAGTAAAGTGACAAAGGAACTGTTTCATTGAAAATAGTTTTTTAATAAATAATTGCGTTATTTTCTACGCAGACTGTCTGCTTTTTGACGGCCAGCTAGTTGTAGTGTAGTTTGAATGAGGTTTTTGAGTTGGATTGAAATCCATAGACCTGCATACACCAATCAGCATAGATTAAATGCTATAGAGAGCTTCGATCCGCGCTAATCTGCAGAATGACGCGCATTTTGCAATTAAATTACGGAAATCAACCTATGAAATTCACATCACCGATCTTTCTTTCACAGTCACGACGTGCAGCGGCCGACTATTCCTCTTCTGTGCTCGTGATTATAGATCTATTTTGTTTATTTTCATGTTTCTTTATTATTCGAGTTAACTTAGTTTTTTATGCATTTGTTTCTGTGACAAAAAAAAACGATTTTTCTTGCTTTTTTTTAGACCAGCAGAGCTTTAAAACACTTCATCACCCATCAGAAGGGTAATTCCCGTATTTTTTAATAATGTTCATAATCTCATCTCAGTCTCAATCTGTCAAAAATTGCATAGCGTTTACCTACATTTTTGACATTTGCTTGTCGCTGGCATGAGATTGCGACTAGAATTTGAACGTTTGTAAGTACGAGAATTGGCCCTCTGATTATAGTGTGGATCGATGCCATTAGTTTTTCATTTTACCTCGCTTACGTGTTAGGGATTAAGTGTCCGTCATTACAAAGGAGCTTATTTCGTTCGGAGCTGATGGCACGTCAGAACTATCCGATTTATCATGTGACGTGGGTACCCGGCTCTTGCGTGAGCTTTTGAAGGGTTAAGAAGTAAATAATGAAGGTTTATTTGACAGTGTGGTTTTTAAAATAAATCATTTTGTAATGAGGATTTGCGATGTAGGTTTTTGAAAATTAATTCGTTAGGTGATTCACTTAGGTACCCTACGTACAACTGTAACCCACCATCACAATCCAGAGACAATTCAAAGGTTCCAAAGCTAATAAAAAAATTGAGCCCTTTCTCAAAAAATCATCGTTACTTAAGTCAGTTGGATAGGAAAAGAAAAACAAAGAAAGGAAATAAATTTATTTGACCCAGGGATTGATGGTTTTGCCGCCATTATTAGAAAAAGATGTGCATTCCTGATGTCATTCATATGTTCGTGGCAGCACCAACCGTTTTATAGTTTGTTCAAAGATCGATGGGATTCCCCGATATTGCGGAGGTGGATGCGGTTCCACGCTGAATTTTAATTATAATTGTAAATATGTTAAACTGTGTCTGTACCTACTAACACTAACCCTAGGACTCCGTCTGAAAATATTCTATTGTATCAGCCATTTTTTTTTGTCAGTAAAATTAAACAAAAACAAAACTTTACCAAACAACTCAAATTACTTCCTCTGCTAAGCACAGAATAAAACAATTGCTGAAAGTTCTTTCTACTCTAAAATAATAAATTGAATTGCTTCAACAACAATAATCTGAAAATGTAGTTAGCAGATAACATTGTAAGCAAGTTGTTAGATTGAAGATATTCTCAGCTAGCGGAGGTAATTATATTAAAAACAGTATATTGTTTTATATCCAATAACAAAACAAACAAAATTACGGAATAAACGCTGACTCAGACAACGGCTTTTGGTTGTGGTTGTGGTGCAAGTAGCAAGAACATAGTTTTTTAGTACCACTTCTTTTTCTTTGATTAATCTGCGAGTTTCAGCTAGGCTTGCCGCTGTCATATCGTCGATGAGTGACCATTTATTTTTAACCGACTTCAAAAAAAGGAAGTTTCTCAATTCAACCGTATATTTTTTTTTATGTGTGGTCGCGGATAACTTCGTCGTTTATGAACCGATTTTGATGATTATTGTTTTGTTAGAAAGGAGATATTGTAGGGGTAGTACCATGATAAGGAAACCAGGATCTGATGATGGCACCACAGAGAAATCGAGGGGAATCTTAAAATTTTATAGGCACACCTATAACGATTTGGGTATTTTTTATAGTAACTTGTGCATTTGCTCCCGGAAAGCGCCATTAGGTGAAGTGGAACTGATGAGGAAGACCACAGATGGCCATCGGAACTACTCAATAATACGTATTTTACGGGTTGCAATTTGATTGTTGCTAAGCAATTTATGCTCGTCACAATACATATGTTGAAGAGGAGCTGATGGTGACTTCACTATCAGTTCCAGTTCTCCTGGTTCCTTACTGGGAGAACTCCTCAACAATTAAGGTCCTTGTATCGGGAAAAGCATTGTTTTGTAAAATAAACGTGATGAGCAGTTGAAATAAGGCTTAAGGGTAACAGATAAATTACAGACTGACCCACTAAAAAGTGAAAAATAAAAAACTTTTTTACAAAAAAAAAAAAAAAAAACTGCCTTACAAACAAAATCTACAAAGTGAAAAATAACTTTAATTTTGGAACTCGGTGGCAAAAACTAAAATACAGATCCAAAGACACCGATTTCCGAAATTAAATATTTTTCACTCTGTAGTATTTTTTTGGAAGTCTGTTGTTTTTTAAAAAGTTTTTTTTTTCAAAAAAAGTTTAGTTAGATATCGAGCTCCCTTCAAGACTGTTTCGTTATATAAAAATATAAATTAAAATAGAAACTGTCTTGTAAGCAGCCAGTGTTTTATTGAGTTGCAACATAAAACCCCTCTTCTTACGAGCTGAGAATGAGAATGTTTGCTGTACGCTAATTTTGCGAAGAGTCCTAGTTACTTATCTTAAAATTCAGTATGCAGAGAGGACTGAAGAAAACTCGGAAAGGAGAATAACGGAATGCTGCAAGCTATCTAGAAACGGGGGTACCGTTTCAATGACCAGACAAAGACCAAAATTGCAATTCCACCATCCTCATTCCAAATTCAAATTCCATAATTAAACACTGGCCACACTCCACAGTCATTTTCAGGCCAGTTACATAGGTACAGCATGTTTCAATTTCGCTCCAAGTAAATGTATTAGGCGCCACGACTTTGTAAAGGTGGGTACATAAGAGCGGACAACTAACGAGGGGCCATCTGCATATCGAGCGGGGAAACCAAACCCAATTGACGTCTCCGTCCGCTCGGTCGATTACATGCAGGGTTGCTCGGCGAAATATATTACTATTGCGGTGGTTGTATTTCTATTGTTGTTTGGAGTATTGGAAGATTTTATTAGTCATCTTTTAGCATATTGGATAAGGAGGAAAAATATTGTAAGTTATTTGTGCGTCTACTGGTTGTATTTCAATGGTAACACACATTTTGTCCAATTTTATCTTTTGAATCATTTAAATTTCAACCGTGAACCCAAATGTTTAGCTTCCCTTTACAAAGATGAAAATGTCCAATATCAACGGTACCACTTGGCAAACTTCATCTAAATCCGTGCAGCTGATTCCGGGACCTCTTAGTTAATAATTCTGTCACATGAGTATGCAGTTTCCATATTCGTATGACGGCATTATTACGGCCAACACCAATTACAAACGTTGGTCAACCCTGTCACCCATCTAACGTCTGTGTGTATACATTAGGTTTCTTTAAAACGTTGGTCTGGACAACTGCTGAGCATAATAATATGACAATTGCGTTACCCGCAACATTGACTTCTATCAGATTGCGCAATTTTCATATGAAAAGAGTGGACTTGGGATGTAACTTTGAAATATAAAAATGTTGAGAGGGTTAGAAAATCTGATGTTTGATTTTAACCTGAATACTTTTTATTTTGTGTGGGCCTGCAACGATCTTACTGCGAAGCAATGGTGTCTTCTTCTCCCTACGAAAAAGGAAGTGGCATTTGACAACATCACACTTTCTCAGTGAAGGTCATCATCACAATAAATAAAAATAAAAAAAAACACAAACAACACCATACGTATACAAAAGTAGCGTATTACAATTACATATATAATCACTAGTGTTATAAACAGTCTCTGTATGAACTCTGGTATCCAAAAAAAGATTTAACTTGTGTTATGGATACCAGCATTCTCACATAAATGAAATACATATGTTACATTGGTTGCAACAGCCGACGATGTCAAGAGTGGCGCAGTGTGCCGCCGTTGTCGCGGGTTGTTCGAAAGAGATACCGTGGCCCTGGCACAGGTAAGTGAAGGAAGACGGGTGGGTTTTAGTCAGTAAAAAACTGACACGCCCTCGCACTCCGTTCAGAGCGGGAGAAGTCATTTGATGATTTCCCATCCACAAAAAAAAAAAGAGTGGCGCAGTTTACAACAAGAGAGAAAGCCTTTTGTAGAATGTGTGTAAATGTAGTGAAAATCACACTAATATTATAAAGGATAAAGTGTGAAGTGTGATAAAGTGTGTGTGAAGGCGTGTGTATGAGTTTGTATGTAATTAAGTAATACAAACACACACACACACATACACACACAATAATAAGTCTAATAATACTATAAGTCTGGTTTCTTCACGATATAAAATATAAATTAAGTTTGTTGCACATTTTCTTTGTGAAACATTTGGACGTTCAAGGTGTTGGTTACTGATCTGATAGTTCTTGTTGCAGTTTAGACTGCGAACGGCGTCAAACAATTACCTGCCTTTTAATTGCTTTCTCCTTTTTTTTATAGCTTGTAACGTTTATAATCGATATTCCTGTTTATAGGTGTACTTGGCCGGTTTTTTTCGTTAGGATTTAATTCAAAATGGCCAATTTTTTTTCACTCATTCTATAAAGAGATTTATTCCTGTTATTTATTTAACCACAAATCCCACGTATTTGAGGCGGCAGTTCAAGGCAACGCGAGACAATCCAGATAATTAGGTACAATACATTTTACTCACATGAATTAATTGGCACTCACGCTAATTTAAGGGCGTTTTCATTCTCTTTTCATTTCGGTGGCAGTGGGGAAATTCGAGAATTGTTGGTTTAAACCTTTGTACGGTTTAACATAAATATCATGGTGATAATGAGAGTGTATGATTCCTTTGAAGATGAAAAGAAGAGGGGGTTTGAATAAGAATTTGTATGTATCATGTTCCATTAAAGAGTCAGTACGAACAATTTGTAACTTAATTGCAATCATTTTTTCGAGAAGATCCGCGACAATTAATTTTCTTTAAAATTAATTGAGGTCCAAAGTGGCATTACAGGAGACATCCATTTCATTACCTATTCTACAGAATTTCTACAAACATTAATTGTTCAAGTTCACGTGACAGATCTACTCGTCAAAATTCACAGTCAAACTCTTAATTCAAGTTGTGATTAACAACGATAAGAGAAAAAGAAAACATTTAGGTAAACAAAATTCCAAAAAAATCAACATCAAACAAATTTAATTACAGTCGACAGTCTCGGGCACCATGGCCTGTCCTGCTACAGGAGCGCAGGTCGCATAGCACGGCACGCCAGCATCAACGACATTATTCGTCGAGCTCTTGTTACCGCCGGCGTACCAGCGGCGTATTAGAACCAAACGGCTTGGTACGTGACGATGGGAAGAGACCAGATGGCATGACGTTGTTGCCTTGGAAGATGGGTAGGCCTCTGGTGTGGGACGCAACCTGTGTCGACACCCTTGCGCCATCTCATGTTCCAAGCACGACGTGCTGTGCTGGCGCCGCTGCTGCGACTGCTGAGACCCTCAAACGGCGCAAATACTGTAACGTTATAGATAACTACAGTTTTGAGCCGTTTGGGGTCGAAACGCTCGGGTCATGGGGCCCGAGTGCGCGTCTACTTTTTAAGGAAATTTCTTGCCGACTGGTCGAGTCTTCACGTGACCAGAGGGCTGGCTCGTTCTTTGGCCAAAGAATTAGCATTGCCATTCAACGTGACAATGCTGCCAGTCTTCTGGGCACGTTTCCGGATGACATCGATGCGGACGAGTACTTCGACGCCTAAGTGTCCTTTTGTTTTGTATTTATTTGTATAGTTAGTTAGTCATTTACATAATTTTTTTTATTGAATACATTGGTTAAATAAATGAATATTTAATTACAGTCTCTGAATTAACGATCACAATACGCTCATTCAGTACCCACACAACACACCGCACCGCCTCGATCTTTAAGTAGCGAACACTGTAGATTAGTGCGACATAAGATAGGTGAAGTTAGTCTGTAATTAGTCGCTTACAATGATAGCGGTGGATTGTGCTTTGTATCTAAAGTTTCAGTTCAGTTCCAGACAGAGTAGTCGTAATGGAATTTGGATTTGGTCAAATAATGTCTGAGCAGCTAGAGACAGATTTGAGAACATATAGGGGTCTTGCTCTGATGTTTTATTATAGTAATACTGATACTTAATATTTTTTTTTGTGGATAGAAAACCATCAAACCGTGCCTCGGAAAGCACGTTAAGCCGTTGGTCCCGGCTGTCATTCGTGGATCTTTGACAGTCGTTACGGGTCGTCAGAAGCCCGAAAGTCTGACAACCAGTCTTACCAAGGGGTATCGTATTACCCAGTTAATGGGTTGTGGAGGTCAGATAGGCAGTCGCTCCATGTAAAATATTGGTATTCAGCTGCATCCGGTTAGACTGGAAGCCGACCCCAACATAGTTGGGAAAAGGCTAGGCAGATTGATTGGGAAACCATCAAATGACTTTTCCCGCTCTGGGCGGAGCGGGAGGGCGTGTCAGACTTTTACTGACTAAAACCCACTCGTGTTCCTTCAGTTGCCTGTGCCAGGGCCACGGTATCTCTTTCGAACTACCCGCGACCCCGGCAGATACTTAAGGGGGATGCGTTGTAGTAGCCCGCGAAATTCATTTTTTTTTTTGGGTTTTTTGCAATTTGCAGGTCCGTGTCAGGTTGTATCTTGATCAAAATATGATACTTACGCGGCAATAAAACATATGTATTTATATAATTTTAACCATGAAAATCATCAATACATTGCTCTAAGTTAAATTTCGTACAGATTCGTCGAACGAACGAAATCTAACGACTCTGCACGAAATCTAACTTAGAGAGATATGTATTAATGATTTTTATGATTAATATTATGTAAATACTTAAGTTTTATTGCCGCTTATCATATTTTCAAGATACAACCTAACACGGACCTGCAAATTGCATTTTTATGCAATTTGCAGGTCCGTGTTCGCAAAAATTTTCTTGCGTTTTCGCAAGAAAATTTTTTCGCGGGCTACCACAGCGGATCCTTCTTAATACTAAGAGCTAAAGACTAACACCCGAAGTCCAATCAACACGAAGAGCTGTGTTCACCAACTTTTAAAACGGCTGTATTAATACTTATTGAATCAGTTTTTCTTTAGGAAGTTTGAATAAACCAACTTCAAATACATTTAAATGTTCGTGAACACTGGCTTAAAATAACTAACTAAAAGTTAAACTCACGTGAAGTGATTTGATTGGCTGTTGTTGTCTTAGGGCTGATTGTTTCCGGTGGAACTTCGTGGAGCACTTCCGACGTTTGGCTCCCAGACTGGAGCGGGCCGGGGCTGCCTTGAAGCGGCTCCTGCCTAATCTGGGGGGTCCAAACGCCTCCTGCCGGAGGCTTTACGTGGGGGTCGTGCGGTCCATGGCCCTTTACGGGGCACCGGTGTGGACGCGTTCCCTGAGGCTGCGACCAGCCCGCCGGTTGAACGCGTTCCAGAGGGTAATGGCCATCCGGCTAGTCCGGGGATACCACACGGCCTCCTGTGAGGCGGCGTGCCTCTTTGCCGGATTACCGCCATGGGATCTGGAGGTAAAAGTCCTCGCGCACGTGTGGGAGTGGCGCAAGGAGGCGAAACGCCGGGGCGTAACTCCGCTGCCACGAGAAAAAAAAAAAAAAAAAAAAAAAAAAAAAAAAAAAAATTATTTAATAATAAAATGTTTACAAAAAAGTGTACATTTAGCCAAACAGTAATAAAATTTTCCTATACAAATAAAGTTCCTAATAATAAACTAAAGCTAAAATATTTTTTTATTACTGGTGCAAGTAATGATGGTTCGGAGTTAGAACAATAGGTAGCGACCCGCCCGATCTAGGTTTAAACAAACCTGTGTTTCAGGCCAAATGACGGTACAGCGGACAGAGCTCCGGCGGAATCTCATGGTGACATGGAGATTGCGATTGTCGCAACCCAGCGCTGGGCACGCCACAATTGCGGCGATAAGTCCCCTCTTTGAGGAGTGGTTGGAGAGGCGCCACGGCGTCCTCACCTTCCGCCTGACGCAGGTGCTCACCGGACACGGTTGTTTCGGGAGGTTCCTGTTTCGGATAAGGCGGGAGGAAACGCCCAGGTGTCACCATTGTGTGGATCGCCCGGAGGACACGGTGGAGCATACAGTGGAGGTCTGCCCGGCTTGGGCGGAGCACCGCCGTGTTCTCACGGAGGCGATCGGTGGCGGCGATCTCTCGCGTCCAAACCTGGTCCAGGCCATGGTGCGGAGCGAGAGTGCATGGGAAGCCGTCACCTCCTTCTGCGAAGCAGTAATTAATGCTCGCGAAGGAGGAAGCGGAACGCGTGAAGGAGAGGCAACAGCCGCGCCCTCGCGCCCCTAGCCGCCGTAGGAGACGCCCTGGGCGATGGGAATCGATTGCCGATTCCCGGCCACCGTAGGCGCGGGCTTGCGGACGACGAGTAATGGGCAGCTCGTCGTCCGGTAAGGACCAGGCCCGGGTCGACGGCGCGTTGTGTTCCACGCGCGCCTCAAAGAGATGTCAGCAGTGACGGGGTCAATTGGGCCGATGCCGCCGGGGTCGCGGGTAGTTCGAAAGAGATACCGTGGCCCTGGCACGGGCAACTGAAGGAACATGGGTGGGTGTTAGTCAGTAAAAGTCTGACACGCCCTCCCGCTCTGCCCAGAGCGGGAGAAGTCATTTGATGATTTCCCATCCACAAAAAAAAAAAAAAAAAGGGCTGATTGTAGAGTTGTTGTGGGCTTGTTGTGTTATTCAGATATTTTTTATCAGAGGAATAAATAAGGCGGTTTGACAGCTTTTGTGTAGAAAATATGTCAAACTGTCACAATTATTCTTCAGATAAAAGTTATCTACCTGTTGAAAAATCAGCCCTTAGTCAACCATCATCTGCTTAGCCTTTACCCAACAGTGTTGGGATCGGCTTCTAGTCTAACAGGATGCAGCTGAATACCAGTATCTTACTTGGAGCAACTGCCTAACCCCTTGGTAAGACTGGTTGTCAAACTTCCGGGATTCTGACGATCCGTAACGACTGTCAAAGATCCACAAATGACAGCCGGGACCAACGGCTTAACGTGCTTTCTGAGGCACGGAGGCGCCTTGGTATGTAAAGATGGATAGCATCCACAGACCAATCACGGCAAGCGTAGCTTAACCTGATCAATCAACCGGCTGTTATTACTTAGCCACAAGCCCCCACAACGTTTTATTCAACCCATCACACATACCTATATAACAAGAGTTTAACCGTTTTGAGATCTAATATTGTTTTTAAGAACAAGAAACATACTGTCATTTAAATGTATCAAACAATCAAGTAAACAGTGCTCATTTTGCCAATAATACTAAATAACACAACATTTCACCATTGAAACAACAGTACAGCTTATTCGATCGTCTAAAGCTACCCCAGTCTTAAGAAATAACAATTTGTTACCTCGCAAACAACACGGTTTTAAAACGAAACATCGTATCCGGGTGACATGGAAATCTCTTCGAAATATAATTACGTTCACCGACACAATCAACACGACCGACACGACAGTTGTTTAGAACCAACCACCGTTGGGAAGAGAATAATGAGAGACGAAAATTAATAAATGGGATTACAAAAGATCTTATTACGCCCATTTCCCGCAGTACCGCCTCTGCGGAGCAATAATTAGTAAAAGAAATGGCGAGGAAGAACTAAGGAACTTAAGGCATCGGCGCGAGGAATTTATCTAACAATGCAAAACGGCTACGGAGCGCCGCGTTCGCTCGGAAATCTATTTGAACTTTTTTTGGAAATTTTACAATGGTCTTGGACAATTAAAATTATCTGATAGTTGTGTTTTTACGGTGGAGAAAACGGAGTTTTCTTGAACATATTTATAAAAGGAAATGTAGTCGTTTAGTTAATTGTTGTTTTTATTTTTTCACCGACTTCAAAAAGGAGGAGGTTCTCAATTCGTCGGAACCTTTTTTTTTTTTTTATTTTTTTTTTATGTATTTTCCCCGATTACTCGAAGATGGCTGGACTGATTTGGATTTTTTTTGTTTTATTCGAGAGGGTATACATCAAAGTTGGTCCCATATAAAATTGATTAACTTTGCTTTGGTAGTTTTTGAGTTAGCTTCAATAATACGCATTTTTTCCCCACTTTTATATGGATGATGTTCTAGTTTGTTTTGCAGGTAGTGGTATTAGAATTTGTGTGGGGTAGGTACCACAACTAAAAAGTGAAAAATAAAAACTTTTTTACAAAAAAATACAACCGACTTCCAAAAACAACACTACAAAGTGAAAAATAACTAGACACCGACTTCCGAAATTAAAGTTATTTTTCACTTTGTAGTGTTGTTTTTGGAAGTCGGTTGTATTTTTTTTTATACGAATAGAATAGAATAGAATACTCTTTATTATGCACACCATTTAAAATACAGGTATGAATGTTGAAATTTTACATAGGGTGGCTATAGTGGTTGCTAAGAGCAAAACTCAATGGGCAAACACAATGGGCGGTCTTATCGCTAAAAGCTATCTTTTACAGACAACCTTTGGACGACTTGATTTTAATGTAGGTATAGAAGAGTGATTGACCTCTTCGTGGGTTTAGGTAATACTCACATAGCCAACGCGACAGCTGAACGGAGCTAGGTACTGGGTTCAGGCAATCTATCTAGCTGAGATACTAATAAGTGAGCCTGAGATACTCAACATATTTACCACTAAACGTAGGCAACTGTATTTTTTAGTAACCCTGACCTCGTACTCACTACCAATGTGTCCAGCACTCGTATTTGACTTCGGTGTTAAGGACGATGACTCATAATAGGGGTTCAGGGTTTTGTTGAACGAAGTCTTATATTATGATACATAAGATTACTCGGACTCCTCGTACAAAACTTACACTCAGTAGATTCACCCCTATTACTTGGATCTTGAACTTAGCTGGCAAAATCTGAGGTTTGTCTGTCTACCCCTTTGAGGAATAGGTGTTATGCTTTGCTCAAAGAGTTTGTAGCTGCAAGCTCTTTCAAGTAAGATAACTTATACACAATATGTGTTGTGAGTTTTCAGTATAGGTAAGTACATAAATAGACTCTCAGAATCAGTGGATATAGAATATATAACATGCATATTGCATGCTGCGTAGCTAGATTTAGTCTATTTTTAAAGTACATACAAAAACTTTATTTAATCAGTATTATCATGATAAACCAGCTTTGTTAATGCAAGTGTCAACATTATGCTTTTTATTGAAAAATCTCATATGAAGTGGGAAAACAATTTATTTGTATTTCTTTATTTGTCAAGCAACAGTTCGTTTTTTACGTTTTTTTTTTATGTCATATTGAAATGTTTGAGATGGTACCATGGGCAATAAAATATATTTAATAGAGAAGATTGTTATTCAGGGGGTACCACGGGCAAACATATTTGCTCGTGGTATCCCAAGGGGAAATAGACTGGGGGACCACGGGCAAGTATCGTGTTAAATCTGTTCTCTTGCCGTAGCTACAATTTAGGACACTACACACAATACAACACAAGGTCACAATAGGAATTTTATTGCTATAGCCTTATAGTGTCCTTCAAAGCGTTAATGACTTCAATTTCCACAAAATCAAATTAAGGTAGCAGGTGAAATTTCACACAGGTGATGGGTATCGATAAACAAAATGGTTTTCTAAACTCATAATTAAAAATACAGCTGATTACGATGTCAATAACAAGGCCGCAATTTGGCTATGTATAATAAATATCAATGGTCGAATATAACCTAATGTAAGCGCAGAACTTAAGAACGGCTTCACATATTTGGCTAATTCTCTTTTTAGCAATGTTCTTATGAAAATGTTTGATAAGCTGCCGGAAAATTTGGGAAATTCAGGAAAAACTGAAAGTGCATTTTGTGTGGGAATTTTGTGTGAATTATTGAAATTTTGTATAGGACAACGTCTGTCAGGTAAGCTTGTATTATATAAAAAGGTAGCTACCTAAATCCCAACTGATCAGTTGAGTCAGCAACGCAGAGTCGAAGACTACTTAAGGTAAAAACCTCGAATGAAAACTAGATCTCAATTGTGATGTTCATGCAATAAGAAAAATTATCGAGAGGATTTTGATAACAATTTGAAGATGAGTTGAAATTACAGTTGCTTTTTTCTCAATTCAGTATTCTTAATTTCATCTCCTTACACTTATAAATTACTAGCTTCTGCCCGCGTCTTCGTCCACGTGAAATTTCTTGTTCTAATATAAAATACAGGGTGTACCAGAAAGGTGCGATCAAATTTAAGAGTGTGGTACAGACCAGCAAACTGAACAACTTTCTCCATTTCGACCAATATCGTAATCACGAAAAAATTATCAACTGTCCCATACAAAAACTAATAGACCCAAATGTATGGGACAACCGATTGTTTTTCGCGATTACGATGTTCGTCCCATGGAGAAAGTTGTTCAGTTTGATAGTCTGTACCACAACCTTGAATATGATCACACCTTTCTGGTACACCCTGTTTTAGGGTTCCATACCTCAAAAGGAAAAAACGGAACCCTTATAGGAGCACTCGTCTGTCTGTCTGTCTGTCTGTCCGTCTGTCACAGCGAATTTGCTCCGAATCTAACGGACCAATTAAGTTGAAATTTGGTACAAATATGAATTTCTGTGACCTAAACACGGACGGGTAAAGTAAATAAATGAATTTTGAATATAGAGGTCACTTTTGGGGGACAAATAAGAAAATTAAAAAAAAAAGTTTTGCAAACTACACCATGTGGCATGTCAAATGAAAGGGCTTACTATGAAGGTCTCAAATATATTTTTTTTATAATTTTTAAATAAATTGTTTTAAAGTTATTTAAGAAAATAGACGAAAATTGACCATTCCCCCCCATTATCTCCGAAACTGCTGAGCCTAAAATTTTGAAAAAAATACAGAAAATAGATCTTTATCTGTAAATTACAGGAAAACCTATAAGAAGTCTGTGGTCTTAAAATAACATGGTAAATCTATCAATATTGTGAGTACAAACTTACATTTACAGTTGAAATGTATGGGAGGACATGTTTTTCAACTACAATGTTAAGTTTGTTCTTAAGATAAATTCATCCCAACTACGGAACCCTTCATTGTGCGTGGTCCGACACGCACTTGGCCGGTTCTTTTTTTTTTTGTGGATGGTAAATCATCAAATGACTTCTCCCACTCTGGGCGGAGCGGGAGGGCGTGTCAGACTTTTACTGACTAAAACCCACCCGTGTTCCTTCAGTTGCTTGTGTCAGGGCCACGGTATCTTTTTCGAACAACCCGCGACCCCGGTGGCATCGGCCCTATTGGACCCCGTCAGTGCTGACATCTCTTTGAGGCGCGCGACACGTAGATATATCCTATGATACTCAGGAATACTATAGCTTCCCATTAGTGTAAGAATTTTTGTAATCGAATATTTAATTCCTATGATTACCCCCTACATACGAACACACATGTATAATAGGAGTAGATGAAGGTTATAATATTTTAATTCATCATAAATTCCATAATCAAAGTGTAATGTTTAAGCAAGGCTTCGTTCTCGTATAAAGCAAAGTGGGGCCGTTAATGGATTATTAATTACCGTAATGGACCTCATGTTACATCCGGATGGGAAGACACACATCGAATTAATGTTAAGCCTTGTCTCCAGTACGGCACAAATTCATGTCACAGTGATGATACTTCTTGTCAGTTGTTTGAATGGGGAGAGACGCTGCCAATTTATCCCGCTAGGAGTCGCATCGTCGTTGGTGTTGTTTACCTATAAAACACCAAATTTTTTGGGTGAGAGCGCGTTTACTTTTTAATATCCTTGAAAACTTTCAACATATAGACAGCTGACAGTTAGCAGCGATAATGGCGTCATCTACAATTAGCTTTGTCTGTTCCTTCCCATTGATACCAAGTGTTGTGCAGCTACAAATGTGCCGTAGTGTGTCAAAACCTAATTGTCATGTAATTACTTAATTATTTCGGGTTTTTTTTTAAACTCATTGGTTTTTCGGGCACTTTTCTTGTTGACAGCGATGCGGACGAATTTTTTGATGCCCTGGTTCCTTTCTCTTTTTTATACATGTAATAATAATATTAATATTAATATAAAATAATAATAAATAATAATAATATATTAATAATAATATATTAATTATTTCATAATATTATTTTCATTAATTTAAGACTGTTAGCTTATAAATTAGGGGCTCGCGGCTAAGTAATAACAGCCGCAGCCGCGGGTGGATCGAAGGTTAAGCTACGCTTGACGAGGTCGATCCGTGGATGAGTTACCATCCATCCACCTAGAACCCTCCGTGCCTCTAAAAGCCAGGTTAAGCCGGAAAAGCCGTCCCGGCTGTCATTTGTAGATCTTTGATAGTCGTTACGGGTAATCAAAAGCCCAAAAGTGTGACAACTAGTCTTCCCAAGAAACATTAATTTAAACGAATATTAAACGAATGACCTAGTAACTGGGTTGTGGAAGTCAGATAGGCAGTCGCTCCATGTAAAATCCTGGTATTCAGCTGCATCCGGTTAGACTGGAAGCCGACCTCAACATACCTCTAGTTGGAAATAGGCAGGCAGTAAATATCTTGTTTGAAAATAAATTTAGTCCATTTATTATGCAGTTAAAATTGATATAGACAGGTTTTTTTTCAATTAGTTGCTAAACCATTGTTTTTAGTGAGGATTTTTTCAAAAACTGCCACTTTATGGCAGCAATTTCTCGGCGCTTGTTATACTGATCTTCCTATTATCATGACTAATGCAACACGTTCATCCCTCCTCCTTAATTCATACGTCAATGTACCGTGCACAATATGCCACCGACCAAGGCAGCCAGAAACCGTAATAACATCTCATTTATTAGAACGGCAGACGTAAATTAGTGGCTCGCTGACTGCAAAAATTACAACCGCTGTCATAATAAATCCCTCTGCTTTCAGTTTTTCGCGGTGGTTATATATTTTTAAATTTTAATTAAGGTATTTTAATACATACACATAAACTCACGCCTTCTTGCCATAGGGGTAGGCAGAAACTATAGAACGCCACCTGATGCGATCCTTTACTCCTTGCCTTTTGGTATTTTAATATTATGGCGAAAATAAAATATAACTAGGAACATGCATACCAGGGATGTTGATCTCAAGTATTTTTAAGGGATCCGTCAAGGCTGCAAGGCGAAGTACAATTTTATTTTTTTTGTTTTTAGTAAACTGCTGCGCTGTTTCGTTGTATGTTGGTCATAATTCAATTGGCGGCAATTATAATAAAATATTTACTAAATTATAATCATATAATAGTACATTTTGATACAAGTGGAGAATTTTTGTTATTGCATTCGAGGCGGAATTAACACCCGAGCCGTAGCCGAGGTTGTTTTTGAGCCGAGAACTGCAATAACAAATGTCCACGTGTATCAAACGACGTTTTTCAATACACTTTTGAAGAAATAAAATAAAATAACGAAAAATATTTTTGTCATGAATTATTAGGAAACTATCATATAAATTTTCTTTTTTTTCCACGCTTTGCTTTCGCCAGGTTGAAGGAGAAGCAAAGGTATAAAGCCGTTAAACAGCCTAATATGAAAAATAGAAAATTAAATTATTTTTGAGTTTAGAACACAAATAAATAATAATTTGTTCATAAACGTTTTTTTTATTGTAATAATCATGGTTTTTGATGATATTCTATTTATAAACATTATTTAAATATACAAAAAATATTAACGCCGTAAAGACGCTTAACTCTTTGCCGAGATTAAAAAAAAAAACAGTCATCTCCAAATAGAGACGGTGTGAATAGAGGCATTGAACCAGTTTGGACTATGTATAGGTATAAGTTATCTGTGGCAATTTTTATTCCCGCACACGTGTTGGATAATGAAAAATCGCACGCGTGTGAAATATATTGCATTGTAACTAGTTTTCGAGGAAGTGTATTGAAAAAATCATTATAGCTCTCGAAATTAAATGTGTTTGATGTCGTGATGGCCCAGTGGTTAAGGCCTCGCCTCTCATTCACGAGGTTTTGGGTTCAAATCCAGGCAAGTACCAATGTGACTTTTTCAATTCATAATGTACTTTCTGAGTTTATTTTAGATATTACTGACATCGGTGAAGGAAAACAACGTGAGGAACCCTGGACTTGTAGTTAATATAAGTCTGTGATCAATGCTCGTGCTTCCTCTGTATGAGAAGAGGCTTTTGCCCAGCAGTGGGACCTTAATGGGCTGGTATTATAATTTTTTTATATTATTATTGATTTATATAAGACTATTTCGTGAAAATGCGACGATTTAGAGTTCCATTTATGATTTAAATGATTTTAATTTCTATTTTGTTGATTATGATTCTACTTAGATTCACCCTTTTCTTTTCTTTTCTTTTTTTTTTTTTTTTTTTTTTTTTTTTTTTTTTTTTTTCTTTTTTTGTGGACGACACGGTTGGCGCAGTGGTTGAGCGATTGACTGCTGCGCAGCATGTCGCGGGTTCGATTCCCGCACGGAACAAATATTTGTACGACCTACAAGTATTTGTTCCGAGTCTGGGTGTTTTTCTATCTATAATATAAATAATAAATAAATAAATAAATAAATATGTTTGGACATATCACACAACAATATGTATGTATTTACAAAAAAAAAAATGTATATAAGTAGTTTATCAGCCATCTCGTTACCATAACACAAGCATTAGGTTGCTTAGCTTGGGGCTAGATGGCGTTGTGTGATATGTCCAAACATATTTATTTTATTTATTTTTTTTTTTTTTTTTTTTCCATCTACTTCTGCATCAGCATGAGATCCGCATTGATTAATGCGGATGCGGATATCTAAAATTTCATTTAACTGTTTAGTCTCGGACACAAGGACCAGGCATAATAAATGCAACAATTAATAATTAATATGAGCTGTCACTGTCACTGTCATAAGGACCAAATTCTGACAAGAAGACTTTGTTACAGTGAAGATGTGAAACCATAATGTTCACAACACAGTGTAAAGTGCAACTCGTTTTTGAACAAAAGGACCAGATATAATATGAACCAAATAAGGACTAAACTCTGGAATATTTTTGAAGTAGTTATAAGTAACTACTTCAAAAATATTCCAGAGTTTTCTGTGTTAATCCATGTTAGAAACTATCTGTTTCATCTAAATCCGTTTAGCCGTTTTTGCATGATTGAATAACAAACATCCAAACATCTAAGCATACAAATTTTCACATTTATAATATTAGTAGGATAAGTAGAATAACTTTATTTCAGACAAAAAACATCCCTATTTGTGTTAGTACTTGATCTATGTTAGTACGAATATATCACAAAAAAAAAAAAGAAATAATATATTCGTTCTGTAATCGTAAGCTCATGTTCTATGGTGCTAGAAAGTATATGTCAGTGCAGCCCACGGTCGGTTGGTAGCGCCGTACGAACGCCAGACCGGAAAGATACGCAACTGAACACTGCACACCGTAAGTAATGAAAGATTTACACTGACAGTTTGGTATAGGGGTTAAGAAGTAAAAATGTAGTACAAACTTATATAAGGTAGGTATTTTACAGTTGTCGGTATTGCGTGGTTTGTTTATGAAGATTTTTTTTTTTTTGTGTAAATAATAACAAAGGTTATTATTTAGAAGAGCTCGTGGCTAAGTAATAACAGCCGCACGAGTCAATCCATCAGGTTAAGCTACGCTTTCCGGGGTCGGTCCGTGGATGGGTGACCATCTTTACATATCGAGACTTCTCCATGCCTCGGAAAGCACGTTAAGCCGTTGGTTCCGGCTGTCATTCGTGGATCTTTGACAGTCGTTACGGCTCGTCAGAAGCCCGAAAGTCTGACAACCAGTCTTACCAAGGGGTATCGTATTTCCCATGGGTTGTGTAGGTCGGATAGGCAGTCGCTTCATGTAAAATACTGGTATTGAGCTGCATCCCGTTAGACTGGAAGCCGACCCCAACATATTCTGAAACTTCTCAGTAGCAGCCCGGAGTCTGGATTTGTGCCCGGTTGATGGCAATAGGCTCGCCCCCTGTTACATAGGACTTAAACATGACTAGCGAAATGTATGTGTGTGTTCGGGGAATTCAGGCATTATATTATGTATAGTCATGATGTTTTTTATTCCAGAACTCTTTCAATTGCATATTGGTTTCAATAACACAATTATGGTGTTAAAAAATTAATAAAAACTTTAAGGAGTGCTTTAGATCATCAAACTGAATATCTTTTAATAAGGGACTAACTTTGAAATCGCGAAAAAAAATCAGCTGATCCGTACATTAATAAATGTAGGGAACAACAGAATTTTTTTCGCGATTTCAAAATTGGTCCCATAGTAAAAGTTATTAAAAGTTATCAAAATTGGTCCCATAGTAAAATTTATTATAAGTTATTGGTCTAAAGCACTCCTTAAAGTTTTTATTAATTTTTTAACACCTTACAGCATTAAAGTTCATTCTTTTATAGCAATGAAAATAGGTAACTTCTCTCTTCTTCTTTCTTAATGACTTCTTCATTGGTGTTATGTTACAAATTCGACTTCTGAACGTGGTATAGTTAATAGTCAGTTGTGTTAAACTTTCTACCGACGACAGAAGCACAGAGCTTCCAATAGTTTCTGCATAATCTCATCGCGAAAAAGCATAGTAATTTAACGTTGAGTTGCACGAAACCAACATTAGTATAACGGAGACTTTAAATTCATGCCATCCCTTATATTTTGTATCAAAAAGAAAGTGATAGCATCAATTTGAAGTATCCGTTAAACTAATATTGGTTTCGTGCAACTCACTGTACGTGTGTGTAAAAAAGAGTGGTGGCAACAATGACATTTAGTAAACATACTCTCATACATAAACTTACGCCTTCTTCCCTTAGAGCTAGGGAGAAACTATAGACCACTAATTTTTAATTAGTACAAATACTTAAAGGGGTTATTAGACAAATTTCTTGGTATTACATATGTAAAGTCTCAATAAATAATATTCTTAAACAGCAAAGTTATTAGCGTTTGTTTATATCCCAAAATGTCACTCAGTTTATGGAAATATTGTACAGGCTACCTATCAGTATTCATTAATAATGGAAATGCACTCACTGCGCTTATTATTTTCTAGTAGCAATTGTTACGAATGATTGATTCAATTATGAATTTACCAATTATGACAAATTTTCATGTACAATTTTAGGATTTAATTTTTTTACTATTGACTACACAAATAGGATCAGTAACGGGTAGGGATAGAACCCCATTTTTTTTGTACTAATTTAAAAATCGTAGTGTATAACGCCACCTGCTACAATTCTTACATACTCCTTTTGTTTCGTTTACGTTCATACATCTGGTCATACACGCGCGCTGGTTACAAGTACTACGCACCTGACCATTCTGAAGAACATCACCAATAAGGGCACAATATGTCCAACGCAAAGTGTGATTTATAGTTATACGGAATAATAGCTACTATCGGGATAACCAAACGTGTCTCCGGCCCATAATTATTACCTCGTAAAGTGTAGAAACCGTGAGCTACCGTCCAACTGGACGTCGTCCAGGGCCGTATGTTAGACTAACAGAACATTCCTAGCAACCAGACCATACTAACTAACATACATAATACACCGAAGAGGTTGAGGTTGAGAATAGTATTGTTACGAGCTGGGGTTCGGGATAAATAAATTTATGCCAATTTACACCAAAAACACATTATATTTAAATAATCACAAATACAGCAATCAGAAACTTTAAGTAGAATCACTTGTAGCTCACTGTTAGTTCACTGTTGGTTCACTATTGTTCACTGTATCGCATTCCTAGCTGAACTGCCGTACACTCTTTTTGTTTTTTTTTTGTGTATGACATCTCGCAGTTGACCATTGGAGGTCGAGGCTGCTTAACCGAACATTTCCTGTGGGTGCTTTAAGCGAACTTAAAGCCTCCGGCCAGGGGTGCCGTTAGTCAGTAAAAGTCTGACACGCCCTCCCGCTCTGCCCAGAGCGGGAGAAGTCATTTGATGATTTCCCATCCACAAAAAAAAAAAAAAAAAAAAAAAAGGGGTGCCGTACACCGGTGGCAAACCTCTATTTATATGACGAGTAGTTTTTATGCTTCTCGAAAGTTCGAGGACATATTCGAGAACATTCTAGTACTTACAGGAATTATCTAGAATGCTGCAAAACGACACATCTAGAACATTCTGGAAGTGTTTTGAATGTTACAGAAAAATCTGTCACGAATTGACGTATCGTGTAGTTCTGCTACTCGATAACTGATGGCGTTAGCGCCTACGTAACAGTATATTGCAGTACAGAGCAATATTACGCCAGGCATGTAGCGGGATCTCATGGCGACATGGAGAGTGCAATTGTCGCAACCCAGCGCTGGGCACGCCACAATTGCGGCGATAAGTCCCCTCTTTGAGGAGTGGTTGGAGAGGCGCCACGGCGTCCTCACCTTCCACCTGACGCAGGTCCTCACCGGACACGGTTGTTTCGGTAGGTTCCTGTTTCGGATAAGGCGGGAGGAAACGCCCGAGTGTCACCATTGTGTGGATCGCCCGGAGGACACGGTGGAGCATACAGTGGAGGTCTGCCCGGCTTGTTCGGAGCACCGCCGTGTTCTCACGGAGGCGATCTCTCGCGTCCAAACCTGGTCCAAGCCATGGTGCTTAGCGAGAGTGCATGGGAGGCCGTCACCTCCTTCTGCGAAGCAGTAATGCTCGCGAAGGAGGAAGCGGAACGCGTGAGGGAGAGGCAACAGCCGCGCCCTCGCGCCCCTAGCCGCCGTCGGAGACGCCCTGGGCGGCGGGAATCTATCGCCGATTCCCCGCCACCGTAGGCGCGGGCTTGCGGACGACGAGTAATGGGCAGCTCGCCGTCCGGTAAGGACCAGGCCCGAGTCGACGGCGCGTTGTGTTCCACGCGCGCCTCAAAGAGATGTCAGCAGTGACGGGGTCAATTGGGCCGATGCCGCCGGGGTCGCGGGTAGTTCAAAAGAGATACCGTGGACCTGGCACGGGCAACTGAAGGAAGGAACATGGGTGGGTTTTAGTCAGTAAAAGTCTGACATGCCCTCCCTATTTAATTGTATATTCAACTAAAAATGGAAAAATAAATTTACTTTAAAAATAGTTAAAACCGACTTCAAAACCAAAAACGAATAAAATAACTTTCATAAAACACTTCAACAGCTTCAAAAGTCGGTGTCATCAATTCTTCAATGCATTTTAGCTTGACACCGACTTCAGAAGCTGTTGATGTGTTTTATGAAAGTTATTTTATTAATTTTTGGTTTTGAAGTCGGTTTTTACATTTTTTAAAGTAAATTTGAGGTACAAATTAAAGCTTCGATAAAAGCATGTTTTCATAACATCGTTATAAAACGTGTAGGTACTTATTACTTTTATTAGAATTTAGGTTGTTTTTCTTGCTAATTACATTTAGCATTAAATACATGAAAATTATCTACGTCCATATTTTGTAGGTGCTAATAATAAAAGGAGCCTAACTAAACATTTTCCTTTTGATTCAACACTGAAGGGCTCTCTCACTAAATATAAGTAATATTTAGTGAGAGAGCGTTTCTATTAAGTGAGTTCCGTTAATTATTCTCTAAGATTTACCGCTAGCTCATGAGGGCTTTGTACTAAATAATTAGTATTTTGTAATTAGTTGAAATATCACGAGTTCCCAGTCTAGGCTTATGGATTTTGGTTCTAGGTGGCGGGTGGTTTTTTTTTGATAATTCTATACAGTCAGACATAAAAATATTTCACGTCTTGACGTTCATATTATTATGTGAATGGGCAAAGCAATCTTTTTTTTTTTAACTGACTTCTAAAAAAGGAGGAGGTTTTCAATTCGGATGTTTCTATTTTTTTTTTTATGTTTGTTCGCGCATAACTCCGTCGCTTGCCAACCGATTTGAAAAAATATTTTTTTGTTGGATAGGGTATACTTCCCAAATGGTCCCATTTTTGTCAAAATCTAGTTCTGATGATGGGATCCTGGAGAAATCGAAGGAACTCTTCAAATATTATAGGCACACCTATAGCGATTTGGGTATTTTTTATAGTAGCTCGTGTATTTGCTCTCGGAAAGCACCACTTGGTGAAGTGGAACTGATGATGAAGACCACAGATGGCTACCGGAACTACACAATGATAAATATTTCACGGGTTGCGATTCGATTACTTTAATATGGTTGCTAATCAATTTCCGCTCGTCACACAATGCGTGTGATGAGTGGTTGTTGAGGAGTTCTCCTGGTTCTTACCAGCAGAACTCCTCAACAATTAACGTCCCAGCATCGGGAAAAGCAATATTTTGTAACATGTGATGAGCAATTGACATTAGACTATTGTAACTTATACAAATTATAAACAGAGCCACTAAAAAGCGAGAAATAAAAACTTTTTAACAAAAAAAAAAACCGACTTCCAAAAATCACTACAAAGTGAAAAATAATTTTAATTTCGGAAGTCGGTGGCAAAAAAACGAAAATACATTTAACCAGACACCGACTTCCGAAATTAAAATTATTTTTCACTTTGTAGTGATTTTTGGAAGTCGGTTTTTTTTTTGTTAAAAAGTTTTTTAAATAAAGAAGACAACTTTTTGCCATTTTTCTAGACCACAAATTTTTTGGAGTTTTAGAAGGAGGGATTTTTTGGGTCTACATTATCGTAATCATCATAATATATTTTTTTCGAATTATGCTGTTACTTTTACCTTAATGTAAGGTCAAAGTTGCTTTACTTCACAATCAAGCTACTGATCAATCATTAGACAACAAGCATAAAAATCATCGTCAGCATCATTCTCCTGCCCTTATCCCTGTCTATTTGGGGTCGGCGAAACATGTTCTTTTTTTCCATACTTCTCTATTATCTTTTATTATTTATTATTATTAATATATTTTTTATTATTACTATATATTATATGCTTGGTAATTGTGATAATTATGACAATGTAATGATTTTATTTATATTAGAATTTAAATTAATCTAGTTTTAAGGATATATTTATAATTATCTATCTGTTCGACACAATTATGTTGTTATGAATAAAGATACTACTACTACTACTACTATTACTCGTCATCTCGTAAAAATATTTTATGAAAAAATAAATCATCTTTACCATCATTGAAACAACGGCCACCGCTCCCTCACTATATTTCGCAGTATCTGCGAAACAGGCGACAAGACATTAGTGTTTTATAGGGCCAATGAAACTGCGTAATCTTCTTAAATAACTTGTTTCACGCCAAGAGGAAAGACCCCTGTATTTCTTCAGAATTACTACTTTATTAAGGTCAAGTTATACTGGTATTGTTAGACCGCAGCTTCGGGGCCAGATAGGCAGTCCATTAAATTCTTATCTCATTATTATGATTAGCTGTCGCCAAAGACTGGTCCTTCGAGTCGCGTTTCGTTTCGCAACGAAATTGCTTTTTAATTTTTGAAGTCTTAACTGTACAGGGAATTATAGTTTTCGAGGCTGGTTAATAATTTGGTATTTAAGTCTCGATCGCGATTCGAAGCGCTTTTAATACATTAACGTACGTAAACACTTTAATCAAGCATGTGTTCCGACTCTATTCAGTATCTTTTAAGTGTTAAATAGTCGAGGTACTATTTAAAAGAACCCTACTAGCTATATTATATACAGAATTAGGTACACCCTTGTACTAACAAGATGACAACAAGCATGAACTATGCATGCAGCGTGTTTTTGTTTTGATTGCAATATACTGTACACAGAACAAGAAACAAAGCGCTACGCATGTGCTACGTACATTCGTAGCACACTCCTATTACTACGGTTGCTCGCTACGTTGCGTGTTGCGTAGCACGAGCATTGGCTACGTCTAGGATCTATGATAACAGTGGAATAATTTAAATTGATTATATACGAGTTTGTCCGCGAAGACCGCGAGTTCCCGCGTCCCACCCGGTCGCACTGAATCGCCTGCCCATGCTATGCTCCATAGCGTTCTTTCTAACTCTTTTTCTTTTTGCAGGGCTTCTGAGGGTCCTAGCGTGAGGTTAAATAGCCTATAGCCTTTCTCAAGAATTAGGATATCAAATGCAAACAGTTTTTTTTTTAATCCGACGGTAATTCCAGAGATTAGCGCGTTCAAACAAACAAACTTTTCTGCTTTATTATTGTAATAGCTCCTGCCCGCGACTTCGTCCGCGTGAAGTTTATTGTTCCTCCGACCTTCCCGTCACATCGCATCGCCTACGCGCCTGCCTGCGCCATTACTTCGTTTTCGCTTATTGTAATTTCTGTTATTTTTTTTCGTTTTGCGCGGCTCCTTAGAGTCCTAGCGTGATGGTAAATAACCTATAGCCTTCCTCAAGAATTGGGCTAACAATTTTAAAAAGAACTTTTCAAATCCGACTGGTATTTCCAGAGCTTAGCGCGTCCAAACAAACAAACAAAAAAAAATCTTCAGCTTGATTATTAGTAAACAGATTAAATACTCGTAGAATAAGCAAGGCACACCAACGACATAAATACATATATTTACAAATAGTAACAATATTTATTTTCTGTGTCGATACATAGTCAATTAATTTTATTTATGCACTACACGATAAATTTTTAGTGTAAAATATTTATTTTTGCTAAAATGTTCCAATTCTCATCCTTGTAGGTAATCATTCTAATACAATATGAAACCTAATAGAACCGGAGATAGGCATAACCAACAAACTACCTCTCTGTCCAGATTATGTTTTACAATACATGCCATCAAAGAAAATCCTCAGAGGGTAGTGTTAGGGACAGTGCAGTGTCGAGGACGCTTAGCGCAGTCGAGTGGACAGTTAACGTGCGAGTAGACACATGTTACTAGTTCATTGTATTGTATGGTTTGTGTATATCAAGCAGGGACCGTACAACCCCGGTTAAGAGTTGTCTTTCGAAGGGGTAAGCCGTTTATGAGGTTACCTTTATCATGTGTAACTCCTTGAATGGGTTGGGGCTTGAAACCCAGTAAAAGAGTTATCCCTTCAATATGGATAACCCATTGAATGGGTTCTTTACTTGAAACTCAGTGAAAGGGCTACCCCTTCATTAAATGAAATGAAATGAAATGAAATCTTTTTATTCCAGATGTGAATCCAAATAAACTTACAAATTAATTACATATTTAACATATATATAAACAAACACAAACAATATCATAATTATGAACCAAATCAGGTTATCGGCGTGTGGTAGGACTGCCATCTCATGTGTAGGGGGCTGTGGTTCCAGTCACGTACTGCGGCCACCAATGAATTGGCCGATCGATATATGGCGGTGCGTGCGGCGGCCGACCGGCTCCTCAGCAGCGCCTGCCAGCAGGGCACGCGGCCCGCGGTGAACATGGCGCTTGCGCTGCACCACCGAGGCAGTCGAAACATCGCGCGCCACGCGTCGTTGTACTGCACTCGCATGTCGCTCAGTGCCGCCTTGGTGTAGTTTGTCCACAACTCGACTGTGTAAACGCTTGTGCAGTAACTAGTAAACAGCTGGGCCTTCACAACGTCGCTACAGCGGCTAAACCGCCTCGCTAGCATATTGCCTCATTAAGATAACTGAGATGAATATAAGGGTTTTGTTCGGGTTAACATATTAGCAATTTGCAACATATCATATTACATTGCTCCGAGTCGGAATGTTACGCTGTTATCGTTTTTAAGAGAGTTGAAGTGTCCCTTTTGATTCGTTTAAAAGGGTTACTCACATCGTATGGGTTTTTGTTTAACTGCTTAAAAAAACCCTATCGAAACCCCTTTCAATGGGTAACCAAAGTGGTCCCTGATATCAAGAGGTGGTACCGAATTAAAATCATTAAGTCCCATTTGCACCACAAATAACTAAATACGTTTAACGCGGAACATATTTTAATCATTACTATTGCTGTCTCTGTCATTTTCATACGATTGACACGAATAGATCGATATTTTAAATTCTCTTAGCGCTAAACGTATTTAATGATTTGTGGTGCAACCGTAGTATATTGTTTTCTAAAATTAATATAACTTTTTGACAAGAAATAATATCATTCAATAAAATTAACTTATATTATATTAACTAATATTATAAAGGCGAAAGTTTGTGAGTGTGTGTGTGTATGTTTGTTATTTCTTCACGCTCAAACAGCTGGACCAATTTGGATGAAATTTGGTATGTAGATAGCTTATACCCTGAATTAACACATAGGTTACTTTTTATCCCGATCCACGCGGGTGAAACCGCGGGGCGCAGCTAGTCATTCAATAAAAGTACAGTACGACAACGATCAAAGGTTCCATCGTTTATATGAAATATGCCGAATAAAATGTGACTATTTACCAATATAAATTGGTAAATAAATAAATGAATTTTGAATACAGAGATCACTTTTGGGGGACAAATAAGAAAATTAAAAAAAAAAGTTTTGCAAACTACACCATGTGGCATGTCAAATAAAAGGGCTTACTATGAGGGTCTCAAATATATTTTTTTTATAGTTTTCAAAAAAATTGTTATAAAGTTATTTAAGAAAAAAGACGAAAATTGACCATTCCCCCCCTTATCTCCGAAACTACTGAGCCTAAAATTTTGAAAAATATACAGAAAATAGATCTTTACCTGTAGATTACAGAAAAACCTATAAGTAGTCTGTGGTCTTAAAATAACATGGTAAATCTATCAATATTGTGAGTACAAACTTACATTTACAGTTGGAATGTATGGGAGAACATGCCTTTCAACTACAATGTTAAGTTTGTTCTTAAGTTAAATTCATCCCAACTACTATAATTTATATTCCCACCTAAATTATTATAGATTGACGCACTAAATCCGTCATTCCCGTACTGGACCAGTCATCACCAACGAATTAACCAGTCACATTTTAATTCGGCAAAGTTCGGTTTTTCCTAAAATAAACGATGGACCCTTTAATTTAAATGTTGTCGTATTGTAACAGACTTCTCTAGTGTAATGGCTGAAAAAGACTGGCTTCGGTGCTACGCGTTGAGTCGAGTCGCGGGTTCGATGCCACGATTTTTGTGTACCTATGTGATATTCGTCTCTACTAATTCCACCACGAAAAAGCCTAGTGTGGTAACGTTATAGCAAAGTAGCCTTTATCACATCTATATCTATCTATATAAATAAAAAGAGAAGTCCTGACTGACTGACTGACTGACTCATCAACGCCCAGCCCTAACCCTTGGACCTAGAAAGCTGAAATTTTGCACAAAGGTTCCCTTTATAATGTAGACAAGGAATAAGGAAGGAATTTCCGGTAGTCCGTCCCCGTGGGATATTTTCCGACATCCACGCGGCCGAAGCTGCTGGCTAAAGCTAGTAGGTTATAAAAGTAACTGTACAATCGGTTAATCACCACCGACTTCTTTTTCTTTTTTATCACCGCGTATAGCCGAAAAATATACAACACACAACTTGTAGGCCACTCGCGTTAAAAAAGAGACACGTGCCAAAAACTCTTCAAGGTCATGATTTCCATAAAGACCAGACATTTACGGTAGTCCTCGAATACGTGACAGTAATGTAATATACGTCTAAACTAGCTTTTAAAGGACTAGCAGGTCAGTTTGCGACAGTTGGTGTGCATGAATAAGTCATCGCGTGACTCTACCCTACTTAAGATAGCTTATTCGACGAACAACCCATAAGCACAGACATTTCCAACAGACATCTTGCAGTATACAATTTTGAGACAGGTGTACTATACTAATAACACACATGTCTTTCATTCTCCCACTCATAAGTGGAGTTTATTATCTGCAGAAGAGGCACAATTGGTAGGTAATTTAAAAATAAAAAAACTTTTTTACAAAAAAATACAACCGACTTCCAAAAACAACACTACAAAGTGAAAAATAACTTTAATTTCGGAAGTCGGTGTCTAGTTAAATGTATTTTCGTATTTTGCCACCGACTTCCGAAATTAAAGTTATTTTTCACTTTGTAGTGTTGTTTTTGGAAGTCGGTTGTATTTTTTTGTAAAAAAGTTTTTATTTTTCACTTTTTAGTTGTATACCTACCCCACACAAATTCTAATACCACTATCTGCAAAACAAACTAGAACATCATCCATATAAAAGTCGGATAAAATACGTATTATTGAAGCTAACTCAAAAACTACCGAAGCAAAGTTAATCAATTTTATATGGGACCAACTGTGATGTATACCCGCTCGATTAAATAAAAAAAAATCGAAATCGGCCCCGCCATCTTCGAGTAATCGGGGAACATACATAAAAAAAAAAATGAAAAAAAAAAAAAAGGTTCCGACGAATTGAGAACCTCCTCCTTTTTGAAGTCGGTTAAAAATTAAGATTGAAATAAGATGGTCATGTTTTATAGCAGATTGAAATCTAGAATACAACACACAACCAGTAGCTCACAAAAGAATTGCCCCGTTGGTCTTGCGGTCACAAGAGCGACTACTGAGCGTCGGTTCCTGGGTTCGAATCCCAGGTTGGGCAAAGTGTTATTGGGTTTTTTCATTAGGAATTTCTCAGTATCAGAGTTTAGAAGTGGTATCATACCACTTCCGTGCCTCGGAAAGGGCGTAAAACCGTTGGTCCTACGCCTGATCTCTTCCCGGTCGTGTCGGATTGCCGTCCCATTGGACTATGAGATTAAAGGAACAGAGAGTGCTCTTGTCTTTGTGCACATTATGTGCACTATAATATATCCGGCAGGCTAATCTCCGTTGACCTTGACCGAAATCGGTCGGGAAGATTATTATTATAATCACAAAGAAAATGTATGGCAGCCTTTCGTGCAATTTGTTTATAACATATAGGCTTGTCACAGTCGGCTCGTGTCCAGCTGCCCTCAAGGTCAACGTCTGTTTATTGTTTCAGCCAGCAAATACAATTAATCAGATCGTCTAAGTTATCCATTCATGTAGTATCTAATTGTTGCTTCAGGCTGACTGCGCAGTGTTACATAATTATTTTGATCATTAAATCCTGTATTGATGTGATAAAACACAGTTTGCTATATTGTTGTGCTGTGGTTATTTTTTACTGAATTATCAACAGGTTTATTATTATTTCCATTTATTTCGGACAGAATCCATATGTGTTAGTAACAATTTTCTTAAGATCTATGTTATCAATCTGCCTAGCCTTTTCCCAACTATATTGGGGTCGGCTTCCAGTCTAACCGGATGCAGCTGAATACCATAATTTTACATGAAGCGACTGCCTATCTGACCTCCACAACCCATTAACTGGGTAATAAGATACCCCTTGGTAAGACTGATTGTCAGACTTTCGGGCTTCTGACGACCCGTAACGACTGTCAAAGATCCACGAATGATAACCGGGACCAACGGCTTAACGTGCTTTCCGAGGCACGGAGGAGTCTCGGTATGTAAAGATGGTCACCCATCCACGGACCAACCCCGGCAAGCATAGCTTAACCTGATGGATCGACCCGTGCGGCTGTTATTACTTAGCCACGAGCTCCTCCTCGTCTTTAAGATCTACGTTAGTAGGTACATAATACGGTCACCATCTTCTAGTAGAGACTATTCCCAGTGAGCCTGAATCATTTGCAAAATGCTGTTAATGCTACCGCTCAGTCTTTGAAATAATGACGACACTTTCTTACGCATTATAGCGTGGAAACCGTCAACGCGCGCATTTGCGAACATTTGCGACGCACTACAATGTCGCGGCAACCCCAACAGCATTCTGAAAGCATTATTAAACTGAATACGTAGGATGTTGTAGGCTCATTGCGTATACCGAACCCACAGGTCGCTCGATTAAAAAGATTGGCAATATGCCCTAAAAATTGGATGGACTGGTATTGGTAACCATGTCGACGGACTACAGGTAACCGCACTAACTTATTACGCTATTAAATTAACTGATTGAGACACTGGACCAAAAATAATACATTAAAAATCTACATTTATTATTTTTTTTTTTTTTTAACATCAATCAATCAACGAAGATTATCGCAGTCCACTGCTGAACATAGACCTGTCCCAGGCTGCGCCACAATACCCTGTACTCCGCATTCCGCATCCAATCTGTCCCAGCCACCATTTTAAGGTCGTCGGTCCATCTATCTAGCTGGGGGGAGTCTCACACTACGCTTACCGATACGCGGTCTCCAATCCAGAACTCGTCTGCTCCACCGGCCTTCGGTCCTTTGACAAACATGGCCAGCCCGCTGCCACTGCAGTTTGCTCTTTTTTGCATCATGTCTAATAATGTTTATTTTTACAAAGGTAGTTTCAGGTTTTATCTATCAGCCCTCAAAAAATACGATCTTTGCGTACCTATATTTAAAACTACGTATGCAACTTATTCTATTCATTTCTAAAAATAATAGCCAAACCAAAATAGCACTTAATGCTTCAAAATCCTACTTTCAAACCAACAAATTAGTCTGCAGGTACTTGAAAAAAGATTTGCACTAACACAGTCCAATGCCCTCATTGTTGTGACGGTACCCAAACAAACACTTTATTATCACACACATAATAAGGCTATTATGCAAACAGCCCATAAAACACTTCAACCTCCTTTGTTTAGAGAATTCTTCTTAATAAATTATTCAGACGCATCCGGGTGTAGAAAAGGCCTTTTTGTGTTCGGTTATTTTTCTTTTGAAGCATAAAGAGCGACCGGTAACTATTCAGCATAAAATAGAAAGGTACAGAAGGTCGATTCCATGCAACGAGCGAAAACAGGCGCATGCGAACGTACACTCCTACCAACTTATCTGTGAAATGGCGAAAATTGGAACTACGGCCGTCATGTTGAAATGTCTTCGATTGTGCCGACGCATGTCATTCGATTGTGTCGACGCATCGACGGTGGCGTCCTCTTTCAGTTCACAGATAAGTTGGTAGGACTGTAGATGTGTATGTACGGAGATGTCAAACTTGGTCAAACAAATGCCAATCGCGAATGCAAATGCACTCGCTGTTCGTGAAGCGTGTCTATGTATGCGTGCGTTATCGCTCGTTGTATAGATATCGCAGATGAATTGTTGAATCTGCTGTTTACATAACCGCTAGGTTTTTTACAAAACAGCTCCGTTATGTAACACAGCTGATCAACGTTTAGCTGGATTGTCATTGCGTTACGTTTAACAAAACTGCTATCCGCGTTTAGAATGGCTCATCTGCAGTCACAGTAAGTCTTTGGTGTGGTTTCTAATGCCGAATCGGACGCAGTAACGAAGCTAAGACACCCTGACCAATTGGTTTAGGTAGATTAGAACTGTGACCAACAGCACCCAAGCAGAGCGAGCGAAGCGAGTGGTGCCGGTAGGCGCTACTTCCAAGTTTACTGGCTTTCATACAATAAAATTTTCCATAAAATCACTGTTTTCAATTTGGTTGAATTGATTTAGGGTCATTTTCACTCAAACTACTCGTTTTATTTATTTCTGTTTCGGACGCTATTATGACACTTTAAACTAAAATCTATAATCTAACGTTTTGTTTCACGCTGTTTTACATAACCTCTAATCGTTGACCCTGTATTGATAAATGCAAAACGTTTATGCAATTCTGCGAGTTAAAGTTCAT
Source organism: Cosmia pyralina (assembly GCA_946251885.1). NCBI lineage: Eukaryota > Metazoa > Arthropoda > Insecta > Lepidoptera > Noctuidae > Cosmia > Cosmia pyralina. The sequence goes on along the minus strand of OX276350.1, from coordinate 19,465,359 downwards.
CAATCATGAAAAATCGCTAAACGTCGTTCAGCTGTTTTACATAACGCAGCTGTTTTGTAAAACAGCTAGCGGCTAAGTAAAACAGCGGATTCGACTAACCATCTGCGACGTAGATCTAACCTTCTGTGTCTATCTATTTCTTGTGTTCAGTGTGGTACAACGGAACATAAAGGGTTTAGTACGGACCTAAGTGTGGATTGGACCTTGACAGATGATCCGGTCCCTCCCCCCCAACAGAGTATTTTGTTTCCGAACTAAGTTGGCGCGAAAATGTGAAAATGAGTGAGAAAAATGGAGGCAGTTTTTTCCCGTTTTCTAGTCTCGTTGAGAATACGAATGTTTCTTTTTCTAAATGGGCAGGTGTGGAGTTGTGAATGTGTGGAGGATATTGTTATTTTTCAGTCTGACTTTCGATTTTTTGCGTAAGGTAACTTTAGTGTACAAATGAATATACTATCACTGACTGACATTTTGTACAGGAACAAAATGTTCACAGTAATTTTATGTATTTCTTTTTGCCTTTCCTAGTTCCATGACCCACATAAAATGGGTCTCAAGACTCTCAAGCAATTTGAAATTTTCATCTTGTTTTTTTTGGCTTGAACCGTTCAACGACGTATTAAAATAGGATTTATTTTTAGGTATTTTACATCCCCAATCACCATAAACAAACCCCAATAAATTGTCACCGAAAATCACGTCTAATGAAAATAAAATGGGGCGGAATAAAACATTTCCCGTGGCTTGTACAGCGCAATCGATCTTTCCTTCCTCCACACATGTCGATGTAGCGTATGTTTACGTATAAATACCAATGTAACTTGACACGCGGGAAAATATGGTACTAATTTCAAAATGAATGGAATTTGACGTGTTCTCTTCTTCTTGACAGTTTTCTCTTCTCTCAGGGGCTTGAACTGCACAGGTCAATCAAAGATTAAGCTATGCAAGCCGCGGTTGGTTCGTAGATGGGTGACCATCCATTATAATATCGAGCCCCTCCGTGTCTCAGAAATAACGTGAAGCCGTTGGTCCTGGCTGTCATTCGTGGATCTTTGGCAGTCGTTACGGGTCGTCAGAAGCCCGAAAGTCTGACAACCAGCCTTACCAAGGGGTATCGTGTTTTCCAGTAACTGGGTTGTAGAAGTTACATAGACAGTTACTCTATGTAAAATACTGGTATTCAGCTGCATCCGGTTAGACTGGAAGCCGACCCCAACATAGTTGGGAAAAGGCTAGGCAGATTGATTGACAGTTTTCTTGGCGAGCAGCGCCCCCAAGACCTGCCAAGGTTTATTTGCCAGTGCGTAATCGTATATTTACGTATTTATCGTGCATATTACATGTTGGTGTATTTGTATGTGGGCGCCGTAATAAATCGTCAGATGTGACTGTAAAACACGGAGTAATTTATCAGTGTCTTTTCGTGAATACTTTACAATTTTTTGCCGAGGAATCGCTCCCCGTCCCGACGTTGGCGTCCAACCGAAATAAGACACCGTTGTTTGTTTTGCTAGTAATTTTTAAGGACAAAAGATTATGGAGTTTTTGTTTTGAGAAGTTCTCTTTAGAGGTGAGCGTCATCTGGTCCGCGCTGGGCGCAACGCACGCACGGCACGCAACGGATTTCGGTTTGCTTTCTTTTGTATGAATACAGCACTGCGTCCACTACCGGTACCCCCACATTTTCATTTCTTCATACAAACAAACGCGTGCTGTGCGTGCATAGTGTACGGCGCGGACAGTGGACACTCAGCTTAAAAATTAATAAAAAGTATGCAGTCCTAAGTATGACTAACAAATCCTTCTTATTAAGCCAAATATGAGGCGTTACTAACTGAAAAATCTATTTGGTATTCGTTCATCATTTCATTCTACCCATAATTCCAAAATATCGAAGTGTTACAACAGAATCAGCTGTCATGGTATTTTTTTTTAAACCCGTTCTCACTCGAAATTTAATAGTAATTAGTTTACTTTCTAAAATACCAAGCTTTTATAAATTAAGAGACAACAACATAAACAGCTTACAAAACACGAAATTCAATTCCAACAAATTTAAACCAAGTGTCAAACACACATCAAAACAACAGAATGAACTAATTCAATTAACAATACGCTTAATTTCATTGCACACCGTTTGATTTGGTTTATGTAGCAGTATCAATCACAGCTGTGCGGTTGTGGTCTAATAAATAACTTGGCATGCAAGCTTATGTGTGATTGATTTAACATTTCATTAGTTACGAGAATCACATACTACCTGATCAATGGGGTGTGAAACTATTAACACTATTTGGTAGTAAAATGGAGTAAGTATGCCATAGTTTTTTTTGGAACAGTGAAATAAGTAGAATTTTTTTTTTCAAATGGGGATGAGTCTACTAGTGAGGCGTATCACTATACAACGTGTCATTTTGCATCCTCGTAAAATTTAAGGGTGTAGTATAGACCATCAAACCGAACAACTTTCTCCATGACACCAACATCGTAATCGCGAAAAAATATTCAGCCGTCCCATAAATTTGCGTCGAGTAAGTATTGAAGTTTTCTATGGGACAGTTGAAAATTTTTTCGCTATTACGATGTTGGTCCCACGGAGAAAGTTGTTCGGTTTGATGTTCTGTATCACACCCTGAAATTTGACGAGGATGCAAAACGACACGTTGGATATTTAAAGGATACTTTGTCACATTTTCTTTTTCGAAGAAAATTTTTTTCTTTTCTTTTTCGTTTAATACCTAAGCACTGTTTTGCAAGTCTAAGGCTTCATGTACACGACGCCGGAGCCACACAAGTGCCGGACCGCATGTATGTGTATACGAATGAATACCGCACCGCCCTGCCGCACCAGAGCCGCGCCGGAACCGCGAACCCACCGCTATATAATGCCGAGTTAAATACTAAAGCAAGGATCACGGTTCAGTAGTAGTAAGGGGAGGTTTTGCTCGATTTTTGCGACCTATTTTACACCGAATAAATGGAATTTCTAGTAGTTGTTTAATATTCAATAATCATGAATGTGAGAGTCAACCGCCGCACCCAAGGGGGAACCCAACGTTACAGCATGTCACAGTTGTAAATACCGCGCCAAAACCATGTTCTTTTTAGGGTTCCGTACCCAATGGGTAAAACGGGACCCTATTACTAAGACTCCGCTGTCCGTCCGTCCGTCTGTCACCAGGTCTCATGAACCATGATAGTTAGACAGTTGAAATTTTCACAGATGATGTATTTCTGTTGCCGCTGTAACAACAAATACTAAAAAACAGAATAAAATAAATATTTAAGGGGGCTCACATACAACAAACGTGATTTTTTTGCGTTTTTATAGATAATGGTACGGAACCCTTCGTGCGCGAGTCCGACTCACACTTGGCCGGTTTTTTCTTGTTAAAGTTAACATCAATCATAAAATAATTATGATATTTATCAATACATATAAAAAAAAAAACAGCCAAGTGCGTGTCGGAACACGCACAATGAAGGGTTCCGTAGTTGAAAAGAATTTATCCCAAAAACAAACTTAGCAATGGATACCAAAAAAAATTTTTATGTAATATAACTAAAAAATAATAATTGTCGAACTTCTTCCTTTACTTGTGCTGGGAGACCTTGCTTCTTGCCAAATTTCATTATTCTAGCTCAACGGGAAGTACCCTATAGGTTTTGATTTACTTGCGAGAGTTGCGAGCATCAAAATGTGTCGCAAAATGGCCGTATTTTATTATTGCGTTGACTTAGAAGCTTGATTTTTTTAGAACTCTAAGGGACCATAGATTTACGTATTTGATATTAATTTCAACTTGATATCTCCACGCGTCCTTGAGATAAAGGGTCTTGACAGACTGACAGACACACAGACGTGTGTCTGTCAGTCTGTCAAGACCCTTTTTCTCAGTAACGCTCGTTTTTTTTTTCTGTCTAGACAGACGGACAACGAAGTGATCCTATAAGGGTTACGTTTTTTTCCTTTTGAGGTACGGAACCCAAAAAATGAAAAGCAGACGTCTTTACACGTTCGTTGGCAATGCTTTACTAAACTGTGATCGTTGCTTTACTATTTAACACGGCATCAATACGGAGTACTTACACTACCTATATGCGGTTCCGGTGCGGCTCCGGTGCGGCGGCGGTGCGGGGCATGGGCGATATTCTTTTGTATACACAAACATGCGGTCCGGCATCGGCGCGGCTCCGGCGTTGTGTACTTGCCTTAGGGGCTGATTTTTCAATCGAAAAAAAAAATTGATTTGACAGCTTTTGGTCTAGAAAATTCTATCATATTATTCTTCTGATAAAAGTCATCTGATGCTTGTAAAATCGGTTCTTATGGTCGTTAAAAGAAACATGCGGTTCCCTCAGACTAAATAAAAATCCAAGACATAGCGCTATCGAGGTGTATTTTCGCATGCTTCACTGTATTGTTCGCAGAGCTAATATAATGTCTGGGATTTTTATTTAGTCTGAGGATGTTCCTAGACGCATTCTTGACCTGACACAGATGTCAATCTCTAATGTGTGTATGTGTGTGATGTGGTTTTAATTTTTTTTACATTGTATTCTGAAGCGAGTGTACAATATTACGAAAACGCGGCGAACACGTTGCGCATTCGTGGCGTGCTCGCTACGCACATGCAACCAGCATGTTCACAAATCGCTTCGTTAGAAACTCACTCGCAAATCGTTAGTGTGATAAGGCCCTGAATGTTCGATTTCAAACATCGCGCGACTAGCATAATTATACAGGATGTTTAATGGTTGTTTTCCTCTTAAAGGGTCATTGTACTCATCAATATTGTCAGCTTTTACTATGGGACAAAACCTGAAATCGCGAAAAGAAAATCAGCTGCTCCCTACATTTTGACGAGTTTGATGTAGGTAGATAAATGTACTGAACAGCAGATTTTTTTTTTCGCGATTTCAGGATTGTTCCAATAGTAAAAGTGGGTTATAATGATGAGTACAATGACCCTTTAAGAGGAAAACAACCATTAAAATTTCACCCTGTATACAACGTCCCGATATCAATCGTCGGGCAATTACCCACCAGACACGGTTCCAATGATCGGAGGATCTTCTCTTTTCAATAGAGGACGAGTGAACTTTACACTCTGTTCCTCACACCTCTATAAACTCTACGTTTTCATGGAGTGAATGGATTTACTGTTATTGGGAAAGTCTTCACACCTCTTTTAATAGACTTTTAATCACCTCACCTAACCCACTGACTCAAATAATTGAATAAGCTTGTCCACGAACGAACCACACGCAATCTTTTTACTGTCCCCTACCCAGAGCCTACCCACATAATACTTAAACAAAATATAAAATATTAATTTCGCTTCATCCTTCATCCCTCTATATATTATTCAAAAGGCTTTTAAAAGGATCGCCTATGCCTTCGATAAATTATAAAATCTCACTCAAGCGTTTTATGTTGATGAAATGCAAATCAACTGACACTTAAAACACTTGTTATCTTTTTGGAATACTCGTTAATATATTCATGGAAATATTGGATCGTTTCCACTTGATCTGCCTAGACAGGTTTTTGATTTTTATTTAGATTTTCATGCTAGGATGAATATGATGCATCGAAATACTCGTACCAACGGAAACGGACTAGCTGTGCCCCGCGACTTCGTTCGAGTAGATACACAATATACTATATACTAAAATAACAGCCAATTATATTAAAACTCCCTCGTCCCCGACCCGCTGCGTTGCATCGCCCGCCCGCGCTATTTGTTCATAATTTCATGGGTTTTAGTTTTTTTTCCGGTGACCCTAATTTTTTTTTCTGAAATAAAAATAGCCTAAGTTACTCCTTATATCAGCTATCTAGGTACTAGTGAAAAAAAAATATACAGACAGACAGGCAAACATTTTATTAATTGTTGTTTTGTTCATACATTCATGTGCATCTAGAAAAAAAGCTGTAATTTTAATTTTGAAGCATTCCCGTTGGAGCACCAATTTTTTAAGCACCAATCAATATTTTAACGTGGTGCTCCAAAGGGAACAATAAAAAATATTCAAACTAAATCCCCTTTTGAGCACCTACGGTGCAGTAGCATAGTATAGTTAAAATCTCGCTGCAGACTCGGTCATAAATCATAATCGGAGTAGGGATGTGCGCTAGTTTCGCGCGCTCAAGGCCATTATCGAAAACAGAATCATTAAGGTTAACACGTATCTTGCCGCCTTACCACTGTCAGTACAACCCCATCGAGTAAGTGAAGGCACAAGTAAAAAATGAAGTTGCAACGAAAAACAAAACCATCCAAGATAGCTGATGTCGAGAAGTTAGTCGATGAAGCCATTTCCAATGTCTCCATTGAAAATTGGCAAAAATGTGTGGAACATGCAGAATTGCTGCAAGATGAAGACTTAAGAAAAGCACATTTAATAAAATTAAAAAAAATGTGTATTTATTTCTATCACCCATTTATAAATATATAAAACTATCGATATCACTCATCGACTGCAGTGCACAGGACACACAGGACACAGGACAGGACACACAGGGTGCACAGGACTACGTGTGGGCGTGGCCTGCCCATAAGGCTCGTGAGTGGGAAAGAGAGCGAAACACTCGAACGATTTATGACCGAGTCGGCAGCAAGATTTTAACTACACTATAGTGATGGGGTGTTTAATAAAACATATCGATACAAATTGGCAGTACTTTTGAACACCGTGGGATACCTCAAGGGCATTATTGGGGATTTTAGTTAAATTCCTCTTGTTTTTCACTTTGTAGATTTATTTGTTATTACTTAGGTTACACACACATATTATATAGGTATCACATATTACACGGGTATTACAGTGTTACATAGGTGTACTTATCACTACTTATTTCTAGGTACTAGTGCTCTACTAGTGAGCTGTGGACGGAACTGTGTCGTATCTGTGGGATATCGCTACGCCCCGTAAGGGGCGTGACGTTGCAGTTTCGGGGCGAAGCCCCCCTCCTGCGGATGCCATACGGCGACCCGTCACTACGGGCCTCTCATCATGATCGCCACTGGCGAGTAAAAGGTTGGGCGCGCTGCATTTTCGCGCCCATGAAAAATAGTGTCTCTATTTGTGTCCGTAAGCTCGTCACGACATATGCATACTGCCGCTTTCTTCACCGTACCCCGGCGGTCAACCCCTACCAGGTGGAACCCCCACCTACATGGGGGAAGCCCAGCAGATGGCGACCAGCGACAGGGATACGGACTCGACGTTCCTACGGATAGGGTGAGTGGCTCCCGCCCGCCCCATTTTCAGAGCTAGCCGAGCCTGGTACGGGGTAGGGAGACCGTGTCATGGGTGTGAGGGTGACATTGAACTGTGTGGCGTCACCCGGCGTCGTTCACGAGTCGCCGCCCGCGCAGCGCCCTCGTATGTGTGTTCTGGTGCCTGTATAGAGGTGCATGTCTGGGGTTTGTCACGTGACACGCCTAAATTATCCTAGCACGCATCACGTGACAGCGTATGTTATATGTAGTGGAAGCGTAGGTGTCACAAGTGGACCACGTGTAGCCGGGAGCGGCCCACCTGGAGGTCAATCCGGCGCGGAGATGGGGTCACCGTCCGCGAGCAAGTCGCGGGGCAGGGGCCTAGCGTCAGGGGGGCGCGTATGCCAGGGCGCTATCTGCTTGACATGAGGCCAAGCAGACGCGTCGGCACGCGCGAACATTCCCTTCGCCAGGCGGCCCACAAACTCATCCAGGCTCTCAATCCCGAGGTCGCGGTGGAGCACGTCGTTCCTCACGAAGCGGGGCGCGTCGACAATCGTCCGCAACGCAAAATTCTGTTGCGTGCGGAGCAACTTCCGGTTCACCTCACTCGTGAGGGCGAACCATGCTGGGGCGGCATAGGTCAAGATTGGGCGCACGTACAACTTGTACACACCCAACTTGACCCGATGCGGGAGGCGGGACGAGAGCACCGGTTTGAGCAGGTTGCGGGCGACCCTACCCTGTGCGGCGACACTGCGGACGTGTGGCCCCATAGTGAGCCGACGGTCGATGGTGACCCCCAGGTACTTGACCCGGGACGACCACTCGACGTCGGCCCCTTGTAGCTTCAAGGGTGGTGGCAGACGCGCGGCCCCGGAGACCATCGCCTGCGTCTTACCCACGTTCACCGACAGCCGCCACTTAGACAGCCAGTCTGGGAGGAGATCGAGGGCGCGCTGCATTTTACGAGCCGCGTGCTTCGCGTTCAGCGAAGTGGTGATGTACGCGGCGTCGTCGGCATACAGCGCGAGCGTCGCATCCTCCGTAGTGGGGATGTCGTCCGTGTATCGCGAGTAACACGCAGGCGATACGCAGCTACCCTGCGGTACGCCCGCCAGCACCGGGCGGGCGCTAGATAGCGCGCCGTCTACCACCACGCGGAAAGTCCTGTGGGAGAGAAAATTAGAGACCACCCTAACAACGCGACGGGGCGCGTCCGAAGTGGACAGTTTATCCATTGTACCCGCTGATGTACCCCACCCTGTTTGTACTGGGCATGGTCGGGTACAATGAGTTAAGGGTGCGACGACAGTTTACTCTTGTCGTCTATTTAATTAAATTACTCCGAGGTAAGGAGCACAATCCGGGAGTGCTTCAGTGCTTGCGGTTTTCTGTTCCAGACCGCTACGTGTGGAGGCGGCGGCGCCCGCCACTGCTGGCTGTGCCAGCTGCCAGAACAAACCTGCTGGCCAAAGCACCTCTCACGCGAGCAATTCGTACTGTTAACGAAGTTCAGAATAGGTTGGACATTTTTTCGTGTTACTTCAGTGAACTTGCAAGAGTAAGTTTATATATAATATGTTACGAGAGCAACAATTAGTGTAATTTTAAGTTTATTGTTTCTTTTATTGTTTAATTATTATTTTTTTAAGTAAAACATAGATAGTTATGTCAATTTTCTGTGAAGATTACATTGTTATAATTATAAGGTTGTATTGTTTTAGTTATAAGTAATTTGGTGTTGATGTATTGTGTAGTTATTTGTAATTGTTAGTAATAGGGTTATTTAAAATAGTTAATATTATAAGTAGGCTTAGCTATCGCATTAGGTTTCTAAACCTGTAATGATAGTTTAAGAGTTTTAAATAAATAAATAAATAAATAAATAAATAATAAATAAGGCCGTCGTGCCATACACAGTCGAAGGCCTTCTCCATGTCGAGGAATACTGACACTGCGTACTCCTTCTTGTTTGCGGTTGCCGCCAGAAGGTGCAGTACCCTCGACAGCTGAAGCGTCGTGCTATGTTCCGCCCGAAACCCGAACTGCTCCGGACGCGGCGCAATGTGGGGTTGGAGATGTCGCAGCAGGAGTGCTTCGAACACCTTGGAGATCGACGGCAGGAGAGTGATCGGCCGATAGCTCTCCGGCTTCAGGACGTTCTTTCCCGCCTTGGGCAGCATAATAACGCGCCCCTCCTTCCACGCAGCGGGAAAAGCCCCCGTGCGCAGTATCCCCGTAAACAGGCGCGCCAGCGCCGCTACCGTACGGTACGGCAGGTGGCGCAGCACTGCGTTGGTGATACCGTCCGCACCAGGGGCCTTGCGGGGCTTCGTGTTCAGGATGGCGCGTCTGACCGCACCCGGCGAGAAGAAAACGGGATCTTCTTCGGGAGCTATCGGCGTCGCGAAGTAAGCTCCAAGATGTTGCTCGACCGCTGCGACATGTTCGTGATCGCTGGTCGGGTTCGGTTGGAACTGACGCTCCAGGTGCTCGGCGAAGACCTCCGCCCGGTCCTCCGCTACATATCTAAGCGCCCCGTCGCTGTTGAGCAGAGGGCGCACCGGGGCTGGGGTATTCGTCAGCTGGCGGCATAATTTAAATAATGACGGCCAGCTATCAGTGGTGGCGTCAATGCGTTCCTCCCAGTCCGCGGCGGCCTGAGCCTTGAGCTCGGCCTTAACCCTCTCCGCGAGACGATTGAGTTGCGCGCGCAGTGTGGGGCATCTCAGTTGTTGCCACTGCTTGCGAAGACGCCTCTTCACGGCGATCATGGCTCTAAGGTGGGTCGGCAGGGGCGGCAATAGCCCTCTCCCCTGCGGCAGCGTCGTAGTCGCCGCTTCCAAGGCGCTCTGGATGCAAGCAGTGACGTCACTCGCCGTCTGGTCTACATCCGCGGAGGTAACAATAGGCCGAGTCGGCGTGGTGGCCTCTAACTTCTCTTGGAATGTAGTCCAGTCCGTTAATCGACGTGGCGCTACAGGCTTGAGTCGGGTCGGCACACCCGATAAGACGACGAGTACTGGCTGATGGTCTGACTGTAACTCGTCGTCTATCACTTGTTGGGTGATCTGGCATTGTAGCCCTCGGTGGACTACGATGTCCAGCACGTCCGGCATGTAGGTGTTGTTCTCCGGGTAGTGGGTCGGCGTCTCCGGGCCGGACACCGTATAGCCGAAGGCTTCCGCGTCCGCGAAGAGCCGTCTCCCCTCGGTATTCGTAAGAAATGAATTCCACGCTGAGTGCTTGCAATTTAAGTCACCGGCGAGGATGGTCGCGTTCTGTGATGTGCTGATAAGGGCCCGCAGCTCAGACAGGTCCAAACGAGCCGCGGGCGGCTTGTAGCAGGCGTACAAGTTTAGGTCCTCGCCGGCTATATGCAGCTGCACACCCAGCGCGTAAAAAGTGCTGAGTGACGGCAAGGGGATTTCCTGATGGACGACTCTTCGCCTCACCAGCACCGCCAGACCACGGTAGCGGATGTTCAGTGCCGACCTTTCGTCCTTTCTATAAACGAGATACCCCGGGAACCTTATCCTGTCCTCAGGCCCCAGGAACGTCTCGCTTATGAGCGCCACGTCGATATTCTGGTCCCGAAGGAGATGGCGGAGGGGGGCGACCTTTTCCCGAAGGCCGCGGGCGTTCCAGTGGATCACGCTCAATGACCTAGCCATGATAGAGGGTTAGTAAAGTGGCCAGGCCATCAAGGATGACCGTCTCTGCATCTTTCCCCTGCCTTATGGCCTTTATCAGGTCCATCAATAGTTTGATGGCGCAGGTTGTGAATTCTTTCTGTTTCTGCGTTGCGGCCGCAGCTGTGGTTTTAGCGCCGGCAGCGCCACCACTCGTCTTTTTTTCCTGTTGTTCAAGTTTACGCTCCGTCCGCTGCGCCGTGCCGGCGCTAGTGGTAGGCACGCTCCCTTTCACAACCTGCGCCCTGTTCAAGGCAGGGGTGGCCTCCGGGATTTCCTCCTGTGTCGCCGTGGTGGGGGGGGGATTTGGCTTCTTGCCTTTACCCTTTCCCCCACGTCTCTTCTTCCTCCTCCGCCCCGAGGAGGTGGCTTGGCTTCTCTCCGTGGGCCCGTTGGCCGCCGCCATCAGCGACGCGCCTTGAGCCTCTTCTGGCATCTCTTGTGGCCTCTCGGTGGCCACCGTAGGCCGGCGTGAGGCGGCCGTGATGGCGGCGGTCCCCGCTCGCTTGTTCCGGATTTCTCGCTGGAACACGGGGCACTTGATATTGCACGCGGGGTGCGGCCCACCGCAGTTCGCGCAGGTGGCCGCTTCGTCCCGCGGGCGCTCGCAGTCTCGTGCCGCGTGTCCGCCCCCGCACCGCACACAAGCGAGCGGGCGATGGCACTGATGAGAGCTATGGCGAAATTGTTGACAGCGGTGACACTGGGCGGGCCCACGTTTCCCCCGCCAAGCCTCAATCTTGACACCCCGCATGTACATGAACACGGAGGTGTCATAGATTTTCCGGACATCTGGGGTCTTCTTAAGTATTGCGTGGAACACGCAGCCGGGTCTTCCCTGCGCCCCCTTGATGTGGCGCACATACTCCGGCTGGTATCCCATCGTCCGGAGTTCCTCCTCTATCTCCTCGGGGGCTGTGTCCGCTGGCAGGCCCCGTATGGCAATCTTCAAATTCTTCTCCGCTGGCAGCGAGTAAGCGAACCAAGACACTCCGCTCTCCTTCTCCAGGTCCGTCAGGTACCGCTGGACCAGCCGGTACTCGTCCTCGGAGCCAGGAGTGAACCTGACTCCCGCCCCATATGGGCGAGCATTGGGCGGCCGGCCCAGCTTGGCGGCGATGGCCCGGAAATGAGCGGCCCAGTTAGGTAGCTTCTCAACTACCAGCGGAGGGTATCGCGGCTTCTTCACCTGCTTCGTCGCTGTTGCGGTGCCAGGGACGGTAGCAGGGGGTGCAGTTGACACAGCGGGGGTAGGGGGTGCAAGAGAAACACTTACCCCAGTAGTCCTCTCCGTGGGTGTCGGAGAACGCGGTGGCGTGCGGCGAGCCGCGTCCGCAAACGTCGGCGACGCCGGCGCCTCGAGGCAGGCCCGCTTTCCTCCCTCCGCCGTACCGGACTCCGACGAGCTCCGTCTTCTTGGCACCTTTCGCTGGGGGCGGGGCTCCAGGTTAAATTCATAACCGAACCCCACCTGCTGCGAAGGTGCCGTCGTCATTGGGTGCTGTCCCGCTCCCACGGTGGGCCGCTGGCCGGATCGCGGCGTCGTATCAGGTGACACGTCGCCGGGACCGGACGCGGCCGAGCCCACCGATGCCAACGACATGCTCGATCCCGCGCGAGATGAGCATGCCGAAAGACCGGCGGGCGAATCGTAGGCCGAGGTGCGAGGGGGCGCCGGTGACTCGGGCGCCCTTGGCAAACACATCACTCTCACATTTTCACCACCGACACTTTTCACTTTCGCCACGCTCGCCGGACCCGCCAGCGAGAAGCGGGGACCGGGCGCGGCGGTGCGCGAAGGCGGCGCCGTGGGCGCCGGCGGCGACGCGAAGCGCGGCGGTGGCGCGGCGGAGCGCTCATGGGATGCGCGAGAGCGCACGGCTGATGCGGTCGACGCGGAGTACGCGGCAGGCGCGGCGGCGCGCGCGGCGGCGCGCGCGGCGGGCGCGGGCGCGCGCATCGCGGCGGAATCGCGCGCGAGCGGCGCCGCGACGTGCGCATACGGCACACGACCGGGGTTCGCCTGAGCCTGGGGGGAGCCTGAGTTGGCACCGGGCGGAACGCGGCGGGGCGGACTGGTACCGCCTGTTGGTGACGGCCCGACGACGGTAGGGGCGCACCGCGCGCTGGCGCCGGTGTCGTCGATGGGCCGGCAGCTACTGCGGCGCCCGATCTCCCCCCTCCTCTTCCTTCTTCAACAACCTTCTTCTTCTCCTTCTTGGCATGCTGCTGCCCAGCCGGCAGCGGACCGGACGCCGCATCGCCGATATTCGGCAACGACGTCGCCCGGTCCAGCACCGGCGGGTTTTCTTGGTCCCCGGCATCGCGGCCCAACGAGCCGCGCTTGCCGGGTTTCGACATAGTTTTCTGGGCGTAGCCCCCGCGACCGCTGGGGTGAGCTCGCTCACCGGGCGCACGGTGGCTTCCCCCTGTGTCCACACAGGCGCCGGTTTGGTAACCTGCGCAAACACAGAGAGAAACTGTTGATTTGCGGTCCGCACGGATATAACGCACACACTGGATACGTGTGGCCTGGGCCACGAGCTAATCCGTGTCGTATCTGTATTTGGGTCCTGCTTACATAGTAAATCACCATAGCGCAAGTCGCAGATGGCCCTCTCAGTCTGAACAATATTTCGACCAATAGTGAAGCTAGAATATGTGGGCGAGTCCATTTGGCTCTCAACGTGTTGCGACATGTTCGCGGGCTTTGTCCTGTCTTTCTATTGTATGTGTATATGAGTTTTCTACATGTTGAAACTTGTCTAAGAAAGTGTTTGTTATGATTAATTGTAGGTATATTCTTCAATCAAGTTTATTAAGATATGTAATTTGTTATGTACTAGGTATGTAAGGTGAATAGGGTAGTCAAACTAATCCTATGCTTCAGTAGGTACAATTTACTTATATCTATGACTACTTTCATTATTATTTATTTAGGTATTTCAATCAAACTTAATTATACGTTTACAATCAGTTACTTAGGTAGTTCTTCGTGTTGTCGTCGCCAACAGGCATTGAAATTGACCTCAGGGACATTGCCCTTGAGGTCAAGGTCAAAATTCTGAAAATCAAGATCCGTGATTCTCCTCAGGTTACTGACCTTGACCTCAGGATTATTGACCTTGAGGTCAAAGTCAAAATTCCGAAAGTCAAGATAGGCTATTTTCCTAAGGTCACTGACCTTGACCTTAAGGCCATTGACCTTGAGGTCAAGGTCGACATTCTGAAAGTTTCTCCTAAGGTCACTGACCTTGACCTCAGGATCATTGACCTTGAGGTAAAGGTCAAAATTAAAACCAAACCTAACCTTGGGGTGCCCTTCGCTCGACATTGCGACGATGCAACAGAGAGCGAAGGACACCCCGAGGTTAGGTTTGGTTAGGTTACTTCAAACCTTTTACACAGAAATACCAACCGCGAATTGGACCAACAGCGTATTGGACTTCCGGAATTTTGACCTTGACCTCAAGGTCAATGACCCTGGGGTCAAAGTCGGTGATCTTAGTAAAATAGCCGATCTTGACTTTCGAAATTTTGACCTTAACCTCAAAGTCAATGACCCTGTGGTCAAGGTCAATCCCATGATGTTCTAAAGTACTGCCAATTTGTATTGATATGTTTTAATAAATACCCCATCACCAGAAGCTACCGTAGGTGCTCGAAAGGGAACAAAGATAGGTGCTCAATCGGGAATACTTCGTAATTTTGACATTACAAACAGACAGTTCAATTTTATTTATTTGTCAATGGATTGAGATTGGATTGATTGATTGGGTTTGGTCATGTTGGGACGACAAATGACGGGCGACTAACAATAGGAATTTGCAAAGCGGATGTGAGTGAAAACGCCGGGAGGGTTCACCGTAGAAGGATATTTTAGTGATCTTATTGGTGATGTTCTTCAGAAAGGTCAGGTGCTTAGTACTAGCAACCGGCGTGCGTGTATGACCAGAAGGAACATAACCGAAGCAAAAGCAACAATATGTAAGCATCATAACAGGTGGATTTGCATTTTTTTTTTTTTTTTTGGTGGTATTTGCCTATCCCCATGAGAAGAAGGCTTGAGTTTATGTATGTGTATTATAAAGAAATATAGATGAAAAACTTACTAAAATGATGTTCTTTATGTAAAGAGTTTGTAGTTACAATATTTGAATCCTTTGAAAATCGGTGAACTTTACAAACGAAGCAATTTAAACAAAAACTTACTGAATTTACATCATCCATCCTCTATTTCTATACACAACTGAAATATTTAATGTTATTATTTGTTCGTATTGTTTACACTGTATATTAGTTGGATTTGTTTATTTTAGTGTAGGCTCAAATATTTACGAACAAGCCCACGTACGCACGGGCGTAAAAAATCGCGGCCGGATTTTTTCACGCATTCGATTTTGAACTCTCGCTGCTGAGCCGAGCATTGAGAATCCAACAGGGTGCATCCAGGTGCGTCAAAAAAACACTGTTGGATTTTCAAATCTTGGAGCTAAGCAGAACGTTAAAAACCCAGTGAGCGAAAAAAAAGCCGCGCGGGAAAAAATCGCCCGTTTTCACCTGAGCTTAGTTTGTTCAATGATAAAAGAGTCAACATGAGCACTAAACTAAATGAATGAACGTAGGCCAGCATTATTTAATATCTATTGTTTAAATTTAATTATACTGCTTTTATATTGGGAACGCTTCATTTGGAGAATGTTTTTGAAATTTTATATTACTTATAGTGAAAATAGGTTAAAATAAAACAAAAAAAAAATACAGCAGTAATCTAGGAATGGAAAAAGTAGGTAGGCAATATTTTGCATACAATTCCATTTAGAAAAATAAATGTTTTGTTGTATCGACTCCCAGAGAATGGACCACTGCATTAAACCAACATGAATAATATTGCACCAAACACAGTTTCAAGTAGCGCCCCGGGAGCGATATTTAATTCAATTTCTGTGCAATTCTGAAGTTGAGTAAAGTTTTATGTAATGTAGGTACCCAATTTAAAATGAATTATAGGCGACTAACAAAAGGTATTTACAAGGCAGATGCGAGTGGAAACGCTGGGAAGGGACCGGCGTGTGTGTATGACCAGATGTAAGAACGTAAACGAGGCAAAAGTAGTATGCAAGGATCGTAGCAGATGGCGTTCTGTAGTGTCTGCCTACACCCATGGAAAGAAGACGTGAGTTTATATATACCCGCTACTTCCATGTGGTAGAGAAAAAATTCAATATCCCTGCTCCTGTGGTTTTGATTGACGAATACAAATTGTCTAAATATAATAGTTCGAATGATCAAGCTGTGCTGGATGAGTTTACTTGAGATATTTTATTTAGATTTTAATTTTATTTAAATCAGACACATTGATCTATATTGTTGTTATTTTACTTCAAAATTATGTTAGTAACCAAAGATTTTTAGGAAAAGAATGAAATTCAGGCGAATTATAAAATAAGTTTATTCAAACCAAGGGTTCTTCCGAAATCCAACGTTGGTTTGTTGAAAATGTGAGGAAAGGGCCTTTCCTCGCCTTTTTGCCTGCGAAGCATGTTCCAGTCATAATGATTTTGAAATTGTATTTTTGTTTTTTATGGGCGTAATAAAAACAAGATAATACATTTTGTTTTAGAACTATAGAAAACTAAGTCATTTCGAGTTTTAAACCAAAATGTATAATCTAGTCTGGCCTATCCACTTTGAGAAACAGTCATTAGTTTACTATCAGTTCATAGAAATACTTTGTGTACAAGCAAGTGTGTATAAGTGGCTAGGTGCACCGTCGCGCGCCGCCAAAAATGTTCGGGAATGGACAATGACGGGGACAATCCTGGCAATGTCGCGCGGAGAGAAGGACGTATATATGTCTATCACTTTACAAAATCATATTTTGAATTCCAATTTAATTGTTTTTCACTAAACTATTATGTTCGAGTTCTTCCTTGAAAGGCACCTAAATAACACAAAATACTCTCTCTTATAATGTTCTAAATTTTTACGGAAGTTCGCTCTAAAATTCTCCTTAGGTATAATAGATATCCCCAAATCATAAATCACGGATACTATTCTATTATCATGTACGAGTAAGTGCCTAGGTAGTATGTAAGAGTCGTTCTGATGTTTCTGCCTACCCCCATGGGAAGAAGGTGTGAGTTTGTCGTCAATCAATCTGCCTAGCCTTCTACCAACTATGATGGGGTCGGCTTCCAGTCTAACCGGATGCAGCTGAATACCAGTATTTTACATGGAGCGACTGACCTCAACCTAGTTACTGGGTAAAACGATACCCCGTAGTAAGACTGGTTGTCAGACTTTCGGGCTTCGGATGACCCGTAACGACTCCAAAATCTAAGAATTAGTAGGGACCAACGGTTTAACGTGCTTTCCGAGGCACGGAGAGGTCTCAGTATGTTAGGATGGTCACCGATCCACCCACCAACCTGATCGATCGACCCGTACTGCTGTTATTACTTAGGTATGTATGTATGTGTATGTACTAGGTTTCTAGTTATATCCCAAGCTTGTATATTAAAACTACAAGCTCCAGCTTTTCCATTTTCAATATTTCCATGTAAAACTATTTCAGCAGTAAGCCGCACAGTTTTCAATGTTTAATTAATTTGAAAGAGTTGAACCACAGCAACCACTAAAGGATCAGGGATAAAATGCAACATGTGGAAATTTATTTTTCGGAGCTGTCACAGCCCCTTTGGTTAGAAGTTTCGAACATTAAGTAATTTATAAAAGGTACAATTTCAATAAAAAAATAATTAGTTAAATTGGAATATAAGGATATAGTTCAATCTATAAGCTCGTGGCTAAGTAATAACAGCCGCACGGGTCGATCCATCAGGTTAAGCTACGCTTGCCGGGGTTGGTCCGTGGATGGGTGACCATCTTTACATACCGAGACTCTTCCGTGCCTCGGAAAGCACGTTAAGCCGTTGGTCTCGGCTGTCATTCGTGGATCTTTGACAGTCGTTACGGGTCGTCAGAAGCCCGAAAGTCTGATAACCAGTCTTAACAAGGGGTATCGTATTACCCAGTAACTGGGTTGTGGCAGTTCGGCAGTCGCTCCATGTAAAATACTGGTATTCAGCTCCATCCGGTTAGACTGGAACCGACCCCAACATAGTTGGTAAAAGGCTAGGCAGATGATGAGTTCAATCTATATAAACAAAGAGAAGTCCTAACTGACTGAATGACTCATCAACGCCCAGCCAGGCCAGGTGCACTCCGCATTTTAGGTATGAAGCTACAAGTACACGATGGGGTCAACAAGGAACTACTAAAATAATTGGTAAGTAGAAGCCTAGCGTAGCTATTACTTACCCATTCGTAAAACCTTTTTTTTGTAAGGCTTAGTTTACAAAATGTTCGCCTATTTAAATTAGGTTGCTACCAATACATTACAAAATAATCGTATAATATTATTAATTCATTTTATTGCTCATCTAGTGGCACTCTTTACCATATTTGTTTTGTAATATGCGGATAATGTAGTGGGCCACAATATAGTTTACACTCCTTATATATTTTTTCAAAATCTTATATTTTATATTGTAGCTGTTTATTATCCCTCAATAAATAAAATAAAATAGATTATAAAGACTATTCAAAATATGTAAAAAAAAAAACTGTCGCGATTATGGTAAGCAGTTGCCACACGTTACCCAAAAACCAAATTCACAATTGTTTGTGAAAATGTAACACCCTATATACTCGTAATGAAGGGACTTGTATAAGTTATGACGTCAAAGTTCCTGACCGCGTGCAGTGTTTGTACGGTTGGTTTAATCTTGAAAACTATGCGGCAGATGGAATCTCCTGTGGCTCGACGTAAAGCCTTGTTTTCACAAATAGATATTATTAAGTTGAAAAGACAATGGTGCCGATTCTCTTGTGAACGCACTAAACTAAAATTAGAGAATCGCTATCTTTTACTAACAGGTAGCGCGAGAAAAGGACGGCTATAGCTATGAACTAAGTTGGAGATGTCAAACTAGTTCACGCCTTGCGCTTCACCGTGTTTTTAGTCGACATGTTTTTACGTGTCGTCTAAATGTCTATGGAAAAATTAGTTCTAACTAATTTGACAGCTCTAATTTACTTCCGTCCCTTTCTTGTCATAATAGAGAGAAAAAGTTAGCAACAGCCTAAATTAAGTTTAGTTTGTGCACAACAGAATCGGCACCATTGACAAGGAAAGAGAATATTTATGGAGAAGGGATGACGCCTTGTCTAGTATCGGACTGGAGTAAAACAATTAATGGTCAAGGTCGCTATTACATTTTGACCGTGATCTTTTCATAAATTGAAATTGCACACTATAAACAAAAAAATTATTATTATATGACTCAAAATAAACGTAATCACAACTGCTAAATTGCTACATAATGCGATGCGTCAGCGTCTAAAGCTAAAGACCGCGTGTCCCGAGATTTACATTGATTTTTAGGACTGCATACAATAATTAATTAAACATATTATTTTACTTTTAAATAGACTATTTTTTTTTATCAAGCAAGGTAACATAGTAACCTTATTTATTAAATACATTTTGTATGAATTTGGATTATACATTCGTAGATAAAAAATATAATTTCGGACGAAAAATTGTCAGTAACTCTCTGGTTTACGGAATTATTTTTGGTGTATTACTGTATGAAACATAAAAAACTGAATTGAGCACTCCAAAGTTGAATATACAGTTGTTCCAAGGACATTTTTTTAAATGATTAAATTATTATATCTTCGATGTAACAAAGCATCAAACTTGTCCAAAAGTAAAATTTTATGAAACATCCTTTGCAGAGACAAGGTTTTTACTGATTTTTGTAAACAAATTTAAATATTTATTTAAAACACTCCCAAGAGAAATAATCAAGCTTTCTTGGGCATATGTTTTTTTTAATTTTGTGGCTCTAACAAAACCACAATCACATATCAAAACTCGAGTCAAACGCTCAAATACAAGAGAAATTGTGATAGCGCTCTTAAAGTATGTAGTAAAAACAATAGTTAGTACATTAACAGAAAGATTTTATACGTATTTAATAACGAAACATAATTCGCCTACTTATAAACGTATATGTAAGTACCTAAAATGACAAGGAAATAAAATATTTACGGAGAAGGGATGACGCCTTGTCTAGTATCGGACTGGAGTAAAACAGTTAATGGTTAAAGTATGTAGTAAAAACAATAGTTAGTACATTAACAGAAAGATTTTATACATATTTAATGATCAAACATACTCGTAACTCGCCTACTTATAAACGTATGGTAAGTACCTAAAACACTACTGGCATTGTGCGGGCAGTACCGTTATAAATAAAACAACTATTCAAATGGCTTGAAATTAAATCATGCTGTAGTTAATTTTCCCTTTTACCTCATCGACTTCACAGATTTTAAATATCGAGTGCTTTTATGCTATCGACGGCGGTTGCTGCGCTGCTTGGACGGGGCTGCGTGACGTCACGTCCGCAATTGGAGGGTTTAGAAAGCGGCGTTTTACGAGTGTATTGCGCCAGTCTGCGCGCACGCCGCACCGCGCAGTTCTCAGCCAGTCCTCAACTGTCTACAAGTATTCACCTACAGTCTGTGTAAAAGAGTAAGCCGACGTTCGCGCGGACGTAAAAATGTCGCGGCGGGATTTTATCGTGCACTGGATCTTCAACTCTCGTTGTTGAGCCGAGCATTGAGAATCTAACCTAACAACAACAGAGGCCTTAGTGTGAGTTTTTATACCTACTCGATCATGTTAACGTAAACTTCAATTTGTACTGAAAGTGAATAAGCGCCGTCTGGTGACTATAATGGGAAACACAATTATTCCATACAAATTGACGTAAGGTAACGTTAACGTAAACGCGATCGAGTAAGTATAAAAACTCGCACTAAGCCCTCAGAATGCATTCTAGCGCATCAATAAATCACATTGTTGGATTTTCAACTCTCGGCGCTAAGCAGAGTGTTCAAACTCCAGTGCGCGAAAAAAAATTGCCGCGATTTTTTTACGTCCGTATGACGTCGGCTAACAAGTATCAACGTGTGCATAACTCCTAACTATGGACTTTGTTTTTCCTAAATTAGTTTGACTGTGGCAGCTAAGTATGTAAATTAAAGGAAAATTATTAAAAATGTGCTGAATAGGATTGGAAATGTGATTCTTGATGTATTTTGATTACATATACAGTCAACAAAAGAGATATCTAGGCAGGGTAGAGTAACATATTTGTATGTGAATCGCTTCATGTTCAATTTTATATATATTACTTTGTTTTTGCAATTCTCCTACATTGTAACACACCAACACAAAATTGTATATTGTCACGATGTTGAACATGAAGCAATTCACATACAAATATGTTAGTATACCCTGCCTAGATATCTCTTTTGTTGACTGTACCTATGTGCTTATATTAAATATAATTATGTACCTATATATTAATTTATTCAATCTAGTAACAAGGACTCAATAATACACACAAAATTAGCTAGATAAATAAGACAAATGATACATTAAACACACACAATACACAAATTACATTCATAGCCGACAACAGTAGGTGACGCGCAAGTCACTGCACTGTTATACTAATCTGTGTTAAACCTCATATTTAAAGAAATCACGCTTCAAAAAAAATCTCTAAGTGAACCTGCTTATTATAATATTTCGTATGTGCATATTACGTGAAAACAGTTTAATTAAACTGTCACGCTGTTACGAAGTTTAATTTCCGCCGTGTATAGTCTGGGGACATTTATTTCAGTGGTTACGCACTCAGTTTGTTGTTACGACTTCTGTTAATAATTTAAAACTTGGAAACTGTATGCAACACAAACAAAAATAAAACCTGATACGAGTACCTACTGTACATGGAGAAATGTTATGATTCTTCGTAACTGGGTTATGAACAGCGAATATGAAGTGAAAAAATATAATTCTTAATTTTTTTATAAGGTTTAACATAAAAAACTTTTTTACAAAAAAATACAACCGACTTCCAAAAACAACACTACAAGGTGAAAAATAACTTTAATTTCGGAAGTCGGTGTCTGGTTAAATGTATTTTCGTTTTTTGCCACCGACTTCCGAAATTAAAGTTATTTTTCACTTTGTAGTGTTGTTTTTGGAAGTCGATTGTATTTTTTTGTAAAAAAGTTTTTATTTTTCACTTTTTAGTTGTGTACCTACCTCACACAAATTCAAATACCACTACCTCCAAAACAAACTAGAACATCATCCATATAAAAGTGGGGAAAAAATACGTATTATTGAAGCTAACTCAAAAACTACCGAAGCAAAGTTAATCAATTTTATATGGGACCAACTGTGATGTATACACTCTCGAACAAAACAAAAAAAAATCCAAATCGGTCCAACTATCTTCGAGTAATCGGGGAACATACATAAAAAAAAAGAATAAAAAAAAAGGTTCCGACGAATTGAGAACCTCCTCCTTTTTGAAGTTGGTTAATAACGTACAACCTCTTAAGGTGGTGGTGGTGGTTCTCTTAGGTCATTATACTAATAATTATGAACTACTTTTACTATGGGACCAAACCTGAAATCGCGAAAAAAAATCTGCTGTTCAGTACATTTATCAACATCAAACTCGTCAAAATGTAGAGAGCAGCTGATTTTTTTTTCCCCATTTCAGGTTTGGTTCCATAGTAAAAGTTGTTCATAATGATGAGTACAATGGCCCCTTAAGAGGTTGTGCATTATTTATGTTACACCTTGTAGTGGTCGAATTGCAAACTTTACACAATTTTTTTTTAATTTGGGTAATGGTATCCGTATGGCTGACACTGAAAACAGCGTTGCTACGTCGTGTCAAAAAAATTAATGACGTCACCCGAATACTTTCACGAGGAAATCTTCGATGATCTTGCGTTGCGACGTCAGGTTGTCGCACAGGTTTTTGTGTGTCGACACCAAGAATCATGTTGTAACGTATTAACATAAAAAGCACCTTCCTGTTTTGAAAAAAATTAAGCATGAACAGTGTACATTTAAATACTTTTCATACAAGTACAAAAATAAAGTTACCACTTTTCGTTTATATGTTTTTTTTTAAGCGAAAAGATGTGGTACAGCTGATATCCAACGCTGTATTGGACCAAGTTTTCCTAGTTACAACTGCGAACGAAATCAAATCTAGTTTGCCACACGCTCGACCGCAAAATACCGATACGGACGTTCTGCGAATTGGACATTCCGCGGATTGGCCGCTTGGCCACCGCTGGACGTTTTGCGGCTGAGCGACACTGCGCTATCATTAAACGAAAAGGAGAAAAAAACTAAACAATTCAAAATGTTTGTTAGTATAGGATTCCAAAATCAACGTTGGTATATTCCATGCATGAGCCGTGTTGGCCCAGTGGTATCAGCCACGATTTACGAGTTGTAGATCTTGGGTTTGACCCCGGCTTACTTTGTGTAAATTATTTCATCACCACTGCTTTCAAAACGGTGAAGAAAAACATCGTGAGGAAACCGGCATGTCCTAGAACCATAAATTCGACAATAAGACATGTGACATCCACAAACCTGACTGGGCCCACGCCACGTGGTGGATTATGTCCCGTTCCCATCTCACAGATAGGAAGCATATGTCCCAGCAGCGGGAACGTTGTAGGTTGATAAGTTAGGTAGTATTATTTAGTTTTAATATCTCAAGTCGACACGTATATTTGTTTTTATTTTTTTATGTATGACCACGCATAAGATTTTACAGAGAAGTCCGATTTGAAACATTTTTATTTTTTTCGAGACGGTATACCGTCTTAATTAAATTAATTAACATTGCTTTGGTAGTTTTTGAGTTAGCTTCAATAATACATTATTGTTTCTCCACTTTTATGTGGATGATGTTCTAGTTTCTTTTGCAGGTAGTGGTATTAGAATTTGTGTGGGGTAGGTACCATAGCTAAAAAGTAAAAAATAAAAACTTTTTTACAAAAAAAAAATACAACCGAATTCCAAAAACAACATTACAAAGTAAAATATAACTTTAATTTCGAAAGTCGGTGGCAAAAAACGAAAATACTTTAACCAGACGCTGACTTCCGAAATTAAAGTTATTTTTCACTTTGTAGTGTTGTTTTTGGAAGTCGGTTGTATTTTTTTGTAAAAAAGTTTTTATATATTCGTGATAATACCAGTGCTACAAAAGTTAGTCTAGCGGTCGCAAGCATACTGCTGAACATGAGGTTCTGAGTTCGAATCCTAGGTCGGGAAAATTATTAAGTATTTGGTTTTTCCACCAGGAATTTCCCAGTAGCAGCCTGGGATCTGGATTTATGCCGGTTGATGGAAGAGCTGCTGTGGACCTGCAGACAGGGGTTCGAAACAGCTAGGCCCAGCTACGGGCACGTGTGACAAGGATGGCTTCGTGAAAGTGGAGAGGAAGAATAGGAAGAAGCCTCCTAGTCGGAACCAGTGCGGGACCGCGCTGGCAGGACCCAATATGCTGCGTCCGGCTATACCTACGACGCAGCTCTATGTGTCCCGATTACATTACACCACGAAGGTTGAGGAGATTGTGGAGTATGTTCGAGCGAAGACCAGCTGGATCTTAAGGGCCGAGAAGTTGGCGTCGCACCACAACACGAATTTCACGTCGTTCGTGGTGCGAGTTCCGACTCAATATATTGAGACCGTCCTCAAGGAAGAGTTTTGGCCGAAGGGTGTCGTGTATCGGCGATTCCGCGGAAGGTTACGCGACACCACGCAGCGCAATACGGCGCCGTCACTTCGTATACAATAGTTTTAATATTTTGTGGTTTTAATAAACATGTATGATAGTCTGTAAGGTATTTATGTTATGGGTCATTGTTACCCGAAATAAATGATATATTATTATTATTTATTAATAGGCTCGCCCCCTATTACATGGGACCCAAACATAACATATACAGCCGTGATGTTAAGTTATGTTATGAATAATATCAGATTTTGTCCCCTGTAGTAGGGGTAGGCAGTGGCAGTAGGAAGCATAAGCAGAGAACGCCACGTGCTGCGATAATTTAGGCGTGTGCTCGAACAACGCTATAAGGCTCATTAAAGAGAAAATTATTTCACAGTTTTCGAACGATGCTGGAGTTGCCTTAGCATTGTTCTATCATTAAATAACGTTCTAAAGCATTTTACCAGCATTTTCAATATTCCATAAAAAACCTCCTTTTATAAGGGAATGTCCTACAATGCATATTAAATCGGTTATCCACACAATGTGTGTCAAATTCAGCATACAATATGGAGAGCACACATCAATGCGCCTTAATTAAATGGAGCAGGCTCTCAAGATGCAGCAAGCTTTAATTATAAAATAAATTAATATGCTAACTGAGACTTACACATAAATGGCGAAATGTGGGTGTACTATTAATAGGTAGGTACACCTCTGTCGAACTCTTCGGAGGAACAAGGTGTGATGCTATGCTATGTTATCCTACTTATAATATCCTACTAATATTATAAATAAAACTAGCTATTATTTTTGTTCCTTCTCTGTCCATGCTGTAAGATTGTGGAACTCGCTTCCGCCTAGCATTCGCGATTTAAAAACTGTGACTCTATTTAAATATCGAGTAAAAGATCATTACCTTTCCTCTCAAATGTGAGTATTTATATATAGTATATGTATGTTTATATAATTAGCTTTATGTATTTATTTAAGTATATGTTAATTTTTTGCATTATACGTGTAGGTATATTTAATATTTTAGTTTAAGACTTCACATTTCATATTCTTCTCTTCTTATTCTCACACACTATTGTCTACATTTCTTTTTCACTTCTCCTTTCGCAGGTCTGCTGGAAGAAATTTCCTTAGAAATAAGCAGTACCTTTGTACTTCAGTTATAAATTATGTTGTGTCTATGTATTTTTCTGTGTGTACATAAATTGTAAAATAAATAAATGTGAAAGTTTGTGAAGATGTTTGGATGTTTGTTACTCAATCACGCAAAAATGGCTGATCGGATTTGTATGAAATTTGGCACACATATAGTTTATAACCTGGATTAGCACATAGGATACTTTTTATTCCGGTAGTAGGTTCATCCGACATCCACGCGATGGAAACCGCGGGCAAAAGCTAGTGTAAATATAAAAATAGTATATTTTGAAGATCGTTGTGAGGAAGGTAAAAGAGCAGCTCATGGCTAAGTAATAACAGCCGCACGGGTCGTTCCATCAAGTTAAGCTACGCTTGCTAGGGTTGGTCCGTAGATGGGTGACCATCTTTACATACCGAGACTCCTCCGTGCCTCGCAAAGCACGTTAAGCCGTTGATCCCAGCTGACATTCGTGGATCTTTGACAGTCGTTACGGGTCGTCAGAAGCCCGAATGTCTGACAACCAGTCTTACCAAGGGGTATCGTGTTACCCAGTTACTGGGTTGTGGAGGTCAGATAGGCAGTCGCTCCATGTAAAATACTGGTATTCAGCTGCATCCGGTTAGACTGGAAGCCGAGCCCAACATAGTTGGGAAAAGACTAGGCAGATTATTGTGAGGGAGGTAAAAGTGGCAAATCATTGAATGAAACTCTTCAACAGATGACAAAAAACACGATGGCTCCAATATCACTCGAATTATGTTTGTTCTTTGTTTTTGCGACTCTAAATAAAAAAATTGCTTGTATCACCAACATGTTTCCACAAAATGTGAACAGTTTCATTCTGCCATTATACATTCTGATTTATTACACAAGTAACGGTA
This sequence comes from Cosmia pyralina, assembly GCA_946251885.1. Classification (NCBI taxonomy): domain Eukaryota; kingdom Metazoa; phylum Arthropoda; class Insecta; order Lepidoptera; family Noctuidae; genus Cosmia; species Cosmia pyralina. Next base: position 19,438,704 of record OX276350.1, on the reverse strand, counting down.
ACTATTCAAGTATTAATCTCAGTTCCCACCACAATACTAGCGCTCACTAGCGTATTCAGGGTTCACACAAACCAGTTCCTCCACGCACATAAACCACGAATGGCTCAATAAACTAAATGAACGCACCATAGATTTATTACATTTCTGCTACGTAGAATATTTTTGACAAAACCCTAACTCAGGGATGGTAAACCGGTGGCATGCATGCCACCGGTGGCACGCTAAAGCAGGGCACGTCACAAACAAAAGTCACATCATTATTTTAATTACCTTTTATATATAATAATGACAAAAAGTTAGCTTCTGTCCCTGTCATACTGAGGAAATAGTGAGTTAACACCAAAATCTACAGGCAAGTCATTCACAGTTCACACAGTCATTCAGTTCCTTTACACAAAAACCCACTACAACTCACCACCCCACTCACGCTTACACTCACACACACACCCCCACACATAGTATAGTGCATTGAGAAATTCCTGATGGAGAAACCCAATAACACTTTGCCTGACCTGCGAATTGAACCCAGGACCTCATGCTCAGCAGTAGCACAGTTAGTTAGTGAACCCCTAAGTACTCGTACCTAATTCTATTTATGAACCATTCTTAAAAAAAACATTTGTACGTAGGTCAACTAGGTAGGAAGGTAACTCCTTTGGCCGGATCACCACCCTGGGATCTTGACGCCAAAAACCTAGCGTCACTATATTGGTGGCGCCGGGACGACCTGGAGCGGGGCGAGCACCTGATGCCTCATCATGTCGAGGTGTACAGGGCTGAGCTTCACCAGACCCTAGTCATAGTGGAGTGGGAGCAGCGACTTGCGCAGACTAGCGCAGGGCACGCTACCATAGCGGCGGTAAGACCCGTTGTGAAGGAGTGGCTGGAGAGACGGCATGGCGCCCTTACTTTCCGGCTGTCACAGGTGCTGCCCGGACATGACTGCTTCGGAAAGTACCTGTGCCGCATAGGCCGGGAACCGACACCCGGTTGCCACCACTGCAGCTGCCTCGACGATACGGCGCAGCACATCCTTGAGGAATGTTCTGCTTGAGCAGTGCAACGCCATGACCTCGTCGCGGCGGTTGGTGCTGCAGACTCTCTCTCGCTTCCGGACATGGTCCAGTCCATGGTCGGAAGTAAGAGCGCGTGAGACACCATCGCTTCCTTCTGCGAGGAAGTGATGGTCGCGAAGGAGGCGGTGGAAAGGCAGAGGGAGGATACAATCTCCCTTCCAATCCGTAGTAGACGCACTGGGTGCCGGAGGGCGCGGAATGATCTCCAGCCGCTTTAGGGTGATCCCTGCAAGCAACAGATTTGGGGGGGTTTGTTGCCTGAACTAGAGGGATTTCGGACGTATTACTCGTATAGTATCTACAGACATTTTACATTAAATTATATAAATAATTTCAAAATACTTATATGTTGAAACTGTTTGTACTCCCCGTCACTTGTCTCTAATGGTTCATAAGAAAACCAGCGTCAGACAGCATCTGTCTGGCATTAGGGTGTGTTTCTACGTACTAGAGACATTTTACATCATATACTTACACTTTGCATTCATTAATATATGTATGTATAATACTCCTTTATTGATTTTGCATTAGTATTTTGCGAATCGGTCTAAAACGATTTGTTTTCTTTAATTTTCTTAATTTACAATGTTATGACACTTATGTCAGACTGTCAAGCTGTCATTATTTTTTCTTCTAATTTTCTCTCATAGAGTTTCTTACCAGCTTAGTCTATGAAGGTTACTTTTGGTTTATATGATTTAAATTATTTTTATCAATATGTTAGCTCAAATATTGTATTTTATAGATAATTATGATTATTTACTTCTGTACCCTAACTAACTGTATCCTAACTTAGATTTATAAAAATAATTGACACGCTCTCAGAATTCATCGAAAAGGTTTTTGTACGAATACTCGTATTTCTGGCCGTTTCGATGACTGACAAGCCGCATTTTTTGAAGAACGAAACTTCAACTCTGGAAAAGAACGGAGAGAGAAAAACAACAGATGTTGAAAAAAAACGTGGTGGAGACGCTATACAAACCATGACTGACTGATTCCTGGGCTTTTCAAATCTGGTTTCTGTGAAAGAAGTATCTCTCTGCGTCTTCTACAAACTTTATCTATTTATTGAGACGGTGTCTGTGCATATATCATCATAACTTAATGTGTGACCCGTGATTCTTGGGATTCCAGGCCTCGGAGCTGACGAGGCCTGATATCTGGCCTGGCCTGGTGCCGTTTTCAAGTTTTTTTTTTCATCTGAGAGTGTGATAGGTTGGGAGGTGTTTTTTAATTAAATTCTGTATTTTTAATTTTAAATTATATTTTGTTTACGAGTCTATTTTTCCTTTTATTTTATTAGGTTAGTAGATTTCTTACAGTATATGACCGCTGAGGGCGACGGGGTCCGCATGAATTCATGCGGGCCTAGCCGGGGAGCGTGACAAAATGCGCAAGCACTCCAGCACCCCGGTTATAGGTAGCCGCAGAACACGGTGTGGTTTTAGTCAGTAAAAGGCTGACAGACCCCTCCAACCACCCCATAGTGGAGGACATCCATGAGGATTTCCACACGATAAAAAAAAGGAAGGTAACTTCTTGCTTTTTTCAAACATTGGTGACACACCACAGCCACAATTAGTATTTATGTAATGTATTTTAAATATAATGTCAACCAAATGTTAAAAGGTTAGCCATCCATGCCCAAACTTATACTAAAAGGGGGATCCAATAAAATGAATAGGAATTCAGCTATTGCTGAGCTGTCAAAAAAGTTTGAGGACCGTTGATACATCACCGTTAGAATGGCGTGGATGCGAACTTTTTCAATATAACTGGACTTTCTTACAACTGTGAGATGCTGACGAAAGTTGACAATGGTCCTGAATAGATGAGGTTTTTGGGCATCGAAAGATTTCGACTTTTCTGGGAAAGATTTCTTTGATAGGTTGTTTGAGAATAAATAATAATTATCTATAAACACTTTTGATTTCGGAATACTCAGAAAATTTAAATTATTATTTCAAATCCGAGATCAAAAGTGGCTACATCTAATATCTTCAGCCATTCACTTATTCTGGAAACTTGAAGGTGTTTACCGATAAAGAAACCTTTGGTGAGCCATAAATAGTATACGAATTTGATTCCAATTAAATGTAAAATAAGGAGTTCCAGTTTCATGAAGCATCTTTGATCTGTTAGTTACAGGAATCCAATATAATTACGAGTAGAATTAGTTCGAAGTCAATCAAGTTCACAAATGACACAGCTATGTACCTTTATTTCGAGAGAGCAAACTATTTTGAGGATTTCTGACGAAACACAGCAAAACTGTTGGTATTTTGGTAAACAGTAAAAACAAAATACGTTTTTTTCGTACAAAAATAATACGATGCTTACAATAAAAGTCTTCGACAAAAACTTTTCAGTAAAGAAAATTTTAACAAAAATATTTCGAGATAAATAGCTAATTATCTATTGTAAGAACTTTCTGCCGTTAAATTCGGGTCAGGGGCGTTAAATCACATTAATTTCCTTAATCTTTTGTACTCATCTGTATCCTGGGTTTATCCGTTTTTCTCCCGTTTTCTCTCTCATACTCTCGTTAGCAAGTCGTTAGACATGCTTTACGATCCGTTTCCTGAAAACTAAAAAGGTGTTTCAGCTAAAATATCACGATAAATCTGTGCTTTTATAAATGATTTAAAAGTCATTTGTTTTCATGAAGACCTTGATGATTTCATCTAAAAGGACGTTAAAATAAATAATTTTTACTGATCCTGCCTGGGAACAGAAGTGACAATGAAATTCCAACTTCGATGTTAAAGCAATGAACACAACAAAATAAAAATTTAACCAAGTGCGTGTCGTATCATGTACAATGAAGGGTTCCGTTGTTAGGATTTATTTACTTTATCCTAAAAACAAACTTAACTATGTGGTTGAAAAGTATGTTCTCCCATACATCGATATACTTCACGGTCGATTCTCCAACTGCAAGTGTAAGTTTTGTAATCACAAATATATATTTTTTATGTGATAAAACTACTTAAAAACTTTACCTTTACTTGTGCTGTGAGACCTTGCTTCTTGCCAAATTTCATGATTCTAGGTTAACGGGAAGTAGGTACCTTATAGGTTTTGATTTATTTGCGAGTGTCAAAATATGTCTCATAATGGCCGTATTTTTTTATTGCGTTGACTTAGTAGCTTATTTTTTTTAGCTCCAAGGGATAGTTAAGTAGACCTACGTATTTGATATTATTTTCTACTTGATACCTCCACGTGTTCCTGAGAAAAATGGTCTTGACAGATTGACAGACAACGAAGTGATCCTATAGGGGTTCCGTTTCTTCCTTTTATGGTACGGAACCCTAAAAAGCAAATAAAACAGTACTGTAGGATGTAGTCGCTAGAAATCCGATAAAACCCTCTGACTTCCTCCGAGTGGACTAACTTAAAATATCATGAGTTCATGACGTTTTCCATAAAAACTGCATGGACATCAGGATTCTCTATCGAGCAAAGTTAACTTAAGGCTAGTAGTGCTGCCAACTAGCCCCACCATTGAGAAAAAAATCAACACTAAACCTCCTTGGTTCAAAGTGGCCTAGTAGTAGTGGTTAGTAGTGGGTAGTGGTAGGAGTGGTAGGTTTTCCTAGGTAGTGGCTTCGAACCTAGGAGGTTTAGTGTTGATTTTTTTATCCATATCTCCAAACTTATGATTTTTTTCTCAATGTTGGCGCTAGTTGACAACGCTACTCGCCTTAACAGCCCGGCCACGACATTGCTTTTCCTAATTCATTGCGTGTGATCCCAACTAGCCACAGTGCGTTGCGCGTCTCGACCACGCAATAAACAGATAAAACGCATGCCGCGCCGCAATTCGCGCAATGTCGTGGCCGGGCCAATGACGTTTAAAGAAACGTAAAGGCATAGGCAACGTATAGGCATTGTAAAAGTATAATGCCTATATTTACCTACAGAATAAAGACCAGTGGCACTACTGCTACACTCTCTCCCTACAACCTTGCTACAACCTTTTCCTAAATAACAAACCTACAATAGAGCTACTTTACAAACAATATCATCAAGAAATCTCCAAAACATTATCTAGCGCTTTAACAAACTACAAACTTGGTACATATTTCGCAGTAGTTTCCACAAGTGAAATTTATTGTAGGACCCAAGCTTGCCGGCTGCGTTCAAAGTCTCCCTCTAAGATAGCAGTCTCATTATTTATTGCAATAATGCAATCTTATGGTGTCATCTAATTTTGCTCTAATCTTATGCTAAATATGGTTCTGCGTTGATTTATTTTGGCAATTTTGCTGGCGAAACCCATTACGTGGCTGTGTTGGATTTGTATGGCTTTTTGTTGTGAACAGATGTTGTGTTTTCTAAAGATTTTAAATACGTGGGTAAAAGCTATTTTAGATAAAATCAATCTACCTAGCCTTTTCCGAACTATGTTGGGGTCGGCTTCCAGTCTAACCGGATGTAGCTGAATACCAGTATTTTACATGGAGCGATTACCTATCTGACCTCCACAACCCAGTAACTGGGTAATATGATACCCCTTGGTAAGACTGGTTGTCAGACTTTCGGGCTTCTGACGACCCGTAACGACTGTCAAAGATACACGAATGACAGCCGGGACCAACGGCTTAACGTGCTTTCCGAGGCATGGAGGAGTCTCGGTATGTAAAGATGGTCACCCATCCACGGACCAACTCGGGCAAGTGTAGCTTAACCTGATGGATCGACCCTTGCGGCTGTTATTACTTAGCCACAAGCTCCTCTTAATCTATTATATATCAATATAATTAAAAAGAGAAGTCCTGACTGACTGATTGACTGACTCATCAACGCCCAGCCCAAACCATTGGACCTAGAAAACTGAAATTTAGCACAGAGGTTCCCTTTATAATGTAGACAAGGAATAAGGTAGGATTTTCTTTTCCGTACGATATTTTCCGACATCCACGCCGCCGAAGCCGCGCGGGAAGCGCTAGTCGTAAATAAAAAGTCGAGAAATGTCGTGGGACACCCGCTAGCTAGCTACTAGCTGCGCCCCGCGATTTCTCCCGCGTAGACCAGGATAAAAAGTAGCCCATGTTAAATTCAGGGTACAAACTATCTACGTATCTACATTCTAAATTTCATCCAAATCGGTCCAGCCATTTGAGCGTGAAGAAGTCACAAACTTTCGCCTATAGAATATTAGTGTGATTAAATAACAAGCACAATTAAATAAATTAATAGCATATTAACTCTTAAAATGTCGATTGCACACCATGTGTACAGATAACAATAGAATTTCAATTGTGTCTGCTAATTAGCGCGCGACGGGTTAAATGAAAAATAAAAATATTTAAGGTGTAGTAATAAAACACAAACACACAAGTGTCGTGACGGTCAAACAAAATGTTACACTTTTTTCGGTCCAGCAGTACTATTCTGTACAAAGCTCACCGTGAAAACTTAGGTGAAGTGAGCGTGGTGTGAGCTCTAAATAGTGTCAATCCCTATTGCATAAGGCAGAATGACAACTCACTTCACCTTGGTTTTCACGATGAGATTTGTACAGAATAGCACTGCTGCTCTCATTCGCCGTGAGTGTGTAGAGTATGACGTGCGATACGAGTAATTAATTTCGATCCAATAATGCCACAGAATACATAATAGTACAAAATAATGCTTAATGTTAACACCCTGATGTGTGACAACAACGCCATCTATCGGGCTAGACTGGGAACTTAATTTAGTTAAATTCAGAGGTGGAGCAGTCTTAAAAGTAGGTATATTGAGTATCTTGAAGTAAGTAGCAACAAAGTGTTTCCCTATAAAATATCGACCTTTGTGACATTAAGCGTCCATAGTACCAAAATAAAATGGCCGAGAAAAAGCACATTTCTCTAACAATACGCCTTCGCAAAGCCTGAACATCTTCTAGACAAGATGAAATTTTAATACGAAGGCAAACTCGTAAACAAAACGGTTTTATGTCCAAAGACGCACATCGCTCAGGATTTGGGACGTTTAATAACGAAATAAGCCTAGTGTAAAAAGAGAATTTAAACATCGATTTAATTTAATACAAAAAATAGAGGCCCAGCTTATGTAATAACGACTTTTTAGGGTAAATGAAGCAGGGCCGAACTCCATATAAAAGTCGAAATATAAAATAATTGGCATCAAAAACAAAAATTGGGCCCATATAGAGAGACAGCAATAGAGAGGGATAAGAGAAAGGAGAGAAACCATCGTCCTGCAGTATGACACAAGAGACTTAAAAAAGTATAAAAAAAACATAATATTACAATTGCTTTGATCATCAGCCCATTTGAGAAGCATGATCTTCATAATCTGAGATGAAAAAATTACACTAAATAGGTACCGAAATGTAGACGACTCCATGCGTTTTCGGTACCCACACCCTAATTGGGTAACACACTATCGATCGGAATCCATTGCTTCACATGTTCGAAAAATTTGTCTGCTTGACAACCTAAATAACACAATGAATATTATTGAACTGTCAAAATTCAGCATCAACAGGGCGTCGAAATAACACTGCCCTCGTGTATACATAAGTACTCATGCGCCATCGCGTGCTGATTGAGGGTCAGTTGTGTTTAGCAACCGTTTCTTGACAATGTGAAAAAGACAAAAATATATTTTTTTTTTTTTTGAGCAAATAACTATGTGTTGTATATTATTACGGTACCATACGCAAAATACGCGCATTGTCGTGGAGTTGCGGATACCAGCCCGTATTACCTACCTATTATTACGGTACTTACAATGACCGAAAAAAGTTTCGTCCTTCCGGAAGTACTCAAAGTCCTGCTTGCAGGACTCCGGGCGATCTATAATTAATTCTCATTCTAAATGTCCAGATGGAGATCCATCTTAATGACTTCTACGAAATATTCGTAAGTAACTGTTGTCATTAATACTCTTTTATAATCTGAACAGTCACATACTGGTTGTTTTCTAAATGACGTTTATGTTTTTAATGTATTTTTTATACATAGAACTGTCATTTTTATCTTTTTGTCTACCTAGTGAAAATATATGGTGTCTACAAAAATATGTGTTGCTAATTGATAAAATAATAGTATCCAGGTCACGACCTCTCTTCTGAATCCTGTGGGTATCACCTGCTGAATGCTGTTTACTACAGTACCATCTTCTCTACTTGTACCCGCTACTGCATCGAAACTTTAGCTTCCATAACCAAACTCAACACTAAACACTGATGCATACAAACAAACAAATAAACAAACGAGCATTACTCAACAGCAATAATTGTTGTTGTGAAGGAGATGCTGCGACACAAGTTAGTACACATATATGAATATACACATGTCACTACCCAGTACACAGCAATACACAGTTATATACAGCAATACCCAGCAATTACAACACAGTACACGAGTACACATACATCTCAATTAGAACGGCTTGTAGTTGACACAAACATGCGACAAATCCAAGACGAATGCATTAGTAACAAAGGTTCTGCTAAATGCGTCTTGTCTTTGCCAAAAGGAGTGGAAGCAAGTCTTTAGATAGCGCTTTGTCCATGTAGAAGATTTTCAGTGGTTGAAAAGATTGGTTTTATTTAAATACTTATTTACTGAAGACTATTTCCTGTATTAAGTATGCTGCCATAGACTGATTGATCGATCGTTCTGAAAAGGTTAAAAAGGCTGAAAAGAAAGTTAGGCACATTTTTCAAATTATTTTTTCCGATAACTATCTAAATTGGACCAGTATTGCGACTGCTGTAATATGGAGGAGTCATTTAACCGTTTTCCTAAGCAAAAATAAAGAATTACATTAATTAATTAATTACGAGTTTGACAGGCCTACACAGTTATTTTTTAAAAGTGTAACCGTGGATTTTCTTGCCGGCTCTTCTCCATAGGAAACGACCATTGGAACCTTGCACCTAGCTTCTGACGTGACATAATGTATTTATTATATTTCTTTATTTATTTTTTTTCTTTAACCTGTAGATTAAAGAAATTTTTTTTTTTATTTGAATTTACCATAGATTTTGCCATAATAACGAACAATTGACGAACGATCACTGGCGGACAGAAGAACGCAGCTACCCATCCGATTCAAATTTATCGATTCCACAAAACCATCGACAGGAACATACATTCAACAAATTTGAAATATACGTCGTGTTGCCGTTTTGGAGGGCATCCAAAATAATTTATTAGCAATCTGGCAGAGGCTGGCATCTCCAAACTTTCCAGTTTCGCATGCTATTTCAAATTATGGCTTTACATACAAAGTTACTGCATAAGCATTTGATCTTTCTGCTGTTGTGTTTCTTAACCTTTACAATAAATCTAGTTGATTTGAATGGAATTTTGGAATGAAGAATCTGCTTTTTTTTTCAAGATAAAATCTAATTTTACCGCATAACCTTGTGGAGGTCGATGCGACTTACTGGAGATCAGGAGGTCAAGAGTTCGAATCTGTCGTGTTTAGTTTTTTAAGTTTTAATTAATTTTTAAGTTTTATCATGAAATTCTTTCGACTCCTAACTTCAAGATGTCAAATAACCTTTTAATATGCTTGAGCATTTATTAATCTTATCTTAAGATGACAGTAGTTGTCCATTCGCAAACACCAAGTTTTTATTTAGATTCTAACTCATTGATAACAAATATATCTGATAGATAATTATCCTTTAGCAACATTAGCTTAACAACTTCTTTTACACAACTGCAAGCTGCTGACACGAAATTGCAGAAGAATTCCCCCACAATTCTACCTACAAACAAATACAAAAAGCCCAGTATCTGCTTATAAACGCAGAAAAATGTCTTCTGAATTGCGGGAGGCTCACAAAAGCCACGTAAATCAGGCACTGACGGTCGCTTGTTTTGAATAGGCCGACAATTTGTCACAACAAATTATTCAGCCATGCCGCATGAAAAGGGTGCCTTTTTTGCCTTTTTATTTGTACAGCGCGAAATGATTCAGTAATTGGGACGCCGATGAAATTGACCTTATTAAGCGATGTGTTCGAGTGAACGATGTGGATTTTATTAGATACTTTGGGTTGGGACGGATTGTGTGATGGACTGTTTGGGCGCACTCGAGTGTAATTTTTTGAATCTGCTCATATAAAAAAGGGGTAGGTGATATTGTAACATTTTTAACTGGTCTGTGATGTTGACCATTCATCATCAGATTTTAATAGATAGTGAGTTCAACAGTTGAAACTTCATGTGTTACTATTGAGAGGTTGCCCGATTTTACTTACGTTATAGGCAAGACCGGAAAACCAATTTCATTCGCATTGAAAAAGCCAATTCCTAGGTTTAGTACCTGTAGGCAAACTATTAGCCGTATTAGTAAGCAAATACTGAAATATTATTCGCCTATTCGGTACAAAAACAAAATAAGACCAACCTGTCTGTCAGGCAATTCTCTCATATTTTTCGTCCAACTATTCATAAATAATGACGTTAGGCTGAACAAAAACTTTGGAACCCTTTCGCAACTTTAAGAGTGTTCGAAAACATTGTATAAACTTATAATAGGGTATTTTCTCTCATATAAATACGGTAAAGTCCCATCTGTTGGGGATTTGGTGAATCGATTGTATACTATTAGTTTAGAAAGGAATAATATTTTTGTGGGATATAACGTTGCGAGTAAACTTCCTGTTAGAGCCGTTGGGCTTTTTTCCCAGATCGAACGCAATAAACAACATTAAAATTTAATTAAATATCTAAGAAAACATGGGTTGCCAAGCAAGATGCTTGTTAAATTGCAATTGTTTGACCAAAATTTTTTTATTTTTTTATTTTGTCATAGCAATTAGCTTACTCATATACCTCTGATACTTAATGATCATTGATAAACTACTACTCCATCACCACAGTAACTGTAACCCACAAAACTGTACTGTACTGTTCCCTATAAAAGTACTAAGAGCCACGTCAAACCTCGGACGAAAAATTTGTTTGAAAAATCCAATTATAACATGGAAGAGCGATTGCCTCGTGCTAATTACAAGTCCCATATTGCCACGACCGCTCTAGGCTTAAAAATATATTACATACATACGTAATTTAGACTACGTCATATTTCAGGCTTTCAGGACGGAGTATTTTTCACAAACTAACGCTAAACTAGATGTTTCGTGTTCAGTGGTTCGGGAGATATCAGTGTGATTGACTTCAGCTGTCTGGAAACTAAACTTGATTTTGCTCGCGACTTTGTTCATGTAGGGTTTTTTTACCAGATTTTGTCATAAAAACTCCGTATAACCCTTTTCCGAAAATCGTTTCTTTTGTGCACCTCAACACCTTGCAAATAATTTTTCCTTGTTTCCATCTTCAGTGCATTTGGCTGTGATTAGCCTACTTACTGATGACGAAATTGATTTACTGATTCCGAAAAAATGGCAAACGACGAGCTTTAATATTCCCACCCTTCAATTCATAGAACATTAATAAGAGCTTTAAAATACAACTAGCCTTTGTCATTCCCATGTCAATGAAGTAAAATGGGACAGTTCCCAAAAGTCTTGAACAAAGTACCTATTTATATTTTATCAAACCCCTAATTCTGTATCCTAAATATAGCTTAACATCTACAAATTTTACACAACTTTTTAGATGACCGGTAGCAATGGTGAATGGCAAAGAATTCACACTTCTTAATTTTTTCTAAGTATCTAAGGATCAAAATATAGGCTGTTGTATTTTCAGCAACTAATCCAAGGACCAAAATATAAGTCTCTAAATTATATTACCCAAAAAAGGACTAAGTAAAAATAATAAAGTTTTAACTACCCAGCAAGTTATATCGTCATAAGCCGACGCGAGCCATGTTAACACGCGGTTCTCTGAAATCCCTGAGCAAAAAGTTGCGCTTTAGACCGACGGTGACAAATCGCTTTTTCCGCTTAGCGTGCTTTATACTTAGGTGCTTTACTTCTCTTGAATAAAATACCATATTGGTTCAGGGTAAAGTAATAAATGTGGATCCGTTTATTAATATTTGGGTAGTGGTAAAGTTGTAGCTGTGTTGCTAACATCGGACCAAAAGAAGTTTATTGCTTGTAACGAAACGTGGAGTTGCCATGCCGTCAATCACTAAAAATAAAACATAGTCATACTAATAATGACTGAGTTACATCATTTTATTAGCTTCACTTATTAGTTACTGAGGGACTTGCAGCTATTTAATTACAGCCGCATGGTTCGATCGATCAGGTTAAGCTACACTTGCCGCAGTTGGTCCGTGGATGGATGACCATTTTCTTTACATACGGGACCAATCTGAGGCGCGCAGGGGTCTCAGACCTCCACGCCTCAGTTTGGTCTCGACTGTCAGATCTTTGTCAGACGTTACGGATAGACGGAAGCCCAAACGTTTGACAACCAGTCTTACTAAGGGATATCATATTATCCATAGTAACTGGGTAGTAGAGGTCAGATAGGCAATCACTTCATGTAAAATACTGGTATTGCATCCGGTTAGACTGGAACCGACCACAATATAATTGGGAAAGGAAGACTTGTAACTAACAATGTAATAAAATCTTGGAAGTCAATTTTAACCTACTTGTAATTGTCGTATCGAATTGAAACTTTGTATATAGGTAGTTTGGATGACAATATGAATATGACGTGATGATGGAGCCAGGAGACGCATAGTGGAGCTCTTCAAGAGAAGAGTTACTAGTAGCTGAAGACAGCTACTTGTAAATTCCTCGAGTTTGGGCTCATATGATTCGTTTGACGAGTCCAATAGATTGGGCTTGGTAACGAGGGTCAGACTGGATGCGGAAGACGGAGGACAGGGTGTTGTGGCGCAGCCTGGGAGGGGCCTATAATCCAGCAGTGGACTGCGATAGGCTGAGTTGGTGAACAAAGGTCTGATTATGGAGCCAGAAGGTGGATAGTGGAATTCTTTAGTGGCTACTAGAAAACTTCTCGAGTTTGGGTTCATATGATTCGTTTTGACGATTCCAATAGGTTGGGCTTGATAACGAGAGTCTGATGATGGAGCCATGTGGTGGAGGATGGAATTCCACAGTGCATGGCCACTAATAAACCCCTTGAGTTTGGGCTCATTCGATTCATTTTGATGAGTCCAATATATTGCACTTGGTGTCGAGGGTCTGAAAGTGGAGCCAGGAGGTGGATAGCGGAACTCTTCAGTGGTTAAAAAGCTAAAACTAAACTAACTAACAAACTAAACTAAATTGACTAAAACTAAACTAAACTACAACTAAAAAAAACTAAAAATTTAGTAGTAATTTATTAGTTACGATATTTGTATTTATGCAGCTTGTCACTTCTTAAAAATCCAATTATTAATTCAAAAAGCGTGGAGCGCTTTTTGGTTGTGTGTACTTGTAATTAATTTAAACAAAGCGTTCAAACAAACGTTTTAAATGAATAATTCTACGAGTATGACCTCCCCAACCCAAATACTGGGTAACACGATACCCCTTGGAAAGACTGGTTTCGGACTTCTGACTGCCCATACGACTGTCTAAGATCTACGAATGACAGCCCAATACGAATGGCACTTGACTCCAACAGCATAACGTGCTTTCCGAGGCATACTGACTGATTTACACTATTAGTTTATAATTTTACTTAACTCCGCTATGAAAAATAATTCAGTTTTATCTTCATAATGGAGCTATAAATTAATAGCGTCCTAGCTTCCTACACTTTCTTTAGTATAATATTTATAGTTCTAGTGGATTAGGGTTCAGTGCGTCATAGATTTAAAAAAAACATTATGGTATATTTTAATATACATCTCAAACAGTTGTTTGAAAAGTTGGACAATTATCACCTTAATGTCTAAGAAACTTCACAGTTTTTTGGAGAAAAAGAAAAATTGGGAAATCTTGAAATATTTTAAATCAAAATAAGTTATGGAATCAGGCGTTACTTTGTGTAAATCCAGGACAATAGTATGGTAGGTCAATCAATCTGCCTAGCCTTTTCCCAACTATGTTGGGATCGGCTTCCAGTCTAACCGGATGCAGCTGAATACCAGTATTTAAATGGAGCGACTGCCTATCTGACCTCCACAACCCATTAACTGGGTAATACTATACACCTTGGTAAGACTGGATGTCAGACTTTCGGGCTTCTGACGACCCGTAACGACTGTCAAAGATCCACGAATGACAGCCGGGACCAACGGCTTAACGTGCTCTCCGAGGCACGGAGGAATCTCGGTATGTAAAGATGGTCACCCATCCACGGACCGAACCCGGCAAGCGTAGCTTAACCTAATGAATCGACTTATGCGGCTTTTATTACTTAGCCACGGAGCTCCTCACTCCTCCTCATGGTATGGCAGGTAAGCAATTAAAATATTTAGTTTTAATTCCACCAAAAAAAGACTTGCCATCAAAACTCATATGGGGCAAACTATTCATAACGGGAGCCTGCCGTTTTGCCGAAAAGATTTTGACAAAATTTCACTACCCAAACAAATTTTAGCAACCTTTTTTTATACCAATGCAATATTTGGAATGATTTTATTACGCACTTTTTCATTTGGTCAAAGTTTTACTTGGCAGAATATCGCCAAGGATAATGTCATTATGGCATTTGGTCTTTAATCAAATGATTTATTACAGCAAACAATCTTTAGACAACAAACGTTTGATCAAATGATTTGCTATGACAAAAAATATAAAGGCAAAAATAAGATTTTTTGGGAATTAATTATAAAATGCAATTTTTTTATACAAAAGATTAGTAACTTACAATTTTAAATTTAATTATATTTTAATTAATTTATTCATTTTAATTTTGCCGCGGTATCGGCCGGCGAGTGCCAGAAACGACTAGATTATAATAGAAAAAAAATATGGAAAAAAAGAGTTTATTTTTAGCAGGCTATTGAGAACCGAACTAGGACGTGGTTAATTATTAAAAAAAAAGTTTAGATTAGGTTAGGTTAGAACTGTTACCTCCTACGCACGAGCCGAGCGAGCGAAGCGAGCGGTTCCACGGTACCGGCCGGCGAGTGCCAGAAACGACTAAATTCTATAAAAAAAAAACCAGCCAAGTGCGTGTCGGACCACACACAATGAAGGGTTCCGTAGTTGAAAAGAATTTATCCCAAAAACAAAGTTAACAATTCCCAAAAAAAAATTTGTTGTGTCATAAAACTACAAATTAACAATATTCGGACTTTTTCCTTTACTTGTGCTGGGAGACCTTGCTTCTTGCCAAATTTCATTATTCTAGGTCAACGGGAATTACCCTATAGGTTTTGATTTACTTGCGATAGTTGCGAGTATCAAAATGTGTGGCAAAATGGCCGTATTTTTTTATTGCGTTGACTTAGAAGCTTGATTTTTTTAGAACTCTAAGGAACTATAGACTTACGTATTCGATATTAATTTTAACTTCATAGCTCCACGCGTCCTTGAAATAAAGGATCTTGACTGACTGACAGACTTGAACTTTTTTTCATGCGATATAATTACATTTTTCAGACTTTTTTTTACTTGTGCTGTGAGACCTTGTTTCTTGCCAAATTAAATTATTCTAGGTCAACGGGAAGTACCCTGAAGGTTTTAATTTACTTGCGACAGTTGCGAGTATCAAAATATGTCGCAAAATGGCCGTATTTTTTTTATTGCGTTGACTTAGAAGCTTAATCTTTTTAGAACTCTAAGGGACCATAGACTTACTCGTACGTATTTGATATTAATTTAACTTGATATCTCCATGCGTCCCTGAGAAAAAAGGTCATGACAGACTGACAGAGTTGATTTTTTTTTTTTTATATGATAGAATTACAAATTGACAATTTTCGGACTTTTTCCTTTATTCGTGCTGTGAAAGCTTGCTTCTTGCCAAATTTCATGATTCTAGCACAACGGAAAGTACCCTATAGGTTTTGCTTTACTTGCGAGTATCAAAATATGTCGCATAAACGGTCGTATGTTTTTATTGCGTTGACTTAGAAGCTTGAGTTTTTTAGGACTCCAAGAAACCATAGACTTAGGTATTTGATACTAATTTAAACTTGATACCTCCACGCGCTCTTGAGAAAAAGGGTCTTGACAGTCTGACAGACAGACGGACAATGAAGTGATCCTATAAGGGTTCCGTTTTTTCCTTTTAAGGTACGGAACCCTAAAAATATGGAAAAAAAGAGATTATTTTTAGCAAGTTATGGAGAACCGAAGTAGTTAGACGAGGTTAATTATTAAAAGAAAAATGGTTAGGTTAGGTTAGGTTAGAACTGTGACCTCCTACGTACGAGCCGAGCGAGGGAAGCGATTGGTGCCGCGGCAGCGCCCGGCGAGTACCAAAAACTAATAAATTCTATAGAAAAAAATATGAGAAAAAGAGATTATTTTTAGCAGGCTATTGAGTACCGAACTAGGACGAGGTTATTTTTTTAAAAAAGATGTTTAGGTTAGGTTAGGTTACAACTGTGACCTCTTACGCACGAGCCGAGCGAGCGAAGGGAGCGGTTCCACGGCAGCGGCAGTGTCAGAAACGACTAGATTTTAAAGAAAAAAAAAATGGTAAATTGAAAACTGACGATACTAAATATTTGCCTTATTTTATTTTGAGTAAAATAACACATTTTACTCAAAATCAAATAAGGCAAATATTCCAACTAAAATATTTGACTACATAAAAATTGGTAGAGGTACTTACTGTAAACAAGTTATTGTTTAATTGTTCACTTGCCAAACATTAGGTTTGCGTTACAATTATTTGTGAAGAGATTTTTTGCTATGTAATAATTTGGCAAATGAAATTATGCGGGAAATTATTTGGGAAGTGATAATTTGTCAATTTCTTTTCGATGAAACATAGGTAAACCATTCATAACTGGCGAAATGTGGGTGTACCTACTATTATAAAAGTCACCTCTGTCTAACCCATCGATGAAAACGGGCGTGATGTTAGGTTATGTGTTAGTTGCAGTTAGGCACCAATTCTACCGACAATCTAATAAATAAAAAGAAAAGTCCTGACTGACTGACTCCTCAACGCCCAGCCCAAACCCTTGAACCTAGAAAGCAAGGAAACAAAAAACAAGGAAAACAAGGAAACAAGGAATAAAGCAGGATTTCCCGGTAGTACGTTCCCGTGGGGAATTTCCTACATCCACGCGGGCGAAGCCGCGGGCAAAAGCTAGTTAAACATAATCTCTGCACCGATATTTTTAAAAACCGAAAGACTAAATTACTTATACGGAACACTCTTCTTACATTTTGCTGAAATATTTTATAGTGTTAAGAATATCTCGATATAAAATGGAGCCTCTGAGACACGCTCGTAAACGGAGCTACAACTAGTTAAAAGTTAACACCCTGTACTTGTGTACTGGCTACTTTTAAAATAAATGTTACATACTCAATCTTCTTCCAAGATTGTAAAACACTGTTGTTATTAACAAGTTTAGTATGTTTATTCCGTGTAGCCTGGATTTTGAACTTTCTTATTTAGCTAACGAAACCACTGATAAACTGTAAGCCTAGACCTAGCCACGAGAGCTTTTACCCGCGGCCATTTTTTTTCGCGCACTGCATTTTCAACGCTCTGCTTAGCGCTGAAAGTTGAAAATCCAGTGCGCGATAAAAATGCGTCTGTGCGAACGTGGGCTAGTGGTGAACATCATGAGGAAACCTGGGTGCAATAGTCCGAAATCACTTATCCGCTCACACGAGCGCGGTGTGAATCGGGTCCGTGGTGTCATTTTACCTAATATTGTACGTGGTGTGAGTTCTATACCAAGAAAATATTTTTTTATTATTACTTAATAGTGATGGAAAAACGTTAATAATAAAAAATATTTTCTTGGTATAGAACTTATACCACGTACAATATTAGGTAAAATGACTCCACGGACCCGATTCAAACCGCGCTCGTGTGCATATTCTTCTTCTCTCGCATAGCCACTAACTTCGTAAGAATCGGTCATGCCTTGGTAGAAATTCATCTATTCATTAAGGTGGTAACAAAAGCTGCGTACAGTTCAGCAGCTGTAACTGTCACGTGTCTTATTGTCTTAGGAGTCATAGACAGTCCACTGCGCAGGGCCTGCATGGAGGATGACGAGACAGCAGCTCATGTGCTACTAAACTGCCCGGTGGTCGCCAAATACAGGGCAAAGTACTTCGGTACCTACCCTACGCTATTATCCCACCCGTACGCAAAATACGGTCATTGGCGTGGAGTTGCGGACATCAGCCCATATTACCTATAAAGCGGTAGCGGGGCTGACTTATCAGTCGAACGTCAGTGTTTCAATAGAATTAAGAGGCCAGCTTATACTGGTTTTGTGACCACTGACGTGCGGCGTACCGTGCCAACGGTAGCCCACGAAATTCAAATTTGTTCCAAATTGTCAAATCTAACTTAGAAATATGATTCTTATGGTTATAATTATTTAAATACATTTATTTGTTACAGGCGCGAATCATATTTTGATCGACATACTTGACAACCAGACTGACAATGAACTGCAATTTTAAAACCGTAAGATTTGAATTTCGCGGGCTACCATTACACATTCACCTTAAAAATTGCCACTATTCGTTTTTTCTTTGCAGAAGCAAGGCCATTGACCTCGACCAAACATCTCCTGGATCTGACATACGTGCACTAGACCAGAAATCTAACATCCAAGAGACTTAACATCAAAGGTAATATGTGTTATGTTTATTTAACATCGCCTATGTTAGTAGAAACTGTAATTAAACAGGTCCATGACACGCCTTGCAGTACAGGGCGACGAACTCGAATGTGACACCTATGTAAGTCACATGTGGCGTTACAAAATATAATTAAAATAAATAGCTAACTGTAGTATACTAATATGTACAGTCTACAAAAGAGATATCTAGGCAGGGTATACTAACCATATTTGTATGTGAATTGCTTCATGTACAATTTCGTGAAAATATACAATTTTGTGTTGGTGTGTTACAATGTAGGAGTATTGCAAAAACAGAGTAATAATATATAAGACTGAACATGAAGCAATTCACATACAAATATGTTAGTATACCCTGTCTAGATATCTCTTTTGTTGACTGTACCTACTATACAGGGTGTAATTGTAAACAGTGGCAACCTTTTAAGGGATCATTGTAGGTACTCATCATTATGAACAACTTTTACTGTGGGACCAAACCAGAAATCGCGAAAAAAAATCAGCTGTTCAGTATATTTATGTTCGCATAATTCGTGAAAATGTTTGTTTCGTCAACAGCTGATTTTTTTTCGCGATTTCAGGTTTGGGCCCATAGTAAAAGTAGTTCATAATGATGAGTACAATGACCCCTTAAAACGTTGCCACTGTTTACACTTATACCCTGTATATGTATACTTAGCGGCCAGCTCGTTGCCCGTCTTTTAGTTCAAACTTAATTATCCTTTTGTCAAGTTTATGACTTTCTGCAGCAAATGTTATGAATAACATATGTGAATACTTAATATAACATTTTGCCTTTAATATTGAAGTTACCATACTCTTGAAGCTGATATTACCCTGCTGGCTAATCTGTATCGGTCTGACAGAGAGTAAAGATAATGAGTTTTTTTTTTTTTTTTTTGAACCTCTTCAGTCATACGATGGCGGTTAATCAAGTTCTAGCACCGCCTATCAAAATAAATTGGGGACTGTTTCGTAACAGTTTATTTCACTATTACAGCATGTACGAGTATGTATTTCATTTCTTGCTAAAATATGTTTATTGAGTATTTGATTAATACTCTGACTGAAGGAAAATGCAATCAGTCTGCCTAGCCTTTTCCCAACTATGTTGGGGTCGGCTTCCAGTCTAACCGGATGCAGCTGAACACCAGTATTTTACATGGAGCTACTGCTCTCCACAACCCATTAACTGGGTAATACGATACCACTTGGTAAGACTGGTTGTCAGACTTCGGGCTTCTGACGACCCGTAAAGGCTGTCAAAGATCCACGAATAACAGCCGGGACCAACGGCTTAACGTGCTATACGAGACACGGAGGAGTCTCGGTATGTAAAGATTGGTCATCCATCCACGGACCGACCCCGGCAAGCGTAGCTTAACATGATGGATCGACCCGTGCGGCTGTTAAAAATCAATCAGAGCTCGTGGCTAAGTAATAATAGCCGCACGGCACAGCCTCACTGAAGGTGACTCATTTGGGTTAAATTTCCTCGCTAGAATTTAATTTCGAAAAAGACCTCTACTTTTTTATATTTTTTTCTGTAATTCTAAAATCCTAAGTTATTTAATTGGAAAATTGCATTCAAAATATGCGTATTAGGTAATCAAAAACTCTGTCTGAAAATATTTTTGTTTTAAAGCTTAAATTTATATAATATTAAACAATTTTTATTTGGTTTGGCGCTTTTATTTTGGTTCCAGCACAATGTTGAGCTCTCTTTTTTTCGCATGTGGAACTAATTGACTCTGACACTTTCTTATTCCCGCCCATTTTGCTTTTTACATACTAATAGAAATGTGACGTCTATTCTGTACGGTCTAGCTATTAAAGACTTGTGCCACTCAATCTCCACGCTAGGTAAAGATAACTCAGCTGTGTTTTCTTGTTTTGGTCTACCTTGAAAACACCTTCCAAACATTTATTTTATTTTAGCGCCCATAAAGTATTGCATAATTATTTCATGTCAATAAATAAGGAACTTCATATGCGTGCTTATGACAAAAGAAAATAAATGATAGGAAAGAGTAGGTATACGATCGCCAATTTGCCAGACAAACGTGATAATTATATCAACCTTATTTTGTCCTTATGCATTAGATAATTCCAACGTCATTTTAATTAAATCATCACGCATTAAAGCAACAAAATATTAATTAATTTAAACGTTAATTTCCGTCGAAAATATTCAGTGTAATTATGATAAATTCAGGTTCCATCTCCCAGAGGAGAGGTGGGATAAAATTAACACGCGCTTGCATCCCTCGGGTGCAAGGTGATTATAAATTTTGCCGTGTTTTATGCGTCCATCTCGTAAACTACCATTTTATGCGGCGAATTTAATAAGCTATGAATTGAAATGAACTACTGAATTCATTTTGTTGCTCTGTTATTTTGTTTAACGTGTTGGCAAAATGGAAGTGGCAATGAAAGCAGGGAAATCAATCTAGTTGAAACCATTATATATATATTTTTTTTTATTAAGTACTAGCTTTAGCCCGCGGTTTCGCCCGCATGGAGGTTGGAAATTATCCCACGGGAACGTTTAACTGGGATAAAAAGTATCTTCTAATCCAGGTCATGGTCTACCCATGTGTTAAATTTCATTCAAATCCGTTCAGCCATTTTAGCGTGAAAGCGTAACAAACAAGCAAACTCACTTTCGCATTTATATAAGGTGACTGGTAATTAGTGACCGATACTTAAACACATGATTATGCTCATGATGACAAACAACATTTACTATGGGACCAAACCTGAAATCGCGAAAAAAAAAATCTGCTTTTCCCTACATAATTCGACAAAATATGTCGTGGAGCAGCTGATTTATTTTTAAACACATTGTTATAGGAATAAGGTGCACTTTTGCTTGTAGGAATTTTAGGTAATAGAAATACGTGTTTGCGCTATGCTGATTTATTTGCGACTGTTTTGAAGGGCAATAGTTCTATGTAATATAAGATCACACACACATGCATACGTACTTGTTTAACCAATACACACATACAAAGATTCCAACTCAACATACCGCCCACCAAAGGGACTATTTTCCCTTTAACAAAATAAGTATTCTAACAGAACTAAAAAGACCTTAATAACTATTGAGTTACGCTCGATATTCATGCAAGGTTACATCATTAACTAACACTAACAAAATTATGTTTCAACGTCTATTGGTAAATAACACAACTTATTAAATGATCTTTGCACAACACTATCACCACTCTTCACACTGTACACCCGCGTCACACCGTCAGTACCTGGATGTTTGTCCACTATACGTCCCATTATCCATTTACCCGGAGGTAAGTTATCGGATTTTATTAGCACAATGTGTCCTATGTCAAACTCCTTTACTTTGTTGTGCCATTTCGAACGTTGTTGCATTCTTGACAGGTATTCTTGCTGCCATCGGTGCCAGAAGTTACTCAATAACCTTTGCTGATGTTGCCATCTTGACAAATGACTCATTGGGATATCTTTGAGGTCTGGAGTTGGAACAGTGATAGGGGTTTCACCGATAAGAAAATGACCGGGGGTTAGTGGTTGAAGGTTGTCGGTGTCCGTGTCATCTATTATGCTCAGAGGTCGAGAGTTGAGGCAAGCCTCAACTTGACATAGCAGGGTGCTCATCTCTTCGTAGGTCAAATGATTGTTTATGATTCTTTTCAGGTGATGTTTCATAGATTTCACCCCTGCCTCCCACAGTCCGCCCATGTGTGGGCTATAGGCTGGGATGAAGTGCCATTTAGTTCCTTCTATAGCTAACTTCTCGGCGATTGGACCGTCGAATTGTAATTTTGCTTCAGCCCAATCTGCGGCAAGTATTCTATTCGCCCCAACGAAGTTGCGTCCTTGGTCGCTCCATATCTGAGCGCATCTTCCTCGTCTAGCTACAAACCTTCGGAAG
Source organism: Cosmia pyralina (assembly GCA_946251885.1). Lineage (NCBI taxonomy): Eukaryota > Metazoa > Arthropoda > Insecta > Lepidoptera > Noctuidae > Cosmia > Cosmia pyralina. Next base: position 19,416,060 of record OX276350.1, on the reverse strand, counting down.
GCTCCAATGAAGGCATCTGACGTGAGATCTCCTACTAGTTCCAGGTGAACCGCTTTTGTCGACATACAGACAAAAAGAGCGATGTATGCCTTGTTCGTCCTTGCTCCTCGGCCTCTCGACATTAAAATATTATATGGACCTGCGAAGTCTATGCCTGTATTCAAGAAAGGTTTCGCAGGGGTGACTCGAACGCGAGGTAAGTCTCCCATTTGTTGTGACCTTGCAGTAGCGTTTAATTTTGCACAAGTAAGACATTTTCTTACCTTGGATTTAACTAAAGTCTTTACTTTCAGTATCCAGAATCTAGTTCGCAGGAAGCATAGCATAACTTGAACTCCGCCGTGCAGCGTCTTCAGGTGAGCGTCGGCGACGAGGAGAGACGTAAGATTGTTGTCTCGATCAAGAATAATCGGATGTTTGCCATCTTCATTTAGGTCAGAGTGACGCAGTCTCCCGCCCACCCTGAGGATTCCATCATCGTCCAGGTAAGGTTTTAAACTGATTAATTTACTATTCCTTTTAATTTGTACTTTTGTTTTCAGTTGCTGTATTTCTTCTTCAAAGCTATCCCTCTGTACTACTCTTATGCAGGTTTTCAGCGCCTCATCCAATTCCTTCGTGTTTACAGGTGAGTCTTTGTTTTCTAATTTCCTTCCCTTTAAGAATCTTTTGCAGTACAGTATCACTTTAAGCAGTTCTTGTAACGTGTCACATTTATCAAAATATGTAGCTATACTTTTCTCATTATCAAGCTTTAGGTTAACTTGTAATGTTTCCTTTCTTTCCAGATCTGTCATCATCGCCTTTGGTCTGCTGTAGTGGATTTCTCCTTCTCTCAACCAATCTGGACCCCTCCACCATAGTTCATCGTTTTTCAGGTCTAGCAAGGACTGTCCTCGCGATGCAGTGTCAGCAGGATTTTGTGGTGATTTGACATGGTACCAATTATGATTGCCGATGTTGTCAAGTATTTCAACTACTCTGTTTCTAACGTACGTGTTCCACCTGATAGGATCACCGAACAGCCAGGAAAGTACAATAGTGGAATCGGTCCATGCGAATATCTGACAGGTGGGTATATTCATTGCTTCCCTTATCTGTTTCAGAAGACCAGCAAGTAGTACAGCTCCACTGAGTTCCAGACGAGGTAATGTTTGGGGTTTAGTCGGTGCTACTTTCGTTTTAGCCGCAATGATTGATGTCTTTACTTCACCCATGGCTGTTCGTACTCTGAGATAAGCAACTGCGGCGTAAGCTCGAGATGACGCGTCACAGAAGCCGTGGATAGTGACGTTATTCATTATAGTTTCAGTAGTATGAAGCCATCGGTCAATTTCGATAACAGGTAAGTTTAAATGAAAACCTTCTCGTAGGTTGTTCCATTCAGCGGCAATGGTTTCGTCTACTTCTTCATCCCATGTTACTCCTTGCATCCATAATCTTTGAATGAGAAGTTTTGCAGGCAAAACAGAAGGTGCCAGCCAGCCTAGTGGGTCAAACAATCTTTGCAGGTCAGCCAGGATTGTTCTTTTCGTAGTGGTCTTTGACATTGCAGGTAGGTTCAGGCTGTATTGGAATAGATCTTTGCCCATGTTCCAGTGTAATCCTAATGCTTGTGTGATTCCGTCTAATGTTATGTCTAGTTTCACGTGAGAGCTTCTTTCAGATTCATCAAATTCTTTAAGAAAGTCGGCGTCGTTAGAACACCACTTTTTCAGTTTGAACCCGCCTTTCTGTAGTATGGCGTCTATTTCTTTGGCCACTTTTACTGCATCTGGTAGATTGTCTTTACCAGACATCATATCATCCATAAAGTAGTCGCGCCTTATAATTTCCGCAGCTTCAGGATGGTTTAGTCCTTCATCTCTAGCTACTTGATGCAAGGTCCTTACTGCCAAGTAAGGAGCAGAAGCAGTTCCAAACGTGACTCTGGTAAGACGGTAGTCTTTGACAGGTTCTTGATCATTAACTCTCCACAGTATTCGTTGCAGATCTCTGTCCCTTTCACTAATGACAATTTGCAGGTACATTTTCTGGATATCAGCCACGAAGCAAATTTTCCTCATACGCCATCTCATGATAAGACTTCTCATGTCATCTTGTAACTGTGGTCCCACCAACAGTTCGTCATTGAGTGATACATTGTTTGTTCCCCTTTGAGAAGCGTTGAAAACAGTTCTTAGTTTGGTCGTTTCTTTATCTTCTTTAATTACAGCGTGGTGTGGTAGGTACACAGATGGATTGGTTATTTCTTGGTTTGGTACTTCTTCCATGTAATTTGTTTCGTAATCTTTCATGACTGTAGCATAGTCGTTCTTAAGTTTTGGGTTATTCTTGAATCTTCGTTCTAATTGATATAATCTCTTTAATGCTATTGTTCTCGTATCTCCTTGGGTTGATGCTAGCATGTTTGATTTCTTTGGTAATGTCACAATATACCGTCCGTCTTTATTTCTTACAGTTGTAGACTCGTAGATCTCCTCGCACTTTCGTTCCTCCGCTGTGGGTTCTCGTTTGTCGTATGGATCTTGTTCCCACATTCGTTTTAGCATATCGTTTAGATCAAGATTGAGGTGCATGACGATAATTTCATCTCCTGGTAATTTGTTCTCTACGTTCCCAAACAGGATCCAACCTAGGGTGGTGTTTTGAGCACATGGTGTTCCTGGAGGACCTTTGATAACTTCACCCTTCATGATTTGGGCACACACGTCAACACCTAGCAATAAATCTACTCGGCCTGATTTATTGAAGCTTGGATCCGCCAGAGGAAGTCCTTGCAGATGCGGCCAGGTGCTGGTGGAAATGGTTTGTGATGGTAAGTTGGCAGTGAGTCGCGTAGACATGATGTATGTTTTGATCTTCAAGTTGAAACCAGCGTCGTGTCTGGAGAGTAGTTCGATTTCTGCAGCATGTTTAACATTTGTTTTGGTTGAGCCGACTCCAGTGATGGTGCCATTGATCGGCGTTCTCTTCAATCGTAACATCTGGGCCGCTCTTTCACTCATAAATGTAGCTTGGGAGCCGTGGTCAATCAACGCACGGAGCACTGTCACTTGTCCCGATTCGTAGTTTCTCACTGGTACCAGGGCTGTGGCCAGTAATGCAGTGGACAAATTAGCAGCGACATGCGATGAAAGCGTAACCTTGGTTTCGGCCGATTTTGCAGAATCTTGATGAGTTTCAACTTCTTTATCTGGTTGGTTCTTATTGTCTGGTTGATTTGGAGACGTCATGGGCGTGGATTGATGCGTGAGCGTGTGATGACGTTTGTGACATTTACGACAGGACATCTTCAGGCGACATCTATAAGCTGAGTGTCCAGGGGCCAGACAATTATAGCATAGGTTGTGCTGTTTCAGGTACTCGCACCTCTCTGTTGGATTAAGTTTGATAAAACCGTCACAATGACACAATGTGTGGTCTTCTTTGCACATAGTGCAGCTTCTTGGTTTCGAAGAGGTCGTAGCATTTGAAGTTGATACGTGAACAGCGTATTCTTTTCCCTTAGGTGTAGATTTCTCTCTGGTCGGAGGTGTGACAAGCTCGAGCGTGCGGAACTTCGATTGTAAGAACTTGTTAAGTGCATCCCATTTAGGTAACTCATCGACATTATCTTCGTAGGCAACATCTTCCCATTCACGATGCGTCTCTGGGTCCAATTTTTGAACAACTAAAAATATAATGAGCGGATCCCAGGAGCTCGTTGACAAATTCAGGTTTTTCAGTGCATTCAGACATTCTGTAGTCGTATCCAATATTGATTTAATGTTATTTGCTGTTTGTGTAGATATCTTCTTCTGGTTAAACAATCTTTTCAGTATTGAATTGATGATAATACGTTTGTTGCCGAAACGCGCCTTAAGCATACTAAACGACTCGTCATAGTTAACCTCTGTAACTTGCACGTGCTTCAAGAGCGACAGGGCTTCTCCCGTAAGACTGCTTTTCAAATAGTGTAACTTTTGTACTTTATTTAGTGTTGGGTTATCATGCACTAATGACGTAAATAGATCATGATAAGCAGGCCACTCGTCGTAAATACCTGAGAAGGTTGGGAGTTGAATCCTGGGTAACTTGACTTGCACTTCCATTAATGGAGCCGAACCGCTGTTGTTATTGTCAGCTTGCATATGTAACGGCGGCGACTTGTTGTATGCACTCAGTAAATCATTAAGATCGGCTAGCAAACAAATATATAAATCTTCCTGAATAATGTAATCTTCGTTCACAAAATATGGAATGTCATGTCGATTCGCTTTCGGAACACACTTCACCAGCTCTATATGTGCATTTTTAAACGTAGACCAATAATCTTCAATGTTTTTAATCCGTGTTTCTATGTATCCTTTTGTTAAACGTTGTTTCGGACATTTCTTAAGATTTGCTTGCGTTTTTTCCAACAACATAGCTGTATCTTCTAACACATTTAGCAATTGTTCCGGTGTATTTGCCATATTTGTTGTAATAAGCCTTCAAGTTGCCATAAAATAGATCGTTTCTTCGTATGTTTGTAAGGTTATTTTCTTGTTATTATCACATTCACTAATGTCTCATCACGTCTTGAGGCTTAAAAATTGACATCTATTTTTAGCACAAATTCTTTCTATTGTTCTCCGCTCGGTGCGCGAGCCGTTCTTTTGTATTAGCGCTCGGTGCATGAAACGTCGTAAGTCGAACAGTTATCCGGCTCGATGTCGACCAAATGTTATAGGAATAAGGTGCACTTTTGCTTGTAGGAATTTTAGGTAATAGAAATACGTGTTTGCGCTATGCTGATTTATTTGCGACTGTTTTGAAGGGCAATAGTTCTATGTAATATAAGATCACACACACATGCATACGTACTTGTTTAACCAATACACACATACAAAGATTCCAACTCAACACACATGATTGTACTCATGATAACAAACAACTTTCCCAAAGGAACTATTTTTTTAATTTATTAAGCGCATGACAATCATTTTATTAAGATATTGAGAACCTAACAAGAATACTCGCGAGGCGCTATCAGCTGTTAGTCGCTTGACCCCGTTATTCTGTCTCATGTTACAGGAAGGTACCACCGTACCGTGTAACAGTAGGCAAGGCAAGTACAACTTTCAGCTTTCAGTATCAGGAATTCATTCATCAAACATATCACTCACAAGGAAAGTATCCCTTTAAATAAATAATGACGTAATTAGCTGTTTCGAACTTCTGGAGTACTAATGAGTGCGCTTACAAACGCCAAAAGACACGGGTTTTCTTTACAGACAAGTTTAACCGTAGCTACCATCAGTAAGTACCTTTTGAATTCTTTTCATTTCGGTTTGAAAGCTGTCATTTGAACTAAAAGTCAAGCAGTTTGCAAAGGTGTTTCAAATAGCGGTAAAGTTACGCAAAGTTGGTTACAACTTAGCCCAACTTCCCCAACACTTAGTTAAAACATGAATATGTATTTCCTAGCTTTGGGTGCGTTGGTAGGTACAGTTCGCAACAAAAGTCGATTAACACTTGCAGTTTTTTAATATTAATAATTAAGCGGAATATTTAATTCAAATCGGAACAGAAGTATTTAAAATTTTAAGAACATTAACTCTTAACAGTTAAACGAAAAAAAGCAGTTTATCAAATCGTTTTGTGTTAACTTTGATGATGTCAAAAAGTAGCAGTGTTAACCGACTTCTGTTGCTGACGGTACCTAGGTTTCAAGTACAGTTAATGATTTATGTCGATGAACAAGTTAGTTACTTGTTTATTCCATTACTAGCTTTTACCGGCGGCTTCAAACTCAAAACTCAAACTCAAACTCAAAGCATTTATTTCAAATAAACCAATTACAGGCACTTTTGAATTGTCAATGGGTCGGTCAGTCAGAAAGATGAAGCTAGTTGCCCATTCCAAAGCGTAGTAGATCCCTATGGAGAAGAACGGGCAAGAAACTCCACGGACACTCTTTTAAATCATAATATTTTTACAAAATATTGGTTACATCGTTCAAGTTGAAAATATACATGTGAGAACAATGTAGAAAGACGTGCACGTTAAAAAGCGTCCGTAATAAAAAGATAATAACTAAAACAACTAAATTAAATATTAAAATTAAAAATAAGCCATGGCAGCTAAGAGACGACCAGTCCCAACTGACGGCGCCCGTTCACGAACATGACGCATGGATCAGCACCATTTAGCTCAACCATTTTGAAGGGAACTTAATGATCCAACACACACGCCACCATCAGCGAGACATTTGAGTGAGCATGACATACTCTCAACCGCCAGGGCACACTCAAGTCAGTGAAAGACGTACCCAGTAAAAGGTAGCTTAATAGTAGCTACATAGTGCTCACACGTGCTATGCAATTATATAATACTAAGAGATTGAATCTAAACAATGCAAAGAAAGTTTTCTCTCATCTTAATCTTCAGCAGGTCCAACAATATATCCGAATGCTAATCAATTAATTAATGTGTCCTTGTGGAGCAGGACAAGCATTCAGCCAAGCATTTTTGTCAGCGATGTAATCCCCCAACTTATAATATGCCTGGCTGCATAGTGTGCGTTTTATACAAGATTTAAATTTCCTTTCATTCAGCTGGAGTATGTGGGGAGGTATTTTATTATAACATTTTAAACAGTACCCCATGAAGGATGAGTCTACTTTAGCCAGTCTGAAACCTGGTTGAACTAATTGGTCCCTATTCGCCCGTGTATATAGGAAAATATCCCACGGGAACCGGGAAATCCTTCCTTATCTGTTGTCTACATTATAAAGAGAATCTTTGATCAAAATTTCAGCTTTCTAGGCCCAAGTTTTGGGCTGGGTGTTGATGAGTCAAACAATCGACTGATTCCTAACTTCTCTTTTTATTTATAACTAGCTTTTGCCAGCGGCTTCGCCCGCGTGGATGTCGGGAAATATCCCACGGGAAAGTACTACCGGGAATTCCTTCCTCATTCCTTGTATACTTGTTACAATTTCAGCTTTCTAGGTCCAAGGGTTTGTGCTGGGCGATGATGAGTCAGTCAATCAGTCAGTCAATCAGGACTCCTCTTTATTTATATAGATAGGTAGCTTCTGCCAAAATTCTGAAATTCCTTGCTGCTGATGCATTGCTTGCCCACGCTATTATTTCGTTTTCGCTTAGCGCTCTTTTTGACTTTTTTTCTTTTTGCTCGGCACCTAAGAGTCCTAGAGTGATGTTAAATATGCCTATAGCCTTCCTTAAGAATTGGACTATCAAATGCAAAAATAATTATTAAAATCCGCCTGGTAGTTCCAGAGATTAGTGCATTCAAACAAACAAAAAAAGTGTGTGTGTCAGCTCCGACGCAGACTGGAGTTAACTCCTGTTTTTTGTGCCGACTTTCTATTTATCGGTCATTTCTGTCGAGCAGGCAGGGTTTCTTCAATGCATCAATGCTATACAAAAAGCAACCTTAAGGTATAAAGGCACTCGTCATCCCTCCCTGTCTCCCTCTAAGCCCACTCACCCTTCCTCCTCTCCCTCTAATCCTCCTCTCACCCCTTCCCACCCCATCCTCTCTTCCTCTCACCCCCTCCACATCCCCTTACTAACCTAACCTCCCCTTTCCCTTTTACCCTCCTCTCACCCCTCCTCCTCTCCCTCTAATCCTTCTCTCACCCCTCCCCTTCCCAACCCTTTTACCCTCCTCGCGCCCCTCTTCATCTCCCTCTAATCCTTCTCTCACCCCCTCCCTTTCCCACCCCTCTCACCCTCCTTTATTATCCCCCTCTCACGCCCTCACCACATCCCATTCCCGCCAACCTCCCCCTCCCCCTTTTAAACCCTCTCACACCCCCTTCACCGCTTTCCCCTCCCCTCTACCCTCACCAACTCCTCCCCCCCACCCCCTTCTCCATACCCTCCTCACTTACTACACCCTTCCCTTAACTACAACCTCCTATCCCTCTCCACCTCTTCCCGCTCTCCAATCAATCAGTTAAAGTCTCAACTCAATCTCTCTTTAATGAATTAGTGCTATACAAAAAGCAACTTTAAGGTGTACAGGCACTCGTTGCTCCCCCTCTCACCCCTCTCCTCTCCCTCTACACCCCTCTCACCCTTCCTCCTCTCCCTCTAACCCCCTCTCACCCATCTCTCATTCCCACCTCTCATCACCCCCTCTCACCCCTTTCAACCACCTCACCCTCCCCATTCCCATTTCCTTCTTACCCCTCTCACCACATCCCCTTCCCACTAACCTCCTCCTTCACCGGTTTCCCCTCTCCCTGTACCCTCAAAAACTCCTCTTCTCCCCCTCTTCCCCATCACACTCTCCTATCCCTCTCCCGCTTCCATGATCATCCTCCCTTTCTCCCTCCTCACCACAACTTTCCTCCTTGCCCTCATCAATACGCCCTCCCCTTCCCCTCCTCACCACTCCCTCCCCTGCTCCCCTCACCCTCTACCCTTCCCTCTGGAGGAAAAACTATGAACGACAAATTTTATTACTTGCTTAGGCAAGCATTTGTGCCAAGTTTCAAGTCAACTAACTAAATGAATAAGATATTTCATATAAACCATATTCCCTGTTTTCACCACCACAAGGGTGGAATTTAAAAAAACCGCTTGGTATATTTCCGTAACTTCACTAAAAGATTATAACCACCAATTTTCGAGTTAATCAAGCCCCACAGTAAAACTTGCCCCGTAAAATTGAGTACCCCTCTTCACCCCCTTATGGGTAGATTTTCGAAAAACCCTGATGCACGTTATTCTTATTTTTGATCTCAAGTATTATACTGAATTTCAAGTTAATCGGACCGCGCGTTAAAATTACTCCGTACAAACTTTGACACCCCCTATATCCCTTTTTAGGGGGTAGTTTAGGAAAACTAAAAATAGCAAACTTTATAATTTGCTTAGATAAATATTCGTGCTAAGTTTCAAGTCTATTAACTCAAGGATAAGATTTTTCATACAAACTTTGGACCCCCGTTTCATCCCCTAGAGGGTCAATTTTGAAAAATCCTTTCTTAGTGCACACCTAGACTTCATAAGGAAGCTACGTGCCAAATTTAGAATCTCTAGCTAGACCCAGCGGTTTGGGCTGTGCGTTGATATGTCAGTCAGTCAGTTTCTTCTTCTATATATTTAGATTATACATATATAATATAGATGTGATAATAGCTACTTTGCTATCTACCACACTAGGCTTTTTCGCGGTGGAATTAGTGGAGACGAGTATCACATACACAAAAATTGTGGCATCGAACCCGCGACTAGACTTGACGCGTACCACCGAAGCTAGTCTTTTTCAGCCATTACATTATAGAAGTCTGTTACAGTATGACAACATAAGAAGTTTTGCACAGAGGCTTCTGTGCAAAATTTCTGCTTTCTAGGTCCAAGGGTTTGGGCTGGGCGTTGATGAGTTAGTCCAGTCAGTCAGTCAGGACTTTCTTTTTATTTATATAGATAGATAAATTCCGGCCACCGAGAGAATGCATTCCTGAAACCTGTCAGTAGGACACGATTAGGTATCAATAAAGTTTAAATTCGTAAAACACGTCATATTCTTTTATAACCGACTTCAAAAAAAGGAGGTTTCTCAATTCGACCGTATATATATTTTTTTGTGTGTTCGCGGATAACTTCGTCGTTTATGAACCGATTTTGATGATTCTTTTTTTGTTGGAAAGGAGATATCCCAAGGGTGGTATCATGATAAGGAAACCAGGATCTGATGATGGAATCTCAGAGAAATCGAGGGGAGCCTTCAAATTTTATAGGCACACCTATAACGATTTGGGTATTTTTTATAGTAACTCGTGCATTTGCTACCGGAAAGCACCATTTGATGAAGTGAAACTGATGAGGAAGACCACAGATGGCCATCGGAACTTCTCAATAATACGTATTTCACGGGTTGCGATTTGATTATTGCAATTTATGCTCGTCACAATACATATGTTGAAGAGGAGCTGATGGTAACGTCACCATCAGTTCTTGTTCTCCTGGTTCCTTACTGGGAGAAGGTGATGAGCAGAGGCCTTAGTGTGAGTTTTTATACCTACTCGATCACGTTAACGTAAACTTCAATTTGTACTGAAACTGAATAAGCGCCGTCTGGTGACTATAATGGGAAACAGAATTATTCTATACAAATTGACGTAAGTTAACGTTAACGTAAACGTGATCGAGTAAGTATAAAAACTCGCACTAATCACGTTAACGTTAAACTTCAACTTGTACTGAAACTGAATAAGCGCCGTCTGGTGACTATAATGGGAAACACAATTATTCCATACAAATTGTGATCGAATAAGTATAAAAACTCGCACTAATCACGTTAACGTTAAACTTCAACTTGTACTGAAACTGAATAAGCGCCGTCTGGTGACTATAATGGAAAACACAATTATTCCATACAAATTGTGATCGAATAAGTATAAAAACTCGCACTAATCACGTTAACGTTAAACTTCAACTTGTACTAAAACTGAACAAGCGCCGTCTGGTGACTATAATGGGAAACGCAATTATTCCATACAAAATGACGTAAGTTAACGTTAACGTAAACGTGATCAGGTAAGTATAAAAACTCGCACTAATCACGTTAACGTTAAACTTCAACTTGTACTGAAACTGAATAAGCGCCGTCTGGTGACTATAATGGGAAACACAATTATTCCATACAAATTGACGTAAGTTAACGTTAACGTAAACGTGATCGAATAAGTATAAAAACTCGCACTAATCACGTTAACGTTAAACTTTAACTTGTACTGAAACTGAATAAGCGCCGTCTGGTGACTATAATGGGAAACACAATTATTCCATACAAATTGTCGTAAGTTAACGTTAACGTAAACGTGATCGAGTAAGTATAAAAACTCGCACTAATCACGTTAACGTTAAACTTCAACTTGTACTGAAACTGAATAAGCGCCGTCTGGTGACTATAATGGGAAACACAATTATTCCATACAAATTGACGTAAGTTAACGTTAACGTAAACGTGATCGAGTAAGTATAAAAACTCGCACTAATCACGTTAACGTTAAACTTCAACTTGTACTAAAACTGAACAAGCGCCGTCTGGTGACTTTAATGGGAAACACAATTATTCTATACAAAATGACGTAAGTTAACGTTAACGTAAACGTGATCAGGTAAGTATAAAAACTCGCACTAATCACGTTAACGTTAAACTTCAACTTGTACTGAAACTGAATAAGCGCCGTCTGGTGACTATAATGGGAAACCAATAAAAATCCAAGGCATTTGATTGCGTTGATCACGAAACCCTACTCTTGAAACTTGAGCATTACGGACTTGGAAAACTTGCGCTCAGTTTAGTAAAATCTTATTTAAATGATAGACAACAGCAAGTTCAAATAAATGGTATCACTTCACTTGGTTTAAATGTAAAAATGGTTGTTCCACAAGGCTCAATATTGGGTCCTTTCCTCTTTTTAGTGTATATTAATGATTTACTCCATTTATTAAAAAATCAACCACAAATGGTGTTATTTGCTGACGATACTTCCTTGATTTTTAAGGTAGGTAGACGTGATACAAATTTTGACGAAGTTAATAACGCCCTACTGCAGGTCCAAAATTGGTTCACTGCTAATAATTTAGTATTAAATGGGAAAAAAACTAAGTGCATTAGATTTTCTTTACCAAATGTAAAAAGTAGTGATTGTGAGATAGTATTGAATCAAGAGAAACTAGAATTCGTCGATAAAACCGTTTTCTTGGGGATCACGCTCGACTCTAGGCTACAATGGGGTCCTCATTTAACATCACTTGCAGGACGGCTAAGTTCAGCAGCATATGCTGTCAGAAAAATCCGTCAATTTACTGATGTAGATACTGCGCGGCTAGTCTATTTTAGTTACTTTCATAGTATCATGTCTTACGGTATTTTACTTTGGGGACGGGCTGCAGACATCGAGTCAATTTTTATTCTGCAGAAAAGAGCCATTAGAGCCATATATAATCTCCGCAAGCGCGATTCTCTAAGGGAACTGTTTAAGGAAATTAACATCATGACGGTACCTTGTCAATATATCTACGAAAATATCATGTACGTAAGGAAAAATTTACATCTTTTTAGTAAAAGAGGTGAAAGGCATAATTATACTACTAGAAAAAGGGACCTATTAGCTCAACCAGGTTTCAGACTAGCTAAAGTAGACACGTCGTTCATGGGATACTGTTTAAAATGTTACAATAAAATACCTCCACACATACTTCAGCTCAATGAGACTAAATTCAAAACTTGTATAAAACGCACACTATGCAGGCAGGCATATTATAAGTTTGGGGATTACATAACCGATAAAAATGCTTGGCTCAATGCTGGTCCTGCTCCACAACCACAACTAATTAATTAACATTTGAAGATACTGTTGGAGATGCTGAAGATTGTAAGACTATCATTGCATTGTATAGACTCAATCTCCTTTGTATTATATAATTGCATAGCACATGTGTGAGTACTATGTACATACTCTAAAGCTACCATTTACTGGGTACGTCTTTGTTTGACTTGAATGTGCCCTGGCGACTGAGAGTATGTGACGCTCACACTAATGTCTCGCTGATGGTGGCGCGTGTTGGATCATTTAGCCAATCCATGCGTCAGGTTCGTGAATAAGCGCTGTCAGTGAAGGCTGGGCATACCTTAGCGGTCAGGGCTTATTTTAATTTAATTTAAATATTTGAATTGTTTTTTTTTAAGGACGCTTTTAACGTTCTGCATCGTTCTCACATATGAAATTTCAACATGAATGATGTAACCATTATTTTGTAACCATATCTTGATTTAAAAGAGTGTCCGTGGAGTTTCTTGCCCGTTCTTCTCCATAGGTACCTACTATGCTTTGGAATGGGCGCCTAGCTTCATCTTTCTGACTGACCGACCCCTTGACAATTCAAAAGTGCCTGTAATTGGTTTAATTGAAATAAATGCTTTGAGTTGAGTTTGAGTTTGAAACACAATTATTCCATACAAATTGACGTAAGTTAACGTTAACGTAAACGTGATCGAGTAAGTATAAAAACTCGCACTAAGCCCTCAGTTGACATTAGGCATTAGGCTATTGTAACTTAGATAAATTACAGACTGACGCACTAAAGAGTGAAAAATAAAAAACTTTTAACAAAAAAAAAAAAAAAAAAAACAACCGACTTCCAAAAAAATACTACAAAGTGAAAAATAACTTTAATTTCGGAAGTCGGTGGCAAAAACTAAAATACAGATCCACAGACACCGACAAAGACACCGACTAGTAGTATTTTTTTGGAAGTAGGTTGTTTTTTTTTTTTTGTAAAAAGTTTTTTTTACTCACCATTTGCAGTCCTTTCACAGCAATTTGACTTCTGATTTTACATAACATTGACCTTTATTTATTCGATATAAGGTTGCTGGCAGATGTCAAGAGGGCTGCCGCATTTTATCACCTCTCTCAGACGGGACCGACTTTTTAAGATTGTTTAATGCAAAGGCGCTTTTTTAAAAATGTAATCAATTAGCGACCTAGCATATAATATTAATTTAATAGGTACCTTATTATTAAAAAAAAACATTTCTATTGCGTTATCAATAAACTCAGTTCAAAAATTATTATCTATCTGGTAACTTTCGGTCGTGAGGAAACGGGGAAGGCCTCTGCTCAACGGCAGGCGCTGCGTGGAGGACAAAAGCACAAGATCGTATCTTTGGAAGGATCTGGGGGAGACCTATGCTGGTGAGCAAGACAAGCAACTGATGTCTGATATTCATAGCGTTATGTGAAATTAGTTTTAAGTTTGTTAATAAATGCTTTTTAAATTGAATTGAACTTTCGGACGTTGGGCGCGGGATGGGTAAAACTTTGGTCCCTTATGAGCGACAGAGGTGACAAAACGCAACAGACCTGTGGCGGAATCTACATCGCCACATACGAACGCATCACACTGACGTCACGCCATCTTGCATCGCGCAATTAGAGTTTACCCCGCGACTAGCATATATACAACGTCCCGACATCAATCGTCGGGCAGTAGCCTACCAGACACAACAGCCGTCTGGTCGGAAGATGCTCCCTTTTCTATGAAGGATGAGTGAACTTTACACCCTGTTCCTCATGCCTCTATAGACCTCTTAAATGACTGTGAAAAGACTGTGTATTTACCTGCCAGGTATCAGGAACGCTTTCTCTCATCGGATGGAGATTATTATGCCTACACAGGGTATATCAGAACGGTGTGGTCAAAATTCGGGATGTGGTACAGACCATCAAATTGAACAACTTTCTCCATGGGACCAACATCGTAATCGCAAAAAATAATCAGTTGTATCATACAAAACTTCAAACTCGACCCAAATCTATGTGACGACTGTTTATTTTTTCACGATTACGATGTTGGTCTCATGGAAAAAGTTGTTCAGTTTGATGGTCAGTTGTTCACCCTTATTTCACCACACCTTTCTGATACATCCTGTATAGTCATTGACACAAATAAGGAGTGAAGAAGGAAAGACCCGACCTAATAATAATGTTAATAATTATTTCAAATCTAAACAACGAATTTTACGAAGGTGTCCATTGTTAAAACTAATGTGAATTTTACGAAGGTGTCCATTGTTAAAACTAATGTGAATACTTTTCGTAAAATATCTCGGTAAAACTTACAGTGTAAAAATATAAATCTCAATTTGTTGGTTAATATTTTTCTCGGCGCAGTTGCTAGAATATCTGTTAGTGACACTTCAGACTTAGCTATCTTTTTTATCTTTTCTGAGGACCCTATTAACTACATTGCGGTAAATTTCGCTAAGACTAGAATATTTTCTTATACAGGGTAACTGGTAATTCGAAGTATATCCGTTAGGGGCTGATAAGGGGTCAAAATGCAACAAATTGAACCCCCCATATGTATGGCCGAAATTCAATAGTTTTCGAGATATTTGAATTTTAAGAGTTTTTCGATATTTACCCAAAATTTGACATTTAATTCCAAATTAAAAAAAAAATACATATTTGAATGGGTACCATTAAAAATGATGGATGTTGTAGCTGGCACTTTAATTAAGCTATTGACATAATTAAAACTACTTAATTCAACAAAATAATTAAAACAATGAGCGATTTAAGAATAATATCTTATTAATATTTTCATTTTACGCTTCAAAAATGTTGTCTCGTCACAAAACTTCTATGACATTAATCGTACAGATAACTAAAACAACTTGCCTATTCTGTAAGCTTTCCAAAAAGGTATACAAGTCAATTTTAAAATACGTAATTCGTGGCATGGCATGTGTTTGAATCGGCGCGGGGAGAGAAAGGGTCATTTGAAATAGGGGTTAAAGTATTAAATTGCCGTTTATTGTATTAGGAACTTCGAATTGACATAGAACCTTCATGGTTTGAGATTTTTGAGTAAAACTTTTTTCACATGGTACCTATGAAGTTGTTAAAAAAATGTGCAACATTCGATTATCGACTTTCAATTGTTTTTTTTTTATTCAGCTTAGACAAGAAAGATGGATACTTCAAAAATTCGAGTTATTTTTGAATACGAGTTCCGACGCCGAACTAACGTGGCAGAAACAGCTCGCAATATCAATGTTGCGTTTGGAGAGGGGACTGCTAATGAACGCACCGTGCGATTTTGGTTCAAACGCTTTCGTGATGGAAACTTTGATTTGAAGAATGAACCACGTGGAAGACCGCCCACACAGGTGAATAACAATGAATTGAAAGAGATGGTGGAAGCCGATCCAAGTCAAACTTCCCAGGAATTAGCGGCATGGTTTAACGTTACCTTACCAACAATATTGACTCATTTGCGTCAAATCAATAAAATAAAAAAAATATGAGAAATGGGTGCCTCATGATTTGACTGATTTGCAGAAAGAAACGCGTGTTGAAATTTGCGTTGCCTTGTTGAATCGATACAGAAATGAAGGAATATTGGATCGAATTGTGACATGTGATGAAAAGTGTTCTTTACGATAACCGTAAGCGAAAAATGCAATGGCTGACCCCAGGTCAAACGCCGCAACAGTGTCCTAAAGCAAAGCTTACCAATAAAAAGGTAATGGTAACTGTTTGGTGGTCTCAGCATGGTGTTATTCACTATAGCTTTCTCCGATCTAGCCAAGCAATAACGGCAGATGTCTACTGTGCCAAACTCTGAACAATTATAGCAAAACTAGCAGTGAAACAGCCCCGACTAATGAATCGATCTTCACCATTATTGCTCCATGATAACGCGAGACCTCATACAGCACGAGAAACCGTTTTAACTCTACAGGAACTGCAATTAGAAACCAGTCGTCACCCTCCGTATTCGCCAGACCTTGCTCCAACGGACTACCATTTTTTTCGTGATTTGGACAATTTTCTACGTGATAAAAAGTTTTCTTCTCAGTATCAAAAAACTCTTAAAATTCAAATATCTCGAAAACTATTGAATTTCGGCCACACATATGGGAGGTTCAATTTGTTGCATTTTGGCCCCCTTATCAGCCCCTGACGGATATACGTCGAATTACCAGTAACCCTATATGTATAGATACACAGATAAAACATTTATTCAGTCACACATTTATCATATTTATTCACACAAAGACATAGCACAACACACAAAATCACAATTAAATGATAACAAATCGTGCATTCAATGTAGCAGATATTTAGGTTATTTATTTTAGGGGTTTTGGAGGTTTTAATCTGAGAAAAAATTGCTGGGAAGAAGGTGTTTTTGACGTCTGTAGTGGGATATTCTATAATATTAAATATCATAGACTAACTGTTAATGTTTGGAGAATAAACCAGTCGTTTGATTCAGCGAACAGTACACCTCGCGAGCACAAACTTTTTTGCAACAATTAATATACCACTAAAGCAGTTATTCTGAGTTCTCTAGTTTTGTGATGAGAAGGTGGTCCCAGGAGCTCTATCAATCCCTATCTAGTAGTTAAAGGGCCAATTCCACTAGTCAAAACTTAAAGGGAGCAATTAACTGCATTTTGAGGAGCTATTCTGCTCATCACGCCGAAGATCCTCATCAAATCTTTACCAAATGTTTATGAGGCCAATTTAAAGTTCCAAAACCTACCTAATCTTACCAAAACTACCAAACCTACCTTTCAAATAATAAAGGACCATCGAAATTGGATCTCATAAGGCGGAGATATCCAGTAGCCCCCTTTTTGCCCTTTTTGGAGGAAGTACCCCTCCAATCAAAAATCCCCGACGACAATTTTTTTTATAAAGTCTTAAAACCTGTATAGAATATAATAGAATACTCTTTATTATGCACACCATTCAAATTACAGGTATCAATGTTGAAATTTTACATAGGGCGACACAATGGGCGGTCTTATCGTTAAAAGTGATCTTTTACAGACAACCTTTGTATGTATACCAAGTTGTATACCGCGATGTAATATTTTTGCGTGAGTCACCCCTGGCACAAGTCACACAAAAGGCTGATCCTATGGCCTATGCGCTAAGTAGCTGTTAAACTAATGCCCGTTTTCACTAACACTAAGCTACACCTAAATAAAAGCGCGATGTTAGATTTTCAACGCTCGGCTAAGCCCCGAAAGTTGAAAATCTATACGATATCACCTCCATTTTGACTAGGTACCTTACAATAGTAGCACTGCAATCAGTCGCCTAAATTGAAACCACCTTTACAGGTAAACAAACTAAGTTTCAGGTGAACTCAGTATCAACTGTACTGCGGTGAATGTTGGTCCCAAGAATGTCGGAGCAAGATTCATCGTAGATTCGTAGTCAAGACCAAGTTTCGCCACCGAACTTTATGTTCGAATTTGTGTTTTTTTGAACAACTTTGTTTGTGTAGCGTTTTGTTTAAATTTTGGCGAGGTTATGTAAAATGTACGACGTTACAGAATTACATGCAAAGTGGAAAGAAATCCTTGGAAGAAATGGGCTTACTTTCAAAAGTTGACCAAATTGTGAAATTTAAAAGTAGGTAAAGATACGAACAGCGTTTGGCTCTTATACAGAATAAAACTAAAAATTAATAGGTTTTACAAGTTTTTGGTATGTTTGTTTCAAGGTCTGTTCAGAGAGTGTGATAGTAACTAACACATTTTGAATGAGAAAATAAATGGTAAAAAGAGGCAAGTTATAAAGTACCTACGTAAAAATATAAATAAAAAAGATAGTGAACGTGAACATAAAATTTTCGTAAGCTAAATTAGGCACGAATTGGATTAAAATTTAGGCGTTTATTTTAGTCCATAAAGTAAAGACTATGACTATGAGTGAGACTATGTTTGAAAATAAAGATTTCTCACTTAAGGGGATGCGGTAAGGTAGCCCGCAAAATACGAATTTTCTTAAGTTTTTTTTGCAATTTGCAGGTCAGTGTCAGGTTGATTAAAATATGATACGCGGCCGTAGCTAATATGGCTTTACAGAATTATAATCATTAGAAACAGCAATACAACTCCAGGTTAGAATTCACCTCAAATCTAGCGATTTCATGAAATGATGAGGTTTGAGGTCAATTCTAACTTATGGAGTTGTATTGCTAATTCTAATGAGTATAATTCTGTAAAGCCATATTAGCTACGGCCGCGTCTCACATTTTAATCAAAAATACAACCTAAACACTGACCTGCAAATTACAAAAAACGTAAGAACATTCGAATTTCGCGGGCTACCTTAGCGCACCCTGCTTAAGCATAATTTTGTCTTAGTTAACAACTAAAAATGTCAAATAATTTATCTCTAACTCACCTTAAGGTGTAATGTAGGCTCAGTTTGGACTAAGGTGCCTCATAATCTAAACTGAGCCTACATAAATAAATAAATAAATAAATAAATAAATATGTTTGGACATATCACACAACGCCATCTAGCCCCAAGCTAAGCAACCTAATGCTTGTGTTATGGTAACGAGATGGCTGATAAACTACCTATATACATTTTTTTTTTTGTAAATACATACATATTATAGATAGAAAAACACCCAGACTCGGAACAAATACTTGTAGGTCGTACAAATATTTGTTCCGTGCGGGAATCGAACCCGCGACATTCTGCGCAGCAGTCAATCGCTCAACCACTGCGCCAACCGTGTCGTCAAACACACATGAGCACTAACTTGAAATAAGAAAAGTTTACTAAGCATTAAATCTCAGCCTGGTTACCGTTATTGAGTCATATATACCTATAGTAACCTACAATATTTTTGGAATAAAAATTATTCGAAACTAGGTAGCTTTAATTACTGCAATTTGCATTTTTAACCGACTTTAAAAAGGAGGAGGTTCTCAATTCGTCGGAACCTTTTTTTTTTTTCATTTTTTTTTATGTATGTTTCCCGATTAGAAGATGGCTGGACCGATTTGGATTTTTTTTTTTTTGTTTGAAAGGGTATACTTCCCAGGTGGTCCCATGATCATCAAGTAAGGATCTGATGATGGGATCCTGGAGAAATAGAGAGAACTCTTCCAATTTTATAGGCACACTTGAAGCGATTTGGATAATTTTTGGAAGAGTACTTTCTCGGAGTGGTCCCATTTCAATTTGGTGAAGATCTGATGCAGAACTTCTGAGATAGGCAACGGAACTCCTCAATAAATGATAGCAAATGGGATTGCTGAAATCTCATGTCTGTTTATTGTTTACACCAGTTCATAACATAACATCACGCCGGTACGCTGTGAAGGGGTAAGCACATGTGAACCACTAAAAAGTGAAAAATAAAAACTTTTTTACAAAGAAATACAACCGACTTCCAAAAACAACACTACAAAGTGAAAAATAACTTCAATTTCGGAAGTCGGTGGCAAAAACGAAAATACATTTAATCAGACACCGACTTCCGAAATGAAAGTTATTTTTCACTTTGTAGTGTTGTTTTAGGAAGTCGGTTGTATGTTTTTGTAAAAAAGTTTTTAAGTAAAATTTGTATCCGAAAAAGCTGTCTTCTAATACATACTCGTAATTATAATTTCAGTCACTTCTCGTGTCTGTGTGACCGCGTTGTTCTTCTAAACTACGCAACGGATTTTGGTGCGGTTTTCACCAACATTTAGAGAATTTATTCTTAAAGATTTAAGTGTAGTAGGTAATATTAAACTGACATACATGTAATAAGGAAATTCTATGTTTTGTCAAATGTAAAAAAAAAAATGCAAAGCAGGTCGCTCGCTAGTTCAAAATAAATAAAATATGAACGAGCAAAACAACCAAAAAGGACTTGAATTAAAAGAAATAAAGTGCGAAATAGAGATGTAAGTAGATAGTCAATTCAATTACCTAATGGTTGCCGTGCGGAACACGCCTCTTGTTGCGATGCGACGCAAAAAGTCTGAATCGTGAACATAGGCTAGGAGATCGACAATTTTACGGGCTACAATATTAAGAAACAATTATTCTAAAGCAACCATATTGGAAATGGGTACCTGTTAAGGTATTTGTTGTGCGAATACCAATTCATGAACTTAGTTTGGTCAAGGGTATTAATAACTACCGTTTAATAAAGGTAAGTTAGTTACGGAGTATAAGTCATACAAAAAAATTACAATCAAATTAATATAGTAAAATTATTATGTTTTGGAATGATGCATAATATCTTTAAAAAAAAAACTACATCAAACAATTAATTGCGTGCTTTTCAATCAGATATGTTTCTTATTACTTAAATGATATACTTAATTAAAACAATTTAATTAAGTAATTCCGTAAGAGTATGGTGTATTTAATCAACTGGTTACTAAATATGGTCCATTTATTTTTGGCTTTTCTTTGTGCGTCATTCTTTTGTTATTTTAGTATTGAGTCAAATAAATTAACAGGTTCCATAAGCTGTCATTTGTTAGTACGCCTAAATTATTATATTTGCTTCTTGCAAGCTGTGATTCAAATTGAGAAAAAAAGTTTACGAAAGATTTTTATAAATTTCTTTTTAGCTAAATAAATAGAAAGATAGAAAGATCTTAGATTTCAACATTTTAATAACAAAATGTTGTATGTTGCGTTATTTCACATAATTTGGTGTCTATCTCCCTGCCTATAATGCTGCCGCGCCTCAACTTGTTTCCACGAACTGTTTACGTTGCCTGAGTAAAGTCTGAGCTAAAACATAGAGTTTAACAACGTTTAGACACGGAATGAGCCCCACCTATGAATGTACTACTGCTACTACTTTGTTGACTCCCGTTGAATGGCGAACGAGCGAGCTAGTTCATAAACTACGAGCAAGGGGTGTTTTTGAAATGGCAACACCTTTGAGTTGAAACATTTGTTTTACGTTTACCGGTACATAGATGATTTTCTTTTTGAAGTTTAAAAAAGATTCGTTTTGGCTTCGTTTGCTAATTTGGTGGAAAATGTCATAAAGTTGAATGAGAGAAGTTTGTTGCATTTTGACGTTACACATTCCGCGTTGATTTTCTATTTTAAGAGTGAATTCTCCAAACCATCCGTTAGTAATATGTGCGCAACTTGGCCCAGAAACGGAACTCTTTACGATTGGAATAATTGTCAATGTAGCAATGCACGAAGCCCGAAGCTAAGCCCGAAGGCTTAGATGCTATTTAAAGAACTCACTTTTCGTGCATTAAATAGTTTGGTTTACTAAGTGCATAATTTTAAAATTTATTCATAGCCAGTTAAGCCGTTGGTCTCGGCAGTCAGTCGTGAAGCCCGAAAGTCTGATAACCAAGTGTTGCCAAGGGGTATCGTATTACCCGGTACCTGGGTTTTGGAGATCAGATAGGCAGTCGGTCCATGTAAAATACTGGTATTCAGCTGCATCCAGTTAGACTGGAAGCCGCCCCCAACACTGTTGGGAAAAGGCTGGGCAGATGATGATTATTCATAGAACAATGGCTTTACTAGGTATCTAATAAAATAAAATAAAAAGCCTTTTATTCTACTAGTAGCTTTTGCCCGCGGCTTCGCTCGCGTGTAACTCGGAAATATACCAGGGGAACGTACTACCGGAATAATATGTTCGAACCAGGTCATCCGTTAAGGCGTGAAAAGGTAACAAATAGGCAGAGAGAGACTAATAATAGTCTCTCTCTGCCTATTTGTTACCTTTTAAAATAATCTTTTGTAGACATAAAGGCCCGCTTGCACCAAAAACCATAAATAAAGTTAGCGCTGAACATGTTTAAAACATCATTCCATCCCTGACAGTTTCAAAAATAACAGAAATAGAATTATGATAAATATTCGTTTAGCGCTCAACGTATTTTGTGATTTGCGGTGCTAGTGGGCCTAAAATCATAATTATTCATTTTAATATGATCATCATTAATTTTTGTGATTTACTACCATTGACCCCGTAGCCCGTAAGTGAATGTGTGACGTGTGCAAAGTTATTTTTATGACTGTAAATTGTAATAACATTTGACCGAGTAGACCGACTTTAACGAAATAAAGACTAAATGTTATCTCAAGCTACGGACTATGACTATATTTCCAATCCTTTAAATCTCTTAAAAATAGGTAATTACCTACACAAAAGTATCAATATTACATGTGAATTTTAAAATCATCCCCTATTTTACCGCCTTGAAAAAACGCTGAAACACGTAGTTCTTTATTTCGTACCAAAAGCTTAAATTTTAATTTCCATATCCCTAACCTATGAAACGCTGGGTTCCCCATACAAACTTTCATCCCCTATTATATTACTCCCTTTAGGATTATTTTTAAAACATAATGTAGCCTATGTCCTTTCCTAGGATGCCATCTATCTCTTTGCCAAATTTTATCGAAATCCGCTCAGTGGTTTAGGCGTGAAAAGATAACATACAGACAGAGTTACTTTCGAATTTATAAAATTAATATGGATTTCTAATGAAGTTTATTCTGTAAACAGGATATCGGAATTACTTTTGAAAGTCATATTAAGACTAAAAAATAAGCTAGATGGAGTCGACATAATTCCTATCTGACTACCCCTGAGAAGAAATGGCAAAACAAACTCAGGGGTCAAAGTCTCTTTTCAAAGTCCCGACATAATCTTTGTCAGATCATGTGAGGACCATGTAGATTAGCGTCAGAAATGGTTTTTTGAGAAAATAATCACATAAATTTGAGTGGACCCGTCCAGTTGCAAGCATTTGTCAGACTCAGTAATCGTATAGCTCAACTCAGTACCTAAGAAGCTCAACAAATCGACGAACAATATCAAAGAAAGAACATTTGGGTAGGCCGCATAAAGTACTCAAACTGCCAGACCGAGTTTCAAGTTAATCCGACAGTGCGTTAAACAGTTTCCTTGCTAACTTTGACACCCCCTGAAATATACTCTGTGAGGGGTTGTATTTAAAAAACTAAAACTGTCAATCTTTATTATATATTGAAGCAAATATTGCCAAGTTTCAAGTTTATTAACCAAAGGAATAAGATTTTTAATATAAACCGTCTTTTCACCCCCACAGGAGTGGAACTTTGAAAATTCGTTTGGATTTTGGTTTGATTCATTTCCATAACATGACTAAAAGATTATTTTATATTTTTTTTTTTTTTAATAAATCAAGCTACGCAGTAAAATGCTCCAATAAAAAAAATATACCCCTTTTTGCCCTTTCAGGGATCGATTTTCAAAAAACCAAAAATCTTATGTTAATTTTATGTCAAAAGTATAAATACTGAGTTTCGAGTTAATCGGACTGTGCTTTAAAATTCTTGCATGCAAACTTTGACATCCCTAAACCTCTCTTTGAGGGGTAGTTTTGAAAAACTAATGATGACAAACTTTATTACTAACTTACAAGCATTTGAGCCAAGTTTCAAGTTAATTAACCAAATGTATAAAATTTTTCATGTAAATTGTATTTCGTGTTTTCACCTCCAAGAGGTGGAATTTTAAATAATCGTTTGAGATGCTTCCATAGCTTGACTCAAAGATTATTTACACCAATTTTCGAGTTAATCAAGCCACGCAGTAAAATCCTCCCCTGTGAAATTGACTACCCCTTT
This sequence comes from Cosmia pyralina, assembly GCA_946251885.1. NCBI lineage: Eukaryota > Metazoa > Arthropoda > Insecta > Lepidoptera > Noctuidae > Cosmia > Cosmia pyralina. The sequence continues at coordinate 19,392,121 of OX276350.1, read as the reverse complement.
TCACCCCGTTAGAGGTAGATTTTCGAAAAACCCTGATACAAATTATTCTTTATTTTTGGTTTTAAGTATAAATACTGAGTTTTGAGTTAATCAGATTGCGCGTTAAATTTTTTCCATACAAACTTTGACACCCCCCAATTCCCCTATAGAGGGTAGTTTAGAAAAACAAAAAATCACAAAAATCATAATTTACTTAGATAAATATTCGTGTCAAGTTTCAAATTTATTATCTCAAGGAATAAGAGTTTTCATACAAACAATATCCCCCCTTTTCACCCCCTTAAAGGTCGAATTTCCAAAAACACCTTCTTAGCGGATGCCTAGGTCATAATAGCTATCTGTGTGCCAAATTTCAGCCCAATCTGTTCAGTGGTTTGAGCTGTATGTTGATAGATCAGTCAGTCAGTCAGTCAGTCACGTTTTCCTTTTATAGATATATAAGAAGAAGATAAATACATACAACAATATAAGCATTATTAATTATTTTAGCATATCACATATTGTTACTTATTACACATTTCATTAAGTATCATTCTAATTATTATTGTTTATTATTTGAGTTAAATTCATAATTTTATTATTATTAATGTTCGAAACCAAATACAGGTTGAAATACATAAGAATTAAAAATTATTATTAATGTTGGCATGCACGTGAAATTATTTATTTATGGAAGTCGCCTCTGCGGCGTAGGCCTCCCCCAACTTCCTCCATTTTTCCCTACCTCTGGCTTGTCTCCTCCAGTCTGGTCCACATCTTTCCTTAAATATATCTTCTCAACGCTTCCGCGGCCTTCCTAGGTATCTACCTACCAATAATCATCGGAAAAAGTGTAGCGACATCTACATCGCCACATGCGAACTACGCATCACACTGACGTCATGCAAAATCTTGCATCGCACAATCGAGTTTACCGCGCGAGTAGCATAATATACATCGTACCTAAATTTCTACCTAAACGTGCACCTAGGATGGCACAAACCAATATAATGAGGTTGAGCAATCGTCGTCCATCAGACACAACACCCGTCTGGTCGGAGGATCCTCGCTTTTATATGGAGGATGAGTAAACTTTACACCCTGTTCCTCATGCATCTGTAGAAGTAAATCCCAATCGACGAATATACTGGGATATAAAAATGCTCTAACCTTAAAAACTTTAATAATCGCTACTAGCAATTTACCACAAAATTTACCTACGTATAAAATTCACAGTATATACATGTAGGTACCCACGCACAATGGTCCACATGAAGGACTAAGTGCGGAAACCAAATCCTTAACATAGAACATACATGTAGGTACTTTATATGTAACTTAGTTAAACCCCATAAAGTGATAGCGGTGTACAATTTAGAATGAATTTAATAATTACCAACACCTTTGGTAGTAGGCGCTCATAATTTTTCCGTAAGAAACATGGAGCAGGAATAAATGGAGTGCCACCTTCTGGTAAAATAAGGCAATAGTCATTTGTTATTTTGTCGCAAGATGATGTTATCAATGTAATGAGTTGATGAGCTTCCTAGAATTTAGATGATAAACAATGATGTAAAATAATTTACGAAAATTAGAGTTTCTCGTGATGAAAAGTAGAAACGGTTTGGTAAATAATAGTTTTTTTCTCAAAGCTAAATTTTCACTTCACTAGATATAATTACCATCTAACCCCTCACACGAGCGCGGTGTGAAACTCATTTTACCTAAAATTGTACGTGGTATGAGTTCTATACCAAGAAAATATTTTTTTATTATTACTTAATAGTGATGGAACAACGTTAATAATAAAAAAATATTTTCTTGGTATATAACTTATACCATGTACAATATTAGGTAAAATGACTCACGGGCCCGTTTCACACCGCGCTCGTGTGAGGGGCTAAATGACTCTTATAAACTCAAATAATACTCGTAATGTAACAGCAACAGGAGCTCGTTCCTACTTAAGTAATAACAGCCGCATGGGTCGATCCATCAGGTTCTTGCCGGGGTTGGTCCGTGGATGGCTGACCATCTTTACATACCGAGATTCCTCCTTGCCTCGGAAAGCACGCTAAGCCGTTGGTCCCGGCTGTCATTTGTGGATCTTTGACAGTCGTTAAAGGTCGAGAGAAGCCCGAAAGTCTGATAGCCAGTCTTACCAAGAGTTATCGTATCACCTACTATCAGCGACATAACAACAACGCTGTTTGCGAGGCTGAATTTTTTAATAAAGATAACATAATGTAACATCACGCCTGTAATCCACAAAGGGTTAGGTAGAGGACCTATAGTACACCCACATTCCAGAAAAAAACATTTGCCCAAACAATGAGCACTCCATTTCTTCCTACTCAATGGTGTAAAAGGTAGGCTGGACTCGCATAATCATATTTACAGCCTACGCCGCCTTTGTTTCGTTCATTATTCAGCCTTTTGTCTTTCCCGTAATAAGTTTTAACCCCTTTATTATCTTCGCTTTATGGCCAAAACAATTTTTCTTCCTGGATTTTCGAGGGAAGAATTGGTTGATGTTCAGGAAATGTGAAAAAGAATATTTCCTTGAATTATAATTATTTTGATTTGCAGTCATATTTTATTTCAAAGATATTTTCCAAGTAAAAAGGGAGGGAGTACCTATTAATATAATGTGGCCATGTATTTCTTTTATTGCTTTTAATTCTTTTTTGGTATTTAAGTAAATCGAATTCTTTTAGTGACTTTTATTCATCACGTTTTACTGAGTTGGTTTACCTTTTAGCCAGAAGTTGACATTTAATCGTGACCTCAAAAATTCTAAAATTATATATATACATACCTAATTGATAATCAACCTGCAGTTATGCAGCTTACAGTCAACTATGTAATTGCTGTATCACTTTTGTTTGAAAACAATTTTCAGTAATGAATGTAGTAAAAGATTAATTAATTAATAAATGTAGCCTTGCTCCCGCCCAGCTGTCATTCATGGATCTTTGACAGTCGTTACGGGTCGTCAGAAGCCCGAAAGTCTGACAACCGACTGGTTGTCAGACTTTCGGGCTTCTGACGACCAAGCTGTACCAAGGGGTATCGTATTACCCAGTAATTCATTCATACACAAATCCTCACACACACTCAAAAATTGTTAGTAATTTAAGTTTAGTTTACCTTAATTTCTTAATTCTATTTGATTAGTAATGGTCCTAAACTTTTGCTTCTTGCTAATTTTAGGTTACCTAGTATATTGTTTCTGAGGGGAAACGGCGCTGTTAGCTGAGATACAGGCTCACGCCTAGTTCAGCTGCGGATGCTCATTCTCTTATTTATTTAAACTGTAAGCCTAATATTTGTAAGAATGTACTGTACCTACCTACTGTTTTTGAGTAAATAAATAAATATTATTATTATTATTAATTGGGTTGTGGAGGTCAGATAGGCAGTCGCTCCATATAAAAGACTGGTATTCAGCTGCATCCAGTTAGACTGGAAGCCGACCCCAACATAGTTGGGAAAAGGCTAGACAGATTGATTGTAGTAAAATTTAAACTTTACTAAAGTTGAAACTATGTAACTGTCACAAAGCTGATTTTTTTTTCGCGACTTCACGTTTGTTCCCATATTAAAAGTTGTTCATATTCATGGGTAGAACACCCAGTGAAAATTTGTCTATATATTTTAATGGGACCTTGTATAATGATATAATTAATGTGTACGAAATATTGTAAAACATTTTTAAAAAACAGTAACGGTGGTGTTTCTGGCCCATTCTTCTCCATAAAAAAACTACCGTAGTTTTTTTTAAAATTAGCAAGAAAATAGAATTATTTCTATATAGATAGAATTAATTCTACTTTCTTGTTATTTTTTTACGTTCAAGAGTGCCTTTTAAAGTGCGTATTTCAAATAAACGATTTGACTCTTGATATTTTTGACAAAGACAAATAGACTTAAGGTTGGACTTATAATTAGCTGCAGTAAAATGTCACTTTTACTGTCATTTCTACTGTCACTTCGTTATAAAATGGAACAGCTTTTATGGAAATTACAGATATGAAGTGTTATTTTACTGCGGCTAATTAAAAGCCGAAGCACAGTCCTTTTATAACGTGCAAGTGATATACAATCTGTGTAAAAAATGCAGTCGTTGGTAAAGTAATAATGAGGTTGACCATAATTGGCAATAATGGTGTATTATTGCATTGAAATAGCCTCCGTGAGAAGTATCTTGTGGCTAACATAATACGACAGCTTTAGCTATTCACATAATTATAATAAAATAGCTTTGGCCAGCGACTTCACCAGCGTGCAGGTCGGAAATTAACCCACGGAATCGTACTATCACGATTAAAAGTTGCCTATGTGAGCCAAATTTCATCCAAATCCTATAAAATGCATAGTATTAACGGGGGGTTATCCGAATTTTCCTGTTTTCAGAATCAATTTTAAATAGTCAAATTAGTGTATTAAGGTCCTGAAAAAAATATATGGCATAGATACATCCTTGCTTCAGGGAAATTAACGGTTCAAAACACGATAAGTTGTAATTTCCTCGATGAAAAAAAAATCCGAAACATGGTCGATTTCAAAACCATTTTCCGTTTCATTTCCTAATTACAGCAAAAAATTATATGAAAATTGCATGTATCATGAGGTAATCGTATTTCGGAGGGAATTTAACGGTTGGATTTTTGAGTTTAATAGATTTTTTTTAAATAAACTCAAAATTAGTCAATTTGGCTAAATCCGCTCGCGCTCAGAGTCCTGCGGGACGTCATGGAGGTTGGACCTGTGTCAAAATTTTTAAAAATTCGCTCTCCCTGCTGTTGTTCAAAAAAATTCAAACAAAAGACGAACACATTAGATATGAAATTGCGACAGCTCAGAAAAAATATCTCGTAATTATAATAGGTTGGGGAAAAAGTTTCTTCGCATTTTTTAAGAAAATTCAAAACCTTTTTTAATATACATTATTTACATTTATCTAAAGTATGTAGGTACCATTTTGTTCGATAACTTTTTGCCATCTTGTAGGTAGGGACATGATCCCATTGCTATAGAAATTTTGGGACTTCTGATCTAAATACCGCGACAAGTGGTTTTGGCAGTCCTCTCGTGATGTTAACCTGACACTGCCTAAAGAATTCTGAAAAGACCGAAACAGGTGGAAATCTGAAGGTGCAAGGTCAGAACTATACGGCGGATGCATTAACACCTCCCAGCCAAACTCTCTTAATTTTTGCTGAGTGGCTAAAGATGTGTGAGGTCTAGCGTTATCATGATGAAAAACCACAACCCTTCTGTTGATTAATTCCGGCCGCTTTCTCTCAACTTCTTGCTTTAATCTCATCAGTTGTTCGCAGTAGAGTTCAGAATCGATGGTCCTGCCTGGTGGTAACAGTTGACCACGACCATTTTCACACGTTTTTGTCGTACGTGATCCACTTTTCATCACCAGTTATCAGCTTCTTCAAAAATGGTTCGGTTTCATTACGTCGTAATAAAGAATCACAAATGAGTACACGGTTCATTAGGTTTCTTTCAGTGAGCTCGTGAGGTACCCAAATATCGAGCTTTTTTGTGTACCCAGTTTTTTTCAAATGCGCCAAAACAGTTTTGTGGTCAATTCCCAGTTCTTCAGCTACGTCGTAGCTACTGATATGCCGATCTTGCTCCACTTTTTCAAAAATGGCATCCATTTTATCCGTAATAGGGCGACCAGAGCGACGTGCATCTTTGACATCAAAATTTCCGGATTGAAAACGCTTAAACCAAATGTGTGCTACTCTCACAGACACTGCACTGGGTCCATAAACATCGCAATTTTTTTTCGTGGCTTGGGTTGCATTATTACCTTTTTTGTAGTAAAATTTTAAAATGTATCGAATTTCTTCATTAGATTCACTCATCTTGACAGTACGAAAAACAAATGAAAATCACACATTTTCCTAATTTGCATTTGGAATTATGTTCTTTAGAATGTAAACTTTCAATGATACCAAAACCAGCCAGATACAAATTGTATAGCCAAAGAGATTTTATTTTAAGTTCATACATACTATAATGCGAAAAGACTTTTTCCCCAACCTAATATTATAGTTTTAATTCATAATATCGTTTTCGAAAATGTGATTATTTATATGTGGTATGATGACGTTTAATTGTCATCTTACGATAGTGTTAAGACACATTGCAATTTATTATCGATAAAATTATAGTCAAGCGCGAGTAGTTTATAATTTTTTATCGTGGTCCTTTATGAAGAAGTTTTAAAACACATTTTTCTAAGATTTTTCATCAGATTCATCCACATTAGTATTTTCACTCTCCATCGAACTGTCCTCACTACTAGTCTACTACCATATCCTACATAAATTACACATAATATAAATACAATGTGTCCGGTTGTCGGTTGGATACTAATAATAATCAACTTTCACTCTGGCAACAACAGTGAAAATTAGAAAAAAATAAAAATGTGCGGTGGGGGACCACCGTCAGGAATTAAGTTCCTTATAACGTATGATTTAAAACACAAACACAAAATTTTCACATCGGCCATCTTGAATTTTCATTTTGACTTCACTACCGGCTTTGGCTCCCTCGAAAACCATAAAAACGACACCCCATGATCAGTTTTGAGTACAAAAAGTCACAGTATACGATAAAATATCGTGTTCTATACATTCGAAAAATAGCGCTTTGTGAACGTAGCCATGGTTAGGCGGTAACCGTATCACTCAGTGCCCATGTTCTAAAGCAAGTTCGTCGATGACGTATCCTATTGTTGGTTTGTAACTTTTAACATATCCCCTCACACGAGCGCGGTGTGAAACGGGCCCGTGAGTCATTTTACCTAATATTGTACGTGGTATGAGTTCTATACCAAGAAAATATTTTTTTATTATTAACGTTGTTCCATCACTATTAAGTAATAATAAAAAAATATTTTCTTGGTATAGAACTTATACCACGTACAATTTTAGGTAAAATGAGATTCACACCGCGCTCGTGTGAGGGGATATTGCCACTTGCACTTTTGTTTAGGTAAATAGTCCTATGGGACGGCAATCCCACATGAGCGGGGCCGGTTAGACAATATACTTGTCGCATCATGGGTGGCCGAGATGCGAAGCATCGTGTCTTCTTCATGATCCGACATAGTTTTTTCGTGGATGTGGGCACTGTCGTGGGTACTCGAACGAAAGATAATTTTAAATCGAACTAACTTTTTTAGATACACTGTAACGGTTTTACAGGAAACAAACACGTGCGTTGGTACTGAGCGTCTGCCAAGACTGTCGGAGTTCAACTGTTCGACCCTCGCTCGCAACACTCCGCTAGTCCCCACTGCATCCCCTCTACCGACGATCGTGCCCAAGCGATAGGACACGCTTGCGTTTCCGGTGACGATATTATTAGTTTACAAAACTAATTGTTAGATGGCGCTGTCCGTTGCACCATGGCGCCATCAGTCCACGACACGGCCATCCCTGACTAGCACCCGTCCTCGGGTGAAGCACCTGTGGACAAAATGTACTCGGAGAGTAAACTAGCTCGGCTATCCTGCCGATAGAAACAGAGGTCGATCTTAATGGTACTTTACTTCTTCTAAATCTAAGTACAATAATCAATTATCATGATTTACAATGCCTTGTTATTAAGGCTTCGTACACAGTGCTCCCTGCACAACATCATTCATTGGAAAAGATCCGATCAGCAAGTTAACAAAGTAATGCTAGCAATTCTGCTATTTTTTATCATACTTCATAAGCAATGCATACTCAACTCATGAAACTCTCATTATAATCTGTGCCCCAACACAGTCTAGAATCGCACCAACGATTCTTTACATATCTGCCACCACATATGCTACAACACATGAGGGGCTCTGTGCACCAACACAGTCAAGAATCGCACCAACGACTCTCAGTAATCTAGCGCAATATGTGCTACAACACATGACGCGCCCTGTGCACCAACACAGACAAGAATCGCACCAACGACTCTAAGTAATCTAGCGCAATATGTGCTACAACACATGAAGCGCTCTGTGCACCAACACAGACAGAAATCGCACCAACGATTTCTTGTAGACCCATCGCCACATGTTACTCATGAGGTGCGGTCCAAAGTTTCGAGTATGAGTGTACAAGCCATTTTTTAATCAGATTTGATTTCACTATCGCTGTCATCACCTATGACATCCAATTCTCGAGGAACTTTTTTCAACCAATTTGCAAATAACATTCAAATTAGGAATTAAAGACTAGGTTAATCTACGAATCGGAACTATCGGATTTTGAGATTACCGAGACCAAGCACAATGATTCCACATTAAATTAAACAAAGAAAATAAAACCTCAGGTATCTCATTCATGGTCAACAACACTCACACACTATTCCCCACGGGAATACAGAGTCAACCCTTGACTCTACGGTCTTTGTTTCTAGGCAAAACCCGACTATACCATCCAGAGCTACCGTCTACTACGATACTCTGGTATAGTCTCCGACCCTCTGAACCGAGAACCTGTTTACACAAACTAAAGTGATGCCAACTCATCATCTTTTTCGTTTACAATCTCAATTGGTACTTGGCCGTCGGGCATCTTACGAAGACGGTCATGAGCGTATTTGTAAGTACGGTTGTTAACTAAGGATTTAAAATGTATCGATCGCCATGTACGAGTAACACAAAAAAAAAATTGAAATTACCCTCTATACTTCACGTCAAGCTTAGTTTGATTACGCTTTTCGTTCTCAATAAGCACGAATTCACCGACAGAAAACCTACACGCTTGCCTTTGTACTATCAAAACGACTTTTATCGTAACGCGACTTCTCAATGCCTTCAGATACTAATCTCATAACGTCATCAAAGATTATAATATCGTCATTGTTGTTAAATGAAATGGACGTGCTACCTTACCTATAAAACGTTCTAATGGACTCAACGGTAACGGATAACGATCTGGCACTGTATTATTATTAACTCGTCGCGCGCTAATTAGCAGACACACCAGAAATCCCATTGCTACCCGCACACACGGCGTGCAATCGACACTTTAAGAGAAGCTCTCTATAATCTTTGCACATACCGTCTAATCTATCATACCTTTTAACTAAAAGGGCTGGACTAGCAAACGGCGAACTACTGGGTCTAATTATCTTAGCTTGCAACAATTCGTTATTCCTATCGCGTATGATTCGACGTTCGTCTGGAGAAAGTCTGTAAGGATGTCTTTGCACTGTACGATTAGAGTCGATCAATCTTATCTCCAACTCACGAGTGTTAACACAGAGTATAATTCTAAGATCACGTCACTACAAGGTCACGTCTTGTATCAAATGGTAATATTGGGAATAATCGAAAATACAAGAATCACTACCCTGAGCCATGTACTATAGTCGTTTGAATCAACCTTTAAAAACACTGCAACCAAAACTGCCAAGCTTACAGAAACCCTCGAGTAAAACCTCTAACGCCACGGCTCTCCAGCCGACCAGCAATCGCATTGCTCTCACACATCCAGCGCATGGATCAGAACTTCTGTACGCATATCCATCAAGTGGATCGCCCGTGTGCATCACCCACTGACTACACACTACGATCTCTCCAGACCACGACCTCCGCCAGAGTTAAACGCGCATCGCGCACCCACGGACTACTTGGGTTCTACGTAATAACTACTGGTACGGTCGAACACAATACGGCCGATAGTATCCCTTACTCGACCTTCTATCACAACTTAAGCTTGCTCATTACTACTGTAATCACTATCTACTTCGACTGGTATATGACCCACTGGCACTATCGTTACACTTCATAAGATCTGTTCTGTGCTGAATACACGTGTTTGACCAACAAGTCGTCAGCAGAGTGACCCTATGTAGAGGCTAACCATCTCAGCTGCGTAAGTACTACCCCTCGCAAAGGGCATGCTGCACATAAAAATCAGACCACATGTACTTCTTACATGCTCCGGCGCAACTACATATGGACACAACACAACACTATCAGACGTCATACTAATGTTAAAACCCTGATTTAAAATCTCACGGCCAATTAAAATAACATTTTTATGACAACTATCCGGTACAACATGAAATAATATCTCTAATCGTAAATCGTTAATCATAACTTCAGATAGAATTTGCAGGGTACTTTGCACACTACCATGACCGATCCCGTTTAAATTGACAATGTTATTTACACGCTTGCCACTTAACTTTGACGCTACACAATCTTTGATTCTAGAGCATTCGGCACCAGAATCGTAATAAAATGGGTGTGACTCACCGGTATTCATCAGCACGCCGCTGGGATTGCTGACATGGCAAATGTCAACGCGTCGCTCACTGCTCACCGCTGCTGCAGGCGCTGCCCCGGAACCGCTTGAGCCACCTGCCGCGCCGGTGCTTCCGCCATTACTTCGAGGACATTTCGTAGCGAAATGACCAGCGTTGCCGCATCGGAAACAGATTATATCCGACCGCTGCTTTGATCCCGCAGAACTTGATGCGGAAGTGGTAGCACTGGTTGCCTTGCCTTTCACCTCACCTCTTGATCGGCAGTCAGACGCTCGGTGACCTGCTTTACCGCAGTTGTGACATGTTAGCGTTGTAGACTGAAACTTCGATCGCTTGAACTCTGGAATGGCGTCAGTCGAGTTATCCGTTGACGCTTTCCTTTTCAAAAACGAGAACGCTTGAAGTTCGCACTGCAGCTTGTTTCTGTTGCTGACTTCGGTGGTAAATGCCAGCCTCTGTATACGCCCATCGAATTGTGCCATATGAGCAAGCACCGTGGATATGGCTATCTGCTCAGCGCTCATATTTTGCCAGCGTGATGTGAGCGTAGACAACAATCGGGCGGCGTACGCAGCATAGCATTCACCTTCCTTAGGCTTGCTACTCATCATCTTGACTAGAGTAGCTGATGGTGTATCCACGCAATCGTAACGGGATAGAAACAGGCTTTTGAAGTCACGCCATGTCATACCCGCAAACGATACTTGCGCAAGCCAACGTGACGCACTTCCTTTCAGAGCCTTGCTTAAAGTGATGATCAGAGCACTTCCTTGGAGCGGTACTTCCGATAAGCACAGATCCGCTGTAGTACACCAGGCACGTGCGTCTACATCCGGCTTATCCGGGTGAAATTCAGGCAAAGAAATATGCTTGGTACCTGCCGGGCCCTTGATGGCTTCTATCAGGGACATCATATTCTGATTTTGAGCAGCCAGCAGCGTACGAAGTAAATTCTCGTCGCACCGTGACGTCATCGCTCCATTCTCCGTATTTTCTTCAGCTCGAGTGCATCCCAGTTCTGATGTCGCATCATGGGTGGCCGAGATGCGAAGCATCGTGTCTTCTTCATGATCCGACATAGTTTTTTCGTGGATGTGGGCACTGTCGTGGGTACTCGAACGAAAGATAATTTTAAATCGAACTAACTTTTTTAGATACACTGTAACGGTTTTACAGGAAACAAACACGTGCGTTGGTACTGAGCGTCTGCCAAGACTGTCGGAGTTCAACTGTTCGACCCTCGCTCGCAACACTCCGCTAGTCCCCACTGCATCCCCTCTACCGACGATCGTGCCCAAGCGATAGGACACGCTTGCGTTTCCGGTGACGATATTATTAGTTTACAAAACTAATTGTTAGATGGCGCTGTCCGTTGCACCATGGCGCCATCAGTCCACGACATACTAAATTAATTTTGATGTCTTAGAATAGTAGATTCGATAAATTATAGCTGTAGCAGTAGGTACATCCCTTGATAATAAAGTACGGCAATTGTTCCTTCATATGTAGTTGTCAATAATTACTGATCTTCATGAGCAGTGGTCAACATCAAAAATAAAAGAATATGTTTGCAGCATAAGCATAACAGTACGACCATTTTTAGCCCATTCTAAAAAAAAAATTTTTTTTATTCAGTCACTAAAGGGGTTATTGGGGATGCAAGTTAGACACACAATATACTAAAACAACAGCCACATTTTATAAAATTTTCCTTTACAGTACGTTTGTAGTTGTGGTCTCTCTCAGCAGCCAAAATACACACAGAGTTAGGACTGGTGACGCGGGAGCAAGCGACCGACGACGAAGCAGCTTGTCCTGAGGTCGAAACACGAATACACCGAGTGATTCATACAAATTATTTCTGACGAACCCGGCTATCGCTAAAAAATATAACAGTAGATTGTACACACGGGATTTCTCATTAACTGTCAGCTAACCATTAATATTTATTTTTATTATAGATATAGATGGTATAAGAGGCCTAAACTTCATGTTTTCTGTGAACGTTATGCGAACTATCAAATAACAGTAGGTATATAACAAAATAAAAAAAAAGGATCGAAAAAAATATAGCAGTTGAGAATCAAACTTTTAACCACGGGTTTGCAAAGCAGTCGTCGAGCCGTTAAGCTATTTGGTTTGATGAAAGTTTACTAAAATAGCCGTTTAAAGGTTCAATCTGTAACTATCTGCTATATTCGTTTCCTACTCAGCCCAATGAAGTAATGGAATAATTCGCTTTTACATTGTGTTTTAATGTCACTTATATCATCGTAGACAACGACCGATACCGATTATCAGCATTCTCCTGCCCTTATCCCAATTTTTTTTGGGGTCGATGCAACTTGTTTTTATCTTCCATACCTATCTTCTTTTCTCTATTAGTCGTCATCTCGATAGTCATTCCCTTTCTAGCCACATCATCTTTCACACAGATCATCCATCGTTTCTTTGGTATTCCCTTACTCGTATAGTCATCCAGATTCATAATCAAAACATTCCAGACGACATTTTCTGCATTTCTCCGCATCACATACCCATACCATGATAACAGATTTCCACACACACCGATACCGATATCGGCACGATATCTATCGGCGAAGACAGTGCGGGGTGAGAGTAGCGGGCATTCTTTCAATTGAGCAAACTTTTTCAAACTGCCGCCGACTTAGTAGTGTGGTTGTTTGTCGTGTCGCGATGGTCATCGATATTCACCAATATCATGGGGCTGATAATAATTGTACCTAATGTGACGAACTCTCACAATTCAGATTCAGGTGTATAATAAAACTGCTTGCTTCGTAACAACGATTATACACTTCTGGACACATCTATTGGCCCACCTTAGAGTTTAGGTTTCGATGGCCCCTACCGAAATATGATTGCTAGATTGAACAAAAACTGTTGATGCAGTTTTAAACCGGATACATTTTACCATCTTTTTCGATCGTATTGTTTTAAATTTGAATTCAGAATACCATACGACATGGAGCTACGCCTAACAAGTCGGATAACCGCCTTGTTAAAGGCAATTGATTTTTGAATAAAAAACATGTTTTATCAAATAAAGGTTTAATTTAATAACGCGTGTTGCCTCCATGGGCATCTACCACAGCTCTCATACGATTAGGCATAGAGTTTATCAACCGCTCTATGAAATTTTGAGGGATCATCTCCCATTCCTCTTCTATGGCAGTTTTCAACTCCTGCATCGTCTGGGCAACTGGCTGACGAGCCCTAACACGTCTTTTTAGCTCGTCCCACATGTGCTCAATGGGGTTCATGTCTGGGCTTCTGGCTGGCCAGTCCATAACTGTGATGTTCACATCCCGAAGATATTCCCTGACGATGCCGGCCGCATGGGCTCTTGCATTATCATGCATAAAAAGGAAATTTGGGCCCACATAGTCCGCGCATGGTATCACGTGAGGTTCTAAGCACTCACAAATGTACCTTTCAGCATTTAATGTTGGCAGCCGTGGTCCTGTAACAACCTCAAGTTGAGTTTTGTCGCTCGCGGATATACCGCCCCAGACAGTCCATGAGCCACCGCCATAAGCAACCCTCTCTTCAAAGCAGCATTGTGCGAAACGCTCTCCCTTACGTCGGTAGACCTTCTTCCTTCCATCATTGCCATGTAACACAATTTTAGACTCATCAGAAAAGAGTACACGGCTCCAATCTTGCTGTGTCCAATTTAAATGACTGCGTGCGAAATGAAGGCGCGCTGTTCGGTGGGCTCGCGTTAGTTTGGGGCCATTAGCTGGCTTGTGTGGTACCATATCGCGTTCTTTTAACCTTCTCCGAACAGTTCGAGCGCTCACAGATACTCCGTGGAAGTCGCGAAGTTGGTTTTGTATCTCAATGGAGGTAAGGTGACGATTTCTCAAGCTGGTCGTCACGATGAATCGATCCTGCCTTTCAGTTGTGACCCGAGATCGTGGCCTTCCTTGGCGACGAACAAAGCCGCCAGTCTCTAGGTACCTCCGATGAACATTTCGGACCGCAGATCGACTTAAATTAAGTTGAGCACTCACGTTTCTTTGGCTGTGTCCGGCCTGAATAAGTGCCACAGCTTGGGCGGTGACTTCAGGTGAAATATCCATAGATTATTGATAGAACCTCACCTTAATGTTAAGAATAAGTAATGTTTGTTGCAAAACCAAAGATATCAATCACTTTTTCAAGAATTAAATCCAAGTAAACCAATAAAACCAAGTTTTCTTAGTATTCGATTGTTTGATATCAACAAACAGGCTCCAAATTGTCTTTTGTTTCTTTAAATTCTGTGTTCGAAATTCAAAAAAAGACTATTGAATGAAATTGTGAATGTGCCAGGATCAAAACTGCATAAAAACATTTTGCTCGACCTAATATAAAATTTTAGCTAGGACCAAACGAAACTGAAAATACAAGGTGGGCCAAAAGATGTGTCCAGAAGTGTATTATTCCAATCAATCACTCTGCTTATATTCTTACACAACTTTACTATAAAATAAATAACTAATGCACAGCGATTAACACACTGATAATATTAAAACGTCTGCCTCGGTCGAGGTAGCCGATCCGAATGTCCCACTTTTTTTAAAAATCCCTGACCACGTGCATTTCGTTCCGGACTGAACGAAATGAATGTATCAATCTGTTCGTTCTTCATAGACTAACAAAAGTGATGGCATTTTGAATCGACTAACGTACTAATACCGATTAAGACAAATCGAATAAGGTATTGTAAATTGAATATGAATATTGATAAAAAATAACTGACAAATTTGTAGAATAATATTAAATGATCATAAATTCATTACATTCGGCCGTCCGACTACGTGCGATCTCCTGACGCACGGTATATAATCATGTAGGATAAAGGTATACTAACAAAATTATAAAGTTTCATGTGAATCAACTGTAAACTAAACATATCTCATATATTTTATATCTATTAATAATTCATTACATTCGGCTATTATTTGGACTCAGGTTGACTTTGTGGCAGTTCATTGTCACTTTTTTTACTTTCGCTGTCAGATTTTGTTCGGACAAATTAATATTGTTCCATGGTCGAATCCTGTCTACTGCTACCACACTATCGAATTTATTCTTGCGTTTACTAAAACCAGGTATTTCGATAATTTTATACCTATCATTGCCCAAAACATCTGCTATTTTGAAGGGGCCTATAAACTTTGACATCAACTTAGTACTATTACCTTTATTATTAAAGTTAGTTCTAGTTATTTTAATTAAATCCCCTTCCTTATAAGTTGGGGCAGGAACTCTATTTTGATCGTAGTTTTGTTTTTGTTTAATCTGACTAGATTCGATATTTGTACGAACTTCTTGCCTTACTTCTGTAAAATTAGGATTGGGCTTATTAATTACATCTATCATATTACTTAGGCCATCTTTCAATCTGGTTCCAAATAATGCTTCAGTAGCTGTTTTCTGAGTGGTGGAATTTGTGGCATTATTTATACCCCACTGGATTTTGCCTAGATACATGTCCCAGTTCCGTTCATCCTCACCGTCAGAATATTTTGCAAGTGAACTTAATATCGTTTGGTTTTATCTTTCGGCTTGGCCGTTGGCTCTAGGACATGCAAAAGCATTCAAAACATGTTTAATACCATGAGTATCGCAAAAGGATTTAAAAGTTGCTGAAGTAAAAGAGGTACCTCGGTCCGATAATAATATCCTCCTCTCTTCCTTTTCCCGAATAATCGGGATGGTAAACCAAAGTCATAAAAATATTTAATAATACCTTAACAGTAGTTTTAGTTTTTGTATCCTTAACATCTCTTACAAACAAATATTTGGTAAATCCATCCACTATGGTGAGAATGTAAACATTGCCGTTCTTACTTTTGACAAATGGACCCAAGTGGTCAATGTGAATGGTGTGGAACGGAATGCTTACTTTCTCTATCGGGTACAACTGACCATTCTTATGTCATGCCGTATTATCCTTATTGTAGGCGCACTTAATACAAGACTTTACATACTTTCTAACAAATCTACGTAACTTAGGAAACCAGAAAACATATTGAATTCTCACGGTTGTCTTTGATACACCTAAATGACCAGCGTCATCGCGGTTAGATTTACATACTTGCCATTGAGCATTGCGAGGGATTACTAAACAAAGCTTATCATCAACACTCCTATACACTCTACTATTCTTAACTACATATTTATTTATAATTTCTTTAGCTTCTGCATCTGACTCAGGCTTAAGAATTTTATATATTCGAGATATATCAGGATCTGTCACTTGTAAAGTCAAGAGCCAGTTATCAGTTTCGATATTATAGACTGTGACTGTAGAATTATCAATATCATTGGGTGTTAATTTTGTGTTACGGCTCAGTGCGTCTACATGAGCCATACGGATGCCTGGACGGTACTCTATGCTAAAATTGAATTCGCTTATTAAAAGCCACCACCTAGCTATTCGGGGTACTATGTCGCGTTTAGTTAATGTAGTTCGAAGGGCGTTACAGTCTGTCACAATTTTGAACTCTATCCCCAGCAAATATACTCTAAATTTCTTTAACGAACATACAATTGCAAGGGTCTCGATTTCATAAGAATGCAAGTGGCGCTCCTCGGGAGTGGTTTGCCGGCTAAAATAAGCTATTGGTTTGAGAGCGCGCGGCTCCGGCTGCCATTGCATCAATATCCCACCCACGCCTAAAGAACTTGCATCCGTATGCAACTCAGTTTCAAAATTAGGGTTGTATAACGCTCAAATTGGTCGGTCAATTAACTTGTCTTTTAGGGTAGTAAACGAATGGGATTCTGCATCTGTCCATTTAAAAACATAGCCCTTTTTGAGTAAGTTTGTTAGAGGCCTAGCTATTTCCCCGAAACTTTTGATAAATTTTCTAAAATATCCTGCTAGTCTCAAAAACTGACGGACTTCGTGTACGTTTTGGGGAACAGGAAACTCTTTGACAGCTAAAATCTTATTTTCGTTAGGGCGTATGCCTTCAGCAGAAATCTCATAGCCTAAATAGTCAAGGGAATTATTGAAAAAACGGCATTTAGATAATTTTATAGTAAGCCTATTCTGACGCAACAACTTCAAAACATTCCCAACCTCTCAAATCCTTCCTAACCTGACCTCTTTCCGAAAAAGATAATCTGTACGGTCGGTAAACTACGGGTTTATTATCTAATAAGTCTATTTTCATTTCAGTTGAGTTCACACAACCAATCTCTCCAAGATTGAATGCAAAGCAATCGCGATAACTGAGTAAAAGTGAATGAAGTCTATCTAATGTCTCTTTGTCAATTTGGGGATCAACTTTTATGTCGGATATTAGCAAAGGCTCATATTCCGAATTATCTTTCGTTACTCTATTTGTATAGGTGGTACTTCTCTCAACAAAACAAGTTCCTTTAGCAATAGGACATTTCCTGGATAATGCAAGGTTTTGACCAAATAAATTAGTCACAGGCAAGTAACACTTCCCATCAACAACCCTATAAACCCCTTGGTGCAAATAATGCTCTTTCTTAGGCTCACAATTGCAGTAACCTTCAATATAAATATCTCCACTGAAGCCAACGTCGGACGTGGTAACTTCAACTAATCCTGACAATTTAATATCGGTATCATTATCACAGTTTAACTTTAAACGCTTCACCAGCTGTATTATGGTATCGGTATCGGGACTCTGGTAAAATGTTAACTGATGACTATTCTTAAATACTGTTACGCAGGGAAGTTCAGTAACATTTTGACCTATAAGTAAAGCTGTCTGAAGGAACTGTTCGCTAACTACTAATACCTCTACATTAACCTCAACTTCATCTAATTTCAGATCAACATTGCTTCTATATACTGGAAAAACTTTAGAGTTCCCGAATCCTTTGATTACTGGTAACTCTGTTAAATCTTTAGTTAAATTCAGACTTTGAGCATCAGATTCTCTAATTAAACTACATTCGCTGCCAAAATCAATAAAAGCAACTAAAGATTTATCGTTTACCGTAACGGTTTTGTAAAATTTGTCGCTGTTGTTATTGAAGGTAGATATAGTCAAAATTTTTCGATCCTGGATATCTGCCTGTTTGGGTTCGTTTCGTAAGATTAAAGGCTCCAGTTTACAATTATCATTATTGTGGCCTACCCGTTGGCATTTTAAACATTTAATAAGGGGTTTGGGGCATCGAAAGTAAGGGTGTCCCCTCAAGCGGCAATTGAAACAAATGACCGAACTTTCGCTTGAGGGCGTTGCAGCAGTGTTACCTGGTCGAACATTATCGTTACGTTTCCTATTGACTGTATTATTTTCTAATATGGGGTGCTGAGAGCTTAGAAAATTCAATAAGTCTTCTGGTACACGAACAGTCAGTGCCTGTGCACTGCTTCTAATTGATTTATCTAGTATCCCGTGGATAATACAATCGACGGCCTTTTTACCTCTTATTTCACATCGGTTTAACAACGTTAACTTATCGTAGAAGTACTCGCGCAAACTTTCGCTACTACGAGTAGTGCGAGCTAACATTTCCTCGAGCAGCCGACCATAATTTTGCTCATTCGGGAAAGCTCTTATGAGTTTGTCCTGCCACTCTGACCAACTGAAAACAACGCTAGGGAGGGCTTCAAACCACTTCTTTGCCATGCCAGAAAGCTTTTGTAGAGCAAAATGTATGGTCTGCTTCTCGTTCCATTCATAGATTACGGCACATTCGTTTACTTTCCTAACCCAACAGTCAATATTCTGAGTTTTACTTGACGGATCAAATTCCGGTATTACATTGTTGAGAAGATTGTTATTTAAATTATTTGTCTTGCTCTTATGTTCTTGAAGGGTATTAAACATATCAAGTACCTCTTTAGTAGACCAATTGCCTCTCTCCTTGGATCTTCTCTTACTCGAACTCCGTGAACGACGGGGTGACTCACTGCTGGATGAGGAGGAGCTGGACGACTGCTTACGTCTCTTCTTTGATCGCTTTTTGGCTCTCTTCGACTTAACTGCTGCTTTGGAGGAGGATCGTTTACGTTTTCTTTTTTGCTCAACTTTGCAAGTAGGCGAGCCTTCAGGAGTCATCGCTTCGTCAGAATTCATACCTCAAAAGAAAAAATATTGTATTTATGTCAGTATTTCAATTTATTGTTTAAGCGTGTTAAAACATTCTGTAGGCATAATTAGCTTCTTATTAAAGCACACATGACTCAATAGGCATACATAGCCTCTAGTAGCCAAAGTACAATTGGCTTCCTATTGTAGGCACACATAACCTCTAACAACTAAGCACACATGGCTCAATAGGCATACATAGCCTCTAGTAGCTAAAGCACACTTGGCTTCCTGTTGTAGGCACACATAACCTCTAATAGCTAAGCACACATGGCTCAATAGGCATACATAGCCTCTAGTAGCTAAAGCACACTTGGCTTCCTATTGTAGGCACACATAACCTCTAACAACTAAGCGCACATGGTTCAATAGGCATACATAGCCTCTAGTAACTAAAGCACACTTGGCTTCCTGTTGTAGGCACACATAACCTCTAACAACTAAGCGCACATGGTTCAATAGGCATACATAGCCTCTAGTAACTAAAGCACACTTGGCTTCCTATTGTAGGCACACATAACCTCTAACAACTAAGTTCACATGGTTCAATAGGCATACATAGCCTCTAGTAACTAAAGCACACTTGGCTTCCTATTGTAGGCACACATAACCTGTAACAACTAAGCACACATGGCTCAATAGGCATACATAGCCTTTTGTAACTAAAGCACACTTGTATGTACCTTAGATTGGGTCCTGATCCCACTTCTGAACTGTGACGAACTCTCACAATTCAGATTCAGGTGTATAATAAAACTGCTTGCTTCGTAACAACGATTATATTATTCCAATCAATCACTCTGCTTATATTCTTACACAACTTTACTATAAAATAAATAACTAATGCACAGCGATTAACACACTGATAATATTAAAACGTCTGCCTCGGTCGAGGTAGCCGATCCGAATGTCCCACTTTTTTTAAAAATCCCTGACCACGTGCATTTCGTTCCGGACTGAACGAAATGAATGTATCAATCTGTTCGTTCTTCATAGACTAACAAAAGTTATGGCATTTTGAATCGACTAACGTACTAATACCGATTAAGACAAATCGAAGGTATTGTAAATTGAATATGAATATTGGTAAAAAATAACTGACAAATTTGTAGAATAATATTAAATGATCATAAATTCATTACACTATTGTTATCGAATCGTGTTGGTATAGTTATCTGATAATGTGAAAACAAAACGACATTTTATGTAATAATCTTAGTTCACTCCACCGTAGACACCATAAAATGTAAACCTAAGGAAAAAAAAATCGACCTAAGAAAAACTAATTAAGTTGATCAACTGCAAATATTTTACACTGTAGCATAGATTTTCCGCGAAATCGTCGGCAGCGCGTCGTAAATAAACACGTCGCGCTACATTTGGGGGAGGCGGAGGTAGCGTTTTAAAGGCCGACAGGCCCGAACAACCTAGCCTTAATGATTGAAATACTATCGTGTATTCATGCAAGCCTAGTACCTTAATACATTTGGGACTGAAGAAATACGTTTAGAGCTGAAGTCACGAGACATAATATTTTATTAAAATGTAGGTATGGTTGCAATCAACTTTGTATGCAAAAACACCTGTTTTTACAATAAATATTTTTGCTTTAATAATGTTATGTTTTGCATATTATACTTAGTATACTTGCATACTGAAATTATTTATTTATTTACCCTAGTTAGGTCGGTATTTGTTTAAGTTAAGTTACTCACTCTTAGACTGTTTTTTTAGAAATGTTGACGCTTCATACCTCTGAGGTCAAGGACATTTTCAAAGTCAATAACCCTGAGATCAAAATCAGCGATTTTTCTAAGGTCACTGACCTTTAGCTAAAGGTCAATGACCTTTAGCTAAAGGTCATTGACCTTGACGCCAAGGCTAATCCATTACTAATCCATTGCTTCATAAGTTGGAAAAATATGTCTGCGTGATAACGTAAATCACGCGATGAATATTTTTGAACTTTCAAAATTAATCCTATTCCGATTGATCGTGTGTTACGCAATTGCCCCGCTGTTTCCGTCCGTCGCTCCGCAAGTCACTTCGGGTTCACACGTGGCATGCTCGTGGGGTAACTTCTTTCTTTTTTTTTTCCCACAGTCGCTTTCACAAGACCAAGACGCGTGTCGCTTGAGCGTGCAGCTTGAGGCCACGGGTAAGGCTTAACGCAGACCAAGAGGAGTCAGATAATTTACTAATGACATTGAATAATAAATATTGTTGATAAAGATCAAAGTTGTACCATCATCGATGTAGAAATTGAACACTACTCGACTTCGTTTGCATCACTGATTAGAAGGTCGTCTTCTTCATTTGCACTTTATAACACTGATCATAAAGTTTAATATTCAAAGTCAAAAGTCATCAAACAATATTTTGCTGTGTGACCATCTCGGTTTGTACGGATCTTTAGGGTTTCATGATCGCCTGGCTTTGAATCGCAATTTACACAATAACATTAAAACTCGTTTAGTAACCGAAGGTCGAACAGTCACTTTGAGGAACACAACAACAACAATCCTTTTGTAAACACTAGTTTTGTGTTTACCGACTAGAGCAGCAGCACATTATTCAGGTTTTATTTGATAAAAAAATTGTTCTGGTTTTATCTAATATTCCTGTTAATCCTTTGAAATAAATAAATATTCAAAACAAATACTAGTGTTGTGTAGTGTAATTTAATTAATTTAAAATCGTTTTATGTGCGTCTTCTTTAAGAATAATACTTGAACTTGTTTATTTTAAAAGTAAGCTATTTCAATTCTTTGCGTTTCATTCGTTGTTCGTGCATCTTTCAAGTTGGTTAATTGCAGTGGAAAACATTTGTGAAAAATGTTTATGTAAGTAACTTTATTGCATCCTTTTAATTACGATATTTCGTGTTTAAATTATTAATAAATAAAATAATAATAATAATTAATAATTCTAATAATAAAAAAAAAATAATAAAAAAATAATAATAATAAATAATTTTAATAATTCTTTTAATATTTAAAACCGGTTTGTTCCCACTCCTTTCAAATGTTTTTATTGGTTACCAATCCGTCGTTGGCACAGGCGTTATGCTATTACGATGCACGATAACATCTGCCTCAAGGCTTTATCTCGATTGGTTGGAGAGGCGCCACGGCGTCCTCACCTTCCGCCTGACGCAGGTCCTCACCGGACACGGTTGTTTCGGGAGGTTCCTGTTTTGGATAAGGCGGGAGGAAACGCCCGGGTGTCACCATTGTGTGGATCGCCCGGAGGACACAGTGGAGCATACTGTGAAGGTCTGCCCGGCTTGGGCGGAGCACCGCAGTGTTCTCGCAGAGGCGACCGGCGGCGGCGCTCAATCGCGTCCAAACCTGGTCCAGGACATGATGCGGAGCGAGAGTGCATGGGAGGCCGTTACCTCCTTCTGCGAAGCAGTAATGCTCGCGAAGGAGGAGGCGGAACGCGTGAGGGAGAGGCAACAGTCGCGCCCTCGCGACCGTAGCCGCCGCAGAAGACGCCCTGGGCGGCGGGAATCTATTGCCGATTCCCGGCCACCGAAGGCGCGGGCTTGCGGACGACGAGTAATGGGCAGCTCGCCGTCCGGTAAGGACCAGGGCCGGGTCAACGGCGCGTTGTATTCCACGCGCGCCTCAAAGAGATTTCAGCTGTGACGGGGTCCAATAGGGCCGATGCCGCCGGGGTCGCGGGTAGTTCAAAAGAGATACCGTGGCCCTGGCACGGGCAATTGAAGGAACACGGGTGGGTTTTAGTCAGTAAAACTCTGACACGCTCTCCCGCTCCGTCCAGAGCGGAAGAAGTCATTTGACGATTTCCCATCCACAAAAAAAAAGGCTTTATCTCGATATCATTAAAAGATTAGGTTGATCACAGATTTTGTATAAAGGTAACCCATAACTATTAAAGAGGTTTTCTTATGATTTACTAGCTCTTGACTGCGGCTTCACCCGCGTATTTACAATTTTAGTAGGTAGGAATGAATAGGCTTGCGTTTGGTCACTATCTTACCTGATAGTAAGCGATAATACGGGCGACGATGGAACACGACTGCCTAGAAACTAACTAGCGTTATTTTTAGGGTTCTGTACCTCAGAAGGAAAAAACGGAACCCTTATAGCATCACTTCGTTGTCCGTCTGTCTGTCCGTCTGTCTATCTGTCAAGGCCCTTTTTCTCAGGAACGCGTGGAGGTATCTATCAAATACGTAAGTACGAGTATATGGTCCCTCGGCGCTCTAAAAAAATCAACCTTCTAAGTCAACGCAATAAAAAAATACGACCATTTATGTGACAAATTCTGATACTCGCAAATAAATCAAAACCTATAGGGTACTTCTCGTTGACCTAGAATCATGTTTGGCAAGAAGCAAGGTCTCACAGCACAAGTAAAGGAAAAAGTCCGAAAATGGTTAATTTGTAGTTTTATAACATATTTTTTTTCGCGATTACAAACTTACATTTGCAGTTGGAGGATTGATCGTGACTTATATCGATGTATGGGAGAACATGTTTTCCAACTACAATAAGTTACGTTTGTTTTTAGGATAAACTCTTTTCAACTACGGAACCCATCATTGTGCGTGGTCCGACACGCACGTGGCCGGTTTTTTTTTAACTTATTTTGCCTGTTTTTACTCTTCAGCCTCAACAATGCATCATGTCAGATGCCCACGACGGGAGCTGGTCCTCAAATGTTCGCTGCCACGCTGCAGTACTTTGCAGCAGCCCAGTGCCTTCTCAATCATGGGACCGTACCTGAATCTAATATTGCAAGTAAGTTTCACATAATTTCTTAGACTACCACACAAAATGTTTGTAACGATAAAGAATTCGACCGATGAATTACTAGCGCCATAACAGTAGCATTGCTGTGTTCTGGTTTAACTAAATGGGTAAGCCGCTAAGATTATCTAAAAGTAACTTTTCATATTTCATCTCTAAGGTCGGCAATCCCCTTGGTATTGGTGGTGGTGTTCAAATAAAACCGGCCAAGTGCGTGTCCGACCAAGCACAATAAAGGGTTCCGTCGTTGAAAAGAATTGATCCCTAAAACAAACTTAACATTGTAATCCCAAAAAAATATTTTGTTATGTGATAAAATTACAAATTAACAATTTTCAAACTTTTTCCTTTACTTTTGCTGTTTTAATTTTTTAGAACTCTAAGGAATCATAGACCTACGTATTCAATATTAATTTCAGTTTGATATTTCTACGCGTTCCTGAAAAAAAGGGTCTTTACTGACTGACAGATAGACAACGAAGTGATGCTATAAGAGTTCCGTTTCTTCCTTTTGATGTACGGAACCCTAAAAACAACCACTTCCAATCTAAACGTTCTGATTGACCATCACACTAATATTATAAATGCGAAAGTTTGTGAGTGTGTGTGTGTCTTTGTTTGTATGTTTGTTACTTCTTCACGCTCAAACGACTTGACCGGTTTGGATGAAATTTGGTATGTAGATCGCTTATATCCTGGTTATCACACGCTACTTTTTATCCCGGTCAATACGGGTGAAACCGCGGGGCGCAACTAGTACTAAATAAATATCATGATCTTGTTAATACCAAATAACTAAGGCGAAGTACTTTAGTTATTCGGTATTAAGAACATGATATCATCATCATTAGCATCATTTTTAATACAGTAAGATATTTTATACATACGTACATTTGTTTTTCAGATTTCCAAAGTTTCGACTTCATAATAATTGGCGGCGGAACAGCAGGGAGTGTGGTCGCGAAACGACTTAGTGAAGTTAAAGGGTGGAAAATATTGCTCATAGAGGCCGGAGGAGACCCGCCTGTTGAGTCTTATGTAAGTACCAAACAGGACATAGGTCGTAGGACATGGGCCGTCGCCGATATAGGTACCTACTGTGTTACTTTACAAATATCCTAATACACTAAAGATTTATTTGTTCAGCAAATACAATCTGCACCCTAATTGCGAGACACACTATCAATCGGAATCTGAATCATTTTGAAGCAAATTGCTAATTCATTGCTTCATAATTATGTTTGAAAAATGTATCTGCTCGACATCGTAAATAACGCAATGAATGTTGATGAACTGTCAAAATGAAACCGATTTTGATTGATAGTGTGTCACGCAATTAGGGTGTTGATCTTATCAGACTTTTTCGACCTTATGATTTTTTTTATTGAAAAGGTCATCATAATTAATTAACATTCATACATTTATTCATTTAATAATAAAATCCAAGCGACAAGTCATGTTTCTACAACTTTGCTTGTAAATCGTGTTATAACACTATGGTTACTCCAAAATTTTCAGATACCAGGCCTAGACCACACTATGACTAACAGTGAATTCAACTGGAAATCTGTATCAACGAACAATGGAGAGATAGATCAGGGGATTGTTAACGGCTCCATAAAGCTGTCGAGGGGCAAAATGTTCGGAGGAAGCAGCAGTCTCAACGGAATGCACTATATTCGGGGACACAACCAGGATTTTCAAAAATGGTTCGATGCTGGCAATGTAGACTGGAATCTTAATGACGTACGTCGATGTTTTAAGAGAGCTGAGAGTCTTCAAAACAAGAAATTATTGAAACATTCTACTATTAGCAAGTATTATGGCAAGGACGGACCAATAGTTATTAATAGATTCAACAGCACTAAAAGAGATACAACTAACGGAATCTTGAAGGCGTGGCATGAAATTGGAATCAAGTATGTTCCTGACTTGAATGTAGCTGGTCTTACGGGTGCTGGCATTGTAACAGCAACAGCTGCGAATGGAGTGAGACAAAGTTCTAACACTGGATATCTAGAGCCAATCAAAAACAGATGGAACATGAAAATACTTAAAAATGCTTTCGTAAGGAAGATATTGATAACAGAGGATTCAAAACTAGCTTTTGGTGTTGAAGTAGAAAAAGATGGGAGAATTCTGACTTTTTACTCGTCACATGAAGTTATTTTAAGTGCTGGAGCGGTGAATACACCACAACTCCTAATGTTGTCAGGAATTGGTCCTGAAGCGCATCTTGGTTCTAAAAATGTTACATGTTTAGTTAATTCTCCAATGGTAGGACAAAACTTGCAGGATCATTTCTCAGTTCCAATAACTGTATATGGTGACGAACCAGAGAAAATGACAACAAAGGAAAGTCAACGTGATGTCGTGAATTATATTTTCGATCGTACAGGAAGCTTAGCCGAAAGTAGTATCTACACGGATATAACAGCATTCTATTCCACCCAGAATGTTTTATCTCATCCAGAATTTCAACTGTATCTCTCAATAATACCGAAGAACACTTTTGACTTAAAGCAATTCTTGAAATCACATTATAGATACAAAGATTCAATTGTGGGCTCCATTGCACAGTTAATCAAAAATCATTCTCTATATTTCTTTGCCTTCAGCCTTTTGCATCCATTTTCAAGAGGAAATGTCTCCTTAAGTACAAATAACCCTGAAGATGCTCCGCTTATTTTCACAAATTACTTCAATGACCCAAGAGATCTGAAAGCAGCAGTTCAAGGAATTAAGTTGGCGTCAAAAGTTGCTAAGACCACATTTTTCAAGAATATATGAGGATTAGATGATGATGATGAGGATTATGAGGATTTTATTTGGGAAGAATAAACTGGCCAGCTTGCGATAGTTTTGAATTAGATAGTGACAAATACTGGGAATGTGTTTGTACTAATATAGTTACTTCGAAGAGTGATCTTGTAGGTACTTGTAAGATGGGACCTAATCCGATGACGTCAGTCGTGAATAGTAGATTAAAGGTCCATGGGGTAACGCACCTAAGAGTGGCAGATGCAAGTGTGATGCCAGAAATAACTAGTGGTAATATAAATGCACCTAGTATTATGATAGCAGAGAGAGGGGCAGAGTTCATAAAAGAAGAATATAACAATTATTGAAAATATATTTAGTCGATAACCTTTTTTGGAAAAGATATTGTAAATGCTATTTTGAAGATATAGTTTTTATTTTAAGATGCTACATTGCACCGGATGTTTAAGTAAAATAAAAGCAGTGCCCATGAACAGAATAATTTTAAGATTTTTTTTATTTTTAATGGTAAAGAATGCGATATTCATCTTTAAAAAAGAATTGAAAGAAACATTATACTTTTTAAGAGTTTATAACACGGGGCTAATTACAAAATTACAATTAGGTAGGTAAAAAGGAAAACATTTTGATACGAAAATAAATTTTGTAAAGATTGTTAAAGTTTTTTCTTTAAATTCCTGGAACATTGTTACGATAATGAAGTACGTACAATGAATAATTTTGAACTTCCACCTTCGGAGCGAAAGGCTAAAAACAACTTTTATTATTTCCTATTATTTTTTGGGTTTTTATTTTTGTCTAACAAAAGCATGAAGTACGTACTACAACTCTTTGTTTGAGGAACCCTTAGAATAGCGGTTTTATTTTGGGAATTTATGAATAAAGGTAATTTCATACTTTTCAGAACTTTTTCGTAACAACGATAATAATAATACTGATAGAAAGTCTTGGTCTGGCCCAATTCATTTATAACCATGTATCAAATTTTTCGATTTGTATGTATATGTTGGTTTATAATAACGTTTAAAGAACAAAATGCAATCAATAGCACATTGAATATTTATGCATTATCATCGTATCAGGCTCGTTGGTAAGTAATAACATCCGCACGGGTCGATCGATCAGGTCAAGCTACGCTTTCCACGGCCGGTCCATGGATGGGTGACCATCTTTACGTACAATACCGAGATCCCTCTATGCCTCGGAAAGCACGACCGTTGGTCCCTGCTGTCATTTTTAGATCTTTGACAGTCGTTACGGGTCGTCAGAAGCCCGAAAGTTTACCAGACTTTCGAAGGGGGATCGTGTTACCCAGTAACTGGGTTGTGGAGTATAGGCAGTCGCTCCATGTAAAATACTGATATTCAGCTCCATCCGGTCAGACTGGAAGCCGACCCCAACATAGTTGGAAAAAGGCTAGGCAGATTGATTTTATCATCATCATCATCGGCAGCCTTGTACCACCCACTGCTGAGTAAAGGCCTCCTCTCTTTTGTGCCATGCTTTCCTGGTCTTTGCGAGTCGCATCCAGGTCTTCCCCACTATCTTCTCTAGGTCGATATATACGTTATTACATTTACAACAGTTAATAAGGGATTGTCCATTTAGCTGTCACTGAACCCTATGAAACCGTAATCGCTAATCTCGCTAGCAATTTTACTGTTGTTGTTGTTTCTTGCTACTTTATTCATAGACTAAAGAGATAACATAAAGTCACGTACACACTATGCGATAACGGTGGGGCAGTTTATGTTTCTTGATATAATAATGGACAAATGCTTTCGAATTATAAAGTTATTTTGAAAGCATCAATGTTTTCAGATTTTGATCATCAGATGACTGTGACGTGTCGATTAGAAAACAGGCAGCAAAGATATTATAAGTAAAAAGACGTAGATGGTTACTTACTCAACATTCGATGTTCAAAAACGACACAATTATCGAACTCAAGTGGAAGTAGGACGGCATGTCGTAATTATCGGGAGCGAAAAAGAGACAAAACGATGAAAATGTGGCCAAGTTAGCCAGATTTTGACGTGTCGCTTGCGGAGCTTGTATACCTATCTTCCTCTTACTTATATTATCATTGAGCATGTATATCAGGAAATACCACTAATTTTTATGTGAATTTGTTGCCTATAAAGTAGTAGGTACGGTCAGCAACAGAAGTCGCTTAAGGACGCTGTTACAAATGGGTAGTCAAATCATTACTTTTTTACACAAAAGTATGTTTATTAAATAAAATGCTTTGCATTCTTTAAATGTTTTTTGGCCAAACAGTTGATAGATGTGCATGGTACGATTGTGAACTATAAATATAATTTTAGATATGTACAGTTTCTCAATAAACGTACCGGAGTGAAAATTTTTACTTCGGTACATTTATTGAGAAAATGTACCTATTTAAAATTATATTTATAGTTCACAATCGTACCATGCACATCTATCAACTGTTCGGCCAAAAAACATTTAAAGAATGCAAAGCATTTTATTTAATAAACATACTTTTGTGTAAAAAAGTAATGATTTGACTACCCATTTCTAACAGCGTCCTTAACACTGCTACTTTTTGACATCATATAAATTGACACAAAATTATTCGTAAACTGCTTTTTTTTTCGTTTAACTGTTAAGTGTTCTTAAAATTTTAAGTACTTCTGTTCCGACTTGAATTAAATATTTTGCTTAAAAAAACTGCAACTGTTAATCGACTTTTGTTGCCGGCTGTACCTACGGCCAAAATTTTTTTGATGATTGCTATTCAGGTTGATCAGAAAGGTGTGCTATTTAAGGGTGTGGTACAAACCATCAAACTGAACAAATTTCTCCATGGGACCAACATCGTAACCGAGAAAAATTATCAGTTTCAACAACACAACGCTTTAATCAACTCGACCCGACTCGACTCGTGGTTCGATCGACTTTTTTGTACTCGATGGGACGGCTGATATTTTTTTCTCGATTAGAACACTGAACATTGAACCCTTTCAACAAGACATGGCAATAACAGTCAAGCGTGAAGCATAACATTTCCATTCGACCTGACTCGCAGGATTATTTACCTGCTGACCAAAGCTCTACGGAATATCATCCATGTTTTTTTCCGCTTTGACATCGATCATGGCCATCATAGAGCCTCGGGGTAAAAGACAAATGATCTGAAAATTTTTCAAGTTTGCTCTGTGCCTTTTCTTTCCCCTATTTTTTCTCCCTTTTCCCTCTATTTTTATTTGCTTCCCCTATGTGGTTTATTATGTTAATGATGATTAATGTCATTCTATTATTTTATGAATGACTTTATTGTTGACTGATCGTTTTTACGTGAAAGAGGGTTATAGATTTGTTTATTGGGTTAAGTCGGTTATTTATACGAAAATAGTAGCTTGCCGACTGGTTGGTATTTTTTACTACGCCATGAACTGCTCTCACAAGGTACAGTCAGCAACGAAAGTCTATTTAACACTTAAGTTTTTTAAATCTTACTGAGAATATTATGTATTTTAAAATCGGAACGGATGTATTTAAAGAATTATTAAGCTTTTTATTATAATTATATGAAAAGTTAAAAATCAGTTTATCGAATCATTTTTGTCTATATAATTATGATGATAAAAGTAAAAGTGACAGTGGTATCAGACTTTTGTTGCTGATTCCATAAAAGAAGTAAATAGCCATTATCATAGTTGGTTACACCAGTCTTGGCTGCACGTTTGATGACCGCAGTGTCTAGTAGGCTATGCGAACAAGAGTACCCCCCACGAGAGATCTGGTCATCGTTTTAGGTGGAAATGGCTCCTGCTAAGAACACTGTATGCCTAATATTATCCCTACTCGATCTTCTTTTGTTTTACAGTTATTGATGTTATTGTTAAAAAAGCGGCCAAGTGCGAGTCGGACTCGCCCATGAAGGGTTCCGTAGCAGCAAGTAACATAATATATAAGTTCTTGTAGTTAGTTGTAACTTTGATCGATGTTTTAATAATAGACCGATTTATGACGTATTAAAAAAACTACTTACTAGATCTCGTTCAAACCAATTTTCGATGGAAGTTTACATGGTAATGTACATCATATGTTTTTTTTAGTTTTATCATTCTCTTATTTTAGAAGTTACAGGGGGGGGGGGGGGAGACACACATTTTACCACTTTGGAAGTGTCTCTCGTGCAAAGTATTCAGTTTAGAATATATTAGAAACCTCAATATTATTTTTGAAGACCTATCCATAAATACCCCACACGTATGGGTTTGATGAACACAGACATGACGAATCCATAAGAGTTCCGTTTTTGCCATTTGGCTACGGAACCCTAAAAATCATAGTATTATTTTTTAAACTACAATTTTAGCTAAACCATACAAGTTAGAGAAACTAAACAAAATCAGTTTTTGCCATTTGGCTACGGAACCCTAAAAATCATAGTATTATTTTTTAAACTACAATTTTAGCTAAACCATACAAGTTAGAGAAACTAAACAAAATCATGATTGAAGGTAACAGATTAGGCTATACATATAATGCATACTTTTACTCGTCTTTAAACTTCGATTAAAATAACTTGATAACTTGATTGATAAATTAATTTTGAACATGGGGGCCACTTTTGGGCGGAAAATAAGAAAATACAAAAAAGTTTTTTAAACTGTATCGTGTGACATATCAAATGAAAGGATTTGCTGTGAGGGTCTCAAACTTTTATTTTTATATTTTTAAAATATTATAAATAGCTTTAATATTATAGTGTGAATAGTGTGATAGTGTGATTACCTCTGATATCTTAATAAAACATCTATTATCTGTATCAACTGTTTCATTATGCTAAACATAATTCATGCGGCGCTCGACCGAGTTCACCGAGACAGACCAGAGTCAATATCGTAGCAAACGTGGTAGGAATACATGACAGTAGACGATCTTAGATGTCTTGATAAATTACACCTATAACTTGGTCATTGACATTTCAACGTCTTTCATGATACAGTTGTTATTATTAAAGATGGCTTATTTTTTTATTTATTTTGAGCCACCAGCAAAGGAGTTATTCTAATGCATATCAGTAGTATCCCAGTTCTGGTCTCCAAGTAAACGACAACATTGAAATAAAAATGGATTTTTATCAGTGATTGCTTCTTTTTTCACATTAGTCCATTGATCCCATTATGATTTTTTAAGCTTGATATTTAAGATAACAATATGGGACCATAG
The DNA here is from genome assembly GCA_946251885.1 of Cosmia pyralina. Taxonomy (NCBI): domain Eukaryota; kingdom Metazoa; phylum Arthropoda; class Insecta; order Lepidoptera; family Noctuidae; genus Cosmia; species Cosmia pyralina. The sequence goes on along the minus strand of OX276350.1, from coordinate 19,359,990 downwards.
ACGCACGTTGCGCACCTGTTGCCCTGTTTTAGCGCTCACTATTATTTTGAGTAGACTTCTCACAAAATGCATACACAACAGAGTTAAAAAATGTATGGCGCGCTAACAACAAGCTGGAAACTATTTACTGAGTGCAGCCTATCCGCAACGTAAAAAGTAACTAAAAACCAGCCCGTATCCTAGCTTTAAATAACAGACGTGCTTCTGCCAACAAGACAACAAGCAATGTGTATTCTCACCACGATGTATATACTAACAACAAGTTTGTGGACGCCATTCTTAAGAGATCGAGGAATGCTCGAAGATTAATCTGGATTACATAAACGAGGACACACGGACATTGTCCCGGGATAAAGTTTAACCGTATTGAAAGTTGTGTGTTGAGCCTTTTTGGGGACGTGTGGTTGTTCATAAATTGTTTTGGTTATGTTGTGTTATCCTGAATAAGCTCCCTTTAGCAATGGGTGTCTTGAAAAACGTCTTACAAGCTGTCAAGCGCAGCATAGTTCTTCGATCACCATAGTAATTGTTTTGCTGTAGTGACAGCACCGCAAAATCTAAAATAGATCTTTACCTATGAAATTGCCGATTTTTAATACCGGCTAGTGTGAAGACCAATATCTTTCATTCTATTTAGAATTCCAAATTCAAATGAATTTTATAATATAGCATGATTTAAAAAAAAAACTCTTGTTAATGAACAAGAGTTTTTTTAGTCAAAGAATAATCGAACGGCAGGAAAACAAATGTGTTTTCCTGCCGTTCGATTATTCTTTGACATCGATGTTTCTTTAACCATAGAAAAATAGAAATAGCGCGCTATTTTCGAATACAAGTTCCGTCTTAGCACCAACGCAGCATAGAGAGCTCGCAATATTAACGACGTGTATGGACAAGGTACCACAAGTGAACGCACGGTGCGTTTTTGGTTTGATCGCTTGTGTTCTGGATGGTTCGTTTCGCCCAGGGGAAAAATTTTAAATCCAACGAGAAGGTGAAAAACGCCTTTATAGAATTCATCGATTCCCGTCCCCAGGATTTCTATTGCAGAGGCATCAAGGAACTTTTATTAAAATGGCAAAAGTGCACCGAAAATGTTTCTTTAACTCTTAAAATGTCGATTGTACACCATGTGTACAGATAACAATAGAATTTCAATTGTGTCTGCTAATTGGCGCGCGACGGGTTAAAAAAAAAAGAAGATTTTTCTATGTAAAACGGCAATTTCATAGGTAAAGACCTAATATTTAATCCCTGATCTACTTTTAGCAGTTCACGCAAACTATTCGACACCAACATAACTATTGGTACAATATTAATCTTTCACTGTTTAGTATCTACTTACTACAGACATTTTTACATCATACTTACACTTTACAATCATTATTAATACATGTATAAATCATACTTCTATGATTTTGCATTAATATTTTGCGAATCGGTCTATTGGGTCTAAAACGATTTTTCTTTAATTTTCATTGTTATGACACTTATGTCAGGCTATCAAACTATCATTACTTTTTCTTTCAAATTTTCTCTCATAGTTTATTACTAGCTTAGTCTATGAAGGTTACTTTTGATTATATAATTTAAATTATTTTTATCAATATGTTAGCCCAAATATTGTATTTTATAGATAATTTTAATTATTTACTGAATAACTGTGTCCTAAATTAGATTTATAAAAATAACTGACACGCTCTCAGAATTCAGCGAAGAGGTTCTTGAATGAATACTGATATTAATAGCCGACTCGATTACTGACAAGTGGCATTTTTTGAAAGAAAGACTTCAAAACTGGAAAATCTCTAAAAAAGAACGTGGTGGAAAACTTTGATACGAGACGAGGCTTTATAAGCATGGACCACCACATTCCGGGGCTTTTTTCGATCCTGAATTCCGTGAGGGAAACATCTCCGTGACTCTTGTCACGGAGATGTTCGGACTTCTTAGTCAAAACTATTATACCCCACTGCTTGACTCGGGGTCTCCGTGCTGAGGATACCGACCCGTGCGTGCTTCTTTGGATTTATCAGGCCTCAACGCTGAAGAGGCCTAATATCTGGCCTGCCCTGGTGGTCGTACTTCACGTTTTCAACTGACTGCATCGAAGCTCAAAAGGAGGATTTATTATTATGAAAAATCTGAGAGTGTGTGTTAGGTAGGGAAGTGTTTTTTTACTATAATTTGTATTTTTTATCTTTCTCTAAATTATATTTTGTTTACGTGTCTATTCCCCTTTTATTTCAATAGATTCGTTACAACTGTTACGATGCCAACTAGTTCGAATAATAATAACCTAGTTTTTGATTCCATGAATACCATTAACCAGTATGTTTATTACTTATAATCAAAAAGCACACTTTTAAAATACAGTTATCGAATACCAAAACTGGCACCAGAGATCACTGACAAGGACAACATATCGCTTATACCAAAGCTTCCGAGATTTGCGGCGTCCCGCAAGGGTGACCTAAAGTCGTATGACAGTCATCGTGTATCGTTTACGTTAGCTGTGGTCCCGAATGACCCTGACACTAGTCATAATGTTAACCTCTGTGTGGCCATGAAGGTTACGTTGTGATATTTCGTTATCGATTTAGATTTTACTCGATTTTTCTCTGTGATTTTTCTCATCACGTCGGTCAGTTTATTGTTTGAATTTAAGGAACTATAAACATTGTGTGACACTCCGTAGTTCTAAAAGTAGTTTTATTCACTTACGGTTACGAACGTTACGGTTCGTATAGCATAATCAGCCTATTATATAGAGCCAGTGTTCCCACTACCGGGACACAGGCCTCCTTCCAGTGAGAGGGAGTAGGCCGTAAGGCCTTGGTCACGAAGTCAGCGGGAGCGGGGTGGCGGCGGCGGCGGTGCGGGAACGGACGGGATACGCCGCTCGCCTCCCGCCGCGGGACTCCCCGTGCCGCTGCCTTCAAGGCCAGGTCCATATAAATGTATGCACTTAAACGCACCGCTCCCCGCGCCGCCGCCGTCGCCGCCGCCGCCGCCGCCGTCCCGCTCCCGCTGACTTCGTGACCGAGGCCTAATCCACCACGCGGGCCCAGTGCGGGTTGGTAGATGTCACATGTTTTCGAATTTTTGTTTCTAGGACTAGGTTTGTTCACGATGTTTTTCCTTCACGGTTCGCATAGATAGGTACTGAAATTTTTTTTTGGAATACCTGTATGATGTGATGCTTTACCTAAACCTAGTTCATGATCATCATCATCATCCTTATTAAAATCCAAAACAAAATTCGAATCATTAAATAATTTTTTTACAACATAGGTAGTCAAAATATATTCAAAATAAAAGAGTCTCCAACACGTAAGTAAAACAATTTAATATGATATTCACGCGGGTGGATGTAATGTAAGCTCTAGAGATTTGCGGCGTCCCGCAAGGGTTTAGCCGACCACGTATCGCTTACGTTACGTGTGGTCGCGACTGACCGCATCCGTGGTCTAAACTTTATTCAGCATATTCTGGGGGTCATGTTTTGTTGTAAATTACTTCGGCCAGAAGTTTTTCGAGTAGGGTGGTGTGTACTCTACCTAACTTGGTAGGTATTGTCTGGGGTTAAAACACGTGCTTGTTTATATTTCAGATGAATTAGCAAATATTTTTGGACCAACAAAATCTTAATTTGCAACACGTGTTTACCTTTAAATTACCACTTCAATTGAGTACGATTCGTTAGGTTTAAAAGAAAGGAGGACATTGAATAACTACAAAATATATCCTAAGCTTAGCTAAGATTAGATTTAGCTAAGTCAGGGAGTAATGTTCAAGTCACATGCTCTACGTACCCAGGATGTAAAGTAAGATTGGAAGTCAAACTTTGGACTTTTATAAGGACTTTTATACGTTGCATGGCAGCAGACAACCGTCTGAACGAGGCACACAGTTTCCCCATTGCGTAAAAAAATCACGACCGCAGTGCCTGAGCTAAAATTAACATATAATATATACGTAGCAGTTGTTTTTTTATTACTACCTCCCAATACTTTCAAAATTAAAGGTATTTTATTTGCAACCACATACTAATGAAGTTGCATTGTATGTTCGGTTTTTCTTTCATGCTGTGGCGAGGATATCTGCCGTGGGGAAAACAGCTGTTTATCAGTCAGTGCTCCTGAAAAACAGTGCGGGTAGACAGATTACTGTATTTACAAAGAATTGTTGATTTTTAAACCTTCAAACCTTTTTTAATTCACTTTGTTGTGTCTGTCAGCTTGCTTGTTTGAACTGTTGACAGGACTAAATGCCATTCAAGGTACCTATATTGTAGTTTTTTTTAGAAGTATTTATATTGAAGAGTGTATAACAAAAGTTCTATAGAACATGTGACTCAATGTTGTATTCAATTTCCACGCGGAGGGAGTTGCGAACACAGCAACTAGTTAGTATTATATGTATTAGTTAATTTACTAAAACAACACCACAAAACACACACTGCTCTATTAAATCCTAATTTATTATGCATACTTGTTATCAAAACAAAGCTACTACTACAACTAGCCCCGCAATAGATAATAGCCACAGTACCAAATCTGCGGACCACATCGCAGAACAAACGAACCAAAAATTAACTTTTGCGCCAAACAAACGTTTGTCATTCAATGTTTGCAGGGATTAGGCAACGCGGCAACGTGGGCGCGATTCCCTATTGTTAAAATATTTACTGCTAACCAACCCGTTTACTTAGGACCAGTAGTTCCTGACTCAGCTATGGACCTCGATACATTGCCATACATAATCTTCGGCGCTGTAATCATGTGAAAATAGCCAAAGGTACCGCGGTATTTGGGTCAGAGCTCTTGCGGGACCGATTAGAGGGGATTTACAACCAAACCGTACTGTTTTTGCATTATTTATATGTAATTCTCTTGATATTTTGTTTCGTGTCGGTAATTTACACATAAATTAGTGTGTTTTGTAGCTTCAGGTCATTTAGCTGCAAAATAAAAAGATTTTGTTTGTAGGTATTTGTAATGTATCTATGGTAACTTAAGATTGTTTATGATCTGACTGGTGGCTCTGTCACGGAATTTGTCTGTCATGGCCGTTCCGAATAAACCACATTACTAGCTACAACTTGTTTTACTCATACATTTCAGTATTCGTGTTTGGACATGCAAGAGTGATATGATTAGGAATCGAAGAAACGCCTATAGTTTTTGTACAAACGACTTTACAATAAATGTAAATCGGTAGATTTAGATAGATAAAGAGTATGCCAATAGAATTTGATGAACTACCCTAATTATTAACAGTAAAATAGTACAGGAAAAAACAAAAACTTTCAATGAAATCGTTGAAAGCAAATGCGAAGGAAAATTTTATTGCCTGGTCGTTTATTTTACTAACAGACTGCATTGAATTAGTTTTTCCTAGAATAAATTAAGTTAAACTGCACTTTGAAATGCTTTCAGACTTCTGAGTAGATCCATAATTCTTACTGCCCATTGAACCTAACTTTATTTGGATGCTGTTTTCAGTTAAAAACATCTAAATCAAAGAAACAGCGGGAGGCTTTTAAACAACTAAATAAATTGTCGTTTATTTAGCAATTTTCCTTTGAAACAGCTCAACGTACAGGTCGATGATTTATACTCATTGCCTTCATACAGAAAGGAATTCAACATTTTTAATAGTCGTAGCTACGAAAAGTATGCTTATGAGTGTATATTATTTTATATAAATAAAACAACAGCATTTTAATTCCAATTATCAGATTTACTTAGTCACAAGAAGAAAAAGTTCAGCTTTACTATTGCGCCCTCAATGTACGAGTAAGAACTTATAATGTACCTATGTTTCACAATAAATAAATGAATATAAATATTAACTGGACTTTAGATCTTTCCATAATCTTCTTTGATAAGTTCCGAAGCTCTCTCTCCAATCATAATAGTCGGTGCATTATTATTACCACTGGTAGTATTTGGCATTACGCTAGCGTCAATGGCTCTCAGATTCGGCACTCCGTGGACTCTTAGGCGACTATTTACTACAGTCGTGCTTATGCAAGCTCCCATTTTACATGTTCCAACAGGGCGCTAACCTGTCGTAACAAAATTAATGCAAATACATTTCCAATACTCCTCACTATCAAATACAAAATCATCACAAGCAGGAAGGCTGATCCTTACCCAAGAAGCCGTTGATAGATTTGCAGAAAGCAGTATTCACAATTTTTGTGTCCATCTTAATTCCTTTCACAGCAGTTTTTAAATCTCTAGAATCTTGAAAATAGTTTGGAAATATTAGAGAATAATTGTTAGGATTGTTTGAACTCAAAGAAATATTTTCACAGAATAAACCTGTAGAAGAGTAAAAAAGGGAAAATAGAGTGCATGATGTTTGTTAAGTATTTATTTAATTATTTCTAAAACACGTCTTAGTCTAGTTCAACTATGGAATGACGAGCTATTTCATTGTACCGAAATATCGAGGCTAAAGTATCGTCTAGGGTGGAGAAGTTTTTTGGTATTATGGAAATCAGATTTTCACAATTTAGAAAGGTAGCATTATCATCCGTAGCGTAAAATAAAATGAGAGAGAACCTGATGAAATAGCATTTTCTGTTAATTAACCTTGACGATTTGCGAGGTAGTCGATGGCACCATAATGTTGTTCAACAGTCGATTGTTGGTCAGGGATATCACCACCTTTTGGAATGGGCATTATCGCATGCTCTTGAAGGTTTTGTCCTACCATTGGAGAATCAACAATACATTTAACATTTCTTGATAAAAGTTGTTCTTTAGGACCCACACCAGACAGCATCAGTAGTTGCGGAGAGTTAAAGGGATCTGAAATTGTTTAAGCATTAAAAAAATGAAAATTATGCTGCATGCGAGAAAATATTTTTCAAACTTCGTGAAACTTTTGCGGCTTATTAGATGCTGGTTATTATGAAACGATATTTAAAGAAACTATTCTTTTAGTTTTTAGCAAGAACACGTTTAGAAAGAGCATATTCTGCTAATATCATAGGCTTTCTTTAGATGTCTAGAGATTATTCCAGTTAGGTAATTGTTACTCACATCGGATTCCACAGGCGGGTCATCTCCTGCGTCAATTAGCAATATGTTCCAGTCTTCAACTTCAGACAGCCGGTTCGCTACCACGCTTCCTGTTGATCCCGCACCAATTATTATGAAGTCAAATACCGCAAAATCTGAAAATGGTTAATGAAGTCAATCAATCTGACTAGTCTTTTCCCAACTAGTTGGGGTCGGCTTCCAGTCTAACCGGATGCAGCTGAATACCAGTATTTTACATGGAGCGACTGCCTATCTGATCTCCACAACACAGTAACTGGGTAATACGATACCCCTTGGTAAGACTGGTTGTCAGACTTTCGGTCTTCTGACGACCCGTAACGACTGTCAAAGATCCACGAATGACAGCCGGGACCAACGGCTTAACGTGCTTTCCGAGGCACGGAGGAGTCTCGGTGTGTTAAGATGGTCACCCATCCACGGATCAACCCCGGCAAGCGTAGCTTAACCTGACAGATCGACCCGTGCGGCTGTTATTACTTAGCCACGAGCTCCTCCTTAGCCACGAGCTCCTCTGGTTAATTCAAGTCAATTAACAAATCAAGTCAATTAACAAAGAAGTCAATTAACAAATTTAATCACAAGTTAGTTAGTTAGTCATAGTTAGATAGATGTAATATGCTACACCAAAATTTTCGCACAGCTTTTCTGAAATCGTTTATAATATCGTTTATAATGCAACAACTGGCCCCACTCTCAACCTGCTACAATGGTTTTGTAGAACTAGAAATATAACCTGTATATTTACCATTTTTTGAAAATACATACTTAAAAATAAACAGATCTTTCTGCGGGTGCATTGCAGTGGTCAGTCTGCTGGTGGGTGATAAACTGATAATCGTCCTCGCTTTGCACTTCCCTCATCGAGATTCCGTCATACCATAAGGCCATGTTGACACAATCGGTGTTGATTGTGACAAAACTTTACAGCAGCCAGAAACTCAGACAAATGTTCTATCTTTGAAACATCGACACTTATATCCAAACAATATGCTTGTAGAGACCAGGTGGTAGTCATTCGATGTAAAAAACTGATGCTCAGTGTCAGAATAAATAAAAACACAGACATAGTGCTGCGAACAATACAATGAAGCATGCGCAAAACTACACCTCGATCTGTGCATACACGCTCACACGCATACATTTACAACAAACTACAATTAAACTAAACCTCATAAAGGGCACACATTTTTAGGAAACCCGAGACGTGCGGCCTCACGTCACTGTTGACAGCGCTATGTCTTGATTTTTTATTTAATCTAAGTTCTCAGTCACATCATATATGGTTTAAGAAATAATGATATATTTGACAAAAACAGAATACAATTATTCACTTAGAATGAGGAACACTGGTTGCATACATAAACGTTCGTTGGAACGAGTATCGGAACGATATGTTTGAAGTTACAAACAAACAACCAATTTTCGACCAATACTTTATCCTACCTTTGACCTCTACCAGAAATGCGAGGTCCTTACCATTCGCCAGATGTTCATACTCAGCACAATTTTACAACAGCACACAAATACTCCAACTGCATATTGGCCGACAATACCCAGATGGAGAAACAGGGTATGTACTGTACCTCATCCATACTTTGCTTTTACAAAAAGATTATTTCTTTATCTAGGACCATTTCTATACAGGGTGTCCCGTAAATAATGGATCAAACGTAACGGGTAGGTAGCTTACCTAATTTCCAACAACTAATTTGAATATTAAAAAAAAAAACCGTTACAGTAACCAGGATATTAATTTTTTTTCGAATTTTACGATTTTGTCTTCCAGAATTAAGCTTTTTTAATGCTGTCGCTGCAAATGATGACATTTTTAGGTATGATTTTTATTTAACATTTCTGAATAGCTTACTAATGTTATAAGATACCATTTTTTTTTAATACCGTTTTATTTGCCTTAGAAAAAAAATCTTGAGTTGAAAAGTTTTTTCTTTACGATGTTAGGACCAAAATTGAAAAAATTCTCCTGTAAAAAAAATATATGACACCGAAGACCACCATTATTTTAAAAACTTGTACATTTAATAAGGTTTGCAAATTGGTATAAAACTTACGTCTAGTCCTTATCGTTACAAAGATATTGCTATGAATGTGATGAAGAAGACAGAAAATAAATTAAATTGGTACTATTCCATTTTTTCCTTTTCGTAATGGCTTATGCTTGAATGCTTGTAATCGAAGCAGGTAGTTAAGCGGATAGCATAATTCCGACCCGATGACGTCATCTGTCCGGAATTTGGGACCGCTACCTGTGGCGGAGTTGCACCTCAGTCAGTGTGAAAGGGATAGATAGCGCCGCTTTTTGGTAAATCGGTTAAATCGGTATGAAGTTGCGCAGGTTCTTTTGTTCTTTCCTGCGCCCTTCACTCGTACAGGCTTCATTGTTGCTTGATTTTATTAGTTTAGTTGTAACTAGTCTCTCTTCGAGTTGCTACGTCAGACAACTTTCGCTCCCGGTCAGTGGCTCGGTGTTTTCTTCTGTAAAATTTGACTTGTGCTGTGTTTTTGGACTTTGCTTTGCCTATCGATTTGGAACTCTTTGCGTATTGGACAAACGACTTGGCGATCCTACGGACTCCGAAAACATTCGTTTGTGTGTGCTTGTACGTGTGTGCAGTAGCGCTGAAACCTTATTCAGCCCAATGCCTCGTTATGAGTACACGCCACGGCAGTACGCCGAAATGCATTTTATCTACGGAGAAGCAAGAGGTAATGCCAGGGCGGCTGCAAGATTGTACCGTGAAAGATACCCGAACCTGGTTCGTTATCCCGATTATCGCGTCTTTATTAGAGTGCATAACGCGCTTCTTGAGGGAAGAATTCTTGGCACCGGAGTTGGTGGTACCCGTGAAGGACGACCGCGACAAGTTAATGACGAAGTCATTCTTCGAGAAATCGAGGAAGATCCGTCAGTCTCCGTTCGCGTCATAGCGCGACGCGTAGGAATTTCTAGATCGACGGTGCATCGAGTGCTACAACGGTGCCGATTGCACCCATATCACGTGCAACGTGTTCAAACGCTGACGTCGCGTGATTACCAGCCAAGAATAGAATTTTGCCAAAGGATGCTTAGAATGATTCGGGCGGACCCGCAGTTTTTTAACAAGATTTTATGGAGTGACGAGTCTTCATGCCGCCGAGATGGATATTTAAATTTGCATAATTTGCACAGTTGGCAGCTGATAAACCCATATTTGATGCGAGAGGACAGGAGCCAACATCAATTTAAAATAAATTTATGGGCGGGAATAATCAATGGGCAAATAATAGGGCCCTTTGAACTACCAGCTACTCTAAACGCCGAATATTACTCGTATCTCCATTTTTTAAGGAATGAGTTGCCAAGGTTATTAGAAAACGTTCCAGAAGACGTACGGCAAGCAATGTGGTTGCAAAATGATGGGTGCCCCGCTCACTATGCGACGGCAGTAAGGGCGCACCTTGATGAAAGTTATCCGGACAGATGGATCGGCCGATTAGGACCAATTTTGTGGCCTCCGCGATCTCCGGATTTAAATCCCCTAGATTTTTTTTACTGGGGATGTTTAAAAGACAGGGTCTACAAGAATCCAATAACGTCGGAAGAAGAATTACGACAGCGCATCCAATCTGCTGTATCAGAAATAAACCAAAGCCGTTTTGTCCGTCGGATAAGAGCTTCCTTTATTAGGAGATGCAGACTTTGCATTCTTGTAGAGGGAAGGCAATTCGAACATTTATTGTAAAAACCAAATAAAACGATTTATTTGAACTAACTGTTTTTTTTAGTACGGCCTCCTAATTCTTTTCATACGCCTCAATAATTCAATGAACATTGCCTCTGAAATACTACAGTTACACATTTTAAAGAAAAAGTTTAAATGTACACACTTTTTTATTTTTTTTATTAACGTTGATTTGGAGCACCTCTCAGATTCATAGCAATTATCTTTGTAACGACAAGGACTAGAATGTACAACTTCATACCAATTTACCAAAAATACAAAAGCGGCGCTATCTATCCCCTTCACGCTGACTGAGGTGCAACTCCGCCACAGGTAGCGGTCCCAAATTCCGGACAGATGACGTCATCGGGTCGGAATATGCTAGCCGCTTAACTACCTGCTTCGATTACAAGCATTCAAGCATAAGCCATTACGAAAATGAAAAAATGGAATAGTACCAATTTAATTTATTTTCTGTCTTCATCACATTCATAGCAATATCTTTGTAACGATAAAGACTAGACGTAAGTTTTACACTAATTTGCAAACCTTATTAAATGTACAAGTTTTTAAAATAATGGTGGTTTTCGGTGTCATACATTTTTTTTACAGGAGAATTTTTTCAATTTTGGTCCTAACATCGTAAAGAAAAAACTTTTCAACTCAAGATTTTTTTTCTAAGGCAAATAAAACGGTATTCAAAAAAAATGGTATCTTATAACATTAGTAAGCTATTCAGAAATGTTAAATAAAAATCATACCTAAAAATGTCATCATTTGCAGCGACAGCATTAAAAAAGCTTAATTCTGGAAGACAAAATCGTAAAATTCGAAAAAAAATTAATATCCTGGTTACTGTAACGGTTTTTTTTTTAATATTCAAATTAGTTGTTGGAAATTAGGTAAGCTACCTACCCGTTACGTTTGATCCATTATTTACGGGACACCCTGTATAATAGAAAATAAACGCAATAATTTCACTGCAAACATGTTGTAAGCTAACATGCAAAAAGCGGATTACTGAACTTCTTTCTACCAAAAATTGATGGTACCGAAGCCCTTCTTAAATCAATGAAGTAACTCATAATTACACACTCACACTCACCCCGACACACTCACGCGCACACACACACAGATACATACTCGCGCGCGCAATACACATTCTTGTACTGGATTTTTGTTAATTGTTTTTTTGTTAATTTGATCTAATTTTTTTTTTTTTTTTTTTTTTTTTTTTTTTTTTTTTTTTTTTTTAGAATGGTGGAAACCCTGCCTCCTAAACTAGGGGAAACCTGTGCCTTAGGAGACAGTGATCTACTGTTACTTCGTGCTCAAAAAGTCATTTTCTTCGCACCTTGATTGTAATGAACCTAATTAAATACATGAACGGATGAATAAGAGACAAAAAAAGTAATAACAATAATGATGATGAAATACTTAATAAAAATAGGGAACAAAAGAAAAATTACAATGAGGAATATGAAAATATGGTTACCATGACTGCGTGTCTAAGTATAATGTGAGTGAGGGTGTTTATGTGTGTGTGTGTGTTTATGTGAGGGTGTGGTATGTGTGTGAGGGTGTGGGAGTGTGTAAGAGTTGTGTGTGTTTGTTAAACAACTACTAACATTCACAATATTATGCTTGAGCGGGATGATTAATTTCGCAAGACAATAATTTGGATAAGCCTGTTTGAGTACAAACGTAATGGAGTGTGATTGCTGCATTCAACCGCGAGACTAGCGAGGAAAGATGAGTAGTTCTTCTGTTTTAGAATAATCTAAGTCATACAGCCAACTTTTTAATTTTGTTTTTGCCTCATATCTATTTAACTTATTTAATTGAACTTTGGTGCTGATCTTTCTATAGATTAGAGAACTTACAACATACAGTTGACGACTAGCGAAGGACGTTTTGTGGGGTATTGAAGGGCATGATGTGATAAATGACCGCTTGTTAGGATCGGGGGGTGGGACCTGACTGTGTTTCCAGAGGGTGGCACGATTTTGATAATACTGTAACAGTCTTATCAATACTTTTGCCTTATTTTCGGGAAATGAGCGCTGATTGTCCTTAATACAGGCTACTAAGTAACCTAGCTAGGACATCAGATCGTAAACTTTTATTGGTACCTACTTATCTCAGATGTATACTAATCCTAAGATGTCAACCTTTTTTTTTTTTTTTTTTTTTTGTGGATGGGAAATCATCAAATGACTTCTCCCGCTCTGGGCAGAGGCGGGAGGGCGTGTCAGACTTTTACTGACTAAAACCCACCCATGTTCCTTCAGCTGCCCGTGCCTGGGCCACGGTATCTCTTTCGAACTACCCGCGACCCCGGCGGCTAAGATGTCAACCTACTTTGTAACAGACTGTACCTCTTGTTTATGAAATAAATGTTTTTATGTTTTATGTTTATGTTTTTCCCCCAGAGGGAAGGGTAGAGGGGAAGGGAGGAAGGGGAGGGAGTGGTGAAGAGGTAAAGGGGGAAGGGGTGGGTGTGTTGAGGAGGAAAAGGGAGAAGGGGAGGGTGTGAAGGTAAAGGGAGGGGAGGGGTGGTGTGGTGAGGAGGAAGAAGGGGAGGATGACGGGGGAGGGGGAGAGGGATAGGCGGGTGTAATGAGGGTGATGGAGGTGAAGAGGGGGGAGTGGGGGACATGAGGAGTTGCTGAGGGTAGAGGGTGAGGGCAAACTGGTGAAGGGGGTGTGAGAGGGGGAGGAGTGGGAAGGGGATGTGGCGAGGGGGGTTGGAGGGAGAGGGATGGGAGAGTGAGGGGGTGAGAGTGGGCGATGAGGGGGATAAGAGGGGTGAGAGGCGGTGGTGAGGGGTGGGAAGAAGAGATGGGTGAGAATGGATGAGAGGTAGAGGAGGAGGGATGAAGGGGGGACGAATGCCTTAACACCTTAAAGTTGCTTTTAGTATAGCACTGATTCATTGAAGAGAGATTGACTTGAGACTTTTGACTGATTGATTGGAGAGTGGGGAGAGTTGGAGAGGGATAGGAGGATGTAGTGAGTGCGGAGGGTATGAAGGGGGGTGAGAGGAAGGGGAAGAGTTGACGAGGGTAGAGGGGTAGGGAAAAGCGGTGAAGGGGGTGTGAGAGGGGCTGAAAGGGGGACAGGGAGGTTAGCGGGAAAAGGATGTGGTGAGAGGGTGAGAGGGAGATGGAGATGGGGAGGGGGAGGGGGTTAGAGGGAGAGGAGAAGGGGTGAGAGGGGGTTAGAGGGAGAGGGGCAGGGGCGAAAAGGGGGTTAGAGGGAGAGGGGCAGGGGCGAGAGGGGGAGGCAACAAGTACCTTTATATCTTAAAGTTGCTTTTTGTATAGCATTGATTAATTGAAAAACATAACCCGACAGAAATGACCGAAAAATAGAAAGTCGGCACAAAAAACAGGAGTAAACTCCAGTCTGCGTCGGAGCAGACACACACTTTTTTTGTTTGTTTGAACGCACTAATCTCTGGAACTACCAGGCGGACTTTAATAATTATTTTCGCATTTTTGATAGTCCAATTATTAAGGAAGGCTATAGGCATATTTAACATCACTCTTAGATTCTTAGGACTCTTAGGTGCCGAGCAAAAAGAAAAAAGTCAGAAAGAACGCTAAGAAAAAACGAAATACTAGCGTGGGCAGGCAATGCGATGCGACGGGGTGGGTCGGGGGAACAAGAAATTTCAGCAACAAGGAATTTCAGAATTTTGGCAGAAGCTATCTATCTAAAATAAAAAGAGAAATCCTGACTGAATCATCAACGCCCAGCTCTACCTTGGACCTAGAAAGCTGAAATTTTGCACAGAGGTTCCCTATAAAATGTAGACAAGGAATAAGGAAAGAATTTCCGGTAGCACGATCCCGTGGGAAATTTTTTGACATCCACGCGAGCAAAGCCGCGGGCAAAAGCTAGTAAATAATATATTTAAATGTTTTTGGTAAGTTATTTTATTTTGTCATTTTGTATGTTTCAACAGATAAACTTGTGCACTTTTGGGGTGACCACGTTGCCCTTACCCCCATGGCCGCTTTGGGCGGCTACTCGAGCTAAGCAGTTTTTTTACTATTTTTCGTTATTTACAAATGATTATTTTTAAAATTGCGTGAATTTGAATTTCACGTTGCAAAACTGTATAAATTCTCTGGCTATTAGTATAAAATTGTCTTCAAAAAAAAAAAAGACTTTTAAAGAGAATTTTATTCTAATAGCCAGAGAATTCATAAATTTTTGCAATGTTCAATACGTTTTTTTTACTTAAGTTTTCTGTGCTAACCTCTCCTACTGTCCTATACACATCGCAAAAGTGCGAGCGCGAGATTGCAGTGCGATCCAAAAGCGCACCGCACTAAATTTAAATCTACATTACTACCTACATTTAAAATCGTTAAGGTACCTGCGAAATTGCTGAACCAATATTAACTGGTATTACACTTAGCACGAAGTTGAACAATTAGTCCTCTTAATAATCATATTTATCCGAATATAAATTAATGTACAAATGTCTAGTCATATATTTATTTTGAAAATAATTAAATGACTAGACACTTTTGAAAACTGAAAATTTGCACAGTTGGCCAAGTATCTACCATTCACATGCTTTACACCATCTGTAGGTCACAACACAACAAAACAAAACACGTGACTAGTCACTATATTTTTTTTTTTTTTATTTTTTTTTTTTTATAGTTCATCGAAAACACTCTTTTCCGTTGTTATAACGTTGCATAGTTTTAAGATAAGTGTTAGTGTACAACTGAAGTTAATAAAATATTTTTTTTTTTTTTTTTTTGTATTGGGAGCAATATGTTGGGTGTAAAAGGACGCATTCTAAACTAAGGAGCATTGAGCAGAAAAAATTGAAACGACTTTTGTTTTATTATTATATTCTATAATAATAAAACAAATTTACACTCCAAAACATCTATACTTCGCACACTAGTTGCGCTTGATATTCTACTGGAACCAAACACAGATTTTGATTTGTTTGTGAGAGGAATGTATGAATGTGTCACGTGTGCCTGCCTCATTCGTCTAGTCGTCGCAAGCGCTACTGCTGAACTTGAGATTCTGGGTTCGATTCCCAGATCGGGCAGTGTTATTGGATTTTTCCATCTGGAATTTCTGAGCAGCAGCCTGGAGTCTAGATCTGTATCCGATCGATGACAATAGGCTCACCCCCATTAAACATAACTGGCAAAATGTAGGTGTGGCTGTGAATGTGGGTGTGCGGGTGCACCTCTGCCTAACCCTCCGAGGAATGTAGACGTGCTGTTATTTGTAATATTTTTTACTCTTTTTATCAATATTGTTCTAAGGTTTTTAATTAAAACCTTAGAACAATATTATTGATTATGAATTTGTATTATTGTCATTTGAAAACCTCAAGCGGCGTCCACGCCGGCGGCATGGCGGGGGGGGGGGGGCGTCGGCGGGACCTTGTTGGTACTATATTTGCGAGCCGTTTAGGGTTGAAACCCTCGGGCCGTGGGGTCCGACTGCTTGTGGTCTCTTTAAGGATATCTCGAAACGGCTGGTTGACACTTCCCGTGACCCAAGGGCTGGCTTTTACCTTGGCCAGAGGCTAAGTATTGCCATACAACGTGGCAATGCCGTCAGTCTCTTGGGTATATTACCTGTCGACAGCGATGCGGATGAATTTTTCGACGCCATGTTAAAACATGTTTGGATATAATTTTGTTATTTTTAGGTTATGTATATATTACAATTAAATAAAGTTATTATTTTATTTTCTAATTAGAAAATACAATAATTAAATTTAAATGACAATAATACAAGTCCATGAACCATCGCATCGTCCATGAAAATTTGCCAATACAGGCGAATAAACTAAAAGTCCGCAATCACAGGAACTCTCTGCTAAATTGGGGTTAAGTTAATTATAGTTTAATTGTTATTTGTCGTAGGGTCTCAGCTAAGAATAAAGCACTTTATCACCTGGCGTGGGCGTTGTAAGGGGTGGCTACGGAATCGTAAATTGTATAGATCTATATCTTTCTCACGGGTACTTATACAGAATAGTCCAAATAGTAACGTCATAAAAAGGCATTAAGTCCGCCTTTGTACATTTTAAGTGCGAAAAGTCTAAATAAATAAATAAATAAAAAACCGGCCAAGTGCGTGTCGGAACACGCACAATGAAGGGTTCCGTAGTTGAAAGAATTTATCCCAAAAACAAACAACGAAGGATCCCAAAAAAATTTTTTTATGTCATAAAAAATTACAAATTAACAATTTTCGGAATTTTTCCTTTATTTGTGCTGGGAGACCTTGCTTCTTGCCATATTTCATTATTCTAGGTCAACGGGGAGTACCCTATAGGTTTTGATTTACTTGCGACAGTTGCGAGTATCAAAATGTGTCACAAAATGGCCGTATTTTTTTAGAACTCTAAGGGAACATAGACTAACGTATTCGATATTAATTTCAACTTGATATCTCCACGCGTCCTTGAGAAAAAGGGTCATGACAGACTGACAAACAGACAGACATACGGACGGACAACGAAGTGATCCTAGAAGGGTTCCGTTTTACCTTTTGAGGTACTGAACCCTAAAAACAGATTCCTCTTGCCCAGGGGTATCCGAAAATAGCCCATGTATGTTCCGCGATTCTTGACAGTTTTCGAGTTATTATTTTTTTAATTTTTATTTCATGATAATTTTATGGGAACCGCTTTAAAAAAATACTATCTTTATTTTTACACGGCTTTTCACATACTTTTTTACAATTTTCATTGTTATGGAATATACTTTAAGACATACAATAATCGTCTTCCTATCATTAATTTCAAGATACAAAAAAAATAGATCGAATTTTTAACTGACAGAATTTCGACTGTAGGTAGGTATATTATTTATAGTATACTTAGCATAATTAAGTTTTAGCACAATGATTAAAAAAAAAAAACTATTTTTGTAATATATTGCTGGACGAGAACAACTGCCGACAAACTGATATGCAGTTTGGCATACTTTACGTTTGTTACTGATAATAGACGTTAATCGTTGAGGAGTTCTGCTGGTAAGAACCAGGAGAACTCCTCAACAACCACTCACCACACGCATTGTGTGACGATGAACAGGATATCAATCTTAACCTTAGAAATTATTATTGATTGGCTTGATAGAACCTGGTAATAAACTTAACAAAGACTAATGTGATGCATTTTCACCAACGTACAATTCCACCGAACGTTAATGTACAGTACAATGGACAAGTCATCAATCAACAAAGGTCGCGAAATTTTTAGGAATTCAAATAGACGATCAATTAACTTGGAAACCGCAAGCAGAAGAGGTGTGCAAAAAGTTAAGCACTGCAGCTGCAGCTTCTTTTTAACATGGCAAAAAAAGTTGATGTAGAGACATCTTTAGTAGCTTACCATGGTTTGGTCGCATCGGTTTGAGGTTTGGATTAATTTTTTGGGGTAACTGCAGTCTAAGAGATACGAGTAACATATTTAAAGCCCAAAAGCGTTGTGTTAGAGCTATGTGTAGTCTTAAACGTAGAGATAGTTGTGAATCTCTGTTCAAGTCTTTGAAAATTCTTACTTTTCCGTCGTTATATATTTTGGAAATGGTACTTTTTGTAAAAAGAAATAAAAAATTGTTTGCTAAGGTCTCGGACACCAAGAAAGGTCCCGTGCGAAGTCAATACAAAAATCTCTTAATTATCGGTGGCTATAAAACAGCACTACTTAGAAAAAGTGTTTTCTGCATGGCTCCAATAATATTTAATAAACTACCGGACAGCATAAAAAGTGACACCCTTCAGCAATTTAAAAATAAACTTAACGTTTTTTTGATACGGAAATGTTATTATTCGTTAAGTGATTTTTTGAAAGACCCTATGTGTGACATCTCGACAGTTTAATATGATTGACATTCTTTGATACATTTTTGTGCATAATCTGGATTTTTTAAAATAATTTATTCGTATCTTAATCATTTTTAGGGTTCCGTACCTCAAAAGGAAAAAACGGAACCCTTATAGGATCACTCGTGTGTCTGTACGTCTGTCACAGCCAATTTGCTCCGAATCTAATGGACCGATTAAGTTGAAATTTGGTACACATATGAATTTCTTTGACCCAAACACGGACGGGTAAAGTAAATAAATTAATTTTGAATATAGAGGTCACTTTTGGGGGCAGATAAGAAAATTAAAAAAAAAAGTTTTGCTGGTTTCACCATGCGGCATGTCAAATGAAAATGCTTACTATGAGGGTCTCAAATATATTTTTTTATAATTTTAAAATAAATGGTTTTAAAGTTATTTAAGAAAATAGACGAAAATTGACCATCCCCCCCCCCCCCTTATCTCCGAAACTACTGAGCCAAAAATTTTGAAAAAAATACAGAAAATAGATCTTTATCTGTAGATTACAGGAAAACCTATAAGAAGTCTGTGGTCATAAAATAACATGGTAAATCTATCAATATTGTGAGTACAAACTTACATTTACAGTTGGAATGTAGGTATGGGAGAACATGTTTTTCAACTACAATGTTAAGTTTGTTCGTAAGATAAATTCATCCCAAATACGGAGCCCTTCATTGTGCGTGGTCCGACATGCACTTGGCCGGTTTTTTATTCTGTCTTAATCTTTTTCACTATTTTATATTTTTTACTCACTTATTGTTAGTGACATTATTTGTAAAACTTTGCATGCCAAAACTCAGGCAGAATGTACCCGGCTCACTATATTTTTTTTATAACAACTTATTGGACAATACCTACATTCTATGCGAATAAATGATTTGATTTGATTTTTGATTTGATTTCAAAGTTAGAGGCGGCTCGGAAGTTAGCTGTGAGTGCAGACCGTGCAGGTACAGTCATGTCGACAATAATTTAGGTTTAGTTAAGCTCGAGTAAGTTTTTTTCGTTCAAGTAAATTTTTTTTTTTTAAGTTTTACGGTGAGTTGCACGAAAGCAACATTAGTATAACGGAGACTTTGAATTGATGCTGTCACTTTCATTTGATACAAAATGTAAGGGATGGCATGAATTTAAAAACTCCGTTAAACTAATGTTGGTTTCGTGCAACTCAACGTTAGCTCTTTTAAGTTTGAATCGTACTTTAACTGCACTCGCAGCTAACTTCCGAGTCGCCATTAACAATACAAAAATGGCAATGAGCTTGTGTACGTTCCTAAATATATGACGAAGAAAGGCTGAGGTATCTATTATCAACCATCTCAGAATAAATGTATGGCGATCTCAGAACTTACTAATGTGAGTCCCGTAATTTCGCTAAGAGAGACCATCAAACACAGTCATGAATGAACACAGTAATATAATATAATAGTTTTCCGATTCTCATGGGAATTAAAATGCCCAGTATATTACTAACCTTCTGCTAAATCTGATATCTGAACTCCGCGATTAACTTGATCAGTATGCAAAACACAAAAACAAAATGTAAGGACACAGTATAATTTAACGTAAAACATTGCTCCAGTCATTGTTCACAAGTGCCGTCCCCAAAAGGGGCATTACCCCGCATAACGCTGAGAATCAATTAATGCTTAACCAACAACATAAAAAAGGGTCAATTTTCTATTGAATTAACAAGCGAACTGTCATTAAACCAATACTGTGTGCGTTATTGGCGACGGTACATGTTTGCTTAGGATCGTCCCCAATGTAATGGCACCGCTTGGTATTCATGAAACCCTGGTCCATTGGTTACAATTTATTAATATTGAACGCTGATACTCGTTTCGTTTAAACTGGTTTAGCCAAGGTTTAGCTTTGTTTGTTTTATGCGTAGCTACTGGAAAATTATTTTGCTTTTTTATTTTCAAGCTAGAATTTAACGTTGCAACTTTTGCTTTTTCTTTCTCTCCTCTTCTTCATCTTCAATATTATTTGGTGAAATTGAATAATTTTGTAAGAGATATTCCACTGCTGTCTATCTTCAAAAGAGTCGTTCTTATCTCTCCGATTCTAGTTTTACTGGAAATATTTTCAACTTTTGTGTAAATAACAATTTTGGTGCCGTCACGCTGTGAAGTTACTGTAACCTACGATATTTACACATAAAAATAGGAGCTCGTGGCTAATTAATAACAGCCGTACGGGTCGATCCATCAGGTAAAGCTACGCTTGCCGGGATAGGTCCGCGGATGGGTAACCATCTTTACATACCGAGACTCCTCCGTGCCTCGGAAAGCACGTTAAGCCGTTGGTCGCGGCTGTCATTCGTGGATCTTTGACAATCGTTAGGCAGTCTCTCCATATAAAATACTGGTATTCAGCTGCATCCGGTTAGACTGGAAGCCGACCCCAACATAGTTGGGAAAAAGCTAGACAGCTTGATTTACACATAAAAATATATAGAAGCACAAACGACTAAAAATGTGTTTCGTTCGTTACCTACCTTTAAAATCTGTTTTCTCCACACTTAATTATATAAAGTATGAACGAAAATCATACCAACTAAATTAACACACTCGACACTCACACACGGTGCGGTTTTATTCCGACCAGATGCATAGCTCCTATGGGACTCAGGTTTCTGCAGAATGAATTTCTACTGATTCCAAGTTTTGATCAACTTTAAAACCAGTGGAATTGCAAAAATAGCTTAGGTATTCAAAATGTGGGTAAGGTCCTCTTTTAGATAAAATAGTATAAAATACCTCAGGAGGTGGTGCCCAGGGACCAAAAGTAATAACATTGAACTTGCCTGAGAATAGAACGCGATGTCTGCGCGTCGTCGCTAACTTTTTTCACAATCACTTTGTTATCCCGTGGATCACCAGAAAACTATTAAATTATTACACACAAACACACACATTACATACAGTACATTACATTTATTTATTATCTTTTTATTTATTTTTTAAGTATTTTCTTTATTTATTTTTTTTTTTTTAATTCAGGGTGTTTTGAAGCAGGGTACAAAGCTTTAAGGGTGTGATAGTTGACACTGTTTAGAGCATTTTGAGCCATACATGACTTAGACGAAGTAGGCTTTTTATTTTAACTGCAATTTGTAGTCTTTAGGGTTCCGTGCTTCAAAAGGAAAAAAACGAAACCCTTATAGGATCACTTCGTTGTCTGTCTGTCAGTCTGTCAAGACCCTTTATCTCAGGAACGCGTGGAGGTATCAAGTTGAAATTAATATCGAATACGTAAGTCTATAATCCGTTACAGTTCTAAAAAATCAAGCTTCTAAGTCAACGCAATAATAAAATACGGCAACTTTGCTACACATTTTGATACTCGCAACTGTCGCAAGTAAATCAAAACCTATAGGGAACTTCCCGTTAACCTAGAATAATGAAATTTGGGAAGAAGCAAGGTCTCTCAGCACAAGTAAAGGAAAAAGTCCGAAAATTGTTAATTTGTAGTTTTTATGACATCAAATTTTTTTTTTTGGATCCATTGTTACTTAACAAAAAAAAGAAAAAAAAAAGAAAGAAAAAAAAAGAAAGAAAGAATAAAAAAAAAAAAGAAAAAAGAAAAAAAAAAAAAAGAATTCATCCCAAAAACAAACTTTTGTTTTTGGGATGAATTCTTTACAACTACGGAACCCTTTCATTGTGCGTGTACCGACACGCACTTGGCCGGTTTTTTTAAAATAAAAAAGAAAGAAAAAAAAGAAAGAAAGAATAAAAAAAAAAAGAAAAAAGTAAAAAAAAATAGAAAGAATTCATCCCAAAAACAAACTTTTGTTTTTGGGATGAATACTTTTCAACTACGGAACAATTTCATTGTGCGTGTTCCGACACGCACTTAACCGGTTTTTTTTTTATAAAAACCCAATTTCTGACAGCTAATTGCCAACAGTGCCCCGTTTAAAGTTGATACCTATGTTAAATCTGGACACTTTTGAGGTCACAGAAAATTTTTAAAATATGACAAAACTTGAAAAATCATTATTGGGTTATTAAAAAAGGTTTTATGTTGCTGAAGGACGCGTGGACTGCTTCACACTGTGATGCGGAAGCGGTGCTCATCCCTGGTTAGTAGGGTGCAGGGCGGCACCAACAGCATCCTGTCTATGCTGCCAGCAGGCTAGGTTGTGCGTTTGTGAACCACTGCTGCAAAGTATCGACAGGGCATGTCACCTTGCTGCAGTGATGTCACAAGTTGTGTCTGTATTAATATTTTACTAACTTAATTTGTAGGTTTATTGTTACTATCACTACGATTCTTTTTACTTGATAATAAAATAAAATAAATAAATAAATATAAAAGAAAACATACTTTACCTAAGACATCTATGGCTCAAAATGTGTTAACCAATAGGAAATCGTGTGGATAGGTTTTGGATAAGTTTATACGGAAAAACGTCTGGCTAGCTCAAGAGCTTCACCAGTCAGTGAAAAAATCGGATTGAGGAAAAACCTTGTAGATGATTATAAAAAAAATTGAATATCGCTAAAAACGTGCAAAAAGTACAGCCGTATTTTGATAACTTGGGCGTTGATAAAAATTCACCTAATTAATATTATACTTAATTAAAGACAACACAGAACAGTAAACCCATTGATTTTTTCTGTTTAAATACTACGAGTATTATACAACTGTAGCACGTTGACAAAAATACTTAAATAATATTTTAGGGTTAGTTCCACCAAACGGAAAAATCCGTGCGGATGCTCGAGCACTTTTTAAATTTCACTGAACCGACTTTTTATCAATATTGACTTTAAGTATAAAAATCGATGCAAATATCACGCTTGGTAAACGCTTGATGTCTGCGTCGAATTTTATACTTAAGTCAATAATGATACAGTTACTTACTCAGTGAAATTCAAAAAACGCTCGAGCATCCGGAGGATTTTTCCGTATGGTGGAAACTGAGCCTTAGACAAACGACTATACTTCTGGCCTGTTTCACCACCTATGATTAAGTTCCTATTAACTTACTTGGCTGATGATTTTATGCAAATTCTGTTCCATTTTTGAATTTATTCGCTAAATAGTGACTATTCGGACATCGTGAAATAGAGGAGGTGATCTTAATGTTTTATAGAGGTAAACTTTGTGGGTGTGTAATTTGTATGCAGGGGGTAATCTTCGGAACTACTAATCCAATTTAAGTGATTGTATGGCCGGGGTTCCAGAGGGTGGCAGATACTTAAATTAAATGATTTTTTTTTTGAAAAATTTTTGAATCTGACATAGTTTTTAAGTCTTACAACTAACAATATTATGGGCGAATTATGTCTGAATTAAAAATATTTTATTTTTATTTATTTATTTTATAATACTGTGTGTGTGTGCTACTATCAGCGACGCGCAGATATCGCGCTCTATTCCTAAGCAAGTTCAATATTATTGTGGGTTTCTGGGCACAAACTCTTATATACATAGACCGTATGAGTCGAAAGCGCACGCCCACTCATACTTCACATATAATATTATAAATACCTACATATAGGTACTATTGGTACATACGTCCAATCAATCTGCCTAGCCTTTTCCCAACTATGTTGGGGTCAGCTTCCAGTCTAACCGGATGCAGCTGAATACCAGTATTTTACATGGAGCGACTGCCTATCTGACCTCCACAACCCATTAACTGGGTAATACGATGCCTCTTGGTAAGACTGGTTGTCAGGCTTTCGGGCTTCTGACGACCCGTAACTACTGTCAAAGATCCAAGAATGACAGCCGGGACCAACGGCTTAGCGTGCTTTCCGAGGCACGGAGGAGTCTCGGTATGTAAAGATGGTCACCCATCCACGGACAACCCCGGCAAGCGTAGCTTAACCTAATGGATCGATCCGTGCGGCTGTTATTACTTAGCCACGAGCTCCTATTGGTACATACGTCCATAGAATATTAACACAAACACATTTATTGGTATATTCGTATCGTGTTTCCAATAAATTATTTTGCTTTCTTGTGCTTCATTGTCACCTATAATTCATTTACAATAAGATTAGACATTTAAACAAACCTTTTTTACAGTCCGTTTAACCGATTTTGACTTCTATTCCGTAGGATTAAGGATGGCATTAAAGGCAAAAAAGTGGTTACAATACCAAATATTTATTGCAGCTGCCATTTGTCATACCACCAACGCAATAGAAGCCAAAGTGGGTTGAACGGACTGTAAAAAAGGTTTGTTTAAATGTCTAATGTTAATGTAAATGGAGTATATAGTTTACCTAGTAAGCTATACATTTCCATAACATCCTTATCTCCATTTAATATAATAGACAATACAACATATTTGCAAAAAAAAACCGGCCAAGTGCATGTCGGACCACGCACAATGAAGGGTTCCGTAGTTGGAATGAATTTATCACAAAATAAACTTAACATTGTAGTTGAAAAACGTGTTCTCCCATACATCGATATACGACACGGTCACTTCTCCAACTGCAAATGTAAGTAGGTAATCGCAGAAAAAACATTTTATGTGATAAAACTACAAATTAACTATTTTTCCTTTACTTGTGCTGTGAGCTCTTGCTCTCTCATGATTCTAGGTCAACGGGAAATACTCTATAGGTCTTGAGTATTTATTATTGCGATGCTTTAGAAGCTTGATTTTTTAGAGCTCCAAGGGATCGTAGAATGGCATAATTGATATTAAATTCAACTTAGTCCATGCGTTCCTGAGAAAAAAGGTCTTGACAGACTGACAGATGGACATGGACAACGAAGTGATCCTATAAGGGTTCCGTTTTTCCCTTTTGAGGTACGGAACCCTAAAACTTACAAAGTTGACACACTTCCTCTCCAGGTGCTGTTTAATAAAGCAGAATATGTATGGAAGAAACTTGTTAAATTGTCGAAATGTCAGGTTGTCAAAGACAATCCCGAAACGGTTATATTGCAATAATCATCGCACCCCTAGTAAATGATAGGGTGGTATTTTCCTGCCCCAGAATCATAGAAACCCATTACATAACTCAATATAGCCTTATAAATAATTTGAAGACTTTAATACAGAACCAGTAACATCCTATTTCACTTAATAAAAGGCTATGAGCGCTCGCTAAGTAAATATGGCATTCCCTTTTAACATTATATTATAATAGGTTGGGGAAAAAGTTTCTTCGCATTTTTTAAGAAAATTCAAAACATTTTTTTATATACAATATTTACATTTATCTAAAGTATGTAGGTACCATTTTGTTCGATAACTTTTTGCCATCTTGTAGGTAGGGACATGATCCCATTGCTATAGAAATTTTGGGACTTCTGATCAAAATACCGCGACAAGTGGTTTTGGCAGTCCTCTCGTGATGTTAACCTGACACTGCCTAAAGAATTCTGAAGACACCGAAACAGGTGGAAATCTGAAGGTGCAAGGTCAGGACTATACGGCGGATGCATTAACACCTCCCAGCCAAACTCTCTTAATTTTTGCTGAGTGGCTAAAGATGTGTGAGGTCTAGCGTTATCATGATGAAAAACCACACCCCTTCTGGTGATTAATTCCGGCCGCTTTCTCTCAACTTCTTGCTTTAATCTCATCAGTTGTTCGCAGTAGAGTTCAAAATCGATGGTCCTGCCTGGTGGTAACAGCTCATAATGAATAATGCCCTTCCAATCCCACCACAAACACAGCATCACCTTGTTGCGAGTTAACCCGGGTTTCGCCACAGTCTGTGAAGCCTGACCGGCCTTTGACCACGACCCTTTTTCGCACGTTCTTGTCGTACGTGGTCCACTTTTCATCACCAGTTATCAGCTTCTTCAAAAATGGTTCGGTTTCATTACGTCGTAATAAAAAATCACAAATGAGTACACGGTTCATTACGTTTCTTTCAGTGAGCTCGTGAGGTACCCAAATATCGAGCTTTTTTGTGTACCCAGTTTTTTTCAAATGCGCCAAAACTGTTTTGTGGTCAATTCCCAGTTCTTCAGCTACGTCGTAACTACTGATATACCGATCTTGCTCCACTTTTTCAAAAATGGCATCCATTTTATCCGTAATAGGGCGACTAGAGCGACGTGCATCTTTGACATCAAAATTTCCGGATTGAAAACGCTTAAACAAAATTTGTGCTACTCTCACAGACACTGCACTGGGTCCATAAACATCGCAATTTTTTTTCGCGGCTTGCGTTGCATTTTTACTTTTTTTGTAGTAAAATTTTAAAATGTATCGAATTTCTTCATTAGATTCACCCATCTTGACAGTACGAAAAATAAATGAAAGTCACACATTTTCCTAATTTGAATTTGGAATTATGTTCTTTAAAATTTAAACTTTCAATGATACCAAAACCAGCCAGATACAAATAGTATAGCCAAAGAGATTTTATGATAAGTTCGTACATACTATAATGCGAAAAGACTTTTTCCCCAACCTAATATGATGTAGGTACGCGAGAAATTTTCATTAAGCCATTTTAAACCTTATTCGCAGGTTATTACGTTATACATTTGCTAAGCGTATTAGTAATTAGTTTAATCAACAATGTTTAATTTTGTCTTAATATGTGTTTATTTATTCATTGAATTTTGTGCATTATAGATAAGGTATTTAACAGTTGGGTTTTGTCTTTTATATATGTCGAAACGGTATTCTGACATAAATATGACATATTTTTCTGTCGCACATTATCGAGTTATGAGTTCTCTACGATCTAATATTTACCTAAACTTGACGGAGGCTTCGAGCTCTTTATTTTAAATTACTTTTAATCAGTCACTTCGTGATAAACTAATCCATATATTTTTAAAATGAAAAAATAGACTAACTTATATTTTTACACGACTGCCCCAAAAAGGAGTGTAATCAACTGGAAATTTTAGAAGAAAATACGCATAATACAATAAATGAGCCAAAATAATTGTTTTTTCTCTAATAAATATATTAGCATTCTACACCAAAATATTGCAGGTTTGTTAAATAAATCAAATGCACTTACGGTATGCTTAAATGAACTTTGTGATAAAAATATAAATGTGGATGTAGTATGTATTACCGAGCATTTCATCATGAAGGGTTTCGAAAACCAACTATGCATACCAAACTACAGTTTGGCTGCATGTTATAGTAGACAAGATAAAAAGAGAGGGGGAGCATGTATTATTATTAATAATTGTCACCAATGGAAAGAAATACCTCAAATAGCAAGATTGTCATCACCTGGGGTTTTTGAGTGTTGTGGTGTTGAGCTGATTAATTATAAATTGATAGTCATATGTATCTATAGAGTACCAAATACTAAGAATATAACTGAGTGTTACTCAAAGATTTATCCAACCGATTTAATAAGAATATTGTTATAGCAGGCGATTTTAATATCGATATTTTAAAACCTAATGGAAATTCAGTTGCACTAGAGTGTATGTTACTAAATTACAACTTAAAACTTGCTCTTAAACAACCGACTCGAATGGCTAGCAAGACTTGTATAGATAATTTTGCGCATAATTTTAAAAAGAATTGTAAAACGGACGTGTTGGAGTTTGCATTGTCAGACCATACAGCACAGCTGCTTCAATGTCCAGTACCCACTGTATGTAGAATAAAATACTGGCATATAACTAGAAGGGATTACTGCAACGAAAATATTGTGAAATTTAAAAACTGTATAAACAGTCTCAAATTTTCGGAGATTTATCTTACTGAGGATCCTAATTTGGCGTACAATGAATTTATCAACACGTTTAAGTTGTTCTACGATTTATGTTTCCCGTTCAAGGAAATCAAAATCAACACATTTAATAAACCTAAATGGCTATCAAATGGCGTTAAATTGTGCAGTAAGAAAAAAAGAAAACTGTTATGGCAATTTAGATTGAATCCTAACCAAGAAAATTAAAAAGAAATTTGCTAATTATTCTAAATTGTATAATAAAATTATTAATCTAACACAGAAAGCACAGAATAATTACAAAATACAACAATCAAAAAATAAATCGAAGACTACTTGGCAAATAATTAATCAGTCAAATAACAATATCCCTAAACAGCAAATTGAAAAAATAAGAGTTGGTAATCGAACTATTTACAAACCTTTGGATATCGCTAATGCTTTTAACTCTTAAAATGTCGATTGCACACCATGTGTACAGATAACAATAGAATTTCAATTGTGTCTGCTAATTAGCGCGCGACGGGTTAATGACTTTTTTATTGACAAAATTAATCCAAAATTAGATGCTGAATATAAACCAAAAGCATCCATTACATCAAGAAGTCCTAAATCAATGTTTATGGCACCCAGCACACCACACGACATACATAAAATAATAATGTCATTAAAAAAACACTGGTAGTGTAGGTTTTGGATGGGATCACCACTAAGATATTAAAATCAGTGTCAGTTGAGATATGTAATCATCTAAGTCACTTAATCAATCTTGGTATATGTGCGGGTGTGTATCCAGAAGCATTAAAAATATCTATAATTAAGCCTTTATTTAAGAAAGAAGATAAGGAAATGATGGAATATTATAGACCCATTTCACTCATACCAGTCATCTCAAAGGTATTTGAAAAGTACATCATCTTCATTGAAAAGAATAATATATTACGTGAAGAACAAAAAGGATTTAGGCAACATAGAACCATTGATATGGCAATTTATGATTTTTTGTTTCCGATAATTAGAAGTGTGGATAAACGATCCCCCATATGTGCCATATATTGTGATATGACGCAGGCTTTTGATTACGTCCATTATAATACATTGTTAAGTAAATTAGAAGCCTACGGCATAAGAGGTAACGTGCTCGAACTTTTGAAATCATATTTAGAAAACAGAACACAGATAACCGAGATTAGTCGCATTAATGTAATGAATAAACATGAATCACGATCACGAGAACGTAAAATTAAATTCGGTGTTCCACAGGGAAGCGTTGTGGGCCCGTTTGGATTTATATTATATGTTAATGATATGCCCACGTCCATTGAACACCCTTTAACTATGTTTGCTGATGATAGCACCATTACAATCCCTTGTAAAAACGTAAATACATATGAAACGGACATAAATAATTCTCTTGACAATTTAATTAAATTAAAAAATAATTTGAATATAAATTTAAGTAAGACTAAGATAATGCAATTCAGACAACGGATGCCTGGTGTACCAAACCTTCATATACATTATAAAACTGACGATATTGATGAAGTAACTGATACCAAATTTTTGGGATTACAAATAGACTGCAGTTTAAATTGGAAAGCACATATAGGCGTATTGTGTAAAAAATTGAGTTCGTCGGCATATGCTTTATATAGGCTATCATCCATAGTCGATACCAAAGCACTTCTTGCGGCTTACTACAGCATAGCTGAATCTCACTTGCGCTACGGTGTCATTTTCTGGGCAAACTCCACCGATAAAGAGACAGCATTTAAGGCTCAAAAAAGATGTCTCCGGTCAATGTTTAAACTAAAAACGATGGACAGTTGCAAGCCATATTTTAAGCAATACAACATTTTGACACTTCCCTGTATTTATATTCTCGAAGTAGCTGTGTTTGTAAAGAACAATCTAAATCGTTTTGAACGCTTGGCCGATGTATTTCCAAGAAATAGGCGAGACAATACAAAATTAAATCAGGTATCGTGTCAAACAACTATGATGCGCAAAAGTATTTATTACATGGCCCCAATTGTTTATAATAAATTGCCACGTGCTTGGAAAGATTTGAAAACGGTGCAATTCAAAAGTAGACTTCGAAAATTATTAATAGATAAAACGTACTACACTGTAACTGAGTTTTTAACGGACTAAACTGTTTCTGAATATCTGTAATTTTTAATTAATTAATTATTAGTTTACTGGAATGTTACATATTATCTGTGACCTGGAATTTTAATGTATGTTTGTTTATTTATGTTTCGACCACGATTTTTATTCTTATATAGGTAATTATACTGTTAATGACAATTTAAATTTTTAACTATCCTATGTAGGTATATTATTATATTTGACCATTTGAATTTTAATAATTTTATTTAATTTAATGTTTTTAAGGAGAATATAAATTTTGTATGATGAAAATGTTTGCATGCCGAATGGTGAAATATGGCAGAACTATGATTTATATTACTTATGTATTACCCATATTTACAAATAAATGCTATTCTATTCTATTCTATTCTATTCTATTCTAAATGTTTTCAGGGTTCACGTATGTTTGTGAGTTTCTTTAATCCACCATAACTTTTGGATGCCTGGACAGATTTCGATGTACGGGGTGTCGTTAGAATCCTTATATCATCCCGAGTGACACAGACGATTTTTTTAAAAAAATATGATGGCAGTATGACTCCATTTTCAAATGTGAAAAAAACTTCAATTATTACAATATGGGTATCAAATGGCACATTCCAAAAAAAGCTATTTAGCTTATTGGAATAAATTTTACATAGGTAGGGTGTTCATGCAAAACAAACATTTCATCTTTGGTTGCAAACGATTTAATCAGACTTTAGAAGACTGCAAATGTCTGAAATGCCACTACTAAAAAAAACTAAAAAAACACGACTGCCATGCCAAAAAAAGAACTAAAAAGTAAGAAACAAGTTGTATTCCCTGACTAAACAGATAAATAAAATTGCCATGGCAGTCGTGTTTTTAAATTTTTTAAATTATTTTCTCACTCTTAGATTAACTGTTTTTACATAACCCGAGCTGTTTATGTCACAAAAAGAGGTTTCCGAATATTTTAATACAGAAGTTGGAGCCATAATAAAAGTTGCACCGTCTAAATAGTGTTTAAGTGGTGCAAGTCATTTGTTGCTTCAGTTTTATTGTGCCGCACCCATCTTGGTCCAATGCAAGTTTAGAACTACCGAATGTAACCTAAGATAGACAGTTGGACTTACCCCAACTTCGACAATAGATGAAATCAAGAATTCCACTTGGTTGAGCAGCATTCCTCAGCCAAGTTCCTCACTTCTTATCGTGCTAGACTGCAAGTTATGTCTTTTGATGCGGCAGTAAACAAAATCAATCTGCCTAGCCTTTTCCCAACCATGTTGCGGTCGGCTTCCAGTCTAACCGGATCACAGTATAGTTTTTGCCTCGAAAAACGGACATCCTCTTTTTATTAACTTATCCGAAAAACAAGCTGTTTTAAAAGTAAGAGTAAAATACCGTGGGCCAATTGTACACCAAACACGAGTAAAAAGTTTTTTAATTATTTTTCCTACTTTTCAAAATTAATTTATTACAAAAAAAATGCGCAATATTTTACCCTTTTCTTTATTATGTGTAACTATATTAAAAATATTTGGAAAAAAATACAAAAGAGTACTAACTAGTACAATGTAAAGAAATATGCTTTTTTGTGTTTTTACATTTTGATTTTTCATGGTTGTATCTTTGCTTAGTTGGATTCAATATTTATTGTAAATCATATTTAGCCCCCAACCAATCACTATAAAAAAACACACATCCAAATCACGCGGTATCTAGGAGTTATTCACTTCTAAAGATTTTTCTGATAATTTTGATTTTAGGGTCACTTCACAAAAAATAATATTATATCATAGAATAATAATTTCTTATCTACGTATACATATTTACATCCACTCTCATATATTTTACAAATAATATTCTTATATTTTTTTAATCGAACATATAACTAAAGTTAATTATTTATACTAACATTTTTTCATGCTTTATTGCATGTCAAGCCAATTTCGGAGATGAAGTAGGGTGAAGCACACCTTACTTACACGAACCGTTTCGAGCTACTTTCGACCACGTAAATCTATTAGACCTTCGAAGTTCGTTATAGCAAAACTCTCAACAATTGCAAAGAAATAATTGACTTTGAAAACTTGCCAAGTTGCATAATCAGTAAGGCAAGGAACCTAATAAACTATCTTTTAAGTCCATAGAACTTTGCCCCTATTTTACATTTATGTTTTTGGTGGGACCTAAGAGTTAATTTTGCACTTATGTACACTGCCGCCGGGGTCGCGGGTAGTTCGAAAGAGATACCGTGGCCCTGGCACGGGCAGTTGAAGGAGCATGGGTGGGTTTTAGTTAGTAAAAGTCTGACACCCCCCCCCCCCCCAGCTCTGCCCAGAGCGGCAGAAGTCATTTGATGATTTCCCATCCACAAAAAAAAAAAAAGCCTGAACCACTTGGTCGATACACTTGAAATTTTAAAAATACAAAATTAAATATTTACAGACTACTACGCGGTTGCGGTTGCTTAAGTACCTACTTTAATTATCTTTTTCCGTAAGTAAAAATTCAGTACTATCGTCATTCATTTTTTTTTCAATAAAAAAAAACATTTTTAAGAAATACGACATGTACCTAGTACCAACCCTAGTCCCTAAATTTCAGAATCCTGTAAATTCTAGATACCATAAGCTTTGGATATGATATTTTAAATCGGTACTTCTTGGTTCCAAAGCAATAGCTTGTCTCGATATTGAATCCAAATGCCACGATATAAGCCCATAAAAAAATAAAATCGAAAATATGTAAAATTCGATGTTACTCACAACCGGTTAACGATAAGAATTAAGCGTTTGCTTGATAATTTACTTAATATAAAGCGTCAAGTAATTGCAATCACCCCTCACACGAGCGCGGTGTGAATCTCATTTTACCTAAAATTGTACGTGGTATGAGT
This sequence comes from Cosmia pyralina, assembly GCA_946251885.1. Taxonomy (NCBI): domain Eukaryota; kingdom Metazoa; phylum Arthropoda; class Insecta; order Lepidoptera; family Noctuidae; genus Cosmia; species Cosmia pyralina. Next base: position 19,326,632 of record OX276350.1, on the reverse strand, counting down.
TCTATACCAAAAAATATTTTTTTATTATTACTTAATAGTGATGGAACAACGTTAATAATAAAAAAATATTTTCTTGGTATAGAACTCATACCACGTACAATATTAGGTAAAATGACTCACGGACCCGATTCACACCGCACTCGTGTGAGGGGATCATAGAAAAAACAATAACGGATTGGCTCTACAGTTATTGCGATTTCTATAGTTTTTTATGGAAACCATAGAAAAAATTGAAAAAATTTATTTCTCCAGATTGGGACAAAATTATCACACGGGTATTTTACTCTTACTTTTAAAATAATCTGTTCTATCGGATAAGCTAATAAAAAGGGGATGTTCGTTTTTCGAGGCAAAAACAATGCTGTGCGGATACAGCTGAATACCATTATTTTACATGGAGCGACTGCCTATCTGACCTCCACAGTCCATTAACTGGGTAGTACGATACCCCTTGGTAAGAATGGTTGTCAGACTTTCGAGCTCCTGTCGACCTGTAACGACTGTCAAAGATCCACGAATGACAGCCGGGACCAACGGCTTAGCGTACTTTCCGTGGCACGGAGGAATCTCAGTATGTAAAGATGGTCACCCATCCACGGACCAACCCCGGCAAGCGTAGCTTAACCTGATGGATCGACCCATGCGGCAACGACAGCTCGCGTAATGTCTGGAAAAAAATCCTATCTGTATTCTCTTCATTAGCATAACCTTCGTAGGTTTAGCAAACTTCGTCTCCACAACTCAGTAAATTAGCATGGTCGGGTTGCACCAATCAATGTTCTAAGCTCCGCCACCTAGTTAACACTTAAACACATACGCTAACGACGACAAGGTAACCGTCTCTTTGTCTCCTTAACTACAGTTAAACAGAACAGACTGGCGTCATGATATTCATACTTGACCGAGTACGTAACTTACTTTGTGAAGTTTTGTCGCTTTAAGTCAATGCTTTAGGTTAACATTTGTACTGAAGTTTGTATGTGAAACGGTAAACTTTGTTTAGAGAGTAAACGAGCTACGTCGATTAATTCCTTTAAAGTTAGAGTTTGAAGTATAGAGGGCATTTGCATACAGTCTTGGTTAGATTGGAATCATCTTACATAAAGGTAAATAGGCAATTCACTTCTAGTTAAAACAAAATTAGCCAGGACAATATTTTTGACGCGTTTTCCCGTAAATAAAGAAGAATAGAAACAGAATCAACACAACTACGATGAAAAAAAAACCGGCCAAGTGCGTGTCGGACCACGCACAATGAAGGGTTCCGTAGTTGGGATGAATTTATCTTAAGAACAAACTTAACATTGTAGTTGAAAACATGTTCTCCCATACATTCCAACTGTAAATGTAAGTTTGTACTCAAAATATTGATAGATTTACCATGTTATTTTAAGACCACAGACTTCTTATAGGTTTTCCTGTAATCTACAGGTAAAGATCTATTTTCTGTATTTTTTTCAAAATTTTAGGCTCAGTAGTTTCGGATATAAGGGGGAGGGGGGGGGGGGGGAATGGTAAATTTTCGTCTACTTTCTTAAATAACTTTAAAACAGATTATTTTAAAATTATAAAAAAATATATTTGAGACCCTCATAGTAAGCCCTTTCATTTGATATGCCACATGGTGTAGTTTGCGAAACTTTTTTTTTTAATTTTCTTATTTGCCCCCCAAAAGTGACCTCTGTATTCAAAATTCATTTATTTACTTTACCCGTCCGTGTTTGGGTCACAGAAATTCATATGTGTACCAAATTTCAACTTAATCGGTCCATTAGATTCGAAGCAAATTTGCTGTGACAGACGGACAGACAGACAGACAGACACACGAGTGATCCTACAAGGGTTCCGTTTTTTCCTTTTGAGGTACGGAACCCTAAAAACAGGAATACCAACAAAAAAATACCAAAAGAAAAGCCGAATAATAGCGCGAACATCGCAATAACCATAAATAAAACGAAACATTGCCATTCTCACAAATTATCGTCACTCGCCAAAACATGCCTGAAGTTCTTTGAATTTCAGCTAATTTAATTAACGATTGTTCGAACTAAGTTCACAAAGAATCATTTGAATTGCAAACGAACTTAATGATTTTCGTTTTGATTCGTTACTTTAGACGAACAACGAGGGAAGTAATTATGGATTAATTATACGAATATAAATTGTGTGCTACTGGTGTTCGTGTCCTTAGTTAACACTTCATTAGTATTACCTATCCGCCTTTGCCTAAACCTGAGAGTGAGAAGCCAGTCTGCCATTCTTTACAGACCACGATAAGTAAAACAGAAATAATGGTATTGGACAATCCATATTTCATTTTACGTAAAAAATCCCACATAGTTACATTTTTAAATTGCTAGGGGCGATTATGTTTTGGAACCACTTAGTCAGTACATGGTTCTGGAACCTCCTGCGTAGAAATGTTTCATCGGTTATAAAAAAAAAAAAATGTATGGAACAACAAATTTTTTTTTTAAATTTACGAAAAATTTCAACGCGGGGCTCTAAAATCATGTACTGAATACGTGGTTTCAATTAAAGTGATAACTTAATCGCCACTTTGTAGACACATCTTAGTCTACTTTTTACTCCACAAATATGGACAATTAGAATCAGATGATATATTTTCAGTTTCTTAAATATTTGAAACAGAATCGTAATTAGGAAGGCGCTTCTTATTGAATTTTCGCTAATCCAATGAGCTCAAGTCCCAAGCTACTGGATTAAATTGGGATGTAGTCACAAACTCGGGCCAGACCGACCATCTAAATTAATCAGGTGACTTATTCGCGGCCGAAAAGCGGCGGATTTCGCCTAAAGTTATAATTTAAGGCCCATAATAATGCCATAGTTAATAAGTTTCTGGCAAGCTAATTATTACGATGAATAACTTTGGCAAATACCTATTTAATTGTCATGTCTGGAAAACTGGAATTAGCTTTAATTTCATGCTTAAATCTACCTATCTGATACGAGTACATGGTTTCTGTAGAATTCATGTAAAGTTATGGTATAATGCGTGCCACGAAAGATGAGACTTGACGAGCGCAGTATCACGCCTCCCGCGCTCTTTCCACCGACCCGATGACGCCCGGTCCCTTCCCATCTCAGACCTTATACCGCTAAAGAGACCTATAAATCAGAATAATCCGAATCAGAGAATTATAATCTACTGCGCAAGTCAAACTACGTGGTGTGTCAAGTCTCATCTTTCGTGGCACGCATTGTACAGAAATATTATTAACTACATTCTACATAGTTGCTGAGTTGATAGCTCTTTTAGTTGATAGATCGTTGGTTGCGATAAGCCGACACTTTGTTTCACCCTTTGTGTAAAATTCATTGGTTTTCCTTTATTTGGTGAATTTATCTAGAGTTTCCAGTTTCAGGCAATTTTTGAAACAAAAGTATCCTGTACGTTCGGTAAATAAAAAATAGCTTATCAATCTTACTCATTAATTTGAAACACTTCCTACGCACATCTCACAGATTCATTCATAATTAAAATGTAAAACAATAAACTACCAATTTCCTCTATTACCACACTACGTCTCCGACTGCAGATGTCAAAGAGCGTACGGTGTCAAATTGTCAAAACCGCGACGCGACGCGACGCGTGAGCAAGTAACTGGAGCATTAGAATTAATTTCCTGCTGTCATGTCGCCGGCATGCGTCGCGTCGCTTCCAAACTCAAGGGTATCTACAGATAATTTATATTTTTCGTGGTAAAAGAATTCTAGGTTTCATAGGTGATTATTTTGCTAAGAAACCTTCAGCTCATCTTTAGAAAGAGGGTTAAGTGAATTATTTATAAAATTTCATCACATCTTTGTTTCCCGAAAGCGTAGGCAGAAATGTGTGTGTAAAGTGGTTCACCGCAAATGTCCGCGATGATACCTGTACACAAGTGCGCATTTCGCCAGTTATGTTTAAATCGCATGTAGGTAAGTAGTACATTGTCACTAAAGCTCCGTTTACACGGTGCAAGTTTCTGGAACATTCAAGAAAAATAATCACATGCCATAAAGCACATTAAATTTTATTGCCATTCGAGAATTGCATGCAAGTGTTTCCACGCGTGCGATCCATAAAATGGCATACGATAATTGAATGCAAGTTTTGCCATGGTTTTGCCATTCAATAAAATCTCGTACGACTTACACCGAGGCAATAAAATTGCCAGGCGATTATTGCATGCAAGATTTGCCTCGTCTAAACACAGAGATGCATATCCTTGTACAATTGATTCAGTATTACCCGTTTTTGTGCTGCCAAATATTTCATTATATTTTATTAAACGTCTTGTTTCGTCGCTCATGTTTGAATGATAGAAAATTTTCATGTCAGAATTGAATGCGATTTTATCGTACGTGCAATTTTATTGTATGTGCTGTTTAAACATACCAGTTTTGAACGGCAACTAAATTGCCCGTATCGTGCAACAATATTGTACGTGTTAAGGCGGTGCCAGATATTTGCCTTTAAATTTTATGGTATGACACTTATGTCGTGTAAATGGAGCTTTACTGTGCACAAATTATGTGCAATAAACTCTGAATTAACTTATGCAAACTTCTTAAAACGGACAACCCTATGGATCGCAACCCTATCATCTACTACACAATCTGTACCTTATGCAAAGCTTTCCCAAACACACATATTTCCTTCATTGCGGCCACAATAACAAAACAAGGGTTGTTGTGTTGTTGGCGACATTTCCTCAGTTATGCACACTTCATTGTTAGTTTAGGACATATTACACCCACACGATGAACGAAATGTTATTAAACAAACGGTAACTATACACGGCTACATATCAAGCTATATATTTCCAGTATAAGCTGACCTCTTATTGTACGGAAATCCTATACAATGCGAGATTAGCTTATACTGGAAATGTAGGTATAGCTTGATATGTAGCCGTGTGTACAAGACTCCACGGAGATGTACCGTCCTATGTACACCGGTTTTGAAATCACAATGCTTGCAGAACTAGAAATTGCACAAGCTAGATGCCACGTATGGTATGTGTATATAATTATGACCTTTATATAGGGTGACTGGTAATTAGTGACTGATATTTAAGCACATGATAACAAATAACTTTTACTATGGGACCAAACCAGAAATCTGAAAAAAAATCTGCTACTCCCTACATTTATGTTCGCATAACTCGTCAAAGTGTAGGGAACAGCAGATTTTTTTCGCGATATCAGGTTTGGTCCCATAATAAAAGTTGTTTGCTAACATGAGTACAATCATGTGTTTAAGTATAGGTCACTAAGTGACGTTGTATTCTCAAGTGATTATATAAGGTAACTGCACCCTATAATATAGGGTGACTGGTAATTAGTGACCGATACTTAAACACATGATTGTGCCCATGATAACATACAACTTTTACTATGGGATCAAACCTGAAATTGCGAAAAAAAAACCAGCTGCTCCCTACATTTTGACGAGTTATGCGAACCTGAATGTATAGGGCAGCTGATTTTTTTATATAGGGCCTATATAATCACTTGAGAAGTAAAGGGCAGTAAATTTCGTGTGAACCAAACCGCGTCAGGTACAGTGGTTGTGAGAGCGGCAACGGGGTAAAGGTTTTAGCGATTATTCCGTTTTGCACGCTCCACAACGTGGCCTTCTCTCAATACAATAATGTGACGATTTTACAATATAAAATCGTTCTTATATCCCAAGTTAGACACTAAATCAATATAAAAGGAACGTTTTGTTTTTTTTTTATTTAGTTTTTAGTATATACAACGTGTCGTTTTGTATCCTTGTCAAATTTAAGGGTGTGGTATAGACCATCAAATCGAACAACTTTTTCCATGGCACCAACATCGAAAAAATAATCAGCCGTCCCAAACATTTGCGTCGAGAGTTTTCTATGGGACAGTTGAAATTTTTTTCGCGATTACGATGTTGTCTAACGGAGAAAGTTGTTCGGATTGAGATTCCTGTATTACACCCTGAAAGACGAGGATGCAAAACGACACTTTGTATATCAAAAAATGTAGTTTTATTTTTTACGCGTCGTTTTTATTTTTTTATTTTTCCACAAACTTATTTTTTCAATAAGTTTCCCTTCTAGTCAATTAATTTCAATTGTAATACAATAAACGTGTGAGGCGTGCACTTTTGGATTTTTAATTCATAAAGCAGTACTAGCAGCCCAGTTTACTGTATTCCAAACGATTAGGTACTTACCGCAAAACATAACGTATTTGCTTGAAAAAATTATGGGTGCAATTGTTTATTTGCCCTCGTAATTTCTTGCCACGCTAATGTTGAATGACACTTCAATCAACTCAGCCTATCGCAGTCCACTGCTGGACATAGGCCTCTCCCAGGCTGCGCCACAACACCCTGTCCTCCGCCTTCCGCATCCAGTCTGTCCCAGCCACCTTCTTAAGGTCGTCAGTCTATCTAGCTGGGGGGAGTCCCACACTACGCTTGCCGATACGCGGTCTCCACTCCAGGACTCGTCTGCTCCACCGACCATCGGTCCTTCGACAAATATGGCCGGTCCACAGCCACTTCAGTTTGCTTATTCTGCAGGCTATGTCGGTCGCTCAAGTTCTTTGCCGGATAACTTCTTTCCTTCAAAGAAACTCCAAGCATATATATGCTTACTTACTTTTGCTTGCTTAGCGCGCTGTGGAGCGCATATGCGCTCCACAGCGCGCTGAGCGACCTTGAATTTGCACCTTGAACTCGCAGTCTTCAATATTAAGCCTAAACGGTCAAAAACATTATGCAATTCGTGATATTGTGCAATATTATTTTAGGTCCCGCCTTAGTGAAGTCTCATTTTACTGACAAAAGTGGTAACGTAATTTTTTTTTTTTTTTGTAATTTTTTAGTGGTAACGTGGTTTCGTAATTTTTCGTAATTGTGAGCCTCGTGGCTCACAATTAATACAAAAACTACCACATTTAAACCTACATGGATCGACTCCTTCACATGAAAGCACACCACATTCAACCACTAATTATCATCCGATAATGTTTACAGAACCTCTCACAAATAGGTAGCACATGTTTTCCAAGAACATCACAATTCAATAGCCCCAGCAGTTGTTAGGATCCCTAACCATTATTATTCTCAACAACACCACAAACTAACCCTTCTTACTATTAATAATAATCCATACGGGATTACTGGAATATCTTCATTTGAATTGAAAATTACCCCCAAACCACGGAATATACGCAACAAAGCGATATTTGATAATCAAGCATTATTAGTATATTGTTGTGTTAATCACAGCTTCGTACTCGTAGTAGTAATCTTCCGATTTCGTGGAATCCATAAAATAGAGGGATTTGAAATTGACGCATTGATAAGGTTCGTAGTTTGTTTGACTAAAACCCATGATGGGTTTTAGTCAAACAAACTATACGAACCTTTTCATTTCATTCTCCTGCCCTGATCCCAATTTATTTGGGGTTGGCACAACGTCTTTTTCTTCCATACTTTTCCATTAGTCGTCTTCTCGGTGGTCACTCTCTTTCTACTCATGTCATCTTTCACACAGTCCATCCATCGTTTCTTTTGTCTTCCCCTACTCGTATAGCCATCCACATTCATACTCAAAACTTTTCTGACGACATTTTCCTTATTCCTCCGCATCACTTGCCCATACCACGATAACCGATTTCCACGCAACTTTTCAGTCACCGCTGTCACTTTAGACTTCCTCTTTTATCTATTTCTTATTCTATTCATTCGCGTAATTGCAGACATCCCTATTAGCATTATCATCTCAGTTGCTTGTGATTGCCTTTCATTTATCCCTTCTGTGGTCTGTTGGACCACTGATCTATACAAAACAGCAGGTCTACCCATTGTTTTATAAATGTCAATGTAAATGTTTGTGTGTGTGTGTTGTCATTTTTATTTTTATTTGTTTAATTGAATTGAATTGAAATTGATTTATAAATCTTCCCCTTACGTTTAAGGGGAATGCGGGAGTCGCAGATAGTTCCCGTGACCTGTCATCCATCCAGTGTTAATTCTGTGCTTAACAGTCCGACCTACTTCGCCATCGCATTGCACGAGTGAACCGGGATACTGAAACCTGGAGCAGGCCAGGAATGCACCATTAAGCGCTATATGGCCCCAGAAATGGAGACCGCCGAAATGGCAATCGCTTGACTGAAACCCACTTGACATAAAAGATTTGGCATCACTACATTACACATTGTGAGGAAACCAGCATGTACTGGAAGACACACCATCAATGACTCGAAGACATGTGACATCTACCAACCCACACTGTGCCCAAGTAGGGAGTGTTGAAACGTTATAGGCCTATGATATTACCTAAATCATCACAGCTAGAAGATGGGAGGAGGACACTTGCGCGAAAGACATTTCCGCGAAAATGTCTCGCGCATGTGTCTTTAGCGCAAAGTCCATTCGCGGAAATGTCTTTTCGCGCAAGTGGGTTCGCGTAAGTGTTTATCGAGGAAATGTCTTTCGCGCAAGTATACCAGATCCCTAGATGATAGGCAACAGCATCTGCCTGATGACTGTTAATCACACCAAGCTGGTCTTTGACCATGTAATGGTCGTTCATGAAATTACAAAAAAATATTCTAATTTCCTTTAAATAAAAACTCTCTTCAATCATAAACCCAATCATCTATATGATCTACTTAAATAGGGTGAGTGCTCCAATAGCTAGCAGTGATATAAAAAATGCCCACTCATTACCCTTTGGACTGACGTAAGCGTCGGGCTGTCAGATAAAGAGTGCGCTTCGACGCGACGTTGTCGAGTACTCTCCATTTGTTTGGCCGCGATCGAGTAGCGCTCGTGACGGACGTCAACTGAGATCATTACCTACTTACATTTTGAATTGTTTGTCTGATGTGTAGAACAGTAAATAAATGGTGAGTTAAGCCCTATTTTTTTAACTACCGATCCTATTGGATTAACACTCATATTTGTGGCTAAATTCGTGCAACATTATGAAGAGGTCTGAGATATTATAGGTATGTACCTACTCTTCTGTTTGAGAGCCTAATTACTACAAAAAGCGCTAGTTCTTTCAAGCTTGTAGATAAAACTTTATGTCTGTTGGGACAGGTCAACTCAAAGCTGCTATGGCTCTTTCTTCAAGAGGCCCTTCCAGACATGGCCCTGCATTATTGGATTCACGTAAAATCCTAATAATACAATAGTGTTTGGACTTTAAAAGATACCATGACCTCTGAGTTTGTTTTGGCATTTCTTGTCAGGAAACAGACGGCTAAGAAATGTCGGCGCCATCTAGTTTTTAAATATTTAGCAAAAATATTGACCTGTAATAGTGTCTTAAATATCTACTTACTGAAATAAACATTTCATTTCATTTCATTACTAAACTTATAACATACAAATAGGAAAACACAAAAAATCTGGTCTGGCAAAATAGTGGCGAGAATGAGCATACTAACCTAGGAAAAGAATGTCATCAAACAAATTAATTATACACATAAAAACTTATTTATGTTGGTGTAACATAAATAAGTTTGTATGTGTATAATTGTATATTTAAAAAGACTTCATTACACTTGGAAAGTTGCCAATAAAATTCAAACGAAGTGCAGCCTTTTTCTACTTTGACCTGCTTTGAAGTCTGTCTGAAGGTATTGAGGGTAATTTTTTTTAGTTTGAGTTCAATGTCAACACTAAGCAGCAAAAATGGTGAATTAAATAATTTACGTGTATTGTAAATTTAGGGAAATTAATTGTTTCGCAAATTGACTACCAACTTAAATTGTCCGTAAATTCTTTGACAGCTGTATGAAACGGCTATAATGTGGCAAATTAGCGTAGTGTGTCAATTTGATAAACAAATAATTTCCCTGTCAGTACGAGTAAGGGGTAAAAAAATAAAGGAACAGAAGAAATAAGCAAAAAACAATAAAAATTAAATATGTTTACTTCAAGGGTATGAAAAGAGAGATATTCATGTTATCAAATGACATACAAACAAAAAACTAGTTGAAAACATAATATACTCGTATTACCTATAAGAATCCAGAACGGATTATGACAAGAAAACGAGCAGCGTATCGTTATCGCTGCTTATTCTACACGAAACTAACTTTAAAAATGCACTGCCATGTGCTTATAAAACTTTCTACATCTAAAAACTGCAAATAGGTGGCGTGCCAAGCAACTTCCGGAAATAAAATATTAAATATTATTCGATTTCCGTTCTCTAACCGGAAACAGTATTTATAGCGCCGGAAGTCGGTTGCAGAAAGTCTTAAATAATTAAATAAAACTTTAACAAATCGATCTGCACCCAATCAAGTTACATTACAACAAAAAGCTATATAAAAAGCTAACATACCGCATTTTTTTATAACAAATAAAATTGTGCCCACCGTAAGAAGCAGACAAAAATACTGCTCAGTGTAAAAACAAGTTTAAAAATATAAGTGTTCCCCATATATTCTCTGCTAATACTCTAACGAATATCTGGGCGATATGGTTGGACCACTGTTCCTACTTTATTCCCTACTATCTGCGCTCGGAACACATAACTTAGACTTGTAACTTTTAACTTGAGACAATATTTAATATCAGCCTCTAATGTATGACGGTAATATTACCTTCAAGTTTCTCGGTAAGTACATATTAGATTAGAAAAGAAATGTTCTTTAGGGCTTCCTTCTACGAAGTTTGTTGAAAAATTATTAATTCTGTAGAATGTCGTGTACGTAAGTACCTACCTAGTGTCTTTCTCACATCATCATCATCTGCCTATACCTTTTCCCAACTATGTTGGGGTCGGCTTCCAGTCTAACCATATGCAGCTGAATACCAGTATTTTACAAGAAGCGACTGCCATTCTGACCTCCACATCCAAGTAACTGGGTAATACGATAGCCTTGGTAAGACTGGTTGTCAGACTTTCAGGCTTCAGACGACCCGTAACGACTGTCAAAGATCCACGAATTACAGCCAGGACCAACGGCTTAATGGAGTCTCGGTATGTAAAGACGGTCACCCATCGACTGACCAACCCTGGCAAGCGTAGCTTAACCTGCTGGATCGATCACGCCTTAACGACTGAACGCCACTGATGCCGAGATTGGCGTGGCCCAGTAGGTGCCCAACTCATCTATACTAATACTAATATACTAATAATCTATACTACTCGTAATACTAATATACTAATAATAATATTATAAAGAGGAAAGGTTTGTTTGTTTGTACCGAATAGGCTCTAAAACTACTGGACCGATTGTAATAATTTTTTACCAGTAGAAAGCTAATTTATTAGGAAATAACATAGGCTATAATTTATTTTCAAAAAATTTAGAGATCCTTAAGAAAATTGCAATAATGTAACCCAAAGTAGCAAAATTTTGCCTATAAAATTCATTATTTGGCGTGCGCTGAGATAACTATTGATGATATATAAAAAGTATGTACTACGTGATTAATGTACTATAGTATTAAAGTACCTTCAAAAAAGTCCGCGAGGCAACATATCTAACTATCATAGTTAAGTCACAATAGCAGCTTTTGTGTTCTAAAATTTAATTAGATCGCCGGTAGAAACAAAAGTTGGTTACATTCGTATCGTAGTATTAATTCTTATTCAAATAAATAGTTTTATCATCAAGGGTAGCAGTAAAATACTTTTTAATTTATTCGAATTGGACATTTAATTTCGAAGTTATCACGATTATAAAAATGCCATGCTCGTTCCGTTCGACGACGCGCTGCCGCGCCGCGATTAACTCGAAACTCAGTACTTTTATTCTTGAGACCAAAAATGAAGAATAACGTGTATCAGGGTTTTTCGAATATCTACCCATGAGGGGGTGAAAAGGGGTAGTAAATTTTTCAGAGGAGGATTTTACTGCGGGGCTTGCTCGAAAATTGGTAAAAATAATCTTTCAGTCAAGATATGGAAAATTCCGAAACGATTTTTTAAAATTCCACTCCTGTGGGCATAAAAACAGGGAATACAGTTTATATGAAAAATCTTATTCATTTGGTTACTTAACTGGAAACTTGGCACAAATACTTGCCTAAGAAAGTAATAAAGTTTGTCATTAATAGTTTTCCCCCGAGGGAAGGGAGGGAATTCCTAGGAAATACATACATTTCACAGAAAATGTGTGTATTAAAGAATGTTTGAAACATTAGTTTACACATTTCCTAAGTAGGCTCGAAAGTGCATACATTTCGTAGGAATTGTGTACAATTCCTAGGTTTAACACAGATTTGTCACGGTCGCGAATCATATTCAAATCAACATACAACCTGATACTGACCTAAAATTAGCAAAAAAACGTAAGAAAATTTGTCCCCGCGGGAAATCATGGTTAGGAGGAAGCTATTTAAATGGTCAAAATGTCACTGGTTTAAGTCAACATTTTTCTTGTCATGTAGTCTTCCCAAAAGCGAGAACTTGGCCGCAAGCGTACCTATACATTATTTTCCAGAAAATTGCATTCCAACCCAACCATTACTGTGCAAGCAGTACTATAATGATTCGGAATGGCTACAGAAACTTTATAATGCTCACCCTAATTGAGCGAACAATATGGACGCACCTTAACTTACCCTAATATATTGAAAAAAAAGACTCACAAAACTCTTAAAAAAATGCCCATAAAAGTTGTATTCTATAGTTGGAATAAGTTAATAATAGGTCTTTACCTATGAAATTGCCGTTTTGTATGAAAAAATTTAAACGAATTTTTTTCATGCATTTTTTATTTGTATTAATCGAAGTAATCACCCATACAATCAATGCATCTTTGCCAACGCAGTGGCAGTTTATTGATGCCCTTCTTAAAGAAATCAGCTGGACGGGAGGCAACAAATTCTTCAAAGGCATTTTGTACTGCCTCTCGGGTATTGAATTTTTTTCCCGCCAAGAAGTTATCCAAATTCTGAAAAAAGTAGTAGTCTGTAGGCGCAAGGTCTGGTGAGTAGGGCGGATGACGGAGAGCTTCCAACCCCAGTTCTTGCAACTTGGAGACCGTCTGCTGTGCAGTATGAGGTCGCGCGTTGTCGTGCAGGAGCAGCGGAGACGAGCGGTTGACCAATGCTGGTTGGAGATGTGCCAGCTCCTCCATCATTGTGTTCAGTTCTTCACAGTACACATCTGAAGTAATGCTCACACCGTTTGGTAAGAAGCTGTGATGAATCACACCGGCGCTAGACCACCAAACAGTGACCATCACTTTTCTAGGGGTAAGTTTTCGCTTAGGGCATTGTTTAGGTGCTGAACCAGGATCCAACCAACTTGCTGAGTGCTTGCGGTTATCAAACAGAATCCATTTTTCATCGCAGATAATAATGCGGTTAAAAATTCCTTCATTTGTGTGTCTGTTGAGCAGTGCAAGGCACGTCTCGACGCGTACTTCGTGCTGGCGATCATTGAGTTCGTGGGGCACCCATTTGTCAAGCTTTTTTACTTTGCCAATTTGACGCAAATGGACCAATATTGTTTTGACGCTAACGTCGAAAGCTGCTGCTAATTCAGCCGTAGATATCATCAGCTTCCACAATCGCCTTTAATTCGACATTGTCGACCAAAGTCTTCGGACGACCGCGAGGTTCATTTTTCAGGTCGAAATTTCCAGAACGGAAGCGAGCAAACCAATAACAAGTGGTGCGTTGGTTTGTAGTGTTAGCTCCGTAAACGTCGTTGATGTTGCGTGCCGCTTGTGCCGCGTTGCTGCCACGACGGTGCTCATATTCTTTAATTACTCGAATTTTTAACGTATCCATGATGACGAAAAAGATTGAAATGCGATGAAAATGTAACACTAATCAATAAACAAATGACTACTTTTGGAAAAAAAAATCCATGTTTTTGAAATAAAATTAATTTGAAATTAGAATTCTTAGCCAAACAAAAATTATTTTGATTTGAAATGGCCAGTACTGCAGAACGGCAATTTCATAGGTAATGACCTAATATAAATAAATACACCTACGTTACGTTCCAATTCCAAAACGAAGTGGGTTAGCCCTTTAGTCTCCACACATGACCTGATCCGCAGACCATGAAATAGATGCAACTAACTTGACAATCCGATTGTGTCGCAGGTGCGCTGAACAAATAATATCTCCGTACATCTTCCTCGGCTTACAGAGCAAGCCATCATGTTTTAAAGTTACAGCCCCATTTCGGATTGTGCTCACTTTGATGTACGAGTATGTTCGATAAAGTGTGATAGTTGATGTGTCTATGTTTTCCTTACGTATTGTGAAATGGAAAAGCCTGTCTATCTGTCGCCAAGTGCGCTTATAAAACGAAAAGCTGTTTTCCGATTTACGTTATTTTTTTGTGTTCATTAAAAATCATTCATCTGGCTAAGTAACCTATGTAGTATGTATCAATCTGTCTAGCCTTTCCCAACTATGTTGGGGTCGGCTTCTAGTCTAACCGGATGCAGCTGAACACCAATATTTTATATGGAGCGACTGCCTATCTGACCTCCACAACCCAATTACTGGGTAATACGATACCCCTTGGTAAGACTAATTGTCAGACTTTCGGGTTTCTGACGACCCGTAACGACTGTCAAAGATCCACGAATGACTGCCTGGAGCAACGGCTTAACGTGCATTCCGAGGCACGGAGGAGTCTCGGTGTGTAAAGATGGTCACCCAACCGCGGACCAACCCCGGCAAGCGTAGCTTAACCTGATGTATCGACCCGTGCGGCTGTTATTACTTAGCCACGGTATCCACTATGTACGTACTATCTATTTTATTAATAAACAGCAGCTACCTAGTCCATTTACCTACATCAAACTGTTTCACTTCAAATAGAAACAAAAGCTCTGAATTTCTATAAGTTCAAAACCTACAGAAAATGGCTATTCACAAGCGTTCTCAAAAACAACATATTCGCTATAATGTAGAAAACGAGCACACATAAAACTAAGGGTGGCTACACGGGGCGCAAAATTTACGCCCCGTTTGACGTCCACTATTGGCTTATAATAAAATATTAAATTCGCCTCAGGTAGAGATGAAGCACCTATGGTAGATACTGTGTTGCCAGCTAGGTATTTTCCACTAATAAGTGGTATAGACATTATACTAAATCCTAAAATCTAAAGTTCCTGAAATTTATGCAAGGAATTTAAAAATAAATTTTCTCTTTTTTTTTCTTTTTTTTTTCTTTTTTTTCTGGATTTTTTTTTTTGGTTTTTTTTTTTTTTTTTTTTTTAGGTAAGTTTCCTTATCCAAAACCATTGATTAGGAAAAAAATATGTATAATTTACATAACGTCACACCTGTGTTCCTGGAAGGGTTAGGCAGTACACTCACAATTTACCAATTATGTTTAAGTCTCATGTAATAGAGAGCGAGTCTATTGCCATCAACCGGGCACAAATCCAGACTCCGGGCTGCTACTGTGAAATTCCAGATGGAAAAACCCAATAACACTTTGCCCGACCTGGGAATCGAACCCTGTACCTCATGTTCAGCAGAAATAATTTAATTGATTGAATTGATGATAAATGTAAATTATTATTTGCGAAGTTACAAATAAGCGGTGCTGGTAGTACGCGTAGCGCTACGCCGTAGCGCTACGGCGTAGCAGTACTCGTAGCTGTATTACTACCCCCGTAGCCTTCAACTTATGAACGTTTTAGGAAACTTTCTTTGTGTGTTAAATTCAATCTATCAAATAGTTAGTGAAGTCTAATTATTTTTTTAAGTGATAAACCCAGTAGGTACTTGTATTATCGCTTATTTGAAAATCCTCTTTCAACAGTTGAGACGATTGTCCGTAGGCTAGATACTAGACATAGGAAATAGATTTAAGACCACACAGTCAATTACTATTGGCAAATATTATTATAGTCCTAGGTGGTTTGACTTATTTCACAACCTTTTAAATTGTTTAAACAGGATACCTCTTTGTGAAGCAGCAGATCTAACCAGCAGTTTTAAATCATAAAAGTTTACAAATCATTTACTTACGAAGAAAAACGCAATTTGTTTTGAACATTTCCTTTTAACAATATTTCAAAGAAAAACAAAACCCGATTCATTAAGCATCGGTTTTACATGAAAAGAGGAAAAATCAAACGAAAATACGATTGGGGGAAAAACAAAAGAAACTCGAACTGATAAATAAAGCGTGGTGATTTAATTTCCAAGCTGGCAACCCGACTGCATTGTACCTAACGGAAGGGAGACGTCGAGAGCAACTTTGCCTCGATTGCAACACTTTTGTTTACATACTATATGCCTTAGTTACTACATGTAATTAAAACGTATTTCCTTTATTCTTCACATTATTCGAAATTATTTAATAATTATTTATTTTGTTTACAAGCTTCACTGCAAGGTTTCCTACTAATCAATCTGCCTAACCGTTTCCCAAATACGTTCGGGTTGGCTTCCAGTCTAACCGGATGCAGCTTAATACCATTAATTTACATGGAGCGACTGCCTATCTGACCTCCACAACCCATTGACTGGGTAATACGATACCCCTTGGTAAGACTGATTGTCAGACTTTCGGGCTTCTGACGACCCGTAACGACTGTCAAAGATCCACGAATGACAGCCGGGACCAACGGCTTAACGTGCTTTCCGAGGCACGAAGGAGTCTCGGTATGTAAAGATGGTCACCCATCCACGGACCAACCCCGGCAAGCGTAGCTTAACCTGATGGATCGACCCGTGCGGCTAGGTTTCCTACTAATCTTTCGGAATACAGTTATTCGGGATAAAGTGATTCGGGATTGCGTTCTTTCAGGATACAGTTATTCGGGGTTTCGAGTTTCCGTCTGAAATACATCTCGTCTGATATATAAAATGTACCCTTTACGTCTGAAGAGTCTATACAAAATGTACGTACCCTTTAGTAGTGTAACAAACGAAACATGCATTGTCAATATGTGAGCTATATGTTATATACAGGGTCAAATTAAATTATGTAGCTAGAGAGTGATAAATATTATACAATAAACACATCACCCTCCTTTGCGTCACGTAGTCGGGTAAAAAAGTAATTCATTTGATGATTTTTTTTTTAATTTGTCAACCGCCGGTAGTATAGTCTTAAAATATCAGTTTAAACTTCACACACGTGATGAGTATCGATATCTCAACATGATAAAATGGATTTTATCAAGGGAGGGAGGGGGCCGCTCGTCAGGGCTTTTGCCGGTAAGCCGACGATGTAGCGGCCAACAAGTAGGTTGCGGTGCCGCTTGGGTGACATCGCAACTAAGGCGGGCTGCGATGTCGTATGGATGCCTCCCATACGACATTGCGGTTGAGGGTTGGAGGCCGCGGCGGGAGAGGAGCACCACTCTCCCTACCTTCCGCGGCCTTGACGGGGTCGCCACCGTCTGATGGCGGTCAGGGGAGGAAGAGTGTCGGTATGATGTTGGTCACTCTCCCTATCCTCTGCGGCCGAAAATTGGCTGGCGGCGGGGCCAATGACCTGACCCATCCCACGGGGACCAAGGGTACCCAGACACGGGGTCATCTGGCGCCTATGTGCTGGTTTAGTCCCTGAGGTGGTCACGGCGTGCACTGTGTTCTGATGCGCTAGTGATGGGAAGTACTCCACAGAGGAGGGTCCGGTGACGGACGGATGAGTGCCAAAGCGTACCGGTTTTCCCGCCGTAAGCGGCAGAGGAGGACACCGTGGAGTTTTAGTGGATTAGAGTCCCACATAACTGCACTATCTCCCCATGATAGTGCAATATGCATGAGCATTTCTCAACTATAAAAAAAAAAGTAACAACACTACCAGCGGTCGTATAGAACCCAAAAAAAATTCAACAAATTTTTATTTTTTATTTTGTCGTGTTTAGATATACTACAACGATATGATACACACACGATACGATACGATACGATGGATCGTATACGATATACTTACATCACCTCTGCGGAGTTTCGCTTGCTAATGTAATTTGACCCTATATTGACATAATTACTTATCCAATGATCAGCATACACAGAAAACATCGACCAATTAACCTATGGCGTTCCATTCGATAAGCTACAGATAATATTATAATTCGATTACTGCTGGCTACCCAATATCGAATTGATCGTCAACCGTTTACAAAGCAATCATAACGCTCTGTATCGTATTGGCTTTCATCAACTGTAATTTATTGGTCAATAAATATCCCGATAAACTTCGTACTACGTGAGACAAAATTTTGATTTTTTGATTTTTCGACTGTTTCTTTGGGGTTTTCCTAATTTTCTTTTATAT
This sequence comes from Cosmia pyralina, assembly GCA_946251885.1. Taxonomy (NCBI): domain Eukaryota; kingdom Metazoa; phylum Arthropoda; class Insecta; order Lepidoptera; family Noctuidae; genus Cosmia; species Cosmia pyralina. The sequence goes on along the minus strand of OX276350.1, from coordinate 19,308,387 downwards.
ATGCAGAGCATCAGCCAGCCAGTTCATTAAATGTTGTATTAAGGGCCCCCACATATTATAGAGTCCGCCGGCACTCCGCCGGCAAGCGGTCCACTCATAAAAACTGGCGGTCCTTTTTTTATGAGTGGACCGCTTGTCGGCTGACTGCCGGCGGACTATGTGTGGAGGCAATGGATACACATCCATGTTAAATAGTTCCTAGTTGTTTAATTTATTCTTAAGTTCTTTTTTATGTATTTACTAACACTGGACACATTAGTCTGAAGTAAAGAAATTGAATTGAATAAATTTTATAAAACTAAACATGACACACTCACAATAACCTCTTCCATTTGTATTTACGTCAACAGTTAATCAACTACTATTCAACTAGGAATAATTAAAACTGTTATACAAAACATTATCACAACTGTGCTGGCATTCTCCGATTTAAACTTAATGAGCAGAGTTATTCCCACACATTAACAAAATCACTGAACACAGTACCCGCATTATTATATAAACACAAATTATTTTCCAGGATTGGTATTTCCCAACAGTAATTATAATTTAGGTGTGACGTATCACGTCAACTTCGTACGAACACCTCTGTTTAACATTTTGTTATTCAAATCAGAATTTGTAAACAAATAAACAACAAATTGCCAGAGAAAAGCAACATTCTTATTAAATAAAAAGCTTCCATACAAACATAAAATCACGCCTTCTTCTCATGGGGGTAGGCAGAAGTACAAAACGGCACCAGCTATGATCCTTATCAACACCTTTTGCTTCGTTTACATTTATAAATCTCACACGTTGCGAGTATTACGAACCTGACCGTTCTGAAAAACATCACCAATAAGGTATGGGTCCTATTAGGGCCAAAGGCGTCCCCTCCCAGCATTTCTACTCATATCTGCCTTGTAAATTCCTTTTGTTATTCGCCTTTTCCTCATCCTCTCAACATGACCATTCGGTCATGTCATCTAAGCATACTATTTTCAATTTTTGTTACTACATCTCCTTTTAAATCGCAAGCATAATCAGCCTATAATGTTCCCACTACTGGGACACAGGCCTCCTTTCTTCGAGAGGGAGCGGGCTATAATCTACCACGCGGGCCCAGTGCGTTTGGTAGATGTCACGTCTTTGAATTTTTGGTTCTAGGACATGCCGGTTTCCTCACAATGTTTTCCTTCACCGTTTTGAAAGTAGTGGTGATGAAATAAATTACACAAAATAATGAGTCTGCCTGGGATCGAACCCATGACGTACAACTCCGACGTAAGCCACGGCCGTTACCTCTGGACTCTGGGCTACCACTGCTCCATTCCTCAGAAGACCATTTATAGTTACACCTCACATGTTTCGCAAGGAACGCATTTCCACAGCATTTATTCTACTTTCATGCCTAAAAAGCTTAATAGAATAATAACATAAAATCTAAGGTTTCCGGAGACTTGCAGGAGACGGCAGTCAGCATCAGCATTGAGAATTAAACATAGAGATAACAATAACATTTATTTCTAAAATATTTAAATGAGGTAGGGACGTGGCTTCTCTGAAACATCCCTTAGGTACCTACTTAACTTTTATCTGCTCTACAAAAATGGTTTGTCGAATGTTACTGAACTCATTTTACATGATAATTATTTTAAAGGTAAGATACGCTGAGGCTCGTGCCTCATAGGTACAGCCAGGGAAATTAATTGTCAAGCAATTTGACACCCTATGCCAATTTGCCGTGTTATAGCCATCTCATACAATTTTCAAAAAAAATCGCCAAGTGCGAGTCGGGCTCATACACGAAGGGTTCTGAACCACCGTAAATTTAACCGTAAAAAATGTTTCTTGTATGGAGAAACCCTTTAATCTTTAACTTTATTATTTGTTGCTATAGCGGCAATAGAAATACACAATCTATGAAAATTTTAACTGTACATAATACGGTTTGTGAGATACAGCCCACTGACAGTCAGACGAACGGATAGACAGCGGAGGCTTAGTACTAGGATTCCGTTTGGCAGCCTTCGGGTACGGGACCCTAAAACTGACAGTTATGATTGGAAGTCTATTTGCTTAACAGTTAATTTTCGTGATTTTACACACCTTAGCATACGTCACCCTTAAATTAACCTTCTCAGCGAATATCAAGACTAACTGAAATTTCCGACGTATCCGAGGCATGAGGACAGTGGTACAGTCAGTATTAAGTAATAAATGTATGGGAATGACAACGCACTAATTGGACGTCAAAGGTGACTAATGGTAAGAGTTTACCGAGGTCATATTGTGGAACAACCCAGTGTTGTACGCAGTAACAGCCGAATAACATAACATTGCGCTTGTAAACCCGCACGGATAAGCACACGTGTATAAAAGGAAAGACTCAAGACTTTTGGCTCTTGTGATACAGGAACTCCTAGTACAAGAGCCAGGGCTACACTAATGTTTGTGTTTTGAAGTGAAAACTATTAATAATCATAATAATAACATAGACACAACCTTGTAGCCAGGATTATCCATCAGCAACTTGCGCTGAAATACAGCCTCGCGGAATCGGAAGTACCATACTATAGGTATGTGCCCGACCCAGTTCTCGAAAATGGAAATATCACATTGTACTGGGATCGATCCATCATCACTGATAGGACTATTGTTGCCAATAAGCCCGATATAATGGTGGTGGATCGAATAGAGCGGCGCGCAATGATTATTGACATAACGGTCCCACATGACGGGAACCTCGTGAAAGCCGAGAAAGATAAACAAATCAAATATCTTGGCTTGGCTCGCGAGGTTGTCGACATGTGGGATGTGGACTCAGCCATCATTGTGCCGATAGTCGTATCAGCCAATGGCTTAATTGCCAAGAGCCTCGACCAACGTCTAAGGAGGCTCTCGTTGGGCGGCTGGATTAAGGGCCTGATTCAGAAAGCGGTACTTCTAGACACGGCGCGCATTGTAAGGAGGTTCCTCTCTCTGGAGCCCTGACCGCCGGTAGCTTGGACCCTGTTCCCGATACCGGCGGGCTACAATATTTTATATTTTTAAATGTTTTATATTTTTATATTCTAATATTTAAAAATGTAATTTGTATGTTTATATTAAAGAAATAAGGCAATAATAATAATTTATATATTTGTCAGAATATGGTACATTAAATGGTCTTAAGATTAGTGACAGGTATCGTCATATTCTGCCATTCATTCTATCAGGTATCATTACATTATTAAAATTAAATTATTTAATTGAAGAACCTGATTTTTTCTATTGCGTTGACATAGAAGCTTATTTACATAATTTAAAATCTAACAGTCTTAAAGAAAATAATATGTACAAGTATATAAAAAAGGAGGGGAAATAATCATAGGGCATCAAAAAATTCGTCCGCCTCGCTATCGACAGGAAAAGGGCACTTTTCCTGTCGACAAAGGCTGGCAGTATTGATGCCACGTTGTATAGCAATGCTAATTCTTTGGCCAAAAAATAGGCAGGCCAGCAGTCGACCAACCGCTTGGCGATGACCCGAAAGAATAATAAAAAGAAAGAATCTGATATCGAATAATTAATATGACATTTTTCACGTATGCGCAATATCCACATAAGATAAGTACAATTTCATTACCATATTTAGCTCGGAAAGAAAAAAATATCACCCTATCAACGTCATACATCTAGGAGCAATCAAAATGATTTGAAGCCCAGAAATACCTGAAACATACAAGGGAAATAACCATTAGGTACCACTCCACCGAGACCTCGCACGATAATCCATAATGACCCACCTCGACGGTACCAAAAGAATTCAAATACCACTATTTTACTTTCAAAGACAGATAGGTATTGATAAAAATTCGGCCTCGGCGGAATTTTTCCGACATTCCCACAAGATCGTCCGCAATTACTGGCTTATCTTCTATGCGAATTTTCTGAGCGACTTTAAATAGCCATAGCCATCATTTTCCCTTGTGGCTTGTGGCTTGGCTTAGTTCTCAAAAATGTTAGAGCTTTGCCACACGATGCATCGTAGTGCCGTAACTGTGCTACTTTGCATATTCCTAGCTTTTAAACTAGCTTTTAGCTTTTTTTATGAAAGTATAATAATAGTAATGGTAAATAAGTAACGAAACATTTTTTTTTTAATGTTTGTCTTTCCGTCTGTCTGTTTGTTCCGCCAAATCTCCGAAACGGCTGAGCCGATTTTAACGGTATTTTCACTGGTAGATAGCTGATGTTATAAGGAGTAATGTAAGGTACTTGTATTATAAAAAAGAATTAACCGTCCCTGCAAAAAAAAAAATCATAAAATTATGAACTAAATCTTAATCAAATAGGGAAGTATTGACATCCATACCGGCGAATCCGCGAGCAACATCTAGTTTTATTCATAAATTTAATCTATTTAATTAGGTTATTAACACGTTGGCTGCCATGGTATACTCGTAGGTTGGCAGTCAACGTGTTAAATATTCTGATCCATTGTCGTTAAAAGACTGCCCCTAACACTAGAATTTAATAGACTGGACTGTCTTGGTATACTTTTATATTTACGCACAATTTATTACCCTAAGGGCTGATTGTTCAATAGTCAGATAATTTTTATCTGAGGAATAAATATTGTGGTTTGACACATTTTCTATACAAAAGCTGTCAAACCACCATATTTATTCCTCGGATAAAAAATATCTGACTATTGAACAATCAGCCCTAAGTTTACTAATGACATAACAATATATAAGGTCGCCAGTGACCGATAGTGGGTCGCTTATAGGGCTGCGGATCATGAGGTCCTGAATTCCAGGACGGGCCAAAAAGTTATTAGGGTTGTCAGTCATTAAAATTTTGTAACAGCCTGAGATGGGCCACTGTCACCGACATTCGTTCTTAAGCATATTGTATCACCAGATTTTCGTCAGGCGCCGCCGATAGACAACGTAACAAAGTTGTGGGGTGGCGTAGCGCCGCAACGCTTGTGTGGCGCGGCTCTTACAGTAACAAAACGCGTCACGTTTTAGTATAGTATGTTTGCCTGGTATTGTTACATACCGTTACCTCCGCCGAATATTGCAATGAAAGTGTATACTGCTTATACATATTGCTCGTACTAACGTCGGCCCCGAAGGTTGCTGTTATTAAAAATGTTATGTAAATGAGAAAAGTAAGTAGGTAAGGAGTATTGCTGTGTGTGGCTGAAAGTAGGACACCTTATCTTTTCCGCGGAGACAGTTCAGTAAATTGCAATTATTGTGGCTGACGGTTTGTGCTGTTTTCTACGAGTTTTCATTGTCAACGATCAGGTTGTCAGGGAAGACACCTTGTGTATGCGGAAGTAACACGCATTAGTATGATGGATAACTTTAATTACGGGCTTATAGTCTAACATGAATTTACACACTAAGTTTTAGTTACACCTAAATGTGAGAAGAGGCGTTCATGAGTTCACGGAGCTGGGAAAATCGGGAAACATCCGTGTGAGTTAATTGTTCGTCTCGCGACCGTAAGGTTCACTTGCCAAAACTAGAATGTGCAAATTCCAAACCCTTCGCCTTTGAGCATAGGGCCCTACTTCCCGCCCCTTGCCCCGTGACAATGTTCAGCAGCAAATCCGCCTCTGCACGTTTGCAAATTCACAATACAACATGAGGTACTCGTAATAAAGATGTTAGATTTATGGCTAGTTTATGAAGTGCTGTGGGAAAGGAACAAATTATAGTTTCATCAAGTTAACTAATATGATGACATGTTTACTCTAAATGTAATATTGGTGAAGTTTAGAAAGTAGATAGAATGTGAGTAATACCTAATCATACTTAAAAAATGTAGAGCACACACAGCTACAGTCAAATCTTCTTACCCTAAATACACTTAAAACGAAATACATACCTTTTAGTATAAGAAACAGCAGTCAACCACCTTCTGGCACTATTCACATAAATGCTCACACATCTAATACGCAGGGGAAATGTTCTTGCCGTGAACTATCTAAAACTTCCTCATTAAGATAGGTATCTTAATGAGGAAGTGACCATTGGCCAACATTTATACTGGCAAGAACATTATAGTACATAGGCTGCACTAAAAGTATCGGGAATGGAATATTTCCATTGTTCCTGTCTTATTAAAATCCTTTTAATTGAAAACTCTTTGGTTTTAAAAATCGAATACCATTTATTTATTTAAAAAAAGATTATCGGTCTTGTCACAAGGTTTTGTCAAACTTATTTAGTCGTTGAGAAAATGGAACTGACTTGAGGAAATTCAAGAGCGATGATTTATTATGACTTTCGAAGTGGTTTAACACAAAAACAGTGTGTTGACCGGATGTTTTCTGCATTTGGTGATGAAGCCCCATCCAAAACCACAATTTATCGCTGGTTTGCTGAATTTCATCTCCGTCCCCATCCCCTCACCCCTCACCTTTCCTTCACCTCCTCACCACCCCCTCCCCTTCATCTTTCCCTCCTCGCCTCCCCCCTTACCGTCCTCACTACCCCCTTGCCCCTCTTCCCTTCCCTTGCCTCGGGGGGAAAAACTATTAATGACAAACTTTATAACTTGCTTAGGCAAGTATTTGTGCCAAGTTTCAAGTTAATTAACCAAATGAATAAGATTTTTCATCTGTATTCCCTGTTTTCATGCCCACAGGAGTAGAATTTTTAAAAAATCGTTTCGGATGTTTCCAAAACTGAATGATTATTTTTACTAATTTTCGAGTTAATCAAGCCCCGCAGTAAAATCCTCCCCTGAAAAATGTACTACCTCTTTTCCCTTCTGGGTAGATTTTCGAAAAACCCTGATACACTTTATTCTTCATTTTTGGTCTCAAGAATAAAATACTGAGTTTCGAATTAACGCGCGATAGCGCGTCGTCGAACGGAACGCGTATGACATTTTTATATTCGTGATAACTTCGAAATTAAATGAAATTAAATGAAATAAATTCGAATGAATTAAAAAGTATTTTACTGCTACATAAATACCCTTGATAATAAAACTATTTATTTGAATAAGAATGAATACTACGATACGAATGTAACCAACTTTTGTTTCTACCGGCGATCTAATTAAATTTTAGAACAAAAAACCGGCAATTGTGTCTTAACTATGATAGTTAGATATATTGCCTCGCGGAATTTTTTGAAGATAATATTTGAGTTTTATAAATATTGAGTACTTTAATCAAGTATACATAATTTTTATGTATCATCAATAGTTTTCTCAGCGCACGCCAAATAATGAATTTCATTGGCAAAATTTTGCTACTTTGGGTTACATTATTGCAATTTTCTTAAGTATCTCTAAATTTTTTGAAAAAAAATTATAGCCTATGTTACTTCCTGATAAATTAGCTTTCTACTGGTGAAAAAATGGTTACAATCGGTCCAGTAGTTTAGGAGCCTATTCGGTACAAACAAACAAAAAAAAAATTTTTCCTCTTTATAATATTATATATAGTATAGAAGACATAATATTAACTCAACACAAAAATACACCTGATTATACAACAAAAAGAAGGCAAGGTATTGTTTACTCCGTGCCTTATTGTCAAACTTCATTTGCAAACAGACTTTTCATTTTCCTAGGACCATTCATGTATAATAAAATATCAAAGCAAATCCATATTCGTAATTTTAATAGTCATGCTTGTAAGACTGAAATTTTTAAGTTTCTTAACTCACTGAACTATGATGATACTGAAAATTACTAGTTAATAAAATAAATCAACAAAATGCATAACACACATACATATATGTACTTTACACATTTCACGTCACTTCACACTGTACACTTTCTATATATTTAAACAAGATGAACGGTATAATTACGACCTACTTTTAATTTAAATTTAATTTTAACTTTATATTTACTTTGCAACTGGTTAATAAAAATACGTACAAAAATAAGTACAACTAAACAGCATGTAAACAAACATATGATCCAAATATTTTGCATATACTATGTCAACTTTAACATCTAACTACAAAACAAAATCAAGTTCACTATTTTATGTTTATCTACCATAATTTAATTTCTGCTGTACTTTGCTTTGTCATTAATAACTAAAATTATTTTTTACTACTAAAATAATTATTTTGTCACAAGTCTGCTACTATTTACAGAGGACGAGGAAAACTGTTCCACCGTAATACAGTTTATACTAGTACGGGGACAGAGTGAATCAGTTCCGTTCTAACAACCATCCGCCGTCGCTGAATCGATGCGGTCGAGGTAGTGACTCATGTAGGTATGTCGACCCCTAATCGTGCTTATTCTGCTATCGTCGCAACGCACAAACCTGTGGCGCAGACCAAGAAGGGGGATAAGAAGATCTGCTGTGAACCTGCAGATAGGGGTTCGAAACAGCTATGCCCAGCTACGGACACATGTGACAAGGATGGCTTCGTGAAAGTGGAGAGGAAGCAGAGGAAGAAGCCTCCTAGTCGGAACCAGTGCGGGACCGCGCTGGCAGGACCCAATATGCTGCGTCCGGCAATACCTACGACGCAGCTCTATGTGTCCCGATTAAATTACACCACGAAGGTTGAGGAGATCGTGGAGTATGTTCGAGCGAAGACCAGCTGGATCTTAAGGGCCGAGAAGTTGGCGTAGCGCCACAACACGAATTTCACGTCGTTCGTGGTGCGAGTTCCGACTCAATATATTAAGACCGTCCTCAAGGAAGAGTTTTGGCCGAAGGGTGTCGTGTATCGGCGATTCCGCGGAAGGTTACGCGACACCACGCAGCGCAATACGACGCCGTCACTTCGTATACAATAGTTTTATTAATATTATATTTTGTGGTTTTAATAAATATGTATGATAATATTCTGTAAGGTATTTATGTTATGGGTCATTGTTACCCGAAATAAATGATATATTATTATTTATTATAATAAGTACCGAAACTTTTTACTTTCATAGTATCATGTCTTACGGTATTTTACTTTGGGGACGGGCTGCAGACATCGAGTCAATTTTTATTCTGCAGAAAAGAGCCATTAGAGCCATATATAATCTCCGCAAGCGCGATTCTCTAAGGGAACGGTTTAAGGAAATTAACATCATGACGGTACCTTGTCAATATATCTACGAAAATATCATGTACGTAAGGAAAAATTTACATCTTTTTAGTAAAAGAGGTGAAAGGCATAATTATAGTACTAGAAAAAGGGACCTATTAGCTCAACCAGGTTTCAGACTAGCTAAAGTAGACACGTCGTTCATGGGATACTGTTTAAAATGTTACAATAAAATACCTCCACACATACTTCAGCTCAATGAGACTAAATTCAAAACTTGTATAAAACGCACACTATGCAGGCAGGCATATTATAAGTTTGGGGATTACATAACCGATAAAAATGCTTGGCTCAATGCTGGTCCTGCTCCACAACCACAACTAATTAATTAACATTTGAAGATACTGTTGGAGATGCTGAAGATTGTAAGACTATCATTGCATTGTATAGACTCAATCTCCTTTGTATTATATAATTGCATAGCACATGTGTGAGTACTATGTACATACTCTAAAGCTACCATTTACTGGGTACGTCTTTGTTTGACTTGAATGTGCCCTGGCGACTGAGAGTATGTGACGCTCACACTAATGTCTCGCTGATGGTGGCGCGTGTTGGATCATTTAGCCAATCCATGCGTCAGGTTCGTGAATAAGCGCTGTCAGTGAAGGCTGGGCATACCTTAGCGGTCAGGGTTTATTTTAATTTAATTTAAATATTTGAATTGTTTTTTTTTAAGGACGCTTTTAACGTTCTGCATCGTTCTCACATATGAAATTTCAACATGAATGATGTAACCATTATTTTGTAACCATATCTTGATTTAAAAGAGTGTCCGTGGAGTTTCTTGCCCGTTCTTCTCCATAGGTACCTACTATGCTTTGGAATGGGCGCCTAGCTTCATCTTTCTGACTGACCGACCCCTTGACAATTCAAAAGTGCCTGTAATTGGTTTAATTGAAATAAATGCTTTGAGTTTGAGTTTGAGTTTGAGTTTGAAACATACTAATCAAAAAATTACATACGAGTAACTTTACTGCTTATTTGTAACTAAACTGAATTGTGCAAGGTTGTTTGATATATTTTATTTGGCAATTAAAGGTCTTTTTTTTTAGAGCAGGCGTTGTTTAGGTTTACAGTGGTTCGCGCCCGGTCTGACGCCGACATATTCATATTTTGCTTGCGATAATAGTTCATGAAGGGACCCTTATTTACACGAGGTCCACAAAATCATTTTACTTTGACACGACTTAAGACAAAAAAACGTTTTATGGGAATCAGAGAGGAAAAATCATTGAAGATTGCTCAGAGTAAGTAAGGAAATGTAATTATTTATATAACTTACATTACATAGCTCTTTTAGAATTAGCGTATTTTTCCTCCTACCCGCTTTCCTGTGAAATATTTAAATTCTCATTAGTGGCGCCCCCTAGACATTAACAAGATACAACTTTATATCAAATTCCGTTTACTTTATATTTTTGTATCACGTTACGTAATTAAAGAGATTTATTATCAAATCAGTAGTAATTATAGTTTAGTTAGAAAATATTTAGTTGTGTATTGGACTTTTTTTAAAGTTCTTTAAAGAAGTTTTTTAAAGAAGAACAATTGAAGAAATTGGAGATTGTTTACGCAAGTTCTTATAAAAAAGAAAAAAAAAGAATATTACTCTGACTGACATAAGAGGGGCTCATGACTGAATGATAACAGCTGCACGGATCAACCAAAGGTTAAGCTACTCTTGCCTAGTTTGGTTCGTGGATGGGTAATCATCCATTAAGGGAACAAGCCTGAAAGTCTGACAACCAGTCTTACCAACGAGTATCGTATTACCCAGGTATTGGGTTGTGGATGTCAGATAGGCAGTTACTACATGTAAAATACTGGTATTCAGCTGCATCCGGTTAGACTGGAAGCCGACCCCAGCATATTTAGGAAAAAGCTAGGTAGATTGATTTGTACTCTGGCTGGCAAAAATATTCTTTAACTATTTACAGATAATGCTGTTATTAGAATAACATCGCGTGGTATGTCCTTAATTTCGTTGTCTTGCTGAAACAAGTAAGTTGTGTTATTACTTTTTTAAAAGGAATGAATGAAAGGCAATTGCATGCAGCTGAGGTGAGAATGTTAAGAGGAATGTGTGCTGTTACACGAATGGATAGAATAAGAAATGAGTACATAAGAGGAAGTCTGAAAATGACACCAGGTGACTGAAAAGTTGTGCGCAAATCGGTTGCCATCGTATGAGCATGTGATGCGGAGGAATAATAACAATGTCATCAAAGTTCTGAGTATGAATGTGGATGGCTATACGAGTAGGGAAAGACGAAATAAACGATGGATGGACTGTGTAAAAGATGATATGGCTAGAAAGGGAGTGACCATCGAGATCGACTAATAGAGAAGTATGGAAGAAACAGACATGTTGCGCCGACCCCAAAATGACGAATTACCTACTTATTAAAAAATTTTTTACTTACTACCTTAGGAATCTACTTTAAAACAGTAATTCTGTGACAACCAAACCACATCCAGCTGCATCAAAAGTTTCAATGGAAACATTATAAATGTGAAGTACCTACCTAATGTTCTCGGTAACCAGGTGACTTCCAAAAGTTGCTACGTAACTGCTTCTTAAATTCCGCAGCGGTTTTTAGAGCAGCTTCTGTTACGCGAGCATCTTTTGTTACAAACTTATGTTTAAGCAAGAAGATGCTTAAATGTTACTTATGTATGCTCGTGTCACGACGGTGTACTTTTTGTAAGTAGCAGGTTTTGACTGTCATTTGTAAGTGACGTGTGTGTAACGAAGTGTATTTATACCATAGACGTGTTGTTGAGGAGTGATTTTGCGCCTATTTTTCTCCTGAGCCAAACACTAGGCAGCAGTGAAAGATGGGTGTTTTGAGGGCAGTGTGTTATAGCTTTAGCCTTAAAGAGATATACATACATATCATACACATACACACACATACACATATCACACATCACCACACACATCACATATCATCACACAAAACATAAAGTCGCTTTTCGTGTCTGTCTGTGTGGCCGCGTTGTTCTTCTAAACTACGCAACGGATATTGATGCGGTTTTCACTATCATTTAGAGAATTTATTCTGCAAGGTTTATAATTATATGTATAATTCATTAATATTTAACTTATAATATAGAAACCTTCATGTTTTGTCATGTCGTAAAAACCGTGCGAAGCAGGGCCGGGTCGCTAGTTATAGATATAGTAAGAGAGAGGAGATAAGGGATTTTTAGGGTTTCGTATGTCCGAATGAAAATTGGAACCCTTATAGGAACACTTGTGTATCTGTCTGTCTGTCTGTCCGCTGTCACAGCCATTTTGCTCCGAATCTAATAGACTGATTAAGTTGAAATTTGGAACACATATGAATTTTTGTGACACAACACGAACGTGTAACGTAAATAAATGAATTTTGAATACGGGGGTCACTTTTGGGAGGCAAAAAAGAAAATTAAAAAAAAAAGTTTTTCATATTATACCGTGTGACATATCAAATGAAAAGGCTTACTGTGAGGGTCTGAAATATTTTTTTTTATTAATTTGAAGTAAATAACTTCAAAGTTATTTAAGAAAATTGATGAAAATTGACCATTACCCCCTTATCTCTGAAAGTACTGAGAATCAATCAATCTGCCTAGCCTTTTCCCAACTATATTGGGGTCGGCTTCCAGTCTAACCGGATGCAGCTGAATACCAGTATTTTACATGGAGCGACTGCCTTTCTGACCTCCACAACACAGTAACTGGGTAATACGATACCCCTTGGTAAGACTGGTTGTTAGACTTTCGGGCTTCTGACGACCCGTAACGACTGTCAAAGATCCACGAATGACAGCCGGGACCAACGGCTTAACGTGCTTTCCGAGGCACGGAGGAGTCTCAGTATGTAAAGATGGTCACCCATCCACGGACCAACCCCGGCAAGCATAGCTTAACCTGATGGATCGACCCGTACGGCTGTTATTACTTAGCCACGAGCTCCTCCTGAAAGTACTGAGAACAAAAAATTTAAAAAAAATACAGAACATAGTTCTACCTACACTTGTAGAGGTTATACTTACAGTAAAACCTATAAGAAGTCTATGGTCTTAAAATAACATGGTAAATATCTCAATTTTGTGCGTACAAACTTAAATTTGCATTTGGAATGTATGAGAGAACATGTTTTTCAACTACAATGTTAAGTTTGTTCTTGGGATAAATTCATCCTAACTATTCCTTAGTTCATTGTGCGTGGTCCGAACGCACTTGACCAGTTTTTTTTTAATGTTCGTGGCTAAGCGAAGGCTTCGTTGCCTACCATAAATTGTCTCTATCGGGCCTTAGATTTACGACAAAACAACGGGTGCTGTAGAATGCACGAGCTCTCGTTCAAAATTAACTCCATAACTTAAATTCCTTAAATCTCTAAGTAATCCTGAATAAGTTGTAGGCCTTCATCTCCTAGCAACGTCCTAGCCAAAAATGTCAATGTCCTCCTAGGGATAAATGTAACGTGACAAACAAGTTTATGCCTCATAAATCTAGATCTCTCTATTTAGAAATCTTACATACGTTAGGTATATGTAACTAAGTGGAAAAATAAATTGGTACAAATGTTAAAAAGGGTGTGATTTTATTACAAAGGTACTAGCTTTTGCCCACGACTTCGTCCGCGTGAAATTTTTCATCCCACCCAATCACATCGCATCGCCCGCCCGCGCTATCACTTCGTTTTCGCTTAAAGGCCCCACACATTACACAGTTGGCCTGCAGTCTCTGGTCCCAACAGGCGGCCTGCCGTCCAACGCCTGCATAGCATATACCACACACTACAGTGATTATTGCCTGCCGGCAACGGTCGATGCCGGCTCTGAGTCCACACACTAGCAGGCGTTAGCCTGCAGTTTCACACCTCAATATCGCCTGCCGGCAGTGGCCTGAATAGTTGTTTGGTGTCAGTTCACAAAGTGGTAATGTTACGTAAAAAACGTTGTGCTATTTTTTATTTTCACTGGTTAGGATAACATCGTATTATATTTATAAAATGATAACCAAATTAGAAAAGTCGCTAAATTGACAACACTGCCGCCGGCCGAATACCTGCTTACTCGATTTGGCCTTGAGATCACGGACTGTTCGGCCCACAGACCATGTCCGGCCGATACCTGTCGATGCAGGCCTGTACTGGCAATACGCCACACACTCTGGGATCGCATTGGCAGGCATTGGTCGTCAATCCAAAACCTTAAAAGAAACTCTCTGTGATATCCACCGGCGGACTGTAAATGTGTCTTTTAGCGTCCTTTCTGACTCTTTTGTTTTTGCGGCCTCCTCCTTTGTTCCCCTCTAGCAAACAAACACACCCTGTATATCAATATTTCCCTGCTTACGTCACGAATATTATTATTATTTCCATCTATTATTTACACATTCGTCATGGTACATCTGGCACATCATCTCGATTGAATATATTTCGATATCCTGGAACTAATACACACATTTCTAGGAAAACTCTTTTTACATTAGGCGCAGGGAAGCCGTACCGGTTTGTAATAAATATCTATTGATAAGTATTTCGTTATGGTTTAGGTGGAGGCTTTTTGAGCTAATAAAATGTAAGCATACCTAGGATGGGAAAATTATTTTGTGATTGTGATTGAATTAAGAATCGGTTTTCATATCTATCTCTATGTCCATCCGTTTGGAAGGTCGTCGTTTAAAATATAAAAATAATTATGTTCTTCAGGAAAATAGTTATTTGTGCAACAAGAGAGCAAAGTTGGTTTTTGCTGCGAGTGTTGATTTTTGAATCCCGCGTAAGCAAATGATTCTATAATTGAATCACGAGTGTAGCGAGTAATTCTGGGTTAGAATCCTGAGCGCAGCGGCGGATTCAAAGACACGAGATGCAAATAACTTTGGTCTCGTGTAACACATACAACTTTTCACCTCAGGAGCGAGAACAAATTAACTAAAGGTAAAAAAATACAACATTGTAAAAATTAAACCACAGTCATGTGTGTGTGTTGTTGTTTTGTTTGTTGTGTTTGTCTGATCTCTTCGCCACCCTTGGTTGACTGGTAGAGAATGCCTAAGGCATTAAGTCTGCCTTTGTACATTTTTAGTGCGAAAAGTTTAAATAAATAAATAAATATCAAAAACTTCACGAACGTGGTGTGAATCGGGTCCGTGGATTATTTTATATAATATTGTACGTGGTATGAGTTCTATACCAAGAAAATATTTTTTTATTATTAACGTTGTTCCATCACTATTAAGTACTAATATCGAATTCTATGCATTTAATTTGATGCGTTATCTATTTCCGAACGATTTAAGATACGTCAACACTGACTGAGACTTGTCTATGACATTAAAAAATATTTTTTTCTCTGACATGTCATTGTTCGGTCCGTCGACTGTGAAAGTGTTTTACTCAGTTAATAGTTTAATTGTACTGTGGTAAGTGGGTTTATTTATGTTTCATGTTAAGAATTAACACACCATGCATTTTAAACCTTAAAACATATAGGTCATCGCTTGTTTTTTCTTACTAGAGCCATTTCTTTGAAATCTGAAGCTAAATTGTCTTTGTTCGTCTTTTTAACCATTTCTAAAAATGTAAACAATAACAAATTCAAACAAAATACAGACTATAAACGAAGTTAAGTCAAAAGCTTTCTAAGAAATGAACAGAAGCTACAGAATTCTTATAAACTATGCCGCTATCGCATTATGTAAACAAACGCGCGCCGCGGGCCGAATGACGTCAGCGGGTCGTACACTTGACTAGTTTTTTAAGCGGGCGTACCTGCCGTGTGAGCGGTTACGCAAAATTATTGCAGTTTTGTAAATTAAAAGTAACAGTTTGGTTTGGAACCAATATTGTCGTGTTAACGACTTGAGTTTGAGTATTCGCTGAGGTTCCGGCTTCATTAATTGTGGATTATGTCAGAAGGATAGTGAAAGAAGGTGACTCAGCGGTGTTATTCCTGACTCTGGAAGTAGACGGGCAAGACCAAGGATCTGAGGTCAGTTTCAAGTATGGTCTTAGATTTTAAATTTGTTTTGAATCGAATCTGAAATGAAATATATTTTTCCGCGACCGTATTCCACCTCCATCCGCAGTGTCGTTTTAATTTAGTGAGGTCGGTTCCTAAATTTTAGATATTTTTCGCGAGACTTTTCAGGCAGGAAATTTAATTCTGCATTTTTTACATGCTGCTTCATTTCTTCTGGTGTTATATAGCGACTTCGTCACTGGACTCACTCATATTTATTTATTATTATTTTTATAACATCCAACGTGTATCAAACTTTCGCCTTTATAATATTAGTGTGATAGTAGGATTGTTAAAACTTTAGATAATTATGTAGATACATGTTAAACTTCGTATTTTTTTCTACAACATTCTCTTTATTTGATTACTTACTTATAAAAAATATAATTCGATTATTTAGACAAAAATAAATAATAATTACATTTAAAACCTTAACAAATGATTTGCAACTTTCCAGTCGTATTGTGTATCTGAACGTTTTATTGTTTGTTTCTTTTTTGGGCCTACTAGGTATGGAATTTGAAAATCGAATTTGGAATCGACTTGTTTCTCTTAAGTCAAGAAGCATAAGCCTAGTATGTATATATTTTCCTAATTCTGTAATAATTTTTAATAATCCGCGCCCGTAACACCAAGATACCCTCCGGCCAGTCCATTTAAACCTCCTTTGTTCTAACCTAAATCTCTTCATGGTCGACTTAATAATTATTACGATTTATTATTGATTACGCTACCTATATACCATCATTTCCTTCTCCAATCCTAATTATATAATATAATATAATAATATGTGTATATCCTACTAATATTAGTTATAAATGTGAAAGTTTGTATGTTAGATGTTAGGATGTTTGTTACTCAATCACGCAAAAACGGCTTAACTGATTTAGATGAAATTTTGCACACATATAGTTTATAGCCTGGATTAACATATAGGATGCTTTTTATCTCGGTAGTACGTTCCCGTGGGATAATTTCAGACCTCCACGTGGGCGAAGCCGCGGGCAAAAGCTACTGCATATAATAACATAGTTTGTGTACACTGCCTTTAATTGACATCCGAACTAATTGGAAGATTAGCCACGTTCGTCGGACAGTGCTCTAGCTTAGCTATAGTGTTTATTGAATGCCTGGATTAGCGCTGTGTGCCTAATGACGTAAGCATATTGACCTTATTGAAACAAAATGGAAACGTATTAATAAAACCTGGATTTATTATTAAACTAGCTTTTGCCCGCGGCTTCGCCCGCGTGAATATCGGAGAATATCCCACGGGAACGTGCTACCGGGAAATCCTTCCTTATTCCTTGGCTTCATTATAAAGGGAACCTCTGTGCAAAATTTCAGCTTTCTAGATCCAAGGGTTTGTGCTGGGCGTTGATGAGTCAGTCAATAAGTCAGTCAGGACCTCTCTTTTTATTTATATAGACTACACAGACGCGAATTAAATAACAAAATTATTCCGCGAAATCTGTGGTAACTCGATAATCAAATTTCAAATCTAGCAGCAATTAAAAGGTATATAGTGCCAGAATATTAAAATTTTTCTTGAAATTTTTTGATTTTTTATTTTGCTTTATAGGTCCAAGGGCTTGGGCTGGGCGTGGATGAGACAGTCAGTCAGTCAGGACATTTTGCTGCTGAAATTTCTTGTCAGACTTTCGGGCTTCTGACGACCCGTAACGACTGTCAGAGAACGGCTTAACGTGCTTTCCGAGGCACGGAGGAGTCTTGGTATGTAAATATGGTCACCCATCCACGGACCGACCCCCGCTTAACCTGATAGATCGACTCGTGCGGCTGCTACTACTTAGCCACGAGCTCCTCAGTGATGTTTACAAAAAGTAAAGATACAAAAAAACGATTCGTTTGACCTTACTAAATAATCATATTAACATCATGGGAAGGCAAAACATGCTTTACACTGTTTGTTTGCAGTAGTTGAACATATGAAACTATTTTGAAGTGAAAACTTCTATAGGCGCGTTGAGTGATTTTCGGTAGGGGACAATCTTATGGGTTCGCGTCACTGACATGCGACATGCTAAACTTACGTACGTATTATTTGAAAGTTTTAAGTTTTCACTTGTCTGTAGTCTCCATGACTGCCTATTTTTAACCGACTTCAAAAAAAGCTGGAGGTTCTTAATTCGTCGCGTACATATTTTTATTTTATTTAAATGAGTATTACTATCATAGGCAAACTTGAGCTTCAAATCGATGCAGCTTATAGCAAGCACGATTCGAGTAGGCAAGTTTAAATTGCACGCTATTTAAGTCAGCATTGTCTACATGAGGCCTTATACTCGTATTGTGATACTGGGTTTTGCAAGCGGATTCGCTCGCGAGGACGTCGGAAATTATTCGACGGGAACGCACTATCGGTAGTACCGCGGAAGTTACTGCCATAACGGCTGAACGGAAATCCATCTGACAGACAGAGTTAATTTCGCATTTATTATCCTACTAATATTATATTATTAATTATTAATATTATAAATGTGAAAGTTTGTATGTTTGGATGTTTGTTACTCAATCACGCAAAAACAGCTGAACGGATTTGGATGAAATTTGGTATACAGATAGTTTATATATTTATACCTGGATTAAGACATAGGATACTTTTCATTCTGGTAGAAGGTTCCCGTGGGATAATTTCCGACATACACGCGGGCGAAGCCGCTGGCTAAAGCTAGTATTAAATAGTTTTTGCCGGCGACTTCGCCCGCGTGGATGTCGGATAATATCCCACGGGAACGTACTACCGGGATTAAAAGTACATTGCGTGTTAATCCAGGTAAACGTATTAATTCCGGAATACATTGTTTTCATAAAGGTACCTACCTAACTCTATCGATTTACGCGCCGCACGCCACGTAAAGCTCCAGTAAAGTCGGCATGATTTTTTCCGACATCTTCAACAATTATCTTCATATTTCCAGCCAATTTACACAAAACCATAATGAATTAAACATTTAAACCTTCCTCATGAATCACTCTGTCCATTGGTGAAAACCGAATGAAAATCCGTTCGGTAGTTTTGAGTTTATCGCGTTCAGACAGACGTACAGACTTGGCGAGGGGCCTTTGTTTTATAATAAACTAGTTGAGGTCAGAAATAATTGCACGGAAACGTACTATCGTAACGCGCACTCCAGGAACGCTCCGAGTCGTCATGATTTATTCCGACATTTTGTCATATTTCAGCCAATTTACGAAAAACCATATTAGATTAAACACCTAAACCTTCCTCATGAATCTCTCCATCCATTGTTGAAAACCGTATGAAAAACCGTTCAGCCGTTTTTGAGATCATTACGAACATACGGACAGACAGACGCGGCGGGGGACTTTGTTTTATAATATGTAGTGATGTAGGGTTATGGATTAGTCATAAGGTTGTATCTTCCACCGATAGGAGAAATCCAACCTAACACAATCGAACAAAAACAAAACACCAATCTAAAGATCATCCAGAGATCACAAATATTTATTCATAAAATAGGCACGTTCTATTTGATCACGACATCGATTAGTACGGAGGCTTATTAAGGAAAAAATCAAGGCCTTGCTTTTATTGGTAGGTCGGCTGTTTGTTTATTCCAAACGAGCGCCCCCGGAAATAAGTCTGGATAGAGTTCCATTCGCTTTGATGAAAATGACGAGAAAGATGAGATATTGCTCTGAGGACGTTTTATGCCTAAAACCAGCTGATTAAATAAAAATGTATTTTCTTTCTTTCTTTTTTTTCTATACGTACTGGAATCTAATTTTGGTTTGACTGTAATTTGTATTGGGTAGCTACGCTTTGCGATGAGCGGCTTTGTGTGGTTATCGAAATTCGTTCAGTGACTCAATCTTGCAGGGTTTGCGTGAAGTTGGAAAAAACATTACTCTTGAATGAGTCTGTCACACAGGTATGAGTGACAGAGATGACGCACTTCATAATCTTTCCAACATTGTATTTTATTTTAGCTTCAATGAAGTATTGCATTTTTTTGACTATGGTTGCTTGTCAATAAATAAGGAACTTCATAGCGTCCATAAAGTATTGCATTTTTTCGTCTATGGTTACCTGTCAATAAATAAGGAACTTCATAGGCGTGCTTATGTCAATAGCAAAATAAATGGTAGAAAAAAGTATAGCCGAACTTTTCGAAGGCAACGCTTTTCCATCCAAACACGTTTGAAACACTGATCCTTTTAAATAATCATTCATCTAATAATTAGCAGTAATTTAAGAATCCTTAACTTGTAATATTATATTCTGCCTATAATGTTCCCACTTTTGGGACATAGGCCTCTCTGTGAGAGGGAGTGGGTCGTCACCACGCGGGCCCAGTAGTGCTATTCTGTAAACATCTCACCGTGATAACTCAGGTGAAGTGAGCGTGAAGTGAGCCGTCATTCCACCTGACGCTAGGGGTTGACACTATTGACAGCTCACTTTAAGATCACTTCACTCATGTTTTCACGGTGAGATATTTACAGAATAGCACTACAGTACGGTTTGGTGGATGTCAAATGTCTTCGAATTTTTGGTTCTAAGAAATGTCGCTTTCTTCACGATGTTTTCTTTCATTGTTTTGAAAGCAGTAAAAAATAAAATAAAAAAATAAAATAAAATTTATTGAACTATAAAGTAAAAATAAGATTTAAAATAATTACAATCGAGGAAAATTTAATTCTAACTGTAATGTAGACCTGCCTGATCTAGGTTTATGAAAACCTGTGTTTCAGGCCATCAATTTACTTCAAACATTTAAAAAGAAGACAACAATAAAATTAGAAGCTAAATTAAAAAGAAGATATAATATTTTCAGTGAAGAATAAGCAACTATAATATTTGGGTATTATTATTTTAAAACTAGATTATGTAAGATATAATGAATGGAAGATGATTCTGTCAGAGTGCTTGAATTTTTGTGAGAAGAATGCATGACTGTGTTAAATAAATTATATATTATGTAGTGTAAGTAATTATATTTAAATAGTGTAATTGGTTTCGGCCGTTCTATTTAAAATAAATAAATAATGTTTAAATAAAATAAAAGTGTGTGGTGAAATAATTTAAACAAAGTTAAGTGCCTGCCTGGGTTCAAACCTACGACCTATACTCGTAAGTCGCGACCGATGCCACCTCTGCTCACCGTGATAAACCAACGCAAGATTTCAAAAGTTTCCCATTAAGTACACAAATAAATCTGAATGTAAACACCAAAATAGGCACAAACCTTCTCCCCAACCATTCGGCACCATACATACCCTATGAACCAAAGCGCGTCGGCAAAGATTACTGTTTACCAAGCTCCTCAAGCCCAAGATTAAGGCAAGAGACGTCAGTTAGATACATTAACTGAGCCAACCAATCTAATTTTTAATGTTGCCGACAATTTACTTCAAATAGGTATAAAACTTTTTTTGATGAGATCTTTCTGTTTGTGGTTTGAGGGAATTAATTTGATGCAGTGTTGAGAGATGTACCGTGCCTCGGAAAGCACGTAAAGCCGTTATCTTTGACAGTCGTTACGTGTCGTCAGAAGCCCGAAAGTCGTACTACCCAGTTACTGGGTTGTGAAGGTGAGATAGGTAGTCGCTCCATGTAAAACTGAACTGTAAAAAAAGAAAAAAAGAAGGGCTACAACCAATTGAAATTCAAAGCTTTCGCAAATTAATCCCATTAACTTACCAATCAATCTGCCTAGCCTTTTCCCAACTATGTTGGGGTCGGCTTCCAGTCTAACCGGATGCAGCTGAATACCAGTATTTTACATGGAGCGACTGCCTACCTGACCTCCACAACACAGTAACTGGGTAATACGATACCCCTTGGTAAGACTGGTTGTTAGACTTTCGGGCTTCTGACGACCCGTAACGACTGTCAAAGATCCACGAATGACAGCCGGGACCAACGGCTTAACGTGCTTTCCGAGGCACGGAGGAGTCTCGGTATGTAAAGATGGTCACCCATCCACTGACCTCCCGTTAACTTACCGTTACCTTTTTATTCTTGCAGGTGAAAAAGTTTACCATATAGTGAAAATGTTCTATTAACTTTTTTTTCATCGTGAGTTATTTTAGTGAATATTCCTAGTAATAAAGAATACTTTCTACTGCTTCGTTATCTATCATACGTATACGGCCTTGCCACGTTAATCCAATCAAATTCGCTAACTCAGATAGTAGCGGCAAAACTAAGAAAAGTAGACTCTATAGTCATGAACAGTAAGGTTTAATTTACCTATGAAACTTTAGATTTTCAGTACATATGGGAACTTCCCGCGGGCAAACCGCGGTATTGCAATCGCAAATGTTGTACTCGTAGGTACTTACAGTTGTCCATCAATCTAATCTAATTACTATATTATTGACAGTACCTCGACCACTAAGCTAGTGTAGGTATGTTCTTAATCGCCTGCCTAATCAGCTTCAGCTGCAAACATAGCAGGTAACCATTGTTATATTAATTGTAGACGAAATTCCATTAAATCCAGCTTCAAAACTTCAGTCTCACAATTTATGTAATTATAGCCATCTTTCGAAGCAGAACTTACAAGACAACATTAAAAAATAATTGACCCAATTTCACCATACACCACAAAAATTCGGCATAAGTAATTTTCTGTGAATCAGAGCAATCTTCTTTGACTTTACATTATGCATTGTATTTCATTGCCTTTGCCTCACAATCGTCTTTTCTTTGCGAGTCGAAGTGCAGCGAACATCACTCATTTTTCACCGCAGACTTATTCTGACTGACGTGACAGATTGGAACTCGAAGACAATGGCGTATTACGTATTCTATGTTGGGAGGCACTTTCATTGTTTGATGTAGATGTGAGATATTGCGTAGTTTTTGTTATGTTGTTATCTATGGGCTGATTTTTCAATAGTCAGATAACTTTTATATGGGGAATATGTTTGATGTTTTGACAGCTTTTGTATAGAAAATATGTCAAACCGCCATATTTATTCCTCAGATAAAAGTTATCGGCTTTAATGATATTGCGAATAAGTACAGACCACACACCGAGTTGTGTTGCTCTGACGATGGCCGGTTCCGTTACTTTAAATTTTGGTAAGTATTTAAAACCAGAAGGATCTCTTAAGATGATCATTCTGTCTTTGTTGTCAAAGGATTAATTACCGCTCCAGATAAGCGTATAAAATCAAATGTACCTACCTATAAAAAGAAACATGAATAAAAATGGAATAGAATAGGATACTTAAAACAGTGTCACGTTGCATAACTTTATTCATCTTTAGGGTTCCGTACCCGAAGCCGTAGCGGAAGCTTAGTATGGTTCCAAATGGAACCCTACGAAGCCTCCGCTGTCCGTCCGTCCGTCTGTCTTTCACAGGGCTGTATCTCATGAACCGTAATAGGTAGCCAGTTGAAATTTTCACAGATCGTGTTTTTCTATTATGGCTATAACACATAATAAAAATAAATAAAGTTTAAAATTGAAGGGGGTCCCCATACAATAAACATTTCGTTTTGAAAAAAAAATTCTTACCCTAGCATGTGCTACAACGGGTGAAATTAAAAAAAAACATTTTTCGAAGTCTTTAAAGAAATAAGTACACCAAAATTTTATGAAGTTCAAAAATTCTAATCTACACAATAAAAAATCTTAAACTCATTCACTGACAGACAACACAGCCTAACTTACATAGACTTTTGTTTTTTTGTGTAAAAGTTGTATCTCCATTTATTCTCAACTCATCCCTTACGGCTCTACGACCGAGCACGTTGCTCTTAGAAAAATAAAGTAGGCACTGAACTAGAGAACAACGGAACGACTGAAAAAATATAATTTTGATGAACATCCTCTACCCCCGCAGTCCGAATACAAAATCGTTCACTCATAACAAAAATATCGGTCCCCATTCGAAAATAGAACTGCGAATAAAAATCTCAAAAATTCAAAATAGACGAGCTCGGAGCTGCGCTGTTATTTACTCAGGGTACTCGCAGAAGTATCGCATATGACTGAATTCTCTTTGAGCTCTCTCCGTGACTCAAGTAATGCTATTTTCCAATCACTCTGTGAAAGGCATCTTTATTACATTCGTCCGTTCGTTCGTGTACAGCTTAAATGCGTTTTTTTCCAACTAAACATCTGGTTTAAAACGTTACGCTTTTCAGCTGCTTTAAGCGCTTTCAAAGTTTATGCAGATCGCTTTTTACAGCGCTTTTTGTTATCTGTTATGAGGTACGGTCAGAGGGTACGGTCGCAATGTTGTTTGTGTAGTAAATTACAACCTGCTTTGAATATTTTGCACAAAGAATAGCGGAAATTCTAAATAAATAATTAAGTAAAACAAAGACCAATAGACAAAATGAAAAACATGGACAGTCAGAGAACTTTATGGTCGAGCAGATTGACACTCACTACGTGAAGAAACAGAAAACCTTTTCATTATTCAGAAATAGTAATGCTTTTGTCAAATAATTATATGAGTGTATGTGCATTATTATTTTATTTTACTTTTTCGGTAAGACGTATTTAATCACGCGCACATACACTCACTCACACTCATTGTTGCATTGTTACAATTGATTACATCTTTGTGCATGTATTTTGGGTTTTTATGTATTACTGTCTGTTTTGAGGGGTATGGCGCTGTATGTCGAGATACAAGACTCGTCCTAGTTCGGTTACAGATGCTCCCAATACCCAATGATTATACTCCCAATTACTAGCCTATAAGTTGTATTATTTTGGTGAAGTAAATAAAAAAAAATCGGCCAAGTGCGTGTCGGACCACGCACAATAAAGGGTTCCGTAGTTGAAAAGAATTTATCCCAAAGGCAAACATAAGAGGCCGTACACGAAATTTTGTCGATTTCGCTGATTTACGTGATTTTATAGGTATAATAGTGTATTTCTATAAGTTTTGATGCACTATATGAATGAGCATTTCAATTATTTATTTATTTATTTATTTAATGGATCGCCAACAGAGGCTACACAATTACATACATAATTTATTGCAGATACGGACAACACAAATGTGCGCTTCCAATTATAGGCGACCACATCATTCACTTAATAACTAGGTAGGTAAAAGAAGTTTGATAAGAACAAGAATCATTAAAATTAATCAAAATACAATAAACGAAAGTCGTTGAAAGCGAATCAAAATGAAAACCAAAACAATAAGGGTACAAAATAATACAAAATAATTTTAAACAAATTCAAATAAAAATTAATTAAATTAATTTCAAATAAAATCAAACAATAATAATAATCAAAGAATAAAAATAGAAGTCAAAAAAATATATATATTACGATTTGGATACTAAGACGGTTACGTCTTTTTTAAACTTTGGTAATTTGCATGTAATATCCAAATCAATAAGCTTCGATACTCTGTTAAACTGCCTACAGAGCCTTGGCAAAACGGCGAAGTGTCCGAGGTTTGTTTTGGATCCCGGCACATGGAAAAGGTTATAGTTACATTTACGCGGCAAGCGAGATGGTGCGCTTATCTGCAGCTTTCCAAGAAGCTCGCTACAGTCAACAGCCCCGTTGAACAGTTTGTGAAGAAATGTGAGATCTAGAACTTTTCTTCTATTATGAGCTACTTTTTATTTTTATTATTTAATTTTGATTAATCGACCTAAACCGGCGACTGTTTTATGAATTTTTGCTGTAAGAGGTTTAGAATATCACATATTTACGAATTGTTTTGACTTTGAATGGGTATGGAAGAATTACAATATATTTGTGTGAAAGTTGTTTATACAATGTGTGAATCACTTCTTACTACTTTCATATAAAATTGTTGAGTAAAAAAATATTTAACTGAGTCAAACTATAAAGAAAATGGGCAAAGAATTGCTTTTGATTTCGGCTACTTAGAACTCTCGTTCATATAATTAAAACAACAGAAATAAACTTCAGTTCAAAATCAATCCATTTCTTTAAAAAAAAAGCAAAATATTAAAAACATTTGGTACTAAAAATCTTTTAAAACAACCTAATTCTCGCATTTATAAATTCGACGCAAAATAAAAAAGTAGCTCATTCGTTAGATCATAATTGAAATGATCTTTCATGTTGTGCATTAAAACTTAAAGAAATACAGTATTTTAACCGTAGAATTACGTCTGTGAAATCACGTACTTAAATAGCTAAATCGGTAAAATTTTGTATATACGGCCTCTTAACATTGTAATCCCAAAAAAAGTTTTTTTATGGGATAAAATTACAAATTATCAATTTTCAGACGTTTTCCTCTATTTGTGCTTTGAGACAGCTTCTTGACTAATTTCATTATTCTAGGTCAACGGGAAGTACCCCTTAGGTTTTGATTTACTTGTGAGTATCGCATAAATGGTTGTATTTTTATATTGTGTTACTTAGAAGATTTATTTTTTTAGAACTCTAAAGGACCATAATGGTCCTACGTATTCGATATTAATTTCAACTTGATACCTCCACGCGTTCCTGAGAAAAAGGGTCTTGACAGGCTGAAAATCTTGAAAATATTTTTTTATGTGATAGAATTACAAATTAAGACCTTGCTTCTTGCCAAATTTCATGATTCCAGAACAACGGGAAGTACCCTATAGGTTTTGATTTACTTGCGACAGTTGCGAGTTTCAAAAAGTGTCGCAAAATGGCCGTATTTTTTTATTGCGTTGACTTAGAAGTTTGATTTTTTTAGAACTCTAAGAAACCATATACTTCCGTATTTGATATCAATTTCAACTTGACATCTCCACGCGTCCTTGAGAAGAAGGGTGACAGACTGATAGACTAGAATTTTTTTTATGCGATAGAATTATAAATTAACATTTTTCAGACTTTTTCCTTTACTTGTGCCGTGAGACCTTGCTACTTGCCAAATTTCATTATTCTAGGTCAGCGGAAAGTACTCTGTAGGTTTTGATTTACTTGCGACAGTTGCGAATATCAAAACGTGTCGCAAAATGTCCGTATTTTTTTATTGCGTTGACTTAGAAGCTTGATTTTTTTAGAACTTTAATGGACTATAGATTTACGTATTCGATATTAATTTCAACTTGATATCTCCACGCGTCCCTGAGAAAAAGGGCCATGACAGACTGGCAGACTAATTTTTTTTTTTATGATAGATTTATAAATTAACAATTTTCGGACTTTTTCCTTTATTTGTGCTGTGAGAGCTTGTACCTTGCCAAATTTTCATGATTCTAGGACAACGGGAAGTACCCTATAGGTTTTGATTTACTTGCGAGTATCAAAATATGTCGCATAAATGGCCGTAGGTTTTTATTGCGTTGACTTAGAAGCTTAAGTATTTTAGCACTCTAAGAGACCATAGACTTGCGTATTTGATATTAATTTCAACTTGATATCTCCACGCGTCCCTGAGAAAAAGGGCCATGACAGACTGGCAGACTAATTTTTTTTTTATGATAGATTTATAAATTAACAATTTTCGGACTTTTTCCTTTATTTGTGCTATGAGAGCTTGTACCTTGCCAAATTTCATGATTCTAGGACAACGGGAAGTACCCTATAGGTTTTGATTTACTTGCGAGTATCAAAATATGTCGCATAAATGGCCGTAGGTTTTTATTGCGTTGACTTAGAAGCTTAAGTTTTTTAGCACTCCAAGAGACGATAGACTTGCGTATTTGATATTAATTTCAACTTGATACCTCCACGCGTTCCTGAGAAAAAGGGTCTTAACAGACTGACAGACAGACAGACAGACAGACAGACGGACAACGAAGTGATCCTATAAGGGTTCCGTTTTTTCCTTTTGAGGTACGGAACCCTAAAAACATTATTATTAAATTATTTGCCGAGTTCTTATAGCCATTATCATTTCCTTTATTTCATTTACAAACATATTAATTACATTTTTAAATATTTTTATAAAAACATAAAATAAAAAAATCATTTAAAAATATAAAAAATAGTAGTCCACCGGTATCGGGAACAGGGTCCAAGCTACCGGTGGTCAGGGCTCTAGAGAGAGGATCCTCCTCATTATGCGTGCCGTGTCCAGGAGTATTGCTTTCTGAATTTAGCCCTTGACCCAGCCACGCAATGAGAGCCTCCTGAGGTGTTGGTCGAGGCTCTCCGCTATTAGGCCATTAACCGTAACGATTATCGGTACAATGATTGCAGATCGAGTCCACGTCCCACATGACGACAACCTCGTGTGCTAAGTCAAGATACTTGATTTTTTTTTATCTTTCTCAGCTTTCACGAGATTCTCGTCATGAGGGACAGCGATATCAACAGTCATTGCACGGCGCTCTCGTCGATCTATCGCCACAATATCAGGCTTATTGGCTACTACTAATAGTCCTGTCAGTGATGATAGATCGCTATTATCATTATTATTATTGTGTTATCTGACAATTGATGCAAATTGCTCATCAATCAAGTTCATTGGCTTTACAAAGAAAATATATTATATTTCACCGTGTAGATAAAATCGATCAACGAACTGAAGATAAAAAAGTAAATCAACAAAAAAACAATAAGTACTCTTAGGATAAAAACATTAAAGAACAAGTTAAGTTACAAAAACCTTTTCAAAGTTTAATCAAGCGCTTCAACGTCACAGCTTCATATTTTTATACCCGCAGTCTCTGTTTCAAGCAAGCAATTAATCTGTGCAACGCATTTACGAGATGGTTCGCATCTTTTGTGGGAGAAATTAATGGCATTAAGCGAGGCCATTTCACCGCCCGAGTGGGGAATTGTTATTATGACATTAATAAATAGATGAAAACTTAGCTCCCAACGCGGGAAGTGCATTTGCGAGGCAATTAATTCATTTTCTCTCCTCTGACATAAATTCAGATGTTGTACGTGAAACTACTTGATACGAGATAGCTCAAGTTATTTTGGAAGTAATTATGTTCCATTTACACGGTGCAAGTTTATTTCCTGTCGCATACCATAAAATTGCAGCAACAATTAACTCGCACCGTCTAAACAACACGTACAATTGTTGCACGATACAGGCAAGTTTTTTGCCGTTCAAAACTGGTATAGAAATAAACTGCACTTTATTATTGTACGTACAATAAAATGGCACGTAACACAGCTCCATAAAAATCTCACCCCCTAGAAATGTATAAGAGCGCGCCATCTCTGTGAAGTCAATGAAATTACTAAGATATTCTAACTAGAAAAAAAATACTGACGGCGCTCATGCAAGCGACCGCTAGGTAATCCATCGCATCCAACCAATTCATATTTTTAAACTTCCACTCGTGTTTCACAAACATTACTTTACAAGTTTCTAAAAACTCACAACAGAATTTTAAAATTAAGTAAAATCTTAGCCGACTTAGCCGATCGAACCTGGACCCTATTCACGAGCCAAGCTGTTATACCGCTGCGTCAATCAGTTACTTAATCAGATGACAAAATAATAGGTCACTTTTGACCGCTCATATATTTTTTTATGCCAAAGAGAGACAAACATAGCGGGACAAAGAGGGACATCCTCATGTCAAATCGGACCATCCATCAATATCATTCAACTCGGCTGTGTCGTTTCTTTAAAAAATAGATAATGTTGAAAATTGAGGGTAAACTTATAATTTTGTTAAGTAAAACAAAGTCTGCTTGTGCTGTTCGAATAACGATATATTCAAAGCATGCCTCGATTGAGTAACTTTTTAAAAGTGAAAATAATAGTTCTTTGGGAACAAAATCAAACTTTAAAGAGTATTGTTCGAGAATTAAATGTCGACGTAAGTGTAATCTAAAATAAAATCAGTTTATATTTTCATTTTTTTTTTTTTATTAGAATTCTAACTTTTAATTTACTCCCATATAGAGAAACACAGTTCGTTTATGGGTGCGACGGTATCAAGAAACTGGTGAAGTGAAGTGTAATCGCCAAGGGCCACGGATTCTTTCAGAACCACCCGATCTAGTGCTATAAGACATGGCATTTCACTTACCACTGTCCGAAGACATTTACATGCAGCTGGGGTCCATAATTATAAACCTGCCAAAAAAATTTAACTAACCGAAGCTCATCGTCAAACCAGGATAAGATTTGCAACTCAATATATGCATTTTGACTGGGAAAATGAAATAGTAATTTTTACCGATAAAAAGACGTCTAAGTCCGCTAAAGATGGACGTAGAATACTGTGGAGAAGACCAGGCGAACGCTACAACTCTCAAAATGTTTTACCTTTGGGGACTAGTGGCAGGTTATCGCTGGGTAAGCAATAGTTAATTTAATTAATTATAACATTTACCAACTCACTTCGTTATAATATAAATACTGTTTATTTGCTAAATTAAGACTCAGTAGCGCTGTGACTATTTTAATAAAATGTTATTATTAGTAATAATAATAAAGTATTACTTTGTAAATAATTTATTTATTAATTATTAATTTATTATCATGTAATGATTCATAATAATTATTATTTCCTTTATTTCGTTTAAATACATATCATTTACATTTTTAAATATTTTTATAGATAACAAAAAAAAATAGTAGCCCACCGGTATCGGGAACAGGGTCCAAGCTACCGGTGGTCAGGGCTATTATTATGAATCATTACATGATAATCAATCTGCCTAGCCTTTTCCCAACTATGTTGGGGTCGGCTTCCAGTCTAACCGGATGCAGCTGAATACCATTATTTTACATGGAGCGACTGCCTATCTGACCTCCACAACCCAGTAACTGGGTAATACGATACCCCTTGGTAAGACTGGTTGTCAGACTTTCGGGCTTCTGACGACCCGTAACGACTGTCAAAGATCCACGAATGAATCATTACATGATAATAAATAAAAAAAAATAATAATAGAAATGCTTTACATAATTATTTATATGAAAACTAAAAATGTTTTATTTTTACGCCTATAATAAAAAATAAAGAAAAAAATATATATTATTTTTTATTAGGCTCTGCAAAATGAAATTGGTAAAAAACCAACATGACAAGACAAAACAATGACATTGTCTTTTTATTTATGGTAAACTTAGTAATATTTGTGTGTTTTCAGGATATTGGGGATGGATGTCTTCGGCAGTTCCTGGAGAGCTTGTTGAAGTCGGCGCTCGAATGAATGGCGAACGTTACTTGGATATTTTAAGAGACGTGATGATTCCAACAGTGTGCAACGTATACCCTTTTTTTTTTTTTTTTTTTTTTTTGTGGATGGGAAATCATCAAATGACTTCTCCCGCTCTGGGCAGAGCGGGAGGGCGTGTCAGACTTTTACTGACTAAAACCCACCCATGCTCCTTCAACTGCCCGTGCCAGGGCCACGGTATCTCTTTCGAACTACCCGCGACCCCGGCGGCTGCAACGTATACCCTGATGGACATATTTATTTTATTCAAGATAATAGTTCGGTGCATCGGTCAAGACCGGTTACGGAGTGGTTTTCTACACAAAGAGACTTAACTTTGATTGATTGGCCATCTAAAAGCCCTGACTTAAACCCGATAGAAAATTTGTGGGGTCAAATGGTGCTTAATTGGGACTCAAGTAAAGTCAGAACTAGACAAAATTTAGATGACGAGGTTATGAGAACTTGGGAATTAATGCGATTAAGTGACATTTTTTTTAATATGGTAAATGGAACGAGATCAAGATTAGAAGAAGTTATAGAAAATGAAGGTTACCCACTCCGTTATTAGTATAGGTTTGACCCCACAAGTTACAGTTAAGTTTTTTTATAGTTAATTGTTTTTTGTAAACAGTTTTGAAAAATCTCGAGAGATGTAAATTGTTGTTCTGTTTGTTTCAAACCCGAGTAACATGTTGGTTCTCTTGTGAAATCATCAAAACTGCACCATTTGAACTTAAATATTTATTAGTAGTCCGTTCATATGTTTTTATACTTATCATAGTTATGTAGGGAACCCTATTATTAGCCATACAATACTGTAATCCACATACTCTGTAACATACTTTAAGTATATCGCTGTTGGTTGCCTAAATAAAGAAAATAAAATTAAAATAAAACTAAATTATCAGTTTTATCAGTAAATCAATATTTGTTAATCTAAATTGGATTAAGTAATATAGTAATTATTACCATAAGAATAATAAATAATAATAATAATATTTTTTATATTTTTAAATATTTTTTATATATTTTTTAAGAAATATTTAAAAATGTATTTTATAAGAACAAAAATGAATAAACGAAATAAATAATACTACTTATAGAAGTGAATCTCCTTTATTCCGAAAGACCGCATAT
The DNA here is from genome assembly GCA_946251885.1 of Cosmia pyralina. Taxonomy (NCBI): domain Eukaryota; kingdom Metazoa; phylum Arthropoda; class Insecta; order Lepidoptera; family Noctuidae; genus Cosmia; species Cosmia pyralina. The sequence continues at coordinate 19,276,088 of OX276350.1, read as the reverse complement.
ATGCACCTACTTCCCCTCTCAACCCGCAACACCCCACTATTGCCCTACAGTTACCACCAGGGCTGCCTAAGTATGCTGATGTTGTCCTTGTTGTTATATGCGCATGACAATTTTGTAATATTATCGTAAACAATTATTGTTAAATGGGTATCTTGAACGCGCGTGGAATCGATGTCAATAACTACAGAACACTAATTTAATTGATGTCACAGAGATGGCGCGCACGTAAACATCGTAGTATAACATCCTTTAAGTTTAAAGCATGCAATATACTGCTCGCGAAGTTGATCGCAGTTAAGCGAATACGGGAGTGTAGAAGGGCACTTCGGTTCGCTTCTCGCAACCGTTTTAACCGGTTTTAACTTCGACAGTACTTCGTCGAAGCAACTTCGCGAGTAGTGTAGTGCAGGCTTAATAGATGTCGCTTTTTATACACTTCTAGGAGGTGAGATTTCTGTGGAGCTGACTGTAGAATAAAATTGCACATACAATAAAATCGCATTCAACTCTGGCATGACAAATTTTCTATCATCCAAACGTGTGCGTTGAGTGAGGGTATGTTAATCGTTGATGCTCTTTAAAGGCAAGAAATCCTAAAAGAATACAAGGACGTGCAACACTGTGCTTATACGAGGCAAAACTTGCATCCTTGGTGCAAACAGAAGTCGAATGCTTGAATGGTAAAACTTGCATTTAATTATTGTGTTATTTATGGAAATCGCATGTCTGTAAACACTTGCAAGCAGTTCTTGAATGGCAATAATTGAATGTGCTTTATTGCATGCGATTATTGCTCATGAACGTTCCAGCAACTTGTACCGGGCTTTAGTTTTTGAGTTCAGAATATTTTATGTATTCAAATTAATTGAAGCAAATTGACTACCGACTTATCTTGTCCGTTTATTCAAATCGCAACTGTCATTCTTTGACAGTTGAATGAAATAGATATATTACGGCAAATTGACGTAGTGTGTCAATTTGCTTATCAATTAATTTCTGTATACGTAAGTAAAATATTTTCTGAGATTGTATCTAAGTTATAATAATTCTTGGGTAAGAAACAATTGTAGCAAGACTCTGGATTCTTTCTCTCTCGTCAGTAAACCTAATATGTTCATTCTTGTGACAGTCGGCTAACCGCCAGCAACTGCTATTCATGGCATGATGAAAATAATCACGTAACATTTCACTCCCACATAATATTGCAGGAAAGCGAGAGGAAAGACGTTACACATCAAAAACGAGGCGTCGCGTGATTGGAACGAAGTTGCTTTCGCTTTTACAAATTTTTGTTACAGAACAAAAGTGTCGTGACGGTCAAAATGTTACACATGTTTCGGTGTATCTTTCATTCGCCAAGTGTGCAGAGTATAATGTGCCTTAAGGAAAAAGTAAATAATAATTCAAATAAAATTTACACCAATACCCGCAGTTTTCGCAGTCCTTTTAACTTTTGACGTCTAAATCCCGCTGTCTGTGTCCCAGCTACCCAGAACTCCATACGAACACAATAAAAACAAAATAAGTTCGCACACAGGACAAGTTTCTGAATGCTTGAATAAGCAATTGCACACTCCTAGCATCTAAGCTTTGCCTGACTGTACTTCCCACTCTACTTTTTATTTTTATTATAAATCCGATGTATTTTTGTTGTGTTCATGTTTTATTCTTTACCTGGTTTTCTGTTTACAGTTTTCTTGAAAGAGTCTATGATTGAATTTTTATTGGCAGCAACGTCGTAAAAAAGCCCATCCATATTATATCACCCGTCTCTCCACTATTCCAATGCTTATTTTACGTTGCATACCTACTGGATAGGCTCTTTATCACCTCCATATCCTAAGGGCATGTCTTCCCTACCATTATCGCGCCCCCCGGTTTACTCCTTGATATGCAATGGTATCTGTTGCACCATGTAACATGAGGCAACAGGGGCTAGTGTAAATCTTTGGGTTCATTCGAGTAATCGAGTCTGATTAAACCACGCTGGGATCGGTGCGTTTCATTCATTCATTCATTCATATCGCGTCCCTTGGTCTACTCCTTGATATGCAATGATCTCTTTTGCTCCATGAAGCATGAGGCTACAGGGGCTAGTGTAAATCTTTGGGTTTTTTCGAGCTATCGAGACTTGTGAAACCATGCTAGAGTCGATGCATTTCATTCATTCATTTTCTCCACATGTTGGGACATATAGACAACACAGCATTTAGGAGTAGCTCGAAGCAATGGTTTTGATATTTCCTTCAAAATCCTTGGGATTGTGATAGAAGAGTGTTACGCAATAGGGATGACGACTAAAATTTTTTTTTGACCGTCATGTATATTTTTAACCGACTTCACAAAGGAGGAGGTTCTCAATTCGTCGGAACCTTTTTTTTTTTTTATGTATTTTCCCCGATTACTCGAAGATGGCTGGACCGATTTGGATTTTTTTTTTGTTTTATTCGAGAGGGTATACATCACAGTTGGTCCCATATAAAATTGATTAACTTTGCTTTGGTAGTTTTTGAGTTAGCTTCAATAATCCGTATTTTTTCCTCACTTTTATATGGATGATGTTCTCGTTTGTTTTGCAGGTAGTGGTATTAGAATTTGTGTGGGGTAGGTACAAAACTAAAAAGTGAAAAATAAAAACTTTTTTACAAAAAAATACAACCGACTTCCAAAAACAACACTACAAAGTGAAAAATAACTTTAATTTCGGAAGTCGGTGGCAAAAACCGAAATACATTTAACTAGACACCGACTTTCGAAATTAAAGTTATTTATCACTTTGTAGTGTTGTTTTTGGAAGTCGGTTGTATTTTTTTGTATAAAAGTTTTTATTTTTCACTTTTTAGTTTTGTACCTACCTGTTTTGTTTTTGCACAGATATTTGTGCCGCGCAAACTATGCCATAACTGCATGCAGTGGGATTTGAGTAGCTCAGGGCATCTCTCGTCCCGAGCTTCCATTCTTAGCACCATTAAACCCCATATATTTTCTATGGGGTTTAAGTCAGGGGACCGAGCTGGCCAAGGAATAACTTTAATTCCAGATGATTGCTAAACCATTCGCGAACAATGCTGGCACGGTGAATAGAACAATTGCCTTGAACAAAACTTATCTCGTTTAAGTCTTCTGCGGGGTAGACATTACGCACCGTAGGCAACATTATATCGTTCAACACTTCCACATAGTTAACACTGTTGGCTCGCGTCGATATATAACTTAATTCACCGGGCCCTTGAGCACTTATCCACCCCCACATATTCACACTGATTCTGCCTGACTCCGTATTTGGTCTGACATTGCCTTCAGACCAACGCGTGTTATTTTTATGCCACAAATGCAGCCTTCCTTTTTGGCACGATTTAAAAGATTTTTCGTCGGTGAATATTGTCGTCTCCCAATCAAAGTCCAAATATTCCCGGGCAAAACTTAACCTCGCCTCTTTATGCCGTTGCGTTAAAAACGGTTTTTTAGTTGGCGTTCGGTGATGAAGACCTTCGGCATGGAGTATGCGGCGAACGGTGCGTATTGATGTGCCGAACTCGTCGGCAAAACGCCTTGTTGGGATGAAACCATTCGTCTCATATTCAGCTACCATATAACGTCGCTAAGGCTGGCTAATAAGAGGTGGTCTTCCGCTCCTCTCACGATTCTTCAGGCTACCTTCTTCCTCAAATCTCTTCACCCAACGACTAACAGTCTCTCTCTAAAAAAAAAAAAAACTATATTACACATTTGCAACAAGCGATTTATCTACCATCATATTTTGTATGTATCATCAGTTCATCACATAAAATTAAAAAAAATAAACTTACACATAAGCCGGTTTCATTCGATATTTGAGATATATTAAGGTCATTCGAATATAGGGCCACAATATTTGCCTTGGCTTCAATACTAATATTAGCCTGCATATTGAATTCAGAAGAATACTAAAATAACAACAACAAGATAACACAAACGCTCGTAATTCTATGTTCACCCACCAGCAACAGCGAATAGTGGAATAATTTATGTAAACTAGTCAAGTAGTTAAAATATGAGGGTAGATTTACAAAGTGAAATTATCACTTTGTTTCAAATCTACCCTCATATTTTAATAACGACGCTAAGATTGAAAATAATTGTAAAACGAAATAATCTTCGTTTAGTTGTGGAATATTTAACATATCTGTTAGCAACTCAGCATTCTTATTTCCCATAACCTCCACTCTAAGGTATGGTATTATCCTGTGGGGTCGTTGTGTGGAGATTGAGCAAGCATTCGTTATGCAAAAAAAGTGTCTAAGAGCTATATTTGGGTTGAAGCAAATAGAGTCATGTCGTCCATTCTTTAGAAAATATAAAATACTAACTCTACCATGTATTTATATATTAGAATCCTGTATATTTGTTTTTAAACATAAGAGACTTTTCCAGCAAGCGACAAGCTATTATGCCTCACGATCTATGTATACTAATAATTTATTTCAACCGAGGACGAATCTCACATGTACGAGTAATAACAGCTATATTATGTGCATAAAATTGTATAACAAAATACCAAATTCCATAAAAACTCTACCATTTGCTAGATTTAAAAATAATTTGACGAGGTTTGTAATTGAAAATACTTTTATAGAGTACATGATTTTTTAGATTATAAATTATAAGTTTTGTAAATTGCATGGTCATTCTATATTATTATTGTTATTTTTTTTTATTGTGTGGCGAATCTCTCCATTATTGGCATGATTATTGACATTTATGACTATTATTTTGATTAATTTTACACTATTTTATTAATATTTATTTAATTCAATAATACAATTTTAATAGGATTATCTGTTTAATGACTGCATGTTTGTGATCCATAATTAATTTAAATAAAATATTAATATGATTTTATATTTGCACGCCGAAATTAAAGGCAGGATAAGAGGACAATTTTATACATAATACCAACCTTCTGTACCTACCTTATTTATGCAAATAAATGATGTTGATTTTTTGATGTTTACTATGTGAGCAATCCGATCAAAATCACGTTTGAAAATTAGAGTCTAATTTAAGTACTATTCTAATCACGCCCTCTAAATAGAGTAATTAAAAAAAAAACCATTCATAAATTAATTACTGCCATATTTTTATACTTCGGTTACTACGAAAAAAAATCTCTAGGTAAACAGGGTTTTACTTAATTTTCGGACACAAACCAATTATTTTGTTAGTGAAATAGCCTAAATATTTCTGAGTTCATTAACGCCGTAGTATGAAAGAATTTGAAGTATCCTTTGATACCAAAACAATATTTTTCGCTTTGAAAGATGCAATGAGGAATGGAAGACCTTTCACAAAGGATCCGATTTACGTAGTTCATTACGGACCGAGTTAAAACTTCATAGATTTATATTATCATTTGCATCATTATAGAACTGACGGAACCACCTGTAGAACTGACGAAAAAGATTTTCAATCGATGATCATCCATGCGAAACTACGAATGGAATGCGTTTATCTTTTGTTTTGCTTCGTGTTTGGTGTTCTTATTCTGGAAATTGCAAGAACTGGCATGTTGGTTCTTCAACTTGCCAGTTCTTGTAATTTCCTTCATTTGTTTTGTTTTTGTTTGCCATTCAATCGTAGAGTTTGTTGATTTGACTTCGGCCTTGTTTAAAAAAAATGGCCAAACATTGACCTATGATTGTAGTAAATAAAATCATAGAAAAGTAATTTGGAGCGAAAACACCAAAGTTCAATCATTATAACAGCCAATTTCTACGTAAATTAGAAGGTAATCGAATTATTTTGACAGTCCCTGCGAGACGCGGATTGAATTCAATTAGGCAAGATATTGCGTTTACTTAGTCTCAGGCAACGTTGAATCTACATACTATAACCAATATGGGGAAATTTAGGGCTAGTTAGATTTTCACACCACCTGCTCGATAATTTAAAATTACGTATATATGCCATGCAAACCTAACCTAAGTAAGATATTATAGCCACACATTATAGCCCTGGGGTCTAGCCGGGCAGTAATATTATGCTGAATTTCATAATAAACCACTGATCAAATAATTTGAATTTGGAAGCTTAACCAAAAGTCCTTACAAAAACTTTTACAACAAAAAAAAATTCGAAAATCGAATTGCTTTTTATTACCTCGCAGAAAGTGTGAAAAGTAGAAGTATTCCCCTCAGGGATAAAGGTGTCTTCGTCTTAGACCAGCTTGAATTCTTCGCTTCTGAGTTATTTCTCTACAATCCTTCGTTCTGGGTCAAACTAGCGCCCGTGACATAAGACACTGCTTTTATCCACTAATGGCTGAACCCAATAACCTATCTAAGTATCTATAGTTTTAACTTCCCAATAATCTAAGACAGATAAAAACAAAAGAACACGAACGAACGAAAGGAACATAAGGACAGATAGAATTATATTGTCTATTATCAGTAGCAATCGGTCTTATTACTGACAGTAGATTATTGGGCTCGACCGTTAGTGAATAGTCTACTATTTGTCTCACTAAAGTTGGATCGAAAATGAAACATCTCGTTTGACAATGAAATAGCCAAGAAGTAATATTTACTTCATGGAAATTACCTACATTTTATTGAAATTCAGATGTAGTAATTTCTTTCGTTAATCATTATTAATTTTAAGCTAATATGTTTTATCTTGTGTTTATTATGCCATTACCTCCAGATAGCATACATGTTAGACGTGTCATCTTTATTTTTCGTACCAAACTTAGTCAGAGCGATCAAGCAGGCTCGGACTGATGAGCGATAAGACGTGAGCTCAATCTCCACCAGTAACAATTGAAGTGAACCCACTTTTACCATTTAACAAAAAAAAACAGCAAAAAAGAAAAAGACACAGTGAAAAATTATTACTATTATCGCCCGATACCCCAAAAATAAACAAACCAATCGTACTGCCTTCTCTAAATCACAGAGCTCGTCCCAACTTGGTTGCCAATCTTCCAACAGCCCTAAGCACTATTGATTTCCTCGGGTTTGCTTGCACACTCCTACTAAGACCACTGAGCACCAAAACGGTATCTGCTCACGATAATTGGATTTGCGACAAATAATGTGGAAGAAAAATATTATTAGACGATTACCGTGTTGACCAATGTGTTGACCAAATTATTGACAGATATTTTTGAGAGGATTTCCTTACAGTGAGAGGTCAGTGTAAACTGGAAATGTATTGCTTGATGTGTAGCCGTGTGTACCTAGTTCATAATCATTGAGGTTATTCTAGAGTTCCATGTTTAGCAATTGACTTTTTTGTACAGGTTTTTTATCTTTTTTAGAGATTACAATCTGAATTTAATATCTAAGAACATGTTCAATTATTGCACGAAGCCAAAATTTTATTTGATTTTTTGTTGAACCAACGATTAACTTACAAATTATTAATAACTACTAATTAGAAACAATTTAAAGATTAGGTATAAGAGAGTTTCGAAATATTGCCTTATGTTGAGGAGATAATATTAAAAAGGTTTTAAACTCTGGATATAACAGTTAGGAGATGAGAGGTATCTCACGAAAAGTAGAGATGAAGAAATGTAGAAAATAACCAGCATTATGATAAGACAGTATCAGCTGGATGAGTGTGGCGAAATATCAAGTAAGACAGTGCGATTACGATCCTTGTACATCAATGCATGGCTGATAAGGGTGATTGGGTTGGATTGGGTGTTACCAAAGCGTATCATCGATTCGCAGCTTTCAACTCAGCCTATCGCTGTCCACTGCTGGCCACAACACCCCATTCTCCACTTTCTGCATCCAGTCTGTCCCAGCCACCTTTTTAAGATACGCGGATTCCCAGCTAATATTGAATCTCAATGACACACGACAAGCACAAATGACATGTTTTTCTATTCTATTTACAACGACTATATTAATTCAACTCCATCCATCATTAGAGATAGAGATAGATAAAGATAGAGATTATTTATTTGTCCGAAACATGAATATGCACACACAAAGCATGCAAGATGTTAAGTACATTGCAGAAATGATATTGATCAAACTGACAATTGCAAACCCTATTTTCTAAAACATAATATTCTTACCTGAGATTCTAACCCTCCCCAGTATTTACATTCTAGAAATATGTAAATTTGTCCGTAAACATCAAGAGTTCTACACTAAACGCGAAGACATCCATCACAGTACACACTTAAGCACCGATCTAGACTAAATATTGGTATGTTTAGTCTAGATCGGTGCTTAAGTGTATATGTGTGTATATGTTAGTGTGTGTGTGTATTTTTAGCTTGGATGCTGGTGCATCCAAGCTAAAAATGCATTGTACAAGTCCTTAAGTAATGTCTATAAAAATATACAACAAACTACCAGACATTATAAAGAAAGAAGAAAAGTTATAGTTGTGTTGTTAGTTATTTATAACTAGCTGCGCCCCGCGGTGTTACCCGCGGTTTATGAGATACACTAAAACATGTATTATTTAATCGGTGTGAAAAGTATTCACAAAAAAATTGCTCATCCCACGGGAACACTACATTTTTTCAGGATGTAAAGTAGCCTATGTGTGCTATGTGTATACAGGGTGTCTGCTATTTCCACACCAAATTATATCAAAATCGGTCGAGCCGTTTGAGTTTGAAAGAGTAACAAATATATTTGAATTCCTTGCTCATCCCACGGGAGCACTACATTTTTTCGGAATAAAAAGTAGTCTATGTGTTAATCCAGGGCATAAGCTGTCTACATTTCATCCAAATCGGTCTAGCCGTTTGAGCGTGAAGAAGTAACAATCATACACACACACACACACACACACACACACTCACAAACTTTCGCCTTTATAATATTAGTGTGATTAAACTTGAAAAATTACTAATAAACAAATGCTATTATTTCTTAGATGAATATTTAAATGATAAACACAAATAATAGAAAAAATGTAGCACATGTTAAGGAAATTACTAACATTAATAAAAAAAATATATAAGAATAATAACTGATAACAAAAGTAAATGATAATCACGCAATTTATAGGTATATTTAATTATTAATAAATAATATAACAAAAATAATAATTAAATAAAATAGCAATAATAATTATTCATGATCTCCTAAAACAGGGCTTCCTCTCTCCTACCCTTTTGCTGTGCCCTACAGGGTCCATAATGATCTCAATTATATAATTACCACCTAACTACACATTATGGTAAAGCAATAAAGATATTGAGTATTGAAAGGATCACAGTCATGTTTTACCTTAACAGCGTACATTCAAGAACTATATTCTTAGAAACAATACACATTATGTAGTAAACGGTTCCGATGATTACACACGTCTTCGCCCGCCGGTGGCTCAGTGCGATTTGTCAAAGCTCCTTATCTGGCTACCTATCGAGCATTTATTCTCAAAACAACAAAAGGAAAAAATATTCTCTATCGCTGCGAAAAAACAGATCAGTGCGCACGAGGGAAATAAAGTAGGGGAAGGTGTCCATCTTCGTTCGTTTTATCTTGAATTGCTAGATGTTTTTGATAAGGTTCACGACTTCTCGTATATTTGATAGGTTTTTTTTTTTGTAGCTTTCTATAACAGTCTGGCTAATGTCCGGTTCCTGAGGTATTTAAACGGAGTTTATCCATTCGATAGTGATTATTGCTCCGATATCGTGTATCTGAACTATACGCGAAGGAAGAATTTAGCTTAAAAATCGAGTGAATTACTATCGAGGGTTTATCTGAGGACCTCAAAAACCGAGCATAAGGAAGGAATTCGCTTAAATAGATAATTTTGTACTCCGTTTAAGAATTCTTCAGAAACCGGGCATCAGAGGTGTGGTGGTGCGATCGGTAGGGTTGGTAAAGGCTGCCGCCGGGGTCGCGGGTAGTTCGAAAGAGATACCGTGGCCCTGGCACGGGCATTTGAAGGAACACGGGTGGGTTTTAGTCAGTAAAAGTGTGACACGCCCTCCCGCTCTGCCCAGAGCGGGAAAAGTCATTTGATGATTTCCCATCCACAAAAAAAAAAAAAGGGGTAGGTAAAAGCTGTAGTCGCTATAATAAAGATAAGAGGCGGAGCGGAGGTGTATCTATAGTCCACCAAAATTGTTTCAGTCCCATGTAATAGGAGGCGAGCCTGATGCCATCAACCGGTCTTAGTAGTAAAATACTGAAGTGATGCTTTCAGCTGGATTTGTTATCCGACTGATTCTATCATCTCAATCATAACTGCCCGTATTGAGGCATTGAACACAGACTCTGACAAACTCAATTCACAATTTTATTTTTTAATTAGTACAAAAAAATGGGGCTCTATCCGTACCCGTTACTGATCATATTTGTGTAGTCAAAAGACAAAAAAATTAAATCCGAAAATTGTCCACGAAAATTTGTCTTAATTGATAAATTCATAATTGAATCAATGATTCATAACAATTGCTACTAGAAAATACTAAGCGCAGTGCTTTTCCATGATTAATGAATACTACTATGTAATGTAGCGTCTACAATATTTCCATAAACTGAGTGACATTTTGGGATATAAACAAATGCTAATAACTTTGCTGTTTATGAATATTATTTATTGAGACTTTACATATATAATAACAAGACCTTCTCTAATAAGCCCTTTAAGTATTTGTAGTAATTAAAAATTAGTGGTGTATAATATAGTGTCAATACCACTACCGTTGAAGGTCAGTGTAAAAAAGAAAAGAGAATAGAGTGCACTCATTACTAACTTTCGGGGAAACAGACGGGTAATTTATAATTATAATACAAAAAACTTGCCTTTAATACTAAAATCAATCCAAAATATGTTCACGTAATATCACCCAAAAACAGTCCCGGGAACATAATAGTTCTATTTCATCCTCCCGGTTACGCAATTCTAGGTACAGTGGCATTGTTTCGCACAATATAGCATTCCCGATGCGACGGGACGTGACAGTAATGCTAAGCGGTGCACGTCCGTGGTTAAACTATCGATAAATATTTGTGGGACACAGCACACCACTAGTGCTTCCAGGACTGATATCGGGCATTATTTGTGTACAGGACTGTACGGTGCTTAAAGAGATGGAGTAAATTGAAATTTACTATAAGAGTCTGTGTTTCCCGACAGCTATATAATATAACTCTTCTTCCTGTTTTCAAGTCGATGGTATTTTAACGTTTTTAGGGTTCCGTACCAAAATGGTAAAAGAAACCCTTAGGCTGTCTGTCTGTCCGTCTGTCACATCTGGATATCTCAAGAAATACTTATGCTATCAACTTGAAATTGTGAACAGTTTTAGATGACGTTTGCCCAACTATTTTGCAAATAAGAGAGATTTTTTTTGCAACAGGGACTGATAGGGGGTCTTCAGGGGGGTTAGGGGGGATATGATGATTTCTCATCCACAAAAAAAAGGGGGGGGTCTTAAAAATTCAAATTGGGGCTATTAGGGCATGTGGGTATCATATGAAAGAACGCTGTTTGCACATTCTCAAACATTTTTTTGGGCCGCATAGTTTTCGACTTTTGATTAAAAATTTAAAAAAAAAGTTCCCCTCCCCCCTTCCCCCCCTATTATTCTATGTGATAGAAGTTTATGTAAAGATTACAGGAAAAATAAAACGATGTCTTTAAATAGCACACTTTTTCAGAAATCGGAACGGAACCCTCGCTGCGCGAGTCCGACGCGCTCTTGACCGGATTTTTTTTTATTACTTGGGCCCATTATATGGCCACGTTAATCACACCACACCAGTGACTTCATGAGGTCCTCAAAAGCGCTGGACACTTGGGACACTCCAGCAAGTGGGACATGTTCAGGTCAGGGTGACCGCACTCACATTGGGTGTCGGACGGGTCTGTACTCCCCCATTTTGACCTGTAGTCCGCTGCAAACATAACTTGCCAAAATGGCAATAGCAAAATTATAGTTATAATTTGGGAGCGTTTACCATAGTCGAGCACATTATAACTTACTATCACGTGCACGAGTGGTCAAACAAGACATCATAAACGATTAAAATTATAAAATATCGATTCAGATTAAGTTCTACAAACTCACGTGAGTTTTTAAATACTAAATTTGGGGTAAGTAATATATGATATAATTACAAAATCTCTAATATTTACAAGATATAACATCTGAATCTATAATTTTATTATATATAATGATCAGTTAATATAATCAAATTCAAATTCAAAACATTTAATTCAGACTTTATATAATAAACGATTGATATAATTTTAAAGTAACTAATTTTTATAAGCATAACATACATTGAATATAAAATCGTTTGATATACTACTCAAAAGACATAAAACCAAAATCTAATATGATAAAACGCCTAGTAAAAAACACGATGCAAAAGCTTTCATCGTCTAATATACGAGACATTCACCGCCTCATCTAACCCAAATGATTCACCAACAATAAAGAGCATCTAGCGTTAATCGTCACTGTTCTAACCTAACCGAACCTAACCCAAATGTCGGATAGCTCTGAATCGGTGTGTTATAATAATGATGGTATCAACATATACTTTAAACGATAGACCTAATGATTTTCGATTAAATAAACGTTATATCCAATAACGTTATACGAAATAAGTTTTAGAGTTTAAACATGTTATATGTAAAGAAATTATATCAACAGTTATATAGTAGTGGTATATCTCACGTTTATTACATCTTGTGAACGTTATTGAAATGAAAATACGAGTATACCAACTATCTTTATATGATATGTGACGCACCCCTAATTTTGAAGATTTCTCTTTCTAATTGACTTATAATTAGCATATAAGTTGTTTATGATGTAAATAATTATACCAGTCCGCATATAAATCGGCTTCCAGATAATTATCATTAAGGAAGTCTATACACATATTTCATACTATAGAACATTTAATATGCTACTGCATATAAAATGTCAACAATACATAATAATAAATGATTCAACGCACATCCTAAAAGATTTGAACTTCAAGAGCATTCGAACGTCTAGTTCATCTCTACACTTGCCAAATAAATGGATACAAGCCGCTATACATCGGTGTTTATATTCAAAATAGCAATTAACAGGCTGTCGATCAAGTGTGGAAGACTGTCAACCCTTCCTTGCCTCATCATCAATATCTTCTATACTTACATCAAACTCGATCTCATACACATTAATCGAATCTGTCTACCAACAAAACCTAATCAGGTAAAATAAATGAGTTCGAAAAAATTACTCGCCGAACATTTTATAAACGGGATCGTAATCGAATTATTCGGCAAGGTAATTAGGTCATCAATTCTGCTCGTACAGAGGGTTACGCACTTGCGGAATAATTCATTCGGATCAATCAAACGGATGAGGAGGCGGCATGGTAAGTGTCGGTCAGTCGGTAGTAGTAGTAGTAGTAGTAGTAGTAGTAGTAGTAGTAGTAGCAGTAGTAGTAGTAGTAGCAGTAGTAGTAGTAGTAGCAGTAGTAGTAGTAGTAGTAATAGTAGTAGTAGCAGTAGTAGTAGTAGTAGTAGTAGTAGTAGTAGTAGTGTAGTAGTAGTAGTAGTAGTAGTAGTAGTAGTCGTGCTCGCTAACTATTTTCTCTGTATCGTTCATGTCTTTAATAATAATATTGTTTTCTATTAAGTGATTCATCTCGTCGTCAAAACAACTGGTACCAGATTCATGTTCAGCTTCGGGGCTTTACTAGCGTTGCCCATAGGTTCCTTCGTTACATATCAAGTGTTGAGCTGTTTGTTAACAGCTGGTACCAGATTCATGTTTAGCTTCGGGGCTTTACTAGCGTTGGCCATAGGCTCCTTCGTTACATATCAAGTGTTGAGCTGTTTGTTGATAGCGCTATCAATATGCTACTTCTTAGCCTGCTGGAGAATCCCCGAAACTCCTTACTATTTGCTCAAAGAAGGAAAGGTGGACGCCGCAAGGAAAGTGCTGATGAGTCTTTTCGAAAGAACGAATGAAAAGGTGTGTTTTGCTTTTTACATCCAATCTAATACAGATTTACGAGTATTATACGTCTTCATATAACTTTCTAATTAATATTATCTTCCGGATGATCGAAGAGAAGTTATCATTAATGAGGTCAGACGTGAGGAAGGAAATGCTCCGATCTAGTTCAGCCAACAGGAACTTTTAACTGGCAAACAATATAGGAAAGCAGTAACTATAACTACAGGTAGGTTTGATTTAGAAAAGATTTAAAACTCACTAAAATTAGAACAAAATAATCTCTACAAACGTTTACCTCGTCCGCGTCAAAGAGAATTCCGCGCAGAGGTCTGAAAAAAAAACCTACAAAAACCTCATCCATTTAAAAATACTTATCTACACACATCAAAAGTGTCTAGGGATCAACATATATTTTTGCAATAACTTTTCTCCTGATTGATATTAATTAAAATTTTCTTTAAGGATTCATCAAATAAAGTGTTTTCGTTTGTCACAGTAACGATAAACCAAGTCACCTTTGCATTAATAAAGAAATTTGCCATTTTCCTAATAAAGGGATTTTTGACATTTGAACCACTAACATTAAAGTTCGAAAAAAAGACTGAAATAACAGTTTTCTTTAAAATTTTATTGGGTAACTTAAACAATTAATAATCCGTGTTTCTACCGCGAACACTAACAACACAAGAACATCGGTTTGGCATACTCAAAATGAGTTCATCCAAATCACGCTGTGGAATGGCCGCCCATGTTCGTTGCAACAACAAAAAAAGGTCTTCTTGCGACTGGATACCCTCCATATTCGGCAGAGCTCTTCTCTGTAGCATATCCCATGCATGCTCAATCGGGTTCAAGTCTGGCGACTGAGCAGGCCAGGGCAGGACATTGATGTTAGCTGCGGCGAGAGTCTGTCTTACAACTCTTGCGGTGTGCGGTCGTGCATTATCATGCATTAACTGAAATAAGGGACCGATTTGCACTTGTAGAGGAACGATGACGTCTGATACAATCGTCTCAGCATAAATTTGAGCGTTGAGGTTGCCTCTGATCCAAATCAACTCAGTTCTTCCGCCGATCCAAATACCCGCCCATACCATGATGGTTCCACCACTATAAGGATGGACTTCCTGGCAGGATTTTAATCGCTGTTGGCGTCCAGGGGTTCTCCAGTGTCGTATACGTCTTGTATCCGGTCTCATACCAAAACGAGACTCATCAGAAAAGCACACGAAACGCCATTGTTCTTCTGCCCAATTTCTGTGTTCAAGAGCCCATTGATATCGAATCCTACGATTGTGCATTGCTATAGGTGGTACCCGTAGCGGTCTTCGGGAATGAAGGTTCACTTCATGCAAGCGGTTTCTGACTGTTTGGTCGCTAATTAAGTTCCCTGAAGAGTGATGAAGCCTCACGGCTAACATCATGGCGGTTATAGTTGGAGCTCTTCGAGTTAAGATTTGAATGTATCGGTCTTGTCTCCGTGTGGTACAGCGATACCGTCCTCCATGGCGCTCAGCCACGGTACCAGTGCTTCGGTAACGTGTCCAAAGTCGACTGATAACACTCTGACTTGTATTCAGAGCTAAAGCCACAGTACGTTGCCGGGAACCAGCTTCTATCATTCCCACGGCTCTGAGCATTTCTTCCCTGCTTAAATGACGTCGCCGCTCCATAATAACGTTGGTTTTAATCAGTAGTAGGGAAACAGTAGCACTAATAATGTCTTCAATGCGTTGTATGTTTTTATAGGGAAAATATTGACAGCTGATTTTCATCTTTTACTCGAATTTGATTCACAGTTCCTGATTCAAATTATGAAATGCACCAAAAAGGATCCATATAAATTTATAAAATCATAAATTTATTACAAAGCCACATCTCAATCTCAAGAAATCCGCATAAAAATGCTTGATCCCTAGACACTTTTGATGTGTGTATATGTGCCAATGTTTTGTTGATACGTTGTCGAAATCTATTAATCTCAAATAGATATACAGGGTGTAAAAAAACTAATCACATAGCCGATATTTACGTATTCTGTACATCAAACTAACATACTCGTAACATTGACCAAAAATTATTGCTAGGAAGCGACATTTATTTGATTGATATTTATTTAGATTTATTTTTATTGTGCTGATTGCCGAGAGTGGCTTAGAGGTCCAGAGCAGATTGGAGGTGTGGTGGAAAAGACTGGAGACCGTTGGCCTCAGAGTAAGTCGGACCAAAACAGAGTATTTGTTTTGTGATTTTGGCGGTCTCTCCGGTCCTGTGCCCATATCTCTAGCCGGAACGCCCTTACCGATCTGCTCTGACTTTCGGTACCTCGGGTCACTTGTCCAAGGGGATGGCAAAGTAGACCGAGACATAACGCACCGGATCAACTCAGGATGGATGAAATGGCGACAGGTTACAGGAACAACTTGCGACCCACGGATGCCCCTCAAGTTGAAGGGGAAAATTTAAAAGTCCGTAATAAGGCCTGTCGTACTTTATGGATCGGAATGCTGGGCAGTGAAGAAGACGGATGAAAAAAAATTGCATGCAGCGGAGATGAGAATGTTGAGATGGATGTGTCGAGTGACGAGAATGGATAAAGTGAGAAATGAGTATATAAGAGGAAGTTTGAAAGTGGCGCCAGTGACAGAAAAGTTGAAAGGAAATCGTTTGTCTTGGTATGGGCATGTAATGAGGAGAGACGAAACGCATGTGACTAAAAGAGTGATGAATATACATGTTGATGGATGGAGAGGCAGAGGAAGGCCAAAGAAAAGATGGATGGATTGTGTGAGGAATGATATGAAAGAGAAAATGGAGTGAATGATAGCGTGACGGTTGACAGGGGAGAATGGAAGAAGAAAACGTGTTGCGCCGACCCCAAGTAATATGGGATAAAGGGCAGAAAGATGATGAAAGCGGTAATTTATTTTCCCTTTATCTATGTTTGTAAACTCAGGGAAATTAATTGTTTAGCTAATTGACTACTAAATTTAATTGTCCGTACCTATATTTAAATCACAACTTACTGTAATGTACTGTCAGTTGTATGAAATGGCTATAATGATAATAATCGGATGGTCCTCTCGCACGCCTTCCAAAGGTCCGGATCCCCAGGGTCCCGAGAAATGTCAAAATTTATTTAGTCCCTATATTGTATAAGATCCACAGATATATCGGTATCAGTAGTTACATTAAATCATGTCACCGATGTTAGCTATCATAAAAAATAGTTAAATTATGTTTTGTGTTTGTGGTTTTCCATATTTTTAACCGAACAAAAAGAAGGAGGAGGTTCTCAAGTCGACACGTTTATTTTTTTTTTTTTGTGTATGATCACGCATAACTAAAAAATCAAGCGACTTCCAAAAAAAACACTACAAAGTGAAAAATACATTTAATTTCAGAAGTCGGTGGCAAAAAACGAAAATACAAAACCAAAGACTTCCGAAATTAAATTTATTTTTCATCTTGTAGTGTTTTTTTGGAAGTACAGAATAAGAAGCAGCGGTGGCTGAGAGGGGCGGTAGCGGCAGAAGAATTTTGTACCGACGACGCGACGTCGCCATCGCCCCGCTTGTTCGCAGCCTAAGGCGGCCTGCGGGCACGAAACCAGCGGCGTAGAGCGGTGGCCGAGCTGAGCGATGGCGACGCGACGTTACAAAATTGTTCCGCTGCCACCCGCCCCGCTCTCGCCCCGCTCGGCCACTGCTGGTTTCGTGTCTTCGACTTAGTGTTATTTAGTCAGGTGAGAAGAAAAATTGGCTAAGAATTATTATTTACGTTGAGGTAGGACACTTTTGCCATTTCTTATTTCTTTAATGACTTGATAATATACAGTACCCTCCAAAAGTTACTCGTAGTTGACAAAATTTTCCACCTCACATTATGCTATCAACAGAAACACGGTTACAAAAAAAAAACAGGTAAGTAATTCCTTATCATAGGTAGCCACGTAGTTGTTAGTGAATAAGAATGTTATAGTGTACAATTCAAACATTTGAAACTAGAATTTTAAATCATAATGTGGGATTAGGTACAGCTGAAGTAACGTCAACTAATTTGTCGAGGGAACTGTAATTCACTACCGTACAAAACACGGAAAAGTAGACGTAAAAGTGTTGATTTTTGTCTATTTATTTAGGATTAAAACTTATATTATTGATGATATATATAGGTTGACTGGTAATTAGTGACCGATACTTAAACACATGTTTGTACTCATGATAACAAACAACTTTTACTGTGGGACCAAACCTGAAATCGCGAAAAAAAAATCTACTGTTCCCTATATTTTGACGATTTATGCGAATATAAATATAGGGAGCAGCTTTTTTTTTTCGCGATTTCAGTTTTGGTCCCTTAGGTAGTAAAAGCTGTTTGTTATCATGGGTGCAATGATGTGTTTAAGTATCGGTACCAGTCACCCTATATATTTATAAAATATTTTTTTAAATAATAAAGATTTATGTTAATATCACGACTGAAATATTATTATTATGCCTGATTTAACTAGGTTTCCTTAAAGAGTTAACAATTTTTAGTGGAAGTATTAAGAATTTGAGTGCACGTTAAATTGTGAGATGGCGAAAGGGAGACATGCTCAATATTTAGTGGCAGCTGCAGGTGAGTCCAATATTTTTTTTTTTTAGATGACGAGCACTTTTTCACTAAGTATTTTTTATAAACAACTACATATATGACCTGCAGACGTTGTCCTGTCAAAATTTGAATTTCTTTTTTTTCCTATTTTTTTTTTTTAACCAAAAAAGTTAGTTTGTATTGCAAATCGGTCAAGCAGTTTTTGAATTTTAGCGAGACTAACGAACAGCAATTGATTTTTATATACAACGTGGTTTTTTTTTGTATCCCATAACTCTAGGGTATATTATTGAGCCTGTTAGATTTGATATAATATATAATTATAAGCATATATATAGCTACTACGCGAATAGCAAGCCTTAAATGTCAGAATGGTTATTGGTTATTCATTGTGTATAAAAGTATTATGAATATGGTGTGTAAGGGAAGGATTTCATAAAGAAAAGCACAGAAAGACAAGACTAGGTATTTATTATTTCAATTAGTCTTGTCAATAATTATTCATCTTTAATGAGAAAGCTATTGTCCGTTCGCAAAACTAGGTCTTCATGGAGAAGAAGGACAAGAAACTCCATGGAAACAGTATTATAGTATTCTATCAACATATTTATTATATTTCCATAAATTATAGTTATCTCAAATAGTTAATTCTATCACTCAGAATAATAGCAACATAATAACAATATTTCAGGTATAATATCAAATTATGTAACTTACATGACACCTGGTAGATATATTTCACATCACAACGGCACTAGCACTAGCCACTTGAACATCCACTGAGCAACAGCCTCGAGAATGTCATTACAACCCTTTTTATATCCTACCACCCCTTCCATTTATCCCTTCCCATCAAACATCAACTGACAGTTTGTATCAATCGTTTCAAACAACCAGTTATATTAAAATAGCAATATTAATTCTAAGATATACTACAGTTACTATCAAATATTATTTAATTATTTATAGTAATAACATCTGTACGATTTTGACAAGTTAAGAGTGGTATATTTCGTAAACACAATAACTAATCAAATTAGATACTTCTAAATTGGTCTCAAGCTTCGTAATTATAATCTAAAGGTTGTTTTACAATGATTCGATGATTTCAATCACAACCGAACTAACTTCCGGAATCAAGGTAATCTCAAGTATTTATTTTTAAATATTAGACACATAATAATTACATTTATCTAACACGGCCATACTGACAAGTACTTCGCTCTCGAAGTACATTAGATACCGTTTTTCTACAATTGTAATTTACTTTTCTTTTGTCATTGTCATTTGTTTTGTTTTGCCAATTGCCTAGACGTGTCAAGTCCCATCCACCCGCTGCCAGTGGGATAGACTTGCACCAAGCAAATGACCGACTAGCGGAAACAGTCATAGTCATAGTCACAGTCAGCTAATTATAATTATCTAATACGTCCAAACTGACAAGTACTTCGCACACGAAGTACATTAGTTACCATCTTTCTACAATTCATCTTTCTACAATTGTAATTTACTCTTTTGCCAATTGCCTAGACGTGTCAAGTCCCCTCCACCCGCTGCTAGTGGGATAGACTTGCACCAAGCAAATGACCGACCAGCGGAAACAAAGTTTTATCGGTTACCTCGTCATGCTGGTCCCATTCACCCGCTGCTGGTGAGATAGACAAGCACCAAGTAAACGATCGCCCAGCGGTCAATAAACATAAGTCAACTACATAGACATGTTAGACATATTCATCCGCTGTCTGAGAGACGACTCGACACCAATTAGGAGGCTACCAGCGGCATAGTCATAGTCAACTAATTGTAATTATCTAATACGGCCATAGTGTGAAACTTAATCACATCTTACTGTATGTGGCGAAACACCCGCCGTCGGTGAAGCTCAATCACCCGCAGTCAGTGAATGCCAGACAACAGTCAAGACAAGCTCTTTTTGTATTAATTAAATAAGTAATCAAAACAATATACCGCTCGGTCAACCTGACAATATCATTGCAAATTGTATTGATCACCCTTATTACATTTTCTATTAAATAATTGAAAATATTTAACATGGTCACTCTGTTGGTACCTTACTTTTTAGTAAAAGGTTATTAAAGTTTATTTTAACAATACTATTAGTAAGCATTTTGGAAGTGAAAAATAATAAAATAAAGCTAATTATTAATAACCTTTAACTTTGTCATATTTGTTTATCAGCAAGTTATGTGATATTCGCTATTTCTTTCATAATATAAAAATACAATTATGCTTCATTTAGTTTATGACATTACTAACTTCAATTTCGTAAAGTTTCCTCTAAAGCCATTTTTTAAATTAATTTGTGATCAACAGAGTAATAATATTAACAATTTTAAATTAACTATCCGTGAACAATTGCATTTTTTTTTTCAACCATACAATTCTCAGCACGTTTTCATCGTTATGATGAGGGTTGAGTCAACGACCCGCCGTTACCAATGGTTTCCAGCAGAACACGATTGCTCCAACGTTGATCATGAAAATAGCAAAATAAAATTCATTAGAAATATGTTGTGTGAGACTGAGCACTATCCCACTTCTGATGTTAGATTTGATATAATATATAATTATAAGCATATATATAGCTACTACGCGAATAGCAAGCCTTAAATGTCAGAATGGTTATTGGTTATTCATTGTGTATAAAAGTATTATGAATATGGTGTGTAAGGGAAGGATTTCATAAAGAAAAGCACAGAAAGACAAGACTAGATATTTATTATTTCAATTAGTCTTGTCAATAATTATTCATCTTTAATGAGAAAGCTATTGTCCGTTCGCAAAACTAGGTCTTCATGGAGAAGAAGGACAAGAAACTCCATGGAAACAGTATTATAGTATTCTATCAACATATTTATTATATTTCCATAAATTATAGTTACTCGTATCTCAAATAGTTAATTCTATCACTCAGAATAATAGCAACATAATAACAATATTTCAGGTATAATATCAAATTATGTAACTTACATGACACCTGGTAGATATATTTCACATCACAACGGCACTAGCACTAGCCACTTGAACATCCACTGAGCAACAGCCTCGAGAATGTCATTACAACCCTTTTTATATCCTACCACCCCTTCCATTTATCCCTTCCCATCAAACATCAACTGACAGTTTGTATCAATCGTTTCAAACAACCAGTTATATTAAAATAGCAATATTAATTCTAAGATATACTACAGTTACTATCAAATATTATTTAATTATTTATAGTAATAACATCTGTACGATTTTGACAAGTTAAGAGTGGTATATTTCGTAAACACAATAACTAATCAAATTAGATACTTCTAAATTGGTCTCAAGCTTCGTAATTATAATCTAAAGGTTGTTTTACAATGATTCGATGATTTCAATCACAACCGAACTAACTTCCGGAATCAAGGTAATCTCAAGTATTTATTTTTAAATATTAGACACATAATAATTACATTTATCTAACAAGCCCATCATTTCGAACAACTTTTACTATGGGACCGAACCTGAAATCGCGAAAAAAGAATCTGCTGCTCCAAACATTTTGACGAGCTAAGCAAACATAAATGTAGGGAGTACGTGATTTTTTTTAGTGGTGGACTAGTAGAAGTCACTGAAATCAGCAATCAGTCGCCTGGACCTGCCCGGTCGTTGTGGTGGATACTTGGACGAAACCTATATCCAGCAGTGGACGTCTGACATATTATGATAATGTTTCTACTGTTTCAGTGTCCCTGTCCTCTGTGGTTTTTGGTGTCATCTTTGGGTGGAGCACCCCAGTGATACCAAAGTTCCACAACAATGAGACTGGTATTAATATTACAGATGTAAGTAAGGTTATTTAGAAGTGCTGCTTAAAAATCATACACGACTGTCTTCTTCACGTTGGAAATAATAAAAGACAGAAAACGTATGACGTGTGACCTGTTTCTGATTCTGAACTAATTAGTTAAAAATATGGGTTTAATACAGCAGAATCCCTTTGGAATATTTAGGCAACCAACACCCTAATTGCGTAACACACTCATTTTGACAGTTCAACAACATTCATTGTGTTATTTAAGTTGTCGAGCAGACAAATTTTTCGAACATATGAAGCAATGGATTAGCAATTTGCTTCAAAATGATTCAGATTCCGATCGATAGTGTGTTACGCAATTAGGATGCAGGAAGGTTATGAAAAAGAATAAAGGAGGTCAGACTGCAGTTACTGCGCAAACTCATGATATACTTTCTGGTAGAACTCCAGACAAAGTCCCAGAGGGAAAACGCATCAGAATAATGACAAAATTTCTTTTCAGAAAGAAATATCATGGATGGCTGCTGTGTCTTCCCCTGGGTTAATGGCTGGCAGCCTGGTGACGAGGTTCATATCAGACAGTTTCGGGAGACGAGCCGTTATCTTAGGCAGTGCTTTGCCTATCATCACTGGAACAGTAAGTTACGACTCGATTCAAGTCACTGATTTATCTCATAGTTTTGTCTCGTTTTTACGGTTTAGTGCCTCAAAAGGAAAGAACGGAACCCTTACTGGATCACTTCGTTGTCCGTCTAAAAAAATCAAGGTTCTAAGTCAACGCAATAAAAAAGTAAAGCCATTTATGCGACATATTTTGATACTCGCAAGTAGGTAAAAAAAACTTATAGTATACTTCCCGTTGTCCTATAAATATGAAATTTAGCAAGAAGCAAGGTCTCACAGCACAAGTAAAGGGAAAAGTCCGAAAATTGTTAATTTATAATTCTATCACCTAAAAATATCTTAGCCTGTCAGTCTGTCAAGACTCTTATTCTCAGGAACGCGTGAAGGTATCAAGTTGAAATTAATATACGTAACGTACGTATATTTATTTAATTTAATATATATAATTAAGTACGTAAGTCTAAGGTCTCTTGGAGCTCTAAAAAAATCAAGCTTCTAAGTCGACGCAATTAAAAAATAGGCCATTTATGCGACATTATTTTGACACTAGCAAGTAAATCAAAACCTATAGACCCCGTTACCGACCGACTTCCCGTTGACCTAGAATAATGACATTTGGCAAGATACAAGGTCTCACAGCACAAGTAAAGGAAAAGTCCGATAGTTGTTAATTTGTAATTTTATTACATAATATTTTATTTTTTTTGGGATTTAGTACTTATAATGTTAAGTTTGTTTTTGGGATAAATTCTTTTCAACTACGGAACCCTTCATCGTGCGTGGGTTTTTTTTTCTGAAAATACAACTATCTTGTGCATGTTATAAATAACCGTATCGAAATTCTAACGATTTCACAATAAGTACAAAGAAGTACCTAACTAAAAAAACCGGCCAAGTGCATATTGGATTTTATGCATAAAAGCACTACTCATAAAAATACAGTTGCAAAAAAAAATTCTGTCTTCTATTTTTTTTTTTTTTTTAGAAAATTTTAAAGTTGGTCTGGTTGAAAATTCTCAACAATTCAGAAAAAAATTCATAACCCGAAAATTATGAAAAGTCGCGGAACATACATACTACATAGGGGTGATTCGGATACCCTAGGATACGAGGGACCTAAATTTTATTTTTGTACGTCAATGTTCTGGCCATCCTGTACGTCACGGTCAATTCTCCAACTTGTTCTACAAAGTAATCCCAAAAATATTTTTTTATGTGATAAAATTACAAATTAACGGTTTTCGGGCTTTTCCTTTACTTGTGCTGTGAGACCTTGTATCTTGCCAAATGTCATTATTCTAGGTCAACGGGAAGTCGGTCGGTAACGGGGTCTATAGGTTTTGATTTACTTACGAGTGTCCCTGTGATAGAGGAAATTGTGGCATTTAACTTAGTAATAAATAAAGATTCACAGTAACAAACGTCTATTTAATTTACATGAGAAAATACACTTCTGGACACATCTTTTGGCCCACCTTGTATTTTCAGTTTCGTTTGGTCCTAGCTAAAATTTTATATTAGGTCGAGCAAAAAGTTTTTATGCAGTTTTAAACCTGGCACATTCACAATTTCATTCAATAGTCTTTTTTTGAATTTCGAACACAGAATTTAAAGAAACAAAAGACAATTTGGAGCCTGTTTGTTGATATCAAACAATCGAATACTAAGAAAACTTGGTTTTATTGGTTTACTTGGATTTAATTCTTGAAGAAGTGATTGATATCTTTGGTTTTGCAACAAACATTACTTATTCTTAACATTAAGGTGAGGTTCTATCAATAATCTATGGATACTTCACCTGAAGTCGCCGCCCAAGCTGTGGCACTTATTCAGGCCAGACACAGCTAAAGAAACGTGAGTGCTCAACTTAATTTAAGTCGATCTGCGGTCCGAAATGTTTATCGGAGGTACCTAGAGACTGGCGGCTTTGTTCGTCGCCAAGGAAGGCCACGATCTCGGGTCACAACTGAAAGGCAGGATCGATTCATCGTGACGACCAGCTTGAGAAATCGTCACCTTACCTCCATTGAGATACAAAACCAACTTCGCGACTTCCACGGAGTATCTGTGAGCGCTCGAACTGTTCGGAGAAGGTTAAAAGAACGCGATATGGTACCACACAAGCCAGCTAATGGCCCCAAACTAACGCGAGCCCACCGAACAGCGCGCCTTCATTTCGCACGCAGTCATTTAAATTGGACACAGCAAGATTGGAGCCGTGTACTCTTTTCTGATGAGTCTAAAATTGTGTTACATGGCAATGATGGAAGGAAGAAGGTCTACCGACGTAAGGGAGAGCGTTTCGCACAATGCTGCTTTGAAGAGAGGGTTGCTTATGGCGGTGGCTCATGGACTGTCTGGGGCGGTATATCCGCGAGCGGCAAAACTCAACTTGAGGTTGTTACAGGACCACGGCTGCCAACATTAAATGCTGAAAGGTACATTCGTGAGTGCTTAGAACCTCACGTGATACCATACGCGGACTATGTGGGCCCAAATTTCCTTTTTATGCATGATAATGCAAGAGCCCATGCGGCCGGCATCGTCAGGGAATATCTTCGGGATGTGAACATCACAGTTATGGACTGGCCAGCCAGAAGCCCAGACATTAACCCCATTGAGCACATGTGGGACGAGCTAAAAAGACGTGTCAGGGCTCGTCAGCCAGTTGCCCAGACGATGCAGGAGTTGAAAACTGCCATAGAAGAGGAATGGGAGATGATCCCTCAAAATTTCATAGAGCGGTTGATAAACTCTATGCCTAATCGTATGAGAGCTGTGGTAGATGCCTATGGAGGCAACACGCGTTATTAAATTAAACCTTTATTTGATAAAACATGTTTTTTATTCAAAAATCAATTGCCTTTAACAAGGCGCATATCCGACTTGTTAGGCGTAGCTCCATGTCGTATGGTATTCTGAATTCAAATTTAAAACAATACGATCGAAAAAGATGGTAAAATGTATCAGGTTTAAAACTGCATCAACAGTTTTTGTTCAATCTAGCAATCATATTTCGGTAGGGGCCATCGAAACCTAAACTCTAAGGTGGGCCAATAGATGTGTCCAGAAGTGTATATACTTTAGCAAGATAATTGACACACACGTCAAGGGCTTATTTCTTTTTTCTCAATATTAACCTACAGATAAACTTGTGCCAGCATTATGAACATCCAACACCTTCTCCTAATGTGCACCCAAGTGGCTGAACCAGGTCACTATCCACACATGAGTGTTGCACAATGTCTTGCAAAGGAGAATGGGCATTTTGGATAGGTCTTTTAATCAGGAAAAATATTTACTATGGCGACATGTCCCAAATCCTTGTCTGAAAACCACGGCAAGCCCCCAAAAGTTCCAGTTTTAGTTAACATCATAATTGCAAGTACGATAATATTACATACCTATCATGGTTGAAATACGAAAAAAACAATGTAAAACAACATTATTTAAAACGAGAAATGTATTGTGTTACTCATAGACTCATAAAAAAAGGAGGACTCCGCGCCACGCATATCGAAAGTGAAGCACAGTAAGTATGCCAGGACCGTTTGTACAAACACGCCTCGCGCACACATTTACATCATGCCAACCGGACGCCATTACGTGACACAAGCGACGGCGTCTTTGCAGGTACTCATATCACGCACACATAGATCGGTACGGTGCTTCACTTTCGATATGCGTGGCGCGGAGTCCTTCTTTTTTTATACGTCTATTGTGTTACTATTCATGCATTATATCGTGATATGATATGATAATGGTGAAGACTTTTGAAAATATGTTTTTTTACATAAAAAAGTAGTATTATCTTTAACATTTCTGTTTTTTGTTACAACGGTGACTATAGACCTCGGGGATAGGGAACCAGCCGCGGGGTGGGGTAGGTGGTGCGCTGTGCCAGTGGACAGCCTTTTGTGCCGCGACATTCACTAGTCGTTGTATCGTTTTGTGCGTGAAACGACGTTCCGCAGCTGTTTATTCTACCTAGTACTTATACCGTTTTCTTCACTGACCCCGGCGCCCCTTTTGGACATTGTTACCCGCTACAAATGTTTATCTTGGCTAGGGTTGTGGACTATTGTAGTGCTTATCGATCTAGAACATCGTTATGGAAGAAAATCGCAACTGTGTGATGTGTCGGCGAGGCCTACATCATGCTAGATACCAACAGCATGTTTTAACTGATGATCTTACAAGAATGCACCCCGAGTTTGTGGCTTATATACGAGAACATGCCGTTTTGGAGGTTAGTACATACTTCATTAAACTATTTCGAACTTCACCAGCTTCAGTTTTTCTTTTTAGAAGCGGTTTGTTTATATTATTATTGTCTGTTATATTTTTATACCTGAGCCATTACAAACGTGCGAATTGAGCCCTAAATCATTTTAATCGGACCTCTTGCTCGCACTTACAGGTCTTATTGAACTACTCTAGTGTTGTGTGTAAAAGTGCGTTTCCGACCGAGCTGCAAACTACCAGCTGCACGTGTTTATTTTCTATGTAGCGCGGCTGTATGGTCCGTAGCTAAGGGTGTTCGCTTCATACAAAAAAAAAAACACGTGCAGTACTAGCTACCTGCTTCTGAGCGGCATCCCTTTATATCAGTAATGACTTGTGCAGCTTTCTCACAATCCTTTAATCCTTTTATGACTCAGTTCGCACGTTTATAGTTCTTCTTATTAAAACACTTCTCTGACCACCTATTGTGTGTTTGCTATTGTTATCTATTCACTAAGCCGTCACATCGGCTATAGGGAGACTGAGGATACTTGATCCCCCCTTTTGTTTTTCCTTTATAAAATCTAAAATATCCATTATTTTTTATACTATAATTGACTAATAGATCCGCAATTTAATAAGTTATAAGTTATGAAACCATGCAAAAGATAGGATTGCAAACAGAATCACTAGTAAACAAAAACCTCTATGATAGCTTTGTAACAAGATGTTGATGGATGGAGAGGCAGAGGAAGGCCAAAGAAAAGATGGATGGATTGTGTGAGGAATGATATGAAAGAGAAGGGAGTGAATGATAGCGTGACGGTTGACAGGGGAGAATGGAAGAAGAAAACGTGTTGCGCCGACCCCAAGTAATATGGGATAAGGGCAGGAAGATGATGATGATAGCTTTGTAACAAGTGTCCTCAATGTATAGGAGAGTTGATACTACCTGTCAGGAGACTTGATCCCCCCCGGATCAAGTCTCCCACACACGGAGGACACTTGGGACACGAGATGCTTATCATAGTCCTACTTATGAGACTATTTAGATCTTATGAAAAGAAGTTTAATTAAAATGAAAGACTGACATAAGTTTCAATTTGTTTTAATCATTCCACATTAATTAATAATGGCAAGAGTTTGAGATCAATCAATCTTATAAACTAAAATTATAACGACAACACCATAAATTACTTTTCCTTCAGCTTTTATAATTATTTAGTTAAATCACACTGCACTGGAATTCAGTCAAATCTTAATATAATTATGTCTACTCAGTTTCGACTCTGTACCATAAACTTGAAAGATATAAATCTTATTTTAAAAAAGTAGATGTTACAAACATATAACGTCTTCTAAAACTTTGTACAAAAATTAACGAGATCAATCGATAAATCTTACAAACAAAATGATATTGACTAACTATGACAAAAACAC
The DNA here is from genome assembly GCA_946251885.1 of Cosmia pyralina. Taxonomy (NCBI): domain Eukaryota; kingdom Metazoa; phylum Arthropoda; class Insecta; order Lepidoptera; family Noctuidae; genus Cosmia; species Cosmia pyralina. Next base: position 19,247,463 of record OX276350.1, on the reverse strand, counting down.
CAAATAATAAAAGGATATAACTAAATTAGCGTTTTTGTCGTAGTTAGTTTAAGTTTTTAACTTTTTATGACCATTTTAAATATTATTATAAGTAAATACTTAAGCATTTATAATTAATAACAAAATAACATTGATAAATCTTAAAGTGTTTTAAACTACAAAAAGGAACAAAAAAAAAACTCTTTTTATATAGTAATCACACTATTCTTATGAAATATATGAAATAATTAGCTATCACTATCATTAATTTGAACATGTCGGTGGTATTACCTAACGTTTTATTTGTCAATTTTGAATTTCCTTAAGGACTTGGGAAACTCAAAGGCACCAATCCGCTTCGAAGAAGATTTAAATAAAGGTGGAGGTAGTTTTTTTACTACCTGATACTTAGCGATCACACTAGTATCTGGTTTTTCCGGCCATTTAAATTTTCTGTCAGTAATTTTTTTTGCGAATTTGATGTCTAGGCTAGCGAGCGATTCATTTATTATTTGTCCGACATATCGGTGTGGTATACTTCTTTCTGAGATAAAATTGACGATTACCCAATCGCCTTCGTGGACAATATCTTCATCAAGATTATTTACGTCATCTTCTTCCTCTTCGCTGTTCTCTTCTTCCATTTCGTCTTCTATGTTATAATCGGACTCTGGTGATGGTGGTAATGTCACTTCATCTCCAGAACTTGTACTATCATCGGAGTTTCTTTTTTGTCGTTTCGCTCTCGATGTTATTTTATTTATTTTTAATGATGCTTTTCGTTTTGTTTTTGTGTTTGTAATATTTTTTTTTTATTAATTTAGCTGCCTGTGATTTTCTCTTTTCTTCTCTTTTACGAGCCTCCTGTTCTATTTCATTCTTTTCTGGCGTGTCTGTAATAATCCTCGTGGTTCCTTTTTTTCTGCCTTTGTTATTATTTTTTCTAGGCCCAGCTTTAGGATGAGGTCTAATCATATCCAGTCGTACAAGTCGATGGTTTTTCTAAATCAGTGAAAGACCTATTTTCAGACACCATAGAACTATTTCGAGGATGAGCAGCGGAGTTCACATTTAAAAATGGCTGTTGGGAAAGACATTCCCTTTGTAGAGATCTTGATGTAGTAGCAGGAGATTCATCGGCATTTAAAAGATTCGGAGCTGTTACAATAGAGGTTAATCGTTGTGCAATAGGAGCATTATTTGTCAATTCAGCTACACTTGGCGTTAGTGTATCACTTGTACAGGTTGCAGTTACACAAATGGTAGGAATATCGGAGGTAAGTAAGTCAGAAGTATCTACGGGTGATTCTTGGGAAAAATTTACTTCCTTTTCTATCGGTGCTACAGCAGAAGAATTACTAGATCCAGGAATTGAGATAAGCAGTTCTTTTGCCTCTAAAGATAGCTGAGCCAGAGTTAAACAAGTAGCTGGGGCTGCATTATCATGCGTAAACAGAGTTATGTCAAACGATTCGAGAAGTAAGGGAGATGACATTATTTCAGGGGTATTATTATCAGAATTATCCTCAGCAATATCATCATCAGGCTCGATTTCTATGACATTATTTTCCTGTTCAATTGTTTGAGTTTCTTGTGCCTCAGCAACAGCCTCTTCTGGACGGTCCGTAACATACGAAGATAGAAATTCGTCGTCTGTGAAAATGTTGTCATTGAAAGGGTAAATGCCAGTTATTTCAAAACTTTTGGTTATATTTCTTGGCGTCATTGCAGTCGGATATGCCTTACCTAAGCAGCCGGCGATATCATATATAGTTAGTGGACGACCAGGATGAGCTAACATCCAGTCGTCACACGCGGTGTTGTAGTAAGATTTGAGAGTGCCGAATAGTATCCTATCTAAAGGCTGCAGCTTTTGAGATGTATGCGGCGGAATGGTTAATAAATGGATACCGTTGCCTCTGGCGAAATTTACAGAATCAATGCTAATATGGCTTTCATGATTATCAAAAATTATTAAACACGGATTCTCCTTGGAACACCTCACGTGTTTTTTGAAGTGTTGCAGAAAAAGCACGAAATTTGTTGCTGTCATCCAACCACTAGGATGTGGAGCTCCAGCAGACCCAGGAGGAGCATTATCAGTCATCCTATTTTGCCAGTTCTTTCGCGGGAATATAAAAAAGGGCGGTGTAGATACTCCTACAGCATTAATTGCACTGCAGACTGTGACTAATTCTCCTCGCTCAGCTGAAGTAACCTTTGACACTTGCTTTAAACCTCTACACGCTATAATTTTTTTAGGCTTATGTACGGTGGTTATGCCTGTTTCGTCAACATTCCAAACATCTTGAGGCTCAAACTTAAATCGGACATATAAATTTTTTAGGTTTTCAAAAAACTTGGCGACATTATGTCTATTAAAGCTAGTAGCACGAGCAAGGCTTGTAGCTTCTGGCACTCTAAGCGACAAGTTCTTGTGACGTCTCATAAAACCATGAAGCCAAGCGTATGACGCGATTTTGTTTTGGTGCCATGTTTGTGGCACACTTTTATTATTCTTTTCGGCGAATTGGAAAGCCAATTCTCTTGCGGCTTTGGGTGTAAGCCCATGATGCAGTTTACTAGCTGTTTCCAAATAATTAGATAAATCTAATTCTTCTTCTTTAGAAAAATATTGCGCCTGTTTATAATTAGGCTCATATTTTGGAGAAGAACTGCCTGTATCAATAGCCTGTCTTTTTTTTGCAACATATCTTTTGAGAGTCATTACGGACAGTTTGTAAGACTTAGCCGTACCCCGTAGCGACTTATTATTGTATATTACATCATGGACTGCTAATTTTAAAGAATCTTTGTTGATATGTTCCCGCTTTTTACTGCCTTCTTTGGTTTTGTATACACGCGGCATTTTAAATCTGCAAATAATATACAAACGCGTCAAATACTTGTAAGAGCCCTAGTTCCTAAAAGCAACAGTTATTTAAAATAATACTAAAAGAATCTATTCAGTTGTTATAATGTAATCTGGTAAGCAAACCGAGTTTAGGAGACTTGATCCCCGGATCAAGTCTCCTCGAACTGAATGTACCATGTCTCCTCAATGGTAGTTCAGTTAGAAAAAATAATACAGAATTTAAACAACTTAAGTCTTTCAACTCACAACTGATTATTATGAAAATATGTAATATACACAGTAATTATTCTATCTCAGTAGATCCCTGATACACAAATTTCATAATAAGAAAAAAAAATCAAAAACTTACCGATTCTAGTTTCGCTCGCTCGTAAACAACACTCGTGCGCCATTTGCAAAGTTGACGGAATATTGACATATGAGTTTTATATTCTTAAGTTGGTAGCAACGGAAGCTCAGTGTTGCTACTTTAAATAAATCTAATACGCTTCGTTAATTCATAATGCTCGTGTACCATGTCTCCTAAAGGGATCAAGTGTCCTCAGTCTCCCTACATAAGATATATTTTTACTTGCATTACTTAAATAATGAAAACAATACAAGTATGCCATGACTTTAGACCTAAATACCTACATACCGCATTGTTTTAAATGTTTTCATAAAAATACAACATAACATCAGCAAGATCGTATTCTACCATTTTCAGGTAGAGTTCGACAACACACGACGTGTGTGTCACCGATGTTGGCAGAGAATTGACAACGTTGTAGGAAGACCACCTGTCATACCAGAAGTAGAACAGAATGTACGAGAGCTTCAGGTTCCAGACTACACTCGAGCTCCAAACACTCCAGGGCATTGTATCTTTAACACTTGCCAAAACGCAACCCGCCATCGAATACCAGAGACGATCAAGATTCACATTTTCTGTGAATATAAGTTATATATTCCTGACGGTGCTAGAGTATGTGGACAACACCTTGAGAGCAATGCTTGGGAAGAGCTGCCTCAATTCTGCAATGTCACACATAACTTCAATGCGCAACAGTTTAGGGACGTTTGTGACATGTTGAGAATGGCTTTAAATCGTAGACCTAGGCTAGATTTCAACACAAGAGGTGCTTTAAGCAACGAGGATATGTACTTTTGGACAGGACGCAAATGCGAACAGTTTGATTCCATATTAGAACAAACACCCTCACTAAGTGGGAGGTGCAAGGAGCCTCGAACTGCGTTAGGCATATATCTGACGAAACTACGTACCGGAGACTCAGATGAAAGACTAGCGACGTTATTTAATATGTCACGAAGAAAGCTGGAACGTTTACTAACTATTGTGCGCGAATGCCTCATGAATGAATATGTAATATTACACTTGGGAGTGGACCATATGAATAGAAACGACGTTTTAGAAAAGAACCTCACTATACCAAGAGGGTTATTTGGCAATGAAGAAAACAATAAAGCTATCGTTATATGCGATGGGACTTATATATATATATATCAATAAAAGATCGAACTTTTTGTTCCAGCGTCTATCTTATAGCCTGCATAAGTTCCAGAACTTGATGAAGCCGTTTTTAATTGTGTGTTCCAATGGCTATATAATCGATGTTTTGGGACCATACGCTGCCACTAAGACTGTTGCGAACATCATGAGTGATATAATGAATGATGGAGAAAACCCATTGCATTGCTTTCTTCAACCGAACGATGTCTTCATATTAGATCGCGGCTTCCGGGACAGTTTAGATGCTATCGAAGCATGGGGATATGAATCCTACGTTCCACCATCTAAAGACAGATGGGAGACACAGCTAACTACTGAGCAAGGTAATGAAGCTCGATCAGTTACACTATGCCGGTGGGTAGTGGAAGTGGTGAACGGGAGGTTCAAACGAGATTTCAGGCTTTTGCGGCAAAAATATTTTAATAAAACACTACCAAAAATGTTCATTGATTTTAAAATCGCCGCAGCTATGTTTAATAACTTCCACATACCCATCGATGACAACATTCACGCAGAGGCCTTCCTAAACATAATCAGGGAGAAAATTGATTCCCCGAATCTACTTTATGATTATGTTGAAAGAAAACATTTGAATCACCGAAGAGCGGATTTTCAAAGAATAGAAAGTCACGAAATACAGAACTTCCCACTACTGACGGAAGAACAGATTATTTTACTTTCATTGGGCACCTATCAACTGAAGCTAGCCCGATCCTACTGCAGCGAGCATTTATCAAATGGACTATACATTCTACAAGTATATAGAGAAAGCGCACTCCAAGATTTAAATGAATATGGTATAAACGAAGATGCTTGGCTTTTACGCGGACGCATACAGTCGCGTCACGTACGGTCAAGAACTTATTATTGTTATGTATTAGTAAAAAACAATGTTAATGAAAACGAAACCAATATCCATAACATTTTATGCAATTATTACTGCACGTGTTTGACCGGACGACGAACAATCGGCACTTGTGCTCATATAGTTTCAATCGTGTGGTATCTAGGATATGCCAGACATGTAGGCTTCACTGCTCCTGCAGCGTTCCTCAACGATGTCATTATTGTTGATAATAATGTTTAAAAAAATAAATAACGTTTCTTACTTTTTCTATTTTTTTTTTATTCCTGAGTGTTTATTCATTTTAGTATCTATTAATCAACAAACACAGGATTCTATAGAAGAAAATTATATAATATCACCATTATCTTAACAAAATGAAACAAAAACAAAAAAAAAAAAAAAAATACTTAACACAAAATAACTCCGTTCCGACAGCAAATGGAGACAAGCGACTCGGTTATCATTAATCCTTGTAAAAAGACCTTTCCAATGATATATATATTATGGCTATTGGACCGAGTACCAGGCTTCATATATTTTTGCCCATGATCCGACAGTGGCTTCGTCATAATATCAGCTAACTGAGTCTCTGTTGGGCAGTAGCTGACATTCACCAATCCTTTCACGAATTGTTCGTGAATAAAATGATATCGCACATCTATGTGCTTCGATCTCTTGTTGAAGGAGCCAGACTTAATTAGTTGTATTGAACTTTGGTTCTCAACATATAAGTGTATTTTCAAGTCCAAATCTGTAATTTCTTTCAGCAGGGAATTGAGGTACATTGCCTCTTTGCAGCAGTCTGCAGCCGCTATGTACTCTGCCTCGGTCGATGACAGAGCAACGATTGGCTGTCTTTTGGATCCCCATATTATAGGTCCATTAGCTAACATAAGAACGCTGCCAGATGTGCTTCGTCTTGTCAGAGGATCTCCAGCATAATCAGAGTCAGTGTAAGCATCGATTCTTTCAATTCGGCTATTTCTTTTGAAGAGTATACCTTTATCTTTAGTGCCAATCAAATATTTAAATATTTTCTTCACTTTCGTGACATCTTCTTTGCTGGGATTTTCTACTTTTCTGCTGACTTGATTAACAGCTTGGGCGATGTCTGGTCTTGTTCGAGTGGACAAATACAGTAAACTTCCCACTGCTTCCCTATAAGGGTATTCCTTCTCCTGGGGAGTTTCCTGTGTCACCTTTGCATCGTTACTTCCAGGTGTCTCACAAGGCTTAGCGTTTTCCATACTATACTTTTTCAGCATGCCATTTATATAATTCTTTTGAGTCAACTTAATTCCTTCTTTACAATTATTTATTTTTATACCCAGATAAGTTTTTGGGTTTTCAATTTTTTTTATTTCGAATTTTGTTTAAGTTTTGACAGTATATGTTCTATCTCTTTCTTGTCTTTACCGATGACTAGTCCATCATCAACAAATACAGCAATAATAATGCTCTTATCTTTGTTAATAAAAACGCATCTGTCAGTCTTGATTGTCTTGAAACCTAGGTCAAACATTGCACGGGTAAAAGTTTTATTTCATGTGAATGGTGCTTGTTTTAACCATATAACGACTTTTTCAGTCGGCATACTTTATTAGTAGTATCACAGGTAGTTTTATAGCCAACAGGTACTTTCAAGTAAACTTCATCTGTCAGTTCGCCGTACAAGAAAGCGGTTTTTACGTCAAAAGTCATGAAATGATAATTTTTAGATGCGGCAATTGCTAACAAGGTCTTAAGAATAGACTGACTTACAACTGGGCTATATATTTCTTCAAAATCCAAGTTGCCTTTCTGCTCACAGCCGCGTACGACTAATCTGGCCTTGTAAGTTCCGTCATCTTTTATTCTAAATACCCATTTATTAGACAATACTTTGTTTCCTTTGGCTTCTTCTTTATCGACTAGTATCCAAGTATTATTTTTCTCGAGCGATTTCATTTCAGATTGTGTTGCCTTCTCCCAATTTTCTTTATCGTTGCCTGATACAGCTTCTTGAAAAGTAAGTAAACAGTCATTACTGTTCTCAGATATCAGCATATTTACACAACTGTTTACAGCTCCTAGCTCATAGTCTTTAGTCCAAGCTGGTAACCTTCTTTCTCTTATTGGCCTTTCGCTTGTTGTGGACAATTCAGTTTCAATTTGCATGGGCTGTAACGAGTCTGAAGTAGACGGAGTTGGTTCCTGAAAAGTTAAGTTATCGTCGATTGTTTTTTCTTGTAATTCAATTTCTATTTGTTCTTTTGCTTCAGGATCTAGTTGTTCCGGTTGGAAATCTTTATATTCGACCGCAGAATTCTTGTCAAAATGCATCTTTTCAATTATTTTTACATCTCTGCTAATGATTACATCTTTCTTTTCCGGTATGTATATTCTAAAGGCTTTTGCGTTTATTGCGTAGCCCATAAATACACCTTCCGTAGCTTTCGGAGACAGTTTTCCTTTACGCCTTTTGTTGAGAAAAAATGCTTTACTACCAAAAACGTGTAGGTGGTTTCCACATGGTGTTTTTCCTACCCACTTTTCGTATGGTGTGCTACCATTTAGCGCCTTTGCTGGGCTTCTGTTAATAAGGTAGTTTGCAGTGTTCACTGCCTCTGCCCATAAGCTTGGAGGAGCGTTGGAGTCAATCATTAAGCATCTATAAACGAGCTTTATCCATTAACGATCTGTTCTTTCTTTCGCTAACTCCGTTTTGCTGCGGTGTATATGGTGCTGTCAGTCTTCGTTTTACGCCATTTTCTTTTAGGAACGTATCGAACTCTCTGTTCCTGTACTCACCACCATTATCGGACTGCAGGTTTTGTATTTTCTTTTTTTAAAACATTTCCACTCTGGATTTATATTCTTTGAACTTTGAAATACGTCATTTTTATTTTTAATAAAATAAATACAGCAATATCTCGTATAATCGTCGACGAATGTCACATAATAGCGTGATCCGCCCAGTGATTCTACTTCGAATGGCCCACATACATCACTGTGAATGATTTCCAATGGCTCACTTGAGATACGACCATGGCTTGTAAATGGTAGGGCTGCCATTTTGCCTTTTATGCATGTTTCGCACGTATCCAACTTCACTTGTTTTAATACTAGCCCTCGCATCATCTGATTATCAACCATCATCTTCAGATCCTTTTCGTTAATGTGGCCTAATTTTCGGTGCCATGTCATAGTCTTATTTTCATTTGTAGGAGCCCAATTTGCTGTCTCGCTTTGTTCAAAATCCAGGTAGTATAGTCCGCTTTTTCTTTCTGCACTAGGAACGGTTTTTTTCTTTTCCATGGCTTTTTCTTTTGTGAATAATTACATCGAAGCCATTATCAGTTATTTTGCTGACTGACATGAGATTTGTCGATATTTCGGGTACATATAGTGCATCATTTAGGTTATAATCTTGGTTCTCCTTGCAGACCACTACTTTCCCTTTTCCTTTTAACTTGGGTAGTATATTTGTCTGAAGCCAATTTTAGTGTGTCTGATGTGGAATTTATGTTTATAAACATACTTTTTTCCGCCGTCATATGAGAAGTGCAGCCACTATCCAAACACCACATTCCTTCTTTTATTTTGGAGTTGTCTAATGTTAAACATACATTGAAATTCTTTTCTGGCCTCTTGTTGTTTGAAGAATTCTGTTTCTTCTTTGACCAACATGCTTCAGTGGAATGACCCTTTTTGTTGCAATTTTTGCATGATATAGAATTATTAAACTTCTTTTTCTGCTTGACATACAATGCCTCTGAACTTTGTTCACTTTCACCTTGGTGTCTTGCGTCATTTTCTTCGGTAATTTTTATCTTTAAATCTTCGGGACTTGGCAGAATATCTCTGGACTCAATTGCTATACGGAAACTTTCGAAGGTAGTTGGCAAACTGTAAAGCATCATTATGCTAAGCAGCTCTGAATTTATTTTTACATCCATGTCTTCCAACTTTCCTACCACATCCATAAAGTGGTTCAAATGGTCTCTTACATCTTCTTGTGAACTCATTTTTTTTAATACCAATTGCTTCAACAATGTAGCTTTTCTGGCAGGTCCAGTACTGTGATGTATAGATTTTAGTTTGTCCCATACCTCTTTCGACGTGTTACATCCTTTTATCTGTTTGAGTTCAGCAAGAGACATCAGAAGAAGTAACTCAGATCTGGCCTTCAAATCTTGCTTTTTGAAAAAAATATCTCTTCAGCATTGGCGGTCGCCGCCAGCTTACTGTCACCGCTCGCGTAATCCCATAGCTCACATTTAATGAGAACAGCCTGTGCTTGTAGGCTCCAGGTATCGTAATTACTTTTTGTTAGCAGTTCTATGCATCGAGATGTCGACGCCATTTTTTTTCTTCGTCATTTCGCGTTTTTTCTCCGGCAAATTTTATAAACTATATTTATTTTTTCACTAATTTAATTGCTCTGCTACCACTGATAGAGGAAATTGTGGCATTTAACTTAGTAATAAATAAAGATTCAGAGTAATAAACGTCTATTTAATTTACATGAGAAAATATATACTTTAGCAAGATAATTGACACACACGTCAAGGGATTATTTCTTTTTTTCTCAATAAATAACTTACAGATAAACTTGTGCCAGCATTATGAACATCCAACACCCTGTACCCTATTATAGGTTTTGATTTACTTGCGAGTACCAAAATATTTCGCATGAATAGCCCTATATTTTTATTGCGTTGACTTAGAAACTTGATTTTTTAGAGCTCCAAGAGACTGTATACCTACGTATTAGATATTAATTTCAGTTTGATACGTCCACGCGTTTCTGAGCAAAAGGGTCTTGACAGACTGACAGCCATACAGACAGAGACAGACAGACAGACGAACAACGAAGTGTTCCTATAAGGGTTCCGTTTTTTTCCTTTTGAGGTACAGAACCTAAAAAGAACTATTTTGCATCGAATTTAGTCAGTGAAATTTTCCAGATAATCGTTTTAAGCACTGCGACAGCTTGGTGGCTTTACCTGACCCAGTTCTTATGGGGCACTGGCGCTGGCATGCTAGCAACTGTAAGTATTGCATAAATTCCAGGTAATAATAGGTTGGGGAAAAAGTTTCTTCGCATTTTTTAAGAAAATTCAAAACATTTTTTAATATACATTATTTACATTTGTCTAAAGTATGTAGGTACCATTTTGTTCGGTAACTTTCTGCCATCTTGTAGGTAGGAACATGATCCCATTGCTATAGAAATTTTGGGACTTCTGATCAAAATACCGCGACAAGTGGTTTTGGCAGTCCTCTCGTGATGTTAACCTGACACTGCCTAAAGAATTCTGAAGAGACCGAAACAGGTGGAAATCTGAAGGTGCATAGTCAGGACTATACGGCGGATGTATTAACACCTCCCAGCCAAACTCTCTTAATTTTTGCTGAGTGGCTAAAGATGTGTGAGGTCTAGCGTTATCATGATGAAAAACCACACCCCTTCTGTTGATTAATTCCGGCAGCTTTCTCTCAACTTCTTGCTTTAATCTCATCAGTTGTTCGCAGTAGAGTTCAGAATCGATGGTCCTGCCTCGTGGTAACAGCTCATAATCAATAATGCCTTTCCAATCCCACCACACACACAGCATCACCTTGTTGCGAGTGAACCCGGGTTTTGCCACAGTCTGTGAAGCCTGACCGGCCTTTGACCACGACCTTTTTCGCACGTTCTTGTCGTACGTGATCCACTTTTCATCTCCAGTTAGTAGCTTCTTCAAAAATGGTTCGGTTTCATTACGTCGTAATAAAGAATCACAAATGAGTATACGGTTCATTAGGTTTCTTTCAGTGAGCTCGTGAGGTACCCAAATATCGAGCTTTTTTGTGTACCCAGTTTTTTTCAAATGAGCCAAAACTGTTTTGTGGTCAATTCCCAGTTCTTCAGCTTCGTTGTAACTACTGATATGCCGATCTTGCTCCACTTTTTCACAAATGGCATCCGTTTATCCGTGATAGGGCGACCAGAGCGTCGTGCATCTTTGGCATCAAAATTTCCGGATTGAAAACGCTTAAAACAAATTTGTGCTACTCTCACAGACACTGCACTGGGTTCATAAACATCGCAAATTTTTTTCGCGGCTTGCGTTGCATTTTTACCTTTTTTGTAGTAAACTTTTAAAACGTATCGAATTTCTTCATTAGATTCACTCATCTTAACAGTACGAAAAACAAATGAAAATCACAATTTTTCCTAATTTGAATTTGGAATTATGTTCTTTAAAATTTAAACTTTCAATGATACCAAAACCAGCCAGATACAAATAGTATAACCAAAGATATTTTATTTTAAGTTCATACATACTATAATGCGAAAAGACTTTTTCCCCAACCTAATATGTTTTCAAACATACATCTACTTAAAAAAACCAGCCAAGTGCGTGTCGGACCACGCACAATGAAGGGTTGCGTAGTTGAAAAGAATTTATACCAAAAACAAACTTAACATTATAAATACTAAATCCGAAAAAAAAATGTTTATGTAATAAAATTAAAAATTAACAATTTTCGGACTTTTTCCTTTACTTGTGCTGTGAGACCTTGTATCTTGCCATTTCATGATTCTAGGTCAACGGGAAGTACCCTATAGGCTTTGATTTACTTGCGAGTATCAAAATATGGAGCATAAATGGCTTGTTTTTTAATATTGCGTTGACTTAGAAGCTTGTTTTTTTAGAATTCCAAGGGACTATAGTAATTTTTTTGAAAAATATTAATAAGGTCGACAGACTGACAGACAGACAGACGGACAATGAAGTGATCCTATAAGGGTTCCGTTTTTTCCTTTGAAGGTACGGAACCCTAAAAACAAAGTTTTAAACTGTAACCCGAATCAGCATCGCCTCAACTCAAGTCGTTCAGTATTCATTCTATGAAACTCCATACTGCGGAGGTGGGTCGGAGGTGCTACGCCGAACAGGTTACGTGCTTACCTTGGGTTGACTCCTCGTTCACAACGAACCGATGAGGTTAGGTGATGCCGATCCAGTGCAGTGCTTATTATTATGTGTGATGACTTTTAATGAGCCTACGGCTGAACTTTTTACCACAAACTTGAATTTAGAATTTAACACTATTTATTTGTTACGCTGTACAGTGAAGAGTATCCTATCATCAAATCATTGGCTCTGATATTTCATTCTTCTTAAATATTTACAAGTCTCGTTTCAGGTATCAGCCATGTACATAGCAGAGGTATCAGATGAAGAGATCAGAGGTAAACTCACATCACCCGTTAACTACATGCGAAGTTTTGGTAGTTTTCTCATCATGTCTGTCGGCCCCTTCGTTTCTTACAACGCCACCAACTACATATTACTGGTCCTGCCGATTTGTTACTTCATCGCCTGCAGCTTTATACCTGAATCTCCGTATTACCTCTTGAAAGAAGGAAAGATAAACGCAGCGAGAGCTTCCCTAATCAAGTTAAGCTGGAATAAGAATCGGAAGGTGAGAGAATATCTGATTATTAGTAGATGTTATAATTTTCGCACCTTTTTTTTAAACATAAAATGGTAAACTGACTGGGTGACACTCGTATATCAACGCACAGCCCAAACCGCTGGACCGAGGGACTTGAAATTTTGCACATAGATACTGTATACAGTGTAGGCATCCATTACGGATGGATTTTTAGAATTTTCATCCCTAAGGGGGTAATATAGGTTTGAAACTTGGCACGAATACAAATCAAAGTAAATTATAAAGTTGTAATTTTTAGTTTCCCTAAATTACCCCAGGGGCCGTATTATGAACAATTAATGCCATCATTTTTTCAGTACTACAGAGACACGGAGCTATGCATGACCTATATCACCATCTCTTTTTCGCATCGGAATCATGATGGCGTTAATACTTCATAATAAGGATCCAGGGGGGGTGTCAAAGTTTGTATGGAGGAATGTTAATGAGCGGTCCGATTAACTTGAAACTCAGTATTTATACTCGACACCAAAAATAAAGAATAAAATTTGTTGAAATGAAAGCCGATAGTGACGTTAAAATGTTAATCCAAGATATTCCATGACAAAAAGTTTAAAAAATTGTCTCAGCCGCCATCTTACTTCATTGTCCGTCTGTCAGTCTGTCGACCTTATTAATATTTTTTCAAAAAAATTACTATAGTCCCTTGGAATTCTAAAAAAACAAGCTTCTAAGTCAACGCAATAATAAAAAACAAGCCATTTATGCTCCATATTTTGATACTCGCAAGTAAATCAAAGCCCATAGGGTACTTCCCGTTGACCTAGAATAATGACATTTGGCAAGATACAAGGTCTCACAGCACAAGTAAAGGAAAAAGTCCGAAAATTATTAATTTTTAATTTTATTACATAATAATATTTTTTTTTGGGATAAAGTACTTATAATGTTAAGTTTGTTTTTGGTATAAATTCTTTTCAACTGCGCAACCCTTCATTGTGCGTGGTCCGACACGCACTTGGCTGGTTTTTTTAAGTAGATGTATGTTTGAAAACATATTACCTGGAATTTATGCAATACTTACAGTTGCTAGCATGCCAGCGCCAGTGCCCTATAAGAACTGGGTCAGGTAAAGCCACCAAGCTGTCGCAGTGCTTAAAACGATTATCTGGAAAATTTCACTGACTAAATTCGATGCAAAACAGTTCTTTTTAGGTTCTGTACCTCAAAAGGAAAAAAGGGAACCCTTATAGGAACACTTCGTTGTTCGTCTGTATGTCTGTCTCTGTCTGTATGGCTATCAGTCTGTCAAGACCATTTTGCTCAGAAACGCGTGGACGTATCAAGCTGAAATTAATATCGAATACGTAGGTATACAGTCTCTTGGAGCTCTAAAAAAATCAAGTTTCTAAGTCAACGCAATAATTATGCGAAATATTTTGATATTTTTTAAAAACTATTTATGCGAAATATTTTGGTACTCGCAAGTAAATCAAAACCTAGGGTACTTCCCGTTGACCTAGAATCATGAAATTTTGCAAAAAGCAAGGTCTCACAGCACAAGTAAAGGAAAAAGCCCGAAAACCGTTAATTTGTAATTTTATCACATAAAAAAAAAATTGCGATTACTTTGTAGAACAAGTTGGAAAATTGACCGTGATGTACAGGATGGCCAGAACATTGACGTACAAAAATAAAATTTAGGTCCCTCGTATCCTGGGGTATCCGAACCACCCCTTTGTAGTATGTATGTTCCGCGACTTTTCATAATTTTCGGGTTATGAATTTTTTTCAGAATTGTTGAGAATTTTCAACCAGACCAACTTTAAAATTTTCTAAAAAATAAAAATAGAAGACAGAATTTTTTTTTGCAACTGTATTTTTATGAGTAGTACTTTTATGCATAAAATCCAATATGCACTTGGCCGGTTTTTTTTAGTTAGGTACTTCTTTGTACTTATTGTGAAATCGTTAGAATTTCGATACGGTTATTTATAACATGCACAAGATAGTTGTATTTTCAGAAAAAAAAACCCACGCACGATGAAGGGTTCCGTAACCGTAATTGAAAAGAATTTATCCGTAATTGAAAAGAATTTATCCGTAATTGAAAAGAATTTATCCGTAATTGAAAAGAATTTATACACACATCAAAAGTGTCTAGGGATCAACATATATTTTTGCAATAACTTTTCTCCTGATTGATATTAATTAAAATTTTCTTTAAGGATTCATCAAATAAAGTGTTTTCGTTTGTCACAGTAACGATAAACCAAGTCACCTTTGCATTAATAAAGAAATTTGCCATTTTCCTAATAAAGGGATTTTTGACATTTGAACCACTAACATTAAAGTTCGAAAAAAAGACTGAAATAACAGTTTTCTTTAAAATTTTATTGGGTAACTTAAACAATTAATAATCCGTGTTTCTACCGCGAACACTAACAACACAAGAACATCGGTTTGGCATACTCAAAATGAGTTCATCCAAATCACGCTGTGGAATGGCCGCCCATGTTCGTTGCAACAACAAAAAAAGGTCTTCTTGCGACTGGATACCCTCCATATTCGGCAGAGCTCTTCTCTGTAGCATATCCCATGCATGCTCAATCGGGTTCAAGTCTGGCGACTGAGCAGGCCAGGGCAGGACATTGATGTTAGCTGCGGCGAGAGTCTGTCTTACAACTCTTGCGGTGTGCGGTCGTGCATTATCATGCATTAACTGAAATAAGGGACCGATTTGCACTTGTAGAGGAACGATGACGTCTGATACAATCGTCTCAGCATAAATTTGAGCGTTGAGGTTGCCTCTGATCCAAATCAACTCAGTTCTTCCGCCGATCCAAATACCCGCCCATACCATGATGGTTCCACCACTATAAGGATGGACTTCCTGGCAGGATTTTAATCGCTGTTGGCGTCCAGGGGTTCTCCAGTGTCGTATACGTCTTGTATCCGGTCTCATACCAAAACGAGACTCATCAGAAAAGCACACGAAACGCCATTGTTCTTCTGCCCAATTTCTGTGTTCAAGAGCCCATTGATATCGAATCCTACGATTGTGCATTGCTATAGGTGGTACCCGTAGCGGTCTTCGGGAATGAAGGTTCACTTCATGCAAGCGGTTTCTGACTGTTTGGTCGCTAATTAAGTTCCCTGAAGAGTGATGAAGCCTCACGGCTAACATCATGGCGGTTATAGTTGGAGCTCTTCGAGTTAAGATTTGAATGTATCGGTCTTGTCTCCGTGTGGTGCAGCGATACCGTCCTCCATGGCGCTCAGCCACGGTACCAGTGCTTCGGTAACGTGTCCAAAGTCGACTGATAACACTCTGACTTGTATTCAGAGCTAAAGCCACAGTACGTTGCCGGGAACCAGCTTCTATCATTCCCACGGCTCTGAGCATTTCTTCCCTGCTTAAATGACGTCGCCGCTCCATAATAACGTTGGTTTTAATCAGTAGTAGGGAAACAGTAGCACTAATAATGTCTTCAATGCGTTGTATGTTTTTATAGGGAAAATATTGACAGCTGATTTTCATCTTTTACTCGAATTTGATTCACAGTTCCTGATTCAAATTATGAAATGCACCAAAAAGGATCCATATAAATTTATAAAATCATAAATTTATTACAAAGCCACATCTCAATCTCAAGAAATCCGCATAAAAATGCTTGATCCCTAGACACTTTTGATGTGTGTATTAAAGAATGATAGGGGGTAATGAGGGTGAGTGGTGAGGGGTGGGAAGGTGGGCGGTTAGATGGAGGGGGGGGGGTGATAGGAGGGGGGGGGGCGACGAGTGCCTTGACTTGACACCTTAAAGTTGCTTTTTATATAGCACTGATTCATTGAAGAGAGATTGACTTGAGACTTTTGAATGATTGGAGCGGGGAGAGGTGGAGAGGGATAGGAGGGTGTAGGGAGGCTGTAGTGAGTGGGGAGGGTATGGAGAGGGGGTTGAAAAGGAGCGGAGGAGTTGGCGAGGGTAGAGGGGAGGGGAAAGCCATGAAGGGGGTGAAAGGGAGAGGGGGAGGTTATCAGGAAAACGATGTGGTGCGGAGGTGAGAGAGGGAGGGGGACGGGATGATAGGGGAAGATGAGAGGGGTGGAAAGTGGAGGGGGTGAAAGGGGGGTTAGAGGAAGAGGACGAGGGGTGAGAGGAGGGTTAGAGGGAGAGCCTTTTACCTTTTTATCTTAAAGTTGCTATTTGTATAGCATTGATTCATTGAAGAAATTACCCCAAATGCCCTACAGAAATTACCGAAAAAAGAAAGTCGAAAACTCTCGGAACGCCACAAAAAACAGGAGTGAATTCCAGTCGTGCGTCGGAGCTGACACACACACTTTTTTTGTGAGAGTGCCCGCGACGGATGATGTCATTAAAGGCTCCTTCAAACAGGCGCGACACGCGACGCGACACAAAAGGCACCGCTCATCGCGCGAGACACGCAGTGCCTTTGCATGTGTAGGAGACTTTATGCTGGCGTGCCGTGCCAACTGACCAGCGCCCTTGTTGCAGGAAAGGCCATGGTGTCCGTCCGAGGCGGTCGACTGCTTCACCGCTGTTTCTCTATAAATAAAGACAAAATTCCGAAGCAAGTTTTTCATACAATGCGCGACTGCATTTTTAACCGACTTCAAAAAAAAGAGGAGGTTCTCAATTCGGTTACCTATATGTTTCTTTTTTAATGTTTGTTACCTCAGAACTCCGTAATTTATAAACCGATTTGGAAAACTCTTTTTTATTTGAAAGGATACTTCCAGATTGGTCCCATTTTTATCAAAATCCAGTTCTGATGATGGGATCCATGAGGAATTGAACGAACTCCTCAAAAATTATAGACATTTATATAGCGATCTTGGCATTTTCATCAGCAAATCAAGCATTTGCATTCAGAAAGTATCATCTGGTGAAGTGGACCTGATGAAAAAGACCACAGATGGCCACGGGAACTTCTCAACGATAATAATCGCGATGGCGATAAGATATGTCGATTAAGATGGTTAAGCGACTATGACGAAGCTTTAAATAAATGGTTCTGATGAAAATGGTACCATCTAACCGATCTGATGAAGACGCCGGAAGGTAGGCACCGGAACTCAGTAATAAAACAATGTATTCTAGCCGTGTTTGGGCTTATTGGAATTGTCATGAGGTGTGCTCTGGCTATAAATGATTTAATTATACGCCGCTTCAAATTGCGCTACTTGAGTTGTATGTTATGTGTGGCCTTGATTGTAAAAAGTCAGATTTCGTAGTCTACGCCTTCCAAACTTCTGACACGGCTTAGCGCGACATATATTTGTCTTTATGTAAAGTTTTTATTTGAAATGGTATACTTCTGGGATGGTCGCATATAAATATCTTCAAGTTCTGATACGTATCTTTCCCACTTATTGTATGTGAATGATGCTCTAATTTATTTTGCACTGGTATTCGAATTTGTGTGGATTAGGCACCACTAAAACGTGAAAAATAAAAACTAAAAAAAACAACCGACTCCCAAAAAAAACACTACAAAGCGAAAAATAACTTTAATTGCGGAAGTCGGTGGCAAAAAACGAAACTAAAAAACCAAAGACACCGACTTCCAAAATTAAAGTTTTTGCTTTGGGAGTGTTTTGTTTGGGAGTCGGTTGTTTTTTTTTTTTTTAAACTTTTTTTCGAGATGTAAATGAAATGAAAAATATATAATAATATCTCTTAAACTGTGGTTTTGTTCATAGCTGCCTCAGAATTTTGAAATATGTATGGAATACCTAAAAAAAAGCCCATTCTAAACCATAAAACTATTATAAACGCTCAGAATTAACTATAAATGTTTAGCAAAATGTGTTTTTTATTTGCCCTAACATTGGGTATTATAACCCTCAGTTTTAGTGTTTACGGGGCAAGTGCATTTTTTTTTTAAATACGCGCCCAGCTTTTGTAAACATACAATTGAGTACTACTCTACACCGAAGGTTAGAATTTATTTGGGTTTTTCTCATTTTATCCGTAAATACTCATTATCCTCACTTAGACCGCACCACATTATCCATTTCTTTATGATTTAATTTCAATCTGCGATGTTTTATAGATAATTGTTGTTTGACGTTCATTCATAACCTAAAAATTCAAACACCGATATATTTTTTTTTCGGCTTTCCCAAATGAAAATAGTCTCTACTTTTATTGACTCTAGAGCTAACTCCAAACCTTTTAACATATTTTTCATTACGGGACGCTTCAATTTGATCCCAGACAATTCTTAGTATGTAGACCTGCCATTGTTCTTTTGTAGGTTGTCATTCATTTCATTCTGACTAGTGATGTGACCTACTAAATTTCAACGTCGATAGAATTTACAATAACAGTCATTCTTATACTGCCAAAAATAATAACCGTAGGTAGCTTATTTTTTTTTAAATTTCTAAGCATGCTTAGATCGATCCTAATATCTATATCGTTTTTTTTCGAAGTTCGTTCAAAATGAAACGATCCTTTAAGTACGTACTAAATAGTTCGTCATCATCATCAAAGTCTTCCTTGGTTCCCGACAGCTTTTCATGTATTAAACCTGACCCGGCTAAATCCGAATGTATTTAATTGCCATAACTGATGAGTTTACTAAAAACAAAGTGATAGACATTCGGTTTTGCAAATGTTTTTAGCAACTTGCTTCAAATTACTTTCTCATATTTATTTGAATTTTAGATACACTACTCAAAGTACAGGAACAAGGGTATTCATAGTAATTATTTTTATTTTATTACTTTTATGTAACATATTTTATATCAATAGAAGCGTAATTTAATAAAGATGTTAAAACTTTGATCAAATAAAAGGGTAGTTACTGACAAAATTAAATTTGTTAGGAAAATTCAAAATGGTATCAAAGCGACAAAAACTTTTTGTAGATAAAAAAAAAAAATAACGACCAGATAAAATTAAATTAACAAATAAAATGTCTAGCAACTTTTTAATAATCTGTTAGACCTCTCAAGGCATTAGCGACGGCTCTACACCGGCGTGGCATGCTGAGTATCAGCTCGCCTATTGTCAGCTGTAGAATTTCGCTCCATACTCTGGAAAGATGTGCAAAAAGCTCTTCTTCCGTGTTCAAATTGAAATGAGCGGACTGAACCGGCCACTCTAATAGAGTATATTGTTCTCATATAGCACGTTCATCACCAGCCTGGCTGTGTGTGCACGCGCATTATCTTGCATGAACATAAAATCTTGGCCGTACTGCTGTCAGTGAGGAATGACCGTAGGTTCCACAATCTCGTCACAGTATTGTTCCGCATTTAAATTGCCTCGATCAAAACGATATCAGTTCTTCCACCCAGGCTAATTCCAGCCCACACCATAATAATTCCGCTCTGATTTCATTCATTCGATTCTGGAGTCGACTGGCGACCAGGAACTCGCCAAATGCGCACTCTTCTTGAATCGGGATGAAATTCAATTGTTTCTGAATTTGTTCTTGTCATCTGTGTCAAGGATTCCTAAAACAAAGAGTTCTCAATTTATGTAAGATTTTTTATCAACATTTTGATTTAAGTAAATAGTTATTTTTAGTTGTATGTCTTACCTGACTGATGTGAGATGATTTCACGAGATGTCAAGATTAGTGGCGATTAATTAATCTAGACCGATGTACTAGGTCCTTTTTCAACTTCCATTGCTACGGGATCCTAAAATTGCGTATTTTGTATTAAAAATAAATAAATAAATTTGCACACGATTGTATTTCCGACTGGGATAATTAGAGGATCATGCAATATCAAGTGAACCTATTTCTTATGAAATGTTATACCTTTTTTTTTTGTGGATGGTAAATCATCAAATGATTTCTCCCGCTCTGGGCGGAGCGGGAGGGCATGTCAGACTTTTACTGACTAAAACCCACCCGTGTTCCTTCAGTGCCAGGGCTACGGTATCTCTTTCGAACAACCCGCGACCCCGGCGGCATCGGCCCTATCGGACCCCATCATTGCTGACATCTCTTTGAGGCGCGCGCGCCGTCGACCCCCTGGTCCTTACCTCCTGTAATTCAATAAATCAAGTTTTAATTTGAAAGGGAATAGTATTTATTGCCAATAAAATACCTTAATTACATCATATTATATCAGACCTTTCATCTGTTCTATCCATAATAAATAATGTAGGAACAGCATCTTCTCTAACTCGTCTCCATTTCATAGTTTCATTTCATACAAATGAATACAAAGTAAAATGCTTGGAGCATATGTGACTGTGCTTTTTTCGAGTCCAATTTCATCTATCAATACAATTTATCCATATTTTTTTTCACGTGCCTTTAGGAAATCTGTAAAGGAAAAGTATCGACAACAGTATTTACGACACTATGGCTGTTATAGATAAACAAAATAGTTTCCGATTATTCGCTAATAACTTATATTGGAATAAATATTACGTCTTGTTTCCGCTATATTGTGATACAGCAACATTTGTTATGTATTTATATTCGTTTACCAGCTCATATTCAACAAGAAATTGAGCAAAAACTTACCGATGGAAGGTCAATATTTCTTGTTTATTTTCTTTTCGTGATGAATGGGACTTGCAAACCCCAACCACACAAGACATTGCTCCATAGCCTCCACACACTCACTATTTGTAGTTAAACTAAGAATTCATGCAATCTAACAGTAGAAATATTATTAAAACATCGCAAAACCATGGAAGATTACGACAAACACATAAACAATATGTAAACAATGAACACGCGAATAAGTCAAGTAGTTCAATGAACGAACTGTCAGACATTGAAACAAAGTACTATCTTTGGCCGGGTTGAATAGATACTAACTTATTTAACCAAAAAAAAAATACAACCGACTTCCAAAAACAACACTACAAAGTGAAAAATAACTTTAATTTCGGAAGTCGGTGGCAGAAAACAAAAATACATTTAACTAGACACCGACTTCCGAAATTAAAGTTATTTTTTATTTTGTAGTGTTGTTTTTGGAAGTCGGTTGTATTTTTTTGTAAAAAAGTTTTCTGTGTCGAAGACTTCTCCAGTCCGCGCGGCTTTGACTACTTTTTAATTACGTTATTGTGTTAATAATCTGTATCTTTACTGCTTTAACTTGCACAAAGTGTAGGGAAAAGAACAAGGATGGAATACCATCATATGTCGAGTCTCTATAACACACAAACAACGCTATCAGATCGCGCGAGACCACTCAGAAGTTCCGACACAGACGCGTAGATTCGACAAAATGGCCGACCGCACGGGAAGGGATAACACAGAAATAAATTAAAACTAAAATCTATGTTATGTATTTTTTGGTCTAAATTTATAGGCTTCCCTTGCCAAATGAGTTGGTACTTTAAAAACCGGCCAAGTGCGTGTTGGACCGCGCACAATGGAGGGTTCCGTAGTTGGAATGAATTTATCCCAATAACAATAACAATGTTAAGTTTGTTCTGAACAAACTTAACATTGTAGTTGAAAAATAAAAACTTTTTTACAAAAAAATACAACCGACTTCCAAAAACAACACTACAAAGTGAAAAATAACTTTAATTTCGGAAGTCGGTGTCTGATTAAATGTATTTTCGTTTTTGCCACCGACTTCCGAAATTAAAGTTATTTTTCACTTTGTAGTGTTGTTTTTGGAAGTCGGTTGTATTTTTTTGTAAAAAAGTTTTTATTTTTCACTTTTTAGTGGGTCTGTTTATAATTTGTATAAGTTACAATAGTCTAATATCAATTGCTCATCACATGTTACAAAATATTGCTTTTCCCGATGCTGGGACGTTAATTGTTGAGGAGTTCTGCTGGTAAGAACCAGGAGAACTCCTCAACAACCACTCACCACACGCATTGTGTGACGAGCGGAAATTGCTTAGCAACCATATTAAAGTAATCGAATCGCAACCCGTGAAATATTTATCATTGAGTAGTTCCGGTAGCCATCTATGGTCTTCATCATCAGTTCCACTTCACCAAGTGGTGCTTTCCGAGAGCAAATGCACGAGTTACTATAAAAAATACCCAAATCGCTATAGGTGTGCCTATAATATTTGAAGAGTTCCTTCGATTTCTCCAGGATCCCATCATCAGAACTGGATTTTGACAAAAATGGGACCATTTGGGAAGTATACCCTTTCCAACAAAAAAATAATTTTTCAAATCGGTTGGCAAGCGACGGAGTTATGCGCGAACAAACATAAAAAAAAAAAAAAATAGAAACATCCGAATTGAGAACCTCCTCCTTTTTTAGAAGTCGGTTAAAAACATATACTCCCGTACATTCTAACTGCAAATGTAAGTATGTAAGCACGCACAATATTGGGAGATTTACCATGTTATTATATGATTATAGACTTCTTATAGGTTTTCGTGTAATCTCTCAGTATAGAACTATTTTCTATATTTTTTCAAATTTGTAGGCTCTTTAGTTTCGGAGATAAGAGGGGGAAGCGTTTATTGAAAGTGCTATTGTTATGCTAGTGCGCAGAGCTGCGCAATACTCGAGTATACATGCCGATCACAATTGCACGCATCAGTTACAGAAAGTGTACCTTGCACTTGGACACAAAAGTCGAGTATATTTTCAAGCACCGCGTATTAAATAATAACTCGAAAACATATTCGTTAGTAACACTGCGCAATAGCTGAGTATGTTTTCCAGGCGCGTTGTGCCCAAAACTATACTCGATGAGTGGCATGCCTGCCATTTTGGTAGATTGGCATCCCTTTCTTTTGCCAGACGAGTGGTTACCTACCTATCCTGTTTTTCTATTGCACCATCATTCGACACGTGACAGTATTTTAGTAAACAAGTGAAGTTTAAGAATTACCTAGTAAAGTGTGAAAATGTTTACCGGTGAATTATGTAATGACTATAGAGAATGGACAAGGAGGTCATACAAAATTTTTTCTTGTTCAGCAACACGAACTGGGTAGTTCGCTACACGTTTCCCAAAGTACAAAGACTTGCATTTCGAAAAACATAATTAAGAGTGCCAGCACGCATCTTCTAATTTAAAAAATTTAATCGCGTCCGAAACCGTGCTTGCAGTGCATAAAAGTGCATTGACATAAAAGTGAAGAATGTGAATCGAAACACTTGTAGACATGATATTGATATCAAGGATGGTTATACAGTGCTGATTAAAGTTTTTCCCATTTTCATAAAACAAATGTAGCTGAAGCTTACAGCTATCTGCGAAGCGACCCCGAAACTGATTACAGTATACGCAAGTATTTTGAAAGAGGTTTGTCACCAGCCGCAGCTATGCAACCCTATCGAATTTGGGCTCGTTTGATTCGTCTTGATAAGGACTCTGTAGTGCTATTCTGTAAACATCTCACCGTGATAACTCGGGTGAAGTGAGCGTGAAGTGAGCCGTCATTCCATATAATGCTAGGGGTTGACACTATTGACAGCTCACTTTAAGATCACTTCACTTATGTTTTCACGGTGATGTATTTACAGAATAGCACTGGTCCTAAATGATATCCAGACTAATAAAAGCTTCATTTAATAAAAACTTGATCTTGAAAGCTATTATTATTGTTTTCCGAACGAAGTCGCGGGCACAGCTAGTAATAAATATAAGGCTGATATCGCCAAGCCGCCTTGAGTAAACGTGCTGATCAATACTCTGCCGTTGCCTGCGGAATCGTACATACCTTAAAGGTACGATTCATAATAATTTTCCAGTTCCACTACAACCTAACTCTAGCTTTCAAGATCAAGTCGTCTATTTCACATATATCTTTTTAAAAAATATAACAAGTGTAAGTATTTTTTTTAAACAACCTTTTGTTAGTCTGGATATCATCTAGGACCAGAGTCCTTATCAAGACGAATCAAACGAGCCCAAACTCGATAGGGTTGCGTCGTTTTATTACTGAGTTCCAATGGCCACCTTCCGATTCTATCTTCAGATCAGCTCCATGTCATAATAATATTGCAGTCATCCAATTTACATGTGCATGTAAAATTTCAGCTCAATCGGAAACCGGGAAGTGGGTCAAGCAATATTATATTACCGACAGACAGACAGCCACTGTGACAGGTGAAACTAAATAAAAGCTTGTAAAAAGTAGTAGCCCCATCGGTATCAAGCACCGCATTACCTAGAAGTCATATTTGTTAAACGTACATTGCTTGTCGAACTAAAGACCTGTCGCACTAACGACATGTCGAACAAACGACTTGTCGAACTACTGATATGTCGCACACATGTTTGTCGCACTAATGACATACACTCCGTTCAATGTAAACAACCAAAAGATGTGGTTTAAAATGGCGAAATACCACAGGTTTCACAAACAAGTAACATAATTGTTGCAGGTAATAGAGAATCGATTATCAGGGATGAGGGTGGACGTAAAAAAGGAGACATTCCGTTCCGGTTCTCTCAAAGAGCTGTTTACTGGGAAGCGATACCGCAAGGCACTGATCATTGCTATAGGTAAGTACCTGCTGATGGGTATTTCTGGCACAATTTGTGCTAAAGGAGGTAAATCAGCATTTCATACATTTTGTTAAGGACTAACAATTCTTTGACAGGTTTGAAAGGGACTTTTATACTGTCTGGATCTATTGCCATACAACAATATTTCGGCACAATTGTCCAAGAGAGCAAGGTGAACGTCAATATATCCACTACGTTGATAACATTTGGAGCAGTCAAATTCGTTGTTGGTAAGAAAGTTTATTAAGAAGATGTATTTAAAAAGTTAGTTGACAATATGTTACATTACAGATGACGAAATACCATCTTTGAACATATAATGATTGGACGTTGTAGCATGTATCAATATTTAAACTACAAACTTTGCAGGTATATTTTCATCAGCAATGATGGACAAGGTTGGACGTCGTCCCCTGCTCGTCTTCTCCTACCTCAGCTCTGGCGTAACCTTCATCATTGTTGGAACTTATTTCTTGATACAACCCACCTCTTCCCCTTACTATAGCTATATCCCCTTTGTTGGCATCATTCTCTCTAACATGTTATCTATTCTAGGCTACGAGTCTCTAGTATTTGTTATCATTGCAGAAATATTCCCCCTTAACGTCAAATCAGTGGCTATGACCTTCCAAAATATTATGGGAGGCTTCCTAAACTTTCTAACAGTCAAAGGCTATCAAGAAATTAAGGATGCAGCTGGTCTGGCTGGAGTGTTCTGGTTCTACGGCGGTTTAGCAGTAATCGGTGCTATTTTCTCATATTTCATGGTGCCAGAAACAAAGGGTAAAAGTTTAAGGGAGATCCAGGTTGAGTTGCAAGGTGCTATGTATGACGAAGTTGATGATAAGTTGAAAAGTTTGTCTGGGAATGAAGATGCAGAGCTAGAGTTAAAAAGTGATTATATCTACTTGAGATCCCAAACAACGGTCGGTGTTGTAAAGGAATCTGATAAATGAAATGAAATTGGTGAATTTTATTTCAAAGCAATAGTCGTCGACTTACTACATACACGTTGACAACGTTGTCTAGAATCTATAATGGCAACACAATTAGTAGTCTGCCAACACTATTATAAAGCTTGCCACACTGGCACTCCTCTTTCCTCCCACATCCCTGACAGACAGACACTATGGTTGTAATTAGGAATCTAAGAAAAAGTATAATAAACCCTGAATACCTCGAAATATCTTTTATTAACAATTCAAACATCAATACAGAATCGGGTTGAGAATGTTGAGATACTGAAATAAAAGTCACTGCGGTTGTTACACGTTGTTGCGTTGTTGTTAGCACTTGCTATGAACCCTGTTAATGTTAAAGCAGATTGGGCCGGGCCGCGCCGCAACGTGATACGAAGATAAACATTTTCAGTACGAATAATTCTGGTTACATTCTTACACACTATAACAGTATAGACTTTAGATTTCTTAAAGATAACTTTCAAGTTCCGAGGCTCGAAGAGAATTAACTTATATTCTGAGAGCTGATGAACAATTTTAGGTAGGTAGGTTCTTGAGGCACTTGGAAAAAATTTGTAATTATCCTTGAAGGACCCCTGAATGTTAAAGTGCAGGTCTGGCTGAAGGGT
The DNA here is from genome assembly GCA_946251885.1 of Cosmia pyralina. Taxonomy (NCBI): domain Eukaryota; kingdom Metazoa; phylum Arthropoda; class Insecta; order Lepidoptera; family Noctuidae; genus Cosmia; species Cosmia pyralina. The sequence goes on along the minus strand of OX276350.1, from coordinate 19,220,782 downwards.
AACGGCTTTTTACCTACCCTTGATTTTTTTAGAAGGGATTTTTGTACGAAGTGTCTAGTCGTCCGCTTAACAGATGAATTAAATAAATTAGTCGTCCGACCATCGGACGAATGAAATAACTTAGTCGTCCGTCTATCGGTTAGTTGACCGACTATCGGACTAATAGATAACCCAGTTCTACTACATTAACTGTTTTACAGTGAAAAGGCAAATTAGTGTTTACTCCGAACTTGACCCGAAAATCCTAACCCGGCAAGGGTTAGGTTAGGTTCCGAGGTTCGGTTTGGTTAGATTCCTTTAAACCCTACAGACATCTCCGTCGACCTGCTGTCAGAGCAATTGAGCCTTGCGCCCTAATTTTATTTTAAAAACATGGATTTTTTTTTCCAAAAGTAGTCATTTGTTTATTGATTAGTGTTACATTTTCATCGCATTTCAATCTTTTTCGTCATCATGGATACGTTAAAAATTCGAGTAATTATGGAATATGAGTACCGTCGTGGCAGCAACGCGGCACAAGCGGCACGCAACATCAACGACGTTTACGGAGCTAACACTACAAACCAACGCACCACTTTTTATTGGTTTGCTCGCTTCCGTTCTGGAAATTTCGACCTGAAAAATGAACCTCGCGGTCGTCCGAAGACTTTGGTCGACAATGACGAATTAAAGGCGATTGTGGAAGCTGATGATACACAATCTACGGCTGAATTAGCAGCAGCTTTCGACGTTAGCGTCAAAACAATATTGGTCCATTTGCGTCAAATTGGCAAGGTAAAAAAGCTTGGCAAATGGGTGCCCCACGAACTCAATGATCGCCAGCGCGAAGTACGCGTCGAGACGTGCCTTGCACTGCTCAACAGACACACAAATGAAGGAATTTTGAACCGCATTGTTACCTGCGATGAAAAATGGATTCTGTTTGATAACCGCAAGCGCTCAGCAAGTTGGTTGGATCCTGGTTCAGCACCTAAACAATGCCCTAAACGAAAACTTACCCGTAGAAAAGTGATGGTCACTGTTTGGTGGTCTAGCGCCGGTGTGATTCATCACAGCTTCTTACCAAACGGGGTGAGCATTACTTCAGATGTATACTGTGAAGAACTGAACACAATGATGGAGAAGCTGGCACATCTCCAACCAGCATTGGTCAATCGCTCGTCTCCGCTGCTCCTGCACGACAACGCGCGACCTCATACTGCACAGCAGACGGTCTCCAAGTTGCAAGAACTGGGGTTGGAAGCTCTCCGTCATCCGCCCTACTCACCAGACCTTGCGCCTACAGACTACTACTTTTTCCAGAATTTGGATAACTTCTTGGCGGGAAAAAAATTCAATACCCGAGAGGCAGTACAAAATGCCTTTGAAGAATTTGTTGCCTCCCGTCCAGCTGATTTCTTTAAGAAGGGCATCAAAAAACTGCCACTGCGTTGGCAAAGATGCATTGATTGCATGGGTGATTACTTCGATTAATACAAATAAAAAATGCATGAAAAAAATTCGTTTAAGTTTTTTCATACAAAACGGCAATTTCATAGGTAAAGACCTATTAAAACCCTTTTTTTAAATCAACTTCAACTTAATACAATTTGGCCTACAGCCAGCCCACGTCTCCTTTCATACTTTAATCAAAAAAAAATTGTAAGACTCAAAATAAACGTAAACAACTGCCGAATTGCTACATAGTGCGATACGTACTCGCCGTGTATTTTTTTTTTTGTTTTATCATGTTTAGTTATCGTTAACTATCGTGTCTGCGGAGGTCAACTAGCCAATTTAAAATATCTAATCTGTCAAACCACAATTTTGTGATAGATCTCTTAAATATTCGCTGAGAATTACTATTAATATTGCGATAGCACACATTTGCCTTTTCTTATCTCTCTAGTGACTTGTTAACATATTTCACTAGCGTAAAAAACACGGAAAAGTTGACAAGTCTTGATTTTTTTCTATTTAAGATTTAAACTTAACTGTGATGATATTTATAAAATACTTTATTTAATTAAGAGTTTTAGAGACTGTAACATATTATTATGATGTTTAACTAGGTTTCCATTTATGTAGAGTCAACTGTTTTTAGTGGTCGTATTAAGAATTTGAGTGCACGTTAGATTGCGAGATGGAGAAAGGGAGACAAGCTCAATATTTAGTGGCAGCTGCAGGTGAGTCCAATGTGTATATATTATATTTTTTAATATATTCGATAACTTACTACATTACTAACCGCATATCATGGACTAGTTGCATCATGTTTAAGATATGGCATAATTTTTTGGGGTAATGCAACTGGAAAAGAAACTGCATAAACACAAAAACGGTGTATCCGAGCCATCTGTCATATACAAAAGACCGACAGTTGTAAACCTCATTTTAAAAAATTAAAAATATTAACTTTACCGTCCATGTACATCTACGAAACTGCCCTTTTTGTCAGGCGCAACCTGTCTAAGTTTTCACGAGTGAGTAGCCTGCGCAGGGCCGGTATGCTACAATTGGTTCCAAATAAAACTGCGTTATTTCGGAAAAGCATATTTGCAATGGCCCCAAAGGTTTATAATAAACTACCAAAGTGTATCAAATCAGCAGATAACATTAATGAATTTAAAAAGAGGTTATTTCTATTTCTTATCGAGAAGACATATTACTCTACTGAGGAATTCCTTAATGACCGAATATAGTATATTTTTATGTTTGATTATAATAAGGGGACTTTATGTATATGTTGACTGACATTCTAATTGTGTAATTTAATGCTTTTATCTGACGTTTCCTTCTGTTTATTTTAATTGTAATTATGATTATTATTGATATTATTATTTTAACACCTACTATTTGTACACCATTAAGTGGTAGGACATAGAGATCATAACTTGACTGTAACACCTATTGTAACCTATGTTCACAAATAAATAAAGCACGGCCACATTTCTTAATTTGTGTTTAAGTCCCATGCAACAGGGGGCGAGTCTATTGCCATCAATGGGGCATCAATCCAGACTCCGGGCTGCTACTGAGAAGAAGTGAAGTTTATGCGCGAACTTATGGCTAAGTTCCATGCATCGCCTTGAACACGTGTTTGGAAGAACGCGTCTTCTAATCGCGCACGGGTTTGCAACACGCAAACCTGTGCGCGATTGGAGGACGCGTGCCTTAAATTGAACATGAATTTGGAAAAGGAGTTACAAACCCGTGCGTGTTTCAGTACTGCCTAGTACTGTCTCCTATTGAACACGGAAACGTAAATACTCAACCGGGCATCAATCCAGACTCCGGGCTGCTATTGAGAAGTAATATTTTCCATAAAATCGATGGTGTAACAATATTCAGTGTTTATTATCTGTTAATTCCACGTGCCCAACGCGACAGAGTAAGAGGTGCGTCCACTTTGACCCACTTACACTGTGGCGTTCAGTCATCATGACATCGTCATGTAAGAAGTCTTATGGAAACAGCAAAAAAGCGCAGCGCTGGACTGTTCGTTGTGGGGGATGCTTGGGCAAAGAGTATATCCAGCAGTGGACGTCTTTCAAGTGACAAAATTATGATTATGTTTCTACTGTTTCAGTGTCTCTGTCCGCTATGGTTTCGGGTGTCTTCAATGGATGGAGCACCCCAGTAATATCCAAGTTCCACAACAATGAGACCGGCATTAATATTACAGACGTAAGGTTATTGAGAAGTAATGCTTAAAATCATGCATAACTGTCTTCTTCAGTTTTAAACGAAAAAGACAAAAAACTCACCGTGTGTGACATCGTGTTTCTGATCCTGGACTAATTAGTTAGAAATTTGGGTTTATACAGCAGAATCCCTTGGAATATTTAGGCAACCAGGAATGCAGACTTCAGTTCCTGTACAAACTCATGATATGCGACTTTCTGGTAAAACTCCAGACCGTATCCCAGAGGGAAAACGCTGCGGAATAACGTCACATTTCTTTTCAGAATGAAATATCATGGATGGCTGCTGTAGCATCCCCTGGTTTTATGACTGGCAGCCTAGTGACGAGATTCATATCAGACAGTTTCGGGAGACGAGCCGTTATCTTAGGCAGTGCTTTGCCTTTCATCACTGGAACAGTAAGTTGCAACTCAATTTGAGTCACCGATTTATCTTAAAATGTTGTCGCGCTTTTTTTCTGAATCTGAATGCCTTCTTCCTTTAAAAAGGCTTGTTTTTAATCGAACTTCTAATAACTCCCATTTTGCGCTGCAAAAAATGTTATTGAACACTCTAATATAACGATTGCGCCGCATTTTGTAAACCTCAAATAATTCCCATTTTGGGGTCATAAAAATACTAAATGGCTAAATAGCCGCGACCACTTTGGATATATCGCACGCCGGCCGCTGCCGGGCTCACTTCGCTCGCTTGGCTCGTTCGGCGCGCGCGCGGTTGTTCACTATTTTAGCCTAACCTAACCCGTTTGGTTGGGGTGCCCTAGCTAGTTAGTGCGACCAATTCGGCTCGCGCGTTGTTGGTCATTGTTCCAACCTAACCTGACCCGTTTGGTCGGGGTATGCTAACTTAGTTACTGTGAACAACTGTGAGAAAACGACAGAAAGTTAAAAAGAGGCTCAAAAATTATAAAAAATGTGCATCATTACAATCGCAAAAAGTTTCAAGAGGTTCATCAATTTAAAAACATTTTTACATATATTGTGTGCAAAAAGCTGGGACAGTTTTCATATGCACTTCGCAGACTGATGGGAAAATAGCGAAACAGACTACTTTACCAACAGCTTACCACGGTTATAGTCGCCGGCACGTAACTTGGCAAGGCTTTGGCGTAGTGGGAGTCAGTTTGCGGATGTACACTTAGTGCTACAAGTTTTTTTTTACTTTTGTTGCTTGCCTTTATTCTATGGTTATTGATATAATTTATTTTTAAACATGTCTGTTATGAAGAAAGTTAAAGAAGCCAAATTCTTATCTAGCGATTCTTGTCAAGTTATGTGCCGGCCGGTATACGTTAGCTCTATCCTCAGATACTGTGTAATATTCGTGCCTCGCAAAGCACGTTAAGTCGTTGGTCCCGGCTGTCATTCGTGGATCTTTGACAGTCGTTACGGGTCGTCAGAAGCCCGAATGTCTGGCAACCAGTCTTACCAAGGGGTATCATATTACTCAGTTACTGGGTTGTGGAGGTCAGATAGGCAGTCGCTCCATGTAAAATACTGGTATTCAGCTGCATCCGATTAGATGGAAGCCGACCCCAACATAGTTGGGATAAGGAAAGGCAGATGATGATTTCAGGTTTGTTCCCATAGCAAAAGTTGTTCATAATGATGAGTACAATGACCCCTTTAAAATACTGCCCATGAATTCAATTTCACCCTGTATAAAAGACTTCCTACCTATCAGACAAATCACGGCTCCAATACAGTTCCCCTCAGTCATGATGCGTTCAATGGCCCAGTGATGTGTGCGTACCTAATTCATTTCCGTTTATTTTTATCTTTTTTTATATTTTATGTAAATATGAATAATTTGTGACAATAATGTAAATTTCATTTTCTATGTAACTTTGTATGCCCTAAGGGCGGGACATAGGTGATCATTATTTAATTATTTAAGACCTGTATTATGTATCTACCACAATAAAGATATTGATTGATTGAAAAAAAGTCACCATCATTTGAAGATTAGTAAGTTTTTAGAGGATAAGTTAAATATTTCCCTTTTATAAAAATCCGTACTTATCGAAACTAACGATGTGAAAATAAGTATATAGAAGAACTGTTTTTGCATCAAATTAATTACGTAATCACATTTTCCAGATAATCGTTTTAAGCACTGCGACAGCGTGGTGGCTTTACATGGCGCGGTTTATATGGGGCACTGGCACTGGCATGCTAGCAACTGTAAGTAATTGCATAAATTCCAGGTGTTATGTATGTCTTATGTGATAATATGATTTTTGAACAAAATTTTAAACTATAACCCTAAAGGCCTCGAATTTTGCGGGCAGCGGGGCGGCAGCGGCGGCGGCGCGGGAGCGGCCGGATTTTATGCATAAAAACAAATGGACCGGACCTCGAAAACAGCGGCGCGGAAGCGGGGCGGGACAATGCGAGACGCGCCGCCGCCGCTGCCGCCCCGCTGCCCGCAAAATTCGAGGCAGAGGCCTTAGCCCCCGTTCCCACGGACGTAATAAAATCGCGGTGGAATAAAAACGCCTAGCGCAATTTTTTCTACCTTCAACAGAGCGTTCGAACGAGCGTTAAAAATCTACGTGAAACTGATTCTTCGTACAGTAAGGACGTACGATTAGTTCCGGAAAATTATTAGCGGTAGCCATTTGTGAGGGCAGGATCCCCCCAAAAAAGAATCAAAGAAAATTTTGGATGCATCCCTTTAATAATTAACTTGAATAATTAATTATCTAAAAGGGCAATTTTTGACGCCGTACAATTAATTAAGGAAATATCCAGAATAATATAATATTTAACAATTAAATCGTATGTTTATTATATTGTATTTTCTCAAATGAAACCCGTTTAATGTTTACTTACTTTTTTTATGTATAACAAACTCCACCCATATACCTACCTATGCTGAAACTATTTTAGTACCTATATATCATTATTATAGGTAGTAGGTACCTAATATTCGCATACCTACGCTATCATGACGTCCGATAACTAACTCTAAATAAATTACTTATTATTCCAAAGGTTTGTTTACGTACACGTTCTTCGGCTTAGCATTGCCGTTCCCTGAGCATGCGGCATGTCCGCACTCTATGAGCCGGCGCACCGTACTGACCATAGATTATACAGTATAATAATGGTATAGATATGCCACTCTGCGTCCAAGGACGATACTAATTTCTCCCCACGTCCCAGAGATGGCGTTAAGGAGCATGCTAGCTTCCATACGAATCCGATAGATGGCACTCTTAAGTAGGCTATACTACTTTCGACACAACACAAATCGACACAACTAATAATTAACAAAATATCATAAATTTGTAGTATATTCATCACATTTATTATTTCTATTTGTAGAATTTAATTAGTATGTTACCTATGTTCTTCTACAGCTGCCATCTAGCGACTAATTTTGTAAATTTTGGGGGAAATTGACTTCCACCAGCACAAGAGGGCGCTTTTGTCAAGTTTTTTTGGAGTTCGAAATATGTATAGAAGTTTCATGCCTCTGGTACTGACTAACATTATAATAGAATGTACTCTGTGCTGACCAACGCGCGCGATTATTTCGCGTCCTTGGGAACACAAGTACAGAATTCCGTATATCGTATTTTTTTAACGCTCAACGCCGAGCGTTGAAAATCGAACACCGCGCGATTATAAATCGCGCTGGGCTTCTGTTTGTTCTATTCCAAGCGCGCCACTCGATTTTATCCCGCCGCGATTTTTTACGTCCGTGCGAACGTACCTACACTTAGGCCCTTTGTATACACACACGTTTTTCTTGTCGTGAAAAACTACGGTTTATTCGCCGTGTGTACGCACGGTTGTCAGTGTTGTATGAATCACTATGGAAACTTGTTGACAGACACGTTTTTTCTACGGCGCGTTTTATACGCAGTAAAGAAACCGTGCTATGTACAAACAACATAAGAGATATTTTTTTTTTATTTGTTGCAAAAGATATAGCACAATACACAAAAGTACAATTAAGTAAATTAATATAAAAACAGATATCTAGGCAGGACACACTAACAGATTTATATGTGTATTGCTTCATGTTCAATTTTATATATACATATACTGGATGACTTTTTTTACCGTCTCGAAAAAATAGGGTATATTCGGTGAACGGAGTAGAAGCCTATGGCATATCTAGTTTTTTTTTTATTTTTTGAATTTTGATTTTTTTTTTTTAAATTAAATTTCAAATCATAATGCAACCTTGCATATGATTTGAATTTCAATATTTTTAAAGGTTTTTTTTTTTCATAATTTACGCTTTTACTGTTCTAAAATTAAAAGTTTACATCGAATTTGTAGTATTTATTGATACTTAGATTTTTTTTTCTGATTAAGCTATTAAAAAAAAAAAATAAGTATGACATACGCTTCTACTCCGTTCACCTAATATACCCTATTTTTTTCGAGACGGTAAAAAAAGTCATCCGGTATATTACTTTGTTTTTGCAATACTCCTACTACATTGTAACACACTAACACAAAATTGTATATTGTCACCAAATTGAATTGAACTGAAGCAATACACATACAAATATTTTAGTATACCCTGCCTAGATATCACTTTTGTTGTCTGTACTAAGGGCCTTAAAGTCGCACACCATATTAGCACTGTATCGGATCACCATCGCCTCAAGTCAAGCCATTTAGTATTCTGCCTATGAAATTCTATTCTGCTGAGTGTGTTGGAGGTGCTGGGGCCGTACTATGACGTGAAAAAAGATCATGGATCCATCATGGTTCCAGTGTGAGAGAGAGACGGAGCTACATACGACCTATAGCAACATCCTTTTTTCTACAAGGGAACCATGATGGATCCATGATCTTTTTTCACGTCATAGCAGGCCTCTGAGCAGATCAGGTTATGAGAGTACGTGCGTTGGGTTGACGCTTCGTTGACATCGCGCCGATGAGGTGAGGTGACTCCAATCCGGTACAGTGCGATAACCTTTTATGAGCTTACTACTAAACTTGTTACCACAAATCGAGTTTGTGTGAAAAAGTTAATAGAGACTCACTTGAATTTTTCATTTCACTATTTTATTGTATTTGTTATGGTGTACAGTGAAGAGTATTCTATCCATCAGCTCATTGGCACTGATAATTCATTCTTCTTGAATATTAACTAAGTCTTGTTTCAGGTATCAGCCATGTACATAGCAGAGGTATCAGACAAAGAGGTCAGAGGTAAACTGACGTCACCCATTCGCTACATGCGAAGTTTTGGCGTTTTTCTCATCATGACTGTCGGCCCCTTCATCCCGTACCACACCATCAGCTACATGTTACTGGTCCTGCCGATTTGTTTATTCATCGCCTGCTGCTTTATACCTGAATCTCCGTATTACCTCTTGAAAGAAGGAAAGGTAAACGCAGCGAGAGCTTCCTTAACCAAGTTAAGCGGGAATAAGGATCAGGAGGTGAGAGAATACCTGATTATTAATAGTGATATTAAACGATTTTTATATTGTATTATTCTCCTAAAAGGATAGTTTTATGAGAGAAAAACAATTGCACATTTTCACTCAACATCGGTGTAATTTTTTTTTACTTCAGTTCCCGAACCAGCACCCTAATTGCGTAACACACGATCAATAGGAATTTTAATCATTTTGAAGCAAATTGCTAATCCATTGCTTCATATATTCGAAAAATTTTGTCGGCTCGACAACGTAAATAACACAATTAATGAAACAAGTCAAAATGAAACCGATTCCGATTGATAGCGTGTTACGCAATTAGGGAACAGGTTTTGTACCAGGGCAGAGGAATGAATACCTGTCAAGCTGCGGTCCCAGGCCCGCTTTCTCACATGCCAGATCGCGTTAAGTCAGGCTGACAGGGCGTGGCACTATGTGTTTTATACCCCAAAAAAACTGACGTCCTCTTTTTATTGAATAATTCTACTGGGTTTTTCACTACAAATGCACGAGTAGAATTTGTGTCAATTTCGAATGCTTGATTTTTCAAAAAAATATTTAAGTTTGTGACCTTAATGGTAAAATGACAGAAATTAACCTTGAGTTTTGAGAAAACTAAAACTGCGTAAACATTATTGATTAGTACGAGTAGATTAGTACTGTCCCATGACATAAAGAGGAAACAAGCTATCGATGTATCTAATAAAAAATCGATTTCACGTTATTAATAAAAAGTTCATATATAGTGACACTGACAACCCTAACACAGTTTTTTATAAATCGTTTTCTCGAAACCTACGTCGGAGAAAAATCTAGTATTTTTGTGGGTGTTAAACCGTAGCTAAAGGAATATTTGGAGGTTCTAATTCGACATAGAAGAAATTATAAAAAAACTAGCTTTTGCCCGCGGCTTCGCCCGCGTGGATGTCGGAAAATATGCCACAGGAACAATAATATTGAGATAGCTTCGGCCCGCGACTTCGTCCGCGTAAAATTTCTTGTTCCCCGACTCACCCCGTCGCATCGCATTGCCTGCCCGCGCTATTACTTCGTTTTCGCTTAGCGTTCTTTCGGACTCTTTTTCTTTTTACTCGGCACCTAAGAGTCCTAGAGTGATGTTAAATAAGCTTTCCTTAAGAATTGTGCTATCAAATGCAAAAATAATTATAAAGTCCGACTGGTAATTCCAGAGATTAGCGCGTTCAAACAAACAAAAAAAGTGTGTGTGTTAGCGCCGACAAACGACTGGAGTTTACTCTTGTTTTTTGTGCCATTCCGAGTTTCCGACTTTCTATTTTTCAGTCATTTCTGTCAGGTTTCTTCAATGAATCAGTGCTATAAAAAACGAACATCTATCCTCAAAATTACAGGAATTGTAAAAAAACTCTCCAGGAGACTCTCCAAAATCTGACGTACGAAGATACAGAAAAATTATTAACTGTAGTGAAATAATTGTTGTTTCATTATTATATTAAGTAGGTATTAACTAATTCATTGGCATCCCTTTCTTTTGCCAGACGAGTGGTTACCTACCTATCCTGTTTTTCTATTGCACCATCATTCGACACGTGACAGTATTTTAGTAAACAAGTGTAGTTTAAGAATTATCTAGTAAAGTGTGAAAATGTTTACCGGTGAATTATGTAATGACTATAGCGAATGGACAAGGAGGTCATACAAAAGTTTTTCTTGTTCAGCAACACGAACTGGGTAGTTCGCTACACGTTTCTCAAAGTACAAAGACTTGCATTTCGAAAAACATAATTAAGAGTGCCAGCACGCATCTTCTAATTTAAAAAATTGAATCGCGTCCGAAACCGTGCTTGCAGTGCATAAAAGTGCATTGACATAAAAGTGAAGAATGTGAATCGAAACACTTGTAGACATGATATTGATATCAAGGATGGTTATACAGTGCTGATTAAAGTTTTTCCCATTTTCATAAAACAAATGTAGCTGAAGCTTACAGCTATCTGCGAAGCGACCCCGAAACTGATTACAGTATACGCAAGTATTTTAAAAGAGGTTTGTCACCAGCCGCAGCGATGCAACCCTATCGAATTTGGGCTCGTTTGATTCGTCTTGATAAGGACTCTGGTCCTAGATGATATCCAGACTAATAAAAGCTTCATTTAAAAAAAACTTGATCTTGAAAGCTAAAGAGTTAGGTTGTAGTGGAACTGGAAAATTATTATGAATCGTACCTTTAAGGTATGTACGATTCCTCAGGCAACGGCAGAGCATTAATCAGCACGTTTGCTCAAGGCGGCTTGGCGATATCAGCCTTATATTTATTACTAGCTGTGCCCGCGACTTCGTTCGGAAAACAATAATGTGTCGCATAGATAAGGTGTAGGTATAACTTTCTCCATTGAAAGTGAAGAATGTGGTGAAAAATGGTGGGAAGCACTACTTACCAACAGGCAAGATCGGAAGATTCTTCATTCCTGGCGTTCTCTACCATAGCGCTTTCGAATGTAGTCACTGCATTGAAAATATATAAATATCAAGGAACTTGCGCATAAACGGTGCACCTGCCGTGCTCTATAAATCGAATGCCCGTCTGGCAGAGTGTGTGTGTGTGTGTGTGTGTGTTATCATGGTCAGGAGTAATAGTGTTCCTGTGATCATGGTGAAGAAGGATCACGCTTTAAGAGCGCTGTTGAAAATTTCCCAAGAAAACACTCAAAACATTTATGAAATTATCAATATAATATTATTGTGATTTCTATTGTATATGTGTAACCTTTGTTGGAGATCCAAATAAATAAATAAATTAACCCATTTACCGAGATCCACCTCTGGTTATGGCCGCCATTTTGGATTTTAATTTCATGATTTTCGGCCCAGCGCCTTCAAAAACTATGAAGATGACACCCCCATATCGAACATTTTGCACATCATTTTGATTTAAACCTCTTTTTACTCCCTAAAACCATAAAAAATACACCCCCGCTTTAAAATTAATACAGTATTTTATGTGTTTCCATCGTTAAAAAAACTTATTACAAAAACAATAAAACCGACTTCCATAAAAAAACACAACATAGTGCAAAATAACTTTAGTTTGGGCAGTCGTTAGCAAGAAATTAGCGAAACTTCAACGGTCTTCAATAAATACTAATAATTAAACGTGTTTTGCATTGTGGTACAATATGTGTCAGTCGTGTCACTAAGAGACTTGACACACCATGTGGTGTGACTTGCGCAGTAGACGACTTATGCGGCAGGCGCGGTGCGGGCGGCGCTCGTCAAGTGTTATCTTTCGTGGCGCGTATTACCTACCTCAATCAATCTGCCTAGCCTTTTCCCAACTATGTTGGGGTCGGCTTCCAGTCTAACCGGATGCAGCTACCTACTACCTCACACTAATTCGTGTACCTACTTCTTTACCCCTCCTCCTCCTCTTTTTTTCTCTTCTTTTCTTTTATTCTTTACTTCTTTCTTCTTTTGTTTTTGCTGAGTATCAATATCCTCAGCAACATTTTTCACATACCGTACGATAACCCATGTCACAATAGGTAGGTATAGGTACTGTTCCTCATTGAGGTGTTCCGTGACAGTAAGGTTTCCTCGCAGTCCATGATCAGTTGATCACTGTTAGGTACTTAACCTACTGTGTTTCACGTACGTTTACCCAGTCACAATAATATGCTACTGCTCGTCGATGAGGAGTTCCTTGGGGTAAGTAGGTATTAACCTACCTACTTATTTTCGAAGTCCATAATTAGTTGACCACGGATAGTAACTAACCAGTAATTTTCTTTGGTTTCTTTACAATAACCAAATCACAGTACGTTTACCTACTGTACATTATTGAGGAGTTCAATTGTCAGATTTTTACCATAATAAAGGTGACCATCTCGGGAGAAAACTCTTTCAAACATTGGGTGTGTGACATACGAACAGGACGAAATGATAAAAGTTCCCTTTCTATGTGCCGTTTGATTACGGACCCCTCAAAAACAGACAAATTGAGAACTTTTTTCTTTTTGAAGTCGGTTTTAAAAATGCCTCAAACAGTCTCGACCTCTAGAGAGAAATCCAGAAGTTCTGGATTTCTCTCTGGTTCTGGACCAGAACCAAATATTCTAGCTAGAGCCCTGGGGTCTGGACCTGTCCAGAGACCAGAATTCCAGAACAGCAACGCATGAGCACGCTACCCGAAACCGAAACTATTTCCAATAATATTATTATTATTGTAAAATGATTCCGCGATTCAGAAAATGGCGACATTTTTGCTCAACGCCATCTATCGGATACAGTGATTAACGCGAAGCTTGCTCTGCGTAGAATAAACTTACAAATAAAAGTGAAACCCAGTTTGATTTAAAAAAGTTGATAGGGTTATTATATTATATTATAGAGATTAATAAAGAGATTATTATATTATATTATAGAGGAGCTCGTGGCTCAGTAATAACAGCCGCACTGATCGATCCATCAGGTTAAGTTACGCTTGCCGGGGTTGGTCCGTGGATGGGTGACCATCTTTACAAACCGAGACTTCTCCGTGCCTCGGGTCCCGGCTGTCACTCGTGGATCTTTGCCAGTCGTTACGGGTCGTCAGAAGCCCGAATGTCTATCGGTATCGGTATCGTATTACCCAGTTACTGGGTTGTGACGGCAGTAGGCAGTCGCTCCAAGTAAAATACTGGTATTCAGCTAGGCTGCATCCGGTTAGACTGAAAGCCGACCCCAACATAGTTGGGAAAAGGCTAGGCAGATTGAAAATTGATATGAATATCATTGCATTGGTTATCACTCAGAACACCACATCAATTAGTAACCTTTTAACTTACGTTAATAGGTTACTTTTTATTTGAAATTCCTTTAGCGCCACTAAGCAACCACCGATGGAAAGCGATTTTTAAAACATAATCAATATCATTACTTTTTGAAATAACACAGACGTAGTTACCGTATGGACGTGTTATTAAATTATTATGGTTATCACATACATTCGTTAGTACCATTTTGTGTTAATAGATGTCGTTACGTGTATGAACTTTAGCTATACACCGTAATGAAAAGTTCTCCTTGGACACTTTAAATTCATATATCTTTTGATAGATCGAAGCGATTGCGATGAAACAAAAACTAAATATAACTCTGAGTTACACACAATATTTGAGTATAAAATTTAACCATATTGGTTTGTACTTTTTACGTGATACTGTAACAATAAAACCTCTCATAGAAAAACAGGCAAACAGACATACAGACAAACAGACAAAAATTACAAAAATGGTAGAAATGGCATCTGTTGGTGATTCTTTGAAACCCCAACAATTTTTTTTTTATATTTGGAATGTACAGAAATGCCTTGGCTACAGATTTATTACATGTATAGATATAGATAAGACAAGCTTAGATTATTAGTTGGCGTTCGCACGGACGTAAAAATATCGCGGCGATTTTATTTCACGCACTGGATTTTCAACTCTCGTTGATGAAAAACATCGTGATAAAGCTTGCATTCTATAATCTAAGTTTGTCTTATAATAAATATAAGAATGATATCGCCAAGCCGCCTTGAGCAAATGTGCTGATTAATGCTCTGCCATTGCCTGCGGAATCGTACATACCTTAAAGGTACGATTCATAATAATTTTCCAGTTCCACTACAACCTAACTCTAGCTTTCAAGATCAAGTCGTCTATTTCACATATGTGAAATAGACGGTGGTATAAATGGTAGTAAGCTGTTGAAACTGAAAGGTTAACAGCTGCTCATAAAGTTCCGAAGGTATAAATTTCTTGGTAAGTACTTCAAGACGCGATAAAGGTAAGTGTATGCTTTAAACACAACAGGAGTATGTGCTATCTATACGCACTATATCTACTAATTATCTTTAGATTTCTATTTAAAAAATATAACAAGTGTAAATATTTTTTTTAAACAACCTTTTGTTAGTCTGGATATCATCTAGGACCAGAGTCCTTATCAAGACGAATCAAACGAGCCCAAACTCGATAGGGTTGCGTCGTTTTATTACTGAGTTCCCATGGCCACCTTCCGACTCTATCTTCAGATCAGCTCCATGTCATAATAATATTGCACTGTCATCCAATTTACATGTGCATGTAAAATTTCAGCTCAATCGGAAACCGGGAAGTGGGTCAAGCAATATTATAATAGGTCTTTACCTATGAAATTGCCGTTTTGTATGAAAAAATTTAAACGAATTTTTTTCATGCATTTTTTATTTGTATTAATCGAAGTAATCACCCATGCAATCAATGCATCTTTGCCAATGCAGTGGCAGTTTATTGATGCCCTTCTTAAAGAAATCAGCTGGACGGGAGGCAACAAATTTTTCAAAGGCATTTTGTACTGCCTCTCGGGTATTGAATTTTTTTCCCGCCAACAAGTTATCCAAATTCTGGAAAAAGTAGTAGTCTGTAGGCGGAAGGTCTGGTGAGTAGGGCGGATGACGGAGAGCTTCCAACCCCAGTTCTTGCAACTTGGAGACCGTCTGCTGTGCAGTGTGAGGTCGCGCGTTGTCGTGCAGGAGCAGCGGAGACGAGCGATTGACCAATGCTGGTTGGAGATGTGCCAGCTTCTCCATCATTGTGTTCAGTTCTTCACAGTACACATCTGAAGTAATGTTCATCCCGTTTGGTAAGAAGCTGTGATGAATCACACCGGCGCTAGACCACCAAACAGTGACCATCACTTTTCTAGGGGTAAGTTTTCGTTTAGGGCATTGTTTAGGTGCTGAACCAGGATCCAACCAACTGGCTGAGCGCTTGCGGTTATCAAACAGAATCCATTTTTCATCGCAGGTAACAATGCGGTTCAAAATTCCTTCATTTGTGTGTCTGTTGAGCAGTGCAAGGCACGTCTCGACGCGTACTTCGCGCTGGCGATCATTGAGTTCGTGGGGCACCCATTTGTCAAGCTTTTTTACCTTGCCAATTTGACGCAAATGGACCAATATTGTTTTGACGCTAACGACGAAAGCTGCTGCTAATTCAGCCGTAGATTGTGTATCATCAGCTTCCACAATCGCCTTTAATTCGTCATTGTCGACCAAAGTCTTCGGACGACCGCGAGGTTCATTTTTCAGGTCGAAATTTCCAGAACGGAAGCGAGCAAACCAATAACAAGTGGTGCGTTGGTTTGTAGTGTTAGCTCCGTAAACGTCGTTGATGTTGCGTGCCGCTTGTGCCGCGTTGCTGCCACGACGGTACTCATATTCCATAATTACTCGAATTTTTAACGTATCCATGATGACGAAAAAGATTGAAATGCGATGAAAATGTAACACTAATCAATAAACAAATGACTACTTTTGGAAAAAAAATCCATGTTTTTAAAATAAAATTAATTTGAAATTAGAATTCTTAGCCAAACAAAAATTATTTTGATTTGAAATGGCCAGTACTGCAGAACGGCAATTTCATAGGTAAAGTAATATTACCTACAGACAGACAGCCACTGTGACAGGTGAAACTAAATAAAAGCTTGTAAAAAGTAGTAGCCCCATCGGTATCAAGCACCGCATTACGACTTGTCGAACTACTGATATGTCGCACACATGTTTGTCGCACTAATGACATACACTCCGTTCAATGTAAACAACCAAAAGATGTGGTTTAAAATGGCGAAATACCACAGGTTTCACAAACAAGTAACATAATTGTTGCAGGTAATAGAGAATCGATTATCAGCGATGAGGGTGGACGTAAAAAAGGAGACATTCCGTTCCGGTTCTTTCAAAGAGCTGTTTACTGGGAAGCGATACCGCAAGGCACTGATCATTGCTATAGGTAAGTACCTACTGATGGGTATTTCTGGCACAATTTGTGCTAAAGGAGGTAAATCAGCATTTCATACATTTTGTTAAAGACTAACAATTCTTTGACAGGTTTGAAAGGGACTCTTATACTGTCAGGATCTATTGCCATACAACAATATTTCGGCACAATTGTCCAAGAGAGCAAGGTGAACGTCAATATATCCACTACGTTGATAACATTTGGAGCAGTCAAATTCGTTGTTGGTAAGAAAGTTTATTAAGAAGATGTATTTAAGAAGTTAGTTGACAATATGTTACATTACAGATGACGAAATATCATCTTTGAACATATAATGATTAGACGTTGTAGCATGTATCAATATTTAAACTACAAACTTTGCAGGTATATTTTCATCAGCAATAATGGACAAGGTTGGACGTCGTCCCCTGCTCGTCTTCTCCTACCTCAGCTCTGGCGTAACTCTCATCATTGTTGGAACTTATTTCTTGATACAACCCACCTCTTCCCCATACTATAGCTATATCCCCTTCGTTGGCATCATTCTCTCTAACATGTTATCTATTCTAGGCTACGAGTCTCTAGTATTTGTTATCATTGCAGAAATATTCCCCCTTAACGTCAAATCAGTGGCTATGACCTTCCAAAATATTATGGGAGGCTTCCTAAACTTTCTAACAGTCAAAGGCTATCAAGAAATTAAGGATGCAGCTGGACTGGCTGGAGTGTTCTGGTTCTACGGCGGTTTAGCAGTAATCGGTGCTATTTTCTCATATTTCATGGTGCCAGAAACAAAGGGTAAAAGTTTAAGGGAGATCCAGGTTAAGTTGCAAGGTGCTATGTATGACGAAGTTGATGATAAGTTGAAAAGTTTGTCTGGGAATGAAGATGCAGAGCATAAAGAGTTAAAAAGTGATTATATCTACTTGAGGTCCCAAACAACGGTCGGTGTTGTAAAGGAATCTGATAAATGAAATGAAATTGGTGAATTTTATTTCAAAGCAATAGTCGTCGACTTACTACATACACGTTGACAACATTGTCTAGAATCTATAATGGCAACACAATTGTCTGCCAACACTATTATAAAGCTTGCCACACTGGCACTCCTCTTTCCTCCCACATCCCTGACAGACAGACACTATGGTTGTAATTAGGAATCTAAGAAAAAGTATAATAAACCCTGAATACCTCGAAATATCTTTTATTAACAATTCAAACATCAATACAGAATCGGGTTGAGAATGTTGAGATACTGAAATAAAAGTCACTGCGGTTGTTACACGTTGTTGCGTTGTTGTTAGCACTTGCTATGGACCCTGGTAATGTTAAAGCAGATTGGGCCGGGCCGCGCCGCAACGTGATACGAAGATAAACATTTTCAGTACGAATAATTCTGTTTATATTCTTACACACTATAACAGTATAGACTTTAGATTTCTTAAAGATAACTTTCAGGTTCCGAGGCTCGAAGAGAACTAACTTATATTCTGAGAGCTGATGAACAATTTTAGGTAGGTAGGTTCTTGAGGCACTTGGAAAAAATTTGTAATTATCCTTGAAGGACCCCTGAATGTTAAAGTGCAGGTCTGGCTGAAGGGTAACGGCTTTTTACCTACCCTTGATTTTTTTAGAAGGGATTTTTTTACGAAGTGTCTAGTCGTCCGCTTAACAGATGAATTAAATAAATTAGTCGTCCGACCATCGGACGAATGAAATAAATTAGTCGTCCGTCTATCGGTTAGTTGTCCGACTATCGGACTAATAGATAACCCAGTTCTTCTACATTAACTGTTTTACAGTGAAAAGGCCAATTAGTGTTTACTCCGAACTTGACCCAAAAATCCTAACCCGGCAAGGGTTAGGTTAGGTTCCGAGGTTCGGTTTGGTTAGGTTCCTTTAAACCCTACAGACATCTCCGTCGACCTGCTGTCAGAGCAATTGAGCCATGCGCCTGTAAGTTAAATCTACTTCAAGCAGAAATAAAATGGATAGATAGACTTTGATCACTTTTAATACACAACCAATTAGGTACAAATAAAGAACGATACAATTATGGTGTTTCCACGACGAAGCGCGAGAGAATCAAGAACCCCAGCCCGCTCAGCTCGGGGTTTTTAAATAAAATTCTCCCGCCGAACCGTAGCCAGTAACCCGCCAGCAACGTTCCAACATCCGGTCCGACGTAGATGGCAGCACTCGACCCACGGTGCGTCGCTTGACTAGTAATACTGGCGCTATTTTTGGTCGCCGGAAGCAGTAGCGCCAACACGCCCTAATTTGGCCTTTCATTACCTGTAGCACTATAAAAGAGCTAGCCGACGTACGCACGGATGTAAAAATATCGCGGCGATTTTTTTTCGCTGTTTTCTCTGCTTAGCACCGACAGTTGAAAATCCAACAGTGAGTTTTTTCGACGCGCTGGAATGCTCTCTGTTGTTGTTAGGTTGGATTCTCAATGCTCGGCTCAACACCGAGAGTTGGAAATCCAGTCAATCAATCTGCCTAGCCTTTTCCCAACTATGTTGGGGTCGGCTTCCAGTCTAACTGGATGCATCTGAATACCAGTATTTTATATGGAGCGATTGCCTATCTGACCTCCACAACCCAGTAACTGGGTAATACGATACCCCTTGGTAAGACTGGTTGTCAGACTTTCGGGCTTCTGACGACCCGTAACGACTGTCAAAGATCCACGAATGACAGCCGGGACCAACGGCTTAACGTGCTTTCCGAGGCACGGAGGAGTCTCGTTATGTAAAGATGGTAACCCATCCACTGACCAACCCCGGCAAGCGTAGCTTAACCTGAAGGATCGACCCGTGCGGCTGTTATTACTTAGCCACGAGGCCCTCTGGATAATTGGAAATCCAGTGCGCGATAAAATCCCGCCGCGATATTTTTACGTCCGTGTGAACGTCGGCTTAATGTAGAAAAAAATTACGTTTTGTGAAAGGTGCGTTATGAGGAAGATGCCTAATAAGAAAGGTGCATTTTGACAATGGTACATGTTGCGCATGGGGTGCATTTTGCGAACGATACATTCTGCGACTGAGCGGGTCAGCTATTCTTTCGATAGTCGGACGACTAATTTATTTTATTCGTCCGATTATCGGACGACTAGCAACAGCCTTTTATTTACGAATAAAGTATTTTTGAGGCATTTTAAAATTCACACTACAGCCGGAAACTGAGAAGTAGGGCGTGTCCTACCGCGACGTGCTCACCAAGGCAAGGGCGGCGGTGAACCTGGAGGAGCTCGGGGTAGTCGATGGCATGCGAGTAAGGGTCACTGCGACTGGGGCTCGGATGCTGGAGATTCCCGGTGCGGCCAGTGGCCCGACCGCTGACGCTCTAGCCGAAAGGCTTAGGGCGTCCTTAGATGCGGACGAGGCCCGAGTGTCCAGACCCGCCAAATGCGCTGACATGCACATCCTGGGTCTGGACAACTCGGTGACGGAGGGAGAGGTGGTGGCCGCCGTGGTCAAGACTGGGGGGTGCGCCTTCGAACAGGTGTGGGTAGGCACCATCCGTCCTGACTCCACGGAGATGCGAGCCTTTACGGTGAGCTGCCCCGTATAAGAATTGGGATATCAAATGCAAATTTTTAAAGTCCGACTGGTAGTTTCAGAAACTAGCGCGTTCATTCAAACAAATAAAGTGTGTGAGTCAGCTCCTACGCACGACTGTAGTTTACTCCGTTTTTGTACCGATTTTCTATTTTTCGGTCATTTGGTACATGTATGTAGTAATTTAAGTGCTAAACTTATATTTGGCCACGGGAATTTCCACTTTTCCTGACCGTTCTGATAAAAGAATGGGGAATCCCCTCAAATTAGGACTTGTCATTAGGGATTTCCTCTTTTGTTAGCAAGATTATCATTAAGCTTGTGGCGCGGATTTGGATGAAATTTTGCATATGGGTAGACCATGACCTAGATTAAGACATATAATACTTTTTATCCCGGTTGTACGTTCCCGTGGGATCATTGGCGACCTCCATGCGGACGAAGCCGCGGGCAAAAGCTAGTACTTGATAAAGGAACAAAGTGACGAAGGTTTTTGGAAACTTGACTGTAGGTACTTCAATTTTCGGTTTACCCTCCAAAGCGTGAGTGGTGAGCAAAATATGTTACCATTATTGAAGAAATCGCAAACCGATGACGACAATAGGAGTCCGCGAGCACGTAACCAGCGGTGGCTCAGCGGGGCGGTCCCGCCCCGCTCGGTACAAAATTGTTCCGCCGCCACCGCCCCGCTCGGTCACCGTTGGTTTCGTGCCCGCGACTTACTGTTATATGGTCAGGTGAGCAGAAAAATTGGCTAAGAATTATTATTCACGTTGAGGTAGGACACTTTTGCCTTTTCTTATTTCTTTAATGATTTGATAACATATTAGGTTGGGGAAAAAGTCTTTTCGCATTATAGTATGTATGAACTTAAAATAAAATCTCTTTGGCTATACTATTTGTATCTGGCTGGTTATGGTATCATTGAAAGTTTAGTTTTATATAAAGGTGAGTCGTACTCAGTCATCTCTGTTGAATTTGTTCCTGGATTGGGGTGAACGGCGAACTCCGTTCGTACAGAACTACCTATTTCTTTCTTTCTAGAACCAGCGTAATTTCTTACAGTCCACTCCTCTATTCCACATAATATGTTCACATAGTAAACTCTTTGGCTGATATGCCTCGATTTAATTCGGCCTCTTAATAGTTGAGGTCTCGATCCGCCTAAATGAATGATTGTATCAAGTTCCAGGCACACTTCAATAAATTATTCTTATTCTTACTTCGACTTCATAAACACCATTTGCTCTAATATGCTCTCCGTAGTATGACCGGGCTTGTTTAACTTGATTCTGAAACATTGAGTTGTTCCTTTCCACTGCATGGTGTTGAGCACTTCTCTCAGAACGGCCACAAGTAATGTACACCATTGTATACCCAAGTAACCGAACATCACCAGCTATTTCCGAACTCAGAAGTGCAAAACATAATTGACAAATGTTGGCATCCATTGGAACCTAGAAAAAACTAAATTACATGAGCTACGTATGTAACAATTACCTAGACATTTTTATAATTTCTTGAAATCTTAGGCAACTATAATATTAGGTCTTTACCTATGAAATTGCCGTTCTGCAGTACTGGCCATTTCAAATCAAAATAATTTTTGTTTGGCTAAGAATTCTAATTTCAAATTAATTTTATTTTAAAAACATGGATTTTTTTTTCCAAAAGTAGTCATTTGTTTATTGATTAGTGTTACATTTTCATCGCATTTCAATCTTTTTCGTCATCATGGATACGTTAAAATTTCGAGTAATTATGGAATATGAGTACCGTCGTGGCAGCAACGCGGCACAAGCGGCACGCAACATCAACGACGTTTACGGAGCTAACACTACAAACCAACGCACCACTTGTTATTGGTTTGCTCGCTTCCGTTCTGGAAATTTCGACCTGAAAAATAAACCTCGCGGTCGTCCGAAGACTGGTCGACAATGACAAATTAAAGGCGATTGTGGAAGCTGATGATACACAATCTACGGCTGAATTAGCAGCAGCTTTCGACGTTAGCGTCAAAACAATATTGGTCCATTTGCGTCAAATTGGCAAGGTAAAAAAGCTTGACAAATGGGTGCCCCACGAACTCAATGATCGCCAGCGCGAAGTACGCGTCGAGACGTGCCTTGCACTGCTCAACAGACACACAAATGAAGGAATTTTGAACCGCATTGTTACCTGCGATGAAAAATGGATTCTGTTTGATAACCGCAAGCGCTCAGCAAGTTGGTTGGATCCTGGTTCAGCACCTAAACAATGCCCTAAACGAAAACTTACCCCTAGAAAAGTGATGGTCACTGTTTGGTGGTCTAGCGCCGGTGTGACTCATCACAGCTTCTTACCAAACGGGGTGAGTATTACTTCAGATGTGTACTGTGAAGAACTGAACACAATGATGGAGAAGCTGGCACATCTCCAACCAGCATTGGTCAATCGCTCGTCTCCGCTGCTCCTGCACGACAACGCGCGACCTCATACTGCACAGCAGACGGTCTCCAAGTTGCAAGAACTGGGGTTGGAAGCTCTCCGTCATCCGCCCTACTCACCAGACCTTGCGCTTACAGACCAATAATAAATAATTAAATATAATTAATTAACATTATTATTATTTTTTGTTATTTTAATTGATTTAATATTTTTGGAAAATTACAGCTGTAGTGTACTACAGCTGTAATTTTCCAAAATAATTAAATAAGTAAACATAATGTGAACATGTTTTTTTTATTTTATTTTACCCGAACCTAAAGCCATCACTTATAGAAAAACTGGTGTATTTTATACAAAGAATAAAAAGAATTATCAAAAGAAGCAAATCAAAATTCTTTTAACAGCTACATAATAAACACCATTATACCTATTGTTAAAATGAGACATTGTAATAAAAATAATAATAATTCTAATTACTTCCATTTCACTATCTGTGCTCTCAAAGAGGTCAATATCACTGTCACTGTCAGCCGTATTTATCACTAGTCTATCAGTGTAATTGTCTAAACCGTGTTGAATGCTTCTATATTCATTATCACGTTTGATTGCATGATCGCAAACCTTTTTCCACTCTTCAGCCCCGATCATGTTTACTTTTTCAGTCAATAATGTTTTTACTGTAGTTAAATTCATACCCAAATTTCTAGAGGCTACATAGCCTTTCAGTTGAGACCATATATTTTCAATTGGATTAAACTCCGGATGATATGGTGGCAATCGCAACACAGTGTGCCCATGTTCGGCAAGTACTTTGTCCACGGAAAACTCTGTATACCTCTCCTTGTGCTGACATATAATAGCGTAAATCTGGGTTTTTGTTATTTTTGGATCAACTGGAATTTCGTGTCTGATTAACCAGTTGATCATTTCCTGTTTAATGGTGTTTGAGTTGGGGGGTCTTTCAACATATTTGTTGTGATAGGGTGCGTTGTCGATAACTAGAACAGAATCACTGGGTATATTTGGGATTAATTGATTAACCAACCATTTTTCGTAGTTATCGTTATTCATTTAATTGTGATAGTCACCGATAGTGTCCGTGGATTTATACATTAAAAAGGCACCGGGTACAAAGCTTTTTCATTTCCCGCATGAACTATTATCAAACGTTGACCTTTTGAAATTGGCTTTTTTACTCCTTTTTTCTTGTCATCACTCCAAGATTTCCCTTTAGTGTGAGATGTATATATGTAAGACTCATCCATGTAGACGATATTTTTTCCTGATTCGCGAAATTTGCGTATTTTATCGAGGTATTCCATTCGTTTGAGACTTACATCGTGCTTTTCCATTAGAACTTTTCGATTATCTTCCATTATAGTGAACCAAAATCCCATCTCGTGAAGTATTTTTCACAACGTCTTTTCAGACCCATTGTAATTAATAGCTTCAGATAATTTAGCTTTTAATGATTTTATTTTTGGCAGTTTATTAAATCGTAAGTGAAAATCATACACCATTCTTCGAACTACATCATAATCAAAATCGTCCATATCCAAACGAAATTGCTTTTTTGGTCTCCCTTTTTTTGGAGTGCTGAACTTAATTTCAGTAGAAAGTGTTTCAGTACTGACTTCGTTTAATATATTGTTCTAAGTTCTTCTTGAAATTCCAGTGGCATTTGCAATTCGCTCTTGAACCTTCTAAAAATAACAACTTACATTTTCATCTTCATTTTTTTTTAATCTGTCAGCTTCGGTTACAAAATATTTATAAACATTGTAGATAATTTCGCCTGACTGACCTCGTAAAGGTTTCCCTCTTTTTCCTAAAGATGCCATAGTACAACTTTAAATTATTTAAATTTGGGGGTGTTAACAACTCTACAAATATAGGATTATTTTTTATTCAGTGCGCAAACTTTGACAAAATAAACTTTGATGAGTTTTAATAAACATATATTTTTTATTCTGATATGTCTTAGTACAAAAAAATAAAGTTATCGATAAAGAAAGAGTCTACTTTCAAATTGACATATTTTTTATTCTGATATGTCTTAGTACAAAAAAATAAAGTTATCGATAAAGAAAGATGTCTACTTTCAAATTGACTTTATGGCCACTCGCCGGCGCGTGACGCAGCGAAACGCGCATAAGTACCTACTTATCAGCTGTGCGCTCGTTCATGTTTCATTCACAGGCGTAGGTAGGTATTTCCGTGGGTTACAATGTAGGTAGATCGCTGAATTTATCAGGTTCGAACTAGACATTTTTAAAATTAGGCCGCGATGTGAAGTGTTGAAGAGTAATTCCAATTTTTCCTTCATACTTTCATGGGCTTAGGACCATCAAAATGCAGAAAATAAAGCAATTAAATTATGACACTTTTAAAAACTTAATAAAATTAAAATTATTGACATTACATACATGCATACTTCTGCATTAGGGCGTATTTAAAAAATTGGAATCAACTAAGTATTTACAATAATGTTCAATCAAAAATAACCTATTCCCTAAAATTATTAATTAAAAATAATTGCTTACTCTGCATGTCACTAATCACTGTATTTTAATAATTGTTCAAAATGAAGTCCTCCTCTTTCTAGGCATAGATGTGCACGTTTAAATAAATTGTCATTTAGTTTGTTTAGAATACTAATGTTACTTTTCACTTCATCAAAAGCGTTAATTATCCTAAACTTTAGGTCATCTAGGTTTTGGGCCTCCTCTACATAAACCCGGCGTTTCACTTCTCCCCAAAGAGCATTCGAGGTACGCTCTCCATTGCATACATTCTGCGAGCTGCTCGTAAACTTTCACCACTTAATAAATACACTCGCACCATCTCATAAAACTCGCGGTTCCTAAAGTCCGACATCGTGACCGGTAACTCACACGCGGCACGGGGGTTGCGAGCAAAAGCGGTTGGACGCGAGATCACGATAGCGCATGCGATGCAGACTGTCGGAATGTCGGAACTCGGGCGCCCGCCACCCTGCCCCGCCCGGGTTTTACCCTTAAGCAACACCGCCACGTGCGCGCCATCAGGCGCGTGCGCCTATTGTTTTTATTACGAATAGACAGTATGTAGACAGTGTCCATATTTTGCTGATTTAAAGTCGGATAAAAAAAATAAATTAAAAAAAAAAAAGTTTTGAACTAATAATGGAAATGTGTTCTATTACTGATACTGAACCTCCAAAATTTTTTTGCGCACTCCTTAAAAAATATTCCTGTATATTTTGAACTGCACGCGACCGTACTCTATAGCACTTGAACAACGACTGACAAAACGTCACATCAGTGTTGCCACCATTGATTTTTGAAAAGGGGCAGTCGTACAAGCTAGACAAGAGCTAGATTTAGCAAATTTTGCCATCAAAAGAGGTGCTAGAAAGAGCTAAAAACATAGAGATACAAATGCAAAGGGTTAAAAATTGTTTATTTGAACGTATTAATTTCAGAAAGTGCAAAATCTAATTATAAATTAGTTATTAAATTGTTAAAAATCAGAGTCTTCATCGGAATCTTCCAAAATCATATCTGCCGAAGCAGAAGAAGTTGATGGCTGATTGACATCTGTGTTCTTAGCCAATTTGAACGAGCATTTCAAAATACTCCCACACTTTTTTATTATTTCAGTCGGCATCTTGTGGGAACAGCACTTAAATAATATTACGATGAACAAATTGTAACTACATCCTAAATAAGTCGTTTTATACTTTGAAACAAACTTGGGGAATTCCCCAGTAAAGAAGCAGAAAGAGTAGGTAGGGTTACCAATGTTACCACAGCAAAACTAAAAATATACCCAATTAGTGATCATACAGTGTGAACTGACGTAATCTATACTACATGACGCGCATTGTTTCATAACTTGGTAATCGCGGTGCGAAGTTTTCGTATCGCTTGAAAAGGGCTAGATTGCTCTTTTCGGGCTAAAGCATGAAAAAACGAGTTTACCTACAGTAAAAAAAGCTAGATCTAGCCCGAAAAGGGCTAAGGTGGCAACACTGCGTGTAAATCCTATTCACATTATATTCGAATAATCTGGCGGGGTCCCATCATCTTGACGTGCATGAATTACTACTTATTATTATAATATTATTGCGATAGCAGTGGACTGACACTGGCATGGCTACCATCAGGGATTTTAATTCTGATTTTGTCGCATTTGTCGCAAATTAGTCGCCAAATTTGTCGATCACTGGTTCAAAAGTTATAAGGGTTCATAGGTGGCCGATCTGGAGAGCATCTCCCCAGCTTGGCCACATTTATATCTCTAAAACTAAGCCACCTAGCGAAGATCTGTTTTCTCCCTTTAGTCGCAATTTTTCGCCAAGTCACAGATTTAGTCGGGTCTTTCTAGAAGATATACACGGTCTGGCCATAAATACTGTTACAATTAAAAATAAGAAAGATACCTATTATATTTGAATTTGGAATATGTCAATTTTATACGATTGTTCATTGAGTTTTTTAATTTTGGCGCCAATACATTGTACAATAATTTGCGATCGCTGTGATTGCATTATACACAAAGTTAGTATGGAGCCAAATGCAGTTTTTAAAACTCTCCATACGCTTGGTAAAATGTTCAAAATGTTGGTCAAATGTTTGTGTACCGGGCTATTAATAGGTACTATGGATAAAACTTAAGCATGCTCACTTAAGAAAATATTCCTGTGAGAGCGCAGCTAGTGACAAACGAACATTGTGCGATCAAGTCGTGAGCCGTGCATGCGATTATTGCCTTTGAGGTGATCATGCGGAACTTTGGCCCATAGTACAATGAGACCTCCTCTGTTTGTGATAGAAATAGAGCTGGCCGTCCACGTAGTGTTCATACGAAAAATGTGGACAAAGCAGTAAGGGAAAGAATTCGAAGAAATCCTGTCCGGAAGCAAAAGATTTTATCTCGGGAGATGAAAATAGCACCCAGAACCATGTCGCGTATTTTAAAAGATGACTTAGGACTTGCAGCCTATAAGAGACGCACTGGTCATTTTTTAACTGATAATTTAAAAAAGAATAGGGTGGTAAAATCGAAACAACTACTGAAGCGGTACGCAAAGGGAGGTCACAGAAAAAATTTGTTTACGGATGAGAAAATCTTTACAATTGAGCAACATTTTAACAAACAAAATGACCGTATTTATGCTCAAAGCTCTAAGGAAGCTTCCCAATTAGTCGATAGAGTGCAACGTGGGCATTATCCAACTTCAGTGATGGTTTGGTGGGGTGCTAGCTATGAAGGAGTGACTGAGCCATATTTTTGTGAAAAAGGTATCAAAACATCGGCACAAGTGTATCAAGATACCATTCTTGAGAAGGTAGTTAAGCCCCTTAACAACACCATGTTCAATAACCAAGTATGGTCTTTCCAACAAGACTCAGCGCCGGGTCATAAAGATCGGTCCACGCAGTCTTGGTTGGAAGTGAACGTTTCGGACTTCATCAGAGCTGAAGACTGGCCGTCGTCTAGTCCCGATCTTAATCCGCTGGATTATGATTTATGGTCAGTTTTAGAGAGTACGACTTGCTCAAAACGCCATGATAATTTGGAGTCCCTAAAACAATCCATACGATTGGCAATGAAGAATTTTCCCATGGAAAGAGTGCGTGCTTCTATTGATAACTGGCCTCAACGTTTAAAGGACAGTATTGCAGCCAGTGGAGACCACTTCGAATAAGCTTTTTATATTTTAAATTGTTTTTTATTTATGTATTAAACACACACACACACACACACACTGTAAAAGTAATAAATATTATTTGCAATAAAAAAAATTTTTTTTTCTTCGTGACAATATTTTTATGGCAAGACTGTGTACCTAATGTGTTCAATTTTTAAGATTTTATCGTAAACTCTTCGATCTAGCTCTTGGATTAAACTTAAAAATCGAACTCATTATATCTTCTAAAGTAAGACCCGACTAAATCTGTGACTTGGCGAAAAGTTGCGACTAAATTTGGGAGAAAAAAGATCTTCGTTGTGGCCTAGTTTTTGAGATATAAATGTGGCCAAGCTGGGGAGATGCTCTCCAGATCGGCCACCTATGAACTCTTATAACTTTTGAACCAGTAATCGACAAATTCTGATATTTGGCGACTAATTAGCGACAATTTTTTGTGTTATCAGAATTTAAATCTCCGATGGTTGCCATGCCAGTCTCAGTCACACGCGATAGAACACGTTATCTTTCTAATGACTTGATAACATAATTCACTAGCGTAAAAAAAACACGGAAAAGTTGACAAGTGTTGATTTTTCGTCGTAACTATTTATTTAAGATTTTAAATTAAACTGTGATGATATTTATAAAATACTTTTTTTAACCTAGTTTCTGATAATATCACGACTGTAACACATTACTACGAGTATAATGCCTGGTTTAACTAGGTATTTAAAGAGTTACTCGTAACTGTTTTTAGTGGTCTTATTAAGATTTTTGAGTGTGATATGGCGAAAGGGAGACAAGCTCAATATTTAGTGGCAGCTGCTGGTGAGTTCAATGTCTATATATCATATTTTTTAATAGATGCCGATAAACTTTTCACAAAGTATTTTTTATCAACAAATAATAACATAACATCACGCCTGTATTCCCGAAGGGCTAGGCAGAGGTGCACCTATAGCACGGCCACAATTCGTCATTTGTAACAGGGGGCGAGCCTATTGCCATCAACCAGGCACCAATCCAGACGAACGATCCAGACTGCTATTGAGAAGAAATAATATCTATGGTGTAATATTGTTTAGTGTCTGTTAATTCCACGTACCCAACGCGACAGTGTAGGAGGTGCGTCCACTTTTGACCCACTTTGTGGTGTTCAGTCATCATTACATCGTCATCACGGCATGTGATCATGTCTTATGAAATCAGCAAAAAAAGCGCAACGCTGGACTGGTCGTTATGGGGCATGTTTGGGCGAAGCCTATATCCAGCAGTGGACGTCTTTCAACTGACAATTATGATTATGTTTCTACTGTTTCAGTGTCCCTGTCCGCTATGGTTGTGGGTGTCTTCAATGGCTGGAGCACCCCAATAATACCCAAATTCCACAACAATGAGACCGGCATTAATATTACAGACGTAAGGTTATTTAAAAATAATGCTTAAAATCATGCATGATTGTCTACTTCAGTTTTAAAAGAAAAAGATAGAAAACTCACCCTGTGTTAGTTTTAAAAAAGTGGGGATATAAAAATATCCCATAGAAATAATTCCTTAGAATATTTAGCCAATCAGAACGACAAACTTCAGTTGCTGCGCAAACTCATGATATGCGCGTTTCTGGTAAAACTTCAGACCGTATCCCAGAGGGAAAACGCTGCGGAATAACGTCACATTTCTTTTCAGAATGAAATATCATGGATGGCTGCTGTAGCATCCCCTGGCTTCATGGCTGGCAGCCTGGTGACGAGGTTCATTTCAGATAGTTTCGGGAGACGAGCCGTTATCTTAGGCAGTGCTTTCCCTATCATCACTGGAACAGTAAGTTGCGACTCGATTCGAGTCACTGATTTATCTTAAAATTTTGTCGCGTTTTTTTCTGAATCTGAATGCCTTGTTCATTTAATTCCTTTTTTGCGCTGCTAAAAATATTATGGAACTCTATATTACAATGATTGCGACGCTTTTTGTAAACCTGAAATAATTCTAATTTTGGGGTCCTAAAAATACTAAATGGCTAAGTAGCTTCGCTCGCTTGACTCGCTCGTTCACCTCGCACGCGGTTGGTCACTGTTTCAATCTAACCTGACCCGTTTGGTCGAGGTACCCTAGCTTAGTAACTCTGACCAACTGTGAGAAAAGGTCGAAAGTTAAAAAAAAGTTTCAATTATTATAAAAAGTGTGCATCATTAGAATCGCAAAAAACTTTAACACGTTCATCAATTTAAAAAAAAACCGGCCATTTGCGTGTCGGACTACGCACAATGAAGGGTTCCGTAGTTGGGACAACAACAACTTTACGTTGTAGTTGAAAAACATGTTCTCCCTTACATTCCAACTGAAAATGTAAGTTTGTAAGCACAATATTGAGAGACTAGCTAGACTGCCCGCAGCTTCGCCCGCGTGGATGTCAGATTTCATGGGTTTTAATTTCGTGGAACCCTAATTATTTTTCTAAAATAAAAGTAGCCTAAGTTACTCCTTATAACATCAGTTATCTGCCACTGAATATGTCGTCAAAATCGTCCAGCCGTTTCATAGATTATCCGGAACAAACAAACAATAAAAAACTTTTTTACAAAAAAAAACAACCGACTTCCAAAAAAATACTACAAAGTGAAAAATAAATTTAATTTCGGAAGTCGGTGTCTTTGGATCTGTATTAGCATTTTGCCACCGACTTCCGAAATTAAATTTATTTTTCACTTTGTAGTATTTTTTTGAGTCGGTTGTTTTTTTTTTGTAAAAAAGTTTTTTATTTTTCACTTTTTAGTGGGTCAGTCTGTAATTTATTTAAGTTAAAGTTGTTTAAACTTTTTACAAAAAAATACAATCGACACCCAAAAAATACACTACAAAGTGAAAAATAACTTTAATTTCGGAAGTCGGTGTCTATGGTTTTTTTTTTTAGTTTAATTTTTTGCCACCGACTTCCGAAATTAAAGTTATTTTTCACTTTGTAGTGTTTTTTTGGGAGTTGGTTATATTTTTTTGTAAAAAGTTTTTATTTTTCACTTTTTAGTGGTGCTTACCCCACACATCGAATACCACTCTGCAAAATAAATTAGAGTAGCATTCACATAGACTATGTGGGAAAAATATGTATTAAATGATTAAAGCTAACTCAAAAGCCACTCATCAGAACTTGAAGATATTTCAAAGCGACCATCTCAAATAAAAACTTTGCAAAAAGTCAAATATGTACGTCGCGCTAAGCCGTGTCAGAAGTTTGGAAGGCGTAGTTTTATGTTGACGGAGATAACGAGGCTACGAAATCTGACTTCTGACAATCGAGGCCACACATAACATACAACTCAAGTAGCGCAATTTGAAGCGGCATATAATTACCATTAAAATCATTTATAGCCAAAGTGCACTTCATGACAATTCCAATAAGACCAAACAGGGCTAGAATACATTGTTTTGTTACTGAGTTCCGGTGCCTACCTTCCGGCTTCTTCATCAGATCGGTTCGATGGTACCATTTTCATCAGACCCATTTATTTAAAGCTTCGTCATAGTCGCTTAACTGTCTTAATCGAGATATCTTATCGCCACACCCGTGAAATACTTATTATCATTGAGAAGCTCCCGTGGCCATCTGTGGTCTTCTTCACCAGTTCCACTTCACCAGATGCTACTTTCTGAATGCAAATGCTTGCTTTGTTGATGAAAATACCAAAATCGCTATATGTATGCCTATAATTTTTGACGAGTTCCCTCAATTCCTCATGGATCCCATAATCAGAACTGGATTTTGATAAAAATGGGACCAATCTGGAAGTATATCATTTCAAATAAAAAAATAATTTTCCAAATCGGTGCATAGATGACGGAGTTCTGAGGTAACAAACATAAAAAAATAAAAAAATACAATCGAATTGAGAACCTCCTCCGTTTTTGAAGTTGGTTGAAAATGGCCTAATGCCAACTGCTCATCACCTTTTATAAAATATTGCTTTTCCAGACACAAGGACGTTAATTGTTGAAGAGTTCTCCCAGTAAGGAACCAGGAGAACTGAGAACTCCACTTCAGCATATGTATTGTGACGAGCATAAATTGCTTAGTAAAAGCTTGAAAGTTAAAAAGGTAAAAACCGACTTCAAAACCTAAAACGAATAAAATAACTTTCATAAGAAACTTAACAGCTTCTGAAGTGGTGTCTTCCATTCTTCAATGCACCTTAGCTTGACACCGACTTCAGAAGCTGTTAAGTTTCTTATGAAAGTTATTTTATTCGTTTTAGGTTTTGAAGTCGGTTCTTACTTTTTTTATTGTGCCATTCCGACTTTTTATTTTTCGGTCATTTCTGTCGGGCAGGGTTTCTTCAATGATTCAGTGCTATACAAAAAGCAACTAAGGTGTCAAGGCGCTCCCCCCCCCCCCCCCTCTCTCTCACTCCTCCTGCTCTAAACCCCTCAACTCCATTTTTTTTTAAGTATAGGTTTAAAAAAGAAGAACTGTTTTTTCATCGAATTAATTAGGTACTTAATTACATTTTCCAGATAATCGTTTTAAGCACTGCGACAGCGTGGTGGATTTACATGACGCGGTTCTTATGGGGCACTGGCGGTGGCATGCTAGCAACTGTAAGTAATTGCAGAAATTCCAGTTGATGTGTAGTGATATGATTTTTGATCAAGATTTGAGAAGAGGCCCTTTGTACACACACGTTTTTCTTACCGTGCATGTATGTTTATTCACCGTGTGTTAGGCACGGTCGTCTATGTTGTATGGATCAGTATGGATGGTTATTGAATAACGTTTTTTCTACGTCACGGTTTATACGCCGTGTGTAGCCATGGTCGTCAGTGTTATATGGATCACTATGGAAGCTTGTTGACGGACACTTTTTTTCTACGTCACGGTTTATACGCCGTGTGTAGGCACGGTCGTCAGTGTTGTATGGAACACTATGGAAGCTTGTTGACAGACACTTTTTTCTACGTCACGGTTTATACGCCATGTGTAGGCACGCTCGTCAGTGTTATATGGATAACTATGGAAGCTTGTTGACAGACACTTTTTTTCTACGTCACGGTTTATACGCCATGTTGTGTAGGCACGGTCCTCTCTATGGTGTATGGATCACTATGGATGGTTATTGAAAGACACGTTTTTTCTACGTTACGGTTTATACGCCGTGTGTAGGCACGGTCGTCAGTGTTGTATGGATCACTATGGAAGCTTGTTGACAGACACTTTTTTCTACTGCGCGGTTTATACGCCGTACCGTAAAGAAACCGTGCCATGTACAAAGGACGCACATATAATTACCTAATTGCGTAACACATATCAATCGGAATCGATTTCATTTTGACAGTTTAACAACATTATTTGAGTTATTTACGGTGTTGACAAATTTTTCGAACATATGAAAAAACAGATTAGCGATCTGCTTTAAAATGATTCAGATTTCAATCGATAGTGTGTTACGCAATTAGGGTGATAATCAGCATCGCCTCAAGTCAAACCGTTTAGTATTTTTTCTATGAAATTATATTCTGCGAAGTGTGTTGGAGGTATCAGGTTAGGTGAATTGGGTTGACGTTCATTGACATCGAGCCGACGAGGCGAGGTGACGCCGAACCATTACAGTGCGATAACATTTTGTGAACCTACTGCTGGCTGAACTTGTTACCACAAATCGAGTTTGTGCTAAAAAGTTAACAGAATTCACTTGAATTTAGAATTGGACGCTATTTATGTGTTATGGTGTATTCCTCTTTATCTGTTCTGTGTATTCTATCCATCAACTCATTGACTTATAAAATATCATACTTAACTCTCGTTTTAGGTATCAGCCATGTACATAGCAGAGGTATCAGACAAGGAGGTCAGAGGTAAACTGACATCACCCATTCGCTACATGCGAAGTTTTGGCATTTTTCTCACCATGTCTGTCGGCCCCTTCGTTTCTTACAACGCCATCAACTACACGTTACTGGCCCTGCCGATTTGTTACTTCATCGCCTGCAGCTTTATACCTGAATCTCCGTATTACCTCTTGAAAGAAGGAAAGGTAAACGCAGCGAGAGCTTCCTTAACCAAGTTAAGCGGGAATAAGGATCAGGAGGTGAGAGAATACCTGATTATTACCTAGTTGATACTAAACGAGTTTTATTTATTATGTTAAGTATTTTCCTGGGTGATAATAGGATAGTTTTAAGTGAGAATAATTATTATTATTCCATTACATCGTACGTAGTGCTTAAATAAAAAAACATCCCCACTTTGCGTGTACAGAAGGAACCCTAAAAAATTTTTTTTATCATGATTTTATTTTACCACTTTATCGGCATGATGAATATGTATATCCATGCCAAATTATAGCTTTCTAGTACTAAGAGTCTCTGATCTAAGTTGCGGACGGACAGACGCACGGACGACGTAGCGAAACTATAAGGGTTTCTTGTTGACTATGGAATCCTAAAAAAGAAGTTATCAATTGATAACCTCTTTTTCAACTCTATTAAAAACGGTTGGATATTTTCACTCAAGCAATGGTGCAAAAATTATGAATTTAAGTTAAGACTCCACCTCAGTTCCCTAACCAGTAACCAGCTTTTGTACCAGAAGAATGAATACCTACCTGTATAGCTGCGGTTACCACGGCCCGCTTTCTCACATGCCAGATTGCGCCAAGCCAGGCCGACAGGCCGTGGATACCGTCGGCGTCGGTCGCATGGTCGCCGATGAGGCCTCCGGCACAGTATAATAAATTAAGCAGTATTACGTCTCGGCAGTGTCTTTGAAATAATTATCTATGGCCCCTCGGTAGTTAAACATGCACTATTGGTTGCCCACTATGTCTCTTGAGTTGTAATTGTATATGTAAGTCCGGCAAAAATTATGGGAGAGCATTATTGTTTAAAACCTTGCGATTTGCTGTACACACGGCTACATTCCAGTATAAGCTGATCTCGCATTGTATAGGATTTCCGTACAATGAGAGGTCAGCTTATACTGGAATTGTATAGCTTGATATGTAGCCGTGTCATCATCATCGCGCGTCAAACTAGACAGTCCTAAAGCCATTTCACTTACACACCGAGGTAAACCACGCTTCGATAATTCACAAATTGATAAAATATGACAGAGTTGTATAAAAAATTGTGCTAATTTGACTAGGCTAATTTAAGTAGATTATGTTAAATCTCTATCGAAACAGATTAGCTTGTCGTCGGGGAAATTTTATGTACTTACTTAGATAAAAATTGTATTTTACACTATCATTTGAATGAATATGGGATGAATAGTTTATATTCCACGAACGTATTTTTGATCGCGCGCCGCACGATAGGTATTACGTATCGTGCGGCGCGCGTACAAAAAAAACAAGTCCTACCTACCCTCCCCTAGTAGTACCTATTAGGTAGTATAGACTTTCAGTGACAGAGCGAAATCCACGCGGGCGAACCCGATAGCTTGTTCCTTCACTCAGGCATCGATCGCATGCAAAAAACATAAATACCTAAGAATCGACTTGAGAACCTCCTGCTTTTTTGTTCGACGGTTAAAAAGAGAAATACTCACCTACTAAGTAGGTACCAGACAAGGAAGTTATGGTCATCATCATCTTCCTGCCCTTATCCCATATTACTTGGGGTCGGCGTACCACGTTTTCTTCTTCCATTCTCCCTTGTCAACCATCACGCTATCATTCACTCCCTTCTCTTTCCTCACATAATCCATCCCTCTTTTCTTTGGCCTTCCTCTGCCTCTCCATCCATCAACATGTATATTCATCACTCTTTCAGTCACATGCGTTTCGTCTCCTCATCACATGCCCATAGCAAGACAAACGATTTCCTTTCAACTTTTCTGTCACTGGCGCCACTTTCAAACTTCCTCTTAAATACTCATTTCTTACTTTATCCATTCTTGTCACTCCACACATCCATCTCAACATTCTCGTCTCCGCTGCATGCAATTTTTTTTTCATCCGTCATTTTCACTGCCCAGGATTCCGATCCATAAAGTACGACAGGCCTTATCACGGACTTGTAAATTTTCCCCTTCAACTTGAGGGGCATGCGTGGGTCGCAAGGAAGTTATGATCGCTACGTTTAAATAAATATACAAATAGGCAGATAATTATCACAGACATAAATAAAAACTAAAAGCAATGTTATTTTTATAGGGTTGATTATCCAGCCGCACGGGTCGATCCATCAGGTTAAGCTACGCTTGCGGGGTTGGTCTGAGGATGGGTGACCATTCTTTACATACCGAGACTCCTCCGCGCCTCGGAAAGCACGTTAAGCCGTTGGTCTCGGCTGTCATTCGTGGATCTTTGACAGTTGTTACGGGTCGTCAGAAACCCGAAAATCTGACAAACAGTCTTTACCAAGGGGTATCGTATTACCCAGTTACTGGGTTGTGGAGGTCAAATAGGCAGTCGTTCCATGTAAAATACTGGTATTCAGCTGCATCCGGTTAGACTGGAAGCCGACCCCAACATAGTTGGGAAAAGGCTAGGCAGATTGATTCATTGATTATCTTAATTATATAATTCTTCTGTACGTGTGTTTGTCACCTAACTCCTCCTAAACGGCTGGACCGATTTAGATGAAAGTTGTGTGGTTCCTGGATGGGTTTGAAAACACAATTGGACCTGGTAGGTGGCGCTGAAGTCGGGTTCTAGGATCGTTCAGACAGGACAACGTCTATCGGGTCCGCTAGTGTTAATATAAGTTTATAGGCTTACCCTGCCAAATGAATTGGTAATTTAAAAACCGGCCAAGCAAATTTAACATTGTAGTTGAAAAACATTTGTACGCATAATATTGGGGAGTTTTGCCATGTTATTTCTTCTTACAGGTTTCTCTATAATCTCTAATTATAGAACTATTTTCTGTATTTTTTTTCAAAATTTTAGTCTCAGTAGTTTCAGAGATAAATCAATGATCGATTTTCATCTTTTTTCTTAATTTACCTAGTTTCTACCTGTTTTTTATGAGTGGCCAGTTACTAAAGCGTGGTCAATTACTACAGCAGTTACCCTACGTAATAAGTCCGAGTTTGGGGCACATACATTGACATTATTATTTATATTAGAATCGGAGCTAATTGGCTGTGACAGATGGAAAGACAGACAGACAGACACACGAGTGATCCTATAAGCCGACGTTCGCACGGACGCAAAAGTATCGCGCCGATATTTTTTCGCGCACTGTATTTTCAACACTCTGCTAAGCGCCGAGAGTTGAAAATCCAGTGCTCGATAAAATCCCGCCGCGATATTTTTACGTCCGTGCGAATGTCGGCTTAAGAGTTCCGTTTTTATTGTTCCGTACCTCAAAAGACGATCACTTCGTTGTCCGTCTATCTGTCTGTCAGTTTGTCAAGACCTTTTTTCTCAGGAACGCGTGGAGGTATCAACTTGAAAGTAATATCAAATACATAAGTCTATAGTTCCTTGGAGCTCTTAAGAAATCAAGCTTCTAAGTAAACGCAGTTAAAAAATACGGCCACATAGGTTACATAATGTTGATACTCGCAAGTAAATCAAAACCTGTAGGGTACTTCCCGTTGTCCTGGAATCATGAAATTTGGCAAGAAGCAAGGTCTCACAGCACAACTACAGGAAAAAGTCCGAAATTTATTAATTTGTAATTTTATCACATAAAAAAATATTTTCAAGCCTGTCAGTCTGTCAAGACCCTTTTTCTCAGTCCACGTGGAGGTTGAAAGTTGAAATTAATATCAAATACGTAAGTCAATGGTCTCTTGGAGTCCTAAAAAAGTCATGCTTCTATGTCAACGCAATAAAAATATGTCATGGCCGTATTTTTTATTGCGTTGACATAGAAGCTTGATTTTTATACACGTTATGATACTCGTACGTAAATTAAAACCTATAGTGTACCTACTTCCCGCTGAAACAAATCATGAAATTTGGCAAGAAGCAAGGTCTCACAGCACAAGTAAAGAAAAAAGTCCGAAAATTGTTCGTTTGTAATTTTATAACATAATTTTTTTTTGTCGTGATTACAATGTTGTTTGTTTTTGGGATAAATTCTTTTCAACTACGGAACCCTTCAGTGTGCGTGGTACACGCACTTGGCCGGTTTTTTCATTAGGAAATACGCAACCTAAAAACTTTATTTCTGGTTTCGATATTGATGAATTCAAACATCCATCCATACACTGAACAATACAGTGGATAACTTCGTTCCATATTTCACATAAATAATGTGCAGGAGCGTCTCGAACCGTTTACGTCCGTACGTAACTGCGGCGCACTCGAGACTGTTGAGTACTGGTATACACCAAGATTTCGAAGCGCGTCTTTTCGGCCGTTTTGTAAGAAGACGTAATTCTGCTTACTTTATTATGGTGGCCTGTCGTTCAAAGGGGCGCGGGCGAGGCGGTGCGGCGTGATGCAGGCGAGAGGGCACCTGTCGCGGCCTGAACGGGTGCCTTTATTCTGCGTTATTTTTTCTTTTTTTTATCTAATGCGTTGACCATTTAATAAAACCAATGCGCTCCGTATCACTTAGTATGTTGGAATAGCAGCCAAAAGGCCGCACCAGGCTGACACACGTGGAATACTCGGCTCAGGCCACGAAAGGCCTCGACAGAAATATATGTCTTATCATGCGTGGCATCGTGTGGCGCGGCCTGTCAGTTAACGGGCCGTGGCACCGCAGCTTATCCTATATTTGTTTTGTGTGCCGTGGTTTCACAAACAAGTAACATAATTGTTGCAGGTAATAGAGAATCGATTATCAGCGATGAGGGTGGACGTAAAAAAGGAGACATTCCGTTCCGGTTCTCTCAAAGAGCTGTTTACTGGGAAGCGATACCGCAAGGCACTGATCATTGCTATAGGTAAGTACCTACCTACTGATGTGTATTACTAGCAAAATTTGTGCTAAAGGAGATAAATCGGCATTTCATACATTTTGTAGACTAACAATTCTTTGACAGGTTTGAAAGGGACTCTCATACTGTCTGGAACTATTGCCATACAACAATATTTCGGCACAATTGTTCAAGAGAGCAAGGTGAACGTCAATATATCCACTATGTTGATAGCATTTGGAGCAGTCAAATTCGTTGTTGGTAAGAAAGTTTATTAAAAAGATTGTATTTATGAAGTTACAAGATAATATCTTATATTACAGACTCAGATCAACAAAAAAAGGAAGATGGCGCGCCGTGAACATCAAAAGAGAAGCCACTTTTTTTTCCTATGTGTGTATCGAAGGGTTGCCATAAGTTTATTTTTTTCCTTATAATTTGAGGAATAATATTGTATGGGTAAGATTGTAAGATATTGTTGAGTATGGAATATATTGTAGGTACCTCAATTTGTTTAGAAGTGCAGTAAAGTTATTCTGAAAAATAACGTATATTTTTTACGTCGCCAAATTGTCTTTAAATAATTATATTTGGTTATATTTTGAATCAACTTTATTAAATTCAAATCAAATTAAATCAAAAGCCATTTATTGAAACTAGTGCTTTAGCTGGGAAGAAGGAAAAATATTCGGTATAGTTTCATTTCTACGCAAAAAGGCTATAAAATTCGGGGTGGCGCCACGGTCTATTTTGTTTAATTTGAATGGGGAAATTTTAAATCATATTGTGGCAGCCTCTCACTTTATGTCACTGCGTTCGTTCGCTGAGTTTTTTTGGTCCAAGTAACCTAAAACTCAAAGTTTATTTAACAAAATAACGATGTTATTTCAAGTACTTACTAGTGAAAAGTGATTCCGTGAGACTTTTTATGTGATTTAGTATTGTTAGGGTTCCGTACCAAAATGGTAAAAAGGAAGCCCTATGGTATGTCTCAGTCTGTCTGTCTGTCACAGCTGGATATCTCAAGGACTACTAATGCTATTAACTTGAAATTTGAAACAGTTTTAGATGACGTTTGCCCAACTATTTTGCAAATAAGAAAGAAATTAAATTATACATACTTTTTTTGCAACAGGGACTGAAAGGGAATCTTAAAAATTCGAAGAGTCAAATAGTGCCCACTAGGGCATGTGGTATCATATGAAAGAGCGCTGTTTGCACATTCTCAAACATTTTTCTTTTTTTTAGGCCGTAGTTTTTTTGTGGCTTCATTTTTGATGTTTGCGGCGCGCTATCTTCCTTTTTTGTTGATCTGAGTTTATAGATGACAAAATATCAACTTTGAACATTTTATTATTATGATAGGACGTTTTAGCATCTATCAATACTTAAACTCCAAACTTTGCAGGTATATTTTCATCAGCAATAATGGACAAGGTTGGACGTCGTCCCCTGCTCGTCTTCTCCTACTTCAGCTCTGGCGTAACTCTCATCATTGTTGGAACCTATTTCTTGATACAACCCACCTCTTCCCCATACTATAGCTATATCCCCTTTGTTGGCATCATTCTCTCTAACATGTTGTCCATGCTAGGCTACGAGTCTCTAGTCTTTGTTATCATTGCAGAAATATTCCCCCTTAACGTCAAATCAGTGGCTATGACCTTCCAAAATATTTTGGGAGGGTTCCTAAGCTTCCTATCAGTCAAAGGCTATCAAGAAATTAAGGATGCAGCTGGTCTGGCTGGAGTGTTCTGGTTCTACGGCGGTTTAGCAGTAATCGGTGCTATTTTCTCATATTTCATGGTGCCAGAAACAAAGGGTAAAAGTTTAAGGGAGATCCAGGTTGAGTTGCAAGGTGCTATGTATGACGAAGTTGATGATAAGTTGAAAAGTTTGTCTGGGAATGAAGATGCAGAGCATAAAGAGTTAAAAAGTGATTATATCTACTTGAGCTCCCAAACAACAGTCGGTGTTGTAAAGGAATCTGACAAATGAAATGAAATTGGTGAATTTTATTTCAGAGCAATAGTCGTCGATTTAAGTAAAATAACATCACGCCTGTTTTCCTTATAGGGTTAGGTGAGGTGTAGGTACATAAGTACATAGTATGATAGCTGACAGGCTTGATGAGACTCCCATAATGGGACATCTCATCAAAACAACACTGTCTGTTGTACTGTATAAGTACTAACGTAGGTTATTTCCGCTTCTCAAATTATTTTCTTAGCTCATTGCTTTGACTCCCTGTATTGCTCTTGACTCCCTGTGATTTTGTCCATTTTCTTATACAACGTTTAATTTATGTAAATAACGCACAACCTGTTAAGGGGTCATTGTACTCATCATTATGTACAACTTTTACGATAGGAACAAACCTGGGACCGTACTATGACGTGAAAAAACATCATGGATCCGTGGAGAAAAAAGGATGGTGCTATAACATAGGTCGTATATAGCTCCGTCTCTCTCTCACACGGAACCGTTCAACTTCTGCCCAATGCTCATAGTAAGCCCCTTGAAATAGCGAAATAAAAAATCTGCTGCTCCCTACAGTTTGACGAATTATACGAACATAAATATAGGGAACTCGTGGCTCGTGACTCGTAGAGAAGCTCGCGGCTAAGTCATCTTTTTTAAAGGCATCTTTACAAACCGAGACTCCTCCGTGCCTCGGAAAGCACGTTGAGCCGTTGGTCCCGGCTGTCAATCGTGGATCTTTGACAGTCTTTACGGGTCGTCAGAAGCCCGAAAGTCTGACAACCAGTCCTACCCAGAGGTATCGTATTACCCAGTTACTGGGTTGTGGAGGTCAGATAGGCAGTATTTGTATTTTTATCAGTTTGGACCTTTTGTTGTCTGTGAAATAAATAAGTAATAATAACACTTCGGCCCCTCGTACGCCTTTTAAAGGTCCGGGACCCCAGAGTCCCGAGATATATCAATGACAATATAATATGAATTCAGTACCCCGACCAGACCAGTGACCAGTGGTTCAGTAGATCGAGCTCTGCTCTGGTAAAAATTGAGAAAACGAACTTTCCTAGAAATGAGACCCAGCTAGATCGATTTTTCACCCCCGTAAACCCATATACTTATTCCAATATTCATCGAAATCGTTAGAGCGGTTTTCGAAAACGTGATTACAAATAGGTATATACCTATATACACATATTTATGTATTACCTATTTAACATTTAGCCTATTACAATTTGGTTTTAGCCACAAAACAAAAACCTCTCAGGGCCTATCTGTGTACTGGCATTTTACAAAAATGTTAATTATTGCAATGATACATAAAATATTTTTATAATGATGATAACAATTTATTGGTACATTATGAGAAATTTTGTGTAAAGAAAGTCTGGATTTGTACTTATCGAACTCAAAACTCAAACTTGTGAATAGTTATATTATAAGTGATATAGTTTTGTTATTTTTAGGTTATGTTTTTACAATCAAATAAAGATAATACCTACCTATACAAATGGAAAAAAAAATATAATAATAATGATTTAGACTACAAACTCAAACTTTTTTATATAGGTATAGATATATACAATATAAATATTGCTCATTTAATAATAAAGGAGATTAAAGGATACATTTTTTATTTAATCCGAGTAAATCTATTATAAATCTTTAGATCTACAGATTCCCAAAGAGTTCATAGTTCGAAATTTAAAAAATAATAATTCATCGGCTGCTTTTCTTACTGGCCTATTCTAAAAACTTTCAGTGTGATACCCCGTACTTTTTATGTTGCAAAGTAATATGGTTCGCCGCAACATAAAAATTCAAAATGGTGAACACGGCTAGGCTACTGATGCCACTAACCCTGTGTCCTTACCGAAAGCGGTTGTCGTGCGAATACGTGATTACGCGATCGTTTATCGGAATTATGACATACAAAAGCTCCTCGATTGATCGCGCGAGTAGTAGGTACGTAGGTACCTACGTCATATTCAGATAAACGAGCGTGACTATTTTTTTTATTTTATTTTTATTCAGAAAGGAACTCCAACAAAGGATACACATTACATGCATTATTATACAAAGTAGGTACTTTGAAGATTTGTGCTCCTTC
Organism: Cosmia pyralina; assembly: GCA_946251885.1. Lineage (NCBI taxonomy): Eukaryota > Metazoa > Arthropoda > Insecta > Lepidoptera > Noctuidae > Cosmia > Cosmia pyralina. The sequence continues at coordinate 19,177,352 of OX276350.1, read as the reverse complement.
AGTTATAGGAGAACACATCATGCATACATCATCATTTTAAACATAGTTTAGAATTGTATGAGTTTAAGTAGTTAAACACAATCAAATTTAAATTAAAGAAAAATTAAACAATACATGAACATAAAATTAAATTAAACATTTGGAGTTAAAACACGGGTTAAATAGTAAACAATTGAAGAGTAAAATTTAAAAACTTTACTTAAATTTAAACTATCGCGTACTTGCACGATAATCCGACCGATTTGCAACGTTTGATGTATCGAGTTTTGGTAACGCGTTACAGTAGTCAGTGCACCGAGCCGAGCTGCTCAGTGCGAGCATTGCGTGAAGCTAATGCAGCACGCTTGAGTCAAGTGCATCGCTGTTTTGTAACAAGAAATGGAGCGTGCTTGAGCCATGTGCTCAAAGCAAGCCTTCGCCGCGACTTGTGTATGGCCGTTTTGTAACCAAGCTCGCCTCGAATGATAAATTACAAACAAACGTTGCAAGTCAGTCTCCGCCAGACTCCGCCTTAAGATTCTAAGCCCTTAGTTGTAATTGCTGAAATTTGCTAAAATATTTTTTTAAGCCCGTGGCTGCTTTGTGGTTACGGACGTTTGGGGTGGTAAATGATGTAAATGCTCTATCACAGCAACTTAGCTAAAAAGAAAAACACAAATTCAGATCAATATTCTTTATTCTTCATTTTATAGTTACAAACCAGTAAAAAATTTAGGCTTATTATTTGATTTTTACCCGCCTGACCCAGAAGGAGAGTAATGTTTTTTCAGCATCTTTGCACAACTTCTTTTACAGATAAGTACTTAACCGGCTTTAAGTACCAGACCAATTAGGTCTAAAAAGCGTACACAGTCTTAAGCTTTCAATCTGATTACTACACAGTCAGCTCTGCTTATGTAGGTACTTAAGTCATATTATAGGTAGGTTAGGTACCTACCTACTTTCAAATTCTATTCATGTCAAATTCTTAAGATAAATTAATACCACGAAAAATGCCCATTCGGCAACGTTTACATCGAGAAGTAACAATATTGATTGTAGGTAATGATTTATCAAAAGCCTCTTAATTACTAATAAACGTGTATTTAAGTTGCGAGAAGAACAATATCAGTTTAATAACGGTAAAGATAACCCACAGAACAGATAAAGAGATCTTTTCTGTGGGATAACCATACATTTTTCAGATAGATAGGTAGGTACTAGCTTATCGTAACTTTGTTCAATTTATATAAGTTTTAGACATAAGAGTTTAAAGGGTTTGATAATCCATCGAAAAAATACTAAAAGGTAGACTTAAAAAATGTAAATGAAAGCCTCTTGCATAAAATAACACTATAGGTACATTATAACGCCATCTAGCAGTTGGGGTAGCAAATCTCTATGTGAGCTTAGACTCCTACAAACAGGCGCGACACGCGATATAATCGCGCGTGACATAAAGGCACCGCTCGTCGCGCGACTCGTGACTTTGTGGAACCTTTAAGCTAGGTACCTAGGTATATATTCTAGTCAAAAACTACATTTTCTCCTTATAAAATCTACTACTTACAAGTTCTTTGGGGATAAAATGGCAGCAGAGAAAAGATAAATAGATATATTATTTTTTATAAATATCGAATATACTTAATATTCTATTACCTTAAGCACACAATTATCACATTTTGTATCAAACGTAAATTATTTATTTATTTATTTATTTATTTATTATTCCCAACACAACTAACATTACAGGTTGCCCCAAATCGGTAGCGTGGCCTCAAACAATAAGTAAAACAACAATAAGTACTTAAAGTAACAATAAGTTAAGTATAACATAACACATGTAAAGTAGTCTTTGTGAACTCATTCAGAGAACAGTAAAATAAATCTACCCTTTCCGCGATTTCGTTAAGTGTATGCAAGGCGCGCGTCAAAGGTGCTTTACCCAGCAGGTTGGTCCGGCCGCGACGCACCGCCAGTAACCGCGGTCTCCGACGACGCCGCGTCACGTAGTTATCAGGCACGTTCAGACACACATCCTTTAGCACACCCGGGTTAGAGATCTTACCACGCAGTAACTTAAAAATATACGTAACAAGTGCCAAATCCCTTCTTGTTTCCAGCTTGTTGTACCCAACCATACCTAACACAAATAGGGTTGGGTACATCAATGGATAGAAAGGATAGACTCCGTATAGTTTCATATACAGGTACCGTGTGAATTTATTCTGTATGCGCTCCAGCATTAGGACATATTTGGTTTCATGTGGAGCCCATACAGCCGCATTGAACTCTAATTGTGTTCTTACGAGTGCGTTATACAGAGCAGCTATAGCGTTTATATTCCTAAAGCCTACTGCCCTACGAAGTATAAAACCCAAGCTTCTATAAGATTTCTTGCAAACCGATGTAATGTGTTCACGAAATGTCAGCTCAGCATCAAGATGCACCCCCAAGTCACGGACATCATCCTTACGATCCATTACCGAGTCATTTAGTACATATCCATGACGTATCGGATCTCTCATCCTACCAAAAGTTATGACTGAACATTTTTGTACATTGAACAATAGTTTATTCTTCCTACTCCATTCTAACACTCTGTCTATGTCTCTTTGTAATCTGAGACAGTCCGCCTCTGTTTGAACAGCCATTAGTAATTTCAGATCGTCTGCGAATAATAAACAGGTGGCATCCTTGACAACATCAGGCAGGTCATTTACCATAATAATAAATTGTAATGGACCTAAATTAGTTCCCTGACTAACTCCCGATCTAGTAAAATAAGGCTCAGATTTAAATCCCGCATAATCCACAAACTGCCGTCTATCTCTCAGGTAGTCAGCAAAGAACCGAAGTAGTTTAGGAGTACATCCGACTGCTGCCAGCTTTGATAATATGATGTCATTATCCACTAAATCGAAAGCTTTCTTAAAATCAAAGTAGGCAGCATCGACTTGCACTCCCGCATCCACATTCGGGATCACATAATAAAATAAATAAATAAATAAATAAATAAATATGTTTGGACATATCACACAACGCCATCTAGCCCCAAGCTAAGCAACCTAATGCTTGTGTTATGGTAACGAGATGGCTGATAAACTACTTATATACATTTTTTTTTTTTGTAAATACATACATATTATAGATAGAAAAACACCCAGACTCGGAACAAATACTTGTAGGTCGTACAAATATTTGTTCCGTGAAGTAAGCAAATAATCGTTCTCTGTACTATTCGGAGGAATATACACAACACAACATAAAAACAGATATTTATTACGCGAATGTACGGTAGCACAAATAATTTCAAATACGCATTTGTCGACGTCTATGTTGCCCGGAATCGTAACCTTACGTAGCTCGTATCGGTGTGTGGCCACAAGAAACGCTCCTCCGTGTTTTCGCCCATCCGCTCGATCACATCGCATTATTTGAAATCCACATGGTATTATTTCGGCATTCTCTATTGATTCGTAACAACCAGTTTCCGTAATTGCTATTAAATCAGCACTTGAAGATTCTATACTATCATGGAAAATGTTTAATTTTGTGCGCAAACCTCTAGCATTTTGATAAAATAACTCCACCTTTTCAGCTTCCGTCGGTTGGTTTATTGGTTGGCCTCCGAAACCAAATCCACTCTGCAAATTCTGCATTTAGGGGCCACACATCTGGTTGACATAATCTATCGTAAATAGCCTCCGAAATACCGATGATGAAAGAAGCATAATCTCTTTCTGTTTTATGTCGAATTTTTTCAATTTTAACATTAACGTCTGATCCAAATACCTTTTTTACGTGTTCTATTAAAATTTCAACCGTAGTTTCTGGATGTAAGCGCCATATGTGTAGATACTTCTTACGCTCCATTCCCCTTAATTCAATGAGGCTCGAATTTTGACCTCTAATAACATTTCTAGCCTTAAAACTCTTTTTACGTACTGTAGTCCACTCTTCCATATCATCTTTCTTCTTTTCTAACTCCATGTCTTTAAGAAGTTCGATCTGTTCCATTGGCTGTGTTGCAATCTCTTTCTCCAATAATCCCACAGTTTTCGGGGCCACAGTTTGTTTGGCCGGCGGCGGCGCAGCGCCGGTGTCCGTTGTTCTTCTACCTACAATTTTAGTCGTTTGTTTACAAACTTCGGCGAATTCTTTTGGCTTTTTCGGAGTTTCTACTGACTGAGTTAAGGTTTCCGGCACTTTAAAATTGCTGACCTGTTGTTCTAGATGTTGATTTCGTCTAATTTGATCATTTAGTTGTTTTTCTAATGAATCTACCCGATCAACTTTTTCTTCGAGTACTTGTACGTACGCACGTAATTCTCGTAGCTCATTTTCCGTGCGATTACATACTTCTTGCAGGTTCTTCATTACATTAGTTTGTACTTGAAAGCTTAACAGTACCTCAGATCGAAACTCATTAATAACGTCCATTAGGTTACTCTCTGTTTCTGGTACCTCCGGTTGTTCGGCGGTCTTCAAGCGATTTCCGCGTCTAGTATTAACCTTGCTGCAGCTAGCAAAGCTGTTCTCAACTCCAGATCCTCTATTTACAGGAGTTGCAGGAGTATCCACACTGCGAATAGGCTTTCGTTGCGAACAAACACACTCAGGGCATATTTTCTTTATAATGGAGGGTCAAAGTTCCAAATTCTTCTTTAGGTATTCCCAGACACTTCAAATCATAAACTTTATTACAGCTCATTTTAGTGCACTTAATGAACAACATGCCAGCTGTAATATCCTCACAACAACCACTACATTTCCGCGACATTTCACTTGTAGCTATAATAATATTCGTTATCGAACACCACACACGTCCGCTCGGTACGCGCGCGCGCGCACAACAATTAATGTCAACATGGTCGAAAGTTTTTTTTTTTTTGCTTAAATGCTATAAAAACTCTTTGGAAACTTAACATTTTGTTATGTCGGCTATGTACCTAGTAATATTTCAGACATTTTTTAAGACTTATTAACGTGCTAAGTACCTAATTTTATAAAAATCTTCCCGTTCATTGACCGGTATATCAGACCTAAAACACCTAATTGGCTTAAGTTGTTTTATTTGCAGCAAAATATTGTGAACAATTAGGTAAGTAAGTATTAAATATCGAGCTTAACTTAATACTTCAATCCACGTTTAAAGTTAAAACGAATGAAAACAAAACTACCATACTTTAAATAATTATCGACTTCTGGTGAGTATTACAGTAAAGGTACGAATAATTGAAACTGTGGGTAGATAGATAATAAACTTCAAATTGTTCAGTTATACAATTATGAACTTTATGTTCATTTACTCAAAGTGTAGTGGTATGTTTACCCACACATGCACGCCACTTGCGAGCTTATAAGTATCTAAGACGTTCACCGTCACCTTAAGTTCGAAGTCACGCGTTGTCACGACAACACATATTACATAGTCGTTTACTAACGGCTACTCGCGTCAATCATCATATAATTATATCATTTCATACTAATCATCATAATAATTGTACCGTGTTTAGTTGTAGTAAATACATTATTAAATTCATAGTGTAAATCTGAATGGACATTTAATTTCTCACTATAGAACCTACATCACGTCCCAACAAAAGTTCTATAAAAGTATACAACAGCAGACAACAGAAGAGACAGGCAGAAAAGGAATAGAACACATAGTACGATCGATAGGGTATATCTTAGTACCAAGGTATACAGTAAAAAATCTTCGATAGTAGGCTTCTAATCCAAACAGACAATTGGATACAAAATGTTCATACTCACAAACACATTAAATGCATATAGAGATTTTCCTGGATTGAGATTGGTACGGTACTTAACTAAATCTATGACAGTCTTAATTATTAATATGTATACTTATTAATTTATAATTTGCAAAAAGCAAACTTAAGAATCTCGAATTTGAAATTCGGGATAATATCTTAGCCGACGTTCGCACAGACGTAAAAATATCGCGGCAGGGTTTTATCGCGCACTGGAACTCTCGTTGTTGAGCCGAGCGTTGAGAATCCTTAACAACAACAGAGTGCATTCTAGCGCGTCAAAAAAACACTGTTGGATTTTCAACTCCCGGCGCTAAGCAGAGCGTTGAAAATCCAGTGCGCGAAATAAAATCGGTATACAACTACTACTACTTGCGGAGTTTCCAGTTCAACTACGCAGAGAGATTAAAGATATCTCTATAAGTATACAACGAGATTACAAATAAAAATGTTTTCTAAAACAAGCTTTCCTATAAATTATCTTTCTTTTTAAGTTCCTCCATTTCAGTGCCTTCTTTATTTTGATCATTACTTGTTACAACTTCCAACTTATCATCAACAGCAACGGCGTCATAACGGTCACCTTGTAATTCTACTTGAATGTCTCTCAGATGTTTCCCTTTCGTTTCTGTGACCCAGAAGTAACAGAATGCACTGCCACCAAATGCGAAGCCAGCAAATATCCAAAATACAGTCGTCAAACCACATAAATCTTTGACTCTTTGGTACGCAAGAGATATAATAAAACCTAAAGCACAGCCAAAGAGGCTTAGACCCGTCATTGCAATCGCTTTCACGTTCATAGGAAATATTTCAGCAGGTATAATGAAAATGAGAGAACTGAAACCCAAAGTGGAGATGACGTTTGCGAGAATAATGCCGACCAATGGTATGAAGCTGAGGGTGGTTAAGATGTCAGTGCTGACGTTGATGACCTCTTGGAGGAAGAAGTAGAAGCCGACGGCGCCGAGCGAGGCGCCCGTGCCGAAGTACGAGAAAACGAGGAGGGGCCGGCGACCCACTCGGTCTACTAACACCGAAGACACCATACCTGTAAATCAAATATCGATCTTAAAATAATTATAGAAAAAGTATATTTTTTTGAGACATCAGATGGTGCAATTTCAAGGTTGAAAACACAAATATGTGGAGGAACACAATCCCAAAACCCATGATTACCGCTTAAACAAGATAACTCAACAATTTTAATTCCTTAGTTACTTACTAACAACGAAGATAACTGCGCCATATATGATGAGCACTAGAGATTCGTCCATTTGTAACTTGGTCTCAGCAATGATCCATCCCAGATACTGCTTTATTACCACCGCACCAGTCATCATCTGCGTTACTTTCAGTCCTGGAATCACGAAGAATTATTTGTTATTATTCTGTTTCATGAGTCGTAATTTAATCCCGATATTTTGGAAGACAATTTCGTTCAAATGAACTCTACAGTACTTTTATTTATTTATACCAACTTATATTTACAGTTTGTGTAATTACTTGTATTGGAAGATAACTTGTATAATCTGTCAACTACATGCAAACATAAAATTAAGTGGTGGTAGGGAAGATTTTTTCTAACTAACTGAATGTATTTTTTTGTATTTCTCTCGGTACCTATCGCAAAACTTTTCCATACCAGCGGTAGGTACATTCGTTGATACATAATTATGATTGGCTAAAAATAAATAGATTAACTTTATACATTAGATCAGAACCTACTTAGGTACTGGCTGTTCAGATAATTAAGAAAGCTGAATAGTTTATTTTTTTATTCAAATTTAAATAGAGAACACCTGTGGCTTTAGGTCACTATTCGTATAATTTTGGCGCCATTAGTGCTGTATAAGTCTTTATGAAAACAATAGGGAAAAATAAAAGTTGTGATAAATCTACAAAGGAAGTAATAATTAAACTTCGCTAGAATTGGTCGTATAAAAAGATAGACGACCATCTCCAATGCTCAAAAACGATGGTTTTCCACGCTGTGTAGCATTAGCATTTTGCCAGTTAACCAAACTACTTCAAATGTTCCGCGTATGGTACCCAAACAGAGAAAGTCATCTCCTCGATATGGTCGAAATATCGTTCGTTTGGCAAAACAAATTTTAGAAGAAAAAGAGGAGCTCGTGGCTAAGTAATAACAGCCGCACGGGTCGATCCATCAGGTTAAGCTACGCTTGCTGGGGTTGGTCCGTGGATGGGTGACCATCTTTACATGCCGAGACTCCTCCGTGCCTCGGAAAGCACGTTAAGCCGTTGGGCCCGGCTGTCATTCGTGGATGTTTGACAGTCGTTACGGGTCGTCAGAAGCCCGAAAGTCTGACAATCAGTCTTACCAAGGGGTATCGTATTACCCAGTTAATGGGTTGTGGAGGTCAGATAGGCAGTCGCTCCATGTAAAATAATGGTATTCAGCTGCATACGGTTAGACTGGAAGCCGACCCCAACATAGTTGGGAAAAGGCTAGGCAATTGATTGAGCTGAGAAAAGAATATTTTGGTGAAAACAACCCTTCAGCGATCTCGGCACGCGCTATTCAAAGGCGTTTGGTAGAAGAAAAGTTGCGAGGAAGGTGCCCATGTTGAAACGGTGCCATAAGCAAGCCCGACTTGCATTTGCAAGAAGGTATGGGATACTGGACAGTTAGACAGTGGAAAAAATTGATTTTTTCTGACGAGTCAAAAATAAACAGGGTATGTTCTGATGGAAAACGATACATACGACGCCCTCCGAATAAAGCATTCAAGTACACAAAAAAGACATTAAAGCATGGTGGGGGAAAAGTGAAAATTTCAGTTTTCTAGGTCCAAGGGTTTGGGCTGGGCGTTGATGAGTCAGTCAATCAGTCAGACAGGACTTCTCTTTTTATTTATATAGGTTCCTAATCCCGTTTGCTCTATTCATATGGCTATTTCATAACATAACTAGTTACTTCTAAGAAGGAACACATAACTACACATAACATGATTTAGATAAAAATTTCTGGAACTTCAAATCGTTCTTAATTATATGACCACAACTGATGTATGTTATGCAAGATACAACGTGTTGTAGTTTTTACCAACTATTAAACATTTAATAATTTCGTGTTATGAAGAAAATTTATAAATTGAACTTTTAATTTTTTTAAATCAAACATGCTATAACAGGCTTGCAGAAAAGGACTGCACCACGTAACGACTATGGCTAATTTAATAAATACATCAGAATATATCGGATTTTGAAAGTCTCCTATTTGTTCTCTATAAGTGAACATCGACTTACCAGTAGCTATTACAATAGCTTTCCTGTATTGCACGCCGACGAACAATTCCTTCACTGAGCTGGAGTGTTTCATTTCATTTTCGACATTCGCCTGCAAAGCTAGCAGTTCATCCTCCAACACCTGTAGCAGATACAGACATATAAATAGGTACCTATGAAATTGCAGATTTTTTATACCGGCTAGTGTGAAGATCAATCATTCTATTTAGAATTCCAAATTCAAATTAATTTTATGATAATAGCACAGTAATAGCATGATATTTAAAAATAAAATCAGTTGTTCATTTGTTTTCCCGCCGTTCGATTTTTCTTTGATATCGATGTTTCTGTAACCATGGAAGAATCGAAATAGTGCGCTATTTTCGAATACGAGTTCCGTCGTGGCACCAACGCAGCACAGACAGCACGCAACAAGGTGCCGCAAGTGAACGCACAGTGTGCTTCCGTTTTGGAAATTTTGATCTCGACAATGAGCCCCGGGGAAATTTTACAAATCCAACGAGGCGGCGAAAAAAAGCCTTTAAAGAATTTATCGATTCCCGTCCACAAGATTTCTATAGCAGAGGCATCAACGAACTTTCAATAAAATGGCAAAAGTGCTTCGACAATGTATCTTTTAAAAAAAAATTGATTTTTTCTATATAAAATGGCAATTTTATAAGTAATGACATTCTATAATCCAAGGATAATATTAATAATAATATTATAGTCAGACTTTGGGTATCTTCGGGAATGCTGGCATGTTCTCCGGCCTTTTAACGTTTGGAGACACAACTCGATTTTGAGGTAGGTTCAGGCAGCAACAAAAGTCGATTAACACTTGCAGTTTCTTAATCTTAACTATTAAGCGAAATATTTAATTCAAATCGAAACAGAAGTACTTAAAATTTTAAGGACATTAACTCTTAACAGATAAACGAAAAAAAGCAGTTTATCGAATAATTTTATGTTAATTTCGATTATATCAAAAAGTAGCAGTGTTAACCGACTTCTGTTGCTGACCGTACCTACTCGGATTGTTTATTTGAGCTAACTCCAGTAGAAGAGCTACTACTTATCTGGCTTTGTGGTCAGTAATTTCAAAGATTTAGTCAGACCCATGTTCCACCACAAAGATAAATTACCTTCTCATCCTTATATCCCCTTAATATCCGAAGCGATCTTCTAGCTCCTTCCACATTGTCATTTTTCAGGCAAAAATATGGAGTCTCCGGTATCCAACAACAGGTCAAGAAGAACAGCACAGGTAGGGCGAGCATGATAAAGTTCAGGGTCTCGTAAGACAGGAAGGGCCCCGCGGACATGACCAGAAGGGATCCCAATTTGAACATAAATCCGGTGATGAGTAACAGTGTACCCCTCACGTCTTTGTCTGCTATTTCTGACAAATAGTAGTTGATGACCTGAGAACAAATAAAGATATCATAAAAGATGCACTTACTAATTGAATTCTGACAAATTGAAACTATGATCTTATGATCTAACTAGATCAGCTGACTAAATAGATCAGATACTCGTATTACCCCCACAGAAAAGATAACTGTTCTGTGGTTACCCCGAATTCACTGCCATCATCACCAATTTATTTAGTGTCACCGTAGCATGCTTCTCCCAACATAACTAGTGTAGCTCTAAGTATTCACTCGTTTTTAACAGACTTCCAAAAAGGAGGAGGTTATTGTTCGACTTTGTTTTTATTTTTATTATTCTAGCTAAGTATATCATCCATCCGTGGTTTGGTCTTTCCACCCGGATCTATGTGAATAGAATGGGTCGCTCTACTTCTGATAAGAAGATGAGCTTTCTAGATCAAGAACAAATAAAGTGAAGCGCACGTACCGTGCTGACCATGCCAGTACCGCAGCTCCAGGAAAACGACGTTATGCACACCTGCCATGCTTTTAGAGCAAACGCTATAATTATCTGAAAAGGATAGGTACAAATGAATTAATACAGACATTCAATCAATCTGCCTAGCCTTTTCCCAACTATGTTGGGGTCGGCTTGCAGTCTAACCAGATGCAGCTGAATACCTGTAGATATTATAAATGGCACATATTTTACTGTAATCAATGCTCATTTACAAAGTGACTCAGGACTGGAACTTCATGATTTAGTTAACAAAGTAACGTTCAACCAACGGAGTCACGAACCTACGTGTGTTATATGTTGATTCTATATCATCAATATCGCGACTGCAGAATCGTCTGAGCTATAGTGCAATACGTACCACTAAAGATGAGACTTGACACACCACGTGGTTTGACTTGCGCAGTAGACGATCTATAGGTCTCTTTAGCGGTAGGTAAAAACGGGAAGGGACCGGGCGTCATCGCGCAGCGCGGGAGGCGCGCGGCGCGGCGCTCGTCAAGTCTCATCTTCCGTGGCGCTTAGTACCTATACAACTGTGTAAGTAATCTATGATGCTCATAAATACCTACATAATTTAGCTCTAAATACAGGCAAATAATGATCGGATCCTTTACACTTCCATTTTTTTGGCGTCAAATTTGTAGATATACCTACCGTATCCTCCTGATCGAACTGCGGTCTTTGCGGCCACGGCGGGACATGCCTTATTTTATAGACCATTGTGTCAATTGGCAAATATAGCAGACAATTGACTGTGCCAATAACGCAACAAGCCGAATGTTTATTTAAATCGATCGAAGAAGTAACCTTTATCGTAGTAGGAACGTAGTATTATGAAAACATCACGTAGGTATGTACAGAGGCCAGCACATCAAGCTACCAAAATCTGTCAAATTTCTTTGATAGATTTTCAACTTTACCACAAAGAAATAAGGTTCATATTCAATTGGGAAAATTTGACAGATTGGGGTAGCTTGATGTGCTGGCCTCTGTACGTACTTTTCTACTATACCTAGGGCGTTCTATGACATTATTAAATAGATGAAATATTTTAAGAGGATGTAGAAGCTTCTTCTATGGGCAGAAGAAGACGTTGCATACATCCTCTGCAATCCTCCTAATAGCTACGCTTTCAATCATAGTTATAAGAAAGAAGTTTTTTATATTTCTATGCTTTCAATCATAGCAATAGATAATGGGAAACCAGTGGCTGATTTAGCATTGATTGTTTGACTGCTAATAATAAAATTGTTGATGTAAGTAGGTACTTATTTGTTGCTGTTTGCTAAATCCATACCTACTAATATTATAAATTCGAAAGTAACTATCTGTCTGTCTGTTTGCATAAACCACTGAACGGATTTCGATAAAATTTGGCACGGCTATATATGGCATCCTGGACAAGGCTACTTTTTGTCTCAAATATAATCCTACAGGAGGTGATATAGGAGATGAAAGTTTGTATGGGAAACCCAGTATTTGTTAAGTTAGGGATATGAAAATTATTTATGCTTTTGGTAAGAAATAAAGGAATATGTGGATCGTTTTTGAAAAATCACCCCCTAAGGGGGTAAAATAGGGGTTGATGTTAAAATTCACATTTAATATTTAAAAAATTCTCTCTGTGTTTAAGAGATCTAAGGGATTGAAAATGTATTCATAGTTCGTATCTTGAAGTAACATTTTGTCTTTATTTCATTCGACGTTTTTACGACGAAATTATTACAACAAATAACATTTGATAATAGCGCGTGAATGGCATAACTATAATACCTACTAAATTTTAACTAAAAAATAAATTATAGGTAGTTTAAAAAACTAAAAACACGCTTTAAAACCATTAAACTGATCAATAAAAGAATAAAGTGATTAACGAGAAAATTAATGTCATTTTAAAAAAAGCCTGGGGTGCTTTCGAATTAGTGTAAGAATGTCGTACAATGGGACAATTTTTTTAAATTATTGTATTGTCATTGGACCCTGTTATGTGTGCATTTCGAATTAATCTGACCATTTAAAGTGTCCACCCGCCGCGAATGTTCGTCTGTTTGATGCGAACGGATGGAATGATTCAGTGTATAATTCATTAGATTTTGTGTAAATTGGCTGAAATATGACGATGATTGTTGAAGACGTCGTAAAAAGTCATGCCGACTGGGAGCTTAAAGCCCACCATACCTACACGGCATACACGACACGACATATCGTAGCGATTTGATTTTACACAGTTATATCGGACGGCCCTACGTTCTCCACATTTACAGAGGCCAGCGCATCAAGCTACCCCAATCTGTCATATTTCTATTATCGCAAATAAATAAGGTTCATATTCAATTGGGAGAATTCGACAGATTGGGGTAGCTTGATGTGCTCGCCTCTGTACGTGCCCATGGGATATTTTCCGAAATCCACGCACAACGCACAACATAATGATGATGACCTTAATTTTTTACTTTCGGAAACGAGAAGAAGAATAAAAAATGTAATAGATTAGATTACTTTTTTGGTCTAATGGTCGCAAGTGCGTCTGATGAGGGGCAAGCCGTGGGTTCGTTCGTTCAGCCAAAATTTTAGGACTGAGGGCCTTAGCACATCTCCGCCAGAAAGCATAGCAGCGAAACCGCAGTCGTTCAATTCAACTGAGTCGCACGATATTCCGCTACCCGAGTAGCGGAACATCATGCGGTGTCGCGGTTTCGCTGTTTCGTGGCGGAGTTGTGCTAAGACCCTGATAATATAACTGGCGAAATGTTGGTACACACTTCTGCCAACCCATGTCCTCCGATGACTCTTAGCTCTACTTACCGATCCAAGTGCGATAGGCAGTGCGCTCGCCAGTATAGTGGTTCGCCTCCCGAACTTGTCTGCAATGTAGCCGGTGGCGACTGAGCCCACTGCAAACCCAACTGGGATCAGAGACAGCATTGTCGATGTCTCGTACTGTAAAACAAATGAAGAGAGTTTATAATTATATGATAAATTATTTTATTTATGTGTAAAAAAAATTGCATTACTTTTTTTTACACGATAATAACGAGTACGATGATTTATATCTGACTACCTACTCTGAGAAGAAACACCGAAACAAACTCTCGCAGTCTCTTTTAAAGTCCAGACATAATCTTGGTCAGATCATGTAAAGACCACGTAGATTAGTGTCTGAAACGGACTTTTGACGAAAGAACTAAGTACACAGATTTGAGTGGACCTGTTCAGTCAGTAAACTTCATGTGGATGAAGTACCTACTTGTTAGCAGTGATATGCGTCTTGACAACTGCGCAAATTAAGGGCTTTCTAAAAGTACTTGGCTGAATTGAGTCGTCTTTTTAGGAAGAAAATAATATTATATTATTATTGGATATTTAGAAAGCTTCTGTACACACTATACTGAATCCGTGCAGATTGAAGTTCGTCAGAAACGGAAGTATCACAACCTTTCTTCTTTATATTTAGGTTTCTTTTTAGGAGGCTAACTTGCTGAACGCGATTATTCTTGTCTGAATTAAGTAACATAGCCGTTTAGATGACGATTTATTTAGCCAAGTCGAATAAGCGCTTTAGGCTGTGCGCAGACCTGAGGAGGTTAATACTTAAGACTGTCTTTATCCAGATTAGGTATCACTTTCTGAAAACAAACTACACACATTAAGTGTTTAATGCGTAGACAGTTACTGGCATCATGTAAAGTCATCATCTGCCTAGTCTTTTCCCAACTATGTTGGCATCGGCTTCCAGTCAAACCGGATGCATCTAAATACCAGCATTCTACGTGGAGCGACTGCCTATCTAAGCTCCACAACCCAGTTCGGTACTACTGTCAGACTTTCGGGCTTCTGACGACCCGTAACAACTGTCAAAGATCCACGAATGACACCTGGAACCAACGGCTTAACGTGCTTTCCGAGGCATGGAGGAGTCTTGTAAAGATGATCACCCATCCACGGACCTAACGCGGCAACCTTTTCGAGCCGAGCGGCTGTTATTACTTAGCCACAAGCCCCTATGCTTGTTTTCGGCACTTTACATGACTGGCATGTAAAGTGTAGGTACCTATCGTGAAAAATAAAACTCAGGTCCGAATCACTTGTCCACCTTTGCCTAAGCCACGAGAGTAAGTTTCTCAAAATACTTTGTCTCTATGAAGTTACCTACTTGGAACGTGGCAAGCGTTTTATTTCTGTCCAATCTGTCCGCTAAATTTGATTTCAGTACATACTTAATATGTAGGTAATATGTACATATAAATGCGAAAATAACTCTTTCGGTCTTTTACCTTTTCAAGCGTTTACCTACGGCTGAACAGTTTTCAATGTCTGGCACACAGACGAAAAGACAGGACAGAATTAGTGTTTTCCCGGATCTAGGATGATTCATCGCTTGCCCACAGATAACTAGTATGCTTCCTATCCAATATATTTATCTTTGCACCGCTGCGCTGTCACGTATTACCGACATCCGTTTATAAGGAAATGCTGCTTGTCATCTTTACGACGTACGAATTAATGATACCCATTTAAATTCCCTATAGCATAACAAAAAAACGGCTGTAGCATAAAATCGAAAAGAATCGACTAATTCTTTATTCAGCACAGGACGGGTCGTTTGTGGCGATGCATAGGATAGGCCTATGTCCAGCAATGGACTTTTTTCGAGAATAATAATCGACATTTAATAAAGCCGTCATAAAAGTTAATGTACTTAATAGGTTAGGGAAAAAGTTTCTTCGCATTTTTTAAGAAATTTCAAAACATTTTTTAATATACATTATTTACATTTATCTAAAGTATGTAGGTACCATTTTGTTCGATAACTTTTTGCCATCTTGTAGGTAGGGACATGATCCCATTGCTATAGAAATTTTGGGACTTTTGATCAAAATACCGCGACAAGTGGTTTTGGCAGTCCTGTCGTGATGTTAACCTGACACTGCCTAAATAATTTTGAAGAGACCGAAACAGGTGGAAATCTGAAGGTGCAAGGTCAGGACTATAAGGCGGATGCATTAACACCTCCCAGCCAAACTCTCTTAATTTTTGCTGAGTGGCTAAAGATGTGTGAGGTCTAGCGTTATCATGATGAAAAACCACACCCCTTCTGTTGATTAATTCCGGCCGCTTTCTCTCAACTTCTTGCTTTAATCTCATCAGTTGTTCGCAGTCGCAGTAGAATTCAGAATCGATGGTCCTGCCTGGTGGTAACAGCTCATAATGAATAATGCCCTTCCAATCCCACCACACACACAGCATCACCTTGTTGCGAGTTAACCCGAGTTTCGCCACAGTCTGTGAAGCCTGACCGGCCTTTGACCACGACCTTTTTCGCACGTTCTTGTCGTACGTGATCCACTTTTCATCACCAGTTATCAGCTTCTTCAAAAATGGTTCGGTTTCAATACGTCGTAATAAATAATCACAAATGAGTAGGTACACGGTTCATTAGGTTTCTTTCAGTGAGCTCGTGAGGTACCCAAATATCGAGCTTTTTTGTGTACCCAGTTTTTTTCAAATGCGCCAAAACTGTTTTGTGGTCAATTCCCAGTTCTTCAGCTACGTCGTAACTACTGATATGCCGATCTTGCTCCACTTTTTCAAAAATGGCATCCATTTTATCCGTAATAGGGCGACCAGAGCGACATGCATCTTTGACATCAAAATTTCCGGATTGAAAACGCTTAAACCAAATTTGTGCTATTCTCACAGACACTGCACTGGGTCCATAAACATCGCAAATTTTTTCGCGGCTTGCGTTGCATTTTTACCTTTTTTGTAGTAAAATTTTAAAATGTATCGAATTTCTTCATTAGATTTACTCATCTTGACAGTACGAACAACAAATGAAATCACACATTTTCCTAATTTGAATTTGGAATTATGTTCTTTAAAATTTAAACTTCAGCCAGATACAAATAGTATAGCCAAAGAGATTTTATTTTAAGTTCATACATACTATAATGCGAAAAGACATTTTCCCCAACCAACAAAATTTAGATAAGTACCTAACTTGTTCACGGATCTATGCTAAGTAATACGCTTGCAAGGCGCAGTGACGACAGTAAGGCTGTGACAGAGTGGCGTCGAAGAATTGGAAGACGAGATGTCAGTCGGCCGGCGGCGAGATGGGCGGACGACATTGTTGCCATCGCGGGCAAAACCTGGATGAGGCTGGCATAGGAGCGTGGGGATTGGCACAAGAAAAGAGAGGCTCATGTCCAGCAGTGGGTTAAGTCAGGCTGTGGATGATGAATACCTATGCAACAGAAGTGATGTTAGGAATTTTATCTGTAACTGTGCGTGCTGTGACTGTGACGTCATTCAAATAATAACTTACTTATAAGTCGTCAACATTTTCCTGAGCATTTTGCTTTCAATTATAATTATTCATAATCAAACCAAAAATATATGTATATTTATTAGTTGGTATAAATAAAGTACGTCTACCTATTTTTAACCGACTTCAAAAAAAGGAGGTTACTCAATTCTACCTTATATATTTTTTTTTACTTATATGTGTTCGCGGATAACTTCGTCGTTTATGAACCGATTTTTATTTTATGATTTTTTTTTTTTGTTTGGAAAGGAGATATCCCAAGGGTAGGGTATGATACGGAAACCAGGATCTGATGATGGCATCCTAGAGAAATCGAGGGCAACCTTCAAATTTTATTGGCACACCTATAGCGATTTGGGTATTTTTTATAGTAACTGGTGCATTTGCTCCCGGAAAGCACCATTTAATGAACTGGAACTGATGAGGAAGACCAGGGAGCCAACCACCACTTTTTAAAGCAGTATTATTTTAATGTTACTTCAGTGTGAGAAAGAGATGGAGCTATACAGGACGTCTAGCTCCATCTCTTTCCCACACTCATGTAAGATTAAAATAATACTGCTTTAAGAGGTGGTGGTCTAGCTCCAGATATGGCCATCGGAACTACTCAATAATACGTATTTCACGGGTTGCGTTGTGATTCGATTATTGCTAAGCAATTTATGCTCGTCACAATACATAACTTGAAATGGAGCTGATGGTGACATCACCATCAGTTCCAGTTCTCCTGGTTCCTTACTGGGAGAACTCCTCAAAAATTAACGTCCTTGTATCGGGAAAAGCAATATTTTGTAAAAGGTGATGAGCAGTTGACATTAGGCTATTGTAACTTTGATGAATTACAGACTGACCCACTAAAAAGTGAAAAATAACTATAATTTCGGAAGTCGGTGGCAAAAAGCTAAAATACAGATCCAAAGACACCGATTTCCGAAATTAAAGTTATTTTTCACTTTGTAGTATTTTTTTGGAAGTTGCTTGTTTTTTTTGTAAAAAAGTTTTTTATTATGGATAACATTTTACTAAGTACCTAAATATTTTTACTTTCAACACAGTAATCATAACCTACCTAGTATCTACATAATAACAAGTAAACACGGACTTGGGTGTTATTTATTTACTTGAATGGATGCTATTGAAATTGGTTTGGATTGGAAATCGGGCAGAACAACAGAATTCTCTTTTAGTAGTGCTAATAAGTATTTTGCGCAAGGATCATATTAGTATTTCATTAGCATGATATCAAAATACCACAATAATTGCATATTGGTATATTATTAGAACAATTATGATTCACATCCACTACGCATAGCTTAGTCCGGTTAACTCGACTTTAACAATTACGAAATCGTTAGGTTTCAATCTGCTTCTTCAGCTGCATCTGGTTAGACTGGAAGCCGTCCCCAACATAGTTGGGAAAGAAGTAGGCAGATGATGTATGGTTTCAATCACGACTGATTTCAAGAGATAAGTTCACACTATGTTGTTTGTAGATATACCTAGATAGATCAATAACAACAGCCGCACGGGTCGGCTACGCATGCCGCGGTTGGTCCGTGGATGGGTGATCATCTTTACATACCGAGACTCCTCCGTGCCTCGGAAAGTACGTTAAGCCGTTGGTCCCGGCCATAGATATATGTGTTTTTTATATTTCTATGGTCCCGGCTGTCTAGATCTTTGACAGTTGTTACGCGTCGTCAGAAGCCCGAAAGTCGGACATCCAGTCTTACGAGGGGGCGTTTTTTAAGTTCGCGGAATGGGGGGAGGGGATAACAATAGGTCATTATCGGGATGGTCACAACTTCAGCCACTCAATATTAGTATAAATACCAGGTTTTATCTTAATTGGATCATTACCCTACGATCCATCAATTTTTGAAGCGCGGCTCGAAGCGTTTCTTTGATGCCGCCGCGAAGCATCGCAACCCTTTGGTTGTCGAGGCCGCGCGCTATGCCCCCTCTAAAATTAGTAAGACTCGCCGTCCGCGACATATTCTCACCGACCCTGATGACCCCATAACCCTCCTTCAGGAGAGTAGCAAGGCCACCAGTACGGTTTACAAACGTAGACCACCCAGGAATACATTCCGACCTCGCCGCCGAGGTCGCAATCGTAACCGCCCCCCCCCCCCCCTATCCCCTACTCGGTGAAGCTGTGCCAGCTGGGGGCACAGCTGAGCCTGTAGCACTTATCCCCCCCGTTATGATCCAGCCTGCCCCGTCTGGCTGTCCTATTATTAGCGACGCTCAGTCGACTAATAATTTACCTTAGTTTTAAGCCTGGCCGGGGGCTTTAAGTTCGCTTAAAGAACCCACAGGAAACGCCCGGTTGAGCAGTCTCGACCCTCAGTGGTCAACTGCGAGATGCCATTTATAAATAACTAAATAACTAATAACTAATTGGATCATTAGTCTTTGAACTATCGTCAAGCAAACAACTCAATTGGGAAGAAAGTGTGAATTATGGAAAAAATCTAGTACCGTGCCGTAATAAAGTTCCTTACCAAGCAAGGAAAGTCAGTTCAAAATATACTTGAAGAGATGGAATCCGTTTACGGGGACTCTTGCCCGGGTAAAACCATGATTTACAAGTGGCACAGTCTCTTTAAACAAAGCAGGACCTCACTTGAAGACGACCCACGGCCCGGACGGTCGATCGAGGTGACTACTCCGGAAATCATTAAAAAACTCGAAAAAATAATATTGGAAGATGCCAGACTAAAGAAGAAACAGCTTGCAGAAATGGTTGGAGTATCGGATACGACAATTTTCAAAATTCTACACGATCATCTTGGCATGACAAAGGTCAGTGCAAGATGGGTGCCAAAAATGCTCACGCCGCCTCAAAAACAACACCGCGTGGAGTGTTCTCGCACGTTTTTGGACCTCTGTAACGAAGATAAGGATGGACTATTAAGTCGAATTGTTACTGGAGATGAAACTTGGGTTCATCATTATGAACCTGAGTCGAAACAAGACTATGCAGTGGCACAAAAAAGGCACACCACCACCACATTGCAGGGTGTCCAAGTTTGTATGGCGGAATTTTAATGCGCGGTCCGATTAACTCGAAACTCAGTATTTAGGTATACTTGAGACCAGAAATGGAGAATAACGTGTATCAGGGTTTTTCGAAAATCCCTCGGTAAGGGGGTGAAAAGGGTTATATTCATTTGGTTAATTAACTTGAAACTTGGCACAAATACTTGCCTTGCAAGTAATAAAGGTTAGGGGGTGGTGAGGAGGGAAAGGGGGAAGGCGTGGGTGAGGGGGGGGGGGGGGACGAGTGCCTTTTACATCTTAACTGATTCATTGAAGAAACCCAGCCCGACAGAAATGACCGAAAAATAGAAAGTCGGAAGTTCCGACTCGGAACGGCACAAAAAACAGGAGTAAACTCCAGTCGGTCGTCGGTGCTGACACACACACTTTTTTTTGTTTGTTTGAACGCGCTAATCTCAGAAACTACCAGTCGGACTTTAAAAATTCTTTTTTGCATTTGATAGCCCAATTCTTATGGAAGGCTATTAGGCCTATATATTTAACATCACCCTAGGACACTTACGTGCCGAGCAAAACGAAAAAAAAGTCTGAAAGAACGCTATGCGAAAACGAAGTATTAGCGCGGGCAGGCATGCGATGCGACGGGGTGGGGCGGGGGATCAAGAAATTTCACGCGGACGAAGTCGCGGACAGAAGTTGTCTCAATAAAAGAAATGTCCTGACTGACTGACTGACTCATCAACGCCCAGCCCAAACGTTTGGACCTAGAAAGCTGAAATTTTGCACAGAGGTTCCCTTTATAATGTAGACAAGGAACAAGGAAGGATTTTCGTCCCTGTGGTATATTTTCCGACATCCACGCGGGCGAAGCCGCGGGCATAAGCTAGTAGAGAAATTTAAAGAAACTAGCTTTGGCCTGCAATTTCACTCGAGTCGTAGAGAATGTAGGTAATGTACTATACTCACGCACATAGGTACTTATATCCATAAATCCAAATATCATTAAAATCCGTGACGCCCATGAGTAGCACGCAAAACTTAACTGACTTCGACTTACCTTATTAATAGCGACATTGGTATTGTTGTTCTTAAACTTGGGCAGCACCACAGTGACCCAACCAGATAACACACCCAGCGTCACCATTGACATCGACACTGCAAGCAAGATTATCATTATATCAAAAACTATGACGCCTATACCCTTTTTTTTTGTGGATGGGAAATCATCAAATGACTTCTCCCGCTCTGGGCGGAGCGGAAGGTCGTGTCAGACTTTTACTGACTAAAACCCACTCGTTTTCCTTCAGTTGCCTGTGCCAGGGCCACGGTTTGAGGCGCGCGTGGAACACAACGCGTCGTCGACCCGGGCCTGGTCCTTACCGGACGACGAGCTACCCATTGCTCGCCATCTGCAAGCCCGCGCCTACGCCGTGCCGCCGACGCCGCCGCGGGAATCGGCTATAGATTCCCACCGCCCAGAGTCATGCCTATACCCTGCGAGCGTTTTGCGGGGTAGATTAGTCATAATCACCTCATGACGAGCTTTCCCCTCAGTAGGTAAATAGAGAGACATATGAATAACAAGGTGGAAAGTTCGTCATCCTCTATAAAAAAGAAAAGATCCTCCAACCAGATGGATGTCGTTTGGTGGGCTATTGCCCGACGACGGCGACGGTTGGTGCCGGGATTTCGTAGGTGTATAATTGTATATCTATGCTAGTTGCGCGACGTTGATGCGAAGTTCGCATGTGGCGTTATAGATGCCACCACAGGTGCAAAGGCCGGTTCTGATGGATGATGATGTGAAGATAGCACAGGCAAGATTCGGGAGAGTGCACGGAGCTTAGCTTTTGGATAATATAACCTTAGTTTAGAGGTCTACCTACCTGGGGGTAAACAAAAATTACGATCGTAGAACGTCCTAGCTGCATAGAAACCAATATTACACAGTCACTCTTGCGCAAGAAAACTGTGATGTTTCTAATTGGCTTGGCACCCACGTTTGAAGTGACTGCAAAAAGTTTTATTATTATTTCAGTTAAAGCAGTCGACGACATGATATTAGGTACCTACCTAAACAAAAAATTAAGATTGTTTAGAGAACGTCTTATCTACATACTAAACCAATATTGCACAGTCACTCTTGCGCAAGAAAACTGTGATGTTTCTAATTGGCTTGGCAGCCCACGTTTGAAGTGACTGCAGAAAGTTTTATTACTCTTTCAGTTAAAGCAGTCGATGACATGATATTATGAAATTATATCAAAGCAGCACTTACCGGATAGTGTCACCAAATACAGATTTCTTCTATTTCCGTTCTCCATTGTCTGAGAAAATACAAAAACAATAATAAATATATCTAAATTACGTAAACGTTTTCGTAGTTTAATTAAAGCGGTAGCTTATCAAGTTATCCAACCAATGTTAAATAAAACATTAGCCATCTAATTGTCAAAAACCGGTCAAGTGCGTGTCGGGCCACGCACAATGAAGGGTTCCGTAGTTGGTTGACTATTACTCGTAAACTTGAAAAGCCTACTTAGCTGTGATAGTTTTCGTTATATAGGTAAGTGTGATTAATTGAAAATTATTGATAACTGTCTATCATTATTTATTATCTAAATTATTTATAAGTACCGAAAGTCGAGGTAAAAGTAAGAAATTAACCACATTTACCGATGATTATTAATAATGTAACCTAGTACCGATAAATGTAATAATTTTCAAAGTTTAGTTAGTATTTTTGGCCAGTAGGTCACCTTTAAATAAGTATTGTGGTAGGTAATTATTAATTATTATTACCTGTGGAACAAAGAAATCCCACCAAAAACATTTTTATGTAAAATGTTGCCAAGTCGAGACCATATGGCTCGCACTGTTAAAACGTTATCAGATCTCATGTAGAGCCAAGCTTCTATCTCTATCTCTACAACTTCACAAACTTTAATCAAAACCTTAGTCAAAATATGAGGCTTGGCAGTTTCCTTACTACAGGAACTATTGTATAGCAGAAAAAGATTGTTGATTTTACGGAGTCAATGATTGTACTTATAATTTTTATTTTATCTGTTCTTATTTGATTTAAGCAAAACCAAAGAATAAACGATTTTGCATGTAAGTTTCTTTTAGTTATGTATTTGTAAGTACTGTGGTATTATAAATAAATATCTACTGGACAAATAACTTCGAGTCTTATTTTTAACCGAGTTCAAAAAGGAGGAGGTTCTTATTTCGTCGGAACCTTTTTTTTTTTTATGTATGTTCCCCGATTACTCGAAGATGGCTGGACCGATTTGGTTTTTTTTTTTTGTTTTATTCGAGAGGGTATACATCACAGTTGGTCCCATATAAATTTGATTAACTTTGCTTCGGTAGTTTTTGAGTTAGCTTCAATAATACGTATTTTTTCCCCACTTTTATATGGATGATGTTCTAGTTTGTTTTTTTGCAGGTAGTGGTATTAGAAGTTGTGTGGGGTAGGTACCACAACTAAAAAGTGAAAAATAAAAACATTTTTACAAAAAAATGCAACCGACTTCCAAAAACAACACTACAAAGTGAAAAATAACTTTAATTTCGGAAGTCGGTGGCAAAACACGAAAATACATTTAACTAGACACCGACTTCCGAAATTAAAGTTATTTTTCACTTTGTAGTGTTGTTTTTGGAAGTCGGTTGTATTTTTTCGTAAAAATGTTTTTATTTAAAGTAAATTTATTTTACCATTTTTTAGTTGAATATTCAATTACATAAGTAAGCCCAAGACGAACGAAAAGAAGAATCATCGAAATCGGCTTAGAAATGCCGGAGATACAGTATATTTATCCATATAACTTCATACATAAGACTAATTAGATAATGGTGCCGATTCTGTTGTACACCGAGCTAAACTAACTAAACTATCACTAAAATTCCTTACTTTTTGCTATGAGAATCTTAGAGCTATTCTGACAAAAAAAACCTCTAAATTTAATAACAATTTTGACACAACTAAAATCGAGTTTGACAATCGTGACTCCGCGTGGTATAGTGCCTGTAGTATATTTGACCCGGTGGCTTTAATTGGAACTAACGGAATCACTATGAAGTGACAGGCTTGTCATATTTCGTTCACCGACATCGCTGTCGTTACCGGGTCAAATATCTTTTAGAGCTGGAGGGGCGCAGGGAGGGGGCAGCGAGGGGGCAGCTTCAACGTGTTTTATATGGAATGTAGGTACCTTTTTTTTTGGTACCTTTTTTTTGGTACCTTTTTTTTTTGGTACTTTTTTTTTGGTACTTTTTTTTTGGTACTTTTTTTTTGGTGCCTACGTGTTGAGTCATAGGGGTTCATGGGTTTTATAAAGGGGGACCAAATTTTCATTATTTTTGCGATAGGACTCACCGTTTTCGAGATATATGCAAAAGAAAAGAAAAAAATACACTACAGTTTTTGCATCCGAAGTCAAGGTCTCGGTGTGAATTTTAGTTCATATCAACTAATTTTATTCCACACCTTTTTAATCGCGATTAAACATAGTCTGATTTAGTTTGACAATTAAAATTTTAGGTGAAAACAGTCAAATTCAGAATAGCAAAATTGCCATTTTTACTAAACTAATATCTCCGTACAATCTTAGTCCTGTCAAACTAAAATATAGTTAAGTTGTGTCACTTTAGTCAATTTCAGAATGGGAAATCGTCGTTTGACAGGAGTAAACAAAAATTTAGTGATTTTTAGTCTAGTTTAGTGGCATTTGTGACAAGAGAATCGGCACCAGTGTATTATCTACTTAAACCTTCCTGAAAGCATGTAGATCACGTCAGTGAAAGAATCATCAAAATTGGTTCACTAGTTTTTGAGAAAATCACGGACAAACAAACATACATACATACATGCGGGTTGAATACAGAACCTCCTTCTTTGAAGTCGGTTAAAAGCAAACATAACAATGGACTCCAAAAATTTTTTTATGTCATAAAACTACAAATTTACAATTTTCGGACTTTTTCCTTTACTTGTGCTAGGAGACCTTGTGTCTTGCCAAATTTCGTTATTCTAGGTCAATGGGAAGAACCCTATATAGGTTTAATTTATTTGCGACAGTTGTATCAAAATGTGTCGCAAAATGGCCGTATTTTTTTATTGCGTTGACTTAGACGCTAGATTTTTTTTTAACTCTAAGGGACCTTAGGCTTACATATTCGATAATTATTAAATTTCAACTTGATATCTCCACGCGTCCTTGAGAAAAAGGATCTTGACAGACTGACAGATTAGATTTTTTTTTTATGCGATAGAATTACAAATCAACAATTTTCGGACTTTTTCCTTTATTTGTGCTGTGAGAGCTTGCTTCTTGCCAAATTTCATGATTCTAGGACAACGGGAAGTACCCTATAGGTTTTGATTTACTTGCGATTATCAAAATATGTCGCATAAATGACTGTATGTTTTTATTGCGTTGACTTAGAAGCTTGAGTTTTTTAGGACTCAAAGAGACCATAGACTTACGTATTTGATATTAATTTCAACTTGATACCTCCACGCGGTCCTGAGAAAAAGGGTCTTGACAGACTGACAGAGAGACAGACGGACAACGAAGTATAAGGATTCCGTTTTCTCCTTTTGAGGTACGGAACCCTAAAAAGTACTGGAATGAGTTTTTTTTACATGTGGTGACTTGATGAGAAATTATAACTGATGACAAACATGATTATAAAATCCGACAAGGCTGTTTGGGCATCGTTCCTTTAAACCTCTCCATTGACATGAACCGAACATGGACGTATTTCATAAAAAATACTTTTTTACTTTACTCAGAATAAAATATTTTATATTATTAGTTAAAAAATTTACACCTTGCTTTACTAATTTGGCTGTATTTTCTATAAATGACATTTTTTTTTTAATATTGCTTTTTGTTTATAACTGTGAAATGCATGTGCTATCATAAGCAAATGTAAAAAAAAATACTATAAAGCAAGTTGTCAATTTAAAAAAAAAAAATGTATTCCGAGACCTAGGAAAAAAATTGGTTCAAATTGTGATATGTGATAGCTGAATATACGGTGTATCGACCCCTTAATGGACCACCAATTAGGCCACACCCTGTTATATATTGTAATATTTTTGATCGTAATTTATGAGTTTAAGCAGTACCTAACAAACAGTTACTGATTAGCCAAATTATTTCGCTTTGCTAAGATCTACCTACCTATGACTCATTTATAAAAAAAATCGCTTTCTCTATTTTCACCCGAGCAGAGCTCGGTCGCCCAGGTACTAAAAGATAAATGCGGATTTATATGACGAAATAATCCTAAAAATAATTTAGTAAGATACTTCATGAAAACATGACGTATTTGAATCCTCGCGCTCAAACCGCATTTGGCTAAAAGTCTAGACTAGCTAACTACTGGAACACGCCGTTCATACTTTTTTCTGTACTTTGACAACAAAAACATCCAGCTTACGAAACAGCACATAAAACTAATGCACTATACCTACACAAATAAAAGAACTTTAATAATATTAATTAAGTTACAGCTCAGTTAATAGATCATTTTATTATTATTTTTGGTTTCATGATACAGTGAGATCAATAAAAGGGATGGAACGCGAAGGTAAAAAGTTGTTTTGATGTTGGCCTCTATTGATGGCGTTTGAGGATTACAACTCACTGTGCTCAAGCCCTCAAGGATGAATCTAAATTCAAATGTGATAGAAGATTAATTCTATCTTTCTGTGAACATTTCTTTTTCTCTCTAGATAGTGCTTTGTTAAGAATTCTTACATTCTGCTAACACGGAATCTAGGTAGAGTTCAAATATTAGGTTATGTCTGCTTGATTTCTGTAAATATTTTGTAGGTACCTTTTGTGTAAATACATTTTTAGTTTGGTATAAATTGTGCCAATTATTTTATTTTTAGTCCATAAAATTGTTACTTACTTAGTTTGGAATTTAGGATTTCCTGTTAGCTAAAGCTTATAACTACATGTCATTATTGTTACTAAATAACAAGTAAGTCACCACTTACGTTCGCCTTATCAATAAATTCGTCAAACTAAGCATTTAATAACACACTGTTTACAATATAGTTTTTTTACAACTAAATAGACTCTCACTCTTTCACAGGCACTTATTTAATCACCACATTTTTTTTTGATAATACCTACCTAAGTTTATTTCGTGTAATTAATTATTAATTCACATTAAAGCTAAGGTACTTATATATTTATTCGTAAAATCTTGTTGCTAAGTTTTTAAGTTTGCACGACCGTACACGCCAATCGTGCGTTTCCTACTGAATTCGAATTGGTGACAGAATCTAGACTCATTATGGGCATGGCATACGGTCCGGCTAGCAGACAAACGGTGTGAACAAAGAAGAGCTCGTACAGACTGAACTGGGCGGGCCATTGTTTATAGTAGCTTAAGAGGCGGGCTAGCCGCCAGTGAAATGTTTAGATATTTTATTCACTCTCAAGCTCGGGCCACACTAACGTCAACGTCAATGCCCATCATCGTCATAAACATCGCGGTAAATAAATTCGGTCAAGATTCGGTCAAATTATCGCGGTAAGTAGTGTCTACACCTACGGCCAACGTCCTACGTCGCGATAATCAACGGCATTTATCCCGTTAATGTGGCCGCGACATCATACTTAAATATTATGACTTTTATTATAACAGTAATTTGTAACTCGGAGAGCGTTCGATTAACAATTCTTCTGTAGAAGAATTGTTAATCGAACGAAAACCTCAAGTGTACTTGAGGTTTTCGTTATTCAAACCAATCTCAGATTACTAAAAACATATTTTATTGGTCTGCAGTTTCTCATTTCTCATTGACGTGACGCTCGCACCGTCATTTTAGGGTTCCGCAGCCAAATGGAAAAACGGAACCCATTTTACTTGGAGACTATTAGCACTTTAACGGTCAAAATTGGAAAGAAGGTAATGTACCTACTTATATCTATGCACTGGTAAACAATGCCGTAGTGAGATTACGTACCCCAAAAAAATAATCAAAGGTGGGTATATAAAAAATAAATTCAATGCACATAGACGTTGGATCCCCTAATAATAAATAAAAAAATAATGTTTCTAAATGATTTAGCTATTTATGGCTTATTTTTTTATATAAGTAGGGAATATTTACGGTCGCGACCGCAGAATTAACTTTGTTTTTCGAGAAATACCTAGGTACTACGAAATACAAACATGTTTTTGCGGCCGGTAAAATCAATACAGTACAAGTGTAAATATTCATCCCGAGTAATCCCGACTAAGGAACCCTTCACTGATGTGCGCCACGCACTTAAATTGGGTGGCTTTGTTTAAGTACGTACCTACCGTAGATACTTATAAGTCTTGTATGTTTTTGTTGTTTTTTTTTTCCGCAGGTCTATGATATTGATAACATGCCAAACACAGATGAAGCACTTGGTCGCCATGTGTTTCTCTCAATTGTTTTTGGCTCTTTTATACACAAAAGTAAGTAACTTCGAAAGTGTGGTATAGGAAGTTTTTTTTTTTTGCTTCTGGTTAATTTGGGCTAGAGCGGCAAACGCAGGAAGAACGCAGTGTCTGAACACAATTTTATTCAGTTTCCGTAAAATGTCACATTCCATTGATCTACTAAACATTCGTATTTGAACGTAGGATAGGTTATATATAGTCATAGGTGTTTTAGTAGCTATATGTATGATGGTCAATGCTATTTTCACAACTTGGTCTTTGTGACATTCTTTGTAAGTAAGTGCCTAAGTATTTGTATCTATGACATCACACTCATTCGTAGACAGGTAAGTAGGTACGTAGCCACCTACAAACACTATGCAGTAAGCATACACATAACTACTATGCAATATTTTTATTTATGTTCAATCTGCTCAAACTGTGGTTACCTTAAGGCCTATTATACCTCTAATGCTGTCGGGGCCACACCAACGTCAACGTCAATGCCCATCATCGCCATAAACTTCGCGGTAATTATTCCGATAACCATCGCGATACACTTGAACGCCGCCACCGAGTTATCGCCACGTCAATCGGCAATGTGAATGACGTTGTAAAATTATCGCGATAAGTTGTGGCCTACACCTACGGCCTACGTCTATCATCGCGATAATCAACGGCATATCTCGTTGGTGAGCCCCGACATGACTGACATATCCTCTATATGGCTGAGTATAAATAACACCGAGCCCTTTTCCTCAATGAGAATTGTCATCAAAAGTTGATGGAAAAAATAATACATATCAAACAGACAGAAAGACAAACTATTCTCAATGTCGTACACGATACATAAAAATCTAACCATTTACAAAAAAATCAGATGCACCACCATTGCAAAGAATTGCACTGAACCTGCTACCAAGATACAGGCTGTGCCTAGTTTGGGGCCCACGGCTATTTCTTATGTTATTATAACTTGTGTACCTATGTGTACTTGTGTACCAACAGCATTTTAAGGGTGATAGTGGGGTGTAGTGAGTGGGTGAGTGTGTGGTGCCTGATTGCCCGTTCCTGGGGCACTGGACCCGTATGCACTGCTGCAGGTCTGGTGCCGCGGGAAGCGGAGATAGTTATAGGTTTTTAAATTAATTGTAGTTTTGTTTTGTTTTATTTTATTTTAATGAGGATTGTTACTAACATAGTTTTATAAGTGTTACTAACAACAATATAAATCTTGTGTTCGATTTAAATAAATAATAATAAAAAAAATAATAATATGTGTGTAAATAAATAAATAAATACCCTTTACACAGAAATCGTACTCACCACCGCTGCAGACGGTAACAATTTGCTATATCATTACCCTGATAAGAACTATTTTATGCGTACAATTCCACGCTCAAATCACAATATACAAAAAAAAAAAAGGAACCTACCGTGAATGCGTCCTTAGATGTTACCAGTTCAAAGAGCTACACTACAATAGTCCGAAATTTAAACTGGGTTCAGTTTTATACAGCATTGGTATCGCGGGACTTTTTATTTTATGGTAGAGAGAGATCCTCAAAAAGTCCCCAGTTACTTTCGTATACAATGTTACGGCAGTTGCGGGGATCACCGCTGTTTTGTGCAATAACGAACCCATAACGTGTATCCTAAAATTGTGTGGATAAAATCATAATCATTTAGAATTACCTATTATTTATTTAAGCACCACATACGGTGGTGTTTCGCGAATGGATACAATAAGTATTTAAGAGGAAGTCTGAAAGTGGCACCCGTTAATGAAAAGTTGTGTACGAACTTACAATAGGTACATAACATACGTGCTGTCCCTACGTAACATCACACCTATAATTCTCGAAGGGTTAAGCAGAGGCACACCTCTGCCTACTTACAATATGATGATTGTATGTTTTTCTATTATTCTTGCTCTACATAATATTAGGTACCTGCCTGTAGGAAGTGAAAATATTAACTATGGCCAATTTAACCGTAAATCTAGTCGTAGTCGTAGTTTAATCGTTTTAAAAAATTAACTCTTAAAACTTCAAGAAGTGCTTGGACCATCGAACTGAATAACGTTTACTATGGGACCAACTTTGAAATCGTGAAAAAAATATTACCTGTTCCAATAGACATATAAAAAAAGATTTTTTTATACGTCTATGGCTGTATGCATTTTAACGAGTTATGGGAACATAAATGTAGGCAACAGCTCTTAGCTGTTACATAAATGAAATGCTGAAAACTTGAAAACCAATGTATCGAATCATTTTATATCAATTTAGATGATGTAGTGAAAGAAAATGGTAGGTACAATGTAGTGGTGTACAGAAATGAATGCATATGAATGAATTGAAGTGTTGCCGTTCCTAGAACCCTAAAGTCCGTGTACTTTGTAGATAGTTCAATGCGATAGTATAATAAAGAACGCTGTGTGTCCCAAATTCGTGTAAGGTAAAGCCCCCATATATAGTAGGTATGTATGAATTATGAATGAACAATGTCCTTATTACATTTATAATATAGTCATAATAGAGCATAATAGAGCCATAATAAAATCTCGCCGTTTTCGTATGGGCTCGAATGATATTAATATTATTTTGCAAAAAAAAACTAGATATGTACCTATAGTAATTTGTTGTCTACTCTACTCTACATACGAGTACTAGCGGGCATTAGTAATATCAGCCTATAATGTTCCCACTGCTGGGACACTAGCCTCCTCTCTTCAAGAGGGAGTGGGCTGGTGGGCTGTAATTCACCACGCGGGCCCATCAGTGCTGTTTGGTAGATGTCACATGTCTTGCGAAGACATGTGACTTGTATCTACCAATTACATAGGTAGGTACCTAGAATCTGATTAAATATGATACTAATAATGACCTGCGAATTGCAAAAAAAGCGTAACAAAATTATAATTTCGCGGTCTATACCTTGACAGGCAATGCATGAAGTTATAGCTGATAGGATAATGATAATAGGTACTTAATATGAGAGCTGTCGACCACAATATTCTTTGTATCACAGCGTTATTCTATTCTATTCTCTGTGATAATATGGACTGTAGGTACTATCAATAAAACGAACGCCTTTACACCTTAAAGTTGCTTATTTAAGTAACTGATTCATTGAAGAAACCCTGTCCTATGGTCCTTTATTCTCGTAAAAAAATGAAAGTCGGAACGGCACAAAACATTTGCAAGCAAAAATTTATTCAAAATGGGGAAACAAACTGTCAAAATGGTGCTGTCGTAGCTAGTTCCTAACACAAGCTAATAATACAAGGCGTGAGGTGGTTTTATTATATTTTTGCGAAAATGAAGCGTTGCCTTGTTCCTAAATACTCCGAAATTGGAGTCCACCATTTCTACAGAGTACATTAAGTATTATTTAGGGACAACCATTTCCCAAGAGACTCTAAAATTATAAGATTGTGGATTAAAGCTATTCGTAAAGATTTTTAAAAATCTAGGTACAGAGTTCGAAACATTTTGAAAAAAGTGATTACGAGGAAACATTTAAGGTTTTAAATTCCGACACTTTTCGAAAATATTGAAATAAACCAAAATTACGAAATACTGAAATAAAATCAAACTCATGAATGCAATGAATAATACGTCCTTGCATGAATGAACGAAATATCAAATTTATTTTATTAGATCTGCAATGATCACGCCATCTACAATTAGCTTTACCCGATCTTCCCCATTAGAAAGGCCTGGCTTTTATCGATGGTACTACCAACCTACATTGTAATGTGTAACATTTTCTGAAATAAAGATTGATTTGATTTGATTACAGCTTTCAAAATCTTATGATAGTTTCTCTTCCTCTTAGCCAAAGTTTTTTTATCAAACATGATACCTAGCAATACTTCTGATTTTTAGACTGTAGTTGATTATTAGATCTAAGACACTAAAAGCACTTTTTTACAGAAATGTGCAGCATAGCACTTAGGTAGACAGAAAACCATTTCAAACATTATAAAATCTGAAAATCTGTTGCTCTAGTATTTTTAGTACGGTAATACGTATTAATATTAGACAAATTCAGTACTGCTCCGTAATAATCACAAAACTTTCCGGTTGTTTATTTTTAAAATGCACCCAAGCTAAATGAAACGAGTAAGATTTCTGAAAACAAATTGTAATAAAATAACAAAATCTATACCTATGTATGTACAGACGCCAGCACATCTAGCTACTACAATCTGTCAAATTTCTAGATTTTCATCTTTATTACTGAAGTATTAGGTTCAAGGTTGATTGGCAAAATTTGACAGTTTCGGGTGGTTTGACCTGCTGGCGTCTGTACATGGTTTTGATCATTGACTCTGTATCTAATGGGCACAAGTCAATTCCTTATGGTTCATGTCATCACAGCATGTCATGGGTCATCTATAACCATGTAGAGACCCGAATTTGCCTATGGAATTGTCCTAGAGTCTTACTATTCCATACGGCTTAGGTATTTGGTCCATACATCATGAAAATAGATTAAACATCAAGTGTATCTTCCGGAATGGCAACATATTTATGATTTAAGCGAGCTAAAAGCACTACTTGGTCTGTGGAGCCACAGACTAAGTAGTATTTGTGTAGCTTAACTAAAAGAGCAAAAAGACTCGTACCTATTTCGTGTCATTAATTGTCATTTACTTAAATTAAAAAATAAGTCATTTCGAAAGTGTCGTGTGGCATTGGTGTATCTTCATGTTGGATTATCGCTAAATTATAGAATTCAGTTGAATACTTACAATGTCGGAGCATGTGCTACCGGCCGAGGAGCCGATACGATTTGTAGCTCCAATTATTCAAGACAATCCAACAGGATGGGGCCCAGCCGAAATGCCGGAGCAATTTCGGGACATGCCTTACCAACCTTTCAGTAAAGGCGATCGCTTGGGGAAAATTAGTGATTGGACTGTCGTACAGGACAAGAAATATCAAAGTAAGTTTTCTCCCAACCTGCTATAACTGTTAGTCACGAATTATTGCTCTCAACATTACGTTTCTTTGAGGTTATGATGACGTTTTTTGCACCAGCTTATTTCCCAATGTTGCACTGTACCATAGTGCATAGAAGGGTACAGCGATTTAAATTGATCAATTTTTTTAATTTGTTGAATTTATTGCAAAGACCAAAAACAAACGTTAGAAATATGATTCTTTTAACTGTTCCAGTGTTATTCATGTTTTTGTCAAAATATTTTGTTCAAACGCTTCTTAGATAATTGAACTCTTTTCCAGATAAGTATGCTTCTCAATTCGGCGCTGGCTCGTCGTACGCGTACTTCCATGACGAAGACGAGAGTAGTTTCCACCTGGTGGACACTACAAGGGTTCAGAAGCCCCCGTACCAGCGAGGTCGTGCTCGCGGGCAGAGAGGCCGCGGTCAGAGGGGCGCACGCACGCCAGGCGGCATGACCACCCTCAATAAGGGCAACTACATGAGAAATGTAACTTATTTACTTATAGAAAAGAACCTTACTTTGAAAAGAATTTATGGAATACCATAATATGCTTGTTATCAGTGTCTTCATACAATATGTTAATTAATTAATTAGTCACAAGCATTTTCAAATGCTTGCAAGATCTTAAATTACTGTGATTTTCAAATTACTTCATTGTTTGATTTGTGTTAGATACCATTCAAGATAGTTTTCATATAATTTGACCATTTGTTACTTCTTTTCAGCAACGGGATCGTAAGCTTGGCAAGAGATGGGGCCAGAGAGGTGCTCCGATGAAAATCCGTGATGCATCTGTCACTGTGAGACCCACATGGGTCACTATCGAGGACATGGACTTCCCTCGTCTTGCTAAGTTGTCTCTGCCTGGTATTAAAGAAGGTACATATATGTTACTGACTCCTTTCACAAATTCTAAGACACATAGAATACAATAAGATTGGCAGTATAGCAATAAATTCTGATGATGTTATTAATTGACAAAGCACAGATGAGAAAATGTCATTGCAAAACTAATAACAACCTTTTCATCTCCAGTACAACCCCAAGCCATTGTGATATTGATAGGCACTTATTATTGACCATCACAGAATTAATAGGAAATTTGAGTATATTTTTTACACAACTGGCCAAAAAAACGATGTGTTATATTTTCAGGGTTTACGTATGTATGTATGTGAATGTTTCTTTTTCCTGTCTAAATATGTTTGGTTGGACACAAAACATTTAATTCCATTAACCACTGTTAGTGTCAGTTTATAAACTGGCTTTCTGTTACAACAGGTGAAGACATTGTGTGCGGTGGTACACTGGAGTACTATGACAAAGCCTATGACCGTGTCAATGTCAAACATGAGAAATCACTGCAGCGTATTGACCGAATCTTCCATACGGTAAGTTATTTTATTTTAAGGATGTAAGCTGTCTGCGAGGAAAGGTGACGCGCGGGCTCGCGAAAGGTGGAAAGAGTGGAGGGGGGCCTTTACCCAGTAGTAAGACAGAGAAGGCTAGTAATAAAAAAAAGATGTCTGTAAGTTTAGGCATACACTTAAAACTCATATTGACTTGATTTTTGTTTACAGTAATATTTTCTTCATGTTGACTAATGTATCATCATCGTTCTCCTGCCCTTATCCCAATTTATTTGGGGACGGCGCAACATGTCGATAGTAGCTCCCTTTTTAGTCATTACCATCTTTTACACAGTCCATTCATTGTTTATTTTTATCAAATTTCTATTATGTGTATCTTCGCAAGGCCTAGTGCAAAGCAACTTTGAACTTGCTGATTTATTTATTTATACTGTGATCATGTGACATAAACTTTGATCCTGCAGTACATTATGCTAGTTATTTGGTGTTTTTAGGGTAAAATACAGATAAGAAAGTTAGCCTAAACTTACGATTCGATCTATCAAAATCACGCCAAAATACACAGATTTTGACAGATAATTTTACGCACCCGTATGTTGCCCTTTAAAATATCAATTAAGTTCATAAGTATGATAATGTCCACTCTACTTGGAACTGCTAGGACAATATGTCCCATGGTTAGTTGATACAGAACATTATAATTGGGAAAGCCAGACCCCAGCTAGACATTCTTTGCGTGTCTGAAATCAGATACAGTAATATAAGGCATTATTTTGTAGCTATGAATACATTTGTATCTACAGTGTTGGCTTTGGTCCTACACTTTATTTACGACTTTAACAAACATGGAGATTTCTTTATTAAGTATATTTAAGTTTAATATGAATGTAAAAAACCTTCTGTTATAAATGATCTAAATGATGGTAATGGCCACATCAAAATCCGTTGCGCAGTTTAGAAGAGCAACGCGGTCACACAAACAGACATGAAAAACGATTTTCATTTATAATATCTATTTATGATACTTTATTGTTTACCAGACTCACAACATGTCAGTCATGGTTGTAATATCAGTACTAATTTCATGAAATTTCTCAGGTGACTACCACAGACGACCCGGTCATCCGAAGGCTGAGTAAGACGGTGGGAACGGTATACGCCACCGACGCCATTTTGGCGACCATCATGTGCTGCACCCGCTCCAACTACTCCTGGGATATTGTTATTGAGAAGATTGGTATGTATATTTAATTTCTACCTGTAAAACCAATCAGACATAACAACCGCAACGTATTTTCATATACAAAAATTCCGCCGGGTGCGGCCTGCTTGCAGTATGCGTTTGTTCATAGAAATTTTGAGATGTATCGCGGCGCGGCCCGCCCCAATATTGCATTAGCGGGAGTGCTTTATAAAAGAAAAACTAATAAAGTATAACTAGGATAAAACCTATGCAGAGAAATATGTATAGCAAAGTGCTTGTATGGTATACTTAACGCTACGAAATCACTGCTCGACCTATTCTTTCTCATTTGGCACTGAAAAATATCTTTACTTTTAGGCCCCATAGGCCCCTAGTGATGCTCTTAGAAGTATGGTCACCTCACAATCAGATTATACAGACAACATTCTGTAAAAAACCTGCCCCAAAAATTATAACATCCATACTGTATTGTTAAGGTGACAAGCTGTTCTTCGACAAGCGCGACAACACTGAGTTCGACTTGTTGACTGTGAACGAGACGTCTGTGGAGCCGCCCACAGATGACGGCAACTCCATCAACTCGCCGCGCAACCTCGCGCTCGAAGCCACTTTCATCAACCATAACTTCAGCCAGCAGGTTAGCTTACATATTATCTAACCAGTACGCGAACGTTAATAGGGCACACAGGGAAAAGTACTGTTTTGTAGAGTATTGAGTCCATCACTCATAAATGTGAGACAATCTCTAAAACACGAACGGCAGCAGGGTGTGGATGTGGAGCTATGTCGCAAACCATTCTCCACGTGCTATCCAGCCCGTTGTGTCCCTAAACATGCAGGCAAAGTGATCTCTGCGCTGCCAGCGACGACGCCGTGGAAGTGGCGAAGTTTTGGGCCAGCAAGATCTAAAATACAGTCGTACCAGCAACACGAAGAATAAGAAGTCTCTAATACCTATAAATTCTTAGTCAAGTCCTCATGATTTCTTCGACTCCACTCAACCTCACTAGATAGTTTGATATTCACAGTTGCAATTATTTTACTGTTCATCTCAAACAGTTTCTTTAGTTGAGTTGAGGAACCAACTGTCAAATTTAAGGTACGTCGGCATCTAGCTTATAATTAAGGTAAATGGAATATTTCTCCAAATAATGACGATTTCGTGACCTGTACTCACACTCATTCGAGGAACCTCATAAGATTCTTAATCTTACGACTATGGAAACCGATTTTGAGGATCTTTCTGAGCCACGCCTTGAGGTTGCCTCGACCGAGTTGCGAGTCGAGGAGCTTTCGAGCTGCGACTTACGAGAATATGGGTATAAAACTCTGTGCTGTATGACTTGAAACGAGCTGGAAATAGGTAAACTACCCATTCAATCCTTAGACAGAAGTTGCAGCTACCGGCATTACGACTGCAAGGGTTGACTGACTGCTCCAACCATCCTTAGCTAAAAGAAAGGGAACAGCAATCAACGACTTGGGGATAGTGCTTATAAATCCGTATCTCGGTATTTATTCTTTTTGACCGAATTCCGTAACTAGCATCATTGAAGCACCTCGTTAAGAATAGGTTATTATTATTCGAAACACGCTCCAAGACGAGACTACTAAGCCTAAACGACGTCGTCGCTGTTAAGACTTCTTGTCACCAATTTTGTTGGCTGTGTGATTATTGAGTAGAAAGCTTTCACATCTGAGATTGCCTACAACTTTGCACATAAAATGGGATATACTTTATTACATTGTGTGTGTTTAACAAGCCATAGCTCGGTATTCAACTAGAACCATAAAATTCACTGAATAATAAGTATGTACTTATGTAGCAATGTACTTCTAAATATGAAGTTCCAAATGTTTCATCACGTAAAATTATCTTATTTTATCAATAAAACATCTAACCCTATTTTTCCTAATAACCCAGGTATTGAAGAACGGCGCCAACGAAACCAAGTACAAGTTCCCCGAACAGAATCCGTTCGTGTCTGAAGAGGAGGAGGGTGAGGTCGCCTCCGTGGGCTACCGCTACCGCAAGTGGAACCTCAACAATGGTGTGGTGAGTTATACGTTATTTTCATGAGTTCATCAAATGGCGAAAACCTGGCAATCTTACTTAATTAAAAATCATTAATTCTCTGGCACAACGCACAGCTTAAACTGCTAGCTAAAACCATCAAACTTTGCATAAGTTTCTTATTTATATGAAAGGGGTTGAATAGGGGACGAAAGTTTGTATTGAAGTTTGTCAATTTTGCTAATAGGAAATTTTGCCATTAGGCACATGGCTTGCATTTATAATAAACATCCATTGATTTAAATAAATATTAGGCTGAGAATTAGTACTTATGAGGATTGTGAAGTGCCGATCTGTTTCATACCGCTTGCTCTGCCTCCCTGTTGGGCGTGATAGAGAGAGTTGCAAGTCTTGGAGGCAATTACCTACCTACATTTCCTTTTTGTAATATTGTTTCGGGCGAATTAAAACAATTTTGGTCTCATTACATTCAGTACTCACACCTTAAACTAGCTCTGTACGTTTATCTTTTTTAGTAATTCAGTTTAGTTTACTTCAATTTAAAAAAAAAATACTAATAACTTATATCGTACGCATTATTTCTTTATAATAAAACCTTACGGACCTTTTTCATTATATCTACAACATTTCCAAAAAACCGGCCAAGTGCATGTCGGACCACGCACAATGAAGGGTTCCGTAGTTGGGATGAATTTATCTTAAGAACAAACTTAACATTGTAGTTGAAAAACATGTTCTCCCATACATTCCAACTGTAAATGTAAGTTTGTACTCACAATATTGAAAGATTTACCATGTTATTTTAAGTATTTTTTTCAAAATTTTAGGCTCAGTACTTTCGGAGATAAGGGGGGGGGGGGTCAATTTTCGTCTATTTTCTTAAATAACTTTAAAACAATTTATTTTTTTGAGACGCTCATAGTAAGCCTTTTCATTTGAAATGCCACATGGTGTAGTTTGCAAAACTTTTTTTTTTAATTTTCTTATTTGCCCCTCAAAAGTGACCTCTATATTCAAAATTCATTTATTTACTTTACCCGTCCGTGTTTGGGTCACAGAAATTCATATGTGTACCAAATTTCAACTTAATTGGTCCATTAGATTCGGAGCAAATTGGCTGTGACAGACGGACAGACAGACACACAAGTGATCCTATAAGGGTTCCGTTTTTTCCTTTTGAGGTACGGAACCCTAAAAATTATGAAAATTAGACAGTTTATGGCGGGGAAAACGTTATCGCTTTTTATATAAAAAATGACAGCTTCACAATCCTCATAATAAAGTCAAAAGTCACAAAAGACAGCCTACAAAAAGCTCACTCTTCACCAGTTCTTCGTGTTTCAGCTAGGAAGAGAAAAAACGTATGAATTATGAGGAGTCAATCAAGGCTTTTCTCTTTATCTTAACCATTTAACAACCTTTTCTTTTTTCGATCATTCAGAAGACGAGTGAAAGATGGCCGAGTGTCGAAATCCAACATTTCTGGATCGATTCACTACTGAATTCATTTTTCACTTTTGATTCATTTTTCACTTTTGATTCATGTGTGTTCAGACCGAGTAGATAGAGTGCAAGATGCCGAGTAGCATAAGCATAATCAGCCTATAATGTTTCCACTACTGGGACACAGGCCTCTTCTCTTCGAGAGGGAGTGGGCTGTAATCTACCACGCGGGCCCACTGCGGGTTGGTAGATGTCGCATGTCATCGAATTTTTGGTTCTAGGACATGCTGGTTTCCGCACAATGTTTTCCTTCACCGTTTTGATAGCAGTGGTGATGAAATAATTTACACTAAGTAATGCGGCCTGACTGGGTGTGAACCCACAACCTACAATTCGTAAGTCCGTTACCACTGGGCTACCACTGCTGCTCTCAAGATGCCGAGTGAAAAGCAAAAATTATCAAAAAGTGAAGCGTCGGCGATAGCCATTTATTTATCTAAACTGCTACGAATTTCAATGCAAAACCTGTTTCCAGACGCTGGTCGCTCGATGCGAGCACGACGCCGTAATGCAAGGTCCTCAAAACGAGACCCAGTTCCTGAGCATCAAGGCACTGAATGAGTGGGACTCGAAGCTGGCCAACGGCGTGGAGTGGCGCCAGAAGCTGGACACGCAGCGTGGTGCTGTACTCGCCAATGAACTGAGGAACAACTCTTGCAAACTTGCTAAGTGGACCGTTCAGGTATGTTTTTGCGGCCTCTGTCTGTTATTTTTGGTTAAGGCGAAAGCGCCAGGTTAATTCGCGGTATTCAAATTTTCTTACGTTTTTTGCAATTTGCAGGTTAATATTAGGTTGTATGACTTGTATGTTTATCTATAATAAATAATTATGATTCGCAAACGTAACAAATGTGTTTCCTCATGTCATAATTATTTTAACATTTTTGCGACAAGCACAATATATCATATAATAATATATATTATCATCATACCATATCATATTCATTCATTGTATTATCATTGATAGATTTATTTATTTGCTTTTAATATGTGATTTGAAAGAAGTCCTAAAATTATGTAAATAATTTTGTGCAAAACTAATATTTTCAGTTTTAAAATCTACCTACTCCATGCGTTCGTGGTAGGTAGGCCCACTAATTCAAATCACTGATGTTATCCTCTAGCTAGTCTCTAGTCCTCAGAAAATCATCAGTCTTTCAATCTTATTAATTAATACCAATATCTCCCAAATGTACTATGTGTTGTTCTAGTTGTTTATGTAATTACTAACGAATTGGATTGTTATTATCTCGGAAATAAATAATTATTAGTAAAAGACACGCATGATCTATAACCACCGTTTCAATCCGCAGGCCCTGCTAGCCGGCTCCGACCAGATTAAGTTCGGCTACGTATCTCGTACCCAAGTCCGCGACAACTCGCGACACGTCATCCTAGGCACGCAGCAGTTCAAGCCGCACGAGTTTGCTGCGCAAATCAACTTGTCTATGGACAACGCGTGGGGTATCCTACGGTGCATCATCGATATCTGCATGAAGCAGAAGGATGGTGAGTTTATGGTCATACTATTTTAATAGGGTTGATACCTGGGTAAAACAAAAAAGTTCTATTTAGTCCGTCAATCAGATAAAAAAAAAATATTACACACATAATTATGTTTTGGCTTATCATATTAATAAAGAAATGACTTTAAAGTTGGGGAGTGGGGGCTCGCTACGTCACAACCTATGGTCACAACTAACAAACTACGTATAAAATCTAGCAAGGAGTGACATCATGCCATATCGCCGTAATCTCTTGATTGTGTAAAAAAAGAAAAAGTACGTGTCCAATATTTTTTACGTCATCATCCCTATTGTAGTATAGCTGTCGAGTGAGCAAGTGGTTTCATAAGGTCGACTCCCAACGTTCGGGCGTTCGTGCCTTATATATAGCACCCTCGGTAAACCAGTGGCAAAAGCATCTAGATCGATTGCACATGCATCTATTTCTACACACGCAAAAGCTACCGCAAGTATCGAAGGCGAAACTTATTAAAATCGACCGCTAAGTAGTGTTCCTGTGCGGACCCAACACAAAATCGACCCGTACGAATACTTCATAAAAGTGAACGCAACAAGGCGCTAGCATATAAGCGAGAAAAACATATTTTCTAGGCAGACCCTTAAGCCAAGCGCACATTACAGCCGCAACGGGCCTCAGAGCAACGAATTTTCACCCAAATAAGTATGGTGCGGGCCGCTTGTAGTGTGCATTGGTTCATAGAAAATGTACGACGAAACTGATGATGGAAGATGTTTGCAATGCGTTGCGTTGCGGCGTGGCTTCTATACACCAGCCTTTAGCCTGAAGATTCGCGTTAAAAAAAGTATCTCATTGAACTCCTCAATTTCCAGGTAAATACCTAATCATGAAGGATCCCAACAAGCCTCTGATCCGCCTCTACGACATCCCCGACAACACGTTCGAATCGGACGCGTCAGAGGAAAGCGGCGACGAACAAGCCGACACTCCATTCGCACCACTCTATTCCTACGGGAACACCAAGAGGATTTAGATAAAATACAACATATACGTTGTACTTTAATTTAAAGACATTACTTGTACATCAAGGTTATTCCTTGTACTCGAAGGTCATCTCTTGTACTTTAAGGTCATCTTGTACTCCCAAGGTACTCCCATACTTATTATTGTATAGCTGGTATTCTGCAGTAGCCTCTTACATCTTCCGATTGCGTGGCAATCTGTATTAAGGTTGCCATAATAATATAAGGTTTCAGGTAATCAGTATGTATTTCACATTTTTATTCAGCCGAATACAATTTTATAGTCACATTTTGGTTTTTGTTTTGGCCCTATTAGTTTGGTAACAGTCTTTTCCCATTAAAATAGTTTTAACTAAGCTTACTCTGACTATAAGATTGGAAGACTATTAGTAAGTAATATAAACAGAAGTTTTTACACTTGTTTCTACATCAAATACCTCATTGTGTCGGTCAATTTTGTACTATTGGCTTATACATAAATAATACCAGAATGTTTAAATATTTAAAAAAATAATATGCTTATAAAGTAATGCTAGCAAAAAAGTAAACCTACTAAAAATATTTACGAAATGCAACTTGTAGTGTAAAACTTTTCAAAATACTAAAATGACTGACAGCTTATTAAATTTTTCTATGCTTTTTCCACCTTCCCGGTGTTTAGCACCTGTTCCTCAGGCCGTTGTTCTTGAATATTATTCTGTACCTCTTCTAAAGTTTTGCCTTTCGTTTCTGGGACAAAGAAGTATATAAACAACAGTCCTACATAGCCGACCACGGCGAAAGACCAGAAGACCATGTAATGACCGCAAGCATCCTTGACTTGTTGGTAGCATTTTGTTACTAAGAAACTTAAAACGCAAGCTAACATAGTGGCCGTACTTGAAGCTACGCCTTTCACATTTACTGGAAACAATTCTGCTTGAAGTACATAAGGTAAGTTCCCTACACCAACGGCGTAAAGCACATTAAAACTCAAGATGCCAACTAGAGGCATCCATGAAATTGCTTGCGATACTTCGGCGCTGACTTGGATAGTATCTTGTAGGAAGAAATACAGGCCAACTAGGGTCATAGCCAGCGATACTCCAAGACAGGATATGAACAGGAGAATTCTTCGTCCGACCCATCTCGATAGGAATGTTGCACCAATTCCTGGAAATTACATTATTTTTTAAACCATAATGCTTATAAATCATATTATTTTAAGGCAGCCCTGATGAAGCGCAGCACAACAGTCAGACAGGCAGTTTTGCTTTTTTTTTATTTTCAACTTTGTTTTAACGTACGCAATGTTGATATTTGTTTAGCAGTTAAAACTGCGCTTCAGCAGGTCTGGCTCAACGTCAACACAAGTCATATTTCTAGGGTTACCTGCTCCTAACTGCACGAATCCGTACACGATACTGGCAATCGGGCCCGATACAAAGTTGCTTTGTCTAAAGATCGGCTCCAAGTACGACTGAACGACGAGAATACCAGTCATGTACTGTAACAGTTTCAACCCTGGAAACAAAATATTCTGTTGCATGAAAGTAATTATAAAAACAGTTTTTTTTTTG
This sequence comes from Cosmia pyralina, assembly GCA_946251885.1. NCBI lineage: Eukaryota > Metazoa > Arthropoda > Insecta > Lepidoptera > Noctuidae > Cosmia > Cosmia pyralina. Next base: position 19,133,516 of record OX276350.1, on the reverse strand, counting down.
CTCCCATTGAAACTTACATAGTGGATAAATACAGTCCTTTCCCAATTAGTTTACTTCTGATTTGCATCACAGTGATCTTTATTTTTATTTGTATAAGCTTGCAAGTGGGTTGCGGCTTTGGTTGCCGTCAGAGGTAAAACAAACTAAAAGGGCTGTAGTTACGAAGATAGGTTTTGTTTGAACTTAATCGTCAACATTTTAAGGTTTATTAAAATCATTTGGAGAACGTTGACAGTTTGGTATAACCTGATGTGCTGTTGTCTATACTAAAAACGCTCAGAATTAACTGTAAATTTCTCCTTAAGTACTACATTCATATTATTACTTAAAATTTATACCAGAATAAACGTTATTTCATAAGAAATTAAAATTTCATTCTTTGAACAAAAAAAAGATATGACAAGACTCAAAATAAACGAAATTACTGCCGAATTGTTAGGTACACACAGTAGCAGGTCAAGTTACTACAAACTGTCAAATTTTCTCATTCGATTTTGAACTTAACCATCAACATTTTAAGGTTTAAAATCATTTGGAGAAATTTGACAGTTTGGTTTATCCTGATGTGCTGTTGTCTGTACATAGTGCGATGCGTTGCCGTGCTTCAATATAAAACTACCTAAAATGTCAAAACGCAATTTTGTGATAGGCCTCGTAACTATTAATTTATGAACAGTCGGGAATGTGAAGGGATAAAAACTTGAATAGCAGTTTCACACTCCCTGATAATGATAACAGTACCTATCTATCAGTTTTTGTGAGTAGACTTTGTCTTTATTATTTAGATAAAACTGATAAAATTCTATTGTCGTTTGTATCCAAAACTGTGCCTGAGTCAACACAGATAAGTTAGGTAAGTACAAAGACAAGGTTGGGAGTTTGCATTGACAACGTTAACATTATTTAATTAGCAGAACCATAAATAGGTAATTAATTAAACAACACATAGGTCGTTATTTGGCTTGTCCTTTCTAATACGTGCAAGTAGGTAGGTACCTACATTTTTCACGTAATTATTAGACAGGTGATGCAAGCGGAATGTGAGCGTAACAATTCCGTTCTGTAAGGAAAAGTAGGTAGGCTTCGAATTCGACAGTAGTCGAATTTTGAACCTGCTTTTTAAACCCAATAAATGAAATAATTGTACAGAACAAAGGAAAATCTATAGGTAGTAAAGGTAAAATGGGCATGACAAAACGCTTCAGTAGGTGCCTAGTATCGCGGCACCGATAAATTCAATATTATGGATTAGCCACTCCTTTATTGATGCTGATCTCATCTGTACCTTGTTATCTACCTATCTGTCGAGTAGCTGATCGGGTTATCACAGTTATCACCCGATGCAAGACAAAGTGCGGATCAATAATACGGTTATAAACATTTATTATGCTGTTCGTTATAGGGGGGGATTGCAACACAAAGTTACCGGTAGATAGAGTACGGTAGTAGCAGTATTACTTTTCACAAAAACTCGCACCTTAGAACAATAAAAACTAGCGTAACATTAAACTAAACATGGATATAGGACTATAGACTAAACCGATTTTGGCGGGAACGCTCGACACATTAAAATTTAGTTTTACAATAAAAAAAAATAGATAGTTCTCAAAGCGCAGTGGCTAAGCGATTGTCTGCAGTGTTAGGCTCAATTCAACTTTTGTGCATAGAAAATGTATGGAGCTGGTTAGGAGGTAGGCATCCTGCGATCAGCTTGCCGCGTCGTTCCATACAAAACTTTTTTTTTCTATGGAGAAAAGCTGAATAAGTGTAGTTAGTCCCTTACGCGTCGCAGGTTTAATTTCCCCACGAAATATATTTTCTATGACCTACAGGTGTTCCTTGACTAACTATTTGTGCCTGTGTCCGTGAGATTAGTGTTTTACACGAGTAGATACACAAGAGAACTTCTAGTGTTTTATGATAAAACTTTTTCATTTCTCTTGTAACTAACATAAACTTTTATCAAAGGGCAACGTTTAGAACAAATTCGTGAAAAGAATTTCAGGCATCATGCGATGTTTGTAACATGTTCCGAGACGGTGACCTTGTACGTATTTGATAAGATTCTACGTGGACTTGTACGCTAGACTAGACATTTATCATACTACTTCCTATTTATCTCCTTTTAAGATTTTTTTGAATTTGTTGAATAGTTTGTTAGCTTTCTGCTAACAAACTATTGAAACGAACACGTACCTATTTATATTTAGATAGGTAGGTAATACTAATATTATTAAAATCCAACTTATTTAGATATTGTTCTAATATCTAACATATTGTTCACCTCGACGAACAGTAGATATATATTATGTTGATCAGCATAGCCTTTGAAATAACGATACCTCTTGCCTCTGGCCTATGTTACAGTCCTACCAACTTATCTGTGAAGTGAAAGAGGACGACACCGTGTCGACACAATCGAATGACATGCGTCGGCACAATCGAATGAAATTTCAACATGACGGCCGTAGTTCCAATTTTCGCCATTTCACAGATAAGTTGGTAGGAGTGTACTTCAAATGTTGAGTTTTTGTAACTTCACTTGAAGTTGCGAAACGTCAATTTTATTGACGTAAAAGTGATGATCTCAGCGTAATTTAAATTAAGTAATTTAGGTTTTTATTTAATGATAAATGATTTTGTTTCTGTAAGGGCTAATTTTTCAATAGGCAGATAACTTATATCTGAGGAATAAATATGACAGTTTGACATATTTTCTATACAAAAGCCATACAAAAGCTGTCAAAAGATAAAAGTAATCTGACGATTGAAAAATTAGCCCTAAGTAGGTTTGTACAAACACTTACACGTCAATCATATTTTAAAAATTAGATGCTAATTAATCCATGTCTTAAAATTCTTCACTCTCTTCAAAATAGCTAAGGGGAGAATATTGAAGTCTGGGAACTAACTTGAAAATTGTTCTCTTTGTTGTTGTTTAAGTTATATAGATAGCCTACCTAATGGTAGGTAGAGGTACTCACACACAGCGACTCGCTGGCTACTTCAAAATCTGACGTCCACTGCTGTACACACATATTTTGACAGCAGATTTGTCCATAGCTATTACAAAATCTGTGTGTAGACGTGAAATTTTGAAATTACCAGTGATTCGCTGCGTGTGTTTCTAGCATAAGATCAGCATGTGCTATAAATGGCAAGAAGTTTGACCCAACACTGACGCGAGGAGGTCATATTTTAATATAAAGAGTCAATGTAGTCATGTACTTAATGCAAGGAGTAATAGTGTTCTGTGACTTAAAGGGTACTTACATATTTACCTGTCACTATGTAAACTGCTTTCCTATATCTCATGTTCGTTAACAGTTCTTTGAGAGTCGTTTTGTTTTCCATACTTTCTCTTACATGAGCTCGCATTATCCTCATCTGATCATCTATCACCTGAAATATTAGTCGTGAATGAGGTTGAAAAGTAAACTTAGGTAAATGTAGTTTTCGTGAGCCTTGTGTGGCCTTCAACAGATGTTGATTCCGGTTAACCTCTCATACTGATAGCGTGTCACAAAAACTGAATGATCATGCCATAATATTAAAAAGATTAAGTAGTCAAATGAATTGTTAAATCTTCCTAATCTGGTGATAGCTGATTATACAGAGTGCGCAGATTTTATTCTTCTGTAAATGATATGTCGCAGGCGATTTGTATGATTCCGCTTTTTACAAACGGCGTCGTCCGTTTAAAAACGCTCGCAGTTGTGAAATATGCCGAAGGCAAAATGTATATTGCCTGGTCACTAGGTATATACCTAATATATGCCACAACATTTATTTTGATGGACAATTCAAACACCGTTTACAAAATGCCGCGGCAAATTGAAGTATTTAGTTTTATTTCTCAAGGCTATCGCCGGCCGCTGCCGCGGCACCGCTCGCTCGGCTCGCACGCGGTTGGTCACCGCACGTAGTGACGCAGTAACTAAGCACCCCGAACAAATGTTCGGGGTGCTTAGTTACTGCGTCCAATTCGGATCGCGCGTGGTTAGTCACAGTTCCGACTGAACTTACAATAGCAATCAATGTCGAAATTATAACAATTGAACGAGTTGGCAATTTTCCTTCGGCATATTTCATATCTGCGAGCGTTTTTAAACGGACGACGGTCGTATGTATAATGACGAATCATACAATCTGCCTGCGACATATACATGGCAAGTGCTGTCCATGTTCCCGAAATTACCCTTTTCTTGCGTAGATGGAGGTTGGACATGGACACCATACTACTCAGTAGGTACCTACTCACTCTTTCATCCTGATTGCCCCTAAGCCTCTTAAACTCTTTCTTTGCAGCCTCGACTCTCCCATCTTTCAGATGATAATAAGGAGACTCCGGGATCCACATACACAGTAACACGTAACATATAGGTATGATCATTATTATGCAGTTCAGGGTTGTGTAGGAGACGAAAGGCCCAATGCCGTAGACAGTCAGACTGCCCAAGTTGTTCATGACTTGGACTGTCATCCCTAACGCGCCTCGGATCTCCTTGTCGGCTATTTCTGTTATGTAAATCATGGTTACCTGAAAGAAAGAGATGGTAATTATAACCTGAAGATAGAGTAGGTACAATTACACGGCATTATCTTCTGAGGGTCGCATTTCAAGTGTTGTTTTTCTATTTTGAATCATAACGAATCTAATAAAGGAGCGGCTGAGAACCGAACTGCACCAGGGCTGACAGCAAAGAAGAAAAAAAATAGTACAAAATAATCTCACCACAGCTATGATACCCGTCGCTAGCCCCATCAGAAACCTGGCCACATACATCAGTTCAGGTAAGCTCGTATTCAGAAGGATGACCTGGAAAATATGATCATGATAAGACATTAGGTACCTACCTATATAAATTAAATTGCTTACTTTGCTGGCGTGGTTGTTAGGCCTACTGTAGGTATGTTACCATTTAATTCATTGCAATAAAGAGGAACTAATACTACTTATGGGTAATTAAAAAAATAAATAATAGGGAAAAAATCTGATTTTAATCAAAATACTTAAATAACGTATTATTTCATTAAAATTTGTAAGACACAAAATTTGAGGGTAGGTAGTTGTTACCTAGAGCTAGGTATTTTGATCTAAATTCAGTTTCAAAAAATAAATTCTACTCTTTTCTTTCAAATGAATTATTTAAAAAAATAGTAGGGGAGAGCGGGGTACAGTGGACCGTGGGGCACAGTGGATCTACTTATATAACTCCTTGTCTATTTGTTACACACACGCCGCACACCGATGAAACAGACATTCTGATAGTTCCCCTCCCGACCACCAGTGCCCTTGACACTCTTGCTGTGGAAACACGTGTAGCCGCCATTTCACCGCCCGTAAGTACTAAATCTATTTTTTTACCGGTATTCATTGAATGTTCTACACTAAAAACTATTTGATATTGTGTTAATATGATTCGATTTCCTAAATAATGGTTTATTAAGCTCTCAAAATAAAGCGGTGCGCTTGTCGTTTAGGTTAAGCTAATCGTAAAAATGTGATTCATTTTCAAATATGGCTTGTCGAGGAACAGTGGACTGTTTCACTCTGGGGTATAGTGGACCAAGGCCCACTGTGCCCCATACTGATATTTCATACTTACCTAACTTAATTTGGTAATTGTTTCAGACTAACAACATGGTCCGGAACCGCACATGAACAACTAATATTGGTCTCGTGAGTCGGGAACAGATGAAGGATGCGATCGATCTCATTTTGGAAAGAAATAAAATTAGGAAAGTTGCTGCACTAAAAACATTCCGTATACAACTTTGCAAAGATATTATAAGGTTTTTGTTTTTTTGTAAGTTTTGAGGATTTTGCGATAAGATTAAGGTAATTTTTATTAAAAGTTTTGATTAAACAAATTAATCTTTTTTTCATATTTATATTGAAACAGTTCACTGTACCCCATTAAAAAAAGCATGGTAATTCCATGTGTTGATTCACTGTACCCCACTACGATCCACAGTACCCCATATGACGATCCAGTGTAACCCAGATGTGGGGTACAGTGGATCATATTTCCCAACTTTAAAAAAAAACGTTTACTTCCAGCAAAGAATTGATGTTATTGCTAAAGTTGAAATAGATTTAGGAAGCCAACATCCCGTTATATCAAATAAAGCCGTATTTTTTTTTAATTTATTGTTTATTTACTAATTTGAACCGCTTATAAAAAAAGTGATCCACTGTACCCCTCTCTCCCCAACTTAAGTATAATAATTTGCGGTAAGTACCTACAACATGACGCAAAGAAAAAAAGAACAAGTTGGGTGGAAATCATTCGAAATGTGGGTTTAATTTACTATAGAGTTTTGCTAGTCATTTACATAAAGGAGCTCCAATCTCGGTAGCTAGCAGTTGCTGATAACCACCATACTAAGTAGTCTGTGTAACCAGTAACCACCCTTTCAATAGCAGTGACAACGTGGAGGCGGGTTAGTTATTGCAATTTAAACCTTATTATTAACGAAAGGCTTCAAGACACGACTTTGTGAAATACCTACTTTAACTATACCTATCTTAGTCATAGATAGAACGTACCTACCGCACCTAAGAGCGCCGGCACGGCTGAGCCAAAGAACGTGCGACGACGTCCAGCCTTCTCGTTCAACACCTGTCCGAAGTAGCACCCGAGGAGCGCCCCTGCTGAGTGCAGGGACACGACCCACGATGTCTGCGTCTGTTCGTATAATATACAGATACTTAACCCCCGTTTTCACAGTAACAAAAGTTACACAAATATAAAATAAGGAAAAAATAAGCAATATTCAAGGAAAACAATTAATGTTGTGCTAGATTCCGACTCACTAAAGTCCACAGAACAGACTTTATCTGTTCTGTGCTAAAGCTAAAGTCCCATGGCAATAAGTGGAACTAATTAAGTACCTAATAAAATATATCTAAGTAGTTAGCATCATTCCTTCGCTGACTGTAATACTTCTTTCGTGAGACACGACTTTAGTTTTGTTTCACATGAATAGGTACTTACGGGCTTTTAGTTGCAACAGTCAGTCAATAGGTTCTCAACCTAAGGTGCGGAAAAATAATCTCCCAAGACCACCGGCGCGGCATCGTCAATCACTACGAATAATAGAAGTTCCTACTATGATTTCTCAAGAGATCCGTAACTATTTTATTACATGACTGCCCAAAAAGGAGTGTAATGTTTTCAGGGTTGATGTATGTTTGTATGTGAGATTCTTTATTCCACCTTAACTTATAAATGCCTAAACAGATTTGGATGTATGGGGTATCGTTAGAATCCTTACATCATCCCGAGTGACACTGGCTATATTTTTTTTTTGTAAAAATTTAATATGGCGGCAGTATGGCTCAATTTTGAAATGTGAAAAAAATATTTTTTCTTCTTTTATTACAATATGGGTATCAAATTGAAGGCCTTTCAGCACATTCCAAAAAATTAAAATATTTTACTTTTTAGTTCGTTTTTGGCAGGGCAGTCGTGTTTTTAATTAGGGTTCCCTACCTCAAAGGGAAAAAACGGAACCCTTATACGATCCCTCGTGTGTCTGTCTGTCCGTCTGTCTGTCTGTGTCTGTCTGTCTGTCTGACTGACTGTCCGTCTGTCACAGCCAATTTGCTCCGAATCTAATGGACCGATTAAGTTGAAATTTGGTACACATATGAATTTCTGTGACCCAAACACGGACGGGTAAAGTAAATAAATGAATTTTGAATATAGAGGTCACTTTTGGGGGACAAATAAGAAAATTAAAAAAAAAAGTTTTGCAAACTACACCATGTGGCATGTCAAATGAAAGGGCTTACTATGAGGGTCTCAAATATATATTTTTCTATAATTTTAAAATAAATTGTTTTAAAGTTATTTAAGAAAATAGACGAAAATTGTCCATTCCCCCCCCCCCTTATCTCCGAAACTACTGAGCCTAAAATTTTGAAAAAAAAAAACAGAAAATGGATCTTTACTAGATTACAGGAAAACCTATAATAAGTCTGTGGTCTTAAAATAACATGGTAAATCTATCATATTGTGAGTACAAACTTACGTTTACAGTTGGAATGTATGGGAGAACATGTTTTTCAACTACAATGTTAAGTTTGTTCTTAAGATAAATTCATCCCAACTACGGAACCCTTCATTGTGCGTGGTCCGACACGCACTGGGCCGGTTTTTTTATTATCTTTCATCTCTCAAGTGTGATCCCTACCTCAACCTTCATTAGGATCCTTCGATCAATAATAGCACTAACAGTACTATTATTGATCGAAGTTAGGATCGCACGAGTTGACATGACACGAAAAAACAAAGAGCGCGTAGGTAACCTACATGGATGAAAAAGTAAGTACTTATGTCAATTTAACTTCGATAACGCATAAGTAGGTATTTCAGTACCTATCGTGTATTATGTTATTGGGTACATTAACCTTCACTATAAATATTTAAGTAGGTAAGTACTTATATTTAATTGAGTGTTAAAAGGTACCTACCTACTAAATCGTCGAATTAAATGTTTGTCAATGAATGATTTTATAAAATCTAATCTTTCCCCCTGAATGACCCTCTGACTTTTTTTTTGTACCAACTGATTAATAAAGTGATGTTCAACTACTGCTGATAGATTATTATTAAAGTATGTTTTCATTTCTACGAAGTATTCAACAACGGAAAACCATTGATTGTCGTCCTACTCTAACCATTGTTTATTTTCTGACATAAAACTGTGCTGCAATGAGACGAAATTGGCATTGAAACACAGCGCTACGACATTATATTACTTACTATGCCACTGTTTATCTTGTTAAAAGAGTTCGATTGCTAATAATTACTTACATCACTGATAACAACGTTCGCTTCACCATTTTTGAACTTTGGAATTGCCGGCGACGACCATGCCAGAGTTGCACCAGTGAAAGTAAACGCGAACGCAGCTGAAGTTTAAAAAAACATTTTAGAACACTTATTTTATTTCAAAATTTCGCGCTATAAAATGTTGTTTACTCACCGCTTACACCCGCCAAAGATTGCAATTTTCTGTCTGGTTTCTCGGTCATTTCGTATTTTTTTTTTATAAATCTTGTTGAGCTTTCTATTAATTAGTTATTTCTAAATGCTGTTATTATGAAACAAGTAAAACAATTTCTTATCTGAATTAAATACGAAGCACTACAACGGCCGCCTATCTCCAATTCTCCACAATCAACTGTCAGGGTTGCGCCGACGACGGACGGACGACGCGTAGGTACGGTAGTAAATATGACATGAGTGTCAGCGAGTAGGCGGGAATGATGTTTAGCTGTAGCCGAGATAGAAATACTGAATCACAAACAACGTAGAATATCTAAACGCGCTCTATCTAGCACTATTATAACTTTAGAGTCAGAGGGAAAGCAGAAAACTCATCATCGTATCTAAATTAACCCGTCAAAATGAGGTGAGTGTTTATTTCGGCAACAGATTTTTCAGAAATATTAGGTCTTTACCTATGAAATTGCCGTTCTGCAGTACTGGCCATTTCAAATCAAAATAATTTTTGTTTGGCTAAGAATTCTAATTTCAAATTAATTTTATTTTAAACATGGATTTTTTTTTCCAAAAGTAGTCATTTGTTTATTGATTAGTGTTACATTTTCATCGCATTTCAATCTTTTTCGTCATCATGGATACGTTAAAAATTATGGAATATGAGTACCGTCGTGGCAGCAACGCGGCACAAGTGGCACGCAACATCAACGACGTTTACGGAGCTAACACTACAAACCAACGCACCACTTGTTATTGGTTTGCTCGCTTCCGTTCTGGAAATTTTGACCTGAAAAATGAACCTCGTGGTCGTCCGAAGACTTTGGTCGACAATGACGAATTAAAGGCGATTGTGGAAGCTGATGATACACAATCTACGGCTGAATTAGCAGCAGCTTTCGACGTTAGCGTCAAAACAATATTGGTCCATTTGCGTCAAATTGGCAAGGTAAAAAAGCTTGACAAATGGGTGCCCCACGAACCCAATGATCGCCAGCGGGAAGTACGCGTCGAGACGTGCCTTGTACTACTCAACAGACACACAAATGAAGGAATTTTGAACCGCATTGTTACCTGCGATGAAAAATGGATTCTGTTTGATAACCGCAAGCGCTCAGCAAGTTGGTTGGATCCTGGTTCAGCACCTAAACAATGCCCTAAACGAAAACTTACCCCTAGAAAAGTGATGGTCACTGTTTGGTGGTCTAGCGCCGGTGTGATTCATCACAGCTTCTTACCAAAGGGGGTGAGCATTACTTCAGATGTGTACTGTGAAGAACTGAACACAATGATGGAGAAGCTGGCACATCTCCAACCAGCATTAGTCAATCGCTCGTCTCCGCTGCTCCTGCACGACAACGCGCGACCTCATACTGCACAGCAGACGGTCTCCAAGTTGCAAGAACTGGGGTTGGAAGCTCTCCGTCATCCGCCCTACTAACCAGACCTTGCGCCTACAGACTACTTACTACTTTTTCCAGAATTTGGATAATTTCTTGCCGGGAAAAAAATTCAATACCCGAGAGGCAGTACAAAATGCCTTTGAAGAATTTGTTGCCTCCCGTCCAGCTGATTTCTTTAAGAAGGGCATCAATAAACTGCCACTGCGTTGGCAAAGATGCATTGATTGCATGGGTGATTACTTCGATTAATACAAATAAAAAATGCATGAAAAAAATTCGTTTAAATTTTTTCATACAAAACGGCAATTTCATAAGTAAAGACCTATTATAATAAATCTGTGGTCTACTCCCATATTCTGTCAAATTAGTGTTTCTGATTACTTACGCCCACAGAACTATAACTAAAGCCAACTAAACTATGCTTTAGTTACAGTTCTGTGCTTACGCCATACTTACTTTACTTTCGCGATTGTACAGACGCCAACCCAGCAGGTCATGCCACCCGAAACTGTCAAATTTTCCCAATCAACCTTGAACCTAAAGAAACTTGACAACTGTGTATCGGAGTCAGCCAGCTCGCTGTACCTACAGGCACACATTTCACAAGACATGCTGTATTTTTACCTTTTATATAACCTTACCATGTTCTATGTTAAGGATTTGGTTTCCGCACTTAGTCCTTCATGTGGACCATTGTGCGTGGGCCATGGCGGCCGTCGGGGGTTTATTCCAACCAGCCCACCTCCCTCCAGAAGTTAATCAAATCTCCGGGCTTGTTAAGAACATCTGTGAAAGATCGGGATATTCCGAGAATTTCTGTTCTAATCTGGGTGACGCCTGTGCATTCAAAAAGCACATGCGCAATGGTTTCCTCAGCCTCCATGCAGGCCCTGCACAGAGGACTGTCCGTTATTTTTATTGTGTGGAAGTGTTTGTTTAATGAGCACTGTTATGTGATGGTCCCCGTCACCAGGCGCAGCCCGTTCCTGTCCAGACGTAATAATCGCCTGGTAAGCGTACCATCCAGGGACGGGATGGCCTCCCTGGACTGCCTGCAACCTAATGTCGAGGACCACCAACTCTCCGCTTGTGTATGGGTGAACTCCTGTAGCCACCTGCGTAACTGGTTGAAGGAAATGGGTACGATTGGCTCAGATCCACCGACAAACGTGCTGGATGCTCTCCTAGCAAGTTCGTCCGCTGCGTCGTTACCAAGTGATCCGCTATGTCGTTTTATCCATTGCAGTGTCACTGTGTTGCGGTTAGCTACCGCTACTCGTTCGAGTGCATCGTGACATTCTAGTATTAATCTCGAGGTAAAGTATTTTTTCTGTAGGGATTGGAGCACTGAGGCACTGTCTGAGAGTATTCGTATATAGGTATCCGTAACTCTCCTGGCTTCTATGGCATAACATGCTTGTATGATGCCCACACACTCCGCCTGGTAGACAGTGTTGAATACTCCAAGCGGACTGGATATGTTAATGTTAAGGTCGTATGAGAAGACTCCTACCCCGGTTCCGGAGTCGGTCTTTGATCCATCGGTGTATACTCTCAACTCGGGCCTGAGTAATCACACCGTTCTTCCGTGAGAATTATGTTATAATGTTTCTGAAAGCAGTGTTGTTTCGGGGCTTTATCGCATGGTGATGCCATCATTGGCTGTCGCCTGATCGCATCCTCTTTTATGCGTATGTGCTTAACTCTAGAGTCCTTGCTCAGTGTTCCTGCTAAACTGAGTCTAAAGGCGGCTAGGGTCACCTCTTCACGCACGATGAGGTGTAGTGGCGGCAGTCCAAGCATTGCCTGTAGGGCAGCAGTGGGTGTAGTTCTCATGCAGCCAGTTATTGCTACACAAGTGAACCGTTGCAGTTTCTCAAGATCCTTTCGGGCTGTACTCAGGTCTGTCCTGGGCCACCAGACCAGTGAGCCGTATGTGATAATTGGTCGGATTACTGTGGTGTATAGCCAGTAGGTGACCTTGGGGCTAATCCCCCAATTCCTGCCGAGCAGTCGCTTGCACTGCCACAGGGATATACTGGCTTTTGTGATGATGTAGTTGGTATGTTTCGCCCAATTCAGCTGTTTGTCCAAAAAGATGCCCAGGTATTTGGTTTCAGTTGATAGGCTTAGGGTAGTTCCAGAGAAACGCGGTAATTGTAATGTTCCTCTTTTTTTGTAAAGAGAATCAGCTCGGTTTTTGTAGGGTTCACCGATAGTTGGTGTTTGTTGCACCAGTCTTCTACTATTTTCAAAGCTTGGCGCATGAGGTTACATAGGGTATTTTCATGGGTGCCATTTATTACTATGGTTATGTCGTCAGCATAGCCCACAGTGAAGTATCCTTTGTCATTGAAGGTTTTGATGAGGCTGTCTACGACCAGGTTCCATAGTAGCGGAGAGAGGACGCCACCTTGCGGGCAGCCCTTTGCCACGATGGCCCTTGTAGTGTCGTTCACCGTCACTTGCACAGCTCTCATTTTGAGCATGTTGGTGATCCAGCCTCTCAGTGTTGAATCTATGCCATGTCTGTCGAGTGCTAACCATACCATATTACGAATACGTTATCATATTACGAATGGTTGACTTATGTGTGAATGTGTGCGTGGCCTGTAGGTACAGCGAGCTGGCTGACTCCGGTAGACACCGTTTTTTGCTAGCGAGAATCTATCCGCCTTTTTTTATACGTCTATGTCTGCCACATAGATAAATAGACCTTGTAGTTTTATGACGTGCAAGTGAAACACAGTGACGAACCGGTAGCGTTTGGATTTTAGCAGTCGCAGCCAGACGCCACCGACTGCTGCGACCCACTGGCGCTGCCCTGCCGCGCGACAAAGAGCATTTGGATAGCGGCGGCCGCGACGAGAATCACATGCAGTAGGTTGGCAGGAGCCGAGACCCCAGCTGCACCCTAGGCAGGCGGGAATTTGGGGTCACGGGCGCTCCGAGTGCGCAGTGGGGACTCTGTCCGCCCATTAAGTGACCTCAGGGAAGTCGGCGCACAGTGGTCACATCCTGCTTTGCACAGTTAGGTTTCGGGGAAACCCCTTTACAGTCTCCCCAGAGACGTGCCCGAACAGGCGTTGCACAGAGGTGGTTTCGGATCGGTCTTTTGAGAGGTAACGGTGCCCCTTCCATGTGCAGATGTTGACCACCACCGGTAAAAATCCCACACTCCCTGGTGTTAACCCCAAAGCCCGGGCGCCTTTTGAAGGTCCCCCCCGAAAACAAAAAAAAGGTTGGCAGGTGTTACTTTGAGCGGTAGTGTGTGTGTCTGCATCGGAAAGTTCTGCATACAAATCCCTATAGAGCGGTACGCGGTACGACGCGACCACGGTCGTGGCTGCAGGGCGGCGGGTGACTGTCGGAATCCGAATGATACCTTTAGTGTGATAAAGCAATTAAGAGGTCTGCTATACATTTTATTAATTTAGGGAATTAAATAGGCTAGACAGTCATGAGCGCAAGCCGAGCCGCATCCGTGTCTGCTCAATTTGTAGGGACCAAGACTCGGACGGGACACGGACGCAGCACGGTGTATCATGAACTGCTCCAAAATGTTCGTGAAGTTTGGCACGGCTCGCGCCTGGCACGGTCTAGCATAAGAGATGCTTTGCACTAGACCGTGTCACTGGCGCGAGCCGTGTCGGCTGCTCAATTTGTAGGGACCAAGACTCGGACGCTGCACGGTGAATCATGAACCGTTTCAAAATGTTCGTGAAGTATCGCTGGTGCTTGTCAGCTGTCAATCTGTTGACAGTTGTCAAGGAAACGCGCTCTCACTTCAAACAATATGTAGTACGGGAGGTGGCGTTAGTTTGAAAAAGTAATTTTATACCAGCTGAAAATAGGTCCTTGAGCATTCTAGTGATGTGCCGGACTCTGTAGCGTTTATCGGTTTTGAGATATAGATACTGTACCAATGTGCCCCGTGAATCAATGTGCCCCCCCTCCCCCTACCAAATACCAAAAATAGTTACCTATTCCTTAGTGCATAATTATGAGATCTGAGGGTCAGCTGCTCCAATAGTGGGGGAGTGCAAAGTTGGAACATGTCAAAGTTGTAAAAAAAACCTTATGAAAAAAGTAATTTCATATTTGGGATCATCTTCAACCAAAAACAAATAGTCAGCTGGATGGAAGTGGGGGGAATTAATTTGTCAGTCGCGTAAATGAAATTGATTGTTGCGATGACAAATCAGGGCTAAATTCGATACTATGGGTTAAAGCGGTAAAAGGAACCATGACCTCAATTTTGAAGAAAAATAAAACCACATTTGTTGTTTTTTAAAAAATCTTCTGCCTGAACCGGAAATTAAACCCTGTTCCTCTTATAAAAAAATACCCTGTATATAACTGAGTGATAATGTTGCTGACAAGGATCAAATACCTACTGCAAAGGAATACTTTGTGTAAAATCAGAGTCGGTTTTTTGTAATTCGTCGGCTCCGTACCCAAAGGGTAGGTACCAAATGGAACCCTATTACTAAGCCTCCACTGTCCGTCCGTCTGACTGTCACAGGGCTGTATCTCATGAACCGTAATAGATAAACAGTCGAAATTTCCACAGATTCTGTATTTCTATTACGGCTTTAACAACAAATAATAAAAATAAAGTAAAAGTTGTAAATTTTAGACCATTTTTAACCGACTTCAAAAAGGAGGAGGTTATCAATTCGTCGGAATCTTTTTTTTTTTTTTTTATTTTTTTTTTTTATGTATGTTCCCCGATTACTCGAAGATGGCTGGACCGATTTGGATTATTTTTTTTTTGTTTGAAAGGGTATACTTCCCAGGTGGTCCCATGATCATCAAGTCAGGATCTGATGATGGGATCCTGGAGAAATAGAGAGAACTCTTCCAATTTTATAGGCACACTTGAAGCGATTTGGATAGTTTTTGGAAGAGTACTTTCTTGGAGTGGTTCCATTTCAATTTGGTGAAGATCTGATGAAGAACTTCTGAGATAGGCAACGGAACTCCTCAATAAATGATAGCAAATGGACTGGGATTGCTGAAATCTCATGTCTGTTTGTTGTTCACACCAGTTCATAACATAACATCACGCCAGTAAGCTGTGAAGGGGTAAGCACATGTGAACCACTAAAAAGTGAAAAATAAAAACTTTTTTACAAAAAAATACAACCGACTTCCAAAAACAACACTACAAAGTGCAAAATAACTTTAATTTCGGAAGTCGGTGGCAAAAACGAAAATACATTTAATCAGACACCGACTTCCAAAATTAAAGTTATTTTGCACTTTGTAGTGTTGTTTTTGGAAGTCGGTTGTATTTTTTTGTAAAAAAGTTTTTTGTATGTACAGACGGCTACACATCAAGCTACACATTTCCAGTTTACACTGACCTCTCATTGTAAGGAAATCCTATACAATGCGAGATCTGCTTATACTGGAAATTTATAGCTTGATCTGGTGCGAGCTCTAGCTCGCACGCACGGCTGCAGATCAAGCTATAAATCAATCAAGCAATCTAGCGATTTCATGAAATCATGAGGTTTAAGGTCAATTCAAACTTATGGAGTTGTATTGTTGATTCTAATGATTATAATTCTGTAAAGCCATGTTAGTTACGGCCGCGAATCATATTTTAATCAACATACAATCTGATACTGACCTGCAAACAGCAAAAAACGTAAAGTTGAATTTCGCGGGCTACATTAGCGCATTCCCCTTAAGTATCCGATGGGTGATTTTGTGCAATTGCAAAAATAACTTTGTAATTCACAGTATCATGATGCAATATAAAGCTATCTTTGCAATAGTTAAATTTAAGATTGAAAACATTGTTGTTTTTTTTTTTTCAATATTAGTAGGTACTTAAGTGTTAAATATTGTACGATGGCACGGAACCCTACGCGTGCGAGTCTGACTCGCACTTGGCCGGTTTTTATGTTTCCTAAATTACAAAAAATAAAAAATATCCATTTCCTTTGATTTGTCACATTACATTTTTGTTCACAGCATTTGATTCATACTAGCTATCACTAACAAATAATGCAATAAAAAAGGGTGGTTTTTATAAAAAAAAAAAAACGGGTTCGATCCTGGCTGTGGCAGAAGCTTTTTCAAAAAACCAAAAATGCTGTTTTATTTTGCTTCAAAAATTGAGATTATGGTTCCTTTGAACACTCGCCCTATTACTCATAGTTCCAAATTTTGCCTGTGCCATTGCAACAATTATGTTCATTTACGCGACTGACTTCGTTATTTCCCCACTTCCATGCAGCTGAGTATTTAATTTTGGTTAGATGATCCCGAAATTCGTCACACAAGTTTTGAAGAAGTATGAAATTTTAACAATTTTGACATACCATTACTTTTTTGAGACCGAATTCCCCCACGGGTGCAGCGGCTGACTCTCACTCATTCATGATTAGTGAAACGCCTCAAATGTCACGCGCACAACTGCTAGAATTAAAATTTATTTGGTATAAAATAGGTCACAAAAATTGAGCAGTAGCTCCCCTACTAATATGTTGTTTGACAGGTAAACAGCACCAACAACAATGTGACTCCTAGCAGGATAAATAATAATTGGCAGTGTAACTCCCCATTTGTCCACCATTGTTTAATTTGAAACAAACACATCAATTATTAAAAAAGCACAAAAAACAAAAACATAAACTTATACACTATAATTACATCAATAATTATTAACAAATACATTTATTTTGGTTCATAATCTTCTGGCATTTTTTCTATGACATTTTTTATTTGCATAGCAACTATAGGATTATCTGTACTTATATCTGAAATCTTATATGGCTGCAATAGAGTAACATTTCCTATTACTATTTTATCATCCAATTCTATTACTGGCAGCAAGTTTGTTTTGAACCATGAAATTAGTTTTGTTTTCCTTTTGAATATGTCTTCTTTTGACTCCGTTTGAGTTTCTTTCTTTTGCGGTGGTAAAATATTCACAGGTCTTTCTTCAATTGAAATGTCAACTATTGTGTGACCAGGAATAATTACTGTTTTATAAGCATCTCCTTGAGGTACTGACAGGATAATACTGTAACAGAGAAAACTCAAAAAATAATATACAGAATCTGAAATACAAAAATGAAACTCAGGAAAACCAATTGCAGCATGTTATACAGCATATTTATTTATTTTTTTTATCAAAAAAGGTTATAAGCCAAAGACAAAATATATAATCAAAGAATCCCTCCTCTAACATAGGTCTGAAATTCTAAATAATTTGCAAAGCTAAACTACAGAACTGTAATTAGTAATTTGAAAGTTTTGGCAGGTGGCTTTAGCTTTGTACCTGTCTGTGGGTATAAAGCCAAAGCCACCAGCAATTAACATGACTTTCTGTAGAAGGACATGTACTTAATTTCGCCCTGGAAATCTATACCTAATGTTATGTCTGTAAGCTCGTACAGGTTATCCAAACAGGTAAACTTAATTAATTAATAAATAATGTTAATTTACCTGATAGTAACTGGGTCTACAGAGTGCATAAACCCAACATAGGAACAATTCTTAATAAGGTCGACTTTTACATAATTATGATTATTAACAGTTTCTAATACGGTTGCCAAGCTATTTTTCATGTGTGCTACGGTAAACTTATTATTTTCGGCTTCGCTCATTTTTAATTTCTTTCGTTGCTATATTACAAAGACAATTGGAGAGCAAATTATTATTATGCTTGTTACAACTTCCAGAACAAAAACAAACTTCTGCTGAACAAATTGTGAACTTATGGATTTTTTGACAAAATATAAATTATAGTATAATATTATTACAAAAAAGTTGAAAAAAAAGAATGAAGAAAATAGAAATGTTGTTGTGGTGTGGATTCTGGACTGTCAGTGTCAGTGTCAGGAGCAGTTATGTCCGGGCTACACCAACGGGAAACGCTGTTGAATATCGCGATCTAAACTTGATATTAGCTAAAAATGTACAAACCGTGCGAAGCCAAAAAAAAAAAAGAATATCGCGATAATGGACGTAGGCATTCATGAAAAACTAAGCTAAACCCTAAACCACTGAACGGATTTCGGACTGAATAATCCTAAAGGGAATAAGTTTATGATCGCCGATTGTGTACAGACACCGTTACAGTATGGAAACATAGGTTTCTTTATTGTATGTGACAACATCACGACAATCACCATCCTGACCATAGATATTTAGGTTTTTATAATCATAAATGACAGAGGAGGCCTAAAGTTCGTGTTTTCTGTTCCCCCCTGTTCCCTTCGACGGAATTCTGACTGACATTTCAGAAGTGTTGCCAACGGTTGCCAATAATAAAACGGTAAGGGAAAGCGCTAAGGTAGCCCGCGAAATTCAAATTTTCTTATGATTTTTGCAATTTGCAGCTCATTGTCTGGGTGTACACTACACCCAGACAATGAGCACCAAAAATACTCTAAAAACTCTTATGTTCTGTACGCGGTGTGAGAACTCGCATTGTCGTGATGGAGGATGATGCGGCGGTTGCAGTTGTCTTTACGGAGTTCAGAAACGACCTGTGGCAAACAAATGCTAGCATACCATTCTGCATTAACCGTTCTTTGTCCCTCAAGAGAAATAATCGCAACATGGCCGGTTTTGGAGACAAACGTGGGCACCATTTTTTTTGCAACACTCCGTGAACGAACAATTTTTGTTAGCTTTAACTCATTTTCGAACACCCAAACTCGTGACTGGTTTTTTGTTTCGGGTTTGTACGCGTATATCCAGGATTCGTCACCCGATACAATGTTGTATACAGCATTTGAGGATCCTGCGTGGAATCTTTCGAGAGTTCTGACGCACCAAGTAACGCGAGCCGCTTTTTGCTCTTCACAGAGCGAATGCGGTATCCATCGGGAAAATAACTTTTTTACACCTAATTGTTCATGCAAGATTATTTGTATTTGACTCGTGCCAATGTCTAAAGTTGCCTGAATTTCGCGGTATGTCACATGTCGATCTTCCTCAATCAGCTTACGTATCAATGTTTTCTTGGGTGATTGCAGTTTTTGGACGACCTTGACGGGATCATCACTGAGCTTGACTCGTCCACGTTGAAATTCAGCAAACCAGCGATAAATTGTGGTTTTGGATGGGGCTTCATCACCAAATGCAGAAATCATCCGGTCAACACACTGTTTTTGTGTTAAACCACTTCGAAAGTCATAATAAATCATCGCTCTTGAATTTTTCAGGTCAATTCCATTTTCTCAACGACTAAACAAGTTTGACAAAACCTTGTGACAAGACCGAGAATCTTTTTTTAAATAAATAAATGGTATTCGATTTTTAAAACCAAGGAGTTTTCAATTAAAAAGATTTTAATATGACAGGAACAATGGAAATATTCCATTCCCGATACTTTTAGTGCAGCCCTCGTATAACCTATGTATATATTACTTGTATACAGTCTATTTATAATTAAGAATAAATAATAAAGAATAAATTGCGTGGTCAGAGATTTTCATCACCTGAAGAAGCTATGGACGCCTACAAAACGGCCATTTTGTAGACCCCAACTTCCGAATGGAATGGTTGCTTCAATGATTGGTTCCATCGTATGGAAAAATATGTCAAATTTCGCGGAGAATACTTCGAAAAGCAATAAATACTTTTTTAAATAGTAATATTGTGTCACTTCCTTGATTCCCGAAATTTTCAGTGCCGCCCTCGTAAGCAATAATACACATACATACCTACTTACTATAAAATATACCTATACTATATATACCAATTATCGTAACTTCAATAATTTGATAATAAAAAATCTGATTACCATTTTAAAATTATCAGTAAGTAAATTTTTAAGTTATAGTTTTTCTAATTGAAACCTTAAATTCAAGAAAGATTTTTTTTTAATTTCGCTTAAGGTGAAAGCGCCAGGGTAGCCCGCGAAATTCAAATTTTCTTGCGTTTTATGCAATTTGCTGGTCCGTGTCAGGTTGTATCTTGACCAAAATATGATACGCGGCAATAATATTACATTTGAATTTGAATTTGAGATGTATTGATGATTTTTAACCGACTTCAAAAAAAGGAGGTTTCTCAATTCGACCGTATATATATAAATATATTTTTTATGTGTGTTCGCGGATAACTTCGTCATTTATGAACCTATTTTGATGATTCTTTTTTTGTTGGAAAGGAGATGTCCCAAGGGTGGTACCATGATAAGGAAACCAGGATCTAATGATGACATCCCAGAGAAATCGAGGGGAACCTTCAAATTTTATAGGCACTCCTGCAGCGATTATAGCGGTATTTTTTATAGTAACTTGTGCATTTGCTCCCGGAAAGCATCATTTGGTGAAGTGGAACTGGAACTACTCAATAATACGTATTTCACGGGTCGGGTATTTGTCGGGTTTCGCGATTCGATTATGGCTAAGCAATTTATGCACGTCACAATGCATATGTTGAAGTGGAGCTGATGGTGACTTCACCATCAGTTCCAGTTCTCCTGGTTCCTTTCTGGGAGAAGTTGTCAACAATTAACGTCCTAGTTGTATCGGGAAAAGCAATATTTTGAAAAAGGTGATGAGCAGTTGACATTAGGCTATTGTAACTTAGATAAATTTCAGACTGACCCACTAAAAAGTGAAAAATAAAAATCTTTTTTACAAAAAAAAACAACCGACTTCCAAAAAAATACTATAAAGTGAAAAATAACTTTAATCCGAAATTAAAGTTATTTTTCACTTTGTAGTATGGTTTTGGAAGTCGGTTGTTTTTTTTTTTTTGTAAAAAAGTTTTTTATCATGGTTAAAATTATATAAATACCTACATATGTTTTATTGCCACGTATCATATTTTGATCAAGATGCAACCTGACACGGACCTGCGAATTGTAAAAAACCCAAAAAAAATTGAATTTCGCGGGCTACCACAGCGCTTCCCCCTTAAGGCGAAAGCTCCAGGTATCCCGCGAAATTCAAATTTTCTTACGTTTTTTGCAATTTGCAGTATCAGGTTGATCAATGGTCGATGGTTCGTTGATTTGAATATGATTCGCTACCAACAAATTAATATTTATATACCTAATATATTCATTAAAATTTTAAATTAAACAATTTCTGCAATGACCAAGCTTGGATCTGTGCAGATATAGAAAAACTGGGCCGCGTGACAGACTACACTTTTGTGAGCGAAGCCCACGGGTATAGAAAGTCACTAAGTATATCACTGTGTTGTGTCTTTTTCAGCTTTATAACAGTTTATAAATGAAGGAATCATGGAAGACATACATCTTACATTCCATATATACATACGTCAGATCACTTGCCATTGTACATACACACGGCTACACATCAAGCTATACATTTCCACCTTACACTGACCTCTCATTGTCAGGAAATCCTATACAATGCGAGATCAGCTTATACTGGAACTATATAGCTTCATGTGTAGCCGTGCGTACATGGTATATAAAAGAGGAGGCGAAAGACTCATAGAGGGCATCAAAAAATTCATCCGCATCGCTGTCATCAGGAAAAGTGCCCAAAAGGCTGGCAGCAATGCCACACTGTATTGTGCTGATTCTTTGGCCAAAAAATAGGCCAGCCATAGGTCACGTGAGGAGTCGACCAACCGCTTAGCGATGTCTTGAAAAACCAAGTGGGCACTCGGACCCCATGGCCCTAGTGTTTCAACCCCAAACGGCTCGAAAATATAATAAATATAAATATATATATATTATATAAAATATATAACTCCCATAAATATTTGAATATTTTCGCCGTTTGGGGGTTTTCCGCATCTGCAGCAGCCGCACCAGCACAGCCCACTGTGCTAGGAAGGTGGGATGGCGCAAGGGTATCGACACATGTTGCATCCCAAAGGCCGACCTAACTTCCAAGGCATTATGGTCATTCTGTCAGATATCTTTCCATAGTCGCGTGCCAAGCCGTTGGGTTCTAAAACAGCTGGCACCCCGGCGGCGGTGACAAGAACACGTCGGATGATGTCATTAATGCTAGTGTGCCGTGCTATCTGGCTTGGGCTCTTACTGCAAGATAGGCCATGGTGTCCGAGGCAGTCGACAACTTCATCGCAATGGCAGCGATGTGGAGGGAGCGCAAGGAGCGCCCAGACGCAGACAAGTAGCGAGCCGGAAGGTGAAGTCACCCATCATAGTGCCTATGTTGGGTGACGGTAGTGCTTGAAGCCAGAGGCCCGACTCCAACTCACCCACAGCCAGTAGGCGGGCACGCTCAGCAGTATTGGTGGACGTATTGATAAGATTGTTCCATACCAATCTGCAGAGCGGCTCATCCCACTATCTGTGCGAAGATGGGTTTACGGGCCGATCTGTATCCGGGCAAGCCGCTTTCCAGGCGTTCACTGCATCGGTCAAGCACGGCACTTCAGAGTCAACAGGCTGGGGGCTAAAATTTTCCCGGTCAACTTTTCAGTGCTGTGGACAGAGGAAAAGAAGGACAGTAAGCTAATACTTTTAATTTTGCTGAACTCTCTAAATTCATATAAGACCAATCGTAGCGGTCAAACATCCCCCCAGCCCAGACACAAACCATCTATAATTATCACGCTCGCGCTCATAGTAACAGCGGCCTTTTTTAAATTGTGACTGGGGATGTTTGGCAGCTACGATTGATCTGGCTGCTTACAAATAGTTCCCCGAGTATCATTACATAAAAATTAAGACTCAAACTATAAGTAAGATATCATCATTGTTTGCGAGCTTTAAAGCGTCTGGCGGAAAAAACCGCAGATGGGAAGTGTCTGGCAGTAATGACTATTAATTAGCGTTTTTAGTATTTTTCGAGTATTTATTGTACACACGGCTACACATTTAACTACACATTTCCAGTATAAGCTGACCTCTTATCTATGACGGAAACCATATACAATGCGAGATCAGCTTTACTGGAAATGTGTAGCTTGATATGTAGCCGTGTGTACTAACATGGATTTTCCTGTAGGGTGCAAAAGTACCTGTTGTTAGTAGCTGTTATTTTAATAATGTTACTTCTATTTATTTCTTCATTTCAAAGTGTCGTAACGTGGGTGTCCCAAAACTCGAAAAGGAGCTATCATAATAGGATTCAAAATAATTCGTATCTTTTATGCCCAGTTTAACACAATACCATCAAACTACAACACTTATTCTACGGATTCTACCCAAACATATCAATATAATAATAGGTCTTTACCTATGAAATTGCCGTTTTGTATGAAAAAATTTAAACGAATTTTTTTCATGCATTTTTTATTTGTATTAATCGAAGTAATCACCCATGCAATCAATGCATCTTTGCCAACGCAGTGGCAGTTTATTGATGCCCTTCTTAAAGAAATCAGCTGGACGGGAGGCAACAAATTCTTCAAAGGCATTTTGTACTGCCTCTCGGGTATTGAATTTTTTTCCCGCCAAGAAGTTATCCAAATTCTGGAAAAAGTAGTAGTCTGTACGCGCAAGGTCTGGTGATGACGGAGAGCTTCCAACCCCAGTTCTTGCAACTTGGAGACCGTCTGCTGTGCAGTATGCGGTCGCGCGTTGTCGTGCAGGAGCAGCGGAGACGAGCGATTGACCAATGCTGGTTGGAGATGTGCCAGCTTCTCCATCATTGTGTTCAGTTCTTCACAGTACACATCTGAAGTAATGCTCACCCCGTTTGGTAAGAAGCTGTGATAAATCACACCGGCGCTAGACCACCAAACAGTGACCATCACTTTTCTAGGGGTAAGTTTTCGTTTAGGGCATTGTTTAGGTGCTGAACCAGGATCCAACCAACTTGCTGAGCGCTTGCGGTTATCAAACAGAATCCATTTTTCATCGCAGGTAACAATGCGGTTCAAAATTCCTTCATTTGTGTGTCTGTTGAGCAGTGCAAGGCACGTCTCGACGCGTACTTCGCGCTGGCGATCATTGAGTTCGTGGGGCACCCATTTGTCAAGCTTTTTTACCTTGCCAATTTGACGCAAATGGACCAATATTATTTTGACGCTAACGTCGAAAGCTGCTGCTAATTCAGCCGGAGATTGTGTATCATCAGCTTCCACAATCGCCTTTAATTCGTCATTGTCGACCAAAGTCTTCGGACGACCGCGAGGTTCATTTTTCAGGTCGAAATTTCCAGAACGGAAGCGAGCACACCAATAACAGGTGGTGCGTTGGTTTGTAGTGTTAGCTCCGTAAACGTCGTTGATGTTGCGTGCCGCTTGTGCCGCGTTGCTGCCACGACGGTACTCATATTCCATAATTACTCGAATTTTTAACGTATCCATGATGACGAAAAAGATTGAAATGCGATGAATATGTAACACTAATCAATAAACAAATGACTACTTTTGGAAAAAAAAATCCATGTTTTTAAAATAAAATTAATTTGAAATTAGAATTCTTAGCCAAACAAAAATTATTTTGATTTGAAATGGCCAGTACTGCAGAACGGCAATTTCATAGGTAAAGACCTAATATATTTTAACGAATTAAATAAGTAAAACACACAATCACTTTAAAATATGTCCCAAGCAAAAATCAACATCACCGTGTCATGAGCTATCGTGATGTGCACCTAGAGTATTATTATGTTCTGTGCGTGCTCGACTCAATAGACAGACTTTGTTTCCGCCACCTCAACCTCACCTCATCTGTTCACGGCAAAAATTTAAAAAATAATTATTTTGTATTTGTCTCGGAGAATGCGTATAGGTGGCAACGGGTGCGCTGACTCGCTGGCTAAATTTGCAACATCCTACCACGTTGATCAAAAGCATCATGTTGTCCATAGTTACGACCTACGGGCTGACACCAAACTTAAAATGCATAACTCGTGGTCGGCAATGTGGCAACTAAGTTCAAAACTTAAGGGGGCGTACTACGCCAGTATCCAACCCGACATCCAGCGGAAACCTTGGTTTTTTAAATGTAACAAATTATCCAAAAGAACTGTTTCATCTTTGTGCAGACTGAGACTCGGTCACTGCTGCAGTCCAGTATTCCTAAATAAGATTCATGATCGTGATAGTTCCTTGTGCGAATGCGGACTTGACGAGGGTACTCTGGACCATATTTTCTTCTCGTGTCCTTCAAACTCACAATCTTTTGAATTTTACCTTAAGCTTCCTACAATTAAAATCTCCCTGCCAACTAGCTTCCATTCCCTCCTAACTAACTTTTCACCTAAACTAATCCAAGTCCTAGCAAAATTTTTAAATGACAATGATTTAAAAATGTAGTCTGGTGGTGGGTGTGTATTGTTGTAATAATAATCATAACTTTGTAAATATTTGTGTTATTTTGTAGTAGAATAATAATTTATGTATAAAACATAACCTAAAAATAAGAAAATTATATCCTAACATAACTAAAACTATTAAAAAACTAAAATATGGCATCGAAAAATTCTTCCGCATCGTTGTCGACTGGTAAAGTACCCAAGAGACTGGCGGCGTTGCCACGTTGTATGGCAATGCTAAGCCTCTGGCCAAGGTAAAAGCCAGCCCTTGGGTCACGGGAAGTGTCAACCAGCCGCTTGGAGATTTCGTTGAATAAACCATGAGCACACGGACCCCATGGCCCAAGGGTTTCAACCCCAAACGGCTCGAAAATATAATTACCGATAAGGTTATTATACTTTCGCCGCTTGAGGTTTTCCGCAGCAGCAGTGCAGCACAGCGCGCCGAGCCAGGAAGATGGGATGGCGCAAGAGTATCGACGCACGTTGCGTCATTTATGTATTACAAAAAAAAAAAAAACTAACATAACTAACAAAACTTGTCTTGTCCTCGCAACTACTAACATTAACAAAATAACAACTACCACAAAGCGAAAAGTTCGATGGCGCATCTCGATGTGCTGCCGTCTCCACATGACGCTGGCAGAATAGTCGACATCGGCTCAGTTGCCAAAAAGGAAAAAAAAAAAATGATGATACGTCATTGGCGTCATCATAGATTATACAGTATAATAATGGTATAGATGTGCCACTCTGCGTCCAAGGACGATACTAATTTCTCCCCACGTCCCAGAGATGGCGTTAAGGAGCATGCTAGCTTCCATACGAATCCGATAGATGGCACTCTTAAGTAGGCTATACTACTTTCGACACAACACAAATCGACACAACTAATAATTAACAAAATATCATTTTGTAGTATATTCATCACATTTATTATTTCTATTTGTAGAATTTAATTAGTATGTTACCTATGTTCTTCTACAGCTGCCATCTAGCGACTAATTTTGTAAATTTTGGGGGAAATGACTTCCACCAGCACAAGAGGGCGCTTTTGTCAAGTTTTTTTGGAGTTCGAAATATGTATAGAAGTTTCATGCCTCTGGGCGTCATCAACGTGGATCTCCGTACTCGGTATATATTGTTACGTAGACGCTAACGCAGATGGCGTTAGCGTCTACGTAACGTTATCGAGTAGCGGATCTACACGATACGTATTACGTAGACGCTAACGCCATCTGTTATCGAGTAGCAGAACTACACGAAACGTCGATTAGTGGCAGATGTTTCTAGAACATTCCCGTCATTGTGTACTCGAACTTTTTAGAACTTACACTCGACATATTAGGTTGGGGAAAAAGTCTTTTCGCATTATAGTATGTATGAACTTAAAATAAAATCTTTTTGGCTATACTATTTGTATCTGGCTGGTTTTGGTATCATTGAAAGTTTAAATTTTAAAGAACATAATACCAAATTCAAATTAGGAAAAAGTGTGATTTTCATTTGTTTTTCGTACTGTCAAGATGAGTGAATCTAATGAAGAAATTCGATACATTTTAAAATTTTACTACAAAAAAGTTAAAAATGCAACGCAAGCCGCGAAAAAAAATTGCGATGTTTATGGACCCAGTGCAGTGTCTGTGAGAGTAGCACAAATTTGGTTTAAGCGTTTTCAATCCGGAAATTTTGATGTCATAGATGCACGTCGCTCTGGTCGCCCTATTACGGATAAAATGGATGCCATTTTTGAAAAAGTGGAGCAAGATCGGCATATCAGTAGTTACGACGTAGCTGAAGAACTGGGAATTGACCACAAAACAGTTTTGACGCATTTGAAAAAATCTGGGTACACAAAAAAGCTCGATATTTGGGTACCTCACGAGCTCACTGAAAGAAACCTAATGAACCGTGTACTCATTTGTGATTCTTTATTACGACGTAATGAAACCGAACCATTTTTGAAGAAGCTGATAACTGGTGATGAAAAGTGGATCACGTACGACAAGAACGTGCGAAACAGGTCGTGGTCAAAGGCCGGTCAGGCTTCACAGACTGTGGCGAAACCCAGGTTAACTCGCAACAAGGTGATGCTGTGTGTGTGGTGGGACTGGAAGGGCATTATTCATTATGAGCTGTTACCACCAGGCAGGAGCATCGATTCAGAACTCTACTGCGAACAACTGATGAGATTAAAGCAAGAAGTTGAGAGAAAGTGGCCGGAATTAATCAACAGAAGGGGTGTGGTTTTTCATCATGATAACGCTAGACCTCACACATCTTTAGCCACTCAGCAAAAATTAAGAGAGTTTGGCTGGGAGGTGTTAATGCATCCGCCGTATAGTCCTGACCTTGCACCTTCAGATTTCCACCTGTTTCGGTCTCTTCAGAATTCTTTAGGCAGTGTCAGGTTAACATCACGAGAGGACTGCCAAAACCACTTGTCGCGGTATTTTGATCAGAAATCCTAAATTTCTATAGCAATGGGATCATGTCCCTACCTACGAGATGACAAAAAGTTATCGAACAAAATGGTACCTACATACTTTAGATAAATGTAAATAATGTATATTAAAAAATGTTTTGAATTTTCTTAAAAAATGCGAAGAAACTTTTTCCCCAACCTATTATAAATAGAGGGTTGCCAGCGGTGCACGGCAGTCCCATCATGATCCAGCCTGCCCCGTCTGGTTGCTCTATTATTAGCGACGCTCAGTCGTCTAATATTTTACCTTAGTTTTTAAGCCTGGCCGGAGGCTTTAAGTTAGCTTAAAGCACCCACAGGAAACGCTCGGTTAAGCAGTCTCGACCCTCAGTGGTCAACTGCGAGATGCCATTTATAACTAACTAACTAGGTGTACGGCAGTTATGCTAGGAATGCGATACAGTGAACAACACTGAACTACAGCGAACTAACAGCGAACTATAAGAGTGATACAGGTGATTCTGTTTAAAGTTTCTGATTACTGTATTTGTGATTACTTAAATATAGTGTGTATTTGGTGTAAACTGGCATAAATTTATTTATCCCGAACCTCAGCTCGTAACATTTGGTGTCAGAAGTGGGATAAATTATGCCAGTTTTACCGAAGGAAGACACGAAGGATATCCGTACCAGGAGTCAGCGCCAGCAGGTGGTGGGTCAGATCAGGTGGTAATCAGCCGACGACGCAGCCAGTTTGCGAAGTATCTGGAGTTCCTACAGCACCGGCAGCCAAGGATCTTTTTGCTCTGATGATGATGCTGCAGGAACAGGCCCGCCGACGGGAGGAACAGGCCCGCTGACGGGAGGAACAGGCCCGCCGACGGGAGGAACAGGCCCGCCGATGGGAGGAACAGGCCCGCCGACAGGAGGAAAAGGCCCGCCGACAGGAGGAACAGGCCCGCCGGTCGGAGGAACAGCTTCTGCGCGACAAGGAGGAACAGGCCCGCCGACAAGAGGAACAGGCCCGCCAATGAGAGGAACAGGCTCGCCGGCTGGAGGTACAGCTTTGGCGTGACAAAGAGGAGCAGACTCACCGCCAGGAAGAGCAAATGCTCGTCATGAAAGATTTACGCGTGATGTTTGGCAAGGACTTGACAGCCGTGAAGGAGAAGGTTCGGCTGCACGAGAAGTGTATCTCCGAGGCTAAAGTCCAGATCGCTGACATGGGAAAAGCGTTGGGAAATCTGAAAGCTGGAGACGGGACTGCGACTTTTGTTGTTGCTGCACCTTCGGTACACGGGTTTAAAGTGCCACTCTTCGATGGAACTGCTTCCTGGTCGGCATACAAAATCCAGTTTGAAGCTGTCATGGAAGCAAATGGCTGGACAAAAGAGCAGGCCGTGACCGCACTTGCTTTGGGCCTTTGTGACCAGGCCTTAACCATATTGGAGGCTCTCGGCAAGAATGTGACCTACGAGCGGCTGCTTGAGGCGTTGGAAACCGTATATGGTGACGCACACCTGGAACACGTGTTTCGTGCCCAGTTGAGGGATCGTATGCAGCGCAGTAGTGGGAACCTGCAGCGATGGGCCCGGGAAATGGAAAGGCTGGTTCGAAAGGCGTGTTTAAAGTTTCTGATTACTGTATTTGTGATTATTTAAATATAGTGTGTATTTAGTGTAAACCGGCATAAATTTATTTATCCCGAACCCCAGCTCGTAACAATATTGGCGTAATTTTAACGTATTTGATTTATAATCAGGACTAACGGTTCGAACAGTCCTCGATTATAAGAATGTTCAAGAAAGGTGTTTCGTTTCATAGTTAATCGGGAATAACATAGAGATCGTAATTACCATGTTTTACCGTGGATTTTTAACCACCACCACTAATAAAACTTACATGATAATGACGTAATATGTATGTAAATTGTCATTACCATGTCTCATAAAATTTGGAAGGACAAAACTCCTTTGTGAGGATAATAAAATAATAGAAAAAAAATTGTAAAACAACTCCTTTTTTTTCACAAACCTATCGAAATTGCATATTTCTCTGGAATTACCAGCTACAAGAATAAATAAAGGTCACTCTCCGTCGCCAGCGTCTAGCGTCGCTGTGTGTGTACCTAGCATTATGCAAAATCAGGTGTAAATAATAATATAGCGAAATCGATCTACCAACCTACAACTATCTACCACTACGTCACGACAACTTAAATGTTGTGGCCTTTTTTATCAAATACGATTATTTAATTAGAAAGAATGAGACAAAACGATATTTCACATTCTGTATCTTATTTCACTCATATTTGTACAATCAAATGTAAGTATAGAGTAACGCGGCATCGCCATGTTTTTCCTAGCTCAATGGCTAAATTGGCCTCAAATTTCATTATTTCATGAAATAGTAATATGTAATTTGCACGAAAACAACACTAATAATTGTATACCATTGATAGATCAATTGATATGGTTTATGGGAATTTACACATACTGTAATGATATTTTTGCATGGCAACATCGCACACCAATTTTCAGGATTACCCGACATTACCCGGCTTGCTATAGTAAAATCATCTTTATGTATTTGCACATAAGGTGTAGTCTTAATCAAAAACTTGATACGATATTCGCAGACGGGAATGTGTTTGACTCCACGTCATCGAGTGCATTTATAAACGGCGGGCATATGTGGCAGACGCATTGTTGAGATCGGCCATTGCATCGAGCACATCGACGTTTCTCTTAGGATTCCAGCTATTTTTTCAAGGTAAGACTTTAATCCTATCATTTAGGTAATAGATGATACCTAGGTACTTGTAAAGTAAAATTAGTCACTTGATAGAGAAGTTCCATTGTATTTGGGTAAAACGGCGTGCCGGTATCCTTTGTTAATGTCCTTCAAAAATGTCTTTTATCTTGCACCAACAAGACATGCATCCGTTTTTTATCAATTATATGAACCGAAAACGTATTGGGTGTCAATATTTACGAAGTAGTACAATAGGTAGGTACAGTACTTTTGCTGTATCCTGTATACGAAATTATTGTTTGTTGTATTCACAACATGTCAGATAGTGTAGTTTTATTAATCTCTCCATCTATGAATTATTCCAATCGTTATCAGTTATTGGCTCGTATCGTAACATGCTCGTAAGTTCGTAAGCAAACTTGGTTGAAAGAGATAATAAACAATGCAAAATAGCGATCAGTTGTGATACGAAAGCGTCCCAATAATTTACAAGTACCTACCTAAGTAAGTACACTGTACATGTATCTGGTTTTAGGTTCGAAATTCCTACACAAATGCATCATAATTGCGTAACTAGTAACTAACTATCAATCGGAATCGATTTAATTTTGACAGTTCAACAACATTCATTGCGTTATTTACGGTTTTGAGAAGACAAATTTTTCGAACATATGAAGCAATGGATTATCAGTTTGCTTCAAAATGATTCACGATTCCGATCGATAATGTGTTACGCAATTTAGGTGCTTTATTAGGTACTAACTTTTGACCGCGGCTTCGCCGGCATGGAGGTCGGAAATTATCCCTAGTCTAGAATCGCCGTGTATCACCATAATATTCCGTGATACTTTGATTGCTCTTCCGGTTAGACTGGAAGCCGACCCTAACATACTTGGGAAAAGGCTAGCCAGATTGATTTGTGACTTTGATTGCTCTTGATATCTTTGATAGTTCGATTTAGTGCTTCGATTACAATTTTGTCGGACATTGTACATTAATTACGAACCAACAGTTTACATTGCTGCAAAATTCGTCCCCGTTCGCTGTTTTTACTAATGTTACAAACTGATGTTTCCTCTGGCAAGTTTAATGGCTATTTAAGTACCGAATGTACCATTCGGCCACCATTTAGCAACATGGCGGCTATCCCAGAGGAGGCTACTGTAAGAGCAACTTCTTTATCTTTCCGGATTTGAGTTCAAATCAGATTTAAAAGAAAAGATTATCTGTACCACAACCCAAGGCATCCCAAAAAAAAAACACCTTCACCGCTTTACCGGTTTTTATTAGAAAATAATATCAATTATTTTAAAATAATTGATATTATTTTGTAATAAAAACCGGTAAAGCGGTGAAGGTTTTTTTTTTTTTGATAATATTAATATTATCAACATCAATTTGAAATACTCTAGTGCTGCCTTCGGCCACGCAAGTGTATGTGTAAGCCAAGTTCTTTTGTGAGTGAGCTTTTGACCGAGTGGCCCGATTTTAATGAAACAAAGACTTTAATGTTACCTCAACATACGGACAATGACAATATTTCCAATCCCAGAAAAGAGAGGTACTTACACAAAAATTTCGATATCACCTACATGTGAATTTTAAAATCATCCCCTATTGTACCTAAGATACCTATTAGGGGTTATTTTACAAAAACGCTGAAACATGCAACTCATTTCTTACCAAAATCATACATTTGAATTTTGATCATAACCCTCTAACTTCAGATATCATGGGTTTCTCATACAAACTTTTACGTTCATCCCCTATATCACCCCCAGTGGATTATTTTTAGGAAAAAAGTAGCCTATGTCCGTCCCCGGAATGCCATTTATCTCCATGACAAAAGTTCATTCAGCGGTTTAGGCGTGAAAAAGGTAACATACATTAGAATTTATAATATTTGTATGGATAGTTATACCTTTGTTATTAAATTGATGAGTGAAGAAGAGAGTAGATAAGCAGTTGTTCTAGAAAATGGACCTAAGAGCTTATTATGCAACATGATCTGGCCACTGCTACCAGCCATCGGTAGATACCTAGTTCCGACCAAAATACGCGCTTTTCTAAAACCACGAACTACAGTTTACATCATACCAAAACAAACTATTATAGAACAACACAAAAAATAATTTGAAAAAAGTAAACCTAGTTTTTTCTTTGTGGTGTTCCATGTAGTAGGCCATTAATAGATTTATTTTACACCTAAAATATACCAAATACCTACCTTCAAACTATAGCTGATACCTATCTATAGGGTTTGGGCTTTTTTGTAATGTCATAATGTGGGAAGCTTAACTGACTATCAACTTCACACTAAGAGTATAAAGTAAACCGCCAACACCAAATAGCTTGATACCTATAGGTACCTTTACCTGTTACCCTACTGTGTTACCTACACATTATCATTCATCAGTATCATTTATTGTTCTGAGAAGCAGACCTCAATGTTTACTAACAATTAAAATACCTTCCTACTCACTTTACAGTTTATCATATTGTACAGTTATTTTAAATACCTACTTTAAAATAACTGTGATACTATATTTTTAGTTTTTTAGTAACAAAGACTCGCAGTGTACCTACCTACCACATTATTCATTTTATCAGGCAGTTGGTGGGCACTTAGAAGAACAAAGGAAAGCATTAATGTTAATTATCAAAACTCTAATGACATTAATTACTTAAGTACTTACTTGAAAGATAACACTGCAAACCCACAAATGAAACTAATATAGTGAAGTGAAAAAAAATAGGATGTCAATTTTGCATTTGAGTATCAAAAATCCATTACTCTTTCTTTTATACTAATTTGTATCAGTTTCTCGTAATGTAGACCACCAGTAATCGGCTAACATATTATTTTTATCATAATAACCTTGGTATCTCTCTTCTTAAGACTTGTAAGTCTTGATGAAAACGTTCACCATGTTTATCACTGAAGCTTACCAGGTTCTCAGGAAAAAAAAAACCAAGAGTTACAAAAAGTGAATTTTTAACGACATGTTACACTCTCATGTTTTTGTAACCTATACTTGTAATAGGTAGGTACTTATTATAAAATAAGTAGTAGCTTTTCGTGTCTGTCTGTGTGACCGCGTTGTTCTTCCAAATTCCGCAACGGATTTTGATGCGGTTTTCACTATCATTTAGAGAATTATTTTTCCATGTTTTTTCAAGTCGTAAAAACCGTGCGAAGCAGCAGGGCCGCGTCGCTAGTTATTATTTAATAAATCGGAAACAATAGCTCCATAATCCTTAGTTTTATTGTTGCCCAAGAAATCTTCATTTTATTTTAACTTCCGCAATCATAGGTTTGGATTTAGTTTATACACTCTCTTTTGAAGACATTTTAAAACAAATTAATTATTATTGTTCAAAAAACACAACAATACCTAACGAATGACAAACTAGATACCACAACTGATTTTGCTAAACTTCTTGTGAGTATAAAAAAAAAAAAAAAAATCGTAATAAGAGGATAGTCAAAAAACAAATTCGATTAAAATGGATTTTTTTTTTTTGTAAACAAGTGTAGGTAAGTACCTACCTACATAATTAACTATGGTCCACCCCGTTAGGAGTTTATCGACTTTTACATGTTACCTTGCTAGACCTCAGAATTGAATAGCACACTGACTAACTTTATCGATTTTTGCTACCTACTTATGTATTTCACCCCAGCAGAATTAAGACCCTTGGTACTTGATGTGGAGACATTGCAATCGCAGTCAATTATCCACGACATTATAATAAATCGTTAATTTACCGAACATACATAGGTACATAGTTTAGGTATTACATCTTTGCACCAGTGAACAAAGGGAAAAAATACCTACATTAGAATCCATGTTATTATTACGACCACTGAACACATAATATTCTGTGATTACGACAATACCTACTGTAGGCCATTAGTAGGTAGATATGTACCTACAGACAACGAGATATCTAGGCAGGGTATACTGACATATTTGTATGTGTATTGCTTCATGTTCAATTTCGTGACAATATACAATTTTGTGTTGGTGTGTTACAATGTACAAGGAGTATTGCAAAAACAAAGTAATATATTATATAAAATTGAACATGAAGCAATACACATACTTACAAATAAGTTAGTGTGTCCTGTCTAGATATCTCTTTTGTTGTCTGTACATACCTACCTACCAATGGCCAGTACCTACCTACATGTAACTTACCGACCTACCTACACATGTTAGTACCTAGGTACAGTCGAGTTCATTAATATATTGGCACTGTCAAGGATTCAAAATATTGTGAGCGTTGGAAAGCTCAATAAATTCTATAGAACCAATAGATCAAAAATATGTCCTCATGTGAACGGTTCAATAATATATGCTGTGCATTGTGCAATAATATGTGATCATGAACAGTTCAATAATATGTGATCACCCTTTTCAAAAATATAGTATTGGCTTTTATAATATCTGAGCAGGGTAAGCTTCTTAATTATCTCTACATGCATGGGAAAGTCAATTATTTGCTCGAACAAATAAGATCTAGTTTACATTGTTACAGAAATGACAGTAGTTTCCATTGTTTTCCTCGCGTTTGCGTTTGTTTTTAAAATGAGTGTCTTTTAATGCCATATGTTTTTCGTACAGCATGGCCATTTAAGAATTGTAAAAAAATTATGTGCCACCTGTCATTTATATAGCAATACGATTCGACCTTAAATTTGATTACTTTGCCACCACAACTTTTTTGTGACTAACGAAGTTGTTTGCAGTGAATTGAATTTCACGTCACGGGAAAGAAAAGAATATCATTACATTATAGTTTAAACTGTATTATTTGACAAGTATATCTAAGAAAATATTAAAGTAATAGGCAACAAAATAGCACATGACTTACGTTAAAAAAAAAACTAACAATATTTTATCTTAAACTAAAATTAATCTTAGTTATAAACAATTATTGGCGGCCAAATTTCTACTATTCCAGATGTCATATGCATGAGCCTTTAAATTCTCTTCCGTTCGAGCCTCATTACAGTCCCAATTCTGTATCATTAACCCCCATAGATTCTCTATGGGGTTAAGGTCCGGGCTTTTCGGTGGAATTTTTAATAATTCCAAGTCTACTTGCTCAGCTATCCAATTTTGAACTTGTCTGGCATTGTGAATGGAACTATTATCCTGTATAAAAGTAATTCGATAATTATCAGGATAGACAATTTTTGCACTTGGTAAAAACACGTCTTTTAGAATACCTAAATAGGTATCACTCCTCATTCGGCCAGATATTTCGCACAATTCTATGGGTCCACCGGAATTTATCCACCCCCAAAACCCGATCGTAATGCGTCCACTGCGTCTATTTGGCACTACATTCTCTTCATCATATCGTGTATTGGCTGCACGATACAAAGAGATCCGCCCGTCCGCCGAAGAGACAAAAACTTTCTCGTCCATGAAAGCGACGTGTTCAAAATCATAATTTAAATATACGTAACATTTTATGCCTTTCCGTTAGTAACATTTTTTTAGCTGGAATTCGGTGATGAATTCCCGCTTCATTAAGTCTTCGTCGTATAGTTAAGCTGGATACAGCCAGATCAGCTGCAAATGTAGATGTTCTGATAAATCTTGCATTTCGAACACTTTCAA
Organism: Cosmia pyralina; assembly: GCA_946251885.1. Lineage (NCBI taxonomy): Eukaryota > Metazoa > Arthropoda > Insecta > Lepidoptera > Noctuidae > Cosmia > Cosmia pyralina. The sequence goes on along the minus strand of OX276350.1, from coordinate 19,097,093 downwards.
CCAGTTGCATATCTTGATCATGAGTTGTTTTCCTAGGTCGGCCAAAAGATACATGTTTTGTAAGATTTCCTTCTTCTTGCCACCTTTTCCACCATAATATAACAGTATTTCTCTGTTAAAGAACGATTTTATTAAATTAAACTCCGCCCCTAAGACGACCCACTGACCAAATTACCACATTAGAGATCAGAGAAAAACATGGACGAATACCTAAAATTACTTTGCTTACCGATATGCCTAATTCTGCTGCAATGGCTGATTTAGCAACACCTTCCTCACACATATAAATTATTGTATGTTTCGTATGCTCATCAATTCTATACATTTTTATTTTAAATGGGTAGGTATATTTCAATAGAATTAATATTGTATAGTAAATCGTAGAATTAAATCGTTGAATGACATGTTCGTCAGATATAATTTTATTAGGAAAACATAACGTCATTTGAAGTGAATCTAGCCAGTGATAAATAATGTTGCAAACTCCTTGACCATGCAATTTTAAGATTGCTAGTAAAATCATCTTTATGAAGTAAGTGATAAGGTTGAATTTGAATTACATTTACTTGTTTAGATATTATTGTATTCATGTGTGCATACATAATTGTGAATCCTACAATTTTCAGATAATATGATCCTAATGTTGTTCATATAATAATGTGCTTTTGGCTGTATACATGTTACTGAGAAAAACCAGTCACATATTAATGAATCTAAATCTTGACCACAATTTAATGATGCTGATAGTTGTCACAATATTATGATTTTTTTTGACGGTCATATATTTTTGAAGCCTGAAAGGGCCAATATATTAATGAACTCGACTGTACAAATGTTAGGTATCTACATAAAAAATGAAGTTAAGAATTACATAAATGTTTCTTTTGTTTACAGGAATTTATACCGGTAACCAAAAATGGCGACGGCAAAGGCGAATAAAAAGTGAGTTCCTATTTAGCTGTAAATCAGTAAATACCCGAAATCGATATTTGTTTAAATTCTCGAACTACTGCGCTGGGCTGGGGCATCGAGCTTATCGCTACATGCAAACATTTATCACGGGAATTCCATTTCTGTTTCATGTTTTTTTTTGTACCTAATTATCCTGTTCTTTTATTTACTGGTTTCAACTAGAAAATGTATGTTAACAGGGCCGCAGCAGTGGCGATTGACCTGCCAGAATGTCCAGTCTGTATGGAGACCATGAGCGCACCGATATTCCAGTGCCAGTCAGGACACAGCCTCTGCAACACCTGCACGCAGAACCTGTTGCCGCCAATATGTCCCATCTGCCGCCAGAATCTGACGCAAATGAGGAACTGGCAGTTAGAAGAAATTGTTGCTAAGGTAATTTTGACCTAAGATAGGTGTGACCGTGTAGCTACAAAGCTATTGTCTGCGGTTGAAGGCTTGCTTGTTAGATGGGACTTTAAACTTCTTTGGCGGAATGTAGTTGTAGGTACAGTCACCATCAAAAAGAAATATACATCGATATGAATTAATTAATTTGTTTACAATCTTCGCTCCAAAATATTGTATCAATGTGTTGCCACAAAACATATTACACATTGGGTACTTAAATGTAGCTTACTGTAGTACTTACCTCTTCTAGGAATAGGTACCTACAGGCATAATGTTACCATCGGTATTATAACGCTTTTTATAAGAGTGACAGATGAGTACATATGGGATGTGCAGGCAGGATTTAGAGAGGAGATGAGAATGTTGAGATGGACGTGTGGACGATAATGGATGAAGTAAGAAATGAGTATATAAGAGGAAGTTGAAAGTGGCGCAAGTGACAGAAAAGTAGAAAGGAAATTGTTTGTCTTGGTATGGGCATGTGATGAGGAGAGACAAAACGCATGTGACTAAAAGAGTGATGAATATACATGTTGATGGATGGAGAGGCAGAGGAAGGCCAAAGAAAAGATGGATGGATTGTGTGAGGAATGATATGAAAGAGAAGGGAGTGAATGATAGCGTGACGGTTGACAGGGGAGAATGGAAGAAGAAAACGTAAGGGCAGGATGATGATGAGTCAGGATTTAGAGAGGGAATGCCCTATGACATTGTGTGGAGGGAAGGACTCTGGTCGACACTATCCATGTACGGTGTTAACTGGTGCTTGGTTCGGGCACTAAAATCTTTATACAAGGATTCAAGTGCTTGTGCTAGGATAAATGGGGCATACACAAACTGGTTCTGCCATCTCGACGGGTTAGACAGGGTTGTGTAGCGTCACCGTGGCTGTTCAACTTGTACATGGATAGTTGTCTGACAGATTTGAAAGAGGATGAGTGCAGATTGAGTGTGAATGAGTTGCCTGTTGCCTTCTCTACGTAGATGATCAAGTTCTACTTGCATCGTCAGCAGATCAGTTGCAAGACATGGTGACTGTGATGGATGAAGCATAATACACTTGCATGCAAAAAAATTGGCCCACCTCATGCTCTTATTTGAGAGACGATAGCTCAAAGATGTTAATGTATATTTTGTTTCATATTGTGTGAAGGTAGGGAAGATAAAGTTTATTTACACTACTACACTACTACTACTACTATACTTTTACGATTCTTCAGATGTTCTCATCACTCACTTTTTTTGTAGTGAAGTTGACATGAGCTTAATTTTATTTAATACTATTCGTTTATTGATCATTTAACTGGAATTTTTAAGCAACTTGGGAAAAAAAAGGAGGTTCTTCATTATATCTGTATGTTTTTAAGTTCGCGCTTTTCTCTAAAAGTTATGAATGAGTTTTGATAATTTTTTCACTAACGTAATCTACATACATTCAGGAAGGTTTTACACAATATATTAGGTTATTGTTAATTCAACTTGCTAAATTATCTCGTTTCAAATTGAAGAGAATGGGGTGGATCGATTTTATTGCACGCAAGTGTACAAGATGAAAGGGATAAATGTGAATAAGACGAAGGGTCATGGTGTTTGAAAGAGAAGAGGATGTATTGGTGTGTAATGAGAAAATAAATGCTTAGAGTTTGGATCACGTGAGTTTGTATAATAGGTCTTTACCTATGAAATTGCCGTTTTGTATGAAAAAATTTAAACGAATTTTTTTCATGCATTTTTTATTTGTATTAATCGAAGTAATCACCCATGCAATCAATGCATCTTTGCCAACGCAGTGGCAGTTTATTGATGCCCTTCTTAAAGAAATCAACTAGACGGGAGGCAACAAATTCTTCAAATGCATTTTGTACTGCCTCTCGGGTATTGAATTTTTTTCCCGCCAAGAAGTTATCCAAATTCTGGAAAAAGTAGTAGTCTGTAGGCGCAAGGTCTGGTGAGTAGGGCGGATGACGGAGAGCTTCCAACCCCAGTTCTTGCAACTTGGAGACCGTCTGCTGTGCAGTATGAGGTCGCGCGTTGTCGTGCAGGAGCAGCGGAGACGAGCGATTGACCAATGCTGGTTGGAGATGTGCCAGCTTCTCCATCATTGTGTTCAGTTCTTCACAGTATACATCTGAAGTAATGCTCAACCCGTTTGGTAAGAAGCTGTGATGAATCACACCGGCGCACACAGGCGAAATATCGTAAAAAGTTGGCAAAAACTAAAATCTACAAATTTCACGCTAACTGGTTTCTATTGTTTAAACAACATTCTTAGTAAAACAGGTTAGCTACCTGCGTAAGCGACCCGTCCCCTTTGATTCTTTGTTACCTAGTATCTTAGTCCAAAGTTCAACTTGTTAAGCAGCGGACGTGTTTTGTTTCATTTATTTTTTAAATTCAACTGTAAATTGTGTTAAGTTTTTCGGTGGATTTAAGTGTTGTAATGATGGATTCTACTCCTGGAGGTAAGGAACTATTATTATATCTGTTAAAGCATTATTTTTTAGCTGTATTTTTATGGTTTTTCGTATTTCTTGTAAAATCTGCCGCAATTTTTAGTGTGATCAAACTTCTCTTTGTATAAAAGTACCATATCCAGTGGAGTCAAGCCCTCAAATGTACTTTAACCTTTTGACCGCCAGTGTCACCTATACGTGACAAGCGTAAACTGTCCCTGGACGCCAACGACGTGAATACGTGACAGAAAAAGCGGTATACAAAAACACGAAATAAACAATTTGAACATTACTTTAATGCCTTTTTATTTATATCACCTTAAAATAGAAGCTCTAATCCTTGTTTATTTCTATTAAACGAATTAAATAGCGCTTTAAATGGGGTTGAATAATGGGAATTAAAAAGTAAGAAATCAATTGTAAAAAAGAATGTTCTCACACGCCACTGTCGTGAATATGTGACCGCTAGTGATGTAGCGCATGTTAGATAATATCAAAAATGTACTTCAAAGATCGTTTAAAAACTTTCCACTGCAACGCATTATTTTAGATATAATTTGGTACGAGGGTAAAACAGCATTATCCACTCACACGTCCGTGGATAATACACTATCCACGTAATTTGTCCGAAACGTCAACGTGACAGCGCGCGAAATTTTTCCGATTTGTTTATATTATACTACGACTCATTCAGTGTGGTCTGACGTACTTTGTACGAGAACACATCGACAAGCGAGATATTACGTTGCTACATCCTTATTTCGGAAGCGAAATAGTCATAAAAATGGTGGGCCGTCCACGCCATTGTCACAAATAGAAGACAGCAGATAAGAATAGTGTTGTGTCAACTTGTGTCTATAGTTATTACATTTTCGTCTCATAGCTGTTATTACAGTGTTATACAACTCTGTAAATAATGTATAACTATTAATATAGTAGGAGCAAGGCTAATTTTGAATTAAATTTCAATGTTTTAAGGACATTATGTTATGAAATCGGAGACGAAAATAAAAATACAATTGAATATCGATGTAGTATTGGAATCCCTATTTTTTTCGTAGGTATTTGCGCGGAATTTGTGGCTTGGCGTTGAGGGTACGTTCATGTGTTTTTGCTCTGGCGGTCAAAAGGTTAAAATGAGCATTACATATTCTTATTTTATAAACATTTACAATGAGATGCTCGTTTTTGCGCACCTTGAACAAACTTTATGAATTTTAGTACTAAGGTAGAATTTTAATAATTTAACGTTTATTTTCTCTTTTTCCAGGATCAAACTCTGAAGAGATTTATATTAGTAGACGTACTCTTATTGAATATTATAGAGAGTGTACTTCAAGAAAGGACACTGAAAAAATACAGTATCTTTATAAAAAAGTGGAAAATGCTCTAAAACAGACTCAAATTTCAAGTGATGCTAAAAGTGTATTGCAAAAACTAATACATCAATATAAATCAAAACTTGAGAAATATCAAAGACATTTTGAAAGATGTCTTAATGCGCATAAAGATTGGTTTGACCAATATGTTTGTTTTAACGTTTCGCAATCTCATAAAAGAAAAGTATCGGTTGGTCGACCCTCTAAGGATTTTGAAGAGTTAAGTGAACGAGCTAAACGGCAAAGAACTGAAAATTTACGACAGCAGGTGACATCCACAGAACTGGCGTATGCCACACAAATGAAATATAGGGAGTGTGGAGAGATAGAAAAATCTAAATTAATAAAAAATGTTTCTCAAGACGTTTTTCCAAGAATGGATAAAAACCATGCCACTCTTTGTCCTGATAAAGCCTTATCTATTGTTATTGAAGGGCAGCTTACGAAGCACCAATATAACATATTAAGAAAAAGTGCAATGGAAGTGAATTGTAATTTATATCCAAATTATGAAGCAATAACCAGAGCTAAAACAAAACGTTACCCTTTTGGTATTTGCACTACAGAATCACGAGCAGAAGTACCTCTGCAAAATCTTATGGATCATACGGCTCAAAGGCTATTATTATCATTAAGTGAAGTAATTCAAAGTCTTAATGAAATCGAACGTCAACATCTTTGCTTGATCTCTAAGTGGGGATGTGATGGTTCTGGAAGTCATTCTCAATATAAACAAAAATTTCAAAATGTCGAATCAACAGATGAATTTATGTTAATTACATCAATAGTGCCAGTGCGTCTTGTGAGTATGGATCATGGGGAAAATATTATCTGGCAAAATCCTCGTCCGTCATCGCCGAGATATTGCCGACCTTTGAGACTTCAGATGGCTCACGAGACAATACAATTGTCAAAATTGGAAGCTGAAAATGTAAAATACCAAATATAAGATTTGGTTCCAACTACTACTGCTGAATGTGTTGTAATACATGATTTGAAATTAACTATGGTTGATGGCAAGATGATTAATGCGCTCACCGATACAAGCTCAGCCATGCGGTGTTATCTTTGCGGGCTTACCTCTAAAGACTTCAATAATATTAGAAAGTGCATCAGTAAACAGGTAACTGAAGAAAATTTTGAATATGGGCTTTCATCACTTCATGCCTGGATAAGATTTGCTGAGTGTATCTTGCAATTAGGATACAAAAAAAAATTAGGAAAATGGCAAGCAAGAGGTGATGACAAAAAAATTGTTGCCACTGAAAAAAAAAGAATTCAAAAAGAGTTTTGGCAAAAACTAGGGCTACACGTAGACAAGCCTCGCCAAGGAGGAGGAACATCGACAGATGGAAATACTGCTCGAATACTTTTCCAGCATGCAGATGAAACTGCACAAATAACCGGAGTAACTTTAAATATTATAAATAGATTCCACACTATCTTGAACATAATATCAAGTGGTTACAAAATTAATTTTGTAAGATTTAATACGTTTTGCCTACGGACTGCGTCAGCTTTTGTATACAATTACCCATGGTTCAATATGCCCACTACGGTGCACAAAATTTTAGTCCATGGGCCCCTCATTGTAGACAATATAGGCATTGCTATAGGTCTTTTGAGCGAAGATGCTCAAGAAAGTAGGAATAAAGATCTTAGAAAATACAGACAAAACTATTCAAGAAAATTCTCGAGAAAATTAACAATGGAAGACACTTTCAACAGATTAATGGTATCTTCAGACCCATACATTACTGGGTTAAGGAAATTACCGCCAAAAAAGCGTGTAACTTTAAGTGCCAGTGAAACATGTTTAATCCATGATGATTAAATTAATAAATTGTTTTTTTATTTATTTTGCATATCATTTACAATCCTATGTTATGAGTATTTTTTACCGTTAACGCTTCAATATCATTCATTAATAATTATTATTGTAAAACTGGTTCAAAAAACTGCAATCTGGATTTTTGCCAACTTTTTGTGATATTTCGCCTCTGTGCGGCGCTAGACCACCAAACAGTGACCATCACTTTTGTAGGGGTAAGTTTTCGTTTAGGGCATTGTTTAGGTGCTGCAACAGGATCCAACCAACTAGCTGAGCGCTTGCGGTTATCAAACAGAATCCATTTTTCATCGCAGGCACTCGTAACAATGCGGTTCAAAATTCCTTCATTTGTGTGTCTGTTGAGCAGTGCAAGGCACGTCTCGAGGCGTACTTCGCGCTGGCGATCATTGAGTTCGTGGGGCACCCATTTGTCAAGCTTTTTTACCTTGCCAATTTGACGCAAATGGACCAATATTGTTTTGACGCTAACGTCGAAAGCTGCTGCTAATTCAGCCGTAGATTGTGTATCATCAGCTTCCACAATCGCCTTTAATTCGTTATTGTCGACCAAAGTCTTCGGACGACCGCGAGGTTCATTTTTCAGGTCGAAATTTCCAGAACGGAAGCGAGCAAACCAATAACAAGTGGTGCGTTGGTTTGTAGTGTTAGCTCCGTAAACGTCGTTGATGTTGCGTGCCGCTTGTGCCGCGTTGCTGCCACGACGGTACTCATATTCCATAATTACTCGAATTTTTAACGTATCCATGATGACGAAAAAGATTGAAATGCGATGAAAATGTAACACTAATCAATAAACAAATGACTACTTTTGGAAAAAAAAAATCCATGTTTTTAAAATAAAATTAATTTGAAATTAGAATTCTTAGCCAAACAAAAATTATTTTGATTTGAAATGGCCAGTACTGCAGAACGGCAATTTCATAGGTAAAGACCTAATATTTGGGGAATCTCTTTACAAGGCATGGAAAGACTGATGAAGATGTGGAAAGGAGAGTAAATGCGGGAAATGAAAGTGAATGGTGCTATAAGTTTGATTGTGACCAACCACTTGAGGACCTCGCGAGGGACGGAAGCGTTTCATTTATCAAGTACCTAGTTATTTATAGAAGCAAAACGTTTTTCGAGTAGCTGTTGAAACATGTATAATATTATTTAAACTTGATGATAAAAATGAGTCATTATTGTACTCGTGTACCTACTGTAACTTACAGTACATGAGTATAATAAGTAGTTATATGTATAACTACATAGTTCAGCTTGAGAGTATATTAATAGGTACTCGGTAGTGACTTTCAACTTACCTACACTGATTAATGACTACGACTTTGTATCTATTTCTCAGAAAAAAACCCAGTGGTAAGAAAATGATACTGATTACTATGGCCATAGTTACCAGCTATGGCTAGTTAGGAGCTCGTGGCTAAGTAATAACAGCCGCATGGGTCGATCCATCAGGTTAAGCTACGCTTGCCGGGGTTGGTCCGTGGATGGGTGACCATCTTTACATACCGAGACTCCTCCGTGCCTCGGAAAGCACGTTAAGCCGTTGGTCCCGGCTGTCATTCGTGGATCTTTGACAGTCGTTACGGGTCGTCAGAAGCCCGAAAGTCTGACAATCAGTCTTACCAAGGTGTATCGTATTACCCAGTTAATGGGTTGTGGAGGTCAGATAGGCAGTCGCTCCATGTAAAATACTGGTATTCAGCTGCATACGGTTAGACTGGAAGCCGACCCCAACATAGTTGGGAAAAGGCTAGGCAGATTGATTGAGTTACCAGCTATGGCGTAGTACTCGTACCTACCTAGTCAAGTTTTTGAAGGCGGCTAGTGGGACAAATAGCGAGTCTGAGAGATAACAAATCTCTCATCATTATATTCTATAACCTCATCTCTGCTTCTCTATTTATTTTGTATCACCTTTTCCAGGCAAAAGTGCCCTGTCCCAATAAATCTTCGGGATGTGTCTACACTATGGTGTCTGTGGACTTGGAAGAACATCTCAAGGAATGCATTTTCCGAGAAATGGACTGCCCTCTCGGTGTTGTGTTCGGGAAATGTTCATGGACAGGTAAAATAAACAATAACATTTTGGAAAATTACATGATGAGAATCATAAATTAATGATCCACTGCAGCTCATAATGGTAGCAAATCAAAATGGTTAGGACTAGTAAAGAATCAAAATAATTGAGACTTAATTATTTTTTTTATTCTGTTTACCTACAGGCAAACTTAAGGACATGATGGAACACTTCAAGGAACGTCATGCGACCCACTGCAACGTCACCACTGATGAAGAAGTGGAACTCACCAATGTTGACATCAAAAACGATGATCGCCACTTTTACTTAGTGGCCCAGACGAAGTTCCTGTTCATCATCACTGTGAAGATAGACACTCTTCAAAAAATGGTGTACTGGACTATTCAACATATTGGCAGCAAGAAAGCAGCACATGACCATATTTATGAGATACACGTCATGAGCAAGCAGAATCCTAGAAGGAAAGTCGTGTTCATGGAACATTGCTTCAATGATGCCATTAAGCCTGAAGAGATCTTCCGTCAGGGAAAATGTGCCGTTCTGCCTTTGGAAGTGTTGGTGCACTACATCAAAGACAAGAAATTGTCGTTCAGGTTCTTCATCAAGAGGATTCCGCCAGCACCGCCCAAGAACAAAAATGACAAGGGTGATGGCAAAAACGATAACAAGCCAAATCAGGGACCGGGCCCAAAAGGCCCCGGGCCTAAAGGACCTAAAAATGCAGAAGGTAAAAATAAGCAAAACGGAGCTGGGCCTGTGCCCAATCCTAAAGCAAAAAATAAAGCGCAGTCGTAATTTCAACAAATTGCGTACCTAGTCCATTGATTCGCTTATATCGTCGAAAATGGAAAGTTTTTAATTCTAGATTTTATGTAACTAGATTGACTTGTTATATAGAGGAGGTCAACATTGGAGTTCAATTCTCGTGATTACGTGCACCACATAAGGTTTCATAATATGCTACATTATTTTAAGTACGTAATGTGTGTATTAAAAGGCTGCCTTTTCCGTTCTAAAAGAGATTGCGATACTGGAGTAGGTAAACGCGAGAGGTGGGTTCAACCACACACTCCATCGCGCGCACCTTGCTTTGCTTGGTTAGTCATTAAATATTCAGCGTTATAAAGCAAGTAATTTTTCGTATGAGTAATTATAAAAATAATTAAAAAGCCATTGTGTCTCGCGTAGATCTACATTCACGGGTCTACTACGGCATACGAAGGACAAGCAATACCTACGTTCTGCAGAAGGTAACATTCAAAAGTTAGTAGTTTATGCACCGTTTCAAGTGGCAGGAACCCTGAATATATTAAAAACCAGTCAATCGATACAGAGAACCACGATAAGCAGCCTGTGATCACGTTGGGCATAAAATACAGAGAACCTTTATTTTATGTGTGAATGTGACATCCGATTGAGTACTTATGTCAATGAAATGAGATACCTACTCGTATACACGTTTGTATTTGTCTAATGTAATAACTCTATTATGAAGCCCCGTTGTGGTGCGCGAAAAATTAGTTTTGGGCTCTTATCAACGACTAATCACTAACGATCATTGTAGTTACTTATATATGCTTATGTTTAAATTGTATTAGTCAGAGGCATCTTATATACGTAGCATTTTCATGTTCCATTTATTATTTAGTATCAGATATGGTTTAATATTCTGATTGGAACTTGTAATGTCGGCAAATCGCCTTTGTTGCAAGGAGGCCCTTATTATTGGATCCCATAGTGAAAGCGATGCGATTCCTGACTGATGGATGATCTCATTCGCTCTTGTAGAACCCTATAAAAAAAGGAAAGCTCTTATTTGGTTAGTGCTTCTGGACACTAAAATTCGTGATCCTGAAGCCAAGTCAATTTCAGCTCGTAGCACTACACTACGTACAGGTTACCTTTTGGGACCGTTATTCAAGTAGTCGTTAGTGTGCGCGTGTGCGGGAATCCTTATTCAGAAATCAAATGTGATTATTGGACTGTTTCAAATTATACGGAAATTGTATTAGTGTTGATTTGTGGAAACGTTTTAAATCTAGACAATTATTATTTTTAGTGGTTTATTACCCGAGAAATACAATGCTGCCGAATTAAAATGGTACCTACTCTCGAAAGTATGATTCGCGACAATCCATACTAATATTATAAATTCGAAAGTAATTGTCTGTCTATCTGTTACCTTTTCACGCTAACCACAACGGATTTCGATAAAATTTGGCATCCTGAGGAAGGACAAAGGCTACTTTTTTCTCAAAAATAATCCTATAGGGGATGAAAGTTTGAATATGAAAATTCAAATTCATGCTTATGGTAGGAAATAACGAAATATGCGATTCAGCGTTTTTGAAAAATTATACCCTAAGGAGCTAAAACAGGGGTTGATTTTATAATTGACAAATAATGTTAAAATGTTTGTGTACCTACCTCTTTTTAAGAGATTTTAGGGGATTGGAAATGTAGTCATAGTTCGTATCTTGAGGTAATATTTAGATTTCATTCGACGTTTTTACAACGAAATGATTACAACAATTAACTTTTGAATGAGTGCACACTCGGTCAAAAGTTATTTGTTATTAGAACGTGACTGGCATAATAAAACAAAAGTCCCCCCCGTTGCGTATGTCTGTTTGAATGAGATAAAGTCAAGTAGGTACCGAACGGATTTTCATACGGCTTCACCCATGGACGGAGTGATTCATTAAGGTTTTTTTTGTAAATTGGCTGAAATATGACGATTATTGTTGAAGATGTCGAAAAAATCATGGTGACTGTTAGCTTCATGCCCACCATACACGGCAACGATATATCGTAGCGATTTGAGTTTGCAGTTATATCGGGTATGTTTTCTACATGAACGTTCCTATGGGATATTTTCCAACATCCACGCTGGCGAAGCCGCGGGTAAAAACTAGTAACAAATATGTATATAAGTACTTACATAATTATAACCGAATCATCAATACCTACATCTCTTCTAAAATGTCATGATTTCCGAAATCTAACTTGGTGAGATGTAGGTCAATACCTGTATTGCTGATTCTTAAGGTTATAATTATGTAAATACATTTTGTTTTTGTCACGAATCATATTTTCGAGACTACCATTTTAATTCACCACCAATCAGGACCACGGGTAATAAACGTTATTAATTAATGAATCAAAATTATTGTGTAATTTCAATTATTTTAAGTTTATAATTGATATTAATTTGTGGACTATTACAGTACTTATAGAAATAAAAATTATCGTAAAATAACTTGTTTTCTTTCCTAATCTCTTCATGGATTTAACATCATAATGAAAGGAGCTCTTTTTTATACTTAGCTATCTCACGAAGTCGTGTCTTGAAGCCTATGACATACAAACAAAATTTTCTTCATCGTAGTTGCTTTTAATCATTTTTTTGTTAAAACATAATATCACTTATCTACGAGTAAAACCACATTGGAAAAATCTGTCCGCCAACCCCCTCATCGCGGCCATAAGACAGACGGCGATGAAGGGGGTAGACGATCCACGCCGCAGTGTACGCACGCAGTCGCCACCCGGTGGCAACTGGGGATCTTATTCCCGATTACCACTTGGTGGTGGCAATCCATGTGGGGGCACAGAATATTTGCGTAATCGGATCAAACCACGGCAAATCTTGGAAAGGTGTAGATGATTATTATTATTAACACGGAATATTTACAATGTTTACTGTTAGATTCGAGTTCCCAATATTTCGGCACTGTTGCAAGCACTATTATCACGGATAAACTCGGAATCTGTCAGTAAACATGGTAAATATCCCGTTTGTGTTAATCATAATGTTAGTGACCATGAAAGTTTAAAAAAATGATTATTATGTTTATAATTATGTGAATTGTTTGTTATTGTCGCGAATCATATTTTCGAGACTAAATATTAATTCAGCAGCATTGTATTTCTCGGAGGGACCACGGGCACAAAAATTCCCCCATGGTTCCTTCCAGGGACTACGGCAGGGACCACCAGTGGCGTGCACAGAGGTTTCAGACAGGGTATGCACGTCTAAAATAAAAAAATAAAACTTGAACAAGCTGAAACTAGTAAGTAGGTACGTGTGGCTGACTCTGGCTTGGCCACCATCAGGGATTTTAATTTGAATAACACAAATATTTAGTCGCTAATTAGTCGAAATTAGTCGCCAAATATCAGATTTAGTCGGTCACTGGTTCAAAAGTTAGAAGGGTTTATAGGTGGCCGATCTGGAGAGAGTCTCCCCAGCTTGGCCACATTTATATCTCAAAAACTAGGATACCAAACGAAGATCTGTTTTCTCCCAGATTTAGTCGCTAATTAGTCGAAATTAGTCACCAAAAATCAGAATTAGTCGATCACTGTTTCAAAAGTTAGAAGGATTTATAGGTGGTCGATCTGGAGAGACTCTCCCCGGCTTGACCACATTTATATCTCAAAAACTAGGATACCTAACGAAGATCTGTTTTCTCCCAGATTTAGTCGCTAATTAGTCGAAATTAGTCGCCGATTCACAGATTTAGTCGGGTCTTAGTTTAGAAGATAAAATGAGTTCAACTTTTAAGGTATAGTCCAAGAGCTAGATCGAAAAGATAACGAAAAATTGCCAAGATAAAAATATTTCTGTTAATATGTGTAATATACTTCTCGTTTTATCGGTCTAAAGTCATTAGAAATGTCAGAGAGATATAAATTCTCAATTAAATAATTTTGTTTATGTTATAAATTGCTATGTTAGAGTAGGTTAATTTTCTTTGAAAACATTACACCTGGCTCTTGGCCTATTTGGTGTCAAGATGTACAGTCGCATACAACTGTTTTACCAAATTATAATGTTAAGGCCTAAATTATGTTAGAATAATAAAACTTCTGTTGCCATATAAGAATATATGATGTATCTACCTAATACTATGCTAGCACGGGGACCCAGCGCTCTTAAATCAAAGATGTATATACCTATCTATATATATATATTAGGTATCTAATACCTAATATGACACCATTTGGCTCTAATTAAGGTTAGTATAATAAAACTTCTGTTGTCGAAATATAAAATTATTTATTACTTAACATTTTTTGAACTTACAGTAAAATGTTAAAAATAACGAAGGCTCGTCCCCAGCGTCCGCTGTCGCGGATAATAATATAAACACAACAATAAAAACAAAAAACAATATCAAATCTTTGCACTAACCATAATAATAACCTTAACAATATTTAATAGCAGTATTATTACTAAAATCCTTACAATCCTTACATAAATTTTTATTACAATAGTAATTTTAATCACAGTATAAATTTTAATCACAGTAGAAATTATAATCACACTACTTATACATTTTAATCACAGTAGAAATTATAATCACAGTAAAAAATATAATTACAGTATAAATTTTAATCACAGTATACATTTTAATCACAGTAGAAATTATAATCACAGTAAAAAATATAATTACAGTATAAATTTTAATCACAATAGTAATTTTAATCACAGTACCTATACATTTTAATCACAGTAGAAATTTTAATCACAGTATCTATTATTTATTTTTATGAGTTTACTTACAACGTGTAAATTAAGTTATGCGGTATTATTTCTGTGGAAGGTAAAGAAATTAAATCTTGCAAATCGTCAAAGCATTCCCAAGTTTTTGTAGACTTTCGGTAGCACCAACTTCTGTAATGACCTATAGCACCAGGTATGTACTCAATCACCGCTAAAGCAGTAAACTTTTGTTTTTTGACTGTAATAGTCACTGGTATGTTAGTCAGATTCATTTGAGAAATACCAGTCGTTTCAATAAATAAAATAGACGATAAGTAGTAATGAAATCTCACTTGCTTGCCGCAATCAGAGCACATCCCTTTGTCTTTCTCGATTGTTAATTTAATCGATTTGGATAATGCTGAAATGCCATCTTTTTTTATTACATCGATATTAATCGGTAAATACTGACACTTTCTTAATAAATTACTCTGACTAGAGCACCGCTCGCTAGTGCATTTTTTTTGGCGCATTGTGCTATAAAATAGTGGATAGAGAATGTGATCAATAATTTTGGACGTATTGCATTCGCAGTTAACAAGTTGGTGAAACGTGTCATCCTCTGTCCGAAAGTGCTTTAATAATAATTTAGTTCTGTTTCTATATAACTCGGTTTTATCCCCACTGTTCTCAACTATTTGTTGAATAATTTGACAAATTGCAACATCCTTATTCTCTAATATATGTTTTTTAACATGGGGTCGATCAACATAAGCTATAGCCAAACTTTGAAATATACTATCAAAAGCACAAGTATTAAAGGTGTCAACATTTTGTACATACGAATTAGTTACAGAGCCATTTTTTAAAATATGGATTGATTTAGGTTTCATCTGTCCTCTCCAATTTTCCATGGTGGATGGAACGTCCAAAAATACAGACTCTTGTTCGAAGCTTTTGCGATCATCTGTTTCTAAAGTTATAATGTTTTTTTTGACAGGTGTGTTGTCTCTATGTTGTCCTAAATCACTAATGGCTAATTTCAGGCAACCTTTTACTTGTGTTATATGCCTGATTAAAAAATCATCAATTCTTAATCTTTCCCTATTAGAATCCATTAAAAGAGTTTTTATGTCTTTGAAATAACTTTCTACATTTGTACTTGATGGATTAGGTTTGGATAAGTAAAAATATTCAGACATAACTTCACCCCATAAAGGTATTTTTTTTAAAATTCTATATAAATATGTTAGAAAAGTAGGGAAATAGTAAAGGTTTTCGTTATCAAAATTCGGTGTTATGTTTTCAATATATATTGTTTCTCGTGTCTGTACGTTTTTACAAAACCTTATCAAAGGGTTTCCATCTATATCATCATATTCTTCTATACATTCAGTTGTTATATCCTCTTTAGACATGTCACTAGGTATTGTTTCGAAATTCGTAATTATTGATTGTAATTTCAATAATGCATTACTACACCTGGATACCTTGTTTTGGTCTGTTAACCCACCATATCTGTTAAAGGCGAGTGTTATAATATCATCCAAAATATTTTTTAATTGGCTATAACTTGCAGTTTGCCTAAGTAGTAAGACACATCTAACATAAAAGTTCTTTACACGATTATCTACATGTTCGAAGCATGATTGTTTATACAGATTTTTAACGAAATGAGATTTATCGAGACGAATGTAACAAGGTATCCTAATATTGTTGTGATTATCGCCTTCTAATATGTTAAAGCAATTTTGTAAATAGCTATTTGTAGAAATAAACCCTGTAAAGTTTGTTACAACAGCACCAAATATTGCAGCAGAATCATCAGAGACACATTCATTTGGTGCGGATTTACCACTCAACCACTGCTTTAAAAACATACTAATATTTTCTTGCGTATTAACTTCAGATAACATATGGCACAACGGAATACTGCTACCATCTTCACGATAGCACATCATTACGTATAAAAACACGTGTTTTTTCTGTTTGTTTGCGTTTTTTGTAAAGATATTGACTTCTGGTAATACAGTTCCTTTGACAACAGAACCAGTCGCATCTATTGACACTCTAATATATCTTTCTGATCTAGAAAATAAATTATAAAAATAATTTTGTTCCCTTGACCAGTATAGAATAAAAAAAGGAAATATGGAAATTTGTCGAATAGTTTCATTGTATGGTGGTGTAAATGCCATAGACCAAACTGATAACACAGGTGAAGAGTGAAGAAAGGGAGCTTGTTTCATCCTACTTCTAATTTTTTGTAGAGCTCCTATATTTGGTATAATAGGTGGTTCTACATCACCTATTTCCATGTGTTGATTAGCTAGCAAATTTCTAGTAATTATTGGATGGTTTTTTGCTAAAGTTTCTTCTAACTGTTGCTTATGGTACTTTGTTACCCTAACTTTTACAGATTTATCGTGTTTATAATTTTTGTTGACATTTGTTATCGAACATTTCATTTCATAAAAATTTTCGGATGATGTGCAGCAGTTTTCAGAGTAATAAATATTGAGGTTTGCTTTGCATAGTTTGCAATAGCCTTGGCAAAGAATGTGACCATTTGGTTGAACTCTGTTTTTTTTAAATATCCATATACATTCGTTCTTGCTCTGTTTCCAAATTTCTTGTCGAAGAATGGTAGTCCACTTTTGTTTTTGAAATCTTCTTGCGGACTTGTAGCGTGAATTGGGTGTTTTGGGATCATTGCGGTAATAGTAATATTTTGTAGGCTCTATTTCTCGCCACTGATAAGCATCTATAATTATAGAAAATGTAATTTCACTATCTGTTTGGTTTTCCAAATCTTCATTGAATACATAATTATCTCCGGCAGATGACGTTCTGGTTGAAAATTCTGTCTCCAACACGAGTTCACTACACGAAATCGATTGTTTTTCTCTTTCTTCCTCTTGTTCAACATTTGAACCAAAAAAAAGTGCGTGGTTTTTCTTTATGCTAAGAAATATTGCATCCTTAGACATTTTTTTGTCAAATTTATTAAACAGGAGATCATAAATTGCATCATTTCTTTTTGGCTGTATTGGGTAAAGTACATCTTTATGTTCAAGATATACGGTTTTCTGGCTACCTAAGTTAACTTTAAACCCGCGACCGCGTCTTGACATTTTAGATGGTTTCTGAAAGTAAGTAAGGGACTAACTGAGTACATTAACATCACTATTTAGAAGCTAAACTGGGCAAGAGGAGAATAGACGCGTGGTGTCAGGAGGAAAAGCGCGGCCGCCGCGGTGACGCGAGCCTGCCGCGGCAGGCTCCGCTGGCCTCGCTGCCTGCTGCTGCCGGTCGCTGCTGTTCCGGTGTGAATCGTCCCTGATATAACACAGACAGTTTGAACTTATAATATACTAGCTTCTGCCAGCGGCTCCGCCCGTGTGAATGTCGAAAATTATCCCTAGTGAACATATTCCCGCAATAAAAAGTATCTTATGTACTAAAAAAACAAAGATAAAGAAATGCTACTAGTTAATTTACGTGGAATTTTAAGTTTTGTACTTAAATAGTCATAGAATTTATTCATACTTAGCCATGTTTACCTACGTAGATCAGCCGCAGCCCTACGTAAACATGGCTATGTACGAATGTGAGATTAATCTAGGTAAATAGCTTTTTTTAATACAAATATCTCATCCACTGGTATTTTTTCAAATTACATAATAACTGAATGTTAAATTACTAGATAATTTTGCTTACCTAATACAATATTTTTTGCATTTACAGTTTACCAAACTAAGCATAATAATATATAATTTCAAACTTACCCAAAGACTTCTCCTTATGTATTCTTTACACAGATATAATTAGTTATGTGCAGTTTCATACACTGCTTTATCTACACTCATACATTGGTAAATAAACCGGTATTATTTGAGTTCATAACTATTCTTAACAAGTTCCACTATAAACTGGCTGACTTTAATTTACGTCACGGGCAACTCGCTCTATGTAGTTCATCTGTACACGCGCATCTATCTCTTTCTTACTTACCATACATAAATGAAACGGAGCGCACAGGAGCGCAGCGATCTTGCTGCCAGCGACTTCCACATTTTGTTCTATAAATAATTACATTATAATATTTATTGTAGATCTGTTTCTAGGTAATGCTTGCTTTCCTTTTTTGGTAGGTATATAATAACAAAGAATAACTGTATATTTAGGTTTATTTAGAAACAAACATTCCACCTTAAGGCGATCCCCCCGGCAAAACCGCGTTTTTTGTCGTTATTCAGAGGCTATTAACTCAGTAATGAAGCGTAATTAACTATATCTAAAAGCACATTATTAATGTTCGATATCTTGTCATCACATTGCACATTTTAATTTATTTTTATGTGTTATAAATACATTTAAAATCTCCTTGTAAAAAATGTTCTAAAATTATTGATAGCATGCTTCTTTTGCTAAAGTTGACGTTCTGTTAATTTAAGAATTACACCAATGGATAGATAATTTAAAAATCTAAATATTCCACATTTTATTTTATTTGAAAAGATCGCTTATCTTTTTTTATTAAAAGAATTCCAATTTTTTTGTGGATTTTGTGATAAATGCGCGGGCGGAGTGAGCGGGACAGAGCGAGACTTATCAACGGGACAGAGAAGGACCGAATACTCAAGGTCGTTTGGTCGGGGTAGCGTCTTAAGACATAATAGGTATTGTCTAGAAACTACTTAAAGTGTTTTGTACTTGCTTGTACCAATGTATGGAGAAATTTATTACTTTAATATCTTTTTAATTACACACCGACTAAATCTGTGACTCGGCGACTAATTTCGACCAATTAGCGACTAAATCTGGGAGAAAACAGATCTTCGTTAGGTGCCCCAGTTTTTGAGATATAAATGTGGCCAAGCCGGGGAGAGTCTCTCCAGATCGGCCACCTATAAATCCTTCTAACTTTTGAACCAGTGATCGACTAATTCTGATTTTTGGCGACTAATTTCGACTAATTAGCGACTAAATCTGGGAGAAAACAGATCTTCGTTAGGTATCCTAGTTTTTGAGATATAAATGTGGCCAAGCTGGGGAGACTCTCTCCAGATCGGCCACCTATAAACCCTTCTAACTTTTGAACCAGTGACCGACTAAATCTGATATTTGGCGACTAATTTCGACTAATTAGCGACTAAATATTTGTGTTATCAAAATTAAAATCCCTGATGGTGGCCAAGCCAGAGTCAGCCACACAGTAGGTACCTAAGTTTTTTTTTCCCGACCGTTTGTTTTACCCGACCTCACCTACCCTAACCCTAATCTTACACTGACTCTTACCGCACGGCGCCATTGGCTTCGCATGATGTTTGTTTGCGACCACAACGAATATCTAAAATATTTTAATCTGAATATCCGTTAAAGGTCCAAACATTATTTTTATCTTGATTTGTAAACAAAAAGCAAGGGATAAAATACAATGTGTTTGTGTTATACACGACATGTTTGACAGTAGGTAATAATTAGGTATCACAAAACTTTTCTATGAAAATAACGAGAGGCATTACCTTTTTTTTTGAGTTAAATAAAACCCGGGTTCACACCTTCCGTTTACAATGAATTTAACTTTTTCCTCAAAATATAACGTCGAAAAGCGGCAGATTTTAATTTATTTAACACACTTCGGCAGCACAGGTCTCACAGGTATAATGTTCAATTTTTTACAAATGATTAAAATAATTACATAATAATATACAGTCAATCAAGCTCTTCGTCCGTTACCTTACTTGAGAGTGAACGTGTGTTCAGTTTGCGCATAAATTTGTAAAGATTGCATACGTGACTTTAGCCCGTAATCGTAAAGTGAAAGTGACTAATTTTGTTTAAACATTATTAAAAATATTAATTATTTTGACTGGTTGCCACCGTGCTTATGCACCGTTGAACTTACTCGCCGGCTTTGCTCCTCCCACATGCAGGAGTAGGACAGTCGCCATAATTGCTCTCCTGCTTGCGCGCGCGCCTGATTGCTGCTGTGTACTTCGCGTACGAGAAATACCCCCGTGCCCATTGACGTGTGTGTGATCGACATTGGACTGCGTACAATGCCTCGCATTCATCGCTCGCCTACGGCTTCGCCATCTGTAAACTCCAATGTACTGCAAGTAAAGTCAGACTCGGATATACCCGCAGCGGTGTCGAACAGCCCAGTTGGTGGTGTCAACACTGCGCCGCGGTACAATCGTCGTTGCCCGGAATTCTCACAGCCTGGTAATGAACTACAAGACGTAAAACGCGAAATACTACAAATGTTGTCGACATGGAAAAAAGAACAAGAGGAACGCCTCACAAAATTCTCGCACGATCAAAACATCTGCCTGTCTAAGTTGGTCTCTGAAATAGCTGAACTGAAACTACAGAATCTTGCGATTCAAAAATCAAATGGTGAGATAGAGAAATCTATTACGTTTATCACTGAACAGTACGATGATATGATTAAAAAAATTGATGTTCTTCAAAAAGAAACCCAAAAACAAAAAGACAATATAATTAATTTGGAAATAAAGATCCAAGATATCCAACAGCTTTCCCGGCCATCGTGCGTCGAGATCCGCAACGTGCCAGCCGTGGAGAATGAGTCAGTGTCAGATTTGTCCACGATTATCATCAAAGTTGGTGCAGCAGTTGACATTACTCTCTGTAACACCGAGCTACGCGATGTATACCGTTTACCCGGGAAACCTGGCACCGTCAGACCTATTATTGCGGAGTTTATAAATGTTCAGGTTAAAAACAAACTCATCACAAGTGTGCGTGACTTTAATAAAATCCACCCCAATGAGGGTCGATTAAATACTAAATGCATTGGTTTACCCGGAGATCGACGTCCAGTATATGTTGCCGAATATCTTCCCGCTAGCTCCAGAAAATTGTTCTATGAGGCAAGAGAATTTGCGAAGCAAAATGAATACAAGTTTTGCTGGTCGGTGAATGGCAACATTTTCTTGCGAAAAATTGAAGGTGTGAAACAAGTTCTTGTCAGATCTGAGGAAACTCTACGCAATCTGCAATTGGATATAAACCAATGACTATATTATAGCCTAATCCACTTATCCGCAAATCACTTATATAATTGTCTTAATGTTATTAATACTCACCAATCTAAACGTAAGTGTTTAAAATTCTTTATAATCTGTATAATTAATTACCTTTTGGTTACGTTTTTAAACAAAGTACTCATCCCTAACATATGTTTTATACCAACTCACCTCACATCTATGTACCTTAAATTACACTCGCATCTTTTTACACTAAATGAACCTCAGTACACAATGTATACTATCACAGAAACTTTGTTACACACTTATTACATCACACACACATCACATACATCACACACATACGTCATCACATCACACATCATATCATACATAATAATCACAATTAAAAACATATACTTATTATTATTATTTACATCTTATATCATAATTATAATTCCATATCAGTACCGAAGTCATCTAGTCTCCACTTATTGGCCCCTGCACAGCTCATTGCGTCATCTACTAATACACCAAGCTAATTTTTCTAATGGCTAATGTAGCACAAGTTATTGATGACATTGATCACACGGCCTTTACATCTAGCCTGAAACTCCACTCTATAGATGACTGTAGGCTGCACTTGGGCGACATAGGAGGTCAATACTCGGTTGTTGTCCAAAATATACGCAGTATTAAAAGGAATTTTGATAATTTCTCTGTTCTTTTGAATCGGTTGCTTTTTTTGCCTGACATAATTATTTTGACAGAATGTTGGCTTGACGACACGAATACCTGTTTCGAAATTAGTAACTACGATTATCATTGCTCCAAAAACTACCTTAACCAAAACGATGGAATAGTCATATATACCAAAACATCTCTGCAATCCTCTGTCGTGGAACCATCCTGCAAAGACTCGAACTGTCTGATTGTCAATGTAAGGGACGAACTATCACTGATTGCCATTTATAGGTCTCCCTCTTTTTATAATATAAACAACTTCTGCGAATCTTTAACAAAACTGATGGAATCGTGTAAGGCTACCACATGTGCTATTGTAGGGGATCTGAACATTGACATCAAACCAGATTGCACTGACAGACGCGCCATTGAATACCTGGACTTAACCGGCCACTATGGGTATTTTCCAGGACACACTTTGCCTACGCGAGGTGACAACTGTTTGGATCATGTTATGCTGAAAACTCAGAAGTCAGCTACTGTTATTGTATGTGACACGGGCATAACAGATCACGAGACGGTTATCCTGGGCATTCAAAAAGAATCAGCTAGGGCCAGGGTTCAAAAACGACACGCACGAACTAACCATATAAAATTAAAAAAAGACATTGAAAGTGAGACTTGGGGCTGGCTTCTTGAACAGACCAATGTTAATATTGCATTCCAAAAATTTGTCGAGATACTTTCTGTTAAAATTAAACAACACACTACTATCCGTGTATGTCGTGGCACAGAGGATATTATCAAGCCATGGATAACTAGAAACCTTCTGAAGTGCATAAGACGACGTGACTTAATGCACATTAATGCAAAGAAACAAGAAAATCGCGACAATCTTGTCATCCAACAGGAATATAGGAAGTATCGAAACTACTGTAACAATATATTATCAAATCTAAAACAAGATCATGATCGTAAAATTCTAATGGAAACAAAGGGCGACTGTAAAAAGCTATGGTATGAAATCAAGAAAATTTGCAACATTAAAAGTAAAAAAACCGGAAAAACTGAGCTTGTGACCGACAGCGACAACCCTGTTCCCACATTAAATAAAGTGAATGACTATTTTTCAACTGTTGGCCAGAACCTTGCAGCAAAAACACTCAGTCTATTAGAATTAACTGAGACTGACTTGACCCGTAACAACGAACAATACAGTACCGTAAACAATAGCCCAAACTCTTTTTTCCTTAATCCAACTGATGAAAAAGAAATATTTTCTATTATCTCCCATTTAAAAACAGCGTCAGCGACAGGTTATGATGGCATTAATAACACCTTTTTAAAACAATATTCACATACTTTGGCCAGACCGATTGCCTTTCTGTGCAACTTTAGCCTAAGTACTGGTACAGTACCTGATTGCATGAAGATTGCCAATATATGCCCGATATTTAAAAGTGGAGATCCTAAAATCCCTTCAAATTATCGCCCGATTTCCCTGCTGACAGCTCTCTCAAAAATTCTTGAGAAAGTTGTGAATAAACGACTACTCGCATACCTAGAACAAAATAGATTATTGTCGGACAATCAGTACGGTTTTCGGGCTGGTAGGTGCACGGAGGATGCAGTAGCCAACTTAGCAGATTTTATAACCCTCAATCTAGGTCAAGGACAGGCATGTACTGGCATCTTCCTGGACCTCGCCAAGGCATTTGATACAATATCTAGGAAAATCTTGATTAAGAAAATGTCGCTTCTGGGAGTTCGTGGCACTGCACTGGACTGGTTTATTTCATATCTCAACGATAGAACGCAAAAAGTAGTGCTAGGGGAATATTCTAGTGACCTAAACACAGTGCAATTTGGTGTGCCACAGGGAAGCGTGCTGGGGCCTACCCTATTCATCATATATATAAATGGACTATGCGCCTTGAAAATCCCTCAAGCTAAAATTTTTACATATGCTGACGACACCGCAATCGTATTTTATGGAAAAACTTGGGACGACGTTAAGTTATCCGTTGAAAGCGGGGTTAAAGCTATTGCGAACTGGCTGCAGCATAACCTTTTGACGCTAAATATTGATAAAACGAAGGCAATTAACTTTGCCATCTCGAAACGTTCCGCCCCTAACTCTGTAACTTGTATACAGCTGCACTCCTGTTCTAGCCCAGAAAATTGTACTTGCCCATACATCGAACAAACCGACTCGATTAAATACTTGGGAGTCTTTGTAGATAACCGTTTGTTATGGTCCACTCATCTGAGTGCTTTAAGGGGTAGGGTTCGAAAGATGCTCCGTATCTTTAAGCAGCTGGGTAAAATTGCAGATGACTCAGTTCTAAAGATGATATACTTCTCTCTGTGTCAATCGGTCCTTAACTATTGTATAATAGCATGGGGTGCGGCTGGTAAAACCTCTTTAATAAAGGTTGAAAGAGCTCAACGAGCTCTGCTTAAGGTTGCCTATGGAAGACCATTCCGGTACCCCACTAACACACTCTACACCGAAGTGGGAGTTCTTAGAGTCAGACAGCTTTACATCCTGTCAGTCACTCTAAGATTTCACAAAACCTCCATGTGCACTTGTATCCCGTCAAGTCGAAGGGTTCAATGGGAAAAGGTTCGCTGCCGTAAAACAATCGGTAGAAGGTCGTACGGTTTTATGGGACCGCACATTTACTCGAAACTCAATAACCGACTCCAAATTCTGCAACTTACGCATAATAAATGCAAAATTGCGGTTACAAAATGGCTTCTTACTTTGGACTATGATATGACTGAAAACTTCTTAGCCTAACTGATACATATATTTATTTACTATTCTATATCACAAACATACTATTTATATATCACACATACACACCAACACACCCCCTCACACAACACACACATAATACATACATATTTGGAAATCTACTGTTTTTCTTTGTGTTTTATCATTAGTTTTCTTTTGTAAATTAGTTTTTATTGTATTTTCCTTTCATATTAATTACGAGTAAATTATTTTAAATTGAGAAATTTATTGTAACGTATTTAAACCTATTTCATGTATAGCTACAAATGTTAACGGAACGAAGCAGCCTGGATCTCACGACACAGGGAATCCTAGTGTGAGTTCCAGGAAACAACACATTGAATGTAATTTCTTAAACAATAAATTATTCTTATTCTTATTCTTTAATCACAAGCGCCAAGAAAAACAATCAAACCAAAACAATATGGCGAAAAAACAAACATTGCAAGTTGAATAAAAGCGTGTAAAAACTTTACGATTACAAAATAATACGAACTAATCTTGGTCAATCCGACTAAAAAAGTCAACCCTCTGTAATCAACAACTAAGCGGTGCTTTTACGGCTTCTCAATTTGGACGGGTTGCAAAATAAGCAGTGCTTCCAGAAATTAAACACACGCATACATTTTCACGCACACTGTCACACTATTGCTGTGTACTACACGGGTAATCACGGGTTGCGTTGTTTGAAAAATAAGCACGGCGTTGTTCTGCTTATGCTCACCGGGAGCGCTGCCTGCGCGGTTGTCGCCGCTCGCTTCAAGAAATTAGTTTCAAATGACAATAATAGATGGCGCGTAAATCGCGTTATAAACAGTGAGATAGCGAATAAGTTAGATTAATATAGTTATTACCATGATTTTTCTTGCGTTAAAGTTATTTATCATTTCGAGGGGCATGTATGTATGAGACTACAGGGTATGCAGAGCTTATTTGCATGTATGGAGTGCACGCCACTGGGGACCACAGGTGATAAACGAATGATTGTAATACAATCTAAACGAATTATTCCCTTTATGTCAAGTCTTTAGTCTTGTGACAGACGGACACGTGAATGACAGCAATAGGGCTCTATTTGAACCCTTCGGATACGAAAACCTAAAAATCACATTTATTTTACATAGCATTTCTGAAAATTCGCTTGTTTTATTGTTCATATTCATCATAATACTTGCAGAGGTACTAATAACAAAATGTGTTAAGTACCTAATTTCACTTTTATTTGACTGTACTTGCAGCAGTCGACGTAAATCAAATAAAACTAAAGCTCGGAAGAAATCATATGCTCAACATAAAGGGAATAAAAGCGAGATGATTCTCACCGCTCAACATAAAGGGAACAGTTCATCTATACTACCATCTATCAACAGGTTGATAAAAAGCATGGACCATTACATTACCCACATGATCACCCAACCAAATACTAAACTACTGAATAAAAGACTAGTTTTCCACAAGAGCTGTCTGTGTAAAGAAGCAAGTGGCGAGCAGTTTCTCCCTATATAAAATCGAATCTCATTATAAATTTATTGGATGTTTAATTCTGGCTTACTTTTCTTTTCCTTGTACAACTTTAATGGAAAGCCAGCCATATATGTATATTATTATATATATATATATATTATGCTGTTAAAATGATGTATAGGTACAGGTTTTGATTCAAATTCAAACTACTAAATAAGTTTTTAGGTTTTTATTGTCCTTACAGCTAGATGTTCATTTCTTGGCCTTGGCCTCCCGGGTTTCTTTCCTTTCTGCGGCACGGGCAAGCTGCTTTGCGGGTTTCAGGTTACCTTTTTTACAGAACCTTTGGTTTCTCAGGAACTTGGGGTCCATCTGAAAAGGAAATATTATTTTACAATAAGTATAACTTGGATATGTTATTGTTTATGCCTTGGCATGATGGTAGTTGACTATCATGCCAAGGTATAAAAGTTTCCAGGATATGAAAGTGGCATATTTTTAGGAATGGCAATAGATAGTATTCTTTTCCTTTTATGCAAGGGATTATTTATCAGGTAGCAATTGGCTAGCAGTATATTAATGTACGTCCCAGCAAATAAGAGGTGATTGTTATACGACGAGAAATCAATAAATCACCTAAAGATTATTAGGATTATTATTTTATTAACAACTTCTTAGATAAATCGTAACTGCGAGTTTTATATTGTTAAGGACCAATTACTTATAATAGTTGGTCAATGAGATTAGTGATATTGCAATTTCATAATAATTGTTTCATTACAATAAAAGTACAAGACGACATCCAGGTCTTCACACACTAGTTCTTTTATCCTGTATGTGACATAAAATGATAGAATAGATGCTGTTTATGTATTCCTGGGAAGTTCAATGTTTATTTTAGTCTGGAATTTACTGAAATAATTTTACTTACACCAAGGGTGGATTCGTGCCTCTGGTTCCTAGGCTTTTTGATGCCATTCCTGTGGGCTTTGCGGTCTGGAATAAAATAAAAGTATCGTTGTATTTACAACATGTAAACTTAACCACAAAATCAACACACTATCGATAAATCTGATAGATGATACGTTGGGGAACATAAATATTAAATAATTTAATTCTCAAGGTTTGTAATAATTCATCTAGGTCACAAGGTTTGGTCTGTAGGTCGTCTTAGGGGTTTCTCTGAAAGTACTCACTTTGGTTATGATTTGTATGATTCTTTGACTTTGCCATTTTGTCAAATTATGCGTTCTGTAAAAGAAAATAAGTATTAAGTTACAACAGTTAACACTCGGTTTCCCAATGCGACGATCAAAACTTTTCAAATTCAGTAAGATTTCATAGATATTTTACGAAATATTTCCACAACTCAAAACACTAACCTAGAACAGCAAGAGAAAAAGACAAGAGGAAAACAATTCGCTTGCTTGAATGTTTCGTTTTTATTTTCTACTGCCACTTAGCATTTGAATGTTGGTGTCTCTGTCACACAGGGCAAAAATCCGATTTGCTATCCTGCTGTCAGACCGTCTCGTTTCTTTGACAATGACAACAGTAGACATGATTGAAAATATTGAAATCCCGTAACCTGAAACGTTTTATTCTAGTTCCGTTACAATCGGAAAATTGATCGGAAAGCTACGATTAAAAAAAACCAACTCACTGTTGTTTATACTAATCTGTAGTTTTGCGTATGTACGCACGGCTATAGATCAAGCTAAATAGTTACCTGTATAAGTTGATCTCGCATTGTATAGGATTTCCTTCCAATGAGAGGTCAGTGTAAACTGGATATATATAGCTTTATGTGTAGCCGTGTGTACAGTATGTAGAAACGGCTACACCATGTACAGACGCCAGCAGGTCAAGCCACCCGAAACTGTCAAAATATCCCAATCAACCTTGAACCTAATGCTTTAGCGATAAAGATGAAAATCTATTAAAGAAATTTGACAGATTGTAGTAGCTTGATGTGCTGGCGTCTGTACACACCTGTGACCATGCGTTGGCACTGGTTAAACATTCAGTTCAGTATTATGTCCAGCAGTGGAGTGGACAAAGAATCAATCGAATTTTGTTTCACGTCATAGTACGGCCCCTGAACTTGTCCATTTTTTAACCGACGAAAAAAAAGGAGGAGGTTCTCAATTCGACACGTAATTTTTTTTTTATGTATGACCACATATAACTTTTTACAGAGTCGTCCGATTTGAATTTTTTTTTGTTTTATTCGAGAGGGTATACATCAAAGTTGATCCCATATAAAATTGATTAACTTTGCTTGAGTAGTTTTTGAGTTAGTTTCAATAATACATATTTTTTCCCTACATTTATATGGATAATGTTCTACTTTGTTTTGCAGGTAGTGGTATTCGAATTTGTGTGGGGTAGGTACATACCACAACTAAAAAGTGAAAAATATTTTTTTTTTACAAAAAAATACAACCGACTTCCAAAAACAACACTCATCATCTTCCTGCCCTTATCCCATATTACTTAGGGTCGGCGCAACACGTTTTCTTCTTCCATTCTCCCCTGTCAACCGTCACGCTATCATTCACTCCCTTCTCTTTCATATCATTCCTCACACAATCCATCCATCTTTTCTTTGGCCTTCCTCTGCCTCTCCATCCATCAACATCTATATTCATCACTCTTTTAGTCACATGCGTTTCGTCTCTCCTCATTACATGCCCATACCAAGACAAACGATTTCCTTTCAACTTTTCTGTCACTGGCGCCACTTTCAAACTTCCTCTTATATACTCATTTCTCACTTTATCCATTCTTGTCACTCCACACATCCATCTCAACATTCTCATCTCCGCTGCATGCAATTTTTTTTCATCCGTCTTCTTCACTGTCCAGCATTCCGATCCATAAAGTACGACAGGCCTTATCACGGACTTGTAAATTTTCCCCTTCAACTTGAGGGGCATCCGTGGGTCGCAAGTTGTTCCTGTAACCTGTCGCCATTTCATCCATCCTGCGTTGATCCGGTGCGTTATGTCTCGGTCTACTTCGCCATCCACTTGGACAAGCGACCCGAGGTACCGAAAGTCGGAGCAGATCGGTAAGGGCGTTCCGGCAAGAGATATGGGCACAGGACCGGAGAGTCCGCCAAAATCACAAAACAAATACTCTGTTTTGGTCCGACTTACTCTCAGGCCAACGGTCTCCAGTCTTTTCCACCACACCTCCAATCTGCTCTGGACCTCTAAGCCACTCTCGGCAACCAGCACAATGTCATCGGCGAACAGCATACACCAGGGAGCCTCTTCCTGGATATCCGAAGAAAGAGCATCCATTATCAGCACAAAGAGGTAAGGGCTGAGTGCAGACCCCTGGTGCAAGCCGACAGCCACATCGAAGCTGTCAGTAGTGCCCACTGTAGACCGGACTTGGGTACTGCATCGACTGTACATCGCGCGAATCAACTGCACATACTTCCCTGGTACACATTTTTCCTTAAGTGCCCACCACAAAACTTCACGAGGCACTCGGTCGTATGCCTTTTCGAGGTCAACAAATACCATGTGCAAGTTTTTATGCGCACCTCTGTATTTCTCGCACAGCTGGCGGATAGCAAAGATGGCATCTGCTGTTCCTCGACCAGGCATAAAACCGAATTGGTTTTGCGAAATTTCACTCTCTTCTCTTAGTCGCCTTTCAATAACTTTCTCCCAAGCCTTCATACTATGTGACATTAGCTTTATTCCTCTATAGTTGTTGCACTCCAGCACATCACCTTTGTTTTTAAAGATGGGCACCAACGAACTGTTGCACCATTCGTCAGGTATGGCTTCTTCCAGCAACAACTTATTGAAGAATAAAGCTAACCACGTCCATCCATCTACCCGTAATAACTTCCATACTTCGACTGGTATTCCATCCGGACCTATTGCTTTACCATTCTTCATCCCATTAACTGCTATTCTCACGTCATCCATACTAATAATTCTCACTAACCCCTCATTTACTGGTTTATTCTCAAGCACACCACTCCAGTCATTCTCCTCATTCATCAGTCTTTCAAAATAGCCCTTCCACCTATCCTTAATTTTCTCATCATCCGAAAGAACTGTTCCAGTTTCATCCCTTATACACTTTATCTGACAGACATCCCTCGTCTTCCTCTCTCTAGCTCTAGCAAGCCGGTATAGATGTTTTTGGCCTGATGGATTATCCAGTGTGTCATAAAGCTTGTCCTGGGCCTTTGCTCTCGCTATGGCTACAGCTTTCTTGGCTTTTTTCTTTAGAGCATCATACTCACTCTTTTTTTCTGCTTTCAAACTAACGTTCTCATTTTCTACACTCTGCCATTCCTTGAACTTTCTCTTCTTATCCCGTAACATATTCTGTATTTCTGTCGACCACCACCATGTATCCCTATCTATAGTACCCTTTCCTTTCGTCTCTCCCAAAATATATTTCGCTGTACTCCTAATATACCCCGCCATTTCATTCCAACATTCATTTACACTTCGATCGTTCATGTCCCCCATATCTATCATTTTATCCACCACTCGCTCTTTAAATTTCTTCGCACAATCATTCTTCTCCAGCATATGCCATTTTATTTTAGGGGGAGGTCGCTCTTTGTTTTTATTGGGCTTTATTTCTACGACCATTTCCATAACTAGGAGTCTGTGCTGTGCCACTAGGTCTTCTCCCGGTAGCACTTTGCAGTCTTTGATGTGTTTTAAGTTTTTGCGTCGTATTAGAAAGTAATCAATTTGGGTCTTATGACTGCCACTTTTATACGTAATTAGATGTCCATCGTTCTTCTGGAACCAAGTATTAGCTACTGCCAGGTCAAATGCGGTAGCGGATTGCAGCAATGTCTCTCCCTCGTTATTTAGGCTACCAAATCCCCATCCTCCATGCACTCTTTCATAAACCCCTCTCATTCTTCCCACATGCCCATTAAAATCACCTCCAACTATCAATTCTTCATGCACCGGAATGTTCATCAAAACTGTGTCAAAGTCCTCCCAAAACTTCTCTTTCACCCTTTCATCACATCCTACCTGCGGTGCATACACACTAATTATATTCAGCATTACATGTTCTAACATAACTTTTACAACGATTAATCTATCATTAATTCTTTTTACCTCCATCACGCCTTCTTTCAAATTACTGTCTAACACTATTCCCACTCCATTTCTTTTCCCGTCACTTCCACAGTAGAAAAACTTGTATCCTTCACCGATTTCTCTCGCTTTCGTTCCTTTCCATTTTGTTTCTTGCAAACACAC
Source organism: Cosmia pyralina (assembly GCA_946251885.1). Taxonomy (NCBI): domain Eukaryota; kingdom Metazoa; phylum Arthropoda; class Insecta; order Lepidoptera; family Noctuidae; genus Cosmia; species Cosmia pyralina. The sequence goes on along the minus strand of OX276350.1, from coordinate 19,065,311 downwards.
CACATTTATTCGTCTTTTTTTTAATACATCCGCTAACTCTCTGGCTCTTCCAGTCATCGTCCCAACATTCCAACTAGCATACCTCAATCTCACTTCCCGAGCTCGCTTCTTACGTTGCCCCCGCCCGGGATGGTGCAACAACCCTTGTCCACTTCCCGCAGGAGCCGGGTGCTGCCCCTGCGCGTCGCCTGTGGGGTACGCCCTAGCCCTATCGCGCATTCCAAAAACAACACTACAAAGTGAAAAATAACTTTAATTTCGGAAGTCGGTGGCAAAAAACGAAAATAAATGTAACCAGACACCGACTTTCGAAATTAAAGTTATTTTTGGAAGTCGGTTGTATTTTTTTGTAAAAAAGTTTTTATTGTCAATCTAGCATTTTACACGAACAATCTCACTGAGACAGATTGATTGATTGTGCCAGATTGATCGCCTAAAGTCTCCAGTCCAGAATATTTCGTTCATCGGTTCGTTCCAAATAAACTTCGTTTCGAAACTCATACAAATTAAAAAAAAAACTAAGTAATGTCAACTGTCAAGTGACGAATCACGAACATCAGTTCCAGAAACATTGTATCTTTAGCCTTTAAATAAATTGACTTCTTTTTCTAGCACGAACATTGCTGTCGCGACTGAGAGAGAAAACTCTGCACTTCATGTTTATAGTATTATTATATTTATACCCGAACATTTAAAACATGTGTCGTGTTGTCTGAGAGCTGTCTTCTTCAATAAAATTAAATCGAAAGGAATACAGTAATATAACTTAAACCGACTAATTAAATTCCTAGCAAGTCACAATGGTGGTGTTGGAGGACGATTCCGGGGATGCCAAACCTCTATCTTCCGAAGAAACTGAAAAAGAAGAAGTCAAATCTCCGAGACTTTTAACATTAGAAAGTATCCTTTGAATTTTAATTAAGATTTTATCTGTTGTTCCGATAATTCATTCGAACATCCCTAGCCTACTCGTAAGTTATTATAATGAGGCACAGTATTTTATCAATAACATAATTATAAATAAAATAAATAAATAATCCTCTTATCTGTTATGTCAAAATATCTTACTTCAACTTTTTCAGTTTATGTATATACTCTTACATTTTAATTTAAAGTACCTATAATATTTATGTATATCATAAACAAAACATGTTTCAGTGGACCATATAATTTTGTCAGTACACCTTGTTTGGGCTCCACATCTATAAGTTATGCAAGATGGTCATGCAATATGTTACTGAACTACCCTACCTACAATATACATAACTAGTATTGCAGTTTCAGTTACATAAAGTCCAGTTTGTGCAAACAGTGCAGCAACTGCATTCCAATTTTTTTTTCTAGCTAGAATACAAAGCTGTCTAGCTAAAACTTCAATCGTGATTTTTTTGTGTGCATCTTTTGATGTTGTTATTGACTGTGTAGTCCAGTCAATAACAACATGAAACATCGCAATAGGCGCATGTAACTACGTTTTTTTTTACGTTGTTAGGTCCCCTGAGAGTAGTCTATAACAAAGATTGCAAAATTCTGGTACTTGATTAAGGTTTTTTTTTTTTTAAATATAACCTTATGGTCGCGTTTTAAAGTATCATCATTCTCCTGCCCTTATTCCAATCTATTTGGGGTCAGCGCAACATGTCCTTTTTTCCATACTTCTCTATTATTCGTCATCTCGGTAGTCACCCCCTTTCTAGCCATGTCATCTTTCACACAATCCAATCACGTTTTAAAGTATCTTTGTTCATATTTTGATGAAGCAAACTAAATTTGGTACAATTTGAGCCCAACTCAGTCACTCTAGTCTATTGGTTGCGAAGATACAGCTAGTCAAAGATGCACACTTTTTTTCCAAGAAATTGAAAATTATTGATAGAGTCATTTGCCAAGACACGTACTGGCTGAAATATTACAAAAATGCTGGTGAAGTTTATCCACTTGGGGGGTTTTTTTTTTAACAACATTTCACCACTTCATCTTGCCTTGCCAGAAAAGGACAAAGAGGTGGCGTCACCCACTGTAGGAACAAAACCATCCCTCGTGGAACCTGCAACTCTCCACATGTGAAGGAACTTGCTGGATATTGGACGCACTCTGATCCACCTCTGCCGCCTTTCTGATGTTCGTCTGTCCAGAGCTTATTGTTATGGCAGCCTAGAGGCACTACTTTAGAATTAACTTAAAGCTAATTTAATTCTATACAAATTCTTATTTGACGACTTCTCTAGGACCATTAGTTCAGCTGGTACGTGTCTTGGCAAATGACCCTATCAATAATTATTCACTGTTTGGAAAAAAATGCCCATCTTTGACTAGCTGTAGCTGACCTATCTTCCAACCAATAAACCTAGAGTGCTTGTGTTACGCTCAAATTGTACCAAATTTAGTTTGCTTCACCAAAATATAAAACAAAGGTACTTGAAAACGCATCCTTACAGTATATTTTTCAAAAAAACTGCAACAAGTGCCAGAATTTCGCCGTTTTTTTGAGCACCATGGGAGTAGCACAAGGTTTTCAGTGTTGCAAACTTGGGTAGGTTAATTATGACTGGGCTATAGGAGGTCCTCAATCAAGAAATAAATTTTGCTTAGAACTTTAATATTTAATACATCGTCATCATCATCCTGCTGCCCTAAATGTTATTCAGAAGTATTCTCAACCTCTTTTAATTTTAAAATATTCTTTTATATACCAAAATAATATTTCTTAACTAGAAATCAGTTTTCCGTATCACAAAGGATGCTCAACAACAACATGGTCTTCGCCATGGTGACTACCAGCGCTACCGAGGATATTGTTCAAGGCGCCTCAGGAGGCTGCGTAAAGTGCTGAAAATACCGCAGGTTGGTTTACGCCAGATTTCTTTTCATTCGATTTAGAACCCTAAAGGTGCTAAATCGAATGAAAAGGAGTTCACCCATACACAAGCAGAGAGTTGGTGGTCCTCGACAGCAGGTTGCAGGCAGTCCAGGGAGGCCATCCCGTCCCTGGATGGCACGCTTACCAGGCGATTATTACGTCTGGACAGGAACGGGCTGCGCCTGGTGACGGGGACCATCACTGGACACTGCTCACTAAACAAACACTTCCACACAATAGGAATAACGGACAGTCCTCTGTGCAGGGCCTGCATGGAGGCTGAGGAAACCGTTGCGCATGTGCTTTTTGAATGCACAGGCGTCACCCAGATTAGAACAGAAACTCTCGGAATATCCCGATCTTTCACAGATGTTCTTAACAAACCCGGAGATTTGATTAAATTCTGGAGGGAGGTGGGCTGGTTGGAATAAACCCCCGACGGCCGCCATGGCCCACGCACAATGGTCCACATGAAGGACTAAGTGCGGAAACCAAATCCTATAACATAGAACATAGAACCCTAAAGGTGAACGTCCACTGGTCCACGTCGGCCGCAACGCACGCACGGCACGCAACGGATTGAACGGATTTGCCGATAGCATGCGTCCACTGTGTTACAGCAGTTAAGTAGATAAAACAAATGTAAATAGTATGTTCGGTCAATCCCAGCATCAGTGGGATGACACTGACAGCTCACAGTTTTCACGGTGAAGCTGTAAATTCAAAAATGCGTGGCGTGCCGGTGACGTCACAAGGAATGCCCTGTGACGTCATCGGTACGCCTGTTTGTTCATAATTATATCAATGAACTTATTGCGGTGCGGGCCGATAGTGAACGCAGTGCTATATGAATTAATACAGAATAAACCAAAATCCGTTGCGTGCCGTGCGTGCGTTGCGGCCGGCGCGGACCAGTAGACGCTCAGCTTTACGAGAAAGCTCTTTCAACACAAACACAATACATTTATTCAACCTTTTATTTTTCTAAGGGTTAAACTGACCCACTAAAAAGTAACCCTGAAGATATGCCAGTCTCCGTCCTTCAGTTGTGACCAAAATAAAAAATGTATAAGTGTCAGTTTACACCAAACGAAAAAATGCGGATGCTCGAGCACTCTTAAGGGGAAGGCGCTGTGGAAGCCCGCGAAATTCATTTTTTTTTGGGTTTTTTCCAATTTGCAGGTCTGTGTCAGGTTGTATCTTGATCAAAATATGATACGCGGCCATAAAATATACAATTTTAACCAAGAAAATCATCAATACATCTCTCTAAATTAGATTTCGTGCAGATTCGTCGAATTAACAAAATGTAACGACTCTGCACGAAATCTAACTTAGAGAGATGTATTGATGATTTTTATGGTTAAAATTATGGAAATACATGTTTTATTTCCGCGTATCATATTTTGATCAAGATACAACCTGACACGGTAGACAACGACTCCCAATAACGCATTTCACATGTAATGCGAAATGACATAACTGTATTGTGTGAGGCCTGTATGCCGAGGTGTATAATAATGATACACCCACATTTATCCAGGTTGCTACTGAAAAATGCTTGGTGGGAAAACTAAAGTACTCAACCCATTTTGAGAAATTAACCCATGCTTAGTAGATGAGGCCAGTTCACCTTCATAATACTTAATTCCCATTCCCAGGGCGACAGGCGCCACTACCGTCGTCGTGACGTCACGACCGTGCACCTAACGGCGACGTCTGCCGAGAGCCGCCTTCTATGCGTGCCGCTACTGCAGTCCGAGAGGGCTTGGGCGCACGCCATGCAGCTGCGGCAGGAGGCCAACACCGAGCCAAGGAAGAAGTTCCATCTGGTTGCGAGGCTGAAGAAGGCATATGCTCATGCACAGACGCTGTTGCAGTTGTGCGAGGTAGATATAGATAGAATGTAATATTATTTTAATGTGTACTAATAGGTCTTTCCTATGAAATTGCCGTTTTTTATGAAAAAATTTAAACGAATTTTTTATTTGTATTAATCAAAGTAGTCACCCATGCAATCAATGCATTTTTGCCAACGCAGTGGCAGTTTATTGATGCCCTTCTTAAAGAAATCAGCTGGACGGGAGGCAACAAATTCTTCAAAGGCATTTTGTACTGCCTCTCGGGTATTGAATTTTTTTCCCGCCAAGAAGTTATCCAAATTCTGGAAAAAGTAGTAGTCTGTAGGCGCAAGGTCTGGTGAGTAGGGCGGATGACGGAGAGCTTCCAACCCCAGTTCTTGCAACTTGGAGACCGTCTGCTGTGCAGTATGAGGTCGCGCGTTGTCGTGCAGGAGCAGCGGAGACGAGCGATTGACCAATGCTGGTTGGAGATGTGCCAGCTTCTCCATCATTGTGTTCAGTTCTTCACAGTACACATCTGAAGTAATGCTCACCCCGTTTGGTAAGAAGCTGTGATGAATCACACCGGCGCTAGACCACCAAACAGTGACCATCACTTTTCTAGGGGTAAGTTTTCGTTTAGGGCATTGTTTAGGTGCTGAACCAGGATCCAACCAACTTGCTGAGCGCTTGCGGTTATCAAACAGAATCCATTTTTCATCGCAGGTAACAATGCGGTTCAAAATTCCTTCATTTGTGTGTCTGTTGAGCAGTGCAAGGCACGTCTCGACGCGTACTTCGCGCTGGCGATCATTGAGTTCGTGGGGCACCCATTTGTAAAGCTTTTTTACCTTGTCAATTTGACGCAAATGGACCAATATTGTTTTGACGCTAACGTCGAAAGCTGCTGCTAATTCAGCCGTAGATTGTGTATCATCAGCTTCCACAATCGCCTTTAATTCGTCATTGTCGACCAAAGCCTTCGGACGACCGCGAGGTTCATTTTTCAGGTCGAACTTTCCAGAACGGAAGCGAGCAAACCAATAACAAGTGGTGCGTTGGTTTGTAGTGTTAGCTCCGTAAACGTCGTTGATATTGCGTGCCGCTTGTGCCGCGTTGCTGCCACGACGGTACTCATATTCCATAATTACTCGAATTTTTAACGTATCCATGATGACGAAAAAGATTGAAATGCGATGAAAATGTAACACTAATCCATAAACAAATGACTACTTTTGGAAAAAAAAATCATATTTTTAAAATAAAATTAATTTGAAATTAGAATTCTTAGCCAAACAAAAATTATTTTGATTTGAAATGGCCAGTACTGCAGAACGGCAATTTCATAGGTAAAGACCTAATATTATAAAAAGTTGTTGATTTTATGAAAGCTTTATCATGCCCTTATCCTACTTTATTTGGGATTGGGGCAGAACAACGTGTGTTCTTCTACCAAACATCTCTACCAGCCGTAATATTAGTCAGAATTCTTGTTTTTTCGGTTATGAGCAATTTTGGATTGATAAAGTGCTTTCATATGATATTGCAGTAAACCTTTCAAACTACATAAAGTAGGAGCAGGAAACGAATCTGTATCTCCACTGCAAATTATCACTAAACTGCTTTCTAAAATTAACCTTGTAACATTGTTAGCAAAGCAGAGTTTCCGATGCCCTTCGTATCTGGACGCGGGTGCGTACGTGTAACGAACGACATACTAACAAATCAACTTGCTTCTATGTATAGGCTATTGCTAGAGAACCACATTTAAAAATGAACATTCTTTGACAGCCAAGCGGAGTTTGTAATACGCTCACGTATGTGGAGGCGGGTGTGTATGTGTCGCGGCTCATACTAACAGATCAACTTGTTCCTTTCATACTGCTAGTAAAGCACATTTAAAAAATATACGTGTCGAATTGAGAACCTCCGTTTTGTTCGTCGGTTAAAAAAGAACCTTATTTCTTTGCTAGCAAAGCGGAGTTTGCGATGCGCGTACGCAGCTGGAGGCGGGCGCATACGCGGCGTGGCTGAGTGGCGCGTTGTTGGTAGAACTGCAACAGTGGCGCCCCGCCGCGGAGGCGCTGCATCGAGCGCAAATTGTGCTTGAGAAGCTATGTGCAGCTCTGCCTGAAGATGAGCGGATGGTTTATAAGCAGAAGGTACGGCATTTTTGTTTTATTTCCCTGCAGGACAGTCTAATTTTGAGCAAACCATTTAGCAGAAAATACTAAAGGGTTTCTAGGGGAAAAGGCACATAAGCCTCTCTGTCTAGCACTGAAAAAATAATTTTGCACTTAATATTACCCTAGTGCTAAAGATTTTTGGCGATCTCAGTTTTAATCTAAGCAAGAGTCGAGTTGTGTTTGAGTACACCTCTGCCTAATCCTTCAAAGATTACAGGCGTGTTATGTTAATTCAAACTATTATAAAAAAATAAGTGTCGTCCATAAAAATCATAAAGCTTTAATCAAACTCCAGTTTGAACACCAACCTCCATACACGAATTTCGTCCAATCCCGCATCCCGCGCGGGATTTGCCTCAGTTTGACTAGAGCTTTATAGCTACCCAATTTGAAATTAGCACTATGTGGTCTCTTGGACTCTTCACTTCTCTCTCTTAAACAAGATGCTTTTAACTTTGTATACAGGCTGAAGAATTGAAGCCCAGTCTCCGTTACTGCGCGTACAACATCGGCGACGAGTCGGCGGCCGGCGACCTTGTGGCCATGCGTGGGCAGGGGCTCATCGACAACTTGGACACGCTTATGGCGCAAGCTAAGTCAGTTTATGTACACTGTGTATTGATTATGTGCACGACAGTAGCGCCACCTAGCATGCGCAATTATTCGGGTTTATGTCAAATAATGCCATACAAATGTTTTATTGTTTCCTAATAATTGGAGTAATTAAAAGTTACATAGAAAGACGACAAATAGTATTTTAGAGGAATTTGTTAAAAACAAGTACTTAGAAAAATGGATATTATTATAAAAGCCGGTTTTGAAAGTATAAAACAATTATAAATTTCCTACTTCAAACTGATGAAAGGAAATTAATTAGTTTTAGCACACATGTAAGAAATGTTGAATAGAGGTACGAAATAATGGCAATAGTTATTTAATTCGAGCTCAAATCATTCGTCGAACATCGGTGACATTAACTCCCTGTAAAACAAGTACCTACTCTCATAACTTTAAACGTAATGAAGCACACTTAATTTGTCTTTTACGGTAGGTAATTCAGCATCACAGTGATCACTGTAAATTAATCTATTACAAATAAAGTCAGAAAACACATTGACTTGAATCCTTGATCGACCACAAGAGGTTGAGTTTGATTTAATTAATTTCCTTCTTCAATTCTTACTTTATTTGATGTGGTATCTGACTTTTGTGGTTCTTCGTTTTATCAGGCGTATAAATCTAACTTGGACCTGTGAATCGCCAACCTTCTTCTTTCGATATCTTTTAGGAAATATCGTGGGAACATAACTCGGACATACTTGCGCGTCTGACTTTTGCCTCTAATAAAATGTTCACTACAAATTGTGTAGTGAGTTTTTGGAGACCATGGCGACCCATCAACACTGACAACAACAACAGGCCTATGTCCAGCAGTAGACGTCTTTCGGCTGAAATGATGAAAATATAGCGCAAATAAAATTGATTTATTAATATCGTAATTTAAAGTTATATCGCTTACTTTTTCCTTTATAACCGACTTTTCAAAAAAAAAAAAAAAAAAAAAAAAAAAGAGGAGGTTATTACAGCAGCTATCCATTTATTTCATTGATCTAATTTCCAGGCCGCTGCTTTAGGTAAAATATAGAATTTACACCAACTATTTGTGCCGTTATTTTTGCAGTTCACAACACGACAACAATTTATGAACCATTTCCAAATACTTAAAACAAATTGTAGGAAACCTCAAAGTAATTTTGTTTGATAGAATTGTTGCCGATTACTGCCACGGCATGCGCTGCGATCGCTTAGCTATGCCCCACCATGCATATCGCACATAGCGAATAGGACGTCGACGGGGAAATTGTTATCATAATACAGGGTGTATCAGAAAGGTGTGGTACAGGCCATCAAACTGAACATCTTTCTCCATGGCACCAACATTGTAATTGAGAAAAAATATTAGCTGTCCCATACAAACTTTCAGTGCCTAATCTACTCGACCCAAATGTATGGGACTGCTGATAATTTTTTCTTGATTACGATGTTGGTCATGGAGAAAGTTGTTCAGTTTGATTGTACCACACCTTTCTGATACATCCTGTATATTTAGTACACGATTCTTGACAACCCAACGGAAATTTTTCGTCTATTATTGAAGAAAAAACAGCTGTCTCATACAAAAGTGCAATACATACCTACACATTGAAAATTTCAACGCCAGTGGGTCTAAATCATGTACTGAATTCATTGTAACAGTTCACGTCGATCGGCGTATATCAATCGTAGGTACCGTCAATCGCACGTCAGTAGAAACTCTGGAACTACGAAAACCGGCCTTATTGTTACGAAATAAAGGAGCTTTCAAAGTCCCAACTTTATCCATGGGCATGGTGCGGTAGACGGTATAAAACAGAGAGGCGCAGAGACTAACATTCCTAGTAATTATATTGTGTCTGCATTTTATACACACTCACTCATTTGTGATTTTTTTCAGGGAGTCCCGATCTGGCGTGATGCATGAAGTGGAATGGCGCGGTCGTAAAGTATCCGTGAGGCCCGAGAAAGTGCGACTATTTCTTATTGCATTGCAAGATCTAGAGAAGTCCGTCGCCAAAGCAGAGACCATACAAGCCAAGATCGATATCCTGGAGAACATTCTCATGGATTGCAAGGACGCTATTTCAGCTATTAAAGATGAGATCAAAACTGATCCGAAGTTGAAGACAGCTTCTGAAGCCCAGATGTCAGGCATCAACTACTTGCTGTCTTACTTGATGTATGTGCGTCTGATGCGTACAGTCGATAGGAACAACTTGCTTGTGCAACAAGCGGAGGAGGCTCGCAAGAACAACATACAGATTGACGGCAAGAAGGTCCGTCCTCAGGACCTCACCAGGCTCTACGAGATCATTCTGCAGAACTTCACCGAATTGCAGCAACTACCCGGATTCGAAACTGACGCCGCTTACCAGCAGGAAATAGAAATACTGACGAAGGCATACCGCGCGTTCCGTTGCTACTACATCGCCCAAGTGCTCACCGGGCTGCGTCGCTTCAGAGAGGCTCTCGCTATGTTAGAACGATGCAGCAACTACTCTGCCGAATCATTAGGCAAAAAGCTTGACGACAAACAACTGGTGGCAAAGTTGCAATCCTTGAAAAAGGACATAGAGAGCTGCAAATTCGAAGTCCATGCCGACTCCGTTCTTGAAGACGATGAAGACCAGGACGAAGATACGAAGTATTCTTCTGGCAAGTCTTATAAAGAGAAGAAACCTCTAGTAGACCGCTTGGACGAGTACCGAGAGGATACTCAAGTCCTGACTAAGAACCCTAACATCTACAAAATGCCTCCGTCTATGGAAGCCATTCCTTGCAAGCCGTTATTCTTTGACTTGGCTTGTAACTTCGTGGAATTTCCGAACTTGGACGATAAGACCGGCGCTGCAGACAATAAGAAGCAAGGTGCAGGCCTCACCGGACTGGTCAAAGGTTTCTTGGGATGGGGCAAAAGCGACAAGTAAACATGCATTTATATATTATACACATTTTCATGGGTTTTATTAGTACCAGGATTTGTTTTTGAAGGTTCAAATTATATACATCTATAAATTAGTCGGTGTTTTATTTTATAATAAGTCTCAGTGTCCCTCATCTATAGTCATGACGTTGCTCTCTGGTTCGTATTCATGGTCGATCGATCGCGTCTTTATGATTTGTTTGTAGATGAAAGCGGATTTTCTTGGGGTGCGAGTGCGTTCGGGATCGTCGAAGTTAACTTCGTATAAGCCGAAACGCTCCCTGTAACGATAAAGTAGAATTAGCACAGTTTTTATACTCCCATGTATCTCAATTTATTTAGGGTCGGTAGCCATATATCATAATTCACAGAATCTATCCATGTTTTCTTTAGTTCCGTACCACAAAAGGAAAAAACGGAACCCTTATAGGATCACTTCGTTGTCAGTCTGTCAAGACCCTTTTTCTCAGGAACGCGTGGAGGTATCAAGTTGAAATTAATATCAAATATGTAAGTTTATGGTCTCTTGGAGTCCTAAAAAACTCAAGCTTCTAAGTCAACGCAATAAAAACATACGGCCATTTATGCGACATATTTTGATACTCGCAAGTAAATCAAAACCTATAGGGTACTTCCCGTTGTGCTAGAATCACGAAATTTGGCAAGAAGCAAGCTCTCACAGCACAAATAAAGGAAAAAGTTCGAAAATTGTTAATTTGTAATTCTATCATATAAAAAAAAATTTACTCTGTCAGTCTGTGAAGATCCTTTTTCTCAAGGACGCGTGGAGATATCAAGTTGAAATTAATATCGAATACGTAAGTCTATAGTCCCTTAGAGTTCTAAAACAAACAAGCTTCTAAGTCAACGCAATAAAAAAATACGGCCATTTTGCGACACATTTTGATACTCGCAACCGTCGCAAGTAAATCAAAACCTATAGGGTACTTCCCGTTGACCTAGAATAATGAAATTTGGCAAGAAGCAAGGTCTTCCAGCACAAATAAAAGAAAAAGTCCGAAAATTGTCAATTTGTAGTTTTATAACATATTTTTTTTTTTGGGATCCACTGTTTAGTTTGTTTTTGGGATAAATTCTTTTCAACTACGGAACCCTTCATTGTGCGTGTTCCGACACGCACTTGGCCGGTTTTTTTTATCCACATTCCCTTTTCTTGTAACATGCTTTTCAGCGAAAAGGTAAAAATGGATGTTTGTATAAATGAGATTGATAAACTCCCAACACCATTAGACCGATTATCATGAAACTTGGCATACTTACATGTAGTTGTTCATGGAGACGCTTTTCATAGGTATTTTTTTCGACGTCCACTGCGAATAAAAGCTAGTATTTTTATATTTTTCCACTTACGTGTATCCAGCCAACCACTCAAAATTGTCCATCAAACTCCATGCGAAGTATCCCTTGAGGTTGATTCCTTCGTCCAAAGCATCTAAAGCGCTTTCTAACGCAGCCCTATAGTAAGCTACCCGACCTTCATCTTCAGTGCCCTCATGGGTAGACCAACCGTTCTCGGTGATATAGATCGGTACATCGCCATATCTTTCTTGTATGCTTTTTAGTACGATGTAAATACTGTTTGGCATTTGCTGGGGACAAAAATAATAAATTAATTGTAAGCCAATAAAGAAGTCTGCTTATAAAACTATGGATGCATTGTTATTGAGAACAGCAGTTGAGTTAGGCAGAGGTGTACCTATACTAACATTTTTTGCCAGTTATATTTAGAAGAAGTAGTAATCAGCAAAAGCATTAGATATTTTTCGTTACTAGATTTGACTAGTAAATATTTCAATATAGATCTTGCATACTAGCGCTTTCCGCGCGGCTTCGGAAAATATCCCACGGGAACGTCCTACCGGGAAATCCTTCCTTATTCCTTGTCTACATTACAAAGGGAACCTCTTTGCAAAATTTCAGCTTTCTAGGTTCAAGGGTTTGGGCTGAGCGTCGACGAGTCAGTCAGTCAGGACTTCTCTTTTTAACCGACGAAAAAAAAGAAGGAGGTTCTCAATTCGATCCACGCAGAACTTTTTACAGTCGTCCGATTTGAAAAATTTTTGTTTTATTCGAAAGGGTATACATCAAAATTGGTCCCATATAAAATTGATTAACTTTGCTTGGGTAGTTTTTGAGTTAGCTTCAATAATACGTATTTTTTCCCCACTTTTATATGGATGATGTTCTAGTTTGTTTTGCAGGTAGTGGTATTAGAATTTGTGTGGGGTAGACCACAGCTAAAAAGTGAAAAATAAAAACTTTTTTACAAAAAAATACAACCAACTTCCAAAACCTACAAATTAAAAAATAACTTTAATTTCGGAAGTCGGTGGCAAAAAACGAAAATACATTTAACCAGACACCGACTTCCGAAATTAGTTATTTTTTACTTTGTAGTGTAGGTTTTGGAAGTCGGTTGTGTTTTTTTGTAAAAAAGTTTTTATTATTTATATAGATTGCATGGAAACTGTATTAACATTATCACTGTTGTAAGTTCATTCGGCAACTGAATTTTCCTTAAGAATCTCTAAGGGCTATTACACTTGGCTGAATTTTTTCGTCTATGGATTCAGACAGGTTTAATCCTAAGTTGCATTCTAAAATGGACAACTTGGAATCCCCTTTTTGAGAGATCTGAAAAAGTAGACATCCTGGGTCAAAAATAATGAAATGTACATCTCCCCTTGGGATATTTGTCTACACTTGATAATTGAGAAACTATAACTGACCTTCGGGGAATGTAAGTATATTGTAAAAACAAAAACACTTTTACCAAAATATACTTACTTGCAGCCAGCTGGAAGCTGATTGTGGCCAATCATCTGGCTTCATCTGTGCGACTTCTATATCATCCATGGATGACGGTACAGCAAACTGTGACGTAAACAACGAGGCAGATGTAAGGGCACCCGTGTAATGGTTGACGCCGAAGAAATCGCTCGTGCCACGAATGTAGGCCTTCTCTTCTTCAGTAAAGTCCGATAGCCTTGATCTAGGGTAGCCCTGCGCTGCGCTCTTTTTGGCTACAAGCTCTAAAAGTTCTTTTGGGAATCCTCCGTCCTTTGAAAATATTGGATCTGTATATAATGCCCACTGAAAAGGAGAAAACAATTAACTGTAACTACTGTAACAGAAGATGATGATTCTATATAGATGCAACAGACGGGATTATTTTCAAAGTTTATAGCCCATATTATGCTCAAATAGACTTGTCTTTAATAAAAAGTTAGGTTACTAGAGGATTTATTTTTAACAAACCTGCGATTGTCTAAATATTTCCACAGCATAGGCATCTTCTTCAGAATCGGTGAGAGGTGCAGACGAATCTATAGCTATAGTGTAGCCACATACTCCCCCTTGTGTAGGCCTGAACTCTTCATTATATATATGGTACGCTTTAGCATGGGCAAGCGCAAGATTCTTAGCGCAGATATATTCGGCGATACCCGTGAAGTTTAGCCTTGGTGCCTTTGAATCTGAACCATACCCTTCGTAGCAGATTTGTCCTCCTTCATTGAAGGTAATGAAATTCTTGACTCTGTCACCGAAACGTTCATAAACTACTCGGGCGTAATCTGCAAACCAATCCATTATAAGAGGGTTTAGGAATCCGCCCATATCTTGAAGCTTTTGCGGCAAATCCCAGTGGTACAAAGTAACCATGGGTTCAATGTTGTGTTTCAGTACTTCGTCAATTATTTTGTTGTAGTAAGCTATTCCTTCTTCGTTGACGTGGTCCGCGAGCCCGTTGGGTAGTATCCTGGACCAGGCTAAGGAGAAGCGGTAGGCGTCGATGCCCAACTCTCTCATCATCTCGACGTCTCGCTCGTACTTGTGGTAGGAGTCGCATGCTACGTCACCAGTACTCTGGTCTGCGATTGCACCTGGATTAGTGTGAGTCAAATAATCCCAGATGTTTTCACTTTTACCTAAAATAAGTCACAAAAAATGATTCTTGTTTGATGTGGAAATAAAGTTCAAATTAAAGGTCGTATGTATAAGTACCATCTTTATCCCATGCTCCCTCAATTTGATAAGCTGCTGTGCTGGTTCCGAAGATGAACTCTCCTGGAAATTTTCTGCTCTGCTTTACTGCAACTCCCCATGTCAGTGCTACTGTAGAACTACAAGAAGATAGTATACAAGCTGAGTGTTATAAATATTATATGTCAGAAGTACAATAGAATTTAAACACTTTTAATTCGCCGAGGCAGACCGCAGCGACCAATGCACAATTATTATTGTTTAGTATTCAGCGCCTCATCGTTGATGCGTAAGCGCAGCTTACGGTAATGCAGAATAGTGGTATTTACTCCGAATTATGTTGAGACTAGAGGATATAGACTCTCATAATTACATACACCGAAAAATAATGACCCTCGAATTCAGTGTGATCGGGTAAAAACGTAAAATAAAATAATAAAAACTTACCACAAAAATAACACAAGTAGCTTCATAGTGTTGTGCTGTTCTTTGAGACCACCCGCTGCGAATATTCAATTTATAGACGCCTCTCTTAAACATATCTCTATTATCATACATAGTATCTCCTCCGTTGTGACAACACTACTTGAAACTGTCGAGATTATTGTATTTCGGTGTCGTCTTTTATCAAAATTCGGTTGTTAAGTGACCTTGAACTTACAAGCCATGAAATGTTGTAACCGTTTTACTATTATCTCCCTTGAATTGGTATGGCTGATAAGATTTTCGCTAGGATTCAATCGATATTTTAATGATCTTCAAAAAATAGCATCAACCTAGTTTTTGGCAGGAAAGTTTTTGTTAGGAAAATAACTATGGTTGTTTCAAACAAAGTGTTACACTCCAATATATAATTATGTATATAATAAGAGTATGTACATTTATCATTATAAAAATTTTATGCATTTTATCTATACAATGAACATAGATGTATTACATACACAAATGTATTTATAATTAAGAAGATGGACTGTTTAGTTATTAATTATAATTTAGTTATTTAGCACAAAGGGTTGCAATAAAACCACTAATATATTATTTTCAACAAAAATATTTTACACAAAACTAATGAAATCGTTCTGCTTTAGAAGTATAAAAATATAATAAAAATTTGAAACTACATATTTTACATCATAACATTTACATTTTACAAAATTACACTTTCAGTGTAGTAATTGCGCTACTGTGGATTTAATATGATCAGGATCATATAACATTTCACAGTCAAAGGAATATTCACTTATTCAGGCTAGCGAAATACGTGGTCATACAGTGAACACCGAAGCATCGATGTGTTTACAAAGAACTACTGCAATACTTGGAACAGGAACAATATCTATGAAATAACTATGTATTTACAAAACAGGTACAGACACATCAAGTTATTCCTAACTGTCAAATTCCTCCAAATGATTTTAAACCTTAAAGTGTTGATGGTTAAGTTCAAAATCGAATGAGAAAATTTGACAGTTTGTAGTACTTGACCTGCTGCTGTGAGTACAATAAAATCCAAATTAACGTCAATGTCGTCTCAATAGTAAAATGGCTACTCTGTCAATGGTGCCGATTCTCTTGTAAACGCACTAAACTAAAATTAGAGAATCGCTATCTTTTACTAACAGGCGGCGCGAGAAAAGGACGGCTATAGCTATGAACTAAGTTGGAGATGTCAAACTAGTTCACGCCTTGCGCTTCACCGTGTTTTTTAGTCGACATGTTTTTACGTGTCGTCTAAATGTCTATGGAAAAATTAGTTCTAACTAATTTGACAGCTCTAATTTACTTCCGTCCCTTTCTTGTCATAATAGAGAGAAAAAGTTAGCAATAGCCTAAATTAAGTTTAGTTTGTGCACAACAGAATCGGCACCAATATCTTTAGCTAAGAGTATGTAAATCATTACTCAAAAATCTAGTCGCAAATCATAGGCACTGGCTGATAAGAAACAAGTCAGTATGGCATTAACGATAAAGTATTCACACTCACTGTCAGTTTGTTTGAACTGAAGGCTGTTCGTCAGCACAGTTAGTGGCGTCTATTTGAGATGTATGAACACAAGGCAGGTTGAGTGGCAGTGTGGCGTGCCTAGCGAGGCGCTAGCGGCGGCCAGTGTTGCGTGTTGTGCGCGGCGCGGTCTTCAGGCGCTAGCAGTTGCCCGCAAGTAGCACACATGTCGAGCTCTTCACTTCTTCCCACCATCAGCTCCTGCTGCTTTGCGATGTCTGGCAACAAAGCTACCAGCTCCGGAAAAACAGCATCGAATTCCGCACCTAACGCCGAACGACAATGCTGATGGAACTGCTCCGCACTAATAGAACTGTCACGGAACGCTCGCGACGCGACTTTGAATTGTTCCACAGCCGCAGCACCGCCTAAAGCGACTGCAAACTGTTTGACTAAAGCTCGGTTTCTATGCTCGAAGTTCGGCGGCGGCATGTAAGTGTGCAACGGCGCGGGGAAAGTCTGTCCGGCCGAGTTCGTGAACGTCATGCCGTCGCAAGCCGGACGAGGTTTAAACCCCGGCGGGACGCTACCATTCGCCATCTTTTTAGTCGACAAACTATTGTCACTCCGAGAGTTTAGTGGAGGATAGTCTTTAGCAGCTAAACTGAAGTCTCCATTACCACCGTTCCTGTTCTTCTCGGCGTCGACCGTAGTGTCTACGGTTTTGACCTTTTTGTCATCCTCAGTTTGGTTATTATTGTGAGCATTGACGGAGGCGTACGACTCCTTCAGCAGCTTCTTGTCGTTGGTCCCGTTCACGTTGTACGTGTCGAGTAAGTTTTCCTTTTTACTGTTTTGTTTTTTCTTTTCCTTTTTGCTTAGTTTTGTGTTTTCAATGTTTTGGGGCGGTGGGGGGGCAGGTTGAGCTTGCTTTTTAGTCTTGGATTTGGTTAAGTTGATGGGTAGAGTGGGGAAGTCGGCTACAGCGTTGAAAGCCGGTTGCTTGGGTTTCGGAGGAGGTTCGGACTTGGTCGGTTTCTGTTTCTCTTTGGTCTTGGAGATGGTGATCCACTGCGGCGGGGCGACCGGTGCGGAAGTAGATGATAGCGCGGGGAACGCTTCAGAACTTAGAGCAGCCTTCTTATGATGAGTCTGGACGTGGTTGCTCTTTAAGGCTTGCATCTCTTGGCTGTTGATTAGAGAGACCTGGAAAAAAAGAACATTATGTAAACCTGTGACCTTATAAACTTGTGACAAATAAACAGAACTTGTATAATTTGTGTCATTTGTTTACTACAATGATGCATGTCTGCACGTCTGTCATCCGACTAAACCATGCCTTGAATGTGGCACGTCGAGTTAGGAAAGCTTCGGCTTTGTAGAGCGTTCCTCACTCTTTCTAAAGCTTGATGTGTCATATTAACGGGTAGATACTGTTTGTAGTAGAAAATAACTCTCGTTTGTCTATCTGTCCGCTACCTTTTCACGCCTAAACCACAGAACCCATCGTAATGAAATTTGATAGCTAGCCTGGGACCTGATACCTGGAGCTGGGACATAGCCCATGTTTCATCCTAGATATTTGTATTAAAAAGAGAATACATGCAGACAAAGTCGCGGGCAACTGTTAGTCTATCTATCTATTTATATATTTGATGTTTGTATGTATGTATGTCCTATAGACTCCAAAAAGGCTGGAGCAATTTTTATGAAATTTTCGGGCAGTCTTCAGTTTAGCCCAGCAGGTGATCCTGTGGTTTTTTTTCTTAGCGGTCATGCTACCCGTGCGAAGCCGGAGCAGGGATCGCTAGTATTTCATAAAAGCTACCTTAGGCGCCTGCACGGTGCCAGCTCCGATGCTCGGATGATCATCTCTCGCGATGCCGAGCGAAGGGAAGTCGTCATCGTCGGTCATAAGCGGCGGCTTCCTGTGTTGTGGCGGCACTGAGATACGATGCCCACTGGTCTGGGTGAGTCGGAAGTTACTGGCGCTGGCCGGCTGGCTTTGCAGTTGGATTGATACGCTGGGCTTGGCTGGAAGCAGAAATAGTAGGAGAGTTAACCTTAGGTAGAAAGATAATTTTCGCAGTTGTATGGCAGTCGAAAAATGGGCTCAGAGTGTCTTATATCCAGCAAATGATCGATTCCATATCGAGAATGTGTAACAATGTGACTATTTCTAATGATAATATGAACTTTCTAGAGAAATAGGTATCCGATGACTAATATTGTTCTGATATCGCCGAATGGCTGTTCTTTATTTTACAGCTGGGGCAATTACAGGCAATAACAAAACATGACCAGATAATGTCTAGACCTTAAGAGGCATATTACATTTCGACCGTGATTTTTGCGTAAATTGGCCAACTTTGGCGTTCTTATTCTGAGAAACTGAAAGACTTCGACAACTTTGACTGATTGGAGTGGTGGAGAATAGTTATTTAGCAGGGATGCAGATTTTTTTACATCCGCGGATGCGGATTTTTGGCGGCTCACATCCACGGATGCAGATCTCAAGTTTTTTTTTGGGGATCCCTTAAAAAAACTTGAGATCCGCATCAGTCAAAGCGGCAAGGCACAGTACAATTTTTTTTAGGTTTTTTACAAATTACAGCGCTGTTTCGTTGTATGTTGATCATAATTCAATTTGCAGCAATTTTAGTAAAATAATTACTAAATTATAATCTTTAAAAAACAATATAGCTTTAGAACTTTTTATGCTTATCAATTTTATTTTTATTTATTTTTAACACAACTAACTATTGAAACCACTCTACTATTCTATAGTGATACTCAGGGAACTGTTACAATACTATTTGTTAGCTGCCAGATTAATCGTAGCGGTCAAACGTCCTTCAGACACAGTTCATTGTGTCTGGGGAATGTTTGACAGACACAATTAACTGTGTGGGGGGGACGTTTGACCGCTCCGATTGATCTAGCTGCTTACGAATAATATTTAAATAGTTCCCCGAGTATCATTATATAAAAATTAAAACTCTACTCGTAACTATAAGCACAGTCATCCGACAGTCAGTCAGTCAGTCATCATATAGTCGACCGACGAAGCCCGAGCTGCATACGAAGTTCGACGAACTACGTAAGCAGTAAAAAACCGCCGCCGCCGGCGAGAATTATCTTACAGTATGGATTATTAACAATATTCTGTAAAACATATATAAAAATCAGCAGTCGAGACTTTAAGAAAAGTGAGTAATATTTTTACGTAATTTTGGTACCTGATACCTGCAAATTGGACATCGGCCCAAGCTAGCAGGTATGCGAACGTCCAAAGTACATACTAACACTACTCTATCTCATACATTTTGGTAATCAGAAAATAAGTAGGGTGTGGCGGCCCTGGGATCTTGCTCTATCAGGTATTATAACTAAATATTACACTTACTGTTCCTGACGATAGTAGCGGCGACGGTAGTGGGCGTGGGCGCGGCGGGCCGCGGGCCGCGCGACGGCCCAGGCGCACCGTCCAGTGCGGGGAAGTTCTTGTCATTGCGCAGGAGACCGCCTACACCTGAAGAAATAAAGGGACGTATGTAAATACTGTTGAGTAGCGGTCAACATTTTGTGAGTAGATCAGAAGGCCATTTCCCGTAATGGGGAAGAAAACTGTCAAATTAGTTCCGCGTAGATGGCGTTAAGTGTTTGTTACTTTCATTCATCTGTCAATGGCTTTCATTCAGGGACCTTGTTAAAAACTTTGCCGCAAGATGGTGCTAAGTATTTTTTCTTGTCGCCGATTGGTCGCTTTGTCTTTAAGATGACTTTAAGTTGACAAGTGATTATACTCACAGCGCTCTCTCGCGGCGAAGCTCCCGGGAAACAACCCCATTGAAAACGTTCAAAATCTAGGCACAATCTCATCTCAACGACAATTAATGTCAAAAATATAAGAATAAAAATTTAGAGGTATTTTTGACAGATTAAGACAGAGATTAGAATGAAAATGTCACGCTTACAACTACGGGAATTGTCTCTCTGGGCATGGATTTCGACTATTTAGGTATCTGTCGTGATTCACCACCAGTTATTTTTAAGGCCGAGGTCACGTGAAAACTGATACAATGAGAGATAACACACTTCATTGACCACCCTGTGATTTTATGACACCCACCGTGGCCGGCCACCAGTTAGTATTGTAAGCATCATTGTAGTATTCACCATTGTTTTAAGATTTAAATATAAACCCTGAGAGGTTTTCATTGTGTGGCTAAAACCAAATTGTAAAATAGGCTAGTATAATCAGCCTATTATGTCTGCTGGCCGCAGGCCACCTCTCTGTGAGAGGGATTGGACCGTAATCCACTTCGCTTCAGACCCAGTGTAGTATGGTAGATGTCACATGTCTTCGAAATTTTGGTTCTAGGACATACCAGTTTCCTCACGATGTTTTCTTTCACCGGTGATGCAATAATTTACACAAAGTAAAGCGCCTGTCAGGGTTCGAACCTACGATCTACAACCCGTAAGTGGAAATAATAAATAATAGTTTCCTGAAAAAAAAACCGCAGTATGCTCATTATTTCGTATAGTTCAACACCTAAGTGATTCTATTAAGAGACGTCACAGTACACTATTGGCATTCTGTGGTATAGTGATGACAGAGTGACTGCTGACAAGGGAACACGGAAGAAAAACAACCCCTGAAAAAGGAACAGGAAGAAGGCATAGTGATGACAGTACCTTTGTACGCACGATGCGGGCCAGACATCATCAGTCCGGGCGCGGCGGGCGTCGCTGACAGTCGCGGGAACTGCTCCACGCTGCCCGTGTCGATGTTAGCCTGCGTCATCGTGGGAGGCGGCAACGGGGCTGCCACCGGCTCTTCGCGACCTTGGTCCCGGTGGTTTCTGTCTCTGGAATAATGGATAACATTATTTTTATACAGGGTCATTATATTTAACCTCTAAAAAGCTTATTAGCTGGAGAAACTTTATATACAAACACTTTTCTAAACTCATATTCAAGTAACTACACTGCCTGCGGTCGTTGACCCCATAAGTTGAAGTATGAGTTTAGTAAATCAGTTTTTGCTTCGTTTTGTCGTGTTTAGATATACAGGGTGTCCCAGAACTCAACGTCAGGCCGAAACGGGGCGACAGGATTGATTGTAAACATCATGAGAAAAATCAGAAAAAAAATCTATCCCATGCAGTTTGAAAATTATGGGCATTTAAGAAAAACCTAAAAATTTGGTCAATCTGTAACCATTTTTCGGTTATTGTGGTTAATTTTTATTATTTTTGTTCATTTAAACTTTGGAACCGTAACCCTAAATAATATTTCTAAGACTCACAGTCAAAAATAATGACACCATTGCCCCAAGTTTCCTAGAAGATTATGGTTAAACTATGAATTTAAAATTTTCGAAATTGGTCGACTTTGAACGGCCCTCCTTCAAAAAAAATGTACTAGACTGCCTTGGCAAATGCCACTAAAAGTTGGCGCATTTAATCAGAATTGTAAAATTGTACAATACTTGTTAGTTTCATACTAAAAAAACGAGTAAAAAAATAAAAACCTCAAGTAACCCGATTTTTGCTAACCCATTTTACTCAGTTAAAATGTTTTTTATTCGCACAAGCTAGGAAGGTAGGTTCTTAATTTTATGGCAAAATGATGAGAGAGATGGATAGTGGACATGTTTGCCATGAGTGAGAGAGACAGATAGTGACGCCACTTTTACCAAAGTCAACAAAAGTAAGTAAAATTAATAAAATAATGAAAAATCTTGACCTAGTTTAGTTTAGGTTTATTGGAATAAAAGTCAGATATGGAAATAACATTTTTTATGACAACAAATGTTCAAATTGTTTACCATCAGCCTCAATACACACCCTATATCTTCTTAAAAAAGATCTACGTATTAGCCGGGCAATATGCCCGGTTCGAGAGTTGATGTCCTCAGCAGCTTGAGAAATTCATTCACGCGGCTCGGCTACGCTCTCAATGGGCTTTGAATAAACTTTTTCTTTGGGAACGCCCCAACAAAAAAAAATCCAGGGAATTTAAATCTGGGGAACGGGCTGGCCACGAGATAGTGCCTGAACGTCCAATCCACCTTCCCGGATATTCCTGGTCAAGGAAATCTCTTACTTGCACTGCGTAAACATGTCCACTATCCATCTCTCTCATCATTTTGCCGTAAAATTAAGAACCTACCAAGAGCTTGTGCGAATAAAAAACATTTTAACTGAGTAAAATGGGTTAGCAAAAATCGGGTTACTTGAGGTTTTTATTTTTTTACTCGTTTTTTTAGTATGAAACTAACAAGTATTTTACCATTTTACAATTCTGATTAAATGCGCCAACTTTTAGTGGCACTTGCCAAGGCAGTCTAGTACATTTTTTTTAAAGGAGGGCCGTTCAAAGTCGACCAATTTTGAAAATTTTAAATTCATAGTTTAACAAGGTCATAATCTTCTAGGAAACTTGGGGCAATTGTGTCATTATTTTTGACTGTGATTCTTAAAAATATTATTTAGGGTTACGGTTCCAAAGTTTCAATGAAGAAAAATAATAAAAATTAACCGCAATAACCGAAAAATGGTTACAGATTGACCAAATTTTTAGGTTTTCCTTAAATGCCCATAATTTACAAACTGCATGGGATAGATTTTTTTTCTGATTTTTCTCATGATGTTTACAATCAATCCTGTCGCCCCGTTTCGGCTTGACGTTGAGTTCTGGGACACCCTGTAGACACCCATCATGTCTCTGAAGTTTCACCAGCTAGTTTAATTTGACCCTGTATAAGTTTTATATTGTGATGATCTATGACGATTAGTATCAAAGCTGACAAAAGAAATGCAAAAGCAATGCTTTGCACATTCAATATTTCAAGAAAAATGTCGAATTTGTATTCAAGTATCAAGAAGTATTCCTCACAATCCACTTCAATAGATGATGAGGCAGCTACGTCAGTGGTGCGAGGTAGTTGCGTGGAGGTGCAGAAGCGGTCCTGCAGTCTTCAACGCATTCGCCCAGCGATAGGATTTGTGTTGGCAATGTCTCCATTTTGGGAGAGATGTGTTCTGCGACTGTCGATGACAATTATGACGATGACCTACTAAGTTCAGTCAATGTGGCCTCATCTTTTCAGGACGTCTGATAGTATTTTCATTATTTTACCTGAATTTAATCATGTGAAATTTTGGAACTCATTTCATAGAATATATATATGCATTTTTTTCTTATTTACTTCGATAGCATATTGGTTACGGGGCATTTGAATAGCCATTATAAGAGTGCACCAAAAAGTTCTGTTTGTAGACAATTAACAATGAACATAATTTGCATTGTGCTATTATTTTTTTATGCACAGACCAAACAGCCAGCTTCGTTACTTCACACACATCGTTTGCCACAATACCTGGGCGTCCTCTGCACGTTGGGATGCGGCGTGATGTTGAACTGCAACTCGAGCGTGCGCGCCTGGCGAGTTGCGCCGCGCGGCATTCCGCGCCCGTGCACCGTCGCCTTGTGCGCTGGCGGTGGCGAGTTAGATCATTAGTTTTAGATTGGCCCCGAAACCATTGTTAATGACAACGAAATTAAATATTATTTAAGTATTAAAAAGAAAAATAATATTATAGTTTGTCTGTCAAAGTTTTTTATATTACAATATTTTTAAAAAAATTCAGGGACTTCATTTGAAATCCTTGAAATTTTTTTATTGAGGAAGTGGAAGGCATAGCATGGGTTATGCCACCCTAAAGACAATGTCCTACACATAAAACTACAAGCCAAAAAAAAAAATGTTTGTTATGATATACCAATGTGCCTAGCCAATTTCCAATATTTTAATGAAATTGCCAGTTCAACACCAGCCGTCTATTCTATAAAAATCTCACCAAGTAAACTTAGGTGAAGTGAGCTCTCATTCCTCCTGACGCTACGGTGAAATAGTGTCCACTATCGACAGTTTTTACAGAATAGATCAGCAGGTCTTATGCTTCCACCCGCACAGACTCAAGACAAGTAGAACCGTTCAAAACCTTTAGGAATTAGGATGTGTTTCCACCAGAGATAACGAGAATGCGTAGCGAGGAATATGTGTAAAACTGACCAATAACAGCGCTTGCTTAGCTCAAGCTATGAAAATGAAACAATGTTATTGGAACTAACCAATAACATTGTTTCATCATAGTTTCACACACATCCTTCGCGAAGCATCCTCGCTCTTCTCTGGTGGAAAGACAGCCTTATTAAGTTGATTCATAATAATAAACAAAATAAAATCCAACCCACCTTTAAGATCAATTTCGCTCCTAAACACGGCCGTCAAGTGTTGACCCGCGCACTCCCCCTCCTCACAAAGATAGTGGTCGGTGCGAAAGTGATGCGCAAGCGCCGAATGCGACGCGTAGTACAAGTTGCGTCCATCGGCGTCGCATAGATGGCAGTAGAGATGTTCTTTACGCAAGTGGCGGTAAAGTTCGTCGGCATCCATGAAACGCTCCTCGCAGAATTCGCAGAGAGGATGGCCCCTGTTAGAAATTTAATATGTATTACATCACGATTTTATTTCCCTAAGAGGAAGATAGAGGTGTACCTACAATAAAAGCACTTCCGCCTGTTAAGTCTCATGTGATAGGAAAGAAGAAAGTAAAGAAATAAAGAAGAAAAAAACGAAAGAAGATCTTAGGATATTACCACAAAAACTTGAGACATTTGTTCAAAGCGCGTCTAATGTCAGTCTTACATCAAACACCATACATAAATGTCAAGTTAAACAGTTGTTTAGCCTAAACAACTGATAAACACACTTTTGTGGTAATACGGTTAAGGTTTATAGTATGAAGTTATTAAACTATGGATATTATTAGGTTGGGGAAAAAGTCTTTTCGCATTATAGTATGTATGAACTTAAAATCAAATCTCTTTGGCTATACTATTTGTATCTGGCTGGTTTTGGTATCATTGAAAGTTTAAATTTTAAAGAACATAATTCCAAATTCAAATTAGGAAAATGTGTGATTTTCATTTGTTTTTCGTACTGTCAAGATGAGTGAATCTAATGAAGAAATTCGATACATTTTAAAATTTTACTACAAAAAAGGTAAAAATGCAACGCAAGCCGCGAAAAAAATTTGCGATGTTTATGGACCCAGTGTAGTGTCTGTGAGAGTAGCACAAATTTGGTTTAAGCGTTTTCAATCCGGAAATTTTGATGTCAAAGATGCACGTCGCTCTGGTCGCCCTATTATGGATAAAATGGATGCCATTTTTGAAAAAGTGGAGCAAGATCGGCATATCAGTAGTTACGACGTAGCTGAAGAACTGGGAATTGACCATAAAACAGTTTTGGCGCATTTGAAAAAAACTGGGTACACAAAAAAGCTCGATATTTGGGTACCTCACGAGCTCACTGAAAGAAACCTAATGAATCGTGTACTCATTTGTGATTCTTTATTACGACGTAATGAAACCGAACCATTTTTGAAGAAGCTGATAACTGGTGATGAAAAGTGGATCACGTACGACAAGAACGTGCGAAAAAGGTCGTGGTCAGAGGCCGGTCAGGCTTCACAGACTGTGGCGAAACCCGGGTTAACTCGCAACAAGGTGATGCTGTGTGTGTGGTGGGATTGGAAGGGCATTATTCATTATGAGCTGTTACCACCAGGCAGGACCATGGATTCTGAACTCTACTGCGAACAACTGATGAGATTAAAGCAAGAAGTTGAGAGAAAGCGGCCGGAATTAATCAACAGAAGGGGTGTGATTTTTCATCATATTACGCTAGACCTCACACATCTTTAGCCACTCAGCAAAAATTAAGAGAGTTTGGCTGGGAGGTGTTAATGCATCCGCCGTATAGTCCTGACCTTGCACCTTCAGATTTCCACCTGTTTCGGTCTCTTCAGAATTCTTTAGGCAGTGTCAGGTTAACATCACGAGAGGACTGCCAAAACCACTTGTCGCGGTATTTTGATCAGAAGTCCGAAAATTTCTATAGCAATGGGAGCATGTCCCTACCTAGAAAATGGCAAAAAGTTATCGAACAAAATGGTACCTACATACTTTAGATAAATGTGAATAATGTATATTAAAAAATGTTTTGAATTTTCTTCAAAAATGCGAAGAAACTTTTTCCCCAACCTATTATGAAATGTGTGATGAGTTTAAGATTGATGCAGTGTCATGTTTCACATTTCGTAATTTGTATACAAAATATGGTATTAAAAAAAAACATGGAAATTAAAATGAGTACCGGTTTCCGTCGTTACAGATCTTAAGTCAAAACACCACGTTGGCGTAATTTTTGGTATCGCTAAGCGCTTATCAGTGCGAGTTTCGTCACTCGCGTATTGCCGGCAACTAGTGCGACGGCGTTTTACAGCAACTCCTACTAACATGGTTTTCCTTTTGATTTAGAGATAGGGCTAGAAAAATTACTGTTCAAAACGGCCATGCCACCAAAAACTGACTGATTCTTCCACTAATTATTTCAACATAGACTGAAAATGTTCAACATTTTTCGATAATAATAATTTATCTACTTTATACATTGCAATTTACGAAACTGTGTACCTATACAGATTATCGACATGTTGGAAGCCCATTACCGGGCACAAATATATACAACTAGCTGCGCCCCGCGGATTCCCACGCGTGGACCGGGATAATTAGTAGCCTATGTGTTAATCCAGGGTATAAGCTATCTACATACCAAATTTCATCCAAATCGGTCCAGCCATTTGAGCGTGAAGAAGTAACAAACATACACACACACGCACACACGCACTCACAAACTTTCGCCTTTATAATATTAGTGTGAAGTGTGATAGTGTGATTACTAGGTGCTACTGCTATTGTGAAATTCTTGATGCAATAACCCAATAACACTTTGCCAGGTCTGGGAATCGAACCCAGGACCCCCATGACCAGCACTCGCGTTCGCGACCACTAGATCAACGAGGCTCTCAATAACTGTTACGGCTTACGGTTCAGTGGTCAATACTTGAAAGCTAGTCCTATGAAGTAGTATTTATTTGATATAACATTCGTGCCAATCAGCCAATTAGATATATTATGCAAATTCAACTGATAGCTAAGCATGTAGACACTGCACTTAATAAAGCTTTTATCATTTAATGCTGTGATAAGAAAAGCGTGTCACGTTATACGCTAATTACGTATTTATTTGATAGATACAAATACTAATAAGGCGATACAGTATTTTTATCTCACGAAGAGTACGCGCGCTTTATTTGGTTACCAAGTGTACAAACACGCTGTGAATGTGTGTGTAAGCGCAGGAGCTCTCGGTACCGTCCGAGACAATGGCGAAGTCGGAAGTGTGTGTTATGAGCTGACGTACTCCTCTTCAGGCACACATTCACAGCGTGTTTATAACTTGGTAAACACAATAAAAGCGCGCGTCGCTACTTGTGATAATAATAAATACTATAATATGCGGTAAACAAAACTAAGATGTCACCAGTTTCCGATCTATCCACTGATTTGATTCTCAACCTAAGAACTACGCACACAAAAAAACCCAAGTTAGCATAAAACAAGAAAACTTACAATAGTATTTGGCATCTAAATGATATAAATTGTATTCGCTTTTTATTATATTTGTATGGCGTCTCGCGTATTTTGATGATAAATCAGTTTAATATACCGCGAAATAATGTGTAATATATTTTTTGTTAGGGTTATCTGTTTACCTGTGTGACGTATCGTCCACATCTCCTCTCCGTCGATGATGAGCCAGCTCTTGACGAGTATAGCACTTTCTCTCCATAGTGAATATCTACAAATTACATAACAACAAGTTAATGACGCTGGCATTATCAATTTGCACTTCATTGCTCCCATTCAAGTAATTAACTATTGTTTACATTATACCTGATAACATTTATTATTTAGTCATATTTTTGTTACAAAAAATTACAAACAATTTGTCGAGAGTACAGTCTAGTTATTATAGTTAATAACTAACTATAGTTAGTTAGTTAGGGGAGGAGCTCGTGGCTAAGGCCTCTGCCTCGAATTTCGCGGGCAGCGGGGCGGCGGCGGCGCGTCTCGCATTGTCCCGCCCCGCTACCGCGCCGCTGTTTTGGAGGTCCGGTCCATTTGTTTTTACGCATAAAATCCTGCCGCTCCCGCTCCGCCGCCGCTGCCCGCAAAATTTGTGGCAGCGGCCTATTTAATAACAGGCGCGCGGGTCGATCCATCAGGTTAAGGAGGATGCGCTAAGGTAGCCCGCGAAATTCAAATTTTCTTACATTTTTTGCAATTTGCAGGTCAGTGTCAGGTTGTATGTTGATTAAAATATGAGACGCGGCCGTAGCTAATATGGCTTTACAGAATTATAATCATTAGAATCAGCAATACAACTCCATAAGTTAGAATTGACCTTAAACCTCATGATTTCATGAAATCGCTAGATTAGGGTGATAATTTATTTCTAAGTGCACAGTATATTTAATTGTGTGTAATACACACTGATTTACTCAAAAATGTAGGTATTAAGATAGCTTAATATACAAGGGGTTAAAGTATGAAATTGCCGATTTGTACTGAAAAATTGAAATTCGTTTTTTTTTTAATTTAACATATTTATTTAATCAAAATAATTACCATTATTATCTATACATTGCTGCCATCTAATAGGAAGGTCATATAAGCCTTTGCGATAGAACTCTCGTGATCTAGATTCAACAAACTGTGTGAAAGCATTTTGTACTGCCTCCTGAGAAGAAAACTTTTTATCACGTAGAAAAATGTCCAAATTACGAAAAAAATGGTAGTCCGTTGGAGCAAGGTCTGGCGAATACGGAGGGTGACGAATGGTTTCTAATTGCAGTTCCTGTAGAGTTAAAACGGTTTCTAGTGCTGTATAAGGTCTCGCGTTGTCATGGAGCAATAATGGTGAAGATCGATTCATGAGTCGGGGCTGTTTCACTGCTAGTTTTGCTATCATTGTTCGGAGTTCGGTACAGTAGACATCTGCCGTTATTGCTTGACCAGATCGGAGAAAGCTATAGTGAATAACACCATGCTGAGACCACCAAACAGTTACCATTAGCTTTTTATTGGTAAGCTTTGCTTTAGGACACTGTTGCGGCGTTTGACCTGGGGTCAGCCATTGCATTTTTCGCTTACGGTTATCGTAAAGAATCCACTTTTCATCACATGTCACAATTCGATCCAATATTCCTTCATTTCTGTATCGATTCAACTAGGCAACACAAGTTTAAACACGCGTTTATTTCTGCAGATCAGTCAAATCATGAGGCACCAATTTCTCATATTTTTTTATTTTATTGATTTGATGCAAATGAGTCAATATTGTTGGTAAGGTAACGTTAAACCATGCCGCTAATTCCTGGGTAGTTTGGCTCGGATCGGCTTCCACCATCTCTTTCAATTCATTGTTATTCACCTGTGTGGGCGGTCTTCCACGTGGTTCGTTCTTCAAATCAAAGTTTCCATCACGAAAGAGTTTAAACCAAAATCGCACGGTGCGTTCATTAGCAGTCCCCTCTCCAAACGCAACATTGATATCGCGAGCTGTTTCTGCCGCGTTTGTTCCGCGTCGGAACTCGTATTCAAAAATAACTCGAATTTTCGAAGTATCCATCTTTCTTGTCTAAGCTGAATAAAAAAAAACAACTGAAAGTCGATAATCGAATGTTGCACATTTTTTAAAAGAAGAACTTCATAGGTACCATGTGAAAAAAGTTTCACTCAAAAATCTCAAACCATGAAGGTTCTATGTCAATTCGAAGTTCCTAATACAATAAACGGCAATTTCATACTTTAACCCTTATTATAAATTATATTCTAATTTATTGCGGATCACAATATGATGGCCTAATGTCCAGCAGTGGACGTCTTTAGGCAGAAATGATGATGATTAGGGAATCCAATCCCACATCAAAATCTCAATCCCGCAAGCCTGCGGGATCGAGGTCATCAATCCCGCGGATCCATAGGATTTGCTGGATTGTAAATAAAATAATATTTTTAGTTCATGAACTTATTAAGTGTTATAATGAAATATACATAATAATATGTAGTTACTATACCACGAATCATTATCGGTAATGCTAAGGAATAATGACGAAATTGCCTTCACCGCGAGATATCGTCCAAACATAGTGCATTTATTTTATCCCTATAGTTATTTTGTTTTACCGAGAAGTCCCTGAATTAGAGATAGACCAAATCGTGTATCGAGTAAAGTGAAAACTGTGTAATGTAAAGTATCGATACTTTCACAATTTTCTTTAATAAGTTAAAGTATCGAAACAAAAATATCGAGTACAAAAATTCTCGGTATCGTGATCATAACCAAAGTATACTCAACTTTACTTAAAACTACTCAAGAATCGAATCTGTTTCTGTATTCCTAGTTATCTCGCTCAAGAGTACAGTCGCGCGGTATGCATGTTTAGACTGCATATTGTCGCCCATTTTTCTTCGATGTCCATTTTTTTTCAGTCCCGCAAATCCCGCATGTGTAATCTCGCAAAAACAGTGCGGGATCCCGCGTATGCGGGGTTGGATTCCCTAATGATGACACATAAGAATACACACAATCCATAAAGTATTAGAACATACGGCTACACATCAAGCTATACATTTCCAGTTTACACTGACCTCTCATTGTAAGGAAATCCTATACTATGGGAGATCAGCTTATACTGGAAATGTATAGCGAAATCTGCAGCCGTGCGTACCAACGTCTTAAAAACTATGTTAGTAAAACTTACAAACTAACTTAGCAACAACTAATAGTTACGTGGCTCAACACGTTGGCGCGTGCCTCCGCACCCAGTGACTAATAAAGGTGCTATCCACCTTGACATATAATGTTTTTAGATGTGCTTGTCATACATAGGCTGCACTAAAAGTATCGGGAATGGAATATTTCCATTGTTCCTGTCATATTAAAATCTTTTTAATTGAAAACTCCTTGGTTTTAAAAATCGAATACCATTTATTTATTTAAAAAAAGATTCTCGGTCTTGTCACAAGGTTTTGTCAAACTTGTTTAGTCGTTGAGAAAATGGAATTGACTCGAGAAAATTCAATAGCGATGATTTATTATGACTTTCGAAGTGGTTTAACACAAAAACAGTGTGTTGATCGGATGATTTCTGCATTTGGTGATGAAGCCCCATCCAAAACCACAATTTATCGCTGGTTTGCTGAATTTCAACGTGGACGTGTCAAGCTCAGTGATGATCCCCGTCAAGGTCGTCCAAAAACTGCAGTCACCCAAGAAAACGTTGATGCTGTGCGTAAGCTGATTGAGGAAGATCGACATGTGACATACCGCGAAATTCATGCAACTTTAGACATTGGCATTAGTCAAATACAAATAAACTTGCATGAACAATTAGGTGTGCGTCAGAACTCTCGAAAGATTCCACGCAGGATCCTCAAATGCTGTATACAACATCGTATCAGGTGACGAATCCTGGATATACGCGTACGCACCCGAAACAAAAAACCAGTCACGAGTTTGGGTGTTCGAAAATGAGTTAAAGCCAACAAAAATTGTTCGTTCACGGAGTGTTGCAAAAAAAATGGTGGCCACGTTTGTCTCCAAAACCGGCCATGTTGCGACTATTCCTCTTGAGGGACAAAGAACGGTTAATGCAGAATGGTATGCTAGCATTTGTTTGCCACAGGTCGTTTCTGAACTCCGTAAAGAGAACTGCAACCGCCGCATCATCCTCCATCACGACAATGCAAGTTCTCACATCGCGCACAGAACAAAAGCGTTTTTAGAGCAAGAAAACATAGAATTATTAGACCATCCGCCGTACAGCCCCGACCTAAGCCCTAATGATTTCTATACTTTCCCTAAAATAAAGGATAAATTGCGTGGTCAGAGATTTTCATCACCTGAAGAAGCTGTGGACGCCTACAAAACGGCCATTTTGGAGACCCCAACTTCCGAATGGAATGGTTGCTTCAATGATTGGTTCCATCGTATGGAAAAATGTGTCAAATTTCGCGGAGAATACTTCGAAAACCAATAAATACATTTTTAAATAGTAATGTTGTGTCACTTCCTTGATTCCCGAAATTTTCAGTGCCGCCCTCGTATACTGATGCTTATGGAGCTTCCGCGCAACCTATAATTGATGCTGCCCTCTTTCTCATTATGGCATGAAAATCGTCGACATGGGGCTTCCGCTAACATCTGCGAAGCGCGGAAGCCCTATCATCATCCTAAATCCATTATTATAATGAACGCGTAGGACGTTATGAGACCTCTCCGTATACTTCACCCACAAGCTGCACGGTTTCGCAGTAGGCCTTACACACAGGGGTGTGTAAGGCCACCACACATCCCTACTACAGCACGCTAACATATTGCACCGAACCGCCAACATCCTACACTCCCTGTCAAATCTGCATCATCAGTCCTCCGTGACCACATGTCCCTGAGCAACACGCTGCAATGGTGTTCCGCTTATAGGCACAGGAGGAACGTTACCTAACACGTTTGTTATTGAAAATCAACATTTGGGATTTCTTGATTTCTTAATGCATTGCGTAAGTTGTGATGGCATAACCACAATTGAGTTTTTACATTCATTTCAAGGAATTATGGTTTTTAGATAGTAGTATTTCTTGTAATGTAAGGAATAATCATTATTCGTTATACTGAATAAGGCGAATAGGGACGATGAGAAAAAATTTTTTTTGCCCGTCAAGTAGGATATTAAACAATATTGGACACGTATTTTTTAAGATTACCGCGATACATTGAATTAAAATGTGGCATGTGACGTCACTCCTAGATTTTATACGTAGTTTGTTATAGTTGTGACGTAGCGAGCCCCTACTCAATCTGCCTAGCCTTTTCCCAACTATGTTGGGGTCGGCTTCCAGTCTAACCGGATGCAGCTGAATACCAGTATTTTACATGGAGCGACTGCCTATCTGACCTCCACAACCCAATAACTGGATAATACAATACCCCTTGGTAAGACTGGTTGTCAGACTTACGGGCTTCTGACGACCCGTAACGACAGTCAAAGATCCACGAATGTCAACCGGGACCAACGGCTTATCGTGCTTTCCGAGGCACGGAGGAGTCTCGGTATGTAAAGATGGTCACCCATCCACTGACCAACCCCGGCAAGCGTAGCTTAACCTGATGGATCGACCCTTGCGGCTGTTATTACTTAGACACGAGCTCCTCGAGCGAGCCCCTACTCCCCAACTATAATGCGTTTTATTTATCTAAGTAATTTTTTATTAATACGATAAAGCAAAAAATATGAGTAAGTACTATTTTTTATTATCTGACTGACGGAGTAAATAGAATTTCTTTTTTTTTAACCAGGCATCATTCCTATTGGCAACAGCCCAGATAGGCAAATGAAGTGTTTGATTATTTGTGGTCAGTCTAATAGTTTTTTAGACAAGTTTTGACTTATGGTGCATGTGGCTAAGTAATAACCGCCGCACGGGTCGATCGACCAGGTTAAGCTACGC
This sequence comes from Cosmia pyralina, assembly GCA_946251885.1. Classification (NCBI taxonomy): domain Eukaryota; kingdom Metazoa; phylum Arthropoda; class Insecta; order Lepidoptera; family Noctuidae; genus Cosmia; species Cosmia pyralina. The sequence goes on along the minus strand of OX276350.1, from coordinate 19,031,461 downwards.
TTGCCGCGGTTGGTCCGTGGATGGGTGACCATCTTTAGATACCAAGACCCCTCCGTGCCTCGGAAAGCACGTTAAGCCGTTAGTCCCAGCTGTCATTCATGGATATTTGACAGTCGTTACGGGTCGTCAGTAGCCCGAAAGTCTGAAAACCAGTCTTACCAAGGGGTATCGTAATACCTGGGTTGTGGAGGTCAGATAAGCAGTCGCTCCATGTAAAATACTGGTATTCAGCTGCATCCGGTATCCGGTCTGGATGCCGACCCCAAAAGTAGTTGGGAAAAGGCTAGGCATCTGGTAATATTAGTCATTAAACTAATAACTCAGCTTTGTAATTACGCAAATTAATATTCCTCATTTAGGTTTTATGTTACGTATATTGAATATTGCAATTACTTGACGGTTTTCCTTTGCTTTTCAATAGATAAGCGTATTATAATGAAGATATAATTACCTACTTCAGAAACACTAATTCCAAACTAACTTAAACAATATTAGAAGAAATGTATGCAGTGACTGCAGTATGCATGATAGAAATATTTTTGAATGCAAATTAATATCTGAAGAACTATTATGTAATGTTTAGTTTGGATGTGCACTTATTTATCCTCTATCCTCATTTAAGTACAAATCTTTCCATTGCACTGAGGTTTGCTGTTAGAGAACTCAATAACTACTATGCTGGTGACTGGCGAAAAATTATTTTTCTATTGTCTATTGTCTGGCAGCTAACGTGTTAATGCAAAATTGTTTTTGTAATTTAAGTGTACAATAAAGAATAACAATAAGTCTTACCCTTAAATGCTTAACGCAGAGATCACAGAAGTATCTTTCATGGACTTTCCTCATATGATCACTCAACATAGTGAAAGTACGAAATGGTGGAATCTTGTCGCAGATCTTGCAGCGATTCTCCAACAACAGCTCGTAAGCCTGCTTGATGTCCTCACTGCAGAACCCGATCTTGTATTGCCTCTCAAAGAGGCGGTCCGTGAAAGCCGTGTTGCGAAGCTCCTTATAAGGTTGGACAGTGTCCGTAAAAACAACCTGTGAAATGTTATTTAGATTAATGTTTCAAAATGCTAAATTTTTGAAGGGAAACTAGAATTTAGAAATCTCACACAAAATGACGAAATACTTCAGTTCTTTTCATGGAGGAGGATTGTAGCGAGCTGTTTTGTTTAATTTTAAATTCAGCATCAAATAAATAATGACAGAGTTCAATTATTGAACTCTTTAATTTTTTCAGTCTTCCATACAAACTGTTCATCGAAAAGTTATTCAGTATCTTAGGAAGAGTCACCCTTTAAGGGAGAGTGGTAGCCCGCAAAATTCATTTTTTTTTGGGTTTTTTGCAATTTGCAGGTCCGTGTCAGGTTGTATCTTGATCAAAATATGATACGCGGCAATAAAACATATGTATTTATATAATTTTAACCATGTAAATCATCAATACATCTCTGTTCGTGTTCATGCAGATTCGTTGAACAAACAAAATCTAACTTAGAGAGATGTATTGATGATTTTTATGATTAAAATTATGTAAATACATATGTTTTATTGCCGCGACTTACTACTTACATATAAAAATCAACATCATTTCAAAACATTCTTAAAATACAAAATATGTAGGTATAAAGTCAGTTATTTTTTAGCTTTTTGCATTCAGTTTACGTTTCACACACGCATTTTTGAACAATTTTATTCATATACCTACTGTTGTAAAAATGTATGATGTATCAATATACATCATACATTTTTACAACAGTACATGAAAAATTATCAGTAGTACTTAGTTTGGTTCTACCACAATCGGTAGAACCAAACTAAGTACTACTGATAATTTTTCAATCAACAACAAAAGTTCAAATGAAATCAATAACAATAATAAGTACCCAAAATTATATATTTTTTAGAAAAATATTTAAAAATGTAAATTATATGTAACTATGAAATAAAGGAAATAAATAAGTACCCAAAATTAAACACCTGGCACCATGTAAACAAGCACATGTTAAGGTCAGTCATAAATTACTTTATCATTTCATAGTATTGGTAATCCTACACACATCAAAAGTGTCTAGGGATCAAGCATTTTTATGCGGATTTCTTGAGATTGAGATGTGGCTTTGTAATAAATTTATGATTTTATAAATTTATATGGATCCTTTTTGGTGCATTTCATAATTTGAATCAGGAACTGTGAATCAAATTCGAGTAAAAGATGAAAATCAGCTGTCAATATTTACCCTATAAAAACATACAACGCATTGAAGACATTATTAGTGCTACTGTTTCCCTACTACTGATTAAAACCAACGTTATTATGGAGCGGCGACGTCATTTAAGCAGGGAAGAAATGCTCAGAGCCGTGGGAATGATAGAAGCTGGTTCCCGGCAACGTACTGTGGCTTTAGCTCTGAATACAAGTCAGAGTGTTATCAGTCGACTTTGGACACGTTACCGAAGCACTGGTACCGTGGCTGAGCGCCATGGAGGACGGTATCGCTGCACCACACGGAGACAAGACCGATACATTCAAATCTTAACTCGAAGAGCTCCAACTATAACCGCCATGATGTTAGCCGTGAGGCTTCATCACTCTTCAGGGAACTTAATTAGCGACCAAACAGTCAGAAACCGCTTGCATGAAGTGAACCTTCATTCCCGAAGACCGCTACGGGTACCACCTATAGCAATGCACAATCGTAGGATTCGATATCAAAGGGCTCTTGAACACAGAAATTGGGCAGAAGAACAATGGCGTTTCGTGTGCTTTTCTGATGAGTCTCGTTTTGGTATGAGACCGGATACAAGACGTATACGACACTGGAGAACCCCTGGACGCCAACAGCGATTAAAATCCTGCCAGGAAGTCCATCCTTATAGTGGTGGAACCATCATGGTATGGGCGGGTATTTGGATCGGCGGAAGAACTGAGTTGATTTGGATCAGAGGCAACCTCAACGCTCAAATTTATGCTGAGACGATTGTATCAGACGTCATCGTTCCTCTACAAGTGCAAATCGGTCCCTTATTTCAGTTAATGCATGATAATGCACGACCGCACACCGCAAGAGTTGTAAGACAGACTCTCGCCGCAGCTAACATCAATGTCCTGCCCTGGCCTGCTCAGTCGCCAGACTTGAACCCGATTGAGCATGCATGGGATATGCTACAGAGAAGAGCTCTGCCGAATATGGAGGGTATCCAGTCGCAAGAAGACCTTTTTTTGTTGTTGCAACGAACATGGGCGGCCATTCCACAGCGTGATTTGGATGAACTCATTTTGAGTATGCCAAACCGATGTTCTTGTGTTGTTAGTGTTCGCGGTAGAAACACGGATTATTAATTGTTTAAGTTACCCAATAAAATTTTAAAGAAAACTGTTATTTCAGTCTTTTTTTCGAACTTTAATGTTAGTGGTTCAAATGTCAAAAAGCCCTTTATTAGGAAAATGGCAAATTTCTTTATTAATGCAAAGGTGACTTGGTTTATCGTTACTGTGACAAACGAAAACACTTTATTTGATGAATCCTTAAAGAAAATTTTAATTAATATCAATCAGGAGAAAAGTTATTGCAAAAATATATGTTGATCCCTAGACACTTTTGATGTGTGTATTTATTGTATACTCTTCAAATGTTTTCTAAGAAACAAAGACATGCCATTGTCGGAAAATTCTTAAAGTCAGTACTTTTTCATTGTGCTATAGAGGCAACTAGTTTCAAATGATTGAGTTGAAAAGATTGTAAAATCAAACTTTGCTATGTTCGAGATATGAGGTCCATTTTATTTATTCGAGTTATAGAGGGAAAGTATGTACCAAAATGGCTTGTAGGGACTCACTGATTATTTCGATATATAGAGGGTTGATTTTTCGAGTTTTGGAGGTCATCGACTTATCAAGGTTTGACTGTAATTGCAATAAGCCTTTCAAATCAATAATCATTGGCCCCATCCTAATTGGTCTAATATTTGCTTAAGGCATTTATTTATCAACAGAGTAATATTGTGTTTTGACCCACACATCGCCCTGATGAAATTCCATACCTAGACTAAAGTAATACCATGTCAAACTCAGCAGTACATACGAGGTGCATTCAATAAGTACCTAGCCTCATCGCCAGAGGGCGCTGTAGTTTCAAAAGAGTTTTACCACAGTGTAGCACATTCTTTTTTAATTCTTTTTACAAATTTTCATTCCAATCCCTTCATTTGTTTTAATTTGACAACTTATGGAAGCGAACGTGTCGATCGGTTTTACAAAAATGGAAAAAGAGCAATATCGTTCGGTGATTCGATTCCTATTTTTGGAAGGGAAAACGCGCATCGAAATCAAAGAGCGCTTGGATGCTGTGTACGGTGACTCTTCTCCATCGATGGCCACCGTCAAGAATTGGTTCAACGAGTTTGCACATGGCCGTACGTCGGTTTTTGATGAACCACGTCCAGGTGCACCGAAAACAGCTGCTACGGAGGAAAACATTAAAAAAATCCATGATCTCGTATTGGCAGATCGCCGATTGAAGGTTCGGGAGCTAGCTGAGACTGTAGGCATTTCCTTCTGAACAGTGCATCATATTCTTCACGAGGAACTCGGCATGAGAAAGCTGTCGGCGCGATGGGTGCCGCGTTTACTCACACCAGAAAACAAGCGCAACCGTGAGACCACATCGGAGACGTGTTTGGCGCTGTTTAAGCGGAATCCAGCGGAGTTTTGGCGTCGTTTTGTGACCGTCGATGAAACCTGGATCCACTGGTACACACCAGAGACCAAGGAGCAATCAAAACAATGGATCCAGACCGGGGAACGTGCTCCAAAGAAGGCGAAAACTGTAAAATCGGCCGGAAAAGTTATGGCCACCGTTTTCTGGGATTCACAAGGTGTGATCTACATCGATTACCTCGAGAAGGGTAAAACAATTACAGGGCTTTACTATGCCGATTTATTGGGCCGATTCGACGCCGAATTAAAGAAAAAACGACCCCATCTGGCGAAGAAAAAAGTGCTGTTTCACCACGACAACGCACCGGTTCACACGTCTGCCATTGCCATGGCCAAATTGGTCGAATTACGCTACGAATTGCTGCCCCATCCACCGTATTCTCCAGATTTGGCCCCTTGTGACTTCTTTCTGTTTCCTAATCTGAAAAAATCACTCGCCGGGAATAGATATGGATCGAATGAGAAGGTCATCGCCGCCACGGAGGCCTATTTTGCAGAGTTTGACAAAAACTATTTTTCGGACGGGTTAAAAAAGTTGGAGCATCGCTGGGCTAAGTGTATCGAACTAAAAGGAGACTATGTTGAAAAATAAATTGCCACTTTTCCAAAATTTTCGTTTACTTTTTGTAGGCTAAGTATTTATTGAATGACCCTCGTATGTAATGCACAAATCAATTCCAGGCCTTGAAAGTTTAGAGAGTACATTATTAAGATTACAAGGTATAATTTAAAAAGTATGGTGCGATATTATAAGGTGAGGTTGAGGTCAGATAGGCAGTCGCTCCATGTAAAATACTGGTATTCAGCTGCATCCGGTTAGACTGGTAGCCGACCCCAACATAGTTGGGAAAAGGCTACGCAGATTGATTGGTGCAATATTATAACTCCAAAGATTACAGTTAAGATGTGTTAGCAAATTGTAATTTAATTACTTCATGTAGTTAATAACCACTTGAATATAGAATTGTTTGTGAGCATCTTTTGAGTATTTATATTACTTTATGAAATATTTATAAATTCACCTAAATCACTTAAACAAATCAAAACATTGCAATCTAGAATATGATCAGTGAAAATCCCTTACTTTAAAATGTTACACACAATCTCATTGTGTCATGTATGAAAAGTTTATTGACATAGAAATATGCTATCATATTATGTATAAACATACTAGGGGAAACATTCGCCTATTGTGAAATAGTGCAGAAGATTCGCTGAATGTGTTTATATTACACATTGTTGCACAATGATAGCCTATACATTAGGGATGTAAGAAACATAACATTCATCATTTTATACATAACTTTATCTTACCCTTGAAAGGTCTTGCCTGCAGATAGGACACTCATTCTGCAGGCAGAGCACCCGCATTCGGGTGGAACACTCGAAACATACGGGATGGTCACATTCGCCAACCGAATAATATAAAACATTCTTGAAACACACTACGCAAGTATTCTCGTTTGAATTGTAGTCAGCCATTGTTCCGAGCTGGGTTCTGGAAAATTATACACGGAGGTAATATGGGGACAAGATTTGTGGCGATTATTGGTATAATTTGAGGGATAAATACTGTATATACCTACGTAAGATTGAGAAAAGGAAGGACGAAAATTTCGTAGTGCAGAAATGACAACCAGATGAAATAGTTACCATATACAAATAATTTTGAATTTCTGACAAATAAAAACATCTGTCCAAAGTGTCCACAACACGTTTTGATTTATGGTCAGCAAGGCGAAGGTTGACTGCTGAAATGAGGTGTCTCAAGGATAGCCAAAGGGCTTACTATCAGCATTTTCTCACTTTTTAACCGATTGAAGAATCGACACTACTGGTCTTTTGGATGTATGCGCCATTTGGGATTAAGAGTATTCTAATAATTATTCTGTGATTTGGCGCGATGGACTGGACTTAGAAGGCCTCAGCACATTTAACACCCGACGCCACGCTACGCGTGTTCATTGGCCAAATGATGAAGCTGTGCGACTAATGTTGAAATGTGACCAATGAGCATGTAATATTGCCGTCACGTGGCGTGTCGTGTTATAAATCTCTTTCTGCCTTCACAATCATGGACTAACCGTGAGTGCTCTGTGGAAACTACTCGAAACATCGCCGAAAGCTAATAAAAGTGATGCTCGAAACATTATTCTAAAGGTTAAAACCTTTTTTGAAGAAGTCTCCGATTATTCCATTAAGGGCGGATTTGACCAAACTCGAATTTATACTCGAATAACTATACCAGGAATAATGTATTCCATGATTTTATTCTCGAGTAAACCAACAGTCGTTTTTCCATGCAATCTAACGTATAGCTATACTTGGATTAGCTATGCGCGAGTAGCGGAGTGAAATATGAACGAATGTAATACCCGGCAAAAAATGTTGTTCTACAAATGGGACGGTGCAGAAGCTTAACTCATCTCAACTCTCATTTGTCTTATTATAGCGCGCCAAAATAGCAGCAATAGCGGCACTGACTCTGTGGATTATTTTATTGGGAGTAGGAGTACTCCAACCACAGATGTCACCAATAAGCATTTGAGTGGAATTTGTTGCATAAAATCTCAAGGTGGGTCCCAGCAACTGGTTTATCGGTGAGATGGACAAGTTACTGAAAAATAATAAATTAATTAGGTAAGCAGATATTCTAAAGACAGCAACACAACCATCATCATCTATAGAATATTGCTGTGCTAGACAGGCAGGTACCTACCTATAATAGCCACGTAAAATAACTTGGGTAAGAATACATGCAGGCTAATTAGGTAGGCAGGTACCTAGATAAGTAGATAGGTAGGTATAGTATGAGTTAGGTACTAATCCACACTTACCGGTCGGAAATGTATTCCAATTTATGTTCAATTCTCGTCAGCAAAGACAAAGTTGCTTCTTTGCTCAAACGAAACCTTATCGCGAAATCTCGATCATCATACAATTCAAATAAATCTACTCTCTCTTTTAGCCACCTTGCACGTCTAGGTATAACTTCCTCATCACTATCACTATCTTGGATCAAATCGTTTAAACGTTGCATTTTAAGTTTTGGAAACAAATTCGTTGTGTTGTGCTGAGTTGAAATGACAGCAGCAAAAAAACAATAGGACGCCCTTTTGTTATTCTTGGAAAAGGTCCGTATTCCATGCTTGTCGGCGGTATAGTGACTATTCCCGAATAGACTCACTATTCCTCGAATTGTAGTTGGTTAAACGTGAAATTAGTTTACTCTCGAGTAAGGCGCCCTTTATTCCGAGAGTAAAATTTATTCCTGTTGGTCGAAACCGCCCTTAATCAAATATACAAACGAATTTTTGCAGCGATAGGTTAGTGTTGTCAACTTTCTTGTTATAAATTACCCGATACTTAACTAATTATTTAAGTCCACGAAATATTCTTTTCTATTCTTGCTGCAGGTTAGCGTAACGGTAACGTACATCTAATAGGTAACCTGCTAAGTGAGTGAGCAAACTAACCTACCAGATTTCAAATTTCTACTAACATTTATTTTATTATCTTATATTTCAGGTGTGAGTCAAGGACTGATTTCAAAAATAGTTAAGGAAGGGCATGCAGCAGAAGAAACTGGTACAAAAATTTGGACACCAGGCAAGGAGAGAAAACGTAAAAGTGGATTTGTGCATGTTGATAATTTTGACATGGGAGTTATACGGAGGAAAGTACATGAATTTTATTCTGCTAAAAAAGAGGTCCCTACTGTGAAAAAGCTTCTAGAGGTCTTAAAGACAGAAATAAATTACACAGGACAGTGAGAGAGTCTGCGAAAGCTGCTTCAGAAGGTGGGATTTCGTTTTAAAAAATCTCAATCCAATCGGAACGTTCTTATGGAGCGTAATGAAATATCAGCTTGGAGAGCTAAGTACTTGTATAAAAATAATAAATCTCTCCAGTCCCGGCCCATTTATTTAGATGAGTCCTATATTCACTCTTCGCATACATCGGGTAAACGTTGGCAACGAGAGGGTGAAGACGGAGTATTGGAGCCTATATCGAAAGGGCAATGGTATAATAATTGATCATGCGGGAGGAGATACTGGATTTGCACTACTTGGGTTTAAATCAAACACAAAAAGTGGTGATTATCATGACGAGATGAATAGTACTAACTTTAAAAAGTGGGGTATTGAAAAAGTTGTGCCTAATTTACGAGAGCTCCTTATAAGTGATGGATAATGCTCCTTATCACCGTATTTGTGTGAATAAAATCCCAAATACGAATTCCTTAAAAAAAGATAATTATGCAATTATGGTTGACTCAAAATAAAATTGACCACGGAGAGAATTTGACTAAGCCTCAGCTTTTAGAAATAATTAAGAGAAACAAGCAACAACAAACAACAACAACCTGTATCAATCAATCTGCCTAGCCTTTTCCCAACTATGTTGGGGTCGGCTTCCAGTCTAACCGGATGCAGCTGAATACCATTATTTTACATATAGCAACAACCTGTTTATGAGATTGAAAGAATTTTAGAAGACAATAGACATTAAAGCTTATATTTACCACCTTATCACTGTGATCTCAATCCCATTGAACTCATATGGAGCACAATGAAAAGAAAAGTTGCTGATGTAAATATTGAGCACAAAAATGCTGAAATTCCCCGCCTAGTTAGAGAAGCTTTTGACGCAATTATAGTTCATGAGTGGGCACAGCATTGTAAACACGTTCGCAGGTTAGAAGGAGAATAACTAAAACATGATTTGTATTTAGATAAACCTTTTATTATAGAAGTGGTAAGTGACACTGAAGCCGAAAGCGATAGTGATAATGATGATAGTGGTACGGAAATAAGCGGAGTATGGCCTCACAACCAGGATGAAGTTGTGTATGCAGGTTCATCTAAAGATCACAATCACTGTAAACCTGGTTTTCAATAAATCATTATAAAGCAATTTGTTTTTTTTTTATTACACTACCTACACTACCACTAGGTACCACTGCTAATTATAATTAGTCAAATCTGGTGTTAGGAGTTAGGTACGGTCATAACTAAATGCTAGACGTCTAGGTACCTCTTGCAGGGTACCTACTTAACTTCGCATTAAATGAAAGTTGTATCCCCCCGTGGAACATTTTATATGCTGAATTTCTACTTCATTGGATTACTTTTTAGATATAGCCATTGTTTATTGCTGAGAGACTTAAACTGTTAGCGTACCTACGTAACTGTAAATTATCAAATTCTTTTTATTAATTATATTATTTTTATATAGTTATCATTGTTTTTAATTTGTAAAAACTGTAATTCTTATTAAACGATTATGTCTAATGTGAAATTTCCTTCTTGAAAACTTACTCAATTTTGGGCACATTATATTAAAATTAGCCACACTAAATCGACGGTGCCGTCCTCTTTCAGTTCACAGATAAGTTGGTAGGACTGTCGACTGTAACGGTGTCGGGTACAGAGTACAATTTATTGTATATGGTGTCGGGTACCTATATAAAAAAAGTACTCTGTGGTGTCGGGTGGGGTGTATGAAGAACGGTTTGAAGTTTGAAATCGTTTGATTTAAATTTCAATCAAAATCAAAGATCGTTTTTGTAAAATTGTAAAATCCATGATTAACAGTTTTTAGACAAAATGTGTGATGAAATAAAGTAAAACTGGTTATTTTAGTGAAGAGTGATACAGACTTTCAGATAATGTATTTCCAAGTGTGTATCAGTTTATGTGCTAAGTTTTAGAAATCTTTTTAATGTCTGCTGTAATCTGGATTTTGTCGCAATCCTAGCTGATTTTATTTCATTATTTTAGATTGAAAATACTCCTGAGCACATACGAAGGGCTCGTCGTACGGAAATTGTTGGGAACGAGTCTCCCAAAGAAGAATGTCCTCGTCTTGTATTGGGTCCATTTTCTAGGCCTCCACAAGTTGTGTTCGACAATGTTCTTATTGGTGCATCTTGTAAGAGGAACCTTGAGGTTTTGAACCCATCGAAACAAGTACAACAGGTAAAAGCCACAAATTATAATAATAGAGGTACTTAGGTTAAAAATAATAATAAAATTGTACTGTCACATTGAAAAGTAACATGGTTTTTTGGCATCCCCTAAGCTAAGATGACCCATAGTTCATAATATAATATATATAAGTTCATAGACAGACAGACACACAAGTGATTCTATAAGGGCTCCGTTTTTTCCTTTTGAGGTACGGAAACCCAAAGATATTATTTATTAAATCAAATTAAACAACATGAGAAAATCAAAATGAGTAAATAACATTCTTTCACACATGGGTCTTCCAACCGGGTTAAAACGGTGGACAAATTGAAGAATATACTATAATAGCAATATATTCAATAGACAGTCGACATTGTTGTTGATAGCCTATGTTAGTGGATCTCTACAGGCACATCACTAACTCGTTGCAAGATACAGAGGCCGTGCTATGTGATGCATCCGCGTAAATACAAGCAATGTAAAAATCACTTAACAAGCAATTTTTAGTCCAGTCTCATAGCAACATACTTAGGTAGTGCTTAAGAAGCAATCTATTTACTGCAAAAATAGTAGAGTTGCTGTGGTGTATGAAAATACTTTATGATTTGTTTTTTTTTACCATGATTTTGAAGACAAATATAGTAAAATAATTTTACTATATTTGTGTTGTATTTGTGTGATGGCACTATAACCAATACCTAATCTCTCAAACTCTGCCTAATCTAACAAAATAATAAAAAAAATATTAACAAAACTTTTTATCTTTACTTTTCCTCAGATTACCCTTGGAAAATCTCTGCCCCCTGGATTAGTGATAAATTTGCCAGGAGAATGGCTGGTGGTAGAACCGGAGACATGTTACTGCCTGACCATGATGTGGACTCCGACACAGCCAACTGGCATTAGGGAGACTATACGCTTCACCAACGAGAACAGAGGCCGATATGATGTCATTGTCATCCTCAAATCTGTTATGGTAATTTTATTTAGTTTTTTAACATCGTAAATATTAACTGTCTGACTCAGCTAAGTAGATGTAAGAATGACTACTTAGCATAAATTACTGGCTAGATTTTTAAATTGGTTGTCTAACCAATCATTGGATTTTTGACCAACTTCAAAAAAAGGAGGATGTTCTCAATTTGGTTGTTTTTTCTTTGCATAGTTCCAGTTACAGATTGGGTTTTGAAATATAGTGCCTCCAATTTATCATTATTATTATCCTATAAGCATCCACTCTTGAACATAGGCTTCTCAATGACAATGAATAAGCATAGCTAATTGTCACAAAGTTTGGTAGAGATCGGTGATTGCAGTATGATTTTCTTGACAGAATAGCAAGAGGCCAGTTTACATTATTTAATTATATAATGTAATCATAGATGTATAAAAAAGGCGGACAGATTCTCGCTAACAAAAAAACTGTGTCTATTGGGGTCAGCCAGCTCGCTGTACCTTTAGGCCCGGCACGCACACATTCACACATCAGTCAACCATTCATATAGTACGTATGAATGCTTCAGTGTGAGTTACAAGGCATGATAAAGTTTGGCTGTTTGTTGATAACTATTCTTTAGGCTGTTCCTAAATAATATCGAGGGGGAGGCCAAACTTTTCTATTAAAACAAAAAACAAATTGGAGGCCTAAAGAAATTTTTTTTTTTGATTTTTTCATCATAACTTGAAAACGCTAAGAGCTATAGATATACATCCAATTAAAAAAATGTTAAGTATAAAGTTATCTAATATTTTATTTAAGAAGACTTTTTTGATAAAACTAATAGTTTATGAGAAATTTATCTATTATGACTTTTCTTTGATAAAAATTTCTTGTGAAAGGCCAAAGAATGTACAAATTAGGAACTTACGTTGTTACAACCAAATTATATTATTATAATGTGATAATTATTTATTATGAAATAAATTAATTAAGTACGACAGGTACAGTCAGCAACAAAAGTCGATTAACACTTGCAGTTTTTTAATCTTAATTATTAAGCGAAATATTTAATTAAAATCGGAACGGAAGTACTTAAAATTTTAAGAACATTAACTCTTAACAGTTAAATGAAAAAAAAGCAGTTTGTCGAATCATTTTGTGTTAATTTAGATGATGTCAAAAAGTAGCAGTGTCAACCGACTTCTGTTGCTAACCGTACGCAATATTGAAATAAATACTTAGTTTTACTTATTTTTTACAAGAACACTTGCAGAGAGCAGTGCAGTTCAATGATTTCTTAACGAAACTACATGCTTTAGAACGCTTCTGCTTGCATCCACACTTGATTACATCCACGCTGCAGAAATAGTGGAAATATTAATCCAAACTGGTAGAAGTTTCTCAGCTTCTTTCTTCCATCCATACCCGCATAGATCTAGCGTTTTCATTTCCGCCACATGCGCGCAAGCTCAGAGACTGGCTTGGTATATCGATTGCCTAAAGTGATACAAAAGAGCATTCTGGGTAGGAGGCATTCTTTCCTGGTTTTAATATATTTGGCAGATTTATCTTCCTTCTTCTTCATAATTTTCTTCCTTTTTATGTCATTTATTGTGTCCCCTTTTTGACCCCCATATATTTGAATGAAAAGCTGTTCAAGTGACTTGAAATCTGTTGCATCCAAAGAAAGGTGAGTAAATGATTTTTCACTCAAATATCGAAACAATTCCTGCTTGTTTGCCGTACATTTGGACCAACTTTTAGTCTATCGCCATGGCCCCGATCGACACGTATATCATTTTGTATAGAAATTTCACTGTAAGAGCCTCAGACAACGTGTAGTGCCAGTGTTTTTCTCATCTCTCGATTTGATCTGCCTCATAAAACACATCTGAAAGTAGTCTTCAAATGTTTTTCATCTTGCGGTCGGAGGAACAGAGTGAATTAGCGCTCCGCCATCCCAAATAGCACGCAACTAAACTGCTGGCCGACCGACACCGACACTCGAACTGCTCGAAGAGTCTCGCTTCTTCTGGGGGCTCGCAAGGTTAAGGTGGTTGTGTTTCTCTAGAACTGTAGAAAGTGCTAACGAAACTTTATTTACGTTGGCAGACTAAACATATAATTAATGTACATCAGAAAAGTAAAACATAAATTCTTCTTACCATAGTTTCATATTGTGAGGCAATTTTCTTGCTAGCCCTTGATTTATCACTAAAAACCACCTTATACAAAGTTGAAGATAATTTTATACCGTTTTTTTTTATTTCTAACATAATTTCTTGTAAAACCTTCAATTCTTGAGTTATAGCAAGAGTACCAGGTTGAAATAACTTATTTTTTATTAAAATGGCGGCCATTTTGGTTTTGTAATCGAACTACTGTGGCCCCCCCTCGAAATAGTTGAATATCATCTTGAATAACAGATATCAACATATATACAAACTTTATCACGACTTGTAACTCCCGTGATTATTTTGTATGAAAATTCAGACGTACTAATAATATGGTAACGCATTCGTAATACCTTACCATATTACGAATACGTAAAAAACAAAAAAAAAAAACAATAAAAACAACAAAAAAAAAAACAGCAAAACAGGCACAGCAGCAGGTAAAAATACAGCATGTCTTGTGAAATGTGTGCGTAGTAGACACAGTTTTTTGTTAGCGAGAATTAGTCCGCCTTTTTTATACGTCTATGAATGTAATAGGCATTAGTCATCTTTAACAGCATCATAGGTGGGGAAAGGAATGGGCTATATGCCAGTAACCATACTATTATTTCCTAGCATACAATAGTATCTTAACCTTAGCTGTTAAAGCAGGTGTGTTAAAGAAGGCAGAAAATACATATTTTTAAAGTCAATGAACCCTTTAGGACGTATTTTAAACTTGTTTCAGAACATAAAAGGAAAAGGTGGCCAAGCTAAAAGCTTCAAAATATCACCAGGTAAAATAAAGAAAAAACCAACTAAGAAATCTCCTGTATCTCTTTACAAGAAGAAATCTGAGACCATTTACAACACCACACAAGTAAAAAAGACATACAATGTTATTCATTCCCAACAAAAGTTGACTCAAGTGTACAACAAAGAAAATACGTCCATGAATAAGTATTCCATGGACTCCCGTCCACATAGGTGTCCATTTGACTCATCAAGTAGTGTTGATTTCAACTTTTCTGAAGTTTTCCCTAACATGGACAATACTGACTTCTTACCACAACCAACATATGACAAATCTTACGCAAGCAGCACCAGATCAAATGTACCCAACAATGTATTAAAGCCTTCCAATAAACAGCAAATTTATGACGTATCAGGCACTGAATTGTTTGATAATCTCACGTTTACTCCGTTAAAAACAGCTAAAACTGATAAACTTGACAAGGGACCTAAAATTATCATTAGTATGAACTCCGAAAGTGACGACTTAGATGATAGTTTAGAGAATAGAAACGACAATAAAGAAAATCAGATGCATTCTCTAATCAGTATAACATCTTCCCAACCACCTAATAAGTGGTTGACATTCAATCACCACACGCAGGTCGACAGCTACGTGGAAACACCCACTGTTCTGAATAAGAAACAACCAAACACATCATCACCTAAAGAACTTAACAGTCCTAACTTCTCTATTAACACAGAATTTTCTCGCATTAGTGATCTATCGTTTTGCCCACAAAGATTTTCGACTGAAAGGAAAACTTTTCCGAAATTGAACAACAACACACATGAAATATTTGACGAAAATCTTAAATTGAGCTCTGATACTTACACTAAGGATTCCCCGAACACGCCAACGGAGCCTAATTTCAATCAATTGTGCGAATTGAAACCTCCTCACTTCTTTCTGAAGGAGCAACCGAAGATGTGCAAGCAGGCTCTCTTCAGAGAGTACCAACACCAAAAAGAAGCGTATGATCAAAGAAATTTCGTAAATACCTATGAGCATAACATATGGCAAAATGACTTGCGAGTAGACACGCGGTCTCCCCCTCCGAGATCAATAACGCCTCCTCTTCAATCTATTCCTGAAGAAAGTTTACAGTTCTCTGATACTCAAGTTTTCGATAGAACTGATAACCAAATGTCTACGTTCACCATAAATCGCACTTTTGATAAAGCTAATGAGAGGTTTTCCTCTGTATCTTCGACTAGTCAAATGCAAACATGGTCTAAAAAAGCTGTAAGGGCGGAACCGGATCTTTGGAAAATACCTGTTTCTCATGTAAAAAAAACTATGAAGAATAGAGCATCAATAAAGGGTAAAGATTCGATTTGTAGTAAAGTATCGAACAAGACGTTTGAGACGAACAAAAGTATTGTACAGAACAAGTCGGTTAACCAGATCGGAAATGTGTATTCTCAATCTGCAACAGTGGATCCATTTCTCTCGTCAACATATTATTACGACGAAGAAGCTGTGGAAAGGTTTGAAACGGAATTCAAAAGATGGCTGAATTGTATTCTGACTCCGCCTGCTGACCTTGACAGTAACATCGAACAGAAAATAAATGTCGGCAAGGTGTGGATTGATAACAGAAATAAAGAAGTTCCACTTGCGCCTACTAAAGAGCAAGTGTCGAGTGCTTACCACAACAGTCACAGATTGGAAAGTCTCCGAAGATCCGCAAGAGCCTTACTAATGAGTCCTGAAATCGCCATAGTTTTTCAGAAGTTGACCGCTCAAATTGATAAGAAACTGATTGCTGTCAGGGCTGACCGGAATCTTCATTTGGACGTGGGGCTGCAAAAGATTATCATGGAGATATTATTGTCGTACAATCCATTGTGGCTTCGAATAGGTCTTGAAGCCATCTATGGCATTGTTTTGCCCTTGCATTCAAATAGTGACATCGAGGGACTTAGTACGTTTATTATCCAAAGGATGTTCAAAAACCCATTCCTCAAGAATAAACACTCGAAGTCAAATGCGCCGAACATGTTACTACCAGCTTACATGGAGGCAATAAAGAAATTCACGCTCAAGAAGTTTTTCATGCTCGTTTTCTTCTTGGATCAAGCGAAGCAGAGAAAACTTATATCGCACGATCCTTGCCTTTTCTGCAGGAATGCAGTATGTAAAGAAAGCAGGGAAGTAATAATAAAATTCACGAGAGAAATTATCGCAGGCATTGGGGACATTACAAAACATCTTAGGCCGCTTGGGTATGTCGTGAGCCACAAACAATCGTATTTAGACGAATATAAGTATGCAGTGCACAACATAGCCTTGGACATCAGGGATGGCGTTAGATTGACAAAGGTCATGGAGATAATTTTGATGAAGGATGGCTTATTGAATCAACTTCGGACTCCTGCTATTTCTCGCCTACAAAAGATCCATAACGTGCAAGTCGCATTAAACGCATTGAAGGAGGCTGATTACATGATCGTTGGCGAAATCACGTCCAACGACATAGCTGATGGTCACAGAGAAAAGACACTATCTCTGCTATGGCAGATCATTCACGTATTCCGCGCTCCATTGTTCGAGAAAGCCGCTAATGTAATACAGACTTGGTGGAGGAAGAAGTACGAAGTTATTGTGGAGAAGAGGATGGAAGAAGAGAAAAAACTAAAAGAACGAATTAACGCTGCGAGCGTGATCCAATGTTGGTGGCGTCGTATCAAGTACAACCGCCTAGTCGAATGGAAGATGCAGCAAATAACTGTTGCTACTATCATAGTACAAAAGTATTGTAGAATGTGGATACATAGAAGTCGCCTTATAAAATGGAAAAGCAGTGTTCTAAAGATCGAAACCTGGTACAGATCTGTTAGGATGATAAGAGAAGCTAAAGCTATTCTCGAGAAATTGAAATCAGAAAGGGAAGAGTTGAGACATAAGGCAGCTATTCATATACAATGCCAAATCAGACGGTGGTTGTGTATCAGACAATACACGGTACAAATAAAGAGGATTGTTACTGTACAAAGTTTAGTCCGCAGATATCTCGTAAGGAAAGAATACATTCGATACAAGCAAGCTGCCATATGCATCCAACAGAGATATAGAAACAAATTGATGATGAAAAAGGACATGCAAGATTTCGCTACGAAGCGTAGGAGCGCTGTTCTTATACAAAGCTATTATCGTATGATACAACAGAGAAGGTACTTCTTGAAACTCCAGAACGCGGTTAAAACAATTGAAGAACGATACAAAGCGGTGATTCAAATGAGGACTGCTCGTAAGGAATATATAGCTCTCAAGGAAAGCGTTATCAAAATGCAGGCATTGTATAGACTTAAGAAAAGTCACCAGGAATACAAGAGACAGAGAGAACTAATCATATCACTCCAAAGAAGAATCAGAGCTCACCAATTAATGAAGAAAGATAAAGAAAACTTCTTACAAGTCAAGAATTCGGCAATTGTACTCCAAAGGTATATCAAGTCGTATTTAATAATGAAGAAGTTGAGACAAGATTATGTAAAGTTACGTCAATCTACGATGCTAATCCAACAATACTTTCGTTCCTATTTACTAGCTAAGTCTCAAAGGAACGCTTATATGCGATTACGGAATGCCGCAATCGTTCTACAAAAGTCTTACAGAAACTTAGTACTAATGCGTAAAGAGAGATCTGAATATCTACAACTTAGGAAGTCTGTCATAGTTATCCAAAGAAGATATAAAGCTCAAATACTAATGAGGAAACATCGACACGAATATACGAAGCTTCGTCAAGCAACTGTGCTCATCCAACGTAGATTAATTAGCCTAATTAAAATGCGTTTAGAAAGGGCTAATTATCTTAAAGTTAAATCATCTTGCACAATTATTCAGAATGCCTATAGAGCTTTCGTGTTAGGCAGAAAACAAAGGAACGAGTACCTACAGCAAAAACACGCTGCTATTAAAATACAGAACTGGTTCAGAAGTTATAAGAAAGGCAAAGAGGTGCAACAGCAATATCAGCAGTCGAAACAAGCTTGTGTCACTATCCAGAAAGTCTATAGAGCGTATATAATCGGTAGGAAGCAAAGACAGGAGTATATCCAAATCAGGACAGCATCTATCTGCATTCAGAAATATTACAGATCGTATATCGAAATGAAAATAGTAAGACAACAGTACATTACAATTAGAACTTCCACAATAACTATCCAGAGATATTACAAGTCGCATTTGGAAACGAAAAAACAAAGGGCAACATATTTGCAAATGAAAAACGCAGCTGTACTCATCGGGGATCATTATAAACGTTACAAAGAAACTCAGATGGTCAAACAAGATTATTACCGGCTTCGGGAAGCTACATTATGTTTACAGAGAAGATACAGAAGTATTATTGCTATGAGAGCTGAAAGAGAAAAATATTTAAGGATCAGACAATTGATTATACTGATTCAACAAAAGTATAAAGCCTTACTCGCGATGCGAAGGGACAAACAAACATATTTACGGTTGCGAACAGCCACAGTGGCCATTCAAAATAGATTCAGAGCACAAAAACTAATGATATCAGAGAGAACAAGATATACCACAATTTTGAAACAGTGCATTACAACTCAGAGGTTCTATAGAGCTTATGTAAAAGGCAAGAAGCAAAAGGCAGAGTATCTTGAATTGAAACAGTCAGCTATAGTTGTACAAAGAAGATACAGGGCTTTGCTTGCAATGAGAAAGGACAGAAAATCGTATTTAGAAGTAAAGTCTGCAGCTGTTGTCATTCAAAGGAGATACAGAGCACATTGCCTCATGTTGAAAGAGAGGCAAACATACACAATTATAGTTAAGTCGTGCATCACCATACAAAGGACATTTAGGGCCTACTCATGTGGTAAACGGCAACGAATCGAATACAATAGAATTAAATCAGCGGCAATAGTAATTCAAAGAAGCTTCAGACTTATTAAGGAGACCAGGAGAATTCAAAACGAATATCAGACGCTAAGACAGGTAGTTTTGCTAGTACAAAGTAGGTTCCGATCGAATAAAATAGCTCGCATTATAAGAGAAAATGAAGCCGCTAGCAAAATACAGAATTGGTATATCGCCACCAAAAAACGCGATGTATGCCGCCATGAATTTTTGACACTTAAAAAGAGTGTTATCCTATTACAGTCTGTGGTCAGAATGCTGATTGCTCGCAAGAGATTTATAGCAGTCAGAGATGCTACATTGTGCATAAAGCGGTTCTATCGCTCGTACAAACTAACTGTAACGGTAAGGCAAAGATGTATTCACACTAGAATTTGTAAACTTCAAAGAATAGAAGCTGCAATATGTCTGCAGAAACATGTAAGGCGATACCTTGTACGATCTTGGTACGTCCAATATATGCAGCAAGTGAGATTTATACAGAAAATATGGAGAGGAAAATTACTTACAAGACTGATTCATTGCGAGTTTGTACAGAAAAGAAGGGTTATTGTCAAACTCCAGGCTATAATTAGAGGGTACTTGGTGAGGAAACAAATACAGATACAGAGGGAACATATCTTAAAGACGAGGGAAGAGCAAAGAATCTACTGGGCTGCTTCCAAAATTCAGGTAAATAGGTATTTTCTTCTCTGTATAACTACTTAGGGCAAGATTCACAGACTACACTTCGACTGCTTCGAAATGCTTGCTCACATTCGCCGTATGATGTTCGTAGGACACCAACCTTATTCTCAAGTTGATAATGGCGAATGTGAGCAAGCATTTTATACGAACATAAACCCTATTTTTTAAATAATATTAATTTTCTTTTGAAACGGTGAAACTTTGTAGTCAAAGTAGTGTTTGTGAATCTCGCCCCCAGATTATTTTGCGGCTAAAGTTATATTTTCCTGTGATAGATATTCAAGAACACAAAATCATACTTTAAGTATTCAATTTTCAGGCGCTATTCCGCGGCAACAAGGCCCGATTGAACATTGCCTACGACAAGCGCGTGGAAGCAATCAGGCTAAGATGGCGAGGTGGTGGTCTCAAGTCGAGCCAAGAGTCTATGAAGGAACGTAATGAGGAAGCTATGGAGGTCCTCCGCAAAATGAGCGTTATGGAGACTGTTATCAAGGCTTTTAAATCCCTTGGTAAGAATGTATTAATTAATTGCACAAGTAAAAATTACTGCACAAAGGCGGACTTAGGGTGGGTTGCAACCCACCCATCTTACTTTATCTATATTGTTAAAGTACCTGTTAGACAAAAAATGGGTTGTTCTATTTGACAATTTGTTAGCTGACGTCATAACTTTAACTGCCAACGCTTCGCTGGTTAATGTTATTGTTCTGTCACTTCTGTCAGACGCGTCCAATATCATGTCCCTGCTCCGAACTTTAAACTTTTACATTTGACATGGCGGTGTAACAGGTAGCCTGATTCTATTAAAATTAACTTTGACGGAAACTATAACATAGCCCTTGATGCAACCCACCCTTAATGTCTTAGGCAGTGTCTACCAGTCTACCATAAAGTGTTGTTTTGTGTAATATATCATATTATATCATACCTATAAAGATATCTTTATACTTATATATGGAATACTACAATGTTTTATTTTCCTGACTCTGGATAAGTTATGGTTAACTTATCTGGCGAATGGATAATTTCATACAAATTCTGTTCCCTTTGTAGTTAATTTATTTGTTCATCTGGACCAGGCTCTACCCTCTCGTTTCAAAACTAGAAACTACTAAACCCAATGTCTTTGACATTTTTATATCTTTGAATATAATTCAAAGATATAAAATTGCAAGTTCTTAAAACGATAAAGAATGCAAAAATTAACAGTACCTTATTTATTCCAGAATTATTAACGGAAGTATTCCCGATGTTGTACAACAACAATGCGTCGGCTATTGTCCACAGTGTGTACAACTACATGTCAGCGACGAACAGATCCATTTCGAGTGTAGAAGTGCTCAAGTCTGCAGCCGCCGTGCTCGTCAACCTGACTAGGTATAGGATCACTGGGCCGAAGATTTACTTGGTAAGACATTATAAAATGCGTATCATTTCAAAACAAAAGAGATAGATAGATTTTTATTTAGTATAAGTCAGTAGTTTATGTATAAGTCATTACGGATTAGGCGTAAGCCTATGTACACACAGGTGCTTTTTTAACTAGACTTTTTTTACACAGTGTGCTTTTGGATTCCCAACGTTCGGTTCTTCGCCGAGAGTTTGAAATCCAGTGCGCGGCAAAAACAAAAAAGAAGCGCACGTGCGTACGTGAGCTAATATGCTCGTTTTTGTCCGCTCACGATTTTATACGCACGCACGTTTCCAGTAAACGCGCGTCTCGAAACGAGCATAAAAAACGAAATAATACGCCCAATCTGTTCTGATCTCTGGTTCCCAAAAAAGGACCACGATTTAAAGTCTAAAAACGAAAGAATCACTTTAGCTAGATGGGCAGACATGCTTAAACACTCATGACGATATCCATTGCTTTCGATCTTGTATGGTAATCATGTGTAATCATTTATTTTTCAATACACTTCCTCGAAAACTGGTTCATATCGCACTACGATTAGGTTCACAATGCAATGTGTTTCACACGCGTGCGATTTTTCATTTTCCAACACGTGTGCGGGAATAGAAATTGCCACAGATAACTTAAACCTATACTTAGTCCATATTAGTTCAACGCCTCTATTCACACCGTCTCGCGCCAGTTTCATTTTGGCACTTGCCGGTGCCAAGTGCCAAAATGAAACGGGCGCGAGACGGCTCTCTCTATTCGGAGGTGAATGTTTTTTTTTAATCTCGACAAAGAGATATGCGTCTTTACGGCGTTAATATTTTTTGAATATTTAAATAATGTTTATATTTATAAACATTATTTAAATATTCAAAAGCCGATAAACAGCCTAATATGAAAAATAGAAAATTCAAATATTTTTTAGTTTAGTACACAAATAAATGTTAATTTGTTCATAAGCGTTTTTTTATTGTAATAATCATGGTTTTTAATGATATTCTATTTAGAATAAAAATATTATTAAAAAAAAACAATAAATAAATGTTATTTGAATAATGTTGTTTTGAATAAATGTTATTTTCATAAGCGTTTTTTTATTGTAATAATCATGGTTTTTAATGATATTCTATTTAGAATATCATTAAAAACCATGATTATTACAATAAAAAAACGCTTATGAACAAATTAACATTTATTTGTGTTCTAAACTGAAAAATATTTGAATTTTCTATTTTTCATATTAGGCTTTTTATCGGCTTTATACCTTTGCTTCGCCTTCAACCTGGCGAAAGCAAAGCGCAGCAAAAAAAGAAAATTTAAATCATACTTTCCTAATAATTCATGACAAAAATATTTCTCGTTATTTTATTTCTTCAAAAGTGTATTGAAAAACGTCGTTTGATACACGTGGACAAAACAACCTCGCCTACGGCTCGGGTGTTAATTCCGCCTCGAATGCAATAACAAACATTCTCCACTTGTACCAAAATGTACTATTATTTTCTTTGCAGAGGGATCGTATACCGCCTATCCTGAAATTCATGTGGAGGTTCAGCAACAGCGAAACTCAATTGTTTTGTATTATGGCAACATATCTGTGGCTTTTTTCAAAATACGAACTAGTGAAGAAGGTAAGACTATAATAATGATATCTTATTTTTATTTGTGCTGACCAGCGTGCGCAATATAGCGCATGTCGTTTAAACAACAAACACGAAATAAATTGTTGGATCACCCCATATTAATCTACATCTATCTGCAGGATGAAATAGGAATTCATGGATGCCGATGAGAGGTCATTGTACTCATCATTATGAATCACTTTTACTATGGGACCAAACCTGAAATCGCGAAAAAAATCAGCTTTTCCTACATTTATTTTCGCACTAGCTTTTGCCCGCGGCTTCGCCCGCGTGGATGTCGGAAAATATGCCACAGGAACAAAAATATTGAGATTGCTTCTGCCCGCGACCTCGTCCGCGTGAAATTTCTTGTTCCCCCGACCCACTCCGTCATTGCCTGCCCAAGCTATTATTTTTTCGCTTAGCGTTCTTTCTGACTTTTTTTTCTCTTTGCTCGGCACATGAGAGTCCTAGAGTGACAATAAATATGCCTATAGCCTTCCTTAAGAATTGGGCTATCAAATGCAAAAATAATCATTAAAGTCCGCCTGGTCAAAAGATCAGCGCGTTCAAACAAACAAAAAAAAGTGTTTGTGTTAGCTCCGACGCACGACTGGAATTTACTCCTGTTTTTTGTGCCGTTCCGAGATTCCGACTTTTATTTGTCGGTCATTTCTGTAGGGCTATGTTTCTTCAATTAATCAATGCTATACAAAAAGCAAATTTAAGGTGTAAAGGTAAAGGTACTCGTCGCCTCCCCTCACCTCTGCCCCTCTCCCTCTAACCCCGTCTCACCCCCCTCCCCGTCCCACCCCTCTCACCTTCCCCTATCATTCCCCTCACCGTCCCCTCTCACCCCACTCCTCCCCATCCCCCTCTCCCTCTCACCCCCTCATCACATCCCTTTCCCGTTAACCTCTTTCTTCCCCTTTCACCCTCTCTCACACCCCTTTCACCGCTTTCCCCTCCCACACTACCCTCACCAACTCTTCCCCTCCCTCTCACCCCCCTCTCTATACCCTCCCCACTTACTACACCCTCCTATCCCTCTCCACCTTTCCCCGCTCTCCAATCAATCAGTCAAGTCTCAAGTCAATCTCTCTTCAATAAATCAGTGCTATACAAAAAGAAACTTGGTGTAAAGGCACTCAGTATCCCCCCAATTACCCCCTCTCACCCCTCCCCTCTCCCTCTAACCCCCTCTCACCCCCTCCTCCCTCTAACCCCTCTCCTTCCCACCCCCTCACCCCTCTCATCCGCCACACCACCCCCTTTCACCCCCTCACCCTCCCTATCCCCTATCCCTCTTACCCCCCTCATCACATCCCCTTCCAGCTAACCTCCCCCTCCCCATCTCACACCCCTTCACCTATCCCTCTCCCCCTCCCTCCATCATCCTCACCACCCCTTCGACCCCAACCTTCCCTCTCCCCTCACCACACTCTCCCCTTCCCTCTTACCCTCCTCAATACCCCCACCCCTTCCCCCTTTCCCCCTCTATCCTCCCCTCTGGGGGAAAAACTATTAATGACAAAGTTTATTACTGGCTTAGGCAAGTATTTGTACCAAGTTTCAAGTTAATTAACCAAACGAATAAGATTTTTCATATAAACTATATTCCCTGATTTCACCCCCACAGAGGTGGAATTTAAAAAAACCGTTTAGGATATTTCCGTAACTTGACTGAAAGATTATTTACACCAATTTTCGAGTTAATCAAGCCCCGCAGAAAAACCTGCCCAGTAAAATTTACTACCCCTCTTCACCCCCTTAGGGGTTGATTTTCGAAAAACCCTGATACACGTTATTCTTCATTTTTGGTCACAAGTATAAATGCTGAATTTAGAGTTAATCGGACCGCGCGTTAAAATTACTCCATACAACTACTACTACTCCATACAATTACTACCCCCCATCCCTCTTTAGGGTGTAGTTTAGGAAAACTACAACTGAAAAACTTTATCATTTACTTAGATAAATATTCGTGCCAAGTTTCAAGTCTATCAGCTCAAGGAATAAGATTTTTTATACAAACTTTGGACCCCCGTTTCACTTTCCCTTAGAGGGTGAATTTTGAAAAATCTTTTCTTAGTGCACCCCTAGACCTCATAAGGAACCTTTGTGCCAAATTTGGAATCTCTAGACCCAGCGGTTTGGGCTGTGCGTTGATATGTCAGTCAGTCAGAGTTTCTTCTTTTATATATTTAGATTACTCGTTAAAATGTAAGGAACAACTGATTTTTTTTCCGCGATTTCATGTTTGGTCTCATAGTAAAAGTTGTTCATAATGTTGAGTGTGATGGCCCCTTAGGAGGATGTCCATGAATTCAATTTCACCCTGTAATCTGTATACATCTGTACAAATAAATAAAATTGAAGTGTCTTTTTGTAATGTCAAAATAACAGCTTTTTATTTTAAGAAAAGTATACAGGGTGAATTTTTCAAGTGGGTGTGGAGGGCCAAATTCGAAACTATGAAGAATATTGTAACGCTGAATGCAATACAATCCTTGAGACGTCGAATCCAGCTATGTACTGAAAACAATGGTCATCATTTTGTTTTGAATAATTAATCAGTAGTAGGTAGGGAATAAAGGAAAAATAAAAAAAGTATTTTGTTAAAAATGAGCTCTTTTGAGCGCTTTCTCTCTCCTTTAGTTTGCCGTAGGTATGTCATTACTTCCCAGAATTCGACCTTTATTAGCGACACTATCGAATGGTGTAATAATACAGTGTATTTTCTTTTTCTTCATAATCACCTGGTTCAATTCCTGGCTCGAAATATTGATTTTTAAAAAATCCAATGATGCAGTTTTAGTTTTCATCAAAATCGAGACCGAGACTACTTTGAGTGGTTTTCGCTATTCCTCATAGTTTCGGATTTGGTCATCTATGCCCACTTGAAAAATTCACCCTGAATCGGTACTTATAACAAAAAAAACAATTTCTACAATTTTTGTCCGTTGTTTATTCCGGCTAATCTCCGAAACGGCTGGACCTATTTTGACGGGATTTTCACTGGCAGATAGAAAAAGAATTAGGGTTCCGCACAAAAAAAAAATAAAAACCCAAGAAATTATGAACAAAATCCGATTCAAATTAGGGAAGTTGTTTTTAGAGATCCACGCGAACGAAGTCGCGTGCACAGCTAGTACAATAATATTATTTGAAACCAGCGTACCCTACTAAACTATTTTTTTTTCCACAGGACTTAACAGAGCTTCTAAACCAACCCGAAAACCACAAGATGCTAGTAACAATAAAAAGAAACGTCGACAGAACGAAGCGAATGACAACCAACATTATGAGAAGCAAATTCCTTACACACGACCAATCATTAAACTTAAGCATGTGTAGTTCAGGACACAGTATTGTGTTGCCAGCTTTAGAACCAGACTACGGTATTGTGAGGGTTGATAAACCGCGGTACTTCGAAGATGCCCAACAAGCCATTAGTTGCCTATTCTTTACTTATAACTTGTGATTATTACTCGTTTTGTTTGTGTTTATTATGTATATTCTAGCACTGATATTATTACTTATGTTTATTTAGTTATTACTGCCATGAACTACAACATAAAGTTTTGATAATTTGTTTTATCTAGCACACATAATATTGGAACAGTATAAAAACACACAGTAGGACGACGCCTTTGATCTCGTGGTAAATGCTGACAACGTCTAGACATTGTCGCAACAGCAAGGGTTGTCCTAAGTAAATAATATTAATTAATTAATTTGTTTATTTGAGATCAACATCGTCATCAACATTATTATTATTATAAACCACATTTGAGTGCCTGCATATTTCTTAAGTTAAAAAAACATTCCAAAGTAGCATTTAGTCTATGAAATTATGTTTCTACTAAAACTTTTACTCTCTTGACTCTACGCGCTTCGCATTTGTTTATATCACTCTGTTTGTGTTAGTGTGCTTATTACGAATTTAGTTTTGTCTTATGAGTGTTTGACTAATTAATTTAATACCTATTTAATTATAATAACAATCATGCTTCCAGATACTTCATATTATTAATGGTTACAAAATATGAAAGTATGACGATGTTCAAAGGTAATACGGGCTGGTATTCGCAACTCCACGTCAATGCGCGTATTTTGCGTATGGGATCATTTGACTAATTATGACATTGTTTTACTGTGTTTTAAGTGTGATTATGAATTGTTATTGTAATCGACTTTCTTGTTTAATTACTAATATTAATAACTTAATTGTAATCGACCTTCATTACTATATTTACCAAACGTAATGTTAAGCATTATTTGTAATAGGCTAGTTGACGGTTTTTAGGAATACGATTATAAATGTTGTGGTCTATTTTATTTAAAACATGAATATCATCAACATATTTAGAGCAAGATCCCAGGGCCGCCAGACCTTACTTATTTTCTGATTAACAAAATCTAGGGGATAGTGTTAGTATGTTTAAACGTACGCATACCTATTAGCTTGGGCCGATGGCCAATTTTCAGATATCAGGCACTAAAGTTACGTAAAAACTCACTACTTTTCTTAAAGTCTGACTGCTGATTTTTATGTATGTTTTACAGAATATTGCTAATAATTAATAATCAATACTGCCAGACACTTCACGTCGGCCGTTTTTTCCGCCAGACGCTTTAAAGCTCGCAAAAAATGTCGTCATCTGACATGTTTGAGACTTAATCCTACTAATATTATAAATGTGAAAGTTTGTGAAGATTTTTGGATGTTTGTTACTCAATCACGCTAAAACGGCTGAACGGATTTGGATGAAATTTCGCACACAGATGGTTTATAACCTGGATTAATATATAGGATACTTTTATCCCGGTAGTAGGTTCCTGTGGGATAATTTCCGACATCCACGCGGGCGAAGCCGCGGGCAACTGCTAGGTATTTATATAATGATACTCGGGGAACTATTTTAATACTATTTGCGAGCAGCTAGATCAATCGTAGCGGTCAAACATCCCCCCAGACATAAACTATCTAATTATCAAGCTCGCGCTCATAATAACAGCGGCCTTTTAATTGTACCTGGGGGATGTTTGGCAACTACGATTGGTCTGGCTACTTACAAATAGTATTGAAATAATTCGCCGAGTATCATTATATAAAAATTAAGAGAAAGACTCGCAATAAATTTGTACATCATTTTCTGCGAGCTTTAAGAGGACTGTCGCATTTTGTCACCTCTCGCTCGTGTGAGGACAAAATCTTAAAAATTTGGTCCCGCGTGGGACCAAATTTTTACGATTGTTAAATGAAAAGTTGCTTTTTTGAAAAATGTAATCAATTAGCGAACTAGTATAATTTAATATTAATTTTATAGGTACCTAATTATTAAAAACATTTCTATCGTGGTATCTAATAAACTCAGCTCAAAAAGTATTATCTGTTTTTGAGATGAGCTAAATAAATGCCACAATAAAAATGTGTTTTTAATACTTACTTACTTAAATTTATATTATTTACTAGTTCGCTAATTAATTTCATTTTTCAAAAAGCATCTTTTAATTTTTAGGGTTCCGTACCTCAAAAGGAAAAAACGGAACCCTTATAGGATCACTCGTGTGTCTGTCTGTCTGTACGTCTGTCACAGCCAATTTGCTCCGAATCTAATGAACCGATTAAGTTGAAATTTGGTACACAGATGAATTTCTGTGACCCAAACACGGACAGGTAAAGTAAATAAATGAATTTTAAATATGGAGGTCACTTTTGCAAATAAGAAAATTAAAAAAAAAATTGCAAACTATACCGTGTGACATATCAAATGAAAGGGCGCCTCAAATATATTTTTTTATAATTTTAAATTAAATTGTTTTAAAGTTATTTAAGAAAATAAACGAAAATTGACCATTCCCCCCTTATCTCTGAAACTACTGAGCCTAAAATTTTGAAAAAAATACAGAAAATAGATCTTTACCTGTAAATTATTGGAAAAACAAAAATAAAAAACAATAAAAAATCTCAAAATAACATGGGTCTTAAAATAACATGGTAAAGTTCTCAATATTGTCAGTACAAATTTTTCAACTACAATGTTAAGTTTGTTCTTGGGATAAATTCATCCCAACTACGGCACCTTTCATTGAGCGTGGTCCGACACGCACTTGGCCGGTTTTTAACATTCTTAAACATTTGGTCCCGCGTGAGCGAGAGATGTCACAAAATGAGACAGCCCTCTTAGTCTGGCGGAAAAAACCGCCGACGGGAAGTCTGCCACACTTCCCGTCGGCGATTTTTTACGCTAGATTGATTATTATTAATTATTATTAACAATAGTCTGTAAAACATACATAAAAATCAGCAGTCAGACTTTAAGAAAAGTATGAATTTTTTTTACGTAACTTTATTACCTGATACTTGAAAATTGGCCGTCGGCCCAAGCTAGCAGGTTTGCGTACGTTCAAAGTTCATATTAAATACTAACCCTGCTTTAACCCATCCATTTTATTTATTAACTCTTAATCGACTCTTAATCTTCTGTATGCGACGATTTGACTAATATTTCTAAATAGAGTCAACTCTATTACCATTCTTACTTTCAAATGTAAGAATCCATACACTACTATAACACTTCACACACACACACACACACACACATCCCCGCACACACTTTGAAATGCTTGCTTAGATGGTTCTACTCGTAGCATGTCATCCTGTTGTTTCTGATGCATGTAATCAGTGTTGCTATAAATTGTAAATCCATAATTGGCTGTAAGATTGGTTTTATCTATTTAAGTAAAATTGTTAAAGAGCTGTGGATTTTGTAATAATAAATAAATAAATAAATAAATAAATAATAAATAAATAAAATGTCGATTGCACACCATGTGTACAGATAACAATAGAATTTCAATTGTGTCTGCTAATTAGCGCGCGACGGGTTAATCAGAAAATAAGTAAGGTCTGGCGGCCCTGGGGTCTTGGACTAATTGTTTTATTTAGAAAACTCAATTTAGTTTTCATAGTCAAAACGGGGCATACTCATGTTGTCGCGCTGATCTGCGTTCAGTGTCACGTGACCAATGGCCAATGGCTATATTTTTACGTACCACTTAATTATTTCTCAAAAATAAATCATTTACAAAACTAAGTTGAATTTTGATATTTTAGCTCTCAACAATTCTACCAATTTTTTTTTTTGTTTTCTTTCTGTCAACTATTCGTATATGTCGTATTTTTCTTTATTCTTCGTATTTTCTTACTGTTAACTACCCTATTAAAATAGCCTATTATGGAGCTCATTCAATAAAGGCTTTAATTAATGTGAATACTTGTTTTTCTTTTATTTAAAAAACTAGCACTTTGCAGCATGGATTTCGTACAATACGCGCCACGAAAGATGAGACTTGACACACGGCACACCATGTGGTTTGACTTGCGCAGTAGACGATTTTAGGGTAAAACGTTTCCTATAATTCATTTACATTTTTAAATATTTTTATAACAACATAAAAAAAAACATTTAAAAATACTTAAAATAGCCCACCGGTATCGGGAACAGGGTCCAAGCTACCGGTGGTCAGCTCTAGAGAGAGGAACCTCATCACTATGCGTGCCGTGCCGCGCAATTACGTTATTATCATTAAAAATTGGTTGCTTGGATTTGTTTCCTAAATGCATTTTTACTAAGAAAAAGAATGTCGACTGAACTAAACTCATTGTTATATGTCGCAACCTAACGATGAAGTGGTGAACGCGAGCCAGAGATTACAGAAAAACCTTTAAGAAGACTGTGGTCTTAAAATAACATGGTAAATCTCTCAATATTGTGAGTACAAACTTACATTTACAGTTGGAATGTATGGGAGAGCATGTTTTTCAACTACAATGTTAAGTTTGTTATTGGGATAAATTCATTCCAACTACGGAACCCTTCATTGTGCGTGGTCCGACACGCACTTTGCCGGTTTTTTTTTTACGTGGAGAAATGCTCATGCATTCTGCACTACCAGTTATGTGGGACTAACCCACTAAAACTCCACGGTGTCTTCTCTGCCGCTTACGGCGGGAATACGGGCACGCGTTAGCACTCGTCCGCGAACCCGCCGCGGCTTTCCGTCACCGGACCCTTCTCTGGAGAGTACTTCCCACCATCGGCGCACCAGAACACGTTGCACGCCGTGACCAGTGATCTAGTTTTAAGTAATGCTTGAGTATTGGGTGACGTTCTGTAATACGGGCCTAGGACCTTTACGTGGCGAGCTAAAAGAAAAAAAGGCAGAAAGAACGCTAAGCGAAAACGAAGTAAAAGCGCGGACAGGCAATGCGATGCGACGGGGCGAGTCGGGGGAATAAGAAATTTCACGCGGACTAAGTCGCGGGCAGCAGCTAGTACCTATGCTATATAAACGTAAGGTGCTAAAATTTTTGAGCTCGCTCTCGCATCCTACTTTCTCTTTTTCTTAGACTTTTCTGCGTAAGTCGACAAATTAAACTACAATTTATGTACTTATGCTACCTAGGGCTGCCATCAGTTAAATTACGGACCCAGGACAAAAACTTCAAAAACCCAGGACATGTGTGAAATAAAATATTTTACCCGGACTCCCTTGAAAAAAAATTACAAAAAAACATAGTTATCATATTTTTATTTTTTTTATAGAAAATCAACTTAAACTTAAACGGGTAAATTTGCCGCATGTAATTTATTGCAAATCATTCCATTATGTCAGGTTAATCGGAATTCCCGTGACATAAAAAGTTTTTAAAAACCCCGCCCGGACGCCTTATGACAAAACGGGGGAAACCCGGACGGATGGCAGCCCTAATGCACAAAAGTCAAAAAAGTTTAGAAACGGAATTACAAGTCTCAGTCCGTGTTTTATCAGGCAATACATATGCATGACAACGATTAGATTGATTTAAAATTAACAATACTTTCTAAAGTTCTGTCAGAAAAATTATTTTTAAAGTTTAAATTTTATAATGTAGGTATGAGCCCCCATTTTTTCTTGTCTTGTGTCGAGCTGTACAGACGCCAGCAGGTCAAGCCACCCGAAACTGTCAAATTTTCCCAATCAACCTTGAACCTAATGCTTTAGCGATAAAGATGAAAAACTATTAAAGAAAATTGACATATTGTAGTAGCTTGATGTGCTGGCGTCTGTATAGCCCTACCAACTTATCTGTGAACTGAAAGAGGACGGCACCGTCGATGCGTCGACACCAGTCGACACTATCGAAAGACATGCGTCCGGCAGTGTGCTTAAAATTTCGAGCTCGCTCTTACTTCTCAAGGGAGGGAGCCCCCATTTAGTTTAGTTTGCGCCCCGGGCCCTATTACTTTATATAGGTATTGTATTATCTATGCCAGGACCCCTACAGGCTAGGCCCACACTGCTTTAAAAAAAACACGTTCCCAGTAGCGCGCGCGCGTTCGCTGTGCGTCGATATTATGTCAGTCAGTCAAAGGTCCATGCACGGCGTGCCCTAATGTCGCGGCCACATTACCGGGATATAACGTTGATTATCGCGTTGAAGGGCGTTAGCCGCAGGTGTAGCCACCACTTACTACGATAATTTGACCGAATTTAACTACCGCGATGTTTATGGCGTTTATGGGAATTGACGTTGACGTCAATGTGGCCCGGGCATAATCTATATCAAGATCGGGATCGGCCGGACCGGACCCACGTTTTGATTTTGAAGGTTTTTATCGGACTAAACTGTCTATGGTTACAAGATCAACGACAGCTGACTCTGCTCTATTATTAATCAACTGTCATCTGCAGTGTTGCCAACTTACTGGATTTTCCACTATAACTGGTGGTTCCAACCCCCTTTTTAGTGGCGAAATATTGCTTTTAGTGGCTGGTGGATTTTTCTAGTGGTGTGACTTCAGTTTCAATTACTGAAAATGCTTGACTACGGCGAAGCAAAAGGAGGGTTATGATTTTGACCGGTATGTATGTATTGACACTAGTAAAGTTTACCAGTATGAATGTAATGAAAAACAATCACGAGGAACAAAATGAAGTTAAATCTTTTACCTGATAAATTATGAATACCCTGTGAATATGAAATTCCAATATATAAAACAAATCGTTACCAAAAAAATTTATATTTAATCTAAAACCGACGATAATAGTGCAGACAAAATCATCTGAAGATCTATGTAATTTAGAGCAGCAGTTGTTATTGAGAAACTTTTTATTCTTGTCTTGTTGATTTGCTAATTGTTACGTAATAATAAAGAAAATGAATTAGGTACTTATTATTACTTACTATTTTCTTTCGTAAAAAATAAAAAATTGTTTAATGGAAATTTTTGCAGTTATTAGAGTAGGGTTGTTTTTTGTTAGTGGTTTTAGAAGTAGAATCTGGTGGAGCCAGTTTCACTGTTGGCAACACTGGTCATCTGTGTGTCTCATCTGTCATGTGTGTTTATAGGTTATGTTGTCAATCATATACAGCTTTGCCTAATATTCCATATAAATTAAAATACAAACGCTGTACAAAGAAACTACTATGGATGAGTTCGTCAATTATTTACTGATAATCTTGGTTATATTACCAGTGATTCTGTTCTTCAACTTGTGGTCTGGTATCGGCTGGGAATTGTTTGAAAACAACTAGTGTTCACCATATCAAGGAAATAAATGCCATTTGCTTATTATTATGAACAGCCTTTTATCAGCGTTATCGCCTTGAAGAATGACTATCTAGTTAAAAAACAGTTAAAGCTATTGTTTAATGTTAATTACCTATGCTAAGGGACTTGTATAATAATTATATTTAATAAATGTTTTTCCTTATAAATATTTTATTGATAACACATTTATAGAATCTTAGCTCTAGAATTATCACAATAGTGTCCTAATTGATAAGTCATAAGTATAGATCGGATATTCGGATGCATATTTACCAAAAGTTGAGGTTGGCTATTATGGAATGCTCTGTTGTATTGAAAAAATCCTGGGATTCCGGAATTAATAAATTTCAAATAGGTATGTGATCCTGGTGTAATGGTATTAAATAAATAATACCACATATTTAAGAAGTTGTTTGCATACCATCCATGTATCCGATTAGTTGTGCATTCCTGGATTTTCTGGAATCAGGATCTATATAATGAAAAAAATATTAAGATTCCATAGTTTCTTAGCCAAAAATGTACTTTAGGTAAATATGCATCCGATTATTCGATCTCTGGTCATACATAAGCAACAATTTTTATAATGATTGTATCATATTTTTATGCATTCCAAGTACAGGTCTACAATATCTTAACAAAAATATCACATTGATTCGTAAAAAATGTATACATTTGTTTCCTCATCTCTTAAACATTCCCCAATCATAAGAACAGAATCTCGACAATCCTTACTCAGCCCATAAATTTTATTCCACTTTCTAATACTTACACTACTATCTATCTATCGAGAATACAACAATTTAATAGGTACCTACACTGACAAAGTGATAACATAATAAATTATTATGCGGCAAATCAGACATACAACTACACATAAATACTTCAAGATAAAATTCTACATGATGACTTTCAATTACTTACTTTAGAAAATTTAAGACAAAAAAAAAGCCTAATTGTAATCACTTTTTCATTGTCCTGCAATATATTTGGCTTTTAATACACATAAGACATTAAATTATACCTAGGCTCTAAGACAACAATAATAAAAATTATAAACAAATAATAACTTTTGTCATATTGATTGAATTTTGCTAAAATTATTTCTAATTGAAAGTACGTAAATACCTGATCAAGTGTACATGTTTCGGCCACAAGCAATCATATTATGTTGAAAGAGATCTAGATATTGATGAACCTAACCATGAAAAAAATATTTGATACCCTAAACCTGAAAAAAATATTTTCGAAACTAATATAGGCTCACTTGGTTATTGTACGAAAATAGTGAAATTTGTCGTAGTAACAATAGGACTTAGCCTGCTTATAGCCAACTCATCACTCATCGCAATCTGCTCCCCACATAGTCTTTGGATCATACAGTTTTTC
The DNA here is from genome assembly GCA_946251885.1 of Cosmia pyralina. Classification (NCBI taxonomy): domain Eukaryota; kingdom Metazoa; phylum Arthropoda; class Insecta; order Lepidoptera; family Noctuidae; genus Cosmia; species Cosmia pyralina. The sequence continues at coordinate 18,996,277 of OX276350.1, read as the reverse complement.
CCTGCCCGATATTTACAGGCTTATGTTGGATCATTTAGCTCCCTTCAAAATAATTGAGCTGAATGTTGCTAATCCTTGCGTCAGGTTCGTGAACGGGCGCTGTCAATGGAGGCTGGTCATATCTTAGCTGCCACGGCTTATTTTAATTTAATTTAAATTTTGTATTGTTTAAAAAAAAAAAAAAAATTAAGGACGTTTTTAACGTTCTGCATTGTTCTCACATGTATAATTTCAACATGAATGATGTAATATTTTGATTTAAAACAGTGTCCGTGGAGTTTCTTGCCCGTTCTTCTCCATAGGTATCCTACTACGCTTTGGAATGGGCGACTAGCTTCATCTTTCTGACTGACCAATCCCTTGACAATTAAAAAGTGCCTGTTTGAGTTTATGTTGAGCAAAATATGTTGTCACCAAAAGTGTTTCTCCAGTCGGACAGGCTTTACTAATTTGCTAAATTTCACTAGAAAGTATTAACTCCTCCATTCCCATGTGGCCTCTGTGTCGCCATACTCGGTATCTTGCAATATCTTTGCGGGTTACCATGCCAACCACCTGTATAAAAAGTAAATGTTTAAAAAAATACAGTATAATCTTAAAGTAGAAAACGCGCGTTGGTAGGGCCAAGTTTTACAGCTTTCGTTATAGCTACGAAAAAAGAGAATTCAATAAAAGAAATCACTAAAAGCGGGTGTTTATGCTATAATTTCGCTTTTCGGAGCTTTGGGACAGTGTAGTCTCAAATGTTCTAGTTGAATACAACTCTTTTTTTTTTTTTTTAAATAGCGTTGTCTTTGTTTAGGGAAAGTTAGTAACATAATAGTTACCTCATTAACATCATTGACTATAGGCAGATGTCGTAATCCTAGCGCTCGGAACAGTCTGAACAAGCGCGGCAGTGACGCTCGATGAGGCAGAGTGTAAGGCGAGGGATTCATGAACGGACGCAAGTCGATAGTGCAAGTCTTCTCCCACTCTGCTACGTCTAACTACAAAAAGAAAAAACATAGAGGTTATAAGTACTTACATTGCTTTATGTTTTTAGGGTTCCGTACCTCAAGAGGAAAAAACGGAACCCTTATAGTATCACTTCGTTGTCCGTCTGTCTGTCTGTAAAGATCCTTTTTCTCAGGAACGCGTGGAGGTATCAAGTTGAAATTAATATCAAATAGGTAAGTCTATGGTCTCTTGGAGTTCTAAAAATCAAGTCAACGCAATAAAAAAATACGGTTATTTATGCGACATATTTTGACTTTCTTCTTCGCTTTGCTCTTGACAGAGCGGTCGTGGTCACGATTAACTGTGTCCAATCGCAGGTGTATATACACATATATGCAGGTATATTTTGATACTCGCAAGTAAATAAAAACCGGTGCTTCCGGTTGACCTAGAATACTGAAATTTGACAAGTAGCAAGGTCTCACAGCACAAGTAAAGGTAAAAATGTCCGAAAATTGTTAATTTGTAATTTTACCACAAAAAAAAAAAAGTTTTTTGTGATTACAGTGTTGTTTGTTTTGGGATAAATTCTTTTCAACTACGGAACCCTTCATTATACGTGGTCCAACATGCACTTGGCCGGTTTTTTTTTTATAAGAAGAAAAGCACTTACTAGCTTTTGCCCGCGGCTTCGCCCGCGTGGATGTCGGCAAATATCCCCGGCAACGTACCGGGATTAAAAGTACCCTAATAACCTAATATGTATTAATCCAGGACAATGTTATTCATTCCGTAATACATTGTTTTCATATTAGGTTGGGGAAAAAGTCTTTTCGCATTATAGTATGTATGAACAAAAAATAAAATCTCTTTGGCTATACTATTTGTATCTGGCTGGTTTTGGTATCATTGAAAGTTTAAATTTTAAAGAACATAATTCCAAATTCAAATTAGGAAAATGTGTGATTTTTATTTGTTTTTCGTACTGTCAAGATGAGTGAATCTAATGAAGAAATTCGATACATTTTAAAATTTTACTACAAAAAAGGTAAAAATGCAACGCAAGCCGCGAAAAAAATTTGCGATGTTTATGGACCCAGCGCAGTGTCTGTGAGAGTAGCACAAATTTGGTTTAAGCGTTTTCAATCCGGAAATTTTGATGTCAAAGATGCACGTCGCTCTGGTCGCCCTATTACGGATAAAATGGATGCCATTTTTGAAAAAGTGGAGCAAGATCGGCATATCAGTAGTTACGACGTAGCTGAAGAACTGGGAATTGACCACAAAACAGTTTTGGCGCATTTGAAAAAAACTGGGTACACAAAAAAGCTCGATATTTGGGTACCTCACGAGCTCACTGAAAGAAACCTAATGAACCGTGTACTCATTTGTGATTCTTTATTACGACGCAATGAAACCGAACCATTTTTGAAGAAGCTGATAACTGGTGATGAAAAGTGGATCACATACGACAAGAACGTGCGAAAAAGGTCGTGGTCAAAGGCCGGTCAGGCTTCACAGACTGTGGCGAAACTCGGGTTAACTCGCAACAAGGTGATGCTGTGTGTGTGGTGGGATTGGAAGGGCATTATTCATTATAAGCTGTTACCACCAGGCAGAACCATCGATTCTGAACTCTACTGCGAACAACTGATGAGATTAAAGCAAGAAGTTGAGAGAAAGCGGCCGGAATTAATCAACAGAAGGGATGTGGTTTTTCATCATGATAACGCTAGACCTCACACATCTTTAGCCACTCAGCAAAAATTAAGAGAGTTTGGCTGGGAGGTGTTAATGCATCCGCCGTATAGTCCTGACCTTGCACCTTCAGATTTCCACCTGTTTCGGGCTCTTCAGAATTCTTTAGGCAGTGTCAGGTTAACATCACGATAGGACTGCCAAAACCAATTGTCGCGGTATTTTGATCAGAAGTCCCAAAATTTCTATAGCTATGGGATCATGTCCCTACCTACAAGATGTCAAAAAGTTATCGAACAAAATGGTACCTACATACTTTAGATAAATGTAAATAATGTATGTTTTAAAATGTTTTGAATTTTCTTAAAAAATGCGAAGAAACTTTTTCCCCAACCTATTATAACTCTATTGGTTTACGCAGCGCACGCCAGTGCAACTCCCAGTCGGCATGATTTTTTCCGACATCGTCAACAATCATCGTCATTCGTTTCAGCCAATTTACACAAGACATTAATTAATTATACACCTAAACCTTCCTCATTAATCACTCCGTCCATTGGTGAAAACCGTAAGAAAATCCGTTTGGGAGTTTTTGAGTTTATCCCGTTCAGACAGACAGACGCGGCGAGGGACTTTGTTTTATAATATGTAGGTAGTGATTGTTTAGTCTGTAACTATGGTTGGACTTTTAATTCGCTGCAGTAAAATGACACTTCTTATGTCATTTTTACTGTCATTTCGTTATCAAATGGGAACATTTTTTAACGAAATGACAGATATGAAGTGTCATTTTAATGCAGCTAATTAAAAGTCCGAGCATAGTCGGGCAGTCCCGAACGAAACGTTTGAAGTAAAACCGTTAACTTTCACGAAGAATATGCAAATGTTTTATCTCATCAATAGAAAGAAACGAAACATCACGCCTGTAGTCCCCGAAGGTATAATAGGTAGAGATTAAGTTCATGTGAGATTGAATCTAGACTTGGGCTGCTATGCAGAAATTCCTAATAACAATTTGCCCTGGGCATCGAACCCAGGATCACCGCTCGGTATTTGTGCTTGCAACTACCAGACGAACAAGTCATTTTAGAAGGATACAAGATTATAAAATAATTCCTTACCTCATCAATAGAGGGATACCGTGGGTACTCCTTTCTGAACATATTCATGTCCACGTTGAAGTTAGACCACGAAGTGTTGGCATTCTCATTGTATATCTTGTTCTGTATTAAAACTATTAATTGTGAACGTAGTATCATGCCGCGTAGGCGCTTGTAAGTTGTCACTTCCACCTAAAACAAAGAACAATATTGAGTACCTGTCGGAAATAAATATGTTTAAGAAAAAACTCAATAAACATGTATGTAACATGTATCTGCTGAACGTCCTGATTGCTCAGGAGCCGGATGTTGACATATTTATGTATAGCAGTAAACTTATGTATAGTATTTGCATGAAGTTTTTTAGTTAAATGCTATGTTGTTGGCTCGCTGCGCGCTTTGGTGTAAACTGTAAGTGTATAATTTGTTGAAATGATAAGTTGCAGTCAAGGGGTCTCTCTATGCATATACTCGTAATATTAAAACAATATTGATCTATCTGTAATCATTTAGATGAAACAAAAAGAGCGCATTAAAGGTTTTTGTTTAGGCACATGCATTGCTTGTGTTTTGACGTGAAAACGTCTTTTCGCTAGGTGTAAAGATACATGCTCTCTGGCTAAGATGTAGCTATTGTTAAGTTGCTGGTGGTAAGTTCAATATTACTGACCGACAAAAACATGTAAGATTTCAACCGCTAATAACTACGAGACGTTTAATGCTGGAGTAATGGTTGAGAATTCAAAACATAGGTCATATTTATAACAATTTTAAGGCTGGATATAATTTGCCTATGACGTCAAACTACGAGTGCACGCGTACATGCGCGCGACCCTCTACTTTTCACTATCGTCGAAATATCAATTCGTATAGCGCAAAAACGTGTTTTGCAAGGTTAGTTATTCTGATGTCTTTGTCAAGAGTTGACAAAACACTACCAGGATCTAAAGAGAAATAACAGAAATATTGGCCAAAATAGAAAATAGGGTTAAATATGAAGTTGACAATAGCAAAATAATGTCAGATGTCGTCTCATATCGGCCGTACATCTTCTCAGAAATGAAAAAAACCCAAATCGAAGGATGCTTGCATCAAAGGGAATGCAATGAGCCTAAAAAGTCTGGTGCCGAGCAAATACAATGGCTACGCAGCAGTGTCAGAAAGTGAAACCGTAAGAAAATCTGTTGCAATTAGGAAAAAGTCATATATTGGCCGTAAATCTGCTCAGAACTAAAAAAATATCATAATCAGTGAAAGCTACTTTAAGGAATGCAATGAGACTAAAGGCTGATTGTTCAATAGGTTGATAGACATAGTTTCTATACAAAAGCTGTCAAACCGCCATATTTATTGCTCTGATAAAAATTATTTGACTATTGAACAATCAGCCCTAAGATGACTAATGATGAATGATGACAATAAAATTCCAAAACATATTAGAAGCATCTCAGGAATTAAATTATTTAAAAGAAACTTTATGACCTGTTAGTCGATAAATGCTATTACTGATTAAAAGGACTATATGTCAGACAAGTTCCTTTAAATTATATTTTGATCGAGACCATGGTGCCGTCAGTGCTGCTTACTATTCATTTTAAGATCTTTAACTGACCTATATTTCGTGTTTATTTTTTTTGTAATATTAGAATATAACTACCCACTAATTTATTAAAATATTAATGTTAATCTATATAAATAAAAAGAGAAGTCCTGACTGACTCACTGATTGACTGACTCATCAACGCCCAGCCCAAACCCTTGGACATAGAAAGCTGACATTTTGCACAGAGGTTCCCTTTATAATGTAGACAAGGAATAAGGAAGGAATTCCCGGTAGGACGTTCCCGTGGGATATTTTCCGATATCTACGCGGGCGAAGCCGCTGGCAAAAATTTGTTTCTTATATAATAATGTGACACAATATTAATAATTTGAATAATTTGTATTGTATGCCCAAAGGGCGGGACATAGCTGATCAACATCACTGTAATTCTTAACACCTGTATCTATTTCTATACCTATGATCCACAATAAACATGATGGATTGATGACTAAGTCTAGTGCCGTGCAAAGACAATGGCTACGGCAGTACCGGAAACCGTACCGAAACCGGAACTATTTTCACGAACACAAACGGCGCGGACTCGGAACTGCGCCATAATTTTTTTTTTCTTACTAGTATGTAATTATTGCTTATCTGCTTCATCATCTGCCTAGCCTTTCCCTACTTTGTTGGGGTCGGCTTCCAGTCTAACCCAGCTGAATGCCAGTATTTTACATTTAATGGGTAATTTGGTAAGACTGATTGTCAGGCTTTCGGGTTTCTGACGACCTGTAACGACTGTCAAAGATCCACAAATGACAGCCGGGACCAACGGCTTAAGATGCTTTCCGAGGCACGGAGGGGTCTTGGCATGTAAAGATGGTCTCCCATCCACGGACCAATCGCGGCAAGCGTAGCTTAACCTGATCGATCCTGGCTGTTATTAATTAGCCACAACAAAAGCCCTCTGTGTATCACCATCAAGCTTATCTGCTTAATATGTGTTAATTGCTCTTTATCTTATCTAAAACGCACATAACTCGGACATCATGAAAGTAATTCAATGGAAGACAGGTCGGTTGCTGATACCCCGAATTCGTTGGGGAACAGCTGAGTAGCAGCTGCTGAACATTGTTTCTCGCAACATCAAATTTTCCTATTTTTTTTTTTGCGTAACTTTGTATCCCAATAAATACCATTGTCGCAACATAGTACCATGTTGCTGAAACAATATTGAGCAACCATTGTTTTCCAATGCTGACAGACAACGTGCGTGGGTAGACATTTTGCACGAGAATTCCATAATTTTTTAACGAAAGTGAATAAGGAAGGATTTTTGAAAATGTATCCCCGAAACGGGTTAAATAGGGACTGAGTCTGTCATTTTTGCCCAATAGGAGATCCCATCGGGCATACGGCTTGGGAATAATTTTATTAATAAAAACTTTTTACAAAAAAAATACAACCGACTCCCAAAAAAAAACACTACAAAGTGAAAAATAACTTTAATTTCGGAAGTCGGTGTTTTTGGTTTCTTTTTAGTTTCATTTTTTGCTACCGACTTCCGAATTTAAAGTTATTTTTCACTTTGTAGTGTTTTTTTTTGGGAGTCGGTTGTATTTTTTTTGTAAAAAGTTTTTATTTTTCACTTTTTAGTGGTGCCTACCCCACACATCGAAAACCACTCTGCAAAATAAATTAGAGCAGCAAGCACATAGACTATGTGGAAAAAATACGTATTAAATGATTAAAGCTAACTCAAAAGCCACTCATCAGAACTTGAAGATATTTATATGCAACCATCTCAAATAAAAACTTTACAAAAAGGCAAATATACGTCGCGATAAGCCGTGTCAGAAGTTTGGAAGGCGTAGTTTTATGTTGACAGAGATAACGAGGCTACGAAATCTGACTTCTGACAATCGAGGCCACACATAACATACAACTCAAGTAGCGCAATTTGAAGCGGCATATAATTACCATTAAAATCTTTCTTTCTTTTTCTTTCTAAAATCATTTATAGCCAAAGTGCACCTCATGACAATTCCAATAAGCCCAAACACGACTAGAATACATTGTTTTGTTACTGAGTTCCGGTGCCTACCTTCCGGCTTCTTCATCAGATCGGTTCGATGGTACCATTTTCATCAGAACCATTTATTTAAAGCTTCGTCATAGTCACTTAACTGTCTTAATCGAGATATCTTATCGCCACCCGTGAAATACTTATTATCATTGAGAAGTTCCCGTGGCCATCTGTGGTCTTCTTCATCAGGTCCACTTCACCAGATGCTACTTTCTGAATGCAAATGCTTGATTTGTTAATGAAAATATCAAAATCGCTATATGTATGCCTATAATTTTTGAGGAGTTCCCTCAATTCCTCATGGATCCCATCATCAGAACTGGATGTTGATAAAAATGGGACCAATCAGAAAAAAATAAGTTTCCAACTCGGTTCATAAATGACGGAGTTCTGAGGTAACAAATATAAAAAAAAAAAAATACAACCGAATTGAGAACCTCCTCCTTTTTGAAGTTGGTTGAAAAAAACTAGCTGCGCCCCGCGGTTTCACCCGCATAAGTCTCGATCCCGTGGGAATATCGGGATAAAAGTATCATATGTCCTAACCCAGGTCATGGTCTACCCATGTGCCAAATTTCATCTAAATCCGTTCAGCAGTTTTAGCATGAAAGCGTAACAAACAAACAAACTCGCTTTCGAATTTATAATATTACTTAGGATTAGGATACTTACATCATCAGCCAAAGGCGGATCAACTACAGGGAATCCATTGTACGACACTAGTTTGAGCAGCTCCACAATATGGCCGACATTCTCAACGGTGCGCAGAGTGAACACTGGGTGCGACATTACTTCTGACGCGTAGATGTTGTGCGCTAGTGGTGGAGGCTCCCAAGGTAGGAGTGGCACTGCCGCTAACTGAATGTGGATGTCGTAGATACCCTGGGAAGGTGAAGAAGTGGTAAAGTATATCAAAGACCTAAGACTATATTATTGTAATTTGATCAGTAGTCAATCATAATAGCTCACGTGATATTTGACAGTAAATTAACTGACCAGATCGGATACCTACTTGAAGAGGCTTTTAGTGAAAGACAAATTCTGGAAGGCGAACGACTGCAAGATTTTTTTTAAATGCTGCCTCGTCCACCATAATGACATTTTAAACATCGAACATGACTGCGTACTATGCAGTTACCAGCCGAAGTAACCAGACCAAAGATAAGTTTCACGATTGCTATCCCTCTTGTCTAAATAGTGCGTTAGTTTAATCATTTTTGGGCTAGCAATAGAAGAGATGTTGTTGTGAATTGAGCAGTAAGAACATAATTATCTAGAAACATACCTCATTGAAGAAGTCTCCGGTCCATTTAGCGACAACCAACGTAATAATGATAGGCAACGCATTGGAGATCTGCCCTGTAGTCTCTATGATGATAACGGTCAGTGATATGGTCATGCGCACCACGCCGCCGAGCTGAGCCGCCGCGCCGACTAGCGCGTACTTCGCCGGGTTGATTGTCTGGTAAAATCAACAAAGGTAAGTGTTATTGAGATCACTACACCATACGGTACCTCGCGATTGAACAAGATTCTTAAAGATTAACAAAAAAAAACATGATTGTAAGCGATCTTATTGTTTGAGAGCAAAATTTTAGTCCTTTTATGAGAATTTTAACTAGGTGTTCCCTTGAATGACTAAATACGCTTTTTCGAGATTGAACATTACTTTCAAAATATGACACGCAATTGAGGGTGAATGTGACAAATAAACTCAAACACATTTACGAGATGATCAAAAAGAACATAATGTCCCCTAAATGTTAGAACACAGTAAGGTTAGGCCCTAAGACATAATACAAAAGCAAAACATACATTAGAAGGCAGCATATACTGTATAACGATTGCCAGCAGTCTTCCCCAAGCGGCGCCCGTCAACAGATTCGGTATGAACAATCCACTGGATACTGAGAGGCCAAACGTCCAAGTTGACAGTAGGAAGTAGCACACGACGAACGTAAAGATGGACCACGGCTTGTAGGAACCGATGGGGTCGTGCAGGAACGAACGCACGGACGCTTCGGGAGTTTGAAACCAAATCGCTGCGAGGGCGTTGTATTCACCGTCTGCGCAGAATAGCTGGAGGAGGGAAGAAAATGGTTTATTTTATTAGATACTAGCTGTTCGTGCCCGGCGTCGCCCGGGTGAATTTTTCATACTAAAATACCATCCGAATTCCCGACAGTACCGGTGGATTTTCAAAAAAAAATTATCATAAGAACCTTGTCCTTAAAATTAGAAAAACAAAACAAAATCTGCCCATTCGGTTGAGCCGTTATCAAGTGATAATCTTTCATATATTTTCAATTATATAGATTTACACAAGCGTTTAAAGCATTCAAAAAACTAGATGGGTCACGTTCCTCACGATTGTAAAGAAGTATAAAATATTGACAGATGTTGAAAGGTTCTGTTCGAGCATAAGAAAAGTTTTTAATTAAACTATCAGATCTGTTTTCATAATTTTTTAATTCACTATAATAGCGCCTAGCCCGTTCTCAACTATGTTGGGGTCGGCTTCCAGTCTAACCGGATGCACCTGATTACCAGTATTTTACATAGAGCGACTGCCTATCTGACCTCCACAACCCAGTTACTGGGTAATCCGTTACCCCTTGGTAAGAATGGTTGTCAGACTTTCGAGTTTCTGTCGACTGTCAAAGTTCCACGAATGACAGCCGGGACCAACGGCCTTAGTGCTTTCAGAGGCACAGAGGGGTCTTGGTATATAAAGATGGTCACCCATCCACGGAGTAACCGCGGCAATGCGGTAGCTTAACCTGATGCATCGGACCGTGCGCAAACCCCTTTTTATGAGTTACTGTCCACTATTCCTCAAAATTAGTTTATTTGTTTCAATAGCATTTACAGGAAATCGCATGGATCTTGATGACCAAACCGAGAAAATAAAGTAACAGCAAGGCTCTCACACGCTCATTTCGCCAATTTATTTTATTTAAAAGCTAAAGTACTGAACTTACCTGTAAAGGTACTTTAGTGGGATCCTCCCCTAGTGGTCTACAGTCGTTCAGTAAGAACATCATAAGGAACCCGCAGGTTGCGCTCGCGGCTGCCACGAGACAAGCTTCCACTACGCGGAGCCAAGGAGTTCCTATGTACCTGATGGACAAATAATACTGACTTAGGGCCTGTATCACCTTCGAGTTAAATACTTGAAAGAATTTCATACATAATACAGTATGACGTGAAAAAAATCATGGATCCATCATGGTTCCGTTGTGAAGAAAGGATGGTGCTATATGTCGTAAATAGCTCCGTCTTTCTCTTACACTGGAGCCATGATGCATCCATGTTCTTTTTTCACGTCATACTACGGCCCGATCCATTTTTGAATTTATTCGGTGAGTAGGCCATTACTTCTGCTGCTGTAGGGTAACGGCCTATTACAATACAACATGTCTGAATATACAGGGTGTAACAAAAAGATGAAGTCGAAATTAAGGGTGTGGTACAGACCATCAAACTGAACAACTTACTCCATGGGACCAACATTGTAATCGCCAAAAAAAATAATCATTCGCCCAATAAAAAAACTTCAATACTTACTCGACTCAAATGTATACGAATACAATGTTGGTCCCATGGATAAAGTTGTTAGGTTTGACGGTCTGTACTGCACCCTTAATTTTGACCACACCTTTCTGATACACCCTGTACATATACATATACAGAAATGATGAAACAGGCCGTTACCTGACCAAGATTTTGTCGGGTCTTCAAGAGACTTTGACGCCCGAGTTTGTTTCTCCATTTCTTCTCAGGGGTAGCCAGATAGCAAATGTCGACTCCATCTAGCTTATTTTTTAATATGACGAGTAAAAGTGATCCTATTTACAGAATAAACAATAATTTCATTTCACCAAGAGTTTGATAGTCTCTAATGAGTAAATCAGCGTTAACTCTAGCTAGCCGTTGTAACTGGGCCTGGCTGATCAACCGACCAATCACTATATCTCTAGCTAGCCGTTGTAACTGGGCCTGGCTGATCAACCGACCAATCACTATAACACTAGCTAGCCGTTGTAACTGGGCCTGGCTGGTCAACCGACCAATCACTATAACACTAGCTAGCCGTTGTAGCTGGGCCTGGCTGATCAACCGACCAATCACTATAACACTAGCTAGCCGTTGTAACTGGGCCTGGCTGATCAACCGACCAATCACTATAACACTAGCTAGCCGTTGTAACTGGGCCTGGCTGGTCAACCGACCAATCACTATAACACTAGCTAGCCGTTGTAGCTGGGCCTGGCTGATCAACCGACCAATCACTATAACACTAGCTAGCCGTTGTAACTGGGCCTGGCTGATCAACCGACCAATCACTATAACACTAGCTAGCCGTTGTAACTGGGCCTGGCTGATCAACCGACCAATCACTATAACACTAGCTAGCCGTTGTAGCTGGGCCTGGCTGATCAACCGACCAATCACTATAACTCTAGCTAGCCGTTGTAGCTGGGCCTGGCTAATCAACCGACCAATCACTATAACACTAGCTAGCCGTTGTAGCTGGGCCTGGCTGATCAACCGACCAATCACTATAACACTAGCTAGCCGTTGTAGCTGGGCCTGGCTGATCAACCGACCAATCACTATAACACTAGCTAGCCGTTGTAGCTGGGCCTGGCTGATCAACCGACCAATCACTATAACACTAGCTAGCCGTTGCAGCTGGGCCTGGCTGATCAACCGACCAATCACTATAACACTAGCTAGCCGTTGTAGCTGGGCCTGGCTGATCAACCGACCAATCACTATAACACTAGCTAGCCGTTGCAGCTGGGCCTGGCTGATCAACCGACCAATCACTATAACACTAGCTAGCCGTTGCAGCTGGGCCTGGCTGATCAACCGACCAATCACTATAACACTAGCTAGCCGTTGCAGCTGGGCCTGGCTGATCAACCGACCAATCACTATAACTTGGTATCATATTTGACAAGCATGTAAGAAGGAATCAAAGCCATCGTTGTTTAAAAGCGAAAAGGGGGTAGTCGCCCTGCATCATCTCCAGCTCCATCTCTTTTTCACACGGGATGACTTTAACATTTTTTTATGTGGTCCAAGCCAAGATTGAATAGCTTTAGGGTTCGATTTCCTTTGTTGAGACAACAAACCCTACCAATGTTAGTTTTTTTGACCTAAGCAAATTGCGTCGCTGTCTATCTAGGATCTTATCTTACACAATCGTATTTATCTACACTACTAATATAAATGCGAATGTAAGCCTTTGTTCGGTTCATATTTATGGAAATGACAGAATAAATGCAAATAGTAAATGGAAGACATGTAGTATGTACCTAGTTACATAGTAATACGTTATTTTCATCCATCATCATCATCAAAGCCAAAAAATCGTCTACTGCTGGATATATTTTCATTCAAGAAAACTTAAATACACAAGCAAAGACATAAGAACACAGTCCACAAATTTTGTATTACAAAGATTGCATGATTATGATTACGAACAAAGCGGAAAGCAATGTACGGGAGCTAGATTAAACAGTCAAATTAAATTACAAAGTGTCATAAGCCCAAAACATGTCCCTTTTAAAAAACAAAGTGTCATAAGCTCAAAACATGTCCCTCCTAATTTAAAAGAAACATGTAGATAAGAAATTCTTACCTTATCCGAAACACAGCTAATCTATAGTTGATATAGTTCCACAGAGCGCCCAGTAATCCGCCGACAACGCCGAAGAACATGAAAACGGGCAGCTCATAGAATTGAAATGGGAATGGCTCCATCTTGCCCAAGTTCAGAAGACCTAGAATGAAAGAGGTTTATTTAATTAATTTCCTTTAGGTCATTGACCACTACACATTAGAAAAACCCACGTGCACTAAGAAAATCTGCAAAAAATATTTGGAATCCGTAATTACAAAGTTGAGCCTTTAGCGCCTGCACTTTCGCCACCACAAAAATCTTGGCGGCTGAAGAAAAAATGCGAGGTAGACTAACCCGATCATCATTCATCATCATCATATCAGCCGAAAGACGTCCACTGCTGGACATAGGCCCCCAAGCAACGCCACTTCCACAAAACCACTACACCCACATATACACTCACATACTTATCAAAACACCACTTCTTATTTTTTCTTTTTTTGTATTTGTTTTTAAATTTTACTTTTTTATTGTTCAATAGCTGTAAGTGCTCCCTGCTGCTGTTATTTATGTCCTTAGTTTGGCTATCAATTATGTATTCGAGATAAGGAGACCAGGAGACCCGTAGCACAGGTTTTATTTAGTACGGGCTCCTGTCTCCCATCTTCAAACTTTGTAATCTTATAGGTACTGTGTACATTTTAATATTTGTGGAAAAAAAATAAATACATTTAAATACATTTTATTATTATTATTTATTCTGTCGTTTATTTATTTTATTTCTTATCTATTTACATTTTTAAATATTTCTTAAAAAAAGGATATAAAAAAACATTTAAAAATATAAAAAAATAGAGGTCCGCCGGTGTCGGGAGCAGGGTCCAAGCTACCGGTGGTTCAGTGGCGTGCACAGAGATTTCAGACAGGGTATGCACGTCTAAAATAAAAATAAAAACTTTAACAAGCTGAAACTAGTACCTAAGTTTTTTTTTTCCCTACCGTTTGTTTTACCCGACCTCACCTACCATAACCCTAATCTTACACTGACTCTTACCGCACGGCGCCATTGGCTTCGCATGATGTTTGTTTGCGACCACAACGAATATCTAAAATATTTTAATCTGAATATCCGATAAAGGTCCAAATATTATTTATATCTTGATTTGTAAACAAAAAGCAAGGGATAAAATACAATGTGTTTGTGTTATACACAACATGTTTGCCAGTAGGTAATAATTAGGTATCACAAAACTTTTCTATGAATACAACGAGAGGCATTACCTTTTTTTTTAGTTAAATAAAACCCGGGTTCACACCTTCCGTTTACAATGAATTTAACTTTTTCCTCAAAATATAACGTCGAAAAGCGGCAGATTTTAATTTATTTAACACACTCCGGCAGCACAGGTCTCACAGGTATAATTTTCAATTTTTTACAAATGATTAAAATAATTACATAATAATATACAGTCAATCACGTGCGCCAAGAAAAACAATCAAATCAAAACAATATGGCGAAAAAACAAACAAACATTGCAAGTTGAATAAAAGCGTGTAAAAACTTTACAATTACAAAATAATACGAACTAATCTTGGTCAATCCGACTAAAAAAGTCAACCCTCTGTAATCAACAACTAAGCGGTGCTTTTACGGCTTCTTAATTTGGACGGGTTGCAAAATAAGCTGTGCTTCCAGAACTTAAACACACGCATACATTTTCACGCACACAGTCACACTATTGCTGTGTACTACACGGGTTGCGTTGTATGAAAAATAAGCACGGCGTTGTTCTGCTTATGCTCACCGGGAGCGCTGCCTGCGCGGTTGTCGCCGCTCGCTTCAAGAAATTAGTTTCAAATAAAAGTAATAGATGGCGCGTAAATCGCGTTATAAACAGTGAGATAGCGAATAAGTTAGATTAATATGGTTATTATCATGATTTTTCTTGCCTTAAAGTTATTTATCATTTCGAGGGGCATGTATGTATGGTACTACAGGGTATGCAGAGCTTATTTGCATGTATGGAGTGCACGCCACTGCGGTGGTTAGGGCTGCAGAGACAGGAACCTTCTCACAATGCGAGCCGTATCAAGGAGTACTGCCTTCTGAATCAGGCCCTTGATCCAACCGCCTAATGATAGCCTCGAGAGGTGTTATTATTTATTATTATTACTTCGACCGGCTCTGTGCTTCCCATATCCAGCGGATTCCTGCAGCCTTTACCTGCGGTCATCGGTCCACCTTGTGGGAGGCCTTCCAACGTTTACGTCTTCCGGACTAACCCGATAAAAGACCACTTAAAATAGAATCTCGTGAACGGATGCTGCTTGTGATGACTGCTCGTCTCGCTGATCATGGTTTTGTTATTAGTAATTAACTGTTTATTTATTTTACTTCGATGGTCCTAGCTTATCGTTTGTGGCTTCGAGTTACAGCCTCATAGGTGGTGGTAGGTTATCACATTCATTGAAACCACGTATTCTATTTTACGTATTTTAAACATACAGTCATACACAATTAAAAAAATTAATAACAACATTCTAGCCGTGGGACCTAACGGAACCCTATTACTAAGCCTTCGCTGTCCGTCCGTCTGCCTGACACAGGGCCGTGATAGGTAGACAGTTAAAATTTTCACAGATTGTGTATTTCTATTTCTACCTACATCGCCACATATACGAACTATATATATAATTTTAAATAGGTACGTTTTCTCAATAAATATACCGAAGTAAAATTTTTCACTCCGGTACATTTATTGAGAAACTGTACCTATCTAAAATCTTATACTTATATAAAATTCTCGTGTCACAATGTTCGTTCCCGTACTCCTCCGAAACGGCTTGACCGATTCTCATGAAATTTTGTGAGCATATTGAGTAGGTCTGAGAATCGGCTAACATCTATTTTTCATACTTACCGCTACTTTTTATCCCGGTCTACGCGGGTGAAACCGCGGGGCGCAGCTAGTTATATATAAAGTTCTGAATCGTACCATGCACATCAATCAACAATTTGGCCAAAAAACATTTTAAGAATGTAAAGCGTTTTATTTAATAAACATACTTTTGTGTAAAAAAGTAATGTTTTGACTAACCATTTGTAAGTGTCCTTATCAAACCTTTTTTACAGTCTGTTCGGCCGATTGTGACTTCTATTCCGTAGGCTTAAGGATGGCATTAAAAAAGTGGTTACAATACCAACTGTTTATTGCAGCTTCCATTTGTCATGCCACTAACACAATAGAAGTCAAAATCGGTTGAACGGCCTGTAAAAAAGGTTTGTATATAGTCTAATCTTATTATAAATTGAGTATAGCAGACATAAGGCAAATAATTTAATTTAATGTTTTGTGTTGCGTAATGCAAATTATTTTGCATAAGTACCTACTACTGTATAGAATCAAGTTTTTCTAACTAAACAGACAGCTGTGCTACTGGGGAGTTTGTTGCACCACTTCTTCCCAGCTAAAGCACTAGGAAGTGGTGAAAGGCGGGCGTTTTGAGGCACTGTCTTAGGTAATTTTGACGTTCGAAATGTGCTGATTCTCAGTCTAGTTTGAATAAATGACTTTTGATTTTCAGAATAGAACAATATGACGATATGATTTGATGTTGTTTGTCTGATGCGAAGCTAAACTATTAGAGTGCCATAGAAGTTTCTCGGAAACTAGAAGAGCCGATTAGGTTTCGGCTGAAAATCACGTTTCGGTCTGACGCTACTTATAATAATTATTTACCGTTTTCATACCTGGAAAGCTCAATTCTCCCGCTCGTCCATGATAGGCAGATAGAGCGCAGTTCAACGTGAACGTTGACACAACGGTACCGAAAAACGTTCGCCATGTCAGTGCCTGGTTCCAGAAACTGGTGCCTTCTTCTAGAGAGAATAGTACTCCACCTGAAAGAGAAAGGGCTATTATGAAAAGGAAAGACAATAACGAAAGACAACAGAACACCTCCCGTGGTTTTAGGAAAAATTAAATATTAGGGAAGAAATCATATCGTTATCGATATATAAACACAAAACAAAATGAAATGATTGAAATGATTTGATGATTTTTAGGGTTCCGTACCTCAAAAGGAAAAAACATTACACTCCTTTAGGCAGTCGTGTAAAAACGGAACCCTTATAGGATCACTTCGTTGTCCGTCTCTCTGTCTGTCAAAACCCTTTTTCTCAGGAACGCGTGGAGGTATCAAGTTGAAATTAATATCAAATACGTAGGTCTATGGTCCCTTGGAGATCTAAACAAATCAAGCCTCTAAGTCAACGCAATAAAAAATACGGCCTTTTATGAGACATATTTTTATACTCACAAGTAGGTAAATCAAAACCTATAGGGTACTTCCCGTTATCCTAGAATCATGAAATTTGGCAAGAAGCAAGGTCTCACAGCACAAGTATAGGAAAAAGTCCAAAAATGATTAATTTGTAATTTTATCACATAAAAATTATTATTTTATTATTTTAAAAATTATTATTTTTTTGGGATTACAATGTTGTTTCTTTTTGGGATAAATTGTTTTCAACCAGAACCCTTCATTGTACGTGGTCCGACATGCATTTGACCGGTTTTTTTGGGGTCAATGACCGCTGGTAGTGTTGTTACTTGAAGACTATATGGTGAAATTTTTTGTGGGTTTGAGTGGATCCCTGGATGGTTTAGATTTACAATTGGATCTGGTAGGTAGTGCTGCGACCTGCGATCGAGTTCTAGGAAACAGGACAACGTCTGTCCGGTCAGCTAGTCTACTATGATTGTATTATAGTATACTCCAATTGTTTATTCTCACCTATAGGAGCACCGAAAGCAGCGGACACACCGGCGGCCGCGCCTGCCGACACAAAGTCACGCTTCTCATGATCTTCGCGGAAGTACTGGAATATCTTGAAGTCTTTGTTGAATGTTGTGCTCTTGCCTTGAGATATGCCTGCTGCAACCACAGCTCCACTGTGGATCATAGGTCCTTCCTAAACATGGAAGAGAAAATAGAATAAATACGATTTTATTAAGTACTTAAATATATTTATAAAAAAATATTTATTGACATAAAAGAAGATATGTACTACAAATCATGGAATATTGTGACTTCTACACTAGTTGATTCACAACTATTTCTACTAATATTTTCAGATGACTAAAAAATCCAAGGTTGTGCTTATCAAAAAAACTAAGGTTTAAAATGTGGTAGTTACATGCCATTCAAATACCACACTTTAATATATCAAGTCAGTATACCTACAGGGTGTTTGGAAGCTGGGTGCAAAGCTTTAAGGGGGTGATAGTTGACACCATTTAGAGCATTTTGATCCATACATGTTTTAGACGAACTATGTTTTTTTGTTTTTGCCCCAGTTAAAGTTGGTACTTATGTGTTTTTTTTACTAAAAGTTTGCAGTTAAAAATAAAAAAAAAACATACTTCGTTTAAGTTCTAAGACATGTATGGCTCAAAATGCTCTAAGAGCATTGTGAACTAGAAAAGTACTAGTTGGTAAACAAGTTATTGTTTAAACGTTCACTTGCCGAACATTAGGTTTGCGTTACAATTATTTGTGAAGAGATTGTTTGCTAAGTTAATTTGGCAAATGAAACTATGCGTAAAACTGTTTGGGAAGTGATAATTTGTCAATTTCTTTTCGATGACACAAGGGTAACCCAACCTTAATACCAGTCTACAAAGCCATCAGACTAGCTCACCTTGCCTCCTGCAAGCCCGCCAACGACTGCAGTGATAACACCAATAGCCTTCACTGCAAGAGTTTTGATCCTCACCACTCGCGGCACTTTTACGCCATTCAGGTAACATTTCACTTGAGGAATACCGCTGCCGGCTGCTACAGGCTGTAATGTGTTTTGGGATTACAGACCTTAACTACTTTAAAGTGAAGTTTTCATTAGTGCTGAAATGTTCTTTAGAGCTTTAATAAATTTCGTAATTCTGGAACATTATTTTTGTTTTCTTGGTGACATTTTTCAGGGGCAAACTACTGACATTGTGGGATTAGCTACCTTAACTACATTACACAAAGTTCAATTTCTACTAAAAGCGTATGATGACTGAGATAGCAAAAATTCTTCATTCAACCGCGATGCCGCGAAACTGATGTCGGGAATTGAACTTTGAACTCATACTAGTGCAATAATAGAACTAAAGAGACACAATCTGGCTAAATAATAATAATACGTTACTACTTACCTCAACATATGCAACCAGCATGGACCCAATGAACACAATACAAATGTTTGATAACACCCACAGCAAGTAAGGAATGTATAATTTGTCTTGTACCACATATTTGTCCACAGCTGTATAGGGATTAGTCATGGAAATCATGTTTTGTACCTAATTGAATTGAATCAGGCATAATTAAATGTTAATTTATTATAATGTTTCCATTTAGTTCATTTATTTCATGAGTAGTTAATAATATTATTATAGGCTTACAAGGAAGTGTGGTTTAATTTGGCACCTTCCTTGTAAGCCTATAATAATTTTCGAGTGTGATTGATGAGAGCAAAACGAAGTCTATATTTATGTTCATACATGTCTGCTTGCTCACAGCTAGGGTTACCATTTAGAAATTTGAAAAGTCCTGACAAAACGCCTGACATTTCTTAAGTCCGAACTTTTGAGTCGAAAATTAGAAAAGTTTGAATGAACGGGAGCAGCTCCGTCAAGTATCTACCGAAGAAAAATATAAAAATTAATATACTAAAAACTAGCGTTAAGTTTGATTCATTTACGTAAAACAATTTTTGTTATGAAGAAAATATTTTATGTTTGAACTAGTTGATTGTTTGCTGCAATAGAAGATTTAATGTTTGATCTCGTTAAGTTGATTGTTAAAGATTTATATTTTGATTTTAGATGAATGAGAAGTTAACAAATATTAAAGCCTTATTTGGTACTAGCTTTTGCCAGCGGCATCGCCCGCGTGGATGTCGGAAATTATCCCAGGGGAACCGTACATTTTCCCGGGATAAAAAGTAGCCTATGTGTTATTCCAGACTACAATCTATCTCCGTACCAAATTTCTTCCAGATTCGTTCAGCCGTTCTGGCGTGATTGGGTAACAAACATCCGATTACTTATATAACTTTTGTTACTCGTATTCCATCTAAGCCAAAAAATCTGGACAAATTAAAGACCCAAACAAAGTCCGCACAAATCCGGATGGATGGTAACCTACTCACAGCTGACCTAATTTGAATGATTTTTACCAGTGATACATAAACTCTACTAGGAAAATCTCATTGGGCAACTAAATTATGTGGGTGAATCCCGGAACACAGGAAGCATGACTATACAGATAATTAAAATTCTTTGAAAAGGATACATTTCTTAAGCTCCCTATATTTGATTTTTGAGAATTCTTCAATGCATATGTCTATGAAAAAAGCTATGAGAGCTGTTACTATTCCGATCAGCAGAATTATGAACCACCGCGCTATGTCTTTCCAGACAATGAAGGCATATCCTCTTTTCCGTTCCTCATCAAGCAGTAGGTGGTTCTCACATGTGTCATAGTCTAAACTCTGAAATAGAGAAGGAGGTTAATTTGGCTGTTTATCAAAGCAACATTTAAATAAAAAAGTTCACTATGAGTTTGGTATTTTTGATGATAATACAAGTGACATTAATTAATTAAGTAAATAGTAGAAGATTTTTATACTAAAACAAATATATTCGAAGACTAAGACAAAATGTTTATTGCAAACTAAACTTACACTACGGAGTATTATATTATCTGTGACTACGGTCAATGTATATTGGCTAGTCTGAACATAGGCTCTACAAAATATTGCACATGTTCTCTCACTCACACTTGTCTCAAGTCACCATTTGGTTCCTAAAAATGTTGCCTTCTGAGTGAAGTTTGGACTCGCCAAGTTACATTAACTAAATTGTCCTAAAACTTACTTCAAATTTAGCTGAGAGAACATTCATTGAGCCCGGTTCTATCTTCTGTTGTGGCTGCCTTCGTCTAACTCCATGGCTGCCATGAAACTCATCATCATCTGACTCCTATAAACATACCAAATTAATTTCTTGGCAGGCCTTTTTTTCTCCTACTTTACTGTGCACAAAACAGGCTCATATAATATTTCTGATACCAATCACCTAAATTCTTATCGTGGAAAGCAATAAATATATAATTATTCTGAACCAATGGTTGATTACACAAACAGGTCATAAGCCAGTGAGTAATATCAATAAATAAATGAGTGACACCTAATACTCACAATAATAATAAACTGCCTGCAGATAAATAGAAACAATATAAATATTAGACATAGCGCAGAGATAATTAATAATTTTAAATGTTCTACATACCTCGAAATTCACAGATTTATTTAGTTGAGTGTAATTTGAAGTGCTAGCATCTTCAGTGCTTATTAATTGAGCTGTGTCCGATGTAGTTTCTATATTACTTATAGAACTAACAGTTCCATCAGCATTCGAGGTTGACGAATGGCTCATTTTCTCATAATCATTAATCATGCACTAAACCAAATAAAGGAAATGGGTTTTTTGTTCCTCATAAATAGTGGGCCACAATGACCTATTCACACCATAGCCGTTTCAAATGTATGTTTTGCCAACAGCTAAAATATTTATTTTATATTTTAATCCACTTTCACTCGCGCTACTGATTTTTTCTAATAAATAAATAATACTATTATTTTATCACCAACCACTACAGGCGACACAGGCATGAATTGAAAATTTGACATTGACATGCAATGAAATTAATGAATGGCAATTTGGCTCATAGTACTACTGTCATTCAACTACTGACACTGGACATTGACGTTGACGTTTAGTTGCACAGACTTTTTCATTCATTCAGTCATCATGTGGAGTGTTATTCTCGATTAAAGTACATCATGACGCTCGAAATGTTTTCTATTCTGAGTACCATTATTTTCACAAAAAATATTAATTTATAGATCAATATATGACTAATTTCAATATATTTAAAACACGTAATATTGATTCCGGTAGATTCAACATTTTTTGTGAACGTGGAAAATGTCCACAAAAATTACAGCGGACTGCTCTTGAAATAATTTTACGTTTTTAAATATTTATACGGTCGTTTATGACGTAATAACTGTTCATTCATATATTTTTATCAAAAACAGTAACGTTTTCAACAATATTGATAATAGAAATCAGTTTGATAATGTTATCATTTTATCAGTGCGTAAACTAGAACAAACTTTCGTGGCTCACACACTTGACGCGTTCGATGCTTCGTAAACAATAGAGATTATCAATGTGTGTGTAGCTTGTTCGTTCGTTTGGTTGACAATCGCGATGTGATGTATTCTACATCATCGCATGCTGAGTTATATTTTCAACAAAACCTTTTAATTTTTAATTAAGTTACTTGATTAATTTCTAAATGTTTTCTTTAGTTGTGAATACCTTTCTCTGTTTTAATTTCTAAATATGTGTAATTTGCCGCCGAAGTTCCATTCAGTGTGTCGCCTTTGTTTATCATTCTGTGGCGATAATTGCAGTGATGTTAAACTTCCAATTTTCGACCGTGATAAGGATAAATCACGTCTTTCCGAGATGATAATGGCAAATTTGTCAATAATGGTAATCATTTTGGACTATTTCTCGCAAATATTACTAAGAAGGAGGAGTTTTCTCGTGTGAAAGTTTAGCGTAAGCGTATGAGATTGTGGATGCTGATAAGCGCCATTAACTTTCTCGCGGGTGTTGGGTATTTTCGCATTGTGATATCATATTACGGCCCACGCGTCGATTGCTCGGCCGTATGACTAATGTCATTCGTGGAAGTGATATGCGAGCGTGTGGCAGGCGCGCTGTATCAGCGACCGCGTCGCTGATAACAAAGGAGCGCGGACGGCGGAGACCACCTCGCGCTCGCCTCACACCCGCCCCGCTCCTGCGCTGGCCCTCGCGCCCTCGCCTCGACTCCTCCACAAATACACTACTCAAACCAATGCTCTCTTTACAGTGCTTATCCACATTATGCTATGCCCTGCTATTTTGAGATTTCAATATTATCTAAATTTAGATTTGTATTTTAAGGCAATCAATCTGCAGGGGGACTGCATCTTCCCATTTTTGTCACAGTGTGCATCCTCCTTGGTGTAGGTAACATCTTGTGGGTTTCTTTAATGTGTTTGTTATCAGATTGCCACCAATGACTCATCATCTATGATTACACTTGCAAAAGGTCACTGGCCACATCAACTCTCTTAATGACTGTGATGTTGTGAAACTATCACAGGTATATGTCTAATGTTGTGAATAATATTTTTAGGTGTCCCCTGAAGACTTGCTGCCACAAGTTGTGTGTGGGGGATGTGCACACAAACTTGATGAATTTCACACCTTCAGAGAACTATCACACAAGTCTGAACGACTTTTGGAACAGTTTGTGCAATATGCAAATTCACTATCTGGTCCAAAAGAGGTGAGTTTTATAACAGTACTTATATCACTTTTTCTACTTACACAAGGAAAATAACATAGATAAGGTTTTAAAAATTTATTAATAATTTCCAAAACATATTTTATACAATTTCTACTTACATGTTCTTGTTACTATCTAATGGTATGCTGACAGTTTAATTTCTATTGAAATATAATACAAATGTAGGCATAATATTACTAAGTAGTCTTCATGCATAACTGGTATCTGAGTTTATGTTGATGTAGCGAATTGGCTGACTCCTGATCTTGTTATTGTAGCAGGATTTCATAGCATTGACAAGTAGGCCTAGCAGGAGCCCTACACAAGTTACCAATGCTACACCTAGAATGCTATAAAGGACGTGTTTTGGCTTTAGATTAGCTAGGGAGAAACCCCTGGAGTTGTTGGGGGCAGATGCACTGTCCAAAGTGGGGCAGTAGGATAGTGTGATGTTTGTTATGTATGCTCCACTGAGCCTCATGGGGGCTGCACAGCTGTAAATTAAAAAAAAAATGTTATAACACTACAGATGCATCACTCAGAAGTAGTTAGAAGTCAGAATATGCTTGGTATAATAAAACTTAAAATAGTTTGTTTTGTCATCAAGATTATTAGATACCAATTTATGAGGCAATACTTTAATCAATACCTAGTGTTATTATTAATCTGTTGATCTTATGATTGCATTGATTTGGAATCTTGCTAATCCCAAATTGATAAGGAAGGTTTAAAATTTAAAATATCTTTTATTAATTAATTCACATTAATTTTTATTTCAATGTAGTTCATAAAAAAAGTGGCAAATTATTATTTTATAAAATGACTTGACCTGGTATAAATTAATACTTAATCATTTTATGAGTTTTTACTGCACCATTGAATCACCCATCAGAGCAATAAAATTCACTGATTGAACATGGGACCACTCCAATTAATGGTTGGGTGGATGATCCAATTATGGCACATACTGGCTTCCAACCTGAGTAGGATTATCTAGACATTCTTGGAAGGATTAAACCTTTTACAAAAATATTTGTGTAAACTTAGTTACTTACTAAGGAATCTCTCCTATCTGGAACTTAGTGCCTGCTTCCTGTTTAGTAACAATGTTGGCTAGATCACAGTTGCACAGCCAGTTGTTTCCGGTCATTCCTAATATTTCCAATTTGTTCCATGGCATCAGGTCAGTAGATAGCTCACTAAGGTAGTTATCATCAAGGTATACCTGTTTAACAATTAATAATATTGTAGAACATATTGTAGCATGGAGAGTAACTTTTTAATGATATGTTCAGTATGAAATCTGTCTCTCTGGCAATTTGCCCTGAATTTACATAATGTAAAATTTCTATGGAAGCTTTTTAAATTTTATCTCTACTAAAGTAGGAAAACCACTTAAATGTTACTGATAAAGTGTGTTAAATGTAGTGAGCCAAAATAAATAAAAATACTTGAATACAAAAGCTGATTAATGTCAGTCTTATCAGTGTTACAAAACATAACTCATGTGTGCTCATGTTTTGGGAATTCCCATAGAGCTTATCTTTCTGCCTTCTTGACAAGTGCTTATGTTATGGTAGGTACTTATTTTATATACCTACCTATCTAAATCTCAATTGTCATCTAATTAGTGTAATTGTTATTGCAATAGTGACCATCAATTCCGTTCCAGTTTTAGGATAAATGTGGCAATGTACTGATTGATTGTGTATCAAAACATAACACTAAAATGATTAGTAAGCTGACCCCGATCCGCGACTGTCATGTAAGCACTCAAAAACTGGGGCAAATTGGATTGCATGCAGTCTATAATCTGATGATGCTTACCAAAATTTGTAGAATAGGTATTTACATCTATTTCTGATAATCATGTTACCATGAGCTTATAATAGATTATCAGTCACAAATAGACGGGTGTCGTCATCCCGAGTAACATTAATCATTGTGAGAAAATACTTAGAGACATGACTCCAACAAAACTAGGTTTTGTTTGTTAATAAATATCAGAACAAATTATTTCCGCTTTGATAAATGTAGCTTAAACGCGCCGAATTCGCATTACGCATACGAAAACTATTGAAGGGTTTTTCCGCGTAGATGCTACTATCTAAAGTTGATTGAGACATGCGTTACTCACTTCCTTCAAGGTCCATTTGTCTTTCAATCCGCGGAACGCATTATGGCTGATGTATCTCAGATTTCGGTTGTGACAAAGATGAAGTACCCTCAAGTTCTTGAGTGGGGAGAACGTGCTGCGTTTCACTTCATCCAAATAATCGTTTTTGCCGACTTCCAATTCGATCAAGTTCGTTAAGCCTGCAAAAAAACTGATTCTATTATTATTATATACTTCCGTATTTACGAGTACGTATATACCTACTATTTCACATATAGATAAACATCTAAAGCCGTCTTTCCACTATGGAATATAATATAAATTATATTACTTACATCTCAAGATATAAATTAATACCGCTCACCATAGGTACTTTTAAATGGAACCGTTTACACTGAGATGACATTTACATCTCGAACTATAAGTAAACATTTTTTCGATCGACCAAGCGATATACGATATCTCGGGATATAAATTATATTATTATATCCAATAGTGGAAAGGCGGCTTATGGCTATTTTTTTGCCACGGATTGTTTACATAAGCACCACAGTATCTGGAAATTTAATAAAGTAGCGCGTACATAATGGAGTAAATAGTTATTCTTGAAATAGATATTTTTGATAGTTATAAACTTCATAATAATGCTCCAGATTAACATCGTTGCCAAACATCGGGTCCAATTCGCGCTAAATTAATAGGATAGTGTTATAAAAGCACTCGAGTGCGAGATTGAAGTGAAATCATGGTGATTGGTAGTAGTAAAGATAAACAGCGTCGTAAAAATCTTCTTTGATTTTGGTATTTCCCGTCAGATGATAACAACAGGTTCTGGTACATTGTTATTTTGAATATTGTACCTCTCTATGACTCAACACCAGTCATCTTCATTATGTCCAGTACATATAAACTACTTATTTGTCTAGGTTTTACACATAAATTAGATAAAATATATTTTGTTAGGTAACGAAACTCTAGAGCTAAACGTATTCTACAAATTGGTTCCGCCCCAATTATTGATTCAATATAAATCTGTATTGTTATTAATCTATTAATAATATCCAATGAAAATGATAACTGTGTATTTAACTATTTACCTACGAAGCTGTCATCACTGAGTTCGACGATGGGATTGTTGTTGAACGTGAGATATTTCAGGGACTCTCCGACGAGGCTCAGACTTTCCGGCACGGTCACGAACTTGTTGTCCGACAAATCAATCTGTTGTAGCTTCGCCAACCCTTTGAAAGCATCTAGGGGTATGCTGTCGATATCGGTCTTGGCCATGTCCAAAACCTGAAATTAAAAAAAAAGACGTGTATTTATAATTGAAGGATAACGCAGCGGGAGTCCCGGGCTAACAATAGAAGATGATCTTCTCAAGGGTGTACATGAAGTTAAAAAAACTTTTTTACAAAAAAATACAACCGACTTCCAAAAACAACACTACAAAGTGAAAAATAACTTTAATTTCGAAAGTCGGTGTCTAGTTAAATGTATTTTCGTTTTTTGCCACCGACTTCCGAAATTAAAGTTATTTTTCACTTTGTAGTGTTGTTTTTGGAAGTCGGTTGTATTTTTTTGTAAAAAAGTTTTTATTTTTCACTTTTTAGTTGTAGTAGCTACCCCACACAAATTCTAATACCACTACCTGCAAAACAAACTAGAACATCATCCATATAAAAGTAGGGAAAAAAATACGTATTATTGAAGCTAACTCAAAGTTAATCATTTTTATGTGGGACCAACTGTGATGTATATCCCTCTCGAATAAAACAAAAAAAAATCCAAATCGGTCTAGCCAGTCATCTTCGAGTAATCGGGGAACATACATAAAAAAAAAAAGGGTCCGACGAATTGAGAACCTCCTCCTTTTATTTATTTATTTTAAAGAAGGCTTACAGACTAACAAACCAATAATACAGAGAATGTAATATAAAAAATAGCTAATAACAAGCCTCCACATATAAAGTCTTTTTGAAGTCTGTTAATAAAGATGTGTGAGATTTAGATCCTTTGGCGTAATATTGGAATTGGAAATGATCGTTGTACTTATGTAATATCGGTCATTAATCATTCATATATTTTAATTAATGATGGCGAGAGTATCTTGTATAACGTGACTAATATACTCATTGTTCTTGACTTTGAAAAGTCCCTTCTAGTAATAGACTTTTTTTTTTTATTCTCATGACGTCTTAGCTGAGGTTGACACAATACTTGAAGAACTTGTCCCATCGTAAATCAGAATTTTATTGCTTCAATAAAAAAGCAGAGTTTGATAACCTCGTTTTTTATCAGGTAACTTGCGAATTTATCAATAGACATTTAAATAATTATCTAAAGTTGGTGTATAGGTTTTCTACATCCTAATGACTATTCTACAGTTGTGGGTTACAAAGCTAATGTCCGATCAAATAGTTTTTAGGGTTCCGTATCCGAACGGAACCCTATTACTAAGCCTCCGCTGTACGTCCGTCCTTCCGTCTGTTTGTCACAGGGCTGTAATCACATGAACCGTAACAGGTAGACAGTTGAAAGTTTCACAGATTGTGTATTTCTATTACGCCTATAACAACAAATAATAAAAATTAAATAAAGTTAAAAATTAAAGGGACCGACCCCCTTTAATTTAAATTTTATTTTATTTTACATATAATAAACTTTTCATTGTGAAAAAAAAAAATTCTTACCCCTAGCATGTGGGATGTCATTATCTAGAACTCATCGAATAGAGTACAAAAACAGTTTTTTTTTTAAATCTCAAAAATGGCCGTAAAAGTTGTCAATTTTAGACCATTTTTGTACGAGCTCTATCACAACAATTAAACAAGTTAGGAATTTGAAACATCTGTATTTCAGTTGATATACCGAGACTCCTCCGTGCCTCGGAATGCACGTTAAGCCTTTGGTCCCGGCTGTCATTCGTGGATCTTTGATAGTCGTTACGGGTCGTCAGAAGCCCGAAAATCTGACAACCAGTCTTACCAAGGGGTATCGTATTACCCAGTTACTGGGTTGTGGAGGTCAGATAGGCAGACGCTCCATATAAAATACTGGTATTCAGCTGCATCCGGTTAGACTGGAAGCCGACCCCAACATAGTTGGGAAAAGGCTAGGCAGATTGATATTGTATTATTGATATTGATATTGTAGGTACCATAGTCCATATACTGTATTTAATCAACACATAGTAAAAACGCCGATTCATAAGGTATTTTGTTTAAATATGGGCGATTTTCTGCAACTGCAAAAAATAGCCTTGTAATTCACAGTATCATTATGATATACAAAGTTACCTTTGCGATTGTTAAACACATAATTATGGTACGGAACCCTTCGTGTGCGAGTCCGACTCGCACTTGGCCGGTTTTTTATTTAAGATCACTATGAAGATTTGTAAAAGAAGATGTAGTGACAAAAATTGTAAAGAGTATGCTTAGATGGTTTGGTCATGTTGAGAGAATGAATGAAAGGCGACTGACAAAAGGTACAAGTCAGATGTAAGTGGAAACGCCGGGAGGGGACGCCCTAGGATGACAAATAATAGTGACCATAATGGTGATGTTCTTCAGAAAGGTCAGGTGCGGAGTACTCGCAACCGGCGTGCGTGTACCTATGACCAGATGAATGAACGTAAACGAGGCAAAAGGAGTATGTAAGGATCGTAGCAGGTGGCGTTCTGTAATTTCTACCTACCCCCATGGGAAGAAGGCGTAAGTTTATGTATGTATATCAGTATGAAACAGACAGTTGTATTCGTTAACTTTGTTTTATAAATTATAGCGATCGATGTTAGTGCTAGTGATCCCTAAATAAATGTAGGTCACCCCATTTTTTGGGTTTCGTAAGTGGCGATTAAAGAATTATGTCAGTTAGATGAACAGCAGCGAATACATCACTTTGCGCAACCTTGGCTTCCCTTGAAATTGTGAAGTTTAAAGAAGCTACGATAAGATCTCTATGTGTTATGTCAGGAATGTTACAGATATAGGATCCGATTTAGCATGGAGTTTCAAGGAGTCCCTGAACCGAAAAAGAAATCCGCAAAAATAGATATCAATAAAATTAATCCTTCTCTTACCTGCAAATTAGTAGCACTAGCCAATGCAAGGATAGTCACATGGTCGAGGATCTCAATAGGGTTGTTGTTGAGGTACAGTCTTGTCAAGTTCGGCGTGTACTGGAACAGATACCGGTCCAGCGAGTGGATGTCATTGTGGCCCAAGTTTAGCGTCTCTAGGGCGATGTTGGAGTATGTTCCGTCAATGTAGCGCCCTTGGAATATCTCACTCCTCAACACTTCGCCTGGAAACATACATTATGTGTATACTTCAGTAATAAAAATGAGACCTATTTCTGTTTTTGTTTCAAGAGAAGTGTTGTCTAATCGCAATGCACTTGTAGTTTTTGCGTCAATAATATAACTTCCTGCTTTGTATTCATTTTGAAGTTGCATACGGCTTATTCCGTCCGCCCACTTTCCTAGTGATTCATAGTTTTCACTGTGCCAGAACGGTGGTTGCATTTTATTCACTATTTATTATGGCAGGTATACTTCATCTCTATAGAATGGATAATAAAGAAAAAAGTAAACTTCGCCCAGCACCCTTGCAAAGTAAAGAAATACATTTTAAGTTGTAAATAATAATGATCCTCATACAATTGCGCAATCTACATAATTTGTTCTGTTGAATGTTATATTACTTTCATCTCGAAGTCAGCCTCTGCATCTGTGGCCTTTGTTTGATTAATTATTGACTAATGAGCAAATTGCGATACATCGTACTTGTGATATTAATAGTTTATCATGCCTCGTAATTGTTTGAGTTTACTTTCTAACGAGCTACCAAATCGACAGAATATTTTCAGAGATCACCTCCGTGTACACACACTTTCTTCATGTTTATGTATTTATGTTGATTAGATAGATGTATTTTGCGTAAAGAGTATTTGCGACTTCTTATTGTACACATGAATGTTGAGATACGAGATAAAATACTTTATCACAGCTATGTTTCCTATACATCTATGGTTTGATAGTGACACTATCAGAAACTTGTTTGTGTCGTCCTCAAGGCGTGTCCTAATTTAAAATTCCATTTGTCAGTTCAATACAAGGAAATCTTAAATTAGAAAATTGTCTCACAAAACTATAATTACGGATCATTGAACCGGGCCTTTGATTGAACTGTAGCTTGCTCGAGGATTAGTTCTGTTGTTCTTGTATCAGTAATGATTTTTTTGCCGTCCATGTTTGCACGTTAGGTAGGTATATTTTCCGTTTAAATTTAGACTTTGTTGTTAATTACTTGTGGATCTGAATGCGATAGGTGTGTAGTATAATCTAGATTCTTAACAATACATGAGAATTTGCTTTATTCTCTTAGTAATCTAGTAGGTATTGCCTCATTTATACCATTAAGATCCAATCTGAGTTAGTCATCACATTATATTATTGTAATACCTTAGTATCTAGAAATTATGTGTAAAAGCAATAAAGATCCTGTTAGGCAGGGGCAGCTGGTAACAATTGGACAAGCAACGTACTAGTTTCCTTTCCTCCTATAGTTTTACCCGAAACAACAGCTTCACAGTTTGCTAAAATCTGATGCTCTTATAGTTCCAGTTGTGTATCATCCGGAACTGACAACTTAATATGCACTTAGAAATACAGAGAACTAAACTCCTCTTTACATGCATGTCTTAGTCAAGGCTATTGTTAGATGGTGTTTACGACATTTTTGTGAATCAAAAGTGTTGCAACGTAGCGTGCTTCGGCGAAACCATATAAATAAATGTACCGCTGACGGTGACTAATATTATGAAAGATATGTTGAGTGAACACTCGTATCTGAGTAGAACGTGAAAGATAATAAATTGTTTACTACATTAGCAAAATTATTGCGCTAACTGTTTCATACATTGTAGATATGCCAGTATGCCAAGCCATTTCAAATAGGTACGAATAGATCAAAAAACGCAAAAAAAATCTAGATGTATTATGTATATCACGCCACGTTTGAAGGTACATTTAGCAGAATTCATTCACCTTTAGAATGGAAAGTTTGAAATCATAGACGTAATGGAAACTTCTGCACTTCACTAATGTTGTTTATGGATTTGTTAGAATTATTTGTTTGAGATTTAGTGTTTATCTGTCTGATTTACTTATTTTTGTATAATAAGATGTGGGGGATCTCAATCTCAGTCTTATACTATTTAAGAGGGCTGTCGCATTTTAAAAGCTTTTATTTTATCACCTCTCTTGCTCACACGGGACCAAATTTTTAAGCTTGTTAAATGAAAAGATTTTTTTTTTTAATGTAATCAATTAGCGAACTAGTAAATAATATTACTTTAATAGGTAATTAGTAAAAACACATTTTTATTGTGTTATCTAATAAACTCAGCTCAAATTTAATAAATGCCACAATATAAATTTGTTTTTACTAATTACCTATTAATTTAATATTATTTACTAGTTCGCTAATTGATTACGTTTTTCAAAAAGCATCTTTTCATTTAACAAACTTAAAAATTTGGTCCCGTGTTAGACCGTGGTGTTGGGTAGAGGTGACAAAATGCAACAGCCCTCTTAGCTTAAAAGGGCTGCTAATGTTTTCCGAAAAAAACGATAACGAATCGCTTCTCAAATTCACTGTGGATATTTATCGTCATGCCGATTGGACTTTATAAGATAAACGTTTAAATACTTAAATAAATTAAATATGTTTGTGCTATTTGTAATAATAAAAAACTAAAACCCGACTACTGAAAAATCACATTCTAAAAAGTATGAAACAAGAAAATATTGGCATCTGAAATTAGAAAAAGACGAAAAATTAAAAATCCGGAGTCATACGTAATCTGTTCGATTTGTGCCCTAACATGACGTGTGACTCCGGATTTTTAATTTGTCTGTCTTTATCTAATTTCAGATGAAAATATTTTCTTGTTTCATACTTTTTAGAGCGTGATTTTTTAGTAGTCGGGTTTTAGTTTTTATACTTACTTTTTATTTAAATTATTTTGGGGTTATAATTTCGTGATAAATTATTAGCAGATCGACTTAAAGAAGAATAATAAATTATTATAGGTATATGTATTTTGGGTAGGTTTGGAGAGAAAATATGTTTCACTCATATCTGAGGCGTGATTTTAGAAATTATTCCCAATTATCGGGTGCATGCAAGCAAAGCCGCGAGCAATAGCTATCAAAATATATATTTTTGAAATGTGCTAATTAAGCCCTTTCATTTGCAACACGGCATCGTTAAACATTTTTTTTTTAGTTCATGACTATGTCCTCTAAAGGGCGCCATATTCAATTGAATGTGACGTCACAAAGCCAGCGGGCGATCAAGACGCTTCTTACAATACCTCATTCATCAAATTATGATAAGTAGTTTAGAAGTTATGTTGGAACAGATGAACATACATATCGAGAGGTGTTCTCTCTCTGAGAAAGAATCTTATTGTTTCGGGACAAAGTTTCTCCCCTGTTGTGAGTCGTGTATTAGTATTATGTAAGTGATAATAAACTATATGAAGAACGAGTCGGTGATATCGTATTATTAAACCTCCGACCCGTCACATACATACCGGTTAAAATCATAACCCTCCTTTTTGCTTCGCCGTAGTCGGGTAAAAATAAGGCCTTATTACAATTATATTTTGAACAAAAGTGAAGCAAGCGGATATGCTAAGCGCTTGTCATCAACAGGATCTATATTCTAATGTCACCTGACTGATTGCAGTAATCATTGTGACTAAGCATTTAAGTTGAACAGTGTATGTAGAACATCACGTCTGTTTTGTGATACATGTTTGCTTTTCTTGTGAACATAAATATCTGAATCTGACCCAGATAAGTATTTTCTGATCAATAATCACGTATTACGTTTCTCGCATCCATACATACGTTGGCGTTGATAGCTTAACGGTTGGGGTGGTCAACTGGTCAATCTTTACGGCCAGTAATTATTTATTTTATTTGCAGAATACCTACAGGTAGTCTGGTACTTAAAAAAAAGTTAGATGTCTTATATGTAGATGTAAGTAAATCATCACGCGAAAATTATAGCTATATGTGTTAATTAAGGCTTTGTGGTTCCGGCCCAGAAAGGTTACCCCTCTCTTCCCGTGGGTGTCGTAAGAGTCGAGGGATTATGTAGGAGGTTGATAATAATTGTTATCCTATATATCCAATGTCTGAGTACAACTTCACATCACATTTCATCTATGGGCTCGAAAACGTATTCTTATAGGTCTAGATGGAACAGTCGACATCAGAGCAGGATGACGACTGACGTGAGACTCGCGACTAGAGTGAGACGAATGTCACGCACGTCAACGGCGCCACCCAAAGATCCAGTTACGTAGTGGTTCTATTGCGCAGCCACTATAACCCGCATTAGACAAGCGTGGTGGGTTAATTGTCTAAACCCCGTCTCAATATGAGCTACACAAATAAAGTCAATCCCCCTAGTGCTCGACGGCTCCTATATACGGTGACTGGTAATTAGTGACCGATACACATACACACGATTGTACTCATGATAACAAACAACTTTTACTATGGGGCCAAACCTGAAATCGCGAAAAAAAAGTCTGCTGTTCCCTACATTTTGACGAGTTAAGCGAACATAAAAAGGGAACAGCAGTTTTTTTTTTCGTGATTTCAGGTTTTGTCCCATAGTAAAAGTTGTTAGTTATCATGAGTACATTCATGTGTTTAAGTGTCAGTCACTAATTACCAGTCACCCTATATAATCCTACATCAGCTCCTATAAGTAAGTCCTCAATAAGTAGTTTTTTATTTTAGCGAGATTGACATTGTTAAATTACGTTGTCCCCTGTTTAGTCAACAAAGGTTGCTATCAATTTGTTTGTTGACCAAAAACGGCACATATCTCACATCTGGCTTGGATATTGTTTGCCTACCTGTGCCTGCGCTACCTGTGTAAAGCCAAGTGATATCAAACTTCATACATACCAGAAATGTAATTGTTGCTCAAATCCAAGTACACCAATTCCTCGATGTTACTGAAAGCATCATCCTCGATGTCAACGATCTCGTTTGACTTGAAGCTGATCGCGACTCTCTTGCCCGGCACCATGGGCAGTGTCGACACGTTCGAAATTGTATTGTTGAAAAACGTTATCAACACATGCCCATCTGGAATGTCCAAAAATACCATTACCCCACCTACTTTCAACTCTCCACTACTACAAACAAAAGTTACTCCAAAATCTAGTAGAAATACTTTGCATATAACACGTTAATAACGGTTTATAGTCCTGTTAACACTTCATCAATATTCATAAAACTAAGTATTATCATAAAACCTAATCCATTCCACCCACGGTAACTTCACTGCATCCATAAACGTACGTACGTAACGTATGCACGACTCTCCGAATTTATTATGAATAATTTATTATCACACTTGATCAGATGTTGATCATCAACCGATAGTTTTTTTGGGAAACGTTGAATGTGAAACTTGATAGAATTGCAGCTATTTGTTTTGTTTGCGTCATACTTTTGCTTGTGATAGTGTACGATGACAAATTATCCCTCTCTACTGTCCCTTCGTGTCGGTGATGTTACCTTTGTCTACGCTGTTTATCCTCTCCGGCCATTTTTCGGGAATCTCATCTATGTTACGGCGCGAACAGTTTAGTGTCAAATTGGAAGAATCTTGTATGGTAATATCACATGGAACGTTTTCCGCGTCGGCCTCTTGTGCGCGGCTCGACGAAACTAGGACGCATAATATCATTAACACCTACAACAAAGAAACACCATTACTTATATAATATTTTAGGTACACAAACAACGATCGTCTCTGTTTTCTATGTCGGTCACTACGGTCACTCACTTTGCATATTGTTGGGAAATACATTTTCATCAAAATTAGAAATGGTACTGGAGAACACCTTCGGATCACAATACGTTTTATCTTATCATTTAGGAGCCGCCTGATATCACGAGTGACATGAACTGAGCGAGCGTCTCATTGGTCGATGTTTGTTTGTGCTATCGCCCTACTAATAAGTATGAAGCGCCGCTTGATGATCAAACATTGTCTTTTATTTTTAGGAAATCCTGAATATAACGGCGGCAAAATTGGAAGAAATTATCAAACCACTGCGCGATAACGAGTACGAGCACGAGTTGAAACACAAATATGCCGAGATCGGCTCTCCAGACTCGACTGAGGAGATGAAGAACTTGGAGAGTCGGCAGGCGGCGGTCACACTACTACAGATAAAAAATTACGACCCAAGTAAATATGCGGTCAAACAGGAAGACGAGCCTCATATAATGTTTAACAGTGTGCAGAGTTTACCGCCCTCGGACAGAGCGAGAGAGGTGATGCACTGCAATACCGTCATCGATATTATAAGCAAGGCTGTGGCGGTCGCTCAACGGGAAAACGAAGAATCTCAGAAGTATCCACCGAACTACGCGAGTGTCATAGACAGGACGCACGCGACAAGCGCAGGCGACAGCTACCCCCACGAGTACGCCGACGAGCAGTACGCCGCGTACGCGGCGCCGCAGCACGCCGACAGCCCGACAGGCAACGAGGACCATGACAACAAGGAGATGGACCTCTCTCTGTACAGTTCCGTCAAGAACGAGCCCAACGAACAGAGCGACCACCAGGATCACACGAACACATACTTCCACGGTGCACTCACACACAAGACGAACTTTGTTGATGAGTACAAACAACACGTTTTCGGACGAACCAAAATGAAAACGACGAAAGAAAATTCATCGGTGTATGAAGATTGTAGTAGGAGCAGTAGTGGGTCGGACCCGGACAGGCTACAGATGGATATATCTCAGATGTCGCAGGTGAGCTCCTGAGTATTAATTTCAGTAGCATGTTTAACAGAGGAAGGTCAACTAGGTATTCTGCCGTCCACAATAGAAAACGAGAGATAACGAACAAGGTTGGTATGACGTCATTCAACCCAGCGACATTGAATGATATTTTTGCAACCTGTGTGACCTCCAAACATTGTACTGATAGCATCAACCTGTTTGTAATTTTATGGGTTCAGTCCCTGGGTACGATCTGATAACATCAAATTTGAACTGTCTCGATGGGCTCAAGCATAAATACTGACCGTGGGGTTATCCAACTGGGTTTGATTCTCAGGTTGGGTAGTGCTATTGCGATTTTTCATCTGGAATTTCTCAGTAGCATCTCGCTGTCTATATTTGCCCGGTGATTGGTAATAAGCTCGCTCCCTATAACATGTGACGTAAACATAACTATGAAACCTCTGCCCTCCCCTTCAGCATACAAGCGTTATGTTATCGTATGTTGTCATGGATAGAACTGTTGGTGTTCATACACCGGTAGGCTTAAAACAACTTCTCATGCTTAATAAACGTTGTGTACATTACAGGACGACCCTGAAGAGACACAGTCAGCACGATCGACCCAGTCTTCGCCGCAGCCGCCCATGGAACATGAACAGGACAAAGAGTCGCTGTGGCAGGCTCTACACAGACAAAACGGTGAGCACACACACAAACATACAGATACATGTAGATAGAGATAACGATGAGCGACAGGTTGCAGGATTTGCGATAGCGTTCTTGTTTAAAGCGTTCTACAAGTGGCCATTCGTTATAAACAATCAAGAAAAATTTTACAAAAAGTGTAATTTCTTTTAAAATTATATCATTTGAAATCACCCAACAATTCTTACATGTCAATTAATTATCAGCCATTTGGGCAAAATACAGGGTGGCTGGGGATGTCTGTCTGTATGCTGTACGCGCAACTACGCGTACGCGTACTTGTTACCATCATTTGTGCTGAATTCATGTTTACATTTTGCGCGTCTATGTCCCAGCAACCCTGTATATCTAGTTAGATTCACGGCATGACTATCGATCACTTTTCTTTATAGTTAAGGATTTTGGTCTTAAATTGCATGTCAATAACTCACCCTGTATATGAATCTTCTCGAGTGTGAGTAAAACATGTGAAATGGTGAACAATGTTTTTCACTTTGGTATTTGACATTGAACTTTGGACACTTTTACTTTAGCTATTCACATTTATAACAATATTATGCAGAATAATTTAAGTAGCATGTGCAGGGAATAAACTATAGAACTGATATCAATTGATGCAATCTTGAACTCTATAACAATAACGAGATAGTTCAATTTCGCCTGTATTGAGCTGTTAGTGAAGAACCTTTCAATAACATGACTTCATCAAACTATGGCACTAATAATAAATTGTATTATGTGGATTATTTTTTTGCCTTTAAACAAACAACTAACATAAGTTCTCCTATAATCCCATATAAGTATACCAACTTTATGTGAATTTTTGAGTGTAGCCTCAAAAAGCACCGGTTTTGGTACGTTACGGAAGGGTTCTGACCTGTAAATAAAGCCTTATCATTCGTACCGTATCAATTTTAAGGCCGCTAATAAAGTCGTGATTTGCAGTTAAAATGCAAGCCATCCATATGCAGATTAATTTAGAAGCTCTTAGCTAAGTAATTACAGCCGTACGGGTCGATCCATCAGGTTAAGCTACGCTTGCCGGGGTTAGTCCGTGGAGCGTGACCATCTTTACATACCGAGACTCCTCCGTGTCTCTAAAGCACGTTAAGCCGTTGGTCCCGGCTGTCATTCGTGGATCTTTGACAGTCGTTACGGGTCGTCAGAAGCCCGAAAGTCTGACAACCAGTCTTACCAAGGGGTATCGTATTACCCAGTTACTGGGTTGTGGAGGTCAGATAGGCAGCCGACCTCAATATAGTTGGGAAAAGGCTAGGCAGATTGTTTGACATACATAAACTCACGCCTTCTTCCCATACTTATCTATATCTAAACTAATAATAAAGCTGAAGAGTTTGTTTTTATGTTTGAAAGCGCTAGTCTCTGGAACTACCAGTCGGATTTGAAAAATTCTTTTTGCATTTAATAGTCCAATTTTTGAGGAAGGCTTTAGGCTATTTAACATCGTGCTAAGATCCTTAGGAGCCGAGCAAAAGAGAAAAGTCAGAAAGAACGGTAAGCAAAAACGAAGTAATGGCGCGGGCGGGCGATGCGATGCGACGGGGTGGGTCGGGGCGACAAGAAATTTCACGCGGGCGGAAGCTAGTGATTTGAATAAAAAGAGTTCTTTTAGAGTTTTTGTTCTCAATGTGGGTACACAAACGTTCAGTGGCGTGCACAGAGATTTCAGACAGGGTATGCACGTCTAAAATAAGAATAAAAACTTTAACAAGCTGAAACTAGTACCTAAGTTTTTTTTTCCCGACCGTTTGTTTTACCCGACCTCACCTACCCTAACCCTAATCTTACACTGACTCTTACCGCACGGCGCCATTGGCTTCGCATGATGTTTGTTTGCGACCACAACGAATATATAAAATATTTTAATCTGAATATCCGATAAAGGTCCAAACATTATTTTTATCTTGATTTGTAAACAAAAAGCAAGGGATAAAATACAATGTGTTTGTGTTATACACAACATGTTTGCCAGTAGGTAATAATTAGGTATCACAAAACTTTTCTATGAAAATAACGAGAGGCATTACCTTTTTTTTTGAGTTAAATAAAACCCGGGTTCACACCTTCCGTTTACAATGACTTTAACTTTTTCCTCAAAATATAACGTCGAAAAGCGGCAGTTTTTAATTAATTTAACACACTTCGGCAGCACAGGTCTCACAGGTATAATTTTCAATTTTTTACAAATGATTAAAATAATTACTTAATAATATACAGTCAATCACTTGCGCCAAGAAAAACAATCAAATCAAAACAATATGGCGAAAAAACAAACAAACATTGCAAGTTGAATAAAAGCGTGTAAAAACTTTACAATTACAAAATAATACGAACTAATCTTGGTCAATCCGACTAAAAAAGTCAACCCTCTGTAATCAACAACTAAGCGGTGCTTTTACGGCTTCTCAATTTGGACGGGTTGCTAAATAAGCTGTGCTTCCAGAACTTAAACACACGCATACATTTTCACGCACACAGTCACACTATTGCTGTGTACTACACGGGTTGCGTTGTATGAAGAATAAGCACGGCGTTGTTCTGCTTATGCTCACCGGGAGCGCTGCCTGCGCGGTTGTCGCCGCTCGCTTCAAGAAATTACTTTAAAATAAAAATAATAGATGGCGCGTAAATCGCGTTATAAACAGTGAGATAGCGAATAAGTTAGATGTATAGTTATTACCATGATTTTTCTTGCGTTAAAGTTATTTATCATTTCGAGGGGCATGTATGTATGGGACTACAGGGTATGCAGAGCTTATTTGCATGTATGGAGTGCGGGTGCCTGCCGTTTTGCCAAAAAGATTTTGGCAAAATTTCATTACCCAAACAAATTTTAGCAACCTTTTTTTATACCATTGCAATATTTCGAATGATTTTAGTACGCATATTTTCATTTGGTCAAATTTTTACTTGGCAAAATATTACTAAGTATAATGTCATTATGGAATTTGGTCTTTAATCAAATGATTTATTACAGCAAACAATATTCAGACAATAAACGTTTGGTGAAATGATTTGTTAAGACAAAAAATATTAAGGCAAAAATAAGATTTTTAGACATTTGACTTGCTGGTTAAATTTGATGTCTTTTGCGTACTTCTTTGTAAGTTTTTGTGCTTGAATTTGTCTGAAACAAGTCAAATTTATGGTTACTTGATATTAGTTTATTTATGGAAGTAGTTAGAGTAGGTTAATTATTTAAAAAAAATGGTTAGGTTAGGTTAGGTTAAAACTGTGACCTCCTACGCACGAGCCGAGCGAGCGAAGCGAGCGGTGCCGCGGCAGCGGCCGGCGAGTGCCAGACACGACTTGCATTAATAGAAAAAAATATATTGTTTTTAGTAGGTTATCCGGAACTCAACAATTTAGATTAGGTTAATTTCTTCTTTAAAAAAAATGGGTAGGTTAGGTTAGGTTAAAACAGTGACCTCCTACGCACGAGCCAAGCGAGCGGTGCCGCGGCAGCGGCCGGCGAGGGCCAGAAACGACTTGCATTAATAGAAAAAAGAGATTGTTTTTAGTAGGTTACCCGGAACTGAATTATTTAGATTAGGTTAATTACTTATTTTAAAAAAATGGTTAGGTTAGGTTAGGTTAAAACTGTGACCTACTGTGCCAGGAACGACTTCATTATATAGAAAAAGAAGAGCACACATTGAGCGCCATTTATGATTTACCTCCTACCCACTTAGTAGTTCACATTTTTGTCATTGAAGTTTGACTGAATAGGAAAGGGTGAATTGAAAACTGACGATACTAAATAAGTATTTGGCTTATTTGATTTTGCATAAAAACTGTTATTCCAAATGAAATATTTGACTAAATAAAAAATGTTAGAAGTACTAGTTGGTAAACAAGTTATAGTTTAAACGTTCATTTGCCAAACATTAGGTTTGCGTTACAACTTTTTGTGAATAGATTTTTTGCTAAGTAATAATTTGGCAAATGAAATTATGCGAAAAATTTTTTGGGAAGTGAAAATTTGTCAAATTCCTTTTGGTCAAACAAGGGAGACCCATGGAGTGCACGTCACTGCAAACGTTAATCCAATATAATTTCCGCCACTCATATGAGTTGCCAAAATTACGTTGCATTCTCGCTCGATGGGTTCCTGTCGGCAAAAATGACGAAATTCCATACAAACTTTCATCCCCTATTGAAACCAATAGGGGGTGAACAGTGAATTTTCAAAAATCCTTCCTTAGTGCTCACTTTTGCTAGACAAGGTGTAAGTTAAATAACGCACAACCTCTTAAGGAGTCATTGTACTCATCACATTATGAACAACTTTTTATATGGGACTAAACCTGAAATCGCAAAAAAAAACAGCTGTTCCCTACATTTATGTTCGCATGACTCTTCATAATTTAGGGAACAGCTGTTTTTTTTTGTCCCAAGTTATTCATACTGTGATGAGTACAATGACCCCTTAAGAGGTTGTGCGGTATTTAAGTTACACCTTGTATAAGGAACTCTTGTGCAAAATTGAATGCTTCTTGACCCAGCGAGCGGTTTAGGCTGTGCATTGCCTGTCAGTGAATGAATGAATTTAACATTTTTATTAAGTAGATGGTTTTGCGCCACATTCACAAAATGACTCGTCGCGTACTGGGGCCGTACTGTGACGTGAATAAAGATCATGGTTCCAGTGTGAGAGAGAGACGGAGCTATAAACGACCTATAGCACCATCCTTATTTCACAACGGAACCATGATGGATCCATGATCTTTTTTCACGTCATAGAACGAACTCTGATCGAACTAAGTCAAACAAAATATTGGTATTGCTCAACTGACCATATATCATTTTTAATGAGAGCGGGTTTAACGACACTATTAAATATACTATAATTTTAATGACAACTTTCTCAAGTATTTCTTATTTATTTTGTACAGGTCGCAGCGGCGAAGCAACACAGTTACTACGGCGTCTGATCAACAGCAAGCAGCTCGGCATGACAGTGTCACCGCTCAGGACGCCCGCCTCCCCGCTCTCTAGCACCATGCAGCAACCGAACAACGGAGCTGTGTCACCGGTCAGTACATAGTACATTAAAAGCGAAACTTTAGCTGAACTAAAGCTACAGTCTGTCGTATGCAACTAATGTAAGTATACTAGGCAATTTTTTTATCACTATCCAAAATTTTCACAGGGTGTTCTACTCATGAAAATGAACAACTTTCACTACCTAGGTGTCGAACTTTTGTACGACACAGCTGATTTTTTTTCGTGTTTTCAGAGTTGGTCCCGTATTGAAAGTTGTTCATATTCATGGGTGAAATCCCGTATTGAAAGTTGTTCATATTCATTTTCACCTTGTGAAAATTTGGGCTGAAAAAAATTGCTGAGATAAATACAAAAACCCTGAAATCATCTCTGAAGCGACCAAGCTCAGTAGTCGTATCTCTAGGTAATTACATCAAACTCAGCATTCGAAACAAAAGCAGAACGATTAAACCGCGCAGAGCCGCAACGCGCCCGTTGTATAAATAGAAGCAGAGCCATGCGACATCTGATGCGTTCTTCGTTTGGTCGGTTTACCTTTTGAGTAAAATCTGCGCAAACCCTCGTTGCTGAGTGATGAGAGCGGCTTATATTTTTGGGTGCGGATATCATGGCGTGGTTCTGGAACTCAACTAAGTAGACGAGTAATGTAAAGAAAGAAAGAAAGAAAAATATTTTATTTGGGACACGCACAGGAAATACATAATACGAAGGAGCATAAATAAAAGTAACAAAATAAACATTAAAAAATAAATAAAATTAAAACTAAAAAAAAAAGACCTGTGCGAGGCCAAAAAGGCTCCTATCTCAGCATAAAGCTGCAATATTAAAAAAATGTCAGATTCACATAATGAACAAATTAGTTTGATTGGTCGATCCCGCGTTACACAACACGAAACAGTAATGTGCCGGTAACTTTCTGTCGCATGAGTATCCCTTCAGATCGGAGAGTATCAAATAAATGCTAAACAGTTACAGGAACATTTGCATTTCAACAAATACTTCCTTTGAAGTTACACTAATCCGACGTTCGCACGGACGTAAAAATATCGCGGCGGGATTTTATCGCGCACTGGATTTTCAACTCTCGGTGTTGAGCCGAGCTTCGAGAATCCAACCTAACAACAACAGAGTGCATCGCATCGCGTCGAAAAAACACACTGTTTGATTTTCAACTCTCAACGGTAAGCAGAGCGTTGAAAATCCAGTGTGCGAAAAAAATCGCCGCGATATTTTTACGTCCGTGCGAACGTCGGCTAATAGGCTACTTGTGTATCAAAGGAGATAACGAAATGAACAATAGATAGCTACTTTTATTTATGTAATTCATTTCTACGAAACGTTGATATGAAAGTATAAATAAGCCTTAGAAAGATAATTATTATCCTGCGCATTTCGTATGAAGAATACTTAGATAAAATGTGATGGATACTCGAAAACACTCGTAAATAAACGATGCCGCGCTGGGCTGATTGATAACCATCACTTTGTATATAAATATATATTTTTACAGGAGCCCATCCGTCTCTCAACAATTCCATTGCTTACTATAGGGTGCAGACTCGGTAGGCTCTTTACATCCATACTCTAAGGGCATATTTTTCCTACCATTATCGCCCCCCTCGGTCTACTCCTTGATATGCAATGGTCTCTGTTGCACCAAGAAGCATGAGGCTACAAATACAAATATTCTTTATTGTGGTACATAGGTAAGCAATAAGTTGTTACATGTTTCCGAAATTGTACACAGCTATGACCCGCCATAATGGCATACAATAATTTTAAAGTGGGTAACATTTTAACAGCACAATCAAAAATATGCAGCACTTTAGAAATAACGAATATTTTTACATGTCAAGGCAACAATTAAAATAAAAACTTTTTTACAAAAAAAATACAACCGACTTCCAAAAACAACTACAAAGTGAAAAATAACTTTAATTTTGGAAGTCGGTGTCTAGTTAAATGTATTTTCGTTTTTTGCCATCGACTTCCGAAATTAAAGTTATTTTTCA
The DNA here is from genome assembly GCA_946251885.1 of Cosmia pyralina. Classification (NCBI taxonomy): domain Eukaryota; kingdom Metazoa; phylum Arthropoda; class Insecta; order Lepidoptera; family Noctuidae; genus Cosmia; species Cosmia pyralina. The sequence goes on along the minus strand of OX276350.1, from coordinate 18,952,108 downwards.
CTTTGTAGTTGTTTTTGGAAGTCGGTTGTATTTTTTTTGTAAAAAAGTTTTTATTTTTCACTTTTTAGTTGTGAAACCTACCCCACACAAATTCTAATACCACTACCTGCAAAACAAAGTACTCGTAGAACATCATCCATATAAAAGCGGGGAAAAGATACATATCATTGAAGCTAACTCAAAAACTACCAAAGCAAAGTTAATAAATTTTATATGGGACCAACTGTGATGTATACCCTCTCGAATAAAACAAAAACAATCCAAATCGGTCCAGCCATCTTCGAGTAATCGGGGAACATACATAAAAAAAAAGGTTCCGACGAATTGATAACCTCCTCCTTTTTGAAGTCGGTTAATAACGAGACATAAATTATAAATTCAGTTAGAATTAAATAATACAAATTAAGAAATATATACATTTTACTTATCAGGGGAACAATTAAAATTAAATAACATCATCGAGATAATCTTTTAAAGTATAGTAACATTTGTCTAACAGCAACTGAAATAATTTCTTTTTATAATTATGCAAATCTAAATCTCTAATTGTCTTTGGCAATTTATTATATATGTCAGGTATTAGATAAAAAACACTTTTGTGGAAAAGAGCAGTTTTGTGGGGTTCACGTGACATTTTGTCTTTATGTCTGGCTCTATTACTAAATTTGAAACGGTGAATATTTAATTTTGCGAAAATGGCACATTCATAAATAAACATACAGGGAAGTGGTAGTATTTTTAGTTTCTTAAAATGTGGAACACAGGAGTCCGTTGAATCAATGTTCACGATTGATCGGATACACCGCTTTTGCGCCTTAAAAGCTAGGTTTTTGTTGGTTGAATTGCCCCAAAACATAAGACCGTACCTTAAAATGGAAGAGACATAACCATGATACGCACTAAGAACAGCAGATTTATCTGCTATTTTACTTAATTTATAAAGGGCATATGACTGTTGATTTAAGCGTTTAAAGACATAACCTATGTGATTTTTCCAGTTAAGTCTTCTGTCAATATGTAGCCCCAAAAACTTAATTTCATCTATTTCTTCAATATTTGTATCTTTGAATGTTATATTTAAATTTGGCGATGCTAGAAAATTTTGTCTAAATTTCATAATTTTTGTTTTTGACAGATTTATGTTTAAATTATTAGATGATAGCCATTCAGTTGCATTAGTTAAAAACATATCAATCTCCATATTAATGCTAGAATGCAAATTGTCACCACCAAACAGAACTGTGCTGTCGTCAGCAAAAAGCGTCATTTGATGGTGCGTTATGGATGGTAAATCATTAATATATACAATAAAGAGTAGTGGGCCCAATACGCTACCTTGTGGTACCCCAAAACGGACATTAGTGAACTGAGATTCGTAAACTTTTTCTTTCGATATTGGGCATACTCTATTTATTTGAGTAGCTTGGTGTCTATCGCTTAAATAGGATTTTATTAGATTATTAACATTACCCCTAACACCATAGTCATTTAATTTTTGGAGCAAAATGTCATGACGAACGTGGTCAAAAGCTTTTGACATACAGGGGCTAGTGTGAATCTTTGGGTTCATTTGAGTAATCGAGTCTAATCAAACCACGCTGGGTTCGGTACATTTCATTCATTCATTCATTCACGATTTTACGTATAATACGGTATTTATTTACTCGCTTTTTCTTCGTTCCTCGTTTTTTTTTTATATGCTCTCCTTTGATTCTTACTTTTTATCTTAAGTATCAACACCCGCATTGACTTGCCTTTCCTAAACCTTTTTTATTATTCATCCTCGTTTTTTATGACCAAATCGAGAATTTAATAATCAATCAAACAATTTTAAACAGAAAGTCCTAATTTATGGTTTACCTTCACTATACTTAATGGTTTAGTTAGCTGATGTGTAAGCGTGGCAATTTATAAAATACTAGCTTCTGGCCGTGACTTCGTCCGCGTGAAATTTCTTGTTTCCCGGACCCACCGCGGCGCTTCAAATCGCCCGCCCGTGCTATTACTTCGTTTACCGCTTATTTTCTATTTGCTCGGCTGCTAAGGGTCCTAGTGTGATGTTAAATAGCCTATAACCTTCCTCAAGAATTGGGCTATCAAATGCAAAAAGATTTTTTCAAAGCCGACTGGTACTTCCAGAGGTTACCCCCTACATACAAACTTACAAACAAATTTTACCACGGGTATAAGTAGATAGTTTGTTAATATGTATTCGCTATGGACCTGGCCGGAGGCTTTAAGTTCGCTTAAAGCACCCACAGGAAATGTTCGGTTAAGCAGTCTCGACCTCCAATGGTCAACTGCGAGATGTAAAAAAAAAAGGTTTCGCTATGACCACTTACCACCTTTTACTTTCAACAGTTTATGGCTGAAGACTTACAATAAAACTCTATTGTGCTAAACGAATAAGGAAATATGCTCGCATACGTGTTCCGCATTTGAGTGTAATTTTATTATCACTAGTCATGCACGGAGCGTAATGAAACAATATCTATTTCGTATCAGTGCTGTCTTCGAATTTGTATCGTGATTAGAAATATAATACGCACGATTCTATAGATGGCAAAGATCATAAATGCCAATTGCCCCTATAATCGATGACCAATACAACGAATTAGTCAAAATCGCCACACTTGACAGGTGGATTAGTGATTTTAGAAATGTATTTTTATTTTAAGCTATGTTACTTCAAAGTTTTTTTGTACATATTATTAAGTGGAAATCATTTGCTTTCCTTTTACCTAAGAATTGTATTTAGAAATTGTTTGTTTCACAAAAATAAAAAACTATCAATAGCAGTACAAAAAAGATTGGTAATGTAAAGTTCACTTCAATATTTGCGTTGTCTTATCTGTCCTAGCGCTTTCTTGGCCTTTTGCCAAGGGCCGCTGCGCTTGAAGAAGCTATCTGCTCATGCGCAATCGCATGTTATCTACAACCATATGATCCGCTTCGTCGTCCACTCTATGACTAATTTCTAGTTTTAGACAAAACGACTGTTGTGTTTAATCTGACGTACGCAACCCTTGGGACGTTTCGCAATTAGCATTCTTATTAAACATTCATTGTTTAGTAGATACACGCGTAGATTGACGGAACACTGGGGAAACACCCGTAGGGTAACTAATGTAGTCATTGCCGCTTATTATTAGAGAGGTCTGACAGACTTTCTAATCCTACTTCCTTACTAATAGTACTTTATCCTGGTAGTCCTTTCCCGTGGGATAATTGCTGACATCCACGCGAGCTAAGCCGCTGGCAAGAGCTAGTAAGCGATATTATCCTTCAGACCGACAGAACTTTAGATACTCTTAGCCGTACAAGCATAAGCTATAAACACTGAATAAAAACCGCCAAAAATTGAGCTCGTTCAGGCGACAAAAAACACCTGAATAATGCAGCTGTACACTGCAAAGAGTAGGTACGATACAGATTTCAAATTTAATGATTATATCTGTATTATTTAATTACTCTTGATAACTGATAACCACATTGTATGAACAATGTATTTGTTTGTGATAATACCCAACTAACAAATTAATGTTTTATAATAGTCAAGATAACGTTTTACATTTTCATTTACGTTTTTAAGATTGGTCCCAAAAACGTACATATAAACGTCTAAAAAACGCGAAAAGGGCCCAAATTATACGACATTAATATCGTTTAGTAGGTATATAGAAGTCAGCCAATGACCGTTGAACGTTACATAAAAGTTAAATAAAAGTACAAAGACCGACTTTTTGGTCCAATACTTGTTGTGATGAGACCCTTATGTGACCGCGTATGTCACATTGCAGTTGTAATGACGTTGTACAGTGTCAAACAATACGAATCAACGACAACCGTTTTGATTCGCGTGTTTAATATTGTGCGTGTATGAAAGAATAAGAGAAAAAGTAAATGAAGTTAATTTCCATGATTTCAAAATACTATTATTGTATCTACATTATTTATGTTAGTGTGATATAATACTAATTGTGATAGGTATTTCTTCAGGGAACTTTAGTTTTATGACAATGTATATATGTGTTGTTGTCAAGTTTTTAATGCCCTCCTCTATTTCTTTGTAATTCAAGGGTTTTAGTTAATTATTCAAGATATGTTTTCATAATAAAGCTCCAACCATCTTGTCTAAGTTATATGGCGACCTCTATAATACACTAATATAACAAAAAGGTCGCATATACTTTTCCTTGAGACCATGACGCCGCGGCCATTTTCAGCTGACTTTAGATTTCTCTCATCATTACTTACTTTTTAATTTGAATGACAAAATAAAATAGTAATGGTTTAATTAAAGTGTGGGTTTGACCTATAGATGATTTAAAAGTCTACTTAAAGTTATGTACTACCGTTGAAATTCAACATTTTAGTCTCATACAAGTCTTAATTAGTCTTCCATATGACTAAAACAGTTTTGTAATATATAAAGGTCCTGCACAAACTTTTAAGCGGTGTTTTAGTTATATAAAAGTTAAACGGCTGACACCATTATATGACGTCGTATAAGTTAGTCTTGAAAACGTTTACTCAACATATGCACTGACACCATTGTACGACGTCGTATAAGTTAGTCCTGAAAACGTTTACTGAACATATACACTGCTTCCATTATACGACGTCGTATAAGTTAGTCCTGAAAACGTTTACTCAACTTTATAATAAGACATTAAAGTCAGGTGACTGAAACATCGTAAGATGAACGTCTATTTAACGTAATAGTTAACTAAATACCGATATATAACCGTTTTATAACATGAAGTCATATAAGACTGGAATTATACGACGTTTTTGCTAGTTGGGTAGATTACCTTATACTAACTACGATGTGATGCGGTAATAAAATATTATTAATGAGTCAATCAAATAATGAGCTATAAAAATTTTATAGAAGCAATCAGTACACAACAATATACTATTGTTATTTTAAATAGGTGATGCGAATGTAGGTAAATGTTCTAAAATACAGTCCTTGGCATAGAAAAAGTTGCCTTATTTTCTAGTGCGTCATGCATAATAGGGCTTACAATATTATGTGAAGTAAGTATTGTGTACTCTGCGGTTTAAAGGTTTGTCAATTAGTACGAGAACCAAAATTTTTGCCTTATCGTTTTCCGACCAGAACCGCATAAAATAGATAGATTTAGTTTCTTAATCCAAAAATACTAAAATCAGAAATTTTTCGCGTCATGTCTGACCTAACCGCATTTCCAAGTATGACAAAAAGTTACCGAACTATTTCATAGCAATCGCCGGCAGTCATCCAAAAGATTTTAAAAAAAAATTGAACGAGATTGCTATGAGACACGTCGGTTAAATATCAAAAATATTAAAGGCTAGACGTGACGCTCTAAATGTATGAAAATGGGAGATAGTCGCTTCACCTAGTCTGAAGGCGAATTTTCTTAATAAAATGACGAAACCTATGTACATTTTTAATATCATGCATAGTTATTTTGCCTATTTTTTTGACATACCAGAAATGGGTCCCATAAAACTGCGACGTTTCTGACCGGTACTGCCCACCCAATCGGATTCAGAATCATCTAACTAAACTAACGATTTTATAAGTTTTGGCCGTAAAACGATGCGACATGATTTTGGTCGTGGGGCTCTCGTACTAAATGGAAGAGTTGTATCTTTACTATAAAGCTGGGTAAGTTCGAGCATCACGCAAAAAGCTTCGAGTCTGGCACAAACGGCCTTATCATATGTTTAATATGTGGTCATTTAAAAAAATATGTCGTGTGTAATATTACCATTAGTACAGAAACTTGACTTTGAAACACAATGTTAGGATAAGTAAACTATGAGAAACAATAATAATGTTACTAACCTTCATGTTATCCTCTTGTGGTTGGGCAGAATTCCAACGACCTACTGCACAAATTCCAGCAGTTTAGTGCTCTATGTCAAGATCACAAATGTGTTTTAATTATTATTATAATAATAATATTAACTGCCTCTGATGGACATGAGTGTCGTTCTTATCATTGTAAACAGTCATTAATATAACTAGTTTTTAAGGTTTTTTTAGGTGATTGTTTGGTATAGTTTAAATGCCAAAACTCAGTTCCTGTAAAACCAGTTCCTCAATAGTAAAATCAATCAATGGCGCTTATAATGTGACAACTTATCCTTCTTTAGTTATTTTAGTTTATACACTAGGAATTTTAAGGCCTGATTCAAAATCAAAACAAAAAAACAATTGACGTTTATAACTACGTTTGCTTAACACCATAGATATTTGAAAATAGTTTGTTTAAGTTAAAAGTAGTTCCATCTGCGAACTGGAATAGTATACGAAAAAGAAACATTAAACCTTTTTACAAATGGTCAAACTCATCCAAAATCGAATCACACATAAAGACTTCAGAACTTTACTAATTTAAATACAACTTATGTGTTGGAGTGTTCACTTCCATACTGAGAATATTCTACGCTTAATAATATAAGTTAACAGCAGGGCCACATGACAGCATGAATTAACTTCTTTAATGTTATGTTAATGTTCATTTTCAATGCATTTTCCTTGTCTCGTTAAAGATATGTGCTTATTGTTATCACTGCTAACATACCCATGTAATATCGATGCTAGATCTTTGAAACAGATAAAACGTTCGGTTGTGAGAAATGCACTTATCTATCATGTGTTTGGCTAGAACAATGTTCCTATTCCATGATGTATTGTTGTCTTTGTCATAATTTGTTCATTTTTAGAGAGTAGGTACATAAAAGTCTGTACTCTCATTTACACGAATTGCAACAAATAATATGCAGGGTTATTTTTAATACCCAGACATGTGACATAAGCTATTATATCACACGTCATCGAACGTCCAATGTCCAATGGCAGACGTTTATTTATTTCACACACATCTTAAACTCCGTGATTACTCTTCAAGATTCTGAAGCCCTTAAATCACTGATTATGATCGGGATCAACGGTTGAACATACATGCACTCCTTAGTCCTCTGTCATATCTACATTACAAGCCCTCAGAAAAAAGTAAAAATCTTAGCGTAAGTACATATAAAGTCACGCCTTTTTCCCATGAGGGTAGGCAGACACTTTAGTACGGCATTGATGAAAAGACAAAAATATTAACAATCAAATGAAAACTGACAATATCATAGTTACAAAGATTACGGCCATTCAACATTGACAAAATTATGTTATTTTCAACAGAATGGTGAATGGCACAGTTCGGGCCGAGGTTCAAGCGTGGCGGGCACGGCGCGAAGAAAACAAAGTTTCCCTGCACGAGCACAGCCCCTCATGGCCGTAGACCCGCCCGCCATCGCCACCAACACGCAATGGCCACAAACACCGTCTGAGAATGTAAGTTATTTATTATCAGTAACAGATGGACATCATAAATTCATAACACAATGGCTATTCCATTTTTTTTTCTGAATTTCCTTTTCTTAGGTTTCAGATTAAACAGGTTCACAAGTTTTTGCTAGAAAGATAGAAATTGACCCATCACACGTAGCATGACCACTTCTATGTCTTTTCTATGAAGAATATCTTTCATTCCAAAGTGACATGTCTGTTCTCTTCACAAAATGACAGATCGTAGAAATATTTCTACAATCTGTCATCATTTTGTCTTTCATTTGTGCCGTTTCTAATATAGTCATACTACGCGTGCAAGCTGGCAAGAGATATAAGTAAAGGCTCCAGATAATTTGTACGTTGTTGTCATCACTTGTGGAATAAATCGGATATACCGACCAGTACTCAGTATATCAGATTTATTCTATAAATGCAAGAACATCAGTTAGAGCGACGAGCAATGAGTCGGGGATGTGCATTACGGATTAGTTTAATCTAAGGTTTAAACCTTATTAATCTTACTACTATTATAAATGCGAAAGTTTGGATGGATGTTTCTTACTTAAGCACGCCAGAACTGCTGAACGGATCTGGATGAAATTTGGCACAGATATATATTATATTCTGGAATAGTGCATAGGCTACTTTTTATCCCGGAAAAACGTACGGTTCGACGCGGGCAAAGCCGCTGGCAAAAGCTAGTCTAAATTGGTACTCATATTTTATCCACTTTAGTCATCTTGATACATAACTTCATATGGCTCACTAACGAACCCTAATAATTATCATTCCTGTATGCAGCAGGAACCACTAGAAGCATCATCAACACCAGGCGGCGCGGGTTCCGCTCGCTCGGGGCCTCGCGTCGAGCTATCTTGCAGTAACTGCGGCACGCACACCACCACAATATGGCGGCGCGACGCGCGCGGCGAGATGGTTTGCAACGCGTGCGGACTGTACTTCAAGCTGCACGGAGTACCGCGACCTACGGCCATGCGACGCGACACTATACACACGCGTCGTCGCAGACCGAGACATGATGGCAAGCACACTAAGAGCAGTGAGTAGACAATAATCCATACAAATCCTCGTTTCCAATTGACAAATATCAACTTTATGCAAGTGTAAATTCAGTAGATTACAGAATGACTAGTAATTGTGTTAGTAATGAGGGAGAGGAAGGCAAAAGCAAAGATGGATGGATTGTGTGAGGAATGATATGAAAGAGAAGGGAGTGATTGATAGCGTGACGGTTGACAGGGGAGAATGGAAGAAGAAAACGTATTGCGCCGACCCCAAGTAACATGGGATAAGGGCAGGAAGATTATGATGACAGAATGACTAGTAGTTAGAACAGTTTTCTGCACATATAATATTTTTATATTTTTCCGACTAATCTTCAATTAATTCTCCGGTATACAAAGTGTCGTTTCGCATCCGCGTCAAAAAGGATGTGGTATAGACAATCAAACCGAACAACTTTTTCCATAGCACCAACATCGTAATCGCGAAAAAATAATCAGCCGTCCCATATACAGGGTTAGTTTTTAATGACCAGCCAAATTTTCACAGGGCGTTCTACCCGTGAATATGAACAACTTTTACTATGGCACCAACTTTGAAATCACGAAAAAAAAATCAGCTGTTTCATACAAAAGTTCAATACCTACTCGACCAAAATGTATGAAACAGCTGATTTTTTTTTCATGATTTCAAAGTTGGTCCCATAGTGAAAGTTGTTCATAATCATGGGTAGAACACCCTGTGAAAATTTGGCTGGTCATTGAAAACTAACCCTATATTTGCGTCAAGGTAGGTATTGAAGTTTTCTATGGGACAATTGAAATTTTTTTCGCGATTACGATGTTGGTCCCATGGAGAAAGTTGTTCGGTTTGATGTTCTGTATCACACCGTGAAATTTGTCGAGGATGTAAAACGACACGTTGTAGAAGTACAAACAGGATGTACACAGACCCATCACGTAGCCGTTATCTGTGCATTCTGAACCGCAAATATTATCTGTACTCAAACTAAGTAACGCTGAGCAGCGTCGCTCTCGCTAGGCTCGCGGTTTACGGCAGCGTGCAATGTAACGCACGCAGAACATTATGCTTATGAGTGCATGCAATGGTACAGGAGTGGTGGGGTATTTAAAGTTAAGTTATTGTACGGCAGTGCTATTCTGTAAAAATCTCACCTGAAAACTTAGGTGAAGTGAGCGTGGAGTGAGCTGTCAATAGTGTCAATCCAATCTAGCATTAGGTAGAATGACAACTCACTTCACTTAGGTTTTCACGGTGAGATTTGTACAGAATAGCACTGCTGTACCGTACGTAATCCGATCCAGCCTTTCCCCTGCTGTCCTCCCCCCAGCGACGCCCTAAGCCGAGGCCCGTACCCCACAGAGGGTGCCCTTAGCGAGTAATAGCTTAGTTTATAAGTTTTTATGCCCTGGCTGGAGGTCTTAATTTATTGAGGCACCCACTGGAAAGTCCGGTAAAGCAGCCGCATGCCAAAACCGAACCGTACATTACTTTGCCAACCTAGGTACGCGCCGTGCATTCTGCGCATTTTTACCTATTTCAATAAATCGGTGTTAAACGAACATTCAAGGCGGTCAGTTTTATTTCATTTTTCCAATAGAATCGCCCTGTTATCATATAAGGTATGGTCCAGTACAAAAAAAAATATCACAATGACAGGGAGTATAAGTTGTCTTTCGGCTTCGTTGACCCTTCGCCGGAACGTGGATCCACGCGAGACACAATAGCTTTTTAATTGTGTCTGTAATTACGGCATTCGTCTCGTTAAACGTCTTTTTAGTACCCGTTATATTCTAAATTGAGACGTGATTTTCAAATACTTATTTTTTATCGTGCTCACGTGCTCGGTCTGTTCAGTTTTCAGTAGTAAAGCACCATTATGATTGCAGAATCTCGGCGCGCCGGCAGCGGCGGCGGGACGGGCGGTGACGCGTGCTCTGCGGGCTCGGGCGCGGGCAGCGGCGGCGAGGGCACGGAGGAGGCCGTGCTGGCCGCGCTGCGGAGACAGCTGCAACCGCATCTGCTCGCAGCGCTGCACGCGCACAACACGCGAGCTGTACGTCCGCATCGCGAACAGGTACGTCATATTATTGTAACTACTAAAATCTATTCATTCTTAGATCTCTGACAGTCGTTAAGTGTAGTCAAAAGCAAAAAAAAACGGTCTAGAGCGAGTCGGACTCGCGCACCGATAGTTCCGTACCATTTATATGTAATTTTTGTTGATGACTTCTGAAAAACTGTGCTATTTAGAGTCATCGTTTCATTTTTCCTGTAATCTGTACATAAACTTCTATCACATAGAATAATTTCAGATTTTTCTCTATGCAAACTTCGGAGATAAGGGGGGAACGGTATTTTTTTAACATTTTACATCAAAAGTCGAAAACTATGCTGCCTAAAAAAAGAAAAAATGTTTGAGAATGTGCAAACAGCGCTCTTTCATATGATACCCCACATGCCCTAGTAGCTACTACGATTTTTTAAGACCCCCTTTCAGTCCCTGTTGCAAATAAAAACATATATTTTTATTTCTTTCTTATTTGCAAAATAGTTGGGCAAACGTCATCTAAAACTGTTCCAAATTTCAAGTTTATAGCATTAGACAGACAGGCTGAGTCACACCATAAGGGTTCCTTTTTACCATTTGTGTTTGGAACCCTAAAAACGACAACTAGTCTTACCAAGGGGTATCGTGTTACCCAGTAACTGGGTTATGGAGGTCAGACAGGCAGTCGCTCCATGTAAAATACTGGTATTTAACGGCATCCGGTGAGCCTGGAAGCCGACTCCAACGTAGTTGGGAAAAGGCTAGGCAGATTGATTGATACTAAAAATCTATTTAAATACTTGTTTCCAATTTATGTTATTTCTACTAACCCCATCTGTGGAACCGACCCGAGCGGCGCGCGTAATAAGGGAATATCAACTTTATGGTAGTGCAAATTAAGTTGATTTCAGAATAACTAGTACTATTTAAAAAGTCATAAAAATATTTGAAGTTTGTAGCGCAAACTGAACTTTAATGTGTAGGTATTAAAGTTGTTTTTGCAAAAAAGACATACGATAACTGCTGTAATTGGCCACGTTTTAGTAACAGTTACCCTACTTGTTTACATGTTTGAAAACTAAATTGCGAACGCAGTTAACATGTGTAAAAGTACCCACCTGAAAATCATGCAGTATCGTGACCAGTGGAAAGAATGAAGAAAGACATATTCCCAGCACTTTTCCTACCAATGGGAACAGTGTAATAGGAAACTTTTCATTGGCCACGATTAAGCTATACTTTTATGTTTGTTATACTAAGGGCTGATTGTTCAATAGGTTGATAACTTTTACCTGAAGAATAAATGTGACAGTTTGACATATTTTCCATACAAAAGCTGTCAAACCGCCATATTTATTCCTCTGATAAAAATTATCTGACTATTGAACAATCAGCCCTAAGGGATGCCCGAATAGCCACTACTCACCGAATAAATTCAAAAATGGAACAGAATTTGTATGAAAATATCTGTCAAGTAAGTTACTAGGAACTTAATCGTAGATGGTGAAACAGTCCGTAAGGGTCTATTTCACGATGTCCGAGTAGCGACTACTTACCGGCCTGTTTCACCATCTACGATGAAGTTTCTATTAACTTACTTGGCAGATGATTTCATACGAACTCTGTTCCATTTTTGAATCGGTAATTCCGACATCGTGAAATAGGCCCATATGCTGAATTACTGACCCCAAGGAGCTCTGCACATAGTCACATACAGCTACGTTTAAGAGGGCTGTCGCGTTTTGTCACCTCTCCCGCTCATACGGAACCAAATTTTTAAGATGTGTTAAATGAAAAGATGCTTTTTTGAAAAATGTTATCAATTAGCGGACTAGTAAATAATCTTAATTTAATAGTTAATTATTAAAAAACACATTTTTGTTGTGGCATTTATGTAACTCATCTCAAAACAGATCATAGTACTTTTTGAGCTCAGTTTATTATGTAACACAATAGAAATGTGTTTTTAATAATTACGATTTAAATTAAGATTATTTACTAGTCCGCTAACTGATTACATTTTTCAAAAAAGCATCTTTTAATTTAACAATCTTAAAAATTTGGTTCCGTGTGGGCGAGAGAGGTGATAAATAAAATGCCACAGCCCTCTTAAAAGCTGTAAACTCGTTACAACAATAGATGCTGCAAATAAAAGATATTATAGGTTTCGTGTTACTCCTGCAATTTTCTTGTAGCAAAGGATCTCCAAATCTAGCCCCGAAGGATTATTGTTGACAAACATTATATTGAAATGGCATCCTTCAAATTACTGGATCTCTTCTTGTCTCTGGAGTCCCTTCTTATTTCGACACTGACAATAATAATGAGAATAGGTCACGCGACGGTCCACTAAATAGCCCTTACTATCGCAGGTCGGCCTGAACGCTCCCGAGTACGATGACGCGCCGCTGAACCTAGTAGCCAGCCACGTAGCCGCCGCCGAAGAATCGCACTGACTGCCTCTGTGATAGCCACGCAACTCTCGCCACGACCCACGACGCAGGCACCGCGTATGACACCCAAACCCATTACATTGTTTCCATACAGAGCATTGCGTGTATCCTGTATCTATATCTTCTCTTCCAACCTAGATATACAGAGTGTTACCGCGAATGTTTCACAAAACTAGAACAATTACAACACTTTTGAAAAACACTCGCCGCAACACTCAGTTGAAAAGCAATATAAAATTTATAGAGTTAAGTATACATGCAATAAAATTCTTGGTATTATACTATATTACTAAATATCTATTTAGTAATAGTTCAGGCCAGTGTTTGATGACAATAGAGGGAAATATATATTTAAAATTGTTCATTCCTTTCGTCCGGTCGTCATAGTATAATGAAATGTGAATTATTTTTATAGGAGATCATACATTTTTCATAAACGATTCTCACTTAGCGCTTTATTGATGGGTTTGGCTTTCCAAATATACAAATGACCGGTTGAATTTCGGAATGACAGTGCGACTAGGGGTTTTAAAGTTTGGCAAAAGATTTTCGACGACGTTATAGGTTTTGGCATATTTTTCCTATACTCCATTTGCTATAAGATTAGACATTTAAACAAACCTTTTTTACAGTCCGTTCAACCGATTTTGACTTCTATTGCGTTAGTGGCATGACAAATGGCAGCTGCAGTAAACAGTTGGTATTGTAACCACTTTTTTGCCTTTAATGCCATCCTTAAGCCTAGGGAATAGAAGTCAAAATCGGTTGAACGGACTGTAAAAAAAGGTTTGTTTAAATGTCAAATCTTATTGCAAATGGAGTATAGAAACTAAAAAAATCTGTCTAGTTTAAATTATGCCTAACTTTTGTAGTCGACAGTTTTATGTCCGATATTCAAAGCGGATCGTCTACAGGGTGTATCAGAAAGGTCTGGTCATATTTAAGGGTGTGGTACAGACAGACCATCAAACTGAACAACTTTCTCCATGGGACCAACATCGTAATCGAAAAAAAAATATCAGCCGTCCCATACATTTGGGTCGAGTAGTATTGAAGCTTTTTGCGGGACAGCTAATATTTTTCTCGATTACGATTTGGGTCCCATAGAGAAAGTTGTTCAGTTTGATGGTCTGTACCACACCTTTCTGATACCCCCCTGTATAAAGACGATTTACAATATACAAAAACCAGGGCATTACGCATTATAACTTCGTTATTTGGTCGCGGGAAACAATATACATTCATTGTATTAGTGCCTATTTAATGTATAGGAAAGAAAATGGTACCACAGTGAATGTTATGTGAAAGGATACTTTCCGTGTGTACATATTTTCTTACCATGTGATATGTATGATTGTTGGTCATGCATGTGAAAGCATCGTGCAATTTGTGATATGGTAGCTCGAAATAATCCAAACATGAGATTACTTCTTGCAGCCGTATGAAAACTATTCGGGTTTGTTCGTTTAAACTTCGCACAGGCGCCGATTTCGATCTGTAATTATAAATCTCAAAAAGATAATGACACTATGATATCGGGTTTAATTATAGTAAGCCTTGCCTTAGAATGCTCTCTTTGATATTATTGAAATTATATTTACGGTTACCTATTGCAGGACGCAAGTATTCTTTTAGTTATAGGTCATATTGTAAATTTTATTGTTTACGTAGTAGTTATAATCCTTAAATTCAGTAAATTATAAGTGTCTAATTTATTTCCCATTTCGGTCAGTATTTACAATGTAAGTATTTTTTTTTATTTCTGTCGAGTATTTTTCTTAGTTAAGGTAACGAAATGAGAAGAAGCAATAATGACAAGCAAATGTGTTTCTGGAAATATTGGAAGTCCAGAAATCATGAATACCGTAGGGTTGGTGAATTAAATTATAAGTAATACCAAGTTACTTTTGGAAATATAAGAAATAAATATTTGGTTTACCATGCTTTTATGCATTATCTTCAATTAGAAAATTTTTAATTTTAAAAAACTTTCGAATACAACTTTTTCACAAATCTGTGAAAAACAATTTACATTATCTCATTAACATTATATTTATATGATGTTGCCTTTATACATTACTAATAAAACCTGTAACTTTGGCATTATTAAAATAGATATATTTACATCATAGGTAAAAGATTTATTTTAAGAATTAATTTTTCAATCCATTTATTATTTTGGGCATTTTTGGTTGTTAAGCGTTAGAACAAACCATTTAACAGAAACGTTGTGGCATTATATTGAGTTAAATTCTACCGGATTCACCTCATGATGGTCAGTGTTATGTGTATATTTATAGCAGAAAGCATTTACGTTATCTGTACCTTGAACTGGGCTGTTTTGTTATTGCTTCCATTCGACTTATTTAGCTGTGAACTCTGTCACCGTCCTTTACTTGACATCTCTACTTAATTTAGTGTTAGTTCGTTTAATTATCGAAACCCCACGGGCCAGTAAAATACAGCAGTCTATGAGACATTGTGATAATACTTAGCTAGACAAACTCAGCTGTAACGAAGCTGAGACATCTGAGCGTGTGATTCTGTTGCAGCTAACCTTCAACGTTACGTCAAGCTTATCGTATTTAAAAAGCTTTAAAAATTGAGATTATTTATTCATTCTTATTGGGATCACTGTATAGTTGTCGGTGTAGTGTGTACCGTTTAGTATTGCTTACGTTTAGTTCGGAGGAGCAGTCTACCTTGACAATAATGTTTCATTCGCTTTTATGATGAAACTGTAATGTACGTACATTCTAAAACTGTTTCGCTCTCTAATTAACTTTAGCTCTCTTTATGATGATATTAAATTGAAACTCAAAAGATTTATCCATGATAATTTTTGAACTTGATATAGTAACTAGGGCGTGTTTATTTTTCTAAGTGTATCTTTGATCGAATTTTATCTCGAAATATTTTTTAATTAAATTGGAGCCAGAAATAATAATGGTGAAGATTCAATAGTTTGATAATTTTTTCGAATTTGATTGTAATTGTGAGTGTACCATTTTGATTCGTCCTTACATAGGAAAATACGCACGAATCCTATCGACGCTTCAGTGATTGTTGCTTCAATGCAATCCAGATGTTTATGGAATACGTCGCAGTTCAGAGGATTCGTGTTATAGTAATTAGCGTACGCAGGAATATTGAAGTAATCCGCGTACTTGGATCGTTATGACAATTTTAAATCTCCACTAATATTACTGATTGCAGTAGTAACACAGTATTATTTTATTGAACTCTACTCTGTACATTTGTCTTAGGTTTATTATTTTTGTATTTTTTATAGGTTTTGTCTAGATTGACTTCCGAATTTAAATTCTTAATTGTAGTTGTCGGTGGTAGTGGAATGTTTGGTTAGATATTCTCACTGGAACATCGTCGTCTCCTTGCTGCAAAACAAACTCGTTTCGTATTTCTCTGTGTCTCACTCGATACATACAGCAGAATACAGCTATGATAGATCTTCCAATTTGGTTATTTATTATGTTAGGTTAATGTATGGATATATTGGTATTAAGAGTTGATGAACAATGTATAACGTCATTTAGTTACTAACAAACCGGTTGTGTTGTGTGTGCTTCGCTCTAACAAGCATGTGTTTGTGATTTTGTTTTTATTATCACGTCTGACAGAGATGCAGACAGTACCAATACTGTTGTGTATTATTATAATTTATGCTGGAATATGGGCTTCGTATTCATATCCTAGGAATTCCATTCGACATTGTATGTAACATCATTTTTCGAAGATTAAAGACTGACAAGAACTCTCATATTGTCTTCTGTTTTTGTATTCTCTTTCACTTACTATTTCACTCGAGTTATTCGAAAAATGATAAAGCAAAAGTATTTTTATTCATTGTGATATATTTTGTTGGAGAATATAGATGTGTGTAACCGAAGAGCAATAACATAGTGATAAGTGGTGATGAACATTGTATGTTAAACTGAACAGTAAATTCTGAATAATGTAGAATGAATATTGTCAATTATATAAACAGTGGAATCCGTTTATTATGACTCCGCCTATATTGACCAACCGCTTAGTATGAAGTAACTGCAGTGCGAAGTTTGCTTTCATATAAAATTATTTGTAACAAAGTTCGGATATAATGACTTCGCTTATAGTGACATGTCGGTTATTATGACCTATTTTTAGAAATTATGTCCGGTTATAGTGACAAAGTGAACAAAATAGACAAAAATTATTGATTTCTTATGTAAAAAATGAAAAAGTAATTATGTAATGTACATACATATTTTATTTTATGTTTGTTGTGTCAGTTCATGTTTATTTGTTTATTAATAGATATCTATATCTTTCTAAGAGGAGCTCGTGGCTAAGTAATAACAGCCGCACGAGTCGATCCATCAGGTTAAGCTATGCTTGCCGGGGTTGGTCCGTGGATGGGTGACCATCTTTACACAGGTACCGAGACTCCTCCGTGCCTCGGAAAGCACGTTAAGCCGTTGGTCCCGGCTATCATTCGTGGATCTTCGACAGTCGTTATGGGTCATCAGAAGCCCGAAAGCCTGACAACCAGTCTTACCAAGGGGTATCGTATTACCCAGTTACTGGGTTGTGGAGGTCAGATAGGCAGTCGCTCCATGTAAAATACTGGTATTCAGCTGCATCCGATTAGACTGGAAGCCGACCCTAACATAGTTGGGGAAAGGCTAGGCAGATTGATTTTTATATCTTTCTAATAAAAACTAAATACCTAACAAAAATAGGAAGTTGTTTATTTTCTTAGACTGTGCTTTGTATGACGTGTTTGGTTTTTTTTTTCACTTCCCTTCGATGTATTATAAGCGGATTCTACTGTATGCGCTGGACGAGTGAGCTCTCAGTCTATTGTGATATAGTTCGAACTAGCTTCGAGTAATGTTATGATAGCAATCATTTTAACGAAAGCAATAGACCAGGATGGTCCCGTAGCCTTATAATATAATCCAAATTAAATTAATAGCCGTAGTTATAATTAAGAAAACAAGTTGTATTTGTATACATAGATACTGCGGACTCACTGGCCCAGTAGCAAACCTTTGAAACGATAAGCTCGTCTTTAATGTCAAATTTCAACTCGTCTAAACTATAAGCAGATATAAAGTAAGTCTGCAAACAATTTTCTTCGTAAAGACGTATTTATATATAATAATTTAAAGCAATAATTTCCAATATAGAAAGCTTGAAGGACCATTTGTTATTGTTGTTGTCAAATTACATTTAACAGGAGCCGTATTAATGCCATCATGATTCCAGTCCGAAAAAGGGATGGTGCTATCGGTCATGTATAGCTCTCTCTCTCTCTCTCGCACTGGAATCATGATGGCATGAAAACGTCATAATACACCTGTACGTATTTATAGTAAGTTTCAGCATAAATTATCCGTTTGAGATTGTTTAGTATGAACACGTGGCCGGAATACTCATTGTGAAACGTTAGTTATTGTTGTATAGATGATAAATAATGTGACTTACGCAGGGATGGATACTTAAATTATTAAAGTTTTAACTGATATATTGGCTATGTAGTGAGTAGAATATTTTTTTACAAATAAATTATAGCAGCTATTACTTTGTTTTACTTTTTAAATTATAAATCCATGTTACCCACTAGCACAATACACAAAAACCTTTTCTCAGACAGTACAAATATGTTGGTGAAAAGTTGATTGAAATCCGTTCAGTACTTTTTTAGTTAAGTGCTTTCAAACAGACAGAAATGTTACTATGTAGTGATGAATTTTCGGTGTAATGCACATTCGTCTCGCATTCAAAGGAAAGCTAACTACAATAATACAAAGACATAACTTAATTACATTTATTATTAATTCTTACACTAAATCCTAAGTAACGGAGACAATAGGTCGTTTGACTGCTTGTCGTGCGCGTCTCCGCTTGTCTCTCTTGCGATTCTCCGTGAATGCTTCCCTGAATAACTGCTCGCTGTCGGCCGCCTCGGCGTCGCGACGTAACCATTGAAGGGCGTGTACGTTGTAGCCTACCATGTCCTGGTAAGTAAACAAAACAGTTATTAAAGGTAGGTAGGTAAGTGTTGTTACAATAAGGAATTGTGGCAGCAGTCTACAGATAACCTAGTCTGCTCTGCAATTTCTAAAAACAGTGGAAAGAAAACATGTTTCGTTAACAAAACAGGCCTAAGGGCGTTCGTCCACCGCCGCCGTCACCGGGACGTCACAGAGAAATGACATTATTTGAACCGAACGTGACGTCCCGGTGACGGCGATCGTGTGTCTGTCCACCGCGACCAAACTCTGCATGATAGACAAAACAAAAACCGGGCGAATGGTACGGTACGACGGCAGCGTGTGGACAAGATCAAACTGGTTTTGTATTGCCGGCAAATTGGCCAGTCACAATCTCAAGCAGAGTTTTAGCGATCGCGCCGAACTATTCGAAACTTCGGCGGCTGGGATGACAGCACTCGGGTGATAGACGTGCGGTGGATACTCAACCATAGTAAATGTACGTATCGCAACTTTGACGCCGTCATCTAGTACTCGGTGACGGCGGGCGGCGGTAGACAAATGCCCTTGGATTAGGTAAAAAAAAATGTGGCAAATTAATTGTTAAGGGCAAGCAAATGCAAGATCATCATCAAGTTACATACATACGTATATGCCACCTTAATCGGTCAACCTTGTGTTGTTGTAATTTTCTAACTTTCGCTACGACATAACATCTGTCATAAGTATTCAAGACTCATCGAGATCATAAAAATCGCTGGCACGTTGCGACATTATTCATAAAAAAAGTATGAAAAAAAAATCAATTTCAAAACTCACTCGTAACTCATTGAGCCTCATACTCGCTTTAGCCTGTATCTGTATCATGTGCTTCAACAGCGCTTGGTTCGCTACAAGCGGCGCGTGGTGTATCTTCAGCAGGAATATCGCGAGTCGACAGAATAGCTCCGTGTTGTCGCCGCGGTCTAACAGCTTGGGCAACATCTTCACTATGTCGCATGCTACGCTGAATGGTATGAGCAGGAGGGCTTCTTCTAAGTCACTGTAATCGGGGAGTGATATTTGTTATGGCTGAAGGGAAGGTTAGGTACCTACTAGTACTTCCACGTTTGTCGAACATCAATAAGTTTCGGGGCTGATGACGAAAATTCATCGAACTTCAAGCATGTTGTGATAGTTTGACTTAAAGTCGGGAAAATTCGGCATAGAGTAAAGATACCGCCCAACAAAATGAAGTACATGTGCAATTCTCTACCCTACTACTAATTCATGTGTTACCAACCTCAGCCAGTCGGCCCAAGATCATCGATTCACGATCAGCAATAAAACAGCTGAAGATCAACCAAAATAAAACCCGCCCAAACCCTATCCTGTCACTGCACTAACGATATCTGCAGGGAGTACCAGCAGGTACACCCTGGTCTGGTGTGATCAAACTTAAGGGTGTGACACAGACCATCAAACTGAACAGCTTTCTCCATGAGACCAACATCGTCGCGAAAAATAATCAGCCGTCCCATACATTTGCGACGAGTAGGTATTGAAGTTTTCTATGGGACAGTTGATAATTTTTTCGCGAATACGATGTTGGTCCCATGGAGAAAGTTGTTCAGTTTGATGGTACCACACCCATAAATTTGACCACACGGGCCTTTCTGGTACACCCTGGAATATCGTAGCCAGATCTTAGAATTGATCATTTCATGAAGTGTTCGGTCATTTCATGAAATGGTTGTTTTTCAGCACGTTTAAACGTCAACGATTAATGATATCATTAATATAATGATATCATTATATTATCGACATTCCCAGCTGACCACTGGGCATATCGCAAAGAAGTTGCATTTCACGCCGCTAGAGGCACCCCGAGCAATGGGTTAGGTTCAGTTAGAACTGTGACCAACCGCGCGCGAACAAAGCGAGCGGTGCCGCGATAGCGGCCGGCGAGCGCTACATCCAAGTTCGTCACAGTTACTTACTTGCCTATTTAGTATTTAGGACCCTAAACTAGGAATTATTCGAGTAGTAACAGATTCACAACAAATCAAAGCGACATCACGCCTCTACCGGTGGATAATCTAACTATTTTACGATAAAATATGATCACTAATGTTTAGCCACATCATAAAGTAGTCGTGCATTTAACTGTTCATATCGTCAAACGTTGAGTATTCAATGATCTGGCCAGATCACATCATGATGTGACCAGCGGTCGATGTTCTATTTCATGAAATACAACCATTTCATGAAATGGTCGAATAATTCATGAAATGATCAATTTCAAGATCTGGCCACGACATATTACATACCTAGATCGTATCCTCTTGACAGTTTCTACAAGGAAGTGTTCGGGTGTGGTGCAGTTGTAGGCAGCCATTAGTAGTGGCGGTTGAACGAACTGTCCCCGCGCCTCGGTTAGCTCGCGTTTGTACTCCGCGCCCACTGATAAACATTCCATTATGGAGTCCGCCTGGAAAATGTTAAGTAAGATAGAAAAATACGCGTCATGTGACCTTCATGTACGGCGGGGATTTATCGCGCACTGGATTTTCAACTCTCGGTGTTGAGCCGAGCTTCGAGAATCCAACCTAACAACAACAGAGTGCATCCCAGCGCGTCGTAAAAACACACTGTTGGATTTTCAACTCTCGGCGCTAAGCAGAGCGTAGAAAATCCAGTGCGCGCAAAAAAATCGTCGGCTAACATAAAGTTTAAATTACAAAAATTTTGCTACACAATATTTTCTTACCGTAACATTTAACAAAGCATAGATCACACTTGTCTTGTACTTACAGCTTTTTCTGCTCCGATCGTTTTCTTTGTTGGCATAGTTAGACCGGGCAATCCTGGGACTGGAGCCTGTAAATAAATTAAAAGCGTCATCAGATATTTTTACTTATGAAACACAAACCGTGTGCGGTTTACCCGATGGGATTTCCCATCGACAAAAATGATAAAACTCCAAATGAATTTTCCTATCCTATTTAACTTCATTAAGGGATGAATTTTCAAAAATCCTTCCACTTTCGTTATATACAGAGTGGCAATTAGGTTACTTACATAAACACATACATAACACACACATACACAACATACATGGTTACATTAACTGAAACCTAGTATTCTGTACATGATTCTGGACCCCCTGCGTTGAAATTTTTCGTCGGTATTTATAACAAGAAATCGGACTCGCGCACGAAGGTTTCCGTACCGTTATCTATAAAAACGGCAAAAAAAATCATGTCTGTTGTATGGGAGCCCCCTTAAATATTTATTTTATTCTGTTTTTTTAGTATTTCTTGTTATAGCGGCAACAGAAATACATCATAATGTGAACATTTCAACTGTCTAACTACCATGGTTCATGAGATACAGCCTGATGATAGACGAACAGACAGACGGACGGACAGCGGGGGGGGGGGGGGGGGGAATAGGATCCCGTTTTACCCTTGAAAATCAGCTGTTTCCTACAAAAGTGCAATATCTACGCTGCCAAAATGGAACAGCTGATATTTTTTTAAATAACGCAGGGGGTACAGAATGGGGTGCGTGGACAGGAAACCTCCCCGAGTGCCCGGGGGCTGGAGTGCCCAGAGCGGGAAAAGTCATTTGATGATATCCCATCCACAAAAAAAAAAAAAGGGGGGGGGGGGGGGGGGTACAGAATCATGTACTGAATACGTAGTTTCAGTGATAACTTAATCGCCACTGTATAGGGTGATGAGTATGACTGGTAATAGTGACCGATACTTAAACACATGATTGTACTCATGATAACAAACAACTTTTACTATGGGACTAAACCTGAAATCGCGAAAAAAATTCTGCTGTTCCATACATTTATGTTCGCATAACTCGTCAAAGTGAATGGAACAGCTGTTTTTTTTTTTCGCGATTTAAGGTTTGATCCCATACTAAAAGATGTTTGTTATCATGTGTAGAATCATATGTTTAAGTATCGGTCACTAGTTACTAGTCACCCCAGCGCTTTAAGCTGTGTTGTCTGTCAAATAATTTAAAATTTGTATTAAGATTTAAGTCTTTTATAGGCGTGCATGCGCAGCAGTAGTTGCGCGCTCGTTGTCAGAACATTGATAAGTGGCAAATGAGGCGGTCAGACCCGCTACCTCCCTATTTAATTATTATTCTCTTTGCCCGCTACCAACCTTGCTGACTATTAAATCGAGGTTAACTAGAAAGAATAATACAGTCACGGAAATTACTTGTTAAGCAAATTGACAACGTACGTCAATTTGCCGTGTCATACAACTGTCAAAAAATTACAGTTGTGATTTGAATATACGGACAATTTAAATTGGTAGTCAATTTGCTTAACAATTAATGCCCCTGACTTTACATACATGTTGTTCCCCTGTAGCGAGCCCCTCTTCCTGCTCGTCGGTATCACCGAGTACCACCGGCTCGTCAGTCCGCGAGTACAGTCGCAACGCGCGGTCACCCCCGCAAGACGCCGCGTGCAGGCCGCCTGCGCCCACGGCGATGTTCCAACACTCACCTGCATGGCCCTGGTTACATGGACATGATGCTGTCACTTATTATGTCAAACAAATGCTTAAAGTGTTGGGGTTATCTCGTTGTCGAGTCCCCTGTAGTTGTTGTAGGTAGTTAGTTAAGTTACACCAAACCACCACCAAAGTGCATCAGTTTATCTATGGATACAGTCCGCCATGCTTACTATGTAAAAATATATAAAAGTGGAAAGACCGGGAAAAGTGGAAATAGGGAAGGGAGGCCTTTGCCCTGCAGTGGGACAAACGGGCTTTTAATAATACAGGACAGCCCTCCGCAGACTGATGAGGTGAATTCAGTATATAATACTAAGATGTTCAGTACATGAATTTTTTTCAGGAACGATATCGGTATCCAGTAAACCTGATTTGTTTTATTACCTCACACGCAATATATCGTTACCGTGGCAAAACGCACGTACCGAACGGCATGGTGGTAGCGCAGCGCGTCGTACTTATTTTATTTATTCATTGCTGATTTTTTTATTTTAGGTGTTTTATTTACATAAATGGAGTGCTGCGTGCAGGGAATGTAGTTTTACATTAAAATAAATAAGCAACTGAAAAAAAAAAACGATATTAATCGTTTTTTTATTAAAAAATTATTTCGGTGGAATATGATTAAAATAGGGAGCTGAATGCACCCTGTTAGTTTGCGGAGGGCTGTCCCTTACACCCTGTATAATAATACTTACCATGCAGTTGAATTTACGTAACAATGTAAATACA
The DNA here is from genome assembly GCA_946251885.1 of Cosmia pyralina. NCBI lineage: Eukaryota > Metazoa > Arthropoda > Insecta > Lepidoptera > Noctuidae > Cosmia > Cosmia pyralina. The sequence continues at coordinate 18,927,965 of OX276350.1, read as the reverse complement.
GAAAAACACAAAAAAATAATAAAAAATCAACTCACATGTAGCGTAATAATATTATCATAACTATCAGCATCCCACTGCTTCACCTTCCCATCTTTCGACGCCGTAAAGAAGTAATGCGTACTCGGCACAAACTGCAATGACGTCACAGAGTCGTTGTGCGCGAAGATGGACTTGTGACAATCTCCGAAGTCCATGCCCCATATCTTGACGTTGCGGTCTGCGGAACCCGTGGCTATGATGTTGGAATCGTAGCTGATGTCCAGGCAGAGAACGGGAAGTTTGTGCCCGTAGAGGGATAGGTAGAACTGCGGGGAGAAACAAATGAGTTTATTTTAATGACAATTTTTGTTGAATAAATAATTGGTTCGGTTGATTGACTAACTATACAAAGTGCAATGACGACATTAATTAAAGACACAGGTAGAGCTAGTGGCAAGAAATCATAAAAATTGTAAATAAATCAATAAATAATAACGTTTAATGAAATTAAAATATCTTTATAAAACGAAAACGCGGAAAAAACACATTATAAAAAAATGTTTAAGTATCAAATATTTTGTATCTGATATCTCCTTTTTATAGAGGTGGTTATTGAGACCTCCTATGTTGCTGCTGCCATGCTGACCTTGTAAGGAGTACGTAATAGATGCGTTTTTTAAAGAACCACATTTCATAGTGTTTATAACCAGAACATCATCAGAATCCATTCTTACACAACCAAAAGTTTTACTAACCTTAAAAGTATCAAGGAAGAATATCTTGACAGTAGAATCTAACAGAGCTACTGCAATAAACTTGTTGTTTGGACTTATTTTAACTGCACATACAGACTCTTCTAGTTCCAACGTCCTTGTATGCAAGAGCGAGAGGACCTAAAATATAACACATAAATTTTTATCATGTACCATACATTTAAGTTTTAATTCCAGGAGACGTTTAATGAGGTCCCAAAGTAGTTATTGTTCTGGTGCAAAAAAAGATGGATCTATACAGGACGTATAGCGCCATCCTTTTTAACACAGGAGCACTTCCCTATTTCAAAAGTATTTATTTCTTTGTTACCTTTGCTTTAGATTCTCCCGTCGGGTCTTCTATGAGTTCAAACTGCCATAGTTTGACTGTTTTATCGCCACCACCAGAGTAGCAACCTCGCTGCAAGAAAACAAAGATTGTATAAAAAGGTCTTGCTAGAGCTAGTAGCATTTGTTTCAATTGTAGTTTTTCTAGAGTTTGCAACAATAAACTAGCAGAAAACGAAGTGGTAAATTAAGAAAATGCCTCAGGCATTAAGTCCGCCTTTGTACGGTATTTTTTTAATTGTGCATAATGTTTTAATAAATAAATAAATTAAAGCGGTATCTAATAACTGTGGAAATCAATTTCTTCAGTCTTCACACTCACCACTCACAGATTACTCGATAGACAAAGATTTATAAATCTGACAGTAAACGCACGACTCACTCTCCCGGCTGCTACATCTACAACAAGTATTCTACAGCTAGTCCTACAAAACTATGAAGTTACCATGTCAGGAGTAAGTCCGACAGTGGAACACTCGGCGGTATGCGCAGGCACTTGCTCCAGTACTCGCCCGGCGCCTACGTCTATCAGAAGTAGGGACCCGTAGGCACACCCCACTAACGCGTGCCTATCGCCCGGCGCGAAACAAATGCTGCACGGACGACCCGAGGGCACCGGGATGGTACGGAGGCAGGTTTGTGTTGATCTGTAAAGAAAATTGATATGTTCATAACATAAAAGTCGAGAAAATATATAAACGACTTGATCCAGCTTCGTTCGAGTGAATGTCTTGGCTAAACTTTCCTCAAGAAATAAAACGCCTATGAAGTGCGAGTCATTTCAATTAAAACTTTATGCCGCTCTTTTATAAGTTAATGTTACAAAGGTAATTGTTTTATTTTGTTACAGCGACTTACCTGCTCCAAAGTTTGATAGATTCAGCAGAGGCAGAGATTACAGCTAAATTGTCGGAACTGATAGCCACGCATCGCGGCTCCTTTTGGTGTCCCGGTTGTGTTATCTGTTTAAGACATTGTACTGCAAAACAAAATAGAAATTTTGTGTTGTGTGTACAGTCAACAAAAGAGATATCTAGGCAGGGTATACTAACACATTTGTATGTGAATTGCTTCATGTTCAATTTCGTAACAATATACCATTTTGTGTTGGTGTGTAAGCTCCCGTTCCCACGGGCGTAATAATATCGCGGCGGGATTTTATCGCGCACTGGATTCCGACTCTCGTTGTTGAGCCGAGCGTTGAGAATCCAACTTAACAATAACAGAGTACATTCTAGCGCGTCGAAAAAACACACTGTTGGATTTGCACTCTCGGTGCTAAGCAGAGAGTTGAAAATGCAGTGCGCGAAAAAAAAATCGCCGCGATATTTTTACGTCCGTGCGAAAGTCGACTTACAATGTAGGAGTATTGCAAAAACAAAGCAAAATATATAAAATTTAACATGAAGCAATTCACATAAGAATATGTTACTCTACCCTGCTCTTTTGTTGACTGTACCTTTAAAAAATATTGTACTTTGAAGAACAATCAACAAGTTACAAACAGATTGCAGACTTGCAGGACCTAGTTTATAAATATATTGCAGACTTGCAAGGCCTAGTTTATAAATAGATCGCAGATTTGCAGGGCCTAGTTTATAAACAGATTGCAGACTTGCAGGGCCTAGTTTATAACAGATTGCAGGCTTGCAGGGCCTAGTTTATAAATAGATTGCAGGCTTGCAGGGCTTAGTTTATAAATAGATTGCAGACTTGCAGGGCCTAGTTTACAAACAGATTGTAGGCTTGCAGGGCTTAGTTTATAAACAGATTGCAGGCTTGCAGGGCCGGGTCGCGGGTAGTTCGAAAGAGATACCGTGGCCCTGGCACGGGCAGCTGAAGGAGCATGTGTGGGTTTTAGTCAGTAAAAGTCTGACACGCCCTCCCGCTCTACCCAGAGCGGGAGAAGTCATTTGATGATTTCCCATCCACAAAAAAAAAAAAAAAAAAAATAGGCTTGCAGGGCCAAGTTTATAAACAGATTGCAGACTTGCAGGGCCTAGTTTATAAACAGATTGCAGGCTTGCAGGGCCTAGTGTATAAACAGATTGCAGGCTTGCAGGGCTTAATTTATAATAGATTGTAGGCTTGCAGGGCCTAGTTTATAAACAGATTGTAGGCTTGCAGGGCCTTGTTTATAAACAGATTGCAGGCTTGCAGGGCCTAGTGTATAAACAGATTGCAGGCTTGAAGGGCTTAATTTATAAACAGATTGCAGGCTTGCAGGGCTTAATTTATAAACAGATTGTAGGCTTGCAGGGCCTAGTTTATAAACAGATTGTAGGCTTGCAGGGCCTAGTTTATAAACAGATTGCAGGCTTGCAGGATTAACGTAACAACTTTTTATTTCATAATATCTAACCTGAATATCTGATTAAAAGCTTTAGAGTAGACCAAGGAAAAAAGTGTAGTTTGAGTTTGTTCAAGCATATTGCTTGAACAAACTCAAACTACACTTTTTTAGGAATATTTTTTAAGAAAAAAATGAGGTACGAAAAGTACATACAAGCACACAAATTGTGTCTACCTACCTTCATTCCCCTCAGCAATTCTCAAGCTATGCAGTTCAACAGTATTATTGGCTAATGTCACGCCAACACGCAGCTCTCCCGTGGTACCCAGCAGTAGGGTGGTAGACTTCAACTTGGCCTCCAACTTGATTGAAGACAGGCGCTTCACTTCGTCAGTCAAGGTCAGTAGCTCGGGTACTTCCGTTGTTTCGGCGTCTGCTTCGCCGGTTTCTTTTAATTTTCTGTAATAGAAATAAGTTACTGTGATTGTAGCTTAAATAATATTATAGGGTGACTGGTAATTAGTGACCGATACTTAAACACATGATTATACTCATAACAAACAACTTTTACTATGGGACCAAACCTGAAATCACGGGAAAAAAAACAACTGTTCCCTACATTTTGACGAGTTATGCGAACATCAAATGTAGGGATCAGCTGATTTTTTTTCGTTGGTCCCATAGTAAAAGTTGGTTTTATAAATGAGTACTTAATACATTTTTTGATGTTTAAACGTTTCTTAACTTTAAGCAAAGTTTATAAATAAACCCCATAGTGTTTCTTCATACTACAGACTGGAGTTACTATTACTGCTCACAATTTAAACGTTTCTTAACTTTAAGCAAAGTTTATAAATAAACCCCATAGTGTTTCTTCATACTACAGACTGGAGTTACTATTACTGCTCACAATTTAAACGTTTCTTAACTTTAAGCAAAGTTTATAAATAAACCCCATAGTGTTTCTTCATACTACAGACTGGAGTTACTATTACTGCTCACAATTTAAACGTTTCTTAACTTTAAGCAAAGTTTATAAATAAACCCCATAGTGTTTCTTCATACTACAGACTGGAGTTACTATTACTGCTCACAATTTCAATTTTATTTTCTAAATAGGCTGTACTTATTATGCTATTGAATTCGTCATGTGTCTCAATCAGTGAAGACCACACAAATATGTATATCAAGTGTGAAATATACTCCTGAAAACTGTGAGGCTGACTCAGTTGAGAATTTGAGAGTATGGTTATCTGCCATAAGTAACTTATACTACATTTTTTATGCCTTGTTGCTGAAAAAGTGAACGCACATAAACTGAAAAAAATACTCACGCCAATTTCTTCCTTTGTTTCCTGATTCGTTTGTCCATTCTCATCTTGGCTTCGTCATCAGAGCAGAACGAGAACAGTTCCAATAATGCATCAGTTCCATGACATGCCAACACACTCTGTCCTGGGTCTGTGGAGAGGCCCACCACGCGGCCTCGCCCCCCTCTCACTAGAGTGCCCACTTGGTGACATTGTAATACCTACAAATATTTTAAGATGTCAAAGGTTTCATACACTTTATATGCCTGTAAATGCCTGTTGTCTATAGTAATTTTGATCACAGTGGTGTGTGGATCAAGCGCACCAGCACCGCCTCGGTAACTGCTGTTCGGCGTTGGTTCAAGACCATTAACAGTTTTTTTTAAGTATGTACAAGATTTTGTATCAAGGGGTAAGTAAATGTCCTTTTCACACATGATTGCTTGGCATTATGTTCTGTGTGTGCTACGGAATAGGCAAGACAAAAAACTGAACACAGTAGTATGTTCCTTGTCTGTCATAAAATCGATTTACTAAAACAGTCATTAAAGTGCACTTACAGAAGAGTCCTCCAGATTGTCAGTCTCTTCAAGCTTGACTATTTCAAGTTGTCTAGCTAGTTTATCTTCATCTTTAACATCAGCTGTCCAGTTCAGTTTCCATACTCTCAACTCCTGGTCCATGCTACCAGTCACTAGGTATCTTTCCTCTTTTAGAAGTACTGCTGACCATACCTAAGAAAGATTTTATTGTTATAATTTAGTTGAACTACCTAGGTGATAATACTGATTTGGTCTGAAAACTCAACACATAATAAAGAGTAAGGACTCTCCTCCCAAAATCTTTACTGTTTATAAGTTTAGTTTTCTCACTTTGTCCCAGCAATGGTGACAGTAGAGATTGAAAAATTATATTTCTCTTCTTTTTTTACTTCTTGAGTCATTTGCAATGTAAATCTCATAATTACATGATATAATTAGTTTAAATTCATACTTCCATTTGATGTCCTCCTAAAGTCTTGAAGCAGTGCTTTGTCTCAATGTCCCAGAACTTAACAAATGTGTCTTTAGAGGAACTGATGATACAGTTCTTGCCATTAACAAACAGCACGCTGGTTATGGCCCCTTTATGGCCACTGAAGCGAGCTTTACCAGTTTCTGAGACCACATCCCACAGGATTACCTCTGTATCCTGTGAAAAGATCAATCAAATTATATTGTTATAGTGTTAAGAATAAGTTTTCTGAAAATTTTAATTAGTATCCACAAAAAATATTGTCAGTGTCACCCAACAACCCCAAGAATATTGTTGGTGCACCTGCCAAAACTGTCATGAGCATTTTTTTATTTTTTTCTAGGTGGCTTTAAAACCAAATTGCACATTGTCCCTCTAGAAATTGATTTGACAAAATCTCTAAGTGCACCTAATTTTCATTTCTGGCAATGAAAGATTGGTTATGTGTTTCTTCTTATTGGTTATTGCAAGACAATTCTGATATGTGCAACAAAATTTAAAAAAAAAAATTGTGGATGTACATTTTATCATTTTCCCAGTTCATACATATTTTTTTTTCACCATACTGCATTTTTAATTTATTGATAAGTCCATCAATCATTAAATAAAATAGTCTATTGTCTCCGCTGAAAACTTGACTAAAGAGCACATAGAGCTTTTGGCAAGCGCAACAACAATATGAGTACAGTACTAATTTATTAGACCTAAATGAAATCATAACAGTGAATTAAATGTCTCACCTTGGCACCTGACACCAAGCGGTGTCCCTGTTCATCATACTGCAAACATGTGACGGCAGATTTGTGTCCAGCAAATACACAAACTATTTCATTGTTAACCAGTTCAAATACATTGATGTTACCATCAACATAGCCAACTGCTACGTGGTTACCGCTAGGGCTGGCTGCTATCTGTGATGCGACTATGTTTTCTCCTGGAAGAACTTGAGCCTAGGAACAAAATAACACAGTGTACACGGTTCATGTTTTATCAACATGAAATTGGGAAGTTTAACAGCAGTTATAATGAAATATTGTCCAAAAACAATTGAAAGGTTTAAGGTTAAATGTTTGTACGATTATTTATAAGGTTTTGCAGTCTTACTTTCTCGCCCAGCCTCATATCCCAGATCACAACATGTTCGCATGCTCCAACAGCCATGTATCGGCCGCTTACGCCATTCAAAGACACATGCGCGCTATTACAGTCGGCACTAGCTATCACATTAAAGGTCCCGCTTGGTGCGTAACGTAAATATTGCTTCGTAAGCCCCATTTTTTGATAATATTTCTGTTTAATAAGCTAACATAACCTCAAATCGAAAACACTGCACACTTTTTTGTTATGACATTTAAATGAAGGTGTTGCCACCGACATGGAATTACTATTATGCCACTTTATTACTATTATAAGCCACCGATCAGCCAATTACCGTGACACCGTGACGTTTGACATTTTTAAATTTTTAGCACGGGTTGGGGAAAAAATCCACTTTATTCTGTTTACTCCTCAGGTTTACTACACACATCAAAAGTGTCTAGGGATCAACATATATTTTTGCAATAACTTTTCTCCCGATTGATATTAATTAAAATTTTCTTTAAGGATTCATCAAATAAAGTGTTTTCGTTTGTCACAGTAACGATAAACCAAGTCACCTTTGCATTAATAAAGAAATTTGCCATTTTCCTAATAAAGGGATTTTTGACATTTGAACCACTAACATTAAAGTTCGAAAAAAAGACTGAAATAACAGTTTTCTTTAAAATTTTATTGGGTAACTTAAACAACTAATAATCCGTGTTTCTACCGCGAACACTAACAACACAAGAACATCGGTTTGGCATACTCAAAATGAGTTCATCCAAATCACGCTGTGGAATGGCCGCCCATGTTCGTTGCAACAACAAAAAAAGGTCTTCTTGCGACTGGATACCCTCCATATTCGGCAGAGCTCTTCTCTGTAGCATATCCCATGCATGCTCAATCGGGTTCAAGTCTGGCGACTGAGCAGGCCAGGGCAGGACATTGATGTTAGCTGCGGCGAGAGTCTGTCTTACAACTCTTGCGGTGTGCGGTCGTGCATTATCATGCATTAACTGAAATAAGGGACCGATTTGCACTTGTAGAGGAACGATGACGTCTGATACAATCGTCTCAGCATAAATTTGAGCGTTGAGGTTGCCTCTGATCCAAATCAACTCAGTTCTTCCGCCGATCCAAATACCCGCCCATACCATGATGGTTCCACCACTATAAGGATGGACTTCCTGGCAGGATTTTAATCGCTGTTGGCGTCCAGGGGTTCTCCAGTGTCGTATACGTCTTGTATCCGGTCTCATACCAAAACGAGACTCATCAGAAAAGCACACGAAACGCCATTGTTCTTCTGCCCAATTTCTGTGTTCAAGAGCCCATTGATATCGAATCCTACGATTGTGCATTGCTATAGGTGGTACCCGTAGCGGTCTTCGGGAATGAAGGTTCACTTCATGCAAGCGGTTTCTGACTGTTTGGTCGCTAATTAAGTTCCCTGAAGAGTGATGAAGCCTCACGGCTAACATCATGGCGGTTATAGTTGGAGCTCTTCGAGTTAAGATTTGAATGTATCGGTCTTGTCTCCGTGTGGTGCAGCGATACCGTCCTCCATGGCGCTCAGCCACGGTACCAGTGCTTCGGTAACGTGTCCAAAGTCGACTGATAACACTCTGACTTGTATTCAGAGCTAAAGCCACAGTACGTTGCCGGGAACCAGCTTCTATCATTCCCACGGCTCTGAGCATTTCTTCCCTGCTTAAATGACGTCGCCGCTCCATAATAACGTTGGTTTTAATCAGTAGTAGGGAAACAGTAGCACTAATAATGTCTTCAATGCGTTGTATGTTTTTATAGGGAAAATATTGACAGCTGATTTTCATCTTTTACTCGAATTTGATTCACAGTTCCTGATTCAAATTATGAAATGCACCAAAAAGGATCCATATAAATTTATAAAATCATAAATTTATTACAAAGCCACATCTCAATCTCAAGAAATCCGCATAAAAATGCTTGATCCCTAGACACTTTTGATGTGTGTAGTTACTACCACCAGTAATTGTAGCACAGACTACTTAGGGGAAATTGTAGTGCTCTGTGGTTTACTCACTCCCTCACTCCACTACCACAGAGCATGTAACTTTTCTTTCTACCCATTTCTACCACTCGACTGGTCTGTGTGGTGTGCTTGACCACGTGCAGTGAAACAATTATACAAATTATTTATTATTTGTAAATCAAGTGTTTTTTTATTCACAGACATATTTGTATGTCTGTGGTTTTACGAAACTTACTTAAAAATTTGTCGACTGTCGTATATTTTACGAATTGAATGCCAAACGAAGTGTTCAAGCTTAGAATAATAAGAGTGTTATCAAATTCAAAGAAGTGTGGTAAAGGATTCAAGTGATATGAAAAAAACGTAAACAATTTTATTTCATTCTATTATTTTGACATCCGCTTGAAAACATTCATTCAAATCATTCTATCGTAATAATTCGTAATTCGTTTCGTACCATTTTTATCTGTGGCGGCTCCTAATCGGTGATTCCGTATTCCGTAATTATAATTATTTTTACTTGTAGTAGCACATCTTTACATCCCCCACATATGTTTAATAAAAAAGTGTAATTAACGGAGGGAAGTTCTTGGTCTATTTAGAAGTTCTATTTTTCGTTCTGCCTTAATAATCTGCCTTCAGGTTAATATGTTACTCAACAAAACCAGGTTTATTGTTTTTCTTGTTGATCCAACGTGCCGTCCCTTTCCTTAATTTAATCATTTACATGAGGCTGTCGGTTGGCCGACGAATAAGAAAACGTGCATGACTTTTTTGCAGGCTGGTGGGATTCACTAATAGATCTCGCAAGAGCAATATGGACGGTTCTAACACGTCAGACATAGTGATCATTAGCGGTAACTCGCACCCTGAACTAGCCGAACTAATCGCTCAGTAAGTTTCTGCTCCTCATCCCTCATATTGTGTACCATGGTTTCAAATAATGACCTAGTGTTTGACACTTGCAGAGGTTAAGTAGTTTGACCTCGTTCAAATTGTATTGTTTATGGATATAAATTTAATTAGAGCTAGTTTACTATTGTGTCTGCTGCTGTATTATGAATAATCTTTCCTTGCAGTCGTCTGGGTGTGAGAAAGGGAGGATGCTCAGTTTACCACAAAACCAACAGGGAGACTATTGTTGAAATTGCCGACTCTATTCGTGGAAAGAATATTTACATAGTTCAGACTGGAACTAAGTGAGTATGCTAATAAAAAGCTTGATCTAGCAATGGTAGTAAAACATACAACAGTAATTGGAAATAAACAAATTCTAAAATAATGATCATCAAATGGACCGATTTAAGCAAAAATGTTCCAAACCACACAAACCTCATTTCGAGATAATTGACTTTAAAGTTTATTGCTGTATTTCTCTGGCTTTGTAATACTTAACGTTGTCTTTTTATTTTATGTAATATTCTAGTGTAATAAACTAATTTACATGCATGTATTTAGTGAATAAATTGTAATAGTTTCATAGATATTCAAGAAACTTGCGCGTGGATCATTTTAACAAAATAAATTTTATATGGGTTTTGCTGTGTAGGCTGTGGAAAGAAAAATGCAAAAATGTTCCAAAAATGACAAAAATGAAACTCAAAAATGTTTATTATTTTAGTTTTATTTCAAAAAATACCAAAGTGGCCCTACTCCTCATCTAAATCAAAGTCAGGTTCATCACAATAACCATCTATATCATCTATTATTGCATCATCTCCCTTCAGTTTTTTATAGTAGTCAATGCAATCATTTGGTATAAGATGAAATAACGATTTCAAATCGTTTAACTTCTTTTTGTTAATCCGTTTTCCTGACGGCCATAATTCTTTTAATAAATCTTCTTCTACGACACCCAAATCAACACCTTTTTTATTCTTTTTGACAATCAGTTCTTTGTAGTCCTCATTGAAGGAAGTTCTCATGAACAAAGAATGTGGAGACTTTTTTGTGATTAATATTTCTTTTGTTTTGAGCCAGTTTACTTTGCTCTTATCATTAAATATTTTTCTATTAATTATTTTCTTTTCTAGAATTTGCGATCCAACAAAATCACAACTTTCCATTTTATGCACTTGTAAGGGGTTTTTGTTTTTACATTGTTTCATAATGGCAACATAATCTTCCACGGAGTATATCCTTTCATATTGCTTGAGTCGAGTCTCAATTTTAGCAAAATCGTTGTCATTGGGCAGGAAAGTGTGTCCTAATTCTAGGTAACAGAAGCTGATTGTCTCTAGAGTGGGTTGTCTATTTAATAAAGCCTTCAAAATCAAAACGATTTTTATATTCATGTTTTGACCACCGCAACAGTCACTCCACAAGATCAATTTTTTTACTGTAGGGGGTAGCACGCATTTAATATATTTTCTCAAACATGAACCCACTTCTTGGGCCCCTCTACCTGCCTCGCCTTCAGCCCAAACATAACAATTCCCAACATCATTGGAAGCCGAGTGTATACCGCAGTTGTACACCCATAACTGCCTTTTATAGAAAACTATATTGGTCGGTATTCTAGGTAATGGTAATGTTTTCTCCAAATCGTAAGTCAGACATTCAGTTTCTTCACAAGTTTTAGCCTGTTCAAAATCTTCCTTCATCTTCTTTCTTAAATCTTCAGCAATTTTTTGGTGTTCTTCTTTTTCCCTTAGGGCAGTTTCTCTTTCGGTTGTGGTAGTAGAATTTTTTAATTTCATTTGATAAAGATCACACTTGTTACATGTGTCTTTCTTAAGACTTTTGCACTTCAAATTGAATTTTTGTACGAAAACTTTTCTAAGAATATTGTATGATGGACATTTTTCATCTTTTCCGAATTTTTTATCAAATTCTATTTTGAACAAATCATAAATTTTTGATACTGTCATTCCTGGCTGCAGATATAAAACATTGCTGTTGCTTTCCCTACGATAATGTGACTCATATTTTGGTAATCTGTTAATAACATCAATAATAAGCTCAATATGTGTTTGTGTTTAAAAATTTAAAAATCAGGAATCATGTAGCAAAGCGTTATTGTAAAAACGATTCAATTGGCGTGAATCATTTTTGTAAAACATTAACAGTAAACTTTCGCTGCGCTTAAAATTTTACAAAAACGATCCACGTCACTAATCTTTTTTGCAAAACTATAAATCAGTTAAAAAGGTTGATTTAGAAATAAGCATAAATGATCTTCAATAAGTTTTGACCATAATATCCTAAAAAAAATAGAACAAATTTTCATGCAAAACTTACAATTTTATTGTAGATACAAGAAATTGCAAAAAATAATAAGTTTTGGTAAATAAATGCCTACTTAAATAGAGTTTTCGGTAAGTATAAAAATAATATTCTGTTTACTTTATCGGCGAGATACTAATGATATTTTTATGTGGTTAATATAAAATGTTTTGAATCGTTTTTTAAGAATTAAATTTTTCGTATTTCTCTATTTAAATATACATGCATGTGGCCTGAATCAGTATAGTTCTATAATCGAATGTTATTTGGAATTGAGTTAAAATGATTCAAGGTTCTTGGAACATTTAAGCAGAATGATTTTTGTAATATTTTCCATATTGTATAAAAGCATCATTGTTCCAAGTAGTTTGAATCACTATAGCAAAAAAATATTAACACACGTCAGGGCAATCAAGAAAATGCAAAAATGATTCTAACAGCTTGAAACACTTATTCATTTTAAAAAATGGTCTTCGACATTTCAGCTGTGGGTACCATACGGATTTTCGACAAATATTAACATAGAGTTATGAGTCTTTGATATGTTAAAATATACCTTATTTGGAGTACATAGGTCACAAAAACTCAAAATTGACGAGGTTGTGGTTTGGAACATTTTTGCTTAAATCGGTCCAAATATTCATCAATGAATGTTGATGAACTCCAGACAAGTTTGAATGTTCAAGCATTAAGATGATTGGCTTGTATATATGCCCATATAATACGAGCTAGAGCTAAGAGCTTGTTATGCTAACAAGAGTGTGGTTTCCTATCTGGTTCTCAGTAATCAGCCTGGAATCTCCTATTGTACATTGTTAACTGTGCATTAGGGTAGCATTGTTTTAGTTACATACAATGTTATTACTGAATGAACAAGAGTTTATGGCATTGAGTGTTATAATAACAATGATTGTGTTTATTAAATGTTTTATACAATACAACAAACGGTGCAGAAGTATGTAACACATTGTTATGATAAGAGTTATGTCCCCCTCAGATTTTTGTACACTTACAATGCTTAATTTAATGTTACTATTCAACATGAATTTCATTTTTGTTGATTGTTTCTAAAACTTTCTATTTTAGAGGCTCCTGTATAAATTATTGTTAGACTCCAGACTCTCACTTACACCATAACAAACAAATAATCATAATATTTTTACAGAGATGTAAATAACAACATAATGGAGCTACTGATAATGGCTTATGCTTGTAAGACTTCCTCTGCAAGGTCTATTGTAGGAGTGATTCCGTATTTACCATATAGCAAGCAATGCAAAATGAGGAAGCGTGGCTGCATCGTAACCAAACTCCTTGCTAAAATGATGTGCAAGTCTGGCTTGACACATATCATCACTATGGATTTGCATCAGAAGGAAATTCAGGGTTTCTACGAGTGTCCTGTTGATAATTTAAGGGCATCTCCTTTCTTATTGCAGTATATTCAAGAAAGTGTAAGTTTATTTTAGTTTTATAAGTTTAATTCTGAAGCTCTACAAGTAGAACAATGTTAGTTCTGAAGACAATTAAATTGAAGACATTTTAGAGACATGATATAAATTCTTATTTCCTTGTAGAATCAGTCACATTTTTGGCAAAGCAAATACAGTATTTAAAATAAATTATGGTCTTAACATTCAAATTTTCCACTACTACTCCTTTTAATGTATCTCTTGGCAAATGTCCAACATCACCACAAATGAGGAAAGGTGCAGCTAACATGAAATGGTACCATCCCACCTGCTTCCTCCATAAGTAATTAAATAATGTCAATTTAGATTCCAGATTATCGTAACTCGGTGATAGTGGCTCGTAACCCAGGGTCTGCTAAGAAAGCCACCTCATACGCTGAACGTTTACGGTTGGCCATTGCCGTAATTCACGGAGAGCAGAAAGAAGCTGAAAGTGATGAGGTTGATGGACGCTACTCGCCGCCATGCTTACCAAAGTAACTATCTTTACTATATTGATCCTTATAAATCATACCTAACTTACAGGAATTAACAGTAACTATGAGTCTATGACACTGATAAGATAAGAAGTACTGAGATAAAAATGATACTTACATATTTTTTTATTAGTGCTTGTACATTTCGATTTAGGTCTGATAACAGTATTTGAAATTGCTTATCTTCTAAGTATTGATCTAATTGTGACAGCAAATAATAGGATAATGACACAACAAGCAACTACACTGTCTTCACATGCTAGGAAATTGCACATAGGAATACCTATATTAAATTCTGTACTTTTTCCTTCTAGTCGATCACGCACCATGGATGTGTCGGTCGGAGTTCCCGTTCATCCGGCAAAGGAAAAACCGCCAATAAACGTGGTTGGTGATGTTGGTGGCAGAATAGCTATTATGGTGGTAAGTATCCGAAATAAGTAAGATGAAATGCAACACTTATTGAGAACTACAGTTTAGCTATAAATATCTTTTCATTATTTTCAATGGACCCAAATAAGTTGCAAATTCTTTCCAAGTTCAAATGTTTGATAGAGACATCTTGGACTGGTCACATTATAATCAATCAGTGGCCCAAATCACCATCCATGGCCAGTAACAAACCACTTATCTTATTACAGGATGACATGATAGACGACGTCCAGTCATTCGTCGCCGCAGCAGAAGTGCTAAAGGAATGCGGAGCTTACAAAATATACGTGCTGGCAACCCACGGACTGCTGTCATCTGACGCGCCTCGGCTTATTGAAGACTCGCCGATCGACGAGGTCGTGGTCACCAACACGGTTCCTCACGAGCTACAGAAGATGCAATGTAACAAGATCAAGACCATAGACATATCAGTCCTCCTCAGTGAAGCAATCAGACGCATTCACAACAAGGAGTCCATGTCATATCTTTTCAAAAATGTCACCCTCGAAGATTAGTCATACCTGATGTTGCTTTCCATGTTTTAATGTTAAGTATTAATTAAGTATTATGTTCCTGTCCGAGTTTTATAGTCACTGATTTTTGTACAGATGCACATCAAGCTACTACAGTCTGTCAAATTTCTTTAATAGATTTTCATCTTTATCGCTAAAGCATTAGGTTCAAGGTTGATTGGGAAATTTTGACAGTTTCGGGTGGCTTGACCTGCTGGCGTCTCTACCTACAAAAATGCCATAATCAAAATTAAGTTTTCTTTTAAATTGAATGAAGTATTCTGCAAATTATTATAAAACCTCTGTCAGTGATTATAAAACTCTTTTATGGAATAGTTATATAATTCCTTGTTTTGTGTATTTTATTTCTTTAAGTTGCTTGTATTATTATTATGTTTAAATTTTAATCAAAATAAAATATTTACCTACTTGAAAACTGAACACTAGGTATGTATTTATCTATATTTATTATATTATTATTCAATCTGCCTAGCCTTTCCCCAACTATGTTGGGGTCGGCTTCCAGTCTAACCGGATGCAGCTGAATACCAGTATTTTACATGAAGTGACTGC
The DNA here is from genome assembly GCA_946251885.1 of Cosmia pyralina. Lineage (NCBI taxonomy): Eukaryota > Metazoa > Arthropoda > Insecta > Lepidoptera > Noctuidae > Cosmia > Cosmia pyralina. Next base: position 18,912,482 of record OX276350.1, on the reverse strand, counting down.
CTATCTGACCTTCACAACCCATTAACTGGGTAATAAGATACTCCTTGGTAAGACTGGTTGTCAGACTTTATTATATTATTATTATTACTGCAAATTCAAAAACGTTATGAGGCCAGTCTCACTTTTAACATAATATTTTTCCTGACTTATTTTCTTACACTGCATTTTGTTTATATTATGTTGCATTTTAATTATGTAGTTATTTTGTGAACTATTAACATGGTGATCCGTACCAAAAATAAAAGGACACACACAAGGGCACATTATAAAAAAAAAAGTTATAAACTGTATCATAGGTAAAGGAAGTTTTTTGTTGTACTATGTGGAGGTAATTATTTTTAGGCATGTTAAGTATTAAATGTGTATTCATTAATGACTCGGAAGTATATACATTTTTTTAACGTAATCTTCCATCTTAACCAGTAATCGACGTCCTTCCTCACAATCTAGCTGCTGTTTAAAAATGTACAGTAACATGGTATGAACTGACATTTTCAGTATTGAATTCAGTTATACCTCAACCTTTCTCTTTGAAAATTATTTAAGAATATTTTTGTAATTTAATATTTTTATCATTCCCATAATTTGAAATACGGAGACGGCCTAGGGTGATGCTACACCTGCGTTTATCCAACGGCCGAAACGTAATTTAAATTTATATACAGTCTTAACCATATAAACTATGTTTCGTACGTTCGAAATGAGACTGTAGACGTATCACTCGTTCACACTCATTATACGTAGTATCCCCTAAGTAGTCTGTGCACTCATTTCTCACTAGTTCGTGACAACGCGAAACGTATCCGGATAATGATAATTATGTCGTTTCCAAGTTTTAAATTAGAAAAAAAAAAATACCAACCATATGGTAGAAATTATATGTGTTGCCGTCTGAAATAGACTGAAAAAATGACCTTTAATTGTTCCAATTAAAATACGATATGTCGACCTTTTTATAACAGAATATATATGTCAGTAAGTTGCCTAAAGAGCAGTGCTTGTTGGTTCTGCAATGTTTATTATATTAGAAGACACCTCCTTCTGATGTTTATTTTTATAGAAAGAGTGTTATATATTATGAGTCTGTATTTTTTCTTAACATGTTCGTTGATAGGTAATTTTAGCTTTTGTGAATGACTTTTAGATGCATGTATGTAGCAATTTATGCAACATGATAGTGGAGCTACGTCCACGGCCAGGTGTATTGCCAATCGAAATGAGCGGGTTGTCTGTGACGCGCCAGTGAGATAGATGTTATGTCCAATCTGGTTGTTGTCAGATAGCTTATTGCTACTGTTGTTGGTTCAGTAAGAGCATCAACTGCAAAGAACATTTATTTTGCATATTGCTGAAACGTGAATGGAAAACGTTGCGGTCACTGTTGTGCGGCTAACACCCTGATGTGGATGCGCCCGGATAAATTGGTATATACAAGATTTATCGTGAGAATTATATTAAATACATAAATGAATAATTGTATAGATAACAAAACACCCTAACATGTGTACTATTAGATATAGACTCTATTATAAAAATAAATAAAACTGTGGCATATTTTGATTAGTTTTTCTTTGCATGAGTACATATAGGCTCAGATTAATACAGATGGGACACTCCGCAGTTTAGGTATGAAGCTACAAGTACGCGGCTGCCCATATCACTGGGCAAAGTCAGTAGGACTCATAGATAACACTACTTATATAAAGTAATAGTAGGTCTACCGCGCGCCGTCTCGGCACGCACGTGCGTCGCGTCAATCGTTCGTCGCATGATAATGAAACGAAATTGCAAAACTATGTTGCATTGCATTTAGCTGCATAAATAGTGTGACCGACACTGGCATGGCCACCATCAAGGATTTTGACAACACAAAAATAATTACATAATCGAAATTTGTCGGCCACTGGTTCAAAAGTTATAAGGTTTCATAGGTGGCCGATCTGGAGAGCATCTCCAGCCACATTATATCCCAAGAACTAGGCCACCTAGCGAAGATCTGTTTCTCCTTTTAGTCGCAACTTTTCGCCAAGTCACAGATTTAGACACAGGGGTTTAGAAGATATATAATGAGTACAATTTTTAAGTATAGTCCAAGAGCTAGATCAAAAATTTTATCGTAAACTCTTTGATCTAGCTCTTGGACTATACAATTGAACTCATTTGGAAGTCTGTTGTTATTTTTTGTAAAAAAGTTTTTAGCGTTCCTGAACGCAACCTGTCATGTCAATTTTGTTGACGATCAAATATGAACTTTATTTTGTTACAAGTAAGTTTTATTTTTGTCAGCGCACTCAGTTATTTTCAAGCACAAGAATACTGTAAATATTCGCGACAGCTTCGTCTGTGGTGAACTTACAAAATTTTGCCACAAAAATAAAATAAACGTTGTTATGTAATGTTTGTAAGAATAACTGTATTATTAAAGTCATAATTTACAGTATAAAAAATAAACATTACAACCTAGTTTTTTCTACATATTTGTAAGATTGAGGTTATATTCCTCAAATAGTTTTTATCCAGGAACTTGTAATTATTTTGGGCATGAAGTTACTGAAACAAATAATGTGTGTGTCCAAGAAAACTTGGCTGCAATCGTACAAACGGACTTATGCCAGTGCCAGTAGAAATATTTTAAAGCTTAGTGAAAGAGGGATGTACCAGGATATGTTTCCTAATACCGCCGGGTAAGTGTTACAGATGTTACATACAGTACTTAACTTACTACTCATAACTTAATTTTGATCAAGTAGTAGCCTTGGGCCGACCTATGAGAGCTAACTTATTCTGCCATCTCTTGTGAATCTTCGTAAATTGTGACCAAATCAATCAATACATCTTTTCGTTCATTACCTGTCTGTTTATCAGTAATTTAATAAGTGGGATTACAGTTCTGTTTGATAATATTTTTGCAGGATACACCTTAAAATGTTTTCCTATATAATGTACTATTGAGGAAACTTACATTTAACCAATTTGAAAACGTAATCCTGTGCACATGACCACATCTGTTAGCACGCATTACTATAGCGGCCGAGCGCTGCAAGCAATACTCCTTACGGTGTATAGAGTAAGTTTCATCAATAGTTCAGTGGGCTTTGCTTATTCTGTTCCAGGTCTGAAATATTGAACTTACTGAATAAAGCCCCACAGTGTGTGTATGCTGGCTTCGACCCCACAGCCAATAGCCTTCATGTTGGGAACCTGCTTGTCATAATAAACCTCTTGCATTGGCAGAGAGGTGGCCACTATGTTGTTGCTTTGGTAAACTATTTTTATAACAACTACAATACTATAACTTTTTAAACCACCCACCTGTAAGTTTAACATTGGGAGACATTTACCAATATCTAGGATGTGTATTCAATATTACAAACTCAATCAACTCAAACTACCTGATATGGATGTTTTCTTTGGTTCCCTGCCGAAATTCTTTTTTTTTTTCTTTTTTTTAAATCTAATATTTAGAGGCTTCAGTGCACTCTAGGTGACTATGCCAGCCTCATGGGATCATTCCTATAGTAGCATAATGGGCATCTTGCATGCTGCGATACCAGACTGCAAGCTACCCATTACCCTACTCTATCCCTCACTCACATCTTCAAATATAGTTCCTGACCTATATTCTCTGCCCCTCTCTATCCTTTCTCTCTTTCATACACCGTTTTAAGTACTTGTAAATACTCTGGGCTTCTCTGCCGAAATTCAAAACACTTGCACAGACATTTAATTGTATTTTGCATTACTATTGATATTTGTGTTAATCAATTTATTTATTTTCTTTTTACACCTTTTAGACTTATCCTGTTTTGTTTTGTTTGTAAATCCATAATTTTTTGATGTTGCTCTAATTAAGTATGTGAATGCAATATATATATATATATATATATATAGTATGTGTATCTTATAATTGGTAATATACATCAGAACTTATACCTTAACTTTTATTAATTAATTTAAAATGTATATACTTATATATAATATACTGTTGGTGAACCTATTAAAAAAAAAAAACTAATATTCTATTTTTTAAATATATTTAAATGGATCATTAAAATTTAATGGTCAGGAGCGGCTATCACTGCACTGGGAGCCACTCTTCTAATAATAGTCTTATACTTGTAGCAAAAAAGTACAGTAGGTAAGGTACCTACTACTAAATTCTTTAGACTAGCACAACACATTTATTACTATGCGCATGCACACGCATTATCTAATTGTTACTATTATCATTATAATTTTTTACAGTTAGGTGGAGCTACAGGCTACATTGGTGACCCAAGTGGAAGAAGCGCAGATCGCATTGCATTGCAAAGCGAAATCATACAAGAGAATATAAAGTGCATCCAAAGCAATCTAGAGACAGTATTTGAAAACCATAAGAAGTATATCTGGACGAAAGAAGAAAGTAAACTTAAACCTATCAAGTAATTATAGTCTCCTACTTATGAAAACACTAGCTTCTGCCCGCGACTTCGTTCGCGTGGAAGTCGTAAGATACACAACATACTAAAATAACAGCTACATTAATTTATAAATCTCCTTCGACCCCCGACCCACCGCTTTGCATCGCATAGTCCGCGCTATCACTTCGTTTTCGCTTTTCGCTTATAGTTCCTTCCGACTTTTCTTTTTGCTCGGCTCCTAATGGTTGTAGAGTGATGTTAAATAGTTTACCTCCCTCAAGAATTGTGCTATAAAATCCAAAAATAATTTTCCAAATCCGACTGGAAGTTCCAGAGATTAGTGCGTTCAAACAAACTCTTCAGGTTTATTATATTACTAGCTTCTGCCCGCGATTTCTTCCGTGTGAAATTTCTTGCCCCTCCGACCCACCCCGTCGCATCGCATCGCCTGCCCGCGCTGTTACTTCGTTTTCGGTTACCGTTCTTTCTGACTTTTTTTTCTTCTTGCTCGGCTCCTAAGGGTCCTAGCGTTATGTTAAATAGCCTATAGCCTTCTTCAAGAATTGGGATATCAAATGCAAAAAGAAATTTTCAAATCTGACTGGTGGTTCCCTGAGATTAGCGCGTTCAAACAAACACACTCTTCAGCTTTATTATTAGTATAGATATAGTTAAAGATTATTACTAGCTAATATTGCGTAACCGCGTGAAATTTTTTGTCCCCCCGATCAACCCCGTCGCATCGCATCGCTTGCCCGCTCTATAAATACGTTTTCGCTAAGCATTTTTTCTGACTTTTTCCTTTTTGCTCGTCTCCTAAGGTTTCTATGAGCCATGATGTTATGCCCATAGCCTTCCTCAAGAATTGGGCTATCAAATGCAAAAAGATTTTTTCAAATCTGACTGGTAGTTCCAGAGATTAGCGCGTTCAAACAAACAAACTCTTCAGCTTTATTATTATTATTAGTATAGATTTCACTACCATAATTTATGTTAATCATTGTAATTTAAACCTTATGTTGATGAACATAACAGTCAACTTCTGAATGCTTATGATAGAAAACAAGAAAAACTATAATATATTATTTTATTCACTTTCAGGATAGTTAATAATGAGACATGGTACAGAAATATAGACTCCATACAATTTGTGAGTGAAATTGGAAGGAACTTCCGCATGGGCACCATGCTCTTAAAACAAAGCGTGCAAGCTAGAATACATTCAGAAATTGGAATGAGTTTCACTGAGTTTGCCTACCAGATTTTCCAGTCATATGACTGGCAGCATTTACTGAAAGAATATAATTGTAGATTTCAGGTAATAAATAAAGGCTATGGATACATCATGATATGAATGTTGAATATAATTGAAATGTTTGTTGGTATAACTTTAATATTGTCCAGATAGGCGGCAGTGATCAAATGGGCAACATAAGTGCAGGACATGAATTAATCAGCAGAACTGCAAAGAAAAGTGTTTATGGTAAGTCTTGAAATATAATTAAAATCGTCGTCATCTTAATGACGATTAAAAATATCGCGGCGATTTTTTTCGGGCGCTGGATTTCCAACGCTCTGCTTAGCGCCGAGAGTTGAAAATCCAACAGTGTGTATTTTCGACGCGCTGGGATGCACTTTGTTGGATTCTCGAAGCTCGGCTCAACACCAAGAGTTGAAAATCCAGTGCGCGATAAAATCCCGCCGCGATATTTTTACAAACTACCCACTTTTGCAATATTATAAAACGAGACTAGCGCATTTCTCTTAACAATTTACATAAATGCGAGTGTTTATTATACTTACATATAATCACGCCTGTGTTCCCCGAAGGGTTGGGCAGAGGTGTACCTATACTCCCACATTTCGCCAGTTATGTTAAGTCCCATGTGATGGGGAGCCCTGCCATCAACAAGGCACACTTCCAGACTCCGGGCTGCTACTGAGAAGTTCCTGAGTTCCTGTTCCTGGTTCCTGCAAAAACACTGCCCGACCTGGGCCAAACCCAGGACCTCATGCTCAGTATTTTTTTATTATATTCTAGGTTTAATTCAAAAATATTATACAAATGCTATGTTGTATATTTTCAGGTTTAACACTACCTCTAGTCACGACAGAAGAAGGCGACAAATTCGGCAAATCGGCAGGCAACGCCATATGGCTAGATCCAAAGAAAACTAGTCCTTATGGCCTATACCAATTCTTTATTAGGGCAAAAGACTCGGAAGTAGAGAAACTACTGAAGTTGTTCACATTCTACAGCTTAGGAGAAATACAGGACATTATGTTCAAACATAAAGAGCATCCAGAACAAAGATATCCACAGACCTGTTTGGCTGACCAGCTTACAACATTAGTGCATGGAAGTATGTACCTGCTTACTTAATAACTCTGGGTATAGTTGTTGCAAAACACAAGCACACATTATTTGACTTTTTAAACTTTGACATAATGCCGAGTACAGCACCCTAATTGCGTAACACAATATTGATCGGAATTTGAATCATTCTGAAACAAATTGCTAATCCATTGCTTCGTATGTTCGAAAAATTTGTGTGCTCGACAACGTAAATAACGCAATTAATGTTGTCGAAATGTCAATTGAAACCAACTCCGATTGATACGAGATACTGTGAACTCGTAATGTGTTACGCAATTATGGTGCAGATTAGTGAACCTTAACATGAAATGTAACACTAATAAGTCGTTCTAATTCATGAAATGTATCACAACAACTAGGCAGATTAGTTTCAACATTCACGTTTCACCAACCTGTACCCGGCATAAGATTTAAACTGACGCGCACTACGACTACGAGTCTCGCATAATCCGATCCAGCCTGTGCTCCCCCCAGCGACACCCTAAGCCGAGGCCCAAACCCCTCAGGGGGTGCCCTTAGCGAGTAGTTGCTTAGTTTAAAGTTTTATGCCCTGGCTGGAGGCCTTAATTTATTGAGGCACCCACAGGAAAGTTTAACCGGACTTTGCAGCCGAAAACCACCTAGGTTGACCTGCGAGATGCCCCATTCACAAAAAAAAAAACTACGAGTCTCGCAAAACATTCTCGTCCCTCAAACTCTCCTCGTGTAAATGCGCCCTTTATTCATGTTCTATTCCTAAAGTAAATTTCTTAATTTCCAGAGGAGGGATTAGAGCGAGCGATGAAAGCAACAGAGGCGATATACAGCAAAGACGTGAAGTCTCTTGTCGCACTTAGCAGTACAGAGTTGGAGCAAATATTCGAGAATGCCACTGTGACAAACCTTTTACTTTCGCCTGGTATCACTGTCTTAGAACTTGGCTTGAAGGCCAAATGTTTCCCCACTGAGAGTAAGTTATTCTTTTAAATTCTTTGTAACAATTAAAGATATATAAGAGCGTAAAATGATGACATTGAACAATACATTTTATTGCCAATGGCATTAAGCGTAAGGATGTACGAACATCGATGGGTCAAACGGTTCCTCGGGCTGTCTCGTTTGTACGGATAAGGTTTATGTGTGACAACTCTGCTGCTGTCGCTTTGTACACCCCTACAGGACAGTATAAATTTTAATGTTGTGCAGTTTCCCTTTACAACTTCATGTGAAGTAAGGTTTTACTTATTTTGCAACTACTATATGTCGTTTCGACTTAGTTACCTTACAAAAGTTAGGCAGGGTGGAACTTGTGAAATACATTTTCTTATCCCCACCCTTGGGCACATGCCTGTAAAAAGTATGTAATTATCTTGCCTGCCGCGTGCCACAACAACTTCTGATTGGTGAATGTCATAATGGCATGTTAGCTACTTGCATCGTTTTGAACAGTCTGCAACAAAAGTCGATTAACACTTGCAGTTTTTTAATCTTAATTATTAAGCGAAATTTTTAATTCAAATCGGAACAGAAGTACTTAAAATTTTAAGAACATTAACTCGTTAACAGTTAAAAGAAAAAAAGCAGTTTATCGAATAATTTTGTGTTAATTTAGATGATGTCAAAAAGTAGCAGTGTTAACCGACTTCTGTTGCTGACCGTACAAGCTACAGGCTTGTGTATTCCCGCCCTTGATTAACAAACTCTCTTGTTTCTTACCAGATGATGCAATGAGGATCATACAAGCCGGCGGATTCTATATCAACCACCAGAAAATTAAGAAGATCGACGAAGTAATCACACAGTCTGCGCACATACTGCCCAACTTACTCTCATTACTCAGGGTTGGCAAACGCAACTACTACATTGTGAAATGGCAGACATAATTATAGATATATCTACCTATTGAAAATGTAGTTTTATTTCGGTTTTCGATCCGTCAATGTTGGGCTAGTAGTACAGAAAAAAAGTAGTAAAGAAGTAAAAAACAAGTGTAATGTTTGGGCTATTTTATTAATACTTACAACAGAAGCTGGTATACTTGAAGTATATAATAATAAAATGCATATCACATAAGATTGTAAACACTACATAACATACTTACAGCTAAAATAATAGTCATTGAAACAGCATTGCGTTGATTGCTAACTCTAATGTATTGACAAGTCTCGACGGTACACTGCCATTAGACACATTCAGTTGGTCAACGCCGGAACTTTATAAATACAATTAATTTACTCTGAATACAAAAAATAAAGTCTATGTTTAGCAGCCAATTAGTCGAAAAATGCGTCTCAATGGCTAGCAAATAAAATGACTGCCGGCGCTGGCCAAATGTCTGCACGTCAATGGAAACACACCGTCACAGATATCGTAAAATATGGCCGTTGGTTACAAAAACATTTGTGCATGCTCCCGCTTGCGGTCACCGGACGGGAGTGGTGATTATATTTTTCTAATATCACAAGTATTAATTGCAACATTCACTCATTGTACAAACTAGTTTACAACGTTCCATTATTTTATTTTAATAAAATTAGATTGCATAAAAAAGCTACATAGACAATCTAACCGATATGTCTTTTTGGAATAACATTCCAGGGGTCAATCATTAATCGTCAGACCTACGTATTACGCAAAAGCTGTAATTTCTATTTTGGTAATAGATAATATTATTCAAATTATCACGTGTTATCTTATTATTATTAATGCTACACTTTTACAAAAATAAATACATAATACTCATTTGATGCAAAGAAAAACGATTCTCAAATACCTTTTTCTACGCGACCGAGACACGGTTTAGCAGAAAATAAGAGCGAACATCAGTCTCGTTGCGACTTCATAATTCACGACAGCGGGAACTAGAATAAGTGTGATAGAGCACGACCGTGACACACTGCTGTCATCCCCGGCGAGGTGGGCGCGGTGAGCTAGCGTCGGCGCTTCGACCTCGGCATGGGCACAGGGCTGAACGGCGACGGCTAAAGATCCGTACTCTCTCTTTGCGGTTGCACGACCTGGGCGGACTGGGGCGCGGGCGGGGCCGGCTGGGCGGCGGGCGCAGGCGGGGCCACCGGGGTCGGAGCAGGCGCGGGCGGCTGGACTAACGGCCCCACCGCGGCGGCAGGAGCCGACACCGGGGGCGGCGGCGCGGGGACTAGAGGGCGCGGCGGTCGGCCCGGCTGCGGCCGCGGGGACGGACACTCCGTTATGTCGCCCTCCGACTGCGATAGCTGCCGGCTCGCCACGCAAAGGCTGCGCGGCTCCTCCAGGTCCCCATCTCGACCTCCAGAACTGTGCGTGCGCTGCACGGTCGCACGCGGTACTTCCTCTCCCTCTTTCTCCACCGCTACCGCGGTCGCTCCCACTTGGATGACCGTAGGGTGTTGTTTATCTACGGTGTATATGTGAGTGCGTTCTAGAACTGTCGGCGAGCCGTCTGGGGCATCGGTTAGGGAAGAGCGCGGGGCTCTGAAGCTCTGCGGGCGCAGCGTGGCGGGGCGCTCGGGCACGGCGGGCTTGTGGCGCAGCGTGACGTCGGTGGCGTCGTCCGGCAGCGCGGGCACGATGGTGCGCGGCGCGGCCACCGGCCGGGGCGGGGGCTGGCCGACCGGCTTGGGGGCCGGCGCGAGGCGCACGGGTGTCGCCTTATCTACCGCGAATGTCCGCTCGGCTCCCAGCGACGCAGGGCCGCTGTACGCGTCGCCGACGACCTTCATCCTGCCCACGACGCCCGTCTGTGCGGTCACGTTTTTCACGATTAGTGTGGTCTCCTTCCCGTCGGGCGCCTTCAGTATGTCGAGCTTGTCCTTGTCCAGCTCGAGGCTCTGCCGCCGCGTGTCGGCGAGGTTCTCGCGACTGCCGCAGCGCGCCGCCTCCTCCTTCATGGCCCGGCTCTGTCTGTACGTGGAGCGGTTGATAGTCTGTACGCCGCTGATCACTTTGCCGGTGTCTGCTGATATCACAGGTCTGGGAGGCTTGGCAGGCTTGTCGATGTCAGCCTGAACCTTCGCTGCGCTCGCCTGTTCTCTCGCTACTTCAGGAGCCAGTTGGGGCTGGGGTTGTGGCTGTGGCTCTACTTTCTTATTTTTGTCCGGAGTAAAGTTAGGCGGCACTGGAGCTAAAGGTTTGTTTTTTCGCCTCATTATCGGCTTTGGACTTCCGTGAGGGGGACTAGATTGATCAGACAATGAGCTGTTGGACTGAGCCTTTTTGATATCGTTCTCAAGCAATATTAAACTAGTGTCGTGACTGTTGCTCCTGGAGTGCCGGCCGCCGTCCGTTACTTTGCTCAGACTTTGGTGATTGTAGTCGAACATAGACTTGCTCATGCTGCTGTAGTCTCCGTTCGCTGGTTCCTGACTCAGGGCGGCGGTTTGGTTGTAACCGTGGACGAAGTTAGGCGAGAACCCGTACTCGCATTGATCTGGAAGTAGATCCTCTTTGGTGAACGAAATGAAGAAATTGACGTCGTCTTTATAAAACCAGTCGGCGTGCTTGATGAGCAGCTCCACGATGCAGTTGACAGCTGTGGTGATGTTCATGTCGAAGGTGCTGTCGTCGGCCGCCCACAACAGGTTGGGCGCGACCACGATGGCGAGGTTCGAGGGCGTCATTTTGTTTGTACTTTGGTTCTGTGTCAAAGTAGACAAAAATTTGATAAGATACCTAAGATTTTGGAAGTTGGCCTCGGGTAGTAAGTGTATGGCTTCCCAGAGAGCGTTCAGTCGAGTTTGTTCCGAGGGCTGTCGGGACGCGTTCACGAAGTTTTCGTAGAGGCGGTACGTTAGGATAGGTTCGGGCAGTTCTCTGAGATAGCACTTGAGGACCGAGGCCACCACATGCATGTCCCGGTAGTCTCTGGGTAGCGGCACAGTGAACAGGCCCGCGTTGAGAGATAGTTTCATTCTGCGCACTTTCGACGTGCCTGGAAGAGACAGAGTTTAGTTATTACCGGCATTGTTATGATAAACACCATTGAAGTAATCAGAGTTCTAATAATAGCCATCTGTTATGAGAGCGTGACGGTTATTTCGCAACTAATATTACAGAATCAATAAACAGCATTGATCACGCTTGGACGGTGGTACGAGTAATGTGGAATGTAAGATACTGATGTTTTGCATACAACAAGACCTTCTCCTTTGATCGAACAATTGAATATGAGATTTGTATTCTGTTATTTCCTGGTTATATCAAATTAAATCATAGTATATATCTTATTTAATAAATTGAATTGCCTAATCAATTTGACTCAATGTATAGTCATGTCAAATCATATGACTGGTTCTTGTAATTTTGTTAATAAAGGTAAGGCAAGACATACATTGTATGAGTCATCAAGTAAATCGTCAAACAGATAAGTGTACAGTCACGTAAAAATAAATGTCCATGCTAATAATGAATTAGACAAATAAAGCTATTCGGATTGTTCTATGTATTGATATTTTGTATGTGTTTTAGTCACTATGAGTGAAAAAATTATTCCAATCCTACTATCCTACTTCCTATTTGTATGGATGGATGTTTATCACTCAATCACGGCTGAACGGATCTAGATGAAATTTGACACAGAGATAGATTATTGTCTGAAATAGCACATAAGCTGCTTTTTTAACCGACGACTGTATTCCGTTCTGTATTCGACCCGTATGTATGTATGCTTGTTTGTCCGCGATTTTCTCAAAAACTAATGAACCAATTTCGATGATTATTTCACTACCGTGGTCTACATACTTTCAGGAAGGTTTTAGTATATAATACATTACGTAATTATTCTTATGTACAAAGTTATATGCATTAATTCACTGTATCTCCGGCATTTCTGAACGGATTTTGATGATTCTTCTTTCCGTTCGACTTGGGCTTACCTAATTATTTAATTGTATATTCAACAAAAAAAAAAAAAAAATGTACTTTAAAAAATGTAAAAACCGACTTAAAAAACCAAAAACGAATAAAATAACTTTCATAAAACACTTCAACAGCTTCTGAAGTCGGTGTCATCAATTCTTAATGCACTTTAGCTTGACACCGACTTCAGAAGCTGTTGAAGCGTTTTATGAAAGTTATTTTATTCGTTTTTGGTTTTGAAGTCGGTTTTTGCTTTTTTTAAAGTAGGTAAATTATTTTAATTCCAGTAGTACGTTCCCGTGGGATAATTTTCGACATCCACGCGGGCGAAGCCGCAGGCAAAAGCTAGTGTAGCATTACAGAACTAACACGAAAATATCGAACGGTACCTCCACCAATTATTATTTACGACTTACAACACAGAACCGTCATCAACAAAAGCATCACACATTAGTTGACACGAATCAAGTCGTTTATTAAAATTTACAGTATTTTATTGAAAGTTTAATTGCGTTAATATTCAGCAAGTTTAATGTACAGACGCCAGCATATCAAGCTACTACAATCTGTCAAATTTCTTTAATAGATTTTCATCTTTATCGCTGAAGCATTAAGGTTCAAGGTTGATTGGGAAAATTTGACAGTTTCGGGTGGCTTGACCTGCTGGCGTCTGTACCTAACAAAGCAGTTATTATTTTATTTATAATTTTCCTTTTACTCACCGCCAGCGATCCTGAATAGTCCCTCCTCATTTAGCGCTAGTTCGTGCAACGTACAGACACACAGCTCTATCGGAAACGCTATGGTGCGCCCCGTCACCCTCAGGTGCTCTTCTAGAGGATACCCGAACACCGGCTTCACGGCACTGTCGTCTGAAACAAAAGGGTTTGTTACTATTAATATTTTTTTCGTTATTAGTGTGATTAGTGGGACAGATAGCAGAGTCACTATGCAGTGAGTTTCGGCAGAAAAGCTCGTTGCCTGGGACGATCTGAGGTGATAACTTTTCAGCGTTCATGACAGATTTGCATGAAAAGGCAACACACAGAGAAGAGGAGTGTGGAAGGCTAACAGACCTTTGACCAGAACTGGGACATTACAAGTTGGAATATGTATAGTGTATTTTTCAAGATGACAAGTGTAAAGAATAAGTTAATCTTGCTATTCAGGAGTTTTATAAGGCAACTTATGCATTACATATGGCGAGGAGTTAAGGCCTTGCTGGAGTATGCAATGTGATAGCATTTTATAAAGTCAGAACAATTCATTTGTCGGTCCGAAGGACCTTCCCAAGTTGGCTGTTTTACTGCAAATGTATGGAATTGTAATTCAATATTTTAATTTTATTCAAGGTCAATTAAAAAAGCCGTCTACAGGCCTCGTCTATACGGAAGGATGTTCCTTTGCGAAATTATTTATGGGAAAGGAGAAAAAGCAGCTAACAGGAAATATTTTTGCTTTTTGCCTGTAGGTAGTGTTTTGGTATGAAACAGATTTAAATACTCATTTGGTATATATTTTTCAGTATTTTTGATTGAAGGACAATATTTCGTTATCACTTATCACCGAGTCGGCTGCAGTTTTTAAACATGTTATTGTTATTCTGTTTGAGGCACTAAATAATTAAAAAATGACGAGGAAAACTTTTTAAAGGCGTAATAACTGCTCAACGTCTGATTGGAGTTTTTATCTATTTAAATAAATATCTACCTTTTTACAACATTATTTTGTATTTTATTTCTTGCCCTATCATCATAATCTCAACATCCAATGACATTACTTGATCTGAAAAATTATACCTATTGTCTTGGCAGTCATAATTTAAACAGTGATCATTGTTCTTTACAATCAATACCTTTAAACATTATTTTAGGACTCTTCCAATATTAAACTTGATACAAAATTACAGCTATACCTGCCGAGTATATCGCTAAATTGGTATGGTCCAGTCTATGGGCGGAAGTATTATGTTGATGTATGTACCTACGTGCGACGACGGATGTATAAGTACATTAGACTGATGCAAAGGAAGCATACATAATTTATTGAATGAAGATTTGGAGACATTCAAATGCATGGCTTACTTTGAATGTTTGATTTGATACAATGGGCCATGACATGACTTATTATTTTCTTTATATTATTTGACGAATCTTTGAATCTGTTAGTAGCTAGATGGCAATATTATAGAGATTGGTTGGAGAGGCCAGTGATATTAGGTCTTTACCTATGAAATTGCCGTTCTGCAGTACTGGCCATTTCAAATCAAAATAATTTTTGTTTGGCTAAGAATTCTAATTTCAAATTAATTTTATTTTAAAAACATGGATTTTTTTTTCCAAAAGTAGTAATTTTTTATTGATTAGTGTTACATTTTCATCGCATTTCAATCTTTTTCGTCATCATGGATACGTTAAAAATTCGAGTAATTATGGAATATGAGTACCGTCGTGGCAGCAACGCGGCACAAGCGGCACGCAACATCAACGACGTTTACGGAGCTAACACTACAAACCAACGCACCACTTGTTATTGGTTTGCTCGCTTCCGTTCTGGAAATTTCGACCTGAAAAATGAACCTCGCGGTCGTCCGAAGACTTTGGTCGACAATGACGAAAAAAAGGCGATTGTGGAAGCTGATGATACACAATCTACGGCTGAATTAGCAGCAGCTTTCGACGTTAGCGTCAAAACAATATTGGTCCATTTGCGTCAAATTGGCAAGGTAAAAAAGCTTGACAATTGGGTGCCCCACGAACTCAATGATCGCCAGCGCGAAGTACGCGTCGAGAAGTGCCTTGCACTGCTCAACAGAACTGGGGTTGGAAGCTCTCCGTCATCCGCCCTACTCACCAGACCTTGCGCCTACAGACTACTACTTTTTCCAGAATTTGGATAACTTCTTGGCGGGAAAAAAATTCAATACCCGAGAGGCAGTACAAAATGCCTTTGATGAATTTGTTGCCTCCCGTCCAGCTGATTTCTTTAAGAAGGGCATCAATAAACTGCCACTGCGTTGGCAAAGATGCATTGATTGCATGGGTGATTACTTCGATTAATACAAATAAAAAATGCATGGAAAAAATTCGTTTAAATTTTTTCATACAAAACGGCAATTTCATAGGTAAAGTCCTATTATTCTATCGGCTGATCAGTGATAAAGCAGATGCATCATTGACAACAACTCATCCCCATTTATGTAATTTTGAAAAATATATTTGTTTTCATAAGCAATATTTTTATTTAAATCATATGATATTACTCTACATAGGTACTTCAGTTTAACAGCTAAACATCCTGTTACTGCATATAAATAAAATTACAATCAAATTGCTATCAGCTAACCACCAATGCTTAACATTAGGTATGACAGGACAATTTTTAATATTTCCTTTAGGTACATTATATGTAAATGATTATTGAATAATTATAAAAGGATGTTGATAAAACAATTTACACATTATAGAACTAACAAAGATTAACTACTGTTAAATTAACTAATGATTGATACATAATCATTTTCTTAATTATAAGATAAATAAATAAACAATTTTTTTTTTTAATCACTTGGTTATGTTGATGAGGTTTACTTATTTTACAAACACACCATACTTTATAAAAACCCAAGCTTTATAATGGAGACTGAGCTCAGAACACAAATTAAGACTGACAGACTGCTAACCACAATTAAACAGAAGTGTGACTATTTACCAATTTAATATACTTACTAATGAATCGCTCTAGCTCTGGGACTGTATCTTGTAAGGAATGTAGTGCGGACTCATGGTATGCTCTCTGCAGTTTGACGTATTGTAGTAGCGTGTGCGCTAGCTGGGCTTCTTTTGCAACAAGTGCAAACATGTCTGCAGCCAGGGCATCCCTTGCCGCCTCGACCCGTATTCCAACATCCTCCAATTCCTCTCGTGCAGCATTTAGTTTGGTTGGGTTCTCTTCTTTTTGGCGCTCTAAATGCTATAGAAAAAATTAATAAGTTGAAGAAATATGAAATCTTGTGAATCCACATTGATATCTGAACTTTATGTAAGTATATCTAATCAAAATAAATAATAGTAAACCTTAGTTTAAACCTATTTGGCATGCACATTGCACAGAGAGTATTAAGGAAATTGAATATACAAAATCAATTAAGGAAATTGAATACACAAAATCATTTCATTCTAATTAGGCTTAGGATTAGCACTATTTGAATGTCACAAGTAACAACAGGCAGACAGCAAAACAACTCAAGTGTTAAGAGGCCTATCACAAAATTGCGTTCTGACAGATTAGGTATATTGAAGCACGGTGACGCGACGCATCGCACTATATAGAAAGTTGTAATTACATTTAGTTTGAGTCTTATAATTTTTTTATTTTACTAAATTTTTATCTCATAAGAACTACTTAACGTTTATTCTGGTATAAATTTTACGTAATAATAATATAGTAAGGAGAAATTTATAATTCTGAATGTTTTTAGTAGTTTTATGGTTTTGAATAGGATATTTTTATAGATATTCCATACATATTTAAAAAATCTGAGGCTGCTAACCAATATTTAAGAGATATCTAGGTATTACCCGCGACATCACCCGCGTCGAGGTCGGCAATTATCCCACAGAGAACGTACTACTGGGATAAAAAGTATTTTATGGCCTAATCCAGGTCATGGCCTAACCATGAGCCAAATTTTATCCAAATCCGTTCAGCCGTTTTAGAGTGAAAGCGTAACAAACAAACAAACTCACTTTCGCATTAATAATATTAGTTAGGATTTTTCATTTCATTGGCCACAAGCTCGAAAAAATGCAATTGCGCTTTTTATGAAAATCTTGTTTTGGAATTTTGTTTTTATAAAATATACCTATAAGAATAAATTGCGAATGAGAAAATAATGTTTTGACTACTATAATATTTTAAGCCTGGTGTCACAGTCAAAGTGAAAACAGAAATGTGACACACGTAAACCCCTAACTGGAGTTTTTTACTTCGTACCACTAGTTGCATAGCTAATATTGGACCTTGTGGCATTGCAAACATCAGTATGCATAAGTTATTTTACTTATCTGTAATGTTTTTGAGTCTGTTTGAATCTATACAATTTTTGATGGCTAAATACACAGTAAATATGAGTTATCTTAAATAATCAGATTAGTTTGACATTGAAAAGCTCTCAAATATCATAACATGGTTTACAGGTTTTGTTTATATGACACACATATCTGTTAGGACCAGATAAGGCAAATATTAGTAAGAATTGATCTTAAAATTCAATGTTTAGATAACTCTTGATAAGTGACATCTCTATGAGATTATAACTCACATGATATCTGCTGGCCGCACTATCCTTTTCGCTCATAAGCCTGCTGAGCTGTTTCTTAGCTTTCATTATGGCTGGAAGGTCTTGATCACTAATAGTAGTTAACGGAGCACATACTAACTGTTCTACCTTCAGTTCATGCTCTGCTATCTCATTTGCCAGAAATTTTTCAGTTTTACCTAAATGAAAAGAAATAATTAAAAATTATTTTTAGATACAATGAATGTATTAAATACCGATTTTTCCTGTAATGGTAGATAAGGTAAATTGAACACTTACCACATTCAAATAAAATATATTTTAAAATGCTATCATCATCATCAAAGTTGCTGGCTTCACACATAGACAAACCAAGGAGGTATTCAGGCAGTTTCTTTAGTCTTTTCTCTCTAGCTGCAGGGTCCTGACCCTGTGTACTGCCTGCTCCTGTTGACAGTCGCTTGCTAACCAACTGTAAGGCATTTCTGAGGTGCTCTACTTTCCTGTCTGCTGTTTGTAACTCATCTGTTAATCCTTCCGGTTTTCCTGACCTGCGAATATCAATATTAATCACCAAATGTTGTTATAACTAAGACCTCACATATAGAACAAATAACAAGATCAAATGTCCAATATTACTTTTTTCTCATGATACTAGCTGCTACATAGGTTTAAATGTTACTGATACTGGTAAGAAGATTACATTAACAACGAACCAAACCCACAAAGAAGTGAATCTTATCTGATAGGTAAGATAATGTAAAGTACTTGGTATACCTTGAAAATGTTTGGTCGGCGAGTTGCTTAACCCTATAGAACTGTTTCTTCATTGTCACTAATCAATCCGACGAAATTATTTTTAAGTTACAAGGTCATTGGACCCAATAGCAAAATAATAAAACGATCAAGATTTCGCTAAAACGAACGTAATGTCAGAAAGTCAATGAGATCATCCTCATCAAATAATATTGCAGTAGAGTTATACGAAAATTAACTTCACGAAACTTCCATTAAGGCACTACATTTCCATTATTCACTTAAAACACTAAAATTAACTTATTTATTTGTAATTTTACGTATAGCTTCAGCAATAAAATACACTCGATGAATCAGAAAAATAAAATAAGCACAGATAATTTAACCAAAATTTACTTTGTTTATGTAATCTGTACGCGCTAACAAAACGCGATGATGTCATTGATATCGAACAAAACGTTTCATGGCGTTGGGTTGAACTGCCTTTTTCAGACAAAGGTGGTGGCATGGCAGTAGTGGCGGTGGCGGCCCGGTGGGCGGCTTGACAGTATTGAAAAATTAACCATCTGTCAACACTCAACACGTCTGAATAACGAATTACACTCCTACCAACTTATCTGTGAAATGGCGAAAATTGGAACTACGGCCGTCATGTTGAAATGTCTTCGATTGTGCGACGCATGTCATTCGATTGTGTCGACGCATCGACGGGGGCGTCCTCTTTCAGTTCACAGATAAGTTGGTAGGACTGTATGCTCAACTTGTGCTAACATAGAAATCATCATTTCAAGTTTTTAATACAGACATAATAGGTTGGGGAAAAAGTTTTTCGCATTTTTTAAGAAAATTCAAAACATTTTTTAATATACATTATTTACATTTGTCTAAAGTATGTAGGTACCATTTTGTTCGATAACTTTTTGCCATCTTGTAGGTAGGGAAATGATCCCATTGCTATAGAAATTTTGGGACTTCTGATCAAAATACCGCGACAAGTGGTTTTGGCAGTCCTCTCGTGATGTTAACCTGACACTGCCTAAAGAATTCTGAAGAGACCGAAACAGGTGGAAATCTGAAGGTGCAAGGTCAGGACTATACGGCGGATGCATTAACACCTCCCAGCCAAACTATCTTAATTTTTGCTGAGTGGCTAAAGATGTGTGAGGTCTAGCGTTATCATGATGAAAAACCACACCCCTTCTGTTGATTAATTCCGGCCGCTTTCTCTCCACTTCTTGCTTTAATATCATCAGTTGTTCGCAGTAGAATTTAGAATCGATAGTAATGCCTGGTGGTAACAGCTCATAATGAATAATGCCCTTCCAATCCCACCACACACACAGCATCACCTTGTTGCGAGTTAACCCGGGGTTTCGCCACAGTCTGTGAAGCCTGACCGGCCTTTGACCACGACCTTTTTCGCACGTTCTTGTCGTACGTGATCCACTTTTCATCACCAGTTATCAGCTTCTTCAAAAATGGTTTGGTTTCACTACGTCGTAATGAAGAATCACAAATAAAAACTTTTTTACAAAAAAATACAACCGACTTCCAAAAACAACACTACAAAGTGAAAAATAACTTTAATTTCGGAAGTCAGTGTCTGATTAAATGTATTTTCGTTTTTGCCACCGACTTCCGAAATTAAAGTTAAAAAAAAATCGGTAATCGGTATCTTCTAAAATCGGTATTTTTTAAACATTTTTCAACAAAGGTCGAAAGTTCCGCTGTCAAAAAAAAAAAAAAAAATGTTTAAGAATGTGCAAACAGCGCTCTTTCTTATGATACCCCACATGTTCTAGTGTTACCACTTCGATTTTTTAAGACCTCCTTTCAGTCCATGTTGCTAAAAAAACATATATATTATTATTTCTTTCATATTTGCAAAATAGTTGGGCAAACGTTATCTAAAACTGTTCCAAATTTCAAGTTGATAGCATTAGTAGTTCTTAAAATATCCAGCTGTTACAGACAGACAGACTGAATCACACCATAAGCATTCCTTTTTACCATTTTAGTACGGAACCCTAAAAACGAAAATTTCGTCACTCTACTAGAGTACTTTAGGAACCACATGAAGGCCTGGGGCCGTATTATGACGTCAAAAAAGATCATGGATTCATTGTAGTTCCAGTGTGAGAAAGAGACGGAGCTATTATACGACCTACAGCACCATCCTTTTTTCACTCAGAACAATAACTAATATTGTTCTGAGTTTTTTCACAACGGAACCACGGTGGATCCATGATTTTTTCACGTCATAATACGGCCCCAGCACCACGTGACTGCTCCTAAATCCTCGGCAGTTTCCCCTTAACCTGTGGTCATTGGTCAAGACTAAAGCCATCATTGTCAGATTAGTCGTCCAAGGTCCCCTTTTGATCCATAATGGACTGTCTCACAGACAGAGGACAATATTAATAAGTTTTTTTTAATAAGTTAGCGTTATATTATACGTGATGGGTACTTAAGCTACGGTTTACTAGGAAAGCGGCCGTAACGGCCGTCATGAAAAGCTGACATTTTCAAACCCACCACCACCACCCCTCTCCAAGAATTAAATCGCTAAATTTGCCCTCACTGTACTTACAATAATTATAGTCACACAATAAAGTGTTCATACTGAGAGGAGTGAGCTGACACATTTATTAAATAGCGTTTCCATGATAATCAAGTCGCTTTTCTGCGTCATTGTGCCAGAGGAGTCAAACCGAAACAGAAAAGCGACTATTTTCAGCGAAATTCATACACTTTGTTTCCTTCAACCTTGACATTGGCAGAATCATCGATAAAACGATGGAGCCATTACTATAAAATTCGAATTGGACTATTTTTTGATGCGGTGGGGCGAATCTTACAATATAAATCTCTGCAACTGTCATCGTTTTCATGACAGCTGTCACTCACTGCGGCCGGTGGGTGCGATGACCGCTCTTCTAGGAAACCGTAGTTATAAAGAATATAACTCTAAGGATGAGTATCGATATCTAAACACATAAAGCATTTAACCTATCTATCTAAACATGATAAAAATAATTAGATGATATTCACGTAACAGGACTAAAACATATGTTGGCTATAAAGACAAAGTCCAAAAACCAATAAAAAAAGAAATAAGAATGTCACTTGAATATTGACATTGACACTTGACAGATAAAACAGGTTTCGTGTTTTCGTGTCGTGTATTTATTTACATGTAAGAAAGAAAACATAATTTATTTGCTTAGTTGTGCTGGTGGAGGGAGTTCGGAGTTGCGTGTAATATCATTGAAAAACTACGTCAACAACTCAGTTCTCTTTTATATGTTGTGCTGTTGACTCCCGTATTGTCTCGTATTCGTATCGCCTTTAGTTAGTAAATAAAATATATTTCTTAGTTTGGTTTCGTAGATAAAAACATCAGCAAAATGAATCGAAAATTTGTAAACGTTATAATCCTTGGATTTGGATTTATGTTTGTCTTCACTGCATTTCAAACTATGGGAAATATAGAGGTAAGTTTATCATTTAAATTACACACTTGCAGCCAGACTTGCATGATTAAAATTTGTACTCATTTTATAGATGGTATCTGTTTTCACACTTACATGACATTAATCATTAGAAAAAAAAAAAAAAAAAAATCTAAACTAGGTTTTGCCCGCGGCTTCACCCGCGTGGTTGTCGGAAAATATTCCACGGGAACGTACTACCGTGAAATCCTTCCTTATTCCTTGCCTATATTATAAAGGGAACCTCTGTGCAAAATTTCATCTTACTAGGTTCAAGGGTTTTGGCTGGGCAGGCTGGGCGTTGACGAGTCAGTCAGTCAGTCTGGACTTCTCTTTATATATTTATATATGATTGTAAGTAATTTTACTTAACAAATTTATTATTAATAATAAAAGCTTTCTCATGAATACATTATATTAATAGGTACTTTGCGTAAAAATTATAGCTATTGTGACGCTCGAATATGAGAAATAAACCTAACAACAAGTAATATTACCATTGACATGAAAATAATGATAAACTATATTTTATTAAAATAGCAAATTTTTTTATTGTATGTCCCACAGAACAGATTTATCTGTTCTGTTGTAGGTCCGCTGTGATAATAGTTAAGCATTGCCCGTTACTTCCTCCCCTGGGCCATATATAACTATGTTGTCGTAGAAAGGATCACATTCCGCAGGTGGCAGCATCACTACAAATGTCAAGCAGTGGCCTTGAAATGACTATCAACAACCTCTGCATTACCTGTTTAAAGCAAATCAAATATCATTTGTCATATCACTTATCCTACTAATATTATAAATGTGAACAGATTAAGATGAAATTTGGCACAGATACTTTTATCCCGGTAGTAGAACAAAGCAAGTTTTCTTGTTGTGTTATTTTTTCATATTGTTGTTATTTTTCTTACACAACAATTAAGTACTGAGTTTGTTTGATTTTAAAACATGTGCTCTAAAATTGATATGATAACACTGAACAAACTATACAGTTATCAGTTATATTGCCACATAAAATGAGTCTATAATTTAGAAACTTGTTCACATCCTATCCTCCATCCAAATTGTTCCGTATTTGATAAGAATTAAATTAAATGTACCCTTAACTTCTCGTAATTTATTATACTAAATATACTCTGCTGGAGGTTTTCCTTATATTTTTATTTTTTTTATTTAAATCACTTTTATTATGTTCATAATGCTATAAACATCTGTGGGTAAATTAAACTTTCACCTAGATAATAGATTTATTATTTTATAACTCAAGTTGTTGAAATTGCAGTTTATATGCTATCATAAACCATAGAAGATAGTTCAACAGGTATGTTGAGTACAAGTTCATTTGAATCTTAAATTCTCATATTGCTTTCATAATATTATGTAGATTTTGATTAATTGTCGAGTTTTTAAGGTTAGTGATTGTTGGTTTGATAAAACCTGAAACCTTTCAGCAGTTACAAGGAGTCCCTTTTAAACGAGGGCTGGTGGTGGCATGCTGAGGGTCTCCAGCTGATATTCCATACAGTTACTGACAGTAATTGCCAATATGCAATTAACCTGACTAGCCTTTTCCCATCCCAACTATGTTGGGGTCGGCTTCCAGTCTAATCGGATGCAGTTGAATACCAGTATTTTACATGGAGCGACTGCCTATCTGACTTCCACAACCCAGTTACTGGGTTAAAATACTGGTATTCAGTTGCAGCCGATTAGACAGGAAGCTGACCCCAACATAGTTGGGAAAAGTCTTGGCAGATGATGACGTGTACGTGTATGTCGAAAACTATAAAAAACTAGCTTTTGCCCGCGGCTTCGCCCGCGTGGATGTCGGAAAATACTACCGGGACGTACTACCGGGATTAAAAGTGCCTTAGCCTATCCTATCCTTATCCTCTAGTAGTAGTTATTCTATCTAGTACGTGTTAATCCAGGTTATAAGCTATCAGTGTGCAAAATTTCATCCAAATCCGTTTAGCCGTTTTTGCGCCAATCCGGAACATACAAACAGACAAAGGGACAAAAATTCTAAAAACTGTATATTTTCGGCATCAGACTCGTTCCCACACCTCGTAGATATTACTTTTTAAACCGACTTCAAAAAAGGAGGTTCTGTATTCGACCCGTATGTATGTATGTTTGTATGTCCGCGATTTTCTCAAAAACTAATGAACTACTTGTGATGGTTATTTCACTAACGTGATCTGCATACTTTCAGCAAGGTTTTTAGTATATAATACATTATGTAATTATTCTTATGTACGAAGTTATATGCATAAATTTACAGTATCTCCGGAATTTCTAAGCCGTTTTTGATGATTCTTCTTTTCGTTCGTCTTGGGTTTACATAAGTAATTGTATAAATATTCAACTAGAAATGGAAAAATAAATTTAATTAAAAAAAAAAAAAAAATTTTAAGTAAATATATTTAAAAAACATTCAATATACAGTTTTGACTTTGTTACTACACATTTTATTGTATGGTACCTAAACATGATCGAAAAATACTCACTCAGGTCAGGGTCGATATTAATGAAAACTAAAACGGTATCATCAATACCGGTTCGCGACTTTGTCACAGTTTGTCTATCCACGCACTGCGCACACTGCAAAACTCGTCATGACTAATATCGTAATGATATATCCCGGCAATAGCGATTTAATAGTGCAGCAGAAATGTTTGAAACATTTACGGGGCCAATATCATATCGCTATATTACGTAGGTATGTACCTAAACCTATGTAGGCATTTTCTATGTAATTAAATCCTATACCTACCTATAAAGTTGCGAGGTGATATGAAAAAAAGTGAACTGGGCGGGAATAAAAAAGTGACAGAGTCAATTACTTCAGAGAGCGCAACAATGCGCTGGAACCAAAATAAAAGCACCAAACCAAATAAAAATTGTTTAAAAATAAGTTAAGCTATCTATCAAAATTATTTTCAGCCGAGTTTTCAATTACATAATATGCACATTTTGAATACAATTTTGCAATGAAATTACTTAGGATTTTAGAATTAAGTACAGAAAAAAATATTAAAAAAGGAGAGGCCTTTTCGGAATTAAATTCTATCGAGGAAAAACCCAATTGCGTTTACCTTCAGTCAGAGTATTAATCAATAGTCAATAAACATAATATCCAAAAATTAAATCCATACCTACATGTTGTAATAGAGAAATAAATGGTTACGAAAAAACCCCCAATTTATTTTGGTATCGCCTTAATCATACACAATGCTATGAATGAGGCTGGTTGAACTACACGATGTAAAAAAAACTTTTTCACAAAAAAAAAACAACCGACTTCCAAAAAAATACTACAAAGTGAAAAATAACTTTAATTTCGGAAGTCGGTGTCTTTGGATCTCTATTTTTGGTTTTTGCCACCGACTTCCGAAATTAAAGTTATTTTTCACTTTGTAGTATTTTTTTTGGAAGTTTTTTTTTGTAAAAAAGTTTTTATTTTTCACTTTTTAGTGGGGCAGTCTCTAATTAACAAAATCCCAAAAAAAAAACAAAATAAAAAAAAAAAATCAAAATCAAATCTTTTACAAAATATTGCTTTTCCCGCTACAAGGACGTTAATTGTTGAGGAGTTCTCCCAGTAAGGAACCAGGAGAACTGGAACTGATGGTGAAGTCACCATGAGCTCCACTTCAACATATGTATTGTATGAGCATAAATTGCTTAGCAATAATCGAATCGCAACCCGTGAAATACGTATTGAGTAGTTCCGATGGCCATCTGTGGTCTTCCTCAAAAGTTCCACTTCACCAAATGTTGCTTTCCGGGAGCAAATGCACGAGTTACTATAAAAAATACCCAAATCGCTATAGGTGTGCCTATAAAAATTGAAGGTTCCCCTCGATTTCTCTGGGATCCCATCATCAAATCCTGGTTTCCTCATCATGGTACCACCCTTGGGATATTTGGTTTCCAACAAAAAAAGAATCATCAAATCAGTTCATAAACGACGAACTTATCCGCGAACACACATAAAAAAAAAATATATATACCTACGGTCGAATTGAGAAACCTCCTTTTTTTGAAGTCGCTTAAAAAATAAGGATGTACGCAATCCGACGGCCAACAGAGTGCCAAAACAATAGCACGTCCACGATGAATACCAATGTGCGTGGTGAACTTGACGTAGGAGGCGGAGGTGTGGCGGTCGGATCGATCATAGCTTTGTGTTGGTGTTGTAGCTCAATAACGTAATGACTACTAATGTTATGCCGCCCGCACTAAACATTTGTTTGGAAACCGTTATGCGGGTTCTGCCATTACCTACTCCTACGAAAAAAGAACATAATTCCAAATTCAAATTAGGAAAATGTGTGATTTTCATTTGTTATTCGTACTGTCAAGATGAGTGAATCTAATGAAGAAATTCGATACATTTTAAAATTTTACTACAAAAAAGGTAAAAATGCAACGCAAGCCGCGAAAAAAATTTGCGATGTTTATGGACCCAATGCAGTGTCTGTGAGAGTAGCACAAATTTGGTTTAAGCGTTTTCAATCCGGAAATTTTGATGTCAAAGATGCACGTCGCTCTGGTCGCCCTATTACGGATAAAATGGATGCCATTTTTGAAAAAGTGGAGCAAGATCAGCATATCAGTAGTTACGACGTAGCTGAAAAACTGGGAATTGACCACAATACAGTTTTGGCGCATTTGAAAAAAACTGGGTACACAAAAAAGCTCGATATTTGGGTACCTCACGAGCTCACTGAAAGAAACCTAATGAACCATGTACTCATTTGTGATTCTATAACCCCTCACACGAGTTCGGTGTGAATCGGGTCCGAGTAATTTTACCTAATATTGTACGTAGTATGAGTTTGTATGTATGTATGTATGTATACATTGTATGTATGTACGTAGTATGAGAACGTTAATAATAAAAAAATATTTTCTTGGTATAGAACTCATACTACGTACAATATTAGTACGTAGTATGAGTTCTATACCAAGCGGGTCCGAGTAATTTTACCTAATATTGTACGTAGTATGAGTTTGTATGTATGTATGTATGTATACATTGTATGTATGTACGTAGTATGAGAACGTTAATAATAAAAAAAATATTTTCTTGGTATAGAACTCATACTACGTACAATATTAGTACGTAGTATGAGTTCTATACCAACAAAAAAAATATTTTCTTGGTATAGAACTCATACTACGTACAACGTAATGAAACCAAACCATTTTTGAAGAAGCTGATAACTGATGATGCAAAGTGGATCACGTACGACAAGAACGTGCGAAAAAAGTCGTGGTCAAAGGCCGGTCAGGCTTCACAGACTGTGGTGAAACCCGAGTTAACTCGCAACAAGGTGATGCTGTGTGTGTGGTGGGATTGGAAAGGCATTATTCATTATGAGCTGTTACCACCAGGCAGGACCATCGATTCTGAACTCTACTGCGAACGACTGATGAGATTAAGGCAAGAAGTTGAGAGAAAGCGGCTGGAATTAATCAACAGAAGGGGTGTGGTTTTTCATCATGATAACGCTAGACCTCACACATCTTTAGCCACTCAGCAAAAATTAAGAGAGTTTGGCTGGGAGGTGTTAATACATCCGCCGTATAGTCCTGACCTTGCACCTTCAGATTTCCACCTGTTTCGGTCTCTTTAGAATTCTTTAGGCAGTGTCAGGTTAACATCACGAGAGGACTGCCAAAACCACTTGTCGCGGTATTTAGATCAGAAGTCCCAAAATTTCTATAGCAATGGGATCATGTCCCTACCTACAAGATGGCAAAATGTTATCGAACAAAATGGTACCTACATACTTTAGATAAATGTAAATAATGTCTATTAAAAAATGTTTTGAATTTTCTTAAAAAATGCGAAGAAACTTTTTCCCCAACCTATTATGTATATGAAAAAGTGCTTATCAAAAGAATTATATAAAGGAGCCTTAAAAATATGGCTACTTGTTTAAAAGGATTGACTGGACCTGGACCTACTTCGCACTAGCAACTATTGCTTGTTTATTTTGTAGGTAAATCTTATCCACGCACTTTACCCCGTTCACCCAGAAAAGCGTCCGTGGTAATAATATAGCACAATCAACGACGCAAGTTGAACATCAATAAAATCCATAACATGCAGTCGGCCTCACGCCTCACCTACAATGTAAACATATTTATGCAAACGGATGCTCTCTGTGGCACTACCATACATAGCAGTTATTTCATAACACATTGAGTAACAGATAAAAGCACATTATTTAATTTTATTTACGGTTCGTAGGGGCATAACATTGATATCTTTGACGTTAATAAGAAACACCGTGACATTAACCACTTTATGAACATGTTGATGTAAGGTATGTACCTTTTATGTTTGGCTTACGCAACATTGTAAATTGAGATTATCGTCCGAGATTCGCAATGGTATTGTGCAAGTACCTACTTACCTCTAGTACAGATCTCCTCAATCTGCAAATGTCTTAAAGATGTTTGCCGAATGTGCCGATTAGCATGTGCTTGGTATGAATGTACGGCAATACAGGAAATACGATCTACGTTACAATTTATTTTGTTTCACATCCTGCTAAGAATTATACATGCGAGGAGCTCGTGACTAAATAATAACAGCCGTACTGGTCGATCCATCAGGTTAAGCTGCGCTTGCTGGGGTTGGTCCGTGGATGGGTGACCATCTTTACATACCGAGACTCCTCCGTGCCTCGGAAAGCACGTTAAGCCGTTGGTCCCGGCTGTCATTCGAGGATCTTTGACAGTCGTTACGGGTCGTCAGAAGCCCGAAAGTCTGACAACCAGTCTTACCAAGAGGTATCGTATTACCCAGTAATTGGGTTGTGGAGGTCAGATAAGCAGTCGCTCCATATAAAATACTGGTATTCAGCTGCATCCGGTTAGACTGGAAGCCGACCCCAACATAGTTGGGAAAAGGCTAGGCAGATTGATTGATCCTGCTAATAATTATGTTTCATAAATAAAACATAACATTCTGGTAGAAATTATATTGCAGAACAGCTACTGTGAAACAGAAATAAAAAATCAATCTGCCTAGCCATTTCCCAACTATGTTTTGGTCGGCTTCCAGTCTAACCGGATGCAGCTGAATACTTGTATTTTACATGGACCGACTGTCTATCTGGCCTCCACAACGACCACAACTCAGTAATAGGATACCCCTTGGTAAGACTTTTTGTCTGACGACGGTCGTCAGAAGTCCGAAATGTACTCATCATTATGAACAACTTCTACTATGGGATCAAACCTGAAATCGCAAAAAAAAAATCAGTAACTAACTAGCAAATATTAAAGTTAACTAAATTTCTGAGCCTATTTCGATAAAAGTTAGCAATAAAGTAAATTCATTATGTAAGTAGTCTACATGATGGGTGCTAAGAAAGGGGCGGCTGGTAGGTACTTACTACATGGCCTGGGGCCTAGGGCGGCCAAGACTGCAAATCCGCCACTGTGACGACCCGCAACCACTGTCAAAGATCCACAAATGGCAGCCGTAGTGCTATTCTGTAAACATCTCACCGTGATAACTCGGGTGAAGTGAGCGTGAAGTGAGCCGTCATTCCACCAGATGCTAGGGGGTTGACAGTATTGACAGCTCACTTTAAGATCACTTCACTCATGTTTTCACGGTGAGATATTTACAGAATAGCACTACCGGGACCAACGGCTTAACGTACTTTCCGACGCCCGGAGAAATAATTAACTAAAATAATGACCTAATCGTAAAAAAACATGACGTTGAATGTTATTGCCTAAGCGACCACCCAATTCATCTCTCTGCTCCTCTCATAGTTATCATCGAAGAATACCTTAATACCAGCTTTCATCCGGCTTTATAAAATGTGGTTTTGCGATAAATGGATGTTCCGAATCTTGTCGTTCTCAATAGTGTAGACTGTCTTTTGCTGGATTAAGAATGCAAGTAGGTAGTCCCTGGGATTTTGAAGAGATAACCGATATTTGATACGATAGATATCGATCTTAAACAACTTCGTTACTTACAATAGTAGGTGCCGCGCAAGTGATTAGAAAAGTTTTATAAAATTGGAAATAAAATTCATGGTATGTCGTGATGACCTCGCCTCTCATGCATAAGGTTGTGGGTTCAAACTTCAAATCCGGGCAAGTACAAATGTGACTTAGCTTCCGCCCGCGGCTTCGCTTTCGTGACAAGTCGATAAAAAGTAGCCTGTGTCCTTTTCCAGGTAATGATCTACCCGTGTGCCAATTTTCATCCAAATCCGTTCAGCCGTTTTAGCTTGAAAGCGTTACAAATAAACCAACAAACAAATTCACTTTCGAATTATAATATTAGTTAGGATTAGGTACACTGGCTTCCGCCCGCGGCTTCGCCCGCTTGATATGTCATGGTCTACCAGTCTGCTTAATTTCTTCCAAATCCGTTCAGCCGTTTTAGCGTGAAAGCGTTACAAACAAACAAACTCACTTTCGCATTTATAATATTAGTTAGGATTGTTATCAATAAATGTTTGTCATTTACACAACCCACACCACTCATCGTCATCCTCCTGGCCATTATTCAAATAAGTATTAGGTCGGCGGCGCAGCATGCGATCTTCCTTTTCTAAACATCTCTATCAACCGTCATCTCAGTAGGAATTCATTATCCACATCCATGTTCAAAACTCTATTCACGCCCTTTGGATCAACTTATTTGAATTCGAATCAAGCCAATACTCAGCATAATACTACACTGTGATAATACCTACCGTAGAAAGTATGCAATCTGAAAATAATTACGTAAATACTTGTCACGGATATTGCACCGTTGCACAGAGCCAATTATTTTCATAGTGACGCTTGAGTGGAACTAACCAGTGAGCTGATTAATTCGAATCGACAGCACTTGTAATCAGTATGCTGAAGAGCTTATAAAGTGGGATATTGACCTACGTTACTCATTGTTATGTCACTTATATTTTTATCAATCAATCATGAAACTGGGTTGATGGACGATCGCCGCTTGCGCATTGCGCAGTTCTGACGGGAGAAAGGCAGAGTTGAATGCATTTGTAGCTTATATTGTATTGCTCTATATCTATACTTTCCCTTCTTATCGCTATGTATTTGCATCTAATGGCATCCATTTATTACGCATGAAGGCTTACTTTCAATGAAACAGACTTTATTTTTTCATTCAGCAATTAAAACATTGTCTAGACCCGATTTTGACCGAAAATTGTCTAGATTGTGTTTACCATGTGTTTACCATTGTTAATAGATTCGGGGTGAGAGCCTGGTGATCTGTCACACAGGGTATTCCAGTATGGACGCCAGTCTCTCATAAAGGATCATATTTTTTATTTTGTAACAACGTTATTATTCTTGTCTCTATTTATAAAATAAAACTAAGTGTACCTTTGTGAAGAGAGAAATAAATAAAGATTACTATTACTAGCAATCGGAATCGGTTTCATTTTGACAGTTCAACAACATTAATTGCGTTATTTAGGTACTATCTCGAGAAGACAAATTTTTCGATCATATGAAGCAAGTAATGGATTAGCAATTTGCTTCAAAATGATTCAGGTTCCGATTGACAGTGTGTTAATTTTATGTTTGCCTACGATGAAATAAGGCATAAAGAAATCTATATATTGCAGATGGGTACTGAAGTAAAATCGTAAAAGTACCTATTTGGGGCTATACCAAATTCCCAACTATTTTGTGGCTGACAATAATCAGATGGGGCTAAATTTATTGGCTCCTCTTTTCACAAAGTGCTTAGGTAGGTACCTGGATGGGCTGTGAAACTGTCATACCCAAACCGTGAAGTCATACATATTGGCATGGTTTTCCGGTGGAAAATGAATAATGCCACGGGAGGGGTGATGAAATGATGTCATTAGTTGAGAGTTTAAGAGTGCCGAGTCGCTTGTTACAATGATGGACGTCTTAAAATAATAAAAGTACCCAAACATTGACGATTTTCGACGCAATATTTCGTATTTATTGTTCCATTAGCTGATTGAGTAAGTACCAAAATCTTCTTAGGCTTTTAAGGTTGAACCTGTAGTGTACATAGCTGTGTATGAAGTACCTAGGTGACTACATAATGTTAATTAATAAGTCTTATTTAACATACGAGCGGTTGATACAAGTGGATTTTATCATTGTTTTGTTTGCCTATACTCGATAAATTCAAGGATTTGTATGTACTCAATTTAGGTCAGATAGATTTACTGGTAAGATATTTATTTTCAAGGGTCTTTTCAATGATGTGTCATTTTCAGATAATTGGGAGGTCAAAACTGACGCACAATGAGATCGTGAGATAAGCTGTACACGTTATTCCGGAAAATGACAGATTTTCAGATCTCATCACAGTACTTTTAAGTACTACCTTTTGATGTTCATCAAGGTTTGAAATGAAATATAGCGTTTTGTTCAGGAGCAAAGGAAAGTGCTGCAAAACAACCTCTCACTCACAAGTAAATTGGAATCGTGGCGAGTGAAATAGGATAGTGCATATTGTGGTAATCCACACAGAAATACGAAATTATATCAATTTAACTTAGTGATTGAGTGTGTTGTACTTATCGCGCAATTCTTTGTGTACTTACTTTACACGGGC
Organism: Cosmia pyralina; assembly: GCA_946251885.1. Classification (NCBI taxonomy): domain Eukaryota; kingdom Metazoa; phylum Arthropoda; class Insecta; order Lepidoptera; family Noctuidae; genus Cosmia; species Cosmia pyralina. Next base: position 18,879,712 of record OX276350.1, on the reverse strand, counting down.
GGAGATCAACGACCTCCTTACTTAAGATAAGAAGTTTTGGGGACGATACTTTAGTAACCAAAATCAGAGTCCCAAAAGGGAGACTTGTTTGTTCTGCCTGGGGCGTCTACCCTCACGACTGGTGGTGAGATTATTTTTAATGATGTATGATGACAGTATGTTTTTCGTATCTTCCAGAGTTTCATAATAAATTACCACTTTGTTGCTCAGATTTCCATTAAGGCCAGGTTATTCGGGCCTGTAGGCCTTTGAAAGGCTACCTCCGCCTCCCCCAAATGTAGCGCGACGTGTTTATTTACGACGCGCCGCCGACGATTTCACAGAAAATCCATGCCACAGTGTAAAATATTTGCAGTTGATCAACTTAATTAGTTTTTCTTAGGTCGATTTTTTTTCCTTATGTTTACTTTTTATGGTGTCTACGGTGGAGTAAACTAAGATTATTACATAAAATGTCGTTTTGTTTTCACATTATCAGATAACGATACCAACACGATTCGATAGCGATAGGTACAATTATTACCGGCCCCATGATATTGGTGAATATCGATGACCATCGCGACTCGACAAAAAATCACACTAATAAGTATCGACGTCTCGAAGTCGGCAGTGTGATAAAGTTTGCTCAAGTGAAAGAATGCCCGCTACTCTCACCCCGCACTGTCTTCGCTGGTAGATATCGTGCCGATATCGGTGTCAGTGTGCAATTATTCCATTACTTCATTGGGCTGAGTAAGAAATGCATATAGCAGATAGTTATAGATTTAACCTTGAAATGATTATCATCGCGCTAAATCTTTGAGTTAAGGCTTAGCGGAAGGATGTCAATCATGACATAATAATAACATAAGAACGTCTATTTTAGTCAACTTTCATCAAAGCAAACCACAAAAGTTCGATTCTCAACTGTTGATATTTTTTTTCGATTCTTTTTTTTCATTTTGATATACTGTTATTTGATAGTTCGTAGAACGTACACAAATTACAAGAAGTTTATTCCTCTTATATCATCTATGTTTATAATATAAATAAATATCAATGGTTAGCTGACAGTATTAATGAGAAATCCCGTGTGTACAATCCACTGTTATATTTTTTAGCGATAGCCGGGTTCATCAGGAACAATCTGTAAGAATCACTCAGTGTATCAGTGTTGTCCCATTAGGTATTATATGCTGTTAAGGCTGCGGGTTTCGACCTCAGGACAAGCTGCTCCTTAAACGGACGACTCTCTGTATATTTAGGCTGCTGATACCACAACTACTAACGTACTGTACAGGAAAGTTTTTTATAATGTGTCTGTTGTTTTAGTATATTGTGAACGAAGTCGCGGGCAGAAGCTAGTTAGAGAAAAACATGATTTTACGGTACTAAAGTGAAATTTTAAAATTGCAACGGTTGTTTAAATTGCAATTTTAATAGAATTTTTATTACTTTCGTTACAAAAAGAACTCTTTTGCAAAATTTCATGCTTCTAGATCCAGCGGTTTAGGCTGTGCATTGTCTGTCAGTGAATATAAGAATTTTATCAAGTAGACAAGCCGTGTGCCCGATGGTATTCCATCGACATAAATGGTGAATTTCCAAACTTTCATCCCCTATTTAACCCTTTTAGTGACTGAATAAAAAAAACAATAATATTTTTATTAAGTATGGGCTAAAAATGGTCGTACTATTTTGCTTATGCTGTAACCATATTCTTTTGTTTTTGATGTTGACCACTGCTCATGAAGATCAGTAAATATCGACAACTACATATGAAGGAAGAATTGCCGTACTTTATTATCAAGGGACGTACCTACTGCTACACCTATAATTTATCGAATCTACTATTATAAGGGCAAATTTTTAAATCGCCAGATAAGTTTTATTTATGTTATTTATTGTTATTATTGTTTTTTATTTATTGTTATTTAGTTTTACCGACAACCGGACACATTGTATTTATATTATTTGTGATTATTGTAGGATATGGTAGGGTATGGTAGCGAAGACAGTTCGATGAAGAGTGAAAATAGTAATATGGATGAATCTGATGAAAAAATCTTAGAAAAATGTGTTTTAAAACTTCTTCATAAAGGACCACGATATAAAATATAAACTACTCGCGCTTGACTATAAATTTACCGATAATAATTTGCAATGTGTCTTAACACTATCGTAATATGACAATTAAACGTCATCATACCACATAGAAATAATCTCATTTTCGAAAACGATATTATGAATTAAAACTATAATATAATTACGAGATATTTTTTCTGAGCTATCGCAATTTCATATCTAATGTGTTCTTCGTTTATTCGATTTTTTTTTGAACAACTGCAGGGAGAGCGAATTTTTCAAAATTTTGACATAGGTCCAACCTTGATGAAGTCCCGCAGGACTCTGAGCGCGACCCGATTTAGCCCGATTTACTATTTTTGTGTTTATTTAGAAAAAATGTATTACACTTAAAAATCCAACCGTAGAATTCCCTCCGAAATACTATTACCTCATGGTACATGCAATTTTCATATAATTTTGTGCTATAACTAGGAAATGAAACAAAAAATAGTTTTGAAATCGACCCCATTTCGGATTTTTTTTTCATCGAGCAAATTACAATTTATCGTGTTTTGAACCGTAGATTTACCTAAAGCAAGGATGTATCTATGACATATTTTTTTTTCAGGATCTAAATACCCTAATTTGACTATTTAAAATTGATTCTAAAAACAGGAATATTCAAAGAGTGTGCCCTTAAACTATGTGTATACTTGCGTTATTGGTTATTATTATATATATATATAGGTTATTGGAGACTTCTTATGGTGATATAAGCTCTAACTTAGAAGTAGCTCAAGAATTTGTGCACTTCTTTACAAATATACCATCTAAAACGACGGAAGCTTTAAATTCCTCACCCGATGTCTCAATTGATTTATTAAGAGCGAACGTTCCAAGCTGCCCGGTTGAATTTCAATTTAAACATATAAACCCCATGGTAGTTAAAAAAGCTTTTCGGCACATTAAAATCAAATTGACCGAAGATCTATGGGGAATGTCTATCAAAGTTTGTACATCCATAATCGAGACTATAGCACCATACTTAGCATTAATATTTAATTTGTGTGTGGATGAAGGAGTCTTCCCGGATTTAATGAAATTTAGTAAGGTTATACCACTTTTTAAATCTGGGGACAGTAAAGACACCAACAATTATAGACCAGTATCCGTGTTGCCGGTATTCAGCAAGGTATTCGAAAAGGTAATGCTCGATCAAATGCTTAATCATTTTAACACCAACCAAATCTTGCACGATCAGCAATTTGGTTTCACCAAAGGACGTTGCACGACTGACGCGGGTGCCACTTTATTAAAACACATATTTTCAGCGTGGGAGGAGGCCCAAGATGCCATAGGAATCTTTTGTGACCTCTCCAAGGCATTTGACTGCGTAAATCACGAAACCTTACTCTTGAAACTTGAGCATTACGGACTAGGTAAACTTGCGCTCAGTTTAGTAAAATCTTATTTAAATGATAGACAGCAACAAGTTCAAATAAATGGTGTCAATTCACGCGGTCTAAAAGTACAAATGGGTGTTCCACAGGGCTCGATATTGGGTCCTTTCCTCTTTTTAGTATATATTAATGATCTACCCCATTTATTAAAAAACCAACCACAAATGGTGTTATTTGCTGACGATACATCCTTAATTTTTAAGATAAATAGACGTGCATCAAATCTTGACGACGTAAATAACGCCCTACTGCAGATCCATAATTGGTTCACTGCTAATAATTTAGTATTAAATGGGAAAAAGACTAAATGTATAAGATTTGCTTTACCAAATGTTAAAAGTACTGATTGTGACATAGTATTGAATAAAGAGAAACTAGAATTCGTCGATAAAACTGTTTTCCTGGGGATCACGCTCGACTCAAGGCTGCAATGGGGTCCGCATTTAGTATCTCTTGCAGGACGGCTAAGTTCAGCAGCATATGCGGTGAGAAAAATCCGTCAATTCACTGATGTAGACACCGCAAGGCTGGTCTATTTCAGTTACTTTCATAGTATTAGGTATGTCTTACGGTATTTTACTATGGGGAAGGGCTGCAGACATAGAGTCTATTTTTATTCTGCAGAAAAGAGCCATCAGAGCAATATATGGCCTCCGCAGGCGCGATTCTCTAAGGGAACTGTTTAAAGATATTAACATCATGACGGTACCTTGTCAATATATCTACGAAAACATCATGTACGTAAGAAAAAATCTAAATCTTTTCGGTAAAAGAGGTGAAGGACACAATTATAGGACTAGAAATAGGGACCAATTAGTTCAACCAGGTTTCAGACTGGCTAAAGTAGACTCATCCTTCATGGGGTACTGTTTAAAATGTTATAATAAAATACCTCCCCACATACTCCAGCTGAATGAAAGGAAATTTAAATCTTGTATAAAACGCACACTATGCAGCCAGGCATATTATAAGTTGGGGGATTACATCGCTGACAAAAATGCTTGGCTGAATGCTTGTCCTGCTCCACAAGGACGCATTAATTAATTGATTAGCATTCGGATATATTGTTGGACCTGCTGATGATTAAAATGAGAGAAAACTTTCTTTGCATTGTTTAGATTCAATCTCTTAGTATTATATAATTGCATAGCACGTGTGAGCACTATGTAGCTACTATTAAGCTACCTTTTACTGGGTACGTCTTTCACTGACTTGAGTGTGCCCTGGCGGTTGAGAGTATGTCATGCTCACTCAAATGTCTCGCTGATGGTGGCGTGTGTGTTGGATCATTAAGTTCCCTTCAAAATGGTTGAGCTAAATGGTGCTGATCCATGCGTCATGTTCGTGAACGGGCGCCGTCAGTTGGGACTGGTCGTCTCTTAGCTGCCATGGCTTATTTTTAATTTTAATATTTAATTTAGTTGTTTTAGCTATTATCTTTTTATTACGGACGCTTTTTAACGTGCACGTCTTTCTACATTGTTCTCACATGTATATTTTCAACTTGAACGATGTAACCAATATTTTGTAAAAATATTATGATTTAAAAGAGTGTCCGTGGAGTTTCTTGCCCGTTCTTCTCCATAGGGATCTACTACGCTTTGGAATGGGCAACTAGCTTCATCTTTCTGACTGACCGACCCATTGACAATTCAAAAGTGCCTGTAATTGGTTTATTTGAAATAAATGCTTTGAGTTTGAGTTTGAGTTTGAGTTTGAGTTTATGGCAATGAAAGTAATTTGCGGTAAAATTTTCTTCATGTACAACCTACAAGCAGCGTTCTACTTTGAACTTGCCATTTTGCAATCTACGTCCATAAATATCGCAAAAATGTTCAATGGATTTTACCACTCTTAGTAAACTACAAGGATATGCTTGCGTCTTCAAAAGTAGTGAAATGTTTATTATTGTTTTCGAAACTGTTAACAATATCGCAGTCACTCCTTTTATAGACATGTTTTGGTAATATTTTATCGATATCCTTGTACATATCCAAATGCAGATGAATATTGGATTTGGTTTATTGATACTAAAAATGAAAATGTCGAAATCGAAAGTATTGTCGCCTCGATGCGTTACGACACTTACGACATTTAAGTGCTTTATCGAATTGATATGCGCTTATAAATAAATTAATGGACTGGTATTGAAGATATTTTTAAAGCTGCATCGATAACCCGATACCGTTTTAGCGAACATCCCACGCTTTTTGGTTTCGAAAGTAGATCCAAATTGGGAGGCTGTAAATTTTTGGGAGCAGCAAGGTTATACACATAAAATTCCAAATTTATGTGCGTTGCATTGCAAAATTGAAAGAGAAAACGCTCGGTGACTGCAGACACGATTTTAAAAACGGTTATCTGGAAATAAAAACGGTAACAAAAATACTTAAATTAAACTTGCTTAAACACTGAACGACTTTATTTTAACAACAATATGATGTCTTTTTATCAGCATTGTAAGCGCCTGACATCTCACAATGTCAAGTACTGCGGCCGTTCTTGATCTTTTGACTATGCGAATCTGTTTCAAGGTCCTTTCTAAGATTAATCTTGGTTATAAGCATGTAATTAATTTCAGAACTGTCAATGCGCAATTAATTATGATAATAAGATGCACTGAATTTAAATAAGAATGAATTCGGAATCGTGATCTCTCGCTTAGCCCAGAGAAATTTTGTAAAAGTGCATTTGGTTATTTAAATAATTTTCTTTTTAGAAATAGTTTCACTATTCAGTAAGTATCTTATCTTGCAATTAGGCTCACTTTAGATTGCCGCGGAACGGAATGGAAGTGATTTTTTTTTGTACAAAGCATAGTGAACTTTATGCCAATAGTGTAACGCACAAACTAGATATCTACGACCCAAATTACAGGTCGCGCGTCTTCTGGAGAATTCTCGCGCATTCTCGGGAATTCCTGCAGTAACAAGCTCGTATCTTTTACGTAGTTTGTACGTTGGAAAATGAAATTGACATACATACTTAAAGTTAATTTTGCTATGTACAATATCATTACAAAAACTCAAAAGAAAATGCATGAAATCTTAGACGGAAAAACTGTAACCAAACGCATCAAGAACCACAGGATGTGCTATCTCGCACATGTCCATAGGCGTCGCGAACCGCACCTGCTACATGCAGCAATGCAGTACAAGGCCAAATCTAAAAAAATCGGCTGCCCTATCTACACATGGAATGACAACCTAAAACAGGACATGACTTACTTCGATAAGGAAATCAACTTTAGGGTGGACACGGCAGAAAAACGAGATAAGATTAAAGAGGCTGCTAGCGAAATTTACAAGAAACCTGAAACGGATAGCAGCGAGACCTCAGACGAAGATTTTAGAAACAGCAACGTGTAATACAGCATAGCAGTGACATAAAAAAGAGTATAGAATGCAGTTTAACCCCGCCAAAAGATTCACCGGTGAAGCTGGACTTGAAACAACCTGGCGGTGACGTCGTTAGAAGATGCCCATCCATATATATCACCCGTTTCACCACAATTCCATTGTTTACTATAGTATGCATATCCATATCCAGTACGGCTCTAAAATCCTTCCATCTAAGGGCACGTCTTCTCTACCATTGTCGCGCCCCCCGGTCTACTCCTTAATATGCAATGGTCTGTGTTGCACCACGACCACCAAGTGTGAATCTCTGGGTTCATTCGAGTAATCGAGTCTGCGCAAACCACGCTGGGGTCGGTGCAATTCATTTAGTACAATATCGTTACAAAAACTCACTTCCACTCCGTTCCGCGGTAATGTAAATTGAGCCTTAGAGTTTTAGGCAATAGATCGATATCTTTCTTGGAAAAAAAATTTACCTGTTTCTTGCTGATTTACTTGTATCTAACCACAGAGATTCAATATTTTATTTAGTTTGTTTTCCCAAGTTCAGGATAACTCAACTGGTTTTGGGACCTACCTCGTCTTTTAAAATATTTAGAAATCCAACGCTGAACATGGAAGTCTTAATATACTGCTTCAATAACGGCGATTTTGATGCTATTTGAATGATACCTTTGGATATTCTTTTGAAATGCTTACCTTTGTCGAAATCATAAAAAAAAGTCTAAATCATATCTTTTGTTCACAGAAAACAGTGTTGGACAGTATATCACACGATGATCCAGAATTCACAGGCGATGGCTACACGTCGCTGGCCATCATCTACGCCACACTGGCCATTTGCAACTGGATGGCCCCGTCCATCATCACTATCACTGGCCCAAGGGGAGCCATGTTTATTGGAGGAGTTACTTACTTGTAAGTAATGAGTTTTTTCTTCGATCCAATACCATCGAGCTACGCAATACTGTCAGCAGGATGGTAGAGCTGATTGCATAGAATGGAATGTGTTGATAATACAGTTCTAGTGAACAAAACTGGGCATCTAGAAGTTAGTGTAGGTATCTGTCTAATACCACACATTCTATCGTATCGTTAACTGGTTGGCTGTTAATTGCAGGAAGTGCACCTAATTTCATAGGTATTGATTACCTAAATCTTAATGACTGCCCGGTGTAAAAAGTTTTCCAGTAAAATAGTAGTACCTACCTATAGAAAAAGAAAATTGTTTGTAAAAATTATTGTTTGTTTTTAGAGATTTCTAGTGCAAATAAATAATGTCGAATCATCATAGGGGTTTCAACGAGAAAGTTACTGGTACTAAGCAGCAAACTTTCTCCGATTTCAAACCTGAGTTTCCATGCAGCCTCCCGGAAAAGTTAGTAACAAAAAACTATTGAGTAGATTAAAAGATAAGGTACCTATACTACATAGCTCCCCGTAGAGAAATACGTTGATGTAGATATCTGAAGTATTACATAACGGACGTTGTGCGAATGTAGGTAACATTATATGTACTACCTTTATGTAATAAGTGCGAAATAGTAATGGTCTGATGTCCATCATCTGTCAATTTGTAGTCCGTCGACCCGCTATTGAGGTTTGTGGATCATAGATGTACTCTTTCGTTGTAATAACGAACGCGTGTCATTTATAAAAAAGCGGCCAAGTGCGTATCGGGCCACGCGCAGTAATAGGGTTCCGTAGTGCACGCCGCCGCCCGTCGTTATTCGAGCGTAAATATTATTAATTTAGAAATCATTATTAATAAGAATGTTGTGATTTTATTTTTGTATATTTTTACATGGTTCATAAACTTATATTTACTACCTGTTTTACACAACTAACAACGTTATACATGGTTCATAAACTTATATTTACTACCTGTTTTACACAACTAACAACGTTATTATAAGTAATTTTTAATGGAATTTGTACCAAATTTTTACTGTTCCAAGTACATTTTACAAGTTGGTTGACTGTTACTCGTAAACTTGAAAAGCCTACTTAGCTGTGATAGTTTTCCTTATTACTTCGTTTTTGATGGGTAGGCATAACAATTTTGGAAATCTAATATACTTTGTATTAGACTGGATTCCATGGAATATTATTTAGCTTTCCAATTTAGATATTTTTTAGGCATTTCTATAGTTTTGTTACTGTTTTGGATCAGTATAATAAACTGAGCAAGAACAAACAAAAGATAATGTATACAATATTTGATGTAGCCTATATGTACGTATCACGTACTTACCTAATTTTCTACTGTTGTTGTTGTTAACCCTTGACAAGGCGATAATTTTACATTTTTGTTGATAATTCCGCGTCTGGCAAGCGGTTTTTACACTTTTAGGGTTCCGTACCTCAAAAGGAAAAAACGGAACCCTTATAGGATCACTCGTGTGTCTGTCTGTCTGTCCGTCTGTCCGTCTGTCTGTCCGTCTGTCTGTCTGTCTGTCTGTCTGTCTGTCTGTCTGTCTGTCTGTCTGTCCGTCTGTCACAGCTAATTTGCTCCGAATCTAATGGACCGATTAAGTTGAAATTTGGTACGCATATGAATTTCTGTGACCCAAACACGGACGGGTAAAGTAAATAAATGAATTTTGAATATAGAGGTCACTTTTGGGGGGCAAATAAGAAAATTAAAAAAAAAAGTTTTGCAAACTACACCATGTGTCATGTCAAATGAAAAGGCTTACTATGAGGGTCACAAATATTTTTTTTTTATAATTTTAAAATAAATTGTTTTAAAGTTATTTAAGAAAATATACGAAAATTGACCATTCCCCCCCTTATCTCCGAAACTACTGAGCCTAAAATTTAGAAAAAAATACAGAAAATAGATCTTTACCTGTAGATTACAGGAAAACCTATAAGAAGTCTGTGGTCTTAAAATAACATGGTAAATCTATCAATATTGTGAGTACAAACTTACATTTACAGTTGGAATGTATGGGAGAACATGTTTTTCAACTACAATGTTAAGTTAGTTCTTAGTTTATTCATCCCAACTACGGAACCCTTCATTGTGCGTGGTCCGACACGCACTTGGCCGGTTTTTTTTAAAGTGGATTTGATTAGTGTAATTTTCCCATTAGTCATTTCAATGAATAAAATAATCACATCTTATTTAATTTTTAATCTTATTTATTTATACTATACATTCAAAAGTCAAAAATTGCATAAAATTCGCGAACTTTCACCTTCCATTTGTTTGCTTGCATCGTGTAATAAACATTATTATCACTCTTGTGCGAACATTTTGCGCGCGCGCATCTAACACTCCATTTGTAATTTAACTGAGGAATTGCGTGATTTGCGTGACTGTAATTATGTACCTATGGGTAAAACGATAAAACAAAAACAAGTCATGTTAACAAAACTTCACATTTTTAGGGTTCCATTTTTTTCCTTTTGAGGTACGTAACCCACACATACGTTCGAGGATCACATCGTTGTCCGTCTGTCTGTCTGTCAGTCTATCAAAACCCTTTTTTACGAATGTACGTGGTGAATTATCTCTTTTGCAGAAAATTCTTGATTCCAAACCAAACTAAGAAATTTTGGACATCGTTGTGTTAGATGAAAATTAAACTTCACTCCACTCCGGTTCTCTATCTGTCATATATCCAGTCTGTGACTGTCCCAGCAGGCTTTCCACTCGAGGACTCGGCTGCTCTAAAGGCTCGTTCCTTGGGCAGACAAGCTGTATCGGTACCGGTAACTAGCTCTATTTCAATCTCTCTTAAAAATGGATACAAGTACATTACATATCAATCTGCTTAGCCTTTTCCCAACTACGAGTATGTTGGGGTCGGTTATCAGTCTAACCGGATGCAGCTGAATACCAGTATTTTACATAGAGCGACTGCCTATCTGACCTCCACAACCCAGTAACTGGGTAATACGATACCTCTTGGTAAGACTGGTTGTCTGACTTTCGGGCTTCTGACGACCCGTAACGACTGTCAAAGATCCACGAATGACAGCTGGGACCAACGGCTTAACGTGCTTTCCGAGGCACGGAGGAGTCTCGGCATGTAAAGATGGTCACCCATCCACGGACCAACCCCGACAAGCCTAGCTTAACCTGATGGATCGACCCTTGCGGCTGTTATTACTTAGCCACGAGCTCCTCATACAAGTACATTACATATACATACCTATATTATTTTGATTTCGAAGTAAAAGCAGTTTTTTTATCCCAAGAGAAAATGGCATTTCAAATAAGTAAAAGATGAAGATGTTTGATTTTCAATGGTAAAAGTAGCGTCTATTGCGTGGTAGTCTCGTACCGTGGAACTAACATAACTGCTCGTAGTGCGTCAGTACGATCCGTTACGTCGAGGCAGTGTTGTGCATATTAAGTAATAACTCTTTTGTTTTGCTTTTGTGCTCGCGATCTAATTACCAAACCATTTTTGACACCGCCACTGGAACCTTTGATCGTTTGTTGGTGAATGTACTTCTGTTGTTTATGTCATTGCGTATTGCAATTTGAAGGCTATTTATTTATCTACCTATTACTGACGTCATGAGTTGTTAGAATTTATACCTCCATAACATTCTTGAAAGCGTAGAGCTGTTTCAGCATCAGAGTTCATCTGGTTTTTGACTAGATCTACAAACTATTTTATTTTCTATCATGCAGTTATACAAAACACTCCCAAATCCTTAGATACAGAATATTCTGATTGTAAGATTTGATTTTTTTTATTAGCGTATTTTGTAAAATAACGTGAAAGCTATCAACTTGGGTCCATAAAGTGTCGAACATTCTTGCACGTTTAAAATTTATGATGAGATTCAAATAGTAAAGGAGACATTCTTGAGGGAATCACACTTCAATAATAAATTCCAAAGGTGTGTATGTAATGCCTTGAGGACGAGGTATCATATTATCGGATAATAAACTATCGAGTAGAAAATAATATTTTGTTTGTTTGTTTAAACGATTATCTATCGCATTGTATGGAGTTTGATAAACTATGTATCCTACAAGTACCTACATACATGTTACATAAAAATTACGCATTGTGTAGTACTGCAGTAGCGAGGCGTATGGACGTTATAAACAATGATTTCAAGTGACGGCCAGTGAATACTTTCGTTTCTAAAGAAGGTACGCCTTGTTTGTACGATGACCCCCTGGAAAAGAAATTATCTTAAATCCAATTGACAAGCTGTGTTGATATCGATTGACAAGGTGTTGATAAGGGAGTTACCCTGTTGTTATTGCGATTCGAACTTTGTTGGGCCTAGTGAAATGTTTTATCTCTGGTCTCTGAGATCAAGGCAGTCCAATGGACTTCAAGGCTTTAAACTTCAAGTTGAATTTAAAGAAGAAGAAGCCTTCTTTTGGAACAATTCAAAGAATGTCTTTTTGGATTTGAATTTTTATTAGGAAAGCGATTCCCTGAATCAAGAACAGCTGCTGCCTGGCACTTTTGTTTGAGTCATTGACATACGCAGTAATATAATAGGTTGGGGAAAAAGTTTCTTCGCATTTTTTAAGAAAATTCAAAACATTTTTTAATATACATTATTTACATTTATCTAAAGTATGTAGGTACCATTTTGTTCGATAACTTTTTGCCATGTTGTAGCTACGGATATGATCCAATTGCTATAGAAATTTTGCGATTTCTGATCAAAATACCGCGACAAGTGGTTTTGGCAGTCCTCTCGTGATGTTAACCTGACACTGCCTAAAGAATTCTGAAGAGACCGAAACAGGTGGAAATCTGAAGGTGCAAGGTCAGGACTATACGGCGGATGCATTAACACCTCCCAGCCAAAGTCTCTTAATTTTTGCTGAGTGGCTAAAGATATGAGAGGTCTAGCGTTATCATGATGAAAAACCACACCCCTTCTGTTGATTAATTCCGGCCGCTTTCTCTCAACTTCTTGTTTTAATATCATCGGTTGTTCGCAGTAGAGTTCAGAATCGATAGTCCTGCCTGGTGGTAACAGCTCATAATGAATAATGCCCTTCCAATCCCACCACACACACAGCATCACCTTGTTGCGAGTTAACCCGGGTTTCGCCACAGTCTGTGAAGCCTGACCGGCCTTTGACCACGACCTTTTTCGCACGTTCTTGTCGTACATGATCCACTTTTCATCACCAGTTATCAGCTTCTTCAAAAATGGTTCGGTTTCATTACGTCGTAATAAAGAATCACAAAAGAGTACACGGTTCATTAGGTTTCTTTCAGTGAGCTCGTGAGGTACCCAAATATCGAGCTTTTTTGTGTAACTAGTTTTTTTCAAATGCGCCAAAACTGTTTTGTGGTCAATTCCCAGTTCTTCAGCTACGTCGTAACTACTGATATGCCGATCTTGCTCCACTTTTTCAAAAATGGCATCCATTTTATCCGTAATATGGCGACCAGAGCGACGTGCATCTTTGACATCAAAATTTCCGGATTGAAAACGCTTAAACCAAATTTGTGCTACTCTCATAGACACTACACTGGGTCCATAAACATCGCAAATTTTGTTCGCGGCTTGCGTTGCATTTTTACCTTTTTTGTAGTAAACTTTTAAAATGTATTGAATTTCTTCATTAGATTCACTCATCTTGACAGTACGAAAAACAAATGAAAATCACACATTTTCCTAATTTGAATTTATGTTCTTTAAAATTTAAACTTTCAATGATACCAAAACCAGCCAGATACAAGTAGTATAGCCAAAGAGAATTTATTTTAAGTTCATACATACTATAATGCGAAAAGACTTTTTCCCCAACCTAATATAAGTCAATGGTTTGAGTACATTATTGTTCATTATCAATGTAGTGTTTTCTAGCAAGCTAACAAGTGGTTTCCAATCATTCACCGGACTCACTCATACATTCCTCAGTTGGTATATCGAAATATTTTCGCTCACAAACCTTCACTAGACTAGATCACGCCCCCTCAAGGTTACCGGCTTTGTTGCATAGCTCCTTTCATTTATTTTAACAATATATTATTTATAGGGTACTGCAACGCTAGACGATAATACGAGTTTATCATGTTTTTAAATTGAACTATTGTTAGTCACGTTACGACTGCAACTCAATATGCGTTCTTCCTAATGATTCATGTGATTGTTGTTTTTTCAGAGTTGTACGTTTTGTTTCTACATTTTCTATTTTTTTTTAAGGCTTGCCAGCCTTGTTAGATACAATGATTAAATATGTTAGTCCAATTAGCATTTTTAGGTAAAAACTTGAACGTTTTAACAAGCACTTAAACTGGAAACTAGCCCAAAATGTTTTGTTCGCGAGCTGTCAACGAAAGTAGGCGTGTAATTAGATTATTCAACAACATGTTAGAAAATACCTCTGTTAGTGACTATTTTGAATTGCGTCATCACTACATACAGAAAGTGGCCTTGTCTTGATTTGAAGGTACAATGGACCAATTCCAAACTGGTTCTGTCTGAAGTAGAATAATATCTGGTAGCTTAGTTTTGCTAACTTGGGAAATCCTACATGCCATTTTCCTGTTGTCCAATTTTCACTGCTGCCTTTTAGGGGTTTTAATTAGGACCTTAGTGATGATGAGAGCCTCGATATTTGCTGGCCAGAAAAGATACTTTTTATCTATGCCCTGAGATAGGTACTTACCTAATTCTGTATCTAACGTTACTGACCTACAAACTATGGTTAGTGATGAAGCTAATAGATATAAGTTAATTACCCGTATAAATTTTTTCTCCACATGGATAATAACTTGGGTTAAATATTCAATTGTGGAAAAGCTTTGTGAAAAATGTGGCATTATCGGTCATGTAATTAAGTTTTACAGGCTGTAACAGTTGTGTAGGTACGTATGGTAAGACGTTTAACAATAGTAGCTACCCAAGTACCTATCCTTTGTAACATGCTTTGTTAGTTTGTTGTAACGTTATTTACGCAAGTCTATACCTATCAGTCATACAACGAGCAGAAGTTTTCTGTAATACATTCCACGTGTATGCGAAATGTGTTCAGTGTGTAACTTTATTCATAATGCGCAATTGAACAACTAGATAAACGAGAGTACCTAATTTTATCTTTCAAAGAGGCGGAACCTCAGACCACAGATTAGTACTCAGACTAAATAAAAAAACCGGCCAAGTGCGTGTCGGACTTCGCACATTTAGGGTTCCGTACCTTATCTGATCTATCATTAGATTGGAATTTGTTAGTAAAATAACCGTAACAATAAACATTATCATTTCAAGTTATATATAATAGGTTATTATAATAGGTCAATGAGAAGTTAAAAAATTCTTCGGAACAAAATTTTGTAAAAAAAAGCAGTTTTTGGTGGTTTCTCATTCCTTTGTTTTCCAATGTTTTTTAAAATAAAAAATACATTGGTCTTATAATCGACTACAAATTTAACTGGGTACCACACATTAACTATCTATGTGACAGACTAAGATCTATCCTGGGTCGAATAATCGTACTTAAACATAAAATGCCATATAAAACTCTAAGGCTACTTACTATACCTAGCCCTAGCTGACTCCATAATTGGTTATGGTCTCAGTAGCTATGGGAGAACGTATAAAACTAATTTAGATAAAATTTACAAACTACAACAACGAATCCTCAAAAATATTGTACCACTTAAAATTAAAACAAAACACCAAAATGATTACTCTGAACTATTTAATTATTGCAATATATTGCCAATACAAAACATGACCAGACTTTCAATTCTAAAACACGAATATATCACTATAAATAATTTAATTAGGAGAACACGTCATCCTAAATTAAGAACTTTAGCTAATTTGAAAACCTTTACCTTGCCTAGATATAACAATACATATAGTATGAGAACATATACCTACATACTACCAAAAATAGTAAACGAACTCCCTCGGACATACAAAGTAAATACCTCTGTAACCCTAAAAAAGCAAAATGTTTATTAAAAAAAGCATTTTCTACAAATTACAAACTATGAATATGTACTTTAGTTTGATACACTTACTACCATCTTTAATTGTGCTATTATTAGTTTGATGCACTTGCTGCCATCTTTATTTATGCTATTATTGTATTAGATAAGAAGTAAGACTTAAAATACACTTTAAATGTAAAACTTACAAACTTACCGTCTAAATTTGTCTCTTAGTACTTACCTAAATTAGATATACACTTCTGGACACATCTATTGGCCCACCTTAGAGTTTAGGTTTCGATGGCCCCTACCGAAATATGATTGCTAGATTGAACAAAAACTGTTGATGCAGTTTTAAACCTGATACATTTTACCATCTTTTTCGATCGTATTGTTTTAAATTTGAATTCAGAATACCATACGACATGGAGCTACGCCTAAAAAGTCGGATATGCGCCTTGTTAAAGGCAATTGATTTTTGAAAAAAAACATGTTTTATCAAATAAAGGTTTAATTTAATAACGCGTGTTGCCTCCATGGGCATCTACCACAGCTCTCATATGATTAGGCATAGAGTTTATCAACCGCTCTATGAAATTTTGAGGGATCATCTCCCATTCCTCTTCTATGGCAGTTTTCAACTCCTGCATCGTCTGGGCAACTGGCTGACGAGCCCTAACACGTCTTTTTAGCTCGTCCCACATGTGCTCAATGGGGTTCATGTCTGGGCTTCTGGCTGGCCAGTCCATAACTGTGATGTTCACATCCCGAAGATATTCCCTGACGATGCCGGCCGCATGGGCTCTTGCATTATCATGCATAAAAAGGAAATTTGGGCCCACATAGTCCGCGTATGGTACGTGTCACAGTCACGTGAGGTTCTAAGCACTCACGAATGTACCTTTCAGCATTTAATGTTAGCAGCCGTGGTCCTGTAACACCTCAAGTTGAGTTTTGCCGCTCGCGGATATACCGCCCCAGACAGTCCATGAGCCACCGCCATAAGCAACCCTCTCTTCAAAGCAGCATTGTGCGAAACGCTCTCCCTTACGTCGGTAGACCTTCTTCCTTCCATCATTGCCATGTAACACAATTTTAGACTCATCAGAAAAGAGTACACGGCTCCAATCTTGCTGTGTCCAATTTAAATGACTGCGTGCGAAATGAAGGCGCGCTGTTCGGTGGGCTCGCGTTAGTTTGGGGCTATTAGCTGGCTTGTGTGGTACCATATCGCGTTCTTTTAACCTTCTCCGAACAGTTCGAGTGCTCACAGATACTCCGTGGAAGTCGCGAAGTTGGTTTTGTATCTCAATGGAGGTAAGGTGACGATTTCTCAAGCTGGTCGTCACGATGAATCGATCCTGCCTTTCAGTTGTGACCCGAGATCGTGGCCTTCCTTGGCGACGAACAAAGCCGCCAGTCTCTAGGTACCTCCGATAAACATTTCGGACCGCAGATCGACTTAAATTAAGTTGAGCACTCACGTTTCTTTGGCTGTGTCCGGCCTGAATAAGTGCCACAGCTTGGGCGGCGACTTCAGGTGAAGTATCCATAGATTATTGATAGAACCTCACCTTAATGTTAAGAATAAGTAATGTTTGTTGCAAAACCAAAGATATCAATCACTTTTTCAAGAATTAAATCCAAGTAAACCAATAAAACCAAGTTTTCTTAGTATTCGATTGTTTGATATCAGCAAACAGGCTCCAAATTGTCTTTTGTTTCTTTAAATTCTGTGTTCGAAATTCAAAAAAAGACTATTGAATGAAATTGTGAATGTGCCAGGTTCAAAACTGCATAAAAACTTTTTGCTCGACCTAATATAAAATTTCAGCTAGGACCAAACGAAACTGAAAATACAAGGTGGGCCAAAAGATGTGTCCAGAAGTGTATATTTCCGAACTCACTAGCCACATATAAGCCTTCAAAGGCTTCTGTGGTTTTTAGCGTAAGATTTAAACTCTGCGATATACATGTTGAACATTAATAAAAAAAAATACAGTATTTGTCTACTCAATAAGCTCTAAAAAACGATACCCCACTCGATGGAGTAGCTCAAAAATTTTCTTTCGCGGCCCCCTTTATCTGTATGGGAGCCCCCCTTAAAAACATTTAAAAATATTTTTTGACAATTTGTATGGCTTTGGGTTAATACTGTGAAAATTTTAAGACTGTAGCTCCAACCGTTTGGCTGTAAAACCTGTGTGATAGACGACGGACAGACGGACACGTGAGTGACAGCAATAGGGCTCCGTTTGGATCCTTCGGGTACGGAACCCTGAAAACCAAGACATAGCGCTGCGAACCATACAGTGAAGCATGCGCAGAACTACACCTCCCTCTGTACTTATGTCGCAGTAAGATGGTTACAGTCGTGATATAGTTATATCCCTAGGGATATAGCTATATACCGTAATATATTAGGTTGGGGAAAAAGTCTTTTCGCATTATAGTATGTATGAACTTAAAATAAAATCTCTTTGGCTATACTATTTGTATCTGGCTGGTTTTGGTATCATTGAAAGTTTGAATTTTAAAAAACATAATTCCAAATTCAAATTAGGAAAATGTGTGATTTTCATTTGTTTTTCGTACTGACAAGATGAGTGAATCTAATGAAGAAATTCGATACATTTTAAATTTTTTCTACAAAAAAGGTAAAAATGCAACGCAAGTCGCGAAAAAAATTTACGATGTTTATGGACCCAGTGCAATGTCTGTGAGAGTAGCACAACTTTGGTTTAAGCGTTTTCAATCCGGAAATTTTGATGTCAAAGATGCACGTCGCTCAGGATAAAATGGATGCCATTTTTGAAAAAGTGGAGCAAGATCGGCATATCAGTAGTTACGACGTAGCTGAAGAACTGGGAATTGACCACAAAACAGTTTTGGAGCATTTGGAAAAAACTGGGTACACAAAAAAAGCTCGATATTTGGGTACCTCACGAGCTCACTGAAAGAAACCTAAAAAAAAAATGTTTTGAATTTTCTTAAAAAATGCGAAGAAAGTTTTTCCCCAAACTATTAGTTATATGAAAATTGTCGGAGTGCCCTAATACTTATATTACTCAAACTCAAACTCAATGCATTTATTTCAAATAAACCAATTACAGGCACTTTTGAATTGTCAATGGGTCGGTCAGTCAGAAAGATGAAGCTAGTTGCCCATTCCAAAGCGTAGTAGATCCCTATGGAAAAGAACGGGCAAGAAACTCCACGGACTCATAATATTTTAAATATAAATATAAATCATAATATTTTTAGAATATATTGGTTACATCGTTCATGTTGAAAATATACATGTGAGAACAATGTAGAAAGACGTGCACGTTAAAAAGCGTCCGTAATAAAAGGATAAAAACTAAAACAACTAAATTAAATATTAAAATTAAAAATAAGCCATGGCAGCTAAGAGACGACCAGTCCCAACTGACGGCGCTCGTTCACAAACATGACGAATGGATCAGCACTAATTAGCTCAACCATTTTGAAGGGAACTTAATGATCCAACACACACGGCACCACCAGCGAGACATTTGAGTGAGCATGACATACTCTCAACCGCCAGGGCACACTCAGTGAAAGATGTACCCAGTAAAAGGTAGCTTAATAGTAGCTACATAGTGCTCACACATGTGCTATGCAATTATATAATACTAAGAGATTGAATTTAAACAATGCAAAGAATGTTTTCTCTCGTCATAATCTTCAGCAGCTCCAACAATACTTCCGAATGCTAATCAATTAGTTAATGCGTCCTTGTGGAGCAGGGCAAGCATTCAGCCAAGCATTTTTGTCAGCGATGTAATCCCCCTACTTATAATATGCCTGGCTGCATAGTGTGCGTTTTATACAAGATTTAAATTTCGTTTCATTCTGCTGGAGTATGTGGGGAGGTATTTTACTAGATCATGCTCGCATCCGATGTAGTTATATTCCTAGTAAGATAGTTATGAACCGCTTTAATATAACTACATTACGGTTTATAGCTATATCCCTAGGAATATATAATTTTATATTTTTATGAATATAACTCTATCACGGATTCATGGCTACAACCGTCTTACTGCGACACATACACGCTCACAACGCAAACTACACTTCACTAAGTGCACACATGTTTACGAAACCGGCCTCACGTCACTGTTGACAGCGCTGTCTTGGTTTTTTATTTAGTCTGAGGTCGGAATGAGTAATTTTAATAACAGAATTACTAGCCTACAGTTTAGCTAGCCTGCTATATTTCGACATAAAAAAATTGCGTCTAACTTGTAACGGTTTACGGTTGTAACACGGTGTAAATTGTCATAACTAGGTACCATTTATGTCGTAATATATTATTATCCTTTCTATTTTCTTAAACGTTTTGCGACATGTGTACAAGATTATAGATCTTAATTATTTTCCTTCCGGTCTTAGATTAACGACGAACAAAAACTGTTCAATAGCTATTGAAAAATTGCTTTTCTCAAAATGACAATCAGCTCTTGATTGTTTTCCTATATTATAAATTCGTTCTCCAACAATAAACTCTTTGTCAAGGTGACTCCTTTGTTATTCAAGCTAGGTATGTAGATAGGTATGCGAATCGAGTATGGCTGTAACCTTGACCACCAATCCCACTGATATTATGTATGCGAAAGTTTGGAGGTGTGTCTCAATCAGACCGTAACGGCTGAACGGATTGAATGAAATTTTGTACAGAGGTGGTACTTACTTATGTGTCTTAGTCTGGTGTTAAAATGGTAGGTACGTACCTACTTGATATTAATTCGGGGGAAGTAAGGACTTTTCACGACAGTAAATTTGCAAATAGACACAACTTACAAGTGCATCTATTAAGGGTCCCCGAAACGATCAATCGCAATTATAAATTTTACGTGATTCGTGCGCAAATTGATCGCCTACCAAATGCAATTGCATGAAGCGATTGTCAATATTACTACAATAGAAATTGCTACAGCAACAGTGCATTATTTTGTTTGTATTGTAAACAATTTAGGTAGTAGTAAGTAGTTTACCTGTAGTTTCTGCCTATCCCCATGGGAAGATGGCGTGAGTTTTATAAATGTATGCAATGTAAACCATTTCTCGATCTTTATTTCCTGACTGTCTTATCTGGACTGTAGTGTCTTCATAACCCATCTGCCACCAGGTTCACACGCTGCAATAATTTCCTAATGCTTTTGGTGAATGCCTCTGAACAGTCAGTGACATTTCCAGGTGGTCCTCTTCCCTCCCATTTCAATCATGAATGGTTCGTATAGACACAGTCTTGAAATTCTCGTCAATAGTCGAGCGATCTCCGCTGTTACTTACGTTGTCACGGATTCCAGTATTATTCTCAACCAGTCTTCACACTAAATTGTTTTCCTTGATAGTTAAAACAACAGCACAACAACACTAGCCATTATTATTCAAACATTAACTAACACGATTTATCTTAGCCCGTCTAGGTCCGAGGCTAGCTTGTTAGCGGTCATCCGAACTAAGTAATTCAGCGGGTTGCATAACCGATACTTGTTATATGCTATAGTGGACAGTTGGACATAATGTAGGTACAGTGTTGTAACTCGTAAACACTGCTATTGCGCAACAAACAACGTTGCATTTACTTGGTAGTGTGTTAGTGACCCACTGAACATCAGATTTAAAGTTCACAGTCGTAGTTGGATGGCATCGTGCCAGAGTTCAACCTTTCCTACCGAAATTAAAAGCCTTAGTCTCGTTTCTCTTTTTTGTTCAATTCTTTTGTAATACTCGTGAAATTGGATTAGCAAAGCTTGCTTACGTCTACCTCTACCGGTGAACAGTTAAACGGAGCTGTTCTTAGATTTGTTTCAATTTGAAATGTTTTTGTACATTGATTTTAGTAATTACATCATTTGAAAAGGAGCTCTAGCTAGACTACAATAGGTAAGGTACATTTCTTAGTTCTCACGATCAAATCATGAGGCTATTGGATTTGAGGATCTTAAATTGGAGCTCCTAATAAAGCAGATTACTTAATAACTCTACCGTTCTTCTGCTTATAGACCTTCCATTCCACTGAATTTGTATCAGATGAGAGACTGGAAACTTTAGGCATCTGCCATGCCTTAACTTGAGCATTTCTATCATCTGCGGCTCCACAGCAACGATACATTGATACGCATTGTTCTACCCAGTACCTTCCTCCATCGCAGTAACATATGATGCCATGGAAAGCAAAAGTCCCAGACACATCAATAACAAAACATCCTATTGCAGGTTCTTCATCGTGACTTTCTTGTTCCCTCGCACGTGGCTACTGTACGTGGCGAGCGTGTTGATCGGCGCCGGCGCAGCTGCGATATGGACCGGCCAGGGCAACTACCTGACGCTCAACAGCGATGCGGATACCATATCCAGGAATTCTGGGGTATTTTGGGCTATGTTACAGTGCAGGTTTGTATCTAGTTTCTGGTGTTTTATTTGGTTGTGTCTTTTATGTTTCAGTGAAGCGTAGTCATTCATTATTATCAAATTAATCTTGTGGGAGCCGAATTAAAACTAGGAGTTGGAATATCAAAGATTACATCTTGTAGTTATTTTTTGATATAATATTCTAGTGCGAATTAGAAAATCTATTATAAAGTATGGATAAAAATCTTGTTAGCATCTAAATTGGTCAATTAACGAAATATTATATTATTCAAAGTCAATGACTACTATTTTAGAACGTTTCAGCACGCCATTCTTAACCGATTGCTTTCTCTTTGCAGCATGTTTTTCGGCAATCTTTTCGTATTCATAAAATTCCAAGGCAAGACCCAAATTGATGTGGAGACCAGAAATGTGGTGTTCGGTGCGTTGACAGGAGTCTGCGTCGTCGGCTTAGTTTTCCTCATGCTCCTCCGTCCAGCTAAGCGTATGCCCAATATCGAAGATGCCAAGGTAAACCGCACTTTGTCCCATTGACATATAAATGTATGTTTTAAATAAAACTAAATCACGGCCGACTAGCTCTTAAATAAGATTTTATTGATCCACCTTTGTGATGTTTTTGGTATTATCCGATAATTCAAATTCAAATTATTATTAACGCAAGGAGAAATCGAGAACAGCCAGTTTCAATTCCCTTGATCGCGTTTTCTTTACTTAAACGTAAGATTTTATGACGCAGTTTTATTGAGGGCTAACGGGAAGTTAAATGGCAGGAGGGCCGATGTCACCGCGTAAATTGGGGCTTTAAACTGTAATACATCGACATTACCGAAACAAGATAAAGCCCTGATTTTGGTAGAGCTTTGACCGTCACACGTGAGACGGTGGCAATGCGGAAGGATAAGAAATAAAGGGGTTACAACTTTTGTCTTTAGGTACTGTTTATTGACTGCCACGTTGGCTTAGTGGTAGCAAATTCGATTCCCAGGTCGGGCAGTGTTATTTTTCTATCAGATATTTCTCAGTAGCAACCCGGAGTCTGGATTTGTTCCCGGTTGATGGCAATAGGCTCGTGCCCTAGGTCCTATTGCATAGGACATAAACATAACTGGCGAATGTATAGGTGTACTATATCTCTGCCTAACTCTTCGGGGATTACAGCCATGATATTATGTCATGTTACCTATAAGTTGGCTGAACACTGGTTTTACGCACTGTTGATGTTTTCAGGGAGAAATGGTTCTGCATGAGGTTCAGGAAAGCCCTATGGATGCGTTCAAAGGTGCCTTGAAGTTGTTTTGCACCCGGGATATGCTGTTACTGAGCGTTACCTTCATTTATACTGGTAAGTTAGAAATACTCTTTACATTGTAAAAAATCTAATGAATAGAGAATGCCTATCACATTTCAAAATTTTGAAGGCTATGAACCAGTTTGAAGATTAGGCTTCATCGACCTTTGTGGATACCTAGTACCTATGCTTATTTCTATTATTGTATTGTATGTGATTCTATGAAACAACCGACTAAGAATTGGCTTAAAATCAGAAAACCCCAAATATTTGGTGCAACAGTATCTAAGATTGAACCTTTAATTTTAAGTATATCTATATATTACATATATCTAGATAGATGATGAACTACAAAAGAAACAAACATGCCAAGTTTGTTATTTATGCTGCTGCTGGTGTGCGTGACAGCTGACGTTGTACACTCGCGCCAGTCATTGTGCTTATCTAGTGTGCGTGCAAATTGCGGCGAACAGTTAGACGCTATTTTTTTCGACGAGTTCACAGCTTTGACTATATCTAGATTGGATTGAACACTGGTCGGTATTATTAATGTTGTTATTGCTATCAAGTAACGTTTAAAGTAGTAAAGTAGTGTCATACATGTGTACAGGAACACGAATAATAAACAAAATTACACGGTAAAGTTAATTTCTTTATAAAACCTGGCCTACAGTGAAATGGTTTATTAGGTGGTATTCCAAGAATCTGGGATCATTGACTGCCAGTTACATAGCCCCACCTGAATACTAATGTCGTTATAAACTTTAATACTTATAGATAAATAATTCAAGGTCCTCACGACTTACTAAAGTTCTACGATTGAAATTTTAACGTCGCTCATTTTAGAATATTCTATTCGGAAATGTATTATTTGACCCTCAAAAGTGAGTTCTGTGTTTTTTTGGCGCGGTCAGGTAAACTGGATCAGATCGATGTTTAACCCGTTTAGCAATAAAGTTGCACGTGTAAATGTCATTAAAATAGCTGCAGTATTTGCAGTAGATAATGCAGACACTTACAATGTCAATGTATATTTCAGTTGAGTTACATTGTTTTTCAAAATTAGACCGTAGAATTTCAATATGGTTTAGTCTTATAGAGAAATGATATTCAAGAGCTAAAAACTCTGATAAACCTTTCTGCCTTTATTATAGGTAAACCCGAGTAACTGAGTCGTGGAGATCACTGTTGAAAAAGGGCTAAGCTATCAAACTCAATACTAAAAACTAATGGCCTAACAATAAATTTGCCGACTAACTTAAGTTCCTAAACCGCTAAGTAGGTACATACCATCGCGGACATTTGCGATGAACCACTTTTCGACGTTATTACTATGGTAATAAGGTTCAAAAGCGGTTAACTGCAAATGTCCGCGATGGTACTGTAACAGGAAAATAATACTGTCATTGTCAAGGTCACATCAATTAAATTGCAATAAACATAGGTACCTATTAGCATTATCAGTCTATAATGTTCCTACTTCTTCTGGGACAAAGACTTTTTCTTTGTGAGAGTGGGTCATAATCCGTGGATGGATCCATCCATCTGTGAGAAAGATGACTGTGTGAAAAATATAACTAGAAACTTAGGGAGACGACGACTAATAGAGAAGTATGGAAGAAGACATGCTGCGCCGACCCCAAGTAAATTGGGATAAATATGGGCAAGAGAATAATGACAAAGTGGCCCATAATCCACCACGCGGGCCCAGTGCGAGTTGGGTGGCGTTGGTAATAATCGAGGCCGAATCGTCAGGCTACTATGTCTATTCTTTCAAACGATTTTTTTCATATTTTCAGGAGTGGAGCTGTCATTCTTCAGCGGCGTATACAGCCCTAGTATCGGCTTCACACTATCCATGGGCGAGAATGCTAAACAACTGGTGGGCTTGTCCGGAGTCTTCATTGGTTTGGGAGAAGTGCTCGGTAAGTTGTCAATGTCGATTTGAATTTTATGAGCAGTGATATTAGGTTTAAATTACAGTGAATTGATCGTTCGTGAAAATATGCGACTAGTTTATAGGCATTGTTTTGGATTAGTCTATACTATAGGTACTAATATTATAAAGAGGTAAAATTTGTTTCCAAGTTTGTATGTAGGGGGTAATCTCTGCCGCCGGGGTCGCGGGTAGTTCGAAAGAGATACTGATACAACTGAAGGAACACGGATGGGTTTTAGTCAGTAAAAGCAGCCTGACACGCCCGCCCGCTCTGCCCGGAGCGGGAGGTCATTTGATGATTTCCCATCCACAAAAAAAAAAAAAAAAAAAAGGGGGTAATCTCTGAAAAAAAAGCGGTAAACGAGGTAATAGCAAGGGCTGGCGATGCCATGCGACGCGGTGATTGATGCTAATCTGTTATAGGTCAATTTGATACAGACTATTTGTGGAGGAGCTCGTGGCTAAGTAATAACAGCCGCACGGGTCGATCCATCAGGTTAAGCTACGCTTGCCGGGGTTGGTCCGTGGATGGGTGACCATCTTTACATACCGAGATTCCTCCGTGCCTCGGAAAGCACGTTAAGCCGTTGGTCCCGGCTGTCATTCGTGGATCTTTGACAGTCGTTACGGGTCGTCAGAAGCCCCAGTCTGACAACCAGTCTTACCCAGGGGTATCGTATTACCCAGTTAATGGGTTGTGGAGGTCAGATAGGCAGTCGCTCCATGTAAAATAATGGTATTCAGCTGCATCCGGTTAGACTGGAAGCCGACCCCAACATAGTTGGGAAAAGGCTAGGCAGATTGATTGATACAGACTATTTGTAGAGGCCTAATTTATATTTACCGATGTTACAAGTACGACATGTGTACAACGGTATGCTGCTTACAAAAAGATATCAGTATCAGTAAATAAATAACAATAAAAATTCCTGAGGTTGCTCATACCGCCAAAACACCAACTAGTTGTAAATCTTTAACTAAATATCTATTGCTTCACAGATTAGTAATTTGTAAATACCCAACGCTAAGCCGGGTTTATATAAACAGTTTATTTACATTGTATCGATTTGTTATATTATCTGATCAATGCAATATATTGTTATAGAAAACCTTTTAAAATAATCTTGAGATAAAACTACACTTGCGAGCAACCGAATCGACTCAACTCCTAATCATGTATTTCGACTCAAATTGCAATTACTCGAAAATAACTAAACCGATTTTAATACTTATGGCACCATTTTAAAGCTGAAACAATCAATCTGCCTGGCCTTTTACCAACTATTTTGGGGTCGGCTTCCAGTCTAACCGGATGTAGCTGAATTCCAGTATTTTATATGGAGCGACTGCCTATCTGACGTCCACAACCGAATTACTGAGTAATACGATACCCCTTGGTAAGACTGGTTGTCAGACTTTCGGGCTTCTGACGACCCGTAACGACTGTCAAAGATCCACGAATGACAGCCGGGACCAACGGCTTACCGTGCTTTCCAAGGCACGGAGGACTCTCGGTATGTCGCTTGCCGGGGTTGGTCCGTGGATGGGTGAACACCCATCCACGGATCAACCCCCGCAAGCGTAGCTTAACCTGATGGATCAACCTGTACGGCTGTTATTATTTAGCTGAAACGTCAAGCTTTAAAAACAATTAACTTTTTCATAGTGGGACAAGTTTTTGAAAAAAAAAAAAAAAAAAAAAAAAAACTACTTTGTCTGCACAGGTTGTATGGGGTTGAGTCAATTTGGTTGCTCGCGAGTGTATAAGTCATTGTTGTTGTTGACTTGGTTTACAAATATTTGGAATGGGCAATCAAAACGGCTAAATATCAAAATAAGTAGATAATAGAATATCTTAACTGAACCTGTCTGTTCATTAGTTCTAGAATTGCGTAATTAACTTTGAATGTTTGCATAGACATGAATAATTTTATGGGCTTTGCTAAGTATTTATTTAATTGTTCGGGCTCATGACAGTTAAATAATTAATTACTTACTTATTTCGATACAATTTTTCAGTTGTAATTCCCCAGTCTCATGCCGAAATTCATACATAACCAATAATAATGCCTTTATGCCACAAATCCTTTATGAAAACAATCCTCATATTTTTTCAGGAGGCGCATTATTCGGTATCCTCGGATCAAAGACAACTCGTTGGGGCCGCGACCCGATCGTGATTATGGGCTACGTCATCCACCTAGCCAGCTTCTTCCTCATATTTATCAACCTCCCGACCGTGGCTCCGTTCGGTGACACCAGCGAAATCTCTTACATCACCCCGTCTCCTGAACTGGCGATGTTCTGCAGCTTCCTGCTCGGATTCGGAGATGCTTGCTTTAACACTCAGATTTACTCGATACTTGGAGGCAACTACTCCGATAACAGTACTTCGGCGTTCGCGTTGTTTAAATTTACTCAGGTGAGCACTTGAATTTTTTTAAATTATAAGTAAGAACGCAGTTAAACTTATACCGAAGTGTAAACAGTAGTGTTTACAATGCAGTCGCCTCCTTTTTTGCAGGCGTATGATCACGTTTATGTTACTAAAAGAAATGCAAAAATACTTTAAATCATGAACAAAACAGTCGATGTATTATCGAAGAAACTTACATCTGATCAATTTTAAGACAAAATCCCATGCACACGATGACCACATCTATTACTACATCGTTACTACATGCATACGTTACTATAGCGGCCGAGCGCTGCATGCAAGAATAGTCCTTACGGTGTATCGTTCGTTTCTCCGACAGTACCAGATGTACGAACGAGGCAAAAGTAGTATGTAAGGATCGTAGCAGGTGGCGTTCCGTAGTTTATGCCTACCCCCTTGGGAAGAAGGCTTGAGTTTATGTATGTATGTATGTAAAACGGTTGATGAAATCAGTATGAGAAAACTATTGTGTAATTATGTCCTATATGTCGTGTGTTCTCGGAATAAATCTTGATATACAATTGATGATACAAAAGGTCATTTATCTGAATGAATTATAGAGGAAAAAATAACTTGCTTTGTTGTCGACACATAGAGATAACCTTCTCTTGTGAGGAAGTGAGTTATAAATGAGGATATTCAATGCTGCACTATAAATAAATAAATAAATAAATAAATATGTTTGGACATATCACACAACGCCATCTAGCCCCAAGCTAAGCAACCTAATGCTTGTGTTATGGTAACGAGATGGCTGATAAACTACTTATATACATTTTTTTTTTTGTAAATACACTTCTGGACACATCTTTTGGCCCACCTTGTATTTTCAGTTTCGTTTGGTCCTATCTAAAATTTTATATTAGGTCGAGCAAAAAGTTTTTATGCAGTTTTGAACCTGGCACATTCACAATTTCATTCAATAGTCTTTTTTTGAATTTCGAACACAGAATTTAAAGAAACAAAAGACAATTTGGAGCCTGTTTGTTGATATCAAACAATCGAATACTAAGAAAACTTGGTTTTATTGGTTTACTTGGATTTAATTCTTGAAAAAGTGATTGATATCTTTGGTTTTGCAACAAACATTACTTATTCTTAACATTAAGGTGAGGTTCTATCAATAATCTATGGATACTTCACCTGAAGTCGCCGCCCAAGCTGTGGCACTTATTCAGGCCGGACACAGCCAAAGAAACGTGAGTGCTCAACTTAATTTAAGTCGATCTGCGGTCCGAAATGTTTATCGGAGGTACCTAGAGACTGGCGGCTTTGTTCGTCGCCAAAGAAGGCCACGATCTCGGGTCACAACTGAAAGACAGGATCGATTCATCGTGACGACCAGCTTGAGAAATCGTCACCTTACCTCCATTGAGATACAAAACCAACTTCGCGACTTCCACGGAGTATCTGTGAGCGCTCGAACTGTTCGGAGAAGGTTAAAAGAACGCGATATGGTACCACACAAGCCAGCTAATGGCCCCAAACTAACGCGAGCCCACCGAACAGCGCGCCTTCATTTCGCACGCAGTCATTTAAATTGGACACAGCAAGATTGGAGCCGTGTACTCTTTTCTGATGAGTCTAAAATTGTGTTACATGGCAATGATGGAAGGAAGAAGGTCTACCGACGTAAGGGAGAGCGTTTCGCACAATGCTGCTTTGAAGAGAGGGTTGCTTATGGCGGTGGCTCATGGACTGTCTGGGGCGGTATATCCGCGAGCGGCAAAACTCAACTTGAGATTGTTACAGGACCACGGCTGCCAACATTAAATGCTGAAAGGTACATTCGTGAGTGCTTAGAACCTCACGTGATACCATACGCGGACTATGTGGGCCCAAATTTCCTTTTTATGCATGATAATGCAAGAGCCCATGCGGCCGGCATCGTCAGGGAATATCTTCGGGATGTGAACATCACAGTTATGGACTGGCCAGCCAGAAGCCCAGACATGAACCCCATTGAGCACATGTGGGACGAGCTAAAAAGACGTGTTAGGGCTCGTCAGCCAGTTGCCCAGACGATGCAGGAGTTGAAAACTGCCATAGAAGAGGAATGGGAGATGATCCCTCAAAATTTCATAGAGCGGTTGATAAACTCTATGCCTAATCGTATGAGAGCTGTGGTAGGTGCCCATGGAGGCAACACGCGTTATTAAATTAAACCTTTATTTGATAAAACATGTTTTTTATTCAAAAATCAATTGCCTTTAACAAGGCGCATATCCGACTTGTTAGGCGTAGCTCCATGTCGTATGGTATTATGAATTCAAATTTAAAACAATACGATCGAAAAAGATGGTAAAATGTATCAGGTTTAAAACTGTATCAACAGTTTTTGTTCAATCTAGCAATCATATTTCGGTAGGGCCCATCGAAACCTAAACTCTAAGGTGGGCCAATAGATGTGTCCAGAAGTGTACATACATATTATAGATAGAAAAACACCCAGACTCGGAACAAATACTTGTAGGTCGTACAAATATTTACTACTATAAATACTATGCGACGAAGGTATACAGTATTTTAAATAGGTATAACGAAACTGTTATTATTCCAATGGCATAAACTGTAAGACCTTATCGAGAAATTTGTTTATTTTCATACCTTGATATCGATTGTTAGTGATTTAGTGGTAAAAACGTGTAAAAACATGATTGATTAGCGCAGAATGAGTCGTAGAATTGTTTCTCACAATGTGCGACGAATTCATTAAGGAAACGCATTTACCGGAACATAAGTACCTGTTCTTGCGGTATCATAAAAACCATTATCGGATTTTTATCTACTGTTGTTATTGATGTTATAATTAAGTCGTTGACAATTCGTCATAGCCGATTACCTTTAAAAACAATCGCTTGAAAATCACAACCACCACCGTACGGGGTGTCTCAGAAAGGTTTGGTTAAAATTAAGGTGCGGTTCAGACCATCAAACTGAACAACTTCCTCCATGAGACCAACATCGTAATCGTGAATAAAATAATCAGTCGTCCCATACAAAACTTCAATACCTACTCGACCCCCAAATGTATGGGACGACTGGTAATTTTTTCGCGATTACGATGTTGGTCCTATGGAGAAAGTTGTTCAGTTTGATGGTTTGGACCACTCCCTTACTAACTACTTAAACATAATTGGCGAAATGTGGGTGTTGGTAGGTAAGTACTAGATATAAACCTCTCTCTCTGCCTAACCCATCGGTAATTACAAGAGTAATGTTGTATTATTTTCTAAAAACACGTTTTCTTCTCTTTCTAGTCACTAGCAGCAGCGGCATGCTTCTTCTACTCATCGAAGGCCCTCCTATCAGTACAACTAACGATCCTCGGCATCCTGGCGACACTGGGCACGGCGTGCTTCGTGCGCGTGGAGTGGGGGGCGCGGGCACGCGCACGGGAGCTCGCGCTCGACGCCGATGACAAGGGCTCGCCCACCACGCATGCGCTCGCGGATAACGCGCTGCATTATGACTGAGAGGTAGAACTGGCTGAGTTTTAAGTGGTTTTAGGGAGAGGGGTTACTGTATAACGGAAAATTGAATTTCAAAATCACCCTTATTGCTATGAAATAAAGGGACTGTCAAAGCTAAATTGCTACCATGGACGGTGCGGATCTCATATGGATTTTTGACTTTTCTGTAAAGATATGATGCGCCGACCCCAAATAAATTGGGATAAAAGGAATAATGATGTTAGGTTTGGAAAGAGGTTGTTATGATCTTATCTTTGTGAGTGCAACTCGAATATAATTGTTTATTAACACAAACTGCACTGCATGTACTGAAAATATTTTGAACATTTTAAAATGGAATTTATGCTATAGTATTTTTATCTCACGAAGCGAAATGCGCTTTACTTGTGTTTACCAAGTGTACAAACACGCTGTGAAGTGCAGACGGGTAGCGTCAGCACATAACACACACACACTTCCGACTTCGGCATTGTCTCGGATTATACCAAGAGCTCCTGCGCTTACTTAATTCACAGCGTGTTTGTACACTTGGTAAACACAAGTAAAGCGCGAGTCGCATCTTGTCTTGAGATAAAAATACTGTAGCTTGAAGAATAGAGTAACTCCTTCACGTTTCTAAAATCATTAAAACTTCAGCGTGTGTAACATGTGACGGCAAATCGGGCAGCCCAGGCAGCCTTAGTAAAGAAGTGTAAATAAGAGTAAAGCTTATTAAATTTTAAGTAAAAAAATTTTAGAAATAAATCTTTAATAATTCTGAATTATGATAACGCGTAAGTAGTTGTTTTTTGTCAAAAGTAAAAGAATTGTCTATGCGCCTGAATGTTTTAAACTTTGTTCGTTTGTTGTTTGTTTTGAATATCGAATTGTGCAAGCGCAGTGACGATTTTACGCCTTTAGCACACCGACGCTGCGGTAACTTTTCAAATTGTACAAAAAATAACGCGTTTCGCAGCGAAACCGCAGCGGTAAGCGTCAGTGTGCTAACGGCGTAAGTGTCGTACAAACGTTGTTCTAATTATTAATTAATTGGTGTGTACACACCGATATTGACTTCTCTTAAATAGTATTCATAACATTCCTTATAAAAAAAATTGTTTTAGGAAACAAAATTACTCAGGATTTGATGACTATCTGTAGATTGCTTTTATTAGGTGTTAATTTTCTTTGTAAAACTGAATGACGGTGGACTCCCAATGTTGGTTGTGTCACATAAATCAGAGGCCGTACGTGAAAAAAGATCGTGGATGCAGCATGATTCCGTTGAGAAAAAAGGATGGTGCTATAGGTCCTATATAGCTCCAACTCTCTCTCTCTCTCTCACTGGAACCATGATGGATCCATGATCTTTTTTCACGTCATAGTACGGCCTCTGATTGATATTGAGGTTCTTGCACAATAATGGCTAGTGCACACTAGAGACATTTTAGTCAGGCAATAGTTCGGTCGGTCACGCAATCAGTGTGTAACTTTATCGCAGTTCCCGAATTTACTGATGATGGCGAAAGCCTAAAAGGGTAGCCTGCTAAATTCAAATTTTCTTAAGTTTACAATTTGCAGGTCAGTATTAGGATACAAACTATCAAAATATGATTCGCGACCGTAACAAATATGTATTTACATATTTTATAATTATTAAAGTCATCAATACAACTCTATAAGACCAAGTTACCATATTGAATGACAATTTATGTATATGGTTTATAAAAAAAAGAAATGAAAAAATAAATAAATTTTAAATCTATTAGTTTATAGTATGTTATTGTTGTTTATACTTACTTAAATTTGTTGACAGTAAAAAAAAAAAAAAACAATTGAATGACTATTTCATGAAATCATGACATTTGAGAGCAATTCTAATGCTGATTCTAATGATTATAATTCTGCAATACATATTTCTTACGTTCGGTCGCGAATCATATTTGAATCAACATACAGCCTGACACTGGCCTGTAAATAGCAAAAAACTTAATAATATTTGAATTTCGAAGGTAGCCCACCACTTCCCCCTTAAAACCGGGCTAAAATACTCCCAGCAAACGATACCGACCAAACTATCGGTCGACTAAATCTACTCTAGTCTGTCTTGGACCTATTATTTCATAAATAATGTTTCATCTCTCATGGCCTATGGTGCATCAATAGCACAATATAAATATAGACAGTAGGGAAACTACGAACAAACGTACGAAACGGTACACACACAGTCGCGCGCATCGACAAGACCCCTAAATAACACTACATATACTGAGAGCACCGCGACTGTCGCTTGTGGCCTCGTCGGTGCGCAGGTCTGTTGAGTGTGCCGTTAAATTTCGACCGTTTGTATGTAGTTTCCTTACTGTGCATATATTTATTGTGCCAGTTGTATAGTTTTTTAAGCAAAATCAGCAAGCTTTAAAGTGAGAAATGACAATGATTTATCCATTATTGTTAAAAGTTACACATTGAATAAAACAGGGAATAATTTATTGTTTTGTATCCACATTTATACTTCAAAAGTTCGTTAAAATCATTTGATTTCATCAATTACTATATGATTAGAAACTATATATTATATTGATGTATGGACGACGAAGTGTGGTGCTCTACTCATAATACTGTGAGTGTAAAAAGTGTATAAATATTTTTGTATAGAGAGTAATATATATGTAGAAGAAAGATAAATTATTGTATAAGGACTTCTAGTCACAAAACTCGAGGTTTTCTAAATGAAATCATGGAATTTTAAAATCAACTATTGTACATCTAAAGTGAAACATTTCTTGAATATTTTCTCTATTTTAATTTAGTTTTATATCTGTTATTTTATTTTCATGCTTTTAATTTAACATTCCTGTATGTTTGAACGCCTATTTAAAATTAATAATATTTCACTGCTGATGTTACTATCTAGTCTTATTTTCATATCCTAAAATAACAGTTGACTATACTTGTAAACAGTTTATGGAATAGTATTGAAAATAAAATATTTTAATAACATAATATTAAATGGTGGTTTCATATTTATTATATATTCTTTTTTACCTGAACCTGGAACTGTAGCCTTGCCTTGTGCATGGTATATAATGTCGCAGCCAACTGGTTGAGTTAGCCATTTGGTCAACCGCATAGCCATTTCACTAAACGCCGCCATTCGTCAACGGCCTGAATGATATTCAGCCGATACGTCTAATACAACATTTAATGAACTGGCTGGCTGATGCTCAGGCCATTTATACAATAGCGCCATGCAATAGGGTATTTCGGTAGTAGCGCAGTTCTTGAGAAAAACAAATGATTGTAACTTAACTTCAAAACATTTTATAGTTGCTTCTGCAATGTGCGGGAAGTGCAACCCCTTCACCCTTACGTAATAAAGGTTGACAGCGGGCGGGGGCTGCCCTCCCTTCGCGCCTCCGGATTTTTATATACCCTCTAGGGATAGCAGCCAAAAGAAGTTGGGGTGCCCCGATACTTTTTTGCGTAAACGCATTTAAACTGTGAGAAACACCAGAAATATTGTGGCGTGTTGACGCAATATTGACAGTGTGGATTTCAGCGACAGGTGGCAGAAAATGTAACTAAATTTAAATTGTAATGTCTGTGGGCTAGGGAAGTAGTTAAACGCTATCAATCCAAGTAATTTGCCTAGCCGTTTGATTGAATGGCTTAATATCATTCAGGCCGTTGATTGAATGGCTTGATATCATTCAGGCCGTTGATTGAATGGCTTGATATCATTCAGGCCGTTGATTGAATGGCAGCGTTCAGTGAAATGGCTAGCCGGTTGACCAAACGGCTAATCAAAACAGTTAGCTGCGACATGTATATATTTTTAAAAATATGATTATTCTACTTGTTGTACCATAAAGGTGTGGTACAGACCATCAAACTGAACAACTTTGTCCATGGGACCAACATCGTAATCGAGAAAAAATTATAACCCATCCCATACATTTGGGATGAGAGTAGTATTTGAAGCTTTGTGTGGGACAGCTGATAATTTTTTCTCTACTATGATTTTGGTCCCATGGAGAAAGTTGTTCAGTTTGATGGTCTGTACCAAATCTTTAAATTAGACCACACCTTTCTGATACACACCTTGTATATTCTATTCAAGTGATCAATACATACTCTGAAATGGAATGGGAACTTAAATAATTTTGAAAATAGATTGTGTGTCCTCACTTTCACATTTTAGATGGAACAAGTTCAAGAATAAAGTTGTGAGATTGCTCTTTTCAAATTATCCTTCAACCAAATAGGATTTACAAACTGTTATGTTTGAACATTGATGAGTGTTTTCATTAGTTGTCAAGTCTAACATTTTTAACCGACGAAAAAAAAGGACGAGGTTCTCAATTCGACATGTATGTTTTATAATGTATGACCACGCATAACTTTTTACAGTCGTCCGATTTGAAAAATTTTTGTTTTATTCGAGAGGGTATACATCAAAGTTGGTCCCATATAAAATTGATTAACTTTGCTTGAGTAGTTTTTGAGTTAGCTTCAATAATACGTATTTTTTCCCCACTTCTATATGGATGATGTTCTAGTTTGTTTTGCAGTGGTATTAGAATTGTTTGGGGTAGGTACCACAACTAAAAAGTGAAAAATAAAAACTTTTTTACAAAAAAATACAACCGACTTCCAAAACCAACACTACAAAGTGAAAAATAACTTTAATTTCGGAAGTCGGTGTCAAGTACGAAAATCATTTAACCAGACACCGACTTCCAAAATTAAAGTTATTTTTCACGTTGTAGTGTTGGTTTTGGAAGTCGGTTGTAAAGGGTCTTTCAAATAGAGCGGGTCGATGTTAATAATCTGTGGCGGCCATTTTGTTTTGGCGGCAACTGTCAAATCTGTTTTTTCTTATTCAGTCACTGATGCCAAATCACCATGGCAAGTTACACGGTTGAGCAGCATGTGCAAATGATAAAACTTTATTATCAAAATGAGTGTTCGTTAGTGCAAACGTTGCGCGCATTGCGCCCATTTTACGGCAGACGCGGTGGCCCTTCAAAGTCCACTCTCCAACGATTGGTGACTAAATTTGAGACGACCGGTTCGGTAAACAACCAACCAACACCTTTACGTCAAAGGAACGCCAGATCGGCCGAGAACATCGCCGCTGTACGTGAGAGTGTTCAGGAGACTCCGACGCAGTCGATTTCTCGCCGTGCTCAAGAACTCGGCCTTTCGCAGACCTCAACTTGGAGAATTTTGCGTCGGGACTTGGGTCTGCATCCGTACAAGATCCAACTGACCCAAGAGCTCAAAGTTAATGACCATAGACAACGCCGTGTGTTCGCTGAATGGGCATCGGAACGCTTGGAAGAGGACCCCGATTTTGGCCGAAAAATAATCTTTAGCGACGAGGCACATTTTTGGATGAATGGTTTTGTTAATAAGCAAAATTGCCGTATATGGGATGACCACAACCCACATGAGGTTCACCAGGTGGCAATGCATCCACAAAAAGTTACTGTTTGGTGCGGATTTTGGTGTGGCGGCGTCATTGGTCCGTACTTCTTTGAAAACGACGTTGGCGAGGCCATCACCGTCAACGGCGAGCGCTACAGATCAATGATAAACAATTTCTTTTGGCTTGAATTGAACAATATGGACGTGAACGACATGTGGTTCCAGCAAGATGGCGCTACTTGCCACACAGCGAACGACACAATCGACATTCTGCATGAACGGTTTGAGGGTAGAGTTATCTCTCGCAGAGGTGACGTGAATTGGCCACCAAGATCGTGTGATTTGACTCCGCTAGACTTTTTCTTGTGGGGTTTTCTGAAGTCGCAGGTCTATGCCAATAAACCACATTCGACCGTTGCCCTGAAAGCCAACATAACGCAGGCCATCGCTCGGATTCAGCCAGATCTATGCAGCAGAGTCATTAAAAATTGGACCTCTCGGATTCGTGCCACCATACGAAGCCGCGGCGGACATTTGAACGATGTCATATTCCATCCATAATGGCATAAATGGGCCTTTTAAATAAAAAATAAATTTCGATAATATCTCACACACATCTTGTTTTATTCAATTTTAACATCGACCCGTCCTTGTTGAAAGACCCTTTATTTTTTTGTAAAAAAGTTTTTTGTAATGAGGGTAAAAAGTAATAAAACAGTTTGCTTTCTGATCTCGACTTGGTTGTATTTTTTATTGGCGACTGCGGAAAATAAGTTGAATTTCGGCGAAAATGTAACGAATATAGTGTTTCCCGGACAATTTAACCCAAAGACTGATAAGTGGTGTGATTATAAAGAACAATAATTAGTGTGCGTGCTTGATGCGGCGTGTTACGATAAACTGAACCTGGACAAGGGACGATCGCTGTTTCTTTCTCAGTGCGGCAACAAACTTTAGCGTTAATTACATCACTTTTAGTTCCAGCACGTCCTACGATAAGTTTTATGAACCTGAGGTTAACGAAATTTTGCAAGCGGGAAAATTTTACAAACGTCAATAAGTGCAAGGTGAAAGCGTGCAAGACTTTGTGTCGGCTATAAGTCTGCTTGGTGCTAAATGCAATTTCATTTATTTCATAGACTTGAAACGCCAGTTGAGAGACCGACTAGTGCTGGGGGTGCGGGACGATGGCTTGCGACGCGACTTATTGAAAAGAAAGACTTGACGTACGAGGTCGCGTTACAGATGTGTCTGGACTATCAAGTGACGTTCCCCGATTTGTACCCTGCGTGTGTAGCTAGTGAGTCTAAGCAAACTCCGCCCAGTGTCACGGAGACTGAAAGTATGGACATTGGTAATGTAAACTCGAACGAGTGTCGACGGTGTGCACGCGCTTACAGGCCGGGCGAGCGCTGCCCGTTTGTTAAGGCGAACTACTACAAAAAGATTGGGCACATTGCGACGGCCTGCTCCAAGAAGCCAGGTCGTGTACACCAGGTCGACGACACGAGGGAAGCCAACACGAGTGTGGATACTTCAGCTAAGATGATGGGCCTATACGTCTGCGTGGATAATTACTCACCACCTATTACCACAGACGTTATGATAGACGGCGTTAATTTATCTATGCAAGTGGACTCGGGTGCATCGCGTACCATTATGTCGGAAGAGACATACAAGATGCTGTGGTTGACGCCCCTACCCCTACGAGCTACCAATCTAAAACTCGTGACATGGACTCAAGACCCTTTGAAAGTATTAGGACTAGCAGACGTGCGGGTTGTGCTAGGTAATAAGGAAGCGCAATGTGAACTGGTCGTGGTGGCGGGGAACGGTCCAAATCTGTTGGGCAGGAACTGGTTCCATACACTAGGCCATCAAGTAGCAGGATTGTGCTGGGTTGAAGAGGAGATAGAACCATATAAAGAAGAATTTCCTGAACTATTTAAAGAAGGATTCGGCGAGTACAAAGGTCCTGAGGTGTCACTTCACGTGCGGCCGGATGCTACGCCCCGCTTCTTAAAGGCGCGCGCGGTGCCCTACCCTCTTAAGGAAAAAGTCATCAGACAGTTGAACGAGATGGTGGAGGCGGGTGTACTGACACCTGTCCGTTATTCTGAGTGGGGGACACCGGTGACGCCGGTGATGAAAGAAGACGGAACAATACGAATGTGTGGTGATTATCGTGTCACGGTGAACACCGCAATAGATACAGACATCTATCCGCTGCCGACGTCTGTGGAAGCGTTTGTGAGACTTAGTGGCGGCAGAATATTTAGTAAGCTGGACTTGAAAAAGCGTACACACAACTGAAGGTAGACGACGCGACAGCTATGCTGCTCACGCTGAACACTCCTATCGGTCTAATGAAAGTGAATCGCCTGCCATTCGGTGTCAGCACGGCGCCAGCGATTTTTCAGCGTCTTATGTCGACTTAGCGGGTATGGACGTGTCTATTAGATGATATCGCTGTCACTGGAGCCACGATTGAAGAACACAACTGGAGACGTAGAGAAGTATTGAACAAACTGCAACAGATGGCACTCCGCCTCAACGTAAAGAAATGCGTGTTCGCTACGAACAGCATCACATTCCTAGGGCACATGATTAATGCAGAGGGACTTCACCCAGCACCTACGAAAGTCAAAGAGATTCTGGAAAAGTTGGCCCCAACCAACAGAGAGACCTTGCGTACCTTCCTGGGCTTATATAATTTTTATGAAAAATTCTTGCCTAACAAGAGCACTGTGTTAGAACCACTGTATCGACTTTTAGAATCAAAAATACCTTGGAGCTGGGGTGAGAAAGAACAGGAAGCGTTTGTGGAGGCGAAGCGATTACTGTCATCAGATCGAACGTTGGTGGGCTATGACTTGCAGAAAGAACTACTTCTCATTTGTGATTCATCGGAATACGGTCTCAGAGCGATTATTGCACACGTCATGGAGGACGGATCAGAGCGGCCGGTGATGATGGCCTCACGGACACTACAGGCGCACGAGAGACGATATGGGCAGATTGATAAGGAGGCCCTGGTTTGGATTGAAAAAGTTTCACGAATTCTTGGCGGGTCGTAAAGTTTGTATTGTGACAGATCATAAGCCGTTGGTTGGTTTATTCAATCCCGCAAAACCAATTCCAGACCAGATATCACCGAGGATGTTACGCTGGTCATTGAAACTTTTCAGTTATAATTACAGGATACAGTACAGGCCTGGTAAATTAATCGGCAACGCGGACGCGTTGAGCAGGTGGACCGCTCCGGACACGTCGAGTGTGCAGGAGGAAGTGCTGCGCGACGTGCTGCTGCTGGAGGAGCAGTCGAGTGGCTGGGAGCTGGGCGCTGCTGAGATAGCCACGGAGACCAACAAAGATGTGGTATTGCAAAAAGTAATGTTTCATGTTTTGCACGGATGGCCACAAAGGAACATAGACCCGAACCTACAAGCTTATTGGACACGGAGAGAGGCTCTTTCACATAATAAAGGTTGTTTATTGTGGAGCAACAGAGTCATAATACCTTCATCCTTACAGGACAATGTGTTATAGTTGTTACATATGCCCCTCATGCGGGCATTGTCCAGACAAAATCGTATGCAAGAGGCTACGTGTGGTGGGTCGACATGGATCGGCAGATTGAGAGTGTGGTGGCCGCGTGTCAGCAATGTCAGCTAGTGAGAAATAACCCACCAAAGGACCCGCAGACTTGGATTGTTCCAGAGAAGCCGTGGAGCCGTGTGCATGTAAATTTTGCCGGACCCTTTCAGGGAAAAACGTTTCTAGTCCTAGTAAACAGCTACAGCAAATGGTTTGAGGCTGAAATCATACCAGCGATGAACAGTGGTACGGTGATAGCTGTTATGAGAAAAATTTTCACTTCACAAGGGCTGCCCGACGTGTTGGTATCCGATAACGGCCGTGCTTTCACCTCTGATGAATTTAATAATTTACTTAAAAATAATGGAATTAAACATTTGTATTCACCGCCCTACCACCCAGAGACTAACGGGCCGATTGAACGCACAATTCAAACATTTAAGAACAAAATAAAGAAACTAGAGAACCTGGACATACAATGGCAAGAGAAACTTTGCAAAGTTCTATACTATTTACGGACTGTACCCAATAGCTCTACTAACAAGACACCTGCTGAGTTACTGAACGGGCGAAGATACAGGACTGCAGTGTCGAACTTACACCCCGACTCGACGCCGAGCCGCGCCGAGCAACAACTGGAGGCGGCGGCGCAGCGCCTGCCCGTGCGGACTTTTACGCTGCTGCAGCCCGTGCTCATACGCATGTACGGGCCCGGGAACAGGTGGTGTCAGGCCACCGTGGAGACGGTGGAGGGGCCGGCCACTTATGTAGTGAGGACGGAAGTTGGAGAGCTGGATCGGCGGCACGCAGACCAAATACTGGCCAGACCGCCGGACACATCTGTTAATGGGTCACCTGTCATTGACAGTCAGCCAGCCAATGATACGGACTCTGAATTATCACAGGATCCGCCGATTGTGATTCCGCCGCCTGTATTATGGCCAGATATAATAGGGATTCCTAATGAATGACTTTAGTGAATGCTATGTTAGAAGTAGACATTTTTGGTTAAATTGATTTTGTTATCTATTGTTGAATTTATTATTGTCTTTACCAATCATTATGAGAGAAAGGTATGTTATGTTTGAACCTTGTTGATTGTTTTCATTAGTTGTCAAGTGTAACATTTTTGTAATGAGGGTTAAAAGTAATAAAACAGTTTGCTTTTTGATCTCGACTTGGTGGTATCTTTTACAAACAAAACAATCAGTGAACTTGACTACTATTTACTTTACAGCAACTAATATAATAAATAACAAATATTAATACCTAACACTATTTACTGGTACTGTCACTGTCTTCCCCACCAAGTTTAAAGTCCATAGGTTTATCGTATCCCATCATTTTGGCATAATGCAGGGGATCTGAGAAATGCCGTGCTTCCACAAAGAGAGGTGTTCCTTTTGCTTTCATTGTGGTGAACGCACCAGGAATATCAGGCACCTCTACGTCTTCCACTTTGAAGTCAAGCTGAAAATTAAATACACTTGTTAGTTTTTGATTAAACAAAATATGTTTCTACAATATGGCGTATGTCCAGCCACTACTGAATGCCGATGATGATGTTTCTAAACAGGAGTTTTGCTAGTGTTACCTACACAAAACCAATATATCTTCAAATCCAGAGTAGTTTAATGCAATGATGAGTAAATACAATGTTTCCAACTATGTTACGGACTGCTTATTACAGTTTCCTGCAAAAAGGCATTTTGCCAGTCTTTCTACATGTGCAATCTGTGGGTTAGACACGCAGAGGGCCTAAAACGTTCTTTGCATACAGTATAATAACGCCTTTAGGGTGCTTTTGGGGCACCTGCGGTTCTGTAGCGCATCAGGCATGTTTGCTGAAGCAGATACAGATAGCTTTCAAGCTATAAGGTGAAAAAAAACAGCATCCCTGATGGGGAAGGATTTGGGAATTTAATTTTAAAGGTGAATAAGCCTAGTTGCCCGTTCCTGGGGCACTGGACCATATGCACAGCTGCAGGTCTGGTGCCACGGAAAGCGGACATAGTTATAGGTTTTTAGATTGTCTTATTTTATTTAAATGAGAAATTTTACTAACATAGTTTTATAAGTGTTACTAACAACAATATAAATCACTTGTGTTTGTTTTAAATAAATAAATAAAAATAAAACAATGACAGTACTTCCACCTAGGCCTCACATTCGGCAATAGGTACTTAATGCTAATACCAGAGCAAACTAATAAAGAATTTGTTCAAACAAAACTATACACACCTGTTTTTTCGCTAGGAAGAAATTTATAGTGGTAGCTGTATATGTAGATGTTGCAGGGTCATAGTGTATTTCTGTCACATATTTCTTTGTTATCACATGAAGTAATAAAGGCGTTACGAATGTGAAGAAGCCCACTACAGAGCAAAGTGCTACGATTAGTGAAGTACTGCCTATAGTTGCCGCCTCTCTGATGATTATAGGTTGTGCCAGTAACCCGGCCGCACTAGAACTCAGTGAGAACACTTTCACACCCTTTATCTGCGGCGTCAGGGGTCCATAATATATACACTCTAACTTGTTATCATAATCTTTCAATTTTATTGAATAGTTCCTGCATAATACACTGGTACTGCTGCTGATTGATTTTAATTTTGAGGTTATCTGTTTGTGAGTGAGAGGTTTGATCATAACTCTACTGTGGTTGAACGTACTTTGTGCACAGAAACGCAACATTTTGCCTTATATTTTACTTTATTCGTTTATAAATTAAACGGCAAATCGAAAACCAAATCCATTGAATGTAGATTTTACAATTTAAGATTCAGAATTATGACAATGACAGTGACAGTGACAACCACAGACGAAGTAGTATTGTGACAACAAGACAAAAACATTAAGCCGACGTACACACGGACGTTAAAATATCGCGGCCGGGCGGCATCGCGCACTGGATTTTCAACTCTCGCTGTTGAGCCGAGCGTTGAGAATCCAGCTTAACAATAACAGAGTGCATTCTAGCGCGTCGAAAAAACACTGTTGGATTTTCAACTCTTGGCGCTAGGCAGAGCGTTGAAAATCCAGTACGCGAAAAAAAATCGCCGCGATATTGTTACGTCCGTGCGTACGTCGACTTACAGTGCAAATGCCAGATGCCAGTTATAGATACAGTCCTACCAACTTATCTGTGAACTGAAAGAGGACGGCACCGTCGCACAGTGGATCGTCCCCATACAAGAGGTCGGACATAGAATTAAAAATTGAAAAAGTATTTAATTGAAAA
Source organism: Cosmia pyralina (assembly GCA_946251885.1). Classification (NCBI taxonomy): domain Eukaryota; kingdom Metazoa; phylum Arthropoda; class Insecta; order Lepidoptera; family Noctuidae; genus Cosmia; species Cosmia pyralina. Next base: position 18,836,164 of record OX276350.1, on the reverse strand, counting down.
AAATGAAATATGCAGTTGCATTACTCTATTAAGGAACTACAAAAAATGTTACTACAATTTTTTTATTTGACCAGTACTTTATGAGCAATTCGATGAAAAGTGTTATTTTTCTATGGAAATGGTCACAAAAATGTCTGTATCTCATGATTCCCTCCTTGTTTCGATTTGCGGTTTTCACTACTGTTATCTACCCATTTTATGCCACATTTTCTTCAAGGACACATGGTGCCCCCAGCGACCCCCTTCCGAGATATTTTGCTTTTAGTAACTTTACTTTTTATTGTATAACTGATGATATGGAGGTACATTAAGTATATTCATTACTGAGAATAAGTCATCCCTAAGTAGTTCCTTAAATAACAGGTGCATTTACGATTACTTTAATGACTTATGAACGCTTCTGTTGCCATACAACAAACGCGTTAATGAGTCCTTAAGTGAAGATTCCCAGTACTTGCTTAATCTAATTAGTTATTGTAATTACTATGTTAACAGCCCTTAATCTCTGCATTGTGATTGTCTAATGTCATCATTAGCTTAGTAATGACTGAGTCGCATTTACAATAACACATCGAAAAGAAATAGAGTTTTATGATCAATAAGAAAATATGTAGGTATAAATATATTTTTTATTTATATAATATAACACTGTAAAAATAATTTAAAATAAAATAACTATGTACCCTAAAACAAACTAAAAAAATAAACAACTACTAAAAACTAAATTATAATAGGAAATTAATTAATTAACACGACCATGTAGTTACTAACAACAATAGAAAAGAAAGAAAAAAACCATTTATTGGCTGATGGGTGGCACAAAACAAAAAAAGAATAAAATTAAAAAAAAATCACAAAAACTAGAATAGAAAAAAAGAATAGAATAAAAAAAATACACAAAAACTAGAAATTAACAAAGAAACTGCTTGTAAAATAATAATATTAGGTACTATAAGACTTAAACTATATTTTCTTCATCTTCATCAATAACGACATCATGATCATTATCATCGTCATCATCTTCTTCAACGTCACTACATGCAGCAAGTGTATCAGTTGAAACGTCCGCGTCAATGAACTCCAATTCACTCTGATCACGTATGAGTAAATCGTCTAGTTCTCTAAATGAAGACTTTTTGGCTTTATTTGTCATCTTCGGTCGTAAGCTGGCGAGAAGAGGATCGGAAGATAATAGCAGATTATGAAGAATGTCTTCATTAGTGGCGATGCTACTATGCTTTCGTGTATGACATTCTCTAAATTTGCGAAAGTCCTTGTTTCTTGCTTCAGATGCTTCTTCAGACAAAAAACCTATAGGCACTACTGATAAGTGGTCCACTATCTGTGATCCATGAATCAGCAATTTGTGTAAACTTGCTGGCATGTTATACCATGGATATAATTCCACGAATAAATTTGCTGTTTCATCACAATATGATTTGAATTTTTGGACTTGAATTTTTTCGCCTGAGGAAATGCATTGCAAAATAACGGCGAGTCTTCTAATTAAATTAACATCTAATTTAGTAATTTCGGCAGTCGTTTCAGGGTTTGCAAAAAATCTTCTTGCAGCATTTCCAGTGTTTGTGTTGCCACTACCCTGCTTAACAACGTCTAGAAGTAAGCCTGTTCTTCTTCGGAAAGCTTCTTGAATGGCTTCTTTCTTATCTTTAACTTTTTTTTTATTTTCGTCACCTTTTGCTTGCCATGATTTTATGTCCATTCTGTAAGAAATGTGTAATAAACATTCCATGGACCGAATCCAAGCATGCAATGAACTAAATCCATGCTTGTATAAATCTGTATTCACGGGTTTAGCTCTCACTTCTTCCAAGTTATTCATTTCGCTTGGGCGAGCTTTGCACAAATCACACACTGCTGCCGATGTACCAGATATGATTGAATGTACCTTACCATCAATCATGGTTAGCCATAGATTGTGAGTAACAGTAGCATTGCCGCAATCAGTCGGGTTCCGTTCACGAATCTCGGTCTCAAATATTTCCATTTCAGCCTTAACATTCGCTTCCGTTTCTTTCATAAATATAAATGAAATCGGGCGACAATATGTGGTTGACGATGGCCGATCATTCTGCCACACTATACTTCCACTAGAAGTCACTAACTTAAGTGGTACAAGACTTGCCATAAATACACTGGATAAGTCTTGTTCACTTGTTGTTGTCGTTTGATGGTAAATGCTTTGACTTGAAGCTCCATCAAAACCCCATTTACTGTGAAGCACAAGTTGTTCACCAGCATCAAAATTTGATTCAAGTGAATCGATCAGCCTCCTAACGGTGAGATCAAGGAGGGCTTGGATACGTATCTTTGCGGAAGTTTCAGTCACAGTTATGTCTTCTTTTGCCGGGTAGCATTTAAGCTTTTCTTTAACTAACAAGTAGTAGCTTGGGTATTTCGCATGACCTTCTTTTAAACTAAAGTCCCGAAGTGTGATGTAACGCCACTTGGATAACTGCAAGTAAACGTAAAGAGCAAGTGCTTTGTGAGTAGGAACTTCACGAAGCGGAGGATTCTGCTTAGTTTCCAGGACATTTATAACTGTTGAGACGTGTTCAGGATTTTCCAGCAAATTTTTCATTATTCTGGCTATATCATTTTTTCCGGCAGACTTAAGTATACTTTCAACAGTATGCAAAAGCTCATCCGGACGACTGCAACTAGTAACATTTTCATTAACACGTCTTCTTTTGTGTCTAGTTGATAAATCTTCAAAGCGTTTGCGAGGAGATGTATATGTTGAAGTAGATGCATCTGATTTTGATGGACTGACTACCTCTTCTGCCTCATTTTCATTTGCTTCTTCAGTGTCAACAACATTTTCTTTAAAGCAATCTGGCCAAACGATATCGGAATTTAACCACTCTTCGTTCTTGTTAATGAACCTGTCAACTGTCCTTCTTGATTGCACCCATTTGGTGTAAACCCTATAGCAAAATCGTCGACACCAGTTCTTGAGATCCGTCACATCACTTTCACTTAACTGGACGTTAGTATTCGACTTCAATGTGTTAAATAAATGGTCATAGTCACGAAGATCTTTATGATTACGAAGAGCAACGTAAAGATCTAGGTAAGTAGAAAACCCACGGAAAGCCATAATGACAACACTTGGTAGAAGTTATAATTACAACTGAATTACATTTGCTAAACACACTCAAATATATAGGGCAGCAAGTAGGCAACTAGCAATGAATTTGATAAGCTAATGATGACATTAGACAATAACAATGCAGAGATTAAGGGCTGTTAACATAGTAATTACAATAACTAATTAGATTAAGCAAGTACTGGGAATCTTCACTTAAGGACTCATTAACGCGTTTGTTGTATGGCAACAGAAGCGTTCATAAGTCATTAAAGTAATCGTAAATGCACCTGTTATTTAAGGAACTACTTAGGGATGACTTATTCTCAGTAATGAATATACTTAATGTACCTCCATATCATCAGTTATACAATAAAAAGTAAAGTTACTAAAAGCAAAATATCTCGGAAGGGGGTCGCTGGGGGCACCATGTGTCCTTGAAGAAAATGTGGCATAAAATGGGTAGATAACAGTAGTGAAAACCGCAAATCGAAACAAGGAGGGAATCATGAGATACAGACATTTTTGTGACCATTTCCATAGAAAAATAACACTTTTCATCGAATTGCTCATAAAGTACTGGTCAAATAAAAAAATTGTAGTAACATTTTTTGTAGTTCCTTAATAGAGTAATGCAACTGCATATTTCATTTTTTTCAATTAAATACTTTTTCAATTTTTAATTCTATGTCCGACCTCTTGTATGGGGACGATCCACTGTGCGTCGATGTGTCGACATGCGTCGGCACAATCAAATGACATTTCAACATGACGGCCGTAGTTCCAATTTTCGCCATTTCACAGATAAGTTGGTAGGAGTGTAGTCCGATTGACGTTTAGTTTTAAATTCAGAAACCAAGAGTTTTAGTTTGAAAACTAACTGTATAACTAACTAAAATACTAAGTTCCATGTAGGCCCGACAAAATCCATTTCACCGGTACTTTCTTCCCAAGTTGAATAACTTGGGAAGAAAGTACCGGTGAAATGGATTTATTTATTTATTTTTAATGGACTCACGTAACTTGCTTTTTAATGAATAAAGTCCGGATGGGCACTACTACCAGAATAATATTATAAAAAAACTCGAATTTTTAAAATTATCCTCCGTACAAGTTCCTTATGCCTTATCAGGATAAGTCCGTCCGGGGGTGATGAAACTTTTAATGTACAGAGACTCCAGCAGGTCTTGCCACCTCCCCCCCGGAGGGTTCCCGCATTGTTGAGGCGGGGGGGCTCAGTAGCCGTGGCTTGGTCACCCACGGTGAAGCGAAGAGGAACCCATGCGGTGGCCGCTCGTCAGGGCTTTTGCCGATAAGCCGACGACGTAGCGGCCAGCGGGTAGGTTGCGGTGGCCGTATGGGCGACACCGCAACTGAGGCGGGCCGCGGTGTCTTATGGGAGGCATCGCGGCTGAGGATTGGAGGCCGCGGCGGGAGAGGAGTGCCGGTATTGCGGTGCGCCGCTCTCCCTACTTTCCGCGGCCTTGACGGGGCCGCCACCGTTTGATGGCGGACGCGGTGGGGCCGCAGGGGAAGAGGAGTGTCGGTATGACGTCGGCCGCTCTCCCTATCCTCTGCGGCCGAAATGGCGGCGGAGCGCGCGCGGGAGGACGACCCTCACGCGGCGCCGCTCCGAAGGCGGAGGAGGGGTCGGAGCAGACGACTCCTCCCAGGTGGGGGCCAGCAGGCAACGGGTGTGGGGGCATCCTTGCCTGTATTGCACAGGCCCCCACCAGTGTCGGACGGGAATGGCCAGGTGTTCCCGGTCATTCCCGTAGCCCCCCTTCCGGGGGGGCACGCGGGGCCCGCCAGCTAGGCGGGCATGCGCCGGGAGGGTTGTGGACGTAAAGGCTGAGCCGGTTTCCCATGACCCTCCCATCACGGCGATGTGGGAACACTGCTGAGTTTTAGTGGGTATACTGTCATTCTGACAGGAGTCCCACATACCCCGTCTCGTCCCCCACGAGCGGGGATGCATAAAGCATTTCTCAGCGTCAAAAAAAAAAAAAAAAAAAAAAAAAGGTCTTGCCACCTGAAACTGTCAAATTGTCCCAATCAACCTAATGCTTAAGGCTTCTGCCTCGAATTTCGCGGGCAGTGGGGCGGCAGCGGCGGCGGCGCGGGAGCGGCAGGATTTTATGCATAAAAACAAATGGACCGAACCTCGAAAACAGCGGCGCGGAAGCGGGGCGGGACAATGCGAGACGCGCCGCCGCCGCCGCCGCCCCGCTGCCCGCGAAATTCGAGGCAGAGGCCTTAGCGATAAAGATGAAAATCTGTTAAAGAAATTTGACAGATTATAGTAGCTTGATGTGCTGGCGTCTGGCATCTGTCTAACTTAAGTTAGTAATTTAACTTATTTTATTTATTTTTACAATTTTAAGTAAGCTTACAGACACACGATACACGTAAATGGTTACAAAAATAACAACTGACAATCGCTAATTACAAGCTTCCACATTTATAAATAATATAACTTCTAACTTCTAATAACTTATTAAATGTCTTCTTCCACCTTTATTTTCACATTTTTAAGTCACATTCATACTGTGCCGTTTCACACCAAAGCATGTCTTGTCGGGCAGTTGTCAACATCGTAGCAAATACCGGTCTCCGTGTCCAGCACCATAGAATCAGGACAGTCACACCTCGAGAATCCACAGACAGTTCCAACTAGCATCTGCTCAGGATGTTCACAAGTTCTTTGAGCTGGCCAGTATGTTTGCGAGCAGCTGCTTATTGTTTTAACCATCCATTCTGGACAACTATCCACACCTAGAATTCAACATAATAATATTATCAGACGACAGACAAACTAAATAAGATTTTAAATAACTATTTGATATTATACTAGCATCTGCCCGCGAGTTCGTTCGCGTGGAATTAAGATACTTACCTATTAAAATAACAGCTACATTTTTATAGAGGATGCATATTCGGTACGGCTCTAATAATGCTTCCATATCCTAAAGGCACGTCTTCCCTACCATTACCACGCTCCCGGCTCCCCGGTCTAGGTACTCCTTGATATGCAATGGTCTCTTCAGGGGCTAGCGTGAATCTTTCGAGTAATCGAGTCCAGTCAAACCACGCTGGGGTCGGTGCATTTCAATTACAGCCACATTTTTATAAAACTCCCTCGGCTCCCGACTATTACTTCGTTTTTGCTTAGCGTTCTCTCCGATTTTTTTCTTTTTGCTCGGCTCATAAGGATCGCAACGTGATGTTAAATAGCCATCCTTAAGAATTCGGCTATCAAATGCAAATATATATTTTTTAAAGCCGACTGTTCCAGAGATTAGCGCGTTCAAACAAACTTACTCTTCAGCTCAGCTTTATGCGTGCCTCGGAAAGCACGTTAAGCCGTTGGTCCCGGCTGTCGTTCGTGGATCTATGACAGTCGTTACGGGTCGTCAGTAGCCCGAAAGTCTGACAACCAATCTTACCATGGGATATCGTATTACCCAGTAATTGGGTTGTGGAGGACAGATATGTAGGCAGTCGCTCCACGTAAACTACTGGTATTCAGCTGCATCCGGTTAAACTGGAAGCCGACCCCAACATAGTTGGGAAAAGGCTAGGCAGATTGATTGACTAATAATCTATACGTATAGCTATACATTACGTGTTTATACTACTAATAATAAAGCTGAAGAATTTGTTTGTGTTGTTGATCGCGCTAATCTCTGACACTACCAGTCGGATTTCGATAATTCTTTTTGTATTTGATAGCCCAATTCTTGCGGAAGGCTTTAGGCTATTTAACATCACGCTAGGGCTCTTAAGAACCGAGCAAAAAGAAAAAATAAAGCCAGAAAGAGCGCTAAGCAAAAACGAGGTAGGTAATAGCGCGGGCAGAGCGATGCAATTCGACGGGCACGGGCGGTGTGGGTCGGGGGTGAACAAGAAATTTCACACCGACGAAGTCGCGGGCAGAAGCTAGTTAGTATAGATTTAGACAATTAGAACATCGAGCGCGCAGTGGCGCCCTCGTCGTTTGTATGGTTACTTCTGTTATTTTAGAATGAAAATGCAGAAAATAAGCCGGAATAGTTGTGCTCGATAAGACTAAAAGTTATTATTATTACAAATAGAGTAGCTTTATATAGTAAAGTTTTATTATAATAGTTAAAACGTAAAATAGTGGTCACTTTTTTCCGTTTCATTCTAAAATAAAAGAAATAACCAAAAAACGAGGAGGGCGCCACTGCGAGCTAAATAGCCTCTTAAGGTTTATTACACACTCCCATGCATGTAGGTAACCGAAAACACAAAAAGACAGACAGAATATATACACAAACAGACACACAGACAGACAGACAGATATGGACAGTAAGGAACTACGCGTACAACCGGTCGAAACGGCACACTCAACCAGACGCGCGCACCGACGGCGACGGACGAGGACCCAAGCGATCGCGGTATCAGTGTATATATGGCATATCAATTTGGGGCGGAGCTGGAAAAACAACAATGATTGAGCTCAAAAGAGCCCAGCGAGCTGTTATAAAAGTACTTTTAAAAAAGCCATTCTTCTAACCCACTGACTCCCGGCCTGTACAAAGAGTTCCAAGTTCTCCGTGTCCGCCAACTGTTTGTCCTAAACGCATGCCTAAACACTCACAAAAAAGTAAAAATCAGACCGGGCTACCACTCAATAACTTCCAAACGCGTCTTCCACATTCCGCTACAAAGAACCACCTCTCTCCTAGCCAGACGATGTCCCACCTACCTACACACTTTTGTATATAATAAGGTCACCATTATTTAGCCTTGTGACTCAAAAGATCTCTCCCTCTCTGCATATAAAATAGTGGTAAAAAAACGGCTCTTAGGTCTTTCATACGACGAATCCGAAAATTTTCTCATAACATAACTCATACTCGGAATCTCACTAACATCACAGACACACCCACATACCTACACACTACACTCCACACGCACATACACCCACACCTTACTTTGATTGTTTGTTATTCTTTAGTTTTAAGCCTTGACCATTGTTTACAGTTACTCATTACCATGTCCACACCCGCTAAAAATAGAACTATGTATCGCAACTCAGGTCCCCAAGATACAGGCCCCGCCTAGTTTGGGGGCCACCGCTTATAAAAAATGAATGTCACCAACAGTTACAGATATAATTAATTATGTTAAAACTAATTTTAAAGAAATAATTGTAACAATGTCAAATAAAATTTTATTATTATTATTTAAATTGTCTTTGACATATCTCGGGACCCTGGGGTCCCGGACCTTTGGAAGGCGTACGAGGAGCTGAAGCCAACTCGCAGAGGCCCCTTAGACAATTTTAAATGAAAAGAAGGCACCAGCCGACGATTATCCCTGTATGCACTATGCAATTGCACCCAAGGACAACCCCCGGTTGGTGCAGAACTATTGCGGAACATGGAAACAAAACACATTGGGCCTATGGGTTTGGGTGGCTATAGTGGATTGGGTACCTTGAACTATGGAAGAACTATGTCCCCTGCCTGACCAATGTTATATAATATACACAGATAAATTGGCAGGGGGTGACTTGCACACTCAATAATGGGCCCCCGGAAACGGTCGCTAGCACATAGTGACGTAGCGACAAGGGGCAACATGTCCTGAGGTGCTTGAGGAGTGGAAAGGTATTCCACGGCTCTCAGAACAATCCCAGAGCCCGGAAGATGGTCAAGATCCCTACAAGCACTTACTGGAATACTTACTTCCTCCGAGCACGTTTGCTCTTGCGAATCTCCACTCAAGCCGGCCAATAAAGGCAAGAATGAGGTGGGAGATCTGTTCACGTCAGTGTTCACTCCAGCCGGCCAATAAAGGCAAGCCAGCGGTGAAGAACAAGACTTCTCCCGGGAAATAGGGTCCGTGGGGTACTGCCCAACAGCTCGCCACATGCTGCCCTGCGGGTTCACGTATCTCTCTTGGTCTGGCTCCTCACCTTAGACCTGTTTCGGCAAAGTAAACTCCATCGGCACAGACCCAGAGTTCGGAGCGCGCAAGCCCCACCACGACGTCAACGTAGAGATACGGCGCGGCGGTGGGGTTATTATTATTATTATTAAAATGTGGCTTAGGGCCTTGGGGACTCATCGATGCGCGCAGCTGTCTGCCGTTTCGTACGTTAGTTCGTAGTTGCCCTACTGTCCATATTTAGGTATATTGTGCCGAAAGTTACCTCCGTGATATTTATCATTTAAATTAAGGGCCTCTTTTATTGCATATTATGGTAATGACGATGCCGATGAAAGAAAGAAACCGACGGTCACGAAGTAAAAATGTTCCAACGCTAGAGTACCTACCTATTCTAATGATCGTCTAACGCTAATCGTTCGTCGAAGCATTTATCTTACAGACATGGACAAATACGGTGCTTAATGAAAGTACTGTTTAGATTGTCTCATACTGGTACATGGGCAGGTGAGAAGGTCTAAGAAACTTGATTGAAAAGGGTAAATATGGAATTTTTTGCCCCTTCTTCATATGAAAACGCTTTGGAGTAGAGCGAGAAACTGACTTTAAGGGGGATGCGCTAAGGTAGCCCGCGAAATTCAAATTTTCTTACGTTTTTTGCAATTTGCGGGTCAGTGTCAGGTTGTATGTTCATTAAAATATGATTCGCAGCCGTAACTTATATGGCTTTACAGAGTTATAATCATTAGAATCAGTAATACAACTCCATAAGTTAGAATTGACCTCGAACAACATGATTTCATGAAATCGGTAGATTTGACTTCAATTCTAACTTATGGAGTTGTATTGCTGATTCTAATGATTATAATTCTGTATAGCCATGTTAGCTACGGCCGCGAATCATATTTTAATCAACATACGACCTGACACTGACCTGCAAATTGCAAAAAACGTAAGAAAATTTGAAATTCGCGGGCTACCACAGCACATTCTCCGGTTTTGGCGAGTTCCTTGGCAATTCAAATTGTAAATGCAATTGTGTGTAAACGTGTAAGTTTGAATAGATAACATACTCACATGTATTATTGTGCCACAGGCAATGTACACTCGACGACTGAGCATAGGGCGAAACGACACTTACTCCAAACATGAATAAAGTCCACTTGATCATTACCATTATGACTAGACCTGCTAACAGACTAGGTCCGCCGCTGTACTAATTGCTTTTATATATCAGAAGCCGTTGTTAACAGTACCACTGACACTGATTGTGTTTACAACACTGACAAATCGAACAATGCTATTCGAGGGTTGTACAATAGCCCTTTGTCCATTTAGCATCTATAAACAATGACTAAGTACAACCGGAATGTAAAAATAAAAATAAAGATCAGTGGCAGACTAAGCCCGTCTGACGCACGGGATGGCAAAACTAAAAGGGTCGTCTCGGTTCCCAAAAAAGCTTGAGAAGCTAGGTAATGTAGGATGCAATAGCGAGCGAAGCGAAGCCCAGCGAAGCGAGCTTGAAAATTGAGTGAGCTGACTTGAGGCGCTCCGACCGACATGGACAAGTTAGTTTCCTTTACTATTCATACAATAATAGGAGATATTTTGTTGCCATATGCAAAAGAGCCTCAGCATTGGGAGAATGTAGGATGCAAGAGCCAGCGAAGACAGCTCTAATATATAAAAAAAAAACATTTATTTGGACCAAACACTTACAAAATTTTCACACCTGCCAAACTTCAAGACATATTAGAGCTCCTTTTACAAAACACCCCGCCTTGGAATGGTTAGGTTTTATTTTGACCATTCATACAGAACTAAGATACTTATACTTAGTTTACATAGTCAGAAAAGCGAAAATGCAGGATGCAAGAGCAACCGAAGCAAATTAGAAAATTTTTGCACCTTTTCTCGGATAGCTTATATTGCCTTTTGAACATTTATACAGAAATAGGAGTTACTTTGTGCATCTGAAGGTTAGTGAATGTAGGATGCAAGAGCGAGTGAAGCGGGACAGAAAAATTTCAACACACTCCGATTTTCAACATCTAGTCTTATTTATAAATGTTTAAAAATATTTTTTTTATATTTTCTACGTTTACATACAAAATGTACAGAGGTCAGCACAGCACAGCAAATTTTCCTAATTGAATAGGAACCTTATTCCTTTGTTTACCACAAAGGAATAAGGTTCATATTCAATTGGGAAAATTTGACAGATTAGGGTAGCTTGATGTGTGTGTGTGCTCTGTAAATGTTCAGAAAGGTTATACCTCCGACTGTTTTTCGAAAAAAAAAAAAAAAATTTTTGGAGTTGTGACGTTGATCACAGAACAGATTATCTGTTCTGTGGGTTTGAGCGTCTTGAGATTTGAGTTCTATGCGCCAGGCTAAAGCTGCATGGGTGTTACCACTGATGTGAGGTCTACCGTACAACAAAGCTGTAGAGTGTAGTATTTTAGAAGTATGTAGTACTAGCTTTTGCCCGCGGCTTCGCCCGAGTGGATGTCGGAAAATATCCCACGGAACGTTCATGTGGAAACATAGGGCCGTCCGATATAACTGCAAACTCAAATCGCTACGATATGTCGTTACCGTGTACGGTGGGCTTAAATTTCCCAGTCAGCATGAATTTTTCCGGCATCTTCAACAATCATCCTTATATATTTCAGCCAATTTACACAAAACTTTAATCGAATTACATACTGAATCACTCCGTCCATTGGTGAAAACCATATGAAAATCCGTTCGGTACTTTTTGACTTTTTCGCATTCAAACAGACAGACATACGCGGCGAGGAAACTTTGTTTAGTTAAAATTTATTATGCCAGTCCCGCTATAATAACAAATAACTTTTGACCGAGTGTCCACTCGTTCAAAAGTTAATTGTTGTAATCATTACAAAAATTAAATAAAGACTAAAATAATGTTACCTGAAGATACGAACTATGGTCCGTATTACAGAACGTCACTCAATACTCAAGCATTACCCCTGTCTTTTAAAAAGAGGTAGGTACACAAACATTTGACGACACGGTTGGCGCAGTGGTTGAGCGATTGACTGCTGCGCAGCATGTCGCGGGTTCGATTCCCGCACGGAACAAATATTTGTACGACCTACTAGTATTTGTTCCGAGTCTGGGTGTTTTTCTATCTATAATATGTATGTATTTACAAAAAAAAAAAAAAAATGTATATAAGTAGTTTATCAGCCATCTCGTTACCATAACACAAGCATTAGGTTGCTTAGCTTGGGGCTAGATGGCGTTGTGTGATATGTCCAAACATATTTATTTTATTTTTATTTATTTTATTTTACTATTATTTTGTGAATTATAAAATCAATCCCTGTTGTAGGTACCACCACATAGGGGATGATTTTTCAAAAACATTGTACGCACGGCTACAGATCAAGCTATACATTTCCAGTTTAAGCTGATCTCACATTGTATAGGATTTCCTTACAATGAGAGGTCAGTGTAAACTGGAAATCTATAGCTTGATGTGTAGCCATGTGTACCACATATTTATTAGGTCTTTACCTATGAAATTGCCGTTCTGCAGTACTGGCCATTTCAAATCAAAATAATTTTTGTTTGGCTAAGAATTCTAATTTCAAATTAATTTTATTTTAAAAACATGGATTTTTTTTCCAAAAGTAGTAATTTGTTTATTGATTAGTGTTACATTTTCATCGCATTTCAATCTTTTTCGTCATCATGGATACGTTAAAAATTCGAGTAATTATGGAATATGAGTACCGTCGTGGCAGCAACGCGGCACAAGCGGCACGCAACATCAACGACGTTTACGGAGCTAACACTACAAACCAACGCACCACTTGTTATTGGTTTGCTCGCTTCCGTTCTGGAAATTTCGACCTGAAAAATGAACCTCGCGGTCGTCCGAAGACTTTGGTCGACAATGACGAATTAAAGGCGATTGTGGAAGCTGATGATACACAATCTACGGCTGAATTAGCCGCAGCTTTCGACGTTAGCGTCAAAACAATATTGGTCCATTTGCGTCAAATTGGCAAGGTAAAAAAGCTTGACAATTGGGTGCCCCACGAACTCAATGATCGCCAGCGCGAAGTACGCGTCGAGACGTGCCTTGCACTGCTCAACAGACACACAAATGAAGGAATTTTGAACCGCATTGTTACCTGCGATGAAAAATGGATTCTGTTTGATAACCGCAAGCGCTCAGCAAGTTGGTTGGATCCTGGTTCAGCACCTAAACAATGCCCTAAACGAAAACTTACCCCTAGAAAAGTGATGGTCACTGTTTGGTGGTCTAGCGCCGGTGTGATTCAACACAGCTTCTTACCAAACGGGGTGAGCATTACTTCAGATGTGTACTGTGAAGAACTGAACACAATGATGGAGAAGCTGGCACATCTCCAACCAGCATTGGTCAATCTCTCGTCTCCGCTGCTCCTGCACGACAACGCGCGACCTCATACTGCACAGCAGACGGTCTCCAAGTTGCAAGAACTGGGGTTGGAAGCTCTCCGTCATCCGCCCTACTCACCAGACCTTGCGCCTACAGACTACTACTTTTTCCAGAATTTGGATAACTTCTTGGCGGGAAAAAAATTCAATACCCGAGAGGCAGTACAAAATGCCTTTGAAGAATTTGTTGCCTCCCGTCCAGCTGATTTCTTTAAGAAGGGCATCAATAAACTGCCACTGCGTTGGCAAAGATGCATTGATTGCATGGGTGATTACTTCGATTAATACAAATAAAAAATGCATGAAAAAAAATCGTTTAAATTTTTTCATACAAAACGGCAATTTCATAGGTAAAGACCTATTATTTACTTCCTACCAAAAGCATAAATTTGAATTTTCATATCCCTAACTTAAGAAATGCTGGGTTTCCCATACAAACATTCATCCCCTATATCACCCCCTGTAGGATTATTTTTCAAGACAAAAAGTAGCTTATGTCCTACCCCAGGATGCTATCTATAGCCTTGCCAAATTTTATTAAAATCCGTGCAGTTTTGTGAATTTTAAAATCAACCCCTATTTTACCCACTTAGGGGATGATTTTTCGAAAACGCTGAACCGCATATTTCTTTATTTCCTACCAAAATCATAAACTTGAATTTTCATAATTATCGCTAACTTAAGAAATGCTGGGATTCCCATAGAAACTTTCATCCCCTATATCACCCCCTGTAGGATTATTTTTTAAGACAAAAAGTAGCATGTGTCCTACCCCAGGATGCTACGAGTATCTATAGCCTTGCCAAATTTTAACGAAATCCGTGCAGTTTTGTGAATTTTAAAATCAACCCCTATTTTCATAAGTTATGATTTTTCGAAAACGCTGAACCGTATATTTCTTTATTTCCTACCAAAAGCAGAAATTAGAATTTTCATATCCCTAACATACAAACTTTCATCCCCAATATCACCCCCTGGAGGATTATTTTTGAAAAAAAAAGTAGCCTATGTCCTTCCCCAGGAAAACGTTCAACGTTCATCTATAGCCTTGCCAAATTTTATCGAAATTCGTTCAGCGGTTTAGGCGTGAAAAGGTAACAGACAGACAGACAGACAGACACACAGACAGACAGAGATACTTTCGAATTTATAATATTGGAAGTGTGGATTATCTGTATTTTTTATAATAAAAATAAAAAAAAAACAGAAAATAATGCATGTTCGTGCAACAAAGGTTTAGTATGTAGTAAGAAGTAGTATTGAAACCTCTGTATTTTTGGCTGAGTATTATTTTTTTCTATAACAAATTAAAATAAATGTTTGAATAATAAATCACACTAATATTGTAAAGGCGAAAGTTTGCGAGTGTGTGTGTGTGTGTGTTTGTATGTTGTTACTTCGTAACGCTCAAACGGCTGGACCGATTTGTATGAAATTTGGTATGTATTATACCTACTCTGGATTAACATGTATGCTAGGTACTTTTTATGCCGGGTATACGCAAGGGGAAACCGCGGGGCACACACAGTAATAAATATTCGTACAACAAACATGTAGAACTAATACTTCCTGGTATTATCAGTAGTATTGAAGTCTGTATTTTCTATAACAACATGTTTAATATATTCCTACACGTTTGTTTTCCGTGGATAAGTAATAACAGCCGCACGCTCGATCGATCAGGTTAAGCTACTCTTGCTGAGGGCGGTCCGTGGATGGGTGATCATCTTTACATACCGAGACCCCCTGTATCTCGGAAACCCAGTCGCTCCATGTAAAATACTGGTATTCAGCTGCATCCGGTTAGACTGGAAGTCGATCCCAAAATAGTTTGGAAAAGGCTAGGCGGATGATGATAATGTTTTTTTTTTATTATTACCGAAGTTCATGCCCAATGCTATTTGAAGGTCATGTGGTGCATGAAATCTGTGATTTTTTTCCCACTTTTTATGTGGATGATGCTCTAATTTCTTTTGCAGGTATCTAGTGGTATTCGAATACCACAGCTAAAAAGCGAAAAATAAAAACTTTATAACAACCGACTTCCAAAAAAAAAAACACTAAGTACACAGTAAAACATAACTTTAATTTCGGAAGTCGCGGTGTCTTTGGTTTTGTATTTTCGTTTTTTCGTTTTTTGCTACCGACTTCCGATAAAGTTATTTCTAGGGTTCCATATCTCAAAAGGAAAAAACGGAACCCTTATAGGATCACTTCGTTGTCCGTATGTCTGTATGTCAGTCTGTCAAGACCCTTTTTCTTAGGAACGCATGGAGGTATCAAGTTGAAATTAATATCAAATACGTAAGTCTATGGTCTCTTGGAGTCCTAAAAAACTCAAGCTTGTAAGCCAACGCAATAAAAACATACGGCCGGTATATTTATGCGACATATTTTGATAGTCGCAAGTAAATCAAAACTTATAGAGTACTACCCGTTGTCCTAGAATCATGAAATTTGACGAGAAGCAAGCTCTCACAGCACAAATAAAGGAAAAAGTCCGAAAATTGTTAATTTGTAATTCAATCACATAAAAAAAAATTAACTCTGTCAGTCTGTCATGACCCTTTTTGTCAGGGACGCGTGGAGATATCAAGTTGAAATTAATATCGAATACGTAAATTTATGATCCCTTAGAGTTCTAAAAAAATCAAGCTTCTAAGTCAACGCAATAAAAAAATATGGCATTTTTGCGACACATTTTGATACTCGCAACTGTCGCAAGTAAATTAAAACCTATAGGGTACTTCCTGTTGACCTAGAATAATGAAATTTGGCAAGAAGCAAGCTCTCACAGCACAAGTAATGGTAAAAGTCCAAAAATAGTTAATTTGTAGTTTTATGACATAAAAAAAAATTCTTGGGATCCATTGTTAAGTTTGTTTTTGGGATAAATTCTTTTCAACTACGGAATCCTTCATTGTGCGTGTTCCGACACGCACTTGGCCGGTTTTTACTTTGTACCTAGTGTTTTTTTTTGGAAGTCGGTTGTTTTTTTTTTTCGGAAAAAAGTTTTACTTATGTACCTACCTATCATAATAGTAAGTACTAATCGAGATTTGGGGGCTGCCTAGGACCGGGCGGGGTAATTTTTTGCGTAACACACTAATTAGTTAATTACAATGCTTTTTATTTTGACAATTGGACAACATTCATTGTGTTATTTACTTTGTTGAGCTGACAATTTTTCATACCTACGAAGCAATTAGGAATTTCTTTCAAAACCCTCGGATTTTGAATCAAAGTGTGTTTATGCAATTAATAGGGTGCGGGGGCCCGGGGCGGACCGCCCCTGCCGATGCTGCCCCCTTAGTCTGCCAGTGATAATAGTGTTAGGAATGAATCAAAACGTAATTAAGTACCTACCTACGTGCTTATTATTTTATTTTAGTTATTGCTTGCTTGTACATTGACCGCGCCTCATCGTTGGTTTGTTACTCATTTTTGCATCAAAGTAAGATAAGGAGTCGATTGAGACGATTCATCGGCCTAAACAAGCACAAGTGAATGGTGACAATGCGGCTATCTACCAGCCGAACAAACACCGCCTATTGATTTAGTTTATCTGTTCGCAAACAACACACGCGCGCCCTCAAGCACGGACGACGCGACGCCGACGTGCCATGAACGATATACCATTTAAAACCTTTTTTACAAAAAAATACAACCGACTTCCAACAACAACACTAAAAAGTGAAAAATAACTTTAATTTCGGAAGTCGGTGTCTGATTGAATGTATTTTCGTTTTTTGCCACCGACTTCCGAAATTAAAATTATTTTTCACTTTGTAGTGTTGTTGTTGGAAGTCGGTTGTATTTTTTTTTTTTAAAGTTTTTATTTTCCACTTTTTAGTTTTGGTACCTACCCCATACAAGTTCTAATATCACTATCTGTAAAAGAAATATTTTTATCCTTTAAATTTATTTAAATTTAATATAAACATAACCTAAAAATAAGAAAATTATATCCTAACATGACTAAAACTATTAAAAAACTAAAATATAGCATCGAAAAATTCCTCCACATCGTTGTCGAGTGGTAAAGTACCCAAGAGACTGGCGGCATTGCCACGTTGTATGGCAATGCTAAGCCTCTGGCCAAGGTAAAAGCCAGCCCTTGGGTCATGGGAAGTGTCAACCAGCCGCTTGGAGATTTTATTGAATAAACCATGAGCACTCGGACCCCACGGCCCAAGGGTTTCAACCCCAAACGGCTCGAAAATACTTATAATTACCGATAAGGTTATTAACTTATTATACTTTCGCCGCTTGAGGTTTTCCGCAGCCGCAGCAGCAGTGCCAGCACAGCACGCCGAGCCAGCAAGATGGGATGGCGCAAGAGTATCGACGCACGTTGCGTCCTACACTAAAGGCCTTCCCATCTTCCATGGAAATAAAGACATGCCGTCCGGTCTCTTGCCATCGTCGCGTGCCAAGCCATTGGGTTCTAATACAGCTGGAACGCCGACGGTGACAAGGGCTCGTCGGATGATGTCATTGATGTTTGCGTGCCGCGCAAAGCGTCCCGCACTTCGGCTGCAAGACAGGCCGTGGTGTCCGAGGCTGTTGACAACTTCACCACAGTGATAGCCATGAGGAGAACAAGCGAGGCAAGAGAAGCAGCGAGGCGGAAAGTAGTGTCGTCGAACAAAGTGCCTATGTTCGACGACGGTAGTACATGAAGCCACAGACCCGACTCCCACTTACCCACAGCCAGCAGGCGCGCACTCTCCGCAGTAGTAGCAGACGTATCAAGTAAATTGTTCTGAACTACTCTGCAGAGCGGCTCATCCCACCGTCTCTGGGAAGATGGATTGTCGGGTGGATCTGAATTCGGGCAAGCGAGTCTCCAGGCATCCATAGCCTCGGTGAAACAAGGCACATCAAAATTAACCCGTGTGGAGGCTAGGATTTTCCTGATTAATTTTTCTGTACCGTGGACCGAGGATATGAATGCCGGTAAACTAATACTAGAAATTTTGCGGACGCCGAGGCCTCCCATACGAATGGGATGAGTAGCTTGTGCCCAAGCGCGGTCGTCCATGGCAAAGAAATTAGAACATCATCCACATAAAAAGTGGGGAAAAAATACGTAACTGCACTGTACTGTACGGTACTGTGTATAAGCTACTCAAAAACTATCCAAGCAATGTTAATAAATTGTATATGGGACCAACTTTGAGGTATACCCTCACGAATGAAACAAACATTTTTCAAATCGGACTACTCTGTCAAAAGTAATGCGTGGTCATACATAAAAAAAAAAAAATACATGTCAACTTGAGAACCTCCTCCTTTTTTTCGTCGGTTAAAAAGAGTGTAAAAGAGACCGTATAATAACCAAACCCCAAGATAAATCTTTCACTTTCTTGAAAGTCATATTCCACGCTTATCTTCCGCCGAACACCCGCAAAAAGCGTGATTCTGGGTACCGATAAGGATCTGCGTATAATGATTTCATTTTATTTGTGTTCATCTAAAAAATAAAACGCAGCTAAAATACAGAGTAGACAATTATTTAGTCATTAATTGCTAGTATTTCGATGTGCTGAATTTACACCGAAAGCTACGGTCCGTTTAAAAAAATAGAGGTTGTGCCAACTCATGGAGTCGTGGCCATAAAAGGGCACTAGGTAATTATAACTTTCAAAATGATGTATATCTTTTAATGCATTTTAACTTAATGGTTATTATATTAATACGTATACATAGATACATTATGTACATAAATAGGTACCTGTTACCTATCTTCTACAATAATTTTTGAGCTACCTGTGAAGATATAGTATAATATTGAAGTTTTGCAATTTATGATTAATAGCCCTTAATTAGGTACAGTCAACAAAAGTGATATCTAGGCTGGGTAGAGTATCATATTTGTATGTGAATTGCTTCATGTTCAATTTTAATATATTACTTTGTTTTTGCAATACTCCTACCTTGTAATACACCAACACAAAATTGTATATTGTCACGAAATTGATTATGAAGCAATTCACATACAAATATGTTAGTATACCCTGCCTAGATATCTCTTTTGTTGACTGTACCTACACAGAAATATAAAAAAAACGCATATCTATGGGGTACCTTCTCAATTACTGATCCATTTTTTTCGCATCCAAAATCTATAACTATTGCTAGGTATCTAAGTAAAAGAGTACCTATTTATTAAAACCTCGTAACTCGCAAGTTTCAGGGATACGTAGCGTTTTTCAGTTTTAAATAAAAAAAAATTGTCTATAATCTCATTTCTACAATACTTACTTCAAATGACTTTTAAAATTCAAAGTTAGATACTCCAAAAGCTAACCTCGTAGATAATACGGTAAACCTTTCCCGCCAATTCAGAAAGCCCTGTAAAAGCTTTTAGTCTTATTCGAAACAGATTTCTAACTTAAAACCTACGACATAAAGTTCAAATTCCAATAATGTTTGACGCAATATCAGAGAAGGAGATAACATATTATTGTCTCACTCTAATAATATGTTATTATATCTATCTCTTTTACTCGCTGCAGTAAACGAGCGTCAAAGAGGTTTTGTCTCTGTCTGTCGGTAGTTCGGTACTTTAGTTAGAGATTAGTTGAGTTTCTGAGTTGGTGAAGTACTGTCGCTGTAGCAATCGCGGTGCAAGTTTGTTTACTTTTGTAAAATAACCGAATAACTATGGAACTGACTTATGGATTGTTCTAGTGATGTGATTGGAGCAGTGATACTTCTTGCTGTTATTGTAATATAATTTTCGTTAAAATGGAGACGAGGCGATTATTTTGGACTGTATTTTTGGGAGTTTTATGCAGAGCGGAGGCGGGGATGATGGGCGATCAGTGCGACTGGACTGGCAGGTATGTTGATGTCGAAAGCTCTATTGTTTGGCATACTTTTTATTCACCAATTTGAATATAGAATCAATTATAGTACCTCATACTCATTTATTAAATTAGACATAATTCCTTCTGTTGTCGGTAATTTGTTTTTAAATCATGGTAAGTAGCTAGGTATCGTGTTTTTAATTTGTTTGTTTTCTTGATTGATTTAGAAATACTTATTTGTCTAGGTACCCTTTATGTACCTAAACTGTGTGATGTCAATAGCTTTTGATATGATAGCAGTATAGCTATCCAAACTTAACTAGATAGTTATACATTACCTACCTTATAATGGTTACTTTGCTAGTTAGTATATACATACATAGGTAGGTACCTAACTAGGTACCTTCTCTACTACCCACTAAGGCTCAAATTAATATTGCCGCGGAACGGAATGGAAGCGAATTTTTGGAACGAAATTGTGTAAAGCATAATTAACTTTGTGTCAATTGATTAACGTACAACCTAGATTCGAGCTGCTAGCTGCGGGAATTCCCGAAAATGCGCGAGAATTTATCGGCGCGACCTGTTTTTCTGCTCATAACTAATTTGTACGTAACACAATTGACATAAAGTTCATTATACTTTGACCCAATTTCATGATAAAAATTTGCCTTCAATCCGTTCCGCAGTAATGTAAATTGAGCCTATGTTGCCAAATTATGTAAGTAGGTAGGTAGGCACCTGTCTTAATTTACTTATTCACACAATATCACAACTGTGACCACTTTATTGCAGGTGTGCATAATTATAATTTTCTACTTCGAACAATGTAGGTAGCACTGAATACCAATTTTACCTACATGTATACTTAGATACACTCATTGTGTCAGCCTACCGCAGTGCACTGGTCAAACAATATTAATCTGTGATGTGGTATGTACAGACGCCAGCACATCAAGCTACTACAATCTGTCAAATTTCTTTTTTTTTAATTTTCATCTTTATCGCTAAAGCATTAGGTTCAAGGTAGATTGGGAAAATTTGACAGTTTCGGGTGGCTTGATGTGCTGGCGTCTGTAAGTACCAAGTTATTTCTCACCTCTTTTGTTATAAGTTAAACTTACTAAATAAATTACATAGGTGGTACCTACCTACTACTTACATCTTAGCTCATTTTTAGAGTTCCGTACCAAAATGGTAAAAAGGAACCCTTATGGTGCGACTCTGTCTGTCTGTCACAGCTGGATATCTCAAGAACTACTAATGCTATTAATGTGAAATTTGGAATAGTTTTTAAGACCCCCTTTCTAGGGCAATCATTAGGGGTATCATATGAAAGAGCGCTGTTTGCAAATTCTCAAACATTTTTTTTCTTTTTTTTTTGGCCGCATAGTTTTCGACTTTTGATAAAAAATATAAAAAATAAAAATACCGTTTCCCCCCTTATCTCCGAAGTTTGCATAGAGAAAAATCTGAAATTATTCTGTGATAGAAGTTTATGTAAATCTTTACATAAACTTCTACATTATTTTTCCTGTAAGTAATCTTACTTACAGGAAAAATAATGTCTCTAAATAGCACACTTTTTCAGAAATCGGTACGGAAACCTCGGTGCGCGATTCTGACTCGCTCTTGACCGGTTTTTTATATTCAGAAAACAGAATGTAAGAATCTAATAGGTTTGGCGAATTCGCGCGGAATCCATCTCAATCAGAATATTAACAATCCTGACCTGGGGCGAAACGTCTTGTCTGGGGGCAATTTGCTTAATAAAGCCAAACTTATTTCCATAACATTTGCGATTGCGTGTCCTACGTTATTAACAGCCTCTTGATGTTATTCAAATGAATCATTCAACGAATGCCACGAGAGCACGACATTTTTATCATAACTACCCACATTATTGGTGCCGCCTGGAGGTAGTGCTTCTTATAATTTGACCGTATATTTTGATGTTATCTGGAAAAAAACAATATTTTATGAAGCTGCTGTAGGGGACAATTAGTGATGTTGAGGACTTCAAAATATTAGCCAGGCTTACTATTAACGTCCCAACTTGAAGTTAATCTTTTGAGCAACTTCATTTGCAATTAGCTCAAATCCGATTATTGGTATTGCCCTCAGAATCCATTGGCGAATAGTCGTGGGTTCGTGACATGGTCGTTTTTGAGAGCCTACAGAAAATTCCAGAAAAATATATTATGAAATCTTTGGGTATTTTTCAAATGCATTTGAAAATTTTAAGCAACCATGCAAAAAAAGTATTGAAATAAGGTTGCTTCCAACTTTAAATTCGCTACCGCTTCTAAACTACAAGTGATATTTTCACGGCTTAGCGACGATAATATTTTTATCTGTTCTGTGATAATATTGGTAAATCATCTTACAACACTAGCACTTAACACTATGCAGCGTTACAACAATGGAAAAGAGTGTTTTCGATGAACTCTGGCACCCAAAGTAAGATTTAACTTGTGTTCAGGGTGCCAGCGTCCTCGCCTTAGATTTGAACCTAAAGCAATTAGCTGTAAGACGAGCACAGTACCAAATTACTCGTACAATAAAATATACTAACTAGCTACTGCAGCTATGATGTGGCCTATAATAATAATAATGATTTTTTTCAAAACGCAACATTAACACCGAACATTTAGAAATTCGCTAGCGGATCCATGCGACGACTGTATGGGACTATGGGTCGACGACTATACTCACCTCAAGACCCTCGTACCTAGGTACCTTGTAATAACCATAATTACAATACAACACAGTACACTCTATTAAAAGGAGATAAAGATAAAAGTTCGTCTTGAATGTTCAAGCAATGATTGATCACGATACAATCCAGTGAGCAGCGCTCATTAAGTCTCCCCACTCAAAGTACACTCATAATCGATGTTCCGATGTCAACACGTTACAACATTAAAATAAAATAATTGTTATTGTTAATGGGGCCCGGAAACGATGTCAAATGGGGGCTCGATTACGGAACAAAAATCAACAAGTGGGGTTTCCCTGCAGGGGCGGCGCGGCGTGGGAAACCGAAGTGAAAACTGTTCTCGTCAACCCTTACTTGTATTGTAGTACATTGTACATGACCCTTCCGGCTAAAAGGGTGGCTCGCCCTTGACGTATCATGTACTTTATTGATTTAGAGAGACAGATAGAGTTTCCGATAAATATAATTGCTACAATGTTGTGCAATAGGGATGTTTCCTGGGTAAAAAAAAAAGAAATTCTATTTAGTCCGTCAGTCAGATAATAAAAAAATATTAGACACGTATTTTTTGCTTTATCATATTAATAGAAAATGACTTCAATAACACGCATTAAAGTTGGGGAGTGGGGCTCGCTACGTCACTTTTACGTATAAAATCTAGCTACACGTGACGTCACGCGATGTTTAACTCAATGTATCGCCGTAGTCTTTTGATTTTGTAAATAAAGAAAGATACGTGTCCTGTATTTTCTAATAATTTACATGACGGACAAAAGAAAAATTTCTAGTCATCATTCCTATTGGAAAAATTCCTGAAAGCCCAATGTACCTACATGGACCGAGGATAAGCATAAAATAAGGCAGTGATAAATCATATCACACAATGTGTTGGCTCGTACTTACGTTATGTATTGGTGCTTAGTATAGAAAATGCGTACACCCTGTGTACTTAACACATAAATATTTTGTTAAAAGTTCGTTATTATGAGAAAGTTCCACCATATAACCTTGTTAGTAGGTGACGCGCGTTCCCATCAGATAGTGTTTATTTTTCTAATAAATAAACGATCAGATACCGATACTTTAAACCAGATTAGCCGTTGCCCGCGGCTTCGCCCGCGTGGATGTCGGAAATTATCCCATGGGAACCTACTACCGGGATAAAAAATATTCTATGTATTAATCCAGGTTCTAAACTATCTGTATGCCAAATTTTATCCAAATCCGTTGAGCCATTTTTGCGTGATTGAGTAACAAACATCCAAACATCTTAACAAACTTTCACATTTTTAATATTTATTATGTATAGTAGGATGAATGAATCTCCATCGTTTTAGGAATAACAGGTCGCTATAAACAGTACTATTAAAACTGTACTTTTACGACACGACGAAGCGTTAACTTAGGTATCAATACAAATAATAAAAAGAGAAAATATGCGATAATATCTACGTGCGAGAGAGTAAGCACAAAGATTTGCCGCGAAGAAGCTATCGATGCAGAGACTGCAAAAAGCAAATTGAGTATCAATGTACCAGCATCACAGTGAACATTGAGGAGCATTCAAGTTCATACATTAATATTTATTAGGGAGGGAGGAGTGAACGGAGGGGCCCGGGATCTGTTTATTATAATATCCTCCTATTATAACGCGTTCGCACGATATGCTCCAATCCAGCTGATTGGTAAATGCTCAACGCCGATTGTTGGAACTTGGAACCGTCCTCTGTATCTATGGAAATTAAAGTTTGACAATGGGGATGAATATTGAATTTCCTGTAGCTAACCCTATCCAGTTTTAGAGGTTTCAAATTGAAGTTAATCACAGCCGCATTTAAGTAATCAGTTGGTACAAAGCATTGAATGGTTATCAGAGCTTTAACTAAATGTAAACGGATTGACCCTCGTGCTGACGTCAAAATGTGCACTGAATTATAATTGGCTAATTAAAGTACCCCACGCAAGTGCATCTTAACAACGGATGTGCGTAATGACTGTGACAACTGAATGTCACGAAAAACAAAACCTGGTACGAAGTAACATGGCGCAAAATGTACACTCCAACACCTAATGTTTCACCATTTGTCAAAGTCATGCCTAATGAGAAATTCAAAACTTTAGCCGCCGGGTGTACCTACTCTTTATCAAATATTCCAATATTAAATAAATAATAATTATTATTAAATATTCTAATATTCCAGGGGTGCCCAAAGTGTTTGAAACATAATTATTTCCAAAACACTTTTATCAGGTCTTGAAAAAATAACGTTCAACTAGGTATGAGACGAAAATAAGGCTTAAATGGCTTTAAAAAGGTTTTTATCCGAGAGTGGCGCCTTTCAACACAATAACCGACTTGACTTCTATCTATGGTCATTGCCACTAAATAGTTAAGTGCCCACAGCACAAAAAATTGGCATGCAATTATTGCTTCAAAATTCCTATTATTTGTTAATATCCTCTCAGCCCCTCGGCCGTTGCTCGTCAATATAACTTTAACGCGTCATTAAACATAAGATTTAGGTACCTATTTATTAAATGGCGCGTTTAGGAATGAAGATTAGCGACGAATTAAATTAAAACTATATTAAATATCAGAATTGTGGAGACCTAGCCAGCAAATGTGCCATGGAGTGTGAGAACGTTTACTAAATGACATAAGGAAAAACCAGATAAGTATTAATAATAAGCTGCTAGAGGTTTTTTTGGGGATACATTATTACATCAAGAGTTCATTAATGGGACTTTGAATCTTGAAAGAGTTCGGTACGAATTTTTGAGCCGGTACAGCACCATAATGAATCAACTCATTTTGGATTACCGGGAGCAAAGGAACTTTATGTTTAAAATATCATTAGGTACAATACTTACATCATAAATAATAATAATTTTTAAAATAAGTACCATTACAGATAAACACAATTACAGTCCTTGCGTAGTTGCGGTATCTATCAGTAAGTATCAAAAATATACATTGTTATTTATGGGAAAAATGATGTTTGCGGTTTTACTTCCTGAATTTGACCCATTTATTGAACGTAGCTAACCGCTACGGATGTCACTATCTCAATATTTGCGTAATGGTCAGTCACGATAAAAACATCAGATGGTGTATGGTGGATTGCGAAGCCGCGGGCTCTCACGCTCTCCATATGGTGGAGCGCGTACGCGTTACGCTGTTTTACGATTCCGTCTGTTCCTGGAAGAAGTTCCGTTCCATATTCCATAGAGGTTCATTATCATTAGTGATTCACAGCCCGGTGCCACGGCTGGGAGCTGGGACCGCCCAACCAGGACATTTCACATGGCACGGCCATGGGAACTTGTGTGAATATGTTCGTTACACCGAAAGAAAACAAGTATCACATGTTGCTCGATGAAATCACGGTTATTTTTAAGCGACGATTGTTTTTATTCGCTCGCCAATTGAGGGCAATCAGCGACACGTGTTCCGTTCGAGACGCTCGCCTTAGGCATCTATTGAGCTCGTTGATGCTGCGTCTAGTCAAATAAATGATCGTAAAACTAGCTGAGAGTACCTACTCTTATTGGGAGCACCAAATGACTCTTAATCAGAATGTACCTAAACAATATACCCTGGAGTAAAAAGTTTTGACTGTCCTTCAAATGGAGTAACACCTAAGGATACTCGATATTCTAATTCGTTCCCAAGATACTTGAACGATTCACATTACTACTATCATCTTTAGCCTCATACATAACATATCTGCATGTAACTCTACTTACAGAGAATTTTTATTACGCTCTCAAGCTCCAATCACAGAGGTAATGGGTGCACGTTAGCTGGTTGCTGAAGGGTAATCCAATGCTTGTACCATGTGCCCACTTATCTTTTTGTCGTAAAGTTCGAGAACATTCTGAGGATTGAATAATATCTGACGTTCACAAGTTTTTTGGCGTTGATTGTTGTAATGATTGTAACCTACTTCGATTCGTATTAGACTCTTAGTCAAGCCAAAGTACTCAAGTAGATGCTTCAATTACTTTATTTGAAAGAGTAAAAATGGTATTCTGAATATTTCTCTTTTGAGAAGCATCTCTATCAAAAAGAGCGTTCGGCGTATCTAATAAGATGGTAATTCCCCAGTATAAAGCTAATTGTTTCATTTCCATCGAACACGGCTTCTTTGAAAACGAACTAATTAACGGCAAATTGTAGGTCGGCATTGTGTCGATGGGTCAATGAAGGCTCTCATTGTGTCGCTACCAGTCGCTATGTTTACTCTTTCAATTCGTTCCTAGAGTTGTTCTGTTTCTACGATAATAAATAATACAGGTGATAACTGTAATGTAAGCGGAGATATGTATCGCGGAAGCTTTGATCAATATCTATTTTATGACCATATAAGGTCTTAACTAATACTTACGAGTACCTACACCTACGTGCCACTTAACTCATGAATACAATTTATACAATAGTAAACGTTGCGTTATCTCAATATATGATTTATTAGAAAATACAGACAGGTTTCCAATCAACAGACAAAAAAAAAAAAATAAAGAAATGGTGACAAGTCGAAGCAATATTTTTAGTTCTAATGGCACCTTCGAACAAAAACACGTTAGATTTGCAAAAAATATTCGAATTCGGGATCAACAGGACCTTTTGAATAATGCATTAGATGCATCTGGTCCATTATTAGTGACGGTGCGCGGGCGCAGTCCCTTGCCGCACGAGCTGCATATTAATGCGCTACAATTTCGTCGGCCGCTGTCAAATTACAATATTTCATTTGATTGTATTTCCGAAAGATATTTCTATGATATATGCCTTGTCACATAAAAATCACGCTAAGAATAAATTATGTATCTATGTTCACCTCAAACACCTCTACCTTCCATCTTTCATGATTATGATACCTACGTATCGTATCGCAAGTGTATTTTAGAGACAATGTTGAAATCGGATGCTTTTGGTAAAGCAAATGTATGCAAAATAATTGACGTTAATGCCTCGTTAAAGACGGCACGGGCCGGTTTTAAGTAATTCGAGTCTGATCATGCGAGACGATGGGTCCAGCCAAGCAAGCTCTGAACGAGACTTGAGAATCCTGTCATCTGTCACTTCATAATACATGTGTCGCGCACGGACAACGTAGGACGTACCACCCACACAGGAAGGAAGCTAATACCAATGACGCGTCACGAAAAATTTCCTTGACCGGAAAAAATGCACTTTTTGCCTCAGACAACATACCGTCAGATTTTGGCGTCGAATAATATCATGTTTACTTCATGTTTGCATCCACAGCCATTTAGGTCCATCATCGGTTCTGGGCAAAAAACAAGTGAGCGGGGGACCAACCGATTATAATGTAAAAAGAGGTTCGCGGTCGTTCCATAACCGATTGCAAATGGCAACTGCCGCAGGGCCTGCTGCGCCATTTATAGCTCTTCGCAATCTCGACTCCTAAAAAAACCATGCAACAATTTTCTTCGGTGGATCGCTCCCTATCTATCGACCATTCCGAGCTTATATAATTAAATGAGATAAGTTGCCGAAAGACAATGAAAATTCGGTGTCACAAAAACTGCCAAACGCCGCGGTCCCTCTTCAAAATGCCTCTGCGTATCATGCGATTGTCTCCCGTTTTTACGTTATCTTTTGACCGATGGAAAGGCCTTTTGTATGGATCGGTCGGGTATTCAAAATGTATGCAGACGCAAGGCAGACGCTTTACTATCACTTCTGTTGTTTTATTATAGTTCTGAGGACATAACGAAGAGACTTGGAAGAGTTAAGAGCTGGCATACGAAGCCGCGTTTTAAATTAAGACTGGAATGCCATAAAGTGAAGCTCAGCTCTCATATAATAACTCGTTTTGTTTACACAACGACTTGAGGCCCATAACCGAGGCGACACAACAATGGCCGACCACTGAGCTTATGCCGACGTCCGTTAAGATTTCGTCCGATAATGGACTAAATTGGCTTTAGTTCGCTTAATAAGGTGTATTAACTTTGTATCGGTGACAATCGTGTTTCGCGTTTGCGGCGTCATGAAAAGATTTTGTCGCTATATTCTTACATTGAAGTCGAGATTGTATGGGCTATTCGAACAGTTTTATTAGCTTCCGCAGAGATGCCTTCACTTCCTTTTGTGATTTCATGTTAACTCAGTTAATTCCAGCCGAATGCGCTTAGGCCACGCTTGAGAAGTAGGTGTAACTTAATACCAGAACACGCGAAACGACACACGATACTATGAACGGGACGGAGCGATGCGACGGATTTTGACACGTTCTTTTATAAAAGTGTTATGGTTACGAAAGATGAAGTTCATAAACTTGAGAGCAATAACTATGGCATACGCCGCCCGTTGTCTGCGCATTTTACGACTAGCGTTTATAATGCATATACCTACACAACTTAACCATGTGCATTGAAATGCGCTTAGTCAGATATTATTATATGAATGCAACGACATTGGCTTAGGCGCTTATCAAATCGAGCACGACAGCGGCGAGTGCCTTAGTACCTACCAGTAATATTGTATAGTCAGGGAGAAGCGCTTGGATTTATGGGACTGGTCCGGTAAGCGGCTTAGCTGCTACCACAATAAGAACGCCACGATCACCGGGGCTTTTTACACCTCCTTGTTTGGGCCGCGCGTTAGCGTTCACGCCTTGTGTGTATCTACCCCTAAAGTTCGCGCCTTACCTTTACATACCATGTATTCATTATGTAAAAGCATTTTTTATTTTTATTTGAGGTGGTCATCGATGCCCTTTTACACCTTTTGAATCCTGCGGCGGCATAATTTTGTTGGGACTGTTAAACATTCGGAGAAATTCTTGGACATATATTTGACGTGAGTGAGGATAACTCGCTAATGTTACAGAGTCATTATATGCCATTTAAGTGCAG
Source organism: Cosmia pyralina (assembly GCA_946251885.1). Taxonomy (NCBI): domain Eukaryota; kingdom Metazoa; phylum Arthropoda; class Insecta; order Lepidoptera; family Noctuidae; genus Cosmia; species Cosmia pyralina. Next base: position 18,806,253 of record OX276350.1, on the reverse strand, counting down.
AAGCAATTGCAGCGAAAGTAGATCATGACCTTAAATAGGAGCCAATTAATTAACGTTTACTGAGCTTCGATGGACTATTCGAGATTCTACTACTTAAATAAGTTTTCTTTTTAAATAGCCAGTAGGTATGTGTAGTAGATCTAGTAGACTGGCCAAATCGGGCAATAGCAGGCCCAGGCTAAAAAAGACCCTGTGTAATTTGTGAATAGAAAACAACAAACAGTCCTACAATTACTCCGAACTGAAGAAAAAAAGATGCGTTTTTAAGATTATGACGGTGCCACGGCACAACACAACTCATCATGCAGATGTGGGTTAAATAGAGAGATCGTCCATGAGACTGACCTTTCATCAAGCCATCAATCAGATACTAATACGAAAGTACCTGCGATTATGGACTTTTTTTTAACAATTAGGGGTTCAGAACGTTTTTGTTTTTCAAATGTAATGACGACGCAGCACACACATGAACATTCTCCACTTAACAGTATGTGAATACCAGCTAAATAGAGAGACGATTGTGTACGAAAGTGACCTTTCAACGAGTCATCAATCAGATGCTGGTTTCACAAAGAGTGTCGATGCTGCGTCCTGCGTGACTCCGGGTCGTGATAATCGTGAGCGGCCGCTATTGTTCAAGTGAAAGTTTACGTTGTGCTTGCGACGACGCGGCGACGACGTTACGAGCCTTTTGCGTGTTACCAAAACATCATTATACGAGATGACAATAATTTGTACATTTCCATTCAAATTAATGGCTAACAAATCTGATACAACTGTTTATAAAACATGAGGAGTCATACTTTATAATCAAGTTGCTGCAGATGACTATTAGCCAGCATTGCCCAAAATTTTGGAAGACCAAGAATTTCAGTAGTGTGCTGTAAGATTGACAACAGATGGAGAATAATTGTATCTCGTTAGCGAGGAATTCTGATTTTTAATAAAAATAAACGAGGGCCACGGTCGGACTTTTATCACCAAGATCATGTACAGACAGTCTTCTTGACGACACAGTTATTATCGTAATGGCCCTTTTTAATATCAGCGACAAGTAATGTCTCCATCATCATGGATGTAATTGCCAGAGGTTTTGTTGTCAAGTTAATCAAAATTGCATTACGTGTCGTTTCGTCACGGGCCCTCGCCGACAATCGAGGACAAAAAAGTCGCATTCATTTGACATACCCGAGTATCGCTATTGCAATTCATGATGATTGATGGGACAATTTATCGAGGCTGAAGCGATGATGAGGTGCACGTATACGCTTTCTTGTCACTTGTCGAGTTGTCGTACTGAATGCGTACAAGCGTGCAGTTGTCTGCTTATAAATAAATGACCAAAAGTAGTTAAAGGGGGTGAGCTGTGGTAGCCCGCGAAATTCAAATTTTCTTGCGTTTTTTTGCAATTTGCAGGTCAGTAGGTATAAGGTTGTATCTTGATCAAAATATGATTCGCGACATGTATTTAGTTATTTACACAATTTTAACCATAACAATCATCAATACATCTGTCTAAGTTAGATTTCCTCCGGATTGGTCTGATTTAGGAAATCAGACGAATCCGGTTAAAATTATGTAAATACATATTTTTTATTGGCGCGAATCATATTTAGATCAAGATACAACCTGACACTGACCTGCAAATTGCAAAAAACGCAAGAACATTTGAATTTCGCGGGCTACTACAGCGCATGCACCTTAATCGAGATCTGCCTAAGCGGAAACGAACTGCTTTCGTGCAACTAAATGTTTTTCAGGACCAGGACAATTTATTAATTAGTTCACAAAATAACAACTAGTCGCCCAGCTGCTTCATCGATAATTTTCTTGTAGGACAATAAAATGAAGACCTTGCAAGCTGGTGCAAGTAAGACGTTCAAGCTCTGCTATCATTATTATAATGATGGTAGTGCGATAGTGCACCTGCGTGACATCACAATAGAACATTATCGAGTGTTTACAGTTAATATTTAGATATATCCAATAGCTGGTCGGGCGTGGGCGGTTCGGGCTGGCGTCTAACGAGTTATGTAAACATGCCGCGAGAGGTGACCACTGAGCCACATAGCTCATGCGGCTATATGAGCAGTGAGCACGCGCACACGCTGACAACACGACTCCAAGTAGCCATGTACCTACTGCTGTCAAGGGTGAGGTGTCACTTCTAAGATGTTTAGAAAGCGAACACATTGTGTGTCGCTATGTACTGGACATAGTTGGAATTATCAGGTGAACATCCTGTCCAATATTGGAATTATCCATGAGATGCAGTGGAAAAAAATTCTGATGTAGTTTTGATTAAACGGGAAATAAGTTCAAACTAGTCACAATATTTGCACAAAAATAACAGTATTTTTGGACATTAGATAAGAAAATAAAGCAGTCCAAGGAATGTTTGCGTAGGATGTGGACGGGCGAGGACCGAGGTGGCGCGCGGTCAAAATATTTTATTTGCTCGAGCACCCCTGACAAAGGCACAAAGCCCTGTTTGTGGTTCACCATTGTGTTGGAGTTTAGTGGCTTCTAAACAACTCCACGTAAGTACGTGCCAACGCACAGAACATTATGTCCCACCACGCAAGAAATATGCGGCCAATACCATTCGTTTAGCTATGAGTGCTACGACTATCTTCATAATTATTATTGGAAACTTCTAAATTGTAATGATTAAATTGTACGATTTCTACAGTTATTAAATAAATAACTAGTAAAACCGCTAGCAATTTAGATATAATCTAAGTTACAGAGCGAGATAAAATCATTATTTCTGATCGAATCATCGGAGGTTTCTAATTTGATTCGCGGTGCAATATTATTCAATTTTTATCTTCTTTCTTTAAATATTATTGGAGTTCATTAAACTTCTTCTTCTTCTTTATTATTCGTTTGATGATTAAACTGCGCTCGAGGCATTGTTGAATCAAGACTGTGAAACAAGATATTGTTTGCTGAACACTGAGCCCACCGCTACTCGGTACTCCGGCGTTATGTCTAAATGATAATATTTTCTTTTCCGAACCGATTCCAATAAAATAACTATTGGAACTATCTGAGGAGTACGGACAAGGCACCGTATTTTATGATAAGTATAACGAGCCATAAGCGCGAGCTTCGATGATCTTATAAAAATATATACCCGTTTGAATTTTAAAAGGGATCAAAGAAATGTAACCTCTTATTCAGATGCCGATAAAATCAATGAGGATGATACGGATTCGGGTGACTTTGGTGTAGGTACAATATAAATAAGGTCTTGTTAAATTAAAAATACAATAAGAATGCCGACGTATCTGGCATAGTTCGTATCATTAAATCAGAACCGCCTAGGGACATAAATCACAATTAATAAGACGTTGTGTAGTGCAAGAAAAGGATGCGAATATCTGTGTTGGCAGCCGAGCAGCCGGGCCGTCATCTTGCTTAATTTACGAAGTCGGCCTTTGGTACCGTACTAATTGGGTCCCAGTTCTGACTAAGAGGACACTCTGTTTCAATGTAACTCATCTGCATACCAACACCTATACATACCGGCCTAGAACACTCCTCATATATTCATATTTATATTATTCAAAAGCTTTAAATTCTACAGACGAACGTTTTTCGACTAATCAACCTTTTATAGCTTTATAACCGTTTAGTGTTACCTGCGCTTTGGGTTTATTGGATGTGAACTTTTAGGTTCGTTTCCAAGCATTTGTTAAACAAATTAAGAAACTGAAATGTTCGGCAAGATATATTCGGATAGATGTCCAAATTATCTCCTTATTTATAGGTATCAATTAATTCTGAGTGAGGCGGCGGCGAGCGGGTCATTAGTGGTAATTATATAGGCAAATAACAGAAATATGACACCAAACGAACCACTACATCTTAGTAAGTACTTTTTAGATTGTGCGCCAGTAAGTAATTTATGTTCTCCGTTTCTAGGCATTGTAAAACTTTGTAGTGTAGCCGTTGCGACAATACCGTCAGTTTAAATAAACGGTCCAATCTATTCAGGTTACGACACTGTCCCTTTCCCTTCTCCTTGTTCCGACTGGCTGTCGATATAATCTCAGGTCTGATTTTGTAGATATTGGATACCCTATCAAGTGGTGTAGGTATTTGGAATAGTTAGAAATGTAGACGCATTTTAATGAGATCGGTAAATCAAATGGAATAATACGAGTGGCGAAGCGACGCGTGCCACAAGGCCGGTCAACTGAAGGAGTCAGATATCCTGGCGGTCTCGCTCGCGCACGCGCAGCCACGACGCGCGCTCTATAAGGCCTGCCAAGTATTATGATTACTCTTTAATGGAGATTTGACCTGTTTGGCAAGCCGTACGCGTTCGTCACTGCGTCGTTACACCATATCCCAGCACGTGGCTCTGTAAGGCATTGCATACGATACCGGACACCGCTATGACTTTATTCAAATCACCGCCAGATAAAAAATGTCCGCGCCATATAAAGATAAGATGGCGGTGCAATTTGAATGACGTATTTGGTGAGATGTCAGAATTTGGTGTTCATTTACCTGTATATAGCAGTAAGTACACATCTTGATGTTATTTGGGGCAATTAAAATGTAGCAATCTGTATGCAAGAGACCGTAATTGTAGACGTCCTTTTTAATTGGATTTTGTTGAAATACGTGGGTGCATAAAGCAGTTCTTGGCGGTTACCTGCACAAAAGTGTGCCGGCGCGGTGCCTTCGTATTCTTAGTCATAAAATAATACTTACAAGTTTAGCAGGATCGCATTGGCAATAGCCGGAGGCATTCTGTCTTGGCTCGGGTCCACCGTTAAATAATAACAAGCATGTACGTAGTTCCACTGGCTATAAATTGCTTGCTGCCGCCGGGCACGGGGCACGCAATACCAATGCGGAAAATATTATGGTGTTCTGTATAGCTAGAGCGGCGGTACTGGTTTGCCAGCGGCTATGTAAAGCCTACTATTGTTGGTGCTCTGTAGTTGTCAAGCCAGTGGCTTGGACGGTTACGTAGTGGAATACTTATAGCTTAAGTCGAGCTATTGTGCTTTTGTTTATATATGTAATGGACTTATTCTACTCGATTGTTCTTCTTTTAGTGCCTAACAGCATTATAGAATAGGATTTTCTTAAATATTGCAACGGTTCGTTTTCATTGCTTTCATTGTTTTCAATTAACCTTCGGCTTGATTTTTTCACCCCTACTGAAACCCCGCCCTCTGCTCAATCGAGGGGTGGTAACAAAAAAGGTAGACTTAGAAAAAGTTAACATTAATGAAGCCAGAGCGTGCGGCTTCGCTTCCAGGCGGTCGAACATTCTGTCTCGGCACATTCCGTCGCATTGTGGCTGACCACGGAACGCGCGACCACACCGCACACCGCATTACATAGCACTTATTGAAAACGAAACACTTTGGACACGGGACAACGTTTTTGCTCACGACCACAACTTGGTGAAGTTGGTGATCTATGAAACAAGTTCAATCGTTAATCATCTAACTGGGAAGTGTCCACTTTTCTTTTTATTACTTGTAATGTAAGACTCGTTGCTTGCGTGTCTTCTAACCGCGGCTACTTTTTGTTTAGATTCGAAACTTCCATTTTTTTCTATCATCAATTTTGGTAGATAAAACTGCTATATTATAATGATTACTTACACGACATTGTACCTATTGTATTATTATTCGACGTATTAAGTAATTTCCCGCATTTCAATCGAGCGTCGAAACAACTCGTTGATGTCTTTTGTAGGGGCTGACATTTTCTTTACATTCACGAACTTTCTTTCGAAAAATATATTAGGTATAGGTAGGTACTTATTGTAATTATTTCATAGTTTGCTGGTTGAAAATAAATAAACTTACAGGTTGTTCGTTTCTTAGCTACAATTACATTAATAAGCTTGCTGTAATTAAACATTATGCGCATGAGCAAATTACACTTGTGAAAGCATAATACCTACTTAGAAAGATGTACCTAAGTATTACGCAACTAATCCTTAGATCCTCTAACGTCTAATTGAATATTAAAACATTAGAAAGTGGAACAAACAAAATAAATAGGGCAATGAAATTGTAAGTAAGTGAGTTTGTTAGTACATATTATTTTAGTATTCAGTTCGCAAACCGCACGAGTGTTTCACACGCCTCCTTGCGTATTCGACGGGCGTGCGCGCGTGAGAATCCTGCCCCAAAACATGCGGGTTTGTGAATTCCCTAATCTATTAAAATGTTATCGCGAGTATAAGCGCTTTGATGACACTTGAAAGATGATATCTCTGATGGGAAAGCAATCTCATTTTGAGACGAATTGTTTTCCCTTGTTTTCTTTTATTGCGGATTTTTAGATGTTCCATTATTTAAAACTCAGAAAGTCATTTGCTAATTAGCATCAGCCCCCGTATCGAGATTTATCTCGACTGTTGCTTGTGCTTTTAAGTGTTTTCTCAATCTATGTGTTCAGTCTTTACTAACTTTATAAATATATCCTGCAACTGCACCATCTACAATTTCTCCGCTTCATAGCGACTTAGTGCTAATAATAATAATTTCCTATTCCTAGTACCATAACTTCAACTTTTATATGTCATTTACATTTAAACTTGCTTATTAAGAAAACGCCTCATAAGACCGTCAATAACGTAAATACATTTAAAATATATAAAACCACTTAGTTTATAGGTCCACAATCGGAACCGTTAGCAGTTTCTAGATTTGCAACGATATGCAATAACTGGACTAGTTTAAGTGTTCGCCCATAAATATAGAGCTTACCGACATTTACATAAGAACGAGTCTACAATCAATTCAAATTATTTCGTAACTAGAGTTCCGTTTACAGGATACATGTTTTATTACTCGATAACAGTCGACATGTTCACCAATCGTTACATCGATACATTGAATGTTGTTTTTAAAAACTGTACAAGTTATCTCCATAGTAATTACCTATACTGTGATGTAAGTAATTACGGGTAATATATTAATCTATTAGAAGTTTTACTGTCTCGTATATCAATTGGTTTATTTAAATATAAGTGGTCAAGGGCGAGAGAACAGGCTTGCGAAGTTATTAGAACAACTTTTAGTTTTGTGATATTAGAATAATTAAGAATTGATTGATTAATTATTTTAATTCATGTTGTATAATATTAGCTATTAACACATCAGCACCTTACATTTTTTTGTTACAATAAAAAAGAAAAAGATCGTAAAAAAGTTCGACAATAAACTTTTATGTTTAGATACTATAAGAAGTACAATCGAAAGGATGCTTAGAACGATAGGCACATTACCAAAAGGTATTAAAATTAAAATTATGATGTTTATTTATAGGCGTGTAAAAAATACATAATCCTGAGCGTAACGTAACACATAACACTATGAGTTATGACCGCTTGAGGCAAAGTAATCGGATGAGACAAACATGTGGACAACACGCACCAAAGCTTTGTGTGTACCCTTTGCTTTGAACTCGCTATAAATCTCTAAACAAATTTTAAATTCATGTAATAAACAACCACAAGATTTATGTAAGTTTGGCCATGCCACATTTGTACATACATTATAGTTTTGTCGCCAAGGCTGTACCTCGAAATTATTTATATTTTAGTTGCTACTGGCAATCATCATTATAATCAGTCTTTTTCCAATAGTAGATATTGGGTAAAGCGGCAGAATATTGGCATTTTTATATGAAGGGACAGAAATCCGATATCCGCATTCTAATTAGCAAGTGGTTCTAAAACCCTACGAATTAGTTCCGAAAGACTAACTCATAACTTTTGTGTCGTAAAAACTTCCAGTTAGCTAAATAAAAATCCTAAATACCTAATGTTTATTTTTCAAATAATATTTTTAATTTTGACCATATTTCTTTATCAATTTTTGACCCGATTTTCATGTGAGAAAAATATTCAAAGGACGATGCTTTCCCCGTTCTCGTGATACACTTAATGTCGTCGCATAATTGACAGACTGACAGCCAGACGTGTTGACTGACCGTCCGGAACATCACGGTAACAACTGTCACAGCTGTCAGTCATCAGATAAAGTCGTGTGAACTGCGCTTATCTGCGCAAGCGACTGATCACGCGCGAGATAGAAATTGATAGAATCACCACCTTGTGGGAACTATTGATGTCAGGTGGTTTTGATACAGTGATATCACAACTAGAAAATTACGAGTACCTACCTACGTTTTCATAATACCTCTTTCTAGAACAAGGTCTAGTCTAGGATCACTGAAGTACCTAGTTACAATTATTAACCCACTGTAAAATAGAGCTAATAATATACTAGATCTTACTCTACCAGGAGTTACTCTGAAAGTCTCAAACTTCAGTAAAAAACAAAATAAAAAAAAAAGCTCTCTACTTAGATTAAGGTTCGATTTTATACTAAGTCCAAAAGCACATTAATTCGGCTATCAACGATACGTGTGTGATCCCAGCACTATTTACAATTCACAGGTAATCAATCCTTATCAGAACTTTTATGACGAGCTAGCCATAATGTCGGGATAGTTTATTTTATATAGATCATCGCTAATCAATTCCCACGATTCGCACGCTCATGTGAAAGTATTCGGGTATCAGGTCGAAAATCCCTATCTTTTATCGATATGTTTTCCCATGCCAACTATTCATGCAACGCCTTTTTTGACGTTTATTTGCATACAATGTTATCAGTGTATCGATGTAATCTTGTGTTATATTTCTCTTGGTATAATATATTTTGGAGCCGTTTGAGGATCTAAGATACTGTAGATGTATGTAGTAGATATATTTGCTGACTAAAGAAGTTAAAAGTTTGTAAGTAATTAATTAAAGTTTGCAATTTATGTGGTGAATATTTAAATTGGCCATCTATTTTGTTGGCTGCATAATTCTATATTCAATAAGTGATGTCTCAATAAACTTTGAAAGCCTCTATCAATTTCAGACTTCCATGAAAACCTCCAAACAGCGATAGTCGTTGCTACACGATCTTTATTTCAAATCAATTCCTAATGCCAAAAAATATTCATGAAGCAGTAAACGTAGATAAAATCGTGCCCAATCAAATATGATAAAGTGTCCCGTCGTCACGAAACACTGAATATTTAATGTTATATTATTTAAATGAGCACTAGGACTGCATCTAGAGACACGCACAAAGAATGAGAAATGTCGTCCCTCGGGGTCCGCATAATTGCTTTCCAAATTACATGTAATTGGAGCTGTGTTTTACTGAGCTCGCGTGTTTTTGTCTTCTAATTACACTTTGTTACTTTTATTTGCCTAGTTATAAAATTAATGTCAAGCAAGGAAATTAAACACGAAGGCATTTGCGGTTTCATTTCATGTTTAGACTAGCAGATATGTCGAGTTCCTACGTTCCTGAATGGTAGCGAGTATTTATTTATGTTGAGTAGAGCAGAGGTCAGCATGTTTTGAATAAAACAGATTATTTACAACGTTTGTCAGCATGTGTTCACATGTGCTGCGCGGGCGCCGGCAATGGCGACGGTGACGTCGGTGGCGCCACCCGCACATGCGCACTCAGCCTAATTCATGGCCAAACCTCGACTGACACTCAAGTATTATAGACAAAAAATGATTTTAATACCGCCCTGCACGATTTATTAGCGACACTTGTCCTAATAAAACTAATTTGGAACGGACACGCCATATTATTAATTGGCAAGGTTCCTAAATCGGAGTGTGATCTAAAAATTTAAATTAATTATTCTTCCATAGATGACAGGCAATTTACACATGAACAGTTTTTGTGTCAGTGTTTTGCAACATGCAAACCTTTTTTCATGTATTACGTTCACCTACTTAGGTATAGTCTAGTAGGTACGAAAGAATTCATGATGTCAATGCGTCCGTAGGTACCCACTCCTTGTACGAAAGTACAGTCAAACAGAACAAAATACACTTCTGGACACATCTTTTGGCCCACCTTGTATTTTCAGTTTCGTTTGGTCCTAGCTAAAATTTTATATTAGGTCGAGCAAAAAGTTTTTATGCAGTTTTGAACTTGGCACATTCACAATTTCATTCAATAGTCTTTTTTTGAATTTCAAACACAGAATTTAAAGAAACAAAAGATAATTTGGAGCCTGTTTGTTGATATCAAACAATCGAATACTAAGAAGACTTGGTTTTATTGGTTTACTTGGATTTAATTCTTGAAAAAGTGATTGATATCTTTGGTTTTGCAACAAACATTACTTATTCTTAACATTAAGGTGAGGTTCTATCAATAATCTATGGATACTTCACCTGAAGTCGCCGCCCAAGCTGTGGCACTTATTCAGGCCGGACACAGCCAAAGAAACGTTCACCTTAATTTAAGTCGATCTGCGGTCCGAAATGTTTATCGGAGGTACCTAGAGACTGGCGGCTTTGTTCGTCGCCAAGGAAGGCCACGATCTCGGGTCACAACTGAAAGGCAGGATCGATTCATCGTGACGACCAGCTTGAGAAATCGTCACCTTACCTCCATTGAGATACAAAACCAACTTCGCGACTTCCACGGAGTATCTGTGAGCGCTCGAACTGTTCGGAGAAGGTTAAAAGAACGCGATATGGTACCACACAAGCCAGCTAATGGCCCCAAACTAACGCGAGCCCACCGAACAGCGCGCCTTCATTTCGCACGCAGTCATTTAAATTGGACACAGCAAGATTGGAGCCGTGTACTCTTTTCTGATGAGTCTAAAATTGTGTTACATGGCAATGATGGAAGGAAGAAGGTCTACCGACGTAAGGGAGAGCGTTTCGCACAATGCTGCTTTGAAGAGAGGGTTGCTTATGGCGGTGGCTCATGGACTGTCTGGGGCGGTATATCCGCGAGCGGCAAAACTCAACTTGAGGTTCTTACAGGACCACGGCTGCCAACATTAAATGCTGAAAGGTACATTCGTCAGTGCTTAGAACCTCACGTGATACCATACGCGGACTATGTGGGCCCAAATTTCCTTTTTATGCATGATAATGCAAGAGCCCATGCGGCCGGCATCGTCAGGGAATATCTTCGGGATGTGAACATCACAGTTATGGACTGGCCAGCCAGAAGCCCAGACATGAACCCCATTGAGCACATGTGGGACGAGCTAAAAAGACGTGTTAGGGCTCGTCAGCCAGTTGCCCAGACGATGCAGGAGTTGAAAACTGCCATAGAAGAGGAATGGGAGATGATCCCTCAAAATTTCATAGAGCGGTTGATAAACTCTATGCCTAATCGTATGAGAGCTGTGGTAGATGCCCATGGATGCAACACGCGTTATTAAATTAAACCTTTATTTGATAAAACATGTTTTTTATTCAAAAATCAATTGCCTTTAACAAGGCGCATATCCGACTTGTTAGGCGTAGCTCCATGTCGTATGGTATTCTGAATTCAAATTTAAAACAATACGATCGAAAAAGATGGTAAAATGTATCAGGTTTAAAACTGCATCAACAGTTTTTGTTCAATCTAGCAATCATATTTCGGTAGGGGCCATCGAAACCTAAACTCTAAGGTGGGCCAATAGATGTGTCCAGAAGTGTAGTTGCTGACTACATAAATATTAATTTATCAACTACCGTCCAGTAGCAAAATATGACGTCATCAAAAATGCATGTCTTCTAAATATTTTACGATAATGCTAACTGCGCATAATTTATGTATGATTGTGCTTATGTGCACAAATAATGTGGTACGGTACTACATAACACCAGTTGCTAGTAAAAGCCATACAGTACATGCAGTAATAAGTGGTCACGCTTCAATGTAACATCATGTACATACTTACTATTGACTCTGTATGGAACACGCTGTATGTCGTGTCGTGCTGTTTATAGAGCCAGTTAGAGCCACTGATTGGACGAGATGACTTTACACCAAGTACGGCGGTAGAATGTTTGCTAATCGTATGTAATGACGTGCAGGTAAATGAGGTGGGTAGTAGCGGTAGTCAACTTGCATAATTTGGTGGTCCGGTTGTAATGAGGTGTTAGGGTTCCGTATCTCAAAGGAAAAAACGGAACCCTGATAGGATCAGTTCCCGTGACACGTACCGTACACGTTCATTACTAAGAACTGTCGCGACAAACCTACTTGAATTTTGTTTATCGCCATCAATTGATTTACAAGGTACAGAATAGCAATTACCTCCGTATTTCTTAGCAGCTGACAGAGGGGCGCCCACGCGCCCCGCACGAGTTCTGCTGCTGCTCTATTATACAATCAGGACGAATCAGCACATGGGACACACGACCACTCATCACGCACACCGACCTTGGAGGTCAAGTCGCTGAGCAATCCAAGCCTAGCACAATATCAACCTAATGATCCTATTATAATACTCAACCAGAGGAGCGTGTGGCTAAGTAATAACAGCCGCACGGGTCGATTCATCAGGTTAAGCCACGCTTGCCGGGGTTGTCCGTGAATGGGTGACCATCTTTACATACCAAGACTCCTTCGTGCCTCGGAAAGCACGTTAAGCCGTTGGTCCCGGCTGTCATTCGTGGATCTTTGACAGTCGTTACGGGCCGTCAGAAGCCCGAAAGTCTGACAACCAGTCTTACCAAGGGGTATCGTATTCATCAGTTACTGTTTATCAGTTACTGGGCTGTGGAGGGCAGATAGGCAGTCGCTCCATGTAAAATACTGGTATTCAGCTGCATCCGGTTAGACTGGAAGCCGACCCCAACATAGTTGGGAAAAGGCTAGGCAGCTTGATAATACTCAACCAACAACCTGAAGAGTACAAATTTTTTTGTTCAACGTAGGTATTAACAGATTCGACATTGCGCATCAGACAATTTCCTAGGTCTGCCCACGTCAATTACGCTATTTTACACTAGATCGTGGCTGGCACGTTATTATCGTGATTGTTTCCTGGCAATTCTCGTTGTAAGAGTCTATAAATGCAAGTACGTAGTAATTTCGTAAATAGCAAATGAAAGAATTGCTGCGCAGAAGTTTCACGTAGCGAAATAACGTCAGTTTATAATATAATAAAAATTCAAGATTGATTTGATAAGATTGTAAGTGATTGTCGCGGGCCGTACAAAAATGTTGCGTTCTCATTTTAATCGTGCGTAGCCGAAGGCGAGGCGAGTTTCTCTCGATGATCAATAGAGCTGGTCCCTGGGCATTAAATCGAATGTACCGCTGATATCGTATATGAATACAATAGCACGCACGTGCTGCGCCGTCGCCCGCGGCGTCCGCCCTACCATTGTCCAGCCAGCCATTGTTTCACGGAAATCCTCCGTACAACATGTCTTGACACTCACAGTAATATCCTATTTTGATAATATTACATTACCATGTGTGATTAGTCATCGCAGCTAGTAAAAAACCGGCCAAGTGCGTGTCGGACTTCGCACATTTAGGCTCCGTATCAAATCTGATTTATCAATATATTGGTATTTGTTAGTAAAATATGCGTAATAATAAACATTATCGCCAAATAAGTTCGTAGGTCAATGGGAAGTTAAAAAATTCATCGGAACAAAATTTGGTAAAAAAGGCTGACTTTGGTGGCTTCTCATTCCTTTGTTTTCCAATATTTTTTAAAACAAAAATACATTATTTATCTAATTAACGACTTCTAAACAACGATACCCTACTCAATGAGGTGGTCAAAATTTTTTTTCGCGGGAACGCCCTTAAAACATTTAAAAATATTTTATGACAATTTGTATGGCTTTGGGTCAACAAGATGCTTACCTATACTGTGAAAATTTGAAGACTAGCTCCAACCGTTTGGCTGTAAAACCTGTGTGATAGACGACGGATAGGCGGAGACGTGAGTGAGAGCAATAGTGCTCCGTTTCGAATCTTCAGGTACGGAACCCTAAAAACGGTGGCACAGGAGAACATGTTGAAGAGGAAATGACAATAAAATTTATTGTTTCAACAGGTGGACATTCTGACGAAGATGGTAGAGAATTATGTCATTGAGATTCCGATCATGAACACATTCTTGTCGATGATCAATATTATAATTATCTTTTAACAATACAAGGGCTTTTGTTCCTCATATACCTATGCTATACCTATATAAGAAACTCTACGCTTTCTCTTCTTACATTTTTATGCTACTCAGCCTCTAGGTACCTGCCGCCGGGGTCGCGAGTAGTTCGAAAGAGATACCTACCGTGGCCCTGGCACGGGCAGCTAAAGGAGCATGGGTGGGTTTTATTCAGTAAAAGTCTGACACGCCCCCCCGCTCTGCCCAGAGCGGGAGAAGTCATTTGATGATTTCCCATCCACAAAAAAAAAAAAAGCCTCTAGGTACCTCTACTTTTTCGTTAGCAAACTCAAACATTTTGGCACGCTAGACGTTTGCATATGGTTGATAACTTTAAATTTTCCTTGTTCTGTCCATTCTAAGTTGCGTTAGAAACAACACCAAGTTTAGTAAGAATACAATAACGAGCTAACACACTCGTTATCTATTAGGCAAGTCACAATGCGGTTAGACAACTAGATCACGGAACTGCTTTGCTTATTTAGCTGTTCCTACAATCGCCGTACGTTCGACTATGACCTACAAACCAAAAAACCTTCCGACTACAAACTCCTGCCTTTGTGCGCGAGAGCATTCAATTCTTATAAGATCTCGAGCTGCGCATGTGCGGGTGAGCTTAAAAGCTTATAAATCTTTGTCGTTGTGCATGTGTGAGGGCGGACTTGACAAGAGCAACTCGATAGCGACACAATGCCTGGCATATTACCATATTGTAAGAGCCGGCAGTAAAACTCGTTTTATGTTAGTGCAACAAATATAGAGCTTTATATAGCTTTTATAATGTCCGTGTAATTTGGTGCAAATATTTTTATGGCTGGAGCTAAAAAATAAATCAATACGCTTTCGCCTATTGCAGCTTTTCAATTTTCTACTTCATTTGAATTGCGGTGGATCGCAGTACTTTTATATAAAGATGCATTTAAGTACGAATAGTACAATAACGGAATTTACGTTGCGTTTCGTATACAATTTGTATCTATACGGATAACAATAGTCGGCGCGTGGGCAGCAGGCTGCGCGGGCGCGGTCTGCGGTGCAGGGCTGCTAGAACTAACTGTGACATTTTCATATTATTTACTTACAATAAATATTTGCCATGCTTTACTGTTAGGACTAGCTCTACCTACAAATATTCTAGCTAGATTATAAATGGAAAACTTATTTTGTTGTATGTGCAAAGTTTAATACAGCCTTAAATTGTTTTTGAAACATTCTCTAGAAATCCATTTTTGGTACTTTTTAAATCAAATGATTATGCCGAGACACTGTTTATACCTTCCCTATTCGGGATGGGAACTTTAACATTGGAAAAGCTAAAAGCCGTCTAATAAAGCCAGCCCTACAAGAAGCGGCGGTTGAACGCACGCGACATTGTTATCTCGCGCCAGGTTTGGGCGAGAATAAATAAAACTCTTCGTAGAAAACACACATTTATTTTATTATTCTGTAGAGGCTCTTGTAATGTCGCGATAACGCTTTATGGGACCTGTTATCGTGCACTAACGAACTTTCACAAACACAAGACGTACGACCAAAGTTAGAGGATCATAAAATTTGTATAGAAAACTTAAATTGGACCTCGTACCGTTACAAAAATTAACTGCCAAATTTTACAATATTTGGAAAAAGACAATATGTTTAGATATTTTATATACCTAGTCATAAACTCTCGATTTACATAACCTGTCTGATTGTTAGGTTTTTATAATAGTGAATCCTAATGAAATGGTAATTTCTAACGTATTCCTACTCGATTTGGCATATTTTACACGAATGAGTTAAAATTTGAAATTTATTACTTGGTAATAATCTTTTATGTAGAATGATAAAAATGCTTCGAACATAAGTTTTATTAGAAGTTGTAAAACATTGCTAATATAACTATCTATACAAAGCCTCTTCATATGCCGAAAATAGAAGACATATACACCACGGGATACCGGTTCTCCGTCGATTAAATTATTACGTATCTACATACATAAATATCAATAATTTTAATTGATATACAAATCAAACTTAATTGATCTCGAATCATTTAAACTGTTTCTAAATTTGATTTAATTTTCATATTGCAGTGCCATATCATATTACTCGTGCCTTGAATGTGCCAGAGAATAAAAATGATATGAACACTAATTGGACAGCGCGCGTGACTCCATTTTAGCCGTATTTTTTTAGAATTTCATGAATGAGATAGATAGATATAAAAGTATATTGTGTGACAGAGAGGGGTGTAGTATGGTAGAGTGACGTTAAGGTACATTAGCGGCTTTTAGGCCGGTATCGGCGCCCGCGTCATTTGCGTGGTAATGGGCCGGGATTGCCTCAATTTGAATCTGCCGACCGTCAACTTTTTGTACACTTCGCTGGTTAATGGATCACGGTGTGTACCGTCTTTGTTGTTGTTTTGTGCACTCATAACAAAATACTGCACTTTATGAATATGAATCGTGTTTGAATATTGATCTGCAATATGGAATGGCATCTATTGCTGCATAGCACAAATGTTTATTTCCCCTTTTTATGATTTTTATGTTCACTACATTCCAAATCAATGTAGGTTTGTTTATTTATTTCAAATATTCGTGTCATAATAAACATTTGATTGTGTTCGAATAGTTTCAAAAGTATAAACTGGCACGGTCCGCTCGTTGCAGTTAAACACCCCTCGCACAGATTTTTTGTGTATCTGTTTGGAAATAAGAAAAAATCTATGCGGTTTTTATATGGATTGTTTTTGTGTGTTTGTCTTAGCGCGCGCCGATAACGTAGGCGACAGGGCTCCGACACTCGTTAGTTTTTAGTTTTACATAATATTAGCCTGACTGCCTGAGCAATTAACGCGCCCGCCCGGTAGACTTTAGTTTAGAATGTAGGTAAGTAACTGAAGTTGTTCCGTTCCGTTGGTAAACCTAGGCAACCTGGTAATAAAACACCCAAATGTCTGCATAAATCACTGCCAGAGCGACTGTAATTGTACTTTCAAAGTAAAATAACGTTTAATTTAAATACTGCTATGGAATACACCTACACAGCTTAATGATTCGATTTTTAATTATAGTTGGCCATTTACACAAATTGCTTGGCACATCAAATAATATTAATCAAGCAAGACGAAGTAATCACATCAAAGCTTGATGTTTATAGTTCAGGTAGTAAACCCTTTTTGTATTAAAAGGTTGTTAACCCCCGTATACAGGGTACACAGGGCGCACTACCTCCACGTGTTGTCGCGACGGGCAGGGGTGGCCACATGAGTCCCGCAGTTCTACTTGTTGCTATTAGGTAGTAATTTACAACACATATTTTTCAACGTTCGCCCATTAGCGGGGATTAGGGATGTCTCCCGATGACATGAAAGTAGGATATGACGCGACAAAATTCCCGATTGCCGTCACTCCGTCAGTAATAAAAGAAAATCGATGCGTTGTCAGACGAGATCGAGCACCGCCTGATTAATGTACGCGTTGGGACACACGGGGTACATTTATACTCGTATTATGCGTAGGAGTGAGATGTATACTGAGCAATGACCCTTTTACATGTCAGTTTTAGCGTTCAAAAGGTTGAAAGGTTGTTTGTTGGTTTAAGCTTTAAAAGCTGTTCAACAACATCAAGACATTGACAAACATTTGGAGGCAAATTCGAACTAGCTTAGCAAAAGCCGTTCCGTGCCATTAAAATTGTCAAGTGTAATAAGTAACTAACTAGAATAGCATCACATAGAAGAGTAACAACTGATCAACTAATAAGAGAACTGACTGCAAATTGAGAGCCCATTCAAACAAGATGAGACAAAGCTCGTAAGTGTCGACAAGCAGACAGACGGACAACACAACGCGGGCCACACAGACAATGCATTCTAACATAAAAGCGATGCCTTGCTTTTATTGGTCGGCCATGTAAAATCTTTACGTGGCATCTTTTATAGTATGGTGTCGTATAACTCGTATATTTTAGCTTTATGGCGTGTGGCTGAGTCTCCGTGGGCCGGCGGCGTGGGCGCTACTCCAGAATCGAGCCCACGTGCCTGATCGCAGATACCATTGTCCGCTTCGGGCTTGTTTATGGGAGCACTCTGAGATACCGACGAGAAATGACACCTTGATCGCGTGCCTTAATCTACCACTCCCTGCTAAGAACTTTCATCTAGATTTCGCGTTGATCTAATTTAATAGAGCTTTGGACCGGTTTATGGTGTTGCAGTTTAGAAGACCAAGTTCAAGAGCTTTCATATTACTTTGCCAGCTTTAAACACAAACCAGATATTTATTTACACGCTCCATTATCGCATAAAAATTGAGTGAATACGAGTAATAACCGAGATGAGATGGAAGATTTGGCCGATGACACTATAAATGACTGTTATAAGTTGCATGTAGCGTATAATCTTGGAACAATAAGAATCAACGGTTGATACAGAATTGGCTCGTAAAAGCGTAGTGGCTCGAAGCGGTAGCAATTTGAGTGTGTTTTTAATAATTTTTATTGGTTGAAGTATACGGAGCCGGTCGGCAGTGTCGCGTTGGACACGGAATACGTAATGAGCTCTCTGTTAAATTAATGACTACGGTAGCCGCGTTCCAATCAAATCGCCCAAATATGATTAAGACAACTTTCCTCTATAAACAAATGTAGCTACTGTGTGCGCCGATAGGTCGAATATGTCTCCACATTTTTATATTTTACTAGGTAAGAGTATAAAGAACGACTACTGATGGTCCTCAACTCTCCCGTAACTCTTTTATCATAACCAACTTTATAAAGACCATAAAGTAAACTCGCCTTTCTTTTGTTTCCAGTGGCCTGACATCAACCACGGAGCGAGGCGTGACTCCGGTCTACCTCCGCTGTCGAGAGGGCAGCATCTCCTGGGTGTATCCTCGCGGTGCACTGCGGCTGCTGTTCCGACCACCCCTGCCTGCTGATGAGAGGGATTTCAAGGTCTGCGTGAGGGTCATACGAAGACCAGACCCGCCTGATCTATTTCACACCTTGCAAATTAATGATACAGGTAAAATTAATGCTGCTTCTAAGTAATGACATTGTAGATTTTATCAGGGTGATCTGCACGCAGAATACCATCAAAATTAAAAAAAAAATCTGCCGTTTCTTTAAGGAGTAATTGTAATACAAACACAGATACAAAAAAGTAAATAAAGAAACAGAATTAAATAAAAAATGTACCTACACATAATTAATGGAGTTAGGGATGGTCACAGATGGCAAGCGCTCTGCGTAAATTGTTGGTTGTGTGGACCCTTTTTGAATACCAGAGTAAAACTCCTTTAACATAATGATTTAATTGTGGTCGTCTACTAAGTAATGCATTCTTTCCAGAAGTCGCCGAGCGGTTTCCAGCACGTCTCTTTGTAGAGGGCGCTCGTCGCTTAGTTCCCCTGTATGCGCCCAATGATGGGGACCCGAGGGAACTACGATGCTTCAGAAGCCGGCACGGTCGTGCTGCTCTTTACGTCGAAGCTGAACCCGAAGACGGCCCTCAGAAGAGAAAAGCTACCTTCAAATACGAAGCAAGACCCCTGGTCCGGAGACACTACGACCCTTCCACGGCAGACTGCAGACCTTGCACCGAGTCGGAACTAGAGCTCGCCTTCTGCACCAGCGACCTCGGTAAGACCTCACACAATAATCTCATTACTTCTCTAGTTGTTCCTTCACCGCAATAATGAGTAATCACAAAACCAGGAGCCTTGGCTCCGCTGAATGTTAATAAACCCGCGCCGACGACCGCACAGTAATTTGTCGCCATCATCGGGATTCCTCGCGCCTCAAATTATATTAAACGTTGTTATACTTGAAAATAATTGTATCACTTTTCCTCGCTTAACTACCACCAAGTATTTACACAGCGAGACCATTTATCTAAAGGGCTCGTTATTTTTAAATTTTAAACAATGTTGAATTTTTACGCAAATGGATGCAACCGAAAAAGGTTTGCGCATTGTTTGGCGAGCCTTCTGTATCGCCGCCAAGTGCTAGTCGGAACTCAGTTACGATTAGATTAGATTGCATTTCATACCGGTCATCATGACTCACGGAAGCTTTTGCATGTGTAGTGAGCAAGCCGGGATGAGCTGCATAGATTCAATTTACGTTCGTAATGACGATGCTTGACAAGTGTATACCGGATAGACTAGTA
The DNA here is from genome assembly GCA_946251885.1 of Cosmia pyralina. Lineage (NCBI taxonomy): Eukaryota > Metazoa > Arthropoda > Insecta > Lepidoptera > Noctuidae > Cosmia > Cosmia pyralina. The sequence goes on along the minus strand of OX276350.1, from coordinate 18,786,095 downwards.
TGGGCGTACGGCACGCGACGCGGCGGGGAGTTCATGTTAATAGTTTTTTCTGGTTTGATAAATTATAATAGTTGAGGAGTTATGTCACTGCAGCGCATGCGTCCCGCCGCGTCGCCTGCGCACCCACGTTATTAGCCGCCTCCAACACGTATCACTGATTTTTTGTTTGTCATTTCCACACAAAAAAGGTAGATATTTTTGGATCAAGCCAACGTACGTGTTAAGGTTCTTTGTCAAATAAAAATGACAAGCTATTGTTAAATTGTCAAGAAATGGGAAATTATTATCCGATTGTTCCTGTTTGTATTTGAATAAATAAACAATGAATCATTAGTTATCAGAGAACGGAGAATTATTGTTTATTATAAATAAGAAAGTTATAGTCCCACCACACGAAGATCTGAACATAACTAACGTTCGTACTTGGGTGCATATTTCAGAGGGGCAATTCCCGTATTTTTATAACAACGTTCGCAATCTCATCTCAGTCTCAATCTGTCAAAATTGTATAGAGTTTGCCTACATTTTTGACATTTGAGTGTCGCTGGCTGACATTGCGACTTGAATTTGAACGTTTTTAATTACGAGAATTGGCCCTCTGATATGAACACTAGCTTACAATTAAATTCACAGTTGTCTTGATAACATGCAACTTGGTACTGACTGTACTGAGATAGGCATGATGGCTCGTTAGTGAACCTTCTATGTAATTATCGACTGTCGGGCTCGGGTTGATGACCGTTTACCAAAGACTGGGACTATTCACTTATCTTGCTCAAACAAAAGCTGAGCGTAGAAAAAATCCGGCAACATTTTGCGCTTACTCACCGAGCGGACAAAAAACACGGACAATGGGGACACAGTGATTAATATCTGGACAATAAATCTGGTGTCGCGACGGGTACCTAGTCGTTGAGCGAGCTACATTGTGCTACAGTTTTAACACTGCTCGTACTTAAGCGGGGGACATCTAGCGGCTTTTGTTTCCAACAAAGTTACAAGCTATGTAGAAGCTTTTGAGTAGACTCTCCACGAGATATTTTAACAGAGTATGCTTTTCCCGAAATCTTACATTACCTACTTAAATACTGTATTAGAATCTGCCTAGCCTTTTCCCAACTATGTTGGGGTCGGCTTCCAGTCTAACCGAATGTAGCTGAATACCAGTATTTTACATGAAGCGACTGCCTGTCTGACCTCCACAACACAGGAACTGGGTAATACGATACCCTTGGTAAGACTGGTTGTCACTTTCCGAGGCATGGAGGAGTCTCTGTATGTAAAGATGGTCACCCATCCATGGACCAACCCCGGCAAGCGTAGCTTAACCTGATGGATCGACCCGTACGGCTGTTATTACTTAGCCACGAGCTCTTCAAAAGAACAGAAACTAGTAAAAGGATGAAATGCTTAAATTCACTGGATACCATAATAAAATTATATGGTATTCAAAACGTGAAAGAATGGCGCCGTGACAACAGTTGAACGTTTAAAGTCGAGCTGTATAGTTAAAAGGAAAACTCGTCGCAGACTCAATTGTGTTCTCGAAACACGCTTAGATAGCTCAGTCATTAAACTTTATAACTTCTAATTTGTTTGTGCCGTAGCAATTACTATAATTAACAAAAACTCGGCTTTCAAACAAAACAATCTTTGTAAATGCAAGCCTTGGTAATAATTTGGTTTTAGATAAAAGGAATGCACATTTACATATTATATTAATATGTATTGACGCAAAATATTATTATTGTGTGTTATTTTCCTAGAAGAGCTTTATTTTGGACGATTAATATGGTGAAACCTGTATTTCTTTTGAATAAAATATATTCTATTCTAGGCTAACGAATTTTAGCATACATAAGAACACAATACGAGCCTTAATTTCATGCGGTCTGAATTTATGACTTACAAGAAATATTTGAATAACTTAACTAGCTGGACGGGGAAATATATATACTCGTACATACTTATTTATATACACGATAAGTTTTTAATCAGTGCGCAAATTTTCACAGGGTGTTCTACCCATGATTATGAACAACTTTTACTATGGGACTAACTCTACTGAAATCACGAAAAAAAATTTGCTGTTCAGTACATTTATCTACACCGAACTCGTCAAAATGTAGGGAACAGCTGACTATTTTTTCGCGATTTCAGGTTTGGTCCCTTAGTAAAAGTTGTTCATATTCACGGGTAGAACAGCCTGTGAAAATTTGCGCACTGCTTAAAAACCTTATCCTGTATATTATATTCTCATTTATTTCGGATCACACATAAAAATATACACAATCCTTAAAGTGTTACTAACAATGACTTTAAAACTCTGCGAAGCGCGGAAGCCCCATATCTATCTGCCTAGCCTTTTCCCAATTATGTTGGGGTCGGCTTCCAGTCTAACTAGATGCAGCTGAATACCAGTATTTTACATGGAGCGACTGCCTATCTGACCTCCACAACCCATTAACTGGGTAATACGATACCTCTTGGTAAGGCTGGTTGTCAGACTTTCGGGCTTCTGACGACCCGTAACGACTGTCAAAGATCTACGAATGACACGGAGGCACGGAAGAGTCTCGGTATATAAAGATGGTCACCCATCCACGGACCGACCCCGGCAAGCGTATCTTAACCTGATGGATCGACCCGTGCGGCTGTTATTACTTAGCCACGAGCTCCTCCGCGCGGAAGCCCCATCAACATCCTAAATCCATTATTATACTGAACGCGCAGGACGTAATATACCTAACTATAGCTTTTGCCCGCGGCTTCACCCGCGTCGAGGTCAGATATCATCCCACGGGAACGTACTACCGGGATAAAAAGTATTCTATGTCCTAACCCAGGTCATGGTCTACCCGTGTGCCAAATTTCATCCAAATCCGTTCAGCCGTTTTAGCGTGAAAGCGTAAAGAAACAAACAAACTCACTTTCGCATTTATTATTGGTTAGGATTAGGATTTAGCAATAGACAAGCAAAAAATTAATGGTAAAATAGTCGCATGTTTAGCCTCCCCTTTTTTTTAAGTCGGTAAAATCTAAAAAGTAAAACCTTTTCTGACGTTACATACCTATTTTGGGGTTAAAGTACAGTTGCTATAACTTACCATCTCCATTTCAGTATCCCGAGGCGTGATTGTGATGAGCGAGGCTCGCGAAGACCTGGACACGACGCAGCTGACTCTCCGACTGACCAAGCTAATCCGCGCCACGTCGCGAGAGGAACCCAGGGACAAGCCTGATGACCTTGCTGAAGATGACGATTACTATAGGTAAGGCCGACTGTTAATATTCAAATGATTCTCTTTAGTCCCAGTACGCTTAGCATGACCACCATGGAAACGGGTTTTGTCGACGGAAGAATAGACAAAATTGCAGATTGTAGAATATTTCTACGCATTCTTCTCGTCTAAGCATGTCAATGTTGTCTGGATTCTTCCGTCGTCAAAACGTCGTCAAGCTACTACGCGTGCAGTATTTATACTATACTTTGAGATAATACAAAATTCTGAGATTGTTAAACCCTCAGGGTGAGTTCGACCAAACATTTATACCTACCTAGTATAAGCCGACGTTAGCACGGACGTAAAAATATCGCGGCGGGATTTTACCGTGCACTGGATTTTCAACTCTCGTTGCTGAGTCGAGCATTGAGAATCCAACATAACAACAGCAGAGTGCATTCTAGCGCGTCGAAAAGACACACTGTTGGATTTTCAACTCTCGGCGCTAAGCAGAGCGTTGAAAATCCAGTGCCCGAAATAAAATCGCCGCGATATTTTTACGTCCGTGCGAACGTCGACTAAGTCTTCCACTTCGAATAAATTTTGAATTTTTGACAGTTTCTCCATACAAAACTGTCAGTTGTCAATTTTATTCCACGGATAAAAGATAATCCAATTTTGGTCACATCATAGATCCATTGAGTGTCAAAAACTTCGAGTAAAATCTACGGTGTGTTATAATGTTTGCGCTCTAGTATGGTGCGGGTGACACATGTCAGTATGGCATGACTAGGTCAGTGACAATATGCACAATTCAATTTTATCGATAACGATTCTTACAGCAAAAATCTCGTTCTCCTAATAATTTTAAAAATGTCTTTGATCTATCATATTATTATGAAATTTATTTTAAAATATGTATTTAATACAAAACATTAAAAATCACATTCAAAGCACTACCGGTATTTATTTTAAAAAAAGTTTTTTTTTCATGGTATAATTTTTTCAACTAATTTAACTCTATAGATGTCTAACAACAAAAATTTAAAAATACATACAGATTTTTCTATAAAACATATCGACTATCGATAAAAACCCATAATAGCAATACATCACATCACTAAACATGTCTATGCCGTTACGTTACACGCCTATCATTTTGCTTCATTTTTCTTTAAATTTGATTTTATTTGTAGATAATAACATTTTGGCAGGATGGTTTATTTAATTTACTAAAGTTATTATTGAATCCGTATTTTACGATTATGATATTATTTAGGGTGCAGCTAAAATATTAAATCATGATTGTAAATCGCGTTAACGTTCAAAAGTGAAAAGGAACAGTTCGTCAAATGTCACCCCCACCATGCTAGAGCGCAAAAACTGTAATACTTATCTATAGCAGTAGGTAAAATCGCGATCTTTGGCAGTCGATCACTTTCACCCTTATAATACTTACTTAATAATTAAGTTTAAAAAGTGGTTGGCCGCCAACGTTCGCCTACCTACATAGTTAACTATTTGGAAAAACCTGGCTACCCCAGAATACGCCAAACATTTAGACAAAGTTCGTACACGCCACATCGTTATGAGTGAAGCATTTAAAAAGTAGATACCGTAGATACTGGTAATTGCAGTACCCCGCGTAGATAATTGCGAATGACCGCTTAAGTTTACATAATCCATTAGGTAGTGATTACGAAACCTTGTATGATCAACGTCTTAGAAATTACTACAAGTCAAGGTATGTAAGACAAAGGAATTGTTATATAAAGGCGACAGTTATGGGAACGACTGCATACTTAGAACCAATTCCATTACATACTACCTAGGTCGACACACCCAAATTGATCAGATAATGTGTATAAGTACACACTTAAGAAAACCAACTAAAACATTGTTGGTTGTGTGATAGTATCTAGAACCTGTTGTCCACTTACAGGCTACATGCATAGGTACTCATAAACCTCTGACTGTAGTAAAAAGTTATTACAAGGTTTATCTTTGTTACATCTCTTGAACATGTAAATTGGGGACTATGAGGGTATCCTACAAACATACATGATAAAAATACCTCATTATGTATGAGATACCTACATTAATAAGACGTAGAAGTACCAGTGTTTTGAACAACATATACGTTGCTAGCTTCTCTCCGCGTCTTCGTCCAAGTCAAATTTCGGCCCCCGTCCCACCGCATCGCAGCGTATTGCCCGTCCGCGCTATTACTTCATTATCGCGTTTTATTATTACTCGGCTCCTCAGGGTCATAGCGTGATGGAAAATAGCCTATAAGTACCTTTCTCAAGAATTGGGCTTTCCTAATCTAACCAAAACACTAGCCACGAGTTGTCGCAAATATTAATATTAATTGGATGGCTGCTTGATACTTCTGGTGCACCAATCTTATAAATCTTCCGTCTGTCCAGGTATGACGTCGACAACACACTAGAGCGCACTACACACCGTAACCACAAGCGACGGAAAACGCGCAGTCTTCACGCTCACGTGCACGTTTCTTCGGTGTGCGGAGCGGCCGCGGGGGCGGGAGAGTTCCTTGTCATGGCGAGGAGACGCCTCGGCAGATACTCCTTAGTCTGTGCCCCCAGGATAGACGACTGGGCCGAACTGGTGAAGAGACGGAACGCTGATGGTACGGCACATTGCGAGCTGCAGCATTGAGATGTTCTGTGTTACCCTAAAGATGGGCTGTTTTGAGAGGAAGCGTTTTCTAATGCTGTGCTGTGATTGGTTAATTTTTTTAAATCAGTGGATACGATTAAGACACTTGTGAGGTATTGGATAATGATGGACGCTTGAGTGCATAGAAAATCTTCTGCAAATTGGTGTAATAAACAATTGGTTATTTCGTAGATATCTTGAATCCAACAGTGAAACATTGTTGCTTCAGATCCTATTTCAAGAGTTTTATCTATATGTAATGTTACTGCTTGCCATGAAATCAGCTTGCGTATTAATGCAATATTGTACAAAAGTTCTATTCTATATTTATGTAAGTATCAAATGTTTATATTTACTGTAAATGATATATTTGTAGATTTTTAAAGAGAATGTGGTCCAGAGTGCCAAAATATGTAAGATCTTCATTTAGATGTAAGGTTGATCTCAACTGTGTACATATTATGATATAGTGGGATAAAGAAAGCCATATTAGTTAAGCACCATGACTAGAGATAACGTAATATATTGCAGTTTAAGTGTGATTTAGAACAGGTTATTTTTATTGTATATTATGCTTATTTGGTGCCACTGTCATATGAAACCTTAGTGTTCTAAAACGTAGAAATTTCACACATCAAAAATTAAATAGTTGGCTCTTGGTTACACCTAAAATAATTATTATTGTAACAAGCAGGAATTGTTTGTTTGTTACGCTTTCACGCTAAAACGGCTGAACGGATTTGGATGAAATTTGACAGATAGGTAGCCTGGAAAAGGACATAGGCTACTTTTCGTCCTGGATCGCAGACGAAATCGCTGGCAACAGGTTATTTAATAAACCCAAGATTCCTCTATTTTTGATGTTAAACCTCATATTTTGAACTGTGTGTTCTGATAATAAAAATATTAGTAAGGTGACCAATGTAGATATTATGGTGCTGCCATAAAAATGTCTTCTTTAGTGCTTCCAAACCCAGATCCATTATTTTTTTTTATATAATTTTATTATCGCCTGAACCTACCATTCAGCCTTTGTGAATACTTTAGTAATATATTTTGTACAAAAATCTAAGTATAGGTGTCGATATGTGATATAGTTTACAACGAGTATGTTATGAAGTGCCTAATGTATATACGAGAATATAGCTATTGACAATACATAGTGTTTATAAATATACACATAATATGTAAAAAAAAACTGTTAAATAAAATAGTTTAAAACATTTTTTTTCGTTTCAATTTTCTTACCATTCCAGTTTAGTGAAGCCGTTTGTATTTTAAAAGCCATACAAAAGGCGCATGTTCTGATACAAAATTTATTAAATATTTTCCACTGCAGACGTAAGTGATGCTGATGATACATTTAAGAAATTCTGTGATGATTAATTAATTTGGTAGTTTCTTCTGAACGCTTCATACGTGTAATACATTCAAGCCGTGGGCGGTAACGACTCACACGATTACATATAAGACTCTGAAAGTATGTGGAACGTTGAAAATGACGCCGTAAGTATTAAGAAAAATAAACATCAAATATAGCAATTCGTTTATTGAAAAAATCACAACTGATACCACATAGAAAAACTACTCGGCACGGTTTAACTCTTAACTATATATAATATCACATAAACACTTTATAATTTGATAGACTATATACATAGACATTTATTCGTATTTGGTACACTTTGTGAAAATACCAACCACTAGGTGATCTCAGCTTTAAATAAAACAAAACAAAATAATTCCCTTTACATCCAACTTTTAAATAAAGAATGTTAACTAGAAAAGAAACAACGAAATAATATACATACTGAAATAAATAAAAATAAAATTTGGATGGGATTGACAGCATGTGTAACAAATTAATATTATAATAAATACTATTTTACAGTCAACGAGTCGAACCGGTTAAGCCTGCGCAAGTGCGCATACTAGTCACTCGTATTCAGTAAATAATGAACACATCGGTTTGTTACAAACCGTCTTACACAAGAACATCTCAATACCCGACCGAACCAACACCTCAGAAAGTCTCAACGACCAAAAACGTAATAATTAATTTAGTTGATTATTTTTTCACTACAACCTGTTTGCCGTACGCTACGGCCGAAATATCTTGGCAAGTCTGAACATAGGCACTATGAGCTTTCGCGCATGATCTCTCCCTCACACTCGCCTCATGTCACCATTTGGTTCCTAAAAAATGTTACTGCGCAGCCTTCTGCGCGAAGTTCAGACTTGCCAAGATTAATCGGCCGTACTGTAACTACTGAATTCTATTTCCATGTGAATCTAAATCAACTGCTTACAAAATGGAAATAACAGCAGGTACGTAGTTTACAAATGTGTTAACTGATATGTATTCAATGTCTTTTCAAAATATACGTTTATCGTGTACTACATACCGTCGGAGAAATTGAGTATCAACAAGTTGTGGTACATAAACTTAAACTTACACCAACATTTAAGATAAATATGAGTTAGAAAGGGCCAGTTTCATGAACCGTAGTTAACTCAACCAATGATTAAAAATAGTATCTAACGAATGGTTAAATTTTGTCAAAATATGTTTACCAAAATGCCACTAGGTACTATTTTTAATATGAATGAGCGTGTTTATGTTAACAAATAGTAACTAATGGCATTTTGGCAAACATATTTTGCAAAAATTTAACCATTCGTTACTATTTTTTTTATCCCTTGGTCGAGTTAACTCGGATCAAGAAACCGGCCCTCTGTATAAGTTTAGAATTTATACCACTAAAACAATCCAACAGTGGATGTAGGCAACAATATTGATCCAAACATTCATAAGATTACATTTACGTAAGTAATAATACAAAAGAAGCTGTAGAAAACAACTAGTGTCTATAGTAGAACGGCTTTTTGGCATTTAAGTGAATATATTCATAATAGTAAAAAAAAAATGCTAAGCAGTACTAAATTATAGCATGTTAAGGATTTAATTACGGAGTAATATGATAGCAGGCTATGCATATTTTTAGAATAGGTATTAGGTACATTATTTCATCATATACTCAGTAATTATATCCAAAAGTGTTCAAAAAAGCTCACTCGTTCATCCATATCTTCATTAAATTCGTACAAGTTAGCACACACACCACCGTTACCGACATTCGCCACCACAATGAGCAAAGTACTATCAGCCTTCATAGTTTGGAACCATCTCTCTATGTAATTGCGCACTCCTCTATAGTAATCACATTCATATAAATATAAGTAATTAAATATAATGGATGTCTGCCCACCAAAGATATGAAAGCGCTATGATCTTGCGCTCGAGCCGCGTACTGAACTGAAGTGGACTCGTAGGTATTTAAACATAGTAATTATTTTAATCACTTTAAGACAAACTCAGCGAATTGAGCTAAACAATCTTACTACCTTTTCATTTATATAAAAATATGAAAATTTGATCATTGTTACGAAAAGGAGTAACTTTGGGATTTTTTTTCTATGCAGCAAAGTTAATCTAATCGTGTCATTAAAAGCGATTGCATGTCCGCCAAGATCCATAAATAAGATATATCTTTTTTTCTGAATTTTATAACACTGCTTTTTATGTTTTCCATAGATTCAAAATACTAGTAAGCGCGGTCTCTGTCGGATCATAGCGCCTGAAGAGGAGAAACAGGGAAAAATTCAAAAGATATTATGTCTCCTTTGTTCAATTTTAATGGACAGATATCCCATGCAGGAACTACAAACTTTCAAAGTGAAAATGCAATTTATCCGCCTATAAATACGGATAGAAAAAGAAAAGATTATGCGACGTGCAAGCCAATTTAGTTGTGCGACCAATTCAGAAAATATTTTGACAGAATGTCACTGAGGTGTATATTACGATTACGTTTCAAGATAAAGCTGATAGAAAACATATTGGAAAGTCTGTTGACTACTAGAAAAATATTAACGATCGTTAACAACTACATAATATACTGTTCAGGTCAATATTCTTCAAAATATTAATTTAATTTTCATAGATTTACAATTCTTTATATTTTTTTCATAGTCTTGTTTTTTTTTTTATAAAATTTGATATTGCGATTACGAATAACAGGTTAAGACTGAGTTATTGTCGAAAACATTTATTTGTAACGCGAGGAAGCTCGTTCTAGTCATATTGGGTGATTCAAAACTCAATTCTTCCTCAAATTAATGGAATATTCGTGACACAAACAAATATTTAGTTCAAGTAGCGTGCGAGAAAAAGTAATTGAGGATATAATTTATAAAAATAAAAACTCTAAAATTATAAGACAAGCTACGGTCTAACTAAGCGTTACATCACAGTTATTAAATAAATAATACAATTCAATACAAATGTGATGAACATAAACATTTAAATCAACATAATACACATAAATATTCTTAAACATAAAATATAATCCTTGTATTCGATGTGACACTAGTAGCATAGCATAAACCATTGTGCCAAGATGAATCCTTTAACATTAATTCAATACGTAAATGATTCATTTATTTGGGGTAACTTATGTAACTATACATGTCCCGGAATTAACGCTCACCACCAGACACTCTAATTAGAATATTATGTTATAATCATAATACGTACACTGGATTTTTACCATTATGTATAAAACATTGTTTATTTATTAAATTAGTTATTGTGGGAACAAATTATGGTCACATTACAAATCTACGCGCACACAGTCGCACGTGCGGGTTTAGCGTAGTAGGTTTTTCGTTCATTTGGGTTCATTTTTACTGTACAGCAGAAGTATGACTGTAATTTACGTAGTTTAAAAAAAAATACCAATATTAAAAATGACAGAAATCGTTTCAGAAATAATGTGCATTAATACAGTTACACATTGTATTTTACATTATAAGCGGTTATGATTACATTGTATCTGTGGCGGTCGCGGTCAAACAACGCTGGAGCAAGATGACACGACGCTCAGTATAGACTTCGAGTAATCCCGTAGGTGCTAAAAATTGTTACGTCTTATTTGCACGTTTTATGACCGCGTCTGTCATTCGTTTTGGCGTTTATTATAATAACAATCGCGATGAATATCAACACAATGCAATTTATGTTTCAAAATATTAATTCAAAACTAATAGTGACCGCATCTAATTAGGTTAGGACTGCTTAATTACTATTGGTTTAAAGGAAGATCAAAAAACTTGCACAAAAAAATTCAACATTAGGAAATTTTCGATCATATTTTCAAAACGTTTAACGTGTACTTATACAGGATGAAATTGAATTCATGGGCATCCTCATAAGGGGTCATATTATTATGAATAACTTTTACTATGATAAAAAACCTGAAATCGCGAAAAAAAATCAGCTGTTCCCTACATTTTGACGTTATGCGAACATGAATATAGGGAACAGCTGTTTTATTTCGCCATTTTACGTTTGGTCCCATAATAAAAGTTGTTCAAAAGTCAAAAGGATCGAGATCGAAAAAAAGGAGGATCGTAGCAGGTGGCGTTCTGTAGTTTCTGCCTACCCCCGAAGGAAGAAGGCGTGAGTTTGTGTATGTATGTAAAAGTTGTTCATAATGATGAGCAAAATGACACAGAGGATGCCCATGAATTCAATTTGATCCTGCTAATACAAATGGATTATTTTAACATTTGAAAAGAAAATAGTTTTCACAATAAATCTATCTTTTTAAATGCTAATTCTAATTTAGTGTTTATTTTTTACAACTTGCACTATAAGTAGAGTCATATCTAATCATTGCACAGACGTAATTGCTATTAGTTTTTATCATTGCGTATGTATTACCACTTCTAATTGTTTGATTTGTCGCCAATAATTTTAAGTGCTCTCAAATTTATCGGTTCAGCCAGTGTTGTTTTTTTTCTATTTTGTATCCTTTCCTTTTGTCTTTTTCGTGGTCCTAAGGCAAGATTTTTTTCGTTTATTCTAAGACATTCGAATACTAAAGATGATACATAAAAAAAAATGGCTCTCATTGAGATTGCCGACAGAAGTGAAGTAAAACTATGCATAACACATCGCGGTGTCGAGGTGTCGCAGTGACGCGAACCCGTAAGATTACCAAAAAGCGCTCAACGCGCCTGAAGAAGTTTTCACTTCAAAAATGCTGTTTGACCATAGATTATCTACAAATTAGGGAATTGTGATGTTTTTGAACTATTAACACACATTCAACTAACTCAAAGGGTTTTTTTTCAAGTTGGAGGTTTACTATGTATTTTTATGGAATGGAATGAAAATGACGATTTAAATTAATGTTCTCTTTAAGTTAACGTAATACTTTGCATTCTAGACCGCAACAATAACAATACAGAGTGTATCAGAAAGATGTGGTCAGACTAAACAACTTTCTCCATAGGACCAACATCGTAATCGAGAAAAAATTATCAGCTGTCTCGTTCAAAGCTTCAATACCTACTCGACCCAAATGTATGGGGCAGCTGATAATTTTTTCTCGATTACGATGTTGGTCCCATGGAAAAAGTTGTTCAGTTTGATGGTCTGTAACATACCCTTAAATTTGACCACACCTTTCTGGTATAAGCTGTATAAGTATTTATATGCTATATTTATACTGGTGTAAAAATATAAACTTTAAATAAATAAATAGGTATGTAGTACGCATAAGAACTGTATTTCAGCCGACATGATAGTTCACCTTGTTTTCATTTGCCGATAAGTACCCTAAACATTCTTGGCAAAACTATCAAACAAATTATTCACATCAATATTTTTCAAAACAATTCAATATTCATAGCTTTTCTGGCAAACCAGAAATACCTTACATAGAGACATCAAAATAATATTTGAACAGTTTATTGCAATTACTGAATGTAATTTTTAATCACATTCAGCAGCAACATTAACGCAACCGACGTGCAAAATGCAATCTCAAACTATGTCATCTTTAAATCACACTTTAAATCTCAGACATAAGACTCAAATTCGTACGTACAGTTTCACGCGAACTGTACGGGAGTTGGTGTCATGATGTCTATGATAAAGTCCTCCATGTTGGGTAGAACTAGAAACTTCTCGAACTCTTTGCTGAGCTTCTGTTCGATCCAGTTGGTGATGTGTGCAAACCGCAGCGTGCGCGCACCCACCGCCGGCCGGGCTTTTAATATTAGTTGTGGGTTCGTGCGGAAACTGAGGAGAGAAGGAGATGATAAAATCGTGTGTACTATTTTGCACTTTAAACCAGTGTAAATTAAGTTAATTATTCAATGTAATCATCTTTCGGTCATTGCTGAGCCTTACACAAATGTCATCATCATTCTCTTGCCTTTATCCCAATTTAATTGGGGTAGGCGGGACATGTCTTCTTCTTCCATAGTTCTTTATAAGCCCACGTTCACACGGACGAAAAATATCGCGACGGGATTTTATCGCGGACTGGATTTTGAACTCTCAGGGTTGAGCCGAGCGTTGAAAATCCAACATAGTGCAACCCAGCGCCTCAGAAAACACTGTTGGATTTTCAACTCTCGGTGTTGAGCCGAGCGTTGAGAATTCAACTGACATCCCAGCGCGTCGATAAAACAATGTTAGATTTTCAACTCTCGGCGCTAAGCAGAGCGTTGAAAATCAAGTGCGCGAAAAAAAATCGCTCGTGCGAACCCGAGCTTAGTAATAATCTCAGTAGTCACCCCCCTTCTAGCCATATGATATTTCACAGATTACATCCACCATTTCTTTGGTCTTCCCCTAATCTTATAACAATCCACATTCATACGCAAAACATTCCTCAGCCTTACACAGATGTCTAAAAATTGATTGGGTCGGTGTCTTACCCGAGCCATATCCTATCGTGCGGGGGTGGTGGCAAGTTGAACGCTAGTCGCCCCTCTAGAGCGTGCACTTCTAGATGCAGCTTTATATCCGTGTTCGATAGACCTTCCATTGCACGTTTCACGTACTTGTAGTCTGTCACCTGAGCGATACAAAACGAAGAAAAATAGAATGAAAAAAAAAAAAATATAACGGATTTGTCAAAATAGAAACGTTTATTGCAAACGAAGTGTACAAATATTTAATCGGTCTATAGTGTTTATGTCAATTTGAGGGCCTTGGGCGATGGTTTATGATGTCTACGAATTTTTGGTTCTACGACTTTCCGGTTTCCTCACGATGTTTTCCTTCGCCGTTTTGAGAGCAGTGGTGATAAAATTATTTGTACAAAGTAAAACGCTTGCCTGTGTTCGAACCTGCGTCCTATAAGTCGTAAGTCGCAGCCGTTACCACGGGGCCATTGTATATAATAATACTTACGTAGTAATTAAGGCCAGGTTCCTCAAAATCGACCTATTTTTGATTCAACATTAAACAATCAAATATTCTTAGTTTTGATTTGGTAAAAATATATGTTGTACTTTAATAAACATTCTTGATTATTCTTCGGTTCAAAACACGATATTTAAATTTTCACTCGATCATAAAAAATCGCGAAAACAGAGATATTTGTGATCGTTTTTCAAGTCGTACTTGAAGTAGACCAAACTTTTACTCAAAAAAAATATGTCAAAAAATAGGCAATAACGTTTAGGAGAACATTCTCTGGTTACTTTTTCTCAAAACAGTTTTTTATTATTTTAACAAATGATTATACAGGGTGTTTGGTGCATCGTTTGCCAAATTGAATTGGCCGAAAGAAGAGGTCATTTGCTATCGCTTCAGGCTCAAGTACTCATTTTTGGCCACACCGGTTTTTTTATTACAACTTTCTAATTTTTATTTTGAAAAAATCCAAAACTCAGCATTAAAGCTTAAATTAAAAAAAAGTTTTAAGTGTAGTCGTCAAATTTCATTTTTATTTACATATGTACTGTTGTATGGCTCTATCAAATTTAAAATTACTTGCCAGTTACATCTAGTTTTTTTTTAATAAATCACAAAGTTTTTGGAAAAATAAAAAATGAACTTAAAACTCAACTTTAAATAGCTATAAAAAAAAAACTAAAAGCGATCGGGATCTTCGAATTATTTTTAAAAGTTCTCTAGTCTATCCCCTTTCCAACGGTATGTAATGTGTTAAAAAACTCTTTTAATATCTTTAATAATTAGCTAAATGTGTAGTCGAGACACATCAGGCTGATATTGGATATTACGTTTAAAACACTAGTTTTCGCATAAATTACATGCTATTAGTAGATAGATACTGTTATCTCACGTCTTACGTAGTCTCTTATCTCGTTCTTACATAGGGAACTTTCCTCGAAATTGAAAAAAAAATACATTATTACAAAAATAATCATTTATTAATAAGTAATTTAATTACATACTAATCTTACAAGAATTAGAATTTCTGCAAACAGAGTTGCCCTTATTATTAGCTGATTTGCCAATTTTCAGTGAAGACAGGTCTTTTGTTTTCCAACATGACGGTTGTCCCGCTCATTGGAGAATAACCGTCAGGGAGTACTTGAATGATGCATTCCCGGACTCATGGATTGGGAGGGATGGCCCTATTCCTTGGCCTCCACGTTCTCCAGACTTAACTCCGTTGGATTTTTACGTCTGGGGACGGGCCAAAGAACTCGTCTACGCCACGGAAGTTGAGACAAGAGATGATTTAGTCCAACGCATTGAGGCGGCTTTCATGACGATCAAAGCAGAAATGCGTTTACGCACCACTACAGTTGAGATAAGACGAAGATGTCGCGCGTGCATACGCAATAGTGGTAGACAGTTTGAACAAGACTTGTAAGATTAGTATGTAATTAAATTACTTATTAATAAATGATTATTTTTGTAATAATGTATTTTTTTTTCAATTTCGAGGAAAGTTCCCTATGTAAGAACGAGATAAGAGACTACGTAAGACGTGAGATAACAGTATCTATCTACTAATAGCATGTAATTTATGCGAAAACTAGTGTTTTAAACGTAATATCCAATATCAGCCTGATGTGTCTCGACTACACATTTAGCTAATTATTAAAGATTTTAAAAGAGTTTTTTAACACATTGCATACCGTTGGAAAGGGGATAGACTAGAGAACTTTTTAAAATAATTCGAAGATCCCGATCGCTTTTAGTTTTTTTTTTATAGCTATTTAAAGTTGAGTTTTAAGTTCATTTTTTATTTTTCCAAAAACTTTGTGATTTATTAAAAAAAAACTAGATGTAACTGGCAAGTAATTTTAAATTTGATAGAGCCATACAACAGTACATATGTAAATAAAAATGAAATTTGACGACTACACTTAAAACTTTTTTTTAATTTAAGCTTTAATGCTGAGTTTTGGATTTTTTCAAAATAAAAATTAGAAAGTTGTAATAAAAAAACCGGTGTGGCCAAAAATGAGTACTTGAGCCTGAAGCGATAGCAAATGACCTCTTCTTTCGGCCAATTCAATTTGGCAAACGATGCACCAAACACCCTGTATAACTAAGCGGCGCACGCGCTTCGCTTCAGTAGCCCGCTAGGCGTTTCCGAGGCAGGACCTGTGTCGTTTTTGCTGGCTCGCTGCGTCCCTCCGCTAATCGATCGAAATATTTGTCATATTATTGTTATTTTCCGTGTTTGTTTATTAGTTTTAAAAATCAGTCTGTAAATATTGTTGTAGTGTATAATTAAACTGTAGATCTTAGTTTAAGTTGTATTATAATTATAGTGGTAATTAAGTTTAAATTATGGGAACATTATTTTGCAGAGCGGGGTCAGCGAGTTCATTTGAACTGCGCGTTCGCGCGACTTGCCACGCGGGGTGGGGAGGTAACGCTAAATGCCTACTGCGCTCGAATATCCTGGCCTTAACAAAAAAAGCAAACTCACTTGTTGGAAGTATTTGTTAGTAGCAATCTTGTCAACCATACGTAAGAACTTTTTCTTAGAAGAAGTAGTTTCGGTAGGCAGTGGGGTATAAGATCTGGAATGAACAGTTAATTTCATTATGTGTCCAACTAGGAACGATAACCGGCTGAAAATATGGCACTCGTACATCGTAATCTATACAAAATAGCTAAAAAGCAAGCTATTCGTGCCCGGCGTCGCCCGGGTGAATTAATTTTTTCTATCTCCTGACGACACTGCTGTGTGCCTGAAGCATTAGGAAGTGTGTTTGTCTATTTTCATAAAAAAATACCATCCAAAGTAGATAATTCATTTTGGGCTAAATATATGAAAGAAGTTATATTCCGTTAGAGCATGTTATTCTCTTAATTTTTCACTTTGGGACCAAATCTGTAGGGCCATCCCCTGCGCTAATAAACGAGTTGGAAAAATAATGTTTTCTGAATGTAATAATTAAAAGACTAATAATAATAAAAAAAGAAAAACTGAAATAAATAGAGAAAAACGTATTCTTTCGGCTCAGCAGCTGACTCCAAACACGAAACAAGCCAGCGCTGACTTGTTACTGTCTTCATGTAAATTGATTTGGAAGTCAGTAGTACGACTACTGACTGCATGTAAACAGTGAAAGTGAGTTCTCGACGCCAGCACTGACTTCATTTGGAGTAATTTTTCTCAATAAATGTACCGAAGTAAAAATTTTCGCTCCGGTACATTTATTGAGAAACTGCACCCATCTAAAATTATATTTATAGTTCAGAATCGTACCATGCACATCTATCAACAATTCGGCCAAAAAACATTTTAAGAATGCAAAGCATTTTATTTAATAAACATACTTTTGTGTAAAAAAGTAATGATTTGACTACCCATTTGTAACAGCGTCCTTCAGGGTATTTATACACGCGTTATAATAAAGAACTCTCGATGTTCTGTCAAGTCGTAAAGGCCGTGCGAAGCAGGGGCGGGTCGCTAGCACTGTATAGTTGTGAAACTTACCCACTATCAGAGGAAATAGTCTCGTTGCTATCTACAGGCTGCACGGGTGGGCTTTCGTCATCGTCGCTAGACTCAGCAGAATCTTCCATATCCGAGTCGTATATAGCTGGGTTTCTCAACTAAAATATGGAATTTTAGTTTATTAAAAATTAGACAGATACAACATTTGCTATCGTATAACCCAGTAACTGGGTTGTGGAGGTCAGATAGGCAGTCGCTCCATGTAAAATACTGGTATTCAGCTGCATCCGGTTAGAATAGAAGCCGACCCTAACATAGATAGTGTCGGACGGGAATGGCCAGGTGTTCCCGGTCATTCCCGTAGCCCCCCATCCGGGGGGGCACGCGGGGCCCGCCAGCTAGGCGGGCATGCGCCGGGAGGGTTGTGGACGTAAAGGCTGTGCCGGTTTCCCATGGCCCTCCCATCACGGCGATGTGGGAACACTGCTGAGTTTTAGTGGGTATACTGTCATTCCGACAGGAGTCCCACATACCCCGTCTCGTCCCCCACGAGCGGGGATGCATAAAGCATTTCTCAGCGTCAAAAAAAAAAAAAAAAAAAAAAGGCAGTCGCTCCATGTAAAATACTGGTATTCAGCTGTATCCGGTTAGACTGGAAGCCAACACCAATTTAGTTGGGAAAAAGGCCAGACAGATGAGATAGATAAAACATTACGGTTAAACAGTACGGAACCTTAAAAACAAGATTTCGGCGTTAGTTCCGATTAATTTTAACCCAGTGGTGACCCCGACGTGATCTGCAATCGCGTCATCCTGCGGCAAACATCGGCGAGACACATACAGGTCAAACTTGGCCACGCGCCAAATGATTCTTGTACAGCTATATCGTGGTAGAATGTTATTGAAAGTAAGTGTTACCCGACGCGCATGATCCTCATTCTCGGCAGCACATGACGAGCGTTGTATACCGCTGGTCAGTCCTTGAACGGTGGTCGCCAGCAAATGTTCCTCTAGAGTCAAGTCTGAAAAATATTAGTTGCATATTAATTATACTTTCGTCAAACAAAATTATGAGGTGAATAAAACCGCTAGAAAACCTGCTTTCAAATAAAAAAAACCGCATCCAAATCGGTTCACCCGTTAAAGACCTACGGTACCACAGACAGACACACCCACACACACACACACACACACATAGCGGTCAGACTTATAACACCCCTCTCTTTACGTCGGGCGTTAATAACAGTTCTCTTTTTGCGTTGGGGTTAAAAATAACTTGGCTGACATGTACACATACACTTGCGTGGCCAAAGGCGGCGCTAGAGTATTTCAAATTTGAAAAGTTCCTCGGTCGTGCCTTGTGTATTGTAACGAATCTATAAACCTAAAGAAATAAAAGGAGAATATACTCGTAAACAAAATATAATTTGGAAAAGGAAATAAAAAATACAGAACTAGATTTAAAAAAATACACTTCCTACCTAGTATGACTGAAATCCTTGGCTTGATTAGCTTTTCAGAAACCGGACGTAAGTTTCTTCAGCCAAATCACAATAAAAAATCACAGTATAAATTGTAGTATGGCGTTAATGACGTCGACAGACGGTTCATTCACGAGGACTATGTCGAATTTGTTGAGATAGTTTCTCAGGTTGCCTTCAGCATTGCTTCCTAGGAAACCCACTTTGACGACAATGTCACAGTGTTCCAGGCCCTCGGCCACGCCCGCGGAGCAAGAGGCAGGCTTAAAAAATCACTCATCGCTCCAAATCAGCCGGCCAAAAATAAAAATCTCCTTTAGTCCAGTCCTTCCTTTTTCCAAAATCTGTCATCGAAACGGCCATAAATATCCGTCTTCATTCAAGAACCCCTTCGATGAATTCTGAGAGTGTGTCACTTATTTTTATAAATCTAATGTAGGATACAGTTATTCAGTAAACAATCATAATTATTTATAAAATACAATATTTGAGCTAACATATTGATAAAAATAATTTAAATTATATAAATCAAAAGTAACCTTCATAGACTAAGCTAGTAATAAACTCTATGAGAGAAAATTTAGAAGAAAATTAATGAAAGCTTGACAGCTTGACCTAAGTGTCATAACATTGAAAATTAAAGAAAACAAATAGTTTCAGACCGATTCGCAAAATATTAAAGCAAAATCAATAAAGAAGTAAGATATATACATATAATAATGAAAGTCAAGTATATGATATAAAATGTGTGTATGATGTAAATGTGATGTATATGATGTAAAATGTCTGTAGTACGTAGATACTATAGTATTCATACACACGTCCTCGGATGGAACTTAAAACGAACACACCCCCACACACACACACACATAGCGGTCAAACTTATAACACTCTCTTTGCGTCGGGCGTTAATAATACCCCTTTTTTTGCGTCGAGGGTTAAAAATAACTTGGCTGACACGTATACATACCTTGCGTGGCCAAAGGCGGCGCTAGAGTATTTCAAATTGATGTTGATAATATTAAAATAATGAATATTATTTTTAAATTCTATTACAAATTTAGAATCATAAAAACTAATATTTTATTTTTCGTAATATTGTGCAAAAAATCGTAAGCTATGAAGGTGCTTAGTTTTATTTTTGGATACCCTTAACTTTTATTTTAAACCCGATTTTAACTCAAATCCGGAAAGATAAAAAAGGGCTGCTGATACAGCGGCCTCCTCTGGAAAAGCCGCCACGTTGCTCCAATGAGCGCGCGCGGTGCTATAGTTGGCCGTCAGATGGTATCAACCCATTATCCGAGGGGTTGGTACTCAGATGTTATACATCATATACGACTACTGTAATACTCGCTCGTTTTTAGGGTTCCGTAGTCAACAAGTAACCCTTACAGTTTCGCTATGTCCGTCCGTCCGCACCTTAACTCACGAGACTTAGTCCTAAAAAGCTACAATTTGGCATGGATATACATATTCATCACGCCGACAAAGTGGTAAAACAAAATAATGAAAAAAACATTTTTTAGGGTACCTTCTGTACACGTAAAGTTGGGGTTTCTTTTTCTCGTCTACCCCATAGTGTGGGGTGTTGTTGGAAGGGTCTTTCAGAAATATTGCGGGTTTGTGAAAACGATTTTTCAATTTAGAAATCCGTTTCTCAAATATTAAGCTTTAAAGTGCTAATTTTAGAGTCAAGTGTCCCCGTCCCCCCCGTCAGATAAACGGTTAGTTTTGGATGGGTGAACCAATTCACGGTAGTAGTATAATAACGAAAATAAAAGGAAAACCATCACAGCTAAGTAGGCTTTTCAAGTTTACGAGTACTATTCAAATATTCATGAAACAACAAAAAGCCCTCTTCTTAGTCCGCATTATTGTGCAACTACGGAACCTTATTACTGCGCGTGACCCGACACGCACTTGGCCGCTTTTTTATTTTTTTAAAAAGCACGTGTTTCTGTTACAATAAAATATTTTTCTTTCTTTCATTGTGTCTGTGAAGTTTCGCCAGTTAAGTTTATTAGATTCTATGTAAAAATAATACTAACTCTTCTCCTTAAGCTTCATGAGGTTGATTTGCGTCAGTACGGCGATGTAGGCGCCTCCGTCGTACCGTATGTCTGCGTCGAGCCACACGCCGCGCGAGTCCCACGTGGGCACTTGCACTCGCTCCACCATCGGACACGCGCCCGCCAGGGACAGCTCCGTCACCAGTAGAGGAGACATGAAGGATGGTAGCTGGGGAGGAAAAATACTTTAAACATACCATCACGCCTGAATTTATCGTATTCCCCGAAGATGAGGGCAAAGATGTGTACATACAAACATAAACTCACGCCTTCTTCCCATGGGGGAAGGCATAAACTACAGAACGCTACCTGCTACGATCTTTACATACTCCTTTTGCCTCAGTTACATTCAGAAAAAGCATGAAAGTAGAATAAATGCTGTGGAAATGCGTTCCATGCGAAGCATGTGTGGTGTGAATGATAAGCTGGGGAATGATGTGACAAGGCAACGGTGCGGTTTGAAAGAGGATGTAGTGACAAAAATTGGAAAGAGTATGCTTAGGTGGTTTGGCAATTTTGAGAAGATGAATGAAAGGCGAATAAGAAATGGTATTTACAAGGCAGATGTGAGTGGAAACGCCTGGAGGGGACGCTCTAGGAAGACACATAGTACCTTATTTTGAAGTTCTTCAGAAAGGCCAGGTGCGTAGTACTTGCAACGGGCATGCGTGTAAGACCAGATGTATGCATAATAATCAACAATAAATTAATAAAAAGAATCCCAATGCAATCATAATAAGAGTTACTTTACCTTAAGCGTGTTGAGTTTCTTGTTCTTCAGACGGATGATTATGATAAGTTCCTGATCAGGTCGAACATGATTCGCGCTAGCATTGTTAATGTAAAATAATCCCAGTGCAATTACTATAAAGAGTTACTGTACCGTGAGCATGTTGAGTTTCCTCTGGATCCTGTCCTGTAGACGGTTGATCATGACAGGGTTCCTGATCAGGTCGAACATGATTTGCGCATACATTTTTGAAAGAAAGACTTCAAAAATGCCACTTGTCAGTCAAACGTCAATGTCAATCAAATCGTCAGTGTCAATCGAAACGGCCAGAAATATCAGTTTTCATTCAAGAACCTCTTCGATGAATTCTGAGTGTCAATTATTTTTATAAAGCTAATTTAGGATACAGTTATTCAGTGAACAATCATAATTATATATAAAATACAATATTTGAGCCAACATATTGATAAAAATAATTTAAATCATATAAGTCAAAAGTAACCTTCATAGACTAAGCTAGTAAGAAATTCTATGAGAGAAAATTTAGAAGAAAAAGTAATGATAGCTTGACAGCCTGACATAAGTGTCATAAGAATGAAAATTAAAGAAAACAAATCGTTTTAGACCGATTCGCAAAATATTATTGCACAATCATTATAGGAGTACGATATATACATATATTAATGTAAAGTGTAAGTATATGATGTAAAATGTCTGTAGTACGTAGATACTATAATGTTAATGTAAAATAATCCAAGTGCAGTCACAATAAGAGTCACTTTACCTTGAGCATGTTGAGTTTCCTCTGTATCCTGGTCTGTAGACGGGCGATCATGACAGGGTTCCTCATCAGGTCGAACGTGATTCGCGCCAACATTGTATTCACCCACGTTAATGTAAAATAATCCCAGTGCAGTCACAATAAGAGTCACTTTACCTTGAGCGTGTTGAGTTTCCTTTGTATCCTGGTCTTAGACGGGCGATCATGTCAGGGTTCCTCAATCAGGTCGAACATGATTCGCGCCAACATTGTATTCACCCACGTTAATGTAAAGTAATCCCAGTGCAGTCACAATAAGAGCCACTTTACCTTGAGCGTGTTGAGTTTCCTCTGTATCCTGGTCTGTAGACGAGCGATCATGACTGGGTTCCTCATCAGGTCGAACATGATTCGCGCCAATATTGTATTCACCCACGTTAATGTAAAATAATCCCAGTGCAGTCACAATAAGAGTCACTTTACCTTGAGTGTGTTGAGTTTCCTCTGTATCCTATCCTGTAGACGGGCGATCATGACAGGGTTCCTCAATCAGGTCGAACATGATTCGCGCCAACATTGTATTCACCCACGTTAATGTAAAGTTATCCCAGTGCAGTCACAATAAGAGTCACTTTACCTTGAGCATGTTGAGTTTCCTCTGTATCCTGGTCTGTAGACGAGCGATCATGACAGGGTTCCTCATCAGGTCGAACATGATTCGCGCCAATATTGTATTCACCCACGTTAATGTAAAATAATCCCAGTGCAGTCACAATAAGAGTCAATTTACCTTGAGTGTGTTGAGTTTCCTCTGTATCCTATCCTGTAGACGGGCGATCATGACAGGGTTCCTCAATCAGGTCGAACATGATTCGCGCCAACATTGTATTCACCCACGTTAATGTAAAGTTATCCCAGTGCAGTCACAATAAGAGTCACTTTACCTTGAGCATGTTGAGTTTCCTCTGTATCCTGGTCTTAGACGGGCGATCATGTCAGGGTTCCTCAATCAGGTCGAACATGATTCGCGCCAACATTGTATTCACCCACGTTAATGTAAAGTTATCCCAGTGCAGTCACAATAAGAGTCACTTTACCTTGAGCATGTTGAGTTTCCTCTGTATCCTGGTCTTAGACGGGCGATCATGTCAGGGTTCCTCAATCAGGTCGAACATGATTCGCGCCAACATTGTATTCACCCACGTTAATGTAAAGTTATCCCAGTGCAGTCACAATAAGAGTCACTTTACCTTGAGCATGTTGAGTTTCCTCTGTATCCTGGTCTTAGACGGGCGATCATGTCAGGGTTCCTCAATCAGGTCGAACATGATTCGCGCCAACATTGTATTCACCCACGTTAATGTAAAGTTATCCCAGTGCAGTCACAATAAGAGCCACTTTACCTTGAGCATGTTGAGTTTCCTCTGTATCCTGGTCTTAGACGGGCGATCATGTCAGGGTTCCTCAATCAGGTCGAACATGATTCGCGCCAACATTGTATTCACCCACGTTAATGTAAAGTTATCCCAGTGCAGTCACAATAAGAGTCACTTTACCTTGAGCATGTTGAGTTTCCTCTGTATCCTGGTCTGTAGACGAGCGATCTGACAGGGTTCCTCATCAGGTCGAACGTGATTCGCGCCAACATTGTATTCACCCACGTTAATGTAAAATAATCCCAGTGCAGTCACAATAAGAGTCACTGTACCTTGAGTGTGTTGAGTTTCCTCTGTATCCTGTCCTGTAGACGGGCGATCATGACAGGGTTCCTCATCAGGTCGAACATGATTCGCGCTAACATTGTGTTCACCCACGTCACTTCAGACGGAAGCAATCGGCAAGAACAATCCGACGGTGAATTTTTATTCTGCAGTGAAGGTAAAATTAAAATAAATTATTATTTATCATAAATATCTATTTGGAAAGAACGATAGGTAAACTTGTAGGAGTATATTGGAATCAGTTTTGGTAATAGTAACGAACTAATACTTAATTACAACTTTATGTCAGACTACAGAGTAGAGATAAGAGAGAGAGATGTTTTAAATTCGTTAAGCGCTAAATACATTCAATGATTTGTGGTCCCAATGTATCAGGATACATTGGGACCACAAATCATTGAATGTATTTAGCGCTTGTATGTATGTATTTAGGTCCACTATCAGGATAGTGGACCTAAATACATACATACATAAACTCACGCCTTCTTCCCATAGGGGTAGGCAGAAACTACAAAACGCCACCTGCTACGATCCTTACATTGCATACTCCTTTTGCTTTGTTTACGTTCATACATCTCGGCCTAAATACTAATAATAATTACAAGTCTAACTTTGCTCATAGATTAACGTACTATCTGCAGCATGTACTTCTGTAACTAATAGAACTGTACTTTCAACGTTCATAGACGTATAACCGCACATCTATTGTAACAATTTTAACAGCACCTTTATTTCAAAGCAGTAAGGGCTGTTTTCTTAGTTCAAGTGTTACTGCTGACGTGCGGTTAACCGTACTACAACAACAAAACAACAATATCGACAATAGTGCCGATTCTATTATGTAAAAACTAAATTAAAATGAGAAAAATAACATCAGTTACTGATACGAGTAGATAGCTCGAGAAAAGATCTGACGAGTCATGATATGTCGCCGCAAGATTGTAAGAAATGCTGGTTTATAATCTATCGTGTTCGGGGTTGGGGTGAGTTTAAATATAAACTAAGATTAAAGATTATAAAAAGACTATATTTCAGTACAAATGGGATAACGATTAAAATTAATGAGGTGAATGAGATGAGATTCAGTCGCGCCCGGTATGCTATCCGAAAGCGTACTGACTACTTTTACTAAGTAATACATAATAATTAAAGGCATGGAACGCGGTGTCGCAATTACGCTGACATGAAATTATTGTTCGGTGATTGACCCGAACATATCGGTATTATTTCCGTTAGATTATAAACCGTCGAAAAATAGTGAACTGGGTTTAGATTAGGTTAGGACTATGACCAACTGCGCGCGAGTCGAGCGAGCGAAGCGAGCGGTACCACGGCAGCGGCCGGCGAGCACTACTTCCAAGTTGCACTTAGCACAAGAAACATGGTAGGAGAGCAGTGGTGGAATAGAATAGAATAGAGATTTATTTTGCAATTATGGGTAATACATAATAGGTGTTATGATACTTTAAAGCACAGCCATATTTCACCATTCACGACTTAAAAGTTGTAGGTCGTAGGTGCTTTACTTTGTGTAAATTATGCTGCTGCCGTTAGGGCGAGAATACACATGGCTGTAACTTGCACAAAAGTATGCAAGGGGCTTGCATGCCGTGTGCAATAACAACTTCTGATTGGAGAATGTCACAATGGAATGCCAGATACTTGCATAGTTTTGTACAAGCTACAAGCAAGTGTATTCCCGCCCTTATTTATGTCCGTACCTTTCTTGTTTTATTATAGAGAAAAAGATGGAAATATCCTAAATAAAGTTTACCACATGCATAACAGAATCGGCACCAATGAGTAAACACAATTGATCTGCCTAGCCTTTCCCAACTATGTTGGGGTCGGCTTCTAGTAACTGGATGCAGCTGAATACCAGTGGTTTACATGGAATTAAAACAAACTAAATAAAATAAATAAAAACAAAACGAACTTCTTTATCTTTTCTCTTCTTTTTGTTCTTGTATCTGCCGTGCGGCGTCGGCTCTATTTGACACAACACCGCCTTTTCCGAAGTCGTGTTTAACGTCATATCGTGACTCTGTTTCACGTCGCATTACAATTAGCCTAATGCGAATGTCTATGGCCTTGTCCAGGGTGAGAAGCTTGCCCGGGTGCTAAGGCGAGCAGGAAATATCAAAAATATAAAGTCACCACTTTTGACCACGGCTTCGCTCGTGAACATTTGTGCCTCTAACTTCTTCGAAATCCTTCTGCCGTTGAGGCGTGAAAGGTAACAGATAAACAGACAGGCAGACATAGTTACATTCGCATTTATAATATTATAAGTATGGATACTGAAGTAACTATGGCGGGCGCCAAGAAGAGCTTGTCCAGATAACGCGATTTACGGGCGAGCTGGCTCGCGCGTAACTCGCGCATAAGAATTTGCAGTGCGACCAGATGGCGCGTTATATGCGCGCTTTTACGCACGAGTGTTCTGGGACGGTTTGGGTAGTCAGCAACTTAGATTCGGGCAAAAGGGTTGTGTTGTGGCTTGCGTACCGTCGATGGAAACGACACAAGCAAAGAGAAAAACGACAATGTAATATCTGTGGTATTTTATACATGACAAGTCCAAAAATCTGATTTTACACTGTGAACATTTCAAACATTACACGTACTTATAGCAGCAGGAGACTTACAAAGAATAGACTAAACGAAAGTAAAAAAAAAGTTGAGTATGGGTGATATAAAAATAGAAAATGATCAATTTTGGACATATCATATACAGTACGCAACAAAAGTCGAATAACACGTACAGTTTTTTAATCTTAATTACTAAGCGAAACATTTAATTCAAATCGGATTCGGATCGGAATCGAAGTACTTAAAATTTTAAGAACATTAACTCTTAACAGTTAAACGAAAAAAAAAAGCAGTTTATCGAATCATTTAGTGTTAATTTAGAATTAGATGATGTCAAAAAGTAGCAGTGTTAACCGACTTTTGTTGCTGAATGTGTCGTTTTGCATCCTCGTCAAATTTCAGAGTGTGATACAGAACATCAAACCAAACCAAATCAACTTTCTCCATGGGATCAACATCGAAATCGCGAAAAAATGTTCAACTGTCCCATAGAAACCTTCAATAACTACTTGTCGCAAATGTATGGGACGACTGATTATTTTTTCGCAAAACGATGTTGGTGCCATGGCAAAAGTTGTTCGGTTTGATTGTCTGTACCACATCCTTAAATTTGAAGAGGATGTAAAACGACACGATGTATATCAAAGACCACAGATATAGAGTACACCCAATTCGACATAATAGAACGACTCATAGTAATAATATATTTATAACATTATATCCGAAGCTTAGGGAACGCAATAAAACTTCCGGATGTCAATAAAATCTTTTGATGATTTGCTTGAAATTATAAATCTCATTTTCTATATTCTAAATACGTTCGCTCGCGGCAACTATCGTGCGTGTATGACGGAACAATGGTGTCCCTAGTATCTCGACTCATGCGTACTTAGTACGCGCGCAAATCGCACGAGTCGAGAGTCCTGCGACTTGAATGCGATTCACGCGCAAGTAGCAAAACGGGCTACTGCATGAGGACGGAATGTATGAACCCCTAGTACAATCGCGCGACGCGACTCGCGCGTAAAACGCATAATCTAAACAAGCTCTTACCAAATGGAAACACCTCTAGCCTCTACTGCCTGCTACAACAACTAGTGATGTCGCGCCACATAACCGCGCCCGCTAATGCCCTAACCACCGCGCCTTCACCCTGGACGAGGCCTAATTGCCTAACTAAACGTGACTACCGTCCTTTCACAGTTATTTTACCGATTTTTTAGTGATCTTTATGCTTATTACAATAAGGATTATGTTGGTAAAATAACTGCGAAACCACTGTACTCGTGTGATCGTTATAAGTAAAGCAAATTGGTAGGATCTTTGTTCTTGGCTGACACTCTACCGATGCGCAGCGAAGGATCCCTTTATCTATACTAATAATAAAACTGAAGAGTTTGTTTGTTTGTGTGGTTAAACACGCTAACCTCTGGAACTACCAGTCGTATTTGAAAAGTTCTTCTGCCCGCGAATTCGTCCGCGTGAAAATTCTTGTCCCCCGACTCACCCCGCCCGTCGCATCGCATCGCCTGCCCGTGTATATTACTTCGTTTTCACTTAGCATTCTTTCTGACTTTTTTTTTTCTTTTTGGTCGACTCCTAAGGGTCCTAGTGTCATGTTAAATAGCCAAGGTAAAGCCTTCCTCAAGAATTAGGCTATCAAATGCAAACAGAATTTTTTCAAATCCAACTGGTAGTTCCAGTGATTAGCGCGTTCAAACAAACAAAAAAACAAACGCTTTAACTTTGTTATTAGTATAGATATAGATTAATTTTTCTCCTCTTCACTTCGGTGAAGTGCCAGCTTTACACTTTGACAGAGGACTTATTGAATTGATGGAAATCTGAAAGTAGTCTTTACTAGCATTTTCTATGCTGAATATTTCCACTGAAGCGGCTGACATTTTTTTTTTTAAGTACAATTCGAGGCCTCGATGATTACACGACAAATAATGCTTCCTAACTTAGCCGTGTCAAAGTAAATTAAACCTTACGCCACAAAAATAAAGTACAATAATCACCTGAAGGATTTTCAGGAGGTATGGCCAGAAAGTCTTTTCGTAGTCCATTTCTTGCGGTATGGGTTGCGATATCGATGAAATAGTGACACCGCCTTCAGATGAATCTAATGCTCTGCTCTGAAAGAAAAAAACAGTTTGTTCATTTAATATATTTCTAATAAGTAGACTATTATTTACAAGACGTGTGCCTGATGACACATCCCATCGTAAAAAACTGTACTATTTGAAAAAAAAAAACAAGCTTTTATTAGTCTGGATTTCATCTAGGACCACAGTCCGTTAAGACGAATCAAACGAGCCCAAACTCGATAGGGTTGCGTCGTTTTATTACTGAGTTCCCATGGCCACCTTCCGGCTCCATCATCAGATCAGCTCCATGTCATAATAATATTGCATTGTCATCTGATTTACATTATGCATACATTTTCAGTTCAATCAAATTTAACTTGCAAGATCCGATTACAGACAGATACCGAGGCAGGTGAAACTACATTTAAAAGCTTGTGAAAATGACGAACTTCCAAACTTTCATCCTCTATTTAAGGACGCTGTTACAAATGGGTAGTCAAATCATTACTTTTTTACACGAAAGTATTATTATTAAATAAAATGCTTTACATTCTTAAAATGTTTTTGGCCGAATTGTTGATAGATGTGCATGGTACTATTTGAATCGTAATTATTAATAGAATTTTAGATAGGTACAGTTTCTCAGTAACTGTACCGAAGTGATTTTTTTTAATTCGGTACATTTATTGGATAAAAAAACGTAAATAACGTACGTTTAAAATTATATTTATAGTTCAGAATCGTACCATGCACATCTATCAACAGTTCGGCAAAAAACATTTTAAGAATGCAAAGTATTTTATTTAATAAACATACTTTTGTGTAAAATAAGTAATGATTTGACTACCCATTTGTATCAGCGTCCTAAACCCCATAAGCAGGTAAATTTTTAAAAATCGTTTCTTAGTGCTCACTTTCGCTATAAATACTCGTATAAGGAACTCTTGTGCTAAATTTCATGCTTCTAATCTAAATCCAGCGGCCTATGCTATGCGTTGTCTGTCAATTAACGAATTTAAGATTTTATATTATTTATTCATCGAATGTGTATATAACAAATAAATAATATCAATCCGATTGATTGATATTATTTATTTGTCATTACACATTCGCCTTCCCATTCGGAAAATATAGGCATTATGTTAGGTTATGTATTTTATAGATGTTGAAACGATTTAATCAGGCTTTAGTGAAACTGCGAAAGTCTACATCTAAAATGTATAAAATAAAAATAAATAATTAAAAAAAATATAAAAAATACGACTGCCCTGTTTAGGTCCGCTCATGTAGTTAGGTACCGCGTGTTTGCATACTTCGCGGTGTGAAAAGACGTGGTAGCTACATGAGCGGAGCTAAACGAACTTAGCTTCATTCCCAGTGTGGCTTTAGTGTGCGCTTTAGGCTCGGGAGCAGTGTTTTTATTAGCGACCGACCGAAAATGGATAGAAAATTTTATTTGTTTGTCGATAGCTTTTTGCTTGGTAAAAGGATAAAGGATAGTAAAAGTAACAGAAATACTGTGTCAATCTTTTAACCATGGATTTTTTCTGAATAGAACAATAGGCTGGTATTATTAAAAGAATGATACACTGTATTTCTGTTACTTTTAATATATTTTTTACCAAAAAGAAACTTTTCTACAACTTTTTTAATTTCGATTTCGATTGAAAACAAATCAGGCCGAATTCCTTAATGGTCGGTCTCTAGTTTTTATACTTACACTAGCCTTATTGAAAGCGACAGTTTCTTTCTCGGTGAGCTTATAAACAGCCATTTCAATGTTATCTTTGTTCTCCGGGGTGGATTCGCTGCCCGTCTTGTCTTCCGCCGCAGAGTTCTCCGCCGAAGCTGCATTGGCTTCGGTTACCGCTATTACCAGGCGACGGTACCTACGTATAAAAAACATACTAGTTTAAGATATTCTTTATTAAAGGGAACTGTTTCGCGGGTAGTTCGAAAGTCGCGGGTAGTTCGAAAGAGATATCGTGGCCCTGGCACGGGCAACTGAAGGAACACGGGTGGGTTTTAGTCAGTAAAAGTCTGACACACCCTCCCGCTCTGCCCGGAGCGGGAGAAGTCATTTGATGATTTCCCATCCACAAAAAAAAAAAAAAAGGGAACTGTTGTGTCGAAACAAAGCGCGTATTAATTGATAGCAGTTTTCTACTACATAAACTAAATAGAGTTTAGGTTTTTTGGTGCGCTTGGGTGGTAAGCTACATTTCCATCTATAGAGTTATACCACAGTCTATACATCATACAGTCGTCCGACGAGAGCCCGAGCTGCATACGAAGTTCAGCGAACGACGTATGCAGCTCGGGCTCTCGTCGGACGACTGTATGATGTATAGACTGTGGTTATACTATAGAATATTTTCATGACAAAGGTCATAACGTAAAGAATGTTGGACTGACTCATACACCAAACTATAACAGAAAAAACAAAACAATTGAAAAATACTTTGTTATGCCTAGCATCCATCCGTCATAATATTAGAGTTTCCTGTGACGTCATAAAGCCATATTCTAAATCAACAAATCCAAAGTCTGCTAACTCAACTTTTGGCTTCGTTGTCGGGTACAAAGTTACTGTAGAACAGGGTAAAGTGGTGCAATAAATAATTAAATGATGAATCAACTCTTTGTGTAAACACGTAAACAAATTAATTATATCAAATCATAACAATTGTAAACAGCATTGTTAATACAATATAATAAAATGCATTTCTTGTGCAAATACAGTTCACCGATTAAGTGATAAGTGGTACTTATCGCTAGCCTAATCGGTACTTGATACTGATAATTTTTCAGAAACAATAAGGAAAACTTTAAATGATTTAGAAAGCCTATCAAAAGAGGAAAAGCCCAGGCCTATAGGGGGAAATACGCAAGATTTGGCTTAAGGACGCAGTTACAAATTGGTAGTCAAATCATTAATTTTTTACACAAAAATACGTTTATTAAATAAAATGCTTTGCATTCTTAAAATGTTTTTTGACCGAATTGTTGATAGATGTGCAATGTGCATGACATTGCACATCTATCAACAATTCGATTTAGAACTATAAAAAGAATTTTAGATAGGTACATTTTTTCAATAAATGTACCAAAGTAAATATTTTCACTTCGGTACATTTATTGAGAAACTGTACCTATCTAAAATTATATTTATAGTTCAGAATCGTACCATGCACATCAACAATTTGGGCAAAAAAAATTTTAAGAATGCAAAGCATTTTATTTAATAAACATACTTTTGAGTAAAAAGTAATGGTTTGACTATCCACTTGTAACAGCGTCCTTAAGCATACTAACAATAGCTCCTAAGAGTGAGAGTTTATTGAGGAGGAGCGGAGAAAAATAAACCAACTGAGTCGCTTTATTTTAATGCTTCTTCTCCGTTCAACATTCATAAGAGGTACTTTATTTATTAACCCCCTACGAAAACAGAGGGGTGTTACAAGTTTAATGTGCGTATCTGTCTGTGGCATCGTAGCTCCAAAACGACTGAACCGATTTAGATATTTTTTGTTTTGTTTGAAAGGTGAAATGATCGAGAGTGTTTTTAGCTACGATTCAAGAGTTCATTCTATTCAGATGTTTGATGATTGTCAGCTCTTTTATAGTTGATGAATGCATGTGAGCATCTTCCACAGGTCAACAACTTACAGCAGAGGTATAGGGCTCATTGAAATGAGCTCAATGAATAAATTATATGTTGGTCCCGGCTGCCATTATTGGATCTTTGACAGTCGTTACGGGTCGTCAGAAGCCCGAAAGTCTGACAACCAGTCTTACCAAGGGGTATCGTATTACTTAGTAATTGGGTTGTGGAGGTCAGATAGACAGTCGCTCCATATAAAATACTGGTATTCAGCTGCATCCGGTTAGACTGGAAGCCGACCCCAAAATAGTTGAGAAAAGGCTAGGTAGATTCATTGATTTTTATTTTATTTGAAGAATTAATTTTACACTTTTTGCTGTGCCGTAGGTACATGGTCCGTAATTGTACCTTAACTTTAAGCCATTGTAACGCCTTTTTAAACATTATGGAATGCAAATAAAGATATAAATATAAATATATTATCATTGCGCTCAGTAAGACTGTGTTTTACAGTGCTAGCTTTTCAGGGCATGCCATACGTATCACATTCACTAGTTCATAATTAAAATTAATATGTCTTACCATTCTTGCTTGTCTCTGCCAGTTCGGGTGAACAAGTACAGATGCGAGTGCTTGTCTTTGGATAACTTCACGTGCACGCTCCACTCGCCTTCGCTCGTACCGTCCGCAGCTATCTCCCTTTCCTAAAACACATGACAGTTCAGTATTTTGTGGTGAATGATTTGAAATGAAATTGAAACAAAAATTGACTCAAAGATTTCTTTTCAGACAATGAATACCGTTTGTTACTTTGCAATGCCTCTGCAAGTATGAATATTTAAATCAGACCGATAATGATCGGGCATCGTATCCGGGCAGTGGAGAATCACATTTGGTCTAATATAGGTGTTTAAGTTAAAGGGTGTTTTTTTTAGTGACGCGAAGGTCTACTTTACTGAAAGCAGATTATATTTTAATTCGCTTAAGGGCTAATTTTTCAATAGTCAGCAATGCTGACTCAGCATGCGTAGCATGACGACGTTTTGTCGACGGAAGATTAGACAAAATGACACATTGCTATGCTTAGACGCGTAGAAAGTGTAGAAATATTTCTACAATCTGTTATTTTGTCTATTCCTCCGTCGACAAAACCCGTTTGTATGGTGGTCATGTACGCGTGCAGATAACTCTTATCTGAAAAATAAATATGACAGTTTGGCAAATTTTCTATACAAAAGCTGCCAAATTGAAATATTTATTCTTCAGAGAAGAGTTATATGACTGTTGAAAAATTAGCCCCTAAAGAAACATTTGACAAACGACTAATTTCACGAAATGGACCTTTTAACTGGTTACTGGCCACTTCGTTCGTGCGATTTGACGCAATTACATTATTTTCTCTGGGGATATGTAAAGTCGCATCATCGCATGCCTACCTCGATAAACCAGAAACAATTGATTCACTGCGAAGTGTGTGAAAATTTGACTTCTAGATTACGCCATATACGCGCCAGCTCCAGCGGCCTCATGCCAGTAATGCCAGAAATTAATCATGTTCAAACATTAATGCCATAAATTAATGACATCCGTCAATTAAAGCCAATTTTTTGGACATTAAAAACATGTTTCTGTGTTATATTTCAATGTAAAGTTCTCCACCTCTAAAAAACACCGGTTAGATATTCTGTACGTAGGCAAATTAAAGTTGCTTTTCGCGTCTGTCTGTGTGACTACGTTTTTCTGCTAAACTACGCAACGGATTTTGATGGGGTTGTCACGATCATTTAGAGAATTTATCCTGGAAGATTAACTTAAATATAATAAAGTACCTATTGTCGACATTTTATCAAGTCGTAAAAACCGTGCGGGCGGGTCGCTAGTAGACAATACAAGGAAAAGAGAATAGTAAAGTTTGCATTTGGGCTTCGCCACACCGAAGTTGTTGTAAAACACACAATGAGGGTTTTCATGAAAGTTCACGTCACAACTTGGCGCCACTTTGACAAGAGGTCTTCCATTTCGACAATGAATATAAAATATAAGATGATGTTCATCATTCGCTTCGTACATTCGTTCATCACTCAGTCACGAATAAAGAAAATATAGGCGCTTTGACACTTTTGACAGGTGCTGGACCTTACGACTCAGTGCTGCTACCTAGTCAACCTCATTTCAGAAAACCCTCTCCGCCGTTCACATCTCTATCTCTACCTGAGAAAAAAATCCCACAGAATAAAAGGCTTGGGAACTCCCTACAAAAAATGACTTGGTCAGTAACGATGACAAAATTCTAAGCCTTCCCGGAACCCTACGATAAACATCTGTGTTTAAAAATACCAATAATACTATATGTAATCATCCGATAAGCTTTACCTATTGCTTAATATTATCGAGTTCATTATAGAATAAAGTATTACCGTTCTGATATGAGTCAAGGTTACGCGATGTTGGCGCGTCAAAGGAAAATATATGAGGAAGTTCTGAATAAAAGATACAATTAAATTGAAATGTATTTTTTGCAACGAGTTGCTGTAAAAACCAAAGGCATAGAAGTTTTTTTTACTAGTACAAAAATGTTAACGAAATCTTAGTATGTAGAATGTTCTTTGAATTTTTCCTGTGCGTTTGCTCACTATTTATGTACTTTAATAAACTAACCAAAGTCCAGGAGGTTTCATTTACGTTGATTTAGCTTTCCAACATAAACGTGTTTTTGAAAGCAGGTAGTTTTGGTCTATTAAATAATAAACCATTTTTTATATTCGCAAACTACAATTTCAGGCACTATAGTACAAAAATTAAAAACTTTTTTACAAAAAAAAAAAATACAACCGACTTCCAAAAACAACACTACAAGGTAAAAAATAACTTTTACTTCGGAAGTCGGTGTCTGGTTAAATGTATTTTCGTTTTTGACACAGAATTTATTTTTCTACTTGCTTTGTAGTGTTGTTTTTGGAAGTCGGTTGTATTTTATTGTAAAAAAGTTTTTATTTTTCACTTTTTAGTTACCTACCCCACACACATTTTAATACCACTACCTGCAAAAGAAATTAGAACATCATCCACATAAAAAGTGGGGAAAAAATACGTATTATTGAAGCAAACTCATAAACTACCCAAGAAATGTTAATTTAATGTTAAATGTTAATACATTTTAAATGGGTCAACGTTGAAGTACCCTCTCGAATGAAACATTTTTTTTCAAATCGGACTTCTCTGTAAAAAGTAGTTATGCATAGTCATACATAAAAAAAAAAACAAATAGACGTGTCGACTTGAGAACCTCCTCCTTTTTTTTCGTCGGTTAAAAAATATATTTATTTATTTATTTATTAAAACTTTATGCACAAGTAAAAAAATACTGTACAAAGGCGGACTTAATGCCTGAGGCATTTTCTACCAGTCAACCTTAGGGTGATGCAGAGAGAAAACATGGCAGGTGCAGCATAAGGGATAGATAACTCGAAAAAGAATAAATACTAATAAATAAATACATATATACATACATATAAACAGAATAAACTTTGTCAAGAGAAATAACGATAGGTAGAGGAGAAAAAGAATCCAGCAAGAATCAGCGCTGAAGTGATTCTGCCAACTTTAAACGAATATAACCTTACCGTTTCCTCCAAAAGGTCCTTAATCTTGGACAGTTCGTTCTCATCGAATTCGTCGTCGTTATCATCTTTAGTGCTGGTGACAGACGTGGAGGCCATCTCGATCTCGTGGTCATGGAAGGACTCGTCAAGTAACAGCGGTCTCTCAGAACGCATTGTGCTCTGGCTTTGAGCCTCCACTGGTTCTGTTGCTGTGGAGACGCTGTCTGTCTTCTTATCTGAAGGGAGATAGATTTTACTACAGGATTGTACGGTAGGCAAGGATAGTCTATTAACATTGTTACTTTTACCAAGAAAAAAATATTCGCTACACTGCTTTTTCGCATTTTATGTAGATTCAAGAAATGCGGAAAAGCAGTAAGTTTATGCGGAAAAGAATCTGTGTTATTGTAATTTTACGTTTTCCCAATTGTTTAACAACATTGTGGTATATTATTTACGATTTAAAAACTGAGGGCCTAGACAAAGTATTATTCGATTAGCGGTGATGCTACTATAAAAGCCAAAAAAAGCTAAAAATTGTATGGGGTTGACATAAGCTATCCAAATGTCACGTGATCATGTCAATGTCACTTTCAAGATGCAGCGATTGTAAAAATAGAAACGCTCCGAAGCGAATGCCATTTGTCTAGGCCCTAAGCAGTGTTCATCGACTTTCGTTGATGGCTGGACTAAGTCTACTTTTGATTTTATTATGTCATTTAGTATAAGTACTCGCGTTATAAAGTGAGTCGTCGGGCCATAAATGTCAGTAGCAAAACTAATGTGCAACGCTCCCTACGCACATCATCATGACACTCCAGAAACTACATAAGTACGAGCGAGACAGACTAATAACAATGCTTTATGGCCTGACGACTCTATTCTTAACGCGACGACTATAGTACACAAGTTCCTTCGTCCGCCTGGGAACTTCCCAGCGGTGCTGTTTTAGTTGGAAGGGTGCCGATGGAATTACAGCCATTGCCGTAAGAGACATTTCCGCTTCGTCTCTGGCTTGGCAAGACAATACATCTAGTTCTAGTATGACAAATGTTCATAGATGACGAAAACCACTCACCATCAGCTGGTTTGCAAGCATGAACGTAAAAAAATACAAATTACATTTATGTTTAATTCGTTCCGGTATCGGTACACTGAACGTTTATAGAACTGATTACAATAAAACTTCTATTATGCCTCATCGTGATTCTTTTTTTTTTTTTTTTGGGAAATTGCATCTCGCAGGTCAACCTAGGAGGTTGTCGGCAGCTTAACTGGAATTTCCTGTGGGTGCCTCAATAAATTAAGGTCTCCAGCCAATAAAACATCAAAACTAAGCTACCACTCTCGCTAAGGGCGTCCCTTGTGGTTACGCATAGGCTGGATCGGACTAAACATAGTATTTCTCGCCAAATGTTAATATTTATATTGTCCTTCCTAGGGTAATATCACTTGCCTAAATTCGTTCCAATCGTATTCACCTGTATATATACAGTGTGTCCGGTCACCGGTGTCCGACACGTTAAGGCGAAGCAATATGATCAATTTTATGAACAAATCCACCATAATAGGCCGTAGGGACAAAATGCCTTATTATGGTGGATTTGTCTCGTAAAAAGTCTGAATTTTGTCACACTTTTTAAGTTTAAAGTACTTTTTTATGATTTTAATGGGAGCTTTTGATAAACGTTTTAGTGTCAACATATTGCCTACTTTTGTAGCTGTCGAACAAAACCACTTTTATGCCTATAGGACCTCTACCTCGGTAGATATTACAAAATAAATTAATCCACCCGTAATCAATAAAAAAAATAAAAAAAAAATTATTAAAAAAACTAAAAAACCCGACTGCGGTAAAAAACTAATAAACCCGACTGCGGTAAAAAACTGAAAAGCTAAAAACAAGCCCATTTTAAATTAAATAAAAGTTGGAAGCAGGCGGGACCCATTCCATTTTTAGATCTTCTAACTCCAATGGGTCCCGCCTGCTTTCAACTTTTATTTAATTTAAAATGCGCTTGTTTTTAGCTTTTCAGTTTTTTACCGCAGTCGGGTTTATTCGTTTTTTTAATTACTTTTTTTTTATTTCCAGCTTTTTAGTTTACAAATGTGAAAGATTTCGCAGACGATTTAGTTCTTGCAAGGAGTTTTGATCGTGAGAGTTATTTAAAAGCTTTTTTGGATCAAGTGCACAAAAATAGCCAAGCCTTTATTTTACGTGTTTTTTTACGATTTGTCACTTTGAATTATTTTTAACCATATAAGTTGCATATATTTTTGTAATCACCTTTTAAAACCCTTAATTTTGATATCCCACTCGATAGTATTAAAAGCAAAAAAAAAATTCGAACTCCACAATATGGCACCCCAAATCCGCCATTTTACTTTGTTTTTGATTTTAATGTAACCAGTGACACTCGCGCTACCAAGACAAATCTAAAGACGTATAATTTATCCAAATCCGTTCATTCGTTTAGGAGTTACGAGGGAACAAAGAAACGGACATACACACATACATACAGGTCAATCACATAACCCTCCTTTTGGGCTTCGCCACAGTCGGGTAATAAAATAAAATGGCCGCCATTTCAAAACAGTACGGGCAAAAAGTCATTATTATGGTGGATTTGTCGATAAAATTGTTCATATTGCTGCGCCTTAACGGGTCGGACACCGTTGACTTGACACACTGTACATGTGCGTTTATGCCCATATATTTAAACGTGGAAGCAAAAGGCATAAATAAGGATCGTAGCAGGTGGTGTTATTTAATTTCTTCGTACTATGGGCTAAAGTTCCGCATGATCACATCAAAGGCGATAATCGCATGCAAGGCTCACGACTTGATCGCACAATGTTCGTTTGTCACTAGCTGCGCTCTCACAGGAATATTTTCTTAAGTGAGCATGCTTAAGTTTTGTCCATAGTACATCGTGGGAAAAAGGCGTGTGTTTAAGTATGTAGAGTTATGTTTGCAGTATTCACCCTATCAATGCTCGTATTCACGATGTAATAGACACCAACGTTTGTAATGTATGAATATGACTCACAGTTCAAATATTACTTCGACTGCACAAGTTACAGCAAACAGTTGTAATTATGCGCAAATATTAAAATACCCACTCACCTCTGTGCATTTTCCTAACGAGTCTATGCCTAAGACCTTCTTTTCCTGTTTCCCCGTCCGAATGTGAATTACTGTAACAAACAAGAATAGAATCAAGTTTTTCTAACTGAACAAACAGCTGTGCTGCTGAGGAGTCTGTTGCGCCACTTCTTCTTCCCAGCTAAAGCGAAGTGGAGAAGGGCGGGCGTTTTGGGGGACTGTCTTATGTAATTTTGACGTGCAAAAAGTGCTGATTTTAATAAATGACTTTTGATTTTGGTTTGATTTGAAACACTAATAAAATAATAAGGCGTTTTCATTTATGTGGCGCTAAATAATCAGAAAAAAAAAGAAAAAAAAATACTATTTACACTTTACTCTTTCGCGAGATAGAAAAAATAAATAGATTTTTATAAAAATAACAAACTGAAATTTAAATAATTATGTAAGTATTTAAAAGTCAGAATAAAGATTTGACATTTTTTTAAGAACGTTTTTATCTTTATGAGCCAACCTCTTTTCCCGTCTTCTCCACACAAACTTCCGCTTCTTCTCGGGACTGGTATTGGTCTCGGTCTCCATCTCATGTTGTTGTTCCTTCTTCTTTTCAAAAGGAGTCTCGGCCGCCTTCTTCTCTACCACAGGAGTTTCTTTCTCCAACACTTGAATCTTTTCATTGTCGTTTAGTATTATGCATATCGGATATTTCTTGCTCCATTGTCTACAAGAAAAAAAAAATAGCATATAGCTGATATAGTACTGTATTTTTGACTAGTTTCAGTGAAAATCCATAATAAGTTAAAATGTGTTTTATCTATCCAAAACCAACGTAACCCTTACTAATTAAACGTCTTAGTTACATACAAAAAATCAGTTTTTAAATTATTCCCACAAAAAACGTACCAACCCTATGTACCCACTTTTATGCCGCAAGCATCATAAAGGTACATATCAACTCGGAAAGGGATCGTCACCGTATCAACTCGAGCTGCGTGCGAGTTGATATGTGTGCTATGACTTTTAGGCTGCTTGCATAAAGATACAGGTTCACAGTACGAACAAGTCGGAACGGATTGGTACCGATCGGTGCGGGTGCAAAATGGTCTCATACTTTCTGTATGCACTCGAACATGAAGAACCAGGTTGAAACTCTCAGTACCGACTACACTTCTTCATACCAGGCACTCGAGGGTATCTGTATCTACCAGTCGGTACTGATACAAGTTTTCCGGTCCCGATTTGTCTGATCTGTACCTACCAATAAATCGGGACCGGAAACCCTGTATCTTTATGCAAGCACCTTAGTCCTATTCCACACAAACAGCGACGTCATTGAACGAGCTCAAAAACAGAACCTGGGAACTGAGAATTTCCTAATGCAAAAAACACAGTAACAATGCCTGATCCGGAGATAGTACCTAAGACCCAACGCTCTGTTGTCACGTTGCGACCATCAGACCGCATCTACTTTCAAACTAATTTTAAAAGTCATATTTTATGTTGATAATTGACTAACTCAAAATGCTCTTGAATTCTTTCGATATGAATTTCGATATGGGCATCAAAGCATGAAAATTAATACGCAGTAAATATAATATATGCGTGGAATGCATACTCAATGCAATATATATCTATTTATACATATAAATACTAAAGTCGTTTTTCGTGTCTGCCTGTGTGATCGCTATGTTCTTCTAAATTACTCGTACGGCACGGATTTTGACGCGCTTTTCACCATCATTTAGAGAATTTATTCCGGAAGATTTATGTGTATAATACATTAATATGCATGTATTTAATAAAAAAATCTCGATGTTTTGTCAAATCGTAAAAACCCTGCGAAGCAAGGGCGAACCGCTAGTTAGCCTAAACCATAATATGAACGCTCTGTTGTCAAGACCTTGGACGAAGTTGACCAAGGCTGGTAGTAAGTTTGAAACAGATACATTCCTATATCAATTTCTATTATCGAATTTCCATACTGGTTCAGTTACTTAGTAGGTAGCTATAATACTGAGCTAATCAGATGGCTGTATACAATATTAGGTTACTATGATTCTTATCATAATGTTATAAGCATTCTGAAATCTAGTTTGTACTAGATGACCCGACAGACGTTGTCCAAACAATAATTCATACAAAATTCCCAAATAAAATGCACATTCAGTTTTCCCGGCAACTTTTCCCAATTTTTCTCTTCTTAAGACCCTTCCTCAGACTTCAACGAATATTTGATAAAAAAAAAGTTAGCCGAATTGGTCCAGTCGTTCTCGAGTTTTGCGCTCAGCAAAACATTTAGCCATTCATTTTTTGTACAGATAAGCTTTATAATGATGACATGCTTCCCACAGAGCGAGAAAGTTTATTTTGTGGTAATAAAAACATGTAAAAACTAGAATTAGTCTGCGATTTGAACCCGGTTGATGGCAACATGCTCGCTCCCCGACGGCGAAATGTGGGTGTACTATAGGTGCACTTCTGCTTAATCCCTCGGGAAATATAAGCGTTATGTTATGTAATAATTACGAAGACAGCCATTAGTTTGTAGCAAGATGGAACTTTACTGCAAGCAGGATGACTCATGTCGTCGCATTGGAAGATACGTCGAGCACATCATCGGTGAGATAGTGGTCAAACGCGAGCATATCAATAACAGAAAAAACCGGCCAAGTGCGTGTCGGACGCACAATGAAGTGATCCGTAGTTAAAAAGAATTTATCCCAAAAGCAAACTTAACGTTGTAGTTGAAAAACATATTGTTCTCCCATGCAATTCTGCAACTGCAAATTTAAGTTTGTAATCGAAACGAAAAACCTATTTTTTTATGTGATAAAACTACAAATTAACGATTTTCGGACTTTTTTCCTTTACTTGTACTGTGAGACCTTGCTTCTTCCCAAATTACATGATTCTAGGTCAACGGGATACGTGTAGTCTCAGAAGTTTGGTTGTTCGGGAAAATACCGGTCCCGAACAACCGAACTACTGAGACTAGAGGACGGGAAGTACCTACCCTTATAAGGTTTTGATTTACATACGAGCATCAAAATATGTCGCATAAATGGCCGTATTTTTTATTGCGTTGACTTAGAAACTTCATTTTTTTAGAGCTCTAAGGGACCATACACCTACGTATTTGATATTAATTTCAACTTGATACCTCTACGCGTTCCTGAGAAAAAGTGTCTTGACAGACAGACAGACGGACAACGAAGTGATCTGGTTCCGTTTTCTCCTTTTCAGGTACTTACGGAACCCTAAAAAGGTATTGTAATTAATAACTCGTTAAAGCTAATGTGTTGTCGATTTTAGAGGAAACAGAATGTTTCATATGCTTGCAACTTGCAAAGCACAACATTCACA
This sequence comes from Cosmia pyralina, assembly GCA_946251885.1. Taxonomy (NCBI): domain Eukaryota; kingdom Metazoa; phylum Arthropoda; class Insecta; order Lepidoptera; family Noctuidae; genus Cosmia; species Cosmia pyralina. Next base: position 18,743,312 of record OX276350.1, on the reverse strand, counting down.
GTCAAATTTGAATGACGTAGAACTATTAGAATACCTTACCTTACCGAGATAAGAGTCACATTGCAGTGACTTACTAATGGTTTTCATCGATCGTGAATGTTTGGTAGGATATTCGAATTACGACATTGCAACATTATGCAACATTGGCTTGGAGCGTTTGCGGCCACGGTGCACCCCCGGAACTCTTTTACGAGGATCTCTACACAAGCTTCGATTCATTTATATGACCCGTTTGCGTATCAAGAAACTGGATTTTATCAAGTACTTAGGTACGGTCAGCATCAGAAGTCGGTTAACACTGCTATATTTTGACATCATCTAAATTAATACAAAATGATTCGATAAACTGCTTTTTTTCGTTTAACTGTTAAGAGTTAATGTTTTTAAAATGTTAAGTTCCTCTGTTTTGATTTGAATTAAATATTTTGCTTAGTAATTAAGATTAAAAAACTGCAAGTGTTAATCGACTTTTGTTGCTGACTGTACCTATTATTGTGAATTGATATACTAGGCTCTCACGTTTATGGTGTGAAACGCATGTCTATTGTTTTACGATACTGACAGTGACACTAAGCCGACGTTCGCACGGACGTAATAATATCGCGGCTAATTTTTTTCGCGCACTGGATTTTTAACGCTCTGCTTAGCGCCGAGAGTTGAAAATCCAACAGTGTGTTTTTTCGACGCTCTGGGATGCACTCTGAAAATCCAGCGCGTGATAAAATCCCGCCGCGATATTTTTACGTCCGTGCGAACGTCGGCTAATTCATAATTACAAAGGTGATGTTCACTCTCGACTCAGTATTAAACGGTGTGTTCCACTTGGGGATTTTCTTGATACATCGTAAGCCAGACGTCAGGTGTCAATTCTTCGCTCACTGGAACGCTATTTCGAAGAGAACTTGATTTTTTTAGGCGCGATATTAATACCTATGCGATAAGTACGTGTTTTGATATGTTCAAAGAAATATAGGGAATTTTAGTAGATATCCATGAGGCACAAGTCCGTGATAAGGCCTGTCGTACTTTATGGATCGGAATGCTGGACAGTGAAGAAGACGGATGAAAAAAAATTGCATGCAGCGGAGATGAGAATGTTGAGATGGATGTGTGGAGTGACAAGAATGGATAAAGTGAGAAATGAGTATATAAGAGGAAGTTTGAAAGTGGCGCCAGTGACAGAAAAGTTGAAAGGAAATCGTTTGTCTTGGTATGGGCATGTAATGAGGAGAGACGAAACGCATGTGACTAAAAGAGTGATGAATATAGATGTTGATGGATGGAGAGGCAGAGGAAGGCCAAAGAAAAGATGGATGGATTGTGTGAGGAATGATATGAAAGAGAAGGGAGTGAATGATAGCGTGACGGTTGACAGGGGAGAATGGAAGAAGAAAACGTGTTGCGCCGACCCCAAGTAATATGGGATAAGGGCAGGAAGATGATGATCCATGAGGCTACAATACTTGTATATATTCTACATCTACGAATATGTAACGGCCACCGGAAGACAGAATTCTGTCCTCCATGAACGGCCAATATTTTTATGGGGCCTCATCAGACTCATCACATCACCTGTCTTCAATAAAATTAATGGATTCGTGATTTGCATAAGTCGAGATTGAGGAGGATAATTCTATAAGAGATGATTTTTTTTACTGCAAGATGTTTCATTGAAAAAAAAAAATCAATTTTATTAATAATATTGATTCCTTACTATTACTAGAAGTAGGTGCCGAATGATATTACATTAACTTGTGTGTGAGGTGAGAGTCATTGCTTAGCTTACGATTACTTAGTTATTGACAACGGGCGTAAATAGATCATCTATCGACATAACGACTGTTTATAGAAATTCAAAGCCTTTATTACACATAAAATATATAAATAAGGCACATACAAAAACCCCAATAATCCTACCCCAAACATAGAAGTGAGTAATTTAGTTTCTTATCTAAAGCCCCGGCCACACTAACGTCAACGTCAATGCCCATCATCGCCATAAACATCGCGGTATTTAAATTCGGTCAAATTATCGCGGTAAATGGTGGCTACACCTACGGCCAACGTCCTTCATCGCGATAATCAACAGCATATCGACATTGCACAATACCGCATAACAACTAGAACTTTTGTCCAATATTTATACTAATTAATTTTTATCATAAGGGGAAATCCGTTTGTACTTTACATTGAACCACTGTATTACATAATATTATAGTACCTAATCTTTGTTACCAAACGAAACAATTGGTTGGCTTGGTCCCAGTTTATAACTATACGGATGGTTTAATTATGCCAATTTGTGATATAATGGGGCTTATACTCGTACAGTACGTTCTTCACATCATTTTATATTTATTTTAATTTAACATAACTGGCGAAATGTGGGTGTCATATAATATTATGTATACCTCTGCCTAGTCCTTCGCGGGAAACATGCGTAAGGGCGGGAATACACGTCTGAAGCTTGTACAAAACTTTGCAAGCAGCCAGCTGCAACTTCTGATTGGTTCTTCACCAATCAGAAGTTGTTATGGCATACGGCATGCAAGCTACTACTACTACTACCTTTTGTGCAAGTTAAAGGCATGTTATTCTCGCCCTAATGTAATGTTATTTTATTTATAACTAGCTTTTTCCAGCGGCTTCGTTCGCGTGGATGTCGGAAAGTATCCCAAGGGAACGTACTACTGGGAATTCCTTCCTTATTCCTTATCTACATTATAAAGGGAACCTCTGTGCAAACATTCAGCTTTCTAGGTCCAAGGGTTTGGGCTGGGCGTTGATGAGTCAGTCAATCAGTCAGTCAGTCAGGACTTCTCTTTTTATTTATATAGATTTCGTAGTAACCAAATAAAACAAACAGAAACAAAAACAGATATTTTTCTCATTTTAGATAGTTTTACGATTATAGAATTTGCATAATACTATAATCATATAATGCATAATTTCGAATTAGCGTGAAGTTTTGTTGATATTTTATCGATAATAGTCCGGTTTTCTTGAATATGAGATTATGAGATAACATCTTGTTGGTGTTATTCGATAGTAATTGTCCTTGGATCTAAAAATGGTCTTTCAGATAGACATCAAATAATTAAAAACCAAAAGTTTCCAAAAGTTTAAATCCATCTAAAATATCTATTATATAGATCAAGTATATCGTCCTCATCATTGGAGAATGATGAGGAAGGTGAAGTACGCCATCCCCAAATAAATTGGAATAAGGACAGGAGTGTCCTTATTCCAATTTATTTGGGGATGGCGTACTTCTCCATATTTCTCTATTAGTCGTCATTTCGGTAGTCATCCCCTTTCTAGCCATATCATGTTTCACACAATCCACTTCGTTTCTTTGGTCTTCCCCTATTCTTATAGCAATCGTATAATGGCTAAATGTGTTGCTGAGAGCAAAACTCAGGAACAGATGGACCGGCAATTTTTTTTTTTTTTTTTCTAATATTCGAAGTCCAAGGAAGGTTCTTATGAAGAGAAAAATTGGAATAGTTGTCGGGAATATTGGAAAATTCGGGAAAACTGAAAGTGCATTTTATATGGGAATTTTGTATGAATTATTGAAATTTGGACAGGACATCGTTTGACGGGTCAGCTATATTAAGATATAAGTAAGTACTAAACATCATAATATTATTGCTTTTGTAGTTAGTCAAGTCAAGTCAATACTATTTACATTACTGATGTAACATCATCAGTTATGCTTTTAAAAGTAAACATTGCGTATACACGTGACATATTTGGATGAAAATATAGCAATAGACCAACAGGTAGCAGGCAGATTTAATTAGTTAACCCTCATTTCCGCCAGTTATGCAGGTATAAATTCCAAGTGATAAGGAGCATGCGTATTGCCCTCAACTAGGCACAAACTCAGACTCTGGGCTGCTAATGAAGAAATTACTATTATAATATAGTACTCGCGTTATGAACTGAGTCGTCGGACCATAAATGTCAGTAGCAATAAAAACGTGCAACGCCTTGCGTCTTATCGGTAACTCCTTATGCTCCATAAGCGCGAGCGAGACAGCCCGACGACTCAGTAGTGCTATTCTGTAAATATTTCACCGTGAAAACTTAGGTGAAGTGATCTTAAAGTGAGCTGTCAATAATGACAATCCCTAGCATCAGATGGAATGACAGTTCATTTAAGACGACACGGTTGGCGCAGTGGTTGAGCGATTGACTGCTGCGCAGCATGTCGCGGGTTCGATTCCCGCACGGAACAAATATTTGTACGACCTACAAGTATTTGTTCCGAGTCTGGGTGTTTTTCTATCTATAATATGTATGTATTTACAAAAAAAAAAAAAAAAAAAAAAAAAAAAATTGTATATAAGTAGTTTATCAGCCATCTCGTTACCATAACACAAGCATTAGGTTGCTTAGCTTGGGGCTAGATGGCGTTGTGTGGTATGTCCAAACATATTTATAAAAAAAAAAAAAAAAAAAAAAAAAAAAAAAATTTTAAGCTCACTTCACCCAAGTTTTCACGGTGAGATTTTTACAGAATAGACCGGCTGTTCTTAACGCGGCAACTATAGTGGCAAAGCGGAAAAATCCAACAACACTGCCCACTTGGAGATTGAAAACTCGAACTCATAGCATTTATTTCAATCAAACCAATTACAGGCACTTTTGAATTGTCAAGGAGTCGATCAGTCAGAAAGATAAAGTTAGTTGCCCATTCCAAAGCGTAGTAGGTTCCTATTGAGAAGACAGGGCAAGAAACTCCATGGGCAATCAAAATATTGAATTGCGAATACACATGATAATTGCAGTATTTGTTTGAACATGTATCTACAGACCTTAGATCTAAATAAAAATAATGTTCATTAACCCAATTGTTAGTCAATTGCAATCGTGCGCATGACGGAGTCCCTTCTACGCCAACAGCTTATCATAGCTTTGTTAGTGACCTTTATAGACGTAAATTACTAAACATTAGAATGCGTCACTACTTCAACATCATTTAAAAACAATAAATAGTAAATAGAACCAGTTCATGTAGGGCTATATACACGTGCATGACTGTTGAGTCTTTTTTGTATTAAGGCTATCGTTGTTCACTGATTGGCTGGGCCTATCTCAAAATGATGTCTAGAAAATTGTAGTAGCTACTACTTTTTTCTGGTCTAGTACGGAAGGAAGGCCTTGCCCTGCAGTGGGACGCAAGAGGCCCATTAAGTCATAATAATAAATAAAATAGTATAGTTGTTGCGTTTTAGCATGACAATACCGGTCGTTGACCCACCTACATTTTCTAGCTTTCATCAATTCAAAAGCGAAAATTACTTCCGTTAACGTCCCGAATCGATATCTGTCGTGATCCTCAACATTTTCCAATAATGAGAAATGAAACATAGTTTATTGTTCGGATTCCTACGAAGAGATGTTAGGGAAAGGGCAATGACCGCTATTGCTATGCTAAAACGTATCATCAATAGTAGCTTCTTGTGAATCATCTTACCGGGGATAGTACTGCCATACCTATTTCTTCCGTCAGGCATCAGTAGCAACATTAAAGACACTATGTACACACGGTTACATATCAAGCTACACATTTTCAGTATAAGCTGACCTCTCATTATACGGAAAACTTATACAATGCGAGATCAGCTTATACTGAAATATGTAACTTGTTATGTAGCTCTGCGTGTACTACATATTTCAACTTTTTGTTAATGCCAGACTATTATCTACTAAAATGTTAGGCACTTAAGAGGAACTAATGTGGATATTAGCATATTTCCTGCGGCACTATTATAAAGGCGGATTTAATGTGAGATTTATTATAACGAAGTCAAATATTTATATTACGTTTTGATATTAAAGCACAAGGCGACTGGAAGGCGGAATATATTATCTTCAAATAGCACTTTTGCTGATAATATGGAAATTACTATAAAGTTTTTATGTTTTTTATAGAAGACTAGTTTACCCGACAGACGTTGTCCTGCCCAAATTTCAATAATTCATACAAAATTCTTCTAGAAAATGCACTATCAGTTTTCCCGAATTTTCCATGTTTCCCGGCATTTTCTAATCTTGACGCCTCACTGGTGGTATTTTCTTAACAATGAAATAAACTAAGACTGAAGGCAATTGAGTGATAGTTAACACAACGACAACACACTGAGTTCTATAAACTACTCAATCAATCTGTCTAGCCATTTCCCAACTATGTTGGGGTCGGCTTCCAGTCTAACCGGATGCAGCTGAATACCAGTATTTTACATGGAGCGACTGCCTACCTGACCTCCACAATCCAGTTACTGGGTAATACGATACCCCTTGCTAAGACTAGTTGTCAGACTTTCGGGCTTTGTTAACAATGAAATAAACCAAGACTGAAGGCAATTGAGTGATAGTTAACACAACGACAACACACTGAGTTCTATAAACTACTCAATCAATCTGTCTAGCCATTTCCCAACTATGTTGGGGTCGGCTTCCAGTCTAACCGGATGCAGCTGAATACCAGTATTTTACATGGAGCGACTGCCTACCTGACCTCCACAATCCAGTTACTGGGTAATACGATACCCCTTGCTAAGACTAGTTGTCAGACTTTCGGGCTTTGTTAACAATGAAATAAACCAAGACTGAAGGCAATTGAGTGATAGTTAACACAACGACAACACGCTGAGTTCTATAAACTACTCAATCAATCTGTCTAGCCATTTCCCAACTATGTTGGGGTCGGCTTCCAGTCTAACCGGATGCAGCTGAATACCAGTATTTTACATGGAGCGACTGCCTACCTGACCTCCACAATCCAGTTACTGGGTAATACGATACCCCTTGCTAAGACTAGTTGTCAGACTTTCGGGCTTTGTTAACAATGAAATAAACCAAGACTGAAGGCAATTGAGTGATAGTTAACACAACGACAACACACTGAGTTCTATAAACTACTCAATCAATCTGTCTAGCCATTTCCCAACTATGTTGGGGTCGGCTTCCAGTCTAACCGGATGCAGCTGAATACCAGTATTTTACATGGAGCGACTGCCTACCTGACCTCCACAATCCAGTTACTGGGTAATACGATACCCCTTGCTAAGACTAGTTGTCAGACTTTCGGGCTTTGTTAACAATGAAATAAACCAAGACTGAAGGCAATTGAGTGATAGTTAACACAACGACAACACACTGAGTTCTATAAACTACTCAATCAATCTGTCTAGCCATTTCCCAACTATGTTGGGGTCGGCTTCCAGTCTAACCGGATGCAGCTGAATACCAGTATTTTACATGGAGCGACTGCCTACCTGACCTCCACAATCCAGTTACTGGGTAATACGATACCCCTTGCTAAGACTAGTTGTCAGACTTTCGGGCTTTGTTAACAATGAAATAAACCAAGACTGAAGGCAATTGAGTGATAGTTAACACAACGACAACACACTGAGTTCTATAAACTACTCAATCAATCTGTCTAGCCATTTCCCAACTATGTTGGGGTCGGCTTCCAGTCTAACCGGATGCAGCTGAATACCAGTATTTTATATAGAGCGATTGCCTATCTGAACTCCACAACCCATTAACTGGGCAATACTGGTTGTCAGACTTTCGGGCTTCTCACGACCGTAACAACTGTCAAAGATCCACGAATGACAGCCGGGACCAACGGCTTAACGTGCTTTCCGAGGCACGGAGGGAGTCTCGGTATGTAAAGGTGGTCACCCATCCACGGACCGACCCCGGTAAGCGTAGCTTAACCTGATGGATCGACCCATGCGGCTGTTATTACTTAGCCACGAGCTCTATAAACTACTATTACTGGTATTTTTTAAAATAGCAGGTATAGTAAGTATTTATAATGTTCTGCAACTTTTTTACTACTTTTTTCACAAAACAACCAAAACAACAATTATTTTTTCGGACATAGCAATTAAAACAATGCAAGAAACTGAACAACTAAACGTCAATCTGTCAAATCTGCCAAAATTTTTGAAGATCTCCCTACTGTTTTCGTTTTTGTTTACTCACTTTTTATGCGATTTTTTAACTAAAATTGTTCACTTTCCGTAAGTACAATTTTTCAAACATTTTCTTTCATACAAACCTTGTCCTGACAATTAAAACACAACAAAAAAGAATTACTTAGCCAAATAGGTGCAACCGTTCTGAAGTGATGCGCGTACATACATTCGACAATTGATTTTTATTTATCGAAGATATAAGCTGCTACTGCTACGCACTGTACACGATAGTCGCCAGTGACAAAAAAAACACAGCTAATCTAGGCGAACAAATGCGTAAACAAATATTACGTCATCAGACCAACACTGATCAAGAAAAACACCCAAACAGAACTTTTTTTATAAATAAAGTAGTGTTACTTACCTCCTTCTAACTAATCCATTGGGCATCAATGTGACCCTGGCTCCTGTCAAATTGTACAGCCTATGTTGGTAGAACGCCACCTTATCTAATTTCTCATCCCATAACGCTCTCTTTGGTATCTTAGTCGAAGTGTACGATATCCTTAGATTGCATCCTACAAAATAAAACAAGGGATAATTACTATGATAAGGAAAGAATTAGATAATTTGTGAAAGATAACAGGATTATAAACTTCCGAGTTTTGTGCAAACATTCTTAATGTTTATAAATGTTTACCCAAAATGATTTATTACTGTTTACACAGCAACACTGAAGTGACAAGAGAAAGTGAATGATGTGACTCACCTTCGAGCTTCATAAATGCTGTTGTCGTCTTGCTGATGTGATACGTGTACGGATCGTAATCCGGAAATCTGTAGTGGTTTATCCAACCCTAAAATTATAAAAAAAAGTTTAAAAATCTACATAGACATCGAAATTAAATTAACTGATTGAAGTGTTACCAACCTCGTATTTTTTTATCGGCGTATGTTCTTTCACAGACGGTATTGTATAAGCAGTTGGCATAGCGCTACTTCGCTTCAGTTGGAGCAAGCTCGAGGTTTTCGGCTCAATCTCACTAAAATATGTGTCTAACACCCAACTCTTCAAACTGCTCGTAAAACAAAAGCACCATAGGCCGAGCACAAAACCGTTCCAAATATTTGAATTTGGAAACAGGATAAAGCTTATACAGATGAGGAATGTGAGGAAGTACATGGAGAAACTGCAGAAATGGTTCGGTTTGCTGGGCAATTTGTGGTCTTTATTCATATTGTTCTTGCTCGGGGGCGAGCCGAAGTTCAACAAGGTCGGTGGTGGTGGCATAGAGTCTGTGTCTAAAGGCTTCCCGCTACCCAACAGAGGGTCGCTGTCTTGGATATCGCCAAAACCATCTAAGGTATCTTCCAAAGCTTCGATCCCTGATTCTACCTCCATCTGGCTGCCGTTTACTAGGTCTTTTCTCATTTCAGCCGCCTCATTGTGGACCGCTAAAAATATGGTTACGTTCAAAATGGAGATGATATAACTATTCTATGTGCGATTAATTAAGATGCCTTAGCTCCAAGTTTTCAAAAAACCTAGCGATTTCCGACAAAATCAAATGGACTATACGCATAAAATATGCTGCATAAGAACTTGAGCGTTTTATGTAAATTGAGGGCTTCCTTCTTTTTTCCTCTATGACTTTTACTACGTTGAACATTTACTAGGTCCGTACGATATTGGCTTAAGTGCTTAGTAACAAGCCAAATTCTCACTCACCTAAATTCTTGTGTGTATCATCACTGGAATCCGAATAGTTCTTGTTATCTACAGGAAGACTTGGGTCTCGCTCCATGGCCTTAGCCGTCAGCGGTTGCGTCATTTCCGATAAGTTTTGTATACTGCTGTCTAGGGAAGATACCTAGTAGAAAGAATATGACTTATAAAAAATAAACACGTCATACAACTGATGCATTTCACGATGACTGAATTGTAGCTACTATAGCTCTAGTATAAGGTTCAAATTGCAATGAAAGATCATCGTGAAATGCAACTTTAGTTAGGTATGTAGGCAATAATTATTCTGAAGTTAGCCATACTGGAGACAAACAGTGCGCAAGATGAATTTATGTAAATAGCATACTTAGGTGTTGCAAGTGTGAGCTTTGTTAACTGATTATTATAATATCCTGAGCAATGAGGGGCGAAGCGAGGCGGATATGTTATAGTAAATATAGAGTGCAATTCATAGATGTATCAAGGATATTGTTGTATAAAAATTAATTAGTCACAGCATCTCACAAAAAATACCATAATGTTAAATACTTCAGACTTTATTCCAAAAGCACCACATGATAAGCCAATCATAGGCCATAAACGAATATACTTGCGTAATTTTTTTTAGCAATAGCATTCATATAAGAAAAATGCGCTGGATGCAGTGCACACTTAGTGCCGGTACAGACTTGGCAAAGCGCAGTAAAGCGCGGTTTTCACTGCAAAACAAATAATCTTGCAGAGGTTGAAATAAAGTTGAAAATAAATCAACTTCTATTAGTCTTGGAGAGCATCAACAGAACATAAGCAGAGTTACGCGGTTAAGGTTATTTGTTTTTGACTTTATTTTACGGGACCGAACGTTGATTTTTGTTTGGAAGTGAAAACTTTGCTGAGCTTCGCTTTAACTGCGTCTGCGCCGGCCCTTAGGGAAAAAATAATGTAGTTATTCTTTTTAGATACCTAAACAATACATAGACACTGACAATGCTTGAATGCAGGTAACTTCTTTTTTATCACTTACATGTTCTTCAGCGTCGGTCGAGGTAGGCTATGGCAGTGTCATCAATACAATACTTTAGATAGTAAGTACTTAGACATAGTGTAATGTAATGACTAATGAATGTGAATGTGTAGTATAGTTTTCTTTGCTTGTCTTATTTTGTAAACAACTATGGCTTATAGGAATTTTGATTTTAAGAAAAAAATATGTATTTGAATTATTCTTAATTCAAAGCTATTTTTGATGGAATTCTAAAATTAGGTACCTACAGTCTGTTCTAAAAGTATGTGATGAAAATGTAAACATATGGATCACATAACCTACCTGTGGATGTCATTTTTAGCGCCACTTACAAATTGAGTGCTTTGATTTGATTATTTGAATACTTAAACCCGAAATAGACTCATTTTAAATCACCTTAAAGACGACAATAACTGAGGTTAATTTAATTACCTTAATTTTCGTTGATAATTTTTCAATTACAATTTAATAATTTATTATTTATTTGATAAATAATTATAGAATTTCTCTTTATTAAGTGATTGCATAACAGTTTTACCTGAACAGGATTTGTTTACACTTTTATCAGATACTTTTACGACAGACCATAAAGTGCGTGATTGCTGCGGAAACTCGCGGTTTTTGTTTACCAAATAAGACGTGTAAGAAAACACTTAAGATACTTTACACGTGCGTCGGTCGGCTAACTGCTCCAAATGTACAATAACAGGCGTATGATAGACCCTATGTATGCTAGTTAACATTACATATGATTCCTTAGAAGTTGGACGATGTTGGCCGACCAATGTGTACAGGGTGTTGGGACAACTTACCTGGTTGTCTGTATCTCCTACACTCTGCTGATCCAAGTCCTTGATTGCTGAATTTTCTTCTGAATCTGATGTCGAATTTTCTCTTGGGATTGATTTCTCCTTCGTATCTGATTTAAGGAAGGAAATATATTAAGTAGGTTTTTTTATTATATTACGGTTTTGCTTGCGAATTACGTTTTTTATTAGGTTTTGAATGAGTTGAGGTAAAAATCAGTTACAATGTTATATCTAATACATCTTATTTCTGTATCAAAGAACCTCTTTAACAGTTTCTTGAATTAAAAAGTTTTTTTTTTTAATCAAAATTGTTGTAAATATTAGGTCTTTACCTATGAAATTGCCGTTCTGCAGTACTGGCCATTTCAAATCAAAATAATTTTTGTTTGGCTAAGAATTCTAATTTCAAATTAATTTTATTTTAAAAACATGGATTTTTTTTTCCAAAAGTAGTCATTTGTTTATTGATTAGTGTTACATTTTCATCGCATTTCAATCTTTTTCGTCATCATGGATACGTTAAAAATTCGAGTAATTATGGAATATGAGTACCGTCGTGGCAGCAACGCGGCACAAGCGGCACGCAACATCAACGACGTTTACGGAGCTAACACTACAAACCAACGCACCACTTGTTATTGGTTTGCTCGCTTCCGTTCTGGAAATTTCGACCTGAAAAATGAACCTCGCGGTCGTCCGAAGACTTTGGTCGACAATGACGAATTAAAGGCGATTGTGGAAGCTGATGATACACAATCTACGGCTGAATTAGCAGCAGTTTTCGACGCTAGCGTCAAAACAATATTGGTCCATTTGCGTCAAATTGGCAAGGTAAAAAAGCTTGACAAATGGGTGCCCCACGAACTCAATGATCGCCAGCGCGAAGTACGCGTCGAGACGTGCCTTGCACTGCTCAACAGACACACAAATGAAGGAATTTTGAACCGCATTGTTACCTGCGATGAAAAATGGATTCTGTTTGATAACCGCAAGCGCTCAGCAAGTTGGTTGGATCCTGGTTCAGCACCTAAACAATGCCCTAAACGAAAACTTACCCCTGGTCACTGTTTGGTGGTCTAGCGCCGGTGTGATTCATCACAGCTTCTTACCAAACGGGGTGAGCATTACTTCAGATGTGTACTGTGAAGAACTGAACACAATGATGGAGAAGCTGGCACATCTCCAACCAGCATTGGTCAATCGCTCGTCTCCGCTGCTCCTGCACGACAACGCGCGACCTCATACTGCACAGCAGACGGTCTCCAAGTTGCAAGAACTGGGGTTGGAAGCTCTCCGTCATCCGCCCTACTCACCAGACCTTGCGCCTACAGACTACTACTTTTTCCAGAATTTGGATAACTTCTTGGCGGGAAAAAAATTCAATACCCGAGAGGCAGTACAAAATGCCTTTGAAGAATTTGTTGCCTCCCGTCCAGCTGATTTCTTTAAGAAGGGCATCAATAAACTGCCACTGCGTTGGCAAAGATGCATTGATTGCATGGGTGATTACTTCGATTAATACAAATAAAAAATGCATGAAAAAAATTCGTTTTAATTTTTTCATACAAAACGGCAATTTCATAGGTAAAGACCTATTATTTAGGGGGAAAGAGGTTTTATAAAATTATTTTCATTTTCATTTAATACGAGTAAAACCAAAATAAATTTTTCTATCCGACAGAAATGAATTACATTCCTTAACTGTTATTGTATGGTCTTGTGTAGATAAATACAAAATTCATTAACAATAGGCTAGTTGTCAGTTTTTAGGAAACCAATTAAAAATGTTCCTTGTGGACTATTTGCCTTAAAATATGAATATTTCACCAAAATATTAACATTAACAATACTAATTTTTTATTTATAAAACTCAATTTAATTTTTTTAGTCAATAAGGGGCACACAGTAATGGCGGCTCCAGTGATGTCCATCATCTTTATAGGCCTGTGTTTAACCAACATTCAAATCACTGGTTAGGTATTTAAATAGTTAGTTTGTGTCAACTTTCCTAAGGAAAGACCTGATTAACTAAACAGCCGTTTTAAGTCGGTGAATTCCGCCCTTAGTCGTCAATTCTGTGACAGATTGTCTGCTGTGAAACAAGAAAAAACAAATAATCGGTGTTTCCACCCTCTGCTTTTGGATGATGTTCGATATTGATTCAACAATACCTAATTGATTATTTATTCGTAAGTTTTTTTTACTAACTAATGAACCAAAAAAAAAACTATGTCGAATCAAATCGATTCATTGCGATTTCAATACAAGCGGAACGGACACTCGATAGCTCGTTTTTCAAAACGCATCAGACGTTTCCGTTTTGATATTTCTTAAAATCGTATTTTTTCTGACTATACCTATGCGAATGCTGTTTACTTTTTCTAAAAAATACCCTAAATTTAGGGGAAAATATCCTGAGGTGGAAACCCAGAAACAATGTCAAAGTGACACGACTGAAAGTGAGACGTGTCGCGCTCTGATTGGCGTTCAATGTCACGTGACCAATGGCTACATTTTTACGTAATTATTTCTCAACTATATTAATCAATCTAAAATCATTTACAAAACTAAGTTGAATTTTGATACTTTTAGCTCACAACCATTCTACATTTAATAAAATTCATAAGATATTTTTCTTACTGTCAATTAGCCTATTACTTAATTACAGCACATAATGAGTAATTATTGTGCTCTGCAGATAAAGCATGTGTAGGTAACCTACATTGTGAAATAGAAGTATGTACTTAGATTCTATTATGACCTTGCACCTAGTTTCAAAGTAATATATAACAAACCTATTACAGCCACTTTTAATACAAAATGTATACTTTGGAATTCAAACTGTAAATCCATCACATAGAGATCAGATTCCATTGCATTACAAATATATTAATGGACTATTTTAAATAGTTTTCAAATTCTGAAACTAAGATTAAATTTTCTTGCATGCATCCATTGTGGTGTGTTAGTATTTTATAGTCATATTAAATTATATAATTATGACACCATAATTTGTAAACCATGCTCAATATATTATTGTCTCATTTACTTTATGAAATTAGATATCAATTGTTTCACTTGATGGTAATAATAGTGTTATTAAGACATCAATAGACTTTTAATGTAGAATTATTTCCTTACATACATACTTACGTACATATCCTTTACATTTTTAAATATTTTTTTATAAAAACATAAAATTAAAAAAAAAAACATTTAAAAATATAAAAAATAGTAGCCCACCGGTATCGGGAACAAGGTCCAAGCTATCGGCGGTCAGGGCTCCAGAGAGAGGAACCTCCTAACAATGCGCATCGTGTCCAGAAGTACCACTTTCTGAATCAGGCCCTTAATCCAGCTGCCCAATGAGAGCCTCCTTATATGTTAGTTGAGGCTCTTGGCAATTAAGCCATTGGCTGATCTTATTATTATTATTTTGGTGAAATAAATATATTCTTATTTGTATTATAAGTGTATACAGGGTGTCAAAAAGGTGTGGTCAAATTTAAGGGTTACAGGCTATCAAACGGAACAACTTTATCCATGGGACCAACATTGTAATTGAGAAAAAATAATCAGCTGTTCCATACATTTGGGTCAGCTGATGTTTTTTTTTTGATTACAATGTTGGTCCCATCCCATGGAGAAAATTATTCAGTTTGATGGTCTGTATCTGTACCACACTCTTACTCGTAAATATGACCACACCTCTCTGATACAGCCTGTGTATACGATTGTGTATTTATATGATACCTGCTTGTTCAAAGTAATTGGTGTCCTTACATTTAATGAAACATGATTTAATATTGCCCCTGTCCCTTAGTGTTCTCAGCTAATGTATAGTTATAATGACTATTTACAAATAAACTGATTAAAAAACCTCTCATGCCCCAATGGAGGACCGGTGCAGTTTCACTCTATGATCTATGTATTTAAATTGATCTATGATATATTTATATTCGCTTGACAATATGGGCTGCGAGCAGTACTATACAGTACCGTCAGGGCTTGAGAGGTGGGAAAGATCAGCTAAAATGATATTAAATAATAAATTATTAGAATACATTAAGTTTTAAACAATCTCATGTAAATGATACTGAATATATCAATGTGTGAATAAACTACTCTGACTTTGAGTAACATTAATTTTGCAATAATAAGAACAATGAGAAATTTATAACATCTGTTCACACTTATTACGCTTTATTATTACATAACTGCATTACAAAATTGTTCTCTATTATTATTTTAATCATGCCAACATAAAGACCTTACATTTTCAGTGTTTATGTTGGTGATGAATTTTTATGTGTTTATGCTGCAAAAAATCATAACGGCTCTTGACATTTTCTGTGTTTATGTTTGTGATGAATTTTTATGTGTTTATGCTACAAAAAATCATAATGGCTCTTGACATTTTCAGTGTTTGTGATGAATTTTATGTGTTTATGCTACAAAAAATCATAGGGATAATCATAAATTGCTTCTTACCTTCAACTGAACGAGTTTTCATATCTTCAACTGCTTGAGCAATTTTAAACTTGAAATCATGAAATATCTTCCATGTTTCATTGCTCTCCTTGCCCTCCTTCACATCAGGAGTCACGTCGGGCGTACTGCGCTTGCCCAAGCGGTTCAAGTACTCCTTCATTGGAGAAGATGTCACTTCCTTCGGTACAGTAGCCTTCACTTCTTCTGGTTTACTTTCACTAGGTTTGGCATCCTCAAGCTTTTCGGAACGAATTGATTTAAAATATTTGTCTATGATGGAGGATGACCTTTCTCCTCGTTTCGGGCTTGCATTCTCTACAGGAGTGCTAGGAGGGTCACACTGTGGGGTAGGGGGGTCATCTTCACACACATCATACAACTCTTCTAACTCCTCATTATTAGCATTATACCTAAAGGATAAGGATGAATTTGGTGATTTACCTGAAAATATAAACACTGTTACACCAGTGGTACTTAACAAAACATCACATTTTTATTATTTTCATTTACCCATTCTTTAATCAGGCTTACTAAATTAACATTTTATAGAACATATTCTAAAAATAAAAACACAAGAACGCAAAAAGCTAAGAACTATAATGAGACACGATTGGTGCGGTGAAGTGGCGATCAATTTGTGGGTGATTGTTTGTGTTATCGTCTTTGTTGTCAGAGGAACAACATCCAATACCGAAACTTGCACATTAATCTATAAGCAGATAAACAACCGGTCCCCGCGGACACTGACGTATAAGTACTGTTTATTCAAGTAAACAAGTTTCCTATTCCGTAAATACAACCGTATGCTAAAATTATTTAATTAAATCTGTTGGCAAATATATTCGACACATACCCACTCCAGAGATCTCCATTTTATCAAACTAGAGATAACAATTATTTAAGAACCATTGTTTTATTCGCATTAATCACAACTAACTCCTATTATAAATATCATAAATTAACTTCGGAGTCTATTTCCTTTTAAATAGAATAAAAGTTGCTCCACTCGCTGAATCAAAAATAAGATTTTCTTGTCAGTCAACAAATGTCAAATCATAATCATGTCAAGACTGTCAAGTTGTCTAAATGTCATAGTCGTCATTCGCAATGTTATCGAAACTGGTTTAGTCGATTTGTTTATTTAGATTTTAGTATGTACAAAGTACAAGTAAAACAATAATTTTAATAATAATAAAAAAAAACAAACACTTTGCAATACTTTCGCCTTGATAATATAACTAGCGATGAAGCTTCCTGTTTATACGGAGTTCCCCAGGGAAGTACGATTGCTCCGATCCTATTCCTGGTGTACGCACGGCTACAGATCAAGCTATACATTTTCAGTATAAGCTCATCTCGTATTGTATAAGGTTGTTCTTACAATGAGAGGTCAGTGTAAACAAGTGCGCCATGACACCATCTAGCGATAATGATCCAGAACTGGAGAGACCGCTGAAATAGCTGAAGATTCGGTTTTAGTTCTGCTGATTTTCAAGCTAACGTTCTCCAGCTTCAGTTGCCATTTCTTCAATCTGCTCTGGATCTTAGGTCCATCTTCACCGACAAGAACAATGTTATCGGCAAATTAACAGCATGCACCAGGGCATCTCTTTCTGTATGTCCAAAGTCAGCACGACCATAATAATTATAATCAACAGGAAGAGGTAAGGACATATAGCCAACCCATGGCGCAAGCCTACAGCTACGTTGAACTCGTCTGTGCTGCCAGCAGCCGATCGGACGTAGGTACGAGACTGACTTGAATTAAGTCTACATACTTTCCGGGCAAACCTTTCTCTTTCAAGGCCAACCACAACACATCTCAAGGAACCTATCATACGTTTATACAAAGATACGTAGATACGCGTGAAAAACATAATCCTCTCTGTACTGTCGGTGTCGCGCAGTCTCGGGTAAAAAGATCCCTGACACTTCTTTTTTATTTCATAACCAAGGCACATACCGTGTGATGTATGTCGTTATGGCCCAGTGGTTAAGGCCTCGTCTCTCATGCACGAGGTTGTGAGTTCAAATCCGGGCAAGTAGCAATGTGACTTTTAAAAATATTTGGTTTGGAACAGTATAAAATCGATCCGACTCGGTGCCGTACAGTAGTACGCACGGCCACAGATCAAGCTATATTTTTCCAGTATAAGCTGATCTCGCATTGTTTAAGATTTCCTTTCAATGAGAGGTCAGTGTAAACTGGAAATGTATAGCTCGATGTGTAGCCGTGCGTACGACACCGAGTCGGATCGATTTAAAAGAAACATAAAAAACACGCTAAATGGATAACCTCCTCCATTTTTGACGTCGGTTAAAGACCGCTCTCTAAAGTGGAATGATCGTCTAAGGTTCCTTAACTCATATTCGTAACACCCTCGTCACTCTGATTGAATCCACAATCGCCTAAGCACAAAGCACAACTCTAAAATGATTCGGTGTAACGTGACAGTGAACGCACCTGTTTGACAGACCAGTCAGTCGACCTCCTGTCAAAAATAAAATAACATTCGTGAGGGTTCTTTGTAGAGTTATGGTTTTTGCGTTTATTACATCAAAAATAATGGAAATTACACTTACGATTAAATACAAAGTGCATTAAGTTTAGTGAGAAACATGAAGTACTTATTTGTGATATTGTTCTTGTTTGGTTCGCACGGCGTAGGTTCTGTTGTGGAGAGTGGTGGAAAGGTGAGATTGCACCGATTGCGCCGCATTTATTATTGATAGAGCTATGAAATATGTAAATACCAAGGTTATTAGTTGTGTGTTGAGTCGTGTTATTGTTGTTGTAGGAAAGTACGGAGTTGTCTCGTGCTTTTGATGACCGGCCTCTGTTGTTTGCCACGTTAGGAGGCGGCATGGTCGCCGTCGAGCCTCTGGCGGGCAATATTATATGGAAACTAAAAGATGGTGAGCAATAATAATAATTATTAATAATTTTAATTCTATTTATAGCTTGTGTTCTGTAATAAAAGAACATAATGTGCAAGTGATAAAAGAATTTGTAGAATTGTATTTAATTGTATATTACTACTAGGTTAAAAGTGTTTATTGCTTTATTTCCTTCAATATGTCCTAACATTTATTTTGGGTTGACATAATGTTTACTGAATGCTATTCAGTTTCAGCTAAAGTCCGTTTCATACATTTTGATACAATAACAATCATTTCTAAAATTCGGATTTCATTATAAACTAATATGTTGCATGTTTTCATTCATCATATTTTCTGTTCTCAGTATTTGTTGCATCAGATTGTTATCAGATATATTATAAAGTGCACATCAACAATATTGTGGATAAGTTTGAGTTTAAAAATATGGTAATCACTTAAGAATTGATTTGATTGATAATGCCACATAATGGTTTTATTTTTTATTATTTTTTTAATCTTTATTTAATTTAGAGGCTTGTTCATACATACATATGGCTTTAAACTTTTACAAACCTGTACTAAGTTGTAAATAATTAATAAGTTCGTAAATAATTAATATCAATGCCTAGCCCTTTCCCAACTATGTTGGGGTCGGCTTCCAGTCTAACCGGATGCAGCTGAACACCAGTATTTTACATGGAGCGACTGCCTATCTGACCTCCACAACCCAGTAACTGGGTAATACGATAGCCCTTGGTAAGACTGGTTGTCAGACTTTCAGGCTTCTGATGACCCGTAACACCTTCAAAGATCCACGAATGACAGCCGGGACCAATGGCTTAACGTGCTTTCCGAGGCACAGAGGAGTCTCGGAATGTAATGATGATCACCCATCCACGGACCAACCTCGGCAAGCGTAGCTTAACCTGATGGATCGACCCTTGCGGCTGTTATTACTTAGCCACAAGCTCCTCGTAAATAATTAATATATCCTCCAATAATTCTATGTTTTCTAAAATCAATTTCCCAAGGCTTAGATAAAAGGATTTAGATAAAAGACAAGATATTCAATGTTTATTAAATGTTCTGCGTTCTAGATTAATCCACAATTTTAACTGCTTCCATAGAAACAATAAGTTACCATTACACACCTAGTCTACAATTTGAATGAAAATTAAACTGGTATTTTACTGAGAGAACATTATTATATTTCTAAGAATATAGATAAATTGAAAGTGCTTTTCACTCAAATACATGTGTATTTTCAAATAAATGTGTTATCATTACCACTATATTGATATTATCAGTCTAATTAATTATCACTGAATGTTTATGGGTTTTCCAATACAGTTTTTTAATACACTAAGTAGTTGTTACTTGATAAAATGGGAAGTCTACATTATCAATAACTCAATTTTTTTGTACCACAGTCCATACCATTAATTCATAAACTTTATTAAGTATATTTATCTAGCTGTCCCCCTCTCCTCATGTTAGTTTAGTATAAGAATTCTAAGAATGCATTTTCTTAGTTGTCAAGCCAATGCATTTAAAGTTTTTTTTTTTTTTTTTTTTGGTACTGACCTTTTCGCAATTGGCTCCGGGAGCCTCTGTTGCTTAACCGGGCGTCGGCGGGGCCAGATGGGCCTCTCGCCTTGCAAAATAATTATTAAGTAGCACAGCTAAGGGCGTCCCATAGTGGGACTCGAACCTAGGCTTAGGGCGCTACTGACTACTGAGCAAGTGGGGACTTGAAAGTGTCGGTCTTATTATTATTATTAGGGACATTATTTTTGAAACTACTCGCTCCGCGCGGGCGGGCGGGCGGGGTCAAGGGTCGGGGAGGTCATTGAACTCTACTATTACGCGTTGGTACTCGCCGTCGAGTACGGTACCTAAAGGTAGGGTGTCGGTCATGTGTTGTGTTTTGGTGAGCTAATCTGAGACTCTCTTGAAGGAGGGTGATGTCATCGTCCTTATCTAATAGGACGTGTTTAGGACGACGTGTGCGTGATATTTGGGATGGTGTGTATCTGGCAGCTGCTGCCACTAGTGGGTTAGTGTGAGTGGTAGCAGAATCGAAATAGCGTTTGCTAATATTTTTTATAAAATGCTTGATGGTCGGCAATTTTAAATCGATATGTAATTGATCGTTACGAACGTACCAGGGGCAGCCCGTGGCACGTCGCATGAATCGATTTTGGAGGACTTGGAGTTTCTTAATGAGTGACGGTCTGGCGTGCGCGAACGCGACACAAGCATACGTCATAATAGGGCGTATGCACGTAGTGTAAATTCGTACCTTTGACTTAAGGTCGAGTTTACTTCGTGCATTGAGAAGTGAGTGAAGGCGACCGAGCGCGAATGAAGTACGGTTACGTACTATCTTTACGTGCTCGGCGAAACTTAAACGATTGTCGAGGGTAACCCCTAGGTATTTTACCTTTTTATCCCATGGGATAGGTTGACCGGACATAGAGATGGGTCGGGTGCGGGTTTGCACATTTGCTTTTTTACCACGCTTGGTAAAAAGTATGGCGGCACTCTTGGTCGGGTTTAATTCTATCCGCCATTTACGGAACCATTGCTCGAGAGCGTCGGCTGCCGATTGGAGTTGGTCAGAGATTCTACTGGCATTTGTGTGCGAGTAGTAAATAGCTGTGTCGTCGGCGAATAGGGCCAACTGACACTTACTATGTCGGGGTATGTCACTCGTGTAGAGTGAAAAAAGGGGGGGGGATAGCACGGATCCTTGAGGGACGCCGGCTCGGATCAAGTGGGGGGAGGACAGGGCTTCTCCTACGCGGTAGCGAAAGGTGCGATTCGACAAGTAGTCCCGTATGATGAGTACGAGACGGTCAGGCACTTTAAGTAGGTACAGCTTATAAATTAAGCCGTTGTGCCAGACTTTGTCGAATGCTTTCGCTACATCAAAGAAGAGCGCGCCTGTCAATCGTCCCGTTTGATATCCAGTACTTATGTACTCAACAATTCGGTGGACTTGGCGGACACAGCAGTGCTTGGTTCGAAATCCAAACTGTTCGTCGGGGATGAGTTTATTGGACTCGGCATAGTCCATTAATCTTTTAAAGATTATACGTTCATAAATCTTCCCCATTGTGCTGAGGAGACTTATGGGCCGGTAACTGGACGGGTCAGCTTTGGGCTTGCCGGGCTTATGAAAGCCGATGACTGTGGCCTCTTTCCACGATTGTGGAAAGAGGTTATTGTTTAATGCAACATTAAAAATAGCTGTCATTAGTACAATTAACGGGGCAGGGAAGAGTTTCACCACTTTATTAGTGATGCCGTCGGCACCAGGAGCTTTCCTGGATTTGAGGTTTCTCACTAGTGAGAGTACCTCGTCGGGGGTCACTGGGGGGAGGGGTTCATCGGGGTCCTCATGGGGGGGGAGGGTGGATCTACGTTCAACCTCTGCGTCCACTATGTCGCAGTGTTCTAGGTCTACAGGTAGTAGGCTTGGCGAGCATTGAGCTTCTAGGCTGTCGGCTAGGCATTCAGCCTTGTCAGCGTCATCGAAGGCTACGCTTTGATTAGGACGTGTGAGCGGAGGCATGTCGGTCACCGTATCGGACTTTAGTGCTTTGGTAAGTTGCCAAAAAGCATGATGGGAGGGCTCTATGGTGCCCATGAGCTTGTCCCATCGCTCCGCCCGCATCTCGCTTATGCGTGACTTTACAGCACGCTGTAGTTCACGCATGCGAGCGCGGTTGGTGGCGTCGGGGAAGGCGTCATAGGCACGGATGGCTGCATTCTTCTTAGTCAGCAGTGCACGTACATCGGCTGGCAGTTTCCAGCGCTGGCCATCCAACGCTGGTTCCCGCCGTGAGCTTTCGCTCACAGCCGCTTGTACGTGACTGGTGAGTGAGTCGATTGCACCTAGTGCGTCTGAAACTGATTCTAGATTTTCAGGGACTTTATCTAAGTGTGTCGACGTGACGTCTTTTAGGCGATGTTCTACCTTGCGCCAGTCGGTAACTAGTTTAGTGGGGGGGGGACAACCAGGATCTGTGGGACCTGTACGTTGGGCTAAAGCTAGGATCACTGGTCTATGATCGGAGTCAAGTTCTTGTAGGGTTTCTATTGAACGTAACCTTAAGGTTATATTCTTTAGCAACGCTACATCGAGAATGTCGGGGCTGTAATTTACGTTACTGGGATAGTGAGTAGGCGTCATCGGGGCGATGACGTCGAAGCTGTATTTGGCAGATAAGCGAGCAAGCTCATTGCCTCTCGGGGTGGAAAGTCGAGAGTTCCATATGGGGCTTTTAGCATTGAGATCGCCCGCCATAATGAGATCTAAGCCTGTGGTAGCCCGCAATATAATTATTTTTTGGGTTTTTGCAATTTGCAGGTTCATGTCAGGTTGTATTTTGATCAAAATATGATACGCGACAGTAAAACATAATATGTATTTACATAATTTTAACCATAAATATCATCAATACATATCTCTAAGTTAGATATCGTGGAGATTCGTTAGAACATATGTTTTATTGTTGCGTATCATATTTTGATCAAGATACGGATCTGCAAATTGCATAAAACGCAAGAAAATTACAATTTCGCGGGCTACCACAGCGCATCCCCCTCAAGTGCAGAAGACCCAGGCATAGATGGCGGGACGAACTTGTAGCTTATAGGAGGGATTGGTCCATATTGGTTCAGAATTGAGTTGAGTGAAAAAAGGAAAGGGAGGATTTTGCCCTGCAGTGGGACAATAAATGGCTGATTATTAATATTATTAAGCCTTAGAAGACTACGTAATTTGAAGGTGGTTTTAATTTACATAATTCAAAGGACCTACCTATCCAGCCATTTGCTGAGAAATTTTAAGTCATGGCATAACTTTGTTAGTGCAAATATAAATTTATTTTATGAATTTGGCCCAGTTTTAGGTTATCCAAATATATTTTTGTAAAATATAACACAATTAATTGGTATACTCATTACTCATCATTATGTTAACATCTGTCATACAATAATCATAATAGGTCTTTACCTATGAAATTGCCGTTTTGTATGGAAAAATTTAAACGATTTTTTTTCATGTATTTTTTATTTGTATTAATCGAAGTAATCACCCATGCAATCAATGCATCTTTGCCAACGCAGTGGCAGTTTATTGATGCCCTTCTTAAAGAAATCAGCTGGACGGGAGGCAACAAATTCATCAAAGGCATTTTGTACTGCCTCTCGGGTATTGAATTTTTTTCCCGCCAAGAAGTTATCCAAATTCTGGAAAAAGTAGTAGTCTATAGGCGCAAGGTCTGGTGAGTATGGCGGATGACGGAGAGCTTCCAACCCCAGTTCTTGCAACTTGGAGACCGTCTGCTGTGCAGTATGAGGTCGCGCGTTGTCGTGCAGGAGCAGCGGAGACGAGCGATTGACCAATGCTGGTTGGAGATGTGCCAGCTTCTCCATCATTGTGTTCAGTTCTTCACAGTACACATCTGAAATAATGCTCACCCCGTTTGGTAAGAAGCTGTGATGAATCACACCGGCGCTAGACCACCAAACAGTGACCATCACTTTTCTAGGGGTAAGTTTTCGTTTAGGGCATTGTTTAGGTGCTGAACCAGGATCCAAGCAACTTGCTGATCGTTTGCGGTTATCAAACAGAATCCATTTTTCATCGCAGATAACAATGCGGTTCAAAATTCCTTCATTTGTGTGTCTGTTGAGCAGTGCAAGGCACGTCTCGACGCGTACTTCGCTCTGGCGATCATTGAGTTCGTGGGGCACCCATTTGTCAAGCTTTTTTACCTTGCCAATTTGACGCAAATGGACCAATATTGTTTTGACGCTAACGTCGAAAGCTGCTGCTAATTCAGCCGTAGATTGTGTATCATCAGCTTCCACAATCGCCTTTAATTCGTCATTGTCGACCAAAGTCTTCGGACGACCGCGAGGTTCATTTTTCAGGTCGAAATTTCCAGAACGGAAGCGAGCAAACCAATAACAAGTGGTGCATTGGTTTGTAGTGTTAGCTCCGTAAACGTCGTTGATGTTGCGTGCCGCTTGTGCCGCGTTGCTGCCACGACGGTACTCATATTCCATAATTACTCGAATTTTTAACGTATCCATGATGACAAAAAAGATTGAAATGCGATGAAAATGTAACACTAATCAATAAACAAATGACTACTTTTGGAAAAAAAAATCCATGTTTTTAAAATAAAATTAATTTGAAATTAGAATTCTTAGCCAAACAAAAATTATTTTGATTTGAAATGGCCAGTACTGCAGAACGGCAATTTCATAGGTAAAGACCTAATATTAAATCTACACTTCTGGATTATTAAATTTTGTATATTCAGTGAGTGTAAAAAAGCTGATTGGTTAGTGATTAAATAGATTAAAAAGTTTGAATATGTATTAATAGGTCATTGATAATAAATATTATCATCTGGTGTGTGCCAGACATGTGTAGATTAAACAAGTTATCTGTAAATATTGGTGGACAGTAATTATCACTTTTATTTGCATGCATATGTTGGATTGTATAGACTTGTGTGGAAATATATAGAGTAAATGGTAACTTCATTATTATTTTACTTACAATTTAGTTTGTGAGGTGCAATCAGTGAAGTATTCGTAGAGTATTAGTTAACTGTGTATTAAATAAATCCCTTATACAGTAGCTATATTTAAAAAACTAGTCCATTACAGATCCTACATAGAAAAACTAGAAGAAAATAAAACAATTTTTAAGCATTAAGTACAAAAAACGAAGAAAGAAAGTTTTAAGGATTAAATAATGCATTATTGAATTTGTTTAAATGTTTCTAACACTCGTCAGCATTTGTGATTACAGGAAAACTTGATTAAGTAACTTTATTAACATTTTATTTTTGTTTTCCTTAGTGTAAATTTATTTAATGGCACTTTTCATTCAGTTTTATTTACTCCCATGATTTGTCATGGCTTTACTAGTTCGTAAACTTACTCATGTCGTGTTTACTTAACGAAAACTACTTACACCTTACATATGTATACTTATATGTACCTAAGTATGTATACCCCTGCAATAAAATGCCTTGTACTGAAAATATATAAAGCTACGGTTTCCTAGAAGTGTGATGGCCACCACATATCGGCCGTAGTGACCTTATATACTGACGGCTGTCATGAAAATTATGGCAGCGATGTTTGACTTTACGATGTCAAAAAATGTTCTCTAGGTAAACATCAACTTACTTTCTTATACAACATGTCCCAGAATTGAATGCACAACCGCTTAAGGGGTCATTGTACTCATCTTTATGAACAACTTTTACTTAGCCTGAAATCTTCCTGAATCCTTAAGCGGTTGTGCATTCAATTCTGGGGCATGTTGGTAAACTGCGAACGCTACGTGGAAGTGGCGGCCACGAATCTTCTAGGAAACTCTATTTATTTATTTATTTATTTATTAGGAAACTCAACAGCTTAAAACTAATTACATGAGTTATGTTCTAGCTTTAGTAACAAGCAGTGAAGGGGTGGGCAATAAATTAGAAGCTTTAAATGACTGTGTAATCCCTTGGTGTAGATTTCTCATTAAAATCTCACCTCGAACTTGTTTACTTGACGTAGTAACTAGTAATTTTCGGGGTTTTGTATCGTTATTCTGCATCTAATATGTACTGTATCACGAACAAAAAAGGTTTTATATAAGCCCCTTGAATGTTCATTCCAAACATACGTAAAATCTCTGTACTGTATTGAGTCAACGAAGCAATCAAAACAGTCTTATGTTGACGGCTACTCTTTCACTCACTGTTTACTTCAGTGTAACTTTGTTGTCTTAAAATTTCAAATCAAAACTATCATAGAAGTCATTACTATGACTCTCAATCGAGTCATGATTGATCATCATCACTCTAGTAGATGCTCGGAATTGTATAAATACCCCATGCAAAGGAAAACCACATTATTTCTTCACGATCAATTTTCTTATGCAGAATCGGAAGTCAAAGTTGATACAACCCTATAAGAATAGGGATGATGCCTGGGTAAAAAAAAAACAGAATTCTATTTAGTCCGTCAGTCAGATAATAAAAGAATATTACTACACGTATTTTTGCTTTATCATATTAGGTTGGGGAAAAAGTCTTTTCGCATTATAGTATGTATGAACTAAAAATAAAATCTCTTTGGCTATACTATTTGTATCTGGCTGGTTTTGGTATCATTGAAAGTTTAAATTTTAAAGAACATAATTCCAAATTGAAATTAGGAAAATGTGTGATTTTCATTTGTTTTTCGTACTGTCAAGATGAGTGAATCTAATGAAGAAATTCGATACATTTTAAAATTTTACTACAAAAAAGGTAATAATGCAACGCAAGCCGCGAAAAAAATTTGGACCCAGTGCAGTGTCTGTGAGAGTAGCACAAATTTGGTTTAAGCGTTTTCAATCCGGAAATTTTGATGTCAAAGATGCACGTCGCTCTGGTCACCCTATTACGCATAAAATGGATGCCATTTTTGAAAAAGTGGAGCAAGATTGGCATATCAGTAGTTATGACGTAGCTGAAGAACTGGGAATTGACCACAAAACAGTTTTGGCGCATTTGAAAAAAACTGGGTACACAAAAAAGCTCGATATTTGGGTACCTCACGAGTTCACTGAAAGAAACCTAATGAACCGTGTACTCATTTGTGATTCTTTATTACGACGTAATGGAACCGAACCATTTTTGAAGATGCTGATAACTGGTGATGAATAGTGGATCACGTACGACAAGAACGTGCGAAAAAGGTCGTGGTAAAGGCCGGTCAGGCTTCACAGACTGTGGCGAAAGCCGGGTTAACTCGCAACAAGGTGATGCTGTGTGTGTGGTGGGATTGGAAGGGCATTATTCATTATGAGCTGTTACCACGAGGTAGGACCATCGATTCTGAAATCTACTGCGAACAACTGATGAGATTAAAGCAAGAAGTTGAGAGAAAGCGGCCGGAATTAATCAACAGAAGGGGTGTGGTTTTTCATCATGATAACGCTAGACCTCACACATCTTTAGCCACTCAGCAAAAATTAAGAGAGTTTGGCTGGGAGGTGTTAATGCATCCGCCGTATAGTCCTGACCTTGCGCCTTCAGATTTCCACCTGTTTCGGTCTCTTCAGAAATCTTTAGGCAGTGTCAGGATAACATCACGAGAGGACTGCCAAAACCACTTGTCGCGGTATTTTGGTCAGAAGTCCCAAAATTTCTATAGCAATGGGATCATGTCCCTACCTACAAGATGGCAAAAAGTTATGGAACAAAATGGTACCTACATACTTTAAATAAATGTAAATAATGTATATTAAAAAATGTTTTGAATTTCCTTAAAAAATGCGAAGAAACTTTTTCCCCAACCTATTATTATAAAATATACATAAAACGTATTAAAGTTGGGAGTGGGGGCTCGCTACTTACGTCACAACTACGCGACGTATAGAATCTAGTAAGGCGTGACGTCGTGCCACATTTCCGTAATCTTTTGATTACGTAAAAAAAGAAAAAAATAAAATAAAATCTAAATGATTGCTATAAATTTTTTTAATTATCATCCCTATTACAGGTGTGGCGCTCATTTTTTCTTATCATACGATCTTCTTTTTTTCTTTAGAACCGGTAGTAAAAGTCCCAAACCAGCAGGCGGACCTGATGCCACAGTTCCTCCCAGACCCTCGACATGGAACCCTCTACATGTACGGCCCTAGAGGAGACCAGCAGATGCTGAAGAAGCTACCTTTCACCATACCGGAGTTAGTAGCCAACGCGCCGTGTCGGTCAACTGACGGTATTCTTTATACGGGGAAGAAGAGTGATACATGGTTTATGCTGGATCCTTTGACTGGGTCTAGAGAACATGTTTCAGGTTTGTCACAAGTATTGTATTTTATTTTACGGTTTCCAGAATGGTGTAAGGAGCTCCACACACGGCAGTGACGGTGTGTCGAGCTCATAGTGAATACTGTCACGTCACTGACCTCATTGCTAGTGTATTGGAAAATGCTGGCCGAAGCGTTTTGACTCCTCTAAACTGCATAAAATGCAAATGATGGTCAGATAAGATGAAGATAGATAAACCTGTCTAGTTCGATAATTTCGCTTCTAAGCACGCACATTCATCGTTTCTAAACTCTACCGGAACGCTGTTTGTTGTGAAAATATTTTCGACAAAAACACAAATAAAAGCCATAATTTTGACCTTGTCCGTATTTCCGCAATAAACAAACGTATGTAGTTATAATATGCTACGGTTTTATAGATTAGAACAGCATAATTACGTTAGGCTTATCGACGAGCGGTAATAATTAGGTACCTACGGTGATGCGGGTTGGACATATGTTCCATACTCATATTGACGTATGTTTCCAATGATGTTATATGTTTCTATCAAAATGTAGATAAAACTGTAGTCATTCGATGATAAAGGTATGTGGGCGTTTAATTATACGAAATTATAATTTAGATCAAAAGACCCTTTCAAAAGACATCTTTGTTGTAAACGCGTTGCTCTGGAAAAAACGGTGTTGCAAGTTAACGAACTGTGAAAATAGTAGTCATGAACAGTCAGAACAATTAACGGATGGTTCGAAATTCGAACGTTCGAAAGCAAGAGCCAGTGAAATAGTTAAATGGAACATAACTTTTTGCTGAAATGCGACGAGCACTTTCGAATATTCGCTACTCCTCAGGCGCATTTCCAGATAGCATTCAGATATTAGCCAATAAATACTGCACGATCTTTGACCGTCATTCTGGAGTACGAAATAATTGTTTCGTAAGACGACAATAAGCTTTCGGCTCTCTTATAGTACTCTAGCTCTTTGTAACATTATAACAAACACTGTCATTACGTATTATGTGACAGATCAATGTGACATTATCAACAGTGGTTCATTATTTAGTTAAATTTCAAGGCTTGATTACTTGTGGAAGAGTCACCACCACATTTGCGTTTGCCACGTAGAAAGTATGACAGATCCATTGATGTATAAATTAGGAAGATAAGGTTCGCGCTCCTCGAAGTGGACCGCATAAATTGTGTTAAACTCACTCAATTTACCTTAGTCACAATCGAACTGGCGTTTGTGTAGCACGTTAAGTAAAATTACCGTAATCGTCTAAACAAGCAGCATAATGCCTTCCTGTATTTTCTAAATGTGCACAAATAGTTCACAAACCAAAAACAAGTTCCGGGATTACTTTTCACTCAAAAGTACAGCCAAAAAAAGAAAATTCGTTGAAAATTATAATAATATTTAATGTTTGCTTCGCCATGTTTGTGAGAGCGAGATGCAATGTCATTTATAATCGTCAGCATTCGGCGGCTAACGCGATTTCGCTTGTACGATAGCGCCGGCTCCTATTTCTGTCCTAGTCTATCGGTAACTGTAGGTTTGCGACTGTGATCACAGATGTGCTAGTTTCGACATGTAGTCGTCGCGTCCAGGTTTAGTGATTGCGATGTTAGCGCGTAACATATCTTCCTCTAATATATCAATTTAGAGATTTTGGTAAGTTTACCGGCCGATAATTCATATCGTAAAAATAAGTATATAAATGACTCCTCTCATAGTTATGTATATGTTATTTTTCTATGACGTATAATGTTAATGTAATAGCGGCCTTATTGCAAGAAACGAAGCGAATTACCTTTATTTATAATAATTATTTTTATTTGTACGAATTATCTAAAGTAATTATTTTTATGATACTACACATGTAAGCAGAAATTAACGACCCCACATGAAGCCCATATAGGTTAATCTTATCAGGGAAAATAACACGGCAAATTGAAACACCGCTTTTATGGATGAGAAAATTTGGCATTTATTTATTTTGCGAATCTATTTTTGTGCACAAGGACAAATTGTGTTGCATGATCATGCACACTGTCTTGTTCGATTTAATATACCGCTATCAATTTATTTCCAGATAAAATGGCTCTAGCGTTTTTGAAATAAACTGTGTCTAAATAAATGCCGGATGACTATTTTAATTGATGTGATCGATATCACATAATTTTAATACAACCATTATGAAATAGTGGGCACGACGACATATCTAGCTATACATTTACAGTATAAAGCTGACCTCTCATTGGAAGGAAAGCCCGATAAAAAAAAGGCCAATAATCCCGTAATTAATTAAAAACGTTTCTAATCTAGTTGCATTATCATCTCAACGACGCGACGATCATTATCAAAAACTGGTAAAAAATTTAGAGAAATCCAATACTATTGTGGCGGCATCTGCATCGCCACATGCAAACTACCACGCAAAATCCTGCATCGCACAATCAGAGTTTACCGCGCGACTAGCACTATATACAACGTCCCGACATCAATCATTGGGCAGTTGCCCACCAGACACGACACCCATCTGGTCGGAGGATCCTCCTTTTTCTATGGAGAATGAGTGAACTTTATTACACCATGTTCTTCGTACCTTTATACTGGTGACCCAGATAATCTCAACGTCAGCCTTCGTGCAACTACTTTAGCGTGACGTCATCAGCATCATTTCCTCATGCTTTCGATCGGCGAATCACACATCCAGCTAGCACCCACGGCTTCAAAGGGTATCCTGACCACCAGCATGCAGCTAGGTCTCATTTATGGGAAAATTCGTTTTCTCTATTTTCACCCGAGCAGAGCTGGGTCGCTGGGTGCCGGTGGGATAAAGTCCGGTCGTGAAGCAAAGAGAGTTTCGTACAATGGCCCCTCATTATTTATCTCTATCGCTCGCGCACAAATGTATTGCCATCGCGATCGCACATTAGAAGGTCATTCTTTCTGCTTCGCGATCGGACTTTAGTTGAGGGATAGAGACTGAGATTAGAATGTGACCTTTCTTAAAAATACAAGAAATGCCTCTTTGGTAACCTTATACTGGAAATGTATATTATATACCTTGGTTGGTATGCCTTCGTGTGTACAAACAAACCATTCGACAATAAACCTTATCCATTCGATAACAATATGTCGCAATTGTCGTTTCACTACCTATGCCAAGTTTACATTTCTCCTTGTGTTGTAGGCTTCGATAAATCAAAGATTTTCAAGAACTCCGACGACAATACATGCACGCCGGACAAGAAGAGAGGCATCTATGTAGCGAGAACTGAGTACAATATACTGATGCATGATTCTAAGAATCAGAACCATAAGTGGAATGTGACGTTCTTTGATTATACGTCTCTTGCTATGGGGAAAGAGATGCTGAATGATTATGGTAAGTGTTTTACTTGGTATTTTTGGAACAAGCAGCACCCTAATTGCGTAACACATTATCAATCGGAGTTGGTTTCATTTTGAAACAAATTGCTAATCCATTGCTTCTTAAGTTCGAAAAATTTGTCTGCTCGACAACGTAAATAACGCAATGAATGTTGTTGAACTGTCAAAATGAAACCAACTCCGATTGATAATGTGCTACGCAATTAGGGTGCTGTATTGTACCTTACTATTCAAACTTGTTAAAATGAAAGTAGGTGTGTAATATCCTGCATCCATCAAAAAAGGGCAATATCTTTACTAACCGACTGCCTCATTGGTCTAGTGGTCGTAAGCACTACTGCTGAGCATGAGGTCCTGGGTTCGATTCTCGAGTCGGGCAAAGTGATATTGGATTTTTCACCAGAAACTTCTCAGTAGCAGCCCGGAGTCTGGATTTGTGGTCGGTTGGTGGCTCGCCCCTTATTACATGGGACTTTTAAACATTACTCGCGAAATGTCGGTGTACTGTAAGTACACCTCTGCCCAACCCTTCGCGAAAACAAAGTGTGATGAATTAACCGGCTTCAAAAAAGGACTTTGGACTCCTTGACAGAAGGTATAAAATTGAGTCAAAGTAGAACCATTTTCGGTAGTAATACTCCATTTACAATAAGATTAGACATTTAAACAAACCTTTTTTACAGTCCGTTCAACCGATTTTGACTTCTATTCCGTAGGCTTAAGGATGACATTAAAGGCAAAAAAGTGGTTACAATACCAACTGTTTACTGCAGCTGCCATTTGTCATGCCACCAACGCAATAGAAGTCAAAATCGATTGAACGGACTGTAAAAAAGGTTTGTTTAAATGTCTAATCTTATTGTAAATGGAGTATAGATACACTGCACAGACCTGCTAATGTTTACTATTGTTATACGATTGCAATCGTCTCGTTTAAGCTTGTTCTCGTTCTCGTTTCTAGTTAACATGTACTTTGTTTTTTTTTAATAATATTGAACTAAACCTTTCATAAATAACCAACATAATATAAAGGTCTTCTCTGTATGAGAAGAGGACCCCTGCAGTGAGACAGTAGTAGGCTGGTTATTATTCATAAATAATCATAAAATATTTTCCTCAGGCACAATCCATTTCACATCAACATCTAACGGCCGGGTGATGTCTTTCGACCGCAAGACGGGAGATCTCGTATGGTCTCACAACTTCGAGACGCCAGTCGTAGCTGCCTATTTGCTAGACAGAGACGGACTTATCACTGTCCCTTTCAATTCCATGGGCGATGACACGCTGGACCATATCATGGAAGATGCTACGACCTTGAGCAATGGACAGGGGATCAAGAATTCTAACATTGAATTGTAGTAAGTATAGTTTACTACTATGTATGTGTTTGTGTCGCCAGGTCTGATATGATCGGTCGATTCTGGGTTTTGAATCATCTTCCGTCGGTAATCTTTAGGAGAACTGACCAAAAGGGTCCGACCCATATGGGGCCTTACAACTAGATAAACTTAGGGTCGTTTTGTCAATACTCAGATATTTTCTGAGGAGTAAATATTGCGGTTTGATAGCTTTTGAATGAAAAATATGTCAAACTGACATATTTATTCTTCAGATAAAAATTATCTGACCATTGAAAAATCAGCCATAAAACAACCATAGACTTAAATCGTCACCGTTTTTGAATTAATTTAATCAGTGTTATTAAGATTTTTTTATCTAATAGGTTGGGGAAAAAGTTTCTTCGCATTTTTTATGAAAATTCAAAACATTTTTTAATATACATTATTCACATTTATCTAAAGTATATAGGTACCATTTTGTTCGATAACTTTTTGCCATCTTGTAGGTAGGGACATGATCCCATTGCTATAGAAATTTTGGGACTTCTGATCAAAATACCGCGACAAGTGGTTTTGGCAGTCCTCTCGTGATGTTAACCTGACACTGCCTAAAGAATTCTGAAGAGACCAAAACAGGTGGAAATCTGAAGGTGCAAGGTCAGGACTATACGGCGGATGCATTAACACCTCCCAGCCAAACTCTCTTAATTTTTGCTGAGTGGCTAAAGATGTGTGAGGTCTAGCGTTATCATGATGAAAAACCACACCCCTTCTGTTGATTAATGCCGGCCGCTTTCTCTCAACTTCTTGCTTTAATCTCATCAGTTGTTCGCAGTAGAGTTCAGAATCGATGGTCCTGCGTGGTGGTAACAGCTCATAATGAATAATGCCCTTCCAATCCCACCACACACACAGCATCACCTTGTTGCGAGTTAACCCGGGTTCCGCCACAGTCTGTGAAGCCTGACCGGCCTTTGACCACGACTTTTTTCGCACGTTCTTGTCGTACGTGATCCACTTTTCATCACCAGTTATCAGCTTCTTCAAAAATGTTTCGGTTACATTACGTCGTAATAAAGAATCACAAATGAGTACCACAGTTCATTAGGTTTCTTTCAGTGAGCTCGTAAGGTACCCAAATATCGCGCTTTTTTGTGTACCCAGTTTTTTTCAAATGCGCCAAAACTGTTTTGTGGTCAATTCCCAGTTCTTCAGCTACGTCGTAACTACTGATATGCCAATCTTGCTCTACTTTTTCAAAAACGGCATCCATTTTATCCGTAATAGGGCGACCAGAGCGACGTGCATCTTTGACATCAAAATTTCCGGATTGAAAACGCTTAAACCAAATTTGTGTTACTATCACAGACACTGCACTGAGTCCATTAACATTGCAAATTTTTTTCGCGGCTTGCGTTGCATTTTTACCTTTTTTGTAGTAAAATTTTAAAATGTATCGAATTTCTTCATTAGATTCACTCATTTTGACAGTACGAAAAACAAATGAAAATCACACATTTTCCTAATTTGAATTTGGAATTATGTTCTTTAAAATTTAAACTTTCAATGATACCAAAACCAGCCAGATGCAAACAGTATAGCCAAAGAGATTTTAGTTTAAGTTCATACAAACTATAATGCGAAAAGACTTTTTCCCCAACCTAATATATATCTGTTTATATAAAAATCAATTGCAGTTCGTTTGTCTCGCTAAAACTCGAGAACGGCTGGGCCGATTTTAATTTTTTATTTTTTTGTTTTATTCTCCTCTTTACTGGGGTGGCTTAAAAGAAAAAAAAAAAAGAAATTGAAATTTTGACAGGACAACGTCTGGCGGGTCAGCTAGTTATGAATTGATTTTAATTTACGAATAGCTTCTGCCCGCAAATTCGTCCGCGTGAAATTTCTTATTCCGCCGATCCACCCTATCGCATCGCAACGCCTGCCCGCGATATTACTTCCTTTTCGCTAAGCGTTCGTTCTGACTTTTTCTTTTTGCTGGGCTCCTAAGGGTCCTAGCGTGATATTAGGTAGCCTAAGCCTTCCTCAAGAACTGGGCAATCAAATGCAAAAAGAATTTTTCAAATCCGACTGGTACTTCCAGAGATTGGAGTGTTCAAACAAACAAAGTGTGATGTTATTTTAATTAACCGGCTTCAAAAAAGGACTTTGGACTCCTTGACAGAAGGTATAAAATTGAGTCAAAGTAGAACCATTTTCGGTAGTAATATATAGATATTATAGATACACTGCACAGACCTGCTACTGTTTACTATTGTGATTATTTGTGATACAATAGCAATCATCTCGTTCAAGCTTGTTCTCGTTCTCGCATTACAATCTTTGTTTTATGTTTTTATAATTTTAAGGTGTATTTATTTTTTTGCTGTAATGCCAATTAAACGCATTTTTCTGTCTTTCTTTCTTTTTCAAACGAACAAAAAAAAAAAAAAACAACTCTTCAGCTTTATTATTAGTATAGATAGATGAGACTCATGGAAACTCGCTAAGAGGCCTGATAGCCTTGTACCTTTGGGATTTAATGTCAACCCGATTATGGCCGTTAACTTGATAGTGCTCTTTAACATAACTGGCGAAATGTGGGAACTCTTCGCGGAATACAAGCATGACTATGTTGTGGACATGAAACTACCCATAGCATAACAACAACAAAACGTGAACAAGCATTTTTGTCCAGTGTTTTCTGTTATCAGTTATCACATGTAATGTAAACGCGTGAAGTTAAAATGTTTCTGAAATTTTCCAATTTTCTGCGAAATTTTCTTAATTTTTTTTTTCATAAGAACCTTCTCCTGACAATCATAAACACGACAAAAAAAGAATTAGCGAAATTGTTCCATCCCTTCACGCGTGATGCGATGTCGCGTGATTTCGATAAAAATTGGCATGGCTATATCAACCTTGAGGAAGGACATAGGTTACTTTTGTCTGATAAAATAATCCTACAGGGGGTGATATAGGGGATGAAAGTTTGTATGGGAACGCAGCATTTCTTGAGTTAGTGATAATTATGAAATTTCAAATTTATGCTTTTGATACTAGTAAGTACATGGTTCAGCGTTTTTGGAAAATCATCCCCTAAGGGGGTAAAATAGGGGTTGATTTTAAAATTCACAAAGATATTAAAATTTTTGTGTACGTAAAAATAAAAAAATAAAAAATATGTAATCAATTATTTTGCATGCTAGTTTTAGCGAATTGTTTTAGAAACTGTTATAAAACCGGATCCTCTGCGCGGCTTCGCCCGCGTGGATGTCGGAAAATATCCCACGGGAACGAAAATCCTTCCTTATTCCTTGTCTACATTACAAAGGGAACCTCAGTGCAAAATTATAGCTTTCTAGGTCCAATGATTTAGGACTTTTCTTTTTATATATTAAGATTCTTGCAATTCAATTTAATTTCAAAGAAAAGAGTGTAGTGTAGTACTGGTATTAGTTGGGTGTTATTTGAAATAGGAAGGTTTACATGAAAAGGAATTGAGAAGAATTTAGCGGCACGACAGAGTATTTGAAATTTCTAATCTAATCTAAATCAAGTACATATTTTGTATTATCAGTGCTCAGAAAAAAATGCGAGGACAATTAAAAAAAAAAACTTGGTTATTTAATAACCGCTCAGGTTGACCTGTCCCTGTAATTAAACCTTAGTTTCATCGAATGTATTTCGCTGTTTCAAGTACTTGAGGTAAAACGCGTACGTAACCATTATATTAATACCGTAAACATCGATAGCAAACATGTTTCAGTAGTTAATAAGCTAATAATGTACTTAGTAAACTGAGATGGAAGGATGTGACTTAACGATAAAATTTTTTTTTGTTCCTATATAATCGATTATAGAAACATTTATTTTTATTTATTTATTTCATTTGGGAAAACAAACAGTAGTATACTAAACATAAACAGTGTTGTCTTAAAATTAAAACTTTACAAATATACTACCCACAACATTTTCCACAGATTATTTTTAATAAAATAATAATAGATTTTTCTAAAAAAAAAACGTTTTTTTTTTTTTGTAAATTTTATGGAGTAGAGCCAATGCTGAAGCTATTGTTTCGTAATTAATTTACCACATATTGCTTGGCAAAGTATTCAGAAAAAAAAAGCTTCGTACGAGAATTTGAATTATACTGAAGATTAGAACAAAATTAATGAACTAGTCAAAATCAATGTCAATATGACATTAACTTTTGACTTGACTTTGACAACAGACATAAACATAGAGAACCGTGAACCAACGGAAACACCCCAAAAAAATCGAAAACAGGCGATGCTAATTTTTCTTTTCATAAGAACCTACCTCAGACTTCAAAGAATATTTGAAAAAAATTGAATTAGCCGAATTGGTCCAGCCGTTCTCGAGTTTTGCGCGTACCAACACATTTAGCCATGAATTTTTATTTATATAATAATACGAGTTGTTTGTGGTTCAAAGATTTCCTTAGACACGATAAAATATATTTGAATTCACCAGATCTTTCATAGTCTGGGTAAAATGTTGAATAAACAATCCGTGGGAGACAGAAAAATTCAGAGCAAATTGCAAATATGTTTTTTTTTCTAATTATTTCTAAAATAATGGTGCATTCAATAGAGCGCAATTGTTGTTTCATTAAGTTGTTTTTT
Organism: Cosmia pyralina; assembly: GCA_946251885.1. NCBI lineage: Eukaryota > Metazoa > Arthropoda > Insecta > Lepidoptera > Noctuidae > Cosmia > Cosmia pyralina. The sequence goes on along the minus strand of OX276350.1, from coordinate 18,705,201 downwards.
CAGTTGTAACATGCTGTTAGCTACGTAAACATAGTTATAACAGACACGCAAATGAGCACATTATTGTGTAAGAGATAAGAGGTAGCCCTTGAACATAGGTTCAGCCTAGATAGTATATGTATAGGTATACTGATTTTTCTTTTATAAAACTTTTCTTCAGGGTGCATCAGAAAGGTGTGGTACAGACCATCAAACTGATCAATTTTCTCCATCGTAATCGAGAAAATATTAACAGCCGTCCCATACATTTGGGTCCTGTTGGTATTGATGTTTTGTACGGGACAGCTGATAATTTTTTTTCGATTACGATGTTGGTCCCATGGAGAAAGTTGTTCATTTTGATGGTCTGTGTCCCTTAAATTTGACCACACCGTGTACAAAGTAATACATATTTCTTTTCAGCCCCACGTTATACGTCGGCGAGCACAACCACGGCCTCTACGCGTTATCATCGCTCGTAGACAAAAACACGATCACAATATCGACCGGTCACACACAGCCATTACTCCTTGAAGGCCCGTCAGAGACCGAAGCCAAGTCAGAAACGCCCCCATACGAGCCATTCAAAAACGTGCACTACAAACTCAAAGATCTGAACCTCCATGTATCAGCGCCTTATCTCTTACTGGGACATTACAAAGTCCCCGAACTGACCACGACATGGATGCCTCAGCTTCCGAATTCAAACTTCTTAAACATACATAACTCGCAGAATAGTGCCATCAAACTGATTAATGGGCAAGTTCATTCCGAAGGCGAGAATGATGTCGAAAATGAAACCAATTTGAAATCGAATCCGAATCCGAATTCGATCTCGGTGTCAGTTCAAACAGATGACTTATTTGAAGGGTTTGACTTTAGACCTGACCTATGGTACAAAAAAGCATACTTGTGGTTTCATCAACAAGAGAACCAAGTCCTGAAAGTGGCGCTGATAATTCTAGTGGGATTGGTGATCACCATGTTCTGGTATCTTCGTTATCAGGTAAGCATTATTGGATTGCTATGAAACTGAATAAAATGCGTGGTGTTATCGCCACGCGGCCTACTTGTTTGTACCAACATGCCGATACAAACGTGATTAATAGTATCGCATTTAGTTTTCTTATCATACATAGCTGTATGCAATTGGAATTGACATTGAATTTTTGGTGACGTTCGATGTAAGAATACCGGTTACTTATAACAGTTAATTTTTAACTGTCAGTAACTATACTTTTATTGTTATATTATTTATTTTTTATAACTTGTATTGTATTGTTTTGATTGGTTTATGTATTGGTTTATTACCATTGTTCTTTTAATGTGCATTTAATTTAATTGTCTTGAGATGATGGCGTTTACTTTGTAATAAATAGAATAGAATAGAATACTCTTTATTATGCACACCATTTAAATTACAGGTAGGTACTATTTATTTATCTATCGTTAAATTTATTCTAAAATAAAGTCGCTTTTCGTGTCTTCTGTGTGGCCGCGTTTTTCTTCTAAACTACGCCACGGATTTTGATGCGGTTTTCACTATCATTTAGAGAATTTATTCCAGAAGGTTTATATGTATAATACATTAATACACACATCAAAAGTGTCTAGGGATCAACATATATTTTTGCAATAACTTTTCTCCTGATTGATATTAATTAAAATTTTCTTTAAGGATTCATCAAATAAAGTGTTTTCGTTTGTCACAGTAACGATAAACCAAGTCACCTTTGCATTAATAAAGAAATTTGCCATTTTCCTAATAAAGGGATTTTTGACATTTGAACCACTAACATTAAAGTTCGAAAAAAAGACTGAAATAACAGTTTTCTTTAAAATTTTATTGGGTAACTTAAACAATTAATAATCCGTGTTTCTACCGCGAACACTAACAACACAAGAACATCGGTTTGGCATACTCAAAATGAGTTCATCCAAATCACGCTGTGGAATGGCCGCCCATGTTCGTTGCAACAACAAAAAAAGGTCTTCTTGCGACTGGATACCCTCCATATTCGGCAGAGCTCTTCTCTGTAGCATATCCCATGCATGCTCAATCGGGTTCAAGTCTGGCGACTGAGCAGGCCAGGGCAGGACATTGATGTTAGCTGCGGCGAGAGTCTGTCTTACAACTCTTGCGGTGTGCGGTCGTGCATTATCATGCATTAACTGAAATAAGGGACCGATTTGCACTTGTAGAGGAACGATGACGTCTGATACAATCGTCTCAGCATAAATTTGAGCGTTGAGGTTGCCTCTGATCCAAATCAACTCAGTTCTTCCGCCGATCCAAATACCCGCCCATACCATGATGGTTCCACCACTATAAGGATGGACTTCCTGGCAGGATTTTAATCGCTGTTGGCGTCCAGGGGTTCTCCAGTGTCGTATACGTCTTGTATCCGGTCTCATACCAAAACGAGACTCATCAGAAAAGCACACGAAACGCCATTGTTCTTCTGCCCAATTTCTGTGTTCAAGAGCCCATTGATATCGAATCCTACGATTGTGCATTGCTATAGGTGGTACCCGTAGCGGTCTTCGGGAATGAAGGTTCACTTCATGCAAGCGGTTTCTGACTGTTTGGTCGCTAATTAAGTTCCCTGAAGAGTGATGAAGCCTCATGGCTAACATCATGGCGGTTATAGTTGGAGCTCTTCGAGTTAAGATTTGAATGTATCGGTCTTGTCTCCGTGTGGTGCAGCGATACCGTCCTCCATGGCGCTCAGCCACGGTACCAGTGCTTCGGTAACGTGTCCAAAGTCGACTGATAACACTCTGACTTGTATTCAGAGCTAAAGCCACAGTACGTTGCCGGGAACCAGCTTCTATCATTCCCACGGCTCTGAGCATTTCTTCCCTGCTTAAATGACGTCGCCGCTCCATAATAACGTTGGTTTTAATCAGTAGTAGGGAAACAGTAGCACTAATAATGTCTTCAATGCGTTGTATGTTTTTATAGGGAAAATATTGACAGCTGATTTTCATCTTTTACTCGAATTTGATTCACAGTTCCTGATTCAAATTATGAAATGCACCAAAAAGGATCCATATAAATTTATAAAATCATAAATTTATTACAAAGCCACATCTCAATCTCAAGAAATCCGCATAAAAATGCTTGATCCCTAGACACTTTTGATGTGTGTATTTAACTTATGTATAACATAGAAACCACGTTTTGGCAAGTCGTAAAAACCGTGCGAAGCAGGGCCGGGTTGCTAGAATAGTAACGAAGTCATTGAATATTTTTGAAAAAAAAAGTAATTGCTACGAGCAGTGGGACCGAGTCTGATGTCGAAAATAAGAATTTTTCTCTGTTTATCTGGATTTATGTTCCGGATCGGCGCAAAAACGGATGAACGGATTTGGTTGAAATTTGACACACATAGTTTATAACCTGGATTAACACATAGGGTTATTTTAATCCCGGCAGTACGTTCCCGTGGGATATTTTCCTACATCCACGCGGGCGAAGCCGCGGACAAAATCTAGTTTCATTAATAAAAAAGCGAATGTTGTTGATGATACATTAATTCTTGCCAGCAGTGTTTTCCGTGACCGTGATTCGCAGTTTTCGTACATTTTTTTTTTTTAATAATACCATTTTATTCGATAGTATTATAAAGAAGGCCATGCGGTTGTATATTGTTGTAATGTACAATAGCCTGTCTGTAGCTTAAGTTTTGTTTGAAATTCATATCATTCCATTGATGATGAGAAAACGCAAGTTTCCTCAGTTTGTTTGTACAATTTGGATGTGTTGACTTTAACTAGAACAGATGCGCCGTCTCCTGTATGTTCAGTTAAGGACGCTGTTACAAATGGGTAGTCAAATTGAACTTTTTTACACAAAAGTATGTTTATTAAATAAACGCTTTGCATTCTTACAATGTTTTTTGGCCGAATTGTTGATAGATGTGCAAGTTACGATTCTGAACTATAAATATAATTTACGAAACGATTTCACAATAAATGTACCGAAGTGAAATTTTTTACTTCGGTACATTTATTGAGAAAATGTACCTATCTAAAATTATATTTATAGTTCAGAATCGTACCTTGTACATCTATCAACAATTCGGCCAAAAAACATTTTAAAAATGCAAAGCATTATATTTAATAAACTTACTTTTGTGTAAAAAAGTAATGATTTGACTACCCATTTGTAACAGCGTCCTTAATTTAAAGTAGGTATTCAATTTTAAAATTAATAAGATTGACATAACAACTATCAATTATTTATTTTTGTCTTATAAAACCCCAAGGTTAACTTTTCGGGCCAAATGTAGTCTTTTTCCAGTTACGATATATCGTTTATTGATAAAAATTATCAAGAAGATTCGGAATCATAAAGTTTAGAATTGACTAGAAAGATACAGTTACAAAAAGATATTTCTAGAATTAAAAATTTCGATGTTTGTCTTGAGTTGAAATAACATGTAATCGAAATGAAATTGATTGTAGATCGTTGATTAAAAATACCAAAGAAAAACGTTAAACCTGATTTATAGCTACTTTGTTGCTCCTTATCACAGTGGCTGGGATCACTATGTCATCAGGTTAAGTATGATAAAAACTGCAAGGAAAATGCTATGTTCTTTAACCTTTTGATTCTACGGTATCTCCGATATTATTTTATTGTTTACCTTGTGTATCACTAGGTAATTTTTTTGTAAATTTGTTTTCGTAGATGCATAAATCTAACTTTAAGGACGCTGTTACAAATGGGTAGTCAAATCATTCATTCTGAACTATAAATATAATTTAAAATAGGTACTTTTTCTCAATAAATGTACCGAAGTAAAAATTTTCAGTCCGGTACATTTATTGAGAAACTGTACCTATCTAAAATTATATTTGTAGTTCAGAATCGTACCATGCACATCTATCAACAATTTGGCCAAAAAACATTTTAAGAATGCAAAGCATTTTATTTAATAAACATACTTTTGTGTAAAAAAGTAATGATTTGACTACCCATTTGTAACAGCGTCTTTAAGAAAAAAAATAAAACTGAACTAAAAACAGTTAAGAGGTCAGGACCTACACATTTATCTTGTCTTATATTTTGTCGGGACGACCAAATGAGAGGGGAATTCCTATTTTAAAGCGGGACAAAATACGCAGTGTTTGTTGTTACATTTATGATAGGCGAGGAGATGATAGGGAGTTTAAACTGTTTCGGTATCATATTGTTTATGCATGTGAGACTAGTGTTTGTAACCCAGAATGGGTTTCACAGGAGAAATTCCCATTATGAGGCAAAGTTTTTAAAAGGAAAGAAACAACACTTAATTCCATTTATTTCCAAATGATGTTTCTGACCGTAATCTATGAAAGTTGAAAAGTATCAAAACCCCTGAAAATCATACCAACATTTATTTTTTACAGGCTCGTGAGTTCCAACAGCTATCACAAGGCGGTTCTCGAACCTCAAACGCATCCACCTCATCTAATGGTGAAGTGACCGGTCAGTTGGTGGAGGTCGGCGGTGGAGAAGTCCGTATAGGTCGGATCACCTTCAATACCGATGAGGTGCTCGGGAAGGGCTGTGAAGGCACTTTTGTTTACAAGTAAGATTACCAGATTATTAGTACCTGGGCGACCGAGCTCTGCTCGGGTGAAAATAGAGAAAACGAATTTTTCCAGAGACCTAGCTAGATCGATTTTTCGCCCCCGTACACCCTATATTGCAACTTTCATAGAAATCGTTAGAGCCGTTTTCGAGAACTTAATTACAATAACAATATGGCTCATTTAATAGTAAAAAAAGTCCAAGTAATTTATTTGCCAGAATCTTAGTAAAACAACGCAGAAGCCAGTTAGTGGCTGCTTTGTGTAAAAATAATTGAACTGTCTTTCAAGCAGTTTAGATACCAAATAAATGGTTTCTGAAAATGACTCGTCTAATAAGTATGTGGTTCACTCATAATAGTGCCTGTTTTCCTAATTTTTCAATAACTTCAAGTACTTAATTTTGCCTCTTCTACACCCTCCCTCATTTATTTTGATTTAAAGGAGAATGCGCTCAAATATAGGCCACCCTGTACCAAACGAAAAGTCCGGTGTCACAACCAAACCCAGTGTATTTGGAGGAGAATTCAATGCTCTTCCTATATTTCCTTCCTGTTTTTTTACATGGATTTCCGCAATTTGTATTTATTTGCCATTTATCTACTTAATATTTTGAGGTTAGGTTCGTGACAATGACCGATTCGAAATGGTGGAGTTAGTGACAAATAAGGTAATAATATCGGTCATTTTTTTATTCTTGATTGTGTGCTAGTTTTTCCTCTGGGATGATTATATAATACATCACATCATAGTCAATAATAATATTCGTGTTGTCAGTTTTTTTTAATGAATCAAGTAGGTACTTGTAGCTTACTGCAAGTACCTACTTGATTCATTAAAAAAAGCCTGCACTTATGCAGGCTGAACAAACAAACGATTTTGTACTGAGTTTACTGATTCATAAGAACTTGAAAACATAACATAACGTTAGGCTTATTTTACCGGAAGAGTTAGGCAGAGGTGTATTTATATATTATTAAAGTACACCCATATTTCGAACTTGAAATGTTATTAATAATAAGGTAGGATATATATATAGGATAAGGTCAATTAAATAATTATTTATTCATATTTACATAATGTATAGACCACAACTAGGGCGGAGAAAAAAAATGTACCTACAATTAAAACTATATCCACCCTACACAAATATTGTTATTACTAGCTAATACTTTTCATGACCACTTAGACGGAAGTGCAAACACCAATACTCTGTATTTTGGTGATATTATGGACCTATAGAAACCAGTAGGTGTCGCTGCGTCAGCCATGTACTGCGGTTGGGCGGCACTGCCGCTGCCGTCGCCTTCAAGACTGCGTTAAGAAAAAGCTTTTAAAAATTGTAGTTCATAATGAAACCAACATCATTCGTGACGGCGCCAAAGAACTACAGATAATAATATAAATCAGCCAAAAAACAAACGACATAAAAAAAACTACATTTTCTTTTTTTGAATCGGTCCTCTTTTCATTAAATGCTTAAAATGTATTCCAAAATAATAATGTAAATTATTATGACGCAACGCGTGGCCAAAAGATTTCATTTTTATCACATATAACATACAATACCTAACATCACATATACTAAAAAGCAAATTAGGTGCAATTAGGTACTTACATAAATTATCTTCATTTAAATGATTGCTGGCAGGTGCTATATTTTTTAACGTAGTAGCAACATTGGGAAATGAAGTGCAATGGCAGTGACACGTGGAAAATACGTACAAAGTAAAAGAAAATATTTTTGATGTCCGAAATCCGGGAATCTTTTTCATAACAAAAACGCAAATCAGATTTAAAAAATAGGAGTAATTTTATGAACTAAATTTAGTTGTGACCCGCTCCCCCGCAAGTTGGTACTGGCCATCGGCATTCTCTTTTAAGTGTGCTTATTTTGGGCATTATGTATCTATTGTGTAGCATATATGACAGCCTTCCGCAAACTAACAGGATGCATTCAGCTCCTTATTTTGAATCATATTCCACGAAAATTTTCATGTTTTTTTTTATCATTTTTTAATTTACTATTCCTATAATTCAATGTAAAATTACATTTTATGTACGCAGCACTTTACGTAAATAAAACCGCTAAAGTAACAAATCAGCAATGGATGTTGCCGGGGAAAGCTCGCTGCGTTGCCGTTCGCTACGTGCGTTTTGCCACGTTAACGATGCATTGCGTGCGAGGTAATAAAACAAATCAGGTTTATTGGACCCCATCAGTCTGCGGAGGGCTGTCCCTTACACCCTGTATATCGATGAATCTATTATAGTATATATGTATATAGTGTATCTATATAGTTATTATTTTGCAGCAATGACAACCCCATTTTTACGTCCACGCAATCACTGTCCATTCCAAGGTCGCAGAAAGCGATAAGGCCGCCCATTGTATGTTTTGTAGTGTTGAATTTATTATTTTGTTATGTAATTTCCGGTGTACAATAAAGTATGTATAAAGAAATATTATTTTTATTTCCAGAGGCACATTCGACAAACGCGCCGTGGCTGTGAAGCGTTTATTGCCAGAATGCTTCACGTTTGCCGACCGCGAGGTGGCGCTGTTGCGCGAGTCGGATGCGCATGCGCATGTCGTACGATACTACTGCACCGAGAGGGATAAACAATTCCGGTACGTATTCTGTAGGACTTACGAGATCTTAGTTGCAAGTAACGCACTCCGATATTGGCCAATGAGGCTCTTAATTTTTTTTTAAATATTTATGTCGTGGTATAATATTCGAACATACGTTAGAATGGCGATCATAAGTTCGTAATTCTTGCGGTTGTCTATTCGCAAGCATATTGGCTAAGTTGGCGACAATGCACTAACCACATTTCATTTTAATATTATTGAAGCTTTATTCTGAATGGATTATCACCATTCCTCAGCTCAGATTGGGAAACTGAATGCGGAAGGTCGGAGCTCTTAGCAGAAATTGGGAGAGTCCAATGTCCAGCGGTGGACTGCGATAGGCTGAGTTTATTAGTTCGGCAGTGAACACTCATTTTCTTAGTAGACTGATGTGACTACAATGTTTACTGCCATACCGCTTTATCCTACTAATAAAATAAACGCGAAAGTTTATGAGTATGAATGGATGTTTGTTACTCTTTCACGCAAAAACTGCTGAACGGGTTTTGATAAAATTTGTCACACAGATAGTTTATTAGTGGCATAAAGAAAGAAAAACAGAAAGAAAAAATATTTATTCTGCACAAACAATACGCACATTACAACAAGACATAAGGTACACTCATGCAGAGCAGGCAAAAGCCTCGTATTCAAGCAGTCAAGTTGACAATAAACTTTGACCATTGCTTATGTCAGGGCCAGGGACCAAAGAAAATTTACATTGCCTCTGTGTTAAGTCACTGGCAAATGACTACAAACAATCTAAACACAGACAAAACGCCGAATCGCAAAGTCGAAATATAACTACTTTTTTTTAACAAATAAATAATCAACAATAACAAGAACAAACTTAGCTGTGCGTCGCATCCGTGTAAGAACGGGGCGTTGCTCAGCAAAATGCCGTGACGTCGGGCGGACCTATCGTCAACGGCGCTGTTTTTCAGCAACTATAGGTACTTTCTATCCCGATATTCCTACGAGTTCGAGATTTACGCGGGTGAAACCGCGGGCGCTGCTAGTTATATTATTAACTGTACTGTTTTTCTCTCCAGGTACATCGCGTTAGAACTATGCTCGGCGACATTACAAGACTACGTTGAAAAGAAACTAAACTTCGAGTGCACGATTGATGCCGTAGAAGTATTGAGGCAGGCGACTTTGGGACTTTCGCACTTACATTCCATGGATATTGGTAAGATGAGATGTTTAAAAAATATGGAGTGCTTACTAGCTAATTACAGTCCGGCCATCGAGAAAATGCGTTTCTGACATCTGTCAGTTAACCAATTTCTAGTCTTCCTATTAGCGTGTCGGTGGCAAAAATAACTCTAAAAACTAAAAAATACATTATGCAGTTTTTAAAATTTGTTTGTTTTTCTAGTAGTAATAAGAATCAAATTCGCAAAATACATATTCGTTAGTATGAAACTGACAGGTGTCAAGAACGCGTTCTCTCGACGGCCGGACTCAATGTAGATAGTTCATAATTTCCATTTTTTCTCTCTGCCTTTTCGGTATTTTATTATAAGTACGAAATATTTGAAGAGGTTACGCGGAATCGCGACCGATGAAAGTAATGGAGGGAGGCCTTTGCCCAGCTCGCTTATTATTGTAATAATAAATATTTGCACTGCCTTTTTTCAACTGTATAAAGTGTTAAAAAATAACTTTAAAAACTTGTGAGTGCTTTAGACCATCGAACTGAATAACTTTTACTATGGGACCAACATTGAAATCGCGAAAAAAAAATCTGCTAATCTAAAGTTTGTTCTAACTGTACAGTTAGAACAAACTTTAGATTAGCAGATTTTTTTTTCTTGATTTCGAATTTGGTCTCATAGTAAAAGTTATTCAGTTCGATGGTCTAAGCACTCCTTAAAGTTTGTAAAGTTAATTTTTTAACACCTTATATTGAGGTTAGCACTTGATCTTATTCTTGATCTAATTATAATTCTTGAGGAGCTTGAGGATAAGTAATAACAGCCGCACGGGTCGATCCATCAGGATAAGCTACGCTTGCCGGGGTGGGCTCGTGGATGGATGACCATCTTTACATATCGAGACTCCTCCGTGCCTCGGAAACCACGTTAAGCCGCTGGTCCCGGCTGTCATTCGTGGATCTTTGACAGTCGTTACGGGTCGTTAGAAGCCCAAAAGTCTGACCACCAGTCTTACCAAGGGGTATCGTATTACCCAGTTACTGTGTTGTAGAGGTCAGATGCTTATCTGACCTATTACCAGTATTTTACGTGGAGCGACTGCCTAGTCGCTCCACGTAAAATACTGGTTTTCAGCTGCATCCGGCTAGACTGGAAGTCGACCCCAACACAGTTGGGAAAAGGCTAGGCAGATTGATTGACTTGATTTAATTATAAGCACGCTGTTGGGCTTTCAACTCTCAGCTCAGCCCCGAAAGTTGAGAATCCAACAGCGCCCTTTTATTTAGGTTTTGAGCTTCTGAATGCCTTTATTGACTGTCATCAATTTCCATTATGATTAACCAAGACCGGTGATTTACAGTGCTGTCCGAAGCACTGAGAGGTCTTTTCAATTTGAAGTAGGTACTTACATGGTCAGCTATCTACAGAATGTCCGCGGTAAGCGTAGCTTCATGACGCAGATCTATTTATTTGGGCAGGTAATTATTGGGGAAAGTACCTCAAACAGTATAGTACGAATGGTAACTAATAATTTATGCTTTGTTTTTTTAACAGCATACATATTTGGTTTCTAGACTGGTTGTATGACATTCTTGTTTGGGTTTAAACGTGCAGCAAGACTGTATGTAAAATAAAATTACAGTACCTACAGCAAGTACTGCTCTATATGTACAGATAGTGCAATCCACGAAGACGCGCCCCACTATTCCTCCTAACCGTTTATAGTACATGTGTGCAAGCTTCCGCCAATGTTTGTGTGTTATCAGTACACACTAATTATCGTGTGTACACTCAAACATTGGCGGAAGCTTGCACACATATACTATAAACGGTTAGGAGGAATAGTGGTGCGCGTCTTCGTGGATTGCACTATCTGTATCTGTCGCTTAATAAAGTTTTCATTTATTAACGCTTTGTACCGGTTTTTGTCATTTTCATGTGTACAGTGAAAGGGACAGCTATTATACGACATTTGAACATTCACAGGCAGTGGTGGCCCAGAGGTAACGGCCGCAACTTACGAGGTCGTGGGTTCGATCCCAAACAGTCACTTTACTTTCTGTAAATTATTTCATCACCACTGCTCTCAAAACGGTGAAGGAAAACATCGTGAAGAAACCGGCATGTCTTAGAACCAAAAATTCGAAGACATGTGACGGGTATCAACCGGTACTGGGTCCGCGTGGTGGATTACGGCCCACTGCCTCTCACAGAGAGGAGGCCTGTATCCCAGCAGTAGGAACATTTTAGGTTGATTATGTAAACATTCACGGTTCATAAATCACTAAATGCGTTTTGCGCTAAATATATTTGAAACATCATTCTGTCTCTATCATCTTCAAACTTTAGAGGTATTAAATTGGTTTAGCATTAAATGTATTAAGTGGTGCAAGAGGGCCTTAAGGCTGGATTTAGTTCTACATGGACGGTCCGTACGGACGACTGTTGTCCGGAGCTATTGTATAGATATCAACTATTGCGTTTAGTAGTGCACTGCTTGCGGACCGTCTGAAAGCTCGGACGACTGTCGTCCCTACGGACCGTTTGTGCAGCACTAAATCCAGCGTAAATGGTAATTTGCGGGATATCTTTCGTTATTTTTTTATTGGTCTCGATATTTTGGCGCTTTACAAGCGCCATCATCGCTGGGTGAATTAAGAATTACCTCAATTCGACATTCTTAATTCGAAAAAATTACGGAAACCCCCACATCCCCGGTAGTTATTATGTAAAACTCTATTTTGTTTTTAAGAATAATTAAATCTTTATATTAAAACTATACTAACATAAATTTCCCTCTCCCCAGTTCACAGGGACATAAAGCCACATAACGTGCTACTCTCAATGCCGACGGGTGCCGGCGAGGTGCGCGCCATGATATCAGACTTCGGCCTCTCCAAGAAGTTGAACCTTGGTCGAATGAGCTTCTCTAGGCGGTCGGGGATAACTGGGACTGATGGATGGATCGCGCCCGAGATGATTAATGGGGAGAGGACGGTATGTATTAAAGATGAGAGGCTTTAAAATATTACATAATAGCATTAATATTATTTTTTGGATACTAACTTTTGAAGTGAAAACTTCTCGCAAGTTTAGCAAATTTTGGTAGGAGAAAATCTTTTGGGTTCGCGTCATCGACCTGCTAATATTATATACACGGTGTAAGTGTAAGCATTGGCAATATTTTAAGGGGTCATTGTACTCATCATTGTGAACAACTTTTACTTTGGAACCACACCAGAAATCGCAAAAAAAAATCTGCTGTTCCTTACATTTTGGCGAGTTATGCAACATAAATGTAGGGAACAGCAGATTTTTTTCGCGATTTCAGGTTTGGTCCCATAATAAAAGTTGTTCATAATGATGAGTACAATGACCCCTTGAGAGGATAACGGTGCCTAAAATTACACCCTGTATAAGTTATGCACTAACTAACTAGAATGTTTTCTTTGTTTCAGACGACTTCAGTAGACATATTCTCGCTAGGCTGCGTGTTCTACTACGTAATATCGAAGGGACAGCATCCGTTCGGTGACATGTTGAGAAGACAGGCGAATATACTCACTGGAGAGTATAATCTGGAGCAACTCGAGTAAGTCGTGATGAATCTTCAGTTTATGTTATTCCTTAATTTAATTCCCATAGAACTCGAAATCGGTTGAACGGACTGTAAAAAAGGTTTATTTAAATTTCTAATCTTATCTCAAATGGAGTATAAATCATAATAAAGTCTGTTTTGCTCACAGTAAAGTATTGCCCGACGAAGAGGTATTAATAACGAAGATATTAATCCGCGCGATGATCTCAGCTCGTCCGAGCGCGCGGCCGCCGTGTGAGACTGTGCTCAAGTACCCCATGTTCTGGGGCAAACAGAGCATACTCAACTTCTTACAGGTAATATTGCTAAACCTAATAATAAAGTTGAAGAGTTTGTTTTTTGTTTGTTTGTATGTTTGAACGCGCTAAACTCTGGAACTGCCAGTCGAAGTTAAAAATTATTTTTGCATTCGCATCGCGCTAGAACCCTTAGGAGCCGAGCTAAAAGAAAAATGTCGGAAAGAATGCTAAGCGAAAACGAAATAATAGCGCAGGCATGCGATGCGATTCGACGGGGTGGGTCGGGAAAACAAGAAATTTCACGCAGATGTATTCGCGGGCAGAATTTAATGAAGGTATAAAAGGCATTCATGATCAATTATTATAGACTTGAATGAGCCCTGGTGGCTGATGGTCATGGTCACTCTAATGTCTCGCTGACGGTGGCGTGTGTGTTGGATCATTTAGCTCTCTTCAAAATGGTTGAGCTGAATGGTGCTAATCCATGCGTCAGGTTCGTGAACGGGCGCTGTCAGTGGAGGCTGGTCATATCTTAGCTGCCACGGCTTATTTTAATTTAATTTTTAAATTCTTTTTTTTTATTTTTTTTACGGACGCTTTTAATGTTCTGCATCGTTCTCATATCTATAACTGCAACATGAATGATGTAACCAATATTTTGATTTAAGAGTGTCCGTGGAGTTTCTTGCCCGTTCTTCTCCATAGGTACTATGGGCCAAAGTTCCGCATGATCACCTCAAAGGTGATAATCGCATAGCACGGCTCACGACTCGATCGCACAATGTTCGTCTATCACTATCTGCGCTCTCACAGGAATATTTTATTAAGTGAGCATACTTAAGTTTTGTCCATAGTACCTACTACGCTTTGGAATGGGCAACTCATTCAAAAGTGCCTGTAATTGGTTTATTTGAAACTAGCTGTTGCCCGTGGCTTCGCCCGCGTGGGTTTCGTTACTTCTCTTGTATATATTATAAACCTTCCTCTTGAATCACTCTATATATTGCTGAAGACTGCATTAAAATCCGTTGAGTAGTTTGAAAGATCTTAGCGAACAGAAAGCGGAAGCGACCTCATTTTATACTATGTAAAGATAAATGGTTTGAGTTTGAAGCGATATAAGTTTCGGAACTTAGATCGCTTCAACCTTTAGATTTTATAAAAAAGTTTTCAAATCGGACGACTCTGTAAAAAGTTATGCGTGGTTATACATAAAAAATAATAAAAATAATAAAAAAAAAACATACGTGTCGAATTGAGAACCTCCTCCTTTTTTTTTCGTCGGTTAAAAAGGATTCTTAATAGGTTGGGGAAAAAGTATCTTCGCATTTTTTAAGAAAATTCAAAACATTTTTTAATATACATTATTTACATTTATCTAAAGTATGTAGGTACCATTTTGTTCGATAACTTTTTGCCATCTTGTAGGTAGGGACATGATCCCATTGCTATAGAAATTTTGGGACTTCTGTTCAAAATACCGCGACAAGTGGTTTTGGCAGTCCTCTTGTGATGTTAACCTGACACTGCCTAAAGAATTCTGAAGAGACCGAAACAGGTGGAAATCTGAAGGTGCAAGGTCAGGACTATACGGCGGATGCATTAACACCTCCCAGCCAAACTATCTTAATTTTTGCTGAGTGGCTAAAGATGTGTGAGGTCTAGCGTTATCATGATGAAAAACCACACCCCTTCTGTTGATTAATTCCGGCCGCTTTCTCTCAACTTCTTGCTTTAATCTCATCAGTTGTTCGCAGTAGAGTTCAGAATCGATGGTCCTGCCTGGTGGTAACAGCTCATAATGAATAATGCCCTTCCAATCCCACCACACACACAGCATCACCTTGTTGCGAGTTAACCCGGCATTCGCCACAGTCTGTGAAGCCTGACCGGCCTTTGACCACGACGTTTTTCGCACGTTCTTGTCGTACGTGATCCACTTTTCATCACCAGTTATCAGTCAGTATCAGTTATCATCAGTCACACATTTTCCTAATTTGAATTTGGAATTATGTTCTTTAAAATTTAAATTTTCAATGATACCAAAACCAGCCAGATACAAATATTAGGTTGGGGAAAAAGTCTTTTCGAATTATAGTATGTATGAACTTAAAATAAAATCTCTTTGGCTATACTATTTGTATCTGGCTGGTGGATGCATTGGCACCCGCCGTATAGTCCTGACCTTGCACCTTCAGATTTCCAACTGTTTCGGTCTCTTCAGAATTCTTTAGGCAGTGTCAGGTTAACATCACGAGAGGACTGCCAAAACCACTTGTCGCGGTATTTTGATCAGAAGTCCCAAAATTTCTATAGCAATGGGATCATGTCCCTCCCTACAAGATGGCAAAAAGTTATCGAACAAAATGGTACCTACATACTTTAGATAAATGTAAATAATGTATATAAAAAATTGTTTTGAATTTTCTTAAAAAATGCGAAGAAACTCTTTCCCCAACCTATTAGTAAAGCCAAAGAGATTTTATTTTAAGTTCATACATACTATAATGCGAAAAGGCTTATTCCCCAACCTAATATGTCCGGACATAAGAATCCTTTTTATAAAATCTAAACGTTACCTGTCGAAGGAACAAAGTTCTTTATCGCACGTTATTCTCTACTTGGCGAATGAGAGCTGGATCGAAAAAAGTGTAACATTTTGACAGTCACGACACATTTTTTTTTTTTTTTTTCATTTTTAGTTACATTCAAACGTTGTTAATTTATTTCATTGTGCCGGTTAATTAATCCAAACTAATGTTGTTTATGCGAAAGAGAGCTTGTTTGTTACGCTTTTACGCTAAAACAGTGGAACTGTTTTGGATGAAATTTGGCACACGGGTTGACCTTGACCTGGATTAGGACATAAGACACTTTTTATCCCAGTAGTACGTTCCCCTGGTACTATTTCCGACTTGTAGGCGGGCGAAGCCGCTGGCAAAAGCTAGTACATAACACAGCGAAAGGAACTCCGTTCACACGACACCTCTCCACTTGTTTTTTTCTTTATGCAACATGTTTAGTGCACATAAATGTTGTTTTTCTTTCCGTCTTTTCTAATTTGCGTGTTGGAGACAGATACTGTTATCAAGAAAGCATCGAAACTATTTTTTTACCCCACATCTCGCCCTGGGCAGGAGAATGATGACCTAAAATTTTTTTTTAACAGGATGTCAGTGACCAAGTGGAGAGCGGTGCCGGTGGTTCGGAAGCCGCTCTAGAGCGCGGCGCACGACGGGTAGTGCGCGGCGACTGGCGCGCACGTGTGTGTACTTCTGTGGCTAGCGACCTGCGCGCGAGACGCACCTATAGAGGCGACCGCGCCGCGCATTTGCTTAGAGCTATACGCAATAAGGTATGTGGAATGATGATGAATGGTAGATCTGATGATTTGGTGTTTTTTAAGGTTCAGTACCTGATGGGACCAAACAGAGCACTATTGCTCTCACTCACGTATCCGTCTGTCCGTCGTCTATCACACAGGTTTTTACAACCAAACGGTTAAAGCTATAGTCTTCAAATTTTCACAGTATAAGCATCTTGTTGACCCAAAGCCATACAAATTGACAAAACATATTTTTAAATGTTTTCAACGGGGGCTCATACAGCTAAAGGGGGCCGCGAAAACAAAATTTTGACCAATCCCATCGAGTGGGGTATCGTTGTTTAGAGCTCGTTGAGTAGATGAATACTGTATTTTTTGTTTTAAAAAATATTGGAAAACAAAGGAATGATAAGCCACCAAAGTCAGCTTTTTTGTTTAAATAAAATTATGTTCTGAAGAATTTTTAACTTCCCATTGACCTATGAACTTGAAATTTGGTAATAATTTTTATTATTACGTATATTTTATTAAAAAAATACCGGTTTTTATACAAGGGCAGGTCTTGCGAAGTTTCTAAGTTATTTACGAAAGGTTTCACGCGTTCAAAATTACCTGCCAGTACTTGGTGCTGATCAAACGTGTCGCGATAATTTGTTGCTGCAAATATCTAAAGTCCAATGTTGGTACACCGTGCTGGTGATCACCCATCAATTTTCTCGATATGCTTGATATATAATGGTCGAGTTCACCATAGAGAAAAAATATTTGTAATTCTGAGTCAAGCATTTTGTTATACTAACACTATGGACTCGTGTCTGAAATAAATAATTTTAATTTGAATTTGAATTAGCATTAAAATCATGAAATTGATGAGACACCATTTACGATGAAGACTATATCCAGTATTTTAAAAAACTTTTGTCGCAGCCGTTGTTCTTTTTTTAAACCGAAATATTCTTTTAACAGAAACATCACTACAGAGAACTAGAAACAGAAGTCCGAGACAGCTTAGGCAAGTTACCTGATGGGTTCATAACGTACTGGTTACGAAGGTTCCCGCTCCTGTTACCACACGTATGGCTCCAAATGCAGGCGTTCCGACACGAAGACATCCTCCAAGCTTACTACCCACACTCCTTCACCTTCAACAGAGATGACGTCACTGAACTTGACGAAGAAGGAGACATAGAAGATGAATTACCAGTAGAAATGTGCGACCCCGGTAAGAACGGACTCTTCGTCAAAAGCAGAGTCTTCATCGACGAAAATCAAGAACAACCCAGGTATAGAAAAGAAGGTTCGCCAAGAAAACGTAATGATTGGAGGAGCGACGCGCAAGAGCGAACGAGGCAGGATGACGTCAGATTTAGGGATAGGCATCATCACAAGAAGAAGGAAAAGAAACGGGAGGAAATCCCGGTTTGGACATTGCCTCAGCAGTGAAGTGTAGTTTTAAGAGAAACAGTTTTTAATTGACCAGAAGTCACAGGGAGTAGACGATTAGATAGTTGTAGTGCGGTCTATCCATATCGAACTGTATACAGTCGGTTAACGGTAGCGTTTTCATATGAAAAGGGGGCTCATGTCCCAAGCTGCCTTACTATAAGCTCGGGGACATATTTTTGCTGGCGCGTTCTAATTTACATCATTAATTTGTATCATTATGAACAGATACTGTGTAAATGTTATTCATTGGCCTGCGAAAATCAGCCTCGCTGAATCAATTGAGTGTGTATGGACTGTATAGTGATGTTAGTTAGAAAAATGACATGTGTCAATTTCCAGCCGTGGAAATGTTAAAGTATTACTAAGACTTAAAATATTAGTGTTTTTTAAATGATTTTTTTATTATTTGACAAGTTTTGACTATTTTATAGGCCTAATTCGTTATCTGTAAATCAGTGAAGATTCAACCTTGAAAGTTGGTTTTTGTTAATTTTAGATAAATGTTGTTTTTCTGGTCAGGTTGTAGCGATAAGAATTAGGGATGGGCCGAATGTGGTATGAACCGAATACGAACTTCGGCCGACATTAAAAGTTTGGCGGAACTTCGGTTATTTTCACTAGGAAATGTATACGAACAAAAACGTACCAGACTCCTGTCGGATAACGCATAACGCTTGGTGTTTTTCATCATAATCTGCCTTTGGTTTTTAAATACCAGTACGGCCGTTTAACAGTTTTATAAAAAAAAAAGTTGTGATTTTTGACGGCAAATATTTCAATATTAAGATGTTAAACAGTAAATAAATACTTATGATTTTATTTTACTGCTTTAGTTTTATTATATTAGTCAAAACAGTTGAGTTATTTTAATTTTTTTTTGTATCGAATGTTCGACATTTGAACCGAATTTCGGCCTATCCCTAATAAGAATATTATTTAAAATGCACAAAATTATCGGTTTTTTGATGATTATTTATTTAAAATGAATTTATTAATATATTTAAGATTAAGTAATATAGTTAATATATTCTACAAAATGAAATGATAGTACTTTGTAAGAGATCTCTAATGATTTAGTTAATATTTAGCATTTTTGTGAAATAGTTAATATTGAAAGGGCGAAAGAATATAGTTTGGGACCAAAAGGAAAGATACATGCTGTACTTTTCAAATGTATTTCGATACCGCGTTTATACAAAATCATCTAAATTTTTTTGATCACTCGAAGGTCACATTAGATACTCAATTTGTATGAATGCACAGATGGCTTTAGTTTCGACCCAGTTAATTCAATAAAGTTTACGTTTTCAACGTAGTTAAAGAATATAATTATTGTAATTTTATTTTTGGCCATAATAATTACGAGATGTTACCCGTAGCCTATATAAATCAGGTAATTTAGCGCCTAAACTAAAATAATATAAAAACAACTCTAAAACTATCATCCGATTAAAAATCGCAAGAGCGCGCTCGCCCTTAGAACATGACGCAAAATTAAAATGACTCGTTTTGTTTAGTTATTAATTTCCTCAAACATTTTCCGAAAGGATAATTTGACCTAGGTACCTAATGTTTTTGACACTATCCTTTGGTGCTGAACTAAACATCGATCGATATTTATACCATACACTACGACCGAAATATCTTGGCAAGTCTGAACGTAGACGCTATGAACTTTCGCGCATGTTTTCTCACTAACACTCGCTTCATAGCACCATTTGGTTCCTAAAAAATGTTACTGCGCAGCCTTCTGCGCGAAAATCGGATTGGCCAAGATATTTCGGCCGTAGTGTACATACTTATCTATTTATAATCCCTGCTATGAGTTTTGTTTTTCAAATTATCACTGCAGAATATAATCAATATTTTGCTGTGATAATATTCATTTTCTACAAAACGAGATTCGTTTCTGGTGCTATGATTGTTATGTAAATATCGAGTGTAAATGTGTGAAACGTGCAAATTTTAGTAGATATTGCTAGACATAGATCACAACAGAACTAGGAACCTTTAGCGTTGTGAACGGTTCATTATGCGACTGCCTGAAAAACATTAGAGCCTCAGATCGGTTATGTTATAAAATAAAACATCTGACACTTTTTTTTTTCTGTAAAAAAAAGAAATAAAAGGAGAATGGCCGACGGTAAATATGGCACATCCAGTTTAAAAATAAATTCGACTTTTTATTGCGTCGTCCCTGTTACTCATACCTGTGTGACAGTCTCTGTCCAAAGCTCGATGTGTCTTATTAACACCCAGGTATAGTAAAAAAAACGTGTGTTCGTTTTTTTTAAAGTACTTCATACCTGACTTCTCCCAGTCAGGAACGAAATTCTTTCTCACGTAAGAATTAAAAAAAAATAATCGCAGCCGTCAATAGATGTATACATTTTGACCTCACAGTCGGCTTAAGCACCCTCGAAAACCATGAAAACGATACCCATGAGAAAAATTTGATAATTTTTGCACCGCCATCTTGGTTTTTCATTTTAACGTCACTATCGGATCGGCTTTAACACCCTCGTAAAACATGAAAACGATAACCCTGATTAAAAATTTGAAAATGTTCGCAGTTGCCAACTTGGATTTTCATTTTGACCAAATTCACACTTGCTCTCTCTCTCAAATAAAAAAAGTCGCATGGAGGGGGCCTAACGCTTTTTCTTTACGTGACGATTTCTACTAGTTTATTCCTAGGTACCGCAAACTTCGTTCCAACAACAAAATATATAGGAACCAGAAAATTCAGTCGTATAATAAACCAATCACTGTTTAAAAAAACCGTGGAGGAGCTCGTGGCTAAGTAATAACAGCCGCACGGGTCGATCCATCAGGTTAAGCTACGCTTGCCGGGGTCGGTCCGTGGATGGGTGACCTTCTTTACATAACGAGACTCCTCCGTGCCTCGGAAAGCACGTTAAGCCGTTGGTCCCGGCTGTCATTCGTGGATCTTTGACAGTTGTTACGGGTCGTTAGAAGCGCGAAAGTCTGACAACCAGTCTTACCAAGGGGTATCGTATTACCCAGTTAATAGGTTGTGGAGGTCAGATAGGCAGTCGCTCCATGTAAAATACTAGTATTGAGCTGCATCCGGTTAGACTGGAAGCCGACCCCAACATAGTTGGGAAAAGGCTAGGCAGATTGATTGGTTTATTATGCGACTGACAAACACTATCCGTCTTATTACAAAAAAATGCTTAAGTACTGGTTTAAACCAAGACTAAAAGGTCTAGGATTGTTACTGTATTAAAGTTAGTACCAGGATCAAAATGTGTTTCGATTACAAAACGAAGACCATCCGAGGATCAGTTAGTACCATGGTTATAGCAATGAAGGTCCATGCTTTTAAAATAACCACAGATAAGAAACAAAAATGACATTCTTTCATTCGTTCGTACCAAGATCGTATAGTATTTATTTGAAGCAACGTTCCGTTTCTCTACATATTGATATAATAGTATCACTTGAAATGCTTAAATAATTATTTATCAATACAAAAATAGGTCAAACATTGTTCTTTGTATAAGTTACAATATATTGAACAAGCACAACTTATACTTTTGACGTGCATTTTGTAAACAAGTTGTCATATTTTTTAACACCTCTAGCGTGAAGTGGAGTGATTTAAATACTGCGGGCGGCGCGCGTAATTTGAGAGTTGACACGAATGTTTTTGTTGCGTCCTATACTTACCTACTAATAAATACCTGAATGCACTTCTTATTAATTGTTTTTAGTATTACTGTTACTGTTATGAAGTTGGTACTTAAAACATGGATTTTAAATTATTATTAGGTAAGCAATGCTATGTATCATCTTATTTCGACTACTTAACGCGATGTTCTTATTATTATAGGATATATTACGTCAACTTATTGCTCAATCAGCACATATTATAGAAGATAAGTCCACGAAAACATCAGTAAATATGTAGAAAACTAAAGAGTGGAAGAATATACGGATTTGTGAACCTTTAATTGTATCTAAAATCTTCGTCACTCAATTCAAAAGGATTCACGCGATAACGTTGTCTGTAAGATCGCCGAGACGTCTCCAGCATATTATTATCCAAATATTCCAAATTCATCAAGTCAATCATATTTATGTCCATTTTTAATAATTTGTAAATAAAAAGACTCACAACAACGACAACTGACCACAACGCTAACCTCAAATAAATTAGTACCACAGTTAGTCCAATAGATAAACTAGGGGTCTCTGTGGTTTAACTTTAGTACCATGCATAGTTCATGAACTAGTGATAAACTTCATTTTATAATAACGTTTTATTTAGTCATGGTTTAAACCTAGTAAGAATCCTAGTACTAAATTTAGATCGCGTTTTGTAATAAGACGGTATGTGTACCTACCTATAATCTATGGACAGCATACGAACCGCAGATGTGTTATCAAATACAAAGCTCGATCGTAATTCTATACTCGTGTGTTTGGCATTTAGTGTATATTATGCTTGGACACGGTCGCAGTCCGATTGAATTTTGTTATAATATTGTTGCAGTATTGAGTATTTGTCACAATCACGAACACATTTTTTCAGAGTTGAAGGCCGTACTTTTCTAGGCAATCAGCAATAGGAATCCCTGTAGCGTGGACTCGTTGATTAGGTAGTACAAATCTTGCTAGCACAAACCCAGACATAAGACCAACTACATAAGGTAGGCGCTAAACCTAAATGTTTTTGTGCAGGAGTCGAACCCGTGATCCTTGGCGCAGAAACTAATCACTATATTATTGTAGAGCAGTCTCTCGGCAAGAATGTAGTTTATACTGGTTATGATATAATATTATTATAATATATCTACATTATTTTTAATGAATTTATCGTATCAGTCGAACTTACAATATTGCGTACGAAAATTAAACGGTAGACAGGTTGTAATTTTAAAGAAATGCCAGTTTTAAAACCTGTTTAGATTCTAATACCAAATTCTGGTTATTAACAACCGGATTTTTGCTAGAAATGTTACTAATAAGACTATCAATAAAATATCCAAGTAGTGTTTAATTTGTAGTATATTAAATTCTGCGTAAAATGTTAAAACAGTTATTCTGATAATTATGGTAATAATAAAAGTCTGAAGTGATATTTCGCAATACACACTAGATTTTTTATTAAAAGTTACGCAAGCGGATGTAGGTACCTATTATGCAAAGGTCAATAAACGAATGTAGACTTGTTAACCTTGAAACGCATAGGTTCGATAGTGTGATTTCTATAGTTCAATAGTTTTTTTTGGATAAAAATATACGGGAGTCGCAGCCTAATCAGTGCCGTATAGTCCCGCTTTGATTAAGGATAAATTAATTAACAATAAATAATGACGCATAATGAATCACTCACGAAATGTATGAATAATGTTCCTGTAAATTGTAAATATTGAGTTAGGTACTCAAATTAATGTAATGATTTTAAATTAGCGTTGATTCGCAAAAAATAACGATAAGTTAATTATTAAGCGAAACTAATGTAATGACCTAAATATATATTGAGATTGGCATTTTATACCTATGTAGATAATACAAAGAATTTTACCGAAGTGATATTTTAATGTTTTTTAATTTTTCAAAAATATGTAATGTTTTTTAATCCTGTTTGTATTGATCATTAAACATGTGCTCAAATTGTTCATGATATATTTATTAAATATCAAATAAACATGTACTACATACATGACATGATTTTTTTTATTTTATTGTGTAAATAAAAATAAGGGTTATGCTTCACTACAAAGTTTATTGTCAGTCAAAACTTAAAAATAAAATAACAATGATATTTATTAAAAACTTAAAAATACTATTGCTTATAATCAGTCTTAGAGGAGTCCTGTAAAATGTAATTGTGGATTGAGTAGAAAATGGCACAGAAAGTTGAGACCCTAGTATTTGTGCAAATGGCAAAAAGAAGAGTAAGAAAAACTCGAGCATATTCGTATAACCCTGTCGGGTGACCGTCGAGCGTTAGTCACATAGCAACAGGTTTTTGGTAAGTAACCTTTCAAACTAGATCTCCGAAAAGCATGCGGCACTGTTTTAAACCGAAACAAGGCTTCCAGTCTAACCGGATGCAGCTGAATACCAGTATTTTACATGGAGCGACTGCCTATCTGACTTCCACAACCCAGTAACTGGGTAATACGTTGTCAGACTTTCGGGCTTCTGATGACCCGTAACGACTGTCAAAGATCCACAAATGACAGCCGGGACCAACGGCTTAACGTGATTTCCGAGGCACTGAGGAGTCTTGGGTATGTAAAAATGGTCACTATCCACGGACAACCCCGGCAAGCGTAGCTTAACCGATGGATTGATCCGTGCGGCTGTTATTACTTAGCCACAAGCTCTTCTACTTATTAAAACAATGAACACAAAATCGTAAATTGTGACTTACACAAAGCATTAGGTACCTACATAGTTGGAATGTATTCAAGTTATGCAAATTGGATAGGTAGCGATTTAACATAAATTGGTACCTACAAAATTAAATCCATTAAATACATTTTTACACATACATTAATATTTTAGTCCTATTCTAGCCCTACCTTAATACCTCTCATCTCTTATTATGTCATTACATACTACTTGTATACTTGTCTATTAAATCTATGATTGTCAGATGAACCTTTTCCTTAGCTACTGTCAGAGCAGTTTTGTCTGCTCCATTCAGCATGGATAAATCAGGGTTGTAACTGAGCAACATTTTGGCAGCCCCAATGTTGCCCATAGCACAGACATCGTGCAATGGCGTGTTCCCCGCCATATCGATAGCGTTTATGTTCGAGCCACTGTCTAATAGTAAACGAATAACATAACACTTATTATTCAAAGCAGCTAAATGTAAAGGAGTTTGATTCTTCTTATTAATGCAATTCACATTTGCTTTGTTATGTATCAATATTTTACACAGCTCATCTGAACCATATCTAGCTGCATAATGCAAGGCAGTGAAACCATTTGTGTCTGTAAAATTAATGTCAAAGTCTGATTTATATGATTCAGTATTCTTCTTACAGATTGAACATTCACACAATGGGTGGCAAGGAGTACTGTTTTCAGAAGTTTCTGGCTTGTCTTTCATGTCCACATAGGCAGAATAGTTGATGTTCATGTAGAAGCAGGCCAGCTTCACATCTCCATATGATATAGCTTTCAATATCCTGTCAATTAATTTGAGGTTTTCCACTGCTTTTGATACATTATTATTTTCATTTATTTTCAATTTTTGTAACTTATGAGCAACAGCACTGTCAGGTTTGCAGTTCAGGGCTCTGACATCAGTACTTGTAATGTGTATGTATTCATATAAATTGGGAGTGCAAGATTTAAGGACCTGCAATATCTTCAAATTGTGTGCATAATCAAATGCTGTTTTATTATATTGATTGTGCAAAGATGGTTCAGCTCCATTTTCTATTAACAATCTAGCAATTCCTTCATAGCCCCACTTAGAGGCCAGATGTAATGGAGTGTTACCACTCTCATTCACACAATTTATTCTAATCTTCCTTCTACTGTGCTCTGCAAAGTATATAAGTGCTTTGACACAATTCAAATGTCCATTATTGACAGCCATATGAAGTGGCGTGTTCTTGTCAATGTTTGCTTTATTTATGTTAGCACCTGAATGCAATAGCAGTAGCAAGGCATTTTGGTGGCCTCTTGAGGATGCATAGTGCAGTGGAGTGCATTCATTAAGGTCTGTTGCATTGACCTCTGCAGCCATTTCAATGAGAGATTCTACTATGTTGGCCTTCCCATGAATGCAAGCTACATGCAGTACTGTCAGACCATGGCTGTCTCTGGATGTCACTGTCGGGGAAGTCTTCAAAAGATTCTTGGATATTTTGCAACAACATTTCTTACAGTTACACAAAGGATGACAGAGTTTATGATATATTTCTGTGTCACTGTCATCATCATCATCATCCGACTGATTGCTTTCCATAGTTATTTTAAGAACATTATTGTCATTCAAATGCATAGTTTGGAGGTGTTTTTGATTTTTCTGCAAAATTGCCTGCACTTGTTCACAGTGATTTGCTTTGATGAGCTCAAAAATGTATTCCAAAGTTTCTTCTTTTCCATTGGTATCACTAGTGGAAATGGACTCGGTCAAACTGTTCTTTCTTTCTCTACTGCCATTCAAGTTTTCTTCTGTGAGATTACTTTCATAATAATAGGACTCAGGATTTGGGGATCCAGTGAGTGCACCAGATTGTATGTGTTCTATGACAGCTTCTAAAGTAGTAATGAGAAAGGCACTTTCATCAGAATCACCTTTACCCACACTGCTGAAACGGAACTCTTTCATGTACATTAGTTGACTGTACCAGTTTGGGAGACCAGACTTGATGACCAGGAACACAAAAACTGGTAACATGTCATCAGCAGTTAGCAGAACTATATTGTTGCTTTCATCCTTCTTGTTGATGGCATTTAAGGCCTGTTTCACACACAAAACTTTTTCTAACACAGTGTTGTATGTGTCTATCTTAGAAAGGATTTGTTTAGCTTTAGGCACTGCATGGTATAGTTCTTTCTTGATGTCCAGATCTCTTAGTTGAATGTCACACATATTCCTTATCTTCTTATTGAGGTGCGAGTCCTCATATGCACAGCAGGTGCAGATTGGTTTGAACAAGGCACCAAACAGTAAGTGCTGCATATAGCATTCTACAGCTAGCTTGATGTTTTCCAACACTTGTTTGCAAGACTTTGACTTATCTCTTAGTCTTCTGTTTTGTAAGGCAATTTGAAGGCAATGTGTGTACAGTTCACTTACTGTGTCTCTCAGAGGTCCCACAGCAACAGGAAGTGAAGGATGACTCTTTAAAAATGACTGCACACTGTGTTCAATTTGGTCCAACACCTGACGACCAGCAGCTTGAGTCCAGAGCAAGTCAATGCAGTCATTGATAGATGTGAGATATTCCTTAGATATTGTGTTATCACTGAAATTGGCAGTAGGTTCAAGAGGAGTTTCTATGCACCATACTTTGTATTTGATGAAGTCTTCTGTGTAGAATGTTTCTTCAAACAGGATATGGCTTTGTAGGGGCAGGCCTTTGGTCACTTCTAGCGTGATCACTTTATTGGTCACTGTCACTTGTTTCTCCGTAAGCGTGCTGTAGTGCGTTTCCGGCAACTCGTCACTTGGCACCAGTAAATGAGAACAAAAGTCCTCGACGGTGAACACGCGAGTACTTAAACTTCCGATCCGCGGCACACATATTACCCAAGATTGTGTGATACAATGTTGAAATAAATTAACGTATTCAGTCTTTAATTCAACGAAGAATGGGTTATCGGAGATGATCTCGTCGTAAGTACCATCCATTGTGGTGTTATAAATATAAAACTTCTATTGAACTTGACACCATTGAAAGTAGATGAGCACACTAGAAGTATCAAGTAGGTAGTCTTATTATGGCTTCTCGGTTTGGCTGTGTCGAACCGAATATTATTTAAGTTTTAAGCACAAAAACTTGCTACTTGCGACCTTGCATCCATATCAAGAACAACTGTGAACTGACATGACATCTGACATTACTGACTGACAGGTGACATAAACTGTCACATTACCACCACAGATTATATATAGTTAATGTGTACTAACATAACTAAAACTATTAAAAAACTAAAATATGGCGTCGAAAAATTCCTCCGCATCGCTGTCGACTGGTAAAGTACCCAAGAGACTGGCGGCATTGCCACGTTGTATGGCAATGCTAAGCCGCTGGCCAAGGTAAAAGCCAGCCCTTGGGTCACGGGAAGTGTCAACCAGCCGTTTGGAGATTTCGTTGAACAAACTATGAGCACTCGGACCCCACGGCCCAAGGGTTTCAACCCCAAACGGCTCGAAAATATAATTACCGATAAGGTTATTATACTTTCGCCGCTTGAGGTTTTCCGCAGCGGCAGCAGCAGTGCCAGCACAGCACGCAGAGCCAGGAAGATGGGATGGCGCAAGAGTATCGACACACGTTGCGTCCCACACTAAAGGCCTTCCCAACTTCCATGGAAATAAAGACATGCCGTCCGGTCTCTTGCCATCGTCGCGTGCCAAGCCATTGGGTTCTAATACAGCTGGAACGCCGACGGTGACAAGGGCTCGTCGGATGATGTCATTGATGTTCGCGTGCCGTGCTAAGCGACCCGCACTTCGGCTGCAAGACAGGCCGTGGTGTCCGAGGCTGTTGACAACTTCGCCACAGTGACAGCGATGAGGAGAACAAGAAGGAGCTCCTAGTCGCAGGGAAGCAGCGAGGCGGAAAGTAGTGTCGTCGAACAAAGTGCCTATGTTCGACGACGGTAGTGCATGAAGCCACAGACCCGACTCCCACTTACCCACAGCCAGCAGACGCGCACGCTCCGCAGTAGTAGCAGACGTGTCAAGTAAATTGTTCTGTACTACTCTGCAGAGCGGCTCATCCCACCGTCTCTGGGAAAATGGATTGTCGGGTGGGTCTGAATTCGGGCAAGCGAGTCTCCAGGCATCTATAGCCTCGGTGAAACAAGGCACATCAAAATTAACCAGTGTGGAGGCTAGGATTTTCCTGATTAATTTATCTGTGCCGTGGACCGAGGATATGAATGCCGGTAAACTAATACTAGAAATTTTGCGGACGCCGAGGCCTCCCATACGAATGGGGAGAGTAGCTTGTGCCCAAGCGCGGTCGTCCAAGGCCACATTTAAGATCGAAGTTAAAGTTTGTCGGATAATTTTGTCAATTTTATCTAAAAGGTGAGTGTGCTTCCATAAATGGGAAGCACGAAGGAAATATGTTAATTTAGGGCCGAAACAGCAGTAACGGATTAATGTTATGGCCGAGTGCATGTTAATTTGGAACAATCTTTCCGAAACGTCATTGAAATTTTGAATTTTTTCTTCAATAAAAACAGGAAAAGAATTTTCATAGATAGGAGACCCAAGGAGACGAAGAGAGTTTTTTTCAATAATTTTGATTTCCGGGGCTATTGCGTTAAATTTGGGAAGTGTTAGATGTCTGTCGGTACCGTCCGCTAAGAACAGTTCACATTTCGAAAGGTTGAGATCAATGCCAATGGAATAAAGTTAATTTTTTAAGAATTGAAGGTCATTTAAAATAGTTTCTACATCGCCTCCCAAGGTTCCGTCATCAAGATACCAAACGTTAAATTTGGAATTTAGCTGTCGAATAATTGGGTGGATGGCTAAACTAAAAATCACTGGCCCGAGGGGGTCACCTTGTTGACAGCCAACAGCAGATTCCAGAAGGTTGTCCCGATACAGTAATTTAGAAGGGTGTCTGTAACATTGCCAAAGGAAACTATAAATTTGGGGTATTTCTTTTCTAGTTTCTGCCAGCAAGGTGTCTGGTGAATATCAAGCTCCAGGTGTGCTGCTGGTGGTCTTGACTATATAATAAAACACGACTCAGATGATGATGACTGTATTTGCTGTGTAGGTACTGATTGTAATAGACGACCGATATAATGTGCGCACGCTCAAGGTGTCGGCGAGCGAGTGAGAGGCGGGGGAAGCCCGCGACCGCGGAGTGGTGTGTAGCCCGATGTGACGTCAGGAACATATTCCCCGCGTTGAAGAGAAGTCTTCAAGATGATGTTGAAGAGACCGGAAGAGGGCATATGTTGTTGTATGCACGTGTTATGATGCCCTTCTTCGTCAGGATGTCGGCGACTCGACAATGTCCGTCAGAGCCAGTCTTCACTGCAACCACTCTGCCCAGCAACCACAGAAGCGGAGGAAGATTAGTGTTTCTCACTAAGACCATGGTGCCTGTTTTCAGCTCTTGCCCAGCTGTCTGCCATTTGGTTTTCTGCTGCAGGAGAGACACATACTCATTAGAGAAGCGCTGCCAAAAATGTTGCCGTAGTTTTTCGATGCGATCGAAGCGTTGTAGCCGCTGGACATTGACGTCGGTGATCTGAGGACGAGGGACTGACGTGAGTGATCGTCCGATGAGGAAGTGTGAAGGAGAAAGATGAGAAAGATCTGATGGATCAGTGGATAGAGGTGTTAAAGGTCTGGAATTTAAAATAGCCTCTATCTGAATCAGACACGTTGAGAGCTCTTCATATGTTAGATGAGTTAGGCTCATGACTCTACGCAATAAATGTTTGGTGGACTTTACTGCACTTTCCCAAATCCCACCGAAATGTGGGCTGTAGGCAGGGATAAATTTAAATTCAATGTCTTTTGTTGCAAGATCTGACTCTATAGTACTAGATGAAACCTTTAAGAAGCGTGAAAGCTCATTGAAAGCTCCCACAAATGTAGTGCCGTTGTCGGAGTACACGCGTTGAGGCTTGCCCCGACGACTAATAAATCGACTGAAGGCCGCAAGAAAAGCTTCCTTGGTTAGGTCGGAAACCAGCTCCAGATGAACGGCTCTGACTGCAAAGCAAACAAAAACACAAATGTATGACTTAAGCAGCTTACATCCTCTACCTTTACGGTCGGCTATCAGCACTGGCCCGGCATAATCAAGCCCTGTATTCAAAAAAGGGTACTCTAGATGAGTCCTATCGCTTGGTAGGTTGCCCATGATGACCTGAATAGGCTGAGCTTTGAAGCGAGTGCAGCGAACGCAGTTACGCACTACGTGCTTAGCTAAGTTTCTGCCCGCTAATGGCCAGTAGGTGAGTCTAATGTTTGCTAAAAGTAATTGAGGCCCTGCGTGAAAGAGTGTTTTGTGTTCTCTTTCGAAGATAATTTTCGTCAAGTGATGTTTGCTACATAAAAGAATAGGATGCTTAACATTGTAACTATAGTTGGAATTGTTAAGACGTCCACCTACGCGTATTAAGTTGTCTGAATCAATGAAGGGAGAAAGACTTATTAATCGATTCTTTTTATGTAAGGCCTGATTATTTTTAAGACATGAATATTCCTCAGGAAACATTTCCTGTTGAGAAATCTGTAATATAAGATTCTGTGATGATTGTAATTCTGAAACTGTTAAGTAAGTTGATTTTTTAGTATTATGTTTTTTACAATTATGGATAAATCTTT
Organism: Cosmia pyralina; assembly: GCA_946251885.1. Taxonomy (NCBI): domain Eukaryota; kingdom Metazoa; phylum Arthropoda; class Insecta; order Lepidoptera; family Noctuidae; genus Cosmia; species Cosmia pyralina. The sequence continues at coordinate 18,674,206 of OX276350.1, read as the reverse complement.
GTACATAGGCTATGATTCTTATGAGTGATGTAAATGATGATTTTTTGTGTATTAAATTTGAAAATATATTGTTATTATTTTGTTTATGTGTGTCAGCAGTTGTATGTAATGATGTTTCTGGTAAAGAGTGAATTTGTGTATTAGGTGATGTAGGAAACTTGATTTCTCTATGATTAAGAAAATCAGGACCCGACCACCAAAGAGTGGACGAGCTGATGCAATCAGCCTTCACCCCCCGAGATGTGAGATCAGCGGGGTTGCTCTTAGAAGGCACATAGCTCCACGTCTGTCCGATCGTAGCTTCTTGAATTTCACTCACTCTATTGCGGACGAATTGATCAAGCCGACTTGGCAATGTAGACAGCCATGCAAGCACAATCGTCGAGTCACACCAAAAGTAACAGTGATTAAACTCTAGAGTGAGTGATTTACGTACCTTCAGAAAAAGTCTTGTGCCCAGTAAAGCACCACATAACTCCAACCTTGGTATGGTTGTGGACTTTATAGGGGCGACCTTGTTTTTGGAAGCTAAAAGGCGAACGCAAACTGTTCCATCGACTGCTACCGTTCTGACATAAATACACGCACCATAGGCGCGTTCAGAGGCGTCTGTGAAAGTGTGTAGCTCTATTAAAGTAGGGTTGCTACAAGATACCCAACGAGGAATGTGAACAGTGTTAAGGGCTGGGAGTGACTGTACGAACTCAAGGAATTGTGATTTTATTTCTGTTGGTACTTCATCATCCCAGTTACATTTAAGTATCCACAGCTGCTGTAACATAAGTTTAGCCTGAACTATGCATGGCCCGACGAGGCCAATAGGATCAAATACCTGACTTATAACAGATAAAATATTACGCTTTGTTATTTTTGAAGGATGTTTTAAATCTATAGAAAAGAATAATCTGTCTGTTTTACAGTCCCAATATAGGCCAAGTGTTTTGCTAGGAGTGTCATTTAGGTTTAATTTTTTATCTTGATTTTCTGGTTTTATGTTAGTGACTGACTCTAATATCTTCGGACTATTTGATTGCCACTTTCTAAGGTGAAACTTGGCGGACTCGAGAGTATTCACTACCCGTTGACATAAATTTATGACTGACTCAATCGAATCGCCACCACTCAAATAATCGTCTACGTAGAAATCTCGTCTGATGGACTGACTAACTTCTGGGTCTGAACATTGATCTGCAAGCGAAACTAGGCATTTTGTGGCCAAATAAGGGGCTGAAGCTGTACCGTATGTCACTGTATTCAGTGCATAGGTTTTTAAAGGGTCTGACGAGTCGAATCTGAAAACAATTTGCTGTAACGGGCGCTGAGATGGCTCAACTAAAATAGCTCTGTACATTTTTTCAATGTCACCTGTTACAACAAACTTATGTTGTCTGTATCTCAAGAGGATGGATAGCAAATCCTCCTGTACTGTTGGACCTACCATCTGAATGTCATTGAAGGACTTGCCCGAGGTGTTGGACGCCGAAGCGTCGTAAACTACGCGAGGTTTTGTGGTTGAACTTGACTCGCGTACAACACCATGATGAGGCATGAAATAATTGATTTCTGAATGATTTGTTTTTGAATATTCTGTCATGTGATGAAGGTCAATAATATTCTTGCATGAACTGCATATATCTGTTTTTAAATGTGGAGTCCCGTTCAAATCTACGCTCTAGGGAGAGGAAACGACGCTTCGCCATCGCGTAAGAGTCACCTAAGCACTCAAGCGAGTCCTTCAATGGAATGGTGACAACGAATTGACCATGCATATTCCGACGTGTGGTCTCTTGAAAGAGTTTTTCACAAGCCTGTTCTTCTGAAGAGAAACAGTTTGCTGACGCCACCGTATCAAGTTCCCAGAAGCGAGTCAGCTGAACCGACTCCTGATGTGAAAGAAAGTGACAAACAGAAGGTTGTGTACGAAGACGAGTCTGACTGACGCGGCCCGAAATAAGCCAACCTAGTTTGGATGACTGTAATCTAGGCTGATTATTGCCTAAATTAATTGTCTCGGAACCTAAGACGTCCCAGAATACCTCGGCACCTACAAGAATGTCGATAGCAGTAGGTACATTAAATGATGGATCTGCTAATTGAATACCTGGCGGGATGGTAATGTACCTTTTGTCTACATAAGAGCCAGGCAGCGATTGTGTGATCTTCGGTAAAACAAAACAGCTTACTTTCGTCTGATAGCCACCATTACAAGACCGCAAATGAAGACTGCAGCTTTCTGAGGTACTGGAAACTTGACCGTTTATACCTGAGACGGTGGAGCTAGTGCTGCGTTTTACCAGGCCGAGCTTCCCACAGAGCTCTTGGGTGATGAAGTTGGAGGTGCTGCCGTTGTCCAACAGTAGTCTGACAGTATGAAGATCTCCATAGACGTCTGTCACCTTTGCCAAAGCTGTGGATAGCAAAATGTGTACCTGATTAGTTTCTGAACAGGGTAATACGACATTTGTTGACAAAACAATGTTTTCTCCTGTCTGTTTTTCTGTTGTTTCCCTATGTAAGAGGGTATTGTGTTTGATCTTGCAATATTTGCAATGCGAGAGTTTGCAACGCTTTTCGGTATGACCAGGTCGAAGGCAGTTCATACAAACATTGCTTTCTGAAGCTTTTTTAATACGTGCTTCTATGTCAAGATTTCTGAAAGGCTGACAACTGAATAAAAAGTGATTCTGAGAACACATAGGACATTTAACGTTGTCTGTATTGTTATTGTTTTTAGTTTTAGTTATTGTAAGAAAGTTTTTATTTTTGTTGTTTTCGTTAGTATTTTTTGTAGTTGTTGTGTTTTTATTGTAATTTAAGGATTCAAGTAAATCTGCTCTGTTAGTTAAAAATTTAATATAATCTTTTAAATTTGGAAAGGCATCTAAATTGTTTTTATATTCTTCCCACTCCCTTCGTGTTACCTTGTCAAGTTTTTCTGACATCATGTATATTATAAGGGTTTCCCCTAGACCGCCTTGCTCAGTAGGCTGCCGTAAAGTTGACAAGGCACGAAGATTTTTATTTGTGACGTCAATCATGTTCCGTAACGATTTACAAGATTCATGTTGTATTTGTTCTAGATTAAATAAGGCCTGTACGTGATTATTAACAAGTAGTCTTTCATTGTCGTACCTTTCGGATAATAACTGCCAAGCTGTATCATAGTTATCTGCTTTGAAATCTATGCTTTTTATCACTAATGACGCGCTGCTGGTTAAGGCAGCACGTAAGTAGTGAAATTTGTTAATGTCTTGTATGCTGTCATTGTTATGAATAAGAGAAAGATACGTATCTCGGAATTCAAGCCAGTGCTGATAGTCCCCGTCGAAGTGAGGCAAGTCTATCTTAGGCAGCCGAACGAAGTCGTGCCTGCAGCCAGAGCCGTGGCGCGAGAGATCATCGTTGGAGGCGGCAGACACGAGCGGCGGCGAGGAGACACGCGCGGGTGCGAGGCTCGCCCTCGCGCGGGCCAGCAGCGCATGGTACTGCGTCTCGAACCGCTCCCTCTCGTCATACATGTCGGTCGCATCCTCCGACAACAGCTCCAACTCTGTCTGCAACACGTCGAATTCCTTATATAATGTTTCCATTAAACTAAGACGGTTTTGTAATTCTGCGGATTGAAAGGAATCTAAATCATTTCCCGTGCCAGGTAATAATCTTAAAAAGTTGCTAAAATGCGTAAGCTTTGCTTTGTAGCCACCACGCCTCTTTATTAGTTCCTTTGATCTTGCATCAGACATAATGAGAAGGTTGATACGTCGTTAAGGCAAAGCAAAAGGTCAGAAACGCAAGCAAAGACAAAGAAACCAATGTGTTGTAAGTTAAGTTGTAAAGTTATGCGTAAACAGCTGGCCAAGCCTACGGTAAAATCAGCTGATAGGTACCTATTGCTAATGAGCCCGGCGAGCTAACCGGTGCAATGAGTACAATAGGTATAAAATAATAGTAATGAGGTTGTTTACGCGTTTAGCAAACACGTGCGGTAAGCGAACGAAGGAATGTCTTAAGAAATTATGAGAAGTTATTATGCAAAATGACGATGATTTTATGGAAACTTCCACTGAATAGATAAGCTATATATGAAGAGATCAATGTATGCCTGATCCGTATAGCACTATTTTATAATTCCTGGATAGAAAAGGCGAAAAAACAGGAAAGTAGATAAGGATAATGGAACGGACTCACTCAGAATTATGTTCCTCTGCCTTTGGGTAGACTGTCCTCTAAGTGTCCTCTACAGCGGCGCCACGGGCAAGCGCGCGGTACGGACGGCCAGTCCAAAGTCCACAGAAGGCGCGTGCGTAGCACAAAAAACGGCGATCTTCTTTAGCTCGAAGGACCAAAAACTGGTGAATATCAAGCTCCAGGTGTGCTGCTGGTGGTCTTGACTATATAATAAAACACTTGACTCAGATGATGATGACTATATTTCCTGTGTAGGTACTGATTGCAATAGACGACCGATATAATGTGCGCACGCTCAAGGTGTCGGCGAGCGAGTGAGAGGCGGGGGAAGCCCGCGACCGCGGAGTGGTGTGTAGCCCGATGTGACGTCAGGAACAGTGTCCCTATTAACAGAATTGAAGGCATTCTTTATGTCAACCTTCAGGATGACCTCACCTTTGCCAGAATTTAGGTAGGTCGATAAGGCGTGTACGGCAGCCTCACAGCCCCCTTTGCAGCCGTAACCTAGCTGCAGGGGCTGCAATTTTTCCGAAACAACCTCACCATAAAATTTACAGCAAATCTTGGCTGCCATACGACGGTAAGTAGTTCCCACGGCAATGGGACGAATGCCGCCATCCCTTTTACGCAGGGCGCATAGATTGGCCCCGTATAGAACGTCAATGACGGCCTCGTTCACCTTGCCGGAGAGCATGAGGTTAATCAGAGCCGTAAGCTCCTTTAAGAGCAACTCACCAGCTGCCCCGGCGCCTGAACAAATAAGGTCCTTAAGGTGCTGAGGACTCAGGCCGTCGAGGCCACCAGCGGAGCCGCTCCGGAAGGAGCAAACGGCTGTGACCAACTCTCGACCTGTAATGGTGAGGGAGTGATTATCCAGATCAGGGGGGTCGGGAAAAGAAAGGCCATCCGCTGGGGCAGGGTGTTTGCTCTCCAGAGCTGCGAGTGTTTCTGGAGAACACGGTGCCACCACATCACTACTAAAAAGAATCCTGGCTGCTCCGCTAATGTCACCTTCCCCTAACTTGGATTCTACCAGATGGGATATACCTCTTAAAGAGGTATATCTCTGTGTCGGTAATTTTGAATCTAAATTATGAGCCGAAACATTACAGTTTTCTTTAATTTGTGCAGTTAAAGTCTTTTTGGTTGCCAAATTCTTTTGTACATGTAGAATTCTGTAAGGGAAGGTGAGCAGCTGTTCCCAAGCACTTTGTGAGTTCTCCCGGACGGCGAGACGAACGCAACCTGCTAAGTGTTGTGCCACTAAAGGTCTAGCGCCGCGGGGAACTCGCTTCAAAACAGGAATAGAGTTTTTGAATTTTGAAAGAGTTTTCCAAAACGGGTCAAAAGTGGAAGTACCTGGTGTTGTAGGTGTAGGTGTTGAGACGGGGTCTGATGTGATTGCATTAAGTGGTCTGTGCACCTTGCGATATGCACATTCAGACCCCGCTTACCTTTAAAAAACCGTGCCTGGGTACATAGCAGACATCTCTCCAGGATGCTCAGTGATGTCGAAGGTAGACTAGCACTAACACTATTATCCACCACATCACTGCTGCCACTGAACATGTATTTATATAGTTTAAACTTACAAAATTAAATTAAATAACAACAAAAACTAAATTATTAAAATTTATTATTTTAGGATTAATTTTGTTATTTTAGGATTAATAATTCAGCATTTTTTGTTCTTTTTCGGAAAATATATATTTTTTAAATTCAGAATAGAGTCCAACTTGATGAAGAGCTTAGTTATTATCAGTTTCAATAAAAGCCCTGTTTCTGTTTTCCTGCCACTGCTATCATGACATTGTCATGGATTCACCATTAAATTAACATAAATCCAAAATACCTAGTAATTTATCAAACCTATAAATAAATTAAATAATATTTTTTTTTTTTTTTTTTTTTTTTACAGTTAAATAAAATGTTAATGTGTATAATTTCAATTAGGTACAGTATCCACAGACGGATAAATATTCAGGATGATAAAAAAATGGAAAATGTAAGTCTGTTTGTCCGTTTGTTCATTCATTATAATTTCATGATCTTGAACAAGGCAATCAACGATTTGGGCTGCAATCCGTCACTTCCGTCAGTCTCGTACTTTTATTGTTAATTATATTATTGATGTTGTTGATAGAGTAGGTACAGTCAACAAGAGATGTCTAGGCAGGGTAGAGTAACATGGTTTTATGTGAATTGCTTCATGTTCAATTTTATATATGTATATTACTTTGTTTTTGCAGTACTCCTCCATTGTAACACACCAACACAAAATTGTATATTGTCACGAAATTGATTATGAAGCAATTCACATACAAATATGTTAGTATACCCGGCCTAGATATCTCTTTTGTTGACTGTACATAGGAGTAGAGATTACTGGAAGCTGTGGTAGGTACACACAGTGGATTGTAAAAAAAACTTTTTTACAAAAAAATACAACCGACTTCCAAAAACAACACTACAAAGTGAGAAATAACTTTAATTTCGGAAGTCGGTGTCTGATTAAATGTATTTTCGTTTTTGCCACCGACTTCCGACTTTTAGTGGTTCACATGTGCTTACCCCTTCACAGCGTACTGGCGTGATGTTATGTTATGAACTGGTGTGAACAACAAACAGACATGAGATTTCAGCAATCCCAGTCCATTTGCTATCATTTATTGAGGAGTTCCGTTGCCCATCTCAGAAGTTCTTCATCAGATCTTCACCAAATTGAAATGGGACCACTCCAAAAAAGTACTCTTCCAAAAACTATCCAAATCGCTTCAAGTGTGCCTATAAGATTGGAAGAGTTTTCTCTATTTCTCTAGGATCCCATCATCAGATCCTGACTTGATGATCATGGGACCACCTGGGAAGTATACCCTTTCAAACAAAAAAAAAAAAATAATCCAAATCGGTCCAGCCATCTTCGAGTAATCGGGGAACCTAAATAAAAAAAAAAAAAAAAGAAAAAAGGTTCCGACGAATTGAGAACCTCCTCCTTTTTGAAGTTGGTTAAAAATACGACAAAAGACAATTTCATATAATAATTTACTTTATAAAATTTATAAAAAACTTAAGTTACAACAGGTCAATCAGCGTACTTAAACTTGTCTATCCTCTGCCTCCACGACCACCGAACCCACCGAAACCTCCTCGACCTCCGCCAAACCCTCGGCCTCCGAAGCCGCGGCCCCCAAATCCACGGCCTCCGAACCCGCGGCCTCCAAAGCCCCGGCCTCCGAAGCCGCGGCCAAAGCCTCCGCCAAATACTCCAAATCCGCCTCCACCAATTATTATTGGCACTGGCACTGAAATATTAAAATATATACCTTATTTAATTATTATAGTGAACAAAAGATAAGGAGGTCCTCATTGAACATGCTGGTATTAAAATTGTGTTAATGCATTCATTCAATTCGGCTCTTTTTCTTTTATTGATATTATAGGTACAGACGCCAGCACATCAAGCCACCCGAAACTGTAAAATTTTCCCAATCAACCTTGAACCTAATGCTTTAGCGATAAAGATGAAAATCTATTAAATAACTTTGGCAGATTGTAGTAATTTGATGTGCTGGCGTCTGTACCTAACTATCTATTAACTAATTGGTATTTCATAGTTATTTGATCGAAATGTTGAGTTACTTGCCTGGTCTGCGATAGTATGGATAGTATGGATCATAATACAATTGTCGTTTCACTCTCGATGAAGTCTCCTTTGTGTGGTCTCCATTGCCGCTGACATCTCCAATTTCATTTTCGTTTAGTATTAGATTCGATAATGGATTCGATTTTTCGTCCAGCTGTTGTGTTGTTTGTTCCTCTTTTGTGGAACGAATTTCTTGTATTCCTATCAGAAATACGATGAGAATAGTGAATCTGAAATTCTGAAAGCAAATAATAATAAAACGAGTGATGAGTGATGATTCCATTACCTCGATGCGGCTGTGACAATCAATCTTAATTTCATGAGTTGATAGATTATTGCAAAGCGTTGCTTCTAACTACGTTATTTTGATTTGGATATATTATTAATCGATACGTTAAGCCCGAGCAGGATCACACAATGCTTTATTTTAACTACCTACACGTCGATTATCACAACACCACTTGTCTTGTTTACTTTTTAGATCATTCTGTTTTTAGCAAAACTTGAATAGGTAAGTACTTACATTGATACCCATGTTATTGTGATTTTCCTAAACAACTGATAGAAAATTTATGGGTGTCCGTATAATATAAGTACCTCGAGCAAACATGCTAATTGGTGACTTCTTGACTCATGTAGTCTGTCTTTGTCATTCCTCACGCGGATATTCCTAAGTAATTTCCCGTAAAAGGTACTAAGTGCTCTAATTTGTGGTAGGTCTAAGTCGTCATAGCGCACAGACGAAATTATTTATATGCTATATAATAGGTCTTTACCTATGAAATTACCGTTTTGTATGAAAATATTTAAACGAATTTTTTTCATGCATTTTTTATTTGTATTAATCGATGTAATCACCCATGCAATCAATGCATCTTTGCCATCGCAGTGGCAGTTTATTGATGCCCTTCTTAAAGAAATCAGCTGGACGGGAGGCAACAAATTCTTCAAAGGCATTTTGTACTGCCTCTCGGGTATTGAATTTTTTTCCCGCCAAGAAGTTATCCAAATTCTGGAAAAAGTAGTAGTCTGTAGGCACAAGGTCTGGTGAGTAGGGCGGATGACGGAGAGCTTCCAACCCCAGTTCTTGCAACTTGGAGACCGTCTGCTGTGCAGGAGCAGCGGAGACGAGCGATTGACCAATGCTGGTTGGAGATGTGCCAGCTTCTCCATCATTGTGTTCAGTTCTTCACAGTACACATCTGAAGTAATGCTCACCCCGTTTGGTAAGAAGCTGTGATGAATCACACCGGCGCTAGACCACCAAACAGTGACCATCACTTTTCTAGGGCTAAGTTTTCGTTTAGGGCATTGTTTAGGTGCTGAACCAGGATCCAACCAACTTGCTGAGCGCTTGCGGTTATCAAACAGAATCCATTTTTCACCGCAGGTAACAATGCGGTTCAAAATTCCTTCATTTGTGTCTGTTGAGCAGTGCAAGGCACGTCTCGACGCGTACTTCGCGCTGGCGATCATTGAGTTCGTGGGGCACCCATTTGTCAAGATTTTTTACCTTGCCAATTTGACGCAAATGGACCAATATTGTTATGACGCTAACGTCGAAAGCTGCTGCTAATTCAGCCGTAGATTGTGTATCATCAGCTTCCACAATCGCCTTTAATTCGTCATTGTCGACCAAAGTCTTCGGACGACCGCGAGGTTCATTTTTCAGGTCGAAATTTCCAGAACGGAAGCGAGCAAACCAATAACAAGTGGTGCGTTGGTTTGTAGTGTTAGCTCCGTAAACGTCGTTGATGTTGCGTGCCACTTGTGCCGCGTTGCTGCCACGACGGTACTCATATTCCATAATTACTCGAATTTTTAACGTATCCATGATGACGAAAAAGATTGAAATGCGATAAAAATGTAACACTAATCAATAAACATATGACTACTTTTGGAAAAAAAATCCATGTTTTTAAAATAAAATTAATTTGAAATTAGAATTCTTAGCCAAACAAAAATTATTTTGATTTGAAATGGCCAGTACTGCAGAACGGCAATTTCATAGGTAAAGACCTAATATTAGATGTGTACCTACCTACTTCTTTATATGATGATCTTCTTTTAACAGATTTTTTCAGTTTGAGGTCCTCCCGTGGGTAATCCAAGATTTGTCTTCCTGTGGACGTATTCATTGGATCTTTTATTTTGAACTAGCTTTTGCCCGCGGCTTCGCACGTGTTAATTTAGAATTTGACAGTCAATTCGGGTTGTACTCTACTTTTAAAAATATACTTATGTCATGAGTCGAAAAATACGTGCCGCCATCTATTATCATAAGAACGTTATTGTCGTTTTCCTCGAGAATAGTGCTTTTTTCGGGATGAAACGTACCTGTACGTTTCTGTAGGTACACTTGATAACGTATATGGAAAATTTCTGGATGATCGGTTTAGTGGTATAAGCGTGAAAATGTAACAAACAAACAAACTTACTTTCGCATTTATAATTCTAGCACAGATACGAGCATTAGTTAGGAATATCTCCAGTCCAAAATAGTCACCTCGCCTTGGTGTAAAATTATTCGACTCAGTCAATTTCTTGTGTTTATGTGTGTGATTAAACTTGTTGAACTTGATTCACACGGTGTGGCTAATTACAAAACCGTACCTACAGCGTTGTTGTTGTATTGGACGAGGATATTTCATGGGTGTCCTTAGGTGCATAAAAATCAAGACTAAATGAGGGTAGGAGAACAAAACTCGCTTCACGAAAGGGCTCTGACACCGTCATTGCCTGTGAATAACGGCCGGTGCAACTCGGGCGAAAAGACGGGAATTAGCTACCTGTACGGTAGGTGTACCGGTAGGGAATGGGGACATGGAATTTCGGAAGAAATCAATCAATTAAAACTAGAGAATATTCGTGGGGCTTTACATTGGTAGGTTACAAAATAAATAATTCCACATGCAGTCACATCATAAAGATAAACATGGTTAGACACCATGTTTATCTTTATGATGTGACTGCATGTGGAATTATTTGCAATAACACGTAGGTATAATAGTCATAGTTTCATAATATTTGCTCAAACCATTGTGATGAAGCGATCGCGTTTATAGAATAGAATCTATAATTGCTAAAAATATGGTACATAAAAGGTCTTTTTAAATATAAAATAGTTCCACATATTTTGCTTACTTTTTCAGCATGCAAAAAAACATTAAAAATAAAAATCAAAAACACTTATTACAGTCCTACCAATTTATCTGTAAACTGAAAGAGGACGCCACCGTCGATGCGTCGACACAATCGAATGACGTGCGTCGGCACAATCGAAGACATTTCAACTTGACGGCCGTAGTTCCAATTTTCGCCATTTCACAGATAAGTTGGTAGGAGTGTACTAGGTACTGCGATCATGTGATTTATGAGTAGGTATGGCATTGAAGTTAGCGTGATTGTTCTTGTAAAATATTGTGGACCGACTTAGGGCCGAGTTATTGTCCTAATGTCAATATGACTTTATGAAATCGGTGGTTACCTTTATAAATAAATCGTAGACAAAATATACGGTTAAAAAGGAAAACAGTCAAAAAAATATGATGGAGTAGAGAAGACTAGATTCAACCATTCAACGGAGCGTCCGCGTCCGCGAACACAGACGAAGAAAACAATAGCAATCTAATTCGGTAAAAAAGTTATACACTTCTGGACACATCTTTTGGCCCACCTTGTATTTTCAGTTTCGTTTGGTCCTAGCTAAAATTTTATATTAGGTCGATCAAAAAGGTTTTATGCAGTTTTGAACCTGGCACATTCACAATTTCATTCAATAGTCTTTTTTTGAATTTCGAACACAGAATTTAAAGAAACAAAAGACAATTTGGAGCCTGTTTGTTGATATCAAACAATCGAATACTAAGAAAACTTGGTTTTATTGGTTTACTTGGATTTAATTCTTGAAAAAGTGATTGATATCTTTGGTTTTGCAACAAACATTACTTATTCTGTGACAATATGCATCAAAAACTTAAAGAACTTAAAAAAAAGGACCAACACAACGAAACGCTAGAAACAACGTACAAAAGATATAGGAATTTCTGCAACAATCTTCTAAAAAAAATTAGAGCAGATTATGATAGATCTGAAATTAGTAAAGCTGCCTCTATTAGCAACAAAAAGCTGTGGGAAGCCGTAAAGACAGTGACAAATACTAAAAAATACAAAGATGTCCCTACTGAACTACTATCTAAAATTAATCCGCGTGACGATTTGAATAACATAAATTCATTTTTTGCAAATATGGGCAAAAATCTTGCTGAGAAAATACTACCTAGTAATACTCGATTTCCTGTAATACAAACTAAAAATTCATTCATAAAAACATTTGTTTTACTTCCCACCGATATAGATGAGGTTGAACAAATCATCCAAGGCCTTAAAAACGACTGTGCGGTTGGGCGAGACAACATCCCTGCTATCTTTCTAAAGCGTTATAGAGAGATTATACTTCTACCTTTGACATATATTTGTAATCTTGCCTTTTCAACTGGCGCTTTCCCAAACTCTCTTAAACTTGCTGAAATCCACCCTATACATAAAGGGGGGGACAGGGGCTGTGTCAATAACTTTAGACCTATTTCCATTTTGCCAACGGTATCCAAGATTCTGGAAAGGCTAATAAACAAACGATTAACTGAATACCTCGAGTCAAACAAACTGTTATCACCTTCTCAGTTTGGTTTCCGGTCCAGAAAGTCAACTAGCGATGCCGTCCAAGAACTGGTGAACTTTGTTTCCACAAATCTCGATGGTAAACAAAAGGTGCTGGTGATCTTTCTGGACTTAGCAAAAGCTTTTGACACAGTCTCTGCCCCGCTTCTCCTCGAGAAGCTGGAGGGGTTTGGAGTGAGAGGCACGCAACTTGCATTATTTTCTGATTATCTCACAAATCGCAAGCAGAGAGTACGGATTGGTGATATATGCAGTGATGATCTTGACATCACGTATGGGGTTCCACAGGGCAGTATACTTGGTCCTACTTTATTTTTGACGTATATCAACGACCTTTGTAACCTCAAATTACCAGGTGGCAGGATCATCACCTTTGCGGATGACACAGCTCTACTGTTTCATGCGGACTCATGGGAAGAAGTCTATTCAAATGCTCAGCTCGGTTTTGATATGGTTGCAGAGTGGTTAAAAAATAACAAACTCACTCGTAACGTGTCCAAATCTATGTACATTCCCTTTTCCATAACAAATCATGCAATCCCATCTTATACAAATCTTTCAATAACATCACACACATGCTCTTTTCCGCAAAACAATCCTTGCGCATGTCCTTCTCTTAAAAGAACGGCTGTTATCAAATATTTGGGTGTTCACATTGACAGTCGTCTTAGTTTTCAGCCGCACGTAGACGCACTTTCAGCGAGAACGCGAAAATTGATATTTGTTTTCAAGAATTTGCGCCGTGTGGCGGAAACTGGGACCATTGACACTGTGTACTATGCACTAGTTCAGTCAATCTTATCATATTGCATAACGGCATGGGGCGGAGCCCCAAAGACATCTTTGCTGAAGTTGGAGAGAGCTCAGAGAGCTGTTCTTAAAGTTAGTCGTAAGCTTCCTTTTCTTTTCCCAACAAAAGAACTTTACCAGCAGTGCAAAGTACTGACAGTTCGCCAGTTATTCATCTTCAGCACTATAATTCGTAGGCACACTCAACTTCCATACGATCCTGTTGAAATCCTGAACAAAAGACGCAAACACACAGTCTGTAAATCAAGGTCCTTCAAAACCAGCTTCAGCCGTAGATTCTTTTGTTTCCTAGGAGATTACCTTTACAACAAAGTCAATAAAGCCATTTCCATCTACTCCTTATCCTTATTCAATTGTAAAAATAAAGTCCGAAATTGGCTTCAATCTCACGATTATGAAGCCACAGAGAGACTCTTAGAAGTCATCTCATAAAATGCAGTTCGACATGTCTTATATTTTACTATTTTAGGAGACCAGTTTTAAATATCCCATACTCACTACACACCCACACACCCTCACATGCATCCACACACACCCTCTCTCTCACACACACACACACACACCCCCACACCAATACACCCTGCTAATGCTGTTTAATTAATTATTTGTTATTCCTTATCTTAAATTGTGTTTATCTCAACATTTTCATGAACTGTGACTTGTCTGTGTAGTTTGGAGGCCTGGAGACTTGTAACACAGGTATTCCTAGTACAGGCTCCAGTCTCCACAACATCAATGTATTTTTGTTTACACAAATTATGTATTTTGTAGTAAGTTTCATTATGTGGTGGAGATAATAAACGTTTTTATTATTATTATTATTTTATTTTTTTGACATATCTCGGGACCCTGGGGTCCCGGACCTTTGGAAGGCGTACGAGGAGCCGAAGCCAACTCGCAGAGGCCCCTTAGACAATTTTAAATGAAAAGAAGGCACCAGCCGACGATTATCCCTAAATGCACTATGCAAGTGCACCCAAGGACAACCCCCGGTTGGTGTAGGACTATTGCAGGATATGGAAACAAAGATTTTGGACTATGGATTTGGGTGGCTAAAGTGGATTGGTTACCTAGAACTATGAAAGGACTATGGCCCCTGCCTGATCAATGTTTTATTACACGGAAAAATTGGCAGGGGGTGACTTGCACACTCAATAATGGGCCCCCGGAAACTGTCGCTAGCACTTAGTGACGTAGCGACAAGGGGGCAACATGTCACGAGGTGCTTGAGGAGTGGAGAGGTATTCCACGGCTCCCAGAGCCCGGAAGATGGTCAAGATCCCTACAAGCACTTACTGGAATACTTCCTTCCTCCGAGCACGTTTGCTCTTGCGAATCTCCACTCAAGCCAGCCAATAAAGGCAAGAATGAGGTGGGAGCTCTGTTCCCATCAGTATTCACTCCAGCCGGTCAATAAAGGCAAGCCAGAGATGAGGAACAAGACTTCTCCCGGGAGATAGGGTCCGTGGGGTCGCTACTGCCCAACAGCTTGCCACATGCTGCCCTGCGGGTTTTAACATTAAGGTGAGGTTCTATCAATAATCTATGGATACTTCACCTGAAGTCGCCGCTCAAGCTGTGGCACTTATTCAGGCCGGACACAGCCAAAGAAACGTGAGTGCTCAACTTAATTTAAGTCGATCTGCGGTCCGAAATGTTTATCGGAGGTACCTAGAGACTGGCGGCTTTGTTCGTCGCCAAGGAAGGCCACGATCTCGGGTCACAACTGAAAGGCAGGATCGATTCATCGTGACGACCAGCTTGAGAAATCGTCACCTTACCTCCATTGAGATACAAAACCAACTTCGCGACTTCCACGGAGTATCTGTGAGCGCTCGAACTGTTCGGAGAAGGTTAAAAGAACGCGATATGGTACCACACAAGCCAGCTAATGGCCCCAAACTAACGCGAGCCCACCGAACAGCGCGCCTTCATTTCGCACGCAGTCAATTTAAATTGGACACAGCAAGATTGGAGCCGTGTACTCTTTTCTGATGAGTCTAAAATTGTGTTACATGGCAATGATGGAAGGAAGAAGGTCTACCGACGTAAGGGAGAGCGTTTCGCACAATGCTGCTTTGAAGAGAGGGTTGCTTATGGCGGTGGCTCATGGACTGTCTGGGGCGGTATATCCGCGAGCGGCAAAACTCAACTTGAGGTTGTTACAGGACCACGGCTGCCAACATTAAATGCTGAAAGGTACATTCGTGAGTGCTTAGAACCTCACGTGATATCATACGCGGACTATGTGGGCCCAAATTTCCTTTTTATGCATGATAATGCAAGAGCCCATGCGGCCGGCATCGTCAGGGAATATCTTCGGGATGTGAACATCACAGTTATGGACTGGCCAGCCAGAAGCCCAGACATGAACCCCATTGAACACATGTGGGACGAGCTAAAAAGACGTGTAAGGGCTCGTCAGCCAGTTGCCCAGACGATGCAGGAGTTGAAAACTGCCATAGAAGAGGAATGGGAGATGATCCCTCAAAATTTCATAGAGCGGTTGATAAACTGTATGCCTAATCGTATGAGAGCTGTGGTAGATGCCCATGGAGGTAACACGCGTTATTAAATTAAACCTTTATTTGATAAAACATGTTTTTTATTCAAAAATCAATTGCCTTTAACAAGGCGCATATCCGACTTGTTAGGCGTAGCTCCATGTCGTATGGTATTCTGAATTCAAATTTAAAACAATACGATCGAAAAAGATGGTAAAATGTATCAGGTTTAAAACTGCATCAACAGTTTTTGTTCAATCTAGCAATCATATTTCGGTAGGGGCCATCGAAACCTAAACTCTAAGGTGGGCCAATAGATGTGTCCAGAAGTGTAGTTCATTGTCAGACATTGCGTTGTTATTTTAATATGTCGAGGTGATGTGTGCCGTGCGCCCGTATAAATATTTCAACGCATACAGACCGGAATATGAAGTGGTTAATTTAAATTCTGGCTCGTCTGTGCGGTGCGGTCGAACACTCCCCGGTTATGCCACTTTTTATTTTTCACTTTTCCACATCCCCCATCCCCTACTTCCTTTCTGAATGCAAGTGGACCGTCGCTTTTATTACTGAAGTTTGCTCGAAACACGAGCGATTTTTCGGAGCAATCCATTGAAGCTCGTAAAAATGCAGCTCGCGAGTACCTACCTACTTTTTTCTCTTACTGAAAGTAACTTCATGAAATAGAGGAAAATTGGCAATGATTCACGGTAAAAAGGACAAGTTTTTGTCATATTCATTGAAAGATGTTCGAATGCGACGCAATTTTACATTTTCAATTGGTTATATGATGTTAAAAATTGATAATGGTTATAGCTTCGCATACGATCGATGTTTGTCGGAACAGTTTCAGCGTACGTAATTAAAACTGCACAGGCTTCTATTGTATTCCACACACGGTCGACCGCACTAAATTCTTGTTCAATACATTTTCACCGCCAACAATGCGACCAACCTTTCGAGCAGAACTTTTTAACCGTGTTTCTAAAACCTTTTATTAGGTAGGTAACTATCTACACCTACTTATAATAAATTGGCCATTTATGTAACATATTGAACAATATCTTTGTAGGATATTAATTTCTTTGTAGGATCAAAAAAACATTGCCATCTCTATACTTAGTTACGTTATTTTTTATCATAAAGGTCTATACCAATCTCCCACCCATCGAGAGAAAAACTACAAGTAAGTACGGACGAAAAAGTTTATAAAAAGCGCTCACTCAGTACTAGAGGAGGTAATAATATACCTGCCTTTTTATCTAAAACCAGACTTGAAAATGTATAGCTATGAACTTCCAAAGGTTGCCGCGAACTGTAGTAAAAGAGCCAGCCCTCTCTTTTATGATCCCACGAGGGTTTCGGTGAGTGCCGGGTGAAAATATTCAAGAATTCTGTCGGTTTTTTGAAGTAGTATTACACAAAATAAGTAGGCATTGTATTAAAGAAATTGTATGGAACGGAACGAGGGCAATCTTTTTCAAGTCCACATAATGTTTTTCGTATTGAGATCGGTTAGTTCTGAGGCACTTAGCGTTATTATCCGGTTGAGTTTTTTTTGGGTACGTAATCTCTTTAAGATTCTTGTCAGAAGCTGGCTTTTTTTCTTACCATGAGCCATCTCGTTAACATACCTATTACTGACTGCCACAATTCCATTCTTAGTCTTTCGTCGTATATTCATATCTGGCCGGTAGAAAGGTGTCTTTGAGCAGCAAATAGTACACACGGCTACACATCAAGCCACACACTGACCTCTCCTTGTGAGGAAATCCTATACAATGCGAGATCAGCTTATACTGGAAATGTATAGCTTGATCTGTAGCCTGGTGCTCAAAGACATTTGGGATATACTTTATTATTATTAAGGATGCCTTAAGTTTTTCTTCCTTATAACAAACCACCAGTTCAGTCAGTAGTGTTACATAGATTTCCAAAGCAGGTTTTCGAATAGTCGGGAACTATTCGCGATCTCCCGCGAACTTACCAATTCCACATAATATTTCAGGCACGAACGAATCCAATTGTTTCAATTTGTATCTACGTTCTGAATACATTATTATCGTAGGTTTTACACTTACACACGACACACGTACATGTAGCTGTAGGATGTTGGCTTAGCGTTGACACCTGTGTTTTGTTAGTATGAGCTTATCTATGTGTTATTTAGGATCCTGCCTCAGGCAAAGATTTAGTTTATTAGGGCACAGTATAATAATGATAGTTTTTTACCTGGTCAGTGACCTTGAAATAATTACCTACGGCCGCTCGGTAGATAAATACGTGTCCGTCCGTGCGTAACTGCCGCGCACTCGAACTAACGTAACTGAGACTGACTGAGATTTCGAAGCGCGTCGTTTTGGCCGTTTTCTATGAATATAAGGAACTGTATCATTAGTATACCGTGGTTAGGGACTAGGGTGAGTTAGATTTTCGAAAATAAGTCAAACCGATAGTCTAGGAGTAACAGTGTTCTGTGGTCCTATCAAATGTTTTCGTTTCGAGTAATCTGTGACGTTGCCGCGCGCTCTTGATATTCAGCAGCAATCTTGTGTTCACCATTTTTTAGGGTTCCGTAGTCAACAAGGAACCCTTATAGTTTCGCTATGCCCGTCCGTCTGTCCGTCCGACCGCAACTTAGCTCAGAGACTCTTAGTACCAGAAAGCTATAATTTGGCATGGATATACATATTCATCACGACAAAGTGGTAAAATAAAATCATGAAAAAAAAATTTTTTTTAGGGTATCTTCTGTACACGTAAAGTGGGGATGTTTTTTTTTCTCGTCCACCCCATAGTGTGGGGTGCTTTCAAAAATATTGCGGGTTTGTTTTTTCGATTTAGGGATCCGTTTCTGAAATATTAAGCTTTAAAGTGCTAATTTTTGTTAGAGTCAAGTGTCGCCCTCCTGCCACCTAAACGGTTAGTTTTGGATGGGTGAAAAAAATCACGGTAGTAGTATATATAACGAAATTAAAAGGAAAACTATTACAGCTAAGTAGGCTTTTCAAGTTTACGAGTAATAGTCAACCAACTTGTAAAATGTATTTGCGGTCGAATAACGACGCCGGGCGGTGGCGTGCACTACGGAACCCTATTACTGCGCGTGTCCCGACACGCACTTGGCCGGTTTTTTTTTAGTTGGATCTAGCCTTTTTGAAAAGGAATATTCTTTAAAAGGTGTAGCTAAAGGTAGCTGGCTGGTAGGTGGCTTTTGAAGATGTAGCTTCAAAAAACAACAAAGGTCAGAGTAGACACACCTGACATTATGTCCTTAAATTTTCTTGTCCAAAAAGAAAACTATAACAGCACTGCGTTTTGTTTACACTCGCGCGTTTAGCCCACGAGTGGTTCTACGGCTCGACACTGTACTCGGTGCGTAGAACGACCCCCGGCGGCAACAATACGCGTTGCTCCCAAGTGTCACTTGTCGGTGGCTGAATAGAGGCCATTAGGCCCGCCTCACCCGAGCAGGGCATTTCCGCACTACCAGGGTGCCAGGGGAAATACTCCGGAAAACACCGTCTTCAAATATGTATGGCAGATGTTTAGGTTACTGTTTATGAGACGGCGGGGTTTTCTTGACTTTGAAAAAGGTCTTTTCGATTTTGCATGAATCTGCCCAACTGAGACATTTTTAATGAAAAGTGATTGTCACATCGATTACGCTTCTGGCAAGGCGTTGGTAATAGATGCGACCAGAAATTCTTATCTTCTGACGTGACTTAACTTATCACAAAAAAATCTCGCCATTATTAAAATATCGCCGGGGCACAGAGTAACAGACCATTCCACGAGCGACTTTGAGGACAACATTTTTCTCTCACACCCAGATGAACACGAAAGTTAATTGCAAACGAGTACAAAACATTCTTTTTTCAAACACAAACATAATCGTGGGAATCACACCGCGCTGCAGCGCAGCGCTGCAATACCGACCCTTCACAAAATGGCCGTCGCAGTTACTGCCTTTGTCACAAAGCGCGCTGAAAACTGACGCCTGAAGAATTGCTTGCCAGTTCACCGCAAATGAACTGCTTTGTTCTGTGTTGAATTCTTACAACTATTCAATAGCTTTAAATATTTATTGTACTGGTAGGTTAATTTTACTGGTAGGTAGGTAAATATTAAATTACCTTGTTAGCGAGAAGTGTTGAGTGCAGAGAATTTATTGAGAGTTTGAAGAAAGCCGTATAGCCATGGTAGGAATAAGGGCCTTATGTCCCACTCACCGCACTGATTTGACTTCAGTCACTCCATGACTTCACACAGCATTCAGCAGAGATAGACCTATCTCTCTGTGGATTGCGCTCCCCCAGGAAATCAGGATAGCAACCAACCGATTATCCAGCACATTCGTAAGAAGCTGGCAGTATCATCACAACGGTAATGTTTTCCCATTGTTTGTCGTGTATTTATTTGTACCAATATCTTCTATATAAATAAAAAGAGAAGCCCTGACTGACTGATTGACTGACTCATTACGGCCCAGCCCAAACCCTTGGACCTAGAAAGCTGAAATTTTGCACAGATTTATAATGTAGACAAGGAATAAGGAAGGAATTCCCGGTAGTAAGTTCCTGTGGGATATTATCCGACATCCACGCGGGCGAAGCAGCTGGCAAAAGCTAGTTTATATATAATTCGGTACATGTATTGTATTTATAGTTTTTAACAGGTTTATGTAGGTAGGTATATAATACTTTTATTTACTTAAATATTCATTCCACTATTTTCGTCATTGCACCTAGCACTGTTTGTCTCTGCAATACCTAAAAGGTTTACTGGTACAAAATGCCTATGGCATGAAGTTCGCCTCTGTAGGTACATTTGTGTGTTTAAGCAGGGACCACTTTGGTTACCCATTGAAAGGGTTTTCGATAGGGTTTTTCTAAGCAGATAATCAAAAACCCTTACGATGTAGGTAACCCTTTTGAATGGCTTTAAACATGATACAGGTAAGCCTCATAAACGGCTTACCCCTTCGAAAGACTTATCTCATAACGGGGAGCAATTTTTTTCAGTGGAGTTATAACTAGCTAATTATTAATTATAGTTCTTTCTAATTATTAGTAAGATAGATTTTACGTTAAATCATTCATTAATTTTTATTAAAAAATATTAGCCTTAAAAACTTTAAACCTCACCTTCCCAAAGGCAAGACACCATCAACATGAAATACCATTATTTACTTAAACTTGGCGCTAAAAGCTTAAAAGTAAACCGTGGCATGTACCGTGTTCCAGCCACATCGGTCGGATGCATTGGAGCAGCCATTGGCCCTAAAAGCGTATTCGTGTCCGTCGAGTTTCTCGTTAAAGTTTTTCAGTGTAACACTGGCACAGAGGCGATACAAAGGTTTCTGAACTTTACTGTGTTTCAGAAGAGGCGGGCTTAAGTCGAGAGATTTAAATATTGTCATCAAGGTTTTACTAAGGTTACTACATATTTATTTTATTTCTTACTGGGTCTGTCTACATTTAAACATTTTCAACTTGTAATAATAGGGGTTAAAGTATGAAATTGCCGTTTATTGTATTAGGAACTTCGAATTGACATACAACCTTCATGGTTTGAGATTTTTGAGTGAAACTTTTTTCACATGGTATCTATGAAGTTCTTCTTTTAAAAAATGTGCAAAATTCGATTATCAACTTTCAGTTGTTTTTTTATTCAGCTTAGACAAGAAAGATGGATACTTCGAAAATTTGAGTTATTTTTGAATACGAGTTCCGACGCGGAACTAATGCGGCAGAAACAGCTCGCAATATCAATGTTGCGTTTGGAGAGGGGACTGCTAATGAACGCACCGTGCGATTTTGGTTTAAACGCTTTCGTGATGGAAACTTTGATTTGAAGAACGAACCACGTGGAACACCGCCCACACAGGTGAATAACAATGAATTGAAAGAGATGGTGGAAGCCGATCCGAGCTAAACTACCCAGGAATTAGCGGCATGGTTTAACGTTACTTTACCAACAATATTGACTCACTTGCGTCAAATCAATAAAATAAAAAAAATATGAGAAATGGGTGCCTCAATGATTTGACTGATCTGCAGAAAGAAACGCGTGTTGAAACTTGTGTTGCCTTGTTGAATCGATACAGAAATGAAGGAATATTGGATCGAATTGTGACATGTGATGAAAAGTGGATTCTTTACGATAACTGTAAGTGAAAAATGCAATGGCTGACCCCAGGTCAAACGCCGCAACATTGTCCTAAAGCAAAGCTTACCAATAAAAAGGTAATGGTAACTGTTTGGTGGTCTCAGCATGGTGTTATTCACTATAGCTTTCTCCGATCTGGTCAAGCAATAACGGCAGATGTCTACTGTGCCGAACTCCGAACAATGATAGCAAAACTAGCAGTGAAACAGCCCCGACTCATGAATCGATCTTCACCATTATTGCTCCATGATAACGCGAGACCCCATACAGCACGAGAAACCGTTTTAACTCTACAAGAACTGCAATTAGAAACCATTCGTCACCCTCCGTATTCGCCAGACCTTGCTCCAACGGACTACCATTTTTTTCGTGATTTGGACAATTTTCTACGTAATAAAAAGTTTTCTTCTCAGGAGGCAGTACAAAATGCTTTCACACAGTTTGTCGAATCTAGATCACGAGAGTTCTATCGCAAAGGCTTATATGACCTTCCTATTTGATGGCAGCAATGTATAGATAATAATGGTAATTATTTTGATTAAATAAATATGTTAAATTAAAAAAAAAAACGAATTTAAATTTTTCAGTACAAATCGGCAATTTCATACTTTATTAACCCCTAATATTATCGAGAATTTTAGATTAAAGGTGTTAAAAGGTATTATCATCACAAATTGTGCACCCTCGGGAGCACATATAATATTTGTGATAATAATATGGACTCAGTCTTATTGTCGAAATCTTAGTAGGTGAAAGAATTATTTGTAGTTTAATAATACATCTAATTAGGTGTGCGTCTTTTCCAGCTATGAGACACAAATTAGTACCTATAACAAAAAAATACATAAGTAGTTATGTAGAAATCATTTTGTTAAAAATGTTACAATCGATTAGGACCTAATCGATTGTAACATTTTATTAAGTGATACATATTTTTATAAAAAGTAAGTTTAAAAACTAAATACCTACAGAAAAATCACGCTCTAAAAAGTATGAAACAAGAAAATATTCTCATCTGAAATTAGAAAACGACAGACTAATTAAAAATCGAAGTCACACGTAATCTGTTCGATTTATGTGTAACATGACGTGTGACTCCGGCTCCGGATTTTGTCTGCCTTTTTCTAATTTCAAATGAGAATGTTTTCTTTTTTCATACTTTTTGGAGCGTGATTTTTCAGTAGAAAGTCGGGTTTTATTATTTAAACTTACTTTTTATTTAAATTATTTTGGGGTTATAATTTCGTGATAAAATATTTGCAGTCACTTTACCTTTTTAAAGAAGAATAATTATTATATATTAGGTCTTTACCTATGAAATTGCCGTTCTGCAGTACTGGCCATTTCAAATCAAAATAATTTTTCATTTAAACAAATGACTACTTTAAAAAAAAATTAATTTGAAATTAGAATTCTTAGCCAAACAAAAATTATTTTGATTTGAAATGGCCAGTACTGCAGAACGGCAATTTAAAACATAGATATAAACAAAAAAACAACAAACAAACAAACAAACAAACAAACAAACAAAACAAACAAACATATTTTAAACATTGATTAGTGTTACATTTTCATCGCATTCCAATCTTTTTCGTCATCATGGATACGTTAAAAATTCGAGTAATTATGGAATATGAGTACCGTCATGGCAGCAACGCGGCACAAGCGGCACGCAACATCAACGACGTTTACGGAGCTAACACTACAAACCAACGCACCACTTGTTATTGGATTGCTCGCTTCCGTTCTGGAAATTTCGACCTGAAAAATGAACCTCGCGGTCGTCCGAAGACTTTGGTCGACAATGACGAATTAAAGGCGATTGTGGAAGCTGATGATACACAATCTACGGCTGAATTAGCAGCAGCTTTCGACGTTAGCGTCAAAACAATATTGGTCCATTTGCGTCAAATTGGCAAGGTAAAAAAGCTTGACAAATGGGTGCCCCACGAACTCAATGATCGCCAGCGCGAAGTACGCGTCGAGACGTGCCTTGCACTGCTCAACAGACACACAAATGAAGGAATTTTGAACCGCATTGTTACCTGCGATGAAAAATGGATTCTGTTTGATAACCGCAAGCGCTCAGCAAGTTGGTTGGATCCTGGTTCAGCACCTAAACAATGCCCTAAACGAAAACTTACCCCTAGAAAAGTGATGGTCACTGTTTGGTGGTCTAGCGCCGGTGTGATTCATCACAGCTTCTTACCAAACGGGGTGAGCATTACTTCAGATGTGTACTGTGAAGAACTGAACACAATGATGGAGAAGCTGGCACATCTCCAACCAGCATTGGTCAATCGCTCGTCTCCGCTGCTTCTGCACGACAACGCGCGACCTCATACTGCACAGCAGACGGTCTCCAAGTTGCAAGAACTGGGGTTGGAAGCTCTCCGTCATCCGCCCTACTCACCAGACCTTGCGCCTACAGACTACTACTTTTTCCAGAATTTGGATAACTTCTTGGCGGGAAAAAAATTCAATACCCGAGAGGCAGTACAAAATGCCTTTGAAGAATTTGTTGCCTCCCGTCCAGCTGATTTCTTTAAGAAGGGCATCAATAAACTGCCACTGCGTTGGCAAAGATGCATTGATTGCATGGGTGATTACTTCGATTAATACAAATAAAAAATGCATGAAAAAAATTCGTTTAAATTTTTTCATACAAAACGGCAATTTCATAGGTAAAGACCTATTATTATATTCTCATTTATTTCGGATCACAGATCAAAGACCTATTATGTATTTTGGGTAGGTTTGGACAGAAAATATGTTTGGCTCACATTAAGGCGTGATTTTAGAAAATATTCCCAATTGTCGGGTGCATGCACACAAAGCTACGAGAAATAGCTAATAATATATACACTTTTCAAATGTGCTAATTAATCCCTTTCATTTGATACCCAACACGGCATCATTAAAAACATTTTTTTTTGGTTCATTACTTTATGTCCTCTAGAGGGCGCCACATTCAATTTGATGTGGCGTCACTTAGCCTTTAACCAGCGTATGATCAAGACACTTCTAACGATACCTCATTTGTCAAATTATGATAAGCAATTTAGAAGTTATGAGGGAACAGATGAACATACATATATACATACATACATACCGGTCAAAATCGTACTCCCTTACTTCCCCTATACCTCCTTTTTGCTTCGCCGTAGTCGGGTAAAAAAGTATTCTCCATGCAGCGGGGTAATTGCGTAACGTACAGTTGGAATCGGTTTCATGTTGTTGACAGTTCAACAACATACACTGCGTTATTTACGTTGTTGAGCAGACAAATTTTTCGACCATAAGAAGCAATGGACTAGCAATAAGCTTCAAAATTATTCAGATGTCTAATTGATAGAGTGTTACGCAATTAGGGTGCTGTGGGGCAATTGCGTAACACACTCATCAATCGGAATCGGTTTCATTTTGACAGTTCATCAAGATTCATTGCGTTATTTTTATTAGGGTGCTGGGTAAACAATCCCTTTCCCTGTTAAAATGCAATAAATACTAAATAACATTTCTAAAAAATTCTGCTAAATGATAAGCACCTCATATCAGTCAAACCTTATCTTTAACTGCCAGATCAATAAGGTTTATTTGTACTTCAATTGTTTTTCCTTATCATTAGACCTAACTACTAAGGATTACCTGCCGTTATGTAATTTACCTAATGTTGTTATATTCATAATTTCGCTGCTGTCTGAAAAAGCCAAAACGTAGTGAGCAATCAAGATGGAAAATATGTCTGAAAAACAGTAAAAGGCTAACCAGGCGTTTATTACGCCTGGACCGGAACGGCCTGCGCCTGGTGATGACGGGACCATCACAGGACACTGCTCACTAAAGAAACACTTCCACACAATAGGTATAACCGACAGTCCAGTCCTCTGTGCAGGGCTTGCGTTACCCATGTGCTGTTTGAATTAGAACAGAAATCCTCAGGGAACAGACCAGGAGCCGTGACAAACTTCTGGAGGGAAAAGGCGGTTGGAATTTAAAGGACTAAGTGCAGAAACCAAACCCAATACGAGTAACACAGAACATAGAGAGATAGAACATTTAGGTTTGAAAAAATGCTTATGCTCTGTATGTAGTGGGTATTTTTTGAGCTAATCTTAATAGGTAGAGAGATCTTTCAGTCTACGACTGCACGCCCCTCCATCACAGAATACATAACAGTACAAATGCCTCCACTAAAATTTCTATACAAAAATTGAAAAGTGCTTTATGCAATAAGCAGTGGAGGGGCGTGCATTTTTAGACTGAAAGATACCTCTTATTTATTACTAGCTGCGTCTCGCGGTTTCACCCGCACATACCGGGATTAAAAGTGTTAATCCAGGGTATAAGCTATCTACATACAAAATTTCATCCAAACCGGTCTCGCCGGTTGAGCGCGAAGAAGTAACAAACATACACACACAAACATTCGCCTTTATAATATCAGTGGGATCATCTTATGCTGTCAGTAACGCAAAGGATTATGCTACTGTGCTACTTACCCTACTTATTTTGATAATATTTATCTTTTGATCGTCAATCGT
The DNA here is from genome assembly GCA_946251885.1 of Cosmia pyralina. Classification (NCBI taxonomy): domain Eukaryota; kingdom Metazoa; phylum Arthropoda; class Insecta; order Lepidoptera; family Noctuidae; genus Cosmia; species Cosmia pyralina. The sequence continues at coordinate 18,647,666 of OX276350.1, read as the reverse complement.
CAATTAAAGGTTTTTGAATACCTATCTACCAATGACAAGAGAGGGTTTATCATCTGCGGAGAACACCACAGATCATACATTTATTAATAGGTATACATCAACGATTACCTAATTAAGTAGAGAGTTAATTATTAATCAGTTGATTGGCGCTGTTATCAAACATCGCTACACGATCCAGGTCAGACTATTGTGGCCGTCGACCAAATCACGGCGATTGTTCGCTCAGCGCGCGGCGCACTCAAATCAATGCCTTCGGATTACTCAAATGAATTACCTCGTAATTAATGTTTGATTAAGATTATCTAGGTCTATTTATATAAGTTTATACTAGGGGCACTAGGGATGCATACGATACCGATACTGATGCCTAAATATCGGCGATATTTCGGGTTTGTCAATCCTATATTTTTAATGCCGGTGGGTATAACGATCTGCCATGCCCGCTCCCTCTCACCGAGAGGAGGCCTGTGTCCCAGCAGTGGGAACATTATAGGCTGATTATGATAATGATACTTATTTTTTTTTTAAATTATTATTTTCTTTTTATTATTTTTTTTTACTTTTCAAATTTTGCGCTTCAAAAATGTTATGTAAACGCGCGCGCTGTTTCGTTTATTTCATTGCAAATGAGGCATGAACAATGACGTCATAGACCCAAATTTGAAATAAAAGGTGCAGAAATACTTTCGTTTTCAATCCAAATGAGTTCTGTCGCATCTGAGAGACTATTTTCCACCGCAGGTCTCATTCAAATAGACTTGCGAAATCACCTAAAAAAACAAAACTTAAGAATTGTTTTTAGGGTTCCGTAACTCAAAAGGAAAAACGGAACCCTTATCGGATCACTCGTGTCGTGTCGTGTCTCTCCGTCTGTCACTTTCCACCGCAGGTCACATTCAAACAGACTTGCGAAATCACCTATCTCCAAACAATATCTGCAAAACTTAAGAATACTTACTTTGTTTTTTAAACAAAATTTTTATTAAAGTAAAGTTTAATCACTAACACTTTAATTATTAATTTTAATAAATAATAATCTTAGTCTAAGCTTAGTAATCTTTTTCATTAATTTTAAAAATATTAACCCAACTTGCTTTTTATTTATTTTACCTTCATTTAAATTCAACAAGCGTGTCGGCATCGGTATCGGTATCGCCGATATTTTTATAAGAGTATCGGTATCGTATCGATGCATCCCTAGTTTATACATAATACAATAAGCGCCAGAGTGTTTGGTTGAAGGTATTTACTTTTATCATAAAATAACATCACGCCTGTTTTCCTATCAGTTATGTTTAAGTCCCAAGTAATTAGGGGGGGGGGGGGGGGGCACAGATACAGACTGGGCTGCTACTGAGTAATTTTGGCAGATCTGAGAATCGAACTCAGGACCTTATGTTCAGCAACAGGGCTTGCAACCTTTACTTAGACCAACGAGGCAAGCAATAAAAACGGTTCACCAACAGGTGACAGCACAAGAATGACTGCTGATCGTGGAGTAGGTATCGATATCTTACCATTGATATATTATACATTCTTACTCTCTGCCGATCATTTCGTGGAACACATAGACGGTAGAATGACAAGGTTAACAAGAGGTTGTCTTAAACATAATTCAAAACGCTTTTTCGTAGGGAATTTCGTTATGCGAAAAAATATGAGACGAGTTTTATACTGGAAGAAAATGCCAAAAAATACAAAAAGTATAGTTAGTACGTGTTCAAATTACTACACCTGAGACTGGGATACTAAAAGCATTTTCCACTCCGTCTCAATATCTGAAATTCAATGCATGTGAGAATCAAAAAAGATCCAAAAGGAATTTTCGATGCACAGCATTCAGCGAAAAAGGCGATGTTTCATGCGCTTTAGTATTCATCTTTCATTGATGCATTATTTAAAACTTTATTAGGTAGTGTGTGTAAAAACACACAAAGTGGTCCATCACTGTTGAGTACCACGAAATGATCGGCAGAGTGTAAGAATCACACTAATATTATAAAGGAGAAAGTTTGTGAGTGTGTGTATTTGTATGCTTGTTACTTCTTCACGCTCAAGCGGCTGGACCGATTTGGATGAAATTTGGTATGTAGATAGTTTATACCCTGGATTAACTTAGGCTACTAATTAACCCGGTCTACGCGGGTGAAACCGCGGGCAAAAACTAGTGTATAATATATCAATGGTAAGATATCGATACCGTAGTGCTATTCTGTAAACATCTCACCGTGATAACTCAGGTGAAGTGAGCGTGAAATGAGCCGTCATTCCACCTAATGCTAGGGGTTGACACTATTGACAGCTCACTTCAAGATCACTGCACTTATGTTTTCACGGTGAGATATTTACAGAATAGCACTACAGAACCCAGTCTATTAGGTACTCTACTCCGCGATAAGCAGTCATTCTTGCGCTGTCACATTGGTGAACCCTTTTTATTGCTTGCTTCGTTGGTCTAACTTGCAAGCGCTGAACATGAGGTCCTGAGTTCGATTCTCGGTTTGCCAAAATTACTCTGTAGCAGTCCAGAGTCTGTATTTGTGCCCAGTTGATGGCAATAGGCTCGCCCTCTATTACTAGGACTTAAACATAACTGGCGAAATCTGGGTGTATTATTTAGGTAGGTACTGTAGAGGTTTCATGCTTTGGTCAAACCTCGACAATGTTATACTGGCTGACATTCAATCATTCAAATGTAGAATGTATTCTAGAAAGAAAAACGAACCTCGTATTTCTTTGTAGGATGACAGATAGATTTTAGCTAGGGCCTTCGGGGAAAACAGGCAAATGGTGGTGCTGAAACTCTGTAGATAACATTGTGCATAAGCTGCACAAGCATGATCAGTCTATAATGTTCCCACTGCTCGGACAGAGGCCTCCTTTCTCGTGAGACTACGTGGTAAATTGTGTCTTAAACAGCAGCACGGAGATGTTGCGAATAATTGCGAATGCAGATTTTTTAACATCCACGGATGCGCATTTTTGGTGGCTCACATCCACGGATGCGGATGCGGATCTCAAATTTTTTTAAGGGAACCGTCACGGCGGCAAGGCGAAATACAAAATTTCTTTCGTTTTTTGCAAATTGCAGCGCTATTTCATTATATGTTGATCATACTTCAATTCGCGGCAATTATAATAAAATAATTACTAAATTATAATCATTTAAAAATCAATATAGCTCTCGAAATTAATATTGTTTCATGGATATCAGAATATTTTGTGAAAACTGTGACACTATCGCTATCTTTATGATTATAATTTCCATTTTGTTGATTATGATTTTACTTAATATTCACCCTTTTCCACCCACATCTGCATCTGCATGAGCTCCGCATCGATTAATGGGGATGCGGAGGTCTAAATAAATGCGGAAGCTCCGCAATTGCGGATGCGGATGCGAATATCCGCAACATCCTTGGTACAGCATTTGAGTTCAGCGTGGAAATCTGAACAGTGGAAGAGGACGGACCAACAAATCAAGTAAGATAAGATTGTAAAATAAGAGAAATTGTATAGTAAACACACACACACATTGGAAAACAGCAACTTGCCATATAATATAATCCATACAGGATACATGGATAATTCAGAGCCAGTAGAGGGTAGCGTGACCATAGATAACGTGCCGGAAGTAGAGGAAGGTGTCGCTCGCGAGCCGGAAGTGCCACGATCCGTTGCGTTATCGCCACTGCGTCCGGAATGAGCTGGCCGCATTACTGTGAAATATTATGTTTGTAGTTTATCTACATGATGATGGGGATGATATAGTGGGTTAACCCTTTACAGTTTGGTCTTCATGAATCACGCGTCCGTCCGGTGGTGCCCGGATTTGTGCTAGTTTTGACCGGGGAGCTTCCGGTCGTTCTTGCAAAGAGACTGGGTAAATTCCGTGTTAGTAGACGCTCCTGGAAAGCTTCACAGTTTGAGGGTTAGGTTTCGATTAAGTGTAGGAAAAAGATTCTTGGATAGGTTTTTTTTTAACCTCTTAGCACAGATTAATACAGATGGGACACTCCGCAGTTTAGGTATCAAGCTACAAGAACGCGGCGGGCTCATCTCACTGGGTCAATTCAGTGTGGGCCCGGCTCGGACTGTGCCGGTGCCGGTGGAACTAACAGTTCGATACTCACTCACGCGCCGTGTCGTAAAAGAAGACAACCCTAAAGAGTCAGAAGGTATAAGAGTTACGCGATAGAAAGAGAGGCAACTTATAGGTGAATATAACTGTAGGTAATGAAGCGTTGTGCGACCTGAATTGCACTTTATTGTGTCGTAGCAAGAGTCGTTTTTTATTTAAATGATTTTGTGGAGTGTCCCATCTGTATTAATCTGTGCTCTTAGCCTGGTTTTGTGATTTGACAAAGAATATCTTTATGGAATTTACTTTCTTATTTGACAACATAACAGGTCCTCATGAAGACCAACATTGCGCTTCTTTCCGTACTAATGGGTGCATATCAACACTGTACCCTACATCTACAATGTATCTTGTTTCAATAACCATAGTAGTCTGTAGATTGTTAGTAGTTTATATAAGTAATTAACAAGATATTAGGTAATTCGGTTATTTGAAACTAGCTTCTGCCCCGCGACTTCGTCCACGTAAAATTTCTTGTTCCCACTACCCACCCCGCCCGGTCGCTCACATCGTCTGCTCGTGCTTTTAATTATTTTTTGCTTGGCGTTGGCGACTTTTTTTTCTTTTTGCTCGGCTCCTAAGGATCCTAGCTTGATGTTAAATTACATAACTTTTTTCACAAATCGGGCTATCAAATACAAAAATAGTTTTTCAATTCTGACTGGTAGTTCCAGAGATTAGCGCGTTCAAACATACAAACAAACAGACAAACTCTTCAGCTATATTATTAGTACAGATATAGATAAATGCTTTGAGTTTGAGTTTTATAGTTAAAGGTTTTCCGTAATCATTGAAAATATTAATTTTAATTAAAAATACAAATCAGTGAAGATTCCAGACCAATTTCAATTAATTCAACACGTACGAGTAGTAGTTAGTGTGTAGTATGTTAATATTCGCCGCGAATTTCAGAGATAACAATTATATCAGCGTATGATGGTGCACAGAGTGCAAGCATGCGTACCGGCAAATTGGTGGGTCAGAGGCGCTCGCGAGTTGTGGAGCTGCGAATTATATAGAGTAAGTAGTGAAGATAGAGAATTCACTGACAACTACAGTTCATGCTGTGGCAATAAGAATAGCCAGTTAGCAAGTTGATTACCCGTGTCAATCAATCTGCCTAGCCCAACTATGTTGGGGTCGGCTTCCAGTCTAACCGGATGCAGCTGAATGCCAGTATTTTACATGGAGCGACTGCCTATCTGACCTCCACAACCCAGTAACTGGGTAATACGATACCCCTTGGTAAGACTGGTTGTCAGACTTTCGGGCTTCTGACGACTCGTAACGACTGTCAAAGATCCACGAATGACAGCCGGGGCCAACGGCTTAACGTGCTTTTCGAGGCACGGAGGAGTCTCGTTAAGTAAAAATGGTCACCCATCCACTGACCAACCCCGGCAAGCGTAGCTTAACCTGATAGATTGACCCGTGCGGCTGTTATCTGTTATACTTAGCCACGAGCTCCTCTATTACCCAGTGTACGCCGGAAAATCTATATATAATATAAAAATGAATCCCTATTTCCCTTGGTCGGAACGGATGGAACAATTTCGCTAATTCTTTTTTTGTTGTGTTTATGATTGTCAGGAGAAGGTTTTTATGAAAAAAAAAAATTAAGAAAATTTTGCAGAAAATTGGAAAATTTCAGAAAACACATTTTAACTTCACGCGTTTACATTAGAATATTCATAGCTAAGGCAGGACAACGTCTGTCGGGTCAGCTAGTACACAATAATTAATTTTAGTAGAGAATGTCCCTTCATAGTTATTGTACATTTGACGGCAGCGGCAGCCTTACAGCAACGACAGCAAGTATCACTGTGATGCAATATCAGAGGTAAAATAATTATGAAAGGACTGCAAACGCTGAATACAAAAAAATATTTTTTACTAGTTCTTAATCGTGTCCAACTATCGTGTCAGGAATGCATTCTCCAATTAATTGTGGTGTAAGAATCTTAATTTTTTTTCCTAAAACTTGGTAGCTGTAGTTTTCCAGATTTTAGGAATCAGTCCATAACTTGCTCCAAATGGGTGTTCCCAACAACACAGGATGAAATTGAATTCATGGATGTCCTTTTATGAATAACTTTTACTATGGGACCAACCTGGAAATAGTGAAAAAAAAACAGCTATTCCCTACATTTATGTTCGCATTACTCGTCAAAATGTAAGGAACAGATGATTTTTTTTCGCGATTTCAGTTTTGGTCCCATAGTAAAAGTTGTTTATAATGACGAGTACAATGACCCCTTAAAAGGATGCCATGATTCAATTTCACCTTATAGGTATAACTTGAAAGTTTTAAAATAATTTTAATCATTTAATCATTTTTTGCACAAAAATGTTAAAAACAACATGCACATTGCACACACTATCATACTCGTATTGTGTTCTATGTTTCGTAGCTCACAGTATCATGTCACGCCTGCCTCGCTTGCTGCATTTTCGCACCAGAATTATTGAGGTTCATTAAAATTTACCTCTTTGCTTATTATTCAGTTCTGTTTCAGATTTAATTTCACATTTATAATATACGTCCAACTCTAAATTTAAGTATAGGTGACTAATTATCATTATAATTATAGTAAGAAAGTAAAAATTAAAGTAAAAGTAAAAATTTTCACTTCGGTACATTTATTGAGAAATTGTTTATTAAAAAATTATATTTATAGTTCAGAATAGTACCTTGCACATCTATCAATAATTCGGCCAAAAACATTTTAAGAATGAACAGCATTTTATTTAATAAACATACTTTTGTGTAAAAAAGTAATGATTTGACTACCCATTTGTAACAGCGTCCTTAATATTTATTTATATACCAATTAGCTGATAAAAAGGACGGTCCACTAAAGATCTAGGTTCCCCAGCGATGCTCATAAATTCAACGACTGTTACACAAACGCAGTTCGCACAGTACAGATTGAATTCCAGTTCGGAGAAAAACCATGATAGAAAAGTGTGCTTTTCATGAAAATGCAAAAACTGTTCCGAGGAACGGAAGGTAAAATTTATGGAAAAAATAAGTCTAGAAAAAAGCTCTTATTCAAGGCACTAGCAGCTAGAATTTGCTAGAATTTGGATTTCAACACTTGTTAGATATAAACATTTCGATGAAATTGTGTTAGGTATCTATACAATTTTACAGGACTGTACAAGTAAAGGAAAAAGTTCGAAAATCGTTAATTTGTAGTTTTGTCACATAAAAAAATCGTTTTATGCGATTAAAAACTGAAAAATTTACAATTTGGGGAATTGAGCGTGACGTTTATCAATGTATGGGGAACATGTTTTTCAATTACAATGTTATGTTTGTTTTGGGATAAATTCATCCCAGAACCCTTCATTGTGCGTGATCCTAAACGCACGTGGCCGGTTTTTTTAAATTGTTTTCTTTCTGTCCCTTGTTCTGACGTAGGCATTCATAAATAAAAATTGAAAAGCATTTCCGGCGTAATCTGGCTATTGTTAAACTTTATACCGTGTCAAAAAATCTCTCATATCCGATCCAATACGATCGCAATATTTGGTTAGCGTAAATATTTAAAATTTTGCCGTTGAACGCATGTGCAGATATTTTTTTTAATAAACGACAACAATTTTCAGTGAAAAATTTAAGCAGTGCAGTGGACAATGGCCGCAGATCGCAGTGGCATAGCGGTAACAAGTGATAGTCGAGTGACCGGAAGTGCTCGTGCGGATAACGCTCCGGAACGTGTCCGATTCCGGCCGAAGCGCTGCATCGCACGCTTCCGTTTCCGCCGCTGCGCTATTGCCAGCCAGTTTGTTTAATAACCTCCAATAATGAACAATTATTACGTTTTCCGAAGCTGCAACAAATAGACTATCTGACTCTATTGAACTGGATAATTGAACATTCTCATAAACTGCTTCACAGTATTTCTACTTATAATATATTACAATAACGATAGTAATTTGGTCTTGTTTGATTCATTCAATTCTTTTTTTTTTCCTTGTATTTTTTTTAAGTTCAAAACTGCCTTTCATTGGTGTAATTGAATCGCATTTCTAAAGGTTTTCGTGATTATTTTAATAAATTTAAATCAAAGTACAATTTCCTCTGTCAAATTCTTAGATCGTTGGTATTTTTGTGACGTATGCTATTTTTTGACAGTTATTTTGGTATTTACCCATAAAAAATCGTAAATAATTGACAATATGTCATTTTCTAAGAGTAAATAACAAAATAACTGTCAGACTAACAATGGTCTAAGAATTTGAGAGAGGAAATTGTCCTTTGATTTAAAGGAGATTGACCAAAAGTGGTACCAAAAAGACTCGCACGTCAAGACCAAAATTTTATATAGTAATTATTTTCATAATTTTTTACGAGATTATGCGGCGGCGATTTAATTTTTGAATGGGGAATTTAATTTAAAGTAAAAAGTATTGATAATGATACTCCCTTTAAAAGATTAGCAGTTTTTATCTATGCTTAATTGGCCGTTCACAGCTGGTCATAGAGATGTAGAATGCAATAGAATCGATTTTGATGAATCGATTAACCAATCATTTTCTTGTCGTTTCTTTACATTACATTCTTGCAAATATTAGGCTTACAGTTTAAATAAATAAGAGAATGAGCATCCGCAGCTGAACTAGGCGTGAGCCTGTATCTCAGCTAACAGCGCCGTTTCCCCTCAGAAACAATATACTAGGAAACCTAAAATTAGCAAGAAGCAAAAGTTTAGGACCATTACTAATCAAATAGAATTAAGAAATTAAGGTAAACTAAACTTAAATTACTAACAATTTTTGAGTGTGCGTGAGGATTTGTGTGTGAGAATGAGAGGGTGAGTATGTGTGTACTGTGTGGGGGTGTTTGTGTGTGTAAGTGTAAGTGTATACATATGTCTACATGATAAATGGACAGGAATAGAGTAATATACATTTATATATATATAATATATACAAACAAAAATATTAACTGATTATTTGAATAAATTTTTCAGTGTCTTCGTATGATAGTTTCATTAAAAATTCAAATGCCTTCTTTTTACAATGGAATTTGTTAAGGGAAAAAATATTTTGTTTAATAATAACTTAATTATTATTTGCGTTGCTTTATAAACATTTCTCGAATTATATTGTGTTAGCTTTGCTTTCTCTTTGTTGAATTACAGTAATAATTAAGTGAAATCAGTACACCAAATCCATTTAGTGTTGTTAATTGACACACAATCGATATTCTTACTCTAAAGATTTTGATTTATCGATCACAACCTTTAATCCCAGCTGGCACATATGACATTTGATCTGACGTATTAGCTATGTTTGCGCTGGTTCTAACGAATACGTCCGTCTGTGTTTTTAAGAGTTGAGATTAATTATTTATTGTGTGTTGAGAAGTAGAACTTGTTTGTATTAGTAAACTTATTTTTGTGTTTTAGAGCAATAATGTTCAATTAAGTATGACTGTCTATATAAAATACGTCATGGGTAGCGTCGAATAAAATATACCTAGTTTTTAGATTATTTTTGATTTTATAAAATAACTCTGAAAGCCGGCTTTGTTTACAAAAAGAACTTTTGTAGGACTTAATATGATGTGTAGTCTAAAAAATAAAGTTCGATTTGATGCTGCATGGTACAGTGTTCCATACATCCATGAGCATTGTCCTTTATTAAAATAATACAGAAAAATCTTTAGAAATGCGACGTTGCCAGCCCGCGCGCGATATACGCTCTTAAATTTGCTTTCTCGTAAGGTACGATAGCAAAGTTTATAACCAAGTTGATTCAATTTCTTGGCAAGAAGTATAATTGGATAAATACTACGAACCAGAGGTGGTGGTCCTTCCACGAAGGACCGATAATTATATTATATCCCTTTACTGATAATTATTTTGATCTATCTACTGAGAAAACCGATACAATGAATAGCAGTAGAGAAACATTAAAGGTGGATAGAGTTAAAGCACAATAAGCCCACAATCGCACGGCCGTAAAAATATCGCGGCGGGGTTTTATCGCGCATTGGATTTTCAACTCTCGGTGTTAAGCCCCTTTTTTTCTTTTTTTTTATCGCTGAGAAATGCTCATGTATACTGCACTACTACTGGGAGATAGTGCAGTTATGTGTTAGTTGTGTTACTCTAACCCACTAAAACTCCACGGTGTCCTCCTCTGCCGCTTACGGCGGGAACCACGGGCACGCGTTAGCACTCATCCGTGAAACCACCACGGCTTCCGTCATCGGACCCTCCTCTGGGGAATACTCCCCATCACCGTCGCACCAGAACACATTGCACGCTGTAACCATCCCAGGGACCAAACCAGCACATGGGCGCCAAACGACCCCGTGTCTGAGCACCTTTGGTCCCCCTGCGACGGGTGAGGTCATTGGCCCCGCCACTAGCCAATTTTTGGCCGCAGAGGATAGGGAGAGCGGCCAACGTTATACCGACACTCCTTCTCCCCTCCGGCCCCACCGCGTCCGCCATCAGACGGTTACGGCGACCCCGTCAAGGCCGCGGAAGGTAGGGAGACCGGCGCACCGCAATACCGGCACTCGTCTCCCGTCGCGGCCTCCAACCCTCAACCGCAATGCCTCCCATACGACATCGCGGCCCGCCTCAGTTGCGATGTCGTCCAAGCGGCACCTCAACCTACTTGTTGGCCGCTACGTCGTCGGCTTACCTGGAAAAGCCCTGATGAGCGGCCCCTCCTCGGGGTTCCTCTTCGCTTCACAGTAGGTGACCCCAAGCTACGGCTATTGACCCTCCCCCGCCTTGACAATGTGGGAACCCACCGGGGGAGGGGGAGGGGTGTAAAAGCCCCTGAACCTGAAATCGCGGACAAAAAATCAGCTGTTCCCTACATTTTGACGAGTTATGAGAACATAACAATGGGACCAAACCTGAAATTTTTAAAACCCTTCGCGATTTCAGGTTTGGTCCCATTGTAAGTTGTAATGATGAGTCCAATGACCCCTCAGGTTTTTGAGGAAAGAACAATTTGAATGAGTTCAGTTGCCGGGAAAATTGGAAAATTTGGGAAAACTGAGTTCTATGAGAATTTTATATGAATTATTGAAAGTACAGGACAGGACGTCTGTCGGTTTAGCTAGTTTTTTTTAATAAAGAAATAAATAAAAGTGTTTATTCTGCACAAATAAGAAGCATACTATATAAGCAATCGGTAATCGAAGATAATTTATTGGACGTAGGTACGACATCGTAAACAGTATTTGCGAGTAGGTACTTACTTGCTTATCGACTCGGACAATTCATTAATATCCCAAAAATCGTTCATAAACAGTTTACCCTTAAATCGAGGCAACAAAAGTCGTATATAAAGTTGTTTAAATAATTGTCGCCAGGTTCCATTTTAGCTGATTGCTGGCGCACTCTCTGTGACCTGCCTTTTGTAGTGCGCACGCTTTGTGCCGACGCCTCGTCGAGGCGCCTCGTGTGTGCTTCAAATTATCATAATAACTCCTTCATGTTATATCTAGGCATGTACGCTAATCTGAGAGTTAAAATAAGGATCTCGAGGGCTTGCTGCTAAATATTAAGCGATAGTTGCTAATGTTTAGCTTTTGAAGCAAGTTTTGGTAAATATTCAATCAATCAACAATTTATTTTGTAAAACATAGATGTGATTACAGATAAGATTTTGTGTAAAAATACGTGCGCTATGTTTTGCCAATATATGGCGTACAAAATTAACACAAATAAGCAATTCTATTAAGGTGGTGGTATGTCAATTAGTACCTACATTAAAAAAAAAAATAATATTAATTCAATTTCAAATATGTCAATTTGTAATGTATTGCAATAGTTTCTAGCTTAGCTTATCTTTTTGGGAATTGTGGAACTTCTTTTGTGTACAGCAACATGTTTCGTATGCCGAATGAGAGATTACGTTTCAAAATTTAACCTTAAAGATGGATTGTTACGTCAAATTCAGACGACTTGTTGTCATATTCAGTTCACCAATTCAGTACTTTACAGACATGGTACATATTTCATAAAAAAAATACGTGTATACGGATTATATCGTGTCAACCTCATTACTGTTCATACACCGTGAAAACACAGAGCATCAAAATTTTAAATTGGTTGCAAAATATATTTGCGATTTTCGCTCTTTAAATTGCGCTGCGCCTGAAATGATTTGTCACAAAAATGAACGTAGCGCTCAAAGGATTTACGTTTCAGTGACAACGCAATAGCAAATAAAAAATATGGGAAATCGAACAAAACAAAAAGAATGAGAGGAAACAATATACATCGTGATATTTTAATAGCTGAAAGCGGATTATGTATTTTATTTTTTAAAGTTTGAACTCAGAAATTATTTACAGTACTAATAGCAATTCAGAATCACAGTCGCTTAAACAGCTTTCATAGGAAATCGACTAATGATTTAAAATCGGATCGACGTGTCGGAGAAACAAATTGCGGAATCGATCGGTTTCCGCGAGTGGCCATTAGTAAGACAGTTGGAGCACCCTCATGTCGTGGTCTCACGCGTCGAGCGTGCTCGAATCAAGTGCTTTGTCTCGCCCTCTCGACTACCCTCGACTTATACTCACTACATGTCACAATACTCGATTGTTAGCAGCGTATTAAATTCTGTTTAGACACGCTCTTGATAGCTTGTTTGGTGACAAAAGATTTCAAGTAGGAGGGACCGTGTTATAATTTTTTATAGTGTGTAGTCACCCTCGAGTTCGGTAAAGCAATGCACCCAGTTGGAAACTTTGGTACGTGTTCCTCCATATTGATCAGAGGGGTTTGCATCAGCTTTTGTAAATGCACACGGATCAAAATCATTTCATAATTTGTTTAAATAGCTTTAAAATAATATACTAAAAAATTACTGCAAATACGAATAAGTGAATAAGGGAAATAGTACTTGATGATGGAGCAGTGAATTTAACTCGGAAGCTAAGTGCGTCATTTTTATTGTAGAGCATTTTACAGCCATTCAGCATTTCCGCGATTCTTTGAAGCTCATAACTAATGCACATAAATTACTATACAAGTGTACTTAACCGCGAAAATATGCAAAATTACGTGTAACGTGCAGCGCGAGCCACATGTGGGGGGTTATTAGGAAAAGTGGAAATTGCAATAAGGGCGCTTTTAGAGCTCATACATGTTCATTCACGCGCAAGTGACGTACTCCTGTATTATGCGCTGTTTAATATTTAAATAACTCACTATTTTATTTTGCTCATAACTAAACATGAATGGGAAACCTTTTCTACTCAGAGCAAGGAGTTCGTTCCGTTTATTACCTTTCCTCGAGTAGGTTGTATCGAAGTAGTTCGCGATGAGACCGCTTAATACAGATAAGGCACGCCGCACTACACAGTAAGGGGGATGCACAAAGCCAGCTTCGAGGAAAATGCATCCACTCCCAGTAATGGTTATTTGATTAATGCCAGAGTTGTTGTAATAAAATAGAGTGACTGGTAATCCGTCCAATAATTAAGAGCCATTATTAATGACACTGTTCATAATCTCCACTTAACTTAATAAGAATACAATTAATTAAACATAAAGATGTATTACAAGTTGGTCTTATAGAAATGAAGCGATGGCGCAGTTGTACATCTACAATTAATCCCTTTTTAGGGTTCCGTTATAGGATCACTTTGTTGTCCATTTGTCTGTCAGTCTGTCTGTTTGTCAATCTGTTAAGACCCTTTTTCTCAGGGACGTGTGGAGGTATCAAGTTGAAATTAATATCAAATACGTAGGTCTACAGTCCTTTGGAGCTCCAAAAAAAGTCAAGTTTGTATGTCTACGCAATAAAAATATAAGGTCATTTCTGCGACATATTTTATAGAATAGAATAGAATACTCTTTATTATGCACACCATTTAAATTACTGTTACAATTTTACAATGTTGAAATTTTACATACGAGTGACACAATGGGCGGTCTTATCGCTAAAAGCACATAGGTACATAGGTATATAGGTACTTAGGTACTCGAAAATAAATCAAAACCTATAGGGTAGGTACTTCCCGTTGACCTAGAATCAAGAAATTTAGCAAGAAGCAAGATCTCACAGCACAAGTAAAGGAAAACGTCCGAAAATTGTTAATTTTTAGTTTTATCACAAATGTTTTTTTTTGTGATTACAAACTTTTTGCAGTTGGAGAATTGACCGTGACATAAATTCATCCTAAATTCATTGCGCGTGGTCCGACACGCACTTGGCCGGTTTTTTTCATTTACAGGCTACTTTCAGTGTTTTAGTCATTATTTTTTAAAGAGTAGGTACCTAACCGTGAACGAGGAAACGACCAATTGAAAATATTGGCAAAATAATGACAGTGACTGTTTGCTTACATAATGTGAAGTTCACATGTGAACATAACTCATTTAGCTCAGATAATTATTGCGCTCAACGGCCCTTTTAAGCGAAATTTATTTGTGATTTAATTGTAGTGGAATAAAACAAACATACTGGCAGATATGCGGCTGGTTAATTGCCACTCGATATTACAAGAATCGCGACACGGCCACTCGAGGCAGCTGACAGCGTTTGAATGTATTGTGTGCACCACTGTACCACTTCACAGCGAGCTTTTGTGATCGTATACGCGATATATTCGTGGTAGGTATAACAATGCAATCAGATTATTGTTTTTATACAATCGATGGTACTGTTCGTATTCGACGGAGGATCAAAGCAGCTCATCCAATTATTTTTTTTATAAGCAACATGGCAGCAACGGCGTAAAAAAGCCCATCCATATTATATCACCCATCTCTCCACTATTCCAATGCTTATTTTACGTTGCATACTGGATAGGCTCTTTATCGCCTCCATATCCTAAGGGCACGTCTTCCCTACCATTATCGCGCCCCCCGGTCTACTCCTTGATATGCAATGGTGTCTGTTGCACCATGTAACATGAGGCAACAGGGGCTAGTGTGAATCTTTGGGTTCATTCGAGTGATCGAGTCTGGTTAGACCACGCTGGGATCGGTGCAATTCATTCATCATTCATTCATTCATTCTAAAAAGCTCATTGCTGTTGATGCTTTTTGGAAAGGCTTGCCCTCAATTGGAGAATATTATTTGAAAATATTATTTTTATGTGTGTAACAGCAATGAATACGGTTGTACATGCCCCGACACTTTTCTTTTTTCTAAGTAGCCTTCCGTCAGGTTCGTCAAAGTAAAAACTGGAGTGAAAAATTAGTCCTATAAGAAACAGTTCCCTTTACCGTACACCTCTGAGAGAATGTGGCAAATTGCAGCGCATGTAGTACAAGGGCTGTACAAAGCGACATGAGAGCACTCTGTGGCAGCCCTGGGTTGCCAGCGGCGAAGCGAGCCCCTACCACGATTTATGCACGCGCCGTAATCGATGTATTAATGTCTGGCAATACCGGCAATTATGCGTGACACTTTATTTATTTACTAGCGCCCGCCCGTGGCGTGGGACGGTCGTGTTTATTGTGTTTACGTTTTAATTTTTAAAAAAATGAGGGAAAGCTGTTGTTCGGTGCTTTTGGAAATCGGGTAAAATTGTACTTAAATATAAATGTACCTGACTACTCTTTCATTCTATATGCATGAATAATTTGAAACAATGTCACGAGTTACAAAATTAAATTTTGCCTTTACTCCTAAGCGTGAATAACTTTGGACTGCACCAGCGAGAGGGCGTCCACTTCATATCTTTGTTTATGGCATAATCAACATTTTTCTTGATGTCACAATCACCGTAGTGAAATATTTAGCGGGAAACGGTAAAAAAATTACATTTATTTTGTAAGCAAAGGCAAACCAGTAGACAGCCATACTACCAGCGAGCGATGCATTCGAATCATTCGGACGATTGAATCGATTAATCCGGAGCGTTGTTCGCAAACAGCCTGGTTGGGGCCCAGTCGGCGTCGCGGTGCGACACGCATGGCCACCTCCGATGGAGCTTTGTCGCTTCCTGCATGATTTAATGTTCGTATTGCGGATAGCTTACGCCTTTGGTCTCAATTTTCAGGCTGTTTACTGTATCTCGAACGTAAAATACATACATACATACCCACATAAACTCACACATTCTTCCCATGGAGGTAGATAAAAAGTAGAGACCGCCACATGCTATGATCCTTACATACTCCTTTTGCCTCGATTACGTTCATACATCTGGTCATACATACACGCCGGTTGCGAATAGGTACTAGTTACCTGACCTTTCTGAAGAACATCACCAATAAGGTATATGGTGGTGGTATATGTCTTCCTAGGGCGTCCCCTGCTGGCGTTTCCACTCACATCTACCTTGTAAATACCTTTTATTAGTCATCTTTCATTCATCCTCATAGCATGACCAAACCATCTAAGCATACCCTTTTCAATTTTTGTCACTTCATCTTCTTTTATACCGCCCGATGCCTTAGCACATCGTACATCAACATCATATACAACGTAATATACTGATGAGTTAATCTCGATTAAGTGGACTTAAAGGTTTTTAACCGACTACAAAAATGTATCTATGTGTGAAAGTATGTATGTAAGTATGTATGTATGTCTGTTTGTCCGCGATTTTCTCAAAAACTAATGAACCAATTTTGATGATTCTTTCACTGACGTAATCTACATGCTTTCAGGAAGGTTTTAGTAGATAATACTTTATGTAATTAGTCTGTACGAAGTTATATGCATAAATATACTGTATCTCCGGCATTTCTAAGCCGATTTTGATGATTCTTCTTTTCGTTCGTCTTGGGCTTACTTATGTAATTGAATATTAAACTAAAAATAGAAAAATAAATTTAATTAAAAAAAAGTAAAAACCGACTTCATAAACCAAAAACAAATAAAATAACTTTCTGTATGCATTTCTTTTGTATTTTTGTATGTGACTGTATGCACGAAAAATTTGCACGCTTATAATGTTAAGCAAAAACATGTATGCTCTGTATGTAATTCCTGTACCATCTTATATACCATGTTTTTATGCAAATAAATGTTATTCTATTCTATTCTATTCTATTCTTAAAAAACTTAACAGATTCTGAAGTAGGTGTCTTCAGTTCTTTAATGCACCTTAGCTTGGCACCGACTTCAGAAGCTGTTAAGTTTTTTAAGATAGTTATTTTATTCGTTTTTGGTTTTTGAAGTCGGTTTTTACTTTTTTTAAAGTATTTTTTTTTAAGTAATAGTTACTTTTTATTTAAATGTAATATAAACATTACCTAAAAATAACAAAATTATATCCTAACATAACTAAAACTATTAAAAAACTAAAATATGGCATCGAAAAATTCCTCCGCATCGTTGTCGACTGGTAAAGTACTCAAGAGACTGGCGGCATTGCCACAATGCATAGCAATGCTAAGCCTCTGGCCAAAGTAAAAGCCAGCCCTTGGGTCACGAGAAGTGTCAACCAGCCGCTTGGAGATTTCGTTGAATAAACCATGAGCACTCGGACCCCACGGCCCAAGGGTTTCAACCCCAAACGGCTCGAAAATATAATTACCGATAAGATTATTACACTTTCGGCGCTTGAGGTTTTCCGCAGCCGCAGTAGCAGTGCTGTGCCACGCCGAGCCAGGAAAATGGGATGGCGCAAGAGTATCGACACACGTTGCGTCCCACACTAAAGGCTTCCCACCTTCCATGGACATAAGTATATTTATTAATAATAATAATGATATTATAATAATTATAAAGTAAATTTATATGTACTTACTTACTTAAATAACTAGGTAGGTATAACGGAAGAGAACTTCTGCTCTTTTACTGTAGTATTTCCTTTGCGGAGTAAGTAGGAGTTCATCGAGAGTAATGGTTGACAATTAATTAATTTTACTCGTGCAGCTTGTTCGTTGTGTTGGTGCCGTGATGGACAGCAAACGATGTAAACTCACGACGTTTTAATCAAATTGCATGACCTCTAGCAACGAAGTTTTTAGTTTTTTTTAAGTAAATTTATTTTTCTATTTTTAGTTGAATATTCAATTACACAAGTAAACCCAAGACGAACGAAAAGAAGAATCATCAAAAAATTCGTTGGCCTCTGGAGAATTTACCGTTTTAAAAACTCTAAGTTCTCTGTGCCAATTTAAGTTCTAATTCGGTTCAGTAGTTGAAGCGCCTACACGCAGACACTTTCGGATTTATAATATTTTATCTGACTGTGATTAAAAAAATATCACATGCATAGCAATATTTTATTAAATAAAGTACACAAAGTTGCAGAAAAATAACGAATAAAAAAAGAAAACGATGAAAAACGTGTGAGTGGAACAATAAAGAAATTCCTCCATTGCGCAACTCATATAAGGGAGATTAATCAAGAAAATGGTTGATGTCTGCTGTTGTATGTTGGCAATTACTAGCACTAATTAGTTATCTTTTTACACAGTCTGTGTCTAGAATATGTTTTATGCGACATGATACATCATGTTATAAAAAGTTATTAGCGATAGAATGCACAAACCTCAATCAGTCTGCCTAGCCTTTTCCCAACTATGTTGGGGTCGGCTTCCAGTCTAACCGGATACAGCTGAATACCGGTATTTAACATGGAATGGCTGCCTATCTGATCTCCACAAGCCAGTAACTGGGTAATACGATACCCCTTGGTAAAACTGGTTGTCAGACTTTCGGGCTTCTGACGACCCGTAACGACTGTCAAAGATCCACGAATGACAGCCGGGACCAACGGTTTAACGTGCTTTCCGAGGCACGGAGGAGTCTCTGTATGTAGAGATGGTCACCCATCCACGAACCGACCCCGGCAAGCGTAGTGTTGCGGCGGCCTAAAGCCTTGGGGTGAAAATCGAAATTTTCTTAGTGGACTGTATGAGGGGCGGTTCGGTGACACAAGTAGGTGTTTTGGTGGTGTGGGAAAATGATGATGGTACCTGCCTGGTGAGCTATGGCGACACGACGAGAAGGGTTTCCTTAGCCACGTGGCTGGCGCGTCCAGGATATCACGTACGGACGAGAATCTGCACTTTCCACAACACACATTCACGCACTTGCACTGTTCAATAGCAATCTTCGTTCTTCGCGGTGAAAATATGAGTCCTTTTTCGACTTGGGATTAATTTTACCCACAGGCGTCGATGTTGGTTGAGAACTGGCGGATCTTCTTGGCGGCAGCGAATGCGCGCCATTGCGGATCTTCCTTCTCGCTCTCACTTAGGCATTATAAGGGTTGTGGAAGGGAGAAGGAAAGCGGAAGGAACTTTATGTTACACAGATACTAATTAATTAGAGTTGCCAGTAATTAGGCATGAAATATAAAATAAAGAAAGTAATGGCGTTAACATTCCTCGCGGCCTTAAAGGGTCACCTTTAAAGAGAATAATATAATAATATATACAGTGAAATTACACTTAAATCTAACTAAAGAGGGAATGGACTGAATAAGATATTACTGAGTAGGAATGGGGCATAAGCGGACCACAGGTCGCACAAGAATCCCATTAGAAGTGCGTACTGAAACGACTCGCGTGCTACCGTCTATAGACGTATGCAACTTCTCAATAACACCTAGAGGCCAGGATAGAGGAGGCGCATTATCATTAACTATCACTACTACAGTGCCTTCCTTAATCATGTCTCCATCAGGTTTATTCCATTTTAAGCGTGATTGTAAACTATGAAGATACTCGCTTCGCCATCTTTTCCAGTACGACTGGACTAATTTATCCATAAGAGAGTGTCTTTGAAGCAGGTGATCAGACAGTAAACCTACTTCCGCAGCGGGTAATGAGTTAAGCGGTACAGTATGTAAAAAATGCGAAGGGGTAAGAGCTTTAGGCTCTTCCGGATCAGCGCTAAGAACAGTAAGAGGTCTGGAGTTCAACAGGCACTCTATTTGAGAGAGAATTGTAACTAATTCTTCATAAGATAGGAGTTGTTGACCTATTGTCTTGAAAAGGTGAGTCTTCACGGCCTTCACCATGGACTCCCAACATCCACCAAAGTGCGGTGACGCGGGCGGAATAAAGTGCCAATTAATGCGATGCTCAGCGAGCTCCTCTTCAAAGCGCGGGCAGTATTCTTTATTTATGAAAGTATACAAGTCGCGTAAAAACGAATTAGCTCCTCGAAAATTGGTCGCGTTGTCCGAATACAAGCATTGTACCGGTCCACGGCGGGATAAAAACCGTTTCAACGCGGCTATGAACGACGCAGTCGTAAGATCTGTAGCTAATTCAATATGAACAGCGCGAGTAGTCATACAGGTAAATATACATAAATAACCCTTGCGACTCTTCGCACCTCGAGTGCGTACGGGCACATACTGTATAGGGCCAGCGTAATCACACCCTGTATGAGAAAAAGCTTTGGTTGCAACATTTACTCTAGATTTAGGGAGATCGCCCATAATCGGCGGACCATGAGGTCGCGGTCTCCACCTGTGACATGCGTTACACTTGTGGATTCTATGACGAATAATGCGTCTAGCGGACAAAATCCAATACTTATGGCGCAATAACGACATAGTGAGTTCTGGACCTGCATGTAAATATTTTATATGATAATAGTCTACGAGGATTTCAACTATGCGATCATGTCGGGGTAACACTACCGGGTGTTTAGTACTATAGGCCTCAGCCGAATGAGTTAATCGACCCCCAACGCGGATTAAATCATCACCATCTACAAATGGCTTGAGTTTAATAAGAGCGGGTGAACAAATTTTATTATTTTTTAACTCGGAATAATCATCCATGAAGTGTTTTCTTTGAACATGACGCCACAAAATGGTTTCAGCGAACTCGAGGTCGCTAGCGGTAACGGTGTCAGTTCGACGCGGGAGTTTTTTCATGAAACGGTATATGAAAACAACAATACGCAGCAGCTTAGTCCACGACGACGTACGTTCTGCGAGTGCGAGTAGAAGCGAATTGTCCGAACTTGAATCCGCGACTATGGGGTGCGCGTGGACCTTTTCTTCCGGAATGGGTTCCGAATTCAAGTCTGTAACCTTATGTATGGGCCATTCGGAAGGTTCGCGCTTAGCCCAAGCGGGTCCGTGCAACCATAATGGGTGCTCAATGAATTTGTCAGGTGTTAAACCACGTGACAAACAGTCCGCTGGGTTTTCAGTACCAGCTACGTGGTAGAAATGTTCCGCGGGGACGTTGTCTACGATGCGAACGACACGATTGGCCACAAACGTGTGCCAACGATGCGGAGAAGAATTTATCCAGCAAAGAGTCACCTTAGAATCGGTGAATGCGTAAATAGCGGTAACATTATAACGCGGATTATAAGTGTCATGAACACGGCGAAGAAGTTTAGCGAGGAGTTCGGCACCACAGAGCTCCAGTCGAGCGATAGTCAATGGTTTAACCGGCGATACCTTCGACTTGGCACAAACCAGCTGAACGACTACGTCATCGTTGCGAGTGACGTGCGCATAGATGACAGCGCCGTAGGCGCTTTCACTGGCGTCGGAAAATCCAATGAGGCGAAGAATACAATTTTCAAAAATACCTAAATGGCGCGGGATTTTAAAATCATTTAAAAGCGGCAGGGCAGAGCGAAAAGTTTGCCAAATATTTATGATGTGACACGGGGGAGTGTCATCCCAATCGAGCTTCAGTAACCACAATTCTTTGATAAGTAGTTTAGCATAGAGAACTACAGGCGCGACAAGCCCCATGATGTCCCACAGTCTAGCTACGGCCGACAGAATAGCACGTTTAGTACACGTGTCTGGCGGTGCGGAAATAAGAAATTCAAAACAATCATTTGACCTACACCAGCGCAAGCCGAGAACCTTTTGTTCTACCGACTTGTCGAATTCTAGTTGTTCGGTCAACCTATGCGACGCGGGAATACTGTTTAGTACAGTTTGAGAGTTACTGGTCCACTTGACCAACTCGAACTGACCTCCTCTAAAGAGTTTAATCAGTTCGTGCGAAACCTGGACTGCACGTGATTCGGAGCTTACGCTGTAGACTACGTCATCCATATACAGCGAATCCGCGATGATAGCGCTGGCGCGCGGGAAGTGATGACCATCGTCTTGAACCAACTGTTGTACTGTGCGGATCGCATGGTAGGGACTTGACTTGAGACCAAAACAGACACGGTTAAACTGATATAGAACCAGAGGATCGTTTGGACTAAAACGATATAAGATGCGTTGAAAGCGACGATCGCTTTCTCTTACTTCAATCTGTAAGAACATTTGTCGGCAATCAGCCGAGAGCGCGAATGCGAACAATCGAAAATTCAGAATTATACACTTCTGGACACATCTTTTGGCCCACCTTGTATTTTCAGTTTCGTTTGGTCCTAGCTAAAATTTTATATTAGGTCGAGCAAAAAGTTTTTATGCAGTTTTGAACCTGGCACATTCACAATTTCATTCAATAGTCTTTTTTTGAATTTCGAACTCAGAATTTAAAGAAACAAAAGACAATTTGGAGCCTGTTTGTTGATATCAAACAATCGAATACTAAGAAAACTTGGTTTTATTGGTTTACTTGGATTTAATTCTTGAAAAAGTGATTGATATCTTTGGTTTAGCAACAAACATTACTTATTCTTAACATTAAGGTGAGGTTCTATCAATAATCTATGGATACTTCACCTGAAGTCGCCGCCCAAGCTGTGGCACTTATTCAGGCCGGACACAGCCAAAGAAACGTGAGTGCTCAACTTAATTTAAGTCGATCTGCGGTCCGAAATGTTTATCGGAGGTACCTAGAGACTGGCGGCTTTGTTCGTCACCAAGGAAGGCCACGATCTCGGGTCACAACTGAAAGGCAGGATCGATTCATCGTGACGACCAGCTTGAGAAATCGTCACCTTACCTCCATTGAGATACAAAACCAACTTCGCGACTTCCACGGAGTATCTGTGAGCGCTCGAACTGTTCGGAGAAGGTTAAAAGAACGCGATATGGTACCACACAAGCCAGCTAATGGCCCCAAACTAACGCGAGCCCACCGAACAGCGCGCCTTCATTTCGCACGCAGTCATTTAAATTGGACACAGCAAGATTGGAGCCGTGTACTCTTTTCTGATGAGTCTAAAATTGTGTTACATGGCAATGATGGAAGGAAGAAGGTCTACCGACGTAAGGGAGAGCGTTTTGCACAATGCTGCTTTGAAGAGAGGGTTGCTTATGGCGGTGGCTCATGGACTGTCTGGGGCGGTATATCTGCGAGCGGCAAAACTCAACTTGAGGTTGTTACAGGACCACGGCTGCCAACATTAAATGCAGAAAGGTATATTCGTGAGTGCTTAGAACCTCACGTGATACCATACGCGGACTATGTGGGCCCAAATTTCCATTTTATGCATGATAATGCAAGAGCCCATGCGGCCGGCATCGTCAGGGAATATCTTCGGGATGTGAACATCACAGTTATGGACTGGCCAGCCAGAAGCCCAGACATGAACCCCATTGAGCACATGTGGGACGAGCTAAAAAGACGTGTTAGGGCTCGTCAGCCAGTTACCCAGACGATGCAGGAGTTGAAAACTGCCATAGAAGAGGAATGGGAGATGATCCCTCAAAATTTCATAGAGCGGTTGATAAACTCTATGCCTAATCGTATGAGAGCTGTGGTAGATGCCCATGGAGGCAACACGCGTTATTAAATTAAACCTTTATTTGATAAAACATGTTTTTTATTCAAAAATCAATTGCCTTTAACAAGGCGCATATCCGACTTGTTAGGCGTAGCTCCATGTCGTATGGTATTCTGAATTCAAATTTAAAACAATACGATCGAAAAAGATGGTAAAATGTATCAGGTTTAAAACTGCATCAACAGTTTTTGTTCAATCTAGCAATCATATTTCGGTAGGGGCCATCGAAACCTAAACTCTAAGGTGGGCCAATAGATGTGTCCAGAAGTGTAGTAAACAAGTCACCCTGTAAATTTGGGCCACTGTGTAAAATATCGTTGAGAGATAATCCAGTACTCGTTTTAGCACTAGCGTCTAACACGGAGCGTAGTTTTGTTGTTGTCTTATCTAAACGTACAACTGCGTGATGCGGAATTACATAGTCAGGACAACTACTGTCTGAACTATCGAGCGGAGCAGGAGATAAATATCCATTATCAATATATTCGCGAATGACGTCATCATACGCAGTACGTAACTCGGGTGCGGATTCTAATTTCTTTTCTAGGCAGAAAAAACGTTTTTTCGCGATATCGAGTGAGTTCCCCAATGAGAACACATCGCTGCGAAACGGTAGGGCTACAGAGTATCTACCTGTGTCCCCATCGCGTTCCGTGGTCGAATTATAAAAGTACTCGCACTCAAGTTCGTCGAGCGATTTGCTCGTCGAAAGAGTGACGGGCGCTTCATCGACCTGCCAGAATTTTTTCAACGCCGATTCTAACGAGTCTTTGTCGGATGGTTGCGAAATATGTGAGTAACAAGACTGTGGAGGCTTATTACGACGTACAGGCAGCGCGGGCACAGTGCCCATGATGACGTAACCGAGTACCGTCTGCATGGCGGGCGGCGCGGAGGAGTTGCTGCTAACTACGCGGGGCAGCATAAGATGCGGGAAAAGCGAAGCCCCGATCAACACATCGATGCGACCGGGTTTGCCAAACGATTCGTCGGCGAGCGGTAAACCTTTTAAGTAAGGCAAGGCGGAAGTATCTACGGGAGCGGTAGGTAAATTATCGGTGATTGCATCGACAACTAGCGAATTAACGTTAAAAGTAACGTTCGGATTAAAACGGGAAAAGAAAGCGAATTGTACGGAACCCTTAACGGATTTTTCCGTACCACCGATACCCTTAACGGAAGGCGTATCAGATGAATGTCTAGTCAAACCTAATCGTTTGCAACATTCTGCGGTAATAAAATTAATTTGTGAGCCACTGTCTAATAGACAGCGAATAAAATGCTCCTTACCAAATGAATCTCGAACTATTACAGTAGCGGTTGACAACAAAATAGTAGTATTCGTATTACATTGCGGCTTTGATACGCGGGAGTTCGAGTCGTAAAAGATCGACGCAGCAATGGATGCATTACATTGCGGGGCGCTCTGAGCGGTGGCGGCGAGCGGCGCGGCGGCGGCGTGAGCATCTTGCTCGCTCGAAGCCGTGGAGTTTGAACCAGATTGTGTACGTGCGGTATCATCAACACCGTTCGATAATACAGTCGCGTGCGATTCGCGATTAATGTGTAAAAGCGTATGGTGTTTATTTTTACAAGATTTACATCTAGATTCAGACTGACAGACTCTGGCCTTATGTTTAATACTTAAACAGTTAGTACATGCATCGTTTTGTTTCACCGATTTGAAACGATCACTTGGTGTCATTTTAGAAAAGGCAGGACATTTAAATAAATGTTCATGAACAAAGCTATCACACAAACATTTAGCGGATTTATCAATTACAGTGTAAGATTGCGGTTGCGGAGTTTTGAACGTTTTTTTATTTATAGGATTGTTATTAGACTGAGTGAAACTCAAGCTGTTTAAAGCTTTAGTATTTTGTAAAATGCGAGATTGATTTTTAATGAACTGTACTAAATTGTCGAATTTAGGAATTTCGTCTTTTGAGTTCATTTCAAAAAGTCGAGCGGTTTCAGAATCAACCTTTTTTATAGCGACATGGAAAAAAATCAAATCTGATAAATCATTTATTTTAAGGTTTTTTAATGCGTTTGCGGCGGAAACAAAATTATCAGAAAAGGATTCGAAATTTTGAATAGATGCGGTATTAAAAGATTTATGTTCAAACATCCGATTAAGGTAACTAGAAGCTAACATACGTTTGTCTTCGTACTTGTTTATGAGTGAATTAAAAATTAATTGGTAGTTATCGCCATTAGGGCAAACTCCTGAGAACGCGGTTTGAGCCTTATCTTTCAATTTCCCCATCAAATAATATAATTTCTCCGAATCAGTCAATGTATTATTTTCGTGTACCGTGCTTTTAAAATTAGCATAGAACAGGGGCCAGTTACGAATATCGCCATCGAATGACACAATTTCAATGGGAGGCAAGCGAACTGTTTGCTTATTGACACCACTACCACTAGAAGTAGGAGCCGATGTGGCTGATGATTTTGAGTAATTCGAATAATTATATTTAACGCAGCAATATAATTCCTCAAAACTAATCCACGACTGATCATCAATATTATTTTCCGGGTCTTGTCTTAGAAGAAGCGAGTTATATTTATTAAATGCCTCGAGGAACTCGGTGCGCAACGCATCAACATTGACACACGCACACAAGAACTTCTCTATCGGTTCCATACCGGACTTCATTTTTTCCATTAAATCGTAAATGATTTGCATGCGGGCAAAAATCATATTACGACATGACAGTGCTATTTGAATCGCGGATTCTATCTGATCATCCGAATCAATGGTCACTTTCTTAGGCATTTTCGATATTTTTGTAGGTTTTTATAATAGCTAAAATAAATCGCAAACTTCAACGAGTTGCGCGCGGTGCGGGATTGGTAGGTGGTACCTACGAATTAGTACCGAACGATAGCGAAGCGAGCGAGCGGTAGATTTTGCTTCTACCTACGTATATTAAAATATTAAGTTGAGCGGGATGCGAAATACCTGTGAATGTACGCAATGACAAGTAGGTATTGTAATAAATGAATAAATTAAAGCGGTTTAGTATAAGAGTATAAGGAACGAAGATTGAAATGAAATATAGTTGCGGGATGATGATATACGGATATAATATTGATATCCGTTATCAAGAGAATAAAGAAAAATAGGTATCCGTGATCATGGGACCAAAACTGTTGGATATCTGTGATCGTAGGACCAAAAACTGTTGGATATCCGTGATCGTAGGACCAAAAAATGTTGGATATCCGTCTCGAAGGACCAAAAAATGTTGCGGCGGCCTAAAGCCTTGGGGTGAAAATCGAAATTTTCTTAGTGGACTGTATGAGGGGCGTTCGGTGACACAAGTAGGTGTTTTGGTGGTGTGGGAAAATGATGATGGTACCTGCCTGGTGAGCTATGGCGACACGACGAGAAGGGTTTCCTTAGCCACGTGGCTGGCGCGTCCAGGATATCACGTACGGACGAGAATCTGCACTTTCCACAACACACATACACGCACTTGCACTGTTCAATAGCAATCTTCGTTCTTCGCGGTGAAAATATGAGTCCTTTTTCGACTTGGGATTAATTTTACCCACAGGCGTCGATGTTGGTTGAGAACTGGCGGATCTTCTTGGCGGCAGCGAATGCGCGCCATTGCGGATCTTCCTTCTCGCTCTCACTTAGGCATTATAAGGGTTGTGGAAGGGAGAAGGAAAGCGGAAGGAACTTTATGTTACACAGATACTAATTAATTAGAGTTGCCAGTAATTAGGCATGAAATATAAAATAAAGAAAGTAATGGCGTTAACACGTAGCTTAACGTGACAGATCGACCCGTGTGGCTATTATTACTTAGCCACGAGCTCCTCCTCCTCCATAGAATGCACAAAACTATGGTATATAATATATATAGGGTGACTGGTAATTAGTGACCGATACTTAAACACATGATTATACTCATGATAACAAACTTTTTCGTACCACTTGCTCAAAAAAGTGACATTCTATGCCACAAAAAGCGAACATAACAATAGTCATTTTTAATCTGTTAAAAACAGGGAAAGAAAATTGTACTGAATTTCATTCATCCTCTAGGGGGAAAATGTGATTGAAATTTGGAATACTTACCGAAATTTATACTGAACTACATCTGTGTTTACACCATTGAGTTTGTATATAAAGAATTATACATCTTTTTGAAAAAGGAATACGCATTTATTATGCAGTTATGATTATTAAATAAAATTACGAAAACCGACGAGGCCGTATGAGCTTGATGCCTTTGCTTTTCCGACAAAAAAATATTAGTCTAGGAATTTGCCGCGTTTTTGTTTTCTTCAAATACATAAACGTTAAGTTTATTTTAATTTATTTTTATAAATAAGTTAATGTTCTAAAAATACGTTACGATGTTAAATCAAAGCGACAGTGACAGTGAATTGTCAGATTCCGTCAGTGCAAATGCTGCCGCATTTATAAATAATTTGCTTCCAACAAAATCCAAGGAAAATTATTTAAAAACTTATGAAGAATTTTCAACGTGGAGAAGTGCGAAAGACCTATCAATTTCAGAATCAGTACTTCTTGTCTATTTTGATTATTTATCCAAGACAAAGAATTCGAATACACTTTGGTGCATATACTCAAAACTGAAAGCTACAATAAGCATCAAACACAGCATTGAAATAAATATATTCACGAAATTACAGCTTTTTTAAAAAGAAAATCAGAAGGGCATTGCGCAAAGAAGTCTAAAATTTTTACGACTCAAAATGTGGAAAAATTTCTTAATGAAGCTCCTGACGAAATTTTTCTGGCCACAAAAGTAAGTATACCTACATGATTTACGAGTAACTATGAATATTTCGTACCTTAGTAATGGTAATTATTCTATATATTTACCTGCTTTTTTATCTTTGTTATAGGTGGGCTTAATTTTTGGACTCAATGGTGCTTGCCGCGGATGTGAACTTGTAAACTTAAAGGTGGAGGACGTTGAAAATCATTCCAATGAGTTACTGCTGTTAATGTAAAGGAAACTAAGATAAAGAAAAATCGGTCATTCATTGTACAAGGACAATATACTAAAATCATTCATAAATATCAAGCATTACGTCCCACCAACATGGAAAACAATACATTTTTTATAAACTATCGGAATGGGAAATGTACTCGACAAGCCATCGGCAAAAATAAAATTAGCAGTATGCCAAAGGAAATTGCTAAATATTTAAAACTTAACGATGTTGAACTCTACACCGGTCACTGCTTTAGAAGAACTTCTGCGACTTTCTTGGCGGATTCAGGGGCAGATATTACGTCAATAAAAAGACACGGTGGTTGGAGCTCTGATAGAGTAGCTGAGGGTTATATCGAAAGCTCAATGGCGAATAAAACCATATTAAGCAGTCAAATTAACAAAAATATAAAACTTAATCCATCAGAGCCACAACCATCAACTTCCGGCATCTTATCTTCGTCCGTAACTCACGATGCACCACCACCACTATCTCCGACGTATACTATCTACAATGAAACGCAAGTTCCTCAGATGCAAGAACAGAGAAATACTCAAATCAACTCATCAACAATAAAGTACCAAACAAAAATGTAACTCTCTCTATGAATAATTGGACCAATGTTTCGAATGTTAACTTTTACTTTTAATTGTCATTATTTTTAATAAATGCTTATCTCATATTATTATTGTGTTAATTTTTTCGCAATTGGTACGAAAAGTAGAGTATTTTCCTAGGTGATAAAGCTGTCTTAGTCTTGGGTGAACTTAAATCCCTCGCTACACTCAGGACTCGTCTTACACCCTCGCTACGCTCGGGAGTAAATCTCGAGTCCTTCGTTACGCTCGCGATTTAAATCGTCACCCGCGACAGAAGACACTGCTTTATCCCCTTGGTTAATAATCTACTATTAGTATGGGACCAAACCTGAAATCGCGAAAAAAAAAATCTGCTGTCCCATACATTCATGTTCGCTTATCTCGTCAAAATGTAGGGAGCAGCTCTCTGATTATTTTTTCGCGATTTCAGGTTTGGTCCCATTGTAAAAGTTGTTTGTTATCATGAGCACAATCATGTGTTTAAATATCGGTCACTAATTAGCAGTAATTAGAAA
Organism: Cosmia pyralina; assembly: GCA_946251885.1. Classification (NCBI taxonomy): domain Eukaryota; kingdom Metazoa; phylum Arthropoda; class Insecta; order Lepidoptera; family Noctuidae; genus Cosmia; species Cosmia pyralina. Next base: position 18,617,847 of record OX276350.1, on the reverse strand, counting down.
CGATAATAGGTACTGTGGCTAGCTTTCTTTACAAAAAGAAGTTTCAGAAAGCGAAACGTATCATGAAACTTTATTCAGTATTTTTTTTAATGTAAGAACTTAAAAATTTGACAATGAACAACATTTATTGTTGGCTTGACTACCTACAATATAGATGATTGGTTCCAAATACCAAAACAATTATTTGAATAATAAAAGTAAGTTCAAAAACTAAAACCCGACTACTGAAAAATCACGCTCGCCGCGGTCGGTCTGTAACCAATTAAATTAATATTATTTACCTCCACTTTTACTTATTTTTAACAATCTTAACATATTTATTTACTTAAACAATATGCCATATAAACATATTTGTAATGTGCTCGTCAAAATCTTTCTTTTGATACCAAACATGTCATGATTATCTCAATTTAATTTTTTTCGAGGTCAGAAATTTACGTGTAAAGTCCACCATATTAAATTTATGGAGAATTTATATAGCCTATGTCACCCGGGCTATTATTACGGATCTATTGATATCTCATTCATTAAAATCGGTTCAGTAATTTAGGCGCTACGGTGGAACACACATAAATACATACTTATATACATACATACAATCAATCTGCCTAGCCTTTTCCCAACTATGTTGGGGTCGGCTTCCAGTCTAACCGGATGCAGCTGAATACTAGTATTTTATATAGAGCGACTGCCTATCTGAACTCCACAACCCATTAACTGGGTAATACGATACCCCTTGATAAGACTGGTTGTCTGACTTTCGGGCTTCTGACGACCCGTAACGACTGTCAAAGATCCACTAATGACAGCCGGGACCAACGGCTTAACGTGCTTTCCGAGGCATGGAGGAGTCTCGGTATGTATAGATGGTCACCCATCCACGGACCGACCCCGGCAAGCGCAGCTTAACCTGATGGATCGACCCGTGCGGCTGTTATTACTTAGCCACGAGCTCCTCTGAACAGAACGGAACACATACATCAATACATACATCATACATCATATATACATCTCTGAAAAGAACATAATATATATACGAGTACATACATACATAGACTGCTAAAATCATAACCCTTTCTTTTGGCTTTGCCGTAGTCGTTTAAAAATATAGAAATTAACATTTGCTACTTACTATTCCCAAACACAAATGTATTAGCTCCTCTGTCCAAACAAAACTCAACGTTTGCCAACAGCTATATGAAAGTTTGATGAAATGTACGCAATATTCAGTAGTTTCAGTACTTAATCGCGACACTTTGCTGGTGCTACAGTCATAAGCACTAATAGTTAATTTACCAGGACTGCATGAATAGCTGAGCGTGTGATTCTGAAGCGCCTGCAGTTGGCTCAAGAGGTTCATTTGAAATTCATATAGTAGACGTCACGGCTGTAGAGAGACTGAATGGGGTTGACGTTTTTGAGCGTAGTTTGAGGCTATGCATGTAAAGGTGGTTTTTGTATAAATTTCAGTAACAAGTGCAGTCGTATGCTCATCACTTTAATTATGGATTGTAAATATCTATGAAGCACCGTTTAACTTTTTTTTGACATTGAAAATGTCTTTTTGATCGCTTCAGAGGGGCCGTATTTCCAGCGAAAGTACAAATTCACCCTTGTGTCGTGAGTTTAAGGGTAACCTGAATGATTGGAATGTCAAAAAACGCGTATTGACGAGAGTATAGTAAAAAAAAAAAATTAAAAACTCCGATAATTTTTGAGAAAATTGCAAAAAACCGCTAAAAAAGTAAGGGCTTTAAAAGGGCTAAACATATTTCGAAATACATACTTTCAACTTTTATATTTTTATATTGAAGACTCACTCAATATCTGGAACCCTTTTCTCATATTATAAAAAAAATTTTTTTTTGGGTATGAATTTTTTAAAATCGCCCGTTTCACGATTTCGCTCGTGCCGTAAAATGTAAATATACTCGTGTCATACTAAATAATTGCAGTTTATGTAGACTAAAAGTATTATGTTAATGTAATTTATTTATATATTTTTTTGAAAAAAACGATTTTTTTTTATGTGTAGATGTGTTTTCATGTTTTACGAGTAGGTATAATTAGTATTACAAGTATAACATCGCGAATGTTAATGTTTTTTCAATCTGTTATCATAAGGTTCTTTTTTATATTCTATGATGATTAAAGCTGGTTAAAATTTTTTTTTTCACATTTTTTGTATTTTGATATAATAAAAAAATGTAGTATGTATTTGTTGTGTATTTCTTTTTCTAATGCTATAACCGAGTTCATTTTCAATGCAACTCGAAGGTCGTGTAAACGCGAGATCTGTGTTTTTTTTTCTAAAACTGATATTGAAAGCTAGATGTTTTAAAGGTATCTATTATAGCCGTCTAGCTAGATTTTACTGTAGGTATGCCTAGACTGATTTACAATTTTCAAATTACCAACGAAGAACTAGAGAAAACAACGACAATTTTTTTTAAACCGCGATAATGAGAAGCAGAATAAATAACGCTTTAAAACTGCACCACCAATTATCCCGCCGTCGAATATTGATCGGAAGGATGTGAATTTGTATTGACCGCAGAGAAGTAAAATGGTGAATACATTGCCGCCACTTTGTTTCAATTAATTAATTTGTGGAATATTAATGGGATTATTAAAAATAAATCATACGTCTATCCATGTGTGAGCCAGGAAAATTGGAAACGCTTGGAACCCTGGTAACAGCCGGGATTAACGACGGTACGCAAAAAATATTAGGAGTTTTAAACGATTAATTTTTTATCCATAAAATATCATCATCTTCCTGCCCTTATCCCATGTTACTTGGGGTCAGCACAACACGTTTTCTTCTTCCATTCTCCCCTGTCAACCGTCACGCTATCAATTACTCCCTTCTCTTTCATTATCATTCCTCACACAATCCATCCATATTATCTTTGGTTTTTTTTTTGTATTCTTAAAATATCGATGTAATTTATCCCTGTGTTGTATCATGATAGTTATAGGCAGCCCGTATACCTACAGAAACTTTTGAACATAATACGGATAACCGAAAAATAACTGCGTAGGTAAGTGAACGCCAGAACGGCACACATACCTCGCGGAAATACAAAATATCAATGAAATCCCCCATGTCATTTATCCAAGACATTGTCGCTTCGTTGGAGATTGACTCAGTGGACCACCCATAGCGGCTCAGCGCGAATTCTTCGCTCGCTTCGACGTAAATAAAGCGTTGCCAACTCTATACACTTTTTCAACATAACAGCTTGTGATAAATAATAACTGTTCAGTAAATATTAACATGACATTCGCGTTTAATATTCTACGCGTTAGCTTTTAGCCTGAATGTTTTAATAGTCTATCGCAGTATGTACTCTGTTATTTACAGGTTGAATGTATCCTTTATAACTTTTTGAGCTATGATAGAACAAAGAACAATGAGTAGAGCCGGTCCACGTTCCAGCTTTGAAATAGTGAGTCCTCAGGCTACCATTAATAATTTTCTAAATTTTCAAATGACAATTGTCTGCTTACAATTTCTGAAACTTTTGAAAATGGATCATTCTAATTGTATTGGTTATCAGAATACAGTTTTCATCAACATCATCTCATTTGCTATAAAATTAATAGATAACTGTAAACAACAGTTCATCCGCAGTTTTCCATACTCAGTCGATAACTGAGTATTACCGATGTCTGATCTTCCGCTGAGCACTGGAAATAGCTCCATTTTTCAGCATTTTCGTTTACCCCACCATTAGCGAGATACCCACAAACTGCTCGCCTCGAAAGCAAATAAAGATTTGGAATACCTTGAAACTTATATTTCCACGGATTTAAAACCAATCACAAAGACATATTGGATGGAGATTTGGATTGTTTATTTAGGATTAAATCTTCGGAACGCATGATTTGTTATTAATAATGAATTTTTGATTGGATTCATACGATGAATATGTATTGACGTTGCGTGGTTTGAAATTTTAGCCACACTTTTTTGGCTTTGGCAAATATTCGTGCAAGCCTGAATGCAATTTTTGACAAATATGTTGGACACTTTTATCGCGGCAGTACGAATAGGTATATGATCAGGGATATTAATATTGGCACTGTATCGGACGCCTATATGAAATATCTACTGTAATGTATTGCACATTGCACAGCCCGTTATGCCCAGGCCACATTAATGTTAACGTCAATGCCCATAAACGCCATGAACATCGCGGTGAAATTATCGTGGTAAGTGGTGGCTACACCTACGGCTAACGCCCTTCAGTGCGATAATCAACGGCATATCCCGTTAATGTGGCCGCGACATTACAGGGCCACAACCGTCGGAGCGGCTAATATAACTGGGTACAGTGGGTACTAATGCCTGTCTGCCTAAATCCTTTGTAGGTACTAGGTTATACGACCGTTATATATACACCTAGGTATATGTAAGCGTCTTCAAATATTTATAACAAGTGACTATTCGGTAAAATTATCGCGGTAAGTGGTGGCTACACCTACGGCTTTTAATGCGATAATCAACGGCATATCCCGTTAATGTGACCGCGACATTACCTACAGGGCCACAACCGCCGGAGTGGCTAATATAACTGGGTACAGTGGGTACTAATGCCTGTCTGCCTAAATCCTTTGTAGGTACTAGGTTATACGAACGTTATATCTACATCTAGGTATATGTAAGCGTCTTCAAATATTTATAATAAGTGCCTATTCGGTAAAATTATCGCGGTAAGTGGTCACTATACCTGCGGCTAATGCCCTTCAACGGGATAATTATCGGCATATCCCGTTAATGTGGCCGCGACATTACAGGGCCACAACTGTTGGAGCGGCTAATATAGCTGGGTACAGTGGGTACTAATGCCTGCCTGTCTAGATCCGTTGTAGGTACTAGGATATACGAACGTTATATCTACACCTAGGTATATGTAAGCCTATTCAAATATTTATAAGAAGTGCCTGCAGACAAACATACGAAAGCTTACGTATGATTCTTATTTACATTGTAAATTACAAATATGCGACATTTTCAGCTATCTGGAAGGCGCACAGGATCCTCCGGCTTCCTCCAGAGCAACAGAGGTGACATTTTCATTTAAAATATCGCCGCGTCGGTGATCCAGCGTTACTGTATTTACATAAAACACTCGTATTCAGCAAATTATGCGGGTATTCGAATGTTTTGATCGCGGAATCCAGATGGAGCCGGTATAAATCTCGCTTTGAGCTCGGCCGGCATTCCTGGCAAGTTACCGAACAACAGTAATGAAGGTTTAATCTGCTAAATTCCTGCATAATCCGCCGGGATCTCGGAGCCTCGGCTTTGCTCTCTACTCTACCGATAATTATAACTTTAGTTGTACTACGTGTCTTTATTAATTCGTAATTCAGATGAACACAGTGAGGATTGCACGTTAAGTAACATGTAAATGTAATGAGAACATACGTCTGCCTAGCTTTTCCCAACTATGTTGGGATCAGCTTCCAGTCTAACCGGATGCACCTGAATACCAGTATTTTACATGGAGCGACTGCCTATTTGACCTCCACAACCCATTAACTTGGTAATACGATACCCCTTGGTAAGACTGGTTGTCAGACTTTCGGGCTTCTGACGACCCGTAACGACTGTCAAAGATTCACGAATGACACCCAGGACCAATGGCTTAACGTGTTTTCCGAGGCACGGAGGAGTCTCTTTATGTAAATATGGTCACCCATCCACGGACCGACCCCGGCAAGCGTAGCTTAACATGATGGATCGACCCGTGCGGCTGTTATTACTTAGCCACGAGCTCCTCGTATTGTGTCCCTTGTGCTACATAAATAGGTACCTAATTAATTACCTCAGGACAATGAACAGAATCCTGCCGGACAGTGAAAAGAATCGCGTCTTCATTAGACATCAATTTCAAGGAAAATTTAAGAAAATTAAGGAACAAAACGGAATCCATAAAACATCAGATCTAAATACTTAATCGCATAAATTACGGCTATTTCACGAACAGACAAAAAGTCCATAATTTCGCATCTCATTAGCGCGCCTTTCTCAAATTCACAAAGATGTCGTAATAAATTTTAATACTTTTCGTAGCGGCCATTACAATTTGCGCAAACGACATCGCATTACACGAGGTGGCTAAAAGCACATTTTAAAAGGGCGTCTGAATAATTCCACCAGGACTTGTACCGGGACTACCGACTGTAGTTAGGACACTCCGATCTTAATGACTACGTATTGTTTTAAGAACTCAGAAATGTAGAATAAGGAATTAAGTTTTAATTTTATTTTATTAGACACAACGATAAAAGGTTCTTTTTTGAGGATTTTAATTCTGTTTCGTTTTCCTCGGGGAGTGGCAGTGGAAATATGTTCCTCGCGCTGGAATACTCGCCACGGGATTTTATTCATTTTGCAGCACCCTGGTTTTAAAAGAGCTTTTTTGAATAATTTATTCTTCTGCTTATCATTATTAGCTTCACCAGAGACATTATAATCTGCACGTACAAAAACAAAAAACCGGCCAAGTGCGTGTCGGACCACGCGCAATGAAGGGTTCCGTAGTTGAAAAGAATTTATCCCAAAAACAAACTTTACATTGTAATCCCAAAAAAAATTTTTTTACGTGGTAAAATTTCAAATTAACAATTTTCGGACTTTTTCCATTACTTTTGCTAAGAGACCTTTTTTCTTGCCAAATTTCATGATTCTAGGACGGGAACGGGAAGTACCCCATAGGTTTTGATTTACTTGCGAGTATCAAAATATGTCGCATAAATGGCCGTATTTTTTTGTTGCGTTGACTTTAGAAACTTGATTTTTTTAGAACTCTAAGGGACCATATACTACGTATTTGATATTAATTTCAACTCGATACCTCCACGCGTTCCTGAGAAAAAGGGTATTGACAGACTGACAGACAGACAGACGGACAACAAAGTGATCCTATAAGGGTTCAGTTTTTTCTTTTTGAGGTACGGAACCCTAAAAATAACACAAAATGGGAGTAGTACTGGAAGCTGTAGCTTTTAATTCGTCCCCTAATAATAATAATCCGATCCAGCCTCCCCCTGCTGCCCTCCCCCCAGAGATGCCCTAAGCCGAGGCCCGTACCCCTCAGGGGGTGCCCTTAGCGAGTAGTCGCTTAGTTTATAAGTTTTTTGCCCTGGCTATTAAATTAAGGCCTCCTAATTTATTCAGGCACCCACAGGATAGTCCGGTTAAGCAGCCGACAACCTCCTAGGTTGATCTGCGAGATACAATACAAAAAACAAAAAAAAAAAAAGTATTTGGTAAGTAACTACTAAATAGCGTTGTGTTCATTTTAAAACCTGTATACAGTGTAGTGTAGAATTTGAATTTAATGTAATCATACAAAATACATTGTTCCTGTCACATGAAATATTCAGTGAAACCATAAAATTAATTATTTGCACGAATGTATTGTTATAAATAATACAACTCACATGAGTATTGAATTGGATGACAATACATAATTAGTACCTAGTATATGTTATGTACCTTATGTGAGATTTGTTTTGCTATCCAAAAATTACTCTGTTGTTCTGATTGCTCTAGAGAATATAATTATCATAATAATCCTAAAACCAATATTTATTTCAGTCTTCGGGCTACCTGTAAGGACATCATAGGTCGAAGTACCAGGTATGGAGAATTCTGCCAGGCAACCAAGATTCTGATACAGTACTTGAAACATGAAAAGAGTAAAACTGGTCATAATCTCATCGTACCAAAGATAATCCCGCTCTATTTCATGGCACATCTGTGTCCTTGTCTATGCCAACACCTTTGAAGAGAGCATTTAGATAATTGCGGGATAGGCATGTTGGTCGCCGCTTTTGCGGCGCTGTGGAGCGCTTTGTGCTGCATAATACTGGCGTTACATTGTTCGATGACAGCTGTGACACGCCTGTGGTCGATCTGCGACGCCGACGCACGTTTGCGTTGCGTGTTCATTAAAATAATGACGCGGTCTCGCAACGTGTGCAATGTTGTAGTTATCACGTTTTGATTGGTGCACTTGTTTGCGTTTCTGCTGTGTCATGGTTTTAATTGGGATGTTTTGTTTTGGGAATGGATTAATTAGTGTAATAATAACTAGTTATCACAGAGACAGTTTTAATACTTAAGCTTGCTACTTAAAAAATACTTAACTTGCTTTATAATACTTAGCTTAGCTCCTTTTTGTATGTGAAGTTCACTCATCCTCCGTAGAGTCACCAGACGGGTGTTGTGTCTGGTGTGGGCAACTGCCCGACGGTTGATGTCGGGATGTTGTATATACCGGATGACTTTCTTTACCGTCTTGAAAAAAATAGGGTATATTAGGTGAACCGAGTAGAGTTTTAGAAAAGAGAGAGTTTGGAAAAAATAATCTAGGTATGCCATATACCTAGATATTTTTTTTTTTAATAGCTTAGATAAAAAATGTATCTAAGTATCAATAAATACTACAAATTCAATGTAAACTTTTCATACTGGAACAATAAAAACAGAAATTTTGAAAAAAATAATAAATCGTTTAAAATATCGATATTCAAGCTGCTTAAGATTTGAATTTCGATTTTATTTTCATTTTTGAAAAAAAAAACTAGGTATGCTATAGGCATCTCTCCGTTCACCTAGAATAGCCTATTTTTTTCAAGACAGTAAAAAAAGTCATCCAGTAGGTGTGCTAGTCGCGCGTAAACTCTGATTGCGCCATACAGGATTTTTCGTGACGTCGGTGTGATGCGTAGTTCGCATGTGGCGATGTATAAAGTTATAGTATAGTATATAAAGTTACCATTGCGGGCATTTGCCCGCAATGGTAACTTTATCTTTTGAAACTACACTGAACAGTATTTTGTAACTCAATCTTTCAACAGTGCTGATCCATGCGTCATGTTCGTGAACGGGCGCTGTTAGTATGGTCATCTCTTAGTTGCCACGGCTTATTTTTAATTTAGTTGTTTTCAGTTTTTATCTTTTTATTACGGACGCTTTTAACGTGCACGTCTTTCTACATTATTCTCACATGTATATTTTCAACATGAACGATGTACCTAACCAATATTTTATAACAATATTTTAATTTAAAAGAGTGTCCTTGGAGAGTTTCCTTGGAGATTGTCCTTGGAGTTTCTTTGCAATGGGCAATTAACTTCATCTTTCTTGACTGACCGACCCCTTGACAGTTAAAAAATTTGAAATAAATGCTTTGAGTTTGAGTTTGATACCTTTAACTTAAACAACATGAAATGTGCAGCAGTTTTCAGCCACTAAGCATGAAACTTTGATAACAATGAAAAAAAATCACTAAGGTTTATTATACATACCAACGTTTCTTACGAAGTAAACAGCAACGCAACAGCGAATGCCAATACCTAATAATCCAACTCACTGAATAGCACTCAATGATATCTCTGCCGACGAGACAAGGGAAATAAGCGTGATATTCTATTTTTCAGCCAACACAGCTTTATGTGGCAGCTAATCAGGCGGGAGTAACGACGGCAGACATCAAAGGTTTCATCACTTCTTCACTCCGCTCGACGGTTTCAGGATTATAAATAAGTATCGAATTCCCTTTTGCGTGCAGCGTCCAAATATTCAATTTTAAATACCTGTCAAATTGTTTGAAGAATCTTTAAAGGTGTGAAAGGTGAACTTTTTATCGAATTAAAGATTAACTAGCGTTTCCTTTGCTGGCTGGCGCGTTTTGTCACCTCTCTCGCTCACATGGAACCAAATTTATAAGAATGTTAAATGAAAAGATGCTTTTTTGAAAGATTTAATCAATTAAAGGACTAGTAAATAATGTTAATTTAATTCTTAGCGGCCGGCAGCGAGCGCTACGTCCAAGTTGGTCGCAGTTACTTGGCCATTTAGTATTTTTAGAACCGATGCACAACAAAAACAAAGCGACATCAACGACATCACCTGTAGCTAACTATTTTACGATATGATCACTAATGTTTGGGCAAGCCATGAAGTAGTCGTGCGTTTGACTGTTCAATATCGTCAAACGTTGTATTAGTGTTAGTATTCGATGATCTGGCCAGACCACATCATGATATGACCAGCGGTCGATGTTCTATTTCGTGAAATACAACCATTGCATGAAATGGTCGAACACTGCATGAAATGATCAATTCTACGACATGCATATGTTCTAGTATTTTTAAGAACGTTCGTATTCTTATCTGTACTTCAAAATGCGCGCGTATACGCGGGAATACGCTTCTATTCGCTCCGATAAGCTCCGATGAGCTTCCGCTCTCTCATATGCAGGTGCCAATCCTACTTTAATCATTTAACAATGTAATTGAACTCCGCTTCGATAAGTTTTAAAATTAAAATATCTTTCACTGAAGAGTTATCAACACCAGCACAGTTTACGGCTTCAGATACCAATAAACTGTAAATGGATCGTAAATATTGGAAAGCGTAAAATCTTTAATCTTCGTTGAAGAGTGGGTATTCTTACTTTGCTCTGTTTGCTTGTTACGATTCGATCAGATTAGTGATTATTGCTATTTAATTTAAGAAATCGATTTATAAACGATCAGCAATTAAATTGTGATTTCAGTTGTGCAAATTGTAATATTGAGCAATCATTTAATCTGACGCAACCAACATAAAGTCGTTCAAAAGGTGGTGTTATTTGGCCTCGTTTTGATTTTCTTAGGAGCAATTTAGTATTCAAACGTCAATTGCCAGAAATCACTGATGGAAAAACTCAATAACAATTTGCTCAACCTGATAATCAAACTTATGACACATGCTCAGCAATGTCGCTTGTGACAACGAGGCTCTAGAACGTTCATAGGTCGCTTATAAAAAGTGCAGTCAAATGGCGGAGACGCAAGAGGACGGAGATATATGCCAACTAGCTGCGCCCCGCGGTGTTACCCGCGGTTTATGAGATACATTAAAACGTGTATTATTTAATCGGTGAGAAAAGTATTCACAAAAAAATTGCTTATCCCACGGGAACACTACATTTTTTCAGGATGTAAAGTAGCCTATGTGTGCTATGTGTTTATCCAGAGTGTCAGCTACTTCCACACCAAGTTTCATCAAAATCGGTCGAGGCGTTTGAGTTTGAAAGAGTAGCAAATATATTTGAATTTCTTGCTCATCCCACAGGAGCACTACATTTTTTCGGGATAAAAAGTAGCCTATGTGTTAATCCAGAGTATAAGCTGTCTACATACCAAATTTCATCCAAATCGGTCTAGCCGTTTGAGCGTGAAGAAGTAACAAACATACACACACACTCACTCACAAACTTTCGCCTTTATAATATTAGTGTGATGATAGTGTGATTATTTATTTTTGTTTTTTTTAGTTTTCAAAGTTTTATTATTGAGATTTTAATTTAGTTGTTGATCTTCCTGTGCTAGTCACAATAAATACTTTTCTTTCTTTCGTTCTTTCTCTATTTTTCGAGATAAACAGTAGCCTATGTGTTTATCCAGAGAGTCAGCTACTTCCACACCTTTCATCAAAATCGGTCGAGGCGTTTGAGTTTGAAAGAGTAGCAAATATATTTGAATTTCTTGCTCATCCCACAGGAGCACTACATTTTTTCGGGATAAAAAGTAGCCTATGTGTTAATCCAGGGTATAAGCTTATAAGCAGGGTATAAGCACTCACAAACTTTCGCCTTTATAATATTATTCGTGTGATATATATAATATATATATATATATATTAGTGTGATTAGTGTGATATATGCCAATGGCCTTGAGTGGTTAGCTTGCGTGTACTGTGCTGAGCTCACGCAACGCGGCGTACGTCCAGCCAGTAATAGGACTCGCCCATCAAGGAGCGCTGTCCCAAATTAGACGGGCTGTTCCAAAAATTATTAGTAAAATGAAAAATAGTTAGAATATGAAAAAAGTTTATTTAAAGCTTTTCAAAATACTGCCCTGCAACCCCAATGCACTTATGCATTCGGGTGAACTAGCCTTCCAAACATTTAAAAAATGTATCTTGCGGGAAGTCGAAAAATAACCGCCAAAATTCTTCGACAGCCTCGTCTGCAGTGTTAAAGTTTCGCCCACGAAGCATTATTTTTACCGTGGGAAATGAAAAAAATCGCATGCAGCTAAATCTGGGCTATACGGAGGATGAGGTAATATTTGTACCCCTGAAGTATTCAAATATTCCATTGTTCTAGCAGCTGTGTGAGCGGGCGCGTTATCTTGGTGAAAAAGAATGCCACGGAAACTGCTCCTTGGTCGCTCGCTATTTAACTCCCCGAAAGCTTGGAGCAGACAAACTTCGAAATACCATTCACTAGTAACTGTTTTACGGACTTCTAGCGAAATTACAGCTACTGGTCCACTGCGTCGAAAAAAAACCGCTATAATTTTTTTATTAACGCTCCGACCGCTAACAACCTTTGCGGGCAACTCGTCTTCTTCAAACACCCATTTCGTGGATTGTTGCTTCGTCAGAGGACCGTAGTTGTAGTTCCAAGATTCGTCAGTTGTAAGGATGTAGGATACGTTTTGCGAAGTTCCTCCTTCGAACTTTTCTAGCATAAATTTGCACCAATCAACACGACGGGATTTTTGCTCTTCGGTGAGAGAATGAGGTATCCGTCGCGAAGCAATTTTCCTAACTTTAAGGTGTTCTTGCAGGATGGTGGAAACTGCCTGTGATCCAATCCTCAGTTCAGCCTGAATCTCTCGATGTGATTTGCTAAACTCTTTGGTGTGATGTGTTTATTCTCCCACAATAGCCATTCTACCCTGATGACATTTTCATGAGTTACTGCAGTTGTAGACTTTCAAAATGGTGAAGGAAAACATCGTGACGAAACCGGCATGTCCTAGAACCAAAAATTCGAAGACATGTGACATCTATCACGGGCCCGCGTGGTGGTTGATCGCCCAATCCCTCTCAAAGAGAGCAGGCCTATGTTCCAGCAGTGGGCACATTATAGGCTAATTATTGTAAGGTTTTCCGAAAATCTACCCCTAAGGGGTGAAAAGGGGTAGTCAATTTTACAGCGGAGGATTTTACTGGGGCTTGGTTAACTCGAAAATTGGTGTAAATAATGTTTGAGTCAAGTTATGGTAACATATCAAACGATTTTTAAAATTCCACCCCTGTGGGCGTGAAAATAGGGAATACAGTTTATATGATAAATCTTATTAATTTGGTTTATTAACTTGAAACTTAGCACAAATACTTGTTTAAAGTAATAAAGTTTGTATTTATTAGTTTTCCAAAACTACCCCTCAAAGGGGGGTTTAGGGATGTTAAAGTTTATATGGAAAAATATTAAAGTGCGGTCCGATTAACTCGAAACTCAGTATTTACACTTTTGACATAAAATAAGCAATAAGTTTTTGGGTTTTTCGAATGTCGATCCCTGAAGGAATGAAAAAGGTATAATTAAATTTTGAAGGGGAGGCTTTTACTGCGTGGCTTGATTAACTCAAAAAATGGTATAAGTAATCTTCGAGTCAAGTTATGGAAACTTCCCAAACGAATCTTCAAAATTGTACCCCTTTGGGAAAAGAGGGAGGACACAGTTTATAATTGTGAGAAGTCTTATTCCTTTGTTTAACTTGAAATTTGGCTATTTGCCTCAGTAAATGATAAATTGACACTTTCAAGTTTTTTAAAACGACCCGTCACAGAAGATTTAGGGGGTGTCAAAATTAGTACAGAAAAGGAGTGGAGAGGTGGTAAGGGGGAGAGGGAGGGGAGGGGGTGAGAGGGGGAGGGGAATGGGGAGTGAGGGGGAGTGGGGAGGGGAAAGCGAGGGGGCGGTGAGAGAAGAGGGTGGTGGGTGGGGGAAAAGGGCGGTGAGGGGGTTGAGAGGGGGGCGGTGAGAGGTAATAATTAGGGTTCCGCGCAAGAAAATTAAAACCCATGAAATCCGACATCCACGTGGGCGTAGCCGCGGGTAGAAGCTAGTATGTATATTAAAACAAAAAAACACAAACAAAAAATGGTGAAGGTTTCATAAAAATACCTACCTACGCTTGATACTTTTAGTGTGATTCTCGGTTTTTTATCTGCGTTAGACATAACTTTAGAAATTAATTACATAAACATAATCTAAAATATTAACATATTAAGTAATTAAAAAAATGCTCTAATTTAACATTTATTATTTCCAAATCACTTACACACACTACTCGTTTAGACGTGATCTTCAGGGTTAAAATCATTAAAAGTCTGTTATCGTCGCCTGAAGGCACAAACAAAAATCGAATAGGTACTCTCCCCTGAGCATTGGAATCGGTTCAGTAAGGCAGCATGCATCTGGATTTGTAAGTGTAAATAGAACAATACGTACATGTTCCGGGCCATTGAGTACGATCGATGTGCGGGACACTCAACTGATTTCCCTTCCATCGAGCCCGCTCGTTTGGCTGTCCACATGCTGTCGTAAATAAAATGTCCTGTTACTAGGTACTGGCATTATTTATGCGCGATCACAAATGATGTGTTGTTGCTGTCGGTATTTGTGAATGTGCAGGGATGATGTGAATATAGTGGTTGATAGCTTCCTTGGACATAACACCGTTTCTTCAGCTTACGTTCTTAGATAATGATAACAAACAAATCTGAGCCAAGAGTTTTCACATTATTGTCTATTGCCAACTAAAATTCACCCTTGTAATCTTCTGCTTGCATAATCAGCCTATAATGTTCCCACTGCTTATACAGGCCTCTCCTCTCTCGGAGAGGGAATGGGCTGTAATCTGCCACGCGGGCCCAGTGCGGGTTGGTAGATGTCACATGTCTGCCAATTTTTGGTTCTAGGACGTGGCTGGTTTCCTCACGATGTTTTCCTTCGCCGTTCTGAGAGCAGTGGTGATAAAATTATTTGCTCAAAGTAAAGCACCTGCACGGGTTCGAATCCACGAACTCGTAAGTCGGCGCCCTTACCACTGGGCCACCACTAATCTCTCTCTTTAATCTTCTGCTTGCCTTACTAATATATTATGAGGTAGATAAAGATCTTTACTTGTATCCTCATACTTTTTATAGTGAGACGCCGCTCAGCAGCAATCCACAGCTAGGCTACGCATAAGCTTAGCACGCGCAAAACCTTATGAGCTCTCGGAAGTTGCACGCTACCAAGAGTGGCCTATAGGTATATTAATAACTAATTATTTTTGTGATGAACACATCAATGCCATAGGTATATGTGTTAGATATAAAAAATGTTTCACATCTTATAATAATGATTGTGCACTCAACTGTACCATGTGCGGTTTTTTACTCGGGCCTGCGTTCAGAGAGGGCTCATAAAGTTTTGCGTATGCTGTAGAGGGACCGGGTATGGTTAGCTCACGGGTTGGTTGTCACAGTGGTCATAACAGAAAACTTCGTGATTCTTCGACGCCGATCAATGTTCGTATTCGTTCGTTAATTTTTCTGTTATGACCACTGTGACAACCAACCCGGCCGTGAGACAACCATACCCGGTCTACAGCTTCGTTTCGTATGAAAAAGTAGGCGGCTTGTCAACTGTAACCCAAGGCCACGCAATCAAATGCTAGGAAACAAATGAACCGCGCACAGGAAGAGATCCCCGATCAATCGCAATTGATCAATTGCCATCAATTGCTATTGTAGTAATATTGTCAATCGCTTCAATTTGCACTTGGTAGACGATCAATTTGCGCATCAATGTGTATCAATCACATAAAAATTTAAAATTGCAATTTATCGTTTCGGGGCATTCGGGGAGGCTTAACGTGACAAACCTCTCCGCGTAAATCCTACTAAGCAGTGCACGGTCATCTTAATCCTCATGCAACTTAGTAACTACACCTATGTACATTGTAGGCATGTACATACATGTATTGCCTATCCAATATGTCCGTCAGGGGGCGCCTCGTTTGTATAATAATAATTGGAAATCGGATTATGCCGCATGCCGCGCCGGAATGTTTGCTTTCATCAAGTGCTCACAGCCAATTCTGCTGTGCTAACAACACGTTTTTAAATGTAAACGGTGCAACAGTGTACTGTAGAAGGATGCAAGCTTTGTCCTTTTTCGTAACTGACTGACCTAGTTGAATGAATTGAGTTCAGAGGAACGTTTTTCGTGTCTCCTTTATAGTCCTTCGGAAATGTTCATTTCTATGGAATAATAGGTTGCCGGAACGGTTTGCCAAAAACACTTTGAAATTACTCTTTGGCTGAGAACACGTACAGTCAACAAAAGAGATATCTAGGCAGGGTATACTAACATATTTGTATGTGAATTTCACGAAATGGAACATGAAGCGATCCACATATATATGTTAGTATACCCTGCCTAGATATCTCTTTTGATGACTATACGAGTACCTATATAAAATTTATTAAAAGCCATAAAATCATCAGACTATGTGATGAGGAATTATTTAATATTATATAACGGTATTTTACAAAGCCAGTAAATAAGAGAAGATTTCTTTTTTATCCAGTTCTGTCTCACTGCTGGGTAAAAGTCTCCCCCGTAGTTTTCTACGCTTCTATACGTCGCCCTTGCTGGCCAATCTTATTTTTCTCTTTCAAAGTCATCAGCGTTTCCTGTTCGAAACAAAAATTATTAAAAAAAAAAAAAATGTTTATTTCATCAACTTATGTAAATTATATTGTTAGGTTTGTAGTCACCTTTTAAGCAAAGATTTGCTTGTATTAGGTGGTACCGCTCTTCCAGTTTACATTGACTATACATAACAGAGAGAAAAAACTTAAAACAAAAACAATTTTTTTTTATTTTTTTTTATTAGCCTACATTGTGTCCCACTGCTGGGCAAAGGCCTCCCCTTTTTCCTTCCACACCTCCCCGTCTTGTGCGATCTCTGGCCATGTTGGCCCTGCAAACCTTATCAGATCGTCACACCACCTTCGCCGTGGCCTGCCTCGACGGCGATACAAAAACAATAAAAAATAAAATTTAAAACAAAAAGAGCATTAATAAGAAAGAGCATTGCTGTTCCTTCATTCATTGACTTCCTTTACTGCTACTATTTAGGCCATAATGTTTAATAGCTGCACTGCGAACTAACTAGTCACTTTAACAGCAGCAAAGTACCTACTTTGGGTAAAGAGTACACTCTCCGGCATGCGGTTTCGAACTTGGTGGTGCAGCGCCGTTCTACCAAATACATTGCAGTGGTAATTCACAGACTATAAAATAAAAGCTACTTACATATTAAATTATAGTACATTTTGATACAACTGGAGAATTTTTGTTATTGCATTCGAGGTGGAATTAACACCCGAGCCGTAGGCGAGGTTGTTTTTGAGCCGAGAACTGCAATAACAAATGTCCACGCGTATCAAACGACGTTTTTCAATACACTTTTGAAGAAATAATATAAAATAACGAAAAATATTTTTGTCATGAATTATTAGGAAACTATGATTTAAATTTTCTTTTTTTTTCCGCGCTTTGCTTTCGCCAGATTGAAGGAGAAGCAAAGGTTTAAAGCCGATAAACAGCCTTTTATAAAAAATAGAAAATTCAAATATTTTTGAGTTTAGAACACAAATAAATGCTAATTTGTTCATAAACGTTTTTTTTTATAAACATTATTTAAATATTCAAAAAATATTAACGTTGTAAAGCCGCATATATCTTTGCCGAAATTAAAAAAAAAAAACATTCACCTCTGAATAGAGACGGTGTGAATAGAGGCATTGAACCAATTTGGACTAAGTATAGGTATAATTTATCTGTGGCAATTTTTATTTCCGCACACGTGTTGAAAAATGAAAAATCGCACGCGTGTGAAATATATTGCATTGTGAACTCAATCGTAGCGCGATATGAACCAGTTTTCGAGGAAGTGTATTGAATAATATGATTTGAAACACCTACTACTCAACTTCCAATGTACTGAATGTACTAATGTATCTTAACACAACGGTGCTTATCGATATTATATCGATCGATATTGTCGATCACAGCAATTGCTCTATACTCGTACTACGCTACGATCGAGAATCGAGACGAATAATGGATCGAGAGGCCATGGAATTTATAGCCAGAACACGCTCGTTTAAATACTTTCCAATAAATTACCTATTTTCATAATTTTTACCTAATTTCGAATACAAAAGAGCTGAAACTAACAGATTGTTGCGTCGCAATCACAAATTAAACATTATCCACGAACTGGTAGATTCATAATACATCTCCGTTATCCGTATCCGATTGTCATCACCTCATCACATCACTCCAGCTTGATTACATTAGGTACAGAGCCGGCTGCTTTGCAAGTTAATAACCTATTTGGCGTCGTTCTAAAGGCTACATATTCACAATGGTGGGCCTGGGCGTCCATCAGGAATCGGATTTGTGTGGAGAGCGGGTCACGCCGCTAGCGATAATGGAAAACGGATTACCGCGAACTCTCTCTAAAGCCGTTCATGTAGGTCGGCAATGTCTGTCGACGGAATTTGCATTGAACCCTTTATTACTGATGTCGTACGTCTTTGGCTGTTTTAATGTTAAGTTGTGTATTGTTTTTGTTTGGCTTTATTTATTTAGGATCTCCAACAAAGGATGTACACAAATACAAGAAATAAGTACAAATTAAATTAAAAAAAGTACCTAATAGTAAAAATTAAAAGATTAAAATTAAAATCAGAATACATTTAGTAATAAAATTGGATAATAACGATGAAATAAGATTAAAATTAAAACAACATTAAAACAATTAACAATTACATAAATTTTTGAAGTATGTCTTATAATTTACTTACGGCTTTAGATTGGAAGTGAAGTTGTTTTGGTATTGGAGTTATTTTATTGAGATTTTTTTTTAAACATGAAGAAAGCTGCCATTGTTTTGTGTTTTGCAATGAATTTTAGAGGACTTCATGTTTAAAAAAAATATAGTGTGACTGCTAGGCTAGCTTGTATGATAAGACACAAAATACATTGAGCACTAACTATTATATACTATTCAATCTCTATCAATTTCATTCGAATGATGTTTTTAATTTAGGCTAATTCTCATAGTTAAGAATCCGATACCCCACTAATATATTACTTATATCAAGAAACCAGAGTGCTTACGATGTGCCAACTGTACATTTTATTAGTGCTAAGTACTTAAATTTCATAAAACAGCAGTTGCCACAGAGGTGTAGAAAACCTAAGTGGAACTGAGTCTTCTGCAAACTTACATTTGGCAATAAGGCTTTCTCTCGTATAGGACCACACCTTAAATCTTCCCCTTGACAAAGTTTGGGTGCAAAAAATTGGTTCAAGATTGGCTGCTTGGGCTTAATTATGTTGAAACCGAAAATCTTTTATCTTTCAACTATTAAAGTATTCATCATCACATATAATATACATTAACACTCATCACATTCATACTTACACTCATCACATACACACTCATACTCATCACATACATACTTACACTCATCACCTACACATATACATTTGGTTACCTTTGGTCCTAAGTTTAATTAAGTAATTATACTGAAAACGTTGTTTTGTTAACATATCTTCTGAAATTAATTTTATCGGTCGAAAGAGACTGGATCCTGCGACACAGGGTATCCTAGTGCGGGATCCAGTGTCATACCGAATTTTTTGTAGGTAACAAAAAAAGTAAAAAAAAAAGTTTATTGATTTCTATACAGGAATCAATAATCGTTTTTACTTTTACTTTTTAATTTATATTTTGTGAGATTTATATTCGGGTACGATACCACACGTACAATTAGATATCTATAAAAATATGATAGGCTAGTGTGAAGATTAATATCTTTCATTCTATTTAGAATTCCAAATTCAAAATAATTTTATAATATAGCATGATATTTTTTTTTAAAATCAGTTGTTCATTTGTTTTCTCGCCATTCGATTTGCTTTTTTTTTTAAATTTAATTCAATTATTATTGTAAAAGACTAACTAACTAACTATACAAATAAATATTTTTAATAATATTTTTCTTTGATATCATATGTTTCTGTAACCGTGGAAAAATTTAAATTGCGCGCTATTTTGGAATACTAGGTCCGTCGTGGCACCAACGTAGCACAGACAACATGCAATATTAACGACGTGTATGGACAAGGTACCGCAAGTGAACGCACGGTGCGTTTTTGGTTTGATCGCTTCTGTTCTAGAAATTTTGATCTCAACAATGCGCCCCGTGGAAAAATTTCAAATCCAACGAGGCGGTGAAAAACGCCTTTCTATAGTTCATCGATTCTCGCCCCCAGGAGTTCTATGCAGAGGCATCAACGAACTTTCATTAAAATGTCAAAAGTGCATCGACAACATTATTATTTCTTTAAAGACTTTTTTTCTATGTGAAACGGCAATTTTACAAGGACCTAATAATTACAGCAAAAGATAAACTAATGAAAATTCCATATAGTTCAAATATGGAACTAGCATACTGAATACATCCTTGTCGCCCTACATGTGGCTTAAACTATGAGAAGCGGGTCATGTGTGGTTGTCTCCTACTTATGCATAAAATGTCTGAATATTACCTACCTACGTACAACCGGGTGCACTGAGAAACATAGGTATTATGTCGTCGGTACGCGATTATGTCACCAGACGTTTTCTTTGAAAAGTTTAAACATAAAGTAGGTGTTGGTATAAATAGCTGTCTATATTATGTGTTATATATTTAGAAATATAAGTCGACGTGGGAAGATAATATTGAGTCTTATATTAAACTCAAGTGATGCTAAATTCGAGTGGGTTGAGTTATTGGGATTGATGACATATGCGTTTTACATCTTTAATTTATCCTTTGCTATTTGATTTTTTATTAGCAATATTTATTTAAATACAAATGCGTATCCTTTTAGTACACAAATGTACAATTGTAATATCATTAAATAGTGCAGTAGATACCTTTCATTTTAATTGTTGCGATGTATTATGAAAACCAATATACATTACTAATAGTTTGTAGTTCTCATTTATTTAAACTTTTTGTACTCAAAAAAGTTACAAAGGCGGACTAATGGCCGGTTTCTGAGGTTTTGAAACGCAGTTTATCCATTCAATAGTGATTATTGGTTCGATATCGAGTTTCTGAAGACGCGTCGTTAAGGAAGAATTTAGCAAGTCGAGTGAATTACTATCGAGGGTTTATCTGAGGACCTCAAAAACTGAGCATAAGGAAGGAATTCGCTTAAATAGATAATTTTGTCGAATCAATAGCTATTAGAGCTATAGAGTTTAAACTCCGTTTAAGAATTGTTCAAAACCGGACATTAATGCCTTAGGCATTCTCTACCAGTCACCCAAGGGTGGTGAAGAAATTAGATGGCAAGTGCTCTGTTTGAGAGGAACAATGTATTTTTTTTTTATTAAAAGGACATTATAATTAATTATAAATAAAATAGGTACCTACACAAATACATAAAAAGGTTATGAACTTATAATATACATACATACAGATTTAAGGGAGAGAGGTGTAGATATGACTCTCTACGCTATTTATTTTGAAAATAACTCTGCTATCTCCAATAAATGCATACCGACTGGTGGCGGTCCTGATATGAAGAGGAAGCGTATTCCAAAGAAGAATGGACTGAATATGAAAGGAAGTATGAACAAAGTCAAAAGAATGAGAAGGACAGAGTGGGAGAAGATTGTTAGAAGGACGCAGATTCTTAGCGTGTGAAGAACATAGATATCGGAAGTGAGACACAAGATAAGAAGTAGGAGTGGGAGAGTTGAGAAGGAATAAAAGCGTGGTCAAAGCGCGCAACCTTCTTTTTTGGCGAATGGACATCGATTTGAGCTCAGACCGTATAGCTCGACACATTTATTTATTTATTTATTCATGGTTTACCAACAGATGTTACAGCTATACATACACAAAAAATATAACAACACATCTTAGTTCTACTGCACACCCAATTACAGGTAAACACAACATGCGATTATTTTAGTTTACAAAGGACAGCAATTTATTGTACAATATTGGAGATATATCTATATAACGAAGTGCCAGCTTGAAAGTAGGCTTAAATTATAACTAAATTGATGCAACCTAACTTATTTGTTTATATTAGTATTGCGGATGAATGTTTCTAGTGTTTCTGTGTGGATATCATTGAGATCACTGTATTCATTAACTAATTTACACAGCCGTGGAATTGGGGAACTAGTGCCTGACTTAGTTCGACGGAAGGGTGGGACTAGAGGAGTGATCGGCTTTCGTGGTTGTCTACGTGGGACTCGAAAATAGAATTTGCTTAGGAGTTTCGGACAGTCAGTTTTATTCCTGAGTAGCTTGTAGACAAACCTTAGGTCCAGGATATCTCTCCGTTTCTCAAGAGACGTTATTTTGAAAAGGTCCAGCTTATAGCTATATGGTTTCCTTTTGATTTTTTTCCCTACTGAGAATCCGAGGTAGTTTAAAAATCTTTTTTGCACTCGCTCTATCCTAAGGCAATGAACAGCGTAATGAGGCCGCCAGGCAGTGCTACAGTATTCCAGAACACTGCGAACCAAAGTGCAGTATAGCAATATTTTCGTTTCAGATTTTTGGAATAGTTTGCTGTTACGGATCACAAATCCCAATGCGCGTAACCCTCTTTTTATAATACTATCTACTTGTGGTACAAATATTAAGTGTTGAGTCAAGATGCATACCGTGATCTTTCACAGTGTGGTAATGGGTATGACGGTACCATTGAAAATAAGAGGAGGAGGAGATACCTCTCCTACCTACCTGGTACCCATCATACGCGAGCTTCCAATTACAAACTCAATGACATACACGATGCAGGATTCAAATTCCATTGCAACCAATATTTTTTTTTCCTGCGTTTGTTAGTATCTTTTGTAAATTATCTGAGATTACGAATTCAATTCGAATTCTAATTATAAATTCGAATTATAAATTCTCTAGTTTAATTTACTTATTGTACTTATTTTGTTATTGCTTCTGTCATTAACAGGCTTTGTTTGTATACTTAGGTATTTCTCCATACTTAAAAGAAGGCCTCTAAAACGTATTTGTTAAAACCTGTTGATTATGAAATAAATTAACATAGAAACTTAAAACCTATATAACTTATAATGGCCTGACACTTTCAAAACCCATCGAATGGATGGCTATTATAATTTGGTATAAACAGAAAAATGGTAAATAATAAATCTACAGTTATTATGCTTTGCACATAATAGTTTCAGCATTAATAATTTGCTAATGTGTACAGTCAGTAATAATAGTTCTACCATTAGTGTCAAATGCATTGAAAACATTATTATTTGTTGAGAATTGGTAATAGTATTGTGGAAAGTAAAATAATAATGTACTTATAGAGAAAAACCTTACCCATTTGAGTTTAGCTAATTTCATAGAATACATCATTTTTATGGTTCCGTACCCAAAGGGTGCCAACGGGACCCGCTGTGCGGGCTAAGGCTCCGCTGTGCGTCCGCCTGTCACAGGGCTCTGTTTTTTTTACCTTATTAAGTAGACATTTGAAATTTTCATAGAGTCTGTATGTACTACTACGACCGCTATAACAAAAAGTAATAAAAAGTATGTAGTACAAAAAGTAATAAAAAATATTCTACGGTGGTACGGAACCCTTCTTGTGCGAGTCCGACTTGCACTTGACCGTTTTTCAATTATTATTCTCAGAAATAAGTAACTGGTCTCAGAGGATATTGCCTAAATCACCACCAGTCGTTGTAAACGGATGAAGGTAGGTTTTTTACGTCATATTGGCAGTTTGGCAGACTGAAAAACATTTCTACTTTTCTCTTGAACCGGCACGAACTTTATAAGAATAACCAAATGCAAGAAGGACACCGAGCTGCCTGGTATTATCTTGAGTAGCATATTATTCGTCTTTATCCCTGGGCCACGAGCTCAAGCGACACGCGTCTTGCAACAGCGACTGCGGAGAAAACAAATGAAATAAGTTGTTTAGTTATAGCATGCCACGAGTTGAAATGAAATGAAATTAAATACCGAGAGAGATTCCGATGAGTAACGAGTCGCGACTTGCGGAGTGACAGACGGAAAAAACAGGTGACGCGCGCTCGAGAGTTGCTCGACACCTCAACACAAGTCGTGACTCAAGCAGGGACCGTACAACCCCGGTTAAGAGTTAAGTCTTTCGAAGGGGTAAGCCGTTTATGAGGTTACCTTTATCATGTGTAACTCCTTGAATGGGTTTTAGGCTTGAAAAAGGGTTATCCCTTCAATATGGATAACCCATTGAATGGGTTTTATATTTGAAACCCAGTGAAAGGGTTATTCCTTCATTAAAATAACCTATACAACGTGTCGTTTCAGGATGTGATACAGAATATCAAACCAAACAACTTTCTCCATGGGATCAATATCGTAATCGCTAAAAAAATTTCAACTGTGCCATAGAAAACTTCAATACCTACTCGAGGCAAATGTATGGAACGGCTGATAATTTTTTCGCGATTACGATGTTGGTGCCATGGAAAAAGTTGTTCGGTTTGATGGTGTATACCACACCCTTAAATTTGACGAGGATGCAAAACTTTACGTTCTATAATGTAAGGGTTTTGTTGGGGTTACCATATTAGCTATTTGCAACGTATGCCCATCATCGAGAGATCATATTACATTGCTCCAAGTTGGAATGTTACGCTGTGAGAGTGTAACCCTTTTCAACGGTTTAATTTAAGCCGTTCAAATGGGTTACCCAAGTCGTATGAGTTTTTGTTTAACTGCTTAGAAAAACCTATCGAAAACCCTGTCAGTAGATAAGCAAAATGATCTTTTAAGCCATTCAAAAGGGTTACCTACATCGTATGGGTTTCTGATTAACTGCTTAGAAAAACCTATCGAAAACCCTGTCAATAGATAAGCAAAATGATCTTTTAAGCCATTCAAAAGGGTTACCTACATCGTATGGGTTTCTGATTAACTGCGTAGAAAAACCTATCGAAAACCCTGTCAATAGATAAGCAAAATGATCTTTTAAGCCATTCAGAAGGGTTACCTACATCGTATGGGTTTCTGATTAACTGCTTAGAAAAACCTATCGAAAACCCTGTCAATAGATAAGCAAAGTGATCTTTTAAGCCATTCAAAAGGGTTACCTACATCGTATGGGTTTTTGTTTAACTGCTTAGAAAAACCTATCGAAAACCCTGTCAGTAGATAAACAAAATGATCATTTAAGCCATTCAAAAGGGTTACCTACATCGTATGGGTTTTTGATTAACTGCGTAGAAAAACCCTATCGAAAACCCTTCCAATGGGTAACCAAAATGGTCCCTGGACTCAAGTCGCATCGCTCAAGGCCGTGTAAGGGGCCTAACAATACATGTAGAGTATTGTAGAGCATTTATTTTAATATTAAATCAGCAATAATCTATTATTCTATACAGGATGTGTTTAATTTTTCTAGTTAACTGTCCATTGTAGCTGGTCGTTATGCGAACGACCCGTCATTGTGTGCCGCATAATTGTATCATATTAAATGCATTCGCCACAACGCAGTACACTGGACGAGGCCACGCTATTGCCCATTGACCACACCACAAGGAGAACAGTAGGCCAAGTTCATTATTTATGAATGAGGAACACTCGAAGCGGTGTTGCCTTGACGCGGTGAATTGGTTATAACTTTACGTGCGTTGCTGTTTGATGAGCGAGTTTGATTAAAACTGTGCGATTTTCTTCTACTGCTGTTTTTATCCAAACTTATATCAGGACCCACCAAATCCGTGATGTGGTGGGTCCTGATATAAGTTTGGACTTAAAATTACGATAGGTCCTAATACATACCAAATATTTAGGCATCCATCTTGAATGTTAAGTTGTTCTACTGTTAGTTGTATGTAAGACTGGTAGTTTGTGGAGCATATTTATCACACGCCTTGCATCATCACAGATCACTAGAAATCGTATATAAGTTTAATGTGCTGACAGCCACATCACTATAGTATATTTTCTTTTCCTTTTAAAATAAATACATAATACAGTTTACATCGCATCAGTCATGAACTCATGACTCATGACGCAACACCAAATGCGCCCCCAAGTCTTACTTACCAATAAATGTTTCAATCGGAATACCATTTACGAACACTTTAGACTTTCTACGGAATAGAATGAATTCAATTCTGAACTTAATGTAATTATGTAATGACTTAGCTACGCTCTGTTGGGTGTTCGACTCATAGAAAAAAAAACCGGCCAAGTGCGTGTCGGGCCACGCACAATGAAAGGTTCCGTAGTTGGGATGAATTATTCTAAGAATAAACTTAACATTATAGTTGAAATACATGTTCTTCTTCCGTACATTCCAACTGCAAATGTATGTTTGTACTCACAATATTGAGAGATTTACCATGTTATTTTAAGACCAAAGACTTCTTATAGATTTTCCTGTAATCTACAGATAAAGATCTATTTTCTGTATTTTTTTCAAAGTTTTAGGCTCAGTAGTTTCGGAGATAAGGGGGGGAATGGTCAATTTTCGTCTATTTTCTTAAATAACTTTAAAACAATTTATTTTAAAATTATAAGAAATATATATTTGAGACCCTCATAGTAAGTCCTTTTATTTTATATGTTTGCAAAACTTTTTTTTTAATTTTCTTGTTTACCCCCCAAAAGTGACCCCCATGTTCAAAATTCATTTATTTACTTTACCTGTCCGTGTTTGGGTCACAGAAATTCATATGTGTACCAAATTTCAACATAATCGGTCCATTAGATTCGGAGCAAATTGGCTGTGACAGACGGACAGACAGACACACGAGTGATCCTATAAGGGTTCCGTTTTATCCTTTTGAGGCACGGAACCCTAAAATAGATGTAAATGGCTGCATCCTCTATTGCGACACTACTATTAGCAAAGCTGGATGTTATAGTTTTACCTAACTCTTTTATTCAAATCATCGAGAACTTTACTAACGTAGAATTTACGTCGAATACAGTTGGATACAAGTAGGTTACATATATAAACATTTATAACTTTTAAATTTTTTTTTTCGTTTATTGTTTATGAACGGAACAAAATTTAATATTAAATTAATTTGCCTTTTCTGAGATTTTATACAATATTTTCCACTCAAACTCAACGACTCCGGTTAATCTTCTGTTCTGAGAAAAAATGCTTTGTTTTTACTTTTCCAAGTGACTTATTATAACAGATGGAACTGCGCAAGTCATTAATTATGTTTTCTTTTATGTCTTTTACTTTTGATAACATTATTTAATCAATAAAAGAAACGACTTTACCTAGTTCTCACTACGTTCCTACTTATTCCGTAAATAAAAGATAACGCACTCATATCAACATAAAAGTTTTTATGATTATTCTATTTGCTTAGATAAGGGGAATAGTAGAGTGCTCAATTAAGTTTAATTACCTCATACGCATAATATATTATATGTCGCTTTGTCAGCTTAATTCTCCTACTTGAATATTATTCACATAAAAAAGGTAAGCGCGTCCGCACTAATAGCTGTATCATGTGATAAAGTTGCGCAAGCAACTTTGACCTGTAAACCGAGCACATAAAGAAGAAAATTCTAGTTTACTTAATATGAATTTATGTGTTTTGCTGCAGGGCACTGTACTAGATATCAAGAGTGGTCTCGCTACGCCACATTATGTCATAATTAGAAGAAATTGCGACGGTATTATAGTAGGAGTGCTAAGAGGATTCGAAATCTCCTTCAATATAAGGTATGTGGTTAATATAAGCTTAGAAACACAGAGGAAAATTATAAAGCAGTGTTTAATTTTGGAATTTAGCTAAAGAGAGCGTGTTTACAAGTCCTTAGACGTCGTCTCGTCGTCTGCCTTCTTACGTTTGCCGCCGCGGAATATACAAGTACACAAATACCTAATAAATAAATAGTTTTGTTTATAGTGTACCTAACAAATACGAGTAACTGTCACTGACATTAAAATACCGCTTGAATGACGCCTAAAGCTGTAAACTTCTAAATAGCCTGTCTTGAACTTTGTTGAATAAAATATTAATAATGTTCCGTAGACGCTAACGCCATCTGTTATCAAGTAGCGGATCTACACGATACGTGTTACGTAGACGCTAACGCCATCTGTTATCAAGTAGCAGAACTACACGATACGTCGATTCGTGGCAGATGTTTCTAGACCATTCTAAACCCTTCTAGAATTTTCTAGATGTTTTAGTGTCGTTTTGCAGCATTATAGATCATTCCCGTAAGTACTAGAATGTTCTCGAATTATGTCCTTGAACTTTCTAGAACTTACACTGGACATAGAGGGTTGCCAGCGGTGTACGGCAGTTCGGCTAGGAATGCGAACCAGTGAACTACAGTGAACTAACAGCGAACTACAAGTGATGCAGGTGATTCTGTTTAAAGTTTCTGATTACTGTATTTGTGATTATTTAAATATAGTGTGTTTTTGGTGTAAACTGACATAAATTTATTTATCCCGAACCCCAGCTCGTAACATTTGGTGCCAGAAGTAAGGGATAAATTATGCCAGTTTTACCAAAGAACGACACGGAGGGTATCCGTACCAGGAGTCAGCGCCTACAGGAGATGGATCAGAGGCGGTTTGCAGGTTCTCCGATACAGAGACCCGGTGGTAATCAGCCGACGACGGAGCCAGTTTTAGAAGTATCCGGAGTTCCTACAGCATCAGCAGCCATGGATCTTTTTGCTCTGCTGGTGATGCTGCAGGAGCAGGCCCGCTGACAAGAGGAACAGGCCCGCCGGTTGGAGGAACAGCTTCGGTGTGATAAAGAGGAGCAGATCCACCGCCAGGAAGGGCAGATCCTTCTCATGAAGGATTTACGCGCGACGTTTGGCAAGGACATCACAGTCATGAAGGAGAAGGTTCAGCTGCACGAGAATCATATCTCCGAGGCTGAAGTCCAGATCGCTGACATAAGAAAAGCGTTGGGAAACCTGAAAGCTAGAGACGGGTCTGCGGGTTTTGCAGTCGCTGCACCTTTGGGACGCGAATTTAAAGTGCCACCCTTGGATGGAACATCCTCCTGGTCGGCCGGCATACAACATCCAGTTTGAAGCTGTCATGGAAGCAAATGGCTGGACAAAAGGGCAAGCCATGACCGCACTTACTTTGGGCCTTTGCAACCAGGCCCTAACCATATTGGAGGCTCTCGGTATGAATGTGACCTACGACCGGCTGCTTGAGACGTTGGAAGCCGGATATGGTGACGCACACCTGGAACACGTGTTTCGTGCCCAGTTGAGGGATTGTGTGCAGCGATAGGCCCAGGAAATGGAAAGGCTGGTTCGAAAGGCGTACCAGTCTGCGTCTGCGCTCATCGAGGGGATTCTGATTCAAGCATTCATCAATGGTGTGCGGAACCTGGAGTTTGGAGCTGCTGTTGGACTTGGGCGCCGTGGGACGCTGTGGGATGCCTTGGCCCATGTGTTGGAGGTGGAGACGGTGAAGTGTGGGCATCGAGCCCGCCGCATCGGGGAGGTTGCGGCGTGGCCTGTGGGTGACCATTTTGGGTACGGCCCTGGATGTTGCACTTGTGGAGAAGGGGGCCGCCTCCGGTCGAGTTGCTCGAGGCAGGGTGCTGCTGGTGAGGATCGTAGCCGGGAGGGAGGGGCGGCTGATGTCACCACCCAGTGGCAACGAGTGGACGCCGGGACTGCGGGGCGGATGCTGGCTGGTGTTAATGAAGCCCCAAGGATTTCTATCTTACAGGCCCGTGATGGCAGCAGCCTGAGCATCAAAGGTGGGGAAGTGCTACCTGTACGGATGCAAAGAACGGACCTTATTGACGAGTGGAAGGACACTATACAGCATGCTCAGCAAACTGGCACGATATTACAGGAACAGTGATGCTCGGGACGAGCATGTCTTAGGAGGGGGCAGTGTTACGTAGACACTAACGCCATCTGTTAGTTTTAATTTGTTTATTTTAATTTAGTCTTTTATTTCTATTTTTTTTGTCAGTTACTACAACACAGTTTACCTATAGGTAAGTGTGTTACACTTTATTCGGATTTGTTGCTTCCGTTTCATTTGCATAAACCAGTGTAAACAATTGTTGGTGAACCAAATAAATAAATAAATCCTGCTATCGAATACAACCAAAAACAATCAGTAGAGTACAGTTGTAGTTCGCAAAGTGCTATAAACATGCGGGGCACGATTTTTTAACGGGCATTGTATTATTTGGTGTGTGTTCTGTTGGCCTAGTATATAAATCGTGTAATGGGTGGTATAAGCAAGCAAGTTGCCAAATAATTCACACGCAAAGTGCTATAATAGGCTGGGGGAGTGGGCATAAACAATAAAATGCTATAAAAACTCACAGGGAAAGTGATTTTACCGTAACAACGAGCAAAAGCTTTTTACGAACCACATTATGATAATAAACGTTCCTTTAATTTTGCATGGTTAGCGTTTTGAGGCACATTAAGGATCGATTTCATTGTTAACGCTAATTATGTGGCTCCCGAACGTATTTATGCGATATTTTCACTTAATATGACGCGCGTCATAAAATTTTAATGATGCAGTGAACCATTATTGCCTGAATATGTTGGAAAAGGACGTTCAAATGTGCCGGCTTTTCGTAGTTATTTCCATAACACTATTGGAATAATTCATGCTAAAATTACCAACGTTAAAAACCATTTATTCACGGACTACTCAACCAATAACTTCTTTAATTTAAACAAGAAGATCATCTGAAATTCTACGAAAATAAAATACCATTTTTATTGGAACCCAGGGACTCTTTGATACTGGAGCGCCGTCGAGTCCTCATTGTATTGCCACGTCTTATCTATTAGCATAATTGCCACAATGGTTTTATTATTTATTTTAGAACTGAAAATGATATACAGAATAATTCTGTATTTTAGAACTATATATTTTACCTAGCTGCAAAGTAGTCTGTATTATTAATAAAATTACGTGCGAGTACATTAGGTACCTATCTCTAGCGAATACTACGTTTATTGTGTTTTAGTTTTAAACTTATTATAATAGTAATGGGCTAGTTGATTGTACTGAGTGTCGTTAAAACAACCCGTTTATTGCACTCTCTGGAATTCCACCACATACATGGTTTGCATTAGTTACTTTTGTTGTAACTAAATAAAATAAATTTTGAATATACTCTAGGATTTATGTGAAAGTGTGTTGATCTAGAGTTATCATCATCATCTGCCTAGCCTTTTCTCAACTGTGTTGGGGTCGGCTTCCAGTCTTACCGGATGCAGCTGAATACCAGTATTTTATATGGAACGACTGCCTATCTGACCTCCACAACCCAGTTACTCACTGGGTAATACGATATCCCATAATAAGCGCTCACGCTCGACTCTAGGCTACAATGGGGTCCTCATTTAACATCACTTGCAGGACGGCTAAGTTCAGCAGCATATGCTGTCAGAAAAATCCGTCAATTTACTGATGTAGATACTGCGCGGCTAGTCTATTTTAGTTACTTTCATAGTATCATGTCTTACGGTATTTTACTTTGGGGACGGGCTGCAGACATCGAGTCAATTTTTATTCTGCAGAAAAGAGCCATTAGAGCCATATATAATCTCCGCAAGCGCGATTCTCTAAGGGAACTGTTTAAGGAAATTAACATCATGACGGTACCTTGTCAATATATCTACGAAAATATCATGTACGTAAGGAAAAATTTACATCTTTTTAGTAAAAGAGGTGAAAGGCATAATTATAGTACTAGAAAAAGGGACCTATTAGCTCAACCAGGTTTCAGACTAGCTAAAGTAGACACGTCGTTCATGGGATACTGTTTAAAATGTTACAATAAAATACCTCCACACATACTTCAACTCAATGAGACTAAATTCAAAACTTGTATAAAACGCACACTATGCAGGCAGGCATATTATAAGTTTGGGGATTACATAACCGATAAAAATGCTTGGCTCAATGCTGGTCCTGCTCCACAACCACAACTAATTAATTAACATTTGAAGATACTGTTGGAGATGCTGAAGATTGTAAGACTATCATTGCATTGTATAGACTCAATCTCCTTTGTATTATATAATTGCATAGCACATGTGTGAGTACTATGTACATACTCTAAAGCTACCATTTACTGGGTACGTCTTTGTTTGACTTGAATGTGCCCTGGCGACTGAGAGTATGTGACGCTCACACTAATGTCTCGCTGATGGTGGCGCGTGTTGGATCATTTAGCCAATCCATGCGTCAGGTTCGTGAATAAGCGCTGTCAGTGAAGGCTGGGCATACCTTAGCGGTCAGGGCTTATTTTAATTTAATTTAAATATTTGAATTGTTTTTTTTTAAGGACGCTGTTAACGTTCTGCATCGTTCTCACATATGAAATTTCAACATGAATGATGTAACCATTATTTTGTAACCATATCTTGATTTAAAAGAGTGTCCGTGGAGTTTCTTGCCCGTTCTTCTCCATAGGTACCTACTATGCTTTGGAATGGGCGTCTAGCTTCATCTTTCTGACTGACCGACCCCTTGACAATTCAAAAGTGCCTGTAATTGGTTTAATTGAAATAAATGCTTTGAGTTTGAGTTTGAGTTTAAGACAGTTTGTCAGACTTTCGGGCTTCTGACAACCTGTAACACTGTCAAAGATCCAAGGATGACAGCCGGGACCAACGGCTTAACGTGCTTTCCGAGGCACAGACGGGTCTTGGTATTTCGTGTTGTATGATGGTCGATCCTGATCGATCGACCCATGCAGCTGTTATTAGGTACCTGCTTAACCACGAGCCTTGATCTAGAGTATTGTAGAGTAAATAAAATCTAGACTTTTATGTATCGTGTTACTGTAAGTCCTATCGGTCTATTCTGTAGACATCTGACCGTGAAAACTTAGTTGTAGTCTGCTTGAAGTGAGTGTCATTTCATCGGCAGAGTACAGACGAGCAGCACTTTGCTGTCGATAGAGCCAAATTCAGCTGTCGACAGAGGCAACTGCAGCTGCCACCATTGGTCGGTGTTTCCCGTCGACACGTGGACAGCAAACGCCGAACAATGGCGTCAGCTACAGAATGAGCACAGCGCGTGCGCAGCCTTCGCGGCGCGCTACAACAATGCTGTCGACATGGTGGGCAGCAGTCGGCGTGTCGAATACCGCAGCAGTTGCTTTTGTCGACAGTAGCAGTTGCTTCTGTCGACAGCTGAAGTTGGCTCTGTCGACAGCTGAAGTTGGCTCTGCTAACAGCAAAGTGCTGCTCGTCTGTTTGACGGTTAATGCTAGGGATTGACAGCTCACTTCAAGCTCACTTCACCTAAGTGTTCGCGGTGAGGTTCTAACTGAATATACTGAATACTCGTTATATACTCAAAGTTAGTTGACGGTACTCACATCACGTCGCAGTTAAATATCAGAGTTTACTTCAATCGCTACCATAACTAAAATATCTATCCATAGTAATAATAAAAAAAAAAACCTTTATTTCGGACAAGTAACATCCATAGTGGGTTAGTACACAGAAATCTTATGACTATGTTAAATATTAAATATCTATTTAGCAACAAGATTATTCTGAGAGATACATCTCTTAATAAAGCTGAAGAGTTTTTTTTTTGTATGTTTCAAAGCGCTAATCTCGGGAACTGCCAGTCGGATTTGAAAAATTATTTTTGTATTTGATAGCCCAATTCTTGAGGAAGCCTATTTATAATTACGCTAGGACCCTTATGAGCCGAGCAAAAAGAAAAAAAGTCTGAAAGAACGCTAATCAACAACGAAGTAATAGCGCGGGCAGGCGATGCGATGCGACGGGGTGGGTCGGGGGAACAACAAATTTTACGACGACAAAGTCGCGGGCAGAAGCTAGTAACGCAATAAAAGTTAAGTCACCTCTCAAGTCAAAAAGTAGGTACCTACTGCAATAACCAGCCCTGCCCCAGTTGACCTTAATAACCTGTCTGAGATGACAAACGGGTGACACCCGTTAAGGTGGATATTAGATTCTGCGTCGACACTCGACACGTTGCATGGATTTCAAATTGTCGCCTCATAGTGAAAGGAGGATTTTGTCAAAAAGCCTTCGTCTTAGCCCCAGCACGAACGCGCGACGTTTAACGTTTTTAGTGTTCCAGCTCGAACTTGTTGCGTGGCTAATATGCATGCTATTTAGTTTATTTATTTATTTAGTGAAATAGACGAGGATTTTTAGCTAAAACGAGCGCGTAAAATTTCACGAACAAACCTTTGGGCGTATAGATATTATGAAAAACTACGAAATTAATTTATTCAAAGTAAAATTATTTAAATCCTCGAATAAATTATATTAGTCGCTTAGTCTGGGGATAGCCTGAAACACAGGTTTTTATTAACCTAGCTCAGGCAGGTCGCCACAAGTTATAATGTAGTACCAACGCACCTTTCATAGGTAACAAACATGTGTAAATTAAATTATACTAGTTTCTTTAAAAGTATTTAAGCTAATCTGTTAAGAACTTGGTACTACTAAGAATTTGTAAGTTTTGTAAATGTATTACTTTGTAAAAAGGACATAAATAAAATTATTTATTTATTTTATTTATTTATATGTACGAAGGATAGCAATTTTTCCATTTTCATACTCCGGGAGTTATTTATTTACGGATATGGAAGATTCAACGCTCATAACTTACAAACCAATCTTTCTTTATTGTTTCCATACAGGGCTAGATAATGATGAGACAAGTAGATAATGTAATCTTTAATTTTAATGTACGCTGTCAAATGTATAATAATAAGACGTCAGTGTGGAAGAATGACTGACTAGCGTAACCTTAAGTCTAAACTAAGTAAATATTTATGTGTGAAACTAGTATTTTCAATTTTAATAACGTTTACGTTACGTCTATTCCGCTAGCCTCACAGATGTGTTCGAGATAGTTACTACGATATTCTACAATCGATTCGAACTGTTTTGGCACGTTTCAAAAGCCAGCTAAGACTTCTTCACAATTTCTTATTTTTTTGTGATTGTTTTGTCTGGATTTTAAAAGCGACCTTGACCCAATAGTTTGTTTTAGTGTCTAATAACAGAAACTTGTTTTGAGAATATATTTCTTTTCGTCTGTATTAATATTGATTGGTGTTCCATACCATTATAAAATGCTATATTGAATACAGTTTTTCAAGTATACCGTTTTGTGTCGTCTATATTAGTTATAGTCAGTAGTTTTCAACATCCATTTTGTTTTAACGTAGGTATGTTCAAAATTAATCAAGAGTGTCGAGTGATGATGTTGAGTGTCTATAAAGCCCAGCTTATTGCACTCTCTGGAATTCCGGCACATACATGGTTAAATTTGCATGAGTTAATTTAGTTGTAACTAAATAAAATAAATTCTGAATATACTCTAGGATTTATGTGAAAATGTGTTGATTTAGAGCTATCATCGTCTGCCTAGCCCTTTCCCAACTATGTTGGGGTCGGCTTCCAGCCTAACCGGATGCAGCTGAATACCAGTACTTTACCTGGAGCAACTGCCTATTTGACCTCCACAACCCAGTGACTAGGTATGACTAGTTGTCAGACTTTCGGGCTTCTAACGACCCGTAAAGACTGTCAAAGATCCACGAATGACAGCCGGGACTAACGGCTTAAAGTTAAAATACTAAGTAATAACTATTATAAAGCAGATTATTTATCATCTTTCTAAATCTCGAAGGTATTCCTAAGACCAAGATTTTGGTGGAGAAAAAATTTTGATATAGCTCACAAGAGTTGGCTTTTTGTATTTGCACCGAAATGTTGACGCTCCTTGCGGATTATAAGGATTTACTGTTCTGCCGCGGAAAAGTATTGCGGTGGAACAAAGGGTAGGTATATTTTAATAAAAAACTTAGTAATGCCTTGCGTAAACAACGGTTTTTGGACGACAAAGTAGGGAAATTAAAAATACTAACATATTTTATCATTATACTAACAAAGGAATGCTTAATAAAGATTATTATACATTTTTTTCGAGTATAAAAAAAATGTGTACTTTTTACTAAAACCTAAACTCCTTTACATTGATACCGCAAAAATGTACACCTGTATACAATAATCCAGTCTAATACAAAAACAGCTTAATATGCTAGAGAGGCAGTCCAAAAATTATTCTCATTAGCTTATCTCCGCAGCGAAATTTTGAATTTAGTCTTATCTCAAACGACAGGGCTAAACAGGCGCGCTACGCCGGCTACGGCGTAGCTATCAGCTACGACGTAGCTATTCAGCTACGAGAGAAGGTTAACGAAGTACGTGCCCCTGTTGTTGAGCAAGCTTCACATTGATAGCGTTTTGTACGAAAAAGTTGTCGTATTTATCCTGCAGGGCATCTTAGATTGAATATCTGCCTTCAAAT
The DNA here is from genome assembly GCA_946251885.1 of Cosmia pyralina. Classification (NCBI taxonomy): domain Eukaryota; kingdom Metazoa; phylum Arthropoda; class Insecta; order Lepidoptera; family Noctuidae; genus Cosmia; species Cosmia pyralina. The sequence continues at coordinate 18,581,557 of OX276350.1, read as the reverse complement.
AGATACGTAATATATGTGCTAGAAGCGTGATAATATAAGTATTTTATAAGCTACATAATTAACTACATAAATGAGGAGCTCGTGGCTTAGTAATATCAGTCGTACGGATCGATCCATCAGGTTAAGCTACGCTTGCCGGGGTTGGTCCGTGGATGGGTTACCATCTTTACACACCGAGACCCCTCCGTGCCTCGGAAAGCACGTTAAGCAGTTGGTCCCGGCTGTTACCATGGATCTTTGACACTCGTTACGGGTCGTCAAAAGACTAAAAGTCTGACAACCAGTCTTACTTATGGGTATCGTATTACCCAGTTACTGGGTTGTGGAGGTCAGATAGGTAGTCGGTCCATATAAAATACTGGTATCCATCTGCATCCGGTTAGATTAGAAGCCGACCCCAACATAGTTGGGAGATGGCTAGGCAGATTCATTGATTGAATTAACTGTGGTAAACGAGTTAGTACAGAATCTGCCTTTTTATTAATCCCAAGATTTGTTTTATTTATAAGTAAAACGTACCTACGAGATTAAAATATTATTTGCGATCATATTAGATTAGACTAGCTTTTGCCCACGGCTTCGCCCGAGTGGATATCAGAAAAAATCCCACGGGAACGTACTACCGGGAAATCCTTCCTTGTCTACATTATAAAGGGAACCTCTGTGCAAAATTTCAGCTTTCTAGGTTCAAGGGTTTGGGCTGGGCGTTGATGAGTCAGTCAGTCAGGACTTTCTTTTTATTTATACAGATTACATTTTCCATGGAGACATTGATGAAACCACTGATTAAGTACGTCTTATAAGGCGGAAACCTAGATACAATTTTGAAATTAGGATATTACCATAAGCAGATTTGAGTAATCTGATTATTTGACGAATGTTTCAATTTACACGAAAATGTATGCGAAAAGAAGACGTACATTCTCGAGACACCTGAGAGGTTCCAGGTATAATCACCGTACTTTAGGTTTTATTTGGCGTTAATAGATAAAACTTTTAAGTTATTTAAAGTTCTATACAATAAACTAGCGGTCTATTTTAGAGCGTGAGGTAGTTACTGCCACAATATCTATAACAGGCATGTAGATATTAAAAAAATCCGGCCAAGTGCGTGTCGGACCACGCACAATGAAGGGTTCCATAGTTGGGATGAATTTATCCCAATAACAAACTTAACATCGATATACCTCACGGACTCACAGTCAATTCTGGAACTGCAAATGTAAGTTTGTAATCGCAAAAAATAAATAAATTATGTGATAAAATTACAAATTAACGATTTTCTGACTTTTGCCTTTACTTGTGCTGTGAGACCTTGTTTCTTGCCAAGTTCAACGGGAAGTATCCTTTATTTTTTTATTTATTTGCGAGTATCAAAATATGTCCCATAAATGACCGTATTTTTTATTGCTTGGAGTCAGAAACTTGATTTTTTTAGTGTTCCAAGGGACTATAGACATCCGTATTTGATATTAATTACATTTGAACCTCTACACGTTCCTGAGAAGAAGGTCATGAAGTCATAACAGACTGACAGACAAACGGACAACGAAACGATCCTATAAGGGTTCCGTATTTCGTTTAGAGGTACGGAACCCCAAAAATGGTTATTCAACAAAGTCATTATCACCTTGTTTATACTTAAAATATACTCGTGCACATTTTCATACCTATCATGAAATTATAATCCATGTACTTAACTGTTTTTAGGACAAATATTTTTTTTTTTCATTTTTTCATGTATACTTTTTTGTCTGTATGATAAGAAAAGTATTCAGTAAAGAACATTTGTTTTTTGTTTATTCAACATCATATTTGTAACAACGGCTTACGAAACAACAACTATTTCGAGAAGCCCTTCGGCAAAATAATCTAGATCGGAAGGTCAGATTTTACTATCTGCACTTGTAGCAAATAGGTTCTACTTAGACTTGAGTATAGACGTAGGTGCCTTGTTGTAAAGGCTGCTATACACTATCAGTTCAAACTTCAGTTTCGCCTCATCTCTAAAAATCAATACCGATTGTGAATATTATGGCCTCAAGAAATATTCTCATAATTATTAAGATAGCATAATTATGTAACAAAATTTTGACTAAGAGGGTCCGTGGAGTTTCTTGCCCGTTCTTCTCCATGGGAACCTACTACGCTTTGGAATGGGCCACTAGACTCTTTCTGACTGGCCGACTCCATAACAATTCAAAAATTAAAAAATGATGACAATTCAAAAATTGGTTCATTTGAAATAAATGCTTGAGTTTGACTTTTTGAGTTTGATAACCAGAATGACCACTAGTTACTGTCAGCCTATTTGAAGAAAGGTACTCCACAGTTGGGCAAAGGTCTTTCCCCCCTGACTTCCAGCTCTTGCCATCCAGTGCCGATAGCCCGACCGCCATCTTGCGCCATCTGCGCATTGTATTTTACCAACAGATACCTTAATTTTGCATTCTGCGCCTACGTTCAACCCGGCCAAAAAGATTGGGGACTACTGCAAATCGGTACATTATTGATGTCCGTTTACCCCCAGAGGTATGTTGAATCATTCATTGCGTCAAATTAATCAAGATTTGATAGGCTAAAGAAAGACAGTCTCACTCTGATGAAGAACGTGTACGTGTCCGATCAAGTCAAACTGACGTAGGTTCGCCAGTTTAGTTTTCCTCTCCATGTAAGGTAAGCTTAACAGAGGCTGTCATTAGACGTATCCGTTGAGTGAAGTAAGTTGTAACTTACAGTAACTTGTACCAGAACGACGGAAGTTAAGTTGCCAAGAGCCAAGGTTTATGTAGAAGGTCTTAACGTTCAACGGTTCACGACTTTTACCGGATATTATAAGTTTCTTTGTTGTTCATACATAAGTGAATGTGCAATAGAATTTTGTTTGAATTGTTTGCATTCAAACAAAATTTACAAAATATAACTGAAGGTTAGGAACAAACAATTCTTATTAATCGATACAATATTTTTGACAGCGTTTCAGGTTCTTATTATAAAATAAAATTAATGAAAGCTGTCTTTTGTATTTTAATGATCGTTCTTGTAAATTTTTAAGCCGCATAGAAGAATGCATGAACTCCACAGTTTTACATACCTTTCGCTACGATATGAATGTAATGCAATTGAGTTTCTCGCGACAGTTCCTACTAAGTATATGGTATAAGAACATTCCGTCGCTCTCCTTGAAATCAACAATGCAGCTACTCACTAAGGCAAGACAATGGTACATGAACATCTCAAACCTACCTACAGCGTGAATTAAAGCTACCTACGTACCAATCAATCTGCCTAGCCTTTTTCCAACTATTTTAGGGTCGGCTTCCAGTCTAACCGGATGTATCTAAATACCAGTATTTTACATAGAGCAACTGCCTATCTGACCTCCACAATCTAGTAACTGGATAATACGATACCCCTTGGTAAGACACAGGTTGTCAGACTTTCAGGCTTCAGACGACCCGTAATGACCGTCAAAGATCCACGAATGATAGCCGGGAACAACGGCTTAACATGCTTTCCAAGGAGTCTCGGTATGTAAAGAAGGTCACCCATCCACGGACAACCCCGGCAAGCGTAGCTTAACCTGATGGATCGACCCGTGCGACTGTTATTACTTAGCCACGAGCTCCTACCATATAATAGCAATAAAGCTACGTACCAATAAAGTATAATATACGATAGATACGTCATGAAGTTCTCAATCCAGTCTTTCCACGATCGAATTTATCGCACGAGTTCGTGCGTTTACGACGCGGTGTTACGACTGTGATACAGGCTGTGGTTACCGCCACACGTACGGAACCGCACGACACAGAGTTGTTCACATGTATTGTCACGTTCATTTCTTTGTGGGACGGATTATTGGGTGGCGGGAGATGCATTGTCTGAGACTGCCACGTCGGAAACTTGACGTAATCTTTTGTAATCCCTGGCGCACGAGATTTATGTTATTTACTGTAGATGTGTGTTTTAATGCTTTTGTGATTCAGCACTTAATTTTATTTAAATAAAAAGCTTTGCTACGTGGCTATAGTTGCAAATTTTAAATGCAAACTTAAGTTGAAAATACGACTAGAGACTTAAAAAGTAACATTTTCCCCTTTACAAAGCCTTCTTTTTTAATTAACAAAATTACTTACTAAAGTGCACGTTTCGTACGCTAACTGTAAATCTACACAGCAAAAGGATATTAGCCACTGGGTTCTTTCTGAGGCACGTTTCACTCACGTGTTTACTCGGATAGCAAAGCTAGATTTTATCTGTGCTGCTCGCCACTTGCGCTCCACGCCTCGCCCCGATAAAAAACCTCTTTCACATTCAACCGCCAGCTCAATGGGATATTCTTGTACAAGAGACTATTCTGTACATATTTTATACGTATTTTGAACATTTTGTGAAACTTTTTCCGCACAATGGAGCAGTTAAAATGCTGCTTTCATTATCCTCTATTAAGCCTCAATTTGTTGAGATTGCGTATGGTCAACTGTATTGTGCAGCTGTTATTGTCACCTTATGTTGTATTCATGTGGAGCTCGTGGCTAAGTAATAACAGCCGCATGGGTCGATCGACCAGGTTAAGCTACGCTTGCCGGGGTTGGTCTGTGGATGGGTGACCATCTTTACATACCGAGACTCCTCCGTGCCTCGGAAAGCACGTTAAGCCGTTGGTCCCGGCTGTCATTCGTGGATCTTTGACAGTCGTTACGGGTCGTCAGAAGCCCGAACGTCTGACAACCAGTCTTACCAAGGGGTATCATATTACCCAGTTACTGGGTTGTGGAGGTCAGATAGGCAGTCGCTCCATGTAAAATACTGGTATTCAGCTGCCTCCGGTTAGACTGGAAGCCGACCCCAACATAGTTGGGAAAAGGCTAGGCAGATGATGATGTTGTATCATGTAAATACATTTTGCATTTTAAATTTTAATATGTTTTTAAAAGCCAATTCATTAATTTTGTCACTGTGAATGTCATCCGACTATTAATATATGGTAGGTATGTTTTGCAAAAAACTTGGAATGGTTTTTGCATCAATTATGTAGCCTTGTGAAGAACGGCTCCGTAACTTAGGATCATTTCATTCACATTCTCGCCCTCATCATCACTAAATCAAACAATAAACCCAACAATCTAAATCACATTCCCACATCAAAAACACTTTCACATAGCACTTACTTTTTCAGTATCGTAAATCTCAAGATTATATCACATCTAACCTACTTAGAGGTATTCATCGTGTGTCGGATTTTGTTTGCGGTCGGCCCGGGCACTCAGCGACCGTCGGCGATAAAAGCCTCTTTGTGCCAGCCACGGAATAACTCTTTCAATGCAAGATTGCGCCCCGGAAAATAGTCGGCGAGCGGATTTTGAATACACATCGGATCTTGGTACTGAGTAGGATGGGAGCTTAGGTTCTGTTTTAGATTTTTCTGTTTTGTTTTTATAAAAAATAAAAATATTTTATTAGCAGGCATCGTAGGCCCATAGCGTGTTAGTAACAATTAACTTAAAAACTATGTTAGTTGTATAATACAATAAAAAAAAAAACGTTTATCAAGCCCCATGTCTGATATGCAACTTGATAAACCAGATATGGTTTATTGTTTTGGTTTAGAGATAGAGTTTGGTAATTTTTTAAAGTGTTTTGTCGAGATGCTTCTTATTCTTCTTCTATACCAGTTGATGAGCACTGAATTTATTTCTGCCTCAGTGGTCGCAAGCGCAGCTATTGTAATTGTTGGATCCTTGGTTTGATTCTCTAGTTGGGCTTAGTGTTACTGTCGCTGTAACTATATCAGGAAATTATATTCAGTTGTAACCCGGATATTAGATCTGTTCCCGGTAAATGACATTATTCTCGCTTATTATTACCTACTCGCTTATGATACTATTAAAGCATACGAAATATTGATACTACATCTCTACTCCTTCGGAGAAAAAGGGATTCATTTCCAAGTTATAGATATTATCTTATAATATTTAATAAGAGGAGCTCGGGGCTAAGTAATGACAGCCGCACGGGTCGATACATCAGGTTAAGCTACGCTTGCCGGGGTTGGTCTTCGTACCAAGGGGTATCGTATTGCCCAGTTACTGGGTTATGGAGGTCAGATAGGCAGTCACTCCATGTAAAATAATGGTATTCAGCTGCATCCGGTTAGACTGGAAGCCGACCCCAACATAGTTGGGAAAAGGCTAGACAGATTGATTGATCTTATAATAGTTTAAATAAAAATTAGACGCCTAACATTAAAAACTATTTAAGCTTCAACATAAACGAAACCACACAACACAAAAACGTTTAAAAATAAACAGTTTTCAAAGTAATTTGCAGCACTTGAACATATTGCTCGTTTGTAAGGTGTAGCTTACAACGCTATGCGAGGATCCTATTGTTGCAACTACTACTCGAGACGCCGACAACGCTCCTTCGACGTGCTTTATTAAATTGAAACCCAACCCGAAATGTTATTTCCGGCGAAGATATTGGAAACGGCATTTGCAGTTTCATTTGAGTGTATTCAATTCCCGGCAGTAGTCAGTGGGTATTCAATCGAGTTGTGAATCTTAAATGGAAGAAGGTGTTCTGTTATATTATGAATAGAAAATTATTCATTTCGTTCGGTTTGAAGTGCTTGAATGATGGTGGTGAATGTTGCCAGGGTTAGAAGAGTATTTCTTTTTGTATTGACTCCGTGGTTTATTTAAATGAAGATTAAGAGGATTTTATAAAAGTTAATAGGTATAGAGAAACGTGGAAGAAAATTGTAGTAAGCACGGGTATTATCAAAGAATCTAAATAGCTTAAAAACTAGGCCGTACTTACTAATTTCACAATTTTTAAAGAATCTTTGAGTTCTTTACTCTCTAATTGGTCTACCAAAGTTGCAATTTTGTGCGAATATTATGAACTAGCTTCTGCCCGCGACTTCGTCCGCGTGAAATTTCTTGCTCCCCCGGCCCAACCCGTCGCAATGCATCGCCTGCCCGTGCTATACCTACTTCGTTTTTGCTAAGCATTCTTTTTTTTGGTTTTGCTCGGCTCTTAAGGGTCCTAGCGTGATATTAAATAGCCTTTCTCAAGAATTGGGTTATCAAACGCTAAAAATATTTTTCAAATCCGACAGGTAGTTCCAGAGATTAGCGCGTTCAAACATACAAACAAACAAACAAAATAACAAACTTTGCAGCTTTGTTATTATACTAACTTCTGCCCGCGACTTCGTCCGCGTAAAATGTCTTCTTCCCCGACCCACCCCGTCGCATCGCATCGCCTGCCCGCTATTACTTCGTTTTTTCCTAGCGTTCTTTCTGACTTTTTTTTCTTCTTGCTCGGTCTCTATGGGGCTTAGTGTGATGTTAAATAACGTATTGGACTATTAAATGCTAAAAGAATTTTTCAAATTCGAGTGGTGATTCCAGAGATTAGCGCGTTCAAACATACAAACAAATAAACTTTTTAAACTTTCGCGATTTGTACACATTATAAACAAAATTGAGAACGGGTCTTCTCGCGATATTGCTTTTTACGAGGTAAACAGTACCTACTTGTTTCCCAACGTTTCGACCGCCTTGCAGCGATCGTGGTCACGAGAGGACTGATGACAGCTCAGCGACGTCTTCGTAAAACCTCGTTCTTCTGTTTACCTCGTAAAAAGGAATATCGCGAGAAGACCCGTTCTCAATTTTGTTTATAATGTATACAAACAAACAAAAGAACAAACTATTTTGCTTTATTATTAGTATAGATATACACTTCTGGACACATCTATTGGCCCACCTTAGAGTTTAGGTTTCGATGGCCCCTACCGATATATGATTGCTAGATTGAACAAAAACTGTTGATGCAGTTTTAAACCTGATACATTTTACCATCTTTTTCGATCGTATTGTTTTAAATTTGAATTCAGAATACCATACGACATGGAGCTACGCCTAACAAGTCGGATATGCGCCTTGTTAAAGGCAATTGATTTTTGAATAAAAAACATGTTTTATCAAATAAAGGTTTAATTTAATAACGCGTGTTGCCTCCATGGGCATCTACCACAGCTCTCATACGATTAGGCATAGAGTTAATCAACCGCTCTATGAAATTTTGAGGGATCATCTCCCATTCCTCTTCTATGGCAGTTTTCAACTCCTGCATCGTCTGGGCAACTGGCTGACGAGCCCTAACACGTCTTTTTAGCTCGTCCCACATGTGCTCAATGGGGTTCATGTCTGGGCTTCTGGCTGGCCAGTCCATAACTGTGATGTTCACATCCCGAAGATATTCCCTGACGATGCCGGCCGCATGGGCTCTTGCATTATCATGCATAAAAAGGAAATTTGGGCCCACATAGTCCGCGTATGGTATCACGTGAGGTTCTAAGCACTCACGAATGTACCTTTCAGCATTTAATGTTGGCAGCCGTGGTCCTGTAACAACCTCAAGTTGAGTTTTGCCGCTCGCGGATATACCGCCCCAGACAATCCATGAGCCACCGCCATAAGCAACCCTCTCTTCAAAGCAGCATTGTGCGAAACGAACTCCCTTACGTCGGTAGACCTTCTTCCTTCCATCATTGCCATGTAACACAATTTTAGACTCATCAGAAAAGAGTACACGGCTCCAATCTTGCTGTGTCCAATTTAAATGACAGCGTGCGAAATGAAGGCGCGCTGTTCGGTGGGCTCGCGTTAGTTTGGGGCCATTAGCTGGCTTGTGTGGTACCATATCGCATTCTTTTAACCTTCTCCGAACAGTTCGAGCGCTCACAGATACTCCGTGGAAGTCGCGAAGTTGGTTTTGTATCTCAATGGAGGTAAGGTGACGATTTCTCAAGCTGGTCGTCACGATGAATCGATCCTGCCTTTCAGTTGTGACCCGAGATCGTGGCCTTCCTTGGCGACGAACAAAGCCGCCAGTCTCTAGGTACCTCCGATAAACATTTCGGACCGCAGATCGACTTAAATTAAGTTGAGCACTCACGTTTCATTGGCTGTGTCCGGCCTGAATAAGTGCCACAGCTTGGGCGGCGACTTCAGGTGAAGTATCCATAGATTATTGATAGAACCTCACCTTAATGTTAAGAATAAGTAATGTTTGTTGCAAAACCAAAGATATCAATCACTTTTTCAAGAATTAAATCCAAGTAAACCAATAAAACCAAGTTTTCTTAGTATTCGATTGTTTGATATCAACAAACAGGCTCCAAATTGTCTTTTGTTTCTTTAAATTCTGTGTTCGAAATTCAAAAAAAGACTATTGAATGAAATTGTGAATGTGCCAGGTTCAAAACTGCATAAAAACTTTTTGCTCGACCTAATATAAAATTTTAGCTAGGACCAAACGAAACTGAAAATACAAGGTGGGCCAAAAGATGTGTCCAGAAGTGTAGTATATATGTATATAGTATAGATTTACATAGATAGAGATAGATCAAACTTGGAAGTTACGATTTTTCCTTTGTGAATGAGGATAAAATAAAACTGTACCTCTGCCACTAGAGGTGTAGCAACTAGCACACTGCACTCCATATTGCGGGGTTGAATTTCCAACGAATTCCATTTGAATTTCAACCCGGATGCTTGAAGAGCTAAGCATTCACCACGTTGCATGACTGACACTCAAATAAAAGTGTATTTGTTAACCCCCAACAGCTGAATGTATTTGAACTAGTTTTTCTTGAGAACTGGAGGCTTAGTGCGAGTTTTTATACTTACTCAATCACGTCAACGGAAACTTTAATTTGTACTGAAACTGAATAAGCGCCGTCTGGTGACTATATTTGGAAACAAAATTATTCCATACAAACTGACGTAAGTTAACGTGACGTAACGTAACGTAAACGCGATCGAGTATGTATAAAAACTCGCACTGAGGCCTTTTTTTTTCCTTTTCTTTTTGTGGATGGAAATCATCAAATAACTACTCCCGCTCTGGGCGGAGCGGGAGTGCGTGTCAGACTCTTACTGACTAAAACCCACCCGTCTTCCTTCAGTTGCCCGTGCCAGGGCCACGGTATCTCTTTCGAACTACCCGTAACCTCGGCGGTATCGGCCCTATTGGACCCCGTCACTGCTGACATCTCTTTGAGGCGCGCGTGGAATACAACGCGCCGTCGACCCGGGCCTGGTCCTTACCGGACGGCGAGCTGCCCATTACTCGTCGTCCGCAAGCCCGCGCCTACGGTGGCCGGAAATCGGCGATAGATTCCCGCCGCCCAGAGTGTCAACTGCGGCGGCTAGGGACGCGAGGGCGCGGCTGTTGCCTCTCCCTTACGCGTTCCACCTCCTCCTTCGCGAGCATTACTGCTTCGCAGAAGGAGGTGACGGTCTCCCATGCACTCTTGCTCCGCACCATGGCCTGGACCAGGTTTGGACACGAGAGATCGCCGCCGCCGATTGCCTCCGTGAGAACACCACCCGCCCGTTAGCACCGCCGTGTTCACGGCGGTGCTCCGCCCAAGCCGGGCAGACCACCACTGTATGCTCCACCCTATCCTCCGGGCGATCCACACAATGGTGACACCCGGGCGTTTCCTCCCGCCTTATCTGAAACAGGAACCTCCCGAAACAACCGTGTCCGGTGAGGACCTGCGTCAGGCGGAAGGTGAGGACGCCGTGGCTCCTTTCCAACCACTTCTCGAAGAGGGGACTTATTGCCGCAATTGTGGCGTGCCCAGCGCTGGGTTGCGACAATCGCACTCGCCATTTCGCCATGAGATCCCGTTGGAGCTCTGTCCGTTGTACCGTGATTTCTCGCGGCAGCGGAGTTACGCCCCGGCGTTTCGCCTCCTCGCGCCACTCCCACACGTGCGCGAGGACTTTTGCCGCCAGATTCCATGGCGGTAATCCGGCAAGGAGGCTCGCCGCCTTACAGGAGATCGAGCGGTATCCCCGGACTAGCCGGATGGCCATGACCCTCTGGGACGCGTTCAACCGGTGGGCTGGTCGCAGCCTCAGGGAACGCGCCCACACCGGTGCCCCGTAAAGGGCCATGGACCGCACGGCCCCCGCGTAAAGCCTCCGGCAGGAGGCGTTTGGACCCCCCAGATTGGGCAGGAGCCTCCAGTAACTGCATCCTCGGCGTGTACTTAGTCTTCTGGCGCACGTACTCCACGATGTCCTCCGCCTTAGTGGTGTAGTGCAGGCGGGAGATATACACCGGCTTTGCGGCACGCAAGCTCACTTCGGGCTCCGCAGGAGCTTTGCCGCAACGGTTCTTATTAATTCGAGATCGGCGTTTCCTCCTGTGCACCGTCACGAAACCCTCATCATTATCAGCCTTGTTCGACGCCTTCTCAGACATAGGCTTCATCCTTGGAGTGCCAGGGACGCTCGCGGTGACACTAGCGAAATTCTTTTGAAGGGGTTTCACTAGGGCTGCAGACACTGGCAGCGGGACGGGGCGAGGAGTTCGGGCGGCGCTGCGCGGAGAAGCCGCAGGAAAAGCAGAGGGACACAAGTTGGGGCGTACCTCCGACAGGATATTCGCATACGGACAACGGAACCCCTTAGGCACATCCAGCCATTGCCCGTACCCCAGGGTGCACCGTCCCGGAGACTGGCCTTCCTCCTGGACGTATCCGTAAGGGAACTCCAGCCCCCGGGCACTCGGGGAGGTTTCCTGTCCACGCACCCCTCGCACTAAGGCCTCTGATAACATTTTATAATGATGATATGTAATAATTATGTATTCCTGTTTATATCCCCATATTCTGTCATTCGTCCTTCACTAGTTTCTGCGCTAGCACGAGGCATTTGTTACCTAAATAACTGCTCAAAACTTACAAGGAGACCATCTTCTTGGAGTGATTTATTGTTTTACGTGGGTAATAATAGCTTTTGCTCATATTTGAGTATTTTATTGTCATAATTTACTACATTTTGTTATGCGAAAATTGGTTGTATGGTCACGTGATGCGGAGGAATGAGAAAAACGTCATCAGGAAAGTTTTGAGTATGAATGTGGATGGCTAGATACGAGTAGGGGAAGACCAAAGAAACGATGGATGGACTTTGTGAAAGATGATAAGGCTAGAAAGGGAGTGTCTACCGAGATGACGACTAATAAAGAAGTATGGAAGAAAAAGACATGTTGCGCCGACCCCAAATAAATTGGGATAAGCGCAAGAGATTGATGATTTTCTATGTGCAATTTGTGGACAGCATTAAAGTAAGTAGAGCCTATTTGTTATCTATAGTAACAAATAATCCGCTGAATATCTCGTGGTCACAATGAAATAAAATGACTCCACTCGCCCATAAAAACTCACAATAAAATCCAAACCGTGTTGGACACCATTTTTTCAGAAGGTGAAACTAAAAAGGTGCTTAGTTAACCGTAATGTATGCCTCGTGTAAACTCAATGATAAATGCTTGATACGCGCCCGGGCACGCTGCACGCTACACGGATCGGCTTTTAGCGGCGCTGTCCACCTGCGCCCTTATTCCGAATACCCACCGCCATTTTATATTCAAACCACATTCAACAAAAGTACTCATCATACCATTTTGATGTTCAACGAATTGAAAGAGGCCTTTTATTTTGATTATGCTAACTTTATTCAAGAAACGCCGTCAATTTATTTTCTGAAGATGAAGTTACAATAATTGTCACATTTCGTATCGGCTACATGAATTTTGGTGAACAGAAAAGTTGTACCTCTAATGTTACCCGAGACATTAACATATTTACATGATGAGTGTTCATTTAAATATTGCGATGTGTTGCTGTCGCGTTCTTTGGTTACGAAACAAGCCAAGTTTCAGCTTCATGCAAATCTAATAACATAATATGAGACGTGGTAACACAGTACGGCGGTAATGTAGTAAAAGTTTATAACGATGACAGATTGCTAAAGCGAGCTGCGTGGAGGCTGTAGTTGATCATGTAGCGGCTAGAGATGTGTCATGTTCTTTTTAGGGTTCCGTACTTCAAAAGGAAAAGACGTAACCCTTATAAGGTTACGTCGTCCACATCGTCGTCCGTCTGTCTGTCTGTTAGACCCTTTTTCTCAGGAACGCGTGGAGATATCAAATTGAAATGATTAGTCCCTTGGAGTTCTAAAAAAAATTAAGTTTTTAAGTAAACGAAATAACAAAATACGGCCATTTATGCGACATATTTTGATACTCGCAAACCCAAACATAAACACAAAGCATTTATTTCAAATAAACCAATTACAGGCTCTTTTGAATTATCAAGGGGTCGGTCAGTCAGAAAGATGAAGCTAGTTACCCATTCCAAAGCGTAGTAGGTTCCTATGGAGACGAACGGGCAAGAAACTCCACGGACACTTTTTAAATCAAAATATTGTTACAAAGGCATATATATATATACTTACTTTACGAACTGTAAAGTAAGTATCTAAAATTGTTTTCAACGCATGTTAAGACGAATAAACTTGTATTATTTGTGCATATCCATTTTATGTACTGTAAGGAATCGAACCTCACAGGGTAACAATCAAAGAGGTAGACGGGTAAGAGGGCCGAAGGCCGCTAGTTTATTAATTAGACTCAGTTTCAACTTGAAATATATCACTGCCCTAGCGGAACCCTAGATCTGACTGCCACCATTGAACAAAAGCAAGTTCTACCTTTCTTCAAAAGTAATTTAATGTTTGACGGATAGAATGTCTGCCAGTAACATACTAACATTGACTAAAGCAACAAACCTCTACAGAACTTAGGAATATTGACTTTAGTTCAATAAGAGATTTTAAGACGATTAAAATCTCTAAAAATAAATATTTTTAGTGCTAAGATGATTTAAATAGCTGCAGTTTTAAATTAAAATTTTCCGACAATATTAAAATTAATAAGATATTTTAACCGCGAACCCATTTTAATAATATTGAAGGCTACTATTATAAAACTCGGTGCTAAATCTCTTAGCACCTATCGCTTCCAGCTATATGCAGTGAACTAGGTTAAATTTGAATAAGCTCACAACTAGCGTTAGTCTTTATTCCGAAGTTTCACTCTATCGCCTGCGAAGCACAATGTACTATCTACGTTATATAAAACTAGCGACCCGCCCCCGCTTCGCTCGGTATTTACGACTTGACAAAACATCGAGATTTATTTATTACTAGCTTCTGCCCGCGGCTTCGCCCGCGTGGATGTCGGAAAATATCCCACGGGAACATACTACCGGGAAATCCTTCCTTATTCCTTGTCTACATTATAAAGGGAACCTCTGTGCAATATTTCAGCTTTCTAGGTTCAAGGGTTTGGGCTGGGCGTTGATGAGTCAGTCAGTCAGTCAGTCAAAACTTCTCGACTTGTATGGTATACATATAATAGATAGACTATAGATATAGGTAGGTACAATAATGAGGGGCTCATGGCTAAGTAATAACAGCCGCACGGGTCGATCGATTAGGTTCAGCTGCGTTTGCCGCGGTTGCTCCGTGAAGGGTGTCCATCTTTACATACCAAGAACCCTTTGTGTCTCGGAACCGCTGTCTTTCGTAGATCTTTGACAGTGGTTTAGGTCATCAGAAACCCGAAAGTCTTACAACTAGTCTTACCAAGAAGTATCGTATTACCCAATAACTGAGATAGGCAGCCGCTCCATGTAAAATACTGGAATTCAGCTGCATCCGGTTATGACTGGAAGCCGACCCCAAAATAGTTGGGAAAAGTCTAGACAGATGATTACATAATAATATAATGAAATATACAAGGATAGTATGAGGAACGGTAGATCCACGGCGTACACGCTGGGTTTTTTTTTTAATAGATACGACAAAAAGGAATAGAAAAAAAAGAAAGGTTAAAAAAAAAATAAAGAAAAGAAAAAAAATATATAGAAAAGTCCTGACTGACTCATCAACGCCCAGCCCAACCCTTGAAACTAGAAAGCTGAAATATTGCACAGAGGTTCCCTTTATAATGTAGACAAGGAATAAGTTAAATTTCCAGTAGTACGTTCCCGTGGGATATTTTCCGACATCCACGCGGGCAAAGCCACTAGCAAAAGCTAGTAATAGAAAAAGTGGTAATTAGAGAGAGATTTGTGAAAAGCAATAAATTTGTTATTTTTAGAGTCTGGTATTGTTGCAAGGATAGTTTAGAAAACTGTACTGTAGACATGTATACATCGTGTAGTAAAATTAAAAACAATCAAATTCTGCATAGGTACTGGTAAACAGATTTTTTCATGTAGGTACCAATTTTCACTTTTAAAATTCACTCTGTATATGAACAGTTTATCAACGTTGGATCTTCCTCGTATATATTCATTTAAAGAGGTGAAGAGAAAACGCATGAGTTGTAATACCTTAGATATTCCATTTTCATAAATATTGGCGCGGCTTTTGTATCCATGAAATGTTTTATGAAAGCTATGGAGACCTATATTGCGTTATATTAATATGAAGTAATGTGATCTTGGGAAATTGGTTTGATTTTTGTGCATACGCAAGACAGAATAAGGAGCTTGGTTAGCTACTTATTGTGTTCGAAACTGTTGTATAACTTTTATGATGCTTGTTAAGACACATGTTAAATGAATGCAAGAGCTGGCATCACACTCAATCTGCCTAGCCTTTTCCCAACTACTCGTATGTTGGGGACGGGGTCGGCTTCCAGTCTAACCGGATGCAGCTGAATACCAGTATTTTACATAGAGCGACTGCCTATCTGACTTCCACAACCCATTAACTGGGTAATACGATACCCCTTGGTAAGACTGGTTGTCAGACTTTCGGGCTTCTGACGACCAGTAACGACTGTCAAAGATCCACGAATGACAGCCGGGACCAACGGCTTAGCGTGCTTTCCGAGGCACGGAGGAGTCTCGGTATGTAAAGATGGTCACCCATCCACGGACCGACCCCGGCAAGCGTAGCTTAACCTAATGGATCGACCCGTGCGGCTGTTATTACTTAGCCACGAGCTCCTGAGCCTCCTTAGCCAAGAGCTGGCATCACACTAATAAGTTAAAATCTAAGTTTGTGAGTGTGTGTGTATGTGTACCTATGTTTGTTACTTCTTCACGTTCAAACGGCTGGACCAATTTGGATGAAATTTGGTATGTAGATAGCTTCTACCCTGGATTAACACATATACTACTTTTTATCCCGGTCTACGCGGGTGAAACCGCGAAACCGCGGGGCGCAGCTAGTAACATATAATATCGAAAGTTGGTTATTCCTTTATTGATTTCCTAAAAGAACGAATTTATTATTATCGAACACTTATGGGGGGCTTGTGGCTAAGTACCTAATAACAGC
The DNA here is from genome assembly GCA_946251885.1 of Cosmia pyralina. Classification (NCBI taxonomy): domain Eukaryota; kingdom Metazoa; phylum Arthropoda; class Insecta; order Lepidoptera; family Noctuidae; genus Cosmia; species Cosmia pyralina. Next base: position 18,565,325 of record OX276350.1, on the reverse strand, counting down.
CACACGGGTCGATCGACCAGGTTAAGCTATGCTTGCCGCGGTGGGTCCGTGGATCTTTACATACTTGCCTCGTAAAGTACGTTAAGCCGTTGGTCCCGGCTGTCATTCGTGGATCTTTGACAGTCGCTACGGGTCGTCAGAAGCCCGAAAGTCTGACAACTAGTCTTACCAAGGGATATCGTATTACCCAGTTACTGGGTTGTCGAGGTCATATAGGCAGTCGCTCCATGTAATAATATATACTAGTATTCGCGCATCCGACAAGACTGGAAGCTGACCCCAATATAGTTGGGAAAAGGCTAAGCAGATGATGGTGACTTGTGTATTGGCTTGGGTTAAAAAGCATCAAAATGATGTTGTTTTTGTGTGGGTAAGTTAATAGAAGTTTCAATGAACTGTTTTCAAGTAGTCACACTGTCTAGAATAAAGTACGTAAGTGCCCTAAGCAAGATCAGTAAAACTAAAGTTGTAAGTAAAAAGTCTTGAGCCTTTACAAGGTCTAGGTAAAAGTAAAAGTATCGTACTCGTAGTATAAAAACCAGTACCTTTTTCTGCCCCTTAACCTTTTTATCTAGTAGGTATGTCAGTCGTTGTGGAGTAGTTTTTCCGGGTAACCGACAAGAGGAAGTGGTTCGGACGTGTGACATGAATAACATGAACAGAACTTAAAACTTGAATTACGCTCCATAAGTTAGTGTAGAAATATTGTGCAGATCATAATATAGTAGTTGCGAGTTAGTAAAACTTTTTTATAAATTCTCTAACCTAACAAATGCTAACTTCTAATGGTAGTTTTTTTTTTTAAATAATAAATTTGTTTTTGTACTTTCAAGCTGGTTCGTTCGAAACTTGTATGGCAAAAAATAATAGATTTCCGACTTCTTTTTACCCGACTACGGCGAAGCAAAAAATTGAATCAGCCGAAAGAAGAGATCAAAAGTGCACGAAGACTCCATGGATGGAAAGATCAGTCGGCCAACATACTAGTGGAGTTCAAAGACGAAGACGTCCAAGAAAACTGGATTACTGCAGCCAAAAGTGTCAAACCAACTGTTTCCGATATACTTCCTAGCGAAGAAAAGAACAAAAGCTTCGTATATGTGAGAGAAGCTATGACAAAACATCACAAGCAACTATTCTGGAATGCCAAGCAGGAACTGAAGGTCAATCACAACTTCAAGTACGTGTGGTTCAAAAAAGGTATGGTCAAAGCTCGCAAGGTAGACGGTGAAAAAGTTTGGATTCTACGCACCATGAGTGATATACACGGACTAGCTATCAACAAGGAGTAAGACAGTATGACATCGCAAGTAAATACAAAACAAAACGTTATACGAATGTAATTAATAGTCAGAAATGGCGAATTCTTTTTGTGATATTTATGAGATGAGCGAGTGTCTAAATGTAAATGATTTCATAAAATGTACCACTAACAATCAACTTAACTTATTGTGCATGCATATCAATATTCGATCAATAATCAAAAACTTCTCCGCATTAGAACAAATGATGTCTATTTCAAAAAAAAGTATTGATGTTATTATTCTAACTGAAGCTAATATTTCGGAAAGCAATAGTGTTTTGTATCAAATAAGCGGGTACCGAATGTACACAGCCTTGCGAAAATATCGAAGGGGTGGAGGCATCATAGTATATGTGAATAATAAACATAAATGTAGCATCATTAATATAAAAACTATACATTTTGAAAGTGTATTCTGCACAGTCACCACCCATTCGAACTATACTGCGAACTTGTGTGCGGTATACCGACCACCAAGTTCTAGTAAAACTCTATTTATTGAAGAACTACAAACTACACTACAAAAATTCACTAAAATCACAGAACTATACTTATTGGGGGACACTAACATAGATTTAACAACGGATAATCCTGTAAGACATAAATACAATAACATGTTATGTGGCATGGGCCTTTTGTGCGGGATCACTGAACACACTAGAATAGCAACATGTAACGGAAAAATAAGTAAATCTTGTATTGATCACATTTATGCGCGATCCCGTACACAAGACCTATTTACGGCGGCACTCGGTACCACACTGGCTGACCATCGCGCAGTGATACTCGCATGTTCTGGCGTGCGAATACAGGATGTTCCAAAATACAAGACCTGCATTAATAACCATCAACTCGTTAAATGTTTCGATGAGATTCAGTGGGAAAAATCACAGGATATAAAATGCCCTATAATTCTATATAACTTTATACATACCCAGTTAAAGGATTGTTATAAAAAATCTGAATATAAAACCAAAGTCAAAGGTAGGGCATCACGTGGTAAAAATGGATGGATGAATAACAAAATAACTTACGCCTGTGAACATAGGGATAAATTATTCATGAAATGGATAAAAGACTCTAATAACCTAGTCTTAAAACAAAAATATAATAAATCAAGAAATTATGCAAATACTCTAATACATAAAACTAAAAACAATAACTTAAAGTCTGAAATTTTATCAAATAAGAACAATATTAGACAGCTATGGCAAATTCTTAATCGTATAACAGGTAGAATAAAAACTTCCATTGATGATGCTATTCAAAATTCATTTAATACTCGTAAATCTAATTTAACTTCTAAAGATATTGCTAATAATTTTGCACGTACTTTTGATAAAAGCGTGAAGCTAATTATTCCGAAATGCTCAAAACCACTTTTAAATAAAACAGAATATACAACTCCAGCTAACGTTACTATGCGTATAAAGCCTGCGGAACCTAGCTCAGTTAAAAAAATCATTACGTCTTTGAATAATAATAAAGCCCCAGGAATAGATGGAATTAGAGCCTTAGACATCAAATTGCTGTGTACGACAATGACCTCAGTGATTTCTAGCTTAATTAATATATGCATACAAACATGCAAGTATCCATCTCCACTTAAAACAGGGATTGTCAGACCGATTCACAAAAAAGGAAGCAGGCTGGATTACAACAACTATAGACCTATTACTATATTGCCTACTATTGATAAAATTATAGAAAAATACATTTGTAAACAAATACACGAATTCTATGAAAAAAACAATATACTAACAGACAAACAATATGGCTTTCAACCAAAAAAGAATACCACACAGCTGCTATCAACGTTCACAGATAGTATTCATAAACATTTAGATGAAAAAAAGCACGTGCTAGTAGTATTTATAGACTACAGCAAGGCATTTGATACGCTCAGACATGACCGGCTACTAGAGTGTCTTCAAGACAGCGGAATTAGAGGCAAGCTACTTGATTGGTGTGGAAACTATCTAGATGACAGAAAATACATGGTCAAAGTTAGTGACGCAACTAGTGAACCGGTCATCGTAACGGAAGGAACGGCGCAAGGCTCGGTGCTTGGGCCACTGCACTACCTCACTTATGTCAATAGCCTTGTTAATGTGATAAAAATGTGTGAAATTTATCAATTCGCTGACGACACCTGCCTTGTGGCCGCTGGACAGAGTGTTAGCGATGCCCAAAAGAAATTGCAAGAGGACTTTGATTTGCTAACTAAATGGTCCCATGACGCTGGTTTGGTTTTAAATGCTAATAAGACCAAATTAATGTACATCAGTTCCAGTCAAAATAGAAGCCTTTCCTTGCCTAAACTGACAGCTCACTGCCATGAGTGTTTGCATGACAACTGCCCCAATAAAGTAGCCAAGCCTTGCAGCTGTGACTCCATAGATCTAGTTGATAGCCATACATACCTAGGACTTTTTTTTTTTTTATTCTAATTAATTTATAGAGAGTTTAATCACAAATTGATTATGCCACCCTCATCGGTACAAACAATTATTCCTTATGATCTAAATCCTATTTTTGCTAACTTATATAAGAGTCTTGCGTCCTTACATACCTAGACACACCTACCACAGACATACCTAGGACTTACCATTGATAGCCGACTTAATTGGAAGGAGCACATTAACGGAGTGTGTGATAAATTGAGATGTATATTAGCTAAATTCTCCATTATAAAATGCAAAATTCCATATCAAACACTGTTGATGCTTTACAAAGCTCTGGCCGAATCAACGATATCCTATGGTTTGTCTAGCTATGGTAGGACATTTAAGACTCACCTTGATCAAATTTACGCACTTCAGCTACGTATATTAAAAGCAATTGTCCCGCATAACATTAAAAAGCAGTACAAAAATGACTACCGTAAATTATTTGAATTCTGTAAAATAATACCTATCCATGAAAAAACTAAATTTACATTATTAAAAGAAGAATTTTTTAATGATAATCTTAGGAAAACAAAAATCATAAATAACAATGGAATTAATACTCGTAGTGTCATCAATGCTAAGTTGTTACTTCCAAAATACAGTAATTTACACGGTAAGAGGTCGTTACAGTATATAATACCTTACCTAATTAATCAACTACCGATGTCATTGAGGGACAAAATAACTTATAAAAACATAAAGTACAAACTAAAGCAACATTTCTTACAAAATATTAATAATTATATCATATAATAATTGAATGAAAATAAATGTTATAACTGAATACAAAAAGTTAGATAGTAAAAAAAAAAGAAACATAATACTTAAGTTAGTTACTTAAGTTAGTTTAGTTTAGTTACTTAAGTTATATTCCTATATTTTGGTTTGTCAGGATATTGTTAACAATATCTTGACAAACCAAAATATAGGAAAATTAAATAATTAACTATTACTAAAAACATACTTTTAGGAACAACCTGTATCAATCGAAATCACATTCCTCCACCACTTTTTGTTTTAAAGACGGTCAGTTCGGTCACCGATGTTCGCTCGTTTATTAGATAAATGTTTCACTTAATACCCTCATTTTTATTTTAGTTGTTGTTTCATTTTAACTATGATTATAAGTTGGTTTTAGTTATCTAAATTGTATGGTCGATGATTTTGGTGCACGGTAAAACTCTAATGAGTTTATGTTTGCGCCAACATAATGATGTATAAGATGTAAGTGTACTACTGAATAAATAAATAAAAAAAAAAAAAAAAAAAAAAAGGAGGGTTATGATTTTGACCGGTATGTATGTATGTATTTATGTATGTATGTATGTTCATCTGTTCCCTCATAACTTCTAAACTGTTTGTCTTAATTTGACAAATGAGGTAGCATTTGAAGTGTCTTGATTGTCCGCTGGTTATAGGCTATGTGACGTTACATTAAATTGCATGTGGCGCCCTCTAGAAAACATAAAGTAATGAACTAAAAAAAATTTTTAGTGATGCCTTGATGGGTATCAAATAAAAGGGCTTAATTAGCACATTTCAAAAATATATATATTGTTAGCTATTGCTCGCGGTTTTGCTTGCATGCACCCGATAATTGGGAATAATTTCTAAAATCACGTCTCAGATGACACACATTAAACAAACAAAAAACAAAAAAACATTAAACATTTCTCTCCAAACCTACCCAAAATACATATATTAGAATTATTCTTCATTAAAAATGTAAAGTGGCTCTTACTTAAACACGAAAATATAACCCCAAAATAATTGAAATAAAAATTAAGTTTAAAAACTAAAACCCGACTACTGTAAAATCACGCTCTAAAAAGTATGAAACAAGAAAATATTCTCATCTGAAATTAGAAAAAGACAGAGAAATTAAAAATACGGAGTCACACGTCATATTAGAGCATAAATCGAACAGATTACGTGTGACTCCGGATTTTTAATTTGTCTGTCTTTTTCTAATTTCAGATGAGAATATTTTCTTGTTTCATACTTTTTAGAGCGTGATTTTACAGTAGTCGGGTTTTAGTTTATAAACTTAATTTTTTTTGTAAGTAGGTAAGCGGTCAACCGCACATCAGAAGTGACACTTAGGGCCAATTTTCCAATCGTCAGATAACTTCTATCTGGGGAATATGTTTCGGAACTTAAAACAACGAATAAGTACTTACAGCCTTTTTTGCAACGAAATAAAAGGTGCTTCCAAAGTCAAACTTTTAACATGGATAGTGGTTAACTGTACGAAACCACTAATATACAGGGTGTCCGGTAATAAATGGATAACCATAAAATAGCATATAATTGACCTTATGGCCGTTCTAAAAAAAAAAACAAAAAAAAAAATATCCCAAGATTTTTTAGAACAAAAATACTACTGTTTTACCTTAATTTACATTCTTCTTCACGACGTTCACAAATGAATGAATTCCATCGGTTATTTATTGTTATAATATTGTAGGTTGACTATGCCAATAGAGAGGCAGTAAATAGTGTGACTAGAAATTGCACAGTATTTTTTTTCTAAAAAGTTATATCTTAAGTACAACTTCGTATAATTTTTTTTAGAATGGCCATAAGATCTATTATAATTATGCTATTTCAAGTTTACCCATTACCGGACAACCTTTATACCTACAAGTTTCGACATAACTTCAATTCTTTAACGTGATCGCTAGTAGCGGCACAATTACACCTTCTCAACAAATAAACTTCCATTGTCTGCCATTCCCAATAGCACATAAAGCAGCCATTTTCGTCGATAAACCGTCCAGTGTCTGCGTCCAGTTCTTCGACACGGATTGTTAGCAGTTGTTCAATGTTCGCTGTTCATTTGAGCTCGCAGTCGCGTGACAACGACACTCGCGATTCTGTTGTCTTGCTGCAACTGTTGTCAGCCTTAGCGCTCCTGCACACGATGCCGCCACCGCGCCGTCGCCGCGCCGACGCCGCACAACTACACTGTACATACGAGTCGCGCGAAGACCGCCACCGCGCCGCCGCCGCGCCGCCGCCGCGCGCGGTCCCAGTTATTACATTATCCTGATTCATTCCATTGCCGGCCGCGTATGAACATGCACGTGATAACTTTTTAAGAAATTATCATGGAAAGTTTTGTTTTGGACCGCGCGCGGTGGCGGCGCGGCGGCGGCGCGGTGGCGGTCTTCGCGCGACTCGTATGTACAGTGTAGTTGTGCGGCGTCGGCGCGGCGACGGCGCGGTGGCGGCATCGTGTGCAGGAGCGCTTATTGTTGTGAACAACAAAAACTATTCGACGCTCTTGATAGTGTTGGGATGATATGTTCTGGGTTTAATGGGTGGTGACGTTTCGTTTTTGTTTTTTTTGGAAGATTTGATCGGTAGGGTTGTCAGTCTATGTGAACTCTATGGAAATGATGTATGTATGTACAGGGTTTGGTAATTTAAACCCTAGAAAGCACTATTCAATTAAAACACGTAATGTTAATGCCGTGTGACAGCTGACAGATCGATGATCCTAAAACTCCATTTACACGGTACCAGTATGTTGACTGTGGCATACAATAAAATTGAAGGGCAATTAACTGGCACCGTCTAAATAACACAACACAAGTCGCATGCCATTTTATGGAATAGCACGCGTGTAAACACTTGCATTCAATTCTTGAATGGCAATAAAATTTAACGTGTTTGCGATTATTGCTCTTGAACGTTCCAAAAACTTGCACCGTGTAAAAACGGAGTTTATGAGATAGAATATGAAAGAAATAGATTCTATCTACAGAATATGAAAGCAAAGAATATAACAGTTGAAAATTCAGCAAGGGGAAAGTATGTCTACTTTACAGACTTCATCCCTTGCTGGCTTGTGAATATTTCTTTGATTTTCAAGGGTAAACATTTCCTTTGTCATATTTTCCTGAAAAAAAAAGACAAAGGCCTACCAGCCTTTTACGACTTGCAAAAAGCTAATAAGTACAGCCAGAATACAAAATTATGACAGGAAAAACAGAGATTAACATCACGTCCCTCGGGCCCGAAGCAAAAGGACTACTCAGGAAATGAAGGTTGTCTGTAGGGCTGCGCCATTTCCGGCCGGTCCGGACGAACTCGCTAAACAGGGAGCTCTATTATCGCGACTCTGTCATCTGCGATGCGCTCTCGCATAGCGCCTCTATTGTGAACTCGCCCTTTGTCTGTACTCCTTGAGGGTAGGCGCACACTCAATAGTTTTAACACCAAATACAAATAAGAATCAGGGGCTTCTTGGAACGAAGTTCTTTAAAGCAGCTTGCGGTAGGTGTCAACTGGTAGCAATCGTCACGTAACGAAAAGTGTTATTGCCGAAAAAGTCAGTTTCAAGTGTCAATAGTTTTTGTTTTTAACCGACTTCAAAAAGGAGGTGGTTCTCAATTCGTCGGAACCTTTTTTTTTATGTATGTTCCCCGATTACTCTAAGATGGCTGGACCAATTTGGATTTTTTTGTTTTATTCGAGAGGGTACATCAAAGTTGGTCTCATATAAAATTGATTAACTTTGCTTGGGTAGTTTTTGAGTTAGCTTCAATAATACGTATTTTTTCCCCACTTTTATATGAATGATGTTCTAGTTTGTTTTGCAGGTAGTGGTATTAGAATTTGTATGGGGTAGGTACCACAACTAAAAAGTGAAAAATTAAAACTTTTTTACAAAAAAATATTATACAACCGACTTCCAAAAACAACTCTACAAAGTGAAAAATAACTTTAATTTCGGAAGTCGGTGGCAAAAAACGAAAATACATTTAACCAGACACCGACTTCCGAAATTAAAGTTATTTTTCACTTTGCAGTGTTGTTTTTGGAAGTCGGTTGTATTTTTTTGTAAAAAAGTTTTTTTAATACAGAGACACCTAGATAATTATACTAGACTAGCTGCGTCCCACGGTTTCACCGCGTAGACCGGGATAAAAAGTAGCCTATGTGTCAGCTACCTCCATACCAAATTTTATCAAAATTGGTCCAGCCGTTTGAGCGTGAAGAAGTAACAAATATACAAACAAACACACACACACACTCACAAACTTTCGCCTTTATAAATATTAGTGCGATGGCTCTATATTAAAAACTTCGACAAAAACTTTTGACACTTGAAATTTGAGACCATACTAGATGACTCTGCATTAATACATAATACCAGCGAAAGGAACTTCGTTCCAACCGACTCCTCCCGACTTTTTTTTTGAAGCAAGACATGTACTTACTTATGAAATTTTGGAGTGTTTTTTTTTTTATATTTCTAAGGAATCGACAATTAAAGTAGACGCATGATGTTGCGTAAGTTTCTAGATAGTGCATTGGTATCTAATCGTAAACGCCTCACATTTTTCTCAGTGATCCAGCAAAACAAAGCCTGTCTCGGGCACGCCCTTTTATTTAGATTTAAAGTTCTGTTTGAATGAATGAATGAATGAAATGCATCGACCCCAGCGTGGTTTGAGCAGACTCGATTTCTCGAATGAACCCAAAGATTCACGCTAGCCCCTGTTGCCTCATGTTATGTTTTTATTTTTTACTAGCTGCGCGGGATAAAAGTAGCATATGTATTAATCCAGGGTATAAGCTATCTACATATCAAATTTCATCCAAATCGGTCAAGCCGTTTGAGCGTGAAGAAGTAACAAACATACAACACACATGTTTGTTACTTCTTCACGCTCAAACGGCTGGATCGATTTGGCGATAGTTTGTGAGTATGTGAGTGTATACTCACTAACTTTCGCCTTTATAATATTAGTGTGATTTCTGCTTGAGTATAGTTTTTGATGTTTTTTGTTGGCATATTGATGTGTGCTAGTTGACATAAAGGCAAATAATTGAATTTATTGTTTTGTGTTGCCTTATGTAGCTGTGGAGCTCGTGGCTAAGTAATAACAGCCGCACGGGTCGATCCATTGGGTTAAGCTACGCTTGCCGGAGTTGGTCCGTGGATTGGTGACCATCTTTACATGCCGAGACTTCTCAGTGCCTCGGAAAGCACGTTAAGCCGTTGGTCGCGGTTGTCATTCCTGGATCTTTGACAGTCGTTACGGGTCGTCAGAAGCCCGAAAGTCTGACAACCAGTCTTACCAAGGGGTATCGTATTACCCAGTTACTGGGTTGTGGAGGTCAGATAGGCAGTCGCTCCTTGTAAAATACTGGTATTCAGCTGCATCCGGTTAGACTGGAAGCCGACCCCAACATAGTTGGGAAAAGGCTAGGCAGATTGATTTTGTTGCCTTATGTAATTTTGCGTAAGTACTACGTTTGTATACTTATACCTACGTATTGTATAGAATCAATTTCAAGTTTTAAAGTTATTAAAGACCTTGGACCTATCCAAATCTGGCGGTCCTGATCTTATACCTCCTGTATTTATTGTAAATTGTGCCGACAGCCTAGTTGTGCCACTGTGTATTTTATTCAGACGGTCACTTTTAGAGGGCATAGTTCCGGAAATTTGGAAATCTGCATTTGTTAGTCCAGTTTTCAAAAAAGGTAATAAGTCGGATATCTCTAATTATCGACCAATATCTAAGATATGTCTGTTCTCCAAAATCCTCGAACGCATTGTCTTTACTGAAGTATACGATGCTATGAAATGCAACTTTGGCGATGAGCAGCATGGCTTTCTCAGGAAGCGTTCCACTACATCTAACTTAATCTTGTCTCATGAATTTATATCCGAAGGTATGGAACAGCATGCACAGGTTGACGTTATTTTTACTGATTACAGTAAATGCTTTGATCGTATTGACCATGGACTGCTCATGGAGAAGCTATTAAAGGCCGGAATACATGGAGATTTGTATCGTTGGTTCTCCTCGTATATTGATAACAGAACGCAGGCTGTGGTGCTTCAGGGGTACACATCTGGATGGTATTCTGTCCCCTCTGGAGTTCCTCAGGGTTCTATTTTAGGATCCCTATTATTCACTCTCTTTATTGCTGATGTGAAGCATTGTTTTAAATCTTGTTATATTTTGCTTTATGCTGACGATATGAAGATTCATAAAACTATCCGTAACTTATCTGATACACAACTGTTACAATCTGATTTGAACAGATTTGAAGAATACTGTAGACGTAACAGGCTTGAATTAAATGTTTCAAAATGTTTTCACATGGTTTTTACACGCCAGAAGTCTGTAATTGATTTCACTTACAAACTGTGCAATATCAATATAGGCAAAGTCAATAGTATTAGGGATCTTGGGGTTGTACAAGATAGCAAGCTACTCTTTGGTCAGCATATTGATAGTATAGTAAATAAGGCGTCTAGAGCACTTGGTTTCATTATGAGAACCTCAGTATGTTTCCGATCACTAAAACCGATTAAAGTCTTGTATTGTTCGTTCGTACGCAGCCACCTTGAGTATGCATCACAAGTCTGGAACCCACAATACGGGATCTATAAGTCTCGTATTGAGGGCATTCAGAGAAAATTTCTTAAGTACCTGGATTACAGGGCGAAACAAGTTTCTATTGATTACACTCACCGATGCAGAAGGTACCATTTCCTACCGCTTGACCGTAGACGTCATATTAATGATATATGTTACTTGTTTAATATTGCAAATGGTTCAATTGACTGTCCTGAACTAGTTTCAAAATTAATGATACGAACTAATCAGATGGGGCTGCGGCAGCGACCACTTCTACATGTACCTTATGCCAACACTAATTATAGGCGTAATGCATTCTTTCTGAGAGCCAGTCGGAGTTTTAACGAAATTTGTTGTGAGCAAGACATTGACCTTTTCTGCACCAATGCAAGCACACTAAGGAAGCTCTTAGCTAAGTCATTTTTTGTACAAGAGGCACCTGCCTGCACGTGAACCGTTTGATGCCCAGATTGGCTTAAATTAGTTTCACTTACCAACTCTGAGGAAATAACTGTATGGAATAGAATATAAGTCGCTGTTTTGTTTTGTTTTGCTTATAATGTAGGTATAAGTACAGATAAGATGTAACTTAGACTATGAGGGAGTAATAATTTTGTATTTATCTGTGGAGGCTTGTAAATAGCAATTTAGTTTTATATTATTGTTATTATAATGTTATTAGTCTGTAAGCCTTCCGAAAATAAATAAAAAAAAAAAAAAAAAAAAAATTTTTTCTAACTGAACAAACAGCTGTGCTGCTGAGGAGTCTGTTGCGCCACTTCTTCTTCCCAGCTAAAGCACTAGGAAGTGGTGAAGGGCGGGCGTTTTGGAGGACTGTCTTATGTAATTTTGACTTTGAAAAGTGCTGTTCTCAGCTTAATTTGAATAAATGACTCATAATTTGATTGGATTTGTGAGTGCGGTTTACCACGTCTATATGTAACTATTAAGAGTTAATGTTCTTAAAGTTTTAAGTACTTCTGTTCCGATTTGAATTAAATATTTCGCTTAATAATTAAGATTAAAAAACTGCAAGTGCTAATCGACTTTTGTTGCTGACTGTACTAGATCGTGTTACCGAAAATGCACATATTATATTGTTTTTTTTTTCTTAATAAAAAGAAAAACTTAATTCACCGATCCTAAAGCTATCGTCTGCGCGCCAGTCCTTACTAGCATGTCCCCGGTTCATGTGATGTAAACAGACATTTCCGTACTCCTTACAGTCTGATCTTTGTGGTATGTTTGCGCCATTGAGCGGAACCACTCGGCCGTGTAATTGAAGCTGTGCTGGAGATTTAAACTACACGCTGTATCTGCAGCAATAATGTATTGTTATATGGCCGAATGTGTAAGTTAAAAGGAGATAAAATGTAGCAATAGTGGTGTGTGTTTTGCTTAGTTTCGGCATTGCGAGTCTTACATAAAACTGAGCTATGAGCATCGCCACATAAAATGTATTGTTTTAGAATTATATTCGCTTAATAGGCTATCGTGCCCACCACAAGTCACCTACTTTATGTATATTTACCTATGAAATTGCCGATTTTTGGTACCGGCTAGTGTGAAGGGTCCATAAAAGATACCTTTCATTCTATTTAGAATTCCAAATTCAAATTAATATTATAATACGGCATGTTATTTAAAAAAAAAAATGTTGTTCGTTTGTTTTTCCGCCGTTCGATTTTTCTTTGATATTAGGTGTTTCTATAATCATGGGAAAATCAAAATAGCGCGCTATTTTCGAATACGATTTCCGTCGTGGCACCAACGCAGCATAGACAGCACGCAACATTAACGACGTGTATGGACAAGGTACCGCAAGTGAACGCACAGTGCGTTTTTGGTTTGATCGCTTCCTTTCTGGAAATTTTGATCTCAACAATGAGCCCCAGGGAAAAATTTCAAAACCAACGAGAAGTTGAAAAACGCCTTTAAAGAATTCATTGATTCCCGTACCCAGGATTTTTATTGCAGAAGCATCAAAGAACTTTCATTAAAATGGCAAAAGTGCACCGACAATGTTTCTTTTAAAATTTTTTTTTTTGATTTTTCCTATGGAAAACGGCCATTTCATAGGTAAAGACATATTAATGATAAGATATTTTAATGTTTTTCTAATAAATCGGACAATCAGTAATGGACACAAAACTATGTTTTTATTTTCTATAAACATGCCGTGTGATTCGTCTTACCCATCAACAATCTACATTTCAGTGTACGGACAAAGTGCACGTACACTTACATACCTACATATATTAAAGGAACAGCATAATTAATTATACGAAAATGTGGATCTGCACCATAACATACTATCAATCGGAATCTGAATCATTTAGAAACAAATTGTAATCCATTGCTTCAAATGTTCGAAATTATCGTTGTTGACCTGTCAAAATGAAACCGATTCCGATTTATAAAATGTTACATGATTACTTAGGGTGCTGTACGAGAGGTCACTTATGATTGGCTCACGAAAAGGACAATTTCAACCTCCATTATAACTTTAAATAAGAAAAATCAAACGAGAAAACTTTCCGCTTCTCCTAATGGAAAGCTCTTTATATATTGTGTATGTCGGAGGAGAAAGTCACCGTTCGTTGCCGGACTGGTCCTCTTCCATTGTAGTAACCGAAATAAGACTCAATATGCACTCTTTGTAATTAGATCGATTTTACAAACAATCAGTTAAAAGTAGCACACATGAATCGGATGGAACTGGATTCGTATCGGAACGCGGCGAGGTCGGGGCGAGGTTGGTACCGCACGGCCGTTCAGTTCGGTGTCTAATCACGAACTCCTCGTCAAGTACAGGAACCTTGAATGACAGCCGTCATCTGTCACTGTTATTTTCCCCCGCAAACTCAAAATGACATTGACAGCTCGCACAGTGATGCCAACCCCATTTTCGAACACACCCTAGTCGGTACAACTTGACGTTCCGTTCAGAATCCACGACATGTAGATATTTCACCGTGTGACCGTTCAAAATACATTGTCAATAAAGTAGGCAGTATTAAAGGGAATCGGTGGGTATAATCGGGCCCAACAGGCTTGAGTGCCGCCGAGACGGATACAAGTGCGGCTTATCTGTGCCGGATGTAAGCCGTGTGCCGTACCGGCCGATATTACGGCCTTACGTATCGAGCCCAGATTTACCTAATACAGGAATAATGTACTACACTTATTTTGTAAAATGTTGTCGTGTGTGGTTAAGTTTTATGTTCTCTTTATAGGACAGAAACTAAATTTTGGACGAAAAAGACGAAAGTCGGGTGGTTCCACGCGCATACAAAATTCGTTTCTGCCTTAGAAAGGGTTAAGTTTATGAGGTTAGTGTAATAGCGGGTTTATAGTGTTAAGCTGTTCAATGAAGCCATTTTTTTTACATAGATTTTCATGCAATGATTTCAAAATAAAAAATATAATTGAAAAAAGTAAGTTTAAAAACTAAAACCCGACTACTGAAAAATCACGCTCTAAAAAGTATGAAACAAGAAAATATTCTCATCTCATCAAATTAGGAAAAGGCAGACAAATATAAAAATCCGGAGTCACACGTAATCTGTTTGATTCATGCATGACGTGTGACTCCGGATTTTTAATTTGTCTATCTTTTTCTAATTTCAAATGAGAATATTTTCTTGTTTCATACTTTTCAGAGCGTGATTTTTCTGTAGACGGATTTTAGTTTTTAAAGTTACTTTTTATTTCAATTATTTTGGGGTTATAATTTCGTGGTAAAGTATTTGCAGAGCCACTTTAAATTTTTAAAGAAGAATAATTATATGAATTTTGGGTAGGTTTGGAGAGAAAATATGATGGTTCACATCTGAGACGTGATTTTAGAAATTATTCTCAATTATCGGGTATGCACCCGCAAGCAAAGTCGCGAGCAATAGTTAACAATAAAATATAAAACATATTATATATTATATATATATAACATATCATCATATTATTATTATATTTGTCGGAGATGGTTGTCAACTACAATATTGCGATTGCGGGTAGACGCAGAATTTGTTATGATTTGTTTCTTTTTTTCTCTTAATATAACCTAATTTAAGTAAAATCGGAACATAATTTATTGAGTACTCAGTATATACTCAGTATACGCACGGATTGATTTTTGGCAACTGATTTCGATGATTGTAACCGATAGTTTTGTTCAAAACAATTGATGAGATGTTATTGTGATTTTAAAATGTTATTCTTGTGTCATTTAATTACTTTAGTAAGTAAATCTTATTAGAGTTAAGCCCATTTTTAGTGTTTTGTATCAAGTAAACACGAGACGTACCGCAATGCGCCATCGGGCAGAGTTGTTGTGGAGGGGTTGCAAAGTGGGGACATCGTCCTATAAAACAGCGCGTTCTCGGCGTTACAAGTCAGTCGGTCCTCGGATTCGACTCGATACAGAGCTCCTGCTCCCGACAAAACTGTCGGTTTACTTGGTACAGCGCTGCTGTATATTGACATAGTTGTATTGCCTTATTGATAGCGATAGACTTTGTATTCGGGTGGCTTATGCCGCTATACGAACTGTAACCTTAAGGGTTTGTTCGCCTAACTGTATCATTACTGATCATTTGTATTGTGTGTGTTTTTTTTATAAAGTGTACCTACTTGTGCTAATTATAACTCTGAAATTGTTCATACCGTCTTGTTTATCCCAATAAAATGGGAACTAAAAACCCTGACGATATACCGCTCGGCACTCCTGATCCTACATATATATATTTGAAATGTGCTAATTAAGCCCTTTCATTTGATACCCCACACGGCATAATTAAAAAAAAGTTTTTTTTAGTTCATGACTTTATGTCCTCTAGAGGGCGCCATATTCAAATTTATGTGACGTCATATAGGCTATAACCAGCGGACGGCCAAGACGCGTCTAACAACACCTCATTTGTCAAATTATGATAAGCAGTTTATAAGTTATGAGGGAACAGATGAACATAACTCCTTTTTGCTTCGCCGTAGTCGGGTAAAAAGAGGGCTGCATGGTTTACTAAAAGTACAATTATTATTTTCACTGATTAACATATTTTGCGGACAAGATATAAAAGCCAACCTTGATCAAAATATGTATATACTTAAGACTAAGTACGCTTATTTTACAGGGCTCGTGGCTAAGTAACAAAAGCCGCACGGGTTGATCGATCAGATTAAGTACGATTGCTGTGGTCGGTCCGTGGATGGGTGACCATCTTTACATACCGAGACTCCCGCGTGTCTCGGAAAGCACTTTAGCTGTTGTTGCGTTGGTCCCGGCTATCATTATTGGATCTTTGACAGTCGTTATGGGTCGTCAGAAGCCCGAAAGTCTGACAACCAGTAATACGAAAGATTTACTGGATTTACTGGGTAATACGATACCCCTTGGTAAGCCAAGGGGTATCGTATTACCCAGTAAATAGGTTGTGGAGGTCAGATACTGTTATTCAGCATATCCAGTTAGACTGGAAACCAACCCCAACAGTTAGCAAAAGGCTATTGGGCAAATGATGACAATGTACGCTTATTTGTAATCAACTCTTGGTCATTGTTAAGTATTTTCCATGTTAAGAGGCCGTATACGAAATTTTGCCGATTTCGCTGATTTGCGTGATTTTACAGACGTAATTTTACAGTCAAAAAGTGTATAATTGTAAGTTTTATTGCACAACATAAAAGATCATTTAATTTATGATCTAATGAATAAGCTACTTTTTTAATTTGCGTCGAGTTTATTATGCTAGAATTAGGTTGTTTTAAAAGATTTTTCAATGGCAAGTGTTTTTAATTTTTGCATTTTTTTTTTCAGGAAAAGGGTTGATTTTGAATAGAAATTTATATCTGTTGTTTTAATTTTATGAACGAGAGTTCTAAGTAGCCGAAATCAAAAGCAATACGCTGCCGAGATTCTCAAAAATGTTGTGATTCATACATTTTATAGACAACTTTCCCAAGAATACGTTGTAATTTTTCCATACCCTTTAGACGTCGAAAACGATTCATAAATATGTGATATTCTAAACCTCTTACAGCAATAATTCACAAAATAGTCACCGGTTTAGGTCGACAATCAAAATTAAATAATTAAATTAAAAAAGTAGCTCATACATTAGATCATAACTGAAATGATCTTTCATGTTGTTGTGCATTACAACTTATAGAAATACTGTATTACAACTATAAAATCATGTAATCAGCGAAATCGGCAAAATTTCGTGTGCGGCCTCTTAACTGTCTAGGAAAACTTACCGAGGCACGACAAGCTCTGCTTGAGAGCAGCTTAGCGATAAACCATTGATTACACCATGCTTCACTGCTTGGTCTGATAGATGGCTGTAAGCTAGATAAGATTGCATGAGACAATGTAATAGGTACCTACTTGTACAGTGACCTAAGTGATCTCGTGAATATTACTTATTTAGTTAAGGATTACCAAAGAGAGATATACCCTGTACGGTACCTATACATTATCCTGTAATGTATACTCAATCACAGGTAGGTAACCACAGTGTACACAGTATCGAGTACACATATTCTGAATGTGTACCTAATTTAATTAAGAATATCTAAATGAAAATAAATACATGTTTAAGAAACAACAATTACACTTAGTACTTTATTGTTTTACGATCGTTACAGCAACAAAACCGGCCAAGAGGGGTACCGTGGGATGAATTTATTCCAAGAACAAACTTAACATTGTAGTTGAAAAAACATGTTCTCTCATACATTCCATCTGCAAATGTAAGTTTGTTCGCACAATATTGAGAGATTTAGCATGTTATTTTAATACCATAGACTTCTTACAGATTTTCATATAATCTATAAGTATGGAACTATTTTCTGTATTTTTTTTTTTCAAAACTTTAGGCTCAGTAGTTTCGAAGATAAAGGAGAAGTAATCAGCTTTCATAAATTTTCATAAATAACTTTAAAACTGTTTATTTCAATATTATTGAAAAATATATTTGAGACCCTCATAGTAAAACCCTTTCATTTGATAAGTCACACGGTACAGTTTGCAAAACCTTTTTTTTTAATTTGTCCCTCAAAAGTGACCCCCATAATCAAAATTCATTTATTTACGTTACACGTCCGGGTTTGGGTTACAAAAATTAATATGTATACCATCGGTCTATTCGATTCGGAGCAAATTTACTGTCACAGACGGACAGACTCACAGACACACGAGTAATCATATAAGGGTTGCGTTTTTTCATTTGGACGTACGGAACCTTAAAAATGTGAAAAACATTGTCTAAAAAACGGCTTGAAACATGAATGACGGGATGAAAAAATATCCTAACAGCGGTCATTATAAATCTAAATCTTATGCTTCTGGCTGTGAGCTGGCAGTTACTGCACATTACCTAAACTAAAACTTATCCGAGGACAAGACTATTTTTAAAAGTAGAAAGTCACGGAACAAAATAAAAAAGCCGAAAAACGAATAGCAATTAATTCCAACCCAGTAATCGTCGTTAAGTCACACTGATTCTAAATAGTATCCCGAATATCCCGATACGTTTCCAGAGCGAGGGCGTTTAGAGATGGCCGGTGGCTCTTTGTTTTACTAAAATCCGAAAGCCGATAGATTTAGTGAGACGAAGGACGTGCCTTAAGGAATTAGTACCAGCATGAACAAAACGTTCAGTTCTAATACTTGATGGCAAACGGCTTAATAGATTTTATAAAGTAAACGCTGTATAGAATGTTGTCTGAACAAACTTCGTCCTGAATATCGAAGCGTCTCCATATTTGTGGCGGAGATTACATTTTACTCGGGTACTAACATTTTTATGTACACGGAAAATGTGGTGTATTAGTTACTGTTTACAAACATCTAAACATTATTGCAGATAGAGTCTATCTATAATAACAGTTAGATTTTCGTAATTTTTTAAAATTTTTAGCCAATTTTTTTTTTGCGTAATTTCAAAATCAAAATCAATCTGCCTAGCCTTTTTCCAACTATCTTGGGGTCGGCTTCCAGTCTAACCGGATGCAGCTGAATACCAATATTTTATATGGAGCGACTGCCTATCTGACCTCCACAACCCAGTAACTTGGTATAATATGATAGCCCTTGGTAAGACTGATTGTCAGACTTTCGGGCTTCTGACGACCCGTAACGACTGTCAAAGATCCACGAATGATAGCCGGGAAAAGCTTTCCGAGGAGTCTCGGTATGTAAAGATGGTCACCCATCCACGGACCAACCCCGGTAAGCGTAGCTTAACCTGATGGATCGACCCGTAACTGTTAATTTCAAAATCAAAAGTCATTTATTAAAACTAGGGTGACAATCATAAATTTTTGAACGTCAAAATTACATAGACAGTCCACCAAAAACGCCCGCCCTTTCGCCACATCCTAGTGCTTTAGCTGGGAAGAAGAAGTGGCGCAACAGACTCCTCAGCAGCACAGCTGTCTGTTCAGTCAGCAAAACTTGATTGTATACAATCTTATGCAAAGTAATTAACATTACGAAACACAAAACGCTAAATTATTTGTCATGTCAGCTAGCACACGCCAATATACTCAAGCAGGAATAAAAAGTAAAAACAAATACATAAAAACCGGCTAAGTGCGTGTCGGACCACGCACAATGAACGGTTCCGTAGTTAGGATGAATTTATCCCAAAAACATACATAACATTGTAGTTGAAAAACATGTTCTCCATTGATACGTCACGGTCAATTCTCCAACTGCAAATGTAAGATTCAAGTCGCAAAAAAAAAAAAATTGTTGTGCTAAAACAATAAATTTATAATTTTCGGACTTTTTCCTTTACTTGTGCTGCACTTTTAGTAAACCATGCGGGGCTTTTCAATGATATTTTTTCTATTGAAATCATTGTTTCATGAAAATCTATTAAACAAAAAAAAACAAACCAAGTGCGTGTCGGACCACGCACAAGGCAGGGTTCCGTAGTTGAAAAGAATTTATTGTAATCACAAAAAAATTATTATTATGTGATAAAATTACAAATTAACTATTTTTGAAAGTTTTCCTTTACTTGTGCTGTGAGACCTTGCTTTTTGCCAAATTTCATGGTTTAAGGTCAGTGGGACGTACCCTATAGGTTTTGATTTATTTGCGAGTATTAAAAATATGTCGCATAAATGGCTGTATATTTTTATTGCGTTCATTTAGAAGCTTGATTTTTTTTAGAGCTCCAAGGGACCATAGATTTACGTATTTGATATTAATTTCAACTTGAAACCTCCACGCGTTCCTGAGAAAAAGTGTCTTGACAGACTGACGGACAACGAAGTAATCATATAAGGGTTCCGTTTTTTTCTTTTGAGGTACGGAACACTAAAAACGTAAACAGATCTACCTCAACCTAAATAGAAGCCTCCAGGTATATAGGGCGTGCCCGCTTACATGTGCAATGCTGGATTATGTTGCATTGCAGGATTATGATAATTTGAATATAAATGGCCCTTGATTATTATATTCAACAGATCACCCTATCGACAAAATTTTGTGTCGTTATAGATTCATTAGAGATAGAGAGAGATAGAGATTATTTATTTGTCTGAAACTTGAGTATACACTCACAAAGCATGCAAGATGTTAACATTGCAGAAAGGATCACAGTCATGTTTTACCGTTACGGCGTACAAATATTCATTAAAATAACATTCGATTAATTGTAACTATTAATTATTATACTTAGATATAAAAAAAAATTATTAGTAAAAAATTGCAATAAAATGGTACCTACAGCATTTAAGCAATTCTAACATCAATTAAATTAGATAAGTAGATGGTCGAAATATTATCGACTCTATCTAACTCAAATGTCAATATAGAATAAAAAATAGAAACATTAGAATTTACATTAGAATGTTTATGTTTTCTCCATTAGAAACTAAGCAATACTATAGAAATATTTGTCTGCTAAATACACACACAACACATAATAATAACCTACCACTATGCCACTTACTATGTTCACTATAATACATTATAGGCATAGTTTTGCAAAAAGACTGTTCTGTGAAAAGTGTTTCATTCGGGGAAACAAAACTATCATGAATATTTTCAGCCATGTAAACATTGCTTATCGTTTTTGTGAATTCTAATAAACCAGATATTTTAAACAGACGCCTCTATGTAATACGAGTACTTAACGCGGTAAATTCCGTCAGGTGGTTTCTTGAGACGAGTTTCAGCAAAGTATATTTACTGAAAGAGCCTTTTACACTTGTATGAATATTAAAATAGACAGACTTCTCAGTGGAAGGAACTTTCTTGTTTAATATAAGTAATGCAAAACGTGAAGTACTTATTGCTTGACTTTATAAACATTTTATGTACCTAAGCAAGGTTCATTTTATGGTATGCTTCGCTAGTTTTTCTCCGTATTCGTTTATACAGAGTCAAATTAAATTAGCTAAAGAAATTCCGCAGACATGATGGTATTGATATCTAAACACGAGAAAACAAAAATAAAAAAAAGGTTTGGTGATTTTTTTTGGGTCAATGACAGCTTTTAGTGTTGTTACTAGAAGTGTGAGTAGATGAAATGTATTTTATCGTGTTTTTAAAGTTTAAGTACTTACACAAAAAATGGTTTTTATACTGATATTTTAAGTGACTAAACAACCGGGCGGCGGTTGATGAACCCAATAACATCAAATTTTTTTGTTTGTTTTATCATTCACGTCTGCGGAGTTCTGCTAGCTAATTTAATTTGACCCTGTATTCAGCTAACGAGTAGTCAAATCAATCATTCGGTTTTTGGTGATTCTCTTTCATTTGTCAAGTTGGTCTACTAAATGTTTAGAAAGTTGGACACAGGGGACTTTGAACTTAAGTTTGCTTATAACATTTGAATCAAGGAATTACAAAGTCATAAATTAATGTTATATTAATATAATCTAGCAACACAAATGCTCAATTGGTGTTTATAGCACTAATAGTTAGTTAAGTACTATCTATTTTTGTCTAAAGTAGTGCCCTTTCACATGCCACTGTAGGGAGTTAGTCCCTACAATGACATGTGAAAGGGCACAGTTATTCTGCTCAATTCAGCTTTTAAATGTATTTTCTTTATTTTTTCTTTCTTTTCTTTCCTGCTTTTGTCCATAGAAAAAAAAAACAGTTTTATATGGAACGATGCGGAAATCTGAACGCATCCGTTCAGAACTGTAAGAATGCATACGCATCTCTATACAAAACTGATTCTTTTCTATGGACAAAAGCTGAATTGAGCAGAATAAGTTAGTTAGTCCCTACTGAAGCGTCCTGTCTACGCGACTGATCCCAAGTTATAATTTCGTCATACATATTTTGTAACAAAACAACTGACAGACAACTGATAGATTCTGGAGTAGGTATACTATAACTCCACAATCTCGAATAATGTTCATATCTCCAATACACGGTTCCCCAGCCTCTTAGCGCTGCCCTTTGACAGCCGTAGGTAAAGTTTAGCGAGAGTGCGACAGTGCAAGTTGCCGACAGTTGCACCAACTGTCGAGGAGTTCCCCTGGACTGAACTGAACTGAGTTCTATTGCCGCCACAGTCGAAGATTTAGATGTAATTTAGACCGTATCAAGTTGTGGACTTCGATTTGAATATTAGTTGTGCTTTTGATTAAAAGAACATTCTTACGTAGCTGCGTAGGTATAAGAAGCAATAGAGTAATGTTTAGATATTCTACCGAGAAAAGTCTTAGAGAAGCAGGAAAAAGTCTCTTTTGTGTCTGTTGAGGATCCGGAGCTCGTGGTTAAGTACTAACAGCTGCTCGGGTCGATCCATCAGGTTAAGCTACGCTTGCCGGGGTCGGTCCGTGGATGGGTGACCATCTTTACATACCGAGACTCCTCCGTGCCTCGGAAAGCACGTTAAGCCGTTGGTCCCGGCTGTCATTCGTGGATCTTTGACAGTCGTTACGGGTCGTCAGAAGCGCGAAAGTCTGACAACCAGTTTTACCAAGGGGTATCGTATTACCCAGTTACTGGGTTGTGGAGGTCAGATAGGCAGCCGCTCCATGTAAAATACTGGTATTCAGCTGCATCCGGTTAGACTGGACGCCGACCCCAACATAATTGGGAAAAGGCTAGGCAGATTGATTGAGGATTTTGTGCAAAAAATATGTTTTCAAAAAAAATAAAATCTCTCAAATCTATCGAGTGGGGTGAAATGAAGGGTTTTAAAAGGTGATTACAAAATATACACAAATTGCATGTTTAAAAGTAATTTGGAATGAGAAATGATAAGTAAAAAAATGTGTGCGGTCGGGGGGGACCCACGTCAGGAACGAAGTTCCTTCTTACGTATGATTAAAAAACAATCGAGTGAAAAAACCCAAATTTTTATTGCTTTGAAAGATGATTTTAACGACCGATACCTAAACCGGAGTGAGAAAAATTATCCTTCCTGACTAAAAAGTGTAAAATAAAAAAAGTTAATTTAAATAATCAAAAAAGCCGACTGCGTAAAAAGATGGAAACAATTTGACTTACTTTGTCTGCAAACAATCTCATGCAGTCGGAGGTAAAAATACCTACCTACTGCCTCCAACTGCATGAGATTGTTTGGAGACAAAATAGGTCATCTTGTTTCCATCTTTTTTAAAGTTCACTTTTTCGCAGTCGGCTTTTTTGATTTCTTAAATTCACTTTTCTTTTATTAATAGACTAGCTGCTGCCCGCGACTTCTTCCGCGTGAAATTTCTTGTTCCCTCGACCCACCCCGTCGCATCGCATTCCCTGCCCGCGCTGTTACTTCGTTTTTGCTTAGCGTTTAATGTAACAAAGCGTGAAGTTCTGTCAGTTACATCTCAAATATTCTACCCATTAGGTCTATTAGCTCCTTGTATTATTCCAATGAAAGTAATAATGCAAAAACTTTGGTTACATAAATTATCATGGGATGACTCTTTACCACCAGATGTCGCTAAGACATGGAAAGATATTGTTGATAGGTTATTTATGTTGAATAGTTTACGCATCCCACGTTTAGTTTTTTGTGATTTTTGGAAAATGATAGAATTCCATATATTTTGTGATGCATCACAAACCGCTTATGGTGCATGCATTTGTTGTGTGCGTGTTCGGGACAATGTATGATAATCTCGATCAGCAGTTAGTCGCGCATCACGTTCATCACTCGTTTCAAAAGACCTGTTAGTAGATGCGCGAATACGCTGAGAACTCAAGCGTGATTCTGTATCGGTAAACGTTTCCGATTCGCGAGACAATGCATGTCGCTCACGATCAGCGGACAGTCGCGCATCACGTTCCGCACTTGTCTCTAGAGACCTAGAAGCAGATGCGTAGATACGCTGAGAACTCAATCGCAATTTTCTATCCGTGAACGTCTCCGACTCGCGAGACAATGCATGACGTTCACGATCAGCGGACAGTCGCGCATCACGTTCCGCACTTGTCTCTAGAGACCTAGAAGCAGATGCGTAGATACGCTGAGAACTCAAGCGCAATTCTCTATCCGTGAACGTCTCCGACTCGCGAGACAATGCGTGACGTTCACGATCAGCGGACAGTCGCGCATCACGTTCCGCACTTGTCTCTAGAGACCTAGAAGCAGATGCGTAGATACGCTGAGAACTCAAGCGCAATTCTCTATCCGTGAACGTCTCCGACTCGCGAGACAATGCGTGACGTTTACGATCAGCGGTCAGTCACACATCACGTTCCCCACTTGTCTCTTGAGACCTAGAAGTTGATGCGTTGATACGCTTGGAACTCAAGCGCAATTCTCTATCCGTGAACGTCTCCGACTCGCGAGACAATGCGTGACGTTCACGATCAGCGGTCAGTCGCGCATCACGTTCCCCACTTGTCTCTTGAGACCTAGATGTCGATACGTAGATACGATTGGAACTCAAGTGCAATTCTCTATCCGTAAACGTCTCCGACTCGCGAGACAATGCGTGATGTTCACGATCAACGGTCAGTCGCGCATCACGTTCCCCACTTGTCTCTTGAGACCTAGATGTCGATGCGTAGATACGCTTTGAACTCAAGCACAATTCTCTATCCGTGAACGTCTCCGACTCGCGAGACAATGCGTGACGTTCACGATCAGCCGACGCATCATATTCTTCACTGGTCTCTAGAGACCTGGATGTAGATGCGTAAATACGCTGAGAACGCAGGCGTGCTTCGCGATCTGAAGAGGTTTACATGGAGCGAGTTACAGCCTGATGTTCTCGAACAGCATCAAGTCTCTCCTGACGCTCTTCCGAAGATTCTTGGGATCTTATGATCCTCAATCTTTTAGCTCCTTTGGAACATTGGGAAAGATTTGACCTCTTTCTAGGCATGGTTATAGTTTTATTGTGAAGATGTGAAGAAGATACCTGATCAATTAAAATCTAAGTGACTACTCCCCTGCGTTACCGGGTAGGCTACCGTGTCACGAAGATAAACGGAAAAGGAAATTAAACACTCAAATAACATAAGCCCGAAGGCATATTTATTCGATAAAATAAAAAAAATAAATGGTAGTATTGGCCAGTAGTCTTAAACTGTTACCGCCTTCACCGCGTGGAGGTACTCCCAGCTTATGTTATTTTGTATTTTACAATATACAGTGAAATAAGTGATAGCTTTGATTTCCACATCAGATGTTTCTGATCTTCGATTTTTATAAGTCAACAGGAAATGCACATCAGACCGAACAACTTTTGCTAAGACGTCATTCTTATATGTGTTATGGTGTAGCTGGGCTCTTGAAGTTCCACATCAGGTGTTCTAGATCTTCAAATTTATTCTCTCAGTAGAAAATGTTCATCACGTGGAACAATTTTTGCTATGGTACCATTTTTGTATCTCTTATAGTTTAGCTGGTCTATTGCGGTTCTGAATCAGGTGTTCAAGTTTCCAAGATAAATTATAGCCTATATGTTGCCCAAACTTAATACGCTATAAATCATACACTATAAATCAGTTTGGCATCCTTGCCAAACTGATTTATAGTGCAAGGCTAATCCTTATCCCTGTTATTTGCCATGTTTTTAACCTTGTTTTATCAACAGGTATTTTCCCTCCAGTTTTTAAAAAAGCTGTCGTCCATCCTATCTACAATAGCGGGGACAGAGGCAGTGTCAATAACTACAGACCCATTTCTGTATTATCTACTCTTTCTAAGCTCCTAGAAAAAGTTATAAATAAACGTCTGCTGGACTACCTCAAGTCGAATAACGTACTTTCTGACAACCGGTATGGTTTTAGATCGGGTAGAGGTACTGAAGATGCGGTTTTGGAATTACTAGGTCAAGTAGCTAATAACCTAAACAATAAAGACAAGACTTCTACTAGGTATCTACTAGGTATCTTTCTGGATCTCTCTAAAGCGTTTGACACCGTCTCTGTTCCCCTTTTGCTAGACAAGCTCGAAAGGATGGGTGTTAGAGGCCTACCACTTGACGTATTCAAAAGTTACCTGACAGAACGTTCCCAGGTCGCTTACGGTGTTCCTCAAGGAAGCGTTCTTGGACCATCGTTATTCCTTGTTTACATTAACGAGCTCTGTAAACTCAGCGCAGCTAACTCTAAGGTGATCACCTACGCTGATGACACAGTCATCCTGGTTCACGATAGGGATTGGTCGGAAGCCCGTCTCCTTGCAGAATCAGCGTTGCAGAAAGTTATGAAATGGATAACTCAAAATTTGCTCACCCTCAATCTTGATTAAACAAGGTATATCGCATTTGGTCCAAAACAAGCATCACAACCGTCCCCAAACTATTGCTTGATTGCTCATGTGTGCGATTCTGGTCCAAATGTGGCACGTACCTGTGCCAGAGTTGTGCGCACGGACTCTATTAAATATCTTGGAGTAGTAGTTGATAGCAA
Organism: Cosmia pyralina; assembly: GCA_946251885.1. Classification (NCBI taxonomy): domain Eukaryota; kingdom Metazoa; phylum Arthropoda; class Insecta; order Lepidoptera; family Noctuidae; genus Cosmia; species Cosmia pyralina. The sequence continues at coordinate 18,538,340 of OX276350.1, read as the reverse complement.
ACTTTCATGGAGCGAGCAGGTCAATTATCTGGTTTCTAGAGTGAGAAGATTGATTTTTGTTTTTAAAAACCTTAGAAGTTCCGCAAACGTTTCTACCCTGAAAACAGTTTACTTTCCACTTGCTCACTCCGTTCTTACGTATTGTATAACGGCTTGGGGTGGGGCTGGGAAGTGTCTTCTCCTTCGACTTGAGAGGGCACAGAGAGGGGTCCTTAAGGTTATGGCACATAAAACCATTCGTTTCCCGACTCACGATTTGTACTCGTTATGGAAGATACCTACTGTAAGGCAGTCTTTCATTCTATGCACAATGTTTCGGAAACACTCGGAGCTGCCTTACGACCCTAACGCCACTATTGAGCGTAGACGTGGGTGTAGATCGGACAGAGTTTGTGGCATAGTGTCGGCGAACTTGAAGTGGTCCGGCGGCAATACGATTTCTTTAGTTCGAGGCTGTACAATAAGGTAAACAGTGTACTCCATAATATTCATTCTCGTTCTTATAGGGATTGTAAAAAACTCACTGACGACTGGCTTCAAATCCTCACCTATGAAGACCTGGAGAGCTTGGTCAAGCCCTGATTTGTTTCCAATATCGACCTCTTCCTTCCGAAATAGACTCATTACACATAAATTAAGACACACTCACGCACACACACACATACTCACACACCTATGCTAACACCCACACGCACATAATACATTCGCTCGTACCTGCACATATTCACATTTTTAACCTATTATTCTAGTTTGTAATCTATCTCCTGCGTTTAGTATAAATTCTAGAACGCTATCGTCGTTTTCCTGAGGTGGGCGTTAATTCCTACGACACAGTATTTTACTAATGTATTTATTATCGCTCTAAATATTATTGTCATACTGTGTTTTTTTGTTCAATAAGGATTTTTTTTATTTTTTTTTATTTAATACCTATACAAAAAAAAAAGAAATCATTCAAATCCGTCCAGTAGTTCCGAAGATTAGCGTGTACAAACAAACAGACACACAGACAAACAGACAGAATTTTTTTTTGGATTCGTGCTCTATTACTGTTTCTAAACCCCCCTCATTTTTTTTTTTTAATATATTCAATGTACAGACACAGTTTTTTTACTGTTTTATTATATGTATATACTTAAATATACTACTCTCTATTAAATTAAATTCCTAGCAAAAATAGGAAGTTGTTTATTTTCTAAGACTATGCTTTGTATGACGCGTTTGTCACTTCCCTTCGATGTCAATAAAAGCGCATTCTACTGTAAATGCCTTTGTCTGGACTATGCATACCGTTACTAGATACCTACTCTAATGCAGACCGGGAGAAGATTTATGTTCACTACGACATTATTAAGTACTCAAAGTACTTAGTTGCGAGCTAAAAGGATTGCCATCGATACGGCTACTAAGTAGCGAAGTGTTTTCCTTTAAAAGTAAGATCAGTCCGTCTGGACCTTACCTTGGGGCATTAACTTGAAACTACCCTCGACTCAGTAATGTGTTGTATTACAAAGTTGCAAAAGTGAAACTTCTAAATTTACATGGAACATGATTGCAGGCTGAAAGTTGGTAAACTGCTTCCACATTGAAAGAACTTAGTTTAAGTAACTTAGTCGCAGCGAATTTAGTGACGACCGTTCATATAGTTCCGACACGAAATATTACAAAGAAGGGAACTTTGTTGGTGTCATAATAACTTACGTACTTAAGAGTTTTGTATGGAGGAACTAATTGATTTTAGCTTGTTATAGTAACTTGGACAGGGGCAATATTTTTGCCGATATTCTATTAGGAGTTATCGACTAACGCAATATGGAATAAGGAGTCTAGCAATTTATGTAAGTACGTAGCTCTGTAAGTAGTTGGCAAGCCTGGGGTCGCTATACGATATTGTAGAGGTATGAATACTTGCCCTTTTAGGGTTCTGTACCTAAAAAGAAAAAAAAAAAACGGAACCCTTATAGACTTATATACTTCGTTGTCCATTTATCCTTCTGCCGGTCAAGACCCTTTTTCTCAAGAACGCGTAGAGGTGTCAAGTTGAAATTAATATCAAATACGTAGGTCTACAGTCCCTTGGAGCTCCAAAAAGAATCAAGCTTCTAAGTCTACGCAATAAAAAAATACGGCCATTTATGCGACATATTTCATAGGTGCTCGCAAATAAATCAAAATCTATAGGGTACTTCCCGTTGAACTAGAATCATGAAATTTGGCAGGAATCAAGGTCTCACAGCAAAGTTGGAAAATCGTTAATTTGTAGTTTTATCACATATCATTTGTTTTTTGTGATTTCAAACTTACATTTGCAGTTGGAGAATTGACCGTGACGATATAATGGGATAACATGTTTTTTAAGTAAAAACTTAAGTTTGTTTTTGGGATAAATTCATACCAACTACGGAACCCTTCATTGTGCGTGTTCAGACATGCACTTGGCCGGATTTTTTTTTAAAATGAGCCCTGTTATTGTAACGTCTACTACCAAAACAACTTTACCTCCATAGAGAATCTTGAAGTACCTTCACAAAAATACTAAAGTGATCTAGAAAATTCCAGGAAAAATCTCAATAGAATAATAGGTAGGTCCTTATGTGTCCACAACAGTTGCTACAGACTTCCAATATCACAAGTACACCTCAGTTGGAACACAAAGCAGAGATAAGCCAATTATCGATGGAAGCCGATCCTTACCTGCGAATTTTGGGAATACGATAGTGAAGTAGGTAAATGAAAATATACGAGTTCTCGTTAGTGTTGGCTGTTCGTTCCAACTTGGATACACGGATTTTACTGGATTTGTTTTAGATATATCGACAATGCACGATGGTACTTTGAGGTTTAGTATGCCAATAGTTAGTTTTGTCGGTAAAACTATTTTATTTATCGCTATGTCCGAGATGTTTTGGGGTTTAGTTTAAAAAAATGAGACACGCAAGAATTGAATGTTTGGCACATTCAATTATTGTATTTTTTTGAGATTTTCAGAGGTACCATCGACAAAAAACAGGTTTATCAAAATTTGAAACAATTTTGCTTGCAAAAGTTTTGTGCCGTTCCGACTTTCCATTGTTTTACGAGAACAAATAGGGGCAGGGTTTCTTCAATGAATCAGTGTATACAAAAAGCAACTTTAAGGTAAAAGGCGTCCGTTTTGTCGATAGCCTAAGTGCCTATTTTTAACCGACTTCAAAAAGGAGAAGGTTCTCAATTTGTCAGAACCTTTTTTTTTTTTATTTTTTTTTTATGTATGTTCCCCGATTACTCGAAGGTGGCTGGACCGATTTGGATTTTTTTTTGTATTATTCAAGAGGGTATACATCACAGTTGGTCCCATATAAAATTGATTAACTTTGCTTTGGTAGTTTTTGAGTTAGCTTCAATAATACGTATTTTTTCCTCACTTTTATATGGATGATGTTCTAGTTTGTTTTGCAGGTAGTGGTATTAGAATTTGTGTGGGGTAGGTATACACAACTAAAAAGTGAAAAATAAAAACGTTTTTACAAAAAAATACAACCGACTTCCAAAAACAACACTACAAATTGAAAAATAACTTTAATTTCGGATGTCGGTGACAAAAAACGAAAATACAGAACTAAAGACACCGACTTCCGAAATTAAAGTTATTTTTCACTTTGTAGTGTTGTTTTTGGAAGTCGGTTGTATTTTTTTGTAAAAAAGTTTTTATTAAACAGGTTTGTGAACTAAAAGAGTTGGTCGATAGAGGTGAATTACCTACAGCAGCAAGGAATGGTCAGAGTTACGAGAAGTCCTAATTACAATAGAGAGACGCAAAAAAAGTGCTTCATTGGCCTTAAAAAATTGCGCTGACAATTTTATTACGATGGTCTTTTGTTCTTGACTGTATGATTTTTACTACAGTATAAAAAGAATCCAAACAGCTATAAGGTCTCCGTTTAATTAAGAATTAAATAAAAAATAAAAGGTACACGCTTTTCTCTCAACCAGCCGCAGAAGCTTTAAAAGTCGCCAGCCTGAATTGGGTCATTACGGCGCATAGTAGCTAATTAGCTTGCAATCTGCACTACTTAAGTGCTATTGGATCCTTTATGTTTATTCTAAATGTGTTTAAGCTAAGCTTAATACGATTAAGTATACTTTAATTTATAATTTCATTCAAAAAGTTAAAAAGTTGAGCAATTTTCGAGCTTTTGACATACTTACATAATAAAAAACTACTTTTGATTCGGAATCAAGTATTCTTAATAGATATCTTGACTTATGTGCATTGTGCATTTATTTATTTATTTATTTAACCTTTTCGCACATAAAACGTACAAAAGCGGACTTAATGCCTTAGGCATTCTCTACCAGTCAACCAAGGGTGGTGAAGAGATTAGATGGCAGGTGCTCAGTATGAGAGGAATACTTATAAAAAGAACACTAAAAATATATCTTAATTAATTATAAATAGACATACAAGCACATAAATAGGTTATAAACCAATAATGCATTGGCGCAATGGATCAAATAATGCACAGAAACAAGGAAGCTTTGTTTTTGTTGAAAAATTGAGATCAATATTTTATTCCGAACTTTATTTTCCGCGAGTAAATTATGTCGCTCAAGTGTACAGTGGCCGCTCACAGCTGCTTACAAAGTTAAGAATAACGATACTACAGTTTTGGCGCGAAACTTTTGCATAAACCTGCACTTAGCGCCCCGACGACCAACTTGACTGTTAAATAATAATCTTTAATGGACTTTTGGTCATTCCACTTTATTGTTATTATTTTTTTTTTTGAGTACATGAAGGAAAGGACTTTCTGAAATTTTGATAGCATCTTTCCGAGCTGAAGTTTTAACGAGGTTGAAATTTAGTAGGGCTTAAAAGAACTTCGTGAACTTGGGATTGTATTACGGATAAAAGATTTAAAAGAAGTATTTTTTAATATCTATATCGTCGTGTTTTTAGATATAAAATAATCGTTTTGCGTGGCTTAAAGATTTGCTATGAATCTCGATGGCTATACGAATAGGGGAAGACCAACGATGGATTGACTGTATGAAAGATGACATGGCTAGAAAGGGGGTGACGGGGGTGACTACCGAGATGACGACTAATAGAGAAGTATGGAAAAAACCGGCTAAGTGCGTGTCGGATCACGCACAATGAAGGGTTCCGTAGTTGGGATGAATTTATCTTAAGAACAAACTTAACATTGTAGTTGAAAAACATGTCCTCCCATACATTCCAACTGTAAACGTAAGTTTGTACTCACAATATTGATAGATTTACCATGTTATTTTAAGACCACAGACTTCTTACATGTTTTCCTGTAAACTACAGGTAAAGACCTATTTTCTGTATTTTTTTTTCAAAATTTTAGGCTCAGTAGTTTCGGAGATAAGGGGGGGGGAATGGTGAATTTTCGTCTATTTTCTTAAATAACTTCAAAACAATTTATTTTAAAATTATAAAAAAAATATATTTGAGACCCTCATAGTAAGCCCTTTTATTTGACATGCCACATGGTGTAGTTTGCAAAACTGTTTTTTTTTTTAATTTTCTTATTTGCCCCCCAAAAATGACCTCTATATTCAAAATTCATTTATTTACTTTACCCGTCCTTGTTTGGGTCACAGAAATTCATATGTGTTCCAAATTTCAACTTAATCGGTCCATTAGATTCGGAGCAAATTGGCTGTGACAGACGGACAGACAGACAGACAGACACACAAGTGATCCTATAAGGGTTCCGTTTTTTCGTTTTGAGGTACGGAACCCTAAAAAAGCGGCAAAGTGCGAGTCGGACTCGCCCATAAGGGGTTCCGTAGCAGCAAGTAACATAAAGGATCTTGTAGTTCGTTTGATTGAATGAAAGGTAATAGGATTTATGACGCATTAAAAAAAACTACTACTAGATCTCGTTCAAACCAATTTTCGGTGGAAGTTTACATGGTAATGTACATCATATATTTTTTAGTTTTATCATTCTCTTATTTTAGAAGTTACAGGGGGGGGGGGGGGGACACATATTTTACCACTTTGGAAGTGTCTCTCGCGCAAACTATTCAGTTTAGAAAAAAATGATATTAGAAACCTCAATATAATTTTTGAAGACCTATCCATAGATACCCCACATGGTTTGATAAAAAAAAAATTTTTGAGTTTCAGTTCTAAGTATGGCGAACCCCCAAAATGTATTGTTTTTTTTTTCTATTTTTGTGTGAATATCTTAATGCGGTTCACAGAATACATGTACTTACCAAGTTTCAACAGTATAGTTCTTATACTTTCGGAAAAAAAGTGGCTATGACATACGGACGGACAGACAGACAGAAGTATGGTTAAAGACAAATGACAGTTGATTATATGAAATACTATGAGAGCTATAACATCAACTCTTCAGGATTCAACAGTCGTCCGTTTAACACAAAACATCCCAACACTTACCATTCATTACATGCAATCACAATATGGCCCTCATTATGATATTCCCGGAAGAATAACACTGTTCGCGTATGTTCCCATTCATTGAGCATTAATAGCATAACTGGGCCGTACTGTCGGCGTGTGCCATACTAAAACGGGCGAAATACGTTCGAATCATCACTTCCTGCTAAATTGCGCCTAACTAGCTAAATAGTATTGCATACGCAAAGGCTGGAATCATTAGTAATTTGTACATACATACCATACATACGTGTTTGTCATGCATTATCGTGAATTTTGGCTTATTGTTTGTGTATTTTTTACCAGACTATGGCAAAGCCAAAAGCAAGGGTTATGATTTTAGCAGTTTAAGTATGTACGTAAGTATGTATTTACGTGTGTTCTACCGTAGCACCTAAATTATTGAACCGATTTTAATGAATAAGGTATCAATAGATTCGTAATAATGGTCCGGGTAACATAGGCTTTATAAATTCTCCCTTTTAATATGGTGCACTTTACACGTAAATTTCTGACCTCGAAAAAATTAAATTGAGATAATCATGACATGTTTGGTATCAAAAGAAAGGTCTTGACAAGTACATTACAAATATGTATATATGTCATAAATAATTATGTTTAAATTGTTAAAAATAAGTAAAAGTAAATAATATTAATTTAATAACTTACAGACCGACCGCGGCGAGCGTGATTTTTTAGTAGTCGGGTTTTAGTTTTTCAACTTACTTTTTATGTGTAAAACACTCTTTGTAGATTTGTTAACGACCGATTTAGTCATCACATCGGCATGAGACACATTCCATTGTCATGTCATATAGACCTTTCTGTGACTCGTCAAATAGTCAAAGAAAATCACTCAATCGATAAACTTGGTAGACGAATTACTTAGCCTGGATTTCACCAATGAAACTGAATGCGATCAAAATTATTATCTAAGCCTCGGTCAAGAACTGCCAATGTCATCTTGTTGTGCAATATTGACACTGACAGCTCTTAAACGTGGTTTAGATGTGCTGATCGCGTTCAGTTTCATTGGTGAGATTCAACCTTAGTGATCACATTTCATTTTTGCAGAAAGTAGATGCTGCTCTCTGTCCTCTTGAAAATATCATTCTGTCTCTGTTATCTTCAAACATATAATAGAAACAGCATGTTTGAAATAGTGAAAGTATTTAGCTATTTGTGGTGCAAGCGGGCTTTAGTCACCTTCCTGACGACTTCCACCCTGAGAGGAGCTCGTGGCTAAATAATAACAGCCGCACGGGTCGATTCATCAGGTTAAGCTACGCTTGCCGGGGTCGGTCCGTGGATGGGTGACCATCTTTACATACCGAGACTCCTCCGTGCCTCGGAAAGCACGTTAAGCCGTTGGTCCCGGCTGTCATTCGTGGATCTTTGACAGTCGTTACGGGTCGTCAGAAGCCCGAAAGTCTGACAACCAGTCTTACCAAGGGGTATCGTATTACCCAGTTAATGGGTTGTGGAGGTCAGATAGGCAGTCGCTCCATGTAAAATTCTGGTATTCAGCTGCATCCGGTTAGACAGGAAGCCGACCCCAACATACATGTAGTTGGGAAAAGGCTAGGCAGATTGATTGATGACGACTTCCACCCTGAATGCAGACACTGACCGTATAATCGTAGCTCATGTTCCCACTGCTGGGACATAGGCCTCCTCTCTGTGAGAGAAAGTGGACTGTTATCCACCTCGCGGGCCCAGTGCGGGTTGGTGGATGTCACATGTCTTCGGATTTTCGGTTCAAGGACATGCCAGTTTCCTCACGGTGTTTTCCTTCACAGTTTTGAGATCTAAAACAGTGGTAATTAAATAAATTACACAAAGTAAAGCGCCTGCTGGGGTTCGAACCTAACTAACTATAACTCGTAAGTCGGGTCCTATACCACTGGACCACCACTGCTCTAACTGACCGTAGAGTATCTTGTCTTTTTTTTTTTTATCAGTAAGAAATCCATAATTGCTCGCCCAGCAGAAACATATGGAACACGCACAGACAATATTTGCATATCCCTTCCAATATTCCCGAATCTATCCATCAGAACAGGATAAAATAAGTTAGTGATAAGGCAAAATAATTCGACCCACTCACGCTGCGAATGAGAATCTTTCGCGCCCGTTTTAAAAGTAGATAGTGAGGTAGCGATCTCGAAGGTAGCAAAGTTCGCTGACTCAGCTCACCGAGAATACATGTCTACGAAGTGCGGTTCAAATTCCGGGAATATTGTCTCCGAATTAACCTCCGTAGCCTAGATCTTTTAGCCTTGGTATTTAGCCTGAAATTGTAGCTATCGGCAAAGTGAAACGGGTTCTTGAAAAAGAATACAATAGAATACTCTTTATCTACTCTTCTACTAGAATACTCTTTTCTTGCACACGATTCAAATGACAGATGTCGATGAAGAATAAGAAGATGATAAGAATGTATTTAAGGTAAGGCTAAACTGACTACTTTTTAGTCTAAAGAGCTGGTAATATGTAGATGTAATGCAAGGTACCTACTGTTGGCAAGGAATAAGGAAGGATTTTTGTTCCCGTGGGATATTTTCCGCATCGACGCGGGTGAATCCGCGCGGGAAGTGCTAGGCTATAATAATTTAGGTGGGAATATAAATCAATTTCTGATGGTACATAACCAAATATTCGCTATATTTCGGTTTTTTCGAAGATAAACGATGGAACGTTGTCGTACTGCAGCTTGCAGGGCAGGCAGTATAATATTTCCAAATAAAAACATGTGCCGCCATTTGAAGACCTAAGACCTAAGACCTAAGTTACCTAAGACCTAAGTTTTGATTGTAATCACTACACTTCATCAAAACACACATACACACATACTCACAAACTTTCTCCTTTAAAATATTAGTGTGATTAACACTACACTTACACACATTCTACAAAAGGCTTCCTCTCCTGTAGTGCTATTCTGTAAACATCTCACCGTGATATCTTAGGTGAAGTGAGCGTGAAATGAGCCGATCACCTGATGGGTGATCCTAGGGGTTGACACTATTGACAGTAATTCACTTTAAGATCACTTCACCTAAGTGTTCACGGTGAGATTTTTACAGAATAGACCGGCGGCACACTGCGCCACTCTTGACATCGTCGTCTGTTGCAACCAATGTACGAGTAACATTATGTATTTCATTTGTGTGAGAATGCTGGTATCCATAACACAAGTTAAATCTTTTTTTGGATACCAGAGTTCATACAGAGACTGCTTATAACACTAGTGGTTATATATTTGTAATACGCTATTTTTGTATACGCATGGTGTTATTTGTAAGTGTTTGATTGTTCAAACATTTTGTTCAATAAATCTTTATTTATTTATTTATTATTATTAAAACTCAAATTTTGCTTTCTAGGTATTTATGTAAAGTGACCATCAATCAACATGTTTTCAGAAAGAAACTCATGATTATTATTTAAGTTTTTAGGGTTCCGTACCTCAAAAGGAAAAAAACGGAACCCTTATAGGATCACTCGTGTGTCTGTCTGTCTGTCTGTCCGTCTGTCACAGCCAATTTGCTCCGAATCTAATGGACCGATTAAGTTGAAATTTGGTACACATATGAATTTCTGTGACTCAAACACGGACGGGTGGAAATAAATGAATTCTGAATATAGAGGTAATTTTTGGGGGGCAAATAAGAAAATTTAAAAAAAAAGTTTTGCAAACTACACCATGTTGCATGTCAAATGAAAGGGCTTACTATGAGGGTCTCAAATATATTTTTTTATAATTTTAAAATAAATTGTTTTGGAGTTATTTAAGAAAATAGACGAAAATTGACCATTCCCTTATCTCCGAAACTACTGAGCCTAAAATTTTGAAAAAAATACAGAAAATAGATCTTTACCTGTAGATTACAGGAAAACATGTAAGAAGTCTGTGGTCTTAAAATAACATGGTAAATCTATCAATATTGTGAGTACAAACTTACATTTACAGTTGGAATGTATGGGAGGACATGTTTTTCAACTACAATGTTATTTATTATTATTTATTTATTTAACCTTTTCGCACACAAAACGTACAAAGGCGGACTTAATGCCTACAACTACAACCACAATAACTACAATGTTAAGTTTGTTCTTAAGATAAATTCATCCCAACTACGGAACCCTTCATTGTGCGTGGTCCGACACGCACTTGGCCGGTTTTTTAATTGTCTTCCACACACGTTTTAAAAAAAAATCTTTAAATAAATCACATAAAAAATATTTTTGTTTATACTACTTTTCAGTTTATACTACGTTTATACTACTTACATACAAAGCAATGAAAATATTTTGTCAGAAGTTTCACTCGCTAATAAGTACTTATGTGTTTTATGTGTTGAACATTTCAGTAGATCATACCTCTTATTTCGTTTTGGCACAAGCTAAACGGCCCAGAAACATTCAATTTGTACATCATTATTCTTTTTTTTTTTGTGTTTTCTTCATTTGTTCATGTGTTCATTTGTTCTTCTTTGTATCTTTTATAAGCTGATCTAGAATTGTATAGGATTTCCGTACAATGAGAGATCAGCTTATACTGGAAATATATAGCTTGATATGTAGCCGTGTGTACTTTAAAGTAATTGTAATGAACACGAATAAAAGTATTTTAGTAGTTCTAGTATGTGTTGTTCCTACACCAATAGATTATAGTACAAATCGAGATTTATTTCTGGTAGGTTATCTCGCATGTCAAGGTTGTTGGCTACTTAATCGGGTTATCCTGTGGTGCCTTAATAAATTAAAGCCAGGGCGTCAAAGTAAACCTTCTATCCTGTATTGCTCATTACTGAGTGGAAGCGTCGCCGTTCAACTTTGTTTGTAGTTCCCCCTTTTGTCATCAGCGTAGATTGACAGCCTTGATGTCTCCTGCTACCGGTTGGCGTTGTGCTTGTGATATTGCTTCGTTTGTCATGATTATATGTTACTTTATTGAATCTGCTTTGTTTTGTGATCGAATACCTTCTCTGGCTTTAACTAAAACAGTTCTGTGATTCATGATTGGCTGATTAAGATATAAGGCACAGTCTATACTGCGGACGATACTCATATGAAAAACCGGTCAAGCGCGAGTCGGACTCGCGCACCGAGGGTTCCCGTTCCGAATTCTGAAAAAGTGTGCTATTTACTATTTAGAGACATCGTTTTATTTTCCTGTAATCTATACATAAACTTCTATAATACAGAATAATTTCAGATTTTTCTATATGCAAATTTCGGAGATAAGGGGGGAACGGTATTTTTCGACCGCGCCAACGCATCGCACGACGGTAAACAATACAAAACTTTTAACAATTACCTTCTTAGATTTGTATAATGTTAACACTAAGCTCTTCACTACTCCTGGACAGCAAAAATGTATCAAGTAAATTTTTTGTATTTATTTCTATCACGTGATTTGTAATCTTTAGAAATAAATGAATTCAAACCGTAACGGTATTTTTTTTACATTTTTCATTAAATGTAGAAAACTATGCGGCCTAAAAAAAATAAAAAGTTTGAGAATGTGCAAAAAGCGCTCTTTCTTAAGATATCCCACATGCTCTAGTAGCCTCACTTCAAAATTTTAAGACCCCCTTTCAGTTCCAGTTGCAAAAAAACATATATATTTTTATTTCTTTCTTATTTGCAAAATAGTTGGGCAAACGTCATCTAAAACTGTTCCAAATTTCAAGAGATATCCAGCTGTGACAGACGGATAGACAAACAGACAGACAGACTGAGTCGCACCATAAGGGTTCCTTTTTACCATTTTGGTACACAATCCTAAAAAGATAAAGATATCTTTTTAGGATTGTGTACCAAAAAGCAAGAACTCTGTATAGGTGCACAATGAAAGAACTTTTCGAAAGTCACCCTTTGGCGGGCCAAACTAGGTTTAAAGTTTGTATGTGAAAAAAGTCAGTGGTAAATTCCTTAATAGGTATAAAAGCTTAAAGCAACATTGTAGTCACTTCAAAACAATAAACCAAGCTCTCTTTTTAGGTCAAACGTTTAAAACATGGGTCGCAATAGGTCGCAAAAAATTGCACTTCACCTGCTGATTTTTTGGGATGTTGTTATGATAGATATCAATACGCAAAATTCGCGCTTTGTGTTGGAGTTGCGGATACCAGCCCGTATTACCTATGATAGATACCAATAGTGTAAAACCAAGTTTGCATCTTTGAAAGGTGCTTCGTGGTACTCGAAAAACTACGAAATTTTTGGACTTCTTTCAGTTTTTGACTTATAACTTTTTGGGAAAAATGGCCAATGTTTGCGCCAATGTTTGTCTCGGCTACGGCTGCACTATCGGCGTAAAGTATGAGTACTTTAAAAATTTCCTGTATGATTTTTCCGAAGGATGCACCTTTTAGAAGTTATTTAAATCAAAAACTGAAAGAAATTCGAAAATTTCGAGGTTTTTCGAGTACCACGCAGTGACTGGCTTATTTGTTTTAATACCGTATTTACTGTAAGTACATTCATTTACAAAGCAGTTTTTCATGCAGGTTTCCTAAAAAACATTATTCACTCATCCATTCATCATATTTTTTGTAAACACGTGTTTCGTATCTCATACAAAAACACGAAAATAAATGTTTTCAATAGCTAGCGAAATGTAAATATGAAAAGAGATTCTTTAGTAACATTCGGTATTATAACAGGTCCTATCTGTGGACCTATCTGTGAATACGGAAAAGGCATTAGCAGAATTAATGTTCTTCTTTTCAACTTTGTTCGCCATTCTGGCGCAAATCGGGGCTCTTCCGATGGATTGAATGAGGAATCGATAATCTTGAGGGACCTCGTAATGCCTACTTATTAGATGGAGCAAGGAATGGTTTGATAGCTGCAGGATTTAGCATGACTGCTGTTTGGGAGGCCATAATGATGAAAACTTTCGGTGTTGGTAAGTTAAACCACAGTCTATACATCATACAGTCGTCCGACGAAGCCCGAGCTGCTTTCGAAGTTCGCCGAACTTCGTATGCAGCTCGGGCTTTGTCGGACGACTGTATGATTTATGGACTGTGGTTAAACCCTGTGTGACTCAATTACAAAGGTTTTAATGACGCTGTTACAAATGGGTAGTCAATTCATTACTTTTTTCCACAAAAGCATGTTTATTAAATAAAATACTTTACATTATTAAAATGTTTTTTGGCCCAATTGTTGATAGATGTGCATGGACGATTCTGAACTAAAAATATAATTTTAGATAGGTACAGTTTCTTAATAAATGTACCGGACTGAAAATTTTTACTTCGGTACATTGATTGAGAAAATGTACCTATTTAAAATTATATTTATAGTTCAGAATCGTACCATGCACATCTATCAAGAATTTGGCCTTAAAACATTTTAAGAATGTAAAGCATTTTATTTAATAAACATGCTTTTGTGTAAAAAAGTAATGATTTGACTACCCATTTGTAACAGCGTCCTTAAGCACAATGTTAGTTTTCATTTTCATTAAACTATTGTTACTATTATTACACACAAAAATGAAATGAACCTTATAATAACCTTGATATATTTTTGTACATAAAAATAAAATGAACCTTTATTGTAAAAAAAAAATAGTTATATTTAATTTTCGAATAGCATCGAAAATGAAATAATACCTCTTTGCATCGAGTACGTATGTGGCATGTAAATTCTATTAAAAAAGAATGTTTGTTTTTTATTTTCAAATTGCGCCGATTGTATTTAACAGCGGCTGTTTACCAAACTGAATTTAATTTACAAATTAAATACATTAATTTCAATAAAATAAAATAAAAAATTGTATAGGGTTTTTTGTTTAACAAAATGTAGATTAGCAATATTTAAATAACCTCGGCAAAAAAGAATAAGTTTTAAAGGAAAGAACTGATTCTAATTATGTAAATTATTGTCTATGGTTGCTTTTTAATATCTAAAAGGTAAAAGTTTTGCGCGGTTTTGCATAAGTTTTGCGGGCAAACATTGAAAGTTGACTATCGAAGATGAGAGGTATTTTACAGAAGTATTTTGTGCTGAATAATAAAGTGTAGGCCACACTGGGAGCGAAGCGAAATAAAGCTAAGTTCGTTTCGCTTCATTCCGCGTCTTTTCATACTTCCGTTTAATTTATTTATATAACAATTGCTTGCTGCACTTACAGTAAACACCAAAGCGCGTAATATCCAATAACATAATATTTAACTAAAAAACTTAATACAAACATTAAGCTTTTTACTGCTACCTACTTATAGTTAAATATGTCAACATCCGACTCCTCAGCAATCATCATTTTCGTTTCGCTTAGTAAGTACGCGGTGTGAACCGAAGTATGAAAAGACGCGGAACGAAGTGAAACGAACTCAGTTTCGTTTCGCTTCGTTCCCAGTGTCGCCTGCGTTTTAGCACAGAATACATAAATTACATAATAGTACAAGTACAGAAGATTCACTCCGCAAAATCATTTAAATAAGTAGTGACTCTACGACACAATAAAGTGCAATTCAGGTCGCACAGCGTTAATTACCTTCAGTTATATTTACCTAGAAGTTGCCTCTCTTTCTATCACGTAACTCTTATACCTTCTGACTCGTTAGAGTTGTCTTCTTTTACGACACGGCGTGTGAGTGAGTATCGAACTAATGTGCGAGCTGGCCGGTGCGCGGCAGTCCACACTGAATTGGCTCGACAAGTCGAGCCCGCCGCGTACTTATAACTTCCTACCTAAAATGCGGAGTGCGCCTGGCTTGGCTTTAGTCGAAAATGTATTAAAAATTGTCGACTAAGAAGTTTTGACCTCATCGAAAATCAGATAAGTACATAAGACACTAGCTTCTGCCCGCGACTTCGTCCACGTGATATTTTTTGTTCCCCCGACCCACCCCGTCGCATCGCATCGCCTGCCCGCGCTATCACATCGTTTTTGCTTGGCGTTCTTTTTGACTTTTTTTCATTTTGCTCGGTTCCTAACAGCGTAGCGTGATTATAAGTAACCTAAGTAGCCTTTCTCAATAATTGGGCCATCAAATGCAAAAAGAATTTTTAAAATGCAACTGGTAGTTCCAGAGATTAGCGCGTTCAAACATACAATAAAAAAAAGTAATTTAAAACATTAAAAACCCGACTGCGGTAAAAAACTGAAAAGCTAAAAACAAGCCTATTTTAAATTTAATAAAAGTTGGAAGCAGGCGGGACCCATTTGAGTTAGAAAATATAAAAATGGAATGGGTCCCGCCTGCTTCCAACTTTTATTAAATTTAAAATGGGCTTGTTATTAGCTTCTCAGTTTTTTACCGCAGTCGGGTTTTTTAATTACTTTTTTTATTTCCAGCTTTTTAGTTTACAAATGTGAAAGATTTCGCAGAAGATTTAGTCCTTGCAAGGAGTTTTGGTCGTGAGAGTTATTTAAAAGCTTTTTTGGATCAAGTGTACAAAAATAGCCTTTACGTATTTTTTACGATTTGTCACTTTGAATTATTTTTAACCATATAAGTTGCATATATTTTTGTTATCACCTTTTAAAACCCTTTATTTTGATATCCCACTCGATAGTATTAGAAAATTGGGAAAAGGCTAGGCAGATTGACTCGATAGTATTAGAAGAAAAAAAATGTCGAACTCCACAATATGGCACCCCAAAACCGCCATTTTACTTTGTTTTTGATTTTAATGTAGCCAGTGACACTCGCGCTAGCAAGACAAATCTAAAGACGTATAATTTATCAACAACAAGAAAGAAACAGACATACACACATACATACATACATACTTACATACATACATACAGGTCAAACACATAACCCTCCTTTTGGGCTTCACCGCAGTCGGGTAAAAAAACAAACTCGTCAGCTTTAGTATTAGTAAAGTATAGATATAGATTCTAATGAAAACATATAAATTTCAATATTGTTTCAAAATTCTTATAAGTAATACCAATTTTCAAGTGATAAACAATTCTTTGATTCATCTATTAAAAATGCAAAGCCTTAAATGGCACGTGAATGTCATTAAGAGACTTTCTGAGCATTAAACAGGTAATCTTTCATTTAACTTGGGTCCAATAAATTAATGCGCCGAGCGACAACGACGATCATCGTCCTCGAACACTTTTAATAGAATTAATCTATTTTAGCAAAGGCTTTAATAGATGCCGTTTATTTCGGACTCATTTGAATATTGTAATTAAATGTTTATTAAGAAAATTTGGGGCCCTTAGTTTCGTTACCTTGGCATTTTACTTTTATTAAGTACTAGTTGCTGCCCGCGACTTCGTCTGCGATCCAGGATGAAAAGTAGCCTATGTCCTGCTCCAGGACATAGGCTACAGCTACAGCTACAGCTCATGTGCCAAATTTAGCGTGAAACCAAACAAATTCACTTTCGCATTTATAATAGTATTAGTTATGATAGGATTTTGAAAATGTAGGTTTTCTTCTGTCTTAATTCATAATATCAGGGTCTTCCATCCCTTTCAGCACTGATTTTACCTTCGTTGGGGATTAATTTTCAAATTCCTTTGTGACTCCGCGCCTGCGAATGTCACTCCGAGTTTACAAAAGGAACTTATTGACACAACTTAGATATTTTGGCTTCAGTAGGTAGGTACTTACTTTTAGTATTGAAGTAGATTAATATTTAACATTCGTCAAGAATTCTTTATAATTAAATAACCAATCAAAATAATCAAGACCCATTAGAAAGTACATCACGAAGCCCACAATTTTCTTATAACTACGGTAGGTAAGTAAGTACATCCACATTTACAATCGCACTGCAACCCCGAAGCGGTTTGGACCAGTAATAACCGGTATGAGCCGATTTGAATGCAACTGTGCCCGCTGCCCGTTTGCATTAAATGTTTCCATTTCAATGGCGAACTGAAATAAGACAAACCTTGAATGGCTTTCAAAGTGGTCGTGGGAAATATTTCCTTTATGTGGTTTTAACGACGAGCTACACTGATAATATAAGGAATAAACAGTTGTGTAAGTAAATTTTATTTTATTTATTGAGGGATAATAAACAGCTACAATATAAAATATGACATGTTGAAAACATAACATAAGGAGTGTTAACAATTTTGTGGCCCACTAAATGAGCAATAAAATGAATAAATAATTATTACACCTTTAATAATACAATAAAAAATAATAGACTCAGCAATCATTGTGCCGATAGTTGTATCAGCCAATGGCTTAATTGCCAAGAGCCTCAACCAACACCTAAGGAGGCTCTCGTTAGGTGGCTGGATCAAGGACTTGATTCAGAAAGCAGTACTTCTGGACACTGGAGGTTCCTCTCTCTGGAGTCCTGACCGCCGGTAGCTTGGACCCTGTTCCTGATACCGGTGAGCTACTATTTTTTATATTTTTAAATGTTTTTTATATATTTTTTATATTATATATATTATTTATTATATAATATTTAAAAATGTATTTGATAAGAAGAAAAATGAATAAACGAAACAATAAAAAATAATAATAAGAAGAAAAATATAAGACTTAACAAAATAACAATAAGCAAAAATAGAAATATTAAAAATATAGGACTAACATTCATTAAAATTATCACTATTACTACATAGAAGTTTCATTAGGTACATTCCTTATTACAAAAAGTACGTTGAGATCATTGAGTTGGTTCAACGTAAGTACCTCCGTTCCATGCATTACAGATGCTGTAAAACCAAAATGACCTATAAATTATTGCTTGTAAAATATAACCTCATGTCCCTACAATCCCGTCGCACCCTTCTTGAAATGATGACTCTGTTTAGTATATGCCGCAATAAATTTGATTGTACTGATCTTGTGAACAGTCTGTGCTACCTGATCCCTCGTACTGTAATCGGTCGTGAGGTTCGTTCAAGACGCCTATTTGCTACTTCATTTTGTCAAACTAACTCAGGCGTTCGCTCGCCGTTACATCATTTGGTTGTCACCTATAATAAACAGTTTGGCTCTACTGATAATAGGTCTTTACCTATGAAATTGCCGTTTTGTATGAAAAAATTTAAACGATTTTTTTTCATGCATTTTTTATTTGTATTAATCGAAGTAATCACCCATGCAATCAATGCATCTTTGCCAACGCAAAGGCAGTTTATTGATGCCCTTCTTAAAGAAATCAGCTGGACGGGAGGCAACAAATTCTTCAAAGGCATTTTGTACTGCCTCTCGGGTATTGAATTTTTTTCCCGCCAAGAAGTTATCCAAATTCTGGAAAAAGTAGTAGACCGTCTGCTGTGCAGTATGAGGTCGCGCGTTGTCGTGCAGGAGCAGCGGAGACGAGCGATTGACCAATGCTGGTTGGAGATGTGCCAGCTTCTCCATCATTGTGTTCAGTTCTTCACAGTACACATCTGAAGTAATGCTCACCCCGTTTGGTAAGAAGCTGTGATGAATCACACCGGCGCTAGACCACCAAACAGTGACCATCACTTTTCTAGGGGTAAGTTTTCGTTTAGGGCATTGTTTAGGTGCTGAACCAGGATCCAACCAACTTGCTGAGCGCTTGCGGTTATCAAACAGAATCCATTTTTCATCGCAGGTAACAATGCGGTTCAAAATTCCTTCATTTGTGTGTCTGTTGAGCAGCGCAAGGCACGTCTCGACGCGTACTTCGCGCTGGCGATCATTGAGTTCGTGGGGCACCCATTTGTCACGCTTTTTTACCTTGCCAATTTGACGCAAATGGACCAATATTGTTTTAACGCTAACGTAGAAAGCTGCTGCTAATTCAGCCGTAAATTGTGTATCATCAGCTTCCACAATCGCCTTTAATTCGTCATTGTCGACCAAAGTCTTCGGACGACCGCGAGGTTCATTTTTCAGGTCGAAATTTCCAGAACGGAAGCGAGCAAACCAATAACAAGTGGTGCGTTGGTTTGTAGTGTTAGCTCCGTAAACGTCGTTGATGTTGCGTGCCGCTTGTGCCGCGTTGCTGCCACGACGGTACTCATATTCCATAATTACTCGAATTTTTAACGTATCCATGATGACGAAAAAGATTGAATTGCGATGAAAATGTAACACTAATCAATAAACAAATGACTTCTTTTGGAAAAAAAAATCCATGTTTTTAAAATAAAATTAATTTGACATTAGAATTCTTAGCCAAACAAAAATTATTTTGATTTGAAATGGCCAGTACTGCAGAACGGCAATTTCATAGGTAAAGACTAATATTATGTTTCTCAGCCAAGCTGTATTTAAGAGTGAAATTATGACTATTTTAAGAGATCATAGCCCTAATATATAGTTAATAAGTTATATAAGTGCTTTTTTAACTTGCTCTGCTAACAGCTAGCTATTCTTTATGGTAATCTGTGGATAACGTCTTGAGTAGTTGTTACTTTTATTGCAAGTTAAATATTGTATGCCTACTGTGTAATATACTGCTGTTTGTTATTCCTATCAAATAAAATAAAATTCCATTTGAATTTAGATTTTGAGCACATAAAAATATTAATATCAATGAAGTTTTGATTGTAAGAAACGACGTTAAGACGAATAGGGCAGCGCAAAACATAATTAGTGTAAATTATGCGGTATAGTAGGTCTAAACTATTATCTTGTTGGCAATTATTCGGGAAAATTGAGCCTACACTATACTGTTGATTACGCAATCAAAGCTGCAATTATTATTAGCTTAATTAATAATGATATTAATTAATAGCAAACGTGCTCGGAGGAAGGAAGTATTCTAGTAAGTGCTTGTAGGGATCTTGACCATCTTCCGGGCTCTGGGATTGTTCTGAGAGCCGTGGAATACCTCTCCACTCCTCAAGCACCTCAGGACATGTTGCTCCTTGTCGCTACGTCACTATGTGCTAGCGACCGTTTCCGGGGGCCCATTATTGAGTGTGCAAGTCACCCCCTCAATTTATCTGCGTATATTATATAACATTGGTCAGGCAGGGGACATAGTTCTTCCATAGTTCAAGGTACCCAATCCATGTAGCCACCCAAACCCATAGGCCCAATGTGTTTTGTTTCCATGTTCTGCAATAGTTCTGCACCAACCGGGGGTTGTCCTTGGGTACACTAGCATAGTGCATACAGGGATAATCGTCGGCTGGTGCCTCCTCGTCATTTAAAATTGTCTAAGGGGCGTCTGCGAGTTGGCTTCGGCCCCTCGTACGCCTTCCAAAGGTCCGGGACCCCAGGGTTCCGAGATAAGCCAAAGACAAATAAAATATTAATTAATTAATTATTAATATAATTTATATATGTAGGTATTATCGCACTTAATGTTTTTGTCATACTGTGTTTTTTGTTCAATAAAGAATTTTATTAAAAAAAAATAATAATAATAATATTCAATTAGTATTATTAGCTTGTAATTATTAGGTATCTAATTAATTAAAGTAGGTAGGTATATCTATTCCGTTTATAGGTTTATGACTGAAATACCTATTGACTCTAGTGTTCGCAAGCACTACTGAAAAGAAAGAAAGAAAACACGTTTATTTGCGGTAAACATGATGCAAAGGACAACAAAATGAAATAACAATTTATAGAACAAGTTTTCCCTCACATCTACGCAAAACGGCTACCGCTCAGCATAATGCCGCGACCCCATGCGAAACGGAGCCCCAGCGCTGGTTTACTGCTGAGCATGAGGTCCTGGGTTCGATTCTCAGGTCAGGCAAAGTGTTATTTTCCATCAGGAATTTCTCAGTAGCAGCTCGGAGTCTGTATATGTGCCTGTTGATGGCAATAGGTTTGCCCCCTATTACATGGGACTTAAACATAACTGGCCACATCGGTTTAGGTAATTAAATAAAGAAAAACAAAAAAACCACGTGTCTGGTTAACCGACTAAACGTAATACCTGTCACTTCAGTTGTCATGATACGACACAGTTGTACTCTTCAATTTAGCAACGTTCTACAACAAATTGAAGAGTACAATCTGTGTCGTAGCATGACAACTGAAGTGACAGGTATTACGTTTAGTCGGTTAACCAGACACGTGTTTTTTTTGTTTACCTTTATTTAATTACCTAAACGCATGGAGTATAGGTACAGTGATAGGTAGGTACGCCTCTGCCTAGCCTTTTCGGGAAAGCAGGCGTGGTGTTATGTTATGTTTTTCCTATTATCAACTGGCATTGTGTAAAAATCGGAGCTTGATTTTCAAATGATTCCTTTTCATCATTCGGATGTTACTACAGGAAAATGATCTTTGTCGCCTTTTCATAGGACCTAATGGGCGATTAAATTGTTATCGAACCTTATTGCACACTTAAAAGTAATCATTATAATATGATCAATCTTCGATGCTGAAATTCAGTATTCATTTGTCTGTTCACTATTAGTAAACATGTTGATTGCGCTCGTGTCCCCAGAGTAGTGCGATGACATCACAATTTATTTGTGTTATAGCAAAACCTGCAATCAATAAATCAACATATTTTATTTATTACCTTGTTTTTCCGACTTTTATGACCTTTCTACAGTAGGAATAATTACATTTTGCGTAATCAACTAATATTAAAATCACGGACTAGAAAAAAAAAGAAGGACTCCGCGCCACGCATATCAAAAGTGAAGCACAGTAAGTATGCCGGGACCGTTTGTACAAATACGCCTCACGCACACATTTACATCATAGTATGCCGACCGGCCGCCATTACGTCACACGACGGCGTCTTTGTAAAATCACGCACACACAGATCGGTACGGTGCTTCACTTTCGATACTCGTGGCGCGGAGTCCTTCATTTTTTTCTAGTCCGTGATTAAAATATTATAATTTTACGACTGTTTTGGACGGAATGTTCTTACAATTTAATTCTGAACATCAACCTAACGGCTTCAATGGAGTTGACGAGTTGTGAAACGCCAATTCACTACTAATTAGGTATTTCAAACTATTCGGAATAATTATTCAAAAACTAAAGCAGATTGACCGCGAGGGCGTTCCGTTTCGCACAAAAAAACAAATTAGTCGCTATTAAGGCGAGTATAATAGCTGCTAACTGGCACCACGATTGAGAAAAAAATAATAAATCAGGAGATATGGAACATTTTGAAATTTCCTTTGCTCACATTTTTAGTCAGATGAGGTAGAATTTAAAAAACGGCCGTTTTTGGCGTTAACTGCTATAACTTCGAACCTAGGAGGTTTAGTGTTGATTTTTTTGATACAAAAAATTCCACCTCATCTGACTAAAAATGTGACCTTATGAAGTTTCAAAATGTTCCATATCTCCAGACTTATTATTTGCTTCTCAATGGTGGCGCTAGCTAGCAGCTATACGTTGAGCAGCACCTTAAGTTGAGCAGATGCAGAGAAGCGCATCAGTTGGGAGCAGTCGAGTACTCGAGGGCGGATTTCATCTTCTCGCCTCAAGCGCCCAGTTCGCGTGCGAACGCTGCCCGGGCAACACGTGTTTATTCCCCTACCACTTTTGGAGGGAAAACTTCGAGCGATCTCCGGGAAAATGCATGGTTAAAACTTGTGTTTTTTGTAAAAATAAAATTACTTTGGAACTGCAGTGCGCATTGTAAGGCATGTGGATTTTTATTATGACTGTGTAAAAATAAAACTTAGATGGATAGTTCGGAAAGTGGTGTTCAGTGATTGGAAATAATGAAAGGTTTGTTTGAACTATAAATTAATTACTTACTGTTTTTTTTTGGTTGAAGAGTTATTTTTAATTTTGATTAAGGAGATTAATAGTTAATTTAGTGAGCTGAAGCTATTTTAGTTTGAGATTCATAAAACATGTTTATTTTTGAAACCACTGTTCAGTTTAAAAAAGAATAATTTAAAAAAAAATTAAAAAAAGATAAAAGAATAAAACATGATATCAAAATAATGTTGTTACACACTTAGATTTTTACAAAAAATATTTAGAGTGCTAAAACTTTTCGCTTACTTTGCAACGGTTTTACATAATTTGAAAGCTTTCAGGAATAGCGTGAATTCTGTACGATTACTGTACTCAAATTAGTTTTTGGTTGGTGTCAGAAATTTTACTGAATCTAAAGATGGAACATGTCCTACATAACAATGATATTATAAGTAAAAAGAGGTATATAGGTTATACACGCTCTGCAAGTGGCACGACAAAATCTGGCTGATTAGCCACATTTTTGTTGTCTTGTCTCTTTTTCGCTTCCGATAAATACGACATGCCGTCCTACTTCCAATTGACATCTAATCGACATTATGTCGTACCTACGTCTTTTTACTTATAATATCATTGCTACATACCATGTTATTCAAATTGAGTGCTATCTCTGGCTAGCAGAATATCACAACCTAATATTGCATGAATTTCAATGTACGATATTATATTCCAGGTACGATGATTATAAGGTAGACTTTAGTGTGGTAAGGACCATAAGGAAAATCAAATAACATCAAACGTACTGACATCGCTGATGATGCGGACTGCTAGCGACAGGGAGATCCTAAGCACTGGGTCAAAAACAACTCGTCCAAACATGAGATTAGAAACAAAACTTTTTACAAAAAAAAAAAAACAAATTTAAAAAAAAATCTCTATTTACAAAGTAAAAAATAATTTTAATTTCGGAAGTCCGTGGCTGCAAACGAAAATACTTAAAGATTTTCGGACTTTTTCTTTTACTTGTGCTGTGAGACTTCCTTCTTCCCAAATTTCATGGTTTTAGGTCAACGGAAAGTACCCAAAGGTTTTGATTTATTTGCGACTATCAAAATATAACCATACCATAAGTAATCCTATAAGTGTTCCGTTTTCTCCATTTGAGGTACGGAACCCTAAAAAAGATTCTGAGGGACTGACCTCTTTCGTTTTTTGAAGTCAGTTTTAATGAAAACGTAAACACCGTCAGTGTCTCTGCCTGTCTGTTCGTTGGTGAGCTCATAGAGAATAAGCAGTGACTATATAAAATAGTAAATCAAGTCGTTCCTAAGTTTTCCATGGGACCGGCTAGTTCTACATGTATAACTAGCGACCCGCCCCTGCTTCGCACAGTTTTTACGACTTGACGAAACATCGAAATTTCTTTATTATTTGTAAGTTTTTTTATAAAATATAATAAAAATAGGTAAAAAGGTAAGGTTCCTACCTTACCTTTTTACCTATTTTTATTATATTTATTTATATTATTTATTTTATTTATTTTTTTTTTATTTTAGGTACTAGGTAGATATATACTCGTATAATATATAGGTTTATGTGTAATGCACACATAAACCATCTGAAATAAATTTATATTTTAATAATAAAAACAGAAGTCCTGACTGACTGACTGACTCATAAACGCCCAGACTAAACCCTTGAGCCTAGAAAGCTGGAATTTTGCACATGGGTTCCCTTTATAATGTAGACAAGGAATAAGGAAGGATTTCCCGGTAGCACGTTCCCGTGGGATATTTTCCGACATCCACGCAGGCGAAGCCGCTGGCAAAAGCTAGTTCTCTATAAAATGATGGTGAAAACCGCATCAAAATCCATTGCGTAGGAAGAACGCGGTCAAAGAGACAGACACGAAAAGAGACTTTAATTTGTAACAGCTATACAAGCTGTAACATAAATAACGCTCAACCTCATAAGGGGTCATTATACTCATCGTTATGAACAACTTTTACTATGGGACCAAACCTGAAATAGTAAAAAAAAATCAGCTGTTCAGTACATTTATCAACATCAAACTCGTCAAAATGTAGGGAGCAGCTGATTTTTTTTCGCGATTTCAGTTTTGGTCCCTTAGTAAAAGTTGTTCATAATGATGAGTACAATGACCCCTTAAGAGGTTGTGCATTATTTATGTTACACCTTGTATATAGAACTAAAAAAAAACTTATTTTCCATTGCACTATAATAGCATATAAACTAAAAATCTCAATTTGAAAGCTGAGCAATGTTGCCGGCAAGTGGGTCGCAGCCCGGTAGTAAATATACCGTCAGCTACGATAGACGTTCACGCGGGCTGATTTATGTTATGACCCACTATGAACGACACCGACGCAAAATTTTAAAAAACGTAGTAACTAAATTAACATATCTTTACGCTAGCATAGTACTGTAAAGGCGAGAGGTGCAATGATGCTGCAGAACCACGTGTTCCTATCATGCCGGACCTAAAGCTCTGTTGCATCTAATTCAAATAATCTTTATTGCAATCCTTAATGTGGTACGGTCAGCAACAGAAGTCGGTTAAAACTGCTACTTTTCGACATCATCTAAATTAACACAAAATGATATGATAAGCTGCTTTTTAGCATTTCATTTATTGGATAAGAGTTAATTTTCTTTAAAATTTCCATCTATTCCGATTTTAATGAAGTATTTTTCTCAATAATTATGATTTAGAAAACTCAACTGTTAATCGACTTCTGTTGCTGACTGTACAGGTTAATAGGCTGCTGCAGTATATCTTCCGCCATACAGCTCTAATAGCATCCGTCATCTCGGTATTCACCTTGTAGCTAAGTAATAACAGCCGCACGGATCGATCGTTCAGGTTAAGCTACGCTTGCCGCGGTAGATCTTGGACAGTTGTTACGGGTAGGCAAAAGCCCGAAAGTCTGACAGCCAGCCTTACCAAGGGGTATCGTATTACCTAGTCGCTCCATATAAAATCCGGTTAGACTGGAAGCTGACCGCAATATAGTTGGAAAATGGCTAGGCAGATAATGATCTCGGTATTCACCCACTTTTCTAGCCATACCACCATATTTACCGGGACCCATTTCTGAGCTTCCAGCTGTTACTGATTTTTTTACAGTATATTTGTGTGAATGTACAAGCTGTACATTCACACAAATATACTGTAAAAAAACTGGACATGTAATCTGAACTATCGCCCTGATTCTGAGCACCTACTCTGTCCACAAAAAGGGCAGTGCAATTTACTACAGTGAAAAGTGCTGACTCCAAAACTTTTAAAACGCGACTCAGCGTTCGATCCGCGAGTTGATCCGTTCTGGTTCACTTTTGATGGATTATGCTCGACTTCGAACCACGTAGATTCTACACAGAATGTAATGCGCCAAAGGAAATTAAAACTAACTTTTTGAAACAAACATTTTCGTAACTGTTTTCGTATTTCTGGCAGGTTTGTAATTATGATTTATGTGCCGTTGGAAGTTAGTTAATTAATTGTAGGCAATAAGAGTTCGTTATTTTGTGAATGTTTAATTTTTGTTAGTTTGGCCTCAATATAAGCTATAGAGTTTAGATGATGAATTTCCAGTAGTGTTAGTCTTTAAACAACTCTACGAAATTCGAAAGATTTCAAGGTATTAATCGGCGATCTTTGACCCTTGTATAAGAGTACTTATGGCCCAGTGGTAACGGCCGCGACTTACGAGTCGTAGGTTCGTACCCAGGCAGGCGCTTTACTTTGTGTAAATTATTTTATCACCACTGCTCTCAAAACGGTGAAGGAAAACATCGTGAGGAAACCGGCATGTCCTAGAACCAAAAATCCGAAGACATGTGACATCTACCAATCCGCACTGGGCCCGCGTGGTGGTTTACGGCCCGCTCCCACTGACCGAATGGAGGCCTGTGTCCCAGCAGGGGGAACATTACAGGCTGATTATGTTATCGGTAATCCTTTACTTGCTAGACGAGTGAGTGGACTCACTTTCAAACTATGTGCGGTCATTAGGGTCAGAATAGGAATACAAACTCTATCTTGCTTTAAAACTTTTTCAATCGAATTGAAGTAAAGTTTTTATTTCGAAGAAAATCTTTTAATACTCTTTGAAGTCTACAGAAGGCTCATTTAACTATATGTATAGTTTCAACTTTATTATTAAATTATTCATAGGAATCAATATATATATACTAAAAAAGTTGTTTAAACTGTATAGTATTAATAAAAACATTTAATCTAGACTAGCACAGAACATGAAAGAAAAAACTGAGCAACTTGAAAATAATCCGACTCACGATTTTAGTATTATGCGGTTAGTAATTTGTCTTTTTCGCTTTGCCTTTCTCACTTCGTCAGCTACTCTAGCGTTATTCTCGCATTTTCTTAATTACTTTAACTTCCTCCGCATTCGATCTTCACGATATTTTCCTTATCTACTATAAAAGTAGTGAACACTACTTTTACAGTAGAAAGATCTACGTCATGCTGATGCTGTCTTCAGCGTGACGTAAATGAAGACAACTTTTTCCAATTTCTTTATTCAACGACGTCAAAGTTCATAGGATAAGGTTTTCATTTATGAGATTTTTCAATCATTAGATAACTATTACCTGAAGAATAAATTTTAATATGACCTTTATTTATTTATTTTACTATTTATGTACACACAAAAAAATATAAAAAAATAATAATAATAAAATTCTTTATTGAACAAAAAACACAGTATGTCAATAACATTTAGTGCGATAATACCTACATTAGTAAAATACTGTGTCGTAGGAATTAACGCCCACCTCAGGAAAAGGATGATAGCGTTCTAGAATGTATACTAAACACAGGAGATAGATTACAAACTAGAATAATAGGTTAAAAATGTGAATATGTATAGGTACGAGCGAATGCGGTGGCTATGTGCGTGTGGGTGTTTGCATAGGTGTGTGAGTATGTGTGTATATGTGTGTGTGTGTGCGTGAGTGTGTCTTAATTTATATGTTATGAGTCTATTTCGGAAGGAAGAGGTCGATATTGGAAACAAATCAGGGTTTGAGCAAGCTCTCCAGGTCTCCATAGGTGAGGGTTTGAAGCCAGTCGTCAGTGAGTTTTTTACAGTCCCTATAAGAACGAGAATAAATATGGAGTACACTGTTTACCTTATTGTACAGCCTCGAACTAAAGAAGTCGTATTGCCGCCGGACCACTTCAAGTTTCGCCGACACTATGGCACAAACTCTGTCCGATCTACACCCACGTCTACGCTCAATAGTGGCGTTAGGGTCGTAAGGCAACTCCGAGTGTTTCCGTAACATTGTGCATAGAATGAAAGACTGCCTTACAGTAGGTATCTTCCATAACGAGTACAAATCGTGAGTCGGGAAACGAATGGGTTTATGTGCCATAACCTTAAGGACCCCTCTCTGTGCCCTCTCAAGTCGAAGGAGAAGACACTTCCCAGCCCCATCTCAAGCCGTTATACAATATGTAAAAACGGAGTGAGCAAATTTATAGAGATACATCATTTTGGAGTACAAAGACCAGACCTGCGAAAGGAGAAAAAAAAAGAAATGTAGACCATAGTGTGTAAGAACAAGAAGAGAAAAATCTGAATATGTGAAGTCTTAAACGAAAATATTAAAATTTTCTTCTGATAAATTAAAATTCTTTTCTTTTGATAAATTGTCCATACAAAAACTGTCAAAATTACAAAATTTTTCGTCGGATAAAAGCTGGCGATTGACAAACCCGCCCTAAGTATAACTTAAGTGGAATCCTTTCTTGCTAAATCTGTTCAATATATCGTTAGTAATATTTTCACGTTGATAGGAGCGTAGGTATATGCGAAATCTGTTTATAAAACCGAACTAATTAGATATCCTCAGTTTTAAACAGTTTTATCCGTAACTAATTAAATAGCGTTTGGCCGCGAGTTCGTCCACGTGTTTAACATAAAACATATCTTAACTAAATCACTCGGCAATAGTGAAGCTTTCTATCAGTGAAACATTTTTAGGGTTTCGTATCCCAAAAGGAAAAAAAGGAATTCTTATAGGATCACTTCGTTGTCCGTCTGTCTGTCAGTCTGTCAAGACCCTTTTTCTTAGGAACACGTGGAGCAATCAAGTTGAAATTAATATCGTATACGTAAGTCTATAGTCCCTTAAAGTTCTAAAAAATCAAGCTTCTAAGTCAACACAATAAAAAAATACGGCCATTTATGCGATATATTTTGATACTCGCAAGTAAATCCAAACCTTTATTGTACTTCCCGTTGATCTAGAATAAGGAAATTTGGCAAGAAGCAGGGTCTTACAGCACAGTAAAGGAAAAAGTCCGAAAATTGTTAAGTTGTAATTTTATCACTTAAAACATTATTTTTTGGATAACAATGTTAATTTTGTTTTTTGAGATAAATTCTTTTCACTACGGAACCCTTCATTGTGCGTGGTTCAACACGCACTTGGCTGGTTTTTTTAAATCGGATCAGTACTTCCAGAAATTACCTTTAAGCAATACCTTTACAATTTAACCTCTTAATAATATTAGTTTACGAGTAATTTGCCTGTACATACTTACCTGTATAATTCTGATTCTAAATAACATTTATTGCAGAGTACACGCTGCCATGGATGCTCATCACCGTGGCAGTGTTAGAAGCGGTGGGAGCAAGCGACAAGCGGCCGCGGTTCGTCACAGAGCCTCCCGCGCGCGTATTGTGGCCCGCCACACGTGGGGCACACGCATTGTGTCGGGCAACCGGCCATCCGCCTCCGGACGTGCATTGGGTCACTGCTGAGGGACAACTGCTCACTACTATACCTGGATTGAGGTAAGACTTCTCGTCTTATTCGTCTTCGTCTGTTTTGATCCTTCCTAGAGGAACAAAACAATGTGGAACAAGACTTCGGGAAGTAGGGACACACTCCAAAAAATGTAATGGTTAACGTTGAAGATTAGTAAGATTCTTGCACTGAATAAAATGTTTTCAACTACATAATGTAACTTTTTTCGCGGCCGCATGCTACGAATCTCGTAGCCGTGTGCTACGAGTTTCGTAGCCATGGCCTACGAGAGTTTTTTGTCTGATTTCATTGGTTGATGTTTAAAAGCACTTTAATGAAATATTATTTTTGTTATCAGATTAATTTTGACATTACAATTTACCTATTGCTAACCCGCTAACAAACAAAAGCTATAAATCAATCACGATAAAATTGTCCTTTTTGTATTCATATTGCCAATTCGCCGACTGACCAATTCGTTGCACATTGGACTATCACATTTTTAACACGTCAGAGAATTTTAGACCGTATGACGTACGAAATGGTTTTCAATTAAAATTGTTCGACCTAAATTCCCAATTATCGCTCAATTCGGCTTTAGATGAAATTTAGGAAATACTAATGACATTACCGATAAATCCTATAAGTTGTTAAACGGGTGCCGCGATATTACTACGTTTATTAGTTCACCCAAAGAACATTATAATTACATAAGTAATACTAATTTGTGATTAAAAATAAACTTGAAGTTTTTCTGTAACTTTCCCTTTAATATTTACGAGGTTTACGAGGTCACCCGTAGCTAATTCTAGAAATTAATCAAGTAAATGTAGATGATTTTTCGTCGTAGAAACGTGCTAGTTGTATTTTAACCGACTTCAAAAAGGAGGAGGTTCTCAATTCGTCGGAACCTTTTTTTTTTATTTTTTTTTTATGTATTTCTGGACCGATTTGGATTTTTTTTGTTTTATTCGAGAGGGTATATACATCACAGTTGGTCCCATATAAAATTGATTAACTTTGCTTCAGCAGTTTTTGAGTTAGCTTCAATAATACGTATTTTTTCCTCAGTTTTATATGGATGATGTTCCAGTTTGTTTTGCAGGTAGTGGTACCTATTACAATTTGTGTGGGGTAGGTACATAACTAAAAAGTGAAAAATAAAAACTTTTTTACAAAAAAAATACAACCGACATCCAAAAACAACACTACAAAGTGAAAAATAACTTTAATTTCGGAAGTCGGTGGCAAAAAAAGTTAATTTTCACTTTGTAGTGTTGTTTTTGGAAGTCGGTTGTATTTTTTTGTAAAAAAGTTTTTATATACTAAGTAGTATATAATGGAAAATCAAAATGACCTGGACGTCGATTCTGTAAAATTCAAACAATAACTCGCATCTCACATCGCTATTCACTCTCACTCATAAAATAAATGCATTTTAATAGACACTTTCAATCGGGTTTGAGTGCGAAGTGAGGCACACACTTTTGTTTTAAAACATTTTTTTCTTTTGTTTTTGTGTTTCACGAAGTGTGTCCAAATAAACGTTTTTCTTTCTTTCTTTCTTTCAAGTGAGCGTCGAAGTGACGGGGGAATTACCTTACTGAATGCCTTCACCTCATATTTTATCTGTCAATATCTTACGGTCAATTTAGTTCAACTCGCTGACACGCTCGCAAGGGTAGCGCTAGTGTAAATTCTAATTATCAACCGAGTTTTGAGAATGCCAATCAAGAAACAACGGATTCAGATTCGAAGTTTAGAATGAGATCTTACAGAATCACACGGATGTAAAGACAAAGTAAAGTTAAAAAAACATTTACTTTAAATAACGACAATACATTGACAATACTTTATCTAAACGCTATTTTGTATCCAGTTTTACGACACACTCTGTTCTCGAGAGTTAGAACGACTGATCTTCTGATCGGTGTTTAGATTGCTTCGGGATTGGGTGTTAGTGGAGTAGGTATCTACAGGCAAAAGTCGGCGACGGCTCCATTAAATAAACTACTCTAACTTCACCTATATTTCACAAGAAAGCGATACCGGAGTGAGCAAGTTAATATTTACTGCGAGCGCCCCAAGCGAATGCCTTCGCTACGCTTAGGAACACGCGCCTTTACTAGTTGAATATTTGTCTTGAATTTGTCTTAGATATTAATTAGGAAACCCGCTAGTTTAACTAACTGAGCAGTTAGCGGAAGATGATGCATTCAATATCTGAAGCAGTATCTGAACTGAATCTTTTCATGAACTTATACATACATGTAGGAAATGAGTAGGAAGCTTTATTGTCTGTTGTCTGTTGTGTATCCAAACGGTAGCGAGTGGGATGCTTTATTAATTTGATTTTGGAATAGTTGGACAATTGGTGCCGATTCTGTTGTACACCGAACTAAACTATCACTAAAATTTCTTACTTTTTGCTATGAGAATCTTAGAGCTATTCTGCAAAAAAAAAACCTCTAAATTTAATAACAATTTTGAGACAACTAAAATCGAGTTTGACAATCGTGACTCCGCGTGGTATAGTGCCTGTAGTATATTTGACCCGGTGGCTTTAATTGGAACTAACGAAATCACTATGAAGTGACAGGCTTGTCATATTTTGTTCACCGACATCGCTGTCGTTACCGGGTCCAATATCTTTTAGGGCTGGAGGGGCGCAGGGAGGGGGTAGCTTCAACGTGTTTTAAATGAAATGTAGGTACCTTTTTTTTGGTACCTTTTTTTTTGGTACCTTTTTTTTTGGTACCTTATTTTTTGGTACCTTTTTTTTTGGTACCTACATGTTGAGTCATAGGGATTTATGGTTTTTATAAAGGGGGGCCAAATTTTCATTATTTTTGCGATAGGACTCACCTTTTCGAGATATATGCAAAAAAAAAAAAATTACACTACTGTTTTTGCATCCGAAGAAGTCTCGGTATGAATTTTCGTTCATGTCAACTAATTTTATTCCACACCTTTTTAATCGCGATTAAACATAGTCTGATTTAGTTTGACAATTCAAATTTTAGGTGAAAACAGTCAAATTCAGAATAGCATAGGAGTTATTAGTTTAGTGAAAATTGCCATTTTCACTAAACTAATGACTCCGTACAATCTTAATCCTGTCAAACTAAAATATAGTTAAGTTGTGTCACTTTAGTCAATTTCAGAATGGGAAATCGTCGTTTGACAGGAATAAACTAAATTTTAGTGATTTTTAGTCTAGTTTAGAGGCATTTGTGACAAGAGAATCGGCACCTATGAGTTGTTTGTTTTTAGGGTTCCGTACTTCAAAAGGAAAAAACGGAACCCTTATAGGATCACTCGTGTGTCTGTCTGTCAGTCTGTCTGTCTGTCTGTCTGTCTGTCCGTCTGTCACAGCCACTTTGCTCCGAATCTAATGGACCGATTAAGTTGAAATTTGGTACACATATGAATTTCTGTGACCCAAACACGGACGGGTAAAGTAAATAAATGAATTTTGAATATAGAGGCCACTTTTGGGGGGCAAATATGAAAATTAAAAAAAAAAGA
Source organism: Cosmia pyralina (assembly GCA_946251885.1). Classification (NCBI taxonomy): domain Eukaryota; kingdom Metazoa; phylum Arthropoda; class Insecta; order Lepidoptera; family Noctuidae; genus Cosmia; species Cosmia pyralina. The sequence continues at coordinate 18,505,019 of OX276350.1, read as the reverse complement.
TTTGCAAACTACACCATGTGGGATGTCAAATGAAAGGGCTTACTATGAGGGTCTCAAATATATTTTTTTTTATAATTTTTAAATAAATTGTTTTAAAGTTATTTAAGAAAATAGACGAAAATTGACCATTCCCCCTTATCTCCGAAACTACTGAGCCTAAAATTTTGGAAAAAATACAGGAAGTAGATCTTTACCTGTAGATTACAGGAAAACCTATAAAAAGTCTGTGGTCTTAAAATAACATGGAAAATCTATCAATATTGTGAGTACAAACTTACATTTACAGTTGGAATGTATGGGAGAACATGTTTTTCAACTACAATGTTAAGTTTGTTCTTAAGATAAATTCATCCCAACTACGGAACCCTTCATTGTGCGTGGTCCGACACGCACTTGGCCGGTTTTTTTGGTACTTTTAAGTATTTTTTAGTCAATTTTTTAGGCTGAATTTTATTTGACCTACCATTCCCACATACATTCTTAAATAAATAAAAGTGCATTAGAGTTAATTACGACAAAATAAGACTCTACTCTCAGTTTTAGCATCCTAATCAATGTTTCTTAACAAATTAAGATACTTTTTCTCCCCACGAAATATAAAAATATTGTTGTATTAATTAAAAGTAAGTGAGCACCGCTGCTTCCGCAAAATAAAACATCCATCCCTGAAAGCTTATGACAAAGTTGTGTCAATTAATCTCGGTTGAAATTTCACAAGAAAAATGTATCCACATTAAGCAAGCACCGGGTGTCTCAAAGTTTTTGCTTCCACAGTGTCTAATGACTAACGGCAAGCGACTCGACGAGTTTTGTATTTTTAATAAGGCCTTGTGTAAGTGTGCCGGCGACTACGCAAACTTTACAGAAGAGACATTTAAAAGTTTGCAGTGAAAGTTCTTTAGTATTTTACTTAAGCTTCGAAGTTATTTTAAAAGTGCATTAAAACAACAGGAATTGTAATTGATTGGTGATTACGATTATTATTTGATTATGATTGATTATTACTTTAAACATGATATCTAAACATCACGCATGTAACGCAGGGAAGGCAGAGGTGCACCTATGGTCCCACATTTCACTGGTGAATGTGGCGAGCCTATTGAAAGAAAAAAAAATCTGCCAAGTGCGTGTCGGACCACGATGAAGGGTTCCCTAGTTGCAAAACTGTTAAAAGTTGTAGCAGCAAAAACAAACTGAACAATGTATTCCTAAAGAATTTTTTTTATGTGACTTTTCGGACTTTTTCCTTTTTCAATTGTGCTGTGAGACCTTGCCAAATTTCATGATTCTAGGTCAACGGGAAGTACCCTTTATGTTTTGATTCACTTGCGAGTAACAAAATATGTCGCATAAATGGCCGTATTTTTTTATTGCGTTCACTTAGAAGGTTGATTTTTTTAGAACTCTAAGGGACCATAGACTTATGTATTTGATATTAATTTTAACTTGATACCTCTACATATTCCTGAGATAAAGGGTCTTGACAGACAGATAGACAGACGGACAACGAAGTGATCTTATAAGGGTTCCGCTTTTTCCTTCTGCGGTTCGGAACCCTAACAAAGAAAAATGAGGTTATTTGTCACAGAAATATGTGCATACAAAAAGACACTATGCTAAGATGCTGCGCTTGCTATTTTAGATTATTTTTGAATGGCTTCTTCATCACGGTTTGTTTTGAGATTCCTTGGCATAACACTCATACTCCTTTTATACATAAAGCCCTTCCCGACTACATGGATTGCTGTATAAATGTTTAGAAACGAAATTATACACAACATTATTGGTAAACGTTCACACATCACAAAGTCAGTAACACTCATTTTATGCCCATCTTACTGAGCAGCCCTATAAAACTAATCCAATACTCAATTAATGTTTTATGTGAAGGCTACAGAGTAACAGCACAGTCACAAAATGATGTGTGGGGTAACTAATTCGTAGTTTCCCCAGAGGGGTGCCAGTAATAAATTGGCTGAGTTTCCGATCGGAGTCCGTTAAGGGAAGTTGTGAGGCGAAGACGTGTGAGAGACCTACCTATGTGTTGAGTTGAAAACTTTGTCGATCTCCGATACACTTCCAAGGCGCAATTACTAAAGTCTTCAGTGTTCGCTAACTTCACGCTATGCCCTCAACATGAGAATGTTGATGTACTTGTCTGGATACGTGAAAATTCCGACGGTAGTAATTTGAATAACATTAGTAACCGATGTTAAGGCGACGATAACTGACTTTTAATGATTTTAAACTGAAGATCACGTCTAAACGAGTAGTGTCAATTTTAATTTTAATTAATGATGAATGAATTTTAGTTAATGATTTGGAAAGAAAATAAATGTTTAATTTAGAGTATTTTTTTATACAACTTAATATGTGAATATTTTAGATTATGTTTATATTTCATATGGCCTGTTTCACCACCTACGATTAAGTTCCTATTAACTTACTTACACCACATAATTTCATACAAATTCTGTTCCATTTTTGAATTTATTCGGTAAGTATTCTGACATCGTGAAATAGGCCAATAGTGTAATTAATCTGTAAAGTTATGTCTAATGCGGATAAAAAACTATCAAGTGTACTTTATGAAACCGTCATTTACAAATAATTTAATTATTTTTGTTTTACTATACGTGTTTTAATTTAATACTTTTTATTTTATGTATAATCAATTAATAATGCGTCTTATTTGGGAAAGTGGGCGAGTCGTATTACTGGCTGGACGTACGACGCGTTGCGTAGGCTCAGCACAGAACATGCAAGCTAACCACTCAAGGCCTTTGGCATATATCTGCGCCTTAAAACTCTAATGGCGCATAAGATAGATAGAAAGATATAATACATACTTATTTATTTATTTATGCATTCAGGCATTCATATACCTACTTAATAACGACTAACTTATAGTTTTACTCAAGTAGGTATTACAATAAGAACTCCGTTTGAGTTCGAAACTAGTCGGGAAAACCCGAAATAAATACGTGAACAAAACCGCAAATATATCTAAATAAACACTCACCAATCTCCCTTGATTTTTTGTTTTGTTATATTAGTTGTTTCGAACGTTGTTGACGAAGTACACGCAATAATTTATAAGCAAGCTCACTATTTCGACAGTTGCTAAGAGCATGTCATGCTATGTGTTACAATGTGTTACATTGCGACAGCTCATAGTCTAGGAAAGTTCGCCGTGCACGGAGCTCAGCGAAAGTAGCGACAAAGTATTGAATAAAACGGACTTTGCAATATGTTCCAAGTTTAACCTATTGTGAGGGCGTATGCAACTTGTGAAGGATTATGTTCTTTTTCGCAAGTCGTATAGATGTTGTCTGTTATTTGTTTAGATCACTAACTGCGCCTCGCGGTTTCAACCGTGTAGAAAAAGTACCCTATGTGTTAATCCAGGGCAAAGCTAGCTAAGATAACTACATACCAAATTTCATCCAAATCGGTCGAGCTGCTTGAGCGTGAAGAAGTAACAAACATACAAACACACACACATACACACTCACAAACTTTCGCCTTTATAATTAGTGTGAAGTGTGATAGCTGAGTTGCCTATTACTACTTGTAAGAAAACACAATGTCAATATTCAGATCTTCATTCAGTAGAGTACAATAATGATTTTGGATTTAAGTTAGAAAATTGTAAGAAGAAAATAAAAGTTAATTGAATGGGAATACAGTTCGCCTTCAAAAATTAGAATAGGTAATCCAAATAAAATATAAAGCCGCTGACAGATTTGAGCATTCGCTAGTAATGAGCATTCTAGCGTATTCACTTGTAATGAGCATTCCATTTTTTTATTTCGTAGTTTGCTGTGTAGACTCAAATTTTAATTTTTTTTTATGCCTTTTATACGCTACTATCGTTGTTTTGTACGCCATAAATGGCAAAACATGCAGATCTACCTGTTATCTTAAGACCTTGCACATATTATTATGATGTATACTCATGTTTTACAATAAATATATTCTATTCTATTCTATTCTATTCTATAGCGAATGTGAAAACGAAGCGTATTAGCGAGCGTTTTAACAGGAGCGTTTTAGCAAGCATTCTAGCGAGCGTTCTAGCGAAACGACAGTAACTTTGCTTCGAGCTTTTTGCCGAGCCGAGCAATTTTCAAGTCAAGTCATGACATCTTCGTGAAGAATAAATTTTTAACGAGCATGCCTATATTAGAGCGTCCGCTAGAATTATTTATTTATTTATTTCGGGAAAACAAACAGTTACACAAATTATCATAACAAACAAGTAGTGAGAAAAAAAAGAGATTACATATAATATGTGTAGCTCACGGCGTTATCCACATCTTAAATACTACATAATTGTTAGTGAACTATTTGCACACGAGTGAAACTTAAAAGGTTAAATCTAAAGAATATTCTAAAATGAAGAGAAAGAGAATTTTTTTTTTTTTTTTTTAAACAAATCAAACTACAATTCTTGTTTTAAAAATCTGACTCTATAATTAATTTTACCAACGTGCTTCTAAACTTATTACCAGACAAAATGTAAACAAATCCAAATTTCCGAATACAGTATTGAAATTTTTAGCTATGCGACGAAGAGGTGCGCGAACTCCAGCGTTCGTGCGGCAGGAAGAAACGGCAAAAAGCGGACGTGCGCGCACCTGTCGTGCAATGACAGTTCTCGTAACAACGTAGCTTAACTTATTAGTGAGATCTATGCAATCATACCTGTTATTACACAAGTCATAGAGAAACATAGTTTCTAGGAAAATGCGTCTAGACTTTAAATTTAACAGTTCAACATATTATATACTATTGCCTATTTGCTACTTCATTTTGTCGAACTAACTCAGGCGTTCGCTCGCCGTTACATCGTTTGGTTGACACCTATAATAAACAGTTTGGCTCTACTGACATTATGTTTCTCAGCCAAGCTGTATTTAAGAGTGAAATTATGACTATTTTAAGAGATCATAGCCCTAATATACATAGTATAATAGTATATAATACATAATATAGTATATAAGTAGTATATAATATATATATAATAATATAATATATATAATAATATAATATATATATATATAATATATATAAGTAGTATATAATACATAATATAATAGTTAATAAGTAATATAAGTGCTTTTTTAACTTGCTCTGCTAACAGCTAGCTATTCTGTATGGTAATCTGTGGATAACGTCTTGAGTAGTGTATTTGTTACTTTTATTGCAAGTTATATTTTGTATGCCTACTGTGTAATATACTGCTGTTTGTTATTCCTATCAAATAAAATAAAATAAAATAAACATTCTTTTGGTCGTGAAAATATTCGTAGCGATGTTTGGCTATACGCTTGGCTCTGTTCGTTGTTTATTTATTTATTAAAACTTTATGCACAAGTAAAAAAAATACCGTACAAAGGCGGACTTAATGCCTGAGGCATTGAATGCCTGTTCAGTTCGACATATTTAATAAAAACGGTGAATGCACGATGTTCTATTACAAGTCAATGTCTATCAGGGGCTTTACAGAGCGCTGCCTAGTGAAACTGATTTAATCCCCAAAAACAATTGCCATCTCCGCAAGTAAAATTATTACATAGGGCACTTATTCTGTGGAAATGTAACAAGACGCTTGTTCGGCGTAACGTGCAAGTAGCTCTCAATTGCCATACACTCCACTCCCGGCGACGGCAAAGCGAGCATGAAACAAACGATTATGGTGACAGTTGACTTATAGCGAGCGAGCAGCGATAAATGGCCACGGCACGTTCTCACACTACCATATTATGACGGCACGGTTGGCGCAGTGGTTGAGCGATTGACTGCTGCGCAGCATGTCGCGGGTTCGATTCCCGCACGGAACAAATATTTGTACGACCTACAAGTATTTGTTCCGAGTCTGGGTGTTTTTCTATCTATAATATGTATGTATTTACAAAAAAAAAAATGTATATAAGTAGTTTATCAGCCATCTCGTTACCATAACACAAGCATTAGGTTGCTTAGCTTGGGGCTAGATGGCGTTGTGTGATATGTCCAAACATATTTATTTATTTATTTATATTTTTTCAACGATACTAAGCACACTCGTTTCAAGTAACATTCCAAGACTGTTCGTTCAAAAAGAAATCTTGGAAAAATACTCACAGTCGTTCCCTGGTTGAATGAACTCATTTTAATCTCGGTTAAACATTCGCCAGAGGATGGTTTAGTATAAAGTATCAGTTAATACTTTAGGTGCCAGTCCCAATTGTTTGGACGCTAATGGAATCTATTGTTACTGAGCTGATAGTAGCTAGACAAGAGGGCTCTCGTTTAACGTGATTCGACATTCCATTATCGGCGTGATTATGTTTGGTCCCTTGACAACAGAGGGGATATTACGTTACTCACGAAGTATCAAGGTTTGTCCCCTGGCCGCATTAAAATCCACAAGAATAGTAGTCTTTTTGATATGACACAATGTCGGGACAAAGTTTTCGCATTCTGAGTGGGAGTAGCAAGTTACGTCGCCAAGCAGCGTGTAACTGAACTAAACCTTGTACGGCTCCTGCGAAGATATAAGGGTCGTTTTCTATATTCTGTTCGGCAAAATAAACGTAGTTTGGGTTAGTTACGTATCACGTCCAACTCGTGTCAGCAGTAAGTAGTAACAAGGCGTTGTTTACTCGCGTCGAGTTGAAAACTTTGGACACCTCACCTGTGAACTTACTTTAAGGCTTATTCTTGAACATAGCTCAACGTAGTGTGTTCGCGGTAACCAGACCTAAAATTACGGAATGAAACTTGTCGGGGTGGGAAAACACCGCTAACGTATTTTCGGCAAGTTCATGACATACTCGTATCTATTTAGAGCAACAGTAAAAAATTTGGAAAATCGAAAAGTGCGCGCCTCTCAGACAGAAACGGTTTATTAGTTGATTCGCCCTAATTTACTCGCCCGAATCGGGTCATAAGTCATGTCATAAGTTATTTATTTTTTAACAAAATACATTGTGTTGAAAATAATAATTTGGTTATGTCGGTGATGTGTGTGAGGGTAGACTTACTGGGTGGATGAAATAACAGTCCTCTTGATGATCATACACTTTACTGTTCCACACACTACACAACAATGTTTGAGAATTGAGAAGGCACAGGAAAATAGCGAGCACAATAGTAAGTAAAGCAAAAGCACAATATGATTTAGCGCGGGTAGGAGTCGCACAAAATAGCACAATCGAGCGTGCGTCCGACGTCAGAGGCAGGTCGTGACTGAGGACGCGACCGATATCCGAATGCGCGGTGAGAATGGAATGCGTGTGCGCAGGTACGTCACATGACGTATATCTTCACGCGTCTTGGACCAAGGGTCTCAGCAGGCGACGCGCGTGTCCAGTGTACTATACCTAATTATTATGACGGACGGAACGTACGGTACGTGATTTATATAAATAAATATGATAATATGATTTATGTGTGATTTTGTATTGTATTGTAATATAATGTTAATGTGTAATATTTGTGTTGTTTTGTGTATATTAGTGTTTGTGTTATTTGTGTAAGTAATAATTATAATGTAGTCACCTACATCACTCCCCTCCAGAGACCGTGCTACGGGCGATAGTAGTCCGGAAAATGGACTTTTCTGCCGGAACGAGTGGTTTTAACTGTTGGAATAGTAGGTGGTGGGTCGGGAACAGGTTTATTTGGGATAGGGGTGTCATTGGTGTCAGACAGTATGTAGGCTGGTTTTAAGCGGTCTAAAGATACTGTGACGGATTTACCCTTAACTTTAATTTTATAAACTTTGGCACCTCTTTCGATCACCTCGTAGGGACCAGTGTATGCTGGTTGGAGTGCACCCCTCAACGCATCGTCCCTAAGAAAGACATGGGAACAAGATGACAGATCTTTGTGGACAAAGATTTTTGTTTTTGAGTGGTGCGACGTGGGAACTGGCTGCAGATTGTTGGCAAATGATCTGATACGGGCTGTAAAGTCCGTTATATCAGTCGTACATTTGTCAACCTTATGGCCAAAGAATTCACCCGGCAGCCTTAAAGGTTCGCCGTATAGTAACTCGGCTGAAGACGATTGAAGGTCTTCTTTGAAGGAACTTCTTATGCCGAGCAGTACAAATGGCAACGATTCTGTCCAGCTGCTGTCAGCATGGCACTTTATTGCTGTTTTAAGCTGCCGGTGGAATCTTTCGACCAGACCGTTGCACTGCGGGTGGTATGCAGTGGTCTTGCGATGTCTAAACCCAATGGCCTTTGCGAGGTGTTGGAAAATACCAGACTCGAATTGTCTACCACGATCAGTGACAATATCGGCTGGGCAACCAAATCGTGCTACCCATCCCGACAAAAATGCTTTGGCCACAGTTTCCGCCGTAATATCGGTAATAGGGACAACTTCAACCCATCGCGTAAAGCGATCGATGAGTGTCAAGCAATACCGGTATTCATTGGATGGGGGCAATGGTCCGATGAGGTCTAGGTGGACATATTTGAATCGCGCTGAAGGCAGATCGAGGGTACCCAAAGGGGTGGAAACGTGTCGATTCACCTTCGTGCGCTGACATGCCAAACATGCCTTAGACCAATCGCGACAGTCTTTCCGCATCTGTGGCCAAACATAGCGCTGTGCTACTAGTTTAGCACTTGCGTTTGCGCCGGGATGGCTCAGCGAGTGCAACGAATCAAAAATTTGTTTGCGTAATGGTTTAGGAATGATGGGTCTGGGAGTCGCTGTGCTGATGTCACAGTACAATTCAATACGACTTCCAGGGATTATCATTTTCTTTACTTGCAGGGAAGAATCTCCTGTGCGTAATTTTGCAAGTTCAGAGTCAGTACCTTGTGCTTTGGCTAGTACTTCTAAATGTACAGGGCTTTGCAATTCCTCGATACGGGAAAGTGTGTCGGCTACGACGTTATCTTTCCCGGCGATGTGTTGAATGTCGGTCGAGAATTGCGAGATATAATCTAAATGTCTATACTGACGTGGCGAGCAGTTACTTTTCCGCTGATGGAAAGCGTAACATAGCGGCTTGTGGTCAGTATAGATGGTGAAGGTGGTAGCGGCTAGCCAATGTTGAAAGTACTTAATACTTTCGTAGATAGCAAGGAGCTCTCTATCGTACGGTGAGTGTTTTTGCTGTGATGGGCTCAGCTTGCGGGTGAAAAATGCTAACGGCTGCCAATTACCGTCTTTGAACTGCTGCAAGACTCCACCGATGGCTAAATCAGACGCATCCGTGACTAGGCCCAGTTTGGCATTTGAGTCAGGATGTGCCAACAAAGCCGCACTACAAAGGCTATCCTTACACTCCTCGAAGGCCTGCAATGAGGTTCCGCTTATGTCGACAGGCTGAGAGGCTTTCACGTTACCAGTCAGTAAGGCATGTAAAGGCGCTTGGGTCTGGGCAGCCCGAGGTAGAAACCTCCGGTAAAAGTTAATCATGCCCAGAAACCTTCTTAGCTGCCTAGCGGTTTTAGGCACTGGAAACTCCCTAATAGCCTGCACCTTGCTTTCCAAAGGCTTCGTTCCGTGTTGCGAGATGTGGTAGCCTAGAAATGTTACCTCTGATGCACCAAACACGCATTTGGCGATGTTGATAAGCATGCCGTATTCCTTCAACCTTGTGAAGAGTTGGCGAAGGTGCTCTTCATGCTCTGCCTCGTCCCTCGAATACACCAAGAAATCGTCCAAATACGGATAGCAGAACTCCAGGCCACGAGTCATTTCGTCAACAAACCTTTGGAAAGTCTGCCCGGCGTTCCTCAGACCGAACGTCATAAATGGAAACTCGAAAAGTCCGAAGGGTGTAGTGATGGCGGTCTTTGGTATATCCTGCTCAAATACCGGTATCTGGTTATAAGCTTTTACAAGGTCAATAGTAGAAAAGATCTTACAACCAGATAGACTGTGGGCAAAGTCATGTATGTGCCTGATTGGGTACTTATCTGGTATTGTCCTTGCGTTGAGCTGCCTATAATCACCGCAAGGACGCCAGCCGTTGTCTTTCTTCGGGGCGAGGTGGAGAGGCGACGACCAAGGGCTCTCTGAAGGTCGAGCTGTACCATTTGCCAACATTGCCTCGAACTCATCCTTGGCGATTTTCATTTTATCCGGGGCTAGTCTGCGTGGGGAACAAGATACTGGGGGGCCTGATGTGGTGCGAATGTGGTGTGCTGTGTTGTGTTTAGGTGTGAATGGCGCGCCTGCTGGCCGTGTTATTTCCTGAAATTCGGATAAGAGATTTCGGTATTTGCATTCGCCAGTCACTACCTTTACACTAGTAATTAAGCTTTTAGGTGAAGCGATAGATGCTACAGCTGACAAGCTGGTAGTGCCATCAATAATGCGCTTGTTGCGAATATCAACAATTAAATTAAAAAATGACAAAAAATCTACACCTATAATGGCTTTAGTGACGTCAGCGACTATAAAGCGCCAAGGAAAATCCCTACGAAGGCCTAAATTTAAAACAACCTGAAGGTAACCATAGGTGGCGATCGTTGAACCGTTGGCCGCACACAGCTGGTAGTCGGTCTTCGCACGACGATGATGATATGGGAGCGCAGATCGAGGGAAAACGCATAAGTCGCTTCCAGTGTCCACTAGAAATTGGACTTTCGACCTGCGATCTGTCACGAACAGGCGACCAGTTGTGGAAGGGCAATCTTCAGCCGCCATTATTGACTGCCCGTCTCGTTTCCCGACTTGTAGTCACACGGGCGGATGCATTTCCTCGCGTGGCTTCCAAATTTATGGTGATACCAACACATCGGAAACTTTTTGTAGTTGGACTGCGACCTTTTCGATGTGCTGCGACTCCTATGTCCGGAGGCCTGCCTGTTGCGTGGGCGAGAGCGATCGTAGCGTTCAGTGGTCAGCGCGTCGACCTTCCTCGTCAGCTCCATGATGAGCTTCATCATGTCCGCCTCTGGCTCAGCTCGTGATGTGGATGCTGCTGCAACTTGTGGAGTAGGTGGCGCCATGTCGTGAACTCTATCTGCGAGGTCCGCGAGCTCGGTGAGGGACAAGGACATCTGCGATGCGATGATGGTCTGCAGGTTACCTGGCAAGCGACTCGTCCATATGGTGCGGAGGAAATCCTGTGGTATCGTCGGCCCCGCTAGGTGTTGCAGGTGCCGCAAGAACTGGGACGGTTTACGGTCACCTAGTTCCTCTGACTGGAGTAGCTGCTTTACCTTCTTCTCTTTTGAGACTGACAGGCGCTTGATCAGCTCACTCTTCAGCTTCTCATACGCGCCAGTAGCAGGAGGCGCAGTTATAATATCTTCAACCTCCACAGAGTATTGCCGATCCAAGTTAGCGAGGACGTAGTGGAACTTGGTGTAGTCGTCCGTTATTCTGGCCAGCTTGAATTGGCCTTCTACTTGGCAAAACCATATAGTGGGTTTTTCGGGCCAAAATGGTGGTATACGAACGCCTACTCGAAATAACTCCAATGACGGATGTTCGGGTTCCGGGTCAGTGGGAACGCGCGCACTTTTTTTCGGCCGGCGGCCGGGTTGTTGGCTGCGCTGCGATGTCTCTGAATCGTTACCGTCGCTGCTCATGATCTCTGCTAGTTCCTTCTGCACTCACTATTCTACAGTTGTTCTGAACGGGGTCACCAGTTTGGTTATGTCGGTGATGTGTGTGAGGGTAGACTTACTGGGTGGATGAAATAACAGTCCTCTTGATGATCATACACTTTACTGTTCCACACACTACACAACAATGTTTGAGAATTGAGAAGGCACAGGAAAATAGCGAGCACAATAGTAAGTAAAGCAAAAGCACAATATGATTTAGCGCGGGTAGGAGTCGCACAAAATAGCACAATCGAGCGTGCGTCCGACGTCAGAGGCAGGTCGTGACTGAGGACGCGACCGATATCCGAATGCGCGGTGAGAATGGAATGCGTGTGCGCAGGTACGTCACATGACGTATATCTTCACGCGTCTTGGACCAAGGGTCTCAGCAGGCGACGCGCGTGTCCAGTGTACTATACCTAATTATTATGACGGACGGAACGTACGGTACGTGATTTATATAAATAAATATGATAATATGATTTATGTGTGATTTTGTATTGTATTGTAATATAATGTTAATGTGTAATATTTGTGTTGTTTTGTGTATATTAGTGTTTGTGTTATTTGTGTAAGTAATAATTATAATGTAGTCACCTACAATAATAATAATGTAATATAAAGTGTTGATGATAAATGAAATAATTAAAATAAAAAAAAACAAAACAAACATTAAGTAAATTCATATTTAAAATTCATTACGGATTTAAAATGTATCATCCCTAATTAATAATCATAACTATTTCAATAATTCAGTAGCAATAAATAAAATAATCACCCACATTGCATTCAAATTTAAAATTATTAACCCAGTATAAATATATTTAAAATTAAAACATTTAAACACAAACACATATTTCACAAATCATTTATTATTGGCTGCCGTACCCGTTTGTCATCTATGAACTCATCGATACTGTACAGTCCTACCAACTTACTGTGAACTGAAAGAGGACGCCACCGTCGATGCGTCGACACAATCGAATGACACGCGTCGGCACAATCGAAGACATTTCAACATGACGGCCGTAGTTCCAATTTTCGCCATTTCACAGATAAGTTGGTAGGAGTGTAATAGCCCTTCCTCAATAAATATGTCTTTAATTTGTTCATACATAAGTTTGTACTGTTTATGCTTTTGAATTCACCCGACTCGGGTGAATCGTCAAAAATATTTTTATTTTTTGGGTGTAGACTCGCTCGCAGTTAATTTATTTGTGGGCGAATCGACAATTGCAGAAATACGTATAGGCAACTTGCAAGTCTTGAATTTTATGCTAGAAAGTTAAGAATAAAGTACACTAGCGCACATAAGTGATAAGGGTAAAGTATTTTGAAATAAAATGAAACGTAAATTAGTAAAATATATCTTTATTAAAATATTATTTAAAGGTGAATGCGCAATGGACGCCCGTGAAATTCAATTTTCTTACGTTTTTGATGATAAACTTTACGGTAAAGAATCTAACAAATGTTATCGATTTTTCTTAATACCTATCTTTTGAATGGGTTTGATAAAGAAAATCAATACTTAGGGCTTATAGAAGAAGATTTATATTACTAGATTGTGTGTGACAACGTGAATCGTGACGACAAACAGACACACTTCCTAATGGAAAGCACTACAAGTAATATTTTTATTACATTTTTTGTTACATTTTCTCCATTATATACTTAAGGTATATCTATGTATAGTAAGTAAGTATATCATTCGGCGTACCTCAAGGAAGCGTATTAGAACCAACGCTTTTCTTATTGTACATTAATGACCTAAGTAACTTAAAAGTAGATAACACAAAAATCTTCTCTTACGCCGATGATATCGCCATTGTCTTTTATGGGAATAACTGGTCCGAAGTAAAGCTGAAATAGGTATGGCTCAAACTGCTAATTGGCTTAATGTAAATCTCCTTACGTTAAATGCAAACAAGACAAATTACATATGTTTTACAATTAGAAATCGCTCACAACCAGATCAAGATTTAAATATCAAAATACATTCTTGTAATCGAGCCAATAATTATCCCTGTACATGTCCAATAATTAATAAAGTAACACAAACAAAATATTTAGGTGTTATAATTGACCAACATTTATGTTGGTACTCTCACCTCGAACATGTTGCTAACAGAATACGTAAATTGAGTTGGATATTTAAATCATTGAGATACGTGGCCCCTACAAGTGTAGCCACAAAAGAGGGCGTTAAGAGAAATCTTCTAAATGAAATCTACACTGCCCTTGCACAGTCTGTGATAGTCTACTGTATACCCGTATGGGATGGGGCAGCGAAATCTAAATTTATAGACGTCGAACGAGCGCAAAGAGGTCTGATAAAAATAATGTATTTCAAGAAACGGAGATTTCCTACTGAAAGTCTATATGAGATCAGCGGCCTGCTATCTGTTAGGAAATTATATATCTGTGCCGCGATCCTAAAAAAACATAAGACACTTAAGTATGACAAAAACATAATATTAAAAACTTTTTTACAAAAAAATACAACCGACTTCCAAAAACAACACTACAAAGTGAAAAATAACTTTAATTTCGGAAGTCGGTGTCTGATTATATGTATTTTCGTTTTTGCCACCGACTTCCGAAATTAAAGTTATTTTTCACTTTGTAGTGTTGTTTTTGGAAGTCGGTTGTATTTTTTTGTAAAAAAGTTTTTATTTTTCACTTTTTAGTGGTTCACATGTGCTTACCCCTTCACAGCGTACTGGCGTGATGTTATGTTATGAACTGGTGTGAACAACAAACAGACATGAGATTTCAGCAATCCCAGTCCATTTGCTATCATTTATTGAGGAGTTCCGTTGCCTATCTCAGAAGTTCTTCATCAGGTCTTCACCAAATTGAAATGGGACCACTCCAAGAAAGTACTCTTCCAAAAACTATCCAAATCGCTTCAAGTGTGCCTATAAAGTTGGAAGAGTTTTCTCTATTTCTCCAGGATCCCATCATCAGATCCTGACTTGATGATCATGGGACCACCTGGGAAGTATACCCTTTCAAACAAAAAAAAAATAATCCAAATCGGTCCAGCCATCTTCGAGTAATCGGGGAACATACATAAAAAAAAAAAAAAAAAAAATAAAATAAAAAAAAAAAAAAAGGTTCCGACGAATTGATAACCTCCTCCTTTTTGAAGTCGGTTAAAAAGGAGAAAAGATATTATTGTGCAAGTCCCACAATCTAAAACCAATTTTGCTTCTACACAGTATATTAAACAATCAGCACGATTATACAATAAAATTAACAAAGACATATACATATACACTGAATATACATATACACTGAACAACTTCATAAAGGTTAGTAAATGCTAGTAGAATGGTTAAAATCACGCACGTATTCAGACATCGAATCACTGTTACAATAAGTGGAAATTAGTTATACTTGCACCGTCACACCTACACTTACATGCTCCCTCATACACACATCCACACCACCCACACACCTCTCACACTCCACACACCTCACACACAACACGCACCACACACACTTGACACACCTCACACGCCCCACACACATCACACACTTCGCACACCTAACACAACCATATCAATGTATTCATTCTGTTCAATTCACGAGCGAGCGAGCGTGTTTGAAGTTATAAAAATAATACTTTTCGTAAATGGCAATAAAGCACGAAACACGCGCTCGAAAAAAAGATATGTGTATTATGAAACCTAAGACAAAAATAAAAAAAAAAAAATTAATAAAATTATTTTTGTAATTTGTAAGTTGTACAAACAGCCAAAGCTGTGGAAGAGCGGAGTCTCCTAACACAGGCGTTATTATGCTTAACAGGAGGCTCCAATCATAAACTAATATATATAAACTATGTAGTTGGTACAGTAATAAATATTTTATTTATTTTTTATTTTTTTATATCTATATCAATCAATCAATCTGCCCTAGCCTTTTTCCAACTATGTTGGGGTCGGCTTCCAGTCTAACCGGATGCAGCTGAAAACCAGTATTTTTCATGGAGCGACTGCCTATCTGATCTCCACAACACAGTAACTGTGTAATACGATACCCCTTGGTAAGACTGGTTGTCAGACTTTCGGGCTTCTGAAGACCCTTAGCGACTGTCAAAGATCCACGAATGACAGCCGGGACCAACGGCTTAACGTGCTTTCCGAGGCACGGAGTCTCGGTATGTAAAGATGGTCACCCTTCCACGGACCAACCCTGGCAAGCGTAGCTTAACCTGATTGATCGACCGTGCGTGTCATATCATATCCATCTACATCAAGATCAAAAAACATAATAATCGTATAATTTCAGTATCTAGTTTTTAAAACTTTCCTGCTAATATGAATGCCAAGTATAATTGAGACTAAAGAAACGATTTTTTGTTGGAAAATTTTGACAAGGCGACATATTGAGAGTAGACACTCCCACACGCTGCAGCGTTGTGAGGCGTGTAATAGAGATGAAGTTGAGAGTAGGTAAGTAGAGTAATAATAGACGAAAAGGTAGAGAGCATTCCATTAAAAAATTACGCGAATCTCATTATGAAACGTACAAAATTGACTCCATACAGCATCGTTCCGAGAAACAGTGAATGCTTTTTTTATTGGATTATAGGCTATTTGATATTGGCAGTAAATAACGCTAGCGGTGTTATTAAAAAAAAACCAGCCACGTACGTGTCGGACCACGCACAATGAAGGATTCCGTAGTTAGGATGAATTTTACCTTTGTTGCTGAAAAACATGTTCCAACTTACATTTGTAGTTGGAATGTATGGGACGTTCCAACTACAAATGTAGGTTGGTACGGACAATACCTATTGAGAGATTTAACTTGACTGTTACCTTAGACTTCTAATAGGTTTTCCTGTAATGTAAAAATATTTAATGTATTTTTTTCAAAATTTTAACTATGTTTAATAGTTTCGGGGGTAAGGGAATGGTGAATGAATTTTCATACATTTTCATAAATAAGTTTAAAACTATTTATTGTAAAGTTTTTGAGATCCCCCTAATAAACCCTTTCATTTGCTAAGTGACATGGTACAGTTTGCAAAACTTTTTTTTTAATTTGTCCCCCAAAAGTTATAGGTATTTAAAATTTAAAATCCCAATGTTTAAAATTTAACTTAATCGGTCCATTGGATTCGGAGCAAATTGGCTGTGAGAGACGGACAGACAGACAGACAGACGGGTGATCCTATAAGGATTCCGTTATTACCTTTTGAGGTATGGAATCCTAAAAAAGTTCCCAGAATTCCTACCTTTTACCATTTCCAACAGTTTAGGCCTCGGAATAGATTTGATTCCAAAATATTTCTGAACTTTGACAATAAGACGTGAATTTGATGAAGCCTCATTTATTTTGGACATAATCCAGATGTTAGTAACAATTTTCTTAATATCTATGTTAGTAGATACCTAATACTAGAAGAAAGTAACATTTATAGATTACTAGCTGTGCCTCGTGGTTTCACCTGGGTAGACCGAGATAAAAAGTAGCCTTTATGTTAATCCAGGGTATAAGCTATCTACTTACCAAATTTCATCCAAATCGGTTCAGGAGTTTGAGCATGAAGAAGTAACAAACATACAAACAAACAAACAAACTAACAAACAAACTATCGGCTTTATAATATTAGTGTGATAGTTTTTCCGTAACTATTTCCACCCAGTGTGCCTACATGGAACAGTCATGACGGGATGCGATCATCTGCAGAATGCAATTGGTACACACGGCTACACATCAAGCTATGCATTTCCAGTTTACACTGACCTCTCACTGTAAGTAAATCCTATACAATGCGAGATCAGCTTATACTGGAAATGTATAGCTTGATCTGTACCGCGCAGTCTTTGGAACCGTCAACGCGCACATTTGCTAACATTTACAACGCACTACAATGCCGCGGCAAACCCAACAGCATTCTGAAAGCATATTGCACTCGCAGGACTGTAGGCTCGTTGCGTATACCGAACCCATAGGCCACTCGAGTAAAAAGATTGGCAATATGTCCTAAAAAGTTTAACAGGTTAAATTAATTGAACGTAATGATTAAAACGCAACTTCCTTATTATGTCTATCCAAATGTATTTCGAAAAAAAAACCACGTCATAATAACCAAAACATTGGAGTAGAAATAAGATTTCCGTATCAATATGTAGGTAGAAAAAGTTGTACAGGATGTTTATGTCAGCAGAAAATTGGCAATGATCGAATATCGGAACGTCTGAAGATAACCTGTCAGAGAGAAGACGGCGCGATGACAGCAAAAGATTGAATATAATGGGACTCTTCATAGTTATGATCGCGTAACGTATGTTCCTGATCTTTTTTTGTATTTATTTTTTATGTGAAAGAAATAGCATGATAAATAAATAAATAAATTTATTTCAGTAACGTTACAACTTCTACAATTTAATAAAAGGGTCTCCTTTTTAACCGACTTCAAAAAGGAGGAGGTTCTCAATTCGTCGGAACCTTTTTTTTTATTTTTTTTCATTTTTTTTTTATGTAGGTATGTTCCCCGATTACTCGAAGATGGCTGGACCGATATGGATTTTTTTTTTTTTTGTTTGAAAGGGTATACTTCCCAGGTGGTCCCATGATCATCAAGTCAGGATCTGATGATGGGATCCTGGAGAAATAGAGAGAACTCTTCCAATTTTATAGGCACACTTGAAGCGATTTGGATAGTTTTTGGAAGAGTACTTTCTTGGAGTGGTCCCATTTCAATTTGGTGAAGATCTGATGAAGAACTCCTGAGATAGGCAACGGAACTCCTCAATAAATGATAGCAAATGGACTGGGATTGCTGAAATCTCATGTCTGTTTGTTGTTTACACCAGTTCATAACATAACATCACGCCAGTACGCTGTGAAGGGGTAGGCACATGTGAACCACTAAAAAGTGAAAAATAAAAACTTTTTTACAAAAAAATACAATCGACTTCCAAAAACAACACTACAAAGTGAAAAATAACTTTAATTTCGGAAGTCGGTGGCAAAAACGAAAATACATTTAATCAGACACCGACTTCCGAAATTAAAGTTATTTTTCACTTTGTAGTGTTGTTTTTGGAAGTCGGTTGTATTTTTTTGTAAAAAAGTTTTTTAAGTAAGAGAAATACCTGTGCTAGGAGGCCCCGCTCTTCTTAAACTACTACAATTGTATGTAGGAGTGCGCTTACATGGTCTTTTACAATTTAGTAACATATTAATTAATGGATGAAAAAAAATAGAAGCATAAATAAACGCTAGGTACCATGAAAAGTTGAATATAAAATTAAGAATAAAACCAAAAGTATGTAAGTACCTTTTTTATTTATTTTTTTAATGCATAATTGGCCTGCTCTTGACCACGATCGCGCCAAATTGAAAGTCAGTTACCTACTCCTAGTTAACCAATCAAGAAGTCTTCCTTACAAAGTTCTAGTAGGTAACTCAGTTGAATTTTTCAAGGAAGACTTGTAACTTATAAACAGTTACATAAAATTCCAGTTTACGGTAATTGAAACAAGGAAAAATTACCGGCACTTTATGAGAGGCAATAACTTGTTATGTAAAAGAACTTATCGTACCTGGTTTTCAGATGAAAAGCAGCCTGGTTTTAAGATTATAAGATTATTGTCGCTTGATATTCGGAGTGTCACAATGATTAATCTTTGGACGGAAGGAGTGGTTAAGGAAGAGGGGCTCATGGCTAAGAAATAACAGCCACACGGGGCGATCGATCAGATTATCTACGTTTGCCGCGGTTGGTCCGTGGATGGGTGACCATCTTTACATACCAAGACTCCTCCATGCCTGGGGAAACACGTTAAGCCGTTGTTCCCGGCTGCCATTGGTGGATCTTTGACAGTCGTTAAGGGGCGTCAGAAGCCCGAAAGTCTGACAACTAGTCTTAGCAAGGGGTATCGTATTACCCAGTAACTGGGTTGTGGAGGTCAGGTAGGCAGTCGCTCCATGTAAAATACTGGTATTCAGCTGCATCCGGTTAGAATAGAAGCCGACCCCAACATAGCTGGGAAAAGGCTAGGCAGATGATGAGATGATGATGAGTGGAAAGGCGAAAAGGAGGCCTTTGCCCTGCATTGAGACAACATAGGCTAAAATAAAATATTAATCTATGAATTCTCATTAGCAGCCCAGAGATTGGATTTGTGCCCAGTTGTTGGCAATAAGCTCACCTTACCTAAACATAATTGTCAAAATATGGGAGTTTAGGTTTATACTATAGTACAGCTCTATCTAACTCTTCGGGAAATATTGGCGTAATGTTATGTTTGTTTTTAATTATTCATTTAGATTAATTGTAAAACAAAGCGAATGGATTGATAAACAATAAAAGTTACCTTTCTATGCTGTTTTATGCAAAATAAGTCATCATTGACCGCGGTCAATGTTGACTTATTTTGACAATATCACCAAAATATCAGTGCCTTTATAAGACCTTAAGTTCATAAAATTCTCTTAAACAGCTCATGTAGCACTTATTCTTATCACCAAAATATTATTGGGGCGTGCCCTTCCTCATTCTTTTCTCTATTTTTGAAGTGAAAACTTCTTTAGGCACATTGAGCGATATTTGGTAGGGAAAAATCTTACGAGTTCACGTTACCGTCACGCCACGCGACGTGCGTTACCAACATGCGATGCGCCATGTCAAACTCATGTCATGTCATGTGTTACTGTCAAAGTTTTCACTCCTGTTGGCAGCCCCCATAAGTAACTGCCTATGTTTTTTTTCGCTCTCTATTCACATTTCTTTGCTGAAACGGTCAAACCATACGACAGATAAAATACTTAACTTTAATTAATATGATTGAGTCGCGACTGTGAGCCGGCAAAGTAATTTGTTCTCGTACATTACCCTCGGTTTTACTGCCCATCGTTACAACGAGTCACAAATGAAGTTGCTATGAAGTTCGCAACTCCCGTAAATGAAGTTACGGCAGACCGACTAAGAATACTGAGAATCTCTGTGTGTTTTAAGAAATGATCTCTAACCGTGGAAGACTATGTTCATGTTGAATTAACTCATAAGTACATA
This sequence comes from Cosmia pyralina, assembly GCA_946251885.1. Taxonomy (NCBI): domain Eukaryota; kingdom Metazoa; phylum Arthropoda; class Insecta; order Lepidoptera; family Noctuidae; genus Cosmia; species Cosmia pyralina. The sequence goes on along the minus strand of OX276350.1, from coordinate 18,484,406 downwards.
AAAATAGCTTCATTAATTATGAAAAATGAAACACTAAATGTGAAAGTTTTTAAGATACCTACGAGATTTAACTTAAAAACTTTTTTACAAAAAAATACAACCGACTTCCAAAAACAACACTACAAAGTGAAAAATAACTTTAATTTCGGAAGTCGGTGTCTAGTTAAATGTATTTTCGTTTTTTGCCACCGACTTCCGAAATTAAAGTTATTTTTCACTTTGTAGTGTTGTTTTTGGAAGTCGGTTGTATTTTTATTGTAAAAAAGTTTTTATTTTTCACTTTTTAGTTATGGTACCTACCCCAAACAAATTCTAATACCACTACCTGCAAAACAAACTAGAACATCATCCATATAAAAGTGGGGAAAAAATACGTATTATTGAAGCTAACTCAAAAACTACCGAAGCAAAGTTAATCAATTTTATATGGGGCCAGCTGTCATGTATACCCTCTCGAATAAAACAAAAAAATCCAAATCGGTCTAGCCATCTTCGAGTAATCGGGGAACATACATAAAAAAAAAAGAAAAAAAAAAGGTTCCGACGAATTGAGAACCTCCTCCTTTTTGAAGTCCGTTAAAAAGAAAGATGTACCGTGTAGAAACCATCCATTCTCTATAAACAACTAAAAAAGATTTTTTTGTAACTTCATCACGAGGTATTCCACACAGAGCACTGACTTCAACGGCACTTAACCGAATGGCACCTAAGCTATTCATATTCACACTGAAACAAAATTTTATAAGTGTGGTTCGGTGGAACAGTTTATTATTATTATTATTTTAAATCAACGAACAGCACCATTCAAAAGAAACAGCAGGCAGTAGCTAGTAAAAGGTACTGAAGTTTTTCCGCTATGTTCAATCTAATGCTATGTTGAGGAGTGGTGGCCCAATGGTAACGGCCCTGACTTACAAGTTGTAGGTCACGGGTTCGAACCCAGGCAGGCGCTTTACTTTGTGTAAATAATTTCATTACCACTGCTCTCAAAACGGTGAAGGAAAACATCATGAGGAAACCGGCATGTCCTAGAACCATAAATTCGAAGACATGTGACATCCTACAACCCGCACTGGGACCACGTGGTATATTACAGCACACTCCTTCTCACCGAGAGGAGGCCTGTGTTCCAGCAGTTCCAAACATTACTTAATTTAATTTATAATTTATTTCAGACACATGTCCATAAATTTGTTAGTAACAATGTTCTTAGCCTAGTGTTAGTAAAACTAGGCTAAGAACATTGTTACTAACAAATAGTAAAAGTAAAAAGTAGGTAATAGTAGGTAGACGCTTGTCCTCGCGTGAAAGCCTATTCAGTGCGCCATCAGTACCGAGTCCCATCAGCCGGCGCACGCGGCCAGGATGGCGCTGGGGCCGCCACGCACCCGCGCCAGCATCGATTGAATCTCACAACGAAATTGAATCATAAGAAATTCAGTCAATCTTCCTAGCCTTTTCCCAACTATGTTGGGGTCGGCTTCCAGTCTAACCGGATGCAGCTGAATACCAGTATTTTACAAGGAGCGACTGCCTAACTGACCTCCACAACCCAGTAACTGGGTAAGACTCCTTGGTGAGACTGGTTGTCAGACTTTCGGGCTTCTGACGACCCGTAACGACTGTCAAAGATCCACGAATGAAAGCCGGGACCAACGGCTAAACGTGGTTTCCGAGGCACGGAGGAGTCACGGTATGTAAAGATGGTCACCCATCCACGGACCAACCCCGGCAAGCGTAGCTTAACCTGATGGATCGCTCCGTGCTGCTGTTATTACTTAGCCACGAGCTTCTCTAATTATTATTATATAAATAAATAAATTATAGTATCTAATTATTAAAACTTCGCTTTAGTACAGAACACGTTCTAATTTCAAAGAAAGACATATTTATAGTTCACGCACCTATCTAAGTACAGCTTATTTTTAAGCTTCGTTGCAAAAGTAGCAGGTAAAGGTTAAAAGTTAACGACAATATAATGCATATGAACTCAAAAAGTTAGTAATAGCTGTATCTACATCTTTACGGTAGGCGATTAACGTCATAACGTACTTTTATACGAGCCAAGTTACATCGGAGTCGGCTGTTCCGGACCGATACGGCCCCGGTTAAAGTTTTGACGTGTCGTAAACGAGGCTGTTACCTCGTGACAAATGAATGGAAATGAAATCTTATGAGACAGTAATTCGTTCAAGTTTTTTGGAGAACGGAATTGGGAAATGCATAGGTATTTTTTAACACGCTTTTATTAGCTTCACCTTTATGTATGTTTGTATGTAACGGAATCTATGAACTCAATTTTTACCCACTTTAAATGGTCAGATTAATTCGAAGTTTTGCACACTTATCAGGGCCCGATGACAATACAATAATTTAAAAAAAATGTCCCATTATCCTGATCAGGATCATCAGGATTAAGTAAGTATCTCTAAAAAATTGAAAAATAAATTATAGTTTAAAAAACTAAAAACCACGCTTTAATACCATTAAACTGAACTAAAACGTAAAAAATATTTCTTTCAATGTAAGAATAAAGTGATTAACGAGAAAATTAATGTCACTGTAAAAAACAGAGTTAGTGTAAGAATGTCGTACAAAGCACCCTACGCTTTTTTTACAATGCCATTAATTTTTTCATTAATTAATCTGTCTGTCGTGAAACCGCAAGTACGTTTTTTTTACCATTTTCTAATTCAAATTTATTTAATCAGATTGTACGATCAGCAACATAAGTCGATTAACACTGCTACTTTTACGCATCATGTAAATTAATACAAGATGATTTGATTATCTCCTTTTTTCCTAAAATACCTAAGAGTCTAGTAGATCTTTAAATTATTTTACTTCTGTTCAGATTTTAATTAAATATCATGCTCAATAATTAAGATTTATAAAACTGAAGTGTTAATCGACTTTTGTTGCTGACTGTACAAGAACAGATTGGACGGTGACTCCCAAACTAGGCATTTGCCTGTATCTTGGGAGTCGGAATTGCGACATTTTCAGAGTTTAAGATGTGTACATAGTGATTATTGCATAAAAAGTAATAAAAACTAAAACACACTAAACTAGAACTAAAAATAAACTAAAATCAGTGAAAATAAAAAAATAATAAATCAAAATAAAACACTTAAATATACTTAGGGCTTATTTTACGATGTCCGAATAGCCACTACTTACCGAATACATTCAAAAATGGAACAGAATTTGTATGAAATTATCTGCCAATAAGTTATTAGGGACTTAATCGTAGTTGGTGAAACAGGCCATTGCAAAATAAAGTCATCAGTGTGAGATCAATAAAATAAAATAATAAGAGCTACTATTTTATTAACTTACGTATTGAAACGGTGTTCTTTTATCTTATTTCCTTATTGGGCAGCATATGTATGTGGCAGCATATAATCGAATGTCAATCATCTTGACAAATGTTTAAAACTGTATGTAGCGTTCCAATAATAATATGTAGCGTTCCGTTTATTATTGTATTAGGATGTTTGTAAGTTTGACTTGAAAGAGCATGGCAGTTGGGAGTTTGTCATTCTCACTTAAATGTCTCGCTGATGGTGGCACGTGTGTTGGATCATTCGGTTCCCTACAAAATGGTTGAGCTGGATGGTGCTGATCCACGCGTCATGTTCGTGAACGGGCGCCGTCAGTTGAGACTGGTCATCTCTCTGCCAGAGCTTATTTTTAATTTTATATTTTGACTTGTTTATAAGTATTTTTTGTTTTTTTTTTTACATTGTTTAAATTGAATAGGTTGTTTTTAATTACGTACGTATTTAAAAAAAAAAATTTAATTGTTTATGTCTATGATATTTTGACATTGGTCACAAGTGTGCTGATGCATCGAGAGATCTTTGTTATTTTACAGTTTTATAAACTAATTGAACAGAGGACGTTCCGCGATTCGATTAATAATGTCTTTAAAACTTAGTTATTTTAATACTTGCAGCGGCCACTACAATTAATATGTTTCTAATTAAAGTCCCTGAGTATCATAGCAGTCCATTTCCTTCAGTCAACTCATTGCGGGAGCAATTACACTGTCTTCCATTTTATTAATTAACAAACGTCCTCAACAGAATAACACTTTTCTGTCTGCTGCAGAACTATGCACTCTCACAATTTGTTGGGTTCGATTGATAATTACATTTCCTTCAAGTTTAAATCGGTACCGTCTATATGTTATTATCTATATAAATAAAAAGAGAAGTCCTGACTGACTGACTCATCAACGCCCAGCCCAAACCCTTGGACCTAGAAAGCTGAAATTTTGCACAGAGGTTCCCTTTATAATGTATAGACAAGGATTAAGGAAGGATTTCCCGGTAGTGCGTTCCCGTGGGATATTTATCGACATACACGCGGGCGAAGCCGCGGGTAAAAGCTAGTATTTTATAAAAATGCTATCTTCTGCCCACGACTTCATCCACGTAAAATTTCTTGCTCCCCCGACCCACTTCATCGCATCGCATCACCTGTCTACGCTATACTTCATTTTCGCTTAGGGTTCTTTCTGACTTGTTTTCTTTTTGTTCGGCTAAATAACATAAAGCCTTCCTCAAGAACTTGGCTATCAAATGCAAAAATAATTTTTCAAATGCGACTGGTGGTTCCAGAAATTCGTGCGTTCACACAAACAAAAAACAAACTCTTCTGCGTTATTATTAGTATACCTAGATTTAACTACTAAAATTCGTTATTATCCAATTAGAGTTAATAAGGTCCTTCCATATATTTTTCCCCAACATAGGAAAGGCTTTTGTAGCAGTGGGGTCCTGAGGACTTTCATCTATCTTTAAATATAAAAATCAATTGCTGTTCGTTTGTCTCGCTAAAACTCGAGAACGACTGGGCCGATTTGATTTTTTTTTTCTTGTTTTATTCTCCTCTTTACTGGGGTGGTTTAAAAGAAAAAAAAAAATAGGAAAAAAAAAGAAATTGAAATTTTGACAGGACAACGTCTGGCGGGTCAGCTAGTATGATAATATTTTGACAGGACAACGTCTGGCGGGTCAGCTAGTATGATAATATTTTGACAGGACAACGTCTGGCGGGTCAGCTAGTATGATAATATTTTTTTCTCTATGCATACATCTTACAGTGAAAAGCTGATCCTGCATGTTTATAAATACGAAATTTTTAATGAATAATCTTTTGTCCCACCAGGCATGTGCTAAGCGACGGCAGACTAGTGGTTGGAGCAAGACGGTCGCTGATGGACGCTGGTAGCGGCGCCGGCGCATTGCTGAGGTGCCGCGCATCGAATCGCGCAGGCACGATACTCTCCAGACCTGTCATGTTACAACCAGGTGAGTTTAATAACGCTATTTTTATAAGATGGAGTTTGTATTACCAAGTGTTGGCTCAGAAATACACTTTTCGAGCAAACAAATATATAAGACCTTCAGTGAAGATGTCCAAAAGGGATTGCCTCTTAATCTTTTTTTGTAAATCATGTAGGTACGTCTACGGCTTAATCAGATCGAGTTTACAAAATCCTGTGGGTATTGTTAAGACGTGCTAGGCAAACCCATTAATGAAATAAATATTTGACCCACGTTGTAGAGATCCAAACTGATTACAAATATACCCCATTTGCAACTACTTGTGTTTCTTTATTACCATAATTATAATACGAAATTAGCCCATTTCAGCCCTAACCAGGTTATTTATTCAAACAAAGAGATTTATTAGAGGGTTTGACCTCGTAAAGCAAAATTTGTAATGAATAAATAATTGCGAGCCCAAATATTTATTATTTTGATTATCGCTTCCACGTGCCTTCGTCTGTAGTATATCTTCTATCTCAATTACGCAGACGCCATAATGGAAATTATAATAAATGTTAACAACAGACTTGTGTAATAAACAGATGTACGGCAAGAGGGCAAAACAAATTACAACTTCGAGTCGAGTTGGACCAATTAACTTTCCGTTACAGCGAGGGAAATATGAAATAAAATGAAAAACAGCCCATGGCTCCCGAGTTTTTTTTTTACACGGAAAAACTTTTAATTAAGGGATTAAAAATGACATTAGAGTGAGTTCGCAGCAACGTAACTTTCTCTTTGTTTCCGAAATATCCGCTAGGAGGGCTATAAAAAACGCACAAATTATGATTATGTAAATAGATAAGTACAGAGTATTGCTTTTATTCTCTATTAAGTCTTGTTAAAACCTTACCTCACCGCCCTTGAGGGCTAAAGAAATTAAAATAATCTACAGACTTAGTTTCGTAACATTGATTAAGAAAAAGGAATGTCAGAAAGTTGGAGGCACTTTCCAGGGCCATTAGAAACAAAAGTGGGTTATTTATCAAGAAATCTAATTAAGTATTAGTAATTATTGCTTTATTTATACTAAGTTTGGTCTCAATTTAATGTTGAAGATAAACAGTTAGTTATAACATAACTTTGTAAAATGGTCACGCTTTTATGGCAAGTTTGACTCTATAACTCACCCCTTATTCCAATGATGGTTAGCAGAGACTAATACATAACGCCTCGTGGTGATCCTTACATAATCCTTTTCATTTTTCCTGATCATACTCGCACGCTGCGCCGGTTGCTGTCAGTGACTATCAAAAACTGTACTGTGGAATCGGTTTCATTTTGACAGTTCAACAAAATTAATTGCGTTATTTACGTTATCGAGTAGACAAATTTTTTGAACATATGAAGCAATGGATTAGCAATTTGCATAAAATTATTCAGATTCAAATGGCTAGTGTGTGTGCAATTAGGGTGCTGGCTAAATTTACACAATATAGGTTTAATATAAAGGAATATGAAAAGTAAGAACAACAGTGATTTTCATTTAATACTTGTGTCTTTGTAGCACTGCGCATCTCGCAACTCGAAAGTTATTGTGTGATCAATTTGTAGCCGTGTGGTTTAGACCACGAACGTATTAATTACAGTACTGTAAATTAATGTTAAGATACACGTAACCACTAGATAATGGTTATTACTACTGAAATCTCGACTAAGCCTCAGTTTATTTAACAATGCTATTAAGTTGAGAAGCAAATTGGTATACCGGCGCGGCTGCGGCGGTCCAAACAGTGACATCCAAAAGAAAAATCTGAATTCCTCATACCTAGGAATATTAGAAAATATCCCATGTATGTTCCGCCATTTTTTGTAGTTTTCGAGTTTTTTTTTTTTTTGGAAGTATTCAGACTTTTCTGCCGATGGAGCTTCAAAAATTAACATATTTTTCTATAGTGTGTATTTAAAAACAAAAAAATTGTGATATGAATGTTAAACGATCATGCATGACACAAAAAAAAAATTTAAAAATACCAACTACAAAAAAATATATGAAATTCTTAAGCTCCAGCGGCAGAAAATTCTAAATAATAATTACAAAAAAAAAAAAAAAATACTCGAAAACTACAAAAAATCACAGAACATAATAAGTACATGGGATATTTTCGAATAGGGGAGTACGAGGATTTTTCTATTGGACTACCCTTTATCTGTCAATAAACCAACTCAATAATATACTATTCATAACATCCACTTTTTATTCCAGTTGTAGGTAGGTATTTGAAAAGATGAATATTTTTCACTCCAATTACTTTTTCCACCGAGGGACGAGGAAAGTTTTAATTAAAGATTGAGCGACATTATGTCCCTCATCTCGGAAAAATAACCTTGTTATAACGAAGCCGACGCTCTGTTATTGAAAATAATTTTGTTTCTGTAAGCCTAGCCTTCATACTGTGTTGTATTGACAAGTGAAGTTGGGACAGTTTACGTATATTTGGTTTGAAAAGGAGAGGAGCTCGTGGCTACGTAATAACAGTCATACGGGTCGATCCATTAGGTTAAGCTACGCTTGCCGGGGTTGGTCAGTGGATGTCTGACTATCTTTATATACCGCGACTCCTCCGTGCCCAGAAAAGCACGTTAAGCCGTTGGTCCCGGCTGTCATTCGTGGATCATTGACAGTCATTACGGGTCGTCAGAAGTCTGAAAATCAGACAACCAGTCTTACCAAGACGTATCGTATTATCTAGTTACAGATAGGCCGTTGCTCCAAGTAAAATACTGGTATTCAGCTGCATTCGGTTAGACTGGAAGCCGACATAGTTGGGAAAAGGCTAGTCAGAGTGATTGACCTACATTTTGTTTGAAGTGGTATACCTAAAGCTTTTGTACACAAGGGATGGTTCTATTGTTCTAAGACTTATTATGTCGAATATTATTTTGGCACATGAGCGATGTGTACTCCGGAGTATAATGAACAAAATTCGATTACTTGAACGTTTTGTTTCGTCATATTTTGAGGCACATTAATCAATTTGAGACTGTCAGTTAAGACAACTCCGCAAACAAATGATCAAGTGCGCTCGTTAAGTCGATGAACTTCGGTAAGGAGATAATGTGGAAGAACCAAGCCACGATAACGAGTTACAGAATCATCTATCGTAAGTGGTTGTAAGAACATCCCTTTCAGACTCACGAACTAGCTCTCAAGTTACAGATTTTACTTACCATATTTTAATATTTTCCCCTACAATGAAGCTGACTACAAAGAGAAAATTGAAAGGCAACAAATGGGGGCGCAGGAGAAGCTTATTCTCATTCAAATGAGTTTCGAAGAAAGTATTCGACACTTTGATATTGTGATATTTACTTACCTTGTTCCAGTTTTGCTGATAAGTTACTCTCGTAGGAACTGTTCTCGACGATGCCATATAAGATTATGAGATAATTAGAAGCTCGGACAACTTTTAAACTTTTATCACATACGAATAAAAGTTTTATAAAGCTCTGGCCAAACTGTAGCGAATGCCGGATGCGGCCGGATGCGGGACGAAAAACGCTCGCACCGATTGTGTCAACAACACTCTCAACTAACTTGTATGGAGGTGTTGAAGCTGACGCGTATATTCGCGTGCCTTCCAACAATTGGGGCGTGCAATAGGGATGTTTTTTGGGTAAAAAAAAAAAAATCTATTTAGGCCGTCAGTCAGATAAACACGTATTGTTTGAATATTAATAAAAAAAAATACTTTGATAAAACGCATTTAAGTTATGGGGAGTGCTACGTCACAACTACTTATAACAAACTACATAAAAAATCTGACAAGAAATGACTTCATGCCACACTCAATGTGTCGTCGTAATCTTTTGATTACGTAAAAAAGTAAAAAATACGTGTCCAACATTTTTAAATAACCTTTATGACGTCCAAATAAAAATTTTTAATCAAGATCCCTATTACCGCGCGGGATTCGCCTCAGTGTGGCCAGAGCATAAAAGGGTAATAATAATACCAGCTTGTTATCGCTCCATTGCAGGGCAAATGCCTCTTCTGATACAGAGAAGACATGAGATCGCTTTTAGCGATAAGACCGCTAAGACCGATAAGACCGAAGAACAACATTAATATCTGTAAATTAGATGGTGTACATAATAAAGAGTATTCTACTCTATTCTATTCTACGAGCATTGATCATCAAGATTGGCACAATTCGGATGGCATTTTCAAAAGTGTATCGCATTGCACATTTATTTTGTCCAATAATTCAATTTAAATCTTACTGAATACAAAAAGAAGTCTTAAAAGAATTACACAAAGGGCGCAACATAAATACAGCTTGAAATTGAAGAAGTCAAGCTTAAGATGGCTTCACAAACAAAGCCACGTCGGACGCAATTATTCCTTTATTTATTATTCCATCTCATTTTTGTTTCGCTATTTCTTTTGACAAGTTATGAAAGTCTCAAGTTACGCATTATTAAAATGAACGGGAACTTTCTTAATGTCTAAGCGATTTAAATGAAAAAAATATTTTATTCCTTTTTCCCTAGATAAATAAGTACCTAAGTAGCAGAGAAGGATGTATCAAGTGACGAGACGAGAATGGATAAAGTAACAAATGAGTATATAAGAGGAAGTTTGAAAGTGGCGACAGTGACAAAAAATTGAAAGGAAACCGTTTGGCTTGGTATGGGCATCTGATGAGGAGAGACGAAAGCATGTGACTAAAAGAGTTGTGGCGGCATCTACATCGCCACATACGAACTACGCATCCAATGACATGACGTCACGCAATCCTGCATCGCGCAATTAGAGTTTACCGTGCGACTAGCATATATACAACGTCCCGACATCAACCGTCGGGCAGTTGCCCACCAGACACAACACCCGTCTGGTCGGAGGATCCTCCCTTTTCTATGGAGGATGAGTGAACTTTACACCCTGTTCCTCATGCCTCTAAAGAGTGATGAATATACATGTTGATGGATGGAGAGGGAGAAGAACGCCAAAGAAAAGATGGATGGATTGTGTGAGGAATGTTATGAAAGAGAAGGGAGTGATTGATAGCGTGACGGTTGACAGGGGAGAATGTAAGAAGAAAACGTATTGCGCCGACCCCAAGTAACATGGAATAAGGCATGGAATAAGATGATGATGGTGGTACCTAAGTAGTAGACAAAACACTGAGAGATATTAGGTATTTACCTATGAAATTGCCGTTCTGCAGTACTGGCCATTTCAAATCAAAATATTTTTTGTTTGGCTAAGAATTCTAATTTCAAATTAATTTTATTTTAAAAACATGGATTTTTTTTTCCAAAAGTAGTCATTTGTTTATTGATTAGTGTTACATTTTCATCGCATTTCAATCTTTTTCGTCATCATGGATACGTTAAAAATTCGAGTAATTATGGAATATGAGTACCGTCGTGGCCGCAACGCGGCACAAGCGGCACGCAATATCAACGACGTTTACGGAGCTAACACTACAAACCAACGCACCACTTGTTATTGGTATGCTCGCTTCCGTTCTGGAAATTTCGACCTGAAAAATTAACCTCGCGGTCGTCCGAAGTCTTTGGTCGACAATGACGAATTAAAGGCGATTGTGGAAGCTGATGATACACAATCTACGGCTGAATTAGCAGCAGCTTTCGACGTTAGCGTCAAAACAATATTGGTCCATTTGCGTCAAATTGGCAAGGTAAAAAAGCTTGACATATGGGTGACCCACGAACTCAATGATCGCCAGCGTGAAGTACGCGTCGAGACGTGCCTTGCACTGCTCAACAGACACACAAATGAAGGAATTTTGAACCGCATTGTTACCTGCGATGAAAAATTGATTCTGTTTGATAACCGCAAGTGCTCAGCAAGTTGGTTGGATCCTGGTTCAGCACCTAAACAATGCCCTAAACGAAAACTTACCCCTAGAAAAGTGATGGTCACTGTTTGGTGGTCTAGCGCCGGTGTGATTCATCACAGCTTCTTACCAAACGGGGTGAGCATTACTTCAGATGTGTACTGTGAAGAACTGAACACAATGATGGAGAAGCTGGCACATCTCCAATCAGCATTGGTCAATCGCTCGTCTCCGCTGCTCCTGCACGACAACGCGCGACCTCATACTGCACAGCAGACGGTCTCCAAGTTGCAAGAACTGGGGTTGGAAGCTCTCCGTCATCCGCCCTACTCACCATACTTTGCGCCTACAGACTACTACTTTTTCCAGAATTTGGATAACTTCTTGGCGGGAAAAAAATTCAATACCCGAGAGGCAGTACAAAATGCCTTTGAAGAATTTGTTGCCTCCCGTCCAGCTGATTTCTTTAAGAAGGGCATCAATAAACTGCCACTGCGTTGGCAAAGATGCATTGATTGCATGGGTGATTACTTCGATTAATACAAATAAAAAATGCATGAAAAAAATTCGTTTAAATTTTTTCATACAAAACGGCAATTTCATAGGTAAAGACCTATTATAATACTTAAAAACTTTTGCTCCATTTTTGTTTGATTTAAAGCAGACCCCAATCTGGACATAAATAAAAGAACATTTTTAATATTACAAATGTAAAAGTATTGTAAAGGCGAGGTCCGTTTTTATGTTCATTTCTTTACTGCGTTTGAGTTGCAAAGTTTCGTAGTAAATAGGTGGTCCATTCATACGGTGTATTTTTGTTTGGATAAGTTTACATTTCGTAAAGAGGCACAGTTATTTTATTTTCCCGAAACAAACAAACTTTACCGCTTTGTCTAATACACCAGGGAGATTATTAAATAAGAGACGTTTGTTTCTTGTTTGGTTTATTTACTCCCGAATGAAATATGATTATCATGATGTCTTGTTTGTGTAGTGGAGGACAGTGTCCTGTCCCACACTGCTCGTCAGCTGACTCCTGCCAAGATCGGTGGCTCCGTGGTGCTGAGATGTGAACTGTCACCACAAGTCGGCTTAGTGGACATCACCTGGCTGCAAGACGGACTGCCGTTGTCCTCTGGATATTTGAGTGGTGGTAAGATAAAACTGAAGATTGCAGGAATTTAATAATGGCGTAGATTTTAAAAAGTTGCCTTATCTTTGTTCTAAATTGCAAATGGGAATGAATTCTAAAAAAATGTGACTGATATTAAAACATTTTCGACGTGCTATCGCCTTGTTATCAGGTTCCGTTAAAACTTACGCCCGTCGACAACGTTCAAAGCTGGATCCATCGTTAATTTTCGGAAAACCGAACCTCCCCGAATTAAATGTGACTGATCCAAATAGAGGAGTGCATCAATCTATAATAATTTAGGTGGGAATATAAATCAATTTCTATTGGTCGATAGTCACATTGTATTCGCTTTATTTCGGTTTTTTCGAAGATAAACGATGGAACCTTCAAAGGTTCCAGAACCAAGGATCCAGGTTCAAGCATGGAACTGTACACTGCTGAAAGGATCTTTTAAGCTAAGTTTTCATAGATAAGCGGCCGTCATGGCCGTCATGAAAATCTGTAATATTCAAACCCCGCCCTCCAAAGATTTAAATCGCCAGATTTGCCCTCACCGTGCTTTGTTAGCCACGCAAAAAAGTGTCCATACAAAGAAAAGTGAGCTCGCACTGTGTCATTTTGTGTCAGAGGTGTCAAACCGAAACAGAAACACGATTCTTGATGCGGTAGGGCGAATCTAATAATTTAAATCTTTGCAACTGCCATCATTTTCAGGATAGCCATCACTGCGGCCGTTAAGTGTGGTGGCCGCTCTTCTAGGAAACCGTAACTTTAGCGATTGAATGATGTTGACAGGAAGGCGCTGTTGGTTTTGTAAAATGTCACTTGAAAGGTATTCAAAAAACAAGATGGCGGCATTAGTTCCGATTTTGGCCACGCGCCACAAAAACCTTGCAGCGCCATATAATGGAGTTGCTAGATTACTTTTGTAGCTGCATCATCATAGACGAAAGCAGCCGCGCGTGCCGGCAGAGTGACCGAACTTGGAGCCCTAGCACTCTGCTAGCACATGTCTCTCGCCACCGCGATAGTGGCGCCCCAGTAGTGTGTCTATGTGAACTAAAGTCATTACATGCAGTGCCGTGGTTGGTCAATCAGTTTTTTCAATTTTGTAAAAATGTTTAAATAGCTATGCATACCTAAAATAAAGTTAGTATCATTCAGTGTCTTCTCTTTTAGTCATCCCACATGCCTAACAGTGGTGACTCCGCGAACAACTCATCGCAACCATCGCACAGCATGGAAAACCAACCCGAGGGCAGTTGCAGAGAATCTACAGAACTACACATTCCAGAAGTAGCCGGACACTGATGTGTCGAATATCAGTCGTAAACTCACTGACGAATAACAACTGTCACGTTCTTCGATGGGTTTCACTGTCCGATGATAGTTTTGATAAGGCGTCGGTAAGCGGCTTGTGGTCGGTGAACATAATCAATTTGCAGCTTGTGTGGCGGTGGTGGCTTCCTTCTAATGAATAACAAATCTACAAAATTCCATGTTGTTTTAGAACCTCGTTGGGTGTCTGGAGCCAGTGGTCTCCTACTTGGCCTGGATCTGGCTCAAGCGGACATACAGGCGGAATATTCATGCGTTGCACTGGACACTCCTAGCCCGCCTTTGAAACTCACAACCGACGGTCAGTAATAAAGCTTAATGCATTTAGAATGTCTTGAAATTTAGTCTGCACAAATTGGTGGGACCGGGATCATTTGTCAAAGACGAATACGCATGGCTGCTATAATAAAATACTTACCTAGGTAGACAAGGATATTATTTAGCAGTTTCGTGGAATAAACGTTGAATTTCCTTTGAAGCTTATTTGTGTTTCAAATCTATTTGCAGTCGCCAGTAAACTTCTGCAAATACACGATGATAATTTCAAAATGTATTGTTAATTTTTCGTCTGTTCAATGTATCTTTTTCTCTCGTGTAGACAGTAGCTGGCTGGAAAATATAGAATTAAATTCGGTGGAAGCTCGCGCTGGGGACACTGTTGTACTACCGTGCATTCTACGACACATCATCGGACATGCTGTGAGGTGAGTAATCGTGATTGTGATTAGGTTTGAGATGAGTTTTCTATAACATGATCATTTCCTGTTTTAGCAGGTGCTAAAACAGGAACCGTAACTTATCGGTAGGTAGCGATAAGTTACGGTTTAGGTACTTATCTGGTAGATAATCTGTTTCATTTTGTATGTATTTGGTACATGGTACTTAACCGGGCACTAAAATAAGCTCTAAGAATGATTGCTTCACCGTTTACTAAAGTTCTTAAAAACTAAACATTTCCTTTTTAGGCTCAACAGGTCGGTTTTGGTCGGTTTGGTTTTTTGACTGATACTGTTCTCACCATTCAACTTCTGGCTTAGATTAAAAGTGGCAAAATTAAATCATCAGTTGGCAGCGGCAGGAAGCTTCCGGAACCTGGACAGCAGTCTCAGGAGAAGGGACGGTCCGCGGTGGCTCGCTTGTCATATCATCTGCGCGGGCACACCACGCTTCAAGATACGCTTGCTCGTCCAATCCAGAGTCACCGTCAAGAGTACTTGTGAAGCTCGTCGTTTATGAACCGCTGTCGGTCACTGTGGCACCGAACCCGTTTGTGAGTTATCATGTTCTTGATTATGTTGTTACTGGACATAGTCATCGCTACTTAGTTTGTTTTTTTTGCATGAGCACGTTTTATCTGGCCTCCTAGTCAATAATAGGGATGATGACTGGGTAAAAAAAAAGAAATTGTATTTAGTCCGTCAGTCAGATAATAAAAAAATATTAGACATGTATTTTTGCTTTATCATATTGATAAAACATACGCATTTGGAGTGGGAACTCACTACGTCACTTCTACGTATAAAATCTAGCTAGGCGTGACGTCACGCCATATTTTAACTCAATGTGTACAATACAATACAAATACAAAAATCGTTTATCGTCACAATTATTGCATATTGCATATTATACATAAAACGTGTTTGGAGCCTCCCTGTAAGTAAAAAATGCCTGTATTAGGAGACTCCGCTCTTGCATAACATTGCAATAATATACTTAAACTAACTGTGCCATTATAAAATAATGTACCTACTGTGATGTGACACTTAAGATTATTTAGTTTAAATTTTGTTGTTAGGAATTAAATATTAAAAAAATAAATTAAATTGATAAATAAAGTCATTAACAAATGACACAATTTCTTGTTGTTGTACGTGGATTAATGTGTGGTGTGGTGTAGTGTGGTTTGACGTGACGTAGTGTAAAATGTATCACCGTAATCTTTAGATTATGAAAAAAAGAAAAAAATACATGTTCAAAATTTTTTTATAATCTAGTTGACGGACAAAAAAAATTTTGTCACTATCCCTATTGTGCACATCGCGCTATCCTACATAATCAAAATATGTGGATGTCATGTCGTATAGTTTGGATGTTACCTATTTTTTCTTTTTAAAGCCATTTAGCATAGACCTTTTAGTGTTGAGTTCTGGATCGCTGTAGACATCATCATCTGCTTAGCCCTTTCCCAACTATGTTGGGGTAGGCTGGATCGCTGTAGACAAACAAACATTTTTACTCAATTCATTTAAGCCGTGATCTTGCCTGCTGGCCATCTTGTCTTAACAAAATATCCCAATTGTAGATGATAGGCACAGGCGGTTCCGGGCACCTGAACTGCTCAGTAGTTGGGGGACGTGGCGGCGGTATCACGCTGAGCTGGCAACACGAGGGTCGACCCCTTCACGCACCGCAGTCTCGCTTAGCACTCGGACCAGTGCGGTCGCATCACTCAGGCCTCTACCAGTGCACCGCTCACGACCATTCCGACTCTGCTGTTGCTGGTGCCGAGTTAGTTATTGCTGGTAACAATAGCATATTAATTTTGTCACAGAAGGTAGCCCAAGCTTCACTAACAAGTAAACTATGATGATAGATTTTTTTCTGTCTCGGGCTGGAGATTGTGGGTTCACCGAACTTCTTTAAAAAAAAAACAAGAAGACGGTAGCAATATCCAGCAACCGGCAGAATAATTTATTTTCATAACGCTGGTCACAAGTCAAATGCCTTGACTACCTTACTGCGACACATCACATTCAAACCTTCTCAACCTGTGCAACCGTTTATCTTCAATCCGGTTTTCAGACAGGCCGCCACGGCTGGTGTCGACGTTCAGCGGAGCGGTCACCAGGATAGGCCAGAGCATAGTCATAAGATGTGCAGCCACGGGAGTTCCATCGCCTCGTATACTATGGACTTTAGATGACAGACCACTGCCGGCTGCTCCTGACAAGTAAGTCCACAGTTTCATGAACAAGGATAACTTAAAATTTGTTCCAAATCAGAATTTTCCGTAGATTGAATCTTCTTCCTTCATATTAAGGCAAAAATACAGGACAGTTCATATCTTAGTAGAATTTTTAGTCATCAGTAAAGTGTTAGCAGGGCTGAATACCCAGGATGCACGATCGTGATTAACAACTTTTTAGTACGGTTTTTTTTGTAATGGTGTTCTTTACAGATACAGCGTTAACACAAGAGCAGAGGCAGTCCCAGGAAGCGAAGAAGGGACCATAGTATCTACTCTTAGTGTGACAATTAGGACTGCAGACGAAGGTGGCAGATACGGCTGCAATGCCACAAACTCACAAGGATCTCATGCACATCAAGCAAGACTGAATGTTTATGGTAGGCTTACCACTTTCTTGGAAATCCTTTCTTGTGTCATGGTGGAGAATAAAACTTTACTACCCGATTGTTTGTCCTAACAGGTCCTCCAAATATCAGATATTTACCAGCGTTACACGTAAAGACTGACACGGATGTGACGATACACTGCCCTTATTCGGGATATCCCATAAAGTAAGTAAAATGTCAAATGTTCTTACATGAGACTAATTAGTGGTCTTCATAGCTTAACACTTTCACTGACGTCACGTTCGTCGTTTTTTTTTTTCGTATTTTATATGACACTACGCTCACAGGCGGTTAATTTTACCAAATCAAAACAGATAAACCGCCTATACCCGTGTAAATTTGCGTACAAGAAGCCACGTGATTCAGTGACGTAATTGTACTCACTGAATTTTTTCTAGTGATTAGACAAAAAAATACCTGAAAAAAAATTACCTTATTACAGTAGGAATCTTGACTTGTTATTTTACAGCAGTATTTTACAGCCGTGGTATTATTTTTTATGAAAATTTTTAGTGTCATTTTCAGACTATCAACTTCATCTCAGTGTTCGCGAAAGTGTTAATTGCTTCCTAATACTTAATATTTTCCCAAATTTAATGGTCGTTTTCAGAGAAGTAGTATGGAAGCGAGAAGACGGCTCGTTAGTAGAAAGCATATTGGAATCAAGTGACGAACGAGGTGTTTTAAGACTGAATTCAGTAAGAAGTGCAGCAGCAGGAACTTATACCTGTGAAGTGAGGGCCGAGAGTGGGGAGCTGGCTCGAAGGACAGTGCGACTTGATGTTCATAGTAAGGGCTTTATTTACTTAAGGAGGATGCACTAAGGTAGCTCGCGAAATTCAAGTTTTCTTAGGTTTTTTGCAATTTGCAGGTCAGTGTCAGGTTGTATGTTGATTAAAATATGAGACGCGGCCGTAGCTAATATGGCTTTACAGAATTATAATCATTAGAATCAGCAATATAACTCCATATGTTAGAATTGACCTCAAATCTAGCTTTCATGAAATCATGAGGTTTGATGTCAATTCTAACTTATGGATTTGTATTGCTGATTCTAATGTTTATAATTCTGTAAAGCCATATTAGCTACCGCCACGTATCATATTTTAATCAACATACAACCTTACACTTACCTGCGAATTGCAAAAAACGTAAGAAATTTGAATTTCGCGGGCTACATTAGCGCGTCCCCCTTAACTGAAGTATTTTAACTTTTTCCAAATGTTTAAACGTCAGGTTATTGTTAACAGAGCCACCGAAAATAGCACCGTTCCAATTTCCCGAGGAACTCGAAGTCGGCGGCAGTACTCAAGCTACCTGCAGTTTGATATCTGGAGATAAACCGATACAGTTCACGTGGCATAAGGATAATTTGCCGATTCCTTCAACACTCAAAGTAAGTATTATCTATCTTAAAACATCTACAAAAAATCTTAGCAGTGTGCTCTGAAACAATAAAATTAATTTGAATAAAATATTTTGCTTAATAATTAAGATTAAAAAACTGCAAGTGTTGATCGATTTTTTTTGCTGACTGTACGTCCACCCAGTAAAGCGATGTCCCAAATTAGACACGTTATTAATTTATTATAGGTACATAAAACAAAAGTATTAAAACACATGTACTGAAAGATAAATAATTAAATTATCTTTAAAATGGTGAAGGTTTTATAAAAATACGTTTGATAGTTTTTGCGTGTTTCTCAATTTTTTTCCGCGTTAGACGTCATAACTTTGAAAATTAATTACATTAGGTCATATATAAACATCAACATAATTTATCATTTCAGCCGAAAGACGACCACTGCTGGACGTAGGCCTCATAATTATTGGGCCTATATACCTAAACATAACCTAAAAAATATTCAATGCTGTAATTTAACAAATATATTTTTTCCAAATCATTAACACTAGGTACTCGTTTAGACGTGATCTTCGTGAAAAGTCGGTTATAGTCGCCTTAAACAGAATTATTGGTTCATTGTTATCAGGTCGAACAAAAAAACATGGACTTTTTCTCTCTCCTGATCATTCAAGACCTAACTTCGGGCCACAGCGGCGAGTACACTTGCAGAGCTACAAACGACTTCGGAACAGTTAGTCATAGCGCTTCGCTGATTGTCAAAGGTATTTATTGTCTTACCTCTATGTTTACTCTGCCTTGTAACATACGTGCCCTAGTTTACGATAGTTCTCGACTAAACTTGATTTTGAACGTATTTGGAATAGAAATAGTTCATCGACGTTGGAGCTCGTGGCTAAGTAATAACTGCCGCACGGGTCGATCCATCAGGTTAAGCTATGCTATGCATTCGTGGATATGTGACAGTTGTTACGGGTCGTCACAAGCCCGAAAGTCTGACAAGCCAGTCTTACCAAGGAGTATCGTATTACCCAGTTGTAGAGGTCAGATAGGCAGTCGCTCCATGTAAAATACTGGTATTCAGCTGCATCCGGTTAGACTGGAAGCCGACCCCTACATAGTTGGGAAAAGGCTAGGCAGATTGATTTTGTTTTATGAGACAACATTTTTTGACTTAGGTATAGTTTCGGCGTAGTGCCATCTAGTTTTTACGATTCATCCCTCATTTCTTGGAACAGACTTTTTTAAAAATCAGTTATAAAAATATAATTTTGGAAAAAACATTTGACAGAAACTCGAGACGGTTTGAGTTTGCAACATTCTTGAGGGCCTTGAAGCTTTTATTTTATTTTTATTATTAGTATGTGTCATTTATATGCACAACATGACAACACATTACTGTTTTCTTTATGTTTAGTACTAGCTGACCCACCAGACGTTGTTCTGTCAAAATTTAAATCTCTTTATTTTTTCCAATTTTTATTTCTTTTAAACCACGAGTAGAATAAAACAAAAAAAAAAAATTCTAATCGATCAAGCCGTTTTTAAGTTTTAGCGAGACTAACGGACAGCAATTCATTTTTATTTCTAAGAGAGATAATAATGGCAACTGGCAAGAAAATAATTTTGTCTTGTGCAATTTGTCGTAACTTTTATTGATAGTCAGATGTTTTTCTTAATCCAAATTATCTTTAACTTTTTTGACAGTCGGATTTTATTGAAACAGGTCCTTTTCTTCACTTTTCGTCCCCTAATTCTCTATTCTTCTATACTGTTAAGAGGGCCAGCGTAACATATAAAGCAGTCTCTCCGCACAGAATCGCCGACATGGCTGTGGCGAGCTCAGAACACATCGGTGTCGGCGGGTGCGGCACTTCTTCTACCTTGCTCGGCTAAAGGACAACCCACGCCTAGGATATCTTGGGAGTATTCTATAGGTATGAATGATTGTATTACGGCATAGTATAAGATTATGATTTTGTCTCCAATACTTTAGACAAGTCTTTGGCCTGCAGATTCGCCCGCATAGAGGTCGGAAATTATCCCACGGGAACGTACTACCAGGATAAAAAGTATTCTATGTCCTAATCCAGGTCATGGTCTACCCATGTGTCAAATTTCATTCAAATCCGTTCAGCCGTTTTAGCGTGAAAACGTAACAAACAAACCAACAAAGAAACTTAATCACTTTCGCATTTTTTGAATTTTTTTTTTTTTTAGGATCTTAGGAAGCCAGTCATATCTATGAAACTTAATTTCTGTTTTTGTCATCTAGGGATTGATTTGTAGATTTTAAGTCAGACGGAAGTATTTTATTTAAATAAATTGTGACATCTGACTGAAACTGTAATGAGTAATACCCAGTACAAAAAAAAGGTAGTCGCGGGACTGCGGATAGAAGTGAAAACATAAAATAATAATTAAAAGAAAAAAAAAACTTTTTAAAAACAAGCTTTTATTACTTGTTAATAAAAAGAACTAAAAAGTTAAAAATAATTTAAATCTGATAAGAAAAATACCATTATATAGGTACCTACATTGCAACCTTTAACGATAATTAACCTTCTTCGTCTACGTCACAATAATCCCTTATCGTACATACCTAATTTAATATTTTTATTAAACCCTAAAACTTTACACCAGTATTAAATCTTTGCGTTTTTATCACAGACCCAATTTTTTATAAATAAAAGCGTGTTACATTTTGAGGGAACATTAATTTAGTATATTACACCATCATTACTTTTCTGCATTAAAAATGTAACCACACCACCCATCAAAAACGGTCCACCCATCAAGACGAGTCAAACTCGACGCGGTTGTGTCGCTTAATTACTGAGTTCCTGTGGCCATCTTCCAGCTCCATCATCAAACCCTGCTGGTTACCATCTAGCACCAAAGTACTCGACAAGACGAATCAAACGAGCCCAAACTAACTCGATGGGGTTATGTTGTTTAATTATTGAGTTCCTATGGCCATCTTCCAGCTCCATCATCAGCCCCTGGTTATCATCTAGCACCAAAGTACTCGTCAAGACGAATCATACGAGCCCAAACTCGTCGGGGTTGTGTCGTTTAATTATTGAGTTCCTATGGCCATCTTCCTGCTCCATCATCAGACCCTGGTTACCATCTAGCACCAAAGTACTCGTCAAGACGAATCAAACGAATCCAAACTCGATGGGGTTGTGTCGTTTAACTACCGATTTCCTATGGCCACCTTCCGGTTCCGTCATCAGATCAGCTCTATGTCATAATAATTTTGCGTTGTCAACCGATTTAAATATGCATGCAAAATTTCAGCTCAATCGGTAACCGGGATGTGGATTAAATTTAACTTGCAAGACTACATTACAGACAACCAAACAAACATCGGGACAGGTGAAACTAAATAATAAATAAAAAGCTTGTAAAAATAACTGCTGGCCAAGCGCAATACGTCATACTTAGCTACAGATAATTACACTGTCAACATTAGCATGTCGCATGTAAGTGACGCGAACCCATAAAATTTTCCCCTACCGAAAATCGCTCAACGCGCCAAAAGACTTTACTTCAAAAAGTTCCACATACGAAAAGGGTTAATATATGGGAACCATGGACCATGCTCTATGTCACAGAGTCACATCAAAGTATGCTTTTTAGGATATGAAAAAAACTATACTCTAACGATCGTTCAACAAGCCGTGGTCCCATTTCTAAAACTATTTAGAAATTCTACTGGGGATTAATTATCTTTTATAGTATAGTCAGATTCGCCACTGACGTCATTTCAAAACAAAGGAGCTTACCACACCATTATTTGTAATTTCATGAATACGGAATACTGAATTATGTAGGTAGCCAGTAATTGGATTTCTGTGGTAGCGTAATTTCAGGAATTGGCATTTCTATTATTGCGTTATAATTACTTTTAATAGAAAATAAAACGTCAGCGGTAACCTTAGTGGATTATTTTATAATAATCTGTGTTATGATTGGAGGAGGAAATATCATTTTACAAACAAAAAAACCGGCCAAGTGCGTGTCGGACCACGCACAATGAAGGGTTCCGTAGTTGGGATGAATTTATCCCAAGAACAAACTTAACATTGTAGTTGAAAAACATGTTCTCCCATACATTCCAACTGTAAATGTAAGTTGGCACTCACAATATTGAGAGATTTACCGCGTTATTTTCAGAGCACAGACTTCTTATAGGTTTTCCTGTAATCTACAGATAATGAACTATTTACTGTATGTTTTTCAAAATTTTAGGCTCATTAGTTCGGAGATAAGGGGGGGAACGGTCAATTTTCATCAATTTTTTTAGATAACTTTGAAAAAATATATTTTAAAATTATAATAAAAATATGTTTGAGGTCCTCATCCTCCCTTTCATTTGATATGTCACACGGTACTGTTTGCAAAAATTTTTTTTAAATTTTCTTATTTTCCCCCCAAAAGTGACCCCCCTATTGAAAATTCATTTATTTACTTTACCCGTCCGTGTTTGGGTCACAAAAATTCATATGTGCACCAAATTTCAACTTAAACGGTCTATTAGATTCGGAGCAAATTGGGTGATAGACGGACAGACAGACACGAGTGATCCTATAAGGGTTCCGTTTTTTCCTTTTGAGGTACGGAACCCTAACAAAGTAGATAATAATGCGATATTTTCACACTAGGGGTTCAGGTAAACTACAAGTTGCTTCATTAAACTATGTATGTGGGAAGGGGAATCTTTCTGCCAATAAAATAACTACCCAAGATTCCTTCCCAAAAGAAAAAGCCTACCTATTTGTCAAAATCTTTGAACAGATGGTGACAACTGGCGTCACGTTCTATGGGGTCAGTCAGAAGCCACAGACACCAGCGGTGGCTCCATACTGATAGACGGCACTGTGTGGCTCAGAGCCGCCAGTCCCGAGCACGAGGGCTGGTACCGATGTACTGCGCGCGTGCAGCATTCGTTCTTACATCACTCGTTCTATCTCGATGTTAGAGGTAAGTTTGCACAACAAAAGATATGCAAAATATTATTTAAATATTTCTAAAACTTATGCGTGTTACATGCTGTTTGCGTTTTCTTTTACTCTTTATAATAGGTCTTTACCTATGAAATTGCCGTTTTGTATGAAAAAATTTAAACGAATTTTTTTCATGCATTTTTTATTTGTATTAATCGAAGTAATCACCCATGCAATCAATGCATCTTTGCCAACGCAGTGGCAGTTTATTGATGCCCTTCTTAAAGAAATCAGCTGGACGGGAGGCAACAAATTCTTCAAAGGCATTTTGTACTGCCTCTCGGGTATTGAATTTTTTTCCCGCCAAGAAGTTATCCAAATTCTGGAAAAAGTAGTAGTCTGTAGGCGCAGGGTCTGGTGAGTAGGGCGGATGACGGAGAGCTTCCAACCCCAGTTCTTGCAACTTGGAGACCGTCTGCTGTGCAGTATGAGGTCGCGCGTTGTCGTGCAGGAGCAGCGGAGACGAGCGATTGACCAATGCTGGTTGGAGATGTGCCAGCTTCTCCATCATTGTGTTCAGTTCTTCACAGTACACATCTGAAGTAATGCTCACCCCGTTTGGTAAGAAGCTGTGATGAATCACACCGGCGCTAGACCACCAAACAGTGACCATCACTTTT
Organism: Cosmia pyralina; assembly: GCA_946251885.1. NCBI lineage: Eukaryota > Metazoa > Arthropoda > Insecta > Lepidoptera > Noctuidae > Cosmia > Cosmia pyralina. Next base: position 18,460,438 of record OX276350.1, on the reverse strand, counting down.
CTAGGGGTAAGTTTTCGTTTAGGACATTGTTTAGGTGCTGAACCAGGATCCAACCATCTTGCTGAGCGCTTGCGGTTATCAAACAGAATCCATTTTTCATCACAGGTAACAATGCGGCTCAAAATTCCTTCATTTGTGTGTCTGTTGAGCAGTGCAAGGCACGTCTCGACGCGTACTTCGCGCTGGCGATCATTGAGTTCGTGGGGCACCCATTTGTCAAGCTTTTTTACCTTGCCAATTTGACGCAAATGGACCAATATTGTTTTGACGCTAACGTCGAAAGCTGCTGCTAATTCAGCCGTAGATTGTGTATCATCAGCTTCCACAATCGCCTTTAATTCGTCGTTGTCGACCAAAGTCTTCGGACGACCGCGAGGTTCATTTTTCAGGTCGAAATTTCCAGAACGGAAGCGAGCAAACCAATAACAAGTGGTGCGTTGGTTTGTAGTGTTAGCTCCGTAAACGTCGTTGATGTTGCGTGCCGCTTGTGCCGCGTTGCTGCCACGACGGTACTCATATTCCATAATTACTCGAATTTTTAACGTATCCATGATGACGAAAAAGATTGAAATGCGATGAAAATGTAACACTAATCAATAAACAAATGACTACTTTTGGAAAATAAAAAATCCGTTTTTAAAATAAAATTAATTTGAAATTAGAATTCTTAGCCAAACAAAAATTATTTTGATTTGAAATGGCCAGTACTGCAGAACGGCAATTTCATAGGTAAAGACCTAATAATAAAACTGCTTCGTTGGTCTAGTGGTTGCAAGCGCTACAGCTGAGCATGTGGTTCTGGGTTGGAATCCCAGGTTGGGCAAACTGTTATTGAGTTTCCATCTGGAATTTCTCAGTAGTAGCCCGGAGTTTGGATTTGTGGCCGGTTGATGGCAATAAGCTCGCACCCTGTTACATGTTCCACCAAAAATTCGAAGACATGTGACACCCACATCTACCAACCCGCACTGGGCCCGCGTGGTGGATTACAGCCCACTCCTTCTCACCGAGAGAAGGCCTGTGTCCCAGCAGTGGGAACGTTATAGGCTAATTATGCCTAACTGGCGAAATGTGGGTATACCATTGGTACACCTCTGCTTAACCCTTCGGGGATTATACAGGCTTGATGTTATGTTGTTGTCGTGATGATAAGAGCAGTGGTGATCCAGTGGTAACGGCCGCGACTTACGAGTCGTAGGTTCGTACCCAGACAGGCGCTTTACTTTGTGTAAATTATTTCATCACCACTGCTCTCAAAACGGTGAAGGAAAACATCGTGAGGAAACCGGCATGTCTAGAACCAAAAATTCGAAGATATGTACCGCATTGGGCCCGCGTGGTGGATTACAGCCCATTCCCTCTCACCGAGAGGAGGCCTGTATCCCAGCAGTAGCAACATTATAGGCTGATTGTTGTTGTTTGATAAAACGCCAATTTATTTAAATCAAGCAATGGTTCACCGTTTAATTTATGTTTTTGGATAGTTAGGCAACCATGGACGTTTACGTGGCTCGAGCGGATTAAAACAACTTTTTTTGCAATGCAAAATTTTATTATAAAATAGTTTTGAACTGCATAAAAATCGAAACAACTTTATATTGCATCCCAATGGTTTTCATCCCGATTTGATTTTCTAAGCCGATACGAAAACCGGCCAAGTGCGTGTCGGATCACGCACAATGAAGGGTTCCGTAGTTGAAAAGAATTTATCCCAAAAACAAACATAACATTGTAATTCCAAAAAAAAAAAATTATGTGATTAAATTACAAATTATAAATTTTTGGACTTTTTCCTTTACTTGTGCTGTGAGACCTTGCTTCTTGCCAAATTTCATGATTCTAAGTCAACGGGAAGAAAGTACCCTATAGGTTTTGATTTACTTGCGAGTATCAAAATATATCGCATGAATGGGCGTATGTTATTATTACGTTGACTTAGATGCTTGATTTTTTAGAACTCCAAGGGACGATAGACCTACGTATTTGATATTAATTTCAACTTGATACCTCCACGCGTCCCTGAGAAAAAGGGTCTTGACACACTTACAGACAGACAGACAGACGGACAACAAGTGATCCGATAAGGCTTCCGTTTTTTCCTTTTGAGGTACGGAAACCTAAAATTTGGCCCCAGTTTTCCGGTTTTTATATGATGTACTTCACAACAGAACCTCCAAGACTGAGCAGAAGTGGTAGTGGTGAGACTCGGTGGGTGGTGAGAGGAACCACCGCCAGACTGTCGTGCACCGTCAGAGGGGAGCCAGAAATACACGTGCATTGGACGCATGATTCCAGGCCTTTGTCTTTGCAGTAAGTAAAACGAAGTTATTTGTGCATTTTCATATATAGGGTCAAATTAAATTAGCTGGCGAAACTTTACAGAAATGATGAAGTATCGAGTCTAATGACGTTACAAAATAATGCCTTTTTAAACTTTTGGAGTCGATGGAAGAAAAAGTGCGCTTGGGTTTTCAAAATAACGGTGATAAGTTGCGATTTCTTACTTTTATAGTTATTTAGCAGTTTATGTTATATTTAAATTACTTATTAGCGAATAGGCTAGATTGTAATGTGAATAAAGTAATAATTAAAATAATTTATAAAAAAAAAAGTTGCAATCTTTAGAAGTGGTTACACAAAACAAAACATTATGCCACACATACAAATAATAAAAAATAAATTTTCAGGATTTCTTACTCTTTCACAGTCTCACTCATTTCCCGCTGCGGTCGTGTGCGATGGGATAGTTATTGGTAAATTACTTATTAATTAAAACTTTATACACAAGTAAAAATAAAAATACCATAAAACAGGCGAACTTAATGCCCGATGTATTTTCTACCAGTCAACCTTAGGGCGATGCAGAGAGAAAACATGACAGGTGCAACATAAGGGATAGATAACACGAAAATAACTATAAAGCACAATAATAAATACATAGATTTATACATACATACATATAAACGGAATAAGTACTTTGTAAGGAGAAATAACGATCGGTAGAGGAGAAATAACGATCAATAGAGGAGAAATAACGATCGGTAGAGGAGAAATAACGATCAATAGAGGAGAAATAACGATCAGTAGAGGAGAAATAAGGACCAGTAGAGGAGAAAATGAATCCAGCAAATCAGCGCTGGGATGTTTCTGGCAACTATGCCATGCCTCTATGCCAATTATGGGTCTTTCGTTAACCCAAAGTTTTTGAGACAAGCGTGATGATAGCGTTACTCGTACATTTTCAATCACAACTTGCAAGATTATTTGATTGATTAAAGTCATGAAAATTTCACAACTTGTATATCATTTTGCGTGAAGACTTGACAATTTAATTTCCTGCTTTGATATTGAATTCTGATAACGCGTCCCGACCAATTTATAAATCAGTTTCAATACGTCTCTTGGAAAATATATATTTTTTATAAAATTACAAAGAATATAATTATATGAATTTATATGAATTTTTAAGCTGTCGTTTAGTTATTGTCCGAGTTTCCATCTCAGAGGTATATAGAATTCAATATTTTTTTTCCTGATAGTGGTTCGGGTGGAGTTGAAAACAGGGAGACAAGTGCTGGGGCGATGACGTCAGAGGTGACAATACCTCATGCAGGACCCGAACACGCTGGTGAATATCGATGTCTGGCGCGAAACCTGTATGGAAGCGATGAGCTCGTCTACCGATTGTTCGTTAAAGGTAAGGTTTTCTCACTTTTTTGCTTAAATGGTTAAAAATTATTATAATAAGGAGTACACTCCTACCAACTTATCTGTGAAATGGCGAAAATTGGAACTACGGCCGTCACGTTGAAATTTCATTCGATTGTGCCGACGCATGTCATTCGATTGTGTCTCGATGCATCGACGGTGCCGCCTCTTTCAGATCACAGATAAGTTGGTAGGACTGTACATATGCTGAAATGCCATATTTTGATTTCATCTGTCGCAATAATAGGTACATCATCTGAAAATGACATCTTGATACTTTTCGGTAATTTGAAATACTGGCTGGAATAAATTGTAGAAACCTAACTGACTCACACGTAATTACTACAATCTACTAATCCTAAGTCAACTCTCATTCTTTGTACCTTAAAAAACGGGTCAGAAATTAAAAAACAAACAATAAATATTTATATTGCTGCAGCAACATAAACAGCAAAGTAGCAGTGCAGTGCTGTAAATGCTTTCCAGTTTGGCAGATAATATTAATTGTTGTTAAATAATCTGTGAACATACACTTTTTATTTTTATTATTTCTTTTTTAATATTAAAATGTTCACGTCAAAGTTAAAATAAAATACTAGGAAAGAGTTGCAGTGGTGTTGTAACGTCAAAAATGAGATTAAAATAGAGCTCTGGAAAATGCTAGCGCCCCTATGTACCTACAAAACAAGTTTGGACTATTTGTTTTGTGTAAAAACGAAATCTAGATATCGTATGTAGTAGAAAAGGGTAAATATTAACAGGAAAGCATGTACGGATGTGTGTTTATGAAAAAGTATGCGTGAAGTGAAAAGACTGTTGAAATGTAAATTTTTGATGATTGAATGATGAATGGTTTTAGAATTACAGAAACAATTACTACAACCACCCGAATAAGAATAATTTATTTGCTGAAAATACAGGTTTTACCAGATGTAACAAATTGGTGGTTTACGCACAGTTCGTATTTTGCCTGTTTAGGGCATGCAAATTATTTATAATAGGTACCTACGTAGGTACTTATTTATTTTTAGTAGGATTTACCTAGTAATATAAATTAAAATACTACACTAACAAAAAACTATAAAATATACCTAATCTAATATAAACAACCTTAACACAACAAATTAATATATTATAAACCTTAATATTATATAATCTAATAGAAATTCCGAATCTACTTAAAAGTAATTAAAAACTTTTTACATACGACATACATTAATAAGACAGCTGTTTATTTGTTTTAATAAGGTCTATCTATTCATACACGAAATCTTTTAAGGGGACTTTTATGAACAACTTTTACTACGGGACCAAACCTGAAATCGGGAAAAAAATCATTTGTTCCCCCTACATTTTGACGAGTTAGGCGAACATAAATGTAGGGAACAGCTGATATTTTTTTCTCGATTTCAGGTTTGGACCCATAGTAAAAGTTGTTAATAATGATGAGTACAATGACTCTTTATGGATAGGTAGATAGACCTTATATTGACCAAAAAAGCCGATACTCGTAGCCTAGGTAGAAATCGTGTTCAAACACAGGCCAATGCCTATAGCCGCGTCCATATCAATCGAGCACGGCTTGCGAGACAGCCTCGCGAGCCAATGCCTCGGCCGGTGTGGACGTGGCTATATGCATTGGCCTGTGTGCTTCGGGTACATGGCTCGCGGTCGAGCGGCGCTCAGCCGAGGCAACGTGCGCCCGAGGCTGCCCGCCGGGCACGTTCACACCGGCAGAGGCATTGGCTCATGAGGCTCCCTCGCGAGCCGTGCTCGATCGTTTGTGGACACGGCACATGTGATTATAGTTTGGATTAAACAAAAACCGGTGTTTTCAAGCCAATTTCAATCAGGTTTTTTGTAGTTTCAGCGTAGTACAGAATGTTCATTAGTCTCGTTTCTCAATAAAAAAGTACGGTACAGCTACTAAGTTAATATGTTGGTAAGTATTTACGATACTTTTGTACGCGTTTTGCATTGAGTGTCAATATGCTTTTGGACAAGCTTTTAAAGGCAGCTCGTTTAAATACATATTATACCTAGTATTCAAATATTCAGTCGATTTCATTCTGCCTATTTTCCTAACTATGTTGGGACCGGCTTCCAGTCTAACCGGATGCAGCTGAATACCAGTATTTTACATGGAGCGACTGCCTATCTCTGACATCTACAACTCAGTTACTGGATAATACGATACCCCTTGAACGACTATCAAAGATCCACGAATGACAGCCGAGATCAACGGCTTAACGTGCTTTCCGAGGCACGGAGGAGTATCGGTATGTAAAGATGGTAACCCATCCACGGATCAACCCGGCTACTCTAGCTTAACCTGATACGTGCGGCTGTTATTACTTACGAGCTCCACAGTATATTCACACATATTCAGTCGATACACACACACGTTGACCTTTTTATATTTTACTCGTTTGATCACGTTCACTGTTATCCCCTCACACGAGTGCGGTGTGAATCGGGTCCGTGAGTCATTTTACCTAATATTGTACGTGGTATTAACGTTGTTCCATCACTATTAAGTAATAATAAAAAAATATTTTCTTGGTATAGAACTCATACCACGTACAATTTTAGGTAAAATGATATTCACACCGCGCTCGTGTGAGGGGTTATGTAAAAAAAAGTATTTCATTATATAACCACTTAGCACAATTGATGTTTATCCTTTTCTGTTCTGGCTACATATCTACAGGCTTCTGGCAATATCTCTATATTTAAGCTTACTTGAATCAGACACAATAGTAAAACAATCCTCATCAATCATAATGAGATCACGGGAAAGGGTTGGGGTTAACACAGTTTCCACTTCGTATAGTGTTCAAAATCCTGCAACTACGGATCACATCCCCTATTTAACATGTAAACAACGTTTAAGTTAAACAATACTACCTATGTAGTGGTTGTTTCCGTGCCGTTGTACTGTGCCGTCCAGCGGTCGTCATGTACTCGCGTCGAGGGCCATAAAGCGTAATGTGCACCCGCGATAATACTGAATACGCCCCATTGTACTGTTACATTGAATAAGGAAATTGCCACAGAAGGACCATTTGATATTGAAGTGGTTGCTGTGGTACAATAAAGGTAAAACGTACAAAATGCGCTAGAAGAATATAAAATAAATAAAAATAAAATGCTGCGACGAACTTAGGTAGGTACAAAATAAATAAAACGACTAGCTGTGCGAGCTTAAAATTAGCGACGGAGGTCGAAGAAAGTACAATTGATGGTACAAAGTCAAAAGTCAAAGTCAACGTTTTTATTAATGCGATTTTTGGTGATACAACAGGGTCTTAAAAATATTTTATAGAAGCTCAAAAATCTACCCTATAAAGCATCGTAAACATCTAACCTTCGGTTTCTAAAAGCCTGTTCAAACTAATCTGTTTCTTAAGTCATGTCAAATAATGTGAATGGCTCTTGTTGTTTATTAAACCTATATTCTACATGCCAGATGCATTATTTAGTATCAATCAAAACGTTAGATTTGATAGGGGGTTCACTGATCAAAATTGGATCGGCTCTTCAGAAACCAGGTGGTGAAACTTTTTGTATCGTTGATCGCGCAACTACTTTGTCATGTGTGAAAGCTTGTGGAATGGGCCTTCTGGCTTTATTTTCTGTTGGTGGCCTCTACCCTTACAAACGTGTAATTTATGACATTTGATGTTTCGTTTATGGTTATACATGGCGTTAATAAAATATAGGAAGTTTAAAATTTTCGTTTTCCGAGCGGAAAGTGTGTGACCAAATATTTAGTAACTTTATAATTTTATATGGAATGTATACAATGGTATAAAATTTATTACCGCGCTGGGATCCCATGTCTTGTCTGAGAAGTGCAAGTCAAGTTATGATTTCAACAAAGTGGGATTCGCAGAGCATATGGGGGTTTAACTCTATTATGTTTTCTACTTTTACACTAATACCATTTCCGCGTAGAAAATCTATTATCATATATAAAAATCAAATGCCGTGCATTACTCTCGCAAAAACTCGAAAATGGCTCTACCGATTTGAATATTTTTTTTTTGTTTTGTTTGTCTAATTACTGGGCTGGTTTAGGAAAAAAGAAAATTAGGAAAACCCAAAGGAACAGCCGAAAAATCGAAATGGATATTTTGACAGGACGTCTGACGGTAAAATACAGCATGGTCCTGAAAATTATGACGTACTTATCTAGCTAGTCGTAGTTCTTCCGAATTCTTGAACAAAACCTAACTTTGAGATGTTCTGAAGTCTTTCCATTGCATACACCTTAAACTGACAACAATAATAAAATACTTACTTTTGAGAATGTGTAAATAGAAGGTAAGTAGTTCTATTTAGGCATGATGTAATGACATATCGTCGCCTTAGAGTGAAAACCTCGGGAATGTATTTTTGCTCAAATTTATTTTATTGCGTTTCTAGGAAGAAAACCTCGCTACGCACATCCTGATCTGACTAATTTGTTCATTCGATACTCGTAGCGCCATCTGTGATTGATGATATTCCATATTAATTAACAAAAAACATAAAAGACGCCATACAAAAATTTTACAGCACGCTGTTTTTTCTTCCTCCTGAAAAGTTACTTCTTTTACACTTACAAGGTTTTCACTCTAAGGCGTCGATATGTGTCTAAAAAACCTTCCTTCCACACAGAGCGTCCAAGCGTGCCAGAAGAGGTACGCGTCTCAGAAGTATGGTCACGTAAAGCCCGCATCACATGGCGAGTCGCGCGGGGAGCGCTCGTGTCGCACTACTCGCTGCAGTACCGCGCCTTGACGCGCGACCTGTCGCACGCGCCGCTCGACGCTCCGCTACCCGCTCTACTCGACAATTGGGACACACAAGACGTCCTCAACATCACACTGGCTAATTCTGATCTACTACATGTTGCGTAAGTTTTCTTTTAACTTTGTTATTCATGAATCTGTCTTTTATTAATGTGTCGTTTTAGGTATCTGAAATAGGAATTTGCAGTGTAGGTCATAGATTATTTTTGTGATTGGTTTTAGACGGAAAAATCTTATTTTTAACCGACTTCAAAAAGGAAGAGGTTCTCAATTCGTCGGAACCTTTTTTTTTTTTTAATTTTTTTTTTTTATGTATGTTTCCCGATTACTCGAAGATGGCTAGACCGATTTGGATTTTTTTTATTTTATTCGAGAGGGTATACATCACAGTTGGTCCCATATAAAATTGATTAACTTTGCTTGGGTAGTTTTTGAGTTAGATTCAATAATACGTATTTTATCCCCACTTTTATATGGATGATGTTCTAGTTTGTTTTGCATAGATAGTGGTATTAGAATTTGTGTGAGGTAGGTACACAACTAAAAAGTGAAAAATAAAAACTTTTTTACAAAAAAATACAACCGACTTCCAAAAACAACACTACAAAGTGAAAAATAACTTTAATTTCGGAAGTCGGTGGCAAAAAACGAAAATACATTTAACTAGACACCGACTTCCGAAATTAAAGTTATTTTTCACTTTGTAGTGTTGTTTTTGGAAGTCGGTTGTATTTTTTTGTAAAAAAGTTTTTTTGAATGTACCTATGATGCATTTTTAACATGTAATCATTCAATGCCAACGGCTGGCAAACTTGCATCAGCGATCCTTGTTAAATACACCGTATCTACTTCTAGAAAACACAGGTGCTAAATGTGCAAGGTTCTAACTCTAGGTTCTACATACTACCTCAGCTTTTTATCTCGCTCGCACGATACTGCTCGCGGACTGAGTGAGAGCGAGACTGAGTGCGGTGCTGGACGTCGATAGTTTAGGTAATTGCTTTTTACAGTGAAAATAATGGTAATTTAAAAAAAAAAAAATTTTGTTTATTATGCAAGAATTGGGTGGTTTTAAAAGATTTTTTGTTGCCATTTCTTTTTAATTTTTTGCATTTTTTTTTTCAACAATGGATTGATGTTAAATTTTGTTGTTTTAATTTTATGAACAAGAGTTAAAAGTAGCCAAATCAAAAGCGATTCTTCGCCTATTTTCTCTAAAATTTTACTAAGTTAAATATTTTTCTACTCAAAAATTTTATATGAAAGTGTTAAAAAGTGATTCATACATTGTATATACGTTAAAACCGTTATAATTATGTGATATTCTGAACCTCTTACAGCAAAAATTCACAAACCAGTCCCCGGTTTAGGTCGATTATCCAAAATTAAATAATAAAAAAAGTAGCTCATAAAAGTAGATTATAATTAAAATGATCTTTCATGTTGTGCATTAAAATTTATAGAAATACTGTATTATAAAACACGTCTGTAAAGTCTCGTAAATCAGCGAAATCGGCAAAATTTCGTCTACGGCCTCGTAAGTCTGTAGTCAAATTAGTTTATTTCGGTAACATCACTTCTATATGAGACTGATTTATTAATTTGTTATTTATTATTACGTGCCCTACCTAATACAGACTTACTACAGTCCTACCAATTTATACCGATTTGATCGTTGTTTCAAAGTAGTTAGAATGATACTTATCTACAAACGGTGTAGTCACGAATTATCTATTCAGAGAAACCGTGACGTGTTAGGGTAACTTTATTACCATTTGATAGCTATTTTAGTTTAGAACTTATACAGGGTGTCCCGTAAATAAAGGATAACCTTTTAAGGGGTTGTTGTACTCATCATTATAAACAACTTTTACTTTAGGACAAACCTGAAATCGCGAAAAAAATCTGCTGTTCCCTACATTTAGACGAGTTACGCGAACATAAATGTAGGGAACAACTGATTTTTTTTTCGTGATTTCAGGTTTGGTCCCATAGTAAAAGTTGTTCATAATGATGAGTACAATGACTCTTTAAGAGGTTATCCATTATTTACGGGACACCCTGTATAGTCTCGAACTTGCTATACCTACTAACTTAATTAGTAAGTTTAAATAAACTGGAGTGGATTAATACATACAGACAGACAAACAGACACAGACTACAGACTTTGTACAGGAGGTTCAGTCAGCAACAAAAGTCGATTAACACTTGCAGTTTTTTAATCTTAATTATTAAGCGAAATATTTAATTCAAATCGGAACAGAAGTACTTACAATTTTAAGAAAGTTAACTCTTAACAGTTAACGAAAAAAAAACAGATTATAGAATCATTTTTTGTTAATTTATATGATATCAAAAAGTAGCAGTGTCAACCGACTTCTGTTGCTGACCGTACGTACCTACGTAGAATAATTGAAACACACTTCTTCAAAGAGTTTTTATTTAAATCATTACAAAAAAAAGTTACGACTACAAGAAATATCTACCATAGTACTTTTTTTCTGGAATGTTAGTTTAATTTCAGCGTCTATTGAAGTATTTGCCTGAGAACTAGATCTGAAAAAACTTTTTTACAAAAAAATACAACCGACTTCCAAAAACAACACTACAAAGTGTAAAATAACTTTAATTTCGGAAGTCGGTGTCTAGTTAAATGTATTTTCGTTTTTTGCCACCGACTTCCGAAATTAAAGTTATTTTTCACTTTGTAGTGTTGTTTTTGGAAGTCGGTTGTATTTTTTTGTAAAAAAGTTTTTATTTTTCACTTTTTAGTTGTGTACCTAACCCATAAAAATTCTAAACCACTACCTGCAAAACAAACTAGAACATCATCCATATAAAAGTGGGGAAAAAATACGTATTATTGAAGCTAACTCAAAAACTACCAAAGCAAAGTTAATCAATTTTATATGGGACCAACTGTGATGTATACCCTCTCGAATAAAACAAAAAAAAATCCAAATGGGTCCAGCCATCTTTGAGTAATCGGGGAACATACATAAAAAAAAAAATAAGCTTCCGACGAATTGAGAACCTCCTCCTTTTTGAAGTCGGTTAAAAATCAAGTTCTATTAGAAACAAGTACCTACCGGCTGTGGTGTAGTACCGTGTAACAATTGCTTTTGATTTAAAGTTTAATAGGTAGCTTTCAGGCCAACAGGGAGCACTGAAATTTTATAACGTTTTGGTACTCGGGAAAAAATCAAGTACCGTAAGGTCGGGTTACTTTGACTCTAGGGCATAACTTTGGCCCAAATCGAGACAACTCTATAAACTGCCCGAAGTGTCACGACCACACAACCGAACGTCGTATGTCCTTCGGTAACTATTAGATGGTGATATAGACGCGTACTTGCGGAACCTTGTGTGAATTTAATGACAGTAAGTAAACATCTGTCTCGATTTGGGCCAAAGTTATGCCCTAGAGTCAAAGTAACCCGCACTTACTGTACCTACCAATTAATGTTAATTAATGTTTTCGTAAATTTTGCAAAGTTAATTTCCAGTTTCTAATATGATGTCGGCGTAGACTTTACAAGTAGGTTCTTACATTGTTTTAGTTTAAATATAGAATCACAAAGTACTAAAAGTATAATTCAAACATTAGCTTTTGGATGGTAAATAAAATTTGATAAAGCCATGGTTTTTTAGCAAAGGTCAGGCTCGTAAAGCCGGTTAATTAATTTTCTGCAAAAATAAACGGATAAGTGTGAATTAGACGTATCTACGAGGGTTCTCTTTGTTCCAGAGGTAAAAAAATAACACATTTTTCTTGAATAATTACTTTGATATTTGGACCGCTCATTAAAATTTTCCTGTACCTTTGATGTGTATATTTTTTGATTTTAGCAACATCGTACCTATGTGGTTTATTTATGTTAATGAGCTCGTGCGAGAAAGTACACATAATAACTTTTTAGCCGTCAAACAGCGTTTATGTGTCGTGGATTTCGTATTGGTTGGATGTACCATCGCGACACTTACTTACTTATCGCGGACATTTGCGGCGAACCACTTTTCGACCTTATTGCAAAGGTAAAAAAAAAAAAAAAAGAAAGTGTCCGCGATGGTACGCACGGCTACAGATCAAGCTATACATTTCCAGTATAAGCTGTTCTCGCATTGTATAGGATTTCCATTCAATGAGAGGTCAGTGTAAACTGGAAATGTATAGCTTGATGTGTAGCCGTGTGTACCTACTTAGGTACAAGTGTAAGTAATTAGGTAAATAATCCACATTTCTGTTTTGTCTCTGATGGTAACGCGCCTGCGATGACTCTGGTATTCACATGCCCCTAGGTGGCTTTGACCACTTACCATCTGGTAGACCACTTAGGGGCCATCCATAATTCTCTCACATGTTAGGGGGGTGGGAGGCGATCAATAAAGTGTGACGTCGTGTGATAAGGGGACGGGGGACGAGTCATAAGCTTCGTGACGTCACATGAAAAAACTCAACTCTTTCAGTATTATAATAAAGTTTAATTAAAAATTGCAAATTAGGAATGTGACGTCACACTGGGGATGTGTGTGATTCCAGAGCCACAAATACCCTTTGACATAAACGGCTCCAAAATTCATGAAATTCGTGTGACGTAATTTATGAATAGCGTAGTGCTACCTAAAAATATTAAGAGAAACCATTTTACCTAGGTCTGAAGGGCCGGGTCGTGCGGGTGCGTCAGTGGCGGGTCTCTCTCCAGACACGAGATACGCGATGCGCATGGCTGCATTCAACGATGTCGGCGCCTCGCCGTACACAACGCCGTTGCATTTCACTACACGGGAGGAAGGTAAGTCATTTGTTATTGTTTTACGTGCATGGTATGTAAAATATGACTGTGTTTCCACTAAAGATGTGTTTATGCATTTAAGTGTACATGCACATTGCACAATATTACAGAATAAAGAAACCCAAGGCACAGAGTACAGTCCAATTTAAAAACTAAACACGAGAAAATAACAAACAAAAATACACTTGTACTAAAAAATAACAAAATGCAATCAAGTGAACAAAAATCCAGCTTCCCACAAAATCTTAAACAATCGTGACACACATCTATCCATCTCCCAGCAAATAAGTCACACATGAACAATGTCAGAAGACTTGAGCATAAGTAAGCGCCCGGACAAGGGGCGAGATAGCTCGTAATACTGTTCGTGCTGACTAGGATGTGTGTGAAACTAACCAATAGCATCGCTTTACTGTCATGCCTTAAGGCGACAATAACCGACTTACATGATTTTAAAAGGAAGATCACATCTAAATGAGTAGTTTTAATGATATAGAAGAAAAATATGTTAAAGTAGTGGTCTCAAAGTCTGTTTCTTTGAAAAGTTTACCACATAGCCTCGAAAAATCACTTGATTTGAAGTTTATTCATTTCAGTGCAGTTTCCCTTTATGTGAGAATTTCCTGTGAATTTGTCAACGCCTGTTTGTTTCATCCGAAGGCTACGCAACGACCCATTAAATTTATAAAATTCACAAAAACACAAAATATTGTTTAATTTCTATGGAGTTTGACAGTTCGTTTGTAACAAACACTTAGCGCCATCTACGCGGAACTAATTTGACAGTTTTCTTCCCCAATGGCGAACTAATAAATATTTGTTAAAAACACATTTTTATTGCGGCATTTATTTAACTCACATCTAAAACAGATTTCTATGGTACATATTAAGATGAGTTTATTAGATAACACAATGGAAATGTGTTTTTAATAATTACATAAATTAATATTAATTATTTAATATTGTTAAAAAATTGGTTCCGTGAGAGCGAGAGGTGACAAAATGCGACAGTCCTCTTAAGGTAATTAAACATACCTTACCTAATATTCACCCAGCCCAAAGAATGTCAAAGACACTGCTCACAAACTCACAAAGTACACACAATATGCGGATATATCATTAATAATATTCCTGAAGGTCGGCTGAAGTGAGATCAACTTGAGGCTTTCCCGTCCATTAAAAAACAGTGCTGTGCAATTTCCGCAGGAAGCTTCGTAAATGTGTGTAGATGTATGAGAATGTGCTCCTACTTTGTACACAGGATAAAAACGGCCTTATACCCCAAGTAATTTCCGACTCTATTTGATGGCTGATAAAGTTGATTGTTCTTTGATAGTCAATGTGTGATTGTAGTCAATGTGGTGGAGTTTTTTGTGGATGTCGCTTTTAACAATGGTTTTTTTTTGCCAGCGCCTGGAGGAGCGCCTCGTGACATTACCGTGCGGGCACTTAGGGCGCGAGAACTTCATATCACTTGGCAGGTAGGCATCTTCACAACTTTTTTTACGTAGTTATATATGTATTTATTCAGCCTACATCTTTATTTAAAGGTGGTGCCAAATATATGTTGATGGGAATCGTACGTAATGTAATCGTTTTAACTTGTGGTGAAGATGAAAATGTGGTACTGTAACGTCGTAATGTTTTCTGTATTTATTTCTGCCGGAGTGGAGTGTCGGCGCCTGCGATCCTTTGCTTGTCAAAGTGAACCATAGAGTGCCTCAAACACAGGGTATAGACGAGTAATGAGGTTACGTCGGGCACTGACGCGCGGATTAAAAGAATATTTGAATTTTATTTGCTAATACATAATATAATATCTATCTGTTTTATTGACTATTGATTTATTTCTGTAACTGCCCGTGACATCACAGCGGGCCCTATCAGAATACAATAATTTAAATGTTGCAGCATCATGCTGAAACAGGAGCCTCATGGCCTCGTACAGGACTTTGATTTTTTACTTTCTTTTATATAATTTAGTCTATTTTTCTTCCTCTGCGAGTCACAATAAATATCTTCTTCTTTCTTTCTTTACTTTACTGCAGTCGGGAAGTTCTGCTTTCATTTTACGTTGAAGTTATAATTCTCAAAACGGTTATGAAAATTGATTATAACCTACTTATTCTATTTTAATTAGGTACCCATTTTCTATACCTACATAAAGTTCCGTGAGTTTGCAAATGAAGGCTCATTTGCGTGGGATCAGTGAACGACATTAAGATAGACGCTGCGATTCCCCTCAGATCGGAAACAGAAAGTTTAATAATAACTAGATGATAATAACACAAATGGCAGGCATATTTAAGTACCTGCGGTAAATAAGAGCCAGCGGCTATCAAGGGCCATCAGAGAAACAACACACATTCAATAGTTTTATAGGTTGGATCTCACACATACATAAAAAGGACCAACAGTATTGCTATCTCCCGCGGGGACGCTGCCGAGCGCGCCTTCATTTTGTCAGTAGCCTCGAGTAACTCACTGGGGACGGTCGAAGTTACATTTTTTTTTAAATGCCCATGCATAAATATTCACTGTAAAAAAAAGAAAATAGTGTATTTTACAATAATCTAACACGTAATTACTGTGGAGTGGACATTACAGCTGTCGAATCAAGGTAAGTTCTTTTATTTTGTTGATATTTGCCAACTTTCAAATCAAGTTTTGGTAAAAAGTGACGCCATTGCTAATAAGGGCCATCTGAAAGGAAGTGAATAAGGGCCGGTCCTTATTGGCCTGTCTAAATATTATTTTTTTAGTTTGGTTGTCTTTTCATGTAGATAAATAGCTTTATCTTTTTATTAACCTTGATGTTATTGAGAGCTATATCTATTTGAAACATTTTTACAAGCTTTTTAACTTGCTATGTCTATGGGTTGTTATGTGTGTTCCCGTTGTCCAATTGATTTGAACCTTTGCATGTTTGTCTAGTTTTGACGAAAACACAATATTATAGTAAGAACGAGCTGATCTGATAATGGAGATGGAAGGTAGACAACGAATTTATGGTTTTTGGCAAATTTTGATAATACACCATTACTGAATCTTAAGCAGAATAAAAGTTTGAAATCTCTTTTTCAACAGCTAATACCAACTCCAAATTATGCGGTGGTGAAGAAAAATAAACCAGATGGAAACTACAAAGGCCAGTTGGTTACTAGAGACTTATTTATGTTATGAGAACAAAAAGAAAAGACAAAAAAGACAGCCAATCCCTAAAGGGGCCAAAAAGATTAATAGAATTATTCTATTAAGATTTTCGTGATTGTTACTATTTAATTATTTTAATAAGGGCCAGGGCATTTGTCGGGCAAAAAATAACCATTTGTTTTAAAATTTTTGTTAAACCTATATTTTTGGTTAAGAGGTTTTAATCTAAAAATAGTATAAATTTGTTAATTTTACTTAAATAACATCTTTTTGCTACAAATTATTGATTACTTGAGTTTTATAAGGACCGTTTGGTTTTTTGTTATATAATTAGTGATAAACTGTTAACTATTTTGGCTGAAAATATTAAATATGTTGAGTTATAGAGGAAAACAATTTAGTTTATTTTTTATCGGCTTAGTTTCTTTTAATTTTGTCTCGGACCTTAATAGACTACCTGAGTATATTAAGGTCCATAGTAAAGGATTTTTTAAAGTTTATTTTTGTTCACAAAATGTTTAAAACCTCGCCTTATAGGCATTTTTTTAAGATCTTAAATAAAAACTGTTCCATAATATTCCTGATTTTTATTTCAACTTCATCTATTTTTTTAAATATTTAAGTTTTAATTATGGCCGGCTATTATTTACCGCAGGTACCTTATGTTTTAAATAACGCTGGTTACTACTGTACTAATAATTAAGTATAAAAGCTTAGTTTTTGTTTTCCCAAAACCTGAAAATGGGTCATTGTACTCATCCTTATGAACAAGTTTTACAACGCATTGAAATCAGAAAAAAAAATCTCCTGCCCATACATTTTGTCGACTTATTTAGTCTAATCAGAGCTAAATACCAGTATTTGACATGGAACGACTACCTATCTGACCTTCACTGTCAATTTCACGTAACGACAGTCAAATCATCCACGAATGACATCCGGGACCAACGGCTTAACGTGCTATCCGAGGCACGGAGGAGTCTCGGTATGTAAAGATGGTCACCCATCTACGGACCAACCCCGGCAAGCATAGCTTAAGTTGATGGTTCGACCCTTGCGGCTATTATTACTTAGCCAACGAGCTCCACTTACATAATAAACGAAAACAAAATGTATGGATCAGCTTATTTTTTTCCGCGAACTCAGGGCTGTTTTTTACCATCTCTTTTAGCCACCACCGCGAGAAACATGGCACGGTACCTTACTTGGTTACACCATCCGTTGGTGGGAAGTGTCCGAAGAGGGTAAGGGAACATTGAGCGACAGTCCCGGTTCTGAAAGTGGGGCCAGTGCTGATGCTACCAGCACTACGTTGAGAGGACTGAAGGCGGCTACGCGATATGGAATCACTGTGAGAGCCTATAATGCAGCTGGGACTGGACCACTGTCACCGCCACATTATCGACACACGCTTGAATCACGTAAGTTTCATTGCATTGCTTATTTTGGTTTCTCAATTTACTTTAGTTATAAACAAAATCTATTTATTCAGATAGTAAAATAAAAAATAATTCTTTCTTCATCTTTAATCAGACGCGCCGATTAATCCACTCAATTTATCAGAACAAAATTATGCAAAGAAGCATAATGAACAAAGCCACCCACCCACAACTCCCCGTAGATTATTCCTATTCTCGATAATCACTTTCAAAGCGCTATAAAATCGTAGAACTTGGAAAATGAAAGAGATCGATTTCTTTAATGTTCGGAACAGTCAGCCGCAGAAGTGTATCGGAGTTGAAACTTCGACAAGGCAAGTTTTGTCGTAGTAGTAAATAACTGAGCGCCGCTATCGACGTGAAGCGACGATCGTAAATTTTCCCATCAAAATGCAAAATGGCTTAATTGGACTGTGGCCTTCTCGATCTAGGTCAAACGATTCAGTACAAATTGATGGCACTTTTGTATTCTGCGTTTGTTTCATTTTTATTTCTTCATGCAAAAAATAGAAATTTCAATTCATTTTTAAAGTTGGTGCTTTATCTGGGAGGCAAAAAGAAATATAGTTTCAATTGTCCGTCTGTCCAGTGGTCCATCTGTTGCAATCGATCACAAAGGTTTACGGTGGACCGATCTTTATCAGTTATAGGAGAATTTCGCTCAACGTTTCGTCGGTGGCTGTTTGAAAATATCTATCGCATAAAACTGTGAAGCTTTTTAGATGATAAGATGAACTTCACTTCGATACATCCTATAAACACAAACACGTTTTTCTTAAAGGCGTGAGTTTATGTATGTATGTGTGAATGCTTTTCTTCCTCAAAAATAAACGGTAACAACTTGAAAAGACTTAATTAATGCTCTTAATAAGTCACATGTGCGCTCAACAACCTTCCAGTAATTAATCTTAGAAGATTGTTATTAAGGAATTGCTTTGCAATCGTTTGGAAGAGATGAAAAAGCTGTTTGAATTA
Source organism: Cosmia pyralina (assembly GCA_946251885.1). Taxonomy (NCBI): domain Eukaryota; kingdom Metazoa; phylum Arthropoda; class Insecta; order Lepidoptera; family Noctuidae; genus Cosmia; species Cosmia pyralina. Next base: position 18,441,574 of record OX276350.1, on the reverse strand, counting down.
TTAACTCTTGAGTATAAAATTAATGCAAACAAACATTATTTAGGAGATATATTTTTTTGGAACAGACCTTTGAGAATTTTATCTTTGAGAAAATCTCATTAGTCTTTAGGAACTCGAAATATTAATGCTGTTAAAATAATAAGCTTGTATTTGTTCCTTGAAAATTTATTTTTAATTTGGTACTAATTATCTTTATTTTGTGAACACATGTAAAAAGCAAGATTTATAACACCTACAGTGGGGGAAGCCGGAAAAATTAAAACTTTCGTACCTAACAAAAGTTTTTAATTCCTAAAGAAAAAGCTGATCCGTTTCCTTTTTTGATATGGGGAGTAGAAAATCAAGATTTTTTAAATAACGACTCTATTCCAATCTGAAAATAAAACGCACTTTTTTCACAGTACAGATATATTAGTTTTCAATGTACTGCCTCGGGTAAGAGGGACCAGCAATACAATAACGATTTTCAAACAGCACCAACGGGTAGTCCAGAAGGAGTGGCCTGCGTATCCAGCGGGTCCACAGCGCTCCGGGTGTCATGGCGGCCACCGGGAATAGACAACAGAGGAGGTCTCATAACCCACTATACTCTACAATACACGCGACGCGACGCTGATCCTATGCTGCCCACACAAGACGCGTATCTAAGAATACAGGTAAGATTGATTTGCTTCTCTCCTTTTTAACCGCCTTCAAAAAGGAGGAGGTTCTCAATTCGTCGGAACCTTTTTTTATTTTTTATTTTTTTTTATTTTATGTATGTTCCCCGATTACTCGAAGATGGCTGGACCGATTTGGATTTTTTTTTGTTTTATTCGAGAGGGTATACATCACAGTTGGTCCCATATAAAATTGATTAACTTTGCTTCGGTAGTTTTTGAGTTAGCTTCAATAATACGTATTTTTTCCCCACTTTTATATGGATGATGTTCTAGTTTGTTTTGCAGATAGTGGTATTAGAATTTGTGTGGGGTAGGTACACAACTAAAAAGTGAAAAATAAAAACTTTTTTACAAAAAATACAACCGACTTCCAAAAACAACACTACAAAGTGAAAAATAACTTTAATTTCGGAAGCCGGTGGCAAAAAACGAAAACACATTTAACTAGACACCGACTTCCGAAATTAAAGTTATTTTTCACTTTGTAGTGTTGTTTTTGGAAGTCGGTTGTATTTTTTATCCTCTTTACTTCAATAAGCAATACGGCCCAAGGACACTCGTCAATACTGTCTATTAAAAAAATGTTTATCGTAACTTCTAACATGAATAATAAATGTATACTCGTACAAATTGATGATGTTATTGTTAAAGAAAATGAAAGTCTGTAAAAAATGTAGCCTATGAATTATTTTGTAAAAAAATTTCCCTTTTTCCAACAATATTGGGGTCAGCTTCCAGTCTAACCGGATGCAGCAGCCAGTATTTTACATGGAGCGACTGCGTATCTAAACTCCACAACCCAGTTACTGGGTAACACGGTACCCCTTGGTATGACTGGTTGTGACCACCCGTAATGACTGTCAAAGATACAAGAATGACAGCCGGGACCAACAGCTTAACATACTTTCCGAGGCACGGAGGGGTCTCGGTATGTTAAATTGGTCACCTATTCACGGACTGAACGCGGCAAGCTTTTTTTTTTTTTTGTTGACGCTGGGAAAAATGCATTACGCATGCCCACCCGTCGGGGGACGGGTGGGGTATGTGGGACTCCCCGGTAAATCCGGTATACCCACTAAACGACCCAGCGGCGCTCCCGCATCGGTGTGACGGGAGGGTCATGGGAAACTGGCTCAGCCTTTACATCCACAACCCTCCCGGCGCATGCCCGCCTAGCTGGCGGGCCCCACTTGCCCCCCAGCAGGTTGAGGGGCTACGGGAATGGCCGGGAGCACCTGACCATTCCCGTCCGGCACTGGTGGAGGTCCGTGCGATACAGGCAAGGGTGCCCCCGCACCCGTTGCCTGCTGGCCTCCACCTGGGAGGAGTCGGAGATGAGTATCAAACTCACGTCTTCTTCGACCCCTCCTCCGCCTTCGGAGCGGCGCCGCGTGAGGATCATCCTCCCGCGCCCGCTCCGCCGCCTCCTTCTGGGACATGACGTGTTCGCAGAAGGAGGCGACCGCCGCCCAGGACCTCTCATCCGCCAGCATGGCGTTAACCACGCCGGGGAGCGAGAGGTCCGGTCCTATCACCGCGACCAGATCGCGGCGCCTCTCGGACCACGACGGGCACGACCCGAGGGTGTGCTGCGCCGTGTCCTCCGCCGCGCCGCAACCGTGGCACGACGGCGTCTCCTCCCGTCCGATTCGGTGCAGGTACGACCCGAAACAGCCGTGTCCGGACAGCACCTGCGTCAGACGGAAGGAGAGGAACCCGTGCGACCGCTCGAGCCAGTCTCGCAGCACTGGCCCGAGCGCATCGAGGGTCCGGCGGCCAAAGACTGCAGTGGCGAGTTCTCCCGTCCAGTGGACGACGATGGCGTCTCGCGACTCCCGTCGGAGGGCCTCGCGCTCTTCCGGGGCCGGGCGTTCTCCTCTCGCCCTCCGCCCCGCCGTCCACTCGTATACTCTGGCGAGCACCCACGCCTCGAGTTCCCAAGGGGGGGTGCCGGCCAGAGCACAGGCCGCCGCAAAACCCACCGTCCGGTAGGCCCGCGCGACCCGCTGGGCTATGGCCCTCTGAGGCGCCCGCAATGCGGCGGCGTTCTCCCTCCTTCGGAGGGAGTCTTCCCAGATGGAGGCACCGTAGAGGGCCATGCTCCTCAAGATGCCGGCGTAGAGCTGCCGGCATCGCGCGCTGGGCCCGCCCGAGTTGGGCAGCAGCCACGAGAGCGCCCCTGCAGTCTTCAGCAGGCGCGACGACAGCCCGCTAAAATGCGGGCCGAAGCGCCACCTGCTGTCGAATACGAGGCCCAGATATTTCATCTGGGCCTTTACCTCGATTCTGACGCCCTCCACGAAGATGTGGGCGTCAGATGGGGGGCGCTGCCGAGGTCCGTGGAAAAACACGGCCTCGGTCTTGTGCAGCGCCGCCGTCAAACCCAGGCGGCGGATCCTCCCTGCCACCAAGGATCCGCCCGCCGAGGCCAAGTTGGCCGCCTCCCGGAAACTCCTTCCCCGGGCGGTGAGGAGAGTGTCGTCCGCGTAGCAGACGACACTCGTGCCTCGGAGGAGAGTTCCCCTCAAGAGCCAGTCGTAGCCGACGTTCCACAGAAGAGGTCCCACGACCGAGCCCTGCGGAACGCCGGCCCCGACGGCGTATCGCCGGACTTGGCCAGTCCTGTCCACCAGGACGATCGCCCGGTCGTCCAGGTAGCTGGCCAGCAGACGCCGCATGTACCGAGGCACTCCGTGGAATCGGAGCGCCTCCAGGATCGTGGAGTGGGGAACAGAGTTGAAGGCGTTGGCTATGTCGAATGACACGGCCAACAACCCGTCCCCCGCCTCCATCGCCTCCTTCGCCTGGTCTTTCAGGCGGGTCAGCGCGTCCACCGTCGAGCGCTCAGCCCGAAAACCGAACTGAGCGTCCGACAAGTCCGGCCCGATGGTCCGCAGATGGCTCTTGAGGCGGGCAGCGATTATCCCCTCGAACATTTTCCCGACCTCATCGAGCAGAACGATGGGCCGGTATGCCGAGGGGGAGTCCGCTGGGCGGCCCTCCTTGCGGAGGAGGCACAACTGCCCCTCCTTCCACGGTTTCGGGAACCTCCCGCACGCAAGACACGCGCTGAAGAGGTCCCGAAACCGCTCCTCCATTTCAGTGGCGGCAATCGCCACCACTCTGGCTGGAACCCCGTCGGGGCCCGGAGCCGTCTTCTTGGCGCGGATGCGGAGAATCGCCGCACCAAGCTCCGGCTCCGTGACAGGAGGGGGGGCCTGCTCCTCCTCCTCCTCAGCCGGCAGAGCCGCACTGCAACGCGGCGGGTCCATCACTGGTGGGGTGAAGCTGTCCCTGCACGGAAACAGGGACCGAACCACCCCATCCAGAAACGAGGGCTCCAGGGTCTCGGCAACCGGGGGGCCAAAGGGGCGCAGCTTGTTGCGCGCCGCCTTATATGGCCTCCCGTAAGGGTCGTTGTCGAGACCCTCCAGCATCTCGGCTCTCGCCGAGTCCTTGGCGGCGGCGATGGCACTGCCGAGGACCGCCTTCGGAACGCGGCAAGCTTAGCTCAACCTGATGGATCGACCCGTGCGGCTGTTATTACTTAGCCACGAGCCCCGTACGAGACGTAATTTAGACAAAATAATACTTTTATTTAGTACGTTATTTCATCTTCGGGCCTGTCTTTATTTTGCTCTTTCTTAGGGCGAGGAAGCAACAGTATCTCGTCTAACACCGTATGCTGAATACGAGATTCGAGTGCGGGCGCACAATGCTGCAGGCGACGGTCCACTGTCGGCCCCTCAATTTTGTAGGACTGATGAAGACGGTAATATTGATTTAAGAACGTTGGCTCTGTACGACATTTCATACAAACTTTCAAGTCCTTTTTTATCGAAATGAATAAACCGATTTTAATGAAACTTTATACGCATAAGCAGGATCTAGGTCTAAAAAGTTTGTTAAGAACATTTTCGAAAAATATAGTTGCAGCTAAATTCGACCGATTTTAAATATTCCATAGAAACAGAAATTTCCAATTATCTTTTTTTAAATAAGACATTTTGAAAATGTTCTTAACTAACTTTTTAGACCTATGTATCCTGCTTATGCGTATGAAGTTTCATTCAAATCGGTTCATTCATTTCGATAAAAAAGGACTTGAAAGTTTGTATGAAATGCCGTACGGAGCCAACGCTCTTAACAGCCCCATGATTGGTTGGTAAAACAATATTTTTACTTTTAGAATTTAAGATTGCAGACTTCTCAGTGAATTTCACTAATTTGCAAATAATTGGTTTAATTCTGAGAAAATGTGTCAGAAATTGATCTATTGTTTGTTTGGTATTTTTACAACCTTTACGTTATGATCTGTTGAATCTTGTTGACGTTAAGTTTTTTAAATGTAAATTCATAAAAAATAGCCAGCTTAAGTTTTAACCCTTTCGCGAGCAATACTATTTACACCTCCGATTTTGTTGTATTTGTTCTAAACATTGTGAAATAACATTTGTAAAACAATATTAATAGATTTCCCCCCTTGCTTAGCCCCCCCCCCCCCCTTTTTTTTGGGCCACGGCAATATCTTTGCCAATGGCCGTTCGTGACTTTTTATTTGGCAAAGTAATTGCCAATGCCCAGATTGAATTTGTAATTTTTTCGTTGCCAATGCCTTGTTTTCACCTAATTACCTGAGTATATTATATATTTTAATTCTCATAAAAATAAAAACGCTATTTTTAGCTTGAAAAGGTTTAATTATAAATGATTAGGAACGACATCAATCACATTGGTATTATTATAGGCTCAAAATCTTTTGAGATCACAATTTTTTAGGCAAAATATATCTTATGTAACTAACATATTGTAATATTATTACAATCTGAGATCAATCTTCATTATCAAAAATACTGTCTATATCTACAAATACGCCGCTACCAATATTCTGATCCAAATTGCTAGTTGACGGATTCTTTGTTACTGAGACCGACGACGAAGTTGATGCAGCTGATAAGTTGCTAACTGAAGATTGGACACCTTCTTCTTCCGATTCATAGTAATCTAGATCATCTTCTGATTCATCTCCATCAGGGAGATTCACCAATTCAACAATTTCCGTACTTCTTAGGGGTATATGACGTTTGACTTTTCGCGGCGGCATCTAAAAGAAAAAACAAAATCGGGCATTGGCAGCTATTTATCCATAACAAAAAATTTATCGAGCATAGGCAACTATTTTGCCGTTTATATAGGGCAGCGGCAATGTCAACTTTCCTATATCGTAAAAGGTATTATAATTGCATAATATAAAGAAATATTACATTTATTCAGTAAATTAGATCAAGAGCTAAAAAAAAAACATGTCGTTACTTACATTTTACACGGTAATTTTCTTGATTATGATGGATTTTGTTTAGAACACCGAAAAACAACCTCACATTTTGCACGTTGTCATGAATATGTCAAATATTTTTTCTTTCAATTTGATTGACAGAATTCAAATCGTTGTAACAATATTCTAAGAGATGGCGTTAGCTGTCTATAGTTGCACAATATCAATATACTTCATACATTTTGGCGCAACTTTTAAAAAGTGGTTTGGCAAATATTCTGCCAATGCTCGCGAAAGGGTTAAGGTGTCAATTAAAATTACTTTTTCCGATCAGTGCCCAGCGCCCCGGGCGGCATGAAACTGTTAGCCCTGGGCGAGCGCTCGCTAAGGGCCTCCTGGCTGCCCCCGCCCGAGCCCAACGGGAAACTAACTCACTATACGCTGTACGTCAAGGATCTGTCCGGGTAAGTCATGTTGCAAGTTTTTACTTGGTACAGTGCATCAACTTCCTGCCCTTATCTCATGTTACTTGGGGTCGGCGCAACACGTTTTATCTTTCCATTCTCCTCTGTCAACCGTCACGCTGTCATTCACTCCCTTTTCTATCATATTACCTTTTCTTTAGCCTTCCTCTCCCTCTCCATCCATCAACATTTATATTCATCACTCTTTTAGTCACATGCCCATACCAAGCCAAACGATTTCGTTTCAACTTTTCTGTACATAGTTGGTACAGTGCCCCCGCTTAAAAAAATAGTGCAGCGCTTTTAAAGCTACCGCAAGGCGCGTGCAGCCAAACATGCCGTATGAAATTTTGTCATCTCATAGCGGTACCTCATAATTAAAGGTTTATTATTATTACATTGCAGATCCTCTATTTAAGCAGATAGACTTTTTAACCAGCGGGGTTACCACCGACATCTTAGTTCTGAATCAAATCAAGAGTCGATTAGGGGTTGAAATAAAATTCATTTCATAGATAAGTAACTCAAAAGTCAAAGTAACACTTTCGTATCGTAGGTAATCGATTTGATTCAAACTCGTAGATGTCAATAGTAATTCAGAATATATCTATCTAGCTTGTGTATTAAAATTAATCCCCTCTTCGTCTGTATATGTGTGCCTCCGCGTATCAATCACTTTGTTCTCGATCGAATCAGTTAATCGGGTCCCGAGTCCCGATACAATCTTTAAAAATTCGTTTGCTAACTACAATAATTCTTCTAGTCTAAGTAAATGATAAATTCACAAAAATGGCTAGAAATATTCGTTTTCCAACCATTCGAATTGTAAACGAATAACTATATATATTTGACATAATTCCCGAACACCAATGTATTGACCGGTGACAAATCAGTATAGTTCAATGGTTCTACGTAGATAGTACGGAGTTCCACAGAGCGGAGCGTTAATGAGATTACTCGGCACGACGAGCTCACTGAGATGAGTGACAAAGCGAAAGGGATATTGCGTTGCAGCCAGGTAAATAGTTTAGGCACCCGTGCAGCACCTCCGATATGTGTTTCTATCATAGTTTATAGAAGATAGTTTACTCAGTGTGGAATTATGTGATACGGCAACGGTGCGGTTGGAAAGAAGATGTAGTGACAGAAATTGAAAAGAATTTGCTTAGATGGTTTGGTCATGTTAAGAGGATGAATGAAAGGCGATTAACAATAGAATAGAATAGAATAGAATACTCTTTATTATGCACACCATTTAAATTACAGGTTACAATGTTACAATGTTGAAATTTTACATAGAGATTATTTTTTTTTTACGTTGAGATTTTACAATAGGTATTAACAAGAAGTGAGATGAGGTGAGGAGGTGAGTGGAAACGCCGGGAGGGGACGCCCTGGATATTATTGACATACCCAAATTATCCATAAATTGTAACATTAAGTATACCTATTTTGTAAGATACCGCTATTTTGATTAAAAAGAAAGGCTTCAAAAATTGAGATACTGTTTTTAGCTTTAATCTGCTCATAGAACGTTCCATAGAAAACGAACAATTTTTATATTTGATATAATATACCTTATTAGTTAGTAATAAAACTTCATTTAATTTTTTTTAGCAACTTTGTTAACCGTAGCAGCAAATTACAAAAAAAAATGTAAGCAATTATTTGCTTTTCTTGAAATAAAATTAATCAAAAGTTGGCAGTTCTCGACAAAAAGACATCATAATTAGCAGGTATTAAACTAGAAAGAGATTAAAAAAAAAATTGTTTGAGGAATTCCTGCTGGTACTGTTTTTTTACTTAGGGATGGAAGTTTGTCTAGTTTTAAGAACTTTGCACATATAATGCTGGCCGTAATGGGTTCATTATCAAAACCTGTTCTGTAGCTAATATCAAAACTACGGCTACTTGGCTTCATAAAAACGACATCCCGCCAAATCTCTCTTAGTGGTTTTTTAAATGTTTTAAGTTAGATAACGCTATTTGGCTTATAGGTACCATTAGATGTGAAATTGCTAAAGCTATTGAATGATATAAAAAAAAAAAAAAACTAAAAGTGCGTATCTCAGAGATAGCGCCTTTCGGCTTAGCAGGGCAGTGTAGTCACCCTATTGGTGATGTTCTTCAGAAAGGTCAGATGCGTAGTACTCGCAACCAGCGCGCGTGTATGAGCAGAAATATGAACGTAAACGAAGCAAAAGGAGTATGTAAAGATCGTAGCAGGTGGCGTTCTGAAGTTTCTGCCTACCTCCATGGGAGAAGGCGTGAGGTTATTTATGTAGCTTACTTAGTTTAGCAATATTAGAAACGAAATTGATTGAAAACTAGATGCAGATAGAGACGTTGCGTTTTATAATTAATCATGTAAAGAGACTGCAACCTGTGCCCATATCTCTTGCCGGAACGCCCTTACCGATCTGCTCCGACTTTCGGTACCTTGGGTCGCTTGTCCAAGGGGATGGCGAAGTAGACCGAGACATAACGCACCGGATCAACGCAGGATGGATGAAATGGCGACAGGTTACAGGAACAACTTGCGACCCACGGATGCCCCTCAAGTTGAAGGGGAAAATTTATAAGTCCGTGATAAGGCCTGTCGTACTTTATGGATCGGAATGCTGGACAGTGAAGAAGACGGATGAAAAAAAATTGCATGCAGCGGAGATGAGAATGTTGAGATGGATGTGTGGAGTGACAAGAATGGATAAAGTGAGAAATGAGTATATAAGAGGAAGTTTGAAAGTGGCGCCAGTGACAGAAAAGTTGAAAGGAAATCGTTTGTCTTGGTATGGGCATGTAATGAGGAGAGACGAAACGCATGTGACTAAAAGAGTGATGAATATACATGTTGATGGATGGAGAGGCAGAGGAAGGCCAAAGAAAAGATGGATGGATTGTGTGAGGAATGATATGAAAGAGAAGGGAGTGAATGACAGCGTGACGGTTGACAGGGGAGAATGGAAGTAGTAAACGTGTTGCGCCGACCCCAAGTAAATTGGGATAAGGGCAGGAAGAAGATGTAAAGAGACTGCAACCAGCTGCAGCCGATGGAGTGACCGTTGCCTCTGAACAATACGACTGTGCAAATATTGCTTAGGGCCTGTTTCACCACTACGATTAAAACCTTAAACTTACTTCGCCGATACTTTCACACCAATTCTGTTCCATTTTTGAATTTATTCGGTAAGTAGTGGCTATTCGGATATCGTGAAATAAGCCCTTAATATAAATTTTGAATCTCTTCTCCCAAAATCTATAGTTTTCTAAACCCTCTAGCTATTAATGAACCAATTACGTAGTTTAACTGGTGTAAGCGAGAGATAATAAATAATTGAAATGACTACCTGGCAGGGGAATAATTAAAGTTGTTCAGCAATCAAAGTTAAATACCGCTTCAATTGATCCATGTCTAACCGCTTTACTTCGGCTAGTTTGTTACGTTACCTAAGTAGGTAACTCGTGTTGTGACGATAATGAATATTGAATGTAACTAAGAAATTAATGATAGAAACCAGCATTCAAACATGCCATTGGACATAAATACCTACAGGGTGGCAGGGACATCGACCCCCAACCTGTTACCATGGAATCTGTACATGATTCTGGACACCCTGTATTGAAATTTTTGGACGATCATAAAAAAAAACAGCTGGTTCCTGCAAAAGTGTAATACCATGTGTATGGAACAGCAATTTTTTTATATAATAACAGGTACAGAATTATGGTAATGAATCCATTAATACAGTCTATACATCATACAGTCGTCCGACGAAGCCCGAGCTACATACGAAGTTCGGCGAACTACGTAAGCAGCTCGAGCTCTCGTCGGACGACTGTATGATAATAGGTTGTGTGGTATGTTCCTGCCACCCTGTATATTCTAGCATTTTGCTTGTCAAATATTTGACTGTGTATTGGGAAACTTAATTAGGTACTGACTTTAAGACCAGCCCTGTGCCAATACCTATTGCAAATAATAGGTACAAATACCTATGAAAAATACCTATGAAATTGCCGATTTTTGATACCAGCTAGTGTGAAGATCAATATCTTTAATTCTATTTAGAATTCCAAATTCAAATTAATTTTATAATACAGCATGACATTTTTTTTTTAAATCCGCTGTTCTTTTAAACAAAAGAACAGCGAACATCAATATCAAAGAAAAATCTAAAGGCGAGAAAACTCTCGCCTTTAGATTTTTCTTTGATATTGATGTTTATGTAACCATGGAATAATCGAAATTGCGCGTTATTTTCGAATTCGAGTTCCGTCGTGGCATCAACGCAGCACAGTCAGCACGCATTATGCATTATTAACGACGTGTATGGACAAGGTGCCGCAAGTGAGCGCACGATACGTTTTTGGTTTGAACGCTTCCATTCTGGAAATTTTGATCTCAACAATGAGCCCCAAGAAAAAATTTCAAATCCAATGAGGCGGTCAAAAACGCTTCTAAAGAATTCATCGATTCCCGTTCCCAGGATTTATATTGCAGAGGCATCAACGAACTTTCATTAAAATGGCAAAAAAGCATCGACAATGTTTCTTTAAAAGAAAATTGTTTGATTTTTTCTACGTAAAACGGCAATTTCATAGATGACCTAAACCTAAAGACCTAATAAATGGTTGATGGTTGGTGGATGGTTGGTTGGTTGTTGATGGTTGTTGGTTTGATTCAATGACCTATAGTTTCGTCAAAGCCTTCCTTTTCTCACAAGACGTATAGCGTTTCAGACATGACTAAAAGGTTTAGCATAACAGTATTGAATATCAGCATCGATGCTGTGCACACATATCGGATCATAAAGCTCTGTGTTGTCAGAAACTAGTTCTACGAATATGGTATGTGATATTTCACATGGATCTCAACGCAAAGCGAAGCGTTGATATTAAGCCGGTTTGATATTTTCTATGTTAGGACATTATTCGTAATTCAGGTATCGAATTGATATAGTATTTTGACTAGAAATCAATGGAATGTGCTAGTTGACAGATTTTGAAAACCAATTAGTAATGTTCCTTGTAGTTTATTTAACTCAACATATGAATTTCTCTACGAAATCTGAACAAATTTACCATTTTTATACATAACTAGTTTTTGCCCGCGGCTTCGCCCGCGTGTAAGTCGGAAATTATCCCACGGGAACGTATAAGCGGGATAAAAAGTAGCCTATGTGGTAATCCAGGGTATAAGTATAAATGAAATTGAATATAAAGATAACATACTAAATTTCATCTCAATCGGTCCAGCTATTTGAGCGTGAAGAAGTAACAAACATACAAACATACACACAAACTTTTGCCTTTATAATATTAGTGTGATTTAATTTTCACTGCCAAAACGGGGCATTCTGCCATTCAGTGAGCAGTTTATCTGGGCTGACATCCCGAGGTGCACCGAACGCACCTCTTTTGATCATTTGTGTACCTAGGTGTCATCGATTTCAAAGTTTACAGTTGCTTTAAATCTTAAAATAAAAAATCGTAAATTCTTAGGTCACAAGAACCCAATGTCACCCGCGTGAACGCGTGCGCCGAGATCGAGGGAACTACTACGGAATGTATGCGCACGATGCGTGGACTTCGCGCGGGAAGGACGTATGAGGCTTGGGTCCGCGCCGCCACGGCTGCCGGGGAAGGACCGCCGTCACCCGCTGTAGCCTGCCAGACCAGCTCCCTGGGTAAGGAAGATTAGGTTTTACATTAAGGCCCGCTTGCACCACTAGATGCGTTTAACGTTACATACAGTACGACAACCTTCAAAGGTTCCAAAGTTTATCATCGAAAAAAAAAACATACGTATCGACTTGAGAACCTTCTCCTTTTTTTAATCAGTTAAAAAACCGAAATAATTAGCGAATAAAATGTGACTGGTTCAATAAAGGAAAGGCGGAATTCACTCAATCTATAATAATTTAGGTGGGGACATAAATCAATTTCTATTGGCCGATAGTCACATTGTATTCGCTATTGGTATAGGAGAATGTAACTGTAGATAATTTTAGGTCCTAGAAGTTGCCTCTCTTTCTATCGCGTAGATCTAAAACTTCTGACTCATTAGGGTTGTTTTCTTTTACGACGCGGCGCGTGAGTGACTATTGAACTAACATGCGAGCGGGCCAGTGCGCGGCAGCCCACACTGAATTAGCCAAGACAAGCCACATTGAATTAGTTCATACCTAAAATGCGGAGTGCGCCTGGCCTGCTAAAAGTTCCAAACCGCAGCCAAAATTTCAGCTCAAAAAATGTACATAGACAAACCCAAGCCTATGATCACTCGAGTCAAATCATCATACATCCAAAACTTGATAATGGGTCTACTTACCTGCTTATTTTCTTTAGCCCCTGGTCGTATCTCGTCATTCGGCGGCGTAGCTCTGGGCGCGGCGGGCGGCTCGTTGTCACTGCGCTGCGTGGTCGGAGGTGCACCCCCTCCCGCCAAGCGCTGGCTGCGCGCCGGCACCCCGCTGCATCCAAGACCACCCTTCCACCTCGATGGAGATGCACTGCTTATACGAGGTAACTATAAAATTAAATAGAAAAAGAAGTAATTTATAAGGTTTCCCTCCACTTCGATCGATGGAGCAATTTGCTGACGTTGAGGTTTTGGGTACAAAATTAATTTACAATTGAAATTTTTAATAGTATCCCGCACATTGAAAGAAGATTGCGTGAATCAGAGCTCCATTTTCAGGAAATTTAGCTTCCAAACTAACCAGAGCACCAATTTAGGAACAACAATCAGATTATCAGTATCTAAAATATCCTAACAGGCTTAGAGTTATCCCACGCTGACAACTACACATGCGTGGCTGAGAACCCTCACGGTTCTGACTCTGCAACATGGCGGGTGATAGTACTGCGACCGCCTGCACCACCAGGACTGGCACTGCTTGAAGCAAGGTCGAGGGAACTGGAGCTTGAGCTCAGGCCAGCGCCAAGAGCACCTGGACATGCCATCCCTAAGACTTACAGTTTACATTGGAGACTGGCTTCACCAGAGGTACGTTGAATTTTTGCCAATATTTAAATACGAGTAGAGATAGAATACTCTTTATTATGCACACCATAAAAATTACGTATAAAAATGTTGAAATTTTACATAGGGTGATATTAACGTCATCAAAATTGGAGTAAGCCATAAATCCACCGTGTACTAAAGCTGTTTTTTTTTTAAATAAAACTCTTTCACGTTTCGCTATTAGCAATAATAAGATTTTAAAATAAATCCACCCTACATCTTAAAGCTCTTCCAATTTACACTTTTATTCGAAATCCTTTAGAACATGCCGTATCCATTCCTTACATTTCAAGTCCATTTTAGGGTGAATGGCGAATACAATTGGCTACTCCCGGACCGGTTACACTGTCTGGACTTCGCTGCGGTTCCGCATACAGAGCGTATGGTTCTGCCGGAGGGGCACCGGGTTCAGAACTAGCTGTAAGGACTTCTGGGGGTCCACCTACTGCCCCTCCAGATGCAAGGTGGATTAGAGCCAATGCTACACATGCTAGTTTCGATACTAATGCATGGACTGATGGAGGATGTGGACCTGTGGCCTTGAAGCTGGAGTGGGCAGGGTCTGGAGTAGCAGGCGCCAGGGATGTGCCTGTAGGCGGAGAAGTTATACTGGGAGGTACGTTTTCCTTCTTTTACATAGTCTGGTTTATCGAGTTCAAGGTAAACGTGTATACAAAAATCAAAGAATTAGCATTATCAAAACTTCGGATCGTTAAAACTTTATTTTATATTATTTGCTGTTTCATACTAGGACTAGAATAAATATATAGTTCATCAACGATAAACCTTAACCCCCTTGTATAAACGTTACTTTCAAGCGTTGAAAAACGTCAGTGGTGTAACCATATGTTTTGACGCTTGGTTCATTGAGCCCTCAATTGAGCCATTCGGGTGTCGTTTTAGAGCGCAAGTACACACGCGCAAACTACATTATTATTAATCAGTCAATCATTATTCAATCGTTGTCATCATTAATAATCAATTATTTTTAATAAACCGTCCACCGTCATCTCGTATAATTTTTAGAAGTGTTTTATAGTAAACAAGTACCTACAAACTCGTATTAAAGTGAACATGACATATAGGCTGCTCTAGTCGCCTGGACGTTTACATTTTCGTCAGCTCTTCAGCGCGAGTGGATAATAACTATTAATAAGTAAGGGAAAATTAATCACAGACTTTCAACTAAGAAGTTTATCCGTAGGATCACAAAAACACATTTTCCAATCTCTAGGTCTATCCCCGGGCTCTCGATACCGAGTAGCAGCGCGTGCGTCGAACGAAGCTGGTTGGACGCGCGAAGTGTTCGAGTTCGCGACGCAAGCGGCGGACGGCCACCTTGCCGAGGAGGTGGATGCGCCATTCCCGGCCACCGCCGGCGAACTGGCGCTGTTACTGGCGCTCTGTGCTGCGCTGTCACTTGCTGCACTTACTATTCTAGCCATATTATTGAGGAGGAAAAGGTAAGACTAATTTTTATCCAGAACTAGTTGTTGCCCGCGACTTCATTTACGAGTACTTTATATTTCATAATTTTAATCAAAATCAGCCTATAATGTTCCCACTGCTGGGACGCAGGCGAGAGGGAGTGGGCTGTAATATACCACGCGGGCCCAGTGCGGGTTGGTAGATGTCACATGTTTTCAAATTTTTGTTTTTAGGACATGCCGGTTTCCTGACGATGTTTTTCTTTAACGTTTAGAGAGCAGTAGTGATGAAAATATTTACACAAAGTAAAGCGCCTGCCTGAGTTCGAACCCACGACCTATATACAACTCGTAAGTCGGGGCGGTTACCACTGGTCCACTAGTGCTCTCATCATTTTAATACTTGGCAAATATTTAGGTCGAAAGTAACCTATAACGATCACTTCAGTGGTATAGCGTAAACAGGTGACAGACAGACGTTTGACCTTGAATCCTTTTTTTTTTTTCAATGTCTTATAATTAAAGGGCATATTGCTAAAAAAAACCGTCCAAGTACGTGTCGGACCACGCACAATGAAGGGTTCCGTAGTTGGGATTAATTTATCCCAAAAACAAACTTTACTTTGTAGTTGAAAAACAGGTTCTCCCGTACATTCCACCAGCAAAAGAAAATTGTTCGACTCTCATTTACTTGTAAAGCCTACTTAGCTGTGATAGTTTTCCTTATAACTTGGTTATACTACTGCCATAATTTTTTTCACATCATCATCTACCTAGCCTTTTCCCAACTAATAGGTTGGGGAAAAAGTTTCTTCGCATTTTTTAAGAAAATTCAAAACATTTTTTAATATATATTATTTACATTTATCTAAAGTATGTAGGTACCATTTTGTTTGATAACTTTTTGCCATCTTGTAGGTAGGGGCATGATCCCATTGCTATATAAGTTTTGGGACTTCTGATCAAAATACTGCGACAAGTGGTTTTGGCAGTCCTCTCGTGATGTTAACCTGCCACTGCCTTAAGAATTCTGAAGAGACCGAAACAGATGGAAATCTGAAGGTACAAGGTCAGGACTATACGGCGGATGCATTAACACCTCCCAGCCAAACTCTCTTAATTTTTGCTGAGTGGCTAAAGATGTGTGAGGTCTAGCGTTATCATGATGAAAAACCACACCCCTTCTGTTGATTAATTCCGGCCGCTTTCTCTCAACTTCTTGCTTTAATCTCATCAGTTGTTCGCAGTAGAGTTCAGAATCGATGGTCCTGCCTGGTGGTAACAGCTCATAATGAATAATGCCCTTCCAGTCCCACCACACACACAACATCACCTTGTTGCGAGTTAACCCGGGTTTCGCCACAGTCTGTGAAGCCTGACCGGCCTTTGACCACGACCTTTTTCGCACGTTCTTGTCGTATGTGATCCACTTTTCATCACCAGTTATCAGCTTATTCAAAAATGGTTCGGTTTCATTATGTCGTAATAAAGAATCACAAATGAGTACACGGTTCATTAGGTTTCTTTCAGTGAGTTCGTGAGGTACCCAAATATCGAACTTTTTTGTGTACCCAGTTTTTTTCAAATGCGCCAAAACTGTTTTGTGGTCAATTCCCAGTTCTTCAGCTACGTCATAACTACTGATATGCCGATCTTGCTCCACTTTTTCAAAAATGGCATCCATTTTATCCGTAATAGGGCGACCAGAGCGACGTGCATCTTTAACATCAAAATTTCCGGATTGGAAACGCTTAAACCAAATTTGTGCTACTCTCACAGACACTGCACTGGGTCCATAAACATCGCAAATTTTTTTCGCGGCTTGCGTTGCATTTTTACCTTTTTTGTAGTAAAATTTAAAAATGTATCGAATTTCTTCATTAGATTCACTCATTTTGACAATACGAAAAACAAATTAAAATCAAACATTTTCCTAATTTGAATATGGAATTATGTTCTTTAAAATTTAAACTTTCAATGATACCAAAACCAGCCAGATACAAATAGTATAGCCAAAGAGATTTTATTTTAAGTTCATACATACTATAATGCGAAAAGACTTTTTCCCCAACCTAATATGTTGGGGTCGGCTTCCAGTCTAACCGGATGCAGCTGAATACCAGTATTTACATGGAGCGACTGCCCATCTGACCTCCACAACCCAGTTACTGGGTAATACGATACCCCTTGGTAAGACTGGTTGTCAGACTTTCGGGCTTCTGACGACCCGTAACGACTGTCAAAGATCCACGAATGACAGCCGGGACCAACGGCTTAACGTGCTTTCCGAGGCACGGAGGAGTCTCGGTATGTAAAGAATGGTCACCCATCCACTGACCAACCCCGGCAAGCGTAGCTTAACCTGATGGATCGACCCGTGCGGCTGTTATTACTTAGCCACGAGCTTCTCTTCGCTTCACATAATATCCAAAAACTACCGTGTAAGCTGGCAGGCCCTCCCCCCCTGCCAGCTAAAGGGACACCTAACCCTAACAAAAATTTGCTCTATAAGGAGGATGCGCTGTGGTAGCCCGCGATAATCAAATTTTCTTACGTTTTATGCAATTTGCAGGTCCGTGTCAGGTTGTATCTTGATCAAAATAATTAATACATCTCTCTAAGTTAGATTTCGTGCAGATTCGTCGAACGAACGAAATCTAACGACTGTGCACGAAATCTAACTTAGAGAGATGTATTGATGATTTTTATGGTTAAAATTATGTAAATACATATGTTTTATTGCCGCGTATCATATTTTGATCAAGTTAAAACCTAACACGGACCTGCGAATTGCAAAAAAACCCAAAAAAAATTGAATTTCGCGGGCTATCACAGCGCTTCCCCCTTAAAACTTAATATTTTGCACACGGATCCCTAAATCGAAAAATGGTTTTCACAAACCCGCAATATTTTTGAATTACCTTTCCAACGAAACTCTACACCATGGGATAGACAAGAAAAAATCATCCCTGCTTCAAGTGTAGGGGATAACCTAAAAAAAAAATATTTTCAAGATTTTATCTTACCACTTTGTCGGCGTAATTAATATGTATACCCATACTAAATTACAGCTTTTCTTGTACTAAGACTCTGAGCTAAGCAGGTGACAGATAGACGGACGGTAATGGCGAAACTATATAAGTAAGCGTTCCTTGTTGACAACGGAACCCTAAAAAACAAAACAAAAATAAGGTTTAGTACTTTTCCTTACGCACCGATAATTGTTTTCATTGGATGGTAGTTAGGTAAACATAGAATCTGCAATATCTCCATAACCAGTCAGTTCCCTGGTATGTTCAAGTACAAAACAGTCGCAACGATGGGAAGAATATTGGAATCACAGGACGTCACTCAATTTTTAAAACTGTTACCTAAAATTTTATCAATAATTTAACTAGCATGAAAAAATACGAAGGCAATAAAACGGGAAAGATTCCCTCAAACAAGATTGACATGTCGACTAGATCACTAGACAAACATCAAACAGCCACCCGCGAAAAAAAAAATATCATGATCAAAGTCAGATCATTAAGCTGAGTTCGAAAAAAATATTATTAGTAAAAATAAAGGTAGATCGTTAACGTTCGCGATCTGTGTGTGACAAAGTGCTGACATAAGCGGTGTCGCTTCATCGACCCTTTTCAGTCCCTGCCTTAAGAGTCGACGTGTGACATGACGTTTGAACGTTCCTTTGACGCGCGTGATTCGTTCAACGTCAGGTTTTACGTGAAAATTATTGACGCGGCATTGGTTTGCCTGTTCACGTACGTTTGGTATGTCAGCGACAAATGGGGCAAAGTAATGCGACCAGTGTGAACATATGGGGTGTGTTCACACTGTCTGAAAAGACTAGGAGACTTGATCGACTTCTGGAGTGAGGTGGGCTGGATGGAATAACCACCGACGGCTGCAATGGCCCACGCACAATGGTCCACATGAAAGACTAAGTGCGGAAACCATACCCTCTAAAATAGAACATAGACGGGGTACTATATTACGGGATATACTATTCTAATTTCAACTATTTGCTTTTGCAAATACACACACACACACACATATTTTTTTTTTATTGCTTTTTTTTTTGCTACTTTTTTTTTTGGCTTTTGTGGACAGGATATTAAATCGGATTTGTTGCAGTTATAAAGGCAGTTATGTCATTTGGTTTAATAGGTTTTAATTTTATTATGTTATTTATTTTTTATATAGGTACCTAGATTCTTTTATATTTTGTGATTGTGAGAAGTTGTAGGCTTAATAGAATGTAGATTTGTAGACCATTTTCTATTTTATTAAGTCTGGTACTTGTTTTGTTGACTGGCTGTCCTCCCATACCTATTAACACTATAATTTGATAACATTGTAAAAGGCAATTATTTTTAAAAGAGTAACCGTAGTTTCTTCCCAGCTCTTCTCCATGAAACGACCAATTGGAACCATGTACCTAGCTTCTGATGTATTATAAGTGCCCACATAGGTTTACGTGAAATAAAATATTTTGATTTGATTTGATTATGTTTGCTGGGTTAATTAAGACATACATACATAAACTCACACCTTTTCCCATGGGGCTAGGCAGAAACTGCAGAAAGCTACCTGCTACGTTTAATATCCTCACATAGTTCTTTTGCTTCGTTTACGTTAATTGTATACATGGTCATGCCTGCACGTCTGTTGCGAGTATGTAGTGAATATAACGTTGTAACGTTACAAAAGACGTTTGTGTGTAAGACACACACTTTTTTGTTTCATCTTGCTAGTTTATTTGACACCCACAACCCGCCACATGTCGCTACTTATGAACCCCACATGTTCATGTCAATGTGTGCTCGAATGTCAACCGAACCCCAGGTTCACAACTACTTTAAGTTTGCGGTTGCCATCAGATGATGGTATTTACGTTTACGTTTGGTTATATGTTATACGTGATATGTATTGGAACATAATACATTTTTGGTAATATATTATCTGTGTACGAGTGGCAACATTCTTCTTCCGCTCTACGCCTACTACTGTAGACTGTACCCATATTGTGTGCGACTATTAAATAAATAGATAATTATATTTGTGGTATTTATATTAATTGGACTACCAAATCCATGTTCCTGAGGGCCAGGGCACCACAAGACACCTCATTTTGGCGACGAGATTACGGACAGTAAGCAAATTGTAAAATTTTTTTTTTCGTCATGGCGGCGATAGCATCGAATGCCGGCGCACTTAAACCTTTTTCGGAAGGCGAAGACATTGATTGTTTTCTAGAGCGGTTGGAACAATTTTTTACTGCCAACACAATCAACGCTGAAAGGCAAGTGGCAACTTTACTGACAATGATCGACGAGAAAACCTATAAAGTTTTGAAGAGCATTGTGCATCCTATGTTACCGAAACAAAAGAAATATGAAGAGCTGGAAACGGCACTCAAAATGCGTTACAAGCCTAGGACATCATACTATAGGAAAAGAACATCGTTTGACAGGATGAGGCAGGATGAAGGCGAGTGCGTCACCAAATGGTATGCCCGTGTCAGACAGGCGGCGGCTGATTGTAATTTTGGAAACGTAGAAGAAAGAGTGAAAGATAAATTTGTAACCGGAATGAAGCAAGGACCAGTTTACGAAAGATTGTGTGAAGAAGATGTAAAGAAGGAGCTAAAAGAATTAATTGAAATTGCGTTAAACAAGGAATCTGTACTCCAGGAGAGGGCTCAAATAAACAAAGTAGCTCAGAGGAACCAAGGAGGTTACAAACAAGCAATTAAAAAAACAAACAAGGAGCAGAGCCAAGCAGAGCAAGACACAAGTATTGAAGTGCATTCATTGCGGAAAAGGTAATCATTCATTTGCAAGGTGCAAATACAAATCCTATAAGTGTAAAATTTGTAAAAAGGTGGGACATTTAGCTAATGTGTGTAAATCTAAACCCACAAATATTGTAGATATATGCAACAGTAGTAATAATAGTGAAAATTTAGATATTTTTAACTTTTCTCAATATGGAAATGTAGACTATATTTCTCCTATAATTTTTAAATGCATCATTAATAATATACCTATAGACATGGAGCTGGACACAGGGGCAGCAGTCTCATGTATTCCAGAAGTAGTATATAAACAAAAATTTTCAAACATTAAGATTAATGAAACACATGTTGAGTTGAGGACATACAATGGTGAGATCATAAAGCCTGTAGGTAAAATTAAGGCATCTATACAGTATCAAAACACAGAAATTAAAGGTGAACTATTTGTAGTAAGAAATGGAAGCAAAACTTTACTGGGTAGAGATTTAATAAAAAAATTAAATTTTAGTAATAAAGATATTTTATCTATTAATGCAATAGAGAAGGGCAAATTAGATAAGTTGTTGCAAGAGTTCTCAGAAATTTTTAATAGCGGTTTAGGAGTAATAAAAGGTGAAGAAATAAAATTAAACTTAATGGAGAACACTAAACCTATATTTCACAAACCTAAACCAGTTCCACATGCATTCAAGGAAAAAGTTGATCAAGAAATAATTAAGTTGGTGCGGGAAGGTGTATTGGTGAAGGTAGAAACTTCCAAATGGGGTACACCGTTGGTTCCTGTTATCAAGGAAAATGGTAGTCTCAGGTTATGTGCCAATTATAAAATAACTATAAATAAATATTTAGAAAATATTAACCATCCTTTACCGCGTATCGAAGATATTTTTATAGGTTTACAAGGGGGTGAAAGGTTCACAAAGTTAGATCTTCGCAATGCTTTTAATCATCTACTAGTGGATGATGATACAGGTGAGTTACTAGCCTGGTCGACACCAAAAGGTATTTATAAATTAAAAAGACTTCCGTATGGTACCAAGCCTGCTAGTGCAATTTTTCAGGCAAAAATGGAAAAAGTATTATTAGGTGCTAAAGGAGTAGTCAATTTCATAGATGATGTGTTAATCACGGGGAGTAATGACTTAGAGCATCTAGATAATTTGAGAGAAGTTTTTGAAAGATTTAAAAAGGTAGGAATTAGGTTAAATAAGTCTAAATGTTTATTTTTTCAAAAAGAAGTTAAATATTTGGGTCATATTATTTCCAAGGAGGGATTAAAAAAGGACGAAGTGAAGTTAGAAGCAATTTTGAAAGCACCACCACCAACCAATGTAAGTGAGGTTAGGTCTTGGATTGGTATGATAAATTATTATTCTAAGTTTGTTCCACATATGTCTCAGACATTAAAACCTATTTATGAGTTGCTACAAAAGGATAAGAAATTTTCATGGTCAAAAGATTGTAGCAGTAGCTTTAAAAGAATTAAAAAGGAGATAGTCTCTGATAATATTTTGGTGCATTTCAATAGAGATTTACCCTTAAGACTTTCATGTGATGCGTCTCAGAATGGTATAGGTGCTGTGCTCAGCCATATAATGCCAGATGGTTCTGATAGACCTATTAGTTTTATTTCAAGAGTATATTCAAAGGCTGAAAAGGGGTACTCAATGATTCATAAAGAAGCTTTAGCTATTTACTGGGCAGTAAATAAGTTTTATCAATATTTAATAGGTATGAAGTTTGAACTTGAGTCTGACCACAAACCTTTACAGGCATTATTTGGTGAGAACAAAAGTCTCCCACAAATGGCTGCAGGTAGGTTACAGAGATGGTCTATTTATCTAGCTAACTTTGATTATACATTTAAATATATTTCAGGTTCAACTAATGTAAAAGCAGACTGTATGTCTAGATTACCATTAGATTATGAAGGTCAGGATAAAAGTGAGAGTGATTACATAAATTTTGTAGAACAGCAGAATATTATTGATTTACATACTGTGAGGTCAGAGACTAGAAAAGATTCATTGCTAAGTTTAGTTTATAATATGATTAGGTATGGTTTTCCAAACATGACACAAAATAATAATTTAAAAGCATTTATGCAAAGAAAAAGTGAATTGTACATTGATCAGAATGTTATTATGTGGGGTTACAGAGTTGTAATACCAAAAAAATTACAGTTAAATTTATTAAAAGAATTACATTCAACTCATGAGGGTGTGGTAAAAATGAAAGCAAACGCAAGGTCATATTTTTGGTGGCCTGGTTTAGATAGTGATATTGAGAATTTTGTAAAGACTTGTGATGTTTGTATGTCAGCCAGACCGGAACCACCAAAGTCAACTGTTATTTCATGGCCAAAGACCAATTTCCCATACGAACGTGTTCATGCAGATTTTCTAGGGCCTGTTGACAATAAAATGATTTTGTTAATTATTGATACTTACTCCAAGTGGCCAGAAGCTTTTATAATGAAAAACTTAGATTCTAAATTAACTGTAGAAAAGTTCAGGGAATGTTTCAGTAGGTTTGGTTTGCCTAGATTTGTGGTGACAGATAATGCTGCTACCTTCTGTAGTAAAGATTTTTCCGAATTTCTAAGTAAGAATGGTATTCACCATGAAACATCTCCTCCATTTCACCCAGCTACAAATGGTTTTGCTGAAAATGCTGTAAGAAATTTTAAGTCATCTTTATTAAAATCATTGAAAGATAAAAATAATTATAATGTACCTTTTGAAACATTAATGAACAGATATCTTTTTCATTATAGGAATTCAATACATATAACTACAGGTATGACACCATCTGAATTAATGTTTCAAAGAAAATTAAGAACTAGATTGGACTTGTTAATTAATAATAAGAAAAATAGCAATAAAATGATGATAGAGGGAAAAAGGAAGGAAGAATTTGTAGAAGGAGATATTGTGTACTGTAGAGACTACAGATATCCTAATAAGAAGAAATTTGTTAAAGCTAAAATAGATGAGGTATTGGGCAAAAGAATTTATTTATGTAAAACTGAAGATAATTTAATTTGGAAGAGACATGTAGATCAGATTATTCGTGCATCAGATAAATTGTTTCCTAACTCTATTCACAGTAACTTTAAAGATACTGATGTGTCATTGTCATTACCTATTCAGGAATACTTACCACCTATTGTAAAAGAAAATGATAACTATGTAAGTTTACCTAGTCAGGAAAATGTACCAGCAATTGAGTCTAGTGACGCTTTGAGGTCAGAGATTGCAAATCCTGTAGAAAGTTGTGCTAGTAAAGAGTTAGTGTTAACTGATGTAGAACACAAGAATGTAGCGGAGGAAACGGTAGAAATAAGACATTCGGCTAGGATCAGGAAACCACCCCAGCGTTTAAATTTGTGAGGGGGATATTGATATGTATTGGAACATAATACATTTTTGGTAATATATTATCTGTGTACGAGTGGCAACATTCTTCTTCCGCTCTACGCCTACTACTGTAGACTGTACCCATATTGTGTGCGACTATTAAATAAATAGATAATTATATTTGTGGTATTTATATTAATTGGACTACCAAATCCATGTTCCTGAGGGCCAGGGCACCACAAGACACCTCAATACGTTTACATACATATTATATAAAGTTTTCTCCTTACGCACCCCATGTGTGCACTTGACATTTGAAACACTAAAAGTTTTTAACAATGTGATAGAAAACAACATCTCAAAAGCCCTAATAGTCTTGTCTGGTCCTCTGAAGAAAACTTTTCACTGTAACGTTTTGTAACTCTGTTGGAACGCTGCCTACTAAGAGCCAAGTTTATCAATAGACTTTTGATTATGATGGATCCGTGGAACTACTTTGCGTACGGTATTTAAGTATGTCAATCATTAAAAGTTTCTTATATGCAAAAAACTATGCAAAAAATATGGTCTAATTGTATATTAAACAACGTACTTTGGCATAAACCTCGTAAACTTAAAAAATAACACAAAACATTGTAGGTATATGTAAAGAAAAAATAGCCTGCTACGAACGCAGTATTTAATAGTCCTCCTTGTTGCACTCAGACTGCACAGTAATTGTCAAAACTTAACAAAACAATGGCAACACTGGAAATACACACCCCATAAAATAATCCACAGTAGTTAGTAAGTCAACAGGCGCGGCAGTAAACGTGTTTTACGATCGACTTGTAATAAATTCAGCCTCTACATTGTTTGAATATTCACTGGCTATATTCATAAACGTTTGAATTGGAACTAAACGTGACCTAGATACCGCTTGTTAAATGTCGCCCATACTTCGGAAACGCATCATCAATATCCATTTCGATAATGAATATTGAAATCAGAAGTATGTGCTGTCTGCTAAAAATTATTGCAGTAATGTGTTAGCAATATGCAGACATTCATAATTGTTAATAAATTACTGTATACCGACATAAATGGGGACATATTTTTATTAAAAATAAAGTAAATCAATTTTTTTTATTTGCTAAATCAATTTCATCTTTTGTAGACATGAATTTACAATTACAATTTAATTTGGCGACGCATATTTACTAAAATCACTGGGGAGGTCAATTGTACAATTTTTAATTTAAAATGCTAATATTATATCGTCATAAATACGTACGCCTATTTATTTGATATAGTGAAAGGTACTTACTTACTACTGCCCATGATTTCGTTCGTATAAAAACATTAACTTGATATGGCTACTCGGGGGTTGGGTGTCAAAAAGCCCTTTCATAATGACCGTAGGCTGTTCCAATTGTTATGTAAATGTCTATCTTCAGCGGTTCAAACTGTGCGTTGCTTGTCAGTCCATTACGATGCTCTTTTAAATATAAATCTATGCTCCACTGCTCTCAAAACTGTGAAGGAATAAATCATGGAGAAACGGACCAAAAATTCGAGGACATGTGATATATATACCGACCCACACTGGGCCAACGTGGTGGCTTACAGCCCATTACCTCTCAGGAGAAGAGGCTGTGTCACAGCAGTGGGTAAATTGGACAAACTTGGAGATTAAAACCTAGCCGTTAATCGGACCCGAGATTTTCTATTTATGCGCACTCAACCAAACAGACAAGCAGACAGAATGCCGATATTATCTTGTTATAGGTAAAATTTATTTATTTAGGATCTCCAACAAAAGATGACACATTAGGTACTAAGTAGACTTCACTTGCAATTATGGTGAATGGTATAAAATGATGTGGTTTCCTCAACCAGGACTGACGGCGCCGTAGCTCGAGTATCGACGAGCGCAGAGAAGCCCAGTTGCGGTACGTACAGGGCACCACAACATCAAGCAACTAAACTTCCACCGGACCCGCCAGGTGTGTACATACACGACATTTTATTACAGTAGTGTTTTAGTAACACATTATTTGGCTGATCATTACCTATGTACGTCAAATGGATCAGTAATATAATTTCGTAACACTCTCGCAATCGTAAAATTAAACGTTCATTTTGCAAATTCATTGGGTTGATATTTTTTTCAGCTCTTTATTAGGTGAATTTCCGTCATATTGAACAATGAATTTTTATGTATGTATGTACGGCCGCCATGGCCCACGCACAATGGTCCACATGAAGGACTAAGTGCGGAAACCAAATCCTTTAACATAGAACATAGAGGTGTATGTATGTGTCGTAGCCAGATCTAAGAATTGATCATTTCATGAAATAGAACATCGACCCTTGGTCACATCATGATGTGGTCTGGCCAGATCATTGAATACTCAACGTGTGACGATATGAACAGTTAAACGCGCGACTAATTTATGATATGAAGTACGATCACGTCAATTACTTTTTTGTTTTTGTTTAGATTTTCTTTTTCCATTTTTTCCCACGAGTCACAGTTCTAACCTAACCCATTTGCTCGGGGTGCCACTAGCGGCATGAAATGCAACTACTGCTCAGCGGCCCAGTGGTCAGCTGGGAATGTCGATGAATAGGTTGCTTTCGTCACGATATGGCCTTTCTACGATCGGACCTTGACATATACCCCTACAATAATGATATGGCCAAACGTCGACTAACATTATCATTAAACGTTGACGTTTAAACGATATGGTCAATTTTATCCGGCCATTTCATGGAACACATCCATTTCATAAAATTATCGAACACGTCGTGAAATGATCAATTCAAAGATCTGGTCACGATATAATGTACTGACACTAGTGTTTAAGATGTGTATGTAATCACTAACAAACTGGATCATATGATCGAGTTTGTGTTTGTTGTTGTGTGTTTGTTTGTTTTGTGTGTGTTTGTGTTTGTGTAGTTTGTTTGTTTGTTGTTTGTTGTGTGTTTTTGTTGTAGTTTGTAGTTGTTTTGTGTAGTTTTGTAAGTAATCACTAATCTTTTCTACTATTTATCCTTGAAACCATGCTCCTAAACTAAACTTTTGTTTAAACAAAGGCGACAGACTTATCTATTTTCCTAAAAATCTGTTTCGGAAGTAGTAAGTAGTTTTATTTTGTTTCGTATCATTGTTTACGTTTCATGTGCGCTCCAGACAGGATCCTGATGTGAGGAATTTCCGGGACGGGACGATCTGATGGTAAATCGAATGAAAATAAAATCATCGCCCCGAGTTGCCCCGAGCTAGTCCGCCCACCTTCTGTCTTACGTACAATATTTTTAGCTTACATTTTTACTTTTGGTACGAACAAGGTTTTTGGTATAACTTGGAACTACTTTGGAACATTGTTGTGAGTGTGTTGAATTGTCAATTCCTTTTACTCCTCTCATTTAGAGACCTATCACAAAATTGCATTCTGACAGATTAGGTATAATGCAGCAAGGCGACGCATCGCATCATGTAGCAATTTGGCAGTTGTACCTAGTTCATTTTGAGTCTTGTTTTTTTTTAAAATTTATATTATGAAATTGTAATTTCTTTTGAACGTAGTTTATTCTGGTATAAATTTTACATAATAATATTAATGTATGAGCGCTTTTAGTAGTTTTTTGGTTTTGAATGGGGTTTTTTTATAGATATTTCAAAATTCTGAGGCCACTATTAACTAAACCACTATTTAAGAGATATTATTAAATTAGTACAGTACATAGTTCAATATACTAGCTTGAAAAAATGCAGTCGCGCATTATATGATAACTTGCTTCGGAATTTTGGCTTTATATAAACAGATAAGAAAAAATAGTGAAAAGCGAGGCCGCTATGACCTATACTAATACCATTACTATTCTCCACTACTCAATAAGTCAAAATTGTCGAAGTCTTTCAGTTTCTCAGAATAAGAACGCCAAAGTTGAATATTTAACGCAAAAATCATGGTCGAAATGTAATAGAACTCTTAAGTACCTATGCGATAAGCTTAAAACGTTATTACGTACGCAATAAAAATGAATATTGGCAGTGTAGTTGTAAGATGAATATTTAATTTTATACCTGTACGTCAAGAGTAGCTTGTTGAGCGGTTAATTTTTTTTTTACCCTTACCCTTTGTAGGTTGCTATAAGATTATGAAAACGGTTGGCTATCATAAGTTCAAAGTAAGAGACACTAATATTAAATTTCTTAGAAGCTTTTAATAAAAGATCGGATAGTTCAATCTAGCTTTTAGTAATACTCTTCATTATCAATTTTCTTTAAAACCTTTAGAATAAAAGCTGCTATGAATTTTTATGCGTCGAAAACCTTTTACAGGCTTTCCAGACACTTACTCTGGGGGATTTAATATTTAATACTCCGGTTCCAATTTCATAAAATATCCCTGCTTAGAGAAGAGTGCTCAAACATCAAAGTGTTCAACTCTATAAAGTACAAAGATGTACACTTATTAGATAACTTCTGATATTAATGCGCAATCAAAACTAAACCTTTAGTTAAACTATGATTTCAGCAGTTAATAAAATATCAATCGTATGGATATAGAAAACTAGCTTTTGTTTACCCAAATCCCGATCAGCAAATTATACCTTCCAATTAAATTTTCCCAATATTTACATAATAAAATAATCAGCCTAAAATGTTCCCACTGCTGGGATACAGTCTCTGTGAGAGGATGTGGGCCGAGATATCAGATGTCTTCGAATTTTTGGTTCTAGGACATGCCAGTTTCCTCATGATGTTTTCCTTCACCGATTTAAGAGCAGTGGTGATGATATAATTTACACAAAGTAAAACGCCTGTCTGGGTTCGAACCAACGACCTACAACTCGTAAGTGATAGCCGTTACCACTGGGACAACACTGCTCTCTATAATTACATAATATAAATCATCATCACCACCACACATCATCACCACCATCATCATCATCACCATCATCATCATCATCATTCACTGGGTCCAGAAGCATGAAATTTTGCAAAAAAAGTTCCTTAAATAGCGGAAGAGAGCACCAAGAAAGGAAAATTCACTCCCTAAAGGGGTTAAATAGGGTATGAAAGTTTGTATGGAAGTTCATAATTTTTGACGATGGGAAATCCCATCGGGCACACGACTTTTCAAAAATAAATCCGGTATATCCATCGAGGACGCTCTCGTACGATCAATCTGCTCGTAGCTGCGTAGCAAGTCGTTGCTATAAGCGACGTTAGTCGTAGCAAGCGTAGCCGATCGTAGCCACGGCGTAGTAATGTCTATTTGGTTGTTGATACTCAACGCTCACCACTATCACTTAATGCGTTTAAAACATCGTTCTGTTTCTGTTAATCGTTTGAAGATGACAGAGACAGAATTATGCTTTAAATATGTTTAGGTACGAAAAACAAAAAAAATAAAAATTTTGCCCACATCTGCTGTCCATATATTCTCTTCGGATACAATGCAATAACAAGAAACAGAGTCGAATAGAATTTAAAAAAAATGGTAATTTTTACTTATTTGTATGGACAACTCGCTCTTTCTCAAAAAAATAAGTATGGCAAAAAAAAACATGAAAAAAGAGCTTAAGACGGTTCCTAAGACGGTTTCCCCGTATCTTACGGATTTGGAACTCCCCGTACTGTCCCAGTTAAAAGGAAACTCTTTGTACAGCTTAAGTTCTTACCTAAACAACGTGTCGTTTTGCATTTGCACCCTCGTCAAATTTAAGGTGTGGTATAGACCATCAAACTGAACGACTTTTTCCATGGCATCAACATCGTAAACGCGAAAAAATAATCAGCCGTCCCATACATTTGCGTCGAGTAGGTATTGAAGTTTTCTATGGGTCAGTTGAAAATTTTTACGCGATTACGATGTTGGTCCCATGGAGAAAGTAGTTCGGTTTGATGTTTTGTATCACACCCTGAAATTTGACGAGGATGCAAAACGACACGTTGTATTTGGTAGAGTTAAGCGAAGGCAATGTGACAATACAAAGTTCGTCCATTTAATCGCGTACTTAGTGGCAATCATGTTGTTTTTCTAACTAGACATACTTGTATAGTATAAAAACACGCTCAGAACGGCGTTACAATATCTAACAGTGAAAAAAGAAAGTGAAGTTCGTGGGTATCCTAGCAAGTGTAAAGTCAAACATCCACTGCTACGTCGGCGATCATAGACGATTATCCATGAGCACGATTGTGTGGAGGGCTTACTCGTCTGTAGTTGCCAATCATCGTCTATGCTCGCCATATGATCGCGGCGATCCATGAGCTGTCGCAGATTTTGCGGGCACGTATCAAAGGCAATCTTGAATGCTTGCCGCTCAACAAATGACTACGGATGATGAATGACGAACATGTAGATTTATTGTTATTATTATTTCTTTATTTTATAAATTACAAGTTCCTTACATTAGGTGTAATAACAAAGCACACAATTAGACCTCTGGGGTCTGTCTTACCATGCCATGGCCTGAGACTGATCAACGGGCTATTAACAGCTGTTTAACAGCACTACATCAATCCGAGTACAACTCAACTAGTTAAGTTATAATCGAGTAAATGTAATGTTCTTTCAGCTTAAGTTTTATGTTTTTAATATTCATTGAGTCTCTTATGTCTACAGGTAGGTTTAGTAAATTGGGTATTAGAATAGAAGCAGTACGCCTGCCATAAAAGTTATTTTTGCGTGGCACTTGAAATGATTGATGATGATGATAATGATGCTCGCACGATGATCGTGCCGATTACAGACGGTCACACGATTAACAATCATCGCCGATTGTGAAGAGGCGACATAGATATGCGGTTCACTTGTTTGCCAGCCACGCATTCGTGCTTAGCCAGACCACAGAATAATAATGTTACAGTAGTTCGAAATCTCAGTATATACCAGTAGGCAACAGTTTGAGCGCGCGGCAGTTACGCACGGACGGACGCGTATTTATCTACCGAGTGGCCGTAGGTAATTCATTCAAGGTCACTGCCGAGTGCCGAGATAAACTATTGCAGCTTTATTATTCTGGGACCGACGGTGGTGGGTCGCAGTTGATGATCCCGCCTACAGTTTTATACAAAGCAAAGTTAAGCACACATGTGTAGTTTAGCCGTAAGCTGCTGTGGAGTGGCGCATTTACCTTAAGTAAAAACCAGCCAAGTGCGTGTCGGACTTCGCACATTTAGGGTTCCGTACCAAATCTGATTTCTGTTTTTTTTTCTGTTTTTTTTTTTTCTGATTTTTTTTCTGTTTTTTTTTCATATTGGTATTTGTTAGTAAAATATACGTAATAATAAACATTATCACCAAATTTCATGTTCATAGATCATGGGAAGTTAAAAAATTCATCGGAACAAAATCAAAGATGACTTTGGTGGCTTCTCATTCCTTTGATTTTCAATATTTTTTTATACAAAAAAAGAGTATTTATCTACCCAACGAGTTCGAAAGAAAAATACCTCACTCGATGGGGTAGTTCAAATTTTTTTTCGCTGTATTGGAGCCTCCCTTAAATACATTTAAAAATATATTTTTTTTTATAATTTGTAAGGCTTTATTGGGTTAACAAGATGCTTATACGGTGAAAATTTTAAGACTGCATCTAGCTCCAACCGTTTGGCTGTAAAACCTGTGTGTCAGACGACTGACAGACGTGAGTGACAGCAATAGGGCTCTATTTGGACCCTTCAGGTACGGAACCCTAGAAAACGCCTGGGTAGCGCCCGCGCCGCCGCCGCGAAATTCAAACTTTCATACGATTTTTGAAATTTTAATTTCGCGGGCTACTTTAGCGCATCCCCTTAAAATATAAAGCTGATTAACATTGCTACATACATAAGTACCTGCTGTCAACAGATGTGTACGAGATAAGTCCATACGCGACGTTCGCGGGGGGCGCGGGCGCGGTGTCGGGCGGCGCGCGCGCCTACACGCTGCAGCTGCGCGCGCTCGCCCGGCACGATGACGACGCTGCGCCGCCGCTTAATCCCGCCTGCTGCGACGGTGAGACCTGACAACAAACATAAATTTATTCATGACTACTTGAATAATTAGGTCCTGGGTTCGATTCCCTATTCGGGCAAAATGTTATTGGGTTTTCCATCAGGAATTTCGCAGTTGTTACTGTTGTTGTTGTTGTTGGCCCGAAGCCTGGATTTGTGTCCTGTTAATGGCAATATTGTACTCCCCCATATTACGTGTGACTTAAACATAACTGACAAAAATTATGTGTAGAATATAGGCACACTTATAAACTTGAATAAAAACCAAATCTTTCACATATCTTTTTAGACTTGCCTACAGGGTGTCAACTGGTCCAGTTTTTAATATTAGGTACTTTTAATAATTCTATTCTTAGCTAAGGAACAGTGTAAGGTAAAGATCATAGTCAATCAGGAGTAGTAGTAGTTTCTATGGAAACGTCAGAATTTAAAAAAAAATGTATTATACAATATGTTTCCCTTGTGCAGAAGAAACGTGCGTGGACGCATGCGACGCTCAACGGCGACGGAGACGCCGACGACATTATTGCCCCGACCACGGTGAGGAAACTACCTAATTAAACATACGATTCTGAGTGACAATAACTTGAATGTTGAATCGATTCATTCATTATCTAAACCACATTACTTAAGAAGTACAGTGAGCAACGAAAGTATAATTATGAGCACTCAGTTAAAATATCACAAACTTCTAAATGCTGAAAAGTAGTGTTTTGAATATTTTTGTGTCAATTTCTATTATTTAAAAGCAACATTGTTTCGAATAGTTTTGTGTCAATTTCTATTATTTAAAAGCAACATTGTTTCGAATAGTTTTAATTATTTAAAAGCAACATTGTTTCGAATAGTATTAATTATTTAAAAGCAACATTGTTTCGCATAGTTTTGTTTCAATTTTAATTATTTAAAAGCAACATTGTTTCGAATAGTTTTGTGTCAATTTTAATTATTTAAAAGCAACATTGTTTCACATAGTTTTGTGTGAATTTCAATTATTTAAAAACAACATTTTTAATTCCATTATTTGCTGATTCCTGATCGTATCTCCTACTTTAAAATAACACCAATATTATTTTGTGCATTATAAATAAATAGTTAACTAACAATGTCTGTTCTTTGTCCACAGGTTGCTCACAAGATTCAGGAAGTTGAGAAAAGAAACTGCCAAATTGTTTAGTGACAAATATCTAGTCAGTGTAATAATAATAATAGTTAATTCGGTTATACATATTAATATGTATACTAAAATTTATACAATAATATTGTCTATTTATATTACGATGTTTTTCTTTATTCTACCTATTTTCCCGAAATTTTCAATAAAAAGATAATGTGATACATTAAATGTATGTATTTATTTTCCTTTAAATATTACATGCCAGTTTTTCTTATGAAAACCATTTTCGTCAAAGAGAATCTTTGAATTGATTCATAGAATTCCTTTTAGGATAGTAATGGAAAGCTTAGCCAAAGATATCAAAAGCTAATCTCAATTTTCATTTAAAACTGGATATTCAAGTTTCTATTATCCTAACAAATATTATAAATGCGAAAGTGACTTTGTTTGTTACGCTTTCACACTAAAACAGGTGTATAGTTTTTGATGAAATTTGGCACACAGCTAGACCATGACCTGGATTAGGACATAAGATACATTTTATGCCGGTATTACATTCCTGTGGGATCATTTCCGAACTCCCCGCGGGTATAAGCCAGAACAGCCAGATAACTTCCAGAACAAAAACTATTCACTCGTGTCACAGATTTTCAAATGACTAAATACTTTAGAGTAGGTCCCTAAGTAACGCTAAAGTTTCTTGCCCGTTCTTCTCCATGATTACCTACTACGTTTTGAAATGGGCAACTAGCTTCATCTTTATGACTGACCGACCCCTTGACAATTCAAAAGTGCTGGCATTTGATTTATTTGAAATAAATGTTTTGAGTTTAACTTTGACATATTTAAATCGTACGCTAAACTCAGCTCAGGGGTCCCCGAAAACATCAATTGCCATCAATTTCTAATGTAGTAATAATGGCAATCGCTGCATTTGGTAGACGATCAATTTGCGCTTCAATATGTATCAATTACGTAAAAATTGAGGAGCTCGTGGCTAAGTAATAACAGCCGCACGGGTCGATCCATCAGGTTAAGCTACGCTTGCTGGGGTTGGTCAGTGGATGGGTGACCATCTTTACATACCGAGAGTCCTCCGTGCCTCGGAAAGCACGTTAAGCCGTTGGTCCCGGTTGACATTCGTGGATCTTTGACAGTCGTTATGGGTCGTCAGAAGCCCGAAAGTCTGACAACCAGTCTTACCAAGGGGGGTCTTACCCAGTTACTGGGTTGTGGAGGTCAGATAGACAGTCGCTCCATGTAAAATACTGGTATTCAGCTGCATCCGGTTAAACTGGAAGCCGACCCCAACATAGTTGGGAAAAGGCTAGGCAGATTGATTACGTAAAAATTGACAATTCGACCTTAAGTACCTACTACGCTTTGAAATCGGCCACTAGCTTCATCTTTCTGATTGACTAACTCCTTGACAGTACAAAAGTGCTGACATTTGATTTATTTGAAATAAATGCTTAGAGTTTGAGTTTGAAGATTAAAACCTTATGATAAACTCCTAGCTACGTAGCAAGAAATAATAGGTTACTTATTTTAATTTTTAGTAGTAACTCTTACTGTTAAAGAACTAATATGAATGGCATTTGGCTGATAGTAAATAATAATATTACCAGGGAAAGACCCCAAAACTATCCTGTTTGCAAAAGATAGCAATCTTAAAGTCCAACAGGTTATGACTGTACCCTTGCAAAGGGCTCATTGTAAAAAAGGGAACAAATTGGGATCGTATCCCTGCAAGTAATCTTGCACTATTTATTACTGAATCCAGTGAAAAAGGCTATGGGTTGGGTTTTGTTATATTTAAGTAAAAAAGAAAGAATAGTAATATTCCTACTAGGTACCTATTTATTTAAAAAAAAAAAAAAAAAATGTGGGTGTACACACCTCTGGTCAAACCTTCAGGGTATGCAGGCGTTGCCGCCGGGGTCGCGGGTAGTTCGAAAGAGATACCGTGGCCCTGGCACGGGCAACTGAAGGAACACGGGTGGGTTTTAGTCAGTAATAGTCTGACACGCCCTCCCGCTCTGCCCAGAGCGGGAGAAGTCATTTGATGATTTCCCATCCACAAAAAAAAAGAAAAAAAAGGGTATGCAGGCGTTATGTTATAATACCCCCATAAATATGTATCTCGCCATATACGGACATACTCGATTTGCTTAGCTATACTTTGATTAACTATACTCAAAACTCTAATACTTGTAACAAAAGTACAACCGTTGCATGTTTTAAATTATTCGAACGTCTAGGTACTTACTAGCGGCAACAAAAAGGCAGAACTAAGCTATACATGAGAAGTACTAACTTCAGATCCGCCTACCTCTTAAAAATCCATATCATGTGTTTTATGCCTTAAGGCCCTATGATCGAGCTGCTGCGTACTGAAATGAAGTAGGCTCGCGAGTGGTTGCCTCGCCCATTTGGTAGGTATTTAAACATAGTAATTATTTTAATAATTTTATCACGACAAACTCAGTGAATTGTGCTAAACAATTTTATAAAAAAATAAGAAAAAATCTTTTGTAGCTATGAGATTGATTAAACATTACCAAAAGGGGTAACTTTGGGATTTTTATATCCAGCAAAGTAAACCTAATCGTGTTATTAACAGCGATTGGCTATCCGCCAGATCCTTAAATAAAATATATCTTTTTCTCTGAATTTTAAAACACTGTTTTTTTATGTTTCCCAAGGATTCAAAAAATTTGTAAACGCGGTCTCTGTCGGGTCATAGCGCCTTAAGCTTTAAGCCATAAAACAACCACACAAGGTACGGATTTTTCGGTACGGGGACTCCAAAACATAAGGTGTTATGCAGCAACCACCACTTGAGTAAATCGTTCTAACTGATGAGACTATTTCGTTCGTGTATGTGGATTGTGGACTGCCTAGCCTTTTCCCAACTATGTTGAGGTCGGCTTCCAGTCTAACCAGATGCAGCTGAATACCAGAATTTTACATGGAGCGACTGCCTATCTGACCTCCACAACCCAGTAACTAGGTAATACGATACCCCTTGGTAAGGCTGGTTGTCAGACTTTCGGGCTTCTGATGACCCGTAACGACTGTCAAAGATCCACGAATGACAGCCGGGACCAACGGCTCAACGGGCTTTCCGAGGCACGGAGGAAAGCACGTTCCTCCGTGCCTTATTACGAGGTCACCCATCCACTGACCAACCCCGGCAAGCGTAGCTTAACCTGATGGATCGACCTGTACGACTGTTATTACGTAGCCACGAGCTCCTCAGTTGTAAACTCCTATATATTTTTTATGATTTAGGTCCATATTATTGACGTAATAAAAATATAGCTCAGTCACATGTTAGGTCTTCCAAAATTTATACAAAATACTCTATCCGTTACTGGCATGAAAAACTTAATAAGTAAAAACAAGAAGATAAAGACTGGCATCTTATATTATTTTTACAGATAACGGACAGCAATCTTGCATGTTACTCGTTTGTCTTAAATAATTCCACCAAATAATGCGCGTCACATGTTAGGTCTTACAAAATGCTCCATCCGTTACTACGAGCCACGGCATTATGCTGAGCGTGACGTTTCGGTTTCGCGCGGTAGTGTCTAGGATATTATTTTTAGAATAATAAAATTACCCACTTGTTTTTGTTTTTAGGCTTCTGATAAATAACAATTTTATGTATCACTTTCACGTGAATAAACAGTTTTTCTTTCTTTCTTTCTTTATCGGCCACAACGAGTGAAAAACGCAATAAAAAACTATTAATTATTGTTTTGTAGATAGTAGGGTAGTAGACCCACAATAGGTACTAGTCTTGTTTGAATTGTAAGTGGCAGTGGCAAAGGCTTCCAAACAAAACGACAAAGGAAGCACTGGATTAATACAATTCTGAGTAGTAGTAGTATCTATATAAAAACTTTTTTACAAAAAAATACAACCGACTTCCAAAAACAACACTACAAAGTGAAAAATAACTTTAATTTCGGAAGTCGGTGTCGGTGTCGGTGTTAAATGTATTTTCGTTTTTTGCCACCGACTTCCGAAATTAAAGTTATTTTTAACTTTGTAGTGTTGTTTTTGGAAGTCGGTTGTATTTTTTTGGAAAAAAGTTTTTATTTTTCACTTATTAGTTACCTACCCCACACAAATTCTAATACCACTATCTGCAAAACAAACTAGAACATCATCCATGTAAAAGTGGGGAAAAAATACGTATTATTGAAGCTAACTCAAAAACTACCGAAGCTAAGTTAATCAATTTTATATGGGACCAACTGTGATGAATACCTAAACCCTTTCGAATAAAACAAAAAAAAAATCTAAATCGGTCCAGTCATCTTCGAGTAATCGGGGAACATAAAAAAAAAAAAAAAGGTTCCGACGAATTGAGAACCTCCTCCTTATTGAAGTCGGTTAAAAATGAAACCCTATTTCCCTTGGTCATCGCATCACGCGTGAACGGATGGAACAATGTCGCTAATTCTTTTTTTGTTGTGTAAGTATAAGATTGTCAGGAGAAGGTATTTATGAAAAAAAAAAATTAAGAAAATTTCACAGAAAATTGGAAAATTTCAGAAAACACATTTTAACTTCACGCGTTTACATTAGAATATTCATAGCCAAGTTAGGACAACGTCTGTCGGGTCAGCTAGTAAGAAATAAAGCAATAGGTAGGTATAACGTTTGTATCGACCCCTTCCCGGCAATAACCGAAAATAGAAGTTTCGTGGTATTCAAAATAGTAGACAATTTACGGCAAACATTTCATTTCCAATTCATTAAACATTAACATTAATGTCGAAATAACCATCAATATAGGGTCAAATTAAATTAGCTAGCTAGCGGAACTCCGCAGATGTGATGTGTATTAATATCTAAACACGACAAAATAAACTTAATCAAGATTTGATGTTTTTTTTTTGGGTCAATGACCGCTGGGTAGTGTTGTTGCATGAAGTATCAGTTGATAAAATCTGTTGTCTCGTGTTGAGACATCGATATCTATTACGTCTGTGAAATTTATACAAAAAAAAAAAAAAGATTTTTAACTGATATTTTAGTGGCGGTTGATGATCCCAAAAATAATCAAATTAATTTCTTTTTGTTTCATCATAAAATTATATATTGATACCCATCACGTCTGCGGAGTTTCGCTGACTAATTTAATTTGACCCTATATATTACAGAATAATACCAATAATACAGGAATTAATCAGGGATCAAGGCAGTCGGTGTTCGTGTCAACCGATGGGATCAATTAGTAAGTAATCCGCTTACAAGCATTAACTAACTGTGAGGTTGATCCACACAGAGTTATTCACAGCGACGCGATGTTGTTACTATCAAAGACGAAGTCATAATTAAACTAAGTATCATATTCCGGGTCC
Source organism: Cosmia pyralina (assembly GCA_946251885.1). Lineage (NCBI taxonomy): Eukaryota > Metazoa > Arthropoda > Insecta > Lepidoptera > Noctuidae > Cosmia > Cosmia pyralina. The sequence continues at coordinate 18,403,063 of OX276350.1, read as the reverse complement.
GATCAGAAGTTATGAGGATGTTTCTAAGAGAATTATTTTGTTATATGAAGTGAGGTTGTTGAAATTAGAAGATTATAAACTTTCCAAGTGCTAACTGCTCTCTAAAGGAAACGCACACTTGTCCGCGCAGAAAGAATCGACCACGCCAAACGAAACGAAGTTCCTAGTAATTCTTCCGGTGATTCGTCCGATTCGTCGGTCAAGTGTGCAAAGTTTCTTAAAATTTCATAAAAGTAGGTAAATACGATTCTTTCGGCTCCTTCACTTCGTTCGGCTCTGATAAGTGTGCGTTCCTCTAAGCAAGAGAACATTATTGTCGGCCGTATCATCAACGAGATGGTAGTAGGAAGCACACCTGTATCGAAATATCCCAGAGCTGTCCCGCAGAACGCGGGAACCTCACTATAGAATAGAATGATATACAATTTTACTTATTTAGATATTTTAATTCTCTCGTCTAAAGAATCTCAAAACGTACCACGTCCTATGTCACACTACAACAAAAAGTCGGGGACGTCGTGGGTCAACCGGTTGGAACTAGTTACTTTCGCTGTTTATTATGCATTAACACAGAGCCATCAAGCACAGTCTATACATCATACAGTCGTCCGACGAAGCCCGAGCTACATACGAAGTTTGGCGAACTACGTAAGCAGCTCGGGCTCTCGTCGGACGACTGTATGATATAGACTGTGCTTCTAGTATGATCCAGTTCGTCTACGCTGAAATGACGCGCCCCACTACTTAAATTAGTATACGTGCACTACGGCACTACGGCAAATGCAGTAGTGTAGAGCGTCATTTTAGCAAACACGGGCTCAAGTTTCAAGTGTCAAAAGTTTTTTTTTTTAATACTGAGCCATCTAGTATAGTTTTTAGAACAAGATGGCTCTGTATAAAAGAAAACTGGCCAAGTGCGTGTTGGCCCACGCACAATGAAGGGTTCCGTAGTTGAAAAGAATTTATCCCATAAACAAACTTAACATTGTAATCCCAATTATTAAAAAAAAATTATGTGATAAAATTACAAATTAACAATTTTCTGAATTTTCCTTTACCTGTGCTGTAAGACCTTGTTTCTTGCCAAATTTCATAGTTCTAGGTCAACGGGAAGTACCCTATAAATTTTGATGTACTTGCGAGTATCAAAATATGTCACATAATTCGCCGTATTTTTTTATTGCGTTGAATTAGAAGCTTGATTTTTTTAGAACTCCAAAACTCAAGATTCCAAAACTCTTGATTTGATATTAATTTTAACTTGATACCTCCACGCATTCCGGAAAAAAAGGGTCTTGACAGACTGACAGACAGACAGACGGACAATGAAGTGATCCTATAAGGGTTCCGTTTTTTTCCTTTTCAGGTACGGAACCCTAAAAACAAAAACCTCAATTCTCAATTCTTTATTGCATTCCATAATGTAAAACAGTTGGTAAGCTTAAAATTAATGACACAATTATGGACCCTGTCGGGCACAGCATAGTAGGAGAGAGGAGGAAGAGCGCTTCTTTTAATAAAGTAGTTTAATAATGTTTAGGCTTTATTTCTTTGCTAGTAAGATATAAATAATACCTGCTTAAGTAAGTACCTGCTTAGGTAAGTAAGTACCTTTGACATTGGAAACTGACGGCATAACACTTTTTCAATACGTGACAATTTCTGCCAGTTCACTCAACCGCAAGTCGTGTTAAAGAACTTTTTTCCTTAAAGCAATCCTACACTTAATAATTTAGGGAAAAAACAATGGGTCATCGAGCTTTTGGAGGAGACGATCACGATCGTAAAAGTAACTAGCTTCTGACCGCGAGTTCGTCCGCGTGATATTTCTTGTTTTAACATAAAATATATCCTATGACACTCGGCATTAGCGAAAGAATTAACGGAATCGGATCAGTAGTTCCCGAGATTACTCTACTACATACAAACTCACAAATTGTACCTCTTTAATATTAGTATAGATAGAGGCGACACTGAAAAACCAAGCTTTTTTAAAACCCGACTGTACTACAAAATGCAAAGCGTAACCACTTCCCACTTCCCACGCCTCATGGCTAAACTCATCCGCGCTAAGTCAATACCGCAGCACATAGGCAGAACTAATTCACACAGAAGTTGCTCTGTGAATTATTTTACCGCAGCGCAATCTAGAATCCGCAGAAGGGTTCCGACAGTGGCAATTAAGAGAGGCGACCCACTCGCAACATATGGCGACCACACAAAAATGTTAGTAAATTGCCCGCACTTGCCCACTCTCGCACGCACTGTGAGAATATTTGCCAGGGAAAATGCCCGACAAAGTTTTATTGTATTGAGTATAATTATTCGTGCGTGTATCATAAGTATTGCTAAGACTGTTTACGAGTTTATTTACCTACATATTGCGATATATAGCAGGCAGTAACTTAATACTGACAATAACTTAATAGGTTTCGTGTAAATGATGAAAAATTAAAATCCTAACAATAGTACTTTTCATTGGTTATTTTTGTTTTCGATTCATTTTAATCACACTAATATTGTAAGGGCGAAAGTTTGTGAGTATGTTTGTTACTTCTCCACGCTCAAACGTGTGGACCAATTTTGATAAAATTTGGTATGGCGGTAGCTGACCACCCTGGATTTACACATAGGCTACTTTTTATCCCGGTCTACGCGGGTGAAACCGCGGGGCGCAGCTAGTTTTATCCTACTATCCTACTAATATTATAAATGTGAAAGTTTGGATGTTTGGATGTTTGTTACTCAATCACGCAAAAACGGCTGAACGGATTTGGATGAAATTTGGTATACATCTGTATACCAAATTTCATCCAAATCAGTTTATAACCTGGATTATGACATAGGATACTTTTCATCCCGGTAGAAGGTTCCCGTGGGATAATTTCCGACATACACGCGGGCGAAACCGCTGGCAAAAGCTAGTTTTAAATAAATTACTAGTAGTATATCTCGATTATACAGATACAGCTGCGCCCCGCGGTTTCCCCCGCCTAGACCGGGATAAAAAGTAGCCTATGTGTTAATCCAGGGTATCAGTTTTTGTAAGAGCTAATACTAACATGATATGGAAGTCTTATACCTATCCGAAATAAATGTTTTTGATTTTTTTTTTTATATATAAACACACACAAATTTTCGCCTTCATAATATTAGTGTGAATAACTTAAAATGTAAGCAAACAAATAAAATAATAACTACGAATAAAAGCTACGCAAAGTTGATGTAGTTCCAAAACGGTTCAGTGCATTACCGTATATAACACGTTTGTATGCTAATTTTATTCCCAAAATCCGGTCTGATGGAAAACGGTCCCTCCAAGTAAGTATTATCATACCGGGCAGACCCAGGCGAAGTTTTGGGTAGATTTGATAACACATCCCAAATACGGCACCCACTGAGTCCATTATACTTTATCATACAAACGGAATTATTTGAATTTAGTGTTAACTTAAATGTCATATTTCGTTAAATCTCTTGAATATCTTCTCTACTTGAATTCGTATGAGGTTTGGTTGAAGGATTACGATTTCATTAATGGAAAGTCATCAAATTGAGTGGAGGGTACAAGATAAGTAATTGAGGTCGTTTGTATGAATGTTTGGACACAAAGCTGGATTATATACCCACTCGCAATTCAAATCTTTTCATCAAATTGCCGTTACCGGGATCCACTTTTAATTACCTAAATATGCGTTTATGTATATAAACGTACCTAAAGAATTTTTTATTTAAATTCGGCGTACATTTTGTTGTAGTTAGTAAAACGATACGGTTGGCTTTGTAAAGGTATATAATAGCAGATTATCCCGTCTTGAGGCCTATTAATCACAGGTTCGGAAACTTACACCGATCTCGAGGGCTTACATTCGTGAGATATGTTTATTATGGTGGGAGCAGTGGTTCATTTGCTTATCTTTAGGCTCTTTGTACACATACGTTTTTATTACCGTCAAAACTACAACACCATAGACGTATAAAAAAAGGTGGACAGATTCTCGCTAGCAAAAAACTGTGTCTATCGGAGTCAGCCAGCTCGCTGTACCTACAGGCACGCACACATGCACACACCAGTCAACCATTCGAAATATCGTAACGTATTCGTAATATGATAAGGTATATAATATAAGGTAAAAATATAGCATCTCTTGTGAAATGTGTGCGTGCCTGTAGGTACTCGTACAGCGAGCTGGCTGACTCCGATAGACACAGTTTTTTGCTAGCGAGAATCTGTCCGCCTTTTTTTACACACTGCCTACACACAGCGGACAAACCACGCCGTAGAAAAAACGTGTCTCTCAACAAGCTTATACATGATCCATACAACACTGACGACTGTATCTAAACACGGCGAATAAACCGTAGTTTTTCACAGCAAGAAAAACGTCTGTTTTTTTTTTTCTAGAGGTAGTGGAACTGATATAGTATACGAGTATGTTCGGTATATTCGCACGCAGGACATGGTAGAAAATAATGTTAATATTCCAATGTTCGTATGTAATCTATAATCCTATTCAATCAGCTGAAGGTACTAAGTATTTACGAGGTACGACGATACACACAAGTCAAAAGGATCGACAACAATGGAATAAACAATCTGCTACGTAATATTATTATCAAGACAAATATAAATCATACGCAGCGGAACGGTTTAAAAGAAGATGTAGTAGATAAAAATTGGTAGCATATTCTAAAATAGTTACCAAAAATGCATGCGTATGGCATCTACTGCCATGGACGTCCTACTACACAGATCCTATAGATTTGTTGAGTACATGATGCAGAAGGATACAGAATTAAATACAAGCAAGGCTGTCTATGCTAAACTCGACCTAACAATTTAAGGCGATACCAAAATAAATTGGGGGCTTTTTCGTAACCATTTATTAACTAATTGATTAGTACTCTGACTGAAGGAAACCGCAATTGGATTAAATTTCCTTGATAGAATTTAATTCCAAAAAGACCTCGACTTTTTTATATTTTTTCTGTAACTCTACCAATCCTAAGCAAAATCTCAAAATTCAAAAATATAAAAAAAAAAAAAATAAATAAATAAAAAAAAAATAATATATTATATTATTATTTTTTAATTATTATTTATTTATTAAATTATCTTTGCAAAATTGCATTCAAAATGTGCGTATTGTGCGTTTGTGTGTGTGCGTATGTGCGTATGTGCGTTGAAAACTCTGGCTGAAAATATTTTTGATAGATAAGTAACTAAATTTTTAAATAATCTTTTTTGGTCTGCCGCTTTTATTTTGGTACCAGCGCATTGTTGCGCTTTTTTTTTCTCTTATCTTTCTCTACACTCTTCACTTCATTCTCACTCTCTTTCACTTTCTTATTCCCGCCCAGTTTGCCTTTTACCTAACTCTTTAGTAACTCACAAATTTCAATCTTACAAATTTCTGCTTCAATAATTATTACCTAGTTAAAACAAGGTCTTAGAGAAACAATTAAGAATTAAGGTCGGGATACAACAAGTCTGCAATGAAGACATCCCAGCGTAATCAATCTTTGTCTTGTAACAAAATTAATAGGGACTAAGCCTGTAATACAAAGACTTTGCAAGATGTAATTAAACTATTTTCAATATTACGGGAACTTGTTATTTCACGATTAATTTTAACTACCTACTATACATTCATATAATAAAAATCTGCCTGATCACTGTCTATACATGGTAGATATTTGAGGAAGCCTATTATTGGGGATCTTTATTAACGTAATAAAACCCAAAACAATGATTTTTATATTTTTTGTCTGTTTGTCGGTTTGTCTGTGCGTTTGTGCGCAATAATCTCAGAAACGGCTTAACTGATTTCAGTGCAATTTTTATTAATGTATTGTGGTAAGCTTTACTAAATATTTAGTATTTGTTTTGTTTTAATCGGTTCATAAATATGAAAGTTATGTCAGTTTGGAAAATTGTAAAAAAAAATATACAAAAATACTTAGCAAGTCGGAAAGTCTGTGTCCTAACAAAAATTACTAGGATCGTATGAATTCAAGAAAGTATTTCAACTCACTATACGACATTGTGCAGAATTTCTGAACCGTACCGCCTTTTTCACACCAACGGCGACGCAGCGGTAAGCGAAAACATAGCGATAACTTGTCAAATTGTACAGAAAATATCGCGTTTCGCAACGAAACCGTAGCGGTATGCGTCGGTGTGGAAAAGGCCGAACAAAAAATACTAGGCTTGCATGGATTAACATTAGTTAATATTTGAATCATTAGTGTTATGCTTCTATAGGATTTCGATGAAATTTGGCACACAGATAGTTTATAACAAGGATTAACACAGATAATTTTTATGGCGGTAGTACGTTTCCGTGGGTCAATTCCCAACCTTCACGTGGGCGAAGTCGCTGGCAAAAGCTAGTTTGAAAATAATTTTGTGTGTCTTTTTGAGTGTAAACATGGTCGCGAGTTACCGAGATTTATAGAGGTTTGTAAAACATTTGTTTTACAAACCACCCCGCACCACCACCACGGACGCATTAAATACAACAAGAAAATAATCAAATCAACAATTATCATATTTCATAAATTATCTACGTACAAGAACCTAATTAAACCAGTATGTATACTCCATTTGCAATAAGATTACACATAAACAAACCTTTTTACAGTACGTTCAACCGTTTGTGACTTCTATTCCGTAAGCTTAAGGATGGCATTAAAAGCAAAAAAGTGGTTACAATACCAACTGTTTACTGCAGCTGCCATTTTTCATGCCCCAACACAATAGAAGTCAAAATCGGTTGAACGGACTGTAAAACAAGTTTTTTTAAATGTCTAATCTTATTGCAAATGGAGTATTGGTATGTAGAACTGGATCAACCATTTTTGTTGAGATTATATTCACTCTCTATTCATAGAAAAACGTATTTTCATAAAGTTTAAACAGTTTCCAAGTCCTATTCGAATATACTTTATTTGCACAGAAAAATGTGGAAGATTTTTAAATTTTATGAAAATTATATTTCTTTGAACTACTTTCGTGAAATGCGAGTTGTGTAGTGGCCGGCATTTGGTCGGGTTTGCTTTAATATTTTTAATATGCGTGTTGCGGTGAAAAGCGCCATTCAAAGTCTACAAAATTCGGTTTTTCTGGAACCTTTTTCGTTAGCTTGTGTAAATCCAGCTTGACACGATCTCAATAGTTAGCGGATTTGTTTAACGTCCACCCACGGTCAGGGTGCTGGCGTATACGTACAGGGTGCTCCCCACGCGCAAAGCTGTAAGTTTATCGTGTTGCTTTTTGTTTTGTTGCGTTCTGGTTACATTAATGAATAAAAGAAAGAAAGAAAGAAAAATATTTTATTTGCGACATACTTTCTGGTTACAGTAATGAATGAATGAAAGAAAGAATGAAACATATTTTATAACATAAAAACATTAAAAGAAAACATTAAAAAACAAAAAAAAAACAAACTAAAAAAGACCTGTGCGAGGCCAAAAAGGCTCCAATCTCATTATAAAGAAAAACAAAAAAAATAAATAAATAACGTATTAAGCAGCGTATCAGCATAAAAAAATAAATAACGTATTGGGGGAATGGGGAACTTAATATGCTTTATAACTAATTTATTAAGGTCCCATTAAAATAGATGGACAAATTTTAACACAGCGAGCGTTCAGTACGTTTAACCAAAGATATCCAAGCAAAAAAAAAAAACATTGATTAATGTGATTTTATTTTGACCTAAATTAATTAAAAAAACGCGGCGGGCGCGGGCGGTGACGTAGTCACGTGCGCCTGCACATTTGTAGTTTCAGAACTATGAGATAACAAAGACATGCAACCAACACCAACAACAACAACAAACCAACCAACAACCAACATTTTTGGTTTAATTTCGTTAGCTGATTTTTTTCTTGTAACATACAAGAAATAAAATCAGCTAATTTAATGCGTTTTTCTTATTATTTTTTACCATTATCCTTATTTTGGTGGTTTGAGTAATTTCTAAAAGTTTGTCCATCAATTTTAATGGGACCTTATATATTATAAGTTTAATAACTTTATTTATGTATAACTTTTACTTTTTTTTTCAATAAAATTGTAATAATAACTGGGAATAAACTTTAGAAACAATAACTGGGAAGTTTGGTTTGAAGACTTCAGCTGAAAACCTATCCAGGGTGGCAGCTAGGGACATCGACACGCAATCTGTTAACATGGATTGAGTATACATGATTTTGGAAAAAATTGCTGTTCATCACATTTTGACCTCGTAGGTATTGCACTTTTGTAGGAAACAGTTGTTTTTAGGGTTCCGTACCTGATAAGGAAAAAAAGAAACCCTTATAACATCACTCGTGTGTCTGTCTGTCCGTCTATCACAGCCAATTTGCTCCGAATCTAATGGACCGATTAAGTTGAAATTTTGTACACATATAAACTTATGTGACCCAAACACGTCCGTGTTTACCCGTCCGGGTAAAGTAAATAAATGAATTTTGAATATGGGGGTCACTTAAAGAAAATAAAACACTCAAAAAATTTTTCGATTTAGGGATCCGTTTCTGACATATTAAGGTTTAAGTGCTAATTTTTGTTAGAGTTAAGTGTCCCCCCCCCCCCCCCCCGCCCCCTGCCAGCTAAACGGTTACTTTTGCTTTTTTAACGAAATTAAAAGGAAAACTATCCTAAACAACTATCTAACTTACAATACCAACCAACTTGTAAAATGTACTTGGAACAGTAAAATTTTCGTACAAATTCCATTAAAAATTACTGATATAACCTTGTTAGCTGTGTAACATAGGTAGTAAATATAAGTATCAACGGGCGGTGGCGTGCACTACGGAACCCTATTACTGCGCGTGTCCCGACACGCACTTGGCCGGTTTTTTACAGACGCATCAACATTAGACTATCGGCCGCCACAGATACATCGCATAGAGTGGTACCCGATCTTACTTCTCATGTCTAGAGTCAAGATGAAACTGTAATTAGATCCGCAACCAACACTCCCAAGCTTATAGGGTCCTCAAAGATGGCGAGAACATTCAGCAGTACAAAAAAAAATATTACATAACTAGAAAACTAAGTTATTTTTATGTAAGAAATAAGAAAATGTTCCTCAATTCTTGGAACAGATTAGGTTCACTTCAGTTTACTTAAAACTTGTAAGTACGTCAATTTGGGCATATTGTGATTCCCAGGTTTTAGAAATTTCCAGTTACCGTATGTTATGGATAACATTTATACCAAAGCATTCTCAGAAGTCTGAAACTGACTGGAAAGGGTCTACAAAATATATGTGGGATCCACGAAACGATCAATTGCAATTAATAAACGTTCAATTTGCACATCAATATCGTATCAATCGCGTAAAAAATGATAATTGCTATTGATCGTTTCTTTCGATCGCAAGGATATATTCATAGTATTCCTGTATCAAGTGAAGTGTAGAAAGTAGGTAGTGGATCCTGACATCGATTTTAAATAGTTTTAAATAGCCGACCCCAAGTAAGATGGGACAAGAGCAGGAGGAGCATACAGTTGAGGCCTGCCCTGCTTGGGTGGAGCACCGCCGTGTTCTCGCGGAGGTGATCGGCGGTGGCGATCTCTCGCGTCCGAACCTGGTCCAGGCCATGGTACGGAGCGAGAGTGCATGGGAGGCTGTCACCTCCTTCTGCGAAGCAGTAATGCTCGCGAAGGAGGAGGCGGAACGCGTGAGGGAGAGGCAACTTTCGCACCCTCACGCCCCTAGTCGCCGCAGGAGACGACCTGGGCAGCGATTCCCGACCACGGTAGGCGCGGGCTTGCGGATGGGGAGCAATGGGTTGCTCGCCGTCCGGTAAGGACCAGGCCCGGGTTGACAGCGCGTTATGTTCCACGCGCGCATCAAAGTGATGTCAGCAGTGATGGGGTCCGAGATAGGGCCGATGTCGCCGGGGTCACGGGTTGTTCGAAAGAGATACCGTGGCCCTGGCACAGGCAACTGAAGGAACTCGGGTGGGTTTTAGTTAGTAAAAGTCTGCTTCTGTTCTCCTGCTCCACCCAGAGCGGGAAAAGTCATTTGATGATTTCCCATGCACAAAAAAAAAAAAAAAAAAAAAAAGGCAGGAAGATGACTGTTTAATCATCAATCTATAGACAAAAATTAAATGCTATTCCTTAGTACGCGCATCACTTGAGAACGGCTTAACCGTATTGGATATTTTTTGTAGGTAGTACAATCTTCGTTATAGTCCGAACTAGGTTTTAATAGAAAGAAAAAATTGGGAAACAATTTCCTGAAAATTCAAGTTCGGGATAAACTGAACGTCCGTTTCCAGATTTTTGTATGAATTATTAAAAATTGGACAGGACAACGACTGTCGGGTCAGCTAGTAGATTAATATTAGGTCTTTACCTATGAAATTGCCGTTCTGCAGTACTGGCCATTTCAAATCAAAATAATTTTTGTTTGGCTAAGAATTCTAATTTCAAATTAATTTTATTTTAAAAACATGGATTTTTTCCAAAAGCAGTCATTTGTTTATTGATTAGTGTTACATTTTCATTGCATTTCAATCTTTTTCGTCATCATGGGTACGTTAAAAATTCGAGTATATTCGAATATGAGTACCGTCGTGGCAGCAACGCGGCACAAGCGGCACGCAACATCAACGACGTTTACGGAGCTAACGCTACAAACCAACGCACCACTTGTTATTGGTTTGCTCGCTTCCGTTCTGGAAATTTCGACCTGAAAAATGAACCTCGTGGTCGTCCGAAGACTTTAGTCGACAATGACGAATTAAAGGCGATTGTGGAAGCTGATGATACACAATCTACGGCTGAATTAGCAGCAGCTTTCGACGTTAGCGTCAAAACAATATTGGTCCATTTGCGTCAAATTGGCAAGGTAAAAAAGCTTGACAAATGGGTGCCCCACGAACTCAATGATCGCCAGCGCGAAGTACGCGTCGAGACGTGCCTTGCACTGCTCAACAGACACACAAATGAAGGAATTTTGAACCGCATTGTTACCTGCGATGAAAAATGGATTCTGTTTTATAACCGCAAGCGCTCAGCAAGTTGGTTGGATCCTGGTTCAGCACCTAAACAATGCCCTAAACGAAAACTTACCCCTAGAAAAGTGATGGTCACTGTTTGGTGGTCTAGCGCCGGTGTGATTCATCACAGCTTCTTACCAAACGGGGTGAGCATTACTTCAGATGTGTACTGTGAAGAACTGAACACAATGATGGAGAAGCTGGCACATCTCCAACCAGCATTGGTCAATCGCTCGTCTCCGCTGCTCCTGCACGACAACGCGCGACCTCATACTGCACAGCAGACGGTCTCCAAGTTGCAAGAACTGGGGTTGGAAGCTCTCCGTCATCCGCCCTACTCACCAGACCTTGCGCCTACAGACTACTACTTTTTCCAGAATTTGGATAACTTCTTGGCGGGAAAAAAATTCAATACCCGAGAGGCAGTACAAAATGCCTTTGAAGAATTTGTTGCCTCCCGTCCAGCTGATTTCTTTAAGAAGGGCATCAATAAACTGCCACTGCGTTGGCAAAGATGCATTGATTGCATGGGTGATTACTTCGATTAATACAAATAAAAAATGCATGAAAAAAATTCGTTTAAATTTTTTCATACAAAACGGCAATTTCATAGGTAAAGACCTATTAAAACAGTAATTACTTTATTCTAATACAAACAATCTTTCATATTAATTCGTGAGTCTTCGTTGTATTGTAGCATCAATATTTAATTCTCCATTTAGCCTATCGTCAATCGAATGACAGCCCTACTGGCAGTGCGGTGTCTTCCATACTAGCATCTCTCAATCAATTTGTTCTCTTTTACCCGCCACTCTGTATTTTATTATATTAAAAACCTATTGGGTCGTATTAGCTAGGAGCTTTTACATAGATATTGTTATTTGAACAACGGTCCTACTTCTATTTGCTTTAGAAATTAAATTGGATGAACCTGAAATACCACTTCGTCGTAAAAGTTCGGTTTTGGTCTAGTGTAAATAATAATAATTTGTTTTTTCTACGTAAAATATCTAGACAGATGTACAGTCAATAAAAGAGATATTTTGGCAGGGTATACAACATAATTGTATGTGAATTGCTTCTTGTTCAATTTCGTGACAATATCAATCTGCCTAGCCTTTTCCCAACTATGTTGGGGTCGGCTTCCAGTCGAACTGGATGCAGCTGAATACCAGTACTTTACATGGAGCGACTGCCTATCTGACCTCCACAACCCGATAACTGGGTAATACGATATCCCTTGATAAGACTGGTTGTCAGACTTTCGGGCTTCTGACGACCCGTAACGACTGTCAAAGATCCACGAGTGACATCCGGGACCAACGGCTTAACGTGCTTTCCGAGGCACGGAGGAATCTCGGTATGTAAAGATGGTCACCCATCCACGGACCAACCCCGGCAAGCGTAGCTTAACCTGATAGATCGACCCGTGCGGCTGTTATTACTTAGCCACGAGCTCCTCTGAATTTCGTGACAATATACATTTTTTTGTTGGTGTGTGTGTGTATATGTAGGAGTATTGCAAAAACAGAGTAATATATATAAAATTGAACATGAAGCAATTCACATACAAATATTTTAATAGGGTATATTAAAATATTTGTATGTGATTGCCTAGATATCTCTTTTGTTGACTGTACCTGCGCTATATGCTGTATGCTTTTGTTATATTATGAGTTGCCTAATTTTAATAAGAGCTACTTACATCGGTTATAAATATGGTCACATTTAATTTCTGTACCATGTAAGGTATTCATGTGAAGTATTGTCCTTTGCTTCACTGCTATTGATACTTTCCTTTTATCCAATACAGCTAGTAATAGTACAGCTACTGGTGTAGGTACTATCAATCTGCCTAGCCTTTTCCCAACTATGTTGGGGTCGGCTTCCAGTCTAACCAGATGCAGCTGAATACCAGTATTTTATATGGAGTGACTGCCTATCTGACCTCCACAATCCAGTTTCTGGGTAACACTGGTCAGACTCTTTGGCTTCAGACGACCCTTACGACTGACAGTCAAAGATCTACGAATGACAGCTTAGCGTACTTTCCGAGGCACGGAGGGGTCTGGATATGTAATGAAAAATGAAAAGAAAAGAATATGAATGAAAATAATAATGTACCCAGTATGTTGTATTACTTATCTTGATTTTAGAGTGTCTGTGGAGTTTCTTGCCCGTTCTTTTCCCTACAGATCTACGTTTTGGAATGGGCATCTAGCTTCATCTTTCTGACTAACTGATCGACTCTTTGACAATTCAAAAGTGCCTGTAATTGGTTTAATTAAAATAAATGCCTTGAGTTTGACTTTGAATGAATGGTCACCCATTCACGAACCAACCGCGGCACTATCGACCGTGCAGCTGTTATCATTTAGCCACGATCCTCACAAAAAAAAACCCTAAGGAAAATAAATTCCCTAATAAGACAAATTGTGTACCTAATGGGACATCGATAATATCTCACAGCTTGTATATATAGATAAGTATTTTTAGCAGCCGTCCCCTTCTCCGGCGACGAAGAGATTAATTACAGAATCGGCAGTTTTAATTAGTTTTGTAATTAACTGCCGCATGGCACGCCTTCAAGGTGAACTAAAACAAATTACCATTTAATAAAATCACGCTGGATTACCTACCCAATGACGTCACTCGGCGCTGGAAACATTTTTAAACGAGTAAAACCTATAAATTGTACCTACTGTACCACGTTTTACCTACGTATACCTATGTAGACTTCTCGCACGATATGATCCTATTAATTTAATGGATTCCGGGAACCAATTTATTGGATTACAAATTGCGTCTTTCCGAATATAAAAAGGCTTTAGAACTGCGATGTGAATAAGTAACTTTTCTAAACTTATGGTGCTACCTTGTTTGTAAGCTAGTTACGTAATCAGCCTATAATGTTCCCACTGCTGGGACACAGGCCTCTTCTCTGTGAGAGGGAGTGGGCCGTTATCCACCACGCGGGCCCAGTGCGGGTTGTTGGATGTCACATGTCTTCGAATTTTTGGTTCTAGGACATGCCGGTTTCCTCAGGATGTTTTCCTTCACCGTTTTTGAGAACAGTGGTGATGAAATAATTTACACAAAGTAAAGCGGGGTCGAACCTACGACCTACAACTTGTAAGTCGTGGCCGTTACCACTGGGCCACCACTGCTCCCATTGCTACTTAGTTACAAATTATTACTTATTTATAGTCTTTCACAATTTACTGAAAATCATGGAGGCAATGGTTCCGCTTGAATAAAAAGTAAAATAAGAATACAATGCTTGAAATAATTGTATTGGAAATAAAATTGACATAAAAAAGTAAAAGGATACTCGATTGATCTCATCCCACTCGATATAGTCGTTAAGTTCTATTTCATTTAATAAATAAAAAGAGTGCGCCATATTGTTCCCGGCGTAATTCGTCACAATCGGAATTGTGACAATTCCCTGGCGAGAGCTTTGAGAAAAATTGTCGCTAACGAGCTCGCCCCCCTCACACCGACCCCGCACCGTCCCCCCTCTACTTTTAATCCGCACCACCCCCCCTTTATCCGTAGCACTTTAAAACCCTTTTGCGATTTTCCGCACGGAGGAATTATCAAGAAAAAGGGAACATTTATACATTGTCTACCTTTTTAAATTATTCGTTATTAATCTTCAGTTTGATAACTTAATTGTCTTCGTAACTCTATGTTGGTTTATTAGAGGTGGGGAAGAAATTAATATCAGATGATTGGGTTACGCATTTTTTTGAGAGTGTCTGCCGAGTTTCAATAATTACTTATTTATAACATCAAATCATCATCGAAAATTTGTTTTGAGAAATTGAATCTGGCTGAATTGGCTGTATTTCTCGACTTGTGTATTATAGGTAGGTAGGTACCTACGCTCGTGGCTAAATAATAACAGCCGTACAGGTCGATCCATCAGGTTAAGCTGCGCTTGCCGGTGTTGATCCGTGGATGGGTGCCAATTTTACATACCGAGACTCCTCCTTGCCTCGGGAAGTACGTTAAGCCGTTGATCCCGGCTGTCATTCGTGGATCTGGACAGTCGTTACGGGTCGTCAGGAGCCCGAAAGTCAGACAACCAGTCTTACCAAGGGGTATCGTATTACCCAGTAATTGGGTTGTGGAGATCAGATAGGCAGTCGCTCCATATAAAATACTGGTATTCAGCTGCATCCGGTTAGACTGGAAGCCGACCCCAATATAGTTAGGAAAAGGCTAGGCAGATTGATAGTACCTACACCAGTAGCTGTACTATTACTAGCTGTATTGGATAAAAGGAAAGTATCAATAGCAGTGAAGCAAAGGACAATACTTCACATGAATACCTTACATGGTACGCTTACAAATAGATTATGATTGACACTGATGCATGCCTCTAACTTACTAAACTTTTGCCTATGTTGGTATGGCATTGGTGGTTGACAATTCTTAATTAATTTCTTTATCTAATAACGCTATTATTTTTGCGTCCACATCAACTTCATACCTACGATACGCAGCGTACGCGTAGCGTCTATGATACGTAGTATTAGTTATTTCGTTTATACTCTTCCTTCATACAAATATCCAAATTACATGTGTATCCGAAAATAGCTTCGCAATACAAATTAAAGCTAACTTGTATAAAAGGCATTTATAATAAAAGAAATACCCGAATTGGGTCGGAATAGGCAAATTTGTTCGGAGAGTATGTCCTCTTTGAGTTGCGTTCAGCCTCATTAGCGATTTTCCATTCGAACGATTCGGTAAAAGACGTTGAAAACTCTTATTCTCATAGCGCTACAAGTGTGGCACCCGGCTTTATCTGGGTTGGTTTCGATTCGTGGTCGGTGCCGTTTTTATTACGGTTGGTATTGTCACTTTGCAAATATTTATTAATTGCTTGTCATTTATTTTTGCAGCTTCGTATTTGTCTTGTTTTTTTATTCTGTTTTCACTCATGAATGAATATGGTCTACCTAATTTTAATGTTACCTATTTTATTGAATCTACAAGTAATTCGTTCAAATCTAAATAGGATATGGATACGTCTAGATTTATGTATTTTATGAATTACTTATCATGATAACAAAAACATTGTAAACAACAATGGTTGTACACACGGCTACACATCAAGCTTTACTTTTCCTGTTTACACTGACCTCTCATTGTAAGGAAATCCTATACAATGCGAGATCAGCTTATACTGGAAAGGTAGCTTGATCTGTAGCCGTGCGTATACAATAAAACATCTTTTATAATTTTTCAACAAAAATTGTTACCCGGTACAAATATATTCATTTTCAGTATACATAAAGGCCACTGAAGCATATCGACATTTACGGAAGATAGTCATTTGAAAGTTGTTCACTTGTGAAATGATTGCGTCTTTGTGTCGTGACATCACGGCTCCATGAAATCAAAGACGCATATAACCTTTGGGCAGAAAAGTAATCTGTTATAAGGTTGAAAGGTAATTGTGCGTGGCTGTTTACAGGTACCTACCGGTACCTAATATAATGTGTTAGGTAAAACGAAGGATGTAATTTAAGGGAGTCTAGACTTTTACTGTAATGTATGGCGACAGAGCAATGTCCTTTAAGTAGCATTACTTGTGGAGTTTCTTGTAATGGACCCTAATTACGAGTACCTTTAGATGTCTTAGTGACATTAGTCACTAGGCAAAATGTCAATTAGAGGAAGTACAGAGCAATATCCTATAAGTAGCGTTACTTGTGGAGTTTCTTGTAATGGGCCCTAATTACGAGTACCTTTAGATGTCATAATGACATTAGTCACTAGGCAAAATGTCAATTAGAGGAAGTACAGAGCAATATCCTATAAGTAGCGTTACTTGTGGAGTTTCTTGTAATGGGCTCTAATTACGAGTACCTTTAGATGTCATAATGACATTAGTCACTAGGCAAAATGTCAATTAGAGGAAGTACAGAGCAATATCCTATAAGTAGCGTTACTTGTGGAGTTTCTTGTAATGGGCCCTAATTACGAGTACCTTTAGATATTATAATGACATTAGTCACTAGGCAAAATGCTAATTACAGGAAGTTTCTGTAAAGTCATTAGATCATCGGTCACGTTCAAATGACAGCAGGTGCTCTATTTTTGCAAAAGTATTATACGTTTACACTTATGATTTTTTTTTATAAACCTAGGTACTTACCAATACCTCACCTTTTGTACGAAACATAATTGTTATCCATATAGTGGACACATCTTTCACTGTAAAATAAACTCATAAAAGTCACAAAGAATGCGAAATAATAATATTATAACGCACGTACACAAGAATAAATTTCACTTAAACTAAGATGTATTTAAAAACACGCTCACCACTCCGGGGATAGAGAGAGGACATCGTAACTTAAGAGAATATATCGAAGCGTGGTTTAGCTTATGTGTAAGTGAAGGTTGAAGGTTGACGCGCGAGGTAGAACTCTCATGGGCACCGGAATTTAAACGCGCTTCGTTTAATTTATGACAAAATGCTATAATTAAATAAACTTTTAGCTTAGTAAGTTCTTAACATATTTAAATACCTTCGATTTAAAGCAAATTTTACTGCACAATAAGGAACTGTTTACGTATGATCGTATAAAACAGAAAATAGACGCTGCTGCTTCGGATTTTTTTTCTGTCGAAAAAATTTCAAGTAATCATGTTTCGGTTTTAGCACAGCAGTAGACAATAGTCATAACACACATATGGAAAATCCAAATGATTTAACCTTAAACATTTGGTTGCATAGGAATTTTATAAAACACTAAATTATCGATGTATCCCCTTAACGTGAGAACTCGTAAATTCTCCATTAGAAGTTGTATGCAAAAGTTTAAGAAAGTATTAATACGTGGGTTTTAGCACGTAGCCTTCGAGTTAATATCGTGAAAGCTCAACTTTCCACTCGGTGAGTCGTAATTGTAATCGGCCACTTTGCCTCCATTAGTGGTCCGGTCCGTGGGACGGCGGGACGCGGCCGGTGGTCGGCGGCCACTTCGGACGGCACTTTGTCCCAGTCACGGCTGGGCGCGGGCCCGATTGCCTCTGTCAATATTGTACTAATGTTACCAACCGCGTATACGCACAGAGGATACCACTCCTCTTGATTAGAGGAAGGGATATAAGAGTAGGTATATCTATTGTAGATATTATATAACGGAGTTATAATTAACTCTTAAAATGTCGATTGTACACCATGTGTACAGATAACAATAGAATTTCAATTGTGTCTGCTAATTGGCGCGCGACGGGTTAATAAAAAGCCCTCTAGTATAACTTTTTAGAAGCTAAAAACTTATACCTCTTGTATAACTTTTTAGAAGCAAAAAAAAAAAACTTATGCTAGATGGTTCTGTATTACTACTACTACTACAATTTTTGACACTAGAAACTGACTTTTTCGGGCATACCTAATGCTTTTTCGGTACGTGACGATTTCTACCAGTTTACCCCTACCACAAGCCGCGTAAAAGAACTTCATTCCAATAATCCTTTCTAATATCGAACAGTGATTAAAACGGAATAATTGATAAAATAACAACTTATGAGAATTAATTCTCGCTAATGTAAATATGACAGCACCGTAAATAAAAACGGATCGGAAATTAGTGGTCCTGAAATAAATGAATTGATGTGGTGGCAAGCCTTATAAATATGGAAATGTTAAATATGAATGTTACACAAAGTAAGTATAGTAACTTTTACAGTAAACCCTTAACTTTCTCTCCACAGTCAGGTAAGTTAGTATCTCTTGGGTCGTTACCTGCATTACGTTAAGGGTTATAGCCGAATCGTGCGCGTCATTTACTCTTTAACGAAGGTTAACAACTTCACTACTTTTACGTTTACTGGTGATAAGTGCTTACGCTACAAAAGTACAAAAATCTTTTTCTGAAATAAAAATAACAACACAGGCGTAGCTACGATTGCTACGCGGTCGCTACGAGACTGCTACGATTCGTAGCACTCCAGCTATGATAGTCGTGTGTGTAATCGGTGAATAGAGCAACGAACCCCTTTTTGATAGGTATCTACAACATAATATTTGGATCGCACAAAGCATATATATGAGATAATTTGGTCCCAAACTGCTCAAGTTGCTACCGGCTGTCGTTAGGTGCCATGGGGAGACAATTAACTACAGATAGGTCCCAGGGGTCAATGTTATATAGTACTCGCTGGAGTAATACGTTATTAGACCCTTTGACTAGCGAAAAAGGACGAAAGCATAAAAGATTTTATTCATGACTAGCTTTTTCATGCGGTTTCGCCCCCGGTTTCACCCGCGTGGATGTCAGAAAATATACTATAAGAACGTGTTGCAGGGATTAAAAGTGAAAAATAAATTTCATCGAAATCCGTTGATGTCCACGTGAACGTCTGCTGTCAGAAAGATATTTTATTTTTACGTTAATTCATTAATCAATCATAATATAGGTAATAACATTATTTTGTGTAACGTCGTTTTTATAAAGTCAGCGAGGCTACTATAGTAGCCTTGACATTCAAGTGGTTTTCAGACAATCAGGCAATCAGACAAAAAGTGTGTGTGTGTCAGCTCCGACGGATTCACCGTATCACCGTCCCCCGAACCTCCCCCTCCCCCTCTCACCCCCTCGTAGCAATTACTTTCTTTCAAAAATAGTCAATGTACAGTTTTGACTTCGTTACTATTTTATTATATGATATTAATGATGTAACATTCTAACTATCGACTGTCAGACAATTTTCAAAAGAATTTTACAAGAAAAAAAAAACACATTCCTTGTAATAACAGTAACACTGTTGTAATAAAAACAACGTGTAACATCAACTACACGAGCGAGCAAAACAACGATATAACAACGTACAAGAATGATAACAATTTTTGCCGAGCACACAATTTGTTAAGGACTGCACACATCAGTTCGGCACGCTACGCGGAGCATGACACGACGCGTTGCGGCGCGCCGTCACACCGCCGCATGTTACTTAGGTGACCTTAAGGTGCGCACACACTTCACAGCTATAATGTCTGGCAAGGTGTTATGGTTACAGAGGTACTTATTCACAGTTGGAGCAAAAATGAGGAGTTTTGTGCTAAATTTCTTAGCGTCTTTTTGGGACTAGAAAGACGTTATGTTGATGCCATTTTTAACATAATTATTTCTAGTAGTGGATATTTTGGTCCAAAAAAAGCTTGACTGACTGTAGATTCAGCGACAGAAATTACGAGTAGGAGCACATTAAGCTTGACTTTTTGGTCTTTTCTCCTTAAGAATCGATTTTCATATAAGTGTTAACTAAAACTTTGTCACGTTTTTTGTGTAACTTTTTTTGTGACACGTTTTTTGCGTCTAAAAGCGTTGGAGCTGATAGAAAGAGGGGGCCCCTCTCCCTCTGATCTAGGGAGGGAGAGAGTGGGAGTGGGTGAGAGGAGAGAAGGAGGAGGGAAGGGGGATAGAGAGAGGAGGAGAGGGACCGGAGTTGTTGGTGAGGGGGAGAAGAGGTGAGGAGGTGAGAGGAGGAGGAGAATGGGGGCGGGGAAGATGAGGAGGTGTGAAGGGGATGAGAGGGGAGGTTGAGAGGGGAGGTTGAGAGGATGAGGGGATTAGAGTAGAGGAGGAGGAGGAGGGGCGTTAGAAGAGGTCTCCCCTCTAACAGAGAGAGAGGGGGAGGGGAGGGACTTTACACCTTGAATGTTGCTTTTTGTATAGCACTAATTCATTAAAAAAACCCTGGCCGACAAAAATTACCGAAAAACAGAAAGTCGGAACGCCACAAAAAACAAGAGTAAACTCGTCGTGCGTCGGAGCTGACACACACATTTTTAGGGTTCCGTACCTCAAAAGGATAAAACGGAACCCTTATAGGATCACTCGTGTGTCTGTCTGTCTGTCTTTCCGTCTGTCACAGCAAATTTGATCTAAGTAGTAGCCATTGACCATCAAAAATATTCCCATCATCAAAGGGCCCCGTACTCAACATTGCACGTACAAAAGCGTTTACCAAAACGCAGATTACCACCATACATAATACCCGTTCCGCATACATGCAAGCATACCTTTACATCGCTGTGTAGCTGAGCGTGCTCGCGTGTGTAATTGCGCTAGTATCTGTGCTCATACCGCCTGGCGCCTGCACATTATTTCCCGGCAGTGTAAAGCCCAACTTACCTCTTATTGCCATGAAGGGAAATTGTGCATGAGATTTAACTGAGAAGTGGGACCTTTCTTGGAAGAAGTATGTTTTAATAGAGAAAGGAGATCACACATTCTGGGATACCTATTTTTTTTTGGCGGCCATAAATAATAATTACATATTTTTTAAGTAGGTCCACATAGAACATATTATTTTTTACTAAGGCGTGAAAGTCAAGAACAATTTGGGTTCGGAGATATAGATCAGGTAATAATTAGAACGCCGGTACCGGGAAACGTACTGTGGTAAGAAATTAGAAATTCATTACAGCGTTGTCACCATACAAAAAAATATTTCTACTACTGCCACCATTCAAATAAAATATTGTCTTATAAGGTTATTTTTTCTTATTATTATATTCATTTGTTTTGTATTTCATTTTGTTTCCAGTCCACGATTTTCGCATTGTATGTTTGATCTATTTTATTATTTTCGCTTTGTCAAACCTACTGTTCCTACCTAGATTATAAAAGAATGATGTGGTCTCCTTTAATTGGAAGCGCACACTAATATCTTGTCCCTGTTCTTGTAAATGTCCATGAAATCGTGTAGCCTCTGTTGGAGATTCAAATAAATAAATAAATAAAAATGTAATTTATTCCTGGCCGTCGACTTTTTTTATCCCCAAATCACCGAACAAAATGAGTGATCTCCATTCCAAGGATAAAAATTGTGACATTAGCTAGTGTTGTTTCGTCTGAGTATTTTTTTAATATCACGAGTCATAAACTGTCGAGACATTTTATAGGGAAATATAATAAAAAAAACTGCAAAAATAAAGGATAAAAATACTCGTGCGATTCGTGAACCTACTTTTTGATGTCAGGTGTAAATACAACACATTTTCGGTCCATTACCTACACTTCAGTGCTCTGTGAAGGTTTGCATTTAATCGTCGATTGTTGGTAATCTACTTATATAAAAAGTTTTCAGTGTCATATTTGTATAACCTCGTTATAATACGTAAGCTTTTATAAGTTTCCGTACGTTGAGAACCACTCCTGCTTTTGAGCTTTTTATCATTTATTTAATTATTTATCGTTGAATTGTCAAAGGAAATTTATCTCTAAAAATAAAAAAAAAACTGAAAGCAGTTTCTTGTACTTCAGCTTTTCCTAATATTTTCCACATAGCTCTATTTAATTAGTTTGGTTTGCAGCACACATGTAGTTTTCATTTCATTAGTTTTCATATCCGGCGATGAAAAGTTTCAAACGTTCGAACATAGAAATATAGGTTTTTAATGAAAAACCATGAAATAATAAAACATTGCAAACACAATATGTTAAAATAACCGCCCGTCCGTTAAGATCAACGAAACTGTTCTATTTTTTATCAGTAACAAAAATCCAGCTTGCTCGAACACTTCAATATCCATTACCGCATGACAGGCAGTGCAGTGCTGTGCAAACAGCCGCGACAGCGCTGCGTCAGCGCTGCAGCGGTGCAAGACAGCGGCTTATGACCCACCCGCTCACTACTCGCTGTGGAATGAGGGCAAAAGAAACCCCGTTCTATCATTTTATGCTGCCAGTGCTGGATTTGTGATAAACACACATAACGCACATAACGGCAGTGTTGATCTCAAATGTTTTTTGTTGCGTTTAACTGGTAGCCATTTTTACGGCAATAACACGATCCAAATGTGATGCAAGATATTATGAGGACCCCTCGCACATTATAATAATCAAAACGAGACTCTCAAAAAGTTGCGCCCTTTAACCCCGCTCATACCTACAATCCAAAATACGAATGTCTGGCTGCTATTAATTTTGCACCACAACCCACAGAGATGATGAGCTCTCAACCGTGCTCCGCTAAAATAATTAACAATGTCTCTATTATTTTGATTTTGCCCTCATCATTATTTTCAGCTGAAGCACTCTTTGCGATATTAGAAATTATATTAGTAATATTTTTATGCCACCAATTACTTTACCACCATCGCTGTCATTAGACAATTAGATTAAAAAAAAACAAACAACCACCTCGACTGTTTATAATGTCGTCCCACATTCGTACGACTCGTCAACCAACTAACTTACTGGATCAAATTATAACCATGAATCTCACACCGTTAAAATATTTTTTATTCATGGAAAATATGACATCTGTGTTCAGAAATTATTTGTGTTTAAAAAGATGTACTCGTGTTATTATACTCGTCTGGGTATTGATTGAAATATTCAACATTTCACTCACTGCTGTGGCCAACTTTGCGCCAGACACTAAACATAAAATTCATCGCAGTCATCAGCTGGCATATTTCCTTTTGTCCACCGGCTTCTCCACTTATTTATTGATAGCATCTTTATATTACTCCAAAAGATTTTACAGACTTCTTTTAAACTTTGATGCGTTTTACAATTATTTTAATGACGGAGTCTATTACCGAAAAATGTTGAAAGCACAAAAAGTTTTAACATATAGAGGAGTTTCATTTTGCTGTCTTATAATCTTTGTATACACCTACTTTCGTTGGCCCAGTAGTGCCGGTAGAATGGGATGGGTTGTCACCATAATAGCATTGTACTGCAACAGCATGTCTGACATCCGCTACGTCTTTCAATATTTTGTGTTGCATTGTATTTTGTTCGTGGTTTCTGAGCAACTGAAAGCAATCACGCGATCCATAGTTAAGGAACTATCGGCGATGAAAGAAAATCGTACGGACGTGGAAGATTTATCGAGTATAGTCGTCAACCACAACAAGTTAAATAAATGGTTAAAAGCGTACGAAACTATTAACGACAGTTCTAATTTATGTAATTCAGTGTTTAGCATACAGGTAAGTTCATAAATTAAGTACAAATATAAAAACATCAAAACTCAACCCCACTTTTCACCAATCTTAAAGGAAAAATTAAGTTTTGTAGAGCTTGTAAAGCATTTTAATAATTTTCATAATATTAAAATATCTGTTTGATTGGTTTCAGTTGACAATCATGCTTTTGTTGGTGACCATGTATTACATAATATGTATGTATACTATCACTACAATAACCGTTGGGGTACGTATACATTTGAATGTTTAGACTAATTTGTGAATACAATCTCGAGATTAATAAAAAACTTTATAACAAAAAAAAAAAACAACCGACTTCCAAAAAACCACCGACTTCCGAAATTAAAGTTATTTTTCACTTTGTAGTATTTTTTTTGGAAGTCGGTTGTTTTTTTTTTTTTTTTTTTGTAAAAAAGTTTTTATTTTTCACTTTTTAGTGGGGCATTCTGTAATTTATCTCAGTTACAGTAGTCAACTGCTTATCACCTTTTACAAAATATTGCTTTTCCCGATACAAGGACGTTAATTGTTGAGGAGTTCTCTCAGTAAGGAACCAGGAGAACTGGAACTGGTGGTGAAGTTACCATCAGCTCCATTTCAACATATGTATTGTATGAGCATAAATTGCTTAGCAATAATCGAATCGCAACCCGTGAAATACGTATTATTGAGTAGATCCGATAGCCATCTGTGGCATTCTGTGGTCTTCCTCATCAGCTCCACTTCGCCAAATGGTGCTTTCCGGGAGCAAATGTACGAGTTACTATAAAAAATACCCAAATTGCAATAGGTGTGCCTATAAAAATTTAAGGTTTCCCTCGATTTCTCTAGGATGCCATCATCAGATCCTGGTTTCCTTACCATGATACCACCCTTGGAATATCTCCTTTCCAATAAAAAAGAATCATCAAAATCGGTTCATAAACGACGAAGTTATCCGCGAATACACATAAAAAAATATATATACGAGTATATACGGTCGAATTGAGAAACCTCCTTTTTTTGAAGTCGGTTAAAAATGAAAGATGATTATGAAACAGTATATAGTCAGTTAAAATCTAACTGGATGGAACTGAATACCAGTATTTTACATGGAGTGACTGCCTATCTATCATTCACACCCCCATACACCGACATAAATACACCTGCTCCATACTCTCTAAATGTTAATTTAACTTTGATTAACTCTCTAAATGTATTTCTCCAACACAGGGTGCTGCGTCATGGCCATCGCTGGTAGCCAACCTGTTTTCGATGGTGGTGTTACTCAGTACTTTACTCTTGATATCCCGCGCTGGTCAGCAGATTCAGAACAGCTACGAAGAGCTGCGACAGAAGCTCTGCGAACTCTGTTTGCACACGCTGGAAAGCAAGTTTATGTTCTATAATATGTTTATTCTAAACTAGCGAACCGCCTCTGCTTCCCACGATTTTTACAACTTGACTAAACATCGATATTTAAATAAAAAATCGAAATAGATAAAATAGGAGCTCGTGGCTAAGTAAAAACAGCTGCACGGGTCGATCGATAAGGTTAAGCTACGCTTGCCGCGATTGGTACCGTGGATGGATAACCATATTTAAATATCGAGACCGCTCCGTGCCTCGGAAAGCCTGTTAAGCCGATGGTTCCGGCTGTCATTCGTGCATCTTTGACAATCGTTACGGGTCGTCAGAAGCCCGAAAGTCTGACAGCCAGCCTTACCAGGGGTATCGTATTACCCAGTAACTGGGTTGTGGAGGTCAGATAAGCGTGGCAGTTGCTTCTTGTAAAATACTGGTAAAACAGCTGCTTCCGGTTAGACTGGAAGCCGACCCCAACATAGTTGGGAAAAGGCTAGGCTGATGATGATGATTTAAGTTTAATAAACCTTCCGGAATAAATTCTTTATATTATGGTAAAAATCCATTGCGCACTTTATAAGACCAAGGCGGTCACAGACAGAAAGCAACTTAAATTTATAATAATGTATATTATGTACAGATATCCAAGAATGATATCATAGTCCAAGATATAGTTTCAGGTACCTAGATACAAAAGTTTATGACAAAGAATGGCATTGATAACCCATTGGTGACCAGGAGCTAGACCACCACCTCTTAAAGCAGTATTACTTTAATCTTACATGAGTGTGGGAAAGAGATGGAGCTAGACGTCCTGTATAGCTCCATCTCTTTCTCACACTGAAGTAACATTAAAATAATACTGCTTTAAGAAGTGGTGGTTGGCCCCCTGCATAACCCGACCCCTCTTCTTCTTTGTAGGAGGGGTCAGATAATGAAGAGCACTGACCGTACATTAAATGAATTAATTGCGAACCTCTATTCCAGATAAGGAATACTACAAGTTGACGAAGGACCTACTCCGTTATGTGCGCACGCGTCCTGTCCGTATGCACGTGTTCGGAACTCTGGACGTCAACATGTCGTTGCTACCTTCGGTTGTTGCATTCTTTACTACGTACACTGTTATAGCGCTGCAGTTTAATAATGTGTTGTAGATGACATAGGCGTACAAAATGTTACAGCTTGTATTTTTTTTTTAAACATAGGTTGTTCATTTTTAACATAGTTTGACTATTTTATTTAAAGATTTTTTTACTTAAACTATTTTACTAGGAAATGTTTAAGCATGTCACTGAGTTATCTTATTGCCTAACGATTTCACATCCAGCTCACTGTTTTGGTTTGTCTCTAATTAATTACTGCTTAATTTTCCCAACACTGTATCTTTTTTTTTTTTAAACTAGTAACATGTGGAAACGTAGTGGATTGTACATTTATTTATAGCATACTGTGTATCTAGATATAATATACAATGTACGATTGTTTGTTTTCCCAAATAAAATAAAATAAAATAAATAAAATAATAAAAAACGAAATACTTACTTTTTAATTTTGTTTATGGTGTAGTCCATGTAATTACAAATTCTGTCTAGCACATATTTCTTCACTGGAACGAAAGCGGCTCTACACAAAAAAACAGTCCATACAGTCATGCGTACGCGCACCGTGAGGTCAGCCGGCACTTCAGACGTGTTTACAAACAATGCCTAAGCGACGAAGATTCTTGGAATCTTGTAACGTTCGAATGTTTTTATGGATGCTAGAGAACTGGATTCTATCGTAGTGTATGTTTTGTTTGAATGTATGATCGTATAAAATTCACAAAATTAGGTATGTAAAGAGCAAACACAGTTAGTTTCAGATTTCTAGATTCTAGATTTTCTACAGAGAAAAAACAAGCGATGACCTATATTTTTTATGGTTTAAAATGCATGCTGTGTCTTAGCATGAAACATAAATAAAACCACTTACCACAGTACAATATTCAGTATTTACAAGCTTCCGAAGTTGAGACAAAAACTTGTTATTGTTTACTTTAGATTTTATAACAGCGAAAATAATATTTTTTTAATGTCACAGACTAGTTCAGTGAGTGTTGTCGTAT
The DNA here is from genome assembly GCA_946251885.1 of Cosmia pyralina. NCBI lineage: Eukaryota > Metazoa > Arthropoda > Insecta > Lepidoptera > Noctuidae > Cosmia > Cosmia pyralina. The sequence goes on along the minus strand of OX276350.1, from coordinate 18,375,611 downwards.
CTCGAAAGGTTCAGACACGGATAATCTATCACAGTAAATGCATGGAATTGGATATTCCTACTTAATAGTGGTGGAACAAGGTTAAAAGTAAAAAAAGATTGTCTTGGGAACTTTGTTCCCACGGACAACCTACTGTTGGGGAACAAAGATCCCGCGGTCGCGCAAGTGGCTATGCTAAGAATGATTTTTTTTATTCATTTCCTTTGGAAGACTTACAGCTAAACAAAACAGACTAAGACATTGAAAATTTTCCTGACAGCCAATTACAAGCAGGGACCATTTTGGTAACCCATAGAAAGGGTTCTCCATAGGGTTTTTCTAAGCAGTCAAAAACCCATACGATGTAGGTAACCCTTTTGAATGGTTTTAAAGGACCATTTTGAATATCCATTGAAAGATATTTCGATAGGGTTTTTCTAAGCAGTTAAGAAAGCCCATACGATGTGGGTAACCCTTTTGAACGGCTTAAATTATGTCGTTCAAAAGGGTTAGGTTTCAACTCTCTTTATAACGATAACAGCGTAACATTCCGACTCGAAGCAATGTAATATGATCTTGATGAAGGGCATACGTTGCAAATTGCTATTATGGTTACCCGTACAAAACCCTTATATTATATAGGTTATCTATTAAGATAACCTATATAATATAAGGGTTATTATATAGGTTATCTATTAAGATAACCTATATAATATAAGGGTTCGCCGATTCCCTGCCACCGTAGGCGCGGGCTTGCGGACGATGAGTAATGGGTAGCTCGCCGTCCGGTAAGGACCAGGCTCGGGTCAACGGCGCGTTGTGTTCCACGCGCGCCTCAAAGAGATGTCAGCAGTGACGGGGTCCAATAGGGCCGATGCCGCTGGGGTCGCGGGTAGTTCGAAAGAGATACCGTGGCCCTGGCACGGGCAACTGAAGGAACACGGGTGGGTTTTAGTCAGTAAAAGTCTGACACGCCCTCCCGCTCTGCCAAGAGCGGGAGAAGTCATTTGATGATTTCCCATCCACAAAAAAAAGGCTAAAACCCATTCAAAGAGTTACACATGATAAAGGTAACCTAATAAACGGCTTACCCCTTCGAAAGTCTTATCACATAACTGGAGTTGTACGGTCCCTGCTGGAAACACAACGCGCCATTCCAAACTGTCATTTCGGAACGAACGAATAGCGGGGTTTACACATACAGTTTGGGCCGTGGAGCTGTGGACTGCGTTCCAAACCGCCAATGGATCTGTGCGGTTTGGACTGTGGATTAAATTGTCGTTTCATTTTACCGTGAACATCCATGATAATATTGTGGTATGAATTTTCATATCATCAGCGAAACACAACAATTAGGAAGAGATCAGGCAAAAGTCGACATCGTTGATGTAGATTATAAAAAGTAATGGACCGAGCAATGAACCCTGAGGAACTCCACTAGGGACAGACAACTAGGTATATAATTAGTTAATACTACGGCTTGGGACCTGACTGATGATTTTCTTTTTGTGTAAAGAAAATCATCTGAGTAGGTCCTCGCGTATTCCCAGGTCATATAGCTTTGATAAAACGATTCAATTGTCAACTCGATCAAAAGCCTTGCTATAGTCAGTATAGACGACATCGACCTGCTTTGCTTACCATTATCCATGGCGAAACAGTACCGGTTTTAGCATTATCAGCGCCCAGCCCTCGCTCCAGTAGCAGTTAACAAAAATCCAGCTCGCTCGAACACTTGAATATCCATTACTGCATGACAGGCATTGCAGTTCTGTGCAAACAGCCGCTGCAGCGCTGTGTTAGCGCTGCAGTGGTGCAAGACAGCGGCTTATGACCCTCTCACTAATCGCTGTGGAATGAATGCAAAAATAAAACTCCGTTCTATCATTTTATCTTCCAGTGCTGGATTTGTGGTAAATATTAAAGTCTTTTCGCATTATAGTATGTATGAACTTAAAATAAAATCTCTTTGGCTATTACTATTTGTATCTGGCTGGTTTTGGTATCATTGAAAGTTTAAGAAAGTTTAAGTTTCACTTTAGAAGAACAAGGTGGTCACACAGGCAGACACGAAAAGCGAGTTTTATTTATTAAAGAAAAAATAAAGGTAGGTAGGTAGATACAAAAAAGTTTATGATAAAAATTGGCACTGTAGGTGACCTGCATAACCCGACCGCTCTTTTTCTTTGTAAGAGGGGTCAGGTAATGCAGAGCACTTGCACTGGCACTGACTGCGGCTGATTAATTAATTTAATGTACATTATATTAATTAATTGCAAACCTCTATTCCAGATGTGGAATACTACAAGTTGACGAAGGACCTACTCCGTTACGTGCGCACGCGTCCTGTCCGTATGCACGTGTTCGGAACTCTGGACGTCAACATGTCGTTGCTGCCGTCGGTTGTTGCATTCTTTACTACGTACACTGTTATAGCGCTGCAGTTTAATAATGTGTTGTAGATGACATAGGCGTACAAAATATTTTAGCAGGTGATTTTTTTTAAACATAGGTGAACAACCTATGTTGTTTTATTTAATTAATTATTTTCAATACAGTTTAATAATTTTAGAAGATTTTTTTACGTATTATATAACTATTTTACTAGAAAATGTTTAAGCATGTTACTGAGTTATTTTATTGCCTAACGATTTTACATTCAGCTCAATCTTGTTGATTGTCTCTACTCTCTAGAAGAGAATGAAATACTTTATTATTATTATTATTATTGTTTAGTAATCCATGTACAAGTCTCGGAGGAGCTCGTGGCTAAGTAATAACAGCCGCACGGGTCGATCCATCAGGTTAAGCTACGCTTGCCGGGGTTGGTCCGTGGATGGGTGACCATCTTTACATACCGAGACTCCTCCGTACCTCGGAAAGCACGTTAAGCCATTGGTCCCGGCTGTCATTTTTGGATCTTTGACAGTCGTTACGGGTCGTCAGAAGCCCGAAAGTCTGACAATCAGTCTTACGAAGGGGTATCGTATTACCCAGTTAATGGGTTGTGGAGGTCAGATAGGCAGTCGCTCCATGTAAAATAATGGTATTCAGCTACATCCGGTTAGACTGGAAGCCGACCCCAACATAGTTGGGAAAAGGCTAGGCAGATTATAATCTATGTACAAGTCTGCCACATATTTCTGACGTTTTAGCAACAAAGTTCTATGCTAAGAATGATTGCGAAACTGTTTCTATCTCTCTCACGACCTACTGAAAAACTTTTTAAGTAAAATATTTATGTTCATAGACATTTCAATAAATTTTCTGTGTATAACCCAAAAAAAATAAAAATAAACCTAAGCAAGCATTAATTTGAAAACATGTTTATTATTCCTCGTAATTATTAATATATTATAGGGAAACCGTGCCAGTTTCAGCATTACCGGCGCCCTGCGCGAGATTTCTATGGCGCCCCTTTTCTACTCTCCAATTAACATGTGTGAAAAAAATTAAAAAAAAAAAACGTTTATTTCAATAAAACTTTTTCTAGTTTTTTTTTTTTACTTTTCTAGCAGTTCTAGCGGCAAACTCTCTTACTAAGGCATCGAAGTCTGTGTTTTCTGTAATTTCATTTTCGATTGTCAAAGTAGCCATTGAGATATTGTCAATCGCAGTTAGGTTGTTATCAGCTTAAGCTTCGAAAAACTCCTTTCCCCACTCGCTACCGTTACAGGTATAGTGACCAATATTCTCAATGCTATCCATACATAGGGATATAATTCTTCTATGTTGCAATCTTTAATGAAATTTATCCAACTAATATTATAAATGTGAAAGTTTGTGTTTAGATGTTTGGATGTTTGTTACTCAATCACGCAAAAACGGCTGAACGGATTCGGATGAAATTTAGATAGTTTAAAACCTGGATTAACACATATAATGCTTTTTATCCTGGTAGTAAGTTCCCGTGGGATAATTTGCAACATCCACGCGGACGAAGCCGCGGGCAAAAGCTAGTAATATAATACAGGAGTAACAACATCATCTTCTTTCAGCTTACTAGATGGCGCCTCTATATTGGTAAGGAAATCTGTTTAACGGTAGAAAAAAGGAATTCAACTCATGTTTCTTGGGGAAAGATCAAAGTTGTTTGATATCAAGAGGACAAACACACTCTAATAGTCTTTAAGTTAAAGGACTTATCAGTAACACTCAGTATTCTAATGGCTTTAGGAGTTAACTCAAAACTCAATGCAAACGAGACGGGAAACCAGATATGTATCGCACCATGTCCTAACGCCACTACTGAGAGTATCTCCTAAAAAAACTGCTAAAATCTATACAAATAAATCAAATTGGAGTGTAAAATTTGTAATGTCAAAATAACAGCTTGTTACTAAATGCAGCCCACTGTACATACGGTACTCATAACAAAAAAAAAACTGTCCGTCTGTTTGTTCCGGCTAATCTCCGAAACGGCACCGATTTTGACGGGACTTTCATTGGCGGGTAGCTGATGTTATAAGGAGTAACTTACGTTAGACGGCTACAGATCAAGCTATACATTTCCATGTATAAGCTGTTCTCGCATTGTATAGAATTTCCTTACAATGAGAAGTCAGTGTAAACTGGAAATGTATAGCTTGATGTGTAGCCGTGTGTACGTAACGAGGCACTGAGGAAAAAAGACCGCGTTATTGTGGTTTTGTCCTCATCATTATTTTCAGCTGAAGCACACTTTACAATATTACAAAGTATGTTAGTAATATTTTTTATGCCATCAATTACTTTACCATTACGCTGTCATTAGGAAATATTTGACTAAAAATAAAGCTTCGGCCACACCTGAACGACCAAAGCGACTGCGAAGCGGGAGCGCCAGTCACGCGACGGACGCTGCCCGTGTTATCTTAAGGCGCGTTGCACACCTGCGCGACCGCGTTTGTAAAGCGGGACGCACGCGTCTTGTGGCCAGACTGCTTGCTACTCTGATTTGTACCCTTTAAATAGCGCTTTACAATGTCAACCTCAAATATCGCACAATTTTCGTGATTAAAATACCCGGCTTTGCAAAAAAAGCTATCCTGATTTAATATTTTTCCGAATACGGACTTAATGGATCGCGTACGGGACGTGATCTATTGAGTCTGTATTGAAGTAATTGGCAAAGTACGCTCATAGCGTACGGCTCTCGAGCATCGTGTATCTACCTATTTCAGTCTATTCATATCATGTAAAAATAAACATAGTTAAATGCAAGTAAAATGTAATTTTAAATTGATGATTGATCTTGGACTTACTATGTTGTTTAGTTCACAAAATTCTAGTTGTGTGTACTTAGTACAAAAAATAAAATAAATTCATAAGAACGTACGAGTAGGTATATTAAAAACACATAATAGTTTGATGCATGTTAGAGACTTCACGTCTGGCAATCGAAACGATTGAGACGAAATATTAGACTGACATAATACAACAATTTAGATGTTGAACAAAGGTATAGACGTGCGGCTTCAGTGACTATTCACTAAAAATGAGGTTCGCGATTCGCGTTGTAGTCGCGCAGGTGTGCACGTAAAAGTTTCGCGTTGTAGACGCTCCCGGTTCTCGTCCCGCATCCGCTACTAGACGCGCAGGTTTGGCCGTAGCATTAACAACCATCGCGACTGTTTATAATGTCGTCCATCACTTGTCACGCAAATAGTAACAGCCACGTATAACCCGACATTCGTACGGCTCGTCAACCAACTAACTTACTGGATCAAATTATAATATAATAATCAAATTATAAATAAATAAATAAAATTATAAGCATGAATCTCACTCCGTTAAAATATCTTTTAATGATAGAAAATGTGACAACCGTGTTCAGAAATTATTTGTATTTAAAAAGACGTACTCGTCTTAATGTACTCTTCTGGGTATTTATTGAAGCATTAACTATTTCACTCAGTGTTGTGGCCAACTTTGCACCAGCCAATAAACATCAAGTGCATTACAATCAACTGGCATATATAATTTTGTCTACCGGTTTCTCCATTTATTTGTTGATAGCGTCTTTATATTACTCCAAAATATTTTACAGACTTCTTTTAAACTTTGATGCGTTTTACAATTATTTTAATGACGGAGTCTATTATCGAAAAATGTTGAAAGCACAAAAAGTTTTAACATATAGAGGAGTTTCATTTTGTTGTTTTATAATCTTTGTATATACCTACTTTCGTTGGCCCAGTAGTGCCGGTAGTATGGGATGGGTTGTCACCATAATAGCATTGTACTGCAGTAACATGTCAGACTTTCGCTACATCCTTCAATATCTTGTATTGCATTGTATTTTGTTCGTGGTTTCTGAGCAAATGAAAGCAATCACGCGATCAATAGACAGCGACCTATCGGCGGTGAAACAAAATCGTGGGGATGTGGAACTCGCAGATTTGTCCAGTGTATCCTTCAACCACGACAAGTTAAATAAATGGTTAAAAACGTACGAAAATATTAACGATAGTTCTAAATTATGTAATTCAATGTTTAGCGTACAGGTAAGATTATAAATTAAATATAAATAATATAAAAACTTCAAAATTCACTTCCATGGAAACATGGAAGTAAATTTTGAAGTTTTTATATATTCTGTAAGTATTACTACGTAACTGACTGAGGTTGGTGAAAACCAACCTCAGTCAGTTACGTTGTAATACTTCTATAGCATTTTAATATAATACTCGTATTATAATATCTTTACGATTGGTTGCAGTTGACAATCATGCTTTTGATGGTGACCGTGTATTACATAATATGTATGTACACCATAATAACCACTATAATGACTGTTGAGGTACGTATAAATTTGAATGTTTATTATACTTACTCGTAAATATAATCTTGGCTTTAAAAACGAAAAACATATTTGATGATTATTAAATAAAAACTTTATAGTTTATAGTAAATAGTTATTTGTGCAACAAGAGAGCAAAGTCGTTTTTTGCTGCGAGTGCTGATTTTGAATCCTGAGTGTGGCGAGGGATTCAAAGGCACGAGATGCAAAAGAACTTTTTTAACACACGAATTTTAATAACTAACAACATAGATTAATATGTACCACTTACTTTAGTGGTAAGAAAATTGCAGTCCGGAGCTTCATTAAGAAATTTTTCTATGTTAAGGGCCGTGAAAATTTTGGACTTTTTGGCCTTAAGCCCAACTGACATTCTTTTTAGAAAAGATACGAGTTTTGCGTATGTTTCAATATGCACGTTATGTTTAGTTTTTAAAGTAGCTTTCAACATTGAGTAAATACTCCACATTGTAGATGATCGCCTCGTCTGTGATAAATCTAAAAAATAAGATAGCAACACCGTCTCCGAAAAACTGCTTGCGCCCTTTGTAAGTCTACATTCATTGAAGACATGGTATGCTTTCATATATTTCTCGCGAGACTTCTCAGGTAGGAAACTTAATTCTGCATAAATAAATTGTTGTTTTAACTCTTTCGGTGTTAAAATACTGTTCTCGTCGCTAGTTTCACTCATATTTTACGATTATTTTAATATTTTTTAACTTATTCAACTCTTTACGCCAACCACGAATTTTTATTCCCGCTCTTTTATTTAAATTAAGGCGTGTTCGGAAATAGCACCCATTCTTTTTTATTATTCAAAATATATGTATATATTACGTAACATTATTGAAATTAGAAATAAATATTTACAGGTAAAATATCAGTTTTATTTGCAGTAAATACTTATTTTCGTTTAAATACAACAATAAGTTAAAAATTCAATAAATTACATTAAAAGACATAGGTAATTATCTTTTTGCAAAATTTCTTTAGTTAGTACAAAATTCCGAACGTGTCTGTCTTTGAGATCGAATTCAAAATCGGAACGTCGAAAGGGCTGGTCTATGTCTCTCTCCCTTTCTAATGGCGGGAAAGAGATAGTGAATGTTTCGAATTATATGATTAACCCAAGGCTGAATAAGCCATTCGCGGCTTTCTGAAAAAAAAAATTAAAAGTTACTTGGTCTCACTCAGTGAGCAAAATCGCATTTTGCTCTCTGATTTCAGGCAGCAAAACCTACATGTTTGAGCTACTGAAGTGAAAACTTATTTTTTATTGGAAAGAGTGTTTTAATAATGATATTTTTATTGCATAATATCCTTTTAATATAATATTATATTTTACTGTATAGAATGCTGATAATTAATTACAATCACATAGTACATTTGTAGATTAGTACATAGTACATTTTGTAGAATTGAATTGTATATAAATGTCGCAGCCAACTGGTTTAATATGCCGTTTGGTCAACTGCCTAGCCATTTCACTAAACGCCGTCATTTAATCAACGACCTGAATGATATTCAGCCATTCAATCAAACGGGTAGGCAAATTACTTGGATCGATAGCGTTTAACTACTTGGCTAGTCTAGACATTTAGTCCTTTTTCTGCCGACAAGCTACAAGTTTAAATGCGTTTACTTAAAACCGAATCAGGGCACCCACTCCACGTAATCGTTTGACTACGAGTGATCCTAAAGTGTATATAAAAATCCGGAGGTGCAAAGGGAGGGCAGCTCCCGCCCGCTGTAACAAAGCGTAGGCACCCGTGCATGGCGTAGCGGCTGAGGTTGGACCAGTAAGGCGAAGCTGCGGAGGTGAGCAGGGGTGCCTATCCTTTGTTACGTAAGGGCGAAGGGGTTGCACTACCCGCAGCGCCGTGTACGTTGCAGAAGCTACTTTAAAGTGTTTTGAGGTTAAATTACAATCATTTGTTTTTCTCAAGAACGGTTACCTTTACACTGTAAATAAATTATTATTAAATTGGAACGAAATAATAGTATCTAAATGACCTACCGAAATAGCCTATTGCATGGCCCTATTGTATAAATGGCCTAAGCATCAGCCAGCCTGTTCATTAGACGTATCTGCTGAATATCATTCAGGCCGTTGATTGAATGTCGGCGTTTAGTGAAATGGCTAGCTAGGCGATTGACCAAACGTCTAATTCAACCAGTTGGCTGCGACATAGAGTTTCGTTTAACTCTCTTATCTGTCTACCACAGGGTGCTTCATCATGGTCATCTCTGTTCCCCAACTTGATCTCGATGGCAGTGTTTCTCAGCGCGTTGTTCTTGATATCCCGCGCTGGTCAGCAGATTCAGAACAGCTACGTGGAGCTGCGACAGAAGCTCTGCGAACTCTGTGTGCACACGCTGGAAAGCAAGTTTATGTTCGATACTTTAATATAATTTCTTTATTCTAAACTAGCGACTGCCTCTGATTGCACAGTTTCTACAACTTGACAAAACTTCGAGATTCCTTTACTAATTCCTTTACATTATGGTGAGAATCCGTCGCGCACTTTAAAAGAACAAGGAAATTAAAGACGCTTTACATGTGTCTGTGTCGGTCACACAGACAGACACTTATAGTGACTTTAATTTATAATAATGTAATGTACAGATATTCAAGTACGATATTATAGTCTAAGATATAGTTGCAGGTACCTAGATGAAAAAGTTTATGATAAAAATAGCACTGAAGGTGCCCTGCATAACCCGACCCCTCTTCTTCTTTGTAAGAGGGGTCAGATAATGCAAAGCACTGACCGTACATTAAATTAATTAATTGTAAACCTCTATTCCAGATGAGGAATACTACAAGTTGACGAATGACCTACTCCGTTACGTGCGCACGCGTCCTGTCCGTATGCACGTGTTCGGAACTCTGGACGTCAACATGTCGTTGCTGCCGTCGGTTGTTGCATTCTTTACTACGTACACTGTTATAGCGCTGCAGTTTAATAATGTGTTGTAGAAGACATAGGTGTACAAAATATTTTAGCAGGTGATTTTTTTAAAGCATAGTTTGTTCATTTCTAATACAGTTTGACAGATTTAAGGATTTTTGTACGTAAACTTTTTGTAAGGAAATGTTCAAGCATGTTACCGAGTTATCTTAATGCCTTTTTTTTTGTCGTGGAGAAATGCTCTTGCATACTAACCATCACCACGGGGAGACAATGCAATTATGTGGGACTCTAACCCACTAAAACTCCACGGTGTCCTCCTCTGCCGCTTACGGCGGGATCACGGGCACGCATTAGTACTCATCCGTAAACCCGCCGCGGCTGTCCGTAACCGGATTCCCAGAGGAGGCTCTGGGGAGCTTTCCCCATCACCGGTGCACGAGAACACACTGCACGCCGTGACCACCCCAGGGACCAAACCAGCACATGGGCGCCAGACGACCCCGTGTCTGGGCACCCATGGTCCCTGCGACGGATCAGGTCATTGGCTTCGCCGCCTACCAATTTTCAGCCGCAGAGGATAGGGAGAGTGGCCAACGTCATACCGACACTCCTACTCCCCTGCGGCCCCACCGTGTCCGTCATCACGGTGCGGCCTTGACGGTGCCGACCCCGTCAAGGCCGCGGAAGGTAGGGAGAGCGGCGCACCGCAATACCGGCACTCCTCTCCCACCGTGGCCTCCAACCCTCAGCCGCGATGCCTCCCATACGGCATCGCGGCCAGCCTCAGTTGCGATGTCACTCGAGCAGCACCGCAACCTACATGTTGGCCGCTACGTCGTCAGCTTATCGGCAAAAGCCCTGACGAGCGGCCCCTCCTCGGGTTCCTCTTCACTTCACCGTGGGTGACCAAGCCACGGTTACTGTGCACCCCCGCCTCGACAATGCGGGAACCCACCGAGGGGCAATCTTATTTCCTAACGATTTCATATCCAGCTCACTGTTGTGGTTGTGGATTGTTCTAGTAAAGAACGAAATAGTTTTTCACTATGTTTATGGTTTAGTAATCCATGTTACAACATGTGTTGTGTTGTTGTTATGTTGTTGTGATATTTGACGTTTAAACAACATACTTCTATGCTTACAATGGTTGCGACACTGTTTCTAGATCTCTCTCACGTACCTACTGAAAACTTTCAAAAATAACTTTAATATAATATTCATGTGTTAGCAACTAATTTAAAAATATACCTTAGCTAATTTGAAAAAATGTTTGTCTTATTTCAAAACTTTTAAGTAGCCTCAAAATTATTCCTCATAATTATTAATCAGATTTAAATCTGCTAAAATAATGAGTAATGTCCCGATTATTATTGTCGGTACTGTCCTCATCACTATTTTCTTTTTAACTTTTCAGTTATGTTTGTGTAATGTTTATGCAAACAATTACTTAACCATCACCACATGCATTAGAGAATTGGATTAAAAACAAATAAGCATCGCTGCTGATTGTATCGTCACTTATCATTAACCAGTAACAGATAATCCTACAGTCATACTACTCGTTAATCAAGAAACGAACTCCATCAAAATATAACTATGAATCTCACACCGTTAAAACATCTTTTGTTGATAGAAAATATGACAACCGTGTTCAGAAATTATTTATGTTTAAAAAGACGTACACGTATTATCGCACTTCTTTGGGTAGTTTTAGAATCATTCAACATTGTACATGGTGCTGTGACCAACTTTATTACAGAAACTAAATATCTAGTTCACGCTCAACGGATATATTTCTTTTCGTCTATCGGTTTCTCCATCTATGTAATGATAGCATCTTTGTATTACTCCAAAAGATTTTACAGACTTCTATTAAATTTTGATGCGTTTCACAACATTTTCGACGATGAATCATATACCCAAAGAATGCTGAAAGCGCAAAAAGTTGTAACATCTATAGTAGCGTCCTTTTGTGGCTTTCTAACCTTAGCATTCACCTACGTTCGGGTGTTTATCAGTGATACCACAGATACTAAAATAGGATTTGCCGTCAACATAATATTTCAATACATCAATACCATGTGTGACTTCCGCTACGTCTTTCAATACTTTATAGTGCATTGTATTTTGTTCGTGGTTTCTGAGCAACTGAAAGCAATCACGCGATCAATAGATAGCGAATTGTTGGCGATCAGGGAAAATCGAGGAAAAATGGAACACCCAGTAAATTTGTCCAGAATAGCCATCAACCATGACAAGTTAAACAAATGGGTGAAAGCGTACGAAAATATTAACAACAGTTCTAACTTATGCAATTCAATGTTTAGCGTACAGGTAAGTTTATAAATTAAACCTAAATTTATGCATCAATATTCAAAATGCATAAACGATATTGGTTTTTAGTAATGCTTGTAAAGTATTTTAAAATGATATTATAAAATATCTGTTTGATTGGTTGCAGTTGACTATCATGCTTTTGATAGTGACCGTGTATTACATAATATTGCTGTATACCATCGCTCTATTAACCGTCAAGGTACGTATGAACTTGGTTAATTGGAGCAACCTTTAACCTATCTGACTTAAAATTAAAACCATCAATATAATGTCACAGACTGCAAAAATAATTCAGAACTAGTTTTTAATGGTTAAAATAATTTTAACAATTTCTAATTAAACTTATAACCCTATTAGGTTGGTAGGTTTTTTTTAATGTCCCTTTTATTTAAAATAATTGTTTTGTAGTAATAATTATGGTGTTCCGTTTAAGTATACTGATTTTTAACAAAGAAAACGCGATTTAACTTAAAAACTGTTTCGACTGTAACATAATTTAGTTTTTTTAGAAGTGTCTCGATTCATTATTATAACTGTTAGACTGGTAACGGGAGCTACTGTTTCCGCCACAGGGTGTTGCGTCATTGTCATTGCTGCTACTCAATATGCTTTCGATGGTGGTGTTTCTCAGCGCACTGCTCTTGATATCCCGCGCTGGTCAGCACATTCAGAACAGCTACGTGGAGCTGCGACAAAAGCTCTGCGAGCTATGCGTGCACACGCTGGAAAGTAAATATTTTTTACTTTAATTCAGAGACTAGAGTATAGTTAAGAATATTCTTAACGTTCGAAATACATAAAAATAAATCCAGCATTAATTTATTGTCATCTTCGTGGAAGGACGAATTTTATCTACAACAAAAAAAAAACAACATAATACATAATATTGCGGCAAAAGCATTGACAAATTATTGCATAATGTTTGTAAATATTTTTTTAAAGAAAATACACACCCCGTGTGTGTATCGTATATTTGAAAAAATATACAAAACATATACACCCCGTATTTATGATTTGTACACTGAATTTTTTTTTCAGATGAGGAATATTACAAGCTGACGAAGGACCTACTCCGTTACGTGCGCACGCGTCCTGTCCGTATGCACGTGTTCGGAACTCTGGACGTCAACATGTCCATGCTGCCGTCGGTTGTAGCTTTCTTCACTTCGTACACTGTAATTGCGCTGCAGTTTAATAATGTGTTGTAGATAATATTTCAGTCGTATCGTAATAAAGAATTATTATATTTTTTCGTATTTGCATAATAAAGTGAAGAGATTATATTTTTTTAACTTAAGTCATTTTGAAATCAATTTGTCTATTTTAAAGAAAATATTTTTTTTATGTTTAGAAATGCTTTAAAATGCTAATGAATTCTCTTTTCGTTTTTAAATATTATGTAATATACAGATTTATAGTTATAGATTATCTTAAACACGGAATAACATACTTTTTCGTAAGCATTTGCTTTTGGTTTCGTAAACTCTGCAGTTACGAGTTTATGCACATATTTCTGAGTGTTTAATAGTATAAATTTTATAGCTACACTATTCTGAAAGTATTTTCTGTCTCTCACGTATCTTCCTAAACAAAATGATAGATGCAATGTTTTGCTCTGTGTTTTGCCCAAACAATTTAAATATAACCCTTGAAAACAAGTTTTTTCCTTATTTCAAAGCTCCTAATAACATCCCGGGAAAATATTGCTATCCCTTCTGAAAATATTCTCAGAAGTGTACTCGTAGTAACGGCTAAAGTTAACTCCAATTAATTTCAGTTACTGATATTTTTCATGCAAACATTTAATTTACTTTACCACCGCTACTCTCATTTAATAATTAAATTAATAACAAATAACCGATGACTATCGCATATCACTCAACGTCCAATTACTGACAGTCACATATAATCCTTTAGTTAAACTACTCCTCGATCACGTAACTTATTTGTATTCGTTCAAATAACCATGAATCTGACGCCGTTGAAATACCTATTGTTCATAGAAAATGTGACAACCGTGTTCAGAAATTATTTGTGTTTAAAAAAAAGACATATACGTATAGTTGTACTTCTTTGGGTAATTTTTGAATCGTTCAACATAGCAATTAGTGCTATAGCCAACTTTGCGTGTGAAAGTGAATTTCACATAAAGGCTACACGGATATATTTCTTTTCATCCACCGCTTTCTCGATCTATGTAATGACAGCATCATTGTATTACTCCAAAAGATTTTATAGCCTTCTTTTAAATTTTGATGAGTTTTACAATATTTTCGATGACGAGATCTTTAACCAAACAATGATGAAAGCACAAAAAGCTTTAACATCTCTAGTAGTTTTGTTTTGTGGTATTAGATTTTTTACATTCGCTTACATGCGGATGTTCCACAGTGCTGATGCACAGGGATGGGTAATCACCACCTTAACTCAGTACAGCATTAACATGTCTGACTTCCGCTACATCTTCCAATATTTTATACTGCATTGTATTTTGTTCGTGGTTTCTGAGCAACTGAAAGCAATTACACGATCAGTGGATAGCGAACTGTCTACGATTAAGGAAAGTCGAAGAAATGTGGAACACGCAGAAAATTTGTCGAGTGTAGCTGTCAACCATGACAAGTTAAATAAATGGGTGAAAGCATACGAAAATATTAACGACAGTTCAAACTTATTCATTTCAATGTTTAGCGTACAGGTAATATTCATAAATATAAACACAGCAAAACATTAAAACAGCAAAATAATTCTGTAAATTGAATCTTAAAATATAGCAATGTGATTGGTTTCAGTTGACGATCATGCTTTTGATAGTAATCGTGTATTTCATAATATTGATGTATACGATCGCAATAATAACCGTCGAGGTACGTATGAATAAGTATAATAATATGAACTAAAATGTTATATTATTACAGTAAATATTGGTACGAATTATAATGTTATTCGTTTGCGGTTTATCCAAAAACTTTAGTCTTGTCTATAAAGTATTTGTGACCTTTCACAGGGTATTACGACTTTGACATCGCTGCTCATGAACCTGTATTACATGACAGTGTTTCTCATGGCTTTATTCGTAGTCTCTCGCAGTGGTCAGAAGATTCAGATCAATTATATGAAGCTGCGACAAAAACTCTGCGAGCTCTGTATGCACACGCTCGAAAGTTAGTATATTAATCTATTAGTAACGTCCAAGCTTTTAATAATTAGCAAAAATATCGATCAAAAAGATATTGCTGCTATGTAAGTAAAGACATAGTATTAAACCAAAAAAATAAAATAGGAATCATTATTAAGTACTTAAAAAATTGCTTTGTTAAACGAACATATTCAATCATAATTAATTGTAGTCATAAGTCATAATGCAACAAATAAAAATACCTATTATAATACTACCCATTGCTACAAAAATATAAATCGCAAAAAAAAAAAAACAGCGAGCACACATAACACTTTCAGAAAAGAGAAACAAAAATGTGTTCATAGTTTTAGGGCACAATCAAAACTGTATTTACTTTCGTTCTCTTCTTTTGCAAATTCAGTGATGATGAGTGTCATGACAAACAACAACATCATCATCTCATGCACGATATAACAAAATAATGGCATTTTCTCAAACATGCTTGGAAATTCGAGCATTATTTTGACAAGCTTCATCGAGATAAATCGAAAATGCTGTACTGGTTAAATACATGCGAGCAGGCGGCTGGCATGTCAGTATAAAAATCCATATTATCTGTTGTGTTTAGCGGCCGAATAAATTACTATAAAAACTATTAGCTGTCGTGTAAATTAAAAATGGAACGAACTTTTTACTTTGTCACATGACAACCAAGGAGGTAACTAAACGTATCAAAGCAACGATTTGGCTTGAAATTAAAGCAGTGTAAAGTAAAGAAGAAACAAATTAATATATGACGCGTAAAAGATTGTCATTGTTCGTCATTGATTCTGGAATGTATAATTAACTAGTACTTGTCCGCGACTTCGTCTACTATCCAGGATGAAAAGTATTTTATGTCCTTCTTCAAGTCATGGTTTACCCATGTGCTTAATTTTATCCAAATACGTTCAGCCAAGCGCGAAAGCGTGATAAACAAACTCACTTTCGCACATTAAAATATTAGTTAGGATTTACTTAGTTTGAATTTCCGAACATTTTTTGAGAAAAAGACTGTACAAGCCTTGGCCGCAACTAGGCATTGATGGACTCACGCAGCTCAGTACTGTACTATTTTTTACGAAAACTTCTGCTTTATTTTTCAGACGAAGAATACTACAAGCTGACAAAGGACCTACTCCGTTACGTGCGCACGCGCCCTGTCCGTGTGCACGTTTGCGGAAGACTGGACATCAACATGTCGTTGCTGCCGTCGATTGTTGCTTTCTTCACTTCGTACACTGTTATTGCGCTGCAGTTTAATAATGTGTTGTAGGTCATTAATAGAACTTTATGTTTTACCTTATGGTCTTTCATGTTTGCATCTCCACATCACCTTTGATATGTTTGACTTCAGCACAAAATAAAATACTTCAGTTTAAAGACTTTACTCTCATATATTTGTTCACTTAAAATATGAATTGTACAAATAAATAATGCTGATAGGTATAAAGAACTGTACAATGTAGTTTTGAGTGCATGTACACGTCATTATTTGTGATTTTTTAGACAAGAACACAGGGTAAAAGAACTCTCTTTCTTAGACTTATCCGCAGTAAAAAAAAAAAATTAAATACATATAAAGTTTCTTTCAGTTATTGTTTTATTTCAAAGCTTTCGATTACATTCCTGTTAAACGGTACTATACTCTCGTAAAAATTGGAAGTCGTTTCTATTTTGGGAGATTCAATATTCAATCTATAATATAAATATAATAATAAACTGTTGGTAAGTACATACTACACAGGCCTCCTATATGAATGACGAAATGAACCGCTATCCACTATGCGGGCCTGGCGAGGGTTGTTGGAGGATGTCTCATGTCCTCGAATCTCTAATTCTAGGATAATTATGCCGTTTTCTTTAGCATCAATATTTTAGGAAATGCGTTTCTTGCGATGTAGTAATGTAAAGTATCCAAGTCTGTAGTAGGTACCTGATAGAGGTTAGTAAAGTTATGCAGTATATCATTTTGCACCCTTTTGCCATATTGATTGCTGCAATCCGCAAATAATGTATGATTTTGATAAACCGAGCTCGGCAAAAATAATATTTTTTTCTTGATTATTGTGGTTTTGTAATCGTCATTATTTTCAGCTGACTCACACTATCCACAATTGGAAATTATGTTATTATTTTCATGCAAACAATTATACTTCATTACTATTACCACTCTCATTAGAAAAATGGATTAGAAATCTATTATCTCCTGGCTTACTGTAACGTCACTTATTTGTCCCATTACTAATAGTCACGTTTATTTCTACAGACTTACTACTCGTCGATCAAGTTCCATAGCACTTTCGTCCAAATAACGATGAATCTCACACCGTTAAAATATCTTTTGTTCGTAGAAAATGGGCTAACTGTGTTCAGAAATTATTTGTGTTTAAAAAGACGTACTCGTATTATTGTGCTCTGTTGGGTCATTCTAACCATATTAAACCATGTCTTTAATGGTGTGGTAAACTTTAGGCATAACACAGAAATTGACATTCACGCTCAGCAGCTATATTACTTTTCGTCCAACGGTTTCTCGATATATGATAGCAGCTTTATGTTATTCCAAAAGTTTTTATAGACTTCTATTAAATTTTGATGCGTTTTACAATATTTTCGATGACGAGATCTATAACCAAAAAATGTTGAAAGCCCAAAAAAGTTTCACATTTATGATATTGTTGTTTTGTATTATTAAAATAGTTTTCTTCTCTTTCGTTCGGGTGTATTACAGCGATAAAACAATTAACATCATAATTTCCGCATTATCTCAGTACAATATTAGCGTGGCTGATTTCCGCTACACTTTTCAATATTTTATATTGGGTTCTATTTTTTTTGTGGTTTCTGAGCAACTTGATGCAATTACGCGATCAATTGATTGCGAACTATCGGCGATAAAAGAAAATCGTGGGGATGTGGAACACGCAGATTTGTCGAGTGTGGCTGTCAACTATGATAAATTAAATAAATGGGTGAAAGCTTACGAAAATATTAATGACAGTTATATCTTATGCAATTTAATGTTTAGCGTGCAGGTATTTATAAACATACATAAATATGTAATGATTATACACTTAGAATTGCTTCAATTAGCACTGAGCTTCATAAAAGTGATTAATTCTAAAATATCTGTTTCATTGGTTGCAGTTGACTATCATGCTTTTGATAGTGACCGTGTATTACATAATATTGATGTACACCATCACTATAATAACCGTTGAGGTACGTATCAATAATACGCTATAATATTTAATTTAAGGGTCTATTTCAAAACCTACGATTAAGTTCCTATTAAATTAACTTGGCAGATAATTTCATACAAGTTTTGTTCCATTTTTGAATCTATTTGGTGAGTAGTGACTATTCGGACATCGTGGAATAGGCCCTTAGTGTCTATTAATCGTAGCTTATTTCGAACCTCAGACATTACGTTTCGATTTTCAAGTGTCAATGATGGTGAGTATAATGTTTGTTAGGTAGTGCTTAGTGTAATTACAGCGTAAAATACAGAACTGATTATAATAAAAGTTTTGTTAGACTTGTGCCAATAAATTCTATATGACCAACGCTAAACGTCACGACATTTCTTCACTATGTCCATTATCTTGTTTTCCACAGGGTGTGCAGACCATACCAATGCTGCTCATGAACCTGTTTTCGATAATAGTGTTCCTCATAGCGCTGTTTGTGATATCTCGTGGTGGTCAGAAGATTCAGAACAGCTCCTTGCAGCTGCAACAGAAACTTTGCGAGTTATGTCTGCACACGCTCGAAAGTGCGTGAGTTTCAATAAAACGTCCTTTATAACCTTTTATCTTTTTGTGTACCTAAGTCTGAAAAAAAACCCAAATTTATGTAAGTATCTAGTAGTCTAATTTTGACGTCTTGATGGCTCAGTGGTAAAGGCTTCGTCTCTTATGCACGAGATTGTGAGTTCTAATCTGGGCAAGTATTAATGTGACTTTTAATTCATATGTACTTCCTCAGTTTATCTTGGACATTACTGACATCGGTGAAGGAAAACTCCGTGAGGAAATCTGGGCTTATAGTTTAAGTCTGAAATCGCCAACCCATCTTGAACAAGCGTGGTGATCAATGCTCGTGCCTTCTCTGTATGAGAAGAAGCCTTTGCACTGTAGTATGACAAAAATAGACTGGTATTATTAAACTTAATTTTTTCAAAACAATTTTGTTGAAACGGCCCTTCTTTATAAGTGCTTGTTTAGCCGTAAGGCCAAAGAAAAGATGGATGGATTGTGTGAGGAATGATATGAAAGAGAAGGGAGTGAATGATAGCGTGACGGTTGACAGGGGAGAATGGAAGAATAAAACGTGTTGCGCCGACCCCAAGTAACATGGGATAAGGGCAGGAATATAATATTATGGTGATGATGTTTAGCCGTAAATTATGAATGTAACTATTAAATTTTGTATTTTTAAAATATCGTTTGTAAAAATTATGTTTATTTAAATAAGAATTATTCAAATCACTTTATCAGATGAAGAATACTACAAGCTGACGAAGGACCTACTCCGTTACGTGCGCACGCGTCCTGTCCGTGTGCACGTGTTCGGAACTCTGGACGTCAACATGTCGTTGCTGCCGTCGGTTGTTGCTCTCTTCACTTCGTACACTGTTATTGCACTGCAGTTTAATAATGTGTTGTAGGTAATTAATAAGTTGTACGAACAAAGTTTTATCGTGTTTTATCTACATGCGACCACAGTATAAAAAACTTATTCATCGGTACTTGAAAATTTGATATTGTATTAGCACATTTTTCAATCGACTAAAATATAAGAATTTATTAGAAAATACGTTACAGTTTTTTTTTTTTTTGTTTTGACGTTTTTATACAATACATACCCCTCAATTAAATTTGACGTTGTTTAATGCTTTCATAGAAGCAGTTTCATATAGAACATCTTTAAATCGAACTATATACTACATACCTAACTAAGTACTTTGAGATAGTGCCTACTTACAATCTAGATCCAAGTAAAGTTCTGCTTGTTCATCACTTCTAGTTCATTGTCAGCATTCGCCCGTATCTGTGGAGTACGTCTACTCTTTACTTCCCATTTATATTTATGTAAGTTCCGCTAGCAATCCGAGCTAACTCAGCCTTTAAATAAATAATGATACCTACATTTTAATGTTAACATTGTTATTTTTGATTAAATAAATTATTATTATTATTATTTGTCTTTGGCTCATCTCGGGACCCTGGGGTCCCGGACCTTTTTTGTCCTTCGAGCACATTTGCGAATCTCCACTTAAGCCGGCCAATAAAGGCAAGAATGAGGTGGGAGCTCTGTTCCCGTCAGCGTTCACTCCAGCCGGCCAATAAAGGCAAGCCAGAGGTGAAGAACAAGACTTCTCCTTGGAAATAGGGTCCGTGGGGTCGCTACTGTCCAACAGCTCGCCACATGCTGCCCTGCGGGTTCACGTATCTCTCTTGGTCTTGCTCCTCACCCTAGACCTGTTTCGTCAAAGTAAACTCCATCGGCACAGACCCAGAGTTCGGAGCGCGCAAGCCCCACCACGACGTCAACGTAGAGATACGGCGGTGGGGTTATTATTGTTATTATTATTAACAAATATTTATTTCAGGCGACACAGGCCCATAGATAAATATCTTAACCTAAACATACATATTTGAATATAAAAACAAAACTGGTGGTAATAAATAAGGCTTGAGACAATGTTAGTAACACTTCACTTTAAAAAAAAAAAATGTTGAACCTGTGTTAAACCGAACATGAATTTTCCAAAATCATACTATAGGTAAAATTAAGAAATTTCCGTATTAAAACAACTCATAACTTCAACAGAGTTGGACTGGTGGCCCAGTGGTAACGGCCCCGATACGAATTGTAGGTCGTGGGTTCGAACCCAGGCAGGCGCTTTACTTTGTGTAAATTATTTCATCACCAATGCTCTCAAAACGATGAAGGAACGATGGTGGTGTGCATAATAAAGAGTATTCTATTCTATTCTATTCTAAGGAAAACATCGTGAGGAAACCGGAATGTCCTAGAATCAAAAAACTCGAAGACATGTGACATCCACCAACCCAATCCACAGGGCCCGCGTGATTACAGCCCACTCCTTCTCAAAGAGAGGAGGCCTATGTCCCAGCAGTGAGAACGTTATGGCTGATTATGCTATGCTATGATCATGCTAATCCCTGAAGGGTTAGGCAGAGGTGTACCTACAGTACACCCACATTTCGCTAGTTATGTTCAGTTATTGCAATCAACCGGACACAAAACCCGGGCTACTACTGAGAAATTCCTTAGCATAATCAGCCTATAATGGTCCCACTGCTGATACACAGGCCTCCTCTCTGTGAAAGGGATTGAGCCGTAAATCCACCACGCAGGCCTAGTGCGGGTTGGTGGATGTCATATGTCTTCGAATTTTTAGTTCCCTAGAACTATAAACATACCCGTTCCCTCACGATGTTTTACTTCACCGTTTTGAGAGCAGTGGCGATGAAATAATTTATACAAAGTAAATTGCCTGCCTGGGTTCTAACCTACGACCTACAAATCGTAAGTCGGGACCATTTCTACTGGGCTACCACTGCTCCTCAGTTCCTAATATTAGGTCTTTACCTATGAAATTGCCGTTCTGCAGTACTGGCCATTTCAAATCAAAATAATTTTTGTTTGGCTAAGAATTCTAATATCAAATTAATTTTATTTTAAAAACATGGATTTTTTTTTCCAAAAGTAGTCATTTGTTTATTGATTAGTGTTACATTTTCATCGCATTTCAATCTTTTTCGTCATCATGGATACGTTAAAAATTCGAGTAATTATGGAATATGAGTACCGTCGTGGCAGCAACGCGGCACAAGCGGCACGCAACATCAACGACGTTTACGGAGCTAACACTACAAACCAACGCACCACTTGTTATTGGTTTGCTCGCTTCCGTTCTGGAAATTTCGACCTGAAAAATGAACCTCGCGGTCGTCCGAAGACTTTGGTCGACAATGACGAATTAAAGGCTATTGTGGAAGCTGATGATACACAATCTACGGCTGAATTAGCAGCAGCTTTCGACGTTAGCGTCAAAACAATATTGGTCCATTTGCGTCAAATTGGCAAGGTAAAAAAGCTTGACAAATGGGTGCCCCACGAACTCAATGATCGCCAGCGCGAAGTACGCGTCGAGACGTACCTTGCACTGCTCAACAGACACACAAATGAAGGAATTTTGAACCGCATTGTTACCTGCGATAAAAAATGGATTCTGTTTGATAACCGCAAGCGCTCAGCAAGTTGGTTGGATCCTGGTTCAGCACCTAAACAATGCCCTAAACGAAAACTTACCCCTAGAAAAGTGATGGTCACTGTTTGGTGGTCTAGTGCCGGTGTGATTCATCACAGCTTCTTACCAAACAGGGTGAGCATTACTTCAGATGTGTACTGTGAAGAACTGAACACAATGATGGAGAAGCTGGCACATCTCCAACCAGCACTGGTCAATCGCTCGTCTCCGCTGCTCCTGCACGACAACGCGCGACCTCATACTGCACAGCAGACGGTCTCCAAGTTGCAGGAACTGGGGTTGGAAGCTCTCCGTCATCCTCCCTGCTCACCAGACCTTGCGCCTACAGACTACTACTTTTTCCAGAATTTGGATAACTTCTTGGCGGGAAAAAAATTCAATACCCGAGAGGCAGTACAAAATGCCTTTGAAGAATTTGTGCCTCCCGTCCAGCTGATTTCTTTAAGAAGGGCATCAATAAACTGCCACTGCGTTGGCAAAGATGCATTGATTGCATGGGTGATTACTTCGATTAATACAAATAAAAAATACATGAAAAAAATTCGTTTAAATTTGTTCATACAAAACGGCAATTTCATAGGTAAAGACCTATTATAATAAAAACTATTTTCACTAAACCAATAACATAAAGTTGATTCTGAACTTCTTGTTGCCTTGTTTTATTCACAGATATTTTTATCGGAACTTGGAAGGTATAAACAGACCAATTAAATGAAATGCCAGTAGCGGAATAGATGGATGACAACCTAATTGTTTTGCAGTGTCATGCCAAAGAGTCAAAGCGCAGCTGATGTTGAAAGGAGAACAAGTGGCTTCGGAAAAACATATTAAATTTCATTGCGTTGGTCGACTTCAATATATCTTCGTCGAGAAAAATGCTGTGGTGTTGCGAGCATTATTCAGAAATATCAGAGAACTGTCAAGAACATTTTCACATACTTTAGAATAAGATGGTCAGTAACGCAATTGCCTATTTATATCACTGTTCACATAAATACCTACCATATCCACGTGTATTCAAACTACACACCTATACGTACAAAGCAAACAAAGTAATTTCAACGTATAGATCTACAATTCTACCTCAGACACTTTCATTAAGCCGTACAAATAAAGACGTTCAAAATTTCTCATTAGGATATTACAAAATGAGATACTTACCTTATGACAGTGGTGCAAAAGAACTGTAAATAGTAGCCGTCGAGGGCGGCGCGACGATAAAATGAAAATGAGGGGGCGGGGGGGCTCGTTAGCGAACGGTCTCCTACTGCGCTCTACGATTGTCACCACCTCAATATCCAGCACCACCAATCAACAAAACAAACTTTAACTTCAACGTTTTAAGACTCAAATTCCATCACCGTTAACACTTTTAAAAATGCCTTTGGAACAAAGAACGCATAAAATTCTGCAATACAAAGGATTTTCAGAATGTTACAGACGTAATGTCTAATTAGATGATTCGTTCCTTGCTTTTGTGAGTGGATGCGAAATTTAAAAGCCTATAATGGATGTTGAGTGGGAAGGTGATGTACCTACCTAAATTAGTATTGTTCGGCTGTCGAGAAGTGCAATTCACAAATTCGTTTACGAAAGGCCCAGTTTTGGGGAGTATTGTATTTAAAAATCCAATAATAATCAGTATATTACGAGTAAATATACCTAGCTTGCTTTTGCTATTGCAAACATTTTTATAAATATTCAATAACTTTTTTCTACGGTATTATAATTTCATGCCATTCTTGCATCGTGTAGGTATAGGTTAATATTATTCAAAGAGGAGTCATGAATTATGAGCAAATGCTAATAATGCAATAGCTTATTGACTTTGAGATTTTTGCTGTATTATACAGCATAATACTACCAAGACTTTAACCCAAAGAGCAACATTTCACGAGAATCAAGTAACTTCTTGTATTCTTACGAATTTAGATTTTTATAGACATTGTATTAAGTTTACTATTATCTAGCTTTGTTTTTAATATCTGTATATTACACATATTAATATACAGATTAATTTCGCCTTTGCACTTGTAATATTACAATGTAAAAAAATCTGAAAGTGAAATTAAAAATTCTCTAATCCCATATTAATTTAAAATTTCTAAAGGCTAATTTGACCAAAATTGGATAATATCTTATATCCGTGGAATAAAATTGACGATTAACAGTTTTTATATGGAGAAATTGTCAAAAATTCAAAATGTATTCGAAGACTTCTACTGGGTATAAAAGTTTGGTCGAATTCACTGTAAGACTTCTTCACACACGACACGCCAAAAGCCGTAGCCATTTGAAAGAGCAATTCAATCTGGCCGCCAACGACGCTATCTGTATGCTATCTGTAAACTGTAGTGGATGAATGAGCCACGAACAAGTGAGCCGGATATCTTCAGGTGTCGCGCACTCACACACGCGACCTACACTTGTTTACACTGAGCTCACGAGGTTGGAAAGGGTGGAGATGAATGGAGGTGATAAAATGGTTGAGGCACTGTTGAAAATCAAGCCCTTACCGGCCGGCAGTAAAGGATCTCATATTTATGTTTGCAGTAAGTACCTAATTGTCAAAATAAGCCCAAAATGGTGCAGAACAAGTTTTCAAATCTACATATTAATTCAAAGCCTAGAATCCATTTTCCATTAAAGGTGCGATAAAAACAGAATACAACTCTCACCAATGCACCCTTCCACACCCCCAATTTGTGAAATAATAATATCGTTTAGGGACGGTAGTCGACTTTTTCCTCTAAATAAGAATGTTGCTGTAAGCATTTTATTGTAACAAATGCAGAATTAAAAGGAATTTCATAAAATACCTACTCAAATTCTTTCGTGTTATATTAATACAATTACGAACGTACGTATACGTAATTAATAGTACGAATCGAAATTGCGTGTAAATTATAGGTAACATCATGATGGTTTTCTGTCGATTTTTTTTATTAATTTAATGTTTTTCTTCCACACAAAAAAAAAACATCGTGTACTTATGTTAGTTTACCTACTTTTATTTTAAACGTATAAAATTAAAATAAGTTGCTTGTCAATTTCTTGACTAATCAAAACGGTTGGCAATTTTGTTTTAGGCTATGCACATGGCTATTATAAGGACATAGGTTGTAAATAGCTTTTTATTTCTATAATAACAAAATATGAGAAATTACTGATAATAACCTATGAAATTGCCGTTTTGTATGAAAAAATTTAAACGCATTTTTTTCATGCATTTTTTATTTGTATTAATCGAAGTAATCACCCATGCAATCAATGCATCTTTGCCAACGCAGTGGCAGTTTATTGATGCCCTTCTTAAAGAAATCAGCTGGACGGGAGGCAACAAATTCTTCAAAGGCATTTTGTACTGCCTCTCGGGTATTGATTTTTTTTCCCGCCAAGAAGTTATCCAAATTCTGGAAAAAGTAGTAGTCTGTAGGCGCAAGGTCTGGTGAGTAGGGCGGATGACGGAGAGCTTCCAACCCCAGTTCTTGCAACTTGGAGACCGTCTGCTGTGCAGTATGAGGTCGCGCGTTGTCGTGCAGGAGCAGCGGAGACGAGCGATTGACCAATGCTGGTTGGAGATGTGCCAGCTTCTCCATCATTGTGTTCAGTTCTTCACAGTACACATCTGAAGTAATGCTCACCCCGTTTGGTAAGAAGCTGTGATGAATCACACCGGCGCTAGACCACCAAACAGTGACCATCACTTTTCTAGGGGTAAGTTTTCGTTTAGGGCATTGTTTAGGTGCTGAACCAGGATCCAACCAACTTGCTGAGCGCTTGCGGTTATCAAACAGAATCCATTTTTCATCGCAGGTAACAATGCGGTTCAAAATTCCTTCATTTGTGTGTCTGTTGAGCAGTGCAAGGCACGTCTCGTCGCGTACTTCGCGCTGGCGATCATTGTGTTCGTGGGGCACCCATTTGTCAAGCTTTATTACCTTGCCAATTTGACGCAAATGGACCAATATTGTTTTGACGCTAACGTCGAAAGCTGCTGCTAATTCAGCCGTAGATTGTGTATCATCAGCTTCCACAATCGCCTTTAATTCGTCATTGTCGACCAAAGTCTTCGGACGACCGCGAGGTTCATTTTTCAGGTCGAAATTTCCAGAACGGAAGCGAGCAAACCAATAACAAGTGGTGCGTTGGTTTGTAGTGTTAGCTCCGTAAACGTCGTTGATGTTGCGTGCCGCTTGTGCCGCGTTGCTGCCACGACGGTACTCATATTCCATAATTACTCGAATTTTTAACGTATCCATGATGACGAAAAAGATTGAAATGCGATGAAAATGTAACACTAATCAATAAACAAATGACTACTTTTGGAAAAAAATCCATGTTTTTAAAATAAAATTAATATGAAATTAGAATTCTTAGCCAAACAAAAATTATTTTGATTTGAAATGGCCAGTACTGCAGAACGGCAATTTCATAGGTAAAGACCTAATATAACTCTGTACTTATAAAATAATTCTGTGTTCACCGTTCGTCTATCTATGGTGACTGGTAATTAAGTAGTGACCGATACATAGACACATGATTGTACTCGATAACAAACAACTTTTATTAAGGGACACAAACCTGAAATTGCGAAACAAATCAGCTGTTCCTTACATTTATGTTCGCATAACTCGTCAAATGTAAGGAACAGCAGATTTTTTTTTCGCGATTTCAGGTTTGGTTCCATAGTAAAAGTGATGGTTTGTTATCATGAGAACAGTATCGGTCACTAATTACCAGGCACCCTGTAATTCTTATAATACTCATTAATTCCCCGATTTAACTTTATTCACTATGTTTCTGACAGCTGAAAACTTCAATTGTTCGCCTGATTACTTCGTAGCTGCACGTCCACACATATGTACACACACATTCACACGGCGCGATGAAAGAGCTCTCGGGGGGCAAACGTCAGGTCTTTTAATGGTAACTGCTCGCTCAGCGTATTTGAATGAAAAAAAAGAAACGTATAACTGCCAGTACAGACAACAATGAATTCCGATCAGCTGTTCTGTAGTTCCGATACTGTAACAGAAGATAAGATAAGATAAGATAATATTTATTTGCTTAAACATGTGTCATACATACAAGAAAATACATGCATGCAAGATGGTAACAACATTATTAGGTACAGGCATGTTTGCCACGTGATGTGACGTGCAAATATCAAGAAATATTATTAATAAAAACATAATAACAATAAATTAAATAAGCAATAATACCATTAATAATATTTTAATAAAATTAGATCCAAAAAATTATTAAACTATTCCATTGTCAATTAACAAACACAAAAAATTAAATAATCAAATCAAATAAGCTACTATGTCAATACAAATCTTTCCTCTAAGAACTCGTTGATGTTATAGTAGGCTTTATTTACTAAATATGTCTTCAGTTTTCTTTTCAAGAGTACATTATTAAGCTCCTTCCAACTTTTAGGCAACTTATTATAAATAATTGGAGCCATATGAAAAACACTTTTACGCATAAGTGCAGTCCTACAGGGAGGTACACATAGTTGGGTTTGGTCACGCCTGTTCCTCGGAAATTGATCTGCTATGCGCGGAAATAATTTAGGATTGTTCTTGACAAACATAACGGTTTCAACAATATATATGGATGGCAATGTTAAAATTTTATGCATTATAAAATAGGGTTTGCAGCTGTCCATGGTTTGCAAATGAAACATTGCTCTAAGGCATCTCTTCTGTGCTTTAAATGCTACTTCTCTGTTAGTCGAGTTACCCCAAAAGATAACACCATATCTGAGCACGGATTCAGCCAGACCGTAGTAAGCTGTTAATAACGCCTCCCTATTTACATTTCGTGACAACAAGTACAATGCATAGGCACTACTACTAATTCTCTTACTCAGATAATCTATGTGATCCTTCCAATTTAAATGTCGGTCAATGATTAGTCCCAGAAACTTAGTTGAAGTTAGATGTGTTTGAAAAAATGAGGATGAATAAGTAGTTACTACGTGGCATAGTACAACAGTTTATAATAGGTCTTTACCTATGAAATTGCCATTTTGTATGAAAAAATTTAAACGAATTTTTTTCATGCATTTTTTATTTGTATTAATCGAAGTAATCACCCATGCAATCAATGCATCTTTGCCAACGCAGTGGCAGTTTATTGATGCCCTTCTTAAAGAAATCAGCTGGACGGGAGGCAACAAATTCTTCAAAGGCATTTTGTACTGCTTCTCGGGTATTGAATTTTTTTCCCGCCAAGAAGTTATCCAAATTCTGGAAAAAGTAGTAGTCTGTAGGCGCAAGGTCTGGTGAGTAGGGCGGATGACGGAGAGCTTCCAACCCCAGTTCTTGCAACTTGGAGACCGTCTGCTGTGCAGTATGAGGTCGCGCGTTGTCGTGCAGGAGCAGCGGAGACGAGCGATTGACCAATGCTGGTTGGAGATGTGCCAGCTTCTCCATCATTGTGTTCAGTTTTTCACAGTACACATCTGAAGTAATGCTCACCCCGTTTGGTAAGAAGCTGTGATGAATCACACCGGCGCTAGACCACCAAACAGTGACCATCACTTTTCTAGGGGTAAGTTTTCGTTTAGGGCATTGTTTAGGTGCTGAACCAGGATCCAACCAACTTGCTGAGCGCTTGCGGTTATCAAACAGAATCCATTTTTCATCGCAGGTAACAATGCGGTTCAAAATTCCTTCATTTGTGTGTCTGTTGAGCAGTGCAAGGCACGTCTCGACGCGTACTTCGCGCTGGCGATCATTGAGTTCGTGGGGCACCCATTTGTCAAGCTTTTTTACCTTGCCAATTTGACGCAAATGGACCAATATTGTTTTGACGCTAACGTCGAAAGCTGCTGCTAATTCAGCCGTAGATTGAGTATCATCAGCTTCCACAATCGCCTTTAATTCGTCATTGTCGACCAAAGTCTTCGGACGACCGCGAGGTTCATTTTTCAGGTCGAAATTTCCAGAGCGGAAGCGAGCAAACCAATAACAAGTGGTGCGTTGGTTTGTAGTGTTAGCTCCGTAAACGTCGTTGATGTTGCGTGCCGCTTGTGCCGCGTTGCTGCCACGACGGTACTCATATTCCATAATTACTCGAATTTTTAACGTATCCATGATGACGAAAAAAATTGAAATGCGATGAAAATGTAACACTATTCAATAAACAAATGACTACTTTTGGAAAAAAAAATCCATGTTTTTAAAATAAAATTAATTTGAAATTAGAATTCTTAGCCAAACAAAAATTATTTTGATTTGAAATGGCCAGTACTGCAGAACGGCAATTTCATAGGTAAAGACCTAATATATAAGGGCAAACATCGACAAATTTTGTGTTTTTAAAAATCCTATACTTAACCAAATGTAGGTTAAATCATTTGGATTTTCCTTAAGTTTGAATTCTTTTTTTTTTTAAATTTGACTAATCTACTGCTGTCCTAAAATATGATTACATGAAATGTTTTCGATAGAAAAAAATTCCAAAGTAGCACCGTCTATTTTCTGTTTTATACGATTATAAGTAAACAGTTCCTTATGTGCAGTAAAATTTGCTTTAAATCGAAGGTATTTAAATATCTTTAGAACTTACCAACTAAGAAAAAAAAATATTTTATCTTA
Source organism: Cosmia pyralina (assembly GCA_946251885.1). Classification (NCBI taxonomy): domain Eukaryota; kingdom Metazoa; phylum Arthropoda; class Insecta; order Lepidoptera; family Noctuidae; genus Cosmia; species Cosmia pyralina. The sequence goes on along the minus strand of OX276350.1, from coordinate 18,345,517 downwards.
GTTAGTTAAGTTCTTAGGATATTTTATAAACGAAGCGCGTTTAGTTCCGGTGCGCGTGAGAGTCTTCTATCTCGAGCGTCAAACTAGACAGCCATAACGCCATTTCACTAAACCACGCTTCGATGTATCCTCTTAATAGCCCTTCTAAAAGTAACTATAATTTACGAAAATTAATAGGTATCTAGGGACTAAAATGATTCGCTGATTTGATGACTCATTGACTGAAAAATAAGAAAATATTTTCTTATTCTACACTCAGTAGTGTAGAGTGGTCTGGTCATGTCATTGAATCTCCATTTACACGGTGCAAGTTTCTGGAACGTTCAAGAGAAATAATCGCATGCCATAAAGCACGTTCAATTTTATTGCCATTCAAAAATTGCATACAAGTGTTTACACGCGGGCGGTTTCCATAACATGGAATACAATAATTGAATGCAAGTTTTGCCATTCAATAAAATTGCATGCGACTTACACCAAGGCAATAAAATTGCAAGACGATTATTGCATGCCAGTTTTCCCTCGTCTAAAGACAAAGTTGCACGTCTTAATTGTACAATTGATTCAAGTACTGCCTGTATTTGCGCTGCCAAATATTTCATTAAAATTTTATTGAACGTCTTCTCATGATTTATTTTAACTTGTTTCATTCGATTTATACACAGAGTTGAATGCAGTTTTATTGCACGTGCAATTTTATTGTACCTACGTGCTGTTTACACCTATACTAGTTTTGAACGGCAACTAACTTGCCCGTATCGTGCAACAATATTGTACGTTTTGCTTAGACGGTGTCTTACATTTATAGCATAGGACTTCCTTACGTAGAGGTACCTACCTACTTATGTATTATCCGCACCGCAGCTCCATCCTAGAGCGAGTAATACGTAGGTTAAAGTTAGCTATGACTACCTATATAATAGGTCTTTACCTATGAAATTGCCGTTTTGTATGAAAAAATCTAAACGAATTTTTTTCATGCATTTTTTATTTGTATTATTCGAAGTAATCACCCATGCAATCAATGCATCTTTGCCAACGCAGTGGCAGTTTATTGATGCCCTTCTTAAAGATATCAGCTGGACGGGAGGCAATAAATTCTTCAAAGGCATTTTGTACTGCCTCTCGGGTATTGAATTTTTTTCCCGCCAAGAAGTTATCCAAATTCTGGAAAAAGTAGTAGTCTGTAGGCGCAAGGTCTGGTGAGTAGGGCGGATGACGGAGAGCTTCCAACCCCAGTTCTTGCAACTTGGAGACCGTCTGCTGTGCAGTATGAGGTCGCGCGTTGTCGTGCAGGAGCAGCGGAGACGAGCGATTGACCAATGCTGGTTGGAGATGTGCCAGCTTCTCCATCATTGTGTTCAGTTCTTCACAGTACACATCTGAAGTAATGCTCACCCCGTTTGGTAAGAAGCTGTGATGAATCACACCGGCGCTAGACCACCAAACAGTGACCATCACTTTTCTAGGGATAAGTTTTCGTTTAGGGCATTGTTTAGGTACTGAACCAGGATCCAACCAACTTGCTGAGCGCTTGCGGTTATCAAACAGAATCCATTTTTCATCGCAGGTAACAATGTGGTTCAAAATTTCTTCATTTGTGTGTCTGTTGAGCAGTGCAAGGTACGTCTCGACGCGTACTTCGCGCTGGCGATCATTGAGTTCGTGGGGCACCCATTTGTCAAGCTTTTTTACCTTGTCAATTTGACGCAAATGGACCAATATTGTTTTGACGCTAACGTCAAAAGCTGCTGCTAATTCAGCCGTAGATTGTGTATCATCAGCTTCCACAATCGCCTTTAATTCGTCATTGTCGACCAAAGTCTTCGGACGACCGCGAGGTTCATTTTTCAGGTCGAAAGTTCCAGAACGGAAGCGAGCAAACCAATAACAAGTGGTGCGTTGGTTTGTAGTGTTAGCTCCGTAAACGTCGTTGATGTTGCGTGCCGCTTGTGCCGCGTTGCTGCCACGACGGTACTCATATTCCATAATTACTCGAATTTTTAACGTATCCATGATGACGAAAAAGATTGTAATGCGATGAAAATGTAACACTAATCAATAAACAAATGACTACTTTTGGAAAAAAAAATTCATATTTTTAAAATAAAATTAATTTGAAATTAGAATTCTTAGCCAAACAAAAATTATTTTGATTTGAAATGGCCAGTACTGCAGAACGGCAATTTCATAGGTAAAGACCTAATATAAATGGCGACCAACAGCTCAACAATAATACTTAATAATAATACTTATTCATGAAATTATGATTTGCATCAAAATATTGTATCATAACATGTTTAGAGTGAAATAAGCAATAACGCGTTTAGATTCATTTTCAATATTTTTATATTTGATTTAACACATATAGTTATATTTTTAACAGTAAGCATTGAAATAGGTACCTACAATATTTTGTAAAAATGTTAAAAATGTTCCGTCTGAAAACATTGGTGACTCCGGAAAAAAGAATTTAAATAAAATACCTGACTATAAGGAGCAAGAACAAAACGGAATCTACTGCTCTACTGCATATGTAAACTTTTCTACTATTTATATGCACAGTACCTACACAATAACTGTTAACCTATAAAATGGAGCACAAAACAGCACTTTACTAAACAAGAACCGAAAAAAGGTAGCCCCTAATAGTGGCCAATCGCTTGCTCTAATACATAATTGACATGAAAAGACCAACATTTTGCCAGACTTTTCCCGCTCGTTTTAACCCGTCAGCTCAAATTAGGTTATCTGGCGATGCCCCGTGTGAACGAGTTATGCAAATTAAGTTATCTGTTTTCCAACGTCCAGTTAATTCAGTTCTTTCTCCAGCGCGCGGGTCGCTGCAGGGAAATTGTGCTGCATTTTGATGAAATATTTTGTCCAGTCGCAACGCAAATAATGTTGCCTTCCACTGAGATTGTTTCAGTCTCATTTTATTAAGTATGCTAGTGAGAATTTTTCTCAATGAACTCGACGTATTTTGTGAACTTTGTAGCGTAGATAACACAGGCTAAAATCTATTATATCAAACTACATAAATTTTTGTATTTATGTAGTTTAATTGTTTTAGTCAACGTAACTAACGAATAATTTTAAAAACCAAATTGAAAAGATTATGCTTAGATGGTTTGGCCATGTTGAGAGGATGAATGAAAGGCGACTAACAAAAGGTATTTGGTACAAGGCAGATGTAAGTGGAAACGCTGGGAGGGGACGCCCTAGGAAGACTTAAAGTGCGCGACCTTAATGGTTATGTTGTTCAGAAAGGTCAAGTGCGTAGCACTCGCAACCGGTGTGCATATACACGCACGCCGGTTGCTAATGTTTTTGGGTACGAGAATTGGCCTTCCGGGCGTATGACCAGAAGGCCAATTCTCGTCAATTCTAAAAATGTTCACATTCAAGTCGCAATCTCATGCCAGCGATAATCAAATGTTAAAAATGTAGGTAAACTTTATACTATTTTTGACAGACTGAGATTGAGTAGAGATTGCGAACGTTGTTAAAAAAATGGGAATTGCCCCTCAGAAGTACTGAACGTAAACGAGGCAAAACCGTATAAGGATTAAGGTTCGTAGCAGGTGGCGTTCTGTAGTTTTGTCTACCCCCATGGGAAGAAGGCGTGAGTTTTTGTATGTATGTAATGTACAGTCAACAAAATAGATATCTAGGCAGGGTATACTAACATATTTGTATGAGAACTTCACGTTCAATTTTATATATATTACTTTGTTTTTGCAATACTCCTACATTGTAACACACCAACACAAAATTGTATATTTTCACGAAATTGAACATGAAGCAATTCACATACAAATATGTTAGTATACCCTGCCTAGATAGACTGTACCTAATCATATTAATCAATGTCTTACAACAGTACGGTATACACATCAATTTCACATTCAATTATATAGCTAATAATGTCACGGATTTGTCGAAAAATAGCTCAGTTTAGTTTGTAACGAGGGGATCAGAAGCCGCGGTGTCATAAACCGGACCTCGTAAAGACCCCGCGGGCACGGCTGGCGTGGCTGGCTCACCCGTTACGGCCGCAGATGTTATCACAACATAAAATGCCAAAATTAAAACCTATAAAACATCGAGCCCCAACATGATTTATGTCATGCGCGTTCCTGTTACACCGAATTTCTCCTTTCGTTATTGGAAGTCGTAAAAGGGATTTTTCGATTTTATCTCCCAAAGTAATACCTACCAATGACAAGTGGTTTTATGGATTTCAGGCAAATTAAATTCGGTAAACGTCATTATAGAATTGATGTCTCAGCAAAAATTGTCTTCAATCATCGGATCAATGGGCATAAAAACTGACACTTGCTCATTTCAAATGTCGCTACTATCCAGCGTCTAAGAATTTGATAGCTAGCTGTCATCCATTCATTTTTTTGTAAACAAGCGACTTCTTTTACGCATAATTAATTAATATTCGCTTTGTGCAGCTGTTGACTGCAATAATTCAGGGGCACGTGTGTTTACCAAAGATGTAAAAAGACAAAAATTGTGGGAGAAAAGTCTCCGATAAAACCACTCTTGACTTGGCTTTCAGCTCCCATGAAGTTAGTCCTGTCGAATGCCTCCAGTCTTCAACAAAAAAAGAACTTAAAAAAACCAAACATAAAATAACCTTTACTTAAAATGTTCATATTTTTGTAGGATTTTTAAAGATTTTAATAATTCGTTTTTATGTTTGAGAAATGGCAACACTGTCCAAACGGTAATTTTGTAAGGGAAGGGGTAGTTTGTATGTTGAGGCACTTGGCCGAGAGAGCTCAGTCTGTTGCGAGGTTAATGCGGTGACTGTATCTGTGAAGGAGTAACGAGAGGAATAAAGTATCAGTGTTTTTCAATCAGTGAGTTTTATTACGCTTGAAGAGCAAAATAAAGTGTCAGTGTCTACATCCAGTGAGATATATTACATTTTATTTACATTAAACTACAGCGTCTTTTTAGGGTTCCGTACCTCATAAGGTAAAAACGTATTTCAAACTATACAGTGTGACATATCAAATGAAAGGGTTTACTATGAAAGTCTCAAATATATATTTTTTATTATTTTAAAATAAATTGTTATAAAGATATTTAATAAGTTGACAAAAATTTACCATCCCCCCCCCCCTTATCTCCGAAACTACTGAGCCTAAAATTTTGAAAAAAATACAGAAAATAGTTCTTTACTTTTAGATTACAAGAAAACCTATGAAAAGTCTGTGGTCTTAAAATAACATGGTAAAACTCTCAATATTGTGAGTACAAAATTACATTTACATTTGGCATGTATGGGAGAACATGCTTATCAACTACAGTCTTAAGTTTGTTCTTGGGATAAATTCATCCTAACCACGGAACCCTTCATTATGCGTGGTCTGAAACGCTCTTTGCCGACTGTTTTTACCAGCAGTGATAGACGCTTCCCTTTTCCTTAGCTCGACTTTTAGTGCTACACTTCAGGTCACTCATTGTACTCGTATTTAAATATAAAGCTAACTTTCGTTTAAGGCCAGGTTATTCGGGCCGGTTGGCCTTTGAAACGCTACCTCCGCCTCCCCCAAATGCTGCGCGACGTGTTTATTTACGACGCGCCGCTGACGATTTCGCAGAAAATCCATGCCACAGTGTAAAATATTAACAGATGATCAACTTACTTAGTTTTTCTTACGAGTAGGTCGATTTTTTTCCCTTAGGTTTACATTTTGTGATGTCTACGGTGGAGTGAACTAAGATTATTACATAAAATGTCGTAAATTTGTTTTCACATTATCAGATAACATACCAACACGATTCGATAGCGATAGGTACAATTATTACCGGCCCCATGGTATTGGCGAATATCGATGACCATCGCGACGCGACAAACAAGCACACTACTAAGTATCGACGTCTCGACTTCGAGGCGTCGATACTTAGTAGTGTGCTTGCCGACTTCGGCAGTGCGAAAAAGTTTGCTCAAGTGAAAGAATGCCCGCTACTCTCACCCCGCACTGTCTTCTCCGATAGATATCGTGCCGATATCGGTGTCCGTGTGTGTGGAAATCGGCTACCATAGTATGGGCATGTCATGCGGAGAAATGAAGAAAATGTCGTCTGGAATGTTTTGATTATGAATTTGGATGGCTATACGAGTAAGGGAAGACCAAAGAAATGATGGATGATCTGTGTGAAAGATGATATGGCTAGAAAGGGAGTGACTACCGAGATGACAACTAATAGAGAAGTATGGAAGATAAAAACAAGTTGCATCGACACCAAAAAAAAATTGGGATAAGGGCAGGAGACTGATGATGAGCGGTGTTGGTCGTTGTCTACGACCATATATTTTATTTTATTTTATTTGATAGGAATAACAAACAGCAGTATATTACACAGTAGGCATACAATATATAACTTGCAATAAAAGTAACAAATACACTACTCAAGACGTCATCCACAGATTACCATACAGAATAGCTGTTAGCAGAGCAAGTTAAAAAGTACTTATATTACTTATTAACTATATATTAGGGCTATGATCTCTTAAAATAGTCATAATTTCACTCTTAAATACAGCTTTGCTGAGAAACATAATATCAGTAGAGCCAAACTGTTTATTATAGGTGTCAACCAAACGATGTAACGGCGAGCGAACGCCTGAGTTAGTTCGACAAAATGAAGTAGCAAATAGGCGTCTTGAACGAACCTCACGACCGATTACAGTACGAGGGATCAGGTAGCACAGACTGTTCACAAGATCAGTACAATCAAATTTATTGCGGCATATACTAAACAGAGTCATCATTTCAAGAAGGGTGCGACGGGATTGTAGTGACATGAGGTTATATTTTACAAGCAATAATTTATAGGACATTTTGGTTTTTGTTGATATTTTTTTCGAACCTTTTTTTTACATTTTGTTATACTGTTATTTGATAGTTCGTAGAACGTAAACAGAATACATGAAGTTTATTCCTTTTATATCATCTATGGTTATAATAAAAATAAATATCAATGGTTAGCTGTCAGTATTAAATGAGAAATCCCGTCTGTAGAATCTACTGTTACATTTTTTAGCGATAGCCGGGTTCGTCAGGAATAATCTGTAAGAATCACTCAGTGTATCAGTGTTGTGACATTAGGTATTATATGCAGCAACGGCATGAATAGGCGTTTATTTATTCACTAAAAACGTAAAACTTCGCAAGCAATGGGAAATTGCTACTGAAGGCTGCGGGTTTCGACCTCAGGACTCTCTGTATATTGTGGCTGCTAATACCACAACTACCAACGTACTGTACAGGAAAGTTTTATAAAATGTAGCTGTTGTTTTAGTATATTGTGAACGAAGTCGCGGGCAGAAGCTAGTTAGAGATACACATGATTTTGCGGTACTAAGGTGAAAGTTTAAAATTGCAACCGGTCTACTGGGTATCAAAAAGTCACACAAAAGTTAATTATAATAAAAATTTAATTTCTTTCGTTACAAAAAGAACTCTTTTGCAAAATTTCATGCTTCTAGACCCAGCGGTTTAGGCTGTGCATTATCTGTCAGTGAATATAAGAATTTTATCAAGTAGACAAGCCGTGTGCCCGATGGTATTCCATCGACATTAATGGTGAATTTCCTTACAAACTTATATGCCCTATTTAACAACCCCTTTAGTGACTGAATAAAAAAAACAATAAGATTTTTGTTAAGTATGGGCTAAAAATGGTCGTACTGTTTTGCTTATGCTGTAACCATATTCTTTTGTTTTTGATGTTTACCACTGTTCATGAAGATCAGTAAGTATTGACAACTACATATGAAGGAACAATTGCCGTACTTTATTTTCAAGGGACGTACCTACTGTTACAACTATAATTTATCGAATCTATTAATCTAAGTCTAGAGGACATCAAAATTAATTTAGTATATTTTTTAACCGGCCCCGCTCATGTCAAGCCGCTCAAGTGTATAATGTACGATATTTTATCGTATACAGTGTTTACAGTTTCACACAGAGCCAAAACGATACGAGAAAATATTCTTATGTTAGCTGTAGATCCGGTATTTAAGAAATATCATTACGAATTTGATCGTGTTCATGCATTAGGTCATGTTAGCACAGCACTTTTGTTTGAAACAGCTATTTGAACGAAATTCTCTGGTAGAAAATCGTCACGCAAAGAAAAAGCGTTTAAATGCCCCCTCCATGCGACTTTCTTTCTCTGTCTCTTTCTATCATAGGTATCTTGAAAGAGACAAAGAGAGAGAGGACGAAAACGACGACAGACGAGGACGGAGAGGGGTCAATTTTTCGAATTTTTCATCATGGGTGTCGTTTTCATGGTTTTGGAGGGAGCCAACGCCAAAGCCAAAGAAATCAAAAATGAAAATTCAAGATGGCGGCTGTGAAAATTTTGTGTTTGTGTTTTAAATCATACGTTAGAAGGAACTTTATTCCTGACGGTGGTCCCCGAAGCATATTTTTACTTTTTTCTAATTTTCACTGTTGTTGCCAGAGTGAAAGTTGATTATACGAGTATTAGTATCCAACCGACAGCCGGACACATTGTATTTATATCATGTGTCATTAATGTAGGAAGGTAGTAGTGAAGACAGTTCGATGGAGAGTGAAAATAGTAATATGGATGAATCTGATGTAAAATCTTTGAAAAATGTGTTTTAAAATTCTTCATAAAAATTATAAACTACTCGCACTTGACTATAATTTTATCGATAATAATTTGCAATGTGTCTTAACACTATCGTAAGATGACAATTAAACGTCATAATACCACATATAAATAATCAAATTTTCGAAAACGATATTAAGAATTAAAACTATAATATAAAAATTACGAGATATTTTTTCTGAGCTGTCGCAATTTCATATCTAATGTGTTCTTTTTTTATTTGAATTTTTTTGAACAACTGACGGAAGAGCGAATTTTTAAAAATTTTGACACAGGTCCAACCTCGATGACGTCTCGCAGGACTCTGAGCGCGAGCCGATTTAGCCCTAATTTTGAGTTTATTTTTAAAAAACCTATTAAACTCAAAAATCCAACCGTTAAATTCCCTCTGAAATACGATTACCTCATGGTACATGCAATTTTCATATAATTTTATGCTGTAATTAGGAAATGAAATGGAAAATGGTTTTGAAATCGACTATGTTTCGGATTTTTTTTTCATCGAGGAAATTGCAATTTATCGTGTTTTGATCCGTTAATTTCCCTAAAGCAAGGGTGTATCTATGCCATATATTTTTTCAGAGCCTATTAAGGCTCCGGGACCTGTTTTAGAATCAATTTTAAATGATCAAATTAGTGTATTAACACTAATTTGATCATTTAAAATTGATTCTAAAACAGGTAAAATTCGGATAACCCCCCGTTAATTTGTGATCCACACAAAAGTAAACATAAACAAAACAATGGCGGCTTGTAGACAGTGCACAGTGCTGCCACCTATCACGAGCTTTCAGTTTATATCCCCATTGTATGAAATTGTTCATAATAATAATAACGGTTGATTGGAGATAGGAAACGAGTAGGTAGGTACTTAAGTAAAACATATTAGCTTGATTGAACGTTGCAATTAATATCGGCGTGAAATGCATTACGTTAATGACATTACTTTCATTAAGCCCTCGTTAAGTTCTTCTCATATTCTGCATATTTTAATAACTTATGATAATTAAATATCCAAATAAATAAAAATGTCAACAAATAAAACTATTAAACTCAAAAATCCAACCGTTAAATTCCCTCTGAAATACGATTACCTCATGGTACATGCAATTTTCATATAATTTTATGCTGTAATTAGGAAATGAAATGGAAAATGGTTTTGAAATCGACTATGTTTCGGATTTTTTTTTCATCGAGGAAATTGCAATTTATCGTGTTTTGATCCGTTAATTTCCCTAAAGCAAGGGTGTATCTATGCCATATATTTTTTCAGAGCCTATTAAGGCTCCGGGACCTGTTTTAGAATCAATTTTAAATGATCAAATTAGTGTATTAACACTAATTTGATCATTTAAAATTGATTCTAAAACAGGTAAAATTCGGATAACCCCCCGTTAATTTGTGATCCACACAAAAGTAAACATAAACAAAACAATGGCGGCTTGTAGACAGTGCACAGTGCTGCCACCTATCACGAGCTTTCAGTTTATATCCCCATTGTATGAAATTGTTCATAATAATAATAACGGTTGATTGGAGATAGGAAACGAGTAGGTAGGTACTTAAGTAAAACATATTAGCTTGATTGAACGTTGCAATTAATATCGGCGTGAAATGCATTACGTTAATGACATTACTTTCATTAAGCCCTCGTTAAGTTCTTCTCATATTCTGCATATTTTAATAACTCATGATAATTAAATATCCAAATAAATAAAAATGTCAACATTTAATTACTTCATGTATGTCTTCCAGTGGTTCCATTAAACATTATTATAGTAGCTTCCGTTCAGTGCGGGTACTTGATTATGTCAATATTTTGGTTCTAAAACTTAACAAAATACTTTCACCATCATCTGCATAGCCTTTTTCCAACTACGTGGATACTTCCAGTCTAACCGGATGCAGCTGAATACCAGTATTTTACATGGAGCAGCTGCTTATCTGACCTCCACAACCCAGTTACTGTTCAATACGTTAGCACTTGGTAAGACTCGTTGTCACAAACTTTCGGGCTTCTGACGACCCGTAACGACTGTCAAAGATCCACGAATGACAGCCGGGTCAATGTGCTTAACGCTTAACGTGCTTTCCGAGGAGCAGTTGTCTTGGTATTATGTAAAGATGGTCCATCATCTACGGACCAACCGTGGCAAACGTAGCTTAACCTAATAATTCGATCCGGGCGGCTGTTACTACTTAGCCACAAGCAAACTCCTTACGTGTCGACTGCACCCCATGTGTGCATAAGGAAACATCCTTTTTAAAATAGGTATATAAGCTTATATCATATATATATACATAATATAAACGAAAAAAACATCATCCGATGGAAAAAAAAAATCATCATCAGTAGTTGTGAACCTATGGGGTTCGCAACTAACTGGGAAGTTGGGGGGCCTTCCCCTGGGGTTTTGGGTTCATAAATTAGTACATAATTAACATTTAACAAAGGGTTAAAAATACTTTTATATACCTACCTATATAAATATATGTATCAGTCATGGAAGCGAACGTAATCTAATTTACCTTAGTATATTTTGACTACAAATATCATTCGAAAAGTAAATCAAAATGTTACACGAAATCACAGGCGTTTAACCAGAGATCCTGTGCGCAGTATACCTAAGCACGACTTCCGAAGTCCCGAATGGCTACATACTACAGTAAGTTTGTGGTGTGGTGGGGGTGTAAACTGCCGTAATCTCGGTGTAGCTTTTAATAATCCTATACTGATCAAAAACTCATATGTCGCCGCAACCATTTTACGGAAACATACCTATTTTTTATTCCATCCAAAAGTTGTTAAGCCACGGGCTGTAACAAAATCCGGCTAAGCGATATATTTATAATTCACATATCGTCCAAAACAGGGTGACAACACATCACAAACTGTGAACGGTTGAGCTCGGGCTGCGGTAAGTTCGCCATTATACAAATAAGTGGTTTGCCTACAAACTGCTAATTTCAAAAAGTGAAACTTGAGCCGCTCTAAGCTCGGATTTAGGTGACCTTTTCAGTGGGTTTAGTTCATAAAAAAACTTTCCACGTTTACTTTATTTTTGGAGGGATTTTTAAGTTAGTTTAACTAGGTAAGGGATTCTGGTGTTAAGTCGTCGTTATCTTTATTAAGAGCGTTGGCTCCGTACGGCATTTCATATAATCTTTCAAGTCCTTTTTTATCGAAATGAATGAACTGATTTGAATGAAACTTCATACGCATAAGCAGGATACATAGGTCTAAAAAGTTAGTAAAGAACATTTTCGATATGTCTTATTTAAAAAAAGATAATTGGAAATCTCTGTTTCTATGGAATATTTAAAATCGGTCGAATTTAGCTGCAGCACTATTTTTCAAAAATGTTCTTATCTAATTTTTTAGACCTAAGTATGTATCTTGATTATGCGTATGAAGTTTCATTAAAATCGGATCATTTATTTCGATAAAAAAGGACTTGAAAGTTTGTATGAAATGCCGTACGGAGCCAACGCTCTTAACTACTTTATGTGTAACTCTTAGAGTCAGTGGAGCTCGTGGCTAAGTCAAGCCGCACGAGTCAATCCATCAGGCTAAGCTACGCTTGCGGGGGTTGGTCCGTGGATGGGTGGCCATCTTTACATACCGAGACTCCTCCGCGCCTTGGAAAGCACGTTAAGTCGTTGGTCCCGGCTGTCATTCGTGGATCTTTTACAGCCATTACGGGTCGTCAGAAGCCCGAAAGTCTGACAACCTATCTTACCAAGGGGTATCGTGGTTCCCAGTAATTTGGTTGTGGAGGTCAGATAGGCAGTCCCTCCATGTAAAGTACTGGTATTCAGCTGCAACCGGTTAGACTGGAAGCACCCAAACCCAAACATTGTTGGGAAAAGTCTAGGCAGATTGAATTTTGACTTAGAGCCAGTTTTTCGAACGAAAATTGTCGCAAAACAAAACTAATTATTTCGACCGCGCGTAAATTGCTGCGATTAGCTTTAGGAAATGTTTTAATCTCAAATATTTAGTAATTTCTTTTACAAGTCTACCTACTGTCGGTAGTTTTTAGGTAAAATTAAATACGATTGTCCAATAGCCAAAAATGTGAATAAGTAGTACTTCATGCTCATTATGTTGCATAGTTTAAAAAAAAAAGTTTTTATTTTTCACTTTTTAGTTGTGGTACCTTCCCCACACCAATTCGTATACCACTACTTGCTGTGAAAACAACAGTGACAGGAAGTATTATAACATCATCAAGATACACAAAGTGGATTAAATACGTATTATGGAAGCTAACTCAAAACTACTGAATCAAAGTTAATATCATTTATATGGAACCATTGCGCGAGCTTCCTCTACCAAATCAAAAATAAATTTTCAAAATCGATCCATATTATTGACGAAAATATCAAGGAAAATAAATTTAAATTTAAAAAAAATATACAGACGAGCATATAACTTCCTTCTTTTTAGAAGTCTGTTAAAAATTTCGCGACTGAGATATTGCCCGCAGCTTTGAATTAGAATTACAAACTGAATTAGCCGACCGAGTCTTTATATATTATGATTACAGATGTACTGGTACACAAGTCGACTTATTGTTATCTTCAGCTAATATTGTTACAGAATTTCAAAGTGAGTAAATTCTTCCTCATAGTTGTATTTACCGTTCATTCATTCAGATTCGTTTAACAGTTAGCTGTGTGTTGTTAGCACAGATATAATACATAGTATATCTATGGTTGTAAGCGACTGGCCTTATCTTTCGATTAGTTAGGTACGGTCAGCAACAGAAGTCGGTTAACACTGCTACTTTTTGACATCATCTAAATTAACACAAAATGATTCGCTAAACTGCATTTTTTTTCGTTTAACTGTTAAGAGGTACAGTTCTTAAAATTTTAAGTACTTCTATTCCGATTTGAATTAAATATTTAACTTAATAATTAAGATTAAAAAACTGCAAGTGGACTTTTGTTGCTGACTGTACCTACCTACATGATAAGTACCTACCTCATATCTGTTAAAATTGAGCGTTTATACAAGTATGTAACAATTTGTAGTAGATAACCTATACTCCATTTATAATAAGACATCTAAACAAGCCTTATTTACAGCTACTCTGACCCATCCCATGGTAATTGTTCTTCCCAAACTACTTCTAATCCTAATTTACTCTCCGATATTCATTCCATTGAAATTAACATTGATGACGTAGGTAAGCTACTTAGTAAACTAGATCCCTCAAAATCAGCAGGCCCGGACCATTTATCACCTGTGTTCCTGATTGGTTGTGCTAAAACTATTGCCTTACCGATATCGTTATTATTTAAAAAATCCCTATCAACTTGTACGGTGCCTCATATTTGGAAGTCTGCCTTTATAACACCAGTCCATAAAAAAGGCCACAAAAACGAAATAGTTAATTATAGACCGATTTCCAAACTGTGTATACTGGCTAAAGTTTTTGAACGATTAGTCTATGATCAGGTTTACGCAGCACTTAGTTCATCTTTTAGTCCTTCACAGCACGGGTTTTTAAAGGGTCGTTCAACAGTCTCCAACCTAGCTTTGCTAAATGACTTTTTAACACTTAGTATGGACAAAGGGGCGCAGGTTGATGTCGTTTATACGGACTATAGTAAAGCGTTTGACAGAATTGATCATGACTTACTTAAAGCAAAACTATTTAACATCGGTATTAGAGGTGACCTACTTCGCTGGTTTTCGTCTTACTTGGATAACAGGTCTCAAGCTGTAGTTGTCAGCAACTACATTTCGAGCTGGGTTTCGGTTCCTAGTGGTGTTCCCCAAGGTTCCCTGATGGGCCCGTTACTCTTCATTATTTACGTAAACGATATTGACACGTGTTTCCATAACTCTAATCTTCTTTGTTTTGCTGATGATATGAAGATATATTCTTCTATATCATCATTTAGTGATATGGATGCTCTCCAATCTGACCTATCAAGACTTGATGAATACTGTCGCGTCAATAAATTAGACCTAAACCCTACTAAATGTTCAGTAATTTCGTTTAGCAGAAAACGCTTTCCACTTCATACCGCCTATAAGCTGAAAGGTCAGCTACTGCAGAGATGTGGCGGTGTTCGTGACCTGGGCGTATATCATGACTCTAAACTTCAGTTTAATGTTCACGTTGAGCAAATAGTGGCTAAAGCATCCAAAGCATTAGGTTTTGTTATGAGACTAGCTGCGTGTTTTAAGAAAGTAAAAACTATTAAGATTTTGTATTGCTCATTTGTGAGAAGTCATTTAGAATATGCTTCTCAAATTTGGAACCCGCGTTATGGCGTGCACATTGATCGCATAGAGGGTGTACAAAAAAGATTTGTTCGGTTTCTGTGCTATCGTTTGCGCATACCATACCACAGTTGTGAATATTTGGATCTCTGCAGGAAATTTCACCTACAACCACTTACTGACCGTCGTCGATTGGCAGATTGTACATTTTTGCTCAAAATTGTATCAAATGAGGTGGACTGTCCGCAGCTTCTACGTAAGCTGTACTTTAATGTTCCCCAGCGAACTCTCAGATTTAATCCTCCTATAGCTATTCCGTTGTCTTCTTCCAACTACAGGCAAAACTCATATTTAGTGCGAGTGAGTAAAGACTTTAATGACCTATGCAAGCAGTTCTCTTTTGACTTGTTTTCAACCAAAGGCTCAAGCGTACGCAATAGGCTGAACCTGGAATTTTTCAAAATTAATTCTTAGTGTTAATAATAGTTCTGTTTCTTATTTTATTTAATTTTTTTGTAATCTATTCCTTATATTTGGCGGTGCCGATTTGACGATTGGTGCTCATCTTTTCTTGATATCTTGTCGTGTGTAAGATCTCTTATTATAATTACTGTATTGCTAGCCGTGAAAACCTGTAATTGGCTTCATGTTTCTTATTTCAGTATATTTATTGTTTATAAGTTAAGCTGTTGGTTTTCCACATGTTAAATAAATAAATAAATAAAATACAGTCCGTTCAACCGATTTTGACTTCTATTGAAAATTGGTAGCATGACAAATGGCAGCTGCAGTAAACAGTTAGTATTGTAACCACTTTTTTGACATTAATGCCATCCTTAATCCTACGGAATAGAAGTCAAAATCGGTTGAACGGACTGTAAAAAAGATTTGTTTAAATGTCTAATCTTATTGTAAATTTAGAATAGGTAACTTTAAACAGAAATTGATAACAGAGATGTAAATAAATACTGACATTATACGTATTATACCCGAATGAATGAATCGAGGCTCTAGCAGAAATTCCAAGAAAAATGTAAAAAAAAAAAATCCGTGCACAAAATACGTTTAATTAAGATTTCTACGTACAAAGGGAAGTTTTCGCTTTACATTCACAAATCCCTGTGGGAACCATTAACACCTACAACGTAGATTTACGTAGTACAAAGCGTAATTATAAAAAACACAAAGCAATTTGAATAAATATGAGGAACTTAGCATATCGTTGTTGGTAACCCCATTAAAAATTCATAGTTTTACTCCCAGCGCCGGTAAACAGGTACTACAGAATAACACTGTATCAAAGTAACAAAGTTTTCAGTTTTATCACAGAAAACTTAATGTATTAGCAAGTTACAACACGAATTAGACAGCAAAGGTTAGAGGATATCATTTAAGAAGGTAGGTTTACTTAATTTTTAATTTTGTACATCGCTGTTTTTAAAAAATAATAATAAAATGTTTAATAATTTTATAGCGAATTAAAAACAGATCAAGATGCGGTATATTTATTTAAGTAAATTAATTTATAATAAAAGATAGCCGTGGGAGCAATCAATATTAATATTATAAAGCTGAAGAGTTTGTTTGGTTGTATGTTTCAACGCGCTAATCTCTGGAACTACCAGTTGAATTTGAAAAAATATTTTTGCATTTGATAGCCCAGTTCTTGAGGAAGGCTATAGGCTATTTAACATTACGCTAGGACCATTAGGAGCCGAGAAAAAAGAAAAAAAAGTCAGAAAGAACATTAAGCGAAAACGAAGTAATAGCTCGGGCAGGCGATGCGATGCGACGGGGTGCGTGAAATTTCTTGTTCCCCCGACGGGGTGGGTCGGGGGAACAAGAAATATCACGCAGCAGAAGTCGCGGGCAAAAGCAAGCGGACAATATATATTTGTGGCTATAAAAGTCAACCTTTGACATTTGCATAACATTCCTTTTCCAACCAACAACCAACGAACGTCTTGCTCTTAACTTCAAACCGTTTAAACTATGCAACAAAGAAGAATTTTCTGAGATGATATGGAAGTGTGAAACTAACTAATAAAACTTAAGTTTTTGTGTCGAAAACACTTAGGAACAATTTGAGCTCTCCTAACAACAACTAGGTAACGTCAGGGTGTTTATCAAATTGACTTCTAACGTAAATTGTACATATTTTTAAATCACAACTGTCATTTTTTGACAGTTGTATGAGATGGCTATAGCACGGCAAATTAACGCAGTGTGTCAATTTGATATAGGTATCCTAACTGTAGCGTCTGCAGCTCATTCTTCTTATTTTTCCAATAAGTAAGTACTGATTCGATTTTATCCTCTTAAGGGGTCATAGTAGTCATCATTATGAACAAGTTACTACGGGACCTAACCTGAAATCGCGAAAAAAATATGTTCCCTACATTTTATCGCTAATAAGGGTGGGTTTGGGCACAAATTATAAGGGCATATGCCTTATAATTATCGTATTGTTACCATATAATAAGCTATGATTCTGAGGAATTCCATGTAATGGTTAGCAATAAGGATAATTACTCTTGTAATTGCATGTTGACACGTTTACAAGGACATTAAACTTATAATTGCAATACTTGTGCCATTTACAAGGTCGACCTTCTTATAGCCGACATGGGTAGTTCCGCAATAAGTTTAGGGTGACAACTATCGACTAATTATGGAATGCGCACAAAGTTATTTCTATAATCGGCCATATTTATTGCAGTAAGCAGTTTTTCGTATTTTAGATATCTTTCATCGTGACATGTTATATACGAAAATTTAAGTGGGAAGTGAAATTTTCGATAATATGCGGTATGTTATGTGGATTAGTTTCAATGCCCCCTTTAATAATGTCTTTTGTTAAGTTCTTTAAAAAGAAATAACCATTTTCACATTTCCATATTATACTGCTACAAGGATAAACTTCTTGTTGACAGTAGATACAAGGAGCCTATAAAACGTATACCTTTATAGAGGTTATATAAATTGCTTCACCATCTTCATGTTGGGTAGTTTTGGGGTTCCCTTAACTAATGTAAAACCTTTATTTATGATACTTACTATTTATTACACATATTTAATCATTTTACCCACGAAATGGACGCGGACCGTTTTTTAACTAAATATTTTTTTAATTTATTAACCTACTATCCCAATTGTCCAAATCCCATTTCAGTAATCTGTATTTCGTTTTCATTCCTTTTCGTTTTAAAATAAGTGTACGCGCATCCATTGGCAAAGAGTGCGGTTTATAATATTTATAATCTTTGTAAGCTCATTTAAGGCTATATGTATAATTTTACAGCCCAACTTAACGGCCTAATTTCTAAACGATATCAAAACGGTCGTCTTTATCACTGTCCTATGTCACGTTACCACTCAAACATTCTTCCTCAGTATTCAATGTGTCCGCAGATGGTTGCAACAGATTTTTATTTACTACGGAACCCTAGTACCTTCGTTAGTACTCACACTTGCCAAAAAAATTAACAATAGGTGCTGACTCTTGAACCTGACCTCTTATGTACTTTTTTTCTAAAACCACCACTTCGCTTTATTCTTTTCCAATCTTCCAGATCCATTTTTAAATAAAAACTCTTTGTTTAATTTATTTGATTACTCAAAATGGGTTACCAACTTATAGAGCATAGTATTAAGAGTACTTGAAGAATAATGTACTTATAGTTACTATATAAGTGACAAGTGATGTCCTAAATTCTTATAAAGGTCATATTAATCGCAAATATGTATTTGCTATGTAGACACTTTATAACATACTTGTATAAAGTTAAAATATGTTTGAACCCCTTATTAAAAGCTTTTACAGGGTTAAAATTCTTGACCAAAACTTCAACACATCCATTATTTTTATACAGCTATTAAGCCATATAACGTGCCTTTATAAGTCTGCACTTTCAAGATTACCATATAATTGTCATATTATTTAGGTTTATAAAGGTGTATATGACGGAGTTGGAAGAATAAAAGCAGTATTAGCAATTACTGCTTATAAAATGCTTTTACATGGCAAAAAGAAAGAATCATGGCTATTATACAACGATCACAAGAGTTCTGGCGATATAACCCCTATGTTATAAGGGTATTTTGCTACTTGGGTATGCCCTGTCCACTGCCACTTAAGATTGGTAATTCTTCGGGCTATGTCGGTTACCTTGGTTCTCCTACGGATCTCTTCATTTGCAACTAAATAAAAGCTTATACTTAATAACACAGCTCTACAGCATCACAGACCGTATTCATACGCAGAGAACATACAAATATAATTAAAGCAGGTCACAAAAATATGCTTAAAACTGACACGTAAAAGTAAACTGGTACAAACTCGTACACAGAGGAGAGACGAGCCGTTGTTGGCGCGAACCCTGAATAATGTATCCTTGCGAAACGACTGCGCAGCACATTTTCATAAATGTCAGAATGCTATCTAACTGCCACACGCGGCCATTTCTGGATAATCCTAGGTATCTAACTGTCATGAATTTTAAAGTGTAATAACGGGAGTTATAGTTGATGCCTCTGGCATGGTTAGTAGAGTAAAAGAAAACTTTTTATACTAACCTATACTAACTTTAAATTAGACGCTATGAAACTACCAGCAAGTTTTTATTTCATGCATCAAAAGGGTGCATTAAAATAGCCTCCACTATAGTGTGCGCGCAATTACTAGTATGCCTGAGGTATGTGAGCGGTGAGACGGGTGAGGACGCGATTGACAAGATTGGCAGACTGAGTTGCTTGGCGTTTGTCTACCTCCCCGTCTCCCGGCTCACGGGGTCTACTCCCTAAGTCTGTCCGTCCGTCCGTCCGTCAGTCCGTCCGTCTGACATAACGATTCATCAAAACAAGTGTAAAAGTTAATTTTTTAGGATGGGCAAAAACACATCGGGAGTAGGGACAACTGTCAAATCGTGTTGTCATTCAAACTTCATTGGGGCCCCGAACCAATCATCTATCCGTAGTTGATATGGAGTAGGAAACGCACGTAACGAAGGCCGAAACTACGGGCTTCGTGCTTAGGGAGTAGACCCCCGGATACCTCAGGCGGTGCCTAGCACTTGCGCGCACACTATAGAGACATCACTTAAATGTATCTGGCATACCCCAGGCAGTCAGCCAAACTACCACCTTGCTCACCTACTAATAGCTAATATTCTTCCTCGGCTAGAGCAATTATTTAACTTAGTTGGTAGTGTCACAATTGAAAAAGTTATATTCAAATTGTTTTTTTTTTTCTGGATGGGCATTTATGAAACGGCAGAAGCTAGGTTTTTAGTCAGAACAGCCATCAAAATACTCCCCATAAAAATTGAATTGTGTCAAACCGATTGAATTGTTATACTTAGCGACAGACATCACCCTGAACGTGGTTGTCGTAAAAGAGGATAAAGAGGTTTCGCCAAGGGGAAGAAAAATGGCGTCTTCGTGGCTTTTAATAACATTGTTATAGCGATCAACTATGTATCTGTTAAGCAATATGATTTAGGTAGGTAATGATCGTATAACCTAGAGTTGCCAACCGTCCTGTATTCCCAGGACTTGTCCTGCTTTTGGGGATGTCCTGGATAGTTTCTAAGTAGTGTCCTGGATTTTCTAAAGCATTCTGTATTTTAAGTTTCGTGCGGTACTTCTACCTTCAACCTCGGTCGGCCGTATTTATTATACGTATTTCATATTATGTCTTTTAAATTTTAATTGAAGATACTTTCATTAAAAATCGGCCAAGTGCGTATCGGACCACGCACAATGAAAGGTCGACCAAACTTATATACCCAGGATAAGTCTTCGAATAAATTTTAAATTCATATAAAAAAACCAGCCAAGTGCGTGTCGGGCCACGCGCAGTAATAGAGTTCCGTAGTTGCACAATTACTTTTCCAAGTACATTTTATAAGTTGGTTGACTGACTCGAGTTGAGTTGATTGACTCGTAAACTTAAAAAGCCTACTTAGTTGTGATAGTTTTACTTTTAACTTCGTTATTTAAACTACTACACTGAATTTTTTCACACATCCAAAACTAACCGTTTAGCTGGCACACTTGACTCTAACAAAAATTTTCACTTTAAAGTAACACATTATATTTCAAAAACGGATCCCTAAATCGAAAAATTCTTTTCACAAACCCACAATATTCTTGAAAGACCCATCCAACAACACCCCGCACCATGGGGACAAGAAAAAAAAACATCCCCACTTTACGGGTACAGAAGGCACCCTAAAATATTTTTTTTTCATGATTATGTTTTACTACTTTGTCGGCGTCATGAATATGTATATCCATGCCAAGTTATAGCTTTCTAGTACTAAGAGTTTCTGAGCTAAGCTGTGGACGAATAGACAGACAGACGGACGGACATAAAGGGTTCCTTGTTGACTACAGAACCCTGAAAATTGTTTAAATAATGTAAATACATAATTGAGTTTCATTGACCCTATTTTCATTGCGTGTTGCTATTATACTGCGTCCTGTTTTTAATCCGACATGTCCTGGTATTTTCACCATCTAATCCTGGGTTTCAAAATTTGGGGATGTCAACCCTAGTATAACCGATGACCACGATGCTGTGGGCATTTAACATTGTAACTGATATTATAATTGATGCACTAGTGTCCTTGTTTCGATATTAATGTTATCGTAACAAATTTTGAAAAACCGGCCAAGTGCATGTCCGACTGCGTACAATGAAGGGTTCCGTAGGTAGGATGAATTTATTTCAAGAACACACTAGGGCCATGGGGTCCGCATGCCCCTTTAGTTTTTCGGGACATCGCCAAGCGTTTGTTCAACTCTACACGTGACCAAAGGGCTGGCCTATTTTTTGGCCAAAGAATTAGCATTGCCATACAACGTGGCAATGCTGCCAGCCTTTTGGGCACTTTTCCTGTTGACAGCGATGCGGACGAATTTTTTGATGCCCTATGATTATTTCCCCTCCTTTTTTATATACTCGTACATATTTTTTTTTAAGATTGTTAGATTTTAAATTATGTAAATAAAACTATTTCAAGAAAAACATAAAAAAAAGAACAAACTTAACATTGTAGTTGAAATACATGTTCTCCTTACATTCCAACTGCAAATGTAAGTTGGAAAGTAACTAAGCTGTGATAGTTTTCCTTTTCACTTACTGCCGTCCATTTGGCTAGCGGGGGGAAGTTTTCATGATTTTATTTTACCACTTTGTCGGCGTGATTAATATGAATACCCATGCCAAATAACAGCTTTCTACTACCTACTAAGAGCCTCACAGAAAGACATACAGACATACGGACATGGCGAAACTATAAGGGTTCCTTGTTGACTACGGAACCCTAAAAAGCTATAATTGGACAAGTAGCAGTAATATTTATTGTGTTTTATGTTGCTAAATTGTTATAATTGATCCTAGAATCGAGGAAAACTTTACTCGCTGTGGTTTTCAAGTTTCAGTACGAGTAATGTATCAGGTACGAGTAGCATAGTTTTCTGGATATATTTCTATGATAACTGGAACCAGTTAGCTCGATGAGTTTGAGAAAATAGTCTCCGAAATCAAGACAAAGCTAAGCCTGATGTTGATAATATAATTATGACAAGTAATTAGTGATATATAAAACACAATAAAATAATCATTGTCATACCTAGTTTCATCGAGAATCCATTCATCGTCAGAGGACTTCGGGTATTGCAGGTAGATCTCGTAACAGTGACTTTGATTCTGGTGGGCCATTAACATATTTGTCAAACCTATGTATTTCAACAAAAATAATACATAAACTAACGAGTACTACCAGACTGATTATACTTACATAGGTAGTTTATAAGCATCACACTAATCACATCACATCACACTAATATTATAAAGGCGAAAGTTTGTGAGTGTGAGTGTGTGAGTGTGTGTGGTTGTATGTTTGTTACTTCTTCACGCTCAAACGGCTGGACCGATTTGGATGAAATTTGGTTTGTAGATAGCTTATACCCTGGATGAACACATAGGCTACTTTTTATCCCGGTTTAGGCGGGTGAAACCGCAGAGCGCAGCAAGAATTAATATATTATCGAGCGGCTACAAGTGAGTGAACCTTACTGGACAAGAAATACATTAGCAAGAGAGTTGTTAACTGTACCGGTTGGTGAGCGAGACATTCACTGACTTAGTTCTACTGCGACACCGCTTAATTAGCGTATCTACAGAATTTGTGATTTTAACGACTTCTTTTACAATTGAAAAAGTCCTAAATTATATTTTCAGAATACGTACGAAGCAGTGGTGGCCCAGAGGTAACGGCTCCGACATACGAGTTGTAGGACGTGGGTCCGAACCTGCAGGCGCTTTACTTTGTGTAAATAATTTCATTACCACTTCTCTCAAAACCTTCTTCCTTCAGGAAAACACTATGAGGAAACCGGCATGTCCCAGAACCAAAAATTCGAAGATCTGTGACATCTACCAACCCACATTGGGCCCGCGTGGTAGATTACAGCCCCTCTCTCTCGAAGAGAGGAGGGCTGTGTCCCAGCAGTGGGAATATTATAGGCTGATTATGCTACTAACAGAATAGGATTTTAAATATGATAAAAAGTGGTCAGAGGGGTGAAAATACGATTTTATTTTTGTTTACGGTTTTACATTATTACCTATTCTCAATTCTCAATTCTTTATTGCATTCCATAATGTAAAACAGTTGGTAAGCTTAAAATTAATGACACAATTATGGACCCTGTCGGGCACAGCATAGTAGGAGAGAGGAGGAAGAGCGGTTCTTCATATTTAATTTATTTAAGTAGTTTAATAATGTTTAGGCTTTATTTCTTAGCTAGTAAGATATAAATAATACCTACTGCATGTTAAGAATGCACTAACAACAGATCTCGAGCTCAATATCCGTACATAACTTTGAGTTTTCCACAGAAATACTAGTAAGCACATGAGAAAAACTGTTCTCAAATACCTAAGAATTTAATCCGTATCATATGCATCGGCTGTTTGTATCCGAATTCAACGTTTACAGCCTGCATGTGCCAATGTTATTGATGCACGAGATCAATTGACACCGTATAACATCGTGTTGGCTCCACTCCAACTTCTACTGATCCCTTAAGAATGAAGACCGTGAACGATACCTAACGTAGGTTTAAAAATAAAGCTTAGATTATTCTCCAGTTCATGTTTGTTCTGTATTTCAGCACACATTAACTCCGAGCAGGTTAATATTAACGGTAATGGAGGGAGTTCGTAACCGCATTCATGTACAATGCGCGTGATTAACATTTAAATAATATGGATTGTTTGCATTGCTATTAATGCGGTACAGTGTGTGTAATTTCATATTAGATTTCATATACAGAGGAGCTCGTGGCTAAATAATAACAGCCGTACAGGGTCGATCCATCAGGTTAAGCTTGCCGGGGTTGGTCCGTGAATGGGTGACCATCTTTACATACCGAGACTCCTCCGTGCCTCGGAAAGCACGCTAAACCGTTGGTGCCCGCTGCCATTCGTGGATCTTTGACAGTCGTTACGGGTCGTCAGGAGCCCGAAAGTCTCAACCAGTCTTACCAAGGGGTATCGTATTACCCAGTAATTGGGTTGTGGAGGTCGGATAGGCAGTCGCTCCATATAAAATACTAGTATTCAACTGCATCCGGTTAGACTGGAAGCCGACCCCAACATAGTTGGGAAAAGGCTAATAGGCAGATTTTAGTGTGTTAGTTAATTACGTTTGGTCTTATTTACAGACGGATTGAAAGACCTTTCATTTACGTAAGAGGAACATCAACTCTGGTAACCCCAACGTAAGTAGGTATAGTCATCTGCCTAGCCTTTTCCCAACTATGTTGGGGTCGGCTTCCAGTCTAACCGGATGCAGCTGAATACCAGTATTTTATATGGATCGACTGCATATCTGACCTCCACAACCCAGTTGCTGGGTAATACGATACCCCGTGGTAAGATTGGTTGTCAGACTTTCGGGCTTCTGATGACACGTAACGACTGTCAAAGATCCATCAATGACAGCCAGGTATAAAACTCATAGCGTGTTTTGCATTAGATGCAAAAAATGCTATGAGTTTTATATCAGCTTTTTTCCACTAAAAACTCAGTCCATTTCAGTAATCACCAACTTACACATGTACAGTCAGCAAAAGAGATATCTAGGCAGGGTATACTAACATATTTGTATGAGAATTGCTTCATGTTCAATTTTATATTACTTTGTTTTTGCAATACTCCTACATACATGCACATACATTGTAACACACCAACACAAAATTGTATATTTTCAAGAAATTGAACATGAAGCAATTCACATACAGATATGTTAGTATACCCTGCCTAGATATCTCTTTTGTTGGCTGTACCTAATCACCAACTTTTCAAAAATAGCTTCTTAAGCCGTCTTCGAGGGCAAAACAAAAATAATAAGGCTCGTTGCTACTAAAGTATTGTTGCTATATGAGTAAGGTTTACGTGCAATATCGCGAAGCCCCCGGCGGTCTCTACAGGCACTTAATTAAGTGGCCTCGGTGTCTCCTTCGCTTAGCTTTAAGTGGACTTGACGTATCTGCTGGTACAATCGTGAAGGACCACTGACGTCATTCCGAATGGGTCACATATAAGTAGATCAAGGACTTGTAGGTTAGGTTTGTAATATGACGTTAATTTTACATTTCCGTAATTTGTCAACCTTTTCTTTATTAATTTAATTATTTATTGGGTGCAATCTTAACTTCGAGTTTAGACAAGCTACAAGTTTTTTTTTTTATTAACCTACTAGCTGTAGCCCGCGACTTCGTCCGCTTTTTTTATATACAAATATTCAAGTTGAAAAGTAGCCTACGACCTTCTCAAGGTCCCAGGATACATACCTGTCTAATTTCAAAACGATTGGTTCAGGATAGTAAAAATAAAAATATGGGGATATGAGGTAAAAAAAAAGTAAACGTTCAAAAAGTTCATATCTTTTGGTCCTGTTGGTCGATTTTGATGAAACAAAAGCTAAATGTTACTCACAATAAAGCTAATAATAAAATAATAATAATAATAAATAATAGCAATAATAATAAAATAATTTTTATAGCACACATGGGATCGATGGGAACTTTTGATACTTTTTCTAATGGTGTACGCAAGGTCTCCACTAAAATTTAGCTCGGTCCGAATTTTTGTTATTTGAAATGTCTATTTTGACCGGACTATAAACAGATCTATACATTTTGGGTATATCACAACTGCCCAAAATGTAGGCAGTTGTGATATACCCAAAATGTAGAACATGATATTATGTTGTTGTTTCAGAAAAAAGTGATTTGCCGCCTCTAAAACCAGAATCAGCCATTCTATGGTGGCAGTTTATTGATAAGAACGTAAACTATGGTTACATGTTTACATTTGGTAATTATATATTTTCTATATTTCATAATCTTCTCGTTATGATCAATCTAAATATGTATAAAAGGAGAAACTGACTGACTGACTGATATATCAACGCACAGCCAAAACTGCTTGGTCTAGAGATTCCAAATTTGGCACATAAGTTCCTTATGAGGTCTTAGGGTGCACTAAAAAAGGATTTTTAAAAATTGTCTTTCAGTAATTCGATTTAAAATCCAATGAGTGGCTTTTGCGTGATTCGGGCATAAACACACAAACGAACCGACAAACAGACAAAAAGTTTAAAAATTGATTTTTTATGTTCTGTCACTTATTTCTCGCGTCTTCCAGTAATTTTTTTTTTTGAAAATCTTTTATGTACAGACACAGCAGGTTTATGATATTGTTAAATGTATACATTTGTCCCACTGCTGGGCTAAGGTCTCCCCCATATATTTCGAGTTTTCTTTATGTTTTGTCTTTGCCGACCAATCTGGTAAGAACGAGTCCAGATCGTCACGCCACCCAGTGTCTGCTAGGCCTGCCTCGCCGACGAAAATTAAGAAACTTCGAGTTGCTACTGATTTTTTTTTTTGAAAAATGTCCAAAAAGAATCCAATCTAGAAAATCAAGTAGTCTTGTGACCAAAAAAACCAATCTTTTCAATACCGTTTCGAATTCAAAATAGGCTCTAGCCTTCATTTTGACAAACGGTTCAGGAACAAGTATTAGGTATACGAAAAAGTACAAAAAGCACAATGTAGGTACTCGTAGAGGTGGCGTGGCGCGTGCTCGCTTCAAGTTGGGCTTATTTGCATCTTCGTTTGACTTTCACTGAACATTATACCGCCAGAAATTGTTTCAAATATTCCTTCAAAAGATATCAAAATTTAGTTATATTACTAGTGCTATAATGTGTTGTGACTAAACTAATTTTGGTGTTATAATGTGTTGTTTATTGACAAATAAACGATATTGTTTCACTCTTGTGTTATTTAATCAACGTCAATTTGAGCGACAACAGTTGAAAAGCTATTTTTATTTTACTCTTTCCATCACACCCAGGATGATTTTGGAATCAAATATGACGAGAAAATATTGAGAACGTGAAAAAATACTTCGGTTTTTACAGATTATTATGAAAACTCCTATAAAGAAAGCCGGTTATTAAATCTTTATTGACAATTTGACATCGTTTTCACTTAACACAGCTCACAAAGGCATCAATAATTTTTGTTACGAACGAGCGAAATTCACAAAGTTCAAAAACTCTTAAGCTAAAGCGGTATTCTATTGGCATCTTGGGCAGGTTATTTCAATCTACCCCTAATTTAATTTCATCCCGAATGGATTACGCTTGAGATGGAGCGACATAAATATATCCATGAAGCACTTGAAGCTCGTAACTCCTTATGATTAAATTGATACCTTACAAGGGACGAGGGCGACGTTTGATCGTCCTTTCTTTCGAAGCTTTTCAAACTTTGTAGAATGGAAGTAATAACGCCGAGTACGCGGTACCTAATACTAGCCATAACAATAACTCAGAATCGTTTTCCTTTCATCCTGTTTTAAAAGGGGAGAAGTGTGCAATGTGATTTCGTGACCGACGAGTGTAATGACTACCGATTGCGACGAGTCACTTCAATGAACGTTGATTTAATTTGAGCGAAGAACGGAGCATCGCCGGAGCTTGATGTAATGTTCAACTAAATAACGCGGACATCTACACCCCTTTTTCCCCTACCTACTACATCACGTCCCCTCCACGCAGCCGGCTTGTCCCCTACACCTCCCAGATTAATCTTCCACATGCCTCAATGTCATCTGCTGTTGCAAATGACGCAAAAAATAACGATGAACACGACAGTAATATGAAATTCCTTTCACTATGAATAATGTTGCGTTGGAAATTACAACAGCTTCCTGGAACATGAACAAGAGAGAAATTAATTAGGGATGGGCCGAAATTCATTTCACTTTCGGTTTAACCGAACTTCGGCGGTTTGAACCGAAATTCGTCTCAAATGCCGAACATTCGGTACAAGAAAATATTAAAATAACTCAACTGTTTTGACTAAAACAATAAACCTAAAGTGCAATTGTTACTTATTTAAAAATAAAATAAAACTTAAACTTAAAACTAAACGTTATCAGAATTTTGGTATTTAAACATTGAAATAATTATCGCCAAAAGTCAGTATTTGTAATTTTTATAAAAGTGTTGAAATCTTAATCACGCTGGTATTTAAAATTAACCAAATGCAGGATTCTGCCTTATCTAGCAGTAGTCTATTACTTACGTGTTTGTTAGTATATATTTCCAAGTGAAAATAACCTAAGTTAGGCCGAACTTCGGCTGAACTTTTTATTTTCACTGTTTGAATGTTCGGCCAAAGTTCGCATTCGATTCAAACCACATTCGGCCCATGCCTAAAATTAATACATTCATGCGAAAACTTTTTGAACACTGAAAGTGTTTTTCATGTCACTAATACCTATAAAACAAACAAAAAAAAAACATAATCTACCTTTCGACTATAAGGTTTCGATAAAAGCAATTTATCTATCTATCTTGTTCCGGGAATTAAACCAGGCCAATTTACCTCGTCTCCACATTCACACCGATTTGAATCAACGCCAGACCAATATCCAGCGGAGCGACAAATCAGCACTTCGATATTGCCTCCATTTGGGCACCACCTCAATATATGAAAATCTGATTTTTCATTGCGCGCCAAACGGCACGCGTCGTCCGCTCGCTCCTCCCGGAAATATTTAATATTTACAAAACTCTCGGCTTTGCGTCGCAAAACTCGCAGAGCAAACCCAATTAAACGAACAATTTTAACTTCTTAATAGGCCATTATATCGACTTATCGACTATAGAAAACGTCGCTTTTATATCATTTATATCCAATTATAACAGTGCATATTGTACCTATTTAATTTCTTGCTTTGTAAGCTTTTGCAAGCTGCGCAACATTAGTCAGTAGAGTACGTCAAATACAGATGGTATTGTTGAAAGTTCAGCGAGCAGCATCGGGTAACGGCAATGTGTTTTAAAGTTCATTGGGGATTTTGTGCATAACAAGCAGCTAAAATTTCGTTGCTCTTAATTTATGTTCGTTCTTTGCTTGAAATCGGAGACACTTTTGGAACAATAAATACGAGTAGGTAGGTAATATTAAAATTTAATAGGAACATAAGAAGCTTCCTCTGAAACTACAAATATACACTTCTGGACACATCTATTGGCCCACCTTAGAGTTTAGGTTTCGATGGCCCCTACCGAAATATGATTGCTAGATTGAACAAAAACTGTTGATGCAGTTTTAAACCTGATACATTTTACCATCTTTTTCGATCGTATTGTTTTAAATTTGAATTCAGAATACCATACGACATGGAGCTACGCCTAACAAGTCGGATATGCGCCTTGTTAAAGGCAATTGATTTTTGAATAAAAAACATGTTTTATCAAATAAAGGTTTAATTTAATAACGCGTGTTGCCTCCATGGGCATCTACCACAGCTCTCATACGATTAGGCAT
Organism: Cosmia pyralina; assembly: GCA_946251885.1. Classification (NCBI taxonomy): domain Eukaryota; kingdom Metazoa; phylum Arthropoda; class Insecta; order Lepidoptera; family Noctuidae; genus Cosmia; species Cosmia pyralina. Next base: position 18,315,678 of record OX276350.1, on the reverse strand, counting down.
AGAGTTTATCAACCGCTCTATGAAATTTTGAGGGATCATCTCCCATTCCTCTTCTATGGCAGTTTTCAACTCCTGCATCGTCTGGGCAACTGGCTGACGAGCCCTAACACGTCTTTTTAGCTCGTCCCACATGTGCTCAATGGGGTTCATGTCTGGGCTTCTGGCTGGCCAGTCCATAACTGTAATGTTCACATCCCGAAGATATTCCCTGACGATGCCGGCCGCATGGGCTCTTGCATTATCATGCATAAAAAGGAAATTTGGGCCCACATAGTCCGCGCATGGTATCACGCGAGGTTCTAAGCACTCACGAATGTACCTTTCAGCATTTAATGTTGGCAGCCGTGGTCCTGTAACAACCTCAAGTTGAGTTTTGCCGCTCGCGGATATACCGCCCCAGACAGTCCATGAGCCACCGCCATAAGCAACCCTCTCTTCAAAGCAGCATTGTGCGAAACGCTCTCCCTTACTTCGGTAGACCTTCTTCCTTCCATCATTGCCATGTAACACAATTTTAGACTCATCAGAAAAGAGTACACGGCTCCAATCTTGCTGTGTCCAATTTAAATGACTGCGTGCGAAATGAAGGCGCGCTGTTCGGTGGGCTCGCGTTAGTTTGGGGCCATTAGCTGGCTTGTGTGGTACCATATCGCGTTCTTTTAACCTTCTCCGAACAGTTCGAGCGCTCACAGATACTCCGTGGAAGTCGCGAAGTTGGTTTTGTATCTCAATGGAGGTAAGGTGACGATTTCTCAAGCTGGTCGTCACGATGAATCGATCCTGCCTTTCAGTTGTGACCCGAGATCGTGGCCTTCCTTGGCGACGAACAAAGCCGCCAGTCTCTAGGTACCTCCGATAAACATTTCGGACCGCAGATCGACTTAAATTAAGTTGAGTACTCACGTTTCTTTGGCTGTGTCCGGCCTGAATAAGTGCCACAGCTTGGGCGGCGACTTCAGGTGAAGTATCCATAGATTATTGATAGAACCTCACCTTAATGTTAAGAATAAGTAATGTTTGTTGCAAAACCAAAGATATCAATCACTTTTTCAAAAATTAAATCCAAGTAAACCAATAAAACCAAGTTTTCTTAGTATTCGATTGTTTGATATCAACAAACAGGCTCCAAATTGTCTTTTGTTTCTTTAAATTCTGTGTTCGAAATTCAAAAAAAGACTATTGAATTAAATTGTGAATGTGCAAGGTTCAAAACTGCATAAAAACTTTTTGCTCGACCTAATATAAAATTTTAGCTAGGACCAAACGAAACTGAAAATACAAGGTGGGCCAAAAGATGTGTCCAGAAGTGTATTATAATGTATCGTCAACTAATTATTATAAAGGCGAAAGTTTGTGAGTGTATTGTGTGTTTGCATGTTTGTTACTTCTTCACGCTCAAACGGCTGGACCGATTTCGATGAAATTTGTATGTAGATAGCTTATGTTGAAGTGTTCTTTTAGTAAAAGTTGAGTCTTCATGTGGAAACAGTATAATTTTTGGCTTTAACATGAGTACATTAGTTAACAAAAAGTCTAAAAAAAGGTAAATTTTTCTTGCGCGACAAGAGCGTCGCGCGTCGTTCCAATCGCCGTGTGTAAACTGTAAAGGGTCGAGTTAAGATGGCGGCTGCCGGACGCAGCCCCGTGAGCGTTCCCGTTGACGCTTCCTTAAATGTTTAGGTCTTGAGCATGGTTTTGTATACCAGCTACGTTGCAAACACTTATATCCTGGATTAGCACAGGCTACTTTTTATCCCGGTTTACGCGGGTGGAACTGCTGGGCGCAGCTAGTTGAATATAAACCAATTAAGATTATTTTAATAGCATCCGTATCTGTAATTTGAAAGCTACACAAGTACACAGTGTGTAGGTTCTGCTCCCTCATATTTCATATTCTAATTATTGCTCAGCTCGTATACAAATTTGTACAAAGCAAACATTGCTAGCGACAACACTCGTTTACTTAACATTAATATTATTATGACTTCGGCAATGGGTACACTAGATTACAAAACTCATTAGACGGCTTTATTATTTATGCTTTTGGTTATTTTAAGATCCAGTTCAGTATTCCAAAATAAACAAACTGAGATAATATATTAGCTAGCTACACATCGTGTTAAAACCAAACAAGAACCACTACTAGTTTTTACGTACGTACACAAAGCAGCAGGTCAAGTTACTGCAAACAGTCAAATTTACTGATTTGATTTTCAACTTAACGATCAACATTTTAAAGTTTTAAATCATTTGAAGAAATTTGACAGTTTGGTATAACCTGATGTACAGTTGTCTGTACCTACTTAATGTCAAGCTTTTCCGTTTCTATATCTAGTGATGTACAAACAGGTTATGGTAAGGGTTAGTACCCCTATCATTAGTACATTCATTCATTCATTCATTTGTCTATCAAATATCGACAACTCGAAGCTTGGATAGAAATTAGAACATTCCTCTCCTAACTTTGATTTTCATCGAAAATTTGTGAATATGTAGCACGATTTACTGATAATAACATTAACAGCTCCAGATTTGTGTAAAAAGGTATTTATTGTTTTCTAATAATTCAACAATTTCACATTTGAAAATAATATGTGTACGAATAACAACAAAATACGTATGCATAATTTTAAAAGCTAGTTTTAATCACTAACAAATACTTATTTATGCAATTCTTAGACATTTAAATAAAATCTACAGAAACCATTAATAACACGCCTTTAGGTAGGTGTTATCTGAAATTCTGTAGGTACTCCTACAGGCATGGCAACTCACCTTATCGCAATAAATAATTGCCCATCCGCGATACAAAATATATACATTCATCTTCCAAAAATATGACGAGCAAATTCTGTATAAAAAATAAACTCGCGGAAACAACAAAATAGAAACATAAAGAGGTTGTTCATAAAAGAGGTGGATTTTATCAAAATATTTCGATTTTCCGTTCACTTTTGTCGCCGCGTGTACAGTTTCGATTCGATTCCATTGGGCTCTCATCATTTCAAAGGCACGAATATCGGAACTGTCGTAAGCGGCTTAAAGTGGCTTCCAATCTAGAATGAAGTGCCTTTATGTGTGCCAGTGTACAATAGTTAAATGTACTCATTGCGAGTGTGTGTGTGGCTTTCCAATAACGTTATGATACATGTACAATCGCGGAACGAAAAGTTTCAGGAATTTACTAATACATTCCTTTGCCCTTTTGCGGGCTCATACTACCTTCGAATTCAAAGTGTAGTAAATGCGTGGCAATTATTTCGCTTCTAGCACTGTTTACGCCAAAATAATCCTACGTGACAACAACGCCAATACGTCATTAATATAATAAACTAGTAATTAATATAATAAGTAGAATCATAATACATCATAACATAACTAATGAATAACACAATTCCAATCGAAGATATTTTTCGATTTACTGTATAAAAGCAATAAATCAAAATTCTACGTAATCTGTGTAAATAAAACTTCCGCTCTGTCCATTACAATCTTCTTCGCTTCGGGGAAAAATGGTAATATGTTGATCCAGGAATCCAAAGCGAGCGTTAAAATGCTTACCTGTGAAAAGGTAATTATTTTTTTTATTATTATCATTAAAACCAGGTTATTCGGAGCTTTAGGCCTTTGAAACGCTACCTCCAACTCCCCCAAATGCAGCGCGACGTGTTTATTTACGACGCACCGCCGACGATTTCGCAGAAAATCTGTACCACAGTGTAAAATATTTGCAGTTGATCAACTTAATTAGTTTTTCTTAGGTCGATTTTTTTTTCCTTAGGTTTACATTTTATGGTGTCTACGGTGGAGTGAACTAAGACTATTACATAAAATGTCGTAAATTTGTTTTCACATTAGCAGATTGAATTTAATTAATTCATTAATTAAATAATTTCCCTAAAGCAAGGATGTGTCTATGGTATATATTTTTTTCAGGACCATAATAATACACTAATTTGACCATTTAAAATTGATTCTAAAACACTAAAATTCGGATAACCCCACGTAAATACCATTAATAAATTTTATGTTACTTATATACAAGCTTAAAAACTGTACTTAGTTATAAAGAGAACACATAGATATAGCAAAACATGTTGGCATAAAAGAGTTGAAAAGGGATTATTAATAAATGACAGCTGGAAGAGATATCTGTGGTTAAGAAAAAACTCCAAATTAATTTTAGAACGATGATAGACACAGCTAAGTTTTGTATTTCTTTTCGGTTCGATTGTAGAGCAGTCGTTGAGTAATTTATCTACTGTTCCATTATAAGCTGTAATAACAAAATCTGTTCCATGCGGGAATGAATACCGCTGATACAGAAAAAAATAATTTGAAATGATCAAATTTATACCGTTTGATAATTTGAAATTATTTTTTCTGGATCAATGAACATTGCATATGAGATTGTTTTGTAAAAGAACCTGTACTAATCTGTAAACGACTATGAGCAAACGTCGGCCCATAAAGAAACACGGCATTTCCTATTGTTGTAAAACTTCTGTACTGAGTATTCAATATTATAACGTTAATTTTGACCGATTCCGAAGCATCTAACCAAAAATAAACAAAAGATGGATGGTTCGATTAAATTAATTCGGGCCGATCCATCAGGTTAAGCTACGCTTGCCGGGATTGTCCGTGGATAGGTGACCATCTTTACATACCGAGACTCCTCCGTGCCTCGGAAAGCACGTTAAGCCGTTGGTCCCGGCTGTCATTAGTGGATCTTTGACAGTCGTTACGGGTCGTCAGAAGGCCGAAATTCTGACAACCAGTCTTACCAAGTGGTATTGTATTACCCAATTACTGGGTTGTGGACGTCAGATAGGCTCCATGTAAGATACTGATATTCAGCTGCATTCTGTTAGACTGGAAGCCGACCCCAACATAGTTGGGAAACGACTAGACAGATTTGGATGGTTCGATTAAAAGTACGCATCAACTTTTAATACATAAAGAATACTTTATACTATTTTTTAATTAGATACCTTCGTCTCAGCCCTGTACGAGAAGCAGTGTGAGATGCCCCTGTTCATGCCCTGCAGTATGCCGAACACGTCACCTGGTCCAAGCAACTCATGCGTGATCTCAGTGAGGTCTGCCCGCACAGACACCACTGAAACGGACCCCGAGGCAACCCAGTACATCCTTGCCTCACTATCACCTGCCACCACGACATAGTTGCCTGCAAAATGGAATTCGTTAGTATCATCGTCAGCATGCCATCTATATTAGGTTAGATTGGTACCTAACACATACGTCTTGTCGCAAAGTTGTAGGTTGTGGTAACATGTGACAGTAATCATAAAAAAAAATCATTCATTCACTTTAAGCTCTGGCCACACTGAGGTGAATCCCGCGCGGGATAACCGCGGGGAAACTAGCGGCAGGCGTAGTCGTGTCCCGCAAGACATGACTACGCGTGTCGACAGTTTTAAGTTCAAAAAGTTAAGAACAATCTCCTTAGGACCGTTTTTTTTGATCTCTTCAACCAATGGTTGAAAATAGTAACCAATGGTAGAATTTTGGCTAAATGTGCAAGGCTAAACATGACTCATTCATACATTTTACATTATGTTCCGTTTCATTGTTTGTTAAAAAAATAGTAACTAATGGCATTTTGGCAAACATTTAGCCAAAATTTAATCATTAATTACTATATTTAACCGCTAGCACTTCCCGCGCGGCTTCGCCCGCGTGGATGTCGGAAATTATCCCACGGAAACGTGCTACCGGGAAATCCTTCCTTATTCCTTGACTATATTATAAAGGAAACCTCTGAGCAAAATTTCAGCATTCTAGGTTTAAGGGTTCAAGGCTGGGCGTTGATGAGTCAGTCAGTCAGGACTTCTCTTTTTTTAATAATAAAGAAAGAAGATTGGTTGAGTTAACTACGGATCAAGAAACCAGCCCTTAGACCGTTTTCTTATAGCAGCCACGATATTAATGTACCTGCCCGTACTGCCCCATCTCAAAAATTACTACCACCACATGTGTGTGTCACCTCTACTTACGTCACGACTTAGTCGCAACAAAAAGTCACCACATGCACAGCAAACTTTATGATTAGGAAGTCACGCGACTATATTCGCACCTTCGCACCAGTCTTAACATCTCTATACAAGTTAGTTGACAGAATCAGCGAAGACGAATTTTGTCCCGCATCCCGCGTGTGATCTGCTTCAGTTTGACCAGAGCTTTACGGCAATTGGTAAAAGAGTAGTTAGTAGAGGTATCCAAACTAATATTATAAATGCGAAAATGAGTTTGTTCGTTTGTTACGCTTTCCCGCTAAAACGGCTAAACGGATTTCGATTAAATTTGGCACACAGATAGTTAAGATAACCAGGACCAGGTTAGTCCAGGTTAGTTGACCTGGATTAAGATATAGGCTATTTATCCCGGATATTTAGGATATTTTTTATACGTTCCCGTGGGATAATTTCCAACCTCCATGCGGGCGAACCCGCGGGCAAAAGCTAGTAACTAATATTGCTGAAGTTGATACTGTTAAAATTCAACGCAAAATGATCGGGTGACTATCTTCGACAAAGTTCCACTCACTAGTAACATTCACTCTTCTCTGTGAACGAGTGACGCCATAGAGAATTTTAGATTGGTATCAGATCGATGTTAGTTTTGATTTTCAAAGGTAAAACTTTGTCAAAGTGAGTTTGAATACGTTACCCATAGTGCAATGCGTTTTTAAAATTTTTAGGTATTCGAATAAATTATTTAAAGCTTGTATTAAAATTTAACAAGTCCAGTTGACACAAAAATTAAAAACGAGGATATCTTTTTAAAAGAGATTGCCGCACTGGCTTGAGGCCATTAATACAATTCTTGTAGCAGGTTCTATGTTCTATGTTAAGGATTTGGTTTCCGCACTTAGTCCTTCAAGTGGACCATTGTGCGTGGGCCATGGCGGCCGTCGGGGGTTATTCCAACCAGCCCACCCCCCTCCAGAAGTTAATCAAATCTCCGGGTTTGTTAAGAACATCTGTGAAAGATCGGAATATTCCGAGAGTTTCTGTTCTAATCTGGGTGACGCCTGTGCATTCAAAAAGCACATGCGCAACGGTTTCCTCAGCCTCCATGCAGGCCCTGCACAGAGGACTGTCCGTTATTCCTATTGTGGTGTGGAAGTGTTTGTTTAATGAGCAGTGTCCTGTGATGGTCCCCGTCACCAGGCGCAGCCCGTTCCTGTCCAGACGTAATAAACGCCTGGTAAGCGTACCATCCAGGGACCGGATGGCCTCCCTGGACTGCCTGCAACCTGGTGTCGAGGACCACCAACTCTCCGCTTGTGTATGGGTGAACTCCTGTAGCCATCTGCGTGGCTGAAGGGAATGGGTACAATTGGCTCAGATCCACAGACAGACGTGCTGGATGCTCTCCTAGCAAGTAGTAGGAAGTCTGTGCTTTTCTTTAATTGAATACGTATATAATAGTAAACGAACAATAAACTTACCCACGATATAAATCTTCCGTGACTTATGCTCCTAACCATACAGTTAGTAATGTCTAAAATTGGGTATAATGTTAATAACCAGCCTATAATGTTCCCTCTGATGGGACACAGGCCTCGTCTCTGTAAGAGGGAGTAATCCACCACGCGGGCCCAGTGCGGGTTGGTAGATGACACATGGCTTCGAATTTTTGGTTCTAGGATATGCCGCGGTTGCCTCACGACGTTTTCCTTCACCTTTTGAGTGCAGCTGTGGTGATGAAATAATCTACACAAAGTAAAGTGCCTGCTTGGGATCGACCCCACGACCTACAACTCGTAAGTTACGGCCGTTACCATTGGGCCACCACTGCTCACTGGCCACCACTGTTAAAATTGGTACCTATTGTCAATTATGTCAATCAGGTAGTGGTCAAACGCGAGCTTATTCATAATAAAACAATAAAAAAGATAAACTTACCGGGAAAGAATATGGTATAGTCCAGTGCAACAGTCAGCTGTCGTAGGAACGCTTCTCCAGTCTCAGCGAAGATGTAGCAGCTCCTCAGATGATGACCAAACATGGCAGACATGAGGTCACATCGCCTTACGTAGGGCGTTTGAGACAGCAAGACTGGCAACTGATATAATAGGGATGTGATGTGAGATGTGGAATCTACCTAGGCAATGTTTTAATTATTGATTCTGCAGTCAATAAACATTAATACTCCATTTAAAATTAGATAAGACATTTAAATAAAAAAAAATACAGTCCGTTCAACCGATTTTGAGTTATATTCCGTAGGTATGGATGGCATTAAAAGCAAAAACGTGGTTACAATACTCCAACTGTTTACTGCAGCTGCCATTTATCATGCCACCAACGTAATAGAAGTCAACATCGGTAAAAAAGGTTTATTTAAATATCTAATCTTATTTCAAATGGAGTATGTGTAAAATATTTAGGAGTAGGTACCTACTAAGATGCACAGTAAGTTTTATCTTTATTTATTCACTAACGCGTCCCGCTCCTCCGCGACATCGTCAGTTGTCCGCGATTGTCCCCGTACATTTTTTGTCGGCGCGCGACGGGGCGCCTAGCCACGTATAAACACGGCTTGTACACAAAATATTTCTATGAGCTGATAGTATACTAATGACCGTTTCCTATAGTGGATAGACTAGGCTAGATTTTCACATATGGCTGCCCAGTCAAAATAATTTCTTAAATAGTATTCTAATTTTAGTAACCCAATAAAATCTGATTGCTACCTGTCTTCCACGCTCCGTTACCCAAAGTTGTTGTATGTACTCTTCAAACTTCTTCAATTGGTAACCTGTAACAATTTACTGAGGGGTTCGTGGCTAATAACAGCCGCACGGGTAGATCTTCAAGGTTAAGCAACGCTTGCCGAGGTTGGTCCGTGGACGGGTGACCATCCATAACATACCGAAACCTCTCTGTGGCTCGAAAAGCACTTTAAGCAGTTGTTCCCGGCTGTAATTCGTGGATCTTTGACAGTCATTACGCGTCGTCAAAAGCCCGAAAGCCTGACAACCAGTATTGCCAAGGGGTATCGTTATACCTAGTAACTGTTTGTGGGGGTAAGATAGGCAGTCGCACCATGTAAAATACTGTATTCAGCTGCATTTTTTAGACTGGAAGCCGACCCCAACATAGTTGGAAAAGGCTAGGCAGATTAATTAAATGTTTTGGTTATTTTTCTACCTTACTAGGTAGCCAGCTTTAGGTAACAGCCATAATAGGCTTCCAGGTATTCTATGATACAATTAATAAACAATGCCGAAGCCTATGTAATTATATCCCTTTTCAAGCATAATAGTTATGCTTGAACTATTATGCTTGAAAAGGGATATAATTACATAGACTACATAATTACAGGAAAATAATACGTACAGTACGACACAATTTAGATGTAGGATAGATTTGAAAATTTAGTATTAAAGATTGGTGATTTTAAAGGCGCACTCAGTTCGGGTAGTGATCGGTTTTACGAATTTTGCCGATGCTACATCTAAGTTGTGTCGTACTGTAGATACGTGTACATAGCCAATTCCAATAACGTACTTCACACTACAAAATTCCACGTAAAATAAAGGCTACAACATTTTTTGGAAACTGTTCAAAAGGACTATTTATTTAGGTAGGCACAGTGATAAAAAAAATGGGTTGTGGATGTCAGATAGGTAGTCGCTCCATGTAAAATACTGATATTCAGCTGCATCCGGTTAGACTGGAAGCCGACCCCAACATAGTTGGAGAACATTGTAGATGATGGTGTCTATGGTGAAAAAAAATAAACCGTTTCTATTTACTTACTCGACAGTCCCTGGTTCTTCAACATATCAATAAGTTCCCTAGTCACTTTCTCATAAGCCGTCAGTGCATATTTGGTGGAGTAAGCCAGCTGGATGGAGGCTGCGACTACGATTGCGGCTAACATCTTGCCACAGACGAGAACCACAGCTAAGATGATCATTGGCAGGACCTCGTCAATGAAGAACTCGTCACTGCCAGTAGCGGTCAGCTGGGATACCACCATGTAAAATGACGAGACGTAATCCCAACGTTGTTGTGGTGTTTCTCTGTAGACGGGAAGAGATGGTCAAGGCTAATAAGGTTTTGAAACTTATCAGAAAGGTCCATCAAACTAAACAATTTTCTCCATGGGACCAACATCGTAATCGAGAAAAAGGGTTGACTTTAGTATCCAGTCGCACGAAAATGAGGGTGACAGTGGTTGAAGGTGGTTGGGGTGGGTCCCTGATTAAAACGTTATCACTCTTATTAAAAGGTAATGCATATTTTTCGAGAAATTTATACTAATTGTTTATAACCTCAAATTAGATAAATAGTGTAACGAAACGTTAAAATGGGCGATTGACAACCAAATCTGTATCAGTACATTGTCTGTAGTGCAAAATATCATGTAAAATTGATGAAACGGAACGTAAAAAAGAACCGTATGTTAGTGTCATTTGTATTCGTTCATTCCGTTTCTTCACGAGTTGCGTGATTGTGATTTCTGAGCTTCGTAGTGTTTTTATTGTGGTTTTATTCGACGACTTTGGCTTATTCTCTAGACTTTTATTTGTTTTTTTATGAACCTAGAAATTTTGTTCCGAAGGAAGTTAGTGTGCTCACTTTATGGTTAAAATAGGTCGAATCTGTCCCAAAACCGAATCGGAGCATCCCGACTCCACGTTGTCTTTTGGCTGCCACCCTAGAGTGTATTTAAAAATCCGGAGGCGCGGAGGGAGAGCAGCCCCCGCCCGCTGAAACAAAGTTTAGGCATCCGTGCGAGCCGTAGCGGCTGAGGCTGATCGCCGGAGGCCAGTAAGCCGAAGCTGCGGAGGTGAGCATGGGTCCCTATCATTTGTTACGTAAGGGCGGAGGGGCTGCACTTCCCGCAGCGCCGGAGATGTGCAGAAGCGACTTTGTTTTGTCAAACAAGTGTTTTGAGGTTAGGTTACAATAATTTGTTTTTCTCAGGAATGGTGCGTTCTCTTTTTATGAGAGTGATACCAGGGGGAGGGGGCACCCCCCTTCCCCTCCCCTCCCCTCCTCCCCCCTCAATTTCGTGCGACCGAATGCGAATGCGAATGCGAATTTAGGCCAATCATGAGATGGTTAAATGTCCACACAAGCCGGAACCAAAATCTTCATCATCATCATTTATTCATCATCTACATAGAATGGAAAGAAACTTACTCATCTAGAAGATGTATCTTAAGCGTTCGTATGACGCTGATGGGGGATGTCCCAACCATTGAAACCAGCCATACGCACGCGAACGTGTGGATCATAACCACCACGACTATTATAGTCATCGCCGCCTGCGCAAGTTTTAACTTACAGTAGCAAACTGCACTTAGCCGACGTACGCACGGACGTAAAAATATCGGATGAGTTTTTTTCGCGCACTTGGTTTACAACGCTCTTCTTAGCGCCAAGAGTTAAAAATCCAACAGTGTGTTTTTTCGACGCGCTGGGATGCACTCTGTTGTTGTTAGGTTGGATTCTCGAAGGTCGGCTCAACACCGAGAGTTAAAAATCCAGTGCGCGATAAAATCCCACCGTGATATTTTTACGGCCGTGCGTACGTCAACTTAGTCTTAAAAAAAATTGCACTAGGTACTTGTAAAAAACTGTATTTTATGCTATTGACGAAGAAAATTATCCTAGCGATAATCTTAGTTACGCTTTTTAAAGCCAAGTATAAAATCCCAAATAAGCCAAATGAATCTCGTCTCGTTAATCAACATGATCCTAGTCAATCTACCTCCTTTTATTATTCTTATCCAATTTTTGAGAAAAATATTATGTTGTCTAGCAACAAACACAATTATGATTATTTTCATGTTAGGGTATCTTATGGACGCTGTTACAAATGGGCAGTCAAATCATTACTGTTTTACACAAAAGTATGTTTATTAAATAAAATGCTTTGCATTCTTAAAATGTTTTTTGGCCGAATTGTTGATAGATGTGCATGGTACTATTCTGAATTATAAATATAATTTTAGATAGGTGCAGTTTCTCATTAAATGTACTGAAGTGAAATTTTTTACTTCGGTACATTTATTGAGAGTAAGTAAAGCGTCCTTAATAATTATTCACTTTTTCAGCTTTGCAAATAGTACCTGTAAAGTGGTCAGATTGTTAGTGAGCTCACGGGAAGTACTCCGATAGAATTCAAACAAATACTTCAGTCTGAACAGCTTCGTCGCCCGTATGTAGTGTATAGCCCTTACAGGATTTCTAAAATGTAAAGAAGAAACCGTATTCTCATATAAATCCTATTCAATAGCATAAGACTATACAACCGGTTGCTGACCAGAAGCTAAGCTAAGTCAGTGTAGCTTAGCTCGCATAGCTGAGGTAAGTAAACTAACTTAGCTCGCATAACTGAGGTAAACTAACATAGCTCGAATAGCTGAGATAAGCTAAACTAACTTAACTCGCATAACTGAGGTAAGTAAACTAACTTAACTCGAATAGCTGAAGTAAACTAACTTAGCTCGCATAGCTGAGGTAAACTAACATAGCTCGAATAGCTGAGATAAGCTAAACTAACTTAACTCGCATAGCTGAGGTAAGTAAACTAACATAGCTCGCATAGCTGAGGTAAACTAATTTAGCTCGCATAGCTGAGATAAGCTAAACTAACTTAACTCGCATAGCTGAGGTAAGTAAACTAACTTAGCTCGCATAGCTGAGGTAAACTAACTTAGCTCGCATAGCTGAGATAAGCTAAACTAACTTAGCTCGCATAGCTGAAGTAAGCTAAACTAATGTGATTTCAGCGTTAGTTCCATAGAACGCCCTGTGAAAATTTGGGTAGTGATAAAAAATTGGCCTGTATTTAAACACCCTCTGACTCCTGACTGTTCGCTGGTCTAGTGTTTTCAAGCGATACTGCTGAGCATGAGGTCCTGGGTTCGACTACCGGGTCGGGCAAAGTGTTATTGGGTTTTTCCATCTGGAAATTCTCAGTAGCAGCCCGGTGTCTGGATTTGCCCGGTAGATAGCAATAGGCTCGCCCCCTCTGGCGAAATGTGGGTGTACTTTAGCTACCTACACCTCTACCTAACCCGTCGTGGATTACAGGCGTGGTGTTATTTTATATTTAAACATGTCTTTGATTTTAAAATAATAAATAAATATAAATAAATATAAAATAAATATGTTTGGACATATCACACAACGCCATCTAGCCCCAAGCTAAGCAACCTAATGCTTGTGTTATGGTAACGAGATGGCTGATAAACTACTTATATACATTTTTTTTTTGTAAATACATACATATTATAGATAGAAAAACACCCAGACTCGGAACAAATACTTGTAGGTCGTACAAATATTTGTTCCGTGCGGGAATCGAACCCGCGACATGCTGCGCAGCAGTCAATCGCTCAACCACTGCGCCAACCGTGTCGTCAAAAAAAAACAATTAAAATATTATTTCAAAAAAAATTTTGAAATAATATTTTAATTGTTTTTTATTGACGGTAATAAAAAACAAACAGTTTTTTTTTTTTTTTTGAAAAAAAAAACTAAGTCGTCTAATGTTATAAATCAAAATTCGTAATCTAGCCTAGTCTATCCACTTTAAGAAACAGTAATTACTTTCATAGCGATTCATAGGAATGTTTTGTGTACAAGCCGTGTATACGTGGCTAGGCGCCCCGTCGCGCGCCGACAAAACATCTCAAGGACAATCCTAACGACGTCGCGCGGGGAGCGGGACGCGTCAGTGGTTATACCCAAAATTAACTGTAATAATGTTATTTACATAACACAAATAACATAAACAAATAACAACTCACGGGAAACAAAAGCCGAGGAATTCCAAAGGAGCATTAACAAGTATGTCACTCCACAGCCACAGTTTGTGCTTAAAATATCTGCGGCGACATTTGGGTCCGTCCATTATGAGTTCGCCATGCTTGCTTACGTAACCCTACAAGTTATCAAATCAAATCAAATCAAAATTTTATTAAATCGGACAACAAACGATCCATAGTGTTAGTAATATCTTATAGCTAGTGTTAGTAAGTAATGTTATTATTTGTAGGTAATTTTGAACTGTGTTTGAAGCATTTTGTACAGAAGATGACCAAGTAAAGTACAAGTTTCTCACCTGGCCATCCTCTCCACAAGATGCCTCAAAATTGGAGAATAGAAACTCTCAGTCACTGTTTGCAGAATGCTGTTGCTACTGCCCCGGGTTCTAGTTACTAATGATGCGATTTTTTTTCAGATGATCGCATGAAATCCGTCAGTTCGATTCTGTGCAAACATTTCTGACGCACTACAGAAACGGGGCAGTCTCAAGAGCACTCTGAAAATATTAATATATTAAAATCTTTTGGTGTAGCTGATCCATAGACCCCCCGTGTACAGACCATGACAATATGCCTTGAATAGCGCTATCTTACCTGGTCGGTACAACGGGAGAATCTACGAGCCAACATATTACCTCGGACCGCCAATGCCCTACGCTCCCTCTCAATATCTGCATTATCTTTATGGTCGTCGGTAATTATATGCCCCAGATATTTAAATGTGTAACTTATGTTGGCTTTATTAAATCAGTATATTCAGTAACAAGATATTTAGGCACACGTAACTAAATCACGGTATACAGGGTGTAGGTACCAGAAAGGTGTGGTCAAATATAAGGGTCACACCATCAAACTGAACAAGTTTCTCCATGGGACCAACATCGTCATCGAGTAAAAATTATCAGCTGTTCCATACCTTTTGGTCGAGTAGATATTTGAAGCTTTGTACGGGACAACAGATATGTTTTTCTTGTTAACAAAAAATTGTGATCCTTTCGATAAATTATTTAACATCCAGATATTTTTAAATCGTATGATTTAAAAATAGATCTCTGGTGTTAAGTAATTTTTCGACAGGATCATAATTTTGACTTCGTATGGGTGCGTATGTGATGAGACAGCATATCTTAAAAAAGTTTCGATTACAGACAAGCTTAACCATAGACCAGCATGTAAATGCGTGCAGTTATTGGTGTGTTATTGATGTGTACCTACCTATCATCTACATATTATATTACACAGCTTTGACTTGATTCTACATACATACGTTTTTTTTGGAACCTATTTTTAGTCACATGTACAGATAGACAATAATCTCCTATAGACCATCATCTACAGCTACTTTTAAAAAAGAAAGAAAGAATGAAGAAAGAAAAACATACTTAAATTAAAAAAAAAAAAAAACCACGGCGGAAAATTGTGACATAAAAAAAACTTCAAATAAAAAAAATCGAAAATCCACGGCATTAAAGCGTAAGTCCTGCACTGACGCCAACGATATGTGTGTTTCAGTAGCTTTATTGTTAGTTAATGTACATTCTACAACGCAGGTTACGCATGACGGTTTTAAACTACCTTATTCTTACTTGAGTAGAAAAAAAAAATACAGTTTTGGGGAAACATGTTGGTATACATATACTGTAGCGTCCCATGGTCGTGTAACATAATAAGACTTAGCTAAGAACAGACACTTTTATAAAGCAAAAAATCGTTTCAAAATCGGCCTAAAAGTTTCCGAGAAAAATGGTAACAGACACACACACAAACACCTCTTACCCCAAACGCATATACTGTCTCCGTGGTAGTCACGTGTAAAAATACATTTATTTAGCACAGGCAAAGACATGTTCTGAGTCTCATGAGATATGAGGTGACATATTTGAGGCTTCAATCGACCGCGTCTGGTAGCCTAAGCCCGCGTGGTCTATCATCTCAAGATCTTACTTGTCAAATTAAATCATGAAAAATGACAATCACCTGATGCATAGCAAGATAAATCTTGCCATAGAAGAAGATATCCATGATAGCATGTATCCAGAACAGCATGTAGCAATCATTGAGGGTCACCAGGTCGTACAGACCCATCACGTAATGTATAGTAACCACCGTACAGGTAATATAGCCGTAACTCTACAAATAAAATAAAGTTTTGTATGCTGATTCTGATGTGCAGATAATTGGGAGAAATTGCCTGAACTGCGCTGGTCTATCCAGTGTACTTACCCGTTTTAAGTAAGTGTTTTATATAACACACTGCATTGTATTTTATTCCAGGAAGTGCCTTTTAGCACAGAATACATTATAGTACGGTCAGCAACAGAAGTCGGTTAACACTGCTACTTTTTGCCACCATCTAAATTAACACAAAATGATTCGATAAACTGCTTTTTTTTCGTTTAACTGTTAAGAGTTAATGTTCTTAAAATTGTAAGTACTTCTGTTCCGATTTGAATTAATATTTCGCTTAATAATTAAGATTATAAAACTGCAAGTGTTAATTGATTTTTGTTGCTGACTGTACCAGCTTTTCGGTCCTTTCAGTTATAAATTAAACATTCTGAGATTTACAAACAAAATAAGGAAATATATTTCTAGGAAAAATGATATTATAAATGTGGGCGCGAATTTAGATTTTAAAGACTATTGTTGGTAAATATCCTATAGCATTAAGTCCGCCTCCATAATTCGTATGCTTGAAGTATTCAATAAATAAGTATCCCGCTGGCTGGCATAAAAGTGTTAATAATTAATTATAAGATATCTTTGAAAAATAGCGTTAAGAGCTTTGATCGCGCGCGGGCTGGCAACGTCGCAATTTTAGAGGTTTTTAGTGATTATTTCATTTTTAAATCAAAGGACAATTTCCTCTGACAAATTCTTAGATCGTTGGTATTTATAACTATGTATGCTATTTTTTGACAGTTATTTTGGAATTACTCTTAGAAACTAGAAAATAATTGACAACATGTCATTTTTTAAGAGTAAATTCCAAAGTAACTGTCACAACATAGCATACATACTATTAAATACCAACGATCTAAGAATCTGCCAAAGGAAGGAGAATTTTCTCCTTTGATTTAAATTTAATGAAATAATCACGAAAGACCTTTAGAAATGCGACGTTGCAAGCCCGCGCGCGATCAACGCTCTTAAAGCTTCCATACGCAAATTCCAAATGATTAAAGCGTCAGACATTAAAAACTAATTTTGTACAGTCCTAGCAACTTATCTGTGAACTGAAAGAGGACAGCACCGTCGATGAGTCGACACAATCGAAGGACATTTCAACATGATGGCCGTAGTTCCAATTTTCGCCATTTCACAGATAAGTTGGTAACACGGTGACGCTTCAAATAGAGAAGCAAAATATCCCGTTGGCATATTTTGCTAACAAGCTTTAAAAAAAATAAGTAGGCACGTAAAGAGTTAGCTTATTCCACAAATTGTTCCAAGAAAAGCGAGGTACCTACCTGTTACGCTAGGCGCGACGCAAAACCATTATGGGCGCAGAAAATGTTATCAGAATCATATATAGAGCTATACCTACGTATTTTGGAGAATATTTTACTGTATATAGGTAGAGCTAGAACACTCAATCAAAATGTCAATCAACAAACGCGGTGAGTTTCCACTGAGCCTATATTTTTCAAGCCATCATCATCTTCCTGCCCTTATCCCATATTACTTGGGGTCGGCGCAACACGTTTTCTTCTTCCATTCTCCCCTGTCAACCGTCACGCTATCATTCACTCCCTTCTCTTTCATATCATTCCTCACACAATCCATCCATCTTTTCTTTGGCCTTCCTCTGCCTCTCCATCCATCAACATCTATATTCAAGCCAAATGAACATAAAGCACATTATAAAACAACATCGAGAACGAGTCTTATCGCGATATTCCTTTTTACGAGGTAAACAGGTACTCACTTGTTCCCCAAAAAAAAAAACACAAATGTATTAGTTTCCCAAATTGTGAAGACCAAGTGAGGGTAGATGTCCATACCCGCACTTTGCGAAGACGTCGCTGAGCTGTCATCAGTCCTCCCGTGACCACGATTGCTGCAAGGCGGTCGAAACGTCGAGAAACAAGTAGGTACCTGTTTACCTCGTAAAAAGGAATATGGCGATACGACCCGTTCTCAGTGTTGTTTTATAATGTGATCATAAATCAGTTAACATGGCACTTATCAACACATTTGCACATGTAGTCTACAACTACATGAATCCAGGCTCACAGACAAACAAATAAAAGCCACAAGGCCTCATTAGAGCGGTATCAATTTACCTGAAACATGAGCGTTCCGGGCCGCAGCAGATTAGAGGCGTGGGTGTAGCTGTGATACGTGGACACGCTGACGGACGATTTCGCCTGACTAACGTTAGACTGTGAAGTACTCATCGGCAGCGACCCTACGGATTAGGAATACGATAGTTTGATGACAGCCTTGTTTGAACGCACGGAGGAGAATGCTGCCTTTCGCTCCGAAGGTGGCCTGTTATCTTAGTAAACAGACACCTTTGTGCGGCGTAATGGTGCAGATATCTAGAAAATTTCTGTGGTTAATCTTGTTTCACGAGGTAGGAATTGCATGCAACACATTCTGAAGTCATTAACTTACAATTATTTAGTTTAGATATTTTCGCACTGCCGCAATCTAAATTTAAAAGACTGCTTTCACAATCTCTTGCAAGTCGCCAATAAGATGGTTGCTTATGTCATCCGCTTTCTTCGATTCGTCGGTATAATTATAGTGTTTTTCTTCTAAATATGTACTTTTTATTATTTAACATGCGTTCGTTGTCATACTTCGATGTTATTTTGCGGACAATAGTGTGGGTTATACGTTTTTTCGACTGTATAATAACTACTTTGTTAATGCTGTAATGTATAACTGTTTTTGTTCCAAATAAATTAAATACATTTGTGTATTTTCTCCTTACTTTTTACTGTCCTTAGGTATTTGGACAACATGTCGTATGTGACCTAGAGCTACAGCTGAATAAAAAACTGTTTATAACAAACCTGACAGGTCAAATCTACTGGAACCACTCTTCGAATCAGCTCCCGATTCTAATGACGCCAAGTCAAACGTCGAGTCATCTGTGAAATAAAACGTAGTACGTCATCCGTACCTACTTGATACTATTCGTTTTGGACCCTTTCCATTCAAGGTAATATTGCCATAAGCTGGTGCCGGGAGTTATTAATCACTTCAGTCTACTGATAAAGTTACAGTTAATCCAAAAGGCCCGGTTTTTTTCGTGTCTCATCTTTTCCGATACAGACACGGCAACTTTCAAGGTTTATTTTTTATCTCAAACACAAACTTTGAACATTATTCCTACTCAATCTACGTTTTATATAATTTAAAAAGAAAACTCGTAATTGTAGCCCAAATTATAACTGGAAGTTCTTTATCAACTTTTGGAATATTTGAGACATTGGGATGGCAATATTTTACCAGTCAACATTTTAAGCTACGAGAAAGATTTTTAGCCGACCTAAAAAATGAAAGACGTTCTCAATTCATCAGAATCTTACACAATCTACAATATGCGAGCATAGTACTTCACCTTCCGAAGAGTCATCATCGTTCACTTCCATATTTATAGGCAAGATATAATCTCGAGACATTTCAAAAGCCTTGTTCAAAGGCTCCTGGATCTTGGGGTAATATTTAACCAAGTTGAAGAAAGTCACACTGGGTATAACTAATAAATCGAGACTCCGACTTGCGTATATCGTTACTTCCGAGCATGAAATTGGTTGCTGAAAATTTTATGAAAATACGCTACAGTTTCGTGCTTTGCGTTTTTTTGTGGAATAATGTAGAACCTATCACTCAATAATCGAATATCTTTTTCGAATAATATAAGAAATCAAAATGTTTCGTGTATCGATGGCTATATAAACAGGATTGAGTCAATTGGTTGATGAGACCATATCGCACCTTCAAAACGACAATGACGTAAGTGCGAAAACGTTATTTTCGAGAATAATGCTTTTGAATTATTTGTTTTACTTTCACAGAAATATTTTTTTTCATAAAAGGTCAGTTTTTTGAAATGTTTGCACTTACATCATTGTCGTTTGAAAGGCGCGGTATATCGTAATCCTAGTAGCATAAAGCATTACAAAGATTAAAATTATTTTCATTCGTATAAAGTCGCTAACGAAGTCTTGGTATTTCTATATACAATAATCACACAATCGTTCTTAAGAAATAACATACTACGCCATACGCATACTTACGCCAGTGAAATTCCCGAACATTCCACCTGGGCCCATACAGGTTATCATTTCATTATACGATGTCAAAACATCTACCTGTAATTTAAAATAAGTCGTCATCATCCTGGGGATTGTTAAGTAATAACAGCCGCACGGGTCGATCGATCAGGTTAAGCTACGCTTTCCGCGGTTAGTCCGTGGATGGGTGACCACCCTTACATACCGGAACTCCTCCGTGCTTCAGAAAGCACGTTAAGCCGTTATCATTCGTGAATCTTTGCCAATCGTTACGGGTCGCTAGAAGCCCGAAAGTCTGACAACTAGTCTTATCAAGGGTTATCGTATTACCCAGTTATTGGGTTGTGGAGGTCAGATAGGCAGTCGCTCCATGTAAAGTCAGTACTGTATTCAGCTGAATCCGGTTAGACTGGAAGCTGACCCAAACATAGTTGGGAAAATTTTAAGCAGATTGATTGATGTTATAAGGTGCTCCCTCACCAGGAGCATTCGCCACTAATGTAACATTACAGATTCGAGCATTACATCAGTGAGGGAGGAAAATCGAGCACTACAGCGCGCACCTTGTAATGATACAAACGAGTAGTACATCAGTGAAAGAGGAAAACCGAGCATTACAATGCGCACCTTATAATGATACAATGTGTAATACCTTGATTTAACTTGTAACATCAATGCACTCCACTTGTAATTAAATGTTACATTACATGCGAATGCTCGTTAGTCGGGAAGGTAGTATTGTAATGTAATGCTCAAAGTCGAATCTGAAATGTTACATTACAAGCGAATGCTCCTGGTGAGGGAGCACCTTTATAGATTAAATATTATTCTATATATTTCAAAGATTAAAATACAAAAATTGAAATACAACATTATAAAATTTTCTATTTCAAGCTCATAACATTTTATGAGCTTGAAATAGAACATTTTACAATGTTGTATTTCAATTTTTCCCATTGGACAGATCCAAAAAATGTGTTGTCAACGAACGGTAAAAGGGTCAGGGATCCCATCGAACATTACGTTGTATGTATATCCTTCAATCCTCCGCCATGTTTACAATACAATGAGTTGTGCAAAAGCGGAATAATCAAAAAACCTTTCCCTATTGTTCCTGTTCAGTGAATCAGGATATGTCTCCGGGATACGAAGGTACCTACTTAGGGTCCCCGATCATTTACCTCGGAACGATATTTGACTTGAAAGAATGGCTGTGGACACGGACTTGTGTGCGTAATAAAAAAAAAGCCGGCCAAATGCGTATCGGGCCACGCACAATGAAGGGTTCCGTGGTTGAAAATAATTTATCCCAAAAACAAACTTAACAATGCAATCCCAAAAAAAAAATTGTGTGACTTAATTACAAATTAACAATTTTCGGACTTTTTCCTTTACTTCTGCTGTGAGACCTTGCTTCTTGCTAAATTTCATAATTCTAGGTCAACGGGAAGTACCCTATAGGTTTTGATTTATTTGCGAATATTAAAATATGTTGCATAAATGGCCGTATTTTTTTATTGCATTGACTTAGAATCTATATTTTTTAGAACTCTAAGGGGCCCTACGTATTTTATTTATATTAATTTCAACTTGATATCTCTACGCGTTCCTGAGAAAAAGGGTCTTGACAGACTAACAGACAGACAGACGGACGGACAAAGAAGTGATCCTAGGGTTCCGTTTTTTTCCTTTTGAGGTACGGAACCCTAAAAATATCTATGAATATAAAATAAGACACTGTATAACTCTTTCACGATTCTCTGACTTGGAATGAAGGGTTTTGTAAAGGAGATGTAAAAAATTATAGCGAATACAGTATCACATTATCATCCTGTAATATAACTGCTGGGACTCAGTCCTCTCTCTTTATACAATATGAATGCTTAGTGTGAGTTTTTGCTGCAATAAATAACATGCACTGAATTATGGTACAACATAATAGGTTGGGGAAAAAGTTTCTTCGCCTTTTTTAAGAAAATTCAAAACATTTTTTAATGTACATTATTTACATTTATCTAAAGTATGTAGGTACCATTTTGTTCGACAACTTTTTGCCATCTTGTAGGTAGGGACATGATCCCATTGCTATAGAAATTTTGGGACTTCTGATCAAAATACCGCGACAAGTGGTTTTGGCAGTCCTCTCGTGATGTTAACCTGACACTGCCTAAAGAATTCTGAAGAGACCGAAACAGGTGGAAATCTGAAGGTGCAAGGTCAGGACTATACGGCGGATGCATTAACACCTCCCAGCCAAACTCTCTTAATTTTTGCTGAGTGGCTAAAGATGTGTGATGTCTAGCGTTATCATGATGAAAAACCACACCCCTTCTGTTGATTAATTCCGGCCGCTTTCTCTCAACTTCTTGCTTTAATCTCATCAGTTGTTCGCAGTAGAGTTCAGAATCGATGGTCCTGCCTGGTGGTAACAGCTCATAATGAATAATGCCCTTCCAATCCCACCACACACACAGCATCACCTTGTTGCGAGTTAACCCGGGTTTCGCCACAGTCTGTGAAGCCTGACCGGCCTTTGACCACGACCTTTTTCGCACGTTCTTGTCATACGTGATCCACTTTTCATCACCAGTTATCAGCTTCTTCAAAAATAGTTCGGTTTCATTACGTCGTAATAAAGAATCACAAATGAGTACACGGTTCATTAGGTTTCTTTCAGTGAGCTCGTGAGGTACCCAAATATCGAGCTTTTTTGTGTACCCAGTTTTTTCAAATGCGCCAAAACTGTTTTGTGGTCAATTCCCAGTTCTTCAGCTACATCGTGACTACTAATATGCCGATCTTGCTCCACTTTTTCAAAAATGGTATCCATTTTTTCCGTAATAGGGCGACCAGAGCGACGTGCATCTTTGACATCAAAATTTCCAGACTGAAAACGCTTAAACCAAATTTGTGCTACTCTCACAGACACTGTATAACTGTCTATAAATTACCCTACTGGTAACGATAAAATCTAGATACAATGAAAATAAAAACTGGTAAGTCTAATACTTTTTCTACAAATATAATAAAAGTTTAATACATCAGAACTTGCCTTCCCATGATATATAATATATATGTAGGGCTGTATATCCCTGCATTGTATAACAGTGTCTCCTTTGAGCAGGTACATTTCGTGAAGGTGTTGCGTGATAACCCTGATAAAGGACCTCTCTACCTTCCCGAATAGAGGTACTTCGCGTAAGGCTCGCTCATACATGAACACTAACGTATCCTCCATTAGGGCTGAGTTTAGACGACGGCATATTTTCTAAAAGAAGATTTTTACTTATTATTAACAAATAAAAGTATAGAAATACATTATGTGCCTACGTGTTGAGGAATTACCTTAAAAAATTAGTAGTGCGTCCTAAATAAATAAAAAATAGTCAAGATAATTTCCATTCCAATCAAGATAATTATTTGCTTTTGGTATGATACAGATTAGACACAGGTTAAATTATTACCATAACCCGCCAATGTCCGAAAACATAAGCTCTGTAAACGCCACAACAAGGGAACAAGGCAAGTCAGATTATTCAAGCATGAATTAAATAATATATCATCGTGACCAATACAGGATCTAATTTAGTGACAAAATGATGAAGCGACATTGCTCGCCACACCTGTCACCACTGAATGCCACCTGCGGTCACACGGCTGATAGAGATTCGATATAATAGGTATGTGGCTGAGTCAGCATCCGGTGGTATGAGATACTTTAAAAGAAATGTGTAGAATATTCTTGCTGAGCTTTGAAGTTAAAGTAGACTAGAAAGTAGAGGTGAAATTTTGAATCCAAGATTCAGTTATCCTTTTTCCACTGGCAGCGAAGTGGACGAAATTTTTTGATGTTCAATGAGATCTCCCCTTTATATTAAATACCTGTACAATTATTGTACATAATATTTATATCTTAGTGTTAAATTGTATATAAGATTTGTGTATGTATTTTACAATCAATAAAATGTTGTAGATGATTTTTGAAAATGTTTTCCTTTATATTTAAGTACCATAAAGTTTTATAAAAAAAACTTTTCGATAGAATATTGTAAAGGAAATAAAAATCAAAACTATGTTATTGTGCTGTGGGAACGTGATAAAAATGCAAAATTGAAACAAACACAAACATAATAAAAAGTATTCCACCACAGCAGCCGTCAGCGTTTCACCAGAATTAATGTAGTTTCCGTAAAAAGTGCATAACACAATATTTTACGACTCCGTGACCAGTGAATAACTTGCTGTTTTTCATTGTTTACGATTTTGTACAACATCCAGTTTATAGCACTGTGTAGACAGAGTATTTACTATGACTTACCTGCGGATTACTGCCGTTGGTTCGTTTCCACACATATTCGAAATATTTCAATGTTTTCACAGTGAGCATAGGATCCACGTTCTCTTGGTACAGAAAGTTGGCTAGATCCTTTGTTTTTTCCTATGAAACAAACGAGGGCTGAGCTCGTTAAAACTAATATAATTACTGTACTGGAACTGCGAAGTCGTAATATTTTTAATGACGGAACTTTAGCCGTAATACAACGTACTAGAGTACAGTATGGTCTATCTACGACGTTAATTAGATTTTGTTCATTGTTACATTTCTCAATTTTACAAACTTAGTCATGACAGACCTACACCTACATGAATATGTAAAGAAATAAGATCACTTTTCCCGTTAGCAACTGTTTCATATTATTGCACGGACGTAAAAATATTGCGGCGATTTTATTTCGCGCACTGGATTTTCAACGCTCTGCTTAGCGCCGAGAGTTGAAAATCCAACAGTGTGTTTTTCAACGCGCTAGAATGTACTCTGTTGTTGTTAGGTTGGATTCCCAATGCTCGGCTCAACAATGAGAGTTGAAAATCCAGTGCGCGATAAAATCCCGCCGCGATAGTTTTACGTCCGTGCGAACGTCGGCTAAGGTATTGACTTTCCTTTCATATTCAGTTTATTAACTTTATAAATATTTGATCGGCTTTGCAGACAATTGAAATATCGCTTACAATGTAATAAGAAACAATATGGAATTTCCTGCTGAAGTAGGCTTACTTCATTTTTGAATACAGATTGGAGAAGCTTGGCAGTACATTCTTTTATACAAGGTTGATATGAGCGAGAGGCATTAAATTAAACCACATGTAGGTACTATAGATGCATAGTGTTAACTCGGAACTATTCAAATTCAAATTCAAATTCAAAACTCTCTATTGCATTTATGTGTAGGTACATTAAGTTGTTACAATTGAGGTAAGTTCGAACATGAAACAGATACAACATATTAAAAAAAAGTTTAGAAGAAAAATAAGAAAAGACTTTTTTCGAACAAATAAAATAGCTTAATTGTCTAATTATAATGTAAACATTCTTTGTAGACATTTCCACTGGCGTGCGTAACAAAACGGCAACATCGCGTCAAAAATCTGTCAACAACATATTAGGTCTTTACCTATGAAATTGCCGTTCTGCAGTACTGGCCATTTCAAATCAAAATAAATTTTGTTTTGCTAAGAATTCTAATTTCAAATTTATTTTATTTTAAAAACATGGATTTTTTTTTTCAAAAGTAGTCATTTGTTTATTGATTAGTGTTACATTTTCATCGCATTTCAATCTTTTTCGTCATCATGGATACGTTAAAAATTCGAGTAATTATGGAATATGAGTACCGTAGTGGCAGCAACGCGGCACAAGCGGCACGCAACATCAACGACGTTTATGGAGCTAACACTGCAAACCAACGCACCACTTGTTATTGGTTTGCTCGCTTCCGTTCAGGAAATTTCGACCTGTAAAATGAACTTCGCGGTCGTCCGAAGACTTTGGTCGACAATGACGAATTAAAGGCGATTGTGGAAGCTGATGATACACAATCTACGGCTGAATTAGCAGCAGCTTTCGACGTTAGCGTCAAAACAATATTGGTCCATTTGCGTCAAATTGGCAAGGTAAAAAAGCTTGACAAATGGGTGCCCCACGAACTCAATGATCGCCAGCGCGAAGTACGCGTCGAGACGTGCCTTGCACTGCTCAACAGACACACAAATGAAGGAATTTTGAACCGCATTGTTACCTGCGATGAAAAATGGATTCTGTTTGATAACCGCAAGCGCTCAGCAAGTTGGTTGGATCCTGGTTCAGCACCTAAACAATGCCCTAAACGAAATCTTACCCCTAGAAAAGTGATGGTCACTGTTTGGTGGTCTAGCGCCGGTGTGATTCATCACAGTTTCTTACCAAACGGGGTGAGCATTACTTCAGATGTGTACTGTGAAGAACTGAACACAATTATGGAGAAGCTGGCACATCTCCAACCAGCATTGGTCAATCGCTCGTCTCCGCTGCTCCTGCACGACAACGCGCGACCTCATACTGCACAGCAGACTGTCTCCAAGTTGCAAGAACTGGGGTTGGAAGCTCTCCGTCATCCGTCCTACTCACCAGACCTTGCGCCTACAGACTACTACTTTTTCCAGAATTTGGATAACTTCTTGGCGGGAAAAAAATTCAATACCCGAGAGGCAGTACAAAATGCCTTTGAAGAATTTGTTGCCTCCCGTCCAGCTGATTTCTTTAAGAAGGGCATCAATAAACTGCCACTGCGTTGGCAAAGATGCATTGATTGCATGGGTGATTACTTCGATTAATACAAATAAAAAATGCATGAAAAAAATTCGTTTAAATTTTTTCATACAAAACGGCAATTTCATAGGTAAAGACCTATTACTTAGTCAGTTGTTAGGGCAGATTATGTCGTGTTTCAACAAAGAAAAAACTAAAAAATAATCTTGTGACTAAACTATTGCTTCTATTTATCAGATTTTTGGTAAAGAGGCTGAAAATTATACAAAGTATATGTGGTTTAATTTAATGCCTCTCGCTCATATCAACCTTTTACGTTAAGAAAAAAAAGAGATGTTTTCACATGCCCAGTGAAAGGTCAAATGACTTGAAATGGCTTCAACATTTCTGTGGCTTTAAGTGGCCTCCTAAAAGCGATAACTTTTTATTTGCTACTAACAATAGCGGCCGCCTGTTAATGTTCCACTAGGAGGGAACCTGCAGCTAAAGCTGCCACAAACGGAGATAACGTAGGCAATAACAGCTCGGTACATATTCATAGGTAGTCATTATTTTTGTTCCAATTTAAATAATCATCATACTAATATTATAAAGGCGAGAGTTTGTGAGTGTGTGTGTATGTTTGTTACTTCTTCACGCTCAAACGGCTGGACCGATTTGGATGAAATTTGGTATGGAGATAGCTGATATCTTGGATTAACACATAGGCTACTTTTTATCCCGCTCTACGCGGGTGTAACCGCGGAGCGCGGCTAGTAACAAATAAGCGGGAATAATACGCGAGTCTTCATTTCAATTGCTTACAAGTATCTAGAAACAATGGACAGACCGTTTTTTATTGTTTTAACATCAATTAATTTTG
Source organism: Cosmia pyralina (assembly GCA_946251885.1). Classification (NCBI taxonomy): domain Eukaryota; kingdom Metazoa; phylum Arthropoda; class Insecta; order Lepidoptera; family Noctuidae; genus Cosmia; species Cosmia pyralina. Next base: position 18,288,157 of record OX276350.1, on the reverse strand, counting down.
TTGACGTAATTTCTTATTTAGCTTCCTGCCCCCCTAGATGACGAAGTAATTTTCTTACAAGAAGTACGAATATTAATTGCTTTTCTATTGCTAAAAAAAATTCTTTCACAAACAAAACTTTACAGTGGATCGAACTCGGAAGTGTATATCATATATACAGGTTGATTTCCTCTACTATGGTTATACATACTAATGTTGAGTGTTATAGTAGTCTAGTCATAGCGATTGCATATTAGAAAATCAAAACTTTCCTGGACAAATTTCAAAAGAACAATGTACAAATCAACAAAGTTTAAAATAACGACGGCCATTTGATCATAAGTTCAGCTGACCAAAGTCTGGAATATCAATGTTTAAATTATTTATTACACTATTGACCAAATCGTTTAAAGGTTAAAATGGATTACTGGATAAATTATTAATTATCAAATGGATTAATTGAAAAAGGTAAAAATAATATTTATATTAGCGAATTGTTCGATTAATCAAGTTCTAAATAATGTCAGAATCAGAAGATAGAAAAGTACAAGTGTTTAAATTGAAACCCTTACCCTGGACGGTCGACGTCAGGGGCAGCCCGAGGTTCGGTTGGTTAGGTTCCTTTAAACCCTGCAGACAGAAATCCGAAATCCGTCGACCTGCTGACGGAAACCCTAACCCTAGGCGGTCGACATCACGGGGAGTTAGGTTCGAAATGTATTGATATTTTAAAATTACATCTACTAACAGTAGTACGAGTACAAGTAGTAAAAGTTACTAGATGTATTTTTTTTTTTTTTTAAATTAAAATCCCAATGTATGTGACATCAAAATGATGTCACATACATTGGGATTTCAATTTTTTTCTAAGTAAAACATTTGGTCATTTAAATTCTGTAATTTCGTTTATTGTTCTTTTGAAATTTGCTCGAGAAATTTTTGATTTTCTAATATGCAACTAGTCGTAGCCAAGCCGTAGCGCGTAGATCATGTGCTACGGGCTCGTAGCACATGTGATCTTCGGGAGGTTCCTGTTTCGGATAAGGCGGGAGGAAACGCCCAGGTGTCACCATTGTGTGGATCGCCCGGAGGACACGGTGGAGCATACAGTGGAGGTCTGCACGGCTTGGGCGGAGCACCGCCGTGTTCTCACGGAGGCGATCGGCGGCGGCGATCTGTCGCGTCCAAACCTGGTCCAGGCCATGGTGCGGAGCGAGAGTGCATGGGAAGCCGTCACCTCGTTCTGCGAAGCAGTAATGCTCGCGAAGGAGGAAGCGGAACGCGTGAGGGAGAGGCAACAGCCGCGCCCTCGCGCCCCTAGCCGCCGTAGGAGACGCCCTGGGCGGCGGGCGGGAATCGATTGCCGATTCCCGGCCACCGTAGGCGCGGGCTTGCGGACGACGAGTAATGGGCAGCTCGCCGTGATGATTTCCCATCCACAAAAAAAAAAAAAAAAGCTTATGTGATCTACGCGCTACGGTTCAGCTTAGCAGGGTGTGTTATGTTTCGATTACTTTTGCATATTCTTTAGTTTGGTAACACAATTTCTTCAGCTAGCATTTATTCACATTCTTTATTTCACAAACGGTAATAAAGCCCGTTAACGTCTATCGTGAGTCGAAATCTATCGCAGTCCTCCAGGTTTCTGCGAAGAGATAGGTATTAGGGAAATGCCAATGACCTCTTGCCATGCTAAAACGCACATAGTATATCTGTTCGATTTTACATCCCTACTCAACGTTGCCTAGATTTGAAGAGTGTATAACAAGGTTAAAATACACTTGCGAGCAACCAAATCGACTCAACTCCTATTCATTAATTTCGACTCAAATAGCAAATTACTCAAAAACACCTAAACCGATGCTAATACTTATCGTACCATCTTAAAGTTAAAACGTCAGGCTTAAAAAAAAACGACTTCAACAACAAAAACTGATACAATAATTTTCTTAAGAAACTTAACAGCTTCTGAAGTCGGTGCCAAGCTAAGGTGCATTGAAGAATTGAAGAAACCGACTTTGGAAGCTGTTAAGTTTTTTATGAAAGTTATTGTATTCGTTTTATGTTTTGAACTTGTCGGTTTTCACTTTTTGTAAAGTAAATTTATTTTTCTATTATTAGGTGAATATACCATTACATAAGCCCAATACGAGCGGAATGAAGAATCATCAAAATCCGCTTAGAAATGCCAAAGATACAGTAAATTTATGCATTATAGCTTCGTACATAAGAATAATTACCCAATCTTTTATATACTAAAACCTCCCTGAAAGTACGTAGATTACGTTAATGAAAGAATTATCAAAATTTGTTATTTTTTTTTTTTTTGAGAAAATCGCGGACATACAAACATACATACCGAACCTCCTTTTTTGAAGTCACTTAAAAACTTTTTCATAAATGGGTTTTGAACTTTTTGAAAAAAAAACTACTTTGTATGCACGGGTTGTACGGGGTTGAGTTGATTTGGTTGCTCGCGAGTGTAGTACCTACATACATTTTTATTTTTTTTTGTTATCCTGCGCCTGTACTTACATTGTGTTCCAATAAAGCATGCGCGGCGGAGGACCGTGTGGAGGCAACATATCCAAACATGAAGGCAAAGTACATAAATCCAGTGATCTTCAGACACATCACTAGCCACAGGTCCACGGTGTTAGGCATGCCAACTGGAGTGCAACCCATACCTAAAAATTATACAATAGGTTATTTTCGTTTATTTGACTAGATGGATACCTTAAGATGGATGTCGTTAAACATACTACCTAATAAAAAAATTCTCAGAAGCTCATGAACACAGACTTCATAATCACGTGAATGTCGAGGCGATCCAACTCCTTGACATTGTAGCCACTGACCAGCACGTTTTGACACTCCGTAAAGAAACAGTGAAAACAACAGTTCTGAAAAGAACTTGTAGCCACCACTGACCAGCACGTTTTGACACTCCGTAAAGAAACACTGAAGCAAACAGTCCTGAGAAGAACTTTTGGGTCTGCTAGAGAAACAGTACAGCGGTACGGGAACTGCGGCGCCACACGCCGCCGTCGGACAACACTGGACGCCGCCTCGATGAATACTGGTGCACAAACGTGTGCCACCTATATTTATAAACTACGGCGTTCCGTGCGGCGAGATGCGCTAGCGCGCGCCTGCAGCGACACATTGCGGAACAAACGGACAACAGGGTGCTGTGATCTGATTCGTCAATACTTGTACATAGGCAGTAGTTATCCTAGTTTGTAAGTAGATGTAAATAGTATTTAAGCTGACACATTTGGAAATAAATTCATTCGTTCCACACCTTGACTGGAGTATTATTCTGCCTACCTACTTCAAGACCTCCAAAGTGGTGACCCCGATCAAAACACACCTTACCTGACGAAGACCACCGAAGAGTCATCCCGCTTCAAGATGCTGAACCCCAGCGCAACGGAAAACCAGGCAAACCCATCGACATCACACGCTATCGCGAAAGCTGAAGCTGCCGGCATATCTCTCACCATGCGCATTCCACCATTTTGGCGCGATCGACCACGGATTTGGTTTATAAGCTTTGAAGCCGCAACCAACGACCTCAAGAAAGGCCAAGCACAGCTCGCCCAGATGGTCATAGCACAGCTGGAGAAACAAGACATCGAGCAGATCGTGGATCTACTGTACAACCCACCTGAGACGGACCAGTACCAAGCCATCAAGGAAAGGCTCATATCCGCCTATGAAGAATCAGACAGCCGCCAGTTCCAAAAGCTACTATCAGAGATGGAACTCGGAGATCAAAAGCCGACCCAACTACTCCGGCGCATGCGAAACCTGGCCAGAGACAAAGTTCCCGACTCCACTCTGCGTCTCATGTGGACGAATCACCTACCATCACACGTCCGCTCAGTCCATGCAGTCAGCGAAACGTTCAGCACAAAGACAGCACTCGAGGAACTCGCGTTACTCGCCGATAAAATGATGGAGCAGACTGCAACAACAGAAGACAAAAAGGGAAAAACCTTTTGAGTTAGTTTAGTGCAGACTGCATTAGTGCGAAGACAAAAAGGGTAAAACCTTTTGAGTTAGTTTAGTGCAGTGAGTGAACCTAAACTGTAGTGAAAGTGCTGACTAAAGACCACGTAAATTAAGAAGTGTCTTCCCCTTAACCTAAACTGAATAAGAAACACATTATTGGACTATTACTTAATTTTATATTAGCGAATAGGCACGGACTAGAAAAAAAAAGAAGGACTCCGCGCCACGCGTATCAAAAGTGAAGTACCGTACCGATCTATGTGTGCGTGATTTGATAAAGACGCCTTCGTGTCAAGTAATGGCGGCCGGTCGGCATACTGTGATGTAAATGTGTTCGAGAGGCGTGTTTGTACAAACGGTCCCGGCTACTTACTGTGCTTCACTTTAGATATGCGTGGCGTAATGCGTAATGTGAATAAAGTATCAATAAACGTGATACTTTATAAAAGAAAAAAAAATGACTAGGTACTAGCGACCCGCCTCTGCTTCGCATGGTTTTTACGACTTGACAGAACATTTAGATTTAATTATCATAATATTAATGTCTTACACACATAAACATTCTTGAATAATTTCTCTTAATCAGCCATAGCCTACTCAAAGTGTGCTCCGCGGAACCCTCGGGAACCGCAAAGCATCTGTGGCAGCTCCGCGAAAATATTAGCCTATGGCCTATGTTCAGCAGTGGACGTCATTGCTTTGCGGTATCTTTTTTTTATTATTAAAACTATTTTTATTTTCGCCATAATATTTTATTAAATCCAACAGTGCCAGCCCTAGCGGGAAAAAGTGAACTCAGAGTTTATGTGTGTTATTTGCCCTACCAAAATCAATTAGTGGGACATATTAGACGAAAAAACTGTGAACAATCTACTTTGTCCCACTGGTGGGACAGATTGGTGGGGCAAAGAGGAATAATCCATAAATGCAGTCTTCGACTATTTTAGGGCTCCGTCAAATATTTAATTTTCTTGATGATAGTGAAAACCGCACCAAAATCCTTTGTTTAGAGACGAACAACGCGGTCGCACAGACAGACACGAGGAGTGACTTTAATTCATCAATGTTTAGATTTAGGGATGTTGGTATGCGAAGGTTCCTACCTTTGTAGGCATAATTTAAACCCGCATGCGAGGAAATACACGAATCTGTGCAAAGAGCGGCCCGATACATTAAGTTATGTAGGATGTGTGCATAAAAGCACACCCAAGCATCCTATAAGTCTGAAGCGTTTACTAAAAGTTGAAAGATGACGTATGTATATTTTATCTACACGCGGCTTCAAATATCTTTGTTCGCTATAATAAAGAAGTTTGTGACTTATAACTAGAGATCGGATAATCGGATGCATATTTACCTAAAGTTGAGGTGTTGGCTAAGTATGGAGTGGGCTTTTGGATTGTAAAATCCCAAAATTCCGGTATCGGCCAATTTTGACTTCTGATTATAGAATCGAACGTATAATTTGCTTAAGTTCAGATGTTAGTTAATATGGATTGCACTTATGTATCGAAAAAATCCCGGGATTCCGGAACGACAATTTTTAAGTTCTGATTTTGGAATCGAATGTTTTAGTTAGGTACTTGCGTTCAGGTGTGGCTAATATGGATTGCACTATTGTATCAAAAAAATCCCGGAATTCCGGGATTCACAAATTTAGAGTGCTGATTATAGAATGGAATGTATATTTACTGACGTTTAGGTTTTGGCTAATATGGAATGCACTTTTGTATCGATCGTCAAATTGTCGGGATTCCGGAATTGATAAATTAAGTATTTTTTGACTATTAGAGGGTAACTTTTTTATCACTAAATTTTCACAAGGTGATTTTCTCTTGAACAACTTTCACTATGGGATCAACCCTAAATCACGAAACGTAAACCAGCTGTTTCATACATTTTGGTCGAGTAGGTATTAAGCTTTTGTATCAAACATCGTAAATTTTTTGTGATTTCAGAGTTGGTCCCATAGTGAAAGCTGCTGAAAATGTAAATCCAAGATGGCGGCTGCGAACATTTTCAAATTTTTCGTCATGGGTGTCGTTTTTATGGCTTTCGAGGGCGTTAAAGCCGATAGTAACACTAAAATGTAAATCCAAGATGGCGGCTGCGAATATTTTAAAATTTTTCATCATGGGTGTCGATTTTATGGTTTTCGGGGGTGTTAAAGCTTATTGTGACTTTAAATGTAAATCCAAGATGGCGGCTGCAAATAATTTCCAATTTTTCGGCATAGGTGTCGTTTTTATGCTATTCGAGGGTGTAAAAGCTGATAGTGACATTAAAATATAAATCCAAGATGGCTGCTGCGAAAGTTTTAAAATTTTTCGTCATGGGTGTCGTTTTCTTGCTTTTTGAGGGTGTTAAAGCTGACAGTGACATTAAAATATAAATCCAAGATGGCCGCTGCGAACAATTTAAAATTTTTCGTCATGGGTGTCGTTTTCATGCTTTACGAGGGTGTTAAAGCCGATAGTGACATTAAAATGTAAATGCAAGATAGCGCCTTCTATAAAAATGTTGATGGTTTTTTAATTACTATCACACGTGTTTTCAGGTTGAAACGCGATACGCTGCGCTGACGCATGGTTAGTTAACTAGGCATCAGCCAAGCGTCACGCATTTTGACTGCACTATCGGCATTAGCACACTCCAAACCCATGAAAACAATTTATATTTTAACGCCACTATCGGCTTTCTCGAAAACCATGAAAACGACACCCATGACAAAACATTTTAAAATGTTGGCAGTCGCCATCTTGGATTTACATTTTAACGCCACTATCGGTTTTAACACCCTCAAAAACCATGAAAAGGACATCCATGATGAAAAGTTTGAAATTGTTGCAGCCGCCATCTTGCATTTACATTTTAATGCCGATATCGGCTTGAAAACCCTCGAAAACAATGAAAACGACACCCATGACAAAAAAAAATAAAATTTTGGCAGCCGCCATCTTGGATTTACATTTTAACGCCACTATTGGCTTTAAAACCCTCGTAAACCATGAAAACGACACCCATGACAAAAAAATTTAAATGTTGGCAGTCGCCATCTTGGATTTACATTTTAACGTCACTATCGGTTTTAACACCCTCAAAAACCATGAAAACGACACCCATGATGAAAAGTTTGAAATTTTTGCAGCCGCCATCTTGCATTTACATTTTAACGCCGATATCGGCTTTAAAACCCTCGAAAACCATGAAAACGACACCCATGACAAAAAAAAAATTGGCAGCCGCCATCTTGGATTTACATTTTAATGCCACTATTGGCTTTAAAACCCTCGAAAACCATGAAAACTACACCCATGACAAAAAAATTAAAATATTGGCAGCCGCCATCTTGGATTTACATTTAAACGCCACTATCGGCTTTAAAACCATCGTAAACCATGAAAACGAACCATGACAAGAAGTTTGAAAATTTTGCAGCCGCCATCTAGAATTTACATTTTAACGTAACTATCGGTTTTAAAACCCTCGAAAACCATGAAAACGACACCCATGACAAAAAAAAATAAAATGTTGGCAACCGCCATGTTGGATTTACATTTTAACGTCACTATCGGCTTTAACACTCTCAAAAACCATGAAAACGACACCCATGACGAAAAGTTTGAAAATTTTGCTGCCGCCATCTTGGATTTACATTTTAACGCCACTATCGGCTTTAAAACCCTCGAAAACCATGGGAACGACACCCATGACGAAAACATAAATAAAAACGCAGCCGCCATCTTGGATTTACATTTTGACGTCAACATCGGTTTTAACACTCTCGAAAACCATGAAAACGACACTCATGACGAAAAATTTGAAAATGTTTGCAGCCGCCATCTTGGATTTACATTTTAACATTACTATTGGTTTTAACACCTTCAAAAACCATAAAAACGACACCCATGACGAAAAGTTTGAAAATTTTGCAGCCGCCATCTTGGATTTACATTTTAACGCCACTATCGGCTTTAAAACCCTCGAAAACCATGGAAACGACACCCATGACGAAAAATTAAAAAAAATCGCAGCCGCCATCTTGGATTTACATTTTAACGTCACTATTGGCTTTGACGCCCTCGAAAGCCATAAAAACGACACCCATGACGAAAAATTTGAAAGTGTTCGCAGCCGCCATCTTGGATTTACATTTTCATGTCACTATCAGCTTTAACACCCTTGAAAACCATAAAAACGACACCCATGACGAAAAGTTTGAAAATTTTGCAGCCGCCATCTTGGATTTACATTTTAACGCCACTATCGGCTTTAAAACCCTCGAAAACCACGAAAACGACACCCATGACGAAAAATTTAAAAAAAATCGCAGCCGCCATCTTGGATTTACATTTTAACGTCACTATCGGCTTTAACACTCTCGAAAACCATGAAAACGACACCCATGACGAAAATTTGAAAATGTTCGCAGCCGCCATCTTGGATTTGCATTTTAATGTCACTATCGGCTTTAACATCCTCGAAACCCATGAAAACAACCCCACCGAAATATTGACGGACCTTCCAGGGACATCCATTTTAATTCGGCAGCTTTGTATTTCTCGCGGGGACCACGTGTAACAAACGGAATATTTATGTGATCCCGATTTCCCGGTATTTTTAAATAAATAAAACTACATTTTATAAGAAGTCGTTTCCATACCATGTATCCGATTAGTTGTACATTCCCACATTTTCTGGAATCCCGGTATTTATATTAAGAAAAAAAATATTAAGAAGCCGCATCCATAGTTTGTTAGCCAAATATTAACTTTAGGTAAATATGCATCCGATTATCCGATCACTACTTATAACACTTTCAATGAAATACAAGTAGTAAATTAAAAGATTCCATTCAAATTCGCTATCTAAAAATGGAATTACTTAACCGGCTTCTCTTCATTTATTTTATTTATTTATTTATTGCATTCATGTTACATGTTTACTTCGCTTTTTACCATCGAAAACAAATAGTTTAAAAGCTTATTCCAATCAAACGACCACACGTAACATCGAAATATGTTAGAACCAATAACTACGTCCTTTTAAGCTACGTTCACGAATTAGTTTCCAAACATGTAAAGGAAATGTGTTTTTGAAAAACAATTTTAATACCCATACATTAAAGCTACAACTTCAAAGATTTTTATGAGTTTTCAAATAGTACTGCAAGTATTAAGTAAGTTTTTAGTAGTACCTACATTTTGAAATCTACTGAATTTACACTAGCACAAAGTTGATATTAATTTAAGTGGAAATAACATCAACTGGAAACAAGGTTTTGAATAGACTTGAAGTCGCTGACATAACGTGAAACATTCCGCTCCTTAAGTTACTTGTATCCGTAGTATCAATTACGTGGAGTACTAACCCACGAATACCTCGTAAACCCAGTAGAACGTGTACACAAATTCCGTGACTGCATCTGAGACAAGCATACAAAGTAGTGTGAGCACACCTCTGTAATAAGATGGATAACGGTTTATGATGATGTTTATATGGAAGAGCTATTTAAAGCCGTGTCTCCTGCGCGTCTTTTTGCGAACACAAGAACATCGAAACAAAGAGGCGTGGCTTATATGTATTTATTTGAATACATAGGAGACTAAGAAAACAAAAGATTATGTGTAAGGTTTTTTGTGTAATGTTTCGCAAAAAGACGCGCAGGAGACACGGCTTAAAATATACATTCACTTAGGTACAAAGCGTGCCACGAAAGATGAGACTTGATACACCACGTAGTTTGACTTGCGCAGTAGATTATAATTCTCTGATTCTGATTATTTTGACTGAAGGGACAGGGCGTCATCGGGGCGGCGGAAAGAGCGCGGGAGGCGCGATACTGCGCTCGGCAAGTCTCGTCTTTCGTGGCACGCATTGTATGTCCTTAAGTATATATAAAACTGTGGCGGCATCTACATCGCTACATGCGAACTACGCATCATACTGACGTCACGAAAAATCCTGCATCGCGCAATCAGAGTTTACCGCGTGACTAACATTATACAACTTTCCAACATCAATCGTCGGGCAGCAGTCCACCAGGCACAACACCCGTCTGATCGGAGGATCCTCCGTTTTCTATGGAGGATGAGTGAACTATACACCCTGTTCCTCATGCTTCTATAAAACAACCGTGTTGAATCGAGGAGACATAGAAGGGGATCATTCAATTACGGTAATTTTTATAAAGTAAGTAAAGCTAATACTACTACTACTCGCTGACACGTGAAAACTATAAAGAGATGTTACATACTATACGACGTCAATACTACAGACCGATGTACCACAGAATAATAAAGCTACAGTAGTTTATCTGGGCAGTGGCCTTGAATTAATTACCTACGGCCGCTCGGTACATAAATACGCGTCCGTCCGTGCGTAACTGCCGCGCACTCGAACTGTTGCGTACTGATATACAGGTTGTAAGTTTAAACAGTGGCAATATTTTAAGGGGTCTCTACATTACATTAAGGGGTACTCATTATTATGAAGAACTTTTACTATGGGACCAAACCTGAAATTGCGAAAAAAAAATCTGCTGTTCAGTACATTTATGTTCGCATAAAACATCAAAATGTAGGGAACAGCTGATTTTTTTTTTCGCTATTCCAGGTTTGGTCCCATAATATTAAAAGTTGTTCATAATGATGAGTACAAAAAAATCAATCTGCCTAGCCTTTTCCCAACTTTGTAGGGGTCGGCTTCCAGTCTAACCGGATGCAGCATAATACCAGTATAAATGTTTTATCTATCTATCTATCAGTATTTTACATGGAGCGGCTGCCTATCTGACCTCCACAACCCATTAACTGGGTAAGACTGGTTGTCATAATTTCGGGCTTCTGACGACCCGTAACGACTGTCAAAGATCCGCGAATGACAGCCGGGACCAACGGCTTAACGTGCTTTCCGAGGCACGAAGGAGTCTCGGTATGTAAAGATGGTCACCTATCCATGGACAACCCCGGTTATCGTAGTAACCTGATGAATAACCGACACGGGCGGCTGTCACGAACCTCTCCTCCCATCCTCAATGATGAGTACAAAGACCCCGTAAAATATTTCCACTTTTTACACTTACACCCTGTATACTGTGATTTCGAAGCGCGTCATTTCGGCAGTTTTCTATGAAGATAAACTCTTATAACATTATAATTCTGTAGCTTTAACATTGTATACAGCCAAAACTTTCATTTGTAATGCGGGTAGCGAGCCAAAATTAGCAAATACTTATTTCCAATGATATTATATTTTTAGCTGCTTCAACAAAGTGTAGGCTCGTCGTCATACGTGATGCAGACTAAAGGCAATACGTCCTAATTAGGATGTTTTCGAGTCGCTCACAACATAACTGTTTAATATAATATCATTGCTTATTTCCACAAACTTCTAGCACAGATCATAAATCCTTTAAGAAACAATTAAAAAGAGTTTAAATATAATAACTAATATTCACTTACATCTCGTCTCATACTTTGAACTCGAAATGATCAAGATCTTCGTACAATTAACCATAATATAATGAGAGTTAGGAGGCAAGAAGGGTTCACACGCGTTCACAAAAATGAACGCTGTAGTGAAGTTCACAATGGTCACGGCTATAGGCAGGAACTTCAGTAACGCTACAGCTGGATTTACCCGCATTATATCTCCCTCCCAGTACGAGAAAGCACCTGTTATTCTCGTTACCTGAACAAAAAGAAATGTTCACTGAATACTGTTGTGTGTAGATCAGATCGGATTCAGCGTTTTGTTATTTGTTGTTGCGCTTCCTTTTGTGTTCAGACCTTTTTCAGGACTTTTCTAGCAGTGTAAACATCCGTTTCCTATCAGTTTTGTAGTTCGTTATGTTGGTAGCATTTATTTTTAGCTGACCCGACAGACGTTGTCCAGTCCTTTCGATAGTTCATACAAAAATCCCATATAAAAAGGACGTTCAGTTTTTCCCGAATTTGGAAATTACCCGGGAAACATTTACAATCTTTCCATGAAAACTAACTCAGGCTATTAAGAATACAACTGATTATGAAAAATATCTTTAATATCGGAAGTCGGTGTCTTTGGTTTTGTATTTTACTTATTTGCCACCGACTTCCGAAATTTAAGTTATTTTTCACTTTGTTGTGTTTTTTTTGGAAGTTGGTTGTTTTTTTTTTTTTTTTGTAAAAACGTTTATTATTTTTCACTTTTTAGTTATACCTATCCCACACCAATTCGTATACCACTATTTACTATGTAAACGCCAGTGACCGGCAGTATTATAAAATCAGCAAGATACACAAAGTAGATTAAATACGTATTATCGAAACTAACTCAAAAACTACCGAAGCAAACTTAATAAAATGTTTATGGGACAACCGCGCAAGTTACTTCTATTAAATGAAAAAAGAATTTTCAAAATCGGTTCACAATTGACGAAAATATCGATAAACATTAAAAAAAATACATACAGACGATCATAATATAATTACCTCCTCCTTTTTTGAAGTCGATTAAAAATAGTCAAATCGGTCCAGCCATTCTCAAGTGATGCGCCAATGAACAGCATTTCATTTTTATTTATAAGTATCAATCTGCCTAGCCTTTTCCCAACTATGTTGGGGTCGGCTTCCAGTCTAACCGGATGCAGCTGAATACCAGTATTTTACATGGAGCGACTGCCTATCTGCCCTCCACAACCCAGTAACTGGGTAATACGATACCCTTTGGTAAGACTGGTTGTCAGACTTTCAGGCTTCTGACGACCGTAACAACTGTCAAAGATCCACGAATGACAGCCGGGACCAACGGCTTAACGTGCTTTCCGAGGCACGGAGGACTCTCGGTATGTAAAGATGGTCACCCATCCACTGACCAACCCCGGCAAGCGTAGCTTAACCTGATGGATCGACCCGTGCGGCTGTTATTACTTAGCCACAAGCTCCTCCTATTACTTAGCCATAAGTATCATAGGTATATAGGAAAAAGTAAAAACTAATCCTCTTGTTTCCGTGTGTAAGTGGATTCCGTCAAATCAACGCAATTCCTTGAGAAAACGTATTTCCGGACCAGGATGTGAGTTGTACCCAAAGGGAATGTGACTTCATCTACCACCTGTTACGTCACAAATAAATAAATTTACAGACGGCGCTGTACAGTTGAATGAAACATGTGTGGTGTGAAATTGAGTTATTTAGGGTAATTTTGATAAAAAGCTTTATTTATTTCAGGCGTTCAGGAAGCGTTCAGGCCTATACGCAAATGAGACAGTCAAACACTCAAACTCAAAGCATTTTTTTCGATTCTTTTGAATTATCAAGGAGTCGTTCAAATAAAAAGTCGAAGCTAGTTGAGTTGTTGCCCATTCGAAAGCGTAGTTAGTTACGGAAATATAACCTCCTTTGTGTAAAATATATCACACAGCTAATAACTGAAAGTTGCAATAATACACATTATTAAAAATCACTTACCAAAAGCATTCGATTTAGTCTATAAAGATCCATGTCGGTATTATCATTTATTATATTAAACTGTAACAGAAGAATTGCTTCAGAAAGACATCACTTATCAATCAATCATTATCTGTTCACTGTCAAAACAAAAAGTTTATCAGATTGAGAATATTTAAATGGGGATGGCAACTGTCAAAATGGAGTTGTCGTAGCTAGTTCCCAATACAAGCTCACAATACAAGGCGTGAGGTATAGTTTTATTTTATTTTTGCGAAAATTATGTGTTGTTCTGTTCCTAAATACCTACTCTGAAATTGGAGTCCACCATTTCCCGAGAGACCCTAAAATTTGTAGATGGTGGTTTAAAGCTATTCGTAGAGATTTTTTTTTAATTAAACAGGGTTCGAGGTTTTCAGAAACATTTTGGAGAAAGTGATTATGATGAAATATTTCAGGTTTTATTTAACTAACGTGTCTGAGTAAGGCTGTAAGAGCTTTATCACCTCCTCTCACACCCCCACCACTACCCCCTCCCCTCACCACCCCATCCCCCCCTCACCACGGTGTCCCCTCCCTCTCTCCCTCACCTCGACCTCCCCCTCACCAACCTCTCCTGATTCTCTTTCCCCTCACCACCCCCCCTCTCTCCACACCCTCTCCCCTCACTATACCCTCCTATCTCTCTCCCCCCTCACCAATCCCTCCCCCTTCCTCAAAAATCTATTTAATCGAGCACTTACAACTTCTTCAAGCGGAAAGATGCTTATAATATCCAATAAGAAGGCATGTTTCAAGTATCTCGACACAGTCAACAGCGGATGCGTGACCAGTAAGGACTTCTCATTGTAGTAAGCCACATACGCCATTATGACTACGTCTATGTATAATACGACATCCGACCAGTTGTATGGGCCACCGTGTTTGTGTTGTTTGGACTGAAATTGTGTATTAATTAGTAGGCCTAGTAGATAAGGGACAACGTAGAATTTATTACTTATATTAAAATTGTATGAAATATTAAAGCTAAGAGTTCAACCATACAGCCAACCTTCTCGTGATAGTGTCAGAAAGTCTTAGCAATACAATGGTTGCCCCATCACATGCTGACTGTGAGCGTCTTAATAATGGTCATCCTTCATCTTCCAAAAGAAAAAAAAATAATTTAAAAAAAACCGACCAGCGTAAAAAGTCTACTTTAAAAACATACATTTTGGCGCCAAAAATCCGCCCTTTTTATTTTTTATAATTTGAATGTACCCAGTAACATCGCGCAATAAAGACGAATCTATCACTCTTCAAAATCGGTCAAGCCGTTTAAGCTACAGGAGGTCACAATGGAACGGACATACATACATACATACGCGCGGGAAACATTACCCTCCTTCTGGGTCAGTCGGGTAAAATAGCCGCGCACTAGCGTCAGCCTTCCCAGTAACCTAATAAAAACTCTAAAACACACTCGACACTTCACACAAAACTTTAACTCACATACATTTCCCCGCGACATACTACAGTAACACAATAAAAGTTGCAAACTTACAGCAATATCGTACGGCACAGCGAATATGTAAAACACGGCGACTATGAAGCGTACGGCACACCAGAACTTCAGGAACATTCCATGGGGAGTAATGCATCCAGGCACGAAGAGATACCTGATGTGTCTGCACAGCACACGAGTTATCAGACAGCAGCAAGGATACACACATGAATCATATTTTTAAATTATGTTACTGAATAAGTAAAGTTTGGACTATGTATGAGGATGGAAATGGAAAAACTGAGGTCGCAATATGGATGGTGGCTACATAATGGTAGCTTTATATTATCAACTAGATTCTGCCCCCGACTTCCTCCGCGTGACTTGTTTTAACATAAAATATATTTATTTATTAAAACTTTATGCACAAGTAAAAAAATACTGTACAAAGGCGGACTTAATGCCTGAGGCATTTTCTACCAGTCAACCTTAGGGTGATGCAGAGAGAAAACATGGCAAGTGCAGCATAAGGTATAGATAACTCGAAAAAGAATAAATACTAATAAATAAATACATGTCGGATCTTGGTCAATAGTACGGACGCGGAACGAATCGCAAGCGCGCCACAGGCGACATCACGTGAGGTGCCCACGCCTACAGCGCGCTTCTACAGAGTCATGGTGTTTTAACCTGATGGCGAGAAGAACAGTCTAGTGTTGGATCGCATCGGGGCAACATCGGGGTTGGTACGCCACGGAACTGTATTCGATTCGTTGTGCTTAGTGATTGTGTTAGATTGTGATTTTAAACACCGTGTATCGCACCCAGTGTGTTTTCATTGCACGAAACCCATCTTCTGCCCACATGTCTGTCTAAATCTAACTGAGTAAATCTTGACGTTCCGACATACATACATATAAACAGAATAAACTTTGTCAGGAGAAATAACGAATCCTATAGCTGTGCAAGTTACTTCGTTTTCGAGCTGTGCAAGTTACTTCGTTTTCGAGCTGCGCAAGTTACTTCGTTTTCGAGCTGTGCAAGTTACTTCGTTTTCGAGTTGTGCAAGTTACTTCGTTTTCGAGCTGTGCAAGTTACTTCGTTTTCGAGTTGTGCAAGTTACTTCGTTTTCGCTTAGGGTTCTTTCTGACTTTTTTCTTTTTCATTTTGCTCGGCTCAAAGGGTCGTAGCGTTATGTTAAATAGCTTATAACCTTCCTCAAAAATTGGGCTATTAAATGCAAAAAGAATTTTTCAAATCCGACTGGTATTCCTGAGATTAGCGCTTTCAAACAAAAAAGCAAACATACTCTTCAGCTTTGGTATTGGTATTAGATAGATTAACTCCTATGTGCACATTGTAGGATGCAATAAATGATTGAGTAATTAATAATAACGTGACAGTCCAGAATAAAAACAATCTTTAGAGCAAACAGCTCTGTGACGTTACATTTCAAATATCTGACTCCAAGTAGGTAGATGGGACACGTAAGGGTAAGGACCACAGAAAAGATAAAGAGGTCTCTCTCTATCTGTTCTGTGGTTAGGACAGTACAACCAACACATGATTCAGTGCAACTAGAAACTGCTAAGTCATGTCATACCCATGACACTGATGGCCGACTGTCTAATCAGCCTATAATGTTCCCACTGCTGGGGAACACAGGCCTCCTCTTTGTGAGAGAGAGTGAGCCGTACCACGCGGGCCAAGTCCGGGTTGGTAGATGTCACATGTCTTCGAATTTTTGGTTCTAGGACATGCCGGTTTTCTTCTCAATGTTTTCCTTCCCCGTTTTGAGAGCAGTGGTGTTGAAATAATTTACACCAAGTAAAGCGCCTGTCAGGGTTTGAATCTACGACCTGCGACTCATAAATCGCGGAAGTTACCACTGCCACCACTGCTTTTTAACCACATACAGAATACTTTTAAATGATGTTTACTATTAGTTTAACTAACGCATCTGGATGTGTGCAATGTTTTTCTTCCGAATGGACATTTTTTTTTGGAAAACGACAAACAATGCCAAGTTTAAAATTCTGTTTCATATAGAAATATAGAAAGGCTAGGATCCTGATTTTTGCACATGAAAGGTGTCTACTCTGACAACGAGTATAAAGCTTTCATGTAAAAAGGGTATGAGATATCCGCGAATAAATTAGGCAATTTATTGTGCATGTTATGGGAAGTAAAATTAATGGCTGCAGTGAAAATGAACGTGAATTTGCCTTCTTCTAATAATCTTCACCTATTCTGTCCTTCTTATACCTTACCTTATGTCTTGTTGTTCATTCTTCGTTTCATATTCAGTCCATGCTTCTTTGGAATGCGCTTCCTCTTGATATTAAGATGGCCACCAGTCGGTATGCATTTAAGCGGAAATTGTAGAGTTACTTTCAAAATAAATAGCGTAGAGTCATCTCAACACCTCTCTCTCTTGAATTTGTATATTATATATGTAAGTATAGTTGCCGACACGAGTCGTGAGCACAAACTCTACTCTTAGACCTAACGAATCTTATTTCCTATCACGACAGGTTGAACATGGGCGGGAGCAATGAAATCAATATATTATCAAGCATATTTAGATTCAGATAGAAAACAGAATACAAGAGCACGCTGACGAGGGCAGTTAAAGTTAAGATGGAATTTGTGCTTACGGCTCGTGCCGGCAATTAAATGTATGTGTATTATAAGTTTATAACCTATTTATTTATGTAAGTAGTTGTGTACAGTGGGCTGCATCAATTGGGTACCCCATTTGTACTAAAATTTCAATACAACGGGGGTACCCAATTGATGCAGCCACAGAAATCTAAATAATTTAGATTTCTGTGGCTGCAGCCCACTGTACCTACCTTATTTATAAATTCATTAATGCGTATCATACGGTCTGCTCGGGGCCATTGTCCCGCTAGATGGCGCTGAAGTCAACATTTTTAGTTTATTTTGTTTTCTGTGTAATTGGTACATTATTTAGTCGTAGGAGTAGATTACGCGTGAATCGGACATTACACTATATTGAACTTGTTCATAACATTTCCTCAAATTCCACCCAATTCGACACAATGTCGTGAAATATAATCTGCCATTGAATACAGGTCGTTTACACACACATACGTAATCGTACACTTTACAAAGATGGGCCACTAGATGGCGTGTATTTAAAAAATGCGAGCCCGGCAAGCGTATTTTTAATAAATTTTTTTATCAATGTTCCTCTCAAACAGAGCTCCTGTCATCTAATCTTTTGACCACCCTTGGGTAACGGGTAGAGAATGCCTAAGGCATTAAGTCTGCCTTTGTACCTTTTTTGAGTGTGAAAATTTTAAATAATAATAAAGCTAAAGAGTTTGTTTTTTTGTTTATTTGAACGCGCTAATCGGTGGAACCACCAGTTAGATTTTAAAAAATATTCTTTCATTTGATAGCCCAATTTCTGAGGAAGGCTATTGAACATCACGCTATGACCTTCAGGAGCCGAGCAAAACGAAAAAAAGTCATAAAGGACGCTAAGCAAAAACGAAGTAATAGCGTGGGCAGGTGATGCGACGCGACGGGGTTGGTCAGGGGAACAAGAAATTTTACGCGGACGAAATCCTAGTAAATAAATAAAATAACAGGCAGAAAAGAGAATAGGATCAAGGTTTCTATCCAATGCAATATACAAAGTCCAAAATGTGAAAGTAGGTAAGTTTCAATCCAATCAGTATCTATAATTCAATCTGCCTAGCCTTTTGCCAACTATGTTGGGGTCGGCTTCCAGTCTAACCGGATGCAGCTGAATACCAGTATTTTACATGGAGCGACTGCCTCTCTGACCTCCACAACCCAGTAACTGGGAAATACGATACCCCTTGGTAAGACAGGTTGTCAGACTTTCGGGCTTTTGACGACCCGTAACGACTGCCAAAGATTCACGAATGACAGCCGGGACCAACGGCTCAACGTGCTTTCCGGGGCACGGAGGAGTCTCGGTACGTAAAGATGGCCACTCATCCACTGACCAACCCCAGCAAGCGTAGCTTAACCTGATGGATCGACACGTGCGGCTGTTATTACTTAGCCACGAGATCCTCCGTCAGTATCTATAATTAAAGCGCCTTATTGTTATTTCATGTTAATTAAAACCTGCCTTTCCATAATAATTAATTGTTCCCAGTTAAAGCCTGTTCGAACAAGTACGCCTGTTTTAACAAGTATTGTTCGCACAATAATAGAGCTAATTAATCTCATAAAATTGTAGCACAAAGACTTAGCCGACGTTCGCATGGACGTAAAAATATCGCGGCGGGATTTTATCGCGCACTGGATTTTCAACTTTCATTGTTGAGCCGAGCTTTGGGAATCCAACCTAACAACAACAGAATGCATTTTAGCGCGACGAAAAAACAGATTGTTGGATTTTCAACTCTCGGCGCTAAGCAGAGCGTTGAAAATCCAGTTTGCGTAATAATATCGCGGCGGGATTTTATCGCACACTGGATTTTCAACTCTCTTTGTTGAGCCGAGCATTAGGAATCCAACCTAATAACAACAGAGTGCATTCTAGCGCGTCGAAAAACACATTGTTTGATTTTCAACTCTCGGCGCGTACAAGTACAGTATTGAAAGTCGCGAAACAAAATCGCCGCGATATTTTTACGCCCGTGCGAACGTCGACTTACATACCTCAATACACCTAACTTGTTGAATGTTTTCACGTAATGGCTCCTCTGGTCTGTTGTGGTAAACACCACGAAACTTTCCTTTATCTCTTGCTAGAACAAATAATTTGCTTTTGAAACTAGTGTGTTAAGTAAATTAGTGTAGCTTATAATGATTTGAGGACGCATAACTATTACAAGAGTCTATTATGAGACGGGTTTGTTGAAACTCTTATACATTTATAATACATTGAAATAGCATGTCATTGTTTTCCAATCGTTATCCCACGAGATATGGAGACCAAAATATTTCAATATATCGGGTAGGTGAAATTACAGATTTTTTTTTAAAACAAAAAATACTTCTGTCATTCTACGCAGAGTAATTTAAATAACATAAATAAATAGTAATTAGAATCCTACACTCAATAGCCGCGGTTGGGGCAGTCTATCTCTCAGTTGGATGAAAACCGTGAAATATTGTAGCTAGAATCCTACAGTCAACAGCCGCGGTTGGGGCAGTCTATCTCCCAGTTAGATGAAAACCGTGAAATATTGTAGCTAGAATCCTACACTCAACAGCCGCGGTTGGGGCAGTCTATCTCCCAGTTGGATGAAAACCGTGAAATATTGTAGCTAGAATCCTACACTTAACAGCCGCGGTTGGGGCAGTCTATCTCCCAGTTGGATGAAAACCGTGAAATATTGTAGCTAGAATCCTACACTCAACAGCCGCGGTTGGGGCAGTCTATCTCCCAGTTGGATGAAAACCGTGAAATATTGTAGCTAGAATCCTACACTCAACAGCCGCGGTTGGGGCAGTCTATCTCCCAGTTGGATGAAAACCGTGAAATATTGTAGCTAGAATCCTACACTCAACAGCCGCGGTTGGGGCAGTCTATCTCCCAGTTGGATGAAAACCGTGAAATATTGTAGCTAGAATCCTACACTCAACAGCCGCGGTTGGGGCAGTCTATCTCCCAGTTGGATGAAAATCGTGAAATAGCTAGAATCCTACACTCAACAGCCACGGTTTGGGCAATCTATCTCCCATTTGGATAAAAACCGTGAAATATTGTCTAGTGCTAGGCATGAATGATGGTACTTACTGCAATTCTGTTCGTTTTCGTGTCTAATCGACCGGTTAGAGGTTTTGCATCTTCGTAACAGGCGGCTCGGGTTTTGAGTTCATGATCTGATAAAGCCTGTGCGTCATAGTAGTATTTTAGTATCAGGGATGACGCAACAATATGAATCTATAATAATACCAGCCCTTCTTATACAGAGAAGGCACGAGCATTGATCACCATGCTTGCTCAAGATGGGTTGGCGATTTTAGACTAAACTTATCTATAATTCAATCTGCCTAGCCTTTTCCCAACTATGTTGGGGTCGGCTTCCAGTCTAACCGGATGCAGCTGAATACCAGTATTTTACATGGAGCGACTGCCTACCTGACATCCACAACCCAGTGACTGAGTAATACGATACCCCTTGGTAAGACTGGTTGTCAGAATTTCGGACTTCTGACGACCCGTAACGACTGTCAAAGATCCACGAATGACAGACGGGACCAACGGCTTAACGTGCTTTCCGAGGCACGGAGGAGTCTCGGTATGTAAAGATGGTCACCTATCCACGGACAATCCCAGCAAGCGTAGCTTAACCTGATGGATAGACCCGTGCAGCTGTTATTACTTAGCCACGAGCTCCTCTTAGTGACTAAACTTATATAGTTATTATAATTCAATGTGTCCTATTTGCGTTAAAACCTTTCAGCCGCAAACAGTTGTTGGAAAATTTAGATTTAAGACGCAGATAAGTGCCAGCGGCCTTGAGTGGTTAGCTTGCATGTTCTGTGCTGAGCTCACGCAACGCGTCTTACGCCCCACCCAGGTGCAGAGACCCCTCCGTGCCTTGCAAAGCACGTTAAACCGCTAGTTTCGGCTGCCATTCGTGGATCTTTGACCGTCATTACGAGTCGGCAGAAGCCCGAAAGTCTGACAACCAGTCTTACCAAGGGGTATCGTATTACCTAGTAACTGGGTTGTGGAGGTCAGATAGGCAGTCGCTCCATGGAAAATACTGGTATTCAGCTGCATCCGGTTAGACCGGAAGCTGCCCCCAACATAGTTAGAAACGGCTGGGCAGATGATGATGATCTATTATTATTACTTCAATTACAGAAGTTGCCATTTCTTCAATAACATTAAATATCTAAATATTAGCTTACATTAAGGAAACACTTCAACGTAAATAAACGCTTACAAAAAGATGCCAAAGGAAATTGAGTGGGCGAGTAATCTATGAGGAAAATCGAATTGAAGAACGTTAAACGTGTTTAAACTCAAATTGTATTTCTGTGAGTGTAATATTTTTTTTTTAAATCTTGTTAATATACAGAGTGATCACAAAGGTGTGGTCAAATTTAAGGGTGTGGTACAAACCATAAAACTGAACAACTTTCTCCATGGGACCGTCATCATTTCACCTAATACAAGCAAATCTTTGCTTAAAATAAAAAATAAATTAAGGCATTAAATCCGCCTTTGTACATTTTTAGTGCGAAAAGTTTATATAAATAAACAAATAATAAATAAATAAAAATAAAAATTGTTTATTTTCAGACAACTTAGTCCATAGAAAAGGTTAGTAAAAATCTTATAAACTATGTTAGTACAAAAAAATAACAAATGTGAATGGTTAGTATGACAGAAATCTTTTCAACTATGTTAGTACAATAAAATAACAATCACAATGGGCATAAATCATCAACCACCTCACCCACACCATCACCACACCACCAACCATCACCATCACCATCGTTTTCTTCATTTAACCTGCACCTGTCACATGCAGGTTAGTGAAGCGACGCATGACCGCCCGCCGAGTCCATTCTATCCGCTATCATTCTCAGGATACCGTTACGGCCCCCTCATACTGTTCACCACAGACATGGTTTTTCTACGCATAATTACACAGAAATCATCTATGTGCGCATCTACAAACATGCCTGAAGCACTACAGTACCGAGGAAGCCGCACCAGAGTCCTGAAAATGTTATTATATTGCACTCTGAGTGCATTATAGGTCCGCTTCTTGAAACTGGCTCATAGACCACCTGTGTAGAAACTTTGACAGTACGCTTTAAATAGTGTTAATTTAACGTCAACTGTACAACGAATCTGAAAGGTGCCTCCAAACTTAATAATGTAATTTACGTAAGTTGATGAAATAAACATTGTTATTTATTTATTTATCATCATAGTCGAGAAAAAAATATCAGCTGCTCCCGTACAAAAGCTTCAATACCTACCCGACCCAAAGACGGCTGATAACTTTTTCTCAATTACGATGATGGTCCCATGGAGAAAGTTGAGTTAGATGGTCTGTATCACACCCTTAATTTGACCACTCCTTTCTGATACACCCTGTATAGACTGGGTGGTTTCGTGTAACGGTACCTGAGTCGTTCTTCTTTTTTTCATCGACAATGACATGTCCCCTTCGAAAATAAAACGTTTTTCATCCTAAACGTTCAGTTTCACAATATTTTTCTTTTTACAAAAATTCTTTTGACTACACAATCATTAACCCAAATGGACTAATGGTCTGAAATAAATTATTTTTATTAAAATAATCTTTAGCACTTATTTATCTATTTTTTATTGGGGTTCCGTACCCAAATGGTAAAAGGGACCCTATTACTAAGACTCCGCTGTCCGTCCGTATGTCTGTCCGGCTGTCACCAGGCTGTGAAATTTTCACAGATGATATATTTCTGTTGCCGCTATAACAACAAATACTAAAAACAGAATAACATAAATGTTTAAGGGGGCTCCCATACAACAAACGTGATTTTTTTTTGCCATTTTTATTGGTAATGGTACGGAACCGGTCGTGCGCGAGTCCGACTCGCACTTGGCCGGTTTTTTATTACTACATTTTACAAAATAATTGTGACATAATATTCAAAAAATGTGACGGAAGTGTTGTCGGTAGAAAAGAAGAACGTCTCAAGTATTCCTGGTTTAAAATAACGTTAGAAATCTCAACTCCAGCTCAAAGCATTTATTTTAATAAGTATATAAACAAGCACTTTTGAATTCTCAAGGAGTTGGTCAATCATACAGTTGAAGCTAGTTGATCTAAGTACCAACCTATCTACCTGATTTACCTATCTATTCCCTTAGTTAAGGATGAATGAACAAGAGCACCTTGTCTTTCAGTTTCCTAATCACTCAAGCGGTATTGATTTTGATATTTCATAATTTTTTTGCCGTCTGACTTAAGACCTAGTAGACCTAGATGTAGTAAAAATCTGTTAAATAGAGCTGTAGTTTAATAAGAGATAGACTTTGATATCTTTTATTAAACTGCACAGTCAGGAGAATGACCAACTTCATAATATGCTAGGAATTTTGAAGTGAAAACTTCTTTATAGGGGGAAATCTTATGGGTTCGCGTCAACGTGTCACCGTGACACCTCGACACCGCGACATGCTATGCATAGTTTTACGTTTAAGTTTTCACATCTTCAGCAGTTTCACTCAGCCGTTGCCGGCTTTTGCCAATCTTTCTTACACTACACACTTAAATACTTACATAATACTAGAACAACAAACAGCTATGTACAACATCGCAAGCACACCCAGACGCTAATACATCAGACACAGATGCAGGCACACAAAGGTTCGCTCAACTACAAAGTAGATATTATGTACAGAAGGTACCGCTCCAGATGACGACCGAAAACTGACGGACGCGCACATGACAAGACACAGACACAGACAGAGAAGTCAAGGACTTGGGAGTAAGCTTTAATACCTGTTTGACTTTTCGGGATCACATCATGCGTATCTGTAAAAGATCGTATAGAAATTTAGGTTTCATGCTTCGTATGGTCCGAGGGTTCACGAATTTGAAAGCTATTATATTGTTATATAATGCATTGGTGAGGAGCCAGTTAGAATGTAATGCGGTCATCTGGGCTCCGCATGAAGCTAAATATAGTCTCATGCTGGAGAGGGTACAAAATAAGTTTATAAGATATTTATATAAGCGTTATTACGGAGTCTATCCCTTTTACCCGTTAATGTATCCAACCTTATTTATATTAGGTATGGTAGGATACAATGAGCTAAGGGTTAGGAGGGATCTTGCACTCACCTCGTATATATTTAAATTACTGAGAGGGAAGGTGCATAATGCAGTTATTTTAGGACAGGTGAGTCTGTGCGTGCCGGACAGGTATGTGTGGCGACGACGGCAGCCGCCTCTGCTGGTAGAACCGCGCGCTCGGACCAAATTTTTAAGGGAGGCGCCCCTGACGCGTGCACTTCGCACGCTCAACCTAATAGCGAGTGAGACGGATTTATTCTGTTGCTCTCTGAGTGAATTCACAAGGAATGCATTATTTATAATTAGTTATAGATTAGCTTAGATTAAGTTTAGGATAAGCGCATGTACCGCATTGGGTTACACTGTTATGGTATATGTAAGTAGATAAATAAATAAATAAATGACGTGTAAGTATTTTTTTCTTACGAAATGACACGCGCTTTACTTGTGTTAACCGAGTGTACAAACACGCTGTGAATGTGTGCGTGAAGACAAGTACCGTCAGCACATAACACACACATGCACACACTTCCGACTTCGCCATTGTCTCGGACGGTACCGAGAGCTCCTGCGCTTACACATGTGTTTGTATACTGTACGTATGTACAGCGTTCTCAAGCAAATTCTAGAAGCCGCTAGCCGTGTCTATGTGTGTCTGCATTTTCGCTCGGTGGATAGACCCGACCTTCTGTACCCATTTATTCTGTGCCTCATCTGTTGTTGTACGGCGATATTAAATGCATGAATCACCGTGATAATGGGGTGACTAATGTCCGGGAACGTTCCCCAGCATTGCACCAGGGCACTGTATTCCACATGCAGTAATATGCAGTTAGTTGACGTCACCACCGTGTACACCTGGACAAATTATATTTTCGTTACGGAAATGTTAATTAATACAGTAGGACAATAGGACGGAAAATTCATTGCAATTTTGTTTGACTGTGATGATACTGTTAAATAAATTTTTATCTACACTCTAAATTACATTATTTACTTATGTACTACAAGTACATAAAAACCTTCCCGCAAGAACATTATTGGTGTAGATTAAAACAGACCGGGCAGCTTTTGATATTATTTAATTAAAGTTAAGATAATGAAACAGAATTCTGTTTTGTATAAAGCGCAGACCACACTGAGAACGAAGCTAAGTTCGTTTAGCTTCACTCATGCAGCTACCGCGTCGTTTCATACTTTAGTTCATAGTTCGCGGTATGAACTGAAGTATGCAAACACGCGGTAACTACATGAGCGAAGCTAAACGAACTTAGCTTCGTTCCCAATGTAGCCTGCGCTTAAGGCGAGTAGAACCGCTAACTAGCGCCACCCACGATATGAAACATTTTGAATTTTTTAAGGTTATAGCAGGAACTATAACTTCGAACCTAGGAGGTTTAATGTTGATTTTTTTGATACTAAAAATTCCACCTCATCTGACTAAAAATGTGAGCATAATATGAAGTTTCAAAATGTTCCATATCTCCAGACTTATTATTTTTTCTTAATGGTGGCGCTAGTTGGCAGCTATACTCACCTTAATAAGGAAGGAAAATGTTAACCGAAACTTGTTTAGTTTATAAATACTAGGTAAATTTGGATATATTTTACCTTAGGCAAGCCAAAGAGCATTTCCACAACACCAAAATGGGTGCCTGGTCCTATGACCATTTGTCTTTTACCGAGATTATTCAACATGTAACAGTGGCCCTGTAAATAGTGCTTTAATTAGTGGGTTCTTAACGATCTAGGTACTTAGATCTTGATCACTTTAATGAGTCTGGTGAAATGGTAGGTAACGCAATATTTTGTGTCCACAGAGACACCAAATATTTCCTTAAGAAATTTGTAAGGAAGTATTGGTATCGGTTGGTGGTCGGTGAACGAGACACAATAGAAGTTTTATTGTTATGAAGTCTATAGAAGTCAAGCGTCCTCCAAAGCGTTAAGAAAATGTGTATGTCTAATCGTTGAAATCAAGTCCCAATACGCCAATGACTGAATTGTTTTATATTATCACACTAATATTATATTGCCCCTCAGGGATGCCCCTCAAGTTGAAGGGGAAAATTTACAAGTCCGTGATAAGGCCTGTCGTACTTTATGGATCGGAATGTTGGGCAGTGAAGAAGACGGATGAAAAAAAATTGCATGCAGCGGAGATGAGAATGTTGAGATGGATGTGTGGAGTGACGAGAATGGATAAAGTGAGAAATAAGTATATAAGAGGAAGTTTGAAAGTGGCGCCAGTGACAGAAAAGTTGAAAGGAAATCGTTTGTCTTGGTATGGGCATGTAATGAGGAGAGACGAAACGCATGTGACTAAAAGAGTGATGAATATACATGTTGATGGATGGAGAGGCAGAGGAAGGCCAAAGAAAAGATGGATGGATTGTGTGAGGAATGATATGAAAGAGAAGGGAGTGAATGATAGCGTGACGGTTGACAGGGGAGAATGGAAGAAGAAAACGTGTTGCGCCGACCCCAAGTAATATGGGATAAGGGCAGGAAGATGATGACTAATATTATAAAGGCGAAAGTTTGTGAGTTTGTGTGTATGTTTGTTACTTCTTCACGCTCAAAGGACTGGACTGATTTGGATGAAATTTCGTATGAAGATAGCTTATACCCTAGATTAAAACATAGGCTACTTTTTATCCCGATTATTCATTCTCGTGGGATAATTTCTGACTTCCACGCGGGCAAAGCCGCGGGCAAAAGCTAGTTTTATTATAAACTAGCTGCACCCCGCGGTTTCACCCGCGCACACCGGAATAAAAAGAAGCTTATGTGTTAATCTAGGGGTTAGCTATCTACATATCAAATTTCATCCAAATCTGTCCCGCCGTTTGAGCGTGAAGAAGTAACAAACACACAAACACACTTTTGCCTTTGTAATATTAGTGTGATTCATATTTTCTTTCCATTCAAACAAAATAAAATATTAACTATCCACTCAAGTTAATAAAGAAGCAATTATATGTTTTATCGACCTACAAGTATTTGTTCCGAGTCTGGGTGTTTTTCTATCTATAATATGTATGTATTTACAAAAAAAAAAAAAAATGTATATAAGTAGTTTATCAGCCATCTCGTTACCATAACACAAGCATTAGGTTGCTTAGCTTGGGGCTAGATGGCGTTGTGTGATATGTCCAAACATATTTATTTTATTTATTTATTTTTATTTTATCAAGGAAAGATTTAAATGAAGTAGGTTTAAATTCGCAGCATTTTGCTAAAGGTTCAGCGAGATTCTAGAAGCTTCTAAAGAGTAAAAAGCAAATAGGTACTTTTTGCAGGATATACATGTCCCGGCCGATGTCAGCAGCATGCTGTACAACCTCATTGTCAGGTAGCACCAACTTCCTCGTATTACTGGCCACAGTCTGCAGGAAATCCCTGTTCAATACCTACGAACAAATTAAAATTCCCTACATCTGTCTTGAATGCTCCATTTAATA
This sequence comes from Cosmia pyralina, assembly GCA_946251885.1. NCBI lineage: Eukaryota > Metazoa > Arthropoda > Insecta > Lepidoptera > Noctuidae > Cosmia > Cosmia pyralina. The sequence goes on along the minus strand of OX276350.1, from coordinate 18,260,019 downwards.
CAAACTCGCTTTTGTTCACTATTTTTTTTTTAATCACGACGGAGATTTCTGTTAAAAAGATGTTTTTAAAATATCTGGTTTCGTTCCTTATTTTTTCTTTTTTGTTCTTTTTAGGGTTCCGTACCTCAATGGTGCGGGATAAACTCCGCCCATGGGCTCCCCCGCTGACGCAGAGTCTCCGGCCGCAGCTCGTGGAGGACGTGGTGAGCGCTCTGTTCCCTTCGCGAGGGGAACATACTCCCCCGCCCATGGCTCCGCCTCCTGCGGTGCCCGATGCGGACCACATCACCGACGACGACGACGATTCTCCGGAAGTGACTGAGGTAGAGCTGAGAGCGGCGGTACGTAGGCTGAGTGCCAAAAATACCGCCCCAGGACCCGACGGCGTGCCAGGAAAAGCCTGGGTTCTGGCCTGTGGGGCTCTCGGGCCTCGACTAGGGGGGCTCCTAAGCGCATGCTTGGAGAGGGGCCAGTTCCCACTTCGTTGGAAGACAGGGAAACTGGTCCTCATTAAGAAGCCGGGGCGCCCTGTGGACTCTCCGTCCGCTTACCGCCCCATTGTGCTGCTCGACGAGGTAGGCAAGCTCTTTGAAAGAGTCATTGCAGACCGCCTCGTCGGGTGGCTGGTGCAGGAGGGGCCGGATTTGGCGGAGAGCCAGTTTGGTTTCCGCAGGGGGCGCTCTACGGTGGACGCCATCATGCGCGTGCGAGCCCTCACGACGGGGGATGCTGTGGCCCGGGGTGGGGTCGTCTTGGCGGTGTCTCTAGACATCGCCAATGCCTTTAATACCCTGCCCTGGAGTTGCATCAGGGAGGCACTCCGGTATCACCGGGTGCCTACCTACCTCCGTCGAGTGGTCGAGGCCTATTTGACGGACAGGGCCGTCATCTACCCCGGTCATCAAGGAGAGTGGAACCGGCGAGAGATGTCGTGCGGTGTCCCACAGGGATCTGTCCTGGGGCCACATCTGTGGGACATCGGGTACGACTGGGTGCTGCGCGCCGACCTCCCTAGCGGCGTCAGCGTTGTATGTTACGCTGACGACACGCTGGTCCTGGCGCAAGGGAGGTCGCACCAGGCGGCGGCCGAACTAGCGACACGCGGGGTTGCGACAATAGTAGAGAGGATCCGGCAGTTGGGACTCGAGGTGGCCCTGCACAAGTCCGAGGTCATGTGTTTTCATGGTCCTCGGAACGTGCCACCGTCGGGTTCCCAAATAACGGTAGGAGGGGTTCACATCGGGGTTGAGTCGACGATGAAGTACCTGGGACTCGTCCTCGACAGCCGGTGGAACTTCGTGGAGCACTTCCGACGTTTGGCTCCCAGACTGGAGCGGGCTGGGGCTGCCTTGAAGCGGCTCCTGCCCAATCTGGGGGGTCCAAACGCCTCCTGCCGGAGGCTTTACACGGGGGTCGTGCGGTCCATGGCCCTTTACGGAGCGCCGGTGTGGGCGCGTTCCCTGAGGCTGCGACCGGCCCGCCGGTTGAACGCGTCCCAGAGGGTCATGGCCATCCGGCTAGTCCGGGGATACCGCACTGTCTCCTGTGAGGCGGCGAGCCTCCTTGCCGGATTACCGCCATGGGACCTGGAGGCAAAAGTCCTCGCGCACGTGTGGGAGTGGCGCGAGGAGACGAAACGCCGGGGCGTAACTCCGCTGCCGCGAGAAATCACGGTACAGCGGACAGAGCTCCGGCGGGATCTCATGGCGGCATGGAGAGTGCGATTGTCGCAACCCAGCGCTGGGCACGCCACAATTGCGGCGATAAGTCCCCTCTTTGAGGAGTGGTTGGAGAGGCGCCACGGCGTCCTCACCTTCCGCCTGACGCAGGTCCTCACCGGACACGGTTGTTTCGGGAGGTTCCTGTTTCGGATAAGGCGGGAGGAAACGCCCGGGTGTCACCATTGTGTGGATCGCCCGGAGGACACGGTGGAGCATACAGTGGAGGTCTGCCCGGCTTGGGCGGAGCACCGCCGTGTTCTCACGGAGGCGATCGGCGGCGGCGATCTCTCGCGTCCAAACCTGGTCCAGGCCATGGTGCGGAGCGAGAGTGCATGGGAGGCTGTCACCTCCTTCTGCGAAGCAGTAATGCTCGCGAAGGAGGAAGCGGAACGCGTGAGGGAGAGGCAACAGCCGCGCCCTCGCGCCCCTAGCCGCCGTAGGAGACGCCCTGGGCGGCGGGAATCGATAGCCGATTCCCGGCCACCGTAGGCGCGGGCTTGCGGACGACGAGTAATGGGCAGCTCGCCGTTCGGTAAGGACCAGGCCCGGGTCGACGGCGCGTTGTGTTCCACGCGCGCCTCAAAGAGATGTCAGCAGTGACGGGGTCAATTGGGCCGATGCCGCCGGGGTCGCGGGTAGTTCGAAAGAGATACCGTGGCCCTGGCACGGGCAACTGAAGGAACATGGGTGGGTTTTAGTCAGTAAAAGTCTGACACGCCCTCCCGCTCTCCCCAGAGCGGGAGAAGTCATTTGATGATTTCCCATCCACAAAAAAAAAAAAAAAAAAAAAAGGGTTCCGTACCTCAAAAGGAAAAAACGGAACCCTTATAAGATCACTCGTGTGTCTGTCTGTCTGTCTGTCCGTCTGTCACAGCCAATTTGCTCCGAATCTAAAAGACCGATTAAGTTGAAATTTGGTACACATATGAATTTCTGTGACCCAAACACGGACGGGTAAAGTAAATAAATGAATTTTGAATATAGAGGTCACTTTTGGGGGGCAAATAAGAAAATTTAAAAAAAAAGGTTTGGAAACTACACCATGTGGCATGTCAAATGAAAGGGCTTACTATGAGGGTCTCAAATTTTTATTTTTTTTTATTATTTTAAAATAAATTGTTTTAAAGTTATTTAAGAAAATAGACGAAAATTGACCATCCCCCCCCCCCTATCTCCGAAACTACTAAGCCTAAAATTTTGAAAAAAATACAGAAAATAGATCTTTACCTGCAGATTACAGGAAAACCTATAAGAAGTCTGTGGTCTTAACATAACATGGTAAATCTATCAATATTTTGAGTACAAACTTACATTTACAGTTGGAATGTATGGGAGAACATGTTTTTCAACTACAATGTTAAGTTTGTTCTTAAGATAAATTCATCCCAACTACGGAACCCTTCATTGTGCGTGGTCCGACACGCACTTGGCCAGTTTTTTTTTTCATAAGTATGATGCAAAATACGGGATGAAATTTAAAACATGTGCCAAATTGAAATGAGAGATTGTACTCATCATTATGAACAAGTTTTACTATAGGACCAAATCTGAAATCGCGAAAAAAAAATCAGCTGTTCAGTACATTTTGACGAGTTTGATGTAGATAAATGTACTGAACAGCAGATTTTTTTTCGCGATTTCACATTTGGGTCCCACAGTAAAAAGTTGTTCATAATGATGAGTACAATCTCTCATTTAGATTTGGTACATGTTTTAAATTTCATCCCGTATAACGTACGAGATACATTGGTACAAAATAGATTTAAAATTGTCTCAATGTCTTCGACTTGGATAAACAACGGAATAGTTTTCTAACAATCTAAGTAATCAGTTTACCGACGGCACGTCGTTCTAGAAAATGAATGACAATTTCCTAGGCATGAGAATTCTCCTACTGAATAACCCGATAGCACCTTTACCAACTGAAACTGAATGCCCACTAACAAGCTTTGTAGTCATTCCAATTGCCGGATAGGTGGCACCGGATACCCGGTAGCTAATGTATAATTGAGCCGGGTACGTGTGAAATGCGTAGACAACTTGTAGATGTCCGTTTTTTCACCGGACTTGCGGTGGTGTTTGTCACAATGGAAGTATGCGTGTACAAAAAACCAGGCGTGTACACCTGGGCTGGCACCACCAAACGGCACGGCGGCATCTATCCAGCAGCCGATAAGTGTGCAAAGAGTCTTATATGTCTTATACAAGGTTGATATGAGCGAGAGGCATTAAATTAAACCACATATACTTTGTATCATTTTCAGCCTCTTTACTAAAAATCAGATAAATAGAAGCAATAGTTTAGTCACAGGATTATTTTTTAGTTTTTTCTTTGTTTAAAACACGACGTATCTGCCCTAACAGCTGACTAAGTATGTTGTTGAAAATTCTGTCGTTTAAAGGTGTATGACCCTAGATAACTATAACACCATAAAACGACAGAATTTTTGACGCGACGTTGCCGTTTTGTTACTCACGTCAGTGGAAATGTCTACAAAGGATGTTTACATTATAATTAGATCATTGAGTTATTTTATTTGTTCGAATAAAGTTTTTTCTTCTAAACTTTTTTTTAATAGTTCCGAGTTAACACTATGCATCTATAGTATATGTGGTTTAATTTAATGCCTCTCGCTCATATCAACCTTGTATACAGCTGCGAAAACGCTGCAGCAAAGAAAATTCGATAATATTTCCCGTATGTAGAATCTTACAATATTCTTAGAAACGCTAATCAACATGACAGGAATAAAATACGACTAGAGTTTTACTATACATTAAAACAGAGACAAATCTAGTCGATAATAGGTACCTATAGAACAACAACGTACCTGGAATAGTGGGCAGAAAAGCAAAGTTTCGACCATTTCTATAGAAAGTACTTCTTGCTGGATATTTGTGGACATATCTGCAAATATCTCGTCCGTAGAAACCGAATGATTGTAATACCTGTATAAACAGACATACATGTTTAAAATATCATCGCACAACTAAATTCGGTGAAATCGGAAATGAATCTCAACTAAAATCTTGCGTTGATCTGTTTTGCTTTTGCTGCCGCTTTATTTTATTTATTAAGGGATAATAAACAATTACAACATAAATAACACATAACATTAACTATACTTTAAGTAGTCATGTTGCAGTCCATTGCATTATCCACAGATAAGACATATTTGAAGATCAAAGGTTGCCTAGGCGAGCATTACCAAATTTAACAAATATTTTAAAATAAATAAATAAGTTACTATAAAGCTAGCATAGCTGCAAAACCAAATCAGATCGGAAACAATTTCATTTACTTAAACTATTCAATACGGTTGCTTATGTCATCCGCTTTCTTCGATTCGTCGGTATAATCGTACTGTTTTTCTTCTAACTAAGTACTTTTTATTATTTTCTTCTCATTTAGCATGCGTTCGTTATCATACTCCGATGTTATTTCGTGGACAATAGTGTGGGATATACGTTTTTTCGACTGTATAATAACTACTTTGTTAATGCTGTAATGTGTACTTAACTGTTTTTTGTCCCAAATAAATAAAATGAAATAAATAAAATCAATAAATAAATATTAATAATTAGATTTAAACTTATTTTTTAGTTTTGTAGGGTTTACCGTTTAAAAATCGAATGAATAATCATAAAATATCTAAACCAAAGGAACCTGAGGTGAAATAAACTTATAGGGACTAAATCCACTTTAGTTATAAAATGAATCCACCGCTTCGCTCACCATTGCACACAGAAGAACTTTTTCACCCGCGCTTTGATTTTTCCACTAACGTGATTTACGGAGAGGAAATAAAACAACTCCCTCATGGATTCCTACGAAAGATGGATGGAGTAATAAATAAATTCCGGGAAAATATTTAGCTCAAACATTATAATGAAGATGGAAGAATATGTCTTAAAAGATACACTAATTGGACTTCTTTTTAGCACTTTGAATTTATATTAAAAGGAAGGGATAATATTATAATGCAGTTTGTTCTTATCCGCCTGAGATGAAAATAATGGAGAAGTCAGATTTCCAGGGCAATGGTTCGAAGGTACTATTTAGGTACCCAATGATATCTTATAGAGGCATCGACGAACGAAAGCTTTGATTGGTAAATTAAATATAAAGTATACTCTACAGGTAGTAATTTTATCATCAATTTTCACAACCCAATAGTTAAACAATAATAAAAAATCCGGGTCATTGGACAGTTTTAATACAATCAATTCTGTTTCTATCATTCATGTTCACTGATTCAGAAGATTCGGATATTGTTCTTGTTTTTCGACACTGATTCAAATCGTATTTTGATTTAAAATATTAATTAGATTAACTAAAGGTAACGTAGGAAGGTTATTTTCATTAAAATTCCTCAGGGAATATCTTTCTGGATTCTAAATTGTAGGATCAATTGGAACAATATCCAACCTTTTTTAATCACGTTCTGAGCATGAATTAACCGTACCTATCGGAAGCAATCGGCATTTTCACTTAATAAATAATGAGATTCCGTGCCATTTCAATTAAAAATGTTTGCGTACCTTGAATTTTAACTTTCTGTATGTGGATAGCAAGTAGTTGCTGCAGATCCTGGCTGTGTAGAAGCAACTCATGTATGATCCCAATACGAAGAGCAACATTACCTGAACCAAGACATTTAAGTACAACAATATATTAAAGCCTTATCTCAGTAAATACTATAATATAGTAACTCGCTAGGTAGTGTTAGATAATTAATAACCCGATAGATCCGATCCCAATCCGATCTAGTTATAACGTTAACACCTAAGAATACCTACATCTGGAATGCAATAAAAGTATTGAGTATTGAGTACCTATTGAGCAAGTTTTCTTGTGTAAAATATGTCTGTTAAAGGCGCGTAAATTGCCATATCAGAACCTGCACTATGACATATCATAGTGCAGGTCCTGATATATGGCAATTTACGCGCGTATTACGCATGTTTCAATACGAGTATCACGACTCGAACTTATATGGGCGAAGTGTTCTGCAAGCTCCTATGTGACCCAGCTGCGCGCATTTCTTTACGCGCGTATAACTTATTTATTTATAAAGAAAACAACTGCTTAAACATTCAACATTGATTATGTATACACAAATTATTTAATTTGTGTACATATGAGAGCAGTGGTGAGCCAGTGGTAACAGCCTCGACTTACGAGTTGTAAGTAGGTCGTGGGTTCCAATCAAGGCAGGCGCTTTACTTTGTGTAAATATTTTCATCACCACTTCTCTCAAAACGGTGAAGGAAAACATCGTGAGGAAGCGGCATGTCCTAGAACCAAAAATTCGAAGACATGTGACCCTCACTTGGTTCGCGGGGTTGATTACAGCCCACTCTTTCGCGAAGAGAGGAGGCTTGGGCCTGTGTGTCCAAAGGACATTGGGCAGAAGCTGCTTATAAACTAATAAAAGTAAAAATTTTAAATTTAAACAATAAAATAAAAGTACAACAAAATACATGAATGGCAAGAACTTAACACACATAATTCAAATAAATAATGTTACTTTAATAGAAATTAGGTGACTAAATAATAACTGTCAAGTATTTTTTTTTCGAATATACTCATTGTCAGTCATGAAATGGACATATTTCATAGTTTGAATTTAAGTTTTTGTTGAGCATATTGTAATGTTCTTATTTTGTTTTCTCTTTTTTATTCTTCTTATATTTTTATAATGTTGATTTTTTTTTCTTCTACTTTTTTTTATCTTTTAGATTTCTGTCAGTTGATTGGTGTCCTGAAAAACAGGCTTAGAGCCTAGTTTAGGCACCAGTCTCTCACAATATTGAAATGTCATATTCATGGTGTATTGTGTACGTGTTTATTCTATAATATTGTGGTGAGAAATAAATATTATCTTATCTTATCTTATTAGCGGACCATGGGTACTGATATTGGTACGACTGAATGGAGGACAAAATGTGTTAGTTAGGACAACTCTGCTAGGAGGTGACTACAATCAATCTTTTCGCTAACAATTTTGTGCAAAAATTAAATACGCCTTATTTGCACATGTCATGATTTCCAAATAATAATAAGTTTTGTGGATTTAAAATACTAAACATAAAGTTGAAAGTATGTGATTTGACTCAAATGATTTTGTATCTGAGTATTCGTGAAGTTAAAAAGTATCTCATTTGACAGTTACCGCCAAAAGTACTAGTTTTTTTCTAGAGAATTACCATTACCTACGTAATGAAAACATGATATTTGGAGCGTCGCCTAGTTTTTCCAAGTTAGTTCGCTTCGAGCCTCAGATCCTAAAGGTTGTCTAGAAATCTAGTCTATACTGATATTTATTGAGTGCCTAGTTAAACAGTTTGTTAAATATGGCTATCTTATACCAAGTTTGTATGTGTGCAAGAAGATAAAATACAGAATTAATGCAATGAAAAAGGTGTATCATTTCACACAAAGTCTTAGGACGGCGCGACGTACACGCACGAGTATGAAGATATGATGTTTGTATTAAGTAGGTTGATACATTGACGTTGTTACGTAGCTATATAAAATTTGCATGTCTATAAAAGTGTCACCACTTTATACGAGTATCGCTGGCGGGGTGGTGTCGCTTATCATGATACTCTCAGGGCGCCCATTTAGAATTTATAATTAAATGCGTGGGTTAGCCAGGGTTGTCCATTATAACTCGAAGCTTATGACACATTTAAAATACAGACGAATAAAAACGCATCTGTGGTAATCCGAGTGTGAATATATTATAAGTTTATTATACCCACCTATACTTTTTAATACACAGCATTTTAGGTAAAATAAGAGGGGAGTGTAGGAGCTACTCATACAAATGAAGAACTTTCATTACGAGGATAACTCTAAAATCTGAAAAAAATAATCTGCTGTTGCATACAAAAGTGTAGTCTAACACGATCACATATGCCTAGCCTTTTCCCAACAATACGGGATCGGCTTCCAGTCAAACCGGATGCAGATGAATATCGGTATTTTACATGGAGCAACCTATCTGACTTCCAGAACCCAGTTACTGGGTAATACGATACCCCTTAGTAAGACTGGTTGTCAGACTTTCAGGTTTCTGACGACCCGTAACGATTGTCAAAGATCCACGACTGACAGCCGGGACCAACGGCTTAAAGTGCTTTCCAAGGCACGGAGGGGTCTTGGTAGGAAAAGATGGTACGAGATTCCGCGGATCAACCGCGGCAAACGTAGCTTAACCTGATCGATCGACCCGTGCGACTGTTATTACTTAGCCACAAGCCTTTCTCTCACACGCATTCTAACGCGTTTAAAATACAATAACGGAACAGCAGTGCTATTCTGTACAAATCTCACCGTGAAAACTTAGGTGAAGTGAGCGTGGAGTGAGGTGTCAATAATGTCAATCCAATCTAGCATTGTAGAATGACAACTCACTTCATTTAAGTTTTCACGGTGAGATTTGTACAGAATAGCACTGCAGTAGAGAATTTTCACTCCCTAAAACTATGTTCTTCTTTTATACCTAACATACTCTATACCTGCTCTGACATAATATGGCTATAGAAATCTACGTAGAATGAAATGTAAGTAATATTCTTACGACGCAACTCACGGAAACACAATTTTATGGGCTAACATAACAAGTAACAATAAAGCAATATTTCCAATATCTAGTAAATCTTACGTGACTGAAACCACATAAAAAAACATAGGCCTATAATAAATCGAACCCTACACTCCATAAAACTTTTTGTGCATTGAACAAAATTTCAGAGAAAAATATATGGTTATGGTGCGGGGTAATGGAAACATGTGGGGGGGGGGGGGGTAAAGTATGAAGTGTTGTTGTATGGGGCGAGAAGGTTCGCATTTTTACGAAAGATTACACTAACTTCCAGGATACTTTTATATTTATAGTGGCATACTTAATCATGCATTTTATGAAAATGTTTTAAAAGAGCGAATTCTTGGGTGACGTCACAAGTTTAAGTTTATTTATTTCGCAATCAACAGGTTTTAATAAATAAATTTTAGAGGCCTTTACCTGTAACAGAAGACCTCAAAATAAATTAATAAAGATGTTTTTCAGGTAATTCCTTTATTTCTGGAAGCAAATACCTGGGCATTTGTTGCATTTTTTTTTTTATTAGCCTACATTGTGTCTCACTGCTGGGCAAAGGCCTCCCCTTTTTCCTTCCAAACCTCCCTGTCTTGTGCGATCTCTGGCCATGTTGCATATTATACTGTCTACTCATTTCTTTTAGACTACACATATGAAGAAACAGAAAAAATGCTTATTTAAGGGTAAGTTATAACGAAGCATAGTACACACAATATAGTGTGTAACTCAGACACGCGCGCGCGAGCACACACACACACACACACACACACATATACACGCACACACACACCCACACTCACGCTCATCCACCACACACACATGAAATAGTTTTTTATTTTTACATTTAGTTATACCATATTTTTATATCAGTCAAATAGGTACATATGTACGTAAACAGTAAAAATACAAATCCTTGTAATCCAAGGGGGATCGGAACTGCCACTCCTGCATACAGGTTATACAGTAACCTAGCTAGGAGATCAGAACCGCACCCACTAAAATTGTAGCAAATCTGTAATTTCACCATGTACAAATTATATACCCATGTACTGCAATACTTGAATATGATCAATAAAGATTATTTATTTATTTATTTTATTTAATATACCTAACAAAAATATTACGAAATTGATAAAAAAGAAGTGGATTGAAAACTATCTACCTATGTAAAACACAAAGGTTTATTAGTTAACTATCAAAACAATAATTATATTCTTGTCTGGCTTAAGCGTACATAAACATCACTTCACAGGACTCACATTCATGTAGTTCTACGTAATACCTACCTAAGCTAGGTGAGTTAGAATTCACATGTATCTGCAGATCATGCAACCGCATCCAAGTAGAGTTTCCTGTAACTGGACGGATTACCTGTCCCTTACCAACGCTATAAAATACATCCCATGCAGTATAGGTGGTCCAAAAAATAAATAGGTTTATAGCTCATAAGGGATCATTGTACTATAGAGGTTTATGATATAGTCAAACCTTATCATAGATACTGGCTGACATTTCGATCATTCAAACATCGAATTACTCTTGAAAAAAAGTGAAGCTCGTTTTTGCTTCAGACACAGATATATGCCAACGGCTTTGAGTGGTTAGCTTGCGTGTTCTATGCTGAGCTCACGCAATGCGTCGTACTTCCACCCAGTAATAGGACTCGCCCATCAAAGGAACACTGTCCCAAATTAGACGCATTATTAATTTATTATACATTAAAAAAAAGTATTATATTAAAACACGTATACTAAAAGTTAAATAATTAAATTATCTTTACAATGGTGAAGGTTTCATAAAAATACGCTTTATAGTTTTTGTGTGATTCTCAGTTTTATATCCGCGTTAGACATAACTTTGCAAATTAATAAACGTAATCTAAAATATTCACATAATAGGTTATTAAAAGAAACGCTCTAATTTTTTTTTTCCAAATCAATAACACTACTCGTTTAGATGTGACCTTCAGTTTAAAATCATTAAAAGTCGGTTATGTTTGCCTTAATAGACACAACTCTTTTGTTACCAAGAATTAGGGGTGTTAGAGTCCGATTGCGAAGCGGAAAGAATTTCGTACAATGACCCCTTATTACTAATCTTTATCGCTCGCATACAAATGTATTGCGGTCGCGCTCTCGCACATTAGAAGCTTACAAATTTGAAGGACCGCGGTTACGGCGGCGCTCCTTCTAATGTGCGAGTGCGACGACAATACATTTGTGCGCAAGCGATAGAGATAGTAATGAGGGGTCATCTTACGAAATTCTTTCTGCTTCGCGACGGGACTTTAACACCCCTAATTCTTGGTAAAAAAAAGAGTTGTGTTACTATTCATTCAGGCGATGATAACCGATTTTAAACACATGTTTGGCTAAATAAAACATGTATATATAGATAAAACAGATGCTCGGCTTATCTTGAATTGTGCAGACCCGACCCGAACATGATTCATCTAGGGTAGATGCCGAACAGATTTTGCTGATCGGCACGACCCAAGTGAAAACCGGATACTATGGGCCGGCTTTGTTATTCAACAAATGCTGCCGAATCAGATGTGTCCACCCGAATATGATTGTGTACACTACTATGTACTATTTTAACCAAAGTCACTTTCTTATTCTTACCTAACCCGTAGAGTAAGCCCATGCCAAACCAATAATTAAGGCTAATCTTTATTTACCGAGCGAGCGAAGCGTCTCTGCTTCAAGTCTGGCAAAATTTGCTTTCGTCTGTCAGTTTGATGCTACTCCTCTACAGGTTATACACTACAGGTATAGGTTGTCACTCTACAGGTATAGGTTTTACGACTTCATAAAATTTTTCCGGGGAAAATGGGGGGAGGGGGTACTTCCTCCAAAAAGGGGGCTACTGGATATCTCCGCCTTATGAGATCCAATTTCAAAGATTATTTTGTATTTGAAAGTTAGTAAAAAATAAAAAAATAAAAACAAATCTTTTGAACAAACTTTTGATCTTCGGCGTGACAGCTTTAAAACCAATATTAATATTATTATTAGTTTTACAATAAGAACACTAGCTGTGTTGCAAAAAAAGTTTGTGCTCGCGAGGTCTACCTGTTCGCAGAACTACTAGTAGACTACACTTACAACGATAAGATCGAGGTCGCCGGGCGCGAGCTCCGAGCTGCCAGTACCAGTGAACACGGATGTGCCGAACAGGAAGGACGTCTTCATAGGGACCTCGTGATGCGCCTCGATGGCCATGAACACCTTCGTCTCCCAATAAATCAGTTGGGACATCCAGGAGTTCTGTTGGAAATTCATGAACAATGTGTTTCGAAATAAGAGCCTAAAGGCTAGCGCAGATTGGGGCGAGCCGCACCGCAACGCAACGCATTGAACAAATCCTCCTTCATCACTTTCGTATATTTTCTATGAAGCAACGCACACTATGGGCGGGCCGCGACACATATCTTGCGCTGCGGTGCGTTGCGGCTGCATGTGCGCTTGGCTTAACACCCGGTTTCTCAAAGGCCAATAAATACGAAAATTTACTGATTGACTGTCAAACTCATGTTAACTGTTAACTGCTGTGATTGATTAGATTGAAATAGTGGCATTCAATCAAATAAATTTACATGGGTCAGCAAATGTGGATTAGACTTCTAGAAACCGGTTGTAACTTTCGTATGTTGCATATTGATTAGAAGTAAGTAAGTACACAAAATGGAAAAGAGCCTTTTGCATGTCGCAGATGGATTGTCGAATCGGTTGATTTATATAACCGATAGCTATTTTACAAAACAGCTCCGTTATGTAAAACAGCTGAACGATGTTTAGCGGTTTTTCATAGGGTTAATGACTTAATTTTTTTTGTTTTTACTATTACTTACTTTTTACTTTACTATTAAATTACTTATAAAAAATTATTGGACACGTATTTTTTCTTTTTTTACGTAAACGAATGATTACGGCGATACATTGAAATAAAATGTGCCATGACGTCACTCCTTGCTAGATTTTATAGGTACGTAGTTTGTTATACTTAGTTGTGACGTAGACTCCCCAACTTTAATACGTTTTATCTAAGTATTTTTTTATTATTATGATAAAGCAAAAAATACGTGTCTAAGATTTTTTTAACCGACTTTCAATAAGGAGGAGTTTATATGTTCGAATTTATGTATTTTTATTATCCGACTGTGTTTTATTATCAAGTGAAAACAGTGATAACATATACTCATAACTTCTAAACTCCTTATCATAATTTGACAAATGAATTATCATTAGAAGCGTCTTGATTTTCCGCTAGTTACAGGCTATGTGACGTCACATTGAATTGAATATGGCGCCCTCTAGAGGACATAAAATGATGAACTAAAAAAAATTTTTTTCAATCATGCCGTGTTGGGTATCAAATGAAAGGGCTTAATTAGCACATTTCAAAAATATATATATATTGTTAGCTATTGCTTGCGGGTTTGCTTGCATGCACCCGATAATTGGGAATGATTTCTATAAAATTACGCCTCCGATGTGAGCCAAACATATTTTCACACCAAACCTACCCAAAATACATGTATAAAAATTATTTCTTTAAAAATGTAAAGTGGCTCTGCAAATACTTTATCACGGAATTATAAAGAACCCCAAAATAATTTAAATAAAAAATAAGTTTTAAAACTAAAACCCGACTACTGTAAAATCACGCTCTAAAAAGTATAAAACTAGAAAATATTCTCATCTGAAAATAGAAAAAGACAGACAAATTAAAAATCCGGAGTCACACGTCATGTTAGGGAAATCGAACCGATTACATGTGACTCCGGATTTTTAATTTGCCTGTCTTTTTCTAATTTCAGATGAGAATATTTTCTTCTTTCATACTTTTTAGAGCGTGATTTTTCAGTAGTCGGGTTTTAGTTTTAAAACTTATTTTTTATAGTTAATCAAATTCATGTCAATTTCATGTTCACCTACTACGAGTAGATTGATAAAGGCTTGATAATAGTAATGATACTTAGACTTAACGCTGCTGTTAGAGAAATATTTTACAAAAGGTAGAAATTATAATTAATAATCAAATTTATTATTACCGCACGACACAATTTCCTCGGACACGCAAAGAGATACAAGAAACATCCGGACCAGTAGCAAAATATAACGAATATGAGGGAGAACTTGGTCAGGATCAGCAGCTGCAAATTATAATTGAACGGTATGTAATATTCACCGACAGGTTGAGGTAACTCTGCTGTAGGATATAATATGGCGCCGAATGATGCATCGTCTTACATGAAATTGTAAACTTAACCAAGGCTGTATACAAAGAGAATATTATAACTACTACGTCTACTAGTGGATGCGGGTTGAAATTATTATTTCAACCCGCATCCACTAGTAGACGTACAGGGTGGCAGGGACATCGACGCACAACCTTTTACCACAGTCTATACATCATACAGCCCGAGCTGCTTACGTAGTTCGCCGAACTTCGTATGCAGCTCGGGTTTCGTCGACGACTTTAAGATGTAAGTATAAACTGTGCTTTTACCATGGATTCAGTACATGATTCTGGAACCTCTTGAATTGAAATTTTTTTCCGGTTATTAAAAAAAAAATCAGCTGTGCTACAGAAGTGCTACGCTGTCAAAATGTATGGAACAGCAATTTTTTTTTTTTTTAAATAACTCACGAGAAATTTCAATGAATCATGTACTGAATCCATGGTAGCAGATTGCACTTCGATGTCCCTGCCCTGTATGTGAAACTTTGGTTTCTGAACTGGCAAGAGCTGAAATGTCTGAGGTATTAGGTACAAGGATTTCATTAAGGCATTACAAGGGTTTAATCAAATATAGTAATGTTTGGTAGGATGACTATCATTAACAAGAAAGGAAATTAGTATCTAAATAGTGAAGACTTGTAGTTCCATCAGTTGACATTCAAAATCCTTTAGTATAGTCTACCTCGTATTTGCCTTATCACGCTAAGGTTCAATGTCACTTGCACGTCATACTCGTATAACCACAAGTTATATTTGTCTATGTGACAGTTAGAGTTTCAACCTTAATTAAGATTAAATTTTCTAGGAATAGGGAATATGCATGTTTTTTTTTTTATTATTCGATAGTTTATAACACCACATAATAGTAAAAAAATATTCAATGCCAAAAAAGCAATTGAAAGTACCTACCTACTTTAAAAAAAATGTTAAAAACATCCAACTGACACAGGCACCTTAAACGCCCTCCATTTTGGAGTGCTTGGTGTGACGTCATAGTCTATGACAACAAACAAACAAGAAATCGCAAGCACTCCTACAAAACACTTGATATTTATTGTTGTCATAGACTTTCACGTCACATTTGCTCTGAACAATGGCGTCGCTTTTCAAATATTGTACCTTCCCACAGTTTTTTTTGCACTTGTTAAAAATTAATTTCTTGCTCAAAAAGAAATTATAATCAAAAAAATTGATGGAAGCCTAATTCTGAAGTAATAAAGATTATTTAATTTTTTTTCCTTTATTTGAATCACATGTCCCTATTGTCGTCAAAATTCGTAAAAAAATTACGAAGTCAACCAAAATACCAAGACATTAGACATAGTTATCTATATTGTGTAAACCAAAAGTGCGAACCTACTATAAAAGAGTCGTAACATACCTTCACATGGCTATCAAAATTCTCTGCCCACTTGTTAAGATAGT
Organism: Cosmia pyralina; assembly: GCA_946251885.1. Taxonomy (NCBI): domain Eukaryota; kingdom Metazoa; phylum Arthropoda; class Insecta; order Lepidoptera; family Noctuidae; genus Cosmia; species Cosmia pyralina. Next base: position 18,244,016 of record OX276350.1, on the reverse strand, counting down.
CCCATAGATGCCACACCTGTAGTATAGGGAACAGCATGGCTATCTGACCAGCCACCGTCTCTCCTTGAGGATCCAAAGTGTCAGTGAAGATTGACACTGGGAATACAGAGACAATGTCTAGGTAGAAACCAACGGTTGACATTTTTATTTCTGCTATTTCTCTAACAGTTTCTCTTCTAATGTTCTGCAAAAAAGTGTTTAAAAGCATTGGTATACAGCGGGATGAAAGCAGTTCAGAAGCCTTGGGAGAATACTTCCGTATACCTAGTTATTACAAATGCTGGATCAAAGCATTACAAACAATCCAACAATGTAAAAATCTGTAGCGCTCTTTTGCACCCTCATTTGGGGCGCCTCTCCATAGAACATGCATAATCGATTAATTGCCACTTCAAGTGCACTATTATGGCTTAGCAATTACTAACAGCAAAGATTGACTACTAACTCTCCGAATTCTAATGCAACACATACACTCAAGGCACAATTCCGAGTAGATAAATCAAAGCGGCTAGTCACATGAATGGTGTTTCTTATCGAGAGCATTCGATACTAGATAGATACTTACTTAAATAATCAATAATGTTTTATTTATTATCACGGATTTTACACGAGGCACTAAGCTCCTGACATTATAAACTAGCTTATTAGGGTTCCGTAGTCAAGGCTCAGAGGCTCTTAGTAGGACTAAAAAGCTGTAATTTGACATGGGTATACATATTAATCACGCCGAAAAGTGGTACAACAAAATCTTGAAAAAAAAATTGTAGGGTGAAGTGGGGATGATATTTTTTTTTCTCGTCAATTCCATGATGTAATTAGCGTTGAATAGGCCATTCAAAAATATTGCGGTTCTGCAAAAACCATTTTTCGATTCAGGGATCCATTTGCGTAATATTACGCTTTAAAGTGCAAATTCTTGTTAGACTCCAGTGTCTCACCCCCTGCCAATTAAATGGCCATTTTTGGGTAAAGGTAAAGGCACCTTATTCCGAGAGGTTCTAAAATTGGCACCATATTCCGAGGTATCTAGAAAAACTGCGTTTATGAGCGATTTACAAGCTCTTTAAAACTGTTAAATCTGTTATTCAGTTGATAATATAACTTTGCGTAATTATAATCATCCAAGATCTGGAGTACGTTTTTGGAGTACGTTTTTAATTGGTTAGTTTTGCGTCAGCAGCTAGTGTGAAAGCACGCTCCGTATAATTTGGATCTTGATTGAGCACGTTAGTACGATGTTTTTTAAATAGTGATTTTTTTAGTTATTTTTGTACCGTATGTGTAATTATTTGAGTTAAATTCTTTATTTCAAGGATTATATTGTCAATCGAAAACACTTGTAGTTTTGTATGTTTTTCTAAATAAATCAAGGTGAAAATACGTCTTGAAAATATCGCGGCATTAGGTGCCAAATATTTTCGCCGGTTCCTGAAACGAATGTACCAGTATACCGCGTAATAGCGATTTCAGAAACATGATTTCTTTTTTAATTTTCAAGGTTGTTATTATGATTAGGGCCTTCCCGCTTTGAGTTCTTGATTTGGGTAACTTAAAAAGAAAATGAATATTTAAACACACACGCCGAGGGTGCAGTTACTGGAGTCGCGCCGCAACGTCAACTTCAAGGCGTTCGTGGTGCGTGCACCGAACTGTTACCTGCCCCTCGTTATGGAAGAAGACTTTTGGACGCAGGACGTGGTGTTCCATTGCTTCCGCGTACAAATTCCACAGGGCAGCACTTAAAGACAAGCTAGTACAAAGAGGAGTGCTACTAACATAGTCTTAAGCCTATTTTATTAACTCAAGTTTTGTTTATATTCAAATATGTATGTTTAGGTTAAGGTATATCTATGGACCAGTGTCGCCTGATTTAAGTGGTTTATTATTGAATGGTTGATTTATTTGGTATGCCATTATGCGTAAGAAAACAGCTTCTCTGATGCGCCGGATTCGGGGGAGTGCCAATGGGATCATAAGGATGATTGCTGTGAGGCCAGAGTCTGCAGTGCTGGGGAGATTCCTTCAGCTTCATGTGACGAGATGTGAATTAGTGATAATTATTTTTGACATTTATTATTTGTAGTTTGAATTATTTATTTTTTATTTTATTTCACCACGTTTATGCAATACTAACCTAGTTTTTAAGACCTTTGTAACTAACATAACATATGGACATTAATTTAGTCAGAAATAAATGAATTTAATTTTTTTTTTTAATTATTATTATTAAATCTATTTCCGGGGTATACTTTTGCGATTCATTCACTAATTATAGAATATCTAAGATCTATTTAAGCATTTTGTTAATTTATATTATAGGAAAGCTAAGAAGGAAAATTTAAGTTAAGTATTCTATATGACATACATTATGCAAAAATCTGGCATTTTTTCATAATCGGAATTAGGAAACGAGATTTTTGGTAAGAAACACTTCCGATGTATAGAAGGTCGGGATAAGGTTCTATGAGCACCTTATTTCGCGGCTTATACTCATGTAAAATACACTCTGTATTGTTCACAATTTTACGCAGCTTGTCATGCACTTTTCTTTTATAGTTTCAGTTCAGTTATAGTTAATTATATAACAAGCATTTTATTACCTGAATTGAATATTGTGACATCATTTTATTAGAACATTCAAACCTCATCTGAGGAAACTGACATTTATGAACGATTAAACAGTAAGTGAATAGAGTTGATTATTGAACACCAAGAATAATAATTCTTCCTCCCATTTTCCTTTGTATTTTACACACTCAGAATTAAGAACCAAATACATCGGAATAAGGTGCAACCGACTTCTTTTCATATTTAATTAATTTAGAATACAAACCAAGACCTATTCAAGCCTATTGTCTATTTCAAGAGTAATAAAGAAAAGTAATTAAAAAAACTAAAAAAAACCCGACTGCGGTAAAAAACTGAAAAGCTAAAAACAAGCCCATTTTAAATTAAATAAAAGTTGGAAGCAGGCGGGACCCATTTGAGTTAGAAAATATAAAATGGAATGGGTCCCGCCTGCTTCCAACTTTTATTTAATTTAAAATGGGCTTGTTTTCAGCTTTTTAGTTTTTTACCGCAGTCGGGTTTTTTAGTTTTTTAATTACTTTTTTTTATGTCCAACTTTTTAGTGTACAAATGTGAAAGATTTCGCAGAAGATTTAGTTCTTGCAAGGAGTTTTGGTCGTGAGAGTATTTTTTTTGGATCTAGTGCACAAAAATAGCCAAGCCTTTTTTTTATGTGTGTTCCCCGATTACTCGAAGAAGGCTGGACCGATTTGGATTATTTTTTTTTTGTTTGAAAGAGTATACTTCCCAGGTAGTCACATGATCATCAAACCAGGATCTGATTATAGGATCCTGGAGAAATAGAGAGAACTCTTCCAATTTTATAGGCACACTTGAAGCGATTTGGATAGTTTTTGGAAGAGTACCTACTTTCTTGGAGTGGTCCCATTTCAATTTGGTGAAGATCTGATGAAGAACTTCTGAGATAGGCAACGGAACTCCTCAATAAATGATAGCAAATGGACTGGGATTGCTGAAATCTCATGTCTGTTTATTGTTTACACCAGTTCATAACATAACATCACGCCGGTACGCTGTGAAGGCGTAAGCACATGTGAACCACTAAAAAGTGACAAATAAAAACTTTTTTACAAAAAAAATACAACCGACTTCCAAAAAAAAACACTACAAAGTGAAAAATAACTTTAATTTTGGAAGTCGGTGGCAAAAACGAAAATAAATTTAATCAGACACCGACTTCCGAAATTAAAGTTATTTTTCACTGTGTAGTGTTGTTTTTGGAAGTCAGTTGTATTTTTTTTGTAAAAAAGTTTTTACCCATATAAGTTGCATATATTTTTGTAATCACCATTTAAAACCCTTCATTTTGATTTCCCACTCGGTGGAATTAGAAGAAAAAAAAATTTCGATCTCCACAATATGGCACCCGAAATTCGCCATTTTATTTTGTTTTTAGGGTTCCGTACCTCAGTAGGAAAAAACGGAACCCTTATAGGATCACTCGTGTGTCTGTATGTCTGTCTGTCCGTCTGTCACAGCCAATTTGCTCCGAATCTAATGGACCGATTAAGTTGAAATTTGGTACACATATGAATTTCTGTGACCCAAACACGGACGGGAAAGGAAATAAATGAATTTGGAATATAGAGGTCACTTTTGGGGGGCAAATAAGAAAATTAAAAAAAAAGGTTTACAAACTACACCATGTGGGACGTCAAATGAAAGGTCTTACTATGAGGATCTCAAATATATTTTTTTTATAATTTTAAAATAAATTGTTTTAAAGTTATTTAAGAAAATTGACCATTACACCCCCTTATCTCCGAAACTACTTAGCCTAAAATTTTGAAAAGAATACAGAAAATAGTTCTTTACCTGTAAATTACAAGAAAACCTATAAGAAGTCTGTGGTCTTAAAATAACATGATAAATCTTTCAATATTGTGCATAAAAACTTACATTTACAGTTGGAATGTATGGGAGAACATGTTTTTCAACTACAATGTTAAGTTTGTTCTTAAGATAAATTCATCCCAACTACGGAACCCTTCATTGTGCGTGGTCCGACATGCACTTGGCCGGTTTTTGATTTTAATGTAGCCAGTGACACTCGCGCTACCAAGACAAATCTATAGACGTATAATTTATCCAAATCCGTTCATTTATTTAGGAGTTATGAGGGAACAAAGAAACGGACATACACACATACATACAGGTCAAATACATAACTCTCCTTTTGGGCTTCGCCGCAGTCGGGTAAAAACAATAATGGTACTGATTAAAATAGTCAATAACCTTCAAAAGAGCCTAAACCTTCAAAATGCTTAATTTTCGATCTCCTTTCGAGTTTTAGTAAAAAAAAAACCACGGAAATAGGTGCCCTAACCTTAGATAAGTGAAAAAAATTACGATAGTAGTTAATATAACGAAGTTAAAAGGAAAACTATCACATTTAAGTAGGCTTTACAAGTTAACGAGTAGTAGTCAACCAACTCACAGTTGGAATGTACGGGAGAACAAGTTTTTCAACTACAATGTTAAGTTTGTTTTTGGGATAAATTCATCCTAACTACGGAACCTTTTATTGTGCGTGGTCTGATGCGCATTTGGCCGGTTTTTTTATATCTAAAATCATTGGGTAACGTGCTTAACTATTCGTCCTCCAGCGGCTACGGTGCGGTTCCGACGCAGTTTACATTAGAACACACGGATAACGATCCGCGGGACAATTGCGTAACACACTATCAATCGGAATCGGTTTCATTTTGACAGTTCAACAACATTTATTGCGTTATTTACGTTGTCGAGCAGACAAATGTTTCGAACATATGAAGCAATGGATTTGCAATTTGCTTCAAAATTATTCAGATTCCGATTGATAGTGTGTTACGCAATTAGCCGCATGTCACTGTGGTTGCGGTCTCGTTTGTAGGCCGCCTAAACCTTCCCCTTACATCCATTAAAACCATAGCAATACATCAACGTTTACACCAATTGTGAATCAAACCTCACAATGTCATTAATTGATTTGAATTAACCGAGTACACGCCACCAAACCTCCCTTTGTGCCGTTCGATCCAATCAAGCAGGCGCTTTGTGTGCCACAATAATAACTACAATAGCGAACTGGCCTTTTATTTGTCACAGTTTATATGGTCTCTCTATACGTAGCCTTTACCTGACTGTACCTAAAACTTGTTATTTATTCTTATTGTTTTCCGTGTTAAGGGTTAGAGTAAATGGAATGGGATACTTTATTTAGTTTTCATCACTTGTAATTTAGTTGTTCGGAGTTTTCTTATATTAAAAGGTTTGATAGTAAATGACGTGATACAAAATTTTAATTAATTAATCTTTTCTATTAGGCAACCTAGTCGGTTCCCATTCGGTTCCTAAATGATGGAAAGGCACGAACAAGCAATTATCTACGCAAAAAGTTGCAACCAAGGCTGCGTGTTTGTTGTACGAAAATAAGCACGCTCACCACTGGTGAAATGACGTCATCGTAGCGTCGTCGTATGTTTAGCAAAATGTAGCCTCCCAGTGCTATGTTTTCTCGTGTATTGTGGCATAATTTAAAAACACAAAACTCTCAATATCAACACTCAGATCCAGAACAATGTAACTGTAGACCACATATAATATTTCTTTACTTTTGATTTATTTGTACAAATTTTTTTATTTAAAAAAAAACTCCCAACTACATGAACATGACATGACATTTTCTTCGGCCTGCCGATAATGCGACGTGTAGGCGTATTTTTCTCTTTTGTACCTACTTTCAACCAATAAATAGAAATAAACCTATAAACTTTCCCAGAATTTCGACTTACACGGTAACCTGCACGTTTATTTAGGATTGAAGGCGCTGTTCCATAGTCAGCCACAGCTAAGCTACAGATATGTACGGAACTTGGTTTTGTATGAAAATGTAAACGGGATCGTCCACTGCAACCCGCGACCAACCTTAGTTGTAAGTACAGACGCCAGCACATCAAGCTACTATAATCTGTCAAATTGCTTTAATAGATTTTCATCTTTATCGCTAAAGCATATATAGTCTATACATTACGACATGTTCAAAAATTCCATCGTTTATCTTCGGAAAAACCGAAATATAGCGAATAAAATGTGACTATAGACCAACAGAAATTGATTTATATTCCTACCTAAATTATTATAGATTGACGCACTAATGACCGGTTTCTGAAGAATTCTTAAACGGAGTTAGCTATTGATTAGAGGAAATTATCTATTTAAGCGAATTCCTTCCTTATGTTCGGTTTTTGAGGTCCTCAGATAAACCCTCGATAGTAATTCACTGGAGTTTTAAGCTAAATTCTTCTTTAACCAAGTGTTCAGAAAACACGATATCGAACCAATAATCACTAGCGAATGGATAAACTCCATTTAAAAACCTCAGAAACCGGGCATAATTCCGTCACCACCATATTGGACCATCGGCAAAGTTCAGTTTTTCCGATAATAAACGATGAAACGTTTGTCGTACTGTAAAAGGATTTTTTGGCGCGCGGCCAAAATCAGAACTAACACCGCCATTTAGTTTTTTCAATACATTCCTTAAAACAACATTGCACAAATGTTCACCAACAGCGCCCCCCTATAACGTCATTCGAGCGCCAAAAGATCATTATAGCACGACTGCGTGGCTGGCAAACAAATGAACCGCTCAGCTAGCATGGCAAACGTCTCCGTGCACATCCATTGTAACCATAGAAATATAAAAAACAGGAGAAGTGGCATGGGGGCGTGTTTGTGTCCACGCGTTATGCGCACGCTGTGCCTTTACTCGCCAAATGGCCGTCTCCGCGAACTAGTACGCTTTCGACCGTGGTCACGATAAATTATAAAAATGCCGTGTTCTTCAGTGGTTTCCTGCAAAAACCGAAGTGATATTAAAAACTTCGTATCTCACGGAATCACTTACCATATGTAATTAAAAGTATTTTACTGTATTTATCTTTAAAATCATAAAAAACAACAAATCGTAAAATATTTCTTGCTTTTACTACGTTATTTTTGTTTTCAAATATCGCAGCGGCTGTACTATTTTTGCAGCAAATACATTGCTCCTTAACCACTACCTTAAGTATGTCGCTAAGCGACTGGACAAGCAATGTAAAAATAACAAAACGATACTTTATTTACGCGGAGCGTCGCATAGTACAGCCGCTGTGTCTTGCGGCGAGATAGTGATGAGGTTAAGATCCACTAAAGTAGGCTATCGATAATAATGTCGATTGCCCAGCGAATATTATATTGCTATTATAGTTTATTTTTCAATTTGTCAACCGTTTTAGCCCGGTTGGAACACTTGAAAAGATGACGTTTAAGTACGGTTGGAAAACCTTTGAGAATGTAAAATAATCTTTTTTACTGTTTTTGATTATTTTACCTAGTTGAGAAATGCATAACCAACGGTCGTAAAGTAAGTTTATTAATGTTTAGGTGGAGTGTTTTAGGGTTTAAATTATCGCATCTTCGTGCTATTTCCTTACTTTTTTTTGGTTTTGGTATTTTACTTCCGCTAAAGTCTTTAACTATGCACCACAAGATTCGAATGCGTTGTAGTAATCGGTATGGTTCAGATAAAATATTAGTGATTTTTGCTTAAAATAAGTCAACATATTCATGCTATTTATTTGTTATGCATGAGTATGGCATGTGTTTGTTTTCATATATTTAACTATTTCTTAACTAAGGGTTTTTTTTTAATAACAAAAGCCTATTCGCCTGTTGCCTGCTACCTGCTTACTCATCGTGAGGTTAAGAAGTATAGACCGCGCGGAACTAGTTGATCGCGCCTTAGGTATGTGAGCGGTGGGATGGAGGAGCGGGGGCGCATTACTCAGTACGTGCGTTGCGAACCGCCGCCTCACCCCTGTCTCAGCGGCCAACTAGTTCCTATAGACTATAGACTATAGCTTAAGATACTTATTATGTAAATGATAAATAAGTTCATAAAGTACCTTTTTAGCTTCCCAAAAGATACAAATACAAAAAAATAATGGATTGATGCCACAGGAAGGCCACCTAACTGGTTCCCAACAAAATGTAGCACCATATGCTCAATTCACTTTAAGGCAGAAATGTTCCAGCCTCTAAAGAAAACTCGCAGGCTTTTTGAATGGGCAATCCCAAAATTAAGAGTACGTCAAGTACTGAACAAATACCTCCACTTTACAGGTCAGTGAGTAAACACATCATAACAGGGTTCAACAATTCCTATGGTTTCACAGCCTAAACCAACTTAACCGGATTGTTTTAATTTATTGAATCGTGTTTTTTTTTTTAATATACATTTTTTTTGAATTTAAAATATATAATACTTTCTGGACATATCATTTTTTATTTTATTTTCAGGACCCCAAATTTTTCTTGTACAGTAATAAATGGAAGTATCGATAACTTTCCGATTTAGTCAATCACTAGCGTATATGTAAAATAAATTGCTTTTTGCACAATACAATAATAGCGCCAGATGTTTTTGTGTGAGTAAGTTGTACGGTGCATGGTAAATGCACGCTGTGTGTGACGAGTTAAGGTTTATAATTGATTGTGTAGTATGTTCTGATTTATGAATTGCAAGTGTGTGCGCGACTTTGTATCTATTGCTTTTAGTGAACTACTTGTGTAGTAGTGGCGCGGTGGTGGGGCCAACCTAGCGACATCGGGTTCTGATACATTTTCAACTACCGGGCATATCTCCTTCTTTCATATATCTATGATTGTAACAGTGGAATGTTGACTTTAATGTGTTGGCCGCGTGGCCTGCGGCGTCACCAATGTTCAGCGTAGGCGGAGGATAAACCGCTGGACAAACAACTTATTACTCTATTTTATAACAAACATTTTACAAAAATATATTTTTGTTGTTGTCAAAAAACCGGCCAAGCGCGTGTCGGACCGGGACACCAATAAAGACGTATGACGAACAGGGTGTAAAGCACACTCATCCTCCAAAGAAAAGGGAGGATCCTCCGACCAGACGGCTGTTATGTCTGGTGGGTAACTGCCCAACGATTGATGTCGGTACGTTGTATATATGCTAGTCGCGCGGTAAACTCTGATTGCGCGATGCAGAGTTTTGCGTGACGTCAGTATTCGCGTTGCTCGCATGTGGCGATGTAGATGCCGCCACATGTATAATTATACTAAACACAAACTTACATTCTCAAAGATAGCAGTAGTGAGTTGTATATAGATGTTCAGCAGTAATCCGAAGACCACAATCGTACTGAGAACCTTCTCGGCGTCCGAGTGATGGTTCTGTAGCGCGGAATACGGGGACATGAAGCACACGTACAGGACCATTATGAAGTGCGCAATGTCGAACATGCGTGTCTGTAATTAACGAGTGGGTTCAGTATGGTGGGTAGAATAAGGTGGTTAAGTAGCAAAATGGAAATACTGTCACTTTATAAAACAGAGCACCAGCTTAAACAATTCTCAAACAAAATCCTCCTTTTTTTGTCAGTTAAAAACGTACTCATTTGATTGTATATACCTTCACCTGGGATATATTTTAATTGCTGTTATCAACGTCTGTTGGTTTTTCGAGTGTCATATTTTTTTAATCGGGAATAAGATCGAAGTTTATAATATTATCTGCCTAGCCTTTTCCCAACTATGTTGGGGTCAGCTTCCAGTCTAACCAAATGCAGCTGAAAACCAGTATTTTACATGGAGCGACTGCTTATTTGACCTCCACAATCCAGTAACTGGGTAATACGATACCCCTTGGTAAGACGCTACGGGCTTCTGACGACCCGTAACGACCACGAATTATCATGCTTTTCGAAACACGAAGGGGTCTCGACATGTAGAGATAGTCACCCATCCACGAACCAACTGTGGCACGCTTAACCTGTTAGATCGACCCGTGCGGCTGTTATTAGTTACCGAAGTTATACGTGAGTCATAATACGAATAATATTAGGTTGGGGAAAAAGTCTTTTCGCATTATAGTATGTATGAACTTAAAATAAAATCTCTTTGGCTATACTATTTGTATCTAGCTGGTTTTGGTATCATTGAAAGTTTAAATTTTAAAGAACATAATTCCAAATTCAAATTAGGAAAATGTGTGATTTTCATTTGTTTTCGTACTGTCAAGATGAGTGAATCTGATGAAGAAATTCGATACATTTTAAAATTTTACTACAAAAAAGGTAAAAATGCAACGCAAGCCGCGAAAAAAAAATTGCAATATTATTAACCCAGTGCAGTGTCTGTGAGAGTAGCACAAATTTGGTTTAAGCGTTTTCAATCCGGAAATTTTGATGTCAAAGATGCAAGTCGCTCTGGTCACCCTATTACGGATAAAATGGATGTCATTTTTGAAAAAGTGGAGCAAGATCGGCATATCAGTAGTTACGATGTAGCTGAAGAACTGGGAATTCACCACAAAACAGTTTTGGCGCATTTAAAAAAACTGGGTACACAAAAAAGCTCGATATTTGGGTACCTCACGATTTCACTGAAAGAAACCCAAAAGAAACCTAATGAACCGAGTACTCATTTGTGATTCTTTATTACGACGTAATGAAACCGAACCATTTTTGAAGAAGCTGATAACTGGTGATGAAAAGTGGATCACGTCCGACAAGAACGTGCGAAAAAGGTCGTGGTCAAAGGCCGGTCAGGCTTCACAGACTGTGGCGAAACCCGGGTTAACTCGCAACAAGGTGATGCTGTGTGTGTGGTAGGATTGGAAGGGATTCATTATGAGCTGTTACCACCAGGCAGGACCATCGATTCTGAACTCAACTGCGAACAACTGATGAGATTAAAGCAAGAAGTTGAGAGAAAGCGGCCGGAATTAATCAACAGAAGGGGTGTGGTTTTTCATCATGATAACGCTAGACCTCACACATCTTTAGCCACTCAGCAAAACTTAAGAGAGTTTGGCTGGGAGGTGTTAATGCATCCGCCGTATAGTCCGGACCTTGCACCTTCAGATTTCCACCTGTTTTGGTCTCTTCAGAATTCTTTAGGCAGTGTCAAGTTAACATCACGAGAGGACTGCCAAAACCACTTGTCGCGGTATTTTAATCAGAAGTCCCAAAATTTCTACAGCAATGGGATCATGTCCCTACCTACAAGATGGCAAAAAGTTATCGAACAAAATGGTACCTACATACTTTAGATAAATGTAAATAATGTATATTAAAAAATGTTTTGAATTTTCTTGAAAAATGCGAAGAAACTTTTTCCCCAACCTATTACATTTTATTTTTAGGAATACTGGATGATGTTTAAAAATAAAGTTGTTTTATTTATTTCACAGTTCCACACAATATTAATGTTCTCCCGAGACTGCTGTTGCAATACACCCCAGATTACCGGTAAATCTCATGCGTACATATCTATTTACAATCTCCTAAAACTTAGCTAAACTAACCAGAGCATATTTACAGCGTTTACTTACAAAGTCGGTGTCAGGCATCAGTATCCAAGGGAAGTTGGATCTTAGAGAAATATGAGGTGTATCTATCGTGGTCACGTTGCTGGTCATTTGATACAGCTCCAGGAACTCCGTAGTGAACTTTGGCTGGCGTTCGTTGTTCTCGTCTAAACAATGAACTAACGTTATGCAGGTAAATGCAAAGGTCTACGCGGGAGCTACGGCGTAGGTGGGTGCTACGAGAACTTAGCTACGCTAATCTCGTAGCATGAGCATAGCTTCTGTCCTACCTATAACATTATTTCTATTTTATTAACATTTTTATTATTTAAACTTTCTATTAGTTGGGGGTTTGGTTAGGTTTGGGATTAGGTTTTGTACCTACTTAAAATTTTATAACTACTCTTCTCAACGGTTAAACGGAACGGTTTTTTCCTAGAAATTCACAGAAACTGTGGAACATAAATTCAACGTATACATAGATTAAAAACTCACTTCAAACTTCGCGATCCGCAGAACAAAAAACTAAGCTCAAATAGCGAAATAGAAATTCTATTACCTCTATAATACATGTGAGAGTCATCTATAAAAGTGGGATCTTCTTCCTCGACCCCTGCCAACTTGTCTTTGAGCACTTTCATGGGCCGGTAACGGGTGCGAATTAGTCTCGAGTCTCCTTTATCGTATCTCTCTATTGCTTCCTAGAGAAATAAAGAGAATTTACTTAGTGATGGAATTTGTATGCTTATTTTGTTGATTTACGACTGTAGAAATTGTTTAATTTGGGTATGAAACTGTTAAAAAAATGCTTTACCGCGTAGTATGAAAAACATATTTTTTCATAATAAACAAAAAAATATATAATATCAATAACTGAAATTGATGATGCTCAAGTTTAGGTCTCAACTAATCCAAAAGCGAATAAATGTGTTTAATTTCGTTATTTTAAACAAGCGTTAATTTAAATAAATTGTTCTCTTTCTATGTGGTTATAAAGTTTTTTTTATTTTTATTAATGAAACTATCTGGAACTAAATAACAGACATACATTAAAGTAATAAGCATCATACTTAGCTTGAAGCTAGAAATAGTTAAATATAGAATGGTAATAATGTTAAAATTAAATGCTGAAGTTACAACTACTTTATTATTCTAGGGAAAGTCAGGTGGGCGGACTGAACAAACTGCTGTGGCTGAAACTAAAACCTACAACTGAAATTCCAAATGAACATTGCTAACTATTTAAAATGGCGCAGATTTCGAATTAGGTTAGCTTTTTCGTAATTTTATGCTGAAGGACTTTTTAATAAAACTTTAATCTTCGTAAAAAAGTATAATAATAAGGTATTTTTGCAGAAATGGAGTTGGGCAGGACATCTGGCAAGGTACAGTGATGACAGGTGGCGTAAGGCAGTGACCGACTGACGTCCAAGGACTGGAAGACGAAGGGTCGGTCATCCGGCGGCGAGATGAGCGGATGACATTGTTGCTATCGCGGGTAGAACCTTGATGAGGCTGGCACAGGAGCGTTGGGATTGGCACAAGAAAAGAGAAGCCTATGCCCAGTAGTGGGTGAAGTCGGGCCGTGGATGATGATGATGCGGAGAAACTACTGAACATTGTTCTTGTTAAGGGGAGCTATGTGAGAATTGTTCTTTCTGTTGTTAAAATATTTTGCAGTAAGCAAGTTCGATACTTAAGGAGGAAGCGCCAGGGTAGCCTGCGAAATTAAAATTTTCTTATATTTTTTGCAATTTGCAATCAGTGTTAATCAATCAGTGTTAAACCAATTGAGTTGTTTGCTTGACGATAGTTCAAAGACTAATGATCCAATTAAGATAAAACCTGGTATTTATTCTAATATTGAGTGGCTGAAGTTGTGGCCATCCCGATAATGACCTATTGTTATCCCCTCCCCCCCCCATTCCGCGAACTTAAAAACGCCCCCTCGTATGTGGCCGGCCAATAGTGCGTGGTCTCGCTGATGGTGGTTGCCTTGTGGTTGCGTTGTGATTTTGACGTGGTCGGTATCGCTGACCCTGTTAATTTTGACAAATTGTGGTCCGTGTGAATAAACCATTCATTTTCATTGTTCATACCCAGTGACGCGTCCCGCTCCCCGCGCGACGTCATTAGGATTGTCCTTGAGAAATATGAGACTTTTTGTCGGCGCGCGACAGGGCGCCTACAGTATAGTTAAAATCTCGCTGCAGACTCGGTCATAAATCATTCGAGTGTTTCCCACTTACGGGCCTTATGGGCAGGCCACGCCCACACGTAGTCCTGTGCATTACTGCAGTCGATGAGTGATATCGATAGTTTTATGTATTTATAAATGGGTGATAGAAATAAATACACATTTTTTTTTATTTTATTACCAAATTTACTACAAAGCATATTAAATATATAAACAAAAGAACGTATATATAAAACTAAAAATAGAAAATTAAAATTCTTCGTCTGAGTCATCGTCATCATCATAAGTCTTCATCGTGCAGCAATTCTGCATGTTTCACATATTTTTGCCAATTTTCAATGGAGACCTTATAACCTTAATGATTCTGTTATCGATAATGGCCTTGAGCGCGCGCAACTAGCACACATCCCTACTCCGATTATGATTTATGACCAAGTCTGCAGCGAGATTTTAACTACACTATAGCCACTTATACACGGCTTGTACACAAGAAATTTGTATCAATGGACAACGAATGACTGTTTCCTAAACTGGACAGAGTAGGCTAGATTAAAATTTTGATTTAGAAAAATAGATGACTTAGTTTTTTTTTTCAATAAAAAAAACAGTTTGTTTATATTACCGCCAATAAAAAACAATTAAAATATTATTTCAAAATCTAAAGCGATAACCCTATTTTTTTTTTTGCCTAAAATATTGCCTATGTGTCAAATAATCAAATGACATCATAATACCTTTGCTCTTCCAAAGTTTTGAAATACGAACAATAATGGTGTGCATAATAAAGAGTATTCTATTCTATTCTATTCTATAATCTCGGTAAACAAACGCCCCCCGCGCGCGCCTCTCGTTCTGCAAACTGATTTTCAACCACAGACAACATTGTTCGTAATGCCGATACAACCTCACGGCTTTTGGCAAAAATATACATACCGTACCTAACCACCTTTCCAAAGAACCTAGAATGCAAAAGGTGGGTCCTCACACGAAATTACAAAAAATAAAGAAGTAACGCGCGCACTGTCATTGTTCGTTCAGGCTCACTTTCGTGCACTCGGACAATCCTGGGTTTTCGTTCGGGCTCACTTTCATGCAATGGTCGCGCGAGTGGATAAAAATTAACGCCCGATCACGTGTTATTGCTGTGGTGTAGTTGCGGTTGTGGTGTGGTTGTAGTAGGTGTGAACGGGCCCTTACCTGTCTAGCTCTCGAACTCTGAAGTCTATGCCTTATTTTATTTCTTATAAGATCAAACATGGTCGGATGCTCTCCAATAACTCGCATGAAATCTGTCCTTCGCAAAACCTGTAAGTTTATGGATAAATTTACAAGATCAAACCGTCCTATAAAAATTTAAATAACTAAGGCGCTCGTTTATATGAACATAACTTGCTAAGGTAATAAGGTTGATAAGTGGTGCACCGTAAGTGTACGTTCGCACGGGCGTAATAAAATCGCGGCGGGATTTTATAGCGCACTGGATTTTCAACGTTCTGCTTAGCGCCGAGAGTGCAAATTCCAACAGTGTGTTTTTTCGACGCGCTAGAATGTAACTACTCTGTTATTGTTATGTTCGATTCTCAACGCTCGGCTCAACAACGAGAGTTGAAAACCCAGTGCGGTATAAAATCCCGCCGCGATTTTATTACGCCCGTCCGAATGGGGGTTAACTGTCCGCGATGGTACTTACTCGCGCGATCAATCAAGTTGCGTTTGTACTATCGGCCAAACTTCTACATGCTCACCTTTAAGGCGATAATCGCATAGCATGGCTCACGACTCGATCTTCCTATGAATGCGTTTTGACCTATTGGTCACATGCACATTTGTTTTTGATTGGCGATTCGTTGCTTATGTTTGTTGTTATTTTTTGTTACACTTACTGTACTTACACAAATGCATATTGTCTCTAATTGGGTAAAACCAGGAAGGAGTATGGTCTGTCACTAGCTGCAATTCCATAAAAATATTTTCTAAACTGACCGTGTTTAAGTTTTGCCGTTAGTGTCTTGATGCATATAAACAATCGCGTATAAGCGCGACTCGCTTTTGGTTAGGATACGGGATAAAAATAGGCAGTGGTGTCGATTCTGTTGTGCACAAACTAAACATAATTTAGGCTATTGCCAACTTTTTCTCTCTAATGAAACAAGAAAGAGATGGACGTAAATTAGCGCTGTCAAATTTAGTTGAAATAATGTTTCCATACAAATTTAGAAAACACGTAAAAACATGTCGATTAAAAACACGGTGAACTAGTTTGACATCTCTAACTTAGTTCATAGCTATAGCCGTCCTTATCTCGCGCTGCTTGTTAGTAAAAGATAGTAATTCTCTAATTTTAGTTTAGTTATTGAACAAGAGAATCGGCACCAGTGTAGTACTACAATTAGCGGCAGTATCTAAAATTAGCAACCATAATAAAAAAAAACTTCCTTAGATGATAGAAAGCCTTGCAAAATGTTAAGATAAATATTGTTGGCTGTCAATTCGTCTCTTGCACCGTCAATTAAATCAAAAAGCTCCTATTCGATGTCGAGTAGAAGCAATAGCTCTATAGTAGGACATCAGATAAGCATGCGACAAAACATACTCCCATATTGCTGATCTTAAAAACAACATCGTTATGAATGAAAGTTTCCCAAACCATCTTAAAAGCCTATACTACCTCAAATGGCTTAGAATGATCTTCCGTCATGTCGAAAATACGGCAGCATTAATTTTGAAATATTTATATGGTTCAGTCCTTGGCTATCCAAGGACTGGCTTTTACCTTGGCCAGAGGCTTAGCATTGCCATACAACGTGGCAATGCCGCCAGTCTCTTAGGTACTTTACCAGTCGACAACGATGCGGAGGAATTTTTCGATGCCATATTTTAGTTTTTTAATAGTTTTAGTTATTATTATGTTAGGATATAATTTTGTTAATTTTGGGTTATGTTTATATTACATTTTAATAAATTATATGGTAAAGTTGAGGATTAATGTTAAGTACTATGTTTGACAAAAACACGATTCCATAAAATTTTCTCCATAGAAAAAAAATCCAAAGTTACCTCCAAACCGAACAATAAACCGCCGGTATTCAAAAAATACTTCAAATTAGATCATGAAACTTTGCATACTAACTGAACTAACTATTAAGCAGGCCTTATGTTTTTTGTTTTTTTCAAATTACCATTATTTTCACCGTAAAAAGCAATTACCTAAACTATCGGCGCCCAGCACCGCACTCAGTCTCGCTCTCACTCAGTACGCGAGCAGTATCGTGCGAGCGAGATGAAAAGCTGAGGTAGTATGGGCTCTTAAGTAAAGGTAAGTAATACACAGTGACCTGTAACTCAACGTAAGTAGCAGCCTTCACAGTAACTTTGGACGGAATCGAGTAGAACAGGCTTAACTCGCCAAGTACCTGAAACAAAATTACCGCTTGTCTCACCAACTTACTCAGAAAGCACCTTCATTAGTGACTGGACGTTGTACTTAGAAAACAACTTTTAAAGAAGTTCAGTAGAATGGTGACTTAGAGCCTCTTCACGCAGTGTACTAACGTGTTTTTATCGTCGAACTCGGTAAATGTAGCGAATTAATCTAATATATAATTATATTTTCGAGCCGTTTGGGGTTGAAACCCTTGGGCCGTGGGGTCCGAGTGCTCATGGTTTATTCAATGAAATCTCCAAGCGGCTGGTTAACAGTTCCCATGACCCAAGGGCTGGCTTTTACCTTGGCCAGAGGCTTAGCATTGCCATACAACGTGGCAATGCCGCCAGTCTCTTGGGTACTTTACCACTCGACAACGATGTGGAGGAATTTTTCGATGCCATATTTTAGTTTTTTTAATAGTTTTAGTTATGTTAGGATATAATTTTGTTATTTTTAGGTTATGTTTATAACCCTTTAATAATTACAAATTAAAAATCTAATATTATTGAATAAATAGAGTAATAATTGAAAAAACAATGCCCAGCCCAAACCCTTGAACCTCGAAAGCTGATATTTTTCAAAGAGGTTCCCTTTATAATGTAGACAAGGAATAAGAAAGGATTTCCTGGTAGTGCGTTCCTGTGGGATATTTTCTGACATCCAAAGCGAAGCCGCTGACAAAAGCTAGTAATAAATATTTGGATAATATTGTGTATTTAATAATGACCTTTATAGAGCTAAACAGGCAATTATTTAAAGAAAATCTTACTAATGATGCTTTATGCTTATTGTTATGCTTATCGCTAATAAGCAAAACAAAAGTATAATTTGTACCTTAAATGTGCATAATAAGACTTAAAACATTATTTTTTTAACAAACACTGTTGGCTGTGTTGTCCCCGTACCATGTACCGATTGGAAAAACTGTACAGCGACAAGCATATTTTTTATATTAAGTAGGTATCAATTTTTCACTTGCCTCTTTCACATAATAAATCTCTTTTGAATACTAACAGTTCCATCTTTGAAAGCAATCATAGGGCTCTCGTCATCTTCGTCGGATAACATTTCAATTACGCCTCTTTTGATGCAAATCATTCCACTTTTGACCACACCCTGGCTCCAGATATGTTGTCCAGCCAAATACAGCTCATGATGCATCAGTAGCGAGATTTGACGCATAAATGACTCCTCTACAAGACAAAAAAAAATATGGATAGGTACAAAGAACCCAGAATTGTTAAGTGAATTCATAAGTTTACTAAATACCTTCAGTTGTTAAAGTTTAAAAAACACGTCTTGAAAAATGAGCACTTTGATGAAATGTTGTCGAGCAAAATGCAAATGGCACTTATTTCTACAATATGGATGATAAGCAAAAAAGACTGTAATGGTTTGGCAATATTCATCAATCAACCTCAACGAAACTACAAACGACGTCCGTATAATATTAGTTTACAAAAAACTAGAAAAAACGTCGAAATGTTCCTTCAAAGATGTTCCACTTAAAACACAGACAATAGGAGACTAACAAACTTTAACAAAATGTGCACGAAGCTGCTCATAATTAACGAAAACTTCCTTTCAATACAATATCATTATCCAACAGGCCCCAAAGTAAACGCCCACGTTTTTAGGAACTTCGTGAGAATTAACAAAATTCAAATTCAAATTCAAATTCATTTATTCGTGTGATTTTTGGTACATGAGATCTTAATATTAATAAATAGTTCCTCAAAAAATCTACCTTAAAGGTGTACACGCTTTCACGTAATTATTATAAAAAAAAGAATAAGTAATCAATCTAATAAAATAAAATAATTACAACAAAACACAACATAACTTAAGTCAGAAAAAAACAAGCAAAACATTAACAATTGAGTACACGTAAATAAATAATTAATGGAATTTAAGATAATAATGCATTGTCAAAATTAAATAAATATGAATGTCAAATAACTTACAATTTATCATTAAGGAATTCGTCAATAGTATAATAACATTTTTCTAATAATAGATGTCTTAATTTGTTTTTAAATTGAATAATATTTAAGTCCTTAATTTCATTTGGTAATTTATTAAATATTTTTGGGGCCATGCAAAGTATGCTTTTGTGCATCAAGGCGGTCTTTGTTGGTCGAACGCATAATTCATGTCTATATACATGTCTAATCATTCTATAGCGATGTTCAGATGCTTTTCTGAATAGATGCATGTTCTTTTTAACAAATAAAGCAGTCTCAAATATGTACAAGCAAGGTAAAGTCATTATTTTTAACAATATAAAATAAGGTTTACAGCTATCAGTTATTTTTATACCAGTAATAGCTCTAATGCATCTTTTTTGCGATTTAAACACCATGTCCTTATTGCAGGAGTTACCCCAAAACATGACTCCGTAGCGTAGAATAGAGTCGACATATCCATAGTATGCAGTGACTGCCGCTGCTTGATTGACTACTTTCTTTAGTTTATTCAAAGCAAAAGCAAACTTACTAATTTTTTTAATTAATATTGAAGTATGTTGTTTCCAATTAAGTTGATTGTCGATTGTTAAGCCTAAAAATTTTGTGTTTGCAACTTCTTCAATTTTCTCATTATTAAAGCTTACATTTAGTTCCGAATTAGCTACTCTTTGACGAAAATTCATAATTTTTGTTTTCTTCAAATTTATAATTAAGTCGTTATGTTCTAGCCAGTTAACGGCTTGTTGTAATGCATTGATTATGTCAGCTTCAAAGTCTTTATTATTTTTGTCAAGTTTAACAATGATAGTACTGTCGTCGGCAAACAATGTCATAGGATATGGTATATTCATGGGAAAGTCATTTATATATATAAGAAATAATAAAGGCCCTAGCACACTGCCTTGGGGCACTCCACAAGATATTTTTCGTTCTTTAGATAAGTATTTTATAACGGTTTTATTTAATTTACAAATTCGACTTATTTCTGTACGTTGTGTTCTATTTTTTAAATAAGAACTTATGAGTGATAAAACGTTTCCCCTTATCCCATACGCATTTAACTTGCTCAGCAGTATATCATGGTTGACCAAGTCAAATGCCTTGGTCATATCCATGTATACTGCTGATATTGGGACTCTCTCATTCATGTTAGCTATGATAACATTAAGAAAGTCATATATTGCCATATTTATTGAATGATCTTTCCTAAATCCTTTTTGTTCCTTCACAAGTATATTATGTTTGTTGAGGTATCCGTCTATGGACCTATAGATCCATTTTTCGAATATCTTGGATATTACCGGAATAAGAGCTATTGGCCTGTAATTTTTAATGTCTTTCTCATCGTCTTTTTTAAGTAAAGGTTTTATGACAGTGGGTTTAAGCTTATCAGGGTAGGTTCCAGACTCAATACTTAAATTAATTATGTAGCTAAGAGGATCTGATATTATTTCTGAAACAGACTTTAAAACCTTAGTTGAAATATCGTCGTATCCTACACTATTTTTATTTTTTAAGTCTTTTATAATTCTATTTACTTCATCTGGTATGATAGGGGCTAAAAACATTGACTGTGCAGAGAAATTTATATTATTGTCAGTGGCCAGTTGACTCGAAGCAGTAGAAAGTTTTTCTGCTTGGTTTATGAAGTAGTCGTTAAAGGTATTTGCTATGTCTTTGGGTGTAGTGAATGTAACTCCATCATAATTTATTTCTTTTATATACTCTGGTGGAGAGTTGCTTCTATTTTCATTTACTATTTTCCACGTCATTTTCGATTTATTATATGCTGTCCCTATTTTATAGTTATTCTTTGCTAATTGCGTCAATTTTATAATTTTCTTAAGTCTACTTGAATAAATTTTAAGTTTCGTCACATTTATCTTAGATGGTTTTAATCTATGGTGCCACAACAACTGTCTCTTTATTTGGCTGCACCGTCTAATACCAGGTGTTAACCAATTTGGATTCTTTATTAATTTTCTTTTTTTGTACGTAATCGGAAAACATAAATTATAAAACAATTGGAATTGTTCTAAAAAGTGGTTGTATGCTACATTAGGGTCTTTAGTGAGGTATACATCAGAAAAAGAAATTGATTTCAAACAGTCTTTGAATTTCATCATGTTTTCATTACTATAGTCCCGCACTTTTATATTCCAACTTTTGATTAAACATGTCTTTTTTACTGGAAGCTTTAAAGTTTGTGCGGTGTGATCCGACATATGTAGATCAAGGACACTATGAGTACATTTTCGTGAAATATTATGTGCAAAATTATCAATACACGTATTGCTTTGCAATCTAGTTGGTTGATTAATTTGTAAACATAGATTAAACTTCAATAGGAAACTAGTAAATTCAAGAGACAATTTATCTTGTTTTAAAATATTAATGTTGAAATCACCACATAAAATTACATTCTTGTTCGAGTCGTAACAATATTTTGATAATATAATGTTTAATTTTGAGTAGAAAACCTCTAAATTGTTTATCTTAGGTACTCTATATATGCAAATAATGATTATGTTATGTGGTATTATTTCAATTGCACAAACTTCGACAAAGGTATTCAATTCAGTGCAAACTTCGTAGTTCCCATTACAAAGTTAGTCTGTAGTAGTAAAGTATAAATTACACTAACTAGTCTCTCTAAATAGCATTGAGTTATGGAAATTCCCGACATTAATGTCGAAGATTAGTTCCATCTGTAGTGGTAGCGGCAGTGTTTGTAGTTGGTTCGAACTTAGTATCCCCGCCTTCATCTGCCACAGTTGCAGCTTGTAGTTCTTACATTGGTGCACCAACCAAGCCGGCGCCTTGCTAAGCATTAGGTAGTTCATCATATAATGATACTGAAATTAATTCGATAATGCATGAATTAATTTTCCAACAATTATTCATAAGGATTAAAAACTGTGCACTCTGATAATGAATATTCATGCCAGGTTTTTGTTTAATAAATTATGAATTTTCAACGATAATCACACATTGATTTATTAACATTGATTCATTATTAATATTTCCGTTAGTGTTTATAAAGGTAGGGACGTTGTGCATTTACAAAGTCGTTGTGTACGTACCTACACCTCTGCCAAACCCTTCGGGGAACATAGGTGTTATGTTATAACTTCAAATCATAACAAAATGGCCTTGCACAGTTTGCATATCAGAACTTATAAATAAACTTCTTACTTACCCGATCAACAAAATTGGATCTCCTAGTGTTTTCGATGACCAGCTCCCAGGCGAGGGAGCCTATGAAGCGATAGCGGAAGAATACATAGCCGACCAGCATCAGACTTGACGTCAACCACTTTTGGTAATCCCACTGTAATACAAAGCCAATTTAGACTAAATTGTATGCCTACTAGACATGAGGCTGAGCAAAGAGAATGATCATATTTTAAAAAATGAGGGCGGTTTTTTCGTAGTTCTCGCCCTTATTTTTAAAAATATGATATTATTTATATGTTATTTTTGAAAGATACCTGAGTTTTTTATTTGTAGAGTTGGTATATCTTATATCCGTGATAATTTCACGGATAGACGTCTGTTAGTATTTTTTAAGGAAAAACTATCAGTCGTTGGTAAAATCAGCCCTTTAATGAGCTTAAATCTTCCATTTGGATGTAAATGAAGAAACAATATTTGTGATAGATAAACATACTCACTATAGGAAATGAATCTCCAAATACGACGTTGAAGAAACGACAAGTACAATAGTACCAACAAGTTCTGTAACTGTAAATTAAAAAAAACAATATACAACCCCCCTCCATTATTTTCCAAAGGGGTGGGAAAAGCTGTTTAGAACATATATTTAGAACACCCACAGTTATATTTAACTCTATGTAACCAGGCACTAATAATATCTTTTAAAATATTAAACCATATGCAATATAAAAAAAACCGGTCAAGAGCGAGTCAGACTCGCTCACCGAGGGTTCCGTACCGATTTCTGAAAAAGTGTGCTATTTAGAGACATCTTTTTATTTTGACATAAACATATATCACATAGAATAATTTCAGATTTTTCTCTATGAAAACTTCGGAGATAACGGGGGTAACGGTATTATCTTTTACATTTTTCATCAAAAGTCAAAAACTATGCGGCTTAAAAAAAAGAAAAAAAAATGTTTGAGAATGTGCAAACAGCGTTCTTTCATATGATACATACATACATGTCCTAGTAGTCCCTTTTCGAATTTTTAAGACCCCCTTTCAGTCCCTGTTGCAAAAAAAACCGGCCAAGTGCGTGTCGGAACACGCACAATGAAGGGTTCCGTAATTGAAAAGAATTTATGCCAATAAAAAAAGTGAAAACCGACTTCAAAAACCAAAAATGAATAAAATAACTTACTTTAAAAACTTAACAGCTTCTGAAGTCGGTGCCAAGCTAAAGTGCATTGAAGGACTAAAGACACCGTCTTCAGAAGCTGTTAAATGTTTTAAGAAAGCTATTTTATTCATTTTTGGTTTTTGAAGTTGGTTTTTACTTTTTTTAAAGTAAATTTATTTTTCCATTTTTAGTTGAATATTCAATTACATTTAATAAGTAAGCCCAAGACGAACGAAAAGAAGAATCATCAAAATCGACTTAGAAATGCCGGAGATACAGTATATTTATGCATATAACTTTGTACATAAGACTAATTACATAATGTATTATCTACTAAATCCTTCCTGACAGCATGTAGATCACGTCAGTGGAAGAATCATCAAAACTGGTTCATTAGTTTTTGAAAAAATCACGGACCAACAAACATACATACTTACATACATACATACGGGTTGAATACAGAACCTCCTTTTTTTTGAAGTCGGTTAAACAAGTTTCAGAACTCTAAGGGACTATAGACTTACGTATTCTGTATTAATTTCAACTTGATATCTCCACGCGTCCTTGAGAAAAAGGGTCATGACAGACTGACAGAGTTGAAAATTATTTTTATATGATAGAATTACAAATTAACAATTTTCGGACCTTTTCCTTTATTTGTGCTGTAAGAGTTTACTTCTTACCAAATTTCATGATTCTAGGACAACGGGAAGTACCCTATAGGTTTTGATTTACTTGCGAGTATCAAAATATGTCGCATAAATGGCCGTATGTTTTTATTGCGTTGACTTAGAAGCTTGAGTTTTTTAGGACTCCAAGAGAACACAGATTTACGTATTGGATATTAATTTCAACTTGATACCTCCACGCGTTCCTGAGAAAAAGGGTCTTGACAGACTGACAGACAGACAGACAGACGGACAACGAAGTGATCCTATTTAGGGTTCCTTTTTCCTTTTGAGGTACGGAACCCTAAAAACGAATATTTTTATGTCTTTCTTATTTGCAAAATAGTTGGGCAAACTTAATCTTAAACTGTTCCAAATTTCAAGTTAATAGCATTAGTAGTTCTTGAGATATCCAGCTGTGACAGACAGACAGACTGAGTCGCACCATAAAGGTTCCTTTTTACCATTACGGAACCCTAATGATAAACATGAAAATAATAAAATAACTCATATACTTATACGAAATAGTCGCAGATACCTACATTATTGAGTACGATTCAAAGTTACGACTGTGACGACGAGGTATGACTGCAGCTACCTTACGCCAAGTTTAAACCTAATGTGGCGCAGGTTATAAAATTTTCGAACAAATTGCACATTTTGAATTTATGTTCGGCTTTCCCGATCGTTAAACATTTAAATCACATTAATTTTTAGTATTTTCCATGCATTGTGATAAAAGTTATTAAAATTATTCACACAATTACTTAAGAGATGATTTTGTAAAGAGTAATTATTATTAAGTAGGTACCTACAGAAGAACTTCGACAGCGAATAATAAACGCGGCGCAACAGATGAGAACAACGTTCACATCAAGAGTGACGAAAACCGAAGTTAGGAAGAGAATTCGAACCTGCATTCGTAATCGAGGGGCTCATTTTGAACAAGATGTGTAAATTTTTTTATAAAATTTGACGTAAATTTTTTAATGCATTTTATTTCATACAAATACAAATGACCCTTACTCCCCCGCGCCGATTCAAACACATGCCATGCCACGAATTATGTATTTTAAAATTGACTTTTATATTTTTTTGGAAAGCTTACAGAATAGGCAAGTTGTTTTAGTTACGATTAATGTCATAGAAATTTTTGTGACGAGACAATATTTTTGAAGCGTAAATTGAAAATATTGGTAAGATGTTATTCTTATATCGCTCATTATTTTAATTATTTTGTTAAATTAAGTAGTTTTAATTATGCCCAAAGCTTAATTGATGTGCCAGCTACAACATCATTTTTAATGGTACCCATTCAAATATGTATTTTTTTTTTATTTGGAATTAAATGTCAAATTTTGGGTAAATATCGAAAAACTTCTAAAATTCAAATATCTCGAAAACTATTGAATTTCGGCCACACATATGGGGGGTTCAACTTGTTGCATTTTGGCCCCCTTATCAGCTCTGACGGATATACGACGAATTACCAGTAACCCTGTATACTCTTAAAATGCCACCAAAGCAGTGTTCATTTGAACGCCAATTACGCACGCTTTTGAAGCGCAAAATACAGTTACTGATGTAGACAAAACAGTGAAGAACTGAAACCAACACTGTTTCAAATATGTATTTTTTTTTTTTTTTGAAATTAAATGTCAAATTTTGGGTAAATATCGAAAAACTCTTAAAATTCAAATATCTCGAAAACTATTGAATTTCGGCCACACATATGGGGGGTTCAATTTGTTGCATTTTGGCCCCGTTATCAGCCCCTGACGGATATACGTCGAATTACCAGTCACCCTGTATATTGAAGCGTGGTTTAACTCGGTGTGTAAGTGACGAGTTTGACGCGAGAGAGATAGCAAGGCTCTCACGCGCACCGGAACTAAACGCGCTTCGTTTAAATGTAGATTTATGACAAAATGATAAACTTAAATCAATTTTTAGCTTAGTAAGTTCTTAACATATTTAAATAACTTTGAAAACTTTTCTAATTGGCACAAATGAAATGCACACGCGCAATTATGCAGCGTAGAGTCGTTCAAAGCATTTTGTTTTAAAAGTGTATCACCGGGAAGTAACGTGATTGTACGTGCGATTTTATTGTACGTGCTGTCAGCTGTTTACACCTATACCAATTTTGAAAGGCAACTAACTGCCCGTATCGTGCAACAATATTCTACGTGGTGTTTAGACGGTGCCAGTCAATTGCTTCAATTTTATGTTATGCCACAGGCAGTAAACTTGCACCGTGTAAACGGCACTTTAGGGTGTAAAAGCAATATGACAAAGTCGAGACTACACTACAAAAACTACAAATCATAAAGCAGATAACAGTATACCAATTGAATTTCAAGCTCCTAGCGTGCACATGTGGTGGATACCCTATATTGTACCAAGGGTGTTCCATTTCAGGCGCCCGGTTCAAGGAGTACCATATGCAGGTACTTGCATGTAGGATCAATACTGCACTTATTATTTGTTCACTAAAGAATAATAACCGACGGGATTTACGCATCTGAAAATGTATAATAGCATTAATTGGCATTATCACATCATCATAATTCCAGTCGATAGATGTCCACTGCTGGACATGGCCTCCCCCAAGCACCGCCACTTGGACCATTTCCGTGCATCCCGCAGCCAGCAAATTCACAAGGTCATCGGTCCACCTTGGGAGGCCTTCCAACGCTACGTCTTCCGATATGCGGTTGCCACTCCAGAACCTTACGGCCTCATCAGCCATCTGGTATTAATTGAAGGTAGGTTTATCTAATTAGCTTCTGCCTGTGACTTCTGTCCGCGTGGAAAACAACTATATACATTTACCGTACAACATAATATACTATGGCGTTTATTGGCAATAGCGTAGCTTTGATCAGTGAAAGAATTTTTGTAATCGTTTCAAAGGGCCTAGACATATGGCATTCGCTTCGGAGCAAGTCTATTCCTACAATCCCAGCTACAGCTTCAAAGTGACATTGACATGATCACGTGACATTTCGATAGCTTATGTCAACTCCATACATGTTTTAGCTTTTTTGGTTGTTCTACTAGAGTCATCGCTAATCGAATGTTACTTTGTCAAGGCCCTCTGTACTTCCTGAGACTATCTCTTACAAACAAACAAACTAACAATTTGATAATTTATAGTTTAGATTTAGGTAGTATAAATCGTGAAAATTATTAAGTAATTTTGATAGACTTGTGATCTAGAATCTACATACTATAACCAAATCTTGCAACGCTGTTACATTATTTTAATATATTAGAGAAACTACTAAACTAAGATCTTTTTGTATTGAAAACTTACGCGTTCATTTATTTGTTGGAAGAATAAAAACAGTCTGTAAATCCGTCCGATTTCCAACCACCTACCAACTAACACATAATTCTCATAGCCGGGTCTTTTTTTAACTGCAAACAGAATGTTATGTTATATTTACTTTACCTACCTTTTCCTAACTACGAGTATGTAGGGTTTGGCTTCCAGTATAACCAGATGCAGCTGAATACCAGTATTTTAGATGGATCATCTGCCTATCTGAAAGCGGAGGACAGGGTGTTGTGGCGAAGCCTGGGAGAGGCCTATGTCCAGCAGTGGACCGCGATAGGCTGGGTTGATTGTTTGGTTGACTGCCTACGTCACAATGCACTAGAACGAGTAACGGTATCTAACCGCAATACAGTGACACTGCAATGGATAAAAGGTCTCAGGGGGTCACTAGATAATGACGCAGCTGACGAACAAGTATCCAGCATGCAGTCTGTGGACCCTAACCTATCGCACCCATTCCCTTTAACCAGATACGCAGGTGGCTACAGGAGTTCACTCACACACATCATACACAAGAGTAGAGCTGGTGGACCTCGACACCGGGCTGCAGGCAATCCAGGACGGCTAAGCAATCCTAAAGATGGAATAGGATGGTAGGCTAACCAGTCATTTATTACGCCTGGATAGGATCGGCCTGCGCCTGGTGACGGGGACCATCACGGGACACTGCTTGCTAAACAAACACTTCTACACAGTAGGCATAACGGACAGTCCTCTGTGCAAGGCATGCATGGAGACTGAGAAAACTGTTGCTCTTGTACTCTTTGAATGCACAGGCGTCAGTCAGCCAGATTAGAACAGAAACCCTCGGGGCACCTACATATTTCACAGATGTTCTAAACAGACTGGAGACGTGATCAACTTCTGGAGGGAGATGGGCTGGTTGGAATAACCACCAATGGCCACCATGGCCCACGCACAATGGTCCACTTGAAGGGGACTAAGTGTGGAAACCAAACCCTTGAAATGAATGAATGAAACAACCAGACCATGACCATGACCATGTGTCAGACTTAAGTTTCTGACTACCCATAATAACTGTCAAAGATTTACGAATGACAGCCGGGACCAACGTGCCCTAGAGTGCTTTCAGAGCTATGTTGGCGTCTTCTACAAAATCATTATTTAGAAATGCCCTCAACCGGCAGTAAAACTCGCTGGCGCTGATGTTTCTGGTAAATAAAATAAAGGCGAGTCTCGGGCCACCAATGAGAAAAAAATCAGAAGTCATATGGAACATTTTAAAATTTCCTCTACTCACAGCTTTAGTCAGATGAGGTGAGGTGAGGTCAAAAAATCAACAATTATTTTCCCAATAGTGGCGCTAGTTGGCCACTTGCCTTAACAGCTTCGCTGCCAGCTGGTATATGGTGACGTCATGGAAAAATCCAAGTTTTTTTTTTGTAATATATGCATGAGGGATATATCAATATTGTTATTTTGGATATATTTAGCTATTTTTAGGAATTTTATTTAAGAAAAAGCTTAAAAAACAAAACCCGCGAATTTGCGGACCTGGCACTGTGATTGAAAGTTTCAACCCCAGTGCCAAATCCGCAATTATGCGGAGTAATTTCTTTAATGGATTTTGGTTTATTTAAAACTGTCTATGGTATTTGAACACAAGATAAACGTAGTTTGCTTAATTCTAATACCTTTGGTAACATTTACTAAAGTCTTTCATAGGATAATCTTACAAAAAATGTATAAAAAAAAATCTGGAAGTAACTTACGATCACAACAATAATAGCTGCATTCTAATTAAAAATAAACACAAAAAACAACCTCTCAAAATAATCACAGTTTCCTAACCATAAAAATAATGTTTCTCTTTTAATCTTCTATATAATATTTTTTTATTTGAACTTTGGTAAAATCAACTCACAAATTGCAACTATGTGACCGCGGTCTATATAAACATTTTTTTTACAAATAAAACTTCTAAAACTAATCACACTGCCAGATGCAAATACTAAATCTTAGATAACTAAATAAAAACAATAAAATTAAACTTAGATGGACAAGTGATATTCATCGAAACATTCGTAGCATAGGCCAGGTTTGTCATTACACATTTCACAATGCCACATAGAGTCTTTTCGTTTTTTTTGGGTTTTCGAGCACATGCGGCACATTTTACGCTTCAAAAATCCTTTGGCATTTCTTTCAGTAATTTTACTAATTTTGTGCACTTCTCCTCTACTATTTCTTACTCTGCTTGAACCAGCAACCACTGAAGTATTATTTTCGGGTAACAGCTCATTTATCACAGATAAACGGTAATCATACAGTGTCATTTTCGGTTTGCCAGAATATTTATTATAAATTTTGTATGAGTTTATAAAGAGAAGTTGAAAAGTATGGATCGCTATTTTCAAATACCAACGAAGTGTTTTTCTTTCACATGGATAAAATGCGAGTAACTGGTCTTGTCTATCAACTCCAGACATAAACTCATTGTATTTAGCAATAGCTTCTGGTTTTTCAGTGATCTGGCCACGTTTATTGGCAACTGGCACCTTTCTATCTTCATATTCTGTGGTGATGTACATCACTGGGCGTTTGTCTTTCCATTTTCCGATGTGTACACTTTCTTGAAAACGAGATATATTTTCACCTTTTTTCAGTGTTTTATTAGATACATCCTTCGGATTTTCCTTCAAATCTTTTCGCAAGGTTCCAGTGCAGTATGTTTTATTTTCTAAAAGTCTCTTTGCCAAGTGGAAACTATTATAATAGTTATCCATATACAACGAGTGGCCATTCTGAAGATGCTTTTCCATCAATTGCATCACTACTTTTTCCGCATGCCCTTTTCCTGCCACTTCAGTGTCTTGGCTCCCTGTATACACACGAAATTTGAGAATGAGACCATCTGGTTCAGTCAGCATGTACAATTTGACTCCATACTTATGTCTCTTATTTTTGATGAACTGTCTAAATTTTAGACGCCCTCTCCATAGCACCATACTCTCGTCCAAAGATAACTCTTTCGCAGGATAATAGCAGTTATCCATTTTTTTATTGAAATATTCAATAACGCTGCGTATTTTGCACAATGGGTCTGGGTCATCCACTGTCTCTGAACTGAAGTGGAGACATCTCATTATAAGCAGATATCTGTTTCTACTCATATATTGCCCAAAAATAGGTATAGAAAATAATCGGTTCGTTTTCCAATAATCTTGTAGTCGGGGTAGTTGAATGAATCCCATGTGAAACAGTAATCCCAAGAATATTCTCAGCTCAGGAACATTCAACTCCTTCCAAGAATTTATTCTTGAACTTGCTAATACAGGATTTCCTAATAACTTAGCAGCTTGAACATTCGTTTTTTCGCAAATCATAGCAAGAAAATCATCTTCGAAGAAGAAGTTGAAAAATGCTATTGGAGCTTCTCCAGGGTTACCGAAAAACGCATTCTGTTTAGTGAAATCTATATTTTGTAACTCACATGTCGAGGTCCAGCCTACTGTAGATGTGGCAGTGCTTTCTGGTGGTTGCAGCTCTTCAGATGGGTTCGGACTCGGAGGCTGCGACAGCGGTACCAAATCCATAGCCGCATTTTGCTGAATATACCGCCGGTCAGCGGCCTCTTCTTCGTCATCTGATGAGAAATCCAAGTCCTCAAAATGGTACTCATCGTCACTGTCATCACCTCCAAAGAGCTGATCTTCAATATCACTGTCCGTAATGTTATAATTTAATGGTAGTTTACTTCGTTTTGGTCTTGACGGCCCGGTTTCATCATTCATATTTGAACCTTATTTGTAAGTCAATAAAAGTCAATATTCAAAAACCATAACTTGTAACGGTTTTTTGTATTATTCAAGCGCAGGGCCAACCTCCAAACGTGTTGCCAAGCGCAGAGCCGGGCGCGTACTAATTCATAGAAACCGAACGACGCTACCCCGCATATTAGCGGGGCCGGCACCTGGGGCTCACCCCGCACCCCGCTAATTCGCGGAACTGGCAGCGAAGCTGTTAAGAAGGAATATAGAAAACCTTAAACGGCGCTAATATAACAACATTGGGAGCTATATGTTTGAGCTGTTTGGGGTTGAAACACTAGGGCCGTGGGGTCCGAGAGCTCATCGAGTATTTCGGGACATTGCCAAGCAGTTGGTTGACTGTACACGGGACCAGAGGGCTAGCCAATTTTTAGGTCAAAGAATCAGCATTGCCATCCAACGTGGCAGCGCTGCTAGCCTTTTGGGCACTTTTTCAACTGACAGTGATACGGACGAGTTTTTTGATGCCCAATGAGCTCTTTCCTTTATATTTTTTTTTATTTTTTCCTTCATATACTTGTACATAATAGTAACTGCTATAGTGATTGGCCACGCTAAAGTAAGAGTGGCCACTCTTAAAAAAGAGGTAGAAGCAAAGAGAAGAAGCAAGCTCATAAATGAGAAGGACAAAAGATATATTTTTGTCCTTTTCATTCATGAGCTTACTTGCATTACCTTGTTTCTACCTCTTTTTGTATGAGTGGCCAGTTACTATAGCAGTTGCCCCTATAAGGTGTTAAAAAATGAACTCTTAAAACTTTAAGGAGTGCTTTAGACCATCGAACTGAATAACTTTTATTATGGGACCAAATAAGAAATCGCGATAAAAAAAAAACTGCTGTTCCGTACATTTTGACGAGATAAGCTAATAACAGGCATCAGCATATTTTTTTTTTCGCGATTTCTAAGTTGGTCCCATAATAAAAGTTATTCAGTTCGATGGTCTAAAGCACTCCTTAAAGTTTTAAGAGTTAATATTTGAACACCTTATATATATTTTAGTGTTAAAATGTACTTATATTGTATTTAAGATTTGTCAAGTGCGTGCGTTCTTAAGGACGCTGTTACAAATGGGTGGGACTACCCATTTGTAACAGCGTCCATAAATAAACACATTTAAATAAACTACAGCGTGTAGCATTTATTTCAAAGCAGCTATGGCCGACGTTCTAGAGTTCTTTCACAGTTATTTTGCCTCTGACATTGTTGTCAGCAGCAACCCAAAAGCAAACTTATTGTAACGAAGAAAAAGATCACTTTGATTTTCACTGTGATGCCAAATCAGAGGTAGTAAAAAAAGACTGTAATGTTCCTTATGTTTTGGGAATATAATAATGGCCATGGGAGGCTTCAAGTATTTCCGCGATCGGTATTGAATGACAAAAATAATTATACTTAATAATCTTTTGAAAATACATTTCATTAATATTTGGACAAATTATAAGAAACTTACAAGTCCAAGTCAGAGGAAAAAGTGAAATTAGATCATAAGCCAGAAAGAACCAGTTCCTCCGATAAACTCGAACATGTAATCGAACCAGTGACCAGAACGAGTGAAGTAAATGCACTGTCACATCGATAAAATAGCATATTTCCGGGATAGACAAGCTTAACTCTAGAATAAGCCTGTGCTGCTCATCCATGTAGTAGGCGAGAAGGAAGTGCACCAAAAACTTGTACACTACGGAGAGAAGAATGATGCCCTGAAACAAATAAGTAGTGTTATACTTACTATAAGGACTAAGGACTAGTTAGGTTACACGCAAGGTGTTTTGAATTAATTGGCGAAACTTAATAGACTTCGGTATGTAACAGAAATTAAATACATAAAAAACCGACCATGTACTATGGAGAAAACTTAAGCATGCTCACTTAATTAAATATTCCTGTGAGAGCGCAGCTAGTGATAAACGAACATTGTGCGATTGAATCGTGAGCCGTGCTATGCGATTATCGCCTTTGAGGTGATCATGCGGAACTTTGGCCCATAGTGTTGGACCACGCACAATGAAGGGTTCCGCAGTTGAAAAGAATATCCTAAAAACAAACTTAACATTGTAATCCCAAAAAAAAAATGTTATGTGATAAAATTACAAATTAACAATTTCCGGACTTTTTCCTTTACTTGTGCTGTGAGACATTTCATGATTCTAGGTCAGCGGGAAGTACACTATAGGTTTTGATTAATTTGCGAGTATCAAAATATGTTGCATAAATGACCGTATTTTTTTATTGCGTTGACATAGAAGTTTGATTTTTTTTTTTTTTTTGAGTTCCAGGAGATTGTAGACTTATGTATTTGGCATTAATTTCAACTTGATACCTCTAGGCGTTCCTGAGAAAAAAGGTATTGACAGACTGACAACAAAGTGCAAGTGTAAGTTCTATTAGGGTTCACTTTTTAGGGTTCCATACCAAAATGGTAAAAAGGAACCCTTATGGTGCGACTCATTCTGTCTGTCTGTCTGTGCGTCTGTTACAGCTGGATATCTCAAGAACTACTAATGTTATCAACTTGAAATTTGGAACAGTTTTAGATGATGTTTGTCTAACTATTTTGTA
The DNA here is from genome assembly GCA_946251885.1 of Cosmia pyralina. NCBI lineage: Eukaryota > Metazoa > Arthropoda > Insecta > Lepidoptera > Noctuidae > Cosmia > Cosmia pyralina. Next base: position 18,209,763 of record OX276350.1, on the reverse strand, counting down.
AATAAGAAAGAATTTCTTTTTTTTTGCAACAGGTAGGTACTGAATTGGGGTCTTAAACATTTGAAGTGTACTAGGGCATTATGGGGTATCAAATGAAAGAGCGCTGTTTGAACATTCTCAAACATTTTTTTTAAAATTTTTTTTTGGCCGCAAAGTTTTCGACTTTTGATGATAACTGTAAAAAAAAATACCGTTCCCCCCCGTAATCTTCAAAGTTTGCATAGAGAAAAATCTGATAGACGTTTGTGTAAAGATTAAAGGAAAACTAAAACGATGTGTCTAAATAGCACACTTTTTCAGAAATCATCAACAAAAATTACATATGGTACGGAACCCTCGGTGCGCGAATAAAACTCGCTCTTGACCAGTTTTATCCTTTTAAGGTTCGGAACCCTAAACAACGATTTTATAAAATAATATCTTTCAAGCAAGTTCTACATCCGACATGAGGATGTTGACCCCGTAATCAGATGTTTACCCTAAATTATGATTATATGAAATAGTTTTGAGGGTTCCGTGCCTCAAAAGGAAAAAACGGAACCCTTATAGGATCACTCGTGTGCCTGTCTGTCCGTCTCTCACAGCCAATTTGCTCCGAATCTAATGGACCGATTAAGTTGAAATTTGGTACACATATGAATTTCTGTGGCCCAAACACGGACGGGTAACGTAAATAAATGAATTTTGAATATAGAGGTCACTTTTGGGGGGCAAATAAGAAAATTAAAAAAAAAGTTTTGCAAACTACACCGTGTGTCATGTCAAATGAAAAGGCTTACTATAAGGACTAAAATTTTGAAAAAAATACAGAAAATAGATCTTTACCTGTATATTACAGGAAAACCTATAAGAAGTCTGTGGTCTTAAAATAATATGGTAAATCTATCAATATTGTGAGTACAAACATACATTTACAGTTGGAATGTATGGGAGAACATGTTTTTTAACTACAATGTTAAGTTTGTTCTTAAGATAAATTCATCCCAACTACGGAACCCGTCATTGTGCGTGGTCCGACACGCACTTGGCCGGTTTTTTTTTTGTGTAAGTATTGCATCTCAGATTTAGTTCATGATATTGTAATTTTACCAATATACCTGAAATCGTTGATTCCAAGTGGTCATCACAATAGCGGTTGTAATTTTTTTCATTCGCCCCTCCCACAAGAACTTCCCAAAGGCATTGTCCTTCCTGGCTTTCCTCTGAGAGTAGTGTTCGGTTCCATCCGCGGTCGCGTTTGTGGTTATTGTCCTGAAATACCCTTAAAAGCTGTCATTTACAGGGAAATTTAAAAAATACCCAAAATTTCCCAGCACTAACTTTGACCCTGATTAACTTTTTTTTTTTTTTTTATATTTAATAATTGCCGCTATATCCAGCATTAGTTTACTCGGGTACTGGAAGAAAATTATGAAAAGGACTAGCAAAATATATTAGGTCTTTACCTATGAAATTGCAGTTCTGCAGTACTGGCCATTTCAAATCAAAATAATTTTTGTTTGGCTAAGAATTCTAATTTCAAATTAATTTTATTTTAAAAACATGGATTTTTTTTTCCAAAAGTAGTCATTTGTTTATTGATTAGTGTTACATTTTCATCGCATTTCAATCTTTTTCGTCATCATGGATACGTTAAAAATTCGAGTAATTATGGAATATGAGTACCGTCGTGGCAGCAACGCGGCACAAGCGGCACGCAACATCAACGACGTTTACGGAGCTAACACTACAAACCAACGCACCACTTGGGTTTGCTTGCTTCCGTTCTGGAAATTTCGACCTGAAAAATTAACCTCGCGGTCGTCCGAAGACTTTGGTCGACAATGACGAATTAAAGGCGATTGTGGAAGCTGATGATACACAATCTACGGCTGAATTAGCAGCAGCTTTCGACGTTAGCGTCAAAACAATATTGGTCCATTTGCGTCAAATTGGCAAGGTAAAAAAGCTTGACAAATGGGTGCCCCACGAACTCAATGATCGCCAGCGCGAAGTACGCGTCGAGACGTGCCTTGCACTGGTCAACAGACACACAAATGAAGGAATTTTGAACCGCATTGTTACCTGCGATGAAAAATGGATTCTGTTTGATAACCGCAAGCGCTCAGCAAGTTGGTTGGATCCTGGTTCAGCACCTAAACAATGCCCTAAACGAAAACTTACCCCTAGAAAAGTGATGGTCACTGTTTGGTGGTCTAGCGCCGGTGTGATTCATCACAGCTTCTTACCAAACGGGGTGAGCATTACTTCAGATGTGTACTGTGAAGAACTGAACACAATGATGGAGAAGCTGGCACATCTCCAACCAGCATTGGTCAACCGCTCGTCTCCGCTGCTCCTGCACGACAACGCGCGACCTCATACTGCACAGGCAAGAACTGGGGTTGGAAGCTCTCCGTCATCCGCCCTACTCACCAGACCTTGCGCCTACAGACTACTACTTTTTCCAGAATTTGGATAACTTCTTGGCGGGAAAAAATTCAATACCCGAGAGGCAGTACAAAATGCCTTTGAAGAATTTGTTGCCTCCCGTCCAGCTGATTTCTTTAAGAAGGGCATCAATAAACTGCCACTGCGTTGGCAAAGATGCATTGATTACATGGGTGATTACTTCGATTAATACAAATAAAAAATGCATGAAAAAAATTCGTTTAAATTTTTTCATACAAAACGGCAATTTCATAGGTAAAGACCTATTAACTTACGCGGTTCCCACAGTACCCACGGAGGGCTCACTGATACTCCTATGCATCCGTCCGTACATGATAATGATTCTAAGTACTTAGTTTATTACAAATCTTAAAATATCAACCGTTTTCGCTTTGTATCAACAAACAATTCAAAACCTAGCCAACCTGTTTTTATTCATTCTGAAATTCGAAAAATATTTCTTCATTACATGGCCTATAAGAAGGAGCTTTTCATGAAATACCAGGCAGGAAAAAATACACTGGTTTATAGGTTTAATATCAAAGAGAGCAGGCTCATTCTATTAGGAACATAAATAATTAGAAAGAAACCCATTACTTTTTTACGTCCCATCTTGGCATTTCAGCGAGAAGCCAAATGAAATGCCATATTTTGGCGGATATTGAAATTTTACTGCGGGCTGCTTCGTTCTCAGTGTTGCTCGTGAAATAAGCGTGGAGGCTTTGGCCTGACGGGAGCCGTGATAAACTGTCACCGTACTCCCAAGTGCCGAAGTCTTCAGCGATGGATTTGCAATAAAGCCTCGTATTCTGGGAGTTTCGCAATCGACATAGAGACCCTCTTCTTTGTGAACGGGATTGATGACGAATCGTGCCAAAAATAGAATAAAAACGTTACCTCTCACGAAAAATCCACCAACCGTAGCGCAACAAAAAAGCTGACCCAGTAAAATGGGCACGCTGAGCATCGTAGGCGCTCATATAAAATGTAAATATGCGTCCAAGCTGTAGCAACGAAAGAATAATTCATATTCACGAGGTGCGCGGGGCGGGGGTGGCCATCCATTTTGCATGGTTATTTTGGTGAAATCCCCGCGTATTCTGCCCTCATGTAATTAAGAGATTAAAAGATCAGTGAGCGGCGCTGAGCGAACTCGGCGAGATTTTTATGAAAACATTTTTCATCGCAATATGCAATAACCGACACTACGTCCCATTTTCAGGCAACGCTGTATACACTCATGACTTAGCTATAATAAAACTTACGGTAATGGTATGCTCAGCTACACGACACGTGTTATGAAAAAGTATACGTAGGATAATAACTTAGGTAGGTCCTACATTATCTTCAGGTGTTCATATATTTGTGAAAAAATGTTTTAATGAAAATAATAGTAGTTTATGAATCTGTTACATAATTAGGGGTATTAAAACACGAGTGTGTGTTTAAAAACTGAGCCATAGGCGAGGTTTTCATTAGTATCACAGAAGTGTTTTAATGCCTAGATAGGTGCAGTTTCATACACTACTTTATCTACAGACTCTCCTAAATTGGGATTGGCGCCAAAACCCAGCACATCACTGCGCTTGCTCTAAAGCGGGCGCCGCCATTTTGTAATACGCCCCGCTTAGGCGTTCCATTAGAAAAGAATAATTTATGGAAACTCCTTTGTGATATTAACTTCTTAGATTTGCCGTGTATCGTATTGGTAAAAAACTTGTTTTATAACATTGTTTTGTTAGACAAAAAGTGTTTTAATATGATTCTACTTTTAAACGGTATTGTGTTTATAGAGTATGTCAATATAAACTCGTTTTGAAGTTTATAATTCGAATCTACAATAGTTAAAAAGGATTTTCATATTTAGTAAAAAATTGTGAGATTAGGTCATTGACGTATACAATAGGGAAGATAGGCCACTCTCTAATGTCACGTACATATTATTGGATTAGAAACACTTGCAAACGCACCCACACAAGTACATTTCCCGATTTCGTGCGTCATGTGCTCAACCGAAATAGAGAGACATATTACGCGGGCTTTAGCGGGAACGAGATGACAATAATTGTCACTGTTACGTACCCATAAAAATTCTTAATATGCAGATTGCGCTGCCGCTTGTCTCTTCACACTCTTACGAATCATATATTTATATCCTTTTCTGCAAATGGCTATCTCGCCGCGAGCTCGTAGCAATATTAATCAGGAGAATTTTAAAGAACATTAAGTTTGGATGTACTTACGAGTGAAAAGTAATCCCGTGGAACTTGTTTTTGGTTTTTGAACTATTTGTGCATATTTTGAAAACACAGGTAGGCATTGTTGGTACTTATGTAGACAATTACGTTAATTTTCCTTAACGTGCTACAGAAACGCTAGTTCGATTGCGACTAAAGTCAATTAGGCCTAATTTATACGGTCCACGTCGTGGAGAGCGTACCTAATCTTCCTATTTTATACATCAATGGTTTAGGTGCTTTTATTTTATTCTTATAATTTAATCAGGCACCAAGTATTTTAAAAGAAAGAAAGACATTGTACACACATCGTAAGACTGATCCCTGCAATACAAAGTAAATGGTGAACTACATGTAATCAAAGAGTATTTAACCAGAAAAGTTATGCCATCCTTTTTGTAACTAGATCTTGGAATGTTTCCCACACCACTTCACCGCACATGAAGGCATTTTGATGAGTTGTAATTGGAAATATATTTTTATCAATTTGTGATAATTTAGCGTGCACACAGGTCTAACACTTGGTCACAACTAAAATGGTCACTAGTACCGTAGCCTAATATAGGCGACAAAATACTAATACTTTTCGAGCGCGGGGGCACTGTATGCGCAGTCAAGTGGTTTAATAGTCTTTGCATGTAATGAAAGAGCGTAGTAGGTACTATGAAGGTACCTACATGTGTGTAAAGAAACATACCTAAATGCACTGTTGATCACAAAGAAAACGTTTATTAACTTGAACAACACCAATTTCACAATGTAAAAGCTAAAAGGTAACGTGAAAGGCTACCCATAGCCGTAGAGTACGAAATGCTACGTACACACGGCCATAAAGTTATACGAGCTCACACCTGGCGGCCATCAAAATTAAAATATACCCGCGCGAAATATTGAACGTACGAAAATACTTTTTATCGAAACAAAATATTGGATTTTTGTTCATACGTTTTTCGTGTTGGGTTAGTCAGTTTGTATTTCCTTCTGTGAAATAGTTATCTCGGAGAAGGAAGCTGCAGAAAGGGAAAGGGAGATCACGAGTGCTCTCCCGTCCCGCAGCAGGCGCACTGGGCGTTGGCGGAGGGTGGATAATGCCCTCTTCCAGCCCCACTAAATGGGTCTAGGGCGACGGACTCGGGTACATCCTTCGCCCCCCATTCCCCAGGACCCGAGATGGGGCATGTAGTATTCCACGAAAGTCTCTCTAAGACGTAACGGGAGCAGTTCAACACCTCACTCCCCCATATGGGACGTAGCCTGCATGGCACGGGGCAGCGGAACTTGCATTCGCACCCGCAGCCCTCGTCGTAGGTGTACGAGGAAACACCAGGGAGGTTTTAGTCAGAAAGAGTCTGACAGACCCCTCTGCTCACCCCAGAGCGGACGACATCCATGAGGATTTCCACCCCGACAACAAAAAACAAAAAAAAATGCAGTTTGAGTTGAAATGGGTAGTACATAAAATAACTAGTGAGACTTTTGAATATGTCCCTGAAGCTGCTCATTGTTTAAATTATTGGAAGGAATATTATGTAGATATCTCAATTTATTGGTGGGACAAGTCTACTTGCTATATACAAATGGTACAACTTTTTTAATAAAGACCCCTGATTGGTAACCCCTGATTCATAGGATAACTATCGGTTCTATCTCTTAGAACTTTCTTGCACAATAAAGAGGTTACAAATTTCACAGTCCTCATTTTAATTGCTTTTGAGGAATTAAGCCCATTACAGACGTAGCTATAATATATATTATATATCAAGACATGTTACGATATATTTTCCAAAGTAATCTTAGAGCGACCTCAGACGGAGTTACAATATATATTTCTATCACACTATTCTATTCCCAGTATAGAGGGTGGAAATTTTAATTGTAGTATTCCTCTTAAAGGGTCATTGTACTCATCATTATGAACAACTTTTACTATGGGACCAAACCTGAAATCGAGAAAAAAATCAGCAATTTAGTACATTTATCTACATCCAACTCGTCAAAGTGGGAGCAACTGATTTTTGCTTGCAGATTGGTTATACGTCTGTGATGGGCTTTACAACCGAAACATGCAACATAGACATACTTATCAGATTGACGATTCCACAAGCCCGTGTATCACACATAACTAGCAAGTTCGAACAAAAAGGGGAAAACGTCGGCATTGCCCTCAGTCGCAGCGGAAAAATGTTTCTGAGCAAAGTGCAGTTGCAGTATGAAAGGTAGCAGTAACTTTGTGCAGTACGCCGGCAGCAGCACTTCTAATTAGCAATGTTCGAGCTGCCTTTAACTGCACACCTTTGCGAGCTGACTTCCTTTATACTTTGTCACTGCGACTGTAATAACTCAAATGTCCTTTTAACTCTTAAAATGTCGATTGCACACCATGTGTACAGATAACAATAGAATTTCAATTGTGTCTGCTAATTAGCGCGCGACGGGTTAATTAAAACATTACTACATTTTGTTTCAAAGTTAAAAGTTCTGAAGTGCACGATTTATACAAATAAAGGTGAGTTGGGTATCTTTGTCATAACAGACAATATTTGGGTGTGTTTGTCATAAATAATAAGCTTTTGCTAACTTTGATATCGTGTCCAATAATTATTATAAAAGAAGTAAGCCGCTGAAATACCTTACATTTTTACTCATAAGGAAAAAACAGAACCCTTACAGGATCACTTCGTTGTCCGTCTGTCTGTCTATTTGTCAGTCTCTCAAGACCCTTTTTCTCAGGAGCACGTGGAGGTATCAAGTTGAAATTTATTATCAAATACGTAGATCTACGGTCCCTTAGAGCTCTAAAAAAAATTAAGCTTCTAAGTCAACGCAATAAAAAAAGACGGCCATTTATACGACATATTTTGATACTCGCAAATAAATCAAAATCTAAACGAAAACTTCATATGAAATTTCACAAGAAACAAGGTCTCTTAGCACAAGTAAAGGAAAATGTCTGAAAATCAATAATTTGGAGAATTACCGTGACATACGTTACGGTGAATTCTCCATCAATGTATCCACCAATCAATGTATGGGAGAACAATTTTTCAACTACAATATTAAGTTTGTTTTTGGGATAAATTCATTTCAACCACGGTACCCTTCATTGTGCGTGGTCCGACTCGCAGTTGGCCCGTTTTTTGTTATTGTACCCATTTTTACAATATTTCAGACAACTTGTTTATTGTATGTTAGTCGAAAAGCATTCCGTTGTATCATAGCAGTTTTGAAAAACAGAACAGTAATAAAAAAGTTTTATTACCCAATCGTTCATTTAGCTAAGTGTCCTCAATATGGAAATATGGTAAAAATTTTGTGGGTATCTGGGAGACTCTAAATAAATAGGTTTTGTTTAAGTTATCAATAACAAACAAAATTAAATTATTATTAAAATTCCAAGAGCCTTTGGGCAGTATGACAGGTAATGAAACAAAAGAATGTTCAGTATCACAATACGGAGAAAGGCATAATATAATATTTTAAAGCAAAGCAAACTAATGTCATTATGTGGCTTCGATCGCCTGTTAAAGTATGTACTGAGAATAACAGTTTAATTAATACTTCATCAATCTTTAACTATAGTATCTTATCCTGATTCAGTGATCGTATCCTAACTTAACCTTAACCTTAACTTAACTTAACCTATATCATAAATGCGAAAGTGAGTTTATTTGTCTATTTGTTACGCTTTCACGCTAAAACCGCTGAACAGATTTTAATCAAATTTGGCACATGGGTAGACCATGACCTGGATTAGGATATAAGATACTTTTTAACCGAATTTCCGAGCTTCACGTGTGTGAAGCCGCGGGCAAAAGCTAGTTACCTATAATTTAAGTCGTTTTTCGTGTCTGTTTGTGTGACCGCGTTATTATTCTAGATTACGCAATGGATTTGATTAGGAGCTCTTGGCTAAGTAATAACAGCCGCATGGGTCGATCGACCAGGTTAAACTACGGTTGTCGGGGTTGGTCCGTGGATGGGTGACCATCTTTACATACCGAGTCTCGGAAAGCACGTTAAGCCGTTGGTCCCGGCTGTCATTCGTGGATCTTTGACAGTCGTTACGGGTCGTCAGAAGCCCGAAAGTCTGAAAACCAGTCTTACCAAGGTGTATCGTATTTATTACCCAGTTACTGGGTTGTGGAGGTCAGATATGCAGTCGCTCCATGTAAAATACAAAAAAATCATGTAAATCAGCTGCATCCGGTTAGACTGGAAGCCGACAACAACATAGTTGGGAAAAGGCTAGGCAGATGATGACGCAATGGATTTTTATGATGTTTTTACCACCACTTAGAGAATTAGTTCTGGAAGGTTTAAGTACGTCTATAATACATTAATATTAAACTTATATAATTAAGAAATCTCGATGTTTACTTGTTTAGTCAAGTCACATAAACTGTGCGAAGCAGGGGCTGGTCCACAGAACAGATAAAAGAGGACTTCTTCTAACTGAAGGCCAATTCTCGTACCTAAAAACGTTAAAATTCAAGTCGCAATCTCATGCCAGCGACAATCAAATGTCAAAAATGTACGTAAACGCTATACAATTTTTGACAGATGAGGCTGAGATGAGATTGTGAACGTTGTTAAAAATACGAGAATTGCCCCTCTGTTCTATGGACTGGTCGCTAGTAACTAAATAAATTGACAGATATTTATATATTTCGCTACTTCCATGGCGTTATCATTACCTATTGTGAGACAGAAGAAGTACAGTCAAGAGCAACTTAAAGTCTCCACTCAAAAATAAAGCTGAGAACATACCTGAAACGCGACTCGCGGACATGAAAGCCCGAAAGTACGTAAAATTGAAGTGAACTTAGTTAGGCAGTCATCAACGTGGCTCGGTCACGTCCGCCGTCTGCGACGGAACCCGAGGGGAAAAATCCTGAGGGGAAAAATCCTGAGAGTGGTGATTGAGTTAGCGGCTCGGCTTGAGGAAATGGCCGTCCCCTGTCGCTTGTGTAACGCAATACCGCAGCTGCCGACCAGCCATTTGCGCGGGATACTGTTACACACGGCAGTGTTATGTCTGGAAGTGGTATTATCTTGTCTTCGATGTGGCGGACATTTGTTGGGTTGTACTACTTTCTTTTTTATTATATGAAAGTCCGGAAAGTGACTTATCTTTGCTACGAAACCTTGAATATCGGTAAAGTCCTAGCTACTAGACAAAGACATCATTTAATTTATTTTTAATAGCTTCGCGCAGTTTTCCATTTGCGGAATGTAATCAAATTCAAGTGGTAAATCGTGACAGTAAAATAATAGTTAAGGCGAGCAGTGCCGCCAACTAGCGCCACCATTGAGAAAAAAATCATAAACCTGGAGAAATGAAACTTTTGAAATTTCCTATGCTCATATTTTTAGTCAGATCAGGTAGAATTACCGTTTTTGGCGTTAACTGCTAAGGCTTCGAACCGATGATGTTGATTTTTTTGACCTCAACTGACCTGCCTCATCTGACTAAAAATGTGAGCATAGGAAATTTCAAAATGTTCCATATCTCCAGACTTATGATTTTTTCTAATTGGGGGCGCTAGTTGGCGGCACTACTCGCCTTAACTATTATTTTACTAGCTTAGCTTAGCGTATGTAATAGTAGTTTTAGCATTCGTGTGATACTATTACACACTCGTGTTTTAATACCTAGTTATGCGCAGTTTCATACAAAAAGAGCACTAGTAACAGTAAAAAGCTCTAGTGCGAAAAAGTGACACTTTGCGCACAATTTGGCACAATTTGGAAAACGCTCTTTTCGAGCACATGCATTGTAAAAGTTATTATACATATAGCATTATGTTGTTATGAAATCTGTACCATAATAAAACTTTTTAATTTTGTTTGAGTTGTACATGTAAAAAGTCTGTCATTATGGTACTATTTTTGAATTCATAATCAGAACTTTACGATATGAGTGTAGATAAAATACTTTTCTCCATAACCTACATTTTCATCTTGTTTTACACTATGCACTAACCCTCATTGCCCGTTACGTAGAAGTGTCCTATACATTTATTCATCTCTCATTTCTTCTCGAGTGTGCAGTGTGAAACAAATTACGACACATAGGTCATGCTATCTAGGTAGCTGTAGCAATGTAGCCGTAGGAAAAACACATTATAATAATCAGTTTGTGAGTGGGTTTATACCAGCATTATTATTTGTCATGGAAAAGATTCTAAAACAATTGAAAATCTTAAAATAGGAACCATGGTCAGACAAAGAATTTGCCACCACTGCCAAGATGCCTTTACATCTAAAAACAATTCAGAACTCAAGCTAAAAGTCCACTTTTCAATAAAGCACTTAAGACCATTGGCATTCCCTGACGTATTTTACGTGAAATGCGACTTCTAATTACTTTAGTTCAGTGAACAACTGTGTTCGTGACGTAGATCCTACTAACGGAGCTCATTCAGAACAAATGAACTAGGTTTCAATGGTGACTCTGCTGTAAGTGCCCTCAAATAAAGCGTCGATATCGAGGACAGTTTAACGATGGAAATAAAAATGGGAAAGCATTTTTGATTTATGTTCTACTTGTTATTGTTTGGTGTTGTTTTGGAAAACAGTTATTTGATCCTATCTAGATACAAGTTTATAAAAGTATAATATTATATACAAGGTGTAACTTAAATAATGCACAAGCTTTTAAGGAGTCACTGTACTCTTCATTATGAACAACTTTTACTATGGGACCAAACCTGAAATCGCAAATAAAAAATCTGCTGTTCCCTACGTTTTGACGAGCATGCGAACACAAATGTAAGAAACAGCTGATTTTTTTTCGCAATTTCCCTCTCGAATAAAAGAAGAATTTTTCAAATCGTTCTACTCTGTAAAACGTTACGCGTGGCAACCATTAAAAAAAAATATTACGTGTCGACTTGTGAATCTCCTTTTTTTTCGTCGGATAAAAATAGGTATTTGTGAGTTTGTGTGTAGGGGGCAATCTTCGGTACAAAAAATTTCACGCATACAAAGTCGCGGACGAAGCTAGTATTTAATCATTTTAGTACGTTTCTCGAATTTTCCACTTACCTACACACATCTTTCAGCACTCCGTACTAAACGAAAGTCTCAAAAACTTTGACACTCAACGGACTGAATCCCACAAGGCCCACAGACACATCAAACCACGCACACACACACAAACATAATTCCATCAACAAGTGAAAGTCCAACTAAACGTAACACCCTGGAGATCCAACTTTGGACTACGAAATTAGTTCTAGTAAATCCGAGGACAGAGTCACAAACCATTAAACACTGAAAGCTAAACTTTCGTATCACAGAGCTGGGCCAATTAGAAATTTAGTCGAACTTCATTAGCTCTAAGTGGAAACTGGAAGTTCTGTTCAACGGTATGACATGATATGAACGGCTTGGAGAACTGGAATTAATTATGAATCGCAATGGTTACAATAGTCGAGAAGTTAGGGGTGAAAGCATTTTGATTGCAGCCTATCCTATTATGTATGGGCATATAATGAATAATATACTTTTAAAAAAAACTTCAATTTCGGAAGTCACCGACTTTCGAAATTAAAGTTATTTTTCACTTTGTAGTGTTGTTTTTGGAAGTCGGTTGTATTTTTTTGTAAAAAAGTTTTTATTTTTCACTTTTTAGTTGTGTGCCTACCCCACACAAATTTAAATACCACTACCTGCAAAACAAACTAGAACATCATCCATATGAAAGTGGGGAAAAAATACGTATTATTGAAGCTAACTCAAAAACTACCGAAGCAAAGTTAATCAATTTTATATGGGACCAACTGTGATGTATACACTCTCGAACAAAACAAAAAAAATCTAAATCGGTCCAGCCATCTTCGAGTAATCGGGGAACATACATAAAAAAAAATAAAAAAAAAAGGTTCCGACGAATTGAGAACCGCCTCCTTTTTGGAGTCGGTTAAAAAGTAAAAACCGACTTCAAAAACCTAAAACGAATAAAATAACTTTATTTTTACATTTTAAGTTGATTAGAAAAGACGAACGAAAAAAAGAATCATCAAAATCTGCTTAAAAATGACGGATCTACAGTACATTTATGCATATAACTTTTATATACTAAAACCTTCTTGAAAGTATATAGATCACGTTACTGAAATAATCATCAAAATTGGTTCATTAGTTTTTGAGAAAATCATGGGCATACAAACATACATACATACTTACATACAGGTCGAATACAGAACCACCTTTTTTGAAGTCGGTTGCAAAGTAAGATCGATTTTATATAAACTTTTTAAAAAGTACAAAATTAATTCTTATAAAATATAAAAAATAAGAAACCAATTAACAATCAACAATAAAGATAACATCTTTATTGTTGATTGTTAATTTGTTTAAAAATTTAAATAATTTTATTAATGTTGCTTTTGTACATTTTTAGTGCGAAAAGTTTAAATAAATAAATAATGTTAATAAACATTAATAAAATTATGTAAATATTTAAACATTTATTTTTTTGAGATCAATAAATGATAATAATAAAAGTTCAAATTCAGAACTGCAGCCTAATTGCGTAACACACTCAATCGGAATCTGGATCATTTTGAAGCAAATTGCTAATCCATTACTTCATAAGTTCAAGAAATTTGTCTGCTCGACAACGTAAATAACGCAATGAATGTTATTGAACCGATTCCGATTGATATTGTGTTACGCAAAAATTACAATGAACACGAATCTTCCACAACGGGTTGTTAGCGCCACCTGTTACGTTCGGTAGGAACTAAAAGCAAATGAAATGAGCGTTGCTGGATTTTTGTAAACTATTGAAGTTATAGAATTTGAAAATAGGTACTTGATTGTTGATATGTTTTCTACCTATCCTGCCCGTCTTTTCCCGGTTTTCTACCATACCACATGACAATCTATGCGCCAAATTACGCCGAGTACCTACTTATATATTTACTCCATGAAAAAGAATAATCTCTAATACCGCCCTTTTTTATATGTCTATGAGTGCCGCTTATACTTTACATAGGTACTTAGAGTCCATTATTATGATATTCTTGTTCTTTAGCTTAATATATGATATGGTAGATCAAGCTTATGATTAACATAAGCAAAGTGATGCTGCTGCACCGTGACCTTGCCAAACCCCTAGCTTTTACCACGGCTAATACCATGCCATCACCGTAAAACCAACTTTAAAACTTATATCATATGGTACACATTTTCATGTTATTTTTATATTGGAGGAATATTGTTGGTGCTGATGACATCATCAACTCGAATAACGTAGCTAATTTCAATAACGTTGCTGTCGGCTCGTTAGCTCAGTGGTTAGAGCGCCCGTTTAAGATTTAATAGAGGTGGTCGGGGGTTCAAATCCCTCACGAGCTGCAAATGTCCTTTTGTAATTTTTCTTTTGTTTTTTTTTTAATATTTTTTTACAATGTTAGTACTTACCTACATACTTTTACATTTAGTTCGTGAGTCAGTTCGCATTCAGTCACACATATATTTTTATATTCTGAATGATGAGATGATGACTCATCATTTCATATGATTACATTATTATGCTTTCGTTATCTGCGACACATTGAGATGGGGATAAGTAAGCAGTTAATCACCAAAACAATTTATATTAAGTAGTGGTACTTTTAGTAGGTACATAAATGTTTGAAATAATATATTTTATGTACTTACAATCAACCAAACCGTTACCTTTATATCCGATAGTAAAAAATGAAGCAGAAAGGAAAAAAAATCACCAACAAAGTAGGTAAAATTACTTCGTATTTCAGCGGAATTCTTGTTCCATCAGCCAATTGCAATAAATGAGCGAGTCTGATTGGAATCCGATGGGATAAGATTTTTTTGCTTCGTTCGACTTCGAGGGTAGACGTCAATCCCGACCGGGGAGATACCGCCGAGGCAATTTCCCGAAGTCGGCTCATTTATCACAAACCATTATTGTATCTAGTTGTATTGACCGGCGAGCGTCAATACATTATTTTGTTATTTATTTGTGAACATCATTTGCTATTAGCAATCAGTTGAGCGAGTATGAGAAATTTTGGTGGATAAAATATATATTAAGACACCGGGCACCAGCTGTGCCCACGGCTGTCTTCTTTTGACATTGAAAAAAATTATGATAAGTAGTAGTTTAGAAGTTATGAGGGAACAGATGAACATACATACATAGATACAATCAATCTGCCTAGCCTTTTCCCAACTATATTGGGGTCGGCTTCCAGTCTTACCGGATGCAGCTGAATACCAGTATTTTACATGGAGCGACTGCCTATCTGACCCCCACAACCCAGTAACTGGGTAATGCGATACCCTTTGGTAAGACTAGTTGTCAGACTTTCGGGCTTCTGACGACCCGTAACGACTGTAAAAGATCCACGAATGACAGTCGGGACCAACGGCTTAACGTGCTTTCCGAGGCACGGAGGAGTCTCGGTATGTTAACATGGTCACCCATCCACTGACCAACTCCGGCAAGCGTAGCTTAACCTGTTGGATCGACCTGTGCGGCTGTTATTACTTAGCCACGAGCTCCTCATACATAGATACATACCGGTTAAAATCATAACCCTCCTTTTTGCTTCACCGTAATCGGGTAATAATGAGAACTTTAACTTTTAATTTAAAAGAACCTTAGGACATCTTTTGGTAGCACAGTATAATAAATAATATTGTGTCGGTACCTATTTCGTAACGCCTGTTTGTAGGTAGTATTTAAGTATTTACGTATTTATTGTAGGTACTGGTATACCTACCTAACTTAGTGTACAGTCAACAAAGGAGATATCTGGGCAGGGTGTACTAACACCGCGGGCGCGGGCGTTGCGGTATTTATTTTTTAAATATCGCAGCTTTATGCTGAGATGGGAGCCTTTTTGGCCTCGCACAGGTCTCTTTTTTTTTTTTTTTTTTAGTCTGATTTCTTTTTTTGTGTTTTTTTTTGGTTTTAATGTTTATTTTGTTACTTTTATATGCTCTTTTTTAACTGTATTTCCTGTGCGTGTCCCAAATAAAATATTTTTCTTTCTTTCTTTCTTTCTTTAACATATTTGTGTGTGAATTGCTACAGGTTCAATTTCGTGAAAATATACAATTTTGTGTTGGTGTGTTACAATGTAGGAGTATTGCAAAAACAAAGTAACATAAATAAAATTGAACATGAAGCAATTCACATACTATACACACACACACACTACTACTGCTACTATTCACATATATGTATATGTCGGAACGTCAGGATTTACTCAGTTATATTTAGACAGACACGTGGGCAGAAGATGGGTTTCGTGCAATGAAAACACACTGGGTGCGATACACGGTGTTTAAAATCACAATCTAACACAATCACTAAGCACAACGAATCTAATACAGTTCCGTGGCGTAGTAACCCCGATGTTGGCTCGATGCGATCCGACACTAGACTGTTCTGCTCGCCATGAGGTTACAACATCACGACTCTGTAGAAGCGCGCTGTAGGCGTGGGCACCTCACGTGATGTCGCCTGTGGCGCGCTTGCGATTCAATACGCGTCCGTACTATTGACCGGACCCGACATATACTATACTTTATTTATTTGTATTGGTGTGCCCTGCCTAGATATATCTTTTGTTGACTGTACCTACCTGTACACAAAGTCCAAAATTTACATTTTCTTTATAATTACTTAAAATTTAAATATAAAAAAAAAAAAATGAATTTGTAATGCTGCTAATAGTCAAAGAGTTTATATTGAAACGACCACAGGTACGTACTTTAAACATTTGATTAAATTATGGCTTCTAGCACTGAACCAATTATGTACAAAACCACAGTAACGCAACTAATGAAACCCAATCAACCATAGTTGCAGGTTTCAAACACAAGTAATTACATAACAATTATTATATACAAATAACATTATGTACCAGCTACACGTAGGTACCTACCCCAAGTCCCAAGTATCCGAGGCCACATCTCTATTGATTACAGTTAATTGAATATCAGCGTAAAGGTACCTATGGATAACTAGTACGTAACTATAATCCTGGGCTTAACAATGTTATCTGAGAAAGCATTGACACAGTCATTGATATAGCATCTGAGTCATCATAATATAGTTCATACTATACTGATTCATGTAATAATAACCTAATATACAAGGTGAAATGTTAATGGTAGTATTCCTCTTAAAGGGTCATTGTACTCATCGTTATGAACAACTTTTACTATGGGAGCAAATCTGAAATCGCAAAAAAAAATTTGCTGTTCAGTACATTTATCTTTATCAAACTCGCCAAAAAAAAGGGAGCAGCTGATTTTTATTTCGCGATTTCAGGTTTGGTCTCATAGTAAAAGTTGTTCATAATGATGAGTACAATGACCCTTTAAGAGGAAAACAACCATAAAAATTTCACCTTGTACATGTACGTACTTAAGAGGAGCTCGTGGCTAAGTAATAACAGCCGCACGGGTCGATCCATCAGGTTAAGCTACGCTTGCTGGGGTTGGTCCGTGGATGGGTGACCATCTTTACATACCGAGACTCTCCGTGTCTCGGAAAGCACGTTAAGCCGTTGGTCCCGGCTGTTATTCGTGGATCTTTGGCAGTCGTTACGGGTCGTCAGAAACCCGAAAGTCTGACAACCAGTCTTACCAAAGATACATACATATTAAGATACATATATATTACCAAAGATACATATATTAGGTTGGGGAAAAAGTCTTTTCGCATTATAGTATGTATGAACTTAAAATAAAATCTCTTTGGCTATACTATTTGTATCTGGCTGGTTTTGGTATCATTGAAAGTTTAAATTTTAAAGAACATAATTCCAAATTCAAATTAGGAAAATGTGTGATTTTCGTTTGTTTTTCGCACTGCCAAGATGAGTGAATCTAATGAAGAAATTCGATACATTTTAAAATTTTACTACAGAAAAGGTAAAAATACAACGCAAGCCGCGAAAAAAAATTGCGATGTTTATGGACCCAGTGCAGTGTCTGTGAGAGTAGCACAAATTTGGTTTAACCGTTTTCAATCCGGAAATTTTGATGTCAAAGATGCACGTCGCTCTGGTCGCCCTATTACGGGTAAAATGGATGCCATTTTTGAAAAAGTGGAGCAAGATCGGCATATCAGCAGTAACGACGTAGCTGAAGAACTGGGAATTAACCACAAAATAGTTTTGGCGCATTTGAAAAAAACTGGGTACACAAAAAAGCTCGATATTTGAGTACCTCACGAGCTCACTGAAAGAAACCTAATGAACCGTGTACTCATTTGTGGTTCTTTATTACGACGTAATGAAACCGAACCATTTTTGAAGAAGCTGATAACTGGTGATGAAAAGTGGATCACGTACGACAAGAACGTGCGAAAAAGGTCGTGGTCAAAGGCCGGTCAGGCTTCACAGACTGTGGCGAAACCCGGGTTAACTCGCAACAAGGTGATGCTGTGTGTGAGGTGGGATTGGAAAGGCATTATTCATTATGAGCTGTTACCACCAGGCAAGACCATCGATTCTGAACTCTACTGCGAACAACTGATGAGATTAAAGCAAGAAGTTGAGAGAAAGCGGCCGGAATTAATCAACAGAAGGGGTGTGGTTTTTCATCATGATAACGCTAGACCTCACACATCTTTAGCCACTCAGCAAAAATTAAGAGAGTTTGGCTGGGAGGTGTTAATGCATCCGCCGTATAGTCCTGACCTTGCACCTTCAGATTTCCACCTGTTTCGGTCTCTTTAGAATTCTTTAGGCAGTGTCAGGTTAACATCACGAGAGGACTGCCAAAACCACTTGTCGCGGTATTTTGATCAGAAGTCCCAAAATTTCTATAGCAATGGGATCATGTCCCTACCTACAAGATGGCAAAAAGTTATCGAACAAAATGGTACCTACATACTTTAGATAAATGTAAATAATGTATATTAAAAAATGTTTTGAATTTTCTTAAAAAATGCGAAGAAACTTTTTTCCCAACCTATTATATTACCCAGTTAATGGGTTGTGGAGGTCAGATAAGCTAGTCGCTCCATGTAAAATACTGGTATTCAGCTGCATCCGGTTAGACTGGATGCCGACCGCAACATAGTTGGGAAAAGGCTAGGCAGATTGATTGGTATAGAAGAACAACGGGTCATACAGACAGCCACGATAAGCGACTTTATAATTCGAATAGATATAGATACGAGAAATGATTAGGTAAATTGATATCGAAGTTTATCAATATAACGTCACTAAAGGCAATTATTGTAAGATACAAATTTGTAAATAAAGTTATCAGCTCGTTAGCTCAGCGGTTAGAGCGCCCCATTGAGAAATTCAAGGAGGTGGTCGGGGGTTCAATTCCCTCACGAGCTGTAAAAATCTTTTTGATCACAATTTCGTATTTAAAAATTGGATTAAAGGTTGTTTTACTACATAAAAGCTGCAGCTACGAATGTAACGCTAAAAGAATTTAATTATGAATCAAGATTATTGCTATTCAAAAATAAACTTCAGTATCAAAATTACCCTTTGCTCTTCATAAATCACAAAAGCAACAACCCCATTTTTAATGTTTTGTTTTTATTTTTGAAGCTCGACTTCATTACGATCAGATTATAATATTAACATGATTCTAATTTCAAATGATTCACTAATGAGCCGTAACGCTGGGGATTGCTTGTTTCCATTAACGCTAATGGAGGTAATCGCCGCAACTCTATGGGTGATTGGATCCCTGCTGATTCACGTTAATCCCTATCGAAAAAATCAGCACTTATTTGTTATTAGTTTTATTCCTTCATACTCATTTAATGCTTTGCTTTTCAACCGACTTCAAAAAAGGAGGAGGTTCTAAGTTCGTCGAAATCTTTTTTTTTTTATTGTTTTTAGGGTTCCGTACCTCAAAAGGAAAAAACGGAACCCTTATAGAATCACTTCGTTGTCCTTCTGTCTGTTTGTAAGTCTGTCAAGACCCTTTTTCTCAGGAACGCGTGGAGGCATCAAGTCGAAATTAATATCAAATACGCAAGTCTATGGTCTCTTAGAGTCCTAAAAAACTCAAGCTTCTGAGTCAACGCAATAAAAACATACGGCCATTTATGCGACATATTTTGATACTCGCAAGTAAATCTAAACCTATAGGGTACTCTTCCCGTTCTCCTAGAATCATGAAATTTGGCGAGAAGCTAGCTCTCACAGGACAAATAAAGAGAAAAGTCCGAAAATTGTTAATTTATAATTCTATCATATAAAAAAAAATTCAATTCTGTCAGTCTGTCAAGACCCTTTTTCTCAGGGGCGCGTGAAGATATCAAGTTGAAATTAATATCAAATACTTAAGTCTATAATCCCTTAGAGTTCTAAAAAAATCAAGCTTAGAAGCTTGATTTTTTTTTTTCATTTGGTAGGTCAGCCACATAGAGGTTGAAGATCGCTGGGCCGAGTATCGTTCCCTGGGGCACCCGGTGTGGCACACATTGCTCCGTTCCTAAAAAAGTTCTGAAGCTACCTCTTGTTGTCCTGTCGCATTGATAGTTCTAACATACGGGTTGCGATTTCTTTACTCAGGTTGCTAAGCAATTTATGCTCGTCACAGTGCATATGGTGAGGTGGAGCTGATAGTGAACTACCAGGAAAACTCCTCAACAATTAACGTCCCTGCATCGGGAAAAGCAATATAACTTAGATAAATGTAAGTATTACAAACAGACCTACTAAAACGTGAAAAATAAAAAAACTATTTACAAGAAAGAAAAAAACAACTGACTTCTAAAAAAAAACACTCCAAAGTGAAAAATAACTTTAATTTCGGAAGTCGGTGGCAAAAAACTAAAATACAGATCCAAAGACACTTCCGGAATTAAAGTTATTTTTCTCTATGTAGGTAGTGCTTTTTTTTAGAAGTTGTTTGTTGATAGCTTTTCCTGACTTATCAAAGTCTTTCCTGGCAAAGTCATAGACCCATTTTTACGATGACATTCAACGCATTCTGCCAAAGGTTTAAACTTTATGTTATTTTTTAGATTTAAGTAAGCTTCTTTTTTTAACCGAAATCTTTAGTTTCTGTTTATAGTGTTATTTTTGCTCCTAATGTAAAAGTAGTACATAACTCAATTATAACAAATTTTTATAGACTACGTATTTTATTATGTCGTAAAAACTTTTCTTGCGGATCCATTTACTGTAATCGTAAATAACCCTAACTTTTACCAACTGATGTTGTGGGTAGTAAACTAATGGCTAATAAAAATGGGCCATGCTGAACAACGTGTAAAGGTATCCTAAACAAATTGTGATTTAGCTTAGGTAAATAATATAGCGAGTTAGTAGTACAACTACAATATAGTCATCGTAAAGTAGTGACAGCGGCCTAGGCATAACAAAGCCACTAATTAGTCTGCGCCCCATTTCCTCGTGTTATTCTTTAACAGTTATGTACAGTCAACAAAAGAGATATCTAGGCAGGGTAGGGTAGGGTAGGGGCAGGGTGGGGTATGTGAATTGCTTCATGTTCAATTTCGTGAAAATATACAATTTTGTGTTGGTGTGTTACAATGTAGGAGTATTGCAAAAACAAAGTAATTTATATAAAATTTAACGTGAAGCAATTCACATACATTTATGTTAGTATACCCTGCCTAGATATCTCTTTTGTTGACTGTACGTAACTAGGAAGGGGGGTTTGGGACTTGCTGTGCAGAAGAGCTACAATTTACGCAATGAATTAAAATAAATATTTATTTTTTCCTAGGTTAAATAGATAATTCTGTGATCACGTTCTGATTTTTATGACAGCTCAATATAAGTTGGATCCTCAAGGATTATCCAGTTAAACCAAATCTTCTGGAACGAAGCTTCTATCGCACGATAAACTCTGTACTCTTGGCAAATAAGAGCTAGATCCAAAAGAGTATCACATTTGTAACACACAAAAGTGTATGTATACGTTACATTCCAACCGGGTGTCGCACGACACCTCTCGACTGTTTTTGTGGCTGTATTTAACTATAGTCACAATCACACAGCATAGTATCATTATGCTTACCCAATACGTCTATACCTACTTTATTAACCCATACACAACTATACCCAAGTCAAAAGAGTACCTAGAAAAGCTTAGAGAGCCGCTATTATTTTGCGATTCCTTCAAGTAACAATAGAATGATCGCCTCTTTAAAATCTATTCACCAATTTAATTAAAGAGCTCAGCATCTAACTGTCAATCTCTAAACCGACAGAGAATAATGTCGTCGCAAGATGACTCTGTGATTTAATTAATTTTCGTAATCCAGTAGGTATCATGGCCTGTTCAAAGAGATATCCTTGAAATTCGATTTTAAAAATCATTGAGTGTAAACTCCAACATTCTCATTATTTACAAAAATCGTTTAGGGAATGAAAATTCCACAATGATAAATCGTTAGTAGTATATTTAAACTTTTTGCAAAGACCTAACAACCTCTTTGTTTAATATTTATTTTTATTACTAAAATTTTTTTAACTTTAGAATAGTCAAAATGACGTTTAAAAAATCATATGTCATCGGCCTAAAAAAAAATACAAAATTAGTTTTTTTATATTTTGATAACAACCATTATGTATAGTATTTTAAAATAAGGTAAATATATTTCTTTTGTTAGATAATGTTGAAGAACTTTACTCGTTGTGAATAGATGTGAAGAAAAAGTCGCTTGGATGTTGAAAAGTATAAAGTTTTTGTTTTTTGTAGCACTACATTTGCTGCTGAACAATGATTGAAACTGGCAGCGATAACGCAACAGCTGTAACACCAGCGGGAAACCCGGTTAGCCGATCTATCATACAATTCATCACAATGGTTACTTTTGTACCTAGGCTTATCTAGCAATCTTTAAAGATTTTCTGTTTGAACAAAGAAGGAAAAGAAAATTAATTCAACTCTCCAAAAATATAATTTTGAGAAAAGAGTCGTGTACTTTGAATCGTTTACTCGTTTAAAATAGGTACTTACTTATTTAGCGTAATTTTCAGAAAACGGTCGCTTTCTTGCCATTACAATGGCAAAAAAAAAAGTTTGCCAAAATACAGTTGTAAAATACTAAAGCATGTATGGTGTGGTGTCCGTTGTAGTCGTATGATACTTACACAATACCGATGCCGAATCTCAATCTCCTAATGCAAACACCTCTCAAAATGACTGTAAAAAACTGTTACCGACATTCATTTTAAATCGACAAGGATGATGTCGATCTACTTGCCTGATTCATTTTCGAAGTCAACTTTTGTTAAACTTATTTTCCTTAGGATGTACAAGAAGACGACGACATCGCCCGACCAGAAGCGACGTTTCGTTTCACAGTTCAAAACATAAGTCAGCTGAAAGAGCAAGTTCTTTCGCCG
This sequence comes from Cosmia pyralina, assembly GCA_946251885.1. Classification (NCBI taxonomy): domain Eukaryota; kingdom Metazoa; phylum Arthropoda; class Insecta; order Lepidoptera; family Noctuidae; genus Cosmia; species Cosmia pyralina. Next base: position 18,186,746 of record OX276350.1, on the reverse strand, counting down.
CCTTGCGTCGTGAGATGCCTGCCATGGAAGATCCTCATACTTCTGAGGAACACGACGACGCCAGAGCGTCAGCAGCAGAAGGCGTTGGGCGTGTTCTTGCAGTGCAATGGCGACAGTGACTCTCCAGGCTGGTCGTGCTACGGCCTAGGGGAACTGAAGCTGCTGTCTCACAAGCCACAGGGTGGTCAAACGCTTTGTCGGAAACTTCACCACATGTATCACTGGTATTTACTTTGAGTTTTATTCACGTTAAGGTTTAACATATAGTTTATCGATAGCCAAGCCAAGTTGCCAATATATTATCAATCCATCAATTATGTTTATTGTGGATCATAGGTTCAGAACTAGATAAAGGTGTTAAGAATTACAGTGTTGTTGTTTGTTTGTGGTTGTTGTTTGTTGTTGTGTTGTGATTGTTGAGTGATTATACAGCAAAATTATTGTACATTTAAAGTTATAAACAACCAATGAACACTATACTTATATTAGCCACAAAAATTTGGCGAATTGTTCATATGCCAGCAACTCCAAGGCAGGTAGTATAATGGGTCTATTTCCTTTGTACAGTAAAGAAGATGACTGGGGTTTCGCGCATTTCATATCATGGGATGACCTTATGGAACCTGACAACGGCTTCGTGAAAGACGACTCCATCACTGTAGAAGCACACGTCATCGCTGAAGCACCGCATGGGGTCTCATGGGACTCCAAGAAACACACGGGATTCGTCGGTAAGGTGATAGGTATAGACAATAATAGATAAAGTTATTATTCTTATTGGTCATACCGTAGTGAAAAAATGAGCTGTCCAAGATAAGAGAGAAGAGAAAAGTTGAAATGCGGAGTCTCCTTTCATAGACGTGTATAAACGTTAGCATACAAATTTCTACCAGCTTAAGCGTTCAAAAGTTTTTTTAAATTTGTTTTCATGATTTTTGAAAATACTAAACGCAAATCGCTTTTGATATCAATATTATTTTCATATAGCCATGGCCCGTGTGAGTGGCAATCCGTTATGCATAAGTGCATAACGCGCCAGTCAAAGGGTTAAAGGAAAATTATTAGAGCGGAAATAATGGCCGAGTGAATAGAACTAGTTATTTTATCGAATGGGTGTCGCATGAGGCGACAAAGGGGTTATACGGAGAATGGGCAATAGTATTCGTCAGTGGGCGTAATAATATAGATATATTCGCATCTTTCGTGAGATTTGTTCAGCATATTTTTGGTAAGGCACAGAAGTACCTAAATTTGGTTTGAATGAGGCTGCACTCGACGAAAAACAAATAAAAGCCCATTAAGGATAGGCTCGCCCCCTATTTCATGGGACTTAAAATAAAACTGGCGAAATGTTGCCGACCTAGCCTTTCGCGAAAAACTAGATTAGACTTATGTTTTATGCTCATTAGGATGATCGAAAGACTTCCTTTGTCAGGACTCAAGAACCAAGGAGCAACATGCTACATGAACTCCCTACTCCAAACCCTGTTCTTCACCAACGTCCTACGTAAGGCCGTCTACAAGATTCCGACTGTCGGCGACGACAGTTCACGGTCCGTCCCCTTCGCCGTTCAACGCGTGTTCTATGATCTTCAGTTTTCCGACAAACCTGTCGCAACTAAGAAACTGACGAAGAGTTTTGGTTGGGAGACATTAGACTCATTTATGCAGCATGATGTACAGGAATTCTTACGGGTAAGCAGTGTTTTGTTATGAAGTCACTAATTGTTACGTTGAGCTATGGCCAATTTTCTCCGATTTAGGTAGAGACTATTATAACTGGTTTTTATTTTAGACAAGGCAAATATTTCTTCGGACTCGTATTTTCACCAGTTTCTATTTTGGTAAAATGGTTTTACATTTTTTACGTGCAAACTTACAAATTAATAATATATGTTTATTCATAAAAAATTTAGTTACAGAAATCAACGGGTAACGGGGATATACATTTATTTATGTTAGGTTTTGTTGTAAAATCTGTACCAAAAAGTTTAAACCCTGCCTCTCAAACTAAGTTATACTATTAAATTATAACTACTACGCCGGATTTTTTGCATATAAAAGGCTTCAAGCCTTTGCCCGGTGAAAACTCATCCCTCTTGAATATTTTACAGATACCTTTTTGTTTTTTTTTATACTTTTATCAGAAATAGTAGCATATCTATTAGGTATAGTAGGATCATTAACCGATCAACAATACAGCCATGTTCAATACTTTTGTTCTCCCGCTTCAGTAGTAGGTAGGTATATGGGAAATCTAAATGTCGTGGATTTTCAAAGTGCCTTTGATTGAAGCAACTAATAACAGCACAAAGCCTTAGAATGATGCCATTCTCACAGTCGTAGCAGCTTTATGTGGGATCCATAAGGGTTAACAAAGCCAAAACCATCGAAAGCAACCGTAACGAACCATAACCTTGTAATAAATCAAATAGCAACGACTCTCATGCTTCTTTGCAGGTATTACTAGATAAGTTAGAAAACAAAATGAAAGGGACGGTGGTGGAAGGAACCGTGCCGAAGTTGTTCGAGGGTAAAATGACGTCATTCATAAAGTGCAAGAACGTGAACTGTACCAGCACACGCGTCGAAACGTTCTACGACATACAACTCAGTGTCAAGGGGAAGAATAATAGTAAGCTATCATTTTACTAAAATTTTGTTTCAAACATAATGTAACGTAAGTTTAGCGACACGCGTCAACGGCATAGACAATTAGAGGTGGTCGACAGCGGTCGTCGACGTGCCAACGACCGCCGCCGACATGTCGGCGACAGCAGCATTTGCAGTCCACTGACAAAATGGCGACGCGACACGTTACAACTGCAAGCGTCGCTTTAGGTCGTCGGCGCGTCGACGAGTGCAGTTGTGCCTGCCGTTGACGCGTGTCGCTCATGTAGAATACTAACGTAACATAACATCACGCTTGTAATCGCCTAGGGGTTCGGCAGAGGTTATAGCTACACCTCTGCCTTCCCTTAGGTACACCCACATTCCGCCAGCTATGTGTAAGTTAAAATAATAGGGGGCGAGCCTCACAGAACATAAAAAACTGTTTTTTATGTTCTGTGGCGAGCCTATTCTATTGTTATTAACTGGCTACGGCGGCTAGACTCCGAGCCTGAGTAATTCCTGATGGGAAAACCCAATAACACCTTGTCATTTATATGGGAATTACCTCATACTCAGCAGTAGCGCTTGCTACCACTAGACCAGTGAGTCAGTTGTGGCTTAAAAGTAAGATTAAAGCCCCATTTACACGGTGCCAGTTTCTGGAACTTTCAAGAACAATAATCGCAAGCCTTATAGCACGTGGAATTATTGCCGTTCATGAATTGCATGCAAGTGTTTACACGCGTGCGATTTCCTTAGAATAGCATACAATAATTGAATGCAAGTTTTGCCATTCAATAATTGCATGCGACTTCTGTTTACACCGAGGCAATTATTGCAAGGGGATTATTGCATGCAAGTTTTGCCTCGTCTAGACAGAGTTCAATAATTTAATTTTATTGAACGTCGTCATCTCAAGATTTTTTAACTTACGTGCGATTTTATTAGAGTTCTGTATGGCCGAATGAAAAAACGGAACCCTTATAGGATCACTCGTGTATCAGTCTGTCCGTCTGTCACAGCCAATTTGCTCCGAATCGTACTGGACCGATTAAGTAAGTTGAAATTTAGTAAACATAAGAATTTCTGTCACCCAAATACGAATGTGTCGTTGCGGCATCTACATCGCCACATACGAACTACGCATCTCACTGACGTCACGCAAAATCCTGCATCGTGCAATCAAGAGTTTACAGCGCGACTAGCATATATCCACGTCCCGTCATCAACCGTCAGGCAGTTGCCCACCAGACACGACACCCGTCTGATCGGAGGATCCTCCCTTTTCTATGGAGGATGAGTGAACTTTACACCCTGTTCCTCATGTCTCTATACGTGTAACGTAAATAAATGAATGTTTATTAGGGAGTCTACTTTTGGGGGAAAATTTAAAAAAAAAAATTGATAACTGTGACATTTCAAATGAAAGATCTAATAATGAGAATTTCAAATATTTTTTTTATAATTTTAAAATAAATAGTTTTAAAGTTATTAAAGAAAATTGATGAAAATTGACCATTTCTTTTTTCCTCCATTTTTTTTTTAAATAATACCGAGAATAGTTCCATACTAGATTACAGAAAATTGATAAGAAGTCTATGGTCTTAAAAAACATGGTAAATCACTCAATATTGAGCGTACAAACTTACAATAACAGTTGAAATGTATGGGGAACATGTTTTTCAACTACAATGTTTAGGTTTTTCTTGGGATAAATTCATTCCAAATACGGAACCATTCAATGCGCGTGGTCAGACACGCACTTGGCCGGCTTTTGTACTTACGTGCTGTTTACACCTATACCAGTTTAGAACGGCAACTAACTTGCCCGTATCGTGCAACAATATTGTACGTGGTGTTTAGACGGTGCCAGTCAATTGTTGCTTCAATTTTATGGTATGCTACAGGCAATAAACTTGCACCGTGTAAGTGGGGCTTTAATCACACTACAATCAAAAACATCATCATTAAAATGTTTCGATTTGTAACCGGCGCAACTCAGACGGTACCTACTTTAATCGCAGCTCAGTTCGGAATTTAGTAACCGACGAGAAAATAGGGCACAATCAATGCCCGCTTACTTTCCCGAAGCTATTTCGTTACCAATAAATTGGTTCCAATTTGCAACTTGAAAATGCGATTTATTAAAAGGCTTTAGGTACATTCCTATTCCTCCATTCCGTGTTACCATTTAGTGAAGAGGTGCTATGACGTCACAGTTTATAAATTATTTATAGGCCGAGTAGCGGGAGTGTTTGCCTGTAACAGGTGCTAATAAATCTTTCATATCAGTACTGTAAAGCAGGCGCCTGCATTTAAATTAGGTCTTGTAATGAAACATTTGCGTTTATACGAGAATATGAGGATGAAGTTTGAAGAGAATCGCAGCACCTTAATTGCGTAACATACTATCAATCGGAATCTGAATAATTTTGAAGCAAATTGCTAATCTATTGATTTATATGTTCGAAAAATTTGTCTGCTCAACAACGTATATAACGCAATGAATATTGTTGAACTGTCAAAATGCAAACGATTCCGATTGAAACGTGTGTGTGTTACACCATTTCCCGCCGGGCAAGTTTTAATTTACTTCTGTTACAAATTTACGGTTATAGTGCACGTATAATAGGTGAAAGCTATGTATGCCAAATATTTTCAGGTCCAACTAAATCCTCATTAATCCTTTGAATTGACTACCTTCTATTTTCTTCCTATGTTTAACCTTCAAATAAACTCTAGGACCTTAATTTTCCTGCTATTCCACCATATTCTTCCTCTCACCCAGTCTACGAGTCATTCAAAGACTATATCAGTACGGAGCTACTTGACGGTGAGAACAAGTACGACGCAGGAGAGCATGGTCTTCAAGAGGCGGAGAAAGGAGTCAGGTTCGATGTGTTCCCGCCAGTGTTGCATCTACACCTCATGAGGTTCCAGTACGACCCGCAGAGCGACGCGTCCGTGAAATTTAATGACAGGTTAGTACACACAAGATTGGTGCCCCGAAACCGCGAGATGAGGCCGCGACAGACCACGAAGCTGGCAGTACGACTTAGTTGTCTTTCTTAGGAATTGGCAAGAAATTGTGCAAAACCGGGTGGAAAGAATGGACAGAGGTCTTTAGTAATATTAATAATAATAATTACAAAAGGCAAAGTTATTAGAGAAGTTTACTAGAGGTGACTCAAATTGCAGGGCTTTTCCATTTTATGTTGCTTTAACTTGCCTTGATCATCATGAAAAGATAATTTTATCTTTTCCAAAACAATTATACAGGGTTTTGTATTTAAATACTGCTGTAAACATTTTGACTGTAATACCTCCGTTTTTAAACAAGACTATTATGCAAATATTCTCCCCAAAACCATATCATCCTCCGATATTGGTGCCACAGGTGTCGTTGTTTTTAAGCCAAAATTAAAAATGTTGACCTAAATTGGTATTTTAGTGTAAACTTATGAAAAAATGTATTTTTAATTTTTATGAAATATAGCTGTTAGTTGTTAGTACTGTTTTTCTTGATATGTCGTAATTATCTAAAGTCTATTTATATTGAACGATAATCTATATCTATAAAAATCGATGTGTGTATGTATATTATATTCCTTATGGACTGCAAAACGGCGAAAGCGAATTTGATTAAATTTTCAGGCAACCAGCGGGTGATCCATTGAAGTTTGGTAGCAATCAGACTACCAGTGCGAAGCCGGGGCGGGTTGCTACTCAATAATAAATATTAATACCAATCTATTACTGTCCTATTGCAGGACAAAGGCTTCTTCCCATACAGAGAAGGCATGACCATTGATCACCGCGCTTGCCCAAAACGAGATGGTGATTTCAGAAACAGATTTCGAGTCCGCTGCACTCAGTTAATATAATTATTTTATAATAACTGAGTCTAGCGGGCTAATTGAAATGGAAATGCCATTCATTTTGACAATTCAATAATATTCATTGCGTTATTTACGATGTCTAGATGACGAATTTTACAAACATATGAAGCAATGGACTACAAAATCCTTCGGATTGTGATTGAAAATGTGTTGCGCAACTGGGATGCAGATTATTTCCTCACGATGTTTTCCCACAGATAATTAACAGAAAACCTATCCATAATCGCCAGATTAGATGGCCTACGTATAAAGAATGGCACATATCAACCACTAGCTTTTTCCAGCGGCTTCGCCCGCGTGGATGTCAGAAAATATCCCACAGGAACGTACTACCATGAAATTCTTTCCTATTCCTTGTCTACATTATAAAGGGAACCTTTGTGCAAAATTTCAGCTTTCTAGATTCAAGGGTTTGGGCTGGTCCTCCTTGCCGGATTACCGCCATGGCATCTGGAGGCAAAAGTCCTCGCGCACATATGGGAGTGACGCGAGAAGGTGAAACGCCGGGGCGTAACTCCGCTGCCGCGAGAAATCATGGTACAGCGGACAGAGCTCCGGCGGGATCTCATGGCGACATGGAGAGTGCGATTGTCGCGACCCAGCGCTGGGCACGCCACAATTGCGGCGATAAGTCCCCTCTTTGAGGAGTGGTTGGAGAGGCGCCACGGTGTTCTCACCTTCCGCCTGACGCAGGTCCTCACCAGACACTGTTTCGGGAGGTTCCTATTTCGGATAAGGCGGGAGGAAACGCCCTGGTGTCACCATTATGTGGATCGCCCGGAGGACACGGTGGAGCATACAGTGGAGGTCTGCCCGGCTTGGGCGGAGCACCGCCGTTTTCTCACGGAGGTGATCGGCGGCGGCGATCTCTCGCGTCCAAACCTGGTTCAGAGCGAAAGTGCATGGGAGGCCGTCACCTCCTTTTGCGAAGCAGTAATGCTCGCGAAGGAGGAGGCGGAACGCGTGAGTGAGAAGCAACAATCGCGCCCTCGCGCCTCTAGCCGCCGCAGGAGACGCCCTGGGCGGCGGGAATCCACTGCTGATTCCCGGCCACCGTAGGCGCGGGCTCGCGGACGACGAGTAATGGGTAGCTCGCCGTCCGGTAAGGACCAGGCCCGGGTCGATGGCGCGTTATGTTCCACGCGCGCCTCAAAGAGATGTCAGCAGTGACGGGGTCCAATAAGGCCGATGCCGCCGGGGTCGCGGGCTGTTCGAAAGAGATACCGTGGCCTTGACACAGGCAACTGAAGGAACATGGGTGAGTTTTAGTCAGTAAAAGTCTGACACGCCCTCCCGCTTCACCCAGTGCGGAAGTCATTTGATGATTTTCCATCCACAAAAAAAAGGGTTTGGGCTGGGCGTTGATGAGTCAGTTTGTCAGTCAGTCAGTCAGTCAGGACTTCTCTTTTTATTTATATAGATTAAGTACCTACTTACAGAGTTTTGACTGTACCTAATGTTTATTAAATCCTGCAGGTTCGAGTTCTACGAGACAGTTAACTTGGACCCGTATCTCCAGGAGATCCCGACAATACCAGCTCACTACACGCTACACGCGGTGCTGGTACACTCGGGAGACAACCATGGGGGACACTATGTGGTCTTCATCAACCCTAAGGGCGATGGGAAGGTGAGACTACTTCATTCTATCAGAGTTCACAATCTACCGAAAACAACCTCATTTCTTTCGCAAGCAAGTCATTTCTGGCACTTCTCTCGTATTTGACTATAATTATGAGAAGTGCTTATCATGCATAAGCATTTTCAACCCTACAATGTTCCCACTGCTGAGACACAGGCTTCCTCTCGGTAAGAGGGAGCAGGCCGTAATCCACCACGCGGGCCCAGTGCTGGTTGGTAGATATCACATCTCTTCGAATTTTTGGTTCTAGGACATGTCGGTTTCCTCTCGGTGAAGGAAAACTTCACCGTTTTGACGGCAGTGGTTATGAAATAATTTATACTAAGTAAAGCACCTGTCTAGGTTCGACCCTACGACCTACAACTTGTAAGTCGCGGCCGTTACCACTGGGCTCAATCCACTGCTGGACATAGGCCTCTCCAATCTCACGCCAAATAATTTGCTACGTAGAATAGCTCATGCTGTTGTAGTAACATCAAACATACAGTAAAGTAGCGGGGCTTACTGCCCAAAGTGCACCAGACGTACATTTAAGTAGGGATCGCCACAAATAGAGGCTATTTTAAGCAACTTATACTCGTAATGAGGAACTGCAACTTCTCCTACAAGATTGAACATTAATATTCAGTAGATAATTATGAAGCTTTGCTAATGCGGTGTTAAAGCGAACATTACGTAGGTACACTTTGTATGTATTTGCATTAATGTTCCAAGTGAGCGCTGCTTACGAAGTACAGATAACTGCGCATTCAGTCTCGTAAGTCCTAAAACATTTAAGATAGTAGCTTTTCCTCGCTACTTTTTCCGCGTGGATAAAAATAAAAAAAATAAAACACAATATTTAAAAAAAACATAACGTTCATCCATTTATTCTTTGTTAAGGGCCTTGGATGTGACAGCAAAATCGATAGCTTAAGGCATCAGATTCCAGAAGATAAATTATAAAGTTTTCCTTTTTGGGGGATTCTGAACATATTTTCCTTAGGGATACTTTTTTTACCGACCCTTCTCCTGCACATAACACTGGATATTTGATTTATATTGGTAGTTATTCTTAATCACACCCGAAAGATGATCTAGCTTACGATTGATACTACGGCCTACTAATACGATTTTTACTTTTGTTATGCAGTGGTGTAAATTCGATGACGACGTAGTATCTCGATGCAGTAAACAAGAGGCCATCGAGTACAACTACGGAGGCAATGAGGACGCACCACACCTGGCGCGGAAAGCCACCAGTGCATATATGCTCATATACATACAGTGAGGCACTTTGATTTAGTACTTATAGCACTGTAGACATCGCAGTCCAAAGCTGAACAAAAGCTTGCAAAAGGAAAGGAGATCTTTACTTCTCTAGCTTGGTTGGATTCGACGTCCAAGCCAAAATTTTCCTTGATATGCTTTTATTGCTGTTTTAATAAGACTATATTATGGACTCTAGTAGATCTTATAGTACACACGGCTACACATCAAGCTATATGTTTCCAGTTTACACTGACCTCTCATTGTGAGGAAATCCTATACAATGCGAGATCAGCTTATACTGGAAATGTATAGCTTGATCTGTAGCCGTGCGTACCTATGTGTCACATCACGATTTTAGGTGTAAGTCTCCCTATTGGTTTCAACAGTATTTCGGCTCAGAAAATTAGTCAGAAACGTCAGACAAATGCTACGCTTGCAATTTGGCGTTCTGCTATATGTACCTAATACTTCAAACCAAACATGAGCCTATGTTTATACGAGCGCAACTGCACCCGCGCACCCGCGCTCTTTCATATTTATGCTGACAGCATCAGTGTATCTAGAAGTTCAATATTGCAAGAATGCTGTTTCTGTCTGCAGGACATCTCAACTAAAATACGTGTTGCAAGACTGTCAGGAGGGAGACATCCCGAGCGACCTGTGCGAGCGCATTAGCGAAGAGATGCGATACGAGATGGTAAGAACATGTAAATATCAATCCACACACCCACCTTACGTGACTTGAGAGTTTTTTTTATCCTTTTTTTATGTAAGGAAACCCATTGCCCGTTTCAGGCGGCAGAAAAATAAGATGCAGGAAATTTAAATCTGATACGTCAGTCACCTCTGCCAAGTACTATGCGAAGATATTCAGCGCACTAAAACAGTTCTTCACTTTGCAGGCCCTAGCCGGCTCTAAATATAAAGGAAGATAATGACGACACGGACCACAACACTGTCCAAATTATTTTCTATACATTTTACAGTTTTTGAAATTATTACAGAGTGTTTACCGATAAATATAGTAAATTTGTCAGGTAGGTAATTAAGCTTTATATAATCTGAACATATTTTCTTTGTGTATATTTTATTGTAATTATTTATGTACCACTGTTAATAAAATTTGTTGCGATATTGTTCAGGTTTATTTTTGAGTTATCCTTCTTCCCACGCGATACGGTATTTCTCATCCATTCTATCATCTTTTGCAGACAGAAACAGCCGGTCGATTCTGTAAAAATCTCACCGTGAAAACTTAGGTGAAGTGAGTTTGTTCTTGCTAGGAATTGACACTATTGACAGCTCACTCCACGCTCACTTCACCTAAGTATTCACGGTGAGATGGTTATACAGAATCGCACTGCTGGCAAATATGTACATTTATTTATAACGGATATAAGATTTGCGTGACAATAATATTTAATAAAACTCAAACTCAAACTGAAAGCATTTATTTCAAATAAACCAATTACAGGCACTTTTGAATTGTCAATGGGTCGGTCAGTCAGAAAGATGAAGCTAGTTGCCCATTCCAAAGCGAGTAGATCCCTATGGAGAAGAACGGGCAAGAAACTCCACGGACACTCTTTTAAATCATAATATTTTTACAAAATATTGGTTACATCGTTCATGTTGAAAATATACATGTGAGAACAATGTAGAAAGACGTGCACGTTAAAAAGCGTCCGTAATAAAAAGATAAAAACTAAAACAACTAAATTAAATATTAAAATTAAAAATAAGCCATGGCAGCTAAGAGACGACCAGTCCCAACTGACGGCGCCCGTTCACGAACATGACGCATGGATCAGCACCAATTAGCTCAACCATTTTGAAGGGAACTTAATGATCCAACACACACGCCACCACCAGCGAGACATTTGAGTGAGCATGACATACTCTCAACCGCCAGGGCACACTCAAGTCAGTGAAAGACGTACCCAGTAAAAGGTAGCTTAATAGTAGCTACATAGTGCTCACACATGTGCTATGCAACTATATAATACTAAGAGATTGAATTTAAACAATGCAAAGAAAGTTTTCAGTCTTAATATGGCTGCTTGTCTTAGATCGTGACATTTCGTTTCGTCCATATACCGCTTTACCGAGATGAAATATCATGGACTAACTTCAGCTAAACTAAGTAAAAGAACAACGACACATTATAGGTAATGTTAATTACAAATTACAATGGAAACGATAGCGACAAAAGTTAAAAACTGTGTTGCAGCTATCAACGCTCATTTAATCCTGAAACACATTATTCCAGACTTAACTGTGACATAGTTTAGCTAACTTTGATATTTAAATAAAAATCGTACACATGCAAAAATAAAAGACATGCAAACTGTGTATGTTGGTAGGTGTGGTTCAGTGCGGAGTGGTAGTGTGAGTGAGAGTGTATGGGTGTGTGTGTGTGTGAGTGAGGGTGTGTGTGCGTGCTTGGACTAGTTAAGTTTTAAGTTTCCACATTTTTTTTCAATTCCACCATATGATAGAGATTTCAACCACTCTGTCAACTTTACTCTCAAGACATTACGAGGTAAGCGGTAAATGTCGATGCTCTTATTTACTTTATTGCAGATCTTACGAGCTAGGTTCTTCTCGCCACTGCTACAGGGTACAATTCTGCTGATTCTGTCGGAGAGGCGTTTCGCAGTGCTATAGAAGAACACGAGCTTGTATTTTATGAGTACTGTCTGCAGTACGTAGAGCTACCTAGCCATGAGTACTTCGCAGAGTAAAGGTCAAATGTCGGATAGCGGATTGGTTTTTTAGAAAGGACCTTTAGTACGGCCCTCTACGCCATGCAGCATGGTTGTTTTGTGGGCACCACCCCTTTTGTGGTCACACAATACCCAAGGACCGATTGAGCGAGAGCAAGGTTATATAAAAAAAATGTAAATTAATCTTCGCACTCGTGTCACCGTAGAATTAATCTGCTTTTTCCATTTTAAATTGTTGTCAATGATTACTTGTCGGTTGCATCTATGGGTGTACAGCTATGTACAAGTGGAAGAGCTGGTGAGTGTGTACTTCGTGAGCTTTAATTTCCAAGGAAATGGGGGGACTGGCTTAAAATGCCTGGGGTAAAAGGAATAAACTTCCTCTTGCTGATGTTGAAAGAAGAGGTTTGTATAAAACCATTTCATGACCATACTGTGAGTCATATCTGCTTTACCGAAAGTATCAGACCAATGTTTGCCGTGAATTAAAAGAGCTGTATCGTCGGCGTACGTGACGATTTTAGTGTTAGGAGAAAATAATTGGCATATTTCGTTCACGTAATCATTTACGTGAACGAAATGTGCCAATTATTTTCTCTTCCATGAGGAAGAGAGTTGGTCCAAGAACATTTCCCTGAGGTACACCAGAAGTATCTTTCTGTTCTTTACTACTGTAGATTTCAATTTTAACTACCTGGCGGCGGTCTTTCAGGTAGCTGCGGAAGATGTGTGGCAATACCGTGAATTCCCATGCTTTTGGAGTCGAAAGCTTTGGATAAGTCTAGGAAGATTCCAACAGTTTTTTGTTTAATATTTAAGTTTAATAATAATATTATTTAATTATTTTATTTAATAATATTATTATTGTAAAAATTGACCAATTATTATGTCTGTGAGATCCTGAACTGCGTTGTCTGTTCATTTTCTAATTCTGAAGCTAAACTGATTTGAAATTGTGTTTTGTAAGAAAATTTACAAGTCTAACATTAAGCACTTTTTCAAAAGTTTTGCACAACGTTGTAAGTACAGATATAGGTCTATAGATAAATACAATGCCATTCTTTAGTTTTGAACATTGGGTGAACAATAGCGGTTTTAAACGCATTCGGAAATACACCTGAATATAGGCAAAGATTAAATTTGTGGACAAGAGCGGGAATAATAGAGTGCCTAGTAGGCTTAATAAGGGAGGCCAAGATACCGTCACAACATACCGCAAACTTGTCTTTTAGGTTTAGGATGATTTAGTCGATACCTTCATCACCCACGCCATACATAAACATAGATCCCGATGGGAAGCTACTTAAATTACCTAGTGTTATTATAGTCTAGGATATTTTTTTTATCCATATTCATTTCAAAATTGACCACGCAACTGACCAATACTATGTAATGGACCTGAGCGAAAACGGTGAATTGTACAATGCACGAAAGTGGTCCTGAAATATTTTTTGTGGACAGCGCACTCTTTGATTATTTGTTGGAATGTTTTGAATGCAGCGAATGTCGTTCTTGTATTGACAGAAAGCCAATGAAATTCCTGATATTTTCGTTAGGTGCCGGTGATTGCAAAAAGCATGGTAAAATATATACGTTAATTGTATACTCGTCTAAAATCGCAGCGCGGCGCGGTGGGCCTTGCGTGGGTGGCAGTTTAATACCGAGATTATTATTAAAATTTGTATTTCAAAACTTTGTATGAACAATGGTAACTATTATGATGTCATTTGATGCTAACTGAATTGGGCTATATTTTAGGTTAAAAAAAATAGGGTTATCGCTTTAGATTTTGAAATATTAAATTAAAAACAAATAAAAAAAGCTTTCTCTTTCGAACAACCCGCGACCCCGGCGGATTATTTACTAGCTGACCCAACAAACGTTGTCCTGTCAAAATTTTAATCATTCATACCAAATCATTCAGTATTCCCTCTCAGTTTTCCCTAATTTTCCAATTTCCCCGGCAAGTTTTCAAACATTTTCTTTCATACAAACCTTGTCCTGACAATTACAAACACAAAAAAAAAAAGAATTGGCAACCATTCTGAAGTGATGCGCGTACATACATTCGGCAATTGATTTTTATTTATATAGATTAGGACACGGGGTAACAAGAAATCACAACACACACAAACAAATTAATACATGGATCAAGCACATTACCTAATCCTAATTACATAATAAAATATTTGTACAAAAACCTAAGCTACAATCATGGCCAAAATAAACAAGAAATCCTCCACCTAACCGAGTCTAGCGCTTGCATTGTTAAATCATTAATTAGACGTACTCCAACGTTATTTCCGGCCGGCTCCTTACAACGAGTGAAAACACACCTACGCCCCCACCCATAGACTAAAACCATAAATTTTATATTGTACGCACGTACAGCCACAATATAAAATTTATACTATGGTACGGTGATCATCAGTCGCGATTTCGAGAGTTGGGTTACCTTACCATCTGTCCGGATTTGTTCGGACATATCCGGCTTTTCGGCCCCCCGTCCGACTTTGTCCGGCGTTGTCATTTGTCCGAACTTTTCGACTAAAGGGAATTGTTTTAGTAAATTTAAAAAGTTAAATGATTTCTGAAAATACTAATATTCAGAAGTTAAATGAAACTTTATGAAAATTTGCGGCTTTTTGTAAGGACAAATATCGAAATGGTCACCGTAGTCGCGACCATTTTCTCATCATTTTTTTTCTTTTTCTTTTTTCAAATTTAATGGACCATCAATCTGAATAACTTTCTCCATGTGGCCAACATCGTAATCGCGAAAAAAATTATCAACTTCAATATCTAATCGATCCAAATTTATGGGACGGCTGATTATTTTTTCGCTATTACGATGTTGGTCCAATGGAGAAAGTTGTTGTCTGTCTGTACCACATCGTTAAATTTGACCACACCTTTCTAGTACACCCTGTAGGTATACCTATGTGTGTGCATTTTTGGTCGTATAGAACCGTCCTTCTGTGCTATTCTGTGTCTCGAGGGTACCACGTAACATTGTTCGCCTCGTTCGGTGCCACGGACGAAACCAGTGCATGTTGCATGCTAAGCAACGCCCTAGACACTGACGAGATATCCGAAAGACACAGCCTTACCACGTTATTTACTTATGCAACCCACTTAGCAATCAGTGTTGCTATGTTCTTCTGGTATCTGATATTCGAAATTACTAACGAAAAGGGATTTGAATACTATTACAGGGCATTAATCTTATTTTACAGAATTTATAGAAATAACCCAAATCGTTGAAAAACAAAATTTCCATGGCGTCAGTGTAGCTGTTTCTATAATAAATAATAATCAATCGTATCGTAATCGTAATCGTAGAATCGTGATTTCGTAGTTTTGAATGTGAGTCTCTAGGTATAATACCTAGAGACTCACATAGCACTTTTCAAGTTTTACAAATGATCTATCGGATATGTTCACACCTAATTGTTACGCTGTTGTTTATTTCAATTTGATGATTTGATTTTTTTTTTGTTTGTTTTTTTTTTTTTTTGTTTATTTGAATTTTTGTTGTTTTTTTTTTTTGTTTTTCCAGCGATTTCAGAAATCATGAGGTTTGAGGTCAATTTTAACTTATGGAGTTGTATTGCTGATTCTACTGATTATAA
Source organism: Cosmia pyralina (assembly GCA_946251885.1). Classification (NCBI taxonomy): domain Eukaryota; kingdom Metazoa; phylum Arthropoda; class Insecta; order Lepidoptera; family Noctuidae; genus Cosmia; species Cosmia pyralina. Next base: position 18,170,983 of record OX276350.1, on the reverse strand, counting down.
TTCTGTAAAGCCATATTAGTTACGGCCGCGAATCATATTTTAATCAAAATACAACCTGACACTGACCTGCAAATTGCAAAAAACCTAACAAAATTTGAATTTCGCGGGCTAACTTAGCGCATCCTCCTTAAGTACTTAAAGAAGTCTTCTTTCACTAAGTGTGAGTGTATACATATTTGAGACTGGCTTTTGCCCGCGTAGATGTCGGAAAATATCCCACGGGAACGTACTACCGACATTAGAAGTAGGTACCCTATGCGTTAATCCAAGTTATAAACTTTGTCCGTCTTATTACAAAACAAGGTTCATCTTCATACCCAGGTTTAAACTACGGACTCTTTTTTGAATTTCGAACTTTATTCTGACACATTAAGATGTCAGTTTTACAAAACTGACAACTTAGTACCGGACTAAGTTGTCAGTTTTGTATAAAGAACTGTATTTCTATCACAGCTAGGTTCATATTACAAAAACTGGCTCGATGGTTTAAACCATGACGAAGAAAAACCTCGTTTTGTAATAAGACCGTTTGTGTCAAACAACCACATCCGTTCAGCCCCGTTTATGCGCCAATTCGGAACATAGGTCCAGACAAACAGACAAATGGACAAAAATTCTAAAAACTATATTTTCGGCATACCACTGTATTCCACGCCACACCACCTCGTAGCAATTACTTCGTTACTATTTTATAATATGTATAGATAGAGATTGTAACGACTAAATGTTCAGCATGTTTGATATGCAGGTCGAGTTTTAGATTACATATGTTACCTACGTTGCCCACGTTAGGTATCTACCTACTGGTTAGGCACCTATCTACTGGGGTACCCAACTGATGTAGCCCACTGTACGTCACGGCAGTCAGGCGTAGACGGCTGGGGCTTAGTCGCATGACTGCAAGTACTAATGCAAACTTCCACGGTGACAAGTACCGAAGCCTTGACTTGTTTGTGGTCTAGGTCGATTGAGTTGAAACTTTTTCATCTTTTCGGGTCATCTGATAGCGTTTTAGGACTACAGTTCTTCTGAGTTTTTATTGACTACTAAACTGAACTTCGACAAACCGAAATACGACAAGATTTTATTTCGACAATACGGATCTCCGACAAGTCTTCATTTCGACAATACATTAGTTCGAAATACCTTAAGTCCGGCGCTACTGTACTCCGACAAAGCGTTTTTGCGACGTGACTTAACTACGAATCGATGCGACTTCGACGACATACTTCTTCGACATCAATGCTAATCCGACATGAGCCGATTTCAACATACTCTACTCCGGCATGCTGCAAGTCGACAATATCTTAAATCGACACGACGCTACTTTGAAATTATTGTGCGACATTCGGAAACAACTGAACTTGTCAAACATGATATGGCTAGAAAGGGAGTGATTACCGAGATGACCATTAATAGAGAAGTATAGACTAACAGTGTTGCCGTTTTTGCCACTTTGTGTCTAGATCTAGCGGATTTTCGACGGTTTTAGCCAAAAAATAATCTGTTTTAGCCACCAAAATGAATCTAGCTAATTCTGGCTACTTTTTGGTTATTACTATGTAGTAATAACCATAACCTAACCATATATGTAGTAGGTATGTACCTACTTTTATTACTGTTTCGCCACCTGAAGTTTTAACAAAAGTCACAAAAACGGTCAAACCAACTGAAATACCATCCATAACATCATCCATTAACGAAGAGATTCCAGAATTTCCAGATGAAATTTGTAAACATTCAAATTGATTTTTAATTTTTTACTAAAAAAAAACAGTATTTTTAATGCTTTTAGCCATAAACTTGTAACCAGTTTTTAATATTTTTTTAACAACACTATTAAATATTGTTTTATTAAATCCACTTATCCCCATCCATATATATTAAAATTATATTAACAATATTAATAGGATAAAGTAAGCCAAAAATAGTTTAGCCTCTTTTAGCGGAATTTCGAAAGTAATTTATTTACAAAACAAGCAACTTTTTTCTTTGATGTAGCCACAAACTAGATGGTCCTAACGGCAACACTGCAGAATAATAGAGATGGAGATGGAAGAAAAAGACATGTTGCCCCGACCTCAAACAAATTGGGTTAGGGGCAGGAATGTCTAATACTCTAATCTTATCTCCATACCTCATCCATCCATTCCTGCCCCTAACCCAATTTGTGTGAGGTCGGGGCAACATGTCTTTTTCTTCCATCTCCATCTCTATTAGTCTATACTTCTCTATTAGTGGTCATCACGGTAATCACTCCCTTTCTAGAAAGGGAGTGATTGCCAACAACTGAACTTGTCAAACATGATAGGGCTAGCCATATCATGTTTGACAAGTTCAGTTGTTTCCCAATGTCGCAGAATAAATTCAAAGTTGCGTCGTGTCGATTTAAGATATTGTCGACTTGCAGCATGCCGGAGTAGAGTATGTCGAAATCGGCTCATGTCGGACTAGCATTGATGTCGAAGAAGTATGTCGTCGAAGTCGCATCGTTTCGTAGTTAAGTCACGTCGCAGAAACGCTTTGTCGGAGTACAATAGTGCCAGACTTAAGGTATTTCGAACTAATGTATTGTCGAAATGAAGACTTGTCGGAGTTCCGTATTGTCGAAATAAAATCTTGTCGTATTTCGGTTTGTCGAAGTTCAGTTTGGTAGTCTGCCAATGGGTCGGTCAGTCAGAAAGATTGAAGCTAGTTGCCCATTCCAAAGCGTAGTAGATCCCTATGGAGAAGAACGGGCAAGAAACTCCACGGACACTCTTTTAAATCATAATATTTTTACAAAATATTGGTTACATCGTTCATGTTGAAAATATACATGTGAGAACAATGAAGAAAGACGTGCACGTTAAAAAGCGTCCGTAATAAAAAGATAAAAACTAAAAATACTAAATTAAAAATTTAAATTAAAAATAAGCCATGGCAGCTAAGAGACGACCAGTCCCAACTGATGGCGCCCGTTCACAAACATGACGCATGGATCAGCACCAATTAGCTCAACCATTTTGAAGGGAACTTAATGATCTAACACACACGCCACCACCAGCGAGACATTTGAGTGAGCATAACATACTCTCAACCGCCAGGGCACACTCAAGTCAATGAAAGACGTACCCAGTAAAAGGTAGCTTAAAATGTCGATTGCACACCATGTGCACAGATAACAATAGAATTTCAATTGTGTCTGCTAATTAGCGCGCGACGGGTTAATAGTAGCTACATAGTGCTCACACATGTGCTATGCAATTAATACTAAGAAATTGAATTTAAACAATGCAAAGAAAGTTTTCTCTCTTCTTAATCTTCAGCAGCTCCAACAATATTTCCGAATGCTAATCAATTAGTTAATGCGTCTTTGTGGAGCAGGACAAGCATTCAGCCAAGCATTTTTGTCAGCGATGTAAACCCCCAAATTATACTTATACAACTTATACTGAAATAGCCACGTCACAGTTATAGTATGTACGGAATTCTATCCAAGTCATAGAAGAAAATCAGCGTCATCATCATCATGAACCTACAGCAGTTCACTGCTGAACAAGCTGGTAACTCTCATCCAGTTGCTACCAGCCACTCTGCGAAGATGTCGCACCACCTAGCCAGACGGCGTCTTAGCCGCCGTACGCACGGACGTAAAAATATCTCGGCAGGATTTTATCACGCACTGGATTTTCAACTCTCGTTGTTGAGCCCAGCGTTGAGAATCCAATTTAACAACAACAGAGTGCATTCTAGCGCGTCGAAAAAACACACTGATATATTTTCAACTCTCGGCGCTAAGCAGAGCGTTGAAAATCCAGTGCGCGAAATAAAATCGCCGCGTCATTCTTATGTCCGTGCGAACGTCGACTTACGTTTGCCAATTCGTTGTCTCTACCTACTCAAGAAACAATCGTGACAATACCATATTACTAGGTACGTAGGTACTTACTAACTTATTGGCGTTCCATTAAATCAGACATTCAAGTATTTGCATATAAAATTCACGGTGAGTGAACACCATTTGTACCCTTCGTGAGCGGTAACAAGTAAAGCCGGAAGTCCTGTTTTAAAAAATTGCCTTTCGCTTTACTTTGTGGCAATAAATCTGTCACGACATGCGATAAATTAGAGTCCAGTTACTGACTACACTGGCATTGTTTGTAGTTGTGGAACTACGAATTTGGGATGTCCACAACAACTACAGTGCTGTGTTGACATTCTTTAGGAAAAACAAAACTGAATTCGGGAAAATTCGGAAGCTAGATGCACAAGACTGAGGTGCTCGATAACGTATCTTGGATTTTCATTTTCCCACCCTTTTGTTCGCCCGCTAAGCATGATCATATAATTAGGAAATCAAACTAGATATAAGTTACTTATGATCAATTTACACTGCCTCGTGGCTAAGCAATAACAGCCGCACGGGTCGTTCCATCAGGTGAAGCGACGCTTGCCGGGGTCGGTCCGTGGATAAGTGACCATCTTTAAATACCGAGACTCCTCCGTGCCTCGGAAAGCACGTTAAACCGTTGGTCCCGGCTGTCATTCGTGGATCTTTGACAGTCGTTACGGGTCGTCAGAAGCCCCAAAGTCTGACAACCAGTCTTACCAAGGGGTATCGTATTACCCAGTTAATGGGTTGTGGAGGTCAGATAGGCAGTCGCTCCATGTAAAAATACTGGTATTCAGCTGCATCCGGTTAGACTGGAAGCCGATCCCAACATAGTTGGAAAAAGGCTAGTCAGATTGATTGATCAATTTACACTGCCTAACGTGAGTGAAACGATTTAACAAAAGCTTCTAACCTTCTTAGTTATTAATTTTATTAAAAAAATAAAAATTATTCAAAAATTAAATTATTAGGTACCTACTTAATAAATTATTTTAATTTCTTTTTATACATAACTAACTTCAATTTATACATAATTAACTAAGCATTTAAACATTAAAAAAACATAATTCTTCTGATTGGTCGCAAATGATGTTCAAATGCTTGTTAGAACAATGCTTTGTTGTGAAACTTAATGTGAGCTAATTACTTAGGCCTAGCGCAAACCTTCATGTTGATTGAGCAAGTTTGTTAATAGGTCCCAAAAATGCTTACACAGTCGGACCCTCACAAACCCAACCTCACCTAACTACTTTAAAAATACTCGTCAGGAGAAAATTCTTACATCCTTTATACCATTTATAATCCTACAGTTCCCACAGCGAGGCAAGTTTTAGATCCTCTTAGACAGTTTTTATTAACTTTAATAAAGCTAGAGGATGGACTGTTAGAAGTTTTAATTAAAACAAAAGACTTCACAGGGTTATGGAGTATCTAAATAACGATGGTCTACGGGGCTACCGAGTATTTAAGAAATAAATAGAATGAACCATTTAATCATTTAAATTTATAAGACATTGAGGAATCATATTTATTTTTAATAGTTATCTCACAGGATCTGCTGGGTTAGACGATGAAGTTGAATTAAAGTCAATCTTGCTTAAAAGTACCATCAGCTGGTTTTCCAGCTGTCTTAAATCAATTTTTTTTGTACTTTTTACGTCCGATTAGTACCAGCATTTGAAATAAAACCTATTGTTGTTCTCTACACACACAAACACAGTTATTAAAATATGATTTTGTAATATTGTTAAATTTAATTATTATTGAAATTATGATTCTATGTTTTCACAGAATTTTGAAATCAATTTATTTTCGTCCCTAAGGCTACGTATTTTCCTTATTTAGCTCCACCAACAATTCCGCGGCATGCCGGCAGAAACCAAACAAACACATTATAATACCTTGAAGCACTTTTTATGTCGACGGTATAAGTAGAAAACAATAAAAAAAATAACAAAGAAAATTTTTATCAAATTTACCGAAATTGTGGCTCTCCGGGACGTGTACCTGCGGGATTGGGTTAGTGGCAGTCACTAATAAACCCAATCTCCCTGTCATCGTATGAAAATGTGTTCTGTTGAACGTCAGTATATTTCAAACACATCAACTCACCACTTGTAGTTTTGCCGTCTTCACTAACTTTATTGTGATACAAAATGAGGCTAGCACAGGAGTCGCTGGTTTACGTGAATAAGCTACATACTTTATCAGTCCTAAAAACCCATATTCGTCAAGAAATTCAGAACATATCACCGGAAGTTTTTAGAAGCGTGATGGAAAATGCTTTATGACGCTGGAGGCCATCATTTGAAGGACATCATATTCAAAACCTAATAGGAATCATTTTACAGGTCTATTTTATGGTTTCCAAAAAAATTATTGCGTGTATTTTATTTTAAAAAAAAATTATAGCTAAATTAAACTGCGTCATTACTTTAGCGCCACCCAGTATAACTGGTAGGTACTATAGAAGAAAAGAATATCTATACAACATAAGGGACTATTCTTGCTTGCAGCGCTCGGCCGCTGTAGTTACTGTTGCTAACAGATGTGGTCATCGTATGCACGGGATTTTGTTTTCAAATTGGTCACATGTAAGTTTCCTCGATAGTACCTCAAATTTTTTAGGGGTGATGTGATGCTAACTGGTGATGGATACTAAAACAACACTTCTCATGTTGACTCTCCAAACACTCAAGTTTTCAAGTAAATACTTAATAGGTAACGCACTTTCAACAAACATTTATCATCATATTTTGCTCAAAACAACGTCATAATCCATTAGAACAAAGACGTTTGTCTATGAAATATTAAAAACAATGTCATCTGCTCCTGTTCCACTTAATCAAACAAATGGAATAGGTAAATAAATTATAGTCGTAAATAACAGACTGTCATCTCAATAAAGGAACAAGACAACGAATATATACTTATACATCACAATCAGCTTTGTTATAGTAAATGAAGTCTCTTGGGGCATCAATCAACTTAATCAAAATGCCACCAGGACGCAACCGAGCGTAATTATAAACCTTTGTTTCTCCTGTCTTCCTTATTTATTCCGTTTGAGGAACAATAACGACGCAATTAAGCAATGAAAAAAAAAAAAATTGACTAAGATTTCAGTCGAATATTCATAAATAGGTCGTACAGTCCTACCAACTTATCTGTAAACTGAAAGAGGACGGCACCGTCGATGCGTCGACACAATCGAATGACATGCGTCGGTACAATCGAATGACATACGTCGGCACAATCGAATGACATTTTAACATGATGGTCGTAGTTCCAATTTTCGCCATTTCACAAATAAGTTGGTAGGAGTGTACGTCATCTCTATGTAAATATTTTGACAAAGAAGTCTCTTTTTGTTTTAAACAAAATGAAATTAGTGTGCGAGACAAAATAATTTCTTAAAAACTTCCAAGCCAAGTAACTCCAAAACTCAACTTTGTAATCTAATCAATCTCTGATTTTTTACTAAAATCAGTCCGCTACTTTATTAATTCCTGCTCTGAGAAAATAGTTAAGAAAATAACTAACGAAATTCAAATAAAAGGAGCGGCAGGCGGCAGCAGATCTCTGCTAATTAATCCGGAAGCTGCACTATTAATTAGGGGAGTTTTTCTTCTTCGTCAGAACGAGGATTACAGCCGGCGAGACTTAAGTAATTGCCAGCGGCGAAGCCTTAACTGTTTTTTATTTAAACGACTCCACGAAAAATTCCTGATTTTGATGAGTTGACAACTCTGTTTTACGATAATTCTGTCTTTTTAACCGACTTCTAAAAAAGGAGGAGGTTCTCAATTCGGATGTTTGTATTTTTTTATTTATTTTTATGTTTGTTCGCGCATAACTCCGTCGCTTGCCAACCGATTTGAAAAAATATTTTTTTGTTGGAAAGGGTATACTTCCCAAATGGTCCCATTTTCGTCAAAATCCAGTTCTGATGATGGGATCCTGGAGAAATCGAAGGAACTCTTCAAATATTAAAGGCACACCTATAGCGATTTGGGTATTTTTTATAGTAGCTCGTGCATTTGCTCTCGGAAAGCACCACTTGGTGAAGTGGAACTGATGATGAAGACCACAGATGGCTACCGGAACTACTCAATGATAAATATTTCACGGGTTGCGATTCGATTACTTTAATATGGTTGCTAAACAATTTCCGCTCGTCACACAATGCGTGTGGTGAGTGGTTGTTGAGGAGTTCTCCTGGTTCTTACCAGCAGAACTCCTCAACAATTAACGTCCCAGCATCGGGAAAAGCAATATTTTGTAACATGTGATGAGCAATTGACATTAGACTATTGTAACTTATACAAATTATAAACAGACCCACTAAAAAGTGAAAAATAAAAACTTTTTTACAAAAAAATACAACCGACTTCCAAAAATAACACTACAAAGTGAAAAATAACTTTAATTTCGGAAGTCGGTGGCAAAAACAAAAATACATTTAATCAGACACCGACTTCCGAAATTAAAGTTATTTTTCACTTTGTAGTGTTATTTTTGGAAGTCGGTTGTATTTTTTTGTAAAAAGTTTTTTTATAAACTCACTTTGAATTTGTATCATGGAATTTTATTATTTGTTGTTAGCTAACGCTTCACGCTTTGCGAAACTGTGACCCAAATGCATGGACACTAACAAATAGTTCTTTCTCAGCTATTTCAGTCATTCACTATTACACGAGAGCTGGGACTGCAAAGTGAATTTGGGACTTAATTCTACTGTGAAAGGTACACGCGTAGAATATTTGCCACGTAGTATTTGAAAAGATTTTTTCTTCTTTGCCGTGACCTCCTCGTATTGAACCTGGATTTTGTGAATATGTTTGTAGCCACAAGCTCCATTACGTTTTTTTTTAAACATTATAATAAGCGTCGAAAAGCGTACCTACTCGTACCTACCTAAATGTAGGTAGGTATGTTTGCCTACTTACTTGATTTGAAAATTATCATTAGCTATTGCCCGCGATTTCGTCTGCGATCCAGGATGAAAAGTAGCCTATGTCCTGCTCCAGGTTATGGTCTATCCATGTGCCAAATTTCACACATATCGGTTCAGCCATTTTAGCGTGAAAGCGTAACAAACAAACTTACTTCCGCATTTATAATAATATTACTTATCAAAAACATCCTTAATAAATAGGAAATACTATAGAAATTTACTGAATAGGCCTTTTCCTCAATCAAAACAAAAACCGCTATGATAGGCCCGTAACTCATCAACGAAGAGTCTACTCATCGATTGGCCGTAACGAAGCAATCGCGGAGAGCCATCTGTCAGTAACTCGGGCTTTAATCAAACATCTCCAAGGACTAACGTTTCCGTCAGCAACAATTATACTGAGTGAAACCTTCCCGGACGACTCTCAATGTTATCAGCTATTATCGTCAGTCAATCCCTAGACATCTCGTTTATGGCTATAAGTTGCTACGGAGAATCACTGACTCCTAGTCACAGGAACTTACACCTAGTTTAGGAGTAAGAGTATTTAAATATTGACCTTTGACTTGCTTTTAGATGCGTATAAGTCCTGTAGTCCCCTTGACTACAGGACTTATAGGCAACTAAAAGCAAGTTTTATAATGCTTAAAAGTAAGTATATGATCTACTGCAATAGGTAATCAAAATCAGAAAAATATATGACATTCTTCAGAATATAGGTACTAGTTAGATAATGTGTTGAAAACATAAAATAATTAATTTAACAGGTATGTTACAAAAAAAAACCGGCCAAGTGCGTGTCGGAACACGCACAATGAAGGGTTCCGTGGTTGAAAAGAATTTATCCCAAAAACAAACTTAACAATGGATCCCAAAACAAAAATTTTGTGTGTCATTAAACTACAAATTAACAATTTTCGGACTTTTTCCTTTACTTGTGCTGGGAGACCTCTTCTTGCCAAAGGACAATGCAACTTATTGGTCCAAAATTTTAAAGATGTTGCCCAAAGTCGAAACCAATGGCAATTGATAGATCTTATTGCCAATAGTAACTTTTACTATTGCAGTCAAAAAATCTATCGCGGCAAAAAAAAGATACGATCATTAGAAGAAAAATAATATATTTACTAAATATACAACATTAGTTTTTGTATATACTAAACCTGAAAAGGGGTCATTGTACTCATCATTTTGAACAACTTTTACTGTGGGACCAAACCTGAAATCGCGAAAAAAAAATCAGCTGTTCAGTACATTTTAACGAGTTTGATGTAGATAAATGTACTGAACAGCTGATTTTTCAGTCTTTGGGAAAGTGGTTTGTTATCATGAGTACGATTATGTTTTAAAATGAATCAGCTGCTCCCTACATTTTGATGAGTTATGCGAACATAAATGTAGGGAACAGCATAGTAAAAGTATCGGTCACTAATTACCAGTCAGAGTCACTCTTTATAGGGCTGGTTACTCGTCTGAATTGATTAAAAATTAACATTTAAATAATTAATGCCCGCTGCTGTAGAAGGCATTAAAAAAATATAAATGAGGTATTTTTTAATAAAAATGAAATGTGAAAATCTTTCCATTTATTTTCATTCATATATACAATTATTATTTATAGTAACTTAAACTTATTAATCACTATCGATAATTACACTATCCAGAAAAAGTGCGGGACGATGAATCACATCTTGGTGTCTGGCCCATGCAAAGTACCATACGATAGTCATAACATGGGCACAAACACCAATTGTTCTTCTACCAGTTAAACAACTGCAACAATAATTGTTTATGCTGTCTATACCCTGTAAGGCACCATTTACTAATACCTACATAGCAAAAATATTTTTTCGCACGGCTGTGGCGACTTTTGATTCTAACTCTTATTAATACAACATTGGAGTGTCAATATATATTTCAATTATATAGTCGCCACCGCGTACTTGCTCACTGTAGTAACTAGCAGCCAGTTTTAACTGATACGTCCCAACTGAAAATAAAACCATTTCGTCATATGTTAATATGGGGAATTGCAAAATATTAGGCAAAGCTCCTGAAATATCTTGGAAAACTATCTTTTGTCTATTTAAATTCTTAACCTGCACATAGTTAGCTAAATTATTATTATAATAGTCAAGAATTCCGCGGCATGTGTATTGTCTATTAAAGGAATATAAAAAGCATTTACGACTGCCGCGGCAATCTTAAAATCGTCAAACATGTGTGTCATTGATTTATTAAAATAGCTTTGCCTAAATATTCTGTAATCTCTTTTAAAACGGCCGTTTACTACTTCAACGGGCCAGCGGCAAATAGTGCACAACCTTGATTTATTAGCTTGCTCAGTTGATAGCTGGTCCGTTGATATGTTGATATGTTGATATCCGTTGTTTGATATTGGCATTACAGCCTCATATTCATAAGATTCTAGCTCGCTCACTACGTCCCTAAATCCCCTGTCTAAAATGAAAACATCCCCACTATTTAAATACCACGGTATTACACTATTCTCTCTTTGAAGGTTCTTTCTTAATATCGTTGCGTCATTTTTTGTAGCCGAGTAAGGCCCTACAACATCCACAATATATCCATCACATGTGACTATCATGAAAGGTTTCAAAAGGTTTCTGTATTTCTCCTGTTCTTATTTTGGCTAAGTAAATACCTAAAACTGTTCTTGGTTTCCGAGTTTTATGAAACAGAGATGGTGTTTCTTCCAATATTCTTAGAAAATCGTCACGCGAACGTCCTGTCCAATAATGGAGTTCTGCTTCGTCGAAATCCTCTATTTTTTCAAACTCTAGTAAGCGTTTATTATACCCTTTCAATAACTGAATTATATCTAACATATAATCTGGCTTAAATTCAAAATGGCGATTTGGAATAATGTTTGCCAAGAATCAGTATGTGAATGTTCACTGCAAACACGTGCACTGGGGGGTATATAATAATTATATTCCATCAACATTTTAACTTTGATAGTCTCCGCAATACGCTGGCGAGTAGTATTTTCGCAAGTGTGGAAAATACAAGAGTTTCCTCAATTTGGCCCTCTTGAGTAGCCAGTTAGATTAAAATGAGCTTCATCATTCACATGAGCTTGCTGCTCCTCGGGTACATCTTGTACCGGACGTTGTTCCTGCTCATTGGCGGGTAATATATGTGTGTGAGGTTCTTCGTGTTGATCTTGTCCCCCCAGCTGTAGTTGATCTACCACTTGTGCTTCATCAAGTGCTTGTTGACCACCTCCTACTCTGGAGTTGTGTGACGCTAAACTTCCACGCCTTGCTCGTGTCCAACAACGATAGCAAACATGTTCTTGATTATTGAACATGATCTGAAAAATACAAGTTCTGTAATGATACAAGTATTCGGAGTATTACAGAAAGATATAATATGAAATCGAGTAGCCTGCAAGCGTTACATGATTTTTTTGAAGTAAGTAGTATACCACTTCTGAAGTGTGAAGTGCCCGATGGATTTTAAAAATAATTCTCTGATACAAGCATAATAATATTCAGCCTATGATGTTCCCACTGCTGGGACACAGGTCTCTTCGCGGTGAGAGAGAGTAGGCCGTAATGTACCACGCGGGCCCATTGTGTATTGGTGGATGTATCACATATCTTCGAATTTTTGGTTCTAGGACATGCCGGTTTCCTCACGATGTTTTCCTTCACCGTTCTGAGAACAGTGGTGATGAAATAATTTACACAAAGTAAAGCACCTGTCTGGGTTTGAACCTATGACCTACACCACTGGGCCACTACTGCTCCTTTTTCTCTGATACAAAGCTGAGGTATTTACATTCTATATCCTACGACCATTAGTATCGCCTTACGCGTACTAAATCAGTCAAACGATTAAAGGGCCGGGTGGAAGGCCCTTAACCGCAAGAACGTAAGCTTAAGAGTAGGTACATCTATAGGATATAGTGTGTTAAATAACAGAGGGCGTTCCTTAAAACTCGTTAATCTATATCATTAATAGATTAAAATCAGCATAGAAAAATGAGTAGGTACCAAGTTAAGTATAAAAAAATCTGAATTCAAAAAATAATTAAATGATAATAAATTCGAAACGTCCTGTTTAAAATCAAAATAGTACCTATCGTATACTACGACTACGTTATACTATTGCTGGTTAACGGGAACGCCTTTCGTTAATTAACGTACTGTAATAAACTAACAAACACATGCATCATTTAAATACATCTATGGTTGCGTCCATGATGCTTGTAACATTTGTAATAGTTGAACTCACCTCAAGTGGGTATGCTGCTTGGATATTTTCGACTGTTTGAGCATGTAAGCTACGAAAATTCACATTCAAAGTGTATCTTCGAATGCGTAACACAGAAATATTGCACAGTATACACACAGTAGGGATTTGTAATTGATTCATGATGCATTCATCGAAGTCCAGTAAACACAGCAAGAGTCAACGTATTAGAAATCGATCGATAGTCCAAGAGAATAGCAAAAACGTCGTAAAGTAAACACACGAAAGAAAAATAGCACAGTAACGTTCCGAACGACAAACGATGGACGACTGCAAAGAGTGTCTCTAGCCGATAACTCAAAGCATGTATTTTGAGAAGGAGAGACAAGGACAAAATATATTTTACTACCTGAGCTCGACCTATTGTTCCCACTTAGCATCACTGGAATAACTCGGCAAAAGAGATTTTTAAAACATGCAAGTAGTTATTTATTTTAAAATGAGTCTTAGACAATTCAAATTATTTTTAACCGATTGTAGGTTAGTATTATTTTCATAGGAATATAACGTGTTTAAAAAGGATTTTATATTATTTTTTATTTTTTTTCACTAAACGAAAAATACTTTTTAATAATTTATTTTTTAATGTAACTATTAACCGTACATCATAAAATAACCAGGCATTAGTTATACGTTTATTTTGAATCGTTGTCGCATAATCAAAAACAAGTTTAACCGATTTTATAATCAGTATTTTATTTTTTTGTTATGGTCGTATCTTTTTTTTACCGCGATATATTTTTTTGGTGCCATAGTAAAAATTACTATTGACGATACGATCTATCAATTACCATTGGTTTCAACTTTGGGCAACATGTTTCATAAATTTGGACCAAGCTTCTATGGAAGAGTTGCATTGTCCTTTCATTATTTAAGGTCAACGGTTTCCCGTTACCCTATAGGTTTTGATTTACTTGCGACAGTTGCGAGTATCAAAATGTGTCGCAAAATTATCGTTTTTTTTTATTGTGTTGACTTAGAAGCTTGATTTATTTAGAACTCTAAGGGACCATAGATTTACGTATTTGATATTAATTTCAACATGATATTTCCACGCGTCCTTGAGAAAAAGGGTCTTGACAGACTGACAGACTTGACATTATTTTTTTTGTGATGAAGTTACAAATTAACGATTTCCGGACTTTTTCCTTTACTTGTGGTGCGAGACATTGCTTCTTGCCAAACATGATTCTAGGTCAACGGAAAGTAACCTATAGGTCTTGATTTACTTGCGAGTGTCAAAATATCGCATAGATAGCCATATTTTTTTATTGCGTTGACTTAGAAATTTGATTTTTTTAGAGCTCCAAGAGGCTATAGACCTACGTATTTAATATTAATTTCAACTTGATACCTCCACCCGTTCCTGAGAAAAAGGGTCTTGACAGACTGACAGACAGACAGACGGACAACGAAGTGATCCTATAAAGGTTCCGTTTTATCTTTTTGAAATATGGAACCCTAAAAATAGCTCTAAAAATTTCTTTGAACGATTAAAAACCATACTAATATAGGTACTTACATGCAATCATACGGAATTATTTTCAGATTATTCTACAAGCAAGATAATAGGGTAATAGTGTTTTATTTTTAGTTCAATCAATAGATTTTTTGTAAATAAATAACTGCTACATATTTTGCAATAAATTACCAGTGTTATATTATGCAGTCCGACAGTGACCGCGCTTTAGTGTTAGTTATAAGGATATTGTTATGGGCTTTTGGTGAAATAAAGATTTTATTATCTGTACGAAAAAACGAAGTGTAGGTGCCAACTTGGGTACAGTCAACAAAAGAGATATCTAGGCAGGGCACAACAACACATTTGTATGTGAATTGCTTCATGATCAATTTTATATACAGGGTTACTGGTAATTCGACGTATATCCGTCAGGGGCTGATAAGGGGGCCAAAATGCAACAAATTGAACCCCCTATATGTATGGCCGAAATTCAATAGTACTCTAAAGACATTTAATTCCAAATAAAAAAAAATACATATTTGAATGGGTAGCATTCAAAATGATGTTGTGGCTTGCACTTCAATTAAGCTATGGACATAATTAAAACTACTTAATTTAACAAAATAATTAAAATAATGAGCGATATAAGAATAATATCTTACCAATATTTTCATTTTACGCTTCAAAAATATTGTCTCGTCACAAAAATTTATATGACATTAATCAAACAAATAACTAAAACAACTTGCCTATTCTGTAAGCTTTCCAAAAAAGTATAAAAGTCAATTTTAAAATACAATATTCGTGGCATGGCATGTGTTTGAATCGGCGGGTTTTTAGTTTATGATCCTCGCTAAAACAACCGATTTTACTGGCGAAATTCTTCGTGATGGGGCGGGGTGTGCGGGCGGGGGAGTACACGGCGTCTGCTGCGCTTGCGTCGCCTTCCTTAGTAAGTTTCGACTCTACGCCGCGCAAGCACTTGTGTTGTTATCTTGCTATTAACCAATCTCGCATGGCGTTAATTTGTTATCGATCATTATTGTTAATTGTAAATAACAAAATTGTATATTTTCACGAAATTCAATGTGAAGCAATTCACATACAAATATGTTAGTATACCCTGCCTAGATATCTCTTTTGTTGACTGTACCTACTACATTCGTTCACAAGTAGGATATAGTTAGAGCACCTATTTTACCAACTCGTAGAGAAAGTCAATTTAATACGCGAGAAAATTAGAAAATTTGTTTGATAGTGTCATCAGCTTAGCCTTTTCCAATCTATGTTGGGGTCGGCTTCCAGTCTAACCAGATGCAGCTGAATACCAGTATTTTACATGAAGCGACTACCAGTCTGACCTCCACAACCCAGTTACTGGATAATACAAGCCCTTCGGTGAGACTGGTTGTCAGACTTTTGGGCTTTTGACGACCCGTAACGACTGTCAAAGATACACGAATGACAGCCGGGACCAACTGCGCTTTCCGAGGCCTGTATGGGTAGTTAGGTATAGATGGTCACCAACCGCGGCGAGCGTAGCTGCGGCTGTTATTAGTTAGCCACAAGCCCTTCAATTGTTTGGTAGTGTAAGAACAAAATTATGTATGTGTGCGTAGACATCAGGGCCAAAATAGAGCAGAACCATTTTCATGGTTATAAAAATATTCAATATTTCTGTTGCTTTTTAATTATACTTCTTTACACCGTTTATTGCACTGTTCATAAGTCTCGAATCTGTTCTGATTGCCGCCACAGCCTCCGTATATGAAAGTCTTGCATTCATTTGCTTTCACGTCGTAAAAATACCTTGAAAAACAGCAAGTGTTGGATTAGTAATCCCACCATTATCGTACAAGAATTTTCTCCATGTTTAACAGTTTCCTCTAATAAAAGTCAGTGCTGAGGTAGATTGTCTCGCATCAGCTCATTGTGTTATTCATCACTAAAAACTGGAAATGTGAACGATGTAACGGCTCCCGCAGACAAGCACGACTTGGCAGTCTGCATGAGCCATTAGGCGTGCATACACACTATATTGTTCGGGTCGGCTTGATTCGGGGCAGCGGACGGCAAAGTATACATGCCTGTGCCGAATCAAGTCTCCACGAACATGTGTGGAGCACCCCTTATACTTAGAAAGACGTCGCATAAACAGCAAGATATTTTAGATTGGGGTAATTAGCTGATTCCCAGAATTATCTGGGAAGTACTATGGGCCAAAGTTTCGCATGATCACCTCAAAGGCGATAATCGCATGCACGGCTCACGACTCGATCGCACAATGTTCGTTTGTCACTAGCTGCGCTCTCACAAGAATATTTTCTTAAGTGAGCATGCTTAAGTTTTGTCCATAGTAGGTACTTGGGTACTATCGACAAAACAGACGCCTTTACATCTTAAAGTTGTTGTTGGTTTTTGTATACACTGCTATTCAGCCTGCCCTTACGATCCTTTATTTGTCCTACAATTGCAGCTTGCAAGCAAAATTTTTTCGAAATTAGTCATTTGTCGAAAATACCTACTACTACCATAAATATTCATAGCTGCAGCATTATTTTGTACCGGCTTGTAAGGTGAAATGCGGGACTTAGGTACTAAAACAGTATAGCTCCCTTGGAGTCAAAAGCTGTTGCAGATCACACAGCACATTCCAGACTCGAAACTCCTCGATTTGGCTACTAGGCTACACAATGGATTTTGCTTACCTTTGAATTAAAGCCATACATATTCCAGCATTTGGTTGTAAGCCACAATAAGTTTTTTGTGTAGTGTCTTTTAAAGTCATGTAAATGGAGCCTGAAATAATAATTTTATGAAGTAAAAGCTAGCACAGAATAAATACTTGGCTATATCTGCTTAGAGATCTATATATCTTCCTTTGTGTAATGACATAATGAGGGTCCATTAAGACAAGAGATGGGCCAGTCCTCCA
The DNA here is from genome assembly GCA_946251885.1 of Cosmia pyralina. Classification (NCBI taxonomy): domain Eukaryota; kingdom Metazoa; phylum Arthropoda; class Insecta; order Lepidoptera; family Noctuidae; genus Cosmia; species Cosmia pyralina. The sequence goes on along the minus strand of OX276350.1, from coordinate 18,153,474 downwards.
GCAGCATGCAAATGTAGGTAAAGTGACCAATATAACGGTCAGATAACATGGCTATTTCCCCTCATAACGAAGGAATACTTCTTCAGAAGATGTTTTGTCTGGTCAGATTAATCTGCTGCTGGTAAAGCATTTTGTTTTACTTAAATGTATTAAGTACCTACATAAATATAGATGTGTCACCGTAACTGTGAGAACCGATAGTTTATTATAATCTATCGGTATTATTTCCGTTAGATTATAAACTGTCGAAATATTGTGAACTGGGGGAAATGAGTTAGCTGCGGTATTTCGCTATTTTAATCCTTAAATCTTTTGGTTGTTTACATTGAATGAGCTGTAGTGTTCACGCCTGATTTTTGATTTTTACACACATTATTTCTAAGCGAAGCACACGGAGTAAGCCGCTACGGCCTCGTCTTCTGTTCTGCGCATCTGGCACAGCCGTTGACGCCTGGATCCTGGACCTAAACCTGCTACTACGTGTGCTTCGCCCTGTTACCTTGAACCGGTTCCCTCTACGTTCAAGACTCCCCAGAAGACAGAATCTTTTATTTCTTACTGATCTTCTGTATTTTATACATATAAAATTTTATAAATTATTTACTTGTGACTAACAGATAGCCACGGCTGTCTGTTACGTTACATAGGTTAGGTTAGAACTGTGACCAACCGCGTGCGAGCCAAGTGAGCGAAGCGAGCACGCGGTTCCACGGTAGCGGCTAGCGAGCGCTACTTGCAAGTTTCTCGCAGCTAGGAAGGCTATTTAGTATTAACGCAAGGTACGTTACGTCGCAAGCAAGTTTGATCAGATTATAATTGTTTGGTTTCCCATTGATAGATAGATTATAAACTATCGAATATGAAAAAAAAATATGAAATATGAAATGGTTTGTTGCAGTTCACAATTTTTCTACAGTTTATAATCTAACCGAAATAATACCAATAGATTAGAAACTTACGAAGTTCAAAATAAATTATACGGTGACATATTATGTACCTTTACAATGGCGTTCACATTCAACTATCGTTTGGAAATTGTTTGTATTTCCGTCGCACCCGGAGAATAAGAACGTCTTACAGGCATCCAGCTGTGCATCATAATAAAAGCTGCAAGCAGGTTTACATCACATCAGACTTAATAATATGGGCTTAGATGAATTTATTAATACTTATAGTTTATATAAACAAAACAAATAACTCACTTTTGTGTCATCGGGCCATGTCTTCTGCAAAACAGTATAAAATTATGATTATTTTCATGGCTACATAAATTCAAATTCTGATTATCCACATGGCCTAAGAAGTACATAAATTCACTATTTTTAGGGTTCCGTTCCTCAAAAGGAAAAAACGGAACCCTTCGTTGTCCAGCTGTCTGTCTGTCAGTCTGTCAAGACGCTTTTGCTCAGGAACGCGTGGAGGTATCAAGTTGAAATTAATACCAAATACGTAGGTCTATGGTTCCTTGGAGCTCTAAAAAAATCAAGCTTCTATTTAGAAGCTTGATTATTTTCGTTGACTTCAACGTAATAAAAAAATACGGGCATTTAAGCGACATATTCTGATAATCGCAAGTAAATCAAAATTATACTTAAGGAACTTCCCGTTTACCTAGAATCATGAAATTTGGCAAGAAGCAAGGTCTCACAGAGTCACAGCACAAATAAAGGAAAAAGTCCGAAAATAGTTTATTTGTAATTATATCGGGAGCCTACCGTTTTGCCGAAAAGATTTTGACAAAATTTCACTACCCAAACAAATTTTAGCAACCTTTTTTTATACCAGTGCAATATTTGTAATGATTTTAGTACGCACTTTTTCATTTGGTAAAATTTTTACTTGGCAGAATATTACTAAGGATAATGTCATTAGGGCATTTGGTCTTTAATCAAACGATTTATTATAGCAAACAATCTTTAGAGAATAAACGTTTGATCAAATGATTTGCTATGACAAAAAATATAAAGGCAAAAATAAGATTTTTTGGGAATTATATACATAATTAAAAAATGCAATTTTAATAATTAATATTTATATGAAATCATGAAAAGATTTGTAACTTACAATTTTAAATTTAATTATATTTTAATTAATTTATTAATTTTAATTTTTCCGCGGTAGCGGCCGGCGAGTGCCAAAAACGACTAGATTATATAGAAAAAAAATATGGAAAAAAGAGTTTATTTTTAGCAGGCTATTGTGAATCGAAGTAGGACGAGGTTAATTATTGAAAGAAAAATGGTTAGGTTAGGTTAGGTTAGAACTGTGACCTCCTACGCACGAGCCGAGCGAGCGAAGTGAGCGGTACCGCGGCAGCGGCCGGCTAATGCCAGAAACGACTAGCTAATATAGAAAAGAAATATGGAAAAAAAGAGATTATTTTTAGCAGGCTATTGAGAACCGAACTAGGACGAGGTTAAATTTTTTTTAAAGATGTTTAGGTTAGGTTAGGTTAGAACTGTGACCTCCTACGCACGAACCAGCGAGCGAAGCGAACGGTGCCGCAGTAGCGGCCGGCTAGTGCCAGAAACGACTAGATTATATAGAAAAAAAATGGTAAATAGAAAACTGACGATACCAAATATTTGCCTTATTTTATTTCGCGTAAAATGTGTTATTCCAACTGAAATATTTGACTACATAAAAATTGGTAAAAGTACTAGTTGGTAAACAAGCTATTGTTTAAACGTTCACTTGCCAAACATTAGGTTTGCGTTACAATTATTTGTGAAGAGATTTTTTGCTAAGTAATAATTTGGCAAATGAAATTATGCGGACAGTTGTTTGGGAAGTGATAATTTGTCAATTTCTTTTCGATGAAACATAGGTAACCCAATTATATCATATAAAAAAAAAATTGGAAATACAAACTTAAATTTGCAGTTAGAGCATGAACATGTTTTTCTACTACAATGTTAAGTTTGTTTTTGGGATAAATTATTTTTAACTACGGAATCCTTCATTGTGCGTGGTCCGACACGCACTTGGCCGGTTTTATATCATCATCATCATCTGCATCTGCCGAACTTTGTCTCAACTACACAACTGTGGTGAGGATTACTGCCAGTCTATCTGGATATCTTGACCTTGATTTCGCCTGGTAGAATGCGATGGATGCGAAGTCTACGATGGAACGAGCAAGCCCAGAAGATGATCAGTCTGGCTTTGGAGGCTGACGGGTTAGACACAGACGCTGGCAGAGAGTTCTGCACTTTGGCCGTGCACATAATATTAATGTGAAGGAGAAGCGTTGAGTACGACTAGTCGGTAAATCGACCAAGTGGTGATGGTACACTTCAGTACGTCTTGTAGTTAGTAATTGCATTTTTATTATTGCATTTAAACATTGAAAAACGATGAATTAATTCCGAGGAAAAATAATGAACTTACTTCCCCTTTCCTGAACAATTGCCGGTTATAGGTTGTAATTGGCACGAGAAATCCCATTCCCATACAGTATCCACATTACCTAAAAATTAAGACAAACAAAATAAATATAGGTACTTAGTGGTTAAACTTGAAAGAGACCAGCACCCTAATTACGTAACATACTTTCAATCACAATTCGAGGGTTTTGAAGAAAATGTCTCATGCTATGTACCTACATTAGGTATAGGTATTTCTATTACTAATCCATTGTTTCACAGGCTTCGATAAGTCATTTGCTCAACAACGTAAATAAATACCACAATGAACGTGGCGTGGCTCAACTGTCAAACTGAAAAGTATTGCCATCGATTGCCATTCTATTTGTGTAACGCTACCCCACTGGCTGCAATACCTGCAGGGCTTAACAACCACGCTCACCACGTCACCACGTCACCAAACAATTTGCCAGTCTTGCCCACCTCGTTACTTCTACATAGCCAAAGAATGGTCCACAGAGTCAGTGCACAAAATGAAGGTTGGGAAACCAGGAAAATCCCTTGTTGAACTCCGTCTAAAATTTAGGATAGCGTTCACCAGTTATTGGACAACTTTGCAAGGACACACTCAAGCAATAGGACAACGGTACTCTGGTTGCATACCTCAGAAATGAGGGAGGGGAATTCGCCGACACTGCTTGGACTACAACCAGACTCCGAGGCACTTGAAGAGCAATCAGAATGTTCCTGAACCCAAATTTCAATAGTATGAACTATTGAAATTTGGGTACAGGACATCCCACAACAAACCCCACAGAAAATGTACTTTCAGTTTTGCGCTTAGCAACATATTTAGCCATTCATTTTTATCTATGTAAGTACTACCCGTTCACTTCGAGAATGCCCCTACCTCGCCTCCTACTTCCCTACCTCTAACACCCGCTCAGTTCCGATAACAGCGTGCATTGGATCTGAGCGGATGGTTGAGGTAGGGAAGTGGGACGCGAGGTAGGGGCATTCTCGAAGTGGACGGGTAGTAGATAATAATGGTTATCATGATGATATGGCTAGAAAGAGGGTGGACTACTGAGATGAAGAGGTGTTCCTCTTCATCTGCGCATCCTGGCTTCTTCTTCCATACAACTCTGTTGAGTTGTATGGAAGAAGAAGCCAGGATGCGCCGAGTCGAAATAAAAAATATTTCTTTGGATGGGCAGGAAAATGAGGATGGTTACCATGATGATACTAACTTCTTCTCTGGGGACCTGTAACGCGGAACAAGTCATACCGTGTCCTTATGAACTCTTGGAAGGGCTCAACATTTATTCCTCGATACAAACTGGTTGGTTTAGGTGACACAATACCACGAACTTTAGCTGTAGTCAAAGTAGTTTTAGTCACAAGAGAAGAACTTTCTTGTGAACAGAACACCACCACCCCGAATATTATGACAGTGTTAAAAAGACCTTCCATTTTTTGAATATGAAATTCGGTATTTTATTAACTTTGTTACAGGTACTCCGGTGTGAAATAAATGTTAAGCACAGAATTTATATCCGCTATAAACCAGTTATCGCGCGTGCACAGCGAAGTCATATGTTTTTCCACGTTTATTTATGTACCTTTATTTTACCTAGGTACATTTCTAAAACGAGAGCGGAAGGCAATAGGTACCTAACCGATGGAATTTATAACAGTCATGCAATGCTAATATAATAGTAATTCCTTGCGCAAATAGGTATGTACATAGGTACGAGTATTACATTACACAATATCTCAATGAAATTGCAGTGCATCAAGTACATCCAAGGTCCATCCATAGGTACATCGAAGTCAAACTCCCACAGAATATCCAGAGTCTGGACATTCTGTGGAAGTTTCTGGTGGAGAGACGATCCATTTTGCAATCGCGCCGCGCAACGGTTACGATAATTATTTCTCCGTTACCAGCACACAATGCAACGTTTGATCGGCAAGCTGAATGTTTGCTGATCTAATGGCATTTTCAATTTGCATTCAAATTCCTGAGCCCGCATTGCTGAGCTCCGCGGGAGGGCGGCGGGATGCCGACAACGTTGGATACTCGAATGCTCCAATGCCCGAATCGGATTAACGCTAACGACGCACCATTCTGTATGACCGCCGCAGTCGACCGCATTCCCGCCGTGTCCTGTGCGACACTGATAAACTGTTGCAGTGGGATCCCTAGCATCCACACATTAAATTCCCGTGCATGCCTGACCGATTTATCACTTTAATAAAAATCAGGACACACACGAGGATGACACGCATGAGGAATGGCCGCAATAAGGTGTGGTGCTTGTTGCCATGTGTTTGCAGACATCTGAAGTTTTTGCAGCCAAAATCTCCCTCACTGAAATAAGCTTTTCCATATCTTCAACACCTAGGTAGCTAGGTAGGTATAACTACTAACAACTTAGTTATATCTTCATAAAATAAGAATTTCCCCAGACCATAATAATAATATCTGCATTTGTAACAATGGGTCCTCATCACAAGCTCTATCGATGTTGCAAATTAGCATTCCCCGAGGAGAATCCTAATGAGAAATGTAATTTCTAGAAAGCAGATAGCTCTTCACAAATCTTTTTAAATGTACAATTCCGAGCTGTAGGATTAATTAGTATAGTTTTTCATCCCGTCTAGTCCGTCGTCGGTCGACGGAAGGCAGGATTACGAGTGGATTCAGCCGCTGACGATTAATAATTAATTGTCATTACGGTTATGGCTGGAAAGCCAATTGCCTCTCGGTTTAGTAGGATTATTTAATCTTTGGGCCTGATGAAGTAGCAGACATATATTGTCAGACTATAGTTACCTATTAAATATAGGTAGGTACTCAGAAGTTCGTAAGTTTGAATGATTGATGTCTGGCTCTTGTTTTATGAATTCACAAGATTCAGCTAACATCCGATAGTTTAGGACTATGTAGTAGCTTACTACTATGGCATAAGCATAATCAGCTTATAATATTCCCACTTCTGGGACACAGGCCTTCTCTCGATGAGAGGGAATGGGGTTGGCAGATGTCACGACTTCTAATTTTTGGTTCTAGGACATGCCGGTTTCCTCACGATGATTTCCTCCACCGTTTTGAGAGCAGTGGTGATGAAATAATTTACACAAAATAAAGCGTCTGTCTGGGTTCGAACCTACGACCTACATAACTCGTAAGTCGCGATTGTTACCACTGGGCCTCTGCTTACCTACTGCTTATTAATCTTATGGTTCACCTTCGGCTGTTACTAGGTACTTTTTAGGTCTTTCTGTTTTTCGTGTGGTTAGTGACTACCCTGGTGTCAGAGTTTTATTAGCCCATCAGCCCATGGGACACTGCCGCCGGGGTCGCGGGTAGTTCGAAAGAGATACCGTGGCCCTGGCACGGGCAGCTGAAGGAACATGGGTGGGTTTTAGTCAGTAAAAGTCTGACACGCCCTCCCGCTCTGCCCAGAGCGGGAGAAGTCATTTGATGATTTCCCATCCACAAAAAAAAAAAAAAAAAAAAAAGCCCATGGGACACTCAGAAAAAAACAACCGATATTTCTCGAGTCGAATCGAGAAATATCTCTCAGGCGTGCCTGCCATGTTCCCTCACGATGTTTTCCTTAACCGTTTTTTAAACAAGTGATAATGTGTATTACTAGCTGTTGCCCGCGGCGTCGCCCGCGTGTCGGAAATTATTCCACGGGAACGTACTACCGGGATGTAAAGTATCCTATGTGTTAATCCAAGTTATAAACTATCTGTGTGCCAAATTTCATCCAAACCCGTACAGCCGTTTTTGCGTGATTGAGTATCAAACAAACTTTCACATTTATAATATTAGTAGGATACAATACGCACATGAATCCGAAAAGTCAGAGGTTCGAGACCTATGACTTGGCCATCCGACTGTCACACCCATTGTCACACTCTTGTATGTATTCTGAGATCTACATTTTTGCTTAGCCTTTGTAGTTAAAAGTACCACTCTTTAGCTGAATTTGGCTGCTTCTCTGATTCGATTCCTTTCCATTTCATATATCAATGTCAGTCAGCCCTACATAAAAACCAACAAAAATCAGTTTAATGAAAGAGCGCCCTTATTCCCAGCATAATATAATGTAAAAACAGCGACGGTACCAAAATAAAAACAGACAGGGAGCCGCATAAAAATTCAATCATTTCGAAAGCTTCGCCAAGATTTGTAGGCCGAACCCAGAGAGGATTTAAATGAAATTACGACATTGTTCCGACGGGCGTCGATGGACGCCCTGACGCTTGTAAATTATAAATTAAAAATATATAAATCGCTTAGATTTATGTGCTTTGTTTTACGTGCTGTAATTAATGCTGTTTGTTACGCGTAAAATTCATTTAATCCTACGAAATTTAATACAGATTACCTTACCTTCAATTACCTTTAGTTACCTTCAATTTTTTAATTAAAATGAATTACGAGTATGTCCGCTGGTTTAGCGGAATATTGAAAAAATATCGTGGTAGATACTTTTAGCTATTGATTAGTATACCTACTCTTAGCTTCGATTGCTTGCTAGTTCCTTACCTACATTACGCACCCATGTACCTATATCATGATGTACATACCTATACCTACACCTAAAATAGGTAGTTTTAGGACAGGTAGAGTAGATAGAACATAAGTATTTCATGAAGTCTAATAAACTACCTAAAATAGGCATCCACAGCATCCCTATAGATCAGCCATACTCAACCTTTTTTTTATAGGAGCCACAAACACGTTTCAGTCATGGTGTCGAGGGCCGCAAGCAAAAATTGTTTAGGTCTTAATTAAAACGTAATTCCAAGTTAACGATGTAGTTACTTTATTAATGAAAAAAAAAGAAGTTTTAACAAAGATGTTTATATGCGCTCGGCTCACATTCCCGTTCTGAAACGCCCATTCTCAGATGGGCGCGAAATTTAAAATGGTTTACAATAAATTTGTAACTTCAGATGGGCCGCAGGCTGAGTATAGTTGCTTTAGATCATATACACACATCAAAAGTGTCTAGGGATCAAGCATTTTTATGCGGATTTCTTGAGATTGAGATGTGGCTTTGTAATAAATTTATGATTTTATAAATTTATATGGATCCTTTTTGGTGCATTTCATAATTTGAATCAGGAACTGTGAATCAAATTCGAGTAAAAGATGAAAATCAGCTGTCAATATTTTCCCTATAAAAACATACAACGCATTGAAGACATTATTAGTGCTACTGTTTCCCTACTACTGATTAAAACCAACGTTATTATGGAGCGGCGACGTCATTTAAGCAGGGAAGAAATGCTCAGAGCCGTGGGAATGATAGAAGCTGGTTCCCGGCAACGTACTGTGGCTTTAGCTCTGAATACAAGTCAGAGTGTTATCAGTCGACTTTGGACACGTTACCGAAGCACTGGTACCGTGGCTGAGCGCCATGGAGGACGGTATCGCTGCACCACACGGAGACAAGACCGATACATTCAAATCTTAACTCGAAGAGCTCCAACTATAACCGCCATGATGTTAGCCGTGAGGCTTCATCACTCTTCAGGGAACTTAATTAGCGACCAAACAGTCAGAAACCGCTTGCATGAAGTGAACCTTCATTCCCGAAGACCGCTACGGGTACCACCTATAGCAATGCACAATCGTAGGATTCGATATCAATGGGCTCTTGAACACAGAAATTGGGCAGAAGAACAATGGCGTTTCGTGTGCTTTTCTGATGAGTCTCGTTTTGGTATGAGACCGGATACAAGACGTATACGACACTGGAGAACCCCTGGACGCCAACAGCGATTAAAATCCTGCCAGGAAGTCCATCCTTATAGTGGTGGAACCATCATGGTATGGGCGGGTATTTGGATCGACGGAAGAACTGAGTTGATTTGGATCAGAGGCAACCTCAACGCTCAAACTTATGCTGAGACGATTGTATCAGACGTCATCGTTCCTCTACAAGTGCAAATCGGTCCCTTATTTCAGTTAATGCATGATAATGCACGACCGCACACCGCAAGAGTTGTAAGACAGACTCTCGCCGCAGCTAACATCAATGTCCTGCCCTGGGCCGGTAGTCTCGACATTCGTAGAGACCCCTGAACGACTGAAATCGCTCGCTAAGTCGTAATGGGGTCCCTAGATAGCCAAAATGGTTTGACAAGCATGAAACAATCATTTTCAGTTTCAAAGCAGTTGCGACGAGGACCGTTTTGACGACTGGTTTTCGTTTTATGGAAAACTGCAGCGTTTCGTCGTCAAAATAATTGACTACGACCCACCACAAAAATCACGTGTTAGTAGCAAAGTCCTAACGATCCGGATGTAACGATATTTGGTAGCCTTGAAACGCAAAGTTAACGATTGTCATCTATATTTAACCGAATCTCTATGATTTTCGTAATGTGTACGACTACAGTTAGCGACCAATTTTGAGAGCCCGCTAAGTGATTCGGTTGGTAGCGAATTGTAAACTATACTTACCAAATGTTTTGGTTTTTAAGTCAATACAAACATAAATTATACGGATCGGGCTCGAAGATGGGTTTGTACCGATGAGGCTTTTACGTCCACTTATAGGTTCGGAATATACTCAACATACTAAGTGCGAAAGCGTCGCCGATATTCATAGCATTCGTTCAACCGTACCTAAATCATGTTTTAACTTTATTTAATCTCTATAAAGTATGACAATCATCTCCTAAGTTCACACATTCTAATAATCTAGATCTAGGCACTGTTTATACGACACATGTTGCATACCTATCCACATGAAAATAACAATGCACTCAGGAGTTTAATAAAGTGGATTGAAAGTAATAATTTAATTATAAATCTCCAAAAACCAAAATCATGCACTTTTGCCAACGGGTATCCATGAGTAATTAATGTAAATTAAGTACACTAGTCAAGTAGAAAAAGTGAATGTTAATTTTTAGGGATCTTAATTAACACCCAGTTAATGTGGAAGTCACAGCCAGAGGACATTATTGTAAAAGTGTAAGTACATAGCGGTTCAAGCCATTCATAACATTTAAGTGTGCTCACATCACTAATTAATGTTTTGTTTAGACTTACTACTGTCAATATAATTTGATACTTACCTACTTAACTTTTCATACAATTGTTATACTTATTAATTCTTTTATAAGCTGCATAATTTATCAAAAAGAGTAAATCTGCCGGCAATATTGGTTGCCTTATGCCTAGGTACCATTGTTTGATACTTTACAACCTGGAAGTAGCCGCATTTGTAAAACCTATATATAAACATTTTAATTTTCTACCTCAAATTAAACTAGACAATGTGGTTCTGTACCACATTGTCTAGTTTCATTGTTTAGTAGTTTTTTAGTAGTTTAGTAGTTTTGTTTGAGATCTCAATATCAGAAATTTTTGTGCACGGTATTCTCAACTTCTATACTCAAGAAAAAATATTAGTTAGGTGTCTGTATGGCACCTGTAATTTATAATAAAATACCTAACAATAATAAATACCTACTTTGTAGGAATTTAGAAAACAGCTAACAGTTTTTATTATCTGTACAAGATTTCATAGCAGATAAGTTAATTGAAATTTCGTTTTTGTAATTTGTTTAAATGTACTAAATTTGCATGCTATATTAGCTAGAATGTACATGGATTCCTCACAACTGTAAAAACTGATTTCAGTTTCAAATGTAAATAAATATTGTATTCTATTTTATTGAAAAATAAATGACAGCCACAAATCAAGTTTTCAACTTTATTAAATCTCCATTATCACAATCATCTCCTAGTTTACACATTCTAGACACTTTACACGAGGCATGTTGCATACCTATTGAAAAATCTTTCACATGAAATTTTAAACTTTCACTATTCATTTATTTCAACATGTTTTCTTCTACGTCGTGCCTTCAATATATTACATCTCCTCCAAGCTATGTGGCCTTCTGAGGTGTGGACCGCTTCTTACTTCATGCTGCCTCCCAGTCTTCAGACACCCTTGTTAGGGATAACTTTCTGTAGAATCCCAATCCATACAAATCCCCAAGTATCATTACGCAGCTATTATGTACTATAATGAGAAACTATAAATGCAGTGAGTTCGCCGCTTAAGCCAGAAATGTGTTAGCCGAGCAATATAATTTGCTGACAAGTTATTTGTTACTAATGAAACAATTATTAGGAAAATACGAAAATAATACTATTCAAAATATTGAGTTTCCAAAGACAACTAATCAAACTATAGATTTCATCTTGACAATTGACTGTGATACTTGCTTGCTATTAGAATAGTAATGTTGCAAGGAGGCAAATTTCTAAATCCTTAGATATTTAACAATTTAAAGTTATTGCTACTTATTAGTTTGAACCTTGAACCATGAAAAATAGTGTTTCCAAGATAAGGTTTACATATTCACTATAATTTTCAAGAAAAACAATAATTAATTTTATTATTAATTATAAAGTTCTCAAATTTTAAGGTGATTGCGCAGTAGTAGCCCGCGAAATTCAAATTTTCTTCCGTTTTTTGCAATTTGCAGGTCAGTATGTTGTATGTTGATAATAATATGATACGCGGCAATCAGAATATGTATTTAAGCGTTTTCAAAAATAAGTTTACCCTTCACTTTTGGGCTGTCCCAGTGTCCCCTGTGTTTGATTCAAACGATATACCATTTTTAACTACAAGGTGGCAGTTTTTGGCCCCACTTACTTTACTCGATGTTTCAAGCGATTTTGAAAATTTTTTGTACTAGGGTAGCATGGGTTTTTTGTCATCGTTTGAAATACTCTAGTCGCCGATCGTCGCAGGTAGTTTTTAATTCAAGTTTTATGCTCATTTCATTATAATTTGATTTACAAGGTGCCAGCCGGAAATGTCGGTTTGGCCATGACTAAAACTGCCATTTCATTATCTACGAAGACTATTTTAGTTTTTGAAATGGTTACAGCATCCTTTACGTACACCGATCGCCATATAAAAAATCGAGTTCAGGTTAATTTTCATAATTTAACTAATTTCAGATGATGAACGTTATATACATTTGATAATAAACGTAGGTAAATGTGTACACACGACTACACATCAAGCTAAACTTTCTAGTTTACACAGACCTCTCATTATAAGGAAATCCTACACAATGTGAGATCAGCTTATAATGGAAATGTATAGCTTGATCTGTAGCCGTAAGTACGTCAAAATTTAATTTTGAATATAAAATGGGAAGATCGGTCACGTCCGTTTGATAACATTTTGCTCCTTGACCTATCTCACAATAAGGCCAAGACTACATGTAGGGCTTTTATTTAATTAATATTTAATTTTATTTCATCTTTTTTATTTTATATGATTTTTAATGCATGTGTGTTTGGCAATGGGTATTATTAACCTGATATAAATGAATTTATTTATTTATCCAATCAACTTCAGTTACTACAACAACTTAAATATGATTAACCTCGGAATGAACGACGTTTCCATAAATAAATACTCGTTTGACAATAAAAGAAATAATTTTAAAACTAATTAAGTAAAAAAAGGTTAAAAAAAGTTGTGTTTTATGTTATAAATTTATAATTGAAGAAAAATGTTACATTGTTACAATTCAATGTTGGATAATACTGAAAAAAAAATTGCCTAAACTTATGACTGTGATATGTAATACCTACTCGTAGTACCTCTCAGTTTTGGTTTAAATTAATGTTTCTCGTAGGTACCATCACAATATAAATATGGATAGTAGGGAAACTACGTACAAAGGGTCGAAACGGCACACCCACACAGACAAGCGCATTGACGAGGCCACAAAGCGATAGTCGCGGTGCTCTGTCGCGGGTGCCGTGTCGAGTAGGGATGAACATCGCTCATAAAAATCATCGATACTAATATCGATGTTTTTCATGAGCAATGTGCATCCCTACTCATCAATATTTTCAAAAGTAAAACATCGATTTTAAAAACATCGAAATTGAGAATATGAACGATATATCGATTTTTTCGATGTTTTTTATCACCATTTAAATCTCTAATAAAAAAATAGAAATCGGCAGAAATTTTACTTTAAGTAATATATATATATATATATATATATATATATATATATATATATATATATATATATATATATATATATATATATATATATAGATTATATCTTCAAACTGACAAAAAATACAATAAATTACAACAACAACTAACTCGGCAATATAACCTATAAGCTCACTTTTTAAACTAAAACAATGAATTAAACTATAATTATAATATTGAAATAATAGGTACACACGGCTGCACACAACCTCCTTCCAGCCCGCGTCAAAATTATCCCGGCCCTGAAGGTCGATAAATTTGCGGGTATGGCCGGGCCTCTAAAAAGGATAAGAGCGCATCTGTTTGGCCACTCGTAACACGCAGTGAACGCTTACGCCTGAAATATTTAAATAAACTAGAACCAATTTTTCAAAATCTTAACATTATTTGACTCATTGAGTTCAACTGGCTATGGTTTGACTAGAATAGTCAATAGAAAAAGCGATCAATAATGAACCGACAAATCAGATTAGAAAAAAGGTGTTGTAGTTTGAGGTCGGGTACTTACTTGACGCCGCTCGGACCCGGGCCTGCAGCTGCATCTGCTTTTCTTCCTCCAGTCATTTTATTTTATAAGAAATAGTACCTACTTATTGAATAACAAAACAAAACAATATTTTGGACGCGAAGTGGATCAAAGATAGTATTGATAGTAATTTAAATCGGGTAGTAATATAGGTACTTATTGGTTGTCTATGACACCGACGTAGTGTTGCAAGGAGGCAAATTTTTATGTCCATAGATATTTGACAAGTTACCATAGTAACTTGTCAAATATCTATGGACATAAAAATCCCAAGCCATAGCCAAAAAAACCATAACCAAAGAAAAAAAAAAAAAAGCCATAGCTTCCTATGAATTTCCATGAAAAATAATGTTTTCAAGATAAGGTTTACGTAATGAATTTCCAATTTTCAAGATAAACAATTATTTTTATTAAATCATGATCACCAATTTTCCTCGTTATTAAAGAAGATTTTGAAGTGGCCAATAATTGTCTTTGATAAAACCGAACTATTACCAATTGCCCGTCTAGGGGAGCTCATTAGGACCACAGAGCATGTAATTAGGACTTAGCGAGCGATTTCAAGTCGCTATGAGAACGTAGCGAATGTCGAGACTGCCGGCCCTGGCCTGCTCAGTCGCCAGACTTGAACCCGATTGAGCATGCATGGGATATGCTACAGAGAAGAGCTCTGCCGAATATGGAGGGTATCCAGTCGCAAGAAGACCTTTTTTTGTTGTTGCTGCACGCTGTGGAATGGCCGCCCATGTTCGTTACATGGGCGGCCATTCCACAGCGTGATTTGGATGAACTCATTTTGAGTATGCCAAACCGATGTTCTTGTGTTGTTAGTGTTCGCGGTAGAAACACGGATTATTAATTGTTTAAGTTACTCAATAAAATTTTAAAGAAAACTGTTATTTCAGTCTTTTTTTCGAACTTTAATGTTAGTGGTTCAAATGTCAAAAATCCCTTTATTAGGAAAATGGCAAATTTCTTTATTAATGCAAAGGTGACTTGGTTTATCGTTACTGTGACAAACGAAAACACTTTATTTGATGAATCCTTAAAGAAAATTTTAATTAATATCAATCAGGAGAAAAGTTATTGCAAAAATATATGTTGATCCCTAGACACTTTTGATGTGTGTATCTATGCTTTAGGTAAGTAGATACCTACTGTGGTTTTAACACAGTCTTATCGTAAAGCCGCAACGGTAAAGCTAGGTTCATATTGCTGTGTCGGGGTGTGTCGGGTCGCCGTCTGTTGTGTCGCGGAGTGTTCATACTAATGTGTTGTCTTGTGGCGCAATATGTCGCATTTTTAGATCATTCTCATTTTAAGAGTTGTAGAGTGAATACGTATTTTAAAATGGAATCGTCTGACGACAGTGACTTCGATGAAGATATTCAATTTTTTCTATTGATGACTCTTCTAAAAAAACTAGCACTATTCCTGATACCGTGATCCTTATATTCCTTACATTTTGTGTCATAGAGAACTTTGTATTGCCGTACTAATTCAATAAGTTCATCAGCCATTTTAAAGAACGAAAAACAGAATTATAATAATTGCTTGAACTGTGTTCCTCGCAATAACGCGTCGTAAATGATAGATTCACATTAGTGTGGCGCGACAGATCCCCCACCACCTCTCTGGCGCGATCGGGCGTCGAGCGATTTTACTGCGACAGAACGCGCCACAACACAACACAACCTACTAATGTGAATCTATACATAGTAAATGAACGTAAGCGATTGCGTTCTGGCGCGCCCCGACACACCCCGACACAGCAATATGAACCTAGCTTAACGCCTCCCTATTACTTATTTTTGTAGGCAAGCCTAAAAGCCTTTTACCGTGAAATGATATACGGCTTCCAATATCCTAAAATATCGGACGCATCTCGCGTTGATTGATCCCAATCGTCTATTTAATCGGGAGCGCGTGAAAGCGAGCTCAATGATAGGAAATTTTGTTACATTTTTGTAGATAGGTAGGTTACGAACATTCTAACTTTTAGTAGAACCTCAAGAATTATAAATGGCGAGGTTTTTAAACACACACTCGTTATGTAACAGTACCTAGGTACCTTATCATAAACTACTAAGTATTTTGTAATTTTGTTTCAAAATAATTTACCTATGGGTAGAGCTAGAGATAAACCACTCTAAAAATGCACGTCCCTCCACAGCGGTTACGCTCACATGCAAAGAAGTGTGCCTACATAAAGACGCAATACCTACACATAATTGTGGTCTTTGTCGCCGGCGAGTAGATATGTACGGTCAACAATTAAACTAATTAATTAAAGAGGTACCTTACAGACTAACATATATAAAAATATACACAATAACACTGATTTTTAGGGTTCCGTACCTCAAAAGGAAAAAACGGAACCCTTATTAGGATCTCTTCGTTTTCCGTCTGTCTGTCTGTCAAGACCCTTTTTCTCAGGAACGCATGGAGGTATCAAGTTTAAATTAATATCAAATACGTAGGTCTACGGTCAGAGGCAGATTTGCCCTAAGGCACATCAGGCCCGGGCCTAGTGCGACCAGATATTAGGGGCGGCCAATCTGAAAAAAAACTGATGTAACAAGAAATAACTGAAAGTAGCTAAATATTCTAAAGACTCGCGCACATTATGGCGGGCCGCACTGCACCGCATCGTATAACAATAATCTCCCTAAATCACTCGTATATACAGAGTTACTGGTTATTGCCCGATATCCTCTTAAGGGGTCACTGTACTCATCATTATGAACAACTTTTACTATAGAACTAAACCTGAAATCGCGAAAAAAAAATCAGTAACTTCGATTTCAATAAAAGTTGGCAATACCTACAGTAAATTCATTATGCAGTCTATAAGATGGGTGCTGAGAAAGGGGCGGCTGGTACCTATTTTTACTACATGGCCTGGGGCCTAGGGCGGCCAAGTCTGCAAATCCGCCTCTGTCTATGGTCCCTTGAAGTTTAAAAACAAATCAAGCTTAGGTAATAGGTAATAGGTAATACGGGCTGGTATTCGCAACTCCACGTCAATTCGCGTAGGTATTTTGCGTATGGGTGGGAAAATCGATTATTCATATAGTATTTCAATAGGTAGGTACCTTAATTCTACTTTAGAAATATGAAATTTGATTGTCCCTAACGAATCGTTTGAGAAATATCAACAATAAACGTTGGTCCCTCCATCTTGTTGATTCAACAATTTGGTAAAACATGTTAATGGATAGTTTTTTATTGCTTTTCGAAGTAGGTATTCATATTTAGTACCTATTTTCTACCTTTAGATTATGCAAATGTTTTACATTAAAAATAAACCTTAAAAAAGTACCTAATACATATTTTTTATACTTATTTGCAAACAAGGTGAAATTGATATATCTGTACCTAAAAGGATAATAACTCATCGTTATGAACAACTTTCACAATGAAACCAATCCAAATAACACGAATAAATAATCAGCTGTTTCAAACATCAAAAGAAATAAAAGCACCTTGTTTTCTAATTGCTAAACTGCTAAAGAGCCGGAAGTCATGGGCCATT
Organism: Cosmia pyralina; assembly: GCA_946251885.1. Classification (NCBI taxonomy): domain Eukaryota; kingdom Metazoa; phylum Arthropoda; class Insecta; order Lepidoptera; family Noctuidae; genus Cosmia; species Cosmia pyralina. The sequence continues at coordinate 18,135,963 of OX276350.1, read as the reverse complement.
GCCCAGCAGTGGGATGATGCAGGGTTACAGTAACAGTAAACTTGCCGTCAACCTTTGGGAGATACAGTGTACCTAATTTAAATAACTGAAAGACTTGAATCGCGAAGAAAATTAAGGTAGAAAATCGGCGGTTCCATACTTAGGTAGGTATATATTTCTTTCCACGTCATGGAGAAACAAAAAAAAAATGGAATGCTTAGAACAGCTGTTGGTAGAAATAAACGTTGGTCCCTCCGACCAACGTTTATGGTTGATATTTCTCAAACGATTCATGTTAGGGACAATCAAATTTCATATTTCTAAAGTAGGATTAAGGTATTGTAATACTATATAGGTAGGATACTCCTCCGACCAGCATATCCATTTGGTCCCTCCATCTTGACGTCAAGATGGAGGGACCAAGGATTTTATTAAATAACTACGTACCTATATATTGAGGTAGCTAACATTATTGCATAAGTAGCAAATAGTAGATTTATAGTATTAAACTTTTATGTAGGTATGCTGATTTGCGATCCAAGACTTGGCCCCTTCTTCTTGACGCTCACTAAATTTTCGTCTATTTTCTTAAATAACTTTAAAACAATTTATTTTAAAATTATAATCATATATATTTGAGACCCTCATAGTGAGCCCTTTCATTTGATGTCACACGGTACAGTTTGCAAAACTTTTTTTTTTAATTTTCTTTTTTGCCCCCCAAAAGTGACCCCTATATTCAAAATTCATTTATTTACTTTACCCGTCCGTGTTTGGGTCAGAGAAATTAATATGTGTAGGTACCAAATTTTAACTTAATCGGTCCATTAGATTAGGAGCAAATTGGCTGTGACAGACGGACAGACAGACACACGAGTGATCCTCTATGGGATGCGTTTTTTCCTTTTGAGGTACGGAACCCTAATAATAGGCGTTTTAGTTTTTCGCCTCAAAGGCTATAGGTACCTACACTTTTTGATCTTGGTAGAGCCATTAGCCATAAGAATCTACGCCCGTCGCACGATGTTAGGAATCGAACCCAGATCCAGGCACACTCTTCAATAGGCGTTTTAGATTTTCTCCTCAGAGGCTATCACAGAACAGAATAACTTATATCTATTCGGTGCGGGCTATCATACCTACAGTTGTTGGTCTTAGTAGAGCCATAAGAATCTACGCTCGTCTCACGATGTTGGAAATCGAACCCAGATCCAACGCTACCTATGTTACGTACCTATCCACATTTAATGTTACATTTCACCAATCTGTGCCCGGCATTAAAAGTATCCATCGACTGCAGTACTTGCACTCTAAGGTGTGACAGTTAACTAACGAATGGCAACGGCAACGAATGTTGCCAGTAAAATGTCAGTCGCTCACTCAGTAAAGTGTCAGCGAATTTTCGGCCAGTAGTTGTCTCTTTAGATAGTATTACAGGAGGCATTGCCATTGGCCGCAAATTCGCTTTGTCTCTTTCTAGAGAGTGGTCACTTTTGTGAGGCTAACGCTCAGTCCATGTCTATGGACGTCTCCGATGTCTGCCGATCTATTCTGTAAAAAAATCTCATCGTGAAAACTTTAAACTTTTCACGGTGAGATTTACTTTACAGAATAGACCAGTCTCTTCGAAGTATGCACTCTCGTGCCGTTATTGTGTAGGTAAATAATAAACTACTATAAAATATAGAGGTAGGTAGGTAAAATTTTTTCACATAAGTATCCAAACAACAAATTTTTACATTTGATTGAACAAAAATTTGCACTATAAAGCTTAATTATATTACGCAAACGGATCCCCGATTCGAAAATGGTTTTCACACACCCGCTGACACACTGGCATATATGGCCACCATCACGGATTTTAATTTTGATAACACAAAAAATTTGCCGCTAATTAGTCGAAATTTGTCGCCGAACAGAATTTGTCGGTCACTGGTTCAAAAGATATAAGGGTTTATATATGGCCGATCTGAAGAGCATCTCCCAAGCTTGGTCACATTTATGTCTTAAAAGCTAGGGCACCTAGCGGAGATCTGAGGGGCAATTCTCGTATTTTTAACAACGTTCGCAATCTCATCTCAGTCTCAATCTGTCAAAAATTGCACAGCGTTTACCTACATTTTTGACATTTGATTGTCGCTGGCATGAGATTGCGACTTGAATTTGAACGTTTTTAGGTACGAGAATTGGTCTTCAGTTTTCTCCCAAATTAGTCGCAATTTTTCGCCAAGTCACAGCTTTAGTTAGGTCTTAGTTTAGAAGATAACGAGTCCCGACTAAAGCTGTGACTTGGCGAAAAATTGCGACTAAATTTGGGAGAAAACAGATCTTCGCTAGGTGCCCTAGCTTTTGAGATTCAAATTGGGCCCCAAAGCTGAGATGCTCCCCCAGACCGGGCCACCTATAAACCCTTATAACTTTTAAACCAGTGACAGACTAATTCTGATATTTGGCGACCAATTTCGACAATTTTTTTGTGTTACCAAAATAAAAAATCCCTGATGGTGGCCACTGGCCACCATGCCAGTGTAGTCACACATAATGTGTTTTAGTTTTCGCCTCGGGCAGTTGTAGGCTTGTAGGTCTTGGTAGAGAGATAGAGATCATTTACTTGTCCGAAACATTAGTACTTATGCAAACACAAAGCATGCAAGATGTTAAGTACATTGCAGAAGAGATCAGAGCCATAAGATCCTACTTCCATCCCACGATGTTCGCGAAACTTCTCAAGTTCAACTGGCAGCAGTGTAGTCTTGTTCCGTCCGCGATTTTTTTTTTTACTTGCAAGCCCGCCACACCGTTCTCCAGCTTGATGCTCTATGTCATTATTGAGATATTTGCCATGATTACAAGTAGGTAGGTAAGGTACTCCCCCATAATAGACTAGTTGACAGTAAGAAAAATACCATATAAATTTTATTGTGTAGAATGGTTGTAAGCTAAAACTATCAAAATTCAACTGTTTTGTTAATGATTTTAGATTAATTAAAATTTTTGAGAAATAATTACGTAATTTTAATTAAAAATAATTACGTAAAAATATAGCCATTAGTCACGTAACATTGAACGCCAATCGGAGCAGAGCGCGACGCCTTTCCGTCATGTCACTTTGACAAAATAACATTGCTTCAGGGTTCCCACCTCAAGATATTTTCCCCTAAATTTAGGGATTTTTTAGGAATAGTCAGAAAAAATATGATTGAAATGTGATTTTAAGAAATATCAAAACGATAACGCCACGTTTTGAAAAACGTGCTATCAATATAACTGATCTGAATATTAATAAATAATAAATCGGACACTAGTGTCCATTCCGTTTGAGTTTTAGATATTTAAATCACCGTCATCACTTATTTATTTTGAAATCGCAATTAATCGATTTGATTAACACTGTTAACGAGTGGGACAAAACATTCCAACGCGCGCCCCACTCGAGCCTTGCTGTAGTTGTACTAGAGTGGCGCACCAAACGTAGGATGTAACCGACCGCGAGCAACACGGACGCAGTTTACAAGCGGCCAGATTCGCCAGATCTGGACACATCTTTAGGAAATTCGACAAAAACTAATTGTTTAAATATCTAACCGGTGGTTTGAATGTTGGTGGAACACAGGCCTATAAGGATGATGACATCACTCGAGCCGCCACCATTACTGTGCCCCGTTTTGACTACTAAAACTAAACTGTGTTTTATAAATAAAAAAATAGTATTGTTAATGTTAGTAGGTATTTTATTGAATATTCGTTTTGAGGAAAATCGACCACAACGAACATTTTAAATCGGATTCCTAAAAGCTGTCAACTAGCCTACTGTTGGGGGATGGAAGCAATGACTCAAATCTCCAAGTCAACAGCTAATAGTGGAATAACGAAATAAAACCAGTTCCAATGATGTCTCAATCATCAATTATTCACAGCCTAGTTTTCTTTTCTTGTGCAAATCTCCAGATCCAATTTGGAAATTGGCCTATAATAAACAAATTTTATTTCGCTATACCAATTTCAACCTTATTCCGAAGGAATTAAAGTTGCGTTAGAGAGCAACCTATTGTAGAAACTTGGTAATGCCGCGGCCTATAGTGCCGATTACCTAATCTAGCAGACAAATCCTAATCCATCTTAACCCACGGTTTCTTAACCAAAGTTTATGATTGTATCAGTGCTCATTTTGCAAAAATTGACAACTTTAGAACTTCATCTGTTCTTGCAAGTCTTCAACATGTTTGGATCTCTCGTCTCAGTCTGGAAAACAGAAAACAAAAATACTAGATTCTTACGATTTCAAATCAAGTAGGTAGGTACCAAATCACATGGCAATACAGGGCAGTTTTATTTACCCGGCCTATGTACGACCTCTAATCAATGAACCACAACGCAGTTATCTTTTTAGCAAACAATAAGAACTACTTACTAGTCTTAAAAACTAGGCCACCTGTTATGAGGGCGGGTATAGGTGGCCGATCTGGAGAGCATCTCCCCAGCTTGGCCCCATTTATATCTCAAAAACTAGGTCACCTAGCAATGATCCGTTTTCTCCCAAATTTAGTCGTTAAATAGTCGCAACTTTTAGCCAAGACACAGATTTAGTCGGGTCTTAGTTTAGAAGATATAACGAGTTAAATTTTTAAGTATAGTCCAAGAGCTAGAACATGATTTTATCGTAAACACTTCGATCTAGCTCTTGGACTATACTCAAAAATTGAAATCATTGTTATAAAAATTAAATCTGTGACTTGGCGAAAAATTGCTACTAATTAGCGACTAAATTTGGGAGAAAACAAATCTTCACTAGGTGGCCTAGTTTTTGAGATATGTGGCCAAGCTGGGGAGATGCTCTCCAGATCGGCCACCTATGAACCCTTATAACTTTTGAACTACTGACCGACAAATTCTGATCTTTGGCGGCAAATTTCGACTAATTAGCAACGAATTTTTTATGTTATCAAATCCCTGATGGTGGCCATGCCAGTGTCAGTCACACTGCCCGGATCCCTCCGAGAAATACAATACGATACTGCCGAATTAAAATGGTAGTCTTGAAAATATGATTCACGACAATAACAAATATGTAGATTTGCCATCTTTTGGTCTGATTTCCGAAATCAGGCCAAACCACGACAAATCTAACTTAGAGAAGTTTAGTGATGGTCTTATGGTTATAATAAAAATTATGTTAATACATATTTGTTATTGTCGCGAATCATACTTTCGAGACTACCATTTTAATTCGGCAGCATTGTATTTCTCGGAGGGCCACGGGAACAAAAATTCACCAGTGGTCCCTGTTCCTTCCAGGGACTACAGGCAGGGACCGTGGGTAATAAAACGATTTTCTGCCTGAATAAATTTCTACCTGTTATTGGTAATTCAAGGTAATTTCATCAACTTTTTCAGATCTTTCTATACCTGTGTCCAGAATCGTAGTATGCAATTTACATAATTTCTCGCTATTTACTACTTGATTTTAAAATAATATTGTAACTACCTATATGTCCGCAGTAAAGCTGATCTATCTGATTGAAAAATAGGATTTTTAGTTCCCCCTTGACCTTTGTTGAAACATTCGGACACAACAGATGAACATTCGCGTTCGAAGAGAATTTGTTAACGTACATCCCGTGGGAGCCTTTTATCAAAACAAACCAAATAAAACAAATATAGGATTATATTCAGTGAAACATTTAAATCCAACATAACAAACATTGGAGTAATTTCAATGTTTGCACAAGCTGTATACAGACTCGCCTACACAACGGGCTCGAACCTAGTATGATAGCTCAATAGATGAAACAACTAATAGTGTATAATCCCATTTGCCACATTTTATTATCGTCGGCACGTATCAGCTACTAAGCCACTATGTTTCTAAGTTCCTCTCAAAATACCTCAAACCATGTTAATGAAAATAGCGCAACCAACACACATTGTTAACATAAAATTAACGAGTTCAATAGAAACATTAGAAAGAAAACAATCTACACGCCGGGACATCGCTTCCACTCATTTAGACAATCTTATGATATAATCTGCTGGAGGCGCGAAATTACCTTCTCCAGGCGCGAAATTACCTTCTCCAGGCACGAAATTAATAACTAAAAAGGGTATAAATTAAATTAAGCACTACCATTTCAAACCACTAAAAATGTCTTAAAACGTCTAAGGCATCTTTACGAAAACTTATTGTATTTTTTTCTTAATTTATTACATCATATATATACATAATTTCGACATAATCATTTATTTAAAACGTAACATATCTCTGGCAGGTCAAGTAAAAAATTAAATAGTAAGTAACATTACAATAAAGTTATACTTTGAGGAAAAAATTTAACTTTCACTTGGTATACAACAATAGACAATAAATTGTCACCGGTTGGGTAAGTGTTAATTAAGGACCTGAGGACACCCCTTTGTTGTTCCATAGAAATTAATTCCACGAATCGTTAAGGTAGGGTCCGTTTTCCCCAAAATATAATTTTACAATGGATTTTCTCAAAGGAAAGATTCTGATTCAACCAATTATCAAATAGTAACATGTAGACCGCTTCGTTTTAGATCGCTCGGACGCTTTTAGCCAGAATTAACAATAAAGTGCTAACGTTAAATCTATTATGTGCAATTAAACCTAGTGTACACTTGAGGCAGCTAAACGCTACGCCAACTCGCTGTTCTATTTATTATACTAATTGATAACGTCTTCGCCTCAAACATACACTCGGGTGTTGGCAATTCGACAATCAATAAAACATTTTAGACTTTAGTATCTATTATACTCCAATAATTTCTATATAAAAAAAAAACACGATTACACATGAAAGGTTTAGCGAGTGTCTTTTAACATTACTTTTATAGAAAAGCACAAACCTACACTTGATTGTCGTTTGTTAAGGTTAAGTGCAGTAGCTATGTGTACATAGCTACTGCACTTAACCTTAACATGGCTTCACTAATATTTATTATCACAATACGGTCATTGTAGATACAAAAGAATTATTTTCAATCTAATAAAATATTCAAATTCATTTGCTAGTCATGGTGGTATAGTTTTTATTAATTCTCATGATGTAAAACAACGTAGATTTTGAGCAGTCTAAGTAATTTTTAAACATGTCAAGCTAATTTATATAACATGTAAAATGTTACAAAATTAATTAGTCATAAGCGTAAATCGTTATTATCACCAAATATGTCTATTGTTGAAAATGTTACTAAGAATTACATTAATTGGCTGTATTTTATACCTTTGAATATTACACTATTTCATCATGCATTTCATTCAAACTCGATTATTATGTTCAACATTTATAATAAAATAGTTTTTAACATTACAAGCTTCTGAAAACTTTTGCCGTCATAAGGAATGAACAGCAAGCCGATTTTAATTTAACTGGTAAATACTTCTTTATATTACACTAGTTTGTTAATATAGTTAATCAAACAAGCGTCAACACACAGAGGCACATTTTATTACTATTCAAATTCATGTCTAAATAATGTTGTCTTGTATACTCCGTGAAAATGCTTTACATTGCCGAATCACCCCGAACGACTGCGCTGCTCGGCTGAGCGAGGCTGGGACAGTTGGCACAGCCTTCGAGGCAACACTAACGGTAATGTCTCTGCCTCGTTCAGCCAACAGCTATCAGTAAATTTAACATTAAAAAAAAACACTGTGGACATTTATCAGTATTTTCGGGAGGCCACGTGGTTCACGCACTGATAATGATGAATGCGTGTTTGACACAGAGCCTTTGATGCGAATCAGTGACGAAACAACGCCCTCGCGACATTCGTATACGTCGCCCGCGCAACCGAAATAAACGCAGGTTCCACGGTACATGCTATCTACTTCGAGGCTAAACTACGTGACCACACCTATGCGTTTTGTTTTGACATCAGTCACGTCTGGTTTAATTTAATTAATGTCGAGTTAGGTACAACTAAATATTTTCGAAATGAACGTGAGTTTTAAACAAATTGTATAACTTACTAATGTCACAGATTTAAAGAAAAAAATATAACGCTATACATGAAAAAAATTGATGGATAATACTCGATTTAGTCACTTTACCGGCGAGACGCCTCCTGCTTCAGTAACAACACTAATAATATACGACGGCCATACAAAGCTACTGTTACAAATTATCATAAAAGCATTTTTCTAGCAGGACTACTCTGTGGCCTGAGTTTACACGTTTGTTTACGGTCAGTTTCCTACATAGAATAAATAGGGCGGTAAAGAAAGTCAAATATTGGTGCTAGCGATGCACATTATGTAGATAAGGCTATTTGATGCGTATCCGGGCGATAGTAACACGGCATAGCGGAGTGCACCTGTTTAATGTAATGTTTATTAGTAATCGAAGAGGTCGAATAAATTAGAGTGGTCCGAAGTACGAAATTATGAGCTATAATATGTGTATAACTGGGATAGCAGCGTGAGTGTGTGGCACGAGTGTGCGCGTCCGCTGGTGCGGTGTTACTGTCGCTGGACGTGCGTGTCTAGGTAGGTCGCCCCGCAGCGCCAGAGGTGTGTCTCCATCAAGCGAACCAGGGAGCGCACTTCACGGCTCAGTTATATATCTTGATTGCCTTCTCTAGGTAGTTGACGCGAGACCGCTTGGGCGTCTTGTTGATGTGCTCGAGCCCGAGCCACGGCCGCGCCGTCGCGTCTGGAAGTGACAGATCTAGATTAAATTTTAGCACACATTCTTTTGAGGATTGGATCTATTGTAATCTACAATTTTGAATAACATAAAATATTGACTGATTCAAACATTTAAAGTGTTGTTTAAAGTCTGATATGATACTCACTCGCGTTACTACTTGGCCTGAAGTCGTAAATGTTTATTGTCGCTCCTTCACTTATGTAGTTAGGTCTTCCATTTGTCACTATAGCGAAATTGTACTGAAACAAATATTGAAACGAAGTTATTAAATATTTTAATTACAGTTAAGACGATTCAAAAGGACTTGACCCATTTACAACAACCTATCGTTTTAAAGATAAAAAAAAAAATATGGGGAATACCCTCAATTTAAAAATAATAACGAGCGGATAAAAAAAATTACTGTTATTACAGTAATTTAAGAACAAGTTTAAGTGTAAAGTTAATGGTTTATTTGAGATAAATGGTTTGAGTTTGACTGCTAACCTTTTCCCACTCCTTGTCGGGTATGTCAAGTTTCTTCTGCAGCCGGTCCTTGACCGCCTGGAAGGGCTCGTTGTGTTTGACGCGAGCGTAGAACGGAATGCCGAACGTCGCGTACACCTGCTTGTGGAAGTGTGCGCACGGCACTATGATCTCGTCCTCCTAGAATAGTAATCAAAACAACATAAATTAACATTTTAATTAAGCTTCTAAATCGGCGCATTTCTCAATGGCAAGCACCAAGTTAATAAATAAATTTCTTTAAAAAAAGCATATCTAAAACCTGTTGTTCATGCTACTGTGAATCGAACAGCAGTAACGCTAACACTTTATTTCTACAGGAGTTTATGTGCAGATTTTGCAACAGATATCACAAAAAGTGTATCAAATTAAAAGATCCATAGTTTTGCAAAATTACTATATTTCCTTTAACTATATTTTAAGTTCTACAAAGTAAGTAAAGTCCTTATTGAGAAATATTTTTTTTGACAAAGAACATCTCCGAACAAAGACGATTTAGTAAGCCATACCTGCAAGTTGAGCTCATCTCTAGGAATCTCCTCTATTCTGTAGAGTCTGGGCGGCGATATGGTGACCTGGTCCAGCGTGAGCTCGGAGTCGGGGCCCGGTAATACTTTGTGACAGGACACCTCCACGATCCTTAACCTGAACAACGAAACAATTTTATGAGGACATCGAATATTACCAAACTTTTATGCATAAACTCGGCTAGGACACGCGATTGAATCTAAGCCAATCGCCAACTTGAAAATATTTTTAAACAACTTCAAAAAAAAGGAGGTTATCTATTCGACACGTCTGTCTATGTATGTAATATTATTGGAACTGCAATATATTCACATATGATAATCTATTAGGGCTTCCAAACAAATATACAAAATTTTATAGGTGTATGTATGATTGTTCACGCATTTCTCCGAAACTATTGATCGGATTGTGATCATTTCTTTTTATTGGCTTACATTTACTTCAACTTAGGCAACAGCGCAAGTTTCATCAAAATCAGTTCAGTAGTTTTCAAGACATGGACCAATACGTGTAAGTGTGACGGCCTGGCTGATTGGTATGTGCTACGAGTGTGGTGTCAAAGGGAAACTATCACAAAACCTTGCGTCAAATTCTAGTACAATAGTTATAACAAAACTATTAACTACTTATTAGAACAAATATTCTAGATGTAACTTAAAACTAAAAATTACGAAATAAAATAATAATTTAAAAAAAAATCGACTTCAAAAAGTAATGATCTCAAAATTATGAAATAACTTTTATTTCGGAAGTTGGTGGCAAAAAACTGCAATACAGCTTTCCTTTCTTATTCTGAAACTACTTTTCATTTTCATATTATTAGATTGCAAACAAGCTGGCGGCTCTCGTTGATGGTAAGATGTGATCACAGAGATAAAACTGAAATGTCCTGTATGTACTCCTATAATATTGTTATTGACTTAGTTTAGGAGTTAAAGAATTCCTTATTTCTATGAGACAGCATACAACCTCTAATCTAAGACTGAAATAGTTATTAGATTAAGAAATTGATGAAATAAAATATTTATTTATTTTATTTATTTATTTATTATGTGCTTAACCTATGGTACACAGACTTGGTCTTTGTCTAACATCCAGAAGTCCAAACTCATGGTCTACCAACGAGCAATGGAGCTCAGTATACTAGGCGTTAAATTACCGGATCATTTTCGAAACACAATACAGTGCTCCGAAACAAAGATGACTTGGCTCAAAAGGCTGCCCAACTTAAATGGGACTGGGCAGGACAAGTCTACTGTACGCTGGACAAACTGTGGGCCCAGGTGCCCTGAGACAGTGAGGCGGGGTCGCGGCAGACCACGTAGGAGATGGGGGGATGAGCTGGATAGGTTCCGTCAAAACTGGAAAGAGGACGCTCGGGCTCGCGAAAGATGGAAGGAGTGGAGGGAGGCCTTTCCCCAGTGCGGGACAGCATAGGCTAGTAAAAAAAAAAGTCATGGAGACTGCCAACAACAATGAAAACTTGTCAGCGCCACTTGCACCTTACAACAAATGAGTAAGTCAAGTTGCAAGTCGCATGACGCGTGATGCGTGACGCGAACTCATAAGATTTTCCCCTACCAAAAAGATCACTCAACACGCTTAATGAAGTTTTCACTTCAAAAAAATGTGCTTATAAACCATAAGCCGACGTACGCACGGACGTAAAAATATCGCGGCGATTTTTTTTCGCGCATTGGATTGTCAACGCTCTGCTTAGCACCGAGAGTTGAAAATCCAACAGTGTGTTTTTTCGACGCGCTAGAATGCACTTTGTTATTGTTAAGTTGGATTCTCAACGCTCGGCTCAACTTCGAGAGTTCTAAATCCAGTGCGCGATAAAATCCCGCCGCGATATTTTTACATCCGTGCGAACATCGGCTAACAGTCAACGCTGCTTTAGAGAACAGATATGTTTGGAAGTAGTACATCTCTGGACAAGCTTCTTTTTGCAGAGCCCTACTACAATAGGGATATTGACTAAAAACTTTTTTGTCCGTCATTTAGATTATTAAAAAATATATGACACATTTTTTTTTTACGTATCCAAAAGATTACGGCGATACATTGAGTTAAAATGTGGCATGACGTCACTCCTTGCTAGATTTTATACGTAGTTTGTTATAGTTGTGATGTAGCGAGCTCCCACTCCCCAACTTAAATGCGTTAATACTAAGTTATTTTTTATTATTATGATAAAGCAAAAAATACTTGTCTAATATTTTTTATTATCTGACTGATGGAGTAAATAAAATTTCTTTTGTTTTACCCAGGAAACATCCACATTACAGCAGCATAATTATTTATGCATTAGTATACAGGGTGTCCCGTAAATAATGGATCAAACGTAACGGGTAGGTAGCTTACCTAATTTCCAACAACTAATTTGAATATTAAAAAAAAAACCGTTACAGTAACCAGGATATTAATTTTTTTTCGAATTTTACGATTTTGTCTTCCAGAATTAAGCTTTTTTAATGCTGTCGCTGCAAATGATGACATTTTTAGGTATGATTTTTATTTAACATTTCTGAATAGCTTACTAATGTTATAAGATACCATTTTTTTGAATACCGTTTTATTTGCCTTAGAAAAAAAATCTTGAGTTGAAAAGTTTTTTCTTTACGATGTTAGGACCAAAATTGAAAAAATTCTCCTGTAAAAAAAATGTATGACACCGAAAACCACCATTATTTTAAAAACTTGTACATTTAATAAGGTTTGCAAATTGGTGTAAAACTTACGTCTAGTCTTTATCGTTACAAAGATATTGCTATGAATGTGATGAAGACAGAAAATAAATTAAATTGGTACTATTCCATTTTTTCATTTTCGTAATGGCTTATGCTTGAATGCTTGTAATCGAAGCAGGTAGTTAAGCGGCTAGCATATTCCGACCCGATGACGTCATCTGTCCGGAATTTGGGACCGCTACCTGTGGCGGAGTTGCACCTCAGTCAGCGTGAAGGGGATAGATAGCGCCGCTTTTGTATTTTTGGTAAATTGGTATGAAGTTGTACATTCTAGTCCTTGTCGTTACAAAGATAATTGCTATGAATCTGAGAGGTGCTCCAAATCAACGTTAATAAAAAAAATAAAAAAGTGTGTACATTTAAACTTTTTCTTTAAAATGTGTAACTGTAGTATTTCAGAGGCAATGTTCATTGAATTATTGAGGCGTATGAAAAGAATTAGGAGGCCGTACTAAAAAAAACAGTTAGTTCAAATAAATCGTTTTATTTGGTTTTTACAATAAATGTTCGAATTGCCTTCCCTCTACAAGAATGCAAAGTCTGCATCTCCTAATAAAGGAAGCTCTTATCCGACGGACAAAACGGCTTTGGTTTATTTCTGATACAGCAGATTGGATGCGCTGTCGTAATTCTTCTTCCGACGTTATTGGATTCTTGTAGACCCTGTCTTTTAAACATCCCCAGTAAAAAAAATCTAGGGGATTTAAATCCGGAGATCGCGGAGGCCACAAAATTGGTCCTAATCGGCCGATCCATCTGTCCGGATAACTTTCATCAAGGTGCGCCCTTACTGCCGTCGCATAGTGAGCGGGGCACCCATCATTTTGCAACCACATTGCTTGCCGTACGTCTTCTGGAACGTTTTCTAATAACCTTGGCAACTCATTCCTTAAAAAATGGAGATAATATTCGGCGTTTAGAGTAGCTGGTAGTTCAAAGGGCCCTATTATTTGCCCATTGATTATTCCCGCCCATAAATTTATTTTAAATTGATGTTGGCTCCTGTCCTCTCGCATCAAATATGGGTTTATCAGCTGCCAACTGTGCAAATTATGCAAATTTAAATATCCATCTCGGCGGCATGAAGACTCGTCACTCCATAACATCTTGTTAAAAAACTGCGGGTCCGCCCGAATCATTCTAAGCATCCTTTGGCAAAATTCTATTCTTGGCTGGTAATCACGCGACGTCAGCGTTAAAACACGTTGCACGTGATATGGGTGCAATCGGCACCGTTGTAGCACTCGATGCACCGTCGATCTAGAAATTCCTACGCGTCGCGCTATGACGCGAACGGAGAGTGACGGATCTTCCTCGATTTCTCGAAGAATGACTTCGTCATTAACTTGTCGCGGTCGTCCTTCACGGGTACCACCAACTCCGGTGCCAAGAATTCTTCCCTCAAGAAGCGCGTTATGCACTCTAATAAAGACGCGATAATCGGGATAACGAACCAGGTTCAGGTATCTTTCACGGTACAATCTTGCAGCCGCCCTGGCATTACCTCTTGCTTCTCCGTAGATAAAATGCATTTCGGCGTACTGCCGTGGCGTGTACTCATAACGAGGCATTGGGCTGAATAAGGTTTCAGCGCTACTGCACACACGTACAAGCACACACAAACGAATGTTTTCGGAGTCCGTAGGATCGCCAAGTCGTTTGTCCAATACGCAAAGAGTTCCAAATCGATAGGCAAAGCAAAGTCCAAAAACACAGCACAAGTCAAATTTTACAGAAGAAAACACCGAGCCACTGACCGGGAGCGAAAGTTGTCTGACGTAGCAACTCGAAGAGAGACTAGTTACAACTAAACTAATAAAATCAAGCAACAATGAAGCCTGTACGAGTGAAGGGCGCAGGAAAGAACAAAAGAACCTGCGCAACTTCATACCGATTTAACCGATTTACCAAGAAGCGGCGCTATCTATCCCTTTCACACTGACTGAGGTGCAACTCCGCCACAGGTAGCGGTCCCAAATTCCGGACAGATGACGTCATCGGGTCGGAATTATGCTATCCGCTTAACTACCTGCTTCGATTACAAGCATTCAAGCATAAGCCATTACGAAAAGGAAAAAATGGAATAGTACCAATTTAATTTATTTTCTGTCTTCTTCATCACATTCATAGCAATATCTTTGTAACGATAAGGACTAGACGTAAGTTTTATACCAATTTGCAAACCTTATTAAATGTACAAGTTTTTAAAATAATGGTGGTCTTCGGTGTCATACATTTTTTTTACAGGAGAATTTTTTCAATTTTGGTCCTAACATCGTAAAGAAAAAACTTTTCAACTCAAGATTTTTTTTCTAAGGCAAATAAAACGGTATTCAAAAAAATGGTATCTTATAACATTAGTAAGCTATTCAGAAATGTTAAATAAAAATCATACCTAAAAATGTCATCATTTGCAGCGACAGCATTAAAAAAGCTTAATTCTGGAAGACAAAATCGTAAAATTCGAAAAAAAATTAATATCCTGGTTACTGTAACGGTTTTTTTTTTTAATATTCAAATTAGTTGTTGGAAATTAGGTAAGCTACCTACCCGTTACGTTTGATCCATTATTTACGGGACACCCTGTAGAAAACTTTGTCACTCACGTTCCAGAACCGTCGGGTGACATTTCGACGACTTTAGCTGCCTCTTGTAAGATGTCCGACACCTTACCGCCTTTGTTTGGATATAAAATTAATTCCTTATCTTCTTTATAATTTGGACCAACCTGCAAGAAAAACATTTTTGTTTTAAATACCGCAAATAATCATGCATGAGGTATGAAAATGATATGCTTCTTTATAGCACCTCTTTTTCACACATTCGAAATTGGCATCCATAATTGACAGTTCTGAGTGTTACCGGCGCAACTGCATATTATGCGCATTACTTTCTCGAACCGCGTATTACGAAACCCCGCGGAGAGATACAATGGTGCCGATTCTGTTATGCACAAACTAGACTTAATTTAGGCTATTATTAAGTTTTTCTCTCTAATATAACAAGAAAGAGATGGACGTAAATTAGAGCCGTCAAATTTAGTTGAAATAATGTTTCCATACAAATTTAGAAAACACGTAAAAACATGTCGTTTAAAAACACGGTGAACTAGTTTGACATCTCTAACTTAGTTCATAGCTATAGCCGTCCTTTTCTCGCGCTGCTTGTTAGTAAAAGATAGCAATTCTCTAATTTTAATTCAGTTATTGAACAAGAGAATCGGCACCAATATCTTTACCAGAAAGAGTTAACTTACTTTTTTTTATTTAATCATAAGTTCATACTAGTAAGTTCTTCGAAAAGACTACAATGTTTTAGCTTGTAAAGATTAAAATAAAAAGTCCATCTTACCCATAAACATTTAAACTGTTTCTTGTTATCCAATTCATTAACTTTAATAGATAATATCTGGTAGAACAACTTCTTAGGGCACTTTGGTTTACAGTACACTAGCAAATCTTTAAGTATTCCGTCATAAGAGTATCTGAGTGGCAGGCCTGGGGTATCCTTGTAGCTGCAACAAATTTAACAATAGTTGATCACACAAAGTCGCTTTTGAAGTAGTGTTCAGTTCTAGTACAACGAATCTCACTTCTTGTCCAGTACTTGTTAAAACTGGTTTCTTATCTGTCTGCTGATACTTGTCAAAATAGGCTTTAATTATTCACCACTAACAAAAAAGGTCTTCTCTTGCAAGAATGAGGTCATTAAATTCTACCATCATCTCTGCCAAGGCTTTCCATCAGGCGAGATTGAGGTCACATGCGGACCAAATCATTAGTAGCCATCATCATCATCTGCCTAGCCTTTTCCCAATTATGTTGGGGTCAGCTTCCAGTCTAACTGGATGCAGCTGAATACCAGTATTTTACATGGAGCAACTGCCTATCTGACCTCCACAACCTAGTTACTGGGTAATACGATACCCCTTGGACTTCTGACGACCCGTAACAACTGACAAAGATCCATGAATAACAGCCGGGACCAACGGTTTATCGTAGTTTACGAGGCACTGAGGGGTCTTGATATGTAAAGATGGTCACCTTTCCACGGCAAGCGTAGCTTAACCTGATCATTCGACCCGTGTAGCTGTTATCACTTAACAACAAAAGCAATCACGAAACATGATTTTATTGCACCATCACTTTGGCTGGCAGATATAATATGCTAGTAATATCTCAAAACACTAACTTTTGACATTTGAAGAACTGTATTAAATAGGGGTCCACGTTGAGCCTCTGTCCCACTGCGCGCGCCATCTGGTCATAACGCATCTGCATCGACAGCTCCATTGTGAACCTGCGCAACATAGGCGAAGGGGAAATAATGTTAATATTGCTCAAATCTTAACCATGAACTTGCAGTTCATCTAACAACACAACACAACATTAAATACTACACCTTATTTCGAATAAAGACTAGTAATTTTGGCTTAGACATGTTTCCGTCTCTATTTTGCACTTGTTGTTTCGACACTTGTGCGAATGACAGGAATAATGTTTAGCGAAAATATGTTATAAGTAACGCTTATCAATCTCAGCCTGAAAATCTAATTATTTAATCACTAAACTATCATCTCTCTCAATTGAAAAATCTTTCCGTTTCTTATCACACAAAAAGGTATAGGTACACAAAAATCTCACCCAGGATCATTAGGCACGGTCTTATCCACAAACTGCACCTCCACCTTGTAGAATATGTACTTGAAGTAGTCCTGGCAGGTTGGCAGCTCCAGATCCTCGTGTCGATGGTCAGCGCGCTCGAACACGATGATATCGCCGTCCATCAGCTCGTCCAATACCTGGCCGCGTGCACACGACTCAACCCGAGGGTAGCCCGCCTTATGCCCTCCCTCCATAGTTTGTAGCGTATACCAAAATGCGTGGATATTTGTGATTGTCATGTCACTGTTTAGTGTTTTGTTTCGTTCATGACGCGGTTAATATGTTCTTATTAATTTAAAATATGAATGAATCAGTGAATCTTAAATCGTGATATTGCAATTTCTATTGAGCTCGTTAATTAAGAGCTCGAAAAGTGATATTTTTCCACGCTTTTTAAGACTTTAGCGTGATGGATTCAGTATTTTAAATGTGTACAATTTACATTGTGAACTTATAATATGCAAAATCTCTAAAAATGGATATACAAAGTGAATAATTAAACCAAGTAAGCTTGAAAAGGGTATCGTAAATCTCATCCTGGGCTCAAACCAATAAAAAAAATGATGTTACAGACTACAGATCTAGATAGGTGAGACAGGAATCTTTTTTATCGTTTTGAGCTCAGTAACAGATTAGTAAATTCCATTTTCAGGCTTCCTTAGGTTCGATATACACTATGTATATTCGTAATATATGTACGCATGTTCGTATACGAAACAATCCTATGGAGAGGTGACGTAAGTGGTGATACAAGTAACTCAGCATAATAAAGCAGCGTGTAGCTTGTGATCATAATTGATGAGTCATCAGTCGTGACTTAAGGCCTAGTTCCCAAGACAAAAATCTGACGGGGGTCACATTTCAACTAAGTAACATTGCCTGTTTCAAAGTGTGCCTCCAAACGCTCGTGTGACGGTTTTATTGCTGTAAAAGGATCTCCAGTCCACGGAAGATACAGAAGGTCGGTTCCACACAACGAACGCACACAGTCGCACGCACACATAGACGCGTACGTATGGCAATATCAACTATCTCATGTGCGTGCGTTTTCGATCGTTGTATCAAGCCTACCTTTCGTACTATTCCGTGTCTAGGTGAAAGAACGCGTCAGCTTGCGTTGTCATGGAAACTACACCTAAAGTAATCGAGAAAGCTTGTGTATTAGAATTAAATAAAATAATATAAGGATGAGGAGAAGCTGATATACAATAAATAACATAGCACTGTTCAGAAAGTGAACATTACACGCAAATTTTTCGTAATAACAACAAAAACGTGTCCTTGGTCGATGTCTTTGGTTATAAAAGTTAGCCAGATGTTTACGGGAATGCCGCAAATAATATGAATAAGTCGTGACCTTCAAGCAAGCGTTGTGTATGCCATTGTGTTTGAATATTATTATGTACAAAGAGTAATAAGCTAGTTCGCCTGTTTCGCTTCTGCTCTGAAGTGATGACGTCATCGAAATGTAATACGTCTCAAGCGAGGAATTATTTTCGGAAGAGGAAAGAATTGAGGAAAAGCTATTGTTTAAACAAAACAATAACATTGTGTTTGAAAATAAGTTTGTTTTGAAATTACACGACAATTTTCGTAAATTGTCGATGCTAAGCGTATTTTATGACGGAAACTAAATGTAAAATGCAACATTACAGTCTGAACAGTGCTATTCAAAATTCATTACATGATTATAAATAATTACTAATAAATACTATACCTGAGCCAGCAATACCTGAATGTGGGATCAAACTAGATCTAAAATCGATCATAACATTACACTATTCCTAACCAAGATTCAAAGATATATAATAGGTATAATTTTACATACAATTATAAACTTTCGGGGCATATATTATTGTGCTTATTAGTCACATACACATGTAGATACTTTGTAGTTGTAGTTTATATAATAGAAGAAAGATGAGTCATCTAAATACATAGTTACTTGGGAAAATATTTGTGTAGTAAAAGCTTATGTCTAGTGAATAGTTTGTTGGGATAAAACTGATAAATAATACCTTTTCGAGAGGCTCGCTGTAGTTGTTGATCTTCTCAACAAAGTCAGGCTTGATCTCTTCATATAAGACGAGCGGAGTGTCTGGCGGGAAACCTAAGAACAAGTGTGTGTCATTTAAGAAGTGTATTATTATTATTTGTTTTAATCAAGCTTTTATTAATCTGGATATCATCGAGGACAGAGTCCTTGTCAAGACGAACCAAACGAGCCACTCGATAGGGTTGCGTCATTTTATTACCGAGTTCCCATGGCCGCCTTCTGGCTTCATCATCAGCTCAGCTCCATTTCATAATAATATTGCAAAATGTATTTGCATGCAAAATTTCAGCTCAATTGGAAACCGGGAAGTGGATCAAGTTTAACTTATAAGATTAGATTACAGACAGACTTAATAAAAGCATGTAAATAAATATAAACTGCCTCGTTGGTCTAGTGGTTGCAAGCGCTACTGCTGAGCATGAGGTCCTGGGTTCGATTCCCAGATCGGGCAATGTGTTATTGCGTTTTTCTATCTGGAATTTCTCAGTAACAGTCTGGATTTGTGCCCGGTTGATGGCAATAAGTTCGATCCCTATTACATGGGACTTAATCTGCCTAACCCTTCGGGAATTACAGGCGTGATGTTATGTAATTAGAAATACGTTAAGTACCAACTTGTAAAATTATTAGTACGGCAAACACTTTAATGAGAAGTCTACGGTCTGTAGGCACAATAGTATCAAGAAGTTTGCCGAATCGATGCTTTTTTTTATAAAAGACGAAGTTTTGTCTCACAAGTCTCTTTAATTGTAATATGGTTAAAATAGCTAATAGTTGTAAGTAATAGGAATTACTTACAAGATTGTTATAAATGTTAGCTATTTATTGCATCAGGTAAGTGCATAAATCATTATTAGTATAGCTTAAAACGTGTTTTATTTATAGTCTTATTGGATGAAAATATATTAATAACATTCAGTTCCATTACAAAATTAATAAAAATGAATAATTCACGACCATAGGTCATCGAACTAACGGACCGGTATGGCATTGGTTGTATTGGTCGAATCAGAGGGGCAATTCCCGTATTTTTATAACAACGTTCGCAATCTCATCTCAGTCTCAATCTGTCAAAATTGAGGGGCAATTCCCGTATTTTTATAACAACGTTCGCAATCTCATCTCAGTCTCAATCTGTCAAAATTGTATAGAGTTTGCCTACATTTTTGACATTTGATTGTCGCTGGCTGACATTGCGACTTGGAATTTGAACGTTTTTAATTACGAGAATTGGCCCTCAGATTTCAGTGATGAGGACAATATTATAGCCGGAACTTGTAAAATCATGGCAACGACTGCGCCGGCCCCCTTCTGACTTGAAACGTTCCTGCGCCCCTTACGTTCCTCAAATAACACCGTATTAATCCATGTTCAGGTTATTTTCCGGCCACTGTGCTTTGCTTTATTTGCATCACAAGTCTACACCCATGAGGTGTCAGTATAGAATCTAGACTACTTTCTTCATTTAGGTGCAAAAAAGACACGAAGAGTTAAGCAATATTTAAAACGGCAACGCCATTTTTATACGTGACAACATAATGAAGTCACAATTTCACATCACAACAGGTCATGGTGATAACCGGAGTAGTCACACGCAGGATCGCCATAAGCTCCTACATTAGATGTTTTTAACGGGCTGAAGGTAATACCGCAAAAAGAGGAAACTTATGCACTGTATGAAAAAAGCTGTGGATAAAAACAATTCACAATGAAGATCAATAGTAATTACCTGCACGCTTATTCAGTATCGGAATAAGATCAGCGGGCTTGCTGGCAATCGGCAAGTAGTGATGTCCACAATAATGAATCCGCTTCTGTTTGGGGTCATAGAACTTGAAGAACAGCACTACGTCATTCTCCTTGTCGAAGTTCGGGAGCGCACTGAAGCCAGAGTCGGGGGGTAACATCTCCAGGAATATGTTCCAAGGGTTCATGTTCTCGGAAACGTCGGCCACGGTCTTGTGCTGGTCGTTGAGGATGTCTAGGCAAGTTGGTCTGCATGTCTGTTGGGAGATACCATTTGGTTATTTAAGTATACATATAGTGTAAATACATAAATTTTTATTATTTGCCTGTCAGTAACTACTTCTTGATATACAGAAAATATGAGAGGTGTGATAGCCCATTTCTAGTTTTATACCTTACTAGCAGCGCCCCGCGGTTTCACCCGCGTAAGTCTCGAACCCGTAAGAGTCATGTGTGCAACTATCTATGTGCCAAATATCATCAAAATCCGTTCAATAATTTTAGCATGAAAGAGTAATAAGCAACTAAACATCCATCGTCACAACTTTCGTATTTAGAATATTAGTTATTAGGATAGTAAGATAGTAGGATAATGCTAACTGGACTATTCCAATGCCCTGACAATAGGGAAGACGACCAAAATTTTTTTTTTGTCTGTTTTATGTAAAAAAAAACATTGGACACATACTTACTTTTTCTTTTTTACGTAATCAAAAGATACATTGAGTTAAAATGTGGCATGACGTCACTCCTTGCTAGATTTAAAACGTAGTTTGTTATAGTTGTGACGTAGCAAGCCCCCACACCCCAACTTTAATGCGTTATATCTAAGTAAACTTTTATTAATCTGACAAAGCAAAAAATACGTGTCTAATATTTTTTTTTATTATCTGATTGAAGGACTAAATAGAATTTCTTTTTTTTTACCCAGACATCATCCTTAGTAAGCTTATGTTACCCATTTATTTCACAAGATTCCAAATCAATAGATTAGTAGCTATGCTGCTATCACTCACTAGAGATCTAAACAATGTGGCGAACAGTTAGCAATTAATCGTTTTACCAAGGAGTATCGAGTTTACCCAGTAAATGGGTTGCAGAGTTCAGATAGGCAGTCGCTCCATTTAAAGTACTGGTATTCAGCTACATCTGGTTAGACTAGAAGTCGACCAGAACATAGTCAAAACGCTAAGCAGATGATACATTCTCTCACCTGATTAGAACGCGCACTAAAAGGCCACGGCCTCAGCTGTTTGAGTGGGTACTTGAAGTTCTCGGCCAGCATCTCCATGAGCTCAGCCACAGTTGCCTGCTTCCTAACACGGAACACGCGGTAGTGCGCGCGCTCCGGGTCGTAGAGGTCGTTGCCCTGGTGGCCATCGAAGGCCTCTTCTAATACAACGTTCACATTCATGTAGAGGTGGGCTTCGTTGCGTTCCTTGCGACGGATCTGTTGAAGGCATTTATTTATAATAAGCACACAAAGAGTAGTCACTTATAATTCAATTAAAAAAAAATATAAAATTGGCATTTCAGTAACAATACAAATAACATGATGACAAGACATTAAAATATGAATGAGACAACATAAACGAATAAAAATTGTTTCTATAAGACCTAAATCAAGAACACTACAAATACGAATCCATTTGACCTATAGACGCGTGCTATGTTAATGTTCAAGTATATAAATATAGCTTAAAAATACTGGGCATACGCCAGACCACACAAGACATAACTTCTGTAATAACTCTAAAGAGTCTCTCATTAAAAAATATTGGTGACCTCTGGCGTCAGCGTGTAAAATTTCACATGAGTATATTTTAAACTGTACAGAATGGTTAAAAACTTTTTTACAAAAAATACGACATACTTCCATTATAAACATTACAAAGTAAAAAATTACTATAATTTCGGAAGTCGGGTGTCTTTGGTTTTGTATTTTCGTTTTTTGCCACCGACTTCCGAAAGTTATTTTTCACTTTGTAGTGTTGTTTTTGAAAGTCGGTTGTATTTTTTGTAAAGTTTTTTTTTTCACTTTTTAGTTATGGTACTACCTGACACAAATTCAAATTCGTATCTGCAAAAGAAATTAGAACTTCATCCACATAAAAAATGGGGAAAAATATGTATTATTGACTCAAAAAGTACCCAAGCAAAGTTAATAAATTTTACATAGCACCAACTTCGAGGTATACCCTCTGGAATGAAACAAGAATCTTTCAAATCAGACTATTCTGTAAAAAGTTATGCGTAGTCATACATAAAAAAAATATACGTGTTGACTTGAGAACCTCTTTTTTTTCGTCGGTTAAAAAGTAGTAATGATGTCACTATGTTCCCATAGCCGTATACCGCCAATGACATTATTTTTTAATAAACTTCAGCATAACGCATTAAAGTAGGAATAAAACATTGTTAGTAACTTACAGTTTCAATTCTCTTTTCTTCAGCGAGCCTTTCGCTAAGTTCTGTAGGAATGTCAGCTTGAGTAACCTCTTGCAAGACAGTCTTCAACTGTGAATCCCTGGAAATCATAAATCATCATGAATTCTATTACTTGGCTTTACTTACTTGAACAGGGTGTCACACTTCTTTCCTTATTTTCTAATTATGTAACGTTAGTTTTCTGAAAACCAACTCGTCGGTTTTTTTTTGGATGGATTGTCTGTGATGATAGAAGTAGTCGTTAAAATGTAGTTTAGCGCCGTGCCGCTTGCACTTTTTCTCCACCACAGTCTAGGAACCGCTAAGAAACGTAACTTTGGAGTTGACGGTACTATTGCTACTGAATAAATACTTTGCTGAGAGATGGCGCTAACTGATGTCTTATCGCCGATTGGTATCTTCTTATTTAAGATCACTTTGACAAGTGACTATAGTCTGTTTTTTTAACAAACGAGTACCGAAAATTTTGAGTGCGTTGCTATTGGTCCACGTAATACACGTAATCAGCATAAAGTCCGTTCCACACAAACCAAACGCTGTAGTTACATGTACATTCAGTTGAGTCATCGACTACCTGCGCGTCGCACGTGTTTTAGTGAGTGAACCAGACGATATTGTTTGTGCGTGAGTCATGGCGGACATGTCTCCTGTACAGTAAATTTTAGAAGTATTCAATATGAACGGGTCTTAACAATTCCAAAACAAAACAAAGGCGTTGGCCCCACACCGACCAATGACCCATCTCACTCTGTCAATATCGGAAATGTGCTAGAGACATAACTCAGTCCTCGTTTGTTAAAAAGAAAACAGACTATAACACTCAGTGCTCTTTCGCGGCGAAGCTTCCAGCTCACAACCCCCTATGCGACATGTCGCGTTGTCTATGTGACATTTTATTTATTTTCATAATTTAGGCAACTAATGCCCGGATTCTGAGGTTTTCAAACACAGTTTATCTATTTAATAGTGATTATTGGTTCGATAACATGTTTCGGAACACTTTCAATAAGGAAGAATTTTGTTTAAATTCGAGTGAATTACTATCGAGAGTTTATCTGAGGACCTTAAAAACCGAGCATAAGGAAGGAATTCGCTTAAATAGATAATTTTGACGAATCAATAGCTACTCGTATTAAGAGTTTAAACTCCGTTTAAGAATATTTCAGAAACCGGTCATCAAAGGACTCAAAGGAGAACAGTGGTGGCTCAGTTGTAACGGTCCCGACTTACGTGTTGTAGGTCGTGGGTACGAACCCAGACAGGCACATTACTTTGTGTAATTTATTTCATCACCACTGCTAAACATTGTGAGGAAACCGGCATGTCCTAGATCCCCAATCCGCACTGGGCCCGCGTGGTGGATTGCGGCCCACTACCTCTCACAGAGAGGAGGCCTGTGTCCCAGCAGTGGGAATGTTGTAGGCTGATTATGTAGGCAACTCAAAAAGGCAAGGTATATTTATTACAGTACTGTAAGGCAGATGATTGTATGGCTTATTAAAGGTTTCCTGTATAACCTTGGATAAGTACAAAACTTGCGAACGGACTTCTGTTTCAAAAAAAAAAAAGTTTTTTTTTCTTTTTTTTTAGGCGTATAAGAACTTGTAACTCACCTTATGTAGACCAACATGTAGGCGTTGGTGCAATGGCGCACGGTCAACGCCATATCCTCGTCATGTCCACCATAGTTGTACTCGATGGCCTCCTGCTTCGTGCAGCGGGAAACTACATCATCGTCGAACTTGCACCACTAAACAACAAGAGTATTTATTAGAAACAAGCTGACCCGCCAGACGTTGCCCTGTCCAAATGTAACTGTCAAAGTCAAATTGTACCTATAAGTTTCTATTACGTACATCATCTTTGCCATCCATAATTGACAACTAGGAACAGTTTTTGTGGGAAAAACAAAAATGTGGTTTTATATTTTTCAATTTTCCCAATTTTTCTCTTCATAAGAACCTTCCTTGGGAAAAATTGTCGAATTGGTCCAGCCGCTCCCGGGTTTTGCGCTTAGCAACACATTTAGCCATTAATTTTTATTTATATAGATAGACTAGCTGACCCGACAGACGTTGTCCTGTCAAAATTTCAATATGGCCAAAAATCATAAGAATCATCACAAAAATACCATGGAAAAAAACTTAATTTTTTTAATTCCATAAAAACTTAATTTTGGACTATTAACGACTCGACTGCCGGAAACGCAGATCTAAGCGAGACACAATGGCTTTTTAATTGTTTCTGTAATCATGACATTCAACCAGTTAAGAACATTTTAATACAAAAAAACAGCCAAATTGGTCCAGCCATACTCAAGTGATGCAACCAACAAACAGCATATAATTTCTATTTTTATAGAAGATAGATAGTTAAAACATACTTCTAACTCCTTTTTCATTACGATAAGTGCCTTCAGCTCAGCTGTCTCTTTTCTCTAGTACTTGTTCAGTGCACAGACTTTAAAATGGCAAATAGCTACTTACTGTTCCTGGTTTTAAAGCTGTCTGTAAAATTATTTTCTTACTGAGTTCAGTCTCTCAACAAATTAAATAATTGGTATAACTACTACAGCCCACAAATAACAAGTGGGTGTTGAAATGCAGTTTAAATGCATTCTCATGTCCATGTAGGATTCAACGTAAATAAAGGAAACTTGTCAAACAGTATACTACAAAACATTCTATATTCTATAACATCAATATTTTTCAAAATGCTAAGAACATACCAATAACTTCACACGGCTAGGAACGTAGGAATCACCAAAACAACATTTCAACAAAATCATCATCATCCTATTATAAGTCCACTGCTGGACACAAGCCTATCCAATCGCCATTTATTTCGATTATTGGTTGCTCTCATCCAGCTGCTACCAGACACTACCTCTACATAAGTCTTCGACAATCTAGCCTTAATAGGTCCTAGCTTTTAAGTTTGCCATAAAATATAATCACAAAATCTCTTACAACTAGCTTATAAAACCATAATGCCTCACCTTCCCATCGCCCTTAGGGTTGATGAAGACGACATAGTGTCCTCCGTGATTATCTCCCGAGTGTACCAGCACCGCGTGTAGCGTGTAGTCGGCTGGCGTCTCCGGCTTCTCTTGAAGATACGCGTCCAAGTTGATGTGTTCGTAGAACTCGAATCTAATGGATTCAGAAAGATTTTTGCATAAGGGTAAAAGGTTGAACAAGAGATTCATTCATTATCTCGAGTCAAAATGACGTTGAGGATAACTTCGTCGAGCAAACCCTAAAAAAAACACGCAATAGTTTAAAACATTAATAATGATGTTTTACAGTGTGGCACTAAACACAGCATATAGAAAAAAAAAGAGGCATAAGTAAAACACCTAAAAGCTTGTCCGGATAAAGAGTTAACGTGCGCATACGCACATTGTACAGGACGAAACACGGCCTCTCGAGTATCTGGACTCGCGCTCAGTTTTAGACGCCATAACATGTATTCGAAGTTAGTAAATAGCTACGCGCATCTCGCAAGACGCCACGCTATTAATAGGAAGGTGATTATCACAAACACTTAACATACCTCAAAACTTACCTATCATTAAACTTGACTGAGCTATCCGTGATGGGGTCATACTGGAACCTCATGAGGTGTAAATGCAGTACCGGCGGGAACGAAGCAAAGATGACTCCTTTCTCTGCCTCTTGAAGACCATGCTCCCCTGCGTCGTACTTGTTCTCACCGTCAAGAGTCTCCGTACTAATGTAGTCTTTGAAGGATTCGTCGACTGGAATAAAAAGTGTTCATTGGGATATCATAGTCGAGTGGATTGGTGAGGGCTATACTATTCATACTAATATTATAAATGCGAAAGTATGTCCGACTGTCTGTCTGTTACCTTTTCACGTCTTAATGGCTGAATGGACTTCGAAGAAATTGGGCATACAGGTAGATCATGACTTGGGTTAGAACATAGGATACTTTTTATCCCGGTACTACGTTCCCATGGGATAATCTCCGACCTACATAAGCGTGCGAAGCCGTACGCAAAAGCTAGTTGTGTGCATATTGTAAAACTGTTATTTTTAATGTCCCTTTTCAAACTTTGCAAATTGCAATCTGCCTAGCCTTTTCCCAACTATGTTGGGGTCGGCTTCCAGTCTAACCGGATGCAGCTGAATACCAGTATTTTACATGGAGCGACTGCCTATCTGACCTCCACAACCCAGTGACTGGGTAATACGATAATCATAATAATCATAATCATAAATCTTTATTTATCTCAACATCAGTATTACAGGCACTAGATTAGAAAAAGGTGTCTGAAGTAGGAGGGCCCTGAGTTACAGATCACCCGGCTCATTTAGATAGGACGTTAATTTACAAAACGGTTAGTCAAGATTGATACCCCTTGGTAAGACTGGTTGTCAGACTTTCGGGCTTCTGACGACCCGTAACGACTGTCAAAGATCCACGAATGACAGCCGGGACCAACGGCTTAACGTGCTTTCCGAGGCACGGAGGAGTCTCGGTATGTAAATATGGTCACCCATCCACGGACCAACCCCGGCAAGCGTAGCTTAACCTGATGGATCGACCCGTGCAGCTGTTATTACTTAGCCACGATTGCAAAGTTTATGAATTTCTGCATTAGTCATACCAAATAGAAACTTGTAAAATAGAATAACTTAGATTGTCACATGGATTTCAAGGAACTAAACAGTATTTGTTACGTAATAAAGCGTCAGACCTACGACACATTTCGCAACATCTGTTATTTTATTTCTGATACTTTTCGGCACTTTTATGTACAAACGCGGCTTATTGTGGAAAAAGCTTATGTAATTCATATACTTACTGTTCTTCTTCCCCTTAATATTAAGTTGTATGTCGTAGAAGGTTTCGACGCGCGTACTGGACACGTTGACGTTCTTACACTTTATGTACGACGTCATCTTGCCCTCAAACAGACGCGGCACTGTTCCTTCCACGCAAGTACCCTTCATTTTACTCTCCAATTTATCTAACAGTACCTGTAACAATAAGAGCTTGTATTGTCGACTTCCATAAGTGCTAAGTTTATTCTCTATATTCCTCCTATGCTTGAAATTTCATTGAATAAAAACTAGAATTGTATCAAAAGGCGCTGAACAGACCACGCACAATTTTCCCACATTCTGAATACGTATGAATGGACTAATCATCGCATACGGTGCGTGAAAATGACTTTATTCTTGAGCAAAATGCAAAAGAACGCTAAGTGAACGTTACGTTCTGGGTCGCTCTAAAGAGACGTCTATTGTATTATTCAGCGCTAATAGCCTTAGAGCACATACCCTAAGAAACTCCTGCACGTCATGTTGCATAAAAGAATCCAGTGTCTCCCATCCAAAACTCTTGGTAAGTTTCTTAGTGCCGACAGGTTTATCTGAGAACTGAAGCTCGTAGAAAACTCTTTGCAATGCCAATGCTACGGACCTAAGGAAAAAAAAATATATATATTAGGCAATCTGCATTAAAATATCACCTAAATATAATTTTTCCGTATCCGAAACCTGTTTGGTTTTGCTTACTTTTACAAACTAAGCAAAAATAAACGAACTAGTTTTTCTATCAATTCAGACGATGCAAATTTCCTGTTATCGGAATGACTTTCGACATACATTAGTCAGGATAATCAAGTTTCACTGTAATAGATAATTTCTCCTAGATTACAAAAGCAACTGCTCATTTACCTGGTACTGTCGTCAGATTCTGTCGGCATCTTGTAAACGGCCTTACGTAGTTGATTTGTAAAATACAATGTTTGTAACAACGAGTTCATGTAACACGTCGCGCCTTGGTTCTTCAGACCTAGAATAAACACGAGTATTTTATAGAAACCTGCGTTAAGCGGTTCATACACGAAATGAAAAGTGGAAACTTTTGTAGAATTTGTAATAAATAAATAAATTTAAACAAACACACATTCAGGTGAACTTAATATAGGCGTGTTAAAATTACCTACCCAACCAAAACGAATAAACAATACGCTCCATAGATGTTTAACACCAGACTATATTTTGACCCTTCACTTATTTTTAAGCGCACCCTTATCGTGAGCTCTCTTCGCGGCGAGGTCGCTATCCGAAGTAGGACTAAGCAGCTATTACGGGAGCGTGCACGTCAGTCAAGCCATACAAAATAAAAGTCCTAATCAAAATTGAAAGTTTTGTGATTTTTATTACTCAAGACTTACCAACATAGCCGGTATGCTTCTTCGAATCCCAGGAGACACCGTGCGGTGCCTCAGCAGTCACGTGTACCTCCAATGTGATTGCGTCGTCCTTTATGTAACCCTTTTCGGGATCCAAAACATCGTTCCATGCCATGAAGTGAGAGAAACCCCAGTCGTTCTCTTTACTGGAGATGTTACAAGGAAATTTATGTATAGACAAAATTTACGACTGTTTATATAATTATTATAAGTAAGTTAAGTTAGTTAGTTAGTTTAGTAGTATTAGTTAGTTTTTAAGGACGCTGTTACAAATGGATAGTCAAATCATTACTTTTTTACACAAAAGTATGTTTATTAAATAAAATGCTTTGCATTCTTAAAATGTTTTTTGGCCAAATTGTTGATAGATGAGCATGGACGATTCTGAACTACAAATATAATTTTAGATAGGTATAGTTTCTCAATAAATGTACCGGACTGAAATTTTTTACTTCGGTACATTTATTGAGAAAATTTTAAGATTTTTAAAACATTTTAAGAATGTAAAGCATTTTATTTAATAAACATGCTTTTGTATTAAAAAGTAATGATTTGACTACCCATTTGTAACAGCGTCCTTAAGGAAGGCAGGATGAATAATAAAGCCTGTCCGTCGTTAGGGAATGCAGTCTCGTACGAGATTTCCGCCTAGCGAGATCTCGCGAGACTCAAAACCCAGTCTCGCGCGATCTCGCGAGATTGGGAGAATCGCAATTAAAACATATGCAAATGCTTGTTTTAAGAACTAGTAATTGACATGATATGTAATTAAATAGAAACTGCGTTGCTTAGTTATAAAATAATGTAAGTTTTATTTTAAAAATCAACACAGTACTTATTATTTTGTCTCTAACTCTAATAACATTTGTTTATGTCTATAATTATTATACCTACTGTAGCTAATCAGTTCAAATTCTTACAATATTGGTAACAAAAAAATAATTATCTATATTTAGTCTTTTGTAAATTATTACTTTAGTTTCAATAATTAAGAGTAATAGGAACATTACTTATGGTAAATACATACAACAAAACAAAAACTTAACTTCACAAGTTCTTAAATAAATGTTGTGAGATCGTATTAATCAAATAAAAGAAGTTTAAAGTAGAAGTCAGATGAAGTTATCAAGGTACGGAAAGGCAAGTTAGTTTGTCTGAAAATGGCTTCTCAAAAAACACATCATGTCGAGAGTATCATCTGACAGACGACTTCAGATTTTGCATGCCAAATACCCTGCTGCTGAAAAAGCTCGTCACGCTGCATTTGTCGATCTCGTTATCTCGCGAGATCTCGTACGAAATTTGACGAGATACAATCTCGTAAAATATGGCCGGGATCTCGCGAGATCGGGATCTCGGCGAGACGAGATTGCATTCCCTATCCGTCGTTACTAAGTCGCTGCGAACATAGGGTCGGCAAAGACTTGACGAAGCGAAGAGCATAGCGGTTTTCACTGCCTACAAACGAACTTGAACCATACGGGTTTTGTAAAGCTGAAAATAAATAACCCTAACTGCGTGCCTTTATAAGGCCGGCAACATACAGTCGGCAGCAAATTCATACAAAATCACGCACAGTCTACAGCGGCACAGATGCGGAATTTCGAATCGGAGAAAATTTTGAAACGGAGAACTAAATTTTGAATGCATTTGCTGCCTTCGAAACGGAATTCCGACTGTTTTTGGCCGGCCTAAGTTGATACTCACGTGGACGATTTATGGTACTTATTTTGGATTTTATATCACTATAATGATGTAATATTGATACACTGTAGAAAACCCCGTCGATTTGATATTTGCTTAGTCCGAGCCGGCCCATACGAGATTACTATAAGCGCAGGCCACACTGGGAACGAAGCTAAAGTTCGTTTAGCTACGCTCATGTATCTACCGCGTCTTTTCATACTTTTCATACATCATGAGCGAAGCTAAACGAACGTAGCTTCGTTTCCAATGTGGCCTGCCCTTAATTCTTGTAAAAAATCCATGAACTAAACTTCGGAGGGCCCTTCCCTCGGATGTTTGGTTCATGGATATTCTACATCTTTTAAAACATTTTATCAAATCATTATTTATCAACTAAAATTATCCAGCCTTCGGCCGTAAATATGGCACAACGAGTTTTATAAAAACTTTGGCATTGTAAAGCGTCTCTGTCACTAACACCTGTGTGACAGTCTCTCTGAAGCTCGATGTGTCTTATTTACGCCCGGGCGCAAAAAAATGCATTATTATTTGTCCGAAAAAAATCAACAAACCTATAAAACAAATGTTGGATCTTCCTGAAGAAAGGTTCAGTCTCTGGCTTGTGGGAGATCAGTCTTAGTTCTGCCATTGCATAGCATGACCAACTCGAAGACTCGCTCTCGCCATTGCACTGGAGGAAGAACCCTAAGGACTTCTGTTGTTGACGATCCGGGGACGGAGCTTGCCGAGGCATGACCATGATCTTCCATGGAAGGTTCCGGACAAAGCACGCCGGGGACAACACAGAATCCTTCAAATTCCTGAAGTTCTGTACCGTAAAACGGAATGTCGTTTCTGACCGCGCCTCGTCATCCTCCATTTCGGTATCAAGACAAGCCAGCTGTGGAGGTAAACATCCTGCTAATACTATTCTTAAATTTATGTGTATTTATGTTGATGCATATTTTTGAAAGTGAATTTAATAGCATAAATTACTTTCTCTTTTCTTTTACGTTCTGAATTTCAGCCACGAGATCAAAACAGAAACACGTCGAATTTGTGAGAGCTATCAAAAAGGTAGTTGAAAGTCATGAAGACGGATATATCACAACGACACTAATGGCGCGAATGTGCGATACTGTCTTTCAAATGGATCATCTACGTCTAACCATCATATACGATACGACATTAAGACGTAGGCGTTATTAACAGGATAACAGGTTTCATACTAACTGCTATAGCATTCAAATGGCCTTAAATGTTGTATAACATCGTAAATATTCGCACATCACTTACACAGTAACATGCGAATTCGTGATACTAGTATTATCTGATAAATTAGAACCCAATCTCTGTTTATCAGACCCTACAGATTCTTTGAGATTCAAATATGCTTCTGTCTCTTTCACTCCTTAATTTGGTTTTCAATGAGCTGAATAACAAACTGTGTTGATTCTTGGGAATTTATTAAATGGAGACTGTTTGTAAATAAACAATACGAAAGAAGAAAATTAGGCATATCCATTGTTACTTGTATACTTTAAGTTTCTTTTATTCTGCATACCAAGTGAAGCATTCCCATTTCCAAGACATGCTTTGGAAATAAGGAAGGAAATATAGCAATCTGATACAATAAAAGTAGTTTGAATATCTGCCTTGATGACAATCTGACTTCCTTTCAAAGAAAAAATATTGTAGACAGATTTATTTATTTTAATAATGGTGGTATTAAGTTTTATTTATCAGATAATGTAATTGCTTATCAGATTTAACAATCTCTCTGGGGCCATCACAATGGGGACTTAGAGTCATCCCAGTGTGAGAAATAGATGAAGCTACACAAGATGCATAGCACCATCGCTTTCTTACAATAGAACAATGATGGCTTTCAATACCAAAGCGATTGTTCCATCTCTCTTACTCACCGGCATGTCTGAAGATGTGGTCTCCTGATTCTTCATAACCTCACCCAAGACTACCTCGCCGTTGGGACCTTTCATAAGATCGTCCTCCCAGGTCTTGTCAGTGACAGTGTCTACAGTTTCCACTGCAACAGAAGACATACAATTACATTATTTTTGAGTTACATTCCAATTATTTACTTGTATAACATACTAGCTTTTGCCCGCGGCTTCGCACGCGTGGAAGTCGGAAATTATCACACAGGAACTTACTACCGGGATAAAAACTATCATATGTCCTAATGCAGGTCAAGGTCTACACATATGCCAAATTTCATCAAAATCCGTTCAGCCGTTTTAGCGTGAAAGCGTGACAAAGAAACAAACTCACTTTCGCATTTATATTATTAGTTAGGATGAAATCTTGTAATCAAACTGCATCAACTTCTGTGGGTGAGTGAAATTCAGTGTAAAATCTCTATAAATACTTTGGAGAACAATATTTTTTTCATATTGCTTTTGTAAACAAAAACAGATGTTTTAGTTTCTATATAGTTGTTTGCAGTGTGCCTACTTATTTTGCTTTTTATTAAAATACTATAAAAAAATAACTAAAATTAAAAAAGAATAACTGCAAAATACATGTTACCTCTATTTGATTTGGATGTACAACTCACTAAAGTAAACTTAACAATTAAAATAGAACACAGCAATTACTCAGGAGAAACAGATCTGTCCATTGTTTTACAGATATGAATTTTGACATTTATTGTCAACTTTGACAAAGGATTAGAAGAAAAAATATTTAGTAGAACCAGTTTTTTTTTTTTCATATATAAAACTTTTTAGTCTAGAAATCAGTTAGGTGCAACAAGTCATTGGATCAAGTTTGGTTGAGTCTAGCATTCTTCAGTTTCAGTAAGCTGGGTAGCATGATAATAACTTCAATGCTTCATACATCTGTTTTTCACCAAGCTGGACTTTAGGTGCAGGATGCTTTACAGCTGTCTGCCCGCTAACTTCATTGTTTCATACAAAATAATAGTGTTTCCTTAAATTTACATGCAGTATGACTTTTAGTGCATTCTACATTATTTTTAAATATATCACATGGTTCAAATAAGTGTTTCATCATTACTTGGAACTCTACTTACAAGCTTTTTCATTCATTCACATTTTGTGCTTACTTAGCAATTAAATTCACTTGCATCAACTCATTATTCATTATTTTATTAGATTAAATTGAAATAGTTCGAGTAGGTACTTATGACAAAGCAGGATATCTGAAACCATGTAAACTGATCAATGAATTAGAATGAACAAACATAACATGCTTATCTACATTATAGAATGATAAAAAGATAATCAATAAATTCTTGTAAGTCAACATGATCACAAGTTTTTGACATGACAGCTTTGTTTATTTTTATGTTTTCTTTAAATTCTCACCAGTTGGCAGTGCTACACATTCATTCATGCGCATTCATGCATGTAAAGATCACATTGACATTTGAACACACTGAGGTAACCTGCACTCATGTATAAATACACTAAGTAAGTAAGCACAATGTCTAACAAACTAGATATTGTAGACAATGATAAATAAAAACACTAATTCAATTAAATAATAACCCAATTCAATAATAATACACAAATGAAACATGCATGTAGACAAAGATATTCTATAATTAGATATTTTCGTTTCAGTCTCAGGACAGCGACTTGCACTTTTGAAACAAAGAAAGCAACACTCCAAATCTAATATGTGAACACTCCAGTACACATTTTTATCATAGCTTACACTGCAATGATTATCATTTGTCACAAAACATATTACAAATTAAACAATGTCAACTTAATTAATACAGTTTGAGGTTATGTAGACTAATCTGGTTAACAAAATATAAGTTCAATAACATTTTATAAATTCATGTAATAAGCAATTTTAAAATGTGGCCATGATGAGTAATTGTTTCATTTGTGTTTTTATAGAATACCTGGATGTGTGAGGGCTGTGGATGAAACAGTAGATTACAATGTAAATATTGTGACATGACTAACCATCTTGAGTCTCCATCTCCTCCACCTGGTTGACATTGGAGTCGTGCTGCTGCTGCCTGTCCGGTGCAGGCGTGTGGTTCATGTTAGCCGGGCGCGCCACGGGGGACTCTCGCCCACTACTCTTGGTTATTTCCTGAACAAATATTCCACCATAAGAATAGACTGTACGCGCACAGCTTATTCACACTTATGACGTCCGACCGAACTCCGATTACTGCACTTCACGTACCTCTAACGCTAGGGGATTGCTCCCTTTGAACTTGGTGATTATCCGAACTTTTCTCATCAACTCGGGTGCCCTGCGTGTTAGGGTTTTTACTTGTCTTCAACGTTATGCTGTTAATTTTCAAAGAGTGTTTACTAGCGGCGCGGCCGATGTCTGCAAATTTCAACACAAGGGCCCGATAATAGATAGGAACGCTAATAGCACATTCCTAATCTTATAATCATTGCCAGATTAAGTAGATCACTCTGTTGTATAGTGGTTAAACAGGAATATTCTACAACGTATCCGGGAAAAGACTTATTTTCGCGAAAATAAACAAAATGGTGGATGTTAATTTAATTTCTGGCTTCGGATGTGTGGCCCGGTTTGATCGACGAATGCACCATTTTATCATTCTCTCACATTCACCATAGTGTTGTACGCCTCATGAAAAATTTCGGTTATTTTGTTATTTATTTTGAAAATCAAATAAGTTTTTATTCGTTATAATGAACTGAACTCAGGTGAAGTTAGACTTTATAAATGAAATATCACATTCGTTTCACCTCAATTTTACGAGTCTCACGCACATAAAATTGACCAGTTTACTCGAAACCATTTTTTGTTAACAATTTCTATTATTTTGATTTGCTTTACTTCTTTTTTGATGTCGTAGTTTATATAATTTAAAGCGATATTTATAAATAAAACTGTTCACTGCATTACTGTTTAATTCCAACCGTAATTCAAAGAGTTCAAAAACCGATCATCATTTATCGGTTTTATAGAGATATATGAGAATTATATTATATCTGTGGAGAATAATGCTACCAGCCACAGACATATAATAAGAAGCTACCAGCAAAAACATCTTGAATTTTTCCTCAAAAAGGCATGCAAAAAGGTCTTTTCGTTCTTGAAAACCGTTGAAAACTGTATTTTAGGGCTATTTGGTGTCACTTTTTTACCCGACTGCGTTTTTTTGTTAAGCTTTTTTTTTTGTGAGCTCTAGTGACCCTTTACTTCTTTACTTAATGTTTTTTTTTTTTATATAGGAATAACAATCAAAACATTTTTTTTGTATTGCCACGAGATTTTTTTGAGATATTTATTTTATTCTCCTAATTTTTTGACTTCTAAAGCTTGCGTTGTTTAGTATAACGGAAACAATAATACTAAAAAACGGTTAATAAATACAAGGCGTTCAAAACAAACTGAACGAACGGAACAAACAAATCTAATTTTGACATTGTCACAGTCAGATTGACAATTTATTTTGTTTGACATTTATCTACCTCAAACTTGTGTGTGCCTCAATTTCTCAAACGTTTTCCGGTTTGATTTTGTTTGGTTTCTTTTGGTAAATAAATAGTTTGGATTTTCTCAATTCCACAAAAGTTAACTAGAAATGTACCTAACTAAACTTAAAACAATTCAAAAGTAATTATGTTTCCCATTAATCACAAAACAATATTCGTTCTCGACCACACACCTTACTTCGGCATATCATCAGATAATCCGATAGACTTCGATGTCCCGAAAAACCGGGGATACCTTCCAGTCCCACCGATCTGCAAATCGTTGTGGACGTGCAGTGTTGAAGCGGCTGTTGAGTACTGCCGGATAGTATGGGACCTATTTCCTGAAGGAAAACTGGTAAGGATCACCTGTAGCTCTCCTGTAGATCGAACCAGTAACTGTTACCTCGTAACACGAAACTCGATAACACTGCCTGCCTTTTTATGTTCAATATTACTCTCACTGTTCCTGTTCCTTTAAATTTGCTATAGCAACATACTCATCACAAGTAAACCTGAGTTTAAGTTACTGTTAGCACTATCCCAGCTAAATATTCCTGTTTGGTGTATTGATGTACCTATTGGTGGCAAGATAAATAGTTTTAATAATCTCTTATAGATTAGGTTGCAGGGTTAGTGGGTCGTCTTAGGGGCGCAGCTCTAAAATCAATGTTTATTTAAGTAATTTTAAATTTAGCTAGCTAGAGGCTGCCCTGTTTTTTCTGCAATTACTGAAGCAAGTCATTTGTTTGATATGGTTATTATTCTTATGAAAAATCACTGTTTCAAACAACATTTGTCGGGTTAACAAAGTTTAATAATACTCATTATTTATTTTGCTCATTTTGTAAAAGTATTTTTACTTTTTATTTCAGGTTCGGTTTGTTGTAAGTGACAATACTGCTCACATGCTGAATACATGGGCTGTGGCACAACAAAACTTAACACATGTAAGTAAAGAATCCTTGACAGTACTTTTAGGCAAATTTATCTTTAGTAGCTATTATGTCTGCAATAAAACACCAAATATTGTTATTTGTGTATTGAGCTAAGTAGCCTAGACATACAAGTGAGTAAATCAGAAGGGTAGGGTAAGAACAATAATTATGATTGAGGGTAGACTTAAAACCTAATAAACCCAAACGTATACACTACAAATTATGTAGGTACTTATATACAACAGTAGCTAAACCCAAATTTCACCAGCTATGCTTTAGTCCCATGTAATAGTGGATGAGCCTATTGCCACCGCACCAACCATGTACAAATCCAGACTCAGGGCTGGTATTAAGAAATTCCTGATGGAAAACAGCTCTTAACAACAATTTGCCGGACCTAGGTATTAAACTCAGGACCTTGTGCTCAGTTACTGCCTTGACAAGGCAGTTTCATACAAAATATAACCATACCAAACCCTTTGGAAGTGGCATTAATATTCCCTGAAGGTATTCTTTAACACTTTCAAGGACACTAAACAACCGTTAGCAGTTGTAACAATAAATGTCAAACTCAAACTCAAGGCATTTATTTCAAATAAACCAATTACAGCCACTTGAATTGTCCATAAAAGTAATATGACCTGGGCACAACCGTGCCACTATCAGTGGTAGCTTAGTGTGGGGCAGCTAGTGGTAAGAACAAATATACTAGTATGAAGCCACTGCGTGCCGCACCTGGTGGCGTGCTTCATACATTTTAGTATATTCGTTCCTACCGCTCGCCGCTCCACGCTAAGATACCGCTGGTAGCGGCAAGATTGTGGCTGAGGTGATTAAGGTGACTATATTGAGTGGTGGATGATATGTTCTAT
Source organism: Cosmia pyralina (assembly GCA_946251885.1). Taxonomy (NCBI): domain Eukaryota; kingdom Metazoa; phylum Arthropoda; class Insecta; order Lepidoptera; family Noctuidae; genus Cosmia; species Cosmia pyralina. The sequence goes on along the minus strand of OX276350.1, from coordinate 18,097,426 downwards.
GTTATAGGATTTGGTTTCCGCACTTAGTCCTTCATGTGGACCATTGTGCGTGGGCCATGGCGGCCGTCGGGGGTTTATTCCAACCAGCCCACCTCCCTCCAGAAGTTAATCAAATCTCCGGGTTTGTTAAGAACATCTGTGAAAGATCGGGATATTCCGAGAGTTTCTGTTCTAATCTGGGTGACGCCTGTGCATTCAAAAAGCACATGCGCATCGGTTTCCTCAGCCTCCATGCAGGCCCTGCACAGAGGACTGTCCGTTATTCCTATTGTGTGGAAGTGTTTATTTAATGAGCAGTGTCCAGTGATGGTCCCCGTCACCAGGCGCAGCCCGTTCCTGTCCAGACATAATAATCGCCTGGTAAGCGTACCATCCAGGGACGGGATGGCCTCCCTGGACTGCCTGCAACCTGATGTCGAGGACCACCAACTCTCCGCTTGTGTATGGGTGAACTCCTGTAGCCACCTGCATAACTGGTTGAAGGGAATGGGTACGATCGGCTCAGATCCACAGACAGACATGCTGGATGCTCTCCTAGCAAGTTCATCCGCTGCGTCATTACCAAGTGGTGGTGGATGATATGTCAAAGAAAATCATTTATTTCAAGTAGGCCATCAAAAGACACTTGAACGTCATAATTTGTAAGAAAATAGAATTGATTCTATATGCTAAGATGCCCAAAAGGTTTTGTATTGAGAAGAAAGGGCAAGAAGAAACTCCATAATTACTCTTTTAAAATGTTTTACAATATTTTGTATACCTACATTAATCAAATTATATGTGAATACAATGTACCTGGAATAAAATAACTACATATAGGTACTACAATACAAACAAACAAACAAACAGCAACAAAGTATTAAAAAAACAAGCAATGGCGGATAATTATGATCAACTTAATGTAATTTTCATAGCTCCTGAATGGATTATGTGTGGTGGGGCCAGTACGAAGAGGCGCGGGGGGCGACGTGGAGGGACTGGTAGCTGCCATTGAAGCATTAGCTGAACCTTCGCCTGATCAGATCTCTAGGCCTACTGAGAGGCACTTTCAGAACCGGTAAGTGCTGACAGAGACAAGTGATGTATAAAAAAGAAAATTACTGAAACTGATATCCCAAGAAAGTATGCGCTTCGGGAATCATGGTCTTTCATCCATTCCATACATTTTAATGTGTTTGCGAGCACAGTGCGCTGCAGAGCTGTTACGACTATGTGTTAAGACTATGTGGGTCATTGTTTTTTTTTTTATCTTTTCTCAGTTACTTTTTAATCATAGTCTGGCAGTTTGAGTAATTTATGCGGCCTACCTAAATGTCTTTGCTTTGGTATTGTTCATTAAATTGTTGAGCTCCTTAGGTTTTGAGTTGAACTGCACAATTACTGGTCCACTCAATCTGTGTGGTTCTTTTCTCAAAAGACCATTTCAGACACTAATCTACATGGTCTTCACATGATCTGACCAAGATTATGTCTGAACTTTAAAAGAGACTGACCTCTGAGTTTGTTTCGGCCTTTCTTCTCAGAGTAGTCAGATAGGAAACGCAAACCTCATCTAGTTTAAAAAAATATGTTTGATGTGTAAAAGTGTTTGTACAAACCTACTTACAGAAATAAATCATTTATCATTTATTTAAATCATTTATCATTTACAACAACTATAGAAGTACAGTACAACTATTTTCTTAATGTCCCTCGGAAATCATCGCATTTCCGAATACCAACAAATGCTAATTTCCATGTCCATCAACTATTACATTTATTGTGTACTAGTTGCGCCTCGCGTTTTCACCCGCGTAGACTGGGATAAAAAGTAGCCTATGTGTTAATCCAGGGTATAAGCTATCTACATATCAAATTTCATCCAAATCGGTCAAGCCGTTTGAGCGAGAAGAAGTAACAAACACACACACAAACAAACTTTCGCCTATATAATATTAGTGTGATTTGAATTCAGAACTAAGTATTTTATTGTTGTTTTGTTTTCAGTGTGAACTTTAAAGAGCTGTAAAACTATTTTCCTTTTTAACCGATTTCGAAAAAGGAGGTTCTGCATTTATAATAACATTTACTCCTTTTCAGTATTATGTATAGTATACCACGGAAATTAATAAAAATATAAATAAAATAAAATACTTCTTCAACCGACTTCCAAAAAAAGGACGTTCTTACGTTCAGAAAATTTCTTCATCTAATGTAGCTGTGTCAATATGTTCACTAGCGATGGAATGATCACTTTCATCACTGCTCCAACTGGTATTTATATAAAATTTTCCATGTGTGAATCAAACATTGGTCAAATTTTCTATATTCGTCCTCACATTTTATTGAATGATCGCATACTTTTTCATTCTTCCGGGCCAATCAAATGATTTTTTTCAACATAATTTCTTTGACTGTTGTCACATTCATTGCAACATTTTTAATAGCTACGTATCCTTTAATTTGAGACCATATGTTTTTAATTAGATTAAAATCCGGATGATATGGTGACATTTGTAAAATGGTATGGCCATGTTCTTCCATAATGCGATCAATAGCAAACTCTTAAGTATCTTTCTATTATGTATTTTTACAATGTCATATAAATCGATTTTCAATGAGTTTGGGTTATGAGGAATGTTATGTTGCTGCAACCAAGCTATATTTTGTGGTTTAGTAGTGTTTGAGTTGGGGGGTATAACTAATAATTTATTATGGTACGGTGCATTATCTATTACTAAAACACTATTAGCTGGTAGATTTGGTATTAACTGATTACGCAGCCAATTTTGATATCGATCGGCATTGATTTCTTTATGGTAATCGCCGTCACTACCAATACATTTCAAGCTTCAGAAACACGTTTTTGAACTTTTTGAAAATAACCATTGCTTTCTTTCTTGAATCCATTAGCTTCTTGTACAAAATACAAGTATACGCTTAAAATTACCTGTCGTGCCTGCGACTTTAGCAGCTTTCCTCCCATTTTAAAAATAAATTACATTAAGTTATAAGAGTAAGAGTAGTAACAATTCTATATACTTCCAAGTCGATTGAGAGCGTCCGGTCTGCACCAAGTGCAAAGGGCAACTCATAGAAATCCGACGAATGACGAAACATGAAGTTTGCCGAGGGACATTAAGAAAGTAGTTGTACTGTATTTGCCTATTTTGTATTACCATGATTACAAAATTAAACTTTTGAGTGACAAATATATCCACTCGTACTGCGCATCCCCATTTTCTTGCCAACTTGAGTGGCGATTACTGTAGTACAAATCTTAAAAGCTTTGCCTGTGACTGCGACGCGACGTTCGTGCTAATTCGGAAGCACGGAGATTACTGAAGCGCATACCTTTTCTGGTTTAACTGTCGTTTTTGGCATTAGTACGTAAAACAAAAAACACCTAATAAATGCTTATATTGCTTACGCCAAAAGGGCTCGGTATACTATTAGATGGCAGCACTAGGTATGTACAGTACGACACAACTTAGATGTAGCCTAGATTTTAAAATTTGCATTCATTCATTTTAATTTTACGAATGTATTTGGTTATATGACTTTACATGTTATTGCGTAAGCGTAAAGATCATTTTCGCCTAAAGCAGTAAAAAAGATTGGTGATGTTGAAGGCGCTAAGTTGTGTCATACTGTAACTGTTGCTGATTGTCACCTGAAGCACACATAATAAGTAAAGGCAAATTATTAGAAGGTGATTTGTAAGTATTTGTAGTTGAGAATTTGTATCATAATAAATTACATTATTAAATGGAAACCCCAATATCTCTACTCCAATATAATTTGGGGCTCAGCACACGTTTCAATGCAAAACTCAATCTGCCTAGCCTATTCCCGACTATGTTGGGGTCGGCTTCCAGTCTAACCGGAATACCAGTATTTTACATGGAGCGACTGCCTATCTGACCTCCACAACCTAGTAACTGGGTAATATGATACCATTTGGTAAGACTGGTTGTCGACTTTCGGGCTTGTGACGACCCGTAGCGACTGTTGAAAGATCCACGAATGACAGCCGGGACCAACGGCTTAACGTGCTTCCCGAGGCACGTAGGAGTCTCGGTATGTAAAGATGGTTACCCATCCATGGACCAACCCCGGCAAGCGTAGCGTAACCTGATGGATTGACCGTGCGGCTGTTATTCCTTAGCCACAGAGGCGGATTTGCCCTAAGGCACATTAGGCCCGGGCCTAGGGCGGCCAATCTGACAAAAAACTGATGTAACAAGAAATAACTGAAAGTAGTAAAATATTCTAAAGACTCGCGCACATTATGGCGGGCCGCACTGCACCGCATCGTATAGCAATAATCTTCCTAAATCACTCGTATATATAGGGTTACTGGTTATTGACCAATATCCTCTTAAGGGGTCACTGTACTCATCATTATGAACAACTTTTGCTATGGAACCAAACCTGAAATCGCGAAAAAAAAATCAGTAACTCGATTTCGATAAAAGTTGACAATACAGTAAATTCATTATGCAGTCTATATGTTGGGTGCTGAGAAAGGGGCGGCTGGTACCTATTATTACTACATGGCCTGGGGCCCAGGGCGGCCAAGACTGCTAATCCGCCTCTGCTTAGCCACGAGCTCCTCAAAAAACTATGATGATAAATAATGTGAAGAGTTACAAAACGGCGTATGAGCAGTGTGTAAATAGGGGTCCATGCAAATACAAAGTATACACATAAGTACTTTACGCCGAGCCATGCAAAAACATTATTCCCGTGGGCAGTGACACAGCGTTTAAGCAGGACGTTGTTGGGCACGCGTTACCTTCACTCCACACACGCTCACTTAATTTGTTGTGGTCTTGTTTCATCAACTTAACCTAAATTGGGCTTTTATGATTTTAATCACAATAAATTCCAAACATTATTTCATTACGTTTCAGCGGCCGCGTAATTTGTATAACAAGCGCCAGAGACAATGATTCTATCAAAAATCTTAAAGACATTGCTCACAACACGATTGTTCAAATAAACAAGAAGGCGACTTTGGCTCAACCTGCCAGTACTTCCGAGTCTACTAGTACGACGCCACAGTAAGTATAACAGATATTTTACACATAAATATATTTTATTTTCTTAAATACAACGTGTCATTTTGCATCCTCGTCAAATTTAAGGGTTTGGTATAGACCATCAAACCAAACAACTTTTTCCATGGCACGTTTCCATCGTAATCGCGAAATCAGCCGTCCATACATTTGAATCGAGTAGGTATTGAAGTTTTCTATGGGACAGTTGAAAATTTTGTCGCGATTACGATGTTGGTCCCATGGAGAAAGTTGTTCGGTTTGATGATCTGTATCCCATCCTGAAATTTGACGAGGATGCAAAACGACACGTTGTATGTTTATCAGCTTATAGTAGTAGCATCATAAGCATTCCAAATCTAACTTTAAACCTCTATATAAAACAATATCTAATTTAAACATAAACACAATTTGTATCTTGAATTTCAGGACCCTAGTGATACATTACTGCCATATAGTAATAATAAATGTTACACCAGAGAATGCTGATACTCGAGTAACAAATCAACCACTAACAGAGGTAAGTTTTCACAAACACCACTGTCTGCTGTCAAAAACCCCCCCTAAAATGAAGTCTTCATCAGACCGCGACGACGCTTAAATCTTTCGGCTATAAAATAAAATGCAGGAAACTTAAATAATATTTAATTATTCCAGATAGCAGGTGGACAGATAGGTGTAGAAGTGATAGTGTCAAGAGCAAGTGCCTTAGCCAATCTATTGGGACGTTTGGTGTTACCACATTATAAACTTGCTACTACCACTGTCACTGGTATTCCTATGAAGGTACGTTTTATTTTACTACTTATCTCGACTTTGAGAGATTAATCTGAAATATTAATGTTATTATTTGTAATTTTATAGGAGGAACAAAACGCCAGTTCTAGTGCCAACTATGACGTAGAGATAATCCACGCATTGGATGCTCACGCTGGTCTTAGAGCGTCGCAAACGCCTGCTGAAGCTTTAGAATCGGTAAGTAAACTAAAACCATAACTTGTTAGCAGCTTCTGAAGCACAAAGTCTTCTCTGCTCAAGTGGACAAGTATAAGTGTTGTAATAATATTAGGTCTTTACCTATGAAATTGCCGTTCCGCAGTACTGGCCATTTCAAATCAAAATAATTTTTGTTTGGCTAAGAATTCTAATTTCAAATTAATTTTATTTTAAAAACATGGATTTTTTTTTCCAAAAGTAGTCATTTGTTTATTGATTAGTGTTACATTTTCATCGCATTTCAATCTTTTTCGTCATCATGGATACGTTAAAAATTCGAGTAATTATGGAATATGAGTACCGTCGTGGCAGCAACGCGGCACAGGCGGCACGCAACATCAACGACGTTTACGGAGCTAACACTACAAACCAACGCACCTCTTGTTATTGGTTTGCTCGCTTCCGTTCCGGAAATTTCGACCTGAAAAATGAACCTCGCGGTCGTCCGAAGACTTTGGTCGACAATGACGAATTAAAGGCGATTGTGGAAGCTGATGATACACAATCTACGGCTGAATTAGCAGCAGCTTTCAACGTTAGCGTCAAAACAATATTGGTCCATTTGCGTCAAATTGGCAAGGTAAAAAAGCTTGACAAATGGGTGCCCCACGAACTCAATGATCGCCAGCGCGAAGTACGCGTCGAGACGTGCCTTGCACTGCTCAACAGACACACAAATGAAGGAATTTTGAACCGCATTGTTACCTGCGATGAAAAATGGATTCTGTTTGATAACCGCAAGCGCTCAGCAAGTTGGTTGGATCCTGGTTCAGCACCTAAACAATGCCCTAAACGAAAACTTACCCCTAGAAAAGTGATGGTCACTGTTTGGTGGTCTAGCGCCGGTGTGATTCATCACAGCTTCTTACCAAACGGGGTGAGCATTACTTCAGATGTGTACTGTGAAGAACTGATCACAATGATGGAGAAGCTGGCACATCTCCAACCAGCATTGGTCAATCGCTCGTCTGCGCTGCTCCTGCACGACAACGCGCGACCTCATACTGCACAGCAGACGGTCTCCAAGTTGCAAGAACTGGGGTTGGAAGCTCTCCGTCATCCGCCCTACTCACCAGACCTTGCGCCTACAGACTACTACTTTTTCCAGAATTTGGATAACTTTTTGGCGGGAAAAAAATTCAATACCCGAGAGGCAGTACAAAATGCCTTTGAAGAATTTGTTGCAAGGGCATCAATAAACTGCCACTGCGTTGGCAAAGATGCATTGATTGCATGGGTGATTACTTCGATTAATACAAATAAAAAATGCATGAAAAAAATTCGTTTAAATTTTTTCATACAAAACGGCAATTTCATAGGTAAATACCTATTATAAATAGGATAAATATTATTACAATTTATTCGACTTACCAACCTAACCATTGTTAGAACATTGTCATACTGCGACTTTGACTGTAACTTTGCCGGCGTGGATTTCGGTCCTTCCCACACAAAATTCAACACCTCGTGAGACTCGACGTCTTGTATATAAATATGTAGTTAATAATTAACTTCATATGCGTACGAGTATATCATATAAAATGGATCTCACACAGCGCCGCCTGCCGCTGCGGTGCGCGCTCAAGCGGATGAACCATTGTACAAAATAGCTAGAAGCAATAATACAGTCATACCTACGACCTTTCCCCTTATCACTTTGACGGTTGAAGTTCATATAAAGTAATGGCACCAGGTGGTACTCCGGTGGTGGACGCCTCGCGGGGCGGAGGGCGGCGCGTCTGGCTGCTGCGGCTCCCTGTGGCGCGTCACACCGGCTGACGTGGCCTCCAGACCCTCCGCCTGCCTTGTCAACTTCCTGCTCAATGGACGCTCTGTCACTCTTGAAGTACCCAGGTAACAAGCGATTCCATTAAAAGATATGAAATAAAAACAAAATAATTAAGAAATTACAACGTAAACGGTTAACGGTTATGTTACCCCGGGACCGATTGCTGTCACTGGCGGTGCTCTCAAGCTTTTACGAGAATATGTTTACCTCGGGGAAACTGCAGTTTGGTAAGAACAACTTTGAGAGGCTGCAGAAGAATTCAGCTGGGCTCGGCAGCGTTTGGGTAGCTTCGTCGAGTCTACTCGTCACGTATATATACGTCACGCATAGAGCCTAAAGACGAAGGTCTTCAATCAGTACGTCGTACCTGTTACGACTTACGGAGCCGAAACGTGGAAACTCACGGTACGGTTGGTCCATAAATTCCAGATCGCTCAGCGAGCTATGGAACGGGCTATGCTTGGTGTCTCTTTGAGGGATCGAATCCGCAACGAGGTGATCAGACAGAGAACCAAAGTTGTCGACATCGCTCACAGAATATGCAAGCTGAACTGCCTATGGGCCGGCCATATTAGCCGTAGAACCGACGACCATTGGGTTAGACGAGTTCTTGAGTGAAATCGGTATACGTAAGGTAGGACGCTCTCAAGCTAGGTGAAGCGACGATCTTCGTAGGGTGGCTGGTAGCAGCTGGATGAGAGTTGCCGAAAATCGAGTTGAATGGTGTGCATAACGAGAGGCCTATATCCAGCTGCGGACTGCTGATGATGATGATGATGATAAACGTAAACGAAACGAAAAGAGTATGAAAGAATCGATAAAGTTGGCGTTCTGTAGTTTCTGCCTTTCACCATGAGAAGAACGCGTGAGTTTGTTTAAAATGACTGCCCCGTTGGTCTCGTGGTCGCAAGCGCTACTGCTAAGCGTGTTGGGTTCGATTCCCAGGTCCGGCAGTGGTATCAGGTTTTTCCATTAGGAATTTCTTAGTAACAGCCCGGAGTTTGGTAGTTGTCGGTGTGATACCTCCGTGCATCGGAAAGCACGTTAAGCCGTTGACCCTGCGCCTGATCTCTCCGGTCGTTTCGAATTGCCATCCCATCGGACTATGAGAGTGAGGGAAGAGAGAGTGCATCTGTATCTGCGCACACACGCCTGCACTCTAATGTCTCCCGCGCCAAAGACTATTGACTATGCTATCTGCTGTCCATTGAGATTGGCTGCTATGGTCGAAATACGGTCTGGAGGACTATTTATTATTATTATCTATAGATATTATAAATTAAAGGCGTTTTCGTGTCTGTCTGTGAGATCGCGTTGTTTTTCTAAACTGCGCCACGGATTTTGATAAGGTTTGCACCATCATTTAAAAAAAATATTCCGGGAGGTTTACGTGTACAGTGTACCTATAATTCTTACATTAATATTAAACTTATGTTTACAGAAAAGGCGGCGGCAGATCCGCGTCACATGTGTTAGCTGCTCAGGGTGGTGAACTGTGGATCGGTGCCTTAGGAGGACGCACGCCTTACGACGATCCTCCTGCTTTATCTGAAGGCGCCGGTGGACGAGTCACTGATTACAGGTATGTTATTGATAGTATAAAGCCTCATAGTCAGGCAAAAAATGTCCTACAATACAACTTGTGTAGCTTGCAACATCGTGGAACTCCTTGGACATCAAATCTTGCTCAACATACTTATAAGGGAAGTCATATACTTAGGACGAATTTCACCAATGAAACTGAACGAGTTCAGCACATCTAAACCGCGTTCAAGAGATGTCAGTGTCAAAATTGTTATAGAATATTGACACTGTCAGCTCTTGAACGCGGTTTAGATGTGCTGAACGAGTTAAGTTTCATTGGTGAAATCCGCATTTAAACGAAAAATTCCCGCGACATGCCTCTGCTACATTTTCATTGGTCGTATTGCAAGGGACAGGCGACGTTCACTGCATGTATTGCACGAAACTTCGCAACCCGCATTTAAAATGGCCTCTTACAGAATGTTCACTGGTGATACTGCTGACGCTGACTACCATAAGTTTGAAAACACAAACTGGAATCTTGAATCAATGTAATTTCAGATGTTTGATTTAATATTTCTACGACTCTTCATTTCTCTGAGTACAGTACAATCTCGCTAATCCGGCACTAATTCAGACACAAGGCTGCCGGATTAGTGGAATATGGGAAAATAATGTGAAATTTTCGCCTTTTTCTAACCTGTTTAAAATTTCCATCTTCTCACCCAAGGGTCAAAGCCTTATTTTCTATTATTACTTGTACTTGTAGAAGCCATAATGACATATTGAGCGTATGAAACTGAGCGAAAATCAATCTAAATCAATCTCGTGTTGACGGTTTCGGCGCGCACTCGTGTTATCGTAACATAATTATGTATAACAGTATAATCAAAATTTTGACTGAAAATGAATTAATAATGTACCTAATATTTGTATTTTAATAATGTAAGAAGACTGTAATTTTATTAATATGCTTCGATTATTGTTACTAATTGTATTGACATTGTAACTTACAATGTCACTTAAAATTTGCACGACTAGAAAGTCGAATATAGTGAAACCATATGTCACTTTACCATAAACAATGTATCTATATTCTGGCAAATAAAGCATTTATTCATTTATTCATCCACACGGAATTCGCATGTTTAGTTAGCAATAATAAACATGCGAACTGATACTATACCGATTACTGAACGTGCCAGTGTATTGAAGTGCCGGATTACCGAGAGTGTTTTATTTATGTTTCGTACAGAATAAAAGAGTTCGGCGCTCTAATGCAACAGAACAGATTGCATCCGCTACGCGGCGCGGGCGCTAACGGGCGAGCGAGAGCGAGACTACAACGGCACACCACGTACTGGCCGCTTACTATATCCTCCACGCTCATATTTAATTTAGGATCGGTAAGTATTTTGCGAATACCACGCTTATTTTTGTTACGTATTATTATTTCGTTTCTGACATTTCTCGGTACCCCGGGGTCCGGACCTTTAGAAGGCGTACGAAGGCCCCAAACCAACTCGCAGAGGCCCATTAGACAATTTTTAGTGTTGATGCACCAGTCGAGGAGCTTGTGGCTAAGAAAAACAGGCGCACGGATCGATCCATCAGGTTAAGCTATGCTTGCCGGGGTCCGTCCATGGACGGGTGATCATCTTTACATACCGAGACTCCTCTGTGCCTCGGAAAGCACGTTAAGCCGTTGGTCCCGGCTGTCATTCGTGGATCTTTGACAGTCGTTACGGGTCGTCAGAAGCCCGAAAGTCTGACAACCAGTCTTACCAAGGGGTATCGTATTACCCAGTTAATGGGTTGTGGAGATCAGATAGGCAGTCGCTCCATGTAAAATACGGGTTCAGCTGCATCGGGAAGCCGACCCCAACATAGTTGGGAAAAAGCTAGGCAGATTGATAGATTGATTGCACCAGCCAATGATTATCCCTGTTTGCTCTATGCATGTGCACCCAATGACAACCCCCGGTTGGTGCAGGACTATTGCAGAACATGGAAACAAAACATAATGGGCTATGTGTTTGGATGGACTATGTTATGTAAAACACGGATAAAATGGCAGGAGGTGAAATACACACTCAATAATGGGCCCCAAATCGGTCACTAGGACATCTTCATAACGTGTTGAGGAGTGGAGAGGTATTTCACGGCTATCAGGACATTCCCGGAAGTACGGTCAAGATCCCTACCAGCATCTTACTGGAATACTTCCTTTCTCCGAGCACTTTTATTCAAACCAGCCAATAAAGGCAAGAAAGAGGTGGGAGGGAAGTGGGAACTCTATTCCTCGTCAGTGTTCACTCCAACCGGGAGAAGTCTTGTGAAGAACAAGACAAGACTTCTCCCGGAAGATAGGCTCCGTGGGGTTGCTATTACCCAACAGCTCGCCACATGCTGTCCTGCGGGTTCATGTATCTCTTGATCTGGCTCCTCATCCTAGACCTGTTCCGGCAAAATATACTTTACCGGCAGTCCGGCACATACCTATAGTTTGGAGCGTGGAAGCCACACCACGACGTCAACGTAGAGATACGGCGGTGGGGTTATTATTATTACAAGCCTGTGGTGTCCCACTGCAGGGCAAATACCTCTACTCTCAGACTACAGACGGGGTATCGATATTATTTAAACATGATAAAACAAAAACCCTTCATCTGTTTTGCAAACGAAACACGAAAATTGTTCCAGCATATAGTCATGGCCATCATCTTCCTGCCCTTGTCCCATGCTACTTGGGGTCGTCGCAACTCGATTCTCCCCTGTCAACCGTCACGCTATCATTCACTCCCTTCTATTTCATATCATTTCTCACATAATCCATCCATCTTATCTTTGGCCTTCCTCTGCCTCTCCATCCATCATATTTATATTCATTACTCTTTTAGTCACATGCGTTTCCCCCTTCTCATCACATAATGCCCATACCAAGCTCAATTCCTTTCAACTTTTCTGTCACTGGCGCCCCTTTCAAACTTCCCCTTATATACTTACTAGCTTTTGCCCGCGGCATTGCCCGCGTATATCACGGGAACAAAAATCCTTCCTTACTCCTTGTCTATATTATAAAGGGAACCGCTGTGCAAAATATCAGCTTTATAGGTCCAAGGGTTTGGGCTGGGCGTTGATGATTCAGTCAGTCAGTCAGGACTTTTCTTTCTATATATTGAGATAGCTTTTGCCCGCGACTTTGTCCGCGTCAAATTTCTTGTTCCCCCGACCCACCCCGTCGCGTCGCATCGTATTGATTGCCCGCGCTCGCTATTACGTCGATTTCGCTTAGCGATCTTTCTGATTTTCTTTCTTATTGCTCGGCACCTAAGAGTCCTAGAGTGATGTTCAATATGCCTATAGCCTTCCTTAAGAATTGGGCTATCAAATGCAAAAATAATGATTAAAGACCGACTCCAGAGAGAGAGAGAGAGAGAGGGTTCCAGAGATTAGCGCGTTCAAACAAACAAAAAAATTGTGTGTATCAGCTCCGACGCACGCCTGGAGACTACTCCTGTTTTATGTGCTGTTCCGAGTTTGCAACTTTCTATTTTTCGGTCATTTCTGTCGGGCTGGGTTTCTGCAACGAATCAGTGCTATACAAAAAGCAACTTTAAGGTGTAAAAAACTTTTTCCAAAAAAAAACAACCGACTCCCAAAAAAACACTACAAAGTGAAAAATAACTTTAATTCGAAGTCGGTGTCTGGGTTTTTTCAGTTTCATTTTTGCCACCGACTTCCGAAATTAAAGTTATTTTTCACTTTGTAGTGGTTTTTTTGGGAGTCGGTCGTTTCTTGTTTTGGAAAAAGTTTTTATTTTTCACTATTTAGTGGTGCCTATCCCACACAGCAAATACCACTCTGCAAAATAAATTAGAGCATCATTCACATAGACTATGTGGGAAAAATACGTATGAAATTATTAAAGCTAACTCAAAATCCACTCATCAGAACTTGAAGATATTTATATGCGACCATCTCAAATAAGAACTTTGTAAAAACGCAAAAATACGTCGCGCTAAGCCGTGTCAGGAAGGCGTATTTTTATGTTGACGGAGATAACGAGGCTACGAAATCTGACTTCTGACAATCAAGGCCACACATAGCATACAGCTCAAGTAGCGCAATTTGAAGCGGCATATAATTACCATTAAAATCATTTATAGGCAAAGTGCACCTCATGACAATTCCAATAAGCCCAAACACGGCTAGAATACATTGTTTTGTTACTGAGTTCCGGTGCCTACCTTCCGGTTTCTTCATCAGATCGGTTGGATGGTACCATTTTCATCAGAACCATTTATTTAAAGCTTCGTAATAGTCCCTTAACTATCTTAATCGAGATATCTTATCGCCACCCGTGAAATACTTATCATCGTTGAGAAGTTCCCGTGGCCATCTGTGGTCTTCTTCATCAGTTCCACTTCACCAGATGCTATTTTCTTGATTTGTTGATGAAAATACCGAAATCGCTATATGTATGCCTATAATTTTTGAGGAGTTCCCTCAATTCCTCATGGATCCCATCATCAGAACTGGATTTTGACAGAAATGGGACCAATCTGGAAGTATATCCTTTCAAATAAAAAAATAATTTTCCAAATCGGTTTATAAATGATGGACTTCTGAGGTAACAAACATTAAATTAAAAAATTTAAAAAATACAACCGAATTGAGAACCTCCTTCTTTTTTTGAAGTCGGTTGAAAAGCGCTCATCCTCCCCCTGTCACCCCCATTTCTTCCCACCTCTCACCATCCCCTCTCCTAACCCCTCTCTGACCCCTCGTCCTCTCCCTCTAACTTCCTCTCACCCCTCTTCCCTTCTCACCTCTCTCACCCTCCCCTATCATCCCCCTCACCACCCCCTCTCACACCCCTCACTCCCCATCCCTCTCCCTCTCACCCCCTCCCTGTCCCACTAACTTCCCCCTACCCCTCTCATCCCCTTCACCACTTTCCCCTCCCCTCCCCCTCTCCCCCTCGCCACGCCCTCCCCCTTTAATAAGGGGAGGGTGTGGTGAGGGATAGGAGGTTGATTATAACCTATCCCTCACCACACCCTCCACTTCCCCCTTTCCATCCTCACCACCCCCTCCCCTTCTCCCCTCCCCCTCTACACTTCCCTGTGGGGGAAAAACTATTACTTGCTTAGGCAAGTATTTGTGCCAAGTTTCAAGTTAATTAACCAAATTAATAAGATTTTTCATATAAACTATATTTCCTGTTTTCCCCCCACAGGGGTGGAATTTAAAAAAGTCGTTTGGAATGTTTCCGTAACTTACACCATTATTATTGATTATTTACACCATTTTCAAGTTAATCAAGCCCCGCAGTAAAACTTGCCCTGTAAAATTGACTACCCCTTTTCACCCTCTTAGGGGTAGATTTTCGAAAAAACCTGATATACGTTATTCTTCATTTTTAACCGACGAAAAAAAAAGGAGGAGGTTCTCAATTCGACACGTATGTTTTTTTTTTTTATGTATGACCACGCATAACTTTTTACAGAGTCGTCCGATTTGAAATTTTTTTGTTTTATTCGAGAGGGTATATATCAAAGTTAGTCCCATATAAAATTGATTAACTTTGCTTGGCTAGTTTTTGAGTTAGCTTTAATAATACGTATTTTTTCCCCACTTTTATATGAATGATGTTCTAGTTTGTTTTGCAGGTAGTGGTATTAGTATTTGTGTGGGGTAGGTACCACAACTAAAAAGTGAAAAATAAAAACTTTTTTACAAAAAAATGCAACTGACTTCCAAAAACAACACTACAAAGTAAAAAATAACTTTAATTTCGGATGTCGGTGGCAAAAAACGAAAATACATTTAACCAGACACCGATTTCCGAAATTAAAGTTATTTTTTACTTTCTAGTGTTGCTTTTGGAAGTCGGTTGTATTTTTTTGTAAAAAGTTTTTATTGGTCTCAACTATAAATACTGACTTTCGAGTTAATCGGACCGCATCGTCTTCAATGGTGCCATGAGCAATAACATTTTCCCCCAAGCCTGGAAACAGGCCACCGTTATCGGTATACCTAAGCCCGGTAAGCCCAAGAGCGAGCTCACTAGTTACCGCTCCATTAGCTTGCTCAATGTTCTCGGCAAGATCTATGAGAGACTTATTTATAAGCGACTCTGAGACTATGCCGAGACAAAGGGCCTCATCCTGAACGAACAGTATGGGTTCCGAACCCAACACTCCTGTGTACAACAGGTTCACCGCATCGTTGAACACATAAGCGCTAATTTTTAGCGCAGTTCGATGACGGGCGCGGTCTTTTTTGATATAGCGAAAGCGTTTGACAAAGTCTGGCACAACGGCTTAATTTATAAGCTATACAAACTCGGAGTGCCTGACCGTCTCGTGCTCATCTTACGAGACTTTGTCGAACCGCACTTTTCGTTACCGTATTGAAGGAGCACTTTCGGCTCCCCACCCGATTCGCGCAGGTGTCCCACAGGGCTCCGTAATTTCTCCCCTTATTTTTACCTTATTTACCAGCGACATCCCGAAAAGTAAAAAGGCTCTGTTGGCTCTGTTTGCAGACGATACGGCCATCTACTGTTCGGGACGTGATCAAAACGCGATAGCTCGTAACCTCCAAACCGCAGTCGATGACCTCGGCTGCTGGTTCCGTCGGTGGAGAATCGAGGTCAATCCCGACAAGATTCAAGCGGTTCTCTTTCTGAAACCGTGTTTCTCACGTCAAATCACCATGTTTGGTAAGCCGATGCCTTGGGAGAAGCGAGCCGAATATCTAGGGGTGACACTCGATCAGCGCCTCTCCTATGCCGAGCACATTAAGCTGGCACGTTCACGGGCCGCTTTTGCCCTCGGTAGATTACATTACGTTTTAAATGCACGCAGCAAACTATCTCTTAAGTGCAAATATGCTCATCTACACTGCGTGCATTCGTCCCATCATGACATATGCAGGTTCGGTATTTGCACACGCCAAACCCCGCTATCTGCATCGGATGCAGACATTTCAAAACCGTTTCCTCCGAAGGATAACGGGTGCCCCTTAGTTCGTTCGGAACGCGGACCTTCACCTTGATCTCAGAATCCCCACGATCCATAAATTTTTGAAACGCAACTCGAAGCGTTTCTTTGATGCCGCCGCGAAGCATCGCAACCCTTTGGTTGTCGAGGCCGCGCGCTATGCCCCCTCTAAAATTAGTTAGACTCGCCGTCCGAGACATATTCTCAACGACCCTGATGACCCCATAACCCTCCTTCAGGAGAGTAGTAGGGCCACCAGTGCGGTTTGCAAACGCAAACCACCCAAAAATTAATTCCGACCTCGCCGCCGAGGTCGCAATCGTAGCCCCCCCCCCCCCCCCCCACCCTCTACTCGGTGAAGCTGTGACTGCTGGGGGCACAGCTGTAGCACTGAACCTCCTCGTCATGTTCCAGCCTGCCCCGTCTGGCTGTCCTCTTAGTAGCGACGCACAGTCGCCTAATATTTTACCTTAGTTTGTAAGCCCTGGCCGGAGGTTTTAAGTTCGCTTAGAGCTCACACCCCTCAATTCCCCTTTAGGGGGTAGTTTAGAAAAACAAAAAATGACACAAATCATAATTTACTTAGATAAATATACGTGCCAAGTTTCAGGTTCATTAACGGGAGGTTATCCGAATTTTCCTGTTTTAGAATCAATTTTAAATGGTCAAATTAGTGTATTAAGGTCCTGAAAAAAATATATGCCATAGATACATCCTTGCTTGAGGGAAATTAACGGTTCAAAACACGATTAGTTGTACTTTCCTCGATGAAAAAAAAATCCGAAACATGGTCGATTTCAAAACCATTTTCCGTTTCATTTCCTAATTACAGCATAAAATTATATGAAAATTGCATGTATCATGAGGTAATCGTATTTCGGAGGGAATTTAACGGTTGGATTTTTGAGTTTAATAGATTTTTTTTAAATAAACTCAAAATTAGTCAATTTGGCTAAATCCGCTCGCGATCAGAGTCCTGCGGGACGTCATGGAGGTTGGACCTGTGTCAAAATTTTTAAAAATTCGCTCTCTCTGCAGTTGTTCAAAAAATTCAAATAAAAGAGGAACACATTAGATATGAAATTGCGACAGCTCAGAAAAAATATCTCGTAATTATATTATAGTTTTAATTCATAATATCGTTTTCGAAAATGTGATTATTTATATGTGGTATGATGACGTTTAACTGTCATCTTACGATAGTGTTAAGACACATTGCAAATTATTATCGATAAAATTATAGTCAAGCGCGAGTAGTTTATAATTTTTTATCGTAGTCCTTTATGAAGAAGTTTTAAAACACATTTTTCTAAGATTTTTTCATCAGATTCATCCATATTACTATTTCAGTCTCCATCGAACTGTCTTCGCTACTACCATATTCTACATTAATTACACATAATATGTATAAATACAATGTATCCGGTTGTCGGTTGGATACTAATATAATCAACTTTCACTCTGGCAACAACAATGAAAATTAGAAAAAAATAAAAATGTGCGGTCGGGGACCACCGTCAGGAATGAAGTTCCTTCTAACGTATGATTTAAAACACAAACACAAAATTTTCACAGCCGCCATCTTGAATTTTCAATTTAATTCCACTACCGGCTTGGCTCCCTCGAAAACCATGAAAAAAGTAAAATTCGAAAATTTTCCCCCTCTCCGTTCTCGTCTGTCGTCGTTTTGTCCTCTCTCTCTTTGTCTCTTTCAAGATATAATAGAAAGAGATAAAGAGACAAAGTCGCATGTAGGGGGCATTTAAACGTTTTTTCGTTACGTGACGATTTTCTGCCAGAGAATTTCGTCGAGCTGTTTCAAACAAAAGTGCTATACTAACATGACCTAATGCATGAACACGATAAAAATTGTCGATCGAAAAGATTATTTTCTTGTATCGTTTTAGCTGTGTGAACAAACTTTCAGTTTTTAGTACAAAAAGTCACTGTATACGATAAAATATCGTATTCTATACACTTGAAAAATAGCGCCGTGTGAACGTAGCCTAGTTAGGCGGTAACCGTACCTATCACTCGGTGTCCATGTTCCAAAGCAAGTTAGTCGATGACGTACCTATCGTATGTTTGTTGGTTTGTAACTTTTAACATATTGATACTTGCAATTTTTTTTTAGGCTTATTAGCCTAAAAACTATGACTATTGTCCTAAGGGATGGCAATCCGACATGAGCGGGGCCGGTTAAAAAATACACTAAATTAATTTTGATGTCTTAGAATAGTAGATTCGATAAATTATAGCTGTAGCAGTAGGTACGTCCCTTGACAATAAAGTACGGCAATTGTTCCTTCATATGTAGTTGTCAATATTTACTTATCTTTATGAGCAGTGGTCGACATCAAAAACAAAAGAATATGGTTACAGCAGAAGCAAAGCAGTACGACCATTTTTAGCCCGTACTTAATAAAAATCTTAATGTTTTTTTTCATTCAGTCACTAAAGGGGTTAAATAGGGGATGAAAATTCACCATTTATGTCGATGGGAAATACCATCGGGCACACGGCTTGTCAACTTGATAAAATTCTTATATTCACTGACAGACAATCCACAGCCTAAATCGCTGGGCTAGAAGCATGAAATTTTGCAAAAGAGATCTTTTTTTAAAGAAAAAATTAAATTTCTATTAACATTAACTTTTGCGTGACTTTTTGATACCCAGTAGAACCATTGCAATTTGAAACTTTCACCTTACTACCTCAAAATCATGTTTATCTCTAACTAGCTTCCGCCCGCGACTTCACAATATACTAAAACAACAGCCATATTTTATAAAACTTTTCTGTACAGTACGTTTGTAGTTGTGGTCTCAGCAGCCAAAATATACAGAGAGTCGTCCGTTTGAGAAGCAGCTCGTCCTAAGTTCGAAACCCGCAGCCTTCAGTAGCAATTTTCCATTGCTTGTTTTTCGTTTTTAGTGAATAAATACTCGTAAACGCCTGTTCGTGCCATACCTGTATTTAATACATAATGGCACAACAGTGATACACTGAGTGATTCTTACAGATTATTCCTGGCGAACCCGGCTATCGCTAAAAAATATAACAGTAGATTGTACACACGGGATTTCTCATTAATACTGTCAGCTAACCAATGATATTTATTTTTATTATAACCGTAGATGATTTAAAAGGAATAAACTTCATGGATTCTGTGTACGTTCTACGAACTATCAAATAACAGTATAACAAAATGTAAAAAAAGAATCGAAAAAAATATCAACAGTTGAGAATTGAACTTTTAACCACCGGTGTGCAAAGAAGTCGTCGAACCACTAAGCTATTTGCTTGTATGAATGTTGACTAAAATAGCCGTTCTTATGTTATTATTATATCACGATTGACATCCTTCCATCCGCTAAGCCTTAACTCCATAAAGATTTAGCGCGATGATAATCATTTAAAGGTTAAATCTGAAACTATGTGCTATATTCGTTTCCTGCTCCGCCCAGTGAAGTAATGGAATAATTCGCTTTTACATTGTGTTTTATTGTCACCTATATCGTCGTAGTCAACGACAGGCACCGATCATCTACATTCTCCTGCCCTTATCCCATTTTTTTTCGGGTCGATACAACTTGTTTTTATCTTCCATACTTCTCTGTTACTTAGTTGTTATCACGGTAGTCACTCCCTTTCTAGCCATATCATCTTTCACACAGATCATCCATCGTTTCTTTGGTCTTCTCTTACACGTATAGCCATCCAGATTCATAATCAAAACATTCCAGACGACATTTTCTTCATTCTCCATTGTAACCGGTTTCCACATACACCGACACCGATATCGGCACGATATCCACCGGCGAAGACAGTGCGGGGTGAGAGTAGCGGGCATTCTTTCACTTGAGCAAAATTTTTCGCACTGCCGGCTTCGAGACGTCGATACATAGTAGTGTGCTTGTTTGTCGAGTCGCGATAGTCATCGATATTCAACAATATCATGGGGCCGGTAATAATTGAACCTATCGATAACGAATCGTGTTGGTATCGTTATCTGATAATGTGAAAACAAGTTCACGACATTTTATGTAATCATCTTAGTTCACTCCACCGTAGACACCATAAAATGTAAACCTAAGGAATAAATATCGACCTAAGAAAAACTAATTAAGTTAATCAACTGCAAATATTTTACACTGTGGCATGGATTTTCTGCGAAATCGTCGGCGGCGCGTCGTAAATAAACACGTCGCGCTGCATTTGGGGGAGGCGGAGGTAGCGTTTTAAAGGCCTACAGGCCCGAACAACCTGCCGTTAACTCAAGAAATAAAAATTATCATACAAATTTCCTTACGGGGTGAGTTTCCCAAAATCCTTTCTTAGCTGACGTCTCCTACTCAGTCTACCTCTGTGCCAAATTTCATCTTAGTAGGTCCAGTAGCTTTTAAGATTTCGTGTTTAATCAGTGAGTGAATGAATGAATGAGTGACCTTTCGCTTTTATATATAGGGTGACTGGTAATTAGTGACCGATACTTAAACGCATGATTGTACTTATGACAACAAACAACTTTTATAGTAAAAGTTGTTTGTTGTTGGGAACAAACTTGAAATCGCGAAAAAAAATCAGCTGTCCCATACATTCATGTTCGCAAAATTCGACAAAATGTAGGGAGCAGCTGTATTTTTTTTCGCGATTTCAGGTTTGGTCCCATAGTAAAAGTTGTTTGTTATCATGAGCACAATCATGTGTTTAAGTATCGGTCACTAATTACCAGTCACCCTATATATAGATTTCTTACTTTATCCATTTTCGTGACCCCATACTTCCCTCAACATTCTCATTTCCGCTGCATGCTAACTTTTTTCATCCATCTTCTTCACGGCCCAGCATTTTGATCCATACAATACGACAGGCCTTACCACGGACTTGTAGATTTAATTACAGTTAATTCCGGCGAATAATGTTTTCGCGCCGATATACTCGTATTGCCTTGTTGCATTTAGAATAAACACGATTTAATTCACGCTTTCTTGACTTCGCTGAAGATAGTACCTTACCAGCCAGCATCTAATGCCAAGCCAAGTTCAGCTTTAAAAAATATTAATCTTTCTCAGGTACTGGAGCCGCTCACACGACTGGTGGTACAAGAGACGTTGACCGATGAAGAAGTGGATACGTGCAGAAATGTACTGCTCTCACTATTAGGCATGGAGTCCCGTCACGAATTTCCGACAGCGCAGCTTCCTTCTAACATGAGGTATTACTCTACTTTATACCGTAGCTGATGATTTTGTAGGTAGTGCTCGTTTTCTCTAGTAATTTTTTCTATTGGTTTGTCTTGAGTTAAACCTAGTGCAGGGGGTCTACTCCCTAAGCACACTTTTGTTTTAAAACATTATTTTAATTTTGTTTTCTTTTGTTTTTGTGTTTCACGAAGTGTGTCCAAATAAACGTTTTTCTTTTCTTTTCTTTTTTTTTTTTTCTTTTCTTAAGCACGAAATCCATAGCCTCGGACGAAGTTACGGGAGTTTCCAACTCCGTATCACTTACGGGACATTAGATGTGTAGGGTTCACTCAGAAGTTTCGAACTACTTTCAGACGGGCCCTTGTCTTTGTTGACGGATTTGGGAGAGTAGCCCCCCAGGACCTGACCTTGCCCCACTTGCTGGAATGTCGTAACAAGTGGCCCTAGACCTGCACTTTTATCGAACTGAACTACGCCTACGAAATAAAATTATAGAAAAGAAGAAGTCTTTATGTAGAGAGCTTGTGTTCTCTGAAATGACGCGCCCCACTACCGCAATTTACCGTAGTGCGTATACAAATTTAAATAGTGGGGTGCGTCATTTCAGTGTGGTCAAGCTCTAGGCATGATTTTATTCTGTAACTTTGGCCATTGTTTTTGGTCTGAAAATACACAATATAAATTCTATAAATGACGTGCATGAACTTACATGTAAAAAAAAAACAATCTACTTAATAATAATCTTAAATTCACTGACAGACAACGCACGGCCCCAGCCGCTGGGCTGGGTCTAGAAACATGACAATTTCGCACAAAAGTTCCTTTTATAGCGAAAGTGGAAGGAAGGGTTTTTGAAAATTCACCCCCTAATGTGGTTAAATATGGGATGAAAGTTTGTATGGAAGTTCGTCTTTTTTGCCGATGGGAAATTCCATCGAGCACACGACTTGAGTTTATTAGAAAGTGTTTACTCCTATTATTGAGTGATACAGTCTAACTAGCGACTGGTGTGGACCTTGGCATGTAGTTTTCTCATCCTAAAAACAAAAGTATCCTCTGCATGAAGTTATACAGGATGTTTGCAAGCTGGGTGCAAAGCCATCGCTTAAGGGAGTGATAGTTGACACAATTTAGAGCATTTCGAGCCATACATATCTTACACGAAGTATATTTTGTTTATTGTTGACCCAGTAAAAGTTGGTAATGTTGATAAGTTATTTTTTATTAGCTTTGCAGTTAAAAATAAAAAACATACTTCGTCTATGACGTCATTTAGGGCTCTAAATAATGTCAACAACCTGTATAGTTTAGGGCCGGTTTCACCAATTACGATTAAGTTCCTATTAACTTGCTTAGCAGATAATTTCATACAAATTCTGTTCCATTTTTGAATTTATTCGGTGAGTAGTGGCTACTCGGACATCGTGAAATAGGCCCATATCAATCTAAAGTTGTAGTTAATGGTAGTGCATTTAATCTATCCGGGAATTTACTCAATTATATTATTCAATGAAGAAGTATGTTCAACAGGGGCAAGTCGTCGGGCCGCCGCGAGGAACAATGGCGGCAAGTATGGGGCGAGCTCGAGGCGTTAGTTCGCGCACACGCCGCCGCGCCGCAGCACCGCGCCTTGTTGAGAGTACTGCTTGACTGTAGGGCACATAATAATCATCCTTCTGACGGTAAGAAACTATTTATTTTATGAGTTTTGTGAAACTGTTTGAGATTTGGCTTGGGGCGTTTTTATATCTTTTGGAATGCTACCTCAGACTAAATAAAAAACCAAGACCTATATACCGAGGCCTCACGTCACTGCTGACAGCGCCATCGCTCTGCCGCTAAGCTAGTAGGCGCTAGGCCTCACGTTTCGGGTTTCGTAAACGTGTGCACTTGTACAGTGAGGTATACTTTAATTGTAGTTTGGTGTAAATGTGTGCGTGTGGCGTGTATGCACAGAGCGAGGTGTAGTTAGCATGCTTCGCTGTATTGTTCGCAGCGCTATGTATTGTTTTTTTATTTAGTCTGAGAATGCTACAAGCTAAAACACGTATCGCAGAACGGTGCGTTGTTACAAATAATGCTCCTTGCTTGCTTTTATGCACACCCCGAGTTTTTATGCACCTTCCTTTTTTTGCCAATGTCGGTTTTATATTTAACGCACGGCTTCGCATAAAATCATTAAAACACGGCGATCGTTCACTTATCCTGTATGCGACTGCCATGATTGTTGGCCAATCATCACTACTTCTCTTCATTGTGAAACTAATGAACTCGGAGCAATACCAACTTTTTTATACCGCAAAAATTGGTCTCCACAGCAATCATTTTAACCGAATTGTTTACTGTGAACTTGGTGACTGTCGCACACACGCACTAAAAATAAGTAAATTGCAGGCACCCCAATAAACCCACTTTCATCGCTAAAACTTTAAGATATCTGTGTGTGTTTGAGTTAAATCCTCAATACAGGAGCTCTGCTTCAACATTGAGATTCCATTCATCTAATAAATAATAACGCTGTTGAATTACCGCCCCGATAAATCGACTATATCTCACCCAGTCATTATGTGGACGACCCACATAATGACTATCTTCTTTTCTACCGACAACACCTCCATCACTCTGGACGTTATTTTCTATCGACAACACCTCCGTCACACTGGACGTTCTTTTGTACCGACAACACCTCCGTCACACTGGACGTTCTTTTCTACCGACAACACCTCCTTCACACTGGACGTTCTTTTCTACCGACAACATCTCCGGCACACTGGACGTTCTTTTCTACCGACAACTTCTCCGTCACACTTTTGAATATTATGTCATAATTATTTTGTAAACAGCAGGAGCTCGTGGCTAAGTAATAACAGCCGCACGGGTCGATCCATCAGGTTAAGCTACGCTTGCCGAGGTTGTCCGTGGATGGGTAACCATCTTTACATATCGAGACTCCTCCGTGCCTCGGAAAGCACGTTAAGTCGTTGGTCCCGGCTGTCATTCGTGGATCTTTAACAGTCGTTACGGGTCGTCAGTAGCCCGAATGTCTGACAACCGGTCTTACCAAGGGGTATGGTATTACCCAGTAACTGGGTTGTGGAGGTCAGATAGGCAGTCGCTCCATGTAAAATACTGGTATTCAGCTGCATCCGGTTAGACTGGAAGCCGACCCCAACATAGTTGGGAAAAGGCTACGCAGATTGATTTTTTATTTTGTAAACAGCAGTAATAATAAAAGCGGAAGTGTTTTAGATTATTTTAATGGTTGTATTGTCAAAATATTTTTTTGTGAACAAAAATATTGTAAATCGTAATATTTAGGAAGAAAACCATTTTTTTTTCGGAGGGGACATGTCATTGTCGATGAAATAGAATAACGAGTAGTTATGCAAATAGTAGACCTCGCGAGCATCATCATCATCATCTTCCTGCCCTTATTCCATGTTACTTGGGGTCGGCGCAACACGTTTTCTTCTTCCATTCTCCCCTGTCAACCGTCACGCTATCAGTAGACCTCGCGAGCACTAACAATATACTCGTATATATCAAAGTTTAAAGCCTCGTTTTAGAGAATTCTGATAATTATTTTCAGAATTCTCTAGTTTTATGATGAGAAGGTGGTCCCAGGTGCTCCATCAATCCCTACCTAGTAGTTAAAGGGCCGATTCTACTGGTAGAAATCTAAAAGTGAGTAATTTACTGCATTTTGAGGAGCTATTTTGCTCATCATGCCAAAGATCCGTATCAGATCTTCACCAAATTTTTATGAGCCCAACTTAAAGTGTCCACCTTTGAAATAAAAAAAAACATCGAAGTTGGACCTCATAAAGCGGTGATATCCAGTAGCCCCATTTTTGCCTCTTTTTGGAGGAAGTAGCAGTCCAAATAAAAATCCCCCACGACAAAAAAAAATCTGTGAAGTCGTAAACCTTTTTACCAAGTATCATCCATTATAGCAGGTCAGAAGTTGAACGGTTCCAGTGTGAGAGAGAGACTGAGCTATATACGACCATCCTTTTTTCTCAACGGATCCATGATGTTTTTCACGTCATAGTACGTCCCCAGATCGGTTGTAAAATACGACCTGTAGAGGAGTAGCAACAAATAGACACACGAAAGCAAATTTTGTCAGACTAAACTTGACGCAGAGACGCTTCGCTCGCTCGGTCAATAATTTATTATATTTACATTAAACAATGCTGCACCAAAACCGATCAAGGGCGGCATTTTGAAACGTAACCCACACAGTACACTACAGTATCGATGTCGGGACTAATTAGCATGTAAAGGTCAGCTGCGTCGATTGTGGGTCGGCGGCGATACATCAATGTCTTTAATTTAGAATGCTCATTATCACAAGACGGTTTGAACGTTTGACTATCACGTTTTCGTTTTACATTCGGTTAGTAGCGATCCCGCCCACTTTCGCATGAATGCGATTTCTTGAATGGTATACCGTATTCAGGAACCTGAAGGGACTGAACTCTTACTGCAAATATTAGGGGTTAAAGTATGAAATTGCCGATTGGTACTGAAAAATTGAAATTCGTTTTTTTTTTTTTAATTTAACATATTTTTATTTAATCAAAATAATTACCATTATTATCTATACATTGCTGCCATCTAATAGGAAGGTCATATAAGCCTTTACGATAGAACTCTCGTGATCTAGATTCGACAAACTGTGTGAAAGCATTTTGTACTGCCTCCTGAGAAGAAAACTTTTTATCACGTAGAAAATGGTCCAAATCACGAAAAAAATGGTAGTCCGTTGGAGCAAGGTCTGGCGAATACGGAGGGTGACGAATGGTTTCTAATTGCAGTTCCTGTAGAGTTAAAACGGTTTCTCGTGCTGTATGAGGTCTCGCGTTATCATGGAGCAATAATGGTGAAGATCGATTCATGAGTCGGGGCTGTTTCACTGCTAGTTTTGCTATCGTTGTTCGGAGTTCGGCACAGTAGACATCTGCCGTTATTGCTTGACCAGATCGGAGGAAGCTATAGTGAATAACACCATGCTGAGACCACCAAAAAGTTACCATTACCTTTTTATTGGTAAGTTTTGCTTTAGGACACTGTTGCGGCGTTTGACCTGGGGTCAGCCATTGCATTTTTCGCTTACGGTTATCGTAAAGAATACACTTTTCATCACATGTCACAATTCGATCCAATATTCCTTCATTTCTGTATCGATTCAACAAGGCGACACAAGTTTCAACACGCGTTTCTTTCTGCAGATCAGTCAAATCATGAGGCACCCATTTCTCATATTTTTTTATTTGATTGATTTGACGCAAATGAGTCAATATTGTTGGTAAGGTAACGTTAAACCATGCCGCTAATTCCTGGGTAGTTAGGCTCGGATCGGCTTCCACCATCTCTTTCAATTCATTATTATTCACCTGTGTGGGCGGTTTTCCACGTGGTTCGTTCTTCAAATCAAAGTTTCCATCACGAAAGCGTTTAAACCAAAATCGCACGGTGCGTTCATTAGCAGTCCCCTCTCCAAATGCAACATTGATATTGCGAGTTGTTTCTGCCGCGTTAGTTGCGCGACGGAACTCCTATTCAAAAATAACTCGAATTTTCGAAGTATCCATCTTTCTTGTCTAAGCTGAATAAAAAAAACAACTGAAAGTCGATAATCGAATGTTGCACATTTTTTAAAAGAAGAACTTCATAGGTACCATGTGAAAAAAGTTTCACTCAAAAATCTCAAACCATGAAGGTTCTATGTCAATTCGAAGTTCCTAATACAATAAACGGCAATTTCATACTTTAACCCTTATTATTAATATGTCTCTACTGTTCCTGACCAAAATTAATGTATATAAACAAATATCTATGTAATAAACATTCCTCAAGAAATTATTCGAATGATAAGGAAACTGCATCGAAATCTATCAAGTAGTTTAGAAGTACGAAACGACAACACAGATAAACAACTTCATTTAGAGACCATCCATTCCACCTATGTGTCATCAAGAACAGCCCCATCTTATAGTGTTGAACCCATCTTGCGTTCATCGACCACCTAGTATGTATGATTTTTTAAATGTTTTATTTTGTTCTTTTTTTAATTTGAATGCAATAAAAAGTAGTTGTAGTTAGCTTGGCTAAAGGGTCTCTGAAACGATCAATTGCAATTGACAATTTTTACAATAGAAATTGATCGTTCCGGGGGAACCCTAATGTTTTAAATACGTAATCATCATCATTAATTAAATAGTTTTCTTAGCTCCACTGCTGGACACAAAATAATATGCCTCCCAATTAAATTCTACGATTACTTGCTATATTATTATTGGTGTTTGCTATCTCAAAGAGCTTTATATTAATTACCAACCAATCATTTGTTAATCCAAAGAAAGCATACATACTTTTAAAACTAGGCAATAATGTTACTAAATTACTTCATTTATTACAGGCGAATCTCGAGCGACAGTGATCCGTGCAACAACAGATTCACCTCTGTCGCCCGTCGGTGCAGGCAATGGCGGTTCGAGCAACGGCAGTGACGTGTGGGCCCCACGCAATGTGCTAGATGCATTGCTCGGGGCCCCGCGACCGGCAAGGAGGGCTGACTTCGCGGGACGAATGGCGGCCGGAACTAGGGTAGCGACATTGTACCCGCAGTTACAGCAGGATGTTGAGGCCCCTCATTGACAATCGATTGTGTAGATTTTTTTAAATAACAAAAAAATTTACTTAATTTTTTTGCATTTGACCGCGGCTTCTCCCGCGTGGATGTCGGAAATTATCCCGCGGAAACGTACTACCGGGATAAAAAAGTATCCTATGTCCTAACCCAGGTCATGGTCTACCCATGTGCCAAATTCCATCAAATTCCGTTCAGCTGTTTTAGAGTGAAAGCGTTACAAACAAACAAACTCACTTTCGCATTTATAATGTTAGTTAGGATATTATATTTTTAGTCTCTGCCTAACTCTTTGGGGATTACAGGCGTGATGTTATGTTACAAATATTTAGTTTGATTTCGCTGTAAATAAAAGTAAACAATTTTGTTATTTAAAAAAAAAGTGTAGATTTTGAATCGATGTTTGTTTCGAATATTAATTAGCCTAAATCTTGACTGTTTCATCAGAAAAACATAAACAATTATAATTTAAGTGTAATATTACGTTTTGAAAAGCTACGATTAAATAAATGTCGATAGAACTCGGGATGTGGTCGCCATTACGTGGTTGAGCGACACTGGCCGCCGCACTTTGCGGTCGCAGCGAACATTTTATGGCTCTTGTATGATTGTGTTGGTGCAATAGCTCCTAAGAAATGAGTTAACAGTGTAGTAGGATGTAAAGATATACAGTGTGGTTACGACAATACAACAATTAATTAAACTTCGTATACCTAATCACGTACCCAATCTGCGTACAAAAATTCAATTAAATTTAACTAATAGTTTAGTCACAGGACAATATTTTTCAGTTTCATGATTTTCAACATGATGTATTTGATAATACAGTTATTAGACCAGCCTCGCCTAACAAAATAAAGGTTAAAGACATTGCAATATTCTTCTCACACATGTTGCCAGCTACTTCAATATGGGAATTAATGCATGTTGTACCTTACACCAGAGGCATAAGAGTCATAAAGCATGTCATCAGAATTAGATAAGAGAAAATAATGCATGCGGAAGTTACATCTACTCACTCTTGTCAATCGAAAATTTCAATGTGCGAAAGAGATACGTATGTAGACGATAGTTCATTTATTTCTACGTCGCTTTCTTCGCCGAAACAATAACAACCCAAACCTGGAAAAAATCGTCACAAACAAGGGTGTGTTGGGTTGGTCAGTGTCCTAGTCGCCAGCCGTGTTAAAATATTTAAAAATGGTGTTCTATTTTGTTTACATTTTTAAACTATTTAGTTTGTTAGAAAAAGTCACTTTTTTAATTTCAATGTTACGATTTATTTGATAATTCCTATAAACTGCTATACATTAGTTCTGCTCGTATTTTCATTTATTGTCGTATTGTTGTATCCACTTTGTATAGTGCGCGCGCAAGTGCTAGTCACCGCCTGAGGTATGTGAGCGGTGAGACGGGAGAGGGCGCCATTAACAAGATTGGCAGACATACAGCCAGTTGCAGAAACGAACTTTAGTTTAATGGACATTGGACACTTTAAATTCATGCCATCCCTTATATTATATATCAAAAAGAAAGTGAAAGCATCAATGTAGTCTCCATACTAAAGTTCGTTTCTGCAAATCACGGTGAGTTAGCTTGGCCTTTGTCTACCTCCCCCGTCTCACGGCTCACATACTTCAGGCGGTGACTACAACTTGTACGCGCACTATAGAGCCTTTGAGCTATTCCTGTTTTGGTTTTTTTTTACTATATGTATTTTTGTTTGTATCACTGTAACGGAGATTGAACCGTAGTGTATGTAGGTATGTAATAAGCGAACATGTGAATAAACATATTGGAATAAGGAAATTGGGTTTAATTTGGGACAAATGAAAAATGCGAATTATAAAATTAATATCTTATATTTGTTCAATAAAAACTACATGTGGGCCCGTGTGCCCGGCGCCCGGGTAACACGACCTTTGTATTATCTTGTTGCATATAAACTCTGCGGGCAGACTGTGTCATAAGGCAATGGTGTGAATGGCGGCCTGGTGGCCTCGTCAAGGCATCTGGTCCGGATCCTCCGCGGCGACGGGCATGCGCCCTCGCCGCCGAAACTTTACAATTATTGGAATGTCACGCTGGATGCGAACGTTCGAACGTTAAAAATTATTACAAACGAAACCTAACGCTAGGCCCCCTCGTGGGCCACTCCGAAGATACACTCACATCGAAATATTGTACAATCTCATACTCCCGAGCGCGCCCGACCACTCGGTTGCGCGCCCCAAAGATACCCTATAAAACTTACAAAATCGACCGGTACTCTTAAACTTAACGCTAAGTTAAAATTAATCGGAATTGAAAAATAAATTACCTAGGTACAATATTTTAGTCTAGAAAGCTATTTATAGGCGCACGAGGGTCGCTTGGTGGGAGTGCGCGGATGTCAGTGTGTAGCTTTTCGTAGTTTCTTAGCGGTAGGTTGCGCGGACGCGTCTGATGAGTCACCCAGTGAGGTCTCTTCTGCTGAGCTCGCTTCCTCTATTTCCCTGTGTCAAATAAACGGAACATATGAGTAAACGTATTCGATACAAGTTATCGTGAAAATGGTGAAACAACTGTGTGCATAAAAACCGATAGGACGGCTGGTTGTTCTAGTTGGAACAATGCAATGTAAATTATAGTTTGTAGTGGTTATAGTTACCGTTTAGCGCGCGGCGTGCTGAAGGCGGAGTCGGAGTTGTCGGAGGGGGAGGCGGGGGTAGCAGGGGTGGCGGGCGACGACGCCGCCTTCGCGTCCATCGAGTCCTCTGTGCACGACGTCGTGGTATCCTCGTTTACCGAGTCCGCAGTGATTAACTTTCCTGTAACAACGACAAAAATCTCATGATTATTTCTACCCACACGGAAATTATGAGCGTAGTATTCCGGCTCATTTCCCTAACGCTTTATTACTCATTAGACATTAAGCCGAAAGCGTCTTGTGATCTGTATAACGCGATTGTGTGGGTACAATTACTCCTAACTTAACTGGGCGTCTAGTAAACATCACAATTAAACGATAGCACATATTTTCGTCTCGTTTACCCAGTAGATTGTGGGTAGTAAACTGGCAATAACATAAAACGTGATCGTTATTCCTCGTACTCGTTCGTCGGCCCCGCATTCGGTTATCATAGACATCGTTAGCTAAAACATGCGGGATGTCGCATAATGTAAATACACCCTTAGGTAGTGCTTCCAACGTGTTTTGTTTACACAATAGACGTCTTAATTTATCAGTTTTATACAGAATACATGAGGGAGATTTGTTTAATGTGTGTTATAAAAACACCCCATAAATTATAAACAAAAGAGGTGCGTTTATGTCTTTCTTATGTTTACATGTTTAAGTTTATCTCAGATTATATGTCGGTAGGGTTCTGATGGTTACTTATCTCTCTGTTTTATTTGCTATCTTTGTTTAGTTGTTGAAAACTTGATCGTAGCCCGTAAGACAACCCTAATTAGTAACTATCTGAACAACTTCGTTGATAAATGAAAGAGAGTGACTGTTCCAATTTCCGACAAAAATGTTGAACTTGATTAATCAAAATAACGGGCTTCGAAATGAGAGCAGGCCGCCTCCACAGATTTGGAGTAACCGCACTGCAATTTAAGTTGCCTCGATTAAGCACAAGACAAGCAAGTTACTGGACTGTAAAACAGAGGTTTAAAGTTCAATATTTGCCATTTTCTGTACTGATCAACTTCGTTTGTGAACAGGTGGATTTAATTTAGCAAATGTGGGGTTACTTAAATAAAACAATGTATGCCGAGGACAACTTTTAGGAATCTGGATATTTTTTTTTTTTTTTGATAATAATATGCTCTTGGCATTACCGCATCCTACTTTTCACCATATTTTTTGGGTATAAGAATGGTCATCATTATCCTAGTTTGCTTTCCAATTTAATCATATTAGCCCCAAATAAAACGGGGTTTTTGATGAACAATAATTATAATTAATTTGAAAAATCTCAAGCTTTTGACTATATACCACCACATTTGGCCTGTCTTTTCTGCCGCCTTCCAAAAACCTAAATTTAAATTCGACTTGTCTATCAGCATTTATTTTTGTCTGTACGATTACCTTACTATAATATAAGACTTGGACCCACCTTGATCCTGTTGTATAATTACTTTTGTAGTTTTGTTTCAATTCTACTACGTGCACGTCTTTCTACATCGTTCTCACATGTATAATTTAAATCAAAATATTGTTTCAAAGTACGAGTGTCCATGGAATTTCTTGTCTGTTCTTCTCCATAGGCACCTAGAGCTTGTCCACTCTAAAATGACGTGCCCCACTACCGCATTACTGTAGTGTATAGTTAGATTCAAACTTAATGGGGCTCGGAAGTTAACTGCTATGCAGACCGTGCAGGTACAGTACAATAATTTTGGCTCCATTTAGTTAAGCTCAATTTAGTATTTTTCATTTAAAAATTAAGATTAAGATCTTTGAATTTCGAATCGTACTTTAACTGCACTCGCAGCTAACTTCCGAGCTGCCATTAGGTTTGAATCGAACTGTACGTATAGGTACTTTAAGTTGTGGGGCGCGTCATTTCGGAGTGGACAAGCTTTGGAATGGACAACTAGCTTCATCTTTCTGGCTGACCGACTCCTTGACAATTCAAAAGTGCCTGGTTTAATTGAAATAGTTGCTTTGAGTTTGATACTCACCGTTGCCATTGGTGGAGGGTGGCTCGAGGTTGCTCTCATCACTGGGCAGGGGTGATCCCCCATTGGCCGGCGCCACGCTCCGGGGCTCCTTGCCCAAGAGCTCGGGCTGCAGGTCCGACACTATGTAGTGGGTCCATAACGCCAGCTCCACCATGTGTGGGGAAAACTTGTTGCCACAGCCGTTTTGTTCCTAAAATATGATCAGTTGTTAGAAGAGAAATTAAATTTTGAGTCGTGAAGTTTGATTTTGAGTCGTACTAAAACGCAGTGCCAACACTCTTAAAAACAAAAAAAAATTAAAAAGCGGATACACATACAACCAAATAGTTTACCTATATTTCGTTGTATGTGTATCGGCTTTAATATTTTTGCGGCACTGCGTTTTGGCGAGCGTTTTGTCTTTTTAGTTTTTACGGGTTAGCTACTGATTCGATTTTAATGCGATTTGGCAGAAGTTATTTGATAGCTGAAGAAGTATATACAATTTTACTTTTAACGTGTTTACAGGGGGCACTGCAAACACCCCGCAATTTTCAGAATATTTTTGGTAACTAACAATAAGATAAGCTCGAGGATGGTTTCACAATATTATGTTCAAGTTATCCTGTTATTTTATCTGGCCTAATTTAGTATTTTCAGGAGTAGGTACTTATTCGCGTGTTTATTTAACAGAAATGTCATCGTTTCCAACAATTCCAAGGTCAATTAAAGTTTAAAATTATGGCCATTTTAATACAGACCCCATTAGACTCGTTGCCAAAACATTACAAAAGGGCATTTGGGCCCTATGCCAAAAAAGGAGAAAACTGCATCGTTTACGCAGATTGATAAAAGTCGTGTACTAACCTTATTTAACCTATCACAGACTTTTCTAATATGGGTTACAAAATTGAGGTATTCCTTGGCAGTGTAGTCGCTTCCTTCCATCTCGGGGATCGCCTGCACGCATTCGTCGGCCATGAACGGTGCTATATCGGGGCTGGCGGCCGCGAGGACCGCTGACGCCGTGGCAGTGCCCACCCCCTTCAAATTACTTAATGCCGCCATAGCTGTCTCGATGTTCGGCAGCTTTCGGAAGGCCTTCTTCGTCTCTGCCATGACAGCCCTTGGCGTGTTCACTTTTATCAGATACGATAATTGTGGATAAAATCTTCCTCTCTGTAATAGATGATACAAAAAATTCAAGCCATTGTTAGGTTTGAATAGGTGGTTTGGAATAGCAAAGTGCTCAATGTGTTTATAAATCTTTTGTAAATGTTTGGTTGTAGTTTATAAGTTATTCTTTCGCTTGATTGACATACGCGACGTGTGTACTTGTGTAGCGTATGCGAATGGACTAAAATTTAACTACCTATTTTATTCAAATGAATACGGATATCTTGATATTTTGAATTCAATGCTTGTATTCGGTGTAATTACGGATGCAAATTACTTTGATTCAACGAATTGCGAAGTCCACTTTAAGGCAATCTGCAATGAACATCCTGATTTCTGTGATAGAATCGAATACCTATGTAAGACAATTTTAAATATTTTGCACACAATTAATTTTTCAGTGCAGAGCTGCCACAAAAGATAATCGCACTTCTTACCAGCAACCAAATCGACACAACTCTTAATCATGCATTTACTTATTTATTTATTTATTTGTGCACAATTTATTACCCTAAGTATACCTACTGTTGACATTACAATATATAAGGCCGCCAGTAACAGCATTTCGACTCAAATAGCAATTACTCGAAAACATCTAAACCGATATTAATACTTATGGTAATCTTAAGGCAGTATTGGCTGGTAGTATTAATCTTAAGGCTGAAACGTCAGGCTTTAAAACAAAACGTTTACATAAATAGAACAAGAACTTAAAAAACTAAGTATACAATTTGTATGCACGGGTTGTGTGAGGTTGAGTCGATTTGGTTGCTCGCGAGTGTAGTTTATCAATAATACGATAGTTATGAAACGGGTTTCGCTGGATGATAGTATAATATAATAATACTCGTACAATACTGACCGCTTGTTTCCATTTCATGAGTTGTACCAGCTCCTCGTGCACCAGATGCGCGTCCTTGCCTCTGGATTTAATCTTCTTTGGTAGTTCATTCTGGTACCTGTAAATAATACAAACAAATGATTATAGGTATTTTATAAATTACCATGACATTCTCATTGTGTTCTATTTGGCAAAATTACCGACGGAATAAATCGCCCGTCTGGTACGAAGATTCAGTTATTGAAATCGAAAAATTGAGCGGTATTCGAGACGAAATTTATTTTGAAATTCAACCCTTCAGAAGGGTTGAAATGGAAACACATTTATGTCACTGCGGGAATGCAAGCGATCATTTTGTCCTGCTTCATTTTGATACTGAAAGAGCATAAAGTAGACGCTAATTACTAGAAACGGTCCGTTTTATTGCTATATTCGTTTAGCACATGTTTAGGAGCCATATGGTAAAACGCTTGGTAAAAATATGTACGCCCAAGATGTGCCTAATGAAACGAGCGAGACACATTTTAATTTTGTGTCATCTGGTAATCTAAACTTCCTTAAGATCTTTCAATTTAAAATAATTAACTGTATAAAAATTCAGTATCTACTACTATATTGATTTTTTATACAGTTTATTATAGCACTTAGGTATGCACGTAATTCAATAAAAGCAAATATTTTATTTTAAACTTTATAACTCAAGGGACCGAGAATTTTTTTTTCGTTATAGAGAGTTTTCGTTACGTGGAGTGAAGAAAGAGAAATGACCAAATACGAATCGCAATACTTTTAATATTTTTATTGATTTACGACTGATAATACGAGACGTAGACGTAGTGTGTTTAGTAACTGCCGGTCGATTCTGTAAAAATCTCACCGTGAAAACTTAGGTGAAGTGAGTTTGTTTTTGCTAGGAATTGACACTATTGACAACTCACTCCACGCTCACTTCACCTAAGTATTCACGGTGAGATGGTTATACAGAATCGCACTGCTGGGGCCAACATTCCTAAAGACAATGCAATCCAAGAGTAATGTCACACGTGTACTAGGCTATTAACAATAACAAAAGCAAGACGGCTGGTTACGACCTCAGAGGGGCAATTCCGGTATTTTTTTAACAACGTTCGCAATCTCATCTAGGTCTCAATCTGTCAAAAACTGTATATCGTTTACATACATCTTTGACATTTGATTGTCGCTGACATGACATTGCGACTTGAGTATGAACGTTTTTATTAGGTACGAGAATTGGTTTTGTCTTTCGGCACCTCAAAAGTCCCTTGTCTCAGTCTTTGGAGGCTTTTGTAACTTGGTAACATAAACAGATGCTGACGCTGATATTTACTAACATCTAAAATTAAAATTATGAACGTATTTCTTGGTAATAGAGAATAGCTGTTGCGCTATAAGGAGTGTATCAATGTATGGGCTTTAAGGTAAACAACCAAATTGAACAAATTTCTAGGTTACAGGAAGTTTTACGTTATATCGAAGGACGTCATAAAGAGTTTACACTGTAGTTCCGTATAGGCGTGCATGTATTCTTTATCTAAAAAGACGGGACATTAATTTATTTACAGGAAAGTTAATGTAACTTAATTTAACATAATGAAATATTTCGTGCTCTAAAATAGATTACTTATTTTTCCTGTACCCCCTAGAATGCCCTAGATGTTATGAATACCAAATTAAAAAGATGAGCAATGAATTTAATTAAATAATCATTACCTTAACAGATTATTCACAATTACAGCGAGGCGTTACAAAAGTATTAGGGGAAGATTCATACTCGCATTTATTATTTTGAAGATTGCTGCAGGTATGTAGTTGTAAGTACTTACTTAGGTATTTTAAATGACAACAAAATTCTTAATGTATTCGTTGGTTTTGCCGAAACAATATTTAATTATTCTCAATAAGTTTTATATTATATGAAGTTTAATATAGGATCGTAAAATATTCACCCCTAAAATATGTTTCACCAGGCGAGTTGGGTGCGTGAAATGTTAATTATTGACTCATAATTAATTACTTACTACGTTAAAATTTTATTGTATTATAAGTATCTAAGTAATCTCTTTCTTCTACAAAGTTGAATAATTATATTTAACAAAGAGAAACACCATAACTTCTGGGAAAAACTTTAACTTTCTGCTCTGGTAAAAGTTGATCGTACTAAAGTACATGATGACTCATTGTGCTTGGTAAACTAATCCTATAAAACAAAAGATTTATAAATTTAAATGTTAGAAATATGTAGGATAGTTAGTAATCATATCTAATTGATCAAACAAATGCCAAACTAGTCGAAATACTAATAATAAAACTTAACTTTAAAAGGCAAGTCACCATTTTGAACGGATGTTAATTGTGAGTTTGTACTCAACAACGCATTGTTTTATCTAGCAAAGTCCCTAGTCAGACATGCAACAACAAATCGTTCACATTAACAAGGCTGTTATTCAGTCAGGGAATCTGTGGAATTAACAAGCAGACGATCCTACACATAAAGTTAAATGCATTAAAACGAGTCATGATACGTAAAGGACAGCCACCATTTTATAACGCCTAAGCGCTGCGATATTTTCCCCCACACTGGCTTCAGGAAAAACGATCGTGTCAATTTGACATCGATCCCACGTGACGCAGTGGTTTTAATGAGCCGTCCGCGGACTAGAGATGCAGTCCGCGAGGGAGGTAGCTATCAAATCAGTTTGCACGGATACACACACAATACAAGTTCATTGACACGCCACGGCCGCATTTTCTCCTTTCAAAGGCGTTCGTACTTACCAATTGTCCAATTTTATGAGCTCATCTGGTTTCTTTGTTTTCAGTTCAGCTTTAAGTTTAATCGCTTGTGGGTATAACTTTAAAACACTGTCAAAATCTTTTGCATCTGCCTCCAGAAAGAAAGTAGACGTGTCTTTCGCGGTAGCCATTGTGAACGTTCTAAATGTACAACACTGCGTATTTAGTTTAGCTATAGCGCCGAACTCGACGCGGCGGCAGCACCTGGCCAACTGGGCGCCCTCTCCCCACTCGCCGCCATCTTGTACAGTGAACCTCGTAATGACGTTCGATATTATTATTCGAAATATTATGCTTATTTCGTTTTCATTTATGCTTGTAAAACTATTATTTGGCATAATACTTTATCGAAATTGACCCAATGTTCCAATTTACTTCAACATTCCTGGTATTTAACCAGTTTTAGTACGATTGTAACAAAAAATATACTTACTCGACATCACAAGGTTATGTCGGTCGCACGGCGTGTCGAACGTCGGACATTTGTCTGGCCTCCACCCACAGGGAGAAACAGGATGAGAAAAAATAAATCCCATCTTAATGTTAAATCACTGCACTACACTATATATTAAATTGAAATTTGAAAAACTGAGCATAAAATGAGCACAATCACGATAATGTTAGTCACGTCGGCCTCGGCGCACTATCAATTTCCTTAAACGTGACGCAACACACGACACCGTTCTACCGAAACGACTTTGGTAAACACGCATATTTTCCGTTGCATTGCAGTACACACTGAGCTCGGAGTAGTCATGAAGTAGTAACTAGCGGTGTACATAAGGCATTTAGGTAGTAGGACGTACATATCACCGGGGTGGAACGTCACACCAATCGGCTTTGTTGTTTCGAAAGATAGATCGCCATGTGCTCTGATCCCTCTTTAATTTAGGTGTGTTATTGTTTATTTTATAGCTCGTTGTAATTTTGCGCTTTTATTTCTTTCATTGATAAGATGTGTAGCGTTTGGACTGAATGAATTCGCGGGTTTCCAGTTCCCAAATTCATGTTTTCTTTTGAAGCTTTAGGGAATCGTTCAGAATTTTCTGATTGAGTACCTAGGTTTATACCTATTAGCGTCTTTGCTTACTACATTACAAGGTTACTAATCCTTATATTTTATTGTTCTGTACCTATTTTTTTTTTTACAATTTCTAGAACCTTCTCGAAGTTTTCCAATATATGTTGCATGCCTGTAACTCGAAAAAACTGCTTTCCTCATGCTTGTTATTGTTTAAGTACCTATGGAAGCTCGATGAAACGGAATGCTTGTCCCTCAGACCTGTGCTAATTAACTACCATTACATTGACCGAAGCCGAAGCACCAAAATTGAACTACAGGTTAGCGATGAGTTTCCAACAAGCCTCAACGTTCTTTATGATCTTTTAGGTCATTATAGGCCAACGTGTTACGACCGCCGATTCAAATAGTACCTACGTCGGTCAACTATCCCACATTATAATAATTAATTATTTAAAATTAAAAATTATAAACCTACATCTAAAGAAATAGAACTACAACTACCTATGTTCCTTGTAAGTGTAACTAGTCTTATGCGTAGAAAGAGGTCGACAGAATCTAGACAAATTTTGTGTTTTTCAGATTGCTTTAAATCGTTTTCTGACTGTATCCTGTAAAGCCGGATTTACATTACTAGAAACTAGTTGCGCAAACTTTGTTATTCATTGATAGTTTCACGTGTAAATAGATAATTGTTTGCACGTGAAACTGTCAATGAATTACTAAGTTTGCAAAACTAGTTTCGTAATTTAAATCCGGCTTACGGTGCCTTGCTAGTCGTCGATTTTTCTTGTAATTCTTTCCGGTTTTTCTCGTCCTAATCAGAATAAATTATGCCGAACTAAGTCAAGAAAAAACACGAAATCATTTCGAAGAAATAGAACTAGCTTGCTGTATCGTCAATCTGAGGTAGCTTTACTGCCGTTTTGCATCATACTTTCTTAATACTGCAGTACTTACCTATAGCAGTAGGTATTTATCACAAAGTTCCCATAAGTCCCGAAAATTCGAACTTAATCAATGACTGCTTAGCTTTTTTACTCTATCATTTTGTTTCTCCATTTCTCAACATTTTGACACTGTATCGAGATGATTCATGTCCTAGTTCCTTTCACAAACACTGAGAAATATAATATTGAAGAAATAAAAACCCGGTTTTGTCGTTTTCGTAACTTCAACGATCCCTTGAACTACATTCATATTTAAAGTATACTTTCACCGCTGTCTATTTCGATGCCCTATGCATGGTCTAAGTATTTTAATCGATTATATTGAATAGAAGCTCTTTATGTACAGAATAAGTTTCCTAATATCGTGATGGTCACCTACCTGCACTAACTATGATAGATTGTAACGAACAGTATTTTATTTTTCAAGAATCCTTCCAAACCATTATGAGGTGACCTACATTGAGGCACATGAATGGTCGTTCTACATTATTTGATACTAGCTTCCGCCCACGATTTCACCCGCGTGGTATCTCAATAAAAAGTAGCCTATATCCCTTCCCCAGGGTTCAAAGTATCCCCATAATTTCATCAAAATCGGTTCAGCCGCGAAAGCGTAACAAACAAACACACTTTCGTATTAATATACATATTATAATATTATTATTTTTCAAGCTTTTCGCTTGGCTCGGGACCACAGATTGTTATCATATGACTTAGGTACCTTAGGAAGTTAGGACAGGACCTAACAGTTTTTAGGAAACCGAGTAAAAATGTTCCTTGTGGTCTATTTTCCTTAAAACATGAATATTTCATCAATCAATAGGTAATAATTTTTTTTCATTTATAAAACTCAATTTAATTTTCGTAGTCAAAACGGGGCACACAATAAGGGCTCGAGTGATGTCATCATCCTTATAGGCCTGTGTTCCAGTAGTACGTTAGTACTATTAGGTTGGGGAAAAAGACAGTCTTTTCGCATTATAGTATGTATGAACTTAAAATAAAATCTCTGTGGCTATACTATTTGTATCTGGCTGGTTTTGGTATCATTGAAAGTTTAAATTTTAAAGAACATAATTCTAAATTCAAATTATGAAAATGTGTGATTTTCATTTGTTTTTCGTACTGTCAAGATGAGTGAATCTAATGAAGAAATTCGATACATTTTAAAATTTTACTACAAAAAAGGTAAAAATGCAACGCAAGCCGCGAAAAAAATTTGCGATGTTTATGGACCCAGTGCAGTGTCTGTGAGAGTAGCACAAATTTGGTTTAAGCGTTTTCAATCCGGAAATTTTGATGTCAAAGATGCACGTCGCTCTGGTCGCCCTAATACGGATAAAATGGATGCCATTTTTGAAAAAGTGGAGCAAGATCGGCATATCAGTAGTTACGACGTAGCTGAAGAACTGGGAATTGACCACAAAACAGTTTTGGCGCATTTGAAAAAAACTGGGTACACAAGAAAGCTCGATATTTGGGTACCTCACGAGCTCACTGAAAGAAACCTAATGAACCGTGTACTCATTTGTGATTCTTTATTACGACGTAATGAAACCGAACCATTTTTGAAGAAGCTGATAACTGGTGATGAAAAGTGGATCACGTGCGACAGGAACGTGCGAAAAAAGTCATGGTCAAAGGCCGGTCAGGCTTCACAGACTGTGGCGAAACCCGGGTTAACTCGCAACAAGGCGATGCTGTGTGTGTGGTGGGATTGGAAGGGCATTATTCATTATGAGCTGTTACCACCAGGCAGGACCATCGATTCTGAACTCTACTGCGAACAACTGATGAGATTAAAGCAAGAAGTTGAGAGAAAGCGGCCGGAATTAATCAACAGAAGGGGTGTGGTTTGTCATCATGATCACGCTAGACCTCACACATCTTTAGCCACTCAGCAAAAATTAAGAGAGTTTGGCTGGGAGGTGTTAATGCATCCGCCGTATAGTCCTGACCTTGCACCTTCAGATTTCCACCTGTTCCGGTCTCTTCAGAATTCTTTAGGCAGTGTCAGGTTAACATCACGAGAGGACTGCCAAAACCACTTGTCGCGGTATTTTGATCAGAAGTCCCAAAATTTCTATAGCAATGGGACCATGTCCCTACCTACAAGATGGCAAAAAGTTATCGAACAAAATGGTACCTACATACTTTAGATAAATGTCAAAAATGTATATTAAAAAATGTTTTAAATTTTCTTAAAAAATGCGAAGAAACTTTTTCCCCGACCTATTATTATTTATTCTTTGGTTCCACCAACATTCAAACCACCCGGGCTAGGTATTTAAACAGTTGGTTTTTGCCAAATTTCCTAAGGAAAGATTAACTAAACATACGAAAGTCGAAAAGTCGGTGAACTTCGCCCTTAGTCGTCAAATCTATGACAGATTATCTGCTCTGTCAAAAAAGTAAAAACAAATAATCTGTTTCCACCCTCTGCTTTTGGATTTCCCCTATGATGTTCGATATTGTTTCAAATAATCGGTTATTTATTTGTAATTTTGGTTTTACTAATTAACTAATGTAAAAAAAAATCGATATTATCGATTATTACTCTCGAATCAAATCGATTAAATTTACAAAACTAAGTTAAATTTTGAACTTTTAGCTCACAACCATTCTACATAATAAAATTCATAAATTAGGTATTTTTCTTACTGTCAATAAATTAGTACTGAATTCTTCTTTTCATATCGACGGTACATCTATGCTTATACTGTTTGCACCAAGTTTGGATCCAATACTTAGGTGGCCACATTTATTGTGGCGTCAGAGGCCGAGACTGATTAGTGTTCTAATCAGACTGTCTGACATTTTTTGGATTCTGGTCTAATAGCCACGGCAATCGGATTGCAATGCAGTACCTATATTGTTCTAAGCGCACTATCGGATGCCCATACTCATGACATAATCTAGTCGAAAAGGGGATGGCTTGGCCTTTACCTGGGACAAAGACCTCTGTTAGAGACCAACCCACACTAGGCCTGCGTGGTGGTGTACGGCCCGTAAAGCACCGCCACCGTGGGTTGGTCGAGTGCAAATGGTACTTACATTACTGATTTTGAGACGTTAGTAATTTTTAGGGTTCCGTACCTCAAAAGAAAAAAAGGGAACCCTTATAGGATCACTTGGTTATCCGTCTCAAGAACGCGTGGAGTTAGGTATCAAGCTGAAATTAATATCAAACACGTAGGTCTATGGTATCTTTAAGATTTAAAAAAATCAAGCTTCTAGTCAACGCAATAAAAAAATGCGGCCATTTATGCGACATATTTTGATACTCGAAGTAAATCAAAACCTATAGGGTATTTCCCGTTGACCTAGTAGGATCATGAAATTTGGCAAGAAGCAAGGTCTCACAGCACAAGTAAAGGAAAAGTCCGAAAATCGTTCATTTGTAATTTTATCACATAAATTATTATTTTTTTGGGATTACAAACTTAAATTTGCCGTTGGAGAATTAACCGTGACGTATATCAATTTACCATGTATGTCGTATGGGAGAACTATTTTACAACTGCAATGTCAAGTTTTTTTTGGGATAAATTATTTTCAACTACGGAACCCTTCATTGTGCGTGGTGCGACACGCACTTGACCCGTTTTTTAACAGGTCATCTGTTATTAAGAAAGTAGGTAGGCGTAGGTACTGATTTCTCCTAAAATTGTCTAAACTATTTCTCCTCATTTCAGTTGCATTCGTTTGTTTTTAAGCTTTGAAATGCTAAAGAATCCTGTACACCTAACATGACTAAAATAAAACCATACTTTAATGCATTTTACAGATGGACAGCATTAGACTTCAAATCGACCGTATGCAGTCATCGTACAGCCGGTGTGACTTCATTCGCTGACGCTGCTGCTCTTTTATTATCTGTGCTGCTGCTACTGCCTACGCAGTCTGTTTGGTCTACTGGCGCAGATTTCGATGCTTACAGTAAAGAATCAGCAAAACTGGTACAGTACTCGAGGGTTGTCCATTTATGTAGGTATGTGTATATTCCAATAACAATTTTACTGCTTTCAAAAGTCCCCTTATTGGTTGTATGCTGAATGTATCCCGCTGGCGATAGCCTATAAAAACATTATCAATATCGCGCCCCATAATAATATTTCTATATATTTGACTAGCACTTCCCGCGCGGCTTCGCCTGCGTGGATGTCGGATAATACCCCACGGGAACGTACTACCGGGAATTCCTTCCTTATTCCTAGTCTACATTATAAAGGGAACCTCTGTGCAACATTTCAGCTTTCTATGTTCAAGGGTTTGGGCTGGGCGTTGATGAGTCAGTCAGTCAGGACTTCTCTTTTTATTTATTAGATAATATTTATGTGCATTATTTTTGTCAGTGCTAATAATACCTATAAGGTATTCCAAAATTAGACCATCGAACTGAATAACATTTACCTTTGGTCCTACACAACTTTGAAATCGCGTAAAAAAACAGCTGTTCTATACAGTTTAGTAGGTAACTATTAAACTA
The DNA here is from genome assembly GCA_946251885.1 of Cosmia pyralina. Classification (NCBI taxonomy): domain Eukaryota; kingdom Metazoa; phylum Arthropoda; class Insecta; order Lepidoptera; family Noctuidae; genus Cosmia; species Cosmia pyralina. The sequence goes on along the minus strand of OX276350.1, from coordinate 18,053,262 downwards.
GTATAAAACAGCTGATTTTTTTTCGCGATTTCAAAGTTGGTCCCATATTAAAAATTATTTACTTCGATGGGCTAAATCACTCCTTAAAGTTTGTACCTAAAGTTATTTTGAAACACCTCATAAAAGTCGAATAATGTCGCGTTTAGTTCATTGTAAATGAGTCATTAATTAATTAATTAAATCTATCCATTTACGGTTCCAAGTATCTGTCTACGAAACATTATAATAATAACAGACGTATACGTGTTATAAGTAGAACGAACAATCAGGCAGTATGTTCACTAATAGACAGAGATAATTTCACATGATATGACATCCAATTATTCCTTTAATCAGATCGCGCGCTCGCGACTCTCGACTGACTAAATTATAAACAACGGCGTCCCAGACAATAACAATTAATTCGATTGTACCTGTGGAAGCTTTTAAATGGCAATTGTAAGTAATATTGTACATAATTAACCTTTATAGATATTAGACTGTAAGCTTTCCGAAGAATAAATAAATAAATTTAAAAAAATGTAATTTAAAAAAATTAAACCGACTTCAAAAAAAAATTTACTCAAATTTATTAAATAACTTTAATTTCGGAACTCGGTGTCTTGGGATCTTTATTTTGGTTTTTTGCCACCGACTTCCGAAATTAAAGTTATATCATATAATTTTAAGTTAATTTCTTTTTGTAGTCGGTTTAATTTTTTTAAATTATACTTTTTTATTTCGTAATTTTTGGTTTTCATTAAAAAGTGGAATAAGTACATATTTTTGTTTGTAATAAGTACCTAGTTAGTTTTGTTGTAAATATTGCACTAGAATTTGACCAAGGTTTTGAAATGTTTCCCTTTGACACAACACGCGTAGCTCATATCAATAAAAAAAGTTGAAATAAGCCAGTCACGCTTACAAATATTAGTCCATTATCTTAAAAACTACTGAACTGATTTTGGTGAAAATTGCACTGTTCCCTAAGTTCAAGTAAATGTAAGCCAATAAAAAAATGGTCGCAACCCGATTAATAGTTTCGGAGAAATGCATGGACAAACATACATACACCTATAAAATTTTGTATATTTGTTTGGAAGCCCTAATAGATTATCGTATTTGAATATATTGCAGTTCCAATAATATTACATACATACGACGTGTCGAATTGATAACCTCCTTTTTTTGAAGTCTGTAAAAGTACACGGTTACCTACTGTAAACAATAAACCCTAAAGTATCCTTTTGTTATGACAAAAATGCGTTAAATAATTCCATAAACAAAAGGATAATTTACAAAGTAAAAAAGAACAAATGAATTTCAACAAATAAGCAATAGGTACTTTTGTACTTACCTACTCAAAATTATAATTATGGCGTATCTCCATGTATTTTACTGTGTGTAGGTACAGTCAACAAAAGAGATATCTAGGCAATATATGTATACATATACCTATGTATGTGAATTGCTTCATGTTCAATTTCGTGACAATATACAATTTTGTGTTGGTGTGTTACAATGTATTGCAATACTCCTTGCAAAAACAAAGTAATATATATAAAATTGAACATGAAGCAATTCACATGCAAATATGTTAGTACACCCTGCCTAGATATCTCTTTTGTTGACTGTGCATAAATAATAAAATAATAAATTTAAAAAGTCGGGATGTGTCCTGGGACACCTGGTTGGAACGAACGTCCTTTCGCTGTATATTAAACTAGCTTCTGCCCGCGACTTCGTCTGCGTGAAATTTCTTGTTACTCCGACCCACCCCGTCGCCGTCGCATCGCATCACCTGCCCGTGTTATTACTTCGTTTTTGCTTAGCGATCTTTCTGCCTTTTTTGTTTTTGCTCAGCTGCTAAGGGTCCTAGCGTGATATTAAATAGCCTATAGCCTTCCTCAAGAACTGGGCTATCAAATGCAAAAATATTTTTTCAAATCCAACTGGTAGTTCCAGAGATTAGCGCGTTCAAACAAACAAAAAAACACACTCTTTAGCTTTATTATTAGTATAGATAGTATAGATAAAGATAATAAATAGATATTAATACAGAGCCATCTAGTATAGTTTTTAGTTTGCTTACTTTTGACACTGGAAACTGACGGCTTTTTCGTTATTCACAAATTCTGCCAATATCGTAAAGAACTTAGTTCCAATAAAAAAAAATACCTACTCAGAACTAAAACGTTTGACATTCAAATTCGTGATAACAAAACTGTTCAATACTGTTTAGTAGGTAGGGATTATTTAACTCACAACGACTAAACGATAATACAGTATCGTCGCTCTTTACGACGGCGACGGGATATTTCGAACAAAATACGGCTTCAATAGGGTGCCAGTTGAATGCAGGGATACGGGCCCTAAAAGCGTTGAGCGATCGAGGGTTTGGCCGCGAGCACAAAAAATACGAAGGGAACAAACGCCGCCGCGCTGCGCCGAGGCGAGGGTTCGGCGAGGTTTAATTTTTTCTGTTTATGCTGGGACAGCGTCTGTGTTCGATAAACGAACTGGCAGCCTGCTGGGCCCGGGCCCGGCGAAATACAACGTGCAAATTTTCGAATGGAATATTTACTAAAATTGAGAGTGGTAAAAATACATGGTTCAAAATATAGGAGGTACCTATTCTTGTCTCGACGTGAATTAAAAGTCAAATTAGGTATATAGTTTATTTTTGTTTATTTAGAACACGCTATCAAACTGACGGTTTGAAATGAATGCGCGAATAACAGTTTTACAGCGTATTAAAAAGTAATGAACCAAAGCGAAACTTCGAAGAAGAATAAAATTACTGCCGTTACCAGTCATTAAAGTAATTTGCATTCAGTGTTCTACTGCAGAGTGCGTAAACATTGTATCGGCAGTTACTTACTATTTTATACCCAGTAAAACAATTTCTTAATGTAAAAATATTGTCACTGTCGTATTAACAAAATGCCAGTTTTGTTTTTATTATCAGGACATAATGCAACGCGAAGAATGAGCAAATCAAACAGATATGAATATGACACATCGCTTATTGATGTATTGTGCCACCGTCCTAAGGTGTAGTTGTTGAATAGCGGGAATTAAAATTGGGTGCGTCACTGAGTGTGCGCCGCGGTATGTTGACAGCCCACTTCTCCGCGTTCCTGGAAAGCGCGCGTAAATGTATCACTGGTTGCGTCCTGTACACTGAGTTTCGAAGTTTTTTTTTGCTTGATAATTTGTGTCGAATTGTAATAATTTAAAGGTGTCATTTGGTTTGAAAATTAATGTAGTGCCGCTAGACTTGCATACGTATGGTGCGTGGAGTGTGCGAGCCAAAATAGTTGTAATTATAGCAGTTATTCACTACCGCATTTAAAAAGCTTTAAGTAAGCAAACAGCCGTAGTCCAAAAATATTAGAAAAATCTTCCAGTATAGTCATAAAATAGGTAGGTAGGTACATCATTCAATGCAGCTAATTTACTTTATCCACAAAAACCTAATCGAAAACTACGAAAACATCTAATCAAAATAGCTACTTCGTGAAACAAAGTTTCTAAGAATGAACAACGCCTTATTAGTATGCTCAAGTAAGAAAAACACCGCAGTTGGAATTAAAATTGTTTCTCCTTTTTGCCCCAAGGTCAGTGAGTTGTGACTTGTGATAATCACAACGTGCTCTCGGTCGCGCGGTCGGCCGCGATACGGAGAAACCAGATATTTTTGTAACCACGCGATACGCTTTGTGCTCCTTCAACACACTACTAACGCCATCTGTCACTACACAGCTGTACTAACATATAACAAACTAATTACTGCCTAATTTTAGAACAGTTTTGCCGTTTTGGAATGCGCAGATAATTGCAACTCGTGCTAAAAATACATATTGAAAATATCCAAAACCACAATACCGGTTTCTGTATGAACATTGAAGCGAGAACGCCTGAGTTTTATCTTATCGAATTCAAATAGCACAGTCACTGATACGCACCACGATAAAGCATATATTTTAGTCCAATATGCGTGTACTACTATAGTTGAATTGAGAGTCACACTTTGTAGTTTGCAGCCATGCATGCGTATACCTAAGTAATTATGACATTGCTTTCTTATTTTTATGGCCGAGATAATGCTTAAGGTAGGTACCTATCTACTAACTGTTAATACTTGATTTCAAGATCGCCTGTATATAATATAATTAACAGAAAATTCTTACAGGCCATTAAAATTCGGCATCATTCAGTATACCTATGCAACTATGCAAGTGTCCATGAACTGGTAGGACGGGAGATAACTACCAAACGATAACAGAGTGAATGCTTTCCCTTTCAACACAATTACACATTCACTCTCATAATAACAATGATGGACATAGGTAGTTACCTAAACACGATAATAATATTTTTTGCATACAAACATGATTATACACATATTTCTGATCTGTAGTCGATGGATCATTAAATTAAGAACAAAACAAAAGCACCCGTAATTTGTTCTTCCAAATATTGTCATCGAACCCAAGAAATAAAATTTGATACAAGCTCTATAGACATCGTAACAGTATCAGACTCATAAAAAAAGAACACGATAAATTGGCGGACTGAATTCCAAAGCTCATTTCGTTTGGCAGTAATCGGCTTTATTTAAATATGATAAGCAAAGCGACGCTCGGCACATTTTTATTTTAGTGCTTAAAGTATGTGACTGAAATATTACGACAGTGAAATCGGGTAGAATATAGATTAACGTTCAGTCCGTTATGTGTAGGTACCTATAAGCATACAATGGACATACGAGTAGTTTCCCTTTCTCTGAGGAAGGCTGGCATTTGGTTTAGGTACCTGTGCCTCAGGTACCCAAAGTTATAAAGCCAGTTAAGCACCATCAGTCAAAATATTATATGAAATGCATCTGTCCCTTACTAAACAATGTTTTGTAATTAAGTATTTTAACTACAGGGGGCTCGGAATGACTAGATTTTTTCTAAAGAGGGGGGGATATTAAGTGAATCTCATAAAATCTTAATTCTTCGTTTTCTGTCTGGTGTATCCCGCCTTCTATCAGAATGCGCCCTCCGGCACAGTCTTTTCTACTTTGTCCTGTTTTCAACGCTCTAATTGCCAGTTGTCCGCGCTTGTTTTGCCTACGTTAATTTATTAAATTAAAGTATACCTAACCGTGTACTACATGTCAAATACAATTTATCATTAAAACTATTTAAAAAAAACTATAGAATCTTTAATCGATCGGTATTATTAGGAAAGTAAAAAGGTGGTATGGTATGAGTCCGCACGATGTTCTAATGAAGTCATACGATCTAGGCAATGATGTTATAAAGGAAAGATACGATGCGTTCATACTGAGCGGCATTCAGATATCGTTGCGTTATTATAATTGTAGGTACATACATAAACAGTAGTTTTCAACTATGACTGCGATAGATAATACGGAACGTATGATACAGAAAGAGATTGCTTGGTATTTTATTTAGACACGCTTTGTTTCGCTCGCTGCTATTAGCCGACTAAATCAAATTACAACAATTGTCTGAATTTGTCTGCAACAATTTGCGCGCGCTATTGGCATATCTACCTCTTTATTTATATAATATCATGGTATCTAGGCAATCTTCACACAGATTGGTGGTCTTATACAGCATTCTATGATTCAAACGGTCAGTTGCACAACGTCAGTATCGACCTGGCCTTTAATACTGGGATCGGCTTCCAGTCTAACCAGATGTTTTGAATATCAGCTCGTATTTTACATAGAGCGTCTTTCTTTTGACATTTGTAAACTTATTGCTAAAATGCATGGATTTCATTTCTATGGCTAGGACCTTTTATCTAACTTTGGTCATAATAATGATAGCAGGGATTCGGGTGCTCTCCAGGTTCGAAGGCACAGAAGAGAAGCTTCATAAACTGTTGCGTATTCTTTTTATTATTAAATACAATACCTACAAAATGAAGCTGTGGTTTCTATTACAATTGAATAATTTATCTGGGACTTGCCGACGCTGAGCTACATTTTCTGGGCGCTATTCTCGGTGGTTGCCATTTTAGATTCTGGTTCAAAAGAGTTGCAATGTGGTTGGAAAATGAGTGGCAAATATATTCAATTAAATAATAAAAACTTTTTTACAAAAAAATACAACCGACTTCCAAAAACAACACTACAAAGTGAAAAATAACTTTAATTTCGGAAGTCGGTGTCTGATTAAATGTATTTTCGTTTTTGCCACCGACTTCCGAAATTAAAGTTATTTTTCACTTTGTAGTGTTGTTTTTGGAAGTCGGTTGTATTTTTTTGTAAAAAAGTTTTTATTTTTCACTTTTTAGTGGTTCACATGTGCTTACCCCTTCACAGCGTACTGGCGTGATGTTATGTTATGAACTGGTGTGAACAACAAACAGACATGAGATTTCAGCAATCCCAGTCCATTTGCTATCATTTATTGAGGAGTTCCGTTACCTATCTCAGAAGTTCTTCATCAGATCTTCACCAAATTGAAATGGGACCACTCCAAGAAAGTACTCTTTCAAAAACTATCCAAATCGCGTCAAGTGTGCCTATAAAATTGGAAGAGTTCTCTCTATTTCTCCAGGATCCCATCATCAGATCCTGACTTGATGATCATGGGACCACCTGGGAAGTATACCCTTTCAAACAAAAAAAAAAAATCCAAATCGGTCCAGCCATTCGCCAATAAGACGGGTGCTTACGCTTTCTTCGATTCGTCGGTATAATTATAGTTTTTTCTTCTAAATAGGTATGTACTTTTTATTATTTTCTTCTTATTTAGCATGCGTTCGTTGTCATACTTCGATGTTATTTCGAGGACAATAGTGCGGGTTATACGTTTTTTCGGCTGTATAATAACTACTTTGTTAATGCTGTAATTTATAACTGTTTTTTGTCCCAAATAAATAAAATAAAATAAACCCTCAATCAAGCTTCTACATGTTTTGATTTTAGATACGAATATAATAGAATAATTGCTGGAGTCCAATTAAGGTAACAACATTGTACAGTCACGAGCATTATAAATAACTTACAGTTACGCAAAATTCAAAGGAGCTCGTGGCTAAGTAATAACAGCCGCACGGGTCGATCCATCGGGTTAAGCTACGCTTGGCGGGGTTGGTCAGTGGATGGGTGACCATCTTTACATACCGAGACTCCTCCGTGCCTCGGAAAGCACGTTAAGCCGTTGGTCCTGGCTGTCATTCGTGAATCTTTGAGTTGTTACGGGTCGTCAGAAGCCCGAAAATCTGACAACCAGTCTTACCAAGGGGTATCGTGTTTTACCCAGTAACTCGGTTGTGGAGGTCAGATAGGCAGTCGCTGCATGTAAAATACTGGTATTCAGCTGCATCCGGTTAAGACTGGAAGCCAACCCCAACATGGTTGGGAAAAAGCTAGGCAGATTGAGTTACGCAAAATTCAAAAGAAGGGTAGCCCACCAAGTTCAAATTTTCAAGTCAGTTGGAGTCAGGTTGTAGGTATGTTGATCAAAATATGATTCACGACTATAACATATTATGTATTTACAGAATTATAATCATTAAAGTTATCAATATAACTCTTTAAGACCAGCACCCTAATTGCGTAACACATTATCGATCGGAGTTGGTTTCATTTTGAAACAAATTGCTAATCCATTGCTTTGCATATGTTCGAAAAATTTGTCCGCTCGACAACGTAAATAACGCAATGAATGTTGTTGAACTGTCAAAATGAAACCAACTCCGATTGATAATGTGTTACGCAATTCAGGTGCAGGTAATTCTATTGAATGACTATTTCATGAAATCTTGACATTTGAGGATTATACTAACCTAAGGAGTTGTATTACTGATTTCAATTATTATTATTCTGTAAATACGGTCGCGAATATTACTTTAATCAACATACCTACTGTACCTACAATCTAATACTGACTTGCAAAATACAAAAAATAGAAGAAAATTTGAATTTCGCAGGATACCCTGGCGCTTACCCCTTAAATAAAAATTGCAACTTTGAGAAAAGACCTGTTTCATATTCGTAGCAACACCATAAAATATCTATCGGTACTTGAGGAGAAAATCGCTTGTGAATCTTGCGTACCTAAGTGTGAGTATTTATGCACGTGACTGTACGTCTAAATAACCAGGTAGATACAATTAGAGGAGCCCCTACCTCCACCTTGTAAAATGATAGCAAGGGTTGTATTGTAACTATGAGGGGGCGGTAGGGATTACACGGCAAGGGTCTCGGCAGCCCCAAATCTGTCATCTAAAGTTTGACAAGTGAAGCATGATGTTGAATTACAATGGTTACGTCGGCTTGTGTTCAACATTCTGAACATTTCTGGAATATCTGGGTAGAACATATTATTGCTTGAGCACAGTAAATATATGGACAGTAAGGTCCACCTACAAACGGTCGAAACGGCACACTCACACAGACGTGCGCACCGACGTGACCCCAAGCGATAGTCGCGGTGCTCTCAGTATATTTATTGTGGTTTGGGGGCCTCGTCGATGCACGCGTCTGTGTGTGTGATGATTCGTATGTTTGTGCGTAGTTTCCCCACTGTCCATATGTTTATTGTGGCTTGAGGGCTTTAAAATAATAAATTAGTGGACGGACGGGTAGAACGATACAAAAATGAAAAGCGACAGTTAAAGTTCGAACCAGCCTTCATCAAAAACATTATAACAGCCGCACGGATCGATCGATCAGGTTAAGTTACGCTTGCCGCGGTCAGTCCGTGGATGGGTGACCATCTTAACATACCAAGACACCTCCGTGCCTCGGAAAGCTCAAGATCTTTGACAGTCGTTATGGGTCGTCAGAAGCCCGAGCCTGTCTGACAACCAGTCTTACCCAGGGATACCGTGTTACCCAGTAACTGGGTTGTGGAAGTCAGATAGGAAGTCGTTCCATGTAAAGACTGGCATTCAGCTGCATCCGGTTAGAGTGGAAGCCGACCCCAACATAGTTGGGAAAAGGCTAGGCAGATTGATTGTTCTCTTTTAATGTTTTTGTAGAAAAAACGTTTCGTAGCTTAAGAGGCTACCCAGCGCGTAGTGGCACCCTCATCGTTTGTTTGGTTATTTCTTTTATTTTAGAATGAAAATGCAGAACATAAGCCGGATAAGTAGTGCTCCACAAGATTACGTTATTATTATTACAAATGTAGCTTTAAATTGTTAAGTTTTATTATAGGTAATCGTTAAAACGGAAAAAAAAATACTTTTTATGAAACATAAATGACAATCCCAGTCTACCCTTTCATTAAAAAAAAGACATGAACGTACCCACTCACAGGGACATGCCACGTTTTGCCTGGCAGTGACACAAAATCAATACCCTTTATGGTTACCGGCGACACGTCCAATTTTAAAACCTTTAATGAGAGAGGACTTTTCAGTATTAACATTGCTTTTAATACACAAACCGAGTTAAATAGGTAACTAGTTACTGAATAAGATTTTCAACAATTAATCGAACAGCTGATATTAATAACAAATAGCTGCCTAATTATCTACCGTTTATAGACGGATATTGTTATGACAACACGCTCACGTAATGATATCGGTACCTATTTCTATTAACGTAACACGTTAGGTAGGTACATACCTACGTATGCATTATCTAGTGCAGAAATATTACGCGCTAAAAATACCGCGAGCCGATATAAGTTCTAATTAGCCTACACAAGGACTAAAATACGTACGATAGTGGTGTGTGCAGTATGTATACGTCAACTAAATTACGTTAAAACATTTCATTGAAGTTTTCGCGAAACCCGTTTCTTGAATGAAATGACGTCACTACGTAGTAGATAGCTATACGTATAAACAGCTGTGTACTTGTAGTATAGATTATTGGGTTCTTTCTTTTGCGTCAGATGTTAGTGGGGTTATTCGACAACCGTGAGGGGGAGGCGTCGCGGAAGCGTGTCGTTGACATTAGAGGCGAATTCTCTTTGTTAGTTCAGACGGGGTCGGTTACGGATTTTGTGGTAAATGTGCATCATATCGATTTGGAATGTTTTCAAGTTAGTTTTTTTTATATACCTATTTAGTATTATATACCTATATAGTTTATTATTATATACCTATCTATCACAATTCATGTGAAAATAAGTTGCGCTCATAAATCTCCCGAAGGTAACTTTCACGAAACTGAACCATGTCACATTATAACATGGTGAAGTCACACAGTGTCTAGTTTTGAGTCACCCTCCAAAATAAAACCAATGAACATTTACAATAACGCTCCCCAGATAGCTCGTTCAAACAACACAGTCACACAAATAATAGTCTAAAATTTCAAAGTTTTTTTATACGTCTGCGATAACGACACGACATAATTAATTTTAGGCGCCTTGAGAATAGCCCGTCAGCTGCTCTGCCTGAATAGAATAGTCAGAAGTACATAGTCACAACTCGGTAGCGATGTGAGACGGACGCAACATCCTCGCCGCCACTCGCCTCGCGCTCTTTCGCGCCGCGGCTCATTGCTACATCGCGAATTTGGGCCAAGCACAAATATACCCCTCCCTTACCAACCCACGTGTTACTAATCTACCTGTCTCTTTCGCCCATTTTCTCTCTCGACCCGCGGTATTATACAGTCATTTATGTAACAAGTTCAATGTTTACATTGCGACTGCTATCAGGTGATGAATGGAAATATATTTCAAATTGCGATAACTCGGCCTTATCTTCAATGCTGTTGCTGTTCTCTCCGGCTTATTTATAGGTGGGTAATAAACATAATAAAAAATTAAATTATAACAACGCTTGCAAATAATGCATCAATTATTCCAAAGTTTAATTTAGAAAGTAGCCCAGTTTCACGATAAACGAGGAGCCACACGTCTCATACACAAATATCGATCAACAACATCTAGCTGTTTTCATAGGTGATACCTATCTAAATAAAAATATAAACACCATTGTTGTCAACAACATATCAATGACAAATTAATATGCATCATCACATCATCATCTCCATCGCTTAAAATTACACGTAGGAATCTACAAGCATACAACAAAAGTATTAAGCTTCCTAATGAGATTTGGAACCAATTTGAAATAAGTAATTTGAAGTAAGCTATCAAGTCAAGAATCACTTAAGAATTTCGTCATTCGACATACATTTGACTGCTGAGTACAGTCACCTGAGTTGATAACAAGTACATTCAACAACGGTGAATTACAACATGATTTCATCAGTATTACCAACGATAAATATGTGACCATTAAGAAAATTAAGTTTGATTTTAGGATCGACAAACTAGCCACAAGTTTATTGATTTACGAGCAGACAAATGTCGGAATCGATACCGACTTAACTGTTTTTACCGCTCCATGAAAACAAAACGATAATTATTACCTATGGGACCGTATAACGAATGTCAAGAATAAGTCAAATGAATAACCTCCCTAGGTAAGTAGGTATCGATAGTACCTTTGACTTATCTGTTTTTAATGAGGAGAAGCTATATTTTTAAAATAACAATGCAAGAAATGTTATTACATGATGTATCATTTCTACTATTGATTGCTATTACAAAAGTAACACAATCATCGAAACAGGCCAAGTATATATTTGCTTATGTTAATTTCCCAAGTGTGGTAAAGTCGTTAACATAACAAAAAAAAAAAAACTACATAACAATGAACGGGAAATGTGAGTTTTCAGCTTTGTCAATATTCAATACCAAAGGTTTTCCTGTTACGATTCAGTTCGCTTTCGCATATGATTGGCATACGTCGCTTTCGTATATGAAAAGACATTTTGTCAATTTTGTTTTGTCTAGTTGTATTTCTCGGATGTTTAATTTATCTTTCGTTTAGTGCGAAGCATATGCCTTGTGTCTGACTGTAGGTACTCGTACGTTTTTAAGTAAGTAACCTACGAAGAAATTTGGTGTAAACTTTACCTACACCATTCGCAAAAGAACTATTGGAGCTCACACTTTAAATACTTACTACCTATGTTAAGTATTCAGCTGATCAGTATCTACTAGGTACTAAGGCGCTTAGGTTCACGGGACAAGACATGCAGGGAGTTCGATTATAATAATCAAACTAAAACATTTTATTTTTTAAATTTTATCGGCGTACAAAATAAACATAATGTAGAGTTATACGAATAAGCCAGAGTACAGGAAATCGGAAAACACATAGATATACAAGGCTATGGTTAGCATGCGAATTAGAACGTAACAATTCTCTGAAAACTGTAATTCAGGGTCAATTTCGCCATTAATACTTCTCTTGAAATGAGTATTGCTCATCGCAGTGTAATTATAGCACTCATAATACATAAAGAGTAAAAAAAACTTTTTTACAAAAAAATACAACCGTCTTCCGAAAACAACACTACAAAGTGATAACTTTAATTTCGGAAGGCGGTGTCTGGTTAAATGTATTTTCATTTTTTGCCACCGACTTCCGAAATTAAAGTTATGTTTCACTTTGTAGTGTTGTTTTTGGAATTTGGTTGTATTTTTTTGTAAAAAAGTTTTTATTTTTCACTTTTTAGTTGTGGTACCTACCCCACACAAATTCTAATACCACTACCTGCACAACAAACTAGAACATCATCCATATAAAAGTGGGGAAAAAATACGTATTATTGAAGCTAACTCAAAAACTACCCAAGCAAAGTTAATTAATTTTATATAGAACCAACTTTGATGTATACTCCCTCGAATAAAACAATTTTTTTTTTCAAATCGAACGACTGTAAAAAGTTATGCGTGGTCATACATAAAAAAAAAACAAGTGTCGAATTGAGAACCTCCTCCTTTTTTTTCGTCGGTTAAAAATGAGGGCGCCACTAGCCATACATTATAAAATTAAAACTCTAAAAACCATTTTTCTGACAAAACCTTAAATAGTATTATTAATTTAAATCAATCTAATCGTTGTAATGCATATTTGTTGCCCGATAAAACACAGACTGAGACAACACTGACAAAGATTAAAAATTAGTTCTGTTTCAAGACTTTTTTGCAAGACTGTACCTTGGCTTGGCAGAAAGATTCATCATGCCTAGGTTATTGGAACGAAAACTGCTTTTGAAGGCTTGCTTAGCCTTCAAAAGCAGTTTTCGTTATTCTCTTTACCATCCCTTCGTAGAATTTCAACTACACTCATTTAGTAGAATGAGCATAGCATTATTCTTGTCTACCTATCTAGAATTGAAATCGATTAGTTACGATATCCACGAAGCGAAAGGTTCCCCATTCGAAACGAAACCACACGTACGATCGATAACTTTGATTGCCTCGACCTTTTAGCCCACAACCTACTTGCATAAGCAAATAGGTATTTAATTTTATTATTTTTAATTCATCACTACATTCGAATTGTTTACAATTATTATGGTACAACGTGAGTGAATTAAATAGTTCCATTTACTGTGAATAGATTACTCCGTCGTTAATGTTCACTGGTTTTATAATAAGATATTTCGAATAAAGGCTGGTTATGTTTTAAATCGGTTAAGAGAAAATAGTTTTGTGTCGACAATCCTTCCAATCAATCAATCAACCAATCAATTCAATACAAATCAATAAAAAAAAAATCAACTCAATTTTTCAATTCTTTTCGTTCTTTTATTTTTTAATCTGTGTCTCCCTAATATTCTGTAATTCATAAAATCAAACAAAATAATTTATGTTGCAACATAATTTGCGTTATCAAAAAATATAACAAAAACAGTAGGAAAGCATATCAAGCATATAAAACTAAGCGTTTCTTAGAAACATCAATATCATCATTCAGTGACAAATAAAAATATATATTGGAGATTGGAGACAGCGATCGTATAACCCATTGCCCTACTTCAGAAATGGGAATATGAAGTTTGCTTTCCTTTAGCAACGTTCCAAAGTGTGCGTGGGATCTTGAAAACACGTGCTCTTTGTTATGTATATAGGCTTGCTTATCGACCTATAGCGCCATCTACCTTGTCTGTTGCGAACATTATATTTCTGATTAGAATACATTATTACTACAATTAAATTTATATTTCGGAATCAACTTAATGGGTGGGTGATGGGTTGAGGCTTAATGGGTATGGTGGGATATGAATAACATATTATGATACAATAAAAAATGTTAAAACCAAATGAGTTTCATAAAAATAATGTACACTAGTTTCTACCTACCACCATGGGAAGAAGGTGAAAAAAAAAACTTATGTCCAGCAATGGGGTAACATCATTGCTTTACATTTTTCGAGACACTCGAGATATTTTCAACACAAACAAAAGGGCGACAAAAGTTAAGTCTCAGTCAAATCGTGAGAATATTCACAGCCACTTCATTGCCGCGTTCACAAAGCGATGACGAATATCTATACGTAAACCGACTGCATTGATCCACGACAAATGGAGTGACTCACGAGGAAAATGCAGTTGAAAACATGCATTTTATGAAGCGATTTGATAAACAGATACTAATAAAAGTAGTTTGCAGACTTACTCATACATACCTCAGATCACACTCACACACACACACAGACTCAACAGATTTGGACACATATCTTAGAAAATCCCAGAAACTGTAAAGGCAGCCAGTCAGCTAATGGTAATTTTAATGGCCATGAAACAACCATAACCAGTAACTAAGAGCAGCACCCAGTGATAATTTTAGTGGGGGTGACAAAATCAAACCCCTATTCTTCCCCCAAAGAGCCAGGGGGCAGTTCTTTGAAAAAGCAAATAACTATGTATAATAAGCATTATCAGCCTATAATGTTCCCACTGCTGGGACACAGGCCTCCTCTTTTCGAAAGGGAGTGGGCTGTAATCTACTATGTCATGTCTTCGAATTTTTGGTTCTAAGACATGCCGGCTTCCTCACGATGTTTTCCTTCACCGTTTTGAGAGCAGTGATGATGAAATTGTAAAGCGTCTGCTTTGGTTGGAACCTACGACCTACATACAACTCGTAAGTCGAGGCTGTTACTACTGGGTCACCACTGCTCTTCAATAACTAGGTCTACCTACGAAGAAATAAAATTCAGATCCGCGCTAGCATAATTTCCAAAATGAGACCGTTTCTAATGTAACCAGATGGGCCCTCAGGCCCTGATCGAGCCCATCTGGATATAGTTGCAGAACTACTAAACTCGTATCGTTAGCTCATACTTCGCCACAGATGGTATTAGGTCAGCTGCCTCAGTGGCTTCGAATGAAATTACAAAGTTGGACAAAGTATGTAGACTAGGTACACTGGTACGGTCAGCAACAGAAGTCTATTTAGATGATGGCAAAAAGTAGCAGTGTTAACCGACTTCTGTCATTTTGTGTTAATTTTAACACAAAATGATTCGATAAACTGCTTTTTTTTTCGTTTAACTGTTAAGAGTTAATGTTCTTAAAATTTTAAGTACTTCTGTTCCGATTTGAATTAAATATTTCGGTTAATAATTAAGATTAAAAAACTACCACTTGCAGTTTTTAATCTTAATAACTTTTTGTTATCTTAGCAACAACCTGAACACTTACATGGATGTGAAGTGTGTGGGTGCTCTGCCTTATGTGCCTACTGTTACACGGTACGGTGGTACCTTCCTGTAACATGAGACAGAATAACGGGGTCAAGCGACTAACAGCTGATAGCGCCTCGCGAGTATTCTTGTTAGGTTCTTAATATCTTATTGGAATGATTGTCATGCGCTTAGTAAATTAAAAAAATAGTTCCTTTGGGAAAGTTGTTTGTTATCATGAGTACAATCATGTGTTTAAAAATAAATCAGCTGCTCCACGACACATTTCGTCGAGTTAGGTAGGGAACAGCAGAATTTTTTTTCGCGATTTCAGGTTTGGTCCCATAGTAAAAGTTGTTTGTTATCATGAGCACAATCATGTTTTTAAGTATCTGTCACTAATTACGAGTCACCCTGTATACAGGGTGTATCAGAAAGGTGTGTTTAAAATTAAGGGTGTGGTACCTACAGACCATCAAACTTAACAACTTTCTCCATGGGATCAATATCG
The DNA here is from genome assembly GCA_946251885.1 of Cosmia pyralina. Taxonomy (NCBI): domain Eukaryota; kingdom Metazoa; phylum Arthropoda; class Insecta; order Lepidoptera; family Noctuidae; genus Cosmia; species Cosmia pyralina. Next base: position 18,037,288 of record OX276350.1, on the reverse strand, counting down.
TAACCGCGAAAAATAATCAGTCGTTGCATACATTTAGGTCGAGTAGATATTGAAGTTTAGTATGGGACGACTGATTATTTTTTCGCGATTACCAATTTGGTCCCATGGAAAAAGTTTTTCAGTTTGATGGTCTAATGAACAGAGGAAAGCACATCAAGCTACCACAATCTGTCTAATTTCTTTGATAGATTTTCAACTTTAACTCAAAGGAATAAGGTTTATTTTCAATTGGGAAAATTTAACAGATTGGAGTAACTTGATGTGCTGGGCCTGGCCTCTGTACATACCACACTTAATTTAGACCACACCTTTCTGATACACCCTGTATTTATCAAATCGCTATTGGGTCCTTTTCTTTTAAAAAATAAAATCCCTGTAATGCATTTGCCGCCATTTGCACATTGAACAATCAGTCGACGTAGTAAAGACATACATACATACAAGCAAGCATACCATAGCATACCTTAACCTTAAACAAACAAGGGATTGTTTCTGCAGAACCTAGCACTTGAGAGAATGAGCACTTGCATCCTTTTGTTAGCTTTTAGGATTAGCATATCGCTCGACATCATATTGTTTAGTTCCAAATGAACCCAATATCCTTTAGTGGATTTTTAAGTTTTCATCATTATCTTAGCCATTTCCCATATCTATGTTGCAGCAGCAGCTGCATACCAGTGTTTGATGGAGCGACTGTCTAACTGATCCTCCACAACCGGCTATTACTGGAATTTTAAGTTTACATAGTGAAAAAACCGGCCAAATGAGAGGCGAACTCGCACACGAAAGGTTCCGTACCACAGTACAATATTTAACACAACATATTTAAAAAAATACTTTAGTCTTTAGTTTTTAAAAAAACACGTTTTTTGTATGGGGACCCCTTTTAACTATCTTATTTTAATTATTTGTTGTTATACTTAGCGGAAATAGAAATACATAATCTGTGAAAATTTCAACTGTCTACCTATTACGGTTCACGAGATACAGCCCGCTGACAGACAGACGGACGACCAGCGGAGGCTTAGTAATAGGGTTCCGTTTGGCACCATTCTACGGAACCCTAAAAAGGATTAAGTCTAGAGGACATCGTCCCGTAACGAATTTAAACAGTAATTTATCAGCGAACGCATCGTTATTGAATATACCTACCTAGGTCATAGGTGGATAATAGGTACTATTATACGCGCGCGCACGCGCGTGCGTTTCTTCTGCGTGTGCCTGGGGCCCCAGAGGGCGGCAAGTACCTTAAGCTGCGGCTACCGTTGGTTTCGTGCTCGCAGTTTAAGATGTGTTGTTAAAATAAAAGCGTATAATCGTAAACACTGCGCTAAACGCCATCTTTACCTACAGTCTACCAGATCGAATGAATGACATAACTCCGACAGATTCGGTTGAAATATTACCCTAGTCTTTGTAATTGCAGGATGCATTAAAAGTATTGACAGACATGCATACTGTTCGTTATTTATAACGCTGCATGCATTTAATGGAGGTCAAATCGTTTTTTATTGCGATGCCAAATATACAGATCAAACATTCATCTAGAACAAAATCGAATAAAAACTCCTATAATTGAATAGGTATTAGGTAGATATGTACTTGTGATTAATTAACAGTATTTGTAATCTGATTAACTGGAATAAAATCAAACACATATTTTTCATTTCAGTATCGTTTTGTTCCCGTGAAAATAGACAATGTAGATAAAGACGTTTCTTTTTTGTCGAGGGGATGATGGGCATTCTGCCTGCCTGATAACCTCATATGACTACCTATCACCAATCTATCAAACTAGGTGGTACCTAAGTATTAATAAAATCAAGATAACAAACAATTGAACGATTATAATTGCAGACACTCCGGCCATCTTTTAAGTCCACAGTAGGTACACTTATGCGATAATAACATTGATAAACCAGTTACATAGTTACACATTATTATCAATCCTTAAACAGCGTTCGTATTAAAACACTGCGTAAACGAAAGTGCGTGTATTTTCCGGTATTTTTCGAATTTATGGAAACTGAGATCATAATATCCGGTTGTTTTGTGGCTAGCACTAACTTGTGGCATTGGTTGGCTATGGTGCACATTAACTCTGCCTGACTGTGTGTCTCTTAATGTTAAGTGTACATAATTAAGATCTTTTATGTAAATTCTTTGCTCGTGTTTAGTCAATTTGCGATGATTTAAAACTGCGCCCGCGGCATCGCTTCACTCTGCTTATGTACGTCCTCGTTAAATAACCTCTACTAATGTGTTGTGCTTAAAACATTATATCTACGTACTTTTGTGTTGAACGGTGAAGACTGCGATAGGTTAATGTAAGTGTTCTCATATTTTTTCATTAAAACTCAGTACTTAAGTCAAAATAAGCCCGAAAATCTGACAACCCTGTATCTACGCAGGTTGCCAGTTTTTCGGGCCTACGCTTGGTTATTAACCACGGGGTATCGTGTAACCCACTAACTGGGTTGTTGAGGTCAGAGAAGCAGTCGCTCTATGTAAAATACTGGTATTGAGTTGCATCCGGTTAGACTGAAAGCCAATCACAACGTAAGAGCTCCACACATTTACTGTTTGCTAGCAACATTAAAAATAGTTTTCATCTGTTTTTATGAATGACCGCCTGCCGGCGGACTGCTAGCGGACTGTAAATGTGTGGGGCTCTTTAGATTGGAAAAGACTAGGTAAACTTTTTAAACTTTCGCGATTTGTACACATTATAAAACAACATAACCGGTCTTCTCGCGTTATTCCTTTTTTCGAGGTAAAAAGAAAAGTGTGGTCCAATGAGGGTAGATGCCCATACCCGCACTTTACGAAGACGTCGCTGAGCTGTCATCAGTTCTCCTGTGACCACGATCGCTTTTAAGGCGGTCGAAACGTCGGGAAACAAGTAGGTACCTGTTTACCTCGAAAAAAGGAATATCACGAGAAGACCCGTTATATTGGTTTATAATGTAAAGACTAGGTAGTTGATGATGAGTCAGCTACTATAATAAAACGCGGTGCAGTTTCAATGTTATCCTCTCAGAAGCAACAAACGAATGAAAACGGATGTTTTGTTAATTTTATTTTATCGGCGTTTTTTTAAACCGGAATCTAATGGCAATGAATTCAAATATTTATTCACTTATCGGTTTATTTATATTAAATATAGTTCTAGCAGCTGTACCTATGCGCTGCGTAGGTATTATGTACCATAATTATCTCAAACATTCATTGCACTAATACGTAAGATGAGATACCTATCTACATGAACTTTGTTCTCAGCCATTTAATAGCAATATCAGAAAAGTATTTAACAGAATATCATTAAAATAGTCCGCTACCCACAGACGTAATAACAATTAAACTTCTATTGTGCGTCTCGTTCAGTGTCCTTTGACCTATTCAGTCCATTTTCAAACATCCGGAATTTCATTTTATTTTTTGCCTCTAATTGTTTACGTCTAGAACTGAGCGTGAAAAGCTTGTATTAACTTAGCAACTGGTTATACCTACTATAGATACGTTTTGTGGCATCTGTAGTGCATTGCACGAAGAAATCTAACTTGGACTTTAACTATCATGTCAATGTAATTACCATAGTACGGGTTTCATATGGAGACGGCATATTCGAGCTGGGAAAAGACTTGTCTTTCATACAGGCAAAGGTACGAAGAGGTCCGCTTAAAGTCATTGTTGGATCTCATTATAAATCCATACATCCATATATGCTTTACTTACGTTTTGTTCGATATGCAAATCCAAGCAGAGTTTTGAGTCAAGCAATAAGCCAAGATCACTCACCGAGTTTACTTTATTTAATAAAGCATTACATAATAAGTACGAGAACCTTATTATGTTTTTATTTTTGGTTAAATTTAGGTAGTTGCACTTGGGAGTGCCCAGATGGAGCTTACTAGTGTAACGATAGTCCTTTAGTCGATCCAAGTCAACTTGGTGAAGATAGCAATCCTGAATGGTATGAATGGGTCTGTATACTTTGAGCATATAACAAAAATTTGGAATGATGAAAACATTACCAATATTATTTATAAAGACAATGAATAAAAGAGGACCGAGAATAGAACCTTGTGAGACACCAGATGTAACAGAGTAGCATGAGAGTGATATCCATAAATAACAACCCGTTGACCGGTTAGTGATGTACGAAATGTACCATCGCAACAAGTTACCACAAATACCATTGGAAGCTATTCGGTTCAGCAACAAATTATGATCCACCTTGTCAAAAGCTTTTTGAAAGTCCTTGTACAATGCATCAACCTGTATACGATTATCGATGGAATTAAAACCTAAGTTAACGCAAACATGTCTCGAAATAACGCAACTCGGGGCCCCCAAGATACAGAGGCTATATAGTTTGGGTACCACTGCTCTGTGTAATCATGTTAATGGAACTAGTTATAGTAAACATACTTAATTATATTATGTATAATAAGTATTAAGTTACATTTTGTAACAATGGACCAAATTATTGTTATTTTTTCAGTTAAGTACCCATTATATTAGGTTTGCTTTTAATATTATTTCTGTCCAAATAACCCTCTTCTTTCTCCCATAAGGTAGACTTTACAAGTGAACATCTAATAAAGAACTAGTACGAACGAACTACCAATAAAAGTTCTCGTTCAAAATAATTTTCTAACTTAATTACCTACAACTAGCTGGAGCGCGAAACTCAATTTAGAAGTGCTAATCAAGTTTTCAAAAGAATTATTTTTACGGTTTCATACAGGACTAATTATTCTTTCAATTTAAGTGCCAAGTAACTTAATAGACTTTACTTTTTCTGCACTAATGATAGTCTACGGCTTTGCTCGGTAATTTTCGCAATTTTTGTTTAGAGAGACAAATGTCATGTTCCTTTCTATTTATCAATTAGCATCTTGTTTGTTGCGAAAGCGCTCAAACATGAGATTAATTTATTTATACGGGCCCCAGAGAAAGAGACCCATTGACGTCACAACATTTTAAACTACAAATGGGCGCTAATAAAAGAGTAACTAAATGTGAACTCGCAGTCGGAAGTCTAATTAAGATCATTCTACCGTTAATTATTATAAAGTCCAATGTGCAACGTTGTCGTACATGTGTACGTGTAGATATTGATTGTTATTATGATATATGCGTGACATGTGCCCACTGTTATCAGTCGTACTGCGATCTCCACCTGCGCTGGTGTTGCTGAGTCCCGAGTTACTCTGAGGTACGACAATTTTTTTCTGTATAACTTTGAAATTCGAATAGGAATGTGCCCTATACTTTTTTTATTTGATCTTTTTTGTCGCAGTGTCAGGTTAAGGTCATACGGTCAAGTACGGTCTACTTAGTAAAACTTAGTTATCACCAGTAGCACGCTTTTTCTAGTAAGTAGGTTTATTCATTTTCGGAAATTACTGTTTACCTAATTTATTTTAAAATAGAAGTCCGGAGTTTTTCTCTTAATTTAAAAATGTTTTGGAGACGTTTCCCAGTCGTGAGGTCGTGACTTGTGATTCAGAATTTATAGCCTTGATGCTCATTTATGGGTGTGAGATGTACGTGTAGATCGTTATTTTTTGTTTTGCAGTCTTTGCCACTATTTTTTTTGGTCAATATATAAAAAAAAAAACAAATACTTACCTACTTAGTTTTCAAACTGTGTCTATTTTAAGACTTCCTCTTTCTTTTTTCTTCACATTTCTTCACATACAACAGTTCTGCACTTTGTAATGAACAGTAAAGATGAGGACTACTGCTAAGTACACTTTGTTGCGAATATCATGATTCGATACAATTTTTTCGATATTTTATTGTGAGACTGTACATTTGTTGACTATTTTCTATTTGGAAAGAGTACCTGGTAGTTGTTGAAAGGCCAACATTGTCCTCCCATACCTATTAACACTATTATTTGAAAGAGTAACCATGGAGTTTCTTGCCGGCTCTTCTCCATAGGAAACAACCAATTTGAAACCGTGCACCTAGCTTCTGACGTTTCATAAGTATCCATGTAGGTTTATGTGAAATAAAATATTTTGATTTTTGATTTTGCTTTAGTTACTAACATAGTACCACAGACACAAACAGAGCTCGTACGACTACATATAAATTAGGTATATACTTTGTGATCGCTACTTCCGAGACGTCTTCTTTCTTTTTTCTTCACATACAACAGTTTTGGGGCCAAACAGCGACATGTTATGTAGGTACTTGGCTTATTTCCAGAACTGTCACAGTGTTCGTACAAAGATATCTTACATAGCTTTATGAGTACATTCGTATCTTGCCAACGATTTAGGAAAAATGTTCTTATATTTTCTTAACAAATATCTATTTTCTGAAGGTTGGCTTAGCAGCTTGTTCCAATGTATGTAGGAAATAGAAATAGGTTTACGGATATTTGATAATAATTTTGGATTTTGTCTAGGCGTAATGAAAATTCAGTAGGTAGGTACCGTAGGTACCCTCCTGCTACTGAGCATTGATGAGGACCCAGCCGTAAATGTCACATAGAGGAATTAAGTTTAAAAAAAATTCCGGTGTCGTGGGACACCCGGTTGGAACGAAGTTCCTTTCGCCGTAGGTATAGCATAATCAACCTATAATGTCCCCACTGCTGTCATTTTACGTCCAGATACTGTACTTCATCTGTTTCCTCCTCCCAAGTCGGTCCATCGTGAGTCGTGAATCCTTCCTTTTCCGTATTTTATTCTTTTCAATAATAATAATAATATGGAAACCTAGCTTGAATTTCTCTATGGGCTACGTTCGCTTGATCTTTTGCCTTCTAATTTACTGTCACAAATTATTTGTTTTAGTAGAGATAAATAAATATATTATCAGTGTTTCTGCGTCCAGCACGGTACTTTTTAACGATTTCCTAAACTAATTTTCAACGCTTCGCTCTCGTAAGCTTTGTCCGGAAATCGAATCTTTGTCCCGGAAGTCGTTCCGCCGCTGTGCCACTCGGGTCGACTGACTGACATACCCTTTTCCGATTGAATATGGATTTTGTATTTACCTGTAGGTCCTATTTATTATTCCAAATATTCACCTAGTATGCCCGGTGTTAGTAGGTACAGTCAACAAAAGAGATATCTAGGCAGGGTACACTAACATATTTGTACTCGTATGTGAATTGCTTCATGTTCAATTTTATATACTATATATACGAGTATTACTTTGTTTTTGCAATACCTACTCCTTGCAATACATTGTAACACACCAACACAAAATTGTATATTTTCACGAAATTGAACATGAAGCAATTCACATAGAAATATGTTAGTATACCCTGCCTAGATATCTCTTTTGTTGACTGTACGGTCAGCAACAGAAATCGGTTAACACTGCTACTTTTTGACATCATCTAAATTAACACAAATTGATTCGATAAACTGCTTTTTTTTTCGTTTAACTGTTAAGAGTTAATGTTCATACAATTTTAAGTACTTCTGTTCCGAATTGAATTAAATATTTCGCTTAATAATTAAGATTAAAAAACTGCAAGTTTTAGTCGACTTTTGTTGCTGACTGTACCATCGCGAACATTTGCGGTGAACCACTTTTCAACCTTATTACTATAGTAATAAGTACATAAATGGTCGATACTTATATTTACGTAGAGCTTGTCCACTCTGAAATGACACGGCCACAATTGCGCTCTACAATGTATTTATGATGTTTGTAGGTATGTAACGAGTAGGAGCTCGTGGCGAAGTAATAACAGCCGCACGGATTGATCAACCAGTTTAAGCTACGCTTGCCGCGGTTGGTCCGTGGACGGGTGACCATCTTTACATACCGAGACTCCTCCGTGCCTCGGAAAGCACGCTAAGCCGTTGGTCCCGGCTGTCATTCGTGGATTTTTGACAGTCGTTACGGGTCGTCAGAAGCCCGAAAGTCTGACAACCAGTCTTACCAAGGAGTATCGTATTACCCAGTTACTGGGATGTGGAGGTCATCTGACCTCCTAGGCCCACCCAGCCTATCCAGGCAGGCTATCTAGGCAGTCACTCCATGTAAAATTCTGGTATTCAGCTGCACCCGGTTGGACTGGAAGCCGACCCCAACATAGTTGGGAAAAGGCTAGGCAGATTGATTGTATGTAACGAGTAGGTCTGGGAACAGAATAGTATCAAGTCTGTTATAGTCTTCGTTGTCTGAAGAACATATCTTTTGTTAGGAAGATAATGCTAATATAGGGTTATATTTTAAACTTATCCAATATAAAACAGCTTTAGTTACCTATGTGTCACAAAGGCACAAATCACAATACCATCTCTGGCGTAATAACAGTGGGTCTACGTCACTGCAGCCCATGCTCATGATAATGAGTAATTTGGTTATCATAGATTATTGCTTTCTGCTGCATTACTAACAAGTAACATACAAACCAAAGTCCTTATGGCAGTATTAACAATAAAAGGTAAACAACAATTATTCCAAACATTTACTTATTGGAACTACTTAGTAGGTACAAAGTCCAGTCCAATCTTATGATCTAGCTAGACCGACAAGCCAATATTCGTAAAAATCATTTACTTGGTTCAGACAATATTGATACTAACTATTTATACATGGTGACTTGTAATTTGACGTATTCCTTCCTTATCAATCGGAGTTGGTTTCATTTTGACAGTTCAACAATATTCATTGTGTTATTTACGTTGTCGAGCAGACAAATTTTGCGAAAATATGAAGCAATGGATTAGCAATTTGTTTCAAAATTAAACCAACTCCGATTGATAATGTGTTACGCAATTAGAGTGCCGGACGTGGTAATGTAACCCATTTCCAACAATTAAGCACTCCATAGCCTAGGTGAAAATTCATGGGATTCGAGAAAACTCAATTTTTATGAAGTATTTTTAAAAATTTCCCAGAATTCGTCACTAAATATCACTTTTCTCTAAATTCTCAAATTTATTGGCCTTCATTGCTGTTCCATTGAGGAAACCGACATTTTCTAGAGCGAAAAATTCGAAGACGTGACATCCACCAAACCGCACTGGGCCTGCGTGGTGGATTACAACCCATTAATTTTCCATTCCATTCACTGAGAGGTGAGTAGGCCTGTCTCTGCAGGCAACAGCCGCGCCCTCGCGCCCCTAGCCGCCGCAGGAGACGCCCTGGGCGGCGGGAATCTATCGCCGATTCCCGGCCACCGTAGGCGCGGGCTTGCGGACGACGAGTAATGGGCAGCTCGCCGTCCGGTAAGGACCAGGCCCGGGTCGACGGCGCGTTGTGTTCCACGCGCGCCTCAAAGAGATGTCAGCAGTGACGGGGTCCAATAGGGCCGAAGCCGCCGGGGTCGCGGGTAGTTCGAAAGAGATACCGTGGCCCTGGCACGGGCAACTGAAGGAATACGGGTGGGTTTTAGTCAGTAAAAGTCTGACACGCCCTCCCGCTCTGCCCGGAGCGGGAGAAGTCATTTGATGATTTCCCATCCACAAAAAAAAAAAAAAAAAAAAAAAAAGTCCTGTCTCTGCAGTGGGAATATTATAGGCTGATTATGCTATTTCATTTTGAACCTAATACTTTAACAAACCTTTCAATGTAAGCAATTTTTCAAAAAAAAACATCAAACAGTCTAAAGTTAAAGGAAGATGTTTATTAACCGTTTTAAAAAATCATCTATTGTACACATGAACTTTGACACCAGTTATCTCAAAGTTTTACTATGACAATCGTACTAATTATATTACAAGACATCAAACACCAAGACAATTAAGACATCATTAAGATATCTTCAGTTTTTTTCAGCTATCTAACGAGGTACAAAAGTTAAACAAATACTTATTTAGAGGTGCTGGCAATGGTTGAATTTCAAATTGATGAAATATTTAAAAATTGTGTGATAATCGAATTAATTAACTGGATCATGCCATCCCATGCGCTTGATTTTTTTTTTCGATTACATAGCCTACGGCCCACACATTTACAGTCTGCCAACAGGCGGTCGGTCCACTCATAAAATATGGACTGCCAGGTTTTATGACTCATTGCCGGCGGACTGTATACTTGTATCTTGCAATCAGTTTCCAAAACTAACTAGTACATGGGGTGTAGGATGATCTGGCAGGGAAGAGTTAGTCCTCATCAGGAGCAACTCTCTTAATAGTCAAGCAGCTCTCTATCAAGTTATCTAATTGTAGAATGTTGCGTCTTTTGAGTCTGCTGACACGGTCTGGTATTGTGAGTTGAGAGGCCAATTGGTTGGGGTGTCGTTCCAGATTGGACTTGTTTTTTTTGCGAACACGAACTTATTTCTTCCTTGACAGTTTTCATGTTCAGGAGTTCGTGAACGTCAGTGTTCCTTATAAAACAAGTTGCTTTTGATATGTGTAATAAGATGTTATTCTGAGTTCTCTGTATCATGTTTATATTGGAGTTACACGCGGAGTCCCACAGTTGAATGCTATAAGTCCAGATGTGTTTTAATATGGTCTTATAGAACAAGGTCTTATTGTCTACGGACAGCTTGGAATTCCTATCCAGGAGCCAGTACATGCCTTTGTACCTAATGTCGAGCTCTTTTCGTTTCGTTTCTATATGTTTCCTCCATGTCAGTCGCAGTCGCTTTGTGGCAGGTTTCACCGGTGGACATTGCTGGTGTCTAGATCGATTTCGGTGCGTTGGCTCGTATCCTCCTTTTGACAAGCCAGTTGCGAATTTTGTCTAGACTTTCCTGTAGGTTTTCCGACGTTCTATTGGGGCAATTGCTGCATGCCAGGACTGCGGCGTCATCTGCGTAGCTAGCACTTGTCAATCCAGGGTTTTGCTGTGGGTCTGCCGTGAAGATAGTGTACAAAACTGGTCCAAAAACAGAGCTCTGAGGTACTCTTGCTAGTATGTTATGGAAACTAGAGTTGCTATCGTCTTCCTTGACCTGAAATATTCTATCAGATAGATAAGATTCCAGGATGTTGTAGTAGCAGTGTGGCAAGTGAGATTTTATTTTACTTAATAGTCCCTTAAGCCATACTCTGTCGAAGGCCTTTTGTACGTCTATGAAGACCGATGAACAGTATTGCTTAGTTTCTAGAGCATTTCTGATGACGTGACACACTATGAATTTGTTCTGTAGTGACAATAGTCCCTTAAGCCATACTCTGGTGAAGGCCTTTTGTACGTCTAGGAAGACTGAGGAACAGTAATGCTTGGTTTCTAGAGCATTTCTGATGACGTGACACACTCTATGAATTTGTTCTGTAGTGACAATAGTCCCTTAAGCCATACTCTGGTGAAGGCCTTTTGTACGTCTAGGAAGACTGAGGAACAGTAATGCTTGGTTTCTAGAGCATTTCTGATGACGTGACACACTCTATGAATTTGTTCTGTAGTGACAATAGTCCCTTAAGCCATACTCTGGTGAAGGCCTTTTGTACGTCTAGGAAGACTGAGGAACAGTAATGCTTGGTTTCTAGAGCATTTCTGATGACGTGACACACTCTATGAATTTGTTCTGTAGTGACAATAGTCCCTTAAGCCATACTCTGTCGAAGGCCTTTTGTACGTCTAGGAAGACTGAGGAACAGTATTGCTTGGTTTCTAGAGCATTTCTGATGACGTGACACACTCTATGAATTTTTTCTGTAGTGACAATAGTCCCTTAAGCCATACTCTGTCGAAGGCCTTTTGTACGTCTAGGAAGACTGAGGAACAGTAATGCTTGGTTTCTAGAGCATTTCTGATGACGTGACACACTCTATGAATTTGTTCTGTAGTGACAATAGTCCCTTAAGCCATACTCTGTCGAAGGCCTTTTGTACGTCTAGGAAGACTGAGGAACAGTATTGCTTGGTTTCTAGAGCATTTCTGATGACGTGACACACTCTATGAATTTTTTCTGTAGTGACACTGGCCTAGATCGGGAATTATTTACATTGAACTTATTAGCCGGCGCGGTGCAACAATAATTTCTCAAAAAGTTTGGAGAGTACAGGCAGCAAACTAATAAGTCTATAGCAATGATGTAATTGGTCTATGGTCACTGCGTTAAAGGGCTTTCCTGGTTTGTGATAATTTGTGATACTTTCCACAGTGGTGGGTAGTATCCTATACTGAGCATACTATTGAAAATAGTTGTGAAAACGTTTTAATTTAATAAAAATTAAATCATAATAGCAAGTTCGGCAATAAATACTGAGCAGTAGACTAAATAAAAATGAGTCATAAATAACAAATATTTAAATGGGTAATAATTATAATAAAATAAAAAATAAAATTATTATAAATATAAATAATTGAGCAGTAAAATGACTGAACGAACAGTTACGCGTAGCCAGTTAATAAATCGGAATTAGTCGGTAATAAATCTAACTTGGAAGTAGCGCTCGCTGTGCTCGCGCGCGGTTGGTCACAGTTCTAACCTTTTTTTTTTTTTTTTGACGCTGAGAAATGCTTTTTGCATCCCCGCTCGTGGGGGACGAGACGGGGTATGTGGGACTCCTGTCGGAATGACAGTATACCCACTAAAACTCAGCAGTGTTCCCACATCGCCGTGGTGGGAGGGCCATGGGAAACCGGCTCAGCCTTTACGTCCACAACCCTCCCGGCGCATGCCCGCCTAGCTGGCGGGCCCCGCATGCCCCCCCGGATGGGAGGCTACGGGAATGACCGGGAACACCTGGCCATTCCCGTCCGACACTGGTGGGGGCCTGTGCAATACAGGCAAGGATGCCCCCACACCCGTTGCCTGCTGGCCTCCACCTGGGAGGAGTCGTCTGCTTCGACCCCTCCTCCGCCTTCGGAGCGGCGCCGCGTGAGGGTCGTCCTCCCGCGCGCGCTCCGCCGCCATTTCGGCCGCAGAGGATAGGGAGAGCGGCCTACGTCATACCGACACTCCTCTTCCCCTGCGGCCCCACCGCGTCCGCCATCAAACGGTGGCGGCCCCGTCAAGGCCGCGGAAGGTAGGGAGAGCGGCGCACCGCAATACCGGCACTCCTCTCCCGCCGCGGCCTCCAATCCTCAGCCGCGATGCCTCCCATAAGACACCGCGGCCCGCCTCAGTTGCGGTGTCGCCCATACGGCCACCGCAACCTACCCGCTGGCCGCTACGTCGTCGGCTTATCGGCAAAAGCCCTGACGAGCGGCCCCCGCTCAGGTTCCTCTTCGCTTCATCGTGGGTGACCAAGCCACGGCTACTGAGCCCCCCCGCCTCGACAATGCGGGAACCCTTCGGGGGGGGGGGGGTCACAGTTCTAACCTAACCTTTTTTTTTTTTTTGACGCTGAGAAATGCTTTATGCATCCCCGCTCGTGGGGGACGAGACGGGGTATGTGGGACTCCTGTCAGAATGACAGTATACCCACTAAAACTCAGCAGTGTTCCCACATCGCCGTGATGGGAGGGCCATGGGAAACCGGCTCAGCCTTTACGTCCACAACCCTCCCGGCGCATGCCCGCCTAGCTGGCGGGCCCCGCGTGCCCCCCCGGATGGGGGGCTACGGGAATGACCGGGAACACCTGGCCATTCCCGTCCGACACTGGTGGGGGCCTGTGCAATACAGGCAAGGATGCCCCCACACCCGTTGCCTGCTGGCCCCCACCTGGGAGGAGTCGTCTGCTCCGACCCCTCCTCCACCTTCGGAGCGGCGCCGCGTGAGGGTCGTCCTCCCGCGCGCGCTCCGCCGCCATTTCGGCCGCAGAGGATAGGGAGAGCGGCCGACGTCATACCGACACTCCTCTTCCCCTGCGGCCCCACCGCGTCCGCCATCAAACGGTGGCGGCCCCGTCAAGGCCGCGGAAGGTAGGGAGAGCGGCGCACCGCAATACCGGCACTCCTCTCCCGCCGCGGCCTCCAATCCTCAGCCGCGATGCCTCCCATAAGACACCGCGGCCCGCCTCAGTTGCGGTGTCGCCCATACGGCCACCGCAACCTACCCGCTGGCCGCTACGTCGTCGGCTTATCGGCAAAAGCCCTGACGAGCGGCCCCCGCATGGGTTCCTCTTCGCTTCACCGTGGGTGACCAAGCCACGGCTACTGAGCCCCCCCGCCTCGACAATGCGGGAACCCTCCGGGGGGGGGGGGGTAGCCTAACCCAGGTCTGCGAGCTTCCCTCCTGAGAACTCTTGTCGTCGTGTAGTCTCATTACAGCTTTAGCCATAACATTGGTGTTAGTTGTACCTATAATATTACCGTGTGCTCGTTAGTTTCATTTTTCTTGTTCGGTAGTCTTTATGAGCTTATTTCGAAAGACTATTATTTCCAAATCGGATGTGTGATAATAATGCCACAATGTCCACTTCCAACAAACGGATTGGTCATTTAGCTTGAAAGAAGTTAGTTTATAAATCTACTAGCTGCGCCCCGCGGTTTCACCCGCGTAAACCAGGATAAAAATTAGCCTGTGTGTTAATCCAGGGTATAAGTTATCTACATACCAAATTTCATCCAAATCGGCCCAGCCGTTTGAGCGTGAAGAAGTAACAAACATACACACGCACAAAAACACACACAAACTTTCGCCTTTATAATATTAGTGTGACTAGCTGTTGATTGCGCCTTCGTCTGCGAGTGTTTTATATTTCATCAATACAAATATCCAGGATGAAAAGTAGCCTATGTTCTTCTGCAGGTCCCAGGCTACATAACGATCGGTTCAGTAGCTTAGGCGTTAAAAGGTAACAGACAGACAGGGTTACTTTCGCATTTATCATTTCCAATGTGTCTTTTGTTTTGCGTTGTTACTTTAAAAGAGATTTTAGTGACTTTTAAATCCTGTTATTACCCAAAGCCTTCAAAGTTTTAAATAAATAATTGGGCAGTGCCTCGAAAAGCACTTTAAGCCGTTGGTCCCGGCTATCATTCGTGGATCCTCAGAATACAGAATAAACGTGGATCTTTGACAGTCGTTACGGGTCTTCGGAAGCCCGAAAATCTGAGAACCAGTCTTACCAAGGGGTATCGTATCACCCAGTAACCAGTTACTGGACTTCCTATCTGACCTCCACAACCCAGGTTGTGGAGGTCAGATAGGAAGTCTTTTTAGTAATTGGGAAAAGGCAAGCCAGATTAATATTATTACACCTTCAAATAATGCAAGTAAATTATGCAAAAAATGTAACTAGGTAAACTGTACTAAGTAATACACTAGTAAGTAATACTGGTGTACTAGGTAATGTACCTAAGTATGTTAAACTAGAACGCTTACACAGTTATAGATGTTAATATTTAAGTATTTAGTAAAATACTTATGAAATAAATTCAGGAAACTACTTACCTACTTATGATATTTTCATGATTTTTTTTTTACTAACAGAGTATTTTATTATCCATAATTATATCTGTGATTTTTTCCAAATAATAAATTGTCGTTACTAAAAATAAATATTCCCTATGAAGCCGAACGGAATGGCATCAGGCGCTCGACACGAGCATACTATCTACATACCCGTACCTACTCAATTTGTGTTCAAAATCGCCGTCGATAATTTATTACAATGATGTGCGAAAGCGATTATGCCAAACTATGAACTTTGTTCCAACCGGCACCCTAATTGCGTAACACAATATCAATCGGAATTTGAATAATTTTGAAACAAATTGCTAATCCATTGCTTTATATGTTCGAAAAATTTGTCCGACAACGTAAATAACGCAATGAATGTTGTTGAACTGTCATAAAAACTTTTTTACAAAAAAATACAACCGACTTCCAAAAACAACACTACAAAGTGAAAAATAACTTTAATTTCGGAAGTCGGTGTCTAGTTAAATGTATTTTCGTTTTTTGCCACCGACTTCCGAAATTAAAGTTATTTTTTAACCGACTTCAAAAAGGAGGAGGTTCTCAATTCGTCGGAACCTTTTTAACCGACTTCAAAAAGGAGGAGGTTCTCAATTCGTCGGAACCTTTTTAACCGACTTCAAAAAGGAGGAGGTTCTCAATTCGTCGGAACCTTTTTTTTATTTTTTTTTTTTATATATTTTTTTTTTTTATGTATGTTCCCCGATTACTCGAAGATGGCTGGACCGATTTGGATTTTTTTTGTTTTATTCGAGAGGGTATACATCACAGTTGGTCCCATATAAAATTGATTAACTTTGCTTCGGTAGTTTTTGAGTTAGCTTCAATAATACGTATTTTTTCCCCACTTATATGGATGATGTTCTAGTTTGTTTTGCAGATAGTGGTATTAGAATTTGTGTTGGTTAGGTTACACAACTAAAAAGTGAAAAATAAAAACTTTTTTACAAAAAAATACAACCGACTTCCAAAAACAACACTACAAAGTGAAAAATAACTTTAATTTCGGAAGTCGGTGTCTAGTTAAATGTATTTTCGTTTTTTGCCACCGACTTCCGAAATTAAAGTTATTTTTCACTTTGTAGTTGTTTTTGGAAGTCGGTTGTATTTTTTTGTAAAAAAGTTTTTATTTTTCACTTTTTAGTTGTAGTAGCCATCTTCGAGTAATCGGGGAACATAAATAAAAAAAAAAAGGTTCCGACGTTTTGAGAACCTCCTCCTTTTTGAAGTCGGTTAAAAATGAAACCAACTCCAATTGATAATGTGTTACGCAATTAGGGTGCTGGTGTCCCACGACAACTCCCGACTTATTTTAGTTGGTACAGACGCCAGCACATCAAGCTACTACAATCTGTCAAATTTCTATAATAGATTTTCATCTTTATCGCTAAAGCATTAGGTTCAAGGTTGATTGGGAAAATTTTACAGTTTCGGGTAGCTTGACCTGCTGGCGTCTGTAGGTAGGTACATAATATTCATTTGTCTTCGGTACTCTTCAGTATGAGTTAGTTAACCTTCTGAAACTTTTAATTTTACTTTTTTACTATTACTGATACATACGTTCTCGCACTCGACTTGACCGCGTAACTCTAATGGTGACTTATTGATTTCCAAGTAAACGATAAATGGCGAGATTTGTTGTCAATGAGTTTTGTTTCTAATGAGAATTTAGAATTACCTTTTGTATGATGTCATGGTCACTGAGAAACCGTGGAATTTATGTACCTATTGTCTGCTGAAGCCTTCAGCATACGAAAGGTACATAATTTCCATGGCTGTGCCATCAAGATTCTCCGGTATTTCTAAGCGGATTTTGATGATTCTTCTCTTCGTACGTCTTAGGCTTATGTAATTGTATATTCAACTAAAAATGGAAAAATAATTTTACTAAAAATAAATTTAAAAACCGACTTCAAAAATCTAAAACGAATAAAATAACTTTTTAACCGACTTAGAAAAAAGGAGGTTTCTCAATTCGACCGTAAGTATATATTTTTTTTATGTGTTCGTTAACTTCGTCGTTTATGAACCGATTTTGATGATTCTTTTTTTGTTGGAAAGGAGATACCTATCTCAAGGGTGGTACCATTATAAGGAAACCAGGATCTAATGATGGCAACTCAGATAAATCGAGGGGAACTTTCAAATTTTATAGGCACACCTATAGCGACTGATGGTGACTTCACCATCAGTTCCAGTTCTCCTGGTCCCTTACTGGGAGAAATTAACGTGCTTGTATCGGGAAAAGCAATAGTTTATAAAAGGTGATGAGCAGTTGACATTAGGCTATTGTAACTTAGATAAATTACAGACTGACCCACTAAAAAGTGAAAAACAAAAAACTTTTCTACAAAAACAAACAACTGACTTCCAAAAAAAAATACTACAAAGTGAAAAATAACTTTAATTTCGGAAGTCGGTGGCAAAAACTAAAATACAGATCCAAAGACACCGACTTCCGAAATTAAAGTTATTTTTCACTTTGTAGTATTTTTTTTGGAAGTCGGTTGTTTTTTTTTTTTGTAAAAAAGTTTTTTATATTTCACTTTTTTTTATGTATTAAAAACTTAAGTAACAGCTTCTAAAGTCGGTGTCTTTAATACTTCAATGCACCTTAGCTTGGCACCGACTTCAGGTGTCTTTCGGGGCACCTCAAAAGTTTAGTCGGAGCCCTCTGTAACTTGCAGCTGTTAAGTTTTTTATGAAAGTTAGTATCCCGGGGCACGCACGCGGGCGAAGCCGCGGGCAAAAGCTGGTAGTTTTATATTTCAAGAATCTATGTGGCAAAGCCCATATATTGATTACTTACTACTTAGTAAAAGTGAAGTAAGTAGGTACTTACTTAATTAAGAGTACTTACCTAATCTATAGTTTGGCAGCAATGACCTTAACTTGATGGTAGTGAATGTTGAGAACTCAATTTATGTTGGTACCTACTGTTGGTAGTTTATGCCCAGCGTGTTTGAGAGCGCTATCGTTATCAGGAGGCGGTTTTATGGCTTCTGCACTGAATGGCCTGTTGGCGCGGTCTGATTTACAAAGATAAATTGATAGCGTCACTTCTTTTGTAAGATGTCTGGTGCGAAAATATCCAGTTCAAGTGTTCTTTTGGCCGTTACGTCACGTATTGTTAAGTTTAGGTATGCCATGTTTTTGAACTAATAATACTTAATGGTCTGATAGAAATATTTTAAAATTATCATTGCATTTTTATTTACCTGTTGAAAATGTAGTTCCGGTAGATAAGTTTGACCACATAATGTTGGGTCCACACAATACAGACTCATCAATTTCTATAGATTTTTAGGGTTCCGTACCTCAAAAGGAAAAAACGAAACCCTTATAGGATCACTCGTGTGTCTGTCTGTCTGTCTGTCCGTCTGTCACAGCCAATTTGCTCCGAATCTAATGGACCGATTAAGTTGAAATTTGGTACACATATGAATTTCTGTGACCCTAACGCGGACGGGTAAAGTAAATAAATGAATTTTGAATATTGAGGTCACTTTTGGGGGGCAAATAAGAAAAAAAAAAAAAAGTTTTGCAAACTACACCATGTGACATGTCAAATGAAAGGGTATGAGGGTTTGAAATATATATTTTTTATAATTTTAAAATAAATTGTTTTGAAGTTATTTAAGAAAATAGACGAAAATTGACCATTCCCCCCCCCCCCCCCTTATCTCCGAAACTACTGAGCCTAAAATTTAAAAAAAAATTCAGAAAATAGATCTTTATAAGAAGTCTGTGGTCTTAAAATAACATGGTAAATTTATCAATATTGTGAGTACAAACTTACATTTACAGTTGGAATGTATGGGAGAACATGTTTTTCAACTACAATGTTAAGTTTGTTCTTAAGATAAATTCATCCCAACTACGGAACCCTTCATTGTGCGTGGTCCGACACGCACATGGCCGGTTTTTTTTTTTCTGTGCAAACAAAGCAGTACAGACAATTAATGTCGGTGTGTCAGAAAAGTCGAAAGTCTGCATGTAGGTATGTCTGCGTATTTATCGGAGCCATATAATTAATTATTAAATTTTCGAAAATTCAAGTCTGAACTAATGAAAAGTCTGCGCAAACATTCTGTGGAGATGTCTGCGTGAAAATTTTTACTCAGACTTCAAAGTCTGTACAGATATATGTACGAACAAAAGTCTGTATAGTGTGTGGACTTGCCATAACTGGCTTAGTTCCGACTATAACTGTTTTTCAATCACGTTAGTTTTTTTCATCGCCAACTATGGAAATACTTAAACAGGCAATAGGCTCATTTACTGTTTCAGTTTCACAGGCTTATTTTGTAATTCTGTTCAAGTATACAGGGTGACTGGTAATTAGTGATCGATACTTAAACACATGACTGTACTCATGATAACAAACAACTTGTCTCATCAAGAATCCGATTTGAATCTGAATGTCCCAATAAGATGCCGCTGGTTTAATTCTTAATGGGACATTCAGACCCAGACATTATAGCCTAAATTAAAGCAAAGGTGTGTTGTAGCTCTTGCAATTGTGCATTCTATTCTGCAACTTAGGTACCTACTCTAGAAAAAAAAAAACTTTTCGTAATTATTCGTGACGTCGTTAAGTAAATGAACCTAATCAGTTCTGCCGATGTTAATTTGACTGGCGCCCTTGTTGGGATAACGGTAGCAAACTTAATATATTACGTTGCTATGGGAATGTGTTTGTCAGTTCGATCCCAGGACCTTTCATTTGATCTCTGTATCAATGACTACTTAATTATTTATTAATAGATAACAGCTGCTAAGTAAACCGACGAACTGCAAAGATAAAGGCGGCCCGTGATTAATAATTCTGTAGGCTACTTCATCAAGTGAAAGACAAGTTTCGTGGAACTTATTAGGCGGGTATCACACCTCCGTCGCGATACGATATTAGTGAAACCGTTCCGAAGTAGTTCAATTCAACTGACTCGCATGATGTTCCGCTACTGCGGTTTCGCGGCGAAGGTGTGTTGCCCGCCTTAGTAAATACTTTGAAAAAAACCCTCTAGTTTCATGATTTGTTGGATAAAGACAGCAGGGAAAAAGACAGGAGGTAGCTGTATGATATTGTCCTGTGTAGTGCGTGTATATACTGACGTATATGTGTTTTATTCATTGTAGGTGCAGAACAGTATATAAGGTACCTAGATAACTAGATCTCGTATGTTTCGCCAAAATTTGAATCATAATTTAATTTTTTTTAATTAAAAAAAAAAAACAAACGTTTTATACTTACGTTTCGAAATACCTATGTGGTTTTTTTTTAATCTTCTTTTTAGCGTACCTATCGACGGCAAAAAGTTCAAATCAATTATGATAAGTACCTAGTAGGTAATATTTTTATTTGTAGTTTGCACATATTGTAATAATTTCATAATAAACGAAGTTATCGTGTAAATAAGGACCCAAGAGTTCATTGCCACATTACAACTAGGTATGAAAAATGGCTGCTATTCCGAACTGGCTGACATTCTCATTAAAGCAAACCATTAGTTTAGCCTTCGAGTGGCGATGATCGATTACGTTGTAATATCGCTCATGAATCGATACGCTTCGATTTTGTACTCCATGGCGTTAATAATACCCATGCATAAATTGATGGAACGATGAAGGTGATTTTAAACTTGGAACTTTACAATAAGTAGGTAAGTATAGTACCGTTATATGGTTTGTTTTTTGAAGTTTTATGTAACTATGTAAAAACAAAAGAATTTGGTTTGTTTTTTTTTTTGAAGGGCAGGATTTTTTCGGTACATTATTGCTTGTATTATGATTTTTTGCCATTAGGTAATCTAACAGAAAAAGAAACGGCCAAGTGCGTTTCGGACCACGCACAGTGATGGTTTCAGTAGTCGGGATGAATATTTACACATACACAATGTTGATTTTCCGACCGCAAAAATAAGTTTGTATTTCATAGGTAGGTACCTAGTATTTCTCGAAAAAAAAAAACTTTATAAATATTACTAACAATAAACAAATTCTTAATCCAAGAACCAATTTGCATTATGATAATACCTATTCAATTTATAACTAGGCTACAAGTTCTATATTAAGAAACCTGTTCCAGTCATTAATCAATCCACAGGATGTTCACATGTCCACTTGGGGCACTCAGTGTGGAGCTAGATAGCATATGGTGTACATCTGGAGCCTTGGTTTTTTCCCCTAATGTCTCTACAATACTTTAAAAAGCTGAGTAGCAGGCCAATTAATAGGTACCTAGATATTATTAACATGCATTATCCTTTAATAGTGCAATGAACTTGTGTACATTAAGTCGATTCTATAAAATTCAAACAACAACTCGCATCTCACATCGCTATTCACTCTGACTCGTAAAATAGAGGCTTTTTATTTGACACTTCGAATCAGCTGGTTGATTCTGTAAAAATCTCACCGTGAAAACTTAGGTGAAGTGAGCTGTCACTCCACCTGATGCTAGGAATCGACTCTATTGACAGCTCATACTTCACCTAAGTTTTCACATCGCTATTCACTCTCACTCGTAAAATAGATGCTTTTTATTTGACACTTCGAATCAGCCGGTTGATTCTGTAAAAATCTCACCGTGAAAACTTAGGTGAAGTGAGCGTGAAGTGAGCTGTCACTCCACCTGATGCTAGGAATCGACTCTATTGACAGCTCATACTTCACCTAAGTTTTCACGGTGACATTTTTCTCAGAATAGAACGGCGGGTTCGAGTGCGAAGTGACGGGGAATTACCTTACTGAATGCCACTTCTTACGTCATCTCATACTTTATCTGTCAAAATCTCACGGTCAATTTAGTTCAACACGCTGACACGCTCGCAAGGGTAGCGCTAATGTAAATTCGAATTAGTAATCGAGTTTTTAGAATGCCAATGAAGAAACTCACAGCGGATTCAGATTCGAAGTTTAGAATGAGGTCTTACAGAATCACACGGCTGATTTTCATACTTAATAGGGGTCCTACCAATTAAATTTAAAATAAGTTAGGAACGAAGGAATTTAGGTAGGAGCCTAGGAGGTATTTCAACTAACTCTTCTCTATCAAATATAATAGTTTTCCATATCACATTAGAGTTTAGACATCCACCAACCCGCGCTGGGCCCGCGTGGTGGTTTATGGCCCACACCATCTTACAGGAAGGAGGCCTATGTCCCAGCTGTGGAGACGTTATTGGCTGATGTTACTTAATAAATTTGGCGACTTACTGGTATCCATTTTGCCTTATCTGATCCTTTGCTTACCTATCCACTTTTATACTGTTGATGCTGCTTATGTTATACTGCTTATGGTGGGATTTAGAAGTAGGTAACTACCTCGAGTTTCAGTTTTGCTCTGGTGCTCCTATATCTTCGATGCAATATCAGGAACTGCGTCATTTCGAAAATAATCTTCCTTTATTCCCAGACTCACTTGAATCAAAAGTTTCATTCATGGTCCTGTCTCCTTAGATTGCATATTCTGAACAGCTCAACTAACAATTTCCCAATATCTGGCAGGTATTATGAGCAGAGCTGGTGACGCCACTCGGTGAGAACATCAATCATGCCGGTACTACGCAACGCCGACCACCCTGCGCACGCGCTGTCCGACTCTGTCGCCGTGAGGTACACCGTCGCCGTGCTGGGCGCTTGGGCCGCTGAAGGAGGTAATATCTACTAATAAATAATAACCTTGTTGAAATTTTGTCAACCATTTTGTGCTTTTCTGGTAAAATTGACGAGGATAATACTAAGCCTGAATTATGGCTAGCTCTCTCTCACAAAAAGGAGGTCTGTGTCCCAGCCGTGGCCTACTGGGAAGTGGGAATGGCTTACAGGTTGACTATGATGACGGATGACGAAACCTAAGTGATTTACAAACTTGAAGGAGTTTTGTAATTAAGATTTTAGAAAAAAAAAAATGCGTTTAATTGGCATTATTACAGCACAAAATAAATACTTAAGTACACCTTAAAACTATAAAACAATGATTATAATGCCATAAGGGCCTCAGCTCAGCATATTGTCAGATGACAACACAGGGTGTACCTGACGCTGATTTTCAGCTGCAACCCACGAGTGCCATACGCTAGAATAAATGTTTATAGCTATATGTTACTATAAATGTTTATACTTAGTGCTCTTTTAAAATAAAATCAACTAGAAGTGTACATATTTGGATCAGTTTATTTACACGCAGTTCTATAAAGAAATTAGGTACGCGTTACATTCACCATCTGTTTACCAAATCAAAAAAATGTACCAATTCCTATGCTTAGTATTAATCCCGTCGGATATCGTTAAAAACAACACTTGGTAGTCACAGTATGATAACAGCATTACAAATACTAAACCGGATGCTGCCATCCGGCCTCTTTCTCCCATCCAGTAGTAGACACCCTGTAGCCATAGGACGATAAACTGTTTACGTTCCTTGCTTTCGTGCATGCAATTGCATTACCTATGTATGGGGAGTCCGAGCCACGGTGCATTATTCGATTAGGTACCTATATCCTGTATTTAAAAACATTAGGAAGTGGAGAAAGGCGCGTTTTGGAGAAGATTTGATGTAATTTTGACTTGTGGGTTTCTCCATTACAAATTTCCCAGTGACATCCCTGAGTATTGACTTGATTTGTGCCCGGTTGATGGGAATAAGCTCGACCCCTATGACATAGCTAGATCTTAAAAAAACTGGCGAAATGTGGGAGCACCTCTGCCTAACCCTTCGGAGAACACAGCGTGATTTTATGTAATGTTTTGCCATTAGGAGTCCAACATAACCCTCTGTTCTTTCCAAAGGGCGGGCGTTTTGCGGGGACTGTCTCATGTAATTTTGACGTTCAAAAAGTACTGATTGTCAGCCTTCCTTGAATAAATGACTTGATTTTTTTTTTTAAGCAAAGGCCTTGGCATCCATGATTATATTCCCCACAAAAAGGGGGTTTCCATAGTGAATTAAGAGTAAGAGCTTCCCTCGCAACGCCCTTTAGTTTAGAGAGTACCACAGGTACTTACGAGGGGGGATCAAAAAGTAGTGAGAATGAGATAGATTATAATGACTATTGATAACTTAATAATTTATTTTTCTACATAGTCTCCGAGTCTCTCTACACACCGAGTTCAGCGCTATTCCAAGACTTCAATCCCTTTCAAAAAAATAGTTTTGTCTTGGTCCTGCAAAAAGCTCTCCACGGCATCCATCGCCTCGTTATCGTCTTCGTACCTGTTTCCCCTTAAGTATTCATTCAATTTGGGGAACAGATAAAAATCGCTAGGCGCCAGATCTGGTGAATAAGGGGGGTGGTCAACCAATTCGAAGCCAGCTTGCTGAATGGCAGCCATCGCAACTGCCGACCTGTGCGCGGGTGCGTTGTGATGAAACAGAAAACCCTTTCCAAGTTTCCCTCTCCTTTTCTCTTTGATGGCATTCCTCAACTTAGGAATTAAAGCTGCATAATATTGGCCTGTAATAGTGGATCCACGCTCCAGGTAATCAATCAACAATATCCCTTCTGAGTCCCAAAATATTGAGGCCATAACCTTGCCAGCCGATGCCACGGCACGAAACTTCTTCGGGGTCGGTGATGTTGGCGTTTCCATTGCGAAGATTGCTGTTTTTTCTCGGGATCAAAATGATGGACCCATGTTTCGTCCATTGTTACGAAACGAGACAAAAAGTTTTCAGAATCTTCTTGAAACGTGTCCAACAATATCTTTGAAATGTCAAGTCGATTTTGTTTCTGACTGTCGGTTAACATTCTCGGCACCCATCTTGTGGAGACTTTTCTCATATTCAAAGATTGTTTCAATATGGATTGAATACTTCCATATGAAATGCCCGTTTCTTGAATTAAGTATCGGATGGTAACTCTTCGATCGCTCAATACAATTTTCTCGACTTTCGCAACATTTTTTTGGGTGACTGACGTCGATGGACGGCCGCAACGATGTACGTCTTCCGTGCTCGTTCTCCCTACTCGAAATTGAGAACCCCACCTTGCGACAGTGGAATAAGGCGGAGCAGACTCTCCTAATGTTGCCTCCAAATCGCAATGAATCTATTTGCGTCATTAACTTTTTTAAACAGAGGTATTTAATAACGGCTCGCACTTCGTTTTTCTCCATTTTCGAGAACACGTTCCGACACGAAGCAAACAAATGACTACATTCAGAAAATAACAAAAGAGAATCGAAGATTTTTTTCTTTATTAATATTACAAATATGTATCTGAGCTATGCCTGCCAGTATTTTTTTTGTCTTACCAAGGAGTATGTCGTTCTCACTACTTTTTGATCCCCCCTAGTATATCCCGATTATGTGTAGTTTATCATAGTCATTTATAAATAGCTGTTGAAACTCAAAAGCTTTTACATTGAAGTAGCAGAGTTTATACCGTTTAGAGAGTATTTTCAAGTGGTGCTAATGCTCGACTGATAATATTATTAACGCGAAAAGGCTCTTGAACTCGACTGTACGTGACTGTACATTGTAATACTTTCGTTAATAGGTATTAAAGATTTATATTTGATTAAAGTTATTGCTTTTTTTTTTTTTTTTTTTTATGGGTGGGAAATCATCAAGTGACTTCTCCTGCTCTGGGCAGAGCGGGAGGGCGTGTCAGACTTTTACTGACTAAAACCCACCCATGATCCTTCAGTTGCCCGTGCCAGGGCCACGGTATCTCTTTCGAACTACCCGCGACCCCGGCGGCATCGGCCCAATTGACCCCGTCACTGCTGACATCTCTTTGAGGCGCGCGTGGAATACAACGCGCCGTCGACCCGGGCCTGGTCCTTACCGGACGGCGAGCTACCCATTACTCGTCGTCCGCAAGCCCGCGCCTACGGTGGCCGGGAATCGGCAATCGATTCCCGCCGCCCAGGGCGTCTCCTACGGCGGCTAGGGGCGCGAGGGCGCGGCTGTTGCCTCTCCCTCACGCGTTCCGCTTCCTCCTTCGCGAGCATTACTGCTTCGCAGAAGGAGGTGACGGCTTCCCATGCACTCTCGCTCCGCACCATGGCCTGGACCAGGTTTGGACGCGAGAGATCGCCGCCGCCGATCGCCTCCGTGAGAACACGGCGGTGCTCCGCCCAAGCCGGGCAGACCTCCACTGTAAAGCTATTGCTTTGAACACGTTTAAAATGTGTGAATGAATGAATGAATGAAATGCACCAACCCCAGCGTGGCTTAACCAGACTCGATTACTCGAATGAACCCAAAGATTTGCAACTAGCTCCTGGAGCTTCATGTTTCAGACTAGGGCTAAGGGCTACAGAGACTTGCATATCAAGGAGTAGACCTGGGGCGCGATACTGGTAGGGAAGACGTGCCCTTAGGATTTGGACGGATTGTTAGAGCCGTACCGGATATGCTTTCTGAAGTAGACAATGGAATTATTGAGAGACGGCTGATGGATATTTATAAATGATCGTAAACGTTGCTTTAAGTTAAGAGACATTTAAACGACAAAATATATGGTTAAATAGTCGTTATTTACAAGAAGCAGTTTGTAAATAATAAGAAAATCATTTGTTTTTAATCAGATTAGACCGTAATCCATTACTACCAAACATGGGTCTTCTAATCAATCGACCTCTATACAAAACGGTCCTGAGGGAATTTCGTCCTACACCATCCGACACGAAAGGCAAACAATATTGGTAGCTGCAGGTAACGTGTAGCGTCGACAGTCTTATACCTACCTAACGTGCAGGAATTTGGTACAGGCCAAGGGGTTGCATTTTTGTAAGTAGGTACTTCACACAGTACCTATGTTAATCAACGAAGGGCGTTCCGTATATCCGGTAATACTATATTATGTATATACGCAATTTTTTTGGGTGGTTTTATTATTCTTCTATTTAATGATTCTAGTGTAATTGTAACTAAAATAATCCTTGTTTCTCTTGCAGCAACCTACCCGTTCGACTTGACAAAGACAAGGATACAAATACAATCGGAAGTCGCAGCCGCTAAACATGGATACAAGGTAAATAAGTAAATGGTAAACGGAATTTTTGAGTATTCAATGAACATTTTCATTACGAGTAGCTGCTGTGCTGTGAGTATTCTGAACCTGCGTACTTAATCGTGATAATCTTGGTAATCTTGAGTAGTTGATAAGGGTTAGAACGGATCCAATATCAATATTAAATCGCAGCCGTTTAGCTAAATATGTTGTTCTACTTTTTAAAATTACTAAAAGCGTTTTGTACAAAAATAGACAGCGGATTTCCAAATGGTATTAATGAAAATGCTAGTCAACCATAAAATGAAGCACTTTACTAATGAACTTAAATCCAAAGTCGATAGCTTGTCATATAATACAATGACGTCATAGATAATCCAGCAGTGAAGTGGATGAGTGGATTAAGCAGTAAACGGACGAGCATAGTGTGAGAAAGTCCATGCTTATTAGATTATTACCGACCGGTCAGCACGTTCCACTAACTTTTAAATACATTTATATTTGGAACAGTTCAGCTTTCATGACGTTGGAATAGTGTGAATGAAGAAGCTTTTTTATTATTTGATAAAAACTTTTTTACAAAAAAATACAACCGACTTCCAAAAACAACACTACAAAGTGAAAAATAACTTTAATTTCGAAAGTCGGTGTCTAGTTAAATGTATTTTTGTTTTTTGCCACCGACTTCCGAAATTAAAGTTATTTTTCACTTTGTAGTGTTGTTTTTGGAAGTCGGTTGTATTTTTTTGTAAAAAAGTTTTGTGAATGTGAACTGTGAATTACAAGGTTATTTTTTGCAGTTGCAGAAAATCGCCCATATTTAAACAAAATATCTTAGGAATCGGCGTTTTTAGTATTTGTTGATTAATATACGAACTAACTAACTAACACTAGTAGTAACAGTATACAGTGCTAGTATACTAACATATTTGAAGTTGAACATGAAGCAACTCACATACGAATATGTTAGTGTACCCTGCCTAGATATCTCTTTTGTTGACTGTTCATGCCTACAGAAGTTTCAAATTCCTAACTTGTTTAATTATTGCGATATAGCTCGTACAAAAATGGGCTAAAATTGTCTACTTTTACGGCCCCTATTTCTTCATTTTTGAAGATAAAAAAAAAAAAAAAAAACTGACAAGGCTACATATCAAACTCTACATTTCAAAATGAGAAGTTTATTGTATGGGGACCCCCTTTAATTTTTAACTTCATTTTATTTTTATTATTTGTTGTTATAGCCGTAATAGAAATAGGTACACAATGTGTGAAAATTTCAACTGTCCACCAATTACGGTTCATGAGATACAGCCCTGTGATAGGCAGACGGACGAACGTACAGCGAAGACTTAGAATAGGGTTCCGTTTGGCACCATTCGGGTACGGAACTCTAAAAAGTTAACTCTACTAACTTTAAGGAGTGCTTTAGTAGACCATTGAACTGAATAACTTTACTATGGAACCAACTTTGAAATCGCGAAAAAAAAAATCTGCTGTTCCGTACATTTTGACGAGTCATGCGAACATAAATGTAGGCAACAACTGTTTTTTTCTTCACGATTTCAAAGTTAGTCCCGTAGTAACAGTTATTCAGTTCGCTGGTTTAAAGCACTCCTTAGTTTGTAGAGTTAATTTGTTAACACCTTACATAATATTGAAAAGCTCTGGGTTAAGTTTCGCTAGTAGGTAACTACATATAGCACCTACCTACTTAAATTAATAATTCTACTTCTGTCCTACAGAATATCGTGCATATGAGCCTCAATCAATCTGTCTAGCCTTTTCCCAACTATGATGGTGTATCGGCTTCCAGTCTAACTGGATGCAGCTGAATACCGGTATTTTACATGGAGCGACTGCCTATCTGACCTCCACAACCCAGTTACTGGGTAACACGATAACCCTTGGTAAGACTGGTTGTGAGGCTTTCGGGGTTCTGACGACCCGTAAGGACTGTCAAAGAAGATCCATGCAAGAATGACAATAGGGACCAACGGCTAAACGTGCTTTCTGAGGAACAGAGGGATCTCAGTATATTATTATGATCACCCGTTCAAGGACTGACCACGGCAATCGATCGACCCGTGCGGCTGTTATTACTTAGCCTAACTACCTTACAAAATACGAATCTAACCCCTTAAAAGTATTTATCTCCTTCTGTATAAAAAAATATATCTAGGAGAGTACTTCCACCATTCCGTTTCCATTCGTTGGAAACCTAAGAAAAAGGGGTTACCAATTAATTCTGGCGTCTATACATTTCTTTAAAGCCAAGCGCACATTACAGCCACAACGGGCCGTAGCCGCAGCGCAACGCATTCTCATACGAGAAAGTTCGGTGCGGCCCGCCTCCGCCTGATTGTGTTGATTAATAAAAAATGTACGAAAGTGAAGTGTCATCACTTAAATAAACACCTTTAGTTACCAATTTACCTTGCTAACCCAATATCTATTCCTCAACAGCTAGAAAACCACGGCATGATAAAAACAGCAGTAGGTATAGCGAAGCTGGAAGGTGTGACCAAACTTTGGACCGGTCTGACACCCATGTTCCAGCGCCATGCCATCTACTCCGGCAGCCGACTCATCTTCTACGAGCAGTTCAGGAATTTCTTCAAGGATGACAAGGGAAAAGTGTCACTAGGAATGTCATCCGTAGGTGAGGAAATTGATTTACTTATTCGTATTTTTACTGTGTTTTGAAGTGTGTAGAAATTCGTATGATATTGTGACGTATGAAATAGGAAGTAGCTCAAGTCTTCAAGCCGTCAAGGATTTCGCAAACGCATCCATAGAAGTTCTTTCAAACAAGTTACGAAACAATGGCTTGCTTCACAACCTTTTGATAAAACAACATTGAGAACGGATCTTCTCGCGATATTAATTTTTTCCAAGTAAACAGGTACTTACCTACTTGTTTTCCGAAGTTTCGACCGCCTTGCAGCGATCGTGGTCACGGGAGGACTGATGACAGCTCAGCCCCGAAACCTGAACCCGGTACCTGTTTACCTCGATAAAAGCAATATCGCGAGAAGACCCGTTCTCAATGTTGTTTTATAATGTGTACAAATCGCGAAACTTTACAAAATTTAACCTTTTGATAAATCGATTAACTTATTAGGTAGTTTATTTCATACGAATTCCGTAGCAATTTCTAAGTTTTATTGAAGTTCCTTTCAAGATAGTGACAAAGGCCCTAAACCTAACGAACAGAAAGCAAAAGAACTACTTAATTAGTATATTAAGTCCATAAAATACTACTCACAGAATTTTATCCTACGATTGGTACAAAGCCACAGAATAATAATGTTGCAGTAGTACATCTTCAATTCCTTATAGAAAATGACCGACACGACGCGCTTTGAAATCTCAGTATACCTATACCAGCAATGCTATTCTGTAAACATCTCACCGTGATAACTTAAGTGAAGTGAGCGTGAAGTGAGCTGTCATTCTACCTGATGCTAGGGGTTGACACAATTGACAGCTCATTTTAAGCTCACTTCACCTAAGTTTTCACGGTGAGATATTTACAGAATAGCACTACAGCACCCTAATTGCGTAACACTGTATCGATCGGAGTTGGTTTCATTTTGAAACAAATTGCTAATCCATTGCTTCATATGTTCGAAAAATTTGTCTGCTCGACAACGTAAATAACGCAATGAATGTTGTTGAACTGTCAAAATGAAACCAACTACAATTGATAATGTGTTACGCAATTAGGGTGTAGTAGGCAATAGTTTGAGTGCGCTGCAGTTACGCACGGACGGAGGCGGATTTATCTAGATACCGAGCGGCCGTAGGTAATTAATTCAAGGTCACAGGCCCAGACGTACTACTGTAACTTTATTATTCTGTTGCAAAGCCAAGTAGATAGGTAGGTACTGGAATATAATACAGAACTTATTTAATCCTCATAATCAAGAGATAAAATACTCATTGGAAAGTCTTGGTCCTCATCGTATTAGGTACCTACGTTCAACTGAGGGTCGTTTCTTGATCGGTAGTTAACTCAACTAATGGTTAAACATAGTAACTAATAGTTGAATTTTGGCTAAATGTGAAGCTAAACATATTTATGTAGTTAACATGAATGTATGCATTAAAAATTGTAACTAATGGCATTTTGGCAAACGTATGCACACATCAAGACGGTCTAGGGATATTTTTAAAAAAGCGAATTACTATCAATGTGTTAATTATTTATATGACATGTATATATTTAAAAGATACGTTATTTAATATTCTACCATTTTTTAATAATGGTTAAGGTACATAGATTAAAATTTGAGGATTTTATGGAAAAAAAATGAAGCATAGACGGAAACCGTATATGAATTAACTTTTAATTCGTGAGTAAAAACTGAAAAAAATAGAAAAATCATTTAATTTGTGTTTATAAACTTGAAGTTGATTGAAGTTGATTTAGATCTGGCGATTGAGCAGGCCAGTCTAAGGCCCTAACATTGTGTGTATGTAACCAAGCTGCTACCGTTCTCGCCGTGTGTGCCCGGGCATTGTCGTGCATGAGCAAGAAATCTTGCCCCATTTGTGTTCTGTGGGGCAAGATTACGGGCCCCAGCACCTGTTGGACGTATCGTTCTGCCGTCATATTGCCCCACACCCAAACGAGATCCGTCCGTCCTCCAAGACGAATTCCTGCCCAAACCATAGTTTTTCCTCCTTGGTATGGGTGAACTTCCTGAGGGTTCTGGAGACGGCTCCATCGTCCAGGAACTCGCCAAACACGCGTCCTTCGTGAATCTGGATGGAAGCCGAACCTGGATTCATCCGTGAACAGCACATTGGACCATTGCTAACGGCCCCAGTCCACGTGGTTCCGAACCCATTCTAATCGTCGTCCACGATTGCCTCTCCGTAAAAGTGGGACCCGGAGTGGTCTACGAGAGCGTTGATTGCTTTCATGCAGTCGCCTTCTTACAGTTTGATCACTCACAAGCACTTGGTGTTCCCCTCGCAGCCTTTGGACCAATTGAGTCGCCTTTGCATTTGGTTGAGCTCACGCAGTAATTTGCAAAAATCGGTCTTGTCTGGGGGTAGTGATGCGACTTGGCCCCCGGTGCCTCTCCGCTACTTCACCTGTGGCACGATAGCGTGTCCACAATCTTGAAATTACATTTTGGTGGGTCCCTATGGCCTCAGCAACATTACGCTGAACAGACCCAGCTTCCAGCATTCCCACAGCTCGTAACATCTCCGCCCTCGTCAAATGTCGGCGTTGCATGGCTACAATACCTCAATTTTGACTTTATCTTTCAGTTAAAAATGAAAAAAAAACTGTAACTAAACGTAATTCGTATTGTTTTCTAAATTTCGCAGAAATGAAAATTCCCTCTCCTACACATCAATACATTTTTATACCACCGAAACAAAAGAATTTTCAAAAATTTGAATTTGGAATTAGTCTGAGATAAATTACAAACAAATCGGTGTATTTCCAATGCGGCC
Source organism: Cosmia pyralina (assembly GCA_946251885.1). Classification (NCBI taxonomy): domain Eukaryota; kingdom Metazoa; phylum Arthropoda; class Insecta; order Lepidoptera; family Noctuidae; genus Cosmia; species Cosmia pyralina. Next base: position 18,004,599 of record OX276350.1, on the reverse strand, counting down.
AGTACTTTTCGAGTTATTTAATTGAGTATGAAATATCCCTAGACCGTGTTGATGTGTGTATTTAGCCAAAATTCAACCATTAGTTACTATGTTTAACCATTGGTTGAGTTAACTACGGATCAAGAAACCGGCCCTAAGCCGATCCGCTTTCATTAACGTTGCCATCCGTGGCTTTGCTTAACGACCTTCTTCAGACATAAAGGGGAACTGGGGAAGAGTGGGTATTTAATAACTAGGCATCCTCTCTATAGGGTAATTCGATAACTGAGAAACTCCTTTGTAAATGTATGTCAGCAGATTAGGTCTAGTGAAGGATTTTGTAGGTAACTAACGTGAATCATAACTTAGGTAATCTACAAAACTTGTTGAACTCAGCCTGTAAACGAGTCTGCTTGATTGAAAGCTCTTTCACGGGTCGTACAGATGTATACAAGGTGTTACTTAAATAACGCACAACCTCTTAAAAGCTCATTTTTTCTCATCATTATGAACAACTTTTACTATGGGAGCAAACCTGAAATCGCGAAAAAAATCAGCTGTTCCGTACATTTTGACGAGTCATGCGAACATAAATGTAGGGAACAGCTGATTTTTTTCGCGATTTCAGGTTTGGTCCCATAGTAAAAGTTGTTCATAATGATGAGTACAATGACCCCTTAAGAGGTTGTGCGTTATTTAAGTTACACCTTGTAGATGAGAAAGACATGCTGCGCTGATTCTAAAACCGAATTTACATTACGAAACTAAACCAAGATTAAAAGGTCTAGGATTGTTTCGGTATTAAAGTACCTACCAGGACCAAAGAAGGTCCATGGTTTTATAATATCCACAGATAAGAAACAAAAATGGCATTATTTCATTCGTTCATACAGGATTTATTTGAACGAACGTTCTGTTTCTCTAAAAGTCTAAATATTATATTATCACTTGAATTGCTTCATTAATTATTTATCAATACAAAAATATGTCATAAATTGTTCTTTGTATAAGTTATATTGAACAAGCACAACTTGTAAAAAAACTTGTTACTTTTGACGCGCTTTTTATAAACAAGTCCATATTTTTTAACACCTCTAGCGTGAAGTGGAGTGGAGTGGGCGGCGCGCGTAATTTGAGAGTTAAGACGAATGTTTTTGTTGCGTCCTACCAATACCTAAATGCACTTCTTATTTTTACTCATTGTTCTTAGTATTACTACCTACTGTTATGTGGTTTGTTCGTGAGTTGTTGTGTCTGGTTAAATCGTGAGCTACAGTAAAAAATCGAACAACAAAAGAAAAAACCGGATGAAAACTGGAGTTTTAAAGAAAAAGTTAGTAAAACATGGATTTTTAATTATTATTAGGACTACCTAACGCGACGTTCTTATTATTATAGGACATATTACGTCAATATATATTTGCTCAATCAGCACATATTATAGAAGATAAGTCCACGAAAACATAAGTAAACATGCAGAAATTAATGTTATGTTAGCAATTAGCATTGACCAATGTTCCCTACCTCATAGCGAGCCCAGTTGCGTAATGCGCAAACCACTTGCATTTCATGACTCAATGGGCATCGTCGAGGGTCGTGGGATAAATCCTCACGTAAAACATCCACTATTTTTGCTCCAAAACGTTTTGTAAACCTATACTTATATCTAAAATCTTCTTCACTCAAATCAGAAGGATTCACACGACAACGATGTCTGTAAGATCGCCGAGACGTCTCCAGCATATCCAAATCATCCAAATCCATCAAGTCAGTTATATTAATATCCATTTTTAACAATTTGTAAGTAAAAAGACACACAACAACTACAACGCCAACCTCAAATAAATTAGTATATAGGCACAGTTAGTCCACAATAGATAAACTAGGGGTCTCGTCGTTTTAACTTTAGTACCTACCATAGATAGTTCATGAACTAATAATAAACTTCATTTTATAATAACGTTTTATTTAATCATGGTTTAAGCCTAGTAATAATCCCAGTAATAAATTTAGATAGTGTTTTGGAATAAGACGTATAGTTTGTTTTTGTTTGAATGTTTGACCGCGCTAATCTCTGGAACTACCAGTCGGATTTGAAAAATTCTTTTGGCATGTGATAGCCCAGTTCTTCAGGAAGGTATAACAATCCAGGTAGGTAGGTAGGTTCTTGGATATTTAAAATCACGCTAGGATCCTTAGGAGCCGAGCAAAAAGAAAAAAAAGGCAGAACGCTAAGCAAAAATGAAATAGGCACGGGCAGGTGATGAGGGGGGGGGGGGGGGTCGGGGGAGGAAAAAATTTCACGCGGACGAAGCCGCGGGCAGAAGCTAGTACAGAATAAAACTAATGCATGCACGATGAAATTATCAGTGAACCTAATATAGCCCAACAGGTTTCGCCTTTAATAATTTGGAATCAGAGCAGTAGTAGCTCTTCATAAGTAATCTTCATTGTAGAGAAATAACAGCACATGCTCGTCTTGTTTAAAAAAAAATTACGAAGTTTGAGGCGGTGCTGACAGAAATATAGTTTCTTTCTATAAAGAGCTATTCAGCGAGAACATAGTTTTTTTATATCTCTTGGAGCTGCACTTGAACCAATCGACCCGTGGAGTGAGATAGATAACGGCGCTCTGGGGCTTGGCAATCTCTCAATATACAGCTAGACTTTACTTTAGACTTTTTTAGACAAGTATCGACTTTTCAATAAGCGATACTACCATTTATCATCGCATGCATCCCAGCACGATTTAGAACAGACTTAGCAACAACGTAGCTTAATTGTCACGAAGTTCGGCAGGTGGGTTAGCGGCAGGATCTCTGGCACAGCTGATCGCGTCCCCCACCGACCTAGTCAAGGTCCAGATGCAGGCTGAAGGTCGCCGGATCTTGCAGGGCAAGGCACCCAGGTTCTCCAACTGCAGAGATTGTTACAAGATGCTGTATGCTGAAAACGGGCTCAAAGGATTCTGGAGAGGTAAATAATAATTGTTATTCTTGTAATAATTATGTCCCTTTGATCGTGTTCAGACCAAGTTAGGTACGCTTTCCGTACAATGAAAGGTCAGCTTATACTGGTGTAAAGCTTCATCACTTCATGTGTTCATCACTTCAATCACAACCAAAATATTGTTCTTTAGCTTAATTTATTTTTGCTTTACCGACTCAGCATTATTACATCATACAGTCGTCCGACGAAGCCCGAGCTACATACAAAGTTCGGCGAACTACGTAAGCAGCTCGGGCTCTCGTCGGTCGACTGTATGATGTATAGACTGTGGCATTATGTTACCAAATTATGGGCCGATTTTTCAATCGTCAGATAACTTTTAACTGGGGAATATGTTTGATATTTTGACAGCTTTCGTATAGAAAATATGTCAAACCGCCATATTTATTCCTCAGTCAAAAGTTATCTGACGATTTAAAAATCGGCCCTTAAGGATGCTGTTACAAATGGTTAGTCAAATCATTACTTTTTTACATAAAATTATGTTTAATAAATAAAATGCTTTACATTCTAAAAATTTTTTTTGGCCAAATTATTGATAGATGTGCAAGGTACGATTCTGAACTATAAATATAATTTTAAATAGGTACAGTTTCTCAATAAATGTACCGGAGTGAAAATTTTTACTTCGGTACATTTATTGAGAAACTGTACCTATTTAAAATTGTATTTATAGTTCAGAATCGTACCTTGCACATCTAAATAGGTACAGTTTCTCAATAAATGTACCGGAGTGAAAATTTTTACTTCGGTACATTTATTGAGAAACTGTACCTATTTAAAATTATATTTATAGTTCAGAATCGTACCTTGCACATCTATCAACAATTTGGCCAAAAAACATTTTAAGAATGCAGAGCATTTTATTTAACAAACATACTTCTGTGTAAAAAAGTAATGATTTGACTAACCATTTGTAACAGCGTCCTTAAGGAAAGAATTCGAAAACTGACGGAGATATTTAAAATACTTGACTATTCACTATAAAGTCGCCAAGGTTGTCAAATTCAAGAAACTTTTACAAAATTCCGTAAAACTCCATTTACAATAAAATTAGACATTTAAACAAACCTTTTTGACAGTCCGTTCAACCGATTTTGACTTATATTCCAGTAGGCTTAAAGATGGCATTAAAGAATAAAAAAAGTGGTTACAATACCAAAGGTTTACTGCACCTGCCATTTGTCATGCCACCAACGCAATAGAAGTCAAAATCGGTTGAACGGACTGTTAAAAAGGTTTGTGTAAAATGTGTAATCTTATTGTAAGTGGAGTATATAAGTGTAGTTTTTCTTTCTCCAGTTTTGAAAGCACCTCTTCAATACTAATTACTTTTTCTTGTTTATGGAATTGAAAACCAATTAGCTCGACTACATTAGTCATTAGTGATTCCGATATCCTATTTACAGAATAAACAATTTCTTTATTTTTATTAGGTACCTATAAAAATATTCATTTAAATACCTAATAAAGTGTATTCCAAAAGTACTTATTTTGTATCCATATTAATGATGTATTGTTAGCCAAATATTTACATTTGACTATGACTCACCGTTGATCCTTGGGACTTGCGCACGCGTTTCTTTAGAATTGGTACTGTGTAGGTATGTTGATGTTGCTGTGATCATTATGTTATTCTTATTATGTAAACTAGTTTCGTGGTATTATAAACATGACAGTGTACAATTACGGCTTGATAAGGGACTATCGTACATTAGTACCATTATTTTATTCTGTGCTACCGTGGCTGATATTAATCTGTTATGCTAAATAATAATTAAGGTTTGTTATTAGGGTAGAACAAAGTAATTAGGTATCGGTTTCTAAACAGCCTTTGAAATTTCTATATCGCACCTTGTTAACACAAGTGGCATTATCAAAACTATGTCTTCTAAATAACTCCATAATTTACTGGCATGTTTTCAGTAGGTACAGTCAACAAAAGAGATATCTAGGCAGGGTAGAGTAACATATTTGTATGTGAATTGCTTCAGTTCAATTTTAGTATACCCTGCCTAGATATCTCTTTTGTTGACTGTACATAAAATAGTCAAACTGATAAGTGAAACTAATTAGGTAGTCTTTTATTTTAGTTATTTGACAAGATTTCACTAAAATACTGCGTCAAAAACTTTATATGGCCATACTGAAAAATTTAATTTTTATAATAACGCCACTTTTGTTTTCAAGGTGAGATAGTATATTACAGTCGCCGTCGTCGAGAGAATGCGTTTCTGACATCAGTCAATTGCATAATTTCAAATTCGCAAAACACATATTCGTTAGTATGAAACTGACAGGTGTCAAGAACGCATTGCATCGACGGCCGGATATTAATCAAAAGCGCAGTATTGGTATACGGTATTACGGTATGGAACCCACTCACACACACACATTATATGCAATCAATTAAACCAGAAATAATACTAGTCCATAGAACAGAAGTATAGTAAAATTAAATATTAAATTAAAAACCGTGAATTAAAAAAAGTTAATTTTTCAAACAAAATAAATATCAAAATAAATTCAGTAAAAAAAGTAATCACTCACCTGTGGTGTACCATAGTGCCCAATCCATAGTTCGCCGAACATGGTACTTTTTGTTTGGACACATGTTCAAGGATTCAAGTTCATTGACTGAGTGATCCAAATGTACAGTATTAAATTTTGCTATAATTAAAACTACTTTTTGACTTAATTACGGGATCGATTTTTTCATTTTTTAGTGCGTAACACACTCAATCGGAATCGGAAAACGGTATATCGTCAGCAAAGGCGATGACAAGTATGTGGTTTAATCAATTGCATATATGTGGGTTCCATACCGTATAAGATTTTGAATAGATAAATAACTATACCTACGGCCTTCCGTAAGTAACACCCTTTGTATAACAGAATAATAGTTAGTAGTAGGCAGTTCCACTAGACTTTCGTAGCACAATTTCGTATCGATTTTGTAATAAAAGACCCAAGTTTTTGCTACAAAATCCCTAGTCATAACCCGAGATTGGAACTGTGCCCGATGAATAAATATATTTCAGTAGTTAAGCTATCATACCCAAGCCCTCATATTTTTTGAGAAAACTTGGAAGGTATTTAACCAGTTTGTTAGTTGACTGAACTTGGTGTTTACAAAAGATTTAAATTATGTTAAGTATTATTATTTCTTGTCTTTGGCTTATCTCGGGACCCTGGGGTCCCGGACCTTTGGAAGGCGTACGAGGGGCCGAAGCCAACTCGCAGAGGCCCCTTAGACAATTTCAAATGACGAGGAGGCACCAGCCGACGATTATCCCTGTATGCACTATGCAAGTGCACCCAAGGACAACCCCCGGTTGGTGCAGGACTATTGCAGAACATGGAAACCAAAACACATTGGGCCTATGGGTTTGGGTGGCTACATGGATTGGGTACCTTGAACTATGGAAGAATTATGTCCCCTGCCTGACCAATGTTATATAATATACACAGATAAATTGGCAGGGGGTGACTTGCACACACAATAATGGGCCCCCGGATACGGTCGCTAGCACATAGTGACGTAGCGACAAGGGGCAACATGTCCTGAGGTGCTTGAGGAGTGGAGAGGTATTCCACGGCTCTCAGAACAATCCCAGAGCCCGGAAGATGGTCAAGATCCCTACAAGCACTTACTGGAATACTTCCTTCCTCCGAGCACGTTTGCTCTTGCGAATCTCCACTCAAGCCGGCCAATAAAGGCAAGAATGAGGTGGGAGCTCTGTTCCCGTCAGTGTTCACTCCAGCCGGCCAATAAAGGCAAGCCAGAGGTGAAGAACAAGACTTCTCCCGGGAAATAGGGTCCGTGGGGTCGCTACTGCCCAACAGCTCGCCACAAGCTGCCCTGCGGGTTCACGTATCTCTCTTGGTCTGGCTCCTCACCCTAGACCTGTTTCGGCAAAGTAAACTCCATCGGCACAGACCCAGAGTTCGGAGCGCGCAAGCCCCACCACGACGTCAACGTAGAGATACGGCGGTGGGGTTATTATTATTATTATTTTATTTTAGGTTATGTTTATATAATAAAATAAAGAATTCTTATAATTATGTTTGCGTTATTATGTGGGTAGTAAACATACCCATATTTTTTTAGATCACATCTAAAAAAATAATAATAAATAAATCGATTTCCTATAGAGAGGCTTATGTCCAGCATTGGACTGCGATAAGCTGATGATTATGCACCTGTCTCCATCGCCTCATTTTCCAATAATCTCAATTCCAGGTGCCGTTCCCAACGTGCAGCGCGCAGCCCTAGTCAACATGGGAGACCTAGCAGCATACGACTACACTAAACAGTTCCTAATTCGGGAATTCGGCATGGCCGACAACGCGGTAGTGCACGCAGCGGCGGCATTCACGGCAGGATTCGTGGCTGCCGTGCTCGGTACACCCGCCGATGTACTAAAGACCAGACTTATGAACCAGCCTGTTGGACCTGATGGAAAGTAAGTAAACTCTGACTTTTCTTTTCTTTTTAAGCTTTGCGAGACAAATGCGTGCACTGATTGGCAGGTCCACTCAGGTGTGGTTCTTTCCTCAAAAGACCATTTCAGACACCAATCTACGTGGTCTTTACCATGATCTGACCAAGATTATGTCTGGACTTTAAAAGAGACTATGACCTCTGAGTTTGTTTCGCCCTTTCTTCTCAGAGTAGTCAGGGAAACGCCGACCTCATCTAGTTTAAAAAAATATGATTGACGTGTCAAAGTGTTATCATTTGTATAAATCATTGCCATGAAAAAGGTTATAAATAATATGAAAGTTAAGTAAATTTAAAAACCCCGACACAAATAGCCTCATTTGTTTTGCTGCTATATCATTAGACCCTGATTACCATCTATCTATGACCTATTCATTGAGACCATTCCAATGAGCCCAAACACGATACATCTGCTGTAAGTGGGTGAGGGAGTCGGATATCCTGAAAATTCCAAGTAATGCTGCACCATCAGTTCAAGGTACTATATTATTCTAATACCTAACATTGAAGTAACAGAATACCAAATTTCGACTTTATCAGACCTGTGGAAGATGCTCACATCCATTCATCAACTAGAAAAGAGCTGATAATCTTCAAACGGCTGAATAGATTTTCTTGAATCATAGACGTATATATTATATACGTGTACACACGTTAAACTTATAACACCCCTCTGTTTCCGTCGGGTGTTAAAAACTGGATCGCACATTGTTAATTAAACACATTCGAAAGGCTTGGCTGGCAGTGATTGTAAAACAATCCGATTGTTTGTAAAGAAAGAGGTACCTAATTATTACGAAAAAAAGTTTCAGTAACAAATCTTTACTCAGTTACAAAAAAAAACGCTTTTTTTTTAAAATTATATTCGAATTAAAAGTGTGTTACCTAATAACTTAAGGATGTAATTAAAATACCAATTAACTAACATTAAAAAAAAAACGCTTTTTTATAAAAATGTTAGTTAATTGGTATTTTAATTATCTACTTAAGGTATTAGGTAACACACTTTTAATTCTAATATAATTTAACTATCAGCATAGAGAGTAGAGACCAATTTATCGTCAAACAAATGAGACACATAGTTTGTATATCTCCAAACAATTAGTCGGTGACTGGCTAGACAATCGTTAGGTTTCATTAAAATCAATTTAGGGACCGTCACTCAGAGTTTGGCTCTGCTCCCGGCCGCCTCGCCAAAACAAGGGGCAAGGGGAGGAGGGCTACGTAAAAAGCAATCAATACTTCATAACTTAGCGGAATAACGATCCCGTTTCACTATTAAAATAAAGAAAACTGAGTTTTATTGCAAGTACGTGTGTACTCGGTTCGTAGTACGTGTTACTCGGTTCATTTTTAGTGGACTAAAAAAGTTACCTACTTAGATCATTTTAAGTAGGTAACACTTTTTATGGACTTTGACTCATATTGGTTGGTATAAGTGCCTACACTATCGTTCAGTTTAGAATGGAGTCATTGATGCATCAATGAATAGAGTAGGCACAAAGTCCATTTTGTGTGATCTGTTTTAAATTGACCTCAATTACAATGAGTGTGAATGTTAGTCATTCTTGTTGTAAAATATTTTATTAATTAGTTAAAGATATCCAATTAACTAAAACACGTCACATTTATATCTATTATTAACTTCTTTATTTAGTTATGAACAATCCACTGTGTAGGTACCTACATTAAATACTAAATAGACATGAGTTGTATCATTAAAATCAATTAGGTAAATCAAACTAAATAATCACATTAAGTAGGTACCTACTTATATTGCAGTCAGGTTCTACACAGTTATTGTGCATAAATTACATTTTTTGTGCATTTAGTTGCTCTTCCTGTTGTCCGCAAAAAAGTCGTAAGCATGTTTTGTTTTTGTGTCGAAATCATTTTCATTAGGTATGGCGATGCTTACATAAAGCAATGCCTGTGGGCGTCTACTTTTACAGATTGATATCGTCATATTGTCCTCAAACACACGTTAAAAATACTTTTACTTATATACAAAACATGCTACCTTGCCTATGCCTAGATATACCTATGATTAAAACTTAAAAAAAAATAAAAAAATAAAACGTGGAACAGAAACATGGTACAAACGCCAGCACATCAAGCCACCCGAAACTGTCAAATTTTCCCAATTAACCTTGAACCTAATGCTTTTAAAGATAAAAATCTATCAAAAAAAATTGACAGATTGCTTGATGTGCTGGCGTCTACTTATTTCTTAAAGTTTACTTAAATAAATTATCTTTTTATGGAGCTGTTTTCCCTACTGTAGAATATTTTCATAGCTCAGGGCTCGGATAGTAGCAGAAAATCATTAACTTTCCAACTATTACGCAATTGTACCGAATCTACGACCATTCGGTACACAAATACGGACGCAGATATCACAAAAACAGCTGACATTACAAACTTGACTGTTTACTAGCCACATCAATATGATGCACTACAATTCCGAATGGTTGTTTTGGCTAGCTATTTATAGCATTATGAATAGGTTCGTTACGACTGTAGGTACCTACGCGGTCGAGGTCACAGGAACGAGGTCAAAGTCGCCTCGTGAGTAGCAGGACGCGGTGCACGCTCGCATGCTCGAATGCTTGCTCGGATTCGTAGTTATGACGCGCGAACGCACCTATATAATTATACGTTATGGATGGAATTAGATTATTCTATTTTTGAACGAATGCATCCTTGGTGAGTAGAGTGACGCTTTGCGTATGTAAAGGATTCTGTCTAGCCTTTTCCCAACTCGGCTCCAGTCTAACCGGATGCAGCTGAATACCAGTAATTTATATGGAGCGACTGCCTATGTGACCTCCACAAACCCAGTAACTGGGTAATACGATACCCCTTGGTAAGACTGGTTGTCAGACTTTCGGGCTTCTGACGACCCGTAACGACTGTCAAAGATCCACGAATGACAGCCGGGACCAACGGCTTAACGTGCTTTCCGAGGCACGGAGGAGTCTCGGTATGTAAAGATGGCCACCCATCCACGGACCGACCCCGGCAAGACCGACCCGACCTGATGAGATGGATCGACCCGTGCGGCTGTTATTATTTAGCCACAAGCTCCTCACGAGCTCGCGAGCTCCTCCTGCGTTTGTAAAGGATTATGTAACTTTAATGTTACTCTGTCAAAAAGTTAATAAGGAGGTAGGTACATAGGTGCATTTTAGCTTGTGGATAAAGGGTCAGACTGAAATAAAATCGATATTTCGTTTCGTACTCTATGCAGAGCACGAAAGTTGAAAACGAACCCTTTAATCTTTCATTATGCATTAGACAGGTGTTCTCCAAAAACATCATTGAGTTTTCATAATTATTCTGAATAGGCTATTAAACATTCTTTTTACTCACATAAATACCTATACTAAAAGTATGTCGCTTTATGTAGCTAATTATTAAATTACTTAACAACTCCTCAAGTGCTCATAATAACTCAATTAGGAGATCTCTGTTATTAGAAGAAATAAATGCGGTAGACAAGACCTATTAGACATGTTATAATAAAGTAATTATCATCCATAATTATCAACCATCCACAGTTGGTCGATATACCATACTCATCGTAGGTACTCAGCGCTTCTCCTCTAATTTATTATGCGCACGGCCAGCTTGGAACTCTACCTGCATCTGTGTTCTCTTCCACGTAGGTATAGGTAACCCGTCAGCCTTCAAAGAGTGAATGGCATCTTCTTTCTGGATTTTCCATCATATACTACATCCATCGCTTTCCATCAGGCGAGATCGAGGTCAAGAGCTGACCAAAATAAATAAATAAAAAAACAAAATAATCTTTATTTCGGATAAGCAACATCCATAAGTATGGGTTAGTACCTATAAACAAAAAGATAACTTACCTATACCTATGTTAGTTAGCTTATAATTTACTAACTTTTGCCAGCGACTTCGCCCGCGTGGATGTCCGAAAATATCCCACGGGAACGTACTACGGGAAATCCTTCCTTACTCCTTGTCTACATTATAAAGGGAACCTCTGTGCAAAATTTCGGCTTTCTATGTTCAATGGTTTGGGCTGGGCGTTGATGAGTCAGTCAGTCAGGACTTCTCTTTTTATTTATTTAGATTTAGCGACAAGGTTGTATGGCTGTGCAATAATAAGTTTAAAAAAAATGTCGGTTAAGCCATTTACTGAGTAAGTTCACATCCAATAGAGCTAGCCATAACTAGGTCCTACTTCATGAAATGACTTTCATCCCATACTTACAATACTTTTATTTTCTCCATTTCCAGGGGCTTGTCATACAAAGGCATGATCGATTGCCTGCAGCAATCCGTGAAGAACGAGGGTATATTATCAATGTACAAAGGTTTCTTACCCCTGTGGATGAGGCTGGGACCCTGGGCGCTCATCAACTGGATAGCCTTCGAAAACATCATGCTGGCTATTGGCGGAAAAACGTTTTAGTTCCATAAGGTTTTTGTTGTCTTCTTTCAGGAGCGTAGCCAGGGTGAGAGAAAAGCCATTTGTATCTCTTTCTTGAGTAAGCCCACGTCCGCACGGGCGCTTTTTTGATGCGCCTTTTTTTAACCGCTCATTGGATTTTCAACTCTTGGCTAAGAACCGAATGATGAGAATCCAATAGAGCGGGCCGGACGCGTCTAAAACGCATGCGCGATTCGTCAAAACTACCGTCCGACGGCCGGTCGGCCACCGTCGCGGTCGTCCCACTACCCCCGTGAAAGGGCAACGGTGGACATCGAACACAAATCCCTTGCGCGTTAGAAAAGCGTACTGTTGAATTTTCAACTCTCAGCGCTAAGCAAAGCGTTGACAATCCAGTGCGCGGTACAAAAACGCCCGAAAGAAAGCGCCCGTGCGAATGTAGGCTAAAGGAAGAACAGCGTTACCTAATTTCTCGGTATAAAGGGTTTATCTGTAAGTTACGCAGGTTTCTTGTTACATGTGACGAATGACAAATAAAATCTCATCTCTACAAGACGTAGGGGCTGACCAGGGCGCGTTGGACATAAAAGCTGATTTTACGTTGATCCAATATTTCAATCCAGCGTTTGAATCCGATTGAAATTACCGACTGCTGTATATTCTATTACAAGTTGCCGAACTGGATTGAAGTTACATAATTCAATGTCACTAGATTGATACAAGATACAAGATATTTATTTTGTAAAACATGAGTGCAGAATTATACAGGTCTTAAAAATAATAAGAGGTAGCTACATGTTTTGCCAATCATGGCGTACAAAATTAGTCGCACTAAGACAACTATTACAAAAAGATAATTATAAAATCGTTAATAATAAATTAAAACAATGACTTACAAAGAGGAAAAATATAAATAAAAAAACATAGGATTAAATGAAAATGTCAACAATTTAAATTCAATTTAAGTAAAATACATATTAGAAAAAATAATAACAAAGGTACACAGTCCAAATTCTATTGCAGAAGATTATCATTTAAAAAGTCATCTACGCTATAATAGCACTTATCTGGTAAAAACCCCTGAACGGACTTTTTAAATTTGGTTAAAGGTAAACATTTAACAACATCAGGTATTTTATTATAGATTGAAATATTGAAATATTAAATTAATGTACTGAAATCAGTCTTTAAAGTTCGTCAGTCATGGATCGTGGAGTCAAAAACAATTGACGGTTAATAAAGCACTTAATCTTTTTCTCTTTCGATTCTGGCTGCGTTCAAATGCAGTTCCTGAATATCTTATGCCTGTAAGTCTATAATTAATATGGGTCGTGGTGCTAGAAACTGGCTAGCAACCTTGTTACCTCTTAACTATAACAATATTATTGAACCAAGTACATAGTACCTAATATACAAACAAAAACTTTTCACCCCACGACACGACACGAAATGTTAACAAATTCTCACGCTGAAACATTATTTTACGCGCGTTGAAACCAACGTCACAGATTAATACAGATGGGACACTCCGTAAAATCATTTAAATAAAAAGCGACTCTTGCTACGACACAATAAAGTGCAATTCAGGTCGCACAACGCTTCATTACCTACGTTATATTCACCTATAAGTTGCCTCTCTTTCTATCGCGTAACTCTTATACTTTCTGACTCGTTAGAGTTGTCTTCTTTTACGACGCGGTGCGTGAGTGAGTATCGAGCGAGCAAGCCGGCCGGTGCGCGGCAGCCCACACTGAATTGACCCAGTGAGATGAGACCGCCGCGTACTTGTAGCTTCATACCTAAACTGCGGAGTGTCGCATCTGTATTAATCTGTGCCAATGTGGAAAACTTGAATTATCTATATTATAAATTTTTTCTATAGAATAGGTTTAAAAGTGAGCGAGAGTGATACTGACTTCCAAGCTTTATAGTAAAAGTATATTTATGTAGTTTGGATTATTGATTCTCCTGGAATACAGCGTTATAATGATGATTAATTATTTCTCAAATAAAAGTCAGAATTGTAGAATAATTGATTTGCAAGTTTGTGGGAGGTAGAATTAGAGATAAATGGCTATGCTAAAATTAAGTTTCAAGACTTTATTTTTGTTACTATTTATTTTATTTTGATGTTTTTTGTATGTGAATTGTTTTATTTTTAGGAGTACAACGAGAATAGTGCACATAATCCTCAATACATTTGTAGTACTTATTAGTATAAGTACATCGAAGCTTGCACACAAATAATTGAAACCTTAATGTAGATGTAAGTAAAAAAATTGCGTAACGCCTCAATCTTATTATATTATATTCAAAAATAAATGACAACCTTCGTTCATGAGTGCTTCATGTAGTTTTTTTTTAAGTTTTGAAATATTGAGCTAAGGCGTAGAATGCGATGTTCTACAAAGACCAAGATAATTGTTGCAAATACCAGAAAACTCAGTTTTGACCAAAATTATACTTGGATCACTTGTGAACTTAGGTATCCGTATTTATTGTTGCCAAAGGTGCTATATTGTATAGGTGTAAATGCATGCAGGATAAGTTAAAACTATATTAGTATTACATAATATATACAAGAAACTATAGCAGATAAATCATTTTTTTTAATTTACAAAAATAGATACCTATTGCAGTTTCATAGCTAATGTAAAACAAAGCAATTAGTATAAGATGCAGATACTTCTACGGGTTTTTAGGGTTCCGTACCTCAAAAGGAAAAAACGGAACCCTTATAGGATCACTTCGTTGTCCGTCTGTCTGTCTGTCTGTCAGTCTGTCAAGACCCTTTTTCTCAGGAACGCGTGTAGGTATCAAATTGAAATTAATATCAAATACGTAAGTCTATGGCCTCTTGGAGTCCTATAGGGTACTTCCCGTTGTCCTAGAATCATGAAATTTGGCTAGAAGCTAGCTCTCACAGCACAAATAAAGGAAAAATTCCGAGATATGTTAATTTGTAATTCTATCATACAAAAAAAAAAAATTCTACTCTGTCAGTCTGTCATGACCCTTTTTTCTCATGGGAGGGGATATCAAATTGAAATTAATATCGAACACGTAAGTTTATAGTCCCTTAGAGTTCTAAAAAAATCAAGCTTCTAAGTCAACGGAATAAAAAAAATACAGTCATTTTGCGATACATTGTGATACTCTCAACTGTCGCAAGTAAATCAAAACCTATAGGGTACTTCCCGTTGACCTGGAATAATTAAATTTGGCAAGAAGCAAGGTTGCACAGCACAAGTAGAGGAAAATGTCTGAAAAATGTTAATTTGTAATTCTATCACATAGAAAAAAAATCAAGTCTGTCAGTCTGTTAAGACCCTTTTGCTCAAGGATGCGTGGAGATGTCAAGTTGAAATTAATATCAACTACGTATGTCTATGGTCCCTTAGAGTTCTAAAAAAATCAAGCTTCTAAGTCACCGCAATAAAAAAATACGGCCATTTTGCGATACATTGTCATACTCTCAACTGTCGCAAGTAAATCAAAACCTATAGGGTACTTCCCGTTGACCTGGAATAATTCAATTTGGCAAGAAACAAGGTCTCCCAGCACAAGTAAAGGAAAAAGTCCGAAAATTGTTAGTTTGTAGTTTTATGACATAAAAAAAAATATTGGGATCTATTGTTTAGTTTGTTTTTGTGATAAATTCTTTTCAACTACGGAACCCTACATTGTGCGTGTTCGGACACGCACTTGGCCGGTTTTTTTTATACATATTTTGAAAGGTTAGCCGCCGATGCTTCTACAAACGCCAATTCTGCGATTTGATGTAAAGCCACCATGTAATCTTACATTAATGATGCGAACGCACTGCAGGTTATATTACTGGAATGTTCTGAATTGCCGCAATCCAATGAACATGATTCGAAAATGTGTTCTAATTGTTTACTAGCTGCAGTGCGCACGCACCTTACTGTTAAATAGTTTTGCTTTCAGTGTTTTAGAAGTAGCTTTATGGTCCTGTTAATTGGTAATTGTTAAAAATTGTGATGTTATTATTTTAAATAAATTATTGTAATTGTTGAATACACTCTTTTATTTGTTTATATATATGTACTGTATTGTACACCACAAAAATACATAACACAAAAAAAAAACATAATTAAACATTACAAAATACACAATGGGTGGCCTTATCGCTTTCTGCGATCTCTTCCAGGCAACCTTAGAATGGACAGTAATTTACCTGGATATGAAATGGGGCTGTCTTTGGTGCAAATAAGAAGTGCCTACTTATAGAATATTATACTAAAATAGATACATACATAATACATATCCTACATAATAGATACAAATACTTAATATTTAAGCAAAGAAAATAAATGAAAACTAAAGTTAATTACAGTTACGACAACAAGATCACAACGACAAGTAATGTTCCTTTACGAGCCTTTCAAACATAGGTAACGACTGCGCGTTTTATTTTAACTGGCAATGCATTCCACAAATGAGCGGCTTGGACAGTAAAGGATTTGTCGAGATATGTTGTGGTTGTATAGACATTTTAAGCTTTTAAGTTATCAGATGACGTTAAAAATTTCGTGTCGCAGTCGCAAAGAAACTGAAAACGTTTCTTGAGATAGAGAGGGGTGGAAGGGGAAAAGAGCACATTATACAAAAGGGAAAGGATATGAGCATTCCGGCGAAGGCGAATTGAACCACTTGAGCTTCACACGAAATTCAGAAACATGGTCATATTTGCGCAAACCGAATATGAACCTTATACAAACATTTTGAAGTCGCTCAAGTTTATAGAATTGGTCTTGGGTAAGGTCAAGACAGCTGGCATCTGCATAGTCAAGGATGGGAAGAAGAAGCGATTGTGCAAGCGTAATCTTGATGGCAGTCGTAGAAAATTACGCAGTCTCTTCAAAGATGGAATTAGCCTGCGGCTAACTTCCTGTAGCTGCGCAGTCCAAGAGAAATTCTTCTATCTATGAATATCCCTAAGTTTTTAACTTTCTCACTGAAGGGAACAACTGAATTGTCAAAAGAAACTTGGGGAAGAGTCGTCAAGTCGATCCTTGAGACCATCCTAGAACTGCCTACCACCACAACCTGCGTCTTTATGGGGTTAACCATAAGTCCATACCTCTTGCCCCACTCGCATATACGGGCCAGATCACTATTTATCGTTAAGATAGCCTCAGACATATTTCCAAGTGGAGCTCGCGAGTAGTAAATAATCTGCATAAGGTAGGAAGAAATTAGTTCGTTGGAAATTGAGTTAATAAAAACTGCGAAAAGTAAAGGGGATAGAACGCCACGCTGAGGTACACCGTGTGGCTGACACTGGCATGGCCACCATCACGGATCTTATTTTTGGTAACACAAAAAATTTGTCGTTAATTAGTCGAAATTTGTCGCCAAATATCAGAATTTGCCGGTCACAGGTTCAAAAGATATAAGGGTTTATAGGTGGCCCCGCTGGTCAGTCTCCCCAGCGTGACTCATTTTGAATCTCAAAAGCTAGGACACCCAGCGTAGACATCTCTCTGTCTGTTATCTCTCAAATTTTGTCGCTAATTAGTCGCAAGTTTTCGCCAAGTTACAGATTTAGTCGGGTCTTAGTTTAGAAGATGTAATGAGTTAAATTTTGAAGGTATAGTCCAAGAGACAGATCGAAATGTTTACGAAAAATTGCCAAGAAAATAATATTTCTATTAATATGTGTAATATATTTCTAGTTTTATCGGTCTAAAGTCCTTAGAAATGTCAGAGAGATAAATTCTCAATTAAATACATGTTTTTATGTTTTAAACTACTAGGCTTAGAGAGGCGCTTAAACTTCTTTGAAAATATTAAACCTTGCTCTTGGTCTATTTGGTGGCAAGGTGTACAGTCGCATGCAACTGTTTTACCAAATTATAGCGTAAAACAAAACAGCATAATACTTCTGTTGCCGAAATAAGAATTATGATTTACCTAAAACGTTCAAATTATCGTACCTTTACTAAAATATTTAAACGTTTAAAACGTATGGTATCAACCTATTGCTTGAAATATGCTACAATAATTTACAAAAAAAAAAACTACATAGGTACCTAATAATCTTAAATCAAAGATGTTTACAATGTGCCGCTGCAATGACGACATTAATTTGACAAGCGTATACGGTTCCGTGTTTTCGTTTTATAAAGATATTTTAATTTCATTGAACGTTTTTAATTATTAATTTATTTACAATTTTCTAAAATAGTATCTTGAAACAACCTGTAGTGCAGAGATAAAATTAAAACGAACGAGGAAAAAAGAGGTCACGCCATTCAAGTTTATTTCTGGCATTTATTTAGGTAAATAGCTATTTTTGGAATAAAAATATCTCATCCAAGGGTTTTTTTTTTCAAATTACCTAATAAGTAACTGAATGTTAAATTGATACATTATTTTACTTACTATATTTGCGTTCAGAGTTTAGCACACTTAGCATATCATTCCAAACTTACCCAAAGACTTCTGTTTATGTTGTCTTTACACAAATATATCTATAGGGAAAAAATATTCATATAAAACGCACAAAAAATTTATTACAAAACCGTTATTACTCGAGTTCCTAACTATTCATAATGTGTTCCACTGTAAACTGGCTCACTTTAACTTACGTCACGGGCAACTCGCCCTAAGTAGCTAGTCTGAAACCGTAAATGAAACCGAACGCAGCGATTTCTATCTGCCAGCGACTAAGTGAACATTTTGTTTGATAAATAATTACATATATTTATTGTAGATCTGATATTGTGTCTGGTAATGAATACAGCTTTCCTTTGGTGGGTTCAAATTGTAGAATAACTTTATATTTCGAAACAAACATTCCACCATATTTTATGACAACATGGATAGCTACAGTCTAGAAACTATTTAAAGTACCTATTTTGTACTTGCTTGTACCAATGTATGAAGAAATTTAATTCTTTAATATCTTTGTAATTACACACCGACAAAATCTGTAACTTGACGAAAACTTGCGACTAAATTTGGTAGATAACAGATCTTAGCTAGGTGCCATAATTTTTGAGATATAAAATGGGTCACGCTGTGGAAATTCACGCCAGCTGGGCCACCTATAAACCCTTATATCTTTTGAACCTGTTGTGGCGGCATCTACATCGCCACATACGAACTACGTTACTACGCGTCACACTGTCGTCACGCAATCCTGCATCGCGCAATTAGAGTTTACCGCGCAACTAGCATATATACAACGTCCCGACATCAACCGTCGGGCCCCCCTATCATGATCCAGCCTGCCCCGTCTGGCTGCTCTATTATTAGCGACGTTCAGTCGTCTAATATTTTACCTTAGTTTTAAGCCTGGCCGGAGGCTTTAAGTTCGCTTAAAGCACCCACAGGAAACGCTCGGTTAAGCAGTCTCGGCCCTCAGTGGTCAACTGCGAGATGCCATACTTAACTAACTAACTAACTATCAACCGTCGGGCAGTTGCCCACCAGACACGACACCCGTCTGGTCGGAGGATCCTCCCTTTTTAATGGAGGATGAGTGAACTTTACACCCTGTTCCTCATGCCTCTATACTGGTGACCCCGAACATGAACGTCAGCGCAGCCTTCGTGCAACTCCTTCAGCGTGACGTCATCAGCATCACTTCCTCAAGCTTTCGAGCGGCGAGTCACACAGCCAGCCAGCATCCACAGCTTCAACGGTTATCCTGACCACCAGCATGCAGCGAACGCGCATTCCTGGTCATCACCCTCAGCCTCATCAGCAACCTTGGCACAGCACACTGCACTCTCGGCCGGTCCACAAGAAGAGCCCTACCTCTCCTGGTCGACACCAGCAGTTAGCCTCAACCCAGCGCTGTACACTCCGACTCACTGGAGCATAACGCAGCGCCAACACCCCGACTCACTGGGGAATCACCGCAGACAGTTCCGACTCACCGTGAACTATGCGGCACCCGGATCCGACTCACTGGAACCACAACTGGCACTGGCAAGCCTCGCAAGATACACGACTCAGCCCACTATCGACCTCCGGTCTCAGGAGGGGAGTGATGTAGTGGCATCTACATACATCGCCACATACGAACTACGTTACTACGCATCACACTGACGTCACGCAATCCTGCATCGCGCAATTAGAGTTTACCGCGCAACTAGCATATATACAACGTCCCGACATCAACCGTCGGGCAGTTGCCCACCAGACACGACACTCGTCTGGACGGAGGATCCTCCCTTTTCAATAGAGGATGAGTGAACTTTACACCCTGTTCCTCATGCCTCTATACTGTGACCGGCAAGTTCTAATATTTGGCGACTGATTCCGACTAATTAGCGACTAAATTTGTGAGACAACAGATTTTCGCTAGGTGTCCTACCTTTTGAGATTCAAAATGGGTCACGCTGGGGAGACTCACCAGCGGGGCCACCTATACACCCTTATATCTTTTGAACCTGTGACCAGCAAATTCTGATATTTGGCCACAAATTTCGACCTAATTAGCGACAAATTTTTTGTGTTATCAAAATTAATATCCGTGATGGTCGCCATGCCAGTGTCAGCCACACAGGTACACCGGCAGAAATATTACTCCAGGAAGACAAGATCTCTCCAATGCAAATACGCAGCCGGCGACCGAACAGGTAAGTACGAAACTTATTACTGCAGCAGGTGCCAAAAATAAAACTAAAAAATATAATATTAAATTTATTAGTAAAAAATATTATACATCTTCCACAATATTGGAGAATCATAACTTAAATTATTTAAATATTTGATTATTATAGATTATAGCACTTCCGATTTATTGAAACTTGCCTTTATGCACTTACTTGTCACTATAGCTATAAGCACAATTATGGGGCGTTATTATCGGATGTGTGTATCGCAATACAAACGTTCAACAGTTGACATTCACAGCGAGCACGTTACATACGGAGCTGTGCCACACTTATACTATAATTACACACAGTTTAAATGCTTCGATGAAAGGGAAATTCTTTAAACGGTATAGTCAAACATGCACGGTGAAATACTCCTTACATTAGATGTCCGCTTACGTCTAATGATCTGATCTGCCTAAGGATATCAGAGTTCGTCAGCGACGATTATAACTCTATCATGTTTCCATAAATATAGTAATTTTGGGTACAATACAATAACAAAAATAAATATCTACATTGGATCAACGATCACACAAAGTTTTATTAATTTCAAGTCTTGACTAAATGTTAATCGCTAACTAAGTACAATGACACGCGCGTGCCACGATGTTACGTTACTTGAGATTAGTGCAGCAGTCGCTATCAACTGCCGCCGCCTTACATCAACATTGAATTACTTCACTTTACAACATTTTAGACATTTTCTTTCGATAGATCGGTAAATGGTAAAATACGTACAGGTAACGAATTTGCATCAAACTAACACGTCAAAAGCTATCAAAAAGCATAGTGTTACAACATACATATATTATTATATAAAATACATCGCTCAATATACATCCGTTCATTCAAAACATCGTCGAAATATAAAATAATTCCAGATTTATGCAAAATCATGTTCGTGGCATTGTAAATTGTGCGCAACACAAACCGCTGTCGAGCTGACTCTAAACCTAACTAACCAGAGCTAAGCTGTTGGGGGACGCTTCCAATTTATATTCTACATGATTACTGTACCAGATTATACACTGCTGTATACCAATAAAAAAAGAAGATCGAAATACTTGTAAACCGAACTTAAAAATTATCACTTAACTAACGTATAAATGGTAAATATTTTAATAATGAGCATTAAAGACTAATACAGGGATAAATAATGGTCATACTTTAAAAATCACATCAAATAAGAAAATCTATATACTTGTAGGGAGTAGTCAGTATGCACTGATTTGATCCCTTTCACCTTTTATTACTAAACGTATATTTCAAAAAACTACAAATAACATTCTGGCACGTTTTCGAGGATATAATAACTCTCTCTCATCCAGCGATCGTCACAATATAAAATGAGAGGACAATAATAAATTCGTCTCAGAACAATGAATACAATGAAACACGACACAAAACTTTTGTACTACCAAATTACATATCCATTATTGCAAAAATCAAGGCAGTTTCAACACGCGATAAAAATGGACATTGACGATTACGCGTAAATTATTGTTATAAATTATTACATTAATTAAAATCATCGTAATCAGCTGTGAACACGAAGCACCATCTCGTCAAAACATTATATAAAAATCAAACTTCATCCGAGCGAGACATTGATGACACTTTGTGCCTAGTCAATAACTCTAGTAAATGTGATCAAGTTTTAAAATCGCATAAAATATTACGCATAAGTAATGTGTAGTAAAACTGAGAAAACTATAACGTTTTCAAATGTAATAGTTTTACTAATAAGAGTAATGTTCGATGTTCGAGTTATTGATATGATGTAGGTAGGCGAGTGTGATCATTGTCGGGCTGAGGCGCGCGTGGTAGCGGCGTAGAGAGGCAAGGGCGAGCGGCGCGCGGCCACTATGACGAGTGGTACGCCGTCACGTACGACGCTGGGAACAGGCCGCGCCGGTGTGCTATCTCGCCCTGCAAAAAGTTACAAACTACTGTTATTTTCTTGCACATCATCGTATATCTCCAGTGGTTAGGCAATTAGGTGTGGTGTGGCTTGTACTTTTGTACAACTTCGCATGGTCTACAAGGTCATCGCATTGCTTGTGACAGCGGATTGATCATTGCCTAACAATATGTAACATTACTAGGCCATGACGAATAGTGGACTTCACACGAAGAGGTAATTACTAATAAGTGGCAATTGAAAAATAAATCTATACTAATAATAAAGAGTTTGATAGCCCAATTCTTGAGGAAGGCTAAAGGATATTTAACATCACGCTACTACCCTTAGGAGCCGAGCTGAAAATAAAAAAAAACGCAAAAAGAAAGTAATAGCACGGGCAGGCGCGGAGATGCGATGCAACGGGATGCGTCGGGGGATAAGAAATTTCATGAGGACGAAGTCGCGGGCAGAAGCTAGTTATTTATAAGGATGAAAGTGGAAATGTTCTTGGTAACGTGAAAAAGATTAAGCAGAAGTTGATGAAGACTTATTGATATGAGCAAACAATGTTTCAACAAGGTACTGGCCACACACAAGGGTGTTGTGTGAAGAAAGGCCACCAGTGAGTAGCATAAAAGGTTTTTAAGTGATCCAAGAAATTGGGCAGACTTGTCCTGTCTGGCATTGCAATCTTCCGCCAAGCATGATGTGATTATGACCAAAGGATTACGACCATCATCACGGCTTTTATTAGGTCCGTAGACGTTTATAGCTAATATGTAAGAAACCACGTATCATCACGTACCTGCCACCAATGCTGATCCGTGCGGTCAGTGACCGTGATGACGTCACCGCGCCTGAACTCCAGCTCGCCGGCCTCCTGTGGAGTGAAGTCGTACAGCGCTTGCACCAGCATCTGAAATAGAACACAACACCCATTTAATTGCGTACATAACAATCAATCAATTAGGCAGTTCTTTTATATTATGCTTCGTGGGAGTGGAAAATACTTTCGTGCCAGTATTAAATGAAAACCGATTTTTCTCGAGAATCGGCAACTCACTAGTGTGTCCCAAAATGGTTGTATGTCACCTGCGTGACAGTATTCTTATCAGGACATGAGTATTTAGACTTGGATTCCCGCCATATTTTGCGTGTCGATAGTAGGCAGCATTGACCAGCTTAACATATTTTCTTTTTATTTGGGACATGCCGCCACTACACTATTTTCAACCACTGCAGCTCTTGTAAACAATAATCTAGTTTCGACCAACCAGAAATCAAGTGCCGAGAAAGTGAATATTGGAGAGAGCAGCGAAAATGATGGCCTTGTAACCCGCATTGAAATTATTTAGAAAAGGAATTAAATTAGAGCAATATTGTTTACATATGTCATGGTAATCTGAATTAAATTAATATCAAAGAAGGATAGTTATTAAAACATTAGAAACGCCTGCCTTGTTGGTCTAGTGGTTGAAAGCGCTACTGATGAACATATTCATTTAGGTCCTGGGTTGGAAAAGTGTTATTGCGTTTTTATCTGGAATTTCTCAGTAGCAGCCCGGAGTCTGGATTTGTGCCCAGTAAATTCACTATTTTACCTAGTTCGACCCTAGAATTCTTTGTTTTATTATAGGATTTTTTTTTCTGTTTAATTCTCAATTTTTACTGTCACGTATATAAAGACAACTACACCAATTTTTCACAAACTGACGATCAACAGTATTTTGAAAAAAAAAAATACAATAGGTAATACCTGGCCAGTATTATCTACAATAATATAATAGGTTGGGGAAAAAGTTTCTTCGCATTTTTTAAGAAAATTCAAAACATTTTTTAATATACATTATTTACATTTATCTAAAGTATGTAGGTACCATTTTGTTCGATAACTTTTTGCCATCTTGTAGGTAGGGACATGATCCCATTGCTATAGAAATTTTGGGACTTCTGATCAAAATACCGCGACAATTGGTTTTGGCAGTCCGCTCGTGATGTTAACCTGACACTGCCTAAAGAATTCTGAAGAGTCCGAAACAGGTGGAAATCTGAAGGTGCAAGGTCAGGACTATACGGCGGATGCATTAACACCTCCCAGCCAAACTCTCTTAATTTTTGCTGAGTGGCTAAAGATGTGTGAGGTCTAGCGTTATCATGATGAAAAACCACACCCCTTCTGTTGATTAATTCCGGCCCCTTTTTCTCAACTTCTTGCTTTAATCTCATCAGTTGTTCGCAGTAGAGTTCAGAATCGATGGTTCTGCCTGGTGGTAACAGCTCATAATGAATAATGCCCTTCCAATCCCACCACACACACAGCATCACCTTGTTGCGAGTTAACCCGGGTTTCGCCACAGTCTGTGAAGCCTGACCGGCCTTTGACCACGACCTTTTTCGCACGTTCTTGTCGTACGTGATCCACTTTTCATCACCAGTTATCAACTTCTTCTAAAATGGTTCGGTTTCATTACGTCGTAATAAAGAATCACAAATGAGTACACCTTTCATTAGGTTTCTTTCAGTGAGCTCGTGAGGTACCCAAATATCGAGCTTTTTTGTGTACCCAGTTTTTTTCAAATGCGCCAAAACTGTTTTGTGGTCAATTCCCAGTTCTTCAGCTACGTCGTAATTACTGATATGCCGATCTTGCTCCACTTTTTCAAAAATGGCATCCATTTTATCCGTAATAGGGCGACCAGAGCGACGTGCATCTTTAACATCAAAATTTCCGGATTGAAAACGCTCAAACCAAATTTGTGCTACTCTCACAGACACTGCACTGGGTCCATAAATATCGCAAATTTTTTTCGCGGCTTGCGTTGTATTTTTACCTTTTTTGTAGTAAAATTTTAAAATGTATCGAATTTCTTCATTAGATTCACTCATCTTGACAGTACGAAAAACAAATGAAAATCACACATTTTCCTAATTTGAATTTGGAATTATGTTCTTTAAAGTTTAAGCTTTCAATGATACCAATACCAGCCAGATACAAATAGTATAGCCAAAGAGATTTTATTTTAAGTTCACACATACTATAATGCGAAAAGACTTTTTCCCCAACCTAATATGTATATTTTTTTAATAATTTTTGTTTTGGTAATGCCCATTATCTAAATGATGCAAAATAGAAGAAGATAACTTTGTTTATTTATTTATTTAGGCTAGCCAACAATTGTTTACACTAAACATTTAAAAATTTTTACTAACAATACTTACATTTATAAGTGCAACGTTCTTCTATTAATTATCACAGTTTTGCGTTCGAAATGCTCTCCAGTAAAATCATGATTTTATAGATAACCATATACTTTGAAAATAAAGTTTTCTACTGTCTTTAGCATGCCGATTACAAAATCAAATTGTCTTCTTTACCCTAGACAATTGTCAGTTGTCACTATGATTTTGACAGTTTGGGATAGAAAACTTTCTTCGAAATAGTCTACATGAAAAGACCCATGGGCCTAGACAAATGGCATTCGCTTCAGAACGATTCTATTCCTACAACCGCTACAGCTTCAGTGACATTGACATGATCACGTGACATTTCGATAGCTTATGTCAATCCCATACATTTTTTGGCTTTTCTACTAGCGGCATCGCTAATCGAATGTTACTTTGTCTAGGCCCTCAGGACAAAGATCGTTAGAAACGAAAGACAAAATGACAGATTGTAGAAGGATTTCTACGGTGCGATGTCAAAAATGAAGAAACGAAATGTCCCTTTGTATAGAAAGAGATGTGTCTATTCTTCGTGGAGATAGAAGTGGTGGCACGCGTACGTGCTGAGCATAGACAGTACTTCACATTACTGTCAAACGGGACGTCATCCGATGTTATCGAAATCAATACTTTCATTGCCGCTCCCAGCGAGGGGTTGCTTTGGTTCTCGCAATTGTAATACCAAATACATAGAAGGACCTATATGTACTGCTGCAATTAGGTCAGTATTTCATCCTTGTATACCCCAAAATCACAAACAAAAAGGTTACTTACAAAATCAATAAAGCAATCACATACATGAGATGCTTTTACCCTAATGAATAATTTACATAATGAATTCGTTTATTAGGTTTGAAGGGTTGCAGAATGCGAAGTCGAGCGACGCGTCTCGAAAGCTCTGGCAACAAAGTCAACAAAAAGTTTGAAGTTTGTAAGAGACAGCCCTCCGCAAACTAACAGGGTGCATTCAGCTCCTTATTTTTTAATAATTTTTCACTGGAAAATTACTTAGGAATATATTCAATGTTTTCTATGGTTTATTCAGTTATTATTTCTTTAGTTAAATGTAAAATTACCATTATCTTTACGCAGCATTCCATTTATGTAAATAAAACATCTAAAAAAATCAGCAATGGATATTGAAATACTGCATGACCCAGTGGCGGGGTAAGCTCGCTGCGCTGCCGTTCGCTACGTGAGTTTTGACGTAACGATATATTGCGTGTAATATAATAAAAACAAACCAGATTTATTGGATTCCCATAACGAATAAAGAAAAAAAAATAAAGGAAAAAAAAAGAAAAGAATAAAAAAAAGTATATAATAAAGATTTTGAATTAGAACGTTCCTCAAATAATTTCATGTACCGGTCATCTTAGTATGACTGAATTCACCCCATCAGTCTGCGGAGGGCTGCCCCTTACACCCTGTATAGTTGCCAAAGTAACTATGCACCTTTACATTCGTACAAAAAACGTTGTTCTAAGTACAACTTGAAATAGACATTTTCTAACAGAAAGGGCACCTAACTCAAAACGAGATTGAATTGTTACAAACAACAAAAACTCTGCGCAAAGTTAGCACAAGTTTCTTAGTGATACAGACCCAAGTTATTTATGTTATTCAAAGTAATTCAGCGGAGCAATAATGTGGTTACGAATTACGATTGAAAATGCATTCGACTAACCACGACCAAAACATACCACCAATACAGACACAAATGTTTGTTCAAATGTGTGAAACCAAATGAAGCTATTAGCTAAATGGTGCGAACATATTGGTACCAATTACGAAAATTAATTGAATAGATAGACCCAATTAGCTAAGTGTTGGTATGAATTAGCAGTTTAGTATCAAGGGCTAACAGATCGTTAGTAAAAGTGCTACTGTTATCATAATAAATAGGAGTTATCCGTGGATTTATCTAACCAATTAAGAGTCTAAGTTATGGAAGCTCATAGTAAACTGGGTGAAAACAAAAATAGGACGGCACTGGAAACAAAATAAAGCTGTGGAGAAAAAACTAAGAAAATTTAGAGGCGATCACAATCCAAGAACATACCTAATATTTTGCTAGAAACACGATACAGCTGTGACCCAGTGACAATTACTCGTTTTGCGCCAAATAAAGTTTGCTGTCCTTACTTAGGTACTTAGGACACAATGGTGCCGATTCTCTTGTCACAAATGCCTCTAAACTAGACTAAAAATCACTAAAATTTAGTTTATTCCTGTCAAACGACGATTTCCCATTCTGAAATTGACTAAAGTGACACAACTTAACTATATTTTAGTTTGACATGACTAAGATTGTACGGAGTTATTGGATTGAGTTTAGTGAAAATGGCAATTTTGCTATTCTGAATTTGACTGTTTTCACCTAAAATTTTAATTGTCAAACTAAATCAGACTATGTTTAATCGCGATTAAAAAGGTGTGGAATAAAATTAGTTGACATGAACTAAAATTCACACCGAGACCTTGACTTCGGATGCAAAAACAGTAGTGTATTTTTTTCTTTTCTTTTGCATATATCTCGAAAACGGTGAGTCCTATCGCAAAAATAATGAAAATTTGGCCCCCCTTTACAAAACCTATAAACCCCTATGACTCAACATGTGAGTACCAAAAAAAAAAAGATACAAAAAAAAAAGATACAAAAAAAAAAAGATACAAAAAAAAAAGATACAAAAAAAAAAGATACAAAAAAAAAAGGTACCGAAAAAAAAGGTACCTACATTCCATATAAAACACGTTGAAGCTGCCCCCTCCCTACGCCCCTCCAGCTCTAAAAGATATTTGACCCGGTAACGACAGCGATGTCGGTGAACAAAATATGACAAGCCTGTCACTTCATAGTGATTTCGTTAGTTCCAATTAAAGCCACCGGATCAAATACACTACAGGCACTATACCACGCGGAGTCACGATTGTCAAACTCGATTTTAGTTGTGTCAAAATTGTTATTAAATTTAGAGGTTTTTTTTTGCAGAATAGCTCTAAGATTCTTCATAGCAAAAAGTAAGGAATTTTAGTGATAGTTTAGTTAGTTTAGTTCGGTGTACAACAGAATCGGCACCAATATCACAGCTTTTTTTTTGTTAACTAAATCATCCATAAAACGGCACTCCCAGAAGTTATAAGTATAACACATATAATCAGACATTAATGTTCCCACTGCTGGGACGCAGGCCTCCTCTCGGTGAGATCCCAGTGGACCGTAAACCGTAATCCATTACGCGGGTCCTGTGCTGGTTGGTAGATGTCACATGTCTTCGAATTTTTGGTTCTAGGACATGATGTTTCTCACGATGTTTTCCTTCACCGTTTTGAGAGCATTGGTGATGAAACAAAGCGCCTGTCTGGGTTCGAACCTACGACTTACAACTCGTAAGTCGTGGCTATTCTCCTGGGCCACCACTGCTCACACAATATCAAATAATAAAAGAAATCCAAATACGAAGAACGAGCATACGTGCAAAAGCTACGTGAAAATTTTCACTTTCCTTATTCAGGACTGATACGTCAAAACGTGCATCCAAATACGCAATACCTATAGTGAGTCACGATAATGTATTCAGTAATCATCCAATGAAATGCGATGGCCCGTTAACTCATCGTGGGAAAACTTCAGGACTTATTGTGACATACATTCTCATAATTATATGGTGCATGTAAATAAAATGAGCGGTTTTTAATAAAATGAGCGGTTTTTGAACGGCCTTACTTATTATGATGTTAAGTGTAAATAACAGTGTTGGTTTTAAGTGCTTTCTGTGGAGGCGAACGTTCACTAACGCTAGGCGTAAGGCGACACCTAAATTAATGCGTAAATAAAAGCGCGTTGTTGGATTTTCAACTTTCGGAGCTGTGCGATGAGAAACAAACACCGCACTTTTATTTGGGCAGCTCTTAAGGTGTCGCCCAGTGTTAATGAAAACAGGCAGAAACCTTCTGCAAAGTTAAGTGCTTCGTCTATGCGGTCTATGAGGACCTCAGTAAGGTACGATTTATACGCAGGCGCATGCGCATTTTACAACGCGTTAAAGGAAACTGATTGAAGTGTCTATGTCACAGCCAACTAGTTGAATTAGCCGTTTGGTTAACCGCCTAGCCATTTCACAAAACGCCGCCATTCAATCAAAGGCCTGAATGATATTCAGCCATTCAATACGGCTAAGAAAATCACTTGGATCCTTTAACTACTTGCCTAGCCCAGACATTTCAATTTAAATTTAGTTCCATTTAGCGACATCTATACAGTAACTATCTTTTGCGAGCGGCTTCGCCCACGTGGATGTTGGAAAATATCCCGTGGAAACGTACTACCGGGAACCCCTTCCTTATTCCTTGTCTACATTATAAAGGGAACCTCTGTGCAAAATTTCAGCTTTCTAGGTCCAAGGGTTTGGGCTGGGCGTTGATGAGTCAGTCAGTTCTCTTTTTATTTATATAGATAAGTTCATATTTGCATACAACGCAGGCATACAACCCTGGAAGCCTGGGCAGAATGCGGTCCAGCACCTCCGCGCTCCGCTCAGTATTCCCGCTCCCGCGGACAGCCGTGACGCGACTCCGGTATAACAATTTTAACGAGTTTTATAGAAATTGTTGCATCGCATCAGTCGCGCCTGTCTGCGGAAGCCTTAAATCGTAACTTAAGCTACTACTACTACTCTACTTATATGGAACGACGAGATTACTCTAGGTAGAAAGGGCGACACAGCGCAGCAGGATTTTATGCCAAGTTAATCTCAGAGTTCTGAGAATTAGTGCTCTATTTAATTAATCTGACGTCGACGACGCAGCTTGGCAAATGGATCCTGAAGAGCCCGTTTTAGATACTTTGATTTACAAAGAAAAAGTTGAAGGTATGCATGTGAAAAACTAAACTATTAACGTTGAGTTGCACGAAACCGACATTAGTTTAACGGAGATTTAAGTTCATGCCATCCCTTAAATTTTGTATCAAAAAGAAAGTGACAGCATCAATTTAAAGTCTCCGTTAAACTAATGTTAGTTTCGTACAACTCACTGTGAGACTTGTTATGTTCTAGAGCCAAACCACAGTAGTAGGTTAGGTATACAGTGTTGTAACACTCGCACATCGAAACGTGTGTTCGCTCCATTTTTTTGCGAAAAAAATCTACATTGCATAAATATCGGAGCTGTATCGATGACGTTAGAAAAACAAGAGCGTGTATAATGCGTCTGTTTTTTACGTTCAAGAATATTTTATAGAAGCGAGACTTTACAAAAACACACGATCAAGAGGAAACAGTAAGCCATACTGAATTAAACATGAAACACAACACTCGACAAGGTCTTATGCCTGTTTGCACAAAACCCAAACATTGTCTAAATTGACAATTAAAACTTAGGCGTTTCTTGATCCTAAATTCCTGTTGAAGGTACGACTTGCACCGACCGGCGCGGCGCATCTGGGCGCATTTTACAACGCGGAGGAAATTGAAGTGTTCATTACGTAATCTAAGGTTCAAATTCGCATACAACTTATGACAGGCCGCGCCCAGTCCCGCGCCGGCGCATGTCAGTGTAAATCAATTCGTACCTAACTAGTGAAAATTACTTTACCTTGCCTTAATTAAACATTTCTTAATAAGGACTCGTTTAGCACGACCGCGATACTGTCTCAAGAAAGCTCACATAGAAACATTCCCAGCCAAAAAACGAAGCGATAAACAAATCATCCAACTCCCTATCAATTGGAGGCAGAGGCTACCACTAGTAATAACCAAGATTATAGGAACACGCAGTGACCGGGTTATTTTCGTTACTTATCAGGGTCACAGCCGCCGCGTTATTTACATAGACACAGCGCGGTTCCACACATAAATGTATTGAACGTGTATAAATTGTGCTAATGGAAACGGGACGAAGAAAGGGAATGTTCCTGACGATACTATTAATTACCCTTTCTTTAGCTTTCTATAGGGAAACAATTCAATTTCCATGTGGGAAGTTTTTTGGTTAACCTTTCATCTCACTAATATTAAAAAAGCGTGTTAAAATGAGGTAAAATTTGTGAGTTTGTATGCAGGGGGTAATCTTCAGAACTAAGTGAAACGATTCCGAATTTTTTTTCACTAATGGGAAGCTACAGTATAGCCGACTGTCATCCTAACTATATCCTAATATTATAAATGCGAAAGTAAGTTTGTTTGTTACGCTTTCACGCTAAAACGGCTGAACGGATTTGGGTGAAATTTAGCACAAGGGTAGACCATGACCTGGATTTAGGACATCGGATACTTTTATCCCGGTAGTACGTTTCCGTAGGATAATTCCTGACATTCACGCGAACGAAGCCGCGGGCGAAAGCTAGTATTATAATATCACATTAATATTATAAAGGCGAAAGTTTGTGAGTGTGTGTGTTTGTACGCTTGTTACTTCTTTACACACAAACGGCTGGGCCGATTTGGATGAAATTTGGTATGTAGATAGCTTGTACGCTGGATTAACACAGGCTACTTTTTATCCCGGTCTAAGCGGGTGAAACCGCGGGGCGCAGCTACTATTATAATAAATGCGAAAGTGAGTTTGTTTGTTTGTTACGCTTTCACGCTAAAACGGCTGAACGGATTTAGATGAAATTTGGCACACGGGTAGACCATGACCTGGATTAGGACATAGAATACTTTTTATCTCAGTAGACGTTCCCGTAGGATAATTTTGCGAGATCCACGCGGGCGTAGCCGCGGCCAAAAGCTAGTAGGACATATTTTATTATGTTAAAACACGCGGACGAAGTTGCGGGCACAAGTTAGTTTCATATATATAAGAAGTAATTAAAGGAGCAAAAGTTATATCAAAATTGGTACAGGGCAATTTATTCCAAGCCCAGATTTATTGGATTTGATCTCTTAACGATACTTTTATTATTTCGTAAGGAAAATGTTATCATAACGTGATTGCTTCGACAAAATATTCCTGATTCTGCGCTGCCCTTATATTCGAATAATATTGAATCAATATTTATCGAGAGCGGTATTGACATTACTAGGAACTATGCGTTGCGTGGAGCTAGGTTACACCGAAACTAAGCGACCATAGACATTTGTGCTTTTACTCTTTACCTCCTTTGCAAAGGTCTTCGCGTGATAAAGCATAAAATATCTGTAGCGAATGTTACTCATCAATATACGCTTCACGAACTTAGTAATGTACGCCGTTTAACAAATACCGTTATCTACGCATAGATGTTAAATTAAATATTATACGAAACACGATTATTCATTGCTTAAATTTTTACGATTCCCTGAATTTATATAAGGCCGTCGAAAATATGTTTTATAGTATCGAACTAAAAACTGACTTAAGTGCATAAAATCGTTCATTTCGAGTCGCCTTACGGCCGCAACTGGTAAAGAATGGGTGTTAATATCAGATAATATCTTTTCCCAAGCTATTACGCAAGAAACTTGTCTTGTGCAATAGTCTAGGGATTGAATGGCGAGATTCCAGTCTAAAATATACAAGAACGCCGAGGTTTAAGCCAGCTGTAAATACTGGAATTACTCTGGACGTGTCTGGTGAGTTAGAAAAACTTCTCGACGCAATCGAGTACTGAAAAGTGTTAGTATTAACTGTCATTAAAACATTTTCGTTTATATGAAATTAACTCCACTCACTTGGGCTAGCAGTATTATTATGTTTTAATTCGTAGATATTTTGTGGTCTGGCTAGGTTATAGCCAGATCACAAAATCTCAAAAGTTGTTAGCGCACTAACTATTTGCTACACAGAAATATACTTATTGTGGATTGCTTTTTATTATAAAAAAAAAAGTAAAAGCACTCAATTTCAAGAAGACAGGAATAAAGAACAGTATTCTTTCTAAGTAATAACACCCGCACGAGTCGATCGATCACGTTAAGCTACGCTTGCCGCGGTTGGTCCGTGGATGGTTGACCATCTTTACATACCAAGACCCCTCTGTGCCTCGGAAAGCAAGTTAAGCCGTTGGTCCCGGCTGTCATTCGTGGATCTTTGACAGTCGTTACGGGTCGTCGGAAACCCGAAAGTCTGACAACCAGTCTTACCAAGGGGTATCATAATAGCCAAGTAACGGGATTGTGGAGGTCAGATAGGCAGTCGCTCCATGTAAAATACAGGTATTCAGCTACATCCGGTTAGACTGGAAGCCGACCCCAACATAGTTGACAAAAAAAGACTAGGCAGATGATGATTCTATCGAAAACCTACCGTACCTATAAGTATGTCTGCGTACAAGCGGGTAATACCGCTCACGTATAAATTACCGGCTGAAGGAAAAACCAATACATAGGTACCTACTCAAACTCAAACTCAAAGCATTTATTTCAAATAAACCAATTACAGCCACTTTTGAATTGTCAAGGGGTCGGTCAGTCAGAATGATGAAGCTAGTCGCCCATTCCAAAGCGTAGTAGGTACCTCTGGAGAAGAACGGGCAAGAAACTCCACGGGCACTCTTTTAAATCTTGATATGGTTACAAAATAATGGTTACATCATTCATGTTGAAATTATACATAATGAGAACGATGCAGAACGTTAAAGCGTCCTAAAAAAAAAACAATTCAATTATTTCAATTAAATTAAAAAAAGCCGTGGCCGCTAAGATATGACCAGCCTTCACTGACAGCGCCCGTTCACTACCTACCTACAGGCGTTTATTCAAGCAAGAGATAATAATGGTAACTGGTAGTGATGTTGGGAAAACGTAAAATACACACATCAAAAGTGTCTAGGGATCAAGCATTTTTATGCGGATTTCTTGAGATTGAGATGTGGCTTTGTAATAAATTTATGATTTTATAAATTTATATGGATCCTTTTTGGTGCATTTCATAATTTGAATCAGGAACTGTGAATCAAATTCGAGTAAAAGATGAAAATCAGCTGTCAATATTTTCCCTATAAAAACATACAACGCATTGAAGACATTATTAGTGCTACTGTTTCCCTACTACTGATTAAAACCAACGTTATTATGGAGCGGCGACGTCATTTAAGCAGGGAAGAAATGCTCAGAGCCGTGGGAATGATAGAAGCTGGTTCCCGGCAACGTACTGTGGCTTTAGCTCTGAATACAAGTCAGAGTGTTATCAGTCGACTTTGGACACGTTACCGAAGCACTGGTACCGTGGCTGAGCGCCATGGAGGACGGTATCGCTGCACCACACGGAGACAAGACCGATACATTCAAATCCTAACTCGAAGAGCTCCAACTATAACCGCCATGATGTTAGCCGTGAGGCTTCATCACTCTTCAGGGAACTTAATTAGCGACCAAACAGTCAGAAACCGCTTGCATGAAGTGAACCTTCATTCCCGAAGACCGCTACGGGTACCACCTATAGCAATGCACAAAACTCAAACTCAAACTCAAAGCATTTATTTCAAATAAACCAATTACAGGCACTTTTGAATTGTCAATGGGTCGGTCAGTCAGAAAGATGAAGCTAGTTGCCCATTCCAAAGCGTAGTAGATCCCTATGGAGAAGAACGGGCAAGAAACTCCACGGACACTCTTTTAAATCATAATATTTTTACAAAATATTGGTTACATCGTTCAAGTTGAAAATATACATGTGAGAACAATGTAGAAAGACGTGCACGTTAAAAAGCGTCCGTAATAAAAAGATAATAACTAAAACAACTAAATTAAATATTAAAATTAAAAATACAATCGTAGGATTCGATATCAATGGGCTCTTGAACACAGAAATTGGGCAGAAGAACAATGGCGTTTCGTGTGCTTTTCTGATGAGTCTCGTTTTGGTATGAGACCGGATACAAGACGTATACGACACTGGAGAACCCCTGGACGCCAACAGCGATTAAAATCCTGCCAGGAAGTCCATCCTTATAGTGGTGGAACCATCATGGTATGGGCGGGTATTTGGATCGGCGGAAGAACTGAGTTGATTTGGATCAGAGGCAACCTCAACGCTCAAATTTATGCTGAGACGATTGTATCAGACGTCATCGCTCCTCTACAAGTGCAAATCGGTCCCTTATTTCAGTTAATGCATGATAATGCACGACCGCACACCGCAAGAGTTGTAAGACAGACTCTCGCCGCAGCTAACATCAATGTCCTGCCCTGGCCTGCTCAGTCGCCAGACTTGAACCCGATTGAGCATGCATGGGATATGCTACAGAGAAGAGCTCTGCCGAATATGGAGGGTATCCAGTCGCAAGAAGACCTTTTTTTGTTGTTGCAACGAACATGGGCGGCCATTCCACAGCGTGATTTGGATGAACTCATTTTGAGTATGCCAAACCGATGTTCTTGTGTTGTTAGTGTTCGCGGTAGAAACACGGATTATTAATTGTTTAAGTTACCCAATAAAATTTTAAAGAAAACTGTTATTTCAGTCTTTTTTTCGAACTTTAATGTTAGTGGTTCAAATGTCAAAAATCCCTTTATTAGGAAAATGGCAAATTTCTTTATTAATGCAAAGGTGACTTGGTTTATCGTTACTGTGACAAACGAAAACACTTTATTTGATGAATCCTTAAAGAAAATTTTAATTAATATCAATCAGGAGAAAAGTTATTGCAAAAATATATGTTGATCCCTAGACACTTTTGATGTGTGTATTTCTAAAAGGCAATCAATCAATATATCCCAACTGAGTTGTGAGTCATACAGGAAACCACAAAATACAACTGTTCCGAACTACGAGGTGATTGCTTGCTTAGACTTAGAGCATAACCAAGAGTTCTGCTAATATTTTAACTACTGAATGGTACTACCGCGCAATTGGAAATTGCGTTTGAAGAAGAACTAAAGGTCCACTGAAGCATACGTAACGTACCCCACCCACGTTTGAAGCGCAAAATTAAGGACATGGGACCAAGTGAGGCAAACACACCTACCTATATTTTGAGAACTGACCGGGAACAGAAATGGCGGTTCAAACTTTTAGTTAAAATCTGTACTGCTAATGACAGTCGGCCCGATAAGACAGAGATCAGTAGATCTAGTAAATGTAGCGGAATCTCCTTGGATACAAGCAAGCATAAACAGCCATTTCTTAAGGACGCTGTTACAAATGGGTAGTCAAATTACTACTACTTACTACTACACTACTTACTTTGTTTTTTGTTACTTTTTTACACAAAAGTATGTTTATTAAACAAAATGCTTTTTGGCAAAATTGTTGATAGATGTGCATGGTACGATTCTGAACTATGTTTAAATATTATTTTAAATAGGTACATTTTCTCAATAAAGGTACCGAAGTAAAAATGTTCACTCCAGTACATTGGAAGCAGTAGGCGTTTAATTCCAGAGTCAAACGTCATTCAAGTGACTAATATCCAATTTACCTTACGTTCAAATATATCTATAATATAATTATCTATAATTGTTCTAATATATATATATCTCTATGGGAAAGTAAAAAAATTCAATGTTAGAAAAAAGGTGGACTCACCTCTTCAGGAACCACATCTCTGAGTTTGACATCTTGCAGGCGGCTAACTGACGCAGTACGATGATAATCAACCAGCTCGTTGAGAGAATTGAACTTCACCACCCACAGGAAGAATTTGCTTGATGCATCCCGAAGCACTTTGAAATGCTGCACACCATCCGGACATCTGTGGAAAGACGGTTATCCAAACTGTAAAATCAAAGTAAAAGTAAGTGAAGTAGGCAAAAGATTAGTATGTTATCCTGGTTATGTTATCTCGCGGGTGTCGTAAAAGACAAGCAAGGAATTTATTACGAAAAACAACATCCTACTATTATGGCCCTTATCTGCTAGCAACTATTTTTGGGGACATCTAATCCAATGTAAATAGTTTGCCAATATGATCGTTGTTTATGAATGTGATTTATCGTGGGGCTTGTTCAGCAGCACTCATTCACTACTGACTAATATCAGCTGTTAGTCCCGTTTAGCGCCTAATCAATGGGCGAATAACTGCGTTTTTTTCGGTACACTGCGGCTCATGATACCGAAATCTTGGGATGATCCACCAACTTGCTTCACCGGCGAGCTGCAATACTGCAAGCTCGCCCGTTAATCAAGCCCGTTTACCTACTATGTAATCGACATCGTAGACGGGAGAAGAATAGTGACGCGATCGTCATTGTGCAAGGGTAACAATAATCGTCGCGATAAGTTGACCTGTCCGATACAGATTCAATGCAGTTTCGCCAAGTCTTGACCCCTGCATATTTTTGCTGGTGGATAAGACTTTTGGCAGTTATAGTAACCTTCAGTTCTCCAGTTCATGTAACTCAAACAGGATTCATAGGCGTGGCTGTAAATATTTATATCTTGATGAATAGAAAACGTGTCGATCCTCAAACTCCGAACAAATATTTGTGGAACTAATTGAACTTGCTGACGTAATAAAGATGTAACCGAAATCGTAAATGAGAACGGTAAGGTCGACATATCGAATGTCAGGCGTTAACCCGAGAATATCTTCGTATAAAATAAAATATGGTTTGTACTGCAACCGGTTATGTGTGGACTGTTTTGCGGGTCATTCAAGTTTTCTGCTTTCCTGACGTTTGCGTAAATACCAAACGCTAACATTTGAATAAACAGAGCAGCTGTAACGCTTATCGGAATGTGGAGAAATTCTTGGAACTTTAGCTTACTAGCTAGGTATCCCAAAAAGGGGGTATTGCCCGTAGATCGTTCGTTCCGCAAACGGGTTAGTCCCCTCATTGATTTAAATATGAAGTGCTCTGAGAAAATGATCACAACTGTTAATAAGGAAAATGATTTTGTTTCTTTATATAGTTGTACATTGTAATGTATGAGAGAGATATTAATTTTTTCCTGGTTCACATTCTCATTAACTCGCGCCATCAGTTCCTCCTACACCCATTAGTTAGGCAAGTTGCTGTTCGAGGTAGCTATCAATTTTATTGTTCTACCTGACGTCACGGATACCAGGTTTTCCTAGTTCCATGTAAGTACTCGTTCTTAGCCCAGGAAGTTAGTTTCTTTTAGGTGTTCATGACTAGATGTGAAAGAGAGAAAAATTATTTTACGAAACGGTATGTTTCAACTCAAATGAGGCCCGTGCTTAAAATCTATAGCCCAAAACTGGTTTCAGCGCAATCTCAGTACCGCTGATTCATACTATTTGACAGGAAACAGGTTTCAAATAGAGAAAACTTTACGAACATTATGACCTGTCTTTTGAAATTTATTTTAATTTTACATACATAATTAATATGGTCTTGGTACTTTCCCGTTAGATGAACTGCAAAATTAATTTTCTAATTTTTCGCTGCGTAGCAAGGATAAAATGATCGGTTCAATAGCAAACGTCAAGAGGGTCTCTAATAGGATTTTTTTCTGTACGCAAAGTGTGCTAAACATTTTCAGTATGATTCTTAATAATTCTTACACCAATAATACAAAAGGAGGAAATTTCAAACATGTAAAATTTCTTGATTCGTGTCCCCAAATTCCAGATACAGATTCTCGGTACATTCATGAGTTCTGAGAAACATTCTAAAATATGTTGAAACACGAAAATAGGCAAAACTAATAATCAAATTACCTGTCTACGTAACGTTAGCAGTTTAGAGATAAATATGACTAATACAACACGCCAAGACAGATTCAAGACAAAATAAAACGTCTCTAGATACTCGTGAGTCATGCGCACTCCGGAGCGGCAAAGGCGCAAACCTTATTTTTTTATTAACTACCAATTTAAACTGTAATGAAATTGTTTGTTGTGCGTCACCTCACATGAACCACTTTGTTATTGACCTATTGATTATTTGACAAGCTTATAAGGAAATTGGTAAAGCACGAACGCGGAAAGTATCGTAACTGTAGGAGGAACTTTATAGGTATTCTTTAATTAGTTATTACGAATTATGTTCCTCAAATAAGGTAATTTGCCGTCAATATTGTCGGCGCCAATGTAAGGATTATAATCACAATAATAATTATTAATTACAACTCCAACCGGATGCCTTATCAGAACATTTAGCAACCGTGGGATTATTCCCATTCCTAATCATGCCAGTAAGGACTATTCTGGTAAAAAATATGGGATTTATTTTTTATTACCCATATTTATATAACATTTTATCAACGGTATAGGTTTTCAATGAAAACCAATACCTACTTTTGATAAAATTATAAAATTGGTATTGAATCCGAGTTTTATGAAAATTTATCATAAAAATCATAAAACTCAGATTTAATACCATGCTCTTAACTAGGATTGCTGGCGTACGTTACCTACTGATAAGTGTTTAGTAGATCGCACTCAAATAAATCAAAGACATAAAACTCACGAGTATTTTTCCCGATGGGAATCGACCTCGGGCGGTGGGCCATTTAGGATTCTTTGAACTTTCGCTTTCCTAGATGACGTCATCGTATAGTAAACATAAACAACAAAGCACTTAACAAGACATTTACGGTACATAATTCGACATCCGATATAATTATTCTAATAGGGAAGAAAATAGAAGAAAAAAAACACCCATGGGTAGAAGCGCCGATATCATAATTATGTTGTTACGGTTTTTTACTCAGGGATTCCCCAATGCCCATAATATCATCAAGGGGATTTTTCGTCGTTTTTCGTCATTTAAAAGACGTTTACACTACAAATACAGGTTTTAAAAGGCGATTACAAAAATATATGCAACTTATATGGTTAAAAGTAATTCAAAGTGACAAATCGTAAAAAAACACAAAAAAAAGGCTTGGCTATTTTTGTGCACTTGATCCAAAAAAATTACTCTCACGACCAAAACTCCGTGCAAGAACTAAATCGTCTGCGAAATCTTTCACATTTGTAAACTAAAAAGCTGGAAATAAAAAAGTACTTAATTAAAAAAACTAAAAAACCCGACTGCGGTAAAAAACTGAAAAGCTAAAAACAAGCCCATTTTAAATTAAATAAAAGTTGGAAGCAGGCGGGACCCATTCCATTTTTATATTTTCTAACTCAAATGGGTCCCGCCTGCTTCCAACTTTTATTTAATTTAAAATCCTATAAGGGTTCCGTTTTTTCCTTGAGGTACGGAACCCTAAAAATACATTAGAGCTCATCAAAGCTAAAATGACGCGCCCCACTTCTTAAATTAGTATACGTACGCTACGGTAAATGCGGTGGTTCGCGCGTCATTTCAGCTTAGACGAGCTCTACACAAAATAGGTAATATTTTTAAAAGTCACAATATTTTTACCGAATGTATAGTCATGTAGGTAAAATACCACTAAATGACGCATTTCAAAACTAAAATACCTAAGATGTACTTGAGTCAAATCAATCAATCTGCCTAGCCTTTTCCCAACTATGTTGGGGTCGGCTTCCAGTCTAACCGGATGCAGCTGAATACTAGTATTTTACATGGAGCGACTGCCTATCTGACCTCCACAACCCATTACCTGGGTAATACGATACCCCTTGGTAAGACTGGTTGTTAGACTTTCGGGCTTCTGACGACCCGTAACGACTGTCGAAGATCCACGAATGACAGCCGGGACCAACGGCTTAACATGCTTTCCGAGGCACGGAGGAGTCTCGCTATGTAAAAATGGTCACCCATCCTCGGATCGACCCCGGCAAGCGTAGCTTAACCTGATGGATCGACCCGTGCGACTGTTATTACTTAGCCACGAGCTTGAGTATGAGTACCTAATAAAAGTATTAAATAAGACTACCGCACTATTATTCCCAGCCAATCTTTTTTCCTACACCCGTGTAGCTATGCCATGTACAGGGTTTCCATAAATTGGTTACTTTGATAGGTAAGTAAATAAGTAGGGGGAGATACTGCTCGAATTTTGCGACCAATTTTATAACGAATAAATTAATTTCTAATACTTATTTAATATTTAATAACCACATTATGTAAGAGTCAGCCGCCGCACTCAACGGTGAATCCAAAGTTACGGCATGTCAAAGTTGTAAAAAAAACCTATAAAAAGTAATTTCATACTGCTCCAAAATCTTAGTGGGCGATTTTTGGGATCATTTTCTACCCAAAAAAAAAAGCTTGTCAGCTGCATGGAAGTGGGGGAGTATGATTGTGTCAGTCGCGTAAATGAACATAATTGTTGCAATGGCACATCAGACTAAATTCGAAACTATGGTTCATATTCAAATACAAAATGGTCAAAGGAATCATGATCTCAACTTTGAAGGAAAATAAATCTGCGTTTTTGTCTTTTTAAAAGCTTTTGCCATAACCAGAAATCGAACTCGTTTTTTACAAAAACCGCACCTTTTTTTATTGCACTAACCGATAGTGCAGCTGGTATAGATAAAATGCTGTGAACAATAATATAATGTCAAAGCAACTGGAAAAATTTGAAATTTTTTCACTATTTATGAAACACAAAAATTGCAAAAAAAATGAGTCGGATTTTAAACAAAGTATTTGATCCTTGTCAGCGACACTATCGCTTAGTATATAAAAAAACTAAAAAAACAGGATACTTTTTATACATATTCCCGGTTCAGACAGAAGCTTTTTCAAAAAACAAAAAAATACAATTTTATTTTACTTCACTTCGCTCATTGTACATTATATGGATTCTGTTGAGTCTAAAATAAAAAGTTTTAATTTTATTAACCAATTAAATATACAGTGTACGGTGGTACATGGGGCAGAACTTACATCCATATAATCGCAGAGCCAGCGTAAATACTTTATACTGACAGCTACCAATTCCCTTACAGAATTTTGGTCATATTTATTTTCCAACTATATCATAGAGATTTGTATGACAATATTTTGAGGAATCCAATTTTTTTAAGAGGAATGGGGAGCAGGTGGCATGGAACATTTAAGGAATAAATGTGAATTGCAATTAAATAACAGGCAGACCAAAGCAAAATTAGATGGATTGTTTGAAAGATGATAATGGCTGGAAAAGAAGTAAACACTGAGAAGATCTGTTAGAGATGAATGAAAGAAAAAGATTTACTGCACTAACACTAAGCAAATTTGTATAATGGCAGGAGGGTGCTGATGATGATGGAAACCATAATTTACCATAATCTGGGATCATGATGTAAGAACCTAAATCATTGGTGTTAATTTCATTAAGAACCTATCCTATTGATTGCTTAGCTATGGCATGACCTAATTTGTATTGTTTACTCTATGTAGGGACTTGTGGCTAAGTAATAACAGCCTCACGGGTAGATCAGTCAGGTTAAGCTATGCTTGACGCGGTCAGTCCATGGATGGTGAACCATCTTTACATATCGAGACCCCTCCGTGTCACACAGAGCATGTTAAGCCATTGGTCCCAGCTGTCCTAGATCTTTAACTCTTTGTTACGGGTCATCAGAATAGGCAGTCACATCATGTAAAATACTGGTATCCAGCTGCTTCCGGTTAGACTGGAAGCCAACCCCAGCTTAGTTGGGAAAAAGCCAGGCAGATTGATTTTTTTACTGCATGTAAACAAACAATTGAACAGTTTACATTTATTAGCAAAACAATATTAGAAAATGAGATAAGTGATTTGTAACACTAACAAAGACTTATGTAGAGGACTAGATTTCAATTTAAATATTCAAAGAAGTACCTACTTCACAGAAAGAAGATTGTTTGTTTATACACAAATCTTGTCTGATTGGGAAAACCTATGTGCAATTAACTACTCTTACTTTTATAAATGCCATTTCAATTGTTCTTAGTATCTAATAAAATATACCTTCTATGAAAAGTGGTTTATGAGACTATCAACAATTTACAACTGTGAAGCTATTTGGAATTCAGTAAATAAATACAGAAATTAATTGATAACAACATACTGAAATCGTCAAACTGTTTGCCAGGCATTGTGGTCATTGCAATATTATTCATAATATGAACAAACTCCAAATTGATTTTTAGCTAAAATTGGGCTTCTTTATTCCTAGAACCAACAGCATGAATGTTTGTCCATGTGACAAATGTATCATATCTTCGCTGTAAGTCCATAAACATGAAGGCACATCAATAATAGCAATGAAGATAATAAGGAATATAATGGAGACCATTGTTTCAAAGAACCATAGTACTGCCCTGCTAAGCGTATAAGTCAATCTGGCAAATATATTTTTTACAGGAAAGGCAAAAACGTGTTTCATTGACTACCGACTATTTAAGTTTTAAAAAATTACTTCTCTAAAGTATTTGTTAGATATGACTTTATCCTTTGTAACAGGGTGCTAAACGGTACGTAGGACAAACTGGAAACATGGTTTTGACTAAGTAAATACTCAATAATATTGAGTAAGCAGATAGGACGTTTTTGTTTTGTAGGTATCTCAATAGTGTTGCCAAGGTGTCTAATAAACAAAAAAATAAAAATACCTAAAAATATCAGATAAGACCTTTACGCTTAGCAAGGCAGAGAAGAATTTACCCATTAATACTGTTTTTAAGACATTTAACCAACAAACAAACAAACAAATCAACAAAAAATCAGGT
This sequence comes from Cosmia pyralina, assembly GCA_946251885.1. Taxonomy (NCBI): domain Eukaryota; kingdom Metazoa; phylum Arthropoda; class Insecta; order Lepidoptera; family Noctuidae; genus Cosmia; species Cosmia pyralina. The sequence goes on along the minus strand of OX276350.1, from coordinate 17,960,474 downwards.
CAAATGCTTTATTTCAGTCATTCAACACTGACAACTTTGTTCATATTATACAGAGTGACTCACTGTAACTTATAATCCAATTGGAAAGAATATTCTTAGAACTATAATAACATTAGATAAACATGCATACATTTATGGAAACTACTCACTTGACAGATAAGGAAAAGTCACCGGGGCTTGATTCACTGATTCTTATCAAGAAACCACCCTCCGGTTTATTAGCTAGAAGTTTCTCTGCATCTGCTCTTGTGATCCTTCCGTAATACCAGCTAAAAATGAGGTTTTAATATAAAAGCTATTCTATTTTCAAAAGTGGTCCTTAAACAATAGTTTCCCTACAACATATTTTCAACAGTAAATTGAAACTGTAGTAGCACTAAAATATAAACACCTACATGGTCATATTTTTAGAATGATTAATGGGATGTGTATGTTAGTTTAACAATTTATGTTTTATTTAGAATTTGTAGCTGACCCATTATCAGACTGGATATAGTGAGATTATGATAGATTTGGAAAAACTAAATTATTCGAGTTACGATTATAACCTCTTGCAACTTTCTTGGTGTGTAGATTCCCAATAGGTCTTGCATTGAATCAGGTAGGTTTGGTGTAAACAGATAATGCACTCACTGGGCTGTATGCAAGAATGTAACATGTTGTAAAATAATAAAGATTTATGTGATACACAACTGATTCTTGTTATTCTAAACATAAATACCTATCTAGTCTTGTTTTTACAAACGGAATTAATAGGAACGATTTATGTCAGACTATTAATAGAAACAGAAACATTCTACACTGAATGTAAGTATTTACCTGTGACTTTTCATTTGAATATAATTACTAGGAATAAGTCCTTCTTTGCCGTCTAATTCAGCCCTGTACCAGTTCATATCGTCCTCCATGTTTAGTATCTGTAATATCAAAAATTCTAGAAAGGACCCGTCATTTTACAAAATAAAGTTCACTGCACATCATTTCGAGGATTGCACACATACCTTGAGGACTTGATTCTTCCTAAAGCTGAGCTCATCATCAGCAGTTGCAGTGAAATCGTGTTTTGCTATAGCCTCCATGATCAAATTAGGCACTTCACTAAAATGTCACCGATTACCAAAATAACTCACTAAGTATACAAACTTTTTACAACGTTTAAGGTCAGGGAAGTAAAGTAATCATAATGCATGTATTGTCTTACAGAACAATCTAAAATTAGTATGATACAATGCCGATACGGAAAAATAATCTCCGTTCACAGGCCACACATCAGTCACATCACCAGTCACAAAAGTATAAAGATATGTTGCCATGTACTAAAAATAATCCGATCTTTGCAGAGTTGCCAGGTTTTCAATCTATTTGCAACAAAACGTAAAAACTTTAAACAAAAAAAAAAAACAACCGACTTCCAAAAAAAATACTACAAAGTGAAAAATAACTTTAATTTCGGAAGTCGGTATCTTTAAATCTGGATTTTAGGTTTTTGCTACTGACTTCCGAAATTAAAGTTATTTTTCACTTTGTAGTATTTTTTTTGGAAGTCGGTTGTATATTTCACTTCTTAGTGGGGCAGTTTGTAATTTATCTAAGTTACAATAGCCTAATATCAACTGCTCAACACCTAAATTAACAACAGGGTCGTAAATTAACGAGGAGTTCTCCTAGTAAGAATGAAATCACCATCAGCTCCACTTCACCATATGCATTGTGACGAGAATATATTGCTTAGCAACCATATTAAAGTAATTGAATCGCAACCCGAGAAATACGTAATAATGAGTAGTTGCGATGGCCATCTGTGGTCTTCCTCATCAGTTCCACTTCACCAAATGGTGCTTTTCGGGAGCAAATACACGAGTTTCTAGAAAAAAAATACCCAAATCGCTATAGGTGTGCCTATAAAATTTGAGGGTACCCCTCGATTTCCATGGGATCCCTTCATCAGATTCTGACTTGGTGACAATTTACTTTGCCGGAACAGGTCTAGGATGAGGAGCCAGACCAAGAGAGATACAAAAACCCGCAGGGCAGCATGTGGCGAGCTGTTGGGCAGTAACGACCCCACGGACCCTATCTCCCGGGAGAAGAGTCTTGTTCCTCACCTCTCGCTTGCCTTTATTGGCTGGCTGGAGTGAACACTGACGAGGAACAGAGCTCCCACCTCTTTCTTGCCTTTATTGGCCGGCTTGAGCGGAGATTCGCAAGAGCAAACGTGCTCGGAGGAAGGAAGTATTCCAGTAAGATGCTGGTAAGGATCTTGACCGTAATTCCGGGATTGTCCTGATAGTCGTGGGATACCTCTCCACTCCTCACAAGCACCTCAGGACATATTGCTCCCTTGCCGCTACGACACTAAAAATACAGCCAGTATGTGACATTTTTTGATACTCGCAAGTAAATTAAAACCTATAGGGTACTTCCCGTTGACCTAGAATCATGGCAAGGTGTCACAGCACAAGTAAAGGAATAAATCCGAAAATCGAAAATTTTTAGTTTTTTTAGGGTTCCGTACCTCAAAAGTAAAAAACGGAACCCTTATAGGATCACTCGTGTGTCTGTCTGTCTGTCCGTCTGTCATTGCCAATTTGCTCCGAATCTAATGGAGCGATTAAGTTGAAATTTGGTACACATATGAATTTCTGTGACCCAAACATGGACGAGTAAAGTAAATAATGGAATTTTGAATATAGAGGTAATTTTTGGGGGGAAAATAAGAAAATTAAAAATAAAAGTTTTGCAAACTACACCATGTGGCATGTCAAATGAAAGAGCTTACTATGAGGGTCTCAAATATATTTTTTTTATAATTTTAAAATAAATTGTTTTAAAGTTATTTAAGAAAATAGACGAAAATTGACCATTCCCCCCCTTATCTCCGAAACTACTGAGCCTAAAATTTTGAAAAAAATAGTTGATTACCTGTAGATTACAGGAAAACCTATAAGAAGTCTGTGGTCTTAAAATAACATGGTGAATCTATCAATATTGTGAGTACAAACTTACATTTACAGTTGGAATATATGGGAGAACATGTTTTTCAACTACAATGTTAAGTTTGTTCTTCAGATAAATTCATCCCAACTACGGAACCCTTCATTGTGCGTGGTCCGACACGCACTTGGCCGGTTTTTTACATAATAAAATAGTTTTTTTTGCAATTACAAAGAAAATACTGCATGTATGGGAGACCATGTTTTTCAACTAAAATATTAATCTGTTTTTCTAATGCTTTATTCAGAATTAAAACAATAGTTACGTAAATAATAACTTATAACAAAATTGTATCTTAACTTAATTAAAACTGTTCACAAACTAAAATGTCGTCGAAAAATTCCTCCGCATCGCTGTCGACTGGTAATGTATACGTGCTATCGAGGAAATCTGAATCTGATCAATTTGAAAACAAAATCCCGTGCACACAATGACCACATCTATTAGCAAGTTTTACTACAGCGGCCAAGCACTGCAAGCAAAAATAGTCCTTACGATGTACAGATGTAAGTTTCCTCGATAGTACATACCCAAGAGACTGGCGGCATAGCCACGTTGTATGGCAATGCTTAGCCTCTGGCCAAGGTAAAGTTTGTTTTTGGGATAAATCTACTACGGAACCCTTCATTGTGCGTGGTCCGACACGCACTTGGCCGGTTTTTTCTTCACATCTGCTTTCGTGTTATTTAGTTTAATTTTATTTTTAAAATCGAGCAACTTTTCGTACGCATGATTCTTCTTGACTCTACTTATCGCGATATGCTTCGATGAATAGGTAGTATTCCATAGTTCTGGATAGGTTTCCCATGTTCTAATAAGCTCTAACAAATATTGCTTTTCCGCTGGAGTAGTATTACCAACACTATTTTCACCAATGATATTATATGTAGAAAGAGGTAGATAGGTTACACACGCTCCGCAAGTGGCACGTCAAAATCTGGCTAATTAGCCACATTTTCGTCGTCTTGTCTGTTTTTCGCTCCCGTTAATTAAGACATGCCGTCCTACTTCCACATGTCATCTAATCGTACGAAATTGTGCCGTTTTTGAACACCGAATGTTGGGTCGGTAACCTATCTACGTCTTTTTACATATAATATCATTGATTTTCACTGTGTTCGTCCACCATTTTGAACCAAAAACACAAACATCTGCCTGCCTTAAAATCTTTTTCGAAAATATAATATTTCCGCGTGCGTGCCCGCACACGACAATATTATTTGGCGATACCCTTGCCTTCACCCGATACTGCCGTGACAAAATTGGACTTTCTGGAAATCCACAATAATATTTTACAATACCGAAATACGAGCCACACCACAGAACAGATAAAAGAGGTCTCACACACAATATTATAATATTCTTTATTGACAATATTATTGTGTGTGTGCGGCATGGTGTGCGGAGGCTGTACCAATAACTTTGTTTTTTATCCAAATTCAAAGCTGACTTTCGGGATTTTTTAAAAATATTAATAAAATATTGATATTAAAAATCCCGCGATCTCGAAAAATATGTTTTAATGGTTTTTATAATTTATTTTTATTTCTAGATGAGTTCTTCTAAACAACGTGTCGTTTTGCATCCTCGCCAAATTGGATATGGTATAGACAATCAAACCGGACAACTTTTTCCATGGCCAACATCGTAATCGCGAAAAAATAACCAGTCGTCCCTTTGCGTCGAGTAGGCATTAAAATTTTCTATGGGACGGTTGCAAATTTTTTCGCGATTACGATGTTGGTCCCATGGAGAAAGTTGTTCGGTTTGATGTTCTGTATCAAACCGAACACCCTGAAAAACGAGGATGCAAAACGATACGTTGTATATTGCCTGCTGATATAGTACCGAATTTTCACTTATGTCGTCACAATATAAAATACAAAATAAGTTATCATTTATTTTGATCTTTCTTACACTAACCCAGGGTTTAGCGACATAACTCGCCCACATCGGTGGGTTAAATATTTAAAAGTTTATCTCTAGATTTACCTCTAACTCAAGAGTTACCAAGGTGGCGCAAGATGAATTATTTGATTAACCCTGAGTTAGCTACTAACTCCAAGTTATTTAGCTTAACCCACGAACGCGCATTAGTTAAGTATATTTTTTAAATATTCGTTTTTTTTTTGCTTATTTTGCTTTAAATAATGACAGTAATATTTTGTAAGATTGAAGTATTGAATTCATATTAGTTAACATTATCATAAAATCACGCCTTGTTTCCCCGAAGTTTTGGACAGAGATGTACTTATAGTTCACCCACATTTCGCTAGTTATGTTTAAGTCCCATGGGGCGAGCCTATTGCCATGAACCCGATCAGTATTAGATATTTGTAATTATAGGATTGTGTCAATGGAGTGTATTATTCGTGCACATGGATGTAAGTGGGAAGCGAGGCAATGCGGTGGTATTGCCCCGCGTCTCACTTTCCTCCGGGAAAATCACGCTTAGGCCTCTGCCTCGAATTTCGCGGGCAGCGGGGCGGCGGTGGCGGCGGCGCGTCTCGCATTGTCCCGCCCCGCTACCGCGCCGCTGTTTTGGCGGTCCGGTCCATTTGTTTTTACGCATAAAATCCTGCCGCTCCCGCTCCGCCGCCGCTGCCGCCCCGCTGCCCGCAAAATTCGAGGCAGAGGCCTTATGGTGCTCAGCCTGTACTTAGCAGCTGCTGCCGGGCATTACAAGTTGAAGTCATTCAAACTCAACTCAACAAAGCTTTTTGTGGGAAATGGGAAGAAATATCGAGGAGTAGGAATTGACTACGAAATTTTTTCAAGTCACTCATTTGTTTTTATCAGAACGCAGTCATAAAAACCGTAATTACGTTTTTCGGAAGCTATCGGTGTTTTTTGGTGAATAGAGAAGAACAGCCAAATTATTTTGGTTTCCTTCTAGTCATTGGCAAAATGAGCAATTAGAAAGAAACAGCATAACACATGAAGTTATCAGCGAATGTGCGAAGCTGTCAAAATAAGTTGTTATCACTGACTTTATAGTTTGACAGTTCTTTTATGTCCATTTCGCCTCCCAGTGGCATTATACGCGTAAGTATTTTTTAAATCTTTAATTTGTTTATAAATCATCCTTGAATTATTGATGCAAGTGATTGAATTTGGATTAAGATCTATTTTACAACTTAAAATGTATGGTATTTTTTAAGTTTATGGTATAAACATAATTTTAGACGTTGTGTTTTAGCGGTGTCACATTTGTTGTTCCAGGTTTAGCCGTAACTCAATTAAACGCAACGATGTCGGGAGGATTAGACATACTCGCCCTCAACGAGGAGGATGTCACCAAGATGCTGGCGGCAACGACCCACCTTGGGTCGGAAAATGTCAACTTCCAGGTGGGTACCGAACTTACAAAACATAACCTTAAAATTGAAAAAATAACATGCTAACATGATGAGCCAAGAATCCGTTCCATATAATTATCTGAAAATATTGACGATCCATTCTCCCAACTGAGTTATGACCCTCTAATTATTAACATCTGGGGTATTTATGAACATGTAGTGACGAAGTTGATGGTTTTAGATGGAAACGTACGTGTACAAGCGCCGCGCTGATGGCACACACGTAATCAACCTGCGCCGTACTTGGGAGAAGCTCGTGCTGGCTGCCCGCGCCGTGGTTGCCATCGAGAACCCCGCGGATGTCTTCGTCATCTCGTCGCGTCCCTTCGGTCAGCGTGCTGTGCTTAAGTTCGCCGCACACACAGGAGCTACTCCCATTGCTGGACGTTTCACTCCTGGTGCTTTCACTAACCAGGTAACTACCAGAATGATTACTAAAGATATCTGAGAAAGTTGTTCAAAATTCATATTTTCTTATAAGTAATTCTAATGTTACTCTTTTTATATCCCGCAATACTAGAAACAGTGGTAATTGTTGTATGCAATGATAGGCTATCGTTATTGTGAATAACTCATTAAATGATGACAAACACACTAAGGAACCACTGACTGCATCTATGTAGTAATGATTATAAGATTTTCTGATTGTTTAGAAAGCAATGCAAACACAAATAAAAAAGGGAATGTTTTTTTCATCACTGTCAATCAACAGATCCAAGCTGCGTTCCGTGAGCCCCGTCTCCTGATTGTACTGGACCCCGCTCAGGACCACCAGCCCATCACCGAGGCTTCCTATGTCAACATTCCAGTCATTGCCCTCTGCAACACTGACTCTCCACTGCGTTTTGTTGACATCGCCATCCCATGCAACACTAAGGTAAAGCATCTTTTAAATAAATTCAGTCAAGCATTTCAAAAACTTCAGAGAAACTTGTGTATTTTGGTGTAGATATTCAAATTTGATAATTTATTTGCAAATATGGATAGAAAAAGTACATAATTATGTAGATAGTTTAGAATCATATACATCCAACAGTACCTACGTAATTTGGTATCACCATGTTTAATCACCATTCGGAGAAGCTAAAATTTAAACAAATTATCAAGGTCAAAAAAAATATTTGGCTATCTTAATAATATAACCATCCTAATTTTCTGTCAGTAATCAGGCGATATCCATGAAATCAATATTATAAAAGTAACAGGACCTACCAATCCAGAAATAGGTTAGCAGCTTGACAGTTATTATTGTACTAAATTTTTATATTTGTAATGCTAATAATCATGTTTTTATTCACAGTCCTCTCACTCCATTGGACTGATGTGGTGGCTGTTGGCGCGCGAGGTCCTCAGACTGCGCGGCGTGCTAGCCCGCGATCAGCGTTGGGACGTGGTCGTCGACCTGTTCTTCTACCGCGACCCTGAAGAGAGCGAGAAGGAGGAGCAACAGGCTAAGGAGCAAGTTGTTGTAAGTACATCTTAAAAGCATGAAGTAACATCTAAATTGTCCCCAATTTGGAAGGCAAAGGTGTATAAAAAGAGAGAGAAAATACATCAGACTTGAAGGCGCTCAACATACTATGCAAAATGAAAAAAAAAAAAAAAAAAAAAATTAGAAAAAAATAGCAAAAATGTGTGCCTTTAACACCTTCGGCACCTGTCTGGACATTGTGTATCCAAAAGTATACACATCTTTCTACTGGGTAAAAGTGCTGTGTATCTTTTAGGCACATGTTTTCTATACATTTATTATGCAAAAAAATTATAGCTCTGGCCTTACGCATTTTTTTTGTATAAATTGTCTGGGAATTGGTTCTGGTGCTGAGGGTGTTAAGTCACAGCTGCACAAACCAAATAGGTCCAGTTCAGCAAAAATGTCAGACAGCTAGTACTTCTCTTTGTGCCAAATTCCCAAATAAAAGGTCCAATATCCAGACACAAATTCAAACTGGGGCTGCTATGGAGTGTCAAGTTTGTGTTATCTTATGCTGCTATGGAGTGTCAAGTTTGTGTTATCTTATGCTGCTATTGTATTATATGCTAGATGAAATAGTTTTGATAGTAATAAATTATCAACTCAAGCTCTTACAACAAACTAAAGCATTAATCATGGACCAATATTCGATGAACACTACTCAGATGTTTCACATTTTGAGCATTAGAAAAAGACTAGGAAAGCCTTGTAGCCTTATAAACCAGTCTTATAAAACTCGAAATGCCACTCCAGATAATAATAATTCCTACTTAACATTAACCACGAAATCCCAGTCCAAATCGTGACCTTTTTTTATACTTTCTAGGCCCCACCGCCACCCAAGCCTGAGGTGCCTGCACCCGTGCATGAGGACTGGAACGAGTCAGTGGAGCCTGTCACCTCATGGGCTGAAGACGCCGCGCCACCACCGGCCGCTACCTTCGGAGCTCCTCCCGCGCAGGAAGACTGGGCTGCTCAGGTATGTAGAATATAGTTGGAATTTAATAAGTACTGACATTGGAGAAGGAAAATCATCAGGAGGAAACCTGGACTTAACTCAAGAATGGCTAGACCAATTTGGCAATTTTTTTTTTTCAAATATTCGTAGAAGTCTGAGGAAGGTTCTTATGACGATAAAAATTGGAAAAGTTGCCAGGAAAATTTTGTATGAATTATTGAAATTTGGACAAGACTGTCTGTCGGGTTAGCTAGTAATTAATATAAGTCTGAAATCGCCAATCGGCCTTGAGCCCGCGTGGTGATCAATGCTCATGCCTTCTGTGTATGAGAAGAGACCTTAGCCCTGCAGTGCGACAGTAATACTCTGGTAAAAAAGACATTAACTTGGAATATTCATTATCAGTTCCAGGTATCCATTATTCACACGCCATTTTATTCGTTCGGATTCGGCCACTCTCATCCAGCCTCTAACAGCTACCTTGCAAAGATCACTTTCCGATTGGAACTTAAGATAAGGATGATGTTTTATGTAGAAAATAAAATGGTAGTAGGTAGCACTAGGGAATATGCTTGCGCAGAGTAAGCATTGTATTACGGCCGACGACGTCGCTTCATACGCTCGCATCTTACCGACTTTCGTATCATTATTCGTAATCCTTCCCAATGTTCAGTCTGGCACATAAGCTCTTATAGTTCGCGTCATGTAAGTTTGCCGATCTAAAGTAGGCTACAAATGACTGCGCGCGCAGTAGTCAATAATATCTCAATTCTTTATTGCATTCCATAATGTAAAACAGTTGGGAAGCTTAAAATGACACAATTATAAACCGTGTCGGGCACAGCATAGTAGGAGAGAGGAGGAAGAGCGCTTCTTTTGTGTTTATTATTATTTATTTATTCTGGTAATTACAGCAGCTCGCCATGTCATGCGCATCGGAAAGCCAGGATTCAGAGCGGCAAACTTACATGACGCGACCTATATTGTAACAGTTTCATAAATGTTTGAGTAAATATTGACCACAAAACGTGCTTGTTCTCAGGTCCAAGAGGAGTGGGGCACCACAGCTGCCGCGGCCGCCACCGCCCCGGCGCCAGTTGCGCCCGCACCGGCCCCGTCTTGGGGAGGCTCTGCCCAGGACTGGAGCGCTTCGTAAACGTTGCGTTTGCTTTGGTTAATATAACGTAAAACCAAACTAGATGTTTTATTTACTGCTGAATACTGATCCTTTTTGTAGACCTTCCCTAGAGTATTAGATTAGAAAATAGAATGTAGCTGTATAGTTGTACTACTGTAGCATTTGCGAGTACTGAAATAGTAGATTTTGTAATGACGGGTTTTGACCATATTTTCTTTAGGCTTGAATGAGGCCAAATTGTCCCATTTATGTAGCCGGCACAACTCGTTGAATGATGCTATAATTTTTGCGCTCTAGCATGGTGTGGGTGACACATGTCAGTATGGCATGACTAGGTCAGTGACAATATGCACAATTAACGATTCTTACAGCAAAAGTCTCGTTCTCCTAATAATTTTAAAAATGTCTGATATATCATTATTAGGAAATTTATTTTTAAATATGTATTTAATACAAAACATTAAAAAACCACATTCAAAGCACTAATAGGTAATACGTATTTTGTGTATACAGATATTTATATAAAAAAATTTTTTTTCATGGTATCTTTTTTTAGGCTAATTTAACTATTAAGATGTCTAACAACAAAAATTTAAAAATACAGTAAACTTCTTTTTCTATAAAAAATATCGACTATCGATAAAAACCCATAATAGCAATACATCTCATCACTAAACATGTCTATGGCGTTACGTTACATGCCTATCACTGCTTCATTTTTAATTAAATTTGATTTTAGTTGTAGATTTTGGCAGGATAATTTATTTAATTTACTACAGTTATTATTGAATCCGTATTTTACGATTATGATATTTAGGGTACGGCTAAAATATTAAATCATGATTGTAAATCGCGATAACGTTCAAGAGTGAAAAGGAACACTTCGTCATGTCACTCGCACCATGCTAGAGCGCAAAAATTATAGTGCAAGCACATAGGTGGCTATTATTCTGATTCTTAGAAATAAAAATATCATCTTTAAGTCTTGTAAACTGGCCATAAGGAATTATTAATAGAAAGACTACAGTAAATATCGCAACACGTATTTATTAATTTACAAAGGAACTAGACTATTTTGATCTTTTCCGTACAAATGAACTCTATAAACACAAGTATATTTCTTATTCCCTTGATTAGTCAATACTCTGAATACTACGCTCTTCCATTCAATGTTATTGTAGGCTAATGGGTAGTATTGTTTCGGGGGACCTTCAACTCGGTATTGTGCATCTGCTGCTTTGATCCAAGTGTTGTTGGCAAGGATGCCCTAGAAATAGTAAAAAGAAATTAAGACACATATTAGGGCACATTATGGAATTGAGCCTGAGGGCTGAGCGACATTGCCAGTGTTGGACCAAAGATACTATTTATATTAGGTTGGGGAAAAAGTCTTTTCGCATTATAAATATCTTTGGCTATACTATTTGTATCTGGCTAGTTTTGGTATCATTGAAAGTTTGAATTTTAAAGAACATAATTCCAAATTCAAATTAGGAAAATGTGTGATTTTCATTTGTTTTTCGTACTGTCAAGATGAGTGAATCTAATGAAGAAATTCGATAGGTACATTTTAAAATTTTACTACAAAAAAGGTAAAAATGCAACGCAAGCCGCGAAAAAAATTTGCGATGTTTATGGACCCAGTGCAATGTCTGTGAGAGTAGCACAAATTTGGTTTAAGCGTTTTCAATCCGGAATTTTTGATGTCAAAGATGCACGTCGCTCTGGTAGCCCTTTTACGGATAAAATGGATGTCATTTTTGAAAAAGTGGAGCAAGATCGGCATGTCAGTAGTTACGACATAGCTGAAGAACTGGGAATTGACCACAAAATAGTTTTGGCGCATTTGAAAAAAACTGGATACACAAAAAAGCTCGATATTTGGGTACCTCACGAGCTCACTGAAAGAAACCTAATGAACCGTGTACTCATTTGTGATTCTTTATTACGACGTAATGAAACCGAACCAATTTTGAAGAAGCTGAGGTGATGAAAAGTGGATCACGTACGACAAGAACGTGCGAAAAAAGTCGTGGTCAAAGGCCGGTCAGGCTTCACAGACTGTGGCGAAACCCGGGTTGACTCGCAACAAGGTGATGCTGTGTGTGTGGTGGGATAGGAAGGGCATTATTCATTGTGAGCTGTTACCACCAGGCAGAACCATCGATTCTGAACTTTACTGCGAACAACTGATGAGATTAAAGCAAGAAATTGAGAGAAAGCGGCCGGAATTAATCAACAGTAGGGGTGTGGTTTTTCATCATGATAACGTTTTACCGTCACACATCTTTAGTCACTCAGCAAAAATTAAGAGAGTTTGGCTGGGAGGTGTTAATGCATCCGCCGTATAGTCCTGACCTTGCACCTTCAGATTTCTACCTGTTTCGGTCTCTTCAGAATTCTTTAGGCAGTGTCAGGTTAACATCACGAGAGGACTGCCAAAACCACTTGTCGCGGTATTTTGATCAGAAGTCCCAAAATTTCTATAGCAATGGGATCATGTTCCTACCTACAAGATGGCAAAAAGTTATCGAACAAAATGGTACCTACATACTTACTTTAGATAAATGTAAATAATGTATATTAAAAAATGTTTTGAATTTTCTTAAAAAATGCGAAGAAACTTTTTCCCCAACCTATTATATTATTAGGTTGGGGAAAAAGTCTTTTCGCATTATAGTATGTATGAACTTAAAATAAAATCTCTTTGGCTATACTATTTGTATCTGGCTGGTTTTGGTATCAATGAAAGTTTCAATTTTATAGAACATAATTCCAAATTCAAATTAGGAAAATGTGTGATTTTCATTTGTTTTTCGTACTGTCAAGATGAGTGAATGTAATGAAGAAATTCGATACATTTTAAAATTTTACTACGAAAAAGGTCAAAACGCAACGCAAGCTGCGAAAAAAATTGCGATGTTTATGGACCCAGTGCAGTGTCTGTGAGAGTAGCACAAATTTAGTTTATTTATGGTTTAGTAGTCGTGGTCAAAGGCCGGTCAGGCTTCATAGACTGTGGCGAAACCCGGGTTAATTCGCAACAAGGTGATACTGTGTGTGTGGTGGGATTGGAAGGGCATTATTCATTATGAGCTGTTACCACCAGGCAGGACCATCGATTCTGAACTCTACTGCGAACAACTGATGAGATTAAAGCAAGAAGTTGAGAGAAAGTGGCCGGAATTAATCAACAGAAGGGGTGTGGTTTTTCATCATGATAACGCTAGAGCTCACACATCTTTAGCCACTCAGCAAAAATTAAGAGAGTTTGGCTGGGAGGTGTTAATGCATCCGCCGTATAGTCCTGACCTTGCACCTTCAGATTTCCACCTGTTTCGGTCTCTTCAGAATTCTTTAGGCAGTGTCAGGTTAACATCACGAGAGGACTGCCAAAACCACTTGTCGCGGTATTTTGATCAGAAGTCCCAAAATTTCTATAGCAATGGGATCATGTCCCTACCTACAAGATGGCAAAAAGTTACGTTTTAAATGCAAATAATGTATATTAAAAAATGTTTTGAATTCGCTTTCTGAATCTGGCCCTTAATCCAGCTGCCCATCGAGAGCCTCCTTAGGTGTTGGTCGAGGCTCTTGGCAACTAAGCCATTGGCTGATATGACTATCGGCACAATGATCACTGAGTCCACACCCCATATGTCAACAACCTAGCGAGCCAAGTCCAGATACTTGATTTATCTTTCTCGGTTTTCACGAGGTTTCCGTCATGCGGGACCGTTATGTCAATAATCATTGCGCGCCGCTCTATTTGATCCACCACCACTATATCAGGCTTATTTGCAACAATAGTGCTGTCAGTGATGATGGATCGTTCCCAGTCCCATGTGATATTTCCATTTTCGAGAACTGGTTCGGGCATATACCTATAGTACTGTACTTCCGATTCTACAAGGCTGTATTTCAGAGCACGTTACTGATGGATTATCCTGGCTACAAGGTTGTGTCTATGGAAGTACTCTTCGTTAGCTAGACGAGAACACCCGGAGATAATGTGTCGGAATGATTCTCCTGGACGGTGGCTTGCCCGACAAATGTAAACCGTGCCGTCTTTCACAATGTATTTCCGGTAGTTGTTCGTCATAGAGGTCACCGGAACGCAGCCAGGCTACGGACGCTAGCAAATCTCATCGGGTCCATGTAGGGCCCAGAAAAAGCGTCCGTGGGTCTCCTTACTATATACCTCCCTGCGATCGTTAGTGTCAAGCACTACAGGCTTGCGCCAGTTCTCTTTAGCCAAGGAGAGCGGAGTGAGGCCGAAGTCCACCGCCACCACAACTCAAAGCATCCCCACGTCGGCTTCTAGGAAATATTCCCTGAAACTGCATATCTCGCGATTGTGGATGGTCTTAGCATGTAAAAAGCCTCGATCTCCACAGTTTCGCAGGATATACAGTAGTCTCATTACCGATGACCGTGGGTGATGCATTCGATAGGCAGTCAGCAGCATACGGACCCTCCTATCCAGGGCGTCGAGTTCGGTCTGAGTCCATTTGAGTATGCCGAAAGAGTACATCAGAACCGGCATGATCCAACCGTTGAAGGCGCGCACCTTGTTTCCGCCTGATAAATGACTTAAATACTTTCTTTCAGGTGGCCAAAGAAGCGCTCCTTCAACGATTGATTCATGTCTGTAACATTAACATCTGAGAGTTGGGTTCCCACGGATTCACAATCTCCCCTCGCTTTACATGCATGACCGCACATTTGTCCACACCAAATTCCATCCTGATGGCGCTACTGAAAGTTTTAGTTAGGTACTCCTTTTAGTTAGGTAGCTCCAGTTGCAAAGTGGTGGGACCAAAGAGTTTTAGATCATCCATGTAGAGGAGATGAGATATAATCTGACCACCTCTCCTCAGCCGATAGTCTAAACGTGAATCCTCCAGCAGTGTACTTAGAGGATTCAAGGCTAAGCAGAACCAAAGCGGACTCAAACTATCGACCTGAAATATGTCTCGCTCAATCCTTATCGGCTCGCTATTCCTTTGGATATTTCGACATCCTGGATAGCGAAGGACCGTCCTCCATTGCCCCATACACGACATCATGAAGGTGCGCAGAGTTGCATCTACTTTATACAAGTCCAGCACCCTCATGAGCCATGTATGTAGCACCGAGTTATAGTCTATTATCGTTTGTTGAACCTCCACACTGCGAAGTCGGCGTAAGGACCTGCGCACATGTGGCGACGCGTGCATTGTCAAACAAATATCAACATTGCGTTTCTTAAAATGAAGTACCTACCTAAATAAATAACCTGACACGCCTATCTCTGTCCGCTTCGTTGCGCTCTCGTCGCTCTCGGACTATTGGAAGCCCATTATTTTCAAATTGATCAAACCTATGCAAGGTTGATATTTGTTTTTCAGAGAAAACCATGCTATGCCAGATGTGTGCCGACCTAAGGCCTTATTACGCCCTGTAGAATGGTCAAAGCCGCCTACGAATGCAAATGCAATATGGGACAAAACAAAAAAAAAAAAATGTACTATCAAATACGAAACAGTATTAGTAAGGACGCAAAATTACGTTATGGTTCGTTGAACTAGAATACGTCACAAAGGCGTCACTACTTCACAGTATTAGTCAATGCAAAAGCATTGCAGAATAACAAAACTGAATTTGCATGAGTTCGCATATCCGAGCTCGACCTAAGACTGGAACAAGCAACACGACACGAATAACATAGTACCCCTATTTCTAAAGTGGAATTGTCTATGTGCTTGTGCAAAACAATTTCACTGAAGAGTTTCCTAAGAAATTGAAATCAAGATGTTTCATTTATTTATGTAGTTAACGATTTTTACAGATTCTGACTAGTACGTATTGATGAGATTGCATCGAATACATAAGATAAGAACCTAGGTAGTACATATTTTATTACTATGAACTCTAAATGGTACCTAAATCAGACCATGCCAGATTATAATAATGACTGAACTGCAATGTAGAATAATAATTTCATTATTATGCACAGTAATACACTGACACACAAACACCCACACACACACCACATCACCACACTAAACACACCACACCACCACCACCACTACACTACTGACTGATGATGATCTTTGTTGCTAGTGTTCACGCGGAAGATCCTTACTTTTTAGGATACCTCATTGCGTTTTCCGTTTTGCGGTTCAAAAGACAACGTCGATCGGTAAGCACAAAACCAACTTTATTTACACATGGTTATTTAACATGAAATAATTGTTTTTGACGCGTGTAAAAACGATGTAACAGACCTACGTTTCATAATAATCTAGCTAAAGATAAATAACATCTTAAAATCAACGCTTTACTCGGGCGAAACCGCGAGTTACACATACATAAGTGAACCGCTATGCAGAATAGCAATTATATTCAATGTGCTTTTATGATGTAGATATCACGTTTGTGTTAGCATTGAGAGTTCAGCCGTAATCTCAGCTGTTTGACTACTAACGTATATTAGGAAATGCTTGGGCGCACTCCGGGCGGTGTCTGGGTGTATGTGCTCGACTGTGATGTAACGCACCCTCTGCGTTTGTGGCAGTCGTATTATTATTTCGCCGTATGAACCACTGAAAATAAATGCTATGTTAGTAAGAGTTTGTTTGCTAAATAATATACAGGGTGTATGGAAGCTGGGTGTAAAGCCTAAAGCCCGTCACAGACGTAGCTATAATATATATTAATATACTGTGAATTTCATAGTGTAATATAAATATATATTATAGCTACGTCTGAGGTCACTCGAAGTTTATTACGGAATATGTATCTTAATATGTCTTGCTATAGCTACGTCTGTGACGGGCTTTGATATAGTTGGGTGATATAGTTGACACTTTTTAGAGCATTTTGAGCTATTACATCTCTTAGACGAAGTAGGTATTTTACCAGTAGTATGTAACCCAATTTCTGACAGTTAATTGCCAACAGTGACCAGTGAAGTTGAACAGTGAGTGGTTTGTCTGATGTTTAAGTATCTAATGTAATAAACCAAGTTCCTAACACCGGTGTTATTGAAAAAAAAATCTAGAAAAAATTAAAGCTTGCAGTTAAAAATAAAAAAATAATACATACTTGGTCTAAGATACTCAAATGCTGTAAATGGTGTCAACTATAACCCCCTTAAGGCTTTGCACCCAGCTTCAAACACCCTATATATAGTTGAAGGTCTTGTGGTTTTTGAATGAATGGTGATAAACAGTGGCTGGGCTGGACCAATATTGGTAGTGGACAATTCTCAACTCTCAAACATCACTGTGCTAAATCAATGGGCATGGGGCATTCGTCAGTGCCCCAAAATTTTAAAGCTTTTTTCCTGCTATTGTGTGAATTGTGGGCTGATCATAAAGGCTAACAATATCTTTGGAATCATGGATCAACCATAGATCATCATGATCTTATCTTTGGATAAGGTCGTGTTCTTTTTTTCTAAGGCAAATGAAATCAAATCCAAAAATCATTTATCCAAACTAGGCTAAGAAGCAGCACTTTTCGAACGTCAAAATTACATATATTATGACAGTCTCCCAAAACGCTCGCCCTTCACTACTTCCTAGGGCTTTAACTGGGAAGAAGAAGTGGCGCAACAAACTCCCCAGCAGCACAGCTGTCTGTTCAGTTAGAAAAAATTGATTCCATACAGGCAGCTGAAGTTGACCTCGGTGACCATAGGAAAGCTTGAGTTTAGTACGAAGTTATCCGTCTTGTACTAGAATAATACATGCCCGATGATAATTATATATTTATAAATTAGCATTCAAATTAAAGTTGCCCAAACTTCAATGTCTTTATCCCCCAGAGCTTATACAATATCTACACGAACTAAAACCAACGATCAAACGTTTCAAAAGTAAGTGTAGGTACCTATCTAAATATTATTTACATCTAATCTTTGAAATTCGACTCACATGAAAGGCCAACAGTCGGACAGCGTAGGTCTTCGCAAGGCGAGCACAGTATCGGGCGGTGGGGCAGCACGCCACAATGGCACAACCCCCCACAGGGCTACCCTACCACCCCACTCCGTTGTGTCACTACCCTTTGACGCCGTCGCACCTTCTATGTATCGTGTATCAATGTCCTTAGCCCCTGCAACTGTTGCCATTTGTTCTGAACGAATGAAACTTGGAGATTAGATTACAGAGGACCGGTCACGTTAGCTCAAAGGTAGCGTTGAAGTTTAGGCGATTCGTTTGATAGGGGTTTCGATTTTGTAGTGTTGTTTTTGTACCTACTTATTTTAATAGATATACTTTTATGAATGCTGTAAGTACCTATTTAAAAATAATGAAAAATACACACCTGACTACGCCATTCTACTTAGGTACCTAAGTATAATAAAATGGTAAATCTAAACATTTGCACTTATACAGGGTGTTCGGCGCATGGACCGACACAATTTATTGGGAGATTGGGAGGCTCGTTTGCTAGGTTACACCCAAAGATTCCATGTCCTAAGTATTACAGTAATTGAGATATGGTTTTTTAGTTTTTTCTTTGAATTACCCAAAATCTCGCCTTTGAATCGTTAATTTTTTTTTTGTTTATGGTTGAATAAAACAAAATAATTTTTATTATAGTCTACAATGTATTCTTATTCTAAATAAATTAATAATTAAATTGAAATATAATTACCGTATTATGTCTGTTCTTAAAACACTCCCTAACTGACTTTTATAACTAGTATTTTGACTACATAATGAATTGTTTTCTATGGCATATAGCATACCATTACAAAGGATATAAACTAAAAAACTTTTTAAAATAAAACTAAGTTCAAAACTTTTAGTTTTTTTTTATAATGAATTTAGAAGTTGTAATTTTTCATATATTTAAAAAATTTTAAGACTGGAAGCACAAAGGTCAGTTTCTACAAATCAATTAGAATAAATAATAATTTATTTAAAATAAAAACATATTGCAGACTATAATAAAAGTTATTTTGTTCTATTACAACCATAAACAAAAAAAAAATATAATGATTTAAAGGCGAAATTTCGGGTAATTCAAAGAAAAAAAATGTCTCAATTACTGTCATACTTAGACATTGTAGTCTTTGGGTGAAACCTAGCAATTGACCCCCCCAATCTCCAATAAATTGTGTCGGTCTATGCGCCAAACACCCTGTATAAATACAATGGATTTGTTCGCCCCGTTGAAGTACTTATATTAAAACTTCTCAGAAGTGTGGTATTAAGTTTGCATTTTAAGATATGTACCTACCATTTTGCGTTATCTTTGTGCATAAATCCAACATTTATAGTTTTTATAGAAATGTATTTTAGGCAAGGGTCTATGAACGTTAGCATTTTTTTAGCGTTAACATTTTCGACTTTCCACATAATGGATCTTGGGTTCAGCTGATTGATTGATTTTTTTTGCTGTTCATTTGGTCGTCGATAGTATATCGAATTATCGATATTCTGAGGTGGTTTCGGTCGTGAAATTTTCGTCTTTTCAGAGAAGTCTTCAAAGAGAAGTAAACCAGAAAAGGTTTGCGCTTCGGTAATTTTCGTGTTTCCGAATTAGTACGAACGACGCGCCATAGAGTAACCCACCCCCTCTCATGTCGGGGCCATACCAACGTCAACGTCAATGCCAATCATCGCCATAAACATCGCGGTAATTATTCCGATAATTATCGCTATAAATTGAGCATGCACAATTGAACGCCGCCACCCGAGTTATCGCCATGTCAATCGACAATGCGAATGCCGTTGTCAAATTATTGACAACGGCCTAACCTACGGCCTCCGTCCATCATCCCGATAATCAACGGCATATCTCATTGATGTGGCCCCGAGCGACATCGAGACAAAGATTCTATGTTTTTTACTCCGCGCTTTGTCGTAATGGACATACTCGTATCAGTAGACGGTTGTATGAAGCTTTCTCTCTCTCTGTTGGGTTTACCTACTTTGGTCGCATCTTTCATAATAATATTGTTAATTTCAAGCGTTCTTATTTCCGAAGATGGACGAAGTTTGCTGAAGCGCATACTTTTACAGGGAAATCTGTAGAAGTAAATTAAGTTGTAATTAACAAGGAATGTTACCTGTCGTAGTACGCGATGTTAACATCATGGTCCGAGATCGGAATGTGTTTCTGAAATGATAGTATTATTTTATTAGTGAATACCTAATATAGTAGTAGTAGTTATTGTTCCCCCTCTTCTGCGCTATGGCGCTCTCCGGTCTCAGCCAAACCTGCAGTGCCCACTATCCAGGTATAGTCAGCAACTTAATTCGATTAACACTTCAGAGGGGCAATTCCCGCATTTTTAACAACGGTCGCAATCTCATCTCTATCTCAATCTGTCAAAAATTGTACAGCGTTTACGCGTTCCTTTACAGTTCTACCAACTTATCTGTGAACTGAAAGAGGACGCCACCGTCGATGTGTCGATACAATCGAATGACATGCGTCGGCACAATCGAAGACATTTCAACATGACGGCCGTAGTTCCAATTTTCGCCATTTCACAGATAAGTTGGTAGAAGTGTACCTACATTTTTGACATTTGATTGTCGCTGGCATGAGATTGCGACTTGAATTTGAACTTTTTTAAGTACGAGAATTGGCCTTCTGGTTTCGAAAAAAACTTAATTTAAATTTAGAACAGAAGTAATACTTAAATGATTTATAAACTAAAGCAGATTATTATCGAATCATTTTGTGTCAATTTAGATGATCTGTAAAAGTAGCAGTGTTGATTATATTACAAAAGATTTCTTATTTTGTGGTCGCTATACTTGCTACTTCGTACTTCCTGCGTATGTTATGTATACAAATATACCTATAGCTTTAAATGTTCAAAGTTTGTATAATCAAACGTATGCATAAGGTAGAAAGCCTTAAAAACTTAAAGGAGAGGGAAGTCGTGTTCCCTTTCAAATGATTTATATTATTTTGGATTAAATTAAACTTAAACGAACTAGTTAATATCCGCGACTTCGGTTTGGTTTTGTGAAACTTACAACTGCAGTATAAATTAATACCTAAGGTGAGTTAAAATACTGCGTGCGACATCCGTGCGCGAGCATTACAAGTCTCGCACGTAGGTTACTTAGTTTTTTGATAAGGACATTCCAAATCCAATCAATAAAATCATTATAAAATTAGCTCAATTGATTTGTAAACAAAAAATGATTTTATCTCAACAGAATGTTCGCAAACACGTACTACCTACGCGCTTTCGAACATTCGCGAACGAACGCTCATGGATCCGCGGTAGGTACCTTAATGATTTTCTGGTATAACATGGGTTTCTAACAACAAATCTTGCTGCTTTATACATTTCTGTGAAAATCCAACCGTGTATTTAGTTATGAGAGCTTACCTGAGAGTTTGTTCCGCTTTAGCGAGCTGTTCTGCTAAATATTTCATTCTGTTGCAGCATTGGAAGCTGACCGATGAAGATGAGTCCGTACCGGCTGGAAAAGAGAGGTAGTCTTACTGGCTTTGTTGACCATTGCAGCTCGAGCAGCACACATCATCATCATCATCATCATTTCAGGCGAAAGACGACCACAATGCTAGATAAAGGCCTCCTCCAAGCACCGCCACTTCGACTGATTCTGTGCTTCCCGTATCCAGCGGATTCCTGCGGCCTTTACAAGGTACACCTTGTGGGAGGCCTTCTAACGTCAAGTCTTCCGGTACGCGGCTGCCACTCCAGAACCTTTCGGCCCCATCGGCCATCTGTTCTGCGAGCAATGTGCCCTGTCCCACTTAAGTTTGGCAATTTTTCGGGCTATGTCGGTTACCTCGGTTCTCCAGTGGATTTCTTCATTTCTGATTCGATCACGTAGGGAAACTACAAAGTATAGCCCTCTCTATCGCCCTTTGGGTGACTTTTGAGCAGACAGGCATTGCCAAAGTATAAGTTACAAGGCAATTTCTTATTTGACAGAACGAATCTAGAATTTGTGCATTCATTGGAAATTAATGTTTTTTTTTTTTTTGATCTTGGTTAAAGCGTGAGTCAGGTCCATGAAAGCAGGCTTCTGTACGTTGACATACCTACCTAACGGTTGCTTTTATATGGCTTTCTTTAGTGCCCTAGGTACTACACTAAGAACACATTTTTCAAAGATCAGATAACTTTTATCTGAAGAATAATTATGATGATTTGACATATTTTCTATACAAAAGCTGTCAAACCGCCATTTTTATTCCTCAAACAAAAGTTCGGCCCTAAGAAGAAAAGATCTGGAGGATCTATTAGGTCATTACCTAATTGGTTGAAATCAAGTTGACCTACTAGCCTACACATACTCTAGCCTCTACGATGCGCCCACGGTTATTGCTTACGGGACGGCGACATACATATTAAAAACTTATTACTTTGCATTAATTACCGATAAGACTTGATGGATGGTAAAGGCCAGTTATTTTAATGGTAGGCAATTTACATGGAATTTTACCTACGCGGTTGTTTTACGGATAAGTATTTACGATATTTGATATTGTTACGTAAGTTCATTAGTTAGTAAGTAGGCATTAATTTGTTATGATATAATTTAGTCGGATAAAATATCAATCTAATAAAATAATGACTTGTTTCAGAGTTAGAGCCACTGTTGTCGTTTAAAAACGATTTTAATAGACCTAGTAGTTTCCGCTTTTCTATCTCAACGGATCACTCTGTACACGGTGTACCAGGTGTGGTCAAATTTAAGAGTGTGATACATACATCAAACTGAACAACTTTCTCCATGGGACCAACATTGTTATCGAGAAAAAAATTTCAGCTGTCTCGTACAAAGCTTCAGTGCCTACTCGACCCAAATTTATGGGACGGCTGATATTTTTTTCTCTATTACGATGTTGGTCCCATGGAGAAAGTTGTTCAGTTTGATGGTCTGTACCACACCTTTCTGATACACTCTGTCTAAGTGTAGGTATATGACTGTAGATGTTCACAGCAGTGTTTTACTGAAGAGATTCATTTTCAACGTGGTCTGATGTAGGAGGTACCTAACAAAAATGATTAACTAAAACTACACTATCGTATAAAAGCCGGGTGCGACACCATGTGTAATTGGATTAAACGTCGGAAGGAACACAATTACTTAGCTACTTACGTAACGACATTATCTTGGTCTTAGGTGTCAAGTCTTCTCCCGTCCTGTTAGTCTTCCATAGAGATACTGAAACTGAGTTAATTATAGCGTGAGTTGTGGTGTGATATTAATCTTACAGATTATTACCTATGTAGTTATAGTTTCAAGTTAATTAATGAGCTTAATTATTCGTCTCCAAATTATTTGTTTAGGGCTTAGTATCATGAATAGTTTTAGTTTTATGAGAAGACCAAAAAATAGTGCCTAGGTTCTACGTGTTAAACACTTTATTCATCGCTTCGTATTCGCTTGCGGCTGGTACATGTAGAATATTTTCTCTATAGTACTTCGCATATATCTGCTAGACCATACTTCTCTATTATTCGTCATCTCGGTAGTCACCCCCTTTCTAGCCATGTCATTTTTCACACAATCCATCCATGGTTTCTTTGGTCTTCCCCTACTCTTATAGCCATTCATTCATCATACATTCATACTCAAAACTTTCCTCACGACATTTTCCTCACTCCTCCGCATCACATGCCCATACCATGACAGCCGATTTCCGCACAACCTTTGACCTACTGGAACGTACAGTCAACAAAAGAGATATCTGCGCAGGGTGTACTAACATATTTGTGTGTGAATTGCTTCATGTTCAATTTCATGAAAATATACAATTTTGTGTTGGTGTGTTACAATGTAGGAGTATTGCAAAAACAAAGTAATATATATAAAATTGAACATGAAGCAATTCATATACAAATATGTTACTCTACGCTGCCTAGATATCTCTTTTGTTGACTGTACAAATAATAAAAATTTAAGAAAATAGTTTAATTAGTTTCAACACTACCTAAAACTCCCATCGCAGCAGCAAGTATCAAAAGAAACCAGACAGCTGTTTTCCTACAAGAATCGCTTTTGACCGACTTTTGTTTACATTTCCTATATTGTCTTCTTTTATTGCTGCAACTGAACTTTTGTTCGACGTTATCTTCATACAGATATTCCCAGATGTTTTCCCGTAACGGATACGTGGATCGCATTTCCCACTTCGGCGTCGCAAGTTTCTTAGATTTGCTTCTTTCGTAAACTTTTCCTGCGGAAATGTAAGGTAAATGGATCGCTGTAACTAGGCCAGTGTGTTTTTGATTGGTATGCAATTGTAGTTTCTTAGACGTCAATGATTTAATGTTGAATATTTTTAAATATAAATTCTACTGATGAGGTAAACACATTTAATACTATATTGTGCCCTTGAATCGGACTAGGTTAACAATCTGCCATTGCTAAGAGACAGTCCACTAATATTATAAAAGTGAAAGTTTGTGAAGATGTTTGTTACTCAATCACGCAAAAATGACTGAACGGATTTGGATGGAATTTGGCACACAGATAGTTTATAACCTGAATTAACACATAGGATACTTTGTATCCCGGTAGTAGGTTCCCGTGGGATGATTTGCGACATCCACGCGGGCGAAGCTGCGGGCAACGGCTAGTATTTACATACCGTGACCGTGCCTCAGAAAGCACATAAAGCCGTTGGTCCCGGGCCCGGCTGTAATTCTTGGATCTTTGGCAGTCGTTACCAGTCGTCAGAATCCCGAAAGTGTGACAACCAGTCTTACCAAGGGGTATCGTATTACCCAGTAGGTAACTGGGTTGTGGAGGCAGTCGCTCCATGTAAAATACTGTTATTCAGCTGCATCCGGTTAGACTGGAAGCCGACCCCAATAATGTTGAGAAAAGGCTAGGCTGACGGGTATCCTTTTTGGATGGATTAATGCTAATCAGATCATCGTGGGTTTAGGGATGACGTTTCTGGTTAAATTGTCAAAAGGCTAAAATAATGACAGAAAATCAGATAAGCAGCTTATCATTCGACCTTTAACGAGGTACCTAAAGATTACAGGCGTGTGTTATGTTATATGTACCTAGTTAGATTAACTTTACTATGATAAAATATCAAAACAAATTCAGAAAGGTCAGGTGCGTAGCACTCGCAATCGGCGTGCGTGTATGACTAGTGTTCTTAGTGCGAGTTTTTTACTTACTCGATCTTGCGTCAATTTGTATGGAATAATTGTGTTTCCCACTATCGTCACCAGACGGCGCTTTTCAGTTTTAGTACAAATTGATCAAGTAAGTATAAAAACTCGCACTAAGGCCACATATCTACCTATATAAATAAAAAGAGAAGTCCTGACTGACTGACTGACTCATCAACGCCCAGCCCAAACCCTTGGACCTAGAAAGCTGGAATTTTGCACAGAGGTTCCCTTTATAATGTAGACAAGGAAAAAGGAAGGAATTCCCGGTAGTACCTACGTTCCCTTGGGATATTTTCCGACATCCATGCGGGCGAAGCCGCTGGCAAAACCTACTTATGTATGAATGTAAACGAGGCAAAAGGAGTATGTAAGGTTCGTAGCAGGTGGCGTTCTGTAGTTTCAGCCTAGTATGTAGATATCAAAACAAATATTTGTGATTTTGTTCAAAAAAATTGGGCGTCTATAATACTAAACTGCAAAGATGTTACGATACTGGGGATAAAACATATTGAGCTGACAGTTACTAATACGTTGATAGCGGTAGCTTTTATAGTAGACATGTAGTGATCTAGTCGGTTCCGTTTTATTGCTTATTTTACGATTGCCATGATCTAGCCAAAAGGGACCGAGTGGGACTCTTGGTAATTTAGAAGTCTGGCTAGTGTAAGTACCAAATACCATATGGTTTTGTAATATATATATAATTGGTGCTGATCCATGCGTCATGTTCGTGAATGGGCGCCGTCAGTTGGGACTGGTCGTCTCCGAGTTGTTTTAGTTTTTTATCTTTTTATTACGGACGCTTTTTAACGTGCACGTCTCACATGTATATTTTCAACATGAACGATGTAACCAATATTTTGTAAAAAAAATTATGATTTAAAAGAGCGTCCGTGGAGTTTCTTGCCCGTTCTTCTCCATAGGGATCTACTACGCTTTGGAGTGGGCAACTAGCTTCATCTTTCTGACCGACCGACCCATTGACAATTCAAAAGTGCCTGTAATTGGTTTATTTGAAATAAATGCACTGAGTTTGAGTTTATAAACAACGAGATCTGCTGTGGTTATGTACAGTACATAACACAGCTTCTGCGTTCTGTTTATTGCCTCCTTCTGTGTCTACAGCGACAACAGATTGTTAACCCTAAAAAAAAAACCGGTCAAGTGCGTGTCGGACCACGCACAATGAAAGGTTCCGTAGTTGGGATGAATTTATCCCAAGAACAAACTTTACATTGTAGTTGTAAAACATGTTCTCCCATACATTCCAACTGTAAATAGTTTGTACTCACAATATTGAGAGATTAACCATGTTATTTTAAGACCACAGCCTTCTCTTAGGTTTTCCTATAATCTACAGGTAAAGTACTATTTTCTGTATTTTTTTCAAAATTTTAGGCTTAGTAGTTTCGGAGATAAGGGGGGGAATTGGGGGGAATGGTAAATTTTCATTTATTTTCTTAAACAACTTTAAAACAATTTATTTTAAAATTATAAAAAAAATATATTTTAGACCCTTAATCCTCATAGTAGATAAGTCCTTTCATTTGATATGTCACACGGTATAGTTTATGTGTACCGAATTTCAACTTAATCGGTCCATTAGATTCGGAGCAAATTAGCCGTGACAGACGGACATAATCCTATAAGGGTTCCGTTTTTTCTTTTTGAGGTACGGAACCCTAAAAACAATACCTAGGTACATAAGTAGTAAGTACCTACTCCCCGAACTGACAGTGACTCTTTGTCTTAAGTTTTTTAACCGACTTCTAAAAAAGGAGGAGGTTCTCAATTCGGATGTTTGTATTTTTTTTTTTTTAATGTTTGTTCGCGCATAACTCCGACGCTTGCCAACCGATTTGAAAAAATATTTTTTTGTTGGAAAGGGTATACTTTCCAAATGATCCTATTTTTGTCAAAATCCAGTTCTGATGATGGGATCCTGGAGAAATCGAAGGAACTCTTCAAATATTATAGGCACACCTATAGCGATTTGGGTATTTTTTATAGTAGCTCGTGCATTTGCTCTCGGAAAGCACCACTGGGTGAAGTGGAACTGATGATGAAGACCACAGATGACTACCGGAACTACTCAATGATAAATATTTCACGGGTTGCGATTCGATTACTTTAATATGGTTGCTAAGCAATTTCCGCTCGTCACACTATGCGTGTAGTGAGTGGTTGTTGAGGAGTTCTCCTGGTTCTTACCAGCAGAACTCCTCAACAATTAACGTCCCAGCATCGGGAAAAGCAATATTTTGTAACATGTGATGAGCAATTGACATTAGACTATAGTAACTTATACAAATTATAAACAGACCCACTAAAAAGTGAAAAATAAAAACTTTTTTACAAAAAAATACAACCGACTTCCAAAAACAACACTACAAAGTGAAAAATAACTTTAATTTCGGAAGTCGGTGGCAAAAACGAAAATACATTTAATCAGACACCGACTTCCGAAATTAAAGTTATTTTTCACTTTGTAGTGTTGTTTTTGGAAGTCGGTTGTATTTTTTTGTAAAAAAGTTTTTATTTTTTAAAAGAGAATATAGGTTAGGCAGGGGTAGGGTATTCGAGTTTAAATATCATAAACTTTTAGTGTTTTACCACGAATTTAAAGTCTACCATCCCGAGCACCTATTCCCGACAATGTCTAAGCTCTTCTTCATTTTATATGACGTTATGTTCAAGAGAACCGGGAAGTAGCCATGGAATGATTGTAGGTAAATGTATGTCATCATAATTATTTTATGGTTGACCCATTTCGTGTTAGCTCATCAAAACTTCCCATATACATTAATGTGACATTTACGTATGAATGTTGACCATCGTTGTAGTTCCCTTGGGAGCATGTTCCCCTTACTTATGTGAAGGTTTTATTTTAATAGCTTATTGCTTATCATTCTAACAAACAATATTGGACATGATTATATATCCTCAAGGGACTGTTCAGTAGGGCTACGATCGATTAAAAACTATCTCTATTTAATAGGTAATACGGACTGGTATCCGCAACTCCACGACAATGCGCGTATTTTGCGTATGGATCTCTATTTAATAATAGGGTTATAGAAACTATCAATTTGATTCGAAGCTAAGCTAACGTTATAATTTTATATCTTAAGGCGGCACTTGCTCTATGGTGACCTATTTCGTTTCGTTGGCTTTGCAATTTGTGCTGACAGAGCAGTCTAGTCCAAGTTTATCTTTTCTCTTAGAATGTAAGTAGGGACCTACCTATAAATTAGATATGTAAGTTTATTTCTATCTTTGACAGTCGTTACAGATCGTCAGAAGCCCGAAAGTCTGAAAACCGTTCGTACCAAGAGGTATCGTATTACCCAGTTACTGGGTTGTGGAGATCAGATAGGCGGTCGCTCCATGTAAAATACTGGTATTCAGCTGCATTCGGTTAGACTGGAAGCCGACCCCAACATCGTTGGGGAAAGACTAGGCAGATTGAAGTTTATTTCTGATCACCCCAGACACGTAGATAAATATTCATCGACAACGTTCAAAGATTCAATCGTTTATCTTCGGAAAAACCGAATTATATAGGAGCGAATAAAATTTGACTGTCGACTAATAGAAATTGATTTATATTCCTACCTTAATTATTATAGTGCGTCAATCTACAATGATTATTATAGAATTTAGAAGAATTCGTCAAAATTCGGTTTTTTCCGAAAATCGAACAATCGAACCTTTGAACGTTATTGTACTGTGCCTACGTTGCAATAGAATTTCGGTGGTAAAATAGATAAAAGTACCTATTACTGAAGCCTTGTTTTAATTTATAAACGTTCAAAGATGCCTCTTTTCAGAAAACAAGCTTTTCATTCATTTTTATTCGTCTTTATTATGATAGAAAACAATGCGTAAGTATATCCTAACAAAAATTACAAATTTCACAACTTATAACTCTCCAATGACATTTTTCAACTCGAATTTCACCGTTTTCAAGCTAAAGTGACCCAAATTAGACAGTAACAGATAATTCGTCTGGTATCTTGTGCTGGCCGAGCTTCATTACTCAGAGAGGCAGGTGGCATGCTCCAATTGCATTACGAAGTGAAATCGGACAAGCCAAATCCGTTTTTGGGTAGCACTGATTATAGTAATACGAACTTCATTAACTCCGTATTCAATAGAAAAGATTAACAGTGTTTTATTACTGTTAACTTCTTTTTGTTTTGCGACTGGAAGCTGGACTGGGGCATTACCTGTTTGATATGATATGGAAAATTTTAGGTACCTGGGTCGTTCTACTTTTGTACCGACAACATCATCGTCACACTGGACGATCTTTTCTACCGAAAACACCTCTGTCACACTGGACGTTCTTTTCTACCGACAACACCTTCGTAGCACTGGACGTTCTTTTCTACCGACAACACGTCCTTCACACTAGACGTTCTTTGCTACCGACAACACCTTCGTCACACTGGACGTTTTTTTTTACCGACAACATCTCTGTCACATTGGACATTCTTTTCTACCGACAACACCTCCGTCACAATGGACGTTCTTTTCTACCGACAACACCTCAGTCACACTGAAAGTTCTTTCTACCGACAACACCTCCGTCACACTGGACGTTCTTTCTACCGACAACACCTTCGTCACACTGGACGTTCTTTTTTACCGACAACATCTCTGTCACAATGGACGTTCTTTTCTACCGACAACACCTCAGTCACACTGAAAGTTCTTTCTACCGACAACACCTCCGTCACACTGGACGTTCTTTCTAGCGACAACACCTCCGTCCCACTTTTGAATATTATGTCACAATTATTTTGTAAAATGCAGTAGACCTAATAATAAAAACGGAAGTGTTTAAGATTACTTTGATGGTTGTATTGTCAAAAGAATTTTTTGTGTAAAAAAATATTGTGAAACTGAATAGTCGATTTTTTTTCGGAGGGGACATGTCATTGTCGATGAAAAAGAAGAACTACCCAGGTACCACCTATTGTGCTGAATATTTCAGTATCTGTGATGAATGAAAATCTGTTCCTTCTTTATAGTCATTCTTATGTGCAAGACCTACCTACCCCGGTAGGTACGTTATAACTTGCAATTATGAGTCGCGTGTTAAAAAATCGTACACCTACGTTCGAAATTATACCTGCCTACAATTATTTATCCGCGCTATTGTAACAGGTACCTACTACCTAATAACTGTTATGAATGTAGGTTAAATGGTAACAGTTTAATGCACAGAAGGAAAGCTGTAGGTAATGATTTGTTTGTTCATTGCTTAAAACTGCATAAGTAGGTACGGTGAGATTGGAAACCGACCTCAACTTAGATAGTTGGGGGGAAAGGCTATAAGTAGGTACCTACCTATAGGAAGATGATGATATCTATAGGTTTGCTTACCTAACTCCTACACATATATCTAGGCAGCGCGACTGCCTATCTGACATACCCAGTAACTGGATAATACGATACCCCTTGGTAAGACTGATTGTCAGCTTTCGGGCTTCTGACGACCCGTAACGACTGTCAAAGATCCACGAATGACAGCCGGGACCAACGGCTTAACGTGCTTTCCGAGGCACGGAGGAGTCTCGGTATGTAAACATGGTCACCCATTCACGGACCAACCCCGGCAAGCGTAGCTTAACCTGATGGATAGACCCGTGAGGCTGTTATTACTTAGCCACGAGCTCCTCTTATCTATACGAAATTCTGTGAAAACAAGAAAATAATATTGAAACAGGAAAAATCTCTGGAAAATGAGTTCAATTTCGTTGGGCATTTAGGTCAACTTGGGGTTACACAAACCATCAAAAAAACCATATTGTTTCATAAAATATATATTTAGTTAGGTAGGTTTAGCCAAGCGGACTAAAATGGTGTTTAGTTTAAAGGGGTTATGTAACTTATGTATATACGTGCGGTCACCCTTATTGTGTGCGGAAAACTCGAGGACGACATGAAAGCTGTTTTGCAGAATAGGTACCATGCAGGATTTAGAACATACGTCCATACTAAAAAGTAAGTTATAGGTACAGGATCTGAAGATATAAAATCTCTTCGGAGATGCCTAGACTGGCAAGAAATGGAATCTTACCTGGTATGGCTTAGTTTATTGATTACCTAGTTATCATTGGCTAGATAACTGAAAATTGACAAGGAAGTCGTGTGTATCGCAAAACTTGATGTTTTCTATCAATCCCCAGTTTAAAATGGAGATTGAAATTAAAAAGTAAAAAAAAAAATATGTTTGTAAAAACAATCAAAACATCATATTTCCACTTTATCCATAAAGGTATTTAGCGGATACTTATTATTTAAATAAAACGTAGGTAAACAAGTTACTGTGAAATGCTGACCGCGAGGATGCAAGCTCTTACTTTTATTAGTAGGTTATTAATAAATGTTGCACATTTCTACCTGCATAGGTACAGTCAGCAACAAAAGTCGATTAACACTTGCAGTTTTTAAATCTTAATTATTGAGCGAAATATTTAATTGAAATCGGAGCAGAATTACTTAAAATTTTAAGTACATTAACTCTTAACAGTTAAACGAAAAAAAAAAACAGTTTATCGAATCATTTTGTGTTAATTTCGATGATGTCAAAAAGTAGCAGTGTTAACTGTGTGCGTACTCCCAGCGGAAAAGTGTCGAATTTCATGACTTCAGTTCAGTAGATCTTTAGTGTATGACTTCGTGTAAATGTTTATGATAATTTTAAATTTGTGCGTCCAGCCATTTTTGAGATATTTGCGAAAAACACTTTCCGCTGGGGGAACGTTCTCCCAGCGGAATTTTTTTCTCAAAACGGACACACGAGAAAAATAAATATACCAACAGTTAGTGTATAATGAGAAGTAAATGTGTGTGCTTAAATGGAATTTGTGTGTCGTAAGACTCCGAAGATATTCAAGATGCCGCTGGGGGAACGTTTGGCTGTTGGCTGGATATCCTAAACGATTAGGCGCACAGATATGATTTTTTTTACTTATGTTGCTATCAAGTTGTGTGTAACGATTGTGAAAAAAGAATTAAAAAAACAATTACCGTTCGGAAGAAAAAAAAGTATTCGTGAAATAAGGTTTTTAGGTTCTTGTACTTCAAATTGAATTCCTAGAGACTATCTTCTAACTTTAATATGTGCCTTATAACTGCGTACAATGTTTTGCCAAGTTTCACCGACTTCTGTTGCTGACTGTACCTACAGCATGGCTAGTATACAGGGGATGACTGTCCAAAGCCGTTGTAAGTAGGTACTTACTTATTAGGGTTTTCTATTTTTATGGAAACCAAGGAAAGAGAAGCAGTCATAAAATCATAACGTACGTAACTTAATATAACATTATGGACGCTTATAATCCCGGAATGGTTAGGCAGGGGTATATTCATAATCAAAGACAATTAAATATTACTTAACGATAGTACACCCACATTTCGCCAGTTATGTATAGGAGGCGAGCCTACCGCCATCAACCGGGCACAAATCTAGACTTCGGGCTGCTATTGAGAAATTAATTCATTTATCAATCTGCCTAGCCTTTTCCCAACTATGTTGGGCTCGGCTTCCAGTCTAACCGGATGCAGCTGAATACCATTATTTTACATGGAGCGACTGCCTATCTGACCTCCACAACCCATTAACTGGGTAATACGATACCCCTTGGTAAGACTGATTGTCAGACTTTCGGGCTTCTGACGATCCGTAACGACTGTCAAAGATCCACGAATGACAGCCGCCCGGGACCAACGGCTTAACGTGCTTTCCGAGGCACGGAGGAGTCTCGGTATGTAAAGATGGTCACCCATCCACGGACCAACCCCGGCAAGCGTAGCTTAACCTGATGGATCGACCCGTGCGGCTGTTATTACATAGCCACGAGCTCCTCTTCATTAATTAATACATGGTGTAATTTTAATCGTCTTTAATCTCTTAAGGAGACTCATCATTATGAACAACTTTTACTATGAGACCAAACCTGAAATCGTGAAAAAAAAAAATCAGCTGTTCAGTACCTACATTTGATCAAACTCGTGAAAATGTAGGGAGGAGCTGATTTTTTTCCGCGATTTCAGGTTTAGTCCTATAGTAAAAGTTGTTCATAATGATGAGTAAAAAAAATAAACGTATCTACAAGTCCCAGACACTACTTAAGAGGGAAGCGCCAGGGTCACTGCGAAATTCAAATTTTCTTACGTTTTTTGCAATTTGCAAGTCAGTACACCTATTAGGTTGTATGTTGATCAAAATACGATTCGCGACCGTAAGAAACCGTATTTACAAAACAGTCTAGTAACCATAGTAGCTATATAGCTACACAAATAGGTTCCTATATGATATCTAGACCTTGGTATGAATTAAAATGTAGACCAATGTACCTACCTACGTAGGAATTCCATTGTTCAAGAGAAGTAGGGTACCTACCTTTACCGTGTGGGAGTTATATCGCTCACGTTCTTGTAATTTTTATTGTCACTGCCGTCGCTAAACGTAAATGTTGAATCGAAAATTAACTAGGTTGGTACTTACTAAGATAGGTAGGTAGGTAGTACAATTTTCTCATTGAATAGTTTTGATTGGACTTTCACAGATATAATTGTAAATGCTCTAGTAACTAAACGAGCGTAATCATTGATTGAACTTCAAATTATATTCGTTGATTTCAAAATCATGCAAATAAATGCATTTTTGTTTTCGAGTCACGCATCACTTAGTGATATTGTTTTAACAATCCTCTGCTCATGAACGTACCCTAGGTCTAGGTTAGTACCTACCTACTTACCTATAGTGGCGTAGTAACCTTATACAAACGAAGTAGGTAAGTGCTTATAAAGCCGCGGTCCCACGGCCTGTTTACTAACAGGCTGCGCCAGGCGTTGCGCCTGTCGAGGCCAGTCGCGACCCTTGCTGAGCATTCCACCGCAGGCCTCACCGGATGTGACCGTTCCCACGGCCTGTCGGCCTGGCCTGGCGTGATCCGCACCCTAATTGCGTAACACACTATCAATCACAAACTGAATGATTTTGAAGCATATTGCCAATCCATTCCATGTTCGAAAAATTTGTTTGTTCAACAACGTAAATAACGCAATGAATGTTGTTGAACTGTCAAAATTAAACCGATTCTTACTGTAGGTAAGTGTGTTACCTACGAATTGCCGCGCTGGCCTGAGAAAGCGGGCCGTGGGACCGCAGCATAAGATCTCTCTATTGATTCGCTTTCGAAGTGATTTCTGGCAATGCTTACTTGGATCTGAAGTTATCTTGTTAATTCATGATATCATGACCCCAACGCTCGCCCTTGTGTGCGCCTCTGTAGTCTATATTGTAGGTACTTATTTATAATTTACGCATTCACTGCTAGCAGGCTACTTTCTATGCTAGACTGATGTTGCTTGAATAAATTCTGCCTGAATTATTCATAAAACTAGAACACAAATTGTCTCTGTTTTAGAACTATGAGGCAAAGACACCTCTTTACTGCCTAGTTTAATGACCACATTCATTGCGTGTGTATAGAGCACTAGCAGATTAAAAAAAATCTATAAATTCTTAATTTAAAATTAAATTAAATTCTGCTGTATCTTTATTTTTTTAATGGCTGGAAGATCAGAGAAAGTGAATAAGCTATTATATAGCAGCTTGTAGGTATTTATAGCGTATTCGTAAAGAAGAAACTTATAATATTTTTACTTACTTATTTATAAGCGTAGCATTTCAATTAAGAGCAATTCAGTACCATTGCAAAATAATGAATACCTAGGAACTAAAATAAGGATAATTTGCAATTTAGGTATACCTAAAAATAATCTTACCTGACGAACACCATGGCGGAATAATATTTTTCTCTGAAATTCCGCTGCTATCACAACTCTCACAAGCTTTTCTATACGCGCTTCTAGTAACGATTACCATTTATGCGTATTAAATTTTATATTTACTGAATAAATCTTTGTTATTTATCTTGGCGCGCGACCAACTCGATGTTGTTATTTTTTTGACACTGTGGTGCCCTGTCATAGACATAAAGTTTTCCCTCCAATTTAGCCATAGGTTATCTGGAAAAGGCAAAGGACGTATCCCAAACAGTGAGTGTAGGGGTCGTACCAATGTATTTATAGAACGTGTGACCGGCAATTTATTATGAAGTAAGTACCTACCCTATATTAACCATACCTACTTGAAAAAAAAAACACGATTTTTTACGGTGTCTTAAATACTTAGTAGTTTAATGTCGGTAAGTTACGGTTTTAATAAAATTGATGAAGTTTGCAACGAAAATCGAAAATATTTATTACATGAACTCAAAAATATTAGGTCTTTACCTATGAAATTGCCGTTCTGCAGTACTGGCCATTTCAAATCAAAATAATTTTTGTTTGGCTAAGAATTCTAATTTCAAATTAATTTTATTTTAAAAACATGGATTTTTTTTCCAAAAGTAGTCATTTGTTTATTGATTAGTGTTACATTTTCATCGCATTTCAATCTTTTTCGTCATCATGGATACGTTAAAAATTCGAGTAATTATGGAATATGAGTACCGTCGTGGCAGCAACGCGGCACAAGCGGGACGCAACATAAACGACGTTTACGGAGCTAACACTACAAACCAACGCACCACTTGTTATTGGTTTGCTCGCTTCCGTTCTGGAAATTTCGACCTGAAAAATGAACCTCGCGGTCGTCCGTTGACTTTGGTCGACAATGACGAATTAAAGGCGATTGTGGAAGCTGATGATACACAATCTACGGCTGAATTAGCAGCAGCTTTCGACGTTAGCGTCAAAACAATATTGGTCCATTTGCGTCAAATTGGCAAGGTAAAAAAGCTTGACAAATGGGTGCCCCACGAACTCAATGATCGCCAGCGCGAAGTACGCGTCGAGACGTGCCTTGCACTGCTCAACAGACACACAAATGAAGGAATTTTGAACCGCATTGTTACCTGCGATGAAAAATGGATTCTGTTTGATAACCGCAAGCGCTCCGCAAGTTGGTTGGATCCTGGTTCAGCACCTAAACAATGCCCTAAACGAAAACTTACCCCTAGAAAAGTGATGGTCACTGTTTGGTGGTCTAGCGCCGGTGTGATTCATCACAGCTTCTTACCAAACGGGGTGAGCATTACTTCAGATGTGTACTGTGAAGAACTGAACACAATGATGGAGAAGCTGGCACATCTCCAACCAGCATTGGTCAATCGCTCGTCTCCGCTGCTCCTGCACGACAACACGCGACCTCATACTGCACAGCAGACGGTCTCCAAGTTGCAAGAACTGGGGTTGGAAGCTCTCCGTCATCCGGCCTACTCACCAGACCTTGCGCCTACAGACTACTACTTTTTCCAGTATTTAGATAACTTCTTGGCGGGAAAAAAATTCAATACCCGAGAGGCAGTACAAAATGCCTTTGAAGAATTTGTTGCCTCCCGTTCAGCTGATTTCTTTAAGAAGGGCATCAATAAACTGCCACTGCGTTGGCAAAGATGCATTGATTGCATGGGTGATTACTTCGATTAATACAAATAAAAAATGCATGAAAAAAAATCGTTTAAATTTTTTCATACAAAACGGCAATTTCATAGGTAAAGACCTATTATAGTCAAACTGTTAATATAATGAAATAATAGGTATTATTGGTAGTGTTATTAATTATTTTTTTACACCTCCTCACCTTCTTGGTACACTTCTACCTAACCCTTAGAGGATTACAGGCGTGAAAAAAGTTAATTAAAAACAATGTTATTTAATTTTTTTCAGAGCCTATTTTTATATTATTCTAACTCTAGGAGAAGGTTTATAGGTTTTATCATAAGTACTTAAGGACGCTGTTACAAATGGATAGTCAAATCATTACTTTATTTACACAAAAGCATGTTTATTAAATATAATGCTTTACATTCTTAGAATGTTTTTGGCCAAATTGTTGATAGATGTGCCTGGTACGATTCTGAACTACAAATACAATTTTAGATAGGTACAGTTTCTCAATAAATGTACCGGACTGAAAATTTTTACTTCGGTAAAAATTCATTTATTGAGAAAAACTACCTATTTAAAATTATAGTTATAGTTCAGAATCGTACCATGCACATCTATCAACAATTTGGCCAAAAAACATTTTAAGAATGTAAAGCATTTTATTTAATAAACATGCTTTTGTGTAAAAAAGTAATGATTTGACTACCCATTTGTAACAGCGTCCTTAAAAAAGTCATCTAAATCATCAATAAAGCCATTCAAAAAGAGAACAAAATAATATTTAAACAAGATAAATGTTTTACAAAGGTCGTACGGCTTGTATTTAATTCTGTCGTAAAAATATAAGAATCACACAAAACACTTTCATTACTTGCTCTAAAAATGAAATGACCTGACCCTTGTACCGTTGCTTTACATTATACAGAGATAATTATCTGTTTCCGCATATTATATCTTGAAATTCAAATTTCATGGGCGAGGTTTTAAACTAGAGGAATTATTTGAAGCGGAACAGTCCGTGAGCTATGTTTGTGCTACTGGTTGTTGTTACTGTTGCGTCGCGGGCATCTGCTCAGGACCAGTCTATGAGCACGGTGCCTCCGTCTAACTCACCACCGATGCCGTTCATGGACTTGTTCACTGGTGCATCCAATTATTATTCGGAACCTATACGAAAGACGTATTCTGACCCACCGCACTATGTGTCATGTCCAAAAACCGACACCCTGTCAACTTTTGCGAACATACTCGGCAGTGCTGCTAAAATAATGTTCTCAGCTGCTCTCATTGCATTCCTTAAAGTGATCGTAGGAAAATTGCTTCTCCTTCCAGTCGTGTTTATAATATTTGTTAAAATTGGATTCAAAGCGTTCCTGCTATGGCCGATGATATCGAAAATGATGAAATACTTCAAGAAGAAAAAGAAGAAAGGCCTCAAATCAAGAATGATCACGGATTGCTCCCAGAGGTTCGCCTGTGTGATTCAAAGATCCGCTACCAGTAGTTGGGCTAGTTACATAGGAGCAACTGCCACATTTTTCTTAATTGACGACCTCGAAGAAGATAGTTCTCTTGCCAAAAACATGCTTAGTATTTTATCCGACGATAAAATAGCTCAGTGTATGTCACTGGACTGTAGTTCCGGAATCGATATAAGCTGACATCGTAATGTTTACTAACATTCAAGTATGTAGGACAATGCAGTTGCTTCATTCACAACGTGACCCAGATATTGTGCGGCTAACATGAACTGCCAACTTGCAAATTGATGTTTCACTAATTTATAAGTAAGTGTGTATAAGTAACTGTACATATTTGTTTTAATTACTTAGTCACAATGAGTCAAGTGTGTATTACATTTCCGTTGCTCGTGTTATTTTCGGTTCGATTAGTTTATGGGTTTCCCGGTGACAATGTAATGTTAATGCCTCCGTTTGAGGTGCGGAATGTGGACCCGTACCTGACATACCCGTCACAACCGAATACGTTCCAGTTTCAAGCAAATAGAAATACACCGCAGCAAGTACTTAACACTAACGTCATGCACAAGAGGCAACCGCAAGTTCCTGTGACGGAGGAGGCAAGCAATGAAAACATGAAATTTCGTGAATTTATGGAAGCTTTGAATGAAGTTTCGCAACAGTCTCAACACAGAGAAGAAGAGTTACTCCGGCTCCGGACTGCTGCAGCAACTGGGCGGGATGATAACCAGGCTTATCCCACCCTTCCTCGGCCGATGGGGTTCTCGAGACCAAACTACGCACCTCCATCGACCTACCACGAGACTGCTTCTCCCGCTCCGCTCACACCGCCGTCATCAGCACAACCGAAAGTTTCCTTACTGAAGCCCGACTTCTCCAGCCTCTTGCCACCAGTGACTACAAAAGTTTCCAGCAAATTCAGCGGTCTGATTGGCTTAATCTTTTCACTTCTCAGCGGTGGCTCATCGGGCTTGCAACTGACTGGGTTGAAAGACATCCTTATAGAGGGAATAATAAAACCACTATTGGTCGCAAAAGGAGGTATAAAAGCATTGATTAGTAAGTTGTCCATCCCTGTAATAGCTTTGTTGTTGATAAATATAGAAGTGTTAATAACTGTTTGGTGGCTGTGGGAGGACTGTCCTGTACATGTGCCTGAGCCTGCACCTTATACTCCAACTTATTCAAAGCCGGCTTCGGCGCCATCTTATAACAGTAACTATAATTCTTATAGATAAGTGTTTTTAT
The DNA here is from genome assembly GCA_946251885.1 of Cosmia pyralina. Lineage (NCBI taxonomy): Eukaryota > Metazoa > Arthropoda > Insecta > Lepidoptera > Noctuidae > Cosmia > Cosmia pyralina. Next base: position 17,921,211 of record OX276350.1, on the reverse strand, counting down.
GACGGACATTATCCCAGTTATGTATATTTTATAGCTTTTCAATAAGATTATGGCAGTACTAGTATGTATTGAATCAAAATGTGTTGTTGTAAGACTGAATGTAAAAAGGAAATTAAAATATGTTATTTTGTAATTGTTGATTTTTATTTGATACCCTGTCGATTAGAGGTTACGAGGACAATACAAAAACAAAAGACGAAGGAAAACGGTTGGTAGGTAATAGGTAAAACCGGGTCTCCTGCGCGTCTTTTTGCGAAACATTAGGTACCTACACAATAAACCTTACAAATAATCTTTTGTTTTCTTAGACAAGTTGTCTCCTACGTAGATAAATTCAATTACGTATTCAAATATATTTAAGCCACGCCTGTTTGTTTCGATGTTTTTGTGTAATGTTTCGCAAAAAGACGCGCAGGAGACCCGGCTTAGCAAAAACAGCCTACAGAAGTATAAGTTCCACTCCTGCGAAAACACCATCACAAACAAACGTCGGTATAACTATTAAACACATAATACGAGTAACTATGCAAATTTAAACACATAAACAATTACTGTGAAATAATTGCTGTGCTACATGATTTTCAGCCGATCAGTTGATTAAATAAAACGAAGTATTTAAATAATGTTGGCCTGGCTTTATATTGATCGCTACGGTTAATATCATAATTAAACTGTAGTCAAACAGAATAAAATTGAATTAATGATTTGCATTGGAAACGTTTGCTGTTCATGCAGCCATCCATTTGGGCGATCATTATTTAATTAATAAATCACAGGAGCCATTTATTTATTTAATATTTAATGTAACTTTTAATCTTTTTATTACAACCGATTTCTATAAAAATAGGTTATCGAATTTCAATACCATATTGCCTATTTAAGTAAGACATAGCGCTGCGCTGCGAACAATACAGTGAAGCATGCGCTCTGTTCATACACGCTCACACACGCACACACACACACACATTCACACTAAACTACACCTCACCAAGTGCACACATGTTTACGAAACCCATCTCACGTCATTGTTGACAGCGCTATGTCACAATAAATATACCTATACACAGTAAGGAAACTAACGTACAAACGGTCGAAACGGCACACTCACACAGACGTGCGCACTGACGAGGCCCCAAGCGATAGTCGCGGTGCTCTCAGTACCTATATTAAGCCCCAGTTCCCACGGGCGTTTTAAAATCGCGGCGGGATTTTATCGCGCACTGGATTTTCAACTGTCGTTGTTGAGCCGAGCGTTGAGAATCCAACTTAACAATAACAGAGTATATTCTAGCGCGTCGAAATAACACACTGTTGGATTTTGCACTCTCGGCGCTAAGCAGAGCGTTGAAAATCCAGTGCGCGAAAAAAAATCGCCGCGATATTTTTACGTCCGTGTGAACGTCGACTTATTGTGGCTTAGGGGTCTCGTCGACGAGCGCGTCTATCTGTGTGCCGTTTCGCACGTTTGTTCGTAGTTTCCCTACTGTCCATATTTATATGATGTAGAAACTCATGGTTATGTAGCTAAGTCTTTTATTGGATTAGAACAGAGGGGCAGTTACCGTATTTTTAACAACGTTCGCAATCACATCTGTCTCAATCTGTCAAAAATTCTATAGTGTTTACCAACATTTTTGACATTTGATTGTCACTGGCATGAGATTGCGACTTGAATTTGAACATTTTTAGATACGAGAATTGGCCTTCTGTTATCGTATTATATAGGTACCTATCTATCTATCATTATTTTTATGAACTACTTATGTAAGGTATCAACTTACTATGCTTACCTAGGCCCAGAAACACCTGTCACGTCCTAGTCTTTGAGCTGGAAAGAAGTGGCGCCACAGACTCTTCAATTAGGTACCTGGTCTACCTATAAATTAATAGGTAAGATTCTACCAGTCGTTTTACAGCTCTATGACCATAATAGATACAGTTATCTATTGGTTTTGCTCTCTGGTCAACTGTTTTTTTTTGTATCTCAAACTCAAAACATGTATCTAAATATCTATATAAATAAAAATCAATTGCCGAATGTATGTACCTACGCGCATCACTTCATAACGGTTGTAAGTAACTATTAGGCCAAGTCAAAGAAAATGTTGGAAAAGTTTCCAGGAAAATTAAAAAATTCGGGAAAACTAAAAGTGTATTTTCTTTTGGTATTTTGTATTAATTATTGAAATTTTGACAAGACGTTTGTCGGATCAACTAGTTTCAAATAAACCAATTGCATACACTTTTGAATTGTCAAGGGCTCGGTCAGTCAGAAAGATGAAGCTAGTTGCCTATTGCAAAGCCTAGGAGATTCCTATGGGGCAGAACGGGCAAGAAACTCCACGGACGCTCTTTTCAATCAAAATATTGTTACATAGGTATCAACGTCCGGATAACATCCGACACGACAGCGCTTGGAGTATGAATACAAGGAGAAGTGTGGTTAAATATGCCACTGGCAACCTCAGAAGTAGCTTTAACAAACCTTGCTTACCTAAATCAAAAGCTTGTATTTTATGTTATAGAAATAATTGTGTATTCCGCAGTACATTTTCATAGATTGGTACAGTCTGGGATATTAATTGTTAAGTAAATTCCTACGTCAGTTTGTCGTGATAAAAGTACCTAGCTATTTCTTATAACTGTCAAAAAACGACAGTTGCAATTTGAACATACATAGATAATCATAAAAAAAATTAATTATAATATGTACCTATAAAGATGAAATGAAGGACAATAATAATTTATTTGTCAGAATATGGTACATAAAATGGTCTTGAGATTAGTATAAATGCTATCGTCAAGTTTGGCGTGCAAATATTAGGTAAGTACCTACATTTATTACAGGACAGAGATTATTAGGGTTAGTATTGATACACCGAGGAGCTTGTGGCTAAGTAATAACAGCCGCACGGGTCATTCCATCAGGTTAAGCTACGCTTGCTGGGGTTGGTCAGTAAATAAATAAATAAATAAATAAATAAATATGTTTGGACATATCACACAACGCCATCTAGCCCCAAGCTAAGCAACCTAATGCTTGTGTTATGGTAACGAGATGGCTGATAAACTACTTATATACATTTTTTTTTTTTTGTAAATACATACATATTATAGATAGAAAAACACCCAGACTCGGAACAAATACTTGTAGGTCGTACAAATATTTGTTCCGTGCGGGAATCGAACCCGCGACATGCTGCACAGCAGTCAATCGCTCAACCACTGCGCCAACCGTGTCGTCAAATTACAATGTATTTATGATGTTTGTAGGTATGTAACGAGTAGGAGCCCGTGGCGAAGTAATAACAGCCGCACGGATTGATCAAGCAGTTTAAGCTACGCTTGCCGCGGTTGATCCGTGGATGGGTGACCATCTTTACATACCGAGACTCCTCCGTGCCTCGGAAAGCACGTTAAGCCGTTGGTCCCGGCTGTCATTCGTGGATCTTTGACAGTCGTTACGGGTCGTCAGAAGCCAGAAAGTCTGACAACCAGTCTTGCCAAGGGGTATCGTATTACCCAGTTACTGGGTTGTGGAGGTCAGATAGGCAGTCGCTCCATGTCAAATACTGGTATTCAGCTGCATCCGGTTAGACTGGAAGCCGACCCCAACATAGTTGGGAAAAGGCTATTAGGCAGATTGAGTATTGATACACCAACATTGTTATTATCATTAGCTATTGACATACAGACAATCTAAGTTGGTAGTGAATCTGCTTAATAATTTTAATTTTCATCACTTTACATCAAGCGTGCTTTGAAAGTCTATAAAAATTTCTTGCAAAGGTGTTTTTGGAACGAAGTTCTTTGACGCGGCTTGTGTTAGGAGTAAACTAGCAGAAATTGTGACTTAATGAAAAAGCATTATTGCCGTCAGTTTCAAGTGTCAAAAGACTTTTAACACTTGAGACCATACAAGATGGCTCTGTATTAATACATAAAATACAACGAAAGGAACTTCGTTCCAACCGGGTGTCCCACGATACCCGACTTTTTTTGCTTATCTGTCGATAAGGTTGTTGCACAGCATCTGGATAGGTTAAACATTCCCGTAAACTTTGCTGGTATCTACTTAAATAACAGGTAGTTCTACCAGCTAAGTTTTACCGGAATTAAGTAGGTACCAACCTAGGTCCTTGGTGAATCAATTAAAATTTCCGTATATTAGCGCTTTACGGTCGTAATAAGTATTCTAGCGACCTAGTTTCGGTCATAAAGTGTACAGATGTGGGTAATTCTGTTAGGTGTCAGGTGTCTTCATTCGTTACCTAGTCAGGTCCTATTACCTCTAATAGGGTCGTGAAGGACAGAAAACTATTGTGATACAAGAGACAGTCTTATTCGATAAACGGATTCTGATAACGGTTTATCGAGTCTTTAGTCACAATTTGGCTGTATAAGTAGATTTTATTAGAACATTAGCTAACTCGACAGACGTTGCCCTATCCAAAATACAAAAAATCCATGGAAAAAAGGACGTTCAGTTTACACGAATTTAAATTTTTTCTCGGAAACTTTTCCAATTTTGCTTTCGGTAAAAACGTAATTCGGAATATTACAAACATTATAAAACGAAAAAACAGCCAAATCGGTCCAGCTGTTCTGAAATGATGACCTTATAATTACCAACAAATAGAATTTAATTTTATACAGATTTATATACGAGATCTATTTATTCATACACGAAATCTCTTAAGGGGTCATTGTTCTCATCTTTATGAACAACTTTTACAACGGGACCACACCTGGAATCGCGAAAAAATATCAGCTGTTCCCTAAATTTTGACGAGTTTTGGGAACATAAATGTAGGGAACAGCTGTTTTTTTTAGCGATTTCATGATTGTTCATAATGATGACTACAATGCCCCCTTAATTAAGAGATTTCGTGTAGGAATAGATAGACCTTATATAAAAAAAGAGTAGACTTAAGAATTAAAAATTCAACGCTGCAGGTATCGTATGTTGAGGGGCTCATGGCTAAGAATAACAGCCGCATGGGTCGATCTATCAGGTCCAGCTGACCATCTTTACATACCGAGACCCTGCCGTGCCTCGGACAGCACGTTAAGCCGTTGGTCCCGGCTGTCATTCTTTGACAGTCGTTACGGGTCGTCAGAAGCCCGCGAAAGTCTGACAACCAGTCTTACCAAGGGGTATAGTGTTGTGGAGGTCAGATAGGTAGTGGCCCCATGTAAAATACTGGTATTTCAGCTGCATCCGGTTAGACTGGAAGCCGAACCAAACATACATAGTTGGAAAAGGCTAGGCTGGGATGATGACTAGGTTTGGAAGGGGAATGACATTATGCACTTTTTAATCACTGACTTAATTAAGAAAAACAATGCGTGTGGTGAGAAAATTTGGAAAATTTGCAATTTGCAATTTGCAATAGGGTGTTTTACCCATGCATATGAACAACTTTCACTATGGGATCAACTCTGAAATCACGAAAAAGAAAGGTACAAAAGTTCAATACCTACTCGACCAAAATGTAGGTACCTATATGATTTTTTTTTTCGTTATTTCAGAGTTAGTCCCACAGTGAAAGTTGTTCATATGCATGGGTAGACCACCCTGTGAAAATGTGCGCACTGCTTAAAAACTTTTCAGTCCTGTTATAATCTTTCTAACCATTTATTTTACTTTCGACAGTTCGAGTACCTCTACAAGAAAGAAAGAAAATACGTTTATTTGCGGTAAACGTGACGCAAAGGACAACAATAATAGTTAGTGCTGTCCTAATGTGTTACCGATTCCATTTCTATTTATCTATAACAATCGACTTTATTTATGAAGAAGTTTTAATCGATTTAAACATTGATGTTTTGTTTTAAAGAAAAATTTAAAGAAAACTGTGTCCATGAAATATTGCATGTTTTCGTCTATGGTTGCCTGTCAATAAATAAAGAACTTCATAGGCGTGCTTATGTCAAAAGTAAAATAAATGGTTGGATAGAGTCTAACTTATCACATTCATGGAAAACAGATGACAGTTACACAACTAAGTAATAGAACTCAATATGATACTGCTGCCTATTTATTTGCCATAATATTACGAGTTGCCTTTTTCATATTACTGAAGAGACAAGTCTACCTTTTTGTGTTGGGAGTCACAGCACTTAGGTATTTATCTCAAGAAGCGACACGCGCTTTACTTGTGTTTACCAAGTGAACAAACATGCTGTGAATGTGTGTGTAAGCCCAGGAGCCCTCGGTACCGTCTGAGACAATGGCGAAGTCGGAAGAGAGGGTGTCTGTGTGTGCGTGTCGTGTGTTATGTGCTGACGATACTTATCTTCAGGCACACATTCACAGCGTGTTTGTACACTTGGTAAACACAAGTAAATCGCGTGCCGCTTCGTGAGATAACAATACTATACAAAAAGTTTACTTATTAGTCATTAACCCGTCAGCTAAGCATAGTAAAACGCAAAAATTAAAAAGAACTGACAACTTAATAAAGCAATTTAATGTCGTTACAATCGTGACGAAGGTAACGAGTTTGCGTGTGAGCTCATTAATACCCTCCCGTTACCACAGAATAATAAAGCTACAGTAGTTAATCTGGATAGTGACCTTGAATTAATTACCTACGGCCGCTCGGTACATAAATACGCAAACGTCCATGCGTAACTGCTGCGCGCTCGAACTGTTGCGTAGGTACTGGTATAAACTGAGAATCGAAGCGCGTCGTTTCGGCCGTTTTCTGTGAAGATAAACTACTGTAACATTATAATACTGTGCCGATACCCTTGCGTCCGCGTCGGAGCCATGTTCATTAACATTATCTAATTGTCTGGACGATTGTTTGATCGCGCCATTTTCTCATCCCATGCTTCTGACTGTTGTTTTTGCTTGCCCTCTGGATGTTAATTCGTCATTGGATGAACGTAGATGAAATATTAGGTCTTAACCTATGAAATTGTCGTTTTACATAGAAAAAATCAAATATTTTTTTTTTTTAAAAGAAACACTGTAGGTGTACTTTTGCCATTTTAATGAAAGTTCGTTGATGCCTCGACTCTGCAATAGAAATCTTGGGGACGGGAATCGATGAATTCTTTAAAGGTGTTTTTCACCTTCTCGTTGGGTTTGAAATTTTTCCCCGGGGCTCATTGTTGAGATTAAAATTGCCAGAACGGAAGCAATCAAACCAAAAACGCACCACGCGTTAATTTGCGGTACCTTGTCCATACACGTCGTTAATATTGCGTGTTGTCTGTGCTGCGTTGGGGCTACGATGGAACTCGTACCTATTCGAAAATAACGCGCTATTTCGATTTTTCCATGGTTACAGAAACATCGATATCAAAGAAAAATCGAACGGCGGGAAAACAAATGAACAACTGATTTTTTTTAAATATCATGCTATATTATAAAATTAATTTGAATTTGGAATTCTAAATAGAATTAAAGATATTGATCTTCACATTAGCCGGTATCAAAAATCGCCAATTTCATAGGTATACCTATTATTTTACAGATATGAAATAGTAAAGGAGATTTGGTATTGGTAGGTAGTTGTTTTTTGTCAATCCCTATAAAAATCGAGCATTATTTTAAACTATTTTCTTTCGTTCATATAGGTACTTAAACCAAAGATGTACCTACAAACAAGTTTTAGTTTAAATTAATAAAATCAACTGATGCTGTAGAGGATGTTACGAATACTTCATATCCCATTGACCTTTATGTAAGTACCTGATGCCTATATAGGAGACATATCCAGTTACGTGAGCAAAGCCACGGGCACAGCTAGTTTTTAATAAACTCGCAATCTAAGTATTAAGGGGATACATTGATAATTTTGTGTTTTAAAATTCCTATAAAACCAAATGTATGTAGTTAAATCATTTGGATTTTCGCTAAGTGTTATTTGCTATAATGTCACCCTCCCCGCTAACTGTCGTATCTCACAAACTGACGTATCTGCACTGACATTACCTGCGTGTTTATGACTTTGTTTCGAAAAAGTTCTCTCTAGTTGTCGTATCTGTATCGTTTACAGTTTAGAAGATAATTAAGTATTTTGTTTTGCGTATGTGCAAAAGGAGGGAAAAAATATTCTCACTACCTGTCGTATGAACATACCACAGTTAGTAAGATTTTATTTTTTTCGTCCCGATGCAAAATGACTGAAGTATGTACTTGTAGCACTTAGCTAGAATTTTTTTTAACAATGTTTACACATTTTTTTGGATTTACGTCGTTTAGAGATCAAAGCTTTTTTTTTTACGAATATGAAGCTTATTGCCATATCACACTGCGGTATGCACGGGGGTGGGGTGCGGGCGGTTGGACAGTGAATGAACACTGAATCAAATCTATTCAGTCGACCAATAGGGATGATGACTAAATTTTTTTCTTTTGTCCTTCATGTAGATTATTAGAAAATATTGGACACGTATTTTTTCTTTTTTACAAAATCAAAAGATTACGGCGATACATTGAGTTAAAACATCGCGTGATGTCACGTGTAGCTAGATTTTATACGTACAAGTGACGTAGCGAGCCCCCACTCCCCAACTTTAATGCGTGTTAAAGAAGTAATTTTCTATTAATATGATAAAGCAAAAAATACGTGTCTAATATTTTTTTATTATCTGACTGACGGACTAAGGGCTGATTGTTCAATAGGCAGATAACTTTTACCTGAAGAATAAATATGACAGTTTGACATATTTTCCATACAAATGCTGTCAAACCGCCATATTTATTCCTCTGATAAAAATTATCTGACTATTGAACAATCAGCCCTAAATAGAATTTCTTTTTTTTCACCCAGGCATCATCCCTATTCTTTGTAGAGTGACAGGTCGCGTGAGGGAGCAAGCATAAGAGGGTCGTCAGAAATTTCGACTTCATTGTATGACTTTCTCAAGAAGAGTGACGCAAAAGGCATCGATATGTTTATCTGTTTGCTGATGGATGCAGTGGACAAAGCAAAAATTCCATCGTGGCATCGACTTTACTGTATGTCATAAACAATGCCACACATGCTCAAGAAATCACTTTACGTTTCTCCGTGCCATGTCATGGACAAAGCGAATGAGACTCAGTACACAGCACCATCGGCTATGCTCTGAAAAAATGTGGCGACATTTTTGTACCAAGCCAGCTACCTCCAATTTTTAGATATATGGCACGAAAAAATAAAGCGTACTTAGTGAATGTTCTCACATACACTGATTTCCTCGATTTAAAAAAAAACTTTCAGCCGACCTTAGGATGCTTTCTATCCGAAAAGACAATCGAGGGCCGATGCTTGAACTGGACAGAAATGATGGAATTTTCTGTCAAGAGAACTGATCCCGAAAATATTTTTTTCTCTTAGGAGATAGGTCTCCGTTTTCTTGAGAGAGGAAATAGGACTTCTTAATCCAACACCGCCCAAAATTTCGATAGAAAAATATAATGACTTGTTGTCATTAACAACAGGGGACACCCCAGTCATTAAGTTGCCGGAGCATCTGGCATTTTATACGTCACTTTCTCACTAATTACTAATGTCATGATACCTTTTTGATTACTTTACTGATGATTTTACTAGCTTGGTTATAGAATTTAGCTCTGACGTTAATATTAAGACGTTAACCTGAATAATAATAATTATTATTAACCTGATTTCTAGTTCCTATGTTCATTAAATAAGACTATAAACTGACCGCTTTAATCCTAGATAAAGAATTACAATTAAAGACTAATATTTTTGCAAAGACTGTGATTGTCATATTAAACAAACTCAAAATGTATACCTGCTAAGCATTAAGTATAATAAGCACAAGTGGCTAAGTAATAACAGCCGCACGGGTCGATCCATCAGGTTAAGCTACGCTTGCCGGGGTTGGTCAGTGGATGGGTGACCATCTTTACATACCGAGACTCCTCCGTGGCTCGGAAAGCACGTTAAGCCGTTGGTCCCGGCTGTCATTCGTGGATCTTTGACAGTCGTTACGGGTCGTCAGAAGCCCGAAAGTCTGACAACCAGTCTTACCAAGGGGTATCGTATTACCCAGTTACTGGGTTGTGGAGGTCAGATAGGCAGTCGCTCCATGTAAAATAATGGTATTCAGCTGCATCCGGTTAGGTTGGAAGCCGACCCCAACATAGTTGGGAAAAGGCTAGGCAGATTGATTATAAGCACAAGTATAAGCTTGATATATTAAATAATTAAAATTTATTCGAAAGAAGGTTAAGTCTCAATTCATCTCATTAGTTAGGTATAGTTTAATACATAAAGTACACAGCTAAATTAAAATATTATTTTTTGTAACTTCCTAAACGTAACTTGTAACGTTTTAAGCTTACGAACGAACTTTTTGTTACTTTTAATAAATTTATAAGATAATTTTTGTTTTATTTATATTTTTATTCCAAACAATCACGTCGTAACAGACACAAGTTGAAAAACAAAGTTCTCGCAGAGTGACGTATCTGCTTAAAATGAATAAAAATAAATAAATAGATACCTTAGGGCTTTAGGGCAACTACTAACTTATAGAGTAAGTCAAGAATAATAAAAATAGTGATTAATTCATTAATAAAGCCACAGCCAACGCAACTACAGTAACATGATTGTGGCGTCCGACCGAAAAACTGTTGCCCTGAAAAATTATGAATTATATCTAGTTATGACAGTTAGCGCGGAGGGTGACGAATATTGTCTACTGCTGTTCTGAAACCGAAACATGAATACTTGAAATTTTTTCGACAGGAAAAAAATCCAAAGTACCACCGTCTATTTTCTGTTTTAAACGATCATACGTAAACAGTTCCTTATTGTGCAGAAAATATTGCTTTAAATCAAAGGTATTTAAGTATGTTAAGAACTTACTAAGCTAAAAATTAATTAAAGTATAGTATTTTGTCATAAATCTACATTTAAACGAAGCGCGTTTAAATTCCGGTGCGCGTAAGAGTCTTCATCTCGCGCGTCAAACTAGACAGCCATAACGCCATTTCACTTACACACCGAGCACGCACGCACTTACACGCTTCGATATATCCTCTTTGGTCATCAATAAAATTACTGCTCCTGCTCCAAACTCCCGCTTAAAAAATACGTTAATTCTTACCTACATCGTTCCTTATTTATCGTCACGTTTTATAGCGTTCAGTAAAAGGCGTTTTCCATTTTAGTTAAAGTACCTAATCTTCATAAATGTGGGCAATATTTAACAGATTATCCGCCATTTAGGCACGAAGCGAAAGCATGAACCAATCACGATTATTACGCACGAATTATGGCCAATAGCCGTCAGTTTTGTGGGAACGCTGATTTTCTAACATATTTAGGGGCCAGAAGAGCGATCGATCTTGTGTTGATGGTTAGGGACACAAAGTTATAGCAATTATTGGGTATCTACTCTTTATTATATTATTTATATAGGGTGACTGGTAATTAGTGACCGATACTTAAATACATGATTGTACTCATGATACTAAACAACTTCTATGACACCAAACCTGAAATCGCGAAACCAAAATCTGACATTCCCTACATTTTGACGAGTTATGCGAACATAAATGCACAGCAAATGCACAGCACAGCTGATTTTTTTGTTCGCGAGTTTCGGTTTGAACCCTTATTAAAAGTTGTTTAGTATCATGAGTACAATCATGTGTTTAAGTATCGGTCACTAATTACCAGTCACCCTGTATAAATAAAAATGCAATGCTGTTCGTTGGTAAGCGTACTTTATCACTTGAGAACCGCTTGTCAGATTAGTTTTTTTTTTAATGTTCCTCATTATAGCCCGAAACAGGTGTTTAGGGAAAGAAAAATTGGAAAAGTTGCGGAAAATTCAGAAAAAACTGAAAGTGCGTTTTTTGTGAGATTGTTGTATGAATTAATAGTTAAAAAAAAAAACACCCGAATAATAAAAAAATAAAAAAAATCCGACTGCAACTAAAAAGTTAACAAGCTCACTTTTCAAGCAGTCTGGTGCAGTTGGTGGCAGTTACTTTAATTCAAGCTCGATGCCACTAACTGCGTACTCGTAGACAGCTTGAAAATTGAGCTTGTTTTAAACTTTTTAGTTACAGTCGGGTTTTTTTTATTGTTTTTTATTTAAGACCTTATAATGTGTTATATTTTTGGAATCTTTTCCTCGAGCCCTTTATTTTGATACCCCACAATATGTAGGGTAGGTACACTCCTACCAACTTATCTGTGAAATGGCGAAATTTGGAACTACGGCCGTCATGTTGAAATGTCTTCGATAATTTCTTGGTAACTATACAAGGTGTAATTTAAATAACGCACAACCTCTTAGTGGTCATTGTACTCATCATTATGAACAACTTTTACTATGGGACTAAACCTAAATCGCGAAAAAAATCTACTGTTTCCTACATTTATGTTCGCACAAGACTCATGTATACCGTATGTCTGTGTATACGAATGAATATCACTCATGCGCCGCTCCAGCCGCCGCCGCACCGGAGCTGCGTGGACACCGCATTGATACCGAGTTATATAGCAATACAACGAGCCGGTGCGGCTCTGGCGTCGTGTACATGAAGCTTAACTCGTCAAAATGTAGGGAACAGCAGAAGTTTTTTGTGATTTCAGGTTTAGCCCCATTGTAAAAGGTACTCATGATTATGAGTACAATAACCCCTTAAGAGGTTGTGCGTTATTTAGGTTACACCTTGTAGCTGTACAGCTATAAGGTGTAACTTGCTTGCTCAACTATTAGCCGACGGTAGTTTAGGAAAGCGTCAATTATGGAGGAGATAAATAGACATGATTATCTATTTATCTTCTCTATAATTGACGTTTTCCTAAACTACCGTCGGCTAATAGTTGAGCATGCGGCTTTAGTGCTCAAGTTTTACTTGTTATATATTATTTAGGTCGAATATCGAAGGCTGGAGCAACTTCTAGGATAATACAATATGGATAATGTTTGTTTAGATAATGGTTTTGTTAATCCGAAGATAAGTAAAAGCGTGGTTGTTGTATAACTTGTGCAGTTTACCTTTATCTTGTATCGGTTTTAATTAATAGATATGTGCAGTCAGACAAATTTAGTGTTATTCAAACTGACACACTACGTTAAGTTGACGTGTGTGAGTGAGTGTGCCGTGTGTTGCTGTTTCAATCAACTGTAAAAGAATCACATTTGAAAGAAAAGAAAGAGAAATAAGTTACCAAAGTAATCAAAAAGTAAACAAAATACAGTACCTAACAGAAAAATAAAACAAAATAGTCACGACTGTGACAAGAAGGTTTCCAGTCAGCATGATGCTGTGCTATGGGGGGCCTACAGCATAACGCTGATTTTCAGTGGTCACTCGAAAAAGACGTACGGAAGCCAAGACAAGTTTAATTAATTGTACATAAATAGATAACAAAATAAAATTAACAGTCATTAAGTTAAGTAAATTATGTTATTTAATAATATTTATTCATATAATTATTATGTGTATGAATAAATATGATTAAATAACAATAGTTATTTGTGCAACAAGAGAGCAAAGTCGTTTTTTGCTGCGAGTGCTGATTTTGAATCCTGAGTGTGGCGAGGGATTCAAAGGCACGAGATGCAAAAAAACTTTGCTCTCGTGTAACACACATACATTTTCACTTCAGCAGCGAGAACACTTTAGGAGATAAAATAATAAATAGGAGTAGATTGAAATAACTATTTATTGTGAATGTGACGATGGGAAGAGACCAGACGGAATGACCATAATGCCTTGGATGGTAGGTAGGCCTTTGGTGTGGGATGCAACGTGTAATGACACCCAAGGGTGTCCCAAGAGCCATCCCATCTTCCTAGCACGGTGGGCTGTGCTGGGGCGGCTGCTGCGGGTGCGGAAAACCTCAAACGGCGCAAATACTCTAATCTTATTGGGACTTATATGTTTGAGCCGTTTGGGGTTGAAACACTAGGGCCATGGGGTCCGAGTGCCCTTTTAGTTTTTCGGGACATCGCCAAGAGGTTGGTCGACTCTACACGTGACCAAAGGGCTGGCCTATTTTTTGGCCAAAGAATTAGTATTGCCTTACAACGTGGCAATGCTGTCAGCCTTTTGGGCACTTTTCCTGTCGACAGCGATGCGGACGAATTTTTTGATGCCCTATGATTATTTCCCCTCCTTTTTTATATATTTGTATATATTTTTTGTTTATATGATTGTTAGATTTTAAATTAAAAAAAATTTAAATTAAAAGTTTATTGTGAATCAAAATAATTAACATTGTAGGTAGAGGTACCAATTCAATAACATGGAACATTTTAAAAGTTAAAAGTAAAAAACTTTTTTACAAAAAAATACAACCGACTTCCAAAACCAACACTACAGAGTGAAAAATAACTTTAATTTTGGAAGTCGGTGTCTGGTTAAATATATTTTCGTTTTTGACACCGACTTCCGAAATTAAAGTTATTTTTCACTTTGTAGTGTTGGTTTTGGAAGTCGGTTGTATTTGTTTGTAAAAAAGTTTTTATTTTTCACTTTTTAGTTGTGGTACCTACCCCACACAAATTCTAATACCACTACCTGCAAAACAAACTAGAACATCATCCATATAATAGTGGGGAAAAAATACGTATTATTGAAGCTAACTCAAAAACTACCCAAGCAAAGTTAATCAATTTTATATGGGACCAACTTAATAAAAAAAAAACAAAAACAATAAAACGAAGCAATCGAACTCGACTCGACTCTGGAATAAAACAATTTTTTTTCAAATCGGACGACTCTGTAAAAAGTTATGCGTGGTCATACATACATACGTGTCGAATTGAGAACCTCCTCCTTTTTTTTTGACGGTGTTAAATTACTGCAATTCTGCAAATTAAAAGTAACAGTTTTATTTGGCAATGTTATAGTTGCATTGAGTTGAGTTTGATTATCTGGGGTTAAGGTTTCTGTTTCGGTGGCGGATTGAGAAGGAACAACGGTGAACGTTGGTGACTCTAATCGGCTTTCTGTGTAAGTACATTGTGCGTCGTTGGAAGTGGATGGGCGTGGGTGAGACCAAGGATCCGAGGTCGAATTCAGACTTATTGTTTCCACTATACGCTTACAGATTTTCGACTTATTTTCTATTGAGTATTAAATATAGCCTTCAGCAACCGTATTGGACTTCCACCCGCCGTGACGTTTTAAAGTGGTGAGATCGACTCCGGAATCAGCCAAGAGTGTTGCCGAAGTTCTCCGCAAGCAGTGACCCGTGTATAGCTGAGGCTCTTCCAGTTTTAAGAAAGTGGCAATTTCTCGCGGTATAGCACCTATTTTATTTACTCCCATAGGCTGTCTCTTGAGCATTTATTATTATGGTATTAGAATTAGAATTCTTAGCCAAACAAAAATTATTTTGATTTGAATTGGCCAGTACTGCAGAACGGCAATTTCATAGGTAAAGACCTAATATCACCATGGTTAGCTATGAACTTGGTGATTAGTGGTGATTACAAACTGGCAAATGCGGAATTTCTTCAGAAAATATATTAAAACCGGAAAAGAAAATTAATATTTTTAGCCACATTTTCACTTTCAAAGTTTTCTTGGAAAAGCGGTCTAACCCATCAAATCACAAGGTTACACAAAGGGTCAAAAGTAGGTCGAGTTGATTCCGGAAAAGGATATTCCAGGAATAGTTAACGTCAACCTTGTGAAAATGCGTCAGCAATAAAATTGAGATTTCTAACGATTTTATGCACAGAGTGCTATTAGACTACTAAATACCAGTACCGAGGTACTTGACTGATAAAGATGAAAGTGAGAACAAACCTTGTTCAGGTTAAATTCCCACTAAAGGGAATTAGTAATATACCTATTCATCTGTACTGTACTTATACAGGGTGGTCCAATTAGTAACGTCAAAAAGAAAAATCTATTCGAAAATACCCCATGTGTGTTCCGCGATTTTTATAGTTTTCGAGTTATTTTCTGGCGGTGGAGCTTGAAATATTAATATGTATTTTTGTAGTGGGTATTTATCAGACTTTTTTTTTGTGACATCGTCTTGAATGTTACTTTCTTGTCACAAAAAAAAAATCTGAAAAATACACACCACAAAAAAAGATGAATTTATGAAGCTCCACCGGCAGAAAACTAAATAATTACAAAAAACAAAAATAACTCGAAAACTACAATAAATCGCGGAACATACATGGGGTATTTTCGAATACACCTGGGTATGAGGAATTAAAATTTTTCTTTTCGACGTCACTATTTGGACCACTCTATACCGATATGTCACCATATAATTATGAACTTCGTTAGTTTATAATCTAACTCGTGAGATTGTAAACTGTCAAAAACTGGTGACTGTACCATACTGCTTACAATATAACGTATTAATTTTCTATTATATATAATCTATCCATGTCTAACCGTCAAATCGTAAACGAATCCTGCAATTACCGACAGTTCACAATCTGTCCAATTTTATCACTCGTATAATTGTGAATCATCCCTGATTGGTCGGTCTTAGCGGTAGCGAGTGAAAATACAATAATACAATAAATTAATTTATAAGTGACACTGCTAATTGGCATCCGGGATCCAGTCCAAGCATCCCCAGATCCAGACCGAGCATTCAGTCCGGGGAGTTTCTACCACCGAACCTATGCATCTGCCGCCAAGCAGCATATTCCGGTTTGAAGGGTATGGGTACCGGTGTATGAGACATTTCCGTTTTATTTCTAGAGGATGTCATCGAACCTGCCTCTGCAGCTCTATTATTACAGCTATTCATAGGCCATAGGCAACGGTAACCACTTATAGTGCATAAGGCGATACCAAAATAAATTTGGAGCTTTTTCGTAACCATTTATTTCACTATAATATCATGTATGGATTTAAGTTTTGAATATAAGTATGTTTATTGACTATTTGATTAATTCTCTAACTGAAGGAAAATGCAATTGGGTTTTTTCTCGATAAGATTTAATTTCGAAAAGACCTTTACTTTTTTTTCGGTAATTCTTAAATCCTAGGTAATTTAATTGCAAAATTGCATTCAAAATGTGCGTATTAGGTAATTGAAAACTCTGGCTGAAAATATTTTTGATAGATAGCTTAATTTATTTTTAAACAATTTTTAATTGTTTTGGCGCTTTTATTTTGGTTTGGTTTGGTTTTATTTTGGTACCTCTCTCGCTCAGACGGTACCAAATTTTTAAGAATGTTAAATGAAAAAATTGCTTTTTTAAAAATATAATCAATTAAAGGACTAGTAAGTAATGTTAATTTAATAGGTAACTATTAAAAACACACTTTTATTGTGGCATTTATTTAACTCATCTCAAAAACAGATAATACTTTTTGAACTGAGTTTATTAGATAACGCACTAGACATGTATTTTAATAATTAGGGACCTATTAAATTAACATTATTTACTAGTCCTTTAATTACATTTCTCAAAAGAGCGTCTTTTCATTTAACATTCTTAAAAATTCGGTCCCAAGCCCTCTTAAGCTAGTATGCCACCTAGTAAGCTACATAAAAATATTACTTACGTCTGTCCGTGAAAACGACGGTAGATAAAATAGAACATATCTATTTAAAACCCTCTCCTTTATGTGGTTATCATATACTAGTGCAACAAAAATACGCCGTGTCTATTTACCAACTTGTACAGTCGGCAACAAAAGTCGATTAACACTTGCAGTTTTTTAATCTTAATTATTAAGCGAAATATTTAATTCAAATCGGAACAGAAGTACTTAAAATTATAAGTTAACTCTTAACAGTTAAACGAAAAAAAAAACAGTTTATCGAATCAATTTGTGATAATTTAGATGATGTCAAAAAGTAGCAGTGTCAACCGACTTCTGTTGCTGACCGTACCTAAGATTTTTAAGATACTAACGTACAGTGCCCTCCAAAAGTTAGATGACATTTTTCTACTTCAGCTACAATGCCACATTATGATACGACAACTGAAACACGGTTATACTCGTAAAAAATATCTGGTATCTAATCCCTTATCACAGGTACGTCACGTAGTTGAATTAGTCAATAAAAATGTTATAGTGTACAGTTCAAACATTTGAAACTAGAATTTTAAATCATAATGTGGGATTAGGTACAGCTGAAGAACTTTTGGAGATGTTCCTATACTACATTTATAGAACATTTCTATTTAAAGCTTCTTTTCTCTCTTCTAATTATGTGGTTACTTAGCGCTCGCTAATTGCCTTTTAAAGGAAACCCATTTCATTTATGTGGGAAGGTTAAGTCTGAAACATTCTGCTAATAACTACTTTTTATGGTCTACACGCGCAAGATGTGTTGATTGTGGCTAGAAATAACTTTTTGGTCTGTCAAGGCCCGGTTTAAAAAAAAGAGGTGATTTTAATGTGTGGAAATATACTTCTTTGTGTCCTTTTTAAGAACGCTTCGAAATCTGAGTTCGAATCGAAGTTTTTACCAAGCAACGCACATTAAAGAGAAGAAGAGTTGTCTCGAGAAAAATAAACCAGTTTTAATATTGTAAGTATTGTGCTTTGTATACTTTTTATACAAAGTGACATTTCGTTTCTGCATTTTTGACATCGCACCGTAAAAATCCTTTCATGATCTGTCATTTTGTCTTTCATTTAAATCGATCTTTGTCTAGGTTCTTTTATTAGTAGACTATTTCAGAAGAAAGTTTTCTATCCCAACTGTCAAAATCATACTGACATCTGACAATTGTCTAGGCTAATGAAGACAAATTGATTTTGTAATCGCCATGCTAAAGATAGTAAAAAACTTTCTATTTTGACGGCCGCATAGTATACCAAAGTAAGTATACGGTTATCTACAAAATTATGATTTTACAGGAGAGTGTTTTGAACGCAAAACTGTGATAACAAAGCTATCTTCTTCTATTTTACATCATTTAGTTAATAGGGCATTACCAAGAAAATGGTTAAGACCAATTTATTACTGTAATATATTTTTTTTTTCCAAAATACGGTAGATCTCTTTACTTTTTTGAATGTGCATGTTTATATTAGTAAAATTGAGAATTAAACAGAAAAAAAATCCTATGATAAAACATAGAGTTCCGAGTCGAATTATGTAAAAAGTGCATTTTGTAAAAAGTGCTGTTGACTATTTCTACTTTGCTGCCGTCGTACTGTCTACACGGAAACGTCATTTTGTCTATTCTTCCGTCGACAAAATTTTCTATAGTGCTCAAGCTACGCGTGCTGGCTTTCCATTTTTCGCAAGTCTTGTGTGCCATCCCGTCAAACGATTGCCTATTAGGTACTAGAAGCCGTTTGCATGTAATCGCTCAACGGTTTTTACGATTAACTAGCGACTCGGCTTCGCACGGGTAGCACTAATTATCTATAGCCCCGATTGCTACCAAACTTCACAGCATCACCTGTTGGGCTAATTTGAAGATTGTCTGAAAATTTCATCAAAATCGCTCCAGCCGTTTTAAAGGCCATAGGGAACAAACATACACACATCGATTTTTATATCATGTAGATGTCATAGTAGATGTATTGTTCTTTCGAGTGTATTTTTCTTATGAACAATTTATCGCTGATTCATATGATATTTGTCAGGTTAATCTGGGTCAATTTTTTTTCTTTCTTCTTTCTCAGCCTGCGTTTAAGGTTTTCGGTCCATATAAACTGGAGGTGCCACGCCAAGCTTGCTCAAGAAATCGTTTGCTCCATCGGCCATTGTATCTTCGATAGATGTCCGTCCCACTGCCACTTCAGCTTTGCCAGCAATGACGGTAAATCCGGTTCTTTTCCGGATAGGTACCTACTTACCTACTTATTTTGTCCCGGATCTTTTTCTGAGTGACGTTGAGCTGGGGCTTATTTG
Source organism: Cosmia pyralina (assembly GCA_946251885.1). Taxonomy (NCBI): domain Eukaryota; kingdom Metazoa; phylum Arthropoda; class Insecta; order Lepidoptera; family Noctuidae; genus Cosmia; species Cosmia pyralina. Next base: position 17,901,412 of record OX276350.1, on the reverse strand, counting down.
GTACAAAATAAGGTAAGGATAGAATCTATACTTACTTACATAATAATAATTTTCCTACTAAATAAACATCATTATTTGAATACTCCACCTATATACGATCATAATTATTCGGCTTATTATTTTAATTACTTAATTCATATGGCGCTCGTGTACGGTCGCGTACTTACCTACTATTCACGATGCTGATTCAAAAGCATAATATTATTATAAGCGGGAGTATAAACGACCTATAAACAGGTATGAATAAGAAGATACACCTACACACACACCCCCACACACACATACACACACACACACACTTACGCTCACGTGCACCCCTTACACGCTGAGAGCTGCTAAATTAATGTTTTACTTTATTTTATTATTTTTTTTTTTCTAGTAACTTATTAGCCTTATCATTGTTAAGCTACTACTTAGGGAAGAGTGAGACAGCTCCGACACAAGTACTAATGTAACTTACTGGGGCTGCCTCAATTTATCTACAACACAAGGTTATTTAAAAATAAATGTTTTTTTTTTTTTTTTGTAACAGGAACATTTATAATTATGAAATGCGCTTAATAATGTTACTGTTAAATCTCGAATAGAGGTAAATGCTTTCTTCCTAGATCTGATTAACAAATAACATAGCATAACATCATGTCTGTATTCCCCGAAGGGCTAGGCAGAGGTGTAAGTACCTATAGTACACTCATTATTTGGATCTGAATATTTTTATCTATGTATCATGCCATTTTTCAGCTGTGATATTGTTTATGCCTTTTAATATTGATTGTTTCACTTCCGCCACCATCTTAAAAGTTTTATTATTTTTAGCCACATGCCCCTTTGCTTGAGCCCTTGAGCCCATACCAACTCTATCAACTCTATGGGATTGAGCTTACAGTGGTGTGGGGGCAGTCGGAGTTTTTTTTACGTAATGATGCTTACATTATTTGTCCCGAAGAACAGCCTAAGGGATCCAGGCCCATACCGCCAAATCTGTAGTTACAAGAAGTGAAGATTTTACAAACAAAAAGGTTTTCCTAAAAAAGGTTTGTAACGTATATTTGTAACCTATGGATAGGACAGGACAGGAATTCCTGGAAGCGATTCCTGTGAAAGAAAAATAATTACTTTACTAATTATTATAACTTCAATAATTCGATTATAAAAATCGGATTACCATTTTAAAATAATCAGTCAATTTTTAAGTTTTCGTTTTTCTAATGGAAACCTTAAATTCAAGAAAGTTTTTTTTTAAAATTTCGGTTAAATGCGTTCCGTTTTTAGTAGGACCGTTTTATTATTGGCAACACTTCTGAAACGTCAGAATTCCGTCGAATTAAAAATCAGACTTTATTTTATTACAGAAATATTTTTAATTGTAAAATGTGTCGGAAAACAGATAATGTCAAAAAACTGTTTTTGGGCACCATTTTCCCTATATGGCGGCGCGAGCGGCAAAGATACGAGGTGACAAAGTGAACTTCGAAAAGAAAAACACTTTCTAGGTCCTTTTTTGTCCCTTTTCCTTCGTGGCTTTATGTATGATATGATGTTCTTCCAGTTCGTTCGGTTCACCGGTTCTGTCACAGTGGTGGCCCTCACGAATTCACGACACAATAACTAGACAACGTTATTGGAAACGTTTGCTCCTTGTTTTGACTATCTAGAGTTTCCTACGAAATTGTTTGGGCAATCTCAGCAAACAATACGTAAACATAAACGTTTGCGTGACGTAGCCCTGTTACCGCTTCTAACCATGGGAAGTACCCTGAAGTACCCCGCATGGTAATAACGGAGTTATCTTAGATATCATTCAACGGCTCTTAAGCATTCTTTTGAGGAATTGGGTCGTTGTTTCAGTTTATAAAGGGCCAATTATGCTTTGAGACATTAATATATGAGGTTATAAGGTTTAAATTCCTGTAACTGACTTTCTCGTTGGTGTAGTGGTAGCAACCGATGTTGCTGGCCTGGATTTGATTCCTAGCGATTGCGAAACACACTATTAATCGGAATCGGTTTCATTTTGACATTTCCACAGCATTCATTGCGTTATTTACGTTTTCAAACAGACAAATTTTTCGAATATATGAAGCAATGGATTCGCAATTTGCTTCAAAATGATTCAGATTCCGATTGATAGTGTGTTATGCAATTAGGGTGCTGGTCGGGCAAAGCGTTAAATTCCATCAGGAATTTCTCAGTAGCAGCCCGAAGTCTGGATTTGTGCCCGGTTGATGGCAAATTTGGAAAATTTACAAGTCCGTGATAAGACCTGTCGTACTTTATGGATCGGAATGCTGGGCAGTGAAGAAGACGGATGAAAAAAAATTGCATGCAGCGGAGATGAGAATGTTGAGATGGATGTGGGGAGTGTCGAGAATGGATAAAGTGAGAAATGAGTATATAAGACGAAGTTTGAAAGTGGCGCCAGTGACAGAAAAGTTGAAAGGAAATCGTTTGTCTTGGTATGGGCATGTAATGAGGAGAGACGAATCGCATGTGACTAAAAGAGTGATGAATATACATGTTGATGGATGGAGAGGCAGAGGAAGGCCAAAGAAAAGATGGATGGATTGTGTGAGGAATGATATGAAAGAGAAGGGAGTGAATGATAGCGTGACGGTTGACAGGGGAGAATGGAAGAATAAAACGTGTTGCGCCGACCCCAAGTAATATGGGATAAGGGCAGGAAGATGATGATGATGGCAATAGGCTGGCCTCCTATTGAATAGAACCAGAAAATAACTGACGAAATGCTATTCCCGTAAAAAAGTGTGAGTTCTGGGAAGGTATTCATATTTCTAAGCTTACTGTTTATTCTTTGTCTAAAACCAGCATTATGTGTGTGTATCACCCACTTCTCTATTACAAAGAACTGTGTTGACCTACAATAAAAAATAAGGACAAGAATTTTCTTTATCGTCCAGCTTTCCCAGCGTATTGGATTGTACAGACGCCAGCAGGTCAAACCACCCGAAACTGTCAAATTTTCCCAATCAACCTTGAACCTAATGCTTTAGCGATAAAGATGAAAATGTATTAAAGAAATTTGACAGATTGTAGTAGCTTGATGAGCTGGCTTCTGTACATGGTCCGCTCATTTAAAATGCTACGTATCTACTTGCTTACAACCAGATTCATCCATTTCTATGGTGGCCATTTAGGTAGGTTACTGACGAGGAATCCAATATCCATAAAAAATATACATAATTATTATAGATGTTTGTACCTAATGAATCGATGGCCCTATTCCCTCAAATCTGATATGATAACGAAAATGCCAATATCTATCTATCTTCTTTCTATGTTAATAAAAAGAGAAGTCCTGACTGACTGACTCATCAACGCACAGCCCAAACAAACCCTTGAACCTAGAAAGCTGAAATTTTGCACAGAGGTTCCCTTTATAATGTAGACACGGAATAAGAAAAGATTTTCCGGTAGGTCGTTCCCGTGGGATATTTTCCTACATCCACACGGCCAAAGCCGCGGGCAAAAGCTAGTTATTAATAAACAAGTCGTGTGCTCGATAGAATATCCCCTCGGAAAAAATGTCGAACTTCCATACAAACTTTCATTCCCTATTTAACCCTTTTAGAAGGTGAATTTTCTAAAGTCCTTTTTTAGAGCTCACCTAAGATAGATGAGTAGTAAGTAACACATGCTTCTAAAGCCAGCATTTCAGGCTGTGTTAGTGAATGAACCAATTTAATATTTTTAATAAGTGGATTACACGCTTCTTTCATACAATTTCAAAATAAAATAAATATTATCTCGAAATTCGATGAATTCGAGAACATTCGGAAACTTCGCACAATCATAATTTAAGGCGAGTAGAGCTGCTAACTAGCGCCACCATTGAGAAAAACCGGCCAAGTGCGTGTCGGACCACGCACAATTAAGGGTTCCGTAGTTGAAAAGAATTTATCCCAAAAAAAACTTCATTGTAACCCCAAAAATAAAAATTGTTTTATTTGATAGACTTACAAATGAACTATTTTCGGACTTTTTCCGTTACTTGTGCTGTGAGACCTTGCTTCATGCCAAATTTCATGATTCTAGGTCAACGGGAAGGATTTACTTGCGAGTATCAAAATATGTCACATAAATGGCAGTATTTTTTTGTTACGTTGACTTAGAAGTTTATTTTTTTTAGAACTCCAAGGGACCATAGTGTATATAGAGTATTTGATATTTAATCTGTGGCAGCTTATAAATGGCAATTTTAAGCGATATTGTACATAATTTACCTCTAAAGATATTAGACTGTAAGCTTTCCGAAAATAAAATAAATAAATAAATAAAATAATTTCAACACTTGATACCTCCACGCATTCCTGAGAAAAAGGGTCTTGACAGACAGACAGACGGACAACGAAGTGATCCTATAAGGGTTCCGTTTTTTCCTTTTGAGGTACGGAACCCTAAAAAACCATAAGTCTGGAGATATGGACATTTTGAAATTTACTATGCTCACATTTTTAGTCAGATGATTTTGATGAAGAATTTTTTGTATCAAAAAAATCAACACTAAACGTAACCTCTCCTAGGTTAGAAGCGGCCGTTTTTGGCATAACTGGAACTCGTGAATGATTTGAACTTATAATTTTGTTCTTAATGGTGGCGCTAGTTAGCAGCTCTACTCGCCTTAATGACGACTACATCATTCCTAGAAACTTCCATCCAGACCAAGCTACACTTAATTTGTCCTTGTAATAGCAACAATTGACAACTGTAGGATCAGAACGTGACTCGAATAACTAGGTATTGCGGACTTCGACTAACATAGTTAAGTAGGTCTTACCTACTTAATTTAGTCCGTTTCTCCTCCGACGAGTCTGTCCGACGTTTCTCGTTTTCCGACGTCAATTCTGACTTCTGAGATGCGTGTTATCCTTAACATATACTGAATAATACATACCCAGTTTGCATGACAAGTGAAGCCGAGTGATAGCAATACGAATGGTGTAGGTACGACGCACCTTCGTTATGATGAAGTGTGTCCCCTCACTAATTTTCTTCGGTTGATTTATTGATAGATAAAATTTGGCTGTCCATTTACGTAAAACCCATTTTTTTTAATGTTAAAGTAAGTAATTGGAAAATCACATATCCAGTTAAGGTAGGTATTAAGTTTAAGCGTTAATTAATCTCCTTTGTGCGAATATCGACATTATTCGTGAAACCTCTGAAACTGCTTTCTACTAAGCATTCTACTTATATAAAATTGGGTCAATATTCGCGAACAAACAGAGAAGGAGCGCGAAAAGTTTATCCTAAAACAGTAATGTCACGAAATAGATTCTTAACCTATTTCGCTAGTGGGTCTACAGCTTCAAGTACTGCGACGCAGCCGTTTGTGAGCATTCGATAACGTAAAAAGATTGTAAGAAAATTAGCTGGACGAAAGGTCATGCCCTGGGCATTTTCTTTATCTCTACATTTTCCTAATCTAATTGATATCTGAAGCAGACAGTTTGTTCTTTTTATTTTTAGTCTCTTTTCTTGTTCCGTCTATAAAGACAACAAATATGAGGTTCCATAAAAAACCTCATATTTGTTGTTACAGTGTGTCACAACGTAATGAGTGATACCTATGTAACGTTTGCGTTTGCTTTTTATGCCCTTCAAATCATGTAGGTCATTTAGACGTAAGCACTCTGAAAACGAACGCTCTTTTTTTACGAGTTACGAGCTTATTCTCAAATTGGGATTCGAGGTTATTTCAATAAAATCGGATCAAATTAAGGTTTCGTGTGAACAGGATACTGGGAATAAAAGTAGGCTACAGCGACGGTCGTTCGTTTTGCAATCGTGAATCAAGTGTTTGTGTCGGTGCGGCGTGAAGTGTGTTGCGTGGCGCGGCGCGGCCTGCGCGGCGGCGCGCGGCGTCGATAGCGCACCGGCCTGACGTCGCCGCGCTCCCCTGCCCCCGGGCCCCCGCAGACCACACGCCCCCGCCCCGCGCCCGCCAGCGGCGCACGTCACACTCGACACCCGCGACACCGTCGGCACCCGAGCCGAGCCGCGCCGCCCACCACACCACGACGCGCACCATCACCCCCGTGACTGTTTATGTGAACCCCATCAAGACATAGCCCCAGGAACCACCCAGTGTCGCGATCTGTGCCAAATCAGTATCTGGTGAAAACAAACACATCACAAGGCATTAGCGCAGGCGCGCCGCAAGCGGACATGATGAGAGCGGCCATCTTGGCCGAGGACGCACTTTCGCCTCGCCCCAGCTTCAAAGCTCGTTTTGAAAGCTCCATATAAGCTGTAAGAAACAAGCGATGCGTCTTGAAGCAGGATCCGCGGCGTGCGCCCTCTGAGGCCGCCCCGCGCCGCTATCGATCCGGTAGCGTCATGGCGCCCGCGGAGTGAATGCGGACATCGGGACAGCGCCGCAGCCCCCGAACGCGAGCGGAGCGCCCGCCCAGTGATAGTGCTAGAGTGGTCGCGCGGCATGTGAGACAGAGTGTTGGCGTGGTTGGGAGGGCGCGCGGGCGGCGGCGGGCCCGGCTGACCGCGCGCCATGGGCGAGGAGTACGCGCGCTCACCGTGCGAACGTTTCCCGGCGACGGGCGCGTTCAGCGTGGCGCCGCCGGAGAGGCTCAGCCCGCCGCCGCCCGCGCCGCTGCCGGATCGGTTCTCAGCGTCCCCGCGGCGGGTGCGCCGCTGTGCCGAGGCGGAGCGCGCGCGGCGGCCGCGCTACGTGCCGCCGGCGGCGCACGTGCCCGTGGAGCGCTACGTGCCGCGGCCGCCGGCGCCGCTGCGGCCCCCGCCGCCGGTGTATTGCGGGCTGGCGTGCAGGCCGCCGCCAGCAGCGCCGCGCAAGTGTTGCGGGCCGGCGTGCCGCGAGGACATCGCGGGCTCGCCGCCGCCGTCCCGCTACGTGGAGTACGTGGGTGCGGCGGCCGCGCGGCGCCTGGCCTGCACGCCGCCGCCGCCGCCACCACCCGCGCTGCAGCTGCCGTGCGAGCCGCAGGAGCCCCCGTGCTGTGTGCAGGCTCGCAGGCGACCACAACCACCACATGATTGGTAAGTACCTCGCCAGAATAGAAACACAATAACATCACCATTTTGAGTTAAGTCCGATACGAAAATGTTTACTTACCTACCTATCAGAATTTCAGACTACCCTCTTTTAACCAAATTATCAGATGTACCCATGTGACGTTAATTTTGATCTGATCTGTAATGGAAATAACAAATCAAGTGAAGTGACATTTACAAACTTGTATTTAACTAGATGCGCAATAGATCTCGCACACTAACTGCGTAACTCTAAACATTAGCGCCACCAAAATCGTTTTTAATAATTCGCCGATGATAGCGAGAGCCGGGCCGTTATAATTGGTTAATATTTTGCGGATGATGCCGATAACGTGTGATTGATGGCAGCTGGCTAACGATCGACGTGTGTGAGCTACTCACATGTACGCACTGATTAGCTCCTCGCCAATGTTCGGCATTTCACTAAATATTCGACGGACATTTCGATATCTCCGTGGACGTCGTACTGTTGGCTTGTATTGTTGTACGTTCCTATTTCTATGTAGGTACATAGTTTTCAGTCCCTTTATATCTCTCGAACCTTTAATGTCGCGGACCAATCTTTCATTAAGAAAGGCTAGTGTTTTCTCAATCTATTTATAACATTTGTGACGTCATCTCTTCGTTCTTTTCATATGATATGATTTAATGATGAAAACATATTTTGTTCTTGACAATTATATTCACAATCAGACAATAACTGACCACTGTTTTCGCAATTGTTCTGTGAACAATTCAAACGCAAAATTATTTTAGTCTGCATTAAGCTCTTGGAATTGTACCAAAATTGGTTAATGTCCTACATAGTTCAGTTTTACATTGTTGCATCGTAAATCCTAGTAGCTTTGATAGTGATTACATAGGCTACTTTTGTGTATGAAATTATATTTAGATTATGTGTGATGTGTTCCGTTTTGGCATTGACTGTGCTTGTGTTATGTATGCGACATAAGCACGAAGTATATTTACTTTGTGCTTCCGCAGCCAAATGGTGGTCAAATGGCAAAAACGGAACCCTTATAAAGTTATAAATTTGGTGCTACTAATGTATCAAAATAACATTTATGGGTTCAGTTTGATCTGAAAAAAATATCAGTAAGTACCTAACTTAAGGAAAACAGTACGAGTAGTAGGTACCTACGTACTCGGTATATGAAAATCCGCGATGGAAAATTTGACTTTGACAATGTGTTCAGCTACTGCCAATGTCGGTCGTATAGACTCATTTCGTAAGTCTACAGAGGGAGTATAATAATACCTGTCTGCTTCGAAACGCGAACAGATTTTAATTAAAATATCAGTGTAGTTATTAGTTAGGGATTGTATAATGAGAAACATTTTCTATTATCTACTAAGTAAGAAGTTTTGATTTGAGTACTACTACTATCACGCACAAGGCGCTTACAAAAGTGGCTGATAAGACTTTTTTCAGGTAAACCACGGAAGGTATTTTATTTTCTTCATTCAACTACTTAAGTAGGCTTTGTTGTGCCTCCCAATAAAGAATACGTTTTGAAAACCTTTTACGAAACTTAGATATTAAATTATAATTCTCTGCTCATAAGTGCTATAATGTTATTTTCAAAAGGTCTTCTCGAAAATCTCTCAACAATGTAATTTAATGTGAAACTTTTTTCATAAAAACTTTATTTTTAAGGCTATCCTAAAACACCTAAAGCTTGCAGAGGCACAGTGTTACCAACTCCTTATTTAATTTGTTTATTTTAGGTCGATTCATTATTTACAATTTTATTGAATGAAATAGAATTTAAGGCTCTAGAGGAACAATTTCCATGAAGTTTTCATAGAAATTGTTCTACTAGAGACGCGTCGCGCTGTAGCGTCGCGCCTGTTTGCCGAAACCTTTATTTTGATATCATCATAATAAATAAATTATTAGAATACATTTAAAGAATAACATTTTCATTAATTTTAGATAAGCAGGTAAGTAGGTATGTGTACCTAACGTTTTCTAAAATCGCAATATTATTATTATTTTTTGCCTATAATTTTATAGTGTGTGGCATCCGCTTAGGTGACAGTCAACTTCTAAATAAAATAGTGAGTTTTGTTATTTAACACGAAAGCAAGCAAGCAACTATAAAACCCTTTTAATACATATAATACATATAATACATATAATTTATTATGTAGGTATATCAACATCATTCTCACAAAGTGGACCTTGTGATTATCTTGAAGATATTTCTACAACTCATCTATATATCTTTTATAAGTACTAATCCTAATAATAAAGCTGAAGAGTTTGTTTTTTGTTTGTTTGCACGCGCTAACCTCTGGAACTGCCAGTTGGATTTGAAAAATTCTTTTTGCATTTGATAGCCCAGTTCTTGAGGAAGGCTATAGGCTATTTAACATTACGCTAGGACCATTAGGAGCCGAGAAAAAAGAAAAAAAAAATCGGAAAGAACGCTAAGCCAAACGAAGTACCTAATAGCGCGGGCAGGCGATGCGATGATACGGGGTGGGTCGAGGGGACAAGAAATTTCACGTAGACCAAGTAGCGGGCAGAAGCTAGTGTTTAATAAAATGTAACAGTAGTTATGTACATCGTATCTGTAACTAATCGAAGGATATTTACTCGTACAAGAAAAGTAAAATACAGGTAGGTATGTTACAATATGTTATCACTACGTAGAAGTAGATAATCGCGATAAGATTCAGACGTGGCATCATATCGTGTATTGCTCCAGTAACAATTATAACGACATGCCATTTGCATTAGCCAAGTGAACTGTGTTCCCTAGCTTTGTGGATATACTGTGGTCTGTCTGAGAGTGTCTCGAAAAAATGTCTCGTGAATAGTGTTGGTTCGCATTTTCTCCGTAAGTCCGTGTAAAGGATCTCTATGTATAAAAAGTAAGTGTACTATGTAGTATGATTTATGTGGTGTTCTCAGTGCTTTTGTATACGTTTACAAAGTCGAGTCATCAGAGATGTGTCATCTTTCAAAAACATAACCTCTTCATGATTTACGTCTATACGGGCAAATTATTATTATTTATTCAGTATCAAGTAACATAGACTCATTGTTATTTTCGTTATTTACACAATTACAACAAACAAATAAATTAAATCTAAGTTAAATCAAATTAAAATTAAATCAAAATTAAATGTAGGGTAAAATTAAATACAAAACTAAAACTAAACCTTAAAAATCTAACAAAAGTGGGTGTCCATGGGGCATGGTGCCAAGAACACTTATTTAAATAAAAAATAACCTCTTTTCTATTTTCATAAATTAAATTAAATTAAATCAAAATCTTAACAAATTAAAATAAAAAAAAAAATAAATCAAATTATATCAAATTAAAATTAAATACATTACGGTCATAAAAACAAAATATGTTTCGTTTTTGGTGATACCTACAGTTTTTAGTCTAGTTTTTAGAAAATAGACTAAATTATAGCAAACTACTGACAACACTTACAGAGTTCAAGTAACTCGTGAGCCTATAGAATGTCGAGTTGGAAACTTTAGGGATTCAATAGTTGATTTCTTTGAAGACTTGACGTTCTATTACTCTGGGGAAATTGGTTTCGGATAACATGTCTGCTACCAAAATTCGAATTGAGTAAATCAGTATATTTGTGGAACTCAGCTAGGAGTTCTGTAAACTCTAGGTAAGGCTGGAAATGTCGGAAAAAAAGTATACAGTGTTTATATAGCGTGTGTCAGAAATGTGCGGTCATATACAAGGATGTGGTACAAGATCATAAAACTGAACAACTTCTGTCTGACTGACTCATCAACGCCCAGCCCATACCCTTGGACCTAGAAAGCTGAAATTTTGCACAGAGGTTCCCTTTATAATGTAGACAATGAATATGGAAGCAATTCCCGGTAGTATGTTCCCGTGGAATATTTTCCGACATTCACACGGGCGAAACCGCTGGCAAAAGCTAGTAATAAATAATCAGCTGTCCCATATAATTGGGTCGAGTAGGTATTGAAGTTTTGTATAGGATAGCTGATTACCTACTTTGTCGCGATTACGATGTTGGTCCCTTGGAGAAGTTTTAACAACTTGATGGTCAGTACCGCACACACTTATAAATATGACCTTTGTGGTCATATTTATGTGTGTGTACACGCTGTATTTAGCTCAAAAAGGCTCATGTCTGAGCTTCTTAATAGCGTTTAGTTATTAAAATTTAATCAGAGCTGAGCCCTTTATAGTTAGGTACTTACCTACGAGGAGTCCGAAGTGAACTGTTTGCTGACACGGCATTTTTATATTACAGCAGATTTTATTTTGTTTGCCTGTTTTGTAAAAATTTCGATAAATATGTTAGCAAATCTATAGTAGGTAAACCTACCTATTATAGACTTTTATAATAAACTTATCTTTATTAGGGTTCCGTAGCCAAATGGCAAAAACAGAACCCTTATGGAATCGTCATGTCTGTCTGTCTGTCCGTTCGTATGTCACAGCCACTTTTTTCAGAAACTATAAGAACTATACTGTTGAAACTTGGTAAGTAGATGTATTCTGTGAACCGCATTAAGATTTTCACACAAAAATAGAAAAAATAAAACAATATATTTTGGGGGTTCCCCACACTTAGAACTGAAACTAGAAAATTTTTTTTCATCAAACCCATACGTGTGCGGTATCTATGAATAGGTCTTCAAAAATGATATTGAGGTTTCTAATATCATTTTTTTCTAAACTGAATACGATTGCGCGAGAGACACTTCCAAAGTGGTAAAATGTGTACCCCCTGTAACTTCTAAAATAAGAGAATGATAAAACTAAAAAAAATATATGATGTACATTACCATGTAAACTTCCACCGAAAATTGATTTGAACGAGATCTAGTAAGTAGTTTTTTTTTAATACGTCATAAATCGTAAACCGCAATTTACCTTTCATTCAATCAACTCAATTATTAAAACATCGATCAAAGTTACAACGAACTACAAGAACTTTTATATTATGTTACTTGCTGCTACGGAACCCTTCATGGGCGAGTCCGACTCGCACTTGGCCGCTTTTTATTTACTAGCTTTTGCCCACGGCTTCGCTCGCGTGGATGTCGGAAAATATCCCACAGGACCGTACTACCGGAAAATCCATCCTTACTCCTTGTCAACATATAAAGGGAACCTCTGTGCAAAATTTCAATTTTCTAGGTTCAAGGGCGGGCGGAAGGGGGGACGTTTTGATGAGTCAATCAGTTAGTCAGGTCTTTGTAATTTAAGTATAATATAGATTTATTATGTTATTTAATGCATTTTTTTTCTAAGGGATTCACATTGGAACGGCTTATCTTGTTAATACGGTATGTGTAATATAAATATATGATTGTTTTTAAATTGTTTAGATAGCGAGTGAGTGATATTCTGAAAGAAACCGGAATTCTGTACTGATTAGTGTGGCGTAATCAAAATAATATAATTCATAAATAAATAGGTAGGATGTCATACACTTGAGCGCAAAAATACATAACATACTGGACAGATCCACTCAAATGTGTGTGGTTTCTCAAAAGATGTTCTCGGATATTAATATGCATGGTCTTCATATAATCTGACCAAGACTGGACTTCAAAAGAGACGGAGACCTCTGATTTTGTTTATTTATTTAAAATTTTCGCAATAAAAAGGTCAACCAAGGGTGGTGAAGATATTGATGGCAGCTGCTCAGTTTGAGAGGAATAATTATAAAAAGAACACTAAAAACATATCTTAAATCATTATAAATAGACTATGTATACAAAGTACGCCTTTTGGCGTAACATGCTTACAACATAATATCTTTATTTTTATGTACCTATGTCACGATGTTAACAAATAAATGAATGATTGATTGTACAAGTACATAAATATATCTATACTATATACATGCATATTATATACAAATTCAAGAGAGAGAGAGGTGTTGAAATAACTCTACACTATTTATTTAGAAAATAATTCTGCAATTTCCGCTTAAATGCATACCGACTGGTGGCCGTCCTGATATCAAGAGGAAGCGCATTCCAAAGATTGGACTGAATATGAAAGGAAGAATGAAAAAAGTCAGAAGTATGAGAAGGACAGAGTAGGAGAAGATTGTTAGAGGAACGCAGATTCTTAGCGTGTGAAGAACATGGATATTGGAAGTGTTGTTTTTTTGAAGATATTTGAAGTGTTGTTTCGGTCTTTCTTCTCAGAGAAGTCAGATAGGAAACACCCATAGCTTCCTTATATCTTAAACACAGAACATGTCTAGTTTTAAGACATACGTTATTTTTGACGTGTAAAAGTGTCCTTTTGAACCAATTTACAGAAATAAATATCATTTATCACTCACATCCCCCCTTAACGGCCCCGAGTTACGAGTTGCAGGTCGTGGGTTCGAACCCCGGCAGGCGCTTTACTTTGTGTAAATATTTTCATCACCACTGCTCTCAAAACGGTGAAGAAAAACAGAGATGTTCTAGAATCAAAAATTCGAAGACATGTGACGTCTACCAACCCGCACAGGGCCCGCGTGGTAGATTAAGCCCACTCCCTCTCGAAGAGAGGAGGCCTGTGTCTCAGCAGTGGGAATTGACTGAGTGGGCTGATTGTGAATAACTCACACCCGTATTTCCCCGAACGAAATGTTAGATAATTCTCTTTGCAAGTAGGATTTCAGTATGTAGGTAGTTTTAACTTACAATAGGGACTTTAACAGACTCCATGTCATATTTTCTTGAGCCCTACCTTTTGTTCATTCATGCTTGGTCTGTTTTATATGCTTCGCGGATTCATATTAATTATTTCTTGAGAACATATGAACTGTTGTACAGTTACAGTGAAATTGCAACATTTGAGAATTGTGTTGAGGTGTAATGTACACAATGGTTTAAGGTGGCTGTACTCTGGTTAGGTAACAAATAGTAAGCCGACGAACGCACGGACGTAAAAATATCGCGGCGGGATTTTATCGTGCACTGGATTTTGAATTCTCGTTGTTGAGCCGAGCGTTGAGTATCCAACTTAACAACAACAGAGTGCATTCTAGCGCGTCGAAAAAAGATAGGTACTGTTGGATTTTCAACGCTCGGCGCTAAGCAGAGCGTTGAATCGCCGCGATATTTTTACGTCCGTGCGAACGTCGACTTACATTCTGTTCCACACATAAATCTTCTTGAAACTCACAGATTTATCACGAAAAGAAATGGTTTCCTTCTCAACATTAGTCTGGAAGCTGATTCCGTACGTTTGTATAATTTCTAACGTGACAATTTCATCTTGGACGTCCACGTCACAAGGAAGTAAATTATCTCATGGGAACGTACTACGGGTTAGAAAGTATCCTATGTCCTAATCGGTCATGGTCTACCCGTGTGCCAAACTTCCAAATCCGTTCAGCCGTTTTAGTGTGAAAGCGTATAAAAAACAAGCTCATTTTCGCATTTATAATATTAATATTTAGATAATAAATTGTATATATACTATAGTTATGGTTTTTAAATTTCAGTCCACGATGTCGTTTATAACGTGCACGTATTTCTTATACATTTTAAGGACTTGGACGTCCGCAATAATATTGTTACGTTAGAAATTATAAAAGCGCGCAATATCCTCTCATGATTGTCTCCTTTCGTACCTAAGTCTACAAATCTGTTTCGAGTTCTATATTTAACATCTAGGTAGGTATTGACTTAAAACTACTAAAACAGAATTTAGTTTATCGGACCGTCTACCCATTTAAAGGCTGACTTTGTGTCCAAACCTTTTGTGTCTAGGAATCTGCGACCCGTACCCTTTTCTAGAAACCTATAAAGTGCTTATCATAGTTTTCCTGAAAAGCGAAAAGGATTCTGTGATGTATTGTAGCTAAACGTGTAATCAGGGCTGTCACTACTTAGATTTGGCTTTTCATTTAATAAAAACGTTTTGCGTGATGAATGTGGGGCGAACGTTGAAACGTATTTTCTTGAGATAGGCTTAGGCCTAAGACGACTTTCCAAGCGTTTAGGGTCTACAACTACTTTAGGTCGTGTTTTACGATAATTTCATAAAAAAGAAGGTTACTATTTATGCATGTCATTAATTCTTCAAGTGCCTAGTTCACCTTACACCTCGATTGACGAATCTTGTAGGCAGATTTCCTAAGCACATTAAATATACTGTTGAAATAGTTACATACCACTCTATACATATTATTATGTATGTATAGAGTAGTATATAGATATGTATGCTTAAGTACGTGTGTACAAGTTTCTCAAAGAAATAATCCCTCGAAGACATTGAAGGAAACAACTTTAGCAATATCTGCGACCCTTTCAAGTGTAACTACTTACGAATCGTCTCGTAGGCAACCCTACGGACGCAACATGAAAAAAATATACAAATGATTTTAGGAATAACGGCAGGGCTAGCAAAGGTAAAAGAAATTATCCTAAGTAAGGAAGCAAGGTACGTGATTTATTGATAACCTCACTGAAAATGTGGGGCTGGGCAAAACAAGCGAATAAGGAAGATAAATGAATTACTTTCATTTCCAAAGATCCATTTGCGCTAAACCCTATTTTTTTAGTGTGATAGATCGCGTTGTGCTCTCTTATTTGTTGTTTATCTACATTAGTCTTCTTAACAACATGTTTTTCAGCGCTAGGTAGTTACAGTCACAAGCATTTATATACTTACCTAAAGGGTCCCCGAAACGATCAATTGCAAATGGCAATTTTTACTTGATTAAGGTAACATTGATGCTCAAATTGATCGTCTACCAAGTGCAATTGAAGCGATTAACAATATTAATATTATAGTAATTGACGGCAATTGATTAATTTGCAATTAATCGTTTCGGGGACCCCTTATACAGATTTAAAGCAATTTACTCCCAAAGTATTGATACATCCTTCTATTAGGAAATAGGTATTTTCTCAAAGTTTCTATTTTATTTCTCGTGAAACCTTTTAAAAATTTTAAGGTAGGTATTTATGCTTGTGAGACTGTAATTAGGTTTTTCTACCTGTGGTTGGTTTACCTGGCGTATCTACTTACCTACATAGTTGCATTCGTACCTATTCAGAAGCTGCTCTGATTAAAAAAATCTAAAACCGTCTGCGAAATAAAAACCTTCAACGAAATATTTTAAGTGTGATTGCTATAGGTGTAGGTACCTATAGGGACTTGTTGCCGAATAAGCTCGTATTCAGACTCTGTTTGAAGTATTCATGGAATGTATTTGAGCAAAACATACTAATGATTTATTCCTACAGACCAGTGAGTGAATATTTGTAATGAAAAACAAACGAACAATTCGGTAATTGGCTGCCTGATGCAAATTAAACAATGGACCTGATTTTTGGCGTACGGGCGAGTGGCGATTGTGGCGAACACAAAAAATGGCTGCTCCCATTGTGCTCGTCGAGTTATTTATTTTAGTTTTCGTTGTTCGTTTTCTTTAAAAATACGTATTTACATAAATTTTCAAATTAAGAATATGTCGATATTTTTTGGGGATCCCTTTATTTTTGAAGCAGAGTTGGGCGTGAATTATGGCGGCTTGTAATAACAGATTTTGCTTCAAATATTTATAAATCCTTCATTTGAAATATTGCTGTGGTAATAAGATCCAAAGTACCTTGTCATAACGGCTCCCTGAACGTTTTAGCTACGGTCAAAGTATATTAATAAAACCTATGGCTTAATGTGCTTCTTATGCATGCAAAGAAAATATGAATCTATCTATTCGCAGTTGAGATCCCGTAGGACATACAGTACATAGCTTATGAATGGACTAGATCTGACGTTGCTTACATTAGCTAGGTGAGCTAGGTACCGTAAAATGAGGTTATGCTAGTCGAGGGCTTTGTAGCCTCACAGAAAAGTTGTAAAGTTGCATTCCAGTTATTCTCAAATATTGAAAGATAATTTTCTATTCTATTCTAAAACCATATTATTGAGATGGGATTCTCACATAAATTAAAGTATAAATAGACCTGAATTTTTTTAATAAAACAATGTAGGTATAACAAGCAATTTTAGTTGCCTAGTTTAAGTAAACTAGGCAAAATGTTTAAAATAGGTATTAAAATAATCTGCTGATACTGAAGTCAGTATCAGCAGAGCATTTTAATATTTTAAACAATAAAGTTTAAAAGGCAATATTTAATATGTAGGTTCAGAGAGTAAATCATAAATATCATAACGGTATGCAAATGTTTTGCTGTAGAGTTTTCATTTTGTCAGCAAAACGACGATTTTTCAATTTAATTTTACTTGGTGGTTGAAAAAGTGCGCACAGCACTTTATATAATTGATATAACAGATGTGGGTGGAAACGCCGAGATGGAACCCCCTCTCGAAGGATTTATAGTGACCTTATTGGTGATGTTCTTCGGAAAAGTCAGGGGCGTACTCGCAACCGGTGTGCGTGAATGGGTCGTTCTTCTGTTCTACTGACAACACCTCCGTCACATTGGACATTCTTTCCTACCGTCCACACCTCCGTCACACTGGACGTTCTTTTCTACCGTCAGCACCTCCGTCACACTGGACGTTCTTTTCTACCGACAGTACCTCCGTCACACTGGACTGGACGTTCTTTTCTACCGATAACACCTCCGTCACACTGGACGTTCTTTTCTACTGACAGCACCTCCGTCACACTGGACGTTATTTTCTACCGACAGCACCTCTGTCATACTGGACGTTATTTTCTACCGTCAGCACCTCCGTCACACTGGACGTTCTTTTCTACCGACAGTACCTCCGTCACACTGGACTGGACGTTCTTTTCTACCGATAACACCTCCGTCACACTGGACGTTCTTTTCTACTGACAGCACCTCCGTCACACTGGACGTTATTTTCTACCGACAGCACCTCTGTCACACTGGACGTTATTTTCTACCGACAACACCTCCGTCACACTGGACTGGACGTTCTTGTCTACCGAAAATACCTCCGTAACACTGGACGTTTTTTCTACCGACAGCACCTCCGTCACATTGGACGTTCTTTTCTACCGGCAATACTTCGGTCAAACTTTTGAATATTATGTCGCAATTATTTTGTAAAAAGCAATTAATATTAAAATGGAAGTGTTTAAGATTAGTTTAAAAGTTGCATTGCCAAAAAAAATTTTTTGTAAAAAAAAAATATTGTGACACTGAATATTTAGGAAGAAGCACGTTTTTTTTCGGAGGGGACATGTCATTGTCGATGAAAAAGAATTACGACCCGTATTACCAGAAAGTGAACGAAGCAAAAGGAATATGTAAGGATCATCATCCCAAAACCCCCAAAACCCAAAATTCCAACACATGCCATGCCACGAATTATGTATTTTAAAATTGACTTTTATACCTTTTCGGAAAACTTATAGAATAGGCAAGTTGTTTTAGTTATTTGTACGATTAATGTCATAGAAATTTTTGTGACGAGACAACATTTTTGAAGCGTAAAATGAAAATATTGGTAAGATATTATTCTTATATCGCTCATTATTTTAATTATTTTTTGTTAAATTAAGTAGTTTTAATTTTGTCCATAGCTTAATTGAAGTGCCAGCTACAACATCATTTTTAATGGTACCCATTCAAATATGTATTTTTTTTTATTTGGAATTAATTGTCAAATTTTGGGTAAATATCGAAAAACTCTTAAAATTCAAATGTCTCGAAAACTATTGAATTTCGGCCATACATATGGGGGGTTCAATTTGTTGCATTTTGGCCCCCTTATCAGCCCCTGACGGATATACGTCGAATTACCAGTAACCCTGTATAAGTATTGTCAGCTACGCAGGCGAAGCCGCGGCCAATAGCTGGTATATTAATAAGCAATCTAACACAATAATCGCAGTTGCGTAACTAATCTAGAACACGAGTTATTGTTACACTGTGGTATTAATCTAGCCGATTTACTTCAAATAAATCATAACAATGTTCCAGTCTGCTGGGTAATGCTTAGTGCATTACTATGTAATTAATCTAGGTGAAACACACAGGAGCGTGTCAATGCACCTTAGCTGCGGTTAATTGAAGATTTACGATTGATTCTGAATGTATTTCAATTACTGTAGCATATGTTTGTGGCAACGAATTTTTGAGGGCCAAAATGTTTAATTGGGTATTTGGCTCTATAAATGAATATTCATTTATAGAGCCAAATACCCAATTAAACAATTTTGTATTGAGTACTTGTTCATATGAACAAGTACTCAATACAAAATTGTTTTCAGACCAAAATAATTAAGGAACTCTTTGGAAAAAGCAAAAAAAAACTACAACATTTATTGTGAGTATAAACGTCAACCGCACATCAGTTGTAACAATTTGAAATTGACAGCGACTTCATGTCGTAGCAATAAAGGACAATTTGACATTGACAGCGCTTTTATGTCGTAAAAATAAAGGACAATTTGACATTGACAGCGCCTTTATGTCGTAGCAATAAAGGACAATTTGACATTCACAGCACCTTTATATACGGTTCATAGTTCGCGGTGTGACCCGAAGTATGAAAAGAAGCGGTAGCTACACTGGGTGAAGCTAAACGAACTTAGCTTCGTTTCGCTTCGTTCTAAGGTTTGCCTGCGCTTAACTCTTCGCTTTTATGAAGACGGTTCTACTTGTTAGGTATCTGTTTACAAAGATGCTCGACTAGCCACCTCACCGATTGATCGGATCGTCACTTCGTGCAACTACTTATAGTTATTCTGTACTCGTTGCCACAGAATGATAAAGCTACAGTAGTTTATCTGGGCAGTGACCTTGAATTAATTACACAATGCCGCTTGGTAAATAACTGCCGCGCATTCGAACTGTGGCCTACTGGTATAATAAGATCGAAGCGCGTCGTTTCGGCCGTTTTCTATGAAGGTGTATTACTGTAATAATATTATTCTGTGTCTTTGCCCTTTCAAGTTTTCCCCGTAGGTAACTAGACATCCACTCAGCAATGTTTCATTCATATTATTATAACTATGTTTCTTTGTAGATATTGATTCACTTGATATAATATGCCACTGATTGCTCCTAATACTGTAAGTAGGACTTTGACACTCCCACGGTTGATCAAACAGAATTGAAGGATATCGCAGGCGGAATTTAGCAAAGAGTCACGCCCACTTACTTCGACTTGAGTGTCACGTTGAATGCCGGATTCTTAATAGCTAAACGTGTACGCTAGGTGTAGGTGTGGCGGCGTCTACAATGCCCCATGTGAACTATGCATCAGCTTTACGTCACACAAATCTTGCATCGCGCAACTACGCAAGCAGAGTTTACCGCGCGACTGGCATATGTACAGTTAGCGTCAAAAATATTGGGACGAACAGACTGTTCAAAATGATCTCAACAACTAAGAAAACTAAACTTTATCTCAATTGGATAAAGTTCTTGTTAGAATGACATTTGTGGTGTACTGTCTTCATTCTGAAATACTTCTTGTGTCATCGAGTTAATATTTCATGTTCCTAGTTGTTTAGATCATTTTGAACAGTCTTTTCGTCCCGATATTGACGCTGACTGTACAACATCCCGGCATCAATCGTCAGGTAGTTGCCCACCAGACACCACACCCTTATGGTCGAAGGATCCTCCCTTTTCTATGGAGAATTAGTGAACTTTACAACCTGTTCCTCATACCTCTAAATAAGTGTAGACAATTGTCATAATTCAGAAGCTTAGAAGAAAATAAAAAAGCACCAGTGTCCAGTGTTGGTATCAAGGTCACAATTACCTGAAAGAAATACCTAATCGTAATAAACTTTGAAATCGAACGATCAAACTTTGGATCTTACTGATCAATCGTGGCGCATGTACTACTTGTGCAGCATAGTCTAAACTTAGTGCAAATTTGTATCACTAGTGCTCATAAAATGATCAGTAACCAGCATGTCCTCAAACCAAAAATTTGGAGACAGTAGTGGAATACAGTGAGACTTGTGGTGTGGCTAAGTAATAACAGTCGCACGGGTCGATCGTTCAGGTTAAGCAACGCTTGCCGCGGTTGGTTCGTGGATGGGTGACCATCTTTACATACCAAGACCACGCCGTGCCTCGGAAAGCACGTTAAGTCGCTGGTCCCGGCTGCCATTCGTGGATCTTTGACAGTCGTTACGGGTCGTCAGAAGCCCGAAAGTCTGACAGCCAGTCTTACCAAGGGGTATCGTATTACCCAGTAACTGGGTTGTGGAGGTCAGATAGGGAAGCTCTCCATATAAAATACTGGTCTTCAGCTGCATCTGGTTAGACTGGAAGCCGACTCTAACATAGTTGGGAAAAGGCTAGGCAGATGATGAGGAGTGGAATACAGCTCACTCCTCAGAAAAGAGGGCTGAGTCCCAGAAGCGGGAATGATAGAGACTGATTAGATAAGATTAATAAGCAATGCAATCCGGTTTCAGAATTTAGTAACTAGCATCAAACAGGTGACGTGATCTATTGATAAACGTTACGTTACGATAAACTTTTTATCGTTTAGATATTGTATTATGAGGAGGAGGATATGGTTATGGGAATAACAGCCGTACGGGTCGATCCATCAGGTTAAGCTACGTTTCCCGGGGTCGGTCCGTGGATGGGTAACCATCTTTACATACCGAGACTCCTCCGTGCCTCGGAAAGCACATTAAGCCGTTGGTCCCGGCTGTCATTGGTGGATCTTTGACAGTCGTTACGGGTCGTCAGAAACCCGAAAGTCTGACAACCAGCCTTATCAAAGGGTATCGTATTACCCAGTTAATGGGTTGTGGAGGTCAGATAGGCAGTCGCTCCATGTAAAATACTGGTGTTAAGCTGCATCTGGTTAGACTGGAAGCGACCCCAACATTATTGGGAAAAGGGCTAGGCAGATTGATTGATATTGTATTGTATAATTTTGTAAAAAAATACACACTATACATAGGCCCTCGCTCGAGCCTCGTACTGAACTGAAGTAGGCTCGCGAGTGGCTCCTCGCGCATTTGCTAGGTATTTAAACATAGTAATTATTTTAATCATTGTATCACGACAAATTCACCAAATTGTGCTAAACAATCTTACTACCTTTTCATTTATATAAAAAAATAAAAAAAAAAGTCTGTTTTGTAGCTATGAGATTGATTAAATATTACGAAAAGGGGTGGGTAACTTTGGGATTTTTTCTTATCCAGCAAAGTAATCTAATCGTGTTATTAAAAGCGATTGGCTATCTGCCAGATCCTTAAATAAGATATATCTTTTTTTCAGAATTTTATAATACAGTTTTTTATGTTTCCCATGGATTCAAAAAACTAGTAAGCGCGTGTCTGTCGGGTCATAGCGCCGTAAAACCAGATGAGTAATTTTCAAGCTATTCGATCGAATTTCTCTTAAACTCACTACCCTTCTTTTCTTCATCACTTGACTCTTAAACTCACTATCCTTCTTTTCTTCATCACCTGACTCTTAAACTCACTACCCTTATTTTCTTCATGGACTGACTCTTAAACTCACTACCCTTCTTTTCTTCATCGACTAACTCTTAAACTCACTACCCTTCTTTTCTTCATCACCTAACTCTTAAACTCACTACCCTTCTTTTCTTCATCGACTGACTCTTATTACTCACTACTTTTCTTTTCTTCATCGACTGACTCTTAAACTCACTACCCTTATTTTCTTCATGGACTGACTCTTAAACTCACTACCCTTCTTTTCTTCATCGACTAACTCTTAAACTCACTACCCTTCTTTTCTTCATCACCTAACTCTTAAACTCACTCCCCTTCTTTTCTTCATCGACTGACTCTTATTACTCACTACTTTTCTTTTCTTCATCGACTGACTCTTAAACTCACTACCCTTATTTTCTTCATGGACTGACTCTTAAACTCACTACCCTTCTTTTCTTCATCACCTAACTCTTAAACTCACTACCCTTCTTTTCTTCATCACCTAACTCTTAAACTCACTACCCTTCTTTTCTTCATCACCTGACTCTTAAACTCACTACCCTTATTTTCTTCATGGACTGACTCTTAAACTCACTACCCTTCTTTTCTTCATCGACTAACTCTTATTACTCACTACTTTTCTTTTCTTCATCGACTGACTCTTAAACTCACTACCCTTATTTTCTTCATGGACTGACTCTTAAACTCACTACCCTTCTTTTCTTCATCGACTAACTCTTAAACTCACTACCCTTCTTTTCTTCATCACCTAACTCTTAAACTCACTACCCTTCTTTTCTTCATCACCTGACTCTTAAACTCACTACCCTTCTTTTCTTCATCACCTGACTCTTAAACTCACTACCCTTCTTTTCTTCATCACCTGACTCTTAAACTCACTACCCTTCTTTTCATCATCACCTGACTCTTAAACTCACTACCCTTCTTTTCTTCATCACCTGACTCTTAAAGTCACTACCCTTCTTTTCTTCATCACCTGACTCTTAAACTCACTACCCTTCTTTTCTTCATCACCTGACTCTTAAACTCACTACTCTTCTTTTCTTCATCACCTGACTCTTAAACTCACTACCCTTCTTTTCTTCATCACCTGACTCTTAAACTCACTACCCTTCTTTTCATCATCACCTGACTCTTAAACTCACTACCCTTCTTTTCTTCATCACCTGACTCTTAAAGTCACTACCCTTCTTTTCTTCATCGACTAACTCTTAAAATCACTACCCTTCTTTTCTTCATCACCTGACTCTTAAACTCACTACCCTTCTTTTCTTCATCACCTGACTCTTAAACTCACTACCCTTCTTTTCTTCATCACCTGACTCTTAAAGTCACTACCCTTCTTTTCTTCATCGACTAACTCTTAAAATCACTACCCTTCTTTTCTTCATCACCTGACTCTTAAACTCACTACCCTTCTTTTCTTCATCACCTGACTCTTAAACTCACTACCCTTCTTTTTTTCATCACCTGACTCTTAAACTCACTACCCTTCTTTTCTTCATCACCTGACCCTTAAAGTCACTACCCTTCTTTTCTCGTAGTTGGGTAAAAAGATACAATAATCTAAATCGTTTGATACAGACCCAAGGCTCTATCATTCACAAATAGGGCCAGTTTCATTAACATAAAGAGCCTTCCTTCATTACTATGATCATTAAGTCGGACTATGACGTAAACGATACTGCACCCGGACGTTGACAAATTACTCCAACGTTTGGGTAGCCATCACTGAATTGATCTTAGCTATGTGGTGGTTTTTCAGACGATTTACTTTAGACTGAGTTTGAAAATTGTGACTTTATTATGGTACCTACTAAGCTTTGTAGATATTTGGCAGTCGTTACGTCAGTCTAACAACCAGTCTTATCAAGGGGCTTTGTGCAACCCAGTAACTGGGTTTTTTCCCCTTGTGCTATTGATGAACCATAATATTATTACAATCTAACCTTATAAATAAGCTAATAAGTAATTAAATTATAACATAAACTTTTAAATTGTCTTTACTAAGAATGTGTCCAATAGCACTTTTCTTATTGTCTCTATTAAGGCGAATACACTTCGTTCTTGTGTTTGTTTGGCACATTTGTACTTTACACTATTCACTATCACTAAACACTAACTCGAACGGTTTTGTTCTTTTTAGTCTTCTCACTATGTTTGTGTGGTCGAGCAGCTGGATTGCCTCGACGTTCACATGCTGATGAAGTCTCTTTTCGTGAGCTTCTGCAAATTTCTGGATCACTTTTTCGATGAACTCAACATTTAGGTCCCGATGTAGGTCATCATTTCGTATGTACCAAGGTGCATTTACAATTTAAAATGGGTTCTTGAAGTCGAACAGAATAGGCAGTTGCTCCAAAATACTGGTATTCAGCTGCATCCGGTTAGACTGGAAGACGAGCCCAACATAATTGGGATACTTAAGGCTAAGCAGATGATGATGGCGGAAGGGATGAGATTTACTTTTTTGAATAACCAATCACTAGCAAAGTAGATTTGGCACTAGGTTAGAAATTTGATGAGCCTTTTAAAAACGAACACAATAATTATATCTTTCTTCGGTAGCATTTCATTGATGAATCCTTACTTTTATTGATTTCTTTCTACATGGATTATTGATTGGACGTTATTTTTTAACTTCGCCATTAATGAATGTCGTAGTATACAGTGCCCTCTAAAAGTTTGTTAACATTTTTCCTCTTCAGCTGTGATGCCACATTATGAATTAAAATAAAAAAAATATCAGGTTATCCAATGAGATTACCTGATTATTTTTTGTAATAAGTCATTGGTAGTTGAATTAGTCAATAAAAACGTTCAGTTCAAATATTTGATACTAGAATTTTAAATCACAATGTGGCATCACAGCTGAATTGGAAAAATGTCAACTAACTTTTGGAGGGCACTGTATATCAGCTTCTTCCGTACCTATACCGTAAATAAGAGTATGTACTAGGCATATATGTACGTACTCGAACAGAAACGTGACAAAAATGAAACATGTAAACGGACAAAATAATCTTCTTTCGCTTAGCTCTCTCTCTTATATTACCGAGTGAATATTTTATAGCGGCCTGGGGAAACATCCTGTATTGCTTTTATAGCCCCCTTATTATATAAACGTACTGTTAAGTCCTTATTTGTATTTGGTTAATGCGTAGTCTTTCGTTATTTACTGTCAATTTTGTAAACGGTTATGTTAAATTTTGGGTTTGGACATTTTGACATGCTGGACATTTTGAGAAATGGACCTTAAAGATAAAGATATTTTATTTTGCAAATACGGGTACAAGTCATGGTGGTACATAAAATAAATACAGAAACAGCCATATTTTGCCAATTACAAGGCATGCAAAAGTAGTTATAGAGATTACAATTAAAATACATAATTATTTACTCTTCCATTACATAATATAATTCTAGTTCATCATTCACTAATAATTATCAATGTTCAACTACTCAATTCATTCAATACATATAATAATTCTGATTCATCAGTCAATAATATAATTAATGTCACATTTTCTAATAGTTATTTAAATACAATATATAAAATAATCAAACAATTTCTTTTTCCAATAAAAAATCTTCAACCCTATAATAAGCTTTGTCTACTAAAAAGTTCCTAAGTCTTTTTTTGAATAATGTAAAATTATAGTCCTTCCAACAACTTGGAATTTTGTTATATATCACCGGTGCCATGCAGCAGACACCCTTGCGCATCAGAGTTGTTCTAGCACTAGGGATACATAGGCTACTATTGTCACGCCTATTCCGTGGAAATACGTCAGCCATTTTGCCTCTGAACGGTTAAATACTCCGTCAATTTTAATTATTGTGTATCTACTTAAATATAAATCATTACGGCATCCCAACAATTTATAAACCAATTTTCGAGTCGATTCGACTCCTGAGAGCCAGAAAACTCTGAAACTTTAAAATCAAAAGAATCTGTCCTAATTACAGATTTTAACGAAATAATTTTGCAACTAAAATATTTAGTTTGTAAAGGTCGATTTAAACGTAATTTAGTTGAGGTTAATAAGTTGTATTGTAAAGCTAAAATCAATGTGGTGTCTTGGCATAACATCTTTAGTACAATATTCAGATTTTTGATTTTTTTACCTTTAATTTAATTTCATTCAAAATATTCTCCCGAAAATCCAATTAATGAGAAAGTTCACAAATATTTTATGAAGAAGTTTTATATTTAAAAATACTTTCTATTGCAGGTATTACCACTATTTACAATGGTATGTTGAACATTTGTACAATATTGAGCTTTTTAGTCCCTTGGGACATAATGGTTGAAGGGTTTTTGATGAATAACACATCAAACAATCCATCATGATACTTACTTACTAGGACTTTCAAAGTTTAGACATTAGAATTTTTCATGAAACCTTTTGTTTTAGAGTAAAATACACCTAGTATAATAATAAAGTCTGGATGAAAAGAAATTCTAGTCAAAGTACTTTTACAATTATTTGGCAAAATCCAATGGCAGAAGTTGAAGTCTTGCGGGAACAGCGGTTTCATTATTGACTTTAACTTAAATTATTTTAACTTTTTTTTTTTTTTACTTTCAGCTTGATAAGTTTAGAACTAGCAGATAGGTACTATGGAACAAACATAAATTCACTGTCAAAAAAAATTTAATTGCTGAAACAGATCTAAATATTAAAAAAATGCAAGCTAAAAATATTGGCAAGTGTACCGTCTTTATCCGATACCCTGCATTATTTTCTGACATTTATTTTGATGTTGTTTGTTTTTGTACCATTTTCTGCAACTCTGAAACCGTTAAAGTGTAATTATATTTAAAAACCACAAGTAATTAGCAGCAGCTTTTTGTTTTGTTCTGCATGTCCATTTGATACCCAAACATACACTTTTTCTTCAAAAAGGCAAAACAAACATAATTTCAGTAAAAAAAAAATAATAATTCAGTAATCAATACTGTATTGCGCGCTTCTACCGGGAAAAATATCGAGCCAAATGAGTTAATGACTCGATCGTTTGTCAAGCTCCGACCTGACATTCAAGGATCGGCGACTTAACAGTAGGGATGATGCCTGGTAAAAATCCGTCAGTCAGATAATTAAAAAAGAACGTATTTTTTGCTTTATCATATTAATAAAAAAATACTTCGATAAAAAGCATTAAAGTTGGGGAGTGAGGCTCGCTATGTCATAACTAAAACCTAGCAAGCGTCATGGCACATTTATCATTGACTACTTACTTTTACTGGATTGCAACACAGCCTAAATAAAAAATAAATAAATAAATAAACTAGATATCATCTTCGAAACAGCGTCCTCAAAAAAATGATGAAATATTGTTTCAATTTCTCTTTTAGCTTTCACATAACTCGTTAATATTTCTTTAGCCTCCCTGATTCCATTATTCTTTCGCCTAATTCTAGTTCAGTTAATTTGAACGTGTCTCATTTGCGGGCAAGCCGTAGTCCGTCTGTACAATAATAATTCAGCAAATATTACTACTAGAAAGGCCTGTACTCCAGACAGACTGAGCTAATCACGACGTACGCCTCATTTGTCAGGCTGAAACCGGTTTAACGAGATCATCATTGAATACAAAAGTAGACGGCTATAGATTGAGGTATGGTGGATGGAAATTTTCGCTTGTATCTGAAGGCCAATTCTCGTACCTAAAAACGTTCAAATTCAAGTCGCAATCTCATGCCAGTGACAACAAAATGTAGGTAAACGCTATATAATTTTTGACAGATTCAGACTGAGATGAGATTGAGAACGTTGTTAAAAATCCGGGAAATGCCGCTCTGTTGTGACTTTTGAGACTTTATCATTTTGTGCGTTGATGGATTCTTATTGTTAGAGGACTGTCATATGGGTATAGTTTTATTCACACATTAATAGGTTAAAATATATAACATTCATATCCATTTATACCTTTCCAAATAAGCAAATTGCTTCATACTAATACACGTAGGTGGGCTATGCGAGATACCAAACATTTTTCCAGATTCCTAAACATGCCTTTGACAAATAACTTTCATATAGTCTTTGCTGCTCTTTCCTGCTTATCTTCCTTAGGGTCGAGGTTCCTCTGACCTTAAAGGACGTGCTCTCCCAACCTTGTTTACTTAAAAGCTTTCCTTCGCACGGGATCGTTTTCCTTCGTACGAGATCGTTTCCGTGTTCGTGCGACGGTAACTCTTAGCTTAAGTGCCAGTACTGGAGTTGCTTTTTAAGGAAGATAGGTACTGTTATGATGACTGGGTTTGGTTTTATGTGATTGCAACTATGGAAAGATTCATCTAAGCGTGGATATATCTAGTTGGAGATTCTTGAAATGATGTGTCTGTTTTCTAACTAAGTACATACATACCGGTCAAAATCATAACCCTCCTTTTTGCTTTGCCGTAGTCAGGTAAAAATATGCCACTTACCTGTCATTTTTTTTACGACTCTGAGTTGTGTCGAACTTTCAAGTGGATTCAATGGTATTAGTTCAATGAACCGATCTATATTTTTCAATTTCATTAGCAAAACGCGTTTAAAAGTCCAGCTCCCTAGGACCTCGGGCCAAACTTTTAATTCAAAATGTTATTTGTATTCTGCATTTGAAATAAAAAAAAAAAAATAATAAAGAACAAAGAAGTTGTAATGCGAAATTGAAAGTCGGCGAACGACGAACTAAGCTTTATTTATGAGACAAAAAACTGTTTGACACAAAACACTGGCTGGACTAATTAAAACGGGCGATCCATTTGCGTATTCAAATACTCTATGTAGTTAATTAACGCATTTGTTCACGAAATTGGTTTCATTAGCAAAGAGAGCTCTGTTTGAAGACAACATGCATTTTTAATGCCAATTTATATCATCTTTATTACGCATAGTTCAATTTTCATTATGATTAGAGCCTTTTCGGTTATGTATTTGTGTTTTACTGCTCTGTGGATAGTCTGTATTCGCCTTATAGAACATTTTGTCTTTCTCCATCAGATCGACCAGGTTAAGCTACATCTTTACAAACCCAGACCCCTCCGTGCTTTGGAAAGCACGTTAAGCAGTTAATCCCGGCTGTCATTATTGAAAAATTTAACAGTCGTTATGGGTCGCCAAAAGCCCGAAGTCAGACAACCAGTTATACCAAGGGTTATCAGTAACTGGGTTGTGGAGATCAGGTAGGTAGTCGCTCCATGTAAAATACTGGCATTCAGCTGCATTCAGTTAGACTGGAAGCCGACCCCAACGTAGTTGGGAAAAGGCTAGGCAGATATGATGATGATCGAAGTTATTACCGATCTAATCTGGAAATGAAGGCAGTAAAGCTAGCAAGACTAGTTATAATTTTGTAAATTACGTATGCACTATTAATACATTTTAAACCCAGACTTTATCTTTGTAATATGAAGCACATTTTAAATTAATTAATTAGACCAGGTACTTGTATCAACAGCCGTAAAATTCCCATTTACTATCCAGTACTTAAATGTTTTTCATTAAAGTCGATAGGTACCATTATTGTTTCAATTTGCACTCAGTCAGTTTTACTGTTTCGTCCAAGTCCAACAGTAAGTCCCAATTAAATCGTTCCGACGTTTGATCGGGTGCAGGTCGTTCAGTTCAGTACAATTGATTGGAACCATAGATATATGAAAGAAGGAGATATGCCCGGTAGTTGAAAATGTATCAGAACCCGATGTCGCTAGGTTGGCCCCACCACCGCGCCACTACTACACATGTAGTTCAATAAAAGCAATAGATACAAAGTCGCGCACACACTTGCAATTCATAAATCAGAACATACTACACAATCAATTATAAACCTTAACTCGTCACACACAGCGTGCATTTACCATGCACCGTACAACTTACTCACACAAAAACATCTGTCGCTATTATTGTGTTGTGCAAAAAGCAATTTATTTTACATATACGCTAGTGATTGACTAAAACGGAAAGTTATCGATACTTCCATTTATTACTGTACAAGAAAAATTTGGGGTCCTGAAAATAAAATAAAAAATGATATGTCCAGAAAGTATTATACATTTTAAATAAAAAAAAAATGTATATTAAAAAAAAAAAACACGAATCAATAAATTAAAACAATCCGGTTAAGTTGGTTTAGGCTGTGAAACCATAGGAATTGTTGAACCCTGTTATGATGTGTTTACTCACTGACCTGTAAAGTGGAGGTATTTGTTCAGTACTTGACGTACTCTTAATTTTGGGATTGCCCATTCAAAAAGCCTGCGAGTTTTCTTTAGAGGCTGGAACATTTCTGCCTTAAAGTGAATTGAGCATATGGTGCTATATTTTGTTGGGAACCAGTTAGGTGGCCTTACTGTGGCATCAATCCATTCTTATTTTGTATTTGTATCTTTTGGGAAGCTAAAAAGGTACTATAAGAACTTATTTATCATTTACATAATAAGTATCTTAAGCTATAGTCTATAGTCTAGGAACTAGTTGGCCGCTGAGACAGGGGTGAGGCGGCGGTTCGCAACGCACGAACTGAGTAATGCGCCCCTGCTCCTCCATCCCACCGCTCACATACCTAAGGCGTGGTCTATACTTCTTAACCTCACGATGAGTAAGCAGGTAGCAGGCAACAGGCGAATAGGCTTTTGTTGTTAAAAAAAACCCTTAGTTAAGAAATAGTTAAATATATGAAAACAAACACATACCATACTCATGCATAACAAATAAATAGCATGAATATGTTGACTTATTTTAAGCTAAAATCACTAATATTTTATCTGAACCATACCGATTACTACAACGCATTTGAATCTTGTGGTGCATAGTTAAAGACTTTAGCGGAAGTAAAATACCAAAACCAAAAAAACGTAAGGAAATAGCACGAAGATGCGATAATTTAAACCCAAAAACACTCTACCTAAACATTAATAAACTTACTTTACGACCGTTGGTTATGCATTTCTCTACTAGGTACGCTGTAAAATAATCAAAAACAATAAAAAAGATTATTTTACATTCTCAAAGGTTTCCCAACCGTACTTAAACGTCATCATTTCAAGTGTTCCAACCGGGCTAAAACGGTTGACAAATTGAAAAATAAACTATAATAGCAATATAATATTCGTTGGGCAATCGACATTATTATCGATAGCCTACTTTAGTGGATCTTAACCTCATCACTATCTCGCCGCAAGACACAGCGGCTGTACTATGCGACGCTCCGCGTAAATAAAGTATCGTTTTGTTATTTTTACATTGCTTGTCCAGTCGCTTAGCGACATACTTAAGGTAGTGGTTAAGGAGCAATGTATTTGCTGCAAAAATAGTACAGCCGCTGCGATATTTGAAAACAAAAATAACGTAGTAAAAGCAAGAAATATTTTACGATTTGTTGTTTTTTATGATTTTAAAGATAAATACAGTAAAATACTTTTACTTACATATGGTAAGTGATCCCGTGAGATACGAAGTTTTTAATATCACTTCGGTTTTTGCAGGAAACCACTGAACAACACGGCATTTTTATAATTTATCGTGACCACGGTCGAAAGCGTACTAGTTCGCGGAGACGGCCATTTGGCGAGTAAAGGCACAGCGTGCGCATAACGCGTGGACACAGGCACGCCCCCATGCCACTTCTCCTGTTTTTTATATTTCTATGATTGGAACCCTTGCTGCTATTGGTCGATTATGCTGATTGGTCGTCGTCTTCACTTGTTTTTAAAACAAAAGCAACTGCATTATTAACTTCTTCGACGTTAAAGATACGAGTATTATTGGAACAAGAGTTTGCTTCCTGTTATCGAGAAACGTAACACTTATTTTTGTAGTCGATAAGTTTATTAAAAAAATCGATTGAGCATTGAAGGTGGCTTTGATTATAAGTATTGGATTGTAATGCATATTGTATGATTTGAATATATTCTTCTTCAATTGTAGTTACTTATAGTTTTGAAGGATTTTGGGGTGGCTTTCAGGCTTTTAAGTGAATTCAATTTAGGAGATTTACTTGGGATATTAGGTTTGGATTTGTTTGAAATGGAAGCTATTTTAGGTCATTGAACTATGTGTGTTGTTATCAATCGATGAATATTATCACGAAGTCTGGCATGCGATAACTTCAGCTCTTACGATGCATGACGTAATTTCTTTGATAGACTTATCTTGAACTTCAAAATTCATGGATTCATGGAAAAAAGATGAAAGCTAGATAGCAGTACCAATGAACAAATGACCTAAACCAAGTGTTAAGCAATAAATCGTGATACAATCATCACCTAATCCATCCATCCACCATTTATTATTCCATGGTGACGTCAAATTTATTAATTTGTTTTTACCCGTTGCGTGAGGACCATGATTAATATTCGTAATATCTGACGATCTTTACGCCCATTAATTTGTCAAAGAAAGTGAGTGTATCTCGAGTGAGTCTTGACAACGCGATATTGCGGGAAACCTTTTCTACATCCGAGGCAGCCATTTTGGTTCGACGTCATTCATTTCAAAAATCGAGCTAGCTTGTGATGTTTCTGACATTTGTAATTAGAACAGTCGGAATAGTTGAAGGTTATGATGGTTGTACATGGTCAATTGGGTTGTACGCAATGGTTTACGATGGCACATCAGCTATGAAGAAAGTTTAATGTAATCAAACATTGCGAATGAAGCAATCGAATGTATTCTATGTTCTATGTTAGATGGTATGGTTTCCGCACTTAGTCCTTCATGTGGACCATTGTGCGTGGAATCGAATGTGTTAACTTAGAATAAATAAAAAATCAAGACATAGCGCTGTCAATCGTGACGTTTCGGGTTTCGTAAACATGTGTGCACGTCATGAGGTGTAGTTTAATTGTAGAATAGTGTAAATGTGTGCGTGTGAGCGTGTATGCAGGTGTACTTAGTTTTGCGCATCTTCACTGTATTGTTCGCAGCGATATGTCTGAGATTTTTATTCAGTCTGAGTGGGTTAACGGAAAATGGTTACATACGGCTTATATCATAACTTCATAAGTGATTGCAACATATATTTAAATAAAAACTTTTTTACAAAAAAATACAACCGACTTCCAAAAACAACACTACAAAGTGAAAAATAACTTTAATTTGGGAAGTCGGTGTCTGATTAAATGTATTTTCGTTTTTGCCACCGACTTCCGAAATTAAAGTTATTTTTCACTTTGTAGTGTTGTTTTTGGAAGTCGGTTGTATTTTTTTGTAAAAAAGTTTTTATTTTTCACTTTTTAGTGGGTCTGTTTATAATTTGTATAAGTTACAATAGTCTAATGTCAATTGCTCATCACATGTTACAAAATATTGCTTTTCCCGATGCTGGGACGTTGAGGAGTTCTGCTGGTAAGAACCAGGAGAACTCCTCAACAACCACTCATCACACGCATTGTGTGACGAGCGGAAATTGCTTAGCAACCATATTAAAGTAATCGAATCGCAACCCGTGAAATATTTATCATTGAGTAGTTCTGGTAGCCATCTGTGGTCTTCATCATCAGTTCCAATTCACCATGTGGTTCTTTCCGAGAGCAAATGCACGAGCTACTATAAAAAATACCCAAATCGCTATAGGTGTGCCTATAATATTTGAAGAGTTCCTTCGATTTCTCCAGGATCCCATCAACAGAACTGGATTTTGACAAAAATGGGACCATTTGGGAAGTATACCCTTTCCAACAAAAAAATATTTTTTCAAATCGGTTGGCAAGCGACGGAGTTATGCGCGAACAAACATAAAAAAAAAAAATAGAAACATCCGAATTGAGAACCTCCTCCTTTTTTAGAAGTCGGTTAAAAATAAAAGGTACCTACTTAACTTTACTATTTATGTCATGGTTATTGTATACATTTGATGGCTAGTGTTGAACTTATTTTGACGTCCATTGATGTATTTCCAAACAATTGTGAACAAAAAAAAAGTTTTTTACAAAAAAATACAACCGACTTCCAAAAACAACACTACAAAGTGAAAAATAACTTTAATTTCGGAAGTCGGCGTCTAGTTAAATGTATTTTCGTTTTTTGCCACCGGCTTCCGAAATTAAAGTTATTTTTCACTTTGTAGTGTTGTTTTTGGAAGTCGGTTGTATTTTTTTGTAAAAAAGTTTTTATTTTTCACTTTTTAGTTGTAGTACCTACCCCACACAAATTCTAATACCACTACCTGCAAAACAAACTAGAACATCTTTCATATAAAAGTGGGGAAAAAATACGTATTATTGAAGCTAACTCAAAAATTACCAAAGCAAAGTTAATCAATTTTATATGGGACCAACTGTGATGTATACCCTCTCGAATAAAACAAAAAAAAATCCAAATCGGTCAAGCCATCTTCGAGTAATCGGGAAAC
Source organism: Cosmia pyralina (assembly GCA_946251885.1). Lineage (NCBI taxonomy): Eukaryota > Metazoa > Arthropoda > Insecta > Lepidoptera > Noctuidae > Cosmia > Cosmia pyralina. The sequence goes on along the minus strand of OX276350.1, from coordinate 17,866,627 downwards.
CTTTTTGAAGTCGGTTAATGAACAAGCGACGTTGAAGTGTGGCCAGCATCCATTGTGTACAAGATCGAATAAAGAATAAAACAGAGCATATTTTTCTTTTTAGGGTTCCGTACCTGAAGGGTACCAAAAGGAACCCTATTACTAAGCCTTCGTTGTCCGTCCGTCCGTCTGTCTGTCACAGGGCTGTATCTCATGAACCGCAATAGGTAGACAGTTGAATTTTTTACAGATTGTGTATTTCTATTACGGTTATAACAACAAATAAGAAAAATAAAATAAAGTTAAAAATTAAAGTTTTATTGTATCCCCATACAATAAAACTTTAATTTTTTAAGTCCCCTAAAACAAACTTTTCATTTTGAAAAATAAAAATTCTTACCCTAGCTGTCTTGTCATTGTCTAGAACACATCGAGTAGAGTACAAATATTTTTATATTTTTTTTATCTTCAAAAATGAAGAAATAGGTAGTGGCCCGTAAAATTTGTCAATTTTAGATCATTTTTGTACGAGCTCTATCGCAACAATTAATCAAGTTAGGAATGCGAAACTTCTGTTTATCATGCACCATAATATATTGTATTTAATCAACAAAAATATTAAAAACTGTTTAAATATGGGTGATTTTCGGCAACTGCAAAGAATAATCTTGTAACTCACAGTATCATTATGAAATACAAAGTTATGTTTGCGATTGTGAAACATATATATTACGGAAACCTTCGTGTGCGAGTCGGACTCGCACTTGGCCGGTTTTTTTTTTCTTTTGAGATTCACTGGCAATGGTAACTGTTTTATTTTACTGGGTTCAGTTTTACAGCTCTTTTTACGACATTCAAGTGCTATTATATTGAAGCTGAAAGCTTTGTGGCTAATAGCTCTGGATGCAATTTAGATCGGAATTTGATTTTATGCGAATACTGTTTTTCGCTAAATATTTTTCAATTAGGTTTTTAGATGAAGCTAATATTTTTAGGTGTTTGTGGACTCGAGAATGGTTATGAAGCTAAAATGAGATTAAAATGCTTATGCTAATGTTAAAAATTAGCTTTTAAGCATCTGGGGAAACTAAGTTTAATTATAATAGTGTGTCTAGCCAAAAAGGCTTCACATACCTACAAAATATTAATTTGGAATTATCATACTGTTATAGGAGCAATAATAATACGACGACGGATACGACGGATGTACGAGCGGCTGAGACAGGCAGGTGCAGGGGCAGGTGTCGCTGCTGTTCCGTCATCAGTTGGTCCTTCATCATTGGCATGTACTATGGACAAAACTTAAGCATGCTCACTTAAGAAAATATTCCTGTGAGAGCGCAGCTAGTGACAAACGAACATTGTGCGATCGAGTCGTGAGCCGTGCATGCGATTATCGCCTTTGAGATGATCATGCGGAACTTTGGCCCATAGTACGTGTAGGTATTTGATAAATAATACTCACAAAATAACGCACTTAATTTACTCACAAATATCACAATAAGGGCCTGTTTCAGCACCTACGATCAAGTTCCTATTAACTTACTTGGCAGATAATTTCATACAAATTCTGTTCTATTTTTGAATTTATTCGGTGAGTAGTGGCTATTCCGACATCGTGAAATAGGCCCTAATATTTTAGAGCCGATGGATTTATGTGTGTACCCTGCGCGACGATCACCTCCAAAGTGTGCCTCCAAAGTGATCCCCACCGTCGCTATGACACTCGCAACCCCATTCGGTGTTACCCGCTCTAAATGACAAATACCACCATAGAAATAAATTCTAAACCACATAGTAAAAATAATCGATTACAACTTTTAAAAAGTGTTACAATAAATCGACTAAATCATCGTGCGCCGTCAGGTATAAATACTAAAAGGTATTCCGAAATTAATGAGAAAAGTTCAGATTATATTTATGAATAGTTTTAGTTGATATTTATTTAGGTAGGTATTTTTTTTTTTTGTATATATAAAGTATCACGGTCGGTGATACTTTATAGGTGAAGTAGGTACTTATGTTTTCTGTTAGCTTTGGTACTACCAGGGTTTTTTTATAGAAATAAACCATATTATATCCTTCTATATAATTACTTAGATAGGTATCAGGGTTTTAAATAATTAGAAAATAATGATAATTACAAACGGTGCCAATTTATAGTCCAAGAAGATCGTTCCACTAAATTGCTTATGACCCCGTGCCTGGTCAAAAACAATAACAATACCAACAAAAGTATCTTTTATGTAGCAAAAAAAACCTGATCAAATTCAGTGCTTATAGGCGTGATGTATTTTTACAGGAGAAGAGTTGTTCAGGGGACAAAAAGTCTCTTTTATTTCCCTTTAAAATTTAGGTTAAGCGGCTTATTTTAATTTGATTTAATTTTTGAATGGTTTTTTTTAAATCTTTTTATTAACCGACTTCAAAAAGGAGGAGGTTATCAATTCGTCGGAACCTTTTTTTTTTTTTTTTTATTTTTTTTTTATGTATGTTCCCCGATTACTCGAAGATGGCTGGACCGATTTGGATTATTTTTTTTTTTGCTTGAAAGGGTATACTTCCCAGGTGGTCCCATGATCATCAAGTCAGGATCTGATGATGGGATCCTGGAGAAATAGAGAGAACTCTTCCAATTTTATAGGCACACTTGAAGCGATTTGGATAGTTTTTGGAAGAGTACTTTCTTGGAGTGGTCCCATTTCAATTTGGTGAAGATCTGATGAAGAACTTCTGCGATAGGCAACGGAACTCCTCAATAAATGATTGCAAATGGACTGGGATTGCTGAAATCTTATGTCTGTTTGTTGTTCACACCAGTTCATAACATAACATCACGCCAATACGCTGTGAAGGGGTAAGCACATGTGAACCACTAAAAAGTGAAAAATAAAAACTTTTTTACAAAAAAATACAAGCGACTTCCAAAAACAACACTACAAACTGAAAAATAACTTTAATTTCGGAAGTCGGTGGCAAAAACGAAAATACATTTAACTAGACACCGACTTCCGAAATTAAAGTTATTTTTCAGTTTGTAGTGTTGTTTTTGGAAGTCGGTTGTATTTTTTTGTAAAAAAGTTTTTATTACAGACGCTTTTAACGTTCTGCAACGTTATTCAAGTTGAAATTATACATGTGAGAATCACATGTATAATTTCAACTTGAATAACGTAACCAATATTTTGTAACCATATTTTGATTTAAAAGAGTGTCCGTGGAGTTTCTTGCCCGTTCTTATGTGGATAAGAACGGGCAAGAAACTCCACGTACCCGTGCCCGTGGGGGTACCTACTACGCTTTGGAATAGGGAACTAGCTTCATCTTTCTGACTGACCGACCCAATGACAATTCAAAATTGGTTCATTTGAAATAAATGCTTCAAGTTTGAGTTTGATACCGAATAACAGGGCACACACCGAATTTCTAAGATTCTTGACAGATGTTAGGGACATAAATGAAGTGGAAACCAGGAGTTTAAGAATTCACCAACAATTTATCACCTCGAAATAATAGGTCTTTTGTTGGCGATTTATAATGGGTAATTTTGTTTGCCCTTTGAAGTTTCGTCGCCAAAGAATATACTTAATTGCAGTGCTTCATATAATGGTTGTTTAATTGTTCTAATGTCATTGTTGAAGTTTTTTTTGGAATAATTTATTCATTGGGCCGTGTAATTAATGCTCAGGCAATTTACGTGCTTTGATGGTCTTTAGAAGTTTCCATTACGTTGTAGTAATTGCTGCTGTTAGTATTTTGGTGTTGTATTTTCTTGTGATTATTGATGTCTGTTATTATTTACTGATGGATGTAGGTCTACATAAACTGGGGCCGTCTACTTCTGTAAAAGAATTTAATTACGCGCACGCGCAATTGCATTATGTCAGGGTTGCCCGAATACTTTTGGGCTCAAACTAAATACTTAATCATGAGTTTTATAACCGACGAAAAAAAGGAGGAGGTTCTCAAGTCAACACGTATATTTTTTTCAAAATTTTGTTTTGTTTATGACGCATAACATTTTACAGAGTTGTCCGATTCGAAAGATTCTTGTTTTATTCGGGAGGGTATACCTCGAACTTGGTTCCTTAGTTGTTGAGTTAGCTTCAATAATACGTATTTTTTGCCACATTTTATGTACACTCATAACGTTCCCACTGCTGGGACATAGGCCTCCTCTCTGTGTGAGGGTGTCGGCCGTAATCCGTCCACGCAGGCCCAGTGCAGGTTGGTAGATATCACATGTCTTCGAATTTTTAGTTTTAGGACAATTTCTAGTTTCTTTTGCGGGTGGTTGTATTTGTATGGGGTAGTACAGTCAGCAACAGAAGTTGAATAACACTTGCAGTTTTTTAATCATAATTATTATAAGTGAAAGATTTAATTCAAATCGGAACGGAAGTACCTACTTAAAATGTTAAGAACATTAACTCTTAACAATTAAATAAAAAAAAGAAGTTCATCGAATAATTTTGTGTTAATTTAGATGCTATCGAAAAGTAACAGTGTTAACCGACTTTTGCTGCTGACCGTACCACAACTAAAAAGTGAAAAATAAAACCTTTTTTACAAAAAACAACAACCGACTTCCAAAAAAAAACACTAGTAGGTACTAAGCGAAAAATATCTTTAATTTCGGAAGTCGGTGACAAAAAAAGAAATATCTAAACCAAAGACCGACTTCTGAAATTAAAGTTATTTTTCACTTCGTAGTGTTTTTTTTTGTAAGTCTGTTGTTATTTTTACACAGTGTTTACAGCTAAGCTACGCTTGCAGTTTAGCTTTATTATGTAAGTTGTTTGATAAGTACTCTACTCATAAATATCTAAACATATTTTTCATCTCAAGTGCCAAGCCTATTCCAATATTCTCACTTCATCATGCACTTCAGTAACATTGCGGTTTGAGACTGTGGTATTGGCGTGATACCAAATCACATGGTGCCCTTGGCAGCTGTCTTAAAGAGTAATGATTGCACTTAGCTTGCTATTAATTATCTTTAGGCCCTTTAACCTGTATCCTTTGCGTAACACACTAGCAATCGGAATCGGTTTCATTTTGACAGTTAATTAAGTCAACCACACAATACACACAACAACATACACACACACAATACCACAAACACAACAGCACCACAATACACAACACGAACACACAACACAAAACATACATAAAATGTATGTATGTGTGTATGTTATGTATGTATATACATAATACCTGTCAATTAACCCTTTAGTCTTTTGCCAAAAATGTTAGCCTAATTTCAACTGGAAGCCGTCCTGTGGAAAATCACAGATTTATCGTTTTCACACATGTAGCATTAATTTTACACACTACGAGTACAACAACTATGCTTGTATCGTAGGAACATAACTGAAACCTGAACAACGTAAAAACACTAAAAAAAACTCCAGTTACATAAACATAAAGAATATTTAGTACAAAGTGCTCCCAGGTTCCAGGAGAGCAGTAATCTAAGGGACGTAACTCAAACAGAATTTTGAATGCATTGCGCAATATACAGGCTGCTTCATTTAGATACTCTCTCGGCGCGTGACGATGGTGCTACTGCTAAGTATGCGGTGGGCGACACGGTGAAACGGTGCTATACTTTGAGGGTGCATTTAGTCCTACATAGATAGTGGAGTTACGATGTCGTTTGTGCTGTAAAAACGTGTTACTGAAAGGCCTAACAGCACCATACTATAACCTCTTTTACAGTTTCTACGCCACAAAAAATTGGTTATGGTTTAACTTTTACAATGGTGTTTTCAATCTTGCGAAACCATTAACCATAATCCTAGGTCTCCTTTAAAATACCTCGCTACTTATTTATTATGTTTTTAGGCATAGGTCAAAAGGTACATTCACCTTAGAAATCGATCAATACATTAGACGTTAGACAATTAATGGGTCTGCTTTAATACATAATTTAATAACCCTTGTTTCTGGAATGAAATCTTTGCGAAAGTGATGTTATTTTACAATTTATATGCGTTTAAATTGACTAATAACAAAAAATCTTATTAAGAGCCAGCTGATATAAAGGCATTCTGAAAATACAATTTCTAGGCCTTTTAAACGTTCTAGATTTTAGACATCAGTAGCGTAGCAGAGTAAAGCAATTCTGGCAAATATACGCAGGCCGCTACCGCGGTCTCACTTACAGAAATTGTCCCACTTCATAGTTGGTCACTGGGGGAGTAGAAGGGGGGCACGCGGGGGTTATACCCCAACTCCAAGCTATCTTTCAAAGCTGTCAATGTCAAAGGCGATGTGCCACTTACACCGAATAGAGTAGATAGTATCACTGGTAATAATACCGTGGGTAATGGGTACTTATGAGCGGACACACTTTCTATGAGCGTGTGGTGAAATAGAGAACTAAATTTAAATGTAGGTACCTAACCTATAATACTCGCCACATTAAAGAAAAATGTTTTTGTCCTCGACACGCATACAGTGGTATTGTATACTCCTACTACCTGTGATTCTATTTATATTTTTTATCTAAAATTGTGATTCTGTTTTCATAAAAACGAACGGCAAACGAATTCATTATTATTAATTCATTATTAATAGGAGGAATACCTGCACACAAAGGAAACCATATAGCATAACATAACATAAACAACTCATAACGTTCCCACTGCTGGGACATAGGCCTCCTCTCTGTGAGAGGGTGTCGGCCGTAATCCATCCACGCAGGCCCAGTGCAGGTTAGTAGATATCACATGTCTTCGAATTGGGTGCCTGCCGTTTTGCCAAAAAGATTTTGACAAAATTTCATATCAAACAAATTTAAGCAACCTTTTTTTATACCATTGCAATATTTCGAATGATTTTAGTACGCATATTTTCATTTGGTCAAATTTTTACTTGGCAAAATATTACTAAGTATAATGTCATTATGGAATTTGGTCTTTAATGAAATGATTTATTACAGCAAACAATCTTCAGACAATAAACGTTTGCTGAAATGATTTGTTAATACAAAAAATATTAAGGCAAAAATAAGATTTTTAGACATTTGACTTGCTGGTTAAATTTGATGTCTTTTGCGTACTTCTTTGTAAGTTTTTGTGCTTGAATTTGTCTGAAACAAGTCAAATTTATGGTTACTTGATATTTGTTTATTTATGGAAGTAGTTAGAGTAGGTTAATTATTAAAAAAAAAATGGTTAGGTTAGGTTAGGTTAAAACTGTGACCTACTACCTACTGTGCCAGGAACGACTACATTATATAGAAAAAGAAGAGCACACATTGAGCGCCATTTATGATTTACCTCCTACCCACTTAGTAGTTCACATTTTTGTCATTGAAGTTTGACTGAATAGGAAAGGGTGAATTGAAAACTGACGATACTAAATAAGTATTTGGCTTATTTGATTTTGCTTATAAACTGTTATTCCAAATGAAATATTTAGTCAAAATAAAAAATGTTAGAAGTACTAGTTGGTAAACAAGTTATAGTTTAAACGTTCATTTGCCAAACATTAGGTTTGCGTTACAACTTTTTGTGAATAGATTTTTTGCTAAGTAATAATTTGGCAAATGAAATTATGCGAAAAATTTTTTGGGAAGTGAAAATTTGTCAAATTCCTTTTGGTAAAACAAGGGAGACCCCTTCGAATTTTTAGTTTTAGGACAATCATGCTGGTTTCCTCACGATGTTTTCCTTCACCGTTTTGAGAGAAGTAGTGATGAAATAATTTACACAAAGTAAAGTGTCTGCTGGGTTCGAAAACTCGAACCCACGACCTCTACTCGTAAGTCGTGGCCGTTACCACTGGGCCACCACGCTCTCATATCATAATTAATTGAGTTATCTTTATGAACTTCCTCTAAACATTGTTATTAAATTGTTCGAATGAAAATGGCTGTTTTCATTTCGCAGAATGAAATAACAACTTGCCTTTGCCTACGCTAAGAAAATATAACATTTGATAAGTTACGACAGCTTTATTCAGTTTTCGTCAGTTTATTTAATATGCGGGAATAAAGCTGTCGTAAATGTATCTATCTACTCGTACATAAGGCATGTATTTAATAGAACTTTTATTGAACACTCTATTAACATGGTTACGCCTCTTTTTGTGAACCTCATATAATTCCTGTTTTGCGCTCTTAAATATACTAAATAGCCAAGTAACTACGACCAACTTGGATGTAGCGCTCGCCGGCCGTTGTCAGGGCACCGTTCGCTTCGCTTGCTCGGCTCGCGCGCGGTTAGTCACAGTTCTAACCTAATCTAACCCGTTCTGTCAGGGTACCCTATAGCTTAGTTACTACGATCGACTGTGAGAAAAGGCCAGAACGTTAAAAAGAGGTTCAATTATTGGAAAAATTTGCATCATCAGAAGCGCAAAAAGTATTTAGAGGTTCATTAATTTTAAAATGTGTCCATCATTGGAAATTCAATAAGTTGCATGTGGATCAGTTAAATATGTGCCATAACAATACTTTTTTTTTTTGTGTATGGGAAATCATCAAATGACTTCTCTCGGTCTGGGCGGAGCAGGAGGGCATCAGACTTTTACTGACTTAAACCCACCCGTATTCCTGCAGTATCTCTTTCGAACAACCCGCGACCCCGGCGGCATCGGCCCTATCTTGGACCCCATCACTGCTGACATCTCTTTCAGGCGCGCGTGGAACACAACGCGCCGTCGACCCGGGCCTGGTCCTTAGCGGACGGCGAGCTACCCATTGCTCGCCATCCGCAAGCCCGCGGCTACGGTGACCGGGAATCGGCTGTCGATTCTTGCCGCCCAGGGCGTCTCCTGCGGCGACTAGGGACGTGAGGGCGCGAAAGTTGCTTTTCACTCACGCGTTCCACCTCATCCTTCGCGAGCATTATTGCTTCGCAGAAGGAGGTGACGGCCTCCCATGCACTCTTGCTCCGTACCATGGCCTGGACCAGGTTCGGACGCTAGAGATCTCCGCCGCCGATCGCCTCCGCGAGAATGCGGTGGTGATCCGCCCAGCCGGGCAGACCTCCACTGTATGCTCCACCGTGTCCTCCGGGCGATCCACACAATAGTGACACCCGGGCGTTTTATCCCGCCTTATCCGGACAGGAACTTCCCGAAACAACCGTGTCCGGTGAGGACCTGCGTCAGGCGGAAGGTGAGGACGCCGTGGCGCCTCTCCAACTACTCCTCAAAGAGGGGACTTATCGCCGCAATTGTGGCGTGCCCACCCATACATAACACCTAAGGTATGAAATGTATTGTTTTAGACACAATAATAATATAATATGGACACAGGTGCGTTTAACCTTTCAATATGAATGAATTTTATATTGCTTGATCGAATAAATATTTCAAATCAAAACTTATATTAGATCCCCGTTCATAATGTCAATAACCTGAGGATGATTAAACATAATGTGCGATTAGATTAGATTTTATGATTGTTTCATACTTTTCATACTTTTTCTTTTGATGATTTTGAACAAATTTATAATCACCTTGGTGGCTGTCTAATATTTTTAACCGACTTCAAAAAGGAGGAGGTTCTCAATTCGTCGGAACCTTTTTTTTTATTTTTTTTTATGTATGTTCCCCGATTACTCGAAGATGGCTGGACCGATTTGGAATTTTTTTGTTTTATTCGAGAAGGTATACATCACAGTTGGTCCCATATAAAATTGATTATCTTTGCTTTGGTAATTTTTGAGTTAGCTTCAATAATACGTATTTTTTCCTCACTTTTATATGGATGATGTTCTAGTTTGTTTTGCAGGTAGTGGTATTAGAATTTGTGTGGGGTAGGTACACAACTAAAAAGTGAAAAATAAAATTTTTTTTACAAAAAAATACAACCGACTTCCAAAAACAACACTGCAAAGTGAAAAATAATTTCGGAAGTCGGTGGCAAAAAACGAAAATACATTTAACTAGACACCGACTTTCGAAATTAAAGTTATTTTTCACTTTGTAGTGTTGTTTTTGGAAGTCGGTTGTATTTTTTTGTAAAAAAGTTTTTTATAACGCCATGAGTAATGGTAACTAGAGCAGAAATAATTCACTTCTAAAATCCGCCTTCTGAAACAAAATTTTAACCGACAACTAGCAGTACATATACCTAATATCGAAGTATTTACTCTGTATATACTCAACCACACTTTAGAAGTCCAGACGTGAGTAGAAGACACATAAATGAAGAGGAGTTTTTAATGTATATTTTCTTGCCAAGCCACGGGCTAAATTTATAGCTGACTACTGCTTTGATGTCCCCTGTGTTTACGAATGAAATGATGTTCGTTGAAGTGTGGCAAATAGGGGTCATTGTGTAGGTGCTATTGAATTGTATTCAATTGTGTATTAAGAGCCCGCACTGGCAGGGAAAGGTCGAGCGGCCTGTGTTCCCAGATCGGAAGACTAAGTTGTTTGTCATATGTTACTGAAAGGCACACCGCAGGCTGACTGACCGCAGAAGGGGAAAACATAGAGAACTTAGAACGCAGATCAAAGTTTTTTAAGTTGGCTTGCGTTGTCTACATATTAAAACCGGCCAAATGCGTGTCGGATCACGCAAAATTAAGGGTTCCGTAGTTGAAAAGAATTTATCCCAAATACAAACTTAACATTGTTGTTGAAAAACATGTCCCTTACATACATAATTGATATACGTCACGGTCAATTCTCCAACTGCAAATTTAAGTTATTAATACCAAAACATTTTTCTTTTATATTGCAAAATTACAAATTAATGAGTTTTATACTTTTTCCTTTACTTGTGCTGTGAGACCTTGCTTCTTGCAAAATTTCATGATTCTCGGTCAACGGGAAGTATCCTATAGGTTGTGATTTACTTGCGAGTATTTTCGTTGACTTGAAAACTTGATTTTTTTAGAACTCCAAGGGACCATAGACCTACGTATGTGATATTAATTTCAGCTTGCTACCTTCACGCGTTCATGAGCAAAAGGTTCTTGACAGACTGGCAGACAGGCAGACAGACAGGTTTGTTTTTGGGATAAATTCTTTTCAACTACGGAACCCTTCATTGCGCGTAGTCCGACACGCATTTCGAGAGAACAAGCATTTCGACAGCGATTCAAGAGAAGAAAAACCGGCCAAGTGCCGGTTTTTCTCTCGAATCGCTCATGCTGTGGAAAAATATTAAAAAGTCGGCAAGATGGTACTGGGCTCCTGCCGGAGGCTTTACGCGGGGGTCGTGCGGTCCATGACCCTTTATGGGGCACCGGTGTGGGCGCGTTCCCTGAGGCTGCGACCAGCCCGCCGGTTGAACGCGTCCTAGAGGGTCATGGCCATCTGGCCATGAGGCGGCGAGCCTCCTTGCTGGATTACCACCATGGGATCTGGAGGCAAAAGTCCTCGCGCACGTGTGGGAGTGGCGCGAGGAGGCGAAACGCCGGGGCGTAACTCCGCTGCCGCGAGAAATCACGGTACAGCGGACAGAGCTCCGGCGGGATCTCATGGGGACATGGAGAGTGCGATTGTCGCAACCCAGCGCTGGGTACGCCACAATTCTGCGATAAGTCCCCTCTTTGAGGTGTGGTTGGAAAGGCGCCACGGCGTCCTCACCTTCCGCCTGACGCAGGTCCTCACCGGACACGGTTGTTTCGGGAGGGTCCTGTTTCGAAAACAGCGGGAGGAAACGCCCGGGTGTCACCATTGTGTGGATCGCCTGGAGGACACGGTGGAGCATACAGTGGATGTCTTGGGCGGACCACCGCCGTATTCTCACGTAGGCGATCGGCGGCGGCAATCTCTCGCGTCCAAACCTGGTCCAGGCGCGGAGCGAGAGTGCATGGGAGGCTGTCACCTCCTTCTGCGAAGCAGTAATGCTCGCGAAGGAGGAGGCGGAACGCGTGAGGGAGAGGCAACAGTCACGCCCTCGCGTCCCTAGCCGCCGCAGGAGGCGCCCTGGGTGACGCGAATCTATTGCCGATTCCCAGCCACCGTAGGCGCGGGCTTGCGGACGACGAGCAATGGGCAGTTCGCCGTCCGGTAAGGATCAGGCCCGGGTCTACGGCGCGTTCTGTTCCACGCGCGCCTCAAAGAGATGTTAGCAGTGACGGGGTCCAATAGAGCCGATGCCGTCGGGGTCGCGGGTTCTTCGAAAGAGATACCGTATCCCTGGCACGGGCAACTGAAGGAACACGGGTGGGTTTTAGTCAGTAAAAGTCTGACACGCCCTCCCGCTCCACCCAGAGCGGGAGAAGTCATTTGATGATTTCCCATCCACAAAAAAAAAAAAAAAATGGTACCGGGGCTTACTGTGTGCGCCATAAGTAGGTATATTTAAATATCTCCACTGGTGGACGTTATTACATGCCTCAATATCAAAGAACTAAACCTATAACTTATCTACTTCAGATCAATAATGGTCCCAAATGCCAACCTAGTACCCTGCGTCAGCCTTTTGTCAAACATGCATTGCGAACTACCAAAGGGCAGGTGTACATCGGAGCAGCTATTCAAGCTCTTGTATTGGATTAGTGCAAGCTAGGGAATTAGTGCCTTCTTACAATGGCGACACGAAGTTACAGCTCAAGTTTGTATCGAATTTCAGTTTGTTATCTGTATTGTTAATTTTATGAATGGGAAAGTTTATCGTGTCTCGTATTTATCTCGTTTCGTATGTCTCGTTTTCGATAATTGTAAGCAGTCTTGTATTTACTATTGTGGGGGGTATGAAGGCAGTCTACTGCTGTTTACCTTTACAGGGTTTAACAGAAGTGTGTGGTTAAATTATGGGTGTAATACAGACCATCAAACTGAACAATTTTCTCCATGGGACCAACATCGATGTGTGTGTCAGACCACGCACAATGAAGGGTTCCGTAGTGGGAATGAATTTATCCCAAGAACAAATTTAACATTGTAGTTGAATAACATGTTCTCCCATACATTCCAACTGCAAATGTAAGTTTATACGCACAATATTGAGAGTTTTATCATGTTATTTTAAGACCATAGACTTGTTATAGGTTTTTCTGTATAGGTATAGAACTATTTTCTGTATTTTTTTCTAAATTTTAGACTCAGTAGTTTCTGAGATAAGGAAATGGTAAATTGTCTATTTTCTTAAATAACTTTAAAACAATTTATTTTAAAATTATAAAAAAAATCTGTTTGAGACCTTCATTTGTTATGTCACAAGGTACAGCGTACAAAACTTTTTTTAAAATTTTCTTATTTGCCGCCAAAAATGACCCACCTCCATATTCAAAATTCATTTATTAACTTTACACGTCCGAAATTCATATGTGTACCAAATTTCAACTTAATCGGCCTATTAGATTCGGAGCAAATTGGCTGTGATAAGACATACAGACAGACACACACGAATGATCCTATAAGGGTTCCGTTTTTTCTTTATGAGGAACGGAACCCTAATTATCAGCTGTCCCGTACAAAACTTCAATACCTACTCGTCCCAAATGTATGGGACAGCTGATTAATGTCGGTCTCATGGAGATTGATGATCTGTACCACATCCTTAAATTTGACACCTTTCTGATACACCCTGTATATGCCCTGGATTCTATTGGTGGAATCAATTACCCAACTGTAAAAAAAAAAAACTGTTACTCTACAAATTCTTCTTGCCTTAACCTTACCTTTACCTAGGCGTAGAATTCAACAATATGCAAGAAAAGACTTTTACTCCTTTATCCTTGTTCCCTGTCCACAGAAAATGTCACTAGAAGATTATATATTTATTTATTTATTTATTTAAAGGTACTCCAACGACTTGTTCACTAATACATATTACATAAATGAACTTATAAGTATACATATTATTATGGTGAACTCGTCACTTACAGTAGTACACAGCTAAGATAAGATTAGGTAAGATTAGGTTAGACGATCATGTTTCATCGTCAGCAGAAAGTCTTTCCAGATTGTTGTTTCACAATCTTGGTGGGTATAGAAAAAGAAACATTTTATGTTTACTTTGCCTTTATTTTTAACAATTTTTCTGATAGAATAACAATTTTATTGTGTACCTACCTTTTTGTTTGTCTAGACTCCGCTGTCTGTTTTTAGGATTGAGCATAGTTTGCTAGCATACCTAATTATGTACCGAATAAAATCTTTGTGTTTTTATTGACTGTCTTCAGAGAAGGTTTTATTCAACGAAAGTTCTTTTTTTTTCAAAACCGTGACTTTTTATTTAGCTGAGTCTTTCTCTTCCTGACTTCTCGAGTCCACCTTTCTTATCTGTTTTCACCGCTGCTCTCTGCCCTTGTACTTGCGCTATTTAGTTGACTATTGATAGCAATATTCAGGATCAACAGAATACCTATAGAACTAAGTACCTACACTCAGGTGTAATCAAAACAAAGAGGTAAATAAAGTAACAAATTCTTATTCAAAATTTTCTACAAAAGACCCACTAGCTGACATTTTCTAGAAGCACTTAAGTTTGGATTGGGTAATAGAGATAATCGTAAAACAGTAAATACCAATTCGTACATCCATGGAGACATTAGCTGCATCCACTCGCTGACTACTCGTAGCAGAAGCCATTTTGAAAACCCAGCCTTTTTGCAAGCCGAGGTCGCGGGTAGTTCGAAAGAGATACCGTGGCCCTGGTACGGGCAACTGAAGGAACACGGGTGGGTTTTAGTCAGTAAAAGTCAGACACGCCCTCCCGCTCCGTCCAGAGCGGGAGAAGTCATTTCATGATTTCCGACCCGACTTGATTGTGAGAGGCTGTTCTTAATTGCTACCTTTTTGAGTTATGAGAATTCCGTTTCAGTGTTTATTTTTCAAGTATTTTAGAGCTCACCTACGTATTTTTTTATTTATCTCTAAGTAATGATCATAAGAAACTTGGGAACGTTGGTATGAGATAAGGGTTTTTCTTCACCCTTTGTTGTTTAGCAATTAGAGGGTATATTTTTGTAATCATAGGTCACTAAACCTTTGTTAGAGGTGAATTATTACAATCGTAAACTGGTATGCCCATGGACCTTTTATGAGCTAGTAAATGTGATACTTAGTTGACAAACTGTAGGTAGTATCAATTTAAAAAACATACTAGGTTGTAACGTTTTTTATTAATCTCAATTGTCCACTTAATAATAAACCAGAGGATCTCAGGGGTCGATCCATCAGGTTAAGCTACGCTTGCCGAAGTTGTTCAGAGGATGGGTGACCATCTTTACATACCGAGATTCCTCCGTGTCTCGGAAAGCACGTTAAGCCGGATAGCGCTTTTCGGGTCGTGTCGGGTCGTCAGAAGCCCAAAAGTCTGACAACCATTCTTACCAAGGGGTTTCGTATTACCCATTTACTGGGTTGTGGAAGTCAGATAGGCAGTTGCTCCATGTAAAATACTGGTATACAGCTGCATCGGTTAGACTGGAAGCCGACCCCATTTGATCTCAAAGTTCGCAAACAGAAGTCGACTCAGCAAAATGCTGCATAAACATACTAACAAACTAAAAATACTAAAAATTCTAAGACAGTGTTGCCGTGCAAAAAAAAAAAAACGCAACGAGCAAATTCGATTATTTATATACCTAATCGAATTTATGAAAAACCTAATCTTCAAAGCGAAATCGTGATGTTAAAAGTCACAAAGTCTTGAATAGGATACGACACGGCATACGACACGGTGTAATGGCACTGAAGGGATTATCCCCAGCATAAGCTGCAAAATAAGCTCAACACAGCTTCTGAGCACACTTCGGTTTCCATTGTCCTTTATGCAAATCTACAAGAATAAATGATAAACTATATTTTACGACGCCCCAGATGCGCATAGAAAATTGTATTCCAGCATTTTAATTTTAATGCTAACCGCATCGGTAGTTAAAATATGAACTATAGTTCACTTAACACTGTAGGTAAGTGTAAAGAATCCCAGTTCTTAGTCAACTTTCTACATTATTTCTAGGCATTGCGTTGAATATTGAAATTAATAGCGTAAGTTTCAAGACGAACTAAGAACTCGAATAATAAGAACCTGTACCTACTAAGGAAGTAGTGTTGTATTAAGTAAAATACCCAGCATCCGCTTGAAACTTCCGTGTGCAGTATGAAACGTCGACTAACTTCTTTGACCGTTTAATTTCAGTTTTTGACTTTTATATGAACAGTTTACCAATATAGCATCCATGTTTTGTTGTTCTGAATTTTGCTTAATAAAGTGAGAGCTTGATGAGAATTCTTGGAATAATCTCACAGTTTAAAAGAGTCGTAATGTCTTAACAGATGGTTGACGTGTGAGGAGTCGAGTCAGAATTACCTGTTTACTGTCTCGGATGGGTGAAGTCCACGACGGAAAAAGGTTGTAGGTACTTAAAAGTACCTATAACAAGTGTCTCTTAGACGTGCTCGGGAAAAATATAATAGCACTTGTGATTCTTGGAGCGAATATGTTATTATCGCAGCGTGGCTTCCAGACCTAATTACGCAATGATACTCGTATCATTTGGGATTGCTCACTCCACGGAAACAAGATTTTCATTGACCTGAATTCTGCAGCGCTCAACTAGGACACGTTTGGTTTGATTTTATTAAAAATATATTCCATCCTAAAATATTGATATACATTCATAGAAAATTCAATTTAAAAAAATAATTTGAAAACGATTGACGTCATGTAATCGACACCCAAACATGAAACTTCAAATGGAAATTTTAATTAACTTGTGAAATTCGTATTTCACAACATACGAGGCATCATTTCCTTCTGTCACTCAAACTGTTTAAAAGATTTAAAATGTGTTGTGTTGTGCACCAAATTCGTTGTCATCAACGAGAAACTCGGTTTCGGGTCGAGTGTTCTGACCGACCCAGTTGTTAGCTGCAAGCCTGCAACGTCGATATGCTGTCACAGCACACACCCAACCACTTTAAATTTACCACTAGCTAAAAACAGCTACCTTATCCCAACCACATAAAGTATAAAATAGCTTGTGACAAGTATTTGTGTACTTTTATATTGACGTGGTAGTACGTGTCGCGTGCCCGTTTGAACTTAATTTGACGCTTACATTGCATTTTTATTTATTTCTGTACACAGTGTTGCTTTGCTCATAAAAATTGCAGTCGCAGTATAGTATGACCTTATAACCTTATTTTTTATCGTACCTACATGCGATGCTTTTAATATTTTACACCGATTTGTTCCTGTTCAGAAAATATAATTTCTGTTCGGTGTGAATTAATAAAAGTTGCTTTTGTTAAAAGTGACAAACTCTAGGTGTAACTGTGAAGTACTTATGTATTTTTTTCTTTGTTGTCACACAATAAAGGCAAAGTTAGGCGTCGTCCTTATTGGCTTCGATCGTACAAGCAACATTTCTTTAGAGTGTCCTAATTGAAGCTTGCAAGTCATCGCGCGAGCACAGGAAGCGCTCCTGCCCACGATGCCGCCACCGCGCCGTCGCCGCGCCGACGCCGCACAACTACACTGTACATACGAGTCGCGTGAAGACCGCCACCGCGCCGCCGCCGCGCCGCCACCGCGCGCGGTCCCAGTTATTTCATTATCCTGATTCATTCCATTGCCGGCCGCGTATGAACATGCACGTGATAACTTTTTAAGAAATTGGCGTGACGAGGACCGCGCGCGGTGGTGGCGGCGCGGCGGCGGCGCGGTGGCGGTCTTCGCGCGACTCGTATGTACATTGTAGTTGTGCGGCGTCGGCGCGGCGACGGCGCGGTGGCGGCATCGTGTGCAGGAGCGCGAACACATTTTCATCGCGCGACGACATCGCATCGTTTGCTCGTACGACGTTAGCCAATTAGGACGACGTCTTAGCCTTGAAGTTTTTTACTGCTAATAGCTATAGTAGGTACCTATATTTATGATAATAATAGGTAAGCCTACGCGTAGCAATTGACGATTTAAAAAAACGTTTTTATGGTTCCGTACCTCAAAAGGAAAAAACGGAACCCTTATAGGATCATTCGTGTGCCTGTCTGTCTGTCTGTCCGTCTGTCACAGCCAGTTTGCTCCGAATCTAATGGACCGAATAACTTGAAATTTGGTACACATATGAATTTCTGTGACCCAAACACGGACGGGTAAAGTAAATAAATTAAATTTGAATATAGAGGTCACTTTTGGGGGGCAAATAAGAAAATTAAAAAAAAAAATTGCAAACTACACTATGTGGCATGTCAAATGGAAGGGCTTACTATGAGGGTTTCAAATATATTTTTTTTATAATTTTAAAATAAATTGTTTTAAAATTATTTAAGAAAATAGACGAAAATTGGCCATTCCCCCCCTTATCTCCGAAACTACTGAGCCTAAAATTTTGAAAAAAACAGAAAATAGATTTTTACCTGTAGATTACAGGAAAATCTATAAGAAGTCTGTGGTCTTAAAATAACATGGTAAATCTATCAATATTGTGAGTACAAACTTACATTTACAGTTGGAATGTATGGGAGAACATGTTTTTCAACTACAATGTTAAGTTTGTTCTTAAGATACATTCATCCCAACTACGGAACCCTTCATTGTGCGTGGTCCGACACGCACTTGGCCGGTTTTTTAATAAAGACATCACTTTCATTGCTAAACGTTGTGGGAAATAGATTAGGCAAAAATTAAATAAAGAACTTGATTGATGAACATACTTGTCATATTTTAATACAGCTACAAAAACTGCGAAGTTTAGGCGGCCAAGTGGCCAAGCTGAAGAAGAACTTGTTTTAAATACGCCTCTATCGCTAAACCTCAAAAACGTAGCTGGGCTTAATTTAAAATCACTCAAGGGTGTCGGGAAGGCAGGGTACATGCTATCTGCGGAGATCACGATAGGCCGCGTTCAGACTTGGCACGGACTTGGCTGCTACCCAGCAGTCTTGGCAGCCAAATGCGCGGGTTCCGTCTTACTAGATACCGCTTTACCGAAATATTAAAAGTAATAAGCCGTAAGTTTGTGCTGTTTGCCATTGATTGTGTTTTGTTTTTGGTGTTTGCTCTACCGAAGCGTGTTGGAAAGGAAGAATTAACATCAAGCTAGTCAAATGTACTTTTACGAGGTTTTTTGCCACGAGGCAAAAATCGGGACTAACGCCGCCATCTTGCTTTTGGAACGAAGTTCTTTAACGCGGCTTGTGGTAGGAGTAAACTGGCAGAAAATGTGACGTAACGAAAAAGCATTATGCCCTGTTGACCCCATGTTTTTTAATACAAAAACCAAAACTTTTGACACTTGAAACTTGAGACCATACTAGATGTCTCTGTATTAATACATACTGCGAAACGAACTTCGTTCCAACTGGGTGCCCGACGACGCCTCCCGACTTTTTTAAAATACTATCTCTCAAATGTTTACCATCAAAGCCCCCGTCAATTTCATTCAAGCACCAAAATATTTGAAGCACTGTAAGGTAAAACAGGTTAAACGAACGTACAGATTCTCCAGACTAAATAATGAGGCAAATAACAGTCTTAAAATGTCCAGCATTCATTTGCAAGCCAACACTTTACATAATCGTCGATTGCAGCACAATCGCTGCAAATGATTACACATTACCGACTTGTACGCGGAATTTCGCATCCGCTGTTTTGTCTGTTTGTAAATTGCTATAGCTGCTAAACCTATTCACACAAACGCTTAAACGAGTGCGTAGATAATCGATTCAGTAGTGATTTAAAATCGTGCGTTTCACTCGCATATACAACATTATTTTTAGTATATGTGAAACCTGAATATAGTTTCTTCAGAATAAATATCTGAATCGATTCCAATAATTTTTATACCGTGTTATATTTTGCCCCAAAAATCTTTAAAAAAGGTTACAATATGGAATACCGAGCGACGAACACAAGTCACGGCTGGTCATAGCGGCACTAGGCACGGGCGCACAGCGGGCGCCGCGTGGTGATCATGTTTTTGTACGGACAACCAGGTAACATAACAAGCTTATAACTTTGTGATTTCCATGACACAGTTTTGAAATTTTGTACGTAGATTCTTTACATAAAAATACTAGACACGTGTTTCGGGTTTCGCATATACTAAAACTAATGTTCTATAAGAAATATATGTGGTTTCAATTAAAGCGTAGCAAAAATGATGGCTCAGTGAGAGCAGTGCTGGCCCAGTGGTAACGGCTGCGATTTACGAGTTGTAGGTCATGTGTTAGAACCCAGGTAGGCGTATTTCTTTGTGCAATTTATTTCATCACCGCTGCTCTCTAAACGGTGAAGGAAAATATCGTGAGGAAACCGTTATGTCCTAGGAGGACCAAAAATTCGAAGACATGTGACATTACCAACCCGCACTGGGCCCGCGTGGTGATTACGGCCCACATCCTCTCACAAAGAGGAAGCCTGTGTCCCAGCAGGGGAACGTTATAGGCTGATGATGCTGATGACACCAAGACAAGTATGCAATCATCTGATTAGATTTTTTCTCCCTATAGATACTACTCCAACCCATCGTTAGAAGTTAAACAAAGAAGTTGAGCAAAATTTAATCTTTTAAAACAGATGTAAGATAATCGAATATATATTTTTCTTGATACATAATTCTGCTATTCGAAGTCTATCAAAACCGATATCACGTACCGATACAAAAATTGGTTCAGACTGTCGCGAAACAAGCATTACGACTTCTGCTCTAAAGTGAGTCTACCACCCAGTCACTAGAAAAGTTCCACACAAAAAAACAAAAGATATAAACAAACAAAAACAAAATATTACATACATCATTTATGAGCATAGTCCCTCAAACGCCAAAACTGATACAGTATGCATGTAACCACGTTTACCGCACTGAGTTTAGAGATTACGACGTACCTACCCATTCAAACACCGAAGTACTAAGTTCACAGAAACTTATTACCATTAAATACCTACGTTAAAGTACATTAATTATGTACTAGGCTAAGTATCGAAAAGTGAAAGTTTAAAGAAAACCTTTTGAAATTGTGCGTTTAGCCTCGTTATATTATTGTAATATTTTAATGTAGGCTTAAGAATTAATGGAAGGTTTAGTTTACAATCCATTTTGGTTTTATGAGGCCATGTAGATCAGGGTATTGTGTTACCCAGTAACTGGGTTGAGGAAGTCAGATAGGCAGTCACCATGATCAGCCTATAACAGTCCCACTATTGGGACGCTTCCTCTCTGTGAAAGGGAGTGGGAGTAATCCTCTACGCGGGCCCAGTGCGGGTTGGTAGATGTATGTCACATGTCTTCGAATTTTTGCTTCTAGGACATGCTGGTTTCCTCACAATGTTTTCCTTCACCGTTTTAAGAGCAGTGGTGATGATGTGATGGGCAGTCGCTTTATCTAAAATACTGGTATTCAGCTGCATCCGGTTAGACTGGAAGCCGACACCAACATAGTTGAGGAAAAGACTAGGCAGATTGATTGAAGGCTGTGTATACTTAGTACCAGTTTCTTGATCCGTAGTTAACTCAACCAATGGTTAAAAATAGTAACTAATGGTTGAGTTAACTACGGTTCAAGAAACCGGCCCTTAGTGTAATAGTTCATTGTTTACTTATGTGATTGCTGAGCGTGGGTACCTGGTTTAGAATGTGGGGTCGGATAATCTATTATTGAGTTTTTCATATTAGTAAATACAGTGTAGCAGTTCTAATTCTAGTTTTAAAATAAAAAAAAAAAACATTTTTTTTCGGACAACTATGAGATAAAGAGCACCCGTCAACTAGACACAACGAGAAATGGAAACTACGGTTTAAGTCTTCTCACAAATTGTCGTAGTACGGTGGAGGAAGTATCTGCTGCCACATCTTTCAGGAGACTATTGTGACTGCCTCTTATTCTGCTTAGGAGTGAGGGCGTTTTTTTTTGCGGACGACGGCATTACATCCATCGGTATAGGTTACCGCGAACGTTACTTATTATGTTCTTATAACGCGAAACTATTTCTAGCCGCTCCCGCCACAATCCGCACTCTTGTGGCGGGAACGCCTCTCATTACCGCTCGGCCAAAGAGGGCGAGTCGAAGCTTCTAGAACACTCTAGAAGCTTCTTTAGAAACAGTTCTTGTTGACGTTTTAGCGGTCTGACATCCGTCAACTTTACGTCGATTCTGTAAAATTCAAACAACAACTCGAATCTCACATTGCTATTCACTCTCACTCGTAAAATAGAGGCTTTTTATTTGACACCTTGAATCGGGTTCGAGTGCGAAGTGAGCGTCGTAGTGACGGGGGAATTACCTTACTGAATGCCACTTCTTACGTCATCTCATACTTTATCTGTCAAAAACTTACGGTCAGTTTAGTTCAACTCGCTGACACGCTCGCAAGGGTAGCGATAGTGTAAATTCGAATTATCAACCGAGTTTTTAGAATTCCAATCAAGAACTCACAGCGGATTCAGATTCGAAGTTTAAAATGAGTCTGGGCTGCGCACAACTTTGATGCATTTTACGAAACTTTTTCTCGCCCCGAATCCTGTTGTTTTAATAAAGCACTTACATTAGATATGTGCTTATGTTATACTCTCTGTTTTATGCTCTTTTATTAGCAATAGGCTTGTCCCCTTAACATGGGATTTTAACGTAACTTGTAAATTAATTCATTCAATTCTTATTTGTTTGTAAATAGGTCTGCTTTCCCCTTCGGGAAATATAAGCGTAATGCTATGTTATGTAACATTAGTTTCTCATCGGATGATATTGCACGACACATTCTCTCGTGCAGTATAGCTGACAGTTAACGTAGCTTGGCTCTCTACATTCCATTGACCATCGCGACTGATTACGGCAGTTTAGCTGGCCAGTCCATTATCTGTCTAACAGCTATTAATATTGGCCTAACATCACAGTTAATCTTCTATATGAATGTCAGCCTCTATGTTTGTGTGTGTTTGCTAAACTGCAGCACCGATTTTGATGAAAAGTAGAGGCAGCTTGGTTTCAGGAAAGACTTCAAGAACTTTTGTATTTTTTTCATAAAAAGCATAAAGTCTTAAAAATTCTTCTTTATTTCTTATTTACAAAGACCGATTGAAGATCTCAGAGCACTTTATTTTCGTGAAAAAGTAAAAACTTTAAACAGAAACATACAACAGACTAAGCCGTAGGGCATACCCACTGTTAAAATATTTTCGAGCACATTTTCACCTTCATTTTCTTAACATTTAAAAATTGTTAACCACACTTTAATGAACGTAAACTTATTAGAACTTTATAATGGCTTTCTGAACTTAATTGCTGGATTAAGCCTAAGTACTTAATTCCCGAAGCGCATTTTGCTTACATAAACAAACTTTTTAATGATATACAATACGTGTATCAGAAATGTGCGGTCATATTGAAGGGTGTGGTACACTGGTACAGAACGTCAAACTGAACAGCTTTCTTCATGGGTTCAACATCGTAATAGCGAAAAAATAATCAGCATCAGCAATCATTGTAAGCATTGTATCAATATTGACTGCTGATTATTTGACGATGTTGTTCCCCTGGAGAATGCTGTTCAGTTTGATGGTCTGTACCACACCCATAAGGGACTACTCACACTTATTCAGCTCTATTCAGCTTATGCCCATAGAAAACAACGATTTTGTATGGAGACGTATCCGTTCAGCTTTCCGCGTCTATTCAGCTTTAGCGGCAAACAAGTATAAAATGAGGATCATTTTATACTTGTTTGTTTTATAGAGTTCAGTGCTGTTCTGTTGCGTTCAGCGTTGTTCTGCCGCATTCAGCGTCGAACGCGGCGGAACACCGCTGTACACGGATGGTTCTCGACTCCTTGTCGACCAGTTGCAACCTGCATAGTTCCTGTATAGATTTGATTTATTATTACGTAATCATTATGCACGCAAGGATTGAGAGAGTTCGGACGTCTTTTAAAGTAATTATAATTATTTTATTTTTACGAAATAAAATGATGGACGAAGAGATACTTATATTGCTAGTGCAAAGTAATGCAAGAAGCGAAACGATAAAAATATCGCACATAGAACTGTCCATGTTGAAGGCACTATACTACATGAGTAGCTTACCGTCTTCGCAGCATATTCAGCGCCGTACGCAGTAGATAGAAGCGTGTCAGCGGAGATATCATGCTATGACGGCTTTTCTCATTCTTACGACGCTGTACGTGGCTGATAGAAGCAGAACTGTATAAGTGTGACTAAAATCGTTCAGCGAAACGCGAATGGAGCTGAAAAAGTGTGAATAGTCCATAAATATGAGCACGCATTTCTGATACATGCTGTTAGAAGGGTTAGACTAGAATGTATTCGAGTTGAGATTAACAACGTGACAGTGGTGCCACAAGAGAAATGTTCTTGAAAATAAGAACGTATTGTGGCAGTTTCGTTCTTACCTACTTTTCATTGTAAGTCCTGAATTTTATCGTCATCATCTTCCTGTCTTTATTCTAATTTATTTGGAGTCAGCGCAGAATGCCTTCGTCTTCCTTTCATCTCTAAGAGCAGTGGTAGCCCAGTGGAAACCCCCGACATACGAGTTATAGGTCGTGGGTTCCAACTTCCAGCCCTGGCTGGTGCTTTACTTTGTGTAAATAATTTCATCACCACTGCTCTCAAAACGGTGAAGGAAACCTAGAACCAAAAATTCGAAGACATGTGACATTTACCAACCCGCACTGGGCCCGCGTGGTGGATTACAGCCCATCACTCCTCAAAGAGAGGAGGCCTGTGTCCCAGCCGTGGGAACATTATAGGCTGATTATGCTTCTTGCTGCCTTTATCCCAATTTATTTGGAATCAGCGCAAAATGTCTTCGTCTTCCTTTCATCTCTATTAGCCGTTATCCCTTTACCCTCTTCCTAGTTGTATCACCTTCCACACAGTCCGATAAACTTTTTAATTGTGGTCCTCCCCAACTCCTATGAATATTATAGGGACTATACATACCTGGCCACCTAATACCTACTAGCTACCTACTTACCTAGTTATCATTAATATGACGATGTCAAATTCGACAAGAAATTACCTCTAGGCCAAATCTGGGTACAAGAGCTCATGCCTCCAAAAAACACGCGTATGTCAAATTATTCACATATTTTTTTTATGTCTGTCTCAGCACATTCCTTCTAAAAATTACACATGTACACACTACATATCAAGCTATACATTTCCAGTATAAGCTGACCTATCATTGTACGGAAATCCTATGCGAGATCAGCTTATACTGAAAATGTATAGCTTAATATGTAGCCATGTTGTCTGAGTACTTAAAAATATTTTTTATTTCTCCATTTTCTTACATTCTGACACAATATATTAGAACATTTAGTAATTTTTTAACAGACGACAGACAGACAGACGGACAACGAAGGGCTCCGTTTTTTTCCTTTTGAAGTTCGGAACCCTAAAAACCAAGGTGCCAACATACAAAAAAAGGAAAATACTCGTATACCTACATAAAGAAATAAAAGTGATACTTTAAGTAACATACTTCAAATTGTCAAATAACGAATATACACAGTGCGGTGTGCGTCTCTAGGTTGTAACCAAATGGGAGTCCAGCTCAGCATGTGTCACATATACCTGACGCTGATATTTTGCTGGGTATGTAGTGACATGATAATGTAATTAAATAGAGTCGTCAGTTTTATATGTCATTTGTGTCGCAGTGCGAGAAAACGGTGACACGCTTGGTTTTGTATGGAAAGGAAAGTGTTGACAATGCCACCTCTAACTACGGCCCGGCTGCGGCCGGCGTCTCTGTGCTCTGTGGAGAATAACATCGGCCTAGTTGTAATCCATCACTGCTTACAACACATTTAATATTACGATTATGTACGACGACCATAAGCTGGTGTACCTATGTATGTGTGCAATGAAAAGAGCACCAGCATCCAGGGCTTGAAATACCGGTATTTTTGGGAACCGGTACCACTGGCCTTGGTGTGATACCGGTACCAGACGTACTACCGCTACTATCTAGACGTAGTACCTGTATCTACTATTGGTATTTCTAATCAGTATCGATACTGTACCGGTACCAAAACCGGTACCAAACACATATTTCCGTAAGTTAGAGTGAGAAAACAGATTTAGTAAGTAAAAAGAATAGTTAATAGGCATTACAAAAATAACCAAGGCTGCCAACCGTATGAGGTTCCTCGTACAAATGTGAGATGTATGATACGCGCCGGGTACCTAAATTTGGTACCGGTACTTGATAAGTGGAGTACCACTACCCGTCTGGAAACGGTAACCAGGTACAGAAATGGCAAGAACCGCTAAGTACCGATACCTGTACTTTTGGTACCGGTTCAAAGCCCTGCCAACATCCGATTAGGGCTGCTGTCACAAAGTTTTATAAAAAAATGTGTTTGTGTTACGTTTGCTATGTGTGATATATGTCACTTCTATGATCACCCCCCCCACCCCCCCCCACCCCCCCATGGTCACCCCTTTGGTTGTCTACCTGTCAAGATCCTTTTCTCAGACAACGGCTGGCCATGTCAAATTAAAATTAAAAACATTCACAACTCGGTTATGTTTTACAGGTTTTGGCCTGGATATTTTTAATTCTTTACCACCATAAATAAAAAAAAGATATATTATATTTTAAACGCTCGAACAGCTAAATCAGACAGATACGCGAGCACCGACTAATATTTCAACTCCTAAAAGTTAGAATGAATGTGACTCGTTCACACGGCTACAACACATATCAAGCTATATATTTTCAGTATAAGCTGACGTCTCATTGTACAGAAATCCTATACAAAGCGAGATCAGCTTATACTGGAAAAGTATAGCTTGATATGTATCCGTGTGTACCTACTAGTTTTTACGTAACATTGTAGTTTTTAACCGACTTCAAAAAGGAGGAGGTTCTCAATTCGTCGGAACCTTTTTTTAATTTTTTTTTTATGTATGTTCCCCGATTACTCGAAAATGGCTAGACCAATTTGGATTTTTTTGTTTTATTCGAGAGGGTATACATCACAGTTGGTCCCATATAAAATTGATTAACTTTGCTTTGGTAGTTTTTGAGTTATATTCAATAATACGTATTTTTTCCCCACTTTTATATGGATGATGTTCTAGTTTGTTTTGCAGGTAGTGGTATTAGAATTTGTGTGGGGTAGGTACCACAACTAACAAGTGAAAAATAACTTTAATTTCGGAAGTCAGTGGCAAAAAAAGAAAATACATTTAACTAGACACCGACTTCCTAAATTAAAGTTATTTTTCACTTTGTAGTGTTGTTTTTGGAAGTCGGTTGTATTTTTTTGTAAAAAAGTTTTTAAACAATACCTTTCGTGTTTTTTGACCCGGGAAACAATAGGTAGATATCAATCTGCCTAGCTTTTTCCCAACTATGTTGAGGTCGGCTTCCAGTCTAAACAGATGTAGCTGAATACCAGTATTTTATATGGAACGACTGCCTATATGACCTCTACAACCCAGTTACTGGGTAACACGAAACCCTTGGTTGTCAGACTTTTGGGCTTCTGAATACTCGTAACGACTGTCTCAGATATACAAATGACAGCCGGGAGCAACGGCTTACCGAGGCACGGAGGGGTCTCGATATGTAATGGATGGTCACCCATCCTCGAACCGACCGCGGCAAACGTACCTTAAAACCTTCGATCGATCCGTGGAACTGTTATCATTTAGCCACGAGCCCCCGCAACTATAGGTAGATGAAGTACAAAAATATCGGGACGAACAGACTGTTCAAATTGGTCTCAACAACTAAGAAAATTAAACTTTATCTCAATTGGATAAAGTTCTTGTCAGAATGACAGTTGTCGTGTACTGTCATATGAGTAGTTCTGAAACATTCCTTGTGTCATTGAGTTAATATTTCATGTTTTATCAATAATGATAAATTAAAAATCTTTAATGATACAAAAACCTTTGACATTAGTTAAGACTAGGATACATAACTTGGTTAACAAACAAAGGTCAAACAGATAAGGTAAACCCTGACTCCTAAACTAGGTGATCCTGTGACTCAGGAGTCAGAATGAATGTTCATAGTTGTTTAGATGATTTAGATTTTTTTTTCTTTTGCTTTTGTGTTTCACGAAGTGTGTCCAAATAAACGTTTTTCTTTATTTCTTTCTTTGAACATATGTTCGTCCCGATATTATTGACGCTGACTGTGCCAAAATAGAGCTGGTGTTACAGAATTCGATAGATTTTCTAGTCTCAACAAACAATATACAGAGTTGAATACACTTCGCACATTGTTCTATTGCTATACAATTCTCTTCAAAGTGATTGGTTGCCCATCAATGGACGTTGGTGGACACCAAATGGTCCATTGTGTATAGGCCACAGAATATCGATTCAACACATGGTATTTTATCCCGTTCTATACGGAAAATGTATGAAAAGAATATGTGATATTTTTACACTAGCTTTCATACATAAAAAAAAATAATAGCGATGAAAATAATGTCATGTGTCGTATTCTAGCTCATGGTCTATCTGTGTGTTAAATTTCAGCCAAATCCGTTCAGCCGTTTTGAATTGATTGAGTAACAAACATCCAATCATACAATCTTTCACATTTATAATATTACAAGCTGACCCGTCAGACGTTGTCCTGTCAAAATTTCAATTTCGTTTTTTTGTCTGTTCTTTTGGGTTTTCCTGATTTTCATTTGTTTTAAACCACCACGTAATGAGGTAAATCGGTCGGACCATTTTCCAGTTTTTGCGAGACTAATGCACGGCAATTGATTTTTATAAATATATACATAATATTTAGAATGTTTTAAATATATTATTAATAAAATATTCAAAATGAAAATATTTTATTTCACATAAACCTACATGGGTACTTATGAAACGTCAGAAGCTAGGTGCACGGTTCCAAATTGGTCTTTCCTATGGAGAAGAGCCGGCAAGAAACTCCATCGTTACTCTTTTAAAAATAATTGGCTTTTACGATATTCTCAAATAACAGTGTTAATGTAGGTATGGGAGGACAATGTAGAACATTTTGAAACTTGCTCAATTTCACATTTCCCAGCCTAAAAAATAAAATACTTAAGTATATCGTTTAAGCAAAATGCTATAAGAAAATAAAGTTTTCCACGTGTCGTGGAATACAACATACACCTAAGTCTTTTCCAGAAATATCTCTGTCTTTCTTAGTATACAAAAGATGCAGTACCTACACAAAACCGCACCCTATAAGGAAAACACCGAAGAAAAATTATATTTTTTATTTCCCGAGCTTTGACAGCTAAATTAGGTTGACAGGTAAACTTAAATAAAGCAAAAACGCTCAGGAATTAATTTAGTTAAAACGAAAACATACAAAGCTATTTTTATCTATTAATTACAACTAGTAGATAAGTAATAGTAAGTAGATATTTAAAAAAAAAAACTTGAAATATATCATCTGAAAATATTACTTGTTCTACAATCAAATAATGAATTTATGAATGAATGAAATGCACCGACCCCAGCGTGGTTTGACCAGACCCAATTAATCGAATGGTAGTAAAACTAGCCCCTAGAGCCTCATGTTACATGGGGCTACAGAGACCATTGCATATCAAGGAGTAGACCGGGAGGCGCGATAATGGTAGGAATGACGCGCCCTTACCATATGGAAGGATTTGTTGGCCGTTTCTGATATGCATCCTAGAGTACCTAGGCAATACTTGTTCTACAATCAAATAAACAAGAATTTTCCGAGTAATTGTAAAAATAAGCGTAGGCTACTGAAGGCACTTATAGGTTACCTACTAAAGGAAAAATGGGGAAGGCAACTGTCAAAATGGCGCTGCCGTAGCCAGTTCCCAACACAAGCTATTAAACAAGGCGTGAGGTAGTTTAATTTTATTTTTGCGAAAATGACGCGTTGTTTTGTTCCTAAATACTCCGAAATTGGAGACCATCATTTCTCGAGTGACTCTAAATTTAGAAGATTATAGATTAAAGCTACTCGTAAAGATTTAAAAATAATTAAACGCAATTCAAAACATTTTGAAGAAAGTGATTACGAGAAGAGATTTAAGGTTTTAAATTCCGATACTTTCCATGTCAAATACTTGTTTAAAAATATTGAAATAACCGAAAATAACGAAATAGTGAAATAAAACCAAACTCATGAATGAACGAAATGTTAAATTTAATAAAGGCCATAAGGATCACGCCATCTACAATTAGCTTTCCCCGACCTTCCATTGTTTGAAAATCCTAAACACACACAGTATTTCTATACCGCACAGAAAATCTCACCCCATAAGGAAAAATATCAAAAAGAAAAGTGATATTTTTTATTCTGAGAGCTCTACAGCTAAATCAGACTGCGAGACTACGACCAAATATTTCAGACAAGAATAACAACCAAGAGTTATGGAAAATATATGCATCTCCCCCAATGCATGGTTACGGCTTAATGTCTGTAGTTATAGTCAGTGGCGTTGCTTTATTGTTATGCCGGTCCCCCACTTCGGGTTAATCAAACTAATTGTTTTGTTCATTATCTGTTCTCGGGTGATAAATTGGCGGGTTCTTTTTGATGTGTAGTGAATGAAATCTGATTAGTTTAATTGTGTTACTGAGATTTTGATTTGTTGTGTGTTATAGGGGCGATGGTGATGAGTAGTAGGGTGCAATGGTGCGATCAGCTGATAGTAAAAGAAATATTTTTCCGTGAAGTTCCGTTGTTGTTGTTAGATAAGTGCGCTGGTGGCTAAGTAATAGTAACAGCCGCACGAGTCGATCGATCAGGTTAAGCTACGCTTGCTGCGTTTGGTCCGTGGATGGATGATTGATATTTACATACAAAGACTCCTCCGTGTCTCGGAAAGCACGTTAAGCCGTTGGCCCCGGTTGACATTCTGGATCTTTGACAGTCGTTACGGGTCTTCAGAAGCCTGAAAGTGTGACAACCAGTCTTACCAAGGGTTATAATATTACCCAACAACTGGGTTGTGGAGGTCAGATAGGCAGTCCCTCCATGTAAAATACTGGTATTCAGCTACATCCACTTTGACTGGTAGCCAACCTCAACATAGTTAGGAAAAAGCTAGGCGGATGATGATGATGATGAGGTAAGTGCTTTGTAAAATTAAATGTAAATGAAGGGACATTTGACATAGTATTAAAATGGCACTTCTAGGCTTTTCAAACATGAATAACTTTTCGTTATGTAAAGACAGAAAAAATAAGAAAGAAAGAAAGAAAAATTGTTTAATATGCAAAAAAAATGACAAAATACACACTAAAATATATAATAGCTAAAAGCTTCGTATTAAAAACTTTAAAAGTTTGATATTGTTGTCCATTGCCTGATGTCAGGGATAGTAATGCTAACCTCCAAAACTTATAAAAGCTTAAAATTATAAACAAACCGTAAATTCAACCCTGTATTTAAAAAGCGCATCAAAAGTTATGCTCGTAAATCTGTGAAACTATCTGATACCAGCACGTGCGGCGTCCAGCTCGTTACGAAACTGATAATTAATCACGAAGACATAAAGTTTTCCACCCCTAAAGGGCTTGTTTTCAAGCCGGCGAACTAAATACGACTAAATTGAGTTTTGATTAAGCTAAAACGGGCCTGACTCCACTGCGTAACCACTGGCACTGGCACGTTGGGCGCCACTTGTAGGTACTATGTTGATTACATTGTAATTTTAATATGTAATCAAGTTACAAATTAATTCTTATGTGAGCCGAGCTTTAAGTGTAATTAACTTTATCCATCAATGTTTTGCTTGTGTAATTTCATGCTGTATTTTCGTACTGAGGATGAAAATGATCGTGCTTGACGATTGGAATTAATAAGGACACTGTTACAATTGGGTAGTCAAATCATTACTTTTTACACAAAAGTATATTTATTAAATAAAATGCTTTGCATTCTTAACATGTTTTATGGCCGAATTGTTGATAGATGTGCATGGTACGAATCAGAACTATAAATATAATTTTAGGTTGGTACAGTTTCTCAAAAAAGGAACCGAAATGAAAATTTTTACTTCGGTACCTTTATTGAGTAACTGTACCTATCTAAAATTATATACAATTCGGCCATAAGACATGTTAAGAATGCAAAGCATTTTATTTAATAAATATACTTTTGTGTAAAAAAGTAATGATTTGACTACCCATTTGTAACAGCGTCCTTAAATGCGACGTTGTTTTCGTTTCAACGAAAATGTTTCTTTTATCTTTATGTTCATTTCGTGAAGTTTATATTCAAGTACCAATTGGTTAAAAGGCAGCTACGGACTATTTTGGGTTGACGGATTTGAAAATATCAACTATGTGTAGAAGAAGCGTCTTATTGTTATATCAAGCAGAAAACTGCTTGTTATTTATTGAAGAAAAAAACTGGCCAAGTGCGTGTTGGACCACGTACAATGAAGGGTTCCGTATTTGGGACAAATTTATCCCAAGAACAAACTTAACATTGTAGTTGAAGAACATGTTCTCCCTACCAACCAACTGCAACTGTAAGTTTGTACGCACAATATTGAGAGATTTACCATGTTATTGTTAGAAAGGTCTAACAACCTAACAACCTAACCTAACAAACCTAAGGAGGTTTCTTAAGGTTTTCCTGTAATGTATGGCTATAGAAGTATTTTCTGTATTTTTTTCAAAATTTTAAGCTCAGGTTTTTTTTACATGGTCAATTTTCGTCTATTTTCTTAAATAATTTTAAAACAATTTGTTTTAAAATTATAAAAACAATATAATAGGTTGGGGAAAAAGTTTCTTCGCATTTTTTAAGAAAATTCAAAACATTTTTTAATATACATTATTTACATTTATCTAAAGTATGTAGATACCATTTTGTTCGATAACTTTTTGCCATGTTGTAGGTAGGGACATGATGCCATTGCTATAGAAATTTTGGGACTTCTGATCAAAATACCGCGACAAGTGGTTTTGACAGTCCTCTCGTGATGTTAACCTGACACTGCCTAAAGAATTCTGAAGAGACCGAAACAGGTGGAAATCTGAAGGTGCAAGGTCAGGACTATACGGCTGATGGATTAACACCTCCCAGCCAAACTCTCTTAATTTTTGCTGAGGGGCTAAAGATGTGTGAAGTCTAGCGTTATCATGATGAAAAACCACACCCCTTCTGTTGATTAATTCCGGCCGCTTTCTCTCAACTTCTTGCTTTAATCTCATCAGTTGTTCGCAGTAGAGTTCAGAATCGATGGTCCTGCCTGGTGCTAACAGCTCATAATGAATAATGCCCTTCCAATCCCACCACACACACAGCATCACCTTGTTGCGAGTTAACCCGGGTTTCGCCACAGTCTGTGAAGCCTGACCGGCCTTTGACCACGACCTTTTTCGCACGTTCTTGTCGTACGTGATCCACTTTTCATCACCAGTTATCAGCTTCTTCAAAAATGGTTCGGTTTCATTACGTCGTAATAAAGAATCACAAACGAGTACACGGTTCATTAGGTTTCTTTCAGTGAGCCCGTGAGGTACCCAAATATCGAGCTTTTTTGTGTACCCATTTTTATTCAAATGTGCCAAAACTGTTTTGTGGTCAATTCCCAGTTCTTCAGCTACGTCGTAACTACTGACATGCCGATCTTGCTCCACTTTTTCAAAAATGGCATCCATTTTATCCGTAATAGGGCGACCAGAGCGACGTGCATCTTTGACATCAAAATTTCCGGATTGAAAACGCTTAAACCAAATTTGTGCTACTCTCACAGAAACTGCACTGAGTCCATAAACATCGCAAATTTTTTTCGCGGCTTGCGTTGCATTTTTACCTTTTATGTAGTAAAATTTTAAAATGTATCGAATTTCTTCATTAGATTCACTCAAATTGACAGTACGAAAAACAAATGAAAATCACACATTTTCCTAATTTGAATTTGGAATTATGTTCTTTAAAATTTAAACTTTCAATGATACCAAAACCAGCCAGACACAAACTGTATATAGCCAAAGAGATTTTATTTTAAGTTCATACATACTGTAATGCGAAAAGACTTTTTCCCCAACCTAATATTTGACACCTTCATTTGATATGTCAAACGATTATGTGTATATGTCATACGGTATAGTTTGCAAAAAAATTTTTTTTTTATTTGCCCTCAAAAATTACCCCCATATTAAATTTTTTTTTTTTTATGTTACACGTTTGTGTTTGGGTCACAGCAATTCATATAAAAAGTGGACAGACAAACACACCAGTGATCTTATAAGGCTTCCATTTTTTCCTTTTGAGGTACGAAGCCCTAAAACTTGGTAAAATGCTAAAAGGGACTTAGAAACTCTTTGGAATTGATTATGGGTGGTTAAATGGGTAGCGGTATAACTAGTTACACCTACCTGCTACCAATTTGTAATACAAAAACTATATAATACACTTTCTTCGAAATGAAATTCGTAGCTAGACCAAAAGGTTCAAAATAGTTTGAAACTTTCCGTCTATAGACGGCGTCTAAGTTAACTAAGCGACAAACCAATTTTCTTTTGCCGAAAGTTTTCTGATTTCGTTCGTTACCCAGCTACACAGTTTACACAGTGAGATGAAATAAAATACAAGGATTATATACATCTGTGCTTACTTGCTTCTGTTGTACACCGAGCCGCACAAGTTTCGATCACGTACAAAGTGCGATCGAGTACAAACTAAATGGCTTCTTGAGAGTTAGGTATACAGTTCTTCAATCTGTAAGGAGCGTGCGATAACGCATTTAATGTTCAACGCGGAAAGTTCATTTTACTTTATGCTTGCTTTATTCAGTTCCGCTTTATTACAGTGAGTTTGCGAGTTCTGGTAAGCTGAAACAGTAATTTTGACATTTAGATCAAGTTACCTCGGCGTGCTAGTTTTGCGTACATGTGAATTATGTCTTGCACTCAAAGTCACTACCTTTAAGAGGTAAAATGTCGACAAATTTGTTTAAGAAGCAGCTTAGGAAGTTGATCGGGAGTTCTAAGCAAGACAGCTGCTACCTAAAAATATTCTGAATTCCTCAAGAAAAACAAGGCCTGAAACAGAATACAAAAGTTAGATGTTACTTATATTATCAGCATTTCGATATGATGTAACAGCGGAAGTTGTGAAACTTTCAGCAGAGAGGCGTTGAACACCTAATGAGGTGATATTTATTATATTTCGGATTCATTGAAGCGAATAAGACAAAATAAAAGGATATTTTTGCAAGATAATTTAGTTTTCAAGTTCAAGCAACTTTGCAAATAAACTAGAAGTTCTTTCGTAATTTAAATTGTTATCATTGTTAAATTCTCTTTAAGAATAAGGTAAATTAGTATCATCATTATCTCCGTATTAATTATTTGGCTCTGCGGAACGAATACTTAAATTCCTTTAAATTATTTTTGAACATGAACCCGCTTCGTGACTGAAATGCTCTCCTGAAAATCATTACATAAATGTACGGAGTAATAAATAAATGAAATACTTCCAAAGCTTTGTGGTACACATTTCAACATTTGCATGTTATCACAAAGCTTTCTTATACCTACCTGTTATCGGCTCTTGAAACGCCATATCGTTACATACATTAACCCTTAAATGTCCATTGCTATAAACCTTTCCGCAGATGGCGACAACTAACGACCCGAGGCGAATATTTCCATTATCACCGCGTTTTCCAGGCGGATTTGTGATCACAGTATGGTGTTATTAATACGCGGGTAGATACTGCCCGAAACGCCGCGTTTTACGAGACCCATGGGAGGCGCTCCCGTATACCCCAAGCAGAACTATACGCAGCCCGAAATATCTTCAATGGAATTAATTTCATACGCGTCGTGTTTTTACATCATTTCTCGGGGTACGGGCATCAATCACTCAGCCGGTAACCGCGTTACGTCACCGCTAATTGTGATCCCGTTCCTCTGAAACGAATGGTTATCGGCACTCGTCCGCGATCGATCGTCCTCGCCGCTCGCGACTCGCTTTTCTTCTCACTTTGTCAGCTTTACATTGAAGTACGAATTCCCTTGGAGCTGTCGGTAGGTGGTATAAACGCGGCGATAGAAGAGCTGCGATGCCGGCGCGCTGTTGAAGTGCGGTAGGGTTGTGGGTGAGGGACCTACGGGAAAGTAGGTCGGGCCGGCGACTCCCCCCCCGTCCCCGCTTCTCTCCCGTCTCCCCCCGGTGTTGTCGCTTTCACTACGTCCGCTCGGGATAAAGCCTAATTTTATTGCGTTGCGTTCGATCGTGTCTTTTACTTGCGGTCGGTTGTTTGATATTAATGAATCGGATGATCAAATGCGTGTAGGTTCGTACCGTTTCTCATATGTTTTCGCTAATTAGTTGCCAGTTTCCGAAATATACCCCATTTTATGCTGGTAATTTCTCTACACACGAATGCTATTTTTGGATCATGGCAGCCATTTTTTAAATTGTGATGGTGTCGACGTCTAAAGTAATTAGAAGCTGCTGTTTTCAGTTTAAAGGTGCTGCATGATAACAATATTCATCATCGTATCTCCCCATACCATCAAACCAAGCCATTAACTACTATCAGAAACTTACAGAACCTCATTACGCGTTCCGCAGTTTTCGCTATAATGTTTACCTACCTGCGGTTTCTGTCTATACTCGTACCTACGTTCAACGCTTGTTTATTACTGCAAATAGGAGTATGCATTAACCTATATACACTATGAGTTGAAAGAATGCGTCCACACTGTTTTCAATGGCCTGCTTTTTAAATGTCGCAGTTTTCTGCAGTCATGAATCAAGCGTTGACAAGAGCCGTGGGAGTTTGCCCGCGTTATAAATTATCAGTAGTCAGGTATAGTCGCATGATACATTCGTGGTCACTGTGCTTTTTTGCTGATGAACATGAAATTTTGATGTCTAGAAAATCTTGCGACTTTTTCCTCGTTTTAATATATCCTGTGATAGGTGCTCGTATATTTCATTCTGACGTTTTCCTATCCGTTGGTATCTACGCGCTCATTTTTCTAAACTTCGTGCTCAAGACTGCAATGTCTAACTACGAGTAGATAGTGTGATATTGCATTGAAGAGCGTGAGAATTTTCTCCGAGCTGTGTAATGACACTTTTATCAAAGGCGTTTTTCGTGCTCTAAAAGATAAATGATATTGATGTGATAAATGATGGTGGTGAAAGCTATTGGAGTTATTATACTTTGTTTAAAATGAAATATCATCATATAATACGTTTAGAGATCAGTTTTGTAAAGAAATCTAAATCAAAATTGAATCGGCTATCATAGAAAAGAAAACACTTTATATTCGATTTTATGTACTATGGGCCAAAGTTCCGCATGATCACCTCAAAGGCTATAATCGCATACACAGCTCACGACTCGGTCGCACAATGTCCGTTTGTCACTAGCTGCGCTCTTACAGGAATATTTTCTTAAGTGAGCATGCTTAAGTTTTGTTCATAGTACTTTAGACTTTAAGCTGATATTATTTTAACAATAATTTGCGATGTTGAGTTTCCTGTATGAAATTTGAATGACGCGTTATGAACTTGAATACCTAATTTTTAAAAACCTTTCAAGAGTAAGTCAGACTCGCGCACCGAGGGTTCCGTAACATCATATATGTAATTTTCGTTGATGATTTCTGAAAAAGTGTGCTATTTAGAGACATCGTTTATTTTTCCTGTAATCTTTACATAAACTTCTATCACATAGAATAATTTCAGATTTTTTAGAAGGGGAGAACCGTATTTTTTTTACATTTTTCATCAAAAGTCGAAAATTATGCGGCCTAAAAAAAAAAAAGAAAAAAATGTTTGTAAATGTGCCAACAGCGCTCTTTCGCACATGCTCTGTTGAAAAAAAAAAATTCTTTCATATTCAAAACATCAAACGTCATCTAAAACTGTTCCAAATTTCAAGTTGATAGCATTAGTAGTTCTTGAGATATCCAGCTGTGACAGACAGACAGACAGATAGACAAACATGTGTGAGTACTATGTACATACTCTAAAGCTACCATTTACTGGGTACGTCTTTATTTGACTTGAATGTGCCCTGGCGGCTGAGAGTATGTGACGCTCACTCTAATGTCTCGCTGATGGTGGCGCGTGTTGGATCATTTAGCTAATCCATGCGTCAGGTTCGTGAACAAGCGCTGCCAGTGAAGGCTGGCCATACCTTAGCGGCCACGGCTTATTTTAATTTAATTTAAATATTTGAATTGTTTTTTTTTAGGACCCTTTTAACGTTCTGCATCGTTCTCACATGTAAAATTTCAACATGAATGATGTAACCATTATTTTGTAACTATATCTTGATTTAAAAGACTGTCCGTGGAGTTTCTTGCCCGTTCTTCTCCATAGGTACCTACTATGCTTTGGAATGGGCGCCTAGCTTCATCTTTCTGACTGACCGACCCCTTGACAATTCAAAAGTGCCTGTAATTGGTTTAATTGAAATAAATGCTTTGAGTTTGAGTTTGAGACAGACTGAGTCGCAACTTATGGGTTCCTTTTTACCATTTTTGTACAGAACCCTAAAAAGTCATATTGATTGGTGGTGTACCTAATTATGAACCTCGATATGCAAAATTGGACTTAATCAATCAATCAATTGAGCTTATCGCTGTCCGAATTTGAACGCAGGTTGGCCCTAAAATAGGATGCTTAATGACCATGGGCCCAGAGGTTATAGAGCTTTACTATTTGGAAAAGCCAGCCACGGACTGGAAAAAAAAAAAGAAATCCGCACCACGCGTATCGAAAATGAAGCACCGTACCGATCTAATGTGTGCGTGATTTCACAAAGACGCCGCGCCGTCGTGTCACGTAATGGCGGCCGGTCGGCATACTATGATGTAAATGTGTGCGTGAGGCGTGTTTGTACAAACGGTCCCGGCATACTTACTGTGCTTCACTTTCGATATGCGTGGCGCGGAGTCCTTCTTTTTTTTCTATTCCGTGAATCCAGCCTCATTTAACAATCTAAGTAAAAGAAAGATTTATGTTAGTTAAGTAAATGGCTAAAGAACAGCACTGCCGTCCGACATAGCAAGGCTGCTAGTCTTTTGGACCCGCTACCAGATGATACTCTCTTTTAGTTTAGTTTAGAGTTTTTTTTCTATTTTTTTGGTACATCATAATATTTGGCAAGTCAATGACCTTGTGGGCGTTATTTCCACTCAAACCCAAGTTTTATTGATGACTGACGCCGACTCATTTGACACATTTTACGACTAGATTTTTATCGTCATACCTTACTTACAGCGTGATTATATTCTACCCTATTACGGACCAAGGGAAGTTATAGGTTTTACTCCTCAGTTTATGGTTTATGGAATCAAAAGTTAGATTTTGATAAAGATCTCTCCTTTTCCCGTTGTGTAAAGTTATGATCTTATCAGAAGTGAAAATGGGAACAATAATTTTATATTTGACTAGTTTCTGCCCGAGACTTCGTCCGCGTGAAATTTCTTGTTCCCCGACCCACTCAGTCGCATTGCATCGTCTGCCCACGCTATTACTTCGTTTTAGCTTAGCGTTCTTTCTGACTTTTGGGGCTTGTGGCTAAGTAACAACAGCCACACGGGTCGATTGACCAGGTTAAGCTATGCTTGCCGTGGATGGTCTGTGGATTGGTGACCGTCTTTACTTACCAAGACCCCTCCCTTGCCTCGGAAAGCACGTTAAGCCGTTGGTCCCGATTGTTATTCGTGGATCTTTGACGGTCGTCAGAAGCCCGAAAGTCTGACAAACAGTCTAACCAAGGGGTATTACCGCAGAAAAGATAAAAGATCTGTTCTGTTGGTATTACCCTCTATGTTCTCCGGCCACAGTTTTATTTATAAACGACTTGCGACCCTGCCCTGCTTCGCACTGTTTTTACGACTTGACAAAACATGAAGGGTTCTTTATTATATCTAAGTTAAATATTAATGTATTATACATAAACTTTCCGGAATAAATTATTTAAATGATAGTAAAAACCGCAACAAAATCCATTCCGTAGTTTAGAAGAACAAGGCGGCCACACAGATAGACACGAAAAGCGACTTTATTTCCTAATAAGTATAGAATATAGCCATGTGGATTCCTATCACAGAGGGCATAAAGGAAGATGTTATGTTAGGAAGAAAAAACAATTACAAAGCGTTTTTTTATGTCGAGTAAGTATTGTCGCGTCGTTAAAAATGAAATGTGTTTCCTTTAAAACATGGTTGCAAAGTGCTATTAAATTTATACGAGAGAGTGTTTCGATGGTCCATATAGCTTTGTAACGACTTCCTTTGATGCTTGATACTTGTAATAATACTATAAGATTGTAATTTTACATTGTGTTCTAAAAAGTTCAGATGTTACACACTATACCGTGCCAAAATGTACAATGAACGACTTATAACTCTCCCCTTATTGGCCAAGCGGCCTTTTATTTTGCAATAATAATCAATATTTTCGTCTAGACTTGAAGATCATATTTCAAAGTGGAAACTACGAACATGGCTAATCCTATAAGGAAATTCCTAACATAGACAAGAATGTCAGACGAAAGAACAGAAAAGCCATTTACTTTTGACAGAATTAAAAAAATAGGTCGTACGTGAAATTTCCCGATTCTACTTTATCAAGTTTATTTATGCTATCACTTGTTATATAATTTTACTGAATTTAAAAAGGAGCGGAGAGCGTTCTGCCTCCCCGCGGCGTGACATGGGGCATATATCGTGCGCTGTTTCCCCGCGCCCGCGTCCGCCATTTTAAATAGGCATCATTCAACTCATTTGACATGTAATTATTTTCACTTCGCAGCTCGGTTTCCGAACGTGACCCGCTCGCGGCCGCTTTTCAACGACATTTTTGTCAGTGTCAAACCTAATTTATATGTTTTGTTCTTTTAATGCGGAAGGTCGGGCAAAGCTAATTGTAGATGGCGTGATCATGGCTAGGTCCCTAAGGACTATAATGAAAACATTTCGTTCATTCATGAGTTTGGTTTTATTTCACTAATTCGTTATTTACGATTATTTCAATATTTTTAATCAAGTATTTGACATGGAAAGTATTGGAATTTAAAACTATAAATATTTTAATCACTTTCTTCAAAATGTTTCAAACTCTGTTTAATTTAAAAAAAAAATCATTACGAATAGCTTTAATCCACAATCTTCTAATTTTAGGGTCTCTCAGGAAAGTTCACAATTTACTCCAATTTCGGAGTATTTAGGAACAAAACAACGCGTCATTTTCGCAAAAATAAAATAAAACCACCTCACGCCTTGTATTACTAGCTTGTGTTGGGAACTAGCTACGACAGCGCCATTTTGACAGTTGCCTTCCCCATTAAATCGAAATTTTCTTGCCTGCCAGTGGTTTTCTAGATCTTTATACAGCTAACATTTGTTAGGTTGGATGTCGTTAAGATACTGTCGTGTAAAGCCGGAAGCCTCTTTCATTCTACTTATCAGTACAATGGGACTAGGTTAATTGCATCGTATTTATTGATGGGGACATAAATACGTTTGAGGACAAGAGGTGTTTGGGTACTCCCACGTTAAAACAGTGTATTGAAATTCCATGGTTTGGTTTCTAATGCTAACGAACTACGTATATTAAAATTGTATAAACCGTTTTGCCCCTGAAACCTGATTTCTGAATCCTATCTTCTTGATTTATCAACTGTTATGACAGATGTCTTGTTTAAAGATAGTATTGCATATTCATAATACCATAAATCGCTACTACCTAGAAACCTTCCAGCATTTTACAATCCACGTATGCTTCATTCAGATTTCCTTCAAGTTTACGACATCTAGACTTATTCACCGCGTTGAGAAATCGATACGTATTTTATAGCCGTCTTATCTTATAACTCAATGGAATGGCATTTTTAAGGCTGAGAACACGATTACATTAAGCGCCTGCAATGTAGGTAAGCACTTGGAAATAGAACTAACTCGAATTTTGAATTCAAACTAGGAATTTTTAGTCGCGTTATAAATGGCAGCGGTTAGCGTGTGGTTTAACGGATTTTAGTACTTTAGGTACTTTTTCCATGATACGATTTTCTGATTGGCAAAGCTGTTTTAAGGCTCCCGCAGACAGGCGCTACGCGACGGTGCGACGCGATTCTGGTAGATTGTTCTACATAAAGTTTCACAGAAATTGTTCTTCTAGTGTCGCGTCACGCTATCGCGTCATGTCTGTCTGCCAATTGGATTCTAACGTATTCTAGGTACCGTAATATACTATAGATACTGCAGACATAAATAAGATACCTATACATCAATCTGCCTAGCCTTTTCCCAACTAAGTTGGGGTCAGCTT
The DNA here is from genome assembly GCA_946251885.1 of Cosmia pyralina. Taxonomy (NCBI): domain Eukaryota; kingdom Metazoa; phylum Arthropoda; class Insecta; order Lepidoptera; family Noctuidae; genus Cosmia; species Cosmia pyralina. The sequence continues at coordinate 17,824,497 of OX276350.1, read as the reverse complement.
CCAGTCTAACGGGATGCAGCTGAATACCAGTATTTTACATGGAGCGACTGCCTATCTGACCTCCACAACCCATTAACTGGGTAATACTATACCTCTTGGTAAGACCGGTTGTCAGACTTTCGGGCTACTGACGACCTGTAACGACAGTCAAAGATCCACGAATGACAGCCGGGACCAACGGCTTAACGTGCTTTCCGAGGCACGGAGGAGTCTTGATATGTAAAGATGGTCACCCATCCACGGACAACCCCGACAAGCGTAGCTTAACCTGATGGATCGACCCGTGCGGCTGTTATTACTTAGCCACGAGCTCCTCCTAGAGCCACGATACCTCCACGAGCTAAGATACCTATACATACCTAAATGAATAGCGTCGCGTCGCCAAATATAGGTATAGGTACATTTTCGACTTTATACGTAAGAAAGGACCAAAAAAAACCATAGCATAAAACCATAGCTACACATCAGAAACATTTTACACCTTTCCTAAATGTTTGTAGATAGGCACTGATTGTGCCTAAGTGACCTCATTGATGAATAAAAGTGCCTCGTTTGCTGTTTCCACCTCATTTGTTGACTTCAATGTATTTACATAAACCTGACTACCTGCTGTATCGTCCTACAGTTAGTTTAATTTTTAGGGTCCCTACCTCAAAGGAAAAAACGGAACCCTTATAGGATCACTCGTGTGTCTGTCTGTCTGTCCGTCCGTCTGTCACAGCCAATTTGCTCCGAATCTAACGGACCGATTTAGTTGAGGTACGTACACATATGAATTTCTGTGGCCCAGACACGGACGTGTAACGTAAATAAATTAATTTTGAATGTGGGGGTCACTTTTAGGGGGAAAATAAGAAAATTAATAAAAAAAAGTTTTGCAAACTGTACCGTGTGACATATTAAATGAAAGGGCTTACTGTGAGGATCTCAAATTATATGTATATATTTATATATTTTTTATAATTTTTAATTAAATAGACTCAAAGTTTTTTAAGAAAATAGACGAAGATTGACCATCCCCCCTTATTTCCGAAACTACTGAGCCTAAAATTCTATATTTATAGATTACAGGAAAATTGATAAAAAGTCTGTGGTCTCAAAATGACATGGTATATCTCTCAATATTGTGCGTACAAACTTACATTTGCAGCAGTTGGATTGTAAGGAAGAACATGTTTTGCAACTACAGTGCCAGTTGTTCTGGGGATGAATTCATCTCAACTACGGAAACTTTCATTGTGCGTAGACCGACACGCGCTTGGCCGGTTTTATTTTTGTGTAGTCGAAGCGGTTTGCATAGCATTTTATCAGCCGCTTTAAAAGTGTCGTAAAATAAGGTTTGAGGAAAGGGTTACAGCTACAGCCACACTAGGTATTCACGACATAGTGCGTTTACACTTTACCGACTTTCAGTTCACCACCCCCCATAAGCGTTTTCACGATCTTGGATCGACGTTTATGTGAATCTGTAATAAAGTGTTTTGGATTGTGGTAAGCAAGATCCGTAAAATTCTTTATTATTTTTAAATTGACAGTTCTGTAGGCGATAAGTAGTTTTTGAAGTCATTAGATGTTTTATCGCCCCAACTCTGGTAAAACAAATGCCTTGAATGGGCTCTTTGAAAGAACAGCATAACATTTTGTTTACTTATTATTGTTGTCATAATTTGCTTTTGTTTCTGAAATAGCGCTGATAAACCGCAAAGATGGCGGAGTTATTGAAATAATAACCCTCCACAACAGGTCGAAGAGTTCTAATACCTACTACAAAACGTAATTCTAAGGTTAGGTCCACCACCACCGTATTCTCGCGGAGGCGATCGGCGGCGGCGATCTCTCGCGTCCAAACCTGGTCCAGGCCATGGTGCGGAGCGAGAGTGCATGGGAAGCCGTCACCTCCTTCTGCGAAGCAGTAATGCTCGCGAAGGAGGAAGCGGAACGCGTGAGGGAGAGGCAACAGCCGCGCCCTCGCGCCCCTAGCCGCCGTAGGAGACGCCCTGGGCGGCGGGAATCGATTGCCGATTCCCGGCCACCGTAGGCGCGTGCTTGCGGACGACGAGTAATGGGCAGCTCGCCGTCCGGTAAGGACCAGGCCCGGGTCGACGGCGCGTTGTATTCCACGCGCGCCTCAAAGAGATGTCAGCAGTGACGGGGTCAATTGGGCCGATGCCGCCGGGGTCGCGGGTAGTTCGAAAGAGATACCGTGGCCCTGGCACGGGCAGCTGAAGGAACATGGGTGGGTTTTAGTCAGTAAAAGTCTGACACGCCCTCCCGCTCTGCCCAGAGCGGGAGAAGTCATTTGATGATTTCCCATCCACAAAAAAAAAAAAAAAAAAAAAAAAAGGTCCTAATTACATCTTCATTGATCATGTTCAACAATAAATTAGCCCTAACATGTCCTAAATACCAACCAACGGGGTAAAATCTACTTCTAGGTCATCATGTGACAAAAAATATACTCAGAAATTCAATGAACAATGTACTCGTACACACGGCTACACATCAAGCTCTACATTTCCAGTTTACACTGACCTCTCATTGTAAGGAAATCCTATACAATGCGAGATCAGCTTATGCTGGAAATGTATAGCTTGATCTGTGGCCGTGCGTACTACGGTAATGGTGGCAAAGCGAGGGAGCGAGGGGAATAAACTGGGACAGTTTTTGTGCACTTCTTAACTGTACCGACTGCTCCGTAATAGATGTTTTGTGACAAAGGTATAATATGTGGGATAATGTCAATGTAGGATAGTTTTTAGGATTCCGTACCAAAATAGTAAAAGGAACCCTTATGGTGCGACTCAGTCTGCCTGTTTGTCTGTCTGTCACAGCTGGATATCTCAAGAACTTCTACCTATAATGCTATCAACTTCAAATTTGGAACAGTTTTAGATAACATTTGTTCAACTATTTTGCAAATAAGAAAGAAATAAAATTATTTTTTATTTTTTTGCAACAGGGACTGAAAGGGGTCTTAAAAATTCGAAGTGGGGCTACTAGGGCATGTTGGGTATCATATGAAAGAACGCTGTTTGCATATTCTCAAACATTTTGTTCTTCTTTTTAGGCCGCATATTTTTCGACTTTTGATGAAAAATTTGAAAAAAAATACCATTATCTTAGAAGTTTGCATGGAGAAAAATCTGTTATTATTCTTTGTGATAGAAGTTTATGTAAAGATTACAGGAAAAATAAAACGAAGTCTCTAAATAGCACACTTTTTCAGAAATCGGAACGGAACCGTCGGTGCGCGAGTCCGACTCGCTCTTGCTCGGTTTTTCTTTATCAGATGACATTCATTAGAACAAAATAAAATCAACGTGGTAGAAAATCTTGATTTTATAAAAGTACTCACAAGTATTTGCGTTTTTAATAGTCATTTATTTTTATTCGCATTACGTAAGAACGTGGTTGTTTTGTCATAATCTGCGTTTTGCAAACTATACCATGTCGTGCATTAGAGAAATAACCAAACAACCCCATAGCCTTGAATATTCGTTGACTATAGGGATGCTATTATTGCCACAACTTATAAGCATTATGTGTATTCCAATTCCAATTGGTCGATAGTGCTGAGTTCAATCAACTTACCTACTATAGAAAATTATGTGTGTTGAATAGTGGTACATATTATATTTTAATGCAATTACGTCATGCGACCGTTAGCAATCCATCATGATTTGCTTAATTGCTGTAATATTGTTACGTAATTTATTATTGCTGGATAAGTTTTTAAAATTTGCCAAAATATCATAGAGTCACCTATGTTTTGGTCAATTCATTTCGTAAACCAATACTTATAATAATTTATTAAATGATTTTTATTTTAGTTTTTTAATAGTTTTAGTTTAAATGATTATTGTTTAATTATATTTCCATTTAATTATAAGTAATTAAATTTTAGTTATAATAGTATTAATGTGGCGTGTATTTTATTCTATTGTTACTAACATAATTTTTAAGTAGGTACCTGTACTAACATAACTATGGATCATTGTGTCTGACATTAATAAATAAATAAATAAATAAAATAAATAAATACTAACGAAGAATTGATTTCTTAATTTTCAACATATTTTTATTAGATTCTTGTGGTTTGTTGGCTTCGTAAACTGGACAAACTCGCCCCTATATCATGCCCACTACATTTCTCGTTGCTATGCTAAGGCACCTGTCCCATCAAACACTGACGAGAAAGCGACTAGTTAGTGATTTTCTCGCTCAAAAAACGTACAAAACTTTGTATTAAAACATATCTTTTACTAACACGGGTCTGTGTAAGTAAAAGAGATATACATGTGGTGTTTAAAAAAATCACTAGTTAGGGTTTAGAGTTTACAGTAAAACCACCGAATTGTTAGTAAGTTATATATGTTCGTGAACGGGCGCCGTCAGTTGGGACTGGTCGTCTCTTAGCTGCCATGGCTTATTTTTAATTTTAATATTTAATTTAGTTGTTTTAGTTATTATCTTTTTATTACGGACGCTTTTTAACGTGCACGTCTTTCTACATTGTTCTCACATGTATATTTTCAACTTGAACGATGTAACCAATATTTTGTAAAAATATTATGATTTAAAAGAGTGTCCGTGGAGTTTCTTGCCCGTTCTTCTCCATAGGGATCTACTACGCTTTGGAATGGGCAACTAGCTTCATCTTTCTGACTGACCGACCCATTGACAATTCAAAAGTGCCTGTAATTGGTTTATTTGAAATAAATGCTTTGAGTTTGAGTTTTGACACAACAGCTCAAGTAGAATGTCTGGTCGCCACAGATGGTAGAGCGGGAGTACTTGAGGCCCACCACCATTCAGCTACCATTCAGTTCATCCATTCATTCTACAATTTCAGTTGTGCTCTACATTTAATAGTACCTATGATCGTTGACTGTTCACACCGCCGCGCCGGCGAGTACGTACTCGTTTATCGCAGCGACAATAGCTATCAAAGAGAGTACTCACTCAGCGATGCTCGCTTGGCGGGCAGAACACTCGCTGAGAGAGCATCACGCTTGGTGGTAAGCATACCAGCGAGTAATCGCTCTTCGCCGTTGCGCACTCGCTGCTCGTTGCTTGTCAACTCGTTTTTAGTTGCTAGCTCTACTAGCTTCTCGTTAATCGCCGGCGGTGGGACAGGTGCCTTACACTAGCCAGATTTATTTTCGTAGAAATTAAGGCCCGTCTGACCAAAATGGGCCGCACATTAGCCGAAATTCTTGAAATATATATTTTTTGACGTTGCTTCAGCTAAGCCACAGCGGCTTTCGAATTTTCCGGGACGTAATATTTTTAAATAACTCATTAGTTATCTTTGTAAAAGCTTTTTGCTAAAAATATGCATAATAAAATCTGCCAAGTGCGAGTTGGACTCGCGCACGAAGGGTTCCGTACCATTATCTATGAAAACGGCAAAAAAATCACGTTTGTTGTATGGGAGCCCACTTAAATATTTATTTTATTCTGTTTTTTAGTATTTGTTGTTATAGCAGCAACAGAAATACATCACCTGTGAAAATTTCAACTATCTAACTATCACGGTTCATGAGGTACAGCCTGGTGATAGATGGACAGACAGACGGACGGACAGCGGAGTCTTAGTAATAGGGTTCCGTTTTACCCTTTGGGTACGGACCCCTAAAAATTAAACTAACACAGACACTCAGACATCTACGTACTTTTATTTTTACTTGGTCTATACTCCCCACTGCTGGGCATAGGCTTCCCCAAATCCTTCCAGGAATTCTTTTCCCACGCCATCGCTACCTCGAACCACCACCTACTTACGTAACTTTTATTTTAGACTTTCGTTCCGGAATTCAAATAAAAAGTTATTCATGATGAATTACATAAAAACCTTCGACGGTCAATTGAAGACTTTCAACAAAGTCACTTCCGCCACTGATTATTAAAATCACAGGTTTTTATAAAGTTTTCATTTCTGGCCGCTCCTAATGGAGACGACCTAGTTTTGCCTTCTATAAATTATAAAAATATTTTATTAAAAGCTTCACTTTTGGAAGGAAGTGAGTTTGTTAGAATAATTTCAAGGATTGCTTTTAATTAGAGACCTTTTCACGAATCCACCTACAATAACTAATGCTCTATAATCACTAATGATTACACAATCCAATGCGGGATATAATAGCTTTTCGCGATGACAAGAGTGTTATTGAGCTTTCCGTCGAGAATTTTTCAGTAGGAACCAGAGGGGCAATTCCCGTATTTTTAACAACGCTCGCAATCTCATCTCAGTCTCAATCTGTCAAAAATTGTATAGCGTTTACCTACATTTTTGACATTTGATTGTCGCTGGTATGCGATTGCGACTTGAGTTTGAACGTTTTTAGGTACGAGAATTGGCCTTCAGGTGTTTGGATTTGTGCCCGGTTGATGGCAATAGGCTGGCCCCCTATTACAAAGGACTTAAACAAAACTGGCAAAAATGTGGGTGCACCTCTGCCTTAACCTTCGGGGAATACAGGCCTGATGTTATGCCATGTAAGTCTGCTCTTCAGATCTGAACAAAATCTGGAGCGCGTGTGTATGTTGATCCGATCATATCGATCGCTTACTACGTCAATGGCGAGAACGATATTAATATAGAAGGAAAACGTTGAAACTGAACAGTACGATCGTTTCGTGTGTGGTCACAACGGTATTGGTGACGATCATGATCATTTGCTGTTCAGTTTATTTCTTCATAACTTAAGTTGCATTCAAAAGTGTAAATGTGGTGCTGTTCCACAAACGACGAGTCCTGCGTGTCCTGTCGTCTGCACGTTATAGGAACTGATGGACGCTAGTGCAGGTGCCAAACCTGTAGTTGAATTCTAGGCCGAATCCATTTAGATTGTCATCGACACACACGATAAGAAAAAGATTCAAGAGAAGAGGATAAATCGATACAGTTTTAAAACCACAACCAAATTATTTACAAATTCTATGCACCGAAAGCATCGAAAAGAACGCAGAGTGCCGACTAAATTATCCGACAACGATGATCGTGTAATCCGCTCTCAAATCGATTCGACTGTTACTATGCAGTATTTACTCACAGAACGGTTCCAGGAACGGTTGCCGGCGGCAACAGCTGACTTGGTACTCAAATATTTAAGAGAATGTAAGCTTTAAGACAACATATTAAATATGTTAACCTTTAAATATGTGTAGGTGTTGGTTTATACTCGTACACCACATACTTGGTGAACTATTTAATCTTGTCTTTTTTTCTGTAAGGTTCAAGTAGGAGATATTGGTGATATTCAAAAGAGGTCTTGGACCAGAAGCCCTGTTTTCGTGCATAAAAAACGATTAAATTCAAGTCGAAATCTCATATCAGCGACGATCAATGTCAAAAATGTTAGTACATTATAAACTTTGCAAAAATTTATTTTACTTTTGACATAAGCAATCCTATGAATTTCCTTATTTATTGACACGCAGCCATAGATGAAAAAATCAATAGTTCATGGACTCTATTTTACTTTACATTCTTCTTTAAAATAAAATATCAATGTGTTAAATAATAAAAATTATCTTCATAAACAAAGTCAATTGTTATACGAAATCGAATCGATAACGCAATAGGATATCACTAATTGGTTAATAGGTACTCGAGCTGTCAAAAGTTTGAGGTTTCAGACTAATGTTAGAATGCGAACGTTCTTAAAAATACGGGGATTTCCACTCTGGTAATATTATTATTGAAAGTTGCTGAATTATAATATAAACAAAATCTTTTCCGACCTTTTAAGATCAATGAAGTGATTAAAATTCCAGTCTAAACTTCCACATATAATATTTCCTATGAAAACATTTTCGGGAACTAATACTTATTGGAGTTTTGAAGTAGTTTTGAAGTATTAGCTGAAAGGGTCTTCATTAACACATTCTTAAACCATATTGTTGGGATGTTTTAGGGGCAAATTAATGTGTTCATCTCTATGCCATTTACATACGTTTGGTTTGGAAATGGGCTTAAGTCCAGTGTGGACTATGAGTGTGGATGACTATGTGTCACGTACTGACCGACAGAACAAAATTAAAGAGCTCTGCGTACTATGTCTAGCCTCTGGTATTGTGTGGCATCATATGGACGTTTAAAAACCAGCCACATGCGAGTTGGAATCGCGCACTAAAGTTCCGTATCACAAAAACTCTTGCAGTTTACCTTCTTTTTGGGTCATAGTTACACTGAGTTTTGTGAAAATTTTAACAGGCTACCTATTACAGTTAAAAAGACTCTTGTCATAGACAGCACTCAAAAACCCGTATCACTTTTAGGAGAACGTTCGAACGATACAGAAGGAAATCAGTCAGCCTATGAACAAATCTCGTGTAGAGCTTGTCCACTCTGAAATGACACGCCCCACTACTTAAATTTGTTTACGTACACGACGGTGAATGCGGTAGTGGGGCGCGTCATTTCAGAGTGGACAAGCACAAGTGAAAACGTGACCAAAACCTGGCAATAAATCTATGAAAACTACGACAGGCAAGAACTTAGTCACCCGAGTGTCACATCTACGCATAACGATGCCCAATCACGTAAGATGGTCACGCTCCACTATGTTCTCCTAATGACTCCATTACGTAGCTACGACCGGCGCGGCGACCAGTCGTCAAGCGATTAGTCGTAATTGCTAGTTGTGGAGCCTACCGAATTTTCTCGAGACAGATTTTCAAGCACTAAAAGATTACGTTTAATTCGCCTCAAAGTTATTCATGTCGTAAAACAAGGTTGAGTATTTGAGTAATTTCTAAGTGATTTAACAGAATTTATCGTTATTTTGATTAGCTTTTTGGAGAGTTGACAGTGAAATTTGAAAAGTTACTATACTTTTACTACTTTTTTGTGTGATATAGAGGTTAGAATTGCTGCGATCTTTCAACTCTTTTGGTGGATGCGACTTTTAAAATTTCTCTTTTTCTCTCCGTCTGTGAAGCTGCAGATCTTGAGTCAAGAGTTTGTTGCCCCCGATCACCTATGAGAAAAGGTACGTTAAGATCTAAGAATTCAATTTTGTTTTTTAGATGTGCATTTCTGCACATACATAAATACACTAGTAAATATAAATTTAATTTAATAGAACTCTATAGTCTGTTTTTTTTAACAAACGAGTACTGAGTTATGTCTCTAGCACATTTCAGATATTGACAGAGTGAGATGGGTCATTGGTCGGGGTGGGGCCAACGCTTTTGTTCTTGTTTTGAAATTGTTAAGGCCCGTGCATATTGAATACTTCTAAAATTTAATCTACAGGAGACATGTCCGCCATGACTCACGCACAAACAATATCGTCTGGTTCACTTACTAAAACACGTGCGACGCGCAAGTTGTCGATGACTAAACTGAATATGCATGTAATTACAGCGTTTTGTTTGCGTGGAACGGAATTTTATGTTGATTACGTGGACCATTAGCAAAGCAGTTAAAATTTTTGGTACTCGTTTGTTAAAAAAAACAGAGTCTATACAAAACAGCCCATCAAAATGAAAATTCACGGCATTCTACAGAAAACTTCTCCAGCAAAACTATAATTTTTCATAACAAAACAAACACCTAAACACACCACTGTATATTCATTGTCATTCCGCCATTGAAACGTATGACGCTCTTAAACAGCAAACATGAACCTTGAAAGTGTCACATTACGAAAGCTTGCTAGCTCGACAAAGTAGATCTTGTGCAACTGTTACTGCGAAAAATGGAGTCATGTAGGTACATTGAATACCGACGGCGGTGTATACCTAGATCTATGCATATAGCGTCTTCACTTGTTTTTCTCTGTCGGGTAGTTAGGTGGCAGGGTGCAGGGAGCATTGACCCCCACAATGCCAGCGTAGGTATCTACTCCAGTTGAATGCGAAAGCATTTTCTCAACGGACCGTGAGCGAACATATTATTATGAAGTAACTGTTGTTGTTTTCTTTTGCAATTTTCTTTTACAGGTTGTTATGTCATGTCATGTGGGTTAGATGTTTGTTAAATTAAAATGGAGTACGACAACATGTTGTGTAAGAGTTTTATAAGTTTGTTGCTGAATTCTAGTTTAAGGACGCTGTTACAAATGGGTAGTCAAATCATTACTTTTACACAAAAGTACGTATATGTTTATTAAATAAAATGCTTTGCATTCTTAAAATGTTTTTTGGCTGAATTGTTGATAGATGTGCATGGTACGATTCTGAACTATAAATATAATTTTAGATAGGTACAGTTTGTCAATAAATGTACCGCACTGAAAATTTTTACTTCGGTACCTTTATTGAGTAACTGTACCTATCTAAAATTATATTTATAGTTCAGAATCATACCATGCACATCAATCAACAATTCGGCCATAAGACATGTTAAGAATGCAAAGCATTTTATTTAATAAATATACTTTTGTGTAAAAAAGTAATGATTTGACTACCCATTTGTAACAGCGTCCTTAAATGCGACGTTGTTTTCGTTTCAACGAAAATGTTTCTTTTATCTTTATGTTCATTTCGTGAAGTTTATATTCAAGTACCAATTGGTTAAAAGGCAGCTACGGACGGATGGGTAGTCCATTTGTAACAGCGTCCTTAAGGCGCTACCCTGAGCAATACCTTGCGATAGTCCATTATTCAGAGGCTATTGACTCATTGTATAAGAGAAATAAACTACATCTAAAAGCACATTATTAATGTTCGATATCTTATCATCACATTACACGTTCTTGTTTGTTTTTATGTATAATAAATACTTACATTTAGAATCTCCTTGTAAAAAAAATACTAAAATTATTGATTGCATGCATCTTTTGCTAAACGTGACGTTCTATTAATTTGAGGATAATTTAAAAATCGAAAGAATTAAGGTTTAACCTGAAAATAGATTAACTCCTAATAGTAACATAGCTATTTACCTAAATATTAAGTATATTACATAATCTAACTTAAACATCGTGTTGAAGTAGTCATCCAAATATTTTGCTTTTAATCTGTCTAAAATTAATTTAAACAGTTTGGCAGTTAGTTAAACTATAAATTAGAAATGTTGCAAAGTACTTAAAACATTTAATTTGAAATTTAGACATACCTTGATAATGCTAAATGAATACCTACCTAGATATTTAGTGCCCTAGCGGTCATAATGAAATTTTCTGAGAAACATTGTTTTTCATTTATAACTTTTTTAAGTTATTTTTTTTAATCAATAGTTTTATTAATGGCCGAGAGTACCTAATATGAATAAGTAAATTAAAAGTTTTAAGTGTCGGATTCGTGAAAAATAATGTTATTTATTCGTCTTTTCATATGTTTAGGAATAATTAATACTTTTGATGAACAACTTGTTTTTCTGTAACCGACAAGTCATAATAAGGCAATTATATGGTATATTCTCACCTAGTGTCTAATATTAGGTAACCTAAGGATGCCTAGATAAAATCTCTTTCCCTTGTACCTATGTTTTCTTGTTGGCAGTTGACAGTAAATACTTATTTTCGGCCTCAGAATATTCCAGTTATCTTTGAACGACTTTATTAGTCTGTCAGCAAAAATTTTGATTTTATTTATTAACTAGCGATCCGCTCCGGCTTTGCACGGGGCAATGGTGACAACTCAAAAATACTGTGTCATACCTAAGTTAAATAATTATGATTTATACACCTTTCCAAATAAAATCTTAAATGATGGTTAGAACCACATCAAAATCGTGTAGTTTAGAAGATCTAAGCGGTCACACAGATGGACACGAAAAAGGACTTCGTTTTTATTATACTTATAGATATTCTGACGTCTATTCTATGCTTACTAGCTTCTGCCCGCGATTTCGTTCGCGTGGAAGTAGTATAACACCACAATACATAATTTATACTAAACTAAAATCAATATTTTTATAAAACTTCACTTTATAATTTTGTATGTTTGTAATTTTGGTCTCAGCAGCCAAAATATAAAAAGAGTCAGGACTAGTGAGCAGCCTGTGTACAGTTGTCCGTGTGAGAAGCAACTCGTCCTAAGGTTTGTCTGCAGCCTTCATTAGCAATTTCCCATTGCTTGCGAAGTTTTTCGTTTTTAGTGAATTGATGAACGCCTGCGTTAGTGTAGGCGTTCATCATCATCAGTTGCACAACACTGACTGATGATACGTAGTATCTCTACGTAGTCTGTGGACTGATGCATTCTAACAGATTATTCCTGACGAACGGCTATCGCTAAAAAAATGTAACACTAAATTGTAAACACAAGAGATTTCTCATTAACATTCTCCTGATCATAGATATTTATTTTTATTATAACCATAGATGACAGAAAAAAATTCAAAATTCAAAATATCTTTATTGTTATTATACTTTAGATGTTAGTTAAGGTCTTAACAATAAATTAAAGTTTCAATATGTCCTGCATGCAATAATTAAGTATTGGCATTAAATTTAAAATTATTTTATATGTCTTTAGTTATTATAAATATCAAAATACAATGAAATTAATACATGGTCAACAACAAAATCAATAATTCAAGAAATCCTGGATCATGTGGTATAGTAGAGACCTAAACTTAATGTTTTTCTGTATACGTTCTATGAACTATCATAAAATAAATGTAAAAAAAGAAGCACAATAAATATCAATTTATTGTTGGGAATCGAACTTAAGTTTGCAAAGCAGTCGTCGAACCGCTAAGTTATTTGCTTTGTTGAAAGTTGATAAAATAGCCGATCTGCTATATATTCGGTCCCTATTCAGCCCAGTGAAGTATCGGAATAATTTGGCTGTTGTCACTGCCGACACTGGTATGTTGTGTTCACTCTCATGTCAATCTCATTACCAACGAAATGTTGGAAAAGTTTTTTGCGATTTCTGACTTTTATAGTACTCAAACCTCAGTTGGTCCGGTAGATTTTTTTGATCCTAATAAGAAACAGGATCGATTTACATTAAACAAAAAAAAAAAAAATGTGAATATTGCCCATTTTCTTGCTGACTGTAATTTTTTTTCAAAATCTGTGAATGCGTTATTCCAAATGTTTCAAAAAGTTAAGGACATTCTCCTAATTTTCTTGTAGCGACAACAGAAGGTACCTTCTCTTATTGTCCCATCTCAAAAATCCACTCATTCTGTATATGTTCATGATTGACTGCTTAGCTCCATAAAGGTGATGCTAATAAATCTGTAACTATATTATGCAGTACTCAAATCTTTTCGCTTGTCTTTTTACAATTGTGCGGTATGCTATATAATAATACGAACATAATGCAATATTGCTCAACCCCCATAGGAAATAGCGTGATAATTTATAGCCTACAGACTGACCAGACCTATAGAGAATATCTTTGAAAAAATTGAACAAAACGAATCCTGTTGTATTAACGTGGTGCTGGATATTCAGACAAACAGAAAAAAAAAAGAAAAACTATATTTTCGGCATTAAAATTGTTCCCAGACCTCGTAGAAATTAAAAAAAAAATCTATGAACAGTTTTGACTTCGGTACGTTTTTGTATTACCATTAAATTAATGTAAAACTCAGAATCCATTAGGAAGATATAAAAAGACAATAGTCGGACCTCAATTTTCCTTTTTCTCAAAATAATTTACATTTTTTTTATCTTTGACAGCTTTTAGTTAAAGAAAATGTATTATAAAAGATGCTTTCAAATGTATATTTAGCTTGTAAGTTCGTCTCGGAAGTTTCCTTTTGTTTAAAAAAGCCATGTCCAGCGCAATCGCTGGACATGGCTTAAACACAAGGAAACTTCAAAAAAATCAAAATTGCCAATAGTATCAGAGCCATGAATGCTCTGCTACTATTGGCGATTTTGCCGCAAAGTAAATTTTTCTTGCGTTAGTTGAAAGTTTTCACTTTACTTTTAAAAAGATTGGGACTGTTAGTAACTTTCGTTCAGAATGTTTTAGAACTTATGCAGTGTAAAGCCTTATGTATTTATATTATATGTACTTTATGTATACCATAAAAATACATAACAATAAATAAATAAAACACTACAAAATATACAATGGGCGGCCTTATCGCTTTCTGCTATCTCTTCCAGGCAACCTTGGAATGAACAGTGATTTGCCTGGACATAAAATGGGGCTGTCGTTGGTGCAAATAATAAGTACTTATACACTATATAGTAAAATAGATACAAATTTCTAAACATATCCTATTTATTAGATACATAAATACTATACTATTATTAAAGCTGAAGTTTGTTTTTTTGTTTGTATGTTTGAACTCGCTAATCTCTTGAACTACCAGTCGGATTTGAAAAATTCTTTTTGTATTTGATAGCCCAATTCTTGAGGAAGGCTGTAGACTATTTAACATCACGCTAGGACCCTTAGGAACCGTCAAAATTTTCGGAATTTTTTATGTCAATTTAATATAATTATTTTTGAAAAATCCCAAAAGTCAGCCTTTGAACTTGAATTAAAAAGTTATGGTATAGTCTCCTAATTTTGTTAATGTAATGTATAATATTGTACATGTAGTTTTTTTATTGAGTCACAAAGGTTTTTCAATAACAAAAAGTTAAGTTAAATGTCTTAAATTGCAATTAAAAAAAAAATAAATAAAAGAGATCATGTTCTTCGTACTCTTTTAAAATTAATAACTTCAATAACTTGCTGATTTGTGTATCGGAACGCATTAGGCTGATATTCGGAATGCAGGATAAAAACTTGTTTTTTGTAAAGAACACTCGCAAAGCTGATTAAAACAGTTATCTCACTCTTACACAGAAGAAACGCATCAGCTGTCTCTCTCTTTCATCAGGTAAATGACAAACCGGCTCAGCAAACTCGCTTGGTGGGTTCCGTTTTTTAGTGAGATTTAACGGTCCTGGTGATTGACGCGTTTGTTACTCCGTCACAGCGCCGCGTATCTTTTAATTCAGATAATGTTAATTGTTTTGTATGAACTAAGCAAGAGGGATTGTGATGCGACACAATGTTGAAGTCGAACAGCGCCAAAATCTGCTCATTCACTCACATACAATTGTATTTATCTTGCTGGCTTACGTGATTACGGCCCATTCCCTCTCACAGGGAGGCCTGTGCCCCAGCAGTAGGAACATTATAGTCTTGTAGATAACGAGTTAGATTAATTACTTTACGATTTTTTTTGTTATAACTTTTAATCTTGATTGGATCTCCAACGATAATTTAAGGTTTATAGAGTGAAAATAAAAGTTTTCACCGTACTTTTTATCACCAATCTAGTTGAGAAAATATCGGAAAATGAAGCATAAACCTACCGTTAATGACCTAGAAAAGTCGATAAGAAGTCAAGTCATGTCACGTTAAGTGTAAATTACCTTAAGAACGAAATCCTTTTAAGTGTTGCTTTTTGATATTCTGTACCTACACTTCACTCACAAAGCTAAAAAGCTTGAAATCTGAAAAGGTTTCAGTTTCTATTCCATATTTTAGTAAAGTTATTTTCTTTGTCAAATCAAAATTATTGTGCTCTCAGCTCTCACATGGTCTGTCGAAGTCATAGCAGGCATCCATTACATCCATCAACCATCCACTACCAAAGCACTATGATAAGCCTAAATCATGATAGATTGTTAAGACTTTAATTCAAACCAGAACCGTTCTAGAATTCAACGGAATATATACAACGCTTTGATTGGCTCACAGTGCAAGCCAATCGAATCACAGAACACAGCCTGTGTAGCAAGCCTGAACTTACCTAACCTATAATTCAATTCACTTGACTCAACACTGTTACAGTATTCGAATAAAGAAATAAATTATACTAATTGAAATAATTCAAATCAATGGTTCTTTTCTATTCCAACTAATTTAGTAAATTGAGCTAAAATTATGAAGCACTAGAAGCGTTAAGTAAAATAAGTGTTTCATTATTAAATTAAGCCGAATCACTCTCTAATTTCATTTATTTTTTCGTTGTTGCTATAGTACATAATGGTTCGAAGTATCATAAAAGCTGTTATCATCTGGATATAGACAAGTTTAATGGCTGGACAGTCGGACTAGTAATTTATCCCATCAAGGTATCTACTTAATGAATCTATTAAACTGTTTGACCTCCATTTTACTGCTTTTTCTAGGTTTCCCACATGGTGGTCGCAAATCACCCCATGGGAACGTACTACTGGGATAAATAGTTTCCTATATCATAACCCAGACCATGGTCTATCCGTATGCCAAACATCCAAATCCGGTCAGCCGTTAAGGCGTAAAAACTGACAGACAAACATAAAGACAGACATTACTTTCGCAGTTATAATATTAGTATGGATGTATCAATATGCAATCTGCCTAGCCTTTTCCCAACTATGTTGGGGTCGGCTTCCAGTCTAACCGGATGCAGCTGAATACCATTATTTTACATGGAGCGACTGCCTATCTGACCTCCACAACCCAGTAACTGGGTAATACGATACCCCTTGGTAAGACTGGTTGTCACACTTTTGGGCTTCTGACGACCCGTAACGACTGTCAAAGATCCACGAATGACAGCCGGGACCAACGGCTTAACGTGCTTTCCGAGGCACGGAGGAGTCTCGGTATGTAAAGATGGTCACCCATCCACGAACCAACCCCGGCAAGCGCAGCTTAACCTGTTGGATCGACCCGTGCGGCTGTTATTACTTAGCCACGAGCTCCTCTTAGTATGGATGTATAGATGTATACCTATAAAAATCCACCTTATGTACGTCCTACTGTCATTCTACCCTTCCCCGGATAGATTTACAAAACAGAAAGGAATATATATTGCTCTTTTCCTGTCGACAAGAGTTATATCTATTGGACAAAATTGAAGTTGTCCCATGACAAAATTAAATGAAACCGGTTTTTATTTATAGCAGTGGTGGCCCAGTGGTACCGGCCTCGACTTACCGAGTTGTAGGTCGTAGGTTTGAAACCAGGCAGGCGCTTTTGTGTAAATAATTGGATCACCACTGCTCTCAAAACGGTGAAGGAAACATCGTGAGGAAACCGGCATGTCCTAGAACCAAAGATTCGAAGACATGTGACATCTACCAACCCGCACTGGGCCCGCGTGGTGGATTACGGCCCACTCCCTCTGACCGAGAGTAGACCTGTGTCCCAGCAGTGGGAAAATTATAGACTGATTGTGTTGTTTCATTTTTTTATTTTTACTGTTTGCAGGAGTAAAAAAGCGGCCAAGTGTGAGTCGGACTCGCCCATGAAGGGTTCCGTAGCATCAAGTAACATAATATAAAAGTTCTTGTAGTTCGTTGTAATTTTGTTCGATGTTTTATTAAAAAAAAGCTACCTACTAGATCTCGTTCAAACCAATTTTCGGTGGAAGTTTACATGGTAATGTACAGTCAACAAAAGAGATATCTAGGCAGGGTAGAGTAACATATTTGTATGTGAATTGCTTCATGATCAATTTCGTGACAATATACAATTTTGTGTTGGTGTGTTACAATGTAAAAAAAAATGTGGTGTGTTATTGCAAAAACAAAGTAATGTATATAAAATTGAACATGAAGCAATTCACATACAAATATGTTACTCTACCCTGCCTAGATATCTCTTTTGTTGACTGTACATCATATATTTTTAGTAGTTTTATCATTCTCTTATTTTAGAAGTTACAGGGGGGGGAGGGGGTGGGGCACACATTTTAACACTTTGGAAGTGTCTCTCGCGCAAACTATTCAGTTTAGAAAAAAAAAAATATATTCGAAACCTCAATATCATTTTTGAAGATCTTTCCATAGATAATGGGTTTGATGAAAAAAATTTTTTGAGTTTCTGTTCTAAGAATGGGGAAGCCCCAAAATTTATTGTTTTTTTTTTTCTATTTTTGTGTGATTATCTTAATGCGGTTCATATTATTTACCAAGTTTCAACAGTATTCTTATAGTTTCGGAAAAAGTGGCTGTGACATACGGACGGACAGACAGACAGACAGACATGACGAATCCATAAGGGTTCCGTTTTTTGCCATTTGGCTACGGGACCGTAAAAAGCATAATGCCGTTTGCTTGCTTTAAACTTTTACGACTATTATTGCTTTGGATTGCGTAATAAAAATAAAAGTTGTCGGAATGTTTGCTACAATGCAGCTTGGAGCAGATTTTGAGAGGCTTATCATCATTTTATGTTAATATAATAAAGCTGAAGAGTTTGTTTTTGTTTGTTTGAACACTAGACCTCTGGAACTATCAGCGGATTTGATAAAACAATGTTGCATTTGATAGCCCAATTCTTGAGCAAGGTATAGCCTATTTAACATCACGCTACGACCCTTAGCAGCCGAGCAAAAAAAAGTCAGAAAGAACGCTACGCGAAAATGATGTAATACCACGGCTGAGCGATGGGATGAGACGCGTTGGGTCGCGGGCAGAAGCTGTCCTAAGTTCCTAATCGTAACTAATATTAAAAATGCAAAAGTGAGTTTGTTTGTTAGTTACGCTTTCACGCTAAAACTGCTGAACGGATTTGGATGAAATTGGCACACAGGTAGAGCAGGATTAGGACATAGGATACTTTTTATCCCGGTAGTTCGTTCCCGTGAGATAATTTTCGAAATCCACGCTGGTGAAGCCGCGAGCATAAGCTAGTACCTACTTATAATAAACATATATTTTAGGTATATCAGCATAATATACTTTTGTAACAATAATTAAGTTTCCTGCATATAGTGGTAGCTTTTATGTAAAACTTTTAAGGGGGCGTGTAACCGTTTTTACCTGTTTTAGAATCAGTTTTAAACGGTCAAATTAGTGTATTTAGGTCCTGAAAACAATATATGTCATAGATACATCCTTGCTTTAGGCAATCTACCCGTTCAAAACACGATAAATTGTAATTTGCTCGACGGAAAAAAATGTGAAACGGGGTCGATTTCAAAACCATTTTTCGTTTCATTTCCTATTTACAGCACAAAATATTCCCTTCATATAGTGGTAGCTTTTATGTAAAACTTTTAATGTTATTGTTATTTTGAACACATAAAAGCTTAGTAACCTCAAACCATGGTACCAGTATATAAGTGTATTATGGTAATTTAATGTAGAACGTGGGGTCGGCTCGATCTCTTGAAAAAATGTTACAATAATTTTCTTCTTGGAGTTCAAACGTTTTATGTTTTATGCTTATAATATAATACTCAGGTTAGAACCTTTATATATTAAAATGTTATTTTGGTAACGATGCGCGATGTTTGCTTGATTAAATATGTCGTTTTTACTGTTTTATATGTGATTAAGATAAAATATTTTTTTCAGTCGTTATTCCCTGAAAAAACAAACTGAAAAGATCAAAACTTATTCTGTACATATATAATTGATTATTATTGAGAGTACATTTTGTTCGCAGACTTGGAAACAATCCGACTGAAACAATACAAGTTTCACTCATTGAGATGACTCGGAGTCGAGATGAGTTCGTAATTACATAAGTAGCTACGACCTATCTACATTAGGACGCTGTTTCGCGAAGTTTGCTTCCACAAGTTAATTCTTATATCCATAGATACGTTTGTGTATATTATTTATTGGTCTTATGTGGTCTTGAGTCCTTAGAGAATAGGATTTATCTACTTCGGTTAATAATTAATTAAGTATCTGCCTCATAACTAATTAACAATCATAATTACCTGATTGGATTTGACCGATAGGCCATGAGTAATATGTCTTCAAATGTCTTGTCATTTTAACGTTCATCAATAAGAATGATTCTATTTAATTATTGATTTTATTTAAAGTGACGAGTGGCTAAGAATACTTCTCAAGTGACAGCACGTGTAGCATGACCACCATAGAAACGGGTTTTGTCAACGGAAGAATAGACAAAAAGACAAAATGACACATCGCCATGATTAGAATATTTCTACAATCTGTCATTTTTTTTTGTCTAACTATTCTGTGCCTTTAAAATATGAAAATTATTTCTTACCTATTATTCTAAACCCGAGGTGGTGGCCAGAGATCAAAAGCAAAATTACCAAAGGGTAAGTCATCAAAAGCAATAACATTGAACTTACACGATAACGAACTTATACGACTTATTGAGTGGAACAGGATATCTGCGCGTCGCTGATTAAAAACGCACCTAATAGAATACACGTATTATCACAATCACTTTTTTATCCTGTGAATCACCGCAAAACTGTATTAAATCACACTAATATTAAAAAGGCGAAATTTTGTGTGTGTGTGTGTTTGTATATTTGTTACTTCTTCACGCTCAAACGGCTGAACTGATTTGGATGAGATTAGGTATGCAGATAGCTTATACCCTGGATTAATACATAGGCTACTTTTTATCCCGATCTACGCGGCTGAAATCGCGAGGTGCAGCTAGTATATTGTATTGATTGTATTGATAGCGAAAATCTGTGACGATTTTTAAATTTAAACAAACTGACATCCTTTTTGTCGCGTCAAAAGTAATTTTTATCATTTAAATATGTGGTGTATGTGACATAATGATTATCGACATTATGTACAACAAAGAGTATTTAACACACGTTTATTGAAAAAAAAACAAAACATATTCTTTCACTCGCTGACTTCTTCTTTCATTCACTGGCTTTTTCTCCGTTGTTGTTTATATCATTGGAATCTTTGAAAAAAAAAATGGCATTATGTAGGTAACCATGCCGCCTATAAAGTGTTGTGACTATTGTTCTTTTCGGTCCAAATTTTAAAATTGCGTTTGCAGATAACGACCTCCCTTTGATTTAATTTTAGAAAAGATGCTGAATATTCAGCCAGTGTTGCAAAACGAAAAATAATCTCTTTTATAATTAAGATTAGCAATTAATTGTCTGAGATTTATGTTCCAAAAATGTAAAAAAAAATCTATGAAAAATACATTTCATGACTACCAAATGACTTTTAGTACTAAAACCATCTGTCGTTAATTATTTGTTTGTTATTAATATTTTTCAAATTGTTTAGTAAATTACTGCCTCGTTAGTCTAGTAGTCGCAAAAGGGACTGCTGCGCAATGGTCCTAGGTTTGATTATCAATTCAAGAAAAATGTTATCAGCCGGGAGTCTGGTTTGGAGCCCCGGTTAACGACATAAGGCTTAAACATAACTGGTAAAATCCACTTCCGGAGAATACATACATACATAAACTCACACCTCCATCCCATGGGGTAGGCAGAAACCCACCACGCCACTTGTTCTCCACGAGTATCAGATACTCCTTTTGCCTCGTTAACGTTCATACATCTGGTCATACATGCACGCCACCGGTTGCAACTACTATGCACCTCGGAGAATAATACAATCACGATGTTATTTCATTAAAATTAAATGTTTTACTAAATATTGAAGGGTAATTCATAGAGTTGATTGGTTAAAATGTAGTGACTTTTCCCAGAATTACGGCTTATTGATAAGTCGTTCGAAAATGTCTACTACCGATGAAACCGGGTTTCCTCGAAACTCGGTGGAACAACCCGTCGTTAGAGAATACCTATTGAAATATTCAACACGTATTCCGATTGCTAATCGCGGTATGTTGGCATTAGGATATAATTATACACTTGCTTTTAGGGTTCCGTACCAAAATGGGAAAAAGGAACCCTTATGGTGTGACTCAGTCTGTCTGTCTGTCCGTCTGTCACAGCTGCATATCTTAAGAACTACTAATGCAATCAACTTGAAATTTAGAACAATTTTAGATGTCGTTTGCCCAACTATTTTGCAAATAAGAAAGAAGTAAAAAACATATGTAATGTTTTTTTTTGCAACAGGGACTGAAAGGGGGTCTTAAAAATTCAAGGTGGGGGCTACTAGGGCATGTGGGGTATCATATGAAAGAGCGCTATTTGCACATTCTCAAACATTTTTTTTTTCTTTTTTTTAGTTCGCATAGTTTTTACTTTTGATGAAAAATGTAAAAAAAAAATACCGTTTAATTTTTCTCTATGCAAACTTCGGAGATAAGGGGGGGCTCCTTATCTCCGAAGTTTGCATAGAGAAAAATTTGAACTATTCTATGTTATAGAAGTTTATATACTTATAGATTACAGGAAAAATAAAACGATGTCTCTCTAAATAGCACAGTTTTTCAGAAATCATTTAGAAAAATTACATATAAATGATGGTACGGAACCCTCGGTGCGCGAGTCCGGCTCACTCTTGACCGGTTTTTTTTTTAATTTTTTTTTTTACTACGTATATTTGTTTATAGGTTTTTCTTTGTGGGTATATAAAAAAAAAAAATTGGACCAAACACTTCTACAAATTGTATTGTTGTGTGTTGTGTCCTTGTATATGCACATACTCATTACATATGGAAGTGTTAGTTGCTAACGAAACATAAAAGGTAGGTATGGGTGGTGGGTGGGTATGGTGGCGGTGGGTGGGTATAGGTGTAAACCTTTAAGAAAACACCATATCTTATCTTTTTTAATATGGGAGAACTATAGATACACCTCTGCCTAACCCTTCGGGAATACATGTGTGTAAAGATTAATTTTGTTATTCTAAAAGAAAAACGTCCGTCATGTGTATTAGTCGAAGCGCAGCTATAGTCTGTTTTTTTTTTAACAAACGAGTACTGAAACTTTTGACTGCGTTGATATTGGTCAACGTAATCAACATAAAGTCCATTCCACACAAACCAAACGCTGTAGTTACATGTACATTCAGTTGAGTCATCGACTACCTGTGCGTCGCACGTATTTTAGTGAGTGAACCAGACGATATTGTTTGTGCGTGAGTCATGGCGGACATGTCTTCTGTACAGTAAATTTTAGAAGTATTCAATATGAACGGGCCTTAATAATATCAAAACAAAACAAAGGCGTTGGCCCCACCCCGACCAATGACCCATCTCACTCTGTCAATATCGGAAATGTGTGAGAGACATAACTCAGTACTCGTTTGTTAAAAAAAAAAACAAACTGTAGTTTTGAATCCAAACGGAATTCTTAGGAGAACTATGGAACTGTGTCACCTACATGATGTACATAAGCCGTACTATGACGTGAAAAAAGATCATGGATCCGTCATGACTCCAGTGTGAGAGAGAGACGGAGCTATGTACGACCTATAGCACCATCCTTTTTTATCAACGGAACCATGATGGATTCATGATCTTTTTTCACTTCATAGTACGGCCCCTGGATGGAGGAGAAGCTCGTGGCTAAGTAATAACAGCCGCACGGGTCGATCTATCAGATTAAGCTACGCTTGCTGGGGTCAGTCCGTGGATGGGTGACCGTCTTTACATACCAAGACTCCTCCGTGCCTCGAAAAGCACGTTAAGCCGTTGGTCCCGGCTGTCATTCGTGGATCTTTGACAGTCGTTACGGGTTGTCAGAAGCCCGAAAGTCTAACAACCAGTTTTACCAAGGGTTATCGCATTACACAGTTAATGGGTTGTGGAGATTAGATAAGCAGTCGCTCCATGTAAAATACTGGTATTCAGCTGCATCTAGTTAGAGTGGAAGCCGACCCCAACATATGTAGTTGGGAAAAGGCTAGGCAGATTGAGTACGGCCCCTGGATGTTTCTTGTATAGTGTGCCTCTTAGCAAATATCTTCTACCGAAGCATATTATAAATATCATAATAATTTCTTGTAGCATTTGTAGCAATAAATTAGGAGGGTAATGTTTATCAATAGACCTCTATCCATAGAAGCCTTCATTTCTTATACCCCGTATGGGGGAAAGTATACAGCAGTACCTACGTACATATACTTACATATTCGTAGCAAACACAATTCTAGTTCAAGGCTAAAGTAATAAATTACGTCGCTAAGTAAATTATATTCCAAGAAAATGATATGAAAACCACTTATACACGATATTAATTATTTATTACATACATTTGCGTAGCTTACCTTAACTTTTACAACTACCTTTTCACGTGTAGCCGGCCTATTTTTATTCGAAAGCCGTTTTCCAAATGGCCAGCCAATTAGGTACCAAGTAAAGCCCACATTTTAAGAGGATATATTGAAGCGTGGTTTAGATCGGTGTGTAAATGAAATGGCGTTATGGTTGTCTAGTTTGACGCGAGAGATAGAAGACTCTTACGCGCATCGGAATTAAACGTGCTTCGTTTAAATGTTGATTTATGACAAAATGCTTTATTTAAATCAATTTTTAGGTTCTTAACAAATATGTATGTATATATAAATACCTTTTATTTAAAGCAAATTTTACTGCGCATTAAGGAACTGTTTACGTATAATCGTATAAAACAGAAAATAGACGGTGCCTTTGGATTTTTTTCTATCGAAGTAATTTCAAGTAATCATGTTTCGGTTTTAGTACAGCAGTAGACAATATACTCAAATAACACGTATATGGAAAATCTAAATGATTTAACTTTAAAAAGATTGGATAAGAATTTAAAAAAAAAATCGATGTAGGTATCCCCTTAAGTTTTAAATGCCAAGGGTCGGTAAAGTGGAAACTGCGTTCATTTTGTTAGAGAAGCCTTTGAATATGATAATAGTCTTGTGGGCGTTTGTTCTTTTATTGTGCGGCCATTTAGCGTTCCTACTATAGCCACGTTTAGTTTCAATGGACTCTAGTAAGAGATTAAAGCAGTTACCTACTGTGGTTATGCAAAGTGGAAATGGTTATACCATCATTACCCGAGCAAACTACATAAAAATGTTTGAGGAGCTCGTGGCTAAGTAATAACAGCCGCACGGTTCAATCCATCAGGTTAAGCTACGCTTGCCGGGGTCGGTCCGTGGATGGGTGACCATCTTTACATACCGAGACTCCTCCGTGCCTCGGAAAACACGTTAAGCCGGGACCAACGGCTCATTCGTGGATCTTTGACAGTCGTTAC
The DNA here is from genome assembly GCA_946251885.1 of Cosmia pyralina. Classification (NCBI taxonomy): domain Eukaryota; kingdom Metazoa; phylum Arthropoda; class Insecta; order Lepidoptera; family Noctuidae; genus Cosmia; species Cosmia pyralina. The sequence goes on along the minus strand of OX276350.1, from coordinate 17,799,737 downwards.
GGGTCGTCAGAAGCCCGAAAGTCTGACAAGCAGTCTTACCAAGAGGTATCGTATTTACCCAATTAATGGGTTGTGGAGGTCAGATAGGCAGTCGTTCCAAGTAAAATACTGGTAATCAGCTGCATCCAGTTAGACTGATAGCCGACCCCAACATAGTTGGGAAAAAGCTAGACAGATTGACTACATAAAAATGTTTAATTATGTAAATTCAGTAGAAATGAAAAATAAAGTTGGGCTGCTGATAAGCAGTTTTGCATTAAAAAGCACAACATTTTTTACGAACAAGCCGCCCTACCTGGGTCGTTATATTCCCTATCTGTTTTTTATCCATAAAAGCACATAAAAAGATACTCCGATTACAAACATTTACTGTTATTATCATTCCTCTACACCCAAAACCGATCTTCGTGACAAAACGTTAAGTGGTGGCCCATTTTGTACAGTGATTTATAGTCCCATGGAACATATACACCCAATGTGCTATACACACATATAGCGCTATAAAACGTAGGGACAGCCTTCGCGAGTCGCATCTCTTCATAAATCTACATCACTATGTTCGTGCCCCACTCCCCTCAGATGTTCCGTAGAAAGGCTTCGATGTAATTCGTACAATCCATCTTTCCCCGCGACACTGACCAGAGTAATTGCCTGCTAAAAGTTTCTGAGATAGGGTTAAAGGCGCTCCAAGATTGTAGTGATATAGGTCTTTTCTAAATGGATAAATACCTTATGGTCGAATTGGTCCAATAAGGAAAACGATTCCAATAACTTTTTTTGAGTTAGCTTTTTCTGTCTCATTCTTTGGCAAAAACTCTCCATTTCTTCTAATCAATGCGAGCCCATAAGCATAATCAACCTATAAAGTTCCCACTGCTGGGACTAAGGTCTCATCTCTGTGATAGAGAGTGGGCTGTAATCCACCACACGGGCCTAGTGCAGGTTGGCGGGTGTCACATAATTATCTTCGAACTCTTGGTTCTAGGACATGTCAGTTTTCTCACGATGTTTTTGTTCACCGTTTTGAGAGCAGCGGATATGCGAGCCCACGCAAGTTATATTCTAATGATTTGGTTCACATTTCTGTGTACGGTAACAAAACAAAACCGACAAGGATGCATGCACATCAGTTTGTTGCAAAGACTAAACAGCGGAACATAACTCAATGTCTGTTCGTACGCATATATCATGGGCCGTCTGGTTTCCGTAGCCTTTTGTGTGGGGTTTAGGGGTGCTAAAGAAACTAACCTCTATGGGATGTGGAGGTGAAGAGATATAGTTATCTTATCTTGTGCTCGAACAGAAAATATACATACTATACCTACAAATATTTGAGAAAATATACTTGGCTATCGTAAAATCTATATCTACGGTCACATTATGTGTCTGTCTGTGTGGCCGCGTTGTTCTTCGAATAATTTAGAGAATCTGTTCCGGAAGCAATAATGTGTATAATATTTTTAGTGTGTGTACATTAATATTAGACTTACATAATTACAATAAACTAGCTGCTGCCCGCAACTTCGTCCGCGTGAAATTTCTTGTTTCCCCGACCCACCCCGTCGCATCGCATTGCCTGCCCGCGCTATTACTTCGTTTTCGCTTAGCGTTCTTTTGAATTTTTTCGTTTACCTTACCACAGCCCCGCAGTAAAATCCTCCCCTGAAAAATTTACTACCCCTTTTCACCCCCATAAGGGTAAATTTTCGAAAAACCCTGATACACGTTATTCTTAATTTTTGGTCTCAAGTATAAAAAATCTGAGTTTCGAGTTTATCGCGGCGCGGCAGCGCGACGTCGAACGGAACGCGTATGACATTTTTATACTCGTGATAACTTCGAAATTAAATGTCCGATTCGAATGAATTAAAAAGTATTTTAGTGCTACCCTTGATGATAAAACTATTTATTTGAATAAGAATTAATACTACGATAGGAATGTAACCAACTGTTGTTTCTACCGGCGATTTTATTAAATTTTAGAACACAAAAGCTGCTATTGTGACTTAACTATGATAGTTAGATATATTGCCTTGCAAATTTTTTTGAAGGTAATAATGAGTACTTTAATCATGTAGTACATACTTTTTATGTATCATCAATAGTTTTCTCAGCGCACGCCAAATAATGAATTTTAATGGCAAAATTTTGCTACTTTGGGTTACATTACTGCAATTTTCTTAAGGATCTCTAAATTTTTTGAAAATAAATTATAGCCTATGTTACTTCATGATAAATTAGCTTTCTACTGGTGAAAAAATGGTTGCAATCGGTCCAGTAGTTTCGGAGCCTATTCGGTACAAACAAACAAACAAAAAAATCTTTCCTCTTTATAATATTAGTATAGTATAGGTTATTCTCGATGTTTTGTCGTAAAAACCGAGGACGGGTCACTAGTACGATATAAAATAAAAAAGTCTTTTGAAAATGGAAGGTAAAAACTATTTTAATACAAAACAAGTTGAGAACTATTTATGCTAAATTAAACTTGGCAAAACAAGGCCTAGGTTTTAATAACTTTCATTTCCTTTAGCTATTCATTTACCGCAGTTTACTGACTAACATATTCCAAGAAGCCACTCATAGTCCGCTATAATAGACTGACCTTGGAAGAATATTGCTTTAAACTTTTATATTAATTCCAGCTATTTACTTCATTTCCAGCGCTTCATGTTTTTGATTGATTGTACAATAAAATACTAATTAATGGTTCTGTTTTTTTCCAGGTACGTACCCGTTTAAAAACCTTTTGGTAAGATCGTTCATATTATATTTGTTTGTTACTTAAAATTCTGTTACAGAATCAAAAACATACACTCAAAATTTATAGCAATGCCGATTAAAAGTGTAAATTAGAAAAAAAGTAGGATCGAAAATATCTTTCAGAATGAAAAACAGATGCTTGCATTTCTGAACGAGGATGAATATTTTATGTATCATTTCGCAGTCCCGGCGAATTCATCTCCACTTGAAAGATTTATATCGGGCAAAATCTCGAGTTTACGGGCGGCGTACGGTTTAAACGCTCCGACATATTTCAGCGATACGTTGCAATTTTTTCGCTACTGCATTTTTCGCTCCCACGAAATCTGTATGCACTCTATCGACTCGAACTAAACATTTGGGAGCGATTTGAATTTTTAATACGAATTTTATCGCACTCTATATTTTCCTGCTTAATAAGATGGGGGATGAAATGTGTTTTGGAGCGTAAATAAACCTTTTTACGAGTTTACGTCGTTCATTCTGAACTTTGATAAATTTATATTGAATTTAAAACTCAATTATCATTGTAGTAACCCATTCAAGTGTCAATTCTGTATTGATTCATCTTATCCAATATTTATATTAAAAGTTGACGTAGACACAATATAAATATAAAATTAATATCGTCTGAACAGATCTGTTTGCATACCTAAGTAGGTATCTACAAACGATGACAAAGCCTACGTTACGTATACCTACGTTTATAATTAGATCATGTCCTTTAGGTACTGCGTTGACTGTAACTTTTTACATATAACAGTTATAAATAGAAGTAACGAAGCTACGTTATAGATTAAATTATTTATGTGGGTCGATAGAAGTTATTCTATTTTTAGTAGGTACCTACCTAATATTCATGGTGAAACTGTAGCTGGAATGTTAATTCCACCCATGGCTGGACCAAAAATTAAATTTAAAATTAAAAAAAACCCCCGACCAAAAAAAAAGTAGGTACGCAATTATTATGACAAAAGGTTAAAAATGCTAAACCCTATAAAAAGCAAAAAACCACATCCCAATTCCAGCATCAGGTCCTCGTCAATTAGAAACATGAAGAGAACCAGTCAAGACAAATTCAACGAGCCCAAACTCGATGGGTTTACTAAAAGGTAGACCAGGGTTACGTCTCCTACCTTCCAGCCCTATCATCAGACCAGCTCAGAGGTTCCAGATTTCCAGCATCAGGTCCTCGTCAATTAGAAAAATAAAGAGAACTAGTTAAGACAAATCCAACGAGCCCAAACTCGATGGGTTTACTAAAAGGCAGTCCAGGGTTACGTCTCCTATCTTCGAGCCCTAACAGCAGACCAGCTCAGTGGTTCCAGAAGACATTAGTGTTTCAAATGTCAGATCCCACATTTGCTTGCAAGCAAACTGAGCGTGTAACATTCCTATCACACCTAACAAACGACCTGATGACCTTGAAGACCTGAACCGATTTCCACCAAACATAGCTAAGAACACTCTCGACTGATATACCTTTCAAACAAAAAAAAACCGCATTAAAATCGGATCATCCGTTTGGGAGCTACGATGCCACAGACAGACACATACACATTTACACACACAGACGCGTCAAACTTGGGAGCTACGATGCCACAGACAGACACATACACATTTACACACACAGACACGTCAAACTTATAACACCCCGTCGTTTTTGCGTCGGGGGTTAAAAATCATGCCTATACAACAAATTATGAATTTGTGTCTTGAACGTTGTGGACATGCTCGTCGTTATAACCATGTTCTGTTCTTTCACTCGACTTTTTCTTTCATTTAGCTTTATTTTCTGACATAAAGCAATCGTTCACTCTCATCTCGCCATCACTGTCTGAGTATACACGTACCTTTGTCCAATATTGGCTACACAACAATATCTATTGACGAGTCATGCACCAGTTTGACGAACCTATTGTATACCAATGAACCGTTGGTTGCCAGTGTTCGGTGTTGGCCTGTTGGCCTTTCACGAGCTCTAAGAGCCAACGGAGGGAAATAGGTCGTAGTGTACGCTTCGACGATTGACTTGAAATCCACCATTTATGTCCAGCTTTTGTGCTTTTGGAAATATGTAAGTAGGTAAAACACGCCAAATGGACTAAGTGTATATGTCTTAAGCGTATGTAGATGTATATGACTTAAGCGATAAGGCCAAAAATTGATCATTTTTAAGGTTCTGACTTTAAAAGGAAACCACTTTACCATCCCACTTTTTTGTCCGTCTACCATAGAGGTTTTTCTCGAGTTCTATGCAACGTAGGAATTCGTATTTTGGCATAATGTTGAAAAATCTCGATGATGCGCACAATAGCTAGACAAAAACGAAAAATGTTTTTATTTTTAGATTTACTGTACATACTGTTCTTTTTTTCCGAAGCCGACCCCAACATAGTTGGGAAAAGGCTAGGGAGATTGATTGATTGACTGTTATTTTTTTCCTGGAAACGCAAGAACATTGGTTAACAAAACAATGTTCTTGCATTTTGTAATGGCTTGTCACATTTTTAAAATAATTTAAAACCATTAGAAATATCCACCGTTCCTACGCGATTTTACGCCAAGTTCACTCTACCCACTCTCTCTTCATTAACTTAGAAAATACAGTTATCTCAAAGACTAAAATGACATTAATTGCTGGGGACGCTTTTAGATAGGCATCCCTCACGTGAAAGACACTGAAATTATTAAATTCGCTTGACCTATTTACCGGGTCTCTATTGTATGTCGCAGCGTGGCGAAATGTGCCACCTTTCAGTCAGTTGAAGCAGCTGTATAATTTGTATTACTGTATAAGCTTTTATTAATTCTGTGGCTATAGGAACAATATTATTATGAACTGTACGTACTTTTGTTTTTCAAATTTTTCTGTTCTAATAAAGCCAAGGTCAAGTCTTCTTCTATACAATTAACATTAGTTATTTCAAAATTAAGCGTTTTATGAAAAGATTCTGTTAATATTTATGAGAGAACTTACAGGTCACGTCTCGAAGCTTCTCGAATTAATAAATCTAGTTTCAACAAAATAACATTACTTCAATCGACTATTTTTGTAACATGACACAGTTCTCTAGATTTTTTTTTTATCTCATTCATCCTTGTTTGACCTCTCTGTCCCTTACGTAAGTTGCGTGGATAAAATAAATATATATAAGTCTTGATATTTTTTCATACAAGCTATTTTACGTGTTATGAAAACTATTACATAAGTAAAAAAATAAACGTTACTTACTTATTCTTAGAACTTATACTTACTTACTTGTTTAGTAAGTACGTGCCAAATACTCGACTCAAATATTCAAAATCGAAATTGACATTATTGAAGTTGTAATAGGACCTCGCCAGCCAAGAGGACTTAACCAAAGCCCCCTCCGAAATTATTCTTAATGGCATCATAAGCGGTTTTTCCCAGCATTCAATTTATTTTCATAAGATAACTCGTTGGGAAAATTAAACGAAAATAGAGTGATAATTTGGCGAATAAAAATAAAAGAGCGAGTGGAAAAAGTAATCGTTGTTGTCTCATAATTGATGTTAGAGGTGCTACAGGACTAAATATCGCGTCTACTGGCTTGTTAGGATCAAAGGCACGTCATTCAGTAAAGCATCCGCACAGAGGTCTGCGGCGCTCGCAGCGGTATCGATTTTCCGCAGTCTGTGGCGGGGGAGAGGCGAACGGCGAGGGGGGCGGGGATCTCAGCTGGGCGCCCCCCTCCCCCTGTAAACATAAACACAGGCTCCGGCCGCCCGCGTCTCAGGATCGACATCCGCCGAGGTGAAATAACGACACTGAATATTTATGAAGCCCTCGTATCACGGATTAAGATTCGACTTTTCTAGGTCATCAATTCGAAATTCGAATTTGTTAGGGGCTAAGCCGACGGCTGGTTACCAGCCAGTGATGAGGGTAGCTTATGAAAAAGTTTGTAATCAGTGTTGCCACAATAGAGTTGTCCGGTTAGAATCGATCGCTTTGTTTGTACTTATTGTTAGGGGTATGTACCTACACCGTACATGCATTGTTAATTTAGCATGGAACATTTTGCGGTTACTATGTACCAGCGTTTGTATATGTGGATGAAAGATTAATGAAGCGTTGAAGGCATACGGAGTTGGAAATGGTTTCTGGTTTATATAAAAGACTTTTCAATGGTCTACTACATTAACTTATTTTCATATCTACGTAATACAAAAAAATGGTTACACTTTGTGACTATGCACCAACTTTTTAAGGCCCAATCAACGAAGATATCTAGCAAAAGAGTACGACGGAAGTCAAGGAATTATGATGACGAATAAAGAATGGTCACCATCAATCAAGCTCCTTAATATTTCGAACGTTTTGACAGTTCTTTAAAAGTGTGCTCTCAAATAAGCGTATGAGCCTTAGTACTCTAGAGGAGTGAAAGAGACACATATCACACATTATAAGACACCGTCCCAAAATAAAGTGTTCGTACACTTTATTGCCGCTAGTTTGGAGTGGCAACCACTTATATCTTGCCTCTACGGCTAGACTATTATTTATACTGCTAGAGAAAATACATAGCCACCTCACCTGGTAAGTGCTAACTTTAATGTCATCTTGAAGAATTATTTTATAGTATAGCAGTAACTATTAGGTCTTTACCTATGAAATTGCCGTTCTGCAGTACTGGCCATTTCAAATCAAAATAATTTTTGTTTGGCTAAGAATTCTAATTTCAAATTAATTTTATTTTAAAAACATGGATTTTTTTTTCCAAAAGTAGTCATTTGTTTATTGATTAGTGTTACATTTTCATCGCATTTCAATCTTTTTCGTCATCATGGTTACGTTAAAAATTCGAGTAATTATGGAATATGAGTACCGTCATGGCAGCAACGCGGCACAAGCGGCACGCAACATCAACGACGTATACGGAGCTAACACTACAAACCAACGCACCACTGTTATTGGTTTGCTCGCTTCCGTTCTGGAAATTTCGACCTGAAAAATTAACCTCGCGGTCGTCCGAAGACTTTTGTCGACAATGACGAATTAAAGGCGATTGTGGAAGCTGATGATACACAATCTACGGCTGAATTAGCAGCAGCTTTCGACGTTAGCGTCAAAACAATATTGGTCCATTTGCGTCAAATTGGCAAGGTAAAAAAGCTTGACAAATGGGTGCCCCACGAACTCAATGATCGCCAGCGCGAAGTACGCGTCGAGACGTGCCTTGCACTGCTCAACAGACACACAAATGAAGGAATTTTGAACCACATTGTTACCTGCGATGAAAAATGGATTCTGTTTGATAACCGCAAGTGCTCAGCAAGTTGGTTGGATCCTGGTTCAGCACCTAAACAATGCCCTAAACGAAAACTTACCCCTAGAAAAGTGATGGTCACTGTTTGGTGGTCTAGCGCCGGTGTGATTCATCACAGCTTCTTACCAAACGGGGTGAGCATTACTTCAGATGTGTACTGTGAAGAACTGAACACAATGATGGAGAAGCTGGCACATCTCCAACCAGCATTGGTCAATCGCTCGTCTCCGCTGCTCCTGCACGACAACGCGCGACCTCATACTGCACAGCAGACGGTCTCCAAGTTGCAAGAACTGGGGTTAGAAGCTCTCCGTCATCCGCCCTACTCACCAGACCTTGCGCCTACAGACTACTACTTTTTCCAGAATTTGGATAACTTCTTGGCGGGAAAAAAATTCAATACCCGAGAGGCAGTTCAAAATGCCTTTGAAGAATTTGTTGCCTCCCGTCCAGCTGATTTCTTTAAGAAGGGCATCAATAAACTGCCACTGCGTTGGCAAAGATGCATTGATTGCATGGGTGATTACTTCGATTAATACAAATAAAAAATGCATGAAAAAAATTCGTTTAAATTTTTTCATACAAAACGGCAATTTCATAGGTAAAGACCTATTATATAGTGACCCGCCTCTGCTTTGCAAGGTTTTTACGACTTGACAAAACATTGAGATTTATTTTTTATAAGTAAGTTATTATTACCTTTATTTCTTTAATATATACATACAAATTACATTTTTAAATATTAGAATATAAAAATATAAAAACATTTAAAAATATAAAACATAGTAGCCCACCGGTATCGGGAACAGGGTCCAAGCTACCGGCGGTCAGGGCTCCAGAGAGAGGAACCTCCTAACAATGCGCGCCGTGTCTAGAAGTACCGCTTTCTGAATCAGGCCCTTAATCCAGCCGCCCAACGAGAGCCTCCTTAGATGTTGGTCGAGGCTCTTGGCAATTAAAGCCATTGGCTGATACAACCATCGGCACAATGATTGCTGAGTCCACATCCCATATGTCGACAACCTCGCGAGCCAAGTCAAGATATTTGATAAGTAAGTAAGAGATTTTAATTTATAATATGTAGGTATAGATGATTATGAGAATCGTGACTTCATTGAAATTATACTTTTGGTAAAATGGCTGCTTCAGTCTGTTGCGTGGGATAAACGAAACGTTCATCTCAGAAAATTGAGTAGTGATGGTCCAGTGGAAACGGCTGCGAATTACGAGTTCGGTTCGGGGTTCTGTGGTTCGGACTTCGGACCCTGTCAGGCGCTTTACTTTGTGTAAATTATTTGATCATCAGTGCTCTCAAAACGGTAAAGGAAAACATCGTGAGGAAACCGGCCATGTCCTAGAACCAAAAATTTGAAGACATGTGACGTGACATCTACCAACCTGCACTGGGCCTTTATTTTTTTTGTGGATGGGAAATCATCAAATGACTTCTCCCGCTCTGGGCAGAGCGGAAGGGCGTGTCAGATTTTACTGACTAAAACCCACCCATGTTCCTTCAGTTGCCCGTGCCAGGGCCACGGTATCTCTTTAGAACTACCCGCGACCCCGGCGGCATAGGCCCAATTGACCCCGTCACTGCTGACATCTCTTTGAGGAGCGCGTGGAACACAACGCGCCGTCGACCCAGGCCTGGTCCTTACCGGACGGCGGGCTGCGAGAGGAGGCCTGTGTCAGTAGGAATATTATAGGTTGAATATTCAACTCAGAAAATTAGGAATAGAAGAAAACGGAACAGTTGTATAATTAACTTGTGACAAAGTGACAGTACGTCATCACATACATGAAATAACAATAAGTCAGCTTTAAAACAAAATTATGAAGAGAAATTTCGTATGAATTTCTCTAAAATAAATTATAAGGCAATGTGAGGTCCTTTTGTCATCAGTAATCTACCAGAGAATAAATAGCGAATAAAGAGTTAGTTCCAACTAACTAAATACCTTCTAAGTTTTTCCTTCGAATTTCCAAGGTAAGAAAATGTCACATCTATTGAGTCGTTTAACATTGATCTCAGAGTAAGGCAGTACTTACGTGTACCTTACGGACTGAATACCTCACGGCTCATAGACCGATTTCCCGTCCCTTTGTATGACGTCACATTCAATGTAATGTAAGCTCACCGCAAAATCTATACTGGTACCCTTCGCGAGAACCAGGTTATAATTTAATATGAGCGTGGGTGTGTGTGTGAGTGAGGTTGTAAATATGTGAGTGGGGTGTAAATATGTGAGTCACCAAATGTATCACATAGATTACACTCGATGGAAAGTTTATATCCTCAAAGATTTGCTGAAGGAAAAACATATTAGGTTTGGCAGACGCTAGGCTTAACTGGCGCAAAAGTAATAATTCATCGTTCATGTAATATCACATCACTCGTTATCACCATTAAGCTCATAAAAGTTGTGGATAAGCAAAAGCAATCAGTCACTTGATACCAATTATCTTCGTATTATGCGTGGCTTCGAGTTTCCAGTTTGCTTTGAGTGAGGCAAAGTCAATAAAAATAAATAAAACGTTTATTTCAGAAACAATTCTTAAAGCATAATAGTAATAAAATAGTCAGCGTACAAATATAAAAATTAACAAAATAAAAAGATTCAATTTATAGCAAACACAATACAAATGAAATGAAGATACAGAACAACTTTAAATATTAAATTAAAAATTAAATGTCAATATTAGATATTATAAAAAAAAGACAGATATAAAAGGAAAATAAATTTTACAAAATAATATATAATATTTTCTTTTTGTGAGTGTGTTCATCAGCGTTTGCATTTTATGATAATCTTTTTCGTATTCTGATTTTATTCAGAACGCGTATAATTTTACAACGCAGTCTGCAAGAAACGAAGCTTCAAGTAAAACACCGTTCGCTAATCAAGTTAGTTTTTCTCTCCCATCACAAGTATCTTCGGATTACTTTCTGGGAAACCCCGGCAACTAATTGTATAGATTCAAGATAATAAACACATTTTTTTTTTTTAATAATAATTTAACCTTCAAACATTGACTTTGGATACTCTGACGTGACAGACTCTATCACAAATAATCCCACCCGAATAATGCATAGCCGTAAAATAAGGGATTCACCACAAAATTATGTACGTATCTTAGTATATTATATACAGTCAACTACATCCACTATCTCTTCATTAAGATAGCGGGTACGGCGAAACCCTTAAATAAATATTACCTTAATGCTTCCTACGAGTGTGTTCTATGGGGTATTTTTATGAGCCCATAAAATCCGGAATCCAAGTACATCTAGAGGCTGCTACCTAATATCAATTTACTCGCTATTCTTCTTGTGTACATAAAAGATTGGAGGATATTTTGCAGGCTTAATTGAATCTTCAATTATAGCGAGTTTGGGTAGGATACCGTTTTATTGATATCATAAAGGTGGGTTATTTTTATTGCAATTAAGTGTGATTTGGTCTTTTGGGTACTGACCACGTTTAGTAAATAATTTTACGTTAGGAAATATTATTACATATTAAATGTTTTGACAAAAGTTCGTTGGACTTTTAACTACCTACACCCACGATGTTTATTCTAGTCAATATTATCTTTGCCAACAAAACAAGATGGTAGATTTAAATACAATTATTTAACCTAAAATAAATTTTAAAATTGAAATATTCTATTAAAATTGTGTTGCTCTTTCGAATAGGTTTGCCCACGTCTTCGATCAATAATAGTACTAGATTCCCGATAAGCGCTTCAAAAACGGCCCGAAAAATAAAAACACAAATACTTTTGTGGTCTTATTTCAAACATCGACTGTTCGGGAACAGGGAAATGCATGGAGTAGTATTGTTACTTTATATGTTGTTTTTGTTTGTAGATTTCCTAGTGACCCATTTCGCAATGCAGAATGGGTATCTATTGTCGCGAAAGAAAGAGGAGAAGAAATATATAAACCTTGTAAAAATTCAACAATTTGTTTTAATATTTTTATTAAAATAATTAATTATCAAATTAATAATCAAAATTAAAATAACTATTGTACTAATTTACTCCTTCTACTTTTAAAAATCGGTCAAAAATATTTGCTACCATATAAAACGAACCTTGGCCTAAAAAATATATTATTATTCTGCTACTCTACATCTTTCAATACTTACTGTGTTCTGAGCATTGAAATGTAAATACCAAGAACTATGTCTAGTTCCAAAATAGAGTAAGCACAAAATTTTCAACAAAATGTTTTTAACCTTATTGCTTAAGTTTTAAGTACACTTTAGAATAAATATTTTTGTACTTATTATAAAAATGACATATTATTTTCAAGCGACATTTTTAATTTATTGCTTTTACCTTTCTCCGATGATAGAAGGACTTAAATATAAATATTTTGCAATCGTAATTAAACTTTATGTTTGATTGTTAAGGTTTATAATGAATTGAAGTTGTAAATATTATAAAACTTTTTTCTATATTTCGTAGTAACAAATGTAAATGTTTATGTGTGTGTAAACGTGGCCACTACAGCGACTTATTTTTGTTCCTGATCCTGTATCTAGTGCTATTATTGATCGAAGGCCCACGTAATCTATTCTTGTAAATGTCATAGCGTAGCGTTTCTAGTTCGTAACCTAACATTAATACTATAAAACACTACAAGGGCAAACAACTAGGCGTGAGAAACGTTAGACAACTTATTTGCTTAGCAGTTCCAAAGAAAAAAACAAAACCGGCCAAGTGCGTGTCGGACCACGCACAATGAAGGGTTCCGTAGTTGAAAATAATGTATCTCAAAAACAAACTTAAGATTGTGATTGAAAAACTATAAATCCCTAAAAAAAATTTTATGCGTTTACAAATTACCTCGGTTCTTGCCAAATTTCATGATTCTAGGTCAACGGGAAGTACCCTAATAGGATTTGATTTACTTGCGAGTATCAAAATATGTCGCATAAATGACCTTATTTTTTTGCTGCGTTGACTTAGATGCTTGATTTTTTTAGAGCTCCAAGAGACTATAGACCTACGTATTTGGTATTAATTTCAACTTTTTACCTTTACGCGTTCCTGAAAAAAAGGGTCTTGACAGACTGACAGACAGAGAAAACAGGCGGACGGACAACGAAGTGAAAACAGTAAAAACGGAACCCTTATAGGGTTATAGGGGTTTCGTTTTTACCTTTTGAGGTAAGGAACCCTAAAAAAATAAGTAATTCATATACTTATAATTCAAAAGAGTTCCTGGAAGGATTTGTGGGACGCCTTTGCCCAGCTGTGGGGCAGTATGGGTTAAAGTACCTACTTACATAGTATCACAGTTAATTATGTAGGTACGTCAAGATTTATGTTTGGTTTTCATACTGTTGCTACGCCGTAACGGCTTGATAAAGACGCTACGAGGCTACGAATACTGCCTTATCGTAGCATACCCGGCCTGCTACGCAACGAGATAGCTCATTATTATTCTGAAATTTAAGTTTGTGCATTGAAAATTGTGTTTTAGCTCTGTTTGTTTGTTACTGTAATACATTCTCCCATATATGGCAGCTACCTGTATATTAAATATACCACACAATATACACAACATTATACCTACTAATGAAAATTTTCGTCAAATCCATACTACACATTACCCCGTTACGCTCGAAAATTAATAAGGCTTAAGCTACGTTGGCAATATAAAGCGTGTCGTAAATTAAACGCATTATTTCGATAATGTTCCGCTTACATTACGTATTGTGTGTGACTTACGATTTGTTTTACCCTGAAAGTGCGGTAATGTATGCTGGTTATTGGCTGCCAACAGCTTACGGCTCGTATTGCGTTTATAATGCGTCTGTGTACTGTGTGTTTTAGTTGTGTTATGTTTTGCGTTGGTTAATTGTACGCAATTATTAGGGTGTGTTCATATTGATCGTGTTTTACTTAATAATTTCAGACTATAATAATAATTGTCGTCCTACTGGGCGACGTTGGGACAGCCATTGATCATGACGTTTGGTGATTTGTAATTTCCAATTGGCTTTATAACTGACCAAGCGAGCAAAGCGTCTCTGCTTCAAGTCTGGCAAAATTTGATTTCCTCTTTCTTTCTACAGGTCGTATTTTACAACCGATCTGGACGAAACTTGGTATACAGATTTTACGACTTTATATAATTTTTATGCCGTCGGGAATTTTTGATTGGAGGGGTAATTTGGCCAAAAAGAGGCAAAAAGGAGGCTACTGGATATATCCGCTTTATAAGGTCCTATTTCGATGGTTCTTTTTTATTTGAAAGGTAGTAACTTTAAGTTGGTCTCATAAAAATTTCGTGAAGATCTAATGACGATCTTCGGCGTGATAAGCAGAATAGCTCCTCAAAAAAAGTTTGTGCTCGCGAGGTCTACTGTTCACAGACAGACTACTAGTTTATTTGTGATTATGAAAATGTAACTGTTCATAGTGGGTTCAACAAGGCAGCTTGTGTAGCCTCAATAGATTCGTAAGTCAGTTTAAAATTGAAAACTACCGTCAAAACAAAATTACAGTAATACGTATACGTTTTCGTACACCGTACACGTATACCTTCAAGAAAATTGTAACTTGAAACTACCATTAGCGTAAAAGAAACGCTGATATTCAATATTTTCAGTTAATTTTTCCTTTACGTTCCATAATTATTGACAAGGACATTCCATGTGAAAAAATAACTCGACATCCGATACTGTGGACGGTTTATACATTTGTCGTGTTCGTAGGCCGAAATGAGACGTAAATAATTATGTCATTTCGTGGATAGCCCGAATGCCAGACGTGAATGAGTGACCCCCAGGGAAGGTGGGGTCTAAAAATGTTGCTCCCAGGATACATACTTGTACATAACTACGTATGTGGATCATACCTACATTAATTATGTACCTATACTTTACGAATGTTAAATGCCTCGTTTGTCTAGGGGTTGTAAGTGCAACAGTTGAGCGTAGGGTCCTAGATTTGATCTCCGGGTTCGACAAAGTTTTAATGACTTTTTCTATTAGGACATTTTTAGTAGCAGCGCGGTTTGTGGATTTCTGGTCGGTTAATGGCAATACGCTCGCTAAATTATGGTTCTCAGCTTACTCCTTCGGGGAATACTGGAGTGATGTTTTTTGGAACGAAATTGTTTAGTGCGGGTTGTGGTAGGAGTAAACTGGTAGAAATCGTCACGTAACGAATAAATTTACTTAAAAAAAGTAAAAACCGACTTCAAAACCTAAAATGAATAAAATAAATTTCATAAAAAACTTAACAGCTTCTGACGTCGTCGGTGCCAAGCTAAGGCGCATTGAAGAATTGAAGTCACTGACTTCAGAAGCTGTTAAGTTTTTTATGAAATTTATTTTATTCGTTTTAGGTTTTGAAGTCGGATTTTACTTTTTTAAAGTAAATTTATTTTCCATTTTTAGTTGAATACATAAGCTCAAGACGAACGAAAAGAAGAATTATCGAAATCCGCTTAGAAATGCCGGAGATTTATGCATATAACTTCGTACGTAAGAATAATTACCTGATGTATTCTAAACTAAAAGTTTCCTGAAAGCATGTAGATAACGTACTAACGTTATCTACATGCTTTCAGGAAACTTTTAGTTTTAGTTTTATTCTTTCACTAGAAAGAATCATCAAAATTGGTTCATTACTTTTTGAGGACATCGCAGACATACATACATACATACAAACATGTATACATACATATGGGTCAAATACAGAACCTCCTTTTTTGAAGTCGGTAAAAAATTGGTTCTTTAGTTTTTGAGAAAATCGCGGACATACAAACATACATACATACGGGTCGAATACAGAACCTCCTTTTTTGAAGTCGGTTAAAAAGCGTATTAACCCCTCCATGTGACAAGGAGAGAGAGAAAGTGTAAATTTGGTCAAAATTAAAATCCATGATGTCGACTACGAAAATTTTAAAATTTCTATCGTGGATGTCGTTTTCATGGTTTTCGAGGGTGTATTAACACCCGCCGTCATCTTGGATTTTCATTTTGACTTCACTATCATTAGATAGTCAAGAAAAATTGAAAATCCAAGATGGCGGATGCGAAAATTTTAAAGTTTTTCATCATGGGTATAGTTTTCATGGTTTTCGAGGGTGCTAAAGTCGATAGTGAATTCAAAATGAAAATACAAGATGGCGGCAGCGAAAATTTAAAAAGTTTTCATCATTGGTGACGTTTTCTTGGTTTTCGAGAATGTTAATGCCGTTAGCGACGTCAAAATGTAAATCCATGATGGCGGCTGCGAAAATTTAAAAAATTTTCTTCATGGATGTCGTTTTCGTGGTTTTCGAGGATGTTAATGCCGATAGCGACGTTAAAATGTAAATCCAAGATGGCAGCTGCAAAAATTTTCAAATTTTTCATCATAGCCTAAAGCCTAGTGCTATAGCTAAAGCCGAGAGTGAAGTCAAAATGAAAACCCAAGACGGCGGCTGCAAAAAATTTAAATTTTTTGATCATAGTTGTCCTTTTCATAGTCTTCGAGGGTGTTTAAGTCGATAGTGAATGTACCTAAATTTAAGATACCGAAAATTTTGTTTTTGTTCAAAATCATATGAGAATAGGAGCTTCGTTCATGACGGGGGTCCTCCGACAAGAGAAACATTTTACAAAATATTTAGTACGAACACCAGAGTATTCCGAAATAGCTCTTCATGGATGGGTGTCTAGTACAGGCTTCTATCAATCCAAACGAATAACAAAACGGGTTAAAATGTTCTGGAAAATTCTCGAACTTTAACATAACATCTTTATTCGACTGCACGATTGCGGACATTTGCGGTGAACCACTATTCAATCTTATTACCTTACCAATAAGGTCTAAAATTGGTTCACCGCAAATGTCCACGATAGAGCCTACTAATAAAAGTGCTATTTATTTAATTCTTAAGTATCAAAGGATCTTTTCAAAATACACGACGTAATTTGTGATTTTCTTCTGAATAATATAAACTTGAACAGTAAGCTGTCCAGACTGTTACCTAAGGGACATATTTAGTCCTTAACCAGTAAATTCTGGCTGAACATCGTCTATGTCTAAAACTGTGAGATAATAAGAATTTATGGGCGCTCGACGAAACATCTGCGTCGACCTCAGAGGTCGGATTATGACGATAATTATAGATATTTCTAATATGTCGCAACTGTAATCCTGAAGGATAGCCAGAGCTGGATTTCTTGTCTCAGACATCCTAGACTAAACACGAGTCTTGTAGACTTGCAAGGAGCAATCGCTAAGAAAAAAATTAAAGATTTAGGTATTTGAAAGAATACCGAATGACATTAAGTTGGCCTTAAGATATACATACAATAGTGTTCTTGACCGGGAAACTGTCAAAATACAACGTTTCAAATTATTAGCATCAGTAGGTAATTTATATTGACGGCTTATATAAAATGCTAACGTAAAAAAATCATTATGTCTAGCTTTTCCCAACTATGTTGGGGTCAGTTTCCAGTCTAACCGGCTGCAGTTGAATACCAGTATTTCACATGGAACGATTGCTTATCTGTCCTCCACAAACCAGTTACTGGGTAACACTACACCCCTTGGTAAGACTGGTTGTCAGACTTTTGGACTTCTGACTACCCGTAACGACTGTTAAAGATCTACGATTAACAGCCGGGACCAACTAAGGCACCGAGGCGTCTCGATATGAAATGGATGGTCATCCATCCACGAACAGACCGCGGCAAGCGTAGCTTAACCTTCGATCGACCCGTGCGGCAGTTATCACTTAGCCACGAGCCAAAAAAATGCAAAACAATGCAACATAATATAATTCATGATCTAATCTTCATGGATTGGATGTTTTGTTCGTGCAATCAAATTATTTGTCGATCATCCATGACTCTATTGACCGCTGGAATGAAAAATATTCGCCTGAATGAATAGTTGTCCGATTAAAAACGAATGAAAATCATGATTGGATCATGTCTGTTGGGATTTCATTGTACGTAAATAATACCTTTAATGAATTGAATAAACATGGAAAATTCTTAATTGGACGAGTCAACATAATTAAATAACACTTAAATTACAACATAACATCACGCCTGCAATCCCCGAAGGGTTAGGCAGAGTTGTACTATCGATAAACGCCAGGCCTTTCCAATTTCGAAACAATTTTGCTTGCAAGCTGCAATTATAGGACAAAGCAAAGGACCATAGGGCAGGGTGAATCAGTCAAAATCAACTTTAAGGTGGAAAGGTGTCCGTATTGTCGATAGTACCTATAGTACACTCACATTTCGCATTTATTATCATTCAAAAAAAAAAAAAATTAAAGGTACTGTTGGAAAAAATAACTATTTCTTCTGCCAAACAGTGTTGCTGAGTTCCGGTTTGTAGGGTATGTGGGTGTTATTGCAGGCTCATAAGACATGTCATCTATGTCTCAGGGATGCCAATGCACCTGTAATGCTTCTAGTGTTCTTCTTCTTCGTCGTATCGATGATTCTCTTTCATTTATTTTATATAAGCTTTGGCTAGAATTCGGTTACTTCGACAGCGTTAGCATTTTGTTCGCAAAGGTCTTCCATAGTGCAGGTGTTTTGACACAGAGAGCACGACAAGAAGTGAGGCATCATTTGTAATGTGGTTCCTCAGTCACAGTACGGCCCATCGGAGAACCCCTACCTAAAATTAAGTTAAGAAATTAAGACATTAAGTTAAGTTAAGTTTTAGATTAAGTTGTACTGCAGGGACCCTCCTGGCTTCTTGGTCGATTAAGTGATTTCCAGGTGGGCCATGGGAGCTTTTCTGGTATTACAGATGTGCATTAAGCGGAGGTGACCACATAACATCAGGTAGTCCGTCTGATTGTTTGCCAGCCAACTAACAGAAAAAATAATTGTGAATCGAATGTATTAGGTATTAGATAGGTTAACCACCAGTAGCTACTGTTAATCCCTTACAAAGACTTATTCAGATTCCGATTAATTATTTGTGGAAACAGAGCATGCAAGTTATTAAATTACATTATAGTTTAGATCAGTCATGTCTGGCCTTAGTGGCGTACAAATATTTAAATTTTAGTATTATAAGTTTTAGATAAAGTATTAGATTAGGTAGGTACTAAATGTCAATTTTGAAAACAAATTATTAAATTAAATACATGGTCATAATTACATAACAATTATTAAACGTCAGTTAAACTTCTCATCATAGCAATAATATGTTGCTTTATGTACAGACTAGGTCATAGATGTATTAATAATATTGATGTATTATTACTACACGGTATTATATGTTGTCATCAAGAAATTCTAGAATACTGTAGTATGCTTTCCCTTCTAGCAGTATCTTTAATTTATTTTTTAATTGATAAACATTAAGCTCCTTCCAGCTATTTGGGAGTTTATTGAAAATTTTAGGGGCCATACAGAAAATACTCTTGTGCATTAATGCTGTTTTTGATCTGTGTAGACAGAGAATACTGTCATTGCGTCTACTATGGTTACGATCGACCACTTCTGATTGGCGTGGAAATAAATGTCGATTTGATTTTACAAATATCACAATGTCTAAAATGTATAGGCAAGGCAAAGTTAATATTTTATATTTTTTAAAGTAGGGCTTACAACTTTCGGTTGACTGTAATTTAATTTGAACATAGTCCTAATGCACCTTTTTTGGGCTTTAAAGGGTATGTTCTTGTCGGTTGAGTTGCCCCAGAAAATGATCCCATATCTTAGGTGTGAAGAAACCAAACCGTGATAAGCCGTGAGCAATGATTCAGTGTTAAGCACCTTTTAAGTCGTCTTGTTCTTTTTTTTGCGCGGGGTGGCAGATTTAACATTGTATCAGTTTGTATACAAGACAGTCTGCGCGCGAGACGCGCTCCAGCGCAATCTTCGCACGCGATCTATGGCGGCCCCGCGCTACGCGACGGAGCGCGGTGCAGTGTGATAATCGCCTTAGACTCCGACCTGAAGAAAAATGGTAACCCATCTTCCAGGTAACCATCAGGTAACCTATTATATATTTAAAAGAAACTACATCATCATACATTAGATTCAATATTTTTCGTAGTGTTGCATAAGAAGGGTTGGAGAGAAAAAGGAATCTATTAACCCAGTTCCACACAGCCAGGTGCTAACAGTTATTCTTAATTAAATGCGAGAAAGTCTTATTAGCTCGAAAGTTTGTTTTTAGGTTTAACTTTGAAACATTTGAAATTTTAACACTTCAGGGAATTCTAGTGTCAGGTGAAAAGTTTCATGAAAATGAAATGAAAATATTTTTGCATACTCCACAGTTTAGTAAGTACCCAAGGAGACAGTTATACAAAAAGTAATATTAGAGCTTTCAGCAATACATAATATGCATATTTTTTGTAACTTTCAGTCTAACTAGATGACTAGCTATAGAATAGAATAGAATAGAATACTCTTTATTATGCACACCATTTAAAATACAGGTATGAATGTTGAAATTTTACATAGGGTGACATAATGGGCGGTCTTATCGCTAAAAGCGATCTTTTACAGACAACCTTTGGTTGGAGTACGGGGATAAGGAGAATCAATTCTGCAGATAGTCCGTGGTGTACCATAAACATATACAACATATACATACATTATTATTATTATATATATATATATATATATATATATATATATATATATATATCTATACTTATGCAATAATAAACATGAAACAAGAACAAGGAACTATACATGTAATAATGATGTTTAAAGAGAGAGGAAGTGTGTAGGTAGCTATGTGCGTGATATCTTAGAAATGCGCAGTGACGTCACCAGTAATCAATAGAACAGGCGCACAACTTGACCTGCCGCGTCAAGCACAGAAATTGGTCTGTGTTATAGCTTATGCCCACGGCTACGCCTGCGTGGATATCGGAAAATATCCCACGGGAACGTACTATCGGGAAATACAAATACTTTTTATTTGTTGAACATAGGTGGGTTAGGTACAGATATTGCATTATTAAAGAACGCTATGTCTAACCGTCATCGGCGTCCAAATATTATTTTTGTATGTACAAACATGCTGATTATAAAAAAAAGTTGAGAGGTGTCAAGGGACACCCGGATGGTATTGGATTGTAATAAAATTTTATTTTTTTTAAGTTATAATAATATTTTTTTTATTATTAATATCTGGCTTGCTTTCTATAAGAGAGAGAGAGAGAGACAGAGAAACATGCGCACGTCGCACAGCTTACAATAGCTTACTACAGCAAAAAGCAACTTTTCGTGGGAATTTTTTCCGTCTAGCCCCCTTTCACAACGCGCGATAAGGAACTTCGTTCCAATAAATTACTAAACAATTATCAGATTATCACACATTATTAAATAATTCACACGCGTCACTTTCATGTGAATGAACAGTTTTTATTTCTTTCTAATTCAAATTGTCAACGCTAAGAAAAAACTTTCCAATGAAATATAGTAATAATAATAAATTGTGGTGTAAATTGTCCAATCAATAGCGTAACAAAACAAAACAACAACACCAAAACAAACAACAACAACAACAACAATAACAAACAAAAACAACAACAACAACAAGAAAACAACAACAACAACATAAAACAAAAAAAAGGTAATCATAATGTGTCAGTTAGGTATTCGTTCACTGTAATATGTTTGTTCATATAATATTTCCAGTAAACCCTTTTTAAAATCGTGTATGTTGTCCATTTCTTTAATTCGTTTAGGGATCTTATTATAAATCTTAAGTGCCATTTCTAAAAAACTTTTTGTATAAAGAGCAGTGCTATGTGGCTTAGCGCGTATCTCTGTTGAAATCCTTCCCTAGTCCTTGTCTAAATTACAAAAGGAACCTTTGTGCAAAATTTCAGCTGTCTAGGTCCAAAGGTTTGGGCAAGGCGTTGATCAGTCAGTCAGTTAGTCAGTTTCATCGTTTTAACCTAGTTTCTTTGTGGTGCGACAAACTTTAATTAACTAAGGTATTAATTAAACACGGAAATGTGATCAGGCGGTGGTCGGATCACACAAAACAAGTAAAAAAATTGCACCTAAAAGTACTGGTTGCTATTGGTTACCACATTGGCTTAGGAATAAATTGAGAAAGCTGTAAGATATTTTTTGGTACCTTTTATAATTAATTCATAATTCTTTATTGAAATATTAGGTTACAGAAACTTGTTTGAAGACTCTGACTCATGAACTAGATGTACAGTCAGCAACAAAAGTCGATTAACACTTGCAGTTTTTTAATCTTAATTACTAAGCGAAATATTGAATTCAAATCGGAACAGAAGTACTTAAAATTTCAAGAACAATAACTCTTAACAGTTAAACGAAAAAAAAAACAGTTTATCGAATCATTTTGTGTTAATTTAGATGATGTCAAAAAGTAGCAGTGTTAACCGACTTCTGTTGCTGACCGTACCTGTATATGGGGAGTTTGAAAATTATTTTGTTTTGTTACTCGTAGTCTAATGTTTTACTATTTAAGGCAAAGTCAGCAGTCAACTATAATAAATGATCTGCGAACTACGTTGACTGCTTGCGTGCGTGCTAGATGAACTAGAAGGAATCAAAACACTGTTTCTTTGCGTGGGCTAAAGTAATGTAAGTTTACGTTACCTAAATATAAATGACTAGCTTCTGCCAACGACTCCGTCCGCGTGGAAGCCAACTAATACACTCGGCAATAGTGTAGCTTTCTATTATATAATTTTTGAAATTGGATGAGTAGTTTTGGAGATTACCTACTCATCCAAACTTACAAAATTTAGATCTTTATAATATTTGTAGAAGTATTATTACAAAAAAGCATAATTTAAGGATGTTAAAATTTTTCCCGAAAAATTAAAGAACACGGAAGTAAATCCCATATCCTGTACCGACCGCAATAAGTATCATCTCGTTCCTGCCGATACCTTTCACGGTCACTTGCTCAGAAGGAAAGGATCACACGTGTCGCGACACGGTTGACACGGCACAATGAGCACGCGTGTTTTCGGCTCTTTAGTCAACTGATGCCGCTTGAACTTATCCTGCGGGATGAGTTGACTAAATATTTTATTGCATATTGGATATCTTTCATGATAAGCCGTACCAAGTTTGTAAATATATATATTTGTTTCTATGTAAATTAGTATAAGTTTTTATGTTGTATTTTTTTTTCCTATTTTTAGTTTTTAGCTAAGTACTAGAATATAAGTGATTTGGTCGTAAGCATTGTAAACTTATGTTTTAAATAAATAAATTAATTAATATTACTATGCAATTGAAATTGCAACGCAAAAAAAAATATAATAAAATTTATACACGACGATCTACATGTATGTACGCATGTATATAAACTTTAGAAAAAGTTCATAAAGCATTCCTTAGATACCTTTACAAGCACTTGTACGGGTATTATCCTCTCTTGTATCCCACTAAATTCCTGTTGGCTTGCTTAAGTTTCAATTCTCTTAAAGTAAGACGGTCACGCGATCAGATGAGTGTAATATTTAAAATTCTTAGGGGGATTATTGATGTTCCTGATCTCCATAATGAAATCTGCAATCTATTTGTCCCTAACAATTATTGTCGTAGCAGAAAACACCGCTTACTGGCTGTTCCAACTTGTCGTACTGTTGCACGCTCCAAGTCACCTATTCCTCGGACATTAGCCGCTGTTAACTCTCTCCTGAACTCAAACACAGATCTTGATGTGTTTGTGACTGAATGGAAGATGATTCTGTCGAGTGCTTGAATTTTTGTGAGAAGAAGGCATGACTGTGTTAAATAATTTATATATTATTTAGTGTAAGTAATTATATTTAAATAGTGTAATTGGTTTCGGCCGTTCTATTTAAAATAAATAAATAAAATAAACGCATTAGCTGTTGTACCCTAAAATTTAATTAAACTGAAAAGTTATAACATATATTTTATATTGTAATTATTGCAAAACACTAGAGCCAAGGTTCCAAGTGCTCATTGAATATTTCAGTAGTTCGACCTAAAAAGGAGGGCTGGCGAATTTTTAGGTCAAAGAATCAGCATTGCTATCCTACGTGGCAACGCTGCGTTTTGATTGATGCTGATTCTTTGACCTGAAGTTCTGAAGACCTGATGTGTTCCAATAAGGTATTTTGGGCCTCTTTCGTTTCGTGGTTGTCAACAGACTACCTAGCTAGTTATTTGTTAATAAGAGCATGAGAGGTGAAGAATTATGAATTCGCTAATATTTATGAATTGTGATATCAATAGGCACTTTACTCTAGCTATAGGTTAGCTAGAGTAAAGTCTTTAATTAAATAAAGTATTTTTTATCATGATCAACTCAGCCTATTGCAGTCCACTGTTGGACATAGGCCTCTCCCAGGCTGCGCCATAACAGCCTGTCCTCCACTTTCGGCATCCAGTCTGTCCTAGCCACCTTTTTAAGGTCGTCAGTCCATATGGCTGGGGGGCGTCACACACTACGCTTGCCTACGATTTTTCCAATAAGTATATTTCAAATACGATTTTTATAAAAACGAGTATTCATAAACATGAGTGAACAAGATTTGAATTTTCGTGGCATGTCTACCACATTATTCGCCAAAATTAAAAACATATATTAAATAACAAAAATATAACCTTTTTTGATTCGCATTTCTAAGGCTACTTCTTCTTTGTGTTTAAGTCAAAGTTTTGTTTTTCATTTACGAGTACAATACAACTTTTTTCGAATTCCATAATGACGGTCAAAAAATATTTTTTCTTTTATTTTTAATAATGGCAAGACAAAGTTAACTAACTCTCTTTGTTTTTTAGGACTTAACGACTTAATCTTATTCATAGGCCTATAGAAAGATAAATACGAATTTACGCATAAAATACGAAAAAATAAAATAGGACTTTAAGTACTTACTCCTTCTTATTAAATAATAGCAGCGGCCCCCGGTTTCACTCGCATACGTACCGATCCCGTGGTAATATCTAGGGTTTTAATCCAGGTTATAAACTATATGTTTGCCAAATTTCATCCAAATGAGTTCAGCCGTTTTTGCGTGATTCAGTAACAAACAGCCAAACTTACAAACTTTCACATTTATAATATTAGTAGGATTAGTAGGATGAATGAATATTCAAATCGACCAATAAAATTAACTTTTGATTTCACCAAGTCATACCGACTTATAACGCAAAATTAATAGGTACAAACTTTCTGCTAATTAGCTTTCAAGAACTTTTAGTCATTTGGAGCTGAATTCAATTCGTCGAACGAATTTGGGATCCTATAAAATGATTTGATACCTGATCGAAATGGGTTCAGTGAACTCTTTATTATCATTCGCGGTCATACGTATCATCTGTGGCAGTGACTGTAAATTGAACAAAACGAGAAACATCGCGTTAAATATTTCGCGTTTTGATCAATTTAATTTACCTCTTCAGAATATAAGAGTCACAATGATGAGTCATCATCACTGGCTGCCTTGTTCCACCCACTGCTAAGTATAGGTACAGAATAATAAAGCTACAGTAGTTTATCTGGGCAGAGACCTTGAATAATTACCTAGGGACGCTCGGTAGATAAATACGAGTCCGTCCGTGCGTAACAGCCGTGCACTCGAACTGTTGCATACTAGTATACACTGTAATTCGGCCGTTTTCTAAGAAGATAAACTACTGTAACATTATTACACTGTGGTATAGGCCTCTTCCCTTATATGCCATGCTTCCCTAGTCTGTGCGAGTCTCAACCAGCGTGGTAATTGCGTAACACACTTGCAATGCGAATGCAATTAATTCTTTTTGACAATTTTACAATATTCGTTGCGTCATTCACGTGGTCGAGCAGACGAATTTTTCAAACATATGAAGCAATGGATTAGGAAATTCCTTCACAAGCCTTTAGATTGTGACTGAAAGTTTTACGCTGTTGGGGTGCAGAGGTCTTACTCACGATTCTCTGTTTGTCATCCACCCAAAAATCTACGATCACAGACATGTTTATAGTACCTACACATACAAACATAAACTCATGCCTTCTTCATATAGATCTTCTTCTCATATGCATAAACGCCTGCTACGTTCCTTATATACTCCTTTTGCTTCGTTTACATTTGTCTACCTGCACCCTAATTGCGTAACACACTATCAATCGGAATCGGTTTCATTATGACGTAATTATTTTTTTCGGTTTTGTTTAAGTTGTCAAACGGATAAAATTTTTAAATATATGAAGCAATGGATCAGCAATTTATTTCAAAATGATTCAGATTCCGATTGACGCAATTAGGGTGCTGGTCATACACGCACGCCTGTTGCGAGTACTGCGCAACTGATCTTCTGAAGAACATTATCAAAAAGATCTCTATGTTGTAGGATCATATATATTTTTTAAATCGACTAAATTGACATATCGATTATTAAGAATGATTATATAAGTGGCAACACCAAGAGGTGACTGTTGAGAAGTGTTCAAGCAAGGCGCGATCCCGTAATTGATTCGGAATACGGGTCGCACAAACGAGAGTAGCTGTGTCTAAAATTCTAGATAATAATTGTAGCTGGTTCATCGTAGGCAGTTTTAAAGATTGTTGGATTTTAATAATTAAAGAATATTATTATCTAGCGAGCAGTGGTGGCCCAGTGAGTGAGTAGATCGTAGTTTTGAACGCAGACAGGCGCTTTACTTTGTGGAAAACACTGTGAGGAAACCGGCATGTCCTAGAACCAAAAATTCGAAGACATATGACATCTAGCAACCCGCTTTGGGCCCGCGTGGTAGATTACAGCCCACTCACTCTCGAAGAAAGGAGGCCTGTGTCCCAGAAATGGGAACATTATAAGCTAATTATAAATTATTATCTACCCAAGGAATTTTCTTACAATATATCCTTTTATTAGGTCTTTACCTATGAAATTGCCGTTCTGCAGTACTGGCCATTTCAAATCAAAATAATTTTTGTTTGGCTAAGAATTCTAAATTCAAATTAATTTTATTTTAAAAACATGGATTTTTTTTTCCAAAAGTAGTCATTTGTTTATTGATTAGTGTTACATTTTCATCGCATTTCAATCTTTTTCGTCATCATGGATACGTTAAAAATTCGAGTAATTATGGAATATGAGTACCGTCGTGGCAGCAACGCGGCACAAGCGGCACGCAACATCAACGACGTTTACGGAGCTAACACTACAAACCAACGCACCACTTGTTATTGGTTTGCTCGCTTCCGTTCTGGAAATTTCGACCTGAAAAATGAACCTCGCGGTCGTCCGAAGACTTTGGTCGACAATGACGAATTAAAGGCGATTGTGGAAGCTGATGATACACAATCTACGGCTGAATTAGCAGCAGCTTTCGACGTTAGCGTCAAAACAATATTGGTCCATTTGTGTCAAATTGGCAAGGTAAAAAAGCTTGACAAATGGGTGCCCCACGAACTCAATGATCGCCAGCGCGAAGTACGCGTCGAGACGTGCCTTGCACTGCTCAACAGACACACAAATGAAGGAATTTTGAACCGCATTGTTACCTGCGATGAAAAATGAATTCTGTTTGATAACCGCAAGCGCTCAGCAAGTTGGTTGGATCCTGGTTCAGCACCTAAACAATGCCCTAAATGAAAACTTACCCCTAGAAAAGTGATGGTCACTGTTTGGTGGTCTAGCGCCGGTGTGATTCATCACAGCTTCTTACCAAATGGGGTGAGCATTACTTCAGATGTGTACTGTGAAGAACTGAACACAATGATGGAAAAGCTGGCACATCTCCAACCAGCATTGGTCAATCGCTCGTCTCCGCTGCTCCTGCACGACAACGCGCGACCTCATACTGCACAGCAGACGGTCTCCAAGTTGCAAGAACTGGGGTTGGAAGCTCTCCGTCATCCGCCCTACTCACCAGACCTTGCGCCTACAGACTACTACTTTTTCCAGAATTTGGGTAACTTCTTGGCGGGAAAAAAATTCAATACCCGAGAGGCAGTACAAAATGCCTTTGAAGAATTTGTGGCCTCCCGTCCAGCTGATTTCTTTAAGAAGAGCATCAATAAACTGCCACTGCGTTGGCAAAGATGCATTGAGTGCATGGGTGATTACTTCGATTAATACAAATAAAAAATGCATGAAAAAAATTCGTTTAAATTTTTTCATACAAAACGGCAATTTCATAGGTAAAGACCTATTATAATTATCTGTTGAATTTGTTAGTCGCTTTTCATTCATCCTCTCAACATGACCAAACCGTTTAGGTATAGTTTGGGGATAGTAATGGAAATTATATTACATCCCCGGCTGACCCCGACTTTTTGACATAACTATGAGCGCTCAATTTTCCAAGTGGAAAACTGGACTGGCCGCAGTTCAGTTTTTCCATCAATTAGTAATTTAACCACACCCGTATTTGATTGGTTTCAGCGCTCAAATTACCCTGTGGACATTTGACGAGGGCGCGCTGTATCTCAATGTAGGTTATAAGGCGAAAATATTTTGCATAGTTGTATATAAACATTTTGCAAGGTTAACGTACGCGCTTGGCTTGGATATGTTCCCGTAATACGTGCCTCTACCTTGCATTTGTAGTTTGACATTTGTGCGACAGTGACCCTAGTGCCCAAGTATTTTCCATGTCATAAAGTTATAACAATACCCGTATTCACTAACACTATGTAATGCCTAAATAAAAACGCATTGCTGGATTTTCAAATCTTGGCGCTATTACATTTAGGTGTCGCCGAGTGTTAGTGAAAACCGACACAACACTATCAAAGCAGAGGTACAAATTTTGAAGCTATTCTGACTTCATATTTGACTAGTTACTTACTGTCAGGGTTTTGTCTACAAATATATTCATTTGAATTCCCTAAGTGAATCCCTTTTTGGCTTTAATGGAATTGTAATGCAAGAATTACCTGAATGTACGGGACTTAGAATTCAGAAGACGACGGTCATTTAATTAATTTAAAAAATTGAGAATGTCGGATCTAGGGAATGTTCTTTTTATCCAAAATACTTAATGGAAAATAGGTAACTTTGTCAGATTATGCACAGGTAAATACGTCAAGTATTGCTTAATTTGCAGAGAAGACTTGTTCTTGTTTTCGTGTATGATATTAGAATATTTTGTTCTGAAAAAATGTCCTTCAAACGTTCTAACAAGAAAAATAAACCTAAATGT
Source organism: Cosmia pyralina (assembly GCA_946251885.1). Taxonomy (NCBI): domain Eukaryota; kingdom Metazoa; phylum Arthropoda; class Insecta; order Lepidoptera; family Noctuidae; genus Cosmia; species Cosmia pyralina. The sequence goes on along the minus strand of OX276350.1, from coordinate 17,770,554 downwards.
CGTGCAAAAGGGAAAATTACGCAAAATACTTGAACGCTGTTTCGTTACTTACGGCGTCATCTCGATTCAACTTTTAATATTTTCTTTGACATTTTCTATCGAGAAAAATATCGCTCTCACACTTTTATGTTCGTACCCATAAAATATTGTCTATCAACCTACATACGTTTGAAGGTTGCCAAGGTGACAAGAAGCCATCAAATTATGTATCAGCTCCTACACTACACCAGTAAATATTTTACATTGCCAATTTTTTTCCCTCGTACTATTTTCCTTTTATACGTTACCGAATCCAGTCCCATTTCTGAGGGTCGCATGTAAAAATGTTGGCTGAATAGCGTCGGTTCGTTAAAAGGACGAATAGGTCTATCTCTACAATTGTATGGACCGTTGATAATAGGGTCGTCAGAAGCGGAATGATGCTCTAAACGCGTAAAATTTGGTAAATAAATTTTGTGTTTATTTTTTGCGAATATATTCAGAAAAAAATTAAAGGTCTGCAGGTATGTAGAATATTTTAATATTTTAATAATCGTATTTCTTCTACCCATATAAAATCTTTACTGTATAACATTGTGCGGTAACTTGACGTGGCGACAATGTGGCGAAACATTTATGGCTTTAGAAAATGTACGGGTTATAAGTTTTACTTTATTTTTACGATCTTCGCGGTAACGAGTAGGTTCAAACTGACCACAAACTAAACATAACTTTTAAGTAAATACTTGAAGATGTGCAACATTTGCTGATGGAATGTGCTAAGAACAAGGATGAAAGGGAATCTTTGGCTAGGGAGTATAAACTGAACATGTGGCATGTTGGACTTATCCAAAATATTTTGGCATTCCTTAAATCCGAAAAAACTAGACGCATAATTTGTGGTTTGATGCAGAAGTTTAGGCAGTAATTCTCTATTTTCATAGTAGTGGTGGTGGGTAGTTATGTAATAAAATATAGTGTATTTACCAGTGTATAGTTGTGTGTAAATAGAATATAAGGTACAATGGGGTTGACGTATCCGCGTGGATAAAAACCCCTTATTATAAAAGAATAAAAAAATAAATAAAAAATAAATACTTTGTTTATATATTTTGTTAAATTTAATTCAAACCAAGCTTCTTAAAAGCTGCAAGCCAGACTGGCTTTGCAACTTAAAATAGTATTTTTAGCAAAAAATTCCTGCTCACGTCGCTGGAATTCTTTCACCATGTTTTTTAGACGATAAAGTACAGACGAATCCAAATGTACGCAACAGAGATACTTTTATACATGACTGTATTTTTTTTTGTCAAAGAAGGACATAAGTTTTTCATAATATTATTGTCCTTTTTTGCTAACCCACTTTACGGGGCACGCGTCACAAAGGCTGTATTATCCTGTCCCTACTGGAGATATGTGAATGATATTTCCGTCGCGAAGCGACCTGAATTGAGTCGTCACATTATTTCTCATGTTTCAAGGATACCTTCAGCTGTGCTATTGTTATTTTATTTCTAAAGAAGAGTATGCTAATGTGCTTACTCTGGGATATCTGTATTTTAGTTTAAATTCCTTGTGCATTGGAAAACGTACAGTGTGTAGGACTGTAGGTATTAGGATTTAGAACACCTATTTGTTATACCTGCTAAATCGTAAGACTACATTTACAGATAATCTCTCGGACACAAACTTCACCCAAAACAAATAACTTAAGGCCATTTAAATATCTGTCTTGCAACGCTTACTAAATATACGCCATGCTTTAACATTATAGCCATAACACATTGTTTATTTTATAGCCGCCTGCAAGTTAGGCAGACGGCCAGGCGCGTTCGCTAATCTAACGATCGCAGCCGGCTTGTCCAATGCGTACTTGCGTAGTGATTGCGGCAAGTCATGGTACGACAGATACGCTGCTGCATTTTGGCTGCGGCAACGTGATTGCCGTTGCGTCATCAGCGGTGCGTTGCAATAAATAGTATGGTGTAGGAAAAACTACCTAATTAGGTGTATCTTTATGCCTAAAATTTTAAGTTTCTTGGCGATTTATGTAACACATTTGATATTAAATAATCATGTCGACTTTGCGAAGAAAATTATTAGCTCCTGCATTTGATTTGATTTTTGATTTGATTTGAGATTTGATTTGAACGATCTAATTTCAATATCGTCATGATCATTTTCTTTTTCCACTGTAAATATACACTCAGATCGCATTGACATCATGAACAACGATACAAATCGACATCAAAATAAATAATGCACATGAAAAATACAATGCATACTTATACCAAACGAAGGTTTCGAAATATCGTAAATATTTAAGTGCGCTCCCTGAGAAGTTACAGACTCGGAGCATTATGTTGTAAAAGTTACGCTCAGTAATGCTTACCGAGATTGCTTTGGAAACGTCCTGCTGAATTCTTTGTTTACAAGGAATTCAATTAAACTCAAGTGTGGTATCTCTGCCAGTATTTAATTAAAAATTTCTTTATTTCAACCGACAAGACAAATCGAAAAAGACAGCTTATTTATCTGAGGTTGAATGGAAGTTTAAAATTAAAATGGTGACTCCAATGGTTTTCCAATGAGAGGGAGCAATAATTGTCCGTAGGCTGGGATGCAAATTGGATCGCAGCTCGGTTGGAGATTGTATATATTTGTCAGATTCCGGTTAATGATTTTTCCTGCGATTGTACTCACAGTTTTGTTTGGGAACTTGGTGTATTCTTTGCAGTGTTTTGGTTGAAACTGATTTCATTAAACGTGTAATATTAAAAGAGTATTGTTAAAGTGTGTTACAAAATTATTTTGATTGTGAACGTTTGTTCTGAAAGCAATTAGATTAATAACTACTACTAGCAATAATAATAATATATTCGACAAAAGATTATATCATATATTGTTGAAATAGCATTTAACGTAAAAGGGGTACAATTATACGAGTACATGAGCCCTGGAAAATTATGATCGATTGGCCAATGATTACGTTCAATAAAAAGAACATCCGTTATGTACATTTAATATTCAAGAAATATTCTTGGTAATCGACGATCATTATCTTTCCTGTGAACCACATTAATGAATAGAAAATCGACGGTTTAAATGCCACTTTAAATTAAATATGAGCAACTGAAGGTAATAGAAAAAGTAATTGAATTTATAGAATAGTACGTAGGAAACTTTTATCTTTGTTGGCATAGAAAATTTATCTCCGCATCTTGCAGGCTTTGTTTTATCGTTTCAATAGACTGCATGAAAAGATAGATGGCCTTCACCGAGTAGTGTGTAGGCTGCTTTATGGGCACTATACAAACATGCCTTGTGTATGTGCTTAATAGTGCAGTGACGTCATGGTGGAACTCGGTGGACGTAGTGAAGTTATGTTTGTGTTTCATTATTAGGTTGCTAGTTATGAGGGAGTGAGGGGCTCGTGGTTAACTGGTTAATGGGCTACTGAGATCATCGATTGACGAGTGATCTGATCATAGGTAATATCTTAGCTGAGTGATCTTGCATATTTGTATTATTTTGTCATTTTACTTTGCATATGTGTATTTGACATAAAGCGTCGGTTCTGACAAGTGTAATTAAATTTTTGTTACTCCGAAAATTTTTTTGCTGTTGAAACTAAAGTGTATTCAGAAGGATGCGAGAGTCAGTGCTTTGACCCTCATTTATTTTACTTGTCATTTCAAGTAAAATGTTTGAATTCAATCTCACATGGTAACACTAAAACCTAACCTACTAGGAAAACCAAAAACAAAAACCGGTAAGTGCGTGTAGAACCACGCACAATGAAGGGTTCCGTTGTTTCGTAGTAGAAAAGAATTTATCCCAAAAACAAACTATCCACTGTAGTTGAAAAAACATGTTCTCCCATACATTGATATATGTCACGATCAGATTAATATTAAGATATTTAAGTTTGTAATCCCGAAAAAATATTTTTTACGTGATAAAATTACAAATTAACGATTTTCGGACTTTTCCCTTTAATTATTTATTTATTTATTTATTTATTAAAACTTTATGCACAAGTAAAAAAATACTGTACAAAGGCGGACTTAATGCCTGAGGCATTTTCTACCAGTCAACCTTAGGGTGATGCAGAGAGAAAACATGGCAGGTGCAGCATAAGGGATAGATAACTCGAAAAAGAATAAATACTAATAAATAAATACATATATACATACATATAAACAGAATAAACTTTGTCAAGAGAAATAACGATAGGTAGAGCAGAAAAAGAATCCAGCAAGAATCAGCGCTGAAGTGATTCTGCCAACTTTATACGAATATGTTCACGAGCCTTCATTTTGAACGATAGCTGACTGGTTGCCATCCTGATGTTCAGAGGGAGCGCATTCCAAAGAAATACCGCCTGGACAAAGAAAGAAGAATGAATAAAACCAGAGCGGTGAGAAGGACATCGTAGAAGACGATTGTTGGTTGAACGAAGATTTCTACTATGGGCAGAGCACAAGTATTGAACATGGGAATTCAGATAAGAAGGAGAAGTAGGTTTATTTAGTATGGAATACAACATAGACAGAGCCCTCAGCTCTCTGCGCTGACGTATGGGTAACCATTTTAAAAGCAATCGGTGCGCAGACACATGATCATACTTACGAAGATTGAAGACGAATCGAATGCAGTTATTTAGAAGGCGATCAAGTTTATTGAGGAGATCTGCATTCAGGTCATAATAACACACATCACCATAGTCTATTATGGGAAAGATTAGGGACTGTACAAGCATGGCCTTTATGTGTGATGGAAGAAGGTTTTTCAACCGATAGAGCGACCTCAACTATGCCTTGCTTCTTGCCAAATTTCATGATTCTAGGTCAACGGTAACTACCCTATAGGTTTTGATTTACCTACTTGCGAGTATCAAAATATGTCGTATAAATGGCCGTATTTTTCTATTGAGTTGACTTAGAAGCTTGATTTTTAGAGCTCCAAGGGACCATCAAGACCACCGTATTTTATACTAATTTTAACTTCATACCTCCACGCGTTCCTGAGAAAAAGGGTCTTGACAGACTGATAGACAGACAGACCGTCATAGACAGACGGACAGCGAAGTGATCCTATAAGGGTTCTGTTTTTTCTTTCTGAGGCACGCAACCATAAAAATTATGAGTTTCGAAAAAAACCTCAAAATAATTGGTTATTAAAACAAACTGGACACAAAATAAAGGTTGACATTTCATGTCTCTTTTATCTTAGTAATTTGTGAGCTGTCAAAAGATGTTAGTCCGTGATTTTTCAGAGTTAAAGGTTGTTTTGGAAAGCCCCCTGGTTTCATTTTAATTTAATATTTTTCGCAAACAGTTTTTTGCAAATTGCGGGCTGACGGATTTAGGAGAGTTTTCCGTGAAATGTTTAGAATTTTTTACAAATTATTTTATCTTAATCTTTGTCTCAATTTTACTAAATATAAAATGCAAACTGTATTCTATAATCTTCTAACAGACACCGTTTTATTTTTAAGTATCAAGTCCCAAGTCTGGATGTTGATCTGGTCATGCTTTGAGTTAGATACCAGATAAATAATAACATATTGCATCTACACTAATAGTTATCTATCCAGAATTCAATATTAATAATTTATCAGGAAGCTACATTTCAAATGACAAAATATTCCGAGCTCCACATTCGTCACGCGCAAACTTCAACAGACCCAAAAGCTGTTATCGAGGATAATAACGGCTTTTGGGTCAGATGGTCCGGAGGCATAGCCGTCATACACATATGTCTAACAAGCACAGATCCCAGCAGCTACACAAAAGATAAGGCCAAAACTCAACAGATGTAGGAATAAAAAGCTCATACGACCATTTGTAACTCACCTCAGAGGGACAATACACCGAGAAAGAATATCAAACTCCTATTTTGTAAATGTAATTGTCATTATGTATTCATAAATGTAGGTCCTGGATAGCTATGGGCCTTTTCTCTCCCCTTTCCCCTCTCCGTCCTCCAGGGAAATGGCTGGCTAGAATTTTGGAACATAAAATTTTCAAGGCAACGCTACAAGCGTCCATGTAACCTTCTGACATCTCTTTTGTGTTTTGTGAAAATAAAAATGGCGTATAGTTTTCTATCGCCCGTTTAAGTCGTGTATAAGTAACGTGACGAGGAATGTTCGAGAAAAAAATGTTTATTCTGATATAATGTAGGTGTTTTGCTTAACAATAACATTAGAATAGTTAAGTATCTTTTGTAAATGTATATCTAGCCAATGTATTCAGTTAACGGTGCCCTTTTCAATGTTATTTTAAATAAGTCCCCAAGTAACGACTCGACGAGTACCGGCACAAGTCATACAGAGGACAAATTATGTTAAATGTAACCTGGAATTCCGCCAAAGATGATGACTGTCAAAGTTCTACGAATGACAGCCGAAGTCGGCTTCACGTGCTTTCTGAGGCATAGAGGAGTCTCGGTATGCAAAGATGGTCACCCATCCTTGGACCAACCCCGGCAAGCGTAGCTTAACCTGAACGATCGACCCGTGCGGCTGTTATTACTTAGCCACGAGCTAACACAACAGAAAAATCAGTGGCTTCACTATTTTTTGTTGTCTTATCAAATACGGCAGTGCTTTTTGTACGTTTTTAGTGATCTTAATTTTTTTTTACAATCATCTACAAAGGTTTCTCCTCTCACTAACTGGTGAAACTCTTGAGCTAGCCAGACGTTTTTTTTTCGAAAATATTAAGCAGAATACTCCAACTTTTACTGTCATTAATACACCTTTGAAGATATTGCAATGTTAAGAAACCAATATTGGTTTCGTTAAAAATAAACCGACGGATTTTGTAATAGACAATCAAAGTTTAAATCGGGCGGGAGTTCTTTGCAGCGCTTCTAACTTTTAACTAGGAGAGTTCGCTTGATAACAGAACACCGACTTTCCGCTTCGTTTTACCTGACGCGGCATAAACTGATAATAGCAAACGCCTTCCAACTTTAGTTCACAGATGACGGAACCGAGAGGGTAGTAGTAGGTATGTATTTATTTATAGAGACTGGGATTACAAAACCATAGGGTAAAAGTGAGATAGTTGCCCTAGGAGGATACAGATACGAGTAGTGCAATCCACGAAGACGCGCCCCAGTTGACGGAACCGAGAGGGTAGTAGTAGGTATGTATTTATTTATAGAGACTGGGATTACAAAAACATAGGGTAAAAGTGAGATAGTTGCCCTAGGAGGATACAGATACGAGTAGTGCAATCCACGAATACGCGCCCCAGTTGACGGAACCGAGAGGGTAGTACTAGGTATGTATTTATTTATAGAGACTGGGATTACAAAAACATAGGGTAAAAGTGAGATAGTTGCCCTAGGAGGATACAGATACGAGTAGTGCAATCCACGAATACGCGCCCCAGTTGACGGAACCGAGAGGGTAGTAGTAGGTATGTATTTATTTATAGAGACTGGGATTACAAAAACATAGGGTAAAAGTGAGATAGTTGCCCTAGGAGGATACAGATACGAGTAGTGCAATCCACGAATACGCGCCCCAGTTGACGGAACCGAGAGGGTAGTAGTAGGTATGTATTTATTTATAGAGACTGGGATTACAAAAACATAGGGTAAAAGTGAGATAGTTGCCCTAGGAGGATACAGATACGAGTAGTGCAATCCACGAATACGCGCCCCAGTTGACGGAACCGAGAGGGTAGTAGTAGGTATGTATTTATTTATAGAGACTGGGATTATAAAAATATAGGGTAAAAGTGGGATAGTTGCCCTAGGAGGATACAGATAGTGCAATCCACGAAGACGCGCCCCACTATTCCTCCTAACTGTCTGTAGTATTATGTGTGCAAGTTTCCGCCAATGTTTGAGTGTTATCGGTACACACTATAGTTAGTACACGGTAATTAGTGTGTACCGAGAACACTCAAACATTGGCGGAAGCTTGCACACATATACCATAAACGGTTAGGAGAAATAGTGGGGCGCGTCTCCGTGGATTGCACTATCTGTAGACGCCCTATATTTATGTGACTCGTAAACGTACTATCATCGCAGTTAAGGGTGTTATGGGTGGGGCGTGAATTTTGTATAACAGTATTAATATTAACTGCGATGATACAAGTGACATTTTAAATTATGGCGTGTATTTCCTCCTAGGTATCTGACGAATGAGCAACTGTCTTGTCATCTTCTGACGAACTATATTGTGGAAGGTAAGTGAAAAGATAGAGATTATTTGTAATTCATAACACCTGTAGTGCTATTCTGTAAACATCTCACCGTGATAACTCAGGTGAAGTGAGCGTGAAGTGAGCCGTCATGCCACCTGATGCTAGGGTTTGACCACTATTGACAGCTCACTTTAAGATCACTTCACTCATGTTTTCACGGTGAGATATTTACAGAATAGCATTACTGTTTTAGGGTTTTTGTATATTATGAGCACCTACACAATTAAAAACATAGGAGTGACAGTAATATCAACTAAATCGACATGTACGTACTTACCTATGTTAAAGTTTGATTGTTTTTTTGATTTTGAATACATGAGTTAGTTTTAAAAATAATAAAAATAATCAGATACAAACAGCTTTCTCTAACCAAAGTCAGGCTGCCTTTCCACCAGGGATGTGCGAGGATGCGTAGCGAGGGATGTGTTTGTTAGAAACCAATAGAATCACTTCATTTACTAGCCTCGCTCGACGCAGTTTTAGTGGAAACGGCTCGGCAGAGCGAGGTTTTTGTACGTTCAAAACAAGGGAAGGATGTGTGCTAGGGATGTGTTGCGAGGTATGTGTGCACACGCTCTGCTCCCACCACACCTCTGCCCGCTCGCATCTGAAAAGAGCCCGCTGCACATCCTCGCGCCACACATTTGCACACTGTTTCGAGCTTAGCAACGCATCCTCGCACTACACATTAGCACACCGTTCACCGCTAGCACATTTCTGGTGGAAACATTCACACCGTTTCATAGCCTCGCTACGTATCCTCGCACCACCCAGCTACCTCTCACATCTCTGGTGGAAAACCAGCCATAAGCTGGTGTATCGAAAAAGTACCTAAAACAGTCCAGGTAAATCCCTAATGATGCACCCAACCTGACAGTTGTTTACCTATTACCTAAAATAAAAATCCATATAACTCCATCTATCTTCCCAGTCTGAGTGGTCTGCTTTCTTCCATTATAGGTACCCAAGAATACGATCAAAAGTTATTCTTTTTTATATTTTGAAATTCTACAGCGAGACGTCTAGACTTCACTGTAGAGTAGGTACCTACTTATTAAGTCTGTGAATAATTTTCATTCAGAGTATTCAATACGGTGACGATATAAATTATATTACAGGTGTCTTGGAAACTATTTTAAAACGTGGCTCCAGGTCAGCAATGCTCATTTATTGAAATTGCTAAATTGGTCCAGTAATTGTAAAGTACGGTTTGTAAAGGTGACGTTCGGTGTATGCAAAAAACCGGCCAAGTGCGTGTCGGACCACGCACAATGAAGGGTTCCGTAGTTGGGATGAATTTATCTTAAACAAACTTAATATTGTAGTTGAAAAACATGTTCTCCCATACATGCCAACTGTAAATGTAAGTTTGTACTCACAATATTGATAGATTTACCATGTTATTTTAAGACCACAGACTTCTTATAGGTTTTCCTGTAATCTACAGGTAAAGATCTATTTTCTGTATTTTTTTTCAAAATTTAGGCTCAGTAATTTCGGAGATAAGGGGGGGGGAATGGTAAATTTTCGTCTATTTTCTTAAATAACTTTAAAACAATTTATTTTAAAATTATAAAAAAAAACTATATTTGATATTCACATAGTAAGCCCTTTCATTTGACATGCCACATGGTGTAGTTTGCAAAACTTTTTTTAAAATTTTCTTATTTGTCCCCCAAAAGTGACCTCTATATTCAAAATTCATTTTTTTACTTACCCGTCCGTGTTTAGGTCACAGAAATTCATATGTGTACCAAATTTCAACTTAATCGGTCCATTAGATTCGGAGCAAACTGGCTGTGACAGACGTACAGACAGACAGACAGACACACGAGTGATCCTAAAAGGGTTCCGTTTTTACCTTTTGAGGTACGGAACCCTAAAAACAACACTACAAAGTGAAAAATAACTTTCATTTCGGAAGTCGGTGGCAAAAAACGAAAATACATTTAACTAGACACCGACTTCCGAAATTAAAGTTATTTTTCACTTTGTAGTGTTGTTTTTGGAAGTCGGTTGTATTTTTGTGTAAAAAAGTTTTTTTCAGTGTAGGCATAAAAGCAAAAGTTCCATTCTCACTTCTGTATCTCCTAAAGGAGTAATAGCGTAAAGATAAAAGTGTGAAAGAGCCTTGTGTTTCGAGAAATTACAGGCTTAAATGTGAAAGTTGAAACCCGATAGTGTGGAGTGACCTTTCCACCACTTTTGCTTTGAGGCACAAAGTTACACAAGATGTGTGTTTAACTTCTCCTTTTACCGTTTCTTGAAGGTTTTTTAACCACCTTTAAGGTCTGGTGATATGCCTAGTTCTATTTTAGGCTGTGGTTTCTGTATGTCTATGATGAGTACAATAAATCGTCGGTTTTTACTTTTTTAGGTTTCCGTACCTCAAAAGGAAAAAAACGGAACCCTTACAGGATGACTCGTGTGTTGTCTGTCTGTCCATCTGTCACAGCCAATTTGCTCCGAGTCTAATGGACCGATCAAGTTGAAATTTGGTACACATATGAATTTCTGTAACCCAAACACGGACGATAAAGTAATTAAATGAATTTTGAATATGGGGGTCACTTTTGGGGGCAAATAAGAAAATTAAAAAAAATATTGCAAACTGTACTAATGAGGGTCTCAAATATGTTTTTTTATAATTTTGGAATAAATTGTTTTAAAATTATTTAAGGAAAAAGACGAAAATTTACCATTCTCCCCCCTTATCTCCGAAACTACTGAGCCTAAAATTTTGAAAAAATACTGAACATAGTCCTTTACCCGTAGATCACAGGAAAATCTGTAAGAATTATGTGGTCATAAAATAACATGGTAAATCTCTCAATATTGTAATACAAACTTACATTTACAGTTGGCATGTATGGGAGAACATGTTTTTCAACTACAATGTTAAGTTTGTTCGTGGGAAAAATTCATCCCAACTACGGAACCCTTCATTGTGCGTGGTCCGACACGCACTTGGCCGGTTTTTTTATTGTTATCGCTTATAAGCTTTAGCGGCTGTGTCGGAATCAGGCGTATAAAATGTACCTGTCACTTTTAATTTGAATTTATGACACCTGTTCTTATCTATAGGTACATACTACGCTTTGGAAAGGCCAACTATAGTGCGTTTCACGAAAGAATTCCTTTCGCCGTAAAACATTACGACGAAAGGTAGCTCGGAAAACAGTGTTAAATTTAAGGTCAGACTGGGGGCCAATATTTCAACGAAGGGAATTTTTTTTATGAAATTCACTATAGCTTCATCTCTCTGACTGACCGACTCCTTGACAATACAAAAGTGCCTTGGTTTCATTGAAATAAATGCTTTGAGTTGAGTTGACACGTTTTAATTAGACGTAACTAATCTTTTGAAAATTAGGTCATAACATTACCCACTAAAATATATAAAAAAAAGAAACATTTAAAGTAGGCACTGAAAAAAAAAAAAAAAAATTTTTGTCTCTACGGAGTCATTCCATGGCCCCCGTTCGTAGATAATTATAATTTTTGTTCCATCTTAAAAAATAAAACTGAGAACTACTCAAAGTAGGTTAAGCAAAAAGGAGAATTTGTTTCATAATATAATGTATAAACAAAAAGAAAAAAAAACTTTTCTGTATTAGTCCCTAACATAAGTGCTTTGTGATAAGCCCGAAATCTCGGGACAAACTTTCACCTCCGTGCCGAATAGGGCCGCCTTATGTTCCAGAAAAGGGCAGAACTGAAATTCGTCCGACTAGTTTTGTTTTTTATCTTATGCTGAAGAAAATATTACTACTGTTTTATTAAAGTTACAAAATAAAGTAAGTAGTAGTAGTAGTACTTACATACTTATGTACAAAGGAGAATTTTTAATTTAATTACTACCTGCGTAGCTGGTGCAAAATTAGCATTAGTGAAGTCAAAATTACTGGGGAATGAGGGGGAATGGCAGGATAATTTGATACGAAAAGAAAGTATTTAGATCTGTCAAACGGAATGAATTACGAGAATCGTAATCCGTTGGAAAATTAATGACCGGATATACCCATCATTTTTACTGTTCATTACGATACGTAATACTTTTTTGTCTATGAATTATATAACATGACATTTAATTTTAATCGTATTGTACTAAATCTCCATGGAAACTACGCATGTGGTTTTCATGGAGATTTAGTTTCTTGATTGATGATAATGGCAGGATAATTTGACACGAAAGTATTTGACAGGTCTTCATCTACAACAGTGTCCCCAAGCGGGCGGGGAATTGCTGCCATTGAATATTGTCGATAGCCTTTTATTTTAAGAATCGACATAAACAGGTATCGACGTAGAGGTCAACCAATTTAGGCGCCAGATAACGCACTGTTTTCTTGAATGAAACTCGGCCCAGTTGTAATCTATGTGTATCGTGTATCAAAGCATAGTATCCAAGCGACAGCGGAAGAACATACGAGTAAAATTGGACAAACAAATGACAAAATCGTGTTAGTTATTTAGATTCAAAACCTCATGTCGCTTCTTTCTTAGCATTAACCATAAATTCACTATTCTAGACCAAATGATGCTGTCAGTTTATATCTAATAAGGGGAACCATAGATATTAGTTTGGCTCGCCACATATGGGTGGCCCCCTACGGAGAAACAAGGCATAGGTACACACAAAGAAAATAAAATTCGTTAAAATGTAGCATGCTTTTGTTTTATTTTGTTTATTTGTAGACATTTGATTAGTTTTAATTGTTAAATATTTGAAGTATCACAGATCATGAAAAGTATGAAATATAGCAATTATTATTATTCAAGTAACAGTCACTCATGAACTCATAACAATATTCAATGCATTATACAAACAATACTTTAAAATTAACTGCAATACAATAACACAATTTTTTATAATTATTCCTCTCATACTGAGCACCTGCCATCAATCTCTTCACCACCCTTGGTTGATTGGTAGAGAATGCCTAAGGCATTAAATCCACCTTTGTACATTTTTTAGTGAGAAAAGTTTAAATAAATAAACACTAATCACCACACTTGACTAAAAGACTGGTGATCGAAGTATATACCTAGTCTGATTCAGGTTATCATAAAGGATGCTGCAAATTCAGCCGTTTTTTAACCGACGAAAAAAAAGGAGGAGGTTCTCAGTTCGACACGTGTTTTTTTTTTATGTATGACCACGCATAACTTTTTACAGAGTCGTCCGATTTGAAAATTTTTTGTTTTATTCGAGAGGCATCGCAGTTGGTCCCATATAAAATTGATTAACTTTGCTTCGGTAGTTTTTAAGTTAGCTTTAATAATACGTATTTTTTCCCCACTTTTATATGGATGATGTTCTAGTTTGTTTTGCAGGTAGTGGTATTAGAATTTGTGTGGGATAGGTACTACAACTGAAAAGTGAAAAATAAAAACTTTTTTACAAAAAAATACAACCGACTTCCAAAAACAACACTACAAAGTGAAAAATAACTTTAATTTCGGAAGTCGGTGGCAAAAAACGAAAATACATTTAACCAGACACCGACTTCCGAAATTAAAGTTATTTATCACTTTGTAGTGTTGTTTTTGGAAGTCGGTTGTATTTTTTTGTAAAAAAGTTTTTTCACACAATATTTTCCTTACAACCTTGAATTAATTCAGTAAGATAGCAGTAGTTCTACGTAAAACCACATACATATTACTAAATAACATTAACTTTCATGTTAGTTCAAAACAAACGTTAAAAAATATACATAGTTACATGAAAGAGCGACCAAATATATTATTCGTAGCTTTTTCATCCAGTGTAATCGTAGTAAAAGGCCCGGGCTACGTCATACGGACAACAAAACCACTATTTGTATGTTAATTTCCTCTTCTACTGCTTTGTTTGGCTTAGAAAAATGGCATTATTATACAAGTATTTGTAAAAAGTTTTGGTGAAATAAGTTCTTAGTGTTTTACAATGGGTTTTTGTACCTACTCTTTTTTGTCTGTAGGTACGTATAACGATCGTGTTTTGTTTAGTGCTGTGTTGTACGGTAGTTATATTAGTTTGGCTATCTTGTTTTTCCTCACACTGTTTTTCTAGAATCTAGATGACAGATTGTTATCGTACCATTATTAGCGGTAAACATTTACAACTTTGTCTAAAGGTTCGTACTGTGAGGACTCGAACCTCACAGTAGGAGATTTACTAAACTATTAAATAATACGAAAGGGACTCTTTTTAAATGGGGCTGAAGCCCTCTGTATTTAAAGCTCAAATCAAATATCATATAACACTCCTACTAAATGAGGAAAATGTTGTGAGGAAAGTTTTGAGTATGAATGTCGATGGCTATAAGAGTAGGGGAAGACCAGAGAAACGATGGATGGATTGTGTGAAAGATGACATTGCTAGAAAGGGGGTGACTACCGAGATGACGAATAATAGAGAAGTATGGAAAAAAAGGACATGTTGCGCCGACCCCAAATATGTAGATTGGGATAAGGGCAGGAGAATGATGACTCCTACTAAATTAGTTCTATGCCGAGCCCTGACCACATTCTATATGTCATCCTATCAAGAAAACGAGGATCGTTTTCTTGACAGAAGATATTCCATATTTGAATGATTGAAAGTCAGCCAGTATTATGTTGACGAGGCTTGATTAAATCATCAATCCTTTACAGTACCTACTCTTATATTATTAGTTCAATGAGGTAATATGGATCTATGCCGTACATTGGCAGTTGGAAATGGGTTCCGTAGTTGAAAATGATTTATCCCAAAAATAAACTTAACATTGTGGTTGTAAAACTAGAAAACACAAAAAAAAATAATTATGCGACAAAATTACAAATTAACGATTTTCGGACTTTTTCCTTTACTATTGTGCTGTGAGACCTTGCTTCATGCCAGCAGGCAGACAGACATACACAACGACAACGAGTGATCCTATATGGGTTCCGTTTTTTTTTCTTTTGAGGTACGGAACCCTAAAAATCAAAACAAACAATTTTTTTAAAAAGAAATATTGTCGATGCACTATTGCCATTTTAATGAAAGTTCGTTGACGCCTCTGTTATAGAAGTTCAGGGGACGGGAATCGATGAGTTCTCGTTTTTACCGCCTCGCTCATTGTTGAGACCAAATTTTCCAGAACGGAAGCGATCAAACCAAAAACGCACCGTGCGTTCACTTGCGGTACCTTGTCTGTGCTGCGTTGGTGCCACGACGGAAATTGTATTCGAAAACAGCGCGCAATTTAGATTTTTCCATGATTACAGAAACATCGATATCGCTACGGGTCGTCAGAAGCTCGAAAGTCTAACAAGCAGTCTTACCAAGTGGTATAGTATTACCCAGTTACCGGGTTGTAGAGGTCAGATAGGCAGTCGTTCCATGTAAAATACTGGTATTCAGCTGCTTTCGGTTAGACTGGAAGCCGACCCCAACATAGTTGAAAAAAGGCTAGGCGGGCAGAAACATCGATGCCAAAGAAAAATCGAACGGCGGGAAAACAAATGACCAACTGATTAAAAAAAAAATGTTATGCTATATTATAAAATTAATTTGAATTTGGAATCCTAAATCGAGTGAAATATATTGATCTTCTCACTAGCCAGTATCAAAAATCGGCAGTTTCATAGGTAAGGACCTATTTTTTATTAAAGCCAAAAAAATATTTTCCCTAAACCGACACTCATAACCCATTCACACAATTCTATTCAAACAAGCGCCACAAGCAAACACATTACCCGCCATTTCTCTCCGCCCTAGTTGGGTAAAACTCGCCCTGCAATACGGCTAGACAAAGCAACGGAACCTGGGTTATGACGGCCATATAAATGCGAATAGTCGCGATTTAACTTGCCGACTTGTATATACAGTGTGTTCGGAAATGACACAGCGAGTAAGCGAGTAGTGTTTGTGTCGGCAAGCTGCTATACTGGGATACTGGTGTGATATTGTAAGCATGATCTGTGTGAAGAGGTTAGGAGAGTCGAGTACAGTAATGTCTTGCTAAACGTAAGTTGCTCCCAATTCCAAGGAACTAGGTGCAAGTTAATATAATACTGGTGTGATGATATGAGGGTGACTTCCGTAGATGACGACTGATTGAGAAGTATGGAAGAAAAATATATGTTGCGCTAACCCCAAATAAATTGGGATAAGGGCAAGAGAACGATGATGGTATGATGTTGAGCATGATCTGTAAAGAAGTTGCGAGTAGAGTAGTCTGTACACTGTGTCACTGGGGCTCTGTCTCGCATAGGCAGCATTATGCTGAGCGATGGCCGCTTTGTGTGGATGTGACGCATATTTTCCCCCAATTTTTTCTTTTTTTGTGTTAGTGTTATTTCTTTGCACTGAAAATCTAATGACCCTTCAGGTATAATCTTGTTTTTACCACACAAACATACACATTCCTCACTTACTTCACCACTACATCATTTACACACATTCCTCTATTTCACCATTCGTATTAACACACATACACATCCACACCTCAAATCTTCAATCTCACGAACACATACTTGCGCTCTTATAAGTACCAAGTCGAAATATTTGTTATAGTAGTGACACAATATGTCCTAAGTTTTAATATTGTATTACAATAGCACTATCCCCTGAGATACAGGTTCCCGCCTAGTTCAGGGGCTAGGGTCAATATTCTGAGCACCTTTTACGACCACCACAAAACAAAAAGTTTTAGTACTTGTCACGTTACCTGTTCTGAAATTGTACTTTAATGGTGAGAATAAACAATTGTTTTATTTTTTTTTTATTTTTTGCATCACGTTTACCGGAAATACACGTATTTTCTTTTTGTTTTGTTGTTGTACTTCTTGCTAAAGTAAACTGCTTCCGAATCCAACCAGACAAATACAATATCAAAATATTATTATAGGTACTATATAGGGTGACTGCTAATTAGTGAACGATACTTACACACATGATTCTACTCATGATAATAAACAATTTTTACTATGGGACCAAACCTGAAATCGCGAAAAAAAAAATCAGCTGCTCCCTGCATTTAAGTTGGCATTACTCGTCAAAATGTAGGGAGCAGCTGATTTATTTTTCGCTACTTAGGTTTGGTCCCATAGTGAAAGTTGTTTGTTATCATGAGTACAATCATGTGTTTTAGTATCGGTCACTAATTACCAGTCACCCTATATCATTATACAGGGTGTCCCGTAAATAATGGATCAAACGTAACGGGTAGGTAGCTTACCTAATTTCCAACAACTAATTTGAATATTAAAAAAAAAACCGTTACAGTAACCAGGATATTAATTTTTTTTCGAATTTTACGATTTTGTCTTCCAGAATTAAGCTTTTTTAATGCTGTCGCTGCAAATGATGACATTTTTAGGTATGATTTTTATTTAACATTTCTGAATAGCTTACTAATGTTATAAGATACCATTTTTTTTTGAATACCGTTTTATTTGCCTTAGAAAAAAAATCTTGAGTTGAAAAGTTTTTTCTTTACGATGTTAGGACCAAAATTGAAAAAATTCTCCTGTAAAAAAAATGTATGACACCGAAGACCACCATTATTTTAAAAACTTGTACATTTAATAAGGTTTGCAAATTGGTATAAAACTTACGTCTAGTCCTTATCGTTACAAAGATATTGCTATGAATGTGATGAAGAAGACAGAAAATAAATTAAATTGGTACTATTCCATTTTTTCCTTTTCGTAATGGCTTATGCTTGAATGCTTGTAATCGAAGCAGGTAGTTAAGCGGATAGCATAATTCCGACCCGATGACGTCATCTGTCCGGAATTTGGGACCGCTACCTGTGGCAGAGTTGCACCTCAGTCAGTGTGAAAGGGATAGATAGCGCCGCTTTTTGGTAAATCGGTTAAATCGGTATGAAGTTGCGCAGGTTCTTTTGTTCTTTCCTGCGCCCTTCACTCGTACAGGCTTCATTGTTGCTTGATTTTATTAGTTTAGTTGTAACTAGTCTCTCTTCGAGTTGCTACGTCAGACAACTTTCGCTCCCGGTCAGTGGCTCGGTGTTTTCTTCTGTAAAATTTGACTTGTGCTGTGTTTTTGGACTTTGCTTTGCCTATCGATTTGGAACTCTTTGCGTATTGGACAAACGACTTGGCGATCCTACGGACTCCGAAAACATTCGTTTGTGTGTGCTTGTACGTGTGTGCAGTAGCGCTGAAACCTTATTCAGCCCAATGCCTCGTTATGAGTACACGCCACGGCAGTACGCCGAAATGCATTTTATCTACGGAGAAGCAAGAGGTAATGCCAGGGCGGCTGCAAGATTGTACCGTGAAAGATACCCGAACCTGGTTCGTTATCCCGATTATCGCGTCTTTATTAGAGTGCATAACGCGCTTCTTGAGGGAAGAATTCTTGGCACCGGAGTTGGTGGTACCCGTGAAGGACGACCGCGACAAGTTAATGACGAAGTCATTCTTCGAGAAATCGAGGAAGATCCGTCAGTCTCCGTTCGCGTCATAGCGCGACGCGTAGGAATTTCTAGATCGACGGTGCATCGAGTGCTACAACGGTGCCGATTGCACCCATATCACGTGCAACGTGTTCAAACGCTGACGTCGCGTGATTACCAGCCAAGAATAGAATTTTGCCAAAGGATGCTTAGAATGATTCGGGCGGACCCGCAGTTTTTTAACAAGATTTTATGGAGTGACGAGTCTTCATGCCGCCGAGATGGATATTTAAATTTGCATAATTTGCACAGTTGGCAGCTGATAAACCCATATTTGATGCGAGAGGACAGGAGCCAACATCAATTTAAAATAAATTTATGGACGGGAATAATCAATGGGCAAATAATAGGGCCCTTTGAACTACCAGCTACTCTAAACGCCGAATATTATCTCCATTTTTTAAGGAATGAGTTGCCAAGGTTATTAGAAAACGTTCCAGAAGACGTACGGCAAGCAATGTGGTTGCAAAATGATGGGTGCCCCGCTCACTATGCGACGGCAGTAAGGGCGCACCTTGATGAAAGTTATCCGGACAGATGGATCGGCCGATTAGGACCAATTTTGTGGCCTCCGCGATCTCCGGATTTAAATCCCCTAGATTTTTTTTACTGGGGATGTTTAAAAGACAGGGTCTACAAGAATCCAATAACGTCGGAAGAAGAATTACGACAGCGCATCCAATCTGCTGCATCAGAAATAAACCAAAGCCGTTTTGTCCGTCGGATAAGAGCTTCCTTTATTAGGAGATGCAGACTTTGCATTCTTGTAGAGGGAAGGCAATTCGAACATTTATTGTAAAAACCAAATAAAACGATTTATTTGAACTAACTGTTTTTTTTAGTACGGCCTCCTAATTCTTTTCATACGCCTCAATAATTCAATGAACATTGCCTCTGAAATACTACAGTTACACATTTTAAAGAAAAAGTTTAAATGTACACACTTTTTTATTTTTTTTATTAACGTTGATTTGGAGCACCTCTCAGATTCATAGCAATTATCTTTGTAACGACAAGGACTAGAATGTACAACTTCATACCAATTTACCAAAAATACAAAAGCGGCGCTATCTATCCCCTTCACGCTGACTGAGGTGCAACTCCGCCACAGGTAGCGGTCCCAAATTCCGGACAGATGACGTCATCGGGTCGGAATATGCTAGCCGCTTAACTACCTGCTTCGATTACAAGCATTCAAGCATAAGCCATTACGAAAATGAAAAAATGGAATAGTACCAATTTAATTTATTTTCTGTCTTCATCACATTCATAGCAATATCTTTGTAACGATAAAGACTAGACGTAAGTTTTACACCAATTTGCAAACCTTATTAAATGTACAAGTTTTTAAAATAATGGTGGTTTTCGGTGTCATACATTTTTTTTACAGGAGAATTTTTTCAATTTTGGTCCTAACATCGTAAAGAAAAAACTTTTCAACTCAAGATTTTTTTTCTAAGGCAAATAAAACGGTATTCAAAAAAATGGTATCTTATAACATTAGTAAGCTATTCAGAAATGTTAAATAAAAATCATACCTAAAAATGTCATCATTTGCAGCGACAGCATTAAAAAAGCTTAATTCTGGAAGACAAAATCGTAAAATTCGAAAAAAAATTAATATCCTGGTTACTGTAACGGTTTTTTTTTTAATATTCAAATTAGTTGTTGGAAATTAGGTAAGCTACCTACCCGTTACGTTTGATCCATTATTTACGGGACACCCTGTATTATATTATAGTCATTAAACTATATTATTACTAGTATTATAGGTCATTAAACTAGTATTAATAAAATACCAACTCGGATAATCACGCACGCACACGTCCACACGCATACACACACACGCATACGTATATACTGTGGTGTTCACCATAGGTACTGTGGGAAGTATTCGGGTAGTAAATTAAACAACACTTCACTGTACTACAGCAGTGGTCACACGTCCGCATCCTTCGAGCGCCAGCAAGCAAGTGACCACTCCCACTGTGCGGGCGTGCCCCACTGTGTTAGTTTATTATAATGTTGCCATATGCTACAGGTAATAGAACTGGCTGTAGCCCGCTGTTCGTTTACCATAAAAAAGTTCTTAATGTTAATTCTGGACATGGTCTCCAAGTGTCAAAATGCTTGCCAAATCCTTTCATCCATTTACGAGTAATTGAGTAAACAGATCCAAACATCAACATAATTTTCACCATTACGGTCAGCAACAGAAGACTGATAACACTGCTACTTTTTGACATCATCTGAATTAACACAAAATGATTCAATAAACTGCTTTTTTTTCGTTAAATTAATAAGAGTTAATGTTCTTAAAATTTTAAGTACTTCTGTTCCGATTTGAATTAAATATTTCGCTTAGTAATTAAGATTAAAAAACTGCAACTGTTAATCGACTTTTGTTGCTGACTGTATTATCGCAATGGATATTCCAATGAAAAACTGCTGTCAAATCTCACATTACTTGGTATTCTGCTCAAACAATCACGACAGCTCATCTATATGAAAGATGTACTTGTTTAGGCTTTCTTTACTTAGTCAACCTTTCCTTACGTCCCATTAGATGTGACTGATGGTTATTTTTGTAGTAAATATAGAAGTTTTGGTTTTTTATTTATGTAACATTCAATCTGAATTGACATGGGTTGTTTGCAGTTATAAGGTTGATCAAGTAATTTAGTTGAATTGTATTGTATTGTAAACTGAATTGTAATTGAATCTAAGAGAAAATTGCGGCGGCATCAACATCGCCACATGCGAACTACGCATCATACTGACGTCACGCAAAATCCTGCATCGCGCAATTAGAGTTTACCGCGTGACTAGCATAATACAACGTCCCGACATCGATCGTCGGGCAGTTGCCCACAAGACACTACACCCGTCTGGTCGGAGCATCCTCCCTTTTCTGTGGAGGATGAGTGAACTTTACACCATGTTCCGTGAACTTTACACCCAGTTCCTCATGTCTCTTTAAAATTGTGGAGGCTTAGGAGTAGCAGCCTAGCTTATACACCATCAGCCAATAATATTCACACTGTTGGGACACAGGCCTCCTCTCTGTGAGAGGGAGTGGGCAGTAATCCACCACTCGCACTCGCCGGTGGATGTTGCATGTCTTCGAAGTAGACTAATTAAGATGTAAATAATCGACACAATTTCACTGTTATTCCTACTAATATTATAAATGTAAAAGTTTTTGGATGTTTGTTACTCAATCACGCAAAAACGGCTCCACGGATTTGGATGAAATTAGGCACACAAATAGTTTATAATCTGGATTAACACATAAGATACTTTTTTCTGACACCAACGCGGTTGAAGCTGCAGGAAAAAGCTAGTTAAGTATAAATTTCTCAATAATTTTTTAATGTATTCTATACCTAGACCATTATAATTTAAAAATTAATTTCTAATGGCAAAACTCAGTTGCACTCTTTCTGACCCGTGGATGATCTGAGGTAAGAGTTGCGCTTGCGACCACTAGAACAACAAGCCAGCCAACATAAACCATTATGGTCAGCATCATTCTCCTGCCCTTATCCCAATCTATTTGGAGTCGGCGCAACATGTTTTTTTTCCATACTTCTCTATTAGTCGTCATCTCGGTAGTCACCCCCTTTCTAGCCATGTCATCTTTCACACAATCCATCCATCGTTTCTTTGGTCTTCGCCAACTCTTATTGCCATTGACATTCATACTCAAAACTTTCCTCTCCTCATTCCTCTCCTCATAGACCATATGTAATTAATATTTTAGTGAGAACCCCAGCACTAGTGCTTAAACCTCATAGGATATAACGTTCGTAAACCCGAATACATTAATGTAATTGTCCTCAGTATCCATTATGAAAACAATTAATAATTTACTTAAGTACCAATTAGGATTAGCCACTGCTAACACGGCTTGGTCGAAAATGTATGCAGAAGATGCAATTTCCATCATTCGATCTATCGATAAATTATTATTTAACATTTTGATTGCAATTCTCGAATTAGTTTAATTAGTTTTGCCTGATAATAATGAATATGAGGCATTACCCTCATATTCATCTTCTTCTGGGATTGCCTTATGGTAATTAACATTCAAGTTGATACAAATGTATGTTGACTGAACTTAGTCCCAGAATTCTCACTCTGGGACTTAGTCAGGCCTACAAAACACAAAAAAATAGGTACCTTTTTGTATTTCATGCCATCTTTAAACAGAATGAAGAAAAAAAAGCAAAATTTACTTTAGAGCACTTTGCCTCTCGGCCTCAACGCCTTCTGGTTGGATTTGTTATGAGTGTAAAAATAATGAAATAATAATGAAAAAATAAAATCCAGAAAATATTATTACGCTATTATTATTCTTTTAGTATTCAGTTGACTTTTCTTACAAGGCATTACTAGTTTATATTATCGCCTTAACTTAACTACATTTTTGTAACGTCTGGAAAACGCAAGTACCTAGATAATAGCCTAAAAAATCACCAATATCAAAGACACCAATTTTATTGGTAGGTATAGAAAAACTATCAATTGCTCATGTTTTTTATTCCCATGAGAAATAGCCTTTGGCCTCCAAAGCTTTTTGCGGCAAAACGAGGTTCTCTTATCGGCGGCCTTACACATTTTCCTTGAATCCTCATTTTTGCTACAATATTATCAATATGGAACATTGCGAAGTGTAAAAAAAACTTTCCTATTTACTCCGTTATTTCCTTGTACAGTCAACCTACGAAAATCTTAAGCATACTTAGAACCTTGTCATATTAACCAATGTGACGTCAAAAATTACGCGTCAATGACGTAATACCATCGAATGACAAGAGACAAAGTCCAAGAATGATCAGCATTTTGTAATGATCGTACATAATAATTATGTGTTGTGGGGATGATCGATGATAGTCAAGCAGTTTAATGTTAAATGTTTTCCTTTTTCACTACATTTTTAATAACCAACGACACACATAATTACTCTTTTAAAGGAGGAAACACTGACTCCTGAGTTCAAATTAAAATTTATTTTGTGACACCTACGTATAATGTTGTGGTACATACATGATGTTATAAAATAAAAAATACTGTATCACTATGCGCTGGCGTACAAATATTGTTTACACAGTAAGTTGAAGTATTAACCTAGATTGAGAGCCACCACCTATGTTTAAGTAAGACACTACTTATCTAAGTTGTAAATGTAACGTCTGTAACAATGTTGCCACTTTTTTACAGTAAATAATTATATTATAACAATTACCTAAAGAATGCTGCAATCCCTTTGACATTAGTTTCTTGGTTAATAATGTTGAAAATAACTGATCTGCTCATTCAAAACCTTCTCAAACTCAGACTATGCAGTGGTCAGCCTTAATAAAAAGAAGAACATTAATTTACCCCAGAATTAATGTAACTCTTTTTACGACAACTTTATCAAAACAAAACCATATGTTTTCTCACCACATAATCGACACGCGCACAATACAATGACGTAATCCAATGATCAAAACTAGATCCAGTGTCAGATAATTTGAATACAGAATTGTATCATAATTCTGTGCCCGAAATGTGGTGCAGATAGCACGTAGCAGGGGATGTAACTGGACAGGCGGGGATGATGAATTCACTGGCGCATCGAAACCCTACAGTGTATTTAATACAGTAGAATAAGTTTGATTCGTTGGGTTAGCTGAGGGTGAAGATTGATTTTTATTTATTGTGGCAAAATGAAGAGGAATTTATAATAAATATATTATCTTATTAAATATAATTCTTCTGTACGTGTGTACCTCTAGTTAATAATAAATATTTTTGTTTTAGTTATAAATTACATGTAATATTATATAATAATATTAGTAAAAGATATAGAAGCCACAAATCAGTGAGAAGTATTTTGTTCTGTCCAAAAACTTTTGCATAAGTGTAGTAGACAAGGTACATCATAACTTTTATAACGATTTATTTTGTCAAGAAAAGTCCAAAGATTTACGAAAACGTATTCTGCAGCAAAAAGCCTTGTAGCTCCCTCGTGCTCTCAATCAGTATGTCACTAATAGCTTACATAATTGACAACTGACATAAACCACGAGACAGGCTTATATTTTAGTGAGCAAGCCCAGAGGCATTGGCTCTGAACTATTGCACAGAACCATTCAATTATTTAAGATAGGTATGAAACACTTTACATGTACTATTGCCATAATGAACGGACGCATACATATACACGTCTATTCTAACCAGAGTATACGTGAGGGGACATAACAATCCATTTTGGAGCGAAACTGGACTGCTGTCCTTTATAGACTGTGGCATTATTCATACCAATCTCGGTCTGGGAGAGGCGCCCGCTACGTCGCTAGACAATGGTATATTATACTGCTTACTATAACAGAGTATATTGGCTGCCAAGTCGGTACGATGCAACTACGAGGATTTTCACATGCTACCCCGGATATTCGTCTGTTTTATCAGATTAACTTTCATTATGTACACAAACTTTATTGTTCCGCTTTATATCATGAGCTTTTCCGTTCATTATCTTCTTTCGTAAACATTTTGTCGCTGCGAAATTAGTATGAGCGTTTTTGGAGTTTATTTGGGTTGGTTTATATTGTTTCTGTCTTTTTGAGCAAATAGGTAATGCTTCCTTTTTGTATGAGTTTTGTTTAGGGCAGGCGATTATGTATTGTAGAGATCTTTAAGTTTTTCTTATTTTGTTTGACTTTACCTTTATATGTAAATTAAGAGGTAAATATCGCACTAGCGCGCAAATTGTTGCAGACAAATTCAGACAATTGTTGTAATTTGATTTAGTCAGCTAGCGACACACAGCGTGTCCGTGGCGTGACAATAATGTAACTAAAATGCCAAGCTACTCGTATCTCTTTCTGTATCATGAGTTCCATATTATCTGTCGCAGCCGTGGTTGAAAACTAGTATATACACCTATTTGTAAGTATATTTATGATAACAACGCAACGATGTCTGAACGCTGCTCAGTATGAACGTAGCGTATCATTGCTTTACCTATTAATACTAGCTTTCACCAGTCTACAGAGTAATTGTGGCGAATCTGATGCCAATTGTGGCCGATAGGTTAGGCCTAGCCAATTCCTCACATCTGCGGTAGGCACTGTTTCATAAGCTATGCTCGGAGTTTCTTTGAAGGACAAAAGGAATGAAGTTATCCGGAAAAGAACCTGAATAACCGACATAGCTTACAGAGTAAGCAAACTGAAGTGGCAGGTTGGCCATGTTTGTCGAAGGACTGATGGCCGGTGGAGCAGACGAGTCCTGGAGTGGAGACCGCATATCAGCAAGCGTAGTGTGGGATGCCCCCCAGCTAGATCGACCGACGACTTGAAGAAGGTGGCTGAGGCAGACTGGATGCGGAGGGCGGAGGACAGGGTGTTGTGGCGTAGCCTCGGAGAGGCTTATGTCCAGCAGTGGACTGCGATAGATCGAGTTGATTGATATACTGTTTCATATAATATGAATATTGTTAAGTTGACAAATTTTATTCTCGTCTAATGAATTATGCATAGCTTATGCCTATCTATTTTACTTGACAGGCAAAATGACACTCGGAGGCTTCGAAAGCACTTTAAGCTGATGGCGTTATAAGTTACTTAAGTTGCAAGTCTTCTTATAAATCATTGTAATCCATACTTCGGTTTTAGGGATGATATTTAAAATAAAAAACCTTTTCTTTTGTATTTAAATTGCGTCATATTTTCCAATATCTGCTGAGTAGTTACATTGGATAAAGCAAAAAGTTCAAAATGATTAGGGATTTGTTCTTTTTATTCGATTCTTTATCGAGACAACCTACTTTTGTCAATATTGCGTGACTAGGTCCAATTGGATCAGCCTTAATTTATCGAAATCGGTCAAGTGAGTTAAGCTGGCAGTTATACATAAGTGGCTATTTACATAATTGTCTTATGTTACTGTCTTTAGTTACCTACTAGTGGGGGTATCTTGTATGTTGTTTATAATATGACTATTGTTGAGAATTATTTTGCGGGTTTATTTTAGCGCAAGTCTGCGCGAATTTTTATAACAAAGCAACAAAAAATTGGGGATCAAAAACTCAGCTTCAATCTGATGCTAGCCGTAAGCAAATATATAAAGTTCACTGACCTGACCCGAATTGAAAATCTAAACGGATATTTTTTATTCAAGAGATAGAGCGGACCGACAACAATTTGTTATTGGTAAAAAACTTTTTTACAAAAAAATACAACCGACTTCCAAAAACAACACTACAAAGTGAAAAATAACTTTAATTTCGGAAGTCGGTGTCGGTGTCGGTGTTAAATGTATTTTCGTTTTTTGCCACCGACTTCCGAAATTAAAGTTATTTTTCACTTTGTAGTGTTGTTTTTGGAAGTCGGTTGTATTTTTTTGTAAAAAAGTTTTTATTTTTCACTTTTTAGTTGTGTACCTACCCCACACAAATTCTAATACCACTATCTGTAAAACAAACTAGAACATCATCCACATAAAAGTGGGGAAAAAATACGTATTATTGAAGCTAACTCAAAAACTACCCAAGCAAAATTAATCAATTTTATATGGAACCAACTGTGATGTATACCCTCTCGAATAAAACAAAAATTTTTCAAATCGGTCCAGCCATCTTCGAGTAATCGGGGAACATTCATAAAAAAAAAAAGGTTCCGACGAATTGAGAACCTCCTCCTTTTTGAAGTCGGTTAATAACATCAGCAAAGTCGGTATCTATGCTGAATTTTCGGATTAAAATAAGGTTTGTTTATATGCTATAGTACCTATCTACTTACTGTTTTTTTTTTAAATATCCTGCTGATAAAAGCTACTTTTCATACAAAGGAGAAATGCTCGCTCAGTGTGGGTGGAGGCGCTCGGGGTGGAGATTTTATAACATTTCAGGCTAGTTTTTCTAGTGGATTATACTGATAGCTTATATTCAACTACGTATAAAATGTACCTAGGTATATAGTATAAAATAAATTAGCTTTTCGTGTCTGTCTATGTGACCGCGTTGTTCTTCTACATGACTCAACTGATTTTGATACGAGTTGCACCATCATGAGAATCTATTCTGGAAGGTTTATGAGTAGGTATCATACATACCTTCCGGAATTTTATCTGATATATATATAGTATTGAAATTTAATTTGGATCTATTACAAAAATGTCGATGTTTTGACTGACATGTCGCAACATCAATAGATTACACCCGAGTGAAGCAGGGGCGGGCCGCTAGTACTAACAATATAAACAGAACAAAATGTACTGTGTTGTTTCTGCAATGTGGGCAGATATTCACAGCAGCCAGGCTTCATTTACATTGAGAACAATTTGCTACGGTGACCGAGGCTGAGCGCCCCTGAAACGGTCATTTGCATTGTATCCCAATTAGTTTTTACAAGTCCCTTAATTTTGTTCTAAAGAGAAATGACTGAATTCTCTTCTTTGATGATGGATAATTTTGTTGTATTTTTTTGGGATAACATATTGTAGGCCATTGAGAAAAATTTATCTGTTATTAAGTCCGTAAATTATTTTTATTTTAGAGGCATGTTTAAACGAACCATTAATTAAATAAAAGAATGAGGTTCAGTTTAAAAGTACTCAACCGCTGTAAAAGTTAACATCGTTTACATAAACCCGGTATTCCTGTACTCAATCTGAAAGTTGCTGCGGTCAAATCTCCACAAGGAAAGAATGCGGTACACTTTTAATGAGCGAACATTTTTTAAGCTACACAAACGCCCAAAATGTCGACGACGTACTTAAAAGAAAAACCATTAGTCTTTCAGAAACAATTTCATAAAGAAAAGTAAATAAAATTGTTACCATAAATTACACTGCTTCACTAAAAGCCAGCGGTTTAAGGATCAAAGCACTTTTCTAGTTAAAGAATCTAGAAACTGAGTTCCACGCGAGTTCTTATAGAAATAAATGCCGTGTAACTTGAAGTCAGGGGCTTAAGAATAATCCAGTAGAAACTTCTAGAATTTATTACTTTAGTCTGACACTTGTAATTTTAACATAGGTCTCGTTTTGCAAATTATAGTTATTCCCATTGAGGTAATATTTTAAGTTCAGATAAGTTAAAATGCTGATTTGGAACTAGGAATTAGATTTGTAAGGAATACGCGAATTGTCTGAAAGATTACCTTTGTAAAGGAAAATAACTAATTAATTGCAGGTAATTATTTTAGTTTGTATGGTATTTACACCTAAAAAAACGTGGATAGGGGAACAGGAGCAAAATTATTAATGATTATGAGTTCGTTCGTACTATGATTTACAGCCTAAAATATCTGATCCATTACATATAAATAGTCCAGATATAAATAGTTCCAATTGGTACCCGTCACTTTTAAAGACAAATATCTATAAAAATAAAACCTCAGTTTTGCGCCCAGAGGCGGCAAAACCTTTAAAACTTTACCATTCATCAATGAATGTAGTATGTTCTGGTTGACGTCACTCCAATTAAAGGGTGCC
This sequence comes from Cosmia pyralina, assembly GCA_946251885.1. Classification (NCBI taxonomy): domain Eukaryota; kingdom Metazoa; phylum Arthropoda; class Insecta; order Lepidoptera; family Noctuidae; genus Cosmia; species Cosmia pyralina. Next base: position 17,741,420 of record OX276350.1, on the reverse strand, counting down.
GCGATAAGACGAGGGGTAAGCAACCATCCGGACGCTTGACTTTCTTAATTAAGAGGCCGATCTCCAGCCCGATAGGGGATGGACATACGATCTACTTGCTTTAAATGCGGTGTTTCGTGTGAATGATTTTTGTTTGAACTAGTTTGAATTGGGTGGAGACTCAGCCTTTTTTGGTTGATTTTGGGTGATAGCGTGCAAAGAGGTCTGGTTATTTCTTATTGAACAAGCCGTGTGTGTACCCGGTGTGATTATCCATCGGAAAAAATTACTAACTTCTTTTTAAACTCGTCCCCTATTTAACCTCTTTAGGGGATGAATTTTCATAAATCCTTCCTTAGTTTAGTTATACAGGGTCAAATTAAATTAGTTAGTGAAACTCCGCAGACGGAATGGGTATATATAAACATGACAAAGCAAAAATAAATAATTTTTTTTTGGGGTCATCTGCCGCAGTGTACTAGTTGAAATATCTATTTAAAAGAACAGCTTTTTGTGTAAATATCACAGGCGTGATAGGTATCATAATCTAAATACGATAAAACAAAAAAAAAAAAAAAACAGATTTCTCACTCACACTCACTCACCAACTCAACTCATACTTCAAGTACACTCACTACCAGCGGTCGGTGAACGCAAAAAAAAAAAATCATCAAATCTTTTTTATTTAGTCGTGCTTAAGTATCAATGCCAATTACGTCTGCGGAGTTGTGCTAGCTTATTTAGTTTGTATCGCACTCTTGTGCAAAATTTTAAGCTTCTAGACCCAGCGGCTTAGGCTGTGCGTTGTCTGTCAGTGAATTGAAAGAAAGAAAGAAAGAAAAATATTTTATTTGGGACACGCACAGGAAATACAGTTAAAAAGGAGCATATAAAAGAAACATAAACTTTTAAAAAAAAATTAAATTAAATAAAAATTCAGAGTAAAAAAAGAGACCTGTGCGAGGCCAAAAAGGCTCCCATCTCAGCATAAAGCTGCTGAAAAAAATTGAGGATTTTTATTAAGTAGATACCATTTATTTTTCATTTACAATGATGAATGTGTTAGATAAATGTAGTATTATGTGTCTAATATTTAATAATAAATACTTGAGATTACCTTGATTCCGGAAGTTAGTTCGGTTGTGATCAAAATCATCGAATCATTGTAAAACAACCTTTAGATTATTAGAATAACTGTTTGTTGGATATTGACATCTGTCACATTTACGAAGCTTGAGACCAATGTAGAAGTATCTAATTTGATTAGTTATTGTGTTTACGATATATACCACTCTTAACTTGTCAAAATCGTACAGATGTTATTACTATAAATAATTAAATAATATTTGATAGTAACTGTAGTATATCTTAGAATTTATGTTGCTATTTTAATATAAGAGGTTGTTTGAAACAATTGATACAATACTGTCAGTTGATGTTTGATGGGAAGGGATAAATGGAAGGGGTGGTAGCATATAAAAAGGATTGTAATGACATTCTCGAGGCAGTTGCTCAGTGGATGTTCAAGTGGCTAGTGCTAGTGCCGTTGTGATGTGAAATATATCTACCAGGTGTCATGTAAGTTACGTAATTTCATATTATACCTAAATATTGTTATTATGTTGCTATTATTCTGAGTAATAGAATTAACTGTTTGAGATAACTATAAATTGTGGAAATATAAGAAATGTGTTGATAGAATACTATAATACTGTTTCCATGGAGTTTCTTGTCCTTCTTCTCCATGAAGACCTAGTTTTGCGAACGGACAATAGCTTTCTCATGAAAGATGAATAATTATTGACAAGCCTAATTGAAATAATAAATGTCTAGTCTTGTCTTTCTGTGCTTTTCTTTATGAAATCCTTCCCATACACACCATATTCATAATACTTTCATAAACAATAAATAACCAATAACCATTCTGACATGTAAGGTTTGCTATTTGCGAAGTAGCTATATATATGCTTATAATTATATATTATATCAAATCTAACATCAGAAGTGGGATAGTGCTCAGTCTCACATAACATATTTCTAATGAATTTTATTTTGCTATTTTCATGATCAACGTTGGAGCAATCGTGTTCTGCTGGAAACCATTGGTAACGGCGGGTCGTTGACTCAACCCTCATCATAACGATGAAAACGTGCTGAGAATTGTATGGTCGAAAAAGAAAAATGCATGTGTTCACGGAAAGTTACTTTAAAATTGTTAATATTATTGCTCTGTTGATCACAAATTAATTTAAAAAATAGCTTTGGAGGAAACTTTACAAAATTGAAGTTGGTAATGTCATAAAGTAAATGAAACATAATTGTATTTTTATATTATGAAAGAAATAGCGAATATCACATAACTTGCTGATAAACAAATATGACAAGGTTGAAGGTTATTAATAATTGGCTTTATTTTATTATTTTTCACTTTCAAAATGATTACCAATAGTATTGTTAAAATAAACTTAGTTTTGTCGGAACTGATCTGTGTTTCTTGATAATTTTGATTTGGCTTATTGTTATAGCCTTTTACTAAAAAGTGAGGTACCAACAGAGTGACCATATTAAATATTTGCAATTATTTAATAGAAAATGTAATAAGGATGATCAATACAATTTGCAATGATATTGTCAGGTTGACCGAGCGGTATATTGTTTTGATTACTTATTTAATTAATACAAAAAGAGCTTGTCTTGACTGTTGTCTGGCATTCACTGACTGCGGGTGATTGAGCTTCACCGACGGCGGGTGTTTGGCCACATACAGTAAGATGTGATTAAGTTTCACACTATTGTTTTTGTTTAATGATAATTATCTTGTACTTCGAGATCGAAATACATGTTAGTATGGCCGTATTAGATAATTGTAATTAGCTGACTGTGACTATGACTGTGAGTGTTTCCGCTGGTCGGTCATTTGCTTGGTGCAAGTCTATCCCACTAGCAGCGGGTGGAGGGGACTTGACACGTCTAGGCAATTGGCAACACAAAACAAAAATGACAATGACGATGAGAAAACCAAAGTAAATTACAATTGTAGAAAAACGGTATCAATGTACTTCGAGAGCGAAGTACTTGTCAGTATGGCCGTGTTAGATAAATGTAGTATTATGTGTCTAATATTTAATAATAAATACTTGAGATTACCTTGATTCCGGAAGTTAGTTCGGTTGTGATCAAAATCATCGAATCATTGTAAAACAACCTTTAGATTATTAGAATAACTGTTTGTTGGATATTGACATCTGTCACATTTACGAAGCTTGAGACCAATGTAGAAGTATCTAATTTGATTAGTTATTGTGTTTACGATATATACCACTCTTAACTTGTCAAAATCGTACAGATGTTATTACTATAAATAATTAAATAATATTTGATAGTAACTGTAGTATATCTTAGAATTTATGTTGCTATTTTAATATAAGAGGTTGTTTGAAACAATTGATACAATACTGTCAGTTGATGTTTGATGGGAAGGGATAAATGGAAGGGGTGGTAGCATATAAAAAGGATTGTAATGACATTCTCGAGGCAGTTGCTCAGTGGATGTTCAAGTGGCTAGTGCTAGTGCCGTTGTGATGTGAAATATATCTACCAGGTGTCATGTAAGTTACGTAATTTCATATTATACCTAAATATTGTTATTATGTTGCTATTATTCTGAGTAATAGAATTAACTGTTTGAGATAACTATAAATTGTGGAAATATAAGAAATGTGTTGATAGAATACTATAATACTGTTTCCATGGAGTTTCTTGTCCTTCTTCTCCATGAAGACCTAGTTTTGCGAACGGACAATAGCTTTCTCATGAAAGATGAATAATTATTGACAAGCCTAATTGAAATAATAAATGTCTAGTCTTGTCTTTCTGTGCTTTTCTTTATGAAATCCTTCCCATACACACCATATTCATAATACTTTCATAAACAATAAATAACCAATAACCATTCTGACATGTAAGGTTTGCTATTTGCGAAGTAGCTATATATATGCTTATAATTATATATTATATCAAATCTAACAAATGAATCTAGAGATTTTCATTGGCAGCCATACTACTTTTTACTAAAATATCTCAAAATATAATGATGAAAGAGAAATAAAAAGCCGGCAATAAAGATTTTTTATGTTATACTTTAAGGTACAAATAAAATTTTCATGACTGCGTATCAAGTCATCAAGTAATTCTTTGGCAACATGACATCTTGTTATTAAAAAGTTTGACGAAAACTCGACAAAACTCTAGGAGCCTCGATGAACTCTCCCGAAGTTTCTCGAAGGGCACATACTTACCATGCTTACGTTATTTAGGTTAATACTTTATGGACAGGAAAGTGTTTCGACTTTTGTTTCCTACGACATAATAACACCGTTTTATGTTTGCACTTATGGTGCACTTGTTAATATTAAACTTGTGACCTGGAAGCCATATTGTTTTCGAAAATATACTGCGCCGTCGAAATTTTATGGAGGTAATAACTGTGGACATTCCAGTTTTTGGAATAGTGAAAAATATTGTACAGTTATTTATGCTTCTTGGTTTGTGTAATAAATTATCTTTATAGTGTGCATCTTTTACATTGAATCGAAATAAAAAGCCAAATTTGGATTTCATTCATCGTATTTTCTTAAATATTTAGCTTTGCTTTACTTAAAATCATTTCGAAGAGATATTATTATTTGATTCAGGAATACATTATTATATTAATTATGATTTAACAGCTTGCGTAGGTACCTAAATTTTTTCTGAGCTCTGCTTACATTTAGTCGAGATATATCTCGAAATAAATCTATATACCTATATAAAAGAAAGTCGAAAATCGTGTTAGTTACATCATTTATAAATTATAGATTTTTAAGATTTCTATGTTTTTGAATTTGTCTTCGTCCGGAATAGGATAATAATTATTAAAACTTAGGAAAATTCATAAAAAAAAAATATGACGAAAATTAATTTTCTCATACATGAAATTTTGACGGGGCAACGTCTGTCGGGAATCTTTCATTCTATTTAGAATTCCAAATTCAAATTAATTTTGTTACATAGCATGATATTTAAAAAAAATCTGTTGTTCATTTGTTTTTCTGCCGTTCGATTTTTCTGTGATATCGATGTTACTGTAACTATGGAAAATCGAAATAGTGCGCTATTTTCGAATACGAGTTCCATCGTGGCACCAACGCAGCACAGACAGCACGCAACATTAACGACGTGTATGGTATAAGGTACTGCAAGTGAACGCACGGTACGTTTTTGGTTGATCGCTTCCGTTCTGGGAATTGATCTCAACAATGAGCCCCGGGGAAAAATTTCAAATCCAATGAGCCGGCGAAAAACGCCTTTAAAGAATCATCTTTCACACAGTCCATCCATCGTTTCTTTGGTCTTCCCCTGCTCTTATAGCCATCGACAGTCATACTCAAAACAATTTTTTTGTTTTCAAATTAATTGGCTCCAATTAATCTTTTTCATATTTTTACTTTAAATTTATTCCGGTATTTTACTTTTCAGCAAAAAATCGTAGTTCAATTCTTAAAATATAAATTAAGTTTTCCTACACAATTCAAAATGTTCTCAGCTTGCGCCTTCGGGAGCTTCGCGCGTTTCCATTAGAGTATTCATAACTTAGATAGGACAACGTCTGTCGGGTCAGCTAGTGTTTAATATAGTGCTGGATATCGTGCTTCTTTTGTTTTTTGATTGAAAATGTTACTCACATAAATAGTAATACATAGGTCGCAGATGGATTATCGAATTGGATGTTTTACATAACCGCTAGCTGTTTTACAACACACACATCACACAACACATGCAACTAATCACTTTCGATTGACTTTGACTACCTACTTCGTGACTTTAATTTTCTAAATCGAACATAATCTACGGCTGGTTGTTTGCTACAACACACGTTTCTTAACTATCTGCAACCCCGTTTAAGTCTCATTTTGAGATTGAAGTAACATAACTCGATGTAATGTTGACTACATCGACTTATGTTACTTCAATCTCAAAATGTGTCGCCTGTCGTTAACACACCAATTACAAGTAATAGCATGTGAAGGGCCTTGCAAACAAACTTCGCCATCACAGTATGTTCAAAAAGCTCTTATTGAAAAACTTGTCTCCGTAAGTGTACCCTTTCTAGGTCAACCTTACGGACCGTAACTTTGCGAATGACAAACTTGGTCCGTGATTTAGATTGACGGTAGTGGAAAATACGGGTCTTTAAACGTGAAGCATCGTTTGTACGGTTTGGTAGCAAGTGACGGGCTGGTTTTAAATGAACTTCAATGTTAGTCTCTTTGATTATAATGTACTGGGCATATTGTCTCTTTTTTAGGGTTCCGTATCTCAATAGGAAAAAAACGGAACCCTTATAGGATCACTCGTGTGTCTGTATGTCCGACTGTCACAGCTAATTTGCGCCGAATCTAATGGGCCGACTAAATTAAAATTTGGTACACTTATGAATTTCTGTGACCCAAACACGGACGGGTGAAGTAAATAAATTAATTTTGAGTATGGGGGTCACTTTTGGGGGCAAATAAGAAAATTAAAAAAAAGTTTTGCAAATTATACCATGTGACATATCAAATAAAAGGGCCATGGGCTATGAGGGTTTCAAATATATTTTTTTTTATAATTTTAAAATAAATTGTTAGAAAGTTATTTTAGAAAATAGACGAAAATTGACCATTCCCCCCCCCCCTTATCTCCGAAACTACTGAGCCTAAAATTTTGAAAAAAAAATACAGAAAATCGTTCTTTACCCGTAGATTACAGGAAAACCTATAAAAAGTCTGTGGTCTTAAAATAACATGGTACATCTCTCAATATTCTGAATACAAACTTACATTTACAGTTGGAATGTATGGGAGAACATGTTTTTCAACTACAATGTTAAGTTTGTTCGGGATAAATTCATTCCAACTACGGAACCCTTCATTGTGTGTGGTCCAACACGCAAGTGGCCGGTTTTATAAAAGTGGTCTTGTCACTACTTAGAGACAAGACCGAGAGTATTGCTGCCTTTATTTTATATCATTACCTTTATTTATACCATTATCAATTTATATTATAGCTACCAACTTTTAAAGGAACAGAGTCTGTTCAAACAAACGGAACAACTTCTAAAAGAGTAATGAAAGCTATTTTCTCCTGACCAGCAGGGAAATAGTGGCCTTAATTAAAATAACTTGGTAATCTCAGTGGAAAATAATTAATTATTACCGCGCTGGTTTCGTGAGGAGGTCTAGATAAGAAATCAGGTCATTTAACTACGACTTTTTAGAATCAATTATTTTATTTATTGTTAAAAGTTTTCTGAACAATCTAAATTACTTTTCAATAATTATGATAGCAAGTTTGATAAAGTTCTGACAATGAAGATGAATCTTTTGAAGCCGTTTTCCGAAATTATTTAAATACAAATATTGATTTTCAGAAATGCTACAAATTCGGTTCTTTTAAAAATATCTAGCGATTTAGGTACTAGGTGCATAGCATAATAACCTATAATGTTCCCACTGCTGGGACACAGGCTTCCTCTCTTCGAGAAGGAGTGGGCTGTAATATACCACGCGGGCCCAGTATGGGTTGATAGATGTCACATGTCTTCGAATTTTTGGTTCTAGGACATGTTGGTTTCCTCACGATGTTTTCCTTCACCGTTTTGAGAGCAGTGGTGATAAAAGTATATACACAAAGTAAAACACCTGTTTGGCTTCGAACCCACGACCTAACTCGTAAGTCAGTTACCTTAAATAACCAGTACCGTAAAGGTACTAGGTAGACCGATGCAGCTGTAAAACTTCGTTACAATTTGTAAGTTATTTAAAAACCCAAACTTATTCTGTAATCGAATTAAAGCTCGCAACATAATCAACTTAAAAAAAAATCTAATCGACTTCATTGTACCATTTAGCACCGACTTTAGAGACAAACTTCAGAGACACTTTTAATTGCTTTCGACCTATCTGATAGCTCGACATTGTTTGGCCGACATCTCTGTGTATTCTTACCTTAATTTTGTTCGAAATTTTTATTACTTGAATATTGATTCTTTAGCGATGTACCGTTTGTTTTTAAGAATTTAATAGGTACTCTTGTTGAGTATAAAACTTTTTTACAAAAAAATACAACCGACTTCCAAAAACAGCACTACAAAGTGAAAAATAACTTTAATTTCGGAAGTCGGTGTCTAGTTAAATGTATTATCGTTTTTTGCCACCGACTTCCGAAATTAAAGTTATTTTTCACTTTGTAGTATTTGTTTTTGAAAGTCGGTTGTATTTTTTTGTAAAAAAGTTTTTATTTTTCACTTTTTATTTGTGTACCTGCCCCACACAAATTCTAATACCACTATCTGCAAAACAAACTAGAACATCATCCATATAAAAGTGGGGAAAAAATACCTATTATTGAAGCTAACTCAAAAACTACCAAAGCAAAGTTAATCAATTTTATATGGGACCAACTGTGATGTATACCCTCTCGAACAAAATAAAAAAAATCCAAATCGGTTTAGCCATCTTCGAGTAATCGGGGAAAGGTTCCGACGAATTGAGAACCTCCTCCTTTTTGAAGTCGGTTAAAAAGGTACGCTTACGAGGATAAATACCTAACATATACTTATGTAAAATTTAAATTCGGTTTTGTCATGAAATAACGAGCCCAACTTTGAAAGAAAACCGTTTTCATAATAGTATTCATCACTATGAATCATCATTATCATTTCAGCCGAAAGACATCCACTGCTAGACATATGCCTCCTCCAAGCATCACCACTTCGACCGTTTCTGTGCTTTTTGCATCCAGCGGATTCCTGCGGCCTTCATCAACCACTATGAGTACTACCTATTATGATATCGGTTTGTTTCGAAAATACAGTACGTTCGTAGGATCATAACAAAAGCGGCCAAGTGCGAGTCGAACTCGCACACGAAGGGTTTTCTACCACCCTTCAATATTTAACGCTACATTTTTTTTTTCTAACTGAATCCGAATCCTAAGAAATATTATAAATGCGAAAGTGAGTTTGTTTGTTGGTTTCTTTGTTTGTAAAGCTTTCACGCTGAAACGACTAAACGGATTTTAATGAAATTTGGCAGACGGGTAGACCATGACCTAGAAAAGGACATAGGCTACGTTTTATTGTAAGTATTATAAATGCGTAAGTGAGTTTGTTTGTTACGCTTTCACGCTAAAACGGCTGAACGCATTTGGGTGGAATTTGGCACATGTGTAGTGCCAAATTTCATCACCTGGTTGACCATGACCCGGATTAGGACATAGGATAGTTTTTATCCCGGTAGTACGATGTGGGATAATTTCCGATATACACGTGGGCGAAGCCGCGGGCAAAAGCCAGTTTGTTGATAAAGCGGCCATAGTAGTACACACCCTGTGAAAATTTGAAGTGTACTTGAAATTATTATGGCTCAGAAGATACAGGCCTGTGACAGACATACGGATGGACAGCGGAGACTTAGTAATAGGGTTCTTTTGGCTCTCTTTAGGTGCGGAACCCTAAAAATTATCAATACTTTAGGAGAAATTCGCTTTTGAATCTTACGTAAGTGTAACGTAGCGACTGTGAGTGTACTTCGTGGGCTGCTAGTATTGTTCTTGTTGCAAGATCCTAACCAAGATGACATTGGTTGTCTTTTGAACCTTGATAAGACTAGTCAAGAAACTTATAATTTTTATTAAATATTTTTACTGTAAGTACGTATAATCTTAGGTCTCAATAGGTTTCCAAGCGATTTGACAATTAGTTTACGATTCAATTTCTAAGTGTTCGCTCAAAGAGAAAATATTTGAAATATGCTATTGATCTTGTATTTTTAATATTAAAATTAAGTATTTCAAATTTTTTGAATATTTTAAATTGCACTACGAATTTTCTACATTATTTGATGCTCCGTGGAGCGCATTACTTTACTTTTTTACTATTGCGTCATGCATGTTTGGAATAAAATACATTACTAAATTATCTGTGAAGAAATAAAGAGAAAGAAACTTTGCTACGAGCTACGACGTAGCTTACACTTTGTCTTTGCTACGATGCCTACGCGGTTGTAGCAGCAGACCTACGACGTAGCTAGCGAAGCATTCTATCTGATACGCTTCAATTTATAATTATTTTGTGCACCAGACGTGTGTAAAAAAAAGGATCTTTCAGTATTTAAAAAAAAAATGCCTGTATAATATCTTTGTGTGTAAATTCCTCGATCGGTACCCAGTTTTCTCACGTAAATTTGAAGTTATCTCGTATAAAAAAAAAACTTGAGTGCTATGTAAATAAGAGTACACAATATAAATCCCGCAGTAAAATTACGAAACAAGACAAGAGACATCACTCATCCATTTGTAAGTGTAACTCCAGTACGTAATGTGCGCAATATTTTACGTTACGGAACTTTTATACATCGCATAAACGTACAATGAACGTATAAAACGGGGAAAAGAGGGTAAAGAAGAAAAATATGCTTTTAGAGCGCTAACGTTCACCATGGTAGGTAACCGGAGTCCCTGGGGCCGCGTTTAATAAAGATTGGTAACTTGTTTTTATGATTTCCTTTTGCGTACGTCGTTTAGACGCATTAGACGAGTCTCTAGACAATGTATAAATGAGAGTGTAATTCGGGATGGTGGTGAGTTTTGTGGTTTCGAAGTGGCAGTCATTTGTTTTTTCGATTGTGGTCGTCTTTTGTTAATTGGCGATACGTCATAACCGATACACGACATTGATCACACTAAAATGTTTGATTTTGATGATGTGCATGCTGTGATATAGGTACTAATTAATTGGCTTAATGTACAGTCAACAAAAGATATGTCTAGTCAGGGTATTGTAACATATTTGTATGTGAATTGCTTCACGTTCAATTTCGTGACAGTAAACAATTTTGTGTTGGTGTGTTACAATGCAATTACAAACAACAATTTTTTTTTATATATATTACTTTGTTTTTGCAATACTCCTAGTATTGCAAAAAAAATATTTAATTTGTTTTGTAATATATATAAAATTGAACATGATTCACATACAAATATGTTAGTATACCCTGCCTAGATATCTCTTTTGTTGACTGTACCTGTCACTTAAAAACACGCTCAAATTAGGATTAAAATACGTCAATACTAAAGTGCTAACAGATGGCACCAATTTGCATAACCATTAGCTTAATTAATCATTTAACCAACATAACACCCAATATTATTAAGCCCCCGACTTAATTTACTGCCATGTAAAATTGCCCTTTACCCCTATAGCAACAAGGGCACTGCTTTGACCTACACAAAATCGAGCGATCTAAATCATAAAACTGACATTTATATTACGAAATGCAAATCCGGATACATAAATAATATCTTCAGATACCCCATTAAAAGTTTCATGGCTGTGTAAGATTTTCTATAGGGTTGTACATTAAAATTTTAAGTAAGTAAAAGTGAATTAATTTGTTAGATAAATTAAACTCTATCAAGCTGCGTCTGAGGTATAATTGTGGTGACCCAGTTCTGTGTGGCGTTAAGGTGGTTTTAGCGCGAGCGGAGCGAGGCTGAGCGAAGATGGGTTCGGCTCGGCTCACTCTTGTGAATAAATCGTGATAATTTTCTGAGGTTTCAGGCATATCCAACTAGCTGAATAAAAAGTTATAACTAGTTGTTTCATATATTAGGTGTGTTCATATGTGGAACTGAACTGAACTGTTAAATTTACTCAAAGCGATCTTTGGATTCCACCAAATTCTAGGGAATCCAAGTTTGTTCACATGACAGAATTATCCGTAAACGTACAAACATTTTTTGTAAAAAAAGTTGAGTAAGTTACTTTATTTTTTATTTGTAAACATCCATTACACTTTTTTATAATTAATTACTAAGTCCAATTGAATCAGTGTGTCATAGTCGCCTCAGCTTAACACAGCTTGCTATATCACCTCGCCCAAAACAGGGGATCGAGAAAAGGGGACGACTAAGGTTTACTCCGAGCTCGCGGTTATTAATGTGGCGTTTTTAAATTTTATTCATTCGGTTAACAGCCGGTCCCGAATAATTTTAGATTTATTTTTTTGGAAATCATGCTACGTTAATGCTGGCAACTGTATTGGCTTTCGATAAATGTTGCCATGTTTGGAAGTTTTGGGTAGGATGTTTTGACGTGAATTGATGACTGTATTGATGTTTTCACGGTTTGTTTGAATATTATGGTTTGCGGAACTGATCACTAGGTACAGTTGATGACATACTTATATAGCTACGTAGTGGATTAATCACTATTGTTTTAGACAATAAAGTTGTGATGATATGGCTTGTTATTTAAATTACTGTAGGGAACGATTTCCTAGGTAATTCAAGAGCAAATAGCCAACCTTTTTTTGCGACACAGTCAACCTTTTCCGTCGTGTTTTTTCTTAAGGCCGAAAAATGTGCTATCTCATTATATTTTACGGGTCACGAGGATAAAAACAACAGTGTGATGTGTAGTGCACATATGTATACTACCTATCTATGTATAGGTTGTATGTTATGTTACACAGATTTATCACGACTCGCTTGTCTGTGTAACATCAGTGCTGCCCCCTGTGAGTTGTCTTATTATTATTATCGTTAATGTTCTATCAGTAGAGATGAGACTTTGTTTTATAGCTGTCGATAGTGGTGGCGATTGCTTGGATATTATTTTGGTGTTTATTGAAATATCTACTTATTTAATATCTTAAATACAATCATTTACAGGCAACGCACAGCCTAAACTCCTGGGCTAGAAGCATGAATTTCTGGACATGAGTTCCTTATATAGCGAAAAAGAAAAAAATTAATGAAATGAATTATGTTATTTTTGCCGATGGGAAATCCTATCGGGCACATGGCTTTTGCTCGTGTCTTTTTTTTTTTGTTGTGGATGGGAAATTATCAAATGACTTCTCCCGCTCTGGGCAGACTTTTCAGACTTTTACTGACCACTAAAACCCACCTGTGTTCCTTCACTTGCCTGTGCCAGGACCACGGTATGTCTTTCGAACAACCCGCGACCCTGGCGGCATCGGCCTTATCGAACCCCATCATTGCTGACATCTCTTTGAGGCGCGCGTGGAACACAACGCGCCGTCGACCCGGGCCTTATTTTGGGATTTCTAGTCTTTCAACTGTTCTACTAAGTTTGTTTTTGGAATAAATTAATTTCAACTACGGAGCCCTTCATTATGCGTGAACAACTTTGTTTGGAACAACAAACAATTATTACATAATAGAGAATACAAACATCGAAACATAAAATTAACAATTATTATCACAGCATCAATCAATCAGCTCAACCTATCGCAGCCCACCGCTGAACATAAGCCTCTCCCAGGCTGCGCCACAACACCCTGTTCTCCGCCTTCCGCATCCAGTCTGTCCCAGCCACTTTCTGCTGGTCGTCGGTCCATCTAGCTGAGGGGTGTTCCACACTACCCTTACTGATACGCGATCTCCACTCCAGAACTCGTCTGCTCCTTCGGCCATCGGTCCTTCGACAAACATGGCCAACCCACATACCACTTCAGTTTGCTTAGTCTGCAAGCTATGTCGGTTACTTCGGTTCTTTTCCGGATAACTTCATTCCAGATTTTATCCTTCAAAGACAGCTTATCACAGCATAGAGGCAATCTATTACCTTCTAACGTACTTCTTCTTTTATGTTTTTTCTTCCTACTTTATAACTAACTTCATTAATATTCCTAACTACCTACCTATTCTATTCCTACTTGTCTATTCTTTATTGCTTTTCTAATTATATCCAACTTTGTCGTATTTTACATTCGTCTTTCACGAATAAACTCTACGAAACTGACCAAAAATGTTGATATTTCCTGTAGAAAAATAAACAGTGTTTGCAGCACAATAGGCACAATGCAAATGGTGACTTCGCTAGGTAAACGTCATGTCAATAAAGCTAGTAACGAGTTTTTAATGTCACACTTTTGAATTCAGTGTATTTGGACGAGTGCCATTTATAATATGCCATGCATTTGAAATGTTGTTTAGTTATTGATTCTGTATTACTGACTAATACTGTAGGTGATATAATTATTATTAACCTTATCCCAAGAACATTTTAAAATAAACTTTATGACCAAACCGGCTTTAAAAAAGGAATGTCATTTAAAAATATCTCATCTTATCGATATAATCTTAAGCTCATCACTTAAGTAAAGGAAGCGAAGTTACCGAGTACGCAACTCTTACTACATCGACAAGTTGATAGTCGGCTGTTTCCGCCACCCGTCGTCTTTCATCGCAATGAGATATCGTTCATTTCCTCACCTCCCGTGTCCTAATCGCCGTCATCTACCGACACCTAGTCTACCACTTTACGCCAAGAGAAATTGTCTTTTTCGCACATTTTTTTTATTCACGCAAGCGTTGCTTGTTTCGTTCGGAAATAGATTTTGACACTAGAGAAATACGAGCGTGATAAAATCTGTTCTCAATGTTACGTCGATTTTATGTCGGACATGTAAAATATGGATAAATCTCATATGTATTCAGTCGTAATTTTTGTTGTAACCAACCTTTTTTAATTGGAACGGCTTCTTTGACAGGGTTTTCATTTCATTGTTCCATATCTGTATGTTAATATTGAGTGTTATTTGTAAAATTGCGTCTGTATTTCTATGAATTCAGGAAAGTTAAAATTTGTTTTATTTTCCTCGTACTGTAGCTATTACTCGAATTCTGTTAGTTTCAGAAAGTCGTTGTTTTGAGAAAAACAGAGTATTGCGATATTACTATGGTCTAGACTTCTTCTTGTTCTCTTTTCAGTAAAGTTGTCAGATATCCATCGAACATTCCTATTAATTAAGATAAGAATGAGAGTGCATAATGTCCATTGTTTACTTAAAACAGTTTTTCAAAAAGCGAATAATAATTATCATAATTAGTTGTTTGAGCTTATTTAACATGTAAAAGCTTTTAATAAAGTTAACAAAAAACTGAAAGGTTTCCAACCTCTGACAAGAAGAGGTTATCAACATTTTGTTATTTTAAAATGCGTAGATATATCTAGAATATCCAGATTAATTTTAAATTGTTTTTGCTTTTATAATTCAAATATGATAATTTACCTAATGTTATGCATGGCTGTATAACTGAAGCTGAAATTAAGTCAGACTGTGTCCTATAGGTCACTGCTCTAAATTAACGAGCCGAGTCCTGATGCTGACATAACGTAATTAAAACTAAACCAATTTTGTAAATGTTTCTCTTCGTTAACTATTTTATTAAGATACGCTTTTTAGTTTTGAATTTTAGGAAAGTAATGGATAATATCTTCTTTAATAAAGTTATTTATTAATCATTTTAATTGTTTTATCATCAAAGATAATGGAATTATTTCGCCTTAATTTAATAACAGTTTAGTTTAACTAGTTTTGCCAGTGGTTTCGTCCATTTTCTAATAAAGTTTTCATAGCTATCGCTTACTTTCCGCTGATGTTCCGATGACGTTTGGCTGCTCGAGTAGCGGAACATCATGCGAGTCAGTTGAATTGAACTACTGCGGTTTCGCTGCTATGGTTTCGCGGCGGAGGTGTTTTAGGGCCCTTCAAAACTTTAGTAACGTAAACTGAACAGGTGGAGCGAAAGTACCTACTATTTAGTTCATATCATTATTATATCTATTCATTTATTTATTTTATGAAAGACGAGAAAAGACGAAGGAAACAAGCAAAGGTTACGTAAAAAAAAAGAAATAGACAATTTTTCTTGGCTCCTTTAACTCCTAGTACAAGAGCCGAGCTACACATATAATCTTCAAGTGAAAAAAAAAAGAAAAAATAAAGTGAAATAAAGTGTTATTAATCGTTATTTTCACTATTACTGATTGATAAATAAAAGACTTGAGTTTCATCTGAAATGTTCTTCAGAAAAGTCAGGTGCGTAGTACTCGCAACCGGCGTGCGTGTATGACCAGATGTATGAAAAGGAGTAGGTAAGGGTCGCAGCAGCTGGCGTTCTGTAGTTTCTAGCCTATCTCCATGGGAAGAATAAGTTTATTTATGTATATATATTTGTATATCAATATTAACTTGATTGGACGTTAGCTTATTAGAATATAATCCATTTGAACTTTGCCGTAAGGCAAGAAAAATGGGCCAACATTATATTTATAATTCAAAATCAAAATGTTTTATTTCACATATAAACCTACATCGGCAATTATGAAATGTCAGAAACTAGATGCACAGTTCCAATTGGTCGTTTCTTTGTAAACCAATAGAAAAACTCTGTCATCAGTGTGTAAGCGCATCATTTCAGGACGGATGGACCGATTTGGCAAATTTTTGTTTTAAAATGTCTGTAATAGTCCGAATCAGGTTTTTACGTAAAGAAAACAAGTGAAAGTGATTTTTTTCTATATATTGAAATTTTGACAGGACAACGGCTGTCGGGTCAGCTAGTATTGAATAAATATTAGTATCGAATTTTATTTATTCACCGGTTTCTTGACCATTAAGGCTTCATGTACACGACGCCGCAACCGCGCCGCAGCCGCGCCGGAGTGCACCGGCTCCAGACCGCATGTACAAACATGCGGTACACACGGCTACGTATCAAGCTACATTTCCAGTATAAGCTGACCTCTCACTTTACGGAAATTCTATGCAGTGCGAGATCAGCTTATTCTGGTAATATAAGCTTGATATGTAGCCGTGTGCACAAACTCTGCATCAACGCGGTGTACACGCGGTTCCGACGCGGCTCTAGCGCGGCTCCGGTGCGGCGGCAGTGTGGCGCCTGTGCGGTTTTTAATTCGTGTACACAAACATGCGGTCCGGCGCCGGGGCGACTGCGGCGTCGTGTACATGAAGCCTAAACATCTTGAGAGGTATTTCAATTTATATTTTATAATTCTTGTTTTTGACTGGTGCCTGACTGCGGCTTTAGACGAAGGCTTAATATTTTACTTGAGACGCGGTGAAGAAAGCGGCAGTATGCATATGTCGTGACGAGCTTACGGATACATATACAGACTACTGTTAACATGGGCGTGTTAATGCAGCACGTCCAAACATACCATTGCCAGTGGCAAACAAAATGAGAGGCCCGTTGTTACGGGCCGCAGTATAGCCTCCGCGGCAAGGGGGCAATGCCCCGGTTCCGCACGCCACGCCCCTTGCGACGCGACATCTCACTTCTTGAGACTGCCTCGTTGGTCTAGTGGTCGCAAGCGCTACTGCTTTGCATGAGGTCCTGGGTTCGATACAAGGATCGGGCGAAGTGTTTTTGGGTTTTTCTATCTGGAATTTCTCAGTAGCAGCCCGGAGTGTAAATTTGTGCTTAGTTGATGGCATAGTCTCGCCCCCTATTACATGGAATTTAAACATAACTAGCGAAGTGTGGGGAACACCTCTGCCCAACCCTTCGGGTAAAGAAGGCGTGATGTTATGTTATGTAAATGTGAGAAGTAGTATTGTAGACCTAGACAGGAAAACTGAAGGATTTGATCTCCAGGTTGGCCAAAAAAAAAATACGTTGCCATTTAAATTACTTAAAAAAGAGAAAAAAATACATAAGTATTTGGCTTTATTTCTTTAGGTCTGCCGAGTGATCAGAGACTGTAGGTATTTCTATTAGGTCTTTACCTATGAAATTGCCGTTCTGCAGTACTGGCCATTTCAAATCAAAATAATTTTTGTTTGGCTAAGAATTCTAATTTCAAATTAATTTTATTTTAAAAACATGGATTTTTTTTTCCAAAAGTAGTCATTTGTTTATTGATTAGTGTTACATTTTCATCGCATTTCAATCTTTTTCGTCATCATGGATACGTTAAAAATTCGAGTAATTATGGAATATGAGTACCGTCGTGGCAGCAACGCGGCACAAGCGGCACGCAACATCAACGACGTTTACGGAGCTAACACTACAAACCAACGCACCACTTGTTATTGGTTTGCTCGCTTCCGTTCTGGAAATTTCGACCTGAAAAATGAACCTCGCGGTCGTCCGAAGACTTTGGTCGACAATGACGAATTAAAGGCGATTGTGGAAGCTGATGATACACAATCTACGGCTGAATTAGCAGCAGCTTTCGACGTTAGCGTCAAAAAAATATTGGTCCATTTGCGTCAAATTGGCAAGGTAAAAAAGCTTGACAAATGGGTGCCCCACGAACTCAATGATCGCCAGCGCGAAGTACGCGTCGTGACGTGCCTTGCACTGCTCAACAGACACACAAATGAAGGAATTTTGAACCGCATTGTTACCTGCGGTGAAAAATGGATTCTGTTTGATAACCGCAAGCGCTCAGCAAGTTGGTTGGATCCTGGTTCAGCACCTAAACAATGCCCTAAACGAAAACATACCCCTAGAAAAGTGATGGTCACTGTTTGGTGGTCTAGCGCCGGTGTGATTCATCACAGCTTCTTACCAAACGGGGTGAGCATTACTTCAGATGTGTACTGTGAAGAACTAAACACAATGATGGAGAAGCTGGCACATTTCCAACCAGCATTGGTCAACCGCTCGTCGTTAATAATTATAATATGATAGATTGACCCGGCTCCTCTTTCTTTAGAATGAAATGCTCAAATAGTAATTCGAAAGACGATATCCATTGTCCAGTCTTGTACACATGTACGTTATTAACCTTAGGTAATGTACATATCTACCCATAGATATATGAAAGAAGGAGATATGCCCGGTAGTTGAAAATGTATCAGAACCCGATGTCGCTAGGTTGGCCCCACCACCGCGCCACTACTACACATGTAGTTCAATAAAAGCAATAGATACAAAGTCGCGCACACACTTGCAATTCATAAATCAGAACATACTACACAATCAATTATAAACCTTCACTCGTCACACACAGCGTGCATTTACCATGCACCGTACAACTTACTCACACAAAAACATCTGGCGCTATTATTGTGTTGTGCAAAAAGCAATTTATTTTACATATACGCTAGTGATTGACTAAATCGGAAAGTTATCGATACTTCCATTTATTACTGTACAAGAAAAATTTGGGGTCCTGAAAATAAAATAAAAAATGATATGTCCAGAAAGTATTATATATTTTAAATTAAAAAAAAATGTATATTAAAAAAAAAAACACGAATCAATAAATTAAAACAATCCGGTTAAGTTGGTTTAGGCTGTGAAACCATAGGAATTGTTGAACCCTGTTATGATGTGTTTACTCACTGACCTGTAAAGTGGAGGTATTTGTTCAGTACTTGACGTACTCTTAATTTTGGGATTGCCCATTCAAAAAGCCTGCGAGTTTTCTTTAGAGGCTGGAACATTTCTGCCTTAAAGTGAATTGAGCATATGGTGCTATATTTTGTTGGGAACCAGTTACGTGGCCTTCCTGTGGCATCAATCCATTCTTTTTTTGTATTTGTATCTTTTGGGAAGCTAAAAAGGTACTATAAGAACTTATTTATCATTTACATAATAAGTATCTTATGCTATAGTCTATAGTCTAGGAACTAGTTGGCCGCTGAGACAGGGGTGAGGCGGCGGTTCGCAACGCACGTACTGAGTAATGCGCCCCCGCTCCTCCATCCCACCGCTCACATACCTAAGGCGCGGTCAACTAGTTCCGCGCGGTCTATACTTCTTAACCTCACGATGAGTAAGCAGGTAGCAGGCAACAGGCGAATAGGCTTTTGTTATTAAAAAAAAACCCTTAGTTAAGAAATAGTTAAATATATGAAAACAAACACATGCCATGCTCATGCATAACAAATAAATAGCATGAATATGTTGACTTATTTTAAGCAAAAATCACTAATATTTTATCTGAACCATACCGATTACTACAACGCATTCGAATCTTGTGGTGCATAGTTAAAGACTTTAGCGGATGTAAAATACCAAAACCAAAAAAAAGTAAGGAAATAGCACGAAGATGCGATAATTTAAACCCAAAAACACTCCACCTAAACATTAATAAACTTACTTTACGACCGTTGGTTATGCATTTCTCAACTAGGTAAAATAATCAAAAACAGTAAAAAAGATTATTTTACATTCTCAAAGGTTTTCCAACCGTACTTAAACGTCATCTTTTCAAGTGTTCCAACCGGGCTAAAACGGTTGACAAATTGAAAAATAAACTATAATAGCAATATAATATTCGTTGGGCAATCGACATTATTATCGATAGCCTACTTTAGTGGATCTTAACCTCATCACTATCTCGCCGCAAGACACAGCGGCTGTACTATGCGACGCTCCGCGTAAATAAAGTATCGTTTTGTTATTTTTACATTGCTTGTCCAGTCGCTTAGCGACATACTTAAGGTAGTGGTTAAGGTGCAATGTATTTGCTGCAAAAATAGTACAGCCGCTGCGATATTTGAAAACAAAAATAACGTAGTAAAAGCAAGAAATATTTTACGATTTGTTGTTTTTTATGATTTTAAAGATAAATACAGTAAAATACTTTTACTTACATATGGTAAGTGATTCCGTGAGATACGAAGTTTTTAATATCACTTCGGTTTTTGCAGGAAACCACTGAACAACACGGCATTTTTATAATTTATCGTGACCACGGTCGAAAGCGTACTAGTTCGCGGAGACGGCCATTTGACGAGTAAAGGCGCAGCGTGCGCATAACGCGTGGACACAGACACGCCTCCATGCCACTTCTCCTTTTTTTTATATTTCTATGTATCTACCGGTATACATCTATTATACTCATTCTCTTTTTCTAAACATAGACTGTAACGTGAAAACTCGTTTGATTTGGGTTGCGGGCAAAAACATTACATGTCCATTAGCCAATACACGCACACTGAAGAGGTAGGATGTGTGTTTTCAACCCGCATGGGAATATAAAATGTGAAATATCACAGTTCTCTGAAATGCCTACCTACACCCACAAATTTTCGAATAGAGCCTATTACCATCAACGCACAAATCCAGACTCCTGGCTGCTTCTAAGAAATCCCTGATGGAACATCCAATAACACACTAATCCGATCTGGGAACGGACCCCAAGACCTCATGCTCAGCAGTGGCGCTTCTATCCATAATATCAGGTAAACTTACCCAATTCTCAATACCAGCAACTTCAAAATAATGTTATGAACGAGATTTTTCATCTCTCAAAGAATACGCCTCATGTTCAAATAATCTGGTTGCAGATTTCAGTCATATCTCATACATAAACATACAAAATATGGAAGTGCCTTTGCGCGAGACTAAGCTCACCATACTTTATGGTGTCAATTCTATTCATATGATGCACTCTGTTGGCTTTTGTGAGATTGTACGGGATTTTAAGCCCTATCTAGCTTTCCTTTACATAAGCCTTTCCCGTGACGAATGTAAAGCTTCAATGAAGAATCCTTGCGTTATGAATATCAGTGCCAGTGCTGGTTTGATCCTGGTGTGATTTCATGATGTCACTGTCAAGCAGTTACGTTGTTTTACATCCCTCATTTGAGTACTATTTTATGTAGGTGCTAAGTAACTAGAGAGGTGACGAATCCTTTGGTAAAAAAATTAAATCAAAACATATTATGTTTTAGCTGAATTTAATTTTTAAACATATTTAAATTAAATTAAATATCCAAATCACTACCGTAAACCGTACCAAACCGTAATAAATAATCCAAATTGATTGAACAAACACTTCAAAATCCTTTTATTAGTTCTGTGAAAAATGATTTTATTTTTGATAGTGGACTATGTAAGTTTTAAGCACATTGCATTATTTTGTGCCGATTCATTTTATTTTCTGCCCACCCACTGTTATAAATCCTTTAATTAATAGGTCCAATTATGAAGCAATTACTTTTAAACCGACCTGAAAATATCATTATTGCAGGTCGCGTCGAAAACCACAATCGATTTGTAAAATGGTTCATAATTAATTTAAAATACTTGTATAATATTATCTTTATATTATATGAGTAAAAGGAGGAGCTCGTAGCTAAGTAATAACAGCAGCACGGGTCGATCCATCAGGTTAAGCTACGGTTGCCGGGGTTGGTCAGTGGATGGGTGACCATCTTTACATACCGAGATTCCTCCGTGCCTCGGAAAGCACGTTAAGCCGTTGGTCCCGGCTGTCATTCGTGGTTCTTTGACAGTCGTTACGGGTCGTCAGAAGCCCGAAAGTCTGACAACCAGTCTTACCAAGGGGTATCGTATTACCCAGTTACTGGGTTGTGGAGGTCAGATAGGCAGTCGCTCCATGTAAAATACTGGTATTCAGCTGCATCCGGTTAGACTGGAAGCCGACCCGAACATAATTGGGAAAAGGCTAGGCAGATTGATTATATGAGTAAAAGGATTTTTGGCTCACTGTTACTTAGTTGTGTCTTATTAGCTCACATACCAACGACACGATATCAGGTCAAGAACAATCGATAGTCAATTGTGTCTCATTACTCGGGATTTAACGGGTTAAGTCTTATTCACACTTGCCCACAAGTCGCAATTCATCATGAGATTTTATTGGAAAAAGTTGTTTCGTTTCTGTCACTGAATTTTTTGACTTGTTTAGAAACCAGTTAAAAATACCATAACTAATAGAATGCAAGGTTAGGCCCCTACACCTACAATATGGTTGCACAATAATTATACTACGCAATATGATTTAATTAGTCCTCATCCATTATTTTCTCACGATAAAGTTGACGACCCATAAGCTTTAATGTTTTCATGTGAGCAAGACCTGCGCAATACTTATCCTACACGGTATACGGTGCAATAAAATTAAAATCGCTCAAAGTTTTGTTCAATCATTGCGCAATGTTCAATTACGGCAGACTGAAGTCGTATGACCGTGACATGTGTCACGATTCTTGGTGATAGTGCTGTGGTAGCCCACGAAATTCAAATTTTCTTGCGTTTTTGGAACGAAGTCTTGGAACGACGAAGTTCCTTATCGCGCGTTGTGAAAGGGGGCTAGACGGAAAAAATTCTCACGAAAAGTTGTAACGACACTTTTTGCTATAGTAAGCTACTGTAAGCTGTGCGACGTGCGCATGTTTCTCTGTCTGTCTCTCTCTCTCTCTCTCTCTTATAGAAAGATTAAGTTTATATTACATTATATTTGTTAATAATAAAAAAAATATTATTAGGTATAACTTAAAAAAAAAAAAATATTACAATTCCTTCACTAATTAATCCAAAGGAACTTCGTTCCATCCGGGTGTCCCTTGCCACCTCTCAACTTTTTTTGCAATTTGCAGGTCAGTTTATGGTTGTATGTTAATCAAAATATAATTTGTAAGAAACTTTTTAAACTTTCGCGATTTGTACACATTATAAAATACCATTGAGAACGGGTTTTCTCGCGATATTCCTTTTTACGAGGTAAACAGGTACCTACTTGTTTCCCGACGTTTCGACCGCCTTGCAGCGATCTTGGTCACGGGGAGAGTGATGACAGCTCATGTGACGCCGGTCGTCCGACGAGGTCAGCCAGTGTGTAGACGTCCTTAGTGTTGTGTGTAGAAGTACCGACAGTGACAATAATAAAAATTGTGAAGACCAAGTGAGGGTAGATACCCACACCCACACTTTACGAAGACGTCGCTGAGCTGTGACCACGATTGCTGCAAGGCGGTCGAAACGTCGAGAAACAAGCAGGTACCCTGTTTACCTCGTGAAAAGGAATATCGTATAATAAAGGAAGATAGTTCTCAATGTTGTTTTATAATGTGATTTGTAAGAAGTGTGTATTTACATAGTTTTAACCATAAAAATCATCAATACATATCTCTAAGTTAGATTTCCTCCGGGTTGGTCTGATTTCGGAAATCAAAAGAATCCGAAATCAAACGAATACGTAAATAGGATGAGAACAAATCTGAGGATCAAAAATCACATTTTGCTCGAGTCAGTCTACATCTGTCCAGGATAGTCGGTCTGTCGATACTAATCCGCTTTGTGTTCATGATGGTTCCGGAAAGCTTTTTGTAGCCAGATTTTTTTTGGTCTAGTGGTCAAGCGCTACTGCTGAGCACGAGGTCCTGGGTTCGATTCCCAGGTTGGTCAAAGTGTTATTAAGTAGGTTTTTCCGTTGAGAATTTCTCAGTAGCAGCCTGGAGTCGGGATTTGTGTCCGGTTGATGGCAAAAAACACGCTCCTTATTATATATCGGGTGGGGACAGTCCTAGGTCTGAATTAATAATAATAATAATAATTAATAACTGTTGAAAACTAACAATACTAACCTATGTACATAAGCAATATTGTGACTAACACCAAAATACTAACATATTTATGGACCTAGTCTGAAATAAAGTTTAATTTATTTAATTTAATTTTTATGGGACTTATAAAAAAAATACGCCCACATATTTTGATAAGTACTCGTAAATAAATCAAAACCTATAGGGTACTTCCCGTTGACCAAGAATCATGAAATTTGGCAAGAAGCAAGGTCTCACAGCACAAGTAAAGGATAAGGCCTGAAAATAGTTAATTTGTAGTTTTATCACATAAAAAAAAATATTTTTTTGCGATTATAAACTTACATTTGCAGGAGAATTGACCGTGACGTATGTTGTTGTATGGGAGAACATTTTTTCCACGACAAAGTTAAGTTTGTGTTGGGATAAATTTATCCCAACTAAGGAACCCTTTAATGTGCACGGTCTGACACGTACTTGGCCGGTTTTTTACAATAGTAAGCAAGTTATTTTCTAAAACTCCCTGTTTTCTCTAAGATTATAATAGGCTGTAATAGTATTGAAATAAAAGTTACGTTGCCTTAATAGTTTTCAACTTTTAGTATAATTTTATACAATAAAAAAATGGTTTCATCAAGATCCAATTTCTATTAAGAAATTCAAAGAAAAAAAAAACCAGTCTTAAGTATACTTGGCTACAGAATCTATTTCTTATCAAAGTAAGTACATTGAGAAAGAACTCTTGGCTATAAGGCTAGACTATAGTCTATATTTTCATCACGGAGGCTACAAAGGCTTTCTTTTAATTAATTGCAATTAGACCAGCGCCTTATCGAGCGAGTCAGGTGATACGATTAATTAGTTTTACTGCAAGACTTTTTATTCCACGGTTTAGATGTTTGAAAACTTTTATACGACAAATAAAACACTACAAAGTGAAACATAACTTTAATGTCGGAAGTTTGTGTCTTTGGTTTTGCATTTTTGTTTTTTGCCACCAACTTCCAAAATTTTTTTGGAAGTTGTTTGCTTTTTTTTTATAAAAAAGTTTTTATCTTTCACTTTTTAGTTGTGGTACCTACCCCACACAAATTCAAATAACACTACCTGCTACGTAAATTACAGTGACAGGAAGTTATTATAACATCATCCACATAAACTAAGTGAGAAAAATACGTTTTAATGAAGCTAATTCAAAAAGTAGCCAAGCAAAGTTAATAAAATTTATATGAAACCACCTAGGAAAATATACACTTTCGAACAAAAAAAAAAAAAAAATCCAAATCGGTCCAGCCGTCTTCGATTAATCGGGGAACATACATACAAAAAAAAAAAGGTTCCGACGAACTGAGAACCTCCTCCTTTTTTGAATTTGGTCAAAAATGCTTGGAGCGTACAGCTACTGAGTTTAAATACTTAACGTATTAATTAGGACTGAGTAATTTTTTTACCACTGGGAAAAGGCTTTCCCTTTTCCCTTCTAAACCTCTTTTTCTTGTGCAATTTCTGACCATGTTGGCCCTGCAAACATCATACACCACCTTCGCCGCGGTCTACTACACGGCGGGTGATGTCCTCATTCAGGCATCCAGTGATTGACGATGTTTTCGAGTGGCAGTCGACGTAGAAGTAATATATAACCCATCCAAAGGCATGATCACACTTTTTTTTTGTATTTTTGTGTTGTTTTCTTTTGTGTATTTTTTTTTTTTTTTTTTTTTTTGCGCTAAAAAGCCAATTAAACGCATTTTTCTTTCTTTCTTTTCTTTCTTTTCATTATTCTACAATAATCAAAAATAATTTCTCTGTGGTTGTCAAAGTATTAATACATACTTTATATTATAACGATTCTCTGAATTCGCGAAATGTGACACTCGAGGTTACAACCAGAGGTTGTTTTCTATTTCGTGTTACATACGGCCACACATAAATCTATACTTACGTTTCCAGCATAAACTGACCTCGCTTTGTATCTAAGGCTTTCATTACAATTAATAAAAAATACTTTGACTAAAATGATCCATATAATATGTTAGTTAGTTAGGAATAAAAAACATAAACCGTCTTATTACAAAACGCGATCTAAATTTAGTACTGGGATTATTACTAGGTTTAAACCATGACTAAATAAAACGGTATTATAAAATGAAGTTTATCACTAGTTCATGAACTATCCATGGTACTAAAGTTAAACCACAGAGACCCCTAGTTTATCTATTGGACTAACTACGGTACTAATTTATTTGAGGTTAGCGTTGTGGTCAGTTGTCGTTATTGTGTGTCTTTTTATTTACAAATTATTAAAAATGGACATAAATATGATTGACTTGATGAATTTGGAATATTTGGATAATAATATGATGGAGATGCCTCGGCGATCTTACAGACAACGTTATCGTGTGAATCCTTTTGAATTGAGTGACGAAGATTTTAGATACAAGTATAGGTTCACAAATCCGTATATTCTTCCACTCTTTTGTTTTCTGCATGTTTACAGATGTTTTCGTGGACTTATTTTCTATAATATGTGCTGATTGAGCAATAACTTGACGTAATATATCCTATAATAATAAGACCATCGCGTTAATAGTCGAAATAAGATGATACATAGCATTGCTTACCTAATAATAATTTAAAATCCATGTTTTACTAACTTTTTCTTTCAGAACTCCAGATTTCACCCCGTTTTTTCTTTTGTTGTTCCATTTTAAATTAGGTACTGTAGCTCACAATTTAACCAGATACAACAACTCACGAACAAACCACATAACAGTAACAGTAGTACTAAAAACAATTAATAAAAATAAGAAGTGCATTCAGGTATTTATTATTAGGACGCAACAAAAACATTCGTCTCAACTCTCAAATTACGCGCGCCGCCCGCAGTATTTAAATCACGCTATAGGTGTTAAAAAATATGACAACTTGTTTATAAAAAGCGCGTCAAAAGTACAAGTTGTGCTTGTTCAATATAGTGTAACTTATACAATTGTTGACCTATTTTTGTATTGATAAATAATTATTTAAGCATTTCATGTGATACTATTATATCAATATTTAGAGAAACAGAACGGTGCTTCAAATAAATACTGTACGAACGAATGAAAGAATGTCATTTTTGTTTCTTATCTGTGGATATTTTAAAAGCATGGACCTTCATTGGTACTAACTGATCCTCGGATGGTCTTCGTTTTGTAATCGGAACACATTTTGGTCCTGGTACTAACTTTAATACCGTAACAATCCTAGACATTTTAGTCTTGGTTTAAACCAGTACTTAAGCATTTTTTTATAATAAGACAGAAAAGGTATGTTAGTGATTTACAAATAATAAGAGGTCGTCTTACACTGGAAAAATACACCCTTAAGGGATAAAAATAGCGTATCTTTTGAAATGACATTCTATTAGAAAGTCGGTAACAGGTTTAATCTGTCACCTATGCCAGTCAGTTTCCTTTTCTATGTTCATTTCCTCTAGGCATTACAATACGAAAAATATGCTATTCCTGCCTCATTATTAGTTCTTAGTCAAGTTAGTCTTGATCTTATGTTATTTATAATTCAATTGTTGTAAACCCTTTGCCCACGACTTCATTTGCGTGGAGTTTGGATTTGCCCAAAATTATACCCTTTTCATTTTATGGGTTTGATTATAAGGTTGTAATGGAGGCCATCTTAGTGGAGGCGGAGGCGGAGGCGGAAAAATAAACAAAATATTTAATGAAGACAAGAGTCGATCTAATGGTACGTAATCAAAATCTACAAAGGGAAAACAATATTTCACAATAAACTATTTCGCGGTTTTGTCAACTTTTAGGCGATTTCTTAAGCATAAATCAGCCCTATAATGTATAATTAGCCCTATAATTAGCCCTACAGTAGCCCTATAACTGCTGGGACACAGGCCTTCTCTCGGTGAAAGGGAGTGAGCCGTAATCCACCACGCGGGCCCAGTACGGGTTAGTAGATGTCACATGTCTTTAAATTTTTGGTTCTAGGACTAGCCGGTTTCCTTACGATGTTTTCCTTTACCGTTTTGAAAGCGGTTTCTTAGTGGTTCATACATTCAACCAGATTTCTTGCGAGACGGAGGCAAAGTTCCCTAGTTGATTATTACCCTCTGCCTATTTTACTAGAGTTTTGTTTTACAGTTTAGAGCAATACTTTTTCTTGTATTTCACATTGTAGCCAATCAGAGAGCTCTTTCCATTGCTGGTACCATAAACGATTGGCTGATCAGATTTCTGAATAAACGAAATTTCACTCTCTTTGCTCCTCAAGTTCCCGTGATAAAATTAAGCCAGCTCAAAGCAGCACTAACACAAGGCAATGTATAAATTAGGCCTTTAGGTATATTCCAAGAAATTTTCTACTGAGTTCAGGGACCTGTAAAGCGATACAAATTCCCCGAATTTCCTCAGACAGGTAAAAAACCTATGTTCTTTCAGGTCTTATGAAGTTAATTCAATTTTACATAGTAAAAGGAAGGATAAGATACGAACTTGTTTTCTGAAATGGAAAAGAGGAGGGTTTTATCTATAAGATATAAGGTTTCATCGATATGAGACGTTGGCTTAGGTTACTCGATGAAATGTAAGACCGTGTGTTTTAGTCTTACGGATGAAATCAAGTAAAAATCTTAGCAGAATAGTCAGAGTCCGTATGCATTGGGATATTTAGGAAGATATTATGTCAAATAGTGGTAATTAAGTTGTACCAAATCAAAATAAACTAGCTTCAACTTTCTGAGCAACTGACTGATTCCTTGACAATTCAAAGGTGCTTTAAATGATTTAATTGAAATAAATACTTTGGCTTTTTACCTACATGACGATACATGACGACGAGACGACATATTCAAGATTTGTGTGAAGTTCAGTGAGAAATGGTTATGTAGGTATTTTATTTATTCTAAAAACAATTCTGACGCTTGTGGCATTTAGTCATCTAAAAGGTTAAGGTTCATGACCTTATGTACCTACATTATGTACAGCATTAAATCACGAGTGTCTGGTGGAAATACTCTTATAACAAATCTGATTTCTTTAGCAAAGTGTACTAAACTTACACTAACTAATTACTAAAGAGTACTAAAGAGGTAAAACTGACTCTATTGAGAGCTTATTGCCAGTCGTTCTACTCGTGCAGCTTGTGGGTTAAGTATACGCAGAAGGTTTACACCGCTCTGCGCGTTCAGTATAACATTGCGATGAGGATGTTGTTGGGGCTGCCTCGATTTTGCAGCGCATCACGTATGTTTAGATGACTTCTATGCTGTCATGCGCAAGCGATGTGCGTCTATGCCGCGGCGGTTCAGAGGTAGTCCTAACAACATCCTTGCTACACTGGCGGAAAAAATAGATGGGCCGTTTATCAGGCACTGGGTGGGTAGACATGTGCGCGCAGATGTCCATGTCACCGATTATTTATTTATTTATTTATATATACTTTATTGTACACCACAAAAATACATAACAAAAAAAAAGACATAATCAAACACTACAAAATATACAATGGGCGGCCTTATCGCTTTCTGCAATCTCTTCCATTTCTTCTTCTTCTCTTCAACGATTAAGGTATGTTTTAAAGAACTACTAATATTTAGGCTAAGGCTGTACTGACACTATATGGATCTATGGTCTGAAATAAAAATTTTAATTTGAATATTACTTTTAGCGTAATGACCGTTAGGCATAATAAATTTTACATTATGAAAACTGTGACTAACTTTAGTTTTAGAGCTTCTTGCTTTAAGTTTTAAGAATACACGAAAATTTGGGATAGAATTTTCGAACCGAGGTACTCGTAGATATTAGCTAAAGGCTGTTACAACCTTCAGATAACTCCTATGTGAGGAATAAAGTTGCGGTTTGACAGTTTATACTAACCAACTTCAAAAAAGGAGGTTCTGTATTCGACTCGTATGTATGTTTGTTTGTTTGTCCGCGATATTCTCAAAAACTTATAAACTGATTCTTTCACCAACGTGAGTGAGGAAAATGTCGTGAGGAAAGTTTTGAGTATGAATGTCGATGGCTATAAGAGTAGGGGAAGACCAAAGAAACGATGGATGGTTGTGTGAAAGATGACATGGCTAGAAAGGGGGTGACTACCGAGATGACGAATAATAGAGAAGTATGGAAAAAAAGGACATGTTGCGCCGACCCCAAATAGATTGGGATAAGGGCAGGAGAATGATGATCTACATATTTTCAGAAAGGTTTTAGTATATAATACATTACGAAGTTGTATGCATAAATGTACTGTATCTCCGGCATTTCAAAGCCAATTTTGATGATTCTTCTTTTCTTTCGTCTTGGGCTTACTTATGTAATTGTATGGTCAACTAAAAATGGAAAAATAAATTTACTTTGAAAAAGTAAAAACGGACTTCAAAAAACAAAAAAGAATAAAACAACTTTCATAAAAAACCTAACAGCTTCTGAAGTCGGCGTCTTCAATTCTTCAATGCACCTTAGTCTGGCACCGATTTCAGAAGCTGTTAAGTTTTTATAAAAGTTATTTTATTCGTTTTTGGTTGTTGAAGCCGGTTTTTACTTTTTCAAAGTAATACAGAAAATATTTCAAACCGCCATATTCTTGTGTAATATTTGGTCTAGTACGTACGGTCAGCAACAGAAGTCGGTTAACACTGCTACTTTTTGACATCATATAAATTAACACAAAATGATTCGATGAACGGCTTTTTTTCTTTTAACTGTTAAGAGTTAATGCTCTTAAAATATTAAGTACTTCTGTTCCGATTTGAATGAATAATGTCGCAAAAATAAAAAATAATGTATAATGTCGTCTGTTGTAATGTTGTTTTGTCGCTTAATAATTAAGATTAAAAAACTGCAAGTGTTAATCGACTTTTGTTGCTGACTGTACGTATGCGTAGGCGATAGTAAACACTTTCCATCCGTCGGGCTATCAAATAGTACAGTTCAGCAAAATACCTATTCATTACAAAATTGTACCAATATTTCCTCAGTGTTTGCATAAAGGAGCTTGCATTAATTTGTGAGCCAATTCAGGCAGCACCACGTACCGGGGTATTAATGAAATAAGTCATAATTATTAAAATGGCCGCCAAGGCTGTTGGCTCACTGCCCGTAGCATTGGAGTCTCGCAATCTTAGAGTAATTGCTGCACTTTAACCAGGCCTTTCATTGTTAATTAATTTATGATTTGCTCGCCAACTTTTCACTTCCCTTATTCATCATTGTCCTAACCTTTTCTGGTATATTTTCTCATGACTCCACTGACAGTAGGCATTTTACAAGGCGATCTTTGAAGGTATCTTGTACATAATTAATTTGATCGCTTTAGTGAAAGTTCATTTATTTAAGTAAATAAAGTATAGTAGAAAAAAAAAGAAGAAGAAGTGTAGTAGAGTGTAGTAGTAGTGTAGTGTAGTAGTATTTTTGTTTAAGTTTTTTTATTTTTGGAACGAAGTTCCTTATCACGCGTTGTGAAAGGGGGCAGAGACGGAAAAAATTCTCACGAAAAGTTGTAACGACACTTTTTGCTATAGTAAGCTATTGTAAGCTGTGCGACGTGCGCATGTTTCTCTGTCTGTCTCCCTCTCTCTGGAATCTTAAATTAATTAATAATTAATTTAATTCTTCTATTTTATTAAAACTTAAAAAAAAAAAAATATTACAATTCCTTCACTCGAAAGGAACTTCGTTCCATCCGGGTGTCCCTTGACACCTCTCAACTTTTTTATCTA
This sequence comes from Cosmia pyralina, assembly GCA_946251885.1. Taxonomy (NCBI): domain Eukaryota; kingdom Metazoa; phylum Arthropoda; class Insecta; order Lepidoptera; family Noctuidae; genus Cosmia; species Cosmia pyralina. The sequence continues at coordinate 17,709,542 of OX276350.1, read as the reverse complement.
GTTTTAGTGAAGTTATGTTTTTATTTTACGTTTTTTTTAAGTTCGTTTATAATTTATTGTTGTTGTAATCTAAATAAACCTGTAAACATAGGCACTAGCCTTAATCATAATAAATGGTCAAAAAAATGCTCAAACGTAACTATTCAGTATCTTGTTAGATTGAGGTTTTCCATGCAGAAACAGGAAGGATTCTCAATGGATAAACAGTGATCCTGATCACCCAAGCTAGAGGTGACGCTGCTGTCGACTTACATAGCCACCATCACGTTACGGATTTCTACAGCAACTAAGTTTGCACAATAGGGATGTTCAGTAGAGTACAAATGAGGGGCTCATGGCTAAATAATAATAGCCGCATGGGTCGAACAAAAGTTAAGCTAAGCTTGCCGCGGTCAGGTCGTGGATGGGTGACCATCCATTACATATCAAGACTCCTCAGTGCCTCGGAAAGCACGTTAAGCCGCTGGTCCCGGCTGTCATTCGTGGATCTTTGACAGTCGTTACGGATCGTCAGAAGCCCGATAGTCTGACAACCAGTCTTACCAAGAGGTATCGTATTACCCAGTTACTGGGTTGTGGGGGTCAGATAGGCAGTCGCTCCATGTAAAATACTGGTATTCAGCTGTATCCGGTTAGACTGGAAGCCTACCCCAACATAGTTGGGAAAAGGCTAGGCAGATTGATTGAGTAGAGTACAAATGTATTTTAATTTTTTTTATCTTCTAAAATGAAGAAGTAGGGGGCCATGGAAGTTGTAAATTTTAGACCATTTTTGTACGAGCTCTATCGCAACAATTAAACAAGTTCGGAATATAAATTTCTGTTTAATGTTTATCATAAATACAGTATTTATTCAACATATACGGAAAACGCCGATCCATAAGGTATTTTGTTTAAATTTGGGCGTTTTTCTGCAACTGCAAAAAGTAACCTTGTAATTCACAGTAATATTATGAAATACAAAGTTATATTTGCGATTGTTAAACATATATATGGTACGGAACCCTTCGTGTGCGAATCCGACTCGCACTTGGCCGGTTTTTTTTTAAAGCTAAAAATATATGTCCAATATATTTTTATTGTCTGCCTGACGGACTAAATATAATTTCTTTTTTTTTACCCAGAAGCATCCAGAACGTACAGATTCTGGCCTTCGTTTTCACATTATATTGTGCAAATATATGAATTTGCACGTAAGCGTTTCGTTTAATTTGTAATACATTCAGTAAATTATAGCGAGTTCAACGTGCGACACAACAATGCGAGTACGGAATACGGATAAACAAGTTTGATTTATATTGCACTCGTAAATCCTCCTTTTAATTTTGGCTCGAAATACTCACGTTATTTTTTATAAAGATTTTTGGTTTTTGGGCGTATATTTTATTGAAAAGAGCCTTCTTAAGTGATGTAGGTACTCTAAAAGATCAGCCTAGCAACCAGACTGCTAGACTAATCATTGTCTTCTGGGCACGCTCCTTCTATCGTAGACCTCATCATCGCTTTCCATCAGGCGCGATCGTGATCAAGAGCAGGCTTACCCGTAATAAAAAAATAAGTAATAATAATAAAATTGTACAAGAATGAAAAAAAAAAATTATTCTATCACTCCAGTAAAAATATTGAGAACCATATTGCAACAATCACGACATTCCAATTCCAACGTAAAGCTTTGCTTCCCTAAGAAAACGGTGAATAGTCACGTAGGTAAGTAAAAGCTGTTCAAATACAGAGCGTTTCTTGACACCTTCATGCCAGATACTGGTGAAAATGACAGATTTTCGTGATGGACGATGATGTGACGGAACCCACGGAACTTCCATAGGAAACCCTAGTTTTACCTACACCTCGATTGTAACTACACAAAAATTTTACACTTTGACCAGTTTTGTAAATCACAAAAGAATAATTGTACATGTCACTGACAGGTAGCTATCCAATAAACATTGTTTGATAAACAATTCCGGCCATTTTGATTAATTGAGTGCAATACGTCACGCGTTTGTACGTCACACGAGCTATCAACAGAATGACTTTGATCCGAATTTAGATGGAACGCATTACGGAAATGATGAAGGGAAATGGAAATCCAAATTGGCCATTTAGAGATTTATAACATAGCATCACGCGTGTATATCCCGAGGGTAGGCACAGGTGTTCAATACATCACAACTGTTGACAAATTTTATCTAAATCCTATGTAATAGGCGAGGTTAAAAAAGCTTAGATTTTTTCAAGGCAGTCCCTCTATGTAAAATGGTGGTATTTATTCAGCTGTATCCAGTTAGACTGGAAGCTAACAACAACGTAGTTGGAAAGAAGCTAGGCAGGTAATGAGGGGGCGAGCCTATTACTATCAATCGGGCACAATTCCTGATTCCAGCATATAAAAAATTGTAACATCTGGTCTGAATGTGGGTCTAATATTTAGTTAGACCCACATTTAGGTATATACCTAAATGTGGGTCTAACTAAATATTAGACACACACACATCACAGCTTTGTAGCGATAGCGCTACAAAGCTGTGATGGCCCAGTGGGGGGAGCACTTTGTGTATGTAGCAGCTCTCAAAACGGTGAAGGAGAACATTCGCACTGGGCCGGCTTGTGGATTATGGTCCAGTTTTTCTCGAAGGGAGGAGGCCCGTGTCCCAGCAGTGGGAACATTATTGTTTGTTTATACTTATGCTTTACTAGCTTTTGCCAGCGGCTTCGCCCGCGTGGATGTTGGAAAATATGTCACGGGAACGTACTACCGGGAATTCCTTCCTTATTCTACATTATAAAGGGAACCTCTGTGCAAAATTTCAGCTTTCTAGGTTCAAGGGTTTGGGCTGGGCGTTGATGAGTCAGTCAATCAGTCAGGACTTCTCTTTTTTAACCGACTTCAAAAAGGAGGAGGTTCTCTCACAGTTGGTCCCATATAAAATTAATTAACTTTGCTTCGGTAGTTTTTGAGTTAGCTTCAATAATACGTATTTTTTCCCCACTTTTATATGGATGATGTTCTAGTTTGTTTTGCAGACAGTGGCATTAGAATTTGTGTGGGGTAGGTACACAACTAAAAAGTGAAAAATAAAAACTTTTTTACAAAAAAATACAACCGACTTCCAAAAACAACACTACAAAGTGAAAAATAACTTTAATTTCGGAAGTCGGTGGCAAAAAACGAAAATACATTTAACTAGACACCGACTTCCGAAATTAAAGTTATTTTTCACTTTGTAGTGTTGTTTTTGGAAGTCGGTTGTATTTTTTTGTAAAAAAGTTTTTTGTATAGATAGATAGATGAGAAGACAAACATTTTGCTTAGAACAAGGCTGATATTAATAAATTGTTCAGTGACTCTTGTCGGCTATCAATTATGTTTGAGTATTAACATCAAAGTGGGACTAACGTTTTGTGTTCTGTAATCGTTCGTTGGCTGGCAATAACGCTTTGCGGTGTTAGCCTTTCACTGGACGGATGGACGCTGTTCGTTTATTTATATTGTACTGTATTCAATAGAGCCTGAAAGTCCAGTTGGCCACTTACAAAGTCCAAAGAAAACAGCAGGTAAGTATTATTTATTTATGTATGTACACACAAAACACTTAAAATAGAAGACTTACATGTACCTTCACTACCTATGACAATTAGATAAGAAGATGTGAGTAATGTGTGCCTGAGTTGGGTCCCTTCTTTCATGGATTGATTTTTAGTGGCACTCCAAGGAATCGTTAAAGGCGGGTACAGACTATTGTAACGTAACAATGCAATGCAATGCTGTTTCATGCAATGTAACATGAAAGGAGCATTTCATAAATGTGGACGCAGCGCGCGCACGAACCGAGCATGTACCTACTTGCATCTGTTTGCGCGTGGCAAACATAGTTCAGTCTGCCGAGACGACTGTTCTGCAGTACAGACACACACAACCCGTCCACAATGGCGCTCCGTGCACACTGCGCGCCAGTTTGTGTTCGGCGAAAAAACCGACAAATGGCGGATCGCGGCGCGCACGAATTGAAATGCTCTGTTCGTGCGCGTAGTGTCCACGGTTCGTGCACGCAAGGCGTCCACACTATGGGAATTCAACGACAATGTGGACGGCAAATTCTTTAATTGCGTGTTACATTGCATGTTACATTTCGTAAGTCTGTACCCGGCTTTATATGCACCGACTTCGATTGAAGCCGTGGCTGATATTTTCAAAGCACCTTATATATCACTTAATATCGTAGCTAAATGCCCCTACGTGAAAAAAAAACAAGCAAATCAAAACTAAACTAAAGTTTTCAATATAAAATGCGAACTCATTTTTTATTAAAACTCATTTGATGAGTACACACATCATTTACATTTAACTGTAAACATAACCTAAAAATAATTATTTAATAATTTATTTATTTACGTGGCAATGCCGCCAGTCTCTTGGGTACTTTACCAATCGACAGCGATGCGGAGGAATTTTTCGACGCCACATTTTAGTTTTTTAATAGTTTTAGTTATGTTAGTATATAATTTTGTTATTTGATGAGTAGTTGAAGTTAGAAAACATAAATTGTATTCGCAGCAACATTTGCAAAACAATTATTAGTTTATAATTACTTGGCTGAATAGTCTCAGAATATGAATACGAGCGTACGACGAACATGTGTAATAAAACATTTTGTTCTATTAACAGAATAGAATATTCTGTAGAATATTGAGGAGCTCGTGGCTAAGTAATAACAGCCGCACGTGTCGATCCATCAGGTTAAGCTACGCTTGCCGGGGTTGTCCGTGGATGGGTGACCATCTTTACATATCGAGACTCCTCCGTGCCTCGGAAAGCACGTTAAGCCGTTGGTCCCGGCTGTCATTCGTGGATCTTTGACAGTCGTTACGGGTCGTCAGAAGCCCGAAAGTCTGACAACCAATCTTACCAAGAGGTATCGTATTACCCAGTTGATGGGTTGTGGAGGTCAGATAGGCAGTCGCTCCATGTAAAATACTGGTATTCAGCTGCATCCGGTTAGACTGGAAGCCGACCCCAACATAGTTGGGAAAAGGCTAGGCAGATTGATAACAGAATAGAATATTAAAGAACAATAAAGTCTTCTTTCTTATCGTCCTGAGCACGCTTTCAAAGCTGACATAGATATCTTTTAGATACTTGGTAAAACTTCAAAGTCGTGTTAGGTCGGCGGCATTAATAAAAAAAAAGCGGTCAAGTGCGAGTCGGACTCGCCCATGAAGGGTTCCGTAGCAGCAAGTAACATAATATAAAAGTTCTTGTAGTTCGTTGTAACTTTGATCAATGTTTTAATAATTGAGTTGATTGAATGAAAGGTAAATTGCGGTTTACGATTTATGCCGTATTAAAAAAAACCGGCCAAGTGCATGTCGGACCACGCACAATGAAGGGTTCCGTAGTTGGGATGAATTTATCTTTAGAACAAACTTAACATTGCAGTTGAAAAACATGTTCTCCCATACATTCCAACTGTAAATGTAAGTTTGTACTCACAATATTGATAGATTTACCATGTTATTTTAAGACCACAGACTTCTTATAGGTTTTCCTGTAATCTACAGGTAAAGATCTATTTTCTGTACTTTTTTTCAAAATTTTAGGCTCAGTAGTTTCGGAGATAAATGGGTGGGAATGGTCAATTTTCGTCTATTTTCTTAAATAACTTTAAAATAATTTATTTTAAAATTATAAAAAAAATATTTTTGAGACCCTCATAGTAAGCCCCCCAAAAGTGACCTCTATATTCAAAATTCATTTATTTACTTTACCCGTCCGTGTTTGGGTCACAGAAATTCATAAAATCAAATTCTTAAGAGCAAATTGGCTGTGATAGACGGACAGACAGACAGACAGACAGACACACGAGTGATCCTATAAGGGTTCCGTTTCTTCCTTTTGAGGTACGGAACCCTAAAAACTACTTACTAGATCTCGTTTAAACCAATTTTTGGTGGAAGTTTACATGGTAATGTACGAGTACCTACATCATATATTTTTTTATAGTTTTATCATTCTCTTATTTTAGAAGTTACAGAGGGGGGGGGACACATTTTACCACTTTGAACACTTCTCTCGCGCAAACTATTCAGTTTAGAAAACAATGATATTAGAAACCTCAATATCATTTTTGAAGACCTATCCATAGACACGCCACACGTATGGGTTTGATGAAAAAAAATTTGAGTTTCAGTTTTAAGTATGGGGAATCCCCAAATTTTTTTTTTTTTCTATTTTCTTAATGCGGTTCACAGAATACATCTATTTACGAAGTTTCAACAGTATAGTTCTTATAGTTTCGGAAAAAAGTGGCTGTGACATACGGACGGACAGGCAGACAGACATGAGGAATCCATAAGGGTTCCGTTTTTTGCCATTTGGCTACGGAACCCTAAAAAGATTGTTTAAAATCATCATTATCAGTGTGTGTACTATAGGCACACCTTTGCCGAACCCTTCGGGGATTACCATGGACATAGAGAATGCACTCAGCGTTTCGTATTCAGTTGTGCAGTGAATACAAACTGAAAAGTACGAGAGAGAGACAAAGCGAATTTACGCCCAGTAGTTCTCTTTCAGTAGTACTAGTTACAGGTATTGGCCGCAAATTCACTTTGTCTCATTCTAGAGAGTGGACACTTTTATAAGGCTAACGCTCAGTCCAATTCTCTATATATATGGGGATTACAGCGTGCTGTCATGTATCATTTTCAGTAAACAGCTGACCGGTCTACCTATGATTAAAAAAAAAAACTTTTATTTTTTTACCGATATCCATTAAATCTGTAAAGTTTCGCCAATTAATTCAATAGGTCATGTATGCCTACCTAGTGCCCGTGGATTCACTCGTTTTCTAGGGGAATTACTATTAAGGATCGTAGCATAATGCTGTTCTAGTGTCCACCCCCACGAGTAAAGGCGCGAGCTTATGTTCGTGTACTTCATGAACATGTATAAAAAGCCTCCACCACCACCACCACCTTGTTTGTATACAGGGTGAAATTTTAATGGTTGTTTTCCTCTTACAGGGCTATTGTACTCATCATTATGAACAACTTTTACTACGGGACCAAACCTGAAATCGCGAAAAAAAATTAGGTGTTCAGTAGATTTATCTACATCAAATTCGTCAAATAGGGAGCAGCAATTTTTTTTTTCGCGATTTCAGGTTTGGTCCCATAGCAAAAGTTGTTCATAATGGTGAGTGCAATGACTCTTTAAGAGGAAAATAAACATTAAAATTTCACCCTGTATAAATCCATGTAATTTGTTATCATTTTAGTAATTTTGCTTATGTGTGCACTGATTAAATGTTTTATCTATCTATATTCAGATTCACTATAACGATAATCCAGATTCGCGAATTGGTGCCGATTCTCTTGTGAACGCACTAAACTAAAATTAGAGAATCGCTATCTTTTACTAACAGGCAGCGCGAGAAAAGGACGGCTATAGCTATGAACTAAGTTGGAGATGTCAAAATAGTTCACGCCTTGCGCTTCACCGTGTTTTTTAGTCGACATGTTTATACGTGTCGTCTAAATGTCTATGGAAAAATTAGTTCTAACTAATTTGACAGCTCTAATTTACTTCCGTCTCTTTCTTGTCATAATAGAGAGAAAAAGTTAGCAATAGCCTAAATTAAGTTTAGTTTGTGCACAACAGAATCGGCACCAATATCGTTTATTCTATACGTGGTAAATGAAAACTTCGCATTTTCTCAGTATTAGGTTAGTAGATACTAAATTGTGTTTTGAAATTTCTGCTCGGACGATTCAAGCGACTTGTCAATATTTGCTAAAGATACTCAAAGACTTCCTATAATTTAGTCTGCTTCTGGCACATTTTCCCAACTTACTTAGTTTTTTGGGTCCATAAGTGTACCAAGCCCTTAACTTCATACCTAAGCCCTGATCGTTTCAAGACCCTTTTCACACTCCAAAGGGCGAGTTACAAAAAATTCCTTTATAACAGCATGTACGTCATACCTTAGATGTAGGTACCTACATGAGTTACTCAATGAAAGTAACTTTGCTTTTATATTAAAAGCCTTAATTCCCCGGTGGAAGGCAGTGTAGACCATATTTCTAGCTGAATGTACTAGGTTTAGCACTGAAGTGGGGAAAGTATGGGTTTAATATACTTGTGTATGTTGAGGTATATTTTACCTGACGAGGTATACTTTATATACCTGAGAGCAGGTATTTCGTCGTGTGGTGTAGACCACTCTAGTATTTCCCGAGGGCGACGTAAAAGGCGACTGTCTATCATATAGTCGGCCGAATATCTCTGCAGTTCTAAAACCGTTTACTAGGAGACATTCCGTGATGAATCGTATGTAAACTTCAAGTGAATCAGCTCGAAAAATAAAATATTTGGGTAAGTTCGTAATCTAGTCTCCATTTGCAATAAGATTAGACATTTAAACAAACCTTTTTTACAGTCCGTTCAACCGATTTTGACTTCTATTCCGCAGGCTTAAGGATGGCATTAGAGGCATAAAGTGGTTACAATACCAACTGTTTACTGCAGCTGCCATTTGTCATGCTACCAACGCAATAGAAATCAAAATCGGTTGAAATAGGTACTTGGATGATATTGGTGAGTACGCAATCATATTTTTTTAGCTAAGCACAGAATTAACACTGGATGTATGAAATGGCGACAGGTTACGGGAACAATCTGCGACTCCCGCATTCCCCTTAAATTGAAGAGGAAGATTTATATAACAATGGTTTGGGATAAGGGCAGGAGAATGAATGAACGCCATCATATTTTTTTACACCATGGACTTTGACTGTATTTGTATCTCGATCGTTTTTCTTGCGTTTGCCAATTTCAACTCTGTTGCCAATGATATTATATGTAGGAAGAGGTAGATAGGTTACACACGCTCCGCAAGTGGCACGTCAAAATCTGGCTAATTAGCCACATTTTCGTCGTCTTGTCTCTTTTTCGCTCCCGTTAATTAAGACTTGCCGTCCTACTTCCACATGTCATCTAATCGTACGAAATTGTGCCGTTTTTGAACACCGAATGTTGGGTCGGTAACCTATCTACGTCTTTTTACATATAATATCATTGTCTGTTGCCAAATTTAGTAACAAAAGTACATTGAAACTATCGTACTATAGATACTGAACGGACCTATATAACAGAGAAAACGCAAAAATTTAGACCAATTGTTTTGCATTGGATGACTATCTATACAATGTATAATGTAAACATTGCTTTGCTATGTTAAATTTATTGAACGTAAGAAAATTAATATGGAACTTATAGGTACTCCCTCACCAGTAGCATTCGCGTGTAATGTAACGTTACAGATTCGAGCATTACAGCGCGCACCTTGTAATGATATAAAACGAGTATTACATCAGTGAAGGAGAAGAACCGAGCATTACAATGCGCACCTTGTAATGATACAACTTGTAACATCAATGCGTTCCACTTGTAACCTAATTAAATGTTACATTACACGCGAATGCTCGTCAGTCAGGGAGGTAGTATTGTAATGATGTAATGCTCAAAGTCGAATCTGCAGTCTTACATTACACGCGAATGACGATGATGATGTAGAGATTGCCTAAGGCATATATTAAGTCTGCCCTTGTACATTTTAAGTGCGAAAAGTTTAAATAAATAAATAAATAATGCTCCTGGCTAGGGAGCATATATCAATCAATCGGCCTAGCCTTTTCCGAACTATGTTGGGGTCGGCTTCCAGTCTAACCGGATGCAGCTGAATATCAGTATTTTACATGGAGCGACTGCCTATCTGACCTTCACAACCCAGTGACTGGGTAATACGATACCCCTTGGTAAGACTGGTTGTCAGACTTTCGGGCTTCTGACGACCCGTAACAACTGTCAAAGATCCGCGAATGGCAGCCAGGCCCAGGACCAACGGCTTAGCGTGCTTTCCGAGGCACGGAGGAGTCTCTGTATGTATCCACGGACCAACCCTGAGAAGCGTAGCTTAACCTGATGGATCGACCCGTGCAGCTGTTATTACTTAGCCATGGGCTCCTCCAATTACGCTAGATATCGCTATTAAATTCTACCCAACAATGACGTAATCAAAAACCATTACGTCACCAATGTAGAGCGAACACCGCTGCCCGCTTACAATATTGTTGACCTACAGTGTATTTGCAGTTTAGAGCTCAATAGTTGGCTGAACAGCCTTATTAGTCCAATTTGCATGTGCCAACAATATCATGGTCGTATTGTTTGTACATAATTCAGCATAAATTAGCAATAAGGACCGATACCCATGTGATATGCTGACTGTAGACGACGGTAAGGTTTATACGCATGGAGATTTAGAGCACTAGATATTGCGATTAGAGTTACGTTTAGTCCAATCGCCCAATAGTCAAAATGTCAAGACTTCATTTTCGTCCAATGGTTTTATGATTCGTAGTACCAATAATTCATCATAATCATTCTTCAGCCCTTATTCCAATTTATTTGGGGTCGGCAACATGACCCTTTTTTCCATACTTCTCTATTAATCGTCATCTCTGTAGTCACACCCTTTCTAATCATATCATCTTTCACACAGTCCATCCATCGTTTCTTTGGTCTTCCCCTACTCTTATAGCCATCGACATTTATACTCAAAACTTTCCTCACGGCATTATAACCGATTTCCGCACAACTTTTCAGTCACTGGTGCCACTTACTCTGGCTTTCTCTTGTGTACTCATTTCTTATATTCTATCCATACGTGTAACACCACACATCCCTCTTAGCATTCTCATCTCAGCTGCATGCCTTTCATTCAACCCTTTTGTGGCCCAACATTCTGATCCATACAAGACAGGAGGCCTAACCATTGTTTTAAATATTTTCTCCTTAAGTTTAAGGGGAATGCGGGAGTCGCAGATTGTCCCCGTATATATATATATATATATATATATATATATATATATGTATATACCTTTTCAACCATCCAGTGTTAATTCTGTGCTTAACCATCCATCACTCCATATTAAGTAAGGTTATAAATCTTACAAACAATGGCATAGTACTAAGATTGCAATGGGTTCTATCTCATATAGGTTTGAGAAGTAATGAAGAGGCTGATAGACTAGCAAAATTAGCGGTTTTTCAAGGTCAAGAAGTTCATATAGTACCTAATTATCTAGAACAATTAAGTAAATGCAAAACAGTTTGCTATGATAAATTTAAAGAGTACTTTGACGAACGAAGTAGGGAAAAAGGTATCTGGTATAAAACTATACAATATCAGCCTCCTCGAATACCATGGTTTGCTATCACAGATTTGAGTAGGTATCATATTGTTCTGCTTCATAGATTACGCTCTGGTCACTACCCATCCCACAAGTTTGGTTCTTTGATGAATAAAGTTAATTCGCCCAATTGTGAAACATGCGGAATGATTGAAGATGTTCACCATATACTCGTACTTATGGAGTGTACTAACACAAAGAAGGAAAGAGAGACACTGTTGAGTATGGTTAAAGTACATAAATATGATATTGGTCCATACGTAAAAGTTTTAGCGCAACCTTCGCCTGAGATAGCAGACCTACTTACATTTTTTTAGGAATTAATATATTTTTTTTGTATTTGTAGTTTAGAATAGTTTAACTTATGATGAGGCTGACTTGCCACTGTGGATAAAAGCCTCTTATAAAAATTAAGAATAAAAAAAAAAAAAACCATCCGATCTACTTCGTCATCGCTTTGCACGTGTGAACCGAGATACCGAAAGTCGGTAGTACCAGTTGATACCTAAAAATTCTTGGACGTGGGACGAAAATGAAGTTATCGACAGCGATAGTTGATCATCTGCCTCCTCTTAATTCTTTAGTTACTTATCTCAATCTATACTCCATTTACAATAGACATTTAAACAAACCTTTTTTACAGTCTGTTCAACCGATTTTGACTTCTAATGCGTTAGTAGAATGACAAATGGCAGCTGCAGTAAACAGTTGGTATTGTAACCACTTTTTTGCCTTTAATGCCATCCTTAAGCCTACGGAATAAAAGTCAAAATCGGTTGAACGGACTGTAAAAAAGGTTTGTTTAAAGGTCTAATTTTATTGTAAATGGAGTATACTATTGTGATAAGAATAACGATTTTTTTATGATATCAATATTTTGTATATATACACACAGATGGAATTTTTTTGCGAATGTAAAAGGCACACCATAGATTTGACTTTAAAATAATGTTATGGTCATGAATTCATGACATAGGATATAGTGTACGTGCATACAAGGCTCATCTGTATACTCTTGATTAAAAAAAGATCACATATTTATTTTTCATCAAATTAGATTTTCAGTACGGGCGGCCAGGTGAATGACCTTGATTGAACTGAGTTGTGAGATTATTACACACCAGTTCGTGTATTAATTTCACGAAGCGTGTAGCCTTTATAATGAAGATTAGGTACCTATGTCAGTACAGAAAGATATATCTACCGTCATTAATAAAATTATGAACTTAAGCTCGTTAAATTAATTGAGTAGGTAGGAGAAAGATGTTAGAACATTGTGTATTTTTAATTAATTTAGTTAATTATTGAATGATCTTTTAACAGGTTTTTTAAAAATATTGAATACACCGTTCCATTTTTTTTTTGGTGGCAATAACAAACGTCTTTTGTTACTAAGATTTTTGAAGCTTTATAAATGTTTTAAAAATTAACTCGTAAAAAGCGAAGGAAAGGAAAGATTACATCATTGAGAAAATATTACCTTCAGGGTACTAAGATCAGTGAGTTTTTAGATTTCCGTACCCGAACGGTGCCAAACGGAACCCTATTACTAAGCCTCTGCTGTCCGTCCATATGTCTGTCAGCCGGCTGTATCTCCTGAACCGAAATCAGTAGACAGTTGAAATGATGACAGATTGTGTATACCTATTGCCGCTATAACAACAAATAATAAAACTAAAAAAGGGGGTCCCCATATAAGAAACTAAACTGAAGTATTTAAAAAAAAGTATTATTTATTTATTTAAATCACAAATATAACTCCTTTACAGACTCATTCAAGGCGATGCTATAAGTCACAATGTCTACACAAACTCAATCAATCTGCCTAGCCTTTTCCCAACTATGCTGGGGTCGGCTTCCAGTCTAACCGGATGCATCTGAATACCATTATTTTACATGGAGCGGCTGCCTATCTGACCTCCAAAACCCATTAACTGGGTAATACGATACCCCTTGGTAAGACTGATTGTCAGACTTTCGGGCTTCTGACGACCCGTAACGACTGTGAAAGATCCACGAATGACAGCCGGGACCAACGGCTTAACGTGCTTTCCGAGGCACGGAGGAGTCTCGTTATGTAAAGATGGTCACCCATCCACGGACCAACCCCGACAAGCGTAGCTTAACCTGATGGATCGACCGTGCGGCTGTTATTACTTAGCCACGAGCTCCTCACTCGAGCTCCTCGTGTGTCTACACAAACTAATAGTAGTCATTAACATGTAGTGTTAAATATTGTACGGTGGTCCCCGTGGTACGGAACCCTTTGTGTGCAATTCTGAAACGTACTCGGCCGGTTTTTATTGATCATCATAATACTAGCTTCACCTGTAAGTATGCTTGCAGGTCCTTATAACATCACCATAATTATAGTAAGGACCTACGAGATTTATGATGCAATACGGGATCGTCTGAGCGCCACTTGAGGCGTATCGTAAAGTGACGATGTATTTTGATAGTGGGCTATAAGCACAGCCATATTGTTAAGGGCAATACTGTTACATGTCATTGTGATGATACATCGTAGGAAACACTCCGCTTAGTTGTATGATGTGATTAGATATCATTGATCAATAATTATCTGTAATCACATCAAATGACTAAGCGGAGTTTGTGATGGAAGGTTTTTTTTTAATGGTTTTGCTTAGAACTGTTCAACGTAACTTTGTCCGCATATAGGACCTCGTAAGGCATTTGACGTGCGCACAGGCACGCTTGTAGCAGAGAAAGTAGGAGCCACTAAATTCCGTCCATATGTGCAACGATTTGCTTGCATGAGTACGCGCGTACTTAATCTGGACACGCAAGTACATTTGAAACCTCTGTTATAAACTTTAAGACTTTTGTTTCAAAAAAATATTGATTCAGTGCACCTTTACACCTTCTAAGAACGTTATCATTAATTTCCGTATTCATGAATTATTTCATGTTCTTATCATCAGTGTAATAGGTAGGGCGTTGCCTGTCAATAAGTCGGTTAGGAAACCTCTTTTTAGGGTTCAGTACCTCAAAAGGAAAAAGGAACTCTTATAGGATCACTCGTGTGTCTGTCACAGCCAATTTGCTCCAAATCTAATAGACCGATTAAGTTGAAATTTGGTAAACATATGAACTTCTGTGACCCAAACACGAAGGGGTAAAGGAATTTTGAATATGGGGGTCACTTTTGGGGGGCAATTAAGAAAATTAAAAAAAAAGTTTTGCAAACTATACCGTGCGACATATCAAATAAAAAGGCTTACATGAGGGTCTCAAATATATTTTTTTATAATTTAATATTAAATTGATTTAAAATTATTTAAGAAAATAGTCGAAAATTTACCATTCCCCCTTATCTCCGAAACTATTGAGTCTAAAATTATGAAAAAAAAAAAATATACAGAAAATAGTTCTTTACCTGTAGATTACAGAAAAATCTGTAAAAAGGCTGTGATCTTAACATAACATGGTAAATCTCTCAATATTGTGAGTACAAACTTACGTTTACAGTTAGAATGTATTGGAGACCATGTTTTTATTTACAATGTTAAGTTTGTTCTTGGGATAAATTCATCCCAACTACGGAACCCTTCATAGTGCGTGGTCCGACACGCACTTGGCAGGTTTTATAGCCGCTCACCCGAGCGTGGTGTGGCCGTGTGGATCGGGTCCGTGGAATCATTTTACCTTATATTGTACGTGGTGTGAGTTCTATACCAAGAATTTTTTTATTGTTAACGTTGTTCCATCACTATTAAGTACTAATATCGAATTCTTTGCATTTAACTTGATGCGTTATCTATTTCCGAACGATTTAAGATACGTCAACACTGACTGAGACTCGTCTATGACATTAAAAAAAACTTTTTTCTATGACAAGTCATCGTTCGGTCGGTTGAGTGTGAAAGTGTTTTTTTGCGGCGTTCCCGCTCGCGTGAGCGGTTATTTGCATAGATTGAATGCTTTCTCACTGATTCTACAGAGAGCAATGTTGTAGCAGTCGATGCTCCATAAAGATAATGGTTCATTATGTTTCAAAGACCTGAGATAAACTTTGAGCAGTCTGAGCCTTAAGCATCTCAACTTTGTAAGGCAATAGGAGTTTACAGTGGATTGTATATATCTTTCGTTTTGTGAAGCCTTGATTGACTTTGTAACAACAATATCAACATCAAAACCACTATCGGTATCGTACCGCGTTTCTCCGCTCTCCAGTCCGCTAAATTTATTAAATTAGTATATTTTTTGAACATCGGTAGAAATTCGGTGAGAGGATGAATAAAGAACTCGTGACTAAGTAATTACAGCCGCACGGGTCGATCCATCAGGTTAAGCTACACTTGCCGCGGTTGGTCCGTGGATGGGTGACCATCTTTACATATCGAAACTCCTGCGTGCCTCGGAAAGCACGTTAAGCCGTTGGTCCCGGCTGTCATTCGTGGATCTTTGACAGTCGTTACGGGTCGTGAGAAACCAGAAAGTCTGACAACCAGTCTTACCAAGGGGTATTGTATTACCCAGTAACTGGGTTGTGGAGGTCAGATGAGCAGTCGCTCCATGTAAAATACTGGTATTCAGCTGCATCCGGTTAGGATAGAAGCCGACCCCAACATAGTTGGGAAAAGTCTACGCAGACTGAGGATGAATGAAAGACGACTAACAAAAGTATTTACAAGGCAGATGTAAGTGGAAACGCCGGGAGGGGAAGCCCCAGAGCAGAAGGACATAAACAGTGACCTTATTAGTGATGTTCTTGAGAACTGTCAGGTACAGTCAGGTGAGGTGTCAGTACTCGTGTATTTTTTTTTTAAATTTATTTATTATAAGGAGTATTTAAGGATCGCAGTAGGTGGCGTTCTGTAACTTCTGCCTACTCTATGGGAAGAAGGATAGTAGTAGTTTTATGTGTATGTGTGTGTAGATATTCATTTTGTTAACTACATCAGTCTTGGTGAACTATACCATGAGTGTAGTTCACTTGAAGGACCTATTGTTGTAAATAGTAGGTATTTACCTACCTACTGAATAGAAGTTACACGTGCTACCGATTTATATCCAAGAATGAACCTCCACCTCCAAGACCTCAATAACCAGCCATAACTTTCAAACGTTGTTTTGACAGATTAATCGTTGAATTTGTTTACTAATTACCCAATGAGAACTACATGAAAAACTTTATCGGAAATCCATAATGGACAGTAAAATGATAATTAATGATATCTAGGTAATTATTATGAAAAGCGTTTCGTCCGTGCCTGACCTGTCATTAGCTGGAAGTGCTGGCCCAAATAACCTGGGTGGCATGTTAGGGCTGGCACCTTTGGAGTTTTTAAAGGGATAACAATGTTGTTAGACATTTTTTTTGTGTGAAAGTGTACTGCTCTTGAGCAGGCATTGAATATAGATCTGTAATATGATAACAAACTTACATGGTCCGCCAGAATAAATGATTTTGATTAATCATTTGTAATGAAGTTAAAAACCGACGAAGTGGCAAATAGTTTGGTTATGATAAAAAAAAAACCAACCAAGTGTGTGTCGGTCCACGCACGATGAAGGGTTCCTTAGTTGAAAATAATTTATCCCAAAAACAAACTTAACATTGTAGTTGAAAAATATGTTCTCCTATACATACCTACATGTATTCATACATTGATATGTACGTCACGGTCAATTCTCCATCGGCAAATTTAAGTTTGTAATCCCAAAACATTTTTTTTTATGTGATAAAATTACAAATTAACGATTTTCTGACTTTTTCTTTACTTGTGCTTGCTTCTTGCCAAATTTCATGGTTCTAGGTCAACTGGAAGTACCCGATAGGTTTTGATTTACTTGCAAGTATCAAAATATGTCGCATAAACAGCCGTATTTTTTTGTTGCGTTGACTTAGAAGCTAGATTTATTTAGAGTTCCAAGGGACTATAGACCTACGTATTTGATATTAATTTCAGTTTGATACTTCCACGCGTTCTTGAGAAAACATGGTCTTGACAGACTGACAGACAGACAGACGGACAACCAAGTGATCCTATAGGGTTCCCTTTTTTCCTTTTGAGGTAGGGAACCTTAAAAAAATGGTTTGATATGATAAATTAAAATCATAAAATGCATTGAAAAGTCTTTGTTAAACATTAGGTTAGTTTTTTTAATCTTTTGTAAATAAACGCAAGTTTCTAGGTCAGGGTTCGATTTTATTGCACGCACCAGGTTTTGGCACACGTTAAAATGTTGGACGAAAATGGCTTTTACGCCGCTGTAGCGCTTGTTATCCCAGGAACACACAGCGGTATTTTATTAAACGTTTCGTAGTTTCGTAGTAAAATGTAGGGATTTATGCGAGCCAAATGTTTTTCGCTAACCAAAGTTAGTTGTGGTCATGTCGAATATATATTTTATATGAAAATTTAAAAGGAGTTAGAACTAAATTAAGGTTAGGTATTAAAGGTTTGTTTATAATGATTTAAAATAAATACATTGCTTTTCTAAATTTCGTTCGCTTTAGGCATTTTAAATTAAATTACTTATTTCAGTTTCGTTACGCTACGTTTTTAAACTGAAGCAAAATGCATGCTGCGAAATTTATTATTTATTATTATTCATAAGTAATTAGGTAATTATTTCTTCAAAAGTGTATGCAAAATTTATTTAAAAGTAATATAAACATAACCTAAAAATAACAAAATTATATCCTAACATAACAAAAACTATTAAAAAATAATATAACGTGGCAATGCCGCCAGTCTCTTGGGTCTTTGGTCTCTTGGGTCTCTTGGGTTGCCAGTGGACAACGATGCGGAGGAATTTTTCGATGCCATATTTTAGTTTTTTAATAGTTTTAGTTCTGTTAGGATACTATGTAATTGCAACACTATATTGTAAAAAACCTGAAATAACCGTGACCATTTTTTTTTTACATACAATCTTACGAACATTTCAACAATAAAAAAATACTGTTTGATATTGTGAAGGCAAGTCTAATTCGATTTTTGCAGTCTCTCAAAAAATGTTTTTCAGGTGGACAAGACCATGAATCTTCACTTTATTTAGTAAACCTTGTATTAAATATAATTAAGCATAATTTTTAAAATCTTTGATCGACATTTCGCATTATGAATCTCCATTATAAGTAAAATTCGTTTTACTGAAGCAGAACGAGTCCCTTAAAAGGTTTTTTACTGATTTCACCCCTTTCTCAAGTTTAAAGTCACCTAGAGTGCCAGCCCTGAGCCGGCGTTAGCCTGCTAATGACAGTTCCGTCATATTGCGGAACTGCCGGTGTCGACGACAACTTTTTAAATTCCTCTCACTTCCAAAGGAAATAAAATTTCATTCGCGTGCTGTGACGAATTGAAAAGTTTCAGAATATTTATTTTTAATGAATGAGTTGAAATTTTATTTCGGGTTCTGTTTCAAAAAATTAAAATTTTAATAAATTACTTGTGTTTTATAACTGTTCCATTTGTGGTGATCAAAAACAAGGCTACTGGTCTAGAGTTTGATTCCTAGATTGTACAAAAGTTTTTTCGTAACCTAATAGTTCGTCTTTAGTAGTTTTACTGTCCACAATAAATTATGATATTGTGCAATAGATTTTTGCCTCAATTGTCGACTAAGTACCTAGGTACCTAAAAACAGTATTCTATGGAATATAGGACATTTATATTTTGTGTTTTATTATAAATAGAACTACCTCTGCCTATCCCTTCGTGCAAACGACGTAGCTACTTATGACGTGTTTTTAGGGTTCCGTACTTGAAGGAAAACTAAACGCCAAACGGAATCCTTTTACTAAGCCTCCGCTGTCCGTTCGTCCGTTTGCCCGACCATCTGTCAGCGGGCTGTATCTCACAGTAACTGTAATAGGTACATAGTTGAAATTTTTACACATTATTTTTATTGCTGCTATAACAAAAAATAATAAAAATAAAATAAAGTTAAAAATTAAATAATACAAGAAACGTGTTTTTTTAACTGAAGTATTTAAAAAAATATATGTTGTGGTAAATATTGTACGGTGGTACGGAACCCTTCGTGTGCGAGTCCGACTCGCACTTAGTCGGTTTTCTTAAAGTTAGGTTTTTTTAACACGCTTTTTTAATTATTACCTACTTATTTATTATTTTTATTAATTTATTATTAACTTCACCTGTATATATGTTTGTATGTAACAGAATCTTTGAACTCGATTTTTACCCACTTTAAATGGTCAGATTAATTCGAAATTTTGCACACAACAGGGCCCGATGACAATACAATAATTTAAAACTTTTGTCCCATTATTCTGTTCAGGATCATCAGGATTAACGATTCAACTCTTTGAAAAATAAATTATAGTTTAAAAAACTAAAAAAACACGCTTTAATACCATTAAACTGAACTAAAAAGTAAATAATATTTTTTTCAATCAATCAATCTGTCTAGCCTTTTCCCAACTATGTTGGGGTCGGCTTCCAGTCTAACCGGATGCAGCTGAATACCATTATTTTACATGGAGCGACTGCCTATTTGACGTCCACAACCCAGTAACTGGGTAATACGATACCCCTTGGTAAGACTGGTTGTCAGACTTTCGGGCTTCTGACGACCCGTAACGACTGTCAAAGATCCACGAATGACAGCCGGGACCAAAGGCTTAACGTGCTTTCCGAGGCACGGAGGAGTCTCGGTATGTAAAGATGGTCACCCATCCACTGACCAACCCCGGCAAGCGTAGCTTAACCTGATGGATCGACCCGTGCGGCTGTTATTACTTAGCCACGAGCTCCTCAAATAATATTTTTTTCAATAAATTATAAAAAATTATATTGAAATATATATTTATTACTTTTTCGTTCAGTTTAATGGTATTAAAGCGTGTTTTTTAGTTTTTTAAACTATAATTTATTTTACTTTGTACATTTACACTTTGGCGTTTAACTCATCCTGAGTTGAAACCCCAAAGTAGGTCACCCCGATTTTAAGACATTTTCTCTTTATAAAGGTTATTTATATACTTTACTAAGTTTCTGTCTACGAAGTAGTGAAAAATTGAGAGCAGAATCATGAAAAGAAATAATATTATATTTAACCTACATACGAGTGAGACTAATAATTATTTTGTAACCTGTCACTTTGTTTTACAATTTATTCCAAAAGGGAAAATCCATACCAATAAAAATTGAGCACCTCCTTTTTAAACTCGATAAACGGTGAAGTCAGATAAAACCATTCAAGCCTCCAGCCACCAGCTCCGGATAGACATAATCTACATAAATAATAAGAGAAGTCCTGACTTACTGGCTGATTGACTGACTCGTCAACGCCCAGCCCAAACCCTTGGACCTAGAAAGCTGAATGCACAGAGGTTTCCTTTATAATGTAGACAAGGAATAAGGAAGGAATTCCCGGTAGTACGTTCCCGTGGGATATTTTCCGACATCCACGCGGGCGTAGCCGCGGGAAAAAGCTAGTTTCCCATATAATCAAAATCAAAATATTTTATTTCACATAAACCTACATGGGCACTTATGAATCGTTAGAAGCTACGCACGCGGTTCCAATTGGTCCTTTCCTATGGCGAAGAGCCGGCACGAAATCAGAGATAGGTAGGTTTCCGTTGCTTAACTTATTTGGCTGATATATATTTTTCTTTCTATACCATTATTTTGATAATCTCTTCGATAGCGCCTCCGTTCTCTGTGTAGGTAACAGGCTCTCAGTATTTACTAACTTTACTTAAAACGCAGCTACCATCAAACCTCAAAACATACACAACTCATAGATAACTCTTCGATAATCTTCTACCCCCCCTCTCCTGACCCCCTTCACATAATAAAGGCCAACGAACGAAGTCCACTATGCACTAAGAAATAATTCATAGCTACCGGGTCGACTATCGGCCGCTTCTGCTTCCAATAAGCTGCCAGTTACCGCTAACAGCTTATGTAGCTCGTCACACAAGCTGGCTAAGCGATAGAGAATTTGCATAGCTATCTCCGAGTTGAAATGAGACTGGAAACTTAGATTCGAAATTATTGATTTTGTTTTTAATCTTTTGTTTTTTTATTAATCGTTTTGTTGAGTTTAGAGTCATTTGTTTTGAGCTATTTATTGGTAAAATATGTCTGTTTTGGGCAATATTTTTTTTTATGATTACTGTCAATATTTTTTTAGGATTATTGTCGATTTCTCTACTAATACCAATACATAGTTAGATTCTTCCCCTGACTTCGGCACTTCTGACATTAGGTACTGAGTAGGTATTTTATCTAGGTGGTCTTTTTTGTATGTTTCACCTAAAAAGGGGTGTTTCTTGTTTACAAAATCCCAGGAAGTTTTATTTTGATTGAAATAAATATAGCACACGTTTAAGTCGTTATATGGAATACCTCGTCATTATTTTATAACTGTGAGAAATTGGTCATGAGGTATATTATGCTGGTATTAAAACGAAGAATTGCATGCATGACAGTGCATGCCGCCGTCATTACTTATGCACTAAATGAAGCACGCTATTCTTTCAATCGATTCTGAACTAATAACACAGTTTTTTATTTCCACCACTTGTTGAATAAAATAAATGTATATTCATGTAGGTGTGTTTAGACTCGTGGTTTTTTGACAGTCGTTACGGGTCGTCAGAAGCCCGAAACTCAGACAACCAGTCTTACCAAGGGGTACTCAGTAACTGGGTTGTGGAGGTCAGATAGGCAGTCGCTCCATGTAAAATACTGGTATTGAGGTGCATCCGGTTAGACTGGAAGCCGACCCCAACATAGTTGGGAAAAGGCTAGGCAAATGATGATGATGTTTAGATTCATGGATAAATCTACCTACTACACTGGACATAGACATTCCTTGAAAGCACCAACAGAAAGCACCAACAGAAAGCACCAACAGAAAGCACCAACAGAAAGCACCAACAGAAAGCACCAACAGAAAGCACCAACAGAAAGCACCAACAGAAAGCACCAACAGAAAGCACCAACAGAAAGCACCAACAGAAAGCACCAACAGAAAGCACGAACAGAAAGCACCATCAAAAAGCACCAACAGAAAGCACCAACAGAAAGCACCAACAGAAAGCACCAACAGAAAGCACCAACAGAAAGCACCAACAGAAAGCACGAACAGAAAGCACCAACAAAAAGCACCAACAGAAAGCACCAACAGAAAGCACCAAAAGAAAATTATATCTGGATATCTTTCTAAAGTGCGACTTAATCATTATCAGTCATCAAAGTTATAGTAATTATCTAGTCTATACTAATATTATAAAGAGGTAAAATTTGTTTGTTTGTAACTTTGTACTACTTATCCAATTCCGAAAATTCTTTTACTAATATGAAACTACAGTATTGCCGAGTGTCATAGGATATAATTTCACGCGGACGAAGTCGCGGGCAGAAGCTTGTCTTAACTAATATTATGAAGAGGTATAACATTATTCGTTTATTTGTAAGAGGTAATCTCTGGAAGTTCTGATCCGATTATGAAATATATTTTACTGATGGATAGCTACACTGTTGCCAAGTGACATACTCGTAGGATATGTTTTAAAGTTTTGATTTTTACAACGTTTATACTGAATTAACTAACAAACCATTAAAATTAAAATATAATATTCTAACCTAACTAAAACTATTAACAAATTAAAATATGGCGTCGAAAAATTCATCTGCATCGCTGTCGACTAGTAATGCACCCAAGAGACTGGCGGCATTGCCACGTTGAATGGCAATGCTTAGCCTGGCAATGTTTTAAAGTAGGTATAGTTGAGTTCCGCGCAGATGTAGGTCGCGGGCAGAAGGCATAATCCTCTCATGTGTGTTGAGGTAAAACTTAATAAAAAAACATTGAACTTTGCACACGGTTTATAAATCCTATAGTCCATATTATTTCTTCTGTCAGTATAATAAATTATTCCATTCAGCACTTGAATACTCAAGTGCTGGATGGTATAAATAAAAGACAAAAACCTTTTTCCAGCTTATTTTTCATAATTGGATTGAGGTCTAGAGTTCAATGACCTGGTTATAAAATAGGTATTCGTTAAAGACTCGGGTCAACGGCTCCGAGTTAAAAGTTTGGGGATTAATTTTAGTTTAGACATTACTTCAAACGTCTTTGTGGTTGTTAGGGATTTTCAGCCTATATTTTATATAAGTATTTTTAGCTATTCGGATTACTTTGGTCTTAGGTATTTTTCCATACATAACTAAAGTAACAAGGACACTGATAGGGTGCGTAGATCGCTGTCGGTACGCTGCAACATGCTGGCCCGCAAGATTACTTTGTTTAAATCATTTTGCTCGTCATTTTACACGTGCAGCCTGAGGACTAGTTATAGTTTGCGTGCATATAGTGATCTACGCGTCCAGTATACTAACGCACTCACAACACTGTTGGAGCTGTCATGGCGATGTAGCGCGTCAATGATGTTTGCGGAAAGGAATATAGATGGTTTTGCCGCCATCATACGTAAAAGAAACGCTTCTCTGCTTGCTCGTCTTCGTGGCAGTACTAGCACTATCTTGAATTTATTCGCAGATAGATGGGAGTCTTCAATGCTGTGACATTGGATGAAACTCCACACTCAATAATTTGTATGTTCTACTAACACTAGTATTTAAGACCATTGTTACTAAGGCGTAGCCTGAAATAAATAAATATAACAAATAAAGTAAACACCGTGGTATAGAAAGTAGCTTGCCTGCTAATGAAACCACCAATCACACTAGCAGAAAATAGGACTACGGAATACGCAATTCCCTAACAGATTCACGTACCTAAAACACAAATTAATTTCGACTAGCAACTGGCCTATTTGCCAACATGTCCACTAACTCACACATATGTACACTGGTATTATTTACCCAACATTTGAGTGGTATGTCATTAGGAGTAATTTATGTATGGTCAGACCTGTGCTGTCAGCCATTATATGAACTGAATGAGATACTGAATTCATCTGTATATTGATGTTTCGATCAGTGATTGAAGCAAAGGTCTGATTATGGATGGTGGCTTCTAAAGAGCATTCGTAGCGATTTTTGTAGGTATGGTAATTCAGTGGCCTTAGTGCGAATTTTAATACTTATAAAAACTTGCACTAAGGCCACTGAATTTATAAAACAACCATTGATATAACCATGGTGTACCACAGATAATTATAAGAAAGATGTTCTCACGACACAGGGAATACTAGTGTGAGTTCCAGGATACACTACATCGAATGTAATTTCTTAAACAATAAATTATTCTTATTCTTATGTTTTTTATATTTTTATGGGTGTAACTATATCCTTATCCTTTTGACGGCTAATAGCAGCACGAGAATAAAATTTTGTTTAATTAATTTGTATAAAGGATGTAAGTTAGCTAGCTCTTTCGACTCACTTAGTGTTCGTAAGAAGAAGTGAAAATTCATAATTTAGAGTTTGTCTAGGTATATGTTCGAGTTTGATATTTATGTGCCTAGGTCTACGTTTCAATAATTATAAATCATTACTTTTATGTGTGTTGTAATTTGTTATAGTCCATTCATTGACAAAATGACCAATTAAAAACCATATTAAAAATTTAAATTTAACTGACATAAAAAATGCGAGGACTGAAAAGATAAAAAGAGCCAACTCAAGAATTGAAGACACCCCCTTGTTTGTGAATTGTTAATTAAATTCAAGTTAACTAATTAGAGTAATATAAACATAACCTAAAAATAACAAAATTATATCCTAACATAACTAAAACTATTCACAAATTGAAACAAGGCGTCGAAAAATTCATCCGCATCGCTGTCGACTGCTAATGTACCCAAGAGAATGGCGGTATTGCCACGTTGTATGGCAATTCTTAGCCTCTGATCAAGGTAAAACCCATCAAACCCTTGGGTCACGGAAACTCAAACTCAAAGCATTTATTTCAAATAACCCAATTACAGGCACTTTTGAATTGTCAATGGGTCGGTCAGTCAGAAAGATGAAGCTAGTTGCCCATTCCAAAGCGTAGTAGATCCCTATGGAGAAGAACGGGCAAGAAACTCCACGGACACTCTTTTAAATCATAATATTTAAAAAAAATATTTGTTACATCGTTCATGTTGAAAATATACATGTGAGAACAATGTAGAAAGACGTGCACGTTCAAAAGCGTCCGTAATAAAAAGATAAAAACTAAAACAACTAAATTAAATATTAAAATTAAAAATAAGCCATGGCAGCTAAGAGACGAAACGAAAGTGTCAATCAGCCATTTCGAGATATCCTTAAAGAGACCATGAGCACTAGGACTCCACGGCCCGAGGGTTTCAATCCCAAACGGCTCGAAAATATAGTGACCAATAAGTTTTTTATATTTACGCCGAAATATTTATATGTTAATTAGATTGGTTGGTTAAAAATATTGAACAACCAATGAGTAGGAGAGCATGGAATTAACATACATAACATAACATCAGGTCTGTATTCCCCGAGGGTTATAGGCAGAGATGTACAACCACATTTCGCCAGTTATGTTGAAAACCCAGTGGAAACGGCCCCGACTTACGACACGAGTTGTAGGTCATGTGTTCGAACCAAGGCAGGCGCATTACTTTGTGTAATTTATTCCATCACCGCGCTGCTCTCAAAAAG
Source organism: Cosmia pyralina (assembly GCA_946251885.1). Classification (NCBI taxonomy): domain Eukaryota; kingdom Metazoa; phylum Arthropoda; class Insecta; order Lepidoptera; family Noctuidae; genus Cosmia; species Cosmia pyralina. Next base: position 17,683,695 of record OX276350.1, on the reverse strand, counting down.
GTGAAGGAAAACATCGTGAGGAAACCGGTATGTCCTAGAACCAAAAATTCGAAGACATGTGAAATCTACTAACCCACACTGGGTCCGTTAGGTGGATTACGGCCGACACCCACCCACAGAGACGAGGCCTGTGTCCCAGCAGTGGGAACGTTATAGGCTGATAATGGTTATAATAGGTAATAAGGGCTGGTATCCGCGGCTCCACGTCATTGTGCGTATTTAACGTACGTAAACCCATGTAACAGTGAGCGAGCCTATTGCTATCAACCGGGCACAAGTCCTGACTCCAGGCAGCTACTGAGAAATTCAATCAATCTGCCTAGCCTTTTCCCAACTATGTTAGGGTCGGCTTCCAGTGTAACCGGATGCAGCTGAATACTATACATTATATATTACTATATATTTTACATGGAGCGACTGCCTATCTGACCTCCACAACCCAGTAACTGGGTAATACGATACCCCTTGGTAAGACTGGTTGTCATACTTTCGGGCTTCTGACGACCCGTAACGACTGTCAAAGATCCACGAATGACAGCCGGGACCAACGACTTAACGTGCTTTCCGAGGCACGGAGGAGTCTTGGTATGTAAAGATGGTCACCCATCCACGGACAACCCCGGCAAGCGTAGCTTAACCTGATGGATCGACCCGTGCGGCTGTTATTACTTAGCCACGAGCTCCTCTGAAGTTTCTCAGCTACTGAGAAAGTCCTGATTGAAAAACCCAATAACACTATTCCCGAGCACAGCACAGCACAGCACAGCACAGCACAGCACAGTACGAGCACAGGATCTCATGCTCATGGAACGAAATTTCATGGTTTACTTACTTACTTGGCTATATTAGCCTGGTGAATTATCTGGATGATGAATTGGTTATATTAGCCTGATGAATTATCTGGCTAATATAGACTTAAGTAAACCTACCCACAAATGATAAACTAGCGAATGCTTTTCTAATACCAAAGAGAAGTCTCAATCCACTTTCCTCGGCTTTATCAAAAACTCGTTCATTTAAAAATCGAACAGATAACTCTCACCAGTGATGCATAGCTGTTTGCAACTTTTCAAACTTTCAAAACTTTCAACTATTAGTTCGTATGCCTACATACATAGCATATGTTCGCAATTCCCGTTATATGTGCATCAAGGGAACTCGTAAACTACCCAGGAAATGCATTGTAGGTTATTTTGTTGGCTAGCCGACTGAAATGTTACTGTTCGTAACTTTCAGAACTGTCCAAGTTTACGGTATGCACTTCGAAAGACTTACGCGGCAGTATCATAAAGAGTTTGAACTAGTAAAAACATGTTTTGGTGAAATCGTACTGGGATTTTTGAGATAGAAGTTGTTATTAATGTGAATCATCTAATGCGGCGGGTTAGATCGGCTATGCCAACAGCGTCGCCACGCGCTCATAACTCTGCGAGAGAGTCGCTCAGTTACGAAATTAATTTTAGTATTAAATTAACACCTATGTATTTTTTATTTAAAATTTCTTTAAAAAAAATCTGAATATATATATTATTTTCTATACAAAACAAATTAGGTTCGATGTTTCACATATGCCAGGCGTCCCGCGACGGCTCAATTTTTTTAAATTTTATGTGCTCAAGTGCGGAACGTGGCCACTAGTAAAAAAAATCTGAATATATATATATATTATTTTCTATACAAAACAAATTAGTTTCGATGTTTCACATATGCCAGGCGTCCCGCGACGGCTCAATTTTTTTAAATTTGATGTGCTCAAGTGCGGAACGTGGCCACTAGTAAAAAAAATCTGAATATATATATTATTTTCTATACAAAACAAAATAGGTTCGATGTTTCACATATGCCAGGCGTCCCGCGACGTCTCAATTTTTTAAAAATTTATGTGCTCAAGTGCGGAACGTGGCCAATAGTAAAAAATAAACACAGTAGGTATACGAAAAGAAGATGATGTTCTTGTATCGACTATCGGTAGTGTGACGATCATTCATAATTCATCAAGTTATGGCGCGAAATACATGATTAATGCAGCTTTATCAATCTAAAATACTTACAATTACATACGTAAGTTGGTCTATCCAGGATTGATATTGAGCAAATTTTGGTGAACGTGCACTGTTTTTTTTTTACGAAACTTACGGTAAAAAAAAAACAGTATTATAGCTGTAGATATCTACTTATAATTCACAGATTTTTCATTGCGTTCTTAAACTTTCTAAAGCAGGTATGTACTTTTATATAAGCACTGGCATTTACCATCCACTCTTCGAATGTACGCGTTAATTCTGATTGAAAAGAGCACCTATTGAGCTAAACGTTTTCACTGCGCTTACATCAATGTTTTCTATACGTTTGCTGAAGTGAACGAACTTCAGTTACAGAACATTTACAAGGTTTCAGGCAACTGTTTGTTGTTAGCAGCATGTTTGTGTTTGTTTGTGGGTTGTGTTTGTATTGTTTATGTTTCATTTGAAGTCGTATGAATGGTGTATTCTATTGTATTGGTTAAATTGTTTATTTCGGACCGCATAATACAGGTACTCACAATCCATATAGTATTGGTAAACAACGACTTAAAAACTATGTTAGTAAACTTTTCCATACAAACCTAACTACGGAGTCTGACATTATGTTGGCACGTGCCTCCGTGCCCAGTGCCTAATAAAGAGGTTGACCACTTTGTCAAAAAACCTGACTGCGTAGAAAGTGAAGAACATCTTTTCAGTCGGGTTTTTGATATTTTAAATTAAATTTTTAATCACCTTTTAAAACCCTTACTTTTGATACCCCACTTGACACGTTAGGGAGATTTTTTTAAACATACATTTGGGGGCCATGAATCAGCCATTTTGATTTTTTAAATAATTTTAATATACCCAGTGACACTTGCGCAAGACAGATGAATCTAATGACATATCATTCATCAAATCCGGTCAGCCGTTTAGTAGTTACGTGGGAATATAGGGACGGACATATATACAATACATATAGGTCAAATACATAACCCTCCTTTTTGGTTTCACCGCAGTCGGGTAATAATGCGCTATCGATAACGCTGTACTAAGAGCACAGTTGAGAGCAGCAAGTCCCATGACTTGGGAATTTCGAAACACTGTTCGAAAGAGCAAATCATTGTTTTATGCAAAACTAGCTTTTACCGGCGGCTTCGCCCGCGTGTAGGTCGTAAATTATCCTCAGGGCACTTACTACCCGGATAAAAGTATCCTTTGTCCTAACCCAGGTTACTGTCTACCTACATGTGTGTCAAATTCCTTCAAAATCCGATAAGCCGTTAGGCGTGAAAAGGTAACAGACAAACAGACAGAGTTACTATCGCACTTATAATTATAGTTAATAATTAATTATTAAAAAAAAAATAATTATCATTATTTATTATTAATTATTTATTATTTATTATATTTATTAATTTTAATTATTGAATTATAATTTAGGGACGGATGGATTAGAACAAAGTATACATTACAAAAAAAGTATCAAATTGATGTTGACTGTTTCAATATTATACATATACCTAATGTAAATATTCTGTAATTATATTCAATCAATAGTCAAATGCATCGGCTTATTAAAGTCCTACTATTCACAAAGGTTCTAGTAATTTGCATAATTCTTCAGCGATAAATGAATTACTGAAATATTACTTTAGTCTGCGTCTCTTGAAAATTCTCATATCATTTCTATTTGCAAATTGAGTCAAATCAAATTAACTAGGTATCTTTGGGAATACGAGCGTATGAAGATAAAATTATAACGAAAGTGGGCTATATTATGAAATAGAGATATCTTTTCAATTTCATTTCGATAATTGCTATTAATGATTTCAATATGAGCTTTTTAGAAAAAAATGTTTGAAAACTTGTTAAAGTTTAATAAAACAAAACCTGTCAAGTGCGTGTCGGACTACGCACAATGAAGGATTCCGTGGTTAGTTGAAAAGAATTTATCCCAAAAACAACCTTAACGTAGTTGAAAAACATGTTTTGCCATACATTGATATACGTACGTCACGGTCCAACCAATTCGGTCCAATTCTCCAACTGCAAATTTATGTTGGTAAATCGATTTTTTTTTATGTTATAAAATTACTAATTAACAATTTTCGAACTTCCTTTACTTGTGATGTGAGACCTTGCTTCTTGCCAAATTTCATGATTCTAGGTCAATGGGAAGTACGGTTTTGATTTACTATCAAATCCCCTCACACGAGCGCGGTGTGAAACGGGCCCGTGAGTCATTTTACCTAATATTGTACGTGGTATGAGTTCTATACCAAGAAAATATTTTTTTATTATTAACGTTGTTCCATCACTATTAAGTAATAATAAAAAAATATTTTCTTGGTATAGAACTTATACCACGTACAATTTTAGGTAAAATGAGATTCACACCGCGCTCGTGTGAGGGGATGTCGCATAAATGGCAGTATCTTTTTATTGCGTTGACTTAGAAACTTGATTTTTTTAGAGCTCCAAGAAATCATAATACTTACGTGTTTGATATTAATTTCAACTTGATACCTCCACGCGTTCCTGAGAAAAAGGGTCGTGACCGACTGACAGACAAACAGACAGATGGACAACGAAGTGATCCTATAAGGATTTCGTTTTTTCCTCTTGAGGTACGGAACCCTAGTAAATTTAAGAAAATGTGAAGCTGCTGTGTGCAGTGAGTTGTGTGTGTAAATATGTTTGTCCGTTTTATTCTATATGGTCTACTATGAAGTGTTTAATAAATAATACCTATTATATAAGCTAAGAAAGTAAGTAAGTGATTATATTGCCTCTTATTCAGAACAGTAGAATCGTACAGTGGGCTGCATCAATTGAGTACCCCAGTTGTATTAAAATTTTAATACAAATGGGGTACCCAATTGATGCAGCGTACTGTATCTATCTACGTATGTATCCCTGACCAACATCCACTTCATAACCAACCATCAAACATATACGAACCAAAAACTTAGATATTAAACAACGTGTAAACACGTAAAATTTATTCCCACCGATAACATTTCTTAAATAATGCATAGCGTACCGATATTAGTATTTATACCTCGTCGATCCGACACGTTAGAGAGAACAGTCCCGATAGACAAGAATTTACCGCGTCTTAAGACGAACACTTTCCTATATATTTTAGAGTAAAGCCACGTTCAGACGAGATGGCTTTGTAGTGGATGTGGGGAATAAATCTTGCAGTACCTAACTTTGGTTTAGATTTTGTGAGTGGCGGCTATGACGGGTGCTGGGCGTCGTATTGATTTTTATATTGCAGTCCGATGTTACTGTCTTTGTATTGAAGTTTAAAGAAAGAATCTGTTGGCTTTTTCTTTAAGAAAAAAAGATGGGATCAAATTGTTTGTTTTCCTTTACATTTTCGGGTTATAAATGTAGGAAGTATGTGCTTGTTCTTCTTCGTTATATCGATGATTCCATTTATCCTCTCTCTCTCCCTTTTTTCTTTTTTTTTTTATCCTATCCTATTCTATACTATCCTATGAGCAATATTTGTTTAGATATATATATTTGTAATCATGTTCTCGACAACGGCTCTAACGATTTCGATGAAAGTTGCAATATGGTTTACGGGGGCGAAAACTCAATCTAGCTAGGTCTCATTTCTGGGAAAATTCGTTTTCTCTATTTTCACCCGAGCAGAGCGACCAGGTAGGTACTATATCATACTAATATTATAAAGGCGAAAGTTTGTGAGTGTGTATGTGTGTGTTGGTATGTTTGTTACTTTTTCCCGCTCAAACGGCTGTACCGATTTGGATGAAATTTAGTATCTAGATAGCTTATACCCAGAATTAACACAAACTAATTCTTATCCCAGAAACCGCGGGGCGCAGCTAGTCCTAAATAAGCTTCGGTCGAATTCAACCATTTTGACACCGTCAGCAAAGATTTTCCATAGTGCAGGTGTTACTGCACATCGAGCATGACAAGAAGTGAGGCATCGTTTGTGTTGTGACTCAATAGTAAGGGCTAAACAAGAAACAACGAAGCAGTTCGGCAACACGTATATAAAAAGAAAGGATACATTATATTCTCTTTTCAAATCACCATTTTCAAACTAAGATAAACTTAGCAATGTCGCTTCGCGTGAAAACGAATCTTAATAGAGATGGGAGGATGCTGTACGCTCCCTGAGTCTGCCTGCTGAATTATTAATGTACTTTCTGAGAAACATGATACTTGGCGACATCGGCACGTAGCGAACTACGGTATAACTACTTTTTCGATTCGAAAACAAGTTGCAGATAGGAAAATGTAAAGGTTTAATTTTAGAGTTTATTAAGGATTATTTTTGGAGTTTGATAGATTATTGTCGAACAGTTTTACGTTATTTGTTTGATGTTTTTATAATTAAGTAGTTGGACTAATTTTAACTTTGACTGAATCAATATCATGCAACTATTTCTCTAAAATCAAAAGTTTCACAACGATCATGTCAGCCTTAGAACAGCACCCTAATTGCGTAGCACACTATCGATTGGGATTTGAATCATTTTGAAACAAATTGCTAATACATTGCTTCATATGTTCGAAAAATTTGTCCGCTCGACAACGTAAATAACACAATGAATGTTGTTGAATGATACCAACTCCGATTGATAATGTGTTACGCAATTAGGGTGCAGTACCTTTTCATATTGTAAGTCACTTGAAATTGTAGTAAAAAAGGTCTACATAATAGCTGCATTTTGCGGAATTAGTTTTCAAATCAATATCAAATCAAAATTTCTTTATTCAAACAACAAAGATCTATAATATTAATAATACCATATAGCTAGTGTTAGTAAGTAATATTAAAGTACGAGGTAATTTTTACAGTTTGAAGCATTTTGCACAGAAGATGACCGAGTAAGGTACAAGTTTCTTACTTGGCCATCCTCTCCACAAGATGCCTCAAAATGGGAGAATAGAAACTGTCTGTCACTGTTTTCAGAATACTGTTGCTACTGCCCCGGGTTCCAGTTACCAATGAAGACTATATTAACTAATAACAACTAACTACTAACCATACTAACTATGATAACTAAGGGGTGATAGTTACTAATGATTATGTTTTGTGGAGCTCAGATAGGCAGTTACTCCGTCTAAAATACTGGTATTACACAGACCCCCAACGAAGTTGGGCCAAAGGTTAGTTAGAAGATATTGCGGAATTTGTTTCCTATTTAACAAAACGAATATTTTTATACATATTTCAATATCTCCTCGTCTCACATATCACAGTGTCTCAAGACGAAAGTGCGTGTTGCCAGTGATGACCTACAGCACTGAAATTTAGTCGCTCAAAATGGGCCTTATTAGAAGGTCAAAAATCACTCAAAGGGCGATGGAGAGGGCTATGCTAAAGCGAGAGAAATGAAGAGATCCGCAGAAGAAACTAAGGTAACCTACATAGCCCGAAGAATTGCCAAACTTAAGTGGCAGTGGGCAGGGCATATTACTCACAGAACAGATGGCTAATGAAGCCGAAAGGTTCTGGATTAGCGACCGCGTACCGGAAGACGTAACGTTGGAAGGCCTCCCACAAGGTGGACTGATGACCTTGTGAAGGTCGCAGGAATCCGCTGGATGCGGGAAGCATAGAACTGGTCGAAATGGCGGTGCTTGGGGGAGGCCTATATCCAGCAGTAGACGTCTTTCGGCTGAAATGATGATGATGATAATATTTAAAGTACGTCGCTTAAGTGGCTTAAAATCTATCCAATAACATAAACGCACAAATTGGCTAATATTTTAGTAGTCACCTTCAAAGTTCTTATTTGTCGCCAACTCGTCAGCGATTTAATTCAATTTAACTTAGTTTAGCTAAGGTAAGGCTGAGTCATTGTTGTACAATCTTTTACCGTGACTGAAACTTTCTTAATAGTTTACTGGTTTTTATTAGTCTTTACTCTTACCTGATCATTTAACAATACGTACCAGAGGCCCTAGAGAATATGACATTATATAATCAAAAACCAGCCAAGTACATGTCGGACCACGCAAAATGAAGAGTTCCGTAGTTGGGAAGAATTTAACCCAAAAACAAACTCAACTTTTTAGGTGAAAAAATGTTCTCCCATACATCGCTATACGTCACGATCAATTCTCCAACTGCTAATGTGAGTTTGTGACAGAAAAAAAAATGTGATAAAACTACAAATTAATGATTTCCGGCCTTTTTACTTTATTAGTGCTGTAAGACCTTGCTTAATTTTTACCAAATTTCGTGATTCTAGGTCAACGGGAAGTACCTTATAGGTTTTGATTGATTTGCGAGTATCAAAATATGTCGCTTAAATGGCCTTATTTTTGTACTGCGTGGACAGAAGCTTGACTTTTTTAGAGCTCCAAGGGACCGTAGTCCGGGGGGGGGGGGGGGCGTATTTGATATTAATTTCAACTTGGTACTTCTACGTGTTCCTAAGAAAAAGTGACGTGACAGACTGACAGACGGACGGACAGCGAAGTGATCCTATAACGCTCGCGCAAGCGGACAAGGGTTCCGTTTTTTCTGTTTGAGGTATGGAACCCTGAAAACGATGATGGAAAAGATAAAATGTATGGGACTGATATAAGTTACCCAAAATCTTTTGTCAATCCCGTAACGCTTTGAAAGCGTTTTCCATTTGTCTATTAAAACATAAAAACAACAAAAAACACTGTGTCTTATGCCCGGTTTCTAAGGTATTTTAACGGAGTTTATCCATTCGATAGTGATTATTGGTCCGATATAGTGTTTCTGAACTATACTCTAAGGCAGAATTTAGCTTAAAAATCTAGTGAATTACTATCGAGGATATAATCTGAGGACCTCAAAACCGAGCATATGTAAGGAATTCGCTTAAATAGGCAATTTTCTCAAATCAATAGCTATTGAGAGATTAAACTCCGTTTAAGAATTCTTCAGGAACCGGGCATGAGTCATTCTAACACTAAAATAGTTATTTTAACCATTGAATTCAGTGTGCTGTTGTAAAACGCTGTAAACATTTACGTTCTACGAAAATTCTAAATCCATGTTTTCTACATCAAAACCTACAGCTTAACCTCAAATCTAAAATTTACTATATATATATGCTAAAACAGAACCAGTCGTAATGGCTACCAAGTATTGCACAACCAGATTAACTAAAGCGGATACAAACAAATCTGAAGAAATCTCATTTCATACTATACTGCGTGCATTTTACCATGCCTATAGTGATCATTGCCGTTTCCTTAATGTCCAATCGTAGGAATCTGAGCAACAAACAATTTTTTTAATTGTTTATTACTCTTTGTGCACTAGAAAGGTACAAAGGCAGACTTAATGCCCCAAGTATTCTCTACCATTCAACCAAGAGTGGTGGAGATATAACATAGTACAGTGCACCTGCGTTGTACTATGTAGGACTCACGATAGATACAGATTTCAGACGTTAACGGACTTTACTTCCATTTCCGAAATGAAGAATACTAGAATTTGTCAATAAATATTAGGTGGGTCAATAATAATAATAATATATAATAATAATAATATGTTTGGACATATCACACAACGCCATCTAGCCCCAAGCTAAGCAACCTAATGCTTGTGTTATGGTAACGAGATGGCTGATAAACTACTTATATACATTTTTTTTTTTTTTGTAAATACATACATATTATAGATAGAAAAACACCCAGACTCGGAACAAATACTTGTAGGTCGTACAAATATTTGTTCCGTGCGGGAATCGAACCCGCGACATGCTGCGCAGCAGTCAATCGCTCAACCACTGCGCCAACCGTGTCGTCAATGACCGCGATTGCCATGCTAAAACGCACAAGCTATACATAACCTTACAACAACACAACATAACCTTCAACATAACTAAATGATTATAAGGAAAAGCTTTCGCTTACGCTGTCAGAAGTTTCAACACTAACAATAAGGCTTACAAGTACAAAGTTTTGTTAGTAAACAGTCCCTCGCTTTCTGGACTGATGCAGTGAATAAGCATGACCCTAAATATATTGCTGGGAAGCACGCTATTTTGGTGGGGTAGTAGTCATACTGTGCGCAAGTAGCGAGTTAATTTTTTTAAAACAAATTCCACAGCTGCGTAGGATATGCAAAAAGAGGCTGCGCACGTTAGCTGCATGGTTCATTTGTTTGGCAGCCACGCATCCGTACCTACGCATCGTGGCCATAGGTTGCAGTTGATGATCCCATGTAGATTTTTATCATGAAAATCGAAGGTTAGCCTTGGACTGCTATATACCATATTGACCCATGAACATCCGTGGTCGAAGCCACAACGAGTAAGTAGTTATTATACTTTTATAATCTCCATGGCATTCGTATTGGTTATGGTAGTATGCTGCTAATCTTGCTGACTAAAAGCTTAATACAACTTAAGACAAGACAAATATTCGTTTTTAGGGTTCCGTACCTCAAAAGGATAAAACGGAACCCTTATAGGATCACTCGTGTGTCTGTCTGTCTGTCTGTCTGTCTGTCTGTCTGTCTGTCTGTCTGTCTGTCTGTCTGTCTGTCTGTCTGTCTGTCTGTCTGTCTGTCTGTCTGTCCGTCTGTCACAGTCAATTTGCTCCGAATCTAATGGACCGATTAAGTTGAAATTTGGTACTCATATGAATTTCTGTGACCCAAACACGTACAGATAAAGTAAATAAATAAATTTTGAAGGGGATCACTTTTGGGGGGCAAATAAGAATATTAAAAAAAAAGTTTTGCAAACTATACCGTGTTACATATCAAATGAAAGGACTTACTATGAGGATCTCAAATATATATTTTTTATAATTTTTAAATAAATTGTTTTAAAGTTATTTAAGAAAATAGACGAAAATTTACCATTCCACCCCCCTTATCTCCGAAACTACTGAGCCTAAAATTTTGAAAAAAATACAGAAAATAGATCTTTACCTTTAGGTTACAGAAAAACCTATAAGAAGTCTGTGGTCTTAAAATCCCATGATAAATCTTTCAATATTGTGAGTACAAACTTACATTTACAGTTGGAATGTACGGAAGAACATGTTTTTCAACTACAATGTTAAGTTTGTTCTTGGAATAATTCATCCCAACTACGGAACCCTTCATTGTGCGTGGTCCGACACGCACTTGGCCGGTTTTTAATCTATGGCTAGAGAGAGTCACTGTCTATATCGAAATGAGTGTCTACCACGGTACCATGTGTCATAGGTTCTGTTAAATAATGTTTATGTTTGTATGCCCAGACTCAGAACAAATATGTGTAGGCTGAACAAACATTTATTTCGGTCTTAGATCGAACTGGTGATATTTATTGCTTTTGCCGTATGGTCAGAGTGTAAAATAGACAGGCGTCTTTTATTGTTCTCAAGGGAAGCGAGGCGACAGTATATTTTTAGGGAAGCATTGTAAATTATTTTGCACAATAGGTACAGTCATCAAAAGAGGTATCTAGGCAGGGTATACTAACATATTTGTATGTGAATTGCTTCATGTTTAATTTCGTAACAATATACAATTTTGTGTTGGTGTGTTACAATGTAGGAGTATTGCAAAAACAAAGTAATATGTATAAAATTGAACATGAAGCAATTCACATACAAATATGTTACTCTATCCTGCCTAGATATCTCTTTTGTTGACTGTACGTCTGCGGCAATAGACGAGACGGATAAATTAGATATTATACTGTGTATTAAGTTGAAGATACGAGAAGTAACGAGCTATAAATGATTAACGCGAGCAACACGACTGTCAAAGATTCACGAATCCACGGCAACAACGGCTTAACGTGCTTTCTCGGTATGTAAAGATGGTCACCCACTCACCGATCGCGGCAAGCGTAGCTTAACCTGATCGACCGACCCGTGTGGCTTAATATACTTAGCCATGAACCCCTCGAGTCGACTAGAGTATTGGTTGACACAAATATTAGTGTCGATTTTACAGCAAATCGAACTTTAAATTACTTCAGTTCGGATTTCGCATTTCTCCCGAGTTGGCTCACTGTTTACATTTAGGGCAAGATTTATAAACGTTACTTAGCTCTTGCTTTGACTTACATATTCCTGTCTCTATCTTGCACTTGAAGTTTAACAGCTGTGCGACAGTGCCAGGAGTAACGCTTAGCCAAAGTACGTTTTAAGTTAGGTTTATAGATCTCGGCCTAGCATCCTACTCTACGATACTTGTAAAAAGGCTAGTATAGGTTGATGAAGGCGATAATTACTAGCCTTGTCCAATTTGAGAATGACCAAGTCTTTGTGTTTTGACTACGGAATTTAAAGCATAAAACTCATTTCCTCTTATATTTTATGACTGAAGGGGAGCATCGTAAATGTTCTAATAACGATGCGGTGATTTTGCAAATATATCATAAAAATGTAATAAATTGCCCCCATATACGTTCGTGTAATAACCTTATCAGGCAGTGTCGAAAACGTGAAAGATTTAGAAAACTCATAAAAAATGTGCTGGCAAGTGTCATTGCGTTTTTTGCAATATGCAGGTCAGTGTAAGGTATATATTTCCATGATCAAGCATGGAAACCAGATGAATCCGGAGGAAACCTAACTTAGAAAGATATATTGATGATTGTTATCATTAAAATTATGTAAGTAAGTACATGCTTCTTACTGTCGCGAATCATATTTTTATCAAGATACAACCTTTACCTGCAAATTAAAAAAAAAAAATCCAAAAAAAATTTAATTACATGGGCTTAGCGTATGTAAAGTCAGGCAAAATAATTGTTAGGCAAATTGACTACAAACTTAAACTGCCCGATCACGACTGTCATTCTTTGAGTTTTGTATGAAATGGCTATAAAACGGCTAATTCATGTAGGGTGTTATTTGTTTAAAATTAATTTCGCTGACTGTACCAATTCCGAAAACAATTTTTGTAGCTGAATTTTATTATAATTGAACAAAAAGAAAGTATTTTATATAAATACATTTTGAAAGTCTCTTCATATTTGAACATTTTCATTCTACAATTTTATTTGTTTCCAAGAAAAACATTTTATTACTCAGTTCTGAAAACTGCAGACACGCTATAGTTTTGAATGCCACTACAACTTTATAGCACGACAACATTAACTGTAAACATGGTATCCTTAAATTACAAATGGCGGACTGAAAAAAGATAAATTAAAACTGTTGAGAGATGATTAACTTAGTGTTTATTTAATCAAGTTAATTATTATTCAAACTATTATTTTCTGCCAGAAAGAAGCATTTTTCAAAATACGTTTGTTTCTAACATACATACTAAACAAAGAAAATACATAACTTTAAAAAAAATCTTTAGTCGCCAAATAAAAATTTTCCAAATATTTTTTTTTTTAATGTTGCCTTTGTAAGCATTTCAAAGCATTGTGCAAACCTATAAAGAAGTAAAAACATCCTGAAATAATAGTAATAGTATAATAGCGAATATAACAGGTATATAAAGATTTAATAAGATCTTCAAGTGTTAGGATAATATTAGTCTTGTTACACTAATGAGAATGACTTTCCTAGAACAGAATATTCTTAATAAATGTTCTGAATAGCTAGAATTTTAGTTTAATAACGTGATACTGTATGTTAATAGGGTAAAAGTAAACCTTCCGGCTAATGAATTGAGCTATTACAATATAACATGTGGGTACCTACGCGAAATAGCGGTCTGGCTACGTCGAGTGCAAATAATTTGTACATAGAAGCAGCTTTAGTTTCTAGGTCATATTCAATGGTTCTTAGCTTCTTTGTACAGGTTTTAATTATTTAAACCGTTTTTGAATAATAAAGTTTATTTATTTATTTAATACTTCAAGCACAGGCGTATAGGGGCGGACTTAATGCCGTCCATAGGCATTTTCTACCAGTCAACCTTTGAGTGACGCAGAGACAAACAGTGGCAGGTGCAATTATGAAAAATTAAGGAATAAATATTTATTCAAATATACCTATTACAAACTATGAATATAATAATATATACCTAATTATATATAAATATAAGCACAAATAAATATACACTAATACACGAAAGTTAAGATGATTTTAAGGATAATTCACTCATCCACACTCTTCAGTCCGTAACTCTAAGTGTAACATGTTTGTTACCACTAAAATATACTACGAATACTCATACACATACATAAACTCACGCCGTCTTCCCGTGGGGGTAGGTAGACACTACAGAACGCCACCATACTCCTTTTGCTTCATTTACGCTCATACGAACTGTGAATATCGATTCATCATCTGCTTAGCCTTTTCCCAACGATCTTGGGGTCGGCTTTCAGTCTAACCAGATGCAGCTGAATACCAGTATTTTACACGTAGCGACTGCTATGTGACCTCCAAAAACCAGTTACGGGGTAATACGATACCCCTTGGTAAGACTGGTTGTCAGACTTTCGGGCTTCTGACGACTGTCAAAGATCCACGAATCCAGCTGGGACCAACGGCTTAACGTGCTTTCCGAGTCACGGAGGGGTCTTGGTATGTAAAGATGGTCACCAATCCTCGGACCAACCGCGGCAAGCGCAGTTTAACCTGATCGATTTACCCGTGCGGCTGTTATTACTTAACCACAAGCCCCACTCCCAACTGCGAATATCGATTGCAAATAGGTATTGCTTATTAACTAAAACATCTAACGTCATAACGTAATACACTAGGTACTCAATATGTATGTGTGTATGTATAATTAAACTACTAAATTGCTGTTAGATTAATCCTAAATCTCAATTCAATTAACGTTATCAAATTCAATTCAAAATTCCATCTAACGAGAAAGAGGAATTTAAAGACTATAATTTACCGTTGCGTGCAAATTTGATGAGTTTGTGAACCCGCAAATTGAAATTTAATTTTTGAGTTAAATGTCAATTTGGTCTCCTAAGCAGGCGATTTTTTAAAATTTATTTTGAGAAACACAAGAAATATTAACATAATTTTACCGTAATGACATTTAAACTACAGATGTGTTAGTCCAAATATTTCAGAAAAAAACGTGTTTTAAAAACGAAGAACTAGGGCTTTAATTAAAATTCTAACCAGTATTTAAAAGATTTTAAAGTAAGATATGCAAGCTTTATAGTATCCAGTTGCATAGTTCTGTTTATTTTAGTGCCAGGCATTATAGCAAATTGCAATGTTGATTGCACAACGCTCTTTTAATATATCCTTCTTTCCTTCCACATTTAGACTTGAGTTATTGAGTTCGTGTTTCGCATAACAAATTACTGCTACGCCGTAGCCACGTAGCGCCGTAGGCGCCTACGCTTTGCTACAAATGAAAAACTTTTAAAATTTTGTGCTCACTTTAGTTTTGGTAGTGGGTGATGTTTAATTTCGTCCGTGAATCTGTGTTTTGTTCGAAGAGTCATATGTTTACGACTGCCTTGATTTTTGGTATTTTAGAAAAAACGTTCTAGAGCTTTTTTACAACAGTTTCTTGTTTTCCATAAAGATCTTTTTAACAGGCGTTTTATTTAGAGGTGAAGGGATTTCAATTGAAATAAAACACAGAAACATGTTTTTAATATCCATGAAATTGGCTCTATTTGACAGATAATTTTATGGCATTAATGTTTGGGCATTTGGCTGCCGCGGCTGACGCTAAGGCCTAATTTACTAAAAGAATTTTTTTTATTGGCTACATTTACTGAAAGAAACATTTCAAACATCATCGACTGGTCGATCTCAATTGTTCTATGTGCAACATTAGTTAAAATATTAATCTTCTATTTTGAACCACCACTGCAACCATTCAAAAAGATTATACCTTAAATATGCATAGTTCTAGTAGTAGAGCTAATATCAAAATTAACGCAAGCATCGTTAGCTGCGCACATTTGTTCTCATAATGTGCTCACATACTTTACGCAAATGGGTTGGTAAGACTGCCTAATACTGTGGTCTGGTTAAATATAACATTTGTATAAAATTCAAACGTTATATTCAAACGTCTCTTAAATTATGTTGTGTGACAGTTTTGGAGGTAAATAAAAGGCTATTTTTCTATGCTTAGCATTGAAAAATATTACATACCTAATACTAATAATTATGTCCCCACATACTAATAATCCTAAATAACATTATAAATGCGAAAGTGAGTTTGTTTATTTGTTACGCTTTCACGCTAAAACGGCTGAATGGATTTGGGTAAAATTTGGCAAATAGGTAGACCATGACCTGGATTAGGACATAGGATACTTTTATTTCGGTAGTACGTTCCCGTGGGATAATTTCCGACCGCCACGCGGGCGAAGCCACGGGCAAAAGCTAGTACATAATAATGCCCGCCTATCACTGTCCCACTGCAAGACAAAGGCCTCTTCTTATACAGAGAAGGCACGAGCATTGATCACTGCGCTTACTCAGAAGAGCTATCTATCCCTTATGTTGCACCTGCTATGTTTTTTATCTGCATCACCCTAAGTTTGACTGGTAGAAAATGCCTCAGGCATTAAGTCCACCTTTTTACAGTATTTTTTTGCTTGTCCATAAAGGTTTAATATAAATAATAACATAACATCACGCCTGTAATCCTCGAAGAGTTAGGCAGAGGTGAAATTGAAAATATTTATTATTTATTGAAATAATTGATTTACAAAAAAAAAAAAAATACAAAATAAATATTTTAATAACTAGAGGTAGGTATAATAATTGGTCTTTACCTAAACTACGAATAAACTTGTATCTCGGGTATCTCACTCTACACATAAATATTATCTGAGATTGAACTTAAATTTTGGTTCTATTAGGTGTACCTTAGTACACCCACATTCTCCAGTAATTTTGAGTCCCATGTAATAGAGGCGAATAATGTCCAAGATAAACTCAGAAAGTAAGTATGAATTGAAAAAGTCACATTGTATTGATACTTGCACGGATTTGAACCTACAACCTCGTGCATAAAAGGTAAGACGTTAACAACTAGGCCCGAGATGTTTAAAAAAAAATCCCACATAAAATGTTAAATAACCTTGTTTTTATAAAATCACGTAAAATTTTTATGGCGAACGGTTGGCAACACTGTTTGATCCAACAAAAAATCATTGAGTTGAAAAAAACATAGTACATCACGCAAAATAAAAGACTACATTATTTATTGTCTTTGTTAACATTTCAATGAGATAGGTACATTATTAAAAAAAAACACAACATTTTAAATTACCTCCTTGTTCTCAAAAAAACAAAAGGTAACTTGTGAAGGCACAAACCTTCGTATCGGCACAGGCCGACAGCGATACACCCCTCGGCTTAATAATCGGAGGATTAAAAAAACACGCTCGTCTCGTTACGTTAACGTTCCTTGAAATAACGAAAGTCGTTATTCATGAGTCCTCACGATACAAGTCCCGAATACATAATTCAGTTGAAAAATTTCGTTATTTTCAGTTCTCAGTATTTTTTCAACCGTTTGCTTGAATATTTTTTATTTATTTGCGTCACATTTTATTTATTTGGATGGATTCAGAAACCTTAAGAAGGTTTTTGAATTTGAGCGCCTAGGTACTCAAATGCTCCACAAAAATAGATTTACCGGATAGTGTTTCTGATGATTTCCAACCAAAAGCACCAGAAAAATTTTTGCGACAACAATTTTTTTTAACCATAAGGGATTATGGTTATGAAAAATTGTAGTAGCAAAAAAAAAATTCTGGTGATATTATTCATAAAAAACTAAAACGCTCTACAAACCTATTCTAGTTAAAATAGTGTTTTGTCTTCTTGTTTCAACCTCAAATTCATAAGAAATTGACAAAACACTATTTTAACTAAAATATGTTTGTAGAACGTTTTAGTTTTGTTTATGAATAACAAGCTTTTGCTAGTGGCTTCGCTCGCGTGGATGTCGGAAAATATCCCACGGGAACGTACTACCGGAAACTCCTTCCTTATTCCTCTACATTGTTAAGGGAACCTCTGTGCAACATTTCAGCTTTCTAGGTCAAAGGGTTTGCTGGGTGTTGATGAGTCAATCAGTCAGTTAATCAGTCGGTCAGGACTTTTTTTTTTATTTCTAAAGATAGTCTTATCTATCTTTAATCTATAAAAATAGAGAGTAAATCTTTTTCAAAACATCATATACTACAACAAACCAAATAAAATTAATATCTACGAGTAGAACACTCAATCAATCTGCCTAGCCTTTTCACAACTACGTTGGGGTCGGCTTCCAGTCTAACCAGCTGGACCAATATTTTACGTGGAGCAACTGCCTATCTGACCTCCACAACCCAATTACTGGGTAATACGATACCCCTTGGTAAGACTGGCTGTCAGACTTTTGGGCTATGGATGACCCGTAACGACTGTCAAAGATCCACGAATGACAGCCCGGACAAACGGCTTAGCGTACTTTCCGAGGCACGGAAGAGTCTCCGTATGTAAAGATGGCCTTACATCCACGGACAAACCCTGGCAAGCGTAGCTTAACCTGATGGATCGACCCATGCGGCTGTTATTACTTAGCCACGAGCTCCTCTCTAAAATCTAGAACACTAATTCAATTAAAAAACAAATTGTTTCTTCAGTCTTCCTCGTATTTTATTTATAGATAACCATTAACATTATAATTACGACCAGCTTCGCAGTTACACGGTTTTAGTAGGCTATCTACTGGAGGAGATTACTGATAATAATAATTTAAGTTGCTAGGCAGGGCCTTTGGTAACTGATTGAATAGTTGTCACGAAGATTTGATGTTAATCAGGAACTTTCTAATGCTTGCTTGGCCTAATTATGAGTTGGTGATAGTTGTAGATTTAGGTGAAACTGTAGGGCTAAAATTAGAGGAATGAGAAAAGTCGTTAGGAAAGTTTTGAGCATGAATATGGATGGCTAAAGATAAAGGGAAGACAAAGGAAACAATGGATGGACTGTGTGAATGACGAAATGTTTAGAAAGGGGGTTAGTACTGAGATGACGACTTATAGAGAAGTATGGTAGAGAAAGATATGTTACGCGTAACCCCGAATAAATTGGGATAAAGGCAAGATGATGATGTAAGGCCGATATTAATACAGTACTTTGGCTTATCATTGTGGTGGGAGTACCCATTGCCTGTAGTTGTACTAAACATGCAATTGGCTGGCATACCCTTGTGATATTCGCCAATCAGAAGTTGTTATGGCACACGGAATGCAAGCTACTTGCATGTGCAAGTTACAGGTGGTGGTGGAGTATTCTCGCTCTTATTTGTGTCTTATTTTTGTACGACCTACAAGTATTTGTTCCGAGTCTGGGTGTTTTTCTATCTATAATATGTATGTATTTACAAAAAAAAAAAAAAAAATGTATATAAGTAGTTTATCAGCCATCTCGTTACCATAACACAAGCATTAGGTTGCTTAGCTTGGGGCTAGATGGCGTTGTGTGATATGTCCAAACATATTTATTTATTTATTTTTAATATCGCACGACTGTCAAACTACAAGTGCAAAATAGAAGCGGGGACATTATACTAATAAAGCCAAGCAGTAAATAATGTTTATTATTTTGGACCAAATGTCAAAGTTACAGCAGTGTCAAAAAAAATGTCAAAGTTAAAGCAATACTTAAGTCATATCAGATATTTATGATCAACAGAATTTTATATCTGCTCACAAAACAAGTACCTATTTTATTCTAGAACTAGTACTTTTTGCCTAGAAAGCCCCCAATATTGCTCACTATCCCTACTTTTTCAACCAACAAATCATTTTCAAAATATGTGATAACCATCTGTTTGTCAAGTACCAAGATGTATGGCCTAATAACGTTTTCCCGATACCGAGCAATATAGCCCCGATATTGGACAAGCGGTAAGAATAGCAATCAGCTGGGGAACACGGATGGAAACTAGGTATCTGCATTATTGGGCGAATGACGTGAGTTGAATACTGGTGCGGACGATGATCGATATCTGGTGATCTGGGTAATACTCTGGGGATTTTGTCTCTTTAGATAGGTATATCTTATGCATAGCCTTTTCCGAACTATGTTGGGGTCAGCTTCCATTCTAACCGAATGCAGCTGAATTTAAAAAAAAAATACACCAGCGTCTACCTATCTGACCTCCACAACGCAGTAACTGGATATCCCATTGATAAAACTGGTTGTCAGATTTTCGGGTTTCTGACGACCCATAGCAACTGTCAAAGATCTACAAGTGACTGCTGGACCCAATGGCTTTACATACCAAGACTCCCCGTCTTAGTATGTAAGATGGTTCCCCATCTACGGATCAACCGCGGCAAACGTAGCTTAACCTGATCGATCGACCGCTGCGGTTGTTATAACTAAGCCAGGCATAGATCGTCCAATTTAAAATTGCAGAGCACCTGAGAGCACCCCTCTACTGCTTGTTATACGTAAGTACATTTTTCAACTGATTGTACTGAAAAGGTACTGGAAGGTTGCGCAATTTTAATTTAGATGATCTTTAGGTGTAACTACATACTATAAATACACACACACAACACAAAACACTCTAAATATTAATAATTATGTCACTCTCTGTACTTTTTTATTTTCTTTGTACTTCGTATTGAGCGTAATGTTTGGAATAATAATTTTGTTTACCGTCAGCTGTGAATTTACCTTATAATAAATAAATAATAATAATAAATAAATAATAATAACTTATAAGTAAATGAGAGTCAGAGAATGTACAAGTATGTTTTGAGCTAGGATAAGTGATTTTCTTCTACGATTGAAATCGGGAGAGATGGTGAGAATATCTACTAGTCTACGAGCTGCAATAAATGGTGTTTAAGTTTATTAAGAAGAAAATGTTCCTAATTCAGTTAAATTATTGATTTTGTTTATTATTTTCACAGGCGGGTCTATTTGTATTAGCCTCATCAGATTTTATTTGTGTTATTCAAATTCACTTTTTTATTATATGTTTTAGAAAAGGCGCCAACTATATTTTTTAAATAAATGCCCTTCAGATGAAACCTTTGACTAAATAGCCTAGAAATAAATTAAAACAGTGTTACCTACAAATGACAATTCTATTTAAACTTGCAAAAATTCTCCAATTCAGTGAATGTAAAGATTTTATTTGAAAAACGGTTACTTTGATGGTTGATCACTTAGTTGATTAAAAAAAAATAATCTTGAATAGTACAAAAACCTTTGACATTACTTAAAACACACACACAACACAACACACACCCCCACACACAACGCACACACAACAACACGCACGTGCGTATATTGTGTTGCTTACATAACTTGGTTAACTAAAGGTCATACGGATAAGATGATTTCTAAACTAGGTGATCCTGTGACTTATGAGTCAGAATATATAATATGTGATGAATGCCCGTGGCTTATTTAATATAGAAACATACTGTAAAAACTAACTAACTAAACTAACTAACTACGTAGACAGGTATCTAGGTAAATCTAGGTTCTAATTTTAGGAGAATCTCAAAGTTATTCGTACATTGACACATTTTTACGTGAGTAGGTAGGTATCAGTAAATAAGGATTGATGAACTCCTGAGTGTATCTATAAATATAGACATTTTATATAGCGCCTGGTATAACTGCTACTTTGACACATGCTCACTTACTTTAATGTGTTTCTAAAGGTCCCCCTAGAATCCTAGAATAGAATTGAAAGCTATTATGTACTGTTTCTTTTGAATGTTTGAGTATGGATCATTTTGTCTACAAAAAAAATATTATTTAAATTGGATAAGGTCACTAATAAACTTAGCGATAAAGATTTACAATAACTATTAAGAAAAAAAAAAACAATCGGACAAAAAAAAAAAAAAAAGAAAGATAAACAGAAAAAAGAAAATGAGGTGCATGAAAGGAGTGTCCCCGAGCGACGTGTCTACAGAGCCACTATAGGTCCGGAGCTACCTGAGCAATCAGGGAGATTCAGTGCTGAGTGGCGAATCCTTTCACCACAATGGTAATCCAAAGTCCACTTACAAAACCGGCTCTATGCGTAGTCTCAATTAACTTCAAAGGGTTCTCACAAGACAAATCTGAAATGCTTTTTGATGTCTACCGCAAAACTCTCTGCGACCAAGAGACCCAACGAGATGACTCCCGCCGACCGCACATCCCTGGACTTACGCTCATCGCCGAGATATGTCATCCGAAGCACGGTTACTCGGCTTACTGCTCCCGAGCTCCATCAAGTGCTCATAAACAGAAAACGTCAAACAACATCCCATAACAAGCACAAACGCGACATCATCACTTCATGCTTCCATCACCCAATTTCTCGCCCAATTTCCTTACGTTGTCTACCTACCTTACATAATATCAACAACACACATCACTTTAATATGCATACAAAACACCAACATAAAGCATCTCAATCTTCTATTCACAACGTACACACAATAATAAGGAATATTTGTCAAAGACATTACTTAGTACGGCGTTGTATCTTAATTTACCGTTTCTGCTTTACGTTAAAATTATGGCTCGTTGAGCTCACACCTGCGTCTGCCTACCTAATACTGTGCTGCTGCAGACGCATAAATAATAGTGGAATAGACTGCGTATGTAGGTAGGCATACGATTTAAGTACTTTTAGGTGTGTCGTTAAGGAAACGTGATGTCAAGACGTGAAAGCGTTTGTGAGTTTTGTGAGCGGTAAAAAGTAGGTACAGTACAGAGTAAAATTGTGTATGAAGTAGTAGGTACCCGGGAGTTTAAATAAAACATTGAGCCTTTGAAAGAGACTGTCACTCTGGTGACAGAAATGGCACTCTAAAATGCCTAACTTTTTCTAAATGTTGAAAAATAGTATACTTTATTTGATTGTAAAACATAACCTAAAAATAACAAAAAAATCCTAACATAAAACTAAAACTATTCACAAACTAAAACAAGGCGTTGAAAAATCCATCCGCATCGCTGTCGACTGGTAAAGTACTCAATATTGAAAATGCCTAATTCAGTTTCTTAAACTTATTTATAAAATGGTAGAATAACTTCGGAAAGAAATGATTCTACAGTTTTCAGGTCAACATAAGTCTGGCTACCTTCAGTTTACAGAATAAAAATATATGTTTTGATGTTTTGCTGACTGTGCAATTACAGCTCATAATAGAAATGTTTTGCATTAAAACAAAACAGTTATTATGTTATGAAAAACACAATAACACTTTGAAGAAAGCATCTCAATTATTGCCTTATATACTATAAATAGTTAAGATATACGTACTTACATTCCCTTTTAGTTACCTGTTTCTTTCAACATGTAAGAAATGTCGCGGTGACTATGGTCTCAGCGAGCTTGAGTTGTCACTGTCAAGTGTCATTCATAGAAGTCTTCAAAATTCAACAGCAAGCGCCTTACTCGTGTTATTGTGTTTTTCATAACATAATAACTGTTTTGTTTTAATGCAAAACATTTCTATTATGTTTCTTTCAAAACACAATAACACTTTGAAGACCTGTTTGATATCTGCTGGTGAAAGAATACCTGAAGGATGTAGACGCTATGTGAATTATATATATATATATGGAATGAACGAATACTACGGTCTATATGTATTCATTAAATGTTCAAATAAATAATTACAAGTTTTCCATCTATTTATCCTAGAAACTGCAAAAATGAACAAATTCCATAAAATGTTATTAGAAACGTTCAACTGTCATGCTATGTATGAAACACAATTAAATCACTATATTATTGTTACCAACCTTTATGAGGTTGGTCGACAGTTGAATCAAATCTATTTAAGTACCTTATTTAAGGTGAACATGAATTATCAAGCTTTAATGATAATCCAAAATCAATAAGATCTAAAACTGAATTAAAATCATAATCTCATTACTAAAGGATAATTGAATCACTCATATACTTAATTAACACAAGTTAGGTAATGTTGGATATGAGTACTTGGAAGTTATGAGATCAATCAACAAATATTTCTGAATCTCATAATTTTATAAAGATGTGGAAAAACAAAATCAATGTCATTCATGACACAGTTAAAATTCCATTGAAACTAAAATATATTTAGGACCCTTCTTTACACTAAGTACTTTGGTCAACAGATTAGTCTAAGTAGTAGACACATGTAAATGATCTAAGAAGGAATTCTAGTATAAGTCTCTTCATTTATCAATTAAAATGTCTTGAAATGTGAATCATGTACCTCTACACAAATATATTTAATAAATATTATAAATATTTTCATAGGGAATTAATAATTATCATAATGATAAACCCTATTCTCTCACAGAGAGGTGACCTTTGTCCCAAAAGTGGGAATCTTATAGGCTGGTTATTCTTAATTATCTTGAGAGGTAACCATCTCCTTTACTACTTTACAAAAGTAATAATTCTGTAAGCCTAGTGGCTCTTCCAGTTTAATTTCATTTGATGAACTATTCTCCAGTCAGCCTCCCGAAGGCTACCACAGACTACTTTATGTACCTCCAGAAGGCTATTCGTAACTTAGTCTGTTTAAAAATATTTCAAGCAAGCTTAGCCACACACGTTATTGTAAATCAAAATCAACAACGATTATGGTAGATTTTAAGTAAACTTCTTGATTGAACCACACCTTGGTCGCACTGTTATTCAACATTTAAAAGCTGTGACTTACAATATTAGAGTATGTAAAACTCTTCTGGCAGCCTCATCATTCTGGATTTAATTTCATTTCATGACTTTCTGGGTAGTGGTTTAGCTAAGGATAATGCTTTTGAAACAATGGACACAAAACTGTTTAGATCTAACATCAGTTGGTTGGTACCATAATTATGTGCTTTATGCGTAAATATAAATAAATTGGGATCAGATTATTTAGGACTAATGCCATGCACTCTACACTATGACATTCACCTCTGAATAGGAGCTTTATAAGTAATTACTGTAGATTATCTCCAATTACACTTTAGCAAGGTTCTTGTCTACCAAGCCTTGCAACCTGATTGCCCCCCTCCCCCCCAACTTTCCAGGGTAGGAGTTGCAGCTTATCAGGTCTAAGACGATCTTACATAGATCTTATACTGGTACTGACTCTCCGAGGCCTCGTCTCCAAATACGGGAGCCAGTCACATTGGGTTCAGTATGGGGCGATTTCTACATAGTACGTCCCCGTCCCATTTCCGAGTTCACATGACTGAGCACTCTCTCTTAAGTCGGGCGAGAAAAACCCATGCTAGTTGATGCTGTCACCTCTGACTGAAAGCATCGCAGAAGCTTGCCAAGCCATCATTTGAGTCCCATATGACGTACTGTCGCACAAACGGCCGACTTATCTGACGTGAAAACGTCGACGCCGGGGACGCCCCACTTTGTAACATGGCCTCCGAGGCCTGGGGCCTGGAGCAACAGGAGCCACTTCTGCTGGTCTGTTCCTAGATAAGCGGTCGGCTAACCCGTTGTTACACTTTTAACCTCCCCGGGAGGTAAACCGCTAACAGAGTGTTCAGCTAATCTGCTAACTTCCATCTTGCAAATTAGGTTCAGAAACGCTAGGGGACGTATCCCTCGCTCATCTTAAATGTGCGACAAATGGTCTGTTGTCGGATTGAACTCTGAATCTAATATGTGCACTCTGAAGACTGGCTTTTTGGCAATACTGCATATATGGCAAACATCTCTCGCAAGTTCAAGTACAATTTTTTCTGGTTTGGTCAAGTTCCTGACTAGAGTAGGATATAATAGAATATTCTTTATTATGTACACCTTACCACTAGGGTCACAATGGGCAGTCTTATCACTAAAAGCGATATTTTAAAGACATCCTTTGGACTCCCTTTGCATGAATATATTAGCCCGTTCATGTAGGCTCCTTACCCTTGCTCCACGGAAAGTGTGGACAGGAAGTGGGTTACTCTACCCCTGTGTAAGTGAACTGAGCTGTGGTCTATCAGTAGCCTCTGGCCACCACATTAACTCTATGCAAACCAGCGGGGCAACCTTTTTCCATTTGTCCTGGTCTGCCCTTCTCAAATATTTGTCTGGCAACAAGCATTCCCATACAGGGATAACAACATTTTTGTGTTAATGAACTATGAACTTGTTTCAGGGAACAAAGTGTTGATATTATTATCTTCCTTTCAACCTTGCCTGCAGGCCGGGCCTTGTGATTGGTAGCAGTGCTCAAAAGAAGGCCTACATATTGTTGTTGTATTGTTGTTGTTGTTGTTCCTGATTGAGGTTTAGAATTGACTTAGGAAATTCACTCGTCACCCAAGCTTTGTTAGGACCCAGAGTCTCCGAGACAGAAATCAAAAATGCATCTTTTCCTAGTGGACCAGTAGGAAATTATCTAAACTAAATAAACAAGAATGCAGATACAACACGCTCTCAAATTCTCTGTCATTCAGTTGCCCACCGCTTCACATAACCAGGGCACTGAAAAAATGTCAAAAGGGTGTTCTGTCAACTCGTGTGAACAATTTCCCTTCATTAACATATCATTGCTTCCGTCTTACTTTTTAGTAATAACAGAGTGTAAACAATAGGCTATTTGATTATGATCATAATCTTAGATTTCTGCATAGACTATTATGGATTTAATTTGTATTAATTATTTTAACTAGTAGCTTTATTACTTAATATATATAGCTCAAAGTAGAATTGTATTGAATGTTAATATTTTCAGTATTTCATTTCCTGTTATGATCTTCAGGAACAGAAACAGGTTTGCAGACTTTCATTCCCAAGCTTTTACATGGTTCCTTAGGCAGCCTGAATCTTGTCAAAATTATGAATCTTGGCCTAGTTATTGTTGCTATGATCCGATTTATCATGTTTTTAAAATAATCCAAGAACTATTCCTGCTCTAAATAATATCTTGTCAGTTTTAAATTGTTTGGTGGCTGTATTTGTTCCATTTCTAATTTTGATAGAGCACTTATGATCCTGCTCATAATTATAAGATTTCCATAATTATTACAAATATAGAAAAAATATACAGTATACCATTATAAATTATATTTTTTTTTTTTTTTTTTTTATTTAGCACTGCTTATTAGTTAAGTACCTATAAAACTTGATGTAAACTTTAATTAGTAGTATTTTAATGTTCTAATTGCAGATTAGAGTTCATAAGAGGTGCTGAACCTCTTTAATTAATTTATTTATTTATATATAGGTACTCCAACAACTTATGCATTAATAATATATTACAAAAGAACTTTATTTTATTAGTGTGGTGACTTTGTCACTTAAAAAGTACACAGCTTAACCAGAAATGGTAAATATATACAAACAATTATTTTAAAGTGATTTAAAAAACTAACATCTTTTGTTACAATGAAAGTAACAATTGCATACCACCTGCAAGCATAAACAATAAAATTGTAATTTAAATACACTTCTCGATGGGAGTGTTTGGACTTCCGAAAGGGAAAGTAGGATACAGTTGTAGTGGGTAGGTTGCTGCCCAAATAACAAGTCCCTGTAGACCTTACTTTAGCAGCTAGCTCTGCCTGCTCTAGACCTACATTAGAAATCCCAGCCAAAACTCCCTCCGCGGGGGCTAAATAGTAGGATTTAGTTTTGTTGAGTGGCATAAGTACTCATTTACTTCTAATGCACTGTGTGAAACACATGGGGTGAGTGAGCATAAATGTAAGATTTTCTTATAACGGATTATAACTTTTCATGGTTGAATGTCAAAAACTGCTTGAGTAGCTTTAGCTCCTCTAGACATTCTGCATTTGCTTTAGGAATTACTACCTAATTATCATAATTTGCACTGAAATCTTTAAGTTGTAATATTTCTGTCTATTTAGTTAAACACAACCGGGTTGTTTAGAAAACAACAATGCGCTTCTAATGTAAATAATAGCAAGAAGCAGGTTAGAAGTTTATTGATAATGTGTCTGAGTAAGGTCAGTGGGTCGTCTTAGTAAGGTTTGGTGATATAATGTGGAAATTGTGTCATGTTAGCAGAAACTTAACACTTACTTGGCTACTCTTAGTACTCATTCGGTTGTAGGTAAGTGCATAGAGTAGGTCGGTCTTACAGGAAATCATTTCGATCTCATTACCCTGGTTTTAGCCGGTGGGAAGAGCGTTCTTCCCCATTACAGCACTTAGGAGAATCGAAATACAAACGGTTGCTCTCCAAAGGCACTGGCGACCATGTATATATTTTGAGGTATCGATCTCCACTTCGGCACTTCGCTGACTCACGATCAGCGTAACACTATATATCACTTACCACAAGCACTATTCTTATTCACTTTTAATAAAGTTTTAACTGAAACTTTACTCATTTTCGATTAAAATTATCGAGCGAAAATATTTTACGTATACATTGGCGGCAAAAATTTAGACGCTATGAATGACACTTGACAGTGACAACTCAAGCTCGCTGAGACCATAGTCACCGCGACATTTCTTACATGTTGAAAGAAACAGGTAACTAAAAGGGAATGTAAGTACGTATATCTTAACTATTTATAGTATATAAGGCAATAATTGAGATGCTTTCTTCAAAGTGTTATTGTGTTTTGAAAGAAACATAATTACATTCATAAAATTACTCTGGAGAAAAACAAAAGAATCATTCGAAAAGAAGAAAGCTTAACGAATTACAAATATGCAAGTCGATTCACAATTTATTATAGAAACACAAACCATTTTATTTCCTTTATTCTTTTTTATTTTTACATTCAACATTGATTAATATTATTCCAGTCTGTTTCCGACAAATTCCTAGTAAATAGAATCTAAATAGTCGAATAATTTCCAACCATAGCTCGATGATTGACTACAGGCGGTGCGAATCGATTTTGAACGGAATTGCAATCGGAAATACCGAATCAATTCAGCCAATTTCACGATGACTCGGGAGCCGGGATAACGAATTCCGTTGCTACTCATCATAGATCTGTTATGGGTATTCCGTTGTTGTTGTTATTTGATGTAAGCTGGTTTATTTTTATTTTCAATATTAGTTTGTGTAACTGGAAAAACGTGCGATTGTTTGTATTCTGATATCGTTGCTCGTTTTTTATTGGTTCTGTTGTATGTGTTATTTACTTTATGTAATCATATTTTGTGAATGTTCGTGTTAGTGCAAGCGTTTTGAAATGATAAAATGTTTCCTACAAAATGGTTGAGCTGGATCTGCTGCTGATCCACGCCTCATGTTCGTGAACGGGCGCCGTCAGTTGAGACTGGTCATCTCTTATCTGCCAGGGCTTGTTTTTAATCTTATATTTTTAAGTATTTTCTTTTAAATTGTTCTCACATGTAGAAGCAACAAGAGTATTGTAGGTACCCAGGATGTTGTATTACTTATCTTGATTTAAAAGAGTGTCCGTAGAGTTGCACACGGGCAAGAATCTCCACGGAGACTCTCCTGGAGAAGAACGTTTTTCCATCGTTTTGGAACTGGGCAACTAGCTTGAATTTTCTGACTAACTGACCTCAAAATTCTGTAATTGGTTTAATTGAAATAAATGCTTTGAGTTTTACTTTAAGTATGTGGTTTTTTAGGGTTCTGAACAGGCATTTTGCGCTTTCGACAAGTGAAAAGGATCAGATTAAAAGAACACAATGCTTAATTAATTATATTCTAACCAAAACATCTCTATTGTTACAGGCGTTCAAGCGCGGGCCTACTGGCGCCGCAGCTGGCATGCCAGTCATCATCACCAGCAGCGTCTGCACCGGCGCCGTCACTCCCCGCACCCGCGTCCCCTCCCCGCGTCGTGTCCGCCCCGCCTGCGCCCACGCAACCCCCTCCCGACCCCGCACCGCAGGACCAGGAAGATGGCGTCAGATTACGGCGAACGCATACAGTCGCCGTACGAGACTACCTCAAGAGGGAGACGCAAACGTTTTTCGGCGTTCAGAAGAATAATGAGAGGGAACAAAGACGGCTGTGGTATGAGAGGCGGAGGAGGCACGCGGCGCGGGCGCTCGGCGACCTCCGGCCAGACCTACCGCCTGACCATCATCCTGATGATGATGATATTAGGTGAGTGTTCACTATAATATTTTGGTAATTTAGAGAAAGGTTTTAGGTGGGGGTACACCGTCGGGGTAACGTAACAATATAATTAATTGATGTGCTTCCCTACCGAATCGCGGTCATGGCGGTCAGTTTCAACGGAGACTAGCCAGGTAGTTACTGTGAGAACTCGAATATCACAGGAGGTTAGCTAAACTACTACATTAACGGAGGAACTAAAGAGGTATATAATATTTTATGATCCTCAGTTTCAACTTAAAATAACCACGCACTCCCTCTGGCTATCCTATCTCGAATGTGACTTAACCTTTGGACAAAAGTTAGAACACATTATACACAAAATTAAGAACGTTCCTAGTTTTGTTTATAATGTGTGCAAATCGCGAAAGTTTAAAAAGTATAAAAGCTAGAACAGATTTTATTCAAATGTAGTTCGATGTTTAAATGATGGAATGTCAGCCTGTATCATAATAAGGTTGACCATTGTATGAAAACTCTACAGTACGCAGGAAATATTAAGGTGTAAAAGTGTATGTCCAAAGTAAACACATCATGTGCACTCTCTGTTCTTTTTTACTCTCATAATCCGAGGAGAGATCAGACGCAGGCCCGACAGCTTTAGATGCTTTCTGAGGCACTGAGTGTCTCGATATGATAAGAAAATGGTCACTCATGTATGGGCTGACTCGATCCACCTGGCTACTACATAGCTAGGGGCCACGTATTATAGAAGGTTTGACTTGAGACCATTAGTCAAACCTTCACTTAAATACTAGATTGATATGAAAATGATTATGAGAGAGATCTCGAATTGATGGATCTATGTCGAAGTATGTTGCTCAAAATCGCAAACACAAAGTCTAAATGAAAACAGCGTAGCTACATGACCTTTTTTTTTTTTTTTTTTTTTTTTTTTTTTTTTTGTGGATGGGAAATCATCAAATGACTTCTCCCGCTCTGGGCAGAGCGGGAGGGCGTGTCAGACTTTTACTGACTAAAACCCACCCATGTTCCTTCAGCTGCCCGTGCCAGGGCCACGGTATCTCTTTCGAACTACCCGCGACCCCGGCGGCATCGGCCCAATTGACCCCGTCACTGCTGACATCTCTTTGAGGCGCGCGTGGAACACAACGCGCCGTCGACCCGGGCCTGGTCCTTACCGGACGGCGAGCTGCCCATTACTCGTCGTCCGCAAGCCCGCGCCTACGGTGGCCGGGAATCGGCAATCGATTCCCGCCGCCCAGGGCGTCTCCTACGGCGGCTAGGGGCGCGAGGGCGCGGCTGTTGCCTCTCCCTCACGCGTTCCGCTTCCTCCTTCGCTAGCTACATGACCTGCCGTGTGATTCTGTAAGACCTCATTCTAAACTTCGAATCTGCATCCGCTGTGAGTTTCTTGATTGGCATTCTAAACCTCGTTTGATAATTCGAATTTACACTAGCGCTAACCTTGCGAGCGTGTCAGCGAGTTGAACTAAATTGACCGTAAGATTTTGACAAGATAAAGTATGAGATGACGTAAGAAGTGGCATTCAGAAAGATCACTTCGTACTCGAACCCGATTCAAAATGTCAAATAAAAAGCCTCTATTTTACGAGTGAGAATGAATAGCGATGTGAGATGCGAGTTGTTGTTCGAATTTTACAGAATCGACGTACTGAACTAAAGTATAGCTACATTATCAATTAGGTATTCAAGATAACCTGCATTGTGTTTTACAGTACGTACACATCATTAATCAATAAGTCACCCAGTCTCCATATAATTTCGCGAACAAACTTAATGAACTCTATTGTTCATATTAATAATGTCTATTATTGATCACAAATAGGTAATTTCATTTTATTCAGACCATTAATATTATTGCCCTTGTTATGTGACTTACATATTTATGGGATTAATTTAGTAGTAAATTACCGTTCGCAAAATAATGTAGGTTAGTACTTGTCAAACAGTATAGTTTTATTAAACAAAAGTGATTTATTGTAATAAAATAAACCATTATCACTTGGATCATTAAAACGGTGTAATTATCTTTATTATCTTCTTTGTAAATAAAAATGAATAGCCTAAATGTGTTGCTAAGCGCAAAACTCGAGAACGGCTGGACACATTCCGCAATTTTTTTTTTCAAATAAAGTCCGAGGAAGGTTCTTATGAAGAGAAAAATTGGAAAAATTACCGGGAAAATTGGAAAATTCGGGAAAACTAAATATGCATTTTTTATGGGAATTTGGTATGAATTATTAAAATTTTTACAGGACAAAGTCTGTCGGGTCAGCTAGTACTTATATAATAATATAAATAAAAATGAAATGCTGTTCGTTGGTAATAAACGCATCACTTGAGAACGGCTGGACCAACTAGGTTTTTTCTTCTTTGAAATTATATAATAATAGTCCGAATTATGTTTTCATGGAAACAAAAATTGGAAAAGTTTTCCAGGAAAATTTTCAAATTCGGCAAAAATTTAACGTTATTGTTTCTATGGGATTTTTTATAAACTCTACTAGACCATAGGACAGGACAACGTCTGTCGGGTCAACTAGAAAAACATAAAAAAAATGCTTATTTATATCCGTTGTGGTGAACAGCCCATCCTAATTTCTAATAATCCTACTACTATTGACGCCAGAACGGCTGAACGTATCTGGATGAAATTTGGCACAGAGATAGATTATAATAAAAAAAAAGTAAAAAAACTTACTTGCTTTTTTTTATCCACGCGGGCGAAGCCTGAGCATGAGCTAGTTATTTATATTAACTTACTACAAAAACAATGCTTTAGTCACATAAATCATTGAAACACAAAAGTAACATGGTCAATCGCCAAAATTTTAATTATTAAGAAACAAAGAAGCATCTGTCAAACTGAACACTTTCTTGCAAAATTGCAACTTTACTATGTACAGTCAGCGTCAATAATATCGAGACGAACAGAGTGTTCAAAATGATCTAAACAACTCAATGACACAAGGAATGTTTCAAAATTAAGACAGTACACGACAACTGTCATTCTGACGAACTTTATCCAATTGAGATAAAGTTTAATTTTATTAGTTGTTGATATAATTTTGAACAGTCTGTTCGTCCCGATATTTTTGACGCTGACTGTATAGATCACGTCAGTGGTAAACAAACCGGTATAATCTGGCCTCTTATTCTATCAAAACTCGTTTCTGCACTAGGCCAGCACAAGTTTAAAGTGTTAGCAGTGGTCTCCTGTACCCAGTGCTCAAATTTATAACAACAAAAATGAATAACAGCCAATTTAAAATAAAAAAAAAAACGGCCAATTGCGTATCCGACCACGAAAAAAGAAGGCTTCCGTAGTTGAAAAGAATTTATCCCAAAAATAAACTTAACATTGTAGTTGAATAACATGTTCTCCCATTGATTATACGTCACGGTCAATTATTTTTAACAGCAAATTTAAGGTTTTAATTCCAATTTTTTGTATGTGATAAAATTACAAATTAACAATTTTCGAACTTTTTCCTTTACTTGTGCTGTGAGACCTTGCTTCTTACCAAATTTCATGATTCTAAGTCAACGGTAAGTAAGTAAGGTAAGTATAATCTAAACGGTTAGTAATAGATTTTGATTTATAGAATCAAAATAGGTCACATAAATGGCCGTATTTTTATTGCGTTGAGTTAGAAGCTTGATTTTTTTAGAGCTTCATAGGACTAAAAACCTACGTATTTGGTATTGATTTCAACTTAATACCTCCACGGGTTCCTGAGAAAAAGGGTCTTGAACGACTGACAGACAAACAGACGGACAACAAAGTGATAAGGGTTCCGTTTATTCCTTTTGAGGTACGGAACTCTAAAAATGGATCAACCGCGATAATTTCCGAATACACCATGCCGGATCGGTTTACGCACGATAGAGCAATGTACCCATTTCCCACTAATTGCTCTTATGAAAATATACAGTTCACATTTAACATCAAATAATTTTCGAACAAAATTAATTACAATATACGTATCATTGACTAATAATGTTCTCATTGAACACTTCATAAAACTGTTCGATATCGCAATTTTGTGACGCATAACGCGATTTTAAAATGGTTTATTAATTGACAGTGGTAGTTTATTATTTATAGATTTACTGGAAACGGTATATTAAAATGTTTTAAGCGTGGGGAGCTGTCGTAAAATGGTATAATGTACAGTCAACAAAAGAGATATCTAGGCAGGGTATACTAACATATTTGTATGTGAATTGCTTCATGTTCAATTTCGTGAAATATACAATTTTGTGTTGGTGTGCTAGTTACAATGTAGGAGTATTGCAAAAACAAAGTAATATAATATAAAATTGAACATGAAGCAATTCACATACAAATACGTGTTAGTATACCCTGCCTAGATATCTCTTTTGTTGACTGTACATTGATTATTAACCATTTATTAATTGCCGGTCACGAAGCTTGTTTGCCTCAATAGGAAGTGGAGTCCAATTAAATCAATTTTTTCAATATTTTTTTTTTATGAAAAGCTACTGAATCTTTGATAAAGATAAGATATTACAGAAGGCTCCACATTCATCATTCATCTATTATTTTTAGCCGACTACGACAAAGCCAAAAGGAAGGGTTATGATTTTAACAGTCTATGTATGTAAGTATGTATGTATATCAGTATGTACTTACGTGTGTTCCACCGTAGCGCCTAAATTACTGAACCGATTTTAATGAATAAGGTATCAATATATTCGTAATAATGGTCCGGGTGACATAGGCTATATAAATTCTCCCAAAATTTAATATGGTGGACTTTACACGTAAATTTCTGACGACGAAAAAAATTAAATTGAGATAATAATGACATGTTTGGTGTCAAAAGAAAGGTTACACGAGCACATTACAAATATGTATATATGTCAAATTTTTAAGTTAATAAATATGTTTAAATCGTTAAAAATAAGTAAAAGTGGAGGTAAAAAATATTAATTTAATTGGTTATAGACCGACCGCGGCGAGCGTGATTTTTGAGTAGTCGGGTTGTTGAACTTACTTTTTATTATATTAATAGATTATGATGCACTGAGAGCTTGATTATATTGAACATCAGCTACCAGCAGAATATGACTATAAATAGACTGGAATAAAGTTTCAAAATCCTATCCTCTCCAGAAGTATAATCAATTTGTCTAGCCTTTTCCCAACTATGTTGGGGTCGGCTTCCAGTCTAACCGGATGCAGGTGAATACCAGTATTTTACATGGAGCGACTGCCTATCTGACCTCCACAACCCATTAACTGGGTAATACGATACCTCTTGGTAAGACTGGTTGTCAGACTTTCGGGCTTCTGACGACCCGTAACGACTGTCAAAGATCCAAAAATGACGGCCGGGACCAACAGCTTAACGTGCTCTCCGAGGCATGGAGGGGTCTCGGTATGTAAAGATCATTCATCCACGGACGGCAAGCGTAGCTTAACCTGATCGATCGACCCATTCGGCTGTTATTATTTAGCCACGAGCCCCTCCTTGCGTGTGACCAATGTTTTACAAAATTGAATACCAAGTTAAACTGTCTGTATATTCAAGTCACAACTGTCATTCTTTGAAGGTTGTATGAAACGGTTTATAACACGGCAAATTGACGTAGTGTGTCAATTTGATAAACAATTATTTTCCCTGACTGTACCCAACAATACATTTTCTGTATAGTTCTAACAAAACAATAATAAGAGAAAAGTTTCATCTAACAAGTTGACATAGCTTTAACTCGTCCCAGCGAGATTGATACAGAATTCAATTTCCACGAAAGCAATCCGACTTTGTTTTCCTTGAGCAGTTCCGGGGCGTAGTCTAAGTCGTAGTTTAACATTTAGCATAGTAAAAATGGGTTGTTTAATGAATTTGTGAAGTGAAAGAAGAATGAATACGTAATGAAGTAAATCAAAGACATTTCAAGCACCTTAGAAGATATGGCGGACTTGACGTAAATAAATTGGATTATTATCCAATAATCCAATTTATTTACGTCTTGAATGAAACGGATTTATATCGAGGGCCATGAATCACTCGCATCGCTCAGGATTCTAACGCTTGAATCACTCGCTATGTTCGTTACGTTGTATAAGAATTTTACACTCGATTACTTGTACAAATCGCTTTACTGGTAGTTAACACCTTAAATTGTAACTCGAGACCACTTTCGTTGTTTTATAACCGAGAGTCGAAATTTTTTATTCCCGCGAATTTTTCTACTTTTATCAAAAGTCGTCAATGGGTTTTGTTTTGATTTATTATTTTATTTTGATAGATTTTATTGTAGTTTAATTTATGGTTACCTGTTACGCAATAATCACTATGTACTATCCTTAATTCAGAAAATGTCGCTATTCTGACCCCCAAGCTACAGGCAAAATGCCTAGTTTGCGGGTCACCGTCCAATCTGATTATTAATAAACAAATTTGAAATAGGTAAAACATAATAAAATTAATCAGAGCTGCTCCTAATTTACAAAGCCATCTCTTAATAATTCGTCTGATCACGTCTCTCGACTTGTCAATTCACCACATTCATCGACATCGATTGTTCCATTCGACGTACAATCGCTTCACTACAGGCTGAGTGAATGGACTACAAAGCAGAATAATCCCTGCACAGTCGGGAACCATAGCCAATACCGGGCAGTCTCCCCGGGATAATAAAATTAAATGTAACTATTCGCCGTCGGCAGCTGTGACGACACTCTTTATAGGCATTTTGTATTCTTGCGTGCAACTTAGTTAACTGAGCACAAGACAATAGGTATGGCTCGCTGTAATCAGACTGGATTCCTTTTTTAAAAGGTGGAAGTTTTGTTTATTACGTTAAAGATATCGGTTGATGTTTCAGTTTGTAAAATAACATAGAATAGTAAAACACCCATGTCTCTTATTGAAATAGTCAACCAATTTGAACTTTTCTTGTATTTTCTCGTGTAAGAAAGGTGTGGATGTTGGAAAATGAATTCTATTACAGCTCAGAGCAAGGCATTATAATATGAAGGGAAGTCTACCGGTAGATGTAATTCAAATCGGCAATGAGTTATTTTCCTTTCAGGATGGCGAGGGAAACTCTGCTAGTTACAATAACTTTTCAAGTAATAAAATCCTTTCGAGTTTTATGATAGAAATTCGTAACTATACTGAGTAGGTACATTAACTTTGACATCTCAATGGCACCCAGTTACAACAATTATCCATCTTTAACTGCACATAATCTACCAGGACATCATAACGTAAAGGGGTGTCTAACTGAGGAAGTAAGTCATACGACAATGAGTTGTTTACCCGTCGGGACGTCCGGGCGAGGCAGCTTTATTAATGCTCCTGCTAATTCTTGACTCCTGGTAGTTGAACTTCAGACGCTTCGAGACTGTGTGCTAGTATTAAATTTACATTTGTTTGCGGTTGCTCGGTATTACACGATCGAAGTTTGGAATATTGTGATATACTCGTATGGACTAGAATGTGATGTTATGTAGTCTGAAGTAATTAGAGTATATTTGCTTAAATACATGGTCGGTACGTGATTAGATTCACAGTAATTAAGTTATGTAAGTGAGTAAGGTAGATATATTTTATCGTTGAGTCAAAGGTTTTGACATTCAAACGGTAGTGGCTCAGTATAATTACTTAGAATAGCGAAACAAACAGAACCATGACTAAACTTAGATGATGCAAAAAAGTTGCACAATTTTAGAAACCAACACATTTTTATATAAACTTTTAACCTAAATCGAGAGGAAGTTTGCACGGTATAAGCATTTTTATTGGCGTCGTGCACTTTTGCGGCACAAAGGAATTTCATAAACTCGTTGAGTTCGAATGTACGTGGTCGACGGAACGTTTCGATTGAGCTTATAGATATTTCGCGCCGTTTAGTCTTTGTGGTAGGTATCTTTAATTTCTACTAAGGTGGCCTAACTCTTCATGAGATCATGATAAAATAAGAAGCTATACCTCAGTATTCTGCTTTACCATGAATCGAATTATCATCGATGATACAAGTTACTCACTAAGATAAAAACTAGTACCATAAAACTCGAGAGAAACTATTATTGTGAATACTCTTAATCAGTAAAGCCATTATGCTGTTAACATAACAACCGTTAAACCAACGTTAACGTTAACCGTTAACGTTGCTGTTGTTGTTGTTGTATTGTTAGCAAAAATTTTTAAATGTTTAGTGTAAACAATTGTTGGCTAGCCTAAATAAATAAATAAATAAACATTCAACCAAAAAATAATCACTGCAACACGAAAAGCATGAAAACCAGCCCAAGGCGTAACAGAATTTTTTCTAATCTACGGATTACCACGACATGAAATGTTCAGCTGACCACAGTATAAACTTTTTAGCAAACAATTTATAAAACAAAGCACACACATATTTCACAAAGATATGTGTGTGCACTATCTCGATAGTTGTTTAGAATATTTCTCAGTTTTCCCGATGTCGATGCTCGATATTTATTTGACGGCTTTCATAAGTTACGTCTGCAATGCCAACATTGAGCTGAAATTGAATGTAAAATAAATTCCGTTGCAAGTATGGAATACGTTACTGTGTGAAATAACTTTAAAATGTTTCTCTCGCCCTTTGTGTTGATTCTTAGCACGTTTTTCTGTTAGTATAATATCCGTATACTAGTCGGTGTAAGTGTGTATATTTCAAGAGATTATGTTATGAGAAAGTACTATAGTATAAATGGTTTAAATGTTTATGGAATGCAATATAAAAAGGAGATTTTCAGCGTTTTCTTCTGTCGGGGAGTAATTTTACTTAAATAATCATCAGCAAGCAAGCCTAATTAATACAAGTTTCTGAATTTAATAACACGTTATCCTATGATCAAGATGAACCTGAGACCTGTATGAATCAATCAGTAGTACAGTAGGTTTTGTTTGAGGCCCCAAACAAAACGTAAAGGAAATTGCAAAACACTTTGAAATGGTACGTACAAACGAGTACAATATGAACAATTAAAACAATATTTGTAGCGTTTCCATGGCACAAAAACATTGTCATATAAAAAAAGAGGGAAACGTATTTTGGAAAAGGTAACATTTGTATTTCACTTCCATAGTTACAAAAGTTTGATTTTGCGAGGTAATTCTTTTGATTCCACCTTGTTTAAATACAAATCCAGTTAGATGGAAAAATAAATAAAATCTAATGGAAAGGATTTCCTATTTGCCATACAAGGAGACTGTAAAACATAGGTTTTTGTTTGTGATAAGATGTTGATTGTTGTTTATTTTCTCAAACATATCCTGTGTTCACGTTTAGTTTCCAAACATGTAAACTAATAGGAATGTATTTTTGGAAAAATATTTTTAATACTCACATAAAAAGTTCATTTTGTAGATTTTAATTTATTATGGAATAGGCAAGTGTTGACACAGAAAGTATCTACATAATTATAACATTATGTAAAAGAAAAGTTAATTTTAACTGTCACTGCACTTTGACGTGCAACCTGAGAGGTTTATCCAGGCTTATCCTACAGTAGATGATAGTGTCTTATAGATGCAACCAGACCGCGATTGATCATCGCCTCAAAATATGTCACGATATCCACGATCGATTCCCGTCTGTTTGCACCAAATCTAAGTCTTTTTCTTGAGTCGGTAATAAGCCATCGGTCCTGGGCTTGATCTCTCCCCTGTCGTGTTAGATTGCCATCCTGGTGGACTATGAGAGCGAGGGAAGAGAGAGTGCACCTGTTTTAAGCACACATTTGTGCAATATAATAATATCTCCTGCGTCAATGGCTAGGTTCCGAGTGAATGGTCACCATGACCGAAAGTCAGACAAAAGGGCTATAATTTATTTTTTATATTGTACACGCCGTGCGCTCGCGCCGATGGGATTTCCTGTGTTCCCAGCTTTCGAAATTCTTCCTTAGTGATTACTTTCGCTATTTATGGAACTGTTATGCAAAATTTTATGCTAGACCCAGCCATTTAGGCTGTGTGTGTCTGTCTGTGAATTTAAGATTATTATTAAGTAGATATTCTCCGATTTTAACCATGTCCCTTCCCGCAGTATGTACGGAGCGTCGGGCGCAGCACCCAGAGAGGCACGGGGGCGTGCGCGGGAGCGGCCCGACGTGCTCCCAGCGCCGGCGCCGCTCGAGGAGCCCACTCCGCCGTCCCTGCCTCGACCCGGGAAGGACAGCGTTGCTCGGCTCACGCTTACCGGGCTTTCTTATGTTGTTACTGTAAGTATTTTTTACATAATAATTTTACTAATGGTCGAACGGTGAATCTGTTGCTGTAATATCTGCACTTCAAGGGTGCGCTGCCTGAAATAGAAGTGGTCTACTAATTTACAACCGTTGCAATGGTCATTGTGAGTTTTTGACAAATTTTCTATGAACTGTGTTTCAACTGTTTGAACACTCTAACGCAACTCAATTTCACGAAGTCCTCCATGTCACTTTAACATGAGGAAACTTTTACATGAATCCAACGAAGTGCCTCATGCATCGGCCTTGTATTACATGACACGACACAGTGTCATGTTCGTTCGAACTTATAAAACGTACTTACTGCTTTAAAATAGATGGACAAATTTTAACACAGCATTCAGTACATCTAACCAATGGTATTCAAGTAAAAAAAAACACTGATTAAAGTGATTTTATTATGACCTAAAATGACGTGGTCACGTGCGCCTGCATATTTGTAGTATCAGAATTATGAGATAACAAAAACATAGATGTGTTTTTGCATTGGGTAACCAACATTTTTAGTGTACTTTCGTTAGTTGATTTTTTTCTTTTGAGTATTTAATGCGTTTTTCTTTCTTTTTTTTACCATTGTCCTTATTTTGGTGGTCTGAATTATTTCTAAATTTTTCCATCTATTTTAATGGGATCTTATAGAATAGGGATGTTTCCTGGGTAAAAACAATGAAGTTCTACTTAGTCCGTCAGTCAGATAATAAAAAAAATATTAGACACGTATCTTTTTTTTTATCATATTAATAAAAAATTACTTAGATAACACGCATTAAAGTTGGGGACTAGGGACCCGCTACGTCACTTCTACGTATAACATCTATCTAGGCGTGACGTCATGCCATATTTTAACTCAATGCATCGCCATAATCTTTTGATTACGTAAATAAATACGTGTCCAATATTTTTTAATAATGAACATAACGGACAAACAATTTTTTTGTTGTCATCATCCTTAGCTTTAAAGAACAATTAACTAACTCATTTTAAATATAAGTCAGGTTAATGAGTTAAACTTTACCAGTTAACTAGAGACGAATTTCCAGTAAAAAAAACCGGCCAAGTGCGTGTCGGACCACGCACAATGAAGGGTTCCGTAGTTGGGATGAATTTATCTTAAGAACAAACTTAACATTGTAGTTGAAAAACATGTTCTCCCATACATTCCAACTGTAAATGTAAGTTTGTACTCACAATATTGATAGATTTACCATGTTATTTTAAGACCACAGACTTCTTATAGGTTTTTCTGTAATCTAAAATAAAGATCTATTTTCCGTATTTTTTTTCAAAATTTTAGGCTCAGTAGTTTCGGAGATAAGGGGGGGTATTGTCAATTTTCGTCTATTTTCTTAAATAACTTTAAAACAATTTATTTTAAAATTATAAAAAAAATATATTTGAGACCCTCATAGTAAGCCCTTTCATTTGACATCCCACATGGTGTAGTTTGCAAAACTTTTTATTTTTTTATTTTCTTATTTGCCCCCCAAAAGTGACCTCTATATTCAAAATTCATTTATTTACTTAACCCGTCCGTGTTTGGGTCACAGAAATTCATATGTGTACCAAATTTCAACTTAATCGGTCCATTAGATTCGGAGCAAATTGGCTATGACAGACGGACAGACAGACAGACAGACAGACGGACAGACAGACAAACGGACATACAGACAGACACACGCGTGATCCTATAAGGGTTCCGTTTTTTTCCTTTTGAGGTACGAAACCCTAAAAACAATTAATTTAGACACTATCAAAAACCGATTAATTTCAGCCCATCTGGTCCTTCTATCAAATCTAAATCAAGTAAGTAATCAAGCAATAAAATGTTCAAACCTAAAGATATAGTTCAATGAACTTTTAGCCACTCTAAAAAAATTTCATCTCCTCCGATATATCACACTAATATTATAAAGGCGAAAGTTTGTGAGTGTGTGTGTGTGTGTGTGTGTATGTTTGTTACTTCTTCACGCTGAAACGGCCAGACCGATTTGGATGAAATTCGGTATGTAGACAGCTTATAACCTGGATTAACACATAGGCTACTTTTTATCCCGGAAAAATGTAGTGTTCCCGTGGGATGAGCAAGAAATTCAAATAAATTTGCTACTGTTTCAAACTCAAACGCCTCGACCGATTTTGATGAAATTTGGTGTGGAAGTAGCTGACACTCTGGATAAACACATAGGCTACTTTTTATCCCGAAAAAATAGAGAAAGAAAGAAAAAGTATTTATTGTGACTAGCACAGGAAGATCACTAACTTAACAAAAAACACAATACTTAATAAAAGTTTGAAAACAAAAAAACAAAAATAAATAATCACACTATCACATCACACTATAATCATCATACTTCATACTAATATTATAAAGGCGAAAGTTTGTGAGTGTGTGTGTGTGTGTGTGTGTGTATGTTTGTTACTTCTTCACGCTCAAACGGCTTCACCGATTTGGATGAAATTCGGTATGAAGACAGCTTATACCCTGGATTAACACAGGCTACTTTACATCCTGAAAAAATGTAGTGTTCCCGTGGGATGAGCAATTTTTTTGTGAATACTTTTCTCACCGATTAAATATTACACGTTTAAGTGTATCTCATAAACCGCGGGTAACACCGCGGGGCGCAGCTAGTCTGTTTATATCTCAGACATCATTCCATATTAATGGTCAGAGTCATAAATATTATATGTGTGGCGTCGTCCTGGTGATATAGCATCGATATTGATGTGCGGCATTCGGTTGAAACCTATTACTTTAAATATATGTAGGTGTATCGTAAAATATGAGACTTGAAGACATCTTGTTACTTTGTAAGGACGCTTAGATACGAGTTCCTGTGAGTGCCTTGTAAATTGGAGCTTATTAGTTTACAATATGGATCATTCTTTGAAGGACACATCCGTGTGACGGCGATTTTTGAATTGTGATGTTCTGTGAGTTCGTTCTGTACGGGGTAAATATCATCCATTGCCCGAATGTCCCATAAGGAGGGGTAATGTTTTATCATCGCCTACTGAGTGATCACATTACCCAGCCTCTTCATAGTACAAATATTTGCTGTTCTTTATAGACATGAATATAGGCTTCACTTTTTGGCCACTGCCATAAATATCAATAGTATTATCACGCCGAAACTTCTATTGCTAAATAAGACCATTATGTCGCATTTTTTATCTCTCACATAGAAAATAAGTCACAAAGCAAATATTTGCGACATGTTTTTGGCCAAACAAAAAACAATACCAACCATCATTTAAAATCAATAAAAATATAAATCTATTTACCCTCAATACCAACCAATACAAAAACAGATTTTCCTATACACCGAATTCGCACGATGATTTTATTTCCTACGTTCTAGATTATTCGATAAGAGCGAAACGCGAGGACTTCGGCTGTCACGTGCCAGTAAGAGCCAACCTTGTTATGATAATAACTGGTGTACCTACCTGCTCT
The DNA here is from genome assembly GCA_946251885.1 of Cosmia pyralina. Classification (NCBI taxonomy): domain Eukaryota; kingdom Metazoa; phylum Arthropoda; class Insecta; order Lepidoptera; family Noctuidae; genus Cosmia; species Cosmia pyralina. The sequence continues at coordinate 17,640,066 of OX276350.1, read as the reverse complement.
AGCGAACGTGACGTGTTCACCAATAGATGGAGGATGTAGTGCTGTCTAATGTTTACTACAGCTTTCATAGCTAATATATTTTGTAACTAAACAGTTAAGACTCATAATTGAAAGATTGGGCTCATAATAATAATAAAACAGACAGCGACGTTTTGCTTAAGGGTTTTTGCGCCACTTCTTCTTAAACAGTAGGTACTTACCAAACCGATTTGTTTTGTAGCCATTGCTGATCCTGTGTTGGGCAACCATGGCCTTCCCCAGGTCCTTCCAGGAATTTCAAACGACGTCTAGAAAAAAAAAACAATAAAAAACAGTTGGGGTGTCAGAGGTTTCAGTTTAAGTAGTTAGTATATTATTTAGTCGTTTTTAAAGAGACTGATTGCCTACTGTGCTTTAGATGTCAACAAACACACTGTGATCATTGATTCTTCTCTGCTCTTACTGGTAGGAAGAGCTAACCTTGTTATGATAACAACTGGTGTGCCTACCTACTGTCGAACGTGACGTGTTCTCCAATAGATGGAGGATATGGTGCTGTTTGATGTTTACTACAGTTAGAAAGGGATTTATTGCTAATACTTATATTTTGACGACACGGTTGGCGCAGTGGTTGAGCGATTGACTGCTGCGCAGCATGTCGCGGGTTCGATTCCCGCATGGAACAAATATTTGTACGACCTACAAGTATTTGTTCCGAGTCTGGGTGTTTTTCTATCTATAATATGTATGTATTTACAAAAAAAAAAAAAAGTTATATAAGTAGTTTATCAGCCATCTCGTTACCATAACACAAGCATTAGGTTGCTTAGCTTGGGGCTAGATGGCGTTGTGTGGTATGTCCAAACATATTTATTTATTTATTATTTATTTATAAGGTCCCATTAAAATAGATGTATAAAATTTTAACACAGCGTTCAGTACGTCTAACCAAAGATATCCAAGCAAAAAAACACTGATTAAAGCGATTTTATTTTGACTTAAAATAATAAAAAAATCCGCAGCGGGCGCGGGCGGTGACGAGGTCAAGTGCGCCTGCACATTTGTAGTATCAGAATTATGAGATAACAAAGACATATGTGTTTGTGCATTGGGTGTACTTTCGTTAGCTGATTTTTTTTCTTATAAGTATCTAATACGTTTTTCTTGTTATTTTTTTTTTGTCATTGTCCTTATTTTGGTGCTCTAAATGATTTCTAAAAGTTCATCTATTTTAATGGGACCTTACGAGTATATTTTGTAACTAAACAGGAGAGGGATGTTTTGCTGCGGGGTTTGTTGCGCCACTTTACTAGCCAAATCTACTTATTACAAAAAAAGGAGTGTCAGAGGTTTTTATTAAAATTACCCACATTTCGCCAATTATATTTAAGTCCAGGGGCGAGCCTAGTGCCATCAACCGGGCAAAAATTTTGACTCCGAGCTGCCACTGATAAATTCCAGATGGAAAAACCCCATTAAAACTTTAGCAGGAATCGAATCCAGGAGCTCATGTTCAGCAGTCGCATTTGTGACCTTTAGACCAACGAGGCAGTGTAGAAAAATTAAAAAAAATGTCTTTGAGAGTCATTTAATACTTTTTAAAATTTTATTTTCATATCGATAAAAACTACTGAAACAGAAAACATTTAACTTCTTAGTAGACTTGGCTTTCTTTCTTTGTAACAGAATTTTTAAATAATTTATTCTAATTTCATTAAGGTTATTTTTTATTAGAACTTAGTTGGTATTCTACTTCGTTTTACCAATTCTTTATTGGTGGCAAGACTTGAATACTGATTGAGTCTCCTTGATCATAAAATAAAAATACTGAACTGTCTGCTTTCAAATTTAGAAGTAGTGTTTGAGAAGTTTTTTGTCTTTATTGAAAAACAACAAATAGTAAAAATTAATAAATATTCTAATGGGTCTAGTAGATGGACAGATCGATAATTAGCTACCTAATTTAGAAAAAAACCTTTTAGACCAAGCGTTGGCCTTATTAAAACCATCCTTTCTATCATGAATACACTAGAACCAATGGGATTCTCTGGAAGAATGAATGAGACGCTTTTACGAATGCTAAATGCAAACCTGGAATAGAAGCTAAATAATATTTGTGTGATGTAGCATAAAATTATGATAATTCAACACAAGCAACGCCCACTTATTATGGCCACAGGTGGCATAGTTAGCCGCTAACCCAGTTTCACGCGTTAACCATTTAAAAGTTGTCTAAATATCTCACGGAAAAGTTGTTGTGTTTTAACTATGCTAAAAGCTCTTGCAGGCCGTGTGAAATCCTAAACCAGCGAACACATAGCTTTAATGGACCGCCCTATTTGTGCCCCGAGACTTATAAATACCCGCCGCATTATGTGACTTGGCTCATGATAAAATGCTTATGTGTATGTAGCTTATACACGTTTGTACCAGATTTTGAGGCGAATTAGGTCACCGATTTCAGAGGGATGAGTAATTTATAGGTTAGTTAATTTTGACATAGTTGATATAAATGATTCTGTTGACCTATTAGGTGAATGGAGGATCTTGGTAATGATTGGTGTTGTCCTAAATTATGCGATTAGAGTGTAGATTGGCGTTTGTTATAGATGTTTGATAGACGATTCATTTTATGAGAAAATAAGTAAAAAATGGGTAATTTTAATAGGTCTCTCCATGTTCTCGTGAGATGTTCCAAGTTAAGTTTTCTATACATGTAAGGTATTAATATTATATTATAAAATAAATTGATATAGAAACGAAACTTACATGAGAATTCTTTAGAAAATTAGAGAATTCACATACTTACATGTTCTGTATTGATTGCATGTAAATTGAGGTTTTATGACTGACTAGCTTTTGCCAGCGGCTTCGCCCGCGTGGATGTCAGAAAATATTCTACGGGAACGTACTACCGGAAATTCCTTCCTTATTCCTTGTCAACATTATAAAAGGAACCTCTGTGCTAAATTTCAGCTTTCTAGGTCCAAGGGTTTGGGCTGGGCGTTGATGAGTCAGTCAATCAGTCAGTCAGTCAGTCAGGACTTCTGTTTTTATTTATATAGATAGATAGATAAGTTTTTATGGCCCAGTATCTAAAGAATCTGAATATAATTATACAATGGAGGAAGGATTGAGGGAGATATATAGATTGATTATATAGCATATAGATTGACTTTAAAATGAAGAAATAAATAAATTTTCCTTGAAGTATCTTCTTGTAGACATACAAAAACCTTTTTTCTTAACCTAATTTATTTGGCCTAAATTGAATTAAGTACTAGCTACGTTCCTTTGTTCGAGAATGAGTAACAAATTAGAAAACCAACTGGAAGGTATATAATGAACACATAAGGAATCCGACTCTTAATGTTTGACCTAAAAATGTTTGTTGGCTTTAAAATATTATGTTTATAGTTACTACATAGTAAACCCAAACAAAGAAAGGTGGCAATAGTGAGGTCACGAGAATTGGACGTAAAGTTCAAATGTGAATCTCAGTATTTGAGTAATAAAGTGACCTTTTGAAATTTTAATTTTACGTAAACATTTTATTTAATGTGAATGTGAACTATGTGACCCCACTGCGGGTAAAATTACCTCTTTAGTCACGTGCATACACCAAATTTTAGTAAGGTTAGGTTAGATCCGGGGGATGCGTTGAAGAGTGCTTAAATACCCCCGTAGTCCCCGCCGCAAGTGTGCGACGGGAACACGGGGTGGTCTTAGTCAGTAGAAGTCTGACAGACTCCTCCGTCCGCCCCGGGGTGGAGGAAATCCACGAAGATTTCCACTGCGTTACCAAAAAAAAGGTTAGGTTAGGTTAGATAGTAACCTGCAGGTATAAACACCACGTAATAAAAAAATAAAAATGAATGTTTTTAATTCCTTAAAGACAGTTGACTACTCTCCAATAATATTTTTTGTTTGTAAGTTACATTACTAGTGTTAGTTACTGTCTAGGTAACATTAACGCAAATAAATAGTAACATTATAAAATAGTTTAGTCGATCATCTATTTAAGCTTTAAGCTCCATATAATTCAAAATCATATCACGCGCCGCCAACTCCACTTCGTGGCAACGCGACTGCTACGCCGTAGTCGCGTAGCCGTAGTCGCATAGCTCTCGTAGCACTGAAGTTACTACATAACTAATAAGATTAAGTCCCTGTATTTATTACGAACAGTATCAGTTATGTTATGTTATTTTATGTTCACTTTATTTTGCACTGGAAATTGTCTCTTAATAACGTTGTATTAAAAGTTAGTTTATTTTTGTTTATGTTGTTTTTAATACAGTTGCTAGCTCTAGGTTTTACGAAATGAACAGATTGTAGTGTAGTGTAGTGGAATGTTTTTCCTGTGGAAAAGGAGGTCATTTTTCCTGTGAATACTGCGCCTTACAGATGGATTTTTGTAGTTTTGAGACTGCGCTACACTTTATTCACCAACCCGCACCGGGTCCTTGTGGTTGATTATGGCCCAGTTTCTTTAATTTGTAGATTTTTGTAGGTTGATTACGCTACACTTCTGATTAAAGTATGGATCCATTAAAACGGACAGTTACATCAAAACCTTGCACAAAATGATAGGTAACTCTTACCATATTGCTGTCCATATAACCCTCCAAAATATTATAATATACGGCCGGACGAATTAGACCGCGATATTTCCGTGCAATAAATTATAAAAGTGATGTCTTTTGGGTAGAGGCGGCTGTTATGGCATCGTAAATAATCGGAGCCATTCGCCCCCCTCCTCCCTTTTCCGGCAATAACCCAAGGAAGGAACTAGCCGGACTACGAACTACTGCTTCCTGTAAAACAGCTGACATGAGCGGTTTCTTTTAGTGGTAGCCATGTTTATTGCGCTTTTTTCGAGCCCTTTGAGGGGCTTATGAAAGTTGTACGGATTGAGTTGAGTAGGTAGAAAAGTAGTGATTTACCAACTAGTCGGCTAAAACAGCCGACTAGTTGGTCAATTTTTTTCTCGTATTAATATGCTTTAAAATTTAAAAGAGGGTATTAAAATGAAATTGAAATCTTTACTGTTATTATATTTTATTATAGAATGAGTTTTATGATTTACTTTCAGTGTTAAACAATGATAGAAAAATTGCAATGTAAACAAAAACATGTCCTGACAAGTCCGCCTGGCGCGGTGCCGCGCCTACGAGCCGAAAGCGTAGTCACGAACATTGCCGATGTCACCCGAACTCAACCGAAAGCAATGATCGGCTTGACCAATTTGTCGGCCATTTTGCAGCCGACTAGTCGGCTAGTCGGCCCATCTCTATAGAAAAGTGCTGCCAATTTTCGTCAGCTCCATAACTACAAAGTGATATTTATAAGGCGAGATTTAATACTCAATACTCAATTCTTTATTGCATTCCATATGTATTAATTAGGTGGTGTAATAAAACAAAACATCAATATGGACCCTGTCGGGCACAGCAACATTAGGAGAGACGAAGAGGGCAAGTAGTAGTTTAAGCATTGATAGTCAGTGTTTGACAATTTGTGAGATTTTCTTTCGTAGTTCGTTCGTTTATTGGTCACGGATTAATTGGCCATATGTGCCTAGTTGTTCCGATCTGATTATATGTAAGGTTTGTATCTGAAAAAGGTCTCCATCATTATTGCATAACGATTCCTATTATTTGAGAAGTAGGTACTACATGATTATTGTAGTGTTGTGTGTAGAAAAAGGAGTATGTAAGGATCTTAGTAGGTGGCTTTCTGTAGTTTCTGCCTACCGCCATGGGAAGAAGGTGTGAGTTGGTGTATGTATATGTGTACTACAAATATAATATCATTTAACAAAACATCACTTCCATATAAATAAACATGAATTAGTACTTTCTATGTAGTTAAATTCAATTTGCCAGTTAGTGCAGTGCTTTCAAGTCCTAGTTATTGTTAGGACAGTTGCAAAGCTAGTGTCCAAATCTATTCACTGACTCCGGTTCGTAACTTTGTAACATCACTGAGTTTGTCAGTGAAACACGTTCTGTTGTCGACTGTACTAGCCAGCGTATTTCATCGAAGGAATTTTTAATCCTCTTTCATATTTCTTCATGACTGTAGCTGCAAGGTTATTAATCTGTGTAATATTTTAAAACGCTTTTTTACCTTATTTGGCTTTTCCAAAAAAGATTGTGTAAGTACGCGTATTTTTTTTTCTTTTTCGCAAATTCTGTATGTTCTCAAATGTAAATAATATTATGAAGCTTTTGTTAATCTATACTTAATGTATATTGCAAGTAGGAAAAGGTACATAAACAGATGCCTTCTTTTCATTTATGAAAATTCCTTCGTTAGTGTTAGTAAAACCTATCTGAACTCAAACTCAAAGCATTTATTTCAATAAAACCAATTACATGCACTTTTGAATTGTCAAGGTAAGGAGTCAGTCAGTCAGAAAGAGAAGCTAGTTGCCCATTTCAAAGCTAAGAAGTTACCTATGGAGAATAACTGGCAAGAAACTCAACAGACACACTTTTAAATAAAAAAATTGTTACAAAATATTGGTTACTGACGATTGTATAGCGTTTTGCCAAGGTATATTAATACAACGCAAGAATCAAATTAATTACACTAGATTTAGTTCAAAAAGTGCGCTAATCTATTAAATTCAAATTGATGCAAAGCATTGTTCAATCAGCATAGTGTTATGTGTATCTAACATGTGCTGACATCCTCATTGACCTATATTAGACTTTGAAACATTAATAATATTAGTTTGAACACGATTGTAGTTTACTGCCTCTTGACACGATATTGTTATAGCATTCATTAACAACAAATAATTTACGACTGTTTGAAACAACCAATTTTATTATCAAAACTAAGAATATTACTAATATTATTCTTACCAAAAATTAAATAAGTCAATACCACAGAGTACGGAATGGGAAATTATTAATCGCACACCAGAAAAATATTCTTACCTACATCAAATACTTTACATCTAATAATCTACATGTACAACAAATCAATGATTGCACTACTAATTAAACAATTGAATATCAAAATTTGTACAAATAATAATCATTATTTATACATCAATTTTTGTCCAAAGTCACACCAAAAATATTAATTATATATCGAAAAAACTAACTGTTCATCAAAAATAACAAATGCGCATCTAATAAACTTATTATTGCACTACTAGTTAACTAATTGAATAGCAAATCTTGTACAAATTATAATTATTGGACACCCCGAGGCTCGGTTTGGTTAGGTTCCTTTAAGCGCTGTAGATAGAAATAGGAGCCCCGCGCAGCGGAGCTCCGTTGACCTGACGTTATGTTTAATTTATTTAGACATGCAAATTTTGATGTGGAAACAGTATTTTTGATGATATACGTATTCTGTTGGAAAAAAATTATAACTTTTTATGTGCGTTTAAATACTACCCGTACGGAATTGCTGCGTCTGCAGCAGGATACATCGATACATTTTTAAAATTCCTATAAAACCAAGTGTAAACAACAAGTGTAAACCGAAACATAATTACTTCCATGATTGATTCCAAAGTAGCACATTTTCTGTTTTATACGATTATACGTAAACCGTTCCATATTATGCAGTAAAATTTGCTTTAAATCGAAGGTATTTAAATATGTTACGAACATATCTACTAAGCTAAAAATTGATTTAAGCATAGCATTTTGTCCTAAATCTACATTTAAACGAAGGGCGTTTAGTTTCGGTGCATGGGAGAGTCTACTATGTCATGCGTCAAACTAGACAGCCATGACGCCATTTTTACACACACAGCTAAACCACGCTTCGTTGTATCCTGTTAATAAAATTCGTGGCATTGAAAGTGCATTGAGCGCACAACTTCCACATACCGCCTTCAAAGTCGTCAATTTCTATACGTCATTTGCTTAATTATATTGGTTTTAATGTGTGATGTGCATGAGAATGAACATCACACATTTTACAATATATTAGTGTCGGTTTTTGTACATGAAACTGTCAGGGCACTGCAAAACCAATGTTGGTTTGCTGTTGAGTTTATGGACATTAAATTATCATAAATTGAGTCAAATCTTATCAAATCACAATGCAATAAATTTCAGAAAAAATATACTGTCTAATTAACGGTAATAAACAATATACAATAACAGACAATCACACTAATATTATAAAGGCGAATGTTTGTGAGTGTGTATGAGTTTGTGTTACTTCTTCACGCTCAAACGGCTGGACCGATTTGGATGACATTTGGTATGTAGATAGCTTATACCCTGGATTAACACATAAGCTACTTTTTATCCAGGTCAACGCGGGTAAAACCGCGGGGCGCAGCTAGTTATTGTTATAATTGTCATTGTGCGGTGGTGCGAGTAAAACGGTGACATGCTTGGTTTTTAACCGACTTCAAAAAAGGAGGTGGTTCACAATTTGGATGTTTGTTTTAGTTAGAGATCGGCTAAATATTTAAGTTTGCATGGACTCGCAGGGAGTTCACAAAAGTGTTGTAATTTCTGGTCAGTGTTGGTAAATTGTACTATAAGTCTACAACATTTCATGCTCATGTTATTTTAAAATAAACATAAATAACATTATAAACAATTGTGATCATAGACATAAAGTCAATTAAAATCATCATACATAAATAAAGAGTGAAATTCTTCTTTCTTTCACTTTTAGAAGAAGAAGAATTTCGCTCTTGATCCTGTATAATCTGTGATGATGTGAACGATGAGGTGGAAGTGTACAAGCAAATGTGTTTATCTACATCACTATATTATGTACTAGCTGACCCGACAAACGTTGTCCTGTCCAAATTTAACTGTCAAAGTCAAACTGTAGGATGTTGTAGACAGAGAAAGTGTCAAATCATGGGATGCATTCAAGTAGTTTAGATTACATCAAATTGCCATCCCCAGAATTGACAGCAAGGAACAGCTTGTAGCTAGGAATAATAAAAATGTGACTTTTACATTTTTCCGTGCAATTTCCCCAATTTTTGTCTTCCTAAGAACCTTCCTCGAATTACAACATATATTTGAAAAAAAAAATTGCCGAATCGGTCCAGCCCTTCTCGAGTTTTGCGCTTGGTCACATTTAACCATTCATATTTATTTATTTAGATTAGCGTTGTACAGACCTTTATACCTAACCCATTCATCTCCCACAGGCGGTGACGCGGCGCTCGCGTCAGTCGACGTCGGCACAATGGTCGAGATCATTCCGCGGGGGTGCGCCTCCGCATGATGACGTTGACGTTGATGATGTGTTCTTCACGCCGCCGACGTCAGCCACGCCACTGCAGCATCACGATGAAGCTGATAATGTTGACGGATCTAAGGGGTGTGTACAATTGCTTTAATTTAGTATTTTTATAGGAGTTTGGTATTTATGAATAGGGAAGTAAATTGAATTTGTATTAGGCAACCCGATATTTACCGTACAGTATCTACTGTAGAACTGTTGATACCCCCTGTTTTCTGTAAGTAGCTACCAATAATAGAAACCCTCTCTGGATTTTATCTATTTTTTTCAACATGCGTGTTTTCTTCAGCTCATCTAAAACAATTTCTGCATCATATTAAACAATCGACTCCTTCAATTTAAACTGCTTCCAAATAAGCTTGTGTGTTTAAGAGCGTTGGCACCGTACAGCATTTCATACAAACTTTTTAAGTCCTTTTTTATCGAAATGAATGAACAGATTTTAATGTAATTTCATACGCAAAGCAGGGTACATAGGTCTAAGAATTTAGCTAAGAACATTTTCGAAATGTCTTATTTAAAAAAAAGATTGGAAATCTCTGTTTCTATGAAATATTTAAAATCGGTCGTATTTAGTTGTAACACAATTTTTTCGCAAACTGTTCTTAACTAACTTTTAAGACCTATGTATCTTGCTTATGCATATGAAGTTTAAATAAAATCGGTTCATTCATTGCGATACAAAAGAACTTGAAAGTTTGTATGAAATGCCGGACGGAGTCAACGCTCTTAAAGGCATGTTTCAATGGTCAGATAACTCTTAAGTGAAGAATAAATATTTCAATTTGACAGCTTTTGTATAGAAAATATGTCAACCTGTCATTTTTATTCTTCAGATAAAAGTTATCTGACTATTGAAAAATCAGTCCTCAATCTGATAAATTTCCAGCCAGGACCATTTTTCTGCCAACCTGCATGATGTAAGGTTTCTTTTGGCAGGCAACCTTTGCAGTTCCTATAGCATAATGACAAGCGGTCGAAAACGACCCATTATTTTGCAAACGATTTACAAATCTATAATTAGATATAAATAAAAAGAGAAGTCCTGACTGACTGACTTATATTACAGACATTGACAACCTACACCTATTTAAGCGGAAGCTAAAGGAATTTGTAACTGACAAGGTGTATTACAGTGTGAAGGAATATCTGCAAGGGAATCCTTACGGCCAGTAATATTTACAGATTTACAATGATATTGATGACATTTGAAACTGTCAACTATTACCTATTTAATTATGACTTTTGTTTATTTTATTGACATTCTATTATTTACTTTATTGACATTTGCTTAGTTATTGACGGATACTCCTGGACATTGGCAATTTAAAGGGAATTGTCTATACTTGGCCATTTATAAACACGATGCTATACAAAAAAATAATTTACCAATAATTAAATTCTATTTTAGTAAATATCTGATGCAAATAACTTTGTATCAATCAGCACTGTAAAAAAACATTTATTTTTAGTATCTGATTTGATGCTACACATGAACGGCATTGGATTTGGTTTCAGTGTCGCCAAACCAAAACTCCATAAAACAACAAATTCAAATCGATTTGAAATACAGTGCAATCTTTCCACTGTATTTAACATAGTTTTCATTAAATAACATAATTAAAAATGCCAATAAATTACATGAATGATTTAAGACATAGGAAATGATAAACTGTCGTTTTATACATTATTTCGTACTTCTAACGTTTTCACCGATTTCAAATGAATCGATATATAATTGTTTTTTTTATATGGCAACACGATGCTTAAAAAATGTTGTGTCAATTTGTCAAAATGACAGTTATCATTCGCCATAGATAAAGCAATATAATATATAGTAAAGTAATATCATTCATCATTCGCTTTGGTTTCTTGCATCGTGAGTGTTGTTTTTTATATCGTGAGTATCGTTTCCGAGGCTAAAGATATGGAGGTTTAATTCTAATTGCATGTGGAACGTATCAATTGAAACAAGCTCGTTCTTACTATGGAGAACACATAAGAGGCGATGGTTCCTATACTATTGGGCTGTGCAGAAATACTGCCAGCAACCTACTGGAAGGTTTCCCGCTCCCTTCAGCCAACTGCAGTTCATTGCGTGAGAAAATACAGAGCAGACACATCAGCAGAAAAAGATATTTTCCAATTTATTTTTATTCAGCATGTTTTTTTATGTTTTTTTTATTATGTGTAAATTTTGCATGTCCATGTGACGGCAGAGTATGGAGTACTTACTCAAACACGTATAACATCTATACCATATACGCATGTTGGCAAAGAAATAAATGATTTGATTTGATTTGACTCATCAACGTCCAGCCAAAACCCTTGAACCTAGAAAGCTGAAATTTTGCACAGAGATTTCCTTTATAATATAGACAAGGAAAATGGAAGGATTCCCGGTAGGACGTTCCCGTGGGATATTTTCTGACATCCACGAGGGCGATTCGCCGCGGGCAAAAGCTAGTTCAATATATTCCATTGTTATAGCAAAGTAACGAATAACCTCCTGTTTAATAATGCAAAGATGTAGCTACATAGACAATGTAGCTGGTAATTCCCGAAGTTCATATCTGAGGATGAAGCTGTAATAGCGGTATAAAGCCGCGGTACTAAGTAAACCACGTGAAGTTGTAGCAGCTAAGTTTGCCTAATAATCCTGTTCCGACCAGATCTAGTTGCGCCATGTTGCCAGCTCGACAGATTAATTACCTCGTTTATTATAAAGTGCAACGTGTTAGGACTTGATCATGTAGAATTTATTAGTGTTTTTAACTGACTTCAAAAAAGGAGGTTCTGTATACGACCCGTATGTATGTTTGTACGTTTGTATGTCCACTATTTTCTCAAAAACTTTTGAAACAGTTTTGATGATTCTTTCACTAACGTAACCTGCCTACTTTCAGGAAGGTTTTAGTATATTATACATTTGGTAATTATTTTTATGTATGAAGTTATATGCATAACTGTACTGTATCTCCGGCATTTCTAAGCGAAATTTGGTGATTCTTCTTTTCGTTCGTCTCGGGTTTATGTAATAGTTTCTTTCATAAAAAAAAACTTAACAGCTTCTGAAGCCGGTGTCTTCAATTCTTCAATGCTGTTAAGTTTTTTTTATGAAAGTTATTTTATTCATTTTAGGTTTTTGAAGACCGTTTTTACTTTTTTAACATGGATCAATTTATTTATTGGAGTCATAATAATAGGTCTTTACCTATGAAATTGCCGTTTTGTATGAAAAAATTTAAACGAATTTTTTTCATGCATTTTTTATTTGTATTAATCGAAGTAATCACCCATGCAATCAATGCATATTTGCCAACGCAGTGGCAGTTTATTGATGCCCTTCTTAAAGAAATCAGCTGGACGGGAGGCAACAAATTCTTCGAAGGCATTTTGTACTGCCTCTCGGGTAATGATTTTTTTTCCCGCCAAGAAGTTATCCAAATTCTGGAAAAAGTAGTAGTCTGTAGGCGCAAGGTCTGGTGAGTAGGATGGATGATGGAGAGCTTCCAACCCCAGTTCTTGCAACTTGGAGACCGTCTGCTGTGCAGTATGAGGTCGCGCGTTGTCGTGCAGGAGCAGCGGAGACGAGCGATTGACCAATGCTGGTTGGAGATGTGCCAGCTTCTCCATCATTGTGTTCAGTTCTTCACAGTACACATCTGAAGTAATGCTTACCCCGTTTGGTAAGAAGCTGTGATGAATCACACCGGCGCTAGACTACCAAACAGTGACCATCACTTTTCTAGGGGTAAGTTTTCGTTTAGGGCATTGTTTAGGTGCTGAACCTGGATCCAACCAACTTGCTGAACGCTTGCGGTTATCAAACAGAATCCATTTTTCATCGCAGGTAACAATGCGGTTCAAAATTCCTTCATTTGTGTGTCTGTTGAGCAGTGCAAGGCACGTCTCGACGCGTACTTCGCGCTGGCGATCATTGAGTTCGTGGGGCACCCATTTGTCAAGTTTTTTTACCTTGCCAATTTGACGCAAATGGACCAATATTGTTTTGACGCTAACGTCGAAAGCTGCTGCTAATTCAGCCGTAAATTGTGTATCATCAGCTTCCACAATCGCCTTTAATTCGTCATTGTCGACCAAAGTCTTCGGACGACCGCGAGGTTCATTTTTCAGGTCGAAATTTCCAGAACGGAAGCGAGCAAACCAATAACAAGTGGTGCGTTAGTTTGTAGTGTTAGCTCCGTAAACGTCGTTGATGTTGCGTGCCGCTTGTGCCGCGTTGCTGCCACTCATATTCTATAATTTTCTCGAATTTTTAACGTATCCATGATGACGAAAAAGATTGAAATGCGATGAAAATGTAACACTAATCAATAAACATTTATAATCAATAGGTAAAGACCTAATATATTATTTAATTGTAGAGGTAAAATAGCATAAATAGAAGCACACCACACTACAATGTTTTTATTAAGGAATTATTTAGTATATTTTTTATTTATTTTATTACTATTGAGGCCTTAATATGTAAGTAAGTGTGTATGTATGTAAGTAAGTACTTATTTCTTTTCTATTTATAAAAGTTACGCACTGACATGTTTTATTTTTGTTTGTATATTTCTCTTAATTTATATTAGTATCGATGTTCAGCTAGATTCACACATACTTATCTCTGTGAATAAAACTTACCCGAGTTATAAGGTCACACAGGGGGGACGTCATTGCGTCATTCGATAGGTATTGTTGCTGAAAATCAGCGCCGCTGACGATAGGCTCGTCCGTCGTCACAACATTTTGCTGAGTAACGACCTTTTCTTGCACAGATACGACGCACGGATTAATTTGTTCTTGTTGTTTTTGTTATTGTTTTTGAGTGTATTTTGTATTTTATTTTTTATAATGTGCGTTTTATTTGTGCAGAATAAACAGGTTTTCTTTCTTTTTCTTTCATATGTATAAATTACTGGAAAGCTTCCTCTCAACTGTCGATCGACCTCCTAGAGGTCAGTAAAAATAGAAGTTTAATCGTGTCAGATAACATGATAGTAGAAGGTTTAAATCAATCCAGTTGAAAGTCGTTGTAGAAATACGAAACGCTTTGAAACACACACGCACGCACTTGTCTTGGTCTTCTGGTGCGCCTGCGCACATCGATCACATGTTGTATGTTCCGAGAACTGCACAGGTTTATTCCAATACACGCTACACGGATAGACCTCTCCAGTGGACCGTAGAGTGTATTGCCATTATATAACATTCTGTGAGATGATGAATGAAAGATAAATAAGTAATTAGTAATTTTCTGTTTCTTTTCTGTTGATTGCATTTATACCTCAACATTGTTTCTTATTAATCTCTCGTGTTCTGTTTGTTACATTGTTTTATTTTTATTGAGTTTTGTTAAATTTTCGTGTAGATACAACGCCTTAGATTTATTTAAATCTTTATTTATTTATTTTATTTATTTATTTATCACACACACTGCTACCATTACAGGTATTTCCTAATGCGGTAGCGTGGTCCTTAATGAAACTATCCTAAAAACTATCTTAAATAACATAACACATACAAAATGATTTTTGTGAATTCATTCAGACAGCTCGAAAATAAATCGATCCTGTCAGCCGTGTCATTCAGTGCGTGCAAGGCGCGCGTCAGTGGCGCTTTGCTGAGCAAGTTGGTTCGTGCATGTGGCACTGCTAGTAACCGTGGCTTCAGGCGCTGCGATACGTAATTGTCAGGCACACTCAGACAAATCTCCTTCAAAACACCGGAATTATAGATCTTACCGCGTAAGAGTTTAAATACATATGTGGTTACAGCTAAGTCCCTCCTTGTCTCGAGTTTGTTGTACCCGACTATACCGATAACGAATAAGGTTGGGTACATCAACGGATAGAAGGGATAGACACCGTATAGTTTCATGTACAGAAATCTGGTGAATATGTTTTGATTATTTTAAAATTTTCTGTTCATCCCGGTATTTTTGATGCTGACTGTACTCGTAACTGTCAATTTAACCGCATAAAGTGTTAATTTCACATGAGTTACTTTTTAAAATATATGATGAGAATGATAAATTGTAATTCATTTTCACTGTATTTTAAGCTTGCAGTGAACTATCGTCCGGGCGTGCGGTCGTTATCATTCAGGTGTATTTTTTTTTCATTATTTTTCGTCTGATTTCTTTCATGAGTTGAACAGAGTTCAACTAGTAACGTGCTTGATTAGGTTGGTTACGATATACTTAGCTTTACTTTTCTTAAATATAATGGCATTGTTCGAGCAAAACTTTGAACTGCTATCGCTATAAACAATTGATTATTTTGAATACTATACAATTGAAGCAAAGCTTATACAGTAAATTGTGAAAAAATAATGGACAATTATAGCATTATAATAAATTTATCGGTGGTAGGTATCTCTGCAAGATAAGTGGCAATGATTTAACATAATCTACAAATTGATTTACTACAAAAACACAAATTAAACATATACTAGTGTGAAAAATCTACACTTTCACACATTTTTACAATTATAGTTCAAGAAGACAATATAAAAAAATAAAGAAAATATAAAAAAAAATGGATGCCAACATGTTTACACAATACAGCTGCCTCGAGGCCTTTGTCTGTTGTCAGAATTATGCCGAATAATCGATATTACGCTATGACACTTTTTTAAAGTGTTTGCCTCGTCAGAAAAACGTTTGAACTTCTAATATTTTAATTTTTTATAGGTACTACTTAATCATAATTATTGATTGCGTTCTTTTGCGAAGCCAACGATTTTAGTTTTAAAACTGTCATTAAATGTTTTATGACCTCAGCGGTTTTCCAATATAAAATAGATTTTGATATTTTAATTTTAAACATTAATTAGAAAGGTTTTCTCAAATCCATTTAGTTTTAAAGAAATTGATCATCTGGTAATTCTTACCCCTGTTAAATGAAACTTCGGCCTCCCTTACCTAAATATTTTAACAAAACTATAATATCCTAACTATCAAAAAACTAAAATATGGCGTCGAAAAATTCCTCCACATCTTTGTTGACTGGTAATGTACCCAAGAAACTGGCGGCAGCGGCTTTGCCATGTTGTATGGCAATGCTTAGCCTCTGGCCAAGGTAAAAGCCACCAAGGGCTGGCTCACGTCACGTGTCACGGGAAGTGTCAGCTAACCATTTGGATATTTTGTTGCACAAACCATGAGCACTCAGACAACACGGCCCGAGGGTTTCAACCCCAAACAGCTCGAAAATATAATTACCAATAAGGTAGTCCGCCGTTTGAGGTTTTCCGCAGCCGCAGCAGCAGCGGCAGCGCAGCACGCCCAGCCAGGAAGATAGGATGGTGCAAGAGTACACTACGAACATACGTTGCATCCCACACTAACCTTCCATGGAAATAACGACATGCCGTCTGGTCTCTTGCCATCGTTTCGTGCCAAGCCATTGGGTTCTAATACAGCCTTATTTTTCATATTGAAATACATACTTTTAATATACGATATATATTTCAACAGTTGTAAGTCCGACCCCCAGTGGACGAAAGTAACGCACTGCAGCTATGTATGTTGTGTAAAAGCAAATAAAAAACAGACGCCTCATCGCGCATGCGTACTTCACGCGGGTATCAGCCCCAAATCTTTGTGACAAGGGTCTGTGATCGGAGATTAAATCTTCGGACTATGCTGACATACGTAGTATACGTCTATATATACACATAGCTATGTATATGTATATAGTGTACACTGTACAGGGTTTATGTTTGATATGTTGCTCTTTGAGATGGTTTGTTGTTGTTCTTTGAGATGGGCAAAGATAGTCACTCACTGGACGCCTGAGGGAGGACATCGCCGTCGAGGCAGGCCACGGCGAAGGTGGTGTGACGATCTGATAAGGTTTGCAGGGCCAACATGGCCAGAGATCGCACAAGACAGGGAGGTTTGGAAGGAAAAAGGGGAGGCCTTTGCACAGCAGTGGGACACAATGTAGGCTAATAAAAAAAAAATAAAAAAATGTTGCACGAACGAATACGAACGAAATTGAAAAAAAAGAGAGATATTTAAATAGGTTTTGTAAAAATACGTTTTAATCATTATAGTTGAAAAACATGTTCTCCCATGCATCGATATACGTCACGGTCAATTCTCAAACTGTAGATGTAAGTTTGTAACGGCAAAACATTTTTGTTTATGTGATAGAACTACAAATTAACGATTTTTGGACTTATTCCTTTACTTGTGCTGCGAGATCTTGCTTCTTGCCAAATTTCATGATTCAGCGGACAACAACGGATTTGGTTTTTGATGGTTAACGGGAATTTGTTTTCTTTTTTAAATTTATTTGCGAGTATCGAAACATGTCGCATAAATGGCCGTAGAAGTTTGATTTTTTTTAGAGCTCCAAGGGCCCGTAGACCTAAGTTTTTGATATTAATTTGATACCTCCACGCGTTCCTAAGAAAAAGGGTCTTGACAGACACACAGACGGACAACGAAGTAATCCTATAAGGGATCCGTTTTTTCCTTTTGAGTTACGGAACTCTAAAAATAACTATGTGTAGTGGTATACCGTAAAAGTTCTTTTAATAATTGCTCCTCATGAAAATCATTGTAGTTTCACACTTTTAAAGGTAAGGATGAACCATTCTAAAAATGAACGCCTCTCCACAAAACGTGATTATTTCAATGTGTGAGACGAAATACTTATTGCGACACTGTCTTTGAATGCGTGTGGCGAACTTACTTTCAACATGGACTTGTCACCGCACTTAGAGGTCAACTTATCGTGCGATCAGTCCAGGTAACAATATTCCACGGCGGGGAGCATGCGCTTTGTATAGGTACCGTTTTCATAAAAAAAACAGTGTTACTGTGTATATTTTTGTGTATGTTAGTCTGTAAGTTATTTATTTAGTTTAGTTGTTGATCATAGTCACCGGTGACTGAGCAACCAATGACAAAGACCAATCACGAGTATGTGTATTGCGTCTATAAACTTCTTTGCATGTGAGCGTAGCCGCTGTGGAGGGGCGTTCATTTTTAGAGTGGTTTAACTCTACCTACTTGTAAAAACTGTAGCAACACATCTGCCGAAATTGCACGACGAAAATTTTGGCGATTTTTTTTTTCCAATATTTTCAAATGAGTCTTTTCTACCTATGAGTATGACACATCAGAGGTCGAAAATTGCGTCGACTTTTTGATAGAAAGCAGATTTGGCAGATGTGTTGCCAGACTAACGTCCGAATTGGCGGATCCTATTTTTCCCCTACTGTGGTGCTGTTCTTTAACATTGCTCCAGTTTATTCTGTCATTATCAACCACTACACCGTTTACATGATAAATTGGTACTTGTTCAATTGTCAACAATACGAAATTACGATAACTAAAGCACATAATATTGCTAAAATATTTAATATCATTCAATGAAACTACAGTACCTACAATATTTTATTAATGTCCCTCGGCAAACTTCGTGTTTCGTCAGTCGTCGGGTTTCTATCAGTTGCCAAGATAGGTATTTTATGTATAGTCGATTGCCTATTACATCCAAATGTAGATCAGCTTGATAACTGATAGACATCCGACGACTAACGAAACACGAAGTTTAGCGAGGGACATTAAGAAAATAGTTATACTGTAGACACTTGTTATAAGGTAATCACATTTTCTATTCATCCTTGCAAATGTAAGAAAATTTTAAATAGACGTGGAAGTGAAAAAATAATTACTTGTTATGCTAACAAAGTGAGGACGTCATAGAAGGCATTTCTTTGATCTAAATGAATTTAAAATGTAATTACGAAATACTTACTCATTACCTCTCATTATTTGGGATACATTTGTGAGCAACAACAGTGCGTTCAGTTTTTTTTTGGGTTGTCTCCACGCCTTTATGGATTATAAAGTTTCGTTCGTTAAGATCCCTATCACAAAATTGCGTTTTGACTGATTAGATGTTAGATGAAGCATGGCGACGCATCAATTTGCCAGTTATAATTACGTTCGTATTGAGTCTTATATTATTTTTAAAAATATAATGTAATGAATTGGGAGAAGGCGCTGAAATCTGACATACGTATTCTTACCTAGTTTGGGTTTCAGTGGTTTCATATTTTTGTAACATAAATTTATTTCAATAAAGATTTATTTTATTTTTTTGTTTAAAGTATGAAATTTTGATTTTTTATGAACTAACGCTTAATTTGGTATTTAAATTTTATGTAATAATATTAATTGTACCATGGAGAAATTTTTTAAAGCTATTTCATAAATATTTCAAAACTCTGAGGTCGCTTTATGGACTAAAAACCATTTAAGAGGGATTTTAATTATATATTTTTCATTTTATTTGATTATGGACAGTAGTCAATCCACGAGCTCGGAAAAATGCAGTCGGTCATTTTATGAAAACCTTGCTTCGGAATTTTGGCATTATTTACCTAGATAAGAAACAATTGTGAAAAGGGAGGCCGCTATGTACTATTTATTTATATAGATTTACCAACGTTCGTATACACAACATAAATTACAGGAATCAACAGAAAATAAAGAACTAAATGTAACAAACAATTTTAGGTAAATACAGTGGATTTAGTATTGGATGAACATTTTATCTTAAACTATAGCAGTTCAATTTTATTTGTATAAAAGAAAACAAAGAAGGATACAATCGTCACCTTGATAATTAACAAAAAGTAGAAAGAAAAAATAAAAAAAATAATGAGCGCAATAAAATTATAATAACCTGCGAGACAAATGACGAATGCATGGACTATGCTAATTACTATTCTCCACTACTCCATAAGTCAAAGATGTTGAAATCTTTCAGTTTCTCAGAATAAGAACGCCAAAGTTGGCCAATTTACGGAAAAATCACGGTCGAAATGTAATATGTCTCTTAATACTGAAAATAGACATATACATCTAATTCTGTGATTAATAATATAATAATTAATTAAATATTATTAATATATAATTTATAGTTTGTTCAACGAAATCTCCAAACGGCTGATTGACACTTCCCGTGACCCAAGGGCTGGCTTTTACCTTGGCCAGCGGCTTAGCATTGCCATACAACGTGGCAATGCCGCCAGCCTCTTGGGTACTTTACCAGTCGACAGCGATGCGGAGGAATTTTTCGACGCCATATTTTAGTTTTTTAATAGTTTTAGTTATGTTAGTATATAATTTTGTTATTTTTAGGTTATGTTTACAGTTAAATAAATAAATGCATTCTGTGATTTAGATGTATATGTGTAGATATAAATATATATTCTGTGCTTTCAACTGGCTATCTATTACAGTTAAAATTTTATCCCTGTGGCTGACGAACGGACGGACAGTCGTCGGGCGTAAGCATACTAAATAGGCTCCCGTGAAAACACAGTTTTACATTACCTCCCTTAACAAAAGTTTTTTCTGATTCCAGGGCGAGATCCCCAATCGGTTCAAACAGCGTGGAGTACCGAAGGCCCGAGCGGAGTGTGTCGTGGGGAGCGGGGGGAGCGCGCATCCACACACCGATGCTGGAGCCCCTGGCAGACAACTCCAACAGAAGGCAGTTCGGCATGGGCGTCGTTGGTAGATTCTTTAGGTAAGCACTGGAATATCATCGTTATATACTTAAGCGAGCAGTGGCGGCCTAGAGGAAACGGCCGCGACTTGCGCAGGTTCGAAGAAAGAGAAGAGGCACTTTACTTTGTGTGAATTATTTCATCAACCTGCTCCCAAAACGGTGAAAAAATACATCGTGAGAAAACCGCCATGTCCTAGAACCAAAAATTCAAAGACATGGTGACATCCACCTGCCGACATTGAGCCCGCGTGGTGGATTACGCCCCACTTCCTCTAACAAAGAGGAAGCCTGTATCCCTGCCCTGGCTTTTTCAAACTTTATTGGGGTCAGCTTGCAGTCTAACTAGATGTAACTGAATACCAGTATTTTACATGGAGAGACTGCCTGTCTAACCTGCACAATTCAGTTACTAGCTAACACGATACCTTTTTGGTAATATTGGTAGTCAGACTTTCGGGCTCTGAATATCGACTGACAAAGTGTGGGTGATTAAATTATTCAATGCATTATCAATTTTGGAAACAGATTCAATTAATGATCCCGATGGGTGATACAATATTGAAATTGCTTGGCGTGCCACAGTTTAATATCAAACTATTCCGAAAATTCCCAATGTTTCCCGAAGGTCTACGTCAAAATAACGTTCAACAGAACATTTTTATAACACGAGTCTGGGATTAGGTTGAAAGTAACGAAGATTTATGTAACGCACAGATAGCTAGTTCAGCCAACCATGCTGGCAAATTGCGGACAATCCTTAGGTTGCTACGGAGGGATCCAGTTAATTTAGTGCTGATCGTTCCAGCCTAAATCAACGGAGATATTTCTTTAAGCAAATGTTGTAAAGTATGAGGATTTGGTATATTGTAGGTCGTTGCTTTGTTGGGCCCGAGATCTTGCCTGACATCGAGAAGCTTATTTTGCCGTATCAAATTTCTCCTGTAATACAGGTGTTGTTACTTAGCGCAGAAATCAGGCCTTTACTTTGCTTGTACACATTTTTTATGTCAATAAAGAATTTTATTAGTATTTATTATTTATAAAGATAAATCTTTTTGTGTACTGACTGAAATATTCATCAGTAATTTAGTATAAATATTAATCCGAAAAACTGGCTATGGATATTATTTCTATCATACAATATTAACTCTATTTATAGTAAAAACCGGACAAGTGCGTGTCGGACCACGCACAATAAAGGGTTCCGTAGCTGGGATGAATTTATCCAATAAACAAACTTAACATTATAGTTGAAAAACATGTTCTCCCAGTATCGATATATGTCATGGTCAATTCTCCAACTGCAAATGTAAGTTTGTAATCGCAATTTTTTTTTTTTAATTTAAACTACAAATTAACAATTTTCGGACTTCTTCCTTTACTTTCCTTCTTGCCAAATTTCATGATTCCAAGTCAACGGGAAGTACCCTATAGGTCTTGATTTATTTGCGAGTGTCAAAATAATGTCTTGATATCTTGATACATCTACGCGATCCTGAAAAAAAGGGTCGTGACAGACTGTCAGATAGACGGACAACGAAGTGATCCTGGTTCCGTTTTTTTCTTTTGAGGTACGGAACCCTAAAAAGTATCACACAAAATGTTATTACGCTCACTTGGACGTACAGCAGCTAAAACATGATTCTTACATCACAACAAAATCAGACAAGCCTTCATAATTCTAATCATCCGATTTTCCAAGTCCGAACACAAAAAGTCCCCCTTCAAAACCAAACGAATCGTAAAACAACTTTTCCGAATAAGTTGGAAAACGCTTCGTTTTTAAGCTGTTTTGGCGCAAAACGCTGTGGAAAATAAAGACCGAGTATAGCAGTTGCTCAGAGAATTATTTCCACGCGGTCGACGACCGGTATCGACCCATCACGCAATTATTAAAGAGTTCCCACTGAGGGGCGTTCTTGCTGTTTTTATTTTGTTGGCCTCATACTGTGTTCAGTGTGTTGATCTGTGTGTGTTTATAAGTATCACTACGCCCGAATATTGATAATTATGGTATTGTTATGTTTACAAAATCTATCCGCTAAAATACGATACGAGTCACACGATCTGCATTAATCGAATGTACGAGTAAGATAGACATTTAACAAAAAATGTGGAGTCGCATTTAGGTTTTTGATGACGAAGATGGAGGGACGAACTTGACTTCTACCGAAGGGACTGGTCCGCTGTGGTAGAAGAAAGTCGTGTGTGGAAAAGGGGAAAAGTGGTCTTTGCCCAGCGGTGGGACATTATGGACTAAATAGATAGATTGAGAATAATTTTTTATAGCTAATAACATAAAATTAAACGTTATTCGTCATCACTAAACGTGTTTAATATAAAAAAATAAAAAAGAGAATAAAATTAATATACAAGTTTGGTATGAGCGAGAGGCATTTAATTAAACCACACCACTTTGTATCATTTCAGCCTCTTTACTAAAAATCAGATAAATAGAAGCAATAGTTTAGTCACAGGATTATTTTTTAGTTTTTTCTTTTTTGAAACACGACGTATCTGCCCTAACAGCTGACTAAGTATGTTGTTGAAAATTCTGTCGTTTAAAGGTGTATGACCCTAGATAACTATGCGTAGGTACATACGCATATTTATCTAGGGTCATACACCTTAACACGACAGTATTTTTGACGTGACGTTGCCGTTTTGTTACGCACGTCAGTGGAAATGTCTACAAAGGACTTTTACATTATAATTAGATCATTAAGCTATTTTATTTGTTCGAAAAAAGTTTTTTCTTATTTTTCTTCTAAACTTTTTTTAATAGTTCCGAGTTAACACTATGCATCTATAGTATATGTGGTTTAATTGAATGCCTCTCGCTCATATCAACCTTGTATTTAAAAGAAAGAAAAAAACTAAAACTATTTTTAATAAAAAAATACTGTTAAAAGTCGAATAGTATAATATAATATATAATATTATAGTCGTATAAATGAATATTTAAACGACTAAAGAATTTAAAAGTGCTAACACATTTTTTACCATAATATTACGTTATTTTAGTTCAGAAGAATAATTATAATGCTAAGTTCTTTAAAGCTTCCTCTCTCCTACTACTATTTTACTGTGCTCGACAGGGTCCACAATGATTACATACAATTAAGTTAACACCTAAGTACATATTGAAAATATTGAGTGTTGAGTTTTAGTATCAAATACTTACTCCACCGTGCTATAAAACCTTCATTGATCTTATTAATATCCACTAAAAGGTCAATTCAAATATTTGATCGTCGATAGGTACTCGTAGGTACCACCAACATTAATTTTCTGGGTACCTAAGCTTTCAGGAATCGCTTTACACTCCTTTACAGCACCGTAATTCTGTAATTCGCCAACATTTAGTTTTTGCATGCGGCTACGCCCGCATGGAGGTCAGGAATATAAAGGAGGCCACGGGAACTTACTACCGGGATGAAAAGTATCCAACGTCCTAACCCACACTACGTCATAGTATCTCCATATAATAATAAATTCTTTATTGAACAAAAACACAGTATGACAAAAAACATTTAGTGCGATAATACCTACATTAGTAAAATACTGTGTCGTAGGAATTAACGCCCACCTCAGGAAAAAGACGATAGCGTTCTAGAATTTATACTAAACACAGGAGATAGATTACAAACTAGAATAATAGGTTAAAAATGTGAATATGTGTAGGTACGAGCGAATGTATTATGTGCGTGTGGGTGTTTGCATAGGTGTGTGAGTATGTGTGTGTGTGTGTGTGTGTGTGCGTGAGTGTGTCTTAATTTATATGTTATGAATCTATTTCGGAAGGAAGGAAGGAAGAATATGCCAAATTTTTGTTCAAGTCCATGTAGCCGTTTAGGTGTGGAAACAGTTATATGTCTAAACGGCTATATATTAGTAGCAGTATACCCATTATAGAACATAATATGAATCTACGACGCAAGGTGAAGTTTATTAAATGTGTCCTTGAAGAGCTGCCTTTGACCCACTTTATTCTGTTTATTTACTAGTTCAATTTATTAGGGCGATGTTGATGTCATCAAAATACCTACCTATTAAATATTAACTCTATTAAAGAAGAGTGGTGCTTTATTATAAGACTTGTTTTTAACCGACTTCAAAAAGGAGGAGGTTCTCAATTCGTCTGAACCTTTTTTTTTATTTTTTTTTATGTATGTTCCCCGATTACTTGAAGGTGGCTGGACCGATTTGGTTTTTTTTTTGTTTTATTCGAGAGGGGAACAACAACATCACAGTTGGTCCCATATAAAATTTATTAACTTTGCTTTGGTAGTTTTTGAGTTAGCTTCAATAATACGTATTTTTTCCACATTTTTATATGGATGATATTCTAGTTTGTTTTGCAGGTAGTGGTATTAGAATTTGTGTGGGGTAGGTACCACAACTAAAAAGTGAAAATTGACTGAGTGAACTTTTTTACAAAAAAATACAACCGACTTCCAAAAACAAATACTAAGTGAAACATAACTTTAATTTCGGAAGACGGTGGCAAAAAACGAAAATACATTTAACTAGACACCGAATTCCGAAATTAAAGTTATTTTTCACTTTGTAATTGTTTTTGGAAGTCGGTTGTATTTTTTAGTTGTAACCATTCACGATATTATTTGGAAGGTTTTCCGTATTTTTAATATTGGAATTATGTTTAGGTTATGATTTAAGCCTGAAAGTCTGACAACCGTCTTGCCAAGGGGTATCGTGTTACCCAGTAACTGTGTTGTAGAGGTCAGATAGGCAGTCGCTCCATGTAAAATACTGGTAATCAGCTGCATCCGGTACGACTGGAAGCCAAACTCAACATAGTTGGGAAAAGGCTAGGCAGATGATGATGATTGATATGGCTGGTAGCAGCTAGATGAGAGTTGCCGCTAATCGAGTTGAATGGCGTGCAATAGAAGGGGTCTATGTCCAGCAGTGGACTGCTGTAGGCTGATGATGAGATGATTCAACGTCACAGCTCATAAGGCGACAAATTTTCTGAACGCCCTAATTTCTTAGGAAATGGATGTCGAAATGTTATTATATGGTTATAAAACTCCTGCAGTGATAGAATAGAATAGAATATCTTTATTTCGGACATACAATATCCATATAGTGTTAGTAACGTACAAAGAAATAACTTATTGCCTTATGTTAGTAAAAATCAACCTCCGCACAAACTGCTGTACAATCGGAGAGCCAAGACTCTTGGCTATAGTTTTCAGGATGTTGTTCCGACTGCCCCTCACTCTCCTCAGTAGCGACGCCGTTCTTTTGCGTATAATTGCATAGAAGCCGTCGGTGCGGGATAGAAAGAGGTTTAATAACACACCCCCATTTTCTTTATAATAAATTGTAGTGAAACTAACAGAAAACAGTGAAAATCAATGTTATTTTGAAAGCGGTCTAGCTTTCAAAATGTTAGTTATGGCTAGTTTACACAGTGCGAGCTGGGGTGCGAGGCGGCCTACCGAGTAGCTGGGGTGCGAGTCGGCCTACCGAGTAGCTGGGGTGCGAGTCGGCCTACCGAGTAGCTGCAGTGCGGCAACTCGCACTGTGTGGACGTATTTTGCGAGTTGGACAGTAGCTCGCAACCGAGTAACTTCAACATTTTCTGTTTTCGTGCGAGTCGGCCTACCGAGTAGCTGCAGTGCAGCAACTCGCACTGTGTGGACGTATCATACAAGTTACACAGTAGCTCGCAACCGAGTAACTTCAACATTTTCTGTTTTCGTGCGAGCCGGCCTACCGAGTAGCTACAGTGCAGCAACTCACACTGTGTAAACAGCTAAGGCAAGCCGAGCTACTGCCATGCTTGTACACAGTGCGAGTAGCTGACTAGTCAGCAGCTTGCACTGTGTAAACCAGCCATTAGTTTCAGTGTGTTTTAAAAATCCCCAAATGGGTACTGTCTAGTCAGCAGCTCGCACTTTGTAAACAGCCAAGGCAAGCTGAGCTATTGACATGCGTGTACACAGTGCGAGTAGCTGACTAGTCAGCAGCTCGCACTGCGTAAACCAGCCATTAGTTTCAGTGTGTTTTTAAATTTCCCTATTGTACCTCTTTTGATAGGTAGGTACTGTTTTGGTTTTCCGTAGCTGTCTTAAAAACTTAAGGCTTTCTAGTTAACATATTTATAGCCACTATTTAATCAAGCTATAGGTAATTTTACAGTGCCACAGTCTGTCACCAAGTCTGAAAACATCATCAACATCATCCCATAATTAACGAACAATAGGAATATTCTAATGAATCTTGCTTAAAATAACAGAGAAAAATTAAAAAAAATAATATATACAGTAACTGTACGGCGGCGTCGTTCTCGCTCATAATTCACCTGAGCTTCTTACGAGTATATATCACGGTGTTTACGCCAAGTCACACTTAAAACTTGCTGTAATGGCTTTTTCAATTAATACTTACCTACTTCGTCAGTAATTTATGGTAGAATGCATTATGCCAATTATTCTCCGTAGAACTTGGTTATTTTTTTAAACATTCGCAATTTGTGTTTGCAGCAAGTTGGAGATAAAATTCTAAAAATTTGGATTTGTTTTTCTTTGTCTAGACTGTTGAACTATGCTATAGGTACGATATTAGTGCGTCTAGTCTAGTTGTTAAGTTGAGCCTGAAGTGGTATACTATAGGTGCTGTATAACTATGTATGAACCTTTCTCATTCGCCAATCCAATAACGATCACACCAACCTCATATTCTGCTTCCCATAACAAAAGACTAACATTCTAACTTACATTCCAGGCGTTCGCTCCGCAAGTCGATGGCGCATCACGAGGAGGTGGCACGACAGCTTGACGAGCTGACGGACTACCGCCCTTACTTCACGTGGTGGGTGAGCACAGTGCAGACCCTGGTGCTGCTACTGTCACTCCTCTGCTACGGGTTCGGACCTGTCGGGTTCGGCAGGCACACACACTCGGGACAGGTCCTGGTGAAGAGCTTGAGTTTACAGCAGGTAAGTGGAGAGTATCGTTTGTTTTTGTGAAGTAAATTATGGTTTAGCAGCTGTGGCTACCAATGCAGATAATTTTTAATCAGGTGTTAGGCTTACTAATGACGATCAATAGAGTATATATAGTTAAATCCGACTGTTCATGCAGCCATGGCGAATGGCAAAGTCATGGCGAAGAATGACTGCGAAAAGATAGGGTAGACTCCACTGGGAGTACCGCCCCACAAGCCAACAGAATCATATCATCCGCTTATAGTCTAAGAGACTGTTCGAAATTTTGATTGCATAAATCAGTAGCATGAATGCTTAGCATAAAATCGTGAAAGTAGCAAATAGATTACACCAAAAAAGTATAGGTACCTTTCTCAGTCTTACTGAAAGTCAAGATCGGGGAGAGTGTGTTTGAACTTTTTCGGTCGAAATGATCCAAACATCATTCACGCGATGAACTCATGTGAATATTACAAATGAATAATATTAAATTGGCTGTTCTTATTCTACCATACCAGTGCTCATTTTCCAAGAATCCTAAATATATAAAATATCAGCCGTCTCTTACATTCTTTACCATGATAAGACGGATCATTCACAGTTTCCAACACATTGCATAATGATTGCCTACTTTATTTACACTTGAATAGGTAATTTTATGTGGCGTCGCATATAAAACCTTTTTTTGGAGACTGCGTTCAAAATCGTGAAATATTTATCTCTGTTACGGGGTTATGATGGTCCCGACTGATTTTAAGAGTTCACACGTCATGTGAAAAGTTGTTCAGTTTTCATAGGTTTTACAATCGATTCGCGTTGGGTTTAAATTATGATATTGTTAGAAGCTTTTTAAAATTTTTGCTTTCAGTTAATTCCACCGTGTTGGCAAGTTATTGGCCTCCGTATGACAGACTCGTAAACATCTCTCGTAAAGTTGCATTAGAATAGAGTTCCACAACATTAAATTCAAAAACGGTTACTTATATCATCCCAGTTAAAAATACCGAGTGCGTTCTAGTATGGTCAGCAACAGAAGTCGGTTAACACTGCTACTTTTTGACATCATCTAAATTAACACAAAATTATATGATAATCTGCATTTCATTTATTAGATAAGACTTAATTTTCTTTAAAATTTACATCTGTTCCGATTTTAATGAAGTATTTTTCTCAATAATTAATATTTAGGAAACTCAACTGTTAATCGACTTTTGTTGCTGACTGTACCTAGTCTGTTGACCAACCTGTGTGTAGTGTTGTGTGAGTGTCGTATGATACCGCATAGGTTCATAAGAGAAAGCGCTCGAAGTCAACAGATGTCGTGTTGCAGGTGCAAATAAACGTAAAATACCATCGTTCAATGGCGACCGCGGGCTGACAGTAGTTGCGAAACAGGTTCGGTTGACATTTTGAACGTTAACCTACTATTATGAACCTATAGTCCATTTGCAATAAGATGAGACGTTTAAACAAACCTTTTTTACAGTCCGTTCAACCGATTTTGACTTCTATTCCGTAGGCTTAAGGATGGCATTAAAGGCAAAACACTTTTTTGCCTTTTACAATACCAACTGTTTACTGCAGCTGCCATTTGTCATGCCACCAACGCAATAGAAGTCAAAATTGGTTGAACGGACTGTAAAAAAGGTTTGCGTAAATGTCTAATCTTATTGCAAATGGATTATAGATGCGAATCATGCGAGACTCAAGCGGTTAAATAAGTTAGATTTTTTTATTGAGTAAGGAGTGTTTGAACAAGATGTAACAATTATTTTATTTTATTTTTTTAACCAGTATTACATTACAAAACTCTTGATAATGCTCCCTACATAAATTAAGCTAAGTATCCCTCAAATTCCATTTTTTTTAAAACTTTGTATCTATTATTTACAATAAAATTTACAGATATCATATACTAATTAAAAAAAGAAAGAAAAAAAGAAAGAAAATACGTTTATTTGCGGTAAACATGACGCAAAAGACAACAAAATAAATTAAACAATGCAATGCAATTACTAAAGGTACCTAAACAGGGAATGAATATTTACTACTTTGATGTGCGATACATTCCAAGGCACCAACAGCAAAAAAAAAATACTCAAAGTCATATCATTTATTTCAAATATAGACACATAAAAGGTACTTTCGAACGTCAATGCCACCATACCGGGACAAGACTGTGACGCAAGGGAAAGCGTCACAAAGTAGAATGTATTGTGTGTAGGTGTGAAAAATTTTGTTGTTCGATACCTCCATTCCATGGTACCTTTGCAACCAACCACTCGTTGCAACTGTACCAAAAAGAAACAAGAATATATATAACTTGATATGAAATTAACAATTAGCAAGTAGCAACCACAAAGGGTGTACGTATTCATTGTGACGCAAGGGAAAGCGTCACAAAGTAAGAGTATTAGTGAGCAAGCTCCGAATATAGGTCACACAGTCTTTGTGAGTCGCCCCTTTTGTCTGTTTTTTGCTGCTTACTGCAGTCTTTCATGATACTATCTTTTAGCGACGAGTGACCGCAAAAGGTTCGTCTATGTAATTTTCGTTGATTGTACTTTTAGTTTGTTTTGTTTCTATAAATAATGGGTTTGAAGCCGATAATTTTGATACTTGCTTAAATAATTCTACACAATTTTTGTTCTCTTTGGGAAGAAGAATTGTGTAAAATTATTTTCGTGTCGGAGGACCATCAGGGTAATGGCGTAACATACTAACAATATTCAATATGTTATTATTTTATTATTTATATTTTATATATTGATTGCCTTTATTATTGACATTATTCAACAACATTCATTGCGGTATTTACGTTGTCGAGCAGACGAATTTTAAAAACCAATGAAGCAATGGATTAGGAGTTTTCTTTCAAAATCCATCGGATTGTGAATGAAAGTAAACCTAAGTAATTGTAGTTTACGTAATTTCAATATTTTTTCAAGACAAGTTTTTGGAATTCGAAATCGTATTACCCAGTTAATGGGTTGTGGAGGTCAGATAGGCAGTCGCTCCATGTAAAATACTGGTATTCAGCTGCATCCGGTTAGACTGGAAGCCGACCCCAACATAGTTGGGAAAAGGCTAGGCAGATTGATTGATTTTTGGAATTACACACTGCACGAGCAGTGGTTGTCCAGCTGTAACGGTCCGACTCGGGTCGGGTCGGGTGTTCAATCTAGGCAGGCGCTTTAGTTTGAGTTAATAATTTCATCACCACTGCTCTCAAAACGGTGAAGAAAAACATCGTGAGGAAATCGGCATGTCCTAGAACAAAAACTTCGAAGACGTGTGATATCTACCAACCCGCACTGGGCCCGCGTGGTCCCACTCCCTCTCACAGAGTGGACGCCCGTGTCCCAGCAGTGGGAACATTATAGGCTGATTATGCTTATATATATGCAACCTACTTAGTAGTGAACGGTCGTCTTAAATGTCTTCCAAAACTATGTAAACCAATTTATCATCAATAAACTAATTTTGTTTATCATTTTCCCAATTATTTTCCAGGTTGAATGGGAAGAGCCGGCATCATTTTGGCTGGGTCCTCGCGCGGCTGACCTGATCCACTTGGGGGCAAAGTTCGCTCCGTGCATGCGAAGGGACGCGAGAATAGCCCGGGCAATAGCAGCGTCAGCGAGAAGAGAACGGGACACGGCATGTTGCATACGGAATGACGATTCTGGATGTGTGCAGTCGTCTAAAGCTGATTGTTCGGTGGGTATTACTTCCTCCTGGAGAAGTCATCATGACGTCATGTCACGTCAAGTTTAGCTCAAATTATAAAAGAAGCTTGAAGGACTGTTAGATGCTCAGTAGGCTAAGAAGTTTAGTTGCTGTGCAGTTGCACTTAAGTTTCTTTTTAGTATATTCTTCCGCTGCAGCTGTCCGATACTCTCGCGTCTATTTCGCGTCCCGCGAGTGCAGTAAGAGCGCTTTCTACGCCCAGTTCAAAGACTAAAGAATGCGGTTTGGCATTCGAACTTGAACTTTATTAAACTGCACTGCTAGTTAATTGATATAAATCAACTTGTTTGCACGAGGCTTATGGATAGAGATAGAGATATTTTACGTGTTTAATTTAATGTGCGTAAGGTTTATCACCTGCGAAAACCTGTGTATGTGTGTGTTTTCTATGTATAATGTTCCATTTTTGCGCACGCTTACGTATAGATACGAGGATTAATATCAAAGGTATGTTTCTGCATATATCTCGATAGCTCTAATAGATTAAGGTTAAGATATGAGAGTATGTTCATACGCTGCTCAACTCCACCAGCCAATAGGAATCAAAACAGTCAGAACAAAACATTGACCTCCCAAAGAAAATGTCGCCATTATGGAATATCATTTCCTTAGTAAACTGAAAAACTGATTGATAGTCGCAGTATAGTGTTAACCGAAAAAAACGACCCACAGTGCTGATGGTTTATCCAATGACTTTGGAATACCTAAGCCTTATTTTACGACACCAATCTTCAGAGAAAAGATTGTAGCCAATCTTCAACAAAATTGGCTCAAGTCTTTAACGGCAACCTCTGGGCTGCAAAAATCAAAACATCTGCCTCGTGATCTGCCTAGCCTTTTCTCTACTGTGTTGGAGTCGGCTAACTGCTGAATACGATAGCGATTCTACATGGGGCCACTGCCTATCAGACCTCCAAAATCAAGTTACTGGGTAACACGAAACTCTTTGGTCTAACCAAGAACGGCTGGTTATCAGATTAAAATAAATTGTGCATGTTAATATTTTTAGCCATAAATGTCTTCAATCGCTTTTCGCTCCATCGGTCACACCTAGTCTTGGGCGACGCATAAGCTTGTCAACCGTGAACTTTGTTTTGTCTACCTTTCAGACTACCATCTCGACGTGGAAGAAATGGTCGTCGGGAGAGTCGGGGCCTGGAGGTCGGATATCAGGGTCTGTTTGCGGATTAGATCCCAAGTAAGTACCCAACAATTTTTTACGGAAATACTTAGAACATAGTAGTCCCTTTAAAAGTAGAAAAAACTAGTAATTTTCCATGGTTTCTTCATGTGAACCACGCGAAAAAACTTTAGATACCTACAAGTTAATTTTTACCACCCCTTTTTGAATTAGAAGGCCAAATTCTATGTGTTCCTTATTCTAAAAATTCCATAAACCGAATGAAAAAATTGCTGTTTAGTGTATTTTGATGGTTAATTACCATTTTCATTTCTTCCAGGTTCTGCGAAGCGCCACGATCGATAGCACCGCATGAATGGCCAGATGACATCACAAAATGGCCGATCTGCCGCAAATCAGTTCTAGACGGGTCTGCGGCCGCTGGTCGAGCCGGCCACGCAGCAGAACACATGGCCTGTGAGGTCATAGGCCATCCCTGCTGCATAGGAGTCCATGGTCAATGCGTCATCACAACTAGAGAACACTGTGACTTCGTGAAGGGTTATTTCCATGAAGAAGCGTCATTATGTTCACAGGTTAGCTGTCATAGTTCTGTTCCTTGCATAGTCAACCCTGACGAGAAACGAAAGAGGCTTGGTAGTAAACATTGAAGTCTTCGGCGAGATTATTTATTGGCTGTTTGTGTTAAAAAAATGGTGAAAGACCTTGATTTAAATGTCAAATGGTGGTTTGATATTTAAATTTCGCGTGGTTATTTTGTTCTCTGTGAAATATTTACTACCCTGAACCATTTCAGGAAAACTGTAAAACACAGCATTATCATCTCTTGTTTAACCTGCTTCAATATCTGCGTTCAATTTCAGGTGTCTTGTCTCGACGACGTCTGTGGCATGCTACCTTTCATGCGGCGACGTCGACCAGACCAGCTATACCGTGCATGGACATCGTTATTCGTCCATGCTGGTCTCCTGCACCTGGCTGCCACGTTGGCGCTGCAATGGCTCTTCATGAGGGACCTGGAGAAGATGGCCGGGCCAGTTAGAATAGCTACCATATATTTAGGAAGTGGGGTCGCCGGGAATATGGCTTCGGCCATATTTGAACCTTATAGGGCGGAGGTGAGTCAACCAATCGTTTGTTCTTGTCGTTTGGCTTTTGTCAGAGACTATTATATAACTTACTGCTCCTTTGGTTCTTAAGGACAAAATGCTCAAACATGATTTTTTATGTTCAAGGTGGGGCCAGCTGGATCACATTTCGGTCTTCTGGCGTGTCTAATAGTAGAAGTGATCGGCGCGTGGCCTCTCCTGAGGCATCCGAAGCGGGCAATCTTAAAACTAGTCGGTATAGCCTTCGCGTTGTTCCTCCTGGGTCTTCTGCCCTGGATCGATAACTTTGCGCACGTTTTTGGCTTCGTGTTCGGATTCTTACTCGCGTACGCGCTGCTGCCGTTCATAACCTTCGGGCCTTACGAGAGGCGAAGAAAGATTGCATTAGTTTGGGTCTGTATGGTGTCGGCGGGCGGGATGCTGTGCGCGCTGGTCGCGTTGTTCTACGCGGCGCCGGCGTACGAGTGCGCGGCGTGCGCGTACTTCACGTGCTTACCGTTCGCGCCGGACATGTGCGCGTCGCAGGATGTGCGCGTGCGGCAGCTGGACGGGGTATGACGGCGCGCGGCCCGGGCGCCCCCGCCGCCGCCGCCCCCCCGCCCTGCGCCCCCGCCGTGCGCCCCCACGCCCCCCGCGTGCCCGCGCGCTTTGCGCCGCGCCGCTGCCTGAGCCCACGCCGTCGCTGCCCATACCTCACATCGTCACCTCGCTATTACAGTTACACTGCTACAGAAACTCAATCCTCTCTTATTGCGTACTGGTGACAAAACAGACCCTCCTCACTGCCAGTCAAAGTGATGGCAATGAGATGCCATGACAAGCAACAATTTTGGTCTCCTGTGCGCATAAGTGGTTAATGGTTTAAAATGACATGATGAGCACACAAATTGACAAGAAAAATGAACGTTTATCGAAATCAAAATGTTAATTGACTCACTAATCTGAGTGGACAGTATCTATGTATATTACCTACTAATTCAATGTTGAGTTTCTGTATATAGTGTGCTGTGTCGCTACTGCCCACTTGAACGAACGTGTCGGTATGAGTGAGCTCTAGTTACTATCTAGACGATCTTTTAAGATTTTATAATCGTCGAACTAGACTATCATAAAGTGTATGCGAATATTTCATCGATTATTTAATTTATCGATAGAGACGTACCTATTGTTGCGTGATAAGATTTGTTGTTTTGTGGACTCATGATTTGTCCCGAATTTCAAGTGCGAATGGTCGAATTTATTTTTCTGGCATATTTTCGATGTCGTGATTTAAATCCTTGAATATTTAATTCTAAAATGCAATGTGTTAAGTCTGATTTTGTAAAATAATTGACATAGCGATGTTCATGAATGGCTGCCAATATACTCGTAAAATAAATTCGATCCAAATTGAATTTTAAATAAAAATAATTGTGCTAAATCCACGGATATAGAACTAACATTGCAGACGCGACTTACTGAATGTAAATATTCTGTAAAATAAAATAATAAAGTAATGATGGTAGGTGAGTCGTGTTAAGTGTGGTTTCGTCTGCGTGAGTCTTACGGGAGCCCCGTTACGTCACATTGTACATACTCGTATGTTATTATGTCTGTATCTATACACAGAACTAAATAATAACAACATTTTGCACACGATACAATTTAAACAAACAATAGTCTATTCTAATATTTCCTCTCCGTAAATGTGACCTAACGCGATCCCGTAACAGTGTCAAAATATACATAATTTAGTATATTACTAAATAATGTAAATATTATAATGTTAAAAAACATATTTTTCATCTATTAAGTTCACCGTATATGAACGAATTCAGTCTATGTGTATAAGTATTCTAATGGATTTTTGATTTCGTCAATTTATATAGCTGTATCAAGTCTGCGTAGATTAACAATTATTTTATAAATATTATGCTAGTGAATATACCATTTATATTTAGGGATATTTATTTTAATACAGACAGATTAGGGGAGACTTTATCGTTCACTTTCATTCATTCTTTACATGTTTTATTACGAATTTACATTTAATACTAGTCACTATGTTAATTAAAATATTCTTTTAGAATGTAAATATATAAATTTAATCAAGCGAAAGTGGTGATCATTGTAATTAGACAGTTATTTTGCTAAGAAATGTTAATCGAGATTGAGTGTGTGCGTGACACGTTTGTACAACTGCCACGAAATCATTGTAGATACTATACTTAGGGAGTTTTAAGAAATATGTTTTAACTCTTAAATTGCGCACATAGTTCATTTCTATGAATGTTTCCGTTCGGTGGCACTTAAGTGGCTTGTTCATAGCTACTTGACCCAGTGGCAATTGTGATGAGCCCCTAAAGGCTCGCGTAGACAGGCGCGTCACGACAGAGCGACGCGATTCTGGTAGAACAACTTACATGAAATTTTCATAGAAATTGTTCTGCTAGAAACGCATCGCGCCTGTCTGCGAGAGCCTTCATTCGCAATTGTTCCCGTTAATCAAAAACGTTAGACCGACGCTCCTGACACTCGTTTATAATAGATATCATCGCGGACATTAGTGGTGAACCTCATTTTAAATGATACAAAATCTTACGTACCTAATAAGGTTACTTCTAGATACGCGTGAGCCATCGTTCAACTGCATACCATCAGTTAGGTACAGGTCTAACGTGAAAATATCAAACAAAAAAAAAAGCTACAATTAAGTCTTTACGAATGCACAAAAAAGCATAAGTGTTGTCAAATGGAAACGAAATAATAATATTTTTATAGTCATTTCAATTACCTATTATAGTGACTGCGTAAAACACTCGCCCCTGGTTTTTAAAAGCCTCGTCATTTTAATCTGTGGACAATTATTTTGTCGAGTGATTTGATTAGGTTTTGTTATTTCCATCAATAACTTATTACTGCGGTGGCCGCCACATAACGGCCGCAGTGACGGCTGTTATGAAAATGATGGCTAAACTTTTCGATGTCAAAAAATGCTTTAAAAAAAATACATCTACTTACTTTCATAATAACTTTTCAGTGACGTCATTCGCCGGTAAATTGCGGACGATATGTGGCGGGCACCGCTCTTCTTGGAAACCATAACATTTCACAGTATATTTCATGATCAATCATTTGGGCAGGCTTTTAAAAATTGAGAGTAAATTCGTAATTTACCCATGCACAAAATATGTCTTATGTATCTGTTTATTTGAAGAGTATAAAATTATAATACCGTAAAATGGGGTTACATTGATTAGTTTTAAAATAAAATAAAAGTAAATGTAACTTCTTCAGTTTATTATTTTAAAATATTTAAAAAAATCTGTAATGGCGACTCATGGTCTTTATTCATAAAAAAAACTTTTTTTTTTCTTTACGACTAGTCCCAAGAAAACAACATTAAGAGGCATCTTTATACTTGATTTGGGGTCGCTTTTATTGCACTTGTTTTTTTGTAAGTAACCTACCTACGTAATAAAAAAGTAACAGGAATTAAAAATAAAAATTTTAATAATTGTTCACACATTAGTTTCAGAATTAAATAAAAAAAAAGTAATCATCAAAGACACCCAGCTATTCAAATGTCACCCCATTTTACGGTACTGAAAAGCGCTATAATCTTCAGCACAAATTGAAAAGGGAAACCATTTGAAAAGTCTGAAATCACTATTGATTTGTTCAAGATTATTCTGTTAAGCACAATTATTTTTCTCTATGTAAAAACAATACTTAGTTAGGTAGGCACTTATTTACTTCTTATGAATTAATAATAAATAATTTAGTGTACTTATAACGCGTTGGACTGCGGTAAATTGGCCCTTGTGATGCAAAGTAGCTTTGGATGAGAAATTAATACAAACACGAGACAATTAATTTCATCATAAGGTTCATTTTACTGTGACCAGACGCATATTTTGCTCAGAAGTCTCCAATAAATGTGCAAAAAGCAATAAAAGTCATAAATACTTAATTGTCGACGATGAGTTATTAATGTGCGAATTATTGAAACATAAAATTGTTTTTATTTATTTTAGAAAGTAACGTTTTATTTGGTAAAATCACTTGTTAAAATAAAAGTGATTTTAATAAATAAATAATATTTTTGTACACAGTCGAAAAGTAATGCTCTCAAAATATGAAACGGTTTTGTGACGAATATAAATATTATAATAATGTAAAAATGTCATAATTTCTAGCTTAGATACAGCTATTTCAAAATAATGCCATGAAACTGCACATTTTTCTCATCAAACATTTGTTTAAACGTAAGTACCTACTATTCAATGCATTATAAAAACAAATAACGCTACCACTGCATTAGCGTTTATTCCAAAGAACAGAGTCTAAACGCAAGTACAGTCGTATCGTTTTAAGGTGGATGCGCAAAGGTAGCCCGCGAAATTCATTTTTTTTGCAATTTGCAGGTCAGTTTCAGGTTGTATGTTTTGATCAAAATATGATTCGCGATTATAACAAATTTGTTTTTACATAATTATTACCAAAAGAATCATCCATACATACATCTCTTTAAGTTAGATTTGTTCTAAAATGTAATAATTTCCGAAATCAAACTTAAGGCCTATGCACACGATGCGTTGCGGCGCCGCACCGCAAATATTTCTTTCCCTTTCTTTTGCCGCACAAACAACTGAGCGGTGCTGCTTTGGTGTCGCAACGCGTACACCCCTCCCCGTCTCATCTCGCGGGTTGCAACTCTGTATGTGCGGCGCAACGCCGGTACGCCCGTGTGGCATACCATGGATATTTGTATGTAAGACGCCGCAGCGACACCTTTGCAGCGCCGTACCGCCACCGCTACGCATCGTTTTTTTTATTTATTTATTTTTTATTTGTTATGGTCCGATTGATCAACATACAACCTGAAACTGACCTGCAAATTGCAAAAAACGTATGAAAATTTAGACTTTCCGGGCTACCATTGCGCATTCACCTTATTAAGGCCTAACATCCACGACGCTAGTCAGAAGTAACGCGTTTCAAACAACACGTTACTTATGACTAGCACCGTGGACGATAGGCCTAATTTGACTGGATGGAAACTCAACGCAGCAGCAGTTACCTATAATTTATACCTAGTATCGTGTTTGACTGTGTGTGTGAAACTTCTCGATTACTTTCTTTGAAAAACTAACAGTGGACGTTATCTTAAAGTGCCCTTGTGCCCGGCGGCCCGGCGGACTGTACTCAGATTAAGACAAAAAAAAAAATTACATACATAATTGTACATTGTGAACATACACCTAATTATTACTTATACGTTAAGATGGTAAAATAATCTTATTGTAAAC
Source organism: Cosmia pyralina (assembly GCA_946251885.1). Lineage (NCBI taxonomy): Eukaryota > Metazoa > Arthropoda > Insecta > Lepidoptera > Noctuidae > Cosmia > Cosmia pyralina. Next base: position 17,601,040 of record OX276350.1, on the reverse strand, counting down.
TAGTATTAATCGAACAAGAAACCTTATTATCATAATACTGATGTGTTTTATTTATGGGGGAGATTTTCCTGTTTCTATGTTGTCATCATCAAAAGTATTGAAGGCGATTAAAAAAAATACAACAGTATTTTATTTCCCAGGTAATACAATCCATTTTGTTATTACCACGTTCTGGCGTGGTATACGGCTCAGCCGTCATAACAATAAATCTTCTATTGTCGAGTCTGTGTGGAAAGAGAATAAGCATAAGATTTGATTGGTCGCAGAGCAGGTTACCGGTGGGGTCCAAAGGTTATAGAGTGGCACCCATTCTAGCCAAACTTAAGCAGCAGACGGGACACATTGCTCGCAGAGCAGGTTGCCGGTGGGCTCGAAAGGTTATAGAGTGGCCACCATTCTTGCCAAACTTAAGCAGCAGCGGACGGGACACATTTCTCCACTTCTCACAGAACAGGTGGCCGGTGGGGTCAAAAGGTTTTAGAGTGGCACCCATTCTTGCCAAACTTAAGCAGCAGCGGACGGGACACATTTCTCCACTTCTCACAGAACAGGTGGCCGGTGGGGTCAAAAGGTTTTAGAGTGGCACCCATTCTTGCCAAACTTAAGCAGCAGTGGACGGGACACATTTCTCCACTTCTCACAGAACAGGTGGCCGGTGGGGTCAAAAGGTTTTAGAGTGGCACCCATTCTTGCCAAACTTAAGCAGCAGCGCACGGGACACATTTCTCGGAGAACAAGTAGCCGGTAGGGTCAAAAGGTTTTAGAGTGGCACCCATGGCACCCATTCTTGCCAAACTTAGGCAGCAGCAGCCGGGACAATTGCTCGCAGAACAGGTGTTTCCAAACTTAAGCAGCAGCGGACGGGACACATTTCTCACAGAACAGGTGGCCAGTGGGATTAAAAGGTCATAGAGTGGCACCCATTCTTGCCAAACTTAAGCAGCAGCGGAAGGGACACATTTCTCACAGAACAGGTGGCCAGTGGGATTAAAAGGTCATAGAGTGGCACCCATTCTTGCCAAACTTAAGCAGCAGCAGAGGGGACAATTGCTCGCAGAACAGGTGCCCGGTGGGGTCGAAAGGTTTTAGAGTGGCACCCATTCTGAAAAACACTGCGTGAATAGCCCTCAGCACGGAGAATCAATGCCTAGGTGTTGTTCGCAGGAATCCGCTAGATATGAGCAGTGGACTTATTTTGGCTGTAAAGGTGATGATGATGAGGACCACTTCAAATTCTGTTACAACAAAAATTCTGTTAGCTTTGTTATTTACTTCAATTGTATGGTGTGTTACGACAACATTGTTTTTAAAACGTCTGTTATCAATGATAAACCAGCATCAATTGATAAATGGCACGTGTTATGATTACGATAATATCTATGCAAGATCGTCTATCGAAGCCCACAAGTCCCGTGGTTGTGTGAAAATAATGATAACGATGGTAGGTAGATATGCATCCTCTGCAGGTAATTTTTGTTACTATGCAGAAGAAAAGCCAAGCCACAGTCATCTGCCTAGCCTTTTCCCAACTATCTTGGGGTCGGCTTCCAGTCTAACCAGATGCAGCTGAATACCAGTTTTTTACATGGAGTGACTGCCTATCTGACCTCCACAACCCAGTTACTGGGTAATACGATACCCCTTGGTAAGACTGGTTGTCAGACTTTCGAGCTTCTGACGACCCGTAACGACTGTCAAAGATACACGAATGACAGCCGGGACCAACGGCTTAACGTGCTTTCCGAGGCACGGAAGAGTCTCGATATGTAAAGATGGTCACCCATCCACGGACCGACCCCGACAAGCGTAGCTTAACCTGATAGATCGACCCGTGTGGCCGTTATTACTTAGCCGCAGTATAATAATGATACAGTATTTTATCTGGGCAGTGATCTTGAATTAATTACCTACGGCCGCTCGGTAGATACATACGTGTCCGTCCATGCGTAACTGCCGCGCGTTCAAACTAACGTAACTGAGACTGACTGAGATTTCAAAGCGCGTCGTTTCGGCCATTTTCTATGAAGTTATGATCAAAGGAAGCCGCTGTGAAGGTGTTTTTTGCGTAGAAGAATACGATACTACTAAGATAATACTATATGAAAATTCACAGTACATAAAGTAGGAAGGCTTACTTAAAAATTCTGTATCTCATTGTGCATAGCAATGTATTTAGTAATAATAATTATACTTTTGCTTACACAACAAAGAAAAAATCATAATAGTTTCGCCGTGCTAAATTGAGGCGTGACAGATTTTCAGGGTCGTCTGGCAACTTCTTTTTAATAAATAACACGCCATAATATATAGCAAAAACAGTAATTATTTGAAAGGAAAAAAAAATACTTGACTGCAACATCATCTGCCTAGCCTTTTCCCAACGATGTTGGGGTAGCTGAATAAGGAGCAATTCTGTGTTTTTAACATCGTTCGCAATCTCATCTCAGTCTCAATCTGTCAAAAATTGTATAGCGTTCACCTACATTTTTGACGTTTGATTGTCGCTGGCATGATATTGTAACTTGAACTTGAACGTTTTTACGAGAATTGGCCTTCAGTATTTTACATGGAGCGACTGCCTACCTGACCTCCACAACCCAGTTACTGGGTAATACGATACCCCTTGGTAAGACTGGTTGTCTCACTTTCGGGCTTCTGACGACCCGTAACGTCAAAGATTCACGAATGACAGCCGAGACCAACGACTTTTAAGTGCTTTTCGAGGCATGGAGGGGTCTTGGTATGTAAAGATGGTCACCCATCCGCGGACCAACCGCGGCTAGCGTAACTAAACCTGATGGATTGACTCGAGCGGCTGTTATTACTTAGCCACAAGCTTATAAAATACTTGACTGTCTCGCAAAAACTTACTGCTTTTCCCGCGCCCTCGAGCACTCAAGTGGAGTACTGCTGAGCATCAGGTCCCTGGGTTCAATTTCCAGTAGCAACCCGGAGTCTGGATTTGACCCCGGCCTCGATAACTTGGTATCTTAACATAACTGCCTTAATCTGGATTTGTTAATAGGTCACGTCTGTCTAACCCTTTAGGGAAAAACGAGATATTTTATGATGTTATTAGCTGTCTTCAAAGAAATTAATTCTGTTCTTGTAGATATAATCCAGTTTATTCAATTGTTAAGTCCGAGTCTTCATCCTTCAAGTTGATACTTGTGTGTCCGTTCCAGGATTGAAAAGTTAGTCTATCTATATAGCCTGTATTGTCCCACAGCTGAGCAATGGGCTTCCGCTCTTACTTCTGTCATGTGCCAATGTGGGCTATTCCTTTCGGTAGGAGGCAAGTTCACTTGTTCAACTTCAGCTTCTCTCCAACTTCGTGTTGTTTGATATACCTACTTAGATATATATACTAATTACTATTTATATTATATAGGGTGTAAGTGTAAATAGTGGCAACCTTTTAAGAGGTCATTTTACTCATCATTATGAACACATTTTACTATGGGACCAAACCTGAAATCACGAAAAAAAAATCTGCTGTTCAGTACATTTATGTTCGCATAATTCGTCAAAATGTAGGGATTAGCTGATTTTTTTTTCGCGATTTCAGGTTTGGTCCCATAGTAAAAGCGGTTCATAATGATGAGTACAATGACCCCTTAAAAGGTTGCCACTGTTTAAACTTACACCCTGTAGAGTGGTAAAGTTTGTGAGTTTGTATTTAAGGGGTACTAATGATCCGATTCCGTAAATAAGTATAGTATTGCCGAGTATGATATTTTTTTTAAACATAATTTTTTTACATGGACAAAGTCGCGGTCAGAAGCTAGTCATTTATATACAAACTTCAAATTCCGAATTACCCGCAGCTCAGTAATATTATGAAATTAAATCATGTGTTGTTTACAAGAAAAAAACTTGGGAATATTTTTGATTATCAGGATTTTGAATCAAAAATTAATTCAAGTAAACTGCCAATCAGATAATGTATCGCAAAGAGGTAAATGACGTACATGTATATATGACAACGCAGTAGATGCCGCTGTGAAGGCACTTGAAGATAATCCTAAACCTGATAGTGTAGGTAGATAGTGTAGTAGATTGAACCAATTGAAGTATTTATGTAAAGCCTGTGCTGAAAGTGGTCTCTGAAGACTTATGGGGATCAAAGACACGAGTGGTGATAATAACATTGCAAGGCTTTTAGTTAAAAATATAGAATTGATATTTTACAAAAAGCGGCTCAAAAATTTATGCGTCAGTTTGATGAAATTAACCCCACGAATTGAACTTTTTGTACAAACATAATTTTTTAAGCTTGGTTGGAAGGGGTCAAAAATTCTTCTTGTAAAAGTAACCTGTAGGTATTTTTTTCTATACCTATTCAAATACTAATTCAAAATGTTTTATTCCACATAAAGATACACAGGTACTTATGAAACGCCTGAAGCTAGGAAGAAACTCCACGATTAGTCTTTTAAAAATAATTTTCATAACAAAATGTTATGAGAGGATAAAAAAACGTGATACAAAATGGTCAACAAGTCGAAGCATCTACGATTCTGCAATCTACAAGCGCTAAGAATAACGTTCTCACATTCACAAAAGAGAAAAAAATATTGTTTTATCTTGTTTAGAATTCGATAGGTACCCGTCGCGTCTGCAGAATTTCGCTAGCAAATCTATTTTGACCCTGTACGAAAGATTAAAAAAATTAAAAAAAATCCTTTTTAAACCAAATGACTAAGATTTAAAAAAAAATTGATGTATTCACGGAAGAATAGTCATGTTGCGCATGCGCCCTATCTCGATAGGCGCTGATTCGGTTAATAACAGCAGACGTTTCGAGGAACTAGCAAAACTGTGCGTTAGCTGTTATTAGAGAAGTTTATATTAAAAGTTTTTAACGAGTGAGGAAATATTTATTGTAACACTGGGATGAACACCACATTTCAAAATAGGTATCTGACAGAGGCTATAGTGTCAAATGTCAGATTGAAAATGATTATTAGATAAGATCTTCTAAATTTTAAATGAGAACGAGATTTTGTTTATTTTAGTCATGTGACACATTGATGCCCTTCATGTTATTCTACGTAGGTAGGTCATTAGATAAATAAAGATAAGATATTGAAGATGCCACACGATGGATTGAAATATTGAAAGTGAGCTATTGTTTTGCAAAGTAACTCTATATGACCTTGTACCAAAATGGATGCACGCATTTTAAAACACTCAAAAGCCGTCAAGGTGTTAAGGGCTATTATTAAGTACATGAAGTTTGATCATTCTTGAAATAGGTACTATATCACACTCTAGTGCATAGGAAACCTTAGTTAATATTTTTTTTTTGTAAATCAAGTACAGGTGCATATAGTCGAGTCATCTTGACTTTCGACGAACATCTAGAGAAACTGTTGCTAAGTATATAAAGCACGAGCACTGTTCACTGAGCTTGCATAATGCGTGTTAGCAATAAACCTAGGTCACGATGTTTTCCATCAGAATGCGTTGTTCATGGTAAACTTAGAAAGTACATAATTATTTTTGTATATCCTTTTAAAACTTAATACCTTCAGACCAGACATTTTGGAAAAAAAAATCAAATTTAAAAAATTCTACTCCTGTTCTGCACCCCGGGGACTTGACGCGATGTCTCCGCCTTGTGCTAGAGAATTCTTATAGCGCCTGGGAGCAACTACTCACCTTCCGCTATATGATTTTGCATGTCCAATATACACACCAAATTAGAAATAATTGTATTAATTTGACCCTTATTTACGTTAGATCCAAAATTACCTGTTTCCAATAGCCATTCACGAAGAGGCTTATGTTCGCATGTAGAACCCAAATTAAGTGAAGGTGACATCAGAGAAACGGCCGAGCTACTGTTCAATAAAGATGTGGTAGCGCCCTACTCTCCAGAACCTCTTTCAGCCCTGGAGAGTAAACCACTTGCGAACGGTGTCACCTTCCCCGACCTCTCTCCCTCCCGATCCGGATTCAACTCCTTTTAACGTCACTGCCCCCCAGCTCAGTTGATTGCAGCCGTGACCTGGTTCCTCTGGTGACCTCGACGGCCTGACTCCTCAGCATTTAAAAATGTACTTATTGAGTTCAAGCGCCGCCGCCGGGGATGTTGGGTCATTTTTGAAGGAGCTTGCGGCTCTGATCAACCTGATGCTCAACGCTGCGGCAATGTGAATGATGTCGATGTCTTGTACGGCGCCAAACATTACTCATGTGCCTATTGCCGTTGGATTTCGGACACATACAGACACACGGCAGTCAAAATGTGCTGCAAAGTGGCGAAATTTCAACAAGTTCCAGCCCCTTCAGTTGGTTTTGGATCCAAAGGGAGCTGCGAGGCTGCCGTACATGCCCTCTCAAGTTTTTTAAATTGCGGTAAAGATGAGGTCATCCACAAAGAACGCCTTCAACTCCGGTAACAGGGACACTTTGTTGGCTGAAGAAAAAAAGGAGTTACCGGAATGGTTTTTTGTGGCAGTGCTTTTATATAGACACAACGTTTTGGAATCTGAAATCAGATGCCAACAAGGTGATCCTCTCGGGCCAGTCATTTTCAATTGACTATCCATCTCGTAATACATCAATTAAATTCAAAATTTCATCATCATTTCAGCCAAAAGATGTCCACTGCTGGACATAGGCCTCCAAAATTTACTGTGTGGTATTTAGATGATGGGACACTAGGAGGTGACGTAGACACTGTCTGCTGGGCTGTGGGAGAGTGGGAGTCGGCCCTTAAGCTTCACCTGTCACCAAATATAGGCATTACGCTGGATGACACCACTTTCTGGCTCGCTACAAGTCTGCGTCTGGGCGCTTCTTGCGCCCCTCCTCCACATCGGTGTCAGTGCGGTGAAGTAGTCGACCGCCTCGGACACAATGGTGGTGGTCCGTTTGGCACGGCACGCTAGCATTAATGACATGATCGTCTTGTCACTGGGTGTCAGCTATTTTAGAACCTAATGTCTTGGAACGCGACGATGGGAGGAGGCCAGACGGAATTAATAAATAGTCAAGATGATTTATTCACTAGATACTGTGTTTCCATTTTTAATATGTACCTAACAATGATTTATGACAAACTGCCGAGATATAAATTTTTCGTGGGCATGAAAAATAAATTCATGGGTGCCATTGGGACTAAGCCGATTTGTGTCCGCTTGATGGCTATAGGCTCGACTGGCGAAATGTCGGTGTACTATAGATATACCTCAGCCTTACCTGTTTGGGATTACAAGCGTGAAGTTATGTTATATTATTGAGTTATTTTCTAAAAAAATACTAGCGCGAGCGTTATTACCCCACGCACCGATCCTATCTAAAGCGTTACATAGAAAATTGAAATCTGAAACGATCTCGATCTGACAAGAGCTTATTGACGCGCGCAGATAGCGGACTACGTCTTACAAGCAGGCACTCAAAGAGATTAGCCACATGATCCAGATAAATTTTGAAACGTGCCAATGATGTATATAATTTTATCTTAATTTTGTCACATCAGGGTATCGAGAAAAACCGGTGTGAAATTGCACGTTTTAGCTTCTGAGAACAAGTGTACTGCTTGTGTAGTTTGTGTTGTGTGTGTATGGGGGTGTGGGGGTGTGTGTATGTAGTGTACTTACCTTACTTAATTGAGCTTAATTGTATCGACGTAGGTAAGGTAAGTACGATAGATTGCATCGACAGTTCGACGACAGAAATTCTATAGATTCTGCGGTAGCCTTTAGGTACTTGGCAAAACAGCATGTTGATACAATAACTTGTATGGAGCGAGAGGATATAAATGAAGCGCTAGGTACAATTATATTAACTATAATTGTACTTAACGCTCCATTTACATGGCGTAAATTTCTGGAACATTTAAGAGCAGTAATCGCATGCTATATTGCACGTTTAATTTTATTGCTATTCAAGAATTGCATGCAAGTATTTACACGCGTGCGATTCCTTAAAATGACACAAAAATAATTGAATGCTAGTTTTCCATTCAATATAATTGGATGCAACTTAATTGTGCAGTCAGCATCAATAATATCGGGACAAACAGACTGTTCAAAATGATCTAAACAACTATAAAAATGAAATATTAACTCAATGACACAAGGAATGTTTCAGAATGAATAATATTAGGTACACGACAACTGTCATTCTGACAAGAATTCAGATAAAGTTTAATTTTTTTTGTTGTTGAGATCATTTTGAACAGTCTGTTCGTCCCGATATTTTTGACGCTGACTGTGCGTGTTGTTTAGACGGTGCCAGTTAACCGCAGGCAATCAACTTGTACTGTGTAAATGGAGCATTAGTCTATCCAGAGGACCTAGACAAGTGACAATTGCTTTCAAAACCTTTCGTATTCCTACAACGACTTTCTACAGCTTCGGGCAAACTTGCGCGTCAAGTATGCTGGACGCGGGACGCGAAGCCACTGAAGCCGCACATCTATAGCTTAATTTAACACCCAAATTGTTGTGTTATATCAGTCTCATATTTAACATCTCTGATGTTCTGACTCTGATGAAGAAGACCTTTTTTCGTAAATTCGTTGACTTACCCTGGATTTTTCAAATCGTACAAAATATGATGTTCTCTCACTCTTTCTATAAATAAACATCTCTGTAGTTTCTGTCATCGTGGAGTTACATCACAGGTTAAAATAATAATATAATCATAATAAGCGCGACTGACGCTCCCGTTTCGCAGTCCCTTTGGTCGCGCAGGTTTGGCCGAAGCTTAATGCTTTTCGGTAAAGGAGAATACCCATTGTCTAAAGAGATTTGGACCCCTAAAAAGATTGTCATGTCACAGTGGTTTAAATTTTATTTTGTAGGGAATAAATTTTTTTTCATATTCTGCAAACGATTTTCATTTTTTCACCCAGGTTTAGGAGAAATCTTATTTTTTCAGATGATGATATCAATCTGCCTAGCCTTTTCCCAACTATGTTAAAGTCGGCTTCCAGTCTAACCGGATGCAGCTGAATACCATTATTTTACATGGAGCGACTGCCTATCTGACCTCCACAGCCCATTAACTGGGTAATACGATACCCCTTGGTAAGACTGATTGTCAGACTTTCGGGCTTCTGACGACCCGTAACGACTGTCAAAGATCCACGAATGACAGCCGGAACCAACGGCTTAACGTGCTTTCGGAGGCATGGAGGAGTCTCGGTATGTAAAGATGGTCACCCATCCACGGACCGACCCCGGCAAGCGTAGCTTAACCTGATGGATCGACCCGTGCGGCTGTTATTACTTAGCCACGAGTTCCTCCTCCTCCGTGACCGGTGAACGGGTATTCATATAAATATTTAAAGAACAAAGAAACTTACCAGTGTAGTCGTTACTCAGGTCCGTGGAAAGATGAGCATTTGTTCGTGTAAGGGCCTGTTCACCACCTACGATTAAGTTCCTAACTTCAACTTGGCAGATAATTTCATACAAATCCATTTTTGAATTTAAACGGTAATCAGTGGCTATTCGGACATAAAAATAGGCCCTAGGGCCTATTTCACGAAGCCAAGTAAATAGAGTTAGTATTTTCTGCCAAGTAAGTTAATAGGAACTTAATCGTTTAACATAATTATAAAGTGCTGTGTGAATATTGTTGATGTCCAGGCAGACTCAATATCGACGTTTGTCAGACGTAATTAGCTAGTACATCGTTATTAAAACTATCTAAAATTTAAGTACATTAAGTCTTTATAAAATAATAAAAATAAAATTCATTTATTTCAGGTAGGAACCCATATTATACAACATCTATAAATTATAGAAAAATCAATGCACACAACAATAAACACAAACGAATAAATACAACATGAACTTTATAATTTAATTAAATGTATGTGTTGCGGCGGCCTAAAGCCTTGGGGTGAAAATCGAAATTTTCTTAGTGGACTGTATGAGGGGCGGTTCGGTGACACAAGTAGGTGTTTTGGTGGTGTGGGAAAATGATGATGGTACCTGCCTGGTGAGCTATGGCGACACGACGAGAAGGGTTTCCTTAGCCACGTGGCTGGCGCGTCCAGGATATCACGTACGGACGAGAATCTGCACTTTCCACAACACACATACACGCACTTGCACTGTTCAATAGCAATCTTCGTTCTTCGCGGTGAAAATATGAGTCCTTTTTCGACTTGGGATTCATTTTACCCAACAGGCGTCGATGTTGATTGAGAACTGGCGGATCTTCTTGGCGGCAGCGAATGCGCGCCATTGCGGATCTTCCTTCTCGCTCTCACTTAGGCATTATAAGGGTTGTGGAAGGGAGAAGGAAAGCGGAAGGAACTGTATGTTACACAGATACTAATTAATTAGAGTTGCCAGTAATTAGGCATGAAATATAAAATAAAGAAAGTAATGGCGTTAACATTCCTCGCGGCCTTAAAGGGTCACCTTTAAAGAGAATAATATAATAATATATACAGTGAAATTACACTTAAATCTAACTAAAGAGGGAATGGACTGAATAAGATATTACTGAGTAGGAATGGGGCATAAGCGGACCACAGGTCGCACAAGAATCCCATTAGAAGTGCGTACTGAAACGACTCGCGTGCTACCGTCTATAGACGTATGCAACTTCTCAATAACACCTAGAGGCCAGGATAGAGGAGGCGCATTATCATTAACTATCACTACTACAGTGCCTTCCTTAATCATGTCTCCATCAGGTTTATTCCATTTTAAGCGTGATTGTAAACTATGAAGATACTCGCTTCGCCATCTTTTCCAGTACGACTGGACTAATTTATCCATAAGAGAGTGTCTTTGAAGCAGGTGATCAGACAGTAAACCTACTTCCGCGGCGGGTAATGAGTTAAGCGGTACAGTATGTCAAAAATGCGAAGGGGTAAGAGCTTTAGGCTCTTCCGGATCAGCGCTAAGAACAGTAAGAGGTCTGGAGTTCAACAGGCACTCTATTTGAGAGAGAATTGTAACTAATTCTTCATAAGATAGAAGTTGTTGACCTATTGTCTTGAAAAGGTGAGTCTTCACGGCCTTCACCATGGACTCCCAACATCCACCAAAGTGCGGTGACGCGGGCGGAATAAAGTGCCAATTAATGCGATGCTCAGCGAGCTCCTCTTCAAAGCGCGGGCGGTATTCTTTATTTATGAAAGTATACAAGTCGCGTAAAAACGAATTAGCTCCTCGAAAATTGGTCGCGTTGTCCGAATACAAGCATTGTACCGGTCCACGGCGGGATAAAAACCGTTTCAACGCGGCTATGAACGACGCAGTCGTAAGATCTGTAGCTAATTCAATATGAACAGCGCGAGTAGTCATACAGGTAAATATACATAAATAACCCTTGCGACTCTTCGCACCTCGAGTGCGTACGGGCACATACTGTATAGGGCCAGCGTAATCACACCCTGTATGAGAAAAAGCTTTGGTTGCAACATTTACTCTAGATTTAGGGAGATCGCCCATAATCGGCGGACCATGAGGTCGCGGTCTCCACCTGTGACATGCGTTACACTTGTGGATTCTATGACGAATAATGCGTCTAGCGGACAAAATCCAATACTTATGGCGCAATAACGACATAGTGAGTTCTGGACCTGCATGTAAATATTTTATAAGCGGAGAAGAATTTATCCAGCAAAGAGTCACCTTAGAATCGGTGAATGCGTAAATAGCGGTAACATTATAACGCGGATTATAAGTGTCATGAACACGGCGAAGAAGTTTAGCGAGGAGTTCGGCACCACAGAGCTCCAGTCGAGCAATAGTCAATGGTTTAACCGGCGATACCTTCGACTTGGCACAAACCAGCTGAACGACTACGTCATCGTTGCGAGTGACATGCGCATAGATGACAGCGCCGTAGGCGCTTTCGCTGGCGTCGGAAAATCCAATGAGGCGAAGAATACAATTTTCAAAAATACCTAAATGGCGCGGGATTTTAAAATCATTTAAAAGCGGCAGGGCAGAGCGAAAAGTTTGCCAAATATTTATGATGTGACGAGGGGGAGTGTCATCCCAATCGAGCTTCAGTAACCACAATTCTTTGATAAGTAGTTTAGCATAGAGAACTACAGGCGCGACAAGCCCCATGATGTCCCACAGTCTAGCTACGGCCGACAGAATAGCACGTGTACACGTGTCTGGCGGTGCGGAAATAAGAAATTCAAAACAATCATTTGACCTACACCAGCGCAAGCCGAGAACCTTTTGTTCTACCGACTTGTCGAATTCTAGTTGTTCGGTCAACCTATGCGACGCGGGAATACTGTTTAGTACAGTTTGAGAGTTACTGGTCCACTTGACCAACTCGAACTGACCTCCTCTAAAGAGTTTAATCAGTTCGTGCGAAACCTGGACTGCACGTGATTCGGAGCTTACGCTGTAGACTACGTCATCCATATACAGCGAATCCGCGATGATAGCGCTGGCGCGCGGGAAGTGATGACCATCGTCTTGAACCAACTGTTGTACTGTGCGGATCGCATGGTAGGGACTTGACTTGAGACCAAAACAGACACGGTTAAACTGATATAGAACCAGAGGATCGTTTGGACTAAAACGATATAAGATGCGTTGAAAGCGACGATCGCTTTCTCTTACTTCAATCTGTAAGAACATTTGTCGGCAATCAGCCGAGAGCGCGAATGCGAACAATCGAAAATTCAGAATTATAGTAAACAAGTCACCCTGTAAATTCGGGCCACTGTGTAAAATATCGTTGAGAGATAATCCAGTACTCGTTTTAGCACTAGCGTCTAACACGGAGCGTAGTTTTGTTGTTGTCTTATTTAAACGTACAACTGCGTGATGCGGAATTACATAGTCAGGACAACTACTGTCTGAACTATCGAGCGGAGCAGGAGATAAATATCCTTTATCAATATATTCGCGAATGACGTCATCATACGCAGTACGTAACTCGGGTGCGGATTCTAATTTCTTTTCTAGGCAGAAAAAACGTTTTTTCGCGATATCGAGTGAGTTCCCCAATGAGAACACATCGCTGCGAAACGGTAGGGCTACAGAGTATCTACCTGTGTCCCCATCGCGTTCCGTGGTCGAATTATAAAAGTACTCGCACTCAAGTTCGTCGAGCGATTTGCTCGTCGAAAGAGTGACGGGCGCTTCATCGACCTGCCAGAATTTTTTCAACGCCGATTCTAACGAGTCTTTGTCGGATGGTTGCGAAATATGTGAGTAATGTGGAGGCTTATTACGACGTACAGGCAGCGCGGGCACAGTGCCCATGATGACGTAACCGAGTACCGTCTGCATGGCGGGCGGCGCGGAGGAGTTGCTGCTAACTACGCGGGGCAGCATAAGATGCGGGAAAAGCGAAGCCCCGATCAACACATCGATGCGACCGGGTTTGCCAAACGATTCGTCGGCGAGCGGTAAACCTTTTAAGTAAGGCAAGGCGGAAGTATCTACGGGAGCGGTAGGTAGATTATCGGTGATTGCATCGACAACTAGCGAATTAACGTTAAAAGTAACGTTCGGATTAAAACGGGAAAAGAAAGCGAATTGTACGGAACCCTTAACGGATTTTTCCGTACCACCGATACCCTTAACGGAAGGCGTATCAGATGAATGTCTAGTCAAACCTAATCGTTTGCAACATTCTGCGGTAATAAAATTAATTTGTGAGCCACTGTCTAATAGACAGCGAATAAAATGCTCCTTACCAAATGAATCTCGAACTATTACAGTAGCGGTTGACAACAAAATAGTAGTATTCGTATTACATTGCGGCTTTGATACGCGGGAGTTCGAGTCGTAAAAGATCGACGTAGCAATGGATGCATTACATTGCGGGGCGTTCTGAGCGGTGGCGGCGAGCGGCACGGCGGCGGCGTGAGCATCTTGCTCGCTCGAAGCCGTGGAGTTTGAACCCGATTGTGTACGTGCGGTATCATCAACACCGTTCGATAATACAGTCGCGTGCGATTCGCGATTAAAGTGTAAAAGCGTATGATGTTTATTTTTACAAGATTTACATCTAGATTCAGACTGACAGACTCTGGCCTTATGTTTAATACTTAAACAGTTAGTACATGCATCGTTTTGCTTCACCGATTTGAAACGATCACTTGGTGTCATTTTAGAAAAGGCAGGACATTTAAATAAATGTTTATGAACAAAGCTATCACACAAACATTTTGCGAATTTATCAATTACAGTGTAAGATTGCGGTTGCGGAGTTTTAGACGTTTTTTTATTTACAGGATTGTTGTTAGACTGAGTGAAACTCAAGCTGTTTAAAGCTTTAGTATTTTGTAAAATGCGAGATTGATTTTTAATGAACTGTACTAAATTGTCGAATTTAGGAATTTCGTCTTTTGAGTTCATTTCAAAAAGTCGAGCGGTTTCAGAATCAACCTTTTTTATAGCGACATGGAAAAAAATCAAATCTGATAAATCATTTATTTTAAGGTTTTTTAATGCGTTTGCGGCGGAAACAAAATTATCAGAAAAGGATTCGAAATTTTGAATAGATGCGGTATTAAAAGATTTATGTTCAAACATCCGATTAAGGTAACTAGAAGCTAATATACGTTTGTCTTCGTACTTGTTTATGAGTGAATTAAAAATTAATTGGTAGTTATCGCCATTAGGGCAAACTCCTGAGAACGCGGTTTGAGCCTTATCTTTCAATTTCCCCATCAAATAATATAATTTCTCCGAATCAGTCAATGTATTATTTTCGTGTACCGTGCTTTTAAAATTAGCATAGAACAGGGGCCAGTTACGAATATCGCCATCGAATGACATAATTTCAATGGGAGGCAAGCGAACTGTTTGCTTATTGACACCACTACCACTAGAAGTAGTAAGAAGGAGCCGATGTGGCTGATGATTTTGAGTAATTTGAATAATTATATTTAACGCAGCAATATAATTCCTCAAAACTAATCCACGACTGACCATCAATATTATTTTCCGGGTCTTGTCTTAGAAGAAGCGAGTTATATTTATTAAATGCCTCGAGGAACTCGGTGCGCAACGCATCAACATTGACACACGCACACAAGAACTTCTCTAGCGGTTCCATACCGGACTTCATTTTTTCCATTAAATCGTAAATGATTTGCATGCGGGCAAAAATCATATTACGACATGACAGTGCTATTTGAATCGCGGATTCTATCTGATCATCCGAATCAATGGTCACTTTCTTAGGCATTTTCGATATTTTTGTTGGTTTTTATAATAGCTAAAATAAATCGCAAACTTCAACGAGTTGCGCGCGGTGCGGGATTGGTAGGTGGTACCTACGAATTAGTACCGAACGATAGCGAAGCGAGCGAGCGGTAGATTTGCTTCTACCTACGTATATTAAAATATTAAGTTGAGCGGGATGCGAAATACCTGTGAATGTACGCAATGACAAGTAGGTATTGTAATAAATGAATAAATTAAAGCGGTTTAGTATAAGAGTATAAGGAACGAAGATTGAAATGAAATATAGTTGCGGGATGATGATATACGGATATAATATTGATATCCGTTATCAAGAGAATAAAGAAAAATAGGTATCCGTGATCATGGGACCAAAACTGTTGGATATCTGTGATCGTAGGACCAAAAACTGTTGGATATCCGTCTCGAAGGACCAAAAAATGTTGCGGCGGCCTAAAGCCTTGGGGTGAAAATCGAAATTTTCTTAGTGGACTGTATGAGGGGCGGTTCGGTGACACAAGTAGGTGTTTTGGTGGTGTGGGAAAATGATGATGGTACCTGCCTGGTGAGCTATGGCGACACGACGAGAAGGGTTTCCTTAGCCACGTGGCTGGCGCGTCCAGGATATCACGTACGGACGAGAATCTGCACTTCCCACAACACACATACACGCACTTGCACTGTTCAATAGCAATCTTCGTTCTTCGCGGTGAAAATATGAGTCCTTTTTCGACTTGGGATTAATTTTTACCCACAGGCGTCGATGTTGGTTGAGAACTGGCGGATCTTCTTGGCGGCAGCGAATGCGCGCCATTGCGGATCTTCCTTCTCGCTCTCACTTAGGCATTATAAGGGTTGTGGAAGGGAGAAGGAAAGCGGAAGGAACTGTATGTTACACAGATACTAATTAATTAGAGTTGCCAGTAATTAGGCATGAAATATAAAATAAAGAAAGTAATGGCGTTAACAGTATGATTACAAAGAGCAATTTGCATGTGGTGTTTGCCTGTAATTGGTTGTGTAGTTAGATTTAAATCTAACTACTACTACTATTGTGTATTAAGACACAATTACTTAAATGTTTCTATCTGTATAATATCTGTAACAACTATTGGTAAACCATAATTAAATAAATATCGTTTCATAAGTTTCACTAATTGACAAATCTTAACCAAGATAACATTATGAGATTTATGATGACATGTTTACTCTAATTCTATTATTGGTGAA
Source organism: Cosmia pyralina (assembly GCA_946251885.1). NCBI lineage: Eukaryota > Metazoa > Arthropoda > Insecta > Lepidoptera > Noctuidae > Cosmia > Cosmia pyralina. The sequence goes on along the minus strand of OX276350.1, from coordinate 17,584,661 downwards.
TTGTGTAAAGTAGATAGAATGTGAGAATAATCATGTTTAAAAGTGTACTGCAGGCGTTGATGATTCGCGCCCTGTCCTGGCGGCGACATATAAAACCTACCACCTACAACCTACTTTACCTATGAAATTGCCGTTTTGTATGAAAAAAATTAAACGAATTTTTCATGCATTTTTTATTTGTATTAATCGAAGTAATCACCCATGCAATCAATGCATCTTTGCCAACGCAGTGGCAGTTTATTGATGCCCTTCTTAAAGAAATCAGCTGGACGGGAGGCAACAAATTCTTCAAAGGCATTTTGTACTGCCTCTCGGGTATTGAATTTTTTTCCCGCCAAGAAGTTATCCAAATTCTGGAAAAAGTAGTAGTCTGTAGGCGCAAGGTCTGGTGAGTAGGGCGGATGACGGAGAGCTTCCAACCCAAGTAACGGCTTTACCAATTTGGGTGCAGTTTTCTCTAATGTGTTGTGGTAAGCTTCACTTAACATTTAGTGTAGTTTGTTTTATTTCAATCGGTTCATAAATAAGAATGTTATGTCATTTTGAAAAAATGGAATAAAATGCTATAAATAACTACTGTACCCTATTTCGATTCCTTTACAAGATATAGCGGTTTTTATGTTTTTTTTTTTAAGTTAGGTCGGCATTGCATGATATTAAATTGATTTGCATTATCGAGTTGTGAGCTACCCTGAAAGTTTCAGCCGGATAGCTAATCGGGAAGTGCTCGATATTTGAGTTGCAAGATCGCACCCGGAACGACAGACAAACAAGCAAGTGACTTAATAAAAACGTGATAACATACCTAGAGTTTGAAAGAAATACCTCTGTAACCAAACAATGAATGAATGAATTCAAATCTTAATTCAATTCACGACACGACACGTTGTGCACATTATTTCCTAAACAATGTGCACAATGTGTCGGCTTCACTTTTGATGTTCGCGGCGCGCCATCTTTTTTTTTTTGTTGATCTGAGCCTAAACCTAACAAAAAGTACTAGGTTTGCATGAATATTTGAATCATTAGTATTGTGCTTCTATAGGATTTGGATGAAATCTGGCACACAGAAACTCATGGATTAACACATAGAATACTTTAACGTGGGTGGGTTAATTTTCGACCTTCACGCGGGCAAAGCCACTGGTAAAGGCTAGTAAATAATATAAATATATATTAACTGCTGCGATCACTAACCCGTCTGCTTCAAGTTATTTTATTTATTCAGCAAATAAAGTTTATGATCTCATTACTTAATAATTTAATCTGAGCTAAGTGCAACGAACTCTTCATGAAGAAGAAGAATTTCTTTGAATTCATTTCTGAGAAATTATTTTCTTGCTTTTCTTGCTTATTTGCATTGCTGATTGCGACCAGTTTGTTTCCTGGAAATCTTCAGCGCTCATTCCAGCTGAAAATGTAACTAGAATAAGAATTCATATTGTTCTGCGTTTTGGCCATTGCTAGTGTTGGGCTGATAAGGCAAATAAATCAAGTTTTCAATATATTCAAGTAGATAAAATTAAATGTGATAGAGGGACAGCATACAGAACCAAAATTCATCCGCTCCTTGGTTTTCCCAATACAAATAGAAACAAAGGAGAAAGTCTGAACAATTTTCCTTAAAGTGGCAAAATGCGTGTCGGACCACGCACAATGAAAGGTTCCGTAGTTGAGATTAATTTATCCCAAGTACAAACTTAACGTTGTAGTTGAACAACATGTCCTGCAATACATCGATTTACGTCCAGGTCAATTCTTCAGCTGCAAAAGTAAGTTTGAAATAGAATTTTTTTTTTTTTTTTATGTGGTAAAAGTACAAATTAACGATTTTTGGACTTGTTTCTTTACTTGTGCTGTGATACCTTGCTTCTTGCCAAATTACATGATTCTAGGTCAACTGTAAGTAGTAGTTATAGTAAGTGGTTTTAATTTATTTGCGAATTTCAAAATATGTCGCTTAAATGGGCGTATTTTTTTTATTGCGATGACTTAGAAGCTTGATTTTTTTAGAGCTCCAATGGACCGTAAACCTACGTATTTGATATTAATTTCAATTTGATACCTCCATGTGTTTCTGAGAAAAAGAGGTCTTGACAGACTGTTTGACAGACCGATAACAAAGAGTGATCCTATAAGGGTTCCGTTTTTTACCTTTAGAGGTACGGAACCCTAAAAAACCCGTAAAGTGCTTGTTGGACCACGCACAATGAAGGGGTCTGTAGTTGTGATGAATTTATCCCAAGAACAAACTTAACATTTCAGTTGAAAAACATGTTCTCCCATACATTCCAACTGCAAATGTAAGTTGGTCGACAATTACACGTTAACTTCTAAAGCCTACTTAGCTTTGATAGTTTTCTTTTTAACTTCATTATGTATAAATACTACTAATGAGATTGAGATGAGAGAGAACACAATATACCTGTGTACGACAACAGACGAATTATTCCATTAGCGCTCCTGCACACGATGCCGCCACCGCGCCGTCGCCGCGCCGACGCCGCACAACTACACTGTACATACGAGTCGCGCGAAGACCGCCACCGCGCCGCCGCCGCGCCGCCACCGCGCGCGGTCCCAGTTATTTCATTATCCTGATTCATTCCATTGCCGGCCGCGTATGAACATGCACGTGATAACTTTTTAAGAAATTATCATGGAAAGTTTTGTTTTGGACCGCGCGCGGTGGCGGCGCGGCGGCGGCGCGGTGGCGGTCTTCGCGCGACTCGTATGTACAGTGTAGTTGTGCGGCGTCGGCGCGGCGACGGCGCGGTGGCGGCATCGTGTGCAGGAGCGCTTACGCTAATTTAGTCAACTTATAACAAAGCAAATAGCTTAAAGGTTCGACGACTGCTTTGCATACCTAAGTTCGACTCCTAACAATTAATATTTTTGGTGTTTCATTTTTTACATTTTGTTATATTATTATATGATAGTTCGTAGAGCGTACACAGAAAACATAAAGTTTACACCTCTTCTCATCTCATCTTTGGTTATAATAGAATTAAATATCAAAGTCAAATCAATGTTGTGCCATTATGTAGTAAATGCAGAACGTAGGTGTTTATTAATTCACTAAAAACTAAAAACTTCGCAAGAAATGGGAAATTGCTACTGAAGGCTGCGAGTGTCGACCTCAGGACAAGCTGCTACTCACACGGCCAACTACGTCTCATCCTCCCGCGTCATAAGCACTGACTCACTTCATATTTTGTCTGCTGAGACCAAAACCACCTACAGAGAAGTTTCATAAAAATGTGGCTGTCATTTTAGTATATTGTGGTGTCTTATGACTTCCACGCGAACGAAGTCGCGGGCAGAAGCTAGTCTACAATCTACAAAATATACAGGAAGCGAGTCTTAATTCCCCTGCCACCATGACATGTAGGAAAATCATATTAAAAAAAAACTTTGTATGGTTAGCAACTCACAGAACCAAATTTTATCAACGTCTTTTACCAGTACAGTCGACCGCACGTTGACTCTGACACACATTGACCGTGAGCTGGCCTAGCGTAGTACGGAGTTTCAATAGAATAAGAGGCCAGCTTAAACTGGTTTTGTTACCACTGACTGGCTTACTGTTATCTAAATATATTGCTTAATATTTTACAAGGTGAATGAAAATAAGTTTCCAACGAATAAAGGAAACCGAGATATCCTTAAGAACCATAGATAAAAAATATCCCCCGTAAGATTCCTAAGATCGGATGCATAAAAGTTAGTATAACATATTTCAGATGATAACGTCAATCATATCGATAATGTCGTGCTTAGGCCACAATGAAAATATTATTATAATGGCTTGCTACAACATAAGTGTCAGTATTATTTCAAGTTCCGTACGACACACGTTACACGCGCTCATGGAATAAAAGAAAAACGTGTTCCAATTTTAAAAGTTACAAGTAAGTTTTCTTTTTATTTAATTTTGAGTTTGTTATCTATGAAAATCGAAATTTAATTGCGGTCATAGATATTGTTTTGTTTTTAAAGTTGATTAGGGTTATTATTCTATGACCGTTCTGAATCTGGTGTGACCTAAGGTGATGTCCTAAGTATTAGTTTAAGGTGTTACATTGTTTTGAAGGTACATAGGTACTGCAGTGAAAATATTATCTAAGACTACTTGTACTTAGGAATTTTCTTTTTATTTGGATAGCTTCAGTGCAACAAAGCTGTAAAATAGTTGTTTTCCGTTATATTTTTCATAAATACTTACAGTTTTAGGCAATATTTTAGTAATTTCAATTAATTGTTTTTACAATTAAATTACATTCAACTGCACATCTTCAGTGGCAACATTTTGACATTATTAGCGCCTTCCGTGGTGCAAACCGTGCGACCACTGAAGGTACACATAGTGTTTTTGTAAATCAAAATTATCAATAGTAATAAAAAATCGGTCGCTAAATAAGTAGGTACTACTAGTACCTACTAGTACGTACTATGGGTAAATATTAGTATACATAACCAGTATAGAATAGAATAGAAAACAAAAAGTTAATTTGCAAATATATATGTGTGTGTACATCGCATTAAAATTATGATTGAATTGAAATCATAAATCTTTGTTTATGTCATTAAATACAGGGTGTATACACATATAACAGAATGCATGCATTGTACAATATTGTACATATTAACTATATAAGATTTATAAACATAATTTTATAATTATATATAAATTAATTAATTTACTATAAACTGTTAGGTACTTAGTAAAGGTAAGAACCTAATAGTTAGTATTTTATTAAATTATATCCTTGATGAATGCAATAGTACGATTCGACATAGCTATAAAAATGTAATCATAACGTGTCCGAGTTTATAAACTCATTTCTACTAACTGTACATACAGCTCATTGTGTCTAACCCTTTTTCATTACAAACAATGGACTTATATTTTATTATGAATTTGATAACACGTATTATTAAATACTTGCACTTTTCATATAAAATATTTTACTTGTGCAATCTGCATTATACCGTCCTGGCCTTTGTTCCCTCTGCGACGCCCTAAGCCGAGGCCCGTACCCCACAGGGGGTGCCCTTAGTTTATAATTTTTAATGCCCTGGCAGGAGGCCTTAATTTATTGAGGCGCCCACAGGAATGTCCGTTTAAGCAGCCGACAACCCCCTTAAGTTGACCTGCGAGGAAAAACAAAATCAAAACCTGCATTATGTAAGATGGTGACAAATTGGAACCTAGCACCTGAAATCTGAGGTTCCATAATTCCTGATGGTTAACCAATCCTGAGAAGTTGGAGGGCCGCTTGTCTCAAAGTTCTAAAAATACTTTATTACTTCGTCCGCGTGAAATTTCGGCCGCCGACACCGCGTCGCATCGCATGGCGAGCCCGCACTATTACTTTATTTTCTCATAGCTTTCCTTCTCATTTTTTTTTTTAATTTTGCTCGGCTCTTATGGGTCGTAACGTGATGTTAAAAAGCCATCCTCAAGAATTGAATTATCAAAAGGTAAAATATTTTTTCAAATCCGATCGGTAGTTCCAGAGGTTCAAACAAAAAAAAAAAAACAAACTCGTTAGCTTTATTATACAACATCAGTTTTAGTATATGCGAAACCCGAAACACGTGTCTAGTATTTTTATGTAAAGAATCTATGTACAATATTTCAAAACTGTATCATGAAAAATCACAAAGTTATAAGCTTGTTATGTTACCTGGTTGTCCGTATAAAAACATGATCACCACGCGGCGCCCGCTGTGCGCCCGTGCATAGTGCCGCTATGACCTACCGTGACTTGTGTTTGTCGTTCGGTGTCCATATTGTAACCTTTTTTAAAGATTTTTGGGGCAAAATATAACACGGTATAAAATTATTGCATTCGATTCAGTTATTTATTCTGAACAAACTATATTCAGGTTTCGCATATACTAAAAATAATGTTGTTTAAATTGAGATTGATTGTTTTTGTAGTATAAGTTGCATGTTCAATGTTCATACTATAATGAATATAATTCTAAATGTAACATTGAAAATATAAGGAAATGATAAGATAGGTGCTTGCTTGCTTGCTACTCCTTTAGTAAATATTTAAGAGAAATATTTATTTAACGCAAAACTTAAACTTTACCACGTAGAGTAATCATTGTTTAAATAATATTTGTAGGTGTGAAAGCAAATATTGTGTAACACAAACATGGCACAGTATGTGGCCAGAAAATTCTATTAGGTTTCTTTCACTAGCATGAGAATTGTACCGTGTTTTCCTCTGAAAAAAATTTGCTCTTCCATGCGGCCCGCAGAACCAAAAAGTTATCTCGATTCTACTCCTTAACTAGGACTTCAAATAACAACACACACAACACAATACACTTTTTTTTGCCAAAATAACGACAAACAATCGGATCACCAAGTTCTGTTTTTTTTCATTGTTGACATGCTCCCATTTGACCACTATGTCACTATCTCAGCTGCTGTAAAAATCTCACCACCAAGAATTCAGTGAAGTGAGCTGTAATTGCACCATTAGCCGATCTATTTTGTAAAAATCTCACCATGAAAACGTAGGTGAAGTGAGCTGTCATTCCACCAGCCGATCTATTCTGTAAAAATCTCACCGTGAAAACATCGGTGAAGTGAGCTGTCATTCCACCAGCCGATCTATTCTGTAAAATCTCACCGTAAAAACATCGGTGAAGTGAGCTGTCATTCCACCAGCCGATCTATTCTGTAAAAATTTCACCGTGAAAACATCGGTGAAGTGAGCTGTCATTCCAGCAGTCGATCTATTCTGTAAAAATCTCACCGTGAAAACGTCGGTGAAGTTAGGTGTCATTCCACTAGAGATAGACACTATTGGCAGCTTACTCTAAGCTCACTTCAGCTAACTTTTCACGGTGAGATTTTTACAGAATCGAACGGCTGATGTAGGATTGACACTATTGGCAGCTCACTTTATCTAAATTTCACGAGTTTTTGGTAAAACAACCATCGTCTTCGCTTACGACGACATGGTCGACGATGGCGCACGCTTGCCCAGTGGTGTAACCTATTCACCCTCGATTTTAAGAACTGACTGCGACATGTAAATCACTCCATGAGTGGAATGGTTCTACTAAGCTGGATCCGCAGTAGTAGCTCGCGAAATTCAAATTTTCTTTCAAATTGCAAGTCAGGTTGTACGAGTACCTTGATCAAAATATAATTCGCGAATATAACAAATAATGATGTATTTACATAATGCCAATCTGCCTAGCCTTTTCCCAACTATGTTGGGGTCGGCTTCTAGTCTAACCGGATTCAGCTGAATACCAGTATTTTACATGGAGCGACTGCCTATCTGACATCCACAACCCAGTAACTGGGTAATACGATACCCCTTGGTAAGACTGGTTGTCAGACTTTCGGGCTTCTGACGACCAGTAACGACTGCCAAAGATCCACGAATCTCAGCCGGGATAACGGGCTTAACGTGCTTTCCGAGGCACGGAGGAGTCTCGGTATGTAAAGATGGTCACCCATCCACTGACTAACCCCGGCAAGCGTAGCTTAATCTGATGAATCGACCCGTGCGGCTGTTATTACTTAGCCACGAGCTGTATTTACATAATTATAACCATAAAAATCATCAATATATGTCTCTGAGTTAGATTTGTTCTCTTACGATCTGAACAAATCGAATTGAGCGAATCATAATTTCATCATTATACAACCTGACACTGACCTACTAATTGCAAAAAAAACGTAAGAAAATTTTAATTTTGCGGGCATCCACTGCGGACCCACCTTAAATTAAAATAGCATTTTATCATTTCATAAACATACAACCGGTCTATTCTATAAAAATCTCACCGTGAAAACTTAGGTGAAGTGATTTTAAAGTGAACTGTCAATAGTGTCAATCCCTAGCATCAGGTGGAATGCCGGCTCATTTCACGCTTACTTCACCTAAGTTATCACGGTGAGATGTTTACAGAATAGCACAACAGCAGAAAGTACAGTCAGCCTAAAAAAAATGTATGTATCGACAAGAATTCATTTAATTGTCTACAATCTTTGTACCCTAATATTGTATCAATGTGTAGCCACAAAACGCTCGTGGCACATGTCTAAATGATAACAGCCGCACGGGTCGATCAAAGTTATGCTTTCGGTCCGCGATCGGTACGTGGATGGGTGACCATCTTTACATACCGAGACCCCTCCGTGCCTCGGAAAGCGAACGTGCTTAACGAAGCCGTTGGTCACGGCTGTCATTCGTGGATCTTTGACAGTCGTTACGGTTAGTCAGAATCCCGAAAGTCTGACAATCAGACTTACCAAGGGGTATCGTGTTACCCAGTGACTGGGTTGTGAAGGTCAGATAAGCAGTCGCTCCATATAAAATGCTGGCATCCAGCTGCATCCGGTTAGACTAGAAGCCGACCCCAACACAGTTGGGAAAAGGCTAGGCAGATTGAATTGTGCATCTTTTTGTAGCTAACTGTATCTATTTAAACTTGTAACATTTTACTGTTTTTACGTTGTTATAATAATCGGCCTGCTTCCTGAGGGGCAATTCCCGTATTTTTATAACAACGTTCGCAATCTCATCTCAGTCTCAATCTGTCAAAATTGTATAGAGTTTGCCTACATTTTTGACATTTGATTGTCGCTGGCTGACATTGCGACTTGGAATTTCAACGTTTTTAATTACGAGAATTGGCCCTCAGATTGATTGTTCTTCTTCTTCCTCAGGGTGCTTAGGTATTCGCAAACTATAGAATAATGTTTACGTTTTTTAAATCAAACAAATCGCTTGAATTGTTATTTATTGTCTCACGGATTAATAAACTAAGACTTGACAGTGACTAACGAACTACCATGTCAGGTCGGTATGCATATTATGCATAGCATAGGTATAGGTAGGTCGTAGGAGACGCCCTGGGCGGCGGGAATCGATTGCCGATTCCCGGCCACCGTAGGCGCGGGCTTGCGGACGACGAGTAATGGGCAGCTCGCCGTCCGGTAAGGACCAGGCCCGGGTCGACGGCGCGTTGTGTTCCACGCGCGCCTCAAAGAGATGTCAGCAGTGACGGGGTCAATTGGGCCGATGCCGCCGGGGTCGCGGGTCGTTCGAAAGAGATACCGTGGCCCTGGCACGGGCAGCTGAAGGAACATGGGTGGGTTTTAGTCAGTAAAAGTCTGACACGCCCTCCCGCCTCTGCCCAGAGCGGGAGAAGTCATTTGATGATTTCCCATCCACAAAAAAAAAAAAAAAAAAAAGGTATAGGTAGGTATGTTCCTATTTGATTGTTTTTACAAGCATAACGTTAACAATATTGACAGTTTGAAATGAAATATTTTAAACTCAATTTAATTTTTTAGCCGACTTCAAAAAAGGAGGTTACTCAATACGACCGTATAAATATATTTTTATTTTATGTGTGTTCGCGGATAACTTCGTCGTTTATGAACCGATTTTTATGATTATTTTTTTGTTCGAAAGGAGATATACAAAAGGTGGTACGATGACGAGAAAACCAGGATCTGGTGATGGCATCTCAGAGAAATCGAGGGGAACCTTCAAATTTTATAGGCACACCTATAGCGATTTGGGTATTTTTTATAGTAACTCGTGCATTTGCTTCCGGAAAGCACCATTTGATGAAGTGGAACTGAAGAAGAAGACCACATGTGGCCATCAGAACTACTCAATAATACGTATTTCACGGTTTGCGATTTAATTTTTTTAAGCAATTTATGCTCATCACAATACATATGTTGAAGAGGAGCTAATGGTGACTTCACCATCAGTTTCAGTTCTCCTGGTTCCTTACTGGGAGAACTCCTCAACAATTAACGTCCTTGTATCGAGAAAAGCAATATTTTGTAAAAAAGTGATAAGCAAATGACAGTAGGCTATTGCAACTTAGATAGATTACAGATTGACCCACTAAAAAGTGAGAAATAAAAATTTTTTTCCAAAAAAAAAAAAAAAAAACAACCGACTTCCAAAAAAATACTACAGTGAAAAATAACATTAATTACGGAAGTCGGTGGCAAAAAGCTAAAATACAGATTGTATTTTAGTATTTTTTTGGAAGTCTGTTGTTTTTTTTTTTGTATTTTTTTTTTTTTAATTGAACCCAAAACATCTATGCAGTTTCTTTTTTTTATAATTTAAGACTGCCTGAGAAATTCCTGTTTGTAAGAACACTGCCCGACGGGAATTGAACCCAGGATCTCATTTCTCAGTAGCAGCCCGGAGTCTGGATTAGTGCCTCTTAGTAGATACGTGGGACTTAATAAATTTATCTGGCGAGTGGCATAAGTGGTGGGTGTACTTTAAGGTATTCTGATTGGCTCTTCGGGAATTACAACCGTGTTATTGTGATTTGTGTATGTTATTTGACACTCTAAATGTTTTCCACCGGTAACTAGGTTCCAATTATATTCAACAAATGTTTTTATGACATAAGTATCGACATCAGTTGTTGGTGATGATGTATTTACTTGTATTTACTCAGACGATTTCAAATATTTGCTTCCCGCAAAATGTTTTACATGGAACATTATGAATTGGCGTTTGTGTTTTTGTTTCCGTGGAAGTCTTGTCGTTATAAGATTGTTTGTACAGTTGTTCATAACATATACATACATCTATATCTATACTTATTATAAAATAAAATCGCTTTTCGTCTTCTGTGTGGCCGTTGTTCTTCTAAACGACGCAACGGATTTTGATGCGGTTTTCACTATCATTTAGAGAATTTATTCCGGAAGGTCTAAATGTATAATACATTAATATCTAACTTACATATAATATAGAAACCTTCATGTTTTGTCAAGTCGTAAAAACCGTGCGAAGTAGGACCGGGTCGCTAGTGTTATATAGGGTGACTGGTAATTAGTGACTGATACTTAAACACATGGTTATATAAACTCTTGATAACAAACAACTTTTACTGTGGGACCAAACCTGAAATCGCGAAAAAAAAATAAGTTCCCCATACATTCATGTTCGCGTAACTCGGCAATTTTTTCTTCGCGATTTCAGGTTTGGTCCCATAGTAAAAGTTGTTTGTTGTTATGAGCACAATCATGTGTTTAGGTATCGGTCACTAATTATCAGTCACCCTATATATATAAGGTGTAACATAAATAACGCACAACTCTTACGGGGTCATTATACTCATCATTATGAACAACTTTTACTATGGGACCAAACCTGAAATCGCGAAAAAAAAAATCAGCTGTTCAGTACCTACATTTATCAACATCAAACTCGTCAAAATGTAGGGAGCAGCTGATTTTTTTTTCGCGATTTCAGGTTTGGTCCCATAGTAAAAGTTGTTCATAATAATGAGTATAATGAACCCTTAAGAGGTTGTGCGTTTTATGTTACACCTTGTATATGTAAGTAGTCTAATAATCTGCTTATATATTATAACATTCATAATTTTTTTTTTGATGTCTGCATCAAAAAGCAAGTAAGTAGTAATAATAACTTCTACCGTCATCTGTCTTTGCATTGATTATAATTTTTATTTTCCTAACATTTTAATAATTGAGTCACGTTTCAATATTTTGTAACTAATTAATTATCAATGTTTTTAACGGAATGCTAGTAAACATCTGCTACTTTGTCCAAAACCTAAAACATCATAACCACTTTTATTGAAAAAAAAACTAAGTCATCTATTGTTATAAATCAAAATTCGTAATCTAGCCTAGTCTATCCACTTTAAGCAACAGTAATTACTTTCATAGCGATTGATAGGAATGTTTTGTGTACAAGCCGTGTACAAGTGGCTAGGCGCCCCGTCGCGCGCCGACAAAAAATCGCAAGGACAATCCTAATAACGTCGCGCGGGGAGCGGAACGCGTCAGTGGATATTGTATAACTTTATTCCTACACGATTTAAGGTGACTTAATAATATTAACTAGGTAGTTGGGTCCTAAGATACGTAGTCTGCTTTATAAATTCCGGTCTTTCATTTATCTTTGTCATAAAAAGTGTCGGTTAGTTAGCAGACCTCCTCACCTTCCCTTAGGGAAATCGGATCTAAGCAATATGTTACAGAGTACAAAGACTAGAGTTTGTTGAAGATACGCTTTTCCGGTTATTATTAGTGGAAATTCTTACAGCGTGTGCAATATGTTGTAATTAGCATTATATTACAGTAATTGCACTATAGAATTATAATCTGTACATAGTATAAAACAAAGTCGCTTTTCGTGTCTGAGTGTGTGACCGCGTTGTATGCAACGGACTTTAATGCGGCTTTCACCATCGTTTAGAAAATGTAGTCCGGAAGGTTTATGTGAATACACAATCAGCCTAGAATGTTCCCACTGCTGGGACACAGACCTCCTCTCTTCGAGAGTGGGCTGTAATCCACCACGCGGGCCCAGAGCTGGTTGGTAGATGTCACACACCTTTTCAAATTTTTAGTTCTAGGTCATGCCGATTTCCTCACGATGTTTTCCTTCATCCTTTTGACAGCAGTGGTGATGAAATTACTTACACAAAGTAAAGCGTCTGCCGGGGTTAAAACGGGGTAAAAACCGGCCAAGTGCGAGTAGGACTTGCGCATGAAGGGTTCCGTACCATTATCTATAAAAAGGGTAAAAAAAAACACGTTTGTTGTATGGGAGCCCCCCTTAAATATTTGTTTTATTTTCATTTAATTATTTACTTTTAAAGTGAATATATAACTAAATATTCTGTGAATATTTCTAGCGTCTGTCTGCCTGTTGCCGTTATCAATATCGAGCAAAAATGAGCAAAAATATCACGTTTGTTGTATGGGAGCCCCCTTAAATATTTATTTTATTCTATTTTTTAGTATTTTTTGTTAGAGCGGCAACAGAAATACATCATTTGTGAAAATTTCAACTGTCTAACTATCACGGTTCATGAGATACAGCCTGGTGACAGACGGACGGACTGCGGAGTCTTAGTAATAGGGTCCCGTTTTACCCTTTGGGTACGGAACCCTAACAATGTATGGTAAGAACCCATGACCTACAACAATTCGTAAGTCGGGGTCGTTACCATTAGGCCAGCCCTGCTCCCATTTTATGTGGATAATACATTTGTGAAACTTACAAGCATAATAAAGAAATCTCGATATTTTGTCAAGTAGTAAAACCGTGCGAAGCAGGGGCGGGTCGTTAGTATGATAATAAAGCATAAATATGGGTAACATTAAATCAAATTAATGTTATTTTAAATAGCAGAACAAGGCATTGCACTCTATGGCCGATTGTTACCGGTATAACCTTGTTATACAGTTATAGTTAGGCTCGGCGTCAACGAATCATCAACCACAGCCACTGGTGACTGTCGCCTCTTGCTGCGGTGTTGAAAGAAAGAAAGAAAAGAAAGAAAGAAAAATATTTTATTTGGGACACGCACAGGAAATACAGTTAAAAAAGAGCATATAAAAGTAACAAAATAAACATTAAAAAACAAAAAAAAAAAAATATATAAAAATACACATCACATTATTATTGCAATCATTGCATTATTTATCTTTAATACACATTATACTGTTGTAGCGCGCCACACGTGTGCGACGAATCCATACAAAACGTATGACAAAGATTGTGAACTGCTTGTCGCTGGGCTACCGTGACTGTGGTCGGTGGCTCGTTTGCGCATAGCCTAGTATTATTGTAAAGAATTGTGTGGCAATATGTAATGTACAATACGGGCAATGAATCATGGCCCGTCCGAACTTTGCGCAGAAGGCTGCGCAATAACATTGTTTAGGAACCAAATATTGATATGAGGCGAGTGTGAGTGAGTGGTCTTGCGTGAAAGTTCGGAAAGTCTATGTTCAGACTGGCCATGTTTTGCCGGCCGTATTGTAAGTAGTTACTGACGTTAGTTAGTTAACGACTCGATATACTAACCGAAAAACGCCAAATACGTAAAGAGAGACCTAAGTCTTCTTATGCCTATACCTTTAGCTCTGCCGGCAAACTCTATTGCATTAGGTAGTTGTGATCAGAGGCCGTACTATGACGTGAAAAAAAACTTTTTAAGAAAAAAAAAAATACTACAAAGTGAAAAATAATTTTAATTTCGGAAGTCGGTGTCTTTGGTTTTTATAGTTTCATTTTTTGCCACCAACTTCCGAAATTAAAACTATTTTTCACTTTGTAGTTTTTTTTTTTGGGAGTCGGTTGTTTTTTTTTTTCGTAGAAAGTTTTTATTTTTCACATTTTAGTGGAATCATGAAATACTTATTATCGTAGAGAAGTTCGCGTGGCCATCTGTGGTCTTTTTCATCAGTTCCACTTCACCAGATGTTACTTTATGAATGCAAATGCTTGATTTGTTGATGAAAATACCAAAATCGCTATATGTATGCCTATAATTTTTGAGGAGTTCCCTCAAGTCTTCACGGATCCCATCTTCAGAACTGGATTTTGATAAAAATGGGACCAATCTGGAAGTATATCCTTTCAAATAAAAAAAGATTTTTCCAAATCGGTTTATAAATGACGGAGTTCTGAGGTAACAAACTTTAAAAAAAAAACGAATTGAGAACCTCCTCCTTTTTTTGAAGTCGGTTGAAAAGATCATGGCTCCTCATGGTTCCGTTGTAAAAAAAAACTGGCCAAGTACGTGCCGGACCGTGGTCAATGAAGCACAATGAAGGGTTCCGTAGTTGGTATGAGTTTATCCCAAGAACAAACTTAACATTGTAGTTGAAAAACATGTTCTCCCATACATTCCAACTGTAAATGTAATTTTGTACTCACAATATTGAGAGATTTACCATGGTTATTTTAAGACCACAGACTTCTTATAGGTTTTCCTGTAATCTACAGGTAAAGAACTATTTTCAACTTTTATTTTAACTTTTCAAGAAATTCATGTGCACCAAATTTCAACTTAATAGGTCCATTAGATTCGGAGCAAGACAGACACGGACAGACAAACCTACGAGTAATCCTATAAGGGTTTCGTTTTTTCTTTTGAGTTACGGAACCTTAAAAAGGATGGTGCTATAAGTCGTATATAGCTCCGTCTCTCTCTCTCACACTGGAATCTGATGGATCCATGATCTTTTTTCACGTCATAGTACGGCCCCGGGTATTTAAAACAAAATTCGGTCTGGCGAGGCATATTAGAGCACACACTAGGAAACAATAATTTCAATGGGTCGCCATTATCGAAATCGGTAAGGAGGATTATGTATATATGTCGGAGGAGACTGTCAGCGTTCGTTGCCGGACTGGTCGTCGTCCATTGTTGTAGCCAAAATAAGACTCACTAAGCACTCTACAGTTATAATAAGATCGATTTAACAAACAATCAGTTAAAAACCAGCACACATGAATCGGATGGAACTGGATTCGTATCGGAACGCGGCGAGGTCGGGGCGAGGTTGGTAGCGCACATCCGTTCAGTTCGGTGTCACATCACGAAGTCCTCGTCAGGTACAGGAACCTTGAATGACAGCCGTCATCTGTCACCGTTATTTTCCCCCGCAAACTCAAAATGACATTGACAGCTCGCACAGTGATGCCAACCCCATTTTCGAACACACCCAAGTCAGTACAACTTGACGTTCCGTACAGAATCCACGACATACTCGTATAGTCTAGTCTAGTAGTGTAGTAGTAGTAGTGTAGTCTTCAGTTTAGTGGTTTGCTGCAAGATTGTAACTCGTAAGATGTCTGAATTAAAGTGATCGAATGGTTATTATTTGGTTTTGCGTTTTAGGTGTTAAGTAAGGATTGATACCTATTATCATTCTCCTGCCCTTATCCCAATCTATTTGGGGTTAGCGCAACATGTCCCTTTTTCCATACTTCACTATTAGTCGTCATCTCGGTAGTCACACCCTTTCTAGCTATGTCATCTTTCACACATTCCATCCATCGTTTCTTTGGTTTTCCCCTACTCTTATTGCCAAAAAACCCAACCAAAACCTAATCTACCTAACCTTTTTTAGGGTTCCGTACCCAAAGAGTAAAACGGGATCCTATTACTAAGACTCCGCTGTCCGTCTGTCTGTCTGTCACCAGCCTGTATCTCATGAACCATGATAGTTAGACAGTTGAAATTTTCACAGATGATGTATTTCTGTTGCCGTTATAACAGCCGCACGGGTCGATCCATCAGGTTAAGCTACGCTTGCCGGGGTTGGTCAGTGGATGGGTGACCATTCTTTACATACCGAGACTCCTCCGTGCCTCGGAAAGCACGTAAAGCCGTTGGTCCCGGCTGTTATTCGTGGATCTTTGACAGTCGTTACGGGTCGTCAGAAGCCCGAAAGTCTGACAACCAGTCTTACCAAGGGGTATCGTATTACCCAGTAACTGGGTTGTGGAGGTCAGATAGGCAGTCGCTCCATGTAAAATACTGGTATTCAGCTGCATCCGGTTAGACTGGAAGCCGACCCCAACATAGTTGGGAAAAGGCTAAGCAGATGATGCAGATGATGATGTATTTCTGTTGCCGCTATATCAACAAATACTAAAAAACAGAATAATATTTTTTTTGCCGTTTTCATGGATAATGGTACGGAAACTTTCGTGCGCGAGTCCGACTCGCACCGGCCGGTTTTTTATTTTTTGATAAGTATCAAAAAATAAAAAATAACGAATTTACCGAAACGCTCGCAATAGATGGTATTGAAAGCCGATGGAAAAAAAGAAAGATCGAAACAAAGTTTGGCAGATGTACGAGAATTTAACTAACATTTATTCGTGACTTTTAAAAGACATTAGTCGTTAATTTAGATAAAAGTTGTCGCTTGGTTCATTAGCCTGCTAAGTGATTCGAATTCTCATAAATTACTTAAATATCACATAATGTTAATGGAAACAGAACTAGTTATAATCTAGTGTTTTTTTTTTAACATTAAGTAGGCATCGTTCCCACCCTAATTCATACACTTTTACGACATGACAAAATTTTGAGATTTCTATATTATATGTACTTACGTTTATTATTAATGTACCTATTATATAAATAAACCTTCCGGAATAAATTATCTTATTGAAAATTTACTTAAAAAAGTAAAACCCGACTTCAAAACCAAAAACGAATGAAATAACTTTCATAAAACACTTAACGGCTTCTGAAGTCGGTCTCAAGCTAAAGTGCATTGAAGAATTGAAGACACCGACTTCAGAAGCTGTTAAGTGTTTTATGAAAGTTATTTTATTCGTTTTTGGTTTTAAAATAAAAATAAAAAAAAAAAAAAAAAAAAAATAAAAAAAAAAAATAAATTAATTAATTAAAACTAATAATTAATAAATAAATAAAAAAAAAAAAAATTAATTAATAATAAAAAAAAAAAATTAATAAAAAAAAAAATAAATAATTAATTAATAATAATTAATAATTAATAATTAATAATTAATTAATAATAAATAATTATTTTTTTATTAATTAATTAATTATTTTATTTATAAATTAATTATTAATAAATTTATTTTTCCATTTTTAGTTGAATATACAATTACATAAGTAGGTAGTAGTAGTCATCATCAAAATGTACTTAGAAATGCCGGAGATACAATGCATTTATGCATATAACTTTGTACATAAGAATAATTACATAATGTATTATATACTAAAACCTTCCTGAAAGTACATAGATTACGTTAGTGAAAAAATCATCAAAATTGGTTCATCAGTTTTTGAGAAAATCTCGGACAAACAAACATACATACATACATACGTAAGGGTCGAATAAGAACCTCCTTTTTTGAAGTAGGTTAAAAATGGTGAAAATCGCATTATATTTTGATGCGGTTGCGTAGTTTCGAAGAACAATGCAATCACACAGACAGACACGAAAAGTGACTTTAATTTACATAATTAATGTGTATAGGTTATGATACGATCCATTAGATAGGTAGGTAAATGTATTTTGTGAGAAAAATCGCTATCTAAATGAATGTGATTTATTTATTATTAATAAGTCCGTTAACCCCGTCCGTCCTTGTGACGATGATTATCAACTTAAATTAAGCTTGAGCTGAGCTGAGCTTTTTTTTTTTTTTTTTTGTGGATGGGAAATCATCAAATGACTTCTCCCGCTCTGGGCAGAGCGGGAGGGCGTGTCAGATGAGCTTGAGATGGATGGTGCTGATCCGTGCGTCATGTTCGTGCACGGGCGCCGCGCGCCCTCAGTAGGGACTGGTAATTTCTTAGCTGGCACGGCTTATTTTAATTTGGTTTAATTTTTCAATTGTTTTTAGTTTTTATCATTTTATTAAGTTTCTTGCCACTTCTTCTCCATAGGTACACAATACGCTTTGGAATGGACGACTAGCTTCATATTTCTGACTGACCGACTCAATGACAATTCAAAAGTGTCTGTAATTGTTTTATTTGAAATGAATGCTTTGAGTTTTAGTTTGAATATCACCGTTAAGATTCTCCAGTATTTTCCCCAAGTTTACATGACTCTCACTGCATAGGTAAATGAGAATTTAATTTTGTTTTCTGTTATAAGAATACTAAGACATTTTTTTTTATTGGTTATCAATTGATAGCTATTGTAGGCCTAGTAGACTGTAGATTTGTTGACTATTTCTTATTTTGTTAAGTACCTGGTACTTGTTGAAAGGCCTATAGTCCTCCCATACCTATTAACACTGTTATTTGAAAATATTGTAAAAGTCAATTATTTTTAAAAGAGTAACCGTACAGTTTCTTGCCGGCTCAGAAGAGCCGGCAAGAAACTGTACGGTTACTCTTATTATTATTATTGTTGGTTCCAATTAATCGTTTCCTATGGAGAACCATAGGAAACGATTAATTGGAACCATGCACCTAGCTTCCGAGAAATCGATTCCCTTGTAGATTTATGTGAAATGAAATATTTTGATTTGATAACAAGTGGCATAAGTGTTTACTTTCCAGTATTTTTGCTACAAAATACCGGTCCCAAACAGCTGAACTACTGAACAACCGAACTACTGAGACTAGAGGGATATGATTTGATAAAGTGACTTGTGATGGAATTTAAGTATCGATGGATGTCTAAACGTTAGACGAGGATATCAACTCCTGTCCATGCCTCGCTCTCTTGTCTATGTGTTGTCTGTGTGTGGTAAACTATTTAATTAGTTAAATAAATGAGTGTTTTTCACTTTATCCGACCGTTCTTTATTTCATCACTCTACAGTCATAAAAGCGCATAAAAACTGTGTTTGGTTACTTTTCATAAAAGTATGTATGTAAAGTAAAGTACGATTGACTTCCTAATAAATGACCAAGCTAACATGGCGAATGAGACTCAATAAAACCTTTTCTTGTGGCGGCTTACATCCAGCAATTGTTTGTGTGCGATTACCAGACTATCAATCTGCCTAGTCTTTTCCCAACCATGTTGGGGTCGGCTTCCAGTCTAACCGGATGCAGCTGAATACCAATATTTGACATGGAGCGACTGCCTATCTGACCTCCACAACCCAGTTACTGGGTAATACGATACCTGGGTAATACATTGGTAAGACTGGTTGTCATAAATTCGAGCTTCTGACGACTCGTAATGACTGACGATTACCAGACTATGCCAATGTCAATCTCACAAAGATAGAGCCTTGACGACTAAGGCCCTTTGAACATACACGTTTTTCTTGCCGTGACTACGGTTTATTCGCCGTGTTTAGGCACAGTCATTAGTGTTGTATGGATAAGCTTGTTGATAGACACGTTTTAACTGCCGTACCGTAAAGAAACCATGCCGTGTACGAAGGGCCCAACGGTATACCCTGGGCAGTCAGCCACACTATCAATCTTGCTGACTATCTTATCTTCTCATCACGTCATGAGCTCTTAAAGCACGTGCCTAACGATAGATTAAGATCAATTTTTACAACATTATTTTTATGCTACCAATGTGACTTTTTCAATTCTTATGTAAGTACTTTCTGTTTTTATCTTGGACACAACTGACATCAATGAAGGAAAACATTGCGAGGAAATCTAGACTTTTAGTTAATACTAGCGACCCGCCCCAGCTTTGCGAGGGTAGCCCGACCACGAAAAAAAAAAGAAAAGAACTTTACAGGACCACCCGCTGGGATAATCCTGAAGATTGCCTGAACATTGAATAAAAATCACTTCAGCTGTTTTGGAGTCCATGTACAGTGGGCAGTGGTGGTAGGTGGGTGTGGGGTGGGCAGTGGTGGTGGGGTTCTGTACATAGAATACACACATCCATTTTTATGTAATAACTAGCTTACCCGCCAGACGTTGGCCTGCCAATTTTTTTTTTCCTATTTTTTGTGTTCCGTACCTGAAAAGGAAAAAACGGAACCCTTATAGGATCACTTCGTTGTCCGTCTGTCTGTCAAGACCCTTTTTCTCAGGGACGCGTGGAAGTATCAAGGTGAAATTAATATTAAATACGTAAGTCTATGGTCCCTTGGAGTCCTAAAAAAATCAAGCTTCAAGTCAATGCAATAAAAAATACGGTCATTTAATTTTATGCGACATATTTTGATACTCGCAAGTAAACCAAAAGCTACTCCTACCTACCTACCTACCAGGGTACTCTTCCCGTTCTTCTAGAATCATGAGATTCGGCAAGAAGCAAGGTCTCTAAGGAAAAAGTCCGAATTTTTTAAATTTGTACTTCTATAAATATTAATAAATATTTTGTTATGATTTGAATCATAATAAAATAGGTCAGTCTGTCAAGACCTTTTTTCTCAGGGACCCATGGTTCTTCTCAGGGTTCCTGAGAAAAAGGGTCAAGTTGAAATTATTATCAAATAAGTAATTTTATCACTTATTTTTTTTTGGGATTTATTGTTGAGTTTGTTTTTGGGAAAAATTCTTATCGACTACAGAACCCTTAATTGTGCGTGGTCGACACGCATTTGGCCGGTTTTTTTTTACTTTTATACCACTCCAGTAAAGAGGAAGAATAAAATAAAAAAGATTCAAATCGGTCAAGCCGTTTTGAGTTTTAGCGAGGCTAGATATGTCTGAAACTACTAAGCGTGGTGATCAATGCTCGTATGCCTTCTCTGTATGAGAAGAGGCCTTTGCCCTGCAGTGGGGCAATAATAGGACGGTATTTTTTTTTGCAAATGAAAACCATTTACCAAGACCGAATTCCCCTTTAGAAGTTCCTCCATCTCAAGGTTATTTAAACCTGTCATGTTTTTGCGTTGCAGATGCTAAATAAAATATAATTTTCCTTCTATTTAATTTAATAGCAATGAAAAGGAAAATTCCGTTTTTATTTCAGTTCGATATTGCGGCATCCACTAAGGACGAAACTTGTCAGCTTTATAGATAATAGCAATACAGATTTATCTTCCTGCCCTTAGCCCATGTTACTTGGGATCGGCGCCATAAACTCAAACTCAAACTCAAACTCAAAGCATTTATTTCAAATAAACCAATTACAGGCACTTTTGAATTGTCAATGGGTCGGTCAGTCAGAAAGATGAAGCTAGTTGCCCATTCCAAAGCGTAGTAGATCCCTATGGAGAAGAACCTTTCATTCTCTACTGTCAACCGTCACGCTCCATCATTCACTCCCTTCTCTTTCATATCATCTCTCACACAATCCATCTATCTTTTCTTTGGCCTTCCTCTCCCGCTCCATCCATTAACATGTATATTCATCACTCTTTTAGTCACATGCGTTTCTTCCCTCCTCATCATGTGATACCAAGCCAAACCAAGCCCATAAAAAGCCAAACGATTTCCTTTCAACTTTTCTGTCACTGGCGCCACTTTCAAACTTCCTCATATATACTCATTTCTTAGTTTATCCATTCTCGCCACTCCACACATCTATCTCAACATTCTTATCTCCGTTGCATGCAATCTTTTTTCATCCATCTTCTTCACGGCCCAGCATTCCGATCCATAAAGTACGACAGGCCTTATCACGGACTTGTAAAATTTTCCCTTTAACTTCTGTGAGTCGCAAGTTGTTCCAACCTGTCGCCATTTCATCCATCCTGAATTGATTCGGTGCGTTACGTCTCGGTTTTCTTCGCCATTTCTTCGGACAAGTGACCTGAAGTACCGAAAGTCGGAGCAGATCGATAAGAGCGTTCCGGCGAGAGATATGGGCACAGGACTGGAGAGACCGCCAAAATCACAAAATAAATACTCACTTTTGGTCCGACTTACTCTCAGGCCAAAGGTTTCTAGTCTTTTCCACCACACCTCCAATCTGCTCTGGACCTCAAAACTGTTCTTTGCAATCAGCACAATATCATCGGCGAACAGCATACACCAGGGAGCTTCTTCCTCTATATCCAATGTATGAGCATCCATTATCAGCAAGAAGAGGTAAGTACTGAGTGCCAACCCTTGGTGTAAGCCGACAGCCACGTCGCAGCTGCCAGTAGTGCCCACTGTAGATCAGACTTGGGTACTGCATCGACTGTACATCGCCCGAATCAACTGCACATACTTCCCTGGCACACATTTCTCCTTCAGCGCCCACCACAAAACTTCACGAGGCACTCGGTCATATGCCTTTTTGAGGTCAACAAATACCATGTGCAAGTTTCTATGCGCACCTCTGTATTTCTCGCACAGCTGGCGGATAGCAAAGATGGCATCTGTTGTTCCTTGACCAGGCATAAAACCAAAATGGTTTTGCGAAAATGCACTCTCTTCTCTCAGTTGCCTTTCAATAACTTTCCCCCAAGCCTTCATACATGTGACATTATAGCTTTATTCCTCTGTAGTTGTTGCACTCCAGAACATCACCTTTGTTTTTAAAGATGGGCACCAGCTAACTGTTACACCATTCGTCAGGTCTTCCAGCAACAACTTATTGAAGAATAAAGCTAAACCACGTCCATCCATCTACCCGTAATAACTTCCATACCGGACCTATTGCTTTAGCATTATTCTTCCCATTAACTGCTATTCTCACGTCATCCATACTAGTAATTCTCACTTACCCCTCATTTACTGGTTTATTCCCAAGCACACCACTTCAGTCTCTTCTCTCAATATTAATACAGATTATGTCAAGAAAAACTCTAGGTCCTCTTGCACACCAACGGCGCCTTGCAATCAGCAACTATGCTTAATTTTAGAAATAGTGTACAGCGGCTTTCATTATGATAACCTTTTTCGGTTTTCCGAGGTTAGCCGTTGATTGAACATGAATATATTTTATCATAGACGCGTTTTTTTTTTTAGCCATTATTCCTACAGCTGGGCAAGGCCTCCCTACTCTCTTTCCACCATTCTCTATCCAGTAGTGCTATTCTGTAAACATCTCACCGTGATAACTCAGGTGAAGTGAGCGTGCAGTGAGCTGTCATCCCACCTGATGCCAGGGGTTGACACTATTGACAGCTCACTTTAAGATCACTTCACTCATGTTTTCACGGTGAGATATTTACAGAATAGCACTACAGACCTGCCAAGGACCAGTGTTTGTTAAAGGAGTGCAGCTTATCCCGCCATCTCATTTGGGCCTGCCGCGATATCGTTTGCCATAATATCTGGCTTCTGAAAAAGACAAAGTCCTTAATTCGTTGATCTGGGCCAACCATAAAACGCAGGCCACACTGGGAACGAAGCTAACTTCATTTAGGTCCGCTCATCTAGCACTGCGTATTTCCATACTTCAGTTCTCACCGCGAACATGAACTGAAGTATGAAAAGACGCGATAGCTACATGAATGAAGCTAAACGAACTAAGCATCATTCCCAGTGTGACCTGCGCTTAACGGGAAACAAAGAACAGTTAATTTATTTTCTTCAACTCACTCAATTATTTTTTTGACACTGAAAGTTTTCATTGGTTGAGTAATATCGTTGCGTGACTACAACACTTCCTAGAGTTTCTGTTTCCTTAATGATGAGGGCCATGATATGACCTTAAGTGAAACCAGATGAGTTTTATGATTTGCTGGAAAATACAAATGTGTACTTGCAGTAAAATGATTACTGATTTTATTATGTAAGTCAATGATTTTCATTGTGAATAGATCGTTATTGTATGTATTAGCTGTTGTACTGTAACATTGAACTTGAAAAATGGTTTTAGCATTCCGTAAGTATAAGATAACGCGGTCTGGCTATAAGACTACCTGGGCGACCGAGCTCTGCTCGGGTGAAAATAGAGAAAATGAAATTTTCCAGGAATGAGACCTACTTAGCTATATCGATTTTTTGCCCCCGTAAAATCCTATATTGCAACTTCCATCGAAATCGTTAGAGACGTTTTCGAGAACGTGATTACAAATATAATCATTTAATCAATCTGCCTAGCCTTTTCCCAACTATGTTGGGGTCGGCTTCCAGTCTAACCGGATGCAGCTGAATACCAGTATTTTACATGGAGCGACTGCCTATCTGACCTCCACAACCCATTAACTGGGTAATACGATACCCCTTGGTAAGACTGATTGTCAGACTTTCGGGCTACTGACGACCCGTAACGACTGTCAAAGATCCACGAATGACAGCCGGGACCAACTGCTTAACGTGCTTTCCGAGGCACGGAGGAGTCTCAGTATGTAAATATGGTCATCCATCCACGGACCGACCCCGGCAAGCGTAGCTTAACCTGATGGATCGACCCGTGCGGCTGTTATTACTTAGCCACGAGCTCCTCAATATAATCATTTAATAATATAGGATAATGTTTTTTTTACGTAGTAATAAGAAATATGCAAAATCCTTGATGACGTATAAAACATTTACTACCTATAAAGTTCATTATCTAAGTAGTTTCCTTAATCATATAATTTGACTGTTACCTTGTTTTGTCCATAAAGAGTTACCTATGTGAATTTTTCAGTTAAACACTAATTTTGTAGGAAATGAAAAAACCCCACGGCCAAATTTTTTCATTCACTCAGGTAAACTCGGAAAAAACATTCGCAATCATTGATACCCATAATACAAAATCTATAATAAATTTTATTTCACAAAAAACACATTTACTGTTCACAAAAACCATTTTCCAAGTAAAACTAGAACATTCCAGAAAGAAGTGTATCGTTGGTCTGTACTAATGAACAAAACATTGTATCACAAACACCTAGTCACCTATATAAACATACATACCTACATATAATAAAATATAATATGTTAAAGATATCATGACAAAATATTTTAGATTGTAATTTTCTTTATAATCATTTAATAATTGTTTACCTAAAACTAAAAAAAAAACTTTTTTACAAAAAAATACAACCAACTTCCAAAAACAACACTACAAAGTAAAAAATAACTTTAATTTCGGAAGTCGGCGTCTGGTTAAATGTATTTTCGTTTTTTGCCACTGACTTCCGAAATTAAAGTTATTTTTCAATTTGTAGTGTTGTTTTTGGAAGTCGGTTGTATTTTTTTGTAAAAAAGTTTTTATTTTTCACTTTTTAGTTGTGGTACCTACCCCAAACAAATCCTATACCGCTACCTGCAAAACAAACTAGAACATCATCCATATAAAAGTGGGGAAAAAATACGTATTATTAAAGCTAACTCAAAAACTACCCAAGCAAAGTTAATCAATTTTATATGGGACCAACTTTGATGTATACCCTCTCGAATAAAACAAAAAAATTTCAAATCGGACGACTCTGTAAAAAGTTATGCGTGGTCAACCATAAAAAAAAAATATACGTGTCGAATTGAGAACCTTCTCCTTTTTTTTTTCGTCGGTTAAAAAAATAAGTAGACGCAGTTCGGTCCATGCCCTTTAAATTCGTGAAAACGTTTGGTCACAACTGTAACCTAACCTGGTTAGATTAGGTTATAGCTGTGACCAAACGTCCAGTAGGTACTGAGCAAACATCTCTCACTATGTTTAGTGAGAGGTGTTTGCACGGCACTGGGGTTTTTAGGCTTATTGCATTCCTTAAGGTGCAAGCTTTCGTCGCTTGGATATTTTTTATTTTTGATTAGATTTACGGCCGATATGAGACAACATCTTAATTATTGTGCTATTGTCAACTTCATATGAATTTTTGACCCTATTTTGGCCAATATTTATCTTGTTTCTTTTTAGGTCCTAGTAGTGCTTTCTCAACTCTTGAAAATGACGCCAGAATCAACATACTAGACGCTAAACACTACTAAACACGACTACTAAACACGTTTTTATGCTATAGAAATTGGAATTTTGACACATAGTGAAAAATAGAGGGTCGCGCGCATGCGCCTGCACTCGCGATGTAACGTTGTAGGCTAATGAATCGTACTTCAAAATTGTTACAAATATGATCTATCTTTTGTATGCTCTCTAGCAATAAAAGTCTTGTAGTTATTAGCAGTTGAAATCTTACATGGTTTTGTCCGTCAGAAATATTTAACTTACCACCAGTGCACCGAGCGAAATGGCGTTTTCATGTCAAAAATAATCTAGGAACGGCAACATTGACCATACAAAAAATCTAATAACCTATTTGGCACATGTAATGATTTTTCTCACAGTAAGACCTGTTTCACCACCGCCGGTTAGTTATTTAAACAATTGGTTTATTGTCAAATTTCATAAGGAAATTTTAAATATACAACTGATTAAATATCAAAACAGTTGATTTAAATGTTGGTGATCACAAGGCTACATAGTAGGCCACACATCAGAGATAAAAAAACCAATATAAGCTGATCTCTTATTCTATTGAAACTCTTTACTACGCTAGTCAAGCTCAAGTTCAAACTGATGTGAAGTCGGCCTGCGGATCACTATTTGGTAAAGTCCCTGCTCGCACTTGCCGATTAAAAAAGAAGATGCAGTACAAGCGACCTTGCTACCGTGATCCGCTAGCGTCACTAAATGAAAACTCCGTGCCTAGACGCCGCCACACTTTTTCCTGATTAGCCTTTGAGCCAAATAGTCGTGTCCCGACTGTGCGCAAGAGTCCGTCTTACAAATGAACTACGAGTAAATAAAACAGTGCTGTGTCAGTGTGTGTTATGCTAATTTAAGTTTTATTTATTAAAGGTAAAGCTTCAAAATGTTAACGGGATGGCGATTGGCGTTATCGAAATGTAAGTATTTAATTAGTTTCAAGTGATTTATGGAATTATTTTTTTAAGTCGAGTTACTAAAAATATATTTTTTATAAGTACTCATTATTTATTTACTTGTTGTGATTTATTTATAACTCTTTACATAAGTGCAGACGGTGCACAATTAATAATATTAAGTGATAGTATAATTATATATTATACTGTAACTTAATATTTTAATACCAATTAATAATAATTAACCATACAAAAGTCCTACCTTAACATTAAATATCAACAATTCTAATTAATATTGTTCACTTTTAATAATATTCTAAAATAATGTACTTCAGTTTAACTAAATCGCAAAAAAGAGTCAGCATCATCATTTCAGCCGAAAGAGGTGCACTGCGCATCTATGAGTGTCATTGATAATTTCTGGCTAAAGTTTAAAATTGTACGGAACTTCACATCTACTTATTGAATGTTATTTGCTTTAAATATTACTTATTCAAAGCCATGAAATCTTACTGGTAAAACATAAAAAACCAAGTACTTAGTACCTTTAATATTTTTTGAAAATTTAACTTGTAGATTATATTATAACCAGCTTTTTCGGAAAATATTCCATGGGAACATATCACACATGTGAACGGCCGCATGTGACGGCATAGGGCCGTCCGATATAACTGTGGAAACTCAAATCGCCACGTAATATCGTTGCTATGTGTGTGGGCTTAAAGCTCCCAGTCAGCATGATTTTTTACGACATCTTCAACAATCATCGTCATATTTCAGCCAATTTACACAAAACCTTAATGAATTATACACTGAATCACTCCGTCCTTTGCTGAAAACAATATGAAAATCCGTTCGGTAGTTTTTGACAGACGCGGCGGGGAACTTTGTTTAGTTAAAATTTATTGCGCAGTCAAGCTCTAATAACAAATAATTTTTGAACGAGTGGACACTCGGTCAAAAGTTATTTGTTGTGATAATTTCGTCATAAAAACGTCGAATGAAATAAAGACTAAATGTTACCTCAAGACCTATGACTACATTTCCAATCACACTAATGTCTCGCTGATGGTGGTGCGTGTTGGATCATTTAGCCAATCCATGCGTCAGGTTCGTGAATAAGCGCTGTCAGTGAAGGCTGGGCATACCTTAGCGGTCAGGGCTTATTTTAATTTAATTTAAATATTTGAATTGTTTTTTTTTTTAAGGACGCTTTTAACGTTCTGCATCGTTCTCACATATGAAATTTCAACATGAATGATGTAACCATTATTTTGTAACCATATCTTGATTTAAAAGAGTGTCCGTGGAGTTTCTTGCCCGTTCTTCTCCATAGGTACCTACTATGCTTTGGAATGGGCGCCTAGCTTCATCTTTCTGACTGACCGACCCCTTGACAATTCAAAAGTGCCTGTAATTGGTTTAATTGAAATAAATGCTTTGAGTTTGAGTTTGAGTTTGAATCCCTTAACTCTCTTAAAAAGAGTTAGGTACACAAAAATTTTAATATTATTTGTAAATTTTAAAATCAACCCTTATTTTACCCCCATAGGGGGTGATTTTTCAAAAACGCTGTACCACATATATCTTTATTTCCTACCAAAAGCATTAACAAATTATTGTTGAGTTTCCCATACATACTTTTATCCCCTATATCAACCCCCTGTTTGATTATTTTTTAAGACAAAAGTAGCCTGTCCTTCCCTAGGATGCCATCTATAGCCTTGCCAAGTTTTACCAAAATCCATCCAGTGGTTTAGGCGTCAATAGGTAATAGACAGACAGACAGAGTCAATTTCGAAGTTATAATATTAGTACGGATAGATATATTGTTATTATTAAATTATAATAAAGGCAAATCAAGTTAAATCATTTCATTGAAATAAGCACATAAAAGGCACTTTTGAACGTCAACATTTACAAAACCATGGAATTGATTCTAGTCGCCCTTTCATAAGTAGTTTCGTATGGAGAAGAATGGGCAAGAAACTCCACCGTCACCGTCAATTTTATTTATAAACAGTATAAATAATATTATAATCTATCTGCATGTAGTATCTATTATAAGTGTTTTTGAGTAAAAACTAAAACCCCAGCAACACTGAATCTTTGTACTTGTTTTTGAGTCTCGTGGTTAATTCATTAAGGCTCTTGACAGCCTATGCTATTCAATTCTATTCAAGGTCAGGTTATATTGACATCGTCATTGATTCTAACTAATAAATGTTATTTCTTGTTATTTATTATTTCTTTCTTTTTTTGACTGCCTGAGTGACTGACTGAGTGGACGCAAGCGCAATGAGGTGAGCAATGGGTTTTTTTGGGTTTGATTCCTTGGCCAGGCAAATTTTAAGGCAGGTTTTTCCATCAGGAATTTCTCAGAGAAGTGTTGATTTGTGGTTGATGGCAATAGGCTCACCCCCTATTACTTAGAACTTAATTTAGCTGGCGAAATATGGGTGTACTAAGGTACACCTCTGCGTAACCTTTTGGGGGCTACAGGAGTGATGTTATGTAATGTAACTTGTTAATACATACACACATACACCCCCTTACACACCCTCAAACACATATGTTCATACACATGCACACTCACGCATGATAGTAATGAATAAATTCATAATATTGTAATACTTACAGTAATACTTGCTCTTGCACCGCATCACACCTATAATGGCAACACGGTGGTGACAGAAGTAATCAGTGCTTATAGCACAGGAATCCTCCTAATTTAAGCCCAGTTGCACAAGTTTTCTATCTTGCCAGTAACTTAGTTCAGTTTAAGGACGCTGTTACAAATGGGTAGTCCAATCATTACTTTTTTACGCAAAAGTACGTTTATTAAATGAAATGCTTTGCATTCTTAACATGTTTCTTTGGCCGAATTGTTGATAGATGAGCAAGGTACGATTCTAAACTATAAATATAATTTTTTTAAGAAACAATTTTTCTGTAGATGTACCGAAGTGAAAATTTTTACTTCGGTACTTTTATTGACAAAATGTACCTATCTAAAATTATATTTATAGTTCAGAATCGTACCATGCACATCTATCAACAATTCGGCCAAAAAACATTTTAAAAATGCAAAGCATTTTATTTAATAAACATACTTTTCTGTAGAAAAGTAATGACTTGACTACCCATTTGTAACGGCATCCTTGAGATACAATTGTAAATAGGTTTAAGTCTTGAACAAAGAAATATTATTTATTTATTTTTTTTTTCTTTTCAGTATTTATAATACCGCAAAGGTATGTCTTGGCAATCATGGCCTTATTGGCCGTGGCCAATGCGTACACTATGCGAGTCTGCTTGAACCTGGCTATCACTCAGATGGTGAAGAAAACACATTCTGTGTCGTCAGACGGCACCTATGACCCCCTCATATGCAAGGACCGATATGGAGATGAAACGAATTCAACTATTAACAGGGGATTCTATTCTGCGAAAGCTGATGATGTGAGTACAAAATAGTTATCATTTTAATGTGTAACAGAATTAATGCACACTAAGTCCCGTATTACCCGTAGTTTTAAGTAATGCTTGAGTATTGAATGACGTTCTGTAATATGGGCCTAAGAAAGTAGTTTCTTCAGAGGGCCTAAACAAATGGCATTCGCTTCGGAGCTATTCTATTTCTACAATCGCTGCAGCTTCAGTGACATTGACATTATCACGTGACATTTCAATAGCTTATGTCATCAACTCAGTACATTTTTTGGTTTTTCTACTAGCGTAATCGCTAATCGAATGTTACTGTGTCTACGCCCTTAGAATATTTACTGAATCGTTTTCTGTAATCTATACAAATAAATAAAATTGTAGTGTCTGTTTGTAATGTCATATGAAAGTAGGTACTTAAAACTAAAATACATTTTTTTTATATTTTTGTCTGTCTGTCCGTCTGTATGTCTGTCTGTTTGTTCAGGCTAATCTCCGAAACAGCTGGACTGATTTTGACGGGACTTTCACTGGCAGATAGCTGTTTTTATAAGGAGTAACTTAGCTACTTTTATTTTAGAATAATAGTTATGGTTCGCGCAAAATTAAAAAAAAACCCTTGAACTACCAGTCGGATTTGAAAAAATATTTTTGCTTTTGGTAGCCCAATTTTCCATCACGCTACTTGAACCCTTAAGAGCCGAGCAAAAATAAAAAAGTCAGAAAGAACGCTAAGCGAAGACGAAGTAATAGCGCGGGCGGGCGATGCAATGCGGCGGGCTTTTATTAAAATTTGGCTATTATTAAGTATATTGTGTATCTTATGACTTGAGGCTTCACGCGGGGCACAGCTAGTATTTAATACACATAGGTAATTTTTATCCCAAAAAAAAATCAAACTACGTATGTAAATTACAGACACTCTTCCGCTGTACAGTCAAAACAAACCAAAATGGATGAAGTACCTAAGTAATAGGACTTAGGTACTTCATCCATATTATATATAGTATATATAGACTAGGCCTGAACTGTG
Organism: Cosmia pyralina; assembly: GCA_946251885.1. Classification (NCBI taxonomy): domain Eukaryota; kingdom Metazoa; phylum Arthropoda; class Insecta; order Lepidoptera; family Noctuidae; genus Cosmia; species Cosmia pyralina. Next base: position 17,553,271 of record OX276350.1, on the reverse strand, counting down.
AGCGTGCGTAGATTTGAAAAGTGACTAATAATTTTCTCCCACAATCAGGATAACAAATAAAATAAATAAACAAGGTTATAGACATAATAGTAAAAAAACCGGCCAAGTGCGTGTCGGACCACGTACAATGAAGAGTTCCGTAGTTGAAAAGAATTTATCCCAAAAACAAACGTAAGAGGCCATACACGAAATTTTGCCCATTCCGCTGATTTACGTGATTTTACATTTGTGATTCTATAGACGTGATTTTACAATTATAATACTATATTTCTATAAGTTTTAATGCACAATATAAAAGATCATTTTAATTATGATCTAATGTTTGAGCTACTTTTTTTATTATATTAATTTTGATTAATCGACCTAAACCGGCGACTGTTTTGTGAATTTTTGCGAGGTTTAGAATATCACATATTTACGAATTGTTTTGACTTTTAATAGGTATGGAAAAATAACATTATATTTGTGTGAAAGTTGTCTATACAATGTATGAATCACTTTTTACCACTTTTATATAAATTTTTTGAGTAAAAAAATATTTCATTTAGTCAAATTTTAGAGAAAATGGGCAAAGAATTGCTTTTGATTTCGGCTATAAGTAGCCGAAAGAGAGAGAGAGAGACCGAGACCCCCCCCCCCCCCCCCCCCAACCCGAGACCGCCCGCGCCGCGCGCGTTGCGTCGGGGGGCCGAAAGAGTTATAAGTAACTCTCGTTCATAAAATTAAAACAACAGGAATAAACTTCAGTTCAAAAACAAGCCATTTCCTAAAAAAAATACACAAAAAATTAAAAACATTTGGCATTCAAAAATCTTTTAAAACAACCTTATTCTTGCATTAATAAACTCGACGCAACATAAAAAAGTAGCTCATTCATTAGATCATAATTGAAATTAAATTATCTTTCATCATGTGCATTAAAACTTATAGAATTACAGTATTTAAACTGTAAAATTACGTTAATCAGCGAAATCGGAAAAATTTCGTATATCTACGACCTCTTAACATTGTAATCCCAAAAAAAGTTGTATAAGCGATAAAATTACAAATTAACAATTTTCGGACTTTTTCCTCTATTTCTGCTTTGAGACCTTGCTTCTTGTCAAATTTCATTATTCTAGGTAAACGTGAAATACCCCATGGGTTCGGATTTACTAGCGAGTATCGCATAAATGGCCGTATTTTTTATTGCGTTGACTTAGAAGCTTGATTTTTTTAGAACTCCTTAGGGATCATAAACCTGCTTATTTGCAATTAATTTCAACTTGATACCTCCACGCGCTCCTGAGAAAAAGGGTCTTGACAGACTGACAACCTTGAAACTCTTTTTTTGCAGCATAACGTAGCATAATGTAGCATACATGACCGTATTTTTTTATTGCGTTGACTTAGAAGCTTGATCTTTCTAAAAATCCAAGGTAACATAGACCTACGTATTTGATATTAATTTCAACTTGATACCTTCACGCAGTATCAAAATATGTCGCATATATGGCTCTACTTTTATTATTGCGTTACGTATACCTCCACGCGTTCTTGAGAAAAAAGGTATGGGCAGAAAAACGGACAACAAAGTGATCCTATAAGGGTTCCGTTTTCTCCTTTTGAGGTACAGAACCCTAAAAATCATTGTATGTTAGGTATAAAATGATAAATGATTTATTTCTGTAAGTTAATACTTATGATGACACGTGGAAGTAGGACGGCATGTCGTAATTATCGGGAGCGAAAAAGAGACAAGACGACGAAAATGTGGCTAATTAGCCTGATTTTGACGTGCCACTTGCGGAGCGTGTACAACCTATCTACCTCTTTTTTACTTCTAATATCATTGAACACAGGATACAATACAGGATCTATGTATACATTTGATTCTACAGGGATAAGGTCTCTCCTTTTCCACACAACTCTGTTTTCTGCTAATGCGAGCCAGACGTAACATTAATGTTTATGTATATGGTAATAAGCCGCAGATAAGCCGCAATCTCACCTAGGCGCGGTTGTCCCGCGGTTCCTCCTCATCATCATCATCAGCCGAAAGACGCTCACTGCTGGATATACGACTTCCACTGCCTCGCGCGATTGTTTGTTTGAAGACACGCTCAAATCTCGCGCATATTTCGAGAATGTTCCGATTTGCTCTTAAACGCGCGAAGTTGCGGGTCTGAGATGTATCCGTGCCGAAACCACCCCGTTACCATCATACATATCCATGAACCCAAAATTCCTATTTAAAAGTAGGCTCATGTTGTTACATAGGTTAGGTACACTAGGCCGCTCGACAATGGTATCAAAACCGGTATAAGCTGCCCTCTAATTTTATTGAAACTCCGTACAGTACGACAACGTTGAAAAGTTCGTTTATCTTCGGAAAAACCGAAATGTAGCGAATAAATTGTTATTATCGACCAATTAAAATTGATTTATAATCCCAAGATCACCACTCCCTTATTGGATCAAGTCGCATTTAATTCGGCAATGTTGGTTTTTTTCGAAGATAAACGATGGAAAGTTTGAACGTTGTCGTACTGTACTTTGCACATTGTGTTTTTGTTTAGGATAGATGAGTTGTACCCACATTTGTTAATAAAAATTTATTTATTTATTTTTATTTATTTTTTACGTTGGGCCATCTCAAGTTAAAAGTGTTACCAACGACGTGCGGGTGACTGTACCTACTGCTGGATGTCAAAGTTTATTAAACTTGCTAAAATATACGCCTCGACTTGAAAACTTCCTCCTCTTTTTTCGTCGGTTAAAAAACGGCCTTCGTCGCCACGCAACAAGTTGCTACTCACCAATTTTTATTGTAAACTCTAAGCGTTTGTCTTTCATCTATAAATGATCTATTGTTGTTATTATTATTTATTATCCAATAAATAAGGAAATAATATAGTATAGCATCTTCAAAACACGTGTGAAAACGGGTGTTTGCGTTTTGCAAAAGTAATTACTTATACCAATACTGGGTGTCAAACTCTTAGATCGCATTAGAAACTCTATACTTACTTTGTTCCTAATGACAAATAGCTGATCATGATAGCGTAAAACGGAACTGAGCCGGGCATTTTATCAGTCTGCTGTATGTCGGGAGAGCAATGGGCAAAAACTACTAAGGTGGAAAATTTTGATTGAACAAGAAATGTTGAACGTTTGGAAAAACGGCCGAAAACGACAACGGGGTGAGCTTGAAGATTGGTTGACAGTTGCAGTAGGCCAGCGGGAAAATTTTATTTTCTTTATTTCTTTCCAATTGCGTAACACCTCTTTTTTTGTATGGGAAATATTCAATGACTTCTCCCGCTCTGCGTAGAGCGGAAGAGCGTGTCAGACTTTAACTTTTTATTAACCGTGACGTAACTCGATGTATCGGAAAACATGTTTTTCAACTGCAATGGTAAGTTTGTTTTTGGGATAAATTCATCCCAACTACGGAACGTGGTCATTGTCCGACACGCACTTGGCCGTTTTTTTAGGGTTCCGTAGTCAACAAGGAACCCTTATAGTTTCGCTATGTCCGTCTGTCTGTCCGTCCGCACCTTAGCTCAGAGACTCTTAGTACTAGAAAGCTATATTTTGGCATGGTTATAATATATTCATCACGCCGACAAAGTGATAAAATAAAATCATGAAAAAAATTTTTTTTTACTTGGCCGCTTTTTTTTTAGAATTCCGAGGCAAATAATAACCGTATTCATAAAACTCTTTTCAATTATATTCCAAATTGTTGTGGAAACTATTAAGAAAAACTTGGTAAAGAACTACGTTTATTACAGACTAAAAACTTAAGTAAACAGTGCACTTTTTTCATTATTATAAAATCGATTTGTTACAATTATTTTTTGTTCAATCAAGTTTTTTCTACCAGCTGACGAAAGTACTATGAGCAAAACTTAAGCATGCTCAGTTTAGAAAATATTTCTGCGAAAGCGCAACTAGTGAGAGACCACACCCCTTTCTGATTTCGCCTAATTAGAGAAAATATGCATTTGTGTGAGTACAGAGCATATAACAAAAAAGAATAACAAACATTAGCAACAAATCAAATCAAAAACAAACGTGCGCGTCGTCCTATTGATCAATAACGCATGCATCGGGCGATCGAGTCGAGAGCCGTGCTGTGCGATTATCGCCTTAAAGGTGAGCATGCGGAAGTTTGGTCGATAGTACGTTAGTTTTTGCGAACGTTCGTAGAGTCGCAGACAATGAGGAAACGTTAACATAATCCGCAGATTTATATTATCACCATCTAAGCCGTTATCAAGTAGGTTAGGGTCGGCTTTTACTGTAGACTAGTGGAGATTTTTAGTACAATTAAGATTTGTACTGTGGCACATAATATCCTGAAACTTAAGAAGGTGTATTCTGAATCCAACATTCAAAATACAACGTCGCAAATAGCTGTCAAATGTTTCGTTGTTTTGATTTTGATTAATTTGTCATTATTACCTAATATAATGAAATTATAAAGAATAGCTCTGTAGTGTACTACAATATTGATTATTGCACTAATTAATATCGATTCACGGAATATTGAAAACAGCATTCGAAATATTACCAAATGCTTTTGTACACCCAAAACTGTTGTAACATCATCTGCCTAGCCTTTCTTTTCCCAACTATGTTGGGGTCGGCTTCCAGTCTAACCGGATGCAGCTGAATACCAGTATTTATGGAGCGACTACCTATCTGACCTCCACTCCCCAGTTACTGGATAATACGAAAGCCCTTGGTAAGACTGGTTGTCAGAATTTTGAGCTTCTGAAGACCCGTAATGACTGTCAAAGATCTAAGAATGACAGGCGGGACCAACGGCTTAACGTGCTTTCCGAGGCACGGGGGAGTCTTGGTATGTAAAGATAGTCACCCATCCATGAACCAACCGCGACAAGCGTAGCTTAACCTGAACCATCGACCCGTGCAGCTGTGCTATTACTTAGCCACAGGCCACCAAAACTGTTGTAATATCTGAGTGTTATTATTGCAATTCTTATAATCGATATTGTAGTGCGCTACAGAGTACAGAGAGATACTTGTTTAAATTGTTACATTCAGTAATATTAACAAATTAATCAAAATGACGTGAACAACTTTCAGAATACACCCTCTTAATATTTTTATTTACTGTTTGTAGAACCATCTGAAATGTGGGTATATAATATGACATGACAATGCTATTTACCTAAATATAAAGTAAACTGTCATCTGATAGAGGAGTTAGATAAATGATATTATTATTATCATCATGAGATTATTGTCTCAGCGCAGGTACTTATGTTGTTTACGATTTAGATTACGAGAACATTTTGAATTCAGCGTAATACCTATATAGTTAGTAGTTTTCGCATTTCGATTAGGAAATTATGTCTTTTGTTTTTATCTGTTGGCTTGAGGCTGAAATTTATATACATAAAAAAAATCCTGACTGACTGAATGACTCATCAACGCCCAGCCACAGCCAGCAACACAGGTTCTCTTTATAATGCAGACGAGAAATAAAGAAGGACTTTCGTTCCCGTGGGATATATTCCGCCATCCACGCGGGCGAAGCCGCGGGCAAAGCTAGTGTCTGATAATTTCAATACAGCATGGCGATTTAGTCACCTGCATTTTATTTTCTTGCGTGTTTTGCAATTTGCAGGTCAGTGTAAGATTGTATCTCAATCAAATTATGATTCGCGTTAATAAGAAATATGTATTTACATAATGTTCACCATAAAAATCATCAATACAGCTTAGATAGTTAGATTTATTGATGATTCTTACGGTTATCATTGTGTAAATACATGTTTGTTATTGTGGCGAATCATATTTTGATCAAGATACAACCTGAAACTGACTTACAAATTGCAAAAAACGCAAGAAAATTAGAATTCCGCGGGCTACCACAGCATCTCCACCTTAATGCAAGCAACCGGTTTCTGGCATAACTCCACTTTGGTAAGCCGGAACCAGAATACAAGCAATGTGCTACCAACATACTTATAGCAGCATAACATTTTAGTAGTCAACACTGCCCCAATGCTGGGCAAAGACCTCCTAAATACTACCACAGTATCTTATTTTTCGCTACCTCAAACCAGCCCTTGTGGTACGCGTCGGTTCACCCAGAAAAAATAATTATCTGAGCCGGCCTCTAAAAATGAAAATATAAAATTTGTTATTTATTTGCTTGAATATGAGTAGGTACATGAGGTGATACATAATTAAAACAAAAGTTCTTTATGTCACCTTAACAGGTGTGCAAATATCTAATATAATGAAAACATTTCTTACAATAATCATTAATTTATCTACAATACAAATAATTATTGGTAGTGCACGTAAATTTCAAAATAAACCATCTGCAATTCCAAAGATACTTTGACTTTTTAAATTATATAGGAAGCTACATAAATCGCAGTAGGTACATAATGTATGCCACATGAAGCATTTATATGATTTCAACCGCATATTGGTTTTTATTGGTTTGACAAGGAAAATGTTTCCGAAGAACGTTTGTCAAAACAAACGTCTTGTATTCATATCATGTATATGTTTGAGGTCAATATGAGTTCATTAGTCGTTTTAACTACAGTTGCGATTGGTTGCGATGGAGAATAATTTTAAAGTAACTAAGACCTGCTACGGAATACAATCTCGAGTCGAGATTGGCAACTCAAGATCTCGCGTGGTAAGTCCGGTGACGAGATTGGCCTTTCGAGATTTCGTGTACCTACTTTTGAAATATGCGTTTTTTTTATCAAAAGTTCGTAATTCTAATGAAAACTACACCTAAGTAATCGTATTACATTTTGTAAATAAAAAATATTAAATAATCGAATCTTGAAATAAAAACCTCGACGTTTATCTATGAAAATAATCGTAGTAGGTGGTATTTTGTAGTTTTTGCCTACCCCCACGGGAAGCAGGCGTGATTATGTAATTATCTGTAGTAACGCAACAAATCAGCGCACACACATCACGCACAATCCATTATTTGAATGAAAATGGCTGTTCAAAAAACATAGCGTGCTAAATCACGCGCAAAGTTTCGAAATCTCGTTGGAGATTGTCGAGATTCAATCTCGAAACAAGGCTCGATATTGCTTTCCGTAGGGAAAGCAATATCGACAACTAACTAACCTTTTTTTTTTTTTTTTTTGTTGCCGGGGTGGAAAATCCTCATGGATGTCCCCCGCCCTGGGGTGAGCGGAGGGGTCTGTCAGACTCTTACTGACTAAAAACCACCCCGGTGTTCCCTTCCCACACCTGGACCGGGGATCATGGGAACTTGGGCGCCTTCCACGATCCCCGGCTAGTGCCGGCCCGCCTTTGCGGGCCTCCTCAGGCCTGCGAGGGGAGTGAGGTGTAGGACTCCCCCCGCAACGTCCAATAGGGGCGCGCGCGGAACACTATGCGCCGCCGCCTCGGGTCCAGCTAGATGGGGGCCGGCGGACGTCCCCGAGTCCGCCGTCCCTCCGGACCTGTTTACGGGGGCTGGAAGAGGGCGTTGTCCGCCCTCCGCCGACGCCCGGGCCGCCTTCTGCGGGTCGGGAGAGTCGTCTCGATCTCCCTCTCCCTTTCCGCAGCCTCCTTCCGCGAAATGACGGTTTCACAGAAGGAGATCACCGCATCCCACGACTCGGCGCTCCCGACCATCGAACGAGCGACGGCCGGCAGCGACAGGTCGGCTCCGACCTCTGCCACGAGAGCACGGCGCGGCCCCTCCCATGCGGCACACTCTGCCACTGTATGCCACGCCGTGTCCTCCCGACAGTGGACGCAGTGATGGCACCGAGCGTCCGGCTCCCTGTTTATGCGACACAGGTACTTCCCGAAGCAACCATGCCCCGAGAGCACCTGGGTCGCTCGAAACGACAGGGAGCCGTGCCTCCTTCTGACCCATTCGCCGAGCACTGGTCGGATCGACAACTAACTAACCTAACCTAACTAATTAACTATAAAGGTGTAGTACCTTTATAGTTAAGCGCACAGTACAGTCGCATAAGGCCGCGCAACGCCATTCAAGGTACAAAAAAGCGCGATGTGGCCCGCCTCTAGTGTGCGATGGTGAATAGTGAATGTTCGAAAGTGATTTCGGAGGATTTTTACGTTGCGTTGCGGTGCGGTCCGCTCTAATGTGCGTCAGACTTGATATTGCATTTTTTTTAGTTCGTTTATACTCTCAACTTATTCAGGATTTTTGTGTTATGATGTCACCCGCATACCTCACAAAAAGAAAGCAAGTTGTAGATACACACGAGTGTGGACATTCAGATAGCATGATGTACTAACATAATATATAATTATGATGAACCAAGAGTATGCCCCACCTACAATAACAAAAGATAGCCGGTTTCAATACTCTCAATTATCTAAGCTCTGAAGTGGACAATTATATAAATAGTGCCGACTGATAAAGATACACCTGTTTTTAATAATTTTTCATAACTATTATGAGACGAGTCATCTGGAGTCAGTGGAGCTCGTGGCTAAGTAATAACAGCCGCACGGGTCGATCCATCAGTGGATTGGTCAGTGGATGGGTGACCATCTTTACATACCGAGACTCCTCCGTGCCTCGAAAAGTACGTTAAGCCGTTGGTCCCGGCTGTCATTCGTGGATCTTTGACAGTCGTTACGGGTCGTCAGAAGCCCGAAAGTCTGACAACCAGTCTTACCAAGGGGTATCGTATTACCCAGTTACTGGGTTGTGGAGGTCCGATAGGCAATCGCTCCATGTAAAATACTGGTATTCAGCTGCATCCGGTTAGACTGGAAGCCGACCCCAACATAGTTGGGAAAAGGCTAGGCAGATTGAACTATTATGATACGAGTAACATATTACTACAATACCAGGCAAATTAATCGTTTATAAAATTAACACTCTACGTCTGCTTGCCGTGTAAAGACTAACGCAGATTGGAGTGAACCGCAACGCAACGCATTGCAAAAATCCTCCTTCGTTATTTTCGTACATTATCTATGAACCAACACACACTAGAGGCTGGCAGCACTGCACTTCTATGTATGAAAATGCATTGTGCTGCGGCCTATTGGGGCTGTTATGTGCTCTTGGCTTTATAGCCATTTCATACAACTATCAAAAGAATGACATTTGTCATTTGAATATTTGGTAGTCAATTGGACTAACAATTACTAACCCTGACTATACTATTACTTTATTTAACAGGAAATGCTGTTTGAATGGAGTGAAGCTACCCAGGGTTTGATCCTAGGGTCTTTCTACTATGGCTACGTTTTGACCCATATTCCTGGAGGGATGTTGGCGGAGCGATTCGGTGGCAAATGGGTGCTCGGCTTTGGACTTCTGTCGACTGCTATCTGCACTTTTATCACGCCCATTACGGTCAAAATGGGAGGAGCCACTGCGCTGTTCATATTGAGAGTTATTGAAGGTTTTGGAGAGGTGAGTGGAATTACATTGTTTGATGATGTTTCTTTCTTATTTATGCGTTTTATGTGCTTAGCTGAGATAAGTACGTACGGCTACAGATCAATCTATATATTTCCAGTATAAGCTGATTACGCATTGGTTGGGTTTCCTTACAATGACAGGTCAGTGTAAACTGGAAAACTATAGCATGATGTGTAGCCGTGTGTACAATTTTAGACACAAAAAATTTACCTCCGACTTGATAGGTAATACACCAAAATGTCACGAGTTTTGTAAGGGCAAAACTTCCTTGAATTTAAACGATACATCTTTTACCTACTTAAAAGATGTATTTTAGGTTGTTTTTTTTAATATTTATAGTCACCTAACGTATTTAAAAAAAAAAACTTGAATTCTAAGTGAGCCTCTTCAAGTCAATGGTTTAGCATACAAGGATGTGGTCGAGACGTAATATTTACATCGCAATACGAACATTGAAAGGAAAACCCCTACACAAGTACCTCAAACCACTACCAGTAATGGTTAATATTATTATTGGTTCCTTGTAATTGAAGTAACACTATAAAGGCTCTTTCAAACAGATGCGACACGCGACGAGGCACCGCGTGTCGCGCGACGAGCGATGCCTTTGCGTCGCGGGCGATTAGCGCCTGTTTGAAGGAGCCATAATTATATGACATCACTCAATTAATTAATTAATTTAATATGCACAGACTGTAGTAACTTAATGACCAGTTTTGAGAGCTTTTTTTTGTGGATGGGAAATTATCAAATGACTTCTCCCGCTCTGGGCGGAGCGGGAGGGCTTGTCAGACTTTTACTGACTAAAACCCACCCGTGTTCCTTCAGTTGCCTGTGCCAGGGCCACGGTATCTCTTTCGAACAACCCGCGACCCCGGGGCGGCTTTGAGAGCTAACTAGAAATAATCTAACGAAAGCGATAAATGATCGATTCCTATAATTTACGGACCGTTATCAGTTAAAATTAAGACTCCTGTATCTTTACCAATAATGAAGCAAAGACCTCACAGCTTTGCTTAGTAGACCCTTCCATATGGTAGTAGCTATCACAGGTAAAATTAGCTTACGAATCTATTTATATGCCCAGTTTGGCTATAAAAAGTTCTACCATTGGTAAGCAAAACGATTCGTTTTTGTTTATAGGAACCGAGCATTAGGCAACATTAAAAAAACCGGCCAAGTATCACCAATACTAATATTTTTAGAGTTATTATAAATTGATCTCTCAATATATACTCCACGTATCATTGATGGCTGTAGCAATGTTAGAGTAGATTATAAATCCAATATTATGGAAATATTTATTACTCACTCAAATTACATATTTTTATAAGTACTAAAATTAAAGAATAAAACTGACGAACAAAATTAAAGGTCCATGCATAATAAATTGTTATTGAAGTATTTAACATTTAAATCTAATTTCATTATTAAACAACAGCCATTGAATTCTATGCAACAAAAAAAAAAAGTATAATTTTATTCCCTTGTGTTATTATTCAATTATTGTTTTTTTTTCCTTTCTACGAGTATACAGGCTTCCTCCATTTTACTCCACGTCTTTCTGTATTTGGATTTTACCATCCAATCTTCTCGTGCATCCTTTTTTATTTCGACAGCCCACTGAATACTGGAAACTTTACTATAACGATCATAATTTCCCTCAGGGTCCTACAATGCCAGCTCTCATGGCCATGCTGTCGAAATGGGCCCCCAAAGCAGAGCGAGCACGTATCGGGGCCATCGTATTCGGAGGAGCACAGATAGGAAACATTGCTGGATCATACTTCTCTGGTCTCATAATGCATACCGGAAGTTGGGAAACTGTCTTCTATATGTTTGGAGGGCTCGGCCTGTTGTGGTTCATGTTATGGGTAAGTTTATTTCTAAGGTCAAATTAAATTACTTGGCGAAACTTCAAAATACGAATAATTAAAGGGAAACGCCTATTCTTGGCCATGTTTTGCCCATCAATGTGACAAATACAAAAAAAATACCCATTTAGTAACTAAAATATTGCTAGTACTTATTTGTATTGAAACCTCCGGAATTATAAGCCGATTTAATCAAGTAACTCAATCGTATTTACACTTCCGGTCGTTGGTCAAACCTGTCAAAGTAGGGATGACAACATTTACTGAAAAAACGATACACTAAAACCGGTTACCAAAAATACGTATTTAGGAAAATATTCTATTTTTGACATTATGTAGTTGTTTCGCTTTTATTTTCTTTAGAGACAAAAAAAAAATGTTTGTCTATTTTCGGGCTTCTAAATACGATCCATTTAACCGATTCCGTGTTTCAAGTTTTACAAAACTATAGATTTTTCAATAAATCGATTTCTTAAAGACATCCCTACGTCAATAATAATCGTAATTGACAACTGATTGACATTGACATTTCACATTTTGTTTGGTGCTGTTTTCTTGCGACTCGTGATTTTTTTCTCTACTGCGTTTTTCTATTTAATATTCCGACGACTTTGATTACGATTATGGACCCTGTAACCGCTTCCGATGACGACCTTGGCTTTATATTGGATTCTGTACCCGCCTCTCTCGACGACACCGGCTTGCCAATAGATACCGTACCTGTTTCTCACGAAGGACCTGGCGCGAATATGGAACCTGGGTTCTTGGGCTGGGCAAGGTTTCAATCAAATATAAATCCCCCAGCCCAATTTCTAGATGACGTGCTCGTCATATAATTAAATGAGAACGAATAAAAAATCGGAAATCTTTAAGTATGTCTTTTATTAACCTTGAATTTTTATACTATGATTTTTAAAAGTCCAACCGAGTTCTATGTAAAAAATAGTGTTTGTATCTTTATCTATGATGTCAACCCTAATGCCTCTAATTTGTTTCTTTCGTGGGCGTCACTTGGCCAAAACCTCTTTATCAAATGGGCATTTCCCTTTAAAATAAACCAGTCAAGTGCGTATTGGACCACGCACAATGAAGGGTTCCGTAGTTGAAAAGAATTTATCCTAAAAACAAACTTAACAGTGTAGTTAAAAACATGTTCTCCCATACATTGACATACGTCACGATCAAACTCTCGAACCGCAAATTTATGTTTGTAATCCCTTTTTTTTTATTTGATAAAATTACAAATTAACTATTTTCGGACTTTTTCCTTTATTTGCGCTGTGAGACCTTGCTTCTTGCCAAGTTTCATGATTCTAGGTCAACGGGAATTACCTTAGGCTTATAGGTTTTGATTTACTTACGGGTATCAGAATATGTCGCATAAATGGCCGTATTTTTGCATTGTATTGACTTAGAAGCGTCCGTTTTTTCCTTTTGAGGTACGAAACCTTAAAAACAGAAACATATTACCTACTGGTGGCAAACATAAATTAGGACGCTCTCAGCCTAGGTGGAGCTTGACCTTGCAGGGTGTGCGATTGAAGAGGCCTATGTCTTTAAGCTGATGGTGATGATTGACGATTCGATAGCGGCCTGTAAAGTTTCACCCGTCAGTTTAATTTGACCCTGTGCCTTGAGGAAAATGTGGTCATGGCAATCGATCACTGCAACAACAGAAAAAACTAAATGAAAACCAACTACCATCGGCACCTATTTCTTTTTAATCAATTGAGTAGGTTCTGTTATGACTCTTCAGTTATTTTTAGGGTTCCGCACCTCAAAAGGAAATAACAGAACCCTTATGGGATTACTTCGTTGTCCGTTTTTCTGTCAATACCTTTTTTCTCAGGAACGCGTGGAGTTATACGTAAGTCTACGATACCTTGAGCTCTAAAAAAATTAAGCTTCTAAGTCAACGCAATAAGAGCCATATATGCGACATATTTTGATACTCGCAAATGAATCAAAACCTATCGAGTACTTCCCGTTGACCTAGAACCATGCAATTTGGCAAGAAGCAAGGTCTTGCAGCACAAGTAAAGGAAAAGGTTCGAAAGTTGGTTACCGTAATAGGTTTTGATTTATTTGCGAGTATTAATGTCGCCTATATGGTCGTATTTTTTTCTTGCATTGACTTAGAATCTTGATTTTTTTTAGAGCTCTATAGACAAGGTCGCTTGGAGCTACGTGTTTGATATTAATTTCAATTTGATACCTCCACGCGTTCCTGCGAAAAAGAGTCTTGATAGGCTGACAGACAGACGGACAACGAAGTGATCCTATATAAGGGTTCAGTTTTTACCTTTTGAGGTACGGAACCCTAAGAAACATCGTTTAAGGCTGAAACACGCAATTTGGAATCACTATACTTTATAATATAAATTGGACAATAAACAGGAAATAGTGTCAACAATTGACACATACTCGTATCAGATAACAAACCGAGTAAAATAAACTTTTCCATCATAACAATCGTAACAACAACAAACAACAACAACCGTAACAATCGGTTAACAATCGTATTACATAGACAATATCTGTCGAAGTGCAGTGTCGCTCTGATTTTTTTTTTTTTCGATTCAGTTTCCAATTTGTTTCCAATCTAGTGGCGTTTTATTTTACGGTATTGGACACTTTTATTTTACAATGAAACCGTTGCATGTTTCGGCTGTAAACTTTTTCAGTCATCAAAAAAGTGTACGGTTATGGAAACTGGTTGAGTTTGTTTTTTTTTTGTACTAACATTCTAATTTCGAACTGATGTTTAGGGAAATTAACTACTTACTAATTTTTTAGGGAACTAATGATTATAGAACTGATGGAACCTTTTTTTTTTTGTGGATTTGAAATCATCAAATGACTTCTCCCGCTCTGGGCGGAGCGGGAGGGCGTGTCAGACTTTTACTGATAGGGATCCCGATAACTGAGATCGCTTTGTCGACTACTATATATTATATTACCCCTGACTTGGAGTTGACTGCACAAAAAAACGCAACGTGCCTTAAACCACTCAAAATCTAAATCAAAAGTAATTTATTCAAATTAGGTTGAGAATCAGCACTTACACAGTCACAGTTGTACAGTCAACAAAAGAGATATCTACGCAGGGTTTGCTAACATATTTGTATGTGAATTGCTCATGTTCAATTTTATATATATATACAGGGTGTTTGGTAGATGGGTGCAAAGCCTGAAGGGGGTGATATCTTAGACCATTTAGAACTTATTAAGCTAAACTTGTCTTAGACGAAGTCTGTTCCTTGTATTTTTTTTTGAAACTCTAAGGTTTTTAACAATAATACCCATTTTTTTTCAATAAATGGTTAATAGTGTCCAGTTGAAGCTGTTATGTTATTATTTTTTATTTATTTTTTATTTATGTAATGTGTGATTACTCAAACAAAATTATTCTCAAGCATCTGTGTCATCAGAGAAACATTCTACGTAATATTCAAGTTTAAGAAACTTTTAAAAATCAAGAAAATGTTTTGTTTACGGCATAATAAAAAAATAAAAAAAATATCCTGAGTTGTTCAAATCTTTTTAAAAACATGCTTGGTTATTGCCCTTTCTTTTGAGGTACTATTTACGCAGATGTCTCATCAACTCTTGGAATTAGGATGTACAATGCAAATTGAGGTCGAATATTTCATTTTTAAACAGACCAAAATAATGCAACATTTTTGCTAATGCACTATTGTTTTTTGTTAGAACTGATAACTGATTCATTCTTAGAATTATGGTGCACGCACAACTTCTGGGAACTCGCATAACAAAAGCCGCCGCGCGACGATAGCAAACATGCCCTTCTTTCGACTCTCGGTTAGCGACTACTGAACTGCTATTATTCAATAGAAAAATCAGCTTAGTTGCTGAGGATGTAAAGTCGTTATTTATTTACACTAATACTAGTACCCGAATAGTCGGGTGGACTCGTCACATCTTCGGACCATCAGTTAGTCAAGTAACGACTGCCCTTGTGACTAGACATTTTAATTGCAAATTCGTGTTTACACAATTCACCGCATGAAGTTGTGCGCTCCTTCACGTGTTGATTTTGGAGGTGTTTAAGGTATTGAGCCTAGCCCTAGCTGTGAGCTCCTTCACTGATTTTGGACTTTTATTTGTGTGATCAATCGACTATGGCTACTTTTTCGAATGAAGAATATGCGGATATCGTCTTCATGTATGGCAGAGCTGACGGTAATGGATCTTTGGCGCGACGGATGTACCAAGAGAGATATCCGAATCACAGATTACCTAATGTCAGAGTGTTTTACAACACATTTCGTCGGCTTTCTGATGTTGGAATCCATCACGCGGAATCTGGACTCAACCCGGGAAGACATCACGCAAGTATCGAGGAAAGGAAGACATTATTGCAGCTTTTGATGCAGATCCTACTACGAGCGTCAGAGTAATAGCTCGAAACCTCAACATTTCGGTATGGAAGGTGTGGAATACGATGCATCGAGAAAACAAATATCCTTTCCACGGCACGGGTGTACAAGGTTTGGAACATGAAGATCCCCCACGAAGGATTCAGTTCTGTCGCTTTTTGTTAAATAGTGACATTGAAGATGCATGGTTTTTAAAATCCATATTGTGGACCGATGAGTCAAAATTTTCGAAAGAAGGAATTACCAATTTCCATAATCTTCATCGATGGACCGACAAGGAGAGCAATCCACACTGGAAGAAGCAAGTGTCGTTCCAAAGGAAATTTTCAGTTAACGTGTGGGCAGGAGTAATCGGCCGAACGTTGATTGGTCCCCACTTCCTACCAGATAATTTAAATGGAGAAAATTACCTGGAGTTCCTCCAAAACTATCTCCCAGAGCTTCTGGACGAGACCGAAATACCAATATTGGCAATGAGAAGACCACTGATTTTTCAACAAGATGGTTGTCCAGCACATTGGACCCTAAACGTGAGAGAACATTTAAATAATTGTTTTCCAGAGAGCTGGATTGGCAGAGACGGGCCCATCCCTTGGCCACCTCGATCACCCGATTTAACTCCTGTGGATTTTTTCGTTTGGGGACGGGCCAAGGAGCTCGTCTACACGCACGTTGAAATTTCAACTAGAGAAGAATTAATAGAAAGAATCCAAACGGCTTTTCAAGTCATGAAGCAGGAGATGAAATTAAAAATCACGACTACAGAAGTGAGAAGACGGGCACGTGCTTGTATAACAAACCGCGGTCAACATTTTGAACATGAACAATAAATTATTTTAACAAAAATGTTGTTTTATTGATCTGTTCGAAAATAACAATTTTCATACTCAATTTGCTTTGTACATCCTAATTCCAAGAGTTGATGAGACATCTGCGTAAATAGTACCTCAAAAGAAAGGGCAATAACCAAGCATGTTTTCAAAAAGGTTTGAACAACTGAGGCTATTTTTCTAATTTTTTTATTATGCCGTAAACAAAACATTTTCTTGATTTTTAAAAGTTTCTTAAACTTGAATATTACGTAGAATGTTTCTCTGATGACACAGATGCTTGGGAATAATTTTGTTTGAGTAATCACACATTACATAAATAAAAATAAATAAAAAATAATAACATAACAGCTTTTACTGGACACTATTAACGATTAATTGAAAAAAAATGGGTATTATTGTTAAAAACCTTAGAATTTCAAAAAAAAAAATACAAGGAACAGACTTCGTCTAAGACAAGTTTAGCTTAATAAGTTCTAAATGGTCTAAGATATCACCACCTTCAGGCTTTGCACCGATCTACCAAACACCCTGTATAAATATTACTACTACTTACTTACTTACTTTGTTTTTGCATACATTGTAACACACCAACACAAAATTGTATATTTTCACGAAATTGAACCTGAAGCAATTCACATATAAATACCTATATCAGTATAACTTGCCTAGATATCTTTTTTGTTGACTGTGCATCAAAATTGCATAATACAGTCCCACAAGACGCCTGCTCTTCACCACTTGATAGTGGCTTGTGAGTGGTGGTGTTCTAGCTGGAAAGAAGAAGTGGCGTAACTCCCCAGCAGCTCTTATGCTTCCTAGTGTATTAAAAAATGATCCTTACTATTTCTGACTTAGGTCTATAAAAATAGGTACTAAAGCTATTTTTTTCTTTTCTAGTCTGTGTTATGCTACAGTACTCCGAATACACACCCCTACATATCAGACAGCGAAAAGAAGTTCCTGAACCAAAATGTGGATGCCTTAATCCACACTTATTCGAAGAAGTTGGATCCAATCCCGTGGAAGGCGTTGCTGAGATCTGTGCCTCTGTGGGCCTTGATTATCGCCGGTGTAAGTAATTTCATGTTATGATTTTTTTTGTCCTTTACCTATAGAGCTTTTTTTAGGCCCACTTGCATTGGACCACGAATCACTAAATGCATTTAGCGCTAAATTAATTTTATGTTTAAAATGAATTTCCTATATCCTATTTTTGTTCTATGACAGACTCATAATGATGTACAATTTAGCGTTACATGCATTTAGTGATTTTTGATACAAGATAGCTTTATTGAACATAACTTTTGATTTTTTTTTTATAAAAACACAAAATAATGGTACTATTTATTTTGGATGGGCCCGTATTCCCGTAAAGAGTAATTTACTCTCTTCTCTTTTTATTAAATAAGATCTTATGCAAAAAACCGGTTAAGTGCATGTCGGACCACGCACAATGAAGGGTTCCGTAGTTGGGATGAATTTATCCCAAGAACAAACTTATCATTTTAGTTGAAGAACATGTTCTCCAATATATTCCAACTGTAAATGTAAGTTGGTACTCACAATATTGAGAGATTTACCATGTTATTCTATAGATTTTTCTGTAATTTACAGGCAAATAACTATTTTCTGTATTTTTTTTTTCAAAATTTTAGGCTCAGTAATTTCGGTGACAAGAGACAATTTTCGTCTATTTTCTTAAATAACTTTAAAACAATTTATTTTAAAATGATAAAAAAATATATATTTTCGACCCTTTCATTTGATAAAAGTATAAAAGGACTGTATATTTTACAAAACTTTTTTTTTTAATTTTCTTATTTGCTCCCCAAAGTGACCCACATATTCAAAATTCATATATTTACTTTACCCGTCCGTGTATAGGTCACAAGTTCATATGAGGTCCAAATTTCAACTTAATCGGTCCATTAGATTCGGAGCAAATTGGCTGTGACAGACAGACAGACATGAGTGATCCTTCCGTTTTTCCTTTTGAGATACGGAATCCTAAAAACAATCAACTTAAAAAAAAACGCTACAAAATGAAAACTGACTTTGATTTTGGAAGTGCCACCGCCTTCCGAAATTAAAGTTAGGTAAACGTCTGTTTGTCCGTCTCATCACAGCCAATTTAAACCGATTAAAGCCGATGGATTTTTACCGATTTAAATTTGGTATACATATGAATTTCTGTGACCCAAACACGTGTAACGTAAATGGGGGTCACTTTTGGGGGACAAATAAGAAAGTTAAAAAAAAAGTTTTGCAAAAAGTTTTCCGTGTGACATCCAAACTATAAATTCGAAAGTAACTCTGTCTGTCTGTCTGTCTGACTGTCTGTTACCTTTTCACGTATAAACCACTCAACGGATTTCAATCAAATTTAGCATAGCTATAGATGGTATCCCGGGGAAGGACATAGGCTACTTTTTGTGTCAAAAATAATCCTACAGGGGATGATAAATATAGGGGATAAAAGTTTGTATCGGAAACCCAGCATTTCTTAAGTTATGATATGAAAATTCAAAATTATGCTTTTGGTAGGAGATAAAAAAAATATGTGATACAGCGTTTTTGAAAAATCATTCCCTAAGGGGGTAAAATAGGGGTAGAATTTAAAATTCATAAATTATGTTTAATATTTTGTGTACCTCATTTTAAGAGATTTTAGGGATTGGAAATGTAGGTAGTCATAGTTCGTTTCTTAACAAAATTTACCTAAAAAAATTAAATAAATTAGCACATAGGGAGGGTACTTTTAATCCCAGTAGCGTTCCCGTGGGATATTTTCCGACATACACGCGGGCGAAGCCGCGGGCAAACGCTGGTATCAAATGAAAGGGCTTACTGTGAGTGTCTCAAATATTTTTTTTTTATAATTTGAAAATAATGTCTTTTAAATTTATTCAAGAAAATAGATGAAAATGAACCTTTCCTCTCCGAAACGACTGAGCCTAAAATTTTGAGAAATAATACAGAAAATAGTTCTTAAGGTCTTAAAATAACATGGTAAATCTCTCAATATTGTGCGTACAAACTTACATTTGCAGTTGCAATGTACTGGACATGTTTTTCAACTACAATGTTAAGTTTGTTCTTGGGATAAATGCATCCCAACTACGGAACTCTTCATTACGCACTTGGCCGGTTTTCACTTTGTTGTATTTTTTTTTTTTTTTTGTAAAAAAAGTTTTTATTTTTCACTTTTTAGTTGTGGTGCTTACCTACCCCACACAAATTAGAACTCCACTACCTGCTATGTAAATTACAGTGACTGGAAGTAATTATAAAACATCATCCACATAGACTAAAGTAGGAAAAATACGTATTATTGAATTACTTCAATAATACGTATTTTTTAATTTATTAAATTTGCTTGCGTAGTATTTATTAACATAAATACTACGCAAGCAAAGTTAATAAATTTTACACGGGACCTACTTCGAGGTATACCCTCCCGAATAAAACAAGAATCGTTCATATCGAAATACTCTGAAAAAGTTATGTGTGGTCATACATAATATATATATATATATATATATATATATATATATATATATATAATAATAATAATAAATAATAAATATGTTTGGACATATCACACAACGCCATCTAGCCCCAAGCTAAGCAACCTAATGCTTGTGTTATGGTAACGAGATGGCTGATAAACTACTTATATACATTTTTTTTTTTTTTGTAAATACATACATATTATAGATAGAAAAACATATATATAACAAATATATATATATATATATATATATATATAGGTATATACTCGTTGACTTGAGAATCTTTTTTTTTTCGTCGGTTAAAAAAAACGCCTTAAAACGAAAGGGAAAGAAAACAAAGCGCCATAAGGGCCTTAGCCCTTCGTCTGTGGCGCTAACCCGAGCGGCGCGCGTGAAATATACCTTAATCTGTGTAAAAGCCGGAGCGGCTCGATTGTCACTGTATGAACATACATTACAATTACTAATACATTACAAGTCAAAACTACACTAATCCATACATAATCTGTTAGCTAATTTAATAATGATTCCAACGACATAACCTCGCCGTAATCGCGCGGGACCACCCAGGGGTACCGCCACAGATGCGGCGTTTCGCGCAATATACGCGCCACAGATGATAGGTTAGCTCAGTTTATACTTATAAATTTATAATATTATTTTTTTTTTAATACCTACCCGATATTTAAAACACATGTTTAGCAACGTTTTCGATTATATTTTATGTAGTTCAATGTTCACTATTCTTTATTGTAATAGCTGTTATATGATGTAAAATTTGTGGTGTTTTTATTAGGTACTTGTACATTATAACCACAAGCCATATAATTAATGTTTAAAAGTAATACAAAAACGCCATACATCAATACCTATAAAACTGATTGATGTTTTATAAATTGTATAATACGAACATAAAAACCGACTAACTATCTATTGTCAACTTCTTATTTCATTGTTATCTAAAAAAACACGTGTCTGGTTAACCGACTAAACGTAATACCTGTCACTTCAGTTGTCATGCTACGACACAGTTGTACTCATCAATTTAGCAATTTAATCATTCGTTGTATAACGTTGCTAAATTGAAGAGTACGACTGACTAACTGAAGTGACAGATATTACGTTAACGTTTTACGTTTTCGTGATGCTCTCATCACGAATCACCGCGATGCGGACGGAAAAATGTAACGCGGGTGCGTGTCGTTTGACGCAAGTCGCGTCGCAAGTCAGATCGCTCGAGACCGTGAACCGGGCTTTATAAAGACATGTGCGGTTTTTATCAACAGATTGGACACGATTGGGGCTACTTCACAATGATCACTGACCTCCCTAAGTACATGACAGATGTTCTGAAGTTTAACATCAAGTCTACTGGTCTTCTGTCAGCCTTGCCGTATGTGGCGATGTGGATTGCTTCCTTCTTCTTCGGTTTAGTGTGCGATTTCTGCGTGAAGAGAGGAATACACAGTATTAGAACTGCCAGGAAACTTTACACTACTATCGGTAAGTCACGAATGTAGTTATGAGCCAACAAATAGAGATGTGGAAAAGATCCCGTATTAAAATACTTAAAACTGCACTCTAATTGCGTAACACATTATCAATCGGAGTTGATTTCATTTTGAAACAAATTGCTAATCCATTACTTCATATGTTCGAAAATGTGTCTGTGCTCGACAACGTACATAAAGCAATGAATGTTGTGGATCTGTCAAAATGAAACCAATTCTAGTTTAAAGTGTGTTACCCAATTAGGGTGCTGGTCTATAAAATGAATTTATTTATAATCTATACTTAGTCCTCGACGACTCTTATCAGCACAAGTAATTCAAACTTTTATATCCGATTTGAAAACTCATTACACACTGAATCAGCTTACCGAAATCAAAAATAAATTCTATAAAGACTTAGTAAGTACTCTCGTCTAAGTAACTCCGGCTCAACAAATCACTCTGACTTTTACGGAGAATTTACTAAAAGAAAAATACAAAATACTTTGTCCGACCCCGGTATCGAAACGAAAACTAGCTGAACAGTTGCACTTACAACAACTGAGGCCGTCAATATAGCAGCCCGTTCATTAATACGCTTTTACTATTATCTAATTATTTAACTTGCAATGTTTGTATATATACGTAAGTTATCCTTTTCAAAATTTGCAACTTCAATTTGACCCACTTCCCAGTGTTCGATTGAGCTGAAATTTGGCATACATATGTAAAATTTGTCACAATGCAATATTTTGGTATCATTGAGCTGATCAGATGATGGAGCCGGAAGGTGGCCACAGGAACTCAGTAATAAAACGACGCAACCCTATCGAATTTCGGCTCATTTGATTCGTCTTGACAAGGACTCTGGTCCTTATTGATATCCAGACTAATAAAAGCTTGTTAATTTTTTTTTGTTAATAGTACACTTGTTTTTTTTTCTGTGCGCAGCGGCCACTGGTCCAGGTATCTGCATCATCATGGCCTCCTACTCCGGCTGCGACACGACCCTGGCCGTCTTCTGGTTCGTATTCGCCATGACCCTCATGGGAGCCTACTACAGCGGTATGAAGATCAACCCGCTGGACATCACTCCGAACTACGCAGGAACTACCACAGCCATGGTCAATGGTATTGCTGCTATTTCGGGCATCATTTCACCGTATCTCATAGGGCTATTGACGCCAGATGTAAGTTTAAACTTTTTTTTAGTTAACATATGATGTCCCGCTGCTGGGCAAAGTTCTCCTTCATACTTTCTCAATTTTGACTTCTCCGGGAAATCGAAACTTATAACTTACATAAATACTTTTTTTGCTTTGAAGGTGTAAGGGTTGAATTGATTGAGGTGTTTATCTTATTTCATAGCCACTTATAGCCAAATTCTCGAAACTTTCCTCACGACATTTGTCTTGGTTCTCTGCGTCATATGCCAAATGCCCATTCCATGAGTACCGATTTCCACTAAACGTGTTGTCTCTTGTAGTTTTAGAAGAAGTGCTGAAGTGTGGCACAGTCTTTTTTCAATAAACTCAAACCCATCCTGCAAACTAATACGTCTGTATAACAAAAGTAATAAGGGTACTTATTAAATCACGATTAACGAAACTATGCAAAATGCATTAATTATGGTTTTCGATAAAAAATAATTACGCTTCTGTATAATACAGGGTCAAATTAAATTACTGGGAAAACTCCGCAGACGTGATGGGTAATCGATATCTAAACATTATAAAGCAAAAAATAAATAAATTTGATGATTTTTTTTTAGGTCATCAACCACGGCGTAGTTGAAATATTAGTTTAAAAATCTCTTTTTTTTTGTGCAAATTTCACAGACGTGATAGGACACGATCAAGTAAAAAAAAAATAAAACAGATTTTTCAACTCATTACTTGAAGTAACGACATTACCAACGGTCGTTACCATAAAAAAAAATCATCAATCTTTTTTATTTTGTCGTGTTTACATATTGGTGCCCATCACGTCTGCGGAGTTTCGCTAGCTAATTTAATTTGACCCTGTAAAAATAAACAAACACATCAAGTAGGTACCTAGTTAATCTATTATAAAAGATAGATTTCGAAGATCCGATAAACAATTTTGTAGTATTCTTATCAGTTCTATAACTCTTCAGTTTATCGGTTATACCTATTTTGCGACCTGTCATCGTTGACACCTTCCTATACAAAAAAAAAATAAAAAATGACTTCGTGACGTAATTCGTCTGAAACTGCGCGTCACGGGTTTTTTTTTACATCTTAAGGTGTCCACTTGAATGGCAACTTTATCTATGTTCAATATTAAGCTTCTTACTTACTGAAACTTTGTCACAGATAAAATCTTTATCTGAAAGTTAGTTAGTCCTTTTTTTAATAATTTGTCTCAGGTTCCCTAGGACCTAGCCAAAATTGTCGTGTAAATCTCGTGTTTACAGCTGGCTTTAGTTGAAACTTCAACTTTAAGCGAAACTGCGTAGGTACGGGACGGGGACGGGGTACGGGTATAGTTACGGGTTGTTCCCACTATTCCTACCATGGATTTCTATATTATTAATATACCAGTTTATATACATACGAGTATATGAATAATATATTTTTAATTAATTAATTTTTAGCTAGTATAATAATAATTATTATATATCCCTACCGCTGTATTTCTAACGTTGACGTTGTGGTCAACTGCGCGCTCTGAGCTGTGTCTGTGCCGGCAGAGTTCACTTTGCCGGAACAGGTCTAGGATAAGGAGCCAGACAAAGAGAGATACAGAAACCCGCTGGGCAGAATGTGGTGAGCTGTTGGGCAGTGATCCTATCTCCCAGGAGAAGTTTTGTTCCTCGCCTCTGGCTTGCCTTTATGGGCCGGCTGGATTGAACAATGACGAGGAACAGTGCTTCCACCTCTTTCTTGCGCTTCTTGGCTGACTTGAGTGAAGGTTCGCAAGAACAAAAGTGCTCGGAGAAGGGAAGTATACCATTAAGATGCTGGTAGGGATCTTGACCGTACTTCCAGGATCCACTTGTCTTCTACTCCTTATAAGCACCTCAGGACATGTTGCCCCCTTGTCGCTACGACACTGTGCTAGCGACCGTTTTCGGGGGCCCATTATTGAGTTTGCATGTCACCCGCTGCCATTTTACCTGTGTATTTTATATTAAATATTGGTCAGGCAGGGGCCATAGTTTTTCCATAGTTCTAGGTAACCAGTCCACAGCCACCCAAACCCATAGCCCAATATGTTTTGTTGCCATATTCTGCAATAGTCCTCCACAAACCGGGGGTTGTCCTTGGGTGCACTTGCATAGTGTATACAGGGGAATCGTCGGTTAGCGCTTCGTCATCATTTAAAGTTGTTTATGGGGCCTCCGCGAGTTGGCTTCGGCCCCTCGTTCGCCTTCCAAAGGTACGGGACCCCAGGGACCCGAGATATGTGAAAGACATTTTAAAATAATTATTAATAGGTAATAGTAAAATAGTTCTAAGGACAAATTTTTCAATCGTCAGATAAGTTTTATTCATAGAACAAATGCGGCGGTTTGACAGCTTTTGTATAGAAATTGTGTCAAACTGTCACATTTATTATTCAGTTATCAGTTATCTGACTATTGAAAATTCAGCCCTTAATAAAATAAACTGTGATGAAAATTTACACCACCAATACGAGTAGGTACCCACTGGTTGGAATAGTGGGAACAGCCCGTAGATACTACAAACAGTTTTGAGACCATGGCGTCACCCGCATGCCTCACAAAAATACTTAGGTACCGTAGAAGAGAATTAGGTACCTGGTACAAGATAGTTGTAAGGCAAAGGCGTGGATACAAAAAAAAAAAAAGAATGTTGCCCATTAATTCTGGGCCATTGTCAATAATCCTTATTTTCAGTAATATGCATTCGAAGAATGAACCACAATTGATAGTTATTATTTACATGTTATATTGTAGAATGAAAAAAACTATTTTTGTTATTTGATACCTACATATTTGTAGGTTGATTTATTAATCAAATTCAAGAAAAAATTGGTATTTTAGAAAATATTTGCTACTTAAGCCTTTTTAGCACTAACAAGAATCGTATGATAATGAAAAATGGTAACTTTGGTCTTTTTAGTATAAAGAAGAGGATAGTAAAAATATTATTGTCTTTAGTGCAAATGTAAAATGGGCCAATGTATTATATTGATCTATTTTGCTTTATTAAATAATATATTATAGGTATATTACGTAGCCTAGTGTTTATTTTTAAATTCCCTTGGTTTAAGTACACTGCAGCCCTTTTAACACTTAATATTTTTTGTGTAACAGTATGAAAGCACACACTACATTGGCCTTTTTAACCTAGTATTTTCTGAGAGATTGTCGTTACACTTACGCCCTTTTAGTACACATAAGTATATCACTTTTTCAATAATTTGGCACTAAAATCTCATTTCTCACAAAAACGTACTTTGACCCTTTTTGCACCAAGCCACAGAATTTATTCTAAAACTTTCATAAAATACTCGTCCAATAATAACTTGTATTTTTCTCTTCTTTACAGTCAACACTGAAACAATGGCGGGTAGCGTTCTGGGTCTGCTTAGGAGTTCTAGTCTTCACAAACATAATCTACATCATCTTCGCAAGAGGAGAACAGTTATGGTGGGACGACGTCAAGGCACACGGGTACCCAGATGGATGGGCCCACGGCGACCTGCCAGTCAGACCCGTGGACTCAGAAGAAGAGAAAAAAGATAAGAGCGAGAAAGAGAAAAAATAAACCGACTGTTAATGTAAACGTAATGTTCTGTAAATATTGTATTTAGGCTAATTTTGTTATTTATGAATAAGATTATTTAATTTTGACGTATTTTGTTGTTTTATTTTGATCTAGGTTTCGCTGGAGGCAACAATAAAGGTAATGGTAGATAAGGATAAATGAGAGTAAGGGCCTATTTCAGGATGTCCAAGCAGCCACTACTTACCGAATAAATTCAAAAATGGAACAGATTTTGTATGAAATTATCTGCCAAGTCAGTTAATAGGAATTTAATCGTAGGTGGTCAGAGGGCCATTTTATTAGCGATCACGATAGTGGAAAAACCATGCGATTTCAATACTGTTGAAAGTCGTTGTATTTATAACTCTTTCCAATCATTTATTTTACTTTTGACATAAGAACGCCTATGAAGTTCCCTATTTGTTGACAGGCAACCAACTATACGTGATAAAAGGCGATACTTCATGGATGCTAAAGTAAAATAAATGGTAGATGGGCAATGTGGTAACTAACAAAAACAAATTACACCCGTGTGCGTGTGATGTGCATGTGTACGACAAATAGTGTTGTGCTCGCTAGACTGCCTCAATTTCAATTATCGATATAGATTGCAGTGTCATAGTATCTTCTGATTTGAAGCAGAAGTCGGTAAAGTGAATTCCTATCTTAATGAAAGGAACAAAAATAAAACTATAAAAAAATCCTCCTATGTAGGTCCTATGCAGTCTGGACGTGAATATATGAACAAAGCCAGCGGGCCTACGGAATACCCGCTAGAGTCCTGAAAAGCTGTGCTCTAAAGTTGTTACTTATCTAGAAGCGCTTGTATTGCCTCTATCTAAAAACTGGAGTAGTACCGAAATCCTGGAGGCTTGCTAATGTGCAGCCCGTGCCCAAAAATCCTGTCAACTAATAGACCAATTGCCATAACCCCCATATTATGTAAAGTGATGGAAAAGGTACTTAATAATAAGCAGTCAGCATACCTGGACGACAATTAGCTGAGGAGCTCGTTGTTTCTATGGCTTCCATCGTGGTCGGTTAATTAGGGATCTTTTTTGTATATGTTATGCATTTCTGGGGCGTGCCCCTTGAGAGACACGGCGAAGTCCATGCTGTGTCGCTTGATATCTCACAGTCCTTTGACAGGATCTGGCATGCTAGGCTGTTGGTTAAGCTTCAAGTATTCGGCATTCCTGCTGACTTTTGCAACTGGGTTTCCAACTTACTGAGTGATCGATCGATCAGAGTGGTCATAGATGGATGCTCATCGGATCATATGGCTATTGATAGTGTTCCGGTATTCCTTAGAGGTCTGTTCTTCCTGCGACTGTATTTCTACAGCACATCAACGACCCTCTACAGCTTGGTGCTATCGGGAACGCAGATGACAGCTCCGTCTCAGAAAGATACCTGTCCAGTGCAAGAGCCAGCAGAGAGGGAACGGCTACTCTTAGAGAGGCCATGGTGGATAGAATGAATTTGATCTTAAATCTCAATCCCAATGGGGCGACCACAGCCTGGTAAAATTCAACACTCTGAAAACACATGCATATCTTTGCCAAAAGGAACCAGTTTCAGTTATCTCCTACTTTCCGAGCTGCATCTGTACCAGTTACCGACCGTCTAGAGCTTTTGGGCATAGATTTGAAATCTGATTTCAATTTCGGCTCAACCATCGAGTCAAAAGCACGGAACTGCAGCCAAGAAGCTGGGGTTCCTAAATAAGGTGCGGCGATACTTCACAATATTGAATTTCACATCTGGACAGCTTTTAAGTCTGTACAAAGCACAGGTCGTTCCTGTATGGAGTATTGTAGCCATTTATGGGATGGCTCAGCAAAATACCATCTTACTGCACTTGACTCGGTGGAACGCAGAGAAAAAAGGTTTATAGGCAACGAGATGTTGGTGGCTAGGCTTCACAGCCTGGCTCATAGGCGTGATCTTGCTTGCTTGTCTGTCTTCTACAGACTGTACTTCTAAGAGTTTGCGCAGGAGCTCCACGACCTGATCCCATCCGCACTTGGTTGATATCCCGACCAGCGTACTCAGCGCTTCTCCTTCCAATTTATTATGTGCACAGCCAAAGTGTGGAACTCTCTGCCAGCACTGTGTTCTCTTCCATATATAACCCGTCTGCTTTCAAAGCAAGAGTGATCTAGCCACACTCGTTCCATCACAGATCTCCATCCATTTCATTCCAGATCAAGGTCAAGAGCAGCCTATCTGTTCCATAAAAATCTCTGAAAAGTAAGATGAAGTGAACGGTCTCAGCGTAAACCCGTAGCATCAGGCGGAATGACAACTCACTTTATCGATAACAACAACAACAACAACAACTTACTTCTTCTTATTCTTCATTATTTTATTGTACCGTGTTTTTTTTTCCTGAACTGAATAAAGTTTTTTTGTTTCATGTTCACTTCGCCCAAGTTTTCAACGTAAGATTTTTACACTGTCTGACATTTATCTTGAAATACATGTGCATCTTAGTGTTAGAATAGATATTTCCACATTCGATAACTTTCAACTTCAACTTTCGACTTAAAATTTTAAAATAACATCAACGCATAGCTTAGTTGAAACGTCAGTTTAATTAACAAATCAGTGCCTATCAGGATAGGTGCAAATGCAGCATGACTGTGTTCTGGGAAAAGGGCTGTAAGACTTGCTAAATTACTTAAACAAGTAGATCATCATTTCCTAACCCCTAGCATTAGCCTAGCATTTTCCTAACTATGTTTGGGTCGGCTCCCACTATCGGTGGTGGTCGCAGCTGAATATCAGTACTGCACTGTCTATTTGACATCCACAATCCATTTACTGGGCAATACAGTACCCCTTTGTAAGACTAGTTGTCAGAACTTTGGGCTTCCGATTAATCATACCCATAATTTAGTAGTAGTAATCATTCAAAATAGTACAACACATCGACATCTGGGTCTGTGTCTATCTATTTTCAATTCAATTCTACGCCTACAAATTATTTTCTCTTTCCAGTGATGGTCATCCCCCAGCGGTATGTCCTGGGTATCCTGGGCCTGTTCGCTTTGGGCAACTCCTTCACCATGAGGGTCTGTCTCAGCATGACGATCACACAGATGGTACTCCATGTGGAGCCTGGAGAGCACATTATTGGGGAAACGTGTCCTGATCCTGCTTATGAAGCTGACTCTAATAATACGTCCACTAATAACGTTTCAGTAGTATTCTCGGTAAGTGAAACAACTTTCCGATCAAAAAATCTGAATCCGGAGGAATGACGGCCCAAATTAGCTGTGATACGATAGGCCACACGTCATTGATAACAAAACTAGCACAAAACTAGCTAGTGGTAGGTAGAAGCTGGTCTTTTATTCATTAAAACTCCGTATTACGCTAGGCCAGGTCAAGGTCAAAGTGTCACCTTTGCGCACTAGATCACCGACTCGGCTTACTTTCCTACTGTATTTTTCATGAGGGTTTGCGCACTACATCTAACCCCGTTCATATTTAGAACATTTCCAATTCAGAGGATAGTCGGAAGCAGTGCCCAGCACGCTCTAAGTAGTTTTCTTCTTCAAACGGCCCCTCATTACTGAGGATTGTGGTCACTGGACCTCTTTTAGCGGACAATCTATCTACACCGACTCCGGTCCAAATTTGCCATCACCACCTGCTGTTTGCTTGAGGACGTTGCTTGTTTTACTTGGTCGGACCATCGTGTTGACGGGCCTCATCCCTTTCCATCGATATTATCAAAAACATCCAGCTTTTCAAGGCTGCTATCTCCCCTCCGCATTTTATTTGGCCAAAATAGGTCAAAATACGCTCTAGGAAGATTGTTCATTTTCAATGGAGGAGTGGTGCCTACACCTTCTCTATGCACGCGAACGAAGTCGCGGGCACAGCTAGTTGTTAGTTGATAATAAAATTGCTGCATTTATCAGAGTATAGATTCCACGCGAATAATAATATACAGGGTGTTTGGTGCATCGTTTGCCAAATTGAATTGGCCGAAAGAAGAGGTCATTTGCTATCGCTTCAGGCTCAAGTACTCATTTTTGGCCACACCGGTTTTTTTATTACAACTTTCTAATTTTTATTTTGAAAAAATCCAAAACTCAGCATTAAAGCTTAAATTAAAAAAAAGTTTTAAGTGTAGTCGTCAAATTTCATTTTTATTTACATATGTACTGTTGTATGGCTCTATCAAATTTAAAATTACTTGCCAGTTACATCTAGTTTTTTTTTAATAAATCACAAAGTTTTTGGAAAAATAAAAAATGAACTTAAAACTCAACTTTAAATAGCTATAAAAAAAAAACTAAAAGCGATCGGGATCTTCGAATTATTTTAAAAAGTTCTCTAGTCTATCCCCTTTCCAACGGTATGTAATGTGTTAAAAAACTCTTTTAATATCTTTAATAATTAGCTAAATGTGTAGTCGAGACACATCAGGCTGATATTGGATATTACGTTTAAAACACTAGTTTTCGCATAAATTACATGCTATTAGTAGATAGATACTGTTATCTCACGTCTTACGTAGTCTCTTATCTCGTTCTTACATAGGGAACTTTCCTCGAAATTGAAAAAAAAATACATTATTACAAAAATAATCATTTATTAATAAGTAATTTAATTACATACTAATCTTACAAGAATTAGAATTTCTGCAAACAGAGTTGCCCTTATTATTAGCTGATTTGCCAATTTTCAGTGAAGACAGGTCTTTTGTTTTCCAACATGACGGTTGTCCCGCTCATTGGAGAATAACCGTCAGGGAGTACTTGAATGATGCATTCCCGGACTCATGGATTGGGAGGGATGGCCCTATTCCTTGGCCTCCACGTTCTCCAGACTTAACTCCGTTGGATTTTTACGTCTGGGGACGGGCCAAAGAACTCGTCTACGCCACGGAAGTTGAGACAAGAGATGATTTAGTCCAACGCATTGAAGCGGCTTTCATGACGATCAAAGCAGAAATGCGTTTACGCACCACTACAGTTGAGATAAGACGAAGATGTCGCGCGTGCATACGCAATAGTGGTAGACAGTTTGAACAAGACTTGTAAGATTAGTATGTAATTAAATTACTTATTAATAAATGATTATTTTTGTAATAATGTATTTTTTTTTCAATTTCGAGGAAAGTTCCCTATGTAAGAACGAGATAAGAGACTACGTAAGACGTGAGATAACAGTATCTATCTACTAATAGCATGTAATTTATGCGAAAACTAGTGTTTTAAACGTAATATCCAATATCAGCCTGATGTGTCTCGACTACACATTTAGCTAATTATTAAAGATATTAAAAGAGTTTTTTAACACATTGCATACCGTTGGAAAGGGGATAGACTAGAGAACTTTTTAAAATAATTCGAAGATCCCGATCGCTTTTAGTTTTTTTTTTATAGCTATTTAAAGTTGAGTTTTAAGTTCATTTTTTATTTTTCCAAAAACTTTGTGATTTATTAAAAAAAAACTAGATGTAACTGGCAAGTAATTTTAAATTTGATAGAGCCATACAACAGTACATATGTAAATAAAAATGAAATTTGACGACTACACTTAAAACTTTTTTTTAATTTAAGCTTTAATGCTGAGTTTTGGATTTTTTCAAAATAAAAATTAGAAAGTTGTAATAAAAAAACCGGTGTGGCCAAAAATGAGTACTTGAGCCTGAAGCGATAGCAAATGACCTCTTCTTTCGGCCAATTCAATTTGGCAAACGATGCACCAAACACCCTGTATATTCAGGTTTCGCATATACTAAAAATAATGTTGTATATATTAATTATGTGTGCCACATTGATGGTTTGATTTGACGAAGATGTTTGTTGGTATACAATACAGTACGTATTGTCAAAGCATTTTTGTTTCCTTTAAAATAAAATGATATTGAAATCATCAATAAATTGCGTAATAAACGCATTACCTGATTGAAAGAAAGAAATCTAAATACCTACTATTGCGTTACCCCAAAAACATAACATTTCGCACTTGCATTCCCAGGAGGAGTAAGTATATCTCAACAAACAAAACCAGATAGCAGTCTTAGTAAAGTAGTATAACACACATTACGCAGTAGACTTACAAAAAATCTTAAATCCCAAGCAATAAAGTGCATATTTGAATATCATACCTAATCTTACTCAAAATATTTTCCTTTCTTGTCGTCACTGTTTCAATCACGTGCTATGATAACATTGGCAAATAAAAAAGATTGGTAGTTTTCTATAATACCACGAAATTATTTAAAAAGTAAGTATGTTGTAATGTGCAAAATAATTTCATTAGGGTCGAGAGCGGTATGACTGGGACAAAGCAACACAAGGATTTCTTCTCAGCGCCTTTTATTATGGCTATGTCATCACCCATTTACCTGGAGGTCTGTTAGCCGAGAAGTTTGGAGGTAAATGGACCATAGGCTGCGGACTTCTTCTGACCTCTGTGGCGACTGTGCTTACTCCTTGGGCTGTGACGGTCGGTGGAGCGATCGGGCTGTTCATCATTAGAGTCATAGAAGGTTTTGGAGAGGTAAGTCAGTTCGTGGTTTTTGTTTTAACACCAAACTAGAATCTGTTGATTTAAAATTGGATTGGTATAGCAGCTATTAGATAGATTTCATAATTTTTATGATTTGTTTCTCGGTTTCTCGTATTATTTCAGTGAAATTGAGAATACATTTTGCTTTTACAAATGTGTGTTAATTGTATGTAGGATTCATTCAAATAGTAATCAATCCCTTGCACCAGGGTCCAGTGACACCGGCATTTGTCTTGCTACTGGCGAGATGGATACCCCCATCAGAAAGGTCCAGATTTGGTGCAATGATATTCGGAGGAGCTCAAGTTGGAAATATTTTTGGGCCCTACATTTCTGGACTCCTGTTAGCAGATGGCGGCGACTGGGCTAACGTATTTTATTGTTTTGGCGGACTCGGAATTATATGGTTCTTATTCTGGGTAAAGTTTATTGAATATAAATATTTAATATTTATCACAAAATTTATGGACGTTGTAAAATGTGACATGAATTTATGATTTGCTGATGTGGGCGGACTGTTTCGTGTAACATCTGCACTTTACATGATTCTACACGTAAGAATGGCTATAAGAAATATATAATACTATATGAGTCTTTGTAGACTCTTCGATCTTTTTACCATTCATAAGATACCAGAATTTCCTATATTTAACTTATTTGAAGTCCCAAATACTTATTTAATTAGGATTTTCATTTTAAGGATGTATTAATGGAATTATATTATAAAGATTATTAATAAAGGTTTCTTTTCAGGTACTCTTATGCTACAGCACACCGAACTCCCACCCATTTATATCAGATGAAGAGAAGGAATTCTTAAACAACAACATTATAGCATCTGGTTTACATAAGAAACTGGACCCAGTGCCATTCAAGGCTCTCTCTCTTACGATCGGCTCCTTTGTGGGTCCTTGTGTCGCTAACACAAGGACCCACAAGGACCGTAAGTATCTTTATAAGGCCAAAGCTAGGAGCTTCGCTTGGTGCCACACTTACTCGTAGTAAGAAGCGAAACTCAAACGTAGGCTCGTGTTACAGAACTCTCGTAGGACTCGAGCACTTAAAACTCGTTTCAATCAATTAAATTGCAAACTTGTTTTCGAGTTTTAAGTGAGGTTCTGTAATATGGGCCTTAGTTATGCAGCGTAACACCAAGCGGTCAACGTGGCAATTGCAATAGTGAATCCTTACGTTAATTCACCTAGCTGTATAGTTTCCACCAGATATAAAATTTTCTTCAAGAGCTATCTTGGAAGGCAATGCAACAAGGAAGTTCGGAACATTTTTTTTACGATTGTTGATATTATAAATGAGCGATGTTTGAACATTGTTCTCAATATCGATTAAGTGGCGCTAATGTCTTTGGTTTTGAAACTTGTTTATTATTTGAAATTGATATTTGGCTATTTTTCGCTAACGTGAATGAAGTTCCAAAGTGTACCCACCCCGTTTATTTAAAATAATGGTTTGAGTCATTATTGTAAATAAAATAACAAAAATAACCTTTGTTAAATCAATAGTTCTTTTATGATATTTCCCTAAGCATTATTTCTTTAAAATTCACAGGTTGGCCACGATTGGGGATACTTTACAATGATCACAGATCTTCCCAAGTATTTCTCTGATGTCTTGAAGTTTAATATCAAAGAAACGGGTCTCATGTCAGCATTGCCGTACATGGCCATGTACATTTGCTCCTTCATATTCGCCAGTTTTTGTGATTTATGTGTCAAGAAGAAGTGGCACATTATTGGCACTGGCAGGAAAATCTATACAACTGTTTGTAAGTATGGTTCCAGTAATAGGGATGATGATTAATACAAGAAATGTTCGAACAAATACTATAATTTCAAAGAACGCATAGAAAAATGGGTAATCAAAAAAATTGGCAGTTTTAAGGACTACCGACAGAAGTGAAAACTGGTGTCAAGGTGTCGTGGTGACGCGATGATGTGAACCCGTAAGAATTCCCCCTACCAAAAATCGCTTATTGCGACTTTAAGAAGTTTTCTTCTTAGAATCTATGGAAATATGGAAAAGCTACACGCTTTAAAGTTTTTGGAACGGATTATTTCCGCTCTTGTCGCGCGGTAGAAAGCTACATAGTCGTGACGTCACTTTTGTGATAGTGCCGTCTTTGTCTAGCAGTTATTTCAAAACGTTTATAACTTGGCAATTAATGTTTGTGTATTGACTGTAAAAGTGAATTACCTCCTTGTTACTGAATTTTCAAATTAGCGAGCTTTTTGCGAATTAAAATGTAGGAAAAAATATAAGCATTCATTCAATGTTTTCTATTTTTTATTGTGCAAACTACAAATCAAAGATATAATAATTTATAATGAAAGCTAAGACTAAATGTGATCCAATATGCAAAACAATATGTATTTTAAAAATATGGAGTTACACCACTTTTACAATGAACGACACATTTATTGCATTTATGACAAATAGTATAAACTATTTGCAAACAATGTTTTTTAAAGTTTAAAATAAAAAAAATCTTTGAATTAGCGTCAGTATATTTTGCAACTATTGATAAACTTATAGCAACGGTATATTACAATTTAATTCCATAATAGTTGATCTTTCTAACTCTTCCGAGATATTGCAAAGCTAAGTTGTAATTTTGATGCATGGCTATTTTTAGGGTTCCGTACCTCAAAAGGACAAAACTGAACCCTTATTGGATCACGTCATTGTCCGTCTGTCTATCTATCTGTCAGTCTGTCAAGACCCTTTTTCGCAATTAATATCATAACCACACCAACGTAAACCATATAGACTTACGTATTTGATATTAATTTCAACTTTACCCTTGGTCTAAAAAATCAAGCTTGTAAGTCAACGCAATAGAAAAATACGGCTATACAGGATAATTTTTTAAGCAGTGCGCAAATTTTCACAGGGTGTTCTACCCATGAATATGAACAACTTTCACTGTGGGACTAACTGTGAAATCGCGTAAAAAAAATCAGCTGTTCAGTACATTTATCTACACCAAACTCGTCAACATGTGATTTTTTTTCGCGATTTCAGGTTTGGTCCCACAGTAAAAGTTGTTCATATTCATGGGTAGAACACCGTGTGAAAATTTGCGCACTGCTTAAAAACTTTTCCTGTATATGCGACATAATAATATGTTGATACTCGCAAGTAAATAAAACTTCCTGTTGACCTAGAATCATGAAATTTGGCAAGAATCACACAGCACTTGTAAAGGAAAAAGTCTGAAAATTGTTAATTTGAAGTTTTATCACATAAAAAAGTAGTTTTTTGCGATTACCAACGTAAATTTGCAGTTGGATAATTGACCGTGACGTATATCAACGTATAGGAGAACATGTTTTTCAACTACAATGTAAAGTTTGTTTTTGGAATAATTTCTTTTCAACTACGGAACACTTCATTGTGCGTGGTCTGACACGCACTTGGCCGGTTTTTTTTTTATTAACATTCGGCCGTTTAACATAATTATTTGGTAGGTACATCGATTGTTACAGTAATGATTTATAGGCATTATTGATCTAATAGCATAAATCTTTAAAATCTTTTTTATAAAAAATTCTAATAACGTTTGTGCCATTATCTACAACTCATTTCTATATTCTTTTCATGTATCAATTACTCATAAAAACCACACAATCCTAAAATATTGACGCCGATGAAAGTATCATTAAGGACGTTTTTTTCTATCACAGCGTCGTCTATACCGGCTGTCTTTTTCATTCTGGCCTCGTACTCTGGCTGCAACCAAGCTGAGGCCGTCGGCCTCTTCGTAGCCTCGATGGCATTCATGGGAGGCTTCTATAGCAGTGTCAAGATCAATGTCATGGACATCGCTCCCAACTACGCTGGTACATGTTCCGCGGTCGTCAATGGAATTGCTGCCATATCTGGCATTATTACGCCATATCTGATTGGATTGTTGACTCCGGATGTAAGTATTATTATTTGAATATAGAATCTTAATCTTAAATTTATTCTAGGTCATGGGCTCTATCAGAGCAATAAGAAAAAAAACTTCGGGGATAAATAATTATTTAATTTTTAAAGTTGCCCGTAAAAAAATATAGAAATCGGATGAAAAAACATCACAGCCCGTCACTTATTTGCACCGCATAAAAAAAAAGTAAAAAAAATTCGATCTTTTTTTCCTAAAGAGTTAGAGGGAAGGGCATTACGCTCGACTGAATTTGTGTTGAATTAACTCAAGCGAAGAATTGACAGACATTTTGGTAATCTTTTTACTGGAAAATCGTGTCTTCCTCAATAAAATTTCGTGATTATCAAATTAGCATAATGAAAATAGACCAGTGAATAGTTTTTAATTATTTAAGGTTATTTGTTTTTGTCTCTGAGATTATGTTATATAAGTAATAAGTAGTAGTAGTAGTAGTAGTAGTTATAAGTATTTTATATTATTTCAGCGAAGCCATTACTCAATTTTATATTTGGTGCTCACTGAATGAGATATGTAATTTCAAATATATATTTTTTTTAATCAGAACGTTTTCAGGAAAGTCAAAAGAATACGCCATTGATTACATCCTTAGAATAAACTTGTAACCTAGACATAAATATAAGTATGAAATCTGTTCGATTTGAATTTAGATGCATAACTTCTATTTGTCCACGATGGGGTTGTCATATCTGTCTAGATAAAAACCCCTAATCAAATAAAGAGAAAAAAAAAAAAAAAAAACTTCTACTTGAGAGTCCGTATCGAATACGAATCTTACAATTTTTTTTTTTTCCAGCAAACTGTCGGACAATGGCGTATAGCATTTTGGACCGTATCCATAGTACTGGTAGGAACCAATATCGTATATCTTATTTGGGGTTCCGGCGAGCCACAGTGGTGGGATGACGTGAACAAGTATGGCTATCCTCCTAACTGGAAACATGGACCATTGCAAAAACGAGCCGTAGATGGAGAGAAGAAAGTCGTATACTCTAAACATGACGATTCGCCTGTATCAAACGATTGACTGTAAATAAAAAATATTCTGTATTTTTTGTTATTATTATCAAATATTTGATAAACTTAAGTAAACCAAATGGTATGTTGATACGAATGAAACAACCATCTTGCTCCAAAGCTAGTTTGTTACTCATAATATTTTGGTAGGTGCAGGTGCATCTAGAATCGCCTCGAGTTTAGTTGGACACGTTCTCAACCCGTTCTCATCGATTACATAACCTAGATAAGTCACACTATTGTAAATGTTGGCTTCGGGGAAGACCAATAAAACGATGCATGAAATCATATGGCTAAAAAGCGGGTGACTGCTGAGATGATTAATAGAGAGGTAGGTATGGAAGGAGAGGACAATGCTGCGCCGACTCCGAATAAATTGGGATATGAGCAAGAGAATGATGATGGCCAGCCAGATTTAATTTTACTGTTTCGTTGGTCACGTGGCTGCAAGCACGACTGCTGAACGTGAGTTCCAGGTTTGGATCCCCGGTTGGTAAGAGTGTAGGTAGTTGGTTATTTCATCAGAAAATTTTCACTGCAACCAGCAATGATGATGATATATGCTATTAAATGTGCCTACCAAAGAAAATGTTCAGCACGAAAAATAAGAACGTAGAAGTTGAGTAACCCTACGCATCATTAAACAAATCTCTAACGCATAACTCTGCTATTTATATAATACCAGTTTTTCACCTAAAAAAAAAAAAATAAATAAATAAAAAAAAAAAGTAAAAAAATAAAAAATAAAAAAAAAAGTAAATAAGTAAATAAATAAAAGTATCCTATGTGTGTGTGTGTGACCTGGATTAGGTCCAGAGGTCACGGTCTACCTATGTACCACATCCAAATCCGTTCAGCCGTTTTAGCGTGAAAGCGTAACAAATAAACACACTTACTTTCGCATTTATAATATTAGTTAGGATGCATACTAGAGCTTATTGATGCGCCTGGCTTAAATTCAGGTGTATCTTTACAGGATATTATATGATATTCAGGGCCTGTTTCACCACCTACGATTAGTTCCTATTAACTTACTTGGCAGATAATTTCATATAAATTCTGTTCCATTTTTGAATTTATTGGGTGAGTAGTGGCTATTCGGAAATCGTGAAATAGACAGACCTCAGAAAGTACACAACAGATTTAATCAACAATCCGAAATCAAGCGGAATATCTTCTTCAGTCTTTAAAAGACTTGGAGGAGCTCGTGCAATAACAGCCGCAAGGGTCGATCCATCAGGTTAAGCTTCGCTTGCCGGGGTTGGTCCGTGGATGGGTGACCATCTTTACATACCGAGACTCCTCCGTGCCTCGGAAAGCACGTTCTCCAGCGGCGTCTTGTGTCCCAGCTGTCATTCATGGATCTTTGACAGTCGTTACGGGTCGTCAGAAGCCCGAAAGTCTGACAACCAGTCTTACCAAGGGGTATCGTATTACCCAGTTACTGGGTTGTGGAGGTCAGATAGGCAGTTGCTCCATGTAAAATACTGGTATTATGGGTTAAATACTGGTCTAAACTAGAAGCCGACCCCAACATAGTTGGGAAAAGGCTAGGCAGATTCAGTCTTTATACGGCTTCAAAAGTAGAACCGTGTTACTAAACACAGCGCCATCTAGTGGTGTAATGTTAAACTTCTTAGCGTGGTATTTGCTGAGTAGTTTAAGAGTGTGTTACGCACCCACTGAGCATGAATATGTTGCATTTAAAACATTGCTGAATCTACAAACTGGGTGGGTGTAAGTTACAAATGCAAAGGTGCAATCTTATAGCAAGGTTACACAAACGTAGATTAAATAGCTCTATCGGCAACGCTAAAACCATTAGATGCAATGTTGCTCATATAGATCAGATAAAACTTTCAACAACTATCATTTGCAACGTTACGTGGACTTAAAAGTGGTAACATACTAGAAAGGTTTTATTGTTTTCTGCAAGTTAATTTATATACATCACAGCAACTATTCATTTGAATTTTTTCAGAAATTTCGTAAATTTAAGTTACAGTAACGTCACATTCGGAAGTTACCTGAAAAAGTTAAAGTGTAAACGTTACAACGCCATTTTAATTGAAACTTACCGGCAACCTGCAAATGCAATGTCGTGTTAATAATGCACATGTTACTTGCACGTAACTTCCATTTAGATGGTCATGGTAACATTACATTCTTAATATAAAGGTAACTTGCACATTTAACGTCGTGTTAATAATGCACATGTAATTTGCCCGTAACTTCCATTTAGATGGTCATGGCAACGTTGCATTTGTAATATATGGGTGATTTGAACATGTAGGGTTCATATAACTTAAACTTTTGTTGTTGTCATGACATGACATGAATTACAACGCAAAAGGATCTTTCCGTTCCAATAAATTAATTAAATAAACACACAATTCTAGGGAAAATAGAAATAAACACACGCTTCTTCGCTGGAGTCGAAATTATCTCCGGATTTTTATTTATCTTCAAGTCGTCTTGAGTGCGTTCCTTATCACATATCTGTCAGATAGTGCTCAGATGACGAGGTTAACGTTGTCAATTCTGTCATCCGAATCATTGTTACTCCGTGATGTAGTAGAATTACAAGTGTACTTTATTTTTTTACCATCGAAAGTTTTTGGATGTGCATGGTAGTGACAAAATGACTCTGACGGGATGGCGGCGTATTTTGAACAAAGGTTGGTGTTTTAATATTTTATTGTTTTCTTATGGGAAGCGATAGCATGGCGTACATAGATGTACGTCGTAAACGAAAAACGTCTCTCAAAGACGAAGTCCTTTCTGCGCATTTGAGCACGAACCGTTGACTTGACTGACATTCTTTTTGCGCCTCCGTTCATTTTAAACGTCGTTCTTTTTACGCGACCTATCCGATGTCTCATACAATATTTTGTGTTGTCCATTTTCATGTGCAAAACAAATACGGTAAAATTGTGTGTCGTCTGCTGGATGTCCTGACAAAAATGCTAACAAAAAATATAAACATCGTTTCTGCTTCTTGGTGTAGTTGACTAGTTGTATTAATCGAATAGACAATTTACGAACAAATAGACTATTAAAGTCATCACCGAATGTCTTAGCCGAATTGTCTATTCGTACAATTCAGTTACACTTAGAAGCAGAAACTATGTCTGCAGGCGTAACAGATCGTCCGAAGGTGTAACAGTAGCCTTACGTAAAGTATTATTTTATTTTATCAGTCGATATTATGCAAGCTAAGATAAGGATAATAAATAAGAAACTGGCTTAGTGCGTGTCGGACTTCGCACATTTAGGGTTCCGTACCAAATCTGTTTTTATCAAAATACTGGTATTTGTTAGTAAGATATACGTAATAATAAACATCAACTACATAATTATGTCAATCAATGGGAAATTAAAAAAATTTCCGGAATAAAATTTTGTAAAAAAAACCTGACTTTGGTGGCTTCTCATTCCTTTATTTTCCAATATTTCTTAATTAAAAAATGTATATGTACCTCAATAAGTTCTAAACAACAATACCCCATTCGATGGGGTAGGTAGAAAAAAATTTTAGCGCCCCCTTTACCTGTATGGACCCTTTTTTTTTTTAATCGTGGAGAAATGCTCATGCATACTTCACTATAGTCGCCGGCACGTAACTTGGCAAGGTTTTGGCGTAGTGGGAGTAAGTTTGCGGATGTACACTTAGTGCTACAAGTTTTTTTTTACTTTTGTTGCTTGCCTTTATTCTATGGTTATTGATATAATTTATTTTTAAGTCTGTTAAGAAGAAAGTTAAAGAAACCAAATTCTTATCTAACGATTCTTGCCAAGTTATGTGCCGGCCGGTATACCACGGGTAGGTAGTGCAGTTATGTGGGACTCTAACCCACTAAAACTCCACGGTGTCTTCCTCTGCCGCTTAACGGCGGGAACACGGGCACGCGTTAGCACCCATCCGCGAGCCCGCCATGGCTGTCCGTCACCGGACCCTCCTCTAGGGAGCACCTACTACCCATCACCAGCACACCGGAATACCTTGCACGCCGAGACCACCCGTGGGACCAAACCAGCACATGGGCGCCAGACGACCACGTGCCTGGGCACCCTTGGTCCTTTTGCGACGGGTCAGGTCATTGGCCCCGCCGCCTGCCAAATTTCTGCCGCAGAGGATAGGGAGAGCGGCCAACGTCATACCGACACTACTCCTCCACTGTGGCCCCACCGCGTCCGCCATCAAACGGTGGCGGCCCCGTCAAGGCCGCGGAAGGTAGGGAAAGCGACGCACCGCAATACCAGCCGCGATGCCTCCCAAAAGACACCGCGGCCTACCTCAGTTGCGGTGTCGCCCAAGCGGCCACCGCAACCTACCCGTTGGCCGCTATTTGTCGATTTATCAGGAAAAGCCCTGACGAGCGGCCCCTCCTCGGGTTCCTCTTCGCTTCTCCGTGGGTGACCAAGCCACAGCTGTATGGCCCCTTAAAAACATTTAAAAATATTTTTTGACAATTTGTATGGCTTTGGGTCAACAAGATGCTTATAATGTGAAAATTTAAAGATTATAGCTTTAACCGTTTGGCTGTAACAGACGCTTCGGGTACGGAACCCAAACAAAAAACAACGAATTACACTATGCTTGATTCCAGTGGATTCAACGATAAAGTCGGTCGTCCACTGCTACGCAGGATGCTCACGGAGAGGTTTGCCATAGAGAATTTGTTTGCCAGTATTTAGTTCGTGCGTAACGTGGCCGTGTGGGCTGCCGTGAAGCGACGCAGCTTCTTAAGACAAAAACAAACACTAGGTATAAATTCAGATAGTTATGGTAAAGTCCACTCACAAGAATAATTTTCTTATTAAAAGATTTGATAGTTACCGATAGTACTGTAGGTAGCAGTAATATAATCTTCAACACAAAGGGTCCTAAGTCATTCGATCGTAACAAATGCAGTGTTTAACGCTAGATTTATCTATTTCACTGCCAGCTGTCGAAGAAGTTCCAGTTCAAAAGTATATATTTTACAAAATTATGTTAGGTACAGCAATAACATACATATAGCAATAGCATACACTAAAGGCTCGCGCGCGACACAAAGGCACCGCATGTCGCACGTCACGCGATGCCTTTGTATCAAGCGCGATTCGCATCGCGTGTCGTGCCTTTTTGTAGGAGCATTTACGCAATATTCAAAAGCGATTTTCTCTTAAAGTATATACCGATATTTTATGATGAAATATGTCTTTTCTTAAAGATGCAATTGATATTTCACGAAAAAATCACGTGACTAATAGGTAATCAGAATTATTAAAATAAACTAAAATCTAATCCAAAAATCTTAAGTAGGTACTGTAAAGCTTCAGTTTTACTGGGGGGTAACAAAATAATAGAGCCAGGCCGGGAGACGAAAGGCTTGTGCCGTATATCTTTATAATAATAACTCGAATACTATAATTGCAAGATAAAAGTAATTCACACTGCCTAAGCGGAGCCTAGCGAAAATCTATCTGTCATCCTACAAAGAATACATTTCAATATTTGAATGATTGAATGTCAGCCAGTATAAAATTGTCGAGGTTTGACCAAAGCATCAAACCTCTACCAGTACCAACACTTAAAAATTTACCCAATATCCACGCAGTTTCCTCATAAAAACATTTTGCATGTTTTACTTTAAGGAAACTACAGGAAATTCTAAAGAGGTACCTAATGACAGTTGCTAATTTCCTTCAAAAGGGTAAGTACCTTTATAATCGGCTGTCATCGTTATCCTAGTATTTTCCATACGTTTTCCACGACGTTGCGGTTAGACCACGTTTAAAACCTGTGGATGAGTACACACTCGAAAAAAGATTTATGTATACTTAATACAGTTTATGTAGATAGGTAAAAACGAAACAGTTACAGATATGTCCGACGGTTTGACATGGTTAGATTATAAACTATCGAAAATTCATATTGTAAGCAGTAAAGTACAGTCACAATTTATCGACAATCTCACAAATTAGATTATAGACTAACGAAGTTCACAATAATTTATACGGTGACATATATATTGTTTACCTGGATTAACACAAAGGTTACTTTTAGTCCCGGTAGTAACTACGTATGTACTAGCTAGTTACCTATAGTTTATTATGGCACCATAAATCTTGTGGTACTCACAATAATTACCTATTTATAAACAGTAATTTGGAAGACAGAATACGTGCATGCTCGTGCATTTATTGGGTTCCTTCTAAAATGAATGCAGGTGTCTGTAAGTATAAAAAAATAGATATACTTATACAAGTCACATTTTAAAGAAAATCAGAGCAGAGAGAAACGCTTGTACCCAAGCTTATCAATCCATATCGTTCCATCTTTTTTATTTCCACCAGCTGGTAGACCAAGCTACCCGCGTTCTGGATGTTGATAGTACATATCCAACTGCTAAAACTTTTTGCTGACAACAGATTCAGGAAGGTAC
Organism: Cosmia pyralina; assembly: GCA_946251885.1. Taxonomy (NCBI): domain Eukaryota; kingdom Metazoa; phylum Arthropoda; class Insecta; order Lepidoptera; family Noctuidae; genus Cosmia; species Cosmia pyralina. Next base: position 17,509,035 of record OX276350.1, on the reverse strand, counting down.
CTACTCTGCATCGGTCTGGGCTCCACTCTGATCCTGCCGTTTTGCCCAAAAGATTTTGAAAAACTTTTACTACCCAAACAAATTTAAGCAATCTTTTTTTATACTAATGCAATATTTGGAATGATTTTAGTGTGCACATTTTCATTTGGTAAAATTTTTACTCGGCATAATATTACCAAGGCTATTGTCATTAAGGTATTTGGTCTTTAATCAAATGATTTAGTACAGCAAACAATCTTTAGACAATAAACATTTAGTCAATAAACTGCTAAAATTAGGATTTTGATTCCGATTCAATTAGTACAATATTCAGTTACTTCTGATTATTCCGAACCTGATCCGAAAATCCTAACCTTAGACGGTCTACATCAGGGGCACCCCGAGATTTGGTTTGATTAGGCTCCTTTAAGCTCTGCAGACAGAAATAGGAGCCCTGCGCAGTGGAGCTCCGTCAACCTGCTGACGAAAACCCTAACCCTAGACGGTCGACGGCACCCCGAGGTTCGGTTTTTTGATGTGATACGCCAGAGAATGTAATATTTAATCCCATTTTTTGACGCCACGTGGCTGCGAGGTTTAGCCCTGATATAATAACGCGACTTGTGCGCAAGCTGATTTACGCAAAAAGTAGGCATACTATGCTAGGGCTTCGGTCGGCAGTGACAGATGCGACAATCAGAGTGCAAACGCAATGAAAAGAGCATGCAATTCTGCCGCCAAGGATTGCAAAGGCGTGTTACGGAAGGCATGTTTCGACTATGTTGGACGAATTGGGGCCAAGTTGCCGTTGTACCCTTCGGGTAGCAAAGAGTTCTGGTCAAATTCAATGCTCTGAAAATACAAGCATGGTTTTCACTGCCAAAAGGAACCAGTTTCAATTAACTCCTACTTTCCGAGGTGCATCTGTACCAGTTACCGACCGTCTAGAGCTTTTGGGCATAGAGTTGACGTCTGATCTCAATTTCGGCTCAACCATCGAGTCAAAAGACAGAACTGCAGCCAAGAAGCTGGGGTTCCTAAATAAGGTGAGGCGATACTTCACAATTGAAGTTCACATCTGGACAGCTTTTAAGTCTGTACAAAGCACAGGTCGTTCCTGTATGGAGTATTGCGGCCATTTATGGGATGGCTTAGCAAAATACCATCTTACTGCACTTGACGCAGTGGAACGCAGAGAAAAAGGCTTATAGGTGACGAGATGTTGGCGGCTAGGCTTCACAGCCTGGCTCATCGGCGTGATCTTACTTGCTTGTCTATCTTCTACAGACTGTACTTCGGAGAGTTTGCGCAGGAGCTCCACGACCTGATCCCATCATCGGCTTTCTACTACCGGACTACCAGACGTACTGTAGGGTACCATCCGCACTTGGTTGATATCCCGACCAGCGTAGTCAGCGTTTCTCCTTCCAATTTATTATGCGCATAGCCAAAGTGTGGAACTCTCTGCCAGCAATGTGTTCCGTTCCATATATAACTCGTCTGCCTTCAAAGCAAAAGTGAACTGATGCCTTCTGGCCACACTCCTTCCATCACAGATCTCATCCGTTGTATTCCATCAGGCTTGATCAAGATCAAGAGCAGCCTATCTTTTCTATAAAAATCTCTGAAAACTAAGATGAAGTGAACGGTCAATAGTGTAAACCCGTAGCATCAGGCGCAATGACAGCACACTTCATGTTCAGTTCACTCAAGTTTTCACCGTGAGATTATTACAGACCATTTAGCAATAAAGAAATAAATAAAACTGTGTGACACTAATCTTGAAACACATGTTCACCCTAGTGTTAGAATAGATATTTCCACACTCGATAACTTTCAACTTTGGCCTTAAAATTTTAAAATAACATCAACGCACTTATTTGAAACGTCAACTTTATTAACGAATCGGTGCCTATCAGGATAGGTGCACGCGCAGCATGACTTTTTTCTGGGAAAAGGGCAGTAAAAAAAACTAGCTAAATTACCTAAACAAGTAGATCATCATTATCGGCTTAGCATTTTCCCAACTATGTTTGGGTCGGCTCCCAGTATAAACAGAGGCAGCTGAATATCATTATTTTAGATGGAGCGACTGTCTATTTGACATCCACATTCAGTTACTGGGCAATACAGTACCCTTTCGTAAGACTAGTTGTCAGAACTTCGGGCTTCCGATTAACCATACCCGTAATTTAGTAGTAGTAATAATTCAAAATAGTACAACAAATTGACATCCGCGTCTGTGTCTATCTATTTTCTATAATTATGTTTATATCAATTCAATTCTACGCCTATTCATTATTTTCTCTTTCCAGTGATGGTCATCCCCCAGCGGTATGTCCTGGGTATCCTGGGCCTGTTCGCTTTGGGTAACTCCTTCACCATGAGGGTCTGTCTCAGCATGACGATCACACAGATGGTACTCCATGTGGAGCCCGGAGAACACATTATTGGGGAAACGTGTCCTGATCCTGCTTATGAAGCTGAGTCTAATAATACGTCCACTAATAACGTTTCAGTAGTATTCACGGTAAGTGAAACAACTTTCGAATCAAGAAATCCGAATCCGAAGGAATGACAGCCCGAATTAGTTGAGGTACGATAGGCCGCACGTCAGTGGTAACAAAACTAACACAAAACTAGTTAGTAGTAGGTAGAAGCTGGTCTTTTATTCATTGAAACTCCGTATTAAGCTAGGCCAGGTTTGCGCACTAGACCACCGACGCGGCTTACTGTCCTACTGTATTGGGGATTCGGGTTGTATTGGGGTCGGTATTGTATGAGGGTTTGCGCACTAGATCCGAACCCCGTTCATATTTAGAACATTTCCAATTCAGAGGGTAGTCAGAGTTTCTAATACTTAAGCTGAGTATATTGAGTTGAGTTGTAGTTTAAATTTATGAGAGAGAGAACCATTTGACTAGTCTCCAAGGATCATTTTAATACATAGAGTGCATACATATATAGTATATATACGAGAACGTGTACGAGTACATATTAATTTTATGTGCCACATTGATGGCAGAATTTGACAAAGATGTTTGTTAGTACACAATACAGTACGTATTGTCAAAGCATTTTTACTTGCTTTTAAATAAAATTATATTGAAATGATCAATAAATTGCGTAATAAACGCATTACCTAAATGAAAGAAAGAAAGAAAGAAACCTTAAAAAGCTACTGTTGCGTTACCCCAAAAACATAACATTTTGCACTTGCTTTCCCAGGAGGAGTAAGTGTAAACTGTGTGTAGACTTTGTGTATTTCGACAAACAAGACCGGAGATAGCAGTCCTAATAAATTAACACAGATTACGCAGCAAAGACTTACAAAAAATCTAAAATCCCGAGCCATAAAGTGCATATTTGAATATCATACCTAATATTACTCAACATATTTTCCTATATTATCGTCACTGTTTCAATCACGTGCTATGATAACTTTGAGAAATAAAAAAGATTGCTAGCTTTCTATAATACCACGAAATTATTTAAAAAAATTAAGTATTTAAGTACGTTGTAATGTGCAAAATAATTTCATCAGGGTCGAGAGCGGTATGACTGGGACGAAGCAACACAAGGATTTCTTCTCAGCGCCTTTTATTATGGCTATGTCATCACCCATTTACCTGGAGGTCTGTTAGCCGAGAAGTTTGGAGGAAAATGGACCGTAGGCTGCGGACTTCTTCTGACCTCTGTGGCGACTGTGCTTACTCCTTGGGCTGTGACGGTCGGTGGAGCGATCGGGCTGTTCATCATTAGAGTCATAGAAGGTTTTGGAGAGGTAAGTCAGTTCGTGGTTTTTGTTTTAACACCAAACTAGAATCTGTTGATTTAAAATTGCATTGGTATAGCAGCTATTAGATAGATTTCATAATTTTATGATTTATTTCTCGGTTTCTCGTATTATTTCACTGAAATTGAGAATACATTTTGCTTTTACAAATGTGTGTTAATTGTATGTAGGATTCATTCAAATAGTAATCGATCCCTTGCACCAGGGTCCAGTGACACCGGCATTTGTCTTGCTACTGGCGAGATGGGTACCCCCATCAGAAAGATCCAGATTTGGTGCAATGATATTCGGAGGAGCTCAAGTTGGAAATATCCTTGGGCCCTACATTTCTGGACTCCTGTTAGCAGATGGCGGCGACTGGGCTAACGTATTTTATTGTTTTGGCGGACTCGGAATTATATGGTTCTTATTCTGGGTAAAGTTTATTAAACATAATTATTTAATATTTATCACAAAAATGAACGTTGTAAAATGTGACATGAATTTATGATTTGCTGATGTGGGCGGACTGTTTCGTGCAACATCTGCACTTTACATGAGTCTACACGTAGGATTGACTATAATATCTCTTCGATTTTTTTACTATTCATACGATACCAGAATTCCCAGTATTTAACTTATTTGAAGTCCCAAATACTTATTTAAATATGATCTTCATTTTAAGGATGACGATAATAATGGAATTATAACATCTATAATATTATTATTTTTAAAGAGAGCGAATTTTGTAAGTTTGTGTAGGTAATCAGTATAGGGTAATCTCCAGAACCACAAGCTCTTATTTGAAAAATTCTTTCACCCTTTGATTCCAGATGGACATGCTAAACGTTATGTAAATATTTACAAAAAGAAGTGCGTAATAATTATAACGAACGTTACGCAAAATATGCGCATTGACATGGAGTTTCGGATACTAGCCCATAATACCTAATACTAACGAAATACTATCTTAAATTCATGCAAGCCAAGTACCTACTTTTTGTTAGATTACTGCTCAGAACTTAAGCACAACGTGTTGTGAACAGAATACCATCACCTTCACATGTAAATTGCACTCCTGCGAAGCCGGGGCGGGTCGCTAGTTATTAATAAAGGTTTCTTTTCAGGTGCTCCTATGCTACAGCACACCGAATTCCCACCCATTTATATCAGATGAAGAGAAGGAATTCTTAAACAACAACATTACAGCATCTGGTTTACATAAGAAGCTGGACCCAGTGCCATTCAAGGCTCTCTTACGATCGGCTCCTTTGTGGGTCCTTGTGTTAGCGGCCGTAAGTATCTTTATAAGGCCAAAGCCACACAGCTAGGAGTTTCGCTTGGTGCCACGCTTAGTAAGAAGTGAAACTCGAACTTAGGCTCGTATTACAGAACTCTCTCAGGACTCAAGCACTTAAAACTCGTTTGAACCAATTAAATGGTAAAAACTTGTTTTCGAGTTTTGAGTGAGGTTCTGTAAGATGGGCCTTAGTTATGCAGCGTGGCACCAAGCAGTCAATGTGGCAATTAGAATAGTAAATCCTAGCTGTATAGTTTCCACCAAATATAAAATTTTCTTCAAGAGCAATCTTGAAAGGCAATGCAACAAGCAATTCTAAATGAGCGATGTTTGAACATTGTTCTCGATATCGATTATGTGGCGCTAATGTCTTTGGTTTTGAAACTTGTGTGTAGATACAAGTTTCAAAATTGAGTTTGATGAATCTTTGAAATTAAGATTTAGCTTTTTTTTTTTTGTAAACACGAATGAAGTTTCAAAGTTTACCTAACTCATTTATTTAAAATAAGTGCGATGCCTTTAGCAAAATGATCGTAATGGTTTGTCATTATTGTAAAAAAATTACTTTAAAACAAGTAAAAACCGACTTCAAAAACAAAAAACGAATAAAATAACTTTCATAAAAAAATTATGGTGGCAAGCTAAGGTGCATTGAAGAATTGAGGACACCGACTTCAGAAGCTGTTAAATTTTTATGAAAGTTATTTTATTGGTTTTTGGTTCTTGAAGTCGGTTTTTACTTGTTTTAAAGTAAATTTATTTTTCCATTTTAAGTTTAATATACAATTACATAAGTAAGCCCAAGACGAACGAAAAGAATCATCAAAAATCGGCATAGAAATGCTGGAGATACAGTACATTTATGCATATAACTTCGTACATAAGAATAATTACATAATGTTTTATATACTTAAACCTCCCTGAAAGTATGTAGATTACGTTAGTGAAAAAAAACATCAAAATTGGTTTCTTAGTTTTTGAGTAGTAGTAACTTATGTATGTATGTATGTATATTTGTTTGTCCGCGATTTCCTCAAAAACTAAGAAACCAATTTTGATGTTTTTTTGTATTTTGATGTATGTTTGTTTGTCCGCGATTTTCTAAAAACTTATAAACCGATATTGATATTTTTTTCACTGACGTGATCTGCATACTTTCAGGAAGGTTTTAGTATATAATACATTATGTAATTATTCTTATGTACGAAGTCATATGCATAAATGCAATGTATCGCCGGCATTTCTAAGCGGATTTTGATGATTCTTCTTTTGGTTCGACTTGGGCTTACCTACTTATGTAATTGTATATTCAACTAAAAATGGAAAAATGAATTTACTTAAAAAAAAGTAAAAACCGACTTCAAAACCAAAAACGAATAAAATAACTTCCATAAAACACTTAACAGCTTCTGAAGTCGGTATCTTCAATTCTTCAATGCACTTTAGCTTGACACCGACTTCAGAAGCTGTTAAGTGTTTTATGAAAGTTATTTTATTCGTTTTTAGTTTTGAAGTTGGTTTTTACTTTTTTTAACGTAAATTTTTCTTTTTTTTTTGCTTTTTTTTTTGCTCTTTTAATGATTTTTTTTTGCTCTTAACCACTGACGCGTCCCGCTCCCCGCGCGACGTCATTAGGATTGTCCTTGAGATTTTTGTCGGCGCGCGACGGGGCGCCTAGCCACTTATACACGGCTTGTACACAAAACATTCCTATGAATCGCTATGAAAGTAATTATACTGTTACTTAAAGTGGATATACTAGGTTAGATTACGAATTTTGATTTATAACAACAGATGACTTAGTTTTTTTTTCAATAAAAAAACAGTTTGTATATATTACCGCCAATAACAAAAAATTAAAATATTATTTCAAAATCTATAGTCTGTTAAATTCTTAAAACAAAAGAATGTCGTTATCGCTGAAAATACAGAGATGTTCGACGCCAAAGTTTATTTTTGTGGAGCAACTTCCAAATTTTTTATTGGGAATATCAAACTATTTTTTCTATTCGGTAAATTTTTTTCTTTAAGCCTTTCTCTGTCCACTGTATTGTTTGCGTCGGAAAGTATCATTGCGTCACGTCATACTCGACAATCCATGAAACCAATTTTTGTAAATATTGAGCTAATACCGCGCCTTAAGCATTTTTTCTTTACAATTCACAGGTTGGCCACGACTGGGGATACTTTACAATGATCACAGATCTTCCCAAGTATTTCTCTGATGTCTTGAAGTTTAATATCAAAGAAACGGGTCTCATGTCAGCATTGCCGTACATGGCCATGTACGTTTGCTCCTTCATATTCGCCAGTTTATGTGATTTATGTGTCAAGAAGAAGTGGCACAGTATTGGCACTGGCAGGAAAATCTATACAACTGTTTGTAAGTATGGTTCCAGTAATAGGGATGACGACTTACATTATAAATTTCAAAGAAGGCATAGTAAAATGGATAATCGAAAAAAAATTGGCAGTTATGGGTACTGCCGACAGAAGTGAAAACTGGTGTCGAAGTCTCGTGATGACGCGATGACGTGAACCCGTAAAGAAATGTACGCGCGGCAATGCTGTGCGGCAAAACCGGGTCATGCCGCGCATTGACTATCTCGTCCCAGGGATCATCTTTGTTATTTTTGTTCATCATCATCATCGTTTCAGCCTAAAGAAGTCCACTGCTGGACATAGGTCTTCCCCAAGCACCGCCACTTCAACCGGTCCTGTGCTTCTCGCGTCCAGCGGCTTCCTGCGGCCTTTAAAAAGCCATCGGTCCACCATGTGGGAGTGACTTTCAGCCTTTTAATGAGGTCCATGAGAGCAATGGTGGCCCCATGGTAACGGCACCGACTTACGTGGGTTCGAACCCAGGCAGGCGCTTAAATAAGCTACTACATCTCGTAGTTAGAAGGTTATACCCGAGATTAAAACATAGGCTGCTTTTTATTGCTCGCGAAGGAGGAAGCGGAACGCGTGAGGGAGAGGCAACAGCCGCGCCCTCGCGCCCCTAGCCGCCGTAGGAGACGCCCTGGGCGGCGGGAATCGATTGCCGATTCCCGGCCACCGTAGGCGCGGGCTTGCGGACGACGAGTAATGGGCAGCTCGCCGTCCGGTAAGGACCAGGCCCGGGTCGACGGCGCGTTGTGTTCCACGCGCGCCTCAAAGAGATGTCAGCAGTGACGGGGTCAATTGGGCCGATGCCGCCGGGGTCGCGGGTAGTTCGAAAGAGATACCGTGGCCCTGGCACGGGCAGCTGAAGGAACATGGGTGGGTTTTAGTCAGTAAAAGTCTGACACGCCCTCCCGCTCTGCCCAGAGCGGGAGAAGTCATTTGATGATTTCCCATCCACAAAAAAAAAAAAAAAAAAAAAAAAAGGCAGGCGCTTTACTTTATGTGAATAATTTCATCACCACTGCTCTCGAAACGGTGAAGGAAAACATCGTGAGGAATCGTGGCATCTCCTGGAAGCAAAAATTCGAACACATGTGACTTCTACTAATCCGCACTGGGTCCTTGTGGTGGATTACGGCACACTCCCTCTTACCGAGAGGAGACCTGAGTACCAGCAGTGGGAACATTATAGAATGATTACGAATGAGGCCCATTGTGAGCGACCACATTTCAGTGCCATAGGTCATCACTGTTAAGTGAGACGAGAAGATATTACGTAGCTTCCCGAAAGCTTCCCAGCCGAGTCGAGAAGATTCGACGATTGAACTTTTTTTTTGTATGGTTTAACATAATTGACCACAACTTCGAGTGTAGAGTCTCTGATAATCATGAGAGTGGATATTACATGGGCATTTGACAAGACCTTCGTCTTATCCATGTTCATTTTAAGACCCAGTCTTACAGAAGCACTACTGACTCTATATCGTCGGCAAACCGTAGGTGAGTAATGTACTTGCCATTGATATTGGATGCCTTTCCAGTCCAGAACCTTGAAAACATCCTCCAGTGCAGCGGTAACAGTTTCGGAGAGATAACATATCCCTGTCTCACCCCTCGCTGCAAAAGAATAGGTTTCGAGGTTATTGATTATTGTTTTGACGAGAATTCCACAAATCCTTAAAGGATCCTTACATTTCCAAAAAGCGATGATATTGTTCAATATCCATTTCAAGATTACGTGCAGACATAAACAATGACGAATGCTGACTGCGAACGCCGCGCGCTCAACACCGCCGCGCGTGGCCCTCGTCCAATCAGAGTGCGGCAAACCGCGCGCGGCAGCCGCGCTCAAATGCCGCGCTATATTTGGACTTTGGACACCTCTATAATCTATGAAAATATGGAGAAGCTACACTCTAAAAGTTTTTGGAAGGGATTATTCCCGTTCTTGTCGCGCGGTAAAAAGTTAGATAGACGTGACGTCACTTCTGTGATAGTGCCGTCTTTCTATAGTAGTTATTTCAACACGTTTATAACTTGGCAATTATTATTTATTGCTTAGACTATTTGCAACCAATATTTTTTAAAGTTTTAAATAAAAAAATCTTCATCATCCCTTGTTTTGAAATGGCGTCAGTATATTTTGCAAGTATTGATAAACTTATAGCAACCGTTTATTACATTTTAATTCCTTATAAGTAGATCTTTCTATCTCTTCCGAGATATTGCAAGGCTAAGTTGTAATTTAGATTCATGGCTATTTTAGGGTTCCGTACCTCAAAAGGACAAAACTGAACCCTTATTGGATCAGTTCGTTGTCCGTCTGTCTGTCTATCTGTCAGTCTGTCAAGACCCTTTTTCTCAGGAATGTATGGAAGTATAAAGTTGAAATTAATATTAAATACGTAAACCATATTACTTACGTATTTGATATTAATTTCAACTTTACCCTTAGCTTTAAAAAAATCAATCTTCTAAGTCAACGCAATAAAAAAATACGGCTATTTATGCGACATATCGCCCACTGAATACAAAAGGGCCACATCAAAAGGCATACATTTTATACGACGGCCAAAACAAAATTCAGACCTCTTTTTTTTTATATAAAGTCATCATTTTTATTTGTTAATATTATAATATGTTAAGATATATAATTACATGCGGTTTTATGTGCTTTATCGATTAAAAATATGAACATTTTCGAACTAACGAAGCTAAAAATGCACAAGTCCCTTTTTAACTAAAAATTTGGATCAATTTCATGAAAATTATATCAAAAATAAAACTCAATTTTACAAAATGAATGGTTTATTAAATCTTCTTCGTAATAATCATATTCTAAAATGTCTCTTATTAGTGAAAGTTAAAAACATGGATAAATGACAGACAATAAAACAGTATCTATTATAAAATAAATGACAACATCTACAACTAAAGAATCTTAAATTATAATTTATAAATAGTTTTTTGCGATTACCAACTAAAATTTGTAGTTGGATAATTGACCGTGACGTATATCAATGTATAGGAGAAAACGTTTGTCAACTACAATGTCAAGTTTGTTTTTGGGATAAATTCTTTTCAACTACGTACCCTTCATTGTGTGTGTACCGACACTGACTTGGCCGGTTTTTTTTTTATTAACATTCGGCCGTTTAACATTTTTGGTGCATCGACTAATAGGAGATCGGCCGCTCCAGACGATCGTTACCTACTTGTGACAATATCGCGCTGAGACCATTGGAGGACGCATCCACTGTCAAAATTAAAATTGCTTGTGGATTATAATGTGATAGGGTTATGTCCGACATAAGGTCATTTTTAATTTGTTGGATAGCTGCTTCATGCTCGTCACTCCGTTGCCATGCAGTGTTCTTTTGTAACAGAGCATGTAATGGTTTAAAAATACTAGACATATTTTTTACGAACTGTCTATAGTAATTTACCATGCCTAGGAATGACTTCACTAGTTCATTGGCTAAGAAACTCTGTTCCAGTCGCTCCTTGAACACTGACCAATCCTGGTTTTTGTGATTGACACTATTCAGGGATCCAACGGGCACTTTCGACATGGTCGATTTGTGCACGCGTTAATTCCGATTTGTCTCGTCGCCACTGTTAGTTGCGGTGAAAGAAAACACAAGCGTCTCGAGCTAACGTATATTATCGACTGACGAGGTGGGGTCACGCGCAGCGTACCCTGCTTACATACTAACAGGATGCCACTCACAGTCACCTTGGGATGCCATATCATCAAAAACCATGATTTTTACAGTAAAAAAACGTTTATGAACAAATTAAGATTTATTTGTGTTCTAAACTCAAAAATATTTGAATTTTCTATTTTTCATATTAGGCTATTTATCGGCTTTATACCTTTGCTTCTCCCTCAACCTGGCGAAAGCAAAGCGCGGAAAAAAAAGAAAATTTAAATCATAGTTTCCTAATAATCCATGAAAGAAATATTTTTTCGTTATTTTATTTTATTTCTTCAAAAGTGTATTGAAAAACGTCGTTTGATAAACGTGGACATTTGTTATTGCAGTTCTCGGCTCAAAAACAACCTCGCCTCGAATGTAATAACAAGCATTCTCCACAAAATGTACTAAATATCTTTCTGTCATAAAATTCTAATACCGTTTGTGCCATTATCTACAACTTATTCTACATTATTTTCATGTATCAATAACTCATAAGTACTCATAACAACGACACAAACCTAAAATATTGACACCGATGAAAGTATCATTAAGGACGTTTTTTTTCTATCACAGCGTCGTCTATACCGGCTGTTTTTATCATTCTGGCCTCGTACTCTGGCTGCAACCGAGCTGAGGCCGTCGGCCTCTTCATAGCCTCGATGGCATTCATGGGAGGCTTCTACAGCAGTGTCAAGATCAATGCCATGGACATCGCGCCCAACTACGCTGGTACATGTTCCGCGTTCGTCAATGGAATTGCTGCCATATCTGGCATTATTACGCCATATCTGATTGGATTGTTGACTCCGGATGTAAGTATTATTATTTCAATTAAGAATCTTAACCTTAAGTTTAGTCTAGGTCATGTGCTCTATCAGAACAATAGGAAAAAAAACATAAGGGGTAAAAATTATAATAAATAATTATTTAATTAATAAAGTTTCCTTTAAAATAATAAAGAAATCGGATGAAAAAACATCACAGCCCATCACTTATTGGTACTGCACAAAAAGAAAAGTAAAAAAATTAGGATCTTTTTTTCTTAAAGAGTTAGGGAAGGGCATTACGCTCGACCGAACTTGTGAATGTTGGAATAAATTAACTCAGGCGAAGAATTGACAGATTTTTTGGTAATTTTTTTTCTGGAAAATCGTGTCTTCCTCAATAAAATTTCATGATTATCAAATTAGCATAGTAAAATTAGACCAGTGAATCGTTTTTAATTATTTTTGGTTTATTGTTTTTATCTCTGAGATTATTTATTTTATGTTCTTTCAGCGAAATCATTTTATATTTGGTGCTTACTGAATGAGATAATTTCAAATATTTTTTTAATCAGAAAAGTTTCAGCAATGTGAAAAGCCACACCATACGCCATTGATTACTTCCTAGAATAAACTTGTAACCTAGACATAAACATAACTATAACATCTGTCCGATTTGAATTGAGATGCTTAACTTCTACTTGAAAGTCCGTATCAAATACGAATTTTACATATTTTTTTTCCAGCAAACTGTCGGACAATGGCGTATAGCATTTTGGACCGTGTTCATAGTACTAGTAGGAACCAATATCGTATATCTTATTTGGGGTTCCGGCGAGCCACAGTGGTGGGATGACGTGAACAAGTATGGCTATCCTCCTAACTGGAAACATGGACCATTGCAAAAACGAGCCGTAGATGGAGAGAAGAAAGTCGTATACCCTAAACATGACCATTCGCCTGTATCAAACGATTGACTGTAAATAAAAAATATTTTGTATTTTTTGTTATTTATTATTATCAAATATTTGGGTAAACTTAAGTAAACCAAATGGTATGTTGATGCGAATGAAACAACCATCTCACTTCAAAGCGATGCATCTAGAATCGCCTCGAGTTTAGTTGGAAACGTTCTCAACCCGTTCTCATCGATTGCATAACCTAGATAAGTAACACTATTGTAAGTGTTGGCTTCGGAGAAGACCAATAAAACGATGCTAGAACTCATATGGCTAAAAAGGGGGTGACTGCCGAGATGATTAATAGAGTGGTAGGTATGGAAGGAGAAGACAATGCTGCGCTGACTCCGAATAAATTGGGATATGAGCAAGAGAATGATGATGGCCAGCCAGATTTAATTTTACTGTTTCGTTGGTCACGTAGCTGCAAGCACGACTGCTGAACGTGAGTTCCAGGATTGGATCCCCGGTTGGTAAGAGTGTAGGTAGTTGGTTATTCCATTAGAAAATTTTCACTGCAACCAGCAGTGATGATGATGCTATTAAATGTGCCTACCAAAGAAAATGTTCAGCACGAAAAATAAGAACGTAGAAGTTGAGTAACCCTACGCATCATTAAACAAATCCCTAACGCATAACTCTGCTATTTATATAATACTAGTTTTTAGCCGCGGCTTCACCTGCGTCGAGGTCGGAAATTATCCCATGAGAACGTACTACTGGGATAAAAAGTACCCTATGTGTGTGTGTGACCTGGATTGGGTCCAGAGGTCATGATCTACCCATGTACCACGTCCAAATCCGTTCAGCCATTTTAGCGTGAAAGCGTAAGAAATAAACACACTCAATTTAGCATTTATAATATTAGTTAGGATGCATACTAGAGCTTATTGATGTATAGCATCCGAGGACGGGCCGCTCGTCAGGGTTTTTGCCAATAAGCCTACGACGTAGCGGCCAACAAGTAGATTGCGGTGCCGCTTGGGCGACATCGCAACTGAAGCGGGCCGTGATGTCGTATCGATGCCTCCCATGTACGAAATCACGGCTGAGTGTTAGAGGCTGCGGCGGGAGAGAAGTACCGGTGTTGCGATGCGCCGCTCTCCCTACCTTCCGCGGCCTTGACGGGGTCGCCACCGTCTGATGGTGGACACGGTGGGGCCACAGTAGAGGAGCAGTGTCGGTATGACGTTGGCCGCTCTCCCTATCCTCTGCGGCCGAAAATTGGCTGGCGGCGGGGCCAATGACCTGACCCGTCGCACGAGGACCAAGGGTGCTCAGACACGGAGTCATCCGGCGCCCATGTACTGGTTTGGTTCCTGGGGTGGTCACGGCGTGTAATGTGTTCTGGTACGCCGGTGATGGGGAGTACTCCCCAGAGGTGGGTCCACTGACGGACAGCCGCGGCGGGTTCACAGATGAGTACTAACGCGTGCCCGTGTTCTCGCCGTAAGCGGCAGAGGAGGACACCGTGGAGTTTTAGTGGGTTAGAGTCCCACATAACGCCACTATCTCCCCGTGGTAGTGCAGTATGCATGAGCATTTATCTTAGATAAAAAAAAGTTAAAACTGTGTACATTAACGCGCGAAGGCGAGCGAGCGTGCCGCGGCAGCGGCCGCCGAGCGCCAGATCCCCTCAATTGTTGGTGAATCATTTGGGTTAGATGAGGCGGTGAATGTCTCGTATATTAGACGATGAAAGCTTTTGCTTTGTGTATTTTACTAGGCGTTTTATCAAAAATGTTTGTCTTGTTTATCTTTTGAGTGGTTTATCAAACAATTTTATATTCAATGTATGTTATGCTTACAAAAATTTGTTACTTTAAAATTATATCAATCGTTTATTATATGAACTGATCATTATATTAAATAAAATTATAGATTTAGTTGTTATGTCTTGTAAATATTAGAGATTTTGTAATTATATAATTTATTACTTACCCAATCTCCGGAACTACCAAGCTTTTGCTTTGTGTTTTTTGCTAGGCGTTTTATCATATTAGACGAAATAGGTTTTAAGTCTTAAGGAGGAGCTCACACATCGTTGTCGAGTGGTAAAGTACCCAAGAGACTGGCGGTATTGCCACGTTGTATGGCAATGCTAAGCCTCTGGCCAAGGTAAAAGCCAGCCCTTGGGTCATAGGAAGTGTCAACCAGCCGCTTGGAGATTTCATTGAATAAACCATGAGTACTCGGACCCCACGGCCCAAGGGTTTCAACCCCAAATGACTCGAAAATATAATTACCGATAAGGTTATTATACTTTCGCCGCTTGAGGTTTTCCGCAGCCGCAGTAGCACTGCCAGCACAGCACGCCGGGCCAGGAAGATGGGATGGCGCAAGAGTATCGACGCACGTTGCGTCCCACACTAAAGGCCGTCCCACCTTCCATGGAAATAAAGACATGCCGTCCGGTCTCTTGCCATCGTCGCGTGGCAAGTCATTGGGTTCTAATACAGCTGGAACGCCGACGGTGACAAGGGCTCGTCGGATGATGTCATTGATGTTTGCGTGCCGCGCAAAGAGACCCGCACTTCGGGTGCAAGACAGGCCGTGGTGTCCGAGGCTGTTGACAACTTCACCACAGTGACAGCGATGAGGAGAATAAGGAGCTCCTAGTCGCAGTGAAGCAGCGAGGCGGAAAGTAGTATCGTCGAACAAAGTGCCTATGTTCGACGACGGTAGTGCATGAAGCCACAGACCCGACTCCCACTTACCCACAGCCAGCAGGCGCGCACGCTCCGCAGTAGTAGCAGACGTATCAAGTAAATTGTTCTGTATTACTCTGCAGAGCGGCTCATCCCACCGTCACTGGGAAGATGGATTGTCGGGTGGATCTGAATTCGGGCAAGCGAGTCTCCAGGCATCCATAGCCTCGGTGAATAAAGGCACATCAAAATTAACCAGTGTGGAGTCTAGGATTTTCCTGATTAATTTCTCTGTGCCGTGAACCGAGGATATGAATGCCGGTAAACTAATACTAGAAATTTTGCGGATATTATTTATATTACATTTAAATAAATTAAATAATATTTAAATAAATAAATTAAAAATATTATTTTTTGTAGTAAAATATATGACTAAATCTACAAACCGCTGGTTGACACTTCCTGTGACCCAAGGGGTGGCTTTTACCTTGGCTAGAGACCAAGCATTGCCTTACAACGTGGCAATGCCGCCAGTCTCTTGGTTACATTACCAGTTGACAGCGATGCGGATGAGTTTATCGACGCCATGTTATTTTAGTTTGGTTAATTAGGATATTATATATTCGTGCGGTGTCCCACAGGGATCTGTCCTGGGGCCACATCTGTGGGACATCGGGTACGACTGGGTGCTGCGCGCCGACCTCCCTAGCGGCGTCAGCGTTGTATGCTACGCTGACGACACGCTGGTCCTGGCGCAAGGGAGGTCGCACCAGGCGGCGGCCGAACTAGCGACATGCGGGGTTGCGACAATCGTAGAGAGGATCCGGCAGTTGGGACTCGAGGTGGCCCTGCACAAGTCCGAGGTCATGTGTTTTCATGGTCCTCGGAACGCGCCACCGTCGGGTTCCCAATTAACGGTAGGAGGGGTTCACATCGGGGTCGAGTCGACGATGAAGTACCTGGGACTCGTCCTCGACAGCCGGTGGAACTTCGTGGAGCACTTCCGACGTTTGGCTCCCAGACTGGAGCGGGCCGGGGCTGCCTTGAAGCGGCTCCTGCCCAATCTGGGGGGTCCAAACGCCTCCTGCCGGAGGCTTTACGCGGGGGTCGTGCGGTCCATGGCCCTTTACGGGGCACCGGTGTGGGCGCGTTCCCTGAGGCTGCGACCAGCCCGCCGGTTGAACGCGTCCCAGAGGGTCATGGCCATCCGGCTAGTCCGGGGATACCGCACGGTCTCCTGTGAGGCGGCATGCCTCCTTGCCGGATTACCGCCATGGGATCTGGAGGCAAAAGTCCTCGCGCACGTGTGGGAGTGGCGCGAGGAGGCGAAACGCCGGGGCGTAACTCCGCTGCCGCGAGAAATCACGGTACAGCGGACAGAGCTCCGGCGGGATCTCATGGCGACATGGAGAGTGCGATTGTCGCAACCC
The DNA here is from genome assembly GCA_946251885.1 of Cosmia pyralina. Lineage (NCBI taxonomy): Eukaryota > Metazoa > Arthropoda > Insecta > Lepidoptera > Noctuidae > Cosmia > Cosmia pyralina. The sequence continues at coordinate 17,492,094 of OX276350.1, read as the reverse complement.
AGCGCTGGGCACGCCACAATTGCGGCGATAAGTCCCCTCTTTGAGGAGTGGTTGGAGAGGCGCCACGGCGTCCTCACCTTCCGCCTGACGCAGGTCCTCACCGGACACGGTTGTTTCGGGAGGTTCCTGTTTCGGATAAGGCGGGAGGAAACGCCCGGGTGTCACCATTGTGTGGATCACCTGGAGGACACGGTGGAGCATACAGTGGAGGTCTGCCCGGCTTGGGCGGAGCACCGCCGTGTTCTCACGGAGGCGATCGGCGGCGGCGATCTCTCGCGTCCAAACCTGGTCCAGGCCATGGTGCGGAGCGAGAGTGTATGGGAAGCCGTCACCTCCTTCTGCGAAGCAGTAATGCTCGCGAAGGAGGAAGCGGAACGCGTGAGGGAGAGGCAACAGCCGCGCCCTCGCGCCCCTAGCCGCCGTAGGAGACGCCCTGGGCGGCGGGAATCGATTGCTGATTCCCGGCCACCGTAGGCGCGGGCTTGCCGACGACGAGTAATGGGCAGCTCGCCGTCCGGTAAGGAACAGGCCCGGGTCGACGGCGCGTTGTGCTCCACGCGCGCCTCAAAGAGATGTCAGCAGTGACGGGGTCAATTGGGCCGATGCCGCCGGGGTCGCGGGTAGTTCGAAAGAGATACCGTGGCCCTGGCACGGGCAGTTGAAGGAGCATGGGTGGGTTTTAGTCAGTAAAAGTCTGACACGCCCTCCCGCTCTGCCCAGAGCGGGAGAAGTTATTTGATGATTTCCCATCCACAAAAAAAAAAAAAAAAGGATATTATATATTTATTTTAATGGTTTATATATGACAATGATTATTGAAGATGTCGGAAAAAATCATATCAGCTGGGAGCCACTGACGTGCGCCGCGTAAACCAATAGCATATGAAAACAATGTATTATGGAATTAAAACATTGTTTACCTGGAAAGTAAAAAGTTAAGTAAAAAGTTGCTAAAGTCGGTTACATAACTTAGTGATGGATAGTTATCAAAAAAGCATATTATAAGATTAAAGACTACGTTGAAGACAAGAAAATTTGACAATAATTCCTTCTGCACATATTATTATGGCTTCCCTGGTAGGTCATTAACTGCAAAATTATGTACTTAAGTGTCTATTAACTGCTCCCAAATTACGAGGCTTATTTTTTATTATTATTTTCTCAAACATGCATGGTAATATTGTTATTATTTTCGAAAAAAGAACACGCGAAGTATCAAATTTATGGTCAAAGAAAATCAAATCCATTGCAGGAGCGTTTTTTGAATTTGGAACATTACAACGCTCCAGCAATGTTGTTTAAAACGGCGTGCTGGGTTTATTAAATACTCTTTGATTCTTGGCATACCAAAGTAGGTAAGCTCTTTCAATCTGCCTAGCCTTTTCCCAATATATGTAAAGTAAAGTACGATTGACTTCCTAATAAATGCCCAAGCTAACATGGCGAATGAGACTCAATAAAACCTTTTCTTGTGGCGGCTTACATCCAGCAATCGTTTGTGTGCAATTACCAGACTATCAATCTGCCTAGTCTTTTCCCAACTATGTTGGGGTCGGCTTCCAGTCTAACCAGATGCAGTTGAATACCAGTATTTTACATGGAGCGACTGCCTATCTGACCTCCACAACCAATTAACTGGGTAATACGATGCCCCTTGGTAAGACTGGTTGTCAGACTTTCGGGCTTCTGACGACCCGTAACGACTGTCAAAGATCCACAAATGACAGCCGGGACCAACGGCTTAACGTGCTTTCCGAGGCACGGAGGAGTCTCGGTATGTAAAGATGGTCACCCATCCACGGACTGACCCCGGCAAGCGTAGCTTAACCTGATGGATCGACTCGTGCGGCTGTTATTACTTAGCCACGAGCTCCTCAACCAAAGTAGGTAAGCTCTTTGCTTAGTACAAATTGCGTTTACGTGGCTGTATAGCCATAAATGCATTTGCCTTTCAGCACAGATGATAAATAGAAAATTGGCGGCAAAGCTGAAAATTCGTCTTGATTTGTTATTTACATAATAATTAAAATGAGTTCCAACGGTTCAAAGAGTGAAATGGAGATTGATTGTACTCCACCAGATTTAGGATCAGAAGCCAAATTGGCAATGAAAAACCTGCTTTCAGGGAAGTCAAATGAAAAATACATGAAAGTATATGTGTACGAGCAAACCCGTACATATCAATAGTATTACTTTTATGCTGACATCGACGCGCAGCGAATGAATAAAATGCATGTATTGGAGGAAGCAATCAGTAGTTGCATAGCATCGTTCGGGCTATCATCAAAAGGACTCATTCGCCGCGGGTCGATCAGTTATCAGTTTTGGGTGTTTTTCTGTGTGACTATCAATACACAAGTTGAACTCCTATATCAGACTATCATTTAAATGTACCTTACCCGTACATTTTTTGGTCCTTCGAGAAGGACGTCGCGTGTGTACATTACAGTGTAGCAATCAAGTACTGTAAATTGTTTCACTAGTGACGTTGAGCAAACTAGCAGTGAAGGTGTTTGTACTGCCAGCAATAGTGCAGTACACAGCAACAGCAGCAGCAGCAGAAATCAGCAGGGATCAACAGGGATCCGCATTTGGTGAGCAACAAGGCTCCCGCTTGGACAATCAAGTAAGATCGTTCCATTAATTATCATATCAATCAACAACATGTCGGCAATGGAGGAAGTTCTTGCCCAACAACAGCAACTACTCAATCAGATAGAGCAAGTTTACACAAACTTCAAAAAGGATGGCTCCGATCGCAAAACCTCGGATTACATATGCCGAAGGTTAGAAAATTTGGATGCATGCTGGCAAGAGTATCAATCGAATCATATAAGATTGTGTAGCATCGAATATGCCAGAACGCATACTTACTTCACTTCGAAGCAATTTGACACTGTGAAGGAGAGATATCAGAAAATCAGAGCAATTATTCAGAATCATCAGCCAACAGAGGAGAGACCATCAACCCCGCTTCTAAAGCCTTCTACTCCTCTAGCTACCTCAAGCACCATACAACAACCTTCAGGTCAATCTTTAAAGTCTCAGGGATCGAACAGCCAAACGGATGAGATGATCAGGAAACAGATGAGCAACTTCAAGGCCTTTGAACATACTGTTTCAAGTATCAACATAGATGCTGTAGCGGAGAAATGGGAATTCGATCATCTGTTGAGCACGGTAAGGTCTCGCTGGGCGAAGATTGACACTCAGCATTGGGACTTAGACAGTGAGCTGGGAGACCGAAATCAAGAGTATCATCGTATGTACCTCAAATATGAAAGCACATACAATGATGCTATCAAAGCAATCAATAAGAAGATGTCGTCCATTTCACACAGAGAACATACGACGTCGAAAATAGAAATACCTACATTCAGCGGTAGTTACCATCAGTGGACATCTTTTAAGGATCTCTTCACAGAAGCAGTTCATAGCAACCCGTCATTATCTGGGGCTCAGAAGATGCAGTTCCTCAAGTCGAAAGTGAAAGGTGAAGCGGAACGTCTCATACAGCATCTCCCGATCAGCTCGGACAACTATATCATTAGTTGGGACATCTTGAGCCATCGTTATGACAACAAGAGGATGATATTCACATCGCATATAAACATTTTATTAAATATGCCAATTTGACAGCAAGCATCAATCAATCATATCAAACGAATCCATGATACTGCACTTGAAACGATGAACGCCATACAGAACCTGGGCGTAGACGTGACGTCCTGGGATCCGTTGATCGTGCACATCCTGTGTCAGAAATTGGATTCGGACACATTCAGCGAATACAACGCAGCTATCAAGCATCCTCGAGAATTACTCGAGCTGAATGAATTTCTAGCCTTTCTAGAGGGGAAATTCACGAGCATGGAAGCAAGTAGAAGAAAACAGGAGACTAATAATCAAAAATCCTTTTCTTCAAACATACATAAACCATCAGAGTCTAAAAAATATCATTTTAAGCAATCATTTTCAAGCACTAAGGCTATTTCGCAATCACCAAGTTACAGGAAATTGCAAAACGATCGGTCAAACTGTCCAGTCTGCAATGACGCACATGCTATATTTTATTGCAAACAATTTGCTGACTTTACCCCGATGAAGAAAAAACAATGTGTTACTAACTTGAATTATTGCAAAAACTGCTTACATGATCATAAAGGCATGGAATGCTTATCAAAGAAGCGTTGCCTCGAATGCAACGGATTCCACAACACATTACTTCATGAATCGTATTCAAAAGAATTATCAAAACAAGGAGGTAATTCGATGCCTTCTACACAGCAAAACAATAGTGGTTATAATCAAGAACGTGCAAATCAAGGAAATACGCACGTAACACAACAAAATATGATGCAAGAAACTTTGCTTTCAACTGCACTGTAGGGGATCCCTACACTTAATGATATGATAACGGGGCGATTCTATTGGGATGATGAAATAAAACCGACCGCTTTGAATGTTCGAAAAACACTGATTTAATTAAATATATTTTTACATATTATTTGCAATAATAGGTACAAATGCTGTGTGTGCAGAATGCACGGCGCGTAAGTCGCTAAAGTAATGTACGGTTCCGTACATCCTGCCCGCCTAAACAGGACAACTGCAATGATCGATAGATCGGCAGATAATGCAAATTACAATAAGTTGATATGATTAAATAAGAAAATGATAATAGACTGATAGCTAATGAAGTGACACAAATGCGATAAAACATTAATTTAAGTGACTATTCTAAGATACATTATGTCCTTAATCATCGCAGTCTTTTAAGTGCACTGAACGCAGAAACGTTGGCGAGGTAGCCCTATCTACACCACTAACCGTAAACACTTCATCACACTTTTGCACTGATTCCGCTAAACGTGATGCCACTGGCACTGTGTCAGCTGGCGCGACTGTCACTGGCCCTACCCAGACAGCCTCCTGGCCCTGGGGGGCCGGCGACGCTGGTACTCTATCCGCACTTCGATGTTTTCTGATGAGGTACGCGACGACTACAGCCAAGATGATAACCGAAGCTATGCTGATGTACAACATAGTATAGTGATGGATGTCGTGAATGCTCAGATCTGTAGACGACTGTTCCTTAGCCTCGTCAATCTGAGCCCTTAATTGATTCCAAATGAGATGATGATCTTCGGTCACGCTGAAGTTCTCTGGGGCAGATGTTTTCATGATTTTGTTTAGCACAGACACCTCTGGGACTTCGATGTGATGATGAATATTTACATGATTGATGAAATTATTATGAGCATAAATACTAAAGGTATCCCCTTTCAATGTGCAACCTTGACCTAGGGTAATAATCGCGTTGCCGACAAGGTTGACCATTGTGACTCCGTTGGCGCAAATTATGCGCACTTGGCATTCCGAGCAACATGTATACAGCCAGGTGTTTGGCCTGTGCAATTTGATCCATTGCTCTTCACATGACGATTTTACGGAATGGCACAGTTGCTTTTGATTAAAGATTTTGATTTCACAGATAGATTGCTTTATGTTTAGATTGTAAATGGGTATGTTTAATGAGCATAACAAGATATCGTTGGGAACATGAGTGCATGATTGTAGGTCTGCTTCTGATAGAAGAAATGCGGTATCTTTGCGTAGGTTGTACGCTATGAATGGTACCGATGGCATGAGATGATAATACTGTAGTCCTCTCTTTTGAGAAATAGATATGATCTTGTTTAACTCAAACAATTCATTGCTTAAGAGTGGAATCTTGATTTCGATGATTAAGTAGTTTGAGAAGACTCTAGCTGACACTTTAAGTAAACGATACAAGTCCTTGATATTTTTCGAATCCACTGGTAACGTAAGTTTCCCATTAAGTTGGCTAGTGATGATGCTCAGCTGATACGATAACTGCTCGGGTGACAGCAAATGAGTGTCAATGCGCCCGTGTGAAATATCCGTAACCGTACCAATCAACGTTTGCTGAATCCAACGAATATTTGATAGAATTATTGATGCTGCTAGAGATGATGATGTGACATAAAGGCCATCTTCATTATCCAAACGTATTTTATTCACCTCAGTCGATAGATTTTGAAGATGTTGCTTGATAAATGAAAATTGTTGATTCATGATGTTTTCATTACGACGTATAATATTAAATTCTGATTCTAAAATACTTGTCTGATTTTTGATAAGTTTTTGAAGATGTTCTTCATTATGACTAATCTGCTCGATGTCACTCTTGTATTGTTCGGCAAACCTCTCGTCCAGTACACCGAATAATGAATTAGCAATATAACCCAACCCGTTTATTAGGCCTCTTTTCAGCCTCTTCGGACTTTGGTATTTAAGTAACATATCATAGTGTTCAATTTCGCTAATCTCGTGCTCTAACTGAAGAATGATACTCTGATATTGTTTACTTGCATGGGTGTTGCATAATGACTTGATATGGTCGACGTAACCTTTGATATCGGATAATCCTTTCCAATAGGCCGTCATGTTGTAGTAGACAACTAGACGCCATTCGTCCTTGATGTACTGTAGATTAGATATTCTATCGAAGTATATAGCTTGATTCTGTTTTAATGACGTCACATTATACGGTACCTGATTTGGTATATTTTGCGCTGAAGTAGATGATAATAACATAAACAATAGTAATAAGAAACTAGTGAACAGGCTCTTCAATGATACGTTGTTGCGAGGAAGTCGCTTTCTCTTGCTTCGCTCGTGTGAACTGTCTTGATTGACATTTTGATCCTGTGTTTCCTGTGTGTCCTTGTTTACTGGTAGCAACACAAGTCTGGTGACAGGGCGTTGTATGATATTATTCTTAGTTTTTAAACTGACTACCCTTACATAGCCATCCTTTCCTGGATGAACTGCTTGGATACGTCCTAACGCCCACTTGCCCGGTGGCAAGTTTTCGTCCTTGATAAGAACGACGTCATCGATTTCGAAGTTTCTACTTGGCTTACGCCATTTTGATCTAGCCTGCAGTTGCTGAAGATATTCGCTTGACCATCTTTTCCAGAGCTGTTTGTTCATTGATTGAATGAGTTGCCACCTTGTTGATTGATTCATGTGATCTGGATCCTTCTGTGGCCTAGATAGAAGTGGGCCACCGACCAAGAAGTGTCCTGGCGTAAGAACGTCGTCGTCAGAGCTCTCTGTCAACTGACAGAGAGGCCTTGAGTTCAGACATGCCTCGATTTGATGTAGTAGCGTAGTAAACTCCTCGTAAGTGAGTTTCTGATCGCCAATGATACGCTTTAGATGATATTTGAGGCTTTTCACCGCAGCTTCCCAAAGGCCGCCTGCACTTGGCCACGCAGGAGCATTGAAGTGCCACTCTATGTTCATGTCATTGATGTTATTGAAGAAATCGGTGTTGATGGTGGCTATAATCTCTTGGTACTCCTTCTTAATGATACGATTGGCCCCTACGAAATTCGTGCCATTGTCACTATACACGTGACTTGGCGTTCCACGTCGGGCCGAAAACCTACGAAAGGCTGCTAAGAATGCTGGAGTACTCAGATCGGAAACTAGTTCCAGATGAACAGCCTTGGTACACAAACAAACAAATACTGCTATATACCCCTTGACTGTTTTGATTCCACGTCCCTTATTGGCCTTCAACTCGACGTGTCCGGTAAAATCGACACCGGTGTGAGAGAAAGGTCGTGATGGGGTGACTCGTGGCTGTGGAAGATCGGCCATGATTTGTTGATATTGTGTTTGACTGAAGCGCTGACACTTAACACATGATCTCAACTTCCTCTTGACAGTACGGATTCCACTGATTATCCAATATCTGTCTCTGATGTATGAAAGTGTCAGCCGTGTGCCTCCATGTAATGTGGTAATGTGAGCCTGATCAATGATTAAATCGGTGAGACGACTATGACTTGATAATATAATAGGGTGCTTTGATGAGTCGCTGATGCATGCGTTTTTGAGTCGTCCACCCACTCTAAGGATACCGTGCTCGTCTATGAAAGGATTAAGACATGATATTTTGCTTCTAGGATGCACGTGTCCCTTTTGATTGATAAATTAAATATCTTCATGAAATTGATGTGATTGATCATCTTTAATAATGATATTCAATGCATTGTCCATCTCTGATGACGTCAATACATCCGTTCTTGATGTGCGTTTGTCTCGTGATTGCGTAATGAAACGAGATATCCAAGCGATAATTTTTACAATGCGAGTTAATGAACGGTAATTCTGTAATAACTCGTGTATGAATGAAATATGATTTTGATATAAGGCCGTGTTTACACTAAGCTTCTTGGTCTCCAAATCGGGTGATTGATATGAGATGATAGGAAGGGTACTGTGTTCGAAATTGGTTATCCATTTCGGACCCTGCCACCACAACGGATGACTTGATAACTTCCGTGATGTCAGACCCCGAGTAGCACAATCTGCAGCATTCTCTTCTGACCTCACATGATGCCAACATGATGATGGAATGATACTAATTATTTTTATAATTCTGTTAGCTATGAACTGCTTCCACTTCTTCACGTCACCTTTGATCCACCCTAAAACTATCATGGAGTCTGTCCAGGCGTAAATCTCGACATCCTGATTTGATAAGGATTCCATGACCTTCTTGATAAGTTGAGATAGCAGTAGTGCACCACATAACTCTAGCCGTGGCAATGATACCTTTTTTGCCAAAGGTGCTAACTTCGTTTTTGCTACAGCGATTGTTGATGTGAACTCGCCCTTATTGTCTTTAGCTACTACATATACAACACATGCGTATGCTTTGTCGGAAGCGTCACAAAATCCATGGATTTGATATGATTGGTTTGTGTTACCAAGATGACGTGGTATGATAAATTGATCTATGGTGTTGAAGTCATTCTTAAGCTGAATCCAATCTTCTTGAACCGATTGTGAAACTTCTTCGTCCCACGACAAATGTGATGACCATGCATTTTGAAAAAGCAGTTTTGCTCTGATTGATAATGGTGACAGCCAGCCTAAGGGGTCAAATAGCTTTGAAATTTCCGAAAGTAGCTGTCTCTTTGTGACGCGTTTATCATAATGCTGTAATTGATTTTGAAAGCTAAAGCTATCCGTTGATTGGTTCCATCTTAATCCAAGTGTTTTTCTTGTTTCCGAACACTTGAAGTCTAATGGATTATTGAGTTGGTCAGGTGATAGATCTACCAGTAGGTCCGGTACGTTACTGGACCATTTCCGAAGGTTCATACCAGCACCCTTCAGCATCTCAATGAGTTGATGCTGAAGCTCCCTGGCTTGATGAATGGTATTTGCTCCACTAAACAAATCGTCCATATAGAATGATTGACTTAATGCTGACGCAGCTAGTGGATACTTGTCGGCATCGTCTACAGCCAGCTGTTTAAGTGTTCGCATGGCTAAGTATGGGGCGGCCTTAGTACCGTACGTCACGGTGGTAAGATGATATTCATTGAGTACTTCCTGAGATGATTGCCGCCAAATGATTGATTGGAGATGACGATCTGACTGTCTGATGAATATTTGCCGAAACATTTTTTCTATGTCCGCCGTGATAACATAACTATAGGTTCTCCAGTTTAAGATGAGTGTCATGAGGTCCTTTTGAAGATTCGGTCCGCAACACATGATATCATTTAGGCTTTTGCCTGATGTAGATTTCGCCGACGCATTAAAAACAACTCTAAGTTTTGTTGTTGTTGAATCTAATTTCATTACGCCGTGATGTGGTAGGTAGAAGGCACGTTTTGATTCGTCGACATTATTGGCAATACACATGTGACCCAGTTGTTGATATTCAGACATAAATGTTTTATAATTTTCTGAAAATGATTCATTATTGCACATTTTTCTTTCCAACTGTTTGAATTGTGCAATAGCCTTTGATTTAGATGATCCAAGCTGATTTTCATATTCGGGTTTCATGGGTATGCCAACCTCGTATCTACCAGTGTCCAAACGACGAGTAGCTTGCTGATAAAACTCTTCACAATACTGCTCTTCGTTGGTAAGAGATGTTAATGATGTATCAACGTCCTCTATCTCCCAATATTTTGATAGATCTGATAAGTCATTCGTTACAATATGACAATTAAATGTGCGAACGTTGCCAGACAGGATCCATCCGAGTGTCGTCTGTTGCGCAATCGGAGCCTGTGCTGGACCTTTGATGAGACCGTCCATGATGATTTGAGAATAGATACTCACATCCAAGAGAATATCAATTGGCTTCGACACGTTGTATTCGGGATCTGCTAATTGAAGATGCTGGATATGAGACCATGATTGTTTTTTGAATGGTATACCAGGCAAGGAGTTAGCGACCTTTGACAGAACTAGTGCTTCTGTAGTAAATTGATAGTCACCGTAGATTGATTGACAGTCGATTGATACCCGTCCTTTGCTTTGCCTAGCACCGGCACCTATTCCAGTTACTGATGCGTTGTAACTTCGACGTTGCAACCCTAACCGCTGTACAGCGTTTTCCGATATTAATGATATTTGTGATCCCTGATCTAAGAGAGCCCTAAGGGTCACATAGCTGCCATCAGAACACCTGACATTGATGGACAGCGTGGTCAGCAATAACTCTTCGTCATCTCCTGCGACATGATTAACATTAGGTTGCTTGTTTGATGATTTTGATGACGAAGCGGTCGTTGCAGATGATGATGATGCTTGAGAAGCAGATTTTGATGATGGGACACATGCTTCATGGAGTATTGTGTGATGATCACCTTGACAGGTTTTGCAACGTTTTGTCGAAGTGCATTGACTTCCATCGTGACTGAATAGGCAATTTCGACAAATATTTGAGTTTGTCACCGTCTTTAATTGCACGTCTGGTGTCATATTCATGAATTTTTTGCACGAAAACAAATTGCGAGCGTGATTTGAATTGCATACAGAGCATTTTGAAGTTTGAGTAATGATGGCTTGATAATTTTTGTTAATGTAACCTTTATAAATGTTTTGCTTATTAGAGTTATTTGTGGTCTTTGATTGATTTGGGTTTCGTTTGCTTGATGGTGAGGGTTCCTTATCGTTTTTATGAATGGGCTCAAGAGCGGTAAACTTACTCTCGAGGAATGCCATTAACTCGTCCAACCTTGGTAGATCACGAGGTGTCCTACGTGATTCCTTGTAGTCAGCATAAGTTTCTGGGTCCAGCTTTTTGCACAATAAATGAACCAACAACGGATCCCACGTATTTGTATCAACGCCGAGATTGTGAATCGCGTGAATACATTCGGTTGAGGTATCATACAACCTTTTGATTTCAAATGCTGATTGCTTCTGAATGTTGGGTTGATTGAGGAACATTTCGATTTGATTCGTAAAAAGAACTTGAGAGTTGTTGTACCGATGTAATAAGATCTCCCACGCAGTATCATAATTCTCTGATGAAATATGGAGATGATAGATGAGGCGTTCTGCTTCACCCTTAAGTTTTCCCTTAAGGTGCTGCATCTTCTGAGCTTTAGTGATAGAGTTATTGTTATGAATTGTCTCCATGAACAAGTCATAAAAGGTTGGCCACTGTATGTAGTTCCCGCTGAACGACGGTATTTCAATGTGCGGAGTTGATTTTTCTAAGTGAGTCGTTGATGAGATTTTCCTATTCAACTCACGTTTGATAGCTTTGTAGGATGATTCATGATGATTAAACTCCTCGTCGTATGATATATCTCCACCAGCTAGTATATGATCGATTTGCAAGTGTTGAACATCAATAACTGCCCACTTAGCTTGAACGTTTTTGAGCTCATCTTCTAGTTCCCATTTATCTATTATTTGATCAACTTTGATGCCCTTGATTAGTCGATTAAAAGCCCTAAAATTAGTGCGTTGCAATGATAACAATTCGTCTAACTTTCCATCTGGTTGAGTAGATTTTGTTGATTTGCCGTAAGTCGATATAAGATTACGAGTTGATTGATAATAGTCTTTACCCTTTTGATATATGTTGTTAAGGAAATACTCAACCGCCAAATTTTCATGCTCAGATATTTTTTTGGTGATTTTGGTCGAACTCTCCCCAGAGGTTGTCTAACGTCTCTAACCGTTTCTTCAAGAATTCGGCATTCTTGCGAGAATCCGAGTCTTTGTTAAAGTTCACCTTGATTGTAGTGAAATTGGCGATGATTTCAGATTGACAGGCAAAAATAGTTTCCATGATGTAGGTAAAGGAACAGTCTTACTTGGTTAAATGATGATCCACGTAGCTGTCTGCACCTGATAATGCTCCCGAAGAGGTTGATAGTGGACGCTGAACCCTCGCGCCGCCCGATGATGAGCTCTACAGAGCCCGAGGATGTTGATGTCACGCCGTGATATGATTACCGCGACTGTGCTGTTGACCTAAGCTAGATTTGCTCAAGTCAAGAGTGTGCTTCACTGAATGAGTCCACACTGGTTTGATCACAGAACCTTGAGTCCGAACCGTGCCTCTGACCAGCACGCGCGCTGCGTCAAAGTACCGCGACGAGGTCCTGCACGAGGTGCTCGAAGGACCAAAATAAATGTAGGGGATCCCTACACTTAATGATATGATAACGGGGCGATTCTATTGGGATGATGAAATAAAACCGACCGCTTTGAATGTTCGAAAAACACTGATTTAATTAAATATATTTTTACATATTATTTGCAATAATAGGTACAAATGCTGTGTGTGCAGAATGCACGGCGCGTAAGTCGCTAAAGTAATGTACGGTTCCGTACATGCACTGTTAAAGGTGCAGAAAGCAGATGGGACATATCTGATCCTGCGGGCTCTTATTGATCAGGGCTCACAGATGTCTCTTATCACAGAGAACGCTGCTCAGCAGCTAGGATTGCAGCGATCCAGGTGTGACGGCATAATCACGGGCATAGGGCAAACAGAAAACAGTTGCAAAGGAATGATGACCCTGAACTGTATGTCAAGCTCAAGAATCAAACTATATCAATTTAATATCGAAGTCTACATCATGAATAACCTAACAAAATATTTACCATCATACTCATTCCCTAAAATAGCATGCCCATTTTTGGAAAAATTAGAATTAGCAGATTCTGAGTACAACATCAGCCGACCCATAGACATTTTGTTGGGTGCGGACAAGTATTCAAATATTCTTTTAGCGGGCATGTGCAGATTAAGCGAATCACTTCCGCTTGTTCAAGAGACTCGCCTGGGTTGGATACTGTGTGGAAATATGAAAACAAAATTAATGTGCAACGTCGTACAATTAGATTTAGATAGATTTCAGCAATTTTGGGAGTTGGAAGATGTTACTGAAGAAAAATCATTATTTATCATTATCAGAAATCAGTCAAGCAAAGCAAAAAATTATCAAGCAAGTACAGCAGGAAGAGTTCGCGAAAGAAATAAGAGATTTAAAGCAAGAAGGAAAGCTGAGTTCAAAAAGCAAATTATTACAATTAAATCCTTACCTGGATGAAAATGATATCTTGAGAGTTGGAGGGAGACTAAAAAAGGCACATATCAGCCATGACATGCAGCACCCTATTATTCTGCCACACAGTGGACGTCTGACAGAATTAATAATAGAGGACGCACATCGAACCATGTTACATGCCGGAGCCCGGCTGACATTGAGTTTTATCAGACAGAAATATTGGATTCTAGGAGGGAACGTCGCTACGAAGAGACAACTTCGTCGTTGCGTAACATGTAAAAAACAAAATCCAGACTGCCAACAGCAAATTATGGGGCATATTTGCGTGGTTACAGTAAAAACCAAAAACGGAACACTGAAACGTCCTATCACAAAATTATCAAAACTCCCAGTTAACAATGAACCCTCGCAAATCAAGCAAGCAAACGCAGCGGGTTCGGGAGATTCTAACACAAATAAGCAGTCTGAAACAAGGAAAGTAGGCACCCGTTACAATATAGCGTCAGTGTTTACAGCAATCATGTTGTTTTTTAGTATCATAACAACTTCCCAATGCGCACTTAACGTCACACAATTCAGAAGTAATCAACACATTTACTTCGACAAACTAACAAACATGCAGATCATAAGGGACTATTGGAAACTAATCATTTACTACGATTTAGATCCTTATTGGGAAGGAATTACCGCACTTAACAAAAGTATAATGTCGCTGGAACAATCATGCAGGACAATCAAAGAACAAACACATTGTGACATAATATTATTACAATTACGTCACGGGTCCAATGAACTCGATTACAATAATCATATGTTACTCAGTCAGCATTTTGCAAAGCAAGCGAACAGGTGGCGGCGAGGTCTTATCGACGGTGTAGGTTACATAGCAAACGGCCTGTTCGGCGTATTGGACGCTCGATTCGCGGAACAATACGAGAAAGATATCACTCTTCTTCGCAAAAATCAAAAGCATATTGTCTCATTTTGGCAAAATCAAACTTCGGTCATAGAAGCAGAATTCAGTCTCTTAAAGAGGACGGAGGCACAAACAACATAAAATGATTCATCAGCAGTTTGCAAACATCGAAAATACATTAGAAATATTAAAGGCTGAAACTCAAAACCTTTCGAGGGCAAGTGAAGTTTCTATGGGAGCTATAGTCGCGAGCAATCTATTACGAGACTTGAAAGACTTACAGAACGCTTTAGTGGATACAATATCAGACACCTATCATGGTCGATTTAATCCACATTTAATAACACCCGAGCAATTACAAGATCAGCTGAGCACTATAGCTAGTCATTTGTCTAATGACGTCACCTTACCTGTAGAAAACATTCATACGGATCTTGCACAACTTGTTAAACTTCTACGAGTCAAACCAAGAATGCTCAAGAATTACTCAATATTTGAAGTACAAATACCTTTGATAAGCAGGGACACCTATGAAATATTCAAGCTTATACCAATTCCTGTGGAGAAACCCAAGAACACAATGTTATCAATTAAACCAGTATCAGATTTCATAGCAGTGAACCTGAACATTATCTTGGCGGAAAATATCATACGTTCCTGCCTAGTGACAAACGTACACTTGTGTAACATTCATTCTCCTATTTACAAATTAAGCAGAGATAAGGACTTCTACCAATCAAAAGTATCAGCGTGTGAAGTCAACGTCAATCCCTGTAAAAATCTTTGGATGGAAAGCCATTCTACCAACAACTATATTTATTTTTGCTGCGGTCAATGCAACTTACGAACAGTATGTGGAGATCAAGTTACCGCACATCAGCTGACTCACTCCGGACTTATAACGATAGATTACGGCTGCATAATCAAATCAGATAATTTTGAAGTAATTGCGCATCAACAAAGAACGAGCGATGTTAGTATTAGTGCTAACCTATACTCACCAGTCATTGCATCCATAAACCACGTTATAAACGTGTCTATTCCTCAAGATGTCTTGAACGACTCCAGCATAGAGAGCGATCGAGAACTTAAAACGATTGAGGACAAAATCAAGATCATGAATCAATGATCATCATGGCTGTTATTTGACAGTCTGTCATCCCATGACATTCATCATTACACCGCGATCTACTGTATGATCGGTGTGGTAGCAGCATGTCTCGGTGTGTTCGCGTGGAGGCGCGCGCGCTTGCGCTGCAGCCCCACGCCTGCGCCGACGACGCGCGCAGCAGACGGCGCGCCCGGCGGCAGCGCGTGTCCGACCATGCAAAGTGCGTGTGTTGGGAATAGTGTAGTGTTTCAGTGTGACAGTGAAAGGGCGAAGGTGGTAACAAGTGCGCGAGTGTTAGATAAAGCCACCTCCCCTATGTTAGGTTCTTATAAAAGCATATCAAATTTGTGAACAGTGTGTTAACGATAGAGACACTAAGCATCAAATCATTTACTATAATTGTTTGTTTCTCAAGCACTCAGTTGTATCTATCTTTATATCTTTTTCCTCGGGGAGCATGTACGAGCAAACCCGTACATATCAATAGTATTACTTTTATGCTGACATCGACGCGCAGCGAATGAATAAAATGCATGTATTGGAGGAAGCAATCAGTAGTTGCATAGCATCGTTCGGGCTATCATCAAAAGGACTCATTCGCCGCGGGTCGATCAGTTATCAGTTTTGGGTGTTTTTCTGTGTGACTATCAATACACAAGTTGAACTCCTATATCAGACTATCATTTAAATGTACCTTACCCGTACAATATGAAAATTTTATGATTTGGAAAAACGAGATAAAAGTGATCATTTTCTCCGAATCAGTATTTTTGGCGTATTTTAATGAGATTGCCAAAACTAAAAAGCCATCTACATTATGGCAATTTATTCCATGCTGAAATCAGTTCATGTTAAAAACGGCATTAACTTGAAAAATTATGGAAATTTAACTACTTTTCTTAAACGACAATCGACCGGATTCAAAAGCAAAAAATCGATTATTTTTACTGGCGAAAACATAAAGCAATCTTTAATTAAAGCCCCAGATGATATTTAGTGACAAAGGTAAATAATTATTCATTATTTATTTGAGACGCAGTTAAGCCAAAATGGCTGGATGGATATGGATGAATTTTGATAGAAAGGATTTATGAGTCTTATTAAATATACTGTCCGTGGCTGTAGCTTGATATTTAATTTTGTTTGTTACAGGTTGCTATGATATTAGGCGTTAACGGAGCATGTCGGAGTATCGAACTCTATAATATTACCACAAAAGACATAGAATTTCTTGATGACAAAGCAATAATAACATTGCGCGACACTAAAACAAACATTGACCGGATATTTGTAATCCAAGGAGAGTTCCTAACATATGAAATAGTTATTTGTGCAACAAGAGAGCAAAGTTGTTTTTTGCTGCGAGTGTTGATTTTGAATCCCGAGTAAGCGAAGGATTTGATAATTGAATCACGAGCGTAGCGAGTGATTCTAGCTTAGAATCCTGAGCACAACGAGGGATTCAAAGACATGAGATGCAAATAACTTTGGTCTCGTGTAACACATACAATTTTTCACCTCAGCAGCGAGAACATTTAATAAAGCAAAATGTTAGTGAAAACCGCACCAAAATCAGTCCAGTAGTTTCCGACCTTATCAAAAACATAATATTTATCTAAGTAAATTATAAAGTTTGTTATTTTTAGTTTTCCTAAACTACCCCCTAAAGAGGGATTGGGGGGTGTCAAAATTTGTACAGAAGAATTTTAACGCGCGGTCCGATTAACTCGAAACTCAGTATTTATACTCGAGACTAAAAATGAAGTATAACGTGTATCAGGATTTTTCGAAATACTGGGGGTGAAAAAGGGTAGTAAATTTTACAGGGCAGGTTTTAGTGTGGGGCTCGATTAACTCGAAAATTGGTGCGAATAATCTTTCAGTTATTATAAGTTACGGAAATATCAAAAACGATTTTTTAAAATTCCACCCTTGTGAGGTGAAAACAATTCTTAAGGAGGCTTAGGCATATTTATATTAATCACTCAGGACTTTTAGGTGCCGAGCAAAAAAAAAAAAAATGTCAGAAAGAACGCTATTACTTCGTTTCGATCGACTTCGTCGATGCGACGGGGTGAGTCAGGGGAACAAGAAACACGCGGACGAAGTCGCAGGCAGAAGATATCTCAATATTTTTGTTCCTGTGGCATATTTACCGACATCCACGCGGACGAAGCCGCGGGCAAAAGCTAGAAATATTATAAAGCTGAAGAGTTTGTTTGTTTGGTTGGTTGACCGCGCTAATCTCAGGAACTACTAGTTCGAATTGAAAAATTACTTTAGTGTTGGATAGCCCATTTATTGAGGAAGGCTATAAGCTAATGGCATGCAAACATTGAATAGAATTTTAAATACAAAAAACACGTCAGTAAATACTCGTTTGTATTAAATTATTTTTGTTGAGTAAATCTCTGTATCCAGAAGTTAGATCGCAACGCCTACTTACTTTAGGTAGGTACATTTTAATAGGTAATGTTAACAATTACCTAAATAATCTCTGTAGCTGTTAATTTTTTAATTAATTAATTAAGTACATAAAAACAAATCAAAGCGCATCTCAACACAACTAGGCACCTGCAGTGTCATATAGATAGACACTATATGACACCGCACGCTATCGTCATGATCTGTGGACGGAACACTGAGGCTGCGTGCGTACGCGCCGATTTTCGCGCTAGTCGAGTAACAGGCGCACAGTCGCTCACCTGTCTTTTACTTTATTTAACTTACTTTACGTTCGCGAGTAAATTAAACGCAACAATTGAATGGGAAATGAAATATTGAAAAGAAAATTGGAACACTGGATTTTTCGGCTGATTTCTGTGAGTGTTTTTTAATTACTTAATTTTGTTTTTATTAATGAAAATGATTATTAATAACCCAGTGAGAGTGGAAAAATGTATCAATATTTTTGTCAGTGAGACTTTGAATTTAATTTTGTGTTATATTGTAAGATGTTTTAAAACATTAACTTAAACAAAAAAAAAAATAAGTCATAGAAATGGTTGCAGTATTATTAGGTTTTTTTTACTTTCACTTTTTGTTTTGCAAAGATATGCATGTTTAGTAAAAAATATAAAAAACGTTGTAAAACCAAATATACCATTTAAATAGAAATGTACGATTCGAATACATTTAAATATTTATTTATACAATAACAATTTCTAAATGCTTTATTTTTCCGGAATCACTTCGTACGTACAATTTATATTTTAATTATTTGAAACTGTTGATTACGTACGTCATTAACGCTTGCAATCAAATGCAATTATCTGCTATAATTGTAACGATACTAATTATATTGTTTTATATAAAATATAATTTATATTTTTTCGATGTACCTACCTACGTATTTACATGAAGAAAGGTTTTACTGCGAATTAAGAGAATTGTATGTTAACCTTGTAGAGACACCTGTTTGCATAATAGCGAATCGAAATTATTATTAATATAATTTTTGACTGTGCTTACTTCAAAACAAACTTTTTGAAGTGAAAACTTCTATAGGCGCATTGAGCGATTTTTGTTGTGGGAAAATCTTATGAGTTCGCGTCACGCAGCACGCGTCACGTGACATGCTAATGTGACGTTTTGCGATGTCAAGTTTTCACTTCTGTCTGCAGTCCCCATGACTGACTAAGTTTTTTTTTTTTTAATTTAACGTTAAACATCTTACATGTAAGACTTAAGGGTGCTATTACATCTCGACCATGATTTTTGCGTTAAATGGCCAGGCGTTCTTATTCTGAGAAATTGAAAGACTTCGACAACTTGGACTTATTGAGTGGTGGAGGATGGTTATTAGAATAGTCAATAGCGGCCTCGCTTTTCGCCATATTTTCTTATCTGTATAAATAAAGCCAAAATTCCGAACAAGTTTTTCATAAAATGCGCGCGCGACGGCACTTTTTTGAGCTTGGGATTGATCTACTTACATAAGAGAATGAAGAGAAAAATATATAATAATATCTCTTTAATAATGGTTTAATCCATAACGGCCTCAGAGTTTTGAAATATGGATGGAATAATCAATAAAAAAATCCCATTTAAAACCATAAAACTACTAAAAACGCTCAGAATTAACAGTACATTTCTCCTTACTACATTGATATTATTACGTAAAAATTATATTAGAATAAACGTTAGTTCAAAAAAAAATAAAATTATATATTTTAAACAAAAAAAAAAAACTATATTACAACACTCAAAATAAACCTAATTACAACTGCCAAATTGCTAGAACATGCATGCGTCGCCATGTTTCCATATAACTAGTCTGTCAAAACGCATTTTTGTGATATGCCCTTTAAACATTGCTAGCAAAATGTGGGAGTACTATGCTCGTGCCTGCCTACCCTTTCCGAGAAAATAGGTCAGGAGTTTTATTAAAATCAAAAAATTACCTATGGTTTTAATTTTTCGTGTAACGCCCTATCTTACAATTTCCTCCCATCACACTTAAGTAGTAAACAAAAACTTAAGTTTTATTTTTCATTACTTTGCTGACTTACCCACAGACGTCGATCAAGGTTAATGAACCATTATCTGTCAATTACTTAAGAGTGTCCATTGCAAACAAACCGCACACTGGCATACTGGCTGGAAACACAATCAATAATAATAATATGAACAAATGTTAGAAATTCAACCATTATGTATCTAGCTTCTGGCAGCTTCTGGCCGCAGTTTCTCGGGCAAAATTGATTAAGTTCCGATTTTCCAACATCAGATATCTTTTATCCATGGAATAACATTGACGTCTGGCGTTGAAACCATCATTTGTAAGCCCTTTAGAGATGGATTAAAAAACACACTAAAATTCACAACGTAAAGTAAATAGTAAGGATTAGTAGGATTCAGTATTTTGCCGTATTTTCGACACATGCATGACAAGGTTTATAGACAAAAGTAGAAAAAGAAACATGATAATGATGATGAATTGATGACTGATGACTTGATGAGATACGTATCATGACGTATTTTTTATGGTGCTGCCATAGGTATAAAACTCAGAAGGCTTCATTACTTAAAAGATAGGGAAGTGTTAGGTAAATAAATACAGGAATGTAAAGATAAAGACAATAATTGCTTCTATTTGTTTAATGATTAGGATGTAGGCAAGATTAACAACATAGGTAAGCTTTTTTTATTTAAAAGTGAGCTGTTAATAAAAAATTTCAAGAAATACCTGTTTTTATTTTTTTATTTATTTGGTTCAAACAAAAAAAAAAGACAGCACAACTTACAAAAGCACGATTAAATAATATCAAATTACATGAATATTAAGAAAATACATAAAAGGTGTAAAATAATATGTTTGTCATGTTTTTCTGTCCTTCTTATTTGTAACTAGCTTTTGCCCGTGGCTTCGCCCACGTCATCATTCATCTTCATTTCAGCCGAAAGACGTCCAGACCTCCCCCAAGCACCGCCAATTCGACCAGTTCTGTGCTTCCCGCATCCAGCAGATCATCCATCCGGTCATCATGGTTATCGGTTCAGCTTGTCGGAGGCCTTCCAACGCTACGACTTCCGGTTCGCCTGTGTGGATATCGAAAAATATCCCACGGGGATAAACGAACAAAAATTCTAATCAGACTCACACCTCGTAGCAATAATTACATTTTTTTTTAAATATTCATTGTACGGTTTAAACTTCGTTACTATTTTATTATTGATGTAGGTATAGATTATTATATGTACAGAAGACAATGTCGACTAGATTCTAGTTCCTGAACTATTATTACCTATTTATACTTTACACACAATACATACATAAAATCGCACATGAAATAAAATGGCACATAAAAACAATAATCGCACGTGCAATAAAATTGCATTCAATTCCGGCATGAAAATTTCCATCATTAAACATGAATGCGGTGAGTGCGGTGAGTGAGGGTGTGTTAACATACGAACGAAACAAGTTTAAAAAAATGTTGAGAAGACGTTCAATAAAATTTTATGAAATATTTGGCACCGCAAATACGGACGAGGCAAAACTTACATGCAATAATTGCATTGCAATTTTATTGCCTTGGTGTACGTAGCATGCAATTTTATTGAATGGCAAAACTTGCATTCAATTATTGTATACAATTTAATGGGAATCCCACGCGTGAAAACATTCATGCAATTCTTCAATGGAAATTAAATTGATCGTGATATAAGGCATGTGATTATTGCTCTTGAAAGTTCCAGGAACTTCCACCGTGGGGCTTAAGGTTGAATGTCACTTGCGCTTCATAAAAGATCTTCTGTTGTGGTGATGGATAGTTTGAACCTTAGTGAAGTTTCAATTTACTGGGATTTTTTATCAAAAGTAATGAAGCAAAAATGGCGTCGACAATTTTACCTCTACCTAATTATATTTATGTTTTGATAAGTAGATAGTTACCAGGTATGTTCCCTACCTATGCTAATCTTAGTCTGTAAATTCAAGAATACTTGCATGTCATTGTGCCACCACCACTCTGAAAGGTGAATGTGACAATGGCTTGCAAGCAGCTTGCTTACTTTTGTGCACTTTACTGGCGTGTACTCGTATACTGTATATTTCTGACTGTAGATTAATAATCATGATACTATTATTTGGATAAAATCACAAGGGTCTTAGCATAATGCATAATCGACTTTTATTGTTCCCTCTGCTGGGACACGGGCCTCCGCTCTGTGAAAGGGAGTGGGCCATAATCCTCCACACGGGCCCAGTGCTGGTTGGAAGGGTTAGGCTTGCTTGCTTTTGAAAAGGTGAAGAAAGGATTAACTCCCAAGTTAAGGGCGGAGATTTTAGTGTCGTGAGTTCTAATTCGAAACCGAGTTGTTAATCCACTTGTAGGCAGAGGTTGTAGGGTTAAAGGCTTAACCAGCCTTTCACTCCGTTTGACTTCTATAAACCAGGATTTAAGGTATTTAAAGAGAAAAATAATGTTTGTTTGGAGTATCCTTCATTTAACAATATTTGTTTAGCTTGAGAACTTATAAACATAGGAGTTATAGAAAATATGCAATGCCTTTGTTGAGAAAACTACTACACATTCTATAAAATATATACCCACCCATACATATTAGGGTCAAAATACACATACCTGTAGCTGCTACAAAACTATGCAAGTAGCTTGCATGCCGTGCGCCATAACGACTTCTGATTGGCCAATGTCACAATAGCATGCCCGCTACTTGAATAGTTGTGTATTAGCTACAAGCATGTGTATTTTGACTCTAATAGGTTACTTTCGCCCTTATTTCATCCATACTAAATGGGAAAGTAACTTTCTGTCCCTTTTTTTTTTTGTCTATAACCTTTGGATTTGGATTACATTTGGCACACAGGAAGAACATGACCTGGGTTAGGACACAGGATCCTTTTTATCCCGGTAGTAAGTTTTTGTGGGATAATTTCCGAACTCCCCGCAGTACAAGGTAAAAGCTAGTACAGAATAAATAATTTAACTTTAAAAACATTTAAGGGGATAAAACGATAATTTTGTGTTTTTAAAATTCCTATGAAACCAAATGTATATGATTAAATCATTTGGATTGTCTACTGCTGTACTAAAACCGAAACATGTTTACTTGAAAATTTTTTGATAGAAAAAAAAAACCAATGTAACACCGACCCACCTGCCCTCGCACGGTTTTTACGACTTGACAAAAGTCGAGATTTCTTTATTAAATGCAAGTTTAATACTAACGTATTATACACATTAACCTTCCGGAATACATTCTCTACATGATGGCGGAAACCGCATCAAAACCCGTTGCGTAGTTCAGAAGAATAACGCGGTCACACAGACATGAAAAACGACTTTATAATAAGTATAGATACGTAAACAGTTACTTATTTTGCAGTAAAAATTGCTTTATATCGAAGGTAGTTAAATATGTGTTAAGAACTTACTAAGCTAAAATTTGATTTAAGTATAGCATTTTCTCATAAATCTGCATTTAAACGAAGCGCGTTTAGTTCCGGTACGCGTGAGTCTCCTATCTCTCTCGCGTCAAATTAGACAGCCATAACGCCTTTTCACTTACACACCGAGCTAAACCACGCTTCAATATATGCTCTTAACGCCTAAAACATACCATTAAATTCAATATGTTACACTCACTATTTACATACATATAGTAAGGTAGGTACTGTAGACAGGAAGTAAATACAGTAAACAAACCTTATTATTAACCACCTCGCACACTGCGGCATGAGACGCAAAGTCAGGTTGCGGCAGAAAATTTTCTTATATTTTGTTCAAAATGTCGCACACTTGGCATTGAGTCGCAACGACAGACTAGGGAGACTTGCACGGAGTAGCAAGAGCTACTTGTCGTAGCATCTAGATCTAGATGCACGATCCACGCGCCCACCCTATGACAATCGCATACGGACAGGTCAGCCAGCGTCTTGTTGTCGAGTTGTCGCATGTCGCATAGTGTGCGAGGTGGTTGAGAGGAAAATCATTGTTCCATGATGAAAATTCTAGTTTGTTTGATGGTCAACAAGTCGTGATTCTCACCTTAATACTGAAAATTTTGCTTACATTTCATTAGAGATTAGTGATAATTATGTCAGTAGTATTATAATTTACGGTCAAATATTTTTGATTTGTTAATCGGGTTTGCGTCTAAAATGCTAAATTATTTGACTGAAAAGTATAAAAACTAGATACTTTTCAGTCAAAACGATGACATAACCCTAAAAACGTAGCATAAACATAGCAGCAAACATAGCAGGGTAATTTATTGCTTCAAGAACAAGAGTGATGTCAATAGCATAATAATACGTACAACCAGCGCTCATCGCGGATACAAAGTGACATACTGAATGTCAAGTGCTGCTCTTGAAATTCGATAGATCAAAAGCGGATAAAGTCTAAGTATACAATTTATCCACTCACGCAAGCGCGGTGTGAATCGGGTCCGTGGAGTCATTTTACCTAATATTGTACGTGGTGTGAGTTCTATACCAAGAAAATATTTTTTTATTATTAACGTTGTTCCATCACTATTAAGTACTAATATCGAATTCTATGCATTTAATTTGTTGCGTTATCTATTTCCGAACGATTTAAGATACGTCAACACTGACTGAGACTCGTCTTTGAGCTACATTCTTAAACACTGTTATTTTTGATATCAGGTAATTTTGTAAGGTACAGAGAGGAGAGAGGGAGTAGTATTTTTATGAACCAACATAAAATAAAATTTGCAATATTTTACTATAATTAAATTGACTCCGCTTTGTTTATTCATAACCGACTTATCTTTTAGTTAACGTTATTTGTGTCAATATATCAAAATTTAATCCGAGCGAGGCCAATCGAAAGAGAACCAATATTGCCAACATTACAGGTGCAAGTTGACACTGTTCTATAGTGCACTATGAATGAGTGCTAAACTACCCACTTTAGAGTCGATTACTGGGTAATCATAGGCACTAAAGTAGAGGCTATCTTTACAAGGCCTGGTAGTTGTATGTAGGTAACTGTAAAGCGTAAAGCCCAGTGCGGGTAATTAAATAGCGGTGTTTAGCAACATTTAAATGTCGAACAGCGCAGCCGGTATCTTGCTTCACTATTGGACGATTTACCTAACATTCATTTTGGGATGTTGGTAAAGAACTAATAATATGGTTGAAAGCTGATTTCGTGTACATTATTGGTATTGACTCTGCGCTAATGTTTAGAGCCCAATCGTTTTTACTCCCTCGTGTCGGCACGAGGTGTGAATTCACTATTTTCATTAAGGGAGGATCCTCCGACCAGACGTGTGTTGTGCTGCCCTCGGGTCGTTGTATATTATGCTAGTGCGCGGTAAACTCTGATTGCGCTATGCAGGATTTTGCGTGACGTCAGTGTGATGCGTAGTTCGTATGTGGCGTGACTCCGGATTTTTAATTTGTCTGTTTTTTTTTCAAATTTCAGATGACAATATTTTCATTTTTCATACTTTTTAGAGCGTGATTTTTCAGTATTCGGGTTTTAGTTTTTTAACTTACTTTTTTCAAATTTCAAATTAATGAGAATATTATCATGTTTCTTAGGTTTTTAGAGCATGATTTTCGGGTTTTAGTTTTTTTTATAATAGGTATAGATAACGATACAACTCTGAAATAATCCAGTGCTTATTGTTAGCACTGGGTTAACCTGGGTTAGATATTTGTGTTTTTATAATTTCACAATGAAGAAAGTAATTTTACGCAATACATTTACGCAGGTATAATTTAGATTATTTAAGATTTGGCACGTGAATTTCAATAATACAGAATAATGTAAATAATAGGGATAAGAATGATAAGGTTAAATAATTCTCGAAGACATACCGTTGTATGTCTTCTTCTTTCTTTATATGCAATAGGTATCTAACGTTTTGCGTAACTACCTATTTCTATACAATAGCATTTTTAT
The DNA here is from genome assembly GCA_946251885.1 of Cosmia pyralina. NCBI lineage: Eukaryota > Metazoa > Arthropoda > Insecta > Lepidoptera > Noctuidae > Cosmia > Cosmia pyralina. The sequence continues at coordinate 17,466,282 of OX276350.1, read as the reverse complement.
TTATAAACAAGCAAAAGAATGCACAGTGCAAAGTTTCAAAATAGACGCTTAAATAAGTAATATATTCAACATTCTCTTACCCTTATCATCACACACCAACGTGGTCTTTTTCTCCCTTACTTATCTATTAGTCGTCATCTCCATATAGCCAGATGTTTAAAACCCAAGCCAAACTATATAACGAAGTGACACTGAAAACAATGTTCAGCTATAATATTATTATTTTATAAATCTATGCGAATTTCACAGCAGTTTCTTCCTAAATACACAATGATAAGAGACTTACATTTCATTTTAAACATGATTGTTTTTGCAAGTTTTGTTTGAAAATTCTATTTTCCAAATTGAAATAAATTTTAATATTTAATTAATGCAAGCAGTTTTATCTTCAAAGCTGTCTCCTTAAAGGTAAGAATGGCGTGCATAATAGACAATTTAGACTATCATTCAATAGTTTTACGTGACTTGAATAACTAACAATATCACGATAATAATAAGGAAAAACGAAAAGAAAAAACGTTATTTTTAACCGACTTCATCTCTTATCTTTTTATTAAATAAATACAGTACTTCAAAGTTACTCATAATAGGCTAGTTGACAGACTTGACAGTAAAGATCCGTTTACACGGTGCAAGTTTCTGGAACGTTCAAGAGCAATAATCGCATGCCATATAATACGTAAAATTTGATTGCCATTCAAGAATTGCATGCAAGTAATTCCATAAAATGGCATACCTACACTAGGTAAATGCAAGTTTTGCCATTCAATAAAATCGCATACGGCTTACACCAAGGCAATAAAATTGCAAGGCGATTATTATTTTATATGCAAGTTTGCCTCGTCTAAATACAGAATTGCACGTCCTTGTACAATTGACTCAAGTATTACCCGCATTTGCTCTGCCAAATATTTCATTCAATTTTAACGAACGTCTTATTTCGTTTGCTAATGTTTGAATGATAGAAAATTTTCATGCTAGAATTGAATGCGATTTTATTGTGCGCGCGTTTTTATTGTACATGCAATTTTACATGATGGCCCCGTGGTAAAGTCCTCGCCTCTCATGGTTGAGGTTTCAAATCCGGGCAACTACCTACCAATGTGACTTTTTAAGTTTGATAGTCTATACCACTGCTTAAATATGACCACACCCTCTGTGATACATGCTGTACATTATTGCAGTGTCCCCGTCAACCAAACCAAACAGTGATACTTCATATAAAATGAAATGAGTAGTAGTAGTTGGACTTCCCCGCACAAACCTATTTAATGAGCTTTATTATTACCTACATAGGTACTAATTAAGTTGAAGGCTCCTATAAGCAGGTGCGACTCGCAACGCAAATCGCGCGCGACACAAAGGCACGTTGTGTCGCGTCGCGTGTAGCGCTTGTTTGTAGGAGCCTTAATACCTAGGCCTAATCGATCGCAGAACTATCGACATTTTATGGTGATACGAACATAGTAATTACTATCGAAACAATACTATTGAGAAATAGGTCTTTTCTCAAAGTTGTAATTTTTATTTCACGTGAAAAACCCTTTTGTATTTAGTGTACTTAACTGTGAGGTATTATGCTTGTGACTGTAACTTAAACCATACTGTTGAGAAGTAGGTCTTTTCTCAAAGTTGCAATTTTAATTTCACGAGAAAAACCCTTTTGATTTTTTTGAAACCGTGACTATAAATCTATTATATTATGTAACTATTATATTATGATTATTATTATTATATTATGTATATTGTGTATTATGTATTGTATTGTTGTGTATTGTATTATATTATGTAACTCTCAGTTAGGTTTTTCCAATTTGAACCGAACTCCAACATTCTCAAAAAATTTAAATATTTTTAGTAATATGAACAAGCAATTAAAAATTGCAATAGACACAAATGATTAAGAACCAGTTTATTACCATCAAGAGTCCATTACCGATTGTTGCGGAGATGAATTTTAAATTACCACCAGCATTGGGTCAAGTTTAACCACTTCTTGTGTGAAATACGTCGTGACGTATTAAGAAGATTTATATTAAGATTTATATTGTGTCGTCTTCTTTTTTTTGCAAGAATTTTGTTGTAAGAATTTTTGTAGCTGGTACAGTACGCGGCTACTGATAAAGCACATAATAAAAAGTCTTTTATTTTCAAAACTTAATTTCTAAGGCGCACTTGCACGTTTAGTCGGGTTAAATAAATATTAATGTAGAGTTTGTAATCTCGGAGTTAAGTAATTAACATTTTCCGTCTTATTACAAAAAAATGCTTAAGTACTGGTTTAAACCAATACTAAAAGGTCTAGGATTGTTACGGTATTAAAGTTAGTACCAGGATCAAAATGTGTTCCGATTACAAAACGAAGACCATCCGAGGATCAGTTAGTACCACGGTTATAGCAATGAAAGTCCATGCTTTTAAAATAACCACAGATAAGAAACAAAAATAACATTCTTTCATTCGTTCGTACCAAGATCGTACAGTATTTAATTGAAGCAACGTTCCGTTTCTCTAAATATTGATATAATAGTATCACTTGAAATGCTTAAATAATTATTTATCAATACAAAAATAGGTCAAACATTGTTCTTTGTATAAGTTACAATATATTGAACAAGCACAACTTATACTTTTGACGCGCATTTTGTAAACAAGTTGTCATATTTTTTAACACCTCTAGCGTGAAGTGGAGTGATTTAAATACTGCGGGCGGCGCGCGTAATTTGAGAGTTGAGACGAATGTTTTTGTTGCGTCCTCTACTTACCTACTAATAAATACCTGAATGCACTTCTTATTAATTGTTTTTAGTAGTACTGTTACTGTTATGAAGTTGGTACTTAAAACATGGATTTTAAATTATTATTAGGTAAGCAATGCTATGTATCATCTTATTTCGACTACTTAACGCGATGTTCTTATTATTATAGGATATATTACGTCAACTTATTGCTCAATCAGCACATATTATAGAAGATAAGTCCACGAAAACATCTGTAAACATGTAGAAAACTAAAGAGTGGAAGAATATACGGATTTGTGAACCTATACTTGTATCTAAAATCTTCGTCACTCAATTCAAAAGGATTCACGCGATAACGTTGTCTGTAAGATCGCCGAGACGTCTCCAGCATATCCAAATCTTCCAAATCCATCAAATCAATCCTATTAATATCCATTTTTAACAATTTGTAAGTAAAACGACACACAACAACGACAACTGACAACGACGCTAACCTCAAATAAATTAGTACCGCAGTTAGTCCAATAGATAAACTAGGGGTCTCTGTGGTTTAACTTTAGTACCATGGATAGTTCATGAACTAGTGATAAACTTCATTTTATAATAACGTTTTATTTAGTCATGGTTTAAACCTAGTAAGAATCCTAGTACTAAATTTAGATCGCGTTTTGTAATAAGGCGGTTTAAGTCTTACTACGCGTTGTGCCACTAAAAAGTAACACCCACCGCCTTAGTTGATTAACTAAGGCGGCCAGATTTGGCATTTAGTGTTTTTGAGGTAGGACATTGCTGTTCAATTGACGAAACATAAAATGCATTCCAATGTAGTTTCCCTGATATTAGGTCTTTACCTATGAAATTGCCGTTCTGCAGTACTGGCCATTTCAAATCAAAATAATTTTTGTTTGGCTAAGAATTCTAATTTCAAATTAATTTTATTTTAAAAACATGGATTTTTTTTTCCAAAAGTAGTCGTTTGTTTATTGATTAGTGTTACATTTTCATCGCATTTCAATCTTTTTCGTCATCATGGATACGTTAAAAATTCGAGTAATTATGGAATATGAGTACCGTCGTGGCAGCAACGCGGCACAAGCGGCACGCAACATCAACGACGTTTACGGAGCTAACACTACAAACCAACGCACCACTTGTTATTGGTTTGCTCGCTTCCGTTCTGGAAATTTCGACCTGAAAAATGAACCTCGCGGTCGTCCGAAGACTTTGGTCGACAATGACGAATTAAAGGCGATTGTGGAAGCTGATGATACACAATCTACGGCTGAATTAGCAGCAGCTTTCGACGTTAGCGTCAAAACAATATTGGTCCATTTGCGTCAAATTGGCAAGGTAAAAAATCTTGACAAATGGGTGCCCCACGAACTCAATGATCGCCAGCGCGAAGTACGCGTCGAGACGTGCCTTGCACTGCTCAACAGACACACAAATGAAGGAATTTTGAACCGCATTTGTTACCTGCGATGAAAAATGGATTCTGTTTGATAACCGCAAGCGCTCAGCAAGTTGGTTGGATCCTGGTTCAGCACCTAAACAATGCCCTAAACGAAAACTTACCCCTAGAAAAGTGATGGTCACTGTTTGGTGGTCTAGCGCCGGTGTGATTCATCACAGCTTCTTACCAAACGGGGTGAGCATTACTTCAGATGTGTACTGTGAAGAACTGAACACAATGATGGAGAAGCTGGCACATCTCCAACCAGCATTGGTCAATCGCTCGTCTCCGCTGCTCCTGCACGACAACGCGCGACCTCATACTGCACAGCAGACGGTCTCCAAGTTGCAAGAACTGGGGTTGGAAGCTCTCCGTCATCCGCCCTACTCACCAGACCTTGCGCCTACAGACTACTACTTTTTCCAGAATTTGGATAACTTCTTGGCGGGAAAAAAATTCAATACCCGAGAGGCAGTACAAAATGCCTTTGAAGAATTTGTTGCCTCCCGTCCAGCTGATTTCTTTAAGAAGGGCATCAATAAACTGCCACTGCGTTGGCAAAGATGCATTGATTGCATGGGTGTTTACTTCGATTAATACAAATAAAAAATGCATGAAAAAAATTCGTTTAAATTTTTTCATACAAAACGGCAATTTCATAGGTAAAGACCTATTATTAAGTAATCCGATCAAAAATTAATGACCGGAAATTGTATACCCATCTCTTTTACTCTACATTACTATACGGAATACATCTCTGAATTTTATAACATGACATTTAATTTATACGTATTGTACTAAATCTGCATTGATACCACATACAATACGTATGTGGTTTCCATGGAAGTTTAGATTATTGATTTTTTATCATTTCTATTTACTTTTATATATTGCCTGCTGCTTGCGTCAAACAATATAAAATCTATATAAATAAAAAAAGAAGTCCAGACTGACTGACTGACTAATTGACTATATACTCATCAACGCCCAACCCAAACCCTTGGACATAGAAAGCTGACATTTTGCACAGAGGTTCCCTTTATAATGTAGACAAGGAATGAGGAAGGAATTCCCGGTAGGACGTTCCCGTGGGATATTTTCCGATATCCACGCGGGCGAAGCCGCTGGCAAAAGCTAGTACATAACAAGTGAGCAGCGGTGTATTGAGTAGTGGGTGATAGGTCGCGGTAGCGTTGGAGCCCAGGAAGAATAATAAAAGCAGCGGACAAGTATTTTCACGTCTGTATTGGACCAGTGATACAGTTGGAAGGGGCGTATTGCCACAGATAACATAACAATTTTCATTTTAACGTTGGTGTTGCAATAGTAGTTGCTAAAATACCCAATAATAAGTTATAAGCAGCACCTCAAAATTTCAATTTATTTTGTTGACATTACTTACAATAACTTTAAATATTTAAAAGCAATTTTAGAAGTATAATTCTAGTTTTGATGAGTTATTTGATTAACTCTGAATTAGCTGTTAACACCGAATTATCCTTTGTACGGTATTTTTTTTACTTGTGCATAAAGTTTTAATAAATAAATAAATAAATAAATTATCTAAGATAACACATGAATGCGTATGTAGGCCTAACATATAGCTGCTAACCGCCAGCGGCACTATTGAAAAATTATTAAGTCTGGATATATGGAACATTATGAAATTTCCTAAAACGCCAAAAACGGCGGTTTTTGGCGTTACCTGCTATAACTTCAAATTTAGGAGGTTTAGTGTTGATTTTATTACTACAAATAATTCTACCTCATCTCACTAAAAATGTGAGCATAGGAAATTTCAAAATTTCCATATCTCCTGACTTATTAATTTCTTGGTGGTGCTGTTGGCAGCTATACTCGCCTTAAATAAATGGTATGTTATTTTACTGTGGCCATGGCCCCTCGTGGCTATATAGGCCTCCTCCAACTGTCTGTTCTCTGCTTGGTCCATCCAGTTTTTACCGGTGATCATTACACGAGTCCAGCGGTCTTTGGGTCTGCCTTTGATGACACGGCACACACCCCTTTATTAATAAACCCGAAATAAAATTCATGCCAAAAACATAGCACGAAAAATATATTTTGGTTAAACGGAACCTACTTTCCTAATGGTTGTTTCTTTAGCTCGTGGCTAAGTAATAACAGCTGCATGGGTCGATCCATCAGGTTAAGCTACGCTTGCCGGGATTGGTCCGTGGACGGGTGACCATCTTTACATACCGAGAGTCCTCCGTGCATCGGAAAGCACTTTAAGCCGTTGGTCCCGGCTGTCATTCGTGGATCTTTGACAGTTGTTACGGGTCATCAAAAGTCCGAAAGTCGGCCAACCAGTCTTACCAAGGGGTATTGTATTACTCAGTTAATGGGTTGTGAAGATCAGATAGGCAGTCACTCCATGTAAAATACTGGTATTCAGCTGCTTTTGGTTAGACTGGAAGCCGACCCCAACATAGTTGGGAAAAGGCTAGGCAGACTGATTGGTTTCTTTACTCAGCGTCTTTTATCCGATTATCATTTTTTACATTTTGTTTTTTTTTTGTATGAAGTTTGAGTTTTAGCTACCAACTCTTACACTCACACATGAGTGGGTGATAGAAACGACGCTCAAGCAAAGCCTATGTTTTTTCAAAACGTTTTTTGCCATGTAACAGCAGCCAGGTACTCACTGTTGTAGTAGGTACATAAATTATTGATTACAATTATTTTATTTTACATAAACAACTAACATTTTAACTAATTTTGATTGACTAAATTTTCGTTTCAAATTTATGTATTGCATATTTATGAACTGTTTTGAATATTTTTCTTTATATTTCTATATTCATAATATTTGCGCAAACATTAAAGAAAAAAAATGTCAAAGAATCTTGTTTTGAAATTGTATTGAAACGTTGATGTTTTATTGTTTTGAGCACCTCAATGGTGAGAGAGGACAACTCAAGTTAGGAGTTCAATGTACTAACTCAATGCTGCGTTTATTGATAAAAATGTATCTGTAGGTACATATATGTGTTCCCCCTTGGTGGGTTCTCGTATTGTCGAAGGGGGGCTCAGTAGCCGTGGCTTGGTCACCCACGGTGAAGCGATGAAGAACCCGATGAGCGGCCGCTCGCTCGTCAGGGCTTTTCCAGGTAAGCCGACGACGTAGCGGCCCATTCCTCCCGGCCTTCCTTCCCTCCCCTCCCTCCTTCCCTCCTTTCCCTCCTTCCCTCCCTTCGCGCCAACGGATTTTTATATGAAATAAATTTTCTTCCTATAAGGTTCACGTTATGATATCTACCTGATACGGATAAACTGGTTTTTTTGTGATCAGGTTTAATATAAACGTAGTAAACACATTCATTATGATGATAAAACCGGATCTTTTGAAATATTTATAATTAAAATGCAGAAATTAATTCAATTAGTTCGCGTATCAATCAAAGGTCATATTGTCAAAATTGAGTTATTTTAAAATAGTTTATAATTAGTTTGATTGGTGTCAATCAGGAGTTTGGTCTTAATTTGTCTGACTTTGAATATTGTTGGTAATGTTACCCACCTATTCATAATATAAAAACTAAAACTAACTAACTAACTAAACTAAACTAAACATACTAACTAAACTTGTTGTCTTGTTATTATTGTTGTTGTTTGTAACGTAAAATACTTAGTTGAACTTTTTTATACGAATACATTGATTTATTCAACTATTTTCCAGTAGGTCATACTCATTTCACACTCATCAACCGCCTGCAAGATGTAATGAGTAAAATTACCCTTTATGAGATTTTCAGTTATTTAAATTAAACAACTGAAAACCTGATAACAACATCTTGTATAATTTCCTGTAGAGCTCCCAGTACAGGTTCCGAAAGAAAAATCAATCTGCCTAGCCTTTTCCCAACTATGTTGGGGTCGGCTTCCAGTCTAACCGGATGCAGCTGAATACCAGTATTTTACATGGAGCGACTACCTATCTGACCTCCACAACCCATTAACTGGGTAATACGATACCCCTTGGTAAGACTGGTTGTCAGAGTTTTGGGCCTGTGACGACCCGTAACGACTGTCAAAGATCCACAAATGATAGCCGGGACCAACAGCTTAACGTGTTTTCCGAGGCACGGAGGAGTCACGGTATGTAAAAATGGTCACCCATCCACGGACCGACCCCGGCAAGTGTAGCTTAACCTGATAGATCGACCCGTGTGGCTGTTGCAGATTACGAAAGAGTGGCCCTTAAAATGAACATGGACAAAACAAAGGTCATGTCTAATACCCAATTACTTATGTAACACTTACACTCGAAGTTGTGGACGACTATGATGTTTATTTACCTAGGACAAACTGTTCAGTTAGGTAACTACGATTTTGAGAAAGATTGAAAAAAAAATCGAAATCGAATCGAATCGAACCGTCGAATCCGACTCGGCAGGGCAGCGTTCGGGAAGCTACGCAATATCTTCTCGTCCCAAATGCCGCAATATCTTAATGTCTCAAGACGATAGTCCGGTACCAGTGCGTATTGCCAGTGATGACTTGACACTCAAAAGTGGTCTCACACAATGGGCCCAATTACAAAGCTGAAAGTCGCCCAACAAGCAAAGGAGACAGCTATGCTTGGAGATTCCCTACGTGATCGAATCAGAAATGAAAGAGATCCGTAAGAGGACCAAGGTAACCGACATAGCCCGAAGCATAGAAGAAGACATAGGCCGAAACAATGGTGGCCCCCCCGACTTACAAGCTGTCAAGGTCAAGAGTTCGAATCCAGTCAAGAACTTTGTGTAATTTATTTCATAACTACTTACTGCTCTCAAACCGTTGACGGAATACATCGTGAGAAAACATGTCTTAGAACCAAAAAATCGAAGATTATGTGGTATCCACCAACCCGCATTGAGCCCGCGTCCTCTCAAAGAGAGGAGGAGATAATTAGTTATCCACCTATTGAAAAATTGGCCCTTAAATTAATACAATCGTGATTACGTGATGCAGAACTCTGCCGCTCGTTTGTGGAATGCATTGCCAGTTTAAATAAAACGCGCGCAGTCGTTACTTATGTTTTAAAGGCTCATAAAGGAACATTACTTGTCGTTGTGATCTTGTTGTCGTAACTGCAAATATCTTTAGTCTTCATTTATTTTCTTTGCTTTAATATAAATATGCATGTATTTATCTATCTGTTACGGTAAGTGTGATTAATTGAAAATTATTAATAATTATCCATCATTATTGAATAGTCAAACGAACTTACCTGTAAGTGAAGTTCGACGGTAATTATACTCGTTGCTGTCTCGTTCTCAATGATGATTGAATACAATGGTAGATGTGCAAAGACTAGTTGTAAAAACAATAAATGTTAATAAAAATACTTAATAAAAAAAATAAATAATAATGATTTGTTATTTTATTAAAGGTATTGGCATTCAAGGTATATACTATGGACAAAACATAAGCATGCTCACTTAAGAAAATATTCCTGTGAGAGCGCTGCTAGTGACAAACGAACATTGTGCGATCGAGAGAGATTATCGCCTTTGAGGTGATCATGCGGAACTTTGGCCCATAGTACTTGTATGGGTATTAATTCTTTATCATTAGTTACATAGGGAACAAAATATATAAGTACCCAAGTCCCTACTTAATTCAAGTTGCACTAAATCATTTTATTTAGCACTAAAAATTGCTTCAGAAAAGTTTCCATTGTTGATTATGGATATTATGATCAACAATAGTAGCAGCTTTATAGTTTTATTATACAACAAAATTTAAATAAACATAGTAAGGTATTCAATCAAATCAAACTGATATTGTTAGCTCGGCCCAATCCCTTTTTGTAAGAGAATGCACCTACTAATGTAATTTTTGTAATAGTATTCCACTCTCCAACAGCTAATTATAATTTAGCTCACAGCTTTTTAGGGCTTTCTTGTTCATAATTTATGCAAGTTAGAACAGTGCAGACATTTTTGTCACTTAAATAATTTACTACAGCCTGCTGTAAACTGCGTGCACTTGTTATATTACCTATAATAAAGTAATTAGTAAATTTTTAATCATGTCAGTGTTCTTTGATCACTGTATTTTTGATAATACCTAAATAAATTATGAGATCGTTAGCGCCCTTTGGCCTGTTGCTAACATTTATAAAGTCACAGTTTGCGGGTACCTAATACCTAATTTAACACACTTCACAAGTTTTTGTTTTACTTTTTAAGTTACCTTATAGCTGATCACTGTCTCTTAAGATACAGGGTCACCCTAGTTTAAGAGGCAGGGCTCAACCAATTCATGTACAGACTTTGTGGTTACAGCAAAAATATGTAATACCTGTCGGTACTCGTGTGCCAATCAGTTGTAATCCATTTTTACCTAATTTTATCTTTTCGTCTGTAAAGTTAGTTGAAATAAATAAATTTTATTTATTTATTTAATTTTAAAAATTATTTTGGTGAAAATAGTTATTTTCAGTTCATAAATAATGTACCTAAACAAGAGTATTATTAGTATTACATATAGGTTTTGAAAGTCTTTTTATAGAAAACCTCTGAATAGCTTTTGACTTCATCAGCTGTAGAGTCACTAAACATTTATAATTAAAGCTAGATTCGACTTAATGGAATTTAAGCTTCTACAGGAAATTGCTTCTTAAAAATAATTTCAATATTCTACTGTTTAAATTTCTGGTGAAAAAAGGTATAATAAACCGTTGCTCTGTCTATAATTATTTTTTATAGTCGGTTCTGTTTTTGTATAGCTTGTATGGTTTCTTTGGTTTTGAGAAACATAGAGAATAGAGGGAAAAATATAGAATAGATCTAATCACTGCCACAGCACCTGGATCTTGGTTCCACATTGGCACTGTGTGTTGGTCTGTGATTTAAATAAATCAATTTATGTTTCACCAATTAAAGAAGTATCTAATCTTTAGATAATGTTTATCATTCAGCTCCAATTCTTCATGGCTAACGCCCGTTTTCACCTACCCTCCTTGTGTCTCCTTTTAGACTCACCAAACCATTAACACACGTTATTTTTAGTATACTTATGTCATCATCATCATTCTCCTGTCCTTATCCCAATTTATTTGGGGTCGGCGCAACATGTCTTTTCTTCCATACTTCTCTATTAGGTGTGTACCAAAATATTACAAATTTCTTGATTCTCACCATTGTTGCATGATACTGCAGTAATAGATATTGAAAAAAATACTTAACTAGATTCCACAACCTCATAAAAATCTTTTAGAACATTTTTATCCCAGGAAAGCAATTAATAACAGAATGTGAAGCTGAGCTTCCTTCTCAGTCCATTGCTGATGTGCAGTCTGAGGGCTACATGATGTTCCCAACCCTGTGAGGAGGCATTTGTAGATCTCTAACTTGAGATAGGTATTTTCTTTCTAAAATAATTTTCCCGATGTGGCCAAGTTTATTGACCACCATTGAAGATCGTATATGTGTACAGGATCCAATACACCTAGCGTTTATATCATAATTGTCATCATTCATTTCTTTATTTGTAATAACTGGATATTAAATTATATATAGTATATTATATTAGAATTACAATAACCTGAACATGAAATCTAAACACCTAATTCCATTTTAACCAAATGTTTTTATCAATACCTAAGGCTAAAAATTATATGTTTATTAACTTGAAGCTGTTTTGGTATAAAATCTAATTTTTCCAGTATATTAAAAAAAGGTAGTACTATCCAAACAATGTAGGTAAGTAGGTACCTATGTGAATGTTTTCTATTCAAAGAAGACCATCTTAAATATACTTATAACTAATAATAAAGCCTCTTTCTTTTAAGCTATAACAGATTTTCTTAGTTTATCATGTAAATGTTACTGGAGCCAAAACAAAGGGTAAACATGAAAGTGATACCTACTAATTAGTATTTTCCTTAGGAAAATAAAAAATCTACCGTGTAAGTATTTCCGATTATGTATGTTAATGTAGGTCATGTAATTGCATCTTTTACAAAAAAGTAAATTTATGTAAAGCTTTCTACTGTTTGGTAGGTAGTTTTTCCAATCTGACATGTAGGTAAGTACCTATTATTTTAACAATACTGTCATCTCCCAATACAAAGTAAGAAGTAATGTCTCTTGAGAAATAATTAACAAACTTGTAAAGAATAGTTTGAAAAGTAACTATTGTGAGTACCTTTATAGACAGGTCATCCATTAATTTCAGAACAGATGTTACCTGTAGCTAAGGACTCTAAAGAATTTGTCATTCAGTAGAGTTTAATCTTATTCTGGTGTCACTTATGTGAATGGGTTTGTATACCGTACTAAGCGATCAGGAATACAAGATCTGTGGTGATTAGTTACAAATTACAAAACTATGAGAATTAAATGTGCCCACCTGTGGTTCACTTGCGATGTTGATGGTTCCTCCTCTGCACTTCCGATCTACAGATGGGGCTCCAGGAGACGCCTCCCGCCCTCTTTTTCGCTTCTGCGCGAGGAGGGCCCCACCAGTTTTAAGTTTTATTTAAATAAAAAATGTTTGATCTAAGCAATGAACTTGCAGTGCTTATTTTAGCAGAGATTTTCAGTGAAGAGCTAAGTTTCTGACTCCGTTTCTGTACCAGAAAACTGTTTTATGAATGACAGATAGTAGGAGTGATAAAGTGAGACTCCTCCGTGCCTCGGAAAGCACTTAAATCCGTTGGTCCCGGCTGTCATTCGTGGATCTTTGACAGTCGTTACGGGTCGTCAGAAACCCGAAAGTCTGACAACCAATCTTACCAAGGGATATCGTATTACCCAGTTAATGGGTTGTGGAGGTCAGACAGGCAGTCGCTCCATGTAATATACTGGTATTCAGCTGCATCCGGTTAGACTGGAAGCCGACCCTAACATAGTTAGGTAAAGGCAAGGCCGATTGATTGATTGTATAAGTACCTATTATTTGCACCAACGACAGCCCCTTTTCATGTCCAGGTAAATCACTGTCCATTCTAAGGTTGCCTGAAATCGCAGAAAGCGATAAGCCGCCCATTGTATATTTTGTAATATGTATTTTTTGTGGTGTAGGTAAATGTATAAAAAATATATATATATATAATTTTTAATTGATGAACACTTTAAAAAGTGTTTCTTTTCTAACACCTGTGCAAAGTGCAAATTCGTAAAATATGTATTATTGACTCTACCAATATTCAACGTCTGATATAACCATCATAATATCGTAACTCTATAAAGAAATTGTGACACCCGCTGACTGCTAGATACCACTTATGGAATGTAAGTGCTACTAAGTTACACCTTACAACCAATTCATTGAATGCGAGGTTTATTCCGTTGACTTGGCGGAAATCGGTAGTTAGTACTGGTCGATAATTGGGTCCCCAGCCCGCCAACTGGTTTTGAGTTCTTACTTCAAATTCGATGTCCGAATAACTATTCCTTGTCGAATAAATTCAAAAATGGAACAGAATTTGAATTAAATTATCAGCCAAGTAAGTAGAAACTTAATCATAGATCGTGAAACAGGCCTATCGACACATTTTCTTTTCGTAACATTATCAGTTACGGCCTGAGATCGATGTCCATTACAATTTTCGATGGCATAGACTGTTTAAATGTTTTAAGCATTTTGTGAGGTAGGTGAGCGGTCATTGGCTTCAGGTATCATTGTATTTGTATGGTTGATGTTAATGACTGCTACCGAAAATGCAGTAGGAAGGTAGGCTTCTTATAAAAAGATGTCTGCGGGAGGACAAAGTAGTCACGCTTACCGTACGGTTAGTATTGTTTTGTTATTTTTAAATATTTTTATATTCATATTCTTTTATTGGGCAGGAGCTCGTGGCTTAGTAATAACAGCCGTACGGGTCGATCCATCAGGTTAAGCTACGCTTGCCGGGGTTGGTCCGTGGATGGGTGACCATCTTTACATACCGAGACTCCTCCGTGCCTCGGAAAGCACGTTAAGCCGTTGGTCCCGGCTGTCATTCGTGGATCTTTGACAGTCGTTACGGGTCGTCAGAAGCCCGAAAGTCTGACAACCAGTCTTACCAAAGGGGTATCGTATTACCCAGTTACTGGGTTGTGGAGGTCAGATAGGCAGTCGCTCCATGTAAAATACTGGTATTCAGCTGCATCCGGTTAGACTGGAAGCCGACCCCAACATAGTTGGGAAAAGGCTAGGCAGGCAGATTCTTTTATTGGGCACTTAAAATAACATTGTTATAGCAGAGTTGAGCAGCAGTTGTTATGAACATGCATCACAGGTATCTGATATTGTGGTGTTGATCTGAAAAGGGGTCATTGTACTCATCATAATGTACAACTTTTACCAGGGGACCAACAATGAAATTGAAAACAAAAGTCAGCTGTTCCGTATATTTTCTAAAGTTATGCGAACATAAATGTATGAAGCTGGGTTATTTTTATCATAAAAAACATTCTTAATGATGAGAGCAATGGCCCTTTCTTACAACAAATACCATTTTTTTTTATTTTTTTTTTATTTATTTAACGTTTATACAAAAGAATACAGGATTAAATTATATAGCAACCAAAAACCACTAAGGTTTAAAACTTGTGCTATCATGAGTCTATCTCTATACGAACTAATAAACGAACTGGTACTGGTATTATGTTGTATTGTCCATTCGATAGTAATTGTTGGTTCAATATCGTGTTTCTGAACACTTCGTTCAGGAAGAATTTATCTTAAAAGTGGAGTGAATTACTGTCGAGGGCTTATCTGAGGACCTTCACAACCGAGAATAAGGAAGAAATTCGCTTAAATAGATAATTTTGTCGAATCGATAGCTAATAAGAGTTTAAACTCCGTTTAAGAATTCTTCAGAAACCGGGCTTTACCAAATCTAAGATTTAGTCGATCCTTTCATAATGCTGCGTTCACACGATTTGGCTTTATAATGTCAGTTTCTCATGCTCTAGGTAATTACTCGTTAGCTGATACTGCATGACGATTTCAATTTGTTGCTAGTTAGGTATTCAAATTATACAAAAGAGTTATTTTTAGTGAAAACTGGATATACTTAATTACAATGATTGTGTTCGCAATGGTATCTAGATATTAATAATTTATTAATTTGTAGAAGAGATTGATATGACAAAACTTTTCAGTATGAATAATTCTGTGTTTTTATTTTTACACACATACAAACTGGGTATAGGATAGCAATATTTAACAAACTATTTAACTAGACACTCAATAAACATAAGTATAGACTTTAGATTTATTAGAGGCCACCTTTGGGTTTCGAGACTCGAAGAGTACTAACATAGAAACTAGACGATACTCCAAACATCATGTTTCCTTTTCGAATGAACAAACAAACAGAAAACAACAAACAGAACAACAAACAACACAACAACAACAACAACAACAAACAACAACACAAACAATCTCAACAATTAATTGTTCTGTTTGAACAATTTTTTAAACAGAATTGTTTGAAAAATCTGTATTTTTTACGGTAAATTTCAAATGAGATACTTTTAAACTTCATGAATGACACATACAAAACCGTTTGAGACAAATCACATATACTCCATTTAAAATAAGATTAGACATATAAATAAACCTTTTTTACAGTCCGTTCAACCGATTTTGACTTCTATTGCGTTGGTGGCATGACAAATGGCAGCAGCAGTAAACAGTTGGTATTGTAACCACTATGCCACCCTTAAGCCTACGGAATAGAAGTCAAAATCGGTTGAACGGACTGTAAAAAAGGTTTGTTTATATGTCTAATCTTATTCTAAATGGAATATAGGTACTTTCAATTTTACATTTAGTATTTAAAATCAACAAAACTTATTATTATTTGGAAATCATGACAAGATGAACAACTGAACTGATCATATGGTTAGCAGTTATGTATGTTTATTTTACTCAAAACCTTGAAATCTGTTCATTGGAGGGTGGGCACAGCAAGTCTTCTTCTGCCTTACCTACTAATAGCTGTTATCTCAGTTGTCATGACACCCCCTTTCTAGCTGTATTTTATCTTTCACTTAAGGACGCTGTTACAAATGGGTAGTCAAATCATTACTTTTTTACACAAAAGTATGTTTATTAAATAAAATGGTTAGCATTCTTAAAACTTTTCTTGCCCGAATTGTTGATAGATGTGCATGGTACGATTCTGAACTATAAATATAATTTTAAATAGGTATATTTTCTCAATAAATGTACCGAAGAAAAATTTTCACTTCGGTACATTTATTGAGAAACTAAACTTATCTAAAATTATATTTATAGTTCAGAATCGTACCATGCACATCTATCAACAATTCGGGCAAAAAACATTGTAAGAATGCAAAGCATTTTATTTAATAAACATACTTTTGTGTAAAAAAGTAATGATTTGACTAACCATTTGTAACAGCGTCCTTAATCCATCCATCGTTTCATTGATATTCCTCTACATAAGTGTAGAGGAATATCAATGAAAGAGCCATCTTCATAAGTACAGTAAGCCGCTAGTCAGTGGTAACAAAAACATTATAAGCTGTCCTCGCGTTCTACCGAAACCTCGCCCTAAACTAGGCCAACTTAAGGTCAAAATGTAGCCACTGACGTGCCATCTACTGTACCAATCTAGTAAGTAATTAGGTATGTATTTCTTTCACTTTTTCCGTAGATTTATGCTTAGACGGAGTCTATTTCGTTTTCCATAAAGTGCATTGAATATTGCTGATAGAGGTTTCTACAGCTGGAATGCCTATTGATATCTTCATGTTATCTGAAGATTAACCAACATTTAGTAACAATGGATGCTTGAGAACTTGCACAATATGGCCTTCGCTAGGGTAGCGATGAATGCCAACAGATTGCTAATAGGTAAGTACGTTTACAAACGGTTTAAGATCCTAACGTTTCTAAGCAAAAAAACCCTACAATGGACTGTGATTTTTTTTATAACGTAACGAGGATTCTATATAAAGATCTGTCCCTTTCCAACGTCCATGTCAAAGCAGAAATCTGGGGCCTATTTAATATAACTGACAATGTGACATGTTTGTCAAAAATTATACAACTGACACATTTTCACAACAGGTGTTCAAAGCTATGTCGAATTATCGCCTATCATCTATCCCCTATTGATTTTATTATCCCTATAGGCCCCTGGTGGGGTAAAGAAAGGTACAACTACAAACCAAGTAAATTCATATTGAGTTTGCATTTAAAAGACGCTCCAGAAGATGACATCGCACATATTGAAAGAAAACTTCAAAACTGCTGGGACATAGGAGTCCTCTCGGTGAAAGGGAGTGGGCAGTAATCAACAACACGGGCCCAGTGCGGGTTAGTAGATAGATTTCACTTAGTCGACGTTCGCACGGACGTAAAAATATCGCGGCGATTTTTTTTCGCGCACTGGATTTTCAACGCTCTGCTTAGCGCCAAGAGTGTCAAATACAACAGTGTGTTTTTTCGACGCGCTAGAATGTACTCTGTTATTGTTAAGTTGGATTCTCAACGCTCGGCTCAACAACGAGAGTTGAAAATCCAGTGCGCGATAAAATCCCGCCGCGATTTTATTACGCCCATGGGAACGGGGGCTTACCGTGCGTTTGCACTGGCAAAAGATTCATTTAAAAACATGTTGATATCTCTGTCAGATACATTGATAGAAACAGAGATATTAAAATGTTTTTAACGGCATGTTTCACCAGTGCACGATTAGAACACTTCAAAAACTTCAAATTCATTTATTTGCTAGAATGTAGGTATAAAACGTAAAGATCTTAAAAATAATGGCCCCTTTACATTCTACCATTATACTGTGGTGTGCAAATATTTAACATCGTCCTGCACGATCAAACAAGATAAAAATTATAATTTAAGGTACCTAAACAAGAAGCTGGTTTCTTTGACCTTAGTCAGCTTCTTATGGTCTTAAAACGGGTTCCTTCACAAATTGTACCTTTATTAAGCAAATCTTGCTTTGTTTTTTTAAACATTTTTGAGACAATTTTAAAGAAAATGCACTTTTAAAACATTTGTTTAAAACAAGAGTTTTATTCAAAAACTTCTGTTATTAGTACGGGTTTTATAGTATAAACACCAAAGTGGTGGTGGCTTGATCAAAATACAATCATTGTTTGGAATTTCATGCCTACATTTCTTGTAATTGTTGTTATTATAAGTGCTGGACCATGAATGCTATGATTAAGCAACGCGTACAATCGACCTTGTGGTCTGCAACGGAATTGACCTTGAGCTGATAAACTCTCTAACTAATTATACTTATGTAAGTACCTACTTTTAACTCTAGGTTCAAAATATTGTTGTAACAGCTGGTTGCCTCCGTTGGCTTTTCATTAGAGTATTATATAATCAGCCTATAATGTTCCCACTGCTGGGACAAAGGCCTCTTCTCCTCGAGAGGGAATGGGGTGTAATGTAATCTACCACGCGGGCCCGTGCGGGTTGGTAGATGTCACACGTCTTTGAATTTTTTGGTTCTAGGACATGCCGGTTTCCTCACAATGTTTTCCTTCACCGTTTTGAGAGCAGTGGTGATAAAATTATTTACACAAAGTAATAAGCACCTGCCTGGGTTCGAACCCACGACCCCACATATCGTAAGTCGAGGTCGTTATCACTGGGCCACCACTGCCCTTTAGAGAGAGAGAGAGAGAGAGAGAGAGATTAGAATATTATTGTTGATCAATTAAACCGTTTTGACGTGTCAATGAAGAGGTGCTCGTGGCTAAATAATAACAGCCGCACGGGTCCATCGAAGGTTAAGCTAGTCTTGCCGCGGTCGGTTCGTGGATGGGTGACCATCCATTAAATATTAAGACTTCTCCGTGCCTCGAAAAGTAAAAAAGCTAAAAAAAAGCAAAAAACGAAAGCTAAAAAAAGCATGTAAGCTAGTAAAAGCTAGGCCGATTGAAAGTAGATGGCGCTAATAATGTAGGTAATTCCTATCTACCTAGTATCAAAGATTGTCAAGTAAACTTCCCATTCGGGGCAATACGATACACCTTGGTAAGACTGGTTGCCAGACTTTCGTACTTTTGACGACCCGTAACGACTGTCAAAGATCCACGAATGACAGCCGGGACCAACAGCTTTCCGAGGCATGGAGGAGTCTCGGTATGTAAAGATGGTCACCCATCCACGGACCAACCCCGGCAAGCGTAGCTTAACCTGATGGATCGACCCGTGCGGCTGTCATTACTTATTAAAATTGAACCTACATGTTTCAGATTCATTCAAACGCATTTTTAATCATAACATAATTATTGTACCGTACATCACTATCACTTAATTTGTAATTAACACCTCGGTTACTAGCAAGGCTGTCTCGCTTTATATAAAGATTGAGTGTTAGATGTGTTCAAAATAAATTAAGGTGCATTTAGGCCGCGACCTTCGATGCAGTCGCAACGCGGCAACTTTAATGCATAAATTAATATCATATAATATATGAACATATACACATATTATGTGTTTGACATTAGTAACCAAGTTACATGCTGTAGTTGCGTGTTTACGAATATCAGATAAGCTGTATGTTAGAAAAAAAAAATAAACTTAATTATAAAGAAAAAATATTAATATTCCTCAATTTTTCGCTATTGCACCTACCATTTTTTTTCTACATCACCCAAAGGTTGACTGGTAGAAAATCAGTGGATTTAATAGTCCACCTCTGTACATTTATAGTATTAAAAAAAAAAGGACACAAATATAATATAATAAGCGCACAATACAGGATCAAACAGAAAGAACAGAAAGAAACATCGATATTTCTTTGGACAGGATGTTGTGGACTATTTTTGATTTGTGTTGGATATTGTATACGTCAAAAAGTTTTGTTTTATCTGCTACGCACTGAAGTGTTAAATCGAAATCTCTTTCCATCACTAGAGGATTGATCCAGTTTCGCTTTTCATTTTTAGAGAAATGTTCATCTTTTTCATCAATAACGCATTATATTAAAAGACCTTGTCTGACCGGTTCAAAGTAAAATGTAAAAATAAAAAAACAAAATCAAATCGACCTTGAGAAAATGCGGTTGATAAACCAGAAGTTACGTTTTATTTTTAGGTTTTGCTACACAATATTGTGCAAAAGCCACTTTTAATATAGGCTGACGAATTAACGTGATCAATTATTTAAAAAAGTCGAGAGGTGTCGTGGGTGGAACACCCGGTTAGAACGAAGTTCCTTTCGCTGTATATTATGTATTAAAAACTGGCACAATTAAATAAATTAAAAACGTTTGGGAGTAATAAATTAAAAAAACCGGCCAAGTGCGAGTCGGACTCGCACACGAAGGGTTCGGTACCACCGCAATATTTAACAGTACTTATATATTTAAAAAAAATACTTCAGTTTAAAAAAAATACGTTGCTTGTATGGGGACCCCCTTTAATTTTTTAATTTTATTTTATTTTTATGAAAATATGAAACGAAGAATATTTTAACAATCGCAAAGATAACTTTATATTTCATAATGATACTGTGAAGTACAAAGTTCTTTTTGCAGTTGCAGAAAATCACCCATTATTAAACAAAGTACTTTATGAATCACAGTTTTTAGTATTTGTTGATTAAATACAGTACATGGTACATGATATACAGAAGTTTCAAATTCCTAACTTGGTTTAATTGTTGCGATAGACCTCGTACAAAAATGGTCTAAAATTGACAACTTTTACGGCCCCTATTTCTTCATTTTTGAAGGTAAAAAAAATAAAAAATATATTTGTACTCTACTCAATGAGTTCTAGACAATCACACCCCACATGCTAGGGTAACAATTTTTTTATTAAAAATTAAAAGTTTATTGTATGGGGACCCAATTTTTTTTATTTAATTTAATTTTCATCTATATTTTATTTTTATTATTTGTTGTTATAACCGTAATAGAAATACACAATCCGTGAAAATTTCACCTGTCTACCTGTCACGGTTCATGAGATACAGCCCTGTGACAGATAGACAGACGGACGGATGGACAGCGGAGGCTTAGTAATAGGGTTCTGTTTGGTACCCTTCCAGTATGGAACCCTAGAAAACAAGTGTTGTGACGTAAAAATGTCATACATTTTTCGGTCTAGCTCTCATTCGCCAAGTATGCAGAGCCTGCGTTAAGGAACTTCGATCCAAAAACTCAGAAATAGCAATTTTATTAGCCTTGCAGTCAACGTGGCAATGTTGCCAGTCTTCTGGGCACGTTTCCGGATGACATGACAGCGATGCGGACGGATACTTCGACGCCGTTGTTTTTTTATTTATTTGTATAGTTAGTTAGTCATTTAATTTAGTACCTAGAGTAATTATTTGTGTTAACTAAATAAAATAAGAAATACCTAAATCAAATCTGCCTAGCCTTTTCCCAACTATGTTGGGGTCGGCTTCCAGTCTAAACGGATGCAGCCGAATACCAGTATTTTCCATGAAGTGACTGCCTATCTGACCTCCACAACCCAGTGACTGGGTAATACTATACCCCTTGGTAAGACTGGTTGTCAGACTTTCGGGCTTCTGACGACCCGTAACGACTGTTAAAGATCCACGAATGACAGCCGGGACTAACGGCTTAACGGGCTTTCCGAGGCACGGAGGAGTCTCGGTATGTTAAGATGGTCACCCGTCCATAGACCAACCCCGGCAAGCGTAGCTTAACCTGATGGGTCGACCCATGCGACTGTTATTACTTAGCCACGAGCTCCTCAAAATTAGAAATACCTAATAGGGATAATAGAAGCAGCCTTATTAATTTATGAATGTGTCCATTACCCCGTATAAAAACGAAACTTTATGAAACACGGAACATTGCATACAGATAAAGGTCTCAACACATTCCGCGTTTTGTGTTTTTTTGCATCACGAAGTAGTTGCATGTCATGAAAAGGAAAGTAAAGTTACAAAAACTGCGATCCGGATAAATCCAGTTCGCGCCAGCTAAACCGAATTAAGTGAGGACAATCATTTAGTTAATTTGCAACCAAGTAACATAACTGGTTCCATGAGAATTGCATTGGGGAAATATACATGTATTTATGAGCAGTTTTTTAAGGATAAGGAGAACCAGGAAATGTCTTATTAAATGTTTTTGTTGCATTCTTTGTATTAAAAGACATGCTAGCGATTTATTTTATCAACTACTTTAAACTTTTAAAAGAAGTAAACTGCTGTAACTTTTGTATAGCTGAACTAATACGTAGGTACATTATTTTCATAGCCATAGGCAGGTTCCCTTCTTCAGAGAACTGATGAGATTTAAAAAACATAAATAGATTTGTTAAACATGTGACATAGGTGCCTACTTCTAGATTTAATTAAAACGGAATTATGCACCTAGGTGCCTACCTACTGTTATTAGTTGAAGGGGTTGTAAGCGTAGCCTGGGGAACAGGGACAACCTCATTACAGCAGCAACTTCGGAGTTAATTGGTCCTGTTAACGTCATCAACGGACTATAAGGGCATGTGCACACTGCACACAAAGTTTTTTTAACGCGCGTTCCGCGTAACGCTTGTCGAAGCAGCGTTTTGTACATTCACCGGTCAATAAAAGAATTGTAGAGTGCGTGAGCTGGGTCCTCAGTGATTCCTTCAGAAACTTGTTCAGCTCTTTCCCGAGCCACTGCTGCACTTGTTGGTAGGTGCGCCGGGAATGCTGTTTAGCTGCGCTCTCAGTTAGTGGGAGGGCTTAAAATTTGCCACTGACCTCTTGAACGACTGGAAGCGGTACTGCTTGAAGGAGGTCAAACTCAAACTAAAACTCAAAGCATTTATTTCAAATAAACCAATTACAGGCACTTTTGGATTGTCAATGGGTCGGTCAGTCAGAAAGATGAAGCTAGTTGCCCATTCCAAAGCGTAGTAGATCCCTATGGAGAAGAACGGGCAAGAAACTCCACGGACACTCTTTTAAATCATAATATTTTTATAAAATATTGGTTACATCGTTCATGTTGAAAACATATATGTGAGAACAATGTAGAAAGACGTTCACGTTAAAAAGCGTCCGTAATAAAAAGATAAAAACTAAAACAACTAAATTAAGTATTAAAATTAAAAATAAGCCATGGCAGCTACGAGACGATCAGTCCCAACTGACGGCGCCCGTTCACGAACATGACGCATGGATCAGCACCAATTAGCTCAACCATTTTGAAGGGAACTTAATGATCCAACACACACGCCACCACCAGCGAGACATTTGAGTGAGCATGACATACTCTCAACCGCCAGGGCACACTCAAGTCAGTGAAAGATGTACCCAGTAAAAGGTAGCTTAATAGTAGCTACATAGTGCTCACACATGTGCTATGCAATTATATAATACTAAGAGATTGAATTTAAACAATGCAAAGAAAGTTTTCTCTCATTTTAATCTTCAGTCAGTCTTGCTGGTGCCTCATATCATTTGAGAAAGCACATCTTCCCAGCCTCTTCAACCTTACCGTGGTTGGAGGAGGGCTTGTGAGAGATCATAATCATAATCATAATCATCGCTGCCGCTTCCTTTGATGATTTCTGACTTCAAGTACAATTTTGAGAAACCCACCTTCTGAAAGTTGCAGATGATAGGATGTGCTCAAATCCATGCTGCTACATCACTTGCGTGGACAGTGCAATTGTTTTGGTTTTCCCTCGATCAGCACCGGAGGTCCTACCGAAAACGATATTTTGCCGCTGCACCAAGGATTGTGGTAGTAGCAAATGTGGATGCCGCAAAGCAATGCTAAACTGTGGCGTGTCTCCACTGCCAAAAGAAATGCCTCAACGGCGAGTTTATTGACGAGGACGACGATGAAGACGACGTAGAGCCCCTTCAGCAAGAACCAACCCCACTGAGGATGAGGATGCCATGGAGAAAGAACCCTTGCTAGAACCCTCACGGCCTAAGAGGATGAAAACGTAATTGGCATATGTATCACACTAATATTATAAAGGCGAAAGTTTGTGACTGTGTGTGCGTGTGTGTGTATGTTTGTTACTTCTTCACGCTCAAACTGCGAGACCGATTTGGATTAAATTTGGTATGTAGATAGCTTATAACTTGGATTACCACATAGGCTACTTTTTATTCCGGTTTACGCGGGTGAAACCGCGGGGTGCAGCTAGTATAATATATAGATAATAGTTTAGAGGATATGAAGGAATATTTGATAAAAATCTTTTTTTTCGACAAGTTTCACTTCTCCGGAGCGTGAACCTACTAGATGTCACGACTTTTAGTATGTTCACTCCCTGAACAAGTTTGTGAAGGAATCTCTACACCCCCTTTTGCGCCATTCGTTAAATAATTCTAAGTTTGAAAATATCTTGAGTGCAAACGCTCAAGATTTTTGATGTGGGTAGTTTACACGTTAATAACCCGGTGTAAGCGGTTTTGTCTATACCATTAAATTTATCTTTTAAGTACTATTGTGTATTGGTACGGGGTTTACATAATAACATAAGTAAGTAACCATTTTTATGTTCTTTTATGTGCTGTTTACAACCGCATGGTCCGTTTAAATGAATCAATCTGCCTAGCCTTTACCCAACTATGTTGGGGTCAGCTTCCAGTCTAACCGGATGCAGCTGAATACCATTATTTTATATGGAGCGACTGCCTATCTGACCTCCACAACCCATTAAATGGGTAATACAAAACCCTTTGATAAGACTGATTGTCAGTCTTTCGGGCTTCTGACGACCCGTAACGACTGTCAAAGATCCACGAATGACAGCCGGGACCAACGGCTTACGTGCTTTCCGAGGCACGAAGGAGTCTCGGTATGTAAAGATGTTCACTCGTCCACGGACCAACCCCGGCAAGCGTAGCTTAACCTGATGGATCGACCCGTGCGGCTGTTATTACTTAGCCACGTGCTCCGTTTAAATGAATACCTAGTAATTTACCTACTTTATGTTAAGACGTAAATAAAAAACCTACTGTATTTACATAACAACATCTGTAATGAGTTCAGTTGATGATTTATAAACTACACACTATTGTAATAATTATTATTATTTATTCAGACAACCAAGATTTAAAGTGGTGACCACAAACTTAGTGGTTTATTTAAAAACTTTGTTTAAAGTAAGAGGTATAAGAGGGTGTGCAAGAGGTGACCAAATGCAACAGCATTTGGTCACCTCTTGCACACACGGAACCAAATCATTGAGAATGTTAAATGAAAAGATGTTTTTTTTTAATGTAATCAATTAGCAAACTAGTAAATAACATTAATTTAATAGGTAATCCAAAGAAAATCATCCATTCGTACTTTTTGCCAGCCATCGATTTTCGTGTGAACTGCCAACCCAAATGACGAACGTCGTTAAGGTTATCCCTGCCCAAGGAACTTTGACGTGCAAGTAGAGGAAATAGGAATCAGTCAATCTGCCTAGCCTTTTCCCAATGATGTTAGGGTCGGCTTCCAGTCTAACCGGATGCAGCTGAATACCAGTATTTTACATGGAAGCGACTGCCTATATGACCTCCACAACCCACTAACTGAGTAACACGATACCCCTTGGTAAGACTAGTTGGCAGGCTTTCGGCCTTCTGACGACCCGTAACAACTGTCAAAGAAGCAAGACTGACAGCCGGGACCAACGGCTTAACGTGCTTTCCGAGGCACGAAGGGGTCTCGGTAAGAAAATTAAATATGGTCACCCATCGACGGACCGACCGCGGCAAGTGTAGCTTTTAACTTTCGATCGACCCGTGCAGCGGTAATCCCTTAGGATTACATGATTATTGGAGTTTCCTCCTTAGGAATCGATTTTCATATAAGGCGGTATAAAAAAAAATATGAGGAGTGAAATACAAGTGTTAACTAAGACTTTGTCACGTTTTTGTGTAACATTTTTTGTTTTTTATTTTAAATCATAATGTGGCATGGCAGCACAGCTGAAGTGAAAAAATGTCAGCTAACATTTAGAGGACACCGAATGTATGTATGAATGTCTATTTCTTTGGCACGCTCTGTTGGCTAATCGGCTTTGATGGATTTTAACATAATATGTATATTATGAGGTGTCGTTAGATTAGTCATAATTGTGGGAGTAATACAGGCTAAGGGCCTATTTCACGATGTCCGAATAGCCACTACTCACCAAATAAATTCAAAAATGGAACAGAAGTTTAATGAAATGATCTGCCAAGTAAGTTAAGTGGAACGTAGGTGGTGAAACAGGCACTAAGATAATATTTATATATAATACTGCACCTGCAAATACAATAAAACATACTAAAAAGCTTGAAATAAAGCAAATTATTGAAAAAACAAAAAACATGACTACAGAACACAGCTGTTTTTTTTCTCTTTTAGTTACCTACTTGCAGTCAGGTTTTTGTTTTTCTTTACGCTTAGGTACCAGTTATGACATCAAAATAAATATTAAATCATAGTAGGTACTTAACAGACATGAGGATAACTTCATTTACCTCAAGATCTTAACAATGCAAAAGCCAAGTTTTGCACCTGCCTCAGACGTAGAATGTTTTTCCCAAAGTACCTTTCAGGAAAATGCAGTGTAACCTACTAACGAAAGGTTATTCCCTATGCTGTCATAACAGGAACATCATAGCTGTTATTATTTCCAACAAAGTACAGTTAGGTATAGTGTATTTTTTCTTACATGTCTTATTTGGTAAACAAACATGATACGAAAATCACGACTAACATCAATCATAATTATTCATATCACACTTTGTGTCAGGTTGAACGGTTTGACCTTTGTAAGTAGATGGTCACGCTATGCAGTTGCAAAGCGTGCTTTTCAAGACACGGAGTGGTCTCGATATGTAATTGTTGGTCACCCATCCACCGACCAGCCTAGCTTAGTTCAGAAAAAGTACTTAAGTACCTATTAAGTTTAAACAATGCTTTGTGAATTGTTTCAAGCACTCCATCTAAGAAACTTATTTACATACATAAATACTGCATACATAGATATCTAATTTGATATTTCCCAGCTATATCAATAACCGTACCTACATATATTTGAATAACTAGCTGCGCCCCGCGGTGTTACCCGCGGTTTATGAGATACACTAAAACGTGTAATATTTAATCGGTGAGAAAAGTATTCACAAAAAAATTGCTCATCCCACGGGAACACCACATTTTTTCAGGATGTAAAGTAGCCTATGTGTGCTATGTGAATACAGGATGTCTGCTACTTCCACACCTAATGTTATCAAAATCGGTCGAGCCGTTTGAGTTTGAAACAGTAACAAATATATTTGAATTCCTTGCTCATCCCACGGGAGCACTACATTTTTTCGTGATAAAAATTAGCCTATGTGTTAATCCAGGGTATAAATTGTCTACATACCGAATTTCATCCAAATCGGTCTGGCCGTTTGAGCGTGAAGAAGTAACAAACATACACACACACACACACTCTCAAACTTTCGCCTTTATAATATTAGTGTGATTACAGTGTGATGTGATAGTGTGATTATTTATTTTTGTTTTTTTGTTTTCAAACTTTTATTATTGTGTTTTTTGTTTAGTTGGTGATCTTCCTATGCTAGTCACAATAAATACTTTTTTTTTTTTTTTTTTTTTTTTTTACTTTTTCTTTCTTTCTCTATTTTTTCGGGATAAAAAGTAGCCTATGTGTTTATCCATAGTGTCAGCTACTTTCACACCAAATTTCATCAAAATCGGTCGAGGCGTTTGAGTTTGAAAGAGTAGCAAATATGTTTAAATTTCTTGCTCATCCCACGGGAGCACTACATTTTTCCGGGACAAAAAGTAGCCTATGTGTTAATCCAGGTTATAAGCTGTCTCCATACCGAATTTCATCCAAATCGGTCTGGCCGTTTGAGCGTGAAGAAGTAACAAACATACACACACACACACTCACAAACTTTCGCCTTTATAATATTAGTGTGATTATAGTGTGATGTGATAGTGTGATTATTTATTTTTGTTTTCAAACTTTTATTATTGTGTTTTTTGTTTAGTTGGTGATCTTCCTATGCTAGTCACAATAAATATTTTTTTTTTTTTTTTTTTACTTTTTCTTTCTTTCTCTATTTTTTCGGGATAAAAAGTAGCCTATGTGTTTGTCCAGAGTGTCAGCTACTTTCACACCAAATTTCATCAAAATCGGTCGAGGCGTTTGAGTTTGAAAGAGTAGCAAATATGTTTGAATTTCTTGCTCATCCCACGGGAGCACTACATTTTTCCGGGATAAAAAGTAGCCTATGTGTTAATCCAGGTTATAAGCTGTCTACATACCGAATTTCATCCAAATCGGTCTGGCCGTTTAAGCGTGAAGAAGTAACAAACATACACACACACACACACACACACTCACAAACTTTCGCCTTTATAATATTAGTGTGAAGTGTGATAGTGTGATTCTCATTGATGGAAAATGGTTTGAAACCACGTAAGTTTTAACGACATTTAAGAGGAATAGTGTTGAGTATGAAGTTACAGGTGTGCCGCTGGTAGTCCTGACTTCTTAATAAAACTACTTGATGACTGTATTTCTTAACGCTCTGCTTAGCGCTGAGAGTTGAAAATCCAACAGTGTGTTTTTTCGACGCGCTACAATGCACTCTGTTATTGTTAAGTTGGATTCTCAACGCTTGGCTCAACAGCGAGAGTTGAAAATCCAGTGCGCGATAAAATCCCTCCGCAATATTTTTACGTCCGTGCGAACGTCGGCTTACATTAAAATTGTATGTTTGTAGGATTAACAACTTAACTGTAGGTATTTTGACTTAAGGACCGCGATGATTTTTCATTTTAGTAATAATTATGCTTCGAACATTACGACAATAGCATCATATTCTTTACTCAGTTGTGTTATTTAACTTCTGACGCGCCAATTGCACCCCTTGTGTGCATAAGGAAAAGCCTTTAAAATCCTTTACATAATAGGTATATAAGCTTATATATTATACATATATATAAACGTAAAAAAACATCATCCGATGGGAAAAAAATTATCATCAGTAGTTGTGTAGTGTGTGTAGTGAACCTATGGGGTTCGCAACTAAACTCCCCCCCCCCCCCCTCCCCCTGGGGTTTTGGGTTCATACATAAGTACATAGTTCCTATGAAGGGTAATAAACACCCGTGAGTCCGTGACCACTCATGGTGTCCTACCGAAAAATATAGACCTTGTTTCATTCAATCGGCCTAGCCTTTCCTCAACTATATTCAAGTCGACTTCCAGTCAAACCGGATGCAGCTGAATACCAGTATTTTACTGCTTATCTGACCTCCACAATTCAGTTACTGGGAAATACATACCTCTTGATAACACTGGTTGTCAGAATTTCGGGCTTCTGAGTACCAACGACTGTAAAAGATTCACGAATGTGTGTGAATTGTTTTGCGAATGTGAGAACGTTGCAGGCCTAGTAGACTGTACATTTGTTGACTATTTTCTATTTTGTTAAGTACCTGGTAGTTGTTGAAAGGCCTACATTGTCACTTACATTACACTGTCACTACATTTCACAGTAGTTACGGCTACCGTAACGACTGTGAAAAATCTACGATTGACAGCCGGGACCAGCGGCTTAACGTGCTTTCCAATGCACGGAGGGATCTCGTTATGACGTAATGGATGGTCACCCATCTGCGAACCGATCGCGGGTAGCGTAGCTTTTAACCTCATCGTTAAGCCACGAGGCCCTAAATTAAATAAGTAGGTAGGTACAGTGGGCTGCATCAATTAGGTACCCATTTGCTTGGGCTGCAGCTGTACAAAATACAAATACAAATAGTTTATTTTCTTTAACATGGTATGTACTACATAGCTAGTGATAGAAATGTCCTTTTAAGCAAATAAATACCTGTATTAGGACACTCCGCTCTTCCGCAACTTAAATTTACGTAATGTACATTCACAAACAAAATTAAGCCAATGTTTACTTTTTATACAATTTTGAAAAACTAAAGTAAAATAAAGTAAATTAAAATTATTCCAAACAAAGAATTGTAGAAGACTAAATTTTTATATCAGCTTATTACGAAATAATTGTTATAGTTATATGAGTTGGGAATGTATGATATATATATGTGTGTAGGGTGTGTGTGTGTGTGGGCTGTATGTGTGTGTGGTGTGTGTGTGTGTGAAGGATGTATGTGTGTATGAGGGGTGTATGTGTATATGTGGTGTGTACGTCAACATTTTGAACATATGAGTAAGTGTACGCTTGAATGAGTGTGTTATGATGTGTGCTGCAGGAGGGCCTCCGTGTCCTAAAAAAAAAACAATGTACATAAAGCTTGTCGAATCTGAAATAACGCGCCCAGTACCGCATTTACCGTAGTGTAAGTATACAAATTTAAATAGTGGGGCGCGTCATTTCAGAGTGGACAAGCTATAACTATAGTATCTTTAGAAAATTATTTCTACACAGTCCATTTAATTTATTTATTTGGTAAAAATCATGCACAACATTACAGATCCAAATCGAAGTTATTGCACAGTTAAATTTAATCAAAATCAGACATATTTACAATAAGGAAGGAATAACATTAAGAAAAAATACACAAAAAAAAACTAACAAATACCAATTAAATAACATTGGCCCACAAAAAAAAAAAAAAAAACTTATCTTTCGTTCATCATCTCACAGAATCGCAAACATGCACGACATACGTCTATCCATCTCGCGGCAAACAAATCACAGACCTGTGTCGATTCCAGTAGAGCATTTAGCATTGCGAGTGCGCGAACCAAGGGCGAGTTAGAATGTGAAACTGTGCGTGCTGAGGGAACGGCCAACAATCCGTGTCGTCGCGGTCTGAATTGGTATTTGGGTACAGGAGGAACAAAAAGTTTCACAAGTTGAGCTACTAGTTCCGGGCAATCAGACTCCCCCCGAAGGACACGACAAGCGAACATGAGTAAAAAGTAATTACGCCTAACTTCAAGAGAGTTAAATTTCAGCATTCCAAGCAAAAATTTTGTAGGATACAGGAATGGATAGTACCCGAACAGTTTTTAAATAAAAATCTAAGGAATGTTTTTTTGCTTAGGTACGCACGGCTATAGATCAAGCTATACATTTCCAGTATAACCTGATCTCGCATTGTACAGGATTTCCTTACAGTGAGAGGTCAGTGTAAACTGGAATTGTATAGCTTGATGTGTAGCCGAGTGTACCTACTGTTTGTTTTGTAAGAGATTGTATTTTATTCTACTATTGAATAGACAAGCTAGATAATAAAATATGCAAACATTCAATGCACTGTCAATGCATTTAATCTGGGCTAAGAACAATTCTTAGCCAGATTAAATGCATTGACAGTGCAGTTCTAACCGATAAAATTTATGATGAACAGTGCTTTGCACAATCACAGTAATAATAAATCTTTTCATTATAATTGATTTAGGACTGAAGATTGGTACAATTCCGAAAAAATAACGTTTTCTTTGGAAATGTATCAATTTTATTGCAGTATCGGGTTAACCTTGACCAAAAAAAATATTTACACTCTGAGAGGCATGACCCTACGACGCACCGTTTCCGAGTTAGAGAACTTTCGATTTTTTTTTTTTACAAAACGCTCTGTTCTATATTTTCAAAATGTGATGGAAATTGTTGCTCTAGTCGAAAACCATGAGATGATGTACAACAACCCGCGAAATAATTAAAAAAAAAAAAAAACAAAAAATGCTGTCGGTCGATCTTTCAGCTTGCGCATTCTTAGGGGCAGAGGTCAGTCAAATTTTCGGAGATTTTTTATTGTATTTATTATTGTAGGTATGTAGCCTACGTTGCGTCGGCGCATCGAGCGAGCAGACAGCTGATAGGTACCTACTACCTACACAGGTGTCACCGCACCGCGTGCCAGCGAATGACCATAAAATCAGTTTCAAAGTAAACATCTTTCGTAAACGATAACTTTATTTTATTTATCAAAATAAAAAATAGGTTTTTATTAAAACTCGTTTAAGTTTATTGTGTCAAAAATTGCGCACTGGTTATTTTTTTTTTCCTGTTTAGAATACAAAAATTAATAATAAGTCTTGTGTAATTGAAGGTAGTTGTCTTAATACAGCGTATGTCAGAAAGGTGTGATCAAAAAAATTGTGTGGTACACAACCATCAAACTGAACAACTTTCTCCATGGGATCAACTTCGTAATCGCGAAAAAATTTTCAACTGTCCCATAGAAAAGTTCAATACCTACTCGACGCAAATGTATATACGGCTGATTATTTTTTCGCGATTACGATGTTGGTGCCATGGAGAAAGTTGTTCGGTTTGATGGTCCATACCACACCCTTAGACGAGGATGCAAAACGACACGTTGTATATGCGTCGACTTGAAAACCGTCTCTTTTTTTCGTCGGTTAAATAACTATTTCACGGTAACGTATTTCTTTATAATGCGTATTACTATTTAGAATACCAAAACTAACCTATTTATTCACGTGTTTCAAGAATTACATGCCAAAATGTTTTTCTGAAATATTAACGCTATTGATAAGTACAGAAATTAGCATAAAAATACATTATGTAGTTTATGTATAACAAAATGCTTCGAGTATTGTCATGTTTTACTCATGTTCGAGATAAATCGTCCACGTTTATTGTCAATAATATTTATGGAAGGCCGTTGGAACTTTGTACGTATCTATTTTGCTGATCAACTATAGGTACTTCACTCTTTTTAGAGTTCACCGTACCGTTCACGCGACGGCTTAGAATGAGCCTTAATTATAGCTTTTGTACATATATATAGGTACACACGGCTACACATAAAGTTATACATTTCCAGTTTACACTGACCTCTCACTGTAAGAAAATCCTATACAATGCGAGATCTGCTTATACTGGAATTTATAGCTTGATCTGTAGCCGTGCGTACCTAATTGCTTTTGTAAAAGTAAGAGCCTACTCGAATCTTTATATGATTGTCAAAGAAATCAGTAACTGTTGATGAGTGCTTCGATTATTGGCAAAATGGGTCAATTGAATTGATACTCGAATTTGATTAGTGCATCTGGTACAATCTGTTATCACTGTGATCTTCAACTGATATTTATTTATTTTTTGTAGACCAAACGTCATAATGCATACCTTTCCATTTCAAACCAAGGGATTCGAGGCAAATGCTGGTTGCAAAGTTCTGTAGGTACCAAATTCTTTTGGTAAGTGATCTTTTGTCAAAATATTCAGATCACATAATTAATCGGAATCCATTAAAAAAAAATCGAAATATGTAAAAAAAAAAAAATACAAATGTCTGTCTGAAAAAAATAATATGTGCAATTATATAAAAAAAGGAGTCGAAATAATCATAGGGCATCAAAAAATTCGTCCGCATCGCTGACGACAGGAAAAGTGCCCCAAAGGCTGGCAGCATTATCAAATGTCTGTAATGTTTGTTTTGCGTTAGCGGCTTGGTTACTGCAGACAAACTTAGCCCTTTGTCAATGACGAGAATTTTCGCTTGGAGAAATGTGCATTAAATTCTTTAAATGCTATGTACACACAGCAGAAGGTCAAGTTACTACAAACTGTCAAATTTTCTCAATCGATTTTGAGAAAAAAAAAAAAAAATCATTTGGAGAAATTTGACAGTTTGGTATAACCTGATTTGCTGTTGTCTGTATCTGTGATGACCATCAACATCATTAGCACACTCAAACTCAAAGCATTTATTTCAAATAAACCAATTACAGGCACTTTTGAATTGTCAATGGGTTGGTCAGTCAGAAAGATAAAGCTCAAGCCCATTCCAAAGCGTAGTAGAGCCCAGAAGAACGGACGAGAAACTCCACGGACACTCTTTTAAATCATAATATTTTTACAAAATATTGGTTACATCGTTCATGTTGAAAATATACATGTGAGAACAATGTAGATAGTCGTGCACGTTAAAAAGCGTCCGTAATAAAAAGATGAAAAGAAAAACTAGGTACTGAATTAAATATTAAAATTAAAAAACTTTTTTACAAAAAAATACAACCGACTTCCAAAAACAACACTACAAAGTGAAAAATAACTTTAATTTCGGAAGTCGGTGTCTAGTTAGATGTATTTTGATTTTTTTCCACCGACTTCCGAAATTAAAGTTATTTTTCACTTTGTAGTGTTGTTTTCGGAAGTCGGATGTATTTTTTTGTAAGAAAAAAAAAAATAAAAAAAAAAGGTTCCGACGAATTGAGAACCTCCTCCTTTTTGAAGTCGGTTGAAAAGTTTTTATTTATCACTTTTTAGTTGTGTACCTACCCCACACAAATTCTAATACCACGATCTGCAAAACAAACTAGAACATCATCCATATAAAAGTGGGGAAAAAGTACGTATTATTGAAGCTAACTCAAAAACTACCGAAGCAAAGTTAATCAATTTTATATGGGACCAACTGTGATGTATACCCTGTCGAATAAAACAAAAAAAAAAACCAAATCGGTCCAGCCATCTTCGAGTAATCGGGGAACATTTTACATAAAAAAAAAGGTTCCGACGAATTGAGAACCTCCTCCTTTTTGAAGTCGGTTAAAAATAAGCCATGGCAGCTAAGAGACGACCAGTCCCAACTGACGACGCCCGTTTCGCCTTGTTAAACTACCCACTACTCCACCCTAGGCCAAGGCCTCCTCCCTTTTGTGCCATGCTTCCCTGGTTTATGTGAGACTTCATCATGTAACCTGTGATAGTTTTATATAATCAGCCTATAACGTTCCCACTGCTGGGGAACAGGCCTCCTCTCGGTTAGAGAGAGAGAGGGCCGAGTTTATAAATGTCACTTATCTTCGAATTTTTGGTTTTAAGACATGCCGTTTGCTCACTTAAACTCACGATGTTTTCCTTCACCGTTTTTGAGAGCAGTTGGTGATGAAATAATATACACAACGTAAAACGCCTCTCTGGGTTAACAACTTTGAAGTCGCGGCCGTTACCACTGGAACAGCAACCACCACTGCTTTCATAGTGATAGTTTTGGCAAAAGAATATTGCGTCTATGATTACCTACTCACTAATTTGGCTTTAGTTCAAGTTCATCTTTCTTACATGGCATATTATGTAAACCAGCACCCTAATTGCGTAACACACTATCAATCAGAATTTGTTTATGTTTCACAGTTCAACAATATTCATTGCGTTATTTACATTGTCGAGCAAACAAATTTTTCGAACATAATATAAAGCAATGAATTAGCAATTTGCTTCATCGATAGTATGCTAGGTACGCAATTAGAGTGCAGCATTGGCGCATTTCTTGACCAAAATTGTGCAGTTTGAATAACAGGTTGTTAGGTATTTGCCATATAAGG
Source organism: Cosmia pyralina (assembly GCA_946251885.1). Lineage (NCBI taxonomy): Eukaryota > Metazoa > Arthropoda > Insecta > Lepidoptera > Noctuidae > Cosmia > Cosmia pyralina. The sequence continues at coordinate 17,430,856 of OX276350.1, read as the reverse complement.
AATTTGCTAGGCGCACTTTGTGCTCTTTCTAAAGAGTGAACAAAACTGAACCGTCACGCTCGCGGTGACGATGGAATCGAGTTTACTCGGCTCCAGTCGGCCGGTAACTCTGAATCGCAAATACTTAGCGCTGAATCGTTTAGTATAAGCGATTCAGCGCCGCGCCGGCTCCAGTCGTAAGTTTTCACTTAATTTTTTTTTTTCAATTTTTTTTTTACTTCTATTTTTTTTTCTTTTATTTTTTGCTTATGGTTACACAATCATAAGCACACACTCTATTTTATCATGTATGGTTTCCATAATTTTAGGCTGAGTGCTGCGTGTGTTTTTTTGGTTCATTATGTTCCCGCAGCAACTGTGCTCCTCGCAAATGCTTTGCCGTTGTGACCATTTACAGGTAAAGACAAAAGAGATGCGCGCAAACACCGTTTCTGCGCCCAGCTTTACAATTAGAGCCTTAGCACATCTCCGCCGCAAAACCACGAAACAGCGAAACCGCTGAAGTTCCGCTACTCGAGTAGCGGAACCTCATGCGAGTCAGTTGAAATAAATTACTGCGGTATCGCTGCTGTAGTTTTGAGGAGGTGTGCTAAGGCATTATTATTACTCATGCATTATTTAACAATAACTAGGAGTCGTGATGGCTCAGTGGCTAAGGCCTCACCTCTCATGCATGAGGTTGTAGGTCCAAATCCGAGCAAGTACTAAAGTGAATTTTTCAATTCATATGTACTTATCTGAGTTTATCTAGAACATTACTGACATCAGTGAAGGAAAACATCGTGAGGAAACCTGGACTTATAGTTAATATAATTCTGAAATCACCAACCCGTCTTGAGCAAGCGTGGTGATCAATGCTTGTGCCACATAGGCTGATATTATTATTATATTGTCCAAAGTGAAAACCCTTAAGGTCTTCGTCTATTCTAGGGTATTTCTGGACTCGCTAAGTTCGACTTACGAATCCTCAACCGCCTAGCCTTTTCCAACTATGTCGGGGTTGGCTTCCAGTCAACCGGATGCAGCTGACCAGTATTTTAAATAGAGCAACTACCTATCTAACCTCCACAACCCAGTTACTGGGTAATACCCCCTTGGTAAGACTATTGTTAGACTTTCGGGCTTCTGACGAACCGTAACGATTGTCAAAGATCCACGAATGACAGCCGGGATCAACGGCTTACCGTCTTATTACAAAACAAGGTTCATCTTCAAACCCAGGTTTAAACCATGGACCCTTTTTTGAATTTCGAACTTTATTCCGACACATTAAGATGTCAGTTTTACAAACTGACAACTTAGTACCGGACTAAGTTGTCAGTTTTTTATAAAGAACTGTATTTCTATCACAGCTAGGTTCTTATTACAAAAACTGGCTCTATGGTTTAAACCATGACAGAAGAAAAACCTCGTTTTGTAATAAGACCGTTAATGTCTTTCCGAGGCACGGATGGGTCTTGATATGTAAAGATGGTCACCCATCCACAGACTAATCATGGCAAGCGTAGCTTAACCTGATTGATTGACTGTGCGGCTGTTATTACTTAGCCACGAGCCCCTCTTTATTATTAATATTACTTACCCAATTACAAATGGCTTGTAGAAAAAGTAAACAGTCATGCAATCCGCTGAAACAAAATGTTATAACTACATAAAGCTTATAGAAAACCTATAAAAAAAAAAAACAAATCTTAGTCTAACATGTAGCCAAAATACGATGCAATGTCGAGCTCAGACATTATTACACTATTCAATAGTATGTCGATAAATATATAAAATAATGACCTAAATGTCTCTAAAGATACAGGTAACCCTAGTTTAAGAGGCAGGGCTCACCAATTATTGTTTACAGATTTCTGCAGCATAGCTTATTCCTCAGTACTTGCTTCCTTGGCTTACTTCCCGCCATTACAAAGCCTACAAGGGGACACAGCTGCTTGGACCATATTTTTGTGAAAAGTAAAGATTCATTGGTGGGTGTGGTTGATTGGACAAACGTTACCAATAAGAGTGATGTAAATGAGGCGTTGGAATGTTTTAATAACATAATCAGTTCTGCAGTAAACAATCACACTCGTTTCGTTAAAAGTAGCCGTTCGAAGTACAACCTAAAGCCATGGATTACTCCCGGTTTGATGAAATGTATGCGTCATAAAGATAGGTTACACCGTCGGGTAAATATAGACCCTAAAAATGATACTCTTAAACTTTCATATACTAGATACAGAAACTTTTTTATAGATATACTAAGAAAAGCGAAGAAAGACTACGAAAGCAGAGCCTTAGAAGATAACAGACGAAACTCGAAAAAACTGTGGACCACAATAAAAGACATATGTGAGATACGAAGGAAAAGAAATGACTCTGCTGATCTACTAAAGGCTAAAAGTACCGCACAGGAATCGCTTAACTACTGTAATCAATATTTTACATCAGTGGGCAAAACCCTGTCTGAGCGAATACTTCAGCGACTATCAACTTCTGAACAAGCACTATCAGCTGATATCGACACAAGCATCTCACCAGTTGATTCAATGTTCACAACGCCTACAGATATGTATGAGGTTGACGCTATTATAAGAAACCTCAAACATGATAGTGCACCCGGTTTAGATGGATTTAAACCGTCTCTAATTAAAGTGATTAGGACCATTATTTTGGAACCTTTCACTTACATTTGTAATCTGAGTATGTCGTCGGGGGTTTTCCCAGAACAGTGGAAGATAGCTCTAGTTTCTCCGATTCATAAAGCCGGCCCTACGAACTCCCCGGATAATTACAGACCTATATCTCTGCTTTGCATATTCTCGAAGGTCCTGGAGAAATTAATGAATAACCGTATTGTTCGTTACCTTGAAAACCACTCCCTTCTCTCAGAAAGGCAATTTGGGTTTAAAAAAGGAAAATCTACAGCTGATGCGGTCGAACTGCTGACGAACATAATATCTAAACACATAGATGGTGGCGAACGTTGTCTTGGAATATTCTTAGACCTTGCTAAAGCGTTTGACACCATCTCTATTCCTATCCTTCTAAGGAAACTCGAAAGGTTAGGAATAAGAGGAACAGCACTAGACTGGCTTCGTGGTTACCTGAGCAATAGGCGGCAATGTGTCAGAGTTGATAATTTGGTCAGCGATGAACGGGAAATCAGCTTTGGAGTCCCGCAGGGGAGTATACTTGGCCCGACGCTCTTCACTATATACATGGATGATATACTCAAAATTACCATCCCAAACGCTGATCTCATTTGTTACGCAGACGACACTGTGATACTATTTCACGGATCCGATTGGGAAGACTTACACAAGAAAGCAGAAGTAGGAATGATCCGGATCGCTAAATGGCTCAACACAAATTTGCTTACGCTAAATGTCAAAAAGACTAAATTCATAACATTCAGGAAAACTCGGGCTACCAAGGTACCATTATGGAATTTAAAGATTCATGGAGAAGATTGCCCTAACACATTAACTAACGCTGATACTCAATGTTCATGCAATAACATCGACACAGTAGATGAAATAAGATACTTAGGAGTCATCATAGACCAACACCTCTCATTCAAACCCCAAATTAGGGAACTGGTTAAACGCGTTCGGAAGCAAATCTATTTAATGAAAATGATAAGGGACAGTGCTTCTGTGGATGTAAAAAAACTGGTCTATATAGCTCTATGTCAATCGCTGATACAATATTGTATTGTAATCTGGGGTGGAGCGTCAAAAACTCATCTAATAACCCTCGAAAGAGCACAACGCGCAGTCCTCAAAACTCTGTTACACAAACCCTACCGTTTTCCTACAGAAATCCTGTTTGCAGAAGCTTCCCTGCTGAGCGTGAGAAAATTGTATTTACTGAACGTAACAACAAAGACCCACATCAAAACTTCGAAAAGAAGTGATTTAAATAGTTTACAGGGCAAACGTAGATTCAGAGTTCCAACTCCACCAGTAAAATCCGCCTATGCACAAAGACTACCACATTTTCTTCATGTTCACGTCTATAACGGGGTGATCAAACATTGCAATTTAGGAAATTGCACTCGCAATCAAATAAAAAATAGACTAACATCCTGGCTACTAAACTTGTCATATGACGAAGCAGAAAAGCTAATTACAGTGGTAAAATAATTATTGCACACATTCGTTCGTATCTCTCCCGTTCTTACTCACACACACATACCATCTAAACCACCATCACATAATCGCACACATTAACTCATACTCATTCATAACACATGATCACACATCTTTACACCCACACTCATGCACAACACATGATCACACACTTATTCACAAAAGCGTTTTTTCTAGTTTTATAAATTTTATTTTCTATTTAATATTGATTTGTTTGTTATGTTTTCTTTCGCTTTGATTTTAGGATTTTTATTTGGTTTTTTAATTTGAAGCAATAGTTTTATTACCGAATATGTTTTCAATGTGTTTGTTTTTATGGTAAACTCTCCATATTGGTGCCCAAGATACAGGCTTGCCTAGTTTGGGACCAATGTTAAATCTTTGTTACCTATTTTATCAATAAAGTTTTATTATTATTATTATCTTTGGCTTATCTCGGGGTCCCGGACCTTTGGAAGGCGTACGAGGGGCCGAAGCCAACTCGCAGAGGCCCCTTAGACAATTTTAAATGACGAGGAGGCGCCAGCCGACGATTATCCCTGTATGCACTATGCAAGTGCACCCAAGGACAACCCCCGGTTGGTGCAGGACTATTGCAGAACATGGAAACAAAACACATTGGGCCTATGGGTTTGGGTGGCTACATGGATTGGGTACCTTGAACTATGGAAGAACTATGTCCCCTGCCTGACCAATGTTATATAATATACACAGATAAATTGGCAGGGGGTGACTTGCACACACAATAATGGGCCCCCGGAAACGGTCGCTAGCACATAGTGACGTAGCGACAAGGGGTAACATGTCCTGAGGTGCTTGAGGAGTGGAGAGGTATTCCACGGCTCTCAGAACAATCCCAGAGCCCGGAAGATGGTCAAGATCCCTACAAGCACTTACTGGAATACTTCCTTCCTCCGAGCACGTTTGCTCTTGCGAATCTCCACTCAAGCCGGCCAATAAAGGCAAGAATGAGGTGGGAGCTCTGTTCCCGTCAGTGTTCACTCCAGCCGGCCAATAAAGGCAAGCCAGAGGTGAAGAACAAGACTTCTCCCGGGAAATGGGGTCCGTGGGGTCGCTACTGCCCAACAGCTCGCCACATGCTGCCCTGCGGGTTCACGTATCTCTCTTGGTCTGGCTCGTCACCCTAGACCTGTTTCGGCAAAGTAAACTCCATCGGCACAGACCCAGAGTTCGGAGCGCGCAAGCCCCACCACGACGTCAACGTAGAGATACGGCGGTGGGGTTATTATTATTATTATTCCTACAACTACCTTTTTGTTAACCAAGCTTTATATATAAGTCTGTAACCTTCTCTTTTTTTGGAAATAAATAAATTTTATTATTATTTTATTATTATTATGTCTATCGAATCGTATACCTGAAGGTGACGCACTGGTAATCTTACGAGAACTATTGTTCCCGTGGGATATTTCCCGACATCCACGCGGGCGAAGCAGCGCGGGAAGTGCTAGTAATTAATATTACTTACCCTATTACGAATGGCTTAGAAAAAAAAAAGTATACAGTCATGCAATCCGCTGTATCAAAATATATTATACTACTTATAGCTTATAGAAAACCTATAGAAAAAAAAAAAAACAAAAGTTCGTCTAATATGTAGTCAAAATACGATGCAATGTCGAATGTCGAGCTCAGACATTATTACACTATTCAATAGTAAGTCGATAAATATATTATAATAAAAAATGACCTAAATGTCTATCGAATCGTGTACCTGAAGGTGACGCAATGGGTATTTTATTCTTACGAGAACTATTGTGTAATACCATAATATTATCTTATTCATTAGATACTGCGAACTGTGAAGTTTAAAGTTGTTTATCTACTCTCTTAGCGTAAAATTCAAATTATAAACTTCGAAACGAGTTTATATTGACATACCTACTTTATAAACACAATACCGTATAATATTATAACACTTTTTCTTTAACTTAAACAATACGATACAGAGCAAATTCAAGAAGTTAATATCACCAAAGAGTTTCCATCAATTATTTTTTTTTCTAACGGAACGCATACGCGAACGCGCTATTTTTAAAGCTTAACAAAAAAGTTTTGATTCCAAATAAACTAGGTATTTCTTACTCTTTTAACTTTGACATTTTATTTAGTTTGTTTCAACCCCCATGTATGAGAGTAAACTCAAACTCAAACTCAAAGCATTTATTTCAAATAAACCAATTACAGGCACTTTTGAATTGTCAATGGGTCGGTCAGTCAGAAAGATGAAGCTAGTTGCCCATTCCAAAGCGTAGTAGATCCCTATGGAGAAGAACGGGCAAGAAACTCCACGGACACTCTTTTAAATCATAATATTTTTACAAAATATTGGTTACATCGTTCATGTTGAAAATATACATATATGTGAGAACAATGTAGTAAGTGGATAAGGTAGTGTTTGAAACTGTACATAAGTAGGTATTAAAACACTATTGTGATACTACTAATAACCTTTTAAACACACATTCGTATTTTAATAACCCTCATTATGCAACATATTCATAAACTACTATTATTTGGTTCCGGCAGTAGATAATTGTAGTGAAAATGAGCAACCATTCATGAGTCTCTATGATAATAAATATTTATAATTGCTTTATAATATTAGCGATGTTGTTGTACACACGGCTACATATCAAAGCTGTACATTTCCAGTATAAGCTGATGTCGTATTGTATACAATTTCCGTATAATGAGAAGTCAGCTTATACTGGAAATTTACAGCTTGATATGTAGCCGTGCGTACCTAGTAATCGGGAATGAATGTACATCTTTAATTGACTTCAAAAAAGGAGGAGGTTCTCAGTTCGTTCAGTCTTTTTTTTTAATGGTTTTTTTTTTGTTTGTAAGGGTGTACTTTCTAGGCAGTCCCGTTGTCATCAAGTCTGGATGTGATGATGGGATCCTGGAGAAATCGAGTGAACTTATTAAATATTATAGGTGTAACACCTATAGTGATTTGGATATTTTTTATATTAGCTCGTGCATTTGCTCTCGGAAAGCACCATTTGGTGAAGTGAAACTGATGATAACGACCACAGATGGTCATCGGAACTACTCAATAATGAATAAAGTATTTCACGGGTTACGATTCCATTATTTTAATATGGTAGCTAAGCAATTTATGCTCGTCACAGTGGTTTGAATGGTGAACATTAGAGCAATTTTAAAAATAAATAATATTTTTTTTTAAAAGTGTGCCATAAAATTGCGCGCGAGCCGGCCATACGACCGCCCGTTACGCTACTATTTCGCCTTAGCATAATAGCATAATCAGCCATTGCTGGGACACAAGCCTTTAATTATTTATTTATTTCGCCTTAGTGAAGTATTATTTATTTTTCCATGACATTAAATTCCAATTCAAATCTTTATTGCGGAACAGTACTTAGAGTAAACCTTTTTATAATAAAATGTCACCACTAAAAACTAACTAACTGTCTATGTCGCTTTTATTTTTTATTTTTTTCATATTTCTAGATGTTAGTGAATGCGCAGTTCACTATGTCCTGCCAATTTAGGCATGCAAAGTTTTCTGTCACAAATGAGAAATTTAGATACAATTAATTCAAATAAAATGTACAGTCAACATATAAAACAATAACAAAATAAATTAAATTAGTTTAGTGTATCAAGTGGCATTGCATAAATTAGAATATGTAATAGATTAAATCAGTCTAATTGCAGTGTCAACACTTACAATAATCACAAATCAATCTGCCTAGTCTTTTTCCCAACTATGTTGTGGTCGGCTTCCAGTCTAACCGGATGAAGCTGAATACCAGTATTTTACATGGAGCGACTGCCTATCTGACCTCCACAACCCAGTAACTGGGTAATACGATACCCCTTGGTAAGACTGGTTGTCAGAGTTTTGGGCTTGAGACGACCCGTAACGACTGTCAAAGATCCACAAATGATAGCCGGGACCAACGGCTTAACGTGCTTTCCGAGGCACGGAGGAGTCTCGATATGTAAAGATGGTCACCCATCCACGGACAACCCCGGCAAGCGTAGCTTAACCTGATGGATCGACCCGTTACAATAATCACAAATAAATTAGGAAAATCGGACTTATAAAGTATCCACCATAACACTATTTTATACATATTTTTTTGTCCGTCAGGTACTCATTTACTTCGTAATACGTCTTACATGACAGCAGATTATGTAACTGCCTTTTAAAAATATTGAGATCATTACAGCCTAATACTTAGTGACAAGTACATGAGACAGAGTAGTGGTGGCTAACAGCCCCGACTTACGTGTCGTAGGTCGTGGGTTCGAACCCAAGCAGGCGCTTTACTTTGTGTAATTTATTTCATCAGCACTGCTCTCAAAACGGTAAAGGAAAACATCGTGAGGAAACCGCCATATCCTAGAACCAAAAAATTCTAAGATAATACATTGTGACATCTCCCAATCCGCACTGGGCCCGCGTGGTGGATTATGGTCCACTCCCTCTCATTGAAAGGAGGCCTGTGTCCCAGCAGTGGAAACGTTATAGGCTGATTATGTATGTAGGTACGTTATTAGTACATGAGATACACATCAAGACACCACACACACATATAATTATGATGTTTCGATACTAAGAACTATATCTCACATAATGCCGTCTTATCTGCAAAGATAACAGTCATCAAGAGCTGTTTTATCTTATTTATACTCTTAGATAAATACCTAATAATTATAAAACTACTCAGAAATCTTTTATCTTTGTGCAGTTTGCTCAATCTTTCTTCTTTATTTTCAGGTAATAAAGTAGTACTGGAGAGAAAGGAACTAGAACTACGTTGCAATGTTACCAAGATGGCGGCAAACGATCTCGAGACGTAAGTTAGAGGAAACGATTTTATTAGGCGTGCTACACACTTGCTCGAGTTGTTCACGCAGTATTTTGTTGGACAACACAGCCACCCGAAGCAATTACTACAAACAGCATGTATCATAAAAGTGTAGACATTATTTAAGGATGTGGTACACACCATGAAACTAAACAACTTTCTCGTGATAAAATAATCTGTTCCATACAAAACTACAATACTTACTCGACCCAAATGTTTGGGACGGCTGGTACTTTTTACGCGACTACGATGTTGGCTTCATGGAGAAAGTTTTTCTTTTTGATGGTCTATACCACGAACCCTAAATCCGAGCGCGACAGCGATATCGTTTATATCTGAAAAGGCCTTAATACCGACCCGAACAACCGAGCCAGTGTGTAGCACACCTCACATTTAATATGAAACAGTTTTTTTTTAAAAGTTATGAAATAAAATAGGTATAACCGCGGACATTTGCGGTACATTATCTTACCTTAGTAATAATGTTGAAAAAAGGTTCACTGCAAATGTCCGCGATGGTACCTAACGCTACATGTTTACCTCAATTAAAATCATATATCGGGATCTGCGATTGTTCAAAAACAAACAATTATTGTTGATCTGAAAATTATTTATAATATAAACAAATATGTCTGCTTTGTCTCATATTTGTTACAAATTAAAGATTGCAATAAACAAGAATGTTTGCTACGTTACCACGATGCTACTTCACTAGACGGAATATTTTTCATTCTAGTAGGTAGGTATTCAACATAATATTCCTACTATATTACCTACTCTAGGTACCATATTTTATACATTCTTTGCTACCTACCTACGTGCGAAGTGGGTGCACGAGGGAAATAGAACGGAGCATCTCGCCCCTAGCGTGTGGAATTTATTGGATCCTCGTAGCCTCGTACATACAATGTGCGATATTCTTTTATTCTATTGATTCCCTTGTAAGCGCTTTGTCTCAGGAATAACTTAATTGCTGTCTGGTAAAATACCTATTAGCAGAGTTATTAGGAAAATAATTACTGCACGTACGCAAGGCTACAAATCAAGCAATACATTTCCAGTATAAGCAGATCTCTCATTGTATAGGATTTCCTTACAATGAGAGGTCAGTGTAAACTGCAAATGTGTAACTGTATGTACATACAATGCAGCAAGTGATTGCTCTTGGAAAAGTTCTTCAATCCATATCCCGTAAATATAATCCGTTCCAAAACTTTATATTGAATGTGTAAACCCCATTGATGTATAAATTAGGAACATAAGGTTCGCGCTCCTCGACGTGGACCGCATAAATTGAGTTAACCGCACACAATTGACCTTAGTCACAATCGAACTGGCGTTTGTGTAGCACGTTATGTAAAATTACCGTAATCGTCTAAATAAGCAGCAACAGTGCCTTCATGTATTTTCAAAATGTGCACAAATAGTTCAAAAACCAAAAACAAGTTCCACGAGATTACTTTCACTCTTAAGTACAGCCAAAAATGTTAATTTGTTGAAAATTATAATAATATTTAATGTTTGCTTGGCCATGTTTGTGAGAGCGAGATAGACATGCAATGTCATTCATAACCGTAAGCATTCGGCCCAAAAATGTTAATTTGTTGAAAATTATAATAATATTTAATGTTTGCTTGGCCATGTTTGTGAGAGCGAGATAGACATGCAATGTCATTCATAACCGTAAGCATTCGGCGGCTCCTATCTCTGTCCTTATCTATTGGTAACTGTAGATTTGCGACTGTGATCAACTGATCACAGATGTGCGAGTTTCGGTGCATATAGTAGTGCGCCTTATCGTGGAGAAATGCTCATGCATACTGCACTACCACGCGGAGATAGTACAGTTATGTGGGACTCTAACCTACTAAAACTCCACGGTGTCCTCCTTTGCCGCTTAACGGCGGGAACACGGGCACGCGTTAGCACTCATCCGCGAGCCCGCCACGGCTGTCCGTCACCGGACCCACCTCTGGGGAGTACCTACTCCCCATCACCGGCGCACCAGAACACCTTGCACGCCGAGACCACCCGTGGGACCAAACCAGCACATGGGCGCCAGACGACCCCGTGCCTGGGCACCCTTGGTCCCCCTGCGACGGGTCAGGACATTGGCCCCGCCGCCTGCCAAATTTCGGCCGCAGAGGATAGGGAGAGCGGCCAACGTCATACCAACACTCCTCTTCCCCTGCGGCCCCACCGCGTCCGCCATCAAACGGTGGCGGCCCCTTCAAGGCCGCGGAAGGTAGGGAGAGCGGCGCACCGCAATACCGGCACTCCTCTCCCGCCGCGGCCTCCAACCCTCAGCCGCGATGCCTCCCAAAAGACACCGCGGCCCGCCTTAGTTGCGGTGTCGCCCAAGCGGCCACCACCGCAACCTACCCATTGGCCGCTACGTCGCGTCGTCGGCTTATCAGGAAAAGCCCTGACGAGTGGCCCCTCCTCGGGTTCCTCTTCGCTTCACCGTGGGTGCCCAAGCCACGGCTACTGAGCCCCCCCGCCTCGACAATGCGAGAACCCACCGGGGGGGATATAGTAGTGCGCCCAGTCCAGGTTTAGTGATTGCGATGTTGGCACGTAACTTATCTTCCTCTAATGTATCAATGGTAAACCCTGTTTAGTTTTAATTCTAACGAAGTCACCCACAAAAGGGAATTAGTAACACATTCAGCTGTTTTTAGAAGGTTTAAACATTACCTTTATCTTACCACTTTTTCAAATATTATTTGAATAACATTTTTGTATTGTAATTGAAAAATCTGAGCCGAAATTGAGATTATAAAAATATGTATACCTTAAATTATCAATTGAAAACTACATTTACGTGAAATAAGACATAAAAAAAAATTGAATTTCGGGTCTAAGCATTCGAATGATCAAATCAAAGCACTCAGTTTTTGTAAGTGGCACAAAAATTTTTAGCACGTACGTTTTCTGACCCATTTGTTAACATTTTTATCACATTGTTTTGGAACAGAGTATGGTTCTAAATTACGAAGCATTCCCGTTTTAGCACATATTTTTTGAGCACCAAAGGTATTCCCATCAGAGCACCAATCAATATTTTAACGTGGTGCTCAAAAGGGAACAATAAAAAATATTCAACTTTATTCCCTTTTGAGCACCTACGGTAGCTTCTAGTGATGGGGTGTTTAATAAAACCTATCGATACAAATTGGCAGTTCTTTTGAACACTATGGGATACCTTGAGGGCATTGACCCTGACCTCAGGGTCATTGACCTTCAGTTCAAGGTCAAAATTCTGGAAGTCCAATTCACTGTTGGTCCAATTTGCATTTCTGTGTAAAAGATTTTAAGTATCCTAACCAAACCTAACCTCGGGGTGTCCTTCGCTCTCTGTTGCATCGTCGCCATGTCGATCGAAGGGCACCCCAAGGTTAGGTTTGGTTTTAATTCTGACCTTTATCTCAAGGTCAATGATCCTGAGGTCAAGGCCAGTGACCTTAGGAAAATAGCCGATCTTGACTTTCAGAATTTTGACCTTGACCTCAAGATCAATAATCCTGAGGTCAAGGTCAGTAACCTGAGGAGAATCACGGATCTTGACTTTCAGAATTTTGAACTTGACCTCAAGGTCAATGACCCTGAGGTCAATGTCAATGCCCTCGGTGTATCTTATGGTGTTCAAAAGTACTGCCAATTTGTATCGATATGTTTTATTAAACACCCCATCACTAGAAGCTACCGCACCGTAGGTGCTCAAAAGGGAATAAAGTTGAATATTTTTTATTGTTCCCTTTTGAGTACCACGTTAAAATATTGATTGATGCTCAGATGGGAATACCTTTGGTGCTCAAAAAATTGGTGCTCAAAGGGGAATGCTTCTAAATTACTTGCTTGGCAAGTATTTTCTTTTCCACAAAAATCTTTTGCAAAACCACCATCATCCCATTTTTTCACTACCTACATTATTCCACAGCAAATATTAACTAAATGAGATCGTTTTGTCCGCTCAGTGTTCCTAATTCCTCAGCGGTATGTCCTGGGCATCATGGGGCTACTGGCGGTTTGCAACGCGTTTACTATGCGCGTTTGCCTCAATATGGCCGTCACACAAATGGTGAACAATACGAAGAATGAAGAACAGCATTATGACCCTTACGCGTGTCCGGATGACAGCGAGGTTTTGACGAATGGGACTGTCAGTTTGAGACCGGTGAGTGGTTCTTTTTTTGAATACAAATAATATTTAGAAATAATAACGAAGAATACCGACAGTTTCATATTGTTTAAGGACATTGTCTACGTTAGCTGTAAGTTTCCCGAATAAAATAAAATAAATGACGGCCAATAGAGAAGTATGGAAGAAGAAGACATTTTGCGCCGACCCCAAATAAATTGGGATAAGGGCAGGAGAGTCATGAGAATGTTGATGATGATACTTTGTTGGTTGCAAGCGCCACTGATGAGCTCGTGCTCGTTCAAGTCGTTTCCCAGGCAAAGTGTTATTGTGTGTGGATTTTTCCATCAGGAATTTCTTAGTAATAGCCCGGAGTCAGGTTGTTCCTGGTTGATGGCTATATATGGTTGACACTAAACTGACATTTTATTCTGCGTATTAATTAGTTGTTATAACCTCTTATTATTAATAATAAATAATAAAATCATATTAAAATCGTTTATTTATATACAACGGGCACATTTACAATAAATACTTTAACAATTAAAATAGAACACAGTTGCTTATTTGCCTGAACTAGGTTGAACCTGTGCTTCAGGCTAGAAAGTGCATAAATACTTTATGTAATAAATTAACAATGATTATAAAGTAAAAACTAAATTAAAACACAGGTAAATAAAAGTAAAATACATTGAGATAGTTCTATGGTAAAATAGCATGTTAGGGTTCGATTTGCAGACAACAAGTAGATCTTCTGTCTGTGCGTAATCTATGGTTAGTAAATATTCAAGTAAAACTTTTTTACAGCTAAAGTAATTTAAGTTATAGATAATACTTAGTAATTTTATTATTATTATTGCTATTTTTATAGCTCGTGGCTAAGTAATAACAGCTGCACGGGTCGATCTATCAGGTTAAGCTGCGCTTGCCGGGGTTGGTCCGTGGATGCGTGACCATCTTTACATACCGAGACTCCTCCATGCCTCGGAAAAGCACGTTAAGCCGTTTGTCCCAGCTGTCATTCGTGGATCTTTGATAGTCGTTACGGGTCGTCAGAAGCCCGAAAGTCTGACAACCAGTCTTACCAAGGGGTATCGTATTACCTAATTACTGGGTTGTGGAGTTCAGATAGGCAGTCACTCCATGTAAAATACTGGTTATCAGCTGCATCCGGTTAGACTGGAAGCCGACCCCAACATAGTTGGGAAAAGGCTAGGCAGATTGATTATTGCTATTTTTATAAAATCTATTGTATAGGGAGACGAGTGTGTGTAATATAATTATTAACCATAATTATATTGTAAGGAAATTAATCGTATGCGCGTTTTGGATGTCAAGTCTGTTAGCTCGTAAGACCAATTGAATAAATAAATAAATAAATAGGCTTATATGGGACTTATACAGGTAGGTACTATGTATTATAGCAGAAAACTATGAAAGAAACGTACGATGGACTGGCACCCGGCACCTGTCTGTTTTATCAAATAGGCCCCAGCTTAATACGAGTTTTGCTACCGACGAGGTGCGGTCTACTATGCCATAAATTGTGGCAAGTTTCTTGTAGTCCCCATACAACTTTGGTTAACACGAAATTATTAAAGTAAGCCTCTAGAACGCAGCAACTTCAAAACTAAATCATAGAGAACTAAAATAGTTTCAGTTTTCTAGTCCCATGACTTAGTAGCACAACAAACCTCTTTGTTACTATTATCTGTCAGTTGATCAGCACTATTGTGCAATATACTAGTTTAAATCAGATACAGGTTGATGTGAAGGGCCTTAAGTCCTTAAGTCCCTATTTTAATATCATTGTTATTATTGAAGCACTCGAGACAATAAACTAACAAAGCTACATACTCGTACTATACATAAATGGCGCGAGACACTTTTCCGACACGTCTTACTCGTAAAATTGATTTACTTTTTTGTGGCGTCAACCACAATTCTATCTTTCGCGTTATTAACAATTCTTTCTGATTGTATTTGTATACTATTGTACCTACATCTGCAAAAATTGCAAGTTTGCAAACTTTGAATACTACATAACAAAGCATTTACTAGGGATTCGTCGATACACCTTTTGCCGATACGGTACCGATATATACCGATGCCGATACGCTTATTGCATTTAATTATTATTAAATAAAACACAAGTTGGGTAATTTTTTTAAAATTATTAATAATTAAGGTTAATAGTGTGAGTAATTAAAAATTTAAATTAATATCAAAAAGATTTTTGTCTAAAAAAACACAGTATTCTCAAGTTTTGCGTTTTGAAAATAGTCTCTCAGATGCGACAGAAATCATTTGGAAACTATAGTATTAATTTATTATGTAATAAATTAACAATGATTATAAAGTAAAAACTAAATTAAAACAGGTAAATAAAAGTAAAATAGCATGTTAGGGTTCTATTTGCAGACAACAAGTAGATCTTCTGTCTGTGCGTAATCTATGGTTAGTAAATATTCAAGTAAAACTTTTTTACAGCTAAAGTAATTTAAGTTATAGATACTTAGTAATTTTATTATTATTATTCCTATTTTTATAGCTCATGGCTAAGTAATAACAACTGCACGGGTCGATCTATCAGGTTAAGCTGCGCTTGCCGGGGTTGGTCCGTGGATGCGTGACCATCTTTACATACCGAGACTCCTCCGTGCCTCGGAAAACACGTTAAACCGTTGGTCTCGGCTGTCTTTCGTGGATCTTGGACACTCGTTACGATGCCTCAGAAGGCCGAAAGTTTGACAACCAGTCTTACCAAGTGATTAGGGGGGGGGGGGGGGGGGGGGGTTATTATATTACCCAGTTAATGGGTTGTGGAGGTCAGATAGGCAGTCGCTTCATGTAACATACTGGTATTCAGCTGCATCCGGTTAGACTGGAAGCCGACCCCAACATAGTTGGGAAAAGGCTAGGCAGATTGATTGGTATAAGATGTAATTGTTCGTGCAAGTACATAGACGGAACAGCACGCGAGTATACTTACATTGCTTTTTTGAAGCACGAAATTTGAAGAGTAGCGTATTGTATCGGCAATAAAAATATCGCCGATGCCGATATATCGGAAAACTCGAAGTATCGCATTATTTATCATTATCGGTATTGGATGCACTCCTAGCATTTACACTGATCTGAATAATATATACAAGGTCCCATCATAACATCTATCACCTACTCATATTCATGGGTATGAATATGAACAACTTTTACTGTGGGACCAAACCTGAAATCGCGAAAAAAAATCTCATGTTGACGAGTTTGGTGTAGATAAATGTACTGAACAGTTGATTTTTTTTTCGCGATTTCGGAGTTAGTCCCATAGTGAAAGTTGTTCATATTCATTTGTAGAACATCCTGTGAACATTTGTCCATCTGTTTTAATGGGACCTTATAATAATTATTGATTACAATCTTTTAAGTTTGCATTCGATTCCCGTTTCTAAGATATCATAATGCTTATATTTCCCAAAAGGATTAGGTAAGCATTAATATAAACCTACAAAATCGCAGGTATTTTAGGTGCCTTGTTCTAATAGGGGGGAAGAATTGACATCCACAGAATAGACATTCAGATCTATTCATTCGCTTCAATAACAATGAAAGTAGTGAACAATGAAGTACATAATTATACCTACATACTGTACATAAATGGCACAAGACAATTTTCAAACACGTGTTATTGATTGACTTTTTGTGACGTCAATCGCAAATCTCACTTTTGCTTTAGTACCGTGTTACTCGTAAAGTCGATGAGTGTTTTATGTTTAGTATTGTTTATGTCTATATTTATGTATAAATATTGAAGTTTGCAAGCTTTGAAATATGCCATAAGTCCATAAAAAAACATTTATATTGATATTAGTAATGGTTGCAAACATATATGTTGAGTTTGCATTCAATTTTCCTTGTATCTCATCAGTCATCAAGCTTCATAGGCTGGAGTATAAGAGAGTATGAGAATAAACCTACATAATCGCAGGTAATATAATATTTATAAATAAAAAGAGAAGTTTGACTGACTGACTGATTGACTGACTCATCAACGCCCAGCCCAAACCCTTGAACCTAGAAAACTGAAATTCTTCACAGAGGTTCCCTTTGTAATGTAGACAAGGATTATGCAAGGATTTTGGTTCCTGTTGGACATTTTCCGTGATATTATAAGTGCCTTGTTCTAATAGGGGGCAAAAATTGGCATCGGAAGATTAGAAATCCAGTTCTATCCAGAGATGATGAAGCACTCGCTTCAATAACAATGATAAATGAAGTAGGGGTTATGAATTATACTGTACCTACATAAATGGCATAAGGCATTTTTCAAACATGTGTTACTCGTAAAATTTATTTACATTTTTGTGACGTCAATCACGATTCTCTCCACAACACGATACCCCTTGGTAAGACTGGTTGTCAGACTTTCGGGCTTCTGACGACCCGTAACAACTCTCAAAGATCTACAAATGACAGCCGGGACCAACGGCATAACGTGCTTTCCGAGGCACGGAGGGGTCTCGGTATCTAAAGATGGTCACCCATCCAAGATGCAACCACAGCAAGCATAGCTGAACCTGATCGATCCACCCTTGCGGTTGTTGTTACTTAGCCACAAGTCCCTCTATAAAACTCGATAAACATATCTAATACAAATAAAAATCCGGTTTTCGGTAATCAATTTTCGCTACGACTAAAATTGAACAGAGTTATAAAAATTTATTTCTGTACCACATAAAATAAATTTAATAAATGATGATCAATAATAAAATTTTCTTTGATTTCAGTACGCAATATTTGACTGGTCAGAACCCACTCAAGGGTTAATCCTCAGTGCTTTTTACTTTGGGTACGCCATTACCCACATCCCCGGGGGTTACTTAGCAGAAAGATATGGAGGTAAATGGACTCTCGGCATTGGTCTGTTAACTACGGCCGTATTTACCTTGCTGACACCTGTGGTGGTGAAGGCAGGGGGCGCCACCTGGCTGTTTATCTTGCGAGTACTTCAAGGAATGGGCGAGGTAAGTGGATTATGTATCTTATTTATGATCTTGTAAGTGGGGCAAAAGGGAATAGAGATGACTTTATTGCGCTGTATAGATCTATGGGAGGTTTGTTTATGTGAACTTTGAGGAATATTAACAAGCGCAATTTCAGGCATTTTTGCAGTTCTTACGCATCATCTTCTGTCGTGTTTGTAAGTACAGTGAGCGTCAATAATATCGGGACGAAAAGACTGTTCAAAATGATCTAGAAACAACTATGAAAATGAAATATTAACTCAATGACACAAGGAATGTTTCAGAATGAAGACTACACGACAACTGTCATTTTAACAAGAACTTTATCCAATTGAGATAAAGATTAATTTTCTTAGTTGTTGAGATCATTTTGAACAGTCTGTTCGTCCCGATATTTTTGACGCTGACTATACAAGATTATACGAGACTACTTAGTTTTAGTTTATAATGTAGTAATAAGATTAGCTAGGCAGAAGGTTGGTAGTGAGGCTGACTGCTACCAATGTCTTACGTGCACCTGTACCTACTCGTGGAAATAAGTACCTAAGCGGGTCCAGTGGCTCTTGCGCATGTGGCTCGTATCTTTACCTTATTATTTCGTAACAACCTAAAAATACAGTTCACTTACATAAATACTTGGCTCTTAGTTACAGCGAAGGTCGTGGCTAAGTAATAACAGCCGCACGGGTCGATCCATCAGGTTAAGCTACGCTTGCCGGGTTCGGTCCGTGGATGGGTGACCATATTTACATACCGGATCTCCTCCGTGCCTCGGAAAGCACGTTAAGCCGTTGGTCCCGGCTGTCATTCGTAGATCTTTGACAGAAGCCCGAAAGTCTGACAACCAGTCTTACCAAGGGGTACCATATTACCCAGTTACTGGGTTGTGGAGGTCAGATAGGCAGTCGCTTCACGTAAAATATTGGTATTCAGCTGCATCCGGTTAGACTGGAAGCCGACCCCAACATAGTTCGGAAAAGGCTAGGCAGATTGATTGCTCTTAGTTACAATTACAAAACCTTAAATAAAAACAAGAATACGTCATTTTAGGATTTTCAATGACGTTCCTCGCATTCCTGCGTCAGACTTACATATATACATAGTAGGTACATATATTATACAAACGCACAAAAGACAATGTTGTGACCATTTTTCTCCCTTATGCCCACAGTAATAAGGTTGAAAAGTATTCAAACGCCAGTGTCCGCGAAGCCACCTACATACCTATAGCCTTTTATTATTCTTTTAATTTAAAGCCAACCATGTGAAGTTTACCGTAGTAATTTTATTGTTTGTAAATCAACACGATTAGGTAAAACATGGTGGGCATGACAGCAAAAACATCTTTTATGAGAATATTTTTATTATAGATGTAAACAATGAGTAGTTGGGATGCCATTGTTATTAAAAACAATACAAAAATTGGATGTGGTAACAATTGTTTCACTTTGTTCAAATAACTGAACTTCTTAGGTTAAACTTATGGAATTAAACTTAAATTGTATATTAACTTAAGTTAAGGTTAAGTTTAAATGTACAGAATCTTATTAGGACCTAGGTCCTAATATGTCACTGTTACTCTTTAACAGTCTTAAAATATTAATAATAATAATATTATAATTTATTTAGAAAATTACATTCCATTACTTTGGAATACAAAATAAAATTAATAAGTACCTATCCCATTTCACATTATCGAGACAAAGGATTTTACGTATATTGCAATAATGCTGAGTTGTTAGATTGTTATAATTTCAATCCAATGACTAGTGACAGATTGGCTGTCAAATCGTGCAAATGCAGGCATAGCTTTGTTTTTATAGAGTTTGTCTATAAAAACAACGCTATGCCTGCATTTGAGGAGTAGTCCTCTCACGAATGCAACTCAAGGTTCTTGTAAATATTAATAAAGGCCGCATAAAGTACAACTCCCAGACTTTAATAATAGTCTGGCAGTTTGTCTTTAAATACTTATTGAAAATATGAAACAGAATTTACTTGAAAATATGTAAGGAGCAATGGTGACCCAGTGGTAACGGCTGCGACTTACGAGTAGTAAGGCAATAGTTTCGAACCTAGACAGGCGATTTACTTTGTTGTAAATTATTTCATCACCATTGCTCTCAAAACGGCGAAGGAACACATTTTGAGGAAACTGGCATGTCCTAGAACTATAAATTCGAAGACGTGTGACATCTACCAACCCGCAGTGAGCCCACGTGGTTGATTTCAGCCCACTCCCTCTCATCGACGGTAGGCCTGTGTCCCAGCAATGGGAACATGTTAAGCTGAATATTTAAGTATCCTTTCTACAATTGGAAATACATTGTTAATGTTAATATAACCAATAATAATTACTGTTCTTCACTAATTTCAGGGTCCTACAATGCCAGCTTTGATGATCATGCTAGCCCGCTGGGTTCCGCCTCACGAGCGCTCAAGACAAGGTGCTCTCGTGTTCGGAGGAGCTCAGATAGGAAATATCTTCGGTTCCTTCATGTCAGGATTCCTCATGGCTGGTGATGGGGACTGGGTTAATGTGTTCTACTTCTTTGGATGTTTCGGAATTCTTTGGTTTTTGGCCTGGGTGAGTAGTATTTTTTCCTTTTCGTTTTGTTTTATCTGTCTTTATGGAGAAAAGGCCGCGTCCTATTCAAGAGCGTAGTCTCGCGAATACGCGATCGGCCACGTGCATGTGCGTTTATGTCAATTATGGTTCGAAAAACCGGAAAGCGCCCTCTGTCAGCACAACCACGCGTTCAGTTTCACCGAACAAAAATTTCGAACGATCGTGTATTCGCGCGAAGATTGCTTTTAAATAGGAAGAGGGATAATCTTTGGTGTTTTAAGTCGCCCATATCGTCGCTAATCTAAGTGACGTAACTGTCTCGAAGCATATTTTACAGGGCAAGCTATTTTCAGTTGAGGGTTACTTATGATTGAGGGTAGCTTGCTCTTTAAAAATTCTACTGATACAAAATTGAGCACGTGTTTAGTTCTGATTAAGATCTTTATATTGGTATTACTACTATTGTAATCGTGTTAATATTGTTTTAATAATAAATATTTTATACAGATATGTCACTTCGTGAGATCTTTGTTTTTATTTTATTCGGAATACATGATCAGATAGGACGGGACACTTTGTTATGAAATTGAAAAATAATACTCGGTATTATAGGTAGTCAGCTTTAAATGAACACATAAAAAATATAACTTGTAATTACTCAACATTGACAATAAAAACTCAAACAATTATACGTTTTATTAATTAACCGACTTCAAAAAGGAGGAGGTTCTCAATTCGTCGGAACCTTTTTTTTTTTTTTTTTATGTATGTTCCCCGATTACTCGAAGATGGCTGGACCGATTTTGATTTTTTTTTGTTTTATTCGAGAGGGTATATACATACGTATACATCACAGTTGGTCCCATATAAAATTGATTAACTTTGATTAGGTCGTTTTTGAGTTAGCTTCAATAATACGTATTTTTTCCACACTTTTATATGGATGATGTTCTAGTTTGTTTTGCAGGTAGTGGTATTAGAATTTGTGTGGGGTAGGTACACAACTAAAAAGTGAAAAATAAAAATTTTTTTACAAAAAAATACAACCGACTTCCAAAAACAACACTACAAAGTGAAAAATAACTTTAATTTCGGAAGTCGGTGGCATAAAACGAAAATACATTTAACTAGACAGCGACTTCCGAAATTAAAGTTATTTTTCACTTTGTAGTGTTGTTTTTGGAAGTCGGTTGTATTTTTTTGTAAAAAATTTTTTATTTTTCACTTTTTAGTTGTGTACCTACCCCACACAAATTCTAATACCACTATCTGCAAAACAAACTAGAACATCATCCATATAAAAGTGGGGAAAAAATACGTATTATTGAAGCTAACTCAAAAACTATCGCAGCAAAGTTAATCAATTTTATATGGGACCAACTGTGATGTATACCCTCTCGAATAAAACAAAAAAAATCGAAATCGGTCGAGCCATCTTCGAGTAATCGGGGAACATACATAAAAAAAAAAAAAACAAAAAAAAAAAGGTTCCGACGAATTGAGAACCTCCTCCTTTTTGAAGTCGGTTAAAAAGACCAAAAAACACAAAAGATCTAAAGGACAGCCGGTCACCTTCAGTGGCGTTCTAGCCTCAACGTACTAAGTTACGTTCTCGATTTAGTTTCCAGATGTCTGTTTTTGAAAAAAATATTTTAAAAATCTTATGACTTTTTAGTCATTCAAAATCAAGTTTATTTTCACTCGTGTAATGCTGATTACTGTTATTTGTTATGTGGGAATAACATCAATGATTGGAACAATAATTTGAATAGAGCCCTAGCCAATGTTTGTAAATAATAACGATAAACCTTCATACAGTTTATAAATAGCTAAACATTTTTTACTTGTCCTACTTTTAAACCTCGCATAAATTAGAACCTGAAAACGGATTAAAGCTCTCTTAATTTAGGTATTATTTCAATCCTGGGGACACCAGGAAAAAACAGGAACATTTTGTAACTTTTTTAAAACTTGTTTTGAAAGTTACTATCCTTCAAACTCTGTCTGTTACCTTTCCACGGATTTCGATGAAATTTGGCAAACAGCAGGTAGACCATAACCCAGATTAGGATACTTTTACCCTGATATGCGGTGGTACGCTTCTACAGGATAAATTATTCAGTGGGATTAATTCCGTCCATCTCCGACCTCAACTCGGGCGAAGCCGGGGGCAAAAGCTAGTATTAATATAACTTCAATTTCTATTTCAGAGTCTCCTGTGCTACAGTACCCCAAACACGCATCCGTACATTTCTGAAGAGGAGCTGAAGTATTTGAACGAGACGGTCACCAGTGCTGACATTAGCAGTGTGAGGGACCCGGTACCATGGAAGGCTGTAGTGCGCTGTGTACCTGTTTGGGCACTGGTGGTTGCTGCTGTAAGTATTTATTCAGAAGCCAAAGTTATATAGGGGCTTTATAGTTAGGTTATTTTTTTTTTCTCTCTTTATTTATTATTAGGGACTTTTATACAGTTGTACATGCCAGTCCCATCGGAGCTTATAATGTAAAACGTAACAACACAAACTTAATTAAACTATAAGCAGCTCCGGAGTTAGGTGACGACAAAATATGATGGAACATGCAAACATCGTACATATTTATCTTAAGCTCTTTAAGTAGATCTTCTCTTGCAGACTGAAATCTGACACACTCCATCAATAAATGTATAACATCCTCCAGTGTGCTACATACCTCACAATTAGGTGAATCAATTTTTTTCATTAAAAATCCAAAATTATTGAGCGGCATGTGTCCAGATCTCAGTCTGTGAGCCGTAACTATAATTTTTCTGCTAAACCTAGTATTACCAAACCACGGTACATGAGGAGGCTCCGAAACTATAGACCTACCATATTCCTTTTTCATTAGATCTTTGATTAAAATATTCTTTCCAAACTTCATGACATTTATTTTTATATCTAGGCAATATTTCTATATAATTAGTTCCAATGTTTTTTTCCCTTCCCCCAACAATACCCAATTTTGCTAATACAGAGTGGTTCAACGAGAGACATGCAACTCTTACTATGGACCCAAAGATAAAGATCATTTATTTGTCCAAAATATGAGTATACACACACATGACATCAGTCATCTTTTGCCTTAACGGCGTACGAATATAAATAGGTAGATCAATAATTATAAATTTATCCATTATTAAAATAATTAACAATCCAAATTATAAATTAAAAATTAAGATGTACTACAGAACAGTGTCATCAATTTATTATTTAGAATTTCGTCGGTGCTGTATATTTTGGCAATGTGGTATTATACAGAATTGGCACCATCCTACTAACACACACTTCACACTAATATTACAAAGGCGAAAGTTTGTGAGTGTGTGTGTATGTTTGTTACTTTTTCACGCTCAAACGGGTGGACCGATTTTGATGAAAATTGGCACACAGATAGTTTATAGCCTGGATTAATATTATGGATAGAATACTTTTTATCCCGGTAGTAGGTTCCCGTGGGATAATTTCCGACATCCACCCGGGCGAAGCCGCGGGCAACGGCTAGTATAGAATATACTTTTGCGCAGTAGAACTGTCCTGAATCAAGGAATGCAAAGTTTGCTATTTTGAATTACTTTATCTGAGAATAGGGACAATAAGTGTGGGTTCGATTAGACAAATATGGTCTATAAAATATACGGAATGGAAGAGTCAATATTTTTTTCTTTGAAATTTGGTTTGCATATCTCAGGTAACTGGTAACTTCATTAACATGTAGTTCAAACATCCATAGTTTTAAGGCACCTCTTTTGGATTTAAAAATTACATTCTTATTTGTTAAATTGCCCCAATTCTGAAATATGAAAAAAATAATCACTTTTCGAACTAGGTTTAAGTTCGAAAAAACTCGCCAAAAATGCGAAAGTCCACAACTAAAGATTTTTTTTGGAAAATGAAATATAAAAAAAAATACTCGACTAATTTGGAAAGAGAATTGAATACTGAATTATTTCTTCAATTATGTTCTTCAAGTCAGCCTATATGATTCCATAAGTAGCAGAATTATTGGTTATGAACCGTTTATACAGACTGACAGCCTCGTGCACGAGGACATTCGAACAAAGCGCTTTCTACCCGCTAATTGAATGATAATAATAAACGTTTACGTAATAAAAAGGTTCCTTTGCTTAGCTATTTTAGAGAAAATTAACTGGGGCAATTATTGTTTAGGAGATGCGTGGTATGCTGGTAACTCAATTTCTATCTGTTATACAATAAATGTCTCGTAGTACAAACATAATAAATTTATATTTACAGGTACTCTTTCTACTTTTGTAATATTATATTTATAATTATGTTACGAAAATGAAATTATTTTTCTTTTCCGAATCGTCTTTTGTACTCGTAGTTGGTTATGATTAGAGGAACTGAAATAGAAATTCGTATGTACAGTCAACGAAAGAGATATCTAGGCAGGGTATACTAACATATTCGTATGCGAATTGCTTCATGTTCAATTTCATATATATTACTTTGTTTTTGCAATACTCCTACATTGTAACACACCAACACAACATTGTATATTTTCACGAAATTGAACATGAAGCAATTCACATAAAAATATGTTAGTATGCCTAGATATCTCTTTTGTTGACTGTACATTACCTATAATTATTATTATCTGAAAGTTCTTAAATAACAAAAAAAACAGCTTTATGCGTATGCGTATTTGTATAAATCATAATACGTGTTTTTTTATATCCCATAACTCTAGGGTAATAATAAAACCATCATTTTGAGTAACTTTTATTAAGGGACCGAACCTGAAATCAGCTGCCCCTACTTTTATGTTCGCATAACTCGTCAAAATGTAGGGAGCAGAAGATTTTTTTTGCGATTTCAGGTTCGATCCCATAGTAAAAGTTGTTCAAAATGATGTTGTTAACAAAAAAACACGTTGTATACTATCGTTCTTCATTACATCAATATAAATTGGTTAAATTATTATTTTCCAGATTGGTCACGACTGGGGTTACTACACAATGGTGACAGATCTCCCTAAATACATGACAGATGTCCTCAAATTCAACATTGCAGCCACGGGCACTTTAACAGCCATACCTTACCTCGGCATGTGGATAAGCTCCTTTATATTCGGCTGGGTGTGTGATGTTTGTGTGAAGAGAAACTGGCACACGATAAAGACAGGAAGAATTATTCATACGACGATAGGTAACGTTTATTTATTTTTCTACATACATACTCGATGCTCACTTAATTTTCCCGTGCGGGTAGGCAGAAATTACAGCACGCCACATACTACGATCCTTAGGTATATACTCCTTTTGCTTCCTTTTCGTTCATACTTCTTATCATACACGCACGCGTCTATTTTTCATTATAATAATAATTTTTATCGTCCTAAACAGACTGAGTTTCCCGCAATAATTCTGATAAATAATCGTATGATAGCGAAAATATTTCATTGTTACCAATAATCCGGTCCTTTACAAAAATTTGTATCCTGTTTCATTCTTACTCTTTCTCTACTTTTTGGTACGACATAAACCGAATGGTGTT
This sequence comes from Cosmia pyralina, assembly GCA_946251885.1. NCBI lineage: Eukaryota > Metazoa > Arthropoda > Insecta > Lepidoptera > Noctuidae > Cosmia > Cosmia pyralina. The sequence continues at coordinate 17,404,578 of OX276350.1, read as the reverse complement.
TCGACTATTAATGACACTCCCAAAATTGAGTCACTTCCAAAGTTTCAATGAAAATTGCTTTAATTTTGAAAATTCTATCGTATTCCTGTAAAACACTTCCACTAAGCTTAACTTGGAGTTAGTTCACATCAATAGAGCATCTGGTTGAGATAGAATCTACGATCTATCGCTCGCCAAAAAGATACATAGCCTAAACATAATCAGCTCTCTTCGAGAGTGAGTGGGATGTGACTTACCAGGCGCAGGCGGGCCCAGTGCGGGTTGGTAGATGTCAAATGTCTTCAATGTTTCGAAGACATGCCGGTTTCCTTACGATGTTTTCCTTCACCGTTTTTGAGAGCACTAGTGATGAAATTATTTACTTAAAGTAAAGCGCCTGCCTGAGTTCGAACTCACGACCAAGAAACAATTCGCAAATCGAGACCGTTGCCACTGGGCCACCACCGCTCTCAAAAAGATACATTTTTCGAACAAAATAACTATTATATTCTTCCGATTATTAGATAGAGATAATTGACATTTATTGCTACGCTATTGAAACACATATCCGTATAATATGTCCTAAAATAATTTCCGAACAACCAGACAGTAACACAGATGACTTCGACGTGTTTCTTCGAGAATTTTCGTTATTATATTGCGGCACGTTTCATATATTCCCTGACATTTGTTCCAGCTGCTGCCGGGCCAGCAATATGTATCATATTGGCATCATACGCGGGCTGCGATCGGTTTGCCGCTGTCGCTTATTTCATAGCCTCGATGGCGCTCATGGGAGGCTTCTACAGTGGAATGAAGGTATTAAAGTAATTTTCCGATATGTTCGTGGAATATTATCCTGTTAATGCGTCTGAGTGTTGTTTGTGACTCGCTGGGGAGCGATTTGTGAGTTTATTTGCTCGTAAAATTGGATTATGCAGGTTAAAAGAGTGTAAAGGTTTAGGAGTATTAGTAGAATTGAATAATAATTTTGTATTAGGATCTTTTCACGGCTACGGACTAACGGCTATTATGATGAACTTATATAAAAACATGAAACTATTATTAAAAAAATATGATTAAATTGATTTTACACATAAACGAAGTTTATGTGTGTGGAGGAGATGGTGGCTAAGTGGTGCTGCATCAGCTGCATGGGTCGATCCATCAGGTTTAGCTACGCTTGCCAGGGTTGGTCAGCGGATGGGTGACCATCTTTACATACCGAGACTCCTCCGTGCCTCGGAAAGCACGTTAAGCTGTAGGTCCCGGCTGTCACTCGTGGATCTTTGACAGTCATTACGGATCGTCAGAAGCCCGAAAGTGTGACAACCAGTCTTACCAAGGGGTATCGTATTACCCAGTTACTGTGTTGTGGAGGTTAGATAGGCTGTCGCTCCATGTAATACTGGTATTCAGCTGCATCCGGTTAGACTGGAAGCCGACCCCAAAATAATTAGGAAAAGGCTAGGCAGACAGACTGTGTTAATAAAAAAAACCTGTTAGGTAGGTAGGCACTTAAAATAAGCGCTCATCACACTTTGAACTTAATTTCATTTACTTGTATTTCGTATTTTATTCCTAAGTAGCATCCTAATAATATTCTAATTCCATTATTCCAGTTAAAATCTTCAGAAACTTCGCAAGATAAGTCTGTGTAGATGTCGGTACTACTTTATTGCGTCAGATGCAGGAGTGTGACCAGAATTTTGATGATCTCCATCTTTTAGAGTCACGTATAAAATTGAGTAGGTCTGCTAGTGAATATCGGTATGAGAATATCTCATTGTGAAAGAACTGCTGATGAAATTGAAATCCTCGTATCTTTGCGAAGAATTTGATATACATAAATATACAAACATAAACTCACTCCTACTTTCCATGAAGGCAGAACGCTACCTGCTACGATCCTTACATACTCCTTTTGCCTCATTTACGTTCATACATCTGGTCATACACGCACGCCAGTTACGGGTACTACGCAACTGACCTTTCTGAAAATCATCACCATTAACGTCACTATAATATGTCTTCCTAGGGCATCCCTCCCGCCGCCGGAGTCACGGGTTGTTCGAAAGAGATACCGTGGCCCTGGCACAGGCAACTGAAGGAACACGGGTGGGTTTTAGTTAGTAAAAGCCTGACACACCCTCCCGCTCCGCTTTCAGCGGGAGAAGTCATTTGATGATTTCCCATCCACAAAAAAAAATGGCCTCCCCTCCCGGCGTTTCCACTCACAAATATAATATAAAGATATACAGGTTATCTTTTTCACTTATACCCGCTTGACGTATGAACTAAATCGTTCAACTCCAGTTCAATTTCTAATTATGTGTCTATGATTGTTCGTTACCCAGTCAAGCGGTGGATTGATATCACTTTTATTTCATGCTTAAGTGACTCATCTCATTAGGTCGGGGCCATGGCGCACAAAATTTATGGAAAAAATACCGGCCAAGTGTGTGTCGGCCCACGCGTAGTAATAGAGTTCCGTAGTTGCACAATAATACATTTTATTAGTTGGTTGACTATTACTCGTAAACTTGCCTATTTAGCTGTGATAGTTTTCCTTTTAACTTCTTTATATATAATACGATGAATTTTTTCACCCATCCAAAACTAACCGTTTAGCTGGCAAGGCGGGGGGGGGGGGGACTTAGCTTAATATTTCAGAAACAGATCCCTAAAACGAAAAATTGTTATCACGAACCCGCAATATTTTTGAAAGACCCATCCAACAACATCCCACATAATTAGACGAGAAAAAAAAAATCCCCACTTTACGTGTACAGAAGGTACCCTAAAAAATTTTTATTTCATGCTTTTATTTTACCACTTTGTCGGCGTAATGAATATGTATATTCATGCCAAATTATAGCTTTCTGGTACTAAGAGTCTCTGAGAAAAGCTGCTGAAGGACGGACAGTCTGACAGACGGACGGACATAGCGAAACTATAAGGGTTCCTTGTTGACTACGGAACCCTAAAAAAGGTTGGCTAATACATCAAGAAAAACATACACATGCACACGTAGATATGAGTACGTACTCGTACATATGCGCGGCGATACCAAACAAATGCCAGTCGCGAGTGCGCTTGCACCCCTGTACGTGAAGCGGGTCTATGTGTACGTGCGTTTTTGTTCGATGTATGGAGCCAACCTTCAGTAGCCATCTATTTTGTGGCTCCGGGCCAAGTGGTTTGATTCTTTGAATTTTACACCAACCGATTCAAACTTGGGAAACCCCCAGAAATTGACTACGGGAACGTTTGGTATATGGCGCGGAGCACTTGGAGCGTCTGAATGGCAGTAACTATTTGTGATAATACTAAGCAATCACTCTGCCTAGCCTTTTCCCAACTATGTTGGGGTCGGCTTCCAGTCTAACCGGATGCAGCTGAATACCAGTATTTTATATGGAGCGACTGCGTATCTGACCTCCACAACCCAGTCACTGGGTAAAACGATACCCCTTGGTAAGACTGGTTGTCAGACTTTTGGGCTTCTGACGACCCGTAACGACTGTCAAAGATCCACGAATGACAGCCGGGACCAACGGCTTAACGTGCTTTCCGAGGCACGGAGGAGTCTCGGTATATAAAGATGGTCACCCATCCACGGACCAACCCCTGCAAGCGTAGCTTAACGTGATGGATCGACCCGTACGGCTGTTATTACTTAGCCACGAGCTCCTCTACTTAGCCAATACAATGTGTGTATTGTTGTGGCAATACTATGCATAGGGGTTAAATGCATAGTAGTAACTGACTAAGATACGAAATAATGTAGATTAGGACAGAATCTGACAGATTTTTGTTGAGTATACAGATATAGATTTATTTGGTTATTTATTACTTAGTAGGTTTATAGTAACAGCTTCATGTTAAAAACATAGGATGCTGTTAACTCTTAAAATGTCGATTGCACACCATGTGTACAGATAACAATAGAATTTCAATTGTGTCTGCTAATTAGCGCGCGACGGGTTAAGTGCCTCTATATCCGCACACTTTGATTTCATAAGAAAGCGGTGAAAGGTCACATAATAAGTAAGTAACGGCTGTCCAAATACAGACCGTTTTTTGACATCTTATTAATGTCAAATTAATACTGGCGAAACTGATAGATTTTCGTGACGGCCGTTATAATATGACGGAACCGCTTTCTTGGAAAACCAAAGCTCAATGTAAAAAAAAAAGAACAACGCAGCAGTTTCGGCTAGAACTACACAGTCTTAGAACTTGTTACTTTATTGGGTAACTATCTAAACAGTGCCAATATCAACCCGAAAGTTTACGAGACCTTTACACCCATGTGAACATGTTTATTTCTGTATACATAGGCAATTTGGCAAGACTTGGGGCTTCATATTAACTCTTATGTCCGTAGGTAAACGCCTTGGATCTGGCGCCAAACTATGCTGGCTCCTTAACCGCTATGATCAACGGGACATCCACCATCTCTGGAATTATTACACCCTATTTGATTGGGCTGTTGACACCTGATGTAAGTATATACATAGTTTTTATTGCTTGAGAATAATACGACAATCAATGAAAACACTGGCAATACATTAGTATTGCCAGTGTGTGTGTGTGTGTGTGTGTGTGTGTGTGTATTTATTTCAGTTTTAAAATACTCCTATACATTAGCATAGGAGTATTTTAAAACTAAAATAAATCCTAAACTCGAAATTAAAAGTGTTTAGTTCAAAGCATTTATTTTAAATAAACCAATTACGTGCACTTTTGAATTGTCAAGGGGTCAGTCAGAATGATAAAATGTCACCCATTACATAAGCGCCTAACTTTCGTTATGCGACTAACTATAGTGGCTGTACGAGCAAACCCGTACATATCAATAGTATTACTTTTATGCTGACATCGACGCGCAGCGAATGAATAAAATGCATGTATTGGAGGAAGCAATCAGTAGTTGCATAGCATCGTTCGGGCTATCATCAAAAGGACTCATTCGCCGCGGGTCGATCAGTTATCAGTTTTGGGTGTTTTTCTGTGTGACTATCAATACACAAGTTGAACTCCTATATCAGACTATCATTTAAATGTACCTTACCCGTACATTTTTGGTCCTTCGAGAAGGACGTCGCGTGTGTACATTACAGTGTAGCAATCAAGTACTGTAAAGTGTTTCACTAGTGACGTTGAGCAAACTAGCAGTGAAGGTGTTTGTACTGCCAGCAATAGTGCAGTACACAGCAACAGCAGCAGCAGCAGAAATCAGCAGGGATCAACAGGGATCCGCATTTGGTGAGCAACAAAGCTCCCGCTTGGACAATCAAGTAAGATCGTTCCATTAATTATCATATCAATCAACAACATGTCGGCAATGGAGGAAGTTCTTGCCCAACAACAGCAACTACTCAATCAGATAGAGCAAGTTTACACAAACATCAAAAAGGATGGCTCCGATCGCAAAACCTCGGATTACATATGCCGAAGGTTAGAAAATTTGGATGCATGCTGGCAAGAGTATCAATCGAATCATATAAGATTGTGTAGCATCGAATATGCCAGAACGCATACTTACTTCACTTCGAAGCAATTTGATACTGTGAAGGAGAGATATCAGAAAATCAGAGCAGTTATTCAGAATCATCAGCCAACAGAGGAGAGACCATCGACCCCGCTTGTAAAGCCTGCTACTCCTCTAGCTACCTCAAGCACCGTACAACAACCTTCAGGTCAATCTTTAAAGTCTCAGGGATCAAACAGCCAGACGGATGAGATGAACAGGAAACAGATGAGCAACTTCAAGGCCTTTGAACATACTGTTTCAAGTATCAACATAGATGCTGTAGCGGAGAAATGGGAATTCGATCATCTATTGAGCACGGTAAGGTCTCGCTGGGCGAAGATTGACACTCAGCATTGGGACTTAGACAGTGAGCTGGGAGACCGAAATCAAGAGTATCATCGTATGTACCTCAAATATGAAAGCACATACAATGATGCTATCAAAGCAATCAATAAGAAGATGTCGTCCATTTCACACAGAGAACATACGACGCCGAAAATAGAAATACCTACATTCAGCGGTAGTTACCATCAGTGGACATCTTTTAAGGATCTCTTCACAGAAACAGTTCATAGCAACCCGTCATTATCTGGGGCTCAGAAGATGCAGTTCCTCAAGTCGAAAGTGAAAGGTGAAGCGGAACGTCTCATACAGCATCTCCCGATCAGCTCAGACAACTATATCACTAGTTGGGACATCTTGAGCCATCGTTATGACAACAAGAGGATGATATTCACATCGCATATAAACATTTTATTAAATATGCCAATTTCACAGCAAGCATCAATCAATCATATAAAACGAATCAATGATACTGCACTTGAAACGATGAACGCCATACAGAACCTGGGCGTAGACGTGACGTCCTGGGATCCGTTGATCGTGCACATCCTGTGTCAGAAATTGGATTTGGACACATTTAGCGAATACAACGCAGCTATCAAGCAACCTCGAGAATTACTCGAGCTGAATGAATTTCTAGCCTTTCTAGAGGGGAAATTCACGAGCATGGAAGCAAGTAGAAGAAAACAGGAGACTAATAATCAAAAATCCTTTTCTTCAAACATACATAAACCATCAGAATCTAAACAATATCATTTTAAGCAATCATATTCAAACAATAAGGCTATTTCGCAATCACCAACTTACAGGAAATTGCAAAACGATCGGCCAAACTGTCCAGTCTGCAATGACGCACATGCTATATTTTATTGCAAACAATTTGCTGACTTTACCCCGATGAAGAAAAAACAATGTGTTACTAACTTGAATTATTGCAAAAACTGCTTACATGATCATAAAGGCATGGAATGCTTATCAAAGAAGCGTTGCCTCGAATGCAACGGATTCCACAACACATTACTTCATGAATCGTATTCAAAAGAATTATCAAAACAAGGAGGTAATTCGATGTCTTCTACACAGCAAAACAACAGTGGTTATAATCAAGAACGTGCAAATCAAGGAAACACGCACGTAACACAACAAAATATGATGCAAGAAACTTTGCTTTCAACTGCACTGTTAAAGGTGCAGAAAGCAGATGGGACATATCTGATCCTGCGGGCTCTTATTGATCAGGGCTCACAGATGTCTCTTATCACAGAGAACGCTGCTCAGCAGCTAGGATTGCAGCGATCCAGGTGTGACGGCATAATCACGGGCATAGGGCAACAAGAAAACAGTTGCAAAGGAATGATGACCCTGAACTGTATGTCAAGCTCAAGAATCAAACTATATCAATTTAATATCGAAGTCTACATCATGAATAACCTAACAAAATATTTACCATCATACTCATTCCCTAAAATAGCAAGCCCATTTTTGGAAAAATTAGAATTAGCAGATCCTGAGTACAACATCAGCCGACCCATAGACATTTTGTTGGGTGCGGACGTCTATTCAAATATTCTTTTAGCGGGCATGTGCAGATTAAGCGAATCACTTCCGCTTGTTCAAGAGACTCGCCTGGGTTGGATACTGTGTGGAAATATGAAAACAAAATTAATGTGCAACGTCGTACAATTAGATTTAGATAAATTTCAGCAAGTTTGGGAGTTGGAAGATGTTACAGAAGAAAAATCATTATCATCAGAAGATCAAGAGTGCATTCAGTACTACAAAGCAACAACAAATCGTTTGGATGACGGAAAATACGAAGTGAGACTTCCACTCGTACCACAGTTTGAGGAAAAATTGGGACAGTCCAAAAATAAGGCTGTTGCTCAATTCATTCATTTAGAAAATAAATTACATAAAAACGATTCTTTATTCAACGCATATAAATCATTCATTACCGAATACAAAAACTTAGGTCACATGAAACCTTCACCTTGCAATCAGACACCGGAATGTTTCCTACCGCATCATTGTGTATTGCGCGAAGATAGTACAACGACTGCATTGAGAGTTGTATACAATGCTTCGGCAAAAACATCTACAAATAAAAGTTTAAACGACCTAATGTACACGGGGCCCAATTTACAGCAAGACCTTCAGTCTCTTATCATTAAATGAAGACAATATCAGTACGCATTCACAGCTGATATAGAAAAAATGTTTAGGCAGATTTGGGTACACCCAGAAGATCAAACTTTACAAAAAATTGTGTGGAGAGATAACCCATCTCAAAAAATACAAGAATATCAATTGACAACCGTAACATACGGCACGAAAGCAGCTCCATTTCTTGCAATGATGACATTGAGACAGTTAGCAACTGATGAACGGGATAAATTCCCAGAAGCCACCAAGGTCGTCGAAGATTCATTCTATATGGATGATGTGGTCTATGGAGCCTGCTCCTTATCAAAAGCACAACAGTTACAGCAAGATTTAATGAATTTACTGAAATTAGGGGGCTTCAACTTGAGAAAGTGGACAGCAAACGATAATCGTCTGCTGCAAATAGAAGATCAAGACTATCATAGACAAGAAAGCAAGAGTTTTAATCATGCAGGATTAACTAAGACTTTAGGACTTCGTTGGAACCCTACACATGATAATTTCACATTTGCATCAAAAATTGAACCATCAAGCACCAATATCACTAAAAGAATTATACTATCAGATATGTCTAAAATATTCGACCCATTAGGATGGATCGTGCCTGTAATAACAAAATTGAAGATTTTATTTCAAGAAACATGGTTATCTAATCTTCAGTGGGATGAACAAGTACCAGAAAAAATCAGTAAGGAATGGATCAAAATCAAGGAAGAATTAGAAAGTATCCATCAATTTAAAATACCTAGATGGTACGGTACGGAAACAGCAAGCAGTGTTGAGCTACACGGTTTTTGTGACGCATTAACAAAAGCATTATGCATGCGTCATTTACTGTAGAGTTATAAATAGCAATAAATCAGCAATATTAGTAGCAGCTAAATCAAAATTAGTTCCTACGAAAAAACAAGTATCATTACCACGATTAGAATTATGTGGAGCACTGTTGCTGGCCAAACTCATGACCAAGGTCAAGCAGTGTCTAGCAGGTCATGACCTACATATATTTGCTTGGAGTGACTCCACTGCCGTATTGGGATGGCTCCAAGGAAACCCAAGTCGATGGAAAACGTTCGTAGCAAATAGAACAGTACAAATAACTGATAGCATTCCACCACAATCTTGGCAATATGTAAAATCAAGTGAAAATCCCGCTGATTGTGGAAGCAGAGGACTTACAGTGGCGCAATTGAATGATCATTGTTTGTGGTGGCAAGGACCAACATGGTTACAAACTTTTGAAGCAACGAAAGAAGATCAAGCAATCTACACAACAAACGAGGAAATAAAGAAGCAAGAAGATGTTCATGTTGTTACAAAACATGAACCAAGCATCATTACTGACCTGTTAAGCAAGTATCAATCAATCAGTAAAATATCACGTATTCTAGCATTAATGATGAAGATTACGACCTACAAAAGGAAAACAAAAAAGCATTATTTATCATTATCAGAAATCAGTCAAGCAAAGCAAAAAATTATCAAGCAAGTACAGCAGGAAGAGTTTGCGAAAGAAATAAGAGATTTAAAGCAAGAAGGAAAGCTGAGTTCAAAAAGCAAATTATTAAAATTAAATCCTTACCTGGATGAAAATGATATCTTGAGAGTTGGAGGGAGACTAAAAAAGGCACATATCAGCCATGACATGCAGCACCCTATTATTCTGCCGCACAGTGCACGTCTGACAGAATTAATAATAGAGGAAGCACATCGAACCATGTTACATGCCGGAGCCCGGCTGACATTGAGTTTTATCAGACAAAAATATTGGATTCTAGGAGGGAACGTCGCTACGAAGAGACAGCTTCGTCGTTGCGTAACATGTAAAAAACAAAATCCAGACTGCCAACAGCAAATTATGGGGCATGTTTGCGTGGTTACAGTAAAAACCAAAAACGGAACACTGAAACGTCCTATCACAAAATTATCAAAACTCCCAGTTCACAATGAACCCTCGCAAATCAAGCAAGCAAACGCAGCGGGTTCGGGAGATTCTAACACAAATAAGCAGTCTGAAACAAGGAAAGTAGGCACCCGTTACAATATAGAGTCAGTGTTTACAGTAATCATGTTGTTTTTTAGTATCATAACAACTTCCCAATGCGCACTTAACGTCACACAATTCAGAAATAATCAACACATTTACTTCGACAAACTAACAAACATGCAGATCATAAGGTACTATTGGAAACTAATCATTTACTACGATTTAGATCCTTATTGGGAAGGAATTACCGCACTTAACAAAAGTATAATGTCGCTGGAACAATCATGCAGGACAATCAAAGAACAAACACATTGTGACATAATATTATTACAATTACGTCACGGGTCCAATGAACTCGATTACAATAATCATATGTTACTCAGTCAGCATTTTGCAAAGCAAGCGAACAGGTGGCGGCGAGGTCTTATCGACGGTGTAGGTTACATAGCAAACGGCCTGTTCGGCGTATTGGACGCTCGATTCGCGGAACAATACGAGAAAGATATCACTCTTCTTCGCAAAAATCAAAAGCATATTGTCTCATTTTGGCAAAATCAAACTTCGGTCATAGAAGCAGAATTCAGTCTCTTAAAGAGGACGGAGGCTACAATGCACAAACAACATAAAATGATTCATCAGCAGTTTGCAAACATCGAAAATACATTAGAAATATTAAAGGCTGAAACTCAAAACCTTTCGAGGGCAAGTGAAGTTTCTATGGGAGCTATAGTCGCGAGCAATCTATTACGAGACTTGAAAGACTTACAGAACGCTTTAGTGGATACAATAACAGACACCTATCATGGTCGATTTAATCCACATTTAATAACACCCGAGCAATTACAAGATCAGCTGAGCACTATAGCTAGTCATTTGTCTAATGACGTCACCTTACCTGTAGAAAACATTCATACGGATCTTGCACAACTTGTTAAACTTCTACGAGTCAAAGCAAGAATGCTCAAGAATTACTCACTATTTGAAGTACAAATACCTTTGATAAGCAGGGACACCTATGAAATATTCAAGCTTATACCAATTCCAGTGGAGAAACCCAAGAACACAATGTTATCAATTAAACCAGTATCAGATTTCATAGCAGTCAACCTGAAAAAGGATGCATACATTATCTTGGCGGAAAATATCATACTTTCCTGCCTAGTGACAAACGTACACTTGTGTTACATTCATTCTCCTATTTACAAATTAAGCAGAGATAAGGACTTCTGCCAATCAAAGGCATCAGCGTGTGAAGTCAACGTCAATCCCTGTAAAAATCTTTGGATGGAAAGCCATTCTATCAACAATTATATTTATTTTTGCTGCGGTCAATGCAACTTACGAACAGTATGTGGAGATCAAGTTACCGCACATCAGCTGACTCACTCCGGACTTATAACGATAGATTACGGCTGCATAATCAAATCTGATAATTTTGAAGTAATTGCGCATCAACAAAGAACGAGCGATGTTAGTATTAGTGCTAACCTATACTCACCAGTCATTGCATCCATAAACCACGTTATAAACGTGTCTATTCCTCAAGATGTCTTGAACGACTCCAGCATAGAGAGCGATCGAGAGCTTAAAACGATTGAGGACAAAATCAAGATCATGAAAGAAAATGGGCTGTTATTTGACAGTCTGTCATCCCATGACATTCATCATTACACCGCGATCTACTGTATGATCGGTGTGATAGCAGCATGTCTCGGAGTGTGCGTGTGGAGGCGCGCGCGCTTGCGCTGCGCCCCCACGCCTGCGCCGACGACGCGCGCAGCAGACGGCGCGCCCGGCGGCAGCGCGTGCCCGGCCACGCAAAATGCGTGTGTTGGGGATAGTGTAGTGTTTCAGTGTGACAATGAAAGGGCGAAGGTGGTAACAAGTGCGCGAGTGTTAGATAAAGCCACCTCCCCTATGTTAGGTTCTTATAAAAGCATATCAAATTTGTGAACAGTGTGTTAACGATAGAGACACTAAGCATCAAATCATTTACTATAATTGTTTGTTTCTCAAGCACTCAATTGTATCTATCTTTATATCTTTTTCCTCGGGGAGCATGTACGAGCAAACCCGTACATATCAATAGTATTACTTTTATGCTGACGTCGACGCGCAGCGAATGAACAAAATGCATGTATTGGAGGAAGCAATCAGTAGTTGCATAGCATCGTTCGGGCTATCATCAAAAGGACTCATTCGCCGCGGGTCGATCAGTTATCAGTTTTGGGTGTTTTTCTGTGTGACTATCAATACACAAGTTGAACTCCTATATCAGACTATCATTTAAATGTACCTTACCCGTACAGTGGCTAATCAATTAGATATATCTATCTATATAAATAAAAATGAATGGCTAAAAGTGTTGCTAAGTACAAAATTTGAGAACGGTTGGTCCGATTCGGCAAATTATTTTTTTTTTCAAATATTCGTTGAAGTCCGAGGAAGGTTCTTATGAAGAGAAAAATTGGGAAAATTGCACGGAAAAACGTAAAAACCACATTTATCATTTTCTCATACAAACTGTTCATAACTGTCAATTCTAAGGATGAATAACTGATGTAATTTAAACTACTTGAATGCATCCGTGTACAGTTTGACAGTTAAATTTGGACAGGACAACGTCTGTCGGGTCTGTTAGTTTGAAACATAAATACGCAGTTTAATTTATTGTCGTATTATCGTCTCCAACAAGTTATGCTTAAAAAAAAATTGAAACCTCTTCAATGATTTGATAAGTCTTGGTCTCTTGGTGATTTTAAAGCCCTATCTACATGTTGCAAGTTTCTTGCGTGTGGCATACGATCAAATACTCGTAGAAGTAACAAATAGCTTGCATCGTCTAAACTCGCTCCGTGTTCGTTTCGCCAACTAATGCCCGGTTTCTGAGGTACTTAAACGCAGGTTATCCATTCGATAGTGATTATTGGCTTGATATCGTGTTACTAAACTAAACACTAAGGAAGAATTTAGCTTATAAGTCGAGTGAATTACTATCGAGGGTTTATCTGAGGACCTCAAAAATCAAGCATAAGGAAGGATTTCGCTTAAATTGATAAATTTATCGAATCAATAGTTATTGAGTGTTTAAACTCCGTTTAAGAATTCTTCAGAAATTAAAAGTTGCTGAAGACTGAAAACCTCATAATAATAATATTATCCCAATATTGGCCAAAAATACTTTTGTTTTATATACTTATTAAAAAAACTATTTGTATTTATCTTACTTGTTTTTCATCCTTATTTTACCTATAATTATGATTTAACACCTAATCTCTAAATGTGTGGACAAATAATCTTACTCAACGTGAAAAAAATATCAACTGTCCCATACAAAACTTCAATACCTGCTCCACCCAAATGTATAACAAAATAATATTAATAATTTCTCGACTTGATAATTTTTTCTCGATTAAGATGTTGGTCCCATGGAGAAAGTTGTTCAGTTTGATGGTCTGTACCACACCCTTAAATTTTACCACTTCTATCTGATACACGATGTATGAGGCTATTATAACGCACTCCTATGCTTTAATTCCTAAAAAAAGCAATGCGTGTAAATTTGAAAATTATCCACTGTGTATGTTTCTACGAAAATTAAGTTGTCGTGCCCAGCTCTTTTCTTAAATTTCTATAAAAAGAAATACATTTTATGAAAGTACTTTATATAAAGGCAGTGAAAAAATCTTTTGTGAAGCAACTTCTATTATCCGAGAACATTCATGATGGAGTTATTGGGGTAGCCCGGGTAGACCTTTAGAATTTAGTTATAGAGCCCCCATTTTGGCTTAGATTTTTTTCTTTTGTATTTTCGTAGGTATATAACATACTCTTATTTAATGGTACGGCTCTCAAAATCCAAAGCCAACATTTGTGCGCTGTTGGATTTTCAACTTTTGGGCTGAGCAGGGTGTTGAAAATCCAATAGCTCGTTTTATTTCGGCATTCATTAAGGTATCAGCTCTATTAGTTATTGAGGTTCTCGCTCTGACATAAGTACAATGTGGAGACAATAATACGACAATAAATGAAAACACTGGCAATACTAACGCATAGGAGTATTTTGAAACTATCAAATAAGTCCTAAAATCGAAATTAAAAAAGTGATTTTTTAATCAAATTAAATAAGTAGTGATGGGCCGACTATGGGTTTCTGATAAGTGACTAACTGTAGTTAGTGACTAAATTATATACGCAGCTTAATTTAAGTACTACTGCCGTATCGTACCTCCAATTAGTGTTATACTTAAAAAAAAATTAACACCTATTCGATGATTTGATGATGGTTTATTGGTGATTTTAAAACCCTGTGGCGGAATCTACATCGCCACATACAAACTACGCGTCACACTGACGTCACACAATCCTGCATCGCGCAATCAGAGTTTACCGCGCAACATGCATATATACTCGTACAACGTCCCGACATTAACCGTCGGGCAGTTGCCCACCAGACACAACACCCCCTCGGAAGATCCTCCCTTTTCTATGGAGGATGAGTGAACTTTAAACTCTGTTCCTCATGCCTCTATAACCCCATTTACATGATGCAGGTTTCTTGTGTCTGGCATACGATCAAATTGAAGCAACAAATGGCTTGCATCATTTAAACACGCTCCGTGTGCGTTTCGCATCAGGCTTTAGTTAGACTCAAATAAAAGACGCAGATTTATTATTTCAAAAACTTTGACAAGTTGCTGAAGAGTGAAAACCTCATAATAATAATTATCCCAATTTTGACCAAAAATGCTTATTTACATACATTAAAAAACTATTTCCGCCTTATTACAAAACAAGGTTCATCTTCAAACCGAGGTTTCAACCATGGACGCTTTTTTGAATTTCGAACTTTATTCCAACACATTAAGTGGTCAGTTTTACAAAACTGACAACTTAGTACCGGACTAAGTTGTCAGTTTTGAATAAAGAACTGTATTTCTATCACAGCTAGGTTATTATTACAAAAACTGGCTCGATAGTTTAAACCATGACAGAAGAAAAACCTCGTTTTGTAATAAGACCTTTTTTGTAGTTCTTCACTTTTATATTTACCTATATTATGATTTGTAACACCTAATCTCTAAATATGTCGTAATATATTAGTCAGTCAGGTTAGTGAACGAGCGCTGTCAGTGGAGGCTGGTCATATCTTAGCTGCCACGGCTTATTTTAATTTAATTTAAATTTTGAATTGTTTTTTTTTTATATTTTTATTACGGACGCTTTTAACGTTCTGCACCATTCTTACATTATTCTTTCAACTTGAATGATGTAACCAATATTTTGTTACCATAATTTTTAAAAGAGTGTCCATGGAGTTTCTTGCCCGTTCTTCTCCATAGGTAGATAGGTACCTACTACGCTTTGGAATGGGCGACTAGCTTCATCTTTCTGACTGTCCGACCCCTTGACAATTCAAAAGTGCCTGTAATTAGTTTATTTGAAATAAATGTTTTGAGTTTGAGTTTAACGTTATTTTAACGCTACGTTAGCGTCACATTTAAACATTACCTTCCATTTAGGCTTCGTCGCAGTAAAAATAATTCAACTACAATTTTAGCTGCGAATGAAAATATACCAGCTTTGAATTTAGAAGTTTAGAGGCGTGTCGGTGTTGCATTTGAAACACGGACGGGTTTGGACAAACACTCCCTAATTGACCGTCTAGTGTAACACGTCGTTGACTGATATATGTACCTATTCATTTACCCGGCACTGTTAATGATGCTTTGAATCCAAAATTAATTTCGTCAATGAAAGTTTGAAATTGGGCTTTAAGTAAATTGGGTTCCAATTTGCAGTTAATAGTTTACTTACAATATATAACGACTAATAATATATATAGAGCCCAAAGCACAGGTACAAACACATAAAATTGTCTAATATAAAAAAAAACTCCTGACTCCTGCATGCCTAGATAAAGTGACATTCTGTCAGCGATAATGTCATCTGCCTAACCTTTTCCCAACTATGTTGGGGTCAGATTCCAGTCTATCCGGATGCAGCTGAATACCAGTATTTTACATGGAACGTCAACGTCAGATAGGCAGTGCCTATCTTGCGTGCCTTTAGTTAGACTGGTTGTCAGACTTTCGGGCTTCTTAGCGCCCCCTGTAGTCTTCCTAGCAGTCTGTAATATTATAAAACTTAGCTAGGAACACGTTCAGGAATGAAACTTATATAAAGCAAAAAAACCGTTTCAAAATTGGCCTAGCCGTTTCCGAGAAAAATGGTAACATACACACACTATAATAAAAAAATAATATAATGTAATAGGTGTTTACCTATTATCGTCTCCGTGGCCGTCGCGGGTAATAGAAAAACTTAATTCATAAGAAAAATATATCAAAGGCAACCACCGATCACGTAGCCGCCTCTTCCCGAATTTCAAACTCTAATAAGACCAAACAAATCAAGTAAAATCATCTTCAACGAAGCTTCGCCACTCTGAACTTCGTTTCAAACAATAAATGGGTCTTTATTAATAAAACATTTTCGACTCAGTGTCAAGTTTCGACAAGATGTCAAGTTTGTGGCTTTAATGAGAACTTGATGTCTTTGAAGTTTCTTCAATTTTGTTGACAGTACGTTCAGCCCAATCTCTATTTATAGAACGAATCGATAGTGTTTCCTAACAATCACCGGTTGTTAAATTGGCAAAATATTGTAATTACGTACTGCGTAGGACTCGCTTCCTTATTATGTTGGAAACTAGTTGTCGGCTCACTGATATTATTAGATACTCCTTGTTCATACGTCCTTCATCTACGTCCTTGGAAACTATTTCTATGGCTGTTGTATTGTGCGTGGCAATATTGTCGTATGTTTCTATTTTTCCATCTGAAAGTTCATGTACAGTCAGGGAATTCAATTGTTTATCAAATTGTCACCTTACGTCAATTTGTCATGCTAAAGCGATTTCATTCAACTGTCAAAGAATGGTAGTAGTGAAGTGATTTGAATATAAGGAAAATTAAGTTGGTGTCAATTTCTTTAACAATTATTTTTTCTCGACTTTAATAGTTCGAAACCAGTTCTAAATCTTATTTTCTTATTTTGATACATTTTCTCTTTTTTAGTCAACTCTGGCCCAATGGCGGATAGCGTTCTGGGTATGCTTCTCAGTGCTAGTAAGCACAAACGTAGTCTACATCTTCTGGGCAGATGGTAAACAGCAATGGTGGGATGACGTCCGACAGTACGGGTACCCTGAAGACTGGAAGCATGGGCCACTAAAGATGGCCAATCAAGACAAAGAAAAGAACAAAGCAATCGAAGCAAGAGACTTTTCGAAATAAGTAATCCAAGTGTTGAGATTAGAACATTTTGAGACCACAGATAAGCTTATTCATTAAAAATGTTTGTTTGTAATTTTGTTCCAATTCGAGTTTTAATGCAGTCTACAGTGCACTTTTAAACTCATCGGGAATTAGGTATTATAACATAATTTTTCAAAAAACTTACTAAAATTGCGCTGATGAATGCAGATGTGAATAACATTTATTTTATAAGACTTACTGTCTCTCAGTGATGAAATGGAGAGAAAAAAGGAATTGAAAAGAAAAAAGAGAAAAAGTATTCTATTCTATTCTGTTCTAAATGGAATATACCTACTGCGTTTTTTCTGTTAAGAGTGCATTCATCATTTATTCTGTGGTCTATGTTTTAGAAGAAGATTTTTAAGTTAACTTACGTATTTAGAAGTAATGAATGTGATTAGCTAAGTATTAAAGCAATGTCGTTGATATTAATTGAGACGGAAGAGTGGAAGTTTATTCATTTGAGGCCCTGGTTTAATCAGGCCGAAGGCTGAGAAACTACACCGTGCCAATTCATAACGAAGTAGGTGCTGTCGTAAATAAAAGGACTTGGCCTAGAATTTTAATTGCGGTGCGACGAGTAATTGGGATGAGGATTCATTTGGTTTTAATGACAATTGGGTTCTAAAATGGGTTTCTAAACACCAATTAAAATTACAAAAACATCGATAGAATATTGGTTATATCAGTGGCGAGGCGTTGGATATAAAAATTAAATGCGATGTCCTTCGGTATTTCTTTTTAAAGTGAAATGTACCATTTTTTTAGGTAGGTCACTTTGGTTAGTATTTAAATTTTAAAACATCAATTAAAAAAGTTAAAAAAGGTTTTGAATTCTTTTGATTAATTCCGTATAATTTATTTACCTAAACCAACTTAAATTGTATGTCTATGAATTTATTGATGTGCCATCTTAAATCCGAGTAGTTACATTAGTATACAAAATATTTTTTTCACGTCATTGTGCATATTTATTTTCATTTTGTGAAAGTATTCATTATTTCGAATAACTAAGTTTCATTCCAGTTATAAATAGATTTTAAGATTTTAGGTTTTTTTTTTTAATTTTACATCTTAACTCGAAAGGCTTGTTTGTTGAATATAATGTTGTTGAAGTGAAAACTTCTTTAAAAGCACTTTAGCGTTCTTTCTAAACAGTGAATAAAACTGAACCGGGACGCTCGGGTCGGTGATGCTGAATCGCGTATATTCGGCTCCAGTAGTTAGTTTTCACTCCTATCATGTGATCATAAGCACACTTTCTTTTTTTTTTAATTTTGACAGTTTTTGGAACATTTTTAGAACAACTTCTTAGGGGCCTTAGCACATCTCCGCCGCGAAACCACGAAACCGCATGATGTTTCGCTGAAGTGCACTACTGCGGTTTCGCGGCGGAGGTGTGCTACGGGCCTAAAGTTAAACTTGTCATTATGTATCCCTTTTTTATATTAATAAGTCGTATTAATTTAATAAGTATTTAATTACTTTACGCAATTTTGGTTACTTATACCTATGCATTCAATGCATTGGATACTCGTAAAACAACTGAGTGATAACTCAATACATGGCACATGATAAACATGGCTATTGATAAAAAGCCATGTAAAATAATAATAATAATATAGATCTAGTTTTATAAAATAAGTTTTTTCAATAAATTTTCCTAAAGTGCCTAATTTGCAGCGAATGTGATAATTATGTAATAAATAGTTTAGCATACGTTAAGTAGTAGATAAACATGAATTAACAAATGAATGAAAATGTATTATTTTTTTAAATGGATAAAAATAAAAATTGTTAAAACTATGCTTTGTTATTTTGGTACCCACTTTTAAAAGTTAAGTGAAGAAGCTTGTTCTGAGTAGAACGCCTGATGAAATTATTATAGCAATGAAGTTGTGAGAGAACTTTTGAGTAACTGATAGAATGATTCCTACGCTAAGCGCGCACTACGAATTTTAATCGTTGCGAATAATAATCGCAAATCTGTGAACAATACCTATATACTAGTTCACGCACTGCGGTAAAAAATCGTTTGAGAATTCACTTATAAAATAATTATTTTTCGTTTGCGATTTTATTTCGCCGTTTATAAATTGCAACGATTAAAATCGTAGTGCGTACATTAGCCTTACAGACTGTTAAATTATTTTGCCTAAATAACTTCTATTTTTGGATCCCTTTATTTTTATATAACCTGAATATTTAGCTAGAATAAAACAGCTGACCAAAAAGATTTTGTAAGTAGGTACCTATTCAAAAATTTTTCATTTCAGCTGGTGGGCTCGATCTATTACTATGTTTTCTGGTATGACTAAAGTTATCATTTCCTTACTGATGTTGTAATGTCAATTATACTCTGTTGTACAGGAAAACTTGGTAAGTATTCACTGACGCGGTACCTATTAGCATGTTTGTGGTTTACAAATTAATCTTAAACATATAAATTATGACTTATGGTGAAAAGGGACCTTTGTTGTTCTTGCTGAATGAAAGTCGAAGATAAAAGCGCACGATTGTGGTCATACCGTTAGCCCTAAGATGACTCTACAACCTACAATGCACAGTGATTATTTCTATATATTTTATAGAATTTAGATACCATTTTCAAAGAGCCACTGTAAATATTCAGTGGCCCTTTGAAAATTGTATCTAAATTCACCGTTTATTTATTTATATACTTTACTGTACAACAGAAAATGTATGGTAAAAAAAATATTTAACACTACAGAACGTATTAATTCTGCGATCTCTTCCAGGCAACCTTGGAACGGATAGTGATTGCGTGGACATAAAAATGGGATTGTCATTGGAGCAAAGTAATAAGTTTAGAGATACGGTATACTATATTAGATACATAGATATAATATACACATATCTCGTTATCTATACCGTTTTACGACTTTCATAGCGAATGAATATTATATGTATCCCTCTATAGACTTTACAAGTTATCTAATCGCGTATTTAAATCGAAAATCATGTATTCTGTACCAAGTGCTGAGTCTAGTCAAACGATGTCTGTTGAATAGTAAATAAACACTTAGCCTTGTCAATAGTATATTATGTAAATACACTTTGCCGTTGTACTGTAATGAATGAGTAAATTCGTGCATTCAATTATTATTAGAATATTGTGTTTATTATTAAGTTGTATGTATTCCTGTCTTGCAGTGTAGAATTTATGGGTTGAATTTATACAAAGTTTAAAACAAAGTCGTCTCTGTATGTGTGACTGCTTAGTTCGTCTAAAGTACACATTATATTTTATCGTGGTTTTGACCTTTTTGTGTGGGTCTGTGTGATTGCTTAGATCTCATAAGCTGCACAGCCTGCACTGCTGCCTTGATGTGGTTTTCACCATATTACATGCATATTTAGCAAAGATTTTGCAAAGAAAACTCGATGTGTTGCCATGTTGTCATTGTGATAAATCTATAAGGTGTTAACAACTGCCAATTTTATTTAATTGCTTTTAATATGCCATACAATCTGTGCAGTCGTTCATTGGGTTTTGCAATGGTCGATTCAAATAACAATGTATTAAAACATGCTGATCGATGCCTAAAATATATTGCCTAATAAAAGCACACTGTTGGATTTACAACGCTCGGCTTAGCACCGTGAGTTGAAATCCAAGAGTGCGGCTAAAGTAGAGTTGTCATCCCCAAATTTTGAAAACCATGATTGCAAGGTGAAAGTACCGTTTCGGATTAAAAACAGAACGCAGTAGAAATCTGTACTTAATAGCAACACCCAATGAAAACAGGGTCAATGAAACTCAATTATATTTTTTTTTACTTTATTTAAACAACTTTTAATGAAAGTATCTTAAATTCAAATTTAAAAGGTTTAATATGAAATACATATAATAAGTACGGCCGTTCGATAAACGTAACGTTGAAGGCGCGCGAAATTTTTAAAATACAGGACTATCAGAATGCTTATTGAAAATCCCAGGACGCTTCTAAAAACTATACAGGACAGCCCATGACATCCCAAAAAACAGGACATGTCCTGGACGCACTGTTGATTTTTTGCGTTGTGTTATTGAAAACGGGCATCAGTGATTTTTAAATTCAAATAAATAAATACCGTAAAGCTTGTATTACCCATTTTGTTGAACTATACATCAGGCTTAAAGAATAATTAATTCAAATTCAAATAAGTTTATTGTTTGTTACGTGTATAAAAGATCTTATAGTTAATAATAATAGTAGCACTGTAACATACCTTTAAGGCGTACAATATTATATTAGGTTATTATTATTATAAACATTCTTACAGTTGGTCTAATTACTCTTTGTATCATTCAAATTATACCTTAAAAAAATATAAAAAATAATAATTATGATTAGTCAAATTATACATTAAAATATCTATGCATTATTCAAATTATACATTAAAATAAACTCATACATTCAATAGTCATACATTATCTATTCAAGTGTTGTCATTAAAAAAAACATTTATTGTGTAGTATGATTTATTTATCAAGAATTCCTATAGCTTAATTCCTATTCCTTCTTAGCCCGAAACTCTGACAACCAGCCTTAACAAGGGGTATCGTATTACCCAGTTACTGGGTTGTGGAGGTCAGATAGGCAGTCGCTCCATGTAAAATACTGGTATTCAGCTGCATCCGGTTAGACTGGAAGCCGACCCCAACATAGTTGGGAAAAGGCTAGGCAGATGATGAATTCCTATAGCTTAAGTTTAAAAATATTAATGGTTATACTTTTTATACAGTTTGGTAGTTTGTTATAAATTTTTCTCCTATTCCAAATATACTAGATTTAAATTTAACTGTTCTACATCTAATTCCGGTTAGCTCATTTTTATGTCGTGCACTTCTAAGTGTTTCATATTGTCTTATATCGCTTTTTATCATTGTTGCCGCTTCATACATAATTATATAACGAAGTAAACTGCCAATCTCATAACCTTATTCAAGTTTATTGCCACGATTCAAAAATTTTGCTTAACAACAATAAATAATTCTAAGAAAAAAAAACAATACTAAAACCATACGTATTATATTTATCACATATCCGTGACGAAATCCACTTTGACCTGTTGCGACACAATACGAGACTACAATGATATGAATGGTCTTGGAAGGCATTAATTATAAACACAAGCACGCTGACATCATGCACAGTAAAACACTAAATGATTAAAATTACTAGGTTGCGCAACCAAACAGTGTAGTTTGCGTGTTGGTTGATCAAGCCTGGGAACATTATTATGTAACCAGCTGTTGCCAGTGACTTAGTCTGCATGCCATCATTCTCCTGCCCTTATACCAATTCATTTCGGGTCGGTACTGCAATTATTTTTTTTTAATCAATCAATCTGCCTAGCCTTTTCTCAACCATGTTGGGGTCGGCTTCCAGTCTAACCAGATGCAACTGTATACCAGTATTTTACATGGAGCGACTTCCTACCTGAACTCCACAACCCTGTTACTGGGTAATACGATACCCCTTGTTAAGACTGGTTGTCAGACTTTCGGGCTTCTGAATACCCGTAACGACTGTCAAAGCTCCATGAATGACAGCCGGGAGCAACGGCTTAACGTGCTTCCGAGGCATGGAGGAGTCTTGGTATGTAAAGATGGTCACCCATCTACGGACCAACCCCGGCAAGCGTAGCTTAACATGATGGATTGACCCGTGCTTAGCACTCCCTTTCTAGCCATATCATCTTTCAATCAGTCCATCCATCGTTTCTTTGGTCTTTTCCTACTCGTATAGTCATCCACATTCACACTCAAAACTAACTTTTCTGTCTCCTGATGACATTTTCCTTATTTCTCCGCATCACAGTCACTTTCAGACTTCCTCTTATACAAGATGTAACTTAAATAACGCACAACGCAATCTCTAGAAATTGTGAAAAAAAAAAAATTGCGTTTCCCTACATTTTGACGAGTTATGCGAAAATAAATTTAGGGAACATCTGAATTTTTGTTCGCGATTGCAGTTTTAGTCCCATAGTAAAAGTTGTTCATAATCATGAGTACAATGACCCCTTAAGAAATTGTCCGTGCGTTATTGAAGTTACACATTGTGTACTAATTTATTATTCTATCCATTCGCGTAACACCACAAATCCTTCTTAGCATTCTCATATCAGCCTACATGCAATTGCCTTTCATTCACTCCTTTTGTGGTCCAACATTCTGATCCATAGCCTCTCACGAGAGCGCATCACAACAACGTTAATAATAAAAAAATATTTTCTTGGTATAGAACTCACACCACGTACAATATTAGGTAAAATGACTCCACGGACCCGATTCACACCGAGCTCTCGTGAGCGGGTAGGACGTCTGTGTGTCCAGGATAAAAGTAGTAACTAGGTATCTGTCAAATTTCATAATGTTCAGTGGTTTAAGCGTGAAATGGTAACCAAACGGACAGAATTACTTTCTTATAGTCCATAATTAGAATGGATGTGCCTCGTTGGTCTAGTGGTTGCTAGTGCTACTGCTGAGCATGAGGTCCCAGGTTCGATTCCCAGGTCGGGCAAAATTGCATTGGGTTTTTCCATTAGGAATTTCTCAGTAGCAGCCCGTTGTATGAATTGGTGCCAGGTTGATGGCAATAGGCTCGCCCCCTATTACATGGGACTTGAACATAAGTGGCAAAATGTGGGTGTACACTGTCGGTACAGTCAGCAACAAAAGTCGATTAACACTTGCAGTTTTTAATCTTAATTACTAAGCAAAATATTTAAATCAAATCGGAACCGAATTACTTAAAATTTTAAGAACATTAACTCGTAACAGTTAAACGAAAAATCTGATTATCGAATCATTTGTGTTAATTTAGATGACGTCCAAAAGTAGCAGTGTTAACCGACTTTTTTTTTTTTTGTGGATGGGAAATCATCAAATGACTTCTCCCGCTCCGGGCAGAGCGGGAGGGTGTGTCAGACTTTTACTGACTAAAACCCACCCGTGTTCCTTCAGTTGCCCGTGCCAGGGCCACGGTATCTCTTTCGAACTACCCGCGACCCCGGCGGCTTCGGCCCTATTTATTTATTTATTTTCCATTTATTTCAGACAAAATCCTATTGGACCCCGTCACTGCTGACATCTCTTTGAGGCGCGCGTGGAACACAACGCGCCGTCGACCCGGGCCTGGTCCTTACCGGACGGCGGGCTGCCCATTACTCGTCGTCCGCAAGCCCGCGCCTACGGTGGCCGGGAATCGGCGATAGATTCCCGCCGCCCAGGGCGTCTCCTGCGGCGGCTAGGGGCGCGAGGGCGCGGCTGTTGCCTCTCCCTCTCGCGTCCCGCCTCCTCCTTTGCGAGCATTACTGCTTCGCAGAAGGAGGTGACGGCCTCCCATGCACTCTCGCTCCGCACCATGGCCTGGACCAAGTTTGGACGCGAGAGATCGCCGCCGCCGATCGCCTCCGTGAGAACACGGCGGTGCTCCGCCCAAGCCGGGCAGACCTCCACTGTATGCTCCACCGTGTCCTCCGGGCGATCTGCACAATGGTGACACCCGGGCGTTTCCTCCCGCCTTATCGGAAACAGGAACCTCCCGAAACAACCGTGTCCGGTGAGGACCTGCGTCAGGCGGAAGGTGAGGACGCCGTGGCGCCTCTCCAACCACTCCTCAAAGAGGGGACTTATCGCCGCAATTGTGGCGTGCCCAGCGCTGGGTTGCGACAATCGCACTCTCCATGTCGCCATGAGATCCCGCCGGAGCTCTGTCCGCTGTACCGTGATTTCTCGCGGCAGCGGAGTTACGCCCCGGCGTTTTGCCTCCTCGCGCCACTCCCACACGTGCGCGAGGACTTTTGCCTCCAGATCCCATGGCGGTAATCCGGCAAGGAGGCTCGCCGCCTCACAGGAGACCGTGTGGTATCCCCGGACTAGCCGGATGGCCATGACCCTCTGGGACGCGTTCAACCGGCGGGCTGGTCGCAGCCTCAGGGAACGCGCCCACACCGGTGCCCCGTAAAGGGCCATGGACCGCACGACCCCCGCGTAAAGCCTCCGGCAGGAGGCGTTTGGACCCCCCAGATTGGGCAGGAGCCGCTTCAAGGCAGCCCCGGCCCGCTCCAGTCTGGGAGCCAAACGTCGGAAGTGCTCCACGAAGTTCCACCGGCTGTCGAGGACGAGTCCCAGGTACTTCATCGTCGACTCGACTGCGATGTGAACCCCTCCTACCGTTATTTGGGAACCCGACGGTGGCGCGTTCCGAGGACCATGAAAACACATGACCTCGGACTTGTGCAGGGCCACCTCGAGTCCCAACTGCCGGATCCTCTCTACGATTGTCGCAGCCCCGCGTGTCGCTAGTTCGGCCGCCGCCTGGTGCGACCTCCCTTGCGCCAGGACCAGCGTGTCGTCAGCGTAACATACAACGCTGACGCCGCTAGGGAGGTCGGCGCGCAGCACCCAGTCGTACCCGATGTCCCACAGATGTGGCCCCAGGACAGATCCCTGTGGGACACCGCACGACATCTCTCGCCGGTTCCACTCTCCCTGATGACCGGGGTAGATGACGGTCCTGTCCGTCAAATAGGCCTCGACCACTCGACGGAGGTAGGTTGGCACCCGGTGATACCGGAGTGCCTCCCTGATGCAACTCCAGGGCAGGGTATTGAAGGCATTGGCGATGTCTAGAGACACCGCCAAGACGACCCCACCCCGGGCCACAGCATCCCCCGTCGTGAGGGCTTGCACGCGCATGATGGCGTCCACCGTAGAGCGCCCCCTGCGGAAACCAAACTGGCTCTCCGCCAAATCCGGCCCCTCCTGCGCCAGCCACCCGACGAGGCGGTCTGCAATGACTCTTTCAAAGAGCTTGCCCACCTCGTCGAGCAGCACTATGGGCCGGTAAGCGGACGGAGAGTCCGCAGGGCGCCCCGGCTTCTTAATGAGGACCAGTTTCCCTGTCTTCCAACGAAGTGGGAACTGGCCCCTCTCCAAGCATGCGCTTAGGAGCCCCCCTAGTCGAGGCCCGAGAGCCCCAAAGGCCAGAACCCAGGCTCTTCCTGGCAAGCCGTCGGGTCCTGGGGCGGTATTTTTGGCACTCAGCCTACGTACCGCCACTCTCAGCTCTACCTCGGTCACTTCCGGAGCATCGTCGTCGTCGTCGGTGATGTGGTCCGCATCGGGCACCGCAGGAGTCGGAGCCATGGGCGGGGGAGTATGTTCCCCTCGCGGAGGGAACAGAGCGCTCACCACGTCCTCCACGAGCTGCGGCCGGAGACTCTGCGTCAGCGGGGGAGCCCATGGGCGGAGTTTATCCCGCACCATTTTGTAGGGGCGTCCCCACGGATCTCTGTTCAGAGTCCCCAGCGACTCCTCGCGAGCCAGGCCTCTGGCCCGCGAGATCTCCGCTCGGAGGGCAGTCTTCGCCGCTCTGTACCCCTCATACAGCTCCGCCTGAATGGCTTCCGTATCCGGAGGGCGGATACGGAGCCTGCGGTGCCTGGTGTACCGGTGCCGCGCAGCAACGCATGCCTCGCGCAGAGCCGTCAGCTCTGGCGACCACCAGTACACCTGGCGCCAGGCGCGTCCGGGCTGGACCCGGGGCATTGCCACGTCACATATTTCGGACATGGCCTCCCGGAACCACTCCGTCTCGTCATTGACGTCAGCAGGCCTGTCCGGTGGTGACACCCAGGCCTGCACGATTGAGGCTTCCAGGAAAAGCTCCCGGTCCAGCTGCTTCAGCGCCCACCGCGGACCACTCGGGGCCTGTCGGACCGGCGCGCTCGAGGTCTGGGCGGAGACATCGAACCGGATGTACCGGTGGTCGGAATAGGTCTCCACCCCCTCCATGACGCGCCAGTCAAGAACATGCGGCAACAGAGCGGGGCTGGCGAACGAAATGTCCACCACTGATTCGCCCCGCATCCGCACACACGTGGGGACAGAACCCCGATTTAGGACGACCAGGCCTGTCTCTAGAGCCCAGTCCTCCACCATCCTACCCCGTGTGTCCGTATACCGGGAACCCCAAGCCACATTCTTGGCGTTGAAGTCCCCGAGGACGAGCACGGGAAGGGAACGGAACCCGACGACGACGGTTTTCAATTCCGCAAGGGAGTTGTGGAACTCGGCGAGAGTTCGGCTCGGGGAGAAGTATACTCCTACCACGACAATCTCCCCGAACCGTGCTGCAACGCAACCCTGCCCTCTCTTCACAGCTTCGAGGGACAGAGTACCGGCGGCGGCCGACGAAATGAGGGTCACTGTGCCGCTCAGGTCCTCCACCCAGTAATCACTGGGCGGGACAAAATACGGCTCAGCGACCACGGCGATGTTAATCGACCACTGCGCCATGCTCTGGAGCAACAGATCCTGAGCTGGGGCGCAGTGGTTGATGTTCGCCTGGAGGAGGCGTAATGGAGCCATTACTGACATTCCATTTCACCCCCTCCCTGAGCCCCCTGAGTGGGCCCTGCCGCAGTGGGTACGGCGACGACGGCAGTGGAGGCGGCAACGGCGACGGCTGTGGCGGCGGCTGCGGCAGTGACGGCGGTGGCAGAAAGCTTGCCCCTGCTCCGGGCTTTAGTGGATGGACCACAGCCCTTGCTTCCAGCCCGGTGATCGGCCGGCTTGCCAGCTGCCGCACATAAATAGCAGTGCGGCGTGGCATTGCACGAGCCGGCCTTGTGACCGGGCTGACCACAACGGAAGCAATGACTGCTGCGGTCCACCTCCGAGGTGCATTTCACTCCGACGTGGTTGCCCACTTGGCAACGGAAGCACCTCAGAGGTCTGGGTTCCAGCAATTTTACCCGCGTGGAATCCCAGCCCACCCGGAACCTTCGGCCCTCCCCAACTATCTTTTGGGCCGCCGACACGGGGCAGCTCACCGTAACGGCTCGCATCCCCGTGGAGTCAGGACGGATGGTGCCTACCCTCACCTGTTCGAAGGCGCACCCCCCAGTCTTGACCACGGCGGCCACCACCTCTCCGTCCGTCACTGAGTCGTCCAGACCCAGGATGCGCATGTCCGCGCACTTGGCGGGTCTGGACACTCGGGCCATGTCCGCATCTAAGGACGCCCTAAGCCTTTCGGCTAGAGCGTCAGCGGTCGGGCCACTGGCCACACCGGGAATCTCCAGCATCCGAGCCCCGGTCGCAGTGACCTTTACTCGAATGCCATCGACTACCCCGAGCTCCTCCAGGTTCACCGCCGCCCTCGCCTTGGTGAGCACGTCGCGGTAGGACACGCCCTTCTTCTCCGCTTCCGGCTGTAGTGTGATCACTACAGCTGCGGACTTCGGGGCATGTAACCTCGCCGCGACGCTTCGCTCTTTTCGCCGCCGCCGCCTCTCTTTTCGTTTGGCCGCCCTTGCTGCCTTACCCGCCTTCCTCTTCTCCCCGGCTACCTGCCATTCGGCGTCAGCCGGAGGAGATTTAGGAGGCGGAGGCAGCCGCGTTGCCGCCACGGCCACGGCTGGGGCATTCGCAGGTGTCTTTTCGGGCACAGTTCCACTCTTCGCTGGCCCCGCCGATCCTGGTTTGGCCGTGGCAGCCATGGCGGCATACGAAGCCGCCTTTGGCTGGCTCGAGGCTGGCCGGCTCGCCGCTAGCGGGGGCCGCAAGACAATGCCCTCCAGGACGGAGAACCGCCTGTTGAGGGCAGCCAGCTCCTTTCGCACCAGGGCCAGCACCCGGTCCTCAGTAGGCTCGGGCCCACCCTGCCCCTGCTGCGGCCCGCCCTGTGAACCTTCCCGGGGGCCGGCTCCTCGGAGCCCGGCCAGGTCCGCTCGGAGCTCCTCGTTCTCCTTTCGGAGAAGCTCCATGGCGGCTGTCAAGCGGGCGACCTCCGCCCGCATCTCGGACATGCCGTCCGTCGGAGGCCCCTGTAGCAAAGCCTCCGCTGCCGCCATGATGGAAGCCTTGGCTGCGGGTATGGCTTTGTCTTTAGAGGACTGAGTCCTCTTCAAGGCCACACCCTCGATTGCCGCCACCACGACCTCCTCGAACCTGGCCGCTCGCATTATATTGGAGCCGCCCTCGGCGTCCCACTCACCGCCAGACGACTCCATGGCGACCCTCTCGGCCGGCTCGGCTGAGCTGGCTCTGCTCAGCTCGCTGTCCTCCTGCGTGGGGACTACCCGACCCTTGCCCCCTTTTTTCCGGGTCCAGCCTTGGCCCCGGCGAGCAATTTTCCTGCGGGCCGAGCTCACCCCGCCGTCCGAGGAAGACCCCTGGCCATCCCCCGGATTTTTGTTCCGCTTCAGGAAGGACTCTTCGTTCCTCCCCCCAGCAGACCTCACCACTATGCCCTCCGGGCTCTTAAATGAGCCCTTCGTGCCCTTCGCGCCAGATGCGGCATCGGACTCCGACGCCGCATCACTCCCCTCCTCTTTACGTCCTTTATTTTTTATTTGTTCCATAGTTGTTCCCACGAGTAAAAAACTTTATATCATCTCAAAAACTGTGGTTCGCACTAACGACTAATTTAGCTACCCATTAGTCAAGCTACCAACCTCCCTCACGGTGCGCCGCCGCTTGGAGGTTTGGGGTAATTTTTTATAGAGGTTTTCTTCCTCGCGGTCCGGGCGATTAAGCCAAGACCCTCGACCCCCGTCAAAGGTCAGAGACATGACCTGACAATCTTCGGGGCTACGAGACTAACGGTGGCAGAAGGAAATGACTTCCTCCTGCCTGCCCGGCGGCAGGGTTAGTGCACACCGAGCCCGCTCTTACTCCGCCGCTGTGCGTCTCTGCTTAAGCAGAGGGACACACGTTGGAGCGTACCTCCGACAGGATATTGGCATACGGACAACGGGACCCCTTAGGCATATAGCGCCTAATGGGGAACCATTGCCCGTACCCCAGGGTGCACCGTCCCGGAAACTGACCTTCCCCCCGGACGTATCCGTAAGGGAACTTCAGCCTCCGGGCACTCGGGGAGGTTTCCTGTCCGACTTCTGTTGCTGACCTTACTATAGGTACACCTCTGCCTAACACTTCGGGGATTACAGCCGTGATACTATGTGTAATGTAGTTTGGATGTTCACAATAACGCACACACACACACACGCACATTTCTTCTCCTGTATGTGAGGTTGATTATTTTTTCCCATAATGTATATTTAGGGGTGAGCCGATACGTGTTTATATTCTTAAGGGCCCCACACATTTACAGTCCGCCGGCGGATATCAGCCAGTCAGTTAACCGCTATAGATTACAGACTCACAGTTCCTTTTAAGGTTTTAGATTAATGACCAATGCGATTCCAGAGTGTGTGGCCTGTTGCCTGTGCTAGTCTGCATCGACAGGTATCGGCCAGATAGTCCGTGATCTCAAGGCCAAATCGAGCAAGCACCGCGGCTGGCAGGTGCCCAGTGTTGCCAATTTAACGACTTTGTCACTAGATTAAGCTACGTTTTGACATGAAAAATGACATTTTATTTCGGTTTAGCGGCAAAAATACTAATAGTAATATCAATTGAGATCTCAATTCGGATCTCTTTCAAGAAGCCACTTTTTCACCCAATATTTTCTTTCTGATCATGATAATGAATGAAGTAGCAAAATATCACATCGTTTTTTACGTACCATTAAGTATCACTTTGTGATCTGACACGAGAGAACCTGTTGACAACTATGCTCAGCTCCGGTAACTGCCGCCTGCAAGTGTGTAGGCATCAAACTGCTATTCAGGGCTGCGGGCTGCTAGTGTACGAACCCAGAGCCGGTATCGACCATTGCCAGCAGGCAATAATCGCTGTAGTGTGTGGTCTATGCAGGCCTTGGATAGCAGGCCGCCTGATTGGACCAGAGACTGCAGGCCAACTGGGTAATGTGTGGGGCCCTTTAGGGTTAATCATGATTCGGCGATACTATACATGGTGCGAGATAGGGTAAACAAGTAAAGTCGCCCTCGTAATGGCTTTAACACCATAAGGAACGTTTAATTAATTAACTTAGGCTGATTGATTACTCTATGGATACCTACTGTAAAGTGCATATTTTAATGTTTACCTACTATTGATGATCATGCAGGTATAACTTATATTCCACCCGTGACTTAGTTAATTATGATGGATGGAAACAGAATCCTAGCTTGATTTGCGTTCGAAGTTTAGCTTCCAAACATGTAAAGCAAATACTTTATTTTTGTTTAAAAAGTTGAACCTATACATAAAGTTAAGTTTGCGCTATTACTTACACATTTTTTATGACTCTTTCATTAATAAGTATAGTCAGCAACAAAAGTCGATTAACACTTGCACTTGTTTTTTAATTTTAACTACTAAGCGAAATATGTAATTCAAATCGCAACAGAAGTACTTAAAATTATAAGAACATTAACTCTTAACAGTTAAACGAAAAAAAAGCAGTTTATCGAATCATTTTGTGTTAATTTAGATGATGTCAAAAGTAGCAGTGTTAACCGACTTCTGTTGCTGACCGTACCTACTAATCGTTCTAAAACTTACAAACTTACTTATTTACATAGCAGTTGATATTTGTAAGAAAAATAGTGTACAAAGGTGGACTTAATGCCTGAGGCATTTTCTACCAGTCAACCTTAGGCCTCGTTTACGGGTTTCGGATAAGGCGGGAGGAAACGCCCAGGTGTCACCATTGTGTGGATCGCCCGGAGGACACGGTGGAGCATACAGTGGAGGTCTGCCCGGCTTGGGCGGAGCACCGCCGTGTTCTCACGGAGGCGATCGGCGGCGGCGATCTCTCGCGTCCAAACCTGGTCCAGGCCATGGTGCGGAGCGAGAGTGCATGGGAAGCCGTCACCTCCTTTTGCGAAGCAGTAATGCTCGCGAAGGAGGAAGCGGAACGCGTGAGGGAGAGGCAACAGCCGCGCCCTCGCGCCCCTAGCCGCCGTAGGAGACGCCCTGGGCGGCGGGGATCGATTGCCGATTCCCGGCCACCGTAGGCGCGGGTTTGCGGACGACGAGTAATGGGCAGCTCGCCGTCCGGTAAGGACCAGGCCCGGGTCGACGGCGCGTTGTGTTCCACGCGCGCCTCAAAGAGATGTCAGCAGTGACGGGGTCAATTGGGCCGATGCCGCCGGGGTCGCGGGTAGTTCGAAAGAGATACCGTGGCCCTGGCACGGGCAGCTGAGGGAACATGGGTGGGTTTTAGTCAGTAAAAGTCTGACACGCCCTCCCGCCTCTGCCCAGAGCGGGAGAAGTCATTTAATGATTTCCCATCCACAAAAAAAAAAAAAAAAAAAAAAAGGGTGATGTAGAGACAAAACATGGCAAGTGTAACTTATGGGATAGATAACCTGAAAAAGTATACTTAATAATACATAGGATACATCACAGAATAGATAAAGAGGGATACATCATCATCCTCCTAACCTTTTCCCAACTATGTTGGGGTCGGCTTCCAGTCTAACCGGATGCAGCTGACTACCACTATTTTACATGGAGCGACTGCCTATCTAACCTCCAAAACCCAATTACTGGGTAATACGATACCCCTTGGTAAGACTGGTCGTCAGACTTTCGGGCTTCTGACGACCCGTAACGACTGTCAAAGTTCCACGAATGATAGCCGGGACCAACGGCTTAACGTGCTTTCCGAGGCACGGAGGCGTCTCGGTATGTAAAGGTCACCCATCCACTAACCAACTCCGGCAAGCGTAGCTTAACCTGATGGATCGACCCGTGCGGCTATTAGTACTTAGCTACAAGCTCCAATAGGTGCATAGGATACATACATAGGTAAATATAAACAAAATAAACTTAGGAGAAATAAGTGGAAATATTAATTGGAAACGCGGGCTTGAAGCTAGCAGTAGATCATAATAATATATAAAAAAATAATAAAAACTTTATTGTTTAAGAAAGCATTACAATATTAAAACAACACTAGCCTCCACACTATGATACCCCTGTGTCGTGGAGGTCTCCTTCGTCCTACAAGATTAGGTACATAGTGAGTAGGTAAATGCATCATCGGTCGATAGGATTTTTGAGGCAAAAATAATCGAATATTATTCCAAAATCAATAAATTTATCAAACATATTAGGAAATTGACATAAGTGTATTAAATGTGCATGCTGTTTGCCGATGACATTCTTCTTGTCGGTGAAGATTTACCTGAGATTCGGAGCAGATTGGAGAAATGGCAACAGAAACTGGAGAATGTTGGCTTGAAAAATTGACATAAGTGTATTAAAGGTGCATGCTGTTTGCCGATGACATTGTTCTTGTCGGTGAAGATTTACCTGAGATTCGGAGCAGATTGGAGAAATGGCAACAGAAACTGGAGAATGTTGGCTTGAAAATCAGCAGAACCAAAACTGAATATATTATAATATGTTCTGCGATTTCGGCGGTATCTCCAGTTCTGGAGGCATAGCGCTTGATGGCGCGCTTCTCCCAGTCTGCTCCGACTTTCGGTATCTCGGTTCACTCGTGCAAAGCGATGGCGAAGTAGATCGGACGGTTAAGCATAGGATTAACACTGGATGGATGAAATGGCGGCAGGTCACGGGGACAATCTGCGACTCCCGCATTCCCCTTAAACTTAAGGGGAAGATATATAAAACAATGGTTAGACCTGCTGTCTTGTATGGATCAGAATGTTGGGCCACAAAAGGGATGAATGAAAAGCAGTTGCATGCAGCTGAGATGAGAATGCTAAGAGGGATGTGTGGTGTTACACGAATGGATAGACTAAGAAATGAGTACATAAGAGGAAGTCTAAAAGTGGCACCGGTGACTGAAAAGTTGTGCGCAAATCGGCTGTCATGGTATGGGCATATGATGCGGAGGAGTGAGGAAAATGTCGTGAGGAAAGTTTTGAGTATGAATGTCGATGGCTATAAGAGTAGGGGAAGACCAAAAAAACGATGGATGGATTGTGTGAAAGATGACATGGCTAGAAAGGGGTGACTACCGAGATGACGAATAATAGAGAAGTATGGAAAAAAAGGACATGTTGCGCCGACCCCAAATAGATTGGGATAAGAGCAGGAGAATGATGACATAAGTGTATTAAAACGAGTATAGGTATTGTAATTTGTCTAAATGTGTGGTGGATTTGTGCGATTTAAATTAAAATTAGCAGCTGATGTACAGACACACACATCAAGTTAACAAAACCAAACTGTCAAACTCCAAATGATTTTAAACCTTAAAATGTTGAAGATTAAATTCAAAATTGAATAAAAAAATTTGACAGTTTGTGGTAACTGGACCTGCTGCTGTGTATACGTAGAGTCTACACACTACACACCAAACCTAGGTGGGTTGGGTATAGTCTAGTCATACACTACAAAGTGTAACATAAATAACGCACAACGTCTTAAGGGGTCATTGTACTCATCATTATGAACAACTTTTACTATGGGACCAACCCTGATATCGCGAAAAAAAAAATCTGCTGCTCCCTACATTTTGACGAGTTTAATGTTGATAAATGTACCTACTGAGTAGCCGATTGTTTTTCGCGA
The DNA here is from genome assembly GCA_946251885.1 of Cosmia pyralina. Classification (NCBI taxonomy): domain Eukaryota; kingdom Metazoa; phylum Arthropoda; class Insecta; order Lepidoptera; family Noctuidae; genus Cosmia; species Cosmia pyralina. The sequence continues at coordinate 17,369,824 of OX276350.1, read as the reverse complement.
TTTCAGGTTTGGCCCCATAGTAAAAGTTGTTCATAATTATTAGTACAATGACCCCTTATGAGGTTGTGCGTTATTTATGTTACACCTTGTATACATCAAACCTACCTTGGTATGGTGTGTAGTGTGTAGACTTTATGTATAATTTTAATTTAAATTGTTCACTGAATAGTACAATGAGATAAAAAAAAATGTCTAACCAAACTTGCGAAATACATTCATCAACAATTTCATGTCGGTTATATTTCGCGCAGGGACAATAAATTACGAACTAGACACATACCTCATGTTTGCTGATAAATTATTCATAGGTAAGTAGTAGGTACTCCGGAAACAAGTTCTTTTGTTGTTCTCATAGTTGCAAACAAATCTCATTTTGAAAACACTTTAAACAAGGAGACACGTATGCCATACGGGTTATTTTGTTTTACATCCCATCGTCGATAGGTTACATTATCTATTATGATTATACTGGCTAAAGAAGTAGGTACCTATACCTTTTAAGAGCCCATACTACCTCAGCTTTTTATCTCGCTCGCACGATACTGCTCGCGGACTGAGTGAGAGCGAGACTGGGTACGGTGCTGGGCGCCGGTAGTTTAGGTAATTGCTTTTTTCAAAATACAGGAATTGCCCCTCTGCTTTATAGTCAGTTCAGTTAGTATGCAAAGTTTCATGAACTAATTTGAAGTATTTTTTGAATACTAGCGGTTTATTGTTCGGTTTGGAGGTAACTTTGGAATATTTTCTATCGAGAAAATTTTATGTCACACATAGTACTACTTATTATTAAGAGGCTACTGAGCGCGCAGTGATGGCGCCCTCGTCGTTTGATTGGTTATTTCTTTTATTTTAGAATGAAAATGCAGAAAATAAGCCGGAATAATTTGTACTCCACAAGACTATACGTTGTTATTATGACAAAAAGTAGCTGTAAATTGTTAAGTTTTATTATAATCGTTAAAACGAAAAAAGTGGCCACTATGTTCCGTTTTAACGATATCTGAAAAATAAAAGTATTTATTTACAGAACAAAACGATTATAGAAAAAAAAAGTTGTCATAATTTGGAATCAAATTGCTGAGTAACAATCTCTATAAATAGCACTATGTGTCATTGAAGGCTACATCCTAACCAAAAGCGATCGCCGCGTGAATGCGCGATCATCGCATACACTCTGTTCCGCGAACCCGAATGCATCAGTCGTCACACAAAGCGCGTTCAGGTTTTCCAGCAACGATCGCGTGTTCGCGCGATTGTTGCTCTATTAGGACACGCACGACCTAATACTGTGGATAGAAGTAATGTTGGTTTTTTTCTTTCGGTTTAACTTAAACCGATATGGTATAAAAAAATTTAGCCAAGGACAATACGAGTAAGTAGCTATGTCATATCCTTATTGCCTGTTTCAAGGTTAAGGGGCTTCATTGGGGTTTCCTAGTTCTTGTTGGCTTTGATAGTCGTAACGGGTGAGTACCCGTTGAAGACCTTGGTAAGACTGGTTGTCAGACATTCAAATGACTGACAACCAGTCTTACCCAGTAACGGGGTTGTAAAGGTCATTAATACCGGTATTCAGCCTTCGGGCACAGCAAAAACTTACATACATTCGAAAATTAATTTTTAGGGTTCCATAACTCTAAAGGAAAAAACGGAAACCTTATCACTTCGTTGTCCGTCTGTCTATCAGTCTGGCAAGACCTTTTTCCTCAGGAACGCGTGGAGGTATCAAGTTGAAATTAATATCAAACACGTTGGTCTCTGTTCCCTTGGATTAAAAAAAAATCAAGCTTCTATGTCAATGCAATAAAAAATACGGCCATTTATGTGTCATATTTTTATACTCGCAAGTAAATCAAAACCTATAGGGTACTTTCCGTGGTCCTAGAATCATGAAATTTTGCAAGAAGCAAGGCCTCACAGCACAAGTAAAGGAAAAAGTTCGAAAATTGTTAATTTGTAATTTTATCACATAAAAAAATAAATTCTTTTCAACGGCACGACACCGACACGCACTTGGCCGGTTTTTCTTATATAGATTTGTTATTCTCTAAACTAGCAATAATAAAACCAACCAGCAAACTAGGCCACGCTTTTCCCAAATCGGAATATACCCGTAAATAGACTCAAAGCTAGACAGATAATAACCAAATCTGTCTACATACCGACCGATAAATCCGACAAGAAATTGTGTATCAATCATATTTTTGTGCAAACAGCGATAAAGTTGATTGATTGGGACAATATATACGAGTATTGCCGCTATCAGTGTTTTGGAGCAACAACAAGGTTACCTAGTGTATGAATGAACCGAAGTCAATGGCACGGGCAACTGAAGGAACACGGGTGGGTTTTAGTCAGTAAAAGTCTGACACGCCCTCCCGCTCCGCCCGGAGCGGGAGAAGTCATTAGATGATTCCCATCCACAAAAAAAAAAAAAAAAAAAGCCAATGGTTATTAGGGAGGTGTTGATTTGATTAAGTTCTGTTATACGAGAACATTAGCTCTTGCCGTGGTAGGTATAAAGATTAGTCATTTAGCAAGTCGGTGGTAGCACAATCTAAAAATGGACAGTAGGGAAAAGATGAAAAAACATACGAAATGGCAAACACACAAACGTGCGCATCGATGAGACCCCTAAGCCATAATAAATATACTGAGAGCACCGCGACTATCACTTGGGGTCACGTCGGTGCACGCGTCTGTGTTGAGTGTGCCGTTTGGACCGTTTGTACGTAGTTACCTTACTGTGCATATATTTACTGTGGTGTTAGAGCAGCTGACTGCCCAAGGTTCTACCGTGGCAAATGGTTTGAGGTTTTTTGTCTCTCGCAAAAAAGGACAATTTGTTTTTGTATGTAGCGTAGGTACAGCTTACTAGTGATTAGCCAGCGGCTTGAGTCACATATTATTAACGTTACTTCCATGAAAATAGATCAGACACATATATCTTTTTATGAACTCAGCAATACTTCGAATTGCCAGCAACATATTTCCGTCAACATCTTCTTCTTAAAACGTATGTTGCTGCAACAACATTAACCTTTTAACTTTAACTTTACCCTTAACTAACGTTTATATTAACTTTTAACTTTTTTACCGTGGCTTATGTTCTTAATACTTAATAAGAAAGAAAGAGTTCCTATGACTGTCAACGCATTACCGCTACAATATGTAGATAACTTCACCTACCTCGGCGACGTCATGAAAAGAAATAAACATAAGAATAAAGAACATAAATTTTATGGAATAAATACTGGACCATGAAGGAAAGTTTTAAAAGTTCGTTTCCACCATGCCTCACTTTTAATATAAATTCAGCAAAATCAAATAGGAACGTGCCAAAGAGGAATTTAATTAAAATAAAATAATATAAAAAATAAAGTAATATTTAAACTCATAAATTTGCTGTTGACTTTTGAATACTAAGCACACTAAACAAGGTTTTGTATCTTGTAACAAGGACAAATAAACAGTCATATATATTATGAAAAGATGTCGAATTCCATTCGTTGATTGAAAATGTCAGTGAGTTTGAGAATTTAAATGTTTATTAATCAATCACACTTTAATGTCTGAACGGATTTGAATGAAATAAGGCATACAGGTCGACCATCACGCACTTTTTAGCCAGGTATTTCGTTCTCTTGGGATTATTTTACCTTTTTTTTTGACCTTCACTTGGGGTATCCGTGGGTAAAAGATAGTCACTTTTGATTCTGAAGTCACTAGGTTAATGGTTGTAATGAATTTTCTTGTTGTCTTTGTTCGTACGCATCTTATTTGCAGCACGGAATTAAATTTGCGGTCGTTAACGGGAGATTTGCTCGTTGTTTATTACATTGTTCCTAATATCTTCTACTTCTTGTCCCTTCGAGGACTGAATGCAAATATCTTGTTTACTAGGAAAATTAAATTTTCCGCCAGCTCGGCTTAAATGAGTTTCTATTTTCAAATTGCAAAGAAACAAATATTTTACAACAAACTTTACACAAAAATTATAATGTATTCGGTATTCTTTTTCTACTGTTTAACGGTGGCAATCTATTATATATAGAGTCGGCTCAAAATTTGGCTACGAGTTCAGCACTTTCAGTAACGTCATTCGGTATTTATAATAGGTCTTTACCTATGAAGTTGCTGTTTTGTATGAAAAAATTTAAACGAATTTTTTTCATGCATTTTTTATTTGTATTAATCGAAGTAATCACCCATGCAATCAATGCATCTTTGCCAACGCAGTGGCAGTTTATTGATGCCCTTCTTAAAGAAATCAGCTGGACGGGAGGCAACAAATTCTTCAAAGGCATTTTGTACTGCCTCTCGGGAATTGAATTTTTTTCCCGCCAAGAAGTTATCCAAATTCTGGAAAAAGTAGTAGTCTGTAGGCGCAAGGTCTGGTGAGTAGGGCGGATGACGGAGAGCTTCCAACCCCAGTTCTTGCAACTTGGAGACCGTCTGCTGTGCAGTATGAGGTCGCGCGTTGTCGTGCAGGAGCAGCGGAGACGAGCGATTGACCAATGCTGGTTGGAGATGTGCCAGCTTCTCCATCTTTGTGTTCAGTTCTTCACAGTACACATCTGAAGTAATGCTCACCCCGTTTGGTAAGAAGCTGTGATGAATCACACCGGCGCTTGACCACCAAACAGTGACCATCACTTTTCTAGGGGTAAGTTTTCGTTTAGGGCATTGTTTTGGTGCTGAACCAGGATCCAACCAACTTGCTGAGCGCTTGCGGTTATCAAACAGAATCCATTTTTCATCGCAGGTAACAATGCGGTTCAAAATTCCTTCATTTGTGTGTCTGTTGAGCAGTGCAAGGCACGTCTCGACGCGTACTTCGCGCTGGCGATCATTGAGTTCGTGGGGCACCCATTTGTCAAGCTTTTTTACCTTGCCAATTTGACGCAAATGGACCAATATTGTTTTGACGCTAACGTCGAAAGCTGCTGCTAATTCAGCCGTAGATTGTGTATCATCAGCTTCCACAATCGCCTTTAATTCATCATTGTCGACCAAAGTCTTCGGACGACCGCGAGGTTCATTTTTCAGGTCGAAATTTCCAGAACGGAAGCGAGCAAACCAATAACAAGTGGTGCGTTGGTTTGTAGTGTTAGCTCCGTAAACATCGTTGATGTTGCGTGCCGCTTGTGCCGCGTTGCTGCCACGATGGTACTCATATTCCATAATTACTCGAATTTTTAACGTATCCATGATGACGAAATAGATTTAAATGCGATGAAAATGTAACACTAATCAATAAACAAATGACTACTTTTGGAAAAAAAAAAATCCATGTTTTTAAAATAAAATTAATTTGAAATTAGAATTCTTAGCCAAACAAAAATTATTTTGATTTGAAATGGCCAGTACTGCAGAACGGCAATTTCATAGGTAAAGACCTAATATTTACTTGTATGGGAATTAATGTAGTTAATTAGTATCCAAACACGAAATAATTTGCAAAATTGTACAAGTTATTTGTGAATAGAAGGAACTTATTACAAAGAAAGATGTGCTCTACTGTAAGGGATAAGGGATTTTACGTTACTTAGTATAAAACATAAATTTGCTTTTCATGTCTCTGTGACCTCAAAAAATCAGCTGTTCCCTACATTTTGACGAATTATGCGAACATAAATGTACTGAGCAGCAAATTTTTTTTTCGCGATTTCGGGTTTGGTTCCATAGTAAAAGTTGTTCGTAATGATGAGTACAATGACCCTTTAAACGATTGCCACTGTTTACACTTATACCTTGTATATTTATTTGATATTTATCTTAGCTATAGCATAGAAATTTTGAAGTTTTGAAATGTCGGCACTTCAGCAGTAAATTTCAGCCGTATAAAGCATGGGCAAATCACTAGGCTATATAAATAAAAATTAATAGCTAAATGTGTTGCTAAGCGCAAAACTCGAGAAAGGCTGGACCAATTCTGCAATTTCTTTTTTCAAATATTCGTTGAAGTTCGAGGAAGTTACGTATAAAGAGAAAAATTGGAAAAGTTGCCGAAAAAAATGGAAAATTCGGGAAAACTGAAATTGCATTTTCTATGGAAATTTGGACAGGAAAACGTCTGTCGGGTCAGCTAATTAATCATAAAACTCATAAATTATCTTCTGCTAATTAAAACTAATGGAATAATATTAATGTTTATTATTATCATCAACTACTATGTGCTATTAATACCTCACAAGTATGATCTTTAACCCGCACTTACTATGAAACGCGATATGAATGCGGTAGACCGTGTGTCCCTCATAACCATAAGACTCACATTGTGCGTCTAACTGGGGCTTAGGTAAATCCCTAGTTTGCAAAAAATGCAGTAAATAACTGATTGACCTTTTGATATCTGAAAGGGTTATTGTAATGTATGCGCTGTTTTCCAATAGAGAGCTAGGTATTTATTTTTTAGTTAGGCACGAATAGGGCAAACTGAAAACGTAGAAGTGCTTACTGCAACTAAAAATACCAACCAGCTAAATAAAATCTATCTATAATATATAAATAAACAGGTGAAACTAAATAGAAGCTTGTAAAAAAAGAGAAGTCCTGACTGACTGACTCATCAACGCCCAGTCCAAAACCTTGAACCTAGGAAACTGAAATTTTGAACAGAGGTTTCCTTTATAACGTAGACAAGGAATAACGAAGGATTTCCCGGTAGCACGTTCTCGTCGGATATTTTCCGACATCCACACGGGCAAAGCCGCGGGCAAAAGCTAGTACGTAATAAAATTTTAAGATATACTTAAACGACGTTATTTTGACGTACAAAAGTGCCTTTTATGTGCCTATCTGAAATAGATGATTTGATTTTGACACTTTTAATACTCACCATGTTTAAAAGAAAGTTCAAATCTATACTAATATAATTATGTATTATAATATATATGTATTATGTATTGTATTGTAAAGAGGAATGATTTTTTTGTTTGTTTGTACCGAATAAGCTCCGAAACTACTGGACCGATTTTAACCATATATTCACTAATAGGAAGTAACATAGGATGTAGTTTGTTAAAAAAATAAAAAAGAAATGAAGTAACGTGACACGAGGTCTGACGAGATATAGGAATGTTTTATGTTAAAACAAGAAATATTACGCGAACGAAGTCGCGGGTTGAAGCTAATAATATCATCATCTGCCTAGCCTTTTCCCAACTATGTTGGGGTCGGCTTCCAGTCTAACCGGATGCAGCTGAATACCAGTATTTTACATGGAGCGACTGCCTATCTGACCTCCACAACCCAGTAACTGGGTAATACGATACCCCTTGGTAAGACTGGTTGTCACACTTTCGGTCTTCTGACGACCCGTAACGACTGTCAAAGATCCACGAATGACAGCCAGGACCAACGGCTTAACGTGCTTTCCGAGGCACGGAGGAGTTTCGGTATGTAAAGATGGTCACCCATCCACGGACCAACCCCGGCAAGCGTAGCTTAACCCGGTCGATCGAAGCTAATAATATATGTATAGAAATTTCAATTTCTTTCAAATCAAAATCCTTCTGTTTGCGATGAAAATGGTGTGTGTGCGATATTCACTATCCATTGCTTCATAATATGTTTGAAAAATTCGTCCGCTCAACAACATAAGAGCAACATGTATCCTGCAACACAAAAAAAGTTGCTGAAATATTGTTGCGTAACTTCGTTTCCCAATAATAATAATAATAATAATATCCCCACCGCCGTATCTCTACGTTGACGTCGTGGTGGGGCTTGCGCGCTCCGAACTCTGGGTCTGTGCCAGTGGAGTTTACTTTGCCGAAACAGGTCTAGGGTGAGGAGCCAGACCAAGAGAGATACGTGAACCCGCAGGGCAGCATGTGGCGAGCTGTTGGGCAGTAGCGACCCCACGGACCCTATTTCCCGGGAGAAGTCTTGTTCTCCACCTCTGGCTTGCCTTTATTGGCCGGCTGGAGTGAACACTGACGGGAACAGAGCTCCTACCTCATTCTTGCCTTTATTGGCCGGCTTGAGTGGAGATTCGCAAGAGCAAACGTGCTCGGAGGAAGGAAGTATTCCAGTAAGTGCTTGTAGGGATCTTGACCATCTTCCGGGCTCTGGGATTGTTCTGAGAGCCGTGGAATACCTCTCCACTCCTCAAGCACCTCAGGACATGTTGCCCCTTGTCGCTACGTCACTATGTGCTAGCGACCGTTTCCGGGGGCCCATTATTGAGTGTGCAAGTCACCCCCTGCCAATTTATCTGTGTATATTATATAACATTGGTCAGGCAGGGGACATAGTTCTTCCATAGTTCAAGGTACCCAATCCATGTAGCCACCCAAACCCATAGGCTCAATGTGTTTTGTTTCCATGTTCTGCAATAGTCCTGCACCAACCGGGGGTTGTCCTTGGGTGCACTAGCATAGTGCATACATGGATAATCGTCGGCTGGTGCCTCCTCGTCATTTGAAATTGTCTAAGGGGCCTCTGCGAGTTGGCTTCGGCCCCTCGTACGCCTTCCAAAGGTCCGGGACCCCAGGGTCCCGAGATAAGCCAAAAAAAAAAAAAAAAAAAAAAAAATAATACATTTATTTCAGACCATAAGTCCATAAACAACACCCAATACAATTTTATACACAAAAAACATACATAAATACATGAACACACATAACTACACTAAAAATACACTAAAACAATTTACTTAAAATATTGGAATGACGCAAGATGAGTGGTCATCCATTGCCACATCAATGGACTGTCTGTCCTGTCGGCTAGTGTAGCCACCAAGCTGTTGGAGCTGTCGCGCACTCGCCGCATCAGGGATGCTATCCGAGTCCGCATCAGTGCGTAAAAATCTGGCACACCATTTTCCGCGAACATCCCCGATGCACTGCAAAAGCGCAGCAGCCCCAACATAACTCTAAAGGCGTTATTGTACTGGACTCGCAGAGCATTGTACGAGCTTTTTGTATAGCTGACCCATAGGGCACACGTGTACATAGATTGGCAATACGCTCTAAAGAGTGTAATTTTCACCTCCCTAGTACAACGTGCAAACCTACGAGCCAGCATGTTACATCGAACTGCCAATGCTCTGCGTTCCCTCTCTATGTCCACATCGTCGGACAGACTATCGGTGACCCAATGCCCCAGGTACTTGAACTTCGTGACCCTGGAAAGCTGAGTGCCCCCCAAGGTGACTGGTGGGACAGTATCATAATATTTGTTACCCGCTTTGAAAACCAGTAACTCGCTCTTGGTCGCATTGTACCTGAGGCCGTGAGCCACCGCATAGTCCTCACAGATGCGAAGAAGCCTCCTAAGTGCACTGATCGATGGGCTCAGCAATACCATATCATCCGCGTAGCTGATGTTATTGAAGCAGTGCCCGTTAATGGAGCACCCGATATTGGTATTGCTGAGCTCACAGACCAGCTCGTCTACATACAGGTTGAATAGCTTGGGTGAGCTGATTCCCCCCTGCCTCACACCGCACTCCAACCCGTATGCATCCGACAGGACACCCGCCCACCTAACATAATTGTATTGGTTTTTATACCAATACTTTAGCATCCCAATGATATCGCTTGGGAGGTTCTTAACATTTGACAATTTCCTCCATAGGCAGTCATAAGATACGAGGTCGAAGGCCCTGGAGAGGTCCAGAAAACATGCATACACAGGTGTTTTCCTACTTGCATAGTATTGAACAGTCTGTTTGAGGCATAGTATAGCTGTTTCCGTGGATAAACGTGGCTTAAACCCAAACTGGGCGTCGTTGAGTGTTAAGTGTTTATCCAGCTGCTGATCAATCAGACTGTCCAACACCTTTGCAATTATGGTAGCCAGGGATATAGGCCTGTAGTTGCTCTTGTCACTCGCATCTCCAGTCTTATTTTTAACAATGGGCACAACAATAGTTTTAAGTAAATCAGCTGGAAGATACGAGTGACTCAGACACAAGCTAAAAAACATTGCTAGCACTCGCGGTAAGTGCTTACCAGCATATAGTAAATGCTCTATACTTAGGCTGTCATGACCCGGCGACTTGCCTCTCTTTAAGTTGCGTATGACAGTAGCTACCTCCCTGGCCGTAAACCTAATAGGCATGTCTTCGGACCCCCCCACCACCTCCGGCCCGCCAGACGACGTACCTAGGGGAGCCCCAACCTTAAAGGCTCTGCTGAAAAGGTTGGCGATATCATTAGGATCACTAAGGCCCTCAACACTCACAGGGAGACCCGACCTGTTCATTCAACCAATGAATAGGTACAGTCAGTGAAATAAGTCAATCAGAACTTCAGTTTTTAAAATCTTAATTAATAAGCTTAATATTTAAATCGGAACAAGAGTAAGTTTTGCGTACATTAAGATGATGACTGTGTAAGAGTATCAGTGTTAACCGACTTTTGGCGCTGATCGTAGCTTGCATTATAATAGTCAGGTTACCCGACTTCACATAGGTACTCGAATTCTCATACGCACAATCCGTAGCTCTGAATGTCAAAGTTGAACAAAATTTAAATTCAAGTTGAATATGACATTATGATAACGTTTGATTCATTGACTAGTAGTTTTGATTACGATAAATTGTTCCAAATAAGGTTAATATAGCCGCATATTAACCTACATTTTGAGTTATACTGGTTTTAACTGCAGTGGATGACATAAAGTAGGTTGTACCTGCTATAGTTATGAGAAAATATTAGTTAAATACTAGTTTTTGCCCGTGGTTCGTCCGCGTGACGGTCGGGAATCTCACGGGAACATACTACAGGGATAGAATGTATTCTCCATCCCATAGACATAGAGAATGGACTGACCGTTACGAATTCAGTTGTCCAGTGATTTGCAGATCGAAAAGTGCGAGAGAGACAAACCGAATTTGCGGCCAGTAGTTATCTTTTAGTAGTACTACAGATATTGGCCGAAAATTCGCTTTGTCTATTTCTAGAGAGTGGCCATTTTTGTGAGGACAACTCTCAATCCAATTCTTTATCTCTATGCGCCATCCTTAATCTAGGTCTCTGTTTATCCGTGTGACAAATTTTTCAAAATTCTTTCAGCTGTAAGAGTGAAAAGTTAGCAACATACAGAAAGAAATACTTACGCATTTATTTATTGAAACTATCTGCATGAAAAAATACTGTACACATGGCTACACATCAAGCATTTCCACTGACTTCTCATTGTAAGGAAATCCTATACAATGCGAGATCAGCTTATACTGGAAATGTATAATTAATTTAAATTAATTAATTTCTTCCTTTATTTCAGGCAGCTGTGGCGCATACAAAATACAATACACAAATACAAACAAAAAATATTACAACATAACAAAAATTATATGCTAATACATATAAAATACAACTTATAAAATAAACTAAGTCACACGAGGTGACGGCGTCGTGTTACGCTGCGCGTTGTCGCATAGCTTGCCGCGAACTACACCTTTCGGCCAAAACTCTTCCTTTAGGAACGTGTCGAGATGGTGTGTCGGAACCCGCACCACAGACGACTTGAAGTTGGTGTTGTGACGGGGCTCCAACTTCTCGACCCTCAAGGTTCAGTTGGTCTTCACCTTCATGTACTCCACGATCTCCTCAACCTTCTTCGTGGAGCTTGATCTGTTGCCATGCGTACAAAGGCGGACTTAATGCCTGAGGCATTTTCTACCAGTCAACTTTTGGATGATGTAAAGACACAACATGGCAGCTACAACCACAGAAATCTAAATTGTTATTTAGATTTTTGTGACCGCAACATAAGGGATAACTCGAAAAAGTATTGATACTTATAGGTACAGTCAACAAAAGAGGTATTTAGGCAGGGTATATATTTGTATGTGAATTGCTTCATGTTCAATTTAATATATAGTACTTTGTATTTGCAATACTCCTACATTGTAACACACCAACACAAAATTGTATATTTTCACGAAGTTGAACATGAAGCAATTCACACACAAATATGTTAGTACCTATACCCTGCCTAGATATTTCTTTTGTTGACTGTACACAGATAAATAAATACATAGGTACCTAATAAACAAAACAAACTTATTCAGAAGAAATAACGATGGGTAGAGGAGATTTATAATGTGTTAGATACTAGTGTGGATTCTCAAGAGTTATTTTTTTCCTGGTATTCTTTACAGAAAACCTACCTAATGGAATTTATACCTAGTGCCAGCAGACATTAAGTTGCAAAATCTAATAAATAATTACGAATGAATTATGAATCTATGTAGGTACGTATATTGTTTGCCACATTCATGTTAATATTAGGTCTTTACCTATGAAATTGCCGTTCTGCAGTACTGGCCATTTCAAATCAAAATAATTTTTATTTGGCTAAGAATTCTAATTTCAAATTAATTTTATTTTAAAAACATGGATTTTTTTTTCCAAAAGTAGTCATTTGTTTATTGTTTAGTGTTACATTTTCATCGCATTTCAATCTTCTTTGTCATCATGGATACGTTAAAAATTCGAGTAATTATGGAATATGAGTACCGTCGTGGCAGCAACGCGGCACAAGCGGCACGCAACATCAACGACGATTACGGAGCTAACACTACAAACCAACGCACCACTTGTTATTGGTTTGCTCGCTTCCGTTCTGGAAATTTCGACCTGAAAAATGAACCTCGCGGTCGTCCGAAGACTTTGGTCGGCAATGACGAATTAAAGGCGATTGTGGAAGCTGATGATACACAATCTACGGCTGAATTAGCAGCAGCTTTCGACGTTAGCGTCAAAACAATATTGGTCCATTTGCGTCAAATTGGCAAGGTAAAAAAGCTTGACAAATGGGTGCCCCACGAACTCAATGATCGCCAGCGCGAAGTACGCGTCGAGACGTGCCTTGCACTGCTCAACAGACACACAAATGAAGGAATTTTGAAGCGCATTGTTACCTGCGATGAAAAATGGATTCTGTTTGATAACCGCAAGCGCTCAGCAAGTTGGTTGGATCCTGGTTCAGCACCTAAACAATGCCCTAAACGAAAACATACCCCTAGAAAAGTGATGGTCACTGTTTGGTGGTCTAGCGCCGGTGTGATTCATCACAGCTTCTTACCAAACGGGGTGAGCATTACTTCAGATGTGTACTGTGAAGAACTGAACACAATGATGGAGAAGCTGGCACATCTCCAACCAGCATTGCTCAATCGCTCGTCTCCGGTGCTCCTGCACGACAACGCGCGACCTCATACTGCACAGCAGACGGTCTCCAAGTTGCAAGAACTGGGGTTGGAAGCTCTCCGTCATCCGCCCTACTCAGCGGACCTTGCGCCTACAGACTACTACTTTTTCCAGAATTTGGATAACTTCTTGGCGGGAAAAAAATTCAATACCCGAGAGGCAGTACAAAATGCCTTTGAAGAATTTGTTGCCTCCCGTCCAGCTGATTTCTATAAGAAGGGCATCAATAAACTGCCACTGCGTTGGCAAAGATGCATTGATTGCATGGGTGATTACTTCGATTAATACAAATAAAAAATGCATGAAAAAAATTAGTTTAAATTTTTTCATACAAAACGGCAATTTCATAGGTAAAGACCTATTATAACACTTGGGTATGTCGGTAAGTACCTCCACCCACCAGTATGTCATAGGTACTTCGATTTAGTTTAAACAATGTACATAACAATTTTAAATATTCATGAGAAAATAGTGACCTTCGGTTGAGTCAATGTTTTTTGTTAAAGTTTGGTAGACGATTTCAGTTAAATTTAGTAAAACCAGTTTTGAGACCAAACGAATTACGTCACTGCTAACATTCTTAAGTGGAAGGACAGGCACGTTTAATAGATACGTGGGTCACACTGAAAGTTTTTAGAAAAAAAAAAAAAGTAATGATATAGAAGCCTGATAGTATTTTTATTGCTTTTCGAAGTAGTCTGCGTTTCTTTCTAAGAACCGTCGTATGCGACAGAACCATTGACTGACGCAGTGGGCCCACTCTTTTTTATGGATTTCTTCCACGCCTTTTTCAAACGCAGCCATCTTCAGCGTTCATAAAATGAATTCCTCTAAGTTTATCTTTTATTTTTGGAAATAAATAAAAATGACAAGGTGTCAGGACTGTATGGAGGATAACTAACTAACTTCACACTTTCGGTAGACAAATATTCGACAGTCCGTCTGGCGGAGTGAACTAGAGCGTTGTCGTGGTGGAGGAGGATCCTGCTTCTTGGGCGCTGCAGTCTACCATTTTCCAAGACAACTGGTAAACAATGACTGACATACCAATCTGCAGTAACAGTCTTTTTATCTTCTAGGACAATTGTTGCGAAACGACCCGTCCGTCCAAAGAATGAGGCATTCATCTTTTTCCCTTGACTTCTGCCCTTCTATACTTTTGTCGGCAAATCTTAAAAAAAGAAAGAAAGAATCACCTGTGATGATGTGATATACAGCATTTGAGTCACCCCAACATCAGCTACCTGCCAGTGAAAGTGCCGTCAAAATCGGTCTAGTCGTTTCGGAGATTAGCCGGAACAAACAGACAGACAAAAGTTTTAAAAACTATTTTTTTGATATGAGGGCCGTATATAGGTTAAAAGCATATGCATTTAGTAAAAAGTTATTATGTTGACATTACAAACAGACACTTCAATTTTATTTATTTGTATATATTAAAGTCGCTTTTCGTGTCTGTCTGTGTGACTGCATTGTTCTTCTAAACTATGAAATGGATATTGATGCAATTTTCACCATCATTTAGAAAAACCTTATTCCAAAGGTTTATGTGTTTAATACATTAATTTTAAACTTACATACAATAAAAAAGTATCGATGTTTTGTCAAGTCGTAAAATCCGTGCGAAGCCGGGGCGGATCACTAGTTATATATGAGATTTTAAATAGATTTTCTTCCATCACAATCATTTATTTAAAAATAAGAAAAAATATTTATGCTTGTGTAGACTATTCCTATGGTTTAGTTAAATGGATATGGATAGAATACAACAGTCACAAATTGCAGTTTCACGTGACTAGGTACAGTCAACAAAAGAGATATCTAGGCAGGGTATACTAACATATTTGTCTGTGAATTGCTTCGTGTTCAATATATATTACTTTATTTTTGCAATACTCCTACATTGTAAAACACCAACACAAAATTGTATATTTTCACGAAATTGAACATGAAGCAATTCACATACACATAATATGTTAGTATACCCTGCCTAGATATCTCTTTTGTTGACTGTACATAGATAAATAAATACATAAGTAAGTACCTATGTATTTATTTATCTATGTACAGTCTATGTGTCAGTAATAAACAAAATAAACTTAGTACCTACTACACATTTTGCAAAGTAAAAAGGAAAAAAAATATTAACAAATTAATTAAATGATTCAAATAGAGTCCAATTCCAATAGAGAAACAAAATATTCATTGCTTCGCGTTTGAGTAGTCGTAGAGCTCTTAGAGCTCTATCAGGAAACTAGACGAGTTTGGTTACTACCTACATATCTCGTATAGATGTCAAGTCCACGACATTAATTATTATCTGTTACGATTACTTCGAAATAAACGTTATAAATAACAAACACGAAGTTAGAAGTTAGCTTAGTGATATGTTATGTTTTGACTTTTCTAGCAATTAATAGTGGCTGAACGAAAAGATTAAAGATAATAAAACACAAAACCTTTAAACTGTCCACAGCATTGTCCACAGCACTACTACAATAAATGAAAATAGAAACAGATCTAAACGCAATAACGTATATTATACACTTATGCAGAAAAAACAACACTCGTTGAAAAACATTTCTGATGAACACCATCGTATATAAAGTGTATGAAGTAAGAGTTCATAATCGTGTGAATATAATCGTAACGGATTCGCAATTCAAACGGGGCGGATCGGATGAGTATCACTCTACACTTTTCAATATCGCTGACCCCGCAACAGGTATCGCCAGTGTATAAAATTGTTTATTCCATTCAAGGCCGACAACCTCGTGCTGGCTGCGCGGCGACTGAACAGTTGACAATATTCGCTATGCGCCGGCGTCGAACACGCGGCCCGTAGCCTTAAATCTTGCGCACAATTGATAAATAAATACTCGAACAAAATATTACACGATAAAGATCGCTAATTCGTGTCACTGTTCTCGCGTTTGTTGTTCAAGTCGCGTGTGTTGTTTTTTAACAATTAAATAATAATATAATGTGCCATTTTTTTATCAAGTGTGTTTAGTGCGTATTCTTGGATTTATTCTCGATTAATTTTTGTGTAAGTGTAATTGATCTGTTTTAGTTGCGAAACCATCTGGCGGTTTATTGTGCAATTTATATTTATTATATGAATGGTTTTTAATTGTTTAGCTTGTAATTTATGTGTCTGTTTCATAGTTTTAGCACATTTTAGTTTAAAACGTGTTACAATAACAAGTTTGTATTATAGAGTGTGTTAGAGCTCGTGTACTTTGACATTTCAGTTACAATTTCGCACTAACATTTTATAGAACAAACTGAAGGAAATTGATTAAACAATTTCAACGGAATAGTTTCTTGTGCCTCTGACAGAGTTGTATATAATTGTCGCTGTTAATTAGTCATAGTTTCGCTTAGCAAAATAAGTTAGTAGGTGTGTAGGTATTACGAAGTTAACAAGTATAAGTAAGTAGGTACTTACCTACAACCATTTGTTTGCTGTTAAATCTATGAAGAACTTAAGGCGAAAGCTCCAGGTAGCCCGCTAAATTCAAATTTGCTTACGTTTTTTGCAATTTGCAGGTCAGTATCAGGTTGTATGTTGATCTGAATATGATTCGCGACCGCAACAACTCTGTATTTACAGAATTATAATCATTAAAATCGTCAGTACAACTCTCTAAGTTCATATTATAATCCTAATGAATGACTATTTCATGAAATCTTGACATTTAGGGTTATACTAACTTATGGAGTTGTATTACTAATTCTAATGATTATATTTTTGTAAATACTTAGATTTTATGGTCGCGAAACATACTTTAATCAGCATACAACCTAATCCTGTCAAAAAACGTAAGAAAATTTAAATTTTGCGGGCTGCCTGGAGCTTTCCCCTTAAGAGGATATATTGAAGCGTGGTTAAGGTTGGTGTGTAAGTGGAATGGCGTTATGGCTGTCTGGTTTGACACGAGGGAGATAGAAGGCTCTCACTCGCACCGGAACTAAACGCGCTTCGTTTAAATGTAGATTTATGGCAATATGCTATACTTAAATCAATTTTCAGCTTAGTAAGTTCTTAACATATTTAAATACCTTCGATTTAACGGAAATTTTACTGCAAAATAAATAACTGTTTACGTATACTGGTGAACGGAGTAGAAGCCTATGGCATATCTAATTTTTTTTTTTTTATGAAAAAAAATCAAAATTCAAATCATAATACAGGTTGCATATGATTTGAATTTCGGTATTTTTTAAGGATTTATTATTTTTCTTCAAAATTTATGTTTTTATTGTTCTAAAATGAAAAGTTTACAAAGAATTTGTAGTATTTATTGATACTTGGATATTTTTTTCTGACTAAGTTATTAAAAAAAAAAAAAAAAATTAGGTATGCCATACGCTTCTACTCCGTTCACCTAATATACCCTATTTTTTTCAAGACGGTAAAAAAAGTCATCCGGTATATTCGTATAAAACAGAAAATGGATGGCGCTGCTATGTTTTTTTTCTATCGTAAAAATTGCAAGTAATCATGTTTCGGATCTAGTACAACAGTAAAAAATATAATCAAATAACACATATGGAAAATTCAAATGATTTAAGTAACCATATACATTTAGTTTTACACGAATTTTAAAAACACAAAATTATCGTTATATCTCTTAAGTGAATAATGTTTTAAAATACGTAATGTTCTATTTCAAGAACTGAATGAAAAAAAACCCAATAGGTATGGTTATATCACCGAACATTTGATAACTTGGCACTTTGAGGGACATTATACGCCCATATGCGTTATAACAATAAATCTTCTATTGTATCTCGTTCAGTGTCTTTGAATGTGGGCTACAAAAAAAAAAATACAACCGACTTCCAAAAACAACACTACAAAGTGAAAAATAACTTTAATTTTGGAAGTCGGTGGCAAAAAACGAAAATACATTTAACTAGACACCGACTTCCGAAATTAAAGTTATTTTTCACTTTGTAGTGTTGTTTTTGGAAGTCGGTTGTATTTTTTTGTAAAAAAGTTTTTATTTTTCTCTTTTTAGTTGTGTACCTACCCCACACAAATTCTAATACCACTACCTGCAAAACAAACTAGAACATCCTCCATATAAAAGTGGGGAAAAAAATACGTACTATTGAAGCTAACTGAAAAACTACCGAAGCAAAGTTAATCAATTTTATATGGGACCAACTGTGATGTATACCCTCTCGAATAAAACAAAAAAAAAAATCCAAATCGGTTCAGCCATCTTCGAGTAATCGGGGAACATACATAAAAAAAAAAGGTTCCGACGAATTGAGAACCTCCTCCTTTTTGAAGTCGGTTAAAAAAAGAACAATATTAAATATAAATTATAGGTAAAAAAAATGTATAGTAAGAAATAACAATAGCGTCTTAGTTACAATAAACGTTGTGATTATCGGCATTCGGTACCTACACTGATATCGGACGCAACCTCGGCTCTTGAACTATGCAAGAGGTCTAGGTTAGCCTCGACTTCAGTCATTCTTCATGTGTAGTACAGATTTGAGTCGATAATTTGTTTACTGTCAAGTTAACGTCAAAAGACATTAACTAGAAATTAGGAAAGGATACTATTTTAAATATAAATACCTACCTAAATGAGGACAATTTAATTTGAACTTTTTATGGAAATTTTATTAGATTAAATAACATTGTACCATTGTAATAAAAGAAAAAAAATGCGTTACGTGTAAATTATTCAAATTCAGTTCCGTAAGTTCAATAAAGGGTTCACCTTAGAATTCACATAAATGTACGGTCAGGGCAATTAGTTGTTTATCAAATTGACATACTACGCTAATTTGCCGTGTAATAACCATTTCATTAAACTGTCAAAGAATAACATTGTGTTCAGAATATTATGAACAATAGGGATGTTTCCGGGGTAAAAAAATCTATTTAGTTCGTCACGTGTCAGTCAGATAATAAAAAAAAAATGTTAGACACGTACTTTTTGTTTTATCATATTAATAAAAAATACTTAGATAAGGCTGCCTGTTCACCGGAGCGGAGCGAGGTTGCGGAGCGGAGAAACCGAGAAATATTAACCAATAGAATCTAAACTCTGGAGCGGAGATATGATACTCATCACTTGACTTGCCTTTTCCCAACTATGTTGGGGTCGGCTTCCAATCTAACCGGATGCAGCTGAATACCAGTATTTTACATGGAGCGAATGCCTATCTGACCTCCTCAATCCAGTAACTGGGTAATATGATACCCCTTAGTAAGACTGGTTGTCAGACTTTCGGGCTTCTGACGACCCGTAACGACTGTCAAAGATCCACGAATGACAGTCGGGATCAACGGCTTAACGTGCTTTCCGAGGCACGGAGGAGTCTCGGTATGTAAAGATGGTCACCCATCCACGGACCAACCCCGGCAAGCGTAGCTTAACCTGGTCGATCGACCCATGCGGCTGTTATTACTTAGCCACGAGCTCCTCTATTGGTTAATATTTCTCCGTTTCTCCGCTCCGCAGCCTCGCTCCGCTCCGGTGGATAGGCAGCCTAAAACGCTTTAAAGTTGGGGAGTGGGGACTCGCTCTCTACTCTAACGTCATGCCACATTTTAACTCATTATATCGCCGTAAAAAAAAAAGAAAACATACGTGTCCAATGTTTTTTAATAATCTAAATGTAGTACAAAAAAAAATGTTAGTCAACATCCCTATATGTTTGTAGTTAATAAATAAACAATTAAGTTCCTTGATTTAACCTACTACCTAAGTACTTATATTTAGGGCGGGTTTCACCAATAAAACTGAACGAGATCAGCACATCTAATTCGCGTTCATGAGCTTTCAGTGCCATCAATGTTGTGAAATATTGACACTGACAGCTCTTGAACGCAGTTTAGATGTGCTGATCGCGTTCAGTTTCATTGGTGAAATTGTTCAGCTACTTAGAGATAAAAGCAGTATCACTACAAGTGTAATCCATCCATTAAGCACACTTCATTCTATTTCAGGACATCGAAAAATTTTTGTAGAGTATCGATATGGACGATACGGAAGCTCAGGTCCAAGCTCATAAGCTTCTCGGGCAGAAGACTCGGATCGCACGACCACCTGACAACGGCCTTACGAGAGCTTTGCGGTCATGTGAGTATAGCTTTATTATTTTAGTGACAATGGCACCGATTTATCTGTTCAAAAACTAAACTTAAACTAGAAAGTTGACATCTCTTACTGACACATAGCTCGAGAAAAAAAAGTGACTGATAAGAACTAGCATAATCAGGCTTAACGTTCCCACTGCTAGGACCAAAGAGAATTTGCATCATAGTCTTTGGCTGGGACACAGGCCTACTTACTTCGAGAGGGAGTGGGCTAGTGTAATCTACCACGCGGGCTCAGTCGGGTTTGAATTTTTGGCTCTAGTAGCCGGTTTCCTCACGATATTTTCCTTCTCCATTTTGAGAGCAGTGGTGATGAAATTATTTTAAAAAAGTAGCGCCTGTCTGGGTTCGAACCCACGACCTGCAACTCGTAAGTCGGGGACGTTACCACTGTCCCACCACTGCTCTCAGATAAGAACTAAGTAAAACCTAATTTACACGGTGCGATAATTGTAACTGTGTAACTATTTGATCCTTAAATTTTATTGTATGCAAGAAACTTGCATCACTATGCAAGTTTCTTGCATACAATAAAATTTAAATAATAAATTAAAAAATGTTTTATTAACTTTAAAAAGGTGTAACATTTTCAATTGAAGCCCTAACTCCTGGGCTTACTATGAGCTCTTATAGCAGGGTGGTATATACGGTTCCAATATAAGAGAGAGACGGAGCTATATACGACCTATAGCACCATCCTTTTTTCTCAACGGATCCATGATGGATCCATGATGTTTTTTCACGTCATAGTAGCCCTGAGCTAGGTGGTACCTGTTTTACAAGAGTCAGTGTCTTTACCCGATTTTGGAACATTAACAATTTACGCATATATATTTTTTTATTTATTACAGAGATGAAAATTAGTAAATGATTTTAGGGTTCCGTACCCGAAGGATCCAAACGGAGCCCTATTGCTGTCACTCACGTGTCCGTCTGTCCGTCGCCTGTCACACAGGTTTTACAGCCAAACGGTTATAGCTACAATCATCAATTTTTCACAGTATAAGCATCTTATTGATCCAAAGTCATATAAATTGTCAAAAAATACTTTTAATTGTTTTTAAGAGTGGCTCCCATACAGCTAAAGGGGGGGGGGCGAAGAAAAAATTTTTACCTACCCCATCGAATGGAGTATCGTTGTTTATAGCTCGTTAAATAGATAAATACTGTATTTTTTGTTTTAAAAATTATTGGAAACCAAAGGAATGAGGAGCCACCAAAGTCAATTTTTATTTATTACAAAATTGTGTTCCGAAGAATTTGCTAACTTCCTGTTGTATATTTAACTAACAAATGCAAATGAAAAATCAAAAAAAAAAAAAAACAGATTTGGTACGGAACGACACACGACACGCACTTGGCCGATTTTTTTATGTGGATACGTTCTGACGTATCGTTTACGGAAGAGATACCATTGTCGATGGAAAAGAAGAAAGACTCGGGTGCCAATGGTCAATTTCATAAACCTTATAGTTTTTGTTTATCGATCAATCTGCCTAGCCTTTTCCCAACTATGTTGGGGTCGGCTTCCAGTCTAACCGGACACAGCTGAATACCAGTATATTGCATGGAGCGACTGCCTATCTGACTTACACAACCCGGTAACTGGGTAATACGATACCCCTTGGTACGACTGGTTGTCAGACTTTCAGGCTTCTGACGACCCGTAACGACTGTCAAAGATCCACGAATGACAGCCGGGACCAACGGCTTAACGTGCTTTCCGAGGCACGGAGGAGTCTCGGTATGTAAAGATGGTCACCCATCCACGGACCAACCCCGGCAAGCGTAGCTTAACCTGATAGATCGACCCGTGCGGCTGTTATTACTTAGCCACAAGATCTTATAGTTTTTGTTTATCATTAATCTAAAAAATATTTAGGTATCTAATGTGAGCAGCTGATTTTTAGGGATTTCAGAGATGGTTCCATAGTATATAATTATTATGTTTTTTATAAGGATAACGAGAATGTCATTCCTTTTTCAAGTTCATGGTAAACAGAAACAAAGTTTGTGTACTTCAAAAATCCCAACCACAAATCCTTTCACGGAACAACAATTCCGCCACATCACAAATCAGGTTTTCCGTTGAAGTACCGTACTTTACAGTTTTTGATGAATTTGGTAGGTTTTTGGTATTTCAATAGGAATCACTTCATTCTTCCCACTGTATAACACATATTCAGAGTATTTTTTTAACTGGGACAGTAGGGGAAAATCCGCATCCATAAGTGATAAGTGATACGGAGGGGGGGAAGTTAAGGAGCGGGAAGCGCCAGGGTAGCCCACGAAATTAAAATTTTCTTACGTTTTTGGAAATTTGCAAGTCAGTATTAGGCTGTAATCACGATCAATTCTCCTTAGTTGGTAAGTAAATCTCAAAAAAAACATTTCTAAGTGATAAAATTTTAAATTAACAATGTTCGGACTTTCTCCGTTACTTGTGCTGTGAAACTTGTTTCTTGCCAAATTTCATTATTCAAAGTCGACGGGAAGTACCCTATAGGTTTTGGTTTACTTGAGAGTATCAATAATTTCGCATAAGTGACCGTATTTTTTTATTATCCTACCTACGTATTTGATATTAATTTCATCTTGATACCTTTACGCGTTCCTGAGAAAAAGGATCATGACAGACTGACAGACAGACAGTGATCCTATAAGGGATCCGTTTTTTTTTCTTTTGAGACACGGAACCCTAAAAACCGAGTTAAACTACTTAAAAAAAAATTGGTAAATTTTAGTCGCTTTCATGGATAACTTGCAGTTGTCCAATAAATTAAGCCAACATTTTTTTCATGAAAACGGAGCTAATGTTTTTTAAGACGATTTCCCCGTATCTCTTAATGGATTCGGATTGTCCCTTACTGTCGAAGTTAAAAAAAAAAAAAACTACAAAAATACTAACAACACTTATATAATTACATATACTCAATCAATCGTTATCGAATGCATGGTGCTAATGTATCTTCGAAGCCACACAGCGGAGCCTATTAGGTAATAAGTAGATCAAAACAATGCAATTAAAGTACTACTCATAGTAGGTTTACGGACCGTTATCTGCGAGGGTGTAGCCATGATATTCTTTAGTTCATTAGTGTTACTGAAGCGTGAAGATAAGTCGATTTTCTGTCATTGAGTCGTAGTCGTTTAATTTGTTTTTTTATGACCGCTGCGTGCTGTCACTAAATGACAATACGAATATTTAGGTTAGTAGGCTTACCTACTACCTGTATACCTTAGTGTATACTACCTTACACCTACCTTACTTACCTGTATAGGTGGGTGCATTCCTTGAAATGGATTATATTATGAAAAAAAAATATAAAAAGAAAAGAATAATACAGATAATATTAGAGCTAATTAGCAACAATTTTGACCCGATAACATATGGCCTTAATTTCGTTATTTTTGAGTTATCAACTTTTTAAGTTTTTCTGGAAAATTTTAGTATAACCCTGTAAAGTATTCGACATAGAAATTAAGGACTTATTTCGTTGAGGAAGTTATTTTGAAAATCTTCATTCCAAGACGATACATTCTTCCAACAAACAGCATCACCTACGCGAGATACTCGTAGTATTGCAGATGTCCATAGAGCGGGGTGACTACTTACCACTGGGGCACCAGTTTGTATGCCACTCCATGGCATACATTTTTTTTTATTTAATTTTTTTTTTATTTTATTTTTACAATTTTAAGAATGTTTACAGACTAATACACGTAAATAGTAACAGAAAATAACAACTGACAATCGCTAATTAATTAACAAGCTTCCACATTTATTACAATGTTATAAAAAGAAGATCAAAGAAGAAAAAAAAGAAAAAGAGGTTTGGAAATTAAGTAGGTAGTATTTAGTATGGTATAAACCGTGAAATCCTGAATTAATAAACCGCAAAATCCCGAGTAAAGAACTCTTTAATGGGTGAATGACCCATTAAAAAATTCCTCACTCAAGACTTTCCTGATTCTTAACGGACTCGTGCAAAATAAATCGACTTCTAAATACGATGGCAGGTTGTTAAATAATATTGCACTGCGTATACAAAAAGCATTACGCCTATAATTTGTTTATGTAAACGGTACCTGCAATAATGGTCGTAATTTTAGATTATTTTGATTGGTGCGAAGATAAATTTCACTAAGTAAATCGGGACAATCTATTGATATATTTATTGATAAGAAAACAGATGTCATAAATATTACGCCTTAATTCTTATGGTAGAAAGTGATAACGCTTACACCGGTGTGCATAGCTGTCTGAAAACAGCTGTGCCTTGAAATCTAGGTATCTCATAAATTTCATCTGAACTATTTAATACGAGATTTATACAACTCATATTGGGGGTTCAATACTTAGGAGGCATACTCAAGGGCACGTAAGAACAGTAAAGTACCTTTACTGGTTTTAGAGAATGAAAGTCTGAACAAGTTCGCATTATGAATCCCATGGCTTTGGAGGCTTTCTTTATGATGGATTCTACATGTTCGTCAAAAATTTGTTTACTGTCGTGTATCACGCCGAGATCTCTAACACTATGCAGTTTATTGATATATGTAGTTACCATCTAATTTATACGTAGAATCAATTAAACGCCTTTGCCGTGTAAACGGTACGTGAAAACATTTAGACACATTAAGCTGCAGTTTATTGTGCCTGCAATATTCCACAAATCTGTCCAGATCGGGCTGGAGTTGCTCTGCATCAGATAACGTACGCAGTGATTTAAGGACCTTCATATCATCTGCGTATAAAAAGATATGTGCGTTTCTAAAACAGGTTTTAATGTCAGTAACAAATATAATAAATAATAAAGGACCCAAGATCGAACCTTGAGGTACTCCTGATGGGATAGAACTCCATCAAGATGTATAGCCCCGTAACAGGACAGCCTGTGATCTATTTTCTATATATGACGAAAACCATCGAAACAAATCACCGTGTATTCCAACAGACAACAACTTCTGTTGAAGCACACGATGATCTCTCCTGTCGAAACATGTACTGTAGTCGGTATAAATCACGTCTACCTGATGACCTTCCTCCATTCCATCTGTTATGATATCGTTGAACAATACTAAGTTTGTGGTAGTAGACCGTTTTCTGAGAAATCCGTGGTGCTCATCACTAAAGTGACTTTTCATAGCCGAGTAAATTTCTGTGTACACTAGTCTCTCCAAAACTTTTGAAAAAAGACACAATTTAGATATAGGCCGATAGTTTTGTACGTCGGATTTGTCTCCCTTTTTGAAGATAGGTGTGACAAAGGCAGACTTCCAAATATTAGGTACGACACCACATCTCAACGACCAATCAAACAAAAAACAGATAGGTGCCACTAGACTCCTTGCACAGTTTATTGTGAAAATAGGAGGGATCATGTCTGGGCTACCCGATTTCGACGGATCCAGATTTTTAAGTAGCTTTAATACTCGATCCGGGCAAACTGTGACCGAGCTCAAACATACTGATGTAGTAGAGTTGGTGTCAAAATTCAATTTCAAATCACTTGAAGGAGTGTCCAGAAAGGTTGAATGAAAATAAGAGGCAAAAAGATCAGTGAAACTCTCACCTGTGTCTGTGGTCTTACCCATGTAGTGAAATACGTTAGGCAAGGTGTTATTACGCCTTTTACTCTTTACGTACGACCAGAATAATTTCGGGTTAGTGACGATTGAGGCTTCTATTTTTGTCATATAAGCAGAAAAGATTCTTTCTCTAGCTGCTTGGCGCGGCTTCGCAAGAGAACAAAGGAGTGGTAATCTGATATGTTACCGTATATTTTATATTTGTGATGATGTTTATATTTTTCATATAAAACTTTAATCAATGCACGAGTGAACCATGGGGGATGAGCCGCTTTTTTAATTGTTTTAACCGGAATGTGTAAGTCCCTGAGTTCGTAAAGTTTATTATAAAAAAGGCAAACAGCTTGGTGCAAAGATTCAACAGATAAAAATTCACGCCAATCTACTCGATCCAATGCAGTAATTATAGCAGGATAATCGGCTTGGTATTAGAGGTACTTAGCACTGTGTTTTTCAAAACATTTGTGTATCTCAATAAAGTCAGCGTGAATAACTAATGGTATGTGGTGCGAATCCACTGGAGTGGCTAATGGGTCACAACATTCCAAAAAAAAATCCTGCTTTAATAGTGACAAACATTATTTATTATTTATTACAATGATTTACTTAGCTTATAAATATATTAATATATTAAGCCCCACAAAACGATGTCAATAGTTTGACTGTGGGGGCTGGCGAGTCTTTATTATGTATGAATGCATGGGTCAATCGATCAGGTTAAGGTGTACTGCCGCGGTTGAGCCGTGGATGTGGCCTGTCTCGGAAAGCACGTTAAGCGGTTGGTCCCGGCTTTTATTCTTGGATCTTTAATAGTCATTACGGGTCGTAATACCCGAAACTCTGACAACCAGTCTCACCAACGGCTATCGTATTACCCAGTAACTGGGTTGTGGAGGTCAGATAGACATGTGCTACGTGTAAAATACTGGTACTCAGCTGCATCCGGTTTGTTTGGAAGCCGATCCCAACATAGTTGTGAAAAAGGCTAGGCAGATGATGATGATGAGTAATATGAAATATGTTTTAACGGGTAAAAAATCTTGAATTGATAAAAAGCTACACTCCCAAGTGAAATAATATTCTTTGCCAGAAAAATTCACGGCTCCGTATAGAATCTACCTGTATGCGGGTGAATCCGCGGGATACAGCTAAACTTGTCAATAAGTATGGATATAATGACCAAAGTTTAATTCTCAATCATGAAAAAAAAAATTGACGCATAAGTACTAACAAAAAAGAAATTATTGGATAGGCTAGAATCGAAGTCGAAAACCGTAACTAGAAAACATTATTTCATGTTGCTTTAAAGTTACGGTTATCGTTAAACTGTTTGCAAATTGTAGTGACAGCAGAAAATTAACGTGATTGCAATACAAATTGAGCTTTGATACGGTATAACGGTATCTGAATATTGGACAGAAGCCAAGAGACAGTGGTGGATAGTTGGGTCACGTCATACGTATAGAACTTTAACTAAGGATTACTATGTAAACGACGTACGAGGAGCTCGTACGTAATAACCATCCATGGCATAAAAAAGAAAATAATCCTGCTTGAGTAGTATGAAAGCACGGATTGATCCATTGGTCCGTGGATGAGTGACCATCCAGGGTGTAAGTGTAAACAGTGGCAATCTTTTAAGGGGTTATTGTACTCATCATTATGAGCAACTTTTACTATGGAACCAAACCTGAAATCACGAAAAATAAATCAGCTGTTCCCTACATTTTGACGAATTATGCGAACATAAATGTACTGAACAGCTGATTTTTTTTCGCGATTTCAGTTTCGAATGACAGCCGGGACCAACGGCTTAACGTGCTTTCCGAGGCACGGAGGAAATGCAAAGATGGTCACCCATCCACGGACCAACCCCGGCAAGCGTAGCTTAACCTGATAGGTCGACCCGTGCGGCTGTTATTACTTAGCCACGAGCTCATTTATGTTTATTAGCTATACATTTTTTCGCTACAAGTTAGTTGCGATGTGAATCATGCTTTTAGTGTGGAATGGATAAGTCAGCATGAGAATTATCGTGTCCGCTCTTAGTGACAGTAGTTGTAAACTGGGAATAGACCTTCTAATGGATGCGCCATGTGTGGCCTTCAGCACTTTAGATAACACACTATCGGTAAAACCACTCGAATCAATTAACTATGTACACTCATGGAAATAAATTGTTTATCTAATTGAAACACTAAATCAATTTACCGTGTTATGGACATTTCATTCTACTATCAAAGAAAGACAGGTTTGAATATACGGACCATAATAAGTTGGTAGTCAATTTGATAAACAATTATTTTTCCTAATTACTTGTACGACGTACCGGTATTTAGTATATTGGATGACTTTTTTACCGTCTAGAAAAAAAATAAGCTATAATAGGTGAACGGAGTAGAGCCTATGGCATACCTAGTTTTTTTTTTTAATATTTTTATAAAAAATCGAAATTCAAATCATAGCTGACATCAATTTCGATATGTTTTAACGATTTATTATTTTTTTCAAATTTCCGTTTTTATTGTTCTAGTATGGAAAGTTTACTTTGAATTTGTAGTATTTATTGATACTTAGATCAATTTCTGTATAAGCCATTAAAAAAAAAAAAAATGGTTATGCCACAGGCTTCTACTCCATTCACCTATTAGCCGCGACGTTCGTACGGACGTAAAAATATCGCGGTGATTTTTTTCGCACACTGGATTTTCAACAGTCTTTTTAGCGCCGAGAGTTGAAAATCCAACAGTGTATTTTTTCGATGTGCTAGAATGCACTCTGTTATTGTTAGGTTGGATTCTCAATGCTCAGCTCAACACCGAGAGTTGAAAATCCAGTGCGCGATAAAATCCCGCCGCGATATTTTTACGTCCATGGGAACGTCGGCTTATACCCTGTTTTTTTTTAAGACGGTAAAGAAAGTGATCCGGTATATAGGTACAATGCCGGATTGGACTGGCCGAAATAAAGAACAATAAAACACCTTTGAAGCTCTATTTAAAATACTGTACCTACCTAATGGCTAGTTTACACAGTGCGACTAGCGTGCGAGTCAGCCTACCGAGTAACTGCAGTGCAGCAACTCGCACTGTTTGGACGTACCTATCATACGAGTTACTCGTACTTGTGAGTTGGACAGTAGCTCGCAACAGAGTAAATTCAATATTTTTGTTTTCACCTGCCGCTATTGACGCGTATTGACGCTTTCGGCAGTAGCTTGCCAGTCATTCGCAAGAGCATCCTGTATAATATTTCTAACCACACAAATCGCAAGAAACTAGGCAGCTAACTCTCATACTGAAAAGAGACAAGGCAATCCGAGCTTCTGACATGCACACAGTGCGAGCAGCTGTTTAATGTCTAGTCAGCAACTCGCATTGTGTAAACAGCCATTATTCATACACTTTTATATTCATTCAGATTTCATTGTACGAGGTAATAATAATAGTATGTATATACTCCTATTCGGTTAAGGTAATTAAATAAAGGTAAACAAAAAAAAACCACTTGTCTGTTTAACCGACTAAACGTAATACCTGTCACTTCAGTCGTCATGCTACGACACAGTTGTAGGTACTCTTCAATTTAGCAACGTTAAACAATGAATTATAAAGTTTTTCGAACATTATGAAGCCATGGGGTATGAATTTTCTTAAAACACCTTAGGATTGCGATGGAAAATGTGTTACGCATTTGGGTCGCTGGCTACCCTTTCGCGGAATAAAGGCATGATGGTATGTTGTTATCATTTATCAGATAGGAGATGATAGTGGAGAGCAAATTAGTGATCTTTAGGGTAGCAGTGATTGATTACAATAATAACTAGTGACCCGCACCTCCTTCACACGAATCGAATCAAGATGGCGACAAGATGTAAGCGGTCACACAAACAGACACGCAAAGTGACTTCGTTTTTATTTAAGAAGAAAAATTAAATGTGGCTTGAAAAAAAATATATAATATGCAAAAATATTTTAATTTAAAATCCATAAAATTAGGTATGTAGGACATTATATCAAGACTACAAAAAAAAAAAAACAATGGAAAATTATGATTAGAAGACTGATTTAATAAAGGACCTTCAAAGCGGGAATGAGATCCTATCAGTTACTCAGTCTTCACGATTTCGTTGCTGCTGCTACGCATTTTTCAGATCAGGGATGTCGTCCTTTTGCGAATGATGGCATTAAAGCCATCAGTGCGAAACAGCGCGAACATTCCCGATACACTACAGAAACGTGGCAGCCTCAACATTGTCCTGAAGATATTATTATACTGGATGCGCAGGCCATCCAGCGATCTTTTGGTGTGACGGACTCACAGACGTCCAGTGTAAAAGCTCTGACATATTCTTAAGCGTAATCTTCACTTCCCCTTTTTAACTTTCTTTTTTGGTTGTCATAAAACCATAGCAACACATTTAAAATAGAGTTCAGTAAATAATCACTACCAAAATAGAACACTGATAAGGTTGATGAAAATAACATTATCTAACATAGTGAATCAGGTGAAAACACCGTGCAGAGAAGTATGTATAACATCTAAAGCAAAATATTAAAAGCATGTGATACTCGGTATCATAGGCAATTAAATTAATGAACAAATGGTAAATATTATTTCCGAATAAAGGAGATTGGGCGATTCTGCCCTGAAGCCCAATAGCGTTAAAATATTTACCAATGGAAAGATCTTAGCAAGGAGGATATTTCATATTTTAAGCCCATCACCGTCCTTTCGTCGTACTTTTAAACATGGCCTCCTATATTCGTATGCCAGCCTGCCGTAACTCCCAACACCGTTAGGATACATATATTTCATTAAAAAGATCTCGTTTAGAAGGATGTTTGTTACTACTACGACTTGTCTGGATTATTAGTTTATCCGGCGTTAAATCGGCCTTGAAAGGTTCTCCTTTAAAGGTCATTCCATTGTTGTGTATCTTATGGCTATTGGGGCGCCAAGATTTCCTTAACAACGGTGCCCAAGTTGTTGCCTATTGAGGTCATTAACTCCGAACTGACTAACAATTGGCAAAAGTCGTGTTTGTGGCAAAGGTTCTCCTTGAAAAACTCTTTCCATTGGTGTATATGTCGCAGGTTTTTCATAAAATTAGGTTTTTGATAAAAAAAACCTAGGATTTTGATGAAAAACCGGAAGATTTTAAACTCAATTTCATCATAAACCTGTAACAATCCAGATTTTTGATCAAAAACCTGAACTAGTTTGGGTTTATGATAAAGTTCTTGTCAAAATCACGGGTTTGCTTTGTTTTATGACAAATAAATCAATTTAAATGAAATAAGTATCCATCATCATTTGTAACTTAGTAGAAAGAATATAATACCTATAAAGATAATTCAAATTCAAATTATTTAAAAGGTGTAAATAAAAATTCAGACTGCAATTAAATTATGGTTTGTATGTAAGCTTATATATTATAATATATATAAACGTGAAAAAACACCGTCTGATGGAAAAAAAACATCCTACGTAGGTGTGAACCTTTGGGGTTCGCAACTAAAACCCCCTGGGAGTTTTGGGTTTATAAATTAGTATATAACTGCACTTGAAGATTTAAACCAGGAAAGGCAGACAGACAAAGTTACTTTTGCATTTAGAATATTAGTATCGATTAGTTTCGCCAACTTATTAGAAGGCTTGAAGGAACTACAGGAAATCGGAAACATGTTTGTTTTATAGACTGACTTGCATAAGTATTATAACCTGGCTTCTTGCCAGGTCTTGTTTTGCTAAACCAATCATGTCCGAGCATTAATAACTACGCGACCTGTTCCTTCCTACATTATCGCCGGATTCTGATTTCTACTGACTTTGAGGAAGACTTTGAGAGGAGCTCGTGGCTAAGTAATACTCCACAGCCGCACTCCATAAGGTTAAGCTACACTTGCCGGGGTTGTCCGTGGATGGGTGACCATCTTTACATAACGAAACTTCTCCGTGCCTCGGAAAGCACGTTAAGCCGTTTGGTCCCGGCTGTCATTCGTGGATCTTTGGCAGTCGTTACGGGTCGTCAGAAGGCCGAAAGTCTGACAACCAGTCTTACCAAGGGGTATCGTATTACCCAGTTAATGCGTTGTGGAGGTCAGATAGGCAGGCATACATGGAGCGAATGTAAAATAATGGTATTCAACTGCATCCAGTTAGACTGGAAGCTGACCCCAAAATAGTTGGGAAAAGGCTAGGCAGATTGATTGACTTTATTCTTACCTAACCTGTATAAAATATTACGTAGAAGTTCTATCATGGCAATTGTGGAACTAAGTGCTACTTCAATACTTACTGTGTATGGTCTGCAACAGAAGTCGATTAACACTGCTACTATTTGACATATCTAAATTAACACAAAATGATAAGATAATCAGCTTTTTAGCATTACATTTCATAGATGAGAGTTAATTTTCTATGAAATTTACATGTGTTCCGATTTTAATGAAGTATTTTTCTCAATAATTAAGATATAGAAAAGTCAATTGTTAATCGACTTTTTTTGCTGACTGTACTTAAGACGAGATAGAAACTTTGCCGGTCTTATTACAAAACGAGGTTTTTCTTCTGTCATAGTTTAAACCATCGAGCCAGTTTTTGTAATAAGAACCTAGCTGTGATAGAAATACAGTTCTTTATACAAAACTGACAATTTAGTCCGGTACTAAGTTGTCAGTTTTGTAAAACTGACATCTTAATGTGTCGGAATAAAGTTCGAAATTCAAAAAAGGGTCCATGGTTTAAACCTGGGTTTGAAGATGAACCTTGTTTTGTAATAAGACGGTGCAAGTTTACCGGCTTTAGTAGGTACAGCACCTAATCCTTTGAGATGGTCAGGATTTCAATATGGAAGACCTAATCACCATCCACCTGCCATCCGTATAAAACACAACACATAACATGACGCTTGTAATTCCCGAAGGGCTAGGCTAGGCTAGAAGTGTATGTACCTATAGTATACATATAAGTACGCACATTCTGCTACTTAAATTTGTTGTTGTTGTGTTACTCCTTTAGCATTGATCAATACTGACAGTGCCTGACGACTATAACATTGTAGTAGTAACATTAGCAGACAATAGCTCTCAATAGCTCAAAATATTGTTCCTTTTTTTAAAACCGATGATTGTATGCTATGTCAAAATTAATTCCTAATAAAAAATACAGATTTCTTCTATGGACTAGTAGTCCCAAGTTCTTGGGGACTGGGGACTTGAGTTTAACCCCCGAGTCGGACAAATTGTTGCCGAGATTTTCCGTTTGGAAATTATCAGCAGTAGTGTGTTCGTTTAATTTGAAATAGGTCGCCTGGGACTTACAACATACGTACCTTACTTAGGCGAAATTTGGCAGCCTAAATTGCCTAAATGCCTAAATTGGCAGGACACAATGAACTGCGCATTCACTAACATCTAGAAATGTAACTATATGTACTGTGTTCAGCAATAAAGAATTGAATTGAATGTAATTCGAGAAATAAAATAAAAATAAAAATAGTTTATTTGATAACCTTAAACGTACAGCAAATTTGAGATTGGAGCCTCCTTTTAAGCAAAAGATGCCTGTATTAGGAGACTCCGCTCTTTCAAAAACAAGAAGTGTAAACTATACAATACGAGTACATAAACAAAAACAAGGTGATTTGAGTGAATGAGGGTGTGTGTGTGTGTAAGTGGGGGTGAGTGTGTGTGTGTGTGAGGGTGTGTATGTTTGTGTAGAGAATAGTGTTAGTATAGTGTTAGTGTATATGTTGTAGAAGTGATTCAGTCTCACTATAGGTTAGCTTTCTTATCCATTCCGTTAGTATTTTTTTGCATTCATAACAATTCTTAGAGTAGATATAAATGTGTTTATTAATAGCATTATAAAGCTGAGCAGATCGCTTAAAAAGTTGAATACTAGCAAATAGTGTTCTTGTTTGTGGTACTTTTAATATAACGTCTTTTCTTCTTCTAGCCAATATTCTGGGATCATAGGTTAGTGCTTTATGTTTTGTGAGAACAACTTGAGTAATGTAAAGCTTCCGGACCGTTAAAAGATTACTAATTTGATAAAGTTTTTCAGTACAATATCTCCGTTTTTTAAAATACATGCACTTGATGAGAGCCCGTTGTGCACGCTCTAATTCTAAAAATTTTGTTTTAGAAGCTCCCCCCCAAATAGGGATGCAGTATAGCAAAACTGATTGTACAAGCGCTAAATATATCATATTTAGGAAGTTTTTATTCCTACCTGAAGGAGCACATACATTTATAGGTATTATATGTCTAAGTGTCCTGAAAATCCAACTTAGTTTTCTGATTCTGTTAGCAACTTGATCAATGTGGGGATGCCAAGATAATCTCTGGTCGACAATAATACCCAAATACTTGATATGAGGTACTCTGTTTATAGTTGAGCAGCTGCAGTGTGAGTGACTTCCAGCATCGCATACGTGAATCCTAAGTTTAAAGTCAGTACTGGGTTGTGTACGATTGCACACACTGAAACATATGTAGTTAGTTTTAGATATGTTCAGTGTGAGCAAATTATGTCTCAGCCATCCAGCAATCTCAGACAATCCCAACTCTGCGCTAAGCTGAACGTCTCGCCAAGAATTACCCGTGAACACCACAGCAGTGTCGTCAGCGTACGAAAAAATTCTTGCGTTTGCAATACCCATGTTACAGAGTTCGTTCACATAAATAAGGAACAAAGTAGGCCCCAATACGCTCCCTTGGGGGACTCCGTAAGACACAACCGTGTCCCCACTAATACACTGACCCACTCTAACCCTTTGCCTACGATTGCTGAGATAATCTTTGAGAAGATTTAACGGCAGCCCACGAACTCCAATAGCTTCTAGCTTATATGCTAAGAGTGGGACAGAGACGGTGTCAAAGGCCTTTTTTAAATCTAGGAATGCAGTTACACATTTTTTGCCGCTATCAAGTTGTTCGGTAATTAGCGCACTAAGCGCCGCAACTGCATTCTCGGTAGACATACCTTGCCGGAAGCCAAATTGAGAGTCCGATAAAATATCAAAATCTTTTAGATATTTAAGTAACCTTATGTTAATAAGTTTCTCAATTATTTTAGAAATTGCAGGTAAGACAGATATAGGCCTATAGTTGCCGACATCGTCCTGTCTCCAGACTTATATACTGGCGTAATAATAGCCTGCTTTAATGCAGCTGGAAAGATTCCTTTACCAAATAAAGGCGTGATTCTTCTTCTTCGCTTCGCTCTTGACAGAGCGGTCGTGGTCACGATGCACTATGTGCAATCGCAGATGCAGTCGAAGCCCACCTCAAGAACTCTCTCCATCTGGTTCTGTTAGGGGGGTTGTTAGGGTGTCTGGCGCATTCATTAACGGAGCATCCAACCGCAGATTTTACTTGATCGGTCCACCTATAAGTCGGTGACCGCCCGCGTGGTCTGATGCCTTCCACTCTGCCTTGCACCACTAGACGCTCTATGAGGTCATTGTTCTCGTTATTGATGTTACAATGAAACAAGATATTTAAATTTCGGCAAGGCCTGTTTTGACATAGTGAGAGATATTTATTTGTCCTTTAAACTCCAAGATAACCCGCAATATACGATCCAGAAAAGATGGATGAATTGTGTGAGGAATGATATGAAAGAGAAGGGAGTGAATGATAGCGTGACGGTTGACAGGGGAGAACGGAAGAAGAAAAGGTATTGCGCCGACCCCAAGTAACATGTGATAAGGGCAGGAAGATGATGAATACGATCCAGTATGGGATTACAAAGTACAAATAAATGATTATGTAGGTACCTCAATCAGGATCTAATCACTTGAACGCAATTGAGATACCTTTTGATGGAATAAACGTGTAATTTCACGCCTGAAGAACTTTCGGCTGAATGTTATCATTCAATTATCTAACAAAGGCAGAGAGACATAATACTGGTATGATTCAAAATATTATAAGCATAGGTATTACCTACCTTACAACATAAGCGTTTGTTTACTCTAAACCCGCAAAGGAGAGGTTTACACTCATTGAACAGCTTTCAAACGATGGGACACTTAATATAGTGTCTTGCGTGTCCTGTCGTCTGCATGTTACAAGTAGTGATGGACGTGTTTGGTGCCATCACTAGGCACCAAACACGTATCCAAATTCTGGGCCGTGATCATTTAAATTGCCATCGACGCGGTAAGAAGAAGACCACGGGACTAAACATGAAAAGCCGAAAATAAAATCATGAATAAAAAAAATGTATGAAACGGCTGATTTTTACGCGATTTCATGGTAAAACCAATCCTCACTGTCCATGTAATGGATTCCATAATCCAGAGCTGGGTTGATGCATTTACCCACTGCCCGATTCTTCTCACAGAGAGGAGACCTGTGTCTCAGCAGTGGGAACGTTATAGGCCGATTTGGCTAAACTCTTGAAAAAGTTGCGAGTGCTCTCGCATTTCTCAACTTTTGCAAGTATTGGGTTATTGGGTACTGTAAACACATACTGTTTTGCAATTAAAATTTGATACCACCGCAGAGCGTTGAACTTACGGTCACAGAATCGGTTCTCGGTTGAAAGTAAAGGGCTTTAATCCGAGAGTGGGCGGACCTACCTAAAGTTGTGAAACTAGACGCTGAATTGAGCCGCCGTCCTCGGTTTTGTACTTATAACTAACTTAAATTTTGTAATATAGGTTCTCTATATGGAGAATGATGTTAAGTCAATATTAAACTTTGAAAAAGTAATCTTTTGTCAGTTGATATTTGGAATATTTAATTTTGTGTGACCGTGATCTAAGTAGGTAGAAATAATAAATTGTTAGCGTGTCTGAGTCCCACGTATATTCAAACATTTATCTGTACTTTCTTGCATAAAATAGTAGCAGTTTTATTTGTAAGAAGGGTTAATGAACTGGCAAATGATCAAATAAATGCTTAGTCTAGTAACCTCTGCCTATTCCAAGAAGTGGCAAATATAAAAAGTTTCCACTATCTTGTATTTTTGTTGATAAATTGGGGTTTAGTTTCACTCATTTCGGCACAAAGTGCACTAGCACTTTATCAAGACACTAACTAAATATCTTTAGCACAAATATATACATAGCTTAGCGTATATTTACATTGTGACAAGATATCGGAAACTAGAGTAGATATCGTATCGGGTGACTTTGCCAGCGTATACAGTCACTTCGCTAAGTGAATCGATCAGTAAGCACCAGATTAACCCATTTCCCATCATCAAGAAGAATCACGCGCGGGAAATTGAAAACGAACGCTAGCTGCGTTTATTTTTACCGACTTTTACAAAAAGGAGGAGGTTATCAGAGCAACTGATTTTGTTTTCTGATTTTAAAATGATCTGGGTAGGAAATGAGTACTTCAATCATTTATGTTAATTTGTGATCTCGCATCATTATTTTTTTCATAACTGTTTGTCTCAACCAAAGGTTGACGACTGGTAAAAAATTTCTGCGGCATTAAGTCCGCCTTTATGCATTTGCGTGCTTGAATTATTTAATAAAAAAAAGTTGAGAGATGTCAAGGGACACCTGGATGGAACGAAGTTCCTTTCGATTAATTAATGAAGGAATTGTAATATTTTTTTTTTTAAGTTATAATAATATTTTTTTAATATTAACAAATATAATGTAATATAAACTTAATCTTTCTATAAGAGAGAGAGAGAGAGAGGCAGACAGAGAAACATGCGCACGTCGCACAGCTTACAATAGCTTAAGCAAAAGGTGTCGTTACAACTTTTCGTGACAATTTTTTCCGTTTAGCCCCCTTTCACAACGCGCGATAAGGAACTTCGTTCGAATAATAAGTACCTAATTACTACATTGTTTTAAAAGAAAATACGGCCTGTAAAAAATATAAAGCACTGGATTTTTTTCACAACTCTGACCAAAAGTTTAAAAAGCTTGCTACAAAATTACGTTGGCATCATTGAATAATAAATAATTTCAACATCGTAATAACCGAATTTCATGCAAAAAACTTTTCCTTTATTACTGACGCATCTTGAACAGCCATAAAAAAGTAATAATCTCACAAAATGGCTCAAATCTTGGATCAAAAGTTGCATTCTATTACATCAAAGGCAGACAATGTAATATTTACATTGTATCTTATCGGAATCCTATTAAAAACTTATAATGAATAGAAATTATGAGTAGTTATGTAGATTAGTACAGAATAACGTTTTTTTCTTTGTAGTTCATGATGGTACCTACTTTTATGTAAACTTCTGACTGACCGACTCCTTGACAATTAAAAAATGCCTGTAAATGGTTTAATTGAAATAAATGCTTTGAGTTTTAGTTTTTGTCGGACTCTTCCCGACTGAAACCCCATAGTTTTTTCCACTGCCATGAGTCGGAGGCCCAGGAGATACACATACAGAATACGTAGCTTTTATTTTCAGGGAGGTAAATATCCCTAGTTTTGTCTGGGCACAAGGTTCATAAAAAAAGCACAAATTACCTTTTCAAGCACCTGAAAAGGTGTGTTAAATTTATTTATTTATTTATTGGATCGCCAACAGAGGCTACACAATTACATGCTTATTAACAAAGATACGAACAATACAGATGTGCGCTTCCAATTATAGGCGACCACATAATTCACTTAATAACTAGATAAGTAAAAGAATTTTGATAAGAAAAATCTTCTGTTTCCTACAATAGTGCAATAACTACGCCGTCAAAATGTATGGAACAGCTGATTTTTTTTAGTAACCTACGAACAATTTCAACGCAGGGTGGTCCAGAATCATGTACAGTCAGCGTCAATAATATCGGGACGAACAGACTGTTCAAAATGATCTAAGCAACTATGAAAATTAAACTTTATCTCAATTGGATAAACTTCTTGTCTGTCTGACAGCGTTGTTAGTGTACTGGTCGCAAGCACTAATGCCGAGCTTGAGGTCCTGGGTTTGATTTCCAGGATTTTTCCTTCTGGAATTTCTCAGTAGCAGCCCGGAGCCTGGATTTGTGCCCGGTTGATGGCAACAGGCTCGCCCCTATTACATGAGACTAACTAGCTAAATGAGGGCGTACTATGGTTACACCTTTGCCTAACTCTTCAAGGATTACAGGCGTGATATTATGAATGTTATATAAATTATTATTAAATAAATAATATCAGCCTATTATTGTCTCAATGCAGGGCCAAGGCCTCTTCTCATATGAAAAAGGCACGACTGTTGATCGCTTGTACTTATTACTAAGTCCAGGTTTCCTCACGATGTTTTCTTTCACTGATGTCAGTAAAAAACTCAGACAAGTACATAATTATTATGTTATGTTTTTGCTAGCTTTTGCTAGCGACTTCGCTTGCGTGGATGTTGGAAATTCTCCCACAGGAACCGTACATTTTTCTGGGATAAAAAAGTAAAGGATAAAAGTAAATAAAAGGTTACACAATTACCCCTGAGGTTTTCTCATGATGTTTTCCTTCACCGATGTCAGTATAATGTAAACGTACAAAACATTTTAGAAGTACTCATGATAACTGAGAGATAAACCATGCAATATTACCTAATAGCTTTTGCCAGCGGCTTTACCCGCGTGGATGTCGGAAATTATCCCACGGGAGCCGTACATTTTTCCGTGATCAAAAGTAGCCTTTGTGCTATTTCAGACTATAATCTATCTCTGTGCCAAATTTCAACTAGATCCGTTCAGTTGTTCTGGCGTGATTGAGTAACAAACATCCATCCATCCGTCCATCCAAATTTTTGCATTGATGATAGTAATAAGAAGTAAGATTCTAATTTTCTTTTTTTCCCCAGGTTGCGTGATTCCCCAACGGTACATTCTCGGCGTGATGGGCCTGCTAGGCGTGTGCAACGCGTACACGATGCGGGTCTGCCTCAACCTTGCTATCACACAGATGGTCAACCGCACTAGAGGTGGTGGCTCACATTACGTTGACCCTGATGCGTGCCCAAGCGATGATTTTATTAATAACGTCACTACTGTTATTGCCGACAAACCTGTGAGTATCAGTATAGTATGGCCCAGTTCATACGACAATGATCAGTATGATATGATACTTAGATGATCTTTAAAAGTTGGGATCATACGTCAACATCCCACTGTTCATACGAACAATAAATTTACTTTAAAAAAAGTAAAAACCGACTCCAAACCAAAAACGAATAACAATACAATTACATATGTAAGCTCAAGACGAACGAAAAGAGGAATCATCAAAATCGGCTTAGAAATGCCGAAGATACAGTACATTTATGCATATAACTTCGTACATAAGAATAATTACATAATATATTATATACTAAAACCTTCCTGAAAGTATAGATCACGATAGTGGAAGAATCATCAAAATTAGATCATTATTTTTTGAGAAAATCGCGGACAAACAAACAGACATACATACATACGGGTCGGACACGGAACCTCCTTTTTTGAAGTCGGTTAAAAAGGAAATGCAATATGAAACTACCATATTATTCTAAACACAAACAGTAAAATAAAATATAGTATCGTAATAAGACCTTATTTTGTGTAAGCATTTAATCTTTTAAGTGTACACACAGTAATTTTCCATTCAAACTGTTCAAAATGCTTCCTTACATAAAAAATACCCCACTTAACTATTTAAGATGACGTTGTTTGATATATTAGGTAAATACATTTTATTATTTACCATCAAAACTTGGCATCAATGAGTTTTGCTTTCGTTCTGTGTTAGGTAGTTCAATAGGAAAGGCCGTGACCACACAATTTACCTCATAAGTGAAACAATGCCCTAATTTACCCATTTTCATTTTTTTTTTTTTTTTTTTTTTTTTTTCATTTTTTTTTTTTTTACTCATCAAATAAGTTTCTG
The DNA here is from genome assembly GCA_946251885.1 of Cosmia pyralina. Taxonomy (NCBI): domain Eukaryota; kingdom Metazoa; phylum Arthropoda; class Insecta; order Lepidoptera; family Noctuidae; genus Cosmia; species Cosmia pyralina. The sequence continues at coordinate 17,329,094 of OX276350.1, read as the reverse complement.
GATAGAGTTTTATGACGTCAATTTAGAAATTGCTTTATAGGTTTTGATCACTGACTAATCACTTTCCGTTTGGATTTGGGTCAAAAATGTCCCACACACCTACTTCAGATGCCGTTATTTTTATAAATCAAATAAATACATTTACACTTCTGGACACATCTTTTGGCCCACCTTGTATTTTCAGTTTCGTTTGGTCCTAGCTAAAATCTTATATTAGGTCGAGCAAAAAGTTTTTATGCAGTTTTGAACCTGGCACATTCACAATTTCATTCAATAGTCTTTTTTTGAATTTCGAACACAGAATTTAAAGAAACAAAAGACAATTTGGAGCCTGTTTGTTGATATCAAACAATCGAATACTAAGAAAACTTGGTTTTATTGGTTTACTTGGATTTAATTCTTGAAAAAGTGATTGATATCTTTGGGTTTGCAACAAACATTACTTATTCTTAACATTAAGGTGAGGTTCTATCAATAATCTATGGATACTTCACCTGAAGTCGCCGCCCAAGCTGTGGCACTTATTCAGGCCGGACACAGCCAAAGAAACGTGAGTGCTCAACTTAATTTAAGTCGATCTGCGGTCCGAAATGTTTATCGGAGGTACCTAGAGACTGGCGGCTTTGTTCGTCGCCAAGGAAGGCCACGATCTCGGGTCACAACTGAAAGGCAGGATCGATTCATCGTGACGACCAGCTTGAGAAATCGTCACCTTACCTCCATTGAGATACAAAACCAACTTCGCGACTTCCACGGAGTATCTGTGAGCGCTCGAACTGTTCGGAGAAGGTTAAAAGAACGCGATATGGTACCACACAAGCCAGCTAATGGCCCCAAACTAACGCGAGCCCACCGAACAGCGCGCCTTCATTTCGCACGCAGTCATTTAAATTGGACACAGCAAGATTGGAGCCGTGTACTCTTTTCTGATGAGTCTAAAATTGTGTTACATGGCAATGATGGAAGGAAGAAGGTCTACCGACGTAAGGGAGAGCGTTTCGCACAATGCTGCTTTGAAGAGAGGGTTGCTTATGGCGGTGGCTCATGGACTGTCTGGGGCGGTATATCCGCGAGCGGCAAAACTCAACTTGAGGTTGTTACAGGACCACGGCTGCCAACATTAAATGCTGAAAGGTACATTCGTGAGTGCTTAGAACCTCACGTGATACCATACGCGGACTATGTGGGCCCAAATATCCTTTTTATGCATGATAATGCAAGAGCCCATGCGGCCGGCATCGTCAGGGAATATCTTGGGGATGTGAACATCACAGTTATGGACTGGCCAGCCAGAAGCCCAGACATGAACCCCATTGAGCACATGTGGGACGAGCTAAAAAGACGTGTTAGGGCTCGTGAGCCAGTTGCCCAGACGATGCAGGAGTTGAAAACTGCCATAGAAGAGGAATGGGAGATGATCCCTCAAAATTTCATAGAGCGGTTGATAAACTCTATGCCTAATCGTATGAGAGCTGTGGTAGATGCCCATGGAGGCAACACGCGTTATTAAATTAAACCTTTATTTGATAAAACATGTTTTTTATTCAAAAATCAATTGCCTTTAACAAGGCGCATATCCGACTTGTTAGGCGTAGCTCCATGTCGTATGGTATTCTGAATTCAAATTTAAAACAATACGATCGAAAAAGATGGTAAAATGTATCAGGTTTAAAACTGCATCAACAGTTTTTGTTCAATCTAGCAATCATATTTCGGTAGGGGCCATCGAAACCTAAACTCTAAGGTGGGCCAATAGATGTGTCCAGAAGTGTATTATTTTTACTTACCTTCTCAACTTCACGTCACTGACTTCAAATCAATCTGCCTAGCCTTTTCCCAACTATGTTGGGGTCGGCTTCCAGTCTAACCGAATGCAGCTGAATACCAGTATTTTACATGGAGCGACTGCCTATCTGACCTCCACAACCCATTAACTAGGTAACACGATACCCCTTGGTAAGACTGGTTGTCAGACTTTCGGGCTTCTGACGACCCGTAACGACTGTCAAAGATCCACGAATGACAGCCGGAACCAACGGCTTAACGTGCTTTCCGAGCTACGGAGGAGTCTCGGTATGTAAAGATGGTCACCCATCCACGGACCAACCCCGGCAAGCGTAGCTTAACCTGGTGGATCGACCCGTGCGGCTGTTATTACTTAGCCACGAGCTCCTCACATCACTGAATTCAGATGACTTTATTTGATACTTTTATTACCTAAATACATTTACCTACTCGACTTGCATTACTAAGTAACGCTTGCATCTTCTGTTAGTGAGTTGTAGGAAAAGCCGTAACCGCCTAATTCTCCTCTAATTTAAACAACGCTACCTTTTACTCATCAAATAAATTTCAGGATAGAGTTTTATGACGTCAATTTAGAAATTGCTATAAAAGTTTTAATCACTGACTAATCACTTTCAGTTTGGGTCGTTGGGTTATGACTTATGAGTTATGATCCAAGTGACTTTTCGTTGGCTTGGTATTGGTAAATATACAGCGTGTTTTTTTTTCTAGCCCGTTTTGGTAAGCTTTCTTTAACATTTGGCCCGTTTCAGTATGTTTCTCTAGGCTTCACTGGTTTGAAAAAAAAATTTGTGTAGGTAGTTAAAGTGGATTTTTTTTCTAAAAGTGGGTGGTAGCCAAAGCCTACAAGAGCCGTTCCTCTACCTTTATATTAAAATAAACTTGAGCGAATCAGGTTCTAACCAAAGTTAACGAGCGAGCAGGCTGTCATTAATAACGTAACATTAAAATACTAAGCTCCACACTTTGTAGTTACACTAGGATACTTTGTATAGGAAAGTGAATGTTACTGAGTTAACGAGTTTTTTTATTTTAAAAAAAACCGGCCAAGTGCGTGTCGTACCACGCACAATGAAGGGTTCCGTAGTTGGGATGAATTTATCTTAAGAACAAACTTAACATTGTAGTTGAAAAACATGTTCTCCCATACATTCCAACTGTAAATGTAAGTTTGTACTCACAATATTGATAGATTTACCATGTTATTTTAAGACCACAGACTTCTTATAGGTTTTTCTGTAATCTACAGGTAAAGATCTATTTTCTGTATTTTTTTCAAAATTTTAGGCTCAGTAGTTTCGGAGATAAGGGGGGGAATGGTCAATTTTCGTCTATTTTCTTAAATAACTTTAAAACAATTAATTTTAAAATTATAAAAAATATATATTTGAGACCTTCATAGTAAGCCCTTTCATTTGATATGCCACCTGGTGTAGTTTGCAAAACTTTTTTTTTAATTTTCTTATTTGCCCCCAAAAGTGACCTCTATATTCAAATTTAATTTATTTACTTTACCCGTCCGTGTTTGGGTCATAGAATTTCATATGCGTACCAAATTTCAACTTAATCGGTCCTTTAGATTCGGAGCAAACTGGCTGTGACAGACGGACAGACAGACAGACAGACACTCGAGTGATCCTATAAGGGTTCCGTTTTTTCTTTTTGAGGTACAGAACCTTAAAAATGTACCTATACAGTATGATAGCTTTGACGAGGGACAGGGAGTGTACTTGTATTACAGCTACATGTCTGCCCACACATTTCGCCAGTTATGTTTGTCCCATGTAGGGAGTGTAGGTAGTACTCATGAAAATGAACAATTTTTACTATGGAACCAAGTCCGAAATATGAAAAAAAAAATTGCTGTTCCGTATAAAAGTGATTTTCTTTTTCATATTTCAGAGTTGATCCCATACTAAAAGTTGTTAATTTTCTTGAGTACTTACCTGGTTGAACCTAACATAATAATATAATGTAGTGTAATAATTTGACAATAATCTAGTAATAAATCTTTTTTTTTCACAATTATTTTCCCTAGATGTACACACGGCTACACATCAAGCTATAACTTCCAATTTACACTGACCTCTCATTGAAAGGAAATCCTATACAATGCGAGATCAGCTTATACTGGAATTTTATAGCTTGATCTGTAGCCGTGCGTACAAAATTTATCATAGCAATAGTGACTTAACTTTGTTTGTAGCTTTGGTAACCAAAAATGTTCGCGTGTACCTACGGCTGACATTAAGCAAGAAGGGTATCATAACACGGTACTCTTTTTAACTCGGAGTATGTTTCATAAGGAAGAAAGAGATGTACCTAAATGTAAAATTTCAGTGTAATCTATTGTGCGACTGCTTCTATGCTAGTTATCCCCATGAGTTGCATACTAGGTCCATTCCCATGGGAACTCCTGAAGGGTCAATAAATATGTCAATCTTCGTTGTCATTTTCAGCTGTTGTTTGCGCAATAGTGGAGGTTGTTCATTTTATTGTTGTTAATTATGAGTTAATGGTCATTTGATCTTTGCCACCACTTCCTTTTCTAAAAATTAAAAATAATTGTGTCTGTTTAGAATAATATGGTCCTTGGGCGTTGTTAGCTGCGCTACAGTTTATATTTTTGCAGCTATCATCGTTTTACTTCTAAGTCTTTTATTATAGTTCCGATTTTTTTTTTTTTTACGCTTCTCTGTTCATAATTTTCACAATGGCTAGGTACTTGCAACTAACTAGACCATAAAAACATCCATGAGTAACAATGATCCTACTATACTACTATCATAAATGCGAAAGTTTGCATGCATGGATGGATGGATGAATGGATGTTTCTTACTCAGCCACGCCAGAACGGCGTAACGGATTATAGTCTGGAATAGTACATAGGCTACTTTTGATCCCGGAAAAATGTACGGCTCCCGTGGGATATTTTCCGACATCCACGCGGGCGAAGCCGCTGGCAAAAGCTAGTAGGCAATATTGCAGTCATGGTTTGTCTCTCAGTTACTCGTATCATGAGTATTTCTAAAATGTATTGTACGTTTACATTATACTGACATCGGTGAAGGAAAACATCGTGAGAAAATCTCTGGGGTAATCGTGTAACACAAAATCGCAAAGACTTTTATTTTGACAGTTCAACAATATTCATTGTGTTATTTACGTTGTTGAGCAGACGAATTTTTCAAACCTATGAAGCAATGAATTAGGATTTTTTTTTTCAAAATCCCTTGGATTGTTATTGAAAGGGATGTTTACTAAAATTCTTTTTTTAACCGACTTCAAAAAGGAGGAGGTTCTCAATTCGTCGGAACCTTTTTTTTTTTTCTTTTTTTTTTATGTATGTTCCCCGATTACTCGAAGATAGCTGGACCGATTTGGATTTTTTTTGTTTTATTCGAGAGGGGGGGGGGGGGGTCCCATATAAAATTGATTAACTTTGCTTCGGTAGTTTTTGAGTTAGCTTCAATAATACGTATTTTTTCCACACTTTTATATGGATGATGTTTTAGTTTGTTTTGCAGGTAGTGGTATTAGAATTTGTGTGGGGTAGGTACACAACTAAAAAGTGAAAAATAAAAACTTTTTTACAAAAAAATACAACCGACTTCCAAAAACAACACTACAAAGTGAAAAATAACTTTATTTTCGGAAGTCGGTGGCAAAAAACGAAAATACATTTAATTAGACACCGACTTCCGAAATTAGAGTTATTTTTCACTTTGTAGTGTTGTTTTTGGAAGTTGGTTGTATTTTTTTGTAAAAAAGTTTTTTTAAAAACACAGTGCTAAGTACCTGTAATACCAAGCCGATTATCCTGCTATAATTACTGCTTATTTTTTGTCCGTCATTTAGTCTAGTAAAACGCACGATTGCTAGATTTTTTATGTAGTTTGTTATAGTTATGACGTAGCGAGCCCCCACCCCCCAACTTTAATGCGTTATATTTAAGTATTTTTTTATTAAACGATAAAACAAAAAATACGTGTATAATATTTTTTTATTATGTGACTGACGGACTAAATATAATTTATTGGTTTTAACCAGGTCAAGCCTGGTGATCAATGCCTACTAATACTTATCGCAAAACAAAATTATCCGTCTAAGACATTTTGTCACCTCTCTCGCTCACACGAAACCAAACTTGAAGAATGCTTTTTTGAAAAATGTAGGTATCAATTGGCAAACTAATAAATAATATTAAAATTTAATAGGTAATTATTAAAAACACATTTTTATTATGGCATTTATTTAACAAAAAAAAAAAAAAAAAAAAAAAAAAAAAAAAAAAAAAATGTATATACTCGTAAGTAGTTTATCAGCCATCTCGTTACCATAACACAAGCATTAGGTTGCTTAGCTTGGGGCTAGATGGCGTTGTGTGATATGTCCAAACATATTTATTTATTTATTTATTTATTTTATTTATTTAACTCATCTCAAAAACAGATCACAATACTTATTACTTTCGCATTTGTTTAATTTTTTATTATTTTTTTTAAATATTATATTTAAGATAGCATATTTCATCACGCCTGTATTCCTCGAAGAGTTCGGCAGAGGTGTATCTATAGATCCACATTTCTCCTATTATGTATAAGTCCCATGTCCCATGGGGGCTCGCCCCTGTTACATAGGCTCGCCTATTGCCATCAACCGGGCACACATCCAGACTCCGGGCAGCTACTGAAACACGACATGACGTAAAAAACCCGACCCGACGTAATGACCCGGGAATCGAACCCAGGACCTCATGCTCAGCAGTAGCGCTTGCGACCACTAGACCTACGAGGCAGTCGGTTCATTTTTAACCGACTTCAAAAAGGAGGAGGTTCTCAATTCGTCGGAACCTTTTTTTTTTTTATTTTTTTTTTATGTATGTTCCCCGATTACTCGAAGATGGCTGGACCGATTTGGATTTTTTTTGTTTTATTCGAGAGGGTATACATCACAGTTGGTCCCATATAAAATTGATTAACTTTGCTTCGGTAGTGTTTGAGTTAGCTTCAATAATACGTATTTTTTCCCGACTTTTATATGGATGATGTTCTAGTTTGTTTTGCAGATAGTGGTATAAGAATTTGTGTGGGGTAGGTACACAACTAAAAAGTGAAAAATAAAAACTTTTTGACAAAAAAATACAACCGACTTCCAAAAACAACACTACAAAGTGAAAAATAACTTTAATTTCGGAAGTCGGTGGCAAAAAACGAAAATACATTTAACTAGACACCGACTTCCGAAATTAAAGTTATTTTTCACTTTGTAGTGTTGTTTTTGGAAGTCGGTTGTATTTTTTTGTAAAAAAGTTTTTTATTTATTTATAATTCTATCTATCCACAATTTTATCGCAGATCCATGAAAACCACATGTAGACAAATACATTCATTCATACATTGTGATTTATTATTCAAATTATTCTAAACAGACACGATGATATCATATACACTCGGTCCTCATTCGAATAACCTTTAGTGAGTGCAGAGACTTAATATTGTGAATTTGCATTTTAAAAGCATTTAACTTTATGCCACGGTACGTCTATGTTCATTATGCTTGCACATGTTTGATGAACAGTATCTTGTGTGGATGTTTCAGTAGGTACCTTCCGAAATACATATTTTTGATTCGATTTTGTTGATTGGTTTGGTTTGTAGGTTAATTTTCGGTAGGAGAAAATCTTACAGCAGTGCGATTCTGTATAACCATCTCACCGTGAATACTTAGGTGAAGTGAGCGTGGAGTGAGCTGTCAATAGTGTCAATTCCTAGCAAAAACAAACTCACTTCACCTATGTTTTCACGGTGAGATTTTTACAGAATCGACCGGCTGGTTCGCGTCACTAAGTCACCGCGACACCTCGAGACCTCGACATGCTATGCATAGTTTTAGTTTTTTGAGTTTTCACTTCTGTCAGCAGTCCCCATGACTTCCAATTTTTTATTTAGTTCTTGATTTACAAAAAAGAATAAAAACAACGTTTATATGTAATAGAGTTAATTTTTAGGGTTCCGTCCCACAAAAGGAAAAGCGGAACCCTTATAGGATCACTTCGTTGTCCGTTCTTTCATGTCTGTCTTTCAAGACCGTTTTTCTCAGAACGCGTGGAGGTCTACGGTCCCTTGGAAGCTTCTAAATCAACACAAAAAAAAAATAAGGCCCTTTATGCGACATATTTTGATACTTGAAATAAATCAAAACGTAAAGGTTATTTTCGGTTGACATGGCAAGAATCAAGGTCTCACAGCACAAGTAGGTACAGGAAAAAGTCCGAAAATCGTTAATTTGTAGTTTTATACATTTTTTTTTGCTATTACTTTGGCTAGTATTTTAAAATAAATTGAAGCGAAAATAAAATCGTTGTTCCCCGACTTTTTCAAGTTGTTTTTTTTTAAAGAATAATATAATATAATGTAAATTGTATAACTGTAATATTGAGTAGCTACGTATACCTATGTTTTATTTTTAGGGTTCCGTACCTCAAAAGGAAAAAACGGAACCCTTATAGGATCACTCGTGTGTCTGTCTGTCTGTCTGTCTGTAAAGAATTTGAATGTGAATTTGAAAGAAATACCTATGTAAACTTTCGACCTGTTCTACGCATCATACGCACATTATTCCGTTTCCATGCTTATTATGCATGTAGGCTCCTAAGAATAGCCGCAAATAAACCTGAGCTTAATTAGTAAGAAACCCGTGTCACACACAACACATACAGAATAATACTAATCAAAGTCGCGTTGGGATCACTTAAAGTATAATAATTAATGATTATGTACATGTCTGCCTACAATTAATAATCACCTCGAGTACCTTCAACGATGCCGACATAACTACCGACCTCAAATTATGCTAAAATGACGGAACAAATTACTATAGGCAAGTATTAAAAATAGATTAGATTTGCTTGACGCTTGTGCACTGAGCGAGGAATGACGTGGGCTTACTTCGGTTCAGTCACGAGCATAAATATGTACAGGTCGCAAGGCCTAAGCTGAGCCTTGCATTTGTGTGAGTGCACATAGGTAGTGTAGGTGTGACGTCGGCCTAGAGTGCGACGCGTCCTTTGCTTGGTTGGTTTATACTGCTTTTTGGTAATCGGCCTGAGGCGCGATGCGCCCCTCGTGCGACGCAACTCCGCTTCTTTGGTGATCACTCACACAAATGCAATTCTTAGCTATATTAATTTCATTTATAACCTTTCTAACAGACACATCTTTTTGAAGCCGATGTAGCCATTTATGGATGCAGCATCCTATATTTTAGCGTTGCTTGTCTCGTCAGATAGTTTTGGTGTTCCTTTTATGTCACATATTTGTGCTGCCAAATTGTATACATATACCTTCCACAAATGATCACATAGTATATATTTTCCGTCATCTTGACGATGGATATTATCGGGTTAATCATGAAATCAGATATTACTACCGAGTTATCCATAGTAATATACAGGGTGGCAGAGACATCGACGCGTAACCTGTTACCATGGATTTAGTACATGATTCTGGACCCCACTACAGCGTTGAAATTTTTCGTCGGTTATTAAAAAAAATATAAGCTGCTCCATACATTTTGAGTGCGTAGGACTTTTAGGTGGTTTATAGGGACTTTTGTAGGAAACAGCAGATTTTTTTTATAACCGACGAACAATTTCAACGCTGTAGTGGGCTCCAGAATCATGTACTAAATCCATGGTAACAGGTTACGCATCGATGTCTCTGCCACCCTGTATTTATGCTCGTGACTGTACTTTCGTCATGTCAAGTCAAACGATGTTGGATCAGATGTATCAGAAGTTCCTACATTTGTTAGCTCATATAACTATTTGTCCACCGCACCGGGAAAGGGACGTTAAGGAGAAAACAGATAACGGCACCGAAGTAGCGACAGTACATTGACTATGGCGAATAGTAAATGTACTATCGCTACTTCGGCGCCGTCATCTGTTTTACCGTTAACGTTCCGTTCCCGGTGCGGTGGACAAACAGTGTTAGGGTTTCATTTAAATTCTAGGACTCGTCCTGGTTCGGCTACAGATGCTCCCATGTTAATACTCCTAAAAACTACTAGCCTAATAAATATGTGTAATCCGCTACATTATTTTTGGTGAAATAAATAAATTATTATTAATTTAACTTAAAAGTTAAATAAATACTACTACAATTCAAGAAATTTAAATTCTATACAGGGTGGCAATTGAGTCTGATAGAAAACTCATAACCGATTTGTGAAACAGCTAACCAAATTCTTTTACCGAAGCGCGAACTAGACATACTGTTTAGATGCTTTTAGGAAAGGTTTTTTTTTTACGAATCGCATGTGAGTTTCATAGCGAAAGTGGATTAGTATGACGGGTAGAATCACGCGCTTTGATGGATGCAAGTGTCTAAATCACCACCCTGTACCAAAAACGTTATTATGGTAGAAGCAGAATTTCCGTACGGTTCCAAATATTTTGGTAGAAGTAAAATTTAGTTTTGAGCGAGTCCAAAATTAAAGCTTTGACAGTTCTTTCATTTTCCAAATGTAACTTGCTGTAGCTCACAGATAATTATTACGTTCCGAAATTCGTGAGTTTTTTTTTAAACTAATCTTTACTGTATTATATTTATATGTCTCAAATGTATGCTTTCTTTCCAGTATGCAATCTTCGATTGGGACGAAAAAACACAAGGATTAATTCTAAGCGGTTTCTACTACGGATATGCAGCGACTCAAGTACCAGGAGGGTACTTAGCTGAGAAATTTGGAGGAAAATGGACCCTTGGTGTTGGATTGCTAAGTACGGCGGTGTTCACCTTCCTGACGCCAGTTGTGATCAGAGCTGGTGGGGCCACATGGCTGTTTATATTGCGAATCCTGCAAGGAATGGGAGAGGTGAGTGATATATAATTATTGTGCTTAATGTAGAGAACAGTATTTGTTGATCGTATTCGTATTCGTATTTCGTAGCCCCGAAAACAAAGAATTGACTTGGAAACTCCTTGTCGTAATAGCTACGATGCGATGGGATCTCCCTCTCGATCTTAGAATGGGTTTTTACCTTTCTTACATTTGATGGTGTACATTTATTGAGCTATTATCTAAGGCTGACTGGTAGAAAATGCCTCAGGCATTAAGTCCGCCTTTGTACGGTATTTTTTATTTTGTGCATAAAGTTTTAATAAATAAATAAATATTATGCTAGGTACCTACACATGCAACTACCACATTCGCAACTCGCCAGCGGGTCGCTCTAGCGACTGAAGTCGCTGCGTGTGTACCTACCTAGTATTTTAGACAATAGGGACGATGACTAAAAATTTTATTTTGTCCGTCAAATGACGGACACGAAATTATAACCCCAAAATAATTTAAATAAAAAGTTAGTTTAATAACTAAAACCCGACTACTGAAAAATCACGCTCTAAAAAGTATGAAACAAGAAAATATTCTCATCTGAAATTAGAAAAAGACAGACAAATTAAAAATCCTGAGTCACACGTCATGTTATTGTGAATCAAACAGATTTCAAAAAATTACTGCGACACATTGAGTTAAAATATGGCATAACGTCATGTCTAGCTAGATTTTATACGTAGAAGTGACGTAGCAAGCCCCCACTCCCCAACTTTAATGCGTGTTAGCTAAGTAACAAAAAATACGTGTCTAATATTTTTTCATTATCTTACTTGACGGACTAAATAGTTTTTTTTTTTTACCCAGGCATCATCCCAACTCATACGTTAGATCGAGTCGTGTCTTTCAATAGGTTGTTTGCAAATAAATAAACGTAAATGGCAATTCTATTTACATTTATGTACAGACGCCAGCAGGTCTTGCCACCCGAAACTGTCAAATTTTCCCAATCAACCTTGAAACTAATGCTTTAGCAATAAAGATGAAAATCTATTAAAGAAATTTGACAGATTGTAGAGCTTGATGTGCTGGTGTCTGTACATAATTATTCCTGTATTTTTCCTCCTACTACAAAAATGGGTCAGGTTCATTGAATTTTTTATTATGCTCAGCTACAATATATCAGTTCAACAGAGGAATGACGCGCGAACCAAAAATGCTAATTACTTATTCAAGATGAAACACAACAGGAATTCATTTCCAACCGTTAGAAAACCCCTTGACCTACTTTTTCGACGTTATTTTTTCACTGTAATTAAGCTTTTAATGTTTATTTTTTGTCCTGAACAATGTTCTCGGGACTTATATTGATATAATGTCACAGTCTATTCTCCAACTGCAAATTTAAGTTTGTAATGCCAAAAAAAAATGTTTTCTGTTCCTTTGAGTATTTCCTATTTTTTTTTCTTAAACTACCCCAGTAAACAAAACAAAAAAAAAAACATTCAAATCGGTCGAGCCCTTTTCGAATTTGTTACGCGTGACTAATGCACGGCAATTGTTTTTAGGGTTCCGTAGTCCCTCCCTGCTAATAGCTGAACTGTTAGTTTCGGATGGGTGTAAAATTCACGGTAGTAGTATATATAACGAAGTTAAAAGGAAAACTATCACAGCTAAGTAGGCTTTTCATGTTTACGAGTAATAGTGAACCAACTTTCATTTGCAGTTGGAATGTATGGGAGACCATGTTTTTCAACTACAATGTTAAGTTTGTTCTTGGGATAAATTCATCCCAACTACGGAACCCTTCATTGTGCGTGGTCCGACAAGCACTTCGCCGGTTTTTTATGTATAAATAGGCAACTGGTAATTAGTGACCGATACTTAAACACATGATTGTACTCATGATAACAAACAACTTTTACTATGGGACCAAACCAGAAATCGCAGAAAAAACATCTGCATTTTGATTATATCAAAATATAGGGAGTGCAGCTGTTTTCGTTTAGCGGTTTCAGGTTAAATAAATATCTCGTCTCTCATGATTTCATAAAATCGCTAGATTTGAGGACAAATCTTACTTATGGAGTTGTATTGCTGATTCTAATGATTATAATTCTGTAAAGCCATATTAGCTACGGCCGCGTCTCATATTTAAATCACCATACAACCTGACACTGACCTGCAAATTGCAAAAAAACGTAAGAAATTTTGAATTTCACGGGCTACCTTAGCGCATCCCCCTTAAGACAATGCTCTATGATGCGGCATTATGCTGAGCGGTAGCCGTTTTGCGTAGATGTGACGCATATTTTCCCCAAAACTTGCTTTTTACATTGCTTATTTTATTTTTTTTGTCCTTTGCGTCATGTTTACCGCAAATAAACGTATTTTCTTTCTTTCTTTCTTTCTCTAATTTAACATATATTTTTTCCAAATCATTAACACTGATCGTTAAAAAGTGATCTTCAGTAAAAACATTAAAAGTCGGTTATCGTCACCAACAAAAATAGGCTAGAGTTTATAACTGTCTGGCGGTTTTGAGTATTTTGTAAATGACCTACGTAATTGTCCTACAGATCTGGTTGTCTCGTGTGACCGGTAGTTGAGCTCCCTAAAATAAGTTTGAGCTACACGATGACTGATGCATGCATGCCGTCAGTTGGGACAGGGCAACTCAAAGCTGCTATGGCTCTTTCTTCAAAAGGCCCTTCCAGACATGGTCCTGCATTGTTCGACTCACATAAAATCCTAATAATACAGTGTTTGGACTTTAAAGGAGACCATGACCTCTGAGTTTGTTTCGACATTTCTTCTCAGGGATCAGTCACCTAGGAAATGCCGGCGCCATCTAGTTTTAAAATATTTACCAAAAATATTAACTGTAAAAGTGTCTTATGCCCAGTTTCTGAGGAATTCTTAAACGAAGTTTAAACTCTCAATAGTTATTGGTCTTCCCCTACTCTTATAGCCATCGACATTTATACTCAAAACTTTCCTCACGACATTTTCCTCACTCCTCTGCATCACATGCTCATACCATGACAGCCGATTTCCGCACAACTTTCCAGTCACCGGTGCCACTTTCAGACTTCCTCTTATGTACTCATTTATTTATTATTTAGTCTTATTGTATCCATTCGTGTAACACCACACATCCCTCTTAGCATTCTCATCTCAGCTGCATGCAACTGCTTTATATTCATCCCTTTTGTGGCCCAACATTCTGATCCATACAAGACAGCAGGTCTAACCATTGTTTTATATATCTTCCCCTTAAGTTTAAGGGGAATGCGGGAGTCGCAGATTGTTCCCGTGACCTGCCACCATTTTATTCATCCAGTGTTAATCCTATGCTTAACCGTCCGATCTACTTCGCCATCGCTTTGCACGAGTGAACCGAGATACCGAAAGTCGGAGCAGACTGGGAGAAGCGCGCCATCAAGCGCTATGGCTCCAGAACTGGAGATACCGCCGAAATTGCAGAACATATATTCAGTTTTGGTTCTGCTGATTTTCAAGCCAACATTCTCTAGTTTCTGCTGCCATTTCTCCAATCTGCTCCGAATCTCAGGCACATCTTCACCGACAAGAACAATGTCATCTGCAAACAGCATACACCAGGGTGCCTCTTCCTGTAGATTCGACATCAGAGCATCCATAATCAACAGGAAGAGGTAAGGACTTAAAGCCGACCCTTGGTGCAAACCAACAGCCACATTGAACTCGTCGCTATTCCCAGCAGCCGACCGGACGTAGGTACGAGATTGACTGTACATAGCACGAATTAACCTACATACTTCCCGGGCAAACCTTTCTTTTTCAAGGCCCACCACAACACATCCCGAGGTACCCTATCATACGCTTTCACCAGATCAATGAACACCATGTGCAAGTTCTTGTGTGCACGTCTGTACTTCTCGCACAATTGGCGGAGTGCAAAAGTGGCGTCCATTGTTCCTCGACCTGGCATAATAGTTATTGATTCGACAAAATTGTATATTTAAGCGAATTCCTTCCTTATGCTCGGTTTTTGATGTGATCAGATAAATCCTCGTTAGTAATTCACTCAAATTTCTTCCTTAACGTAGTGTTCAGAAACACGATATCGAACCAATAATCACTACCGAATGGAAAAAAAACTCCGTTTAAAAACCTCGGAAACCGGGTAAGATCTACGTACAGAAATAATTTCACTTCAATCCCCATAAACGTTGTATAGGCAACGTTAATCATATTCATATCTTAACTTAAAAGTTAAGTTAAGTTATGAAACTTAACTTTAAAGTTAAGTTTTGAGTATGATTAGCGTCTGTTTAATCATACATTTTTGACGTCTAACGTCTCTTAACTTTAAGCAACGTGTACAAATACAAGGGCAATTCGCCAAGACATTACTTGAACGTAGTCAATAATACGAGTACCTAATGGTAAATCTTAGTTTTCTAATGCAGTGGTGTATGAATGAAATGAATTCAAAAGCGTCATGGATGAGGAGTTTCTTTCAACCTTGTATACACTGGCATATTGTGCATTTAGTCGAGCAAATGTGGCTCAGGCTTAACATCACCTCGCAGTTAGTGATCATTTTGGCACTGCTTACAGGCCACGGTGGCTTGATATGAATGTCTTCCTGGATGCGAATACCGACTCTCTTTCCTCATTTGGTGACGTGGATAAAGTTGTCTTACTTGGTGATTTCAACATTAAGATGTTTTATACAGGGTGTAAGGGACCCTTCACCTTGACCTAGATCGCCAGCTTAGGAAATTTTCGTCGGTTATTTAAGAACCAATTTTTTTTTCTTGAATATCTTAAGAAAATTTATTTTTCTTAAATATCCTTTTGACACTTAAAATTATACAAAAAAATTGGTCAAGTGCGTGTCGGACCACGCACAATGAAGGGATGCGTAGTTGGGATGAATTTATCTCAAAAACAGACTTTTGTAGTTGTAAGTTTGTAATCGTAAAAAATATTTTTTTATCTCATAAAACTATAAATTTACGATTTTCAGACTTATTCCTTTACTTATGCTGTGAGACCTTGCTTCTTGCCAAATTTCATGATTCTAGGTCAAAGGAAAGTACCCTATAGGTTTCGATTTATTTGTGAGCATCAAAATATGTCGCATTAACGGCCGCATTTTTTTATTGCGTTGTGTTAGAAGCTTGATTTGCTTGCTTGATTTTTTTAGAGCTCAAGGGACCGTAGACCTACGTATTTGATATTAATTTAAATTTGATACCTCCACGCGTTCCTGAGAAACAGACGGACGGACAACAAAGTGATCCTATAAGGGTTTCGTTTTTTCTTTTTGAGGTACGGAATCCTAAAAAACTGCTGTTTCATAAAAAAAATCCAATCCTTGCGTGGTCAAAATGTATGAAACAGCTCATTTTATTTTTGACGAATTTGCTGGATTCATGGTTTTGTTTACGCGTCGATATCCCTCACCGTGTTTACAGGGTATCCCGTTTATAAATATTGGTCTACTTTTTAGAAACCACTCTACAAGGAATTTCCGACACACCCCCATTACGTAGCATGTTCAGCGATTATTTATGGTTTCGATTTAGAAACAAAACAAAGAAAGAAAACATTTTGGTTCGACAAAATTCTTAATCAATAAAATTAAACTGGGAACTGGGAATATTCTTTTATTTTCACATATAATTTAGTACATAAGCTCTACTTTTTGAACGTAGCGCCTGTTGCTTAAACTTCGGCAATCAATTTATTAACGCCGATTTCAAAGTAAGATTTATATCTTCGTAATATTTGCAGCCGTGCCCTGTCCATAGGGATTTTCATAGAAGGGTATGGATAATACACTATCATAATCAATGAGTCATTTATATAATGAAAATGTACTATAAACATCTGACTCATTTGTAACGGTACCTAAACTCAGAGAACAGTTGGTACCTACCTACCTATCCCATGTGTGCAGCGGTACCTACTATTCCTGTGGGAATTCTACTGAAATCTTTCTTATTTTGTCAAATAAATGTTAATATATTTTAGAACTAGCAGTTGTAAAGAGATAAAAACCATTTTATAAACACTGAATGCAATAATAGTTCATCGCAATAGAATAAAGTTCTGTGCGCTTAGCACCGGTCGACCTTTCTAGCTTTAATTAAACATTTCCCTGCCCTCTTTTTTTTGTCTTTCATGGATTGAATTGAATTTCAAAGAGAAAACAAGAGCATGTCGGTCACGAGCTGTATCTGCGTACAAAGAAGGATTCTTATGTTTTTAGAAGGCAGGTAAACTAATACGGTGCTGGCTTTGGATAACAGAGAGCTTTTAACAAAGAGATGAAAGCAGGAAAAAATAAAATTTCTTGTTTTAGATAGCCGACCGACGCTAGAATTTAACACGTAGTTCTGTGAAAATCTAACACTTGACCCAATATAGTGCAATTTGTGCTTTTTATGTGCAATAACGAGCACCTATCTTTGCATATTTTTTCATATAATTATTTCATACTACGCACCTGACTTCTATTATGGGTATATTAAACATTAATGTACTTTGTTTTATTTGTTGTTCTTTCTTGTCTTATTAAAAAAAAAACATATGTTTCCTCGACAGGGTCCCACGATGCCTGCCCTCATGATAATGTTGGCGAGATGGGTCCCGCCCCATGAACGGTCGTTCCAAGGAGCGCTCGTGTTCGGAGGAGCTCAGATCGGCAACATCTTCGGGTCCTTCATGTCAGGAATATTGTTGGCCGAAGGGAGAGACTGGGCGTTGGTGTTCTACTTCTTTGGAGGATTTGGAATCTTGTGGTTTTTGCTATGGGTAAGTAATTTTTCTTTACATACTTACAGTATGTACGACGTGGGTAGACGATGGAGGAGTCCGAACACGCTGTATTTAATATTAGTGCATTCCTGAACCGCTCAAAAGAAGTATTTTTTTTTAATTTATTTTGCTGAACATACTTGTACAGGGTGTAACTTATGCGTTTATGCTGACTTAATCAGCGTGGGAAAATCAAATGTTCGCGGGAAAACTAAATACAGGCTACAAGCAAAGGAAAAAGCGTGCCACTATTTGTTCAAAAATTCTATAAAAGAAGTCATTGAATAAAAAAGATGAAGAATACAATTTATTTTGGATTTTTTATCATTCAGTAGAACCTAATTATTATTTTGAATATAGACTAGTCTTTAAAGTATTCTCTACTCTTCGATACTGTTACAAACTCGTAACAATTAACCAGTTTTCATTCGAAAGCTTTTCTGAAACTGGACTGTTTACATCCAGTAGACAATTATCACCCCAATCTTCTTATATTAAAAATCAATTGCTGTCCGATGGTCTCGCTAAAACTCAAAAACGGCTTGAACTCTTTGAATATTTTCTTTTGTTTTATTCTCCTCTTTACTAGGGTGGTTTAAAAGAAAAAAAGAAATTGAAATTTTGACAGGACAACGTCTGGCGGGTCTGTTAGTAGGCATATAAAAGAAAGATACTATATAATTACATCTTCAAAATTACAAAATGTATTCATTCAGTATATTTTTCCTATTATAATGAAGGGGGATCGTATCACCAGTATTTTAAAACAACCAATTACAAAAATGAGCCTAAACAAACTGCGTTAAAAAGCCCATTAATCACAGTACTCGGTGTGGCAAACCCAATAAATAAAATAAGAGAGGCTTATAAAGTCCTGAATAAAGTTAGTGGGCACGTAATCGGTGCCGATAACGGCAAATTGCCGTGTGCTTTTCTACGTGCGTAAATTGATGGACGGCTTTACGGCAATTTTATGACCACTTCTGGGATAATAATATGGATTAGTATCGAGTGATTGGTTTTGCTGTTAACCGATGCTGGGTTGAAATGGACGTTTATTGCTAGTATCGATTTTTGGGGCTTTTATTCCTTATTTTAAAAAAATATAATTCTGCATTATAATGACATTATAAATAAAACTTGAATATTAACCTAAAGTTTGGTCAGGACTTCTCTGAATGGGTTTGGAACCCAAACTCAACTAGAGAAGTCCTGCTTGCTATTTCCTAGACTAACAAAAGGGGCTAAGTAAAATGAAGCACTATGTTTTCTCGCTGTTCCATTTGCCTATTAGTTAAACCAGAAAAAGTGTCGCTCTAACAAACTATAACTTATTTATTTAGCAAAACCACGACAAGATACCAATGTACTGCAGAAAGTTCTTCCCTTTCACATAGGAAAGAAAATTTCTTCGCGAATGGAGCCACAATAATACTCATCATCATCTGCGTAGCCTTTTACCAACTGTGTTGGGGTTGGCTTCCAGTCAAACCGGATGCTGCTGAACACCAGTATTTTATAAGGAGCGACTGCCTATCTGACCTCCACAACCCAGTTACTGGGTAATACGATATCCCTTGGTAAGACTGGTTGTCAGACTTTTGGGCTTATGAAGACCCGTAACGAACTGTCAAAGATGTACGAATGACAGCCGGGACCAACGGCTTAACGTGCTTTCCGATGCACGGAGGTTCCTTCGTATGTCAAGATTCCACGGACCAACCACAACAAACATAGCATAACCTGATCGATGAACATTTGGCTGTTATTACTTAGCCACAATCTCACTAAGCCACAATACTCATTATGTCAAAAAACATCCTTAAAATCTTTTTTATTTTTCAGAGTCTCTTCTGCTACAGCACGCCAAACAGCCACCCGTACATATCCAAGAAAGAGCTGACGTACTTAAACAACAATGTGACGACTTCTGAGAGCATTAACAATAAAGACCCGGTGCCCTGGAAGGCGTTACTGCGATCAGCACCGGTGTGGGCGCTTGTCTGGGCTGCAGTAAGTACCCTCATAGTATTAGTACCCGTTCAAACACCTCGGGAACCCCGCAGATACTGCGCGGCAAGTGTGTAGCTATGAGGATGCTCATGCGCGAGGATCTCGCTGTGTCTGAACGGT
Organism: Cosmia pyralina; assembly: GCA_946251885.1. NCBI lineage: Eukaryota > Metazoa > Arthropoda > Insecta > Lepidoptera > Noctuidae > Cosmia > Cosmia pyralina. Next base: position 17,309,501 of record OX276350.1, on the reverse strand, counting down.
TACTTATAATCTACTTTCTCTTCGTCCCGCGTCCTGTGCGGGATTTGCTTCAGAGTGGGCAGAGACGTCAAAAAATGTTTGCAGATGTTTAATCATTACTTATATACCTAACTTTAACCAACACTTATAGATAAACTACATAATTAGCGGAAAAATTCTACATACTCAGTGTTTTTTTGCATCTTTGTCTGTCATTCGATGACAAAATATTTTTATCATATTATACATAACAATCATAAACACATAACATACCTTGCGGTGTGTGTAGTGGATCTTATCTTGTTTATTGTGTTATTTTGAGAATTTATTATTTTGATTAGTCTTTCGTAGTTATTTAATTTTTGTAAATAACATGTTATTGACGAATATAATCTAATAAACATTAAAATCCAGGATTTGTGTATCGATATACAGTTCTTGGATTTTGATGTGTATTGCGCATTATGATGTTATTTCAAAATACTATCAAACTTTTACAATCCTATATTTAGCATAAGTACGTAGTTCATTAATTTGGAATGAAACGTACAGTGGACTGCATCAATTGGGTACCCGTTGTATTAAAATTTTAATACAACTGGGGTACCCAATTGATGCAGCCCACTGTACATGGAATATTAATTATTATTGTAGGTAATTATATTTATTTATGAACCGATATTAAATCGCATACTAACAAACCGTAGCAATTATATTTTATCTTTCGACACTGAACCCACTGCGGCAACAATATTTTAAAATTAGCATCAAAACAATTTCAAACGCTCGCACTTATTCCAACCATCCAACCAACAGGCGCAATTACGTTATAAGTGAAAACAAACCGCAAATAGTTAGTTAGTTATCAAATGCTTCATTCCACATAAACTGTTTGCTACTGTTTTTGACCCTCTGGATGTAACTTCTGTACCTACTCCTGCACCCTAATTGCGTAACACATTATCAATCGGAGTTGGTTTCATTTTGACAGTTCAACAATATTCATTGCGTTACTTACGTTGTTCAGCAGACAAATTTTTCGAACATATGAAGCAATGGATTAGCAATTTGTTTCAAAATGAAACCAACTCCGATCGATAATGTGTTACGCAATTAGGGTGCTGGTCAAACCATATTCAAACAAAATACTGTCTGATTTGGTAAAGAAACAGCACCCCAATTGCGTACAATACTTTCTTTCACAATCCAAATTCCTAATCCATTGCTTCATTTGTTTGAAAAATTCATCTGCTTGACAACGTAAATAACGCAGTAAACGTAAGTCGAATTGTTAAAATGAAATCATTGCAGTTTATTGTTAACTAGCTGCGCCCCGCGGTTTCACCCGCGTAGACCGAAATAAAAAGTAGCCTATGTACTAATCCAGGGTATAAGATATCTAAATACCAAATTTCATCAAAATCGGTCCAGCCGTTTGAGCGTGAAGAAGTAACAAACATACAAACACACAATTACAAACTGTCGCCTTTATAATATTAGTGTGATGTGTTTCGCAAATCCTCCGCAGGAATCCATATTACTCTGCGTTTGTAGCCATACTTGGCAACCACAACAAGCTAGCATTTTTTTATTTCTACTGTAATAGGTTAACCTGAGGAGCTCGTGGCTAAGTAATAACAGCCGCACGGATCGATCCATCAGGTTAAGCTACGCTTGCCGGGGTTGGTCCGTGGATGGGTGACCATCTTTACACACCGAGACTCCTCCGTGCCTCAGAAAGCACGTTAAGCCGTTGGTCCCGGCTGTCATTCGTGGATCTTTGACAGTCGTTACGGGTCGTCAGAAGCCCGAAAGTCTGACAACCAGTCTTACCAAGGGGTATCGTATTACCCAGTTACTGGGTTGTGGAGGACAGATAGGCAGTCGCTCCATGTAAAATAATGGTATTCAGCTGCATCCGGTTAGACTGGAAGCCGACCCCAACATAGTTGGGAAAAGGCAGGCAGATTGATTTACTGTAATAGGTTAACCTTCTGAGTATACTTCATGATGTATTTAGCTCCCAAGGATTGTTGAAGGTCGCACATGGGCGATGTTTACTAAATTATGCCTATTGATCTTAATATTGCTTCAGATGTTGGCTTAACCCTGTTATAAGCTTGATTTAAAGTCAAGGAAATTAATTTTTAACCAAATTGATTACCATCATATCAACTTATATTGTCTGTTTATTCAAATGTCATTCTTCGACAGTTGTATGAATGGCTGAATGACATGGAAATTGATGTAGGGTGTCAATTTGCTTACCAATTAATTTCCCTGACTGTACATGGGTATACCTACCTACCGACATTTCTCTGTGAATATGTTAATATCACGTAATGTGTGAACTTATAACCCCTTTCGCCACATCCGGAAATGTTTCGGTTTAATTATCCTGGCAGATAATTTCATACAAATTCTTTTACATTATTTTGATCTCGCAATAAGCTCATATTTATCAATAACTAAATTTTATATATCCCTTAATGATTCTAGCGAAATTGTTGTATAAGCTTCCTCTAAGCTTCGGCATGATTTAGAGAGCCACAGCACCACAATCGCGTCACACTCTTTAGATCACAAAATTACCTAATCCATTGCTGCATATGTTTGGAAAATTCATCTGCTCGATAACGTAAAAAACGCAATTCATATTTTTGAATTGTCAAAATTAAAGCATTTGCATCGCATTTGGTACGGCCATTGTACGCAATTACCCCTCAATATTAATGTTGCAAAATAAAACACGACTGCCCGCAGATCATTTTCTAATTATTGTTGACTAGCTGTTGCCTGCGACTTCGTCTGACATCCAGGATGAAAAGTAGCCTATATCCTTTTCCAGGTTTCAGGCTACCCATCTGTCAAATTTCATCCAAATCCGATAAGCCGTTTAAACAAAATCACATTCGCATTATAAATAAATACACACATCAAAAGTGTCTAGGGATCAAGCATTTTTATGCGGATTTCTTGAGATTGAGATGTGGCTTTGTAATAAATTTATGATTTTATAAATTTATATGGATCCTTTTTGGTGCATTTCATAATTTGAATCAGGAACTGTGAATCAAATTCGAGTAAAAGATGAAAATCAGCTGTCAATATTTTCCCTATAAAAACATACAACGCATTGAAGACATTATTAGTGCTACTGTTTCCCTACTACTGATTAAAACCAACGTTATTATGGAGCGGCGACGTCATTTAAGCAGGGAAGAAATGCTCAGAGCCGTGGGAATGATAGAAGCTGGTTCCCGGCAACGTACTGTGGCTTTAGCTCTGAATACAAGTCAGAGTGTTATCAGTCGACTTTGGACACGTTACCGAAGCACTGGTACCGTGGCTGAGCGCCATGGAGGACGGTATCGCTGCACCACACGGAGACAAGACCGATACATTCAAATCTTAACTCGAAGAGCTCCAACTATAACCGCCATGATGTTAGCCGTGAGGCTTCATCACTCTTCAGGGAACTTAATTAGCGACCAAACAGTCAGAAACTGCTTGCATGAAGTGAACCTTCATTCCCGAAGACCGCTACGGGTACCACCTATAGCAATGCACAATCGTAGGATTCGATATCAATGGGCTCTTGAACACAGAAATTGGGCAGAAGAACAATGGCGTTTCGTGTGCTTTTCTGATGAGTCTCGTTTTGGTATGAGACCGGATACAAGACGTATACGACACTGGAGAACCCCTGGACGCCAACAGCGATTAAAATCCTGCCAGGAAGTCCATCCTTATAGTGGTGGAACCATCATGGTATGGGCGGGTATTTGGATCGGCGGAAGAACTGAGTTGATTTGGATCAGAGGCAACCTCAACGCTCAAATTTATGCTGAGACGATTGTATCAGACGTCATCGTTCCTCTACAAGTGCAAATCGGTCCCTTATTTCAGTTAATGCATGATAATGCACGACCGCACACCGCAAGAGTTGTAAGACAGACTCTCGCCGCAGCTAACATCAATGTCCTGCCCTGGCCTGCTCAGTCGCCAGACTTGAACCCGATTGAGCATGCATGGGATATGCTACAGAGAAGAGCTCTGCCGAATATGGAGGGTATCCAGTCGCAAGAAGACCTTTTTTTGTTGTTGCAACGAACATGGGCGGCCATTCCACAGCGTGATTTGGATGAACTCATTTTGAGTATGCCAAACCGATGTTCTTGTGTTGTTAGTGTTCGCGGTAGAAACACGGATTATTAATTGTTTAAGTTACCCAATAAAATTTTAAAGAAAACTGTTATTTCAGTCTTTTTTTCGAACTTTAATGTTAGTGGTTCAAATGTCAAAAATCCCTTTATTAGGAAAATGGCAAATTTCTTTATTAATGCAAAGGTGACTTGGTTTATCGTTACTGTGACAAACGAAAACACTTTATTTGATGAATCCTTAAAGAAAATTTTAATTAATATCAATCAGGAGAAAAGTTATTGCAAAAATATATGTTGATCCCTAGACACTTTTGATGTGTGTAGTTTCTTAGACCTATAGTTTCTATACTTAGTGCTAACCAATTATTCTCTTCCCTTAATGGCCCTTAATCCTTACGCACATCATTATATTATTCACTTCTGTAAAACCTCACAATGACAGGAAGGATTTAAGTTTACCTCAAAACAACAAAACTTGTCCTCATATCGGATATACACACAATTATAGGTACAATACAAAAGCAATTACTTACGTAACTTTGTTTGGTCTGCTAACCACAAGACATACATATACATACATACACACACAGTAGGTGTACATATACTATAGGATCTACCCGACTGACCTTTTAAAACCTCATGGTTTAACAAACTAACCACAGGATCAGAAAGAAAATAGATTAAAATGGACTGAAGAGTTACTTATAAGGATAATATTATGGTATCAGTTCTGCTTTCGATTTAAGATAAGTCTTTATTTGCCTTAAACATAGTATAAAGTTGTTACAGTGGTTTTAGTTATTCAGCTCATGAAAAACATACTGTTCTTTCTATAGAGTAAAGAAGAAAAACAGTCACTGAATTTGCGCAGTTATTACGCAAAACTCTTAGGGTCAGTTACCACCAAACGGAAAAATCCTCGCGGACACTAGAGCACTTTTTAAATTTCACTGTAACTGTATTAATATTGACTTCGACGTTTATCAAGCGTGATGTCTGTGTTGAATGTCTGTCTGTGTCAGTTAATGGGTTGTGGAGGTCAGATAGGCAGTAGCTCCATGTTAAATACTGGTATTCAGCTGCATCCGGTTAGATTGGAAGCCGACCACAACATAGTTGGGAAAAGGCTTGGCAGATTGAATGTCTGTGTCGAATTTTATACTTAAAGGTAATATTGATTACTTATAAATGCTCGAGCATGCGCGAGGATTTTCCTATTTGGTGGAGACTGACCCTTACAATGGCAATGCCTTTCATTTTGCAGTTCAACAACAATTATTGCGATATTTATGTTGTGTTGAGCAGAAGAATTTTTCAAACATATGCAGCAATAGATTAGCAATTTCCTTAAAATTGTTTCGAATAATGGGGAGAGACACTACCAATTTATCCTGCTAGGTGTCGCATCGTCGCTGGTGTTGTTTACTTGTCAAACACCAGACATTTGTTTACGTATTATTTAAATAATCATTTAATTATTAATGTAGTCAATGTCAATAATTGAATATGTTTTTTTCATTATTCAAAAAAAAAAAAGTTGAGAGGTGTCAAGGGACACCCGGATGGAACGAAGTTCCTTTCGATTAATTAGTGAAGGAATTGTAATATTTTTTTTTTAAGTTATAATAATATTTTTTTTATTATTAACAAATATAATGTAATATAAACTTAATCTTTCTATAAGAGAGAGAGAGAGACAGACAGACAGAGAAATATGCGCACGTCGCACAGCTTACAATAGCTTACTATAGCAAAAAGTGTCGTTACAACTTTTCGTGAGAATTTTTTCCGTCTATTAGCCCCCTTTCACAACGCGCGATAAGGAACTTCGTTCCAAAAAGTAAAAAAGTAGTAGTAGTAGTAGTTTTAAAGTATTTTATTTATATATAACGCAGGTTTTATCTTTATAAATAACTGCATTGTACCGTTTTCTTGCAAAAAAAAAAGAAAAAGAAAACTAAAGAAGAAGAAGTAAAGAAGAAAACTGTGGGTCTATTCCTAAAAACTGGAAACCAAGTTCAGCGGCAAGGTTATCTACTGTGCGTGTGTCCTTGACAGTGTGTGAAATTAAACAGATCGACAGAAGCTGACAGTAACCAGAGAGGGTGGCGACATCTCTAATTAGCTTTGCCCGTCCCTCCCCATTATGATTAAAAGTGTGTTATACAATTAGGGTACTGGTTACGATATCATTGGAGCTTGGAGCCCATTTAGATCCTAACCACAACAGCTGTGTGGAATTGTCTCGGATGACGTCATCAGCATCCTACATAAGTTTTAATGTTAATTCTAAACGTTTACTGGCAGCTATAAAATATTTATTATCATGTATTATTCTCATTTAAGACTTGCATTGTTGTGATCACTACTCGCCTCATAGGTTTGACTCATTTACCTACAAACATGATATTAAAACCACATCGTATGCAAAACAATGTTATTTTTCCAATCCATGACGCCCTTAGCACACCTCCGCCGCGAAACTATAGCAGCGAAACCGCAGTAGTTTATTTCAACTGACTCGCATGATGTTTCGCAATCGAGTAGGCAACATCAGCAAAATATCATGCAGACTCGATGTTTCGCGGTTTCGCGGCGGAGATGGGCAAAGGCCCTAAACAAGATATTGGATAAATACCACACACAAACTTTTTTGGAATAATGGATTGGATGACTTAGAAATGTTTGAAACATCTGATACTTTTCTGCATTTATTTATTATTTATTTATTTAAGTATTATAAAAACACACATTACACCCACACACACCCCCACACACATTACATTATGGAATAAAGGATCCATTCAGGAAAGTAGCTCAACAAGTTACTAGGAGACGCGCTGTGCCTAAATAAATAAATACATTCATTATCTAGTTGACCGCCCATTGTGTCACCGTAAAATTTCTACACGTCTGTTATTTTTATGGCGTAGGTACAGTCAACAAAAGAGATATCTAGGCAGGGTATACTAACATATTTGTATGTGAATTGCTTCATGTTCAATTTCGTGACAATATACATTTTTGTGTTGGTGTGTTACAATGTAGGAGTATTGCAAAAACAAAACAAATGTGTATATAAAATTGAACATGAAGCAATTCACATACAAATATGTTACTCTACCCTGCCTAGATATCACTTTTGTTGACTGTACATAATAAAGAGTATTATATTCTATTCTAGTTGGTACAGTCACAAGCTTATATAGTTGCGCCAAATTCAAAAGCGTTTTTCTCGTGAAATAAAAATAGTAACTCATAGAAAACACCTACATATTTCGATAATACTACATAAATGTTGTAATGTTGTAATGTTAATACTTTAGACGAAAATTGTTTTTGAATCTTGCGCAGATAAGTGTGAGGTATTTATGCTCGTGGTTATACCTATACGAATTAACGTCAAAAAGAGTATTTCAGCACAGCAATACGGCAAGTATCCGTCAATGAGGTGACAAGTGACGATTCCGCAGGGGCCATGGACCATGGAAGCAAAATTGTATTCGTCGCAGACGGCGTCCCAGAATCGTTAACAATACGCTATCACCATCGTGACGTCAGACGCCAGAATCGCTCTGTCATGTAGATTAGTCAGAGATCGTACAACAACAGAATCATTGTGAGGCATTCGCCGTAGAGACAGTCCCTTAAGTCGAAGTCACATAGGCAAGAGCTTCGCTTCGTGCTATGGTCTGTTCCCAAAGTATCTTATGAAAGTGTAAACAAATGGATCTAAAATAAAAACGTATCTGAGATGCCCATTTGAAGTGCTATTTATAAATTGAGTGCTTTGATTTGATTATTTGGATTCTTAAACCCTAAATTCTAATTTGAAATCAGCTTAAAGTTGTTTTAAATTTGATGATTGAAGCTAATTTTATGACCTCAATTTCGTCAATGATTTTTCAATTACAATTTAATAATGTTCTTTAAAAAATTATTTGTTGTAAAAGTGGTGAGATATAAAATGTAACCTTCTTAATAAGTCGAATGAATTCCCTTTAGAGAGTGATTGCGTAAGAGTTTAATCTGTTGTGCTATTCTGTAAACATCTCACCGTAATAACTTAGGTGAAGTGAACGTGAAGTGAGTCGTCATTTCACCTGATGCTAGGGGATGACACTATTGACAGCTCACTTTAAGATCACTTCACGTAAGTTTTCACGGTGAGATATTTACAGAATAGCACTACTGGACACAGTTTGTATACACTTTTATCAGAAAAGTATCTGATAAAAGTGTATACATAAACAACAACAACAAGTCTAGTCATGCATGTAGTTCAGTCATGCAGTCTAGTCATGTACTGATAATGTGCGATAACATGGCAACTAGTTAGTTGCCATGCTCTGTCGCTGCATGACTTTTAAAAAGTCACATAGTTCGAGCTACGCTACTCACCATGCGTGCCACCAAAACATTGCTCTGTGACTTCGGCCTAAGGAATACTTTTCAGTTCTAACAGCCAACCAATTTTAGTAAATTCTTTCCCGACACTTATTGGATATCGGAATGTCTCACGAAGCAAATATTACAATTCGATACGCATTACTGAAACTATCTATGGGAATACAAAATGGCGTCGTTTTGCAGTAAAGTGCTCGGTATGTTAAATAAATATAGCAACATTTTAGAATGTACTATCGACAAAACGGATGCCTTAAAGTTGCTTTTTAGGGTTCCATACCTCAAAAGGAAAAAACGGAACCCTTATAGGATCACTCGTGTGTCTGTCTGTCTGTCTGTCCGTCTGTCACAGCCAATTTGCTCCGAATCTATTGGACCGATTAAGTTGAAATTTGGTACACATATGAATTTCTGTGACCCAAACACGGACGGGTAAAGTAAATAAATGAATTTTGAATATAGAGGTCACTTTTGGGGGTTGCAAACTACACCATGTGCATGTCAAGTGAAAGGGCTTACTATGAGGGTCTCAAATATATTTTTTTTATAATTTTAAAATAAAGTTAAAAAGTTAGTTAGTTAGTTTAGTTTTAAAGTTATTTAAGAAAATAGACGAAAGTTTACCATTCCCCCCCCCCCCTTATCTCCGAAACTACTGAGCCTAAAATTTTGAAAAAAATACAGAAAATAGATCTTTACCTGTAGATTACAGGAAAACCTATAAGAAGTCTGTGGTCTTAAAATAACATGGTAAATCTATCAATATTGTGAGTACAAACTTACATTTACAGTTGGAATGGATGGGAGAACATGTTTTTCAACTACAATGTTAAGTTTGTTCTTAAGATAAATTCATCCCAACTACGGAACCCTTCATTGTGCGTGGTCCGACACGCACTTGGCCGGTTTTTTTTGTATACAGTGTTTCTTTGAAAAAACCCTGCCCCTATGGTTTTACTTTGTCATAAGCACAATAATTGTAGCTTGCAAGCAAATGTTGTTATGACTTTTCCCTTACGGTTCGCTTAACGAGAGGGGCCGGGCAACTAATGGAGCAAACGGAACAAACAGTTTATGTGCTTATGGAAACAGTATCGGATATCTTTTTACGTACTTAGGAACAAGATGACTTATGTATTAGTATGAGACATATAACATATAACATTTATACCATAAACAACCGACCTTAGGTAATAGGGATGATGCCTGGGTAAAAAAAAAAACAATTTAGCCCGTCAGTCAATAACAAAATATTAGAGACTTATTTTTTGCAATCTTGTATAATATAAAATGAATCCCTATTTCCCTTGGTCATCGCATCACGCGTGAACGGATGGAACAATTTCGCTAATTCTTTTTTTGCTGTCAGGAGAATGTCATGATTGTCAGGAGAAGGTTCTTATGAAAAAAAACTATTAAGAAAATTTCGTAGAAAATTGGAAAATTTCTGAAAAAACATTTTAACTTCACGCGTTTACATTAGAATATTTATAGCCAAGACAGGACAACGTCTGTCGGGTCAGCTAGTATATTAATAAAAAAATACTTAGAAAATACGCATTAAAGTTGGGGAGTGGGGGCACGCTGCGTCAATTCTATGTATAAAATCTAGCTAGGCGTGACGTCATGCCATATTTTAACTCAATGTATTGCCGTCATCTTTTGATTATGTATATCAATCTGCCTAGCCGTTTCCCAACTATGTTGGGGTCGGCTTCCAGTGTATCCAGATGCAGCTGAATACCAGTATATTACATGGAGCGATTGCCTATCTGATCTCCACAACCCAGTAACTGGCTAATACGATACCCCTTAGTAAGACTGGTTGTTAGACTTTCGGGCTTCTGACGAACCGTAACGACTGTCAAAGATCCACGATTGACTGCCGGGACCAACGGCTTAGCGTGCTTTCCGAGGCACGGAGGAGTCTCGGTATGTAAAGATGGTCACCCATCCACGGACCAACACTGGCAAGCGTAGCTTAACCAGATGGGTCGACCCATACGGCTGTTATTACTTAGCCACGAGCTCCACTTTCTTCTTTTTTTGATCTTTTGATTACGTAAAAAAAGAAAAATACGTGTCCAATATTTTTAGGGTTCCATACCTCAAAAGGAAAAAACGGAACCCTTATAGGATCACTCGTGTGTCTGTCTGTCTGTCTGTCCGTCTGTCACAGCCAATTTGTTCCGAATCTAATGGACCGATTAAGTTGAGATTTGGTACACATATGAATTTCTGTGACCCAAACACGGACGGGTAAAGTAAATAAATTAATTTTGAATATAGAGGTCATTTTTGGGGGGCAAATAAGAAAATTAAAAAAAAAAAGTTTTGCAAACTACACCATGTGGCATGTCAAATGAAATAGCTTACTATGAGGGTCTCAAATATATTTTTTTTTAATTTTAAAATAAATTGTTTTGAAGTTATTTAAGAAAATAGACGAAAATTGACCATCCCCCCCTTATCTCCAAAACTACTGAGCCTAAAATTTTGAAAAAAAAATGCAGGAAATAGACTTGTAGATTACAGGAAAACCTATAAGAAGTCTGTGGTCTTAAAATAACATGGTAAATCTATCAATATTGTGAGTACAAACTTACACTTACAGTTGGAATGTATGGGAGAACATGTTTTTCAACTACAATGTTAAGTTTGTTCTTAAGATAAATTCATCCCAACTACGGAACCCTTCTTGTTGGATTGTGCGTGGTCCGACACGCACTTGGCCGGTTTTTTTAAAAATATTTAGGTCGGACAAAAAAAAATTAAGTCATCATGTCTATTTTATATAGCTAAATGCATTCAGAAATTGTTTCTCAATGGGTTTAAAGGTAAGCGCTTATACTAACTTAGTAGGTACTTTAGTATTGATAAATTTCAGTTTTCAAAATGTACTTTCTTGATTTGCAAGTTCAAAAAAAGGCAATAAAATGCTACATGCTTCTGTCATCCCAATAAATATTTAGGATCAGCGCAGTACGTCTTCTTCTTTCAAACATCTTTACGAATAGGTACATTGCGGGAAGCAATGCACTAGCATTCGATGTCCGAAAATGACAGAACGGGCACCACCGTAAAAGTTTAAACTCTGGTACGGGCAATACAGTAAAATTTCGTATAGAGGAACAAGAAAACCGTTTTTACTGTCGTATGTCTCTCATACGTACGGAAGAGAAGCATTTGAACGCACAAAGTCACACATTAAAATATAAAGATGTGAGTGCGTTTACTAGGGAGTCCTCGCACGCACACTACGGTTATGCCCGTGGTCAGTCTATGAAAGATTCTACGGCTATGACAGTACTGTCTTTGTATATTATTGCTATATGGCGCTACGGATATAGCAGTGGTCACAACATGTATAGGCAATTTTACTGTCGTATCGCATTATTTGCAAAAGTCAGTAGGTATTAGCCCGCAACGTGTTAACCAACATATTATATCGGTTCTTAACTACAACAATACACACAACACAACAACACAACCCAACACAACAACACAACCCAACACAACAACACACACCACACAACAACACAACACTATACAACTGTGTCTCCCTTACAACAACAATTATGAATATACCATCGGCTTCAAGGAGCGAATGTGAGTCAAGCATTTCTATGAAGAGAATATCAAATGAATTAAAGATGAGCATCTTAATTTGATGGAAAATTTGGATGAAATATTACGCTTCTTAGGAGCGTGTAAGCGTGTTGAGCTGTCAATGCGTTGCCAAGGCATTATTGATCGTCGTACAGACTGCGTAATTTGGGAGATCATTAATATTGGTTTTCATAGGTACCGGTATTTTTAATGAAAGTAAAATAACAGTTTTCACCATGATGCTCTATCTGATTAATAATATCATAATCATAACCCTCCTCTCCCGTTCGCCGTAGTCGGGTATAAAATAAATAAAGCAAGAATCAGCGGGGTAATTGCATAACACACTCACAATCCCAATGCTATTCATTTTTTTTTACACACATACCTTAGCGGCCACGGCTTATTTTAATTTAATTTAAATATTTGAATTGTTTTTTTTTTTAAGGACGCTTTTAACGTTCTGCATCGTTCTCACATGTAAAATTTCAACATGAATGATGTAACCATTATTTTGTAACCATATCTTGATTTAAAAGAGTGTCCGTGGAGTTTCTCGCCAGTTCTTCTCCATAGGTACCTACTATGCTTTGGAATGGGCGCCTAGCTTCATCTTTTTGACTGACCGACCCCTTGACAATTCAAAAGTGCCTGTAATTGGTTTAATTGAAATAAATGCTTTGAGTTTGAGTTTGAGTTTTTATTTTACAGTTATTCTACAATCCACATTGCGTTATTTACTTTGTCTAGCAGATGAATTTTTCAAACTTAAGAAGGCCCTCGAAACATGCGTAGTTCTTGCAAACGAAATACCAAAATAATTTGTAAATCTGTATACTGTACTTAAATAAAAGTCCAAAGAGAGAGAGAGAAAAAGAAAGAAGAGAGAGAGAGATATAGAATGAGAGAGAGAGATAGAATGAGAGAGAGAGAGAGAGTAATAGAAGTCCTGACTGACTAACTGACGACTCATCAACGCCCAGCCCAAACCCTTGAACCCAGAAAGCTGAAATTTTTCACAAAAGCCTCTGTGCAAAATTTCAGCTTTATAATGTAGACAAGGAATAAGGAAGGATTTCGCAGCAGCACGTTCCCGTGGGATATTTTCCGATATCCACGGGGGCGAAGCCACGCGGGAAGTGCTAGTCAAACATATTATTCTTAATTGTGTGTGTGTGTATTTATTCCGATTAGATTACAGAATATCTAGGTTCCCAAACACATATTTTGAAAGGACACTGATTTAAAGACGAGATATGAGCAATTTAAAATTTCTATATTAAACTAATTTTTCTCATATTTCATGTTTAAATTAGTGTTCTTATTTAATATATATAAATAAAAAGACAAGTCCTGACTGACTGACTGACTCATCAACCACTGACTGACCTAGCCCAAACCTAGAAAGCTGATTTTTTTTGCACAGAGGTTCCCTTTATAATGTAGACAAGGAATAAGGAAGGATTTCCCGGTAGTACTATTAAGCTACCTTTTACTGGGTACGTCTTTCACTGACTTGAGTGTTCCCTGGCGGTTGAGAGTATGTCATGCTCACTCAAATGTCTCGCTGGTGGTGGCGTCTGTGTTGGATCATTAAGTTCCCTTCAAAATGGTTGAGCTAAATGGTGCTGATCCATGCGTCATGTTCGTGAACGGGCGCCGTCAGTTGGGACTGGTCGTCTCTTAGCTGCCATGGCTTATTTTTAATTTTAATATTTAATTTTTTTAGTTTTTATCTTTTTATTACGGACGCTTTTTAACGTGCACGTCTTTCTACATTGTTCTCACATGTATATTTTCAACTTGAACGATGTAACCAATATTTTGTATAAATATTATGATTTAAAAGAGTGTCCGTGGAGTTTCTTGCTCGTTCTTCTCCATAAGGATCTACTACGCTTTGGAATGGGCAACTAGCTTCATCTTTCTGACTGACTGACCCATTGACAATTCAAAAGTGCCTGTAATTGGTTTATTTGAAATAAATGCTTTGAGTTTGAGTTTGAGTTTGAGTACGTTCCCGTGGGATTTTTTTCCGACATCTACGCGGGCGAAGCCGCGGGCATAAGCTAGAATAATATATTTGAATATGTTAGATTTCCAAATTATTTTGGTATTTAATGCTAAGAAGGGATATGAATTTCCGTCAAAATCCTTTGATAAAAAGTTACCGTGTTACGCAATTGGGATGCCGTATGGTGTATTAAAAAGTTAATTTAATTATTGACCTTATGAATCTATTCTTAAGGTACATAACGGTTTCTGAGCAATTTCGATGTATTGCCCCGAATTGAAGAAATAATAAGTAGAAAATAATTAGTAGCAGTTCCATAATTCCGCCGCTAAAATAGCGTGAAGAGGCTAGCCCAAATCTTAGATTTTCCATTTTTTTAAAACTTTTTTTCGAAGTGTGATTAAGTTTGCTGTTGTACTTCCAGGTTGGCCACGACTGGGGTTACTACACAATGGTGACGGATCTTCCTAAATATTCTCACGATGTTTTGAAGTTCAACATCGCAACCACTGGCACGCTCACTGCTTTGCCTTACATAGCCATGTGGGTTTCCTCCTTCCTCTTCGGATTGGTCTGCGATATTTGTATCAAGAAAGGCTGGCATACTATCAAAACTGGAAGAATTATTCACACAACTATTGGTAAGAAGTTTTACAATTATATATATCTGGTTGGAGTATTAAGACGTAAAGTAAAGTAAAAAAATATAAATATGAGTAACCTTTACATAGATTTTTCTTTTCGGATTTCAGGGTTGTTAAAAAGTTGTTTAAAGTGATGAGTACAATGACCCCTTTTCGGGTATAGAGCAAATTAAAATTAAAGTTGTATACTTACTAGATTAGTGCATGAAACGGAAATTCATCAAATACTTAAATGTATTAAGTTTTACGGAAAAACAAGGGCCAAATTTTTTTTATCACCTTGACATAAATTTGAAGAACTTCATCAATAACAAATTTATTTTTTATAAACTAATCCGTCAACACATTTAAATTACAGCTGCCACCGGTCCCGCCATCTGTATCATCCTGGCATCCTACGCCGGTTGCGACAGAACTGCTGCTATGGTGTACTTCGTTCTGTCTATGGCTCTCATGGGAGGCTTTTACAGCGGCATGAAGGTACTTACCTGCCTATAGTCTATTCGAAAAGTAAACAACAAAATGTAAACAAACCCTATTCTGGTTAAGTTCTTACGCAATCAATTACTAAAAAGAATTGGTAATACATTCTTCGGTATAGAAAGTTTCAACTTTATATCTCACCTGTTTTTTCAACATTAATTGTATGAATAACGTTAATCTATATAAATAAAAAGAAAAGTCCTGACTGATTGACTGACTGACTCGTTAATGCCCAGCCCAAACCCTTGAGCCTAGAAAGCTGAAATTTGCAAAGAGGTTCTCTTTATAATGTAGACAAGGAAAAGAAGGATTTCCCGAAACTACGTTCCCGTGGGATATTGTCCGATATCAACGCGGGCGAAGCAGCGGGCGAAAGCTAGTAAAATTATAATTGAAAAATCATCGACGGAAATTATGGTTATGAAATTGACCTCAAAAATAAAATTTCGAATGTCAGGTTTAATTACATAATCGAATAATAAAGTTAAAGCACTCAATTTGTAAATGGCACTACAAATTGGCACCCATTGGCATGTTTTATGATCCATTTGTTTACATTTTTATCAGATTCATTTGGAACAGATCATACGTAACTAACTTCTTTAACATTTTCTAAATAATGGCGACGTTTTTAGTATTAATTATCCGCTTTTAGACTAGGAGGAAAGCACGCGAACCCATTTTATTTTAAACCGTTCAATTCGTTATTTCGCAAGGAGCCTTCAGCCTAATGAGGGCCAAATGAAAACATGGAAAAAAATTGAGTTGAAAATTAAGTTAGCTTTTGTTACAAACAGTATGAATAAATTAAAAATGTTTAATGGATTTTACGACGATGAACGGGAAAGAGAGTGGGAGACCTTTATCTTGCAGTGGAACATAACCTACAGGTTAGTTAGTTAGAACTACACAAAAAATACAATGAAAAATCAAACACTATAAAACCTTATTACAATAAAACAATGAAATCTCTTTAATGAACCACGATTCCAATACCTAACTTGAATCTTACTTAAAAATATATGTAAGTAGTATTATTTGTGGATATATAATATTTTTTTTTGAATTATCCTTAATCCACCAAGCCTCGTATTACTTTACTCCCAAGGGTGTATCTTATCAGGAGTAATAATACTTAGACCCTCAGAAAGGTTTTTGTGGTTTTCTTAGAGCCGTATAACTGCACTTTCGGCGGAAAATAGGTGCTGAATGAGACAATAAGTTATGTTCCTTTGTTTACACAGTGTTGTTTACGAAAACGGGCTTCGTGTTTCTTTTGGGTTTCTTATTGTTGTTGAGGAGCGTAAATTAATATTAATTAACGTATCCTTCCCACGGATAATATAAAGAACAATATTTTTATTTTACTTTATCTGAGGAGGAATGAAGAGATATACCTACAGGGTGTAAGGGACATCAACACGCAAACTGTTACCATGGATTCATTCAGTGCATGATTCTAAACCCACCAGCGTTAATATTTTTCAACGGTTAGTACCTAGCTAGGTACACAAACTGGTGTAATAAAATTAATTACTTATTACATTACGTACCTAGGCACGTAATGTAATAAGTATTGAATTTTGTTTTTAGAAATTAGCACAAAAATGTAGGCTGAAGATTGCTAGCACCATTCGAGCACGTAACCCCATTAATATGTATTGATACTCCAACAGATAACTCAACCCTCCCCCCCCCCCCAACACCCCTTCCCCCAACCCCAAATCCCGCTAACCTTTTTGACTGGTGTTTTCCAATCCGTGCCCTTACGAGATTTCCCATCGGCAAAAATTACGAACTTCCATACAAACTTTCATCCCCTATTTTAACCCCTTAAAGCTAGATATGATCAATCTGAATATTTCATTGATATGAATTGTGATATCAATTATAATCAATAAACTAATAATCTATTATTATGATAAACTTTTATTTATTGACGACAGTCCATTGATTCTTGTGCCACCACCATTCTTAAACACCATTAAGTCCTATTTTCTATGTTATAGGGGTTTGATTACCACACTTAGTCCTTCAGGTGGACCACTGTGCGTGGGCCGTGGCGGCTGTCAGTGGTTTTGACAACCACCCCACCTCCTTCCAGAAGTTGATTATTTCTCCTGGTCTGTTAAGAATATCTGTAAAAGATCTGGGTGATCCGAGGTTTCTGTTCTGATCCAGCTAACGCCTGTGCATTCAAAGAGCACGTGCGCAAGGGTTTCCTCAGCCTCCATGCATGCCCTGTTCAGAGGATTATCCGTTATGCCTATTGTGTGGAAGTGTTTGTTTAGCGAGCAGTCATGTAATGGTTCCCGCCACCAGGCGCAGGCCGTTCCTGTTTAGGCGTAATAAACGCCTACTTAGCCTGCCATATATGAATGGCATGGCTTCCCTGGACTGCCCAATGTCAAGGTCAACTAGATCTTTGCTTGCGTGTGGGTGAACTTCTATAGCCATCTGCGTAGCTGGTTGAAGGGGATGGGTAAAGTTTGGATCAACAGACTGACGTGCTGGATGATCTCCTAGCTAGTTTACACTTTTTACACCCACTGTCGCGGCAGTAGGCGTAAAAAGCTGCTAGTGATTGCTACACAAAACCGCTGCAACTTTTCGAGATCTCTCTGTGCTGTGCTTAGGTCTGTCCTGGGCCACCAGAATAGTGAGCCGTATGTGATAATTGGTTGAATGACTGTGGAGTGTAGCCAGTAAGTAACCTTGGAGCTAATCCACCAGTTTCAACCAAGCAGGCGCTTGTACTGCCACTGGGATATGCTGGCTTTTGAAGTGATGTAGTTGGTATGTTTTGCCCATTTCAGCTGTATATCCAAAAATATGCCCAGATATTTGGTTTAGTTGATAGGCTTACACTGTTTATCTACCGCAACCGGAACGGGACGGCAACGAGAAAATAGATGACGGCGCCGAAGTAGCGACAGTACGTAAACGCACAGTCGCTACTTCGGCGCTGTCATCTCGAATAATCTCGTTTCTCGTTGAGGTCCCGATCACGGTGCGGTGAACAAACAGTCGTAGAGTAGTTCCAAAGAATCGTGGTAGTGCTAGCATCGTCAGTTTCTTCTTTTATATGAAGAGGATCAGTTCGGTTTTGTAGGGTTCACTGATAGTTGGTGTTTATTGCACAAGTCTTCTACTATTTTCAAGGCTTGGCGCATAAGGTTGCTTAAGGTCTATTTTCGTGAATGCCAATTATTATTATGGTAATGTCATCGGCGGCGGCGTAATCTACGACGAAGGAACTATTGTCATTGAGTGTTTTGATGAGGTCGTCTACAACCAGGTTCCATAGAAGCGGTAAAAGGACGCCCCTTGCGGGCAGCGCTTCACTACAATGGCCCTTGTAGTGTCATTCACTGTGACTTGTACAGCTCTCAGTTTGAGCATGTTGGTGATCCAGCCACTCATGATCGAGGCTATGCTGTGGCTGTCGAAGGCCATATTGAACATGGTTTTGTCAAAGGCTCCCTCAATGCCAATGAAGGCGGCCAGTGATGAGGATTTGTGGTCCACTGCGCTTTCAATCTTGGAATCCACGCTGTGCAGCGCGGATTCCGCTGATCTGCCTGTGGAGTACCTACGCATGCCGTTGTTTATGAAGTGGTTTTACCCGAAGAGGTCCGTCTTGGATGTGTCTATCACAGTCTCTCGAGGGTTTTCAGTAGAAAGGATGTGAGGCTTAAGGCCTATAAGCCTTAGGTTCTGTATAAGTAGTCAGTTTTGCCAGGTTTGGTCAATGAAGTTGTAGAGTTGGTATGAAAATTACTTTCACTTTGCGCTTAAATACAACAATATTGACCAAAACAAACAAATATTGACCAAAATGGAACAAATACCGTCCAAAATGCTCTGTAACATTCATAAAAAAAAAACTTAATTTTTCAGGTGAACGCGTTGGACTTGGCCCCCAACTACGCTGGAACACTGACGTCACTAGTAAATACGACATCAACCTTCGCTGGCATCATTACTCCGTACCTAATCGGCCTACTGACGCCTGATGTAAGTCTCCATACAATCTTCATCTAGGTTAAGTGCTTTCTACCTCGTAAAAACTCACGAGTGAATGGATTTAACTTCACTTAGCTCGGTTTACGATTGGATTTCGCATAAAATTTTAAGGCGTTTAGAGAGAGACCATGTTTATTGTATCCCTCTGAATAAACGTCTTAGTTGACACCAATCATGTATACATGATAAGATACGAGTATGTATACATACATGTATGTATGTATGTTTACAAGGTATCAACTTCGATCAATAATAGCACTAGTACTATTATTGATCGAAGGGTATCAACTTCAGTTATTTAATTCATTCTGATTAAACCTTTACCTATTTATACATAAATCAACGAAGAACAACGCGGTCACAGGCAGACACAAAAAGCGAAGTAATAGTAGATTATTTAAATTTCGCTTATTTGGTCTGTCTGTGTAACCGCGTTATTCTTCTAAGCACGCAACAGATTTTGAAGCGGTTTTCAGTGAAAACCGCTTCAAAATCCGTTCTTTTCACCATGATTTAGAGAATTTGTTCCGGAAGGTTTGTGTGTATAATAATATTATTATGTACATTAATATTTAAGTTTGTCAAAAACTGAAATCACGATATTCTGACATGTCGCCACATTACTAAATTGTATCCGTGAGAAGGAATGGTGGGAAACTAGTAATTAAACGAGAAACTTCTACGAAAGCAATAATATCAGTAGTGCAATCAGAGATTAGAAACTGTCAGTTACACAGGTCTTTTATCAAATACTAGCTATGCCCCGCGGTTTCACTCGCCTCACACGGCGCCTTAGGGTCGTAACGTAGACTTAAATAACCTATAATTTTCCTCAATAATTGGGCTATCAAATGCAAAAAAAAAAATTAATCCGATCGGTAGTTCCAGAGATTAGCGCTCAAACAAACAAACTAACTCTTCAGCTATATTATTAGTATAGATCTATAAAAATGCATTAGAATTTGATCAGCGTCAGCATCCGTGGAACCGATTAATGCACACATCAAAGAACGCGTACTTGTGAAAAATAAATAAAATTCAATCAATCTGCCTAGCCTTTTCCCAACTATGTTGGGTTCGACTTCTACTAACCGGATGCAGCTGAATAACAGTACTTTACATGGAGAGTTCTGACGTCCAGTAACGACTGTCAAAGATCCAAAAATGACAGCCAGGAGCATTCCGAGGCACGGAGGGGTCTCGTTATGTAAAGATGGTCACCTGTCCGTGGACCGATCACGGCAAGCGCAGCCTAACCTGAACGATCGACCCATGCGGTTGTTATTACATAGCCACTAACCAAAAAGTAAATAGAATTATAATGATTAATAATGTTTATGAAACTTGTTATTTTTCTGACGGAATAGAGATACCTAGTTGATAAACTTGGATTGCTTAAAATAATAGAGATAAAAGCACCAATTAAATAAATGTTAACCGCTATCGAAATCAATTGATAATAAGCTTTTGCAATAATACAAATAGTTATTCATTCGATTGATCGATTTTTATAGCCCATAAAATTTTACGTTGCTTTAAAAATAATATTTAGTTTTGATATTCCTCTTCATTCGTGTACAATAAATATCTAGAGCAAAGTGGACGATAATTATCTTTATGTTTCGATGTCAAAACACAAGCATATAAATCATAAACAAGGTCCTCGTAAACAAAGACCAACGTATTCTGGTTATTCTATACTTTTGAGAAACAAAGTTATGACAACCAATTAAACTTGACCTATTTTCGATCCTGAATTTGTCGTGTCGGATTTTTTTTGTTGCTTTTGATTTCAGTGTTTTTCAAAGTTCGTTTGTTCTAGTAAAATAATGGATGACTGAAAAGCAGATAAAGTGACGGAGTTTTATGTTTTTGACAAGTAGGTAGGTCACGTAACTGAGGCTACGATTGAAGTTCTTCTAAGTACTAGAACTATGTACTACTGTAGCTAGTTGCTGTATCTGGAGAAAGGATTCTTCCAAGTTGGTTCTCTAAAGTTTTGTATGAGAGCTGTATATAAAACTGTCGTTGGAATCGTTATGAAATAAGCTACCACATTAAAATGGATTAGTCTTGAATACAGTTTATGAATACAAAAACAGTCAAAATAACGTCGGGAGCCGATCGGACCACTGGGGTCCGATTCACAGACAGAACTATTTTGACATCGCACCAATGTGGTCCGTCTCGCAGTTAGAAGGATATGCAGGTCCAAACGTCCACCTGAACTAACTTCATTAGATAGTAGAACGAATGAGAAACATGAATCAAAATTAACTCTTTCTTCTTGTTTTGTTACAGTCAACCCTGGCGCAATGGCGGGTGGCCTTCTGGGTATGCTTTGCAGTGTTGGTAGGCACAAACGTCATCTACTGCATCTGGGCTGATGGCAAGCAGCAATGGTGGGATGACGTCCGGCAGTTTGGATACCCCGAAGGATGGAAACATGGCCAACTGACCAGAGACATAGTCGAACAACCAGAATCAATCAGACTCTCAGACCACAAAACAGGATCATCATGATTTAAGAAATAAAAAGACAATGCAACCAGTGCAACTAGTCAGTGAAGAATACATAATATAGTACAATAACAGTGCCTTATACTCTAAGTTCTTATGGACATTACAATAGATAATATAGACGAGTTATAATCCAATTTTTTTAATAATAAATCTCCTTTTTTATGACTTGTGTTTTATTTTCAGTATTCCAATTTAAATGAGTTTACTCAGAATCCTACAAAATATTATAAATGTGAAAGTTTGTGAAGATGTTTGGATGTTTGTTATTCAATCACGCAGAAACGGCTAATCCGATTTGGATGAAATTTGGCACACAGATAGTTTATATTCTGGATTAACACATACAATTTTTATCTCGGTAATAGGTTCTCGTGGGATAATTTCCATCACCCACGTGGGCCAAACCGCGGGCAAAAGATAGTACTGGATAAACATAAACAAGAGGGTTTCAAGAAGACATACAATTTATCAAAGAGGATAACGATCGGGTGCAGGTTTAGGAGTAATTACTTTTCCATTATCTCCTCGAAATACTTTGTATCTGTTCTTATTATGTCTTATTCGATACTTTTCATTGCAGAAAACTTTTTTACAAAAAAATACAACCGACTTCCAAAAACAACACTACAAAGTGAAAAATAACTGTAATTTCAGAAGTCGGTGTCTAGTTAAATGTATTTCCGTTTTTTGCCACCGACTTCCGAAATTAAAGTTATTTTTCACTTTGTAGTGTTGTTTTTGGAAGTGGGTTGTATTTTTTTGTAAAAAAGTTTTTATTTTTCACTTTTTAGTTGTGTACCTACCCCACAGAAATTCAAATACCACTACCTGCAAAACAAACTAGAAAATCATCCATATAAAAGTGGGGGAAAAATACGTATTATTGAAGCTAACTCAAAAACTACCAAAGCAAAGTTAATCAATTTTCTATGGGATCAACTGTGATGTATACACTCTCGAACAAAACAAAAAAAATCCAAATCGGTCCAGCCATCTTCGAGTAATCGGGGAACATACATAAAAAAAAATAATAAAAAAAAAAGGTTCCGACGAATTGAGAACCTCCTCCTTTTTGAAGTCGGTTAAAAACAGTAACTGAATTACACAAAAGCTCTTTCTATAAACAATAGCGTTTGAAAATAGAAGTTTCACATAAAAGGTCAACCGGAATATGCAATTAAAATAAGTTCTCTAATTGAAAAGTTCTTCATCTTCCATGATACACACGGGCAACCTCGTTAGTTAGTAAAGTTACGGAACCCGGTAACACAGGTGTTGTTACTTAACCCAACACTTAGCTATCTAATACATTATTTAGTTACTGATAATATTATTATGTTAAGGGGAATACAACGACAATGTTGTGTTTTTAAATAAAAATAAATAAATAAACCATTTATTTTCAGGTAACAAAGACCCATACCATAGATACATACCTTAACCTAAGTATGCTTAATTATATAGTAACAATTTTGGTATTAAATAAAACTTAATAACTATGTTAGTATAACTTAGTAGCACTAAGTCTTTGTGCGTTCCAGCGGCACTTGTCCGCGAAAGCGGCGGAATACCACATCCTGCGGCCAAAAGCTTTCTACCATCACCAGGTGCAGGTAGCATGTTGGTATGCGCACCACAAACGCCTTAAAGTTGACTAAAAAATTCCTATAAAACCAAATGTATATGGTAAAATCATTTGGATTTTCCATATGTGTTATTAGACTATAATAATTGTCTACTGTTGTACTAAATAAAACTGAAACATGATTACTTGAAATATAAAAAAAATCCATAGTAGTACTGTCTATTTTCTGTTTTATACGATTATTTATACGTAAACAGTTTCTTATTGTGCAGTAAAATATGCTTTAAATCGAGTAAAATTTAAAAGTGTTTAATTAGGTTAAGAACATACTAAGCTAAAAATTTATTTAAATTTAGCATTTTATCATAAATCTGAATTTAAACGAAGCGCGTTTAGTTCCGGTGCGCGTGAGAGTCTTCTATCTCTCTTGCGTTATGCCTGATAGCTATCAGGCATAACGCCATTTCACTTACACACCGAGCTAAACCACGCTTCGATATATCCCTTAAAGCTTGTTAAAGATAGTTTGGGTCGCAATACTTAGTCGGGTTTTCGTTTAAATCCGAAACTGGATATCTTTATCTGTAACATTCACACAACGTATGTAATCTACCTACGTTGGGGTAACCGTTATAACGGTTCCAAATTTCGATGTTTTTGATCCTTGAATAACGTTTTAAGAAATCCGTGGGCAAAGCCTATCAAGTGTTTTTTGTATAAAATATCGAAATAGTAGTTTACTAGAAGAGGTCACGTAAAAAAAATATCGAATCTTCTCGCTATTCACACCTATAAACGTATTATAAATTAAAGTCGTTTTTCGTGTCTGTCTGTACGAGTCTAACCGACACCGACTTCCCAAATTAAAGTTATTTTTCAATTTGAAGTATTGTTTTTGGAAGTCGGTTGTATTTTTTTGTAAAAAAGTTTTTACATGGAGCGACTGCCTATCTGACCTCCACAACCCAGTAACTGGGTAACACGATATCCCTTGGTAAGACTGGTTGTCAGACTTTCGGGCTTCTGATAACCCGTAACGACTGTCAAACATACACGAATGACAGCCGGGACCAACGGCTTAACGTGCTTTCCGAGGTACGGAGGAGTCTCGTTATGTAAAGATGGTCACCCATCCACGGACCAACCCCGGCAAGCGTAGACTAACTTGATGGATCTACCCGTGCGGCTGTTATTACTTAGCCATGAGCTCCTCTTACTTATTACTTACTTATTATAATAATATTAGGTCTTTACCTATGAAATTGCCGTTCTGCAGTACTGGCCATTTCAAATCAAAATAATTTTTGTTTGGCTAAGAATTCTAATTTCAAATTAATTTTATTTTAAAAACATGGATTTTTTTTTCCAAAAGTAGTCATTTGTTTATTGATTAGTGTTACATTTTCATCGCATTTCAATCTTTTTCGTCATCATGGATACGTTAAAAATTCGAGTAATTATGGAATATGAGTACCGTCGTGGCAGCAACGCGGCACAAGCGGCACGCAACATCAACGACGTTTACGGAGCTAACACTACAAACCAACGCACCACTTGTTATTGGTTTGCTCGCTTCCGTTCTGGAAATTTCGACCTGAAAAATGAACCTCGCGGTCGTCCGAAGACTTTGGTCGACAATGACGAATTAAAGGCGATTGTGGAAGCTGATGATACACAATCTACGGCTGAATTAGCAGCAGCTTTCGACGTTAGCGTCAAAACAATATTGGTCCATTTGCGTCAAATTGGCAAGGTAAAAAAGCTTGACAAATGGGTACCCCACGAACTCAATGATCGCCAGCGCGAAGTACGCGTCGAGACGTGCCTTGCACTGCTCAACAGACACACAAATGAAGGAATTTTGAACCGCATTGTTACCTGCGATGAAAAATGGATTCTGTTTGATAACCGCAAGCGCTCAGCAAGTTGGTTGGATCCTGGTTCAGCACCTAAACAATGCCCTAAACGAAAACTTACCCCTAGAAAAGTGATGGTCACTTTTGGTGGTCTAGCGCCGGTGTGATTCATCACAGCTTCTTACCAAATGGGGTGAGCATTACATCAGATGTGTACTGTGAAGAACTGAACACAATGATGGAGAAGCTGGCACATCTCCAACCAGCATTGGTCAATCGCTCATCTCCGCTGCTCCTGCACGACAACGCGCGACCTCATACTGCACAGCCGACGGTCTCCAAGTTGCAAGAACTGGGGTTGGAAGCTCTCCGTCATCCGCCCTACTCACCAGACCTTGCGCCTACAGACTACTACTTTTTCCAGAATTTGGATAACTTCTTGGCGGGGAAAAAAATTCAATACCCGAGAGGTAGTACAAAATGCCTTTGAAGAATTTGTTGCCTCCCGTCCAGCTGATTTCTTTAAGAAGGGCATCAATAAACTGCCACTGCGTTGGCAAAGATGCATTGATTGCATGGGTGATTATTTCGATTAATACAAATAAAAAATGCATGAAAAAAATTCGTTTAAATTTTTTCATACAAAACGGCAATTTCATAGGTAAAGACCTATTTTATAAATAATATATAAATCTCGATGTTTTTTCTGAAGTCCTAAAACCGTGCGGAGCAGGGGCGGGTCGCTAGTTCCCGAATAAAGGATTGTGTATCTTTACCTAAATAACGAGTTTTTGATTTAACCCCATCTAAACAAAACTTCTGCTACTCAAGTAATTACAATATTAATATTAAGTATATTTTCCAAATGCGAAATAGGGATGTTGACTAAAAACTTTTTTTATCTGTCATGTAGGTTATAAAAAAATATTGGACCCATATATTTTTTTTCTTTTTTTACGTACTTAATCAAAAGATTACGGCGATACATTGAGTTAAAATGTGGTATGACGTCACTCCTTGCCAATTTTTGTACGTAGTTTGCCAGAGTTGTGCCGTAGCGAGCCCCCACTTCCTAACTACGTTTTATCTAAGTCTTTATAATATTAACTAACGTAAGTTTTTATTAATATTATTATGATAAAGCAAACAATACGTTTCTAAAATTGTTTTATTATCTGACTGACGGACTCAATGGAATTTTTTTTTTCTCAGGAAACGTACCTATTGTAAACTAACAAACTGCAATAAGAGACCTTGAATACGTTGACATAAAGTCAATAATATTGAAGGAGGTTTATTAGCATCGTCACTCTCAATCAAGGAGATTTGATTGAAAGGTGGAAATTAATGTTCCGTTACGATATCGAAACTGACGATAAGACCTTTAACGAAGTTTCGACAGACTTCATGTTGCTGATAAGTACAAGACGTTATTAGGCACTGTCCAACGGCCGGGCAGCGATTAGCGAGAAGCGATTAGAGCTAACAACTAAAAAACTTTTGACTTAAAAAAAGAAAACACTACAACGTGAAAAATAACTTTAATTTCGAAAGTCGGTGTCTTTGCTTTTGTTTTTTAGTTTTTTACCACCAACTTTCGAAATTAAACTTATAATTTTGCATTTTGTAGTGTTTTTTTTGGAAGTCAATTGTTTTTTTATAGCCCACACAAATTCGAATACCACTACCTGAAAAATAAATTAGAACATCAGCAATTACTACCAATCATGTACCAATCATGAGTCTATCAGCGAGTGTTCTGCCCGCCAAGCGAGTCCCTCCTCTCTTTGATAGCTCTTGTTGGTGCGACTAACGAGTACTCGCCAGCGCGGCGGTGTAAACAGAAAGCGATCAACTGTTTTAATGGCATCTCTTTTACACACACAGGACTTTCAATCTTTTGCACGTTTCTTGAGCGAGGAAAGTACTCGCCAGCGCGGGGCGGTGTGAACAGAAAGCGATCAACTGTTTTAATATAATATGGTATCTCTTTTACTTACACAGGACTTTCAATCTTTTGTACGTTTCTTGAGCGAGGAAATCGTTTATACTCTCTTTGATAGCTCTTGTTGCTGCGACTAACGAGTACTCGCCAGCGCGGCGGTGTGAACAGAAAGCGATCAACTGTTTTATTATATTATGGTATCTCTTTTACTTACACAGGACTTTCAATCTTTTGTACGTTTCTTGAGCGAGGAAATCGTTTATACTCTCTTTGATAGCTCTTGTTGCTGCGACTAACGAGTACTCGCCAGCACGGCGGTGTGAACAGAAAGCGATCAACTGTTTTATTATATTATGGTATCTCTTTTACTTACACAGGACTTTCAATCTTTTGTACGTTTCTTGAGCGAGGAAATAGTTTATACTCACTTTGATAGCTCTTGTTGCTGCGACTAACGAGTACTCGCCATCGCGACTGTGTGAATAGAAAGCGATCAACTATTTTAATATACATAATAATATGGTATCCCTTTTACTTACACTGGACCTTCAATCTTTTGTACGTTTCTTGAGCAAAAACATCGTTTACAGCTAGTTGCTTCCTCGTCGGCGACG
Organism: Cosmia pyralina; assembly: GCA_946251885.1. Lineage (NCBI taxonomy): Eukaryota > Metazoa > Arthropoda > Insecta > Lepidoptera > Noctuidae > Cosmia > Cosmia pyralina. Next base: position 17,281,650 of record OX276350.1, on the reverse strand, counting down.
CGGCGGCGGCGGTGGGACAGGTGTCTATTTATTGTTGATAGAAGATTGGAGTTTACATAGACCGAGTAATTTTTGTTCTTTAAAAAGGTTGTCAGATAGTTGCCCTAGGAGGATAAACGCCCCATAATCTTGTGACTTTATCATCGCAGTTAAGGGTGGTACTAAGGGTGGGGCATGTTTTTAAGTATTAATATTAACTGCGACGATAGTACGTTTACTTAATCAATATCAGTACACTCCTATCAACTTATCTGTGAAATGGCGAAAATTGGAACTAAGGCCGTCATGTTGAAATTTCATTCGATCGTGCCGACGCATGTCATTCGATTGTGTCGACGCATCGACAGTGCCGCCTCTTTCAGTTCACAGATAAATTGGTAGGACTGTACCTAAAACATTAAAAAAGCTCTCCTTGCTTTGTGTAAATACATCAGGCCTTACAAATAAAACAAAAGGTGTACGATTTTGCGGCAAGTTAACTCTGGAAAAAGCTTTCTAAAAGTAAAGTAGAACATTTAAACCGCCGTCGTTGATTTTAGGATACCTTGTGAGTATCCCCTGGAATTGCCCTGACACTAACAACAATTTGACTTGAAGTGCAGTATTTTGTTTTACCCGACTACGGCGAAGCAAAAAAAAAAGGGTTATTCTCTTCCAAAGCTCTAACTCGAAAACGGTGTCCTATCGCAAAAATAATGAAAATGTTGCCCCCATTTGTAACACGTAGCCCCCTTATCTACATGTAGGTAATAATCGAATTACAAAAAAAAAATAATTTTTTCATATTTTCCATAGAAAAAGTGAAAAAATCCATATAAAACAGGTTGAGAATCGCATCTTCTCCGACGCTACGGGAAGTACAGCCTCTTCGCCCTTGCGTAATAAAGCAAAGCACCTACATTACAGCGGGCGGAAGCTGCCCTCCCTGCGCGCCTCCGGCTCTATAAAACACCCTCGGGGTACAAACAAGTATCATGTGGAGTCGAGGTTGGCTATTTTTTAACTTTTAACCTTAGCTATCGTGTAATAAAACATGAAACGAATGGCGCAAGTGACTACACATCACTGAATTTGTAAATACTTAACAAATTACGACCCGCGTCGACCTAGAGGTCAAGAGACGTCATACGCTGGAGCGCCGCGTGTAGAGCTTGACCACACTGATATGACGCACCTCACTACTTAAATTTGTATACGTATAATACACGACGGTAAATGCGGTAGTGGGGCGCGTCATTTCAGAGTGGACAAGCACTAACGAAACTATTCTTGCAAGCGCAACTTCGAAGTCACATATAACTTTTTCATTTTTAGAGATATTTTAATGATTCTTTCACGTTTTTGTTTAGTTTTACTTAAATTTTCTTACCTTACCTTACCTACCTACCTTACCTTACCTTTACCCTTTTTAAAGTGTTGGGTTATAAAATCAGTGATTAGCTGTAATATTCACTGTCTGCAAAGCATCGCATATAAAAGTCAATCTCTATACCAAGCATCCGCAATAATTAATTTATAAAAATAAATATGGAAACTTGTCTGTTAAAGGTTCCTTGCCAAAAATCATACGCGAAGCGAATGCTCGCGGTGGGAATGTTCCTTATTTTAGTAATTGAAAGACAATGAAAATGGAATAAAATGATTATTTAATAATATTTCTACAATAATTTTGAATAGTGATAACAATATTTAAAATAAAAATAAAATTTTAAAAAATAACAAGCATATTGTGTAAAGACAAAAAACACGGAGGCAAAAAATACTTCGAGCACCATTAACACATAAACGCTTCACAGCTATTAAACTACAATGCATTTTGTCTTATAGAACCTTTATTAGAACATAAAGCTTGAATCTATAAATTGAACGAGGTATACATAATAATAATAGGCAAACATTTTAAATTAAAGTCATTCACCGTATCGAGTCAATACTTCCTGCACTTTTAAATATATATCAGACAAGGGCCGAAACGTGAAGGATTTTACGTTACCGAAAAAGTTGATACATACAACCATCTCACAGCTTAAACATTTTACTAGAGAGATACGTTAGGTATTACATAAGCAGGTTCATAATAACTAAAGAGGTACGTGATGGAAGATCGGCGACGACGTTCCGTCAGATGTCTTTCGGCCCCTAGGTATAGTTGATCTCGTAAGTACGAGGAGGTTTTACCACCCCAACTTATAAACCCCAATTACACGGTGCAAGTTTATTGCCTGTGATATACTCGTACCATAAAATCTAAGCAACAATTGACTGGCATCGTCTAAACATGTAACTACGTAACAACACGGTACAGTTATTGCTCAATACGGGCAAGTTACCGTACAAAACAGGTATTGGTGCAAACAGCACGTACAATGCAATTCTTGTATGAAAAAGATTTTTAAGTGTGTTTTTTAAATTAATTTAATATGTACGTAAAAAACATTTTTAAACAAAGTTTTAAACACAAGCTGTAGAACTAAAAAGTACAAAATAACAACTTTTTGTCCTAAGAACACCTACCTTCTGAATGTGGAGTCAATGAGGAGTTTGATGGTGGATATAGGCTCCAATAAGGGCCACAGTCTGTACTTGTCAAGCCAATTAATCTAACGAGCCCAATTACAATGGGGCTATCTTGCATAGGGTAGCTAAGCGCATCTTCTTTTCTGAACTCAATGATAGCAAGCGAAAACAAGGCGGCCAGTTCCTCAGATACAAAGACATCCGAAAAGATATTATGAAGAGGTGCAAAATAGATCCTTCTCTTTGGGAAGAGTTGGCGCCTGTTTGGAGGCGTTTGGTAAAACAAAATGTTTATGACTTTGAAGACCAGTGAAGGAAAGATCTTGATAGCAGACGAGATCATCTTAAGAGTAAACCACCCTCCAACATACAATATCATTACCACAATGGCATTCTAACGTGTCCGCACTGTGCACGTACCTTTACTGTCAAGGTATGTTACATTAGGCACATCAGGGCACACGCCCATAACCTATAGTCGTTGGAATAAATTTTACAAAATATAGCCGAAATCGGAATGGGATGTATTATTATTATCAGTGTAGAGAGAAACCAATTGAAACCAGCAGGATAGGTTAATAAAGATAATTCTAAAAGTTGAAGTAACACGGCTAGGTTCCAAATAAAGGTTACATTATAGGCGAATGCTCTCGGTGAGGGAGCGCCTTTATATTTCACTAGCTGCGAACCGCGGTTTTACCCGCGTAGATCGGGACAAAAAGTAGCCTATGTGTTAATGCAAGGTATAAGCTATCTAAATACCAAATTTCATTCAAATCAGTCCAGCCGTTTGAGCGTGAAGAAGTAACAAACATACAAACACACACACACTCACAAACGTTCGCCTTTATAATATTAGTATGATGTTACGTTTCGAAAAGAAAGAATAGCGTCTATTGGGACACAGTTCGTAAAACACACAATACAACTGCACAGCACTGCACTGCTGCAGCCAGCCTGACTCACCGAATTAGATGTTTCACATCAAAAGTGAAAATAATGTTTTAACAACAATAGTAGGTTGACGGCTGCGCCAAAAAGGTTAATTTCAGCATTAATGCCAGAAAGACGCCAATCTGTACCCGGCATAATTTAGTGGGAATTGATGTCAAAAATGGTAACGCAATTACGAGGTCAACTATACTATAAGAGACATCACCAATAGCTGTAGGTAATACCTACCACTGCCTCAAGATTATTTAAACTTGGTATTATGTAAGGTATAGTTGTCGTTATTTCAGATGGCTTCATTATGGTGTGGAGTTACCCTAAATCTGTATGTATGTTCTTGCGTGCGTTCCTCAATTCTTGTGAGGCTTTCAAGACCTGTGCCTCAAGACTCTTCTTCTTCTGTCCTAATGTCACCACCTGATCAAATAGAGCTTGTTACATATTTTCCAGATAGACACTATCTACCAAATAAATTAAATAACGGAATTCCTAAGTAGGTACCTAGGACTTCAGTTAACATAGGGAAGGTGCCATAAATGTTGAATCTTTGAACATCAATACTCGGTTTCACTAACACTTAAATGCATGCCTAAAAGCGCGCTGTTAGATTTTCAACACTCGACTTACCGCTGAAAGTTGAAAACCCTGGGGCGAGCTTTTATTTAGGCATCCATTTAGGTATCGCCTAGTGTTGTGTAACTGTATGTCGTTTCTTCTGAATTTCAAGTCAGCTACACATTAGGCACAAATAAAGATTGTTTAGTAATTGTTTTATCAAGTAGTGAACCTAAATTCTTAAAATGCCTTCCTCTTTTACATAGCCTACATACATACATTAACCAGCCAGGAGCAATGGTCTCTGGCCTCCGAATTATTTCATTAAACTATTTTGATACAAAACAACTCTACAGGTAGACCAAATATCCATTCTTTAAAACTAGTAGGTAGCATGGTGCTGTAAACTATAAAAATAAGAAGTGCGTGTCGGACCACGCACAATGAAGGGTTCCTTTGAAAAGAATTTAGCCCAAAAAACGTTAACATTGTAGTTGAAAAACATGTTCCCTCTTACATTGATATACGTCACGGTCAATTCTCCAACTGCAAATTTAAGTTTGTTATCCCCTAAAAAAATGTTTTTATGTGATAAAATTACAAATTTACAATTTTCAGACTTTTTCCTTTACTTGCGCTGTGAGCCCTTGCTTTTTGCCAAGTTTTATGATTCTATGTCAACCGTATCGTTTTGATTTACTTGTGAGTATCAAAATATGTCCCATAAAGCTGAGCGTCCACTGGTCCGCACGTGCCGCAACGCACGCACGACACGCAACCGATTTTCATTTGGTTGTATGAAGGGCGATACCGGTAGTGGAAGCACTGCTTTATGAATTCTTAAAAAGGAAACCAAAATCCGTTGCGTGCCGTGCGTGCGTTGCGGCTGACGCTCACCTTCAGTGGCTGTATTTTTTTATTGCGTTGACTTAGAAGATTGATTTTTTTAGAGTTCCTAGGGACCATACCTACGTATTTGATATTAATTTCAACAAGTTCATGGCCTTGACAAACAGACAGACAGACCGGACAGAAAAGAAGTGATCCTACAAGGGTTCTGTTTTTTTCTTTTGAAGTACGGAATCCTAAAAATGAAAATAATGTTGTTCGATGGTAAGCGCATCACATGATAATGGCTGGTCCGGTTTGGCTATCTTTTACTTCAAAATATTCGTATTCGAATTAGGTTTTTAAGGAAAGAACAATGGAAAACTTTCCCGGAAAATGTTCAAATTCGGGAAATACTGAATGTCCTTTTTGTATGGGATTTTTGTATGAACTATTGAAATCTGGACAGGACAACATTTGTCCGGTCAGCTAATGTCAAATAAATATTGTTTACCTGGTCCAAGGAATCTTGGAAGTCTCGCAGTAAATCTTTTCTTGTTAGGAGGCCGGCTTTCAATCTTTCCTCCTCCACGGACCAACGTAGTTTATTGCGATGACCCTGTTCATTATAAAAAGTGGTTTTTAATTAATTGTAGCAATATTATGTAATATACTCAGCAACTTTTTAAGCATTCAGGATGGACTGTGTGAAAGTTAGCTTTATTATGGCTGGACAATGGCCGGTTACTGATAGAGAAGTATGGGAGAAGAAGACATGTTGCGCCGACCATAATTATGTTATGTTGGGATAAGGGCAACAGAATTATTGTCATTCAATAAGTACCTAGGCAGCATGCAAAACGGATTTGGATTCGGTAAACGGATTACCGGTGCAGTTACTTTCTTACTTTTATGGTGACAATAAGTGCTGGTGACCTTGTGCGACTAGGCGCGGGGCGGTGCATTTTCGCCGCATGCCGTTTCGTTCTACTTCATAGGGAATATTTTCATTTTTAGTAACGAAACTATGAATGTATGAAAAAAATCACGGCTATAAAAAAAAATTAAAAAATAATATAATATATAATCAAATACTATAGGTAGTCTTTTCATAAAAAAATAAGATCTTAAGTAGTTTGAAAGTAATATCGTTTTTATATTTTTTTTTTGTTTAATTCTATGTTTATTTTATTTTATTTTATTTGATAGGAATAACAAACAGCAGTATATTACACAGTAGGCATACAATATATACTACTCAAAACAAAAATTTTGTTTTGATTATTATATAACTTGCAATAAAAGTAACAAATACACTACTCAAGACGTTATCCACAGATTACCATACAGAATAGCTAGCTGTTAGCAGAGCAAGTTAAAAAAGCACTTATATTACTTATTAACTATATATTAGGGCTATGATCTCTTAAAATAGTCATAATTTCACTCTTAAATACAGCTTTGCTGAGAAACATAATATCAGTAGAGCCAGACTGTTTATTATAGGTGTCAACTAAACGATGTAACGGCGAGCGGACGCCTGAGTTAGTTCGACAAAATGAAGTAGCAGATAGGCGTCTAAAAAAAAAAAAAAAAGTTCACACAATACTGAAAAAAGTATCATAGAAATTGATGTTCATCTGCTCATTTAATTTAATTTTTCCGTCATTCGAAAGCGCGAGTGAGGGCCTTAGCACATATCGGAATCGAGTCGACGATGAAGTACCTGGGACTCGTCCTCGACAGCCGGTGGAACTTCGTGGAGCACTTCCGTCGTTTGGCTCCCAGACTGGAGCGGACCGGGGCTGCCTTGAAGCAGCTCCTCAACAACGCCTCCTGCCGGAGGCTTTACGCGGGGGTAGTACGGTCCATAGCCCTTTACGGGTCACCAGTGTGGGCGCGTTCCCTGAGGCTGCAACCAGCCCGCCGGTTGAACGCGTCCCAGAGGGTCATGGCCATCCGGCTAGTCCGGGGATACCGCACGGTCTCCGGTGAGGCTGCGAGCCTCCTTGCCGGATTGCCGCCATGGGATCTGGAGGCAAAAGTCCTCGCGCACGTGTGGGAGTGGCGCGAGGAGGCAAAACGCTGGGGCGTAACTCCGCTGCCGCGAGAAATCACGGTACAGCGGACAGAACTCCGGCGGGATCTCATGGTGACATGGAGAGTGCGATTGTCGCAACCCAGCGCTGAGTACGCCACAATTGCGGCGATGAGTCCCCTCTTTGAGGAGTGGTTGGAGAGGCGCCACGGCGTCCTCACCTTCCGCCTGACGATGGTCCTCACCGGACATCAGCGGCGGCGATCTCTCGCGTCCAAATCTGGTCCAGGCCATAGTGCGGAGCGAGAGTGCATGGGAAGCCGTCACCCCCTTCTGCGAAGCAGTAATGCTCGCGAAGGAGGAGGCGGAACGCGTGAGGGAGAGGCAAAATCCATTGCCAACTCCCGGCCACCGTAGGTGTGGGCTTGCGGACGATGAGTAATGGGTAGCTCGCCGTCCGGTAAGGACCAGGCCCGGGTCGACGGCGCGTTGTGTGCAACGCGCGCCTCAAAAAGATATCAGCAGTGACGGTGTCCAATAGGGCCGATGCCGCCGGGGTCGCGGTTTGTTCGAAAGAGATACCGTGGCCCTGGCATAGAAAAAAAAGGGCTTTAGCACATCTCAGGCGCGAAACCATAGCAGCGAAACCGCAGCTGTTCATTCAACTGACTTGCATCAGTGAAACAACATGTGGTTTCGCGGTTTCTCTGTTCGCGGCGGAGATGTGCTAAGACTCTTAAAGATCCCGATATCCAACATCGATGGATCGGTTTACTAATGAATTAATTTTTCACTTTTGATTCTTTTTTGTTCGTTTCACTTCGACATAAAAATGAACAAAAATGAAGCATCTGATATTAGCTTAAGCAGTGTTCTTATCCCACTCGGCTCTCTAACAAAATCAAAAACTAAGAAAAAATAATTACCTTAACCTGACCCAGATCTTCTCTGGCCCTGTAAAATTCCAATTCGGCGTCCCCAAGATCACATTCGGCGAAGTCAATGACCTCATCAGTATGATGCATCTTCTCTCTAATGTGAGCCAAGATTTGGTTATGCTCTGTGCATTTCGTGCGGTTTTTTATAAGCTCGTCTTCACGCTCTGTCAAAACGTTATAAATTATGATAAGGACAATTGAAAATGGTGTCAGCTTCATGAAAGGATCTTTAGAACAATATTTTTTGACATTAGTAATATTATGTTTTATCGGTTGTGTAGAGTTTGTGTTTGTAAAAATTTAACAAGTTTTAATAACATCAAAATCTAAAAAAATTGGTAGTAAACAGCTGTTTGAAAAAATTACCTTCAATTTTATTGTTAAAGTTCTGATTATCAATATTGAGTTGTTCATATTGATATACATAAAGACCAGGGCCCAGGGTTTCCAGATTCTTTACTACAGCCTCAAGTTCTGCAACGGCGTTCCTCGCACGTATGTACCGCAGACAAAGTGCAGCGGATTGTTCACTCTTGAGCCTTTGAAGAGTAAGGAATCGCTCCACAGTCTGCAGTTAGTAGAATACTATTTAATATCATCATCTGCCTAGCGTTTTCCCAACTATGTTCGGTTCGGCTTCCAGTCTAACTGGATGCAGTTATGAATACCAGTATTTTACTTGGAGAGACTGCCTAACTGACTTCCACAACCCAGTAACTGGAATACTATTTAAAATTTAATTATTAAAAAGTATACAGAAATGATTAATGAATTGGGGTGGAATGACAGAGCAGAGAGGGAGCAGTGGCTAAGTAATAACAGCCGCACGGTACGATCGATTAAATTAAGCTACACTTGCCGCGGTCACGGCAAGTTCGAGGATCATTGACAGTCGTTACGGGTCATCAGAAGCCCGAAACAATGACAACCAGTATCCACCAAGTAGTACTAAGGGGTATCGTATTACCCAGTAACTGGGTTGTTGAGGCCAGATAGGCAGTCGCTCTATGTAAAATTCAGCTGCATCCAGTTAAACTGGAAGCCAACAGTGTCGGGGTTGGCTTGCAGTTGTTGGCAAAAGCTAGGCAGATAATGTGGTGGAATGACAGAGCTTCAACGAATGACGGTAATTACTTGAAATTATGAGATTATAAAATCTTTGTGTTGGTTTAGCGTGCACAGATATTCTTAATACACAATAGGTATATACATCACTTTTCCAATTTTTTTCGTGTGCCATTATTATTTGATTGGTATTTGATAGTTTTACTTGTTTTGTAAGTTGTTTTTGTGTATTCTTTTTTATTGTCATTCCTTCCTTATTGTAAATATGTCTGTTTTTATTTAAATTTAACTGAGCAATAACTTGGATCTGGATCTGTAATGTTGTGCATGTTTTTACCAAATAAATTTAAGAAAAAATCACGTTTTGCCAACTACCCAAAAAACTGTAGTGCCTATCAAAATAGGTACCTACAGCTACATTTAGCAGTAAATAACATATCAAACAAATCTGTACAACGGGAAAGCTTAAGAGACCTATCACAAAATATTTGCGTTTTGACATATTGGGAGGTATACTCGTAGTATAGAGCGGCCTCGCTTTTCGCATTTTTTTCTTATCTTTATATATAAAGCTAAAATTCCAGAGGAAGTTTTTCATAAATTGCGCGACTTGCATTTTTTCGAGCGAGCTTATGAAATGAAAGCTATATAATAATATCACTTAAATAGTGATTTAGTTTATAGAGGCCTCAGAATTTTTAAATATGTATGGTATAGCTATAAAAAAATCCCATTCAAAACCATAAAACTGCTAAAAAACCAGAATGAAGTGTAAAGTGAAACTACATTAATATTATTACGTAAAATTAGATTCCAGAATAAACGTTAGTTAAAAAGAAATTAAAAAAAAAAAACAAAATAAACGTTAATAAAACTGCCAAATTGCTACATAATGGGATGACGTCGCCGCCGTGCTTCATTTGAAAATTCTGAGGCCGCTATGAACTAAACCACTATTTAAGAGATATTATTATATATCTTTCAATTCATTTACTTATGTACAGTAGTCAATCCACGAGCTCAGAAAAATGCAGTCGCGCGCATTTTAAACAAAAGTTACTTTGGAATTTCGGCATTGTTTATACAACGTGTCGTTTTGCATCCTCGTCAAATTTCAGGGTGTGATATAGAACATCAAACCTAAAAACTTTCTCCATGGGACCAACATCGTAATCGCGAAAAAATTAACAACTGTCGAGACAGTTGAAAATTTTTTCGCGATTACGATATTGGTCCCATAAAACAGTTCAATACCTAGGCAAATGTTTGGACGGCTGATTATTTTTTCGCGATTACGATGTTGGTGCCATGGAAAAAGTTGTTCTGCTTGATGGTCTATACCACCCCCCCTAAATTTGACGAGGATGTTAAACGAGACATTGTATAGATAATAAAAAATTGCGAAAAGCGAAGCCAGCCGCTATAAACTATACCTGCTAATAGCTATTCTCCACCAATTCATAAGTCAAAGTTTGCGAAGTCTTTTAGTTTCTCAGAATAAGAACACCAAAGTTGGCCAGTTATCAAAAAAATCACGGTTGACATAATTATAATATGCCTTTTAAAATTCAGTCTCAGCTCAGCTAAGTTAGATCAGTTTATACAGTCATTATTGAGATTCAGACTAAATGGCGTAATTCGAAATTATCAAATTAGAAAATAGTGGAGCAAAGTGGTCAAAGGAGCTCGATTTAAAAAAAATAAAACTTTTTTTTTTATAAGCATTGAATTTGGTCATCGTCTTTTAGCCCTATAAATAACGATCGACGGCAGTAGGATCCTAACTGATTAGAGAAAGCCACAAATATTATGTAGGTAAGCAGTCATAGAAATAAAAAGCAAATTTTAAATAACAACCTACGACAATTTGCCATGTTATAGCCATTTAATAGAACTGTCAACGCATGACAGTTATGATATAAATATTCGGACAATTTAACTTAGTACCAAATCAATTGCTTAGCAATTAATTTCCGAACTAAATTAACTAAGTGGTTTTTCGTTCGGACCCTTCTTTCCATGCTTTGACAGTCCTCTGTCCTAGAGAGAATTTGCATTTGAGTACAGTCGCCGCGACTCGAGACGTGACTGCTCGGACTCTACCAAAGCGGAGATGTGCAGAGATGTCCGAATCAGAGACGAGAAGAGATGTTTTTCAGCTAGAGTTTATCCACCGATGTTGTGCGGAGACGCGAACTGACTAGACTGGAGCGGATATGTGTGCTGGCTAGAGCGGAACTGAGCTGCATGCTCACTGCACGCCGCTCACATTTTTTTCTCGTCTCCGCTGCATGCCGTCACCAGCTTGTGAGGCACAACTCACATCTCCGCTTTGTATCGCCACCTAATCTCGGCGAGGCAAGCACAGCTCACATTTCTGCTTCGATTGTGCCATACAAATGTGATAGATCTGCGCTCAGTGCAATCCACTGGGGATCAATGCCGGTGGCATGGAAATTATCTCCATGGTCGAACTATCAGTCGAGAAATCGCTTATCTCGGTCGAAAACGAAAAATTGCTATTCTAACGATCTCCATTCATAAATTTTTCGATCGCAAACCAGCGAGATATTAGGTACGACTGGTCGTAAGGTATGGAGATATGAAATCTCCGTTGGAACAACAGTCAAAATTGACATTATCAAACAAATTAACGTAAAATGTACGTAACGACGATTTGTTAAACTATTATTATGGATGAATTCATCGCTAATTTTATCCCAGAGGTTGTGGATGCAGCTGAAGCTGCTGTTGCTGCACCTCGAACTCGAGCTCCATGGCGAGTCGAACCGTTTGAGACGAGTGATGCAGAATTCAAAAAGAATTTTCGCCTCTCAAAGGAATCTCTGCTTTTCCGAGCGCGGTTCCATATTAACAAATGCAAAAGTTTGGGGAAACTTTTTGTAAAATCTCCGGCACTTTTTATAAGCTAATTATCACGACAGTGAGTGACAGCCAGTCAGTCAGACAGTCACGCAAGATCAGTCCTACCAAATTATCTGTGAACTGAAAGAGGACGCCACCGACGATGCGTCGACACAATCGAATGACATGCGTCGGCACAATCGAAGACATTCCAACATGACGGCCGTAGTTCCAATTTTCTCCATTTCACAAACAAGTTGGTAGGACTGTACGTGCGACAGCGTTCATACTTGTTTGAACTTGGTTTGAACAACAGCAACACAAAGTAGCACAATACGTCAGAAAAGGACACAAACACAAATCATGCGAAATGCGTTTCGGATCACGCTGCTTTGCAATTACTATTTTCAGTACCTAATTATAAAAAAAAAACACACTTATAGAAACACAATATTATACTAAAATAATTTTTTATAATGTGTTTGCTTTGATTTGATAAATAAAACAAACGTCATTATTACTAAAAAAAGAAAAACGTGGCGTAATCGATTATAAACAAAGTGAATCGTTAAAAATGGAACGTCTCTTAGAAGAGATTATCTTCTCCGTTGTAAATGTTTCTCCATGGTCTACCAGAATACGGTTTTTTGATAGTATCGAGATTTGAACCGGACATTGATACGGAGATTTGAAACAGAGATTTATCTCCATGGTCGTGATATCTAGTAGTAGTTTTTATAGTGCAGACTAACTATAAAACCTTAGACTACTAATTCCTTTGTTTTGTTTATTGCTGGCATTTAAGAACTATATTATTATATTTTGTAACTTGAGGGGATTGGCGCTGTTAGCCGAAATACAGGTTCCTCCTAGTTCAGCTCCAGATGCTAAAACTTTTGTGTATTTTGTTTTATTATAGCACTTTACTGTAATTTAATGTAATCTAAGTACTGTTTTCATGAAATAAAGCTTTTTATTATTATTATTTTTTTATTATCTAGCTCGAGCCCGGAATTGATGCCCTGAAGCTGAGTGTAGACGAGATGTGTGATCGAAATTCTATTGGTGTTTAAAACACATCTCCTCTCCTCTCGTCTTGTCTCCGCTTTAGTGGAGTCCGGGCCTTACCTTATCAGCGATAGGTTTTCCTTTTCTTGAGTAAATTAGACCTGAACCAGTGGTCCGCTCAAGGTTTTGAAGCCCTTCAAACATTTTATTAGCATGCTCCAATATGCCAGCATACTTTTCCTCAACTTCAGAAACTTTCCTTTTTATCTGTTTTAAAATAAAAATTTACGTTAATCAAAATTAAATGAAACAACTCTAAGTCTACTATTTATTCACTAAATAGTCGTACTTAGAGATGTTACATTTAACTTTGTTAGAAATGAAAAAATGAAATGAAATGAAATCTTCTTCCTTTTGTTTTCTTCTTATGACTTATTATTTTACTATCATCAAAATAAAAATAATGTAATAAGTATGGAAAGTAGTTGAAAAAAACAAAACACAAATTTTTTGTTTTTAGGGTTCCGTACCTCAAAAGGAAAAAATGGAACCCTTATAGGATCACTCGTGTGGCTGTCTGTCTGTCCGTCTGTCACAGCCAATTTGCTCCGAATCTAATGAACCGATTAAGTTGAAATTTGGTACACATATGAATTTTGGTGACCCAAACACGGACGTGTAACGTAAATAAATATCCTATATTATCCTATCCTAAATCCCGTTTTAATTAAATCTTTGTAATATCTACGTTTCCCTACCTTCGTTTGTACAAACTAAACTTGACATTGGCTAAATGCAAAAAAAAACGTCAATAAATGAGTTTTGAATATTTCCCTTTTGGGGGGAAAATAGGTAAAATAAAAAAAAAGTTTTGCAAACAAATGTGACAATAGAATAGTGACATATCAAATAAAAGGGGCTTACTATGAGGGTCTCAAATAAATTTTTATTTTATAATTTTAAAATAAATTGTTTTGAAGATTTTTAAGAAAATAGACGAAAATTGACTATTCCACCCCCTTATCTCTGAAACTGCTGAGCCTAAAATTTAATAAAAATACAGAAAACAGTTTTTTACCTTTATATTTCAGGGAAACCTATAAGAAGTCTATGGTCTCAAAATAACATAGTAAATGTATATACACTACTACTACTACTATTTATAATATATATATAAAATTCAAAGTCACAATTATATCAACGCACAGCCCAAACCGCTGGACCCAGAGACATGAAATTTTGCACATAGATACCTTATACAGTGTAAACATCCACTAAGGAAGGGTTTTTGGGAATTCCATCCCTAAGGGGATAAAATAGGGGATGAAAATTTGTATGAAAAACCTTATCCCTTGAGTTAAAAGACTTGAAATTTAGCACGAATATTTATATAAATAAATTATAAAGTGCACCATTTTTCCTAAACTACCTCCTAAAGAGGGATTGGGGGTGTCAAAGTTTGTATGGAGGAAATTTAACGCGCAGTCCGATTAACTCAAACTCAGTTTTTATACTTGAGACCAAAAATGAAGACTAACGTGTATCAGGGTTTACCAAAAATCTACCCCTAAGGGGTGAAAACGGGTAGTAAATTTTACAGCGGAGGATTTTACTGAGGGGCTTGATTAACTCGAAAATTGGTGTAAATAATCTTTGAGTCCAAGTTAAGGAAACATCCCAAACGATTTTTAAATTTCCACCCCTGTAGATATTTCCACCCCTGTACAGTTTTAAATCTTATTAATTTGGTTAATTAATTTGAACCATAACATAATCACTTGCTTAAGTAAGTAATAAAGTTTGTCATGATTCGTTTTTCAAAACTACCCCTCAAAGTGAGTTTAGGGATGAAGTTTGTATGGAAGAATTTTAAAGCACGGTCCGATTAACTCGAAACTCAGAATTACTTTTGATGTATAAAATAAACAATAATGCAAGTTTTTGGGTGTTTCAAAAAATGATTCCTGAAGGACCAAAAAGGGATAGTAAAAATTTTAAGGGTAGGATTTTACTGCGTGGCTTGATTAACTCAAAAAATGGTATAAGTAATCTTTGAGTCAAGATAGGGAAACTTCCCAAACGAATTTTCACCGATTTTGACGGCAAATATATGATGTTATAAGGAGTAACTTAAGCTATTTTTATTTTAGAAAAATAATTAGGGTTCCGCGCAAGAAAATTAAAACCCATGAAAGCATACGTCCATGCGGGTTAAGCCGCGGGAAGTCTAGTTAGTGTCTCAATATTGTGCGTACAAACTTACTAAGCCTCCGCTGTCCGTCCGTTCGTCCATCCGTCTGTCACAGGGCTGTATCTCTTGAACCGTCATAGATAGCCAGTTGAAATTTTCACAGATGTGTATTACTATTACGGCTATAATAACAAATAATAAAAATAAAGTAAAGTTAAAAATTAAAGGGGGCGGTCCATATACAATAAAATATTCATTTATAAAAAAAAAAAAATTTTACCTAGCATTTTTGTACGAGCTCTATCGCAACAATTCAACAAATTACGAATTTGATACTTCTGTTATCATGTACCATATTATTATACTGTATTTAATCAACAACTACTAAAAACGGTGATTCAAAGGTATTTTGTTTAAATAAGGGCGATTTTCTGCAACTACAAAAATAACCTTGTAATTCACAGTAACACTATGAAATACAAAGTTATCTTTGCGATTGTTAAGCATAATATGGTACGGAACCCTTCATGTGCGAGTCCGACTCGCACTTGGCCGGTTTTTTTTTTTGTATGTTTATGTACACTCATATTTTAGCGATTAATTCTTAATAACGACAGCGACTATAAGCTCGTCATCATCATCATCATCACCATTTCAGCCGAAAGACGTCCACTGCTGGACATAGGCCACCCTCCAAAGCACCGCCACTTCAACCAAAACTGTGTTTCCTGCATCCAGCGGATTTCTGCTTTTACTTGGCTTTGCCTATCTAGAAACTTTTCATTATAAACATTTGATGCAAACTTACATCAGCAATTTCAGTTTCAGCCTTCTTTTTCAAATCTTCGTAGGAATACAATTTCTGTTGATATTTTTCTTCCATATCTGTAGCCCCCTCCAAAGGCTTCAAAACATGTTCACATTTACGTTTTCTGAAAAAGGAGCGTTTTAGTTTTTAGGGTTCCGTACCTCAAAAGGAAAAAACGGAACCCTTATAGATCACTCGTGTGTCTGTCTGTCTGTCCGTCTGTCTATCTGTCTGTCTGTCTGTCTGTTTGTCTGTCTGTCTGTCTGTCCGTCTGTCACAGCCAATTTGCTCCGAATCTAATGGACCGATTAAGTTGAAATTTGCTACACTTATGAATTTCTGTGACCCAAACACGGACGGGTAAAGTAAATAAATGAATTTTGAATATAGAGGTCACTTTTGGGGGGCAAATAGGAAAATTAACAAAAAAAGTTTTGAAAACTACACCATGTGGCATGTCAAATGAAATGGCTTACTATGAGGGTCTCAAATATACATTTTTTATAATTTTAAAATAAATTGTTTTAAAGTTATTTAAGAAAATAGACGAAAATTGACCATTCCCCCCCCCCTTATCTCCGAAACTACTGAGCCTAAAATTTTGAAAAAAATACAAAAAATAGATCTTTACCTGTAGATTACAGGAAAACCTATAAGAAGTCTGTGGTCTTAAAATAACATGGTAAATCTATCAATATTGTGAGTACAAACTTACATTTACAGTTGGAATGTATGGGAGAACATGTTTTTCAACTACAATGTTAAGTTTGTTCTTAAGATAAATTCATCCCAACTACGGAACCCTTCATTGTGCGTGGTCCGACACGCACTTGGCCGGTTTTTTATGAATAAGGCCGAATTAGACAATGCGTTCCTGACATCAGTCATTTCTAGCGATGACGATGTACTCGTAGATCAGTGTGATGCAAAATCAGAGATAAAATAATTGTAAAAGGACTGCAATCGCTCAGTAAGTAAAACAAATATACGTAGGTATTATTTCCTAATCCAACTGCCAGGTCTTGGGAACGCATTTTCTCGCTGGCCGAAATATAATATTCTATGATAATAACACAACATTTTCTACCTATTTACTCACATACCTTGCGAGATTCGCATTTAACTTGATTGAGATTTAGAGTATTCTACCGAATGTCATATAATTTAATGGGTTTAAGTCAATAATTTATTTATTTGTATGTACATATTAAATAAACTAACAGATTTAAAATAATAATATGTAGGTACATGGTATATAAAAAAGGAGGGGAAAGGATCATAGGACATCAAAAAATTCGTCCGCATCGCTGTCAACAGGAAAAGTGCCCAAAAGGCTGGCAGCATTGCCACGTTGTATGGCAATGCTGATTCTTTGGCCTAGTGTGCACTCGGACTCCATGGCCCTAGTGTTTCAACCCCAAACGGCTCGAAAATATAACTCCCAAAAATATTTGAATATTTTCGCCGTTTGAGGTTTTCCGCACCTGCAGCAGCCGCACCAGCACAGCCCACTGTACTAGGAAGGTGGGATGGCGCAAGGGTATGTCATATAATTGAATTATAAACTCAGACATTATCATAACATACAATTCTTTTAGTGAAATTCTTTAGCTCTAGCTTCTTACCATAAGTAATTAAGAGCTAAAGATACCGTTGAAAAAAAAAATTAAGACGTGAGATAATTTATTACTTTTATTGAATTAACTAGCTGCGCCCCGCGGTGTTACCCGCGGTTTATGAGATACACTAAAACGTGTAATATTTAATCGGTGAGAAAAGTATTCACAAAAAAATTGCTCATCCCACGGGAACACCACATTTTTTCAGGATGTAAAGTAGCCTATGTGTGCTATGTGAATACAGGATGTCTGCTACTTCCACACCTAATGTTATCAAAATCGGTCGAGCCGTTTGAGTTTGAAACAGTAACAAATATATTTGAATTCCTTGCTCATCCCACGGGAGCACTACATTTTTTCGTGATAAAAATTAGCCTATGTGTTAATCCAGGGTATAAATTGTCTACATACCGAATTTCATCCAAATCGGTCTGGCCGTTTGAGCGTGAAGAAGTAACAAACATACACACACACACACACTCTCAAACTTTCGCCTTTATAATATTAGTGTGATTACAGTGTGATGTGATAGTGTGATTATTTATTTTTGTTTTTTTGTTTTCAAACTTTTATTATTGTGTTTTTTGTTTAGTTGGTGATCTTCCTATGCTAGTCACAATAAATACTTTTTTTTTTTTTTTTTTACTTTTTCTTTCTTTCTCTATTTTTTCGGGATAAAAAGTAGCCTATGTGTTTATCCAGAGTGTCAGCTACTTTCACACCAAATTTCATCAAAATCGGTCGAGGCGTTTGAGTTTGAAAGAGTAGCAAATATGTTTGAATTTCTTGCTCATCCCACGGGAGCACTACATTTTTCCGGGATAAAAAGTAGCCTATGTGTTAATCCAGGTTATAAGCTGTCTACGTACCGAATTTCATCCAAATCGGTCTGGCCGTTTGAGCGTGAAGAAGTAACAAACATACACACACACACACACACACACTCACAAACTTTCGCCTTTATAATATTAGTGTGATGATGTGATGTGATTATTTATTTTTGTTTTTTTGTTTTCAAACTTTTATTATTGTGTTTTTTGTTAAGTTAGTGATCTTCCTGTGCTAGTCACAATAAATACTTTTTCTTTCTCTATTTTTTCGGGATAAAAAGTAGCCTATGTGTTTATGCAGAGTGTCAGCTACTTTCACACCAAATTTCATGAAAATCGGTCGAGGCGTTTGAGTTTGAAACAGTAGCAAATATATTTGAATTTCTTGCACATCCCACGGGAGCACTACATTTTTCCGGGATAAAAGGTAGCCTATGTGTTAATCCAGGTTATAAGCTGTCTACATACCGAATTTCATCCAAATCGGTCTGGCCGTTTGAGCGTGAAGAAGTAACAAACATACACACACACACACACACACTCACAAACTTTCGCCTTTATAATATTAGTGTGATGTGATGTGATTATTTATTTTTGTTTTTTTGTTTTCAAACTTTTATTATTGTGTTTTTTGTTAAGTTAGTGATCTTCCTGTGCTAGTCACAATAAATACTTTTTCTTTCTCTATTTTTTCGGGATAAAAAGTAGCCTATGTGTTTATCCAGAGTGTCAGCTACTTCCACACCAAATTTCATCAAAATCGGTAGAGGCGTTTGAGTTTGAAAGAGTAGCAAATATGTTTGAATTTCTTGCTCATCCCACGGGAGCACTACATTTTTCCGGGATAAAAAGTAGCCTATGTGTTAATCCAGGTTATAAGCTGTCTACATACCGAATTTCATCCAAATCGGTCTGGCCGTTTGAGCGTGAAGAAGTAACAAACATACACACACACACACACTCACAAACTTTCGTCTTTATAATATTAGTGTGATAGTGTGATGTGATGTGATTATTTATTTGTGTTTTTTGGTTTTCAAACTTTTATTATTGTGTTTTTTGTTAAGTTAGTGATCTTCCTGTGCTAGTCACAATAAATACTTTTTCTTTCTCTATTTTTTCGGGATAAAAAGTAGCCTATGTGTTTATCCAGAGTGTCAGCTACTTCCCCACCAAATTTCATCAAAATCGGTCGAGGCGTTTGAGTTTGAAAGAGTAGCAAATATGTTTGAATTTCTTGCTCATCCCACGGGAGCACTACATTTTTCCGGGATAAAAAGTAGCCTATGTGTTAATCCAGGTTATAAGCTGTCTACATACCGAATTTCATCCAAATCGGTCTGGCCGTTTGAGCGTGAAGAAGTAACAAACATACACACACACACACTCACAAACTTTCGCCTTTATAATATTAGTGTGATTATAGTGTGATGTGATAGTGTGATTATTTATTTTTGTTTTCAAACTTTTATTATTGTGTTTTTTGTTTAGTTGGTGATCTTCCTATGCTAGTCACAATAAATACTTTTTTTTTTTTTTTTACTTTTTCTTTCTTTCTCTATTTTTTCGGGATAAAAAGTAGCCTATGTGTTTATCCATAGTGTCAGCTACTTTCACACCAAATTTCATCAAAATCGGTCGAGGCGTTTGAGTTTGAAAGAGTAGCAAATATGTTTAAATTTCTTGCTCATCCCACGGGAGCACTACATTTTTCCGGGACAAAAAGTAGCCTATGTGTTAATCCAGGTTATAAGCTGTCTACATACCGAATTTCATCCAAATCGGTCTGGCCGTTTGAGCGTGAAGAAGTAACAAACATACACACACACACACTCACAAACTTTCGCCTTTATAATATTAGTGTGATTATAGTGTGATGTGATAGTGTGATTATTTATTTTTGTTTTCAAACTTTTATTATTGTGTTTTTTGTTTAGTTGGTGATCTTCCTATGCTAGTCACAATAAATACTTTTTTTTTTTTTTTTACTTTTTCTTTCTTTCTCTATTTTTTCGGGATAAAAAGTAGCCTATGTGTTTGTCCAGAGTGTCAGCTACTTTCACACCAAATTTCATCAAAATCGGTCGAGGCGTTTGAGTTTGAAAGAGTAGCAAATATGTTTGAATTTCTTGCTCATCCCACAGGAGCACTACATTTTTCCGGGATAAAAAGTAGCCTATGTGTTAATCCAGGTTATAAGCTGTCTACATACCGAATTTCATCCAAATCGGTCTGGCCGTTTGAGCGTGAAGAAGTAACAAACATACACACACACACACACACACACTCACAAACTTTCGCCTTTATAATATTAGTGTGATAACAACGTGGGTTATGATTAATTTATACAGCAGTAGGTGCTGAAATTAACTTATTCTACCTAAATCACGTCAAAATGTTCACCGATACAATATCTTTCAAAAATATCGGCATTCTGGCAATGACATGACAACACGAACAGTCTGCCTGCCAAAGTATTATACAACTTCTTGTTATTCGCATACTGTTCACTGGGCTAGTATTTTCTTTCAATACAAATGAGCAACTCAGATGTTTGCGCCAAACTCACGACGATGACTAGAAAATTATATATACCGTCAGTTTTATTTTACGCTTGAAAAGTTTTATTCTTGCACGCTACGTTTTGTCTTGTTACTCGTATTTTACAATTTTACTGCCACGTGTAAGTATAATGCTGGCGAGTGTATATTAATTATGGCGTCATTCCAAAATGTTTTAAAGCTATTAATTGTGGTTGATAATTTTTACGATGCAAAAAAAAATTATACCTACTTGTGACAATTTTTAACAGTCTAATAATTTGAACTTTTGTCACAGAAATTATACAAATACAATTGCGAGGGAAAGTTTTTCCTTATTTTAGGGTTCTGTACCTCAAAAAGATAAAAAACGGAACCCTTTTAGGGTCACTTCGTTGTCCGTCGGTCTGTCAGTCTGTCAAAACCCTTTTTCTCAGGAACGCGTGGAGGTGTCAAGTTGAAATTAATATCAAATAACATAATAGCTTTTATTAGAAATTTAAGGGAAATTTAAGAACTCCAAGTTCTAAAAAAAATCAAGCTTCTAAGTTAACACAATAAAAAAATACCATTTATGCGACATATTTTGATACTCGCAAGTAAATCAAAACCTATCTATAGGGTACTTCAGGCCTCATAACACAAGTAAAAGAAAAAGTAAAATAAAATGTATCATTTGTAATTTTATCACATAAAAAATTTGTTTTGTTAAAAATTAATAATGTTAAATTTGTTTTTGGGAACTACGGAATCTTTTATTGTGCGTGGTCCGACACGCACTTAGCCAGTTTTTTTTGCCAACATGCACATTAGGATAGCTCATGCTGTGGTGTAGAGATCGGGCAGTTATCAAGTTATGAGGCGTGCTACACACTTGTCAAGTCGGCACATTCCATTTGGGCGTCTTTTGAACAACCAAGCCGACCCGAAGCAATTACTATAGGTATTCGACTAACATTCGGCTCGTCCTGATGTGCAAACTCCGTTTGTCATCTACCTATGCTGGATTGTCATTGTGGCAGTTGATTTTTACTGCCCGGCTCGACTAAAATACAGGGGCCGTACTATGACGTGAAAAAAATCATGGATCCATCATGGTTCCAGTGTGAGAGAGAGATGGAGCTATATACGACCTATAGCACCATCCTTTTTTTTAGGTATGGAAACACGTAGTGTACGCTGTGTACGGTCAACCACACGTCAGAAGTAACAATTTGACATGGACAGCACCTTTAAGTATATAGCTATATGGATGTTTTTCGTAGTGCAAGTATGTGATACTGATGGGTGTGGTTGACTGTACGTGCCGCTAAGTTAAGCGGCCTTTTTCCTGACTGCGGCAAAGCCAAAAGAAGATTATGAGTTTTTCCCCAATATATTTTCGATTTACCGTCCAGCTGTGCCGATTAAACGCGCGGTTTGTTCCTCAATCACGCAAAAACGACAGAACGGATGTGAATGAAAGGTACGCGGATAGACCATGCCTTGGGTAAAGATATAGTATATTTTTTTTACGGTAGTACGTTACTGTGGGATAATATCCGAACTGCACGTGGACGAAGCCGAGGACAATAGCTAGTACTTGTATATATTCATGGTATAGGTACTTGTAATATTCAGCAAGTCGTCTATGCAGTATGTTGTTGAGCACTTGTTGATGGTTGCGCTCCTGCGTGAGGTCTCTGTGAGCTTGCAAGTACTCATCTCGGTCCACGTGGATAGTAGCCGACGTAGCTACATTAAATCCAATCTGGGTACTATGTTCTCTGTCTGCTTCATCTGGTTGCTGGTCACTTGCTGTAAAGGTAATTGAATTACTCTTTAACAAATTGTTGGAAGTGCAGGCAGATTTTTGACGTAGAGATTAATTTTAAAACAGCCGAATTTTCCCACTCACTCCCATTAACACACAACTCATCCATCCAACCATTCAACACATTACTTACGAGTTTATCTAATTGTACCTACTCGTGCGAAGCACGGGTGCATTCGAAATGTCAAAACATCGAGATAGGTATTATGATATAGCTATATGTATTAGTTACGTTAAATATTAATGTGTTAATAAACACATAAACTTTCCATAACAAAGTCTTAGTAGTAAAAATCACATCAAAATTCACCTAGTTTGTCGAGGGACCGGTGGACATGGAGCAAATGAATTCTGGAGACCGCGTACCGGCAAGCGTAGTGAGGAAGCTTCCCAGCTAGATGGAATGACGACCTTAGCGAGATACTGTATAATTATGTACACTATATAAATCTCCTCGTATTTCATAAAGGAGAACGGAGGTGCTAGGCTGAGCTGATTGATGATTCATATTTTTATGTTGCGAGTAACAAGTTGCTGGCAACATAGAGTGCAGTTAGCTACCATATTATATCGGACCAGTAAAGTAGGATTTTATGGATGGTTGACGTCGAGCGTGTTGTACTTTGTACACTTGTAAAGCATCGCATCGCTTCGTGAGATAAAATACTGTAATAATTAATAAGTTTATTGACTTACCAGTGGATACATTATCAGAATCAGTGCTTGATTCGCCCTCTTCATCGCCAGTACCCGCTGTGGCTGTGGTGGCGTCAGAATTTGTGTTTTTTTTTGTCCTTACTTTCTTTTTTGAATTTACTTCCTTTGGTTTATCCTATAATTTTTGTAACAACACTTTAAAGAGTTGCGTATGAATATCGTTTTGTCACTGTTGGTGTTCATAGTTAGACAGGCAGTGAAGCCTTTAGTTTTATTCAAGGTTAATTATTTTATAAACCCGCACTTAAGACGCAGGTAAGTGCCAGTGGCCTTGAGTGGTTAGCTTGTGTGACTGTGAGCTCACGCAATGCGTCGTACGTCCACCCAGTAATAGGACTCGCCCATCAAGGAGCGCTGTCCCAAATTAGATGCATTATTAATTTATTACACATAAAATAAAAGGTATTATATTAAATATTAATAGATAAATAACTAAATTATCATTAAAATGGTGACGGTTTCATAAAATACGCTTGAGAGTTTTTGCGAGAATCTCAGTTTTTTATCCGCGTTAGACATAACTTTACAAATGAATGACTCTGTGTAAAATATTCACATAAATTATTAAGATAATACTCAATTTTTTTTCCAAATCATTAACACTACTCGTTTAGACGTGATCTTTAGTTTGAAATCATTAAAAGTCGCTTAGCGTCGCCTTAAGTCACGCTTCTCCGTGATTTAAGTAGTCCATTTTTACACCGCGCACCGTGCAAAAATGAATCTACTTATTTCACAGATGCGACGACAAGGTTGCATGTTGCATGGGTGCATGTTGCAGGATGCATTTCCTTCTTAGCTCTTCGTAGGCGTTTGGTTTTTATAACCTCATTTGTATTTTTTAAAGCTCCCTTCTTGCGGTTAGCTGCTATAAAAACCCAATTCTTTTTGAATTTGAAGTACATATGTAAATTATTAAGTAGATAAGTAGATAAGTACCTACTTAGGTAAAATCAAGTAGGCATAATTAAGGTGCCAACAGATTTGTTAAATTTTTGATGATCGTCATTGACGGTCGATATGCTGTGTTTTGATGATCTTCTAGATTTACTCGATTTTATCGATCATTAGTGTCGCCTGTTAACAATCGATAAATAATATAAAAACTTTTTACAAAAAATACAACCGACTTCCAAAAACAACACTAAAAAGTGAAAAATAACTTTGATTTCGGAAGTCGGTGTCTGGTTATATGTATTTTCGTTTTTTGCCACCGACTTCCGAAATTAAAGTTATTTTTCACTTTGTAGTGTTGTTTTTGGAAATCGGTTGTCTTTTTTTGTAAAACAATTTTATTTTTCACTTTTTAGTTGTGATACCTACCCCACACAAATTCTTACCTGCAAAAGAAACTAGAACATCATCCATATAAAAGTGGGGCAAAAAATCGTATTATTTTCAAACGGACGACTGTAAAAAGTTATGCGTGGTCATACATAAACAAAAATAAAAAACAAAAAATCATACGTGTCGAATTGAGAACCTCCTCTTTTTTTTCATCGGTTAAAAATAGACATCATTATCCACGGTGGCAATTGACAAAAACACGGTATAATCGTCTGTTGCTTACACATTTACTTAATTGTGTTTGATCACACATGTCGATCGTCAAAAATTGAGCAGATCTGTAGACACCATAAATGTACTGCATTTAGGACAAATGTTAAATATCTATGACGTAGTTGTCGAGTTGTCGTAGGTGGTGGTGGTGGTTTATGTCACACGAGCTATAAAATAGTATACGATACTCTTGACATAAGTAAGCCTATTAAATTGCACGACGTTTAGCACCCTCACTATGGACTACTTAAGTCACACGTATCGTAATGTATTACTACGATCCGTAGAAAGACCTTAAAGGTACCATGATCAATCCGAATTTCAATGTTGTTAAACACAGTCCACGATATAAATCAATAAAGTTATTTAACAGGTTATTTTAAAACAAAACTAAAAAAATCCTATTGAACAAAAATTTCTAAGCCATTAAAGATTAGTTCCTATCTGATTGTTGTAGCAATTAAAATTATTAATAACATATGAAATTTAATTAATTTTGTAAAATTAATGTTATTTGTTTTTCTTTTGTGTGTAATTTAATTTTTGTTTTTTTTTTAATCTTACAAATTATTGTAAAGGAATAAATTACTATGACTACGATCATACTTGAAGACCGAGGCAAATAGCTGAAGAGGTTTCTGTCAACGCTAGTTTTAGGAAACTAGAACAACGTGATCATTATTTTTGATAGGTTTGATACACTATTTGGGGCTGAAACTATGAAAGATTTCGTAAAACGTTTTGGATAATATTATGTTGATAATGCAATACATTGGGATGATAGAAAGTGAATGATGAAGAGTGCAGTACTTAAAGTACAGTTAGCAAAATGCACGATTAATTGCTAAAAGTAGCCTTAACCTAAAACACAAAGTCCAGCTTTGTTGACCAAATGAAAATTATTTCCTCACCAGTATTTAAATTTTACACAACGGTCAAAACAAGCCGAACATCATAAAAGTAACTTCTTAAATATCCTTAATTCAAAATAATAACGATACTCTAGAAATGTATGAAAATATTTAGGCAAAATACATGGAAGGAATAAGGACAAAGACAAAATACATCTTTAACAGCAATAAAAAACTCTCCCGGAATATTTTGAATGAAACACATTTTTGGATCGTCGAGATCGTAAAATAAATTATACAAAGAACGTAGCAGTAGTTATTCAGGCTAAATCCACGGACATTATAAATGCTAACAATGAAGACGGGGTTTGTGTTCTATGAAGAAAAGCAGTCGTTGACGTAACAACTCGATTGCATGCAAACAGTATCATGTTAATTAAATTGAAAGGGACAAAAACGTAGCAGCGTACCTCAGTTCCAGGCATATCGCGTGATTCGTTTGAATTACTCGACTTTTATTGATCTGCTTAAGGTTATAACCCGAAATTATTTCACTCCATTATCTTCCCAGCACAACATGCGAAGACTATTGAATGGTTGCCATGGTAACAAATAAACGAGTATCGAACGGCTTTCAAAGTTTTGATGCCAGTTGCAGATACATGCGGACATAAAAAATAGGTTTTTAATAATTCATTAATTTGAACACAAGCGGTGTTGTATTTAATTTATTTTCCTCATCAATCGTCATCAAATCGACCGCTCATGTACTTCTTGCATCCAGAGAATTCTCGCAGCTTTCACCAAGTCATCAGTCCACCTTGTGGGAGGCCTAGTAACGCATCGCTGCACCTTTTGGTACGCGGTCGCCACTCCAGAACCCTTCGGCGCATTCGGCTTTCTTTTCTGCCCAACTCCCCACTGTCACTTCAGTTTGCTAGTTCTCCGGGCTATGTTGGTAGCCTTGGTTCTCCCACGGATCTTTTTATTTCTAATTCGATCACGTAGGGAAACTCCAAGTATAGCCCAGGGGAGTTATTAAAATTAATTTATTTTACTTTCTGTATATATATTTGGGGTGAGAGTATCTTTATTTATTCTAAAAGGCCGAGGGGATATACATCGGTCACTGACGAATAAATACATACTATTATGGTGTAAACTGTAGTCAAGTAGAGCTATAATTTTATTTTTAGTAAGTATTTCGCTGCCAACTAGCTTAATTAGCCGTTTAATTAACCGCCTAGCCTTTGGAAGTAGTGTTCGCTGGCCGCTACCGCGGCACCACTCGCTTCGCTCACTCAGTTCGCACGCGGTTGGTCACAGTTCTAATCTAACCTAACCCATTTGGTCGGGATGTCCTGGTTTAGTTAGTACGACCAATTCGGCTCGCGCGTGGTTGTTTACAGCTCCAACCTAACCTATAATTGAATGACATTCTGGCCGCTATTGATCGCCGCCGCGCCGTTTAGTTAAAACGCTAGGCGGTTAATTAAACCAGTTGGCTGTGATATACAACGTGTCATTTTGCATCCTCGTCGAATTTTAGGGTGTGATACGAAACATCAAACCGAACATCTTTCTCCATGGGACCAACATCATAATCGCGAAAAAAATTTGAACTGTCCCATAGAAAACTTCAATACTTACTCGACGCAAATGTATGGTACGGCTAATTATTCTTTCGCGAATACGATGTTGGTGCCATGGAAAAAGTTATTCGGTTTGATTGTCTATACCACATCCTTAAATTTGACGAGGATGCAAAACGACACGTTGTATATATTTTCTTTTATTTGTTGTATTGTCTAATAAATGCGAAGAAACCTTTGTTTCGTTTTTACACAATACCTGCTTCAAAAAACATTTAAAACTCAAGAAGTGAAATACAGCTGTTCATGGTAAGGTTGACAAAAGTCGTCACGTCAAAAAAAAAAACAGGTTTGTTCTAAATCTATCAAGCGTTTTCTTAAGAGTTTAAAGCATCACTTTGTATCACTAGAAAACTAAAACAGAGTAAAACCGAACTCTACGTGTTGAAGTGCTTGATGTGAAAAGCTGATTATTCTCTCTTAAAGGTTAGCCAACGTTACACTGAAGTTTGTTTGCAGCAAAAAAATTAATTAATTAAAATTATTAAATAGTTTTCAATTTCCAGTAAAAAAAATTTTTTCTACCAAAAAGAAAGAAAGAAAGAAAGAAAAACGTTTATTTGGACACACTTCGTGAAACACAAAAACAAAAGAAAAAAAAAATTAAAATAATGTAACCATTACCTATTATTAACCATTATTTTTTTATTATTGTATTGTTACCATTGTAACAATGGGCCAACTCTCATATCTGCTTAGCCTTTTCCCAACTATTAACTATTATTATTTAACAACTTTATCTTGTATGTGTGGTGCAAACTGTTAGTATAAGTTGTTTGTTATTAAATAAATAAAATATATTGTGGTCGGTTTCCAGTCTAACCGGATGCAGCTGAATACCAGTATTTTATATGGAGCGACTACTTAACTGACCTCCACAACCCCATTATTGGATAATACGATACCCCTTGGTAAGACTGGCTGTCAGACTTTCGGGCTTCTGATGACCCGTAACGACTGTCAAAGATCCACGAATGACTTGCTTGCTTTCCGAAGCACGGTGGAATCTCGGTATGTAAAGATGGTCACCCATTCACGGACCGATCTCGGGGGATCGATCCGTACGGCTGTTATTACTTAGTCACGAGCTCCTCTGCTAAACTAAAGTCTGATATAGTAACAATAAAAGTTGCACCGCCTAACTAAGAGAGCTTCCTCAAGCGTATTGCAAATAAACTATAAAAGAAATGCTTTTTGTTCCTTGAATTGTCTTTGAATGCACATAATATATCTTCGTTTTTCGTACTGATGGCTACATAATCACACGGCTGTATTTTTCAAATGAGTAGAATGTGGTGCACCCACCAGCACCACATATTTTTCTAGGTTTTATTTTAAGTCTTTGCTATAAACACTTTCACTTCATCTGTCATTTTATCCTGTAATTTGGGGATTGAACCCAGACATGAACTTATACTTACTACTGCAAGTCGCCACGCCAGCTACTAGAGACACCATGTAGCATAGTGCAATGCAATGCACTGTTGCCATTGCTGGATCACAGGCCTCCTCTCGGTGAGAGGGATTGGGCCGTAATCCACCACGCGGGCCCAGTGCGGGTTGGTAGACGTCACATAATATCTTCGAATTTTCGGTTCTATAGGATAAGCCGGTGTCCTCACAATATTATCCTTCACCTTTTTGAGAGTAATCTTCCTAGCCATTTTCCAACTATGTTGGGGTCGGCTTCCAGTCTAACCAGATGCAGCTGAATATCAGTATTTTACATTGAGCGACTGCCTATTTGACCTCCACAACCCAGTAACTGGGTAATACTATACTCCTTGTTAAGACTGGTTGTCAGACTTTCGGGCTTCTGACGACCCGTAAAGACTGTCAAAGATTCCGTTTTGAGAGCAATGGTGATGAAATACATTACACAACAAAAGCGCCCGTCAGGGTTCGAACCCACGACCTACAACTCGTAAGTAGCAGGCATTACCACTGGGCCAACACCGCCGCTACATACCATGTATCTACTATATAATAATCATCGTACCTTTTTGGAGTGTAAACTTATTTAAGCGCGTTGAGCGATTTTTGGCAAGGGTAAATCTTACAGGTCCGTGTCACCGACACGCCACGAGTACCTACTATCCATAGTGTTCACTTCATCGGCAGTCCCCATGACTTTTTTTTGTTCTAATGCCAGTTTTGGGTTTCATAGGCGTTGTCAGAATTATCACCGACCGTCAGTTTTTATGAGATTGTGCCAACCTCTATTTGTATGGAAAGCACAGAGGTGGAAGTGTTGACAATACCGTCTCTAGCAGCCGACTGCGGTAATAGGCTGCTACTGAACTTATCCCAGTTTCGTCAGGCGCGTAGTACTTGCAACCAGAGTGCGTGTATGACTAGATATTTAAAAAAAAAAACAGATTAAAATAAATATTTAAGGGAGCTCCCATACAACAGACATGATTTTTTTGTCGTTTTTATAGATAACTAGCTGCGCCCCGTGGTTTAACCTATATGTTAATCCAGGGTGTCAAAAATTTGGTATGGAGGTATCCATACCAAATTTTATCAAAATTGGTCGAACCGTTTGAGCGTGAAGATGTAACAAATATACACACACACACACAAATTCACAAACTTTCTCCTTTATAATATTAGTGAGATGGTACGGAACCCTTCGTGCGTGAGGCCGACTCGCACTTGGCCAGTTTTATTTATTTATGTATTCTTTGGAAAGCTTACATATGTAATATGACCCCAGGTATGTACGTAAACGAAATCAAAGGAGTATGTGAGGATCGGAGCAGCTGGCGTTCTGCAGTTTTTGCCTATCCCCATGGGAAATTATTGTGAGTTTATGCATGCGGAACCTTCCCTTTGCGCCTCTGGCCTCTTTCTGTAACTTCCTGTTTGATAAGAGATCACTAGTATCCATAGAAATATAAAAAACATATATCTATGCTAGTACCTAGTGATTTTTTTCCAACACAAAATGAAAATTTCTTAATTTAGGATTGGCGCTCAATTGAATCATTTTACTAGAATTTATCGAGTTTTATCTGGTTGGTCGTCCCACTTGCCACTGAATATGCTGGGCCTATCGACATAGCTGCAGGAGCTGAAGTGGTTTAAGTTAAGTGTTGCTACACAGCACAGCAGTTTTTTCTTGGCTTGTTACCGTTACTGTCGTCGGATGTTGATGATAATTATTATTTAACATAACAATTATATGAAAGGCACGCCGAAGCTAAGGCCGTTACTTTTATTAACCGACGAAAAAAAAAGGAGGAGGTTCTCAATTCGACACGTATGTTTTTTTTTATGTATTACCATGCATAATTTTTTACAGAGTTATCCGTTTTTTAAAAAAAATTGTTTTATTCGAGAGGGTGTACATCAAAGTTGGTCCCATATAAAATTGATTAACTTTTGCTTGGGTAGTTTTTAGTTAACTTCATTAATACGTATTTTTTCCCCACTTTTATATGGATGATGTTCTAGTTTGTTTTGCAGGTATTAGAATTTCTGTGGTACCACAAATAAAAAGTGAAAAATAAAAACTTTTCTACAAAAAAATACAACCGACTTCCAAAAACAACACTACAAAGTGAAAAATAATTTTAATTTCGGATGTCCGTGTCAAAAAACGAAAATACATTTAACCAGACATCGACTTCCGAAATTAAAATTATTTTTCACTTTGTAGTGTTGTTTCTGGAAGTCGGTTGTATTTTTTTGTAAAAAAGTTTTTATATAATTGTTATGTTACCATGGGCCTCACGGGGTAAGCCGCTTGGCCACGAGCTACGCTCTCTTCCTCCCACGAGCTAAAGTTGTTTAGACCATGCCACGTGTCACCACGACGCCGAAGCGCGGGCGGCGACGACGACGGAGCAGCGGCCGGAAATAGGAGACACGTGCGCGTCGCTTGCCGCTAGTCGCATTGCTTGAAGCCGTGAACGGTGTCTGATGTCGCGGCCACATCAACGGAATGTGCCGTTGATTATCGCGATGAAGGACGTAGGCCGTAGGTGTAGCCACAACTTACAGCGATAATTTGACCGAATTTAACTACCGCGATGTTTATGGTTATGATGGGCATTGAAGTTGACGTTGGTGTGGCCCGGCCACTGGTTAGAGGAACTGTCCTCTACATTACATACGTTGTTTTTCTGTACTTACGATGACGGAATGTGTCCGGTTTCAAACAGATAGAGACACGAATTCGATTTTTTTTAGTTAAATTTTTTTTCGATTTTTTATTATTATGAGTGTATTCTTGATATAAAAATTATAAGATTTTTTTTTATTTGATTATTACACATAAATAAGTTGCTTTTTTTATTACTTATTCAAATCGAAATTGCTTTGTCGCACATGCGATGACGAAATTTTGTCCATGCCGTTGTCCGATGCTGCTTATAGTTTATTTAGATTTGTAAGTCTTCATTCTTCGTCTAATACAGAGTACTACGAGTAGTAGTTTACGTTTGATCATAAAGGTTAACTAAGATATTAAAATCATGGTGTATTTACCTACGTTTGTGATAACTGATAAGACACGATGGGACTGCCATGTTTCATATAAAATTCCCTAATTTAAATAAAGTGTACCTAACCATTCTCTATTAATAGAGGAATATAGAACAGAATTTGTTTCCTTTGTACTTCAAAGTACTGGAAAAGTTATTTTAAGAAAAAAAAAAATCACAGCCATTTTAATTTGAACTGACACACCGGAATTTATTTTAGTAGTCTGATGTAGGCTAGGGCGGGCTAAAATATCAATAAAAATATCAGTTTACGTTGTTGAAAACCATAACTTTTAACTTACCGGTTACATCACTACACTTTTTCACTGCGACTAGGGGTAACTAGGGGCAGGATACTAAAGATTTAGGCCATCAGATCGCAGCAGAAGTCTACTGGCCTTACTAACTACTGGCCTTTTCGTCCGGCAGTTTTTTTTAGGCCACTGACCTCTGTTGACGTTGGCAGTGTCACAGCCAACCAACTCTGGGCCGATGCCAGATTTTCAACAATGCTTATCCCAAAATAACTACCGTCGAAAGTTTATACGACATTTTTCTGTTGTAAAATGTTAAAGACTTGGACCGCAGTAAATCAATCCAGAACATTACTTCAGTACAGTCAACAAAACGTATGAAACCGTTTGTAATTTTATTCATAACATTTTGTCACTTCAGCGTAAACATAATTTAATTAAAACATCAGGGTAATTGCTTTCATTTTGACAGTTCAACAACATTCATTGCGTTATTTACGTTGTTCAGCAGACAAATTTTCCGAACATATGAAGCAATGGATTAGCAATATCCTTCAAAATCATTCAGATTGTGATTGATAGCCTGTCAATGAGTCTTGTAAACAAAGGCCAAATGGGATTGGATCAAAAAACTCACGAATAAAGTTTAAAAATTTTATTCAATAAAAAAGAATTATGTATAAGAAGAACGTACATAACATCAATACACACGATAATGCAAATATAATGGAATAAACAAGACCACTCTTCAGGATGCATTCCGTAACTGCTTTAACTCAAACTTATACTATTTAATCGTATTCAATAATTTGACAGTTCGAAAGCAAAATAATTTTTGTTTATAAATTACATATCGTTTAAATTATGATACAAACGAATACAACGTGTTTCAATTAAAACTTAGCACATGAAGGTAGTTGTGCTAATTCTTTTTATCACCTCATTTCCTTTTTATTGTCAGCAACTCGTTCCTTCAAAACTGTCTAGTTACTGAATACGATTAAAAATCTAAGTTTACATAATTTATTCCTAATATAGCGTTTCTTGCGCTCCCCGCTCTGTAAGTTCTATAAATAAGTCCCCGATGTTTAGACAATAGAGAATTTTATATCCTGTTGGTCCCAACTCGATTTGTTCGTCTATGGATGAGGAATTCCATTAATAAAAATATAAGTTTCCCTTTGTATTTACACAATGAATATATCTTATAGAACATGAGTTTTATCAAAAAATACTCAAACAAATGACGGAAGTGATCCTTACAAACATATGCATTATAATATAAGTTTGACTAGAATCAAGTTACACTCTGGCAGCATGGCAATATATAGTACAACATATTTAAACAATAACGCAAAAGATTACGCATATTTATATTAATTATAAAAAAACCGCTAATTTATAACTCGATGTACGTTAACTTTGTTAATCCTACAAGTCCGAGGCGAATACATAAAGTTTAAATACGTTTTTCACATAAAAATATTGCAAGCCGGTAATAAAAATTGTCGCAATAAAGATTATTTTTTCCGTCGCTTATAAGATTAACAAGGCGTACTAATATAAATGTCGCGATTCGCATTCAGGGTGTAATTAAAGTCAAGGTAACAGAATCAGTCAAGAATCGTCTAAAAGTTGAAACTGACGGTGTGATATTAGTGATGCGACTCAAACCAAGTCTCTTGCTCGATTAAGGCTCCCGCGATAGCGCGACTAGGGTTACCATCTGACAAGCATTTGCTGCATTTGACAGGCCTTTTACGGTTAAGACAGGCGTGCGGCCGTTCCTAACAGACAATTTCACACACACAGGCATTTTTGAATTTCGCAGTATCTCGAGACAATTTGACGAGTACTGAAAGGATATTGCAGATGTTTAGATGACATCCAGTTTTCTGAAAGTCTATAGGTGTGTCCAACTATAGCGTGGCATTTGAGAGCAGTGGTGATGAAATTATTTACACAAAGTAAGGCGCCTGCTTGGGTTCGAACCCACGACCTACAACTTGGCAAGTCGGGGCAATTACCATTGGGCCAACACTGCTCTCAAGAGCCTCATTGAAAGGTTGAAAGTCACTCGGAAGGCCTCCCACATGGTGAACCGATCACCTTGTGAAGGCCGTAGGAAGCCAATGGATGAGAGAAGCATAGAACCTTTCGAAGTGGCGGTGCTTGGGGAACACCTATGTACAGCAGTGAACGTCTTTGGGCTGAAAAGATGATGATGATGAACAAAAATAAAAGAGAAGATCTCTGGGACGAGATAGTCAATGCGTGGCATGACCCGGTTTTGCCGCACAGCAGTGCCGCGCGTACATTTCTCCATCATACGTCTAGAGATAGCGCGGGAGAAATTGTGTCCTGCGAATGCCGCGTGTTGCTGTCGCGCACCTTTCACGCTCTGGACACACCTATAAGTCACAGTGGTGCAATTTTTTGAAAAGTAGGGCCGTGAATGGTGACATTACAGAATTTATTCAATTCTGTCTGTTTGTATTTTCTGTATTCGCACACAATGCAAATGTAGGGCGAATGTTTTCCATAGTAAATGCGCAGTGGAGTAAAGAACAGAATCGCCTGACAAGAAAACTTTAAAAACGTTTACGAACGTTTTTAGAAAAAAAAAAGAAGTTTTGAAAAAAAATATGTCATTGGAAAAATATCACTCAGGGCCTATTTCATGAAGTCCGAATAACTTTTAAAAATGGAACAGAATTTGTCTGAAATTATCTGTCAAGTAAGTTAATAGGAGCTTAATCGTAGGTGGTGAAACAGGCCTTTGTAGTAAGTTCTTTTATTCTCAATTAGTTTAGTGGTCATAAATATTTTTAATTCTTTTCATTTCGGAATTATCAGTCTTTAAAACTATCTATTTTTTTTTTTTTTTTATTAGCATACATTGTGTCCCACTGCTGGGCAAAGGCCTCCCCTTTTTCCTTCCAAACCTCCCTGTCTTGTGCGATCTCTGGCCATGTCGGCCCTGCAAACCTTATCAGATCGTCACACCACCTTCGCCGTGGCCTGTCTCGACGGCGATGTCCTCCCTTAGGCGTCCAGTGGGTGACGATCTTTGCCCATCTCTCCGGGTGCATTCGCGCGACGTGTCCGGCCCACTCCCACTTCAGCCTGGCTGTTTTTTCTCCAACATCTGCTACTTGAGTTATGGAGCGTAGGATGGTGTTTCTAACTCGGTCTGTACGCTTGACGCCCATTATGCTGCGCTCCATTGCCCGTTGGCAAATCTTGAGTTTGGACTTTTGTTGTTCAGTGAGTGACCAACTTTGTGCACCATAGGTTAGAACGGGCAGGATGCACATGTCGATGAGTTTCCTTTTAAGTGTTATAGGAAGACTACCTTTCATGTGTTCTTTAAGGGCCCAGTAGGCTCTATCTATTGCGTATTATTTATTTTAAAACTTAGGTACAATTTTTTTTACAATAAACAGGCAATTTTCTGCCACACCAGACATTTTGTATATCCTAGATAGGCATCCTTCCTTACATAGATGGTAACCCTTGACGCGACGCAACAGCGCAATAGTAGTACAATTTCTATGAATACTTCATGGAAACTGTTGTAGCAGAATTACGTCACACCGTCGCGTCGTGCCTGTATGCGGGAGCCTTTAATCGGATGAGTTCATTGCAGCTCGTTATCAAAAACGATTTCTTCGAAGAATTCCATCGTTTTCGAAACCAATCGGGTGTAAGAGCTGACTCCACGGAGTATGAACGACTTTAGAAAACGACTCGACGCGGAATTTTCTGACATCGACAATTTATCTGAAATTCCTAGCTTTCCGAAAATAAGTTTGTAGATAATTTGTCCAAAGCATGACTTCATTTTGATAACTGGGTTAAATGATGATTAGAATCAGCTAGTAACTTTAAGAATATCACGGATTTTATATTGAACATATCTCCATTCCGACATATCGAACAATTTTGCAAATAACTTTGAATGGCAAAACGTCATGCGGGCCGCATCACTTAGTCTTATTTTCGTAGAATACATTACATGGAAGACTTGAACATAGTTACAGCTATTGGTCATTTGAGCACTGTTCAGTAAAGATTTGAGGAAGCTTTCCCACGACGGAAGATGTCGCGTGACAATGAATCGCTTGAAGCGTCATCGGCCGATGATGGTGGGTTCATCGGCCATCGCCAGCTCGTCTGTTGCTGCTTTGTCACCTTTCCTCTTGCGGGAGTACCAGAGGAACGAGGCAGCTGCGAAGAGGTTGACGAGAACCACAAACCAGGCCAAAAAGAAGCTGATGTTATAACTGTGGAAAAAGAGGAAATTAGTGTGACGGCAACTGACAATAGATTTAAAAAAAAAATTGTAATAGGTTGGGGAAAAAGTTTCTTCGCATTTTTTAAGAAAATTCAAAACATTTTTTAATATACGTTATTTACATTTATCTAAAGTATGTAGGTACCATTTTGTTCGATAACTTTTTGCCATCTTGTAGGTAGGGACATGATCCCATTGCTATAGAAATTTTGGGACTTCTGATCAAAATACCGCGACAAGTGGTTTTGGCAGTCCTCTCGTGATGTTAACCTGACACTGCCTAAATAATTCTGAAGAGATCGAAACAGGCGGAAATCTGAAGGTGCAAGGTGAGGACTATACGGCGGATGCATTAACAACTCCCAGTCAAGCTCTCTTAATTTTTGCTGAGTGGCTAAAGATGTGTGAGGTCTAGCGTTATCATGATGAAAAACCACACCCCATCTGTTGATTAATTCCGGCCACTTTCTCTCAACTTCTTGCTTTAATCTCATCAGTTGTTCGCAGTAGAGTTCAGAATCGATGGTCCTGCCTGGTGGTAACAGCTCATAATGAATAATGCCCTACCAATCCCACCACACACACAGCATCACCTTGTTGCGAGTTAACCCGGGTTTCGCCACAGTCTGTGACGCCTGACCGGCCTTTGACCACGACCTTTTTCGCACGTTCTTGTCGTACGTGATCCACTTTTCATCACCAGCTATCAGCTTCTTCAAAAATGGTTCGGTTTCATTACGTCGTAATAAAGAATCACAAAAGAGTACACGGTTCATTAGGGTTCTTTCAGTGAGCTCGTGAGGTACCCAAATATCGAGCTTTTTTGTGTAACCAGTTTTTTTAAAATGCGCCAAAACTGTTTTGTGGTCAATTCCCAGTTCTTCAGCTACGTCGTAACTACTGATATGCCGATCTTGCTCCACTTTTTCAAAAATAGCATCCATTTTATCCGTAATATGGCGACCAGAGCCACGTGCATCTTTGACATCAAAATTTCCGGATTGAAAACGCTTAAACCAAATTTGTGCTACTCTCATAGACACTGCACTGGGTCCATAAACATCGCAAATTTTTTTCGCGGCTTGCGTTCCATTTTTACCTTTTTTGTAGTAAAATTTTAAAATGTATTGAATTTCTTCATTAGATTCACTCATCTTGACAGTACGAAAAACAAATGAAAATCACACATTTTCCTAATTTGAATTTGAAATTATGTTCTGTAAAATTTAAACTTTCAATGATACCAAAACCAGCCAGATACAAGTAGTATAGCCAAAGAGAATTTATTTTAAGTTTATACATACTATAATGCGAAAAGACTTTTTCCCCAACCTAATATATATAGGGTTATTGGTAATACACCAGCAACCTCGTAAGGGGTCATTGTACTCATCCTTATGAACAACTGTTATTAGGCGACCAAACCTGAAATCACGAAAAAAAATCAGCTGTTCAGTACATTTATCTATATCAAACTCGTCAAAATGTAGGGAGCAGTTGATTTTTTTTCGCGATTTCAGGTTTGGTTCCAGAGTAAAAGTTGTTCATAATGATGAGTACAATGACCCCTTAAGAGGTTGCTGGTGTTTTACCAATAACCCTGTATACAGAGTGGAATTTTTTAACCTCACGTGGTAAGTACTCTAAATATTGGAGATAGTAAATTTTACTCAGAGGAAATATTCTTTAATTTTTAAAAAGAAACAAATCTGCACAAGATTTTCGGAAATTTGCTTGCCACACTCGAGAATCAAACCAGCTAAAATCCGAATAAAATAACATCCTGTACTTTTATGGCATCAATCGATAGGGTCAATCATAAGAATCAAATCTCTCTAACAAACATGATAAATTAAATGAAAGAAAAACCATGAATAGACTTATAAATTAAATGAGGATAAATCATTTTTACTCAAAAGTCCATCAGATTACTTTTTCTAGAACCTAATTAACAATTTTGTAGTTTTTCTTTCATTTAATTTATCATGTTTGTTAGAGATATTCGATCCTTATGATTGACCCTATTGATTGATGCCATAAAAGTACAGGCTGTTATTTTTTCCGATTTTAGCCAGTTCGATTCCCAAGTGTGGCAAGCGAATTTTCGAAAATCTTTGAATGCGTTTCTTTTTAACCGACTTCAAAAAGGAGGAGGTTATCAATTCGTCGGAACCTTCCCCGATTACTCGAAGATGGCTGGACCGATTTGGATTATTTTTTTTTTGTTTGAAAGGGTATACTTCCCAGGGGGTCCCATGATCATCAAGTCAGGATCTGATGATAGGATCCTGGAGAAATAGAGAGAACTCTTCCAATTTTATAGGCACACTTGAAGCGATTTGGATAGTCTTTGGAAGAGTACTTTCTTGGAGTGGTCCCATTTCAATTTGGTGAAGATCTGATGAAGAACTTCTGAGATAGGCAACGGAACTCCTCAATAAATAATAGCAAATGGACTGGGATTGCTGAAATCTCATGTCTGTTTGTTGTTCACACCAGTTCATAACATAACATCACGCCAGTACGCTGTGAAGGGGTAAGCACATGTGAACCACTAAAAAGTGAAAAATAAAAACTTTTTTACAAAAAAATACAACCGACTTCCAAAAATAACGCTACAAAGTGAAAAATAACTTTAATTTCGGAAGTCGGTGGCAAAAACGAAAATACATTTAATCAGACACCGACTTCCGAAATTAAAGTTATTTTTCACTTTGTAGCGTTATTTTTGGAAGTCGGTTGTATTTTTTTGTAAAAAAGTTTTTTTAAAATACAGGAATGTTTCCTTTGAGTAAAATTTGCTATCTGCAGTATTTAGAGTACTTTCACTCCAGGTGAGATTAAAAAATTCCATCCTGTATATATAGCCACGACGTGCTTAAAATGTCTGTACAAAATTCTACAACGGAATGCTTTCAAAGCGAAATGATAATGCTCGCATAAACAATAGATGATGTTAACCGCATTTAACATGCATTTTGGTTCGATCGTATACAAACGTCTATCAAAGAAGTTAGTAATACGTCAAAAACATATCGTTGTTTACAGGGGCCAATAGAATTTTGCAATAAACAAACGAATGTTGTTCATTCGAAGCCTATAGAATTTTGGAACTGACAACCAAATGATATTGAAAAGACAACCATCATAACAATTGTTCGCAGGAAGTTTATAGCATATAGTTTATTACTTTGAAGTAAATATTAAGAACAAGCAAAACAAAATAATTCACAAGACTAGCAACTATTGAAAGGTTATTAAGATACTTAAACACACAAATGAAAATATACAATTAGGGGTCGATAACAATATGGTATAAAAACTCTAATACTTACTAATGGTAGGCCTTTTCAGGGTATATAAATTTCACGTTTTTCTTCATATGGTCTACTGAAGTCATCATTACTTGCACCACCACGAATGTGCATGAGGCTGCAAAAACGTATAGTATTATTATATATAGTATTTGCCATTAGTTAATGTTTTAATAATTTTGGTTTATCCATCTGGAATTTTTCATTAGCAACCCGGAGTCTGGATTTGTGCCCGGTTGATCGCAAAAAGATCGCCCCACCTCCTATTATTTACATGGGACTCGTAAACGTAACTGGTAAAATATGGGTGTACAGGTTTGCCTAACCCTTCGGGGAATACAAGCGTGATGGTATGCTATTTGCTATTAAAAATCATTAAAATAAAATAAATAACATTAAAGCCAAAACAGTAAAGGTATAATTGAGAATGTAGTTTTATTTTGGCATCTGGTAATATTTAATTAAAAAAAAAAAAAACTAAACTTGACCAAATTTCGGTCACGGTGGCCAATCTCAATATTAAACAATAATGTGCGCTAGCGCAGGTGCACTCCCTCTTCTCTCACTCTCCGATGAGAAGGCAATTTGCCGTTTAAAAAACCGGTGCAGTCCCAGATCAAAAGCAGGACCAACGGCTTTACGTGCTTACTAAAGCACGGGGTGTCACACCACTAACTTCCAAACTCCATGCTGCTACCACACAGTCGCAGCAAGACGCATCATACAGTCGTCCGACGAAGCCCGAGTTGCTCACGAAGTTTGGCGAACTACGTAAGCAGCTCCCTAGCTGCTTACGTCGCTCGTCGGACAACTGTATGATGTGTAGACTGTGCTGCTACTGAGAAATGTATAATGGAACACCCCATACTTACAAAACGGAAAATCTAAAAATTTTGAATATTAATAACAATATTTGTTTGAACAACCTTTCTGATCTAAATTTTAAAGCAAATCAACTAACTGATTACAAACATTCTGAAATACTTACTGCTTATGAAGTGTATGCCCGCAGCAAGACGCTTGAACATGTATCGAGGGTTGTGGAAAGTGTATACGGAGAAACCACAACCCATCGCCATGACGAACAGGCTGATGATGCCGAATGATATCATGGTCCTTACGTAATCTAAACAAAGAAAAATATTTAAGTCAATGCAATCAATACTTTAGATAAATGTACCTATATTCGCATCAGTAAGTACATAATCATTATAATCTGCTAGTAATAATAATAATAATAATTTATTTGCATCAAGTTTAACATTTAACATTAGATACACGTTTAACAATTTAAGGAAAATTAAACAATATTGTGGCGACACCAACACCCTTGCTAAGTTGTCAAGACAACTTGTGTTAAAGATGCTGGGCCCGACCCTTTAGTGGATGTAGTGCTAGTAAGTAGCATTTGAGTTTAAAAATAATAAAACAAAGATTCCTAAATATTGAAGGATCAATCCAAAAAAGACAGCAGAAGACCCACAGAAATCTAAATAATAAGGCACATTATTTAGATTTCTGTGAGAAGACCCATATTTGCTCATCATTGTCTTCATAAAATACACTCATCATCTGCCTAGCCTTTTCCCAACTATGTTGGGGTCGGCTTCCAATCTAACCGTATGCAGCTGAATATCAGTATTGTACAAGGAGCGACTACCTAGCTGACCTCCACAACCCAGTTACTGGGTAATACGATACCCCTTGGTAAGACTGGTTGTCAGCTAGGCTATCGGGCTTCTGAGAACCCGTAACGACTGTCAAAGCTCCAGGAATGTCAGCCGAAACCAACGGCTTAACGTGCTTTACGAGGCTCAGAGGAGTCTCGAAATGTATAGATCCATGCACGGGCCAACCGTGGCAAGCGTAGTTTAACCTGATGGATTGACCAGTGCGGCTGTTATTACTCAGACACGAGCTCCTTAACTCACAAAATCCTAATATCCTATTAATATTATAGATGCGAATGTTTGGATGGATGGATGTTTGTTACTCAATCAGGCCAGAACGGCTAAACGGATCTGAATGAAATTTGGCACAGACATAGATTATAGTCTGGATTAGCACATCGGCTACATTTTATCACGGTACTGCATTCCCGTGGGATAGTTTGTGACATCCACGCGGGCGAAGCCGCTGGCAAAAGCTAGTAATATATAAATTAATTAAGATCTGTACCTAGACATCGCATGGATAATGGAATACTGACTCTCAAAAAGACAATTTTTGGGAAGTCGCAAAAGAAGATCTTGCTATGAGGACTTATCCTAGTTATTAATGCATACAAATAAAACTTATTATATTAATCATGAATGTTTCAAATCAAATCAAATAATCTTTATTGCAGTCCATAATGTGGTAGGCAGGTGGTGTGGTGGTGTGATGTGGTGTGGTGGTGTGATGTGGTGTGGTGTGTGGCAGGTGGTGTGGTAATGTGGTAGCTTGAATTTTGAACGTCTATGATTAACTATTGATGTGGTCTGAGTAAAACAAAAAAAAAACCGGCCAAGTGCGTGTCGGAACACGCACAATGAAGGGTTCCGTAATTGAAAAGAATTTATTCCAATAAGAAAAGTGAAAACCGACTTCAAAAACCAAAAATGAATAAAATAACTTTCTTAAAAAACTTGACAGCTTCTGAAGTCGGTGCCAAGCTACTCGTATAGTGCATTGAAGGGCTAAAGACACCGTCTTCAGAAGCTGTTAAATGTTTTAAGAAAGTTATTTTATTCATTTATGGTTTTTGAGGTTGGTTTTTACTTTTTTTAAAGTAAATTTATTTTTCCATTTTTAGTTGAATATTCAATTACATTTAATAAGTAAGCTCAAGACGAACGAAAAGAAGAATCATCAGAATTGGCTTAGAAATGCCGGAGATACATTATATTTATGCATATAACTTTGTACATAATACTAATTACATAATGTATTTATCTACTAAATCCTTCCTGAAAGCATGTAGATCACGTCAGCGAAAGAATCATCAAAATCGCGGACCAATAAACATACATACATACGGGTTGAATACAGAACCTCCTTTTTTTTTGAAGTCGGTTAAAAACAAACATCAATTATGGATCTCAAAACATTTTTTTTTTTATGTCATACTCATAATACTACAAATTAACAATTTTCCGACTTTTTCCTTTACTTGTGCAATGAGACCTTACTTCTTGCCAAATTTCATTATTCCATTATTCAAAAATTCAAATATTAATTAATTATAATATTAATTTAATTTTTATTTCAAATTTCATTATTTCCCGTTGGGGAAGTACCCTAAGTATACGTTTTGATTTACTTGCGACAGTTGCGAGTATCAAAATGTGTCGCAAAATTTCCGTATTTTTTTATTGCGTTGACTTAGAAGCTTGATTTTTTTTAGAACTCTAAGGGATCATAGACTTACGTATTCGGTATTAATTTCAACTTGATATCTCCACGCGTCCTTGAGAAAATGGGTCATGACAGACTGACAGAGCTGAAAATTATTTTTATATGTTAGAACTACAAATTAACGATTTTCGGACTTTTTCCTTTACGTGACCTGGGAGACCTTGCTTCTTGCCAAATTTCATGATTCTAGGACAACGGGAAGTACGGGTTTTGATTTACTTGCGAGTATCAAAATATGTCGCATAAATGACCGTA
This sequence comes from Cosmia pyralina, assembly GCA_946251885.1. Lineage (NCBI taxonomy): Eukaryota > Metazoa > Arthropoda > Insecta > Lepidoptera > Noctuidae > Cosmia > Cosmia pyralina. Next base: position 17,238,298 of record OX276350.1, on the reverse strand, counting down.
TTTTTTATTGCGTTGACTTAGAAGCTTGAGTTTTTTAGGACTCCAAGAGAACATAGACTTACGTATTGGATATTAATTTCAACTTGATACCTCCACGCGTTCCTGAGAAAAAGGGTCTTGACAGACTGACAGACAGACAGACAGACGGACAACGATGTGATCCTATAAGGGTTCCGTTTTTTCCTTTTGAGGTACGGAACCCTAAAAAGCCTGTATCTGTACGTAACTCTCAATTCTGACCTATCTTATAACGGGTCGATGTTCCATTAAGCATATGAGGAGCTCGTGGCTAAGTAATAACAGCCGCACGGGTCGATCCATCAGGTTAAGCTACGCTTGCCGGGGTTGGTCCGTGGATGGGTGACCATCTTTACATACCGAGACTCTCCGTGCCTCAGAAAGCACGTTAAGCCGTTGGTCCCGGCTGTCATTCGTGGATCTTTGACAGTCGTTACGGGTCGTCAGAAGCCCGAAAGTCTGACAACCAGTCTTACCAAGGGGTATCGTATTACCCAGTAACTGGGTTGTGGAGGTCAGATAGGCAATCGCTCCATGTAAAATACTGGTATTCAGCTGCATCCGGTTAGACTGGAAGCCGACCCCAACATAGTGGGGAAAAGGCTAAGCAGATGATTATGTTCCATTAAGCATGTGACATGTTTCCTATGAAGGATTTCAAACAATTTGATAGGCACTGATCATTGTCGACTGTACTAAATTGTTCTATATCAGCGACTTTCCGACAGCACCCAAGTTACTTAAGAATTTTCCATCGCATCAAAGCTTATATGACAAAACTTCGATCGTACGCGTCTTTAGTCGGGAAAAAAATCAATAATTTATTTATTTATTTAAACTTTACGCACTTAAAATGTACAAAGGCGGACTTAATGCCTTAGGCATTCTCTACCAGTCAACCAAGGGTGGTGAAGAGATTAGATGGCAGGTGCTTAGTATGAGAGGAATACATATGCACATAAATATGTTATAAACCAATAATACACTTACATACTATAAGATATACCTATAATATATATATATATATACATATTATACATATATAATAATACATATATATACAATATATATTACAATACATATTATATACAAATTCAAGAGAGAGAGAGAGGTGTTGAAATAACTCTACACTATTTGTGTTTACTCTACTCTACAATAATACAAATAAGTACAGTACAACTCTATGGCACAGCGTAGAACATGCACGATTCTGGTAACAAAAGAGTTTGCCTGCCTTTGTCATCTGTCAGCTGATCATCATCTGCCTAGCCTTTTCCTAATGATGTTAAGGTCGGCTTCCAGTCCAACCGGACGCAGCTGGATACCAGTATGTTACATGCAGCGACTACATATCTGACCTCCACAACGCGTAATAAACATTTTACATACCATGATCGCGTGCCTCGGAAAGCACGTTAAGTATTTAGTCCTGTCATTCGTGGATCTTTGACAGTCGTTACCGGTCATCAGACGCCCGAAAGTCTGACAACCAGTCTTAACAAATGGTATCGTGTTACCCAGTACTGGATTGTGGGGGTCAGATAGACAGTCGCTCCATGTAAAATATTGGTATTCAGCTGCATCCAGTTAGACTGGACGCAGACCTTAACATAGTTGGGAAAAGGCTAGGCAGATTAATTGTGTAATCATGATTAGGTAAAAGAGAAGAATGTACTTACTAGCTATATTTACATCATAAGCTAAGTCATGTGGATGGCCTTTCTCCATGACAGGCTGGGCCAAATAATTGGTGCATTCTGGAAAGAGAGTAGGAATTAATAACACTAAAATTAACAGCAAATGACTATCAGTTGGTATAAGCCGGCACGTCGCGACATGGTACGGCAAAGCATTACACTTGTATGGCCCGGTATGCCGAAGCCTTCTGCGGTATACACAGATCCCCTTGTGTCGATATCAACGAAATATGAGTGCCAAGTATATGAAAGTAAGATTCAAAATAATTTCCGCTTATGTAAATACTTTGCCATGTCATGCCGCGCCGCGCCACCGTGACACCTGGTAGTGCGGAAGATGTTCATTCGAGCATAACAATTATTCATAAAAATACAATTACTAATCATTATCCTGTGAAATATAAATAATCTTTAAATAAAACCAATAATCTCGCAGGAAAAGAAAAACAAGTTTGAAATATGAACCAAAATGTTAATCAAAAAGTAATTTCAATTTCCACACATTTGCACATTTCAGTGTATAAAAGGAAAAGCTATTTAGCCCATTAATAAATATTTTGGGGTTTTAGAAAAAGAATCTAAAAGCATTTAATGCCGGCCGCTTTTTCCGAGAAGAGGCAGTAAACATCATCTTAACTTCCAACTGTCTGTTTGCGTTAAACTCGAGAAAAACGTTGGAACCTACATAAAAATGGACATTTTAATTTTACTTGAAAAGCTCTTAGAGGTTTAATGCTGGGACTTGATGATATTGTGACTAAGAAATGAGAGAGCCGGAAGTATTTAGTACTCAATTGAAGTGTCACTTGTTGTCATTTTAGAAATATTTTTTAGTATGTAATCCTAATCCTATTCCGAAGGAGCGTATTGGCAGACCAATAGCCAGGTGAGCACGACCTAAAGAAGATCACGGGAAAGACTTGGATTAGATTCGCACAGACCAGGGAAGCATGGTACAAAAAGGAGGAAGCCTATACTCACAGTAGGTGGAACAAGGTAGCCAATGATGATGATGAGGATGAATCCTAATTTTAGCAGCCACGTTTGCTTTTTAGGGTTTCGTACGATGGTAATAACAGGACCAGATTGATTTTTTATTTTATTTTGTATAATGTGCGTTTTATTTGTGCAGAATAAACAAGTTTTCATTCTTTTCTTTTCTTTAGATTACACAGACTTAGCCGTCTGTACGCCTTTTTTTTTGTGGATGGGAGATCATAAAATGATTTCTTCCGTTCCGGGAGGTTAGACTTTTACTGACTAAAACCCACCCGTGTTCCTTCAGTTGCCCGTGCCAGGTCCACGATATCTCTTTCGAACTACCCGCGACCCCAGCGGCATCGGCCCTATCGGACCCCACCACTGCTGACATATCTAGCCGTCTGTACGCCTGTCCCTCTATCAGGGCCGTATGTTTTAACGGTATTGTATTGTATATTGTGCTGGTGTCCGTAACTCCCAGTCCATATCCCTATTTTAACCGACTTCAAGAAAAGGAGGAAGTTCTCAATTCGATTGTATTTTTTTTAAATATTTGTATCCTCACAACTCCGACATTTTTGTACCGATTTTTTGTACGGCTTTTTGTTTATTTTATTATTATTAACAGATTACGGCTACTAGGGTTTCTAATAAAGTAAACTATTAGGTCCTTATATATGAAATTGCCGTTTTACGTAAAAAAAATCAAACAAATTAGTCTTGATAGACTGATAGACAGACAGAAAGACGGACAACGAAATGATCCTATAGGGTTCCGTATTTTTTCTTTTCAGGTACGGAATGAACGAAATCGGTACAATAATTAGTTCAAAAAGTAGAGTTTTAATTTTGAGCAAAATTTAACACGCTGTAGAATTGGATCACTAGGTCAATGATTCAATGAACTTGATCCTGGAACATGTGTGCAAACAAAAAACGGACCATGTTCTGCTAACAATGGTTTGGGCGCTATGATGCACCGCAGTTTAGGAAACCAAAATAGAATTGTTCTAAATATTCCTCAGTCACATTTGTCATTATTTATTATTTATTTATATATACTTTATTGTACACCACAAAAATACATAACAAAAAAAGACAACAATCAATTCAATCAAACAATTTCAAATATATAGTAGTAGTAGTATTTTTTTTTTTTGTCATTCATTTTATCAATACCAAGTGTTATTTTTCTTGAACATTTCTGACATCGGTGAAGGAAAACATCGTGAGGAAACCTGGACTGAAATCGCCAAACTGTCTTAAGCAAGCGTGGTGATCAATGCTCGTGCCTTCCTTGTATGAGAAGAGGGCTTTGCCCAGCAGTGGGACAGTAATAGACTGGTATTATTAAATACCAATGGTGGTAAATGATTATTTGCTGAGCGGACTGCCCCATCCAAAGACACTGGGTAAAGGTAGTTATAGGATTATGTAAGTAATTAAATCAAATTAAGTAGGAACGGTCAGCAACAGAAGTCGGTTAACACTGCTACGTTTTGACAACATCTAAACTAACACGAAAAAGATTCGATAAACTGCTTTTTTTCCGTTTAACTGTTAAGAGTTACTAGTTGATAAGTTTGATGTTAATTTGTTAGTTGTTAATACCGTTTGTTTTCCGATTACAATAAAATAAAATAAATAAATAAATAAGAGTTAATGTTCTTAAAATTTTAAGTACCTACTTCTGTTCCGATTTGAATTAAATATTTCGCTTAATAAATATGATTAAAAAACTGCAAATGTTAATCGAATTTTATTGCTGACTGTACTAATAACAATAGCATAGTATATAAGCAGAATCTATTACTAACCACCTACCTAGAGTCCATAAGGACTCTAGGTTTGAAATAAAAGTATTTTTTTTATTTTTTTATTAAGTGTAATTTAAATCAAACAAACGATTGCTATTAAAGTTTCCGTTTGACGAAGAGACGAGATTACGAGATTATTATTATTGGTTACGAGACAAGTAATTAATGTCAAAAGATTAGAATGATCACCCAGTTAAATTTTGTGTCTAAGGTTTGCGTGATTTATGTATTTTAAGATAGCCATCTTTAGTTTCATTAATTAACGTTTTACGAGTTGTTTCTTCATTAAATAATCTCATTCGTTATATTTAAAACTAATTTAATAGTTTCAAAACTATTAAAATTTTATTGGTAATTCAGATACCTTTTTTTTTTGTTTTCTGGGGGAAACCTTCAAAAGGCGCCCGGACTTTGGGGATAAGAAAGGGGAGTGTGGGATTTTGGCCTCACTAAAACCACTCCGGTGGTCACCAACAGCACATGGAAGGTACAATCTCTCTAGGAATGTGCCATAACAGGCGTTGCACATACAGGGTTTGGAGCAGTCTTTTGAGAGGTAACGTGGGCAACGTTACCTCTCAAAAGACTGATCCAACCCAAAACTGCACCCAGTCTCCCTAAAACCTAACTGTCTAATTCAGATATCTAACATTTGGAATCGCATCACATAGAAATCTGACTCATGATAGTCAGGATCAATCCTGAAGATAATCTGAATCGTAAAATTGCATGTGTTAGTAGTAGGAATAAAACTACGATCACCAACCCGTCTGTCAGCTGTGGTGTTAATATTGTAGATACTAAAACTTTAATGGGCTGAAGAGAAATGGATGGTGCTATTTAAATCCTATTTCAGTAACAGTAGGTACATACGTTTCTATGTGCTTAGCGCTTTGATCGACTGAGCAATATAATCAATTCTCTAATGACTCACTAAATTACCCGAAGATTAATACCTATTAGTCATGCTTATTTTAGTTGGAAAATCATCCAAATGCTTTTAGATCAACTATGAGTACGTACTAATTATAACAACAGCATAATAATGTACCATTGCAGGGTAAAGAATTGTTCTCTTATAGAGAAGGCTGCATGATTACCTCACTTGCTCAAGGCTGACTGGCGTTTTCAGACTTCTACTCAAAGAAGTCCAGGTTTCCTTACGATGTTTTTCTTCACCGATGTCAGATACTAATTATAGATTATATTAATTCAAGTTTATAGAATCGATTGATGACCAAGTGTAACATCGATGATAGTATTAGTCAACCTTGTAGAAAACCAGACCTTGGGGCTATTTTTGATGTAGATAACTACTCTGCAAGTCTGTCACTCCACGAGAACTATTCAGCCGAACTACTTGCGAAATGTGGGTGTACTATTCTTAATTACCCTTTGCGGAAACAGGCGTGATGTTACATTTTTTATATTTTTGCATTCACAAATCTCTTTTACTGCACACCCTTTATTATATTTGAAAAGTGAAAAGAGCAGAGCGACTTGCAAGAGAGTGTTTATATCAAATAGGCCTTAGATCCCAATTTGACCTATAGAAGGCCCTATTTATATATGTCGAATGCAAACTATGATGTGGAAACCTATGCCCTTAGTGAATGCCTTGAAAATGCCACAAATGATAAGGGTAAGAGAAATCACAAGAAAGATTATAATATTAGGAGTTCATCAAACAATTAGCGTTGTCCATCTGGAATTTATATGGTGAAGGTACCTACTTAATAAAGAGTATTCATCTGCAGATATATTATTATAAGGTGCTATAAAAATATCTGCCACGGCTGCAATGGGATACAGTATTGTGTATATAGATTACAATAGTGGAGATAAATTATTGATCTTATATCATAATTTTTTTCAGACAAAAAAATGTGCGTATAAATTTGAAATTATTTATTTGTATAAAACCAAGCAATCTGCCTAGCCTTTTCCCAACTATGTTGGGGTCGGCTTCTAGTCTAACGGGATGCAGCTGAATACCAGTATTTTATATGGAGCGACTGCCTATCTGTCCTCCACAACCCAGTAACTGGGTAATATGATACCCCTTGGTAATATTGGTTGTCAGACTTTCGGGCTTCTGACGACCCGTAACGACTGTCAGAGATCCACGAATGACAGCCGGGACCAACGGCTTAATGTGCTTTCCGAGGCACGGAGGAGTCTCGGTATGTAAAGATGGTCACCCATCCACGGACCAACCCCTTATATAAATATTTTATTTGTATAAAACCATCCCGTAGTAATTAGTGTTCATTCACAGAACAGTTAAAAAGATGTAATAATTGTTTTCATTGACGAAGCGACACATCACGCGTAGTTTGTGGACCGCGTTACGCAAAATGAAGTAAATGTTTATTTAATTACTTACTTTATTTTTTCAAATTGATTTAACTATTCCGGGCTAAAAACTTCTTCACTATTGTAATCTATTATACACAATGCTATCTCCCATTGAAGCCATGGCAGATATTTTTATAGCACCTTATATTATGTGTTACAGATATATCTGCAGTGTGAGAATATAGGTACAGTCAGCGTCAATAATATCGGGACAAACCGTCTGTTCAAAATGGTTTACTATGAAAATGAGAAATTATCTTACACAAGGAATGTTTCAGAATGAAGACAGTACATGACAACTGTCATTCTGACAAGAACTTAATCCAACCGAGTTAAAGTTTATTTTCTTAGTTGTTGAGATCAGTCTGAACAGTCTGTTCGTCCCGATATTTTTGACGCTGACTGTACCTACTTATCTAGAACAAGAAGTATAATAAATACAGATGAATGATGATGAAGATGATAATGAAGCAAGCTTATTTTTATCCTAAGGTAATCTAAGTCACACAATGTTGGTACTAATAGTAGTACCAAAATTGTGTGATATAATATATGAATATGATGATGAATATTTCTATAATTTATTTTTTGATATAATTTACCTATTTCGTTGAAACTGCACGTCTATGAATTTTACGTCTTTTGTGACTATCCCGACATCTTTGAGCTATAATATTATACAGGGTGTAAGTTTAATCGTCTTTATCCTCTTAAGGGGTCATTTTACTCATCATTATGAACAACTTTTACTATGGGACCAAACCTGAAATCGCGAAAAAAAAATTAGCTGTTCAGTACATTTATCTACATCAAACTCGTCAAAATGTAAGGAGCAGCAGATTTTTTTTTCGCAATTTCAGGTTCGGCTAGTAAAAGTTGTTCATTATGATGAGTAAAATTACCCCTTAAGAGGATAAAGACGATTAAAATTACACCCTGTATTGTGAATAATTATAAACAGTAGTGCTACCAGTATATTTTATTTTGATAAAATGTTTCAAACAGAACGTTTCATTCGTTAGGTAGGTACATGATAAAAATATTATTTAGATAACCACAACAAACACTTTTTAATTTTGTACATAATTAGCTGGTAGCCATTCAAGGGTCGCTGGGTAATTCGAAAGAGATACCGTGGCCCTGGCACGGGCAACTGAAAGAACACGGGTGGGTTTTAGTCAGTAAAAGTCTGACACGCCCTCCCGCTCTGGGCAGAGCGGGAGAAGTCATTTGATGATTTCCCATCCACAAAAAAAAAAGGTTATTTACTTTCCTGATTCAACCCTAGGTGTTCATCAGGTCAAAAGAGTAGGAATCGTTAATACAAAGCTAATGAGTTTACTAGTCATTCCAGGACCAGCACGATGTTACCATTATATTGTATTGTTCTTCTGACGGGCCAATTGCACCCCATGTGTGCATAAGGAAAATTCTTTAAAATCCTTTAGATAATAGGTATATAAGCTTATATATTAAATATATAAACGTAAAAAAACATCATGCCATGGGAAAAAAATCATCATCAGTAGTTGTGAACCTATGGGGTTCGCAACTAACCCCCCCTCCCCCTGAGGTTTTGGGTTCATACATAAGTACATAATAACCACCGAAAAATAGCAGGCGAGCCTGTTGCATCATTATCATCATCTGCCTAGCCTTTTCCGAACTATTTTGGGGTCGGCTTCCAATCTAACTGGATCCAGCTAAATACCAGTATTTTACATGGAGCAACTACCTAACTGACCTCCACAACCCAGTTATTGGGTAATACGATACCCGGTTGAGACTTTCGGGCTTCTGACGACCCGTTACAACTGCCAAAGATCCACGAATGACAGCCGGGACTACCGGCTTAACATTGCCATCTATTGGGCAGAAATCCAGACTCTGGGCTCTGAGAAATTCCTGATGAAAAAACCAGTAACTCTTTGCCCAACTGAGAATCGAATCCAGGACCTGGACCTGGTGTTGTATTGCCATCAACATAACAAACACTTGAAGCGGCAAGATCCATTTCTAGAATAACATTCTAGTAAACAATGTGTTGAATTACTAATGAACGAGGTTGATGCCAAGATATGCATCTGCAATGCGATAGTGCAATGGAGAGAGAATCAAACGAGACGCATAATGTGTATAAGAAATGCAATCATTATTTTGTTGACATATACATATATTCTTAGATGGTATGCAGAAACTAGCTTTTGTCCGCAAACTCGTCAGGGTGATGAAAGCACAGAAAATCAGCTCTAGTTCTTCTGCATAAGATAGAAGGAAAATTCTTATAAGAGAGCCACTCTGAGCTACTCCTCATATCTCATCATCTGCCTAGTCTTTTCCCAGCCATGTTGGGATCGGCTTCCAGTTTAATCGGATGCAGCTGAATACCAGTATTTTATATGGAGCGACTGCCTATTTGACCTCCACAACCCAAATACGATCCGTCTGGCAAGATTGGTTGTCAAAATTTAGGGCTTCTGACAACCCGTAACGGCTGTCAAAGATCAGCGAATAACAGTCGAGATCAACTGTTTACACTCCTACCAACTTATCTGTGAAATGGCGAAAATTGGAACTACGACCGTCATGTTTAAAAGTCTTCGATTGTGCCGACGCATGTCATTCGATTGTGTCGACGCATCGACGGTGGCGTCCTCTTTCCGTTCACAGATAAGTTGGTAGGACTGTAACGTACTTTCCGAAGCACGGAGGTATGTAATATGGACCGACCTCTGCAAGCGTTGCTTAACCTCGAAGTTCAACCCGTGCTGGTGTTATTATTTAGCCACCTTCTTACTTCAGAAAATAGTTTCTGTCTTTCAAATAAAAAAAACTTTTTTACAAAAAAATACAACCGACTTCCAAAAACAACACTACAAAGTGAAAAATAACTTTAATTTCGAAAGTCGGTGTCTAGTTAAATGTATTTTCGTTTTTTGCCACCGACTTCCGAAATTAAAGTTATTTTTCACTTTGTAGTGTTGTTTTTGGAAGTCGGTTGTATTTTTTTGTAAAAAAGTTTTTATTTTTCACTTTTTAGTTGTGTACCTACCCCACACAAATTCTAATACCACTACCTGCAAAACAAACTAGAACATCATCCATATAAAAGTGAGGAAAAAATACGTATTATTGAAGTTAACTCAAAAACTACACAAGCAAAGTTAATCAATTTTATATGGGACCAACTGTGATGTATACCCTCTCGAATAAAGCAAAAAAAATCCAAATCGGTCCCGCCATCTTCGAGTAATCGGGGAACATACATATAAAAAAAATAAAAAAAAAAGGTTCCGACGAATTGAGAACCTCCTCCTTTTTGAAGTCGGTTAAAAAGTTATTCTATTAAAAGATGCACATCCAGAACATCATTTAACGACCAGTGGAACTCGGGCAACTCGTAAAGAAACATAATAATTATGTTCTAGCTACGCAACTGCACAGTCATGTACTCGTACTAGGTATATAGGTGTTAGACATCCACCGTTCGCAGTTCACTACTGTTTTTCTCCCCGCCACCCATTCTGCTTTACTTTATTTACGAGTATTTACATGACTCGAACTGTTGATATCCACGGATTTGGGCAGTTAGCGACTCCAAAGAACCGATGTGGTATTTTTATCGCTGACTATAAATCTTATTGTGTGGGCAGTAACTGTTTACTCTTTGTGAAAATTTTGACGGTTTCCGCAGCTATGCGAGATTCTTGGTTAGTATTTTTTTTCGATCGTTAATGTGAACACCTGGTTTAATGATTTAATAGTCACGCGGTTCATAGCTGTTAACGTTAAATAATTTATAAAACAGATACCTGTCAGCACAACTAAACAATCTCGGGTGCTGGAAGATTGTATAAAGTAGGTATCAGAATGAAAAACTGTGCTCGAAATAACACGTAAACAAAGAAGGCGGATAATGAGTTATCCGCTTTTAATTATAAATGACTAGCTGCGCTCCGCGGTCTTACCCACGTAGGGGCATACCCCTACGTGGGTAAGACCATAAGCTAGCTCATAAGCTATCTACATACCGAATTTCATCCAAATCGATCCCGCCGTTAGAGCGTGAAGAAGTAACAAACATACAAACACACACACATCACAAACTTTCACCTTTATAATATTAGTGTGATTATAGTCCATTCATCACAACATAAGACAAACAACGGTTTAACGTTATCACTTATCACATTGTAGTGCAACAAAATAGGCTCCCCTGATTTCATGTGTCAATATAACAATGTTTTTAGGATGCTGTTGAAACTGCCCCGTTTCTGTAGCACATTGGAGATGTTTGCTCAGAACCGAACTGACGGCTTCCATGCAGTGATTCGCAAAAAAGTAGCATCACTGATGCTTAGAACGTGGGTCAGTGACAATAGCATCCTGAAAACAGTGGTAGAGAGTCCTTACTCCCCTTTTCTGAGGCACTATGTGGGGAGAATGGTCCGATAGCTTATTCCCTGCCTTATCGTTCGCTGCACATTCTGCCTCATTCACCTAATGGTCTTCTCCTTCTTTGTGTACTACTAACACTAGATAAAAGATGTTTTACTAACAAAATGGACTTTATTGTTGTCCGATATAAATAAATAAAATAAAATAAATTAAATATTGTAATTAAGGTTCATTGTAGCGATCAAAGCAAGAGACATTTGAAATTTGGAACAACGGCAGCAAAAATAAAAATATTTCATTATTTTCCACTGAAATCTGTGAGCTTTAATATTATTAGATCATTCTCAGACGGGCTTAGTACAACGTTAATGATTATTGCAATCTTGAGACGCGACATGAGGTTCACTACCCGCGGTGTGGCTAAAACATTGTCTGTGTTAGGCCCGTAGTACAACGAGCGCTTTTAACAAAACATGGTTTTCCCGAACAAAAAGAACTTCTGGTGTTTGTTTGGAATAAGTTAATAAAATAGTAAGTGTGCTTTAGTGCGTAATACATATTTACGTTCGTATTAAAATTAATTTTAAAAGAAAACTTTTTAATATACACATACACATAGTGAAATATATATAACTCAATACTTCGTTCCAAAACACAAATAGCGGAGAAATTACTGAGAAATTCCTGATGGAAAAACGTCAACAATACTTTCGAAACGAATCGGGAATCGAACCCAGGGCCTAATGTTCAGGAGTAGCGCTTGCGACCAGTAGGTCAACGAGGCAAAATTGTATTTACTTATAATAATTATAGCATTTATTCAAATGCATAGATTGTTATAACTGCATTAATAGGGCTGTCGCATTTTGTGACCTCTCTCGCTCACACGGAACCAAATTTTTAAGATTGTTAAATAAAAAAAAACATTTTTTGACAAATTTAATCAATTAGCGAACTAGTAAATTATATTAATTTAATAGATAATTATTAAAAACACATTTCTATTTAATAAACTCAGCTCAAAAAGTATTATAATCTGTTTTTGAGACGAGTTGAATAAATGCCACAATAAAAATGTGTTTTTAATTTTAAATTAATATTATTTACTAGTTCGTTAATTGATTACATTTTTCAACAAAGCATCTTTTCATTTAACATTCTAAATAATTTGGTCCCATGTGAGCGACAGAGATGACAAAATGAGACAGCCCTACTAAGTGGTGACATATTATACTAAACTAATAAAGAAGACGACGTTAATACAAATAAAACGTTTACGACGTTAAATTTACAACTCTCATAAAATATAATATGGAAAATTGTTATTTAAAATATACATAATAATTCACAACAAAAAATTCTGCATAAGATCAAGAGAAAAATAGCATCAAGAAAAAAAGCAGTGAATCCTTATAAAATCATGATAAACGTAAGTCAAAACTATTTAGCTTTAAACACTGCAACTGACCTTTACGACCTTAGTTCGATTCACTCTAACCCCGCGTCCTAATAGAAAGGGACTACGCGACCATCGCAAGTTCACGCGAACTTTGCTCGTACGAACTAGCGATCAAACGTACTGGAGTCGAACGTATCCTAACTGACATTCGTACTATTTCGCGCGAACATAATTCGTACGATTGCGCGATCAAACACCGATACTAAACAGGTGGCCTAATCACCATTCGCACGAACGTCTTTGTGTTTCGCTGTTGATTTCTCTATCTAGCTCAGCAAGGTATACTGCCCATAGTAACAAACTGCGCGTTTTTAACCTCATGCCTCTATATGTCCATTGTGAAATGTGATTTATTGACGCAAGTACGCAATGCGACCATCCAACCTCGACGATCGCTTATCGCCCAATATCAAATTGTTATGTCCAATATCGATATAGGACGCAGCCTTAAACTTATTATTTTAGTTATAATTGCAGTCAATAATTATGGTAGTAATGAATAATTTCAAAATTCCATCAAGTATCCGCTGCTAGTAGTAGTAGACCGCTGCTAGAAGTGCACCTCTCCAAATACATGCAATGATGCAACTGAACTCAATCCTCGGTCACTAACATTCAATTTAATCGTTGGCCCCCCGTCATTCGTACTTCTTTCGACAGCCGTTACGGGTAATCAAAAACCCGAAAGGCTGATAACTAGTCTTACCAAGGGGTATCGGTACTGAGTAGTAGGGTTGTGGAGTCGCTCCATGTAAAATATGGTATTCAGCTGCATCTGGTTCGACTGGAAGCCGAACCCAACACAGTTGGGTAAAGGCTAGGCAGTTGATGATGATGTTCTTGTTACCAGGCCTTTGTTACCTTGCTAAAATCGACCTTTTAACCTGCTTGAGGGCGAAAGGACGTTCGCCGAAACAAGATCTTCTCGAAATGACTCGCCTTCCTCAGCTGCCATTTTTTCATTGTTAGCATCATAAAAGTAGCTCCTAAGTAAACGTCTACTGCAAATAATTATTGACCATGCCGCCTCTACACCTACCTTCAACTGCCATGTTAGGATACACAATTAAATTTCTATTGTTACCGACGACGGAGGTCGATCGACAGTTGAGAGGATAGAATACCCCTTTCAAATGTCGATCGACCTCCTAGAGGTAGGTAACAATTTATAACAATTCACCAAAAATTCACCCAAAAAGTCACCAAGTACCTACATCACTTACCTAAATCAATCAATCAATCAGACTTAACCTCTTTACGAAAATGTTTACTTCAAAAACAGTTCATAAATCACTGGAGTGTTGTTTTATCTCAATATTTTAAACAAAAGTCTGCATTTGAATGACGAAACACATACTTGTTCACAGTCACGTAGACTTTAAATGCAAACGTTTTCTACTGTGAATAAATAGACGTAACTAAAACATGTAGGTGCCTATACTACCTATTAGTGTTCTAATTGGCACTGCAATCTGAAGATGTGATTGATGCCTGTGAGTGATCTATAAAATTCTGTATAGCAACAATTCTTTGTAGATTAAACTAAATAGATGGAATCTTATTAGCCATTATATAAGAACTTTTATTAATTCACCTAACCACCCTAACCTGGTGACGAATGATGTGGTGATGTCGAATGATGATGATGATCTGATGACGAATGACGACGATGATGTAGTGAAATGATAGTTAAACCCAAATTAAGGCGAACTAAAAGTGATGTATTTCTTTCACATCAAATATATATGTGTATGTATTTCTTTTTTTTCGCAAGCTGGCGTACATAACGTGAACTGGTTTGACAGGTCTAAGCCGTCCCTGGTTTTCCAATCGCAGCAAAAACAATTATCTAATTTTTGTTTCCAAATCAAAAATCATTTATTCAAACTAGGCTGAGAAACAGCACTTTCGAACGTCAAAATTACATAAGACAATCCCCCAAAACGGGTGCACCCTACCCCACTTCCTAATTTTTATTTGCTGAACAAGAGATTTAGTCCCATTATTATTGACACGTAGCTTGTGGAGGAAGATTCTTGATCGAAGCAAGCCAGGCTTTGTGTAGGAAGTGGAAAACCGGGTATTATGGTGCAACATGGGCGAGGCCTACGTCCAGCTGTGGATTGCAATAGGAGGAGTTGGTTATGCCTTTACAAGGTGGACCTGTTATGCATACTATTAATTTAATTCTCGAGTCAAACGAACATAACTTTGTACACACGGCTACACATCAAGCTATACAATTCCAGTTTACACTGACCTCTCATTGTAAGGAAATCCTATATCATGCGAGATCAGCTTATACTGGAAATGTATAGCTTGATCTGTAGCCGTGCGTACCTTCTAGATAAGATTTCGTGAAAGTCGATACTACAGGTACACAGTATCGACTTTCACAAAACCTTATGCAGGTATCAAGCACGATGATTTCATGATCCTCTTTCCACAACAACATAAAACGTCATGACCAATCATTTCAACCGCAGTCTTTAAGTGATTTATACAATAGTCTGTCATTAGGTGTTGTTTAATTTGGGGCTCATGGCTAAAGAGGGGCTCGTGGCTAAGTTATAACTGCCGTACGCGTCGATCGATCAGCTTAAGCTACACTTGTCGCGGTTGGTCCGTGGATGGGTGAACATATTTACATACCGAGACCCCTACGTGCCTCGGAAAGCACTTTTGGCCGTTGGTCCCGGCTGTTTATTTATTTATTATTTATTTATTTATTACAAAATCCACAGCTCTTTAACAATTTTACATAAATAGATAAAACCAATCTTACAGCCAATTATGGATATGATTATATATATTATATATTATTGATTATATTATTATTTATTATTTTTTTTATTATGATTATTATTATTTAAATTGTCTTTGACATATCTCGGGACCCTGGGGTCCCGGACCTTTGGAAGGCGTACGAGGAGCCGAAGCCAACTCGCAGAGGCCTCTTAGACAATTTTAAATGAAAAGAAGGCACCAGCCGACGATTATCCCTGTATGCACTATGCAATTGCACCCAAGGACAACCCCCGGTTGGTGCAGAATATTGCAGAACATGGAAACAAAACACATTGGGTCTATGGGTTTGGGTGGCTATAGTGGATTGGGTACCTTGAACTATGGAAGAACTATGTCCCCTGCCTGACCAATGTTATATAATATACACAGATAAATTGGCAGGGGGTGACTTGCACACTCAATAATGGGCCCCCGGAAATGGTCGCTAGCACATAGTGACGTAGCGACAAGGGGCAACATGTCCTGAGGTGCTTGAGGAGTGGAGAGGTATTCCACGGCTCTCAGAACAATCCCAGAGCCCGGAAGATGGTCAAGATCCCTACAAGCACTTACTAGAATACTTCCTTCCTCCGAGCACGTTTGCTCTTGCGAATCTCCACTCAAGCCGGCCAATAAAGGCAAGAATGAGGTGGGAGCTCGGTTCCCGTCAGTGTTCACTCCAGCCGGTCAATAAAGGCAAGCCAGAGGTGAAGAACAAGACTTCTCCCGGGAAATAGGGTCCGTGGGGTCGCTACTGCCCAGCAGCTCGCCACAAGCTGCCCTGCGGGTTCACGTATCTCTCTTGGTCTGGCTCCTCACCCTAGACCTGTTTCGGCAAAGTAAACTCCATCGGCACAGACCCAGAGTTCGGAGCGCGCAAGCCCCACCACGACGTCAACGTAGAGATACGGCGGTGGGGTTATTATTATTATTATTATTTTGTTATCTGTGGATCTTTGACAGTCTAGTCGTTACGAGTAGTTAGAAGCTCGAAAGTCTGTCAAACAGTCTTACCAAGGGATATCGTATTACCCGGTAACTGGGCTGTGGAGGTCAGATAGGCAGTCGCTTGAATACTGGTATTCAGCTGTATCCAGTAAGACTGGAAGCCGACCCCAACATAGTTGGGACAATGATGTGTTGTTTAATTTAATAAACTATGACAACATATTGAAACCTGCTAGGTGTGCCAAATTCTTACGACTAGGTACGTCGCCAGAGGTTTTATAACTCAATACAATGTTTTGTCTAGCTGCTGTGTTTTCTAGCTCGGCCTAAAAATGTATAGCGTGATAGTTAATTAAATGAGCACACCACCCGTAGGTTCTCAGAGTCTATTAGATCAATTTAGTCAGTGCTTCAGTGTTTGACAAAACTCTCGCTCCGTGGAGAGATAGGAAACTAAACAATACTTCCTTTCTATTAGATACAAGCCGAGCGCCCGATGAGATTTCCTATCAACAAAATGTAACTTCCATACAAACTTTCATCCCCTATTTAACCTCTTTGGGGGATGAATTTTCAAAAATCCTTTCCTAATTCTTCGCGAAAAAAATCAGCTGTTCCCATTAAAATGTAGGGAACAGCAGATTTTTTCGTGATTTCAGTTTTGGTCCCATAGTAAAAGCTGTTCATAATGATGAGTACATTGACCCCTTAAGAGGTTGTGCGTTATTTAAGTTACACCTTGTATATGGAACTTGTGCAAAATATCAGGCTTCTTGACACAGCGGTTTAGGCTATGCGTTCTGTCAGTGAATGAATGAGAATTTAAGATTTATTATTGCCCTCGACTAACCTCATGAATACTATTTTATAGTCACACAATAATATTTCTCATTCCTATCTTCAAATAACTGTGGTATTAAATTCTTGTATCCGATGGCATACTCTGACGGCAGTAATATATGATTCAGGACAAAGCATAATTAAACCAGAATATTATATGCCTGTGAAGAATATTCGTGACGTGACATGTATTCCTAATGTTACTAAGACAAAATGTTAAGTCTGATTTACACGATGCGATTTAATTTCTTGCGGCATACCGTAACTTGATGAAACAAAAGTTGCACTAGTGCAACAGTGTTTATACGAAGCAAGCCATTAGTTTCTTCAATCTTATTGTATGCCACCGGCAAGCAACTTGCATCGTGTACTGTCAACAAAAGAGATATCTAGGCAGGGTATACTAACATATTTGTCTGTCAATTGCTTCATGTTCAATTTGGTGAAAATACAATTTTGGAGGTATGTAAGAGTATTGCAAAAACAAAGTAATATATTATAAAATTGAACATGAAGCAATTCACATACAGCATTTGCATTGCATTTAGCTTTTTTTTTTTGCATTTTTTATGTTAGTATACCCTGCCTAGATATCTCTCTTGTTGACTGTAAATGGAGTTTTACAGACAGCAATGCAGATGCTTAAGGGGGATGCTCCAGGTAGCCCGGGAAATTCAAATTTTCTTACGTTTTTTGCAATTTGCAAGTCCGTATTAGGTTGTATGTTGATTAAAGTATGATTTGCGACCGTAAAATATAATTATGTATTTACAAAATTATAATCAATAAAATCAGTTATACAACCTTAAAGTTAGTATAATACTAAATGTCAAGATTTCATGAAATAGTCATTCATTAGGGTTCTATGGACTTGGAAAATTATATTGATGATTTTAATGCTTACAAACATTTGTTACGGTCGCGAATCATAATTAAAATCAACACTTAACCTGATACTGATCTGCAAATTGCAAAAAACGTAAGAAAATTCGAATTTCGCGGGCTACCTGGAGCTTTTGCCTAATCTGTTTTTATCAAGTTTTTGTGTTTTTATTGTTGATTTCCAATCTTCTTTTGTTTTGTCTTCAAAATATTTTCATCATATGTATGCACAAGGAAAAATAAATATTTTATAATATTAAACTTATTTTGTCAGTTGCGGTGGCCCAGGCCAAGAGCCTTGCGTTTCGCAGGCAGGCACGGGCACGCCACAATTGCGGCGATAAGTCCCTTCGAGGAGTGGTTGGAGAGGCGCCACGGCGTCCTCACCTTCCGCCTGACGCAGGTCCTCACTGGACACGCTTGTTTCGGGAGATTCCTGTTCAGGATAAGGCGGGAGGAAACGCCATTGGTTTGGCGGTTGGCGGTGTCACCATTGTGTGGATCGCCCGGAAGACACGGTGGAGCATACAGTGGAGGTCTGCCCAGCTTGGGCGGAGCATCGCGTGTTATCGCGGAGGCGATCGGCGGCGGCAATCTCTCGCGTCTGAACCTGGTCCAGGTCAAGGTACGGAGCGAGAGTGCATGGGAGGCCGTCACCTCCTTCTGCGAAACAGTTATGCTCCCAGAGGAGGCGAAACGCGTGAAGGAGAGGCAATTGTCGCGCCCTCACGCCCCTCGTCGCCGCAGGAGACGTCCTGGGCGGCGGGAATCCGTAGCCGATTCCCTGCCACCGTAGGTGCGGGCTTACCGATGGCGAGCAATGGGTAGCTCGCCGTCGGGCAAGGACCAGGCCCGGGTGGACGGCGCGTTGTATTCCACGCGCGCCTCAAAGAGATGTTAGCAGTGATGGGTCCGATAGGGCCGATGCCGCCGGGGTCGCGGGTTGTTCGAAAGAGATACCGTGGCCCTGGCACAGGCAACTGAAGGAACACGGGTGGGTTTTAATCAGTAAAAGTCTGACACGCCCTCCCGCTCCGCCCAGAGAGGGAGAAGTCATTTGATGATTTCCCATCCACAAAAAAAAAGGCAGGCAGGCACTTTACTTTGAGTAGTTTATTTCACCACCACATCACTAGTGGTGTTACCAGCAGTGATGAATACCACTGTCATCAGACTGCGTGCAAAACATTTATCATTCATTCAATTACATGTGGAGAAGATAAACTTCCTAGTCAATGTTAAGCAAAAGGTGGATGAAGTACTGACCTACCTGACTAAACAGCTATGCATTGGAATAGAATAAACTGTGAATTTTTATCTTCGTATCCAGGTATTTACTTTTAAGCGTTTTCTTACAAGCGGAGATACAGCGGGCTCAAAAACTGTTCTTTAAAAAAAAAGTTATAGCTGTGTAAGTGCTTATTTGTGCAAACGAATTGCTCCAACACAAACTGTGAAGATAAAACCGTGGAACTAACGACAGATTTGTAGGTGTTAATAATAGGTAAACACATTGTGAGCGATTAACTGCTTGCGTCTGGGCCAACGCGTTGAATTTACGATGCAACACTACAGCGCGCGTCATTTTAACCAAATGTACGGTTTTGCACACCATTCAACGGTTGATAGCATGACGCGGATTATTATTAGTTTGGGAACATATGGTATTTATGGAAATGGCCGGTTGTTAAAGTTGAAATGAGTCCCCAACACAGGCCGGCCACATATGGGTAGTCGGAATTCCGTTTCGGAATATCGATTCGAAATTTTCGAACGCAGCAAATCCATATAAAATCAAAGAATTAACACACACATACAGTAGTTTCCGTTCAAAATTTTCTCCGATTAAAAAATCCGCATACTGTCTCTGCGTGATTTTGTATAGATTTGCTGCCTTCGAAATTCCGAATCGGTATTTCGAATTGGAATTCCGACTGTATGTGACCGGCCTTGAACATAATTATATTATCATAGGCATAATATCCGAGGCCCTAGCACGAACGCGAGAACTAGGTTAACGTAACGTAAATTCAAACGATTTCTGAATTGAAAATTCAACTATCTTGTATAAATCAAAATTTAATTTTAGTGAACATTAAAATGCTATATATGAGGAGCTCGTGGCTAAGTAATCACAGCCGCACGGGTCGATCCATCAGGCTAAGCTACGCTTGCCGGGGTTGGTCAGTGGATGGGTGACCATCTTTACACACCGAGACTCCTCCGTGCCTCGGAAAGCACGTTAAGCCGTTGGTCCCGGCTGTCATTCTTGGATCTTTGACAGTCGTTACGGGTCGTCAGAAGCCCGAAAGTCTGACAACCAGTCTTACCAAAGGGGTATCGTATTACCCAGTTACTGGGTTGTGGAGGTCAGATAGGCAGTCGCTCCATGTAAAATACTGGTATTCAGCTGCATCCGGTTAGACTGGAAGCCGACCCCAACATAGTTGGGAAAAGGCTAGGCAGATTGATTAAAATGCTATATATCGACCTAAAAAATTGCAACTTTACAGGAGACAAAACAATTTTTTAATTTTATTAAATATCCCGGTTTTATCTTGTATTTTAATAATCTGATTATTGAAATAGAAATATGGTGTGCAATGTGTTTTTATTCTAAAACTACCATTTACAAAGTTAGAAGAATTTATTTATGGGAAATTTAAGGGATGATGAAGTATTAATAATAGTGGTAGGTAGTAGTATAGTTGTGTTTAGATTCAAATGTATGGTCTATTAGTATAATTTTAATAATAATATATACATTTTTTTTCGTTTGTTACTATTGCATGATGTGGTCTCCTATAATTGAGGGAGCACATAGATTTCTGTTCTTGTCCTTTATAATATAGCATGTAAGGTGTATTCTTTGTTGGAGATCCTAATAAAATAAAATAACATCAAAATTTTAGTTTTATTTATTATCAGTTATCTGAGTCTTCACCACTTTCTTCAAGCAATCGCTGATTCCGAACTGAACTGTCAAGACGCCAGATAGATAGACCACGCGCAAGGGTCTTCACGTTATTAGAATAGATAAGAGGTTTACGCAGCAATATCCTTTAGAAAATTTCACCACAGTAACATAGTAGATACTTCTCCTTAAACTAAGAAGGTATTCGCAGCAATATTAGCGTCTCATTTTAGAATATATTTCTATTGGAATTTAATGGGATAAATAGTTAAAGAGGTTTTGCCAGTACCTACACGCGAAATAGCATTTTACGTCGATTGACATTAAAAATTAAAAATCGAAAAAAAGGTAGCTAGGAGGTATTGGTAGTTCATTGTCGATATACGAGTAGCATTTTAACTCGTCGCGCGCTAATTAGCAGACACAATAGAAATTCTATTGTTATCTGTACACATGGTGTGCAATCGACATTTTAGGAGTTAATGTTAATTTGTGCAAGCACAAAATAGTATCATCTATCTATATCAATACAATCAATCTGCCTAGCCTTTGCCCAACTATGTTGGGGTCGGCTTCGAGTCTAACCGGATGCAGCTGAATACCAGTATTTTACATGGAGCGACTGCCTATCTGACCTCCACAACCCAGTAACTGGGTAATACGATACCCCTTGGTAAGACTGGTTGTCAGACTTTCGGGCTTCTGACGACCCGTAACGACTGTCAAAGATCCACGAATGACAGCCGGGACCAACGGCTTAACGTGCTTTCCGAGGCGCGGAGGAGTCTTGGTATGTAAAGATGGTCACCCATCCACGGACAACCCCGGCAAGCGTAGCTTAATCTGATGGATTGACCCGTGCAGCTGTTATTACCGAGTTAACCGACTTCCAAAAACAACACTACGAAGTGAAAAATAACTTTAATTTTGGAAGTCGGTGGCAAAAAACGAAAATACATTTAACTAGACACCGACTTCCGAAATTAAAGTTATTTTTCACTTTGTAGTGTTGTTTTTTGGAAGTCGGTTGTATTTTTTTGTAAAAAAGTTTTTATTTTTCACTTTTTAGTTGTGTATCTACCCCACACAAATTCTAATACCACTACCTGCAAAACTAACTAGAACATCATCCATATAAAAGTGGGGAAAAAATACGTATTATTGAAGCTAACTCAAAAACTACCGAAGCAAAGTTAATCAATTTTATATGGGACCAACTGTGATGCAAAGTTAATCAATTTTATATGGGACCAACTGTGATGTATACCCTCTCGATTAAAACAAAAAAAAAATCCAAATCGGTCCAGCCATTTTCGAGTAATCGGGGAACATACAGAAAAAAAAAAAGGTTCCGACGTATTGAGAATTTGTATAATATGTATTTACGACCCTTCAAATAGGAACCCCCCCCCCCTTTCCTTCTACTTTCTGGTAGCAGAAATAGGTACAGTCAATCATTCTTTCTTAATTTATCTTTGTCACCCAAACTCGCTAACATGCCAATGTTTCACAGAACAAGAAAAAGCTCTTAAACTCTCAAAACGTTTATCTGAAACAATTTGCGACGACGCGACGTAAACAAACTTGATAGGCCCGCTGAGTTTTAAATAAATCGAGTCATAGAGGCAATTACCTCACATTTTTTGTTCTATTTTTAAAATTTAAATGGATTCCACCAATCAAAATAACAACACAGGAACATTAATGAAAACACAGAAGAATTTGAAGTTCATTTGTCGTAAGTATACAAATGAGGAGAAGATGAAAGGAAAGCGAAGTACAAAGAGACAGGTAAGAAAAAATATTCGTATAATTATAATAAGAACTAAAAAAAAATCATGAGTCAGAAACTTAAAGGACGAAAACGAATTTGTGACCTACCGGTCTACCTTGAGAGCCTCTTTTTAACCGATTTCAAAAAGGAGGAGGTTCTCAATTCGTCGGAACCTTTTTTTTTTTTTTTTTTTTTTTAACATACAAGTAGGTACGTCTCGTGGTCGTGTCTCCTTGTTAAGCAGCAATCGATAGAATAATTGAATAAGACTCGTTTCAGCGTTCTTGATATAAAAATACCTACTCTTTGTGAAGTGATGATGCGATGATTCTTATTTCTTATTTTGAATCACGATCAGCCGGTCTATACTGTAAAAATCTCACCGTGAAAACTTATGTGAAGTAAGCTTGAAGTGAGCTGTCAACAGTGTCAATTCCTAGCATCTAGTGGAATGACAGCTCACTTCACCTAAGTTATCACGGTGAGATTTTACAGAATATTTTTTATTTATTTATTTTTCGGAAAGCTTACAGTCTAATATCTATAAAGGTAAATTATGAACAATATCGCTTACAATTGCCATTTATAAGCTTCCACAGATTAAAAACTATGTACCTAAAATTAAAAAAAAAAGAAATTGAACATACAAAAATTAAAAATAAATATATATACTGGCAGTATTTGAGTTACACACATACACGAAACACATTGCAGACATCATATTGATATTCCTCAAAAAGGTACCATAACCTGGTCCTATTTTGCTCCTAGGGTGGTAAAAATGCTCCACTTCCAAAAAAGGAATATATCATTTGATTTTGCTTACTGATACTTGTACGTGCGAATATAATTTTATCTAAGAAAACTTTCTTGACCTAGCAACACCAGAGTTGCATACGAAGTTCGGCGAACTACGCAATCAGCTTGGGCTCTCGTCGGACGACTATAATATAGTCGATAATATAATAGCACAGTAAAATAATATAATAGCACAGTCTATACATACATATTATGTATGTATAGACTGTGCTATTATGTTATTTTTATCTTAATCATAGTTTGAATTCATCTTAGGTATACAAGGTGGAGACAACAATGCGACAAAAAAAATTTAAACTTCGCATCTAATGACGTTTTCAGTCTACAAACAAAAATTCAACCAAATAATTTCCAATTGTTTAGGCACTATAATAATAGCCAGTAAAAGATTGGCCAAACCTCAGTCGGATCATCACTACTACTAATTTCGATATTACGATTTATTTGATAGTTTTAAAAAACTTTTTTACAAAAAAATACAACCGACTTCCAAAAACAACACTACAAAGTGAAAAATAACTTTAATTTCGGAAGTCGGTGTCGGTGTTAAATGTATTTTCGTTTTTTGCCACCGACTTCCGAAATTAAAGTTATATTTCACTTTGTAGTGTTGTTTTTGGAAGTCGGTTGTATTTTTTTGTAAAAAAGTTTTTATTTTTCACTTTTTAGTTGTGTACCTACTCCACACAAATTCTAATACCACTATCTGCAAAACAAACTAGAACATCATCCATATAAAAGTGGGGAAAAAATACGTATTATTGAAGCTAACTCAAAAACTACCGAAGCAAAGTTAATCAATTTTATTTGGGACCAACTGTGATGTATACCCTCTCGAATAAAACAAAAAAATCCAAATCGGTCCAGCCATTTTCGAGTAATCGGGGAACATACAGAAAAAAAAAAAAGGTTCCGACGAATTGAGAACCTCCTCCTTTTTAAAGTCGGTTAAAAATACTAGTAAGCAGTATTGCCAGTGTTCGCATTTATTTGTCATATTTTCTTTTCCACATTGTACTAGTTGTATATGTAACTATATAACTTAATAAGTAGGTAACATAGACATTTACTTGCATATCCTATGTCTGATTAAAACAGTTTCTATTGAAAAGTCGTTTCTAGTTTACACTTTAGCATCAACCTTCATCTGTCAGACTTCGAGAATTAATTGAAGATTTAATGTTTAGTGGTTCTTAACTAAGAAAAGAAAATAACGTTATAGTAAAGTAAACCAGCGGGAACTAATGGGCAAACTGAGTGAGTAAAACCAGAAGGTGTCAGGGAAAGAATCAACAAACACGCGTTCACTTTCGGTGTAAAAATTCATGTGAGTTTTTCAAACATTTCAAATTTTTGTATGTACCTATTTGTACCTACACTGTTTCTCAGTCGCTGGCAACCGCAGCTGATATAAATTCCTCGCGATCTTTTGCCGAATTTTTAACAAGGCGTCGCGTTGTTTAGGAATGGACAGCTATTTTCGCGTCAACAAACGTCTTGAATCTTCAAAGGAATGTGCATTAGTAAATCAAACAATAGACCGTTTTATTAGAACAAAATTAACCACAACGGTTTTTATTTCAGTTAATATTGTTCTATTAAAACTGTCTATTGTTTGATTTAGTAATGCACGTGGGAGTAAATTATGATCGCAATGATGAACTTCCTGCGGAATTTTCACAAATTTGAGAACACAAAGTAACTACCTGTCTTGTTTCATTTGAACTGTTACAGTGATACTTTTATTTCATATTTAAAGCGTTTATCATCTTCGTAAACTCATCAGTGTTAAGAATAATGAAACAGTAATACGCACGACAGAAACTATACAATAATAAAAATATATCAAAACATGTCGCCACGAAATATCTAGCGCCTGTACTAACAATATCTCCTTGTCTTTATGAAACAATCTTATAGGTAGATTATTCAAAAATATTGGACACGATTTTTTAAAATTTTTACGTAGGTAAAAATTTTAATGAAAAGATTACAGCGATACATTGATTTATAAAATATGACATTACGCCACGTCTAGCTAGATTTTATACAATGTAGCAAGCCCCCTATCTAAGTGATTTTTTATTAATATGATAAAGCAAAAAATACTAATATGTTTTTATTATCTGAATGACGGACTAAATAGATTTTTTTTTTACCCAGGCATCATCCCTAGGTTTTGTGTGCGAATAAGCAGTACTTACCAAACAAGAGTAAGTTTTAGTTATCATTTATTTTGCGCATGTAGTGACCTCCTCCTATTCACCAAGCCGAAATCGTTATTTGTCTATTTACTCAAGATTTTAAGTGTACCTACCTATCTTCTAACTTTTAAAATCGGATTTTGTTCACAATTTCATGGGTTTAAATTTATTTGCGCGGAACCCTTATTAGTTTTATAAAATAAAAGTTGCCTAAGCTACTCTTTATAACATCAGCTATCTGCCAGTGTAAGTCCCGTCAAAATCAGTTCAGCCGTTTGGGAGATTAGCCGGAACAAACGGAGAGACAGACAGACAAAAAATATAAAAATTGTTTCTTATACATAAGTACCATATATACTTTCATATGCATTTAGTAAAAAGTTGTTATTTTGACATTACAAACTGATACTTCAATTTTATTGATTTTTTTATAGTATTTGTTTGTCGAAGGACCGATGGCCGGTGGAGCAGACGAGTCCTGGAGTGGAGACCGCGTCTCGCTAAGGCTAGTGGGGGACGCCCCCCAGCTAGATGGACCGACGACCTGAAGAAAGTGGCTGGGACAGACTGGATGCGGATGGCGGAGGACAGGGTGTTGTGGCGCAACCCTGGAGAGGCCTATGTCTAGCAGCAGCAGCCCAAGTACTTATACATAGATTAAAATCCACTTACTTGTAAGATACGTGCCCGTCAACCCAGTAATGTTCAAGGGTGCCTCCTTCAGCAATACAGTCTTATTTAGAGATGGCTGAAAGACGTATCGACACATTTCCCAGACTCCGGTATTGCTGGACATGAAGTACCGGCCCGTGGGCAAGTAAATACCTGGAACCAAAGAGCATAGTTAAGAAGGGAACAATTCGCCGCGTGAATGACTCCACGCGCTCGTTTGGCGCTATTCCAAGCAGTTAGCAAGTTGTAATTAATATAGATCAAAAACAAAATTCACTGTTCATAGGTGCCAAGTTGTTTTACGCCGATTAGTGAATTGGTTGGAAACGATGTAACGTGTAATTCGATGTGTTTTTTTTAGCTGCGTCCGTTTTACGACATAATAATATTATGTTTCGCAACTTCCGTTTCTGATACTTTATCGGCACTCAGCTAATTTTGGAATGTTATTGTTCGTTGAGCTTGAGCTGTAACCTAACTTATCATCATGCCTATAATTTGTAAGCTGTAACATAACTGTAAGCTGTAACATAACCTGTAAGCTGTATCATAACTAATCATCATGCCTGTAATCCCCGAAGGGTAAGGTACAGATGTACCTATAGTACCGACACCCACATTTCGCCTTATGTGTTAGTCCCATGTTTTAGGGGGCGAGCCATCAACCGGGCACAAACTAAGACTCAGTAGTGCTACTGACAAATTTCTGATGGACAACCCCAATGAATTACGCTTTGACCGTGTTGGTAATCTAACCCAGGACTCTAGGGTCAGCGGTAGTAGCGATTGCGATCACTAGACCAACAAGGCAGTCTGCCGAGCTGTGTGCCGGTATAACTGTTTCAGTCATTTGTGTAGGTACCATCGCGGACATTTGCGGTGAACTACTTTTCGACCTTATTACTAAGGACTGGATTCTTTTACCTGAAGAGTTTTTTTTTGAGATGAAATTTTTAAGGATTTTTTAATTTTTGCCGATGGGAAAACCCATCAGGCACACGGCTTGTTAAAATCCCAAGAGCAAGCAATGCTAAAAAGTCAATAATAATGTCTAAAAGAGAATGCTCTTGTTATGGTTCTATTTTTTTTTGGTCCAATCTTAACCTACCTTCACGTAGTGAGACTGGCATTAATCAAGAACGTTTTAAGGGTTCCGTAGTCAACAAGGAAACCTTATAGTTTCGCTATGTCCGTCCGTCTGTCTGTCCGTCCGACTGCAGCTTAGCTAAGAGACTCTTAGTACTAGAAAGCTATAATTTGGCATGGATATACATATTCATAACGCTGACAAAGTGGTCAAATAAAATGATGAAAAAAAAAATTTTTTGGGGTACCGGGTACTTTACACGTAAAGTTGGGATGCTTTTTTATTCTCGTCTACCCCATAGTGTGGGGTGTTGTTAGAAATTTCGTACAATTTCCATTAATAATTACTTATATAACGTTGTTAGTTGTGCAAAATAGGTACTAAATACAAGTTTATGAACTATGTAAAAATATACAAAAATAAAAAATCATAACATTCTAATTAATAATTATTTCTAAATTAATAATATTTACGCTCGAATAACGACGGGCCGCGGCGTGCACTACGGAACCCTATTACTGCGCGTGGCCCGACATGCACTTGGCCGGTTTTTTATTTTATACAAGCGATGATTTTATGAGAACTACGTTCAAAAGTGGACGTTTGTGATGAATTCAATTGATTGATTTATAAAACAAACCATTTTATGAGTTCAGCCCGTTTACAATCCAACGTAAAATTTTGTTTGTTTTAAAAAAAGGAATGGTTAATAGAGGGTCTGGACTAGTGGTGATTACAACCTTTTTAGTTATTTTACCTTTGAATTTGAATGACTGTCAAAATCATAGTGATCTTTATTCTCGTAAAAATAAGGGTCCCGTTGGGTCGCTGCACTGATAAGCCTGTCAAAATCACAGTGATCTTAATGCTTGTAATAATAAGGTTGCTGTTGGGCTGCTGCACTAATTAGTCTGTCAAAATCAAAGTGATCTTTATTCTCGTAAAAATAAGGGTCCCGTTGGGTCGCTGCACTGATAAGCCTGTCAAAATCACAGTGATCTTAATGCTTGTAATAAT
Source organism: Cosmia pyralina (assembly GCA_946251885.1). Lineage (NCBI taxonomy): Eukaryota > Metazoa > Arthropoda > Insecta > Lepidoptera > Noctuidae > Cosmia > Cosmia pyralina. The sequence goes on along the minus strand of OX276350.1, from coordinate 17,209,626 downwards.
AAGGTTGCTGTTGGGCTGCTGCACTAATTAGTCTGTCAAAATCAAAGTGATCTTTATTCTCGTAAAAATAAGGGTCCTGTTGGGTTGCTGCACTGACAAGCCTGTCAAAATCACAGTGATCTTTATGCTCGTAATAATAAGGTTGCTCTTGGGCTGCTACACTGACGAGTCAGTGCAGACCCAGCAGCAATCTTATTGTAACGACGAGTCGTTACAATAAGATTGCTGTTGGGTTGCTGCCAATGATTTTAATATATTATCATTGGTTGCTGCTGTCAGATGCAAAATAACTGTCAAAGTACTGTACTTTCAAAGCCATTCTTATTTCTACAAAACAATTTACAACACGATTGACATTATACTTTTCGGTAGCTCATGTCAATACAAAATGTTTTTTACTTTTCCATCATCGTTATCGCCGATGTAATGCAATTTTTGGTCTAGGCCCTTAGGGTGGCAATAGACATGCCTCTAGCTTGTACAATAACAAAACTATGCAAGTAGCTGGCATGCCATATGCGACATTCACAAATTAGAAATTGTTATGGCACGGCATGCAAGCTACTTGCATACTTTTGTACAAGTTACAGGCATGTGTTACCACCCTAATTATCGCCCGTTGGTTCACATACCTGCCAGTGGGTGTATTCTGTGTGTCAGTCTTAATCATGAAGAGAGCTTCTAGTGAGCTGTCAATAGTGTCAATCCCTAGCATCAGATGGAATGACAGCTACCAGCCGCCGTTCTATTCTGTAGAAATCTCAGTAGATTCACGTAGATTCTTACAGAATACATCGGCTGTTTTTGGGAATAACATTATTGAAAGCTCACTTCACTTAAGAGGTATATTACATTTCAACCGTGATTTTTGAGTTAAATGGCCAAATTTGGCGTTCTTATTCTGAGAAATTTAAGATTTCGACAACTTTGACTTATTGAGAGGTGGAGGATAGTTTAGTACTTATAGTTTATAGCGGCCTCACTTTTCGCAAATTTGTCTTATTTTGTCTTTTTGTTTTGTCAGGGTTTCCAGTAAATAATAGATCAAACGTAACGGGTAGGTAGCTCACCTGATTTCCAACAACTAATTTGAATAGTTTTATTTTTTTTTCAATTTTGTTCTTATAAGTAGGTACATCGTAAAAAAAAATCTCAATTTAAGATTTTTTTTCTAAGGCAAAGCAAACTTTATATACAAAAATGGTATTTTATTACATTAGTAAGCTATTCAGAAATGTTTAATAACAATCTAACCTAAAAATTTTATCATTTGCAGCGACAGCATTAAAAAAACTGAATTCTGGTAGAGAAAATGGTAAAATTAAAAAATATATATATAGGTACCGTAGCGCTTTTTCTAAAACTGTTCAAATTAGTTGTTGGAGATCAGGTAAGCTACCTACCCGTTAAGTTTGTTCCATTATTATAAATGTATAAATAAAGCCAAAATTCCGAAACAAGTTTTTCATAAAATGCGCGACTGCATTTTTTTGAGCTCGTTGATTGACTACTTATAAGCAAATGAAATTAAAAATATGTAATAATAGGTCTTAAATAGTAATTTAGTTCAAAGTGGCCATAGAGTATTGAAATATGTATGGAATAACTATAAAAAAAATCCCATTCAAAACCATATAACTACTAAATAAAAACGCTCCGAATTAACTGTTAATTAAAATTTCATACTATAAACAAAAAAAAAAAAATATATATTATAAGACTCAAAATAAACGTAATTACAAAAAAAAGTAATACAAAACAAAAACAAAAAATAATCGCAAAATCGCTTAATTACAAAAGTGCTAAATATTGCGATGAGTCACCGTGCTTATATATTATACCTACCTAATCTGTCAAAACGCAATTTTTTGATAGGCCTTAGGTGAGATATTTACAGAATATATCGGCAGACCTACGTGTTCTAGTATCTATATATAGTTCACTAGCATGTAACTTGAAGTCAGTTCCGACATCAACTAACATTGTTCGCATTCGCTAACTAGGCTACTATTTATAAAGTCGTAAAATAATACTCACTCGCACCGCGGTGAATATCCTAAAGTTTAACATACAAAAAATAAAAAATCCCAAGAAATTAATTAAGTCAATAACTACAACATGATAAATTATAATATTATCTTATTCAAACATATTCTTTTTAAGCTGACTAATATCGCCAGACATCGTAGTTATCGACTAATACCGTAGGTAGATTGGTAGGTGTGAAACTATTTACACTTCAACAGAATTACTGTGACGTAGGTAACTAAATGCCAGTTCAAATCGCTCAATAACGCTCGTGTGTCTGGTAATAATTCAAAGAAAAACAATGCAAGTTATCGTGCTATAATCTTTATATTGTACAACTTTGCCTAGCTGTCGAGAACGGAAATAGATCAAAGGCCAACGACCCCATTGCCACACGTTTGTAATTAATTATAAACTGCCCGATGCATGGTATACGATTTCCCAAATTTTAAAACAACGGTTACGGAGTCGTATCTTGACTATGAATAGAACATCTCATCACTTCCTACGGATGTCGTAATAAAAGAATGATGAAATGTGCTCAGATGAGTAACAGTTTCTAGATTGGCGTACTAACCTAATAAATGATGTACCGGTTTATTCCACTGATGACTGAAGTCTAAATTTTACCAGCGGACAGCCGCTGGTAAAATTTAGACTTCCTTATCTTAGACTATGTGCTCAGAAATCCATTTGATTGCAAATACAGTTTAACGAATACCACGTTGGTATTTTCCTCTTGGTGTTATTCAACGTAACGGTAAAAATAGCGTTAAGAAAACTATTACAGTACACCAGACTGTGCTCATCCAGCTGTCATCGCGATAAGGTTTCGCTACATGTCTGAAAGGTCGAGAAAAAACAGACATCAAAACTGTTTGAAATACTATGTGCTATTATTGGCTTTAAAAACAATGTAGATACCTAGTTGAAATCGTCAACAGTCGCTAATATTGATGGACTAAAATAGGATGAACTGAAAATAGGTATAGGTGCGGTCTATGTTAGCTTACACGCCTTCCGATGAGAGAATACGTTCCTAATACGTTCCTAGTCATAAACAGTCCATTCATAGTGATTTTATATCTGACAGGAACCTTACAGCAACGACATTAAAGATCACTGTGATGCAATATCAGATGTAAAATAAAAAGGTAATTTAAAAATAAAATCGACTTCAAAAAAATAATGAATTCAAAATTATGAAATAAGTTTAATTTCAGTGTCATGGGATAATTTAGTATTTTGCCACCAACTTCCGAAATTAAAGTTACTTATTTCATACTTTTGAGTTAATTTATTTTTGAAGTCGATTTAATCTTTTTAAATTGCTTTTTTATTTCGTAATTTTTAGTTTTAAGTAAAAACTGGAATGCTTGTTTGTAATAAGTAGTTAATTAGTTTTGTTTTAAATATTGCACTAGAATTTGACCAAGGTTTTGAGATGTTTTCCCTTTGACACCACCACCCGTAACTTGTATCAATAAGCCTGTAAGCCAGGCCGCTGGCCATCACACTTACAAAATATTAGTACACATCTTGAAAACTACAGAACCGATTTTGATGAAACTTGCCCTGTTCCTTAAGTTGAAGTAAATGTAAGCCAATACAAAAAAATGGTCCTAAACTAATTAACAGTTTCGGAGAAATGCGTGGACATACATACATATACCTTTAAAATTGTTGTATATTTGTTTGGAAGCTTATCATTATGTAAATATATTGCCGTTTCAATAATATTGCATACATTGTGTCGAATTGAACCTCCTTTTTTTTGAAGTCGGTTAATAACTGTGCATCGACTGCATACGCTGCGTACAAAAGAACACGTGATTTACGAATTTCAACTTTATTAGTTCCTAATAGCGTCCAACTGATAGGTGTCAAGAACGCAATCTCTCGGTGGCTTAAAATTTACCGGTCGATCAAAGTCGACCAGCACCCTAATTGCGTAACACACTATCAATCGCAAACTTAGTCATGTTGAAGCAAATTGCTAATCCATTGCTTCGTATATTCGAAAAATTTGTCCGCGACAACGTAAATAACGCAATGAATGTTGTTGAAGTGTTAAAATGATACTGATTTCGATTGAAAGTGTGTTATGTAATTAGGGTGCAGTTGACGTTGAAGTTGGAGTCGATTATTCAGCTCAGTCGCCTCAAATACCAACGCAACCGCAGGTCTATTCTGTAAAAATTTCAACGTGAAAACTTAGACCGTGAACTTGAAGTGAGGTCAATCAGGTAGATTGAATGCCAGGGATTGACACTATTGACAAGCTCATTTCACCTAAGTTTCCACTATAGTATTTTTACTTAATAGATCGACGGTCCCACGTGAAGAGTGGTTCTTGATCTATACGTGAATAATAAGAATACGGATGTCTTTAATGTCAACGATAGTCTAACTGTTCTTTCAAAATGATTCGCAGCTAATAATCTTTTACTTAATGCGAACAAAACTAAATGCCTTAAGTTCTCATTACCAAATATACCCCAAGTGGATATAAATTTAAAACTTGATGGCAAGAAACTAGATGCTATTACGGAAACTGTATTTTTAGGAATTACTCTAGATAATGCTCTAGATTCGAAATTGCAATGGGGTGCCCACATTAGAGCTCTTTTAGGTCGATTAAGTTCAGCTGCAAATGCAGTTAGAAAAATAAAGCAATTGACTGATGTAGCCACAGCTAGGTTAGTATACTTTGCTTATTTCCACAGTATTATGGCTTATGGCGTTCTGCTGTAAGGATTGGCAGCTGACGTAGGTTCAATTTTCATTTTACAAAAGAGGGTAATCCACGCTATCTATAAAATGGGTCCTTATGAGTCCCTCAGAGACAAATTCAAAGAGATTGATATACTAACTCTGCCTTCTCTTTACATCTTAGAAAGTATTTTATATGTTCGCAAAAACTTAGGACTTTTTAAAGTAAGAAGCGATTTTCATAACATAAAATACACGTAGTAAACATGAAATCGTGATGCCCAAATTTAGATTAACTAAAACAAGCAAGTTATATTATATAAACAGTATCCGCTTTTATAACAACTTGCCAAAGTCGGTTACAGAACTTGGTGATGGAAAGTTCAAAACCCACATTAAACGTGTCCTTATCAAAAAAGCATATTATAAGAATAAAGACCACGTTGAAGACAAGAAAGTTTGACAATAATTCCTTTTGCACATGTGGCTTCCCTGGTAGGTACCTCATTAACGGTATAAATATGTATTAAGTATCTATTAACTGCTCCCAAATTACGATGCTTATTTATTATATTATTTTTTTACATACTTCCTTGACATAATAGATTATTATTAATCATCTCATTCTTTGACATTATATAACTACAATTCCAATTTTAACATGATTTTATTCAGATTTATATTTGTGAACATGATTTTATTGAGATTTATATTTGTGAACATGATATTTATTCAGATTTGTTACTGTAGTTGTAAGTGCAATCATGTCGTTTGTGTCATGTCATAGGTTTTTATTTTTATTCCTTTATTAATCATCTAAATAGATAAATAAATAGATTATTTTATATTTTGTGAATGTGAGAACTTTGCAGGCCTAGTAGACTGTACATGTGTTGACTATTTTCTATTTTGTTAAGTACCTGGTAGTTGTTGAAAGGTCTACATTGTCCTCCCATACCTATAAACACTGTTATTTTAAAATATTGTAAAAGCCAATTATTTCTAAAAGAGTAATCATGGAGTTTCTTGTCGGCTCTTCGCCATAGGAAACGACCAATTTGGAACCGTGCACCTAGCTTCTGACGTTTCATAAGTGCACATGTAGGTTTATGTGAAATAAAATATTTTGATTTTCTCGAACTATCGATGCCATTGACTCATAGCATAAGAAAAAAAATAGCCCGTCATGGGAACTGCTGACAGAAGTGAAAACTTAAACGCAAAATACTATGCATAGCATGTCGTGGTGTTGAGGTGTTACGGTGACGTGGTGACGCGAACTCATAAGATTCCGCTTACCAAAAATCGCTGCACCCGCTTATAGAAGTTTTTATTTCACGTTCACAGATTTGAAACGGTATTAAACACTTCAAATACCTACATATAAACAGGTATTGATAAATAATGGTTTCTACTACTGTGATAAACGATATTAAACAGACCAACCAGAACCAATACACTGAAATACCTACGTACGTGAATAAATATTTACAATATTGTAATGAATCATTCTTGATAATACTCGGTATATCTAAATATATAGGTATATATTGCATTATCAGTTACGTTCCACTTTGTATTTTGATGGGCATAGTAAATATCACTGTTGATACACTTAAAGATTTATCGAAATGCGGTAGTGACAGCCGTGTTTGGGAGCTGTCAACTTTATTATAAAAGCTAGTTCTCAAAATATTATTGAAGTAACAATACTTTTTAGGGTTCCGTACCTCAAAAGGAAGGATCACTTCGTTTTCCGTCTGTCTGTTTGTCAGTCTGTCAAGGCTATTTTTCTTTCTATTTTTCGTAGTGATTGTGAGATAGTATTGAATCAAGAGAAATTAGAATTCGTCGATAAAATCGTTTTCTTGGGGATCACGCTCGACTCAAGGCTACAATGGGGTCCTCATTTAACATCACTTGCAGGACGGCTAAGTTCAGCAGCTTATGCTGTCAGAAAAATCCGTCAATTTACTGATGTAGATACCGCGCGGCTAGTCTATTTTAGTTACTTTCATAGTATCATGTCTTACGGTATTTTACTTTGGGGACGGGCTGCAGACATCGAGTCAATTTTTATTCTGCAGAAAAGAGCCATTAGAGCCATATATAATCTCCGCAAGCACGATTCTCTAAGGGAACTGTTTAAGGAAATTAACATCATGACGGTACCTTGTCAATATATCTACGAAAATATCATGTACGTAAGGAAAAATTTACATCTTTTTAGTAAAAGAGGTGAAAGGCATAATTATAGTACTAGAAAAAGGGACCTATTAGCTCAACCAGGTTTCAGACTAGCTAAAGTAGACTCGTCGTTCATGGGGTACTGTTTAAAATGTTACAATAAAATACCTCCACACATACTTCAACTCAATGAGACTAAATTCAAAACTTGTATAAAACGCACACTATGCAGGCAGGCATATTATAAGTTTGGGGATTACATAACTGATAAAAATGCTTGGCTCAATGCTGGTCCTGCTCCACAACCACAACTAATTAATTAACATTTGAAGATACTGTTGGAGCTGCTGAAGATTGTAAGACTATCATTGCATTGTATAGACTCAATCTCCTTTGTATTATATAATTGCATAGCACATGTGTGAGTACTATGTACATACTCTAATGCTACCATTTACTGGGTACGTCTTTGTTTGACTTGAATGTGCCCTGGCGGCTGAGAGTATGTGACGCTCACTCTAATGTCTCGCTGATGGTGGCGCGTGTTGGATCATTTAGCTAATCCATGCGTCAGGTACGTAAACAAGCGCTTTCAGTGAAGGCTGGGCATACCTTAGCAGCCACGGCTTATTTTAATTTAATTTAAATATTTGAATTGTTTTTTTTTAAGGACGCTTTTAACGTTCTGCATCGTTCTCACATGTAAAATTTCAACATGAATGATGTAACCATTATTTTGTAACCATATCCTGATTTAAAAGAGTGTCCGTGGAGTTTCTTGCCCGTTCTTCTCCAGAGGTACCTTCTCCAGAGGTACCTACTACGCTTTGGAATGGGCGCCTAGCTTCATCTTTCTGACTGACCGACCCCTTGACAATTCAAAAGTGCCTGTAATTGGTTTAATTGAAATAAATGCTTTGAGTTTGAGTTTGAGTTTAGGAACGCATGGAGGTATCAAGTTGAAATTAATATCAAATGCGTAGGTCTGCGGTCCCTTAGTGCTCTAAAAAAATCAAGTTTCTAAGTCAACGCAATAAAAAAAATACGGCCAAAACAACAAATCAACAATAAATCAAACCTATAGGGTACTTCCCGTTGATCTAGAATCATGAGCAAGAAGCAAGGTATCACAGCACAAGCAAAGGAAATAATCCGAAAATTGTTAATTTGTAGTTTTATCACAATTTTTTTTTATCTTACATTTGCAGTTGGAGAATTGACATCAATATACTTCATATTGATGTATTGGAGAACATGTTTTTCAACTACAATGTTAAGTTTGTTTTATGATAAATTCATGCTAACTACGGAACCCTTCATTGTGCGTGGTCGGAAGCGCACTTGGTCGATTTTTTGTTTGTTTTTATTCATTTCTACGGCTAAACTGGGACTTTTATTCGTTTCAAAGAAACGAGTACTTATCGAAACAAATAAATAAATTTTGGGCTCAAATCTAAAAGTTCCGGCCAGGAAATGAAACAATTTATTTTTTTATATGTTAATATTAATACCCAAACACAAGCATAGAATTTCCTGACCCTAAACCATTGGGGTCATTGATCTTATTATTACGAACAACTTTCACTATGGGATAAAACCTGCACCCCTAATTGCGTAACAAACTATCAATCAGAATCTGAATCATTTTGAAAGTAATTGCTAATCTATTGCTCCATAAGTTCGAACAAATTTTCTGCTCATCAACGTAAATAACGCAATATTAATGTTGTTGAACTGTCAAAATGAAACCGATTCCTACTGTAACGTACGCATTACGTCCATGAAAGGGCGAAAAGCTGTCCCATATATTAATCTATTCTTATTATTATAGTATCTCTGTCTGTCTCTCTGTTATCTTTTCACGCCTTAACGGCTGAACGGATTTCGATAAAATTTGGCAAACAGACTGTATCCTGGGTTAGGACATTATATTCATTTAAAGGGTGTTATGTTAAACGAGGGACATACTTTAACGGAGTGTAGTACTCATGAAAATGAACATCTTTTACCATGGAACTAACTAAAAAAATCAGCTGCCTCGTACATTTTGATCGGGTAGAATTTGCACTTTGTAGAGAACAGCTGATTTTCTTTTTCATATTTCAGGATTAGTTCCATGGTAAAAGTTGTTCATTTTCAAGGGAAGGTATCCGTTAAAGTATGTCCCTCGTTTAACCTAACACCCTGTATATTTTAATTCCGATAGTACGTTCTCGTTCTCGTGTCGTGTCTCTTAATATTTATATTTTATATCTAAATCTTTGCCAATTTCATGAAAAATCCAATTTACGATTTGCAATTTTGCTTTAGACCCGCTCATCAGGGCTGGTCCGATTTTGATAACGCTGAACCATCGCGGACATTTGGGGTTAACCACTTTTAAACCTTAGCAATAAGGCTGAAAAGTGGTTCACTGGAAAAGTCCGGGGTTGTACATAATGAAGAGTACAATGACCCTTTAAGGGTAAGTAAACAAAAAAGAAGGTTGTATGCAATAATGTACTTTAGGTACTACTAGTGTTGAACTTCGGAGATAACACAACACCACGTCGGTTAGGTTAGACAGAGGTGAACAAAGTACACCCACATTTAGCCAGTGTAAAATAAAGAATTCTGATTCTGATTCTGATTCTGATTCTATGTTTGAGGAGCGAGCCTATAGCCAACAGCCAGGCACAAATCCAGACACCAGGCTGCTACTGAGAAATTCCTGCCGAAAAAATTCAATTACACTTTGCCCGACCTGGGAACCGAATCCAGGACCTCATGCTCAGCAGTAGCGCTTGCGTCCCCTATAGACCAAAGACGCAGTTTTTCGTGAACTTCGGAGATAATTAAATTAAATAATAATAAGATCTATTGATACAATAATTGGGTTCATATTTGCAGTCTCGTTTAATTACCGCAATCTAAATGACATGATTCCATAGAAATATCATATATATATGCATGATTCAGTAAGCCTGAACAAATATGTCACAGCAGCAATTAGCAATGTATCGCAGTCAATACGTTTGCATTCAAATATTTGTTTTAATGGGACTACACAGGACATAAACGCAATAATACTACGCAATAACTAATTTGATACAATAGATAAAAATCACGAAGTTACCTACCTGCAATCATTCTGATTTTTGTCAGATTATTCTACAAGTAACATACTAACGTAGTAGTGTTTTAATTTTTTTGTTCAATTAATAGATTTTTTGTAAATATATAATTGCATCATATTATGCATTAAATTACCAGCGTTGTGTCATCGCGCTTCTCTTAATTTTCTATGCAGCCCGACAGTGACCGCGCTTTAGGTCCTGTAGTCCCCTTAACACGTCCACAGTCCACAATATTAATACCTACATGTACCTTTAACATGGCTCCTCCTCCTTGCTCCATAACTTAGATTAAATAGCAACTGAGGAATTACTTGCTCATCCAAAATAGTCTGTCCCGCTAATTTCCCCACAAATAATAATTTCACAAACTTTTCCGCGTTATTGTTTTGTTTTTTGTATTTTACTTTGATTTGGTTTTTATCTTTTATCTATAAGTATATGATTTATATTGTTATGCTCAACTCGTTCACATTTACGATATAAAATAATGTTAACAGTCCGTGTGGTGGGACCCTGGTGATCTGCTATAGAGGTATTCCTAGTCCAGACACCAGTCTCTCACAAACTTTGTCATATAATTTTTAAGCATGTTTTAATTTATTTATAATTTCATTTGTTTGTGAAGAGAAAATAAATTATTTTGAATTTAAAAAAAAAAAACATGGCCGCGAGACCGAGCTTAAAAAAACAGCTTTTCGAGGAGAACCTATGCTACTGACACGACTTAAACTTTAACGTAAACAAAGCGTCAAAGGCGCGCGGAAAAAAATTTCAACGTTTTTCAAAGTCAAAGTCAAATCATTTATTTCAAATAGGCATCTAAAAGGCAGTTTTGAACGTCAAAATTTACAAAAAAAGAAAAATTAAATTGATTTTAGTCGCCCCTTCGTAAATGGTAATTTTATAATGGAAAAGATTTATTTCAATATTATTTCAGCTTTATTTTATTCTTGTTACTATAATTATTGTAGATTAAAATAATACCAAAAGATCAAAAACATGATTATGAGAATTACAAACACATTTGTTTTTGTGATTTAAAGAATTATTTCACAATATACTTTTAACGACACATTCAAGTAAATAACACAAAAAATATTTTGTTTTTACTCTGACCTGTAAAAAATTCTTCATTCTTAAAGTATCAGCCCTAAAATGATCCAGAATTAGGTGAAATGACAGCTCACTTCACTTATATTTCACGATGAGGTTTCTACAGAATAGATAGCTGTTGTATAGTCTGGGCAAAGTCTGGGTCTTTTTTGGCGATTCAGAAAAATTGCGCCAATTCTTATAATAACTGCTTTATGATTAGACGACCTATCCAGACAAGATTGGATGTTATAGAAGAGTCTGCCGAGTCCTTTCATAATGAAAAAATCCAAAACGTCAGGCTTGTTTGTTGGGGTCTAGCGGCCAGTGGATTAGCTCAGATGTGGCAATTGTGATTAGCTTGTTCGTATCAACACACGTTTTTAGCTCTCGGAATCTCGTCGTGTTTATTCGCGAGCCCCAAAGAACAGGTTTAGCGTTCCAGTTTCCTCCTGATATAAACAAGGTCCTAGACTCTTCACATAGACTATGCTCCGAGCTGAACTGAGACAGTTCGTGGTGTTTGATGGATTCCCTTAATATAACAGCTGTCCTACCGTATGCAGTACCATCAGGATGATTTTTAGTGAAATGCTGTAGTTTTTTTATTTTAATTTGGCAGTTTTATGTGAAATGGAGCTCGTGGCTAAGTATAAACAGCCGCACGGGTCGATCCATCAGATTAAGCTACGCTTACCGAGGTCGGTCCGTGGATGGGTGACCTTTACATACGTTAAGCCGTTGGTCCTAGCTGTCAATCGTGGATCTTTGACAGTAGTTACGGGTCGTCAGAAGCCTGAAAGTCTGACAACCAGTCTTACCAAGGGGTATCGGATTACCCAGTTAATGGGTTGTGGTGGTCAGATAGGCAGTCTCTCCATGTAAAAGACTGGTATTCAGCTGTATTCAGCTGTATCCGGTTAGACTGGAAGCCGACCCCAACATAGTTGGGGAAAGGCTAGGCAGATTGAGTTATATGTGAAATGTGTTTCCAATATAAGTAGAACATCCAGACCATGGAAGTCAATCAGGGTCTTGACTTCGCTTTTGTTGGGAGATAGTCCGTTGATATTACCGGTGGCTATTTTGATCGTATTGATCATTTTGTCATTTTATTGACGAGTGTAGTTATGAGTCCTAAGGGGAGGAGAGAGGAGAGGAGAAGTTTTACTCCATCAGTATCACGAAAAAATGTAAGTCATTGCAATGTAACTCTTAGTCTTATCCCGGTAAGGTAAGGTGTAAATTAGAATGATTTCCGACAGTTTTTTATAACTAATTTTAAATACTTTATTACAATGCAATAATTTCTTTCACATGTTCGACTTACCATTTCCACCTTCTATGTGCACCCACTTTTCAGTGCATACGGCTGCAATCCAGAGGAAAGTGCACAGTCCTATAAAACACGTGCATCCGAACAGGATACGTCTCTCAAGTACCAGCGCCTGCATCAACGGCCGACGCTCTGCTGCCCCCACAGAAGACGCCGTCGACATTTTGTCAGTCTCCATCTTTGCTTATTCTGTAACAAGTGAAAACATACAGGTTTATTAATAGTGTATTTGACAGGTTTTTTTAGTTTTCCGTACCTACCCCAAAAGTAAAAAACGGAACCCTTAGAGGATCACTTTGTTTTCCGTCTGTCTGTCTGTGTCTGTCAGTGTCTGTCAGTCAGTCAATACCCTTTTTCTCAGGAACGCGTTGAAGAATCAAGTTGAAATTAATACCCTACTGTTCCTTGGACTTCTAAAAAAATCAATCTTCTAAGTCAACGCAATAAATAAAAAACCGGCCAAGTGCGTGTCGGACCACGCACAATGAAGGATACCGTAGTTGGAGTGAATTTATCCCAAGAACAAACTTAAGATTGTAGTTGAAAAACATGTTCTCCCATACATTCCAACTGAAAGTGTAAGTTTGTACTCACAAGATTGAGAGATTTACCATGTTATTTTAAGACCACAGACTTTTTATAGATTTTCCTGTAATCTACACGTAACGGTCTGTTTTCTGTATTTATTTCAAAATTTAACGCTCAGTAGTTTCGGAGAAATGGTCAATTTTCGTCTATTTTCTTAAATAACTTAAAAAAAATAATAAAAAATATGTATTTGAGACCCTCATTTGATATGTCACACGTTGGTCACACGGTATCGTTTACAAAACTTTTTTTAAATTTTATTATTTTCCCACCAAAAGAGCCCTTAATCAAAATTAATTTATTTTCTCTACCCTTTCGTGTTGGGATCACAGAAGTTCGTGACAGACAGGCAGGCAGACACACCAGTGATCGGTTTCGTTTTTACCTTTTGAGGTACGAAACCCTAAAAATGAGCTGTGTATGAGAGTTTCTTATACAGCCCTTAAATTAAGGCTGCGGGCACGAAACCGGCGGACGCAGGCACGAAACCAGCAGTGGCCGAGTGGGGCGATGCGATGGTGACGCGACGCGACGGTACAAAACTTTTTAACAAAAAAAATACTACAAAGCGAAACATAAATTTAATTTCGGAAGTCGGTACCTGACTTGGTTTTGGTTTTTTTTTTTTTGGAAATCGGTTGTTTATGTTTTTTTGTAAAAATATTTTTATTTTTCACCTTTTAGTTGTGGTACCTACCCCACACAAATTCGAATAAACCACCAAAACCACTACCACTACTACCTGCAAAATAAATTAGAACTCCATCCATATAGACTAAAAAAATAGTAAAAAAAAAAATACGTATACTACTTTTACTGAAAAACAACAAAATTCAGTAAATTTTACATGGGACCAACTTTGAGGTATATACCCTGCCAAATAAAACAATCGATCAAATCGGACTACTCTTTAAAACTGTATGCGCGGTCATGCAAAATAAAAATATACGCCTCGACTTGAGAAGCTCCTCCTTTTTTTTCGTCGGTTAAAAATTGACAAAATTGTGTCAATTTGTACCGTGCGTCGCCATTGCTCTGCTCTGCCACCGCTGGCTTCGTGCTCGCAACCACAAAGTACATTTGTATACTCGCAACCTTAGACATCACTACTTCAATATGAATATGACGTCACAAGCCAGAAACGACATGGTACACTTGGTAACTTAGCGCCGTTCAGTACAATGACCGTTTTGCGTGACAAGAACAGAATAAACCACTTCTAAATCGTGGTTTTTCAGTGACATCTTTAGTAACAATATGTTTATTTCACGCATTAGCTGACTCTATAGACGTTGTCCTGTCTTAGCTATGAATATTCTAAAGTAAATGCGCGAAGTTCCCGAAGGCGCACGAAGCTGATAACATTTTGTATTGTATACAAAAACTTAATTTATATTTTAAGAATTGAACTACGATTTTTTTCTCAAAAGTAAAATACCGGAATAAATTTAAAGTAAAAAAGTCAAAAATATGAAAAAGATTAGAAGAGCCAATTAATTTGAAAAAAAAAAATTGTTTTGAGTGTAAATTTCAATGGCTATAAGAGCAGGGGAAGACCAAAGAAACGATGGATGGACTGTGTGAAAGATGATATGGCTAGAAAGGGAGTGACTACCGAGATGACGACCTATAGAGAAGTATGGAAGAAAGGGACATGTTGCGCTGACCCCAAATAAATTGGGATAATGGGTTGTTACTTGTATCAAATCTCCACATATTTAGTACAGTAGTGTTAGTAGTGAATTGACTCTGTAACAGTGAACTGTGTAGAAGTTTCTTTCATGCAAACCTTGTTCTGACAATTACAAATAGGTACAACAAAAAAGAATTAGCCAAATAGGTGCATCCGTTCTGAAGTGATGCGCGTACATACAACCATCAATCATCTATCATCAACCATTCAGCAATTGATTTTTATTTTAGAATACTACTAGCTGACCCGCCAGACGTCCTGTCAAAATTTCAATAAATCGAACGGCAGGAAAACAAATGAACAACTGATTAAAAAAATAATTTGAATTTGGAATTCTAAATAGAATGAAAGATTCCCGACAGACATTGCCCTGCCCAAATTTCATGTATGAGAAAATGAATTTTCTTCATATTTTTTTTTCCGTCAATTTTCTAATGTTTTTAATAGTTATTCTGCTATTCGGGACGGAGACAAATACAACAAATCAAAAACCATGAAAATGGGTCCAGCCGATCTCGAGTGTTCGACCAAACCCGACTTTGTTTTATATAATATGATGTGTGAAATCAATGGTGGCTCAGTTGTAACGGCCCCGACTTACGAGGGTCATTCAATAAATACTTAGCCTACAAAAAGTAAACGAAAATTTTGGAAAAGTGGCAATTTATTTTTCAACATAGTCTTCTTTTAGTTCTATACACTTAGCCCAGCGATGCTCCAACTTTTTTAACCCGTCCGAAAAATAGTTTTTGTCAAACTCTGCAAAATAGGCCTCCGTGGCGGCGATGACCTCCTAATTCGATCCATATCTATTCCCGGCGAGTGATTTTTTCAGATTAGGAAACAGAAAGAAGTCACAAGGGGCCAAATCTGGAGAATACGGTGGATGGGGCAGCAATTCGTAGCGTAATTCGACCAATGTGGCCATGGCAACGGCAGACGTGTGAACCGGTGCGTTGTCGTGGTGAAACAGCACTTTTTTCTTCGCCAGATGGGGTCGTTTTTTCTTTAATTCGGCGTCGAATCGGCCCAATAAATCGGCATAGTAAAGCCCTGTAATTGTTTTACCCTTCTCGAGGTAATCGATATAGATCACACCTTGTGAATCCCAGAAAACGGTGGCCATAACTTTTCCGGCCGATTTTACAGTATTCGCCTTCTTTGGAGCACGTTCCCCGGTCTGGATCCATTGTTTTGATTGCTCCTTGGTCTCTGGTGTGTACCAGTGGATCCAGGTTTCATCGACGGTCACAAAACGATGCAAAAACTCCGCTGGATTCCGCTTAAACAGCGCCAAACACGTCTCCGATGTGGTCTCACGGTTGCGCTTGTTTTCTGGTGTGAGTAAACCGGCACCCATCGCGCCGACAGCTTTCTCATGCCGAGTTCCTCGTAAAGAATATGATGCACTGTTCCTTCTGAAATGCCTACAGTCTCAGCTAGCTCCCGAACCTTCAATCGGCGATCTGCCAATACGAGATCATGGATTTTTTTAATGTTTTCCTCCGTAGCAGCTGTTTTCGGTGCACCTGGACGTGGTTCATCAAAAACCGACGTACGGCCACGTGCAAACTCGTTGAACCAATTCTTGACGGTGGCCATCGATGGAGAAGAGTCACCGTACACAGCATCCAAGCGCTCTTTGATTTCGATGCGCGTTTTTCCTTCCAAAAATAGGAATCGAATCACCGAACGATATTGCTCTTTTTCCATTTTTGTAAAACCGATCGACACGTTCGCTTCCATAAGTTGTCAAATTAAAACAAATAAAGGGGATTGGAATGAAAATTTGAAAACAGAATTAAAAAAGAATGTGCTACACTGTGGTAAAACTCTTTTGAAACTACAGCGCCCTCTGGCGATGAGGCTAGGTACTTATTGAATGCACCTCGTACGAGTTGTAGGTCGTGGGTTCGAACCCAGACAGGCGCTTTAATTTGTGTAAATAATTTCATCACCACTGCTCTCAAAACGGTGCAGGAAAACATCGACAGGAAACTGACATGTCCTAGAACCAAAAATTCGAAGACGTGTGACATCGACCAACCCATACTGGGCCCGCGTGGTAGATTACAGCCCACTCACTCTCGAAGAGAGCAGACGTATGTCCCAGCAGTGGGAACATTATAAGCTGATTATGGATTCATGTATGACGGAAACAGTTAACCTCGCTAATCTATTCTGTAAAAATCTCACACTGCACGATATTCAACTCGATTTCCGGCAACTCTCATCCAGCTGCCATTAGCCACCCTGCGAAGATCGTCGCTCCACCTATCCTGAGGGCGTCCTACCTTACGTTTACCGATTCGCGGTCTCCAGTCAACTCATCTACCCCAATCATCGGTTCTCCGGGTAATATGGCCGGCCCGTTACCACTCCAGCTTGCTTATTCTGTGAGATATGTCGACAACTTTGGTTCTCTGCCGGATCACCTCTTTGCGGATTTGAACCTTCTTAGAGATTTTGAAGCATAGCCCGTTCCATAGCTCGCTGAGCGACCTTGAATTTATGGACCAGCCGTACCGTGAGTGTCCACGTTTCAGCTTCGTAAGTCATAACAGGCAGGACGCACTGATTGAAGACCTTGGTGTTTAGGTTCTGTGGAATACGTGACAAGAAGGCTCAACGAAGCTTTCCAAACGCTGCCGAGTCCAGCTGAATTCTTCTGTTAGCCTTCCTCTCAAAGTTGTTGCTACCAAACTCAAGAGTTTGACCAAGGTAAACATATTCTCGAACAACATTGAGAGTAACGTCATTGACAGCAATCGGCCCCAGGGTAACGTGTTCGTTGATAATAGAGCAGCAGGTGAAGCGCGCGCGTCTCTTGATGCAAGTCGCGTTGCGAGTCGCTTGCGGACATACGACGACATCGTGTCGTACCTCAATCGCACAAAATTTTATAAACCGCACCTATAGTAAAAAAACCGGCCAAGTGCGAATCCGACTCGCGCACGAAGGGTTCAGTACCATTATCTATAACAGCAAAAAAAACACGTTTGTTGTATGGGAGCCCCCCTAAATATAATATTTATTTTATTCTGTTTTTTAGTATTTATTGTTATAGCGGCAACAGAGGAGCTCGTGGCTAAGTAATAACAGCCGTACGGGTCGATCCATAAGGTTAAGCTACGCTTGCAGGGGTTGGTCTGTGAATGGGTGGCCATCTTTACATACTGAGACTCCTCCGTGCCTCGGAAAGCACGTTAAGCCGTTGGTCCCGGCTGTCATTCGTGGATCTTTGACAGTCGTTACGGGTCGTCAGAAGCCCGAAAGTCTGACAACCAGTCTTACCAAGGGGTATCATATTACCCAGTCACCAGGTTGTGGAGGTCAGATAGGCAGTCGCTCCACATAAAATACTGGTATTCAGCTGCATTCGGTTAGACTGGAAGCCGACCCCAACATGGTTGGGAAAAGGCTAGGCAGATTGATTGTTATAGCGGCAATAGAAATACATCATCTGTGAAAATTTCAACTCTCTAACTATCACGGTTCATGAGATACAGCCTGGTGACAGATGAACAGACAGATAGACAGACGGACAGCGGAGTCTTGGTAATAGTGACCCGTTTTACCCTTTTGGTACGAAACCCTAAAAAGATAGAAAGTCGTTGGACCATTTCAAAACCTAGCATGTGTTCGGAACTTACTTGGTTTTTCAATGGTTAATAAAATGCACAATTTCTAGTGATCACAAGCGGAACTGCCTTCCAGGTCCTGGGTTCGATTCTCATGTCGGGCAAAGTCGGTGACTAGATGCCGTGAGCAGTCGATGTAACTAACATCTGAGTTTACTAACGTCTTTTAAATATCAAACGTACAGACACACACAACACAAAAACAGACAATAAAATCATTCGAAAACATCAACATACTCGTATTTTTTTTGTGGACAATAGTGTGGATTATACGTTTTTTCGACTGTATAATAACTACTTTGTTAATGCCGAAACGTATAACTGTTTTTTGTCCCAAATAAATAAAATAAAATAAAAAAAATACTCGGTAAGTTTACACTACGAGTAGTTCATTATACTCTAATTGAAGATATTATGGAAGCACGCCAAATATCCGGAGACGCAGCGTGTGACAGTATCTCATCGCTACATTACTCACACCACACTGTTAACGGCAGGTTGTTCGGGCCTGTAGGCCTTTAAAACGCTACCTCCGCCTCCCCCAAATGCAGCGCGACGTGTTTATTTACGACGCGCCGCCGACGATTTCGCAGAAAATCCATGCCACAGTGCATTTGCAGTTCAGAGTATTTGCAGTTGATTAACTTAATTAGTTTTTCTTAGGTCGATATTTATTCCTTAGGTTTACATTTTATGGTGTCTACGGTGGAGTGAACTAAGATGATTACATAAAATGTCGTGAACTTGTTTTCACATTATCAGATAACGATACCAACACGATTCGATAGCGATAGGTTCAATTATTACCGGCCCCATGATATTGTTGAATATCGATGACCATCGCGACTCGACAAACAAGCACACTACTATGTATCGACGTCTCGAAGCCGGCAGTGCGAAAAATTTTGCTCAAGTGAAAGAATGCCCACTACTCTCACCCCGCACTGTCTTCGCCGGTGGATATCGTGCCGATATCGGTGTCGGTGTATGTGGAAACCGGTTACAATGTTATGGGCATGTGATGCGGAGAATGAAGAAAATGTCGTCTGGAATGTTTTGATTATGAATCTGGATGGCTATACGAGTAAGAGAAGACCAAAGAAACGATGGATGATCTGTGTGAAAGATGATATGGCTAGAAAGGGAGTGACTACCGTGATAACAACTAAGTAACAGAGAAGTATGGAAGATAAAAACAAGTTGTATCGACCCGAAAAAAAATGGGATAAGGGCAGGAGAATGTAGATGATCGGTGCCTGTCGTTGACTACGACGATATAGGTGACAATAAAACACAATGTAAAAGCGAATTATTCCATTACTTCACTGGGCGGAGCAGGAAACGAATATAGCACATAGTTTCAGATTTAACCTTTAAATGATTATCATCGCGCTAAATCTTTATGGAGTTAAGGCTTAGCGGATGGAAGGATGTCATTCGTGATATAATAATAACATAAGAACGGCTATTTTAGTCAACATTCATACAAGCAAATAGCTTAGTGGTTCGACGACTTCTTTGCACACCGGTGGTTAAAAGTTCAATTCTCAACTGTTGATATTTTTTTCGATTCTTTTTTTACATTTTGTTATACTGTTATTTGATAGTTCGTAGAACGTACACAGAATCCATGAAGTTTATTCCTTTTAAATCATCTACGGTTATAATAAAAATAAATATCATTGGTTAGCTGACAGTATTAATGAGAAATCCCGTGTGTACAATCTACTGTTATATTTTTTAGCGATAGCCGGGTTCGCCAGGAATAATCTGTAAGAATCACTCAGTGTATCACTGTTGTGCCATTATGTATTAAATACAGGTATGGCACGAACAGGCGTTTACGAGTATTTATTCACTAAAAACGAAAAACAAGCAATGGAAAATTGCTACTGAAGGCTGCGGGTTTCGAACTTAGGACGAGCTGCTTCTCAAACGGACGACTCTCTGTATATTTTGGCTGCTGAGACCACAATTACAAACGTACTGTACAGAAAAGTTTTATAAAATATGGCTGTTGTTTTAGTATATTGTGAAGTCGTGGGCGGAAGCTAGTTAGAGATAAACATGATTTTGAGGTAGTAAGGTGAAAGTTTCAAATTGCAATGGTTCTACTGGGTATCAAAAAGTCACGCAAAAGTTAATGTTAATAGAAATTTAATTTTTTCTTTAAAAAAAGATCTCTTTTGCAAAATTTCATGCTTCTAGCCCAGCGATTTAGGCTGTGGATTGTCTGTCAGTGAATATAAGAATTTTATCAAGTTGACAAGCCGTGTGCCCGATGGTATTTCCCATCGACATAAATGGTGAATTTTCATCCCCTATTTAACCCCTTTAGTGACTGAATGAAAAAAAACATTAAGATTTTTATTAAGTACGGGCTAAAAATGGTCGTACTGCTTTGCTTCTGCTGTAACCATATTCTTTTGTTTTTGATGTCGACCACTGCTCATAAAGATAAGTAAATATTGACAACTACATATGAAGGAACAATTGCCGTACTTTATTGTCAAGGGACGTACCTACTGCTACAGCTATAATTTATCGAATCTACTATTCTAAGACATCAAAATTAATTTAGTGTATTTTTTAACCGGCCCCGCTCATGTCGGATTGCCATCCCTTAGGACAATAGTCATAGTTTTTAGGCTAATAAGCCTAAAAAAAAATTGCAAGTATCAATATGTTAAAAGTTACAAACCAACAAACATACGATAGGTACGTCATCGACTAACTTGCTTTGGAACATGGACACCGAGTGATAGGTACGGTTACCGCCTAACTAGGCTACGTTCACACGGCGCTATTTTTCAAGTGTATAGAATACGATATTTTATCGTATACAGTGACTTTTTGTACTAAAAACTGAAAGTTTGTTCACACAGCTAAAACGATACAAGAAAATAATCTTTTCGATCGACAATTTTTATCGTGTTCATGCATTAGGTCATGTTAGTATAGCACTTTTGTTTGAAACAGCTCGACGAAATTCTCTGGCAGAAAATCGTCACGTAACGAAAAAACGTTTAAAGGCCCCCTACATGCGACTTTGTCTCTTTATCTCTTTCTATTATATCTTGAAAGAGACAAAGAGAGAGAGGACAAAACGACGACAGACGAGAACGGAGAGGGGGAAAATTTTCGAATTTTACTTTTTTCATGGTTTTCGAGGGAGCCAAGCCGGTAGTGGAATTAAATTGAAAATTCAAGATGGCGGCTGTGAAAATTTTGTGTTTGTGTTTTAAATCATATGTTAGAAGGAACTTCATTCCTGACGGTGGTCCCCGACCGCACATTTTTATTTTTTTCTAATTTTCATTGTTGTTGCCAGAGTGAAAGTTGATTATATTAGTATCCAACCGACAACCGGATACATTGTATTTATACATATTATGTGTAATTAATGTAGGATATGGTAGTAGCGAAGACAGTTCGATGGAGACTGAAATAGTAATATGGATGAATCTGATGAAAAAATCTTAGAAAAATGTGTTTTAAAACTTCTTCATAAAGGACCACGATAAAAAATTATAAACTACTCGCGCTTGACTATAATTTTATCGATAATAATTTGCAATGTGTCTTAACACTATCGTAAGATGACAGTTAAACGTCATCATACCACATATAAATAATCACATTTTCGAAAACGATATTATGAATTAAAACTATAATATAATTACGAGATATTTTTTCTGAGCTGTCGCAATTTCATATCTAATGTGTTCCTCTTTTATTTGAATTTTTTGAACAACTGCAGAGAGAGCGAATTTTTAAAAATTTTGACACAGGTCCAACCTCCATGACGTCCCGCAGGACTCTGATCGCGAGCGGATTTAGCCAAATTGACTAATTTTGAATTTATTTAAAAAAAATCTATTAAACTCAAAAATCCAACCGTTAAATTCCCTCCGAAATACGATTACCTCATTATACATGCAATTTTCATATAATTTTATGCTGTAATTAGGAAATGAAACGGAAAATGGTTTTGAAATCGACCATGTTTCGGATTTTTTTTTCATCGAGGAAATTACAACTAATCGTGTTTTGAACCGTTAATTTCCCTCAAGCAAGGATGTATCTATGGCATATATTTTTTTCAGGACCTTAATACACTAATTTGACCATTTAAAATTGATTCTAAAACAGGAAAATTCGGATAACCTCCCGTTAACCAGCTTGACAATTCAACTAGTACAATTGGAATATTATGTAAGTGAGACCGACAAGTATTTAGCAAGCTACACTTACTGCTGTAGTTACTCTGTTGGACGGAACTATAAATAATTCCGTCCCATTCAATAAATGTACTAAGTTATATATTATGTAAGTGATGCAGTCATAGTCAAAATGAGAAATCAAGAAGAAGTCTCTATGTTTACTATAAATCAATCAAAGTGATAGTGTATCTAAAATGGCTCCCTTACATGTGCGAATTTTGATTTTTGCTCAGGAGGGGCAAATGTTTCTTTCTGGGAAGGAGAGGGGGATGGGCATTTCTCCTTTTTATTTAAGGATTACCAACGAGATACATAATGTTATTGTGGATGGCTATGACTTATCTACATACTAGCTGCGCCCCGCGGTGTTACCCGTGGTTTATGAGATACACTAAAACGTGTATTATTTAATCGGTGAGAAAAGTATTCACAAAGAAATTGCTCTTCCCACGGGAACACTACATTTTTTCAGGATGTAAAGTAGCCTATGTGTGCTATGTGTATACAGGATGTCTGCTACTTCCACACCAAATTATATCAAAATCGGTCGAGCCGTTTGAGTTTGAAAGAGTAACAAATATATTTGAATTCCTTGCTCATCCCACGGGAGCACTACATTTTTTCGGAATAAAAAGTAGCCTATGTGTATGTGTGTGTGTATTCAGGGTATAAGCTGTCTACATACCGAATTTGATCCAAATTGGTCCAGCCGTTTGAGCGTGAAGAAGTAACAAACATACACACACACACACACACACACACACTCACAAACTTTCGCCTTTATAATATTAGTGTGATGTGATATCTTAAGCGCCCCACACATTTACAGTCCGCCGGCGGATTGCAGCCAGTCAGTTAATCGCTATAGATCACAGACTCACAGTTCCTTTTAAGGTTTTGGATTGATGACCAATGCCAGCCAATGCGATCCCAGAGTGTGTGGTCTGTTGCCGGCGCAGGCCTGCGTCGACAGGTATCGGCCGGAAAGTCCGTGATCTCAAGGCGAAATCGAGCAAGCAGGTAGTCGGCCGGGTGTGCGTACTCCCAGCGGAAAAGTGTCGAATTTCATGATTTCAGTTCAGTAGATCTTTAGTGTATGACGTCCTGTAAATGTGTATGGTAATTTTAAATTTGTGTGTCCAGCCATTTTTGAAATATTTGCGAAAAGCGCTTTCCGCTGGGGAATAAATCTTCCAGCGGATTTTTTTTCTCAAAACGGACACACGAGAAAAATAAGTACCTATACCAACAATAAGAATAATAATATATAGATATATGACTCATATAAGATAATGTAATATAAACATGTGACTCGAATCATTTTCGTCTTTGATCAAAGGTTTTTGACATTTTGTTTTTAGATAGGATCCTAAAAACAGGTCTTGCCATACTGAATAATAAATTGAATTTTAACATATTTATTTTCATAATTTCCTAATAATAGGTCTTTACCTATGAAATTGCCGTTTTGTATGAAAAAATTTAAACGAATTTTTTTCATATTTTTGATGTTTCGAATTATCATTAAGTTGGACTTTTTGTTATTCGATCTATTGAAACTCTTTATTTTGATAATAGATAAATAACATAACATAAATTGTAAGTTAATCATATGAGCGTCTTGGATGGTATGTGTGTTAGCTCGTAAGACCAATTGAATAAGCAAATAAATAAATAGTAATTATAAACGATAGGAATATTGAAATTAAGGAATTATAAAATTAGGATGAATGATAGTCGGAGTTGTTATAATAGGTCTTTACCTATGAAATTGCCGTTTTGTATGAAAAAATTTAAACGAATTTTTTTCATGCATTTTTTATTTGTATTAATCGAAGTAATCACCCATGCAATCAATGCATCTTTGCCAACGCAGTGGCAGTTTATTGATGCCCTTCTTAAAGAAATCAGCTGGACGGGAGGCAACAAATTCTTCAAAGGCATTTTGTACTGCCTCTCGGGTATTGAATTTTTTTCCCGCCAAGAAGTTATCCAAATTCTGGAAAAAGTAGTAGTCTGTAGGCGCAAGGTCTGGTGAGAAGGGCAGATGACGGAGAGCTTCCAACCCCAGTTCTTGCAACTTGGAGACCGTCTGCTGTGCAGTATGAGGTCGCGCGTTGTCGTGCAGGAGCAGCGGAGACGAGCGATTGACCAATGCTGGTTGGAGATGTGCCAGCTTCTCCATCATTGTGTTCAGTTCTTCACAGTACACATCTGAAGTAATGCTCACTCCGTTTGGTAAGAAGCTGTGATGAATCACACCGGCGCTAGACCACCAAACAGTGACCATCACTTTTCTAGGGGTAAGTTTTCGTTTAGGGCATTGTTTAGGTGCTGAACCAGGATCCAACCAACTTGCTGAGCGCTTGCGGTTATCAAACAGAATCCATTTTTCATCGCAGGTAACAATGCGATTCAAAATTCCTTCATTTGTGTGTCTGTTGAGCAGTGCAAGGCACGTCTCGACGCGTACTTCGCGCTGGCGAACCCTGGGGCACCCATTTGTCAAGCTTTTTTACCTTGCCAATTTGACGCAAATGGACCAATATTGTTTTGACTCTAACGTCGAAAGCTGCTGCTAATTCAGCCGTAGATTGTGTATCATCAGCTTCCACAATCGCCTTTAATTCGTCATTGTCGACCAAAGTCTTCGGACGACCGCGAGGTTCATTTTTCAGGTCAAAATTTCCAGAACGGAAGCGAGCAAACCAATAACAAGTGGTGCGTTGGTTTGTAGTGTTAGCTCCGTAAACATCATTGATCTTGCGTGCCGCTTGTGCCGCGTTGCTGCCACGACGGTACTCATATTCCATAATTACTCGAATTTTTAACGTATCCATGATGACGAAAAAGATTGAAATGCGATGAAAATGTAACACTAATCAATAAACAAATGACTACTTTTGGAAAAATAAAATCCATGTTTTTAAAATAAAATTAATTTGAAATTAGAATTCTTAGCCAAACAAAAATTATTTTGATTTGAAATGGCCAGTACTGAAGAACGGCAATTTCATAGGTAAAGACCTAATATAAAAAGCCGTCCATAAAATTATGTGATTTTGCCTGAGGATTTTGGCTTTTAAATTTTGCTACTGCCATATTCTAAATTGTAAGGCAATTAATTATTGACACGGTTTGTAAAGAAAAAAGTGCAACAATCGTTAAGATAAGTAATTAGTAGTTGTATCACATATAAAATACTTTTTTTGCGATTACAAACTTACATTTGCAATTGGAGAATAAATTGAAAAAACAATGACGTATATCAATATATGGGACATAACAAGCAACAACAAAACAAACAACATGTAACATGTTATTCAACTACAAAATTAAGTTAGTTTTTGGGATAAATTCAACAAACCAAAAAAAAAAAAAAATCAAACTACGGAACCCTTCATTGTGCGTGGTCCGACACACACTTGGCCGGTTTTTTTTAATAATAACATAATACACACTGGCGAAGCAATAGTAGTACACACAACCAACTCGTCCTCCATTGGAACCACATAATTATGACAAAAAATAGGAACTATGATAATGATTCTAGAGGTCATATATTTAGGATGAGATAGGATCATGTATATGATCCTAGATATTTTATTTATTTATTTATTTATTTTATAGTGTAATACCCCCCTAAGATCACTCTAACAGCAAGATTGTTTTAAGTTCTGCACGCGTAGCATGACGACGTTTTGTCGGCGGAAAAATAGACAAAATTACACATTGCCAAGCTTAGACGCGTAGAATGCGTACAAATATTTCTACTATCTGCCATTTTGTCTATTCTTTCGTCGACGAAACCCGTTTCTATGGCGGTCATGGTAAGCGTGCTGGCCACATTTCGAATTTTACACGAATACATAATTATGACAACAAGTAGGACTCCTATTCGACATATTCTCCTCCAGAATGATAATATACTGCACTGTTAAATCCTTTGTCAGCCACGCGGGTTGATTGCCACGGTCGGCTCGTGGATGGGTGACCATCCAATACATATCGAGATCCCTCCGTGCCTCGGAAAGCAAGTTAAGCTGTTGGTTCCGGCTGTCATTCTTCTTCTTCTTCATCTTTGATAGTCGTTACGGGTAGTCAGAATCCCAAAAGCCTGACAACCAGTCTTACCAAGGGGTATCATTGTTACCCAGTAACTTGGTTGTGGAGGTCGCTCCATGTAAAATACTGGTATTCAGCTGCATCCGTTTAGACTAGAAGCCGACTCTAACATAGTTGGGAAAAGGCTAGGCAGATAGATAGACTTTTGTTAAATCCATTGTCAAAATAATAACTAATACGATAAAATCAGTTAGTACAATCAATAGAATCAGCTGATACGTTTTACCTGATAATAATATTATATTATGCGAAGTATAGCTTTGTTATCGTTATCAGTAATCCATATGTCAAATGTGTAGGTACACAGCTTTTAGTGTCACTTGACTATTCAGCGGTGCTATTCTGTAAAATTCTCACAGTGAAAACTAACGTGACGTGACCTTAAAGTGAGCTATCATTCCACCTGCAGTGCGATTCTGTAACCATCTCACCGTGAAAACTTAGGTGAAATGAGTGTGGAGTGAGCTGTCAATAGTGTCAATCCCTAGTAAAAACAAACTCACTTCACCTAAGTTTTCACGGTGAGATTTTTACAGAATCGACCGGCTGATGCTAGGGTCTGACACTATCGTCAGCTCACTTCACCTAAGTTTTCACGGTGAGAATTTACAGAATAGGTCGGCTGTTCAGAGTGTGAGATATGGTTGAAATTTGTTTATGTCACAGCTTAATTTAACTGTTTAGTTTAGCCTAGCCTTTTAACTACACAGCGCCGTTCAACTAGCACCCTGAATGCCTACATTACACAAGCCGTGCGGGCGTGCGCCCAACGGGATTTCCTATCGGCAAAAATGACGAACTTCCACACAATCTTTCATCCCTCCCTTTAGGGGATGAATTTTCAAAATTCTTTTCTTAGTGCTCAATTTTGTTAATAAATGACCGATGACCATGAAGATTTTTTTAGTATCTTTGAAATACGCCAGTCACTTCATCACAACAATCATCAAATTTTCAGCATGATTCTCAAACATCTTTCACGAAAATTGACTATGCAGTAACAAAAATTTGGCACTGAAAGAAATTAATATTATGAGTGTAGTTTTGAGTTTTTGACCAATACGGAAAAAAACTGTCGTTATATTTTTTTACCGTAGTCAGAATTCCCGTGACGAATTTTATTTATTTCTATCTTTGCCTTAAGTACTCTTTTAAAATGTCTGTCTACGAGTAATGTACGAATGTCTCATATATTCTTCGACATTCATAACGAAAGCCATAATTTATCGACATAACATCGAGTCGAGACTATAAACAAGCGCTTTCTTGGTCGCGAATAGTCGCATCATAAAAATGCAACGGGAATAGTGATACAAGTATTATCACTATTACCGTCAATGGGAAAGCTCAACCGGAATAGTGATACAAGTAGTATCACTATTACCGTCAATGGGAAAGCTCAACCGAAATAGTGATACAAGTAGTATCACTATTACCGTCAATGGGAAAGCTCAACGGGAATAGTGAGACCCACCCGTCTCGAACATAAGAGTTCAGTATTAGTTCAGTATTATTGTCACATCACATATGACCGATAAGCGGCTGACTATTGGATCCGCAAAGGCTGACCTCAGGTACCACGTGGCTGACTATTGGTGAAAAGTACCTTTTTTTTATTGGATGTTTTTTTTTTCAGAAGATTTTCAATTTTTTTTTTTTTGACAACTATCAAAGACAAATGATCATCATGTTTGCACAACTTTGTTTCTATATTCATAAATGTAAAATTGACAGTTCTTCCAAGTAAACATTTTCGCTCTGACTGTTAGTTTCTAAACAGCAAAATTACCATAAAAGTTCAAAGTTATTTTATATTATTCATTACTTACAAGCTCATTAGAAGTGTCTGCTGCAGCAGCTGGCATCCTACAACCACCTAAGTAACATAACGCCAAAAAAATAATGGCTTAGAAACTATTTTCAAGACTCATAAAAATATTTAATTTATTTTCCGACTTCAACTGCAATACCTAATGTAAGAGTACAATATTTGCAGCTACGCAATATTGTTTCGGTATAAGTAGGCAGATCATTTGTATCGGTAACTAATTACCCAAGAACCTTATTTTCTAATCAGAAATAATAATAACATTTTCAAACAGTTACACGGCAATTAATCAAATGTTTGATACGGTAATAGGTACTGACCTGTTAATAAAGACGAGTAACGTTGCCAGATCCGAAGTCCTGAAGTGATTATCATGAATGTTTAATAACTCCAGTCATCTTTCACGTCGATTATGTTCAAGTAAAACAATACACACCAACAAAAAACATTAACGTTGTTATTGCAACAAGCGAACACGAATTGTCATCGTATGGAACGGTTGATACTTAAGTTTTATAACGCGTTTGTAGAAAACACTGATTTATAAGTACGGAGTGCTCAAAGTACGGGCGGGAACTGAGTTCGTGGAAAGTGTTAGCTCGCGGCCGGCGACTCGTCAACTGATCAAATCAACTGAAGTGAGCTGCGCCAACCCGCCTGTTGCCGGGCTACCGTGGCTCGCTCCGCCAATAATGGCACGTCGCCGCCGCGCCGCCCGCCCGCGCGACTGCTTCGCTACAATTTTCGTGTTTGTTTAACTTTCACGAAAAAATAATAGTACATTTGATGCAAGTGTTAAAAGTTTGTCATAGCACGCGTGGTTTAGCTCGGTGTGTATGTGAAATGGCGTTATGGCTGTCTAGTTTGATGCGCGAGGTAGAAGTCTCTGACGCGCACCGGAATTTAAACGCGCTTCGTTTAAATGTTGATTTATGACAAAATGCTATACTTAAATAAAATTTTAGCTTAGTAAGTTCTTATACCTTCGATTTAAAGCAAATTTTACTGCACAATAAGGAATTGTTTACGTAGGTATCATACTTCATCATACTAATATTATAAAGGCGAAAGTTTGTGAGTGTGGGTGTGCGTGTGTGTGTATGTTTGTTACTTCTTCACGTTCAAACGGCGAGACCGATTTGGATGAAATTTGGTATGTAGATAGCTTATACCCTGGGTTAACACATAGGCTACTTTTTATCCCGGTCTACGTGGGTGAAACCGCGGGGCGCAGCTAGTAATCGTATAAAACAGAAAATAGACGGTGCTACTTTGGATTTTTTTCTAGGTACTTATTGAAAACATTTCAAGTAATCTTGTTTCGGTTGTAGTACAACAGTAAACAATACATATAGTAAATTAACACATATGGAACATCCAAATGATTTAACCGGGTACGCTACATAAATACGAAAAACTTTATTCCGTCAGTCACAAATACCTATGAATTTCAAAATACCGATTTTCATGATTTCGAATGGTTCAAAATTCATATACTTATCATTCATCCTCATTTTTTAATTCCTAAATTTCAATATTCCTAACGTTTATAATTACAATTCTCAAAATACCGAGTTTCAATAGATCGAATAACAAAAAGTCCGACTTGATGATAATTCGAAACATCAAAAATAGGAATTGCGATGATTAAAATACCGATTAATAGAATTCCGAAATAAAAACGTCTTGTAATACTGAATAGCAAGACAAATAAACATATAATTCCTCGTCCAGTAACAGTTCTATAACCTAATCTAACCCAAGTGATTCACCAACAGTAGAGGGGATTTGCAGCATGCAAGCAGGCATGCAGCGTGCAAGCAGGCATGCAGCATGCAAACAAGCATGCAACATGCAGCAAGCATTGTTTCTGTCACGGCTCCGGCGCTGCGGGGTTTGGGCGGCTCCACGCGAGCTTATCGTCGCAGATGGTTTTAACGCTCACCGCCGCTGCTTCTCAGCTTGCGGGCCGCCCCACCCGTCCGCGCAAACTTTTAGGGTTCCGTACCTCAAAAGAAAAAAACGGGACCCTTATAGGATCACTCGTGTGTCTGTCTGTCTGTCTGTCCGTCTGTCTGTATGTATGTCTGTCTGTCTGTCTGTCCGTCTGTCACAGCCAATTTGCTCCGAATCTAATGGACCGATTAAGTTGAAATTTGGTACGCATATGAATTTCTGTGACCCAAACACGGACGGGTAAAGTAAATAAATTAAATTTGAATATAGAGGTCACTTTTGGGGGGCAAATAAGAAAATTAAAAAAAAAAAGTTTTGGAAATTACACCATGTGGCATGTCAAATAAAAGGGGTTACTATGAGGGTCTCAAATATATTTTTTTTATAATTTTAAATTAAATTGTTTTAAAGTTATTTAAGATAATAGACGAAAATTGACCATTGCCCCCCTTATCTCCGAAACTACTGAGCCTAAAATTTGAAAAAAATACAGAAAATAGATCTTTACCTGTATATTACAGGAAAACCTATAAGAAGACTGTGGTCTTAAAATAATATGGTAAATCTTTCAATATTTTGAGTATAAACTTACATTTACAGTTGGAATGTATGGGAGAACATGTTTTTCAACTACAATGTTAAGATTGTTCTTAAGATAAATTCATCCCAACTACGGAACCCTTCATTGTGCGTGGTCCGACACGCACTTGGCCGGTTTTTTTTTATTGGGCCACTTTCAGATTTTATTTGTATCCCGCGGGCCGCTACATACATCACAACATCTGTCATTTAAGTGTTAATTAAAAAAACCTACTAAGTACGTTTTTGTTTATCTAAATTTTAATGAGAACGATGATATTGGGAACATTTTTTACCTATTTTAGATGAAATAGTAATGAAAAGATCTGGCTTGTAATTGCTGCATGCTACTCTTAATACGTCATCGAGATGAGAATCTGGTTTCTGTATACGTTCTTTGCATAATTATTTCATTTTGGAATTGGATGATTCACAAAGATATGTCGATGTAAAGTACGCAGAATTTGGGCACATTTTTTAAGTCTTATATTGATAGGTAAGTAAGTAAGCTCGTTAATAGAATTTGAAGCTACAACGGGTGGGCCACTTTCGTAAGCCTGGCGGGCCGCATGCAGCCCGCGGGCCGCAGTTTGAGTATAGCTGCTCTAGGGTTAGGGCAGAAAAGACTGCGTGAAGTCGGTTTTGCAGCGTTTCGTTTGCGTCACAAAATTTTGTAGTACAGCATATTGACTTTTTAAAACACTATTTTAATTTAATATTGAAAATACTATCAAGCAACCAGCTATATATTTTTGATCAAATGATATTCCGTAAAATGTTGTTTCGGTGTAGTGAAAATAAGGCCAATAAATCATTTGGCAAATGAAAAAAGTTCAAAAGAGGCTTTGGCCAATAGCAAAAACTTATTTTGTAAATCGGCGAAATATGGTTCGGTAAAAATGAAATTCGAACAAAAAAAATTCGGAAAGTGATCGGTTTCCATCAGAATTAGAATCCTTATTTTAGCAGTTTAAATATTCGAAGTATTGTAAATCGGAATGTCGTTTTTCGGGTCGAGAACCCTTTTGAACTTTTTTCATTTGCCAAATGATTTATTTGCCATATTTACACCACACCGAAACAACATTTTACGGAATATTATTTGGTCACAAATATATAGCCGGTTACTTGGTAGCATTTTCAATATTAAATTAAAATAGTGCCATAAAAAGTCAATATGTTGTACTATTAAAGATCTACGTATTTGATAGTAATTTCAACTTGATACCTACACGCGTTCCTGAGAAAAAGGGTCTTGACAGGCTGACAATCTTGAAAATATTTTTTTATGTGATCGAATTACAAATTAACAATTTTCGGACTTTTTCCTTTATATTTTGTGCTTTAAGACCTTGCTTCTTGCCAAATTTCATGATTCTAGGAAAACGGAAAGTACCTACCCTATAGGTTTTGATTTACTTGCGACAGTTGCGAATTTCAAAATGTGTCGCAAAATACCCGTATTTTTTTATTGCGTTGACATGGAAGCTAGATTTTTTTAGAAGTCTAAGGGACCATATACTTACGTATTCGATATTAATTTCAACTTGATATCTCCACGCGTCCCTGAGAAAAAGGGTCATGACAGACTGACAGACAGACAGACAGACGGACAACGAAGTGATCCTATAAGGGTTCCGTTTTTTTCCTTCTGAGGTACGGAACCATAAAAAGAGTTTATTGACCATGCTCCATTCATTTATAGCATCAATGTCCCTTTGTAGGAGAATGTGCGTGTGGTGTGAGGGCCACTTTATTAAAACTCTTTGAAAATATGCTTAGGATTTAGTGAACATTCCCAAAGAACTGTGAAAGTTGGAATCAGATTTTGTGAAAGTCAACTTTGCGAGATATGGACTGTAAAGTTGGGCCCTCAGTTCTCACATAGAGGATTGAGGGCCCACCTGTACCTGATAAACTATGGACACTACAGAAAAAGTCTTTATGCCAAAATCTAAGGTAATACGAACGAAATAAGTGAAAACAAGATATTATCTGTCCTACTTAATATAAGTAATTGGGTATGTCGGAAGCGTTGGGCATCAATGTTACTGACATGAAGCAATCGTTGAAGGAGCGCTTCTTTGGCCGCCTGAAGAAAGTATTTAATAGTCTTCTATCAGGCAGAAACAAGGTGCGCGCCTTCAACGGTTGGGTCATGCCGGTTTTGATGTACTCTTTCGGCGTACTCAAATGGACTCGGACGGAACTCGACGCCCTGGATCGCAGGGTCCGTACGCTGTTGACTGCATATTGAATGCATCACCCACAGTCATCGGTAATGAGACTGTATATCCCGCGAGTGTGGACGCCGAGGCTTTTTAAACGCTAAGACTCGCCACAACCGCGAGATATGCAGTCTCAGGGAATATTTCCTAGAAGCCGACGTGGGGATGCATCGAGATGTGGTCGCGGTGGACAAGGGCCTCACTCCGCTCTCCTTGGCTAAAGAGAACTGGCGCAAACCTAGAGTGCTTGACACTAACGATCGCAGGAAGGTATGGCAGAGTAAGGAGCTTCACGGACACTTTTTCCGGGCCCTATATGGACCCGATGTAGATTTGTTGCGTCCATAGCCTGGCTGCGTTCCGGTGACCTCTTTGGGGAAACCGAAGGTTTTGTCTGTGCAATTATGGATGAAGTTATGATGACGAACAACTACCGAAAATATATTGTGAAAGACGGCACGGTTGACATCTATCGGGCATGCCACCGTCCGGGAGAATCAATCCGACACATTATCTCCGGGTGTTCTCGTCTTGCTAACGAAGAGTACTTGCACAGACACAACCTTGTAGCCAGGATTATCCATCAGCAACTTGCACTGAAATACAACCTTGCGGAATCGGAAGTGCCGTACTATAGGTATGTGCCCGACCCAGTTCTCGAAAATGGAAATATCACATTGTACTGGGATCGATCCATCATCACTGACAGGACTATTGTTGCAAATAAGCCTGATATAGTGGTGGTGGATCAAACAGAGCGGCGCACAATGATTATTGACATAACGGTACCGCATGACGGGAACCTCGTGAAAGCCGAGAAAGATAAACAAATCAAGTATCGCGATGTTTTGACATGTGGGATGTGGACTCGGCGATCATTGTGCCGATAGTCGTATCAGCCAATGGCTTAATTGTCAAGAGCCTCGACCAACATCTAAGGAGGCTCTCGTTGGGCAGCTGGATTAAGGGCCTGATTCAGAGAGAGGTACTTCTGGACACGGCGCGCATTGTTAGGAGGTTTCTCTCTCTGAAGCCCTGACCTGAGCTTGGACCCTGTTCCCGATACCGGTGGGCTACTATGTTTTATATTTTTAAATGTTTTTATATTCTAATATTTGAAAATGTAATTTGTATGTATATATTAATGAAATAAAGGAAATAATAATATAGCCATATGAATTATTCCATATGACTTATAAAAACAAATATATCTTAGGATTACTAATAGATATTACATAATAATGTGCATGCATAAAATAACAAAATCTTACAATTCATATTCATGATCATTAGGTTACAATATAATTCATTTACATATTTCTGGGAGTACGCACACTATTAAGGAGGACAATGCGATAATATCTTGTTTTCACTTATTTCGTTCGTATTACCTTAGATTTTGGCATAAAGACTTTTTCTGTAGTGTCCATAGTTTATCAGGTACAGGTGGGCCCTCAATCCTCTATGTGAGAACTGAGGGCCCAACTTTACAGTCCATATCTCGCAAAGTTGACTTTCACAAAATCTGATTCCAACTTTCACAATTCTTTGGGAATGTTCACAAAATCCTAAGCATATTTTCAAAGAGTTTTAATAAAGTGGCCCCTCACACCACACGCACATTTCACGGTGTTGCGCACATCTTCCGCAGCTACCTGAAAGACCGCTGCCAGGTAGTTAAAATTAAAATCTACAGTAGTAAAGAAGAGAAAGTTCTGGTGTCCCTCAGGGAAATGTTCTTGGACCAACTCCCTTCCTCATTACTCATAGCATCATAAGGCACTGTAATAGTTGGGCACGCCACAATTGCGGCGATAAGTCCCCTCTTTGAGGAGTGGTTGGAGAGGCGCCACGGCGTCCTCACCTTCCGCCTAACGCAGGTCCTCACCGGACACGGTTGTTTCGGGAGGTTCCTGTTTCGGATAAGGCGGGAGGAAACGCCCGGGTGTCACCATTGTGTAGATCACCCGGAGGACACGGTGGAGCATACAGTGGAGGTCTGCCCGGCTTGGGCGGAGCACCGCCGTGTTCTCACGCAGGCGATCGGCGGCGGCGATCTCTCGCGTCCAAACCTGGTTCAGGCCATGGTGCGGAGCGAGAGTGCATGGGAGGCCGTCACCTCCTTCTGCGAAGCAGTAATGCTCGCAAAGGAGGAGGCGGAACGCGAGAGGGAGAGGCAACAGCCGCGCCCTCGCGCCCCTAGCCGCCGTAGGAGACGCCCTGGGCGGCGGGAATCGATTGCCGATTCCCGGCCACCGTAGGCGCGGGCTTGCGGACGACGAGTAATGGGCAGCTCGCCGTCCGGTAAGGACCAGGCCCGGGTCGACGGCGCGTTGTGTTCCACGCGCGCCTCAAAGAGATGTCAGCAGTGACGGGGTACAATAGGGCCGAAGCCG
This sequence comes from Cosmia pyralina, assembly GCA_946251885.1. Lineage (NCBI taxonomy): Eukaryota > Metazoa > Arthropoda > Insecta > Lepidoptera > Noctuidae > Cosmia > Cosmia pyralina. Next base: position 17,173,898 of record OX276350.1, on the reverse strand, counting down.
CCGGGGTCGCGGGTAGTTCGAAAGAGATACCGTGGCCCTGGCACGGGCAACTGAAGGAACACGGGTGGGTTTTAGTCAGTAAAAGTCTGACACGCCCTCCCGCTCTGCCCGGAGCGGGAGAAGTCATTTGATGATTTCCCATCCACAAAAAAAAAAAAAAAAAAAAAGGCACTGTAATAGTCCTAATAAATGTAATAATACGTGTGTGCATGAGTATGCATGTGTGTGTGTATATAATGTGTAATTGCCCTAATTGGATATTCAACTAAAAATGGAAAAATAAATTTACTTTAATAAAAGTAAAAACCGACTTCAAAACCTAAAACGAATAAAATAACTTTCAATTAAACTTATCTGCTTCTGAAGTCGGTGTCTTCCTTTCTTCAATGCACCTTAGCTTCACTTCAGAAGCTGTTAAGTTCTGAATTGTAATTGAAAGTTATTTTGTTCGTTTTAGTTTTTAGTTTTGTTAGGTTTTGAAGTCGGTTGTTACTTTTTTTAAAGTAAATTTATTTGAACAACTTATTGTACTTGTTTAGCAGTAAAAAAAAATTTTTAGGATTTAACTTCAATTTTCAGTTGCATGTTTTTCAACCACAATGTTAAGTTTGTTTTTAGTTTGTGTTTGTTCTATGTAATATATTCATGATTTTTTCATCCTGGGATTCTTTATTTATAATTTTAAATTATTAATAATGTCCTGTATCCTACTATTTCCACTTGAATAAGTAAGTACAGTTATAATTCGGCAGCATTGCATTTGTCGGAGGGACCACGGGTAAAACAATACCCGTAGTACCTTCCAGGGACTACGGGAGGATCTACCATTTTAATTCGGCAGCATTATATTTCTCGCAGGGACCACGGGGAAAACAAATTCCCCGTGGTCCCTGCAGGGACCACGGCAGGGACCACGGGGAATAGACGAATTTATTTAGTAGCATGTAGGATTTCAAACAGTAGCTGTAAGTTAATGGTTTCATTTTATTTGCGTAATAAACTTTTACGTCTATGAGAATTGAGGGCCCATTTTGAACGAAGACATATTAAGTAGGACAGCGATAATACACTTCTGGACACATCTTTTGGCCCACCTTGTATTTTCAGTTTCGTTTGGTCCTAGCTAAAATTTTATATTAGGTCGAGCAAAAAGTTTTTATGCAGTTTTGAACCTGGCACATTCACAATTTCATTCAATAGTCTTTTTTTGAATTTCGAACACAGAATTTAAAGAAACAAAAGACAATTTGGAGCCTGTTTGTTGATATCAAACAATCGAATACTAAGAAAACTTGGTTTTAATGGTTTACTTGGATTTAATTCTTGAAAAAGTGATTGATATCTTTGGTTTTGCAACAAACATTACTTATTCTTAACATTAAGGTGAGGTTCTATCAATAATCTATGGATACTTCACCTGAAGTCGCCGCCCACGCTGTGGCACTTATTCAGGCCGGACACAGCCAAAGAAACGTGAGTGCTCAACTTAATTTAAGTCGATCTGCGGTCCGAAATGTTTATCGGAGGTACCTAGAGACTGGCGGCTTTGTTCGTCGCCAAGGAAGGCCACGATCTCGGGTCACAACTGAAAGGCAGGATCGATTCATCGTGACGACCAGCTTGAGAAATCGTCACCTTACCTCCATTGAGATACAAAACCAATTTCGCGACTTCCACGGAGTATCTGTGAGCGCTCGAACTGTTCGGAGAAGGTTAAAAGAACGCGATATGGTACCACACAAGCCAGCTAATGGCCCCAAACTAACGCGAGCCCACCGAACAGCGCGCCTTCATTTCGCACGCAGTCATTTAAATTGGACCCGTGATTGGAGCCGTGTACTCTTTTCTGATGAGTCTAAAATTGTGTTACATGGCAATGATGGAAGAAAGAAGGTCTACTGACGTAAGGGAGAGCGTTTCGCACAATGCTGCTTTGAAGAGAGGGTTGCTTATGGCGGTGGCTCATAGACTGTCTGGGGCGGTATATCCGCGAGCGGCAAAACTCAACTTGAGGTTGTTACAGAACCACGGCTGCCAATATTAAATGCTGAAAGGTACATTCGTGAGTGCTTTGAACCTCACGTGATACCATACGCGGACTATGTGGGCCCAAATTTTCTTTTTATGCATGATAATGCAAGAGCCCATGCGGCCGGCATCGTCAGGGAATATCTTCGGGATGTGAACATCACAGTTATGGACTGGCCAGCCAGAAACCCAGACATGAACCCCATTGAGCACATGTGGGACGAGCTAAAAAGACGTGTTAGGGCTCGTCAGCCAGTTGCCCAGACGATGCAGGAGTTGAAAACTGCCATAGAAGAGGAATGGGAGATGATCCCTCAAAATTTCATAGAGCGGTTGATAAACTCTATGCCTAATCGTATGAGAGCTGTGGTAGATGCCCATGGAGGCAACACGCGTTATTAAATTAAACCTTTATTTGATAAAACATGTTTTTTATTCAAAAATCAATTGCCTTTAACAAGGCGCATATCCGACTTGTTGGCGTAGCTCCATGTCGTATGGTATTCTGAATTCAAATTTAAAACAATACGATCGAAAAAGATGGTAAAATGTATCAGGTTTAAAACTGCATCAACAGTTTTTGTTCAATCTAGCAATCATATTTCGGTAGGGGCCATCGAAACCTAAACTCTAAGGTGGGCCAATAGATGTGTCCAGAAGTGTATCTTGTTTTCACAAATTTTGTTTGGTATTACCTTAGATTTTGGCATAAAGACTTTTTCTGTGTGTCCATAGTTTATCAGGTACAGGTGGGCCCTCAATCCTCTAAGTGAGAACTGAGGGCCCAACTTTACAGCCCATATCTCGCAAAGTTGACTTTCACAAAATCGGATTCCAACTTTCACAATCCTTTGGGATTGTGAAACAACTTTCACTAAATCTTAAGCATATTTTCAAAGAGTTTTAATAAAGTGGCCCTCACACCACACGCACATAAATATTTACCTTTTTTGTGTGGACTGAGGGACCACAGTTTTGTCGTTATATTTTTTTTTATTTTTAATGAGTTGTGGTCTGTAATTTAGTAAATATCTTTACTAATTCTTTACTAAATGTCTGTAATCACAAAACCTTCATTTTTAAGATACTCTCCGAGATCTGGCTGATGGTGTGTGAGGACTGAGGGACCACACTTTATGACCTGTAGTTTCTAATGTATTTGTGTACAAATTCCCAGATTCGTTCTACAACTAAGAGTTCTACTAAATCCTAGGATTAAAATTTTGCGAATTCCAGGGTCCCTCAGTTCACACACACATGTAGACTTTTTTTAATAAGACTAGAATTTTATAGACATTCCATAGACTTTTTATGTAACTTATACTTGTTAAAGCAAAGGTGGTTCCGCCAGGGAGCATGACGTAAATTTTGCGAATTCCAGTGTGGTCCCTCGGTTCACACACACGTCTTTTTCTGTTTGGATAACATGGCGCAGCAATCGTAACGCACAGGACTGGGTGTAACTGGGATGTCAAGCGGGCGTGCGACCTTTGGAACCACTTTATCCAAAAGTTGTTATTATTATTATTATGTACCTTTAGTGAAATTCAATGTACCTCCATGAAACAAAAACAATTATAATAATAAAGTGAGCCGCAGTCCTGACAGTCAGAAAGACGGGTGGTTATTTACCAGAGGCAGTCAGCATTCCAGTTTGTATATTAGTTCCATGTAAAAATGTGATCATCTTTTGACGGTAAGACGTCTCCTGTATTTACATGGATGTTGGGATGTAATCGCACAAAATTAAGTAAAACCAAAATAAGACAATTTAATATTTATTTCGCATTTTGACAATTTTTACAGTAGTAAGACTCTATGCACGCAAGCACGGCTTCCGTGTTACATTTTATGTCTAAGTGAACGCAAATCGTTACGTCGTCGTACTAGCTGCTGTAGTGCTATTCTGTAAACATCTCACCGTGATAACTCAGGTGAAGTGAGCGTGAAGTGAGCCGTCATGCCACCTGTGGCCTTAGTGCGAGTTTTTATACTTACTCGATCACGTTGACGTAAACTTCAATTTGTTCTGAAACTGAATAAGCGCCGTCTGGTGACTATAATGGGAATCACAATTATTCCATACAAATTGACGTAAGGTAACGTTAACGTAAACGCGATCGAGTAAGTATAAAAACTCGCACTAAGCCCTCAAACTTCAATTTGTTCTAAAACTGAATAAGCGCCGTCTGGTGACTATAATGGGAATCACAATTATTCCATACAAATTGACGTAAGGTAACGTTAACGTAAACGCGATCGAGTAAGTATAAAAACTCGCACTAAGCCCTCTGATGCTAGGGGTTGACACTATTGACAGCTCACTTTAAGATCACTTCACTCATGTTTTCACGGTGAGATATTTACAGAATAGCACTACTGCTCTATCTCCACGGGGCCGCTTAAGAGGGGACACGGCCTGCGAAGAATTTTAATAATAGGTATTTGAAGAAACTATTGTCGTCGCGGTGCGCACGAACCAGTGATAAGAGAGTGCGATAGGAACAACTGCAGGTCAAACTGATTATATCACAAAAATTTTGACGAGATCGTCGTTTCGTATTCCCCTTTTTTTCGAAAACGGAGCCGATTCAATTATTTTATTCAATAAAATTTTAAGATAGAGTATGTCTAAGTTTCATGTTTAAAACTTTTTGAATTTGTCTGGTAGTCCTCTAATCACGGCGGTACAAATGGGGCATTTTTGTAATTTTTAGAGGGTCATATTTTTCTTTACTAATTAGTTCCCGAAAAAGGAAATGACAGGGACGTGTCTACGACAGACTATGATGTTATGAAAAAAAAAAATATGATTGCTATAGAGGCATTATTCAGGAAGAAAAACGGAGAATACATTTGTATGGAGAATCGCAGGCCACCTTCCCTCTTAATCCAAGGGCGCTCTTGATTTAGGGCGAATTTCACTGTAACTGCACGCAATCAGCACATTTAAACCGCATTTAAGAGCTGTCAGTGTCATCATTGTTGTGGAATATTGACACTATGTGATTTAGATTTGTGGTTGAAATTCCCCCACGGTTGGTGGCTGCAATGCTGCTGCACAAGAAAAATGCGTAACGCACCGCTCAAGACCGGTGGGTTGTTCTTCATACTTAATCGCTTGACGCGATAACATCGAGCTGACTCGTCGAGTTGCTACTCGACAACAACAACAACGACAACGACAGTTCGATGGAGAATGAATGAATATAAATTAAAAAAAGACATTTGTCTAAAGCCGTGTCGTCTGCGTGTCTTCTTGTGAAAAATTGCTCAAAAAACCCATAAACATTGTTATTTCTTTTCATACAGAAGCTGTCTCCTGCTTATTCAAATATTTTTAGTTACATAATTTGTGTAGATGTCGTAATGAGTTCCGACGAGGAAGATGTGCTATCAGTTTGACAACAGAAGACGCGGTGCGCGCAGCAGTTGAAAATGAAACACCTCTTCCCCCGCGCGGGGAATATTTTGCATGCAACTTGGAAAACAAACATCGTGTTTGGATACACAAATGTGTATGGCCATGCCTCTTTGTTTCGATGTTTTGTGTAATGTTTCGAAAAAACGCGCACAAGACACGGATTTAGAAAAATGTGTCTCATTAAAACTTCTTTGTTCAAAAAGAACAATGGCCAATCTCCTACTATGTTTGAACTAGAAAAATCTTATAATCGTAACTTGAAAATACTTATTACTGCATTCAAAGGGCAAGAAAATAAAGACATGGGACTTCAAACTGGCGAAATGTGATCGAACTACATATAAGATAAATCTCTGCCCAACCCTTTGGGGAAGCAAGGTGTGATATTATATTATGTAAAACTGTTTACTTATCAGTAAAATCAAAGGACAATGCTCAAAAAAATCGAAACGGCGCACGATGTAACTCTGTAGGTAAAAATGAGTAATTAAATACTGCATAAGAGCATCATCGAAATTGATACCTACGTGTGTGGAATTGCTATTCGAAATTTTACGGGGATTATGTTATTGTATTAGTAAAAGAAGGTTTAAACAGTTAGTTGCCGCATTAAAGTGTGTAATATGACAAGTATATTAGCCACATTCACAAGAGTACCTACCATTAAAAATTATGCCCGGTAAAAATAAAATATGTTAGTCCTGTATAGTATGATCCATCACATATTAAAATAGCCCTAGGTATATATAGGTGGGTATTCACCACTCCCAAAGTCATGGTTTGGTAGTACTCTACTTTTTTGTACTATTTCTGTTCGTCTAATTTAATCGAGTCCCAAATGCATGGAACAGGAGAGAAGACTACAGAGATGATGATAATGATGTCCGATTAAGGTGTAAGTGAGACAGCAGACGCGGTTTTACGCTCGGTCGTTAAATTGAGATATCACGAAACATTACGACTGACTGAGTCACAAGTAGATAAGTTTTCATAGCTTACGTATCTCTTTGTAGGACTACTATATATTTGTCATACTATTATACGTTTTTAAACCAAAACTTAACAATTTAATGCTCCTGTTACTAATCCATTAATATGACCCCTGTAAAAATTAATCTAGCAATTTCACTTAGTCATCGAATTCGATGATGCCTCATATGCAGTATTTAATTAATCATTTTTACCTACAATTTGAAATACATTTCATTTGTTTAATTTTCCATACATTAGGAGCATTGTCCTTTTCCTATTTAAATAATTAACATGAGTTTAACGGTTGGCATTGCCTGAAAATTAATAAATTTATTGAAAGTTTAGAAAAAGACTGGCATGAATCGATAAAGTAAAAATTACGAATGCATTGCGTGCGACTGCATGCATATATTTTCGTGCCTTTTGATAAGCAAAGGTTGTATTTTTGAAGATCTGTAATCCCCCCCACCCTTTAAAAATATATTAACGCCATTCAATGATTACAATAACAATGTAGGTACTATAGTTTATTAGGTCTCATCTCGGCTACAAAATCTGTTTTTTTTTAGTCCAAAATTACCATTGTTCTTTAAAAAGCCTTAATAATTATATTATAACTGGTGTCTGAGCTTGTCTTACTGGCACTGATATTACATACCACAAACGTACAGCTTGGAATGTGAACACTTTGTCGTAAATATTGTTAGAATCTGGAAGCATCTTAGTCTCTAGCTACAAAGTATCACCTTTCGTGAACCAACACGAAAATATCGTTACATCGGGCCAAACAATGGGTGCCCAGACCATCACAGACAATAAGCCACCAATGTTATAATAATGATGGTAATTTTAGGCCAAAATCTTTACGCTTCTGCTATATCTGTATCTGCAAAAAAATTAGAAAAAAACACCCATTAATAAAAATCATAATTTGATTCACTGAAAGGACGAGGGGCGCTGGCGTCCCCAAAATTGTTACATAGTCAACAGACTTGAGACATATCTCATTTAAAAGGTCTTGGTTTACTGATCGCGATTCGGCCAGTGTGGTTGATTTGCTGCGTCTGCACTTTGCACTTAAGTAGAGCGCGTGATCGACGCAACTAATCTCAATTTATATCAAAACACAAAGTGCAGACGCACTTGCACAGCACACACAGCATGCATGCTACGTATAGCATAATATTATTACCCGACTGCGGCGAAGCCAAAAAAGGAGGTTTAAGTGCTTTTTGTCATTTGTGATCTAATAAATGCACAAAAAAGACAATTTATTTTGACATAATTATTTGAACTCAAATATCACAGAAAGTAATTAAGTATGTGACTTAGGATATTCATCACTGAATAATATATTCATTGTTTGTAAGAGTTTTTCGGCGAGCATATTCAGCAAGAACACTTGATAGCAGAGTAGGTGGGGCGTGATGAGAGAATGGCGAAAATTTATTTTTAACAGTTTCAGCGAGATTTTTGCGATCATAAGATTTAAAAAATAACGCCATGTGACTCGACGATTGGACAACATTTAATTTGGTCATTTCTTAAAGGCTTAATCAGGGCGAATAATAAAATAAGTTGTAACGTGTTCTGATTTTCTTCTGAAAAACGTTTTTTTTTTGTGTTAATTTAGTAACTTAATAATATTTGGAAAACAAATCTTTATCTTTAGAGTAGAATGCGGAAGAAGTCTCTGTTACTAACCTGCCTCCATCCACCATGGCTCGTGTTCGTGTAGAACGGGCCAAACTATGGGTGCCCAGAACATTACACAAAACCATAATAGTATAATGGTGGAAACAGTAGGCCCAACACCGTTATAAATCTGGAAAAAAAATATATAACAGGAAATTTGACCTGCAGTGGGACAACATTGGCTCGTAATACTGTATATTTATAATACCTGCATAATACACAATTTTCCATGAAATAAGTTACAATATTGTTTTGGCCTACAGGTTGGATTTTGAGACGGGGCAATAAGGGCAGGTATCTTAACCGCTGTAGCTTTGGCTATAACTACAGGTTGGATTTTCAGACGGACAACTGAAGGAACACGGGTGGGTTTTAGTCAGTAAAAGTCTGACACGCCCTTCCGCCCCGCCCAGAGCGGGAGAAGTCACTTGATGACTTCCCATTCACAAAAAAAAAAATGGCATGTTTATGTTAGTCTATAATAGGCCCTTTCTTTAACAAACGCGAGATATATCGACACAATAAATCGGAAACGTAGTAACCCGTGCCCGCACCCATGTCAAATTTTTTTTATTGCAGATTCGGAATCAGAAAAAAAAAATTGCGACGAATAGTCCCGACTCCCGTGGCTCTACGACCAATAGAAAATTTTGTACAGCGTTTAAATTAACCCCATTTTTTTGAGGGGCCACCTAAACATTTGCTGTAAATAGCATATTTTTTTTTTTTATCATTTTTTATTCACACCAATTCAACATTTTGATAAATGTTGAATCGGAGCAATCGTAACGCACACCAGCCTTTAATGTTCCCACTACTGGGACACCGTCGTCCTCTCGGTGAGTCAGGCCAGGCCAGGCCCAGCGGTTGGTCGGGCCAGGAGGGTCGGGTCAGTTATATATTTAAATGATTAATTATATGGTAGGGGTAGGTGTCATAGGTAGGTAGATAAAAAAAAAAAACAAAATACATTTTTTTAATATACAGGGTGTCCCGTAAATAATGGATCAAACGTAACGGGTAGGTAGCTTACCTAATTTCCAACAACTAATTTGAATATTAAAAAAAAAACCGTTACAGTAACCAGGATATTAATTTTTTTTCGAATTTTACGATTTTGTCTTCCAGAATTAAGCTTTTTTAATGCTGTCGCTGCAAATGATGACATTTTTAGGTATGATTTTTATTTAACATTTCTGAATAGCTTACTAATGTTATAAGATACCATTTTTTTGAATACCGTTTTATTTGCCTTAGAAAAAAAATCTTGAGTTGAAAAGTTTTTTCTTTACGATGTTAGGACCAAAATTGAAAAAATTCTCCTGTAAAAAAAATGTATGACACCGAAAACCACCATTATTTTAAAAACTTGTACATTTAATAAGGTTTGCAAATTGGTGTAAAACTTACGTCTAGTCTTTATCGTTACAAAGATATTGCTATGAATGTGATGAAGACAGAAAATAAATTAAATTGGTACTATTCCATTTTTTCATTTTCGTAATGGCTTATGCTTGAATGCTTGTAATCGAAGCAGGTAGTTAAGCGGCTAGCATATTCCGACCCGATGACGTCATCTGTCCGGAATTTGGGACCGCTACCTGTGGCGGAGTTGCACCTCAGTCAGCGTGAAGGGGATAGATAGCGCCGCTTTTGTATTTTTGGTAAATTGGTATGAAGTTGTACATTCTAGTCCTTGTCGTTGCAAAGATAATTGCTATGAATCTGAGAGGTGCTCCAAATCAACGTTAATAAAAAAAATAAAAAAGTGTGTACATTTAAACTTTTTCTTTAAAATGTGTAACTGTAGTATTTCAGAGGCAATGTTCATTGAATTATTGAGGCGTATGAAAAGAATTAGGAGGCCGTACTAAAAAAAACAGTTAGTTCAAATAAATCGTTTTATTTGGTTTTTACAATAAATGTTCGAATTGCCTTCCCTCTACAAGAATGCAAAGTCTGCATCTCCTAATAAAGGAAGCTCTTATCCGACGGACAAAACGGCTTTGGTTTATTTCTGATGCAGCAGATTGGATGCGCTGTCGTAATTCTTCTTCCGACGTTATTGGATTCTTGTAGACCCTGTCTTTTAAACATCCCCAGTAAAAAAAATCTAGGGGATTTAAATCCGGAGATCGCGGAGGCCACAAAATTGGTCCTAATCGGCCGATCCATCTGTCCGGATAACTTTCATCAAGGTGCGCCCTTACTGCCGTCGCATAGTGAGCGGGGCACCCATCATTTTGCAACCACATTGCTTGCCGTACGTCTTCTGGAACGTTTTCTAATAACCTTGGCAACTCATTCCTTAAAAAATGGAGATAATATTCGGCGTTTAGAGTAGCTGGTAGTTCAAAGGGCCCTATTATTTGCCCATTGATTATTCCCACCCATAAATTTATTTTAAATTGATGTTGGCTCCTGTCCTCTCGCATCAAATATGGGTTTATCAGCTGCCAACTGTGCAAATTATGCAAATTTAAATATCCATCTCGGCGGCATGAAGACTCGTCACTCCATAAAATCTTGTTAAAAAACTGCGGGTCCGCCCGAATCATTCTAAGCATCCTTTGGCAAAATTCTATTCTTGGCTGGTAATCACGCGACGTCAGCGTTTGAACACGTTGCACGTGATATGGGTGCAATCGGCACCGTTGTAGCACTCGATGCACCGTCGATCTAGAAATTCCTACGCGTCGCGCTATGACGCGAACGGAGACTGACGGATCTTCCTCGATTTCTCGAAGAATGACTTCGTCATTAACTTGTCGCGGTCGTCCTTCACGGGTACCACCAACTCCGGTGCCAAGAATTCTTCCCTCAAGAAGCGCGTTATGCACTCTAATAAAGACGCGATAATCGGGATAATGAACCAGGTTCGGGTATCTTTCACGGTACAATCTTGCAGCCGCCCTGGCATTACCTCTTGCTTCTCCGTAGATAAAATGCATTTCGGCGTACTGCCGTGGCGTGTACTCATAACGAGGCATTGGGCTGAATAAGGTTTCAGCGCTACTGCACACACGTACAAGCACACACAAACGAATGTTTTCGGAGTCCGTAGGATCGCCAAGTCGTTTGTCCAATACGCAAAGAGTTCCAAATCGATAGGCAAAGCAAAGTCCAAAAACACAGCACAAGTCAAATTTTACAGAAGAAAACACCGAGCCACTGACCGGGAGCGAAAGTTGTCTGACGTAGCAACTCGAAGAGAGACTAGTTACAACTAAACTAATAAAATCAAGCAACAATGAAGCCTGTACGAGTGAAGGGCGCAGGAAAGAACAAAAGAACCTGCGCAACTTCATACCGATTTAACCGATTTACCAAAAAGCGGCGCTATCTATCCCTTTCACACTGACTGAGGTGCAACTCCGCCACAGGTAGCGGTCCCAAATTCCAGACAGATGACGTCATCGGGTCGGAATTATGCTATCCGCTTAACTACCTGCTTCGATTACAAGCATTCAAGCATAAGCCATTACGAAAAGGAAAAAATGGAATAGTACCAATTTAATTTATTTTCTGTCTTCTTCATCACATTCATAGCAATATCTTTGTAACGATAAGGACTAGACGTAAGTTTTATACCAATTTGCAAACCTTATTAAATGTACAAGTTTTTAAAATAATGGTGGTCTTCGGTGTCATACATTTTTTTTACAGGAGAATTTTTTCAATTTTGGTCCTAACATCGTAAAGAAAAAACTTTTCAACTCAAGATTTTTTTTCTAAGGCAAATAAAACGGTATTCAAAAAAAATGGTATCTTATAACATTAGTAAGCTATTCAGAAATGTTAAATAAAAATCATACCTAAAAATGTCATCATTTGCAGCGACAGCATTAAAAAAGCTTAATTCTGGAAGACAAAATCGTAAAATTCGAAAAAAAATTAATATCCACCAGGATAATAATTTTTTTTCGAATTCAAACATTCAATTCGAACATTTATTGTAAAAAAAACCGTTACAGTAACCATACTGTAACGGTTTTTTTTTTAATATTCAAATTAGTTGTTGGAAATTAGGTAAGCTACCTACCCGTTACGTTTGATCCATTATTTACGGGACACCCTGTATGTATTCCTCATCATCCCTAACCACAATGTCATCAAGAAAAATCTCGTGGTGCTATTTTGCTCTCTATGATATTAATTATAGATTGCTGCATCGCAGTAGGGTTTTCTCTTAATATTTTGTCACTCCGTATTTGAAGTGTTGAACAGCCACCATACGCGAATTGTAGCTACTGCGATATTATTTATGTATTACATAATTATGACTGCTATATTCTTAGCACACACAGTAATTTTTATATTCACATTTATAGTCTGATGCAGGAATGTGTTTTCAAAATATAATAATGCAATACGTAATGCAAATCATTTTATGTAACTTGACCCAGATTTTTATTACATGGCAACATTAAAAGTTCAGCTTAGCCTTTTTTTTTTTTTTTTTTTTGTGGATGTGAAATCATCAAATGACTTCTCCCGCTCTAGGCAGAGCGGGAGTGTCAGACTTTTACTGACTAAAACCCACCCGTGTTCCTTCAGTTGCCCGTGCCAGGGCCACGGTATCTCTTTCGAACTACCCGCGACCCCGGCGGCAAGTTCAGCTTAGCCTAAAGTCATGAAGTCAAGCCAGAAAAAGAAAACGGAAGCCATGATTATTTTTTATTATCAATAAACTAGTCAATTAAGTTTTCAATTATGACGATTTTTTTTCTCAACTTAGCTAGGTCCTATGCTTGATTTGATAAAACTTGGTAAACTATTTCATCGGTATCTATCACGGCAACATAAGTTGACGCTTAATAATTCCATCAATAATTTACTCGCCTTTGTTCTTTGTGTAAATAATATTTCAGTCAAGTTACGGAAATATCCCAAACGATTTTTTAAAATTCCACCCCTGTGGGGGTGAAAACAGAGAGTATAGTTTACATGGAAACATTTGGTTAATTAAGTTGAAACTTGGCACAAATACTTGCCTAAGCAAGTAATAAAGTTTGTCGTTAATAGTTTTTCTACCAGAGGGAAGGGTAGAAGGGGAGGGGGTAGTGAGAAGGGAAAGGGAGAACTGGAGTGTATGGTGAGGGGGAGAGAGTGTGGAAAGGGGGAGGGGAGGAGTTGGTGAGGGTAAAGGGGAGGGGAAAGCGGTGAAAGGGGTGTGAGAGGGGGTGAGGGAGAGGTGGGGATTAGCGGGCAAGGGGTGTGGTGAGAGGGTTGTGAGGGTGTGAGGAGTGAGAGGGGGTGGTGAGGGGAATAATAATGGAGGGTGCGAGGAATTGAGAGGAGGTGGTGAGGGGATGATATGGGAGGGTGAGAGGAGTTAACGGGAGGGGGTGGGTGGTAGATTAGAGGGAGAGGGGGTGGTAAGATGTGGGGTAAGAGGGGGGGGGGGGGGGGAGGGGGGAGGGCGGGTGCCTTTAAGTTGCTTTTTGTGTAGCACTGATTCATTGAAGAAACCTCGAAAACTCCACAGAAATGACCCAAAAATAGAAAGTCGGAAACTTGGACCGGCACATAAAACAGGAATAAACTCCAGTCGTGCGTCGGAGCTTTCACACACCCTTTTTTTTGTTTGTTTGATCGCGCTAATCTCTGAAAATACCAGTACGACTGTAATAATTATTTTTGCATTTGATAGCACAATTCTTAAGGAAGGCTATAGGCATATTTAACATCAATTTCAGATGCCAAGCAAACAGAAAAAAAGTCAGAAAGAACGCTAAGCAAAAACAATCTTTAAAATTTTTTCTTAATATCTCCAGCCACGAAATTAGATAGCCTCAAAAACCAACTTCGTTTTAAAGTACTCAAACAGGGTAATTCTCTAAAGCGTAAATGAAAATCGTAAATCATGTTACGTATGACACAATAGTCAAAATCGTCCAAATTTTATTAATTTATTTGTTTATTGCATTCATGTTGTATAAGATGTTATGTATTGTTTATGTTTCAAACATGAACCCTGCTAGGGCACAGCAACATATTTGCAGATAGGTACAGCTCGATTTATAATTAAGTATTGCATGCATAAACACAACATTAAATATTAAATTGACATACATATTACATAAACATTAACTTATTGTGAAATGAAAATTTCACATTGAGTCAATACATTATATTATACCTATTGTTAAATGAGTTTATTGCATTATATTATTATTAAATCAGTACATTATATTAGTATTATATTGAATTATTGTTGAACATGAGATTAACATTTTATGTCATTCATACATTATTATTACCTTTTTTAATGTCATTATTATAATTTTATTATACATATTAATTAATTGATCAACATTATTCTATTTGCACAATCTAGTACGAAGTAACCTTTTTAAGTAAAGAATTCTTTGAGGCTATAATAACACTTCTGTATAAGGTGTCTCTTAAGTGCGTCTACAAATTTATTTTCATGTTCTATATTTTTAATGTCGTTTGGTAATCTGTTGCATAGTTTTATGCACATTACAAGCGGTCCTGAATGATACATAGCAAGTTTTGAACTTGGCTGCGCTAGTTTGTTTTGGGATCTTAAGTTGCGTTGCTGCGGTCGTTGGTCTTTAACTAATGGGAGTAGTGACGCATGCTTTCTGACAAACTTGCCCACTTCCAAGTTGTACATGCTTGTTAATGTGAGCATTTCATATTTAATAAAGTAAGGTTTGCATCTCTGCATTTGGTTAATGTTTGCTAGAATTCTTATACAGTTTTTCTGTAAAATGAAGAGTTTTCCTACTTCTGCACTATTTCCCCACACAATAATTCCATATATTAACCATGAATATGCGTAGGCGTAGTATGCCGTCATAGCTGTTTTTGAATCGGTTGACCTTTTTAATTCATTTAAAGCGTATGTGAAACTTGCAAGTCTACTGGACACAGCCTCAATATGGGCCTTCCAATTTATATTGGTATCAACTGTAATAATTTAAATTCATCTACACACTGAAGCTGTATGTTATTGTACGAATAGTTAATATTATTCAGTGGACGTTTTTGATAAGGTCTGTATAGCATAAGTTTGGTTTTAGAGAAATTTATTTCCAAATTACTATTTTTGAGAGTTTATCGTCTAGGACTGAATTTAACTCATTACTGTCGGCACATGGAAAAACTATTGAAATATCATCAGCAAAAAGGACACTGAGCATTTATTTCTTTCGGCAAGTCGTTTATGTAAATTAAAAACAGAATACATCCTACCACACTACCCTGTGGTATAGACATGGTTAGATCTGCTGCTTGTGACCTTACGTGGGATATTATGCCAGTATGCGGGTGATTATATTCTACTTCAACGTACTGAGTGCGATTTTTTAGATTCAAATTTTTAAAGAAATTGTTTGGTCTTTTTTTACTCTGTTTGGTGATGGAAAGGGAGCCGATTTATCTTTTTTATCATTTTCTTATACAATTTTCTTTACAGTTCCGACTGAAACACCACAAGCTTTAGAAACACGTTTTTGAACTTTTTGAAAATAACCATTGCTTTCTTTCTTGAATCCATCAGCTTCTTGTAAAAAATACAAATATACG
This sequence comes from Cosmia pyralina, assembly GCA_946251885.1. Taxonomy (NCBI): domain Eukaryota; kingdom Metazoa; phylum Arthropoda; class Insecta; order Lepidoptera; family Noctuidae; genus Cosmia; species Cosmia pyralina. Next base: position 17,158,222 of record OX276350.1, on the reverse strand, counting down.
CTTAAAATTACCTGTCGTGCCTGCGACTTTTTAGCTTTCCTTCCATTTTTAAAATATATTACTGTTTACATTAATATACTCTATATACTTCCAAGTTGATTGAGAGCGTCCGGTCTACATGAAGTGCAAAGGGCAACTGATAGAAATTCGACGACTGACAAAACACGAAGTTTCGATTATGAAAATAGTTGTACCTACTGTATATTTTAGTTCGGGTAAAATATTTTAGTTCGGGCCTATGCACCCGGTGTTTTTTAAAGCGCGTAGACGTGCTACAAACGCATCTGGCGCTATTTTTCAAGGCAAGAAACGCACCGTCTACGTACAGACGACACGCGTTACATGGAATCCACCTATAAAAAATGCCGTGTGAACAGGCCTACAAAGTCAGTTCGGTTGAAGTGAGAAGGAACGATAAGGTACCATTTTACCAGTTGAAACTTTTGCAGCACTTTGCACGATAAGATTTCCAGGAGTTCCTACGGGTATCATGTAACAGTAGGACGCCGCCATTCCCGAAGCAATGTTATAACTCAATGGATTTTGTCGAATATTTTTTGCCTGAAACAAAACTTTGTTTTGAGAAAATGGTAGGCAATTTCTCTATGGCATGTTTAAAACGATTTCCTAGATCTCCTTTCTCAGTTTGCGGGACGAAAGGATTTTGAATTATTAAAAGGACCAAAAACACAGATCGATACGAACAAGCTGCACGCCAATGGATTTTCTAATAACCCTACCTAAATTTCAATCCCCAAATTCATGGGGGAGCGGGGTGAACTGTCACCCCGCCTACTACCTACTGAGGTATGTATGAAAAATCTTATTGCGGATTTCAATAACCTTCAATGACTGCTAATTCTAATAAGGTTTGTAGTAACAAGTTTTCCAATACGGGTAGTACAAACTGACCCACTAAATAGTGAAAAATAAAAACGTTTTTTACAAAAGAGGCAACCGACTTCCATATACTACAAAGTGAAAAATAACTAATTTCGGACGTCGGTGGCAGAAAACTTAACAGATCCAAAGACACCGACTTGCGAAATTAAAGTTATTTTACACTTAGTAGTTTTTTTTTTTGGAGTCGGTTGTCTTTTTTTTGGAATTTTTTTTTTATTTTTCACTATTTAGTGGGTCAGTTTGTAATTTAACTAAGTTCCAAAAGCCTAATGTCAACTGCTCATCATCTTTTACTAAATATTACGTCATGCTCCCTGGCGGAACCACCTTTATTTTAACAAGTATATGTTACACCCTTTGACTGTAAATTATGTACTAATTTATGAACCCAAAACCCCAGGGGAGGGGGGGGGGGGGGTTAGTTGCGAACCCCATAGGCCTTATTACAAAACGAGGTTTTTCTTCTGTCATGGTTTAAACTATCGAGCTAGTTTTTGTAATAATAACCTAGCTGTGATAGAAATACAGTTCTTTATTCAAAACTGACAACTTAGTCCGGTACTAAGTTGTCAGTTTTGTAAAACTGACCACTTAATGTGTCGGAATATAGTTCGAAATTCAAAAAAGGGTCCATGGTTGAAACCTTAGTTTGAAGATGAACCTTGTTTTGTAATAAGGCGGCATAGGTTCACAACTACTGATGATGATTTTATTCCATTGCATGATGTTTTTTTACGTTTATATATATATGATATAAGCTTATATACCTATTATATAAAGGATTTTTCCTTATGTACACCCATGTGTACAGTCGACGTGCAAAGAGTTAAAAAGTCTCTGGTTTTCGTTTTGTTATATAATGATTTGATACTATATAATAGCTTACACTATGTATAGTAGAATAGATATACAAGGCGGTTTCGCCGAGAAGGATACTCCGCAGCGCAACCACTTTAAATAAAAGTTTCGTCGAAACAAGAGATATAGAATTTTTTAAATAGGACTAGTTTTTTATAGACATTCCATAGACTTCTTTAAGTAATTTATACTTGTTAAAGCAAAGGTAGTTCCGCCAGGGAGCATGACGTAAAATATTGCTTTTATTGGCGTTAATTGTTGAGAAGTTCTCCTAGTAAGAACCAGGAGAACAGCTCTACTTCACCATATGGATAGTGACGACTATACTCGTATTGGTAACGGTTGACAGGGGAAGAAGTAAACTTGTTGCGCCGACCCCTGGTAACACCGGGCAACGGCAGGAAGCTGATGATGACGCTATTTTCAACAAATTATAAATATATTTTGAAATTTATTCTTTATCAGTTATTTAATTAAAACTCCTCTAGCATCTTGCTTCTCTGTCTGCACTGATCCTATTCGGATCGCGCGTTAAGATTTTACATATAAAATTTAGCCCCCAAATTTGTTTTTAACTCAATTGACGGGTAGTTTTGAAAAACTTGTTTTATTACGGAAGAAACAAAAAACTCACCAGTTCCATTGCTATTGGTGTAAAAACAGTACAAACAGCGACGTTGGAAGCAAAGTTGGTAATAAACACAACAGCGACGATAATGAGTAGAATAATAATTGCATTGTTTAGCCCGATTAGGTTTTCCTTCATAAAGTTGCCGAGTTTAGCGTTCAAACCGGAAGCAGTGGCCGCAGTCGATAGTGAAAAACCACCACCTTAAACATAATAATATTTTGTTTTGGATATTAAACATAGGTTTACTTGTTCAAACCTATGAATAAGTATTTATTACTTATTCGTAGGTTCAAACATATAGTGGTCTGAGCAAGTCATTTCATACCGGCTGAAAATTATAACAGAAATTGTTTTCCTTTTGTACTCATGAGCATCATAGCTGCTAAACTTTTTAAACTTTCGCAATTTGCACACATTATATACAAAACCAAAAACGGGTCACCAAACGGGTCAAACCAATATCGCGAGAAGACCCGTTTTTGGTTTTGTTTATAATCATAGCTGCTCCAGTAATGGGGGACTCCAAGCAATGACATATAAAATATTTGGTGGGAAATATTAGCAATTGATTATAATAATAAATAAAATTAATAAAATTCTGTATTGGCATAAAAAAATGTGTACAAACAAAGGTAAGCCCTGACTCCTGCGCTAGGTAACAACATCTATGTTACAGGAGCCAGTGTCTTCTCAAATCAGTAGGTTATGGATTCTATGCAATTTAAACATCGTTAGAATTAACTTTACGATGAACAAAAATAATAATTTAATTATCAAAATAGTAATTACATTATTATTTCCTTTATTTCATTTATAAACATATCATTTACATTTTTGAATATTTTTATACGTAAGATTACATTCATTACCAAAATAATTTGTGAATTTATGATTAAATAAAATAGTTATTAAATACATGCTATAAAAGAGAACTAAAAATTAAGATAACAATTATTCACTATATCATTATTGTCATTCTACATGTGTGTCATTCTAAAACGATATTAATATTTTTATAACAAATATTAGTTAGTTTAAATTTAGTTACATCGTCGCTTTTCGATCACGACCTGCCAGCATTCTCTCAGCGGCCGAACTTTACCATGGACGTGAGCTTGTCTGCTAAACAATGAAAACATACCTAATAGAAAACTGAAAGCATAAGGGCAACTGGCATTTAGTATCTTCCAGTCCAAAACGCTGTGCGCTTTAGTCTTTGGTAGATCTTCTTTAACTGTAAAAGATCAAATGTTAATATTTAACGATGTAGGTGAAAAGAAGGTGATGCAAGGTGGTGGTGGTGGTGATGGTGGCGGTGGTGATAGGTGGTGGTGGTGGTGGTGGTGGTGGTGGTGGTGGTGGTGGTGGTGGTAGTGGTGGTGGTAGTGGTGGTGGTGGTGGTGGTGGTGGTGGTGGTGGTGGTGGTGGTGGTGGTGGTGGTGTAGGTGATGCTTGTGAAAAGAAGTAAATCGATCTCGCGAGACTTTCTGTAAAGGTACAAATCCGAGATGGGCTGCAGACTGCAACCGCAGTCAGGCGACACTGTGGCTAGCGGCTGCGGTTGACCACAGTGCTGCCTGCAGTCGCAGTTGCTTCTATTCCAAGCGCAGCGGCATGCCGCGGCTGCACAGGAAAAAAGGAGAAAGAAAGAAAGGAGAAAGAAAGAAAAAAAAACTGTTTAATCACGTGAAAGTGACGCACATAGACATAAAAATTGTTTCTCAACTTATACCTATAAACAAAAACAAATGGGTATTTATTCTGATACATAAAAAAAGAACAATATCCTAGACGGAAATATGCATCACTACCGCGCGAAACGGCTAACGCTCAGCATAATGCCGTAGCCCGTGCACGAAGGCACGAATCAACGGCGCTGGTTTTCAGCGTAAGCGGGCTTCTCGCTGCCTCAGAACATGTAAAATTAGTTACTTATTGTACGCACGGCCACAGATCAAGCCATAGCCCTCCAGCAGAAGCCGATCTCGCATTGTATAAGATTTCCTTACACTGAGAGGTCAGCATAAACTGGAAATGCATAGTCCGACGTGTAGCCGTGTGTACCGAGGCCAGAACAAAAATACTCTCACAAGTTCTGAGGTCGCTGTAGGCCCAAAATGACGCTGTACTGGCGCGCACAATGAACATTACAATCTGCTTAAAAATAAATAGTATTAAAAAAAAGAGCATCACACGAAAATTGGAAATTGGCTATGCTATGTAAAAGTTAACCTATGCCGATTCCAAAACCATTTCGAGATTTTAGGTTTCTAAACCTTATTTCTCTATTTCTAGGTCTTAAAATTTCAAGATCGTGTTTATTTTCATAAAAATACTTAAAAACATTTGACCTTTATTTGACCTCTAAATGACGTCAATACTTTGCTGAATCGGAACCTTTCAGTGACTCCTGTAATAAAATTATTAAGTTGTTTTGTACATGTCAAGTGTCAATGTAAACGTCAAGTTTACTTTTATTTTTCAAATTAGAGGTGGAGACATACCTACTAGAAAAGTAATGATACTAGATGTCACAGTGACTGAGGGAAAAATATAGTCAATTTAGTATCTGGACTTTTCAAAACACAACACAACAACAGCCATATCACATCTTCCACCGTTCGTTCACCACACTGCGGTACGGCTAATATTTTCGAGCAATTCTACGGATAGGACATTAGCCAAAAAGCAAAAAAAAAAAGTGGGTTCCTGCAAACTGAAACTCAAACTCAAAGCATTTATTTCAATTAAACCAATTACAGGCACTTTTGAATTGTTAAAGAGTCTGTCAGTTAGAAAGTTGAAGCTAAATGGCCATACCAAAACGTAGATCTCAATGGAGAAGAACGGGCAAGAAACTCCACGGACACTCTTTTAAATCAAGATAAGTAATACAACATCCTGGGTAAATTATTTTTGTCGCTTTAAATGTGAGAACAATGTAAAAAAATAAAAAATACTTAAAAACAAGTCAAAATATAAAATTAAAAATAAGCTCTGGCAGATAAGAGACGACCAGTCTCAACTGACGGCGCCCATTCACGAACATGATGCGTGGATCAGCACCATCCAGCTCAACCATTTTGTAGGGAACCGAATGATCCAACACACGTGCCACCATCAGCCAGACATTTAAGTGAGAATGACAAACTCCCAACTGCCATGTTCTTTCAAGTCAAACTTACAAACATCCTAATACAATAATAAACGGCCCCGTGGTACTCACATTCACAAAAATTTTAAAAATGCTTCTAATTTATACAAAACTATATTTTGCAATAAATTGAAATAAATAAAATTTTACTACTTACCAAAAGGTAAGAAAATCATTAATATTACTATTGAAGAACTCAACAGCTACGACCCGATTAAATACAAAAATAATAATAAATATTAAATAATAATCATAATGTCAGAAAAAAAAGGGAAGCATCTCTTCCAAATATTAAAATGCTAACATGTGAACCCAAGTGGCTGTGGAGCATTACCAGCATTTTGCCAAGCATTTTTATCTATGAAACTTATAATATGCTTGTCTACATAGTGTGCGTTTAATGCATGTTTTAAATTTCTCCTCGTTTAGTTGAAGAATAACGAGTGGTATTTTATTATAACATTTTACACAGTACCCCATAAAAGAAGTGTGTACTTTAGACAATCTAAAACGTGGCTGATCTAATTTGTTCCTATTTCTTGTATTAAAATTATGCCTGTCACTTATCTTACTAAAAAGATGTAGATTTTTTCTAACGTACATAATGTTTTCATACATATTATATATTGACAAGGAACCGTCATGATGTTAATTTTTTTAAACAGTTCCCTTAGAGACTCGGTTCTGCGGAGGTTGTAGATGGCTCTGACAGCCCTCTTTCTCAGCCCCTACGACAGCGCCATCTTGACAGTTGCTTTCCCCTAAAAAAACTGTCGGCTAAGCCACTATTAAATCCGATCCGATTCCGTGTTAGTAAGATATCCTACATAGTTAATAAATATAGCCATGATTAAAAATAATATAGAAACAAGGCACCATTTGGTTATTTCAGAAAATATAGAAAGTAGTAATAATACCTTTTGTATAAACGCAATTTTCAACATACGTAACTTTGCACTCGTATATATAACAGGCGCAGGGGCTTTGAAACTCATGTCTAGCTTAAAAAAGATTAACAGAAATAACAGGGTCTAGGGTTATAAATTGTAAAATATGCAATTAATAAGCAATTTTTAGCCCATGAAAATTTCAGTAATTCCACATAGTTACTTCTATACAGAGATTGACTAGCCATTCTGAAATCAGAATGGTCGGTCAATCTTAAATGTTTTAATTATTCTAACTTAAGAAATAAACAATTCTCTCATCATGATAAGCAAATATAAGCAATTGATAACTAATTTTTAGGCTCAAAGCTAAATACGTCTGTTGACCGGCGATTCTGACGCTGACAACGTTGCAAATTCCTCAGCAACATCGATATTATCGCTAATGAGACCGCGGGAAGTTTCTAGTGTGTAATCAGTAATAGGTCTTTTGTTTCTGTTAGTTTCGTAGTTAATAATTTTCCAAACTATCTTTATTTTATTGTCTGCTGATGTATGAAGCTCTAGCCGCTTTGCAGATATTTTTAAAAGTTTTAGAATAAGTAGCAACATACTTATTAAAAGTTTCCGTATTAATATACGGCGTAAGGCCATACAGTTCAAATAATCTTTCCCTACTTTTCCTGATGCCTTTTGTTGCCCAGTCACTGAATAAAAACTTAGGGCAAATAGTTTTATATGCAGTAGCATGATCCAAACCAGTAACAGCTGCAAGCCTTTTTTTATTAATTTAAAATTATTAACACTTCCGTCCCTATATATGAAAGTCATTATTGTGGTCACCATAATGACTTTCATATATCACCATCACCAAAAATATATCACCATCACCATCTCAGGCAGTAAAGTTTTGGTTTCCTAAGAAAGCGGTGAACGGTCACACAAGAACAGCTCTCCAAAGTACAAAGAATTTTTGAGACCTCACTGTCAAATACTGGTGAAAATTATAAATTTTCATGACGGTTGTTTTAATATGACCAAAACGGTTTGTTAGGAAACCAAAGCTTTACTACAAGGTGCTGTGGTGGAGTTTCATGCTCATTTTTCTCCACAGGAAACTACCATTTGGAAGGGGCGACTAATTCTATTTTCTTGTTAATTTTTGACGTTCAAAAGTGCCTTTTATGTGCATATTTGAAATAAACGATTTGTGTTTTACTTTGAAGGCTCTTTTGGCGCTTGAATGACGTTAACAGTGGGGTGTTGTTGGTTAAAATTTCTTGTTTTGTGAAATATATTGAAAAAATATATGGTGGCATATAGTGGCGTTAATTACGATTTTGGCCAAGCACCAAAAGATCTGTGAGCAGCTTTATTCAGGTATTTCTGAAAACACACAGTGAAGTGACACACTATGATATTTCAATAGGTATGGGTTAGTACTACTTAGTCTGTGATATGGGTAGATATTACTAACTTATATCATACAGTTACTACTAATATTAATACCAGTGATGATAAAATACGTCTCAAGGCTCAAGCCTATTTCCCCATTCAATGATTGAATTGATTTTCGTTACTTCCTTTCGTTGAACGTACCGGGCTTTGTTTGATATCTTGTTGAGTTACCTAAGTAATTATTTTCCCTTGGACTTCGATACTTACTGCTACATTGACCATTTGCTTGTTTTAAGGACCTGCTAGTCTACCGTTGTTTTAAAATATGGAGCAGTTTGTGTGACTACTCGACTAACTTGCCCATTTGGACATTGTTATGATACTGGAGTTAATGAATAACAATGACAAACACAACATTGCTGAAATCCGAGGAGCTAAGGCTCTAATGTAATAGTGTTGATTTAAAATTAAGTTCGTAAAAAAAACTTTTTTACAAAAAAATACAACCGACTTCCAAAAACAACACTACAAAGTGAAAAATAACTTTAATTTCGGAAGTCGGTGTCTGATTAAATGTATTTTCGTTTTTGCCACCGACTTCCGAAATTAAAGTTATTTTTCACTTTGTAGTGTTGTTTTTGGAAGTCGGTTGTATTTTTTTGTAAAAAAGTTTTTATTTTTCACTTTTTAGTGGGTCTGTTTATAATTTGTATAAGTTACAATAGTCTAATGTCAATTGCTCATCACATGTTACACAATATTGCTTTTCCCGATGCTGGGACGTTAATTGTTGAGGAGTTCTGCTGGTAAGAACCAGGAGAACTCCTCAACAACCACTCACCACACGCATTGTGTGACGAGCGGAAATTGCTTAGCAACCATGTTAAAGTAATCGAATCGCAACCCGTGAAATATTTATCATTGAGTAGTTCCGGTAGCCATCTGTGGTCTTCATCATCAGTTCCACTTCACCAAGTGGTGCTTTCCGAGAGCAAATGCACGAGCTACTATAAAAAATACCCAAATCGTTATAGGTGTGCCTATAATATTTGAAGAGTTCCTTCGATTTCTCCAAGATCCCATCATCAGAACTGGATTTTGACAAAAATGGGACCATTTGGGAAGTATACCCTTTCCAACAAAAAAATATTTTTTCAAATCGGTTGGCAAGCGACGGAGTTATGCGCGAACAAACATAAAAAAAAAAAAAAAATACAAACATCCGAATTGAGAACCTCCTTCTTTTTTAGAAGTCGGTTAAAAAACTACAAAACAACAATATTAATTGACATTGTGTTGTTTCAGGTCATCTCGCGACTCTTATGTAGACAAAATATGTTGCTCAAATGCAAACCCAAAGGCTTGCGGTAAATAAAAAAAGCAGTTATGTGTTGCTCATCCGGAATTTGAAGAAAATAAAAAGATTACCCTGTATTGCGACACTAGCGACTAACAAAAAGCTTTAATATTTTGGAAAACATATTTACAGAAAAATTTATGCTAGGACATAAAATAAAACGATTTATTTAGAACAATTTTTATTTTTTTTTTGTAAATTAGTTAAATCACATGCAATCAACTCTACATGATCTAGATAACCAACATGTTTGTGGCTGACTGCTGAATGAGGTTTATGAATTCGAAACTCTCGAACCCTTATCCTTATAACTCTTTATATGTGCACCCTTAAAATTGCCACAATTTTTGTTTGCATTACTTGTTTTGTTGGCTTATTCGAGGCATAAACACTTAGAAATGATCTTCACAACAAAACAGACGCGAAGCGACGCCTCCCAGGCTTATGTATTCAACATTTACTTCCTCGCAACATCTCCTTTTTTTAGGTTACTTTTACTAACACAATAATTTGTGTCGGCTATTTGTTGTGGTGTTGTTACATGACGGTACGAAGCATTTAGCACAAGTCTTTGATCGATTCATAATCAACAACAATCATTCAAAAGGAATTAACGAACGGAGGTAAATAGAAAAGTCGTAAAACAAATTATCGGTTAAATTTGACAGTTTGACTTTACTGAATTTTCTGCATGGAATTGGCATGTACTCTTTTAATTTTAGTTTTAAATAAGTATTGAAAGTTGCAAAGATCTTTTAAGCTAATCAGTGACATGTGACGTCAGCACGAACAAAACTTAGATAAAATATAAAAAAAAAAAATTACAGGTTGGACAACCAAAATATTGATTTTAGTTGATTAAAATAACTAAATCTATAAATTAAAATTATTAAAAAATACCTGAATACATCATACCCAATTATGTATGCAGCGATGGCGTAATTAATTACAAAATGATGATGTAATGAGTGTATTATACTACAGTAATGATTGTGACAATGTTTATAGTGAATGTGGAATTAGATGAACCTATTATAAGACAAACCTCAGAAGTTGGAGAGTGACCCGACCTGTGCAATACATGGAACCATGTCTCAGTCACTCCAATACCTTCATGCGAGACAGAATGTCGGCCAAATTATTGCGGTAATTTGGATTGGATGTATCGTAAAGGACTGGATGACCAGCAACAAAGTTAATTAATTTTTCTTCATCATCTTCCGAAAAAGTCGACATTTTTGTACGCACGGCTACAGATCAAGTATAAGCTGATCTCACATTGTATAGGATTTCCTCACAATGAGAGGTCAGTGTAAACTGGAAATGTATAACTTGATGTGTAGCCGTGTGTACGTGTAAACTCTGCGGTTCGCGACACCACTGGCGCTGCAGTCTGCGGTCGCTGCGCGTTACGGCCGCAGGCTGCAGAAACAAGTAGTGTCACTTGCAGTATGCGGTTGCAGTTTGCGGTCTGCAGCCCATCTCGGTAAGGTACCTTATGCCTCACCCATTCAAACCATTTGAAGATCACTATGCGAGGACTACACATAGTATTACATACTCCGCACCCACGGTTGCAGTGGTAGTTAGAGACAGCCATGAACTATTGGAAAACAATCAATCAATCTGCCTAGCCTTTTCCCAACTATGTTGGGGTCAGCTTCCAGTCTAACCGGATGCAGCTGAATACCAGTAACTATTGGAAAACATCGATAAAAAAAAAAAAAGTTGAGTCACATAATTTACACGAAGTCACAGGAAGAAGCTAGTAATTCAATAATTTACTTACAACTGCAGGTAAAGTTTTTAAAAAAGCTTGTGTCTCTCGGGAGGAGGGACATCAAAAATGTAACAAACATAGCTAGGGCTTCGTCTCTAATACTGTAAAAAAAAAAAAAAAAATAATTATGTTGCTGTTCAGTTGCCTGAGCATAAAATGAAACACACAACCATAGCGTCGTGTGTTTCAGTTTTAAAGTTTTAATAGTCCCAGCGGCAACCGTCCAGAAAGAGTGGTAATCCAGAATAGGTACAGAATTAATATACTTTATTATTTTTTGAATAAATTGGTTAAATAATAAACCATCCGTCTGACGGTTTGTCTTCCGGTGTGTTTTATTTTTTGCAAAAATTGATAGATTGATTGTGTAGAGATCGGATAATTGGATACATATTTATCTAAAGGTGAGGTGTTGGCTAATATGGAATGCACTTTTGTATTGATCCGAGTAAAAATCTCACGATTCCGGAATTAATAAATTTAGTTTATTTTGGAATCTATGCTAGCTAATGTAAAGTAGATTGCCAAACTGGCATAGACAACGTCAGGGTAAGTGATGTTATTTCAAGTAAACAACAAACAATTTCAAGTAAACAGTAGTGATCCCGGTGTCCAGCAGGCCTAACACGCGACAATTACTCGCTCTCGCATGAGTAATTTTATGAAAGCTTTTCTCATTTTCTGACAGCGCTGCCATACAATGTTCTGTCAAACTTGATGTTTTTTCGACAAACATGACACATAAGATAAATCGAATTTCGACAATTCAACACGAGATAATCTCCGATTCTTCTCTCGTTTAGTCGTGGTCGTCCTCAATTTTGAGGACGAGACGAGTAGATAAAATTATGATACAAAAAAAAAAAAAAAAAATGACATGGCAGTCTCATAATTACACGTACTTTAGTCATAAATTTATTTTACACTAGCTGCGCCCTGCGGTTTCACCCGCGTAGACCGGGATAAAAGTAGCCTATGTGTGTGCCTAGTAACAAACATACAAACAAACACACACACACTCACAAATTTTCGCCTTTTTAATATTATATAGTGTGATTATATTAATAATGAAAATTGTTGCGCCCATCCCCAATAAACTGGGTTATGAGCAGGAGAATGACGATGATTATTAATGAAAATACTTAGTTTTAAACTATATTTATATTGGAACGAAGTTATTTTCGGTGGCCGCGAGACAAACTGCGTCGAAGGAGAACACTATAACGTCGATGAGCATCGCTTTCAGTAGGTAATAACCAATGACTTTACCAATTATGGTGATTAACGAAATCTATGGAGTTATGGCTGTGCAATACCAAACCTTCGCAACATAATTACTAAAATCTCCAGTTCATTTCCTAAGGGTGGTGATTAACAAAATTTGCAACATAATTGCTTTTATACATTCGCTTTGTCAAATTGTGATCGTCGGGCCCATTTGTCATTTGTGGCGATTATCAAGTGAGTGTAGTGTAGCAGTGGTGGCCAGTGGTCACGGCCCGACTTACGAGTTGTTGGTCGTTGGTTCGAATCCCGACAGGACACTTTACTTTGTGTAAATTATTTCATCACCACTGTTCTCAAAACGGTGAACGAAAACATTGTGAAGAAACCGGCATATTCTAGAACCAAGAATTCGAAGACATGTGACATCTCCAACCTGCACTGAGCCCGCGTGGTAGATTAGGGCGCACTCCCTCTCACCGAGAGGAGGCCTGTGTCCCAGAGCAGTACATTATAGGCTGATTTTGTTATGTTATGTTATCTAGTGAGTAGGTATGTGTTATGACAAGACTGTCTAGGTAACAAACAAAATCCGTCTTATTATAAAAAAAATGCTTAAGTACTGGTTTAAACCAGGACTAAAAGGTCTAGGATTGTTACGGTATTAAAGTTAGTACCAGGACCAAAATGTGTTCCGATTACAAAACGAAGACCATCCGAGGATCAGTTAGTACCAATGAAGGTCCATGCTTTTAAAATATCCACAGATGAGAAACAAAGATGGCATTCTTTCATTCGTTCGTACAGTATTTATTTGAAGCAACGTTCTGTTTCTCTAAATATTGATATAATAGTATCACATGAAATGCATAAATAATTATTTATCAATACAAAAATAGGTCAACAATTGTATAAGTTACACTATATTGAACAAGCACAACTTGTACTTTTGACGCGCTTTTTATAAACAAGTTGTCATATTTTTAACACCTATAGCGTGATTTAAATACTGCGGGTGGCGCGCGTAATTTGAGAGTTGAGACGAATGTTTTTGTTGCGTCCTATACCTAATAATAAATACCTGAATGCACTTCTTATTTTTATTGTTTTTAGTACTACTGTTACTGTTATGTGGTTTGTTCGTGAGTTGTTGTATCTGGTTAAATTGTGAGCTACAGTACCTAATTTAAAATGAAACAACAAAAGAAAAAACGGGGTGAAATCTGGAGTTCTGAAGAAAAAGTTAGTAAAACATGGATTTTAAATTATTATTAGGTAAGCAATGCTATGTATCATCTTATTTCGACTACTTAACGCGATGGTCTTATTATTATAGGATATATTACGTCAACTTATTGCTCAATCAGCACATATTATAGAAAATAAGTCCACGAAAACATCTGTAAACATGCAGAAAACAAAAGAGTGGAAGAATATACGGATTTGTGAACCTATACTTGTATCTAAAATCTTCGTCACTCAATTCAAAAGGATTCACACGATAACGTTGTCTGTAAGATCGCCGAGGCGTCTCCATCATATTATTATCCAAATATTCCAAATTCATCAAGTCAATCATATTTATGTCCATTTTTAATAATTTGTAAATAAAAAGACACACAACAACGACAACTGACAACAACGCTAACCTCAAATAAATTAGTACCGCAGTTAGTCCAATAGATAAACTAGGGGTCTCTGTGGTTTAACTTTAGTACCATGGATAGTTCATGAACTAGTGATAAACTTCATTTTATAATAGCGTTTTATTTAGTCATGGTTTAAACCTAGTAATAATCCCAGTACTAAATTTAGATCGCGTTTTGTAATAAGACGGAATATGTTCGTGAAGAAGATTGATTAACAAAATGGTGAAAGGCAATTCGAGCAAAGCATGCTCAAGGTTCAAGGATGTACTGTATGTCCCATACCTGAGAAGGAAGTTTTTGGGTGCAGCAAAACTAGACAAGGATACATAATAGTGAAAATAATAAAAGTGCATTAATTATGAAAAAACAATGTGGTAGTAATGTGTGCTCAGTTGAAACAAAATATTTTTTATGAGTTAGAGATAAAGACTTAGAGAGTGAGTTAGAGACAAGAAAATTGTAACTTGGTGCAAACAGATATTACAGTGTGGCATGAGAGGTTAGGCCACTTAAACATTAAAGAACTTCAAAATATGAGTAAAATCGGTGCCATTCCTGTAACACTGACTGGAAGTGACACATTAATTTGTGAAGCATGTCAGTATGGCAACAAGCAAGACTACCATTTAAGAAATCCCATAGAGGCCCATCACAGCCTGGTGATATGGTCTACAGTGATGTTTGACGAACCTTCAGTGTCAGGAATGAGATATTTTGTTTTATTTAAAGATGGAGCAACAAGTTATCGCACAATTTTTTCCTGACACAAAAAATTAAGTTCTCAACTGTTTTATAAAATATGATGCAATGTTGAACAATAAGTTTCAACATGATGTGCGCACCTTACATTCGGATAATGGTGATGAGTACATGAACCATGAGTTAAAAGAATAAAAGTTAAAAGTTAGAACTTCCTAGAAATTAAAGGAATAAATCATGAGTATAATATACACTTCTGGACACATCTATTGGCCCACCTTAGAGTTTAGGTTTCGATGGCCCCTACCGAAATATGATTGCTAGATTGAACAAAAACTGTTGATGCAGTTTTAAACCTGATACATTTTACCATCTTTTTCGATGGTATTGTTTTAAATTTGAATTCAGAATACCATACGACATGGAGCTACGCCTAACAAGTCGGATATGCGCCTTGTTAAAGGCAATTGATTTTTGAATAAAAAACATGTTTTATCAAATAAAGGTTTAATTTAATAACGCGTGTTGCCTCCATGGGCATCTACCACAGCTCTCATACGATTAGGCATAGAGTTTATCAACCGCTCTATGAAATTTTGAGGGATCATCTCCCATTCCTCTTCTATGGCAGTTTTCAACTCCTGCATTGTCTGGGCAACTGGCTGACGAGCCCTAACACGTCTTTTTAGCTCGTCCCACATGTGCTCAATGGGGTTCATGTCTGGGCTTCTGGCTGGCCAGTCCATAACTGTGATGTTCACATCCCGAAGATATTCCCTGACGATGCCGGCCGCATGGGCTCTTGCATTATCATGCATAAAAAGGAAATTTGGGCCCACATAGTCCGCGTATGGTATCACGTGAGGTTCTAAGCACTCACGAATGTACCTTTCAGCATTTAATGTTGGCAGCCGTGGTCCTGTAACAACCTCAAGTTGAGTTTTGCCGCTCGCGGATATACCGCCCCAGACAGTCCATGAGCCACCGCCATAAGCAACCCTCTCTTCAAAGCAGCATTGTGCGAAACGCTCTCCCTTACGTCGGTAGACCTTCTTCCTTCCATCATTGCTATGTAACACAATTTTAGACTCATCAGAAAAGAGTACACGGCTCCAATCTTGCTGTGTCCAATTTAAATGACTGCGTGCGAAATGAAGGCGCGCTGTTCGGTGGGCTCGCGTTAGATTGGGGCCATTAGCTGGCTTGTGTGGTACCATATCGCGTTCTTTTAACCTTCTCCGAACAGTTCGAGCGCTCACAGATACTCCGTGGAAGTCGCGAAGTTGGTTTTGTATCTCAATGGAGGTAAGGTGACGATTTCTCAAGCTGGTCGTCACGATGAATCGATCCTGCCTTTCAGTTGTGACCCGAGATCGTGGCCTTCCTTGGCGACGAACAAAGCCGCCAGTCCCTAGGTACCTCCGATAAACATTTCGGACCGCAGATCGACTTAAATTAAGTTGAGCACTCACGTTTCTTTGGCTGTGTCCGGCCTGAATAAGTGCCACAGCTTGGGCGGCGACTTCAGGTGAAGTATCCATAGATTATTGATAGAACCTCACCTTAATGTTAAGAATAAGTAATGTTTGTTGCAAAACCAAAGATATCAATCACTTTTTCAAGAATTAAATCCAAGTAAACCAATAAAACCCAGTTTTCTTAGTATTCGATTGTTTGATATCAACAAACAGGCTCCAAATTGTCTTTTGTTTCTTTAAATTCTGTGTTCGAAATTCAAAAAAAGACTATTGAATGAAATTGTGAATGTGCCAGGTTCAAAACTGCATAAAAACTTTTTGCTCGACCTAATATAAAATTTTAGCTAGGACCAAACGAAACTGAAAATACAAGGTGGGCCAAAAGATGTGTCCAGAAGTGTATGAGTATAATAAAGGAATAAATCATAAATCACACCTTATATTCAGCAACAAAATGGCAGAGCAGAGAAAGAACTGCGCACCATAATGGAAAGTGCAAGGTCTATTATATATGCTAAAAACATATCCATAAATTTGTGGTCAGAGGTTGTGAATTGTGCTGTATATATTTTAAATAGAATCTCATCAAGTCAAAATCCTAGTGTATTTTCATATGAGCTCTGGTATGGAAATAAACCAAGCCTGCAGCATAATAGAATATTTGGTTGAACTGGCTATGTTTTTATTCCAAAAGAGAAGAGGAAGAAGTTGCATAGATAATCTGTGAAAATGCTGTTGGTTGGATATGAACAAGAGAACTATAGAATGTATGATCAAAGTACTAATAAAATAAATGTGTCAAGAGATGTGAAATTTGATGAAATCAGTGTATTATAAAAGTGACAAAATGTTGCACCGTTAAATATTAACGGAGAAGAGGAAAAAGAATCTCTAATCTTGTCTCCAGCACAAAGTGATACAGAACATGAAAACAGTGTTCAAGAACTATCATCAGATAATAGTATGCATAGTTTTGAAGACCATGATGACTCTTCCTGGAAATCTTGATGTAGATGAAGGAGAACGCAGCAATATGATACTACGCCCCCGACAAAATAGAAGCTTGGAAGTGAATTACACTGAGTTAGAAATACCAAACACTTATGAAAAGGCAGTTAATTATTTAAATCATCATGATTGGAAGAAGGAAATTGATGAAGAGCTTTAATCGCATGTAAATAACAATACCTGGACAATAACTGACAGAACTGTGAAGAAACCTATTACAAGTAAATGTGTGTTAAAAGGAACCAAGAAGGAAACATAGAAAGATTTAAAGCGCGATTATGTGCTCGCGACTTTACACAGATAAAAGATATAGATTATAAAGAAACTTTTTCCCCAACTACCAGGTATGATTCCATTAGGTTATTATTAAGTATAGCAGCAAAATAAGACTAGAGGAAACATGGAGGATACATGGAGTTGCCAGAAGGTGTTGAGGCTGAGTCGTCTAAAGTATGTAAGGTCTCGAACAAACTTCTCCATGCTGGAACAAAAAGTTTTGTTCATTTTTAACAATATATGGGTTTAAGCCATGTCAGTCTGTTTTTGTAGGATACCTCAATGATAACAAGGTATTATTATTAATTTATGTTGATGATGGATTATTAGTATCCAAGAGTAGAAATATAGTAGCCATAATTATTAAATGACTTAAAAAGAAGCTTTATATTATTTGTCACTAATTTTAATTTCAGTTATTTTGTATTTTAATTTCGGCATGCCAAAGAAAAACATGCGGGGCTCGTATTTCTGTCTGCAGGGTTTAAAGGAACTTAAAGGAACCTAACCAAACCTAACCTCGGCGTGCCCAATAATTATTAACTAGTAGTTTATATTTATGGCTCATGAATACTCATGATTATTAGACGAATAAAATATATTATAACTTAAAAATTTATGCTATTCTAAATTATGGCAAAACAAATTATATATGATAGTTATGCTAACCTTTGCATTATGCCAAAGTATTAATATGCCACAGTATTACTATACCAAAAAAAATTAAACCAAAATAGTTATGGCAAAGTATTATATTAAGAAAAAACAAAATATTAAAAAAAGGAACCCGCTGATGCTATGTGCATAGGGTCTACCCTTTATAGCAGAACTTTTTATGTCATAATATTACTTTGCATAACAGCGGATAGCATAAACTTTTCGTAGAATATCGTTTAGCAAACACTCATTTATCATACTCGTACATTCTAAACTCATAATTTTGTAAGTCAGAATCATCGCAGAAAGTTCACATTCAGAATCGTCTTTTGGCATACATTTCATATCGATAGTCTTTAAAAAGGCAGAACTACCATATCTCAGAAAATTTACACTTAGAATCATCTTTTGGCATACATTTCATATCCATAATAATTGAAAGACTCATCTATTACATTACATATTACACGCATCACATTATACATGGTGTATGCTTGTTTGCAATAACATGCATGCATACTAATGCCCTTCACCCACCATCGTATTCAAATAGATGAAAACAGTGGTTATTGAAAAGAATAATAAGTATCAATTTAAAAATCTGCGGTTTTTGAAAAGTAGATACACTTTCGCAAAAAGCGAAGGTAAACTTTTAGTATGCCATTGTAAGTTTGGTTATGTAAACATTCTGCCAAAGAATAGTTGTATTAAAAATATTCGTCTAGAGAAGATTATGCTTAGTGTGTTATGCCAAATTAATTTCGGAGCATCGAGATTCTGCCAGATAGAGGGAACCCATTTGCATAGTGTGCATAAATTAATCTGTGTCCCCGTCTGTACATTACAAATAATATATTTGTTACTTCTTCACGATGAAATTTGGTATGTAGATAGCTTAAATAAAATAAATAAATAAATTTAAATAAATAAATTTATTTCAGTTAACTTTACAAACCCTACCCATACCCTGCTTACACCCTGGGATTAACACATAAGCTACTTTTTGTCCCGGTCTACGCGGGTGAAACCGCGGGGCGCAGCTAGTATGAAATAAACATGTTAAAACGAAGTACTTACAATCTTTGATCGCTTAATCGGAAATATTGGCAGAGCAAGTCACCCCAGCCAGGGAACATTTGTGGAGCCCGTAAGAAGAATGAAAACATGGCACCGCCGAACAAAAGTAGCACCATCTGAAAATAAAAAACGTTTGATGAAACGGTACGAAATGAGCCGAGTAATTAACATAATAAAAAAAGGAACGTAATCCGGAATTGTCCTGATAGCTGTGGAATACCTCTCCGCTCCTTATTAGCAGCACCTCAGCACATGTTGCTCCCTTGTCGTTACGATGTGCTAGCGACGTAGAGACCGTTTTGGGGGCTCATTATTGAGTGTGCAAGTCACCCCCTGCCATTTTATCCGTGTATACGACAAGAAATTACATTTCGTATAAATGCTGCAGTACTTTTTTGATTAGTGTATATGAGATGACACACTGTTGATTGTGAAATATACATGATGTAAAATCAAAATCAAAAGTCATTTATTAAAAATTAGGCTGAGAATCAGCACTTTCTGAATGTCAAATTTACATAGACAGTCCCCACAAAACGCCCGCCCTTCACCACTTCCTAGTGCTTTAGCTGGGAAGAAGAAGTAGCGCAACAAACTCCCCAGCAGCACAGCTGTCTGTTCAGTTAGAAGAACTTGATTATAGTATGCAAAATAAACTCTTTTGCAAAAAAAACGGGCACCTAAAGAAATTTACGTTCTAAGGTCGATTTGAGTTAATTAAATGAAATTTAATTATTTGACGTAGTCTGTATATTTATAATCGTGTAAATTAATGCGGTGACGTGAATTCTGACACTTTTTTTTTAAATTTTCAATGAATTCTTTAAAACCGATGTTCACGGCCGAACAATTAGAAGTGATCGGCAATAATAACGAACATTTTTTTACTTTTTTTAATTAAATAAAGTTACAAATGTAAAAACCTAATAACAAGTGTGACCTCCTCTTGCCAAAATCACAGCTTGAATCCTTCTGGGCATGCTTTCCACGATGTTATTAATAACGTTTTGAGGAATACGTTCCCACTCTTCTGCAATTACTAGCTCCCTGATGTTTTGTGGAGCAGGTTGCACTGATCTGATCCGTCTATTTAGAACATCCCAGACATGCTCAATTGGATTGAGGTCAGGACTTCGAGCTGGCCAATCTAAACGACGGATCCCAACTTCTTGCATGTACGCTTCCACGTCGCCAGAACGGTGCGGGCGAGCATTGTCGTCCATAAAAATGGAATCTTCCCCAAGTGCAGTCAATGCGGGATGTGCATATTGAATTAGGTCTTTCATTAGTACTGGTGTGCATTTAATGTTCCATTTTCTATGAAAACTGACTCCGTACGCTCCGTCGAATTAATTGCTGCCCAAAACATAACGAAGCCTCCGCCATAAGGAGTGATTTCTTCGAAACACACTTCCGCATAGCGTTCCCGTTCCGCAGCACTCGCCGGCGTCGGTCCTCTCCATACAAAGATATTGTAGCTTCATCAGAAAACAATACTTTATTCCAGTCCTCCAGAGTCCATGAAGCACAGTTTCGAGCAAACTGAAGTCGAGCAACACGGTGCTCACAGAGTTATTTAGGGCCCCGAGCCGGGCGGTAACTGCTTATATTGGTAGCCAAAAGCCTCCTCCTGACCGTCCACCAGCTAACTTCTACTCCTCTTACTTCTTCAAGCCCTTGTTCAGGTCCACTCTTGACGCCTTACGATTCCGCAACGCCCGACTCTCCAGCAAGCGGTCATCTCTTGGTTCTGTGCATCGATTTCTTCCCGAACTGGGTCTTCTTTTGACCGAACCGGTCTCTTGATACCGTTGCCATGTCCTCTGGACAGTTGAACGACTCACATTTAGCCGCTGAGACACGTAAGTTTGCGAACAAGCTTCTTAGTAGGGCTATAATTTTACCGGCCCTTATCGCTTTATCACTCATATCAAAAAGTGGTATTTAGTGTAAAAAGAATGATTAAATTGTTTAAATTGCAGAAAATATCCAAAAAGTTTTTAAATTTTAGTAATCAGTAAAAAAATCGTTTCAGCAATTCGCACCATTAGTAAAATGGCAATGGTAATTTTAAAATAATACACAATAATCATTATTTTTATTTTGTTAATGTCAAAATTTAAATTTGGGACATAAAACATCATGCCAGAATGCTTCAAATAACATGTCACATTAATAAAACCTCTTGCTTGTTCTTCTTCATTGAAGTAGAGAAAAAAATCTAAAGTGCCCGTTTTTTTTTGCAAAAGAGTGTATTATTAACTTCCGACTTCAAAAAGGAGGAGGTTATCAATTCGTCGGAACCTTTTTTTTTTTTTTTTTTTTTTAATTTATTTTTTTATGTATGTTCCCTGATTACTCGAAGATGGCTGGACCGATTTGGATTATTTTTTTTTGTTTAAAAGGGTATACTTTCCAGGTGGTCCCATGATCATCAAGTCAGGATCTGATGATGGGATCCTGGAGAAATAGAGAGAACTCTTCCAATTTTATAGGCACACTTGAAGCGATTTGGATAGTTTTTGGAAGAGTACTTTCTTGGAGTGGTCCCATTTCAATTTGGTGAAGATCTGATGAAGAACTGCTGAGATAGGCAACGGAACTCCTCAATAAATGATAGCAAATGGACTGGGATTGCTGAAATCTCATGTCTGTTTGTTGTTCACACCAGTTCATAACATAATATCACGCCAGTACGCTGTGAAGGGGTAAGCACATGTGAACCACTAAAAAGTGAAAAATAAAAACTTTTTTACAAAAAAATACAACCGACTTCCAAAAACAACACTACAAAGTGAAAAATAACTTTAATTTCGGAAGTCGGTGGCAAAAACGAAAATACATTTAATCAGACACCGACTTCCGAAATTAAAGTTATTTTTCACTTTGTAGTGTTGTTTTTGGAAGTCGGTTGTATTTTTTTTTTTAAGTTTTTATTGACATAGCTGGATTTCCTAGAGTCATAGGTGCTGTAGAAGTCGGAAGTCGGTGTCTAGTTAAATGTATTTTCGTTTTTTGCCACCGACTTCCGAAATTAAAAAGTTATTTTTCACTTTGTAGTGTTGTTTTTGGAAGTCGGTTGTATTTTTTTGTAAAAAAGTTTTTATTTGTCAAATAAAATAAACAATTTTAGGAACTCTTACAACCTGTCATTATGTAAGCTAATTCTGGAGAAAGCACAAACATTGTCTTGAATTTATCACAGCGACCAACTATTCTTATCGTTTAAGTAATCATTGATAGAATAGTATGCCTTTGAACAAAGGTTGGATTTTACTTTAATTTTAAGCGCATTAAAAGGCAAATCTAGCAAAGAAGAGGGAAGCTTATTATAAAAGTTATACCCAGCCCAACAAATGAGTTATGAACCTTATGAATCCGGTAAAATGGAGCACGTAATTTGTCCTTATTTCTGGTGTTAATATTGTGAATATCACTGGTTTTAATGTATATTTTGCCTAATGTATAAGATGTTGGTGAAGATGAACTGTGATGCCACTGTGAGAATACCAATATCTTTAAAAAATTCTCTCAGAAAAACTCTAACACCTAGTTGGTAAATTGCTCGAACAGCTCGTTTTTAACCGACTTCAAAAAGGAGGAGGTTCTCAATTCGTCGGAACCTTTTTTTTTTTTTTTTTAATGTATGTTCCCCGATTACTCGAAGATGGCTGGACCGATTTGGATTATTTTTTTTTTTGTTTGAAAGGGTATACTTCCCAGGTGGTCCCATGATCATCAAATCAGGATCTGATGATGGGATCCTGGAGAAATAGAGAGAAATCTTCCAATTTTATAGGCACACTTGAAGCGATTTGGATAGTTTTTGGAAGAGTACTTTCTTGGAGTGGTCCCATTTCAATTTGGTGAAGATCTAATGAAGAACTTCTGAGATAGGCATTGGAACTCCTCAATAAATGATAGCAAATGGACTGGGATTGCTGAAATCTCATGTCTGTTTATTGTTCACACCAGTTCATAACATAACATCACGCCAGTACGCTGTGAAGGGGTAAGCACATGTGAACCACTAAAAAGTGAAAAATAAAAACTTTTTTACAAAAAAATACAACCGATTTCCAAAAACAACACTACAAAGTGAAAAATAACTTTAATTTCGGAAGTCGGTGGCAAAAACGAAACTACATTTAATCAGACACCGACTTCCGAAATTAAAGTTATTTTTCACTTTGTCGTATTGTTTTTGGAAGTCGGTTGTATTTTTTTGTAAAAAAGTTTTTTTGAAGATCAAAAATATTTTGAATGTCAGCCGCTTTGCCCCACAGCAGATACAATCTAGAAGCTACCAGTGGCATAAAAACGTAAGGCTGTTATTAACTGGCACAGTGGACCTTCTTTTTAACCGACTTCAAAAAGGAGGAGGTTCTCAATTCGTCGGAACCTATTTTTTTTATGTATGTTCCCAGATTACTCGAAGATGGCTGGACCGATTTCGATTTTTTTTTGTTTTATTCGAGAGGGTATACATCACAGTTGGTCCCATATAAAATTGATTAACTTTGCTTGGGTAGTTTTTGAGTTAGCGTCAATAATACGTATTTTTTCCCCACTTTTATATGGATGATGTTCTAGTTTGTTTTGCAGATAGTGGTATTAGAATTTGTGTGGGGTAGGTACACAACTAAAAAGTGAAAAATATTTTTTTTTTTACAAAAAATTACAACCGACTTCCAAAAACAACACTACAAAGTGAAAAATAACTTTAATTTCGGAAGTCGGTGGCAAAAACGAAAATACATTTAACTAGAAATAAAAAGAAAAAAAAAATAAAAAAATAGAAATAGAGTTCCGAAATTAAAGTTATTTTTCACTTAGCAGTGTTGTTTTTGGAAGTCGGTTGTATTTTTTTGTAAAAAGTTTTTTGTTCATATTTTTTTTTTCTTTTTATCTCTGATTAAATGCTATACGATTTATTTCTGTAAGTGAGTTTGAACAAACACGTCAATCATATTTTTAACAACTTGATGAGGTCGGCGTTACCTATCTGACTACTCTGAGAAAAAAGTCCAAAATTAAATCACGAGGTCACAGACTCTTTTAAAGTCCAGACAATCTTGGTCAGATCATGTGATGACCATGTAGATTGGTGTCTGAAATGGTCTTTTGAGGAAAGAACCACACAGATTGAGTGGAACTGTCCAGTTACTGTTTTACTGACAAATGCGTGTACTACGCATTTATCAGTAATCGTGCAGCTCAACTCAAAACTTAAAGAGCTCAACGATTCGACGAACAATACCCAAGAAAAAACATTTCTACAAAATAAAAAAAAAAACAACCGACTTCCAAAAAAAATACTACAAAGTGAAAAATAACTTTAATTTTGGAAGTCGGTGGTTTTTTTTTTTTTTGTAAAAAAGTTTTTTTATAAATGGGAAATCGTCGTTTGACAGGAATAAACTAAATTTTGGTGATATTTAGTCTAGTTTATGGGCATTTGTGACAAGAGAATCGGCACCAATATTTCACTACGCAGTTAACTAATACATTAAGTAAATTTATTTTAATTTAATTTCTTTTCTTTCGTTTGTGTTGCTTGGTTCGGAGTTTTATTGTAAATGGTAACCAATTATTAAGTTACAAAAATTTTAATATAGCTCCTTGTGAAGATTGAAGATACTTTCTGAATGCTATGCTCTGAACTGCTATACACTTGTTTTGAGCAGGTAAAGTTCAAACTAACAAGCAAAATTACCTGCTCAGCAAAATTGAACACATATTATAAATAGGTCTTTACCTATGAAATTGCCGTTCTGCAGTACTGGCCATTTCAAATCAAAATAATTTTTGTTTGGCTAAGAATTCTAATTTCAAATTAATTTTATTTTAAAAACATGGATTTTTTTTTCCAAAAGTAGTCATTTGTTTATTGATTAGTGTTACATTTTCATCGCATTTCAATCTTTTTCGTCATCATGGATACGTTAAAAATTCGAGTAATTATGGAATATGAGTACCGTCGTGGCAGCAACGCAGCACAAGCGGCACGCAACATCAACGACGTTTACGGAGCTAACACTACAAACCAACGCACCACTTCAACGAAAACTTACCCCTAGAAAAGTGATGGTCACTGTTTGGTGGTCTAGCGCCGGTGTGATTCATCACAGCTTCTTACCAAACGGGGTGAGCATTACTTCAGATGTGTACTGTGAAGAACTGAACACAATGATGGAGAAGCTGGCACATCTCCAACCAGCATTGGTCAATCGCTCGTCTCCGCTGCTCCTGCACGACAACGCGCGACCTCATACTGCACAGCAGACGGTCTCCAAGTTGCAAGAACTGGGGTGGGGTTGGAAGCTCTCCGTCATCCGCCCTACTCACCAGACCTTGCGCCTACAGACTACTACTTTTTCCAGAATTTGGATAACTTCTTGGCGGGAAAAAAATTCAATACCCGAGAGGCAGTACAAAATGCCTTTGAAGAATTTGTTGCCTCCCGTCCAGCTGATTTCTTTAAGAAGGGCATCAATAAACTGCCACTGCGTTGGCAAAGATGCATTGATTGCATGGGTGATTACTTCGATTAATACAAATAAAAAATGCATGAAAAAAAATCGTTTAAATTTTTTCATACAAAACGGCAATTTCATAGGTAAAGACCTATTATTACATTTACATTTACATTATATTACAAACCTCAGTTTATAATAAAAATCATTGGTAAAAAATACCTACCACAACCGTCACTTACACCGTATATTGGGCATAAATATTTCTCTTACACCATTTGAGAATACTTAAAATACAAAGATAATTCTGACTTATGTCAACATCAATGATTAGTTGAGCAAAAATATACCGTACCTAACCACCTTTCCAAAGAACCTAGAGCGCAAAGGGTGGGTCCACACACAAAATTACAATAAATAAAAAAGTAACGCGCACGCTGTCATTGTTCGTTCAGGCTCACTTTCTTTCAGGCTCACTTTCATGCAATAGTCGCGCGAGTGGCTAAAGGTATCGATATATGCTTGCTCAAAAACCCTCTGGGCTCCCGTACTAATACTTATGCAAGTGCAATTATGCGCAAGCATATCGTAACGTGTGTGGCTTGCATTACCTTCTCCCAGTACGAAATTGGTCCTCTTTTCTTGACATCTTTGGCTATAACTTCTGCTGCGGAATTCTGTACGGCTATTGGAATGTTTGCAAGTTTTGCTGTTTTACTCCTAGGTCTGGAACATTGTTGAAGGCGAGGTCAAAAGTGGTATAATATTCCGAAGATTTTTAAGCATTATTGTGATGTACCTTATTTAGAAAGCTTATTTATATAGCTTAGTTAAATATGATTTTTCAGGCACCGGTTTTTGTAAAAAAAGTATATAAAAGTTTCAGTACAAACAAAACACACAATTATCCTTTATTTATTCATTTCTATGCAACATAATTATTTCAAATGTGGCTAAAGTTTCAGTTTCTATTAAATACTTAATACAAT
Source organism: Cosmia pyralina (assembly GCA_946251885.1). Classification (NCBI taxonomy): domain Eukaryota; kingdom Metazoa; phylum Arthropoda; class Insecta; order Lepidoptera; family Noctuidae; genus Cosmia; species Cosmia pyralina. The sequence continues at coordinate 17,131,721 of OX276350.1, read as the reverse complement.
TATTATTTCCTTTATTTCATTTATGTACATATCCTTTACATTTTTAAATATTTTTTATAAAAACATAAAATTAAAAAAAATAAAAATTTAAAAATATAAAAGCCATTGGCTGATACGACTATCGGCACAATGATTGCTGAGTCCACATCCTACATGTCGACAACCTCGCGAGCCATGTCAAGATATTTGATTTGTATATCAATCTCGGCTAACACGAAGTTCCCGTCATGTGGGACCGTTATCTCAATAATCATTGTGCGCCGCTCTATTCGATTCAACACCACTGTATCAGGCTTATTAGCAACAATAATCCTGTCAGTGATGATGGATCGATCCCAGTACAATGTGATATTTCCATTTTCGAGAATTTGGTCGGGCACATACATATAGTACTGTACTTCCAATTCTACAAGGCAGTATTTCAGCGCAAGTTGCTGATGGATTATCGTGGCTACAAGGTGGTGTCTATGCAAGTACTCTTCGTTAGCTAGACGAGAACATCCGGAGATAATGTGTCGGATTGATTCTCCCGGACGGTGGCATGCCCGACAGATGTCAACCGTGCCGTCATTCACAATATATTTCCGGTAGTTGTTCGTCATCATAACTTCGTCCATAATTGCACAGACATAACCTTCGGTTTCCCCAAAGAGATCACTGGAACGCAGCTAGGCTACGGACGCTAACTAATCTACATCGGGTCCATGTAGGGCCCGGAAAAAGCGTCCGTGAAGCTCCTTACTCTGCCATACCTCCCTGCGATCTGTTACAAGGCCGACCCCGTTTGTCTTTTTAAAAAAAACAATAATTCTACTGGAACCACTTTTATTCACCACTGTTCAAAACACAGACACACAAATTCTAAGTACACGTATTTTTTGGCAATGTCCCTCTTAATTGCTCACTTATTTTAGGCACGCGAGATTACGCGACAGCGCCTAGAGTCTAACTAACTGAATTATGCTTGTTATTTTGTGCATTAGATAAAAATGCAACATCAGTACTTTAGCAAAGGAAACTGACTGTTTAAACTCACTGTTCATGAGTGAAAGCTGACTTAAGCTTTATTGCCTTGTAATAAGGGTTATAACAGATCGTTAGTGTCAAGCACTACGGGTTTGCGCCAGTTCTCTTTAGCCAAGGAGAGCGGGGTGAGGCCCATGTCTTCCGCGATCACATCTTGATGCATCCCCACATCGGCTTCTAGGAAATATTCCCTGAGAATGCATATCTCGCGGTTGTGGCGAGTCTTAGCGTTTAAAAAGCCTCGGCCTCCACAACTTCGCGGGATATACAGTCTTATTACCGATGACCGCGGGTGTTGCATTCGATATGCAGTCAACAGCGTACGGACCCTCCGATCCAGGGCCTCGAGTTCCATCTGAGTACATTTGAGTACGCCGAAAGAGTACAACAAAATCGGCATGACCCAACCGTTGAAGGCGCGTACCTTGTTTCTGCCTTATAGAAGACTATTAAATACTTTTTTCAGGCGGCCAAAGAAGCGCTCCTTCAACGATTGCTTCATGTCAGTAAAATTGATACCCAACGCTTCCAACATACCCAAATACTTATAGGTTTCGGATGCGGAGAGGGCTCTAAGGTTTATGGAATTCGAGAGTTGGGTTCCCACGGATTCCACAATCTCCCCTCGCTTTACATGCATGACCGCACATTTGTCCACACCAAATTCCATCCTGATGGCGCTACTGAACGTTTCAGTTACGTTCAGTAGCTCCATCAGTTGCAAATTGTTGGGGGCAAAGAGTTTTAGGTCATCCATGTAGAGGAGGTGGGATATAACCTGACCACCTCTCCGCAGCCGATAGCCTAGACCTGAATCCTCCAGCAGTGTGCTTAAAGGATTCAAGGCTAATGGCCATATCAATGAGGAGTAGCTCCTTAGTACCGCGGGACCCATTCCTACATCCATTTTGAGAGGCAGACATGATGGAGTTGGTGTCAATGTTTGTTAATTTTAGCTCTCAAAATAGATGTCAGAACTTTATAGACCGTCGGTAAACACGTCATCGGCCTATCATTTTTGGGTTCCGCGGTGTTACCTGATTTATGGAGTAGGTGGTGGTGTCAATAGGAACTGGGGTAGCGAATCAGACTCTAAAGCACACTGGTACTGAGCCGCCAAGCGAGCGTGCGATTCAAGAAACCATTTGATCCAGAATTTGTGCAGTCCGTCCGGCCCTGGAGACTTCCAGATAGGCAACGGACGGACTGCACGAGCTACATCTTGAGGACAGATGGTAATAGCCTCCATTTCTGGCATTGGATCGCAGGCTCGCTCGACTTCCCGAGCCCAATCACTTTCGGTGTGAATGACAGGCACCGACCAGATACTGCGCCAAAAATAACACATGGCATCATCATCCGGCAGGTGCGTGTCAGTCACACCTTGGTCCGGTCGCTCCTAACTCCTATAAATCCACCTTTCATCGCTCTGTAAGGTGTGATTCTGAGTGTATTGGTCCACTCGCCGCTCATACCTACGAATACGGTTTGCCCATGCATAGACTTTCTGCTTCAGGAAGTCGTTGCGCTCTGTGACACGGGGCATATAGTCGTCCTGAGGGCTGACATCGGTCCCTGAGAACGCCCGTCTTACAAAGTGTATCACTCTAGGGCGAGTATTGCCCTCCCTGAAGCAGATTAGTTTGCCGATGAGTACTCTGGCCCCACAAATACGGCGCTCAATTCTGCACTGCCAAGCTGGTACGTCTGGTTTCGGTCGTGTAGCTCTAGAGTCATTAGCAAATTTGACGTGAGTTACACGACATGCCGCTACAGCCGCGCAGTACAGAATCAAATGAGTATCGGTGAAGTTTTCGCAGTCATCAAAATAGTTTGACAACTGCGAATCTAGAGCCGCCACAAGCGCCCTATTTATGTTATTTTTTAAATTTTTAAATTTATATCATTTATTTGAGACTAAGTTCATAGTTCCACACATTAGGTATAATTATAAAAAGTTAAAATCACATGAAAACACATTGAAGTAATCAAAACAATAAAATGAAATTACATTTGAAATACAATTAAATGAAATACTTATGGATTAAAATTAAAATAATACAAATTAAACAATCAATAAATCAAAAACAAAATTAAACATACACAAAATATCAATCCAAATAAATAAACATGTCAAATAATACGAGGAGGCGCTAACATGAAGCTGCATCCACCACTGTATCAGGGACAGGTCCCACCGCTCGGACCCGCTCCTCAGGAGACCGTTCGAGCTGCTTCGTAGGCGGATTAATAGTGAGGCGCTCCGCTTCCTTATGATCGCGAAAAAATCATCGGTCCGCGCCTCAGCAAACATAGTCGAAGCACTACAAAACCGCGGAAGCCCAACAGGATCCTGAAAGCATTGTTGTACTGCACGCGCAGTGCGCTATACGTCCGCTGCGTAGAGTAAGTCCTCAGGCTGCACGTGTAAAACGACTGACAATATGCCTTAGATAAAGTTACCTTCACAGGTCTAGTACAACGCGCAAACCTGCGAGCCAACATATTACACCGGACAGATAGCACCCTGCGCTCAAATCCTTAAATCTGCTCTCAATGTCCAAATTGTCACACAAGTCGTCAGAGACCCAGTGGCCCAGGTACTTGAAATGCTGCACTCTTTTTAAAGGAATGCCGCAAAGAGTGACCGGCGGTACAGATGAGCAACATTTGGTACCGGCTTTAAAGATAATGAATTCACTCTTTTTAGCATTGTAACTGAGCTCATGGGCCTCCGTGTAAAACTCACAAATGCGCAAAAGTTTACGTAACGCACCGATCGATGAGCTCAGCAACACCATATCATCCGCGTAACTAATGTTGTTTATACACACTCCGTCTATGGAACATCCAATATTAGTGTTGCTGAGCTCAACGATCAACCGGTTCATGTACAGGTTAAAGAGGCGAGAGGAGGATAAGCCCCCTTGCCTCACTCAACATTCCAATCCATATACGTCCGATTGCGCACCCGCCCACCTAACGGTATTCTGCTGTTTACTGTACCAGTACCGCAGCAAGGAAACAATCTCATGTGGCACATCTGTTTCACATTTTAGCTTCTGCCACAGCTTGTCATAACACACCAGATCAAAAGCTTTTGAAAGATCTAAAAAACGCATATACTGGTGTGTTTCTATTCGTATAGTACTAAACAGTCTGCTTGAGACACAGGATTGCACTCTCACTTGAAAAACCGGGTCTGAACCCAAACTGTGCGTCTTGCAAGTGAAGGTGCTTCTCCAACTGTCGGTCAAGAAAACTATCCAGCACCTTAGCTATGACAGTCGCAAGCGAGATCGGTCTGTAATTAGACAGATCCGATGAGTGACCCGTCTTATCTTTAACTATCGGCACTACGACTGTGTGCATTAAATCATCGGGTAAATAACCATGACTAACACACAAGTGAAATAACAGTGCAAGGACTCTTGGCAGGTGTACACCCGCGCATTTCAAGTGCTCGATGCTAAGGCTATCATGACCTGGGGACTTGCCTCTCACCATCTTCTGTATAATTTGGGCCACATCCTTGGCGTAGAATCTAATGTTAACATGGCCAGGGCGATACTCTGCCGCGAGCACTTGCGACGCGGACCCGAGCGGTGATACCACACCAAAATGCCGCTGAAAGGCGCAGGCTATGTCCCGCGGCTCGTGCGCACCATCATCACTCGCCGGAGAGCGCGACCTTGGATTCACTTTATGGGTATTTTTCCAAAAATCATGAAAGTTTTTATTCCCATGATGTTCAGCAATGATGTCCATCTTTATTTGACATTCATTATCCTGGCAGTACTTTAATTTTTCTTTAAATAGTTTCCTAAACTCACACATATTATTATAATCATGCCCAGACCTAGGGCGCCCATAAGACACCCACGTCTGAAAACAAAGCCTGGCCCGCCGGTGAGCGTCACTAACATGCCTGTTCCACCCCGTTACATACCTAAAACCGTTGCGCTTACGTGCAATACAGCTTCCCTTAGCGGTTTCAGTCAAAATATTTAAAATATTATTATAGGTACATCCCATTTATTATTGTTTTATGGTTCTGATCACTACACATTACATCTGCACAATTACATAACTCAGATGGGAAGTCAATCTGTTTTAATCTTAAATTATAGTAACTAGTATAGTCTTGTATTTGATTATTGTCCCTAAGTCCCCATTTTATATAATTGAAAGTATTTGAACTGGTTGTAACTTTAGGTTTAATAATATTCATATTACATTCAATCATCAACGGATAGTGATCGGACCAGTATGTATCGTACAATACGCACACATCCACAACTGCGCGCCGCGCCGCACCTGTCACTACACAGTGATCGAGCCATCGGTGGCACCCGTGCGCGTCACTCACAAATGTGTACGTATCGCGAGGCAGCCACTCAATGTATAAAGACTCAACACGACCACGATTGATCCGTGCAAAAAGCTAACAACTCATTAGAGAACAGCTCACGTAGGTGCGCGTTGAAGTCTCCGAGAATGAACACAGATTCTACATCATTACTTTCAATAATCGCGTTTAACTCACTGAGACACTCTGTAAACTCGGTCAGATTTTCGATCGAGCCAGTAGGCATGTACACTGATATCACTAGCATAAATCGGTCCTGAAACACTACTTTTATCGCAGTGAGACGCACACTCGCACACGCGATCAGACACTGTTGGAAACGTCGCCTTCCTCCACAGCAAAGCGACTCCACCATACGGCCTACCTCTAAGCACTCCATCGGATGTATCAACAGCAGACTTTCCAGTAAAGGAAAATGCGTCATCAATGCTGCCCAGGAACTGTACGTCGTGAGACAAAAGCCAAGTCTCCTGCAGTGTCACAATGTCCACCGTCTCACAGAGACCCTTTACACATTCCACCAACCTAGTGACACTCTTGCAGTTAAATGTAACAAGCTTAATTGTACTATCCATTTACTGACGTAGGTGGGTCTGACCGCGTTGCGACTAAAATCAAAATAACGGCGATATAGTATCTCGTCAGACCAAAAGTCATCCGTCATAAACATATCAAACTTGTATTTAGGCACAAAAACAATGTATCTATTGTAACCCTTGTTTGATTTCATATTCATCTGCTCTAATGTTACGTCTAAGTTTGTTTTCTTCAGCAAATAAGATTTTATATTGCTTGCAGACGTCTCTTTAGACACATTGTAAATATAGATCGGAACTTGCGTACTCGCCGCCTTGATATTATTGTCCGAATCAACAATAGCTTTCCCTGTACTTCCTACGAAGCGGTTTCTCAATTTGTGTCTCTTTTTCTGAACCAGGGTCCATTCCTCATTAGGAGTTTTGGTCCATGGTTTCGACACTCCCTCCTGCACAGCAACAGAGAAACTCTGTGTTTTCATGGGCAAACGAGGTAAGCGTGGTCTAAGTTCGCGAGACATGAATCGATATTCCCGAATCGCACCTTCCAAAACACTCCTCAATTCTTCATTGCACTGGGTACTTACGTTTTTTGTAGCCCTGTCATCACTTCCCTCATCAGCTTGGTTTGTATCGGACTATATTAGTCTGCGACGTTGGGGGCAATGACATGGCTACTCTGCATTTCAATTCGCAAGCGATCAAGTACGGTGTCATCCAATATATGATTACGCTGGATGACCCCCGCACCTGATCCGACAGTCGTTTTGCGGAAACGTTGACAACTGGCTCAAGCACCTGAAAAAGAGAGAGCATCCGAACACGGTACGCGGTCAGATTGTTTCCCCCCTCTGTAGTCCCATAGTATGAGCGCATGACGTTCTCATTAATGGATCGTGTCCATCTCATGTGCTGCACACTTCCGCCGGGAGCTGGGACCCTATCAGAGGCCGGTGGGCCTCGAGGTCCTAAACCGTCCGGCGGCCGGCGTCCTCCTCGTCGGCGAGCAGGTGGTGGTGTCGTGGGCGGAGAGAAATACTCGTCGCTTGAGCTCGACGCTGTGACGACTCCGGCCGCGGTAGTTACCGCGGCCGGTGTCGTCACAGCGCTCACAGTGAGGCTGGATACCGGCGGCGGTGAAGCGGAGCTAAGCGAAGAGTCCCGAGGTGGTAGGCGTGCTCTTCGTGCGGCTAATCTTGTCAACATATTTTTTCGGTATTTTTCATCGATGTTATTTTCGGAGATGACATAACATTATGTCATCTTCTCTATTCGGTAGGTTTTGATTCATGTCGAAATAGTGTATATTGCTCTTTTTTGGATTTAATTGGTTTTAGGTTTATTGCGGGGTTTTCTAACAGCACTTGTAAACTTCAAAATGTTGTTGAAAATGGTTTAAACTGTTAAAATATATGTATATTATAAAATCAAATTCCGAGACGTTTGTTGACGTTTGGTGTTGCTATTATTAGTATTATTATTTAATACCGTTTTTATTAAAATTTTAGCTGCAGCTCCATGCAATTAAGACAAAAAAATATTGATTATCAGGACAATGCAATATCAAAACGTGTCGAAAAAAGGTCAAATCTGTAAATGTCAGAATGATGTTGAAATATTACAAAAAAAAAAAAAGAATGTGTCGAATACGACGATGTCGGTAAACTGTCTGACCCGAGTAGGGATAAAATGATACACGTAAATACAAGTACTTACTCGATACTTTTCTTTCGATATACCGAGTACTTTTGGCATCGATTCTTTAGAACTGAGGAACAAGTAGTATGGTGAAGTAAGTAATTGTCATCCACTATTATTTACTGTATAAAGTCTATGATAAGGTGTCCAAAAGCCAATAAGTTGGCCAAAGGCGGCGATGTAGTAACTCCAAAGCAGATGAGGAGTCAATTACTGTTTTTGCTTTAATATCCAATCCATTAGAAGAAAGGGAAGATAAAAACAAGTTTTTTCAATGCTATATAGACAGGTGCAAATGTTTTTGTACACAGCTGGTACCTCTGTTATGTACCTTGCCAGAAATTTTTCCAAAAGCTGGCGCGATATTGACTAGCGCTGTCAACGTTTCACAGCACAAGTGAAGGAAAAAGTCCAAAATTTGTTAATTTGTAATTTTATCACAATGTTAGATTTGTTTTTGGAATAAATTATTTTCAACTACGGAACCCTTCATTGTGCGTGGTCCGACACGCTCTTGGCCGGTTGTTTGCCTTAATTGCATTAAGCTGCAGGTTGAACATAATTAAAGGATCAAACATGAAATATTCCCATACCTAAACTAAAAAAAAAACATACCTTAAAAATCCAAAATGTACAACCGCCAAATAGAGCCAAACAAAGCATTCGCAGATAATCATGTATGGAATAGTAAAGGCGGAAAACATCGGAAAGGATAAATATTCTGGAGCTTTAGGGTACCCACTGAAACAAAAATAAATGACTAATTCCCGGTATCTTAGGTTTTTCAACGGATTTAATTCATTCAATAGTGATTATTGGTTCAATATAATGTTGTGTTTTTAGCACGAATTGTATTTAGTTTCAATTTTAATCAACATACTCGAACAAGCCGACACTGACCTACCTGCAAATTGCAAAAAACATAAGAAAATTTGAATTTCGCGGGTTCCCTTAGCGCATCCCCCATAACGGTTTTACTAGAAAAGATTTAAACACATGTTCAACGCCTGCCTGTTTTTTTTTGTGGAAATCATCAAATGACTTTTCCCGCTCTGGGCGGAGCGGGAGGTCGTGTCAGACTTTTACTGACTAAAACCCACCAGTGTTCCTTCAGTTGCCCGTGCCAGGACCACGGTATCTCTTTCGAACAACCCTCGACCCCGGCGGCTTCAAGGCGTGCCTTATGTCAAACTCCATACATAAAATAGTTAAGACATGCGTTGAACATGAAATGTTAAATTTTGTTAATTGTTAATGTTTTTAGGGTTCCGTACCAAAATGGTAAAAAGGAACCCTTATGGTGCGACTCTCTCTGTCTGTCCGTCTGTCACAGCTGAATATCTCAAGAACTACTAATGCTATCAACTTGAAATTTGGAAGTTTTAGATGACGTTTGCTTAACTATTTTGAAGAAATAAAATAAATAATAAATAAGAAGAATTTTTTTTTTGCAACAGGAGCTGATAAAGTTTCTTAATAATTTGAAGTGAGGCTACTAGGGCATGTGGGATATCATATGAAATAGCGCTGTTTGTACACTCTCAAACATTACAACTTACCTGATAAAAAATCCTTTAAATACTAAATTTGTACCGGTACCCACAAGTGTGCCAAGACCACCTGAAATATATTATTTTATCAAGCTAGGTACACCACACACAACACACCAGTATAGTTTTAACGGAGATGATTCAGAAAATTGGTGCAGATTATGGTATGTGAAACTGAATATAATCATTAGTTTCAGCCCCATCGTGGGACCACTATATTTACAACACAACATAATATTATATAATATGAAGCAATTTATGCTACACCGTGTCACATCTGAGAGTCTTGATCCCTGCCAATCGAGCAGATTATGGAGTGGCTCGCGCCCACGCGTTCTTAAGTCATACCATATCTGTCTACAATCGAATAGCTTCTTTTACTATAAAATAAGACAAACATTTGAAATAATTACCGACAGTTGCCGAAAACGTAACCGCACAAAAATAACACGCTGTTACATCACTTGCAATTTCGTCACCATCAATAGTCTTTTCATATACAATAATTACACCTTGCTATAAATAAATAAAAAATCAATTAAATCTAAAAAATTGCATTAAATACAAGAATTATTATAAAAAAAAACCTGACTAAGAAGAATCACGCTGTAAAAAGTACGAAATAAGAAAATATTCTCATCTGAAATTTGAAAAAGACAGACAAATTCATAACCCGGAGTCACACGTCATGTAAGGGCATAGATTGAACAGATTACGTGTGACTCCGGATTTTGAATTTGCCTGTCACCTAGTCCTAATAATTTGTTACATAGCCACACGATAAGAGGTTAAAGGTAAGTATTTCAATCCTGACTCTCTTTTTAATTTGGTTCCTGACACCAAATCTACATACAAACATAGTATAGAGCAGTTTTATAAAAATGTGGCTGCTATTTTAGTATATTGTGGTGTCTTACGACTTCCACGCGAACGAAGTCGCGGGCTTAAGCTAGTAGTAAATATTAAAAGGACGGTTAGTAAAACTCACGCTTTCAAATACTCTTAATACAGCGAAATTTATAGGCACCATCATGGTTGTAGCAGCAGTGTTTGTTATCCACATGGAAGCAAAGGTCGTGACGCAGCACATAGCCAAGAGCAGCCTGCAAAAAAGAGTGTTGACAACATTAAACATTTGTATTGAAAAGTGCTTTTATGATTGTCTCACACCTATTGTTGAGTTTCCCCAATGAAACTTGTACATATTTTGCTACTTTTTATGTATTTTCGAGCTTACTATGCTCACAATGCAAGTTATTGTTTGAAAGACTGAAAATTTGTAAATACCATTAGGTATCTTTGAAAAGTAAGTAATGTCGTCGAGGGGAAATAAAATGACTGTTGGCGATATTAGCCGTCAAATATTCCTGTAAACGGTTCTACTAACATTTTCAACTTGACACACGCTTTTTATCGCCGGGAGGCACGACCATTTCTTATATTTTCCATTGTATCGACATTTCTCTCATAATTTTATGCCATAGTTGTAAAAGGTTGTAATAATAAACTAGAAATTATTTTTTTTGCATAAATTGGAGCTTTATGGATTATCGTCTTACGTATTACGTACTAAATATTAATTTCAAATTGACAACTCCACGCGTTTCTGAGAAAAAGGTCTTGACAGACAGACAGACCGATAACGAAGACATCCTATAAGGGTTCCGTTTTTTCGTTTCGAGGTACGGAACCCTAATAAGGAAGAAGAAAGGTATTAAGATTTAGCACAAGAATTCCAATGGCCTGTTTCTTTAATGTATGAAATGTATTTTTACTATATTTCATATATAAATTATGTATGTAATGTATTCATTCATCATCTGCCTAGCCTTTTCCCAGCTATGTAATTGTCATCTTCTAATCTAACTGGATGCAGTTGTATATCAGTATTTTACCTACAAGGAGCGATTGTCTATCAAACCTCCACAACCCAGACACTGGATAACAGATACGTATTGTAGAGGCTTCAACCACAAGGAGGATGCGCTAAGGTAGCCCGCGAAATTCAAATTTACTTACGTTTTTTGCAATTTGCAGGTCAGTGTCAAGTTGTATGTTGAATAAAATATAATTCGTGGCCGTAACTAAAATGACTTTACAGAATTATAATCATTAGAATAAGCAATACAACTCCATCAATCAATTCAAACAAATCAATCAATTCTAACTTATGGAACTGTATTGCTGATTCTAATGATTATAATTCTGTAAAGCCATATTAGTTACGGCCGCGAATCATATTTTAATCATCATACAACTTGACACTGACCTGCAAATTGCAAAAAACGTAAGAAAATTTGAATTTCGCGGGCTACCTTAGCGCATCCCCGTTAAGCGTTTTAGCGCAACTTTCACGATAATTAAATAGATTACGAGACAAACTTGAATTTGAATATAGAGCTTAGACGTCAGTTAGACGGCCTCAGGCCCAAAGATTAGTTAGAAAAGCTGTATTTTAATATAATATCTAATAACTGGAGTTCTATGTGGATTCTCTATCATTTAGTAATTTAGCTCCCTAGCTTAAAGGAGCTCGTGGCTAAGTAATAACAGCCGCACAGGTCGATCCATCAGGTTAAGCTACGCTTGCCGGGGTTGGTCCGTGGATGGGTGAGCATCTTTACATACCGAGACTCCTCCGTGCCTCGGAAAGCACGTTAAGCCGTTGGTCCCGGCTGTCATTCGTGGATCTTTGACAGTCGTTACGGGTCGTCAGAATCCCGAAAGTCTGACAATCAGTCTTACCAAGGGGTATCGTATTACCCAATTAATGGGTTGTGGAGGTCAGATAGGCAGTCGCTCCATGTAAAATAATGATATTCAGCTGCATCCGGTTAGACTGGAAGCCGACCCCAACATAGTTGGGAAAAGACTAGGCAGATTGAGGCAGATTTTAGTAGTTTAGCTTCCCCAGTACGATTCGAATTCTCACAGTACTTTTGTAGATTATAGTGGTGCTCATTTGGAAGAAAGTAAATACATATTTTTTTATGACAAAATTAATGCATAAAGTATTACTTCTCTAGTCTACTGTCTACTGTGGGCCTTAAATGGGCATTTCGCTTTTGGCAGTTGATGCCACTTTATGTTGTAAATTATGTTGTAAGCATTCACTAAGGAAGGATTTTTGTAAATTTCACACGGGAGCGAAGTCTCAAGCAACAAATAATCATAAAGCTAATAATGATCCAAAATTTCATCAAGCTGAAATATTTGATGGTGAAGGTAAATCAATTAATGACCCATTAATAATTTTTAAAATAGGGTGGGTTTTTCGTAAGGTTAAGAATTTATTTAATAATAAAAATATTCTTACCTTAAATGAGAATAACCGATCAATTGAATAAAACAGTATGCCAAGCGTATATGTAGGCCACACTGTTCCACTGAACTGGCTAATTGCAAACTTCCTATAAACAACATGATAGTACTCTGTGAAAAGAAAAATCGGTTATGGCTCTTATAAAAAGATAATTATACGACACTAATTGTCGCTGAATGGTGGCCCAGTGGTAACGGCCGCGACCTACGAGTTGTAGATCGTAGGTTCGAACCCTGACAGGCGTTTTACTTTGTATTACGTATTTTCTTCACCACTGCTCTGTTAACGGTGAAGGAAAACATCGTGAGGAAACCGGGCATGTCCTAGAACCAAAAATTCGAAGACATTGTGACATCTATAAACACGCACTAGTCTTGCGTGGTGGATTACGGCCCAGTGCCTCTCACAGAGAAAAGGCCTGTTTTCCAGTAGTGGGAACATTATATGCTGATTATGCACTGCACTATGGTGGCAAAGATCAGCCAAATGTGACAGAAGTCGAAAAAAATATATAATGATATGTATATGTTTTTGGACCTTTATTTTCACTATCAATGAAGCGCTGGCGTTAAGTTAGGTTTGATTTAGCTTAACTCCAACATTTTTAAAGCACAAAATTAAAACCAAACATATTTATAAGGTACGAAATTAGCACTAAATAATTAGTTGGTCTGCAAATGCCCATTCTCCTTTACACAATACAATCTTCTCTAAAGCGCAGAAATCACATTAAGTTCAAGTGTTGGTCAATATTACGATAATTATAATTAGGTATGAAATATTTATAATACTACCTAATCATGAAATAATTATAATAACACTTGCACTTAAAATTCATACGACCCACATCATTAAATCTATATATCTACATCTATTATACAAGGTGCCGCTGCAATCACGACATTAACTTGACACGCATATACAGTTCCGCGTTTTCGTTTTGTAGAGATATTTTAATTTCAATAAACGTTATTATTTATTGATTTATTTACAATTTTCTAAAAAAACATCTTAGAGCAACCTGTAGCGCAGAGATGAAATTAAAACGAATGAGAAAAAAAGGTCACAAAAATTCATTCATGAATCTACCTCACAGGCTGGGTCAGAAAAATAGATAAACGATGAACGAAAAAAAGGTATCTGTCAACTAACTTTTACCAGCTGACATAAAATAATAGCTTCAATAACGAGTCGTTTGCATAGAGTGATTCTAATTTCGGTTATTATTTGGTTTTTTTTGTTTGTTTTTTCAATTTATTCATTATTATATCTTATTATAATTTTTGAGATTACTGACCGTCCTACCAGTGTCCCTAATTAATGTCGCTATAGCGGCAGCACGTTGTATAAAAGTCAACTGCCGTGCATAGTCTCCGCAAAAACTTTAAATAACTTTGACCGATTGTGATGAAACTTTGGTTAGTTGTTGTGTGCGCGTCGGAGAAGGTACGTAACAAAAAAAAAAAACCGGCCAAGTGCATTGCGAGTATCAAAATATGTCGCATAAATGGCCGTATTTTTTAATTGCGTTGACTTAGAAGCTTGATTTTTTTTTAACTGCAAGGGACCTTAACTTATTACAGATAGTTTACTAAATAGTAGAGTGCAATTAAACTAAAAAATATTCAAAAAGTGGAACAAAGCTAATAGTTTTATAGTGGACGGATTTCAATGAGTATGCACATGTAGATGGAAACATAATTTTACCGGACCTACATATTTTATCGATGCATTGTCAACTGTCCATCTATTAAATCACAAAGCGCCTCATCCGGTGACATAGAATTTAATAATAGGGTATTACGCCCATTTTTGAAAAGTGTCTCAATTAGATTCTATAGTGCTAATAAGCCACTAAAAAAACAATTTTTATTCAAACGGTAAGTGCCATAAAAATGCATTTAAATTTTACATTTCTATATTTCATTTTTATAAACGCTGGATGCAGTGGACGCCATATTGCTCTGTAGTCATGACGTCAATTGGCTGTGTAAACAAACACTATGTACACTGATCAGTTGAAAGTTGACACTTTTTAATTTACACAGCCGTATGACGTAATAACATGGCGGCTACTTTCATGGTGTTAGAAAACATATAGAAAAAACTGAAAACTTTGAATTGAATTTTAAAATTTATATTGTTAATCTAAGAACTATAACATTTTCCGACTGCATTTTGCCTAAGCTATCTAAATAATATATTTTTAATTTTTTTCTCAGACAAAGTAAAATACCGTGCTATCCGACAAAATTAAGTTATGTTACTCAACCACTGGCTAGGGTTCATAATTGTCAACCTCAAAAATGTGAATCTCTTTCCTGCGATATGTAAGATAAAATGGTGTCAGATAATTGGGGCAATCATTATAAGTGTGATGCTGTTTGTCCTACCTCTGTCAAATGATTTTAAATCTTAAAATGTTGCTGGTTAAGTTCAAAATCGAAAGAGAAAATTTTACAGTTTGTGGTAACTTGACCTGCTGCTGCTGCTGCATTGAGCATCAGTAGATAAGCACAATAAAAAAATTTGAGGAGTGATTCACTAATGCATACGGAGTAGTGTGTTACGTTAAAGATGTGTTGTGTTGAGGACTTATTTCGTTTTATCTAGTGGCATAAATTTTCTAACAATGCGATATGTATTTAAAATTACAGCTTTTTGTAGGGTGATATAGAGGGTTTCTTTTAGGTTTAGGGCCACTTTTTAAATCGTCAGATAACTTGCTATCTGAGGAATTTGGCGGTTTGACATATTTTCTACGAACAAGAGCTGTCAAAACGTCAAACATATTCCCCAAATAATAGTTAACTGATGATTGAAAAATCGGCCCTTGGTAATAATAAGGCTATGCAGAAGGTGATTCGGGATGACGCCTGTTGTGGAAAGTCCTTTCCACAACAGGCGGCAGTCCTGCCGTAATAACTTTTTGTTGGCGCAATATTCTAGTTATTTCATCTTTGAGTTCTGCGTATATTTACTCATACTTTCTGATTTATTATCTTCTGATTATTGTTTCCTTTTTTTCATTTACAAACATATTAATACATTTTTAAATATTTTTATAAAAACATAAAATAAAAAGCATTTAAAAATATAAAAAATAGTAGCCCACTGGGATCGGGAACGGGGTCCAAGCTACCGGTGGTCAGGGCTCTAGAGAGACGAACCTCCTCACTATGCGTACCATGTCCAGGCGTACTGCTTCCTGAATCAAGCCCTTGACCCAGCCGCGCAATGAGAGCCTCCTGGGGTGCTGGTCGAGGCTCTCCGCTATTAGGCCATTAACTGTAACGATTATCGGTGCAATGATTGCAGAGTCCACGTCCCACATGTCGACAACCTCGTGTGCACGGCGCTCTCGTCGATCTATCACCACAATATCAGGCTTATTAGCTACAATAGTCCTGTCAGTGATGATAGATCGATCCCAGTACAATGTGGCGTGACCATTCTCGAGAACTGGGTAGAGCACATACCTGTAATATGGTATTTCGGACTCCACAAGGTTGTACTGCAAGGCAAGTTGCTGGTGGATAATCCTAGCCACTAGATTGTGTCTGTGCAAGTACTCGCCGTTAGCAAGGCGAGAACAACCGGAAAAAATATGTCGGATAGATTCACCGGGACGGTGGCATGCCCGACAGATGTCAACCGTACCATCCTTGACAATGTATTTCCGATAATTATTCGTCATGATAACTTCATCCATAATTGCACAGACAAAACCTTCGGTTTCCCCGAAGAGGTCGCCGAAACGTAACCAGGATACAGAAGCCAAAAAGTCTACATCAGGCCCATGGAGGGCCCGGAAAAAGCGTCCGTAAAGCTCTTTGCCTTGCCATACTTCCTTACGATCCTTAGTATCAAGTACTGCAGGTTTGCGCCAGTTCTCTTTCGCCAAGGAGAGTGGTTTGAGGCCCTTGTCCACCGCGACCACATCGCATTCCCATGTCGGCTTCTATGTTAACTACGAAGCAGTAAAAAATTATAATTGCATATTATATGTATAAAATTATAAAAAAGGAAACAAAGTAATAAGTAGATGTCTTTTGGGAATTTAATTCTATCGAGGAAAAACCCAATTGCGTTTTCCTTCAGTCAAGTATTAGTCAAATAGTCTATAAACATATTATATAACCAACAATTAAATCCATACATGCTGTACTACTGAATTAAATGGTTACGAATAAAAACTTTTTTATAAAAAAATAAACCGACTTCCAAAAACAACACTACAAAGTGAAAAATAACTTTAATTTCGGAAGTCTATTTTCGTTTTTTGCCACCGACTTCCGAAATTAAAGTTATTTTTCACTTTGTGTTGTTTTCATAAGTTGGTTGTATTTTTTAAAAAGTTTTTATTTTTCACTTTTTAGTTGTGGTACCTACCCCGCACAAATTCTAATACCACTCACTACCTGCAAAACAAACTAGAACTTTATCCATATAAAAGTGGAAAAAAAATACGTTTTATTGAAGCTAACTCAAAAACTACCCAAGCAAAGTTAAGCAATTTTATATGGAACCAACTTTGATTTATACCCTCTCAAAAAAAAACAAAATTTTCAAATCGGACGACTCTGTAAAAAGTTATGCGTGGTCATAGGTGGCCTGCTCCTTTTTTTTTTCGTCGGTTAAAAAGTCCCCAATTGATTTTGCCAACACCAACACTATAGTATAGTTAAAATCTCGCTGCAGACTTGGTCATAAATCATAATCGAAGTAGGGATGTGCGCTAGTTGCGCGCGCTCAAGGCCATTATCGATAACAGAATCATTAAGGTTATAAGGTCTCCATTGAAAATTGTCAAAAATGTGTGGAACATGCAGAATTGCTGCAAGATGAAGACTTAAGAAAAGCACATTTATGCGAAGAGGTCATCATTCATGTGGATGATGATGACGATGACTCAGACGAAGAATTTTAATTTTCTATTTTTAGTTGTATATATACGTTCTTTTGTTTATATATTTAATATGCTTTGTAGTAAATTTGGTAATAAAATAAAAAAAATGTGTATTTATTTCTATCACCCATTTATAAATATATAAAACTATCGATATCACTCATCGACTGTAGTAATGCACAGGACTACGTGTGGGCGTGGCCTGCTCATAAGGCCCGTGAGTACGAAAGAGAGCGAAACACTCGAATCATTTATGACCGAGTCTGCAGCGAGATTTTAACTATACTATAATAATCAGAACCACCTTAACTACCCCGCCCCTTCTCTATACCGCAGCAACACGAAACGCGTCGTGTCTATTTAGCGCAGACAAGATTTTTTTCTTGAGCAGTTCGTGTGTAGAAACGACAGGAATTCTTGCGTAGACGTGACTTTCTTTGGTTAATTGCACTCGACTAAAAGTGAATTAGCAAAATATGTAAACTTACATTCATGTAAAGTAGGCAGGCTGCTCGGGTACTCATTACTCCAAGTAATGGGAATATAATAAGTGGCATGATTGCTGTTACCGCCAATGGGATACATTCTGATACCCAATAACAGGCCATTAAAATAAGCGTATACGCGACCCATTGGTGTTGCTGGAAAACAAGAATTCAATTTAAGATGGTTTAAAAATTATATCCTAGTCATCGATACAAATAGGCTGTATGCCAATGGATTCGTTACAATGTGAGGTATACCCTATCCCCTAATTGCAACCCTCAAATCCATGGGGGATCCGAGGTATTAAACCCTACTGCGAGATCCGATTAACTTGAAACTTGGCACCAATCTTAACTAGTATTACAAATGTAAAAGTGAGTTTGTTGGTTTGTTTGTAACGATTTCAAGCTAAAATGGCTAAACGGATTTGCATGAAATTTGGCACATGGGTAGACCGTTGACCTCGAAAAGGACAAGCTACTTTTTATCGACATACCATGCGGGCGATGCCGCGGGCGGAAGCCAGTATCTACTCACATAAATGATTAAGGGGGAGGGAATAAAATCATTACGGGGACTTTGTACGCAGGCAAATAACAAAGTTGCGTGAGGAAATACGCAAGAAACGGCGTGGCAAACTCGCTATAGTTGTTTTGTTTCACCAAGATAACGCCCCCGCGCACAAGTCCAGAGTTGCGATGGCTGCCATTCAAGAAGCTGGCTTCGAATTGATGGAACATCCTCCATATTAACCGGACCTTGCTTCTAGTGATTTCTACCTATTTCCGCGGTTAAAGGAACATCTTAGGGGGCCAGTTTGAAGATAGCAGTAGCGATTTTTTAAGGGATCGGGAAGATTTTTTTAGAAAGGGAATTTTAGGTTTAGAAAAAAGATATACAAAGTGTATAAACCAGAAAGGTAACTACGTCGAAAAATAAAATAACATTTAATAAAGATAATTGCGTCATACTCATTATCACTTTTTATTGATATAGTATACTGATGATTGTAGGACGACATTTAAGGACAGATTGAATTATTATTGTCTACCATCAGTAGCGATCTGTCTTTTACTGAAAATAGTTTATTGGGTTCGGCCATTAGAGTAGTACTACATACAACGTAAGATCGTAAAAAAAATATTCTAGATTAGTAAATATTTAATGTAGATTAAAAAATTATCTAAAAACCACGTTTTCATGCGCCTTAAAAATAATAAAATATTATTTGGGTCTGTACTGTTGACCGTTGAGGAGTTCCCTGGTCTGGAGCCAATCCGCAGTGCAGCAGACAGGTCATGGTGGACTTTAGAACGCATTGTCATCGAGTTGTGAGCTACCCTGAATGTTTCAGCGGGATAGCTAATCGGGAAGTGCTCGAAAGAGTTGCAAGATCCCACCCGTAACGACAGACAGACAAACAAGAAAGTGACTAAATAAAAACGTGGTAAAATAAAATAAAGCATATTTACCCCTGGAGGGAATGGTAACAATAACAATATCAACACAGATGGCGCTAAAATTACTATTACACCTCGCCAATGACAAGCCAAAAACATTTTTAATTTATCCAGAATAGACAGATCGGGCTCGGGCGCTTTAGCAGCACCAAAGAAAGGCAGCCGGCTCTCAGTGGGCGGCTCCTTTTTTCTGCAAAAATGCAATATTTTTATAGGAATAACATCCACAGACCCGCGCTAGGACTGTGTGGCAGGTTACGGCCTCTCCCTCGCACAGAAGGGTCTTACGAGTTCAAAATTAGTGATTTAAGTTACTACATTATCTGTGGCGGTAATAACGGCGCGTCATTGCAACAGCTGACCAGGGGGGCTAAAAAGGCCACTTTGAGAAATTCCTCTAAAGAGCGATTCATTTCCAGAATTCCTAGCAATTCCTCTTAAATTCGTTAAATGGTGACAAATATGCTGTATCATATTAATTCATTTTATATCAGATTCATATTTGGTGTAAAGATGTCCGCCGCATGAAATAATAAAGCCCGTAATTGAACCAGTTTTTCCTTTAGTTTTTTTAATCAATTTTTTTTTTGTTTTTATTTCTTTACTTTAAATGTTACCTATTTAATTATAATACACTTTTAACTGTTAAAAAGACCGCAGATAAGCCCTGAAAAGGGATTAGAAATAATAAATAACTTTTTAGGCTGACTACGTGTACAAAGGAATTTTTAGTTTATCCCTTGAATTATGTCAACATCAACTAGGAATGTAGTACGAGAGCTCACGACTAAAACCATATCGCCTCGTTTTACAGCCAAAATCGTATAATATCGTTAGTTGAGACTGGGTGGGCATTACCAGTCAGAAAAGTCACAGTTTTATGGGAGTCTATTTCTGCGTGTGATAGATAACTCCAAAATTAAAAAAAGTTATTTCTAGATTATTGCACTTCAACGAATAATTAAACTAAATGAAGTTTTGGTGGCGCAGCTAGCCAGTATACTCCTCCCTTGGCCGCGCCGCCACGGTTTCTGTAAACTATTCGGCACAGCCGGACATAGTATACACTATACACTAAAGAATTTTACGGAAATTGCGTTGCCTTGCGTTGGCCGCACCAAGATTTACATGGCGTACCCGGGCATAGTATACATTAAAGAATTGTACGGAAATTGTTCTTTTCCGTACGCTATAAAAAGATTCGAAAATTTAATTACTTTAGAAATTATAGCCTTACATTGTTGGCCGCGCCCCCAAAAGTTATTAGGCGTACCCGGACATAGTATACACTAAAGGATTGTATAATAAAATAAATAAATAAATAATAAATTTATTTCATAAACAATGGAGATTGTAGTACATAAGGCATCTTTGGAATTATACATATTTTGTTAGCTTATTATACATATTTTGTTAGCATATTTACTTAGCCAATTACAGACCCATTGCCTTAATTCCAATTTTCTCTAAAGTCATCGAAAAAATTTTGTATGAATCAATTAATATTTTTTTGTCTAAGTATAATATCCTATGTAATGAACAAAAAGGTTTTAGGAAAAACAAAGGTGTTAATTTAGCTATTTACGATTTGCTTAATGTAATCTTAAAAAATGTTGACAAAAAAGTGCCAACATGTGCAATTCTGACTGATATGACAAAGGCTTTCGACTGTGTCCATCATAAAACCTTGCTGACTAAACTTGACAAGTATGGCATAAGAGGAAACGTCCTTAATCTTGTAAAATCATATCTAAGCGAACGTGAACAATACACGGAAATATCCAGGATATGTATAAAAAACAAACGCGAAAAGAAATACTTTTCTGAATACAGAGAAGTCAAACACGGCGTACCTCAGGGTGGAGTGCTAAGTTCTCTTTTATTCCTGCTCTATATAAACGACTTACCGCGGCACATTAAAGACCCAATGATTTTGTTTGCTGATGACAGCACCGCATTAATCAGCTGTTCTGATGCAAATAAATATGAACAGGACATAAATAGTACACTCAGGGACATTGTGAATTGGCTTGACGACAATAAATTAGTAATTAATTTAGGGAAGACTAACATAATACATTTTTATCAGCGGACATCAATACCAAATTTTAATATTGAATTGAATAAAACTAAAATAGACCAAGTACAAAAAGCAAAATTTTTAGGCATAGTTATTGACAGTAAAATGACGTGGAAACCTCAAGTGGAAGAGGTATGTAAAAAACTGAGCATATCTGCTTATGTCCTATTCAATTTGGCTAAGAAAGTTAACATCAGCACAACTTTGATTGCATACCATGGTCTCGTAGCTTCCATTCTGAGATACGGTATAATTTTCTGGGGAAATTCTTGCCTGCGGGAACAAGTATTCAAAGCACAAAAACGTTGTTTAAGGTCTATGTTAAATATGAAAACGACTGATAGTTGTGTCCCAGTGTTTAAGTCCTTGAAGCTGTTAACATTTCCAGCAATGTATATTTTAGAAATGGCATTATTTGTTAAACGTAACATGCATCTTTTTACCACAGTATCAAAAAGTAGTAAAAGACCAATCAGAAGCCAGTACAAAAATCTTTTACGAGTTGAGAGTTGCAATACGGCTTTACATAAAAAAAATATTATTAGTATGGGACCTACAATATATAATAAAATACCTGACATAATAAAAGATGACACAATACGCAATTTTAAAATTAAGTTGACAGCATTTTTGATTGAAAAATGTTACTACTCGATTAACGATTACCTAAATGACAATGACTTAAATAAATTCTAAAGTAAATTTCTAATTTAAGATAATTGTAATACTTATATGCAATTTAATGACATACCAACTTATTTGTTTTATTTTATATAATTAATTGTTTGCTTTAATGGTACCTGATTTGACCTGTAA
This sequence comes from Cosmia pyralina, assembly GCA_946251885.1. Lineage (NCBI taxonomy): Eukaryota > Metazoa > Arthropoda > Insecta > Lepidoptera > Noctuidae > Cosmia > Cosmia pyralina. Next base: position 17,109,469 of record OX276350.1, on the reverse strand, counting down.
TTCGTAATTTTGTATTTTTTATTTTGACACTATTCTATTGTTATCTGTACACATGGTGTACAATCGACATTTTAAGAGTTAACTCTTAAAATGTCGATTGTACACCATGTGTACAGATAACAATAGAATTTTAATTGTGTCTGCTAATTGGCGCGCGACGGGTTAAATTATCTACGAATTTAATGTTTTAATTTTAATTAATTAATGTTTGCATGCCTAATTTAAGGTAGGTTGTACAGGGATCACAATTGTTTTTTTTAATACCTTATGTCATGTACCTACAATCTATGCAAATAAATAAACTTTACTTTACTTTACTTTACTTTGTACCATGTCAAGCACAATCTAGTGGGTGAAGTTCTGTTTTCCTAGCTAGGTTATAGAATAACCTGTATTAAGGAATAACAGTCCCTGTCCCTTACAAAAAGTTATAATAATAAACTAGTACAATTATATATACTTTTTACAACAATGTTTATAATTGAATATGTGCACATGTATGTATGTGAGTGATTGTATAAGTGTAGGTGGTGCGTGTTTGTGTGTGTGTTAGCGTGTGTATGTGTGCGTATGTGTGTGTGTGTGTGTGAGAGAGTGTGTGTTGTAATATTTGATCTGTCACATAATGAGATAATTTTCTGTTTCCTGTTTTTCTGTTTTTTTTTTTGTTTGTGTTTTTTGTTTTTGTTGTTTGTGTTTTTTTTTGTTGTTTTCTGTTTTGTTTTTTGTGTTTTTTTGTGTGTTGTTTGTTTTTTTAATTTTGTGTTTGTATGCATTATGTACTACCCAGAAACGAAATATTTCGGAAAAATGTAATATCTTATGAGAAAATATCAAATCAAAACTAGCGCATCAGCAGACTGATCTAATCTGATCTGATCTCTGATCTTTGTACTTACTAGATGTGGCCTTCGAATTATAAGTAGGTATTGGGAATGATCTCGGTGAGATGTTCCATAGGAAAGCTAGAAATAAGCAACACAGTACGAATATATGCACAACAAGAATAATTTACCTTCAAGAAGAAGATAAGAAATTGGTAGGTACTTTTACTATGGAGTTTTTTTGTACGGTCAGCAACGAAATTCGTTAACACTGTTACTTTTACATGTCATCTAAATTGATTTAAAATTATTGAATACACTGTTTTTTAGCATTTCTTATAAATAAATATTACATTTATTCTGATTTTCTTTTATTAATGCGCTCGAATTTCTAAAATTCGCAGTCGGGAATCAAACCGGGTTATTACTTGTAAAAAAGCACCCCGTATTTTTTATACTGAGCAACAATGTTGCTGACAAGGATCAAATGCTGCAAAGGAATTACATGGGTCATATCAAAGGAAATGCCAGTTTTTGTAATTTTCATTTGTTCATAAATTACAGAAAATTTTAAAGAATATCCATTTCCTTTGATTTCACACATTATATTTGTTCGCAGAATTTGATCCTTAGATACCAGCTACACTATCGGTTGGTCGGTTGGTTGGTTGGTTTGGTCTACAGGATGCTATTTTTACAAAAAAAACTGAGTTCGGTTCCTGGCTCAGACAGAAGCTTGAGCCAAGAATCGAACCCGGTTATAAAAAAGCATTTTAATTGAAAATAAAAGGATGTATTTTTATTCATCCTCCAAAATCGAGGTCATAATTCCTTTGACCACATTGCTCCAGGTACTAGCAATTATTTCCGATTTCTCCCCGCTGTGCAATTGCAATCATTATCCTATAGGTATAAAGTGATATACTTAATAGAGTTCGTACTGATTTATCGTTAAACTAAATTTCCTTTGTTACATGTTTTTACTAACGGCAAAAAGTTTCGCTAATGGCCGCCGAAAACAATAGACACGAATTTTGGTCATAGGCTTTCACAAAACGTGAATGTATCACATCCACATTTGGTGGCCCTAAAACGAAAGAAAGAGAGAAATATATTTTATTTGAAAAGCCTTTGTAATTTGTCCTGCCATCAAAATCAATCTGCCTAGTCTTTTCCCAACTATGTTGGGGTCGGCTTCCAGTCCAACTGGATGCAGCTGAATAGCTTTGTCCTGCCATCATACGCCCTTAATTTATTGTGAGCTATACATAAAACATTATTGCTCCTAATCTCACAAATCGAATTCAAGATCAAAAATGTAAACAAGGTTTACATTTTTGTGTGTGTGTTGCCAATTTTAAATAATAACCTCAATTGTGCAGTTTGCCGAAAAGAACTATAACATAGTGCTAAAATTGAAGGCAAACAGGTAAAATATAATATTGCACACAGTTTTCAGCTCTAAAGTGATATAAACTACGATCCAAGAATAAAATATAACTGTTTGAAATAAAATCGTGAAATTATTTTTATAATACTGGCAATAAGGCAGAAGCTCTAAACATTTGGACTTTCATCAATTATTTTCTATTTATAAAATGTTTTTACTGATAAATAAGTGAACCGTTAAAGAAATCGTAAATAATATTGCGTTGTCCTATAGGACACCATGCTAGAGCGCGCGCGCGCGCGCGTTGTGCTCTAGCATGGTGCGGGTGACACATGTCAGTACGGCATGACTAGGTCAGTGACAATATGCATAATTCAATTTTATCAATAGGTAACGATTCTTACAGCAAAAATCTCGTTCTCCTAATAATTTTAAAAATGTCTTTAAAAGAAAAATTAAATGTTAATGTTGTGTAATGTGTTGTGTTGTGTGTTGCGTTGTTGTTGTTGTTGTTTGTTGTTGTTGTTGTTGTTAATGTTTTAAAATTTATTTTAAAATATGTATTTAATACAAAACATTAAAAAAATCACATTCAAAGCACTATCGACAATTATTTAAAAAAAATATATTTTTCATGGTATAATTTTTTCGGCTAATTTAACTATATACATGCCTAAAAACAAAAATTTAAAAATAGATACAGTAAACTTCTTTTCTATAAAAAATATTGACTATCGATAAAAACCCATAATAGCAATACATCACTAAACATGTCTATGGCGTTACGTTACACGCCTATCACTTTGCTTCATTTTTCTTTAAATTTGATTTTATTTGTAGATAAGAACATTTTGTAGTTTCAGAATTGTGGGACCAAGTTAAGAATTTGAATTTTGAATATCTTAAAAAATACTAAGTATTAAGTCTTTTATATAAAGAAAGAAAGAAAAGAAGAAAAACACTAAAATCAATATCGGGAAATGCCGGGAAATATAACAAAATTGCTATAACATAAAAAAATAAGAAAACAGCACTTGCTAGAAAAATATAAAAAGTATACACATTTACCTGCTTTATCGCAATCCATGGCTTTCACTTTATTTAATTGGGTAACAAATATAGAAATGTAATCAAAACTTTCGTTTGCGCAGCGAACACCAAACATTGACACATGCACTCTAATGAACGATCAAGTTTGGACTGACCGTCCCGCACGGTAGTTCCAGAAAAGAAACAATGAAGTATTGTTTACGTTTCTTAGAACTATTAGCTACCTGAGTACCCTTCTTTTTTCTACCTGCTTTGAATTTTATGAAATTGAATTTTGGCCGGCCAAATCACTCAAATACCCGGGCGTGACAATTATTTTTTTTTTATAAAAAAATCTGTTTACACAATGTGTAATTATGAGATTTTGCATAAAGAAGAAAGAAATGCAACCAACATCTTGAAAAAAGGAGGAAGTCAGGTCATACATACAAGTTATGAGTCCGCACCCGTCAGTGGAGGTGAGGATTGAGCGACCAGTTTCAATAATCGCTATATTCAAATAGCGTCGATATTTCTTCTATATTTCGTTTTTACAAAACGTTATAGGACTTTTACTAAAACGTTATGTAGAAAAAGAACGGTTTTAGTGGCACACAGCAACATTGGCCGCTCACTGAGCTAGCTCAAACCAGTTTGTACCCGAGTGGGCGCCGGTGCACGCTCCCCGCGCCTTGTCGTGTCGGTGAAGGTCACGCACACATAGCTGTGCATGTAGTAGTGTTCCCGCGCAGGGCATTATATGATAGTCTATGGCATTAGTGGCATTAGTGGCATTAGTATGAAGCTTTCCGTCTGCTCGGTTTTTTGGTCTTGTGCTGAAGGGCTACATCTGCCATTATTTCGAAATTTCTTTACAAAATGTTGCTCTTGTCTAGCTTCTTATTATTCTGCCAATTAACATTTCACTTCAATAAAGCAATTCATAGTTCGTGGACCAATTACGAATCTCCATACAAAACTGTCAAATAGATGAATTGCGTGCTAATATGTATTGTACGCAGTTATTAATGATTTTTTTTGTATATTTGTGACTATTTCACGATTTTTATTAATGATTCTTAATATTATTTTATTACGATTCTGTCAAAGCGGCCTTTTTAGACGCACAGTAGCTGTGGCGTGTTACCGCGCGTTTGCACTGGCGAAACATCGCATAAAAACATATTGATATCTCTATTTCTGTCAATGTGTCTGACAGCAACAGTTTTTAACTGAATGTTTCGCCAGAGCAAATGCACGGTTAGTACCCTGGTGATGAAATATTGCATTAGTGTGCCATTTTTACAATATTTTTTCATTTATTTTTGGTGAAATAGGTAATATCAACGATGGCATCGATTTATATCTGAGCCATGGACTCCTAAATCAATATCAACGTAAATAGATTAAAAGAAAAACATAAGTGTTACTCACGGGGCCATTTTCAAAGCGTTTTTATATTATTCGTAGCTATGCAATACTTTTTTCCATGAAAAGTCAAAGAATGAAGAATTTTCGCCGTTCTTTATGACTTCTGCGATTTGATTAAGAACAAGAGTAGGTAGGTATTCAATTTAAAAAAAAACTGAAATCCAATTGCCAGTATTTTTGGTTAGATTTATTTTTAAGGGATATTATGCCGATACCACATTGACGCGGATGCGTGCCAGTAGCGAACTTGCACCGTGTAAACGGAAGTGAAGTTTGTGGAATGTTCAAGAGCAATAATCCTCAGAACAATAACTAAAGTATGCTTGTTATTGTTCTGAGCAATAATCGCATGCCATAAAGCACATTAAATTTTTTGACATTCAAGAATTGCATGCAAGCGTTTACACGCGTGCGATTCCATAAAATATCATACAATAATTGAATGCAAGTTTTGCCATTCGATAAAATCGCATGCGACTTTCTCTGGCAATAAAATTGCAAGGCGATTATTGCATGCAAGTTTTGCCTAGAAATGATATTTTATAAAATTTTATTGAACGTTTTCTCAAGATATTGTTTAAGTTGTTCCGTTCGTGTGTTTCCAAGCATTTTCTGGTATGCGATTGAGTGGATTCCAATCATTTGTAACGTGGAGCTAGTTTGATCATGCAGCCAAAAGTTGACCATAGGAACTCCTTAATTAAACAAGTTAGCCCCGACGTGTATGTTCTCGTTGGATTTGTCTCAACGAGTGGGTACTACAGCCTAAGGTATTGTCCAGGGCCTGACGATGGCGCTGTAAGGTGCCCCTGGGAATTCCTCAACAATGCAACGATAGCCCCGTTGTGATTGGGCTCGTTGGATTAATTGTCTTGATAAGTACCTACTATAGTTGGAGTCCTGTAATATACTGTATATTGGCGGAGCTAGAAGGTAGCTACAGGAACTGCTCAACTATAATAAACAAGATAGCTCTGTCGTGTTTGGGCTCGTTAGGTTTCCTTTGTACTTAGGACTGCACCGGATGGAGCCCAAAGTCGGTGGAGTTGGAAGGTGGCCGCAAGAATTGTTTTTTATTTTTATTTAGTACAACTGTTAATTCAAAAATCAATCGGCCTGGCCTTTTCCCAACTATGTTGGGATCGGCTTCCAGTCTGACCGGATGCAGCTGAATACCTGTATTTTACATGGAGCGACTGCCTATCTGACCTCAATAAACTGGGTAATACTATATCCCTTGGTAAGACTGATTGTCACACTTTCGGGCTTCTGAAGACCCGTAACGACTGTCAAAGATCCACGAATGACAGCCGGGACTAACGGCTTAACGTGCTTTCCGAGGCACGGAGGAGTCTCGGTATGTAACCTATCCACGGACCGACCCCGGCAAGCGTAGTTTAACCTGATGGATCAACCCGTGCGGTTGTTATTACTTAGCCACGAGCTCCTCCTGTTTAGTCCTTCCAACTGTTCATTCAATAAGCTCTTATATAGAAGCTCGAGTAAGTAAGTAAGCTCTTTTGTACGTGTATCGGCTGCTGCCACTGCGCTGTGTAGTGTTTCTATAAGGGTTTCGAAATAATGGACGTATACTGATACAAATCTGTTATATTTTGGTTTGGTTTACAAGTTCTGTTAATATCAGAATCTGTTTTGTACCATACGAGAAAATGAGCGACGTCCGCAACGCGATGGTGGGATAACGACTGGCGCCCCTGGCGGTGTGAAACGGAAACGCGGGCGCGGCCTGCCTCGCGGTATAGCTACACGCAGGCATGGCGGTAGTAAGACCTGCCATGCGCCATCTGGTGGCGGCGGCGGGGCTGAAACAATGCGTATATTTTTTATTATATATTCAAAAACACAGTTAAAAATGTTATTCTATGGCTACCTAATCTTACTTTTAAAGGAAAAAAACTGGTTATAAAATATTTCAATAAAGGCTTTCCAACGATATTAAAGTGCCACAAACATATCTGACCCGGTGGCTTTAATTAGAACTAACGAATTCACTACGAAAAGTGACAAGGCTTTGTCATATTTTGTTCACCGACACCCTCACAGTTACCGGAACCCTAATTGCGTAACACATTATCAATCGGAGTTGGTTTTATTTTGAAACAAATTGCTAATCCATTGCAACATATGTTCGAAAAATTTGTCTGCTCGACAATGTAAATAACGCAATGAATGTTGTTGAACTGCCAAAATGAAACTAACTCCGATTGATAATGTGTTACGCAATTAGGGTGCTGCAGTGCGATTCTGTAACCATCTCACCGTGAAAACTTAGGTGAAGTGAGCGTGGAGTGAGCTGTCAATAGTGTCAATTCCTAGCAAAAACAAACTCACTTCACCTATGTTTTCACGGTGAGATTTTTACAGAATCGACCGGCTGGTCAGATAAGTTTGTGGCACTATACAACGTGTTTTCCCATAACTCTCGGGTATTAATGAGACCATCATTTTAAACAACTTTTACTATGGGACCAAACCTGAAATCGAAAAAAAAAATCAGCAGTTCCCTATATTTTGACATTTTGACGAGTTATCCAAACGAAAAAGTAGGGAACTGCTGATTTTTTTTATCGCGATTTCAGGTTTGTTCCTATAGTAAAAGTTGTTCAAAATGATGGTTTAATTATTACCCCAGAGTTTTGGGACATCAAAAGAAACACGTTGTATACCTACAAAAAAATTCACAGATCTCATGCACTCATGTGGTGCATGAGATCTTTGACTGTGACCGAAGTTGTTTTCCAATGCTATTTTAAGACTCCTTTTTAGGATTCCGTAGTCAGCAAGGAACCCTTATAGTTTCGCTATGTCCGTCCATCTGTCCGTCCGACCGCAGCTTAGCTCAGAGACTCTTAGTACTAGAAAGCTATAATTTGGCATGGATATACATATTCATCACGCCGACAAAGTGGTAAAATAAAACCATGAAAAAATATTTTTTTTAGGGTACCTTCTGTACACGTAAAGTTACAGAAGGTACCCTTTGGAATTATCCAAAGGGGATAATGCCTGCGCGCCGACATACAAATGTACTTCGTCTGTGATACAAATGTACTCTGTGGCGCCGACAACTCTTCTGTGACAGCTGTCGGTTTGGTTTTGGTATTTGTTAATTTCCTATCCGTTGAAAAAATGAGTAAAATATTTAAATTTGGCTCCAGTGACCCTACCAGGTTTACAGAAATATACCGCAGCCACGAGTGTCTGTGGAATAACAAAATGTTAATTAAAAAATCGCGAAGCCCGTGATGCTGCACTACTCGTAGCAGAATTTATGAATAAATTAGATATTGATGGTTTTGAACCCAAAAAAATAAAAAATAAAATTGAAAATTTACGAACACAGTACCATGGCGAACGAAAAAAAATCCAGAATTCGAAGGGGACCAGACCTAGGACTGCGGATGTTTTAAACCAAAATTACCTTGGTCCCATTTAATGGATTCTTTTTTGAGACAAACTATGGACCTAGAGCACAGACTTAGTAAGACCATGGGCCACTTGGGCAAATGACGAACTACTGGCGGGCCACCAGCATAAATTAAAAACATAAAAATAGCCAAAAATTTAATTTAAAAAATAATATACTAGTTCGAAGCGTGACACTGCATTGCGCTTACAATCTTTTTAACATTAGGCTCAAATTTACTTGTAGCTACTCGTAAAATTGCTTCCAAACTTTCATTTGCAAGGCGGTATCATTTTTTTGTTTTATTATTATTCAATAACTTTGTTCACATAATATAGCACCAAATAAGCTGGAGCGTTTCAGGGCACTTAGTAACGCGCGCGATTCAAATTTATATTAAGTATTTGTAAACCTCAGCAGTATTTTTCCTTCAAATGTACGAGGAAATATTTTTGCTGGCGAGCCACTGGCATATTGCTGGGGGGCCGCATGCGGCCCGCGGGCCACGGTCTGTGCATCTCTGACCTAGAGAAACAACATCAAATATGGTAGGTATATTATATTTGTTTGAAAGTTTTATTATAGTACGAGAGCCCACGGCCAAAATCATGTCGCACCGTTTTACGGTACAAACTGTTATTAAACCGTTAGTTTAGATGATTCCGATCCCGACTCGGTGGGCGGTACCGGTCAGAAACGTCGAAGCATTACGGAAGCCCATTTCTGATATGTCAAAAAAATAAGCAGATTGTTTCACTATCACAACATGTTAGATATTCAAAATGTAGGTAAGTATAGGTTTCGTAATTTTATCAAGTACGAAAAGTTTGTTTTCAGACTTTTCGCGTCACATGTGGCGTGAGCGCATTTTTAAAAATGTAAAAAATGTAATCGAACTGTCTCATAGCAACCTGGTTATTTTTTTTAAATCTTTTGTGTAGTTATGAATACATTGCACTAGGTTTTGATGGTGACGACAACGATGATGAGTCTGACAGTGAATAAAAACGATGAGATTTAAGTATTTTTCAAACGTTATCACACTTTCCTTTTGTGCAATTGATTAAAAAAGTATTAATTTCTGAAATTAGGTGCTTAAGATTCAGAATAACCAAATCTATCAATCAATACGGATTTGCCCGACAGCCCGTCCTACCAGAAACTGTGGGACGTGCCGCTCTGCAGTATTATATGGAATACCCTAGTAAACACGTCATTTAATATTGCTGAGCGTGCCCGTCTGCTGGCTGTGGAAGAATGGGAGTCAGGCTTGTGACTTCAGGCGCTCCCGTCATCCACCATAGGCACTATGATGGATAACTCATCGTTTCGGCTCGCTATGTGTCTCCGCTTGAGCGCACCTTGTGTTGCTCCGCATCGGTGTCACTGCGGTGAAGCTGTCGACAGTCTCGAGCACCATGGCCTGTCCTGCTGTAGGAGCGCAGGACGCATAGTACGTAGTAGACCTTTGCACAAAAATTAGTAGTTTATCTTTTGCGATGTACAAACTGGCTCCAACAGTGAGTAGAAATGCATTATTCATGGCGTATTTTGGACTTGTTGAATCGGTGCTTAGATACGGTCTAATATTTTGGGGTAATTCGACAAACACTGACATGGTGTTTAAAAGGCAAAAGCGTTGTATTCGGGCTATGTTTAAGATCAAAAATACCGACAGCTGTCAACCAATGTTTATAAAATACCATATACTGACACTTCCGTCGCTATATATCTTGGAAATAGCTTTATTTGTTAGAAGCAATCCTCACTGGTTTCCTCTTTTGTCAGACAATGTCAGTAGAAATAGACGTACTAAATATAAGAACTTCTTACAACCTCACTCTGCGAAAACAGCACTCCTTCATAAGAGCGTGTTTTGTATGGCACCATTAATATATAACAAGATTCCAGAGGTTATTAAAAATATAAACCAGCCAAACTTATTCAAAAGAGAACTTAAGAAGTTACTTACCGATAAATGTTATTATTGCGTTAAAGATTTTTTAAATGATAGCTTCTAATCTATTGTAATAAATTTCTAGTTGCTATAATTCATTTTGTACGCCAATGGTGGCAAAACATGTTGAAACTCACAGATTTTTACTTTTACATCCACATTTGCATTTATATGTATAATTAATGTCACACATGTTTACAAATAAATATATCTTTATCTTTATCTTTATCTTTACGGCACGCCAGCATCAACGATATTCTTCGTCCAGCTCTCGTCACCACCGGCATTCCAGCGGTATTAGAACCAAACGGCTTGGTACGTGACGATGGGAAGAGACCAAATGGCATGACGTTGTTGCTTTGGAAGATGGGAAGGCCTCTGGTGTGAGACGCAACCTGTGTCGACACCCTTGCGCCATCTCATGTTCCCAGCACGACGTGCTGTGCTGGCGTCGCTGCTGCGACTGCTGAGACCCTCACGCGGCGCAAATATCGTATACCTTATAGGTAACTACAGTTTTGAGCCGTTTGGGATCGAAACGCACGGGTTATGGGGCCCGAGTGCGTCTTCTTTTTAAGGAAATTTCTCACCGACTGGTCGAGACTTCACTTGCTGGCTCGTTCTTTGGCCAAAGAATTAGCATTGCCATTCACGTGGCAATGCTGCTGGTCTTCGGGGCACGTTTCCGGGTAACATCGATGCGGACGAGTACTTCGACGCCTAAGTGTCTTTTTGTTTTTGTATTTATTTGTAAAGTTAGTTAGTCATTTACTTTAGTACCTAGTGTACCTAAATAGTGTTGTTGTATATTGTATTACTATTTAAAAGTCAGATAAATAAAGGAATATGCTTAAAAAAAACATTTCTCTTGATCATAGTTTTTCCTTTTTGTAGCTATCGCAATTTTATCCCTTCACGTAATACTTATTTTACTTAAACCGTCATCTTAAACCGTTTCTACATCGTCAGAGAGAAGAAAAGAACTGGTACCGAAAGTACCGAAATTACCGAGAAATCCAGGTTCCTTTGCAGACTAGTACCGAAATTCCCGGTTCTCAAAAACAATTCGGGTTGTCGATTCCCTAATTTTGATGTGGCAGGGTTGAATAGTCATTCCAAATATGCTCAGGAAGGCTACATTGAAATACCTGCACACAGGACATCCAGGAACTCGTGCAATTAAACACTCGCACGTTTTTACGTATGGTGGCCATCGATCGACGATGATATTGAATAGTACATCAAATAGAAACTGTCGTAAATGCCAAAAAAAACCGGCTCCTGGTCCGTCCTTACAGGACGATCAAGACTTCATGTTGATTTTGCGGGACCATTTGAAGGAAAATACTGGTTTGTTCTAGCAGACGCAATTTCAAAATGGATTAAGATCAAGCTCATGAACCAAATAACTGCAAACAAACTGTGTGAAGAGTTAGACTCTACTCGTATATTTACGTTTGGTTTTCCACAATTCTTGGTGTCGGATAACGGGACATAGTTTACCTCCCGGGAATTCCAAAATTATTCCAGAGACAAGGTTATCCTACATATTGAGTCATATTCATATCACCCGAGGACTAACAGGTTGGCAGAACGCCTGGTTCGTTCTTTCAAAACTAGAATGTCATCAATTGCGAACGATGGCATGACCCTGAGAAGAAGGCTAGAAAACTTCCTATTTTCCTACCGTATAACACCTCATAGTGCCATCGGTAAGAGTCCAGGTGAAATTTTGTTTTGGCGTCGGTTGCATTATGCTCTGGACAACGCGCGGTCTAACCCTAAATGAACTCTACAACACAAACAGATACAGGCAAACATTAAGTCTGAGAAACTAATCCTATCTTTTAAAGCAGGTGACAGCGTTTTTGTTCGCGCCCGAGACAGATCCCGATGGGTACCTGCTACAATATCAAGGCGTACGCGCAGATATTCTTCCTCTGTGAACACTTACGGTGTAGAGAGGAGATATCATGCAGATCATGTGCGTTTCCGCTTAGCAGACCCAATCAGTCCAGCTCTTACTGATCTTCTTCCATTACCTTCGTCAACATCTGTTGGACACCCACTAGCACCTCCGTCCACACCTCATTCTTGCCCTTTGCCTCCATCCACACCTACTCCTCATTCACTAACTTTTTCCTCACCTATCAGACCGCGATCACCATCACCCACACTTAGCAATCAGCCAGAGTCATCTCACCCAACGTCTCAACTAACCCAACCATCAATTTAGTCCTCCTGCCAGGCTACTCAAGACTCGTCTGATATAAATCCAAATGTGATGAAGAACATCGTTTCAAGTTCATCAGGCACTTCACGACAAGTCAGCGCTGAGACACCGGGTCTCCCACTGGCCACGGCTGTCTTGCAGGGAGCACCAGCAAGGCGCAGTGGCCGCACCGCCACGTAGCCACGACGACTTATCGAGGAGATATTGTAGCTATATGTGGACGAATGATATATACCTGGGACTACGAGTATGGTTGTGACATTGTCATTGTTACTTATTTACTACGTCAATAAACACATTCTTTTATGGTGATATTAATTTATTTCACAAAATAAATAACTCTGAGCACTTTGAATAGAGCAAACTCACAACAACAATACAACATAACCAAACTTATCTTCTAATAATATCAAAATTGTCATTTGTCAAACATGTGATTTTTTCATCAAGTGTTGCTAGATTAAAAAAAAATGGAAACCTTCACTCATGTTCATTCTTTTTACTCGATACTACTCTAGCAACATTGTTTAAAGACGACTTTAGGCTTTAGGTAATGCTACATTAACCATTAACTTATGCTAAAGTTGTTTTTTGGAACATCATTAAGGGCCACTTCATACAGTCCGCCGCCAGGCGTCAGGCAGGGCATGCCATTTTACAGTGTTTTTAACACGGTTTAAAACCTAACGCTGGAGACCCTTCTCGAAGGTTATCTTTAGCGCAAACGTAATGCTGTTGATGACCCACCCGGAGGGTCCACTTGCAATATGTATGGCGGCATGGCATATGAGCCCTACAAAAAGTAAGCGGATTCGATAGTATCCGAAGAAATATTCAGAGGTGCCCAATAAGCCCCTTGTAGTTATAAAAACTTTCACGGACGGCGCGGCGTTCCAAAAGACCAAAATGATACTATTTATTTTTGACATAATAATAACATAATAATAATACCAGCCTATTACTGTCCCACTGCAGGGCAAAGGCATCTTCTCATACAGAGAAGGCACGAGCATTGTTCACCATGCTTGCTCAAGACGGGTTGGTGAATTCAGACTTATATTAACTATAAGTCCAGGTTTCCTCACGATGTTTTCCTTCACCGATGTCAGTAATGTCCAAGTTAAACTCAGAAAGCACATCAATCAATCTGCCTAGCCTTTTCCCAACTATGTTGGGGTCGGCTTCCAGTCTAACCAGATGCAGCTGAATACCAGTATTTTACATGGAGCGACTGCCTATCTGACCTCCACAACCCAGTAACTGGGTAATACGATACCCCTTGGTAAGACTGGTTGTCAGACTTTCGGGCTTCTGACGACCAGTAACGACTGTCAAAGATCCACGAATGACAGCTGGGACCAACGGCTTAACGTGCTTTCCGAGGCACGGAGGAGTCTCGGTATGTAAAGATGATCACCCATCCACGGACCAACCCCGGCAAGCTTAACCTGATAGATCGACCCGTGCGGCTGTTATTACTTAGCCACGAGCTCCTCAAACTCAGAAAGCACATATGAATTGAAAATGTCACATTGGTGCTTGCCCGAAATTGAACCCACAACCTCGTGCATGAGAGGCGAGGCTTTAACCGCTGGGCCATCATGACCTCTGACCAACTGACCTCTTTTTGACATTAATGTCCCGGAAAGTACATGTATATTACCTTAAGCAGCTACAGTGGTTTTTGTAATTTATGTGTTACCACGTGTTGTTGATATTAGGAACCTGCGGCCAACTCGATTTGTTGCCTAGTGACAATTATCTAAAAATCTCATTTGTATGAGCAGGTCGTATTGATTTATTCTCATCTGGTCATGGCTGAAGCTTTGGAAGATTTAACTGAGAAACAAAAAGAAAATCAACCTGTTGACGAGTGAGTATGTTTAAACCTTGACACTCTATACCAGTCACTCCGAAATTAATCACTTAAAATACTGGTACTCAGCTGCATCCGGTTAGACTGAAAACCGACCCAACATAGTTGAGAAAAAGGCTAGGCAGATTTGCTCTATACCAGTGCATCAAGGTATAGGCGCCTGTCCCACCGCCGATTAAGGAAAAGTGAGTAGAGCTAGCAACTAAAAACGAGTTGGCGAGCACCGAGCAGCGAGTGCGCAACGGTGAAGAGCGATTATTCGTTGGTATGCGTATGTACTAAGCGTAAATTACAGTGCGCGTGTTCTGCCCGCCAAGCAAGCGTCGCTGAGCGAGTGCTCTCTTAAAAATCAATTCAAAATTTCTCTGTTCGGACAACAAAGATTGTAATGTTGTTAATGTTAGTAATACCTTATAGCTTGTGTTAGTAAGTAATATTTTCTTTTATTTAAATACCATTTACATTTTTAAATATTTTTATAAAATCATAAAACTTAAAAAAAAAAAACATTTAAAAATATAAAAAATAGTGGCCCACCGGTAACTCCTCCCTATGCGTGCCGTGTCCAGGAGTACTGCTTTCTAAATCAAGGCCTTGACACAGCCGCGCAATAACAGCCTCTCCGCTATAAGGTCATTAAACGTAACGGTTATCGGTACAATGATTGCACGTCGCACATGTCGACAACCTCGTGTGCTAAGTCAAGATTATTGTTTTTTTTATCTTTCTCAGCTCTCACGAAATTCTCGTCATGAGGGACAGCGATATCAACAACCGTTGCATGGCTATCACCACAATATTTGTGATGTTTTAGAACATTTTTCGACGGCGAAAACGTTTTTAAAGTATCAGCTACCAAGTAAAATAGCACTTAAATAAAAATTATATTTAATAACGAATTATCGAAAGTTTTAAAAAAATCATAAACTTTGGATTTTCTCGAAACCTTTGGATTTCAACCTAGGCTTTATGGCGTGCAAATAAGTCACACTATCAAGTCCTGCTGGAAATATGCCTAGCTACCAGTAACCCTGTTATTCCTCATACAATACCTTTAAATGATTCTTTCCGCTTCACCTCTGAATACCTATTCACCCTTTACACAGTACTTACTTACGTTCCATTTATACGCAGGCCTGAAGATCCAAAAGTCCCATGGTGGAGAAGAATTGTATTGTTCCTAAGCACTCACTGGCGCGGCCTGGTTTGCCTGCTCACTCCTCTTATATTAATTCTCGTTCTCACACCTTTCCCTCCAAAGGTTAGATCTTATCACACATTAATTTAGATAGTAATAATTACTCCCAAATAAGCTCTTCACATATTATATACTTCTGACCAAGTCGGTCACGGCGGCCAATCACAAAGAAGACTAGCCAATTACGCAGGTTTACCCCTATGTGTGCTAGAGGAGCTCGTGGCTAAGTAATAACAGCCGCACGGGTCGATCCATCAGGTTAAGCTACGCTTGCCGGGGTTGGTCCGTGGATGGGTGACCATCTTTACATACCGAGACTCCTCCTTGCCTCGGAAAGCACGTTAAGCCGTTGGTCCCGGCTGTCATTCGTGGATCTTTGACAGTCGTTACGGGTCGTCAGAAGCCCGAAAGTCTGACAATCAGTCTTACCAAGGGGTATCGTATTACCCAGTTAATGGGTTGTGGAGGTCAGATAGGCAGTCGCTCCATGTAAAATAATGGTATTCAGCTGCATCCGGTTAGACTGGAAGCCGACCCCAACATAGTTGGGAAAAGGCTAGGCAGATTGATTGGCCCCTATGTGTGTACACGTTGCTTAACCGTTGCGAGGTGTTCAGTGCTGGTCCTGAGCGTGCGGAGGTGACCACTGTAATTATTGCAAAGGAGATCGGGCATATTTTGAGGAAGATGACAAGAGGCAGATCCCCTGGGCATGACGGACTCAGCGTTGAGCACCTGCAGCATGCTGGTTCCCACTTGCTTCGGGTGTTAGTACTTTTATTTAATTTGTGTCTGTCACATCTTCCTCCTGATCTAGTGCGAACTCTGGTGGTGCCGGTGGTCAAAAGCAAGACAGGAGACGTATCGGACAAATCAAACTGTAGGCCTATTTCATTCGGCGCTCTACGGTGGACGCCATCATGCGCGTGCGAGCCCTCACGACGGGGGATGCTGTGGCCCGGGGTGGGGTCGTCTTGGCGGTGTCTCTAGACATCGCCAACGCCTTCAATACCCTGCCCTGGAGTTGCATCAGGGAGGCACTCCGGTATCACCGGGTGCCAACCTACCTCCGTCGAGTGTTCGAGGCCTATTTGACGGACAGGGCCGTCATCTACCCCGGTCATCAGGGAGAGTGGAACCGGCGAGAGATGTCGTGCGGTGTCCCACAGGGATCGGTCCTGGGGCCACATCTGTGGGACATCGGGTACGACTGGGTGCTGCGCGCCGACCTCCCTAGCGGCGTCAGCGTTGTATGTTACGCTGACGACACGCTGGTCCTGGCGCAGGGGAGGTCCAGGCGGCGGCTGAACTAGCGACACGCGGGGTTGCGACAATCGTAGAGAGGATCCGGCAGTTGGGACTCGAGGTGGCCCTGCACAAGTCCGAGGTCATGTGTTTTCATGGTCCTCGGAACGCGCCACCGTCGGGTTCCCAAATAACGGTAGGAGGGGTTCACATCGGAGTCGAGTCGACGATGAAGTACCTGGGACTCGTCCTCGACAGCCGGTGGAACTTCGTGGAGCATTTCCGACGTTTGGCTCCCAGACTGGAGCGGGCCGGGGCTGCCTTGAAGCGGCTCCTGCCCAATCTGGGGGGTCCAAACGCCTCCTGCCGGAGGCTTTACGCGGGGGTCGTGCGGTCCATGGCCCTTTACGGACCACCGGTGTGGGCGCGTTCCCTGAGGCTGCGACCAGCCCGCCGGTTGAACGCGTCCCAGAAGGTCATGGCCATCCGGCTAGTCCGAGGATACCGCACGGTCTCCTGTGAGGCGGCGTGCCTCCTTGCCGGATTACCGCCATGGGATCTGGAGGCAAAAGTCCTCGCGCACGTGTGGGAGTGGCGCGAGGAGGTGAAACGCCGGGGCATAACTCCGCTGCTGCGAGAAATCACGGTACAGCGGACAGAGCTCCGGCGGGATCTCATGGCGACATGGAGAGTGCGATTGTCGCAACCCAGCGCTGGGCACGCCACAATTGCGGCGATAAGTCCCCTCTTTGAGGAGTGGTTGGTGAGGCGCCACGGCGTCCTCACCTTCCGCCTGACGCAGGTCCTCACCGGACACGGTTGTTTCGGGAGGTTCCTGTTTCGGATAAGGCGGGAGGAAACGCCCGGGTGTCACCATTGTGTGGATCGCCCGGAGGACACGGTGGAGCATACAGTGGAGGTCTGCCCGGCTTGGGCGGAGCACCGCCGTGTTCTCACGGAGGCGATCGGCGGCGGCGATCTCTCGCGTCCAAACCTGGTCCAGGCCATGGTGCGGAGCGAGAGTGCATGGGAAGCCGTCACCTCCTTCTGCGAAGCAGTAATGCTCGCGAAGGAGGAAGCGGAACGCGTGAGGGAGAGGCAACAGCCGCGCCCTCGCGCCCCTAGCCGCCGTAGGAGACGCCCTGGGCGGCGGGAATCGATTGCCGATTCCCGGCCACCGTAGGCGCGGGCTTGCGGACGACGAGTAATGGGCAGCTCGCCGTCCGTTAAGGACCAGGCCCGGGTCGACGGCGCGTTGTGTTCCACGCGCGCCTCAAAGAGATGTCAGCAGTGACGGGGTCAATTGGGCCGATGCCGCCGGGGTCGCGGGTAGTTCGAAAGAGATACCGTGGCCCTGGCACGGGCAGCTGAAGGAACATGGGTGGGTTTTATTCAGTAAAAGTCTGACACGCCCTCCCGCCTCTGCCCAGAGCGGGAGAAGTCATTTGATGATTTCCCATCCACAAAAAAAAAAAAAAAAAAAAGGCCTATTTCATTCGCCACCGTCATAGCGAAGGTCTTTCACAGAGTGCTTAACTCAATCTAAATAGCGCTCTGTGATGCCCAGTTTGGATTCCGGCCTGGGCTGTCAACGGAAACTGCTATTGTGAGTTTGAAGCACGCTGTCAAGTATTACACAGATAGAAATACACCGGTTTATGCGGTTTTCCTTGACTTGTCCAGGGCCTTTGACCTTTGTTCCATACGATCTTCTGTGGCAAAAGCTAAAAGAAACGGCTCTGCCCCCGGAGTTCGTATTACTTCTTAGGCACTTGTACCTTAATCAAGAGACTTAGGTGCGGTGGGGAGGAGAGCTGTCGGAGCCATGCCGGCCGGAGTGCGGGGTGAGGCAGGGGGGCCTGTCCTCGCCTATGCTCATCGGTCTGTTTGTTAATGCACTGATTGAGCGAATCTGCAGGACGCGTCTCGGCTACTACGTGGATGGAGTATGTTTTATCAACATTAGCTACGCAGACGATATGGTGCTGCTGGCTCCCTCAATCGGTGCTCTCCGAAAGTTATAATAGCAACAAGACAGAGTTCATAGTCTTTAGATCTGGCACCAGGTGTTCCACTAATTCTCCTAGTAAAAAGTCAACCGATAAACAGGGTATATACATTTAAATATTATACTTGGGCCATCTGGTTACTGATGAGCTGAAAGATGATATGGATTTAGAGAGAAAGCGCAGAGTATTATCAGTTAGAGCGAATAAGCTGGCCCGCAGATTTTCTCAATGTACAGACATGATTAAAATAGCCCTTTCTAAGGCGTACTGCTTAGCACTATACTCGGGAGCTCTGTTGTGTTCACGTATACCCAAAAGGCTTACAATGCTCTGCGTATCCAATACAATAACGCATTCAGGGTATTGTTGCGATTGCCGCGCTTCCGCAGTGCCTCGGCAATGTTCGCAGAAGCATTTACTGACGGCTTTGATGCGCTGTGGCATAAGAAATCTGCTTCGCTACTTCGCAGGCTGCGTGACAGTCCTAACACTATCCTGCAATCGATAGCCGCCCTTGCAGATAGCCCGCTAGTGTGGGCGCTTGCAATTCGCACCCGATCTGTTTTAGTTATTAAGTAATTAAAATAGGCTAAGCTATTTTGTTACTAACACTGTAGACCACATCGTAGTCTGAATTAATAAAGATTAAATTAAATTAAATGATAAGAGACGTTTAAACGTCAAAAATGTATGGTGAAGCAGTCGTTAATCATTACTTAACTTGCAACTTATATGAGTATACATAACATAATCCCCTAATTATGCCCTAGCTGTATGCATATTATGCATCACCATTTTGATGTAATGACCCGGTCAAAGTTAACATTGAAGTTACAAATTGCAATAAAATTATGACCCATTCAAAAACCCTCTCCCGAAACAAAAAAAAATAATATATATTGTTTTTTCAGAAATATCAGTGGTGTGCCTACACTCTTCTGTTAATGGCAATTTTCTGGGTAACGGAATGTATTCCTTTGCCAATTACGTCTTTTCTCCCTGTTGTGATTTTCCCCCTGGTTGATGTTATGGATACGCGGACTACGTGTCAATGTTATATGAATGTGAGTAGGTATGAGAATAACGTAAAATATATTTTAAAGTAAATGGTATAGTAAAAGTTTTTTTGTTGTAAATGAAATTGAATTTGAAAAGTCCACTTCAAGTTATTTATACATGCGATAGCAAAATGGGGACAAATTGCGCCTCACTCACAGGGGTCCCATGTAAAGAAAGCTCGCATGGTTTTTAAACTCTAATGCCACACGGGTAAAGTTAGGTTTCCTAGGATATCGTTTTCGTCTATTACAACGGCCGTCATGAAAATCTGCGGTGTCAAAAATGGTCTGTATTTGGACTATTACAACCACAACACAACCATAACGACAGCACGTAGTCGGGCGGTAATTTGTATGAAAATAAGTATAATATTATTAAGGACCGCATTTTGCCGTCAAAATCAACCGTGTCGGTGATACCGACCACGTCGTAGCCACATAGAAGCCACAACGCAACCACCAGCCAGATAACGCACTAGCAGCCGCCCACATCGCAAACACAACGTTGCGTTGACCATTTGATTTGATTTTGTAGTTACCACAAGAAGTTGCAGCGACACTATTAATCACTGCTTGCCCACATTTTGTCGCTGCGATGTGGTGTGGATGTGGCACGTGTGACGGGCCCTTACTGTGTAACCGTTGTCCGGTTTCTTAGGGAACCATAGCTTTACAGCCGCAGATATTGCACCCTGTCTTTCGTTACTACAGAACTCAGTAGATACCATACATAGCATATTTCTCAAACATATAATTAACTCCGTCATTGTCTATTTTTAAACTAAGGATACCGTTCTAATGTTCTACGGAAGCATGGTACTTGCATTTGCCGTTGAGCAGTCAGGATTACACCAAAGGCTGGCGTTATATGCTATCAGGATTATGGGCTACTCTCACTACAGGTTATAATTTATTTTCACGGATTTTATGATTAGACTCCATTAAGATTCTCCGGACTTGTTTTGAGAAAAAAAAATTATGCAGATTGCTGTTCGCGATGTCAGTCACGACCATGTTTTTCTCGATGTGGATTACTAACACCGCAGCGACAACTATGATGGTACCTATAATTTTTGCCGTGTTACGGATTTTTGAAAACGTGAGTTTATGTATAGTCAGTAATATAAATTATAATTTATGACATGTGACGTACTTTAGCACCCACAGAGTACGGAGACTCCGCGGCGGCCACTACTACCGGCGCTTTGCGGCGCCGGGTGGTTTGGTGATCCGTGCTCTGTTTTACACTTTACGAATTTCGTTCAACAAAATGTTACTAAACCCTGGCGTTTCTAATTTGCCAAATATGGCACTGAACAATGGCAGTTCGAATTTTAGTATTTTTTTAATTTGATCTAGGGATGTGGTTGTATGAATTTTATTTTCAGTATAGTAAAAAGTTTACCTACTCTGTGAATTTTATGGTCAGAGGTAATCGGTGTTACAATAAGTATTGTTAATATTTTTTGCGCGCTTAGAGTATTCAATGGAAAATGGGAAAATAAATAGAAATGGCTCAAAGAGTTTGAATGTGCTATTTCATTTTGCCAACTGACAGCACCTTTATTATTAAAATATTGTACAAATTCTTCTCTAATTGGTTGGCTTCATTGACAAATCGTTTGAAAATTAACATATATATAGTGTGAAGATAATCCTTTTCTTGAACCACTCTTTCTTAAACCATTTCGTTTTCGGTTTTCTGGTGATTATGTGACGATAAACAAGAGCCGCACAAGTAAAAGATCTTCTTCAGAATCAGAACTCATGACAACGTCTGTATATCAACTCAGCAAAACACGCAAAGCCTTTTGGAATGTTCGTGCATGGACATGTTTGGCGTCTATCCATTTGACTCGTTTGGAGCCACGTCGAACGGCGTTATCGTGAATGCCCACTATTTATCTTTATTGAAATAATAATTCTTAATATTCGTATAATTGCAGCAAAACCTGATAATCATATATGAGAAAGATAGCAACGGTGAAACTATAGCTTCAGATATAACAACATGTTATTTTTGTGCTGCTTCCTTTTCAGCAACTATTGGTGAGTTGGCTTTCTATATCTCGGCTCTGTGCGTAGTTCGATACCTCAATGCAAAAATTCGTTGCGCCAACATTTTTAATGCTACGAAAATTCATTCACTCGTTTGCGAGCACAGTTTCAGCCTTTTCACAGTCACAAGATGACGGCGTTAGTTCCGATTGTGACACGCCAAAATAAACTTGTAGCGTTGTAGATACGCAACAGACGTTCAACCACGGTGATAGAGCTCTTTCGTGGGGGACACGAAAGAGAATGTGTAAATGAAACAATTAACTAAGAGTTCATATATTTGTTTATTTTATTTGACTGTATATATAAGTCAATATATTTTTATTTATACTATAACTGTTTTTAGGGTTCCGTACCTCAAAAGGAAAAAACAGAACCTTTACAGGATCACTTCGTTGCCCGTCTGTCAGTCTGTCTAGACCCTTTTTCTCAGGAACGCGTGGAGGTATCAAGTTGAAATTAAATATCAAATACGTAAGTCTATGGTCTCTTGGAGTCCTAAGAAACTCAAGCTTCTAAGTCAACGCAATAAAACCATACGGCCATTTATGCGACATATTTTGATACTCGGAAGTAAATCAAAACCTATAGGGTACTTCTCGTTGTCATAGAATCATGAAATTTGGAGGGAAGCAAGGTCTCACAGCACAAATAAACGAAAAGTCCGAAAATTGTTAATTTGTAATTCTATCATATAAAAATAAAGAATCAACTCTGTCAGTCTGTCAAGACCCATTTTCTCAAGTGCGCGTCAAAAAAATCAAGCTTCTAAGTCAACGCAATAAAAAAAAAACGGCCATTTTGCGACACCTTTTGATACTCGCAACTGTCGCAAGTAAATCAAAAGGTTTTGTTTTACTTAGGTTTTGATTTACTTGCGAGTATCAAAATTATATCGCATTTATTTATTTTTTATTGCGTTGACCTGACCTACGTATTTAATATAAATTTCAACTTGATACCTTCACGTGTTTTTGAGAAACAGGGTCTTGACTCTTGATAGACTGACAGACAGACGGACAACGAAGTGATCCTATAGGGTTCCGTTTTTTCTTTGGGGTACGGAACACTAAAAACAATAATAAGTCACTTCCATAATTTTATTGCCAAAAATTAACTTTATACATCAGATTATCCGATCTCTGTATTAACTGCTTAATGTTATGTTTTAGGAGGTATCGGTACCTTAGTGGGAACTGCTACTAATTTAGTCTTCAAAGGACTCTTCCAAAGGTAAATTACGTAATGATTAGAGATCAAAATAGAAGTCTATTTACGACTTCTATTTTGACAAAAATGTTTTTTTTTTTTTACATCAAATGTGTTATTTCAGAACATATCCAATGGCACCAGAATATTTATCGTTTCCAAATTTCTCAGCATTTACAATTCCTTATATGCTCCTGCTTGAAGCGGGAATATATTTTTGCCTGATAGTTGTATATTTGGGATTTCTAAGGTGTGTATAACGTATTTTCATAATTTATGTAAAGGTATAATTCCTGCTTAATGTGCCTTATATTTCTTGTACTAATACAAACTAGAGCATCTAGTTACTTGTATTTCATAACGAGTCCACGTATCATTGGTCAGTTTTGCGGATTACTCAGTAACGTCAACAAAACATGTTTGTCAGTTTCCTTGATTCTTCAAAGGAGGATTGCGAGGTTGGAACCATGAAATTTTAAGATTACCGAAGCGCCACCGCTTGCGCCGTGCAAGTTTATATTGATTTTATTTTAATAACAAGTTTATAATAGTTTTATAAAAAAATATTGAGTCACTAGTGGTTGGGAATTAAAAGTAAGAAATGATTTTGAATTTATTAAAAAATAAGTTATCATGCAGTTAGAAAACGCAAGTTTTTTCGGATTATATTTCACTCTACAGTAACGATTCAATAGATTCACTTTTTTACTTATCCCCTCAACTGTTGAATAACCTTATCCAGCCTGCGGCTTCTCCAGTTCACGCGGCTTTTTACTGTTCTAACTTGCACAAAGTGTAGGGCACACCGTCGTATGTCAAGTCTCTAAAACACACCAACAACGCTATCAGATTGCGCGAGACCACTCAGAAGTACCGACACAGACGCGTAGATTCGACAAAATGGCCGCCACAGGTAGGTACGTTTTTACTTGAGGGTTTTCCTTTTTGATTCTTAAATCTTGTTAAATATAACAAAAACGTATAAAACCAAACATTACAATAAAATGTAAACAACCCGTAAAAAAATTATAATTATGATTAACTGATGATAACTGAAAACGGAACGTTTTGCTGTCAATATAGGCTAGCTGTCAGTGTCAATTTTAATTCCATTGTTTGTTTTTAATGGCGCTCGTGAGACTTTTTGAATTATATTCCGATCTCCGGAGGGGAGTGGTGTGGTGGCATCTACAACGCCACATGCGAACTACGCATCACATTGACGTTATGCAAAATCCTGCATCGCGTAATCAGAGTTTACCGCGCGACTAGCATATAATAATCATATATTTATTAAACAGACAAATAAATCCAAATTACAAAAATACTTACAACACTAGATGTTAGTAAACAATTTATACAACATACAACGCATAATATAACGTCCCGACATCAATCTTTGGGCAGTTGCCCACCAGACACGACTGGTCGGAGGATCCTCCCTTTTAAATGGAGGATGAGTGAACTTCATACCATGTTCCTTATACCTCTATAAACCTCTTGTTGAAAAATTCCAGCAGATCTACAGCCGACCATCAAATCAGAGTTGCTTTGGCGCTATCCTCAAAAGACCAAACTAGACCCATCCAGATTCTTGTCACATAATCTGCTTACAAAATGTTTACCTAAGGACTTATAGGACGCAGACATGAGACCTGGTAGACTTTCGAAGGAGGCTAGTTGCCGAAGCATCAGACGCGCGCGGCCGACGGCTGTACGGTCAGTCGTTAGCCGGCTGTTCCTCGACGTGTCTTGTATTGTCGCGAGACGCGCGGAAACAACGCGGGTGTCTGGAAAGAACTTTACTCTTCGAGAGGATTTAATCTATTTGGTTGCTCAGAAACCTATATTAAATAATCCAAAATATAAAAATTAATTTAAAAGGATAAAGTGTTGTGTGTGATGTTTTAGGTTTTCATCTTCGTAAATTAAACATAGAATGAAGTTGAACTATTTCTTATTTAATCGGCAAAACTTCTGAATCTTTTCCTCATCAGATTTCAAGTGCCTTTTAATCAAAATACGATAAAATGCTTCATCATTTCTGCTTTTAAACATCGGATGAATTGGTTTTCTGTTTAAGCTACTATAATAAAGCAATAACAACAGCTCATCATTCTCCTCTTTTTCAAGAATGTCCAATATGCTTGATTAGATAGAGCCATTCTTCAAGTAACGACACGACTGCCAGTGCCATCACTGGCAGTCGTGTCGTGTGTTTGTCCATACAAACAACACCGACTAGGGAGCCATTGACGCGCAGGCATGCGTCGTCAGCCGCGCGCGTCTGAGGTGAGCGACAGACGCGCACCATGGAAGCGGTGTGGTCGTCGACCGCGCATCGAACGCGCGCATTTGTCGCCTAGCATAGCCGCTCGCGTCAGACGCTAACCTTGGAAGTTTACCTTCCCTGAGACGCGAAGTGTCGCGCGTCACAGTGGCGTGGCATCTCGCGGCGCGAAGGACGTTTTTGCAGTTTAAAGACAGGCGGCGCGTGCAGCAGCCCGCACCATCACACGCGCAAACACAAACATATGGCAATGTACTAACGATGTTGTTTATGAAGAAGGCGTGTGACGCCGCGGAAGTCGCTACGTTTTACCGTGAACGGAGAATTGCAGGAATAGCTGGCCGCAACACTGACTGCGCGCGCCGCGCCACCGCGGTAAACGTCGCGTGCGACGCGGTGATGGCATCCGCGGGCTGCGCCTGCATTTCAAACTAAAGCGTGTAAAATCGCTTCTCCGCGTAAACGCTCTCACACAACGCCATAATGTGTTTTTTTGCCACAACTAAGTGTCATGCCGTTGCACAAAAAATTACACTAGAGATTTTTATTCTAATTCCACATGTTTGGTACATCATACCTAAATAAAAAAAAAACATTCTACTGTTAAATAATGTAATTTAAGTACTCTTGGATTGATTTTAGGTTATAATCCTTGCATATCTTTTTTCTCCCAATATCTATAACATACTTTCCATTTTCTTTTTTGTTATGTACGCTACCCCTATCACTGGTTCCCAAATTACATGTAATCTCGCTATTCTCCTTTATCCAATTTGTCAGTCAAATTACAGTCGGTAGAAAACTGCACAAACTTCTGCAAATTTTATTATGTAGGTAACGACTTTTAAGCCAAACATGCATAATACCGATTTATGTTAACACAGTCTATGAAACAACAAATAATTTCAGGCCTAAGAGTACAGCTGCTCAAAATGCACAAATACCTGAAGAGGGAGTTCTAGCTGCTAAGAAAGTTGTTGAAGAAAACTGGAAAAAAATAGGGAAAATCACTTTTTGGGAAATTGTAAGATTTTATTACTAATCTTGATTAATTTTGCTGCTATAATATAGGTCATCGTGAACAGTTTCCAACTAACCGTTATTAAACCCTAGCCCTTTAGAGAAAGGCCTACAGCGAATGTTACGTCGATGAAAACATGTACCTTTGATTAGGTGCGCGCATAAGCCGTGAAACAAGAAGTAGATGACGACCAAAATTTTTGCGTCATCGGCTATACGGCCGAAACCTTATAAAATCGATTCTGTAGAGGTTTGGTGCTTTGATCAAGCCTAGACAATATTATACTGGTTGACATTCAATCATTCAAATATGGAATGTATTCTATAAAGAAAAACGATCCTCGATTTCTTTATAGAATGCCAGATAGATTCTGGGAGGACTCCGTGTAGAACCAATTTAGTTAAGGAGTGTGAAGTGTGAATTATAATTTTATCTGAAGCTTAAAATACAGAGGGCATCAGCTCCATATAACTAGAGTCCCTCTCGTTTTATTGGTAATTCAGTAAATCTCCTACAGTTAGGTTCGAGCCCTCACAATTAAAAAAAAAAAAAAAAAAAAGCTAAAAATTTTTTTCCTCATAAAGTTGTTTGTTACAGATGGTTATAATATTATTTACTGGCGCTATGTTGCTGTTCTTCTGTCGTTCACCCCAAATATTTTACGGATGGGGTGACTTTATTTCCGATTACTTCAAATTAAACGATTATAAATAGTACGTAAAAAAACTATACAGCCACATGTAAGCTAAAGCAACGTCAAAGCGCAATGTTATAACGCGGGCGATGCAGCATAGTAACGATAACGATTTAGGGACTAACTACTCAGTTCAGCTTTCCGTGTCTGAACGGATGCGTACGCATCTCCATTCAAAACGTGTTTTCTATGGACAAAAAGTGAATTGAGCTGAATAAGTGTAGTTAGTCCCATAACCGGGCATGGCAGTTGACGTAGACCAAAGACATATAGGCACCCTGTACCTACCTACTTACGATAGGTGTACGGTCTACGTATATTGACCCTACTTCTGGCTGACAAGGCGAATCAATAAGTTCACTTGTCACAACAAATGCCGCTACTTACTCAGTGTGCAATTAACCAACCCGCGGAACAGACATACATGTAATGATCTCCAACCTTTACGGTGTACGACACTAGTGATAAATAAACTTTTGGGTTACTATGTGAAGTGTTTTACATGTTGGACACACTCGCTACTAAACAATCTACACAAACAGTACAGTGTACAGTTCAGGAACTAATCTGGACCGTACATTTTTTGGTCCTTCGAGCCGGATGCGAATCGGTTCAGCTGGTCTCCCGGAAGAGGGCCGCTCCAGTTGGATTGAGAAGGCGCAAACACCTAACCAGAGTACAGACACAGTGTATAGTTCAGGAACTAATCTGGACCGTACAATAGGTCTCTTTTCCAAACATCATGTATTTCGCTTATATATTACGATGTTTTTCACTTTGTCCCGTCTATCGTAAGTAGGTAGGTACGGGATACCCATATGTGTTTGGTCTACGTCTACTGCCATGCCCGGTTATGGGACTAACTACACTTAATCAGCTCAATTCACTTTTGTCCATAGAAAACACGTTTTGAATGGAGATGCGTACGCATCCGTTCAAACACGGAAAGCTGAACTATATATATAACTATATAGTAGTTAGTCCCTAAATCTGTACGTTACTCTGAGTTTGTTTCAGCATTTCTTCTCATGGATCAGTCAGTTATGAAATGCCGGCGCTAATATCTAGCATTAAACTATTGACCAAAAAATTTACACATATTATCTTAAAAGATCTACTTACAGAAATAAACTTCATTTAATTGTATTTCATACTTTACAAAATCTGCTCTGCCCTGCGTGAAACTGCGTCGCCTGCATCTCAGCATTCGCTTATATTCGTACCTAAAATATTCGTTTTTAATTAAGCCATTTCAAGATTATTCATTAATAACCGGGCACTCTTTATAGTTCTCTTTTTTTATTTCAGCGTCCAAGACTCTTCAGCGGCTTTCCTCGTTTGTTTTTTAATGCTTCTTCTGCCATCTACTTTGGATATTTTCTCAAACTGCTCCGCAAAAAGTAACACTGACAAAAAATACTCGTTTACAATAATTGTGTATATTTAATTACTTAATTATGTGGTGGTGTCGTTGACATTTATTATTCAGGAGTGGCCCATGAATATTACGTCCACGTAATGTTTAGCTCCTAAACTATTTTGCTAATTAGTGACATGATTGTACTCATGATAACAAATAACTTTTACACTTTTTTTGGTAAAAAACTGAAATCACGAAAAAAAACAGCTGCTCCCTAAATTTTGACGACTTGTGCGAACAATTTTTTTTTTTTAATGGAGAATTGTCACAAATAGGTACTGCACTTCCACGGAGAGTGCAGTTATGTGGGACTCATTATTAGCTGAACTTAGTTTGCTGTACCTTTAAGAATGTGTAAATAAGGACTATGTGATAGGTCTTTTTACACCCTGTATACAGAAACCAAACAACAACCATCGTTGAGCAGTAGCTCAACAGATACAACACTCGTCTAGTCGGAAGTTCCTCTCTTTTCTATAGAGGATAAAGAACTTTCCACTCTGTTCCTCATACGAGTAGGTACCTACCTACAAAGGTACAGTAAGGAGCATAAGTATATTATTATGGACAGTTCGGCAATAATATCCGATTTCATGATTCATTAATTATAGAGCAAGATCCCAGGGCCCACATACCATCAGAATTTAAAACCGAGCAGAATGAAAGCTTCCTAACAGAGTTCAAAATTCTTACCTACTTTCTTTCTTACTTTCTTTCTTTTACTGTCACTCGGTTCATGAAAATAAAAAACCAAGCAAGTGCGAGTCGGATTCGGCAATGAGCAAGGACGGACGGTATCGATTTTGATGTGATGAACATAATGCAACACATATAATTAATTGGCTGCTGCTAAAAGTGATGAATTTCAATTTTATATTCACATTTACCAAATCATGAGGTAATTATTAATAAGGATGGATAATTATTAATAATTTTAAATTAATTACTCTTACCATAAAATATACATAGTTTTGGTTTGTTTCGATGTCACATATTTGAGTCGCTACTTTTATATGCCTTTCACTTATTATATTAACTGTCTTTTTGAGAACAGATATTAATATGTGAATCATGAAATTAGATATTAGTGCTGAACTGTTAATAGTAATTTATTTTATCCTCATGACTGTACATACATCACAAACAAAAGTACAAACGTACATTGCAAACGTTGATGAAATGTCGTCCAATCCCTGTTGCTTGTTTAGAAACTATGTTACATGTTGTTGGAGACTTTGCGTGACCATCACAATAAAAATAGTTTTAATTTTATAATTTCTTGTGTCCAGACCTGGCGAATAAGCCGTTCGCAAGCCGCTTTCGAACTGCGCGCGTGCCTTTCATGTTCGTACGCAGCCCCTGCGCCGTCCGCGCGCCGCTCGCGCGCAAGCTACGAGCGGCGTACTCGAGCGGGGCGCAGGAAATGCGCGCGTGCCACCCTGAGCAAATTCACAACTGAGGCTCATAGTTCACACGCGAAGCAAGCTATGTGCGCACGAGCTACGCGCGCTCTACTCACGCGCCCCACTCGAGCCTTGCCGGAGTTGCACTATAGTGGCGCAATAAACGTAGGCTGTAACCGCACGTGAGCAACACGTGCGCAGTTCGCAAGCGGCTCGCGAGCGGCGCATTCGCCAGGTCTGGACACACCTTTACCTATTACATTTTTCAGCTGACGAACTGCCGGACAAGCCGGTTCCTTCAGTATTAAATTGGGTTTTGATGGATGAAGTGATGCCCTACAGTTTTATGTTCCTCTTAGGTAACACATAGATACATAAAATGTTATTACTACGCTACAGCTTAACGTTTAATTAAAATGCATTTATTTTTCACATAGAATACTTATGTTTCCAACTTCACACAAGTTGTATTTAATATTATTTTTAATGACCATTAGCATGCCAGATTTTCAAAATAATTTCAAGGGTAACTATAGAAGAATTTACACCAGTAATCAGATTTAAACAGCCTATTCATAAAGTTGTAAATAATTTTTCAATGTACTTGCTCGAAAAGTAGTTCTTATTGCACTGCTTTTTGGTTCACAATATGCAGTGTATTTATCATTAGTGCTTCTTACTTTGAATTCCCGCACTAGTGAGGGATAGTGCGCCACAAATAACTATAATTACTATCTTAGTCAGAGATGTAATGTGATGATACTAGTAAGAGAGTGTATGACCAGATGCATGAACGTAAACGAGGCAAAAGAAGGATCGTAGCTATCGATCGTAGCCTACGTAAGGATCGCAGCAGGTGGCGTTCTGTAGTTTCTAGCTACCCCTATGGGACGAAAGCGTGAGTTTATGTATGGATGTGGTCAGAGATGTGTGTTTTTTAGGGTTCCGTACTTTAAAAGGAAAAACGGAACCCTTATAGATCACTTCGTTGTCCGTCTGTCTGTCTATTAGTCTGTCAAGGCTCTTTTTCTCAGGAACGCGTCGAGATATCAAGTTCAAATTAATATCAAATACACCCCCTGTGGTCCCTAAAAAAATCGAGCTTCCATGTCAACGCAATATAAAATACGGCCACGACATATTTTGATACTCGCAAGTAAATCAAAAAAATATAGGGTACCTACTTCCGGTTGACCTAAAATCATGAAATTTGGCAAGAAGCAAGGTCTCACAGCACAAGCAAAGGAAAAAGTCCGAAAATGGTTAATTTGTTATTTTTTCAAATAAAAAGTAGATTTTTGCGATTACAAAAATTGACCGTGACGTATATCAATGTATGGGAGATCATGATTTTTCAACTATTATGTTAAGTTTGTTTTTGTAATGCTTTATTCAGAATAATAATAATATTAGGGGTTAAAGTATGAAATTGCCCATTTGTACTGAAAAATTTAAATTCGTTCTTTTTTTTAATTTAACATATTTATTTAATCAAAATAATTACCATTATTATCTATACATTGCTGCCATCTAATAGGAAGGTCATATAAGCCTTTGCGATAGAACTCTCGTGACTAGATTTGACAAACTGTGTGAAAGCATTTTGTACTGCCTCCTGAGAAGAAAACTTTTTATCACGTAGGAAATTGTCCAAATCACGAAAAAAAATGGTAGTCCGTTGGAGCAAGGTCTGGCGAATACGTAGGGTGACAAATGGTTTCTAATTGCAGTTCCTGTAGAGTTAAAACGGTTTCTCGTGCTGTATGAGGTCTCGCGTTATCATGGAGCAATAATGGTGAAGATCGATTCATGAGTCGGGGCTGTTTCACTGCTAGTTTTGCTATCATTGTTCGGAGTTCGGCACAGTAGACATCTGCCGTTATTGCTTGACCAGATCGGAGAAAGCGATAGTGAATAACACCATGCTGAGACCACCAAACAGTTACCATTACCTTTTTATTGGTAAGCTTTGCTTTAGGACACTGTTGCGGCGTTTGACCTGGGGTCAGCCATTGCATTTTTCGCTTACGGTTATCGTAAGAATCCACTTTTCATCACATGTCACAATTCGATCCTATAGTCCTTCATTTCTGTATCGATTCAACAAAGGCAACACAAGTTTTAACATAAATACCAACAATATTGACTCATTTGCGTCAAATAAATAAATATGAGAAATAGGTGCCTCGTGATTTCACTAAATCATGAGGCACCTATTTCTCATATTTAACGGTTAAGGTAACGTTAAACCATGCCGCTAAGTCCTGGGTAGTTTGGCTCGGATCGGCTTCCACCATCTCTTTCAATTCATTGTTATTCACCTGTGTGGGCGGTCTTCCACGTGGTTCATTCTTCAAATAAAGTCTCCATCACGAAAGCGTTTAAACCAAAATCGCACGGTGCGTTCATTAGCAGTCCCCTCTCCAAACGCAACATTGATATTGCGAGCTGTTTCTGCCGCGTTAGTTCAGCGTCGGAACTCGTATTCAAAAATAACTCGAATTTTCGAAGTATCCATCTTTCTTGGTACCTACCATGTGAAAAAAGTTTCACTCAAAAATCTCAAACCATGAAGGTTCTATGTCAATTCGAAGTTCTTATTACAATAAACGGCAATTTCATACTTTAACCCCTATTATTTACGTAACTTATAAAGTTATAAGTTATAACCGTTATTAACTTATACCTAATTAATTAATAAAAATAACAAAATTTTATCCTAACTTAAATTAACTATTCACAAACATACGAATAGTTAAATGGAGGCACTGATATTATGGCATCGGAAAACTCATCCGCTTTGCTGCTGTCGACTGGTAATATACCCGAGGGACTGGCGGCATTGCCAAGTTGTTATGACAAAGCTACCAAGGTAAACGTTTGTTTTTGGGATAAATTCTGTTCAACTATGGAACCCGTCATTGTGCGTGGTCCGACATGCAATTGGTCGGTTTTTTGTTAATCTAAACAAAGTGCATTCTATATTATGCCTGGAAAGTTAGTTTTTTTTTCCTGTGTTAATGAAAGGTAAAGTTCTTAGTTCTTAATTATGGATTACAATCTAGCCTAATAGACTTATGTAATTTAACTCATTTTATAGATTAAGTCATAACTAAGAATACTTAGTTTTCGAAATTCTATGAAGTACCATAATAAGGATTAAAACTAATATTTTAGGAGGTGGATTCGCGCTCTCAGAGGCAGCCAAGAAGGAACATTCAGATCTGAATGGGAAAATTGGGACTTTACTGAGAAATCTCAACATCTTTCCAAATTATTTTATCATCTTTTTAGTAATTATCTTCACAGTTTTCATGACAAACTTTGCCTCAAATGTGGCAGTGTGCAATGTTATCACGCCAATAGTGATGCGACTGGTAAGAACATAATTTTAGGAAAATATATTTTTGTATTGGTAGGTACTCAACGATCGCACTAAATTAGCCGCTCGCAAAGAGGCTCGTGGCTAAACAATAACAGCCACATAGGTCGATCGAAGGTTAAGCTACGCTTGCCGCGGTCGATTCGTGGATGGGTGACCATCCATTATTAGGTACTTAACGAGACCCGTCCGTGCCTCAGAAAGCACGCTAAGCCGCTGGTCTCGGCTGTCAGTCGTAGATTTTTCACACTCAACGTGATAGTCCGATGCCCAAAAGTCTGACAATCAGTATTACCAAGGGGTATTGTAGCACGATACGCCAGTAACTGGATTGTGGAGGTCAGGTAGGCAGTCGCTCCATGTAAAATACTGGTATCCAGCTGCATTCGATTAGACTGGAAGTCGACCCCAACATAGATGGGAAAAGGCTAGGCAGATTGAATGAGTGTAATTGGTCTTTTACCTGGAACTTGGATTGGTAATTTTGCTTTAGGGCCGCTCTTAAATCTGGGATAGGTTGAACCTTTGAACACTCAAAAAGAATATCCATAACAAAAAACGTTCCATCGCACGTTAGGCACCAAGATCGTCATCACCAGGTCACAAGTCGCGGAGTGGCAGTTAAGTTTTTAACATGGACTGACGGTCCACTCGCTGGTCACGGTTCACTTGTCGCTTAGTTTGCGTGTATTTATTTTAAACACAGGTACAGCGCAGCACGTATGTATATACTCTAAGCCGATATACGCACGAACTTAAAAATATCGCGGCGGGATTTTATCGCGCACTGGATTTTCAACTCTCGGTGTTGAGCCAAGCTTCGAGAATCCAACCTAACAACAGAGTGCATTCCAGCGCGTCGAAAGAACATACTGTTGGATTTTCAACTCTCGGCGCTAAGCGGAGCGTTGAAAATCCAGTGCGCGAAAAAAAATCACCGCGATGTTTTCACGTCCGTGCGGACGTCGGCTAATAATAGGTCTTTACCTATGAAATTGCCGTATTGTATGAAAAAATTTAAACGAATTTTTTTCATGCATTTTTTATTTGTATTAATCGAAGTAATCACCCATGCAATCAATGCATCTTTGCCAACGCAGTGGCAGTTTATTGATGCCCTTCTTAAAGAAATCAGCTGGACGGGAGGCAACAAATTCTTCAAAGGCATTTTGTACTGCCTCTCGGGTATTGAATTTTTTTCCCGCCAAGAAGTTATCCAAATTCTGGAAAAAGTAGTAGTCTGTAGGCGCAAGGTCTGGTGAGTAGGGCGGATGACGGAGAGCTTCCAACCCCAGTTCTTGCAACTAGGAGACCGTCTGCTGTGCAGTATGAGGTCGCGCGTTGTCGTGCAGGAGCAGCGGCGACGAGCGATTGACCAATGCTGGTTGGAGATGTGCCAGCTTCTCCATCATTGTGTTCAGTTCTTCACAGTACACATCTGAAGTAATGCTCACCCCGTTTGGTAAGAAGCTGTGATGAATCACACCGGCGCTAGACCACCAAACAGTGACCATCACTTTTCTAGGGGTAAGTTTTCGTTTAGGGCATTGTTTAGGTTTTGAACCAGGATCCAACCAACTTGCTGAGCGCTTGCGGTTATCAAACAGAATCCATTTTTCATCGCAGGTAACAATGCGGTTCAAAATTCCTTCATTTGTGTGTCTGTTGAGTAGTGCAAGGCACGTCTCGACGCGTACTTCGCGCTGGCGATCATTGAGTTCGTGGGGCACCCATTTGTCAAGCTTTTTTATCTTGCCAATTTGACGCAAATGGACCAATATTGTTTTGACGCTAACGTCGAAAGCTGCTGCTAATTCAGCCGTAGATTGTGTATCATCAGCTTCCACAATCGCCTTTAATTCGTCATTGTCGACCAAAGTCTTCGGACGACCGCGAGGTTCATTTTTCAGGTCGAAATTTCCAGAACGGAAGCGAGCAAACCAATAACAAGTGGTGCGTTGGTTTGTAGTGTTAGCTCCGTAAACGTCGTTGATGTTGCGTGCCGCTTGTGCCGCGTTGCTGCCACGACGGTACTCATATTCCATAATTACTCGAATTTTTAACGTATCCATGATGACGAAAAAGATTGAAATGCGATGAAAATGTAACACTAATCAATAAACAAATAACTACTTTTGGAAAAAAAAAATCCATGTTTTTAAAATAAAATTAATTTGAAATTAGAATTCTTAGCCAAACAAAAATTATTTTGATTTGAAATGGCCAGTACTGCAGAACGGCAATTTCATAGGTAAAGACCTAATAGTTTAACATAAGTTGACACTTTGAAAAAATCCTAGAAAATTTGTGTAATAGATTATAAATTCTTTAAAATAGAAAGCAGGCTCTTCAGTGCTAATTTATTTGAAAGATAATACTTTGTGGAAGCTTCTTAAGTAGACAAAAAAGTTAGAGGGGCTCACAGTCGATACTGTCGAAAAAGATAGAATTAGAAATTGTTGAAATAATTTAAAACCTGTACCTAATTCCTGTTGGTTCTTGGTTGCTTAAAGGTTTTATTTAAAATGGGCACCACTGTACCTTAGACAAGCCCTTACTCTTCTTCTAACTTCTGTCTTGGAAACTTTTAAAGTGAAATTAGTTCTGATGTGTTCCGCTGCATGTATTATTATTTGTCTTAGTACTGAAGACCCGGTTTCTTCAAGTATACAAGGCTTTTCATATGACCCCAAGCATAAAAATCTAGAGGAATAAGGTCGCAGAAATTAAGCGACAAGTGAAGCGTACCCAGCGAGTAGACCGTGATTATTTTAAAAATTTAAAAGCCGCTCCATGACTCATGACAACCTGGGTCTCTAACGTGTGATGGATTGCAGGGAGGTTAGAAAGAAGTAGGACGGCATAAACCAATTTATTATTTCGATTATCCCACAATTTTTTATTATTTCAACCATTTACAAATTTGACCTTTGCCAGCATTATCAACTGTTTCGGCACCGCTAAATATTTTTTTAAACTTTCGTACCTCGATATACACATATAGCTGATTGTCTTCCCCTTATTTTGTACGCTTGACGCCGTACTACGAGTAAAGTAGTGAGACAACTGGTACGAGTATTAAATGCACGTAAATTATTTGATGTTTTAGAAAATTTATTTACATCGAAGTGTTCGTTAAAGTATTCGGTATTAATAGCAATGAAGGCTAGTCAATTTGAGAGAAAAATTTGTTCATTCAATTTGAAAGAAATTTTTGTGACTAAAACTGGGAAATTTTCAAAAATACATAATAATTGGATTTTCTCGAATCCCATGAATTTTCGCCTAGGCTTAATTGATGCAATTAGGTCACTATCACGTCCTGGAAGGAATACAAGTCAAATTACAAGTCACCCTATATATATTACAATTAGATGTGGCATAAGTCTCTTAATTTTTAGGGTTCCGTACCTCAAAAGGAAAATACGGAACCCTTATAGGATCACTTCGTTGTCGGTCTGTCTTTCTGACTGTCTGTCAGTCAGTCAGTCTGTCAAGACTCTTTTTCTCAGGAACCCGTGAAGGTATCAAGTTGAAATTAAGATCAAATATATAAATCTATGGCCCCTTGGAGTCCTAAAAAAATCAAGCTTCTAAGTCAACGCAATACAAAAATACGGCTATTTTGCGACATATTTTGATACTTGCAAGTAAATGAAAACCCATAAATACGGTACTTCCCGTTGACCTAGAATCTTGAAATTTGGCAAGAACCAAGGTCTTACAGCACAAGTAAAAGAAAAAGTCTGAAAATTGTTTATTTGTAATTTTATCACAAAAAAATGTTTTCACGTCTGCAGTCTATCAAGACCCTTTTTCTCAAGGACGCGTGGAGGTATCAAGTTGAAATTAATATCAAATACGTAGGTCTATGGTCCTTTGGAGTTATAATTAATTAATAATAATTATTTTTTACAGGCTAGAGAAATTAACATACACCCGTTGTGGTACAATATTGCCTCCGGTATTTCTGCCTCGTTTTGTTTCTGCTTACCTGTAGGCACTCCAGGAAATTTGGTTATTCAAAGTGCTGCTAATATACCTACAATAAAAATGGTGAGTAACGTCTAAGAAACCGAAAAGAAGGATCGTTAGTGATACCTAAGTTTAAAAAATAATAAGGGCCACAGCTGTTCGTGCATCAGCGCGCGCGCTCGAGCAGTCTTGCGGATGCTCGCAGAACCAGAATAGTCACATCACCCGGAACTACCTTACTTCTTCCACAGTATTATTTCATTCCTAAATCATCAATATTCTCTATTTAAATTTCTCCTTACACACTCGGGTCCGGCGCGTGTGCAAGGTTTTTGTACTCTTTTATAAGAAAAGGAAATTAAAGAACTGTTAAATAATAATGAAATACAGAATACTCAATTTTGAATAGTTTGAAACCCGTAGACCATTCGTTTCTATATTTTCAAGTACAGTCAGTCAGTTTCTAAAACCTTCATCTGTTTTCAATTTTTTTTCGGATTTTTTGTTAATTTCATGATTTTCCTCGTCTTGTAGTTTTTGACAAAGATTCTCTAATCGCGCGTTTGCACTGGCAAAACATCGCATAATAAAAACATCGATATCTCTATTTCTGTCAATGTATTTGACAGAGATATCAATATGTTTTTAACTGAATGTTTCGCCAGTACAAACGCACGGTTAGGAAAGTTATCAAATTGTCCACAATTGAGTACTTGTTCTGGTGACAAAAGCGCACGAAGGCATTCGCGAGACTGCTCTGTCGTGTGTGCGCACATCTTTGAGCAGCCGCTGCGACCGACGAGTTTACGCGGTAGACTGTTTTAGAGCATGCTCGCGTTACAAGGTACTCGATTGTTAATGAACTTAAATTTAACTGAAATAGAGTTCAAAACAGCAAGCAACATATAAGGCAACCCAACCACAACCCGACCCAGACAACTTGACCTCGTGACAATTCAACCACAGGACAACTCGACCCCGGCAACTCCACACCGACTACTCGACCCCGACAACTAGAACCTGATAAATCGACCCCGACTACCGTTACTTAGCTATTTAGTATTTTAGTACAATATTCATTCTATCGAACAATAAAGTATTTTACCGTATTTCTCAAAAAAAACATTGCAAAACCAAGTTAATTCTGCGGTTTTATTTTAAACACGACTAACAAAGAATAAAATACCAAACAAATTAAAACACACTACATTTAACTACTAATACTAATACACTAAAATAGCCAAGTCACCTAAAAGCATCTATACAAAGGTTTCTGGTTTTACTACGGAACCCTAAAAATGGTACGGGAACCGTTCCTCCTCGTATTCTCACTGGCAGCCCTCCATGGAAACTGATGGCAGTACGTAATTAGTAGGGGCTTAAATACCTATTGTACCCAAACACATGTCAGAGCGGATTGGTCGGGGTCGATTTGTCGGAGACATAGTCGGGGTCTAGTAGTCTGAGTCGAGTTTTCGGGTTCGAGTTGTCGGGGTCGAGTAGTCAAAGTCGAGTTGTCAGTGTCGAGTTATCGGGGTCGATTTGTCGGGGTCGAGTTGTCGGGGTCGTGTTGTTAGGATCAAGTTGTCGAGTTCGAGTTGTCGGGATCGAGTTGTCCAGGTCGAGTTATCCTGGGGTTGAATTGTCATGTGTGTGTGAACTGAGAGACCACACTGGAATTCGCAAAATATTAATCCTATTATCCTAATATTTATCCTTATTTGTCTTAAAACAACACACCTGGGAACGAATATGGGAGTTTCTAAACAAATATATTCAAAACTGCAGCTTATAAAGTGTGGTCTCTCAGTCCTCACACATCATCAGCCAGATCTCGGAGAGTATCTTAAAAATGAAGGTTTTGTGATTACAGACATTTAGTAAAGAATTTGTAAAGGTATTTACTGAATTACAAACCAAAACATAAAAAATAAAAAAAAATCATTAAAGATAAAAAAAAATATAACGACTAAACTGTGAACCCTCAGTCCACACAACAAAGGTAAATATTTTAGTGAATATTACCGAATTAAATAAATAAAACCTTTTTTTTTCTACTTAACGTTTTGGTAAAATTCTTAAAACATTTTGTAAAAAGAAATGGAGCAGAAATATCGACGCAATTTGAATAATAGCGATTATTAAAACTGATCCCTCAATCCTCACACCTCTCTCTCTCTCACTCTTGCGGGGTCGAGCTGTCTGGGTCGACTAGTCTCGGGGTAGAGTTGCTGTAGAATACTATTTTTTATATCTCTAAATCTTTACACGTTCGATATAAAGCTTTAACTTGCTTTTACAGGTGAAAGCGGGTGTTGGTCCTACAGTTACAACAGTATTGTTATCATTGATAGGTATTTCTTTTTGGGCACCCATAATATGGCCTGACTTGTATAAGCAAACTGAGGAATTGACTTGGATCGAATAAAATGATGAATGTGCTTCCCATATATTTTTGATTCATTTTCCTTTTAGTACAGTCATTTCGTGATCAAAAAAGTTTTCGTGAATGTCAAGATTCACGGGTGTATTTCTCAGAAGTGATTGAAACATATTTCAAAATGTAGTACCTAGATAGTACAAAATTGTACCACTTGTTAAATAATTAATTTTAATTGTCGTCCATAATTCTATCAAAGCACAAATCACTAATTTTAACTTACGTAATCGAAACATTCAAATTCTACATATTAAAATATTCAACTGTAAATTCTTGGAAAACATTGTTGCGGTGTACTGTCCTCCTAATAGGCACACACCAGATGAAGACTGGAAAATGTTATTTTCTAAATGGTCAAATAAAATAGGGGGAGATTTCAACGGACATCATACAAACTGGTCATACAAAAACGATCGCAGGGGTTTACAAATTCACGATGCAGCTGATGATTGGCAGTATGTTTCGCTCAATACCGGAAACCCTACCAGACTTAAGTTAGTACTAAATCAACTACAAAAAAGTTCACCTGACGTCACGTTTGCGTCATCAGATATTGCACTTCGGTTTAAGTGGAGTGTTTTACATGAAAACTTAGGTAGTGATCACTTAATGGTTCTTATAAGCACAGAAATAACAAATAACAACTTAATCAAATCGAAACGTAATTTTAAATAATTGGCAGAAATATCAGGAAATAATTTTAAGTAAAATTAATAGTATTAGTTTAGCAGGCAACACCCAAAAAATGTATGATGATATTATAGATTTAATTAATTTCGCATCACAAACATCAATTCCAGACATTAAGATTTGTGAAGATCCCATCAGTAAGTTTGTTCCAAGATCATATTGGTCCCCCGAATTGTCTAGGGCTGTTGCGGAGCGTAGATTGGCATTGGCACAGGTGAGAAAGAACCCCATCCCCACAAATTTTATCATTCTTAAACGGAAGGTTGCTACAGCACAGAGACTATTGCGTAAAGCTAGTGCAGAATCTTTTCACCAGTTTTGTGACAGTGTGAGTGAGATGGTGTCTAGTAGCGAGTTGTGGAATAAAATGCGATGGCTCAAAGGATATCGTACCAGTAGAATTTGCTTGGATGCAGAGAGGGCTGGTGAGTTCTTACGACAATTGACACCAGATTACGTTTCGCCACTATGTCCTGTCTTTAGTTCCACTAATTTACAGTTGGAGGCACAGATTTCGGAACAGGAACTCTCTAATGTGCTGAAGACTAAGGATACCGCTCCAGGGGAGGACGATATTTCTTATTCGATGATATATAATTTTCCCAGCAAACATTTGATAGTTGATTTATTTAACAAATGTTTGTCTGAAGGCGAGGTTCCAAGACAATGGAGAAATGTTAAAGTAGTGCCTGTACCGAAACCTGGGCGAGATCCAAGCAACTTATCATCTTTGAGACCTATATCACTCATATCTTGTCTTTGCAAAACCTTACACAAAATCATTACGCGACGTCTTGAATAGTTTTTTGAAAATAAAGGTTTTTTTTCCAAAAACACAGTGGGATTTAGAAGATCTCAGTCATGCCTGGACAATCTTGTACGACTAGTGGCACAAATTCAAATAGGTTTTGCCAATAAACAAAAGACATTGGGATATTTCGTTGACATAGACAACGCATATAATAATGTCAGTATATTGAAAGTGGTATCTAAGCTGGATGAGATGGGAGTGGGGACTTCTACATGTATATTATATATGGATATATGTAGTATATGGATATATGTAAATAGATGTATGTATATGTATGTATATATGGGAATACTTAAGGGAGAGACATTTAGCTGTGTCGCAAGCAGGGAGTAATGTTTCGATTACAAGATGGACATGTAAGGGATTGGCCCAAGGAGACCCTATGTCTCCAATATTATTTAACATAGTTACTAGTGATATTTGCAAAGAGATTATGAGTGTCTATGTATCTCAATACGCCGATGATTTCGTCCTTTATATTTCTGGACAAGACATTAGATTAATGATCACAACTCTTCAGGAAGCCATAGATAGATTGACGAACTTGTTGGGAGTGTTGGGTCTGGAACTATCAGCCACGAAAAGTAAAATATGTTTATTTTCTAGAGGCAAGACTTTACAGCCAACAAATATCAATATTAACAATGTCTGTTTACAAAATGTTCCAATTGTTAAATATTTAGGAATCTGGCTAGATTCATCTTTGCGATGGCGCAAACAGATCAATGAAACCTGTGAAAAAGTATGAGATTTTTAAATGTTTTTAAGGTGCTAGCAGGTTCGTCTTGGGGAGTCCATCCACTGCATTTATTTATTTATTTCATTTGGGAAAACAAACAGTAGTATACTAATCATAAACAGTGCTGTCTTAAAATTAGAACTTAACAAATATACTACCCACAACATTTTCCACAGATTACTGCATTATATAATAAAAACAAGCTATTAGCAAACGAATATTAAGACGTATTATTTAAGACGACTATATATTGCAATAATTCGCAGTCGGCTAGATTATGCAAGTTTTTTGTTAGATAATAGCGCTAAGACCAATGTTTCAAAATTAGACAAAATTCAAAACCAAGCCATGAGAGTAGTTGGCGATTTTTTTAAAAGTTGCCCAATCCACGCGATGGAGTCGGAGTTATGTCTGCCACCATTGTTTGTTCGACGGAAATATTTAGCTGCAAAATTTTGCTTAAAAGGTATGTCTATTGCTGACGGTGACACCATTTCAATGATATCAAAATTAACATCGATATGCGAGCAGGAATCATATTGGCGCAATAAGAAAAAGCCGTTGCTAACTATCGTATACAGTGAGTTGTCTAATCAAACCTTACATCGCTCTAAACTTCTAGAGATGTTCTCACTGTCGACATCGATGTCAAATATTGATATGAAGTCACACATTAACCTAAATATTAATGATGTGATAGGTCCTAAGAAATCTCAAACTTCTGTAGCACTTTTAAGGAAATCTGTAGAAACTATTGCACAAAATTATGACGGATTCTATCAGCTCTACAGTGATGGGTCCAAGGACGATAATGGAACTGGAGCAGCCTTTTTCGATTCTCAGTCTAATACGGGAGCTAGTTTCTTGTTGAACTGCAAAGTATCCATAATGGCGGCGGAATTGTATGCTATTTTGAAATGTCTGTCGTATTTAATGTCATGCAATTATGCTGAGTCAGTGATCCTTTGTGATTCAAAAAGCGCTTTGCAGCATATAGCTCGGTGCACCTCGGGTATACGATGTTTGCCCGTAGCTTATTCTATATTGGACTTATATTTAAGATTGAGGCAAAGTGGCAAAACTGTTAAATTCCAATGGATTCCATCATATGTTAGTCTTTTGAGAAACGAACAAGTATATAAGTTGGCAAAAGCAGGAACCTATGAAGGAATATCTGTCAGTCATCTACCCTTCTTCACAGATATATTAAGAGATGTTAAAATAATTAGCAATAACATGTGGAAAGTACACTTTGACAAAATATCTGAAGAGAAGGGTATATGGTACAGGACAATACAGTCGGAACCACCAAGGATTCCTTGGTTCTCTGAAGCTAAGATAAACAGACAATTGTTAAAATTGTTAATAACAAGCATGCGCTTGCGATCCGGGCACATTCCATTGAATGCGTTCGGGCATCTGATGAAGGTGGTGGATACCCCAAACTGTCAGGTCTGTAATATGAGGGAGGACACCTACCACGCTTTGGTGGAGTGTGCCTGGGTTGGGGCAGAACGAAGAAATCTAGAATCGGAAGCAGGACTTAGATTAAGGGATGTTGGAATGTGTAATTGGATTGTGTCTACTCCGACATCCCAATTAGCTATTAAATTATTAGGTTGGGGAAAAAGTCTTTTCGCATTATAGTATGTATGAACTTAAAATAAAATCTCTTTGGCTATACTATTTGTATCTGGCTGGTTTTGGTATCATTGAAAGTTTAAATTTTAAAAAACATAATTCCAAGTTCAAATTAGGAAAATGTGTGATTTTTATTTGTTTTTCGTACTGTCAAGATGAGTGAATCTAATGAAGAAATTCGATACATTTTAAAATTTTACTACAAAAAATGTAAAAATGCAACGCAAGCCGCGAAAAAAATTTGCGATGTTTATGGACCCAGTGCAGTGTCTGTGAGAGTAGCACAAATTTGTTTTAAGCGTTTTCAATCCGGAAATTTTGATGTCAAAGATGCACGTCACTCTGGTCGCCCTATTACGGATAAAATGGATGCCATTTAAGAAAAAGTGGAGCAAGATTCAGTATAGATATCAGATATCAGTATTTACGACGTAGCTGAAGAACTGTGAATTGACCACAAAACAGTTTTGGCGCATTTGAAAAAACTGGGTACACAAAAAAGCTCGATATTTGGGTACCTCACGAGCTCACTGAAAAAAAACTAATGAACCGTGTACTCATTTGTGATTCTTTGTTACGACGTAATGAAACCGAACCATTTTTGAAGAAGCTGATAACTGGCGTTGAAAAGTGGATCACGTACGACAAGAACGTGCGAAAAAGGTCGTGGTCAAAGGCCGGTCAGGCTTCACAGACTGTGGCGAAACCCGGGTTAACTCGCAACAAGGTGATGCTGTGTTTGTGGTGGGATTGGAAGGACATTTTTCATTATGAGCTGTTACCACCAGGCA
This sequence comes from Cosmia pyralina, assembly GCA_946251885.1. Lineage (NCBI taxonomy): Eukaryota > Metazoa > Arthropoda > Insecta > Lepidoptera > Noctuidae > Cosmia > Cosmia pyralina. The sequence continues at coordinate 17,065,228 of OX276350.1, read as the reverse complement.
GGACCATCGATTCTGAACTCTACTGCGAACAACTGATGAGATTAAAGCAAGAAGTTGAGAGAAAGCGGCCGGAATTAATCAACAGAAGGGGTGTGGTTTTTCATCATGATAACGCTAGACCTCACACATCTTTAGCCACTCAGCAAAAATTAAGAGAGTTTGGCTGGGAGGTGTTAATGCATCCGCCGTATAGTCCTGACCTTGCACCTTCAGATTTCCACCTGTTTCGGTCTCTTCAGAATTCTTTAGGCAGTGTCAGGTTAACATCACGAGAGGACTGCCAAAACCACTTGTCGCGGTATTTTGATCAAAAGTCCCAAAATTTCTATAGCAATGGGATCATGTCCCTATCTTAAAGATGGCAAAAAGTTATCGAACAAAATGGTACCTACATACTTTAGGTAAATGTAAATAATGTATATTAAAAAAAGTTTTGAATTTTCTTAAAAAATGCGAAGAAACTTTTTCCCCAACCTATTATATTACTTGATTGTTAAATTAATTAAGTTAAGGGCCTAGTCATTACCTGTTTCACATTTATATTTTTAAATTATGAGGCTGGCATAATCGCTTAGCGATTAAAGCCTTTTCCAAATAAAGATATAAAAAAAAAAAGAAAAATATTGATTTTCATGAAACTTTTAGTCCAGTTGCTAGGAGCAGCACGATAAGAGCCGTCTTGAGCGTAGCTGCAAGGGAGAAACTGAAGCTATTACAATTCGATGTATCTACAGCCTTCCTTTATGGCACGTTAGACGAGGAGATTTACATAAAACCACCAGAAGGTTATGCTGACGAGAGGTATGTCTTCAAATTAAAGAAGAGCTTGTATGGATTAAAGGAAGCCCCACTTTGTTGGAACAGATGCATCACAGACTACATCGTAAAGACAGGATTTAAGCAGAGTAACTCTGACCCCTGCTTGTTTGTAAGAAAACAAGGAAAGGAGAAAATTATTCTGGCCCTGTATGTTGACGACGTTCTATTGGCATACACCAGCGACAAAATGGCTAACTGTTTCCTGAATGAATTGAAAGCACATTTCAAGATAATAGAACCCGCAACCTATTTTATAAGAATGGAGATAAAAATATACTCTGATGGTTCCATTTTGCTGCATCAGAAAGCTTATGTCACTCGCTTGTTGGAGATTTGGCATGAACGAATGCAAGCCAGTGACAACACCAATTTTAAAGGCAAGCAATGCTCAGGTTGAGGAAGCAACTACGAAGACATTTCCCTACCGTGAAGCCGTTGGTGATTTGTCCTATTTGATGACCCGCGCAAGGCCTGATATTGCTTTTGCAATAAGCGTTGCGTCGCGAAATTTGGAGAAACCAACAAAAGAGAATACGATACGTAAAAGGAACTATGGACGAAGGTATAGGTACGTTACACGACTGATAATGTTCGTAGTTTGGAATGTTATAGTGATGCAGATCACGGTGGTGATATGGAAACTGCGCGATCTACATCAGGCATTCTCTGTATATACGCTGGAGGTGATGTTTCCTGGTATAGCAAACGGCAGAGCACCGTTGCAATATCTTCGACAGAGGCGGAAATGTAGCGGCGAGTGAAACCGCCAGAGAGATTATATGGATACAGAAGATATTAAAAGATCTTACTGGAAATCGCCACTGAGGCTCTCCTACTATTTAGTGTTCTAGATATATGACCACGACTTTCCCAACATAGATTTCACAATTTTTTTTATCATCACCATGATATTTTCACAATTTTTTCCTAAATTCTTTCTTGATTTCGTAAAAATATAGTTAACTTAGTTAACTTTTTAAAAAAAAGGAGCACTCAATCCACACGCACACATTATTCTGAACCTAGAATATACTATATATGACGTCACTTAAATTTATTTAAAGGATTCCGTACCTCAAAAGGAAAAAACGTAACCCTTATAGGATCACTTCGTTGTTCGTCTGTCTGTCCAGAGAGATCCTATAAGGGTTCCATTTTTAATTTTGAGGCGTACCCCAGAATCAGAGGGCTCCGTAGAACCCTAAAAATGGGCCGAAACACGTAATATTGTAAGAGAGAGTTTTGGCTCAATTTTGTCAAAAAAAAAAAAACAATTTGAGATTTTAAACTTTTATTAGCAGAAAAGCTAAAGGCTTATCCTATAAAGCCACACAAATTAAATTAAAACAACTTTCTTAAGCATAAAAAGTAACGTTTAAATTATCGCGAGCCACCTTCGCCTCCTTCTGGGAGGTTTTTCTGTAGCCGGTAAACCCTCTAAGGTTTACCAGGCTTTATTGGCTCAAAGCCCACTCCGTCTGGATCCCACAAAAATGGAGCATAAATAATTACAGCAAGATATAAAATTATGGTGCATAATATAACAGTCGGTATGGACAATTTTACCTGCAAAATAAATAAATTACAATATTATTACCTAAGTAGTATAATTGGTACCTACTTAAATTTTAAAAACTAGGTAGTCATGGGGACTGCAGACAGAAGTGAGAACTTAAACCTAAAACTATGCATACATGTCGCGGTATTGAGGTGTCGCGGTGAACCGTAAGATAAAAAAAACCCCGAAACCCCACCAAAACCCATCAAAAACCGCTTTAAGAAGTTTTCACTTCAAATATATACTCAGTTAGGACCACGAAGTGAACACAATATGTTATTTAACGAAGGGCCAACAGGGTTGATTATTTCAAAAGAACATTTTTAAAAATTGCCTATGAATAAACACGTATGAAAACTACAATACCTAATTACTAGTTTTTAAAGAAAAACGGAACCCTTATAGTATGACTTCGTTGTCCGTCTGTCTGTCTGTCTGTCTGTCAGTCGGTCAAGGCCCTTTTTCTCCGGAAAACGTGAAGGTATCAAGTTGAAATTAATATCAAATACGTAAGTCTATGCACTCTTGGAGTCGTAAAAAGCTCAAGCTTCTAAGTCAACGCAATAAAAACATACAGCCATTTATGCGACATATTTTGATACTCGCAAGTAAATGAGAACCTATAGAGTACTTCCCGTTGCCCTACAATAAAGAAATTTGGCAAGAAGCACAAGCACAAGTAGAGGGAAAAGTCCGAAAACTGTTAATTTGTAGTTTTATCACATAAATAAAAAAAAAATGGGATTACAATGTTAATTTTGTTTTTGGGATTTTTTTTTCGATTCTTTATTGGTTTTTATTTGTATTTACTAATAGATTTAAAATAATAATATGTACATGGTATTTAAAAAAGGAGGGCAAAGGATCAGAGGGCATCAAAAAATTCGTACGCATCACTGTCAACAGGAAAAATGCCCAAAAGGCTGGCAGCATTGCCACGTTGTATGGCAATGCTAATTCTTTGGCCAAAAAATAGGCTAGCCCTCTGGTCACGTGAGGAGTTGACCAACCGCTTAGCAATGTCTTAAAAACCAACTCAGACCCCATATGGCCCTAGTGTTTCAACTCCAAATGGCTCGAAAATGTAACTCTTAAAAATATTTGAATATTTTCCCGTTTGAGGTAGTCCCGCACCTGCAGCAGCCGCACCAGCAGAGCCCACTGTACTAGGAAGGTGGGATGGTGCAAGGATATCGACACATGTTGCATCCCATACCAAGCCGACCTAACTTCCAAGGCATTGTGGTCATTCCGTCAGGTCTCTTTCCATCGTCGCGTGCCAAGCCGTTGGGTTCTACTACAGCTGGCACCTCGGCGAAGACAAGAGCACGATGGATAATGTCATTAAAGAATTTGAATTTGAATTTAATGTCATCAACGAACAAGTTGGCCTATAATATCAAAAGTATTTCAAAACATATTTACCATGCTCAAGATTGGTACTTTTCCAGTGTTATGGCAGTAGTAAGCCGGGGTATATTGAAAAGGTACGCAGAATCCGAAATTAGATGCTACTCCCACACCTAATGCCGCAAGATAAACCTGAGTCGGCCAAGGATGAGCGGCATCAACTGACTGCAATAAGAAAAATAAACATAAACGCTGTCAATATTAAAATATCAAGATGCACTCCGAATTTAAAAGATAATGACCAAAATGAAATCCGACATCCACGCGGGCGAAGCCGGGGGCAGTCTAGCTAGTCTTTCAATATTGTGCGCACAAACTTTTACAGTTGGAATGTAAGGGAGAACATGTTTTTCAACTACAATGTTAAGGTTGTTCTTCCAACCAAAATTCATCCCAACTACGGAACCCTTCATTGTACGTGGTGGTTTTTTTTTTCGTAGTAAGTGTCGTTCTGTTGTTTCTACCTACCCCTATGTGGAAAGTCGTGTTTATGGACATGTGTCAAAAAGTTACATTACCATAACTAGCACAAAGGGAAGCCACACTGAGCAAGATGCCATTGCAGTCATAAGGTTGCATAGTATCGCCGATACAACAACACTTAGTAATATCCCAATATTCCATGGTAGGTCTGTAATATTTTTACCAATATGTAAGCTAATGATATGATCCAAACCAATGGATGTACAAGCATTAAGAATGGCAAAAGCAGACCCTGAAAAATAAAAATATAGTGTCATCATCATCATCATAATAAGCCAAGGTAATACCGCAACAAAAAAATGGTCAAAATTGGACTAGTCTGAAAAAAGATCATAGGTACACAAAAAATAATCAGGTACACTTGTGCGAAAGACACTTGCACGGACCCACTTGCGCGAAAAGACATTTCCGCAAATGGACTTTTGTGTGAACGGACTTTTGCGTGAAGGGACACTTGCGCGAAAAGACACTTGCACGAAAAGACACTTGCGTGAAAAGACACTTGCGTGAAAAGACACTTGCGTGAAAAGACACTTGCGTGAAAAGAAACTTGCGTGAAAAGAAACTTGCGTGAAAAGACACTTGCGCGAAAAGACACTTGCGCGAAAAGACACTTGCGCAAAAAGACACTTGGGTGAAAAACCATTCCCCCTTTCTCCTCCCCCTCTACCTTCACCAACTCCTCCCGTCCCCCACTCCCTCCTCTTCACCTTCATCTCTCCCTCATTACACCCGCCTATCCCTCCTCCCTCCATCATCCTCCCCTTCTCCCTCCTCACCACCCCTCCCCTCCCTCTCCTCTCTCCACACCCTTCCCTTCCCCCTTTTCCTCCTCAATATCCCCACCCCTTCCCCTTTCCCTCCTCAATCCCCCCACCCCTTCCCCTCTTTCCCTCTTAACCACCCCCTCCCCTTCCTTCCTTCCCCTCTACCCTTCTCTCTGGGGGAAAAACTATTAATGACAAACTTTATTATAGAGCAAGAGCCCGTGAACCCTAGACCTTCATTATTTTATAAAAGCTGAAAGTTTGTCAACGCATGCTCCCAACACAGGTAAGAACGATGGACCATTATGAAGTTTGGGTTACCGTGGCTTTGGCAGTAAACGGTACTAAAGGTGTGTAAAATACCGGTCTAAATTCATCAAATAATAAAGTGTGCTTTCTTGGTATTACTTTCAGAATATTATTAAAAATCACGTCATTCATTGCCAGACACTTAACATCGTGGCATCTCCTTGCCAGACACACTTAATGTTCATGAAATTATAAATCTACCTTCGTAGTAGTATAAAAGCTGATTTTTATATATAATACTTGGGTAATAATTAGATGATGTTTCCTCATTAGCCAGATATTTTTGATAGTTCCAACCCCTTGCCAGACAAGCATGTAAATCTTAAGAAGAGATTCGTGATTAGAATGACTTACTTATGCAAATAAACTTTTTGGCACAGATTTATATAACGAATAATCTGTGTAAATTTTAAAAGCATCTTAAGAAAAGGCATTCGATGCTACAACTACCTTAAACTCATAAAAATTTAAATTTATTATGTCAATAACAGGTTATAAAAAAAAAAAACAAATATATAAAATGGTACTGATTATTTTCGAAAACCCGACCATTACTCTCGGGTTGATAAATTGTTGGAATTTGCTGATTTCCAGTATTCCAAATGCTAGACATATAGTTGGCTCGGAGAAATTGTTGTAGTAGCTCGGATTTACACGGTGGCAGACTGCAAGCATCAACATTTCTTAGTTTTATTTTTATTTTTCTTGGCATAGAACTCATACCACGTACAATTTTAGGTAAAATGAGATTCACACCGCGCTCGTGTGAGCGGTTATAAGACTAAACGCTTCATTAATATCTGAGACCTGATACGTATTAATGAATAGTTGAAACCGTGCTGCTGCATCAACATCAGTTATCGAACCGACATTGTATACCTCACATAAAAACTGTTAAATAATATCAAAAGTGCTTTGTTGATCATTATTATTTTCAAATAATTTGTGTTTACCGAATTTAATTAATGCTTTTTGATACTCTTCCGTTCTTTTAATTTAATATTTTAGAAGGCTTCAACTTTTTTTTTGTGAAAAATGCAAGATTATAATTACAACCTGTGATCGATTTTGATCACTTTTTGGGTGAGCTTGCCAGGATTCCATTCGATCACAGGTTGTGATTATAATCCCACATTTTTTCGAAAAGGAAAGAAAAGTCCTTTTAAAATATTAAAACGAACGGAAGAGTATCAAAAAGCTTTCATGAAATTCGGTACACACGAATTATTTGAAAATAATAATGAACAACAAAGCACTTTTGATATTATTCAACAGTTTATATGTGAGGTATACAATGTCAGTTCGATAACTGATGTTGATGCAGCACGGTTTCAACTATTCATTAATATGTATCAGGTCTCAGATATAAATGAAGCGTTTAGCCGAAAAAAACTACAAAATTTTGATGCTAGCAGTCTGCCACCGTGTAAATCCGAGCTGCTACAACAATTTCTGCGCGCCAACTACATTTGGAATAATGCAAATCAGCAAATTTCAACAATTTATCAACCGGAGAATAATGGTTGGGTTCTCGAAAATAATCAGTACCATTTTAAATGGTTCGAAGGTGATCAGTTGTCAAATTTCGTCAGAGATTCACTGAAAACTGTCTCAGGTATAAATACTACTTCAAACCATTATACATTATTTTTTAATACTTTCAATCCCATTAAATTTTTCACTTTTTTACAGAAACTGACGAAGAAGAAGACCACGATATCGAATGGAGTAACAGTGACGAAGAAAATGATAACATTAATCATAATGATGATAATGAATAACTTAATATTGTATTTTATATACTATAACAATAATCTGTAATGTCATCAATCATTTTTTTTTGTCTATCTATTTATATAAATAAAAAAAGAAGTCCTGACTGATTGACTGACTCATCAACGCCCAGCCCAAACCTTTGGACCTAGAACGCTGAAATTTTTCACAGAGGTTTCCTTTATATTGTAAACAAGGAATAAAAAAGGAATTCCCGGTAGTACGTTCCCGTGGGCTATTTTCCGACATACACGCGGGCGAAGCCGCTGGCAAAAAAGCTAGTACGTTATAATAATGTCTTTAATATATTTTTAATTCAATTTTTAACTATTATTTTATTTGATTTTTTTTTATAACTTGTTATTGTCAGAATAAATTTAAATTTTTAACAATTTAAGATAGTTGTAGCATCGAATGCTTTTGCCTAAGATGTTTTTAAAATTTACACAGATTATTAGTGGTATAAATCTGTGCCAAAAAGTTTATTTGCATAAGCCATTCTAATCACGAATCTCTTCTTAAGATTTACGTGCTTGTCTGGCAAGGGGTTGGAACTATCAAAAATGTCTGGCTAACGAGGAAACATCATCTAATTATTACACATATATAAAAATCAGCTTTTATACTATAACATAAGTAGAATTATAATTTTATGAACACCAAGGGTGTCTGGCAAGGGGTTGCCACGATGTTAAGTGTCTGGCAATGAATGACATGATTGTTATAATATTCTGAAGGTAATAGTTATCAAGAAATCACACTTTATTATTTGATAAATTTAGACCGTTATTTTACACACCTTTAGTACCGTTTACCTTCCAAAGCCACGGTAACCCAAACTTCAAACTCAAACTCAAAGCATTTATTTCAATTAAACCAATTACAGGCACTTTTGAATTATCAAGGGGTCGGTCAGTCAAAATGATGAAGCTAGGCGCCCATTCCAAAGCATAGTAGGTACCTATGGAGAAGAACGGGCAAGAAACTCCACGGACACTCTTTTAAATCAAGATATGGTAGGGCTTCATAATAGTCCATCGTTCTTACCCGTGTTGGAAGCATGCGCTGACAAACTTTCAGCTTTTATAAAATAACCAAGGTCTGGGATTCACGGGCTCTTAGGCCATTACTTGCTTAGGCAAGTATTTGTGCCAAGTTTCAAGTTATTTAACCAAATGAATAAGATTTTTCTTATAAACTATATTCCCTGTTTTTACCCCACAGAGGTTCCGTAATTTGACTGAAAGATTATTTACACCAATTTTTGAGTTAATCAAACCCTGCAGTAAAACCTGCCCTGTAAAAAAGACTACCCGCCCTTAGGGGTTGATTTTCGAAAAACCCTGATACACCACATTCTTTATTTTTGGTGTCAAGTTTCTTTATGTTTGGTGTGGTGTCTATTGAATTTCCAGTTAATCGGATCGCGCGTTAAAATTACTCCAAACAAACTTTGACACCCCCAACCCCTTTTTAGGGGGTATTTTAGGAAAACTAAAAACGAAAAACTTTATAATATACTTATATATAAATATTCGTGACAAGTTTCAAGTCTATTAACTCAAGGAATAAGATTTTTCATACAAACTTTGGACCCCTGTTTCACCCCCTTAGAGGGTAAATTTTTAAAAAATCTTTTTTAGTGCACCCTAAGACCTCATAAGGAACCTATGTGCCAAATTTGGAATCTCTAGACCAAGCGGTTTTGGCTGTGCGTTGATATATCAGTCAGTCAGTCGGTTTCTCCTTTTATACATATTTAGATTGATCATAACGATAAGATTATGAAATATAGAAAATATATAATTACCAAATGTAAACATGTAACCATAGTTTACGTTCTTATCAATAAACCGCCACCATAGAATGGCTGATTCTGGTTTTAGAGGCGGCAAATCACTTTTTTCTGAAACAACAACATAATTATCATGTAGATCTGTTTACGAGTATAGTCCGGTCAAAATAGACATTTCCAATAACAAAAATTCGGACCGAGCTAAATTTTAGTGGAGACCTTGCGTACACCATTAGAAAAAGTATCAAAAGTTCCCATTGATCCCATGTGTGCTATAAAAATTATTCGGGGTCAAAGGTCAATATTTCAGGATTTTTTGGATTTTTCGCGAAAACGATAAGATATATCAAAAAAATAAATCAGCCAATAATTGAAGATCACAAAATTATTTTCTAAAATTGTTTTTTTACTTTTTGCAACCGACTTCAAAAAAAGGAGAAGGTTCTATATTATTTTTTTTTTTTTTTTTATATTTGTTACCTCAGAACTCCGTCATTTATAAACCGATTTGGAATTTTTTATTTTTATTTGAAAGGATATACGTTCAGATTGGCCCCATTTCTATCAAAATCCAGTTCTGATGATGGGATCCCTGAGGAATTGAGGGATCTCTTCAAAAATTAGTCAGCGTCAGAATCGCCGGTCAACAGTCGTATTTAGCTTTGAAATAGTGCCTATAAATTAGTTATCAATTGCTTATACTCGTATTTGCTTATCATGATGAGAGAATTGCTTATTTCATATGTTAAAAGAATTGCAACATTTAAGATTGTTTAACCATTCTGATGTCAGAATGGCTGGTCAATCTCTGTAGAGAAGTAACTATGTGAACTTACTGAAATTTTCACGGGCTAAAAAAATTGCTTATTAATTGCTTATTTCACAATTTATGACCCTAGACCCCGTTATTCCTGTTATTCTTTCTTTAAGCTAGCCATGAGTTTCAAAGCCCCTGCGCCTGTTAAATATTATGAGAGCAAAGTGACGTATGCTGAAAATTGCGTTCAAATATCAAAATGAATATGATTATAGCTCTTGCGCGCAACTTCGCCCGCGTCATGACAGTTATAATTTTAACGTAGTCACATAGTAAGTTACTTTTAATATTACTATTTTAGTTTAGAATATTTGTTAAAAACTATTACAACAAAAATTGTATTATTTCAAAAAACCTCCTTTTAGAATTAGGTACCCTTTTCGAAAAGAGTATACTAAAACGGTACAGTCGACAATTCTCTATGTCATTGTGTGACAAATGACAATGACAGATCACACCATCTACAATCAGCTTTGCTCGACCTTCCCCATTGAGAAGAAACTACCCAACATTAATTTTCATAACTTACTGTTGTCGTTTGTTTTACTTGCTTATGTATATGGTTGCGTGGATTAAAGCATTTTTAAATGTCTAATTATTATTTTCATAATGGATAGTGGTAGAAAGTTTTTCAATTCCTTGGAGGAACAAAAAAAGCGTTTTTACCATATAAAAACTTATTTCAAAGTATCAATAATCTTCCTGCAGCAAGTGACCCAGTGTTCACAGAAATAAAAAGTGCGTTACTTAGGCCGATTACAGAACAAGGTCTACATCTTTCCCGGGGGTCACCATTGTTTGGATCGGCCGGAGGACACGGTGGAGCATACAGTAGAGGTCTGCCCGGCTTGGGCGGAGCACCGCCGTGTTCTCACGGAGGCGATCGGCGGCGGCGATCTCTCGCGTCCAAACCTGGTCCAGGCTATGGTGCGGAGCGAGAGTGCATGGGAGGCCGTCACCTCCTTCTACGAAGCAGTAATGCTCGCGAAGGAGGAGGCGGAACGCGTGAGGGAGAGGCAACAGCCGCGCCCTCGCGCCCCTAGCCGCCGCAGGAGACGCCCTGGGCGGCGGGAATCTATCGCCGATTCTCGGCCACCGTAGGCGCGGGCTTGCGGACGACGAGTAATGGGCAGCTCGCCGTCCGGTAAGGACCAGGCCCGGGTCGACGGCGCGTTGTGTTCCACGCGCGCCTCAAAGAGATGTCAGCAGTGACGGGGTCCAATAGGGCCGATGCCGCCGGGGTCGCGGGTAGTTCAAAAGAGATACCGTGACCCTGGCACGGGCAACTGAAGGAACACGGGTGGGTTTTAGTCAGTAAAAGTCTGACACGCCCTCCCGCTCCGCCCAGAGCGGGAGAAGTCATTTGATGATTTCCCATCCACAAAAAAAAAGGTCCACATCTTTCTGTAACGAAGAATTTTAATTATTTCAAACTCAAACTCAAACTCAAAGCATTTATTTCAAATAAACCAATTACAGGCACTTTTGAATTGTCAATGGGTCGGTCAGTCAGAAAGATGAAGCTAGTTGCCCATTCCAAAGCGTAGTAGATCCCTATGGAGAAGAACGGGCAAGAAACTCCATCACGGACACTCTTTTAAATCATAATATTTTTGCAAAATATTGGTTACATCGTTTATGTTGAAAATATACATGTGAGAACAATGTAGAAAGACGTGCACGTTAAAAAGCGTCCGTAATAAAAAGATAAAAACTAAAACAACTAAATTAAATATTAAAATAAAAAATAAGCCATGGCAGCTAAGAGACGACCAGTCCCAACTGACGGCGCCCATTCACGATCACGTTCACGGATCAGCACCATTTAGCTCAACCATTTTGAAGGGAACTTAATTCTTCTTTTTAAATCTTCTTAATTCTTTGATGTGCCCGAAATAAGAGAAGATGACAGTTTCAGATACAGCAGTGGTACTACACAAAATAAAGAAGCAAGCTCATCAAGGAAGTCGACAAACTTTGATTTTATGATTGATTTATATCAATGGGAGAGAATCCAGCCGGTAAGTAAGCAATTTAAAGTTACGCAAAATGTAAAACCTCTTATTAGACAATAATGATGATGTCATTTTCTTGGATCGCACGCTCGCTTGGCGGCTTAGTACCAGTCTGCCTTAGAGTCTGGTTCGAGTGTCTGAGTTAAGTGTTTCCGAAAATGAAAGAGCAGACGATACACTCTCAAAATTTATTCTTTTGTGACCAACAAGTTATTCTTTTGTGTATATGTGTATTTGTTTTTACAGCAACTGATTGTGCTGTTTCGAGATCAGACAGGCCGAAGTGATGAATTTCCGGCTGAACACTCTTTATGTTATGAACAAATATAGAACAGAAATAGAAAAAGAAAAAAAATATAAACAAATATAGAGTGAAACATGGAGAAAAGAATAAAGCGGAGATGCCGCAAGGCCTAATCTCTTTAGAAACAAGCGTCGCCTGAATGCGGGTGAGAGGGGGACGAGGTACGGCGATGGCTACGCCCCACGATGGAGTTCCCGCCCATTTTTTGTAACGCCATCTACCGGTGAAAGGAATTATTACAGTGAAACTGAACTAGCTATTTTTATTTTAGTTCGTCTACTGGCCACCATGGCGTAACACATCACGACACATTGTTTTAGAACATTCTACGGGTATTAATATGGCGGGACCACATTATTTATTACCCAACTGCGGGTGAGGCCCAAAAGGTGGGTAATGTGTTCCCTGTTTGAAATTTTAAAAAAAATATAATGTCATGTGGAGTATCGGGTATACAACATTAGTTTTTGTTTACCCTAAACCCGAAAAGGGGTCATTGTACTCATCATTATGAACAACTTTTTCTATGGGACCAAGCTTGAAATTGCGAAAAATAAAATCAGCTGTTCAGTACATTTTGACGAGTTTGATGTAGATAACTGTACTGAACAGTTGAATTTTTTCGCAATTTCAAGCTTGGTCCCATAGAAAAAATAGTTCATAATGATGAGTACAATGACCCCTTTTCGGGTTTAGGGTAAACAAAAACTAAAGTATTTTTAGGTAGGTAGGCAGTCAAATCAAAAAAATGTTAACATAATCAATTTTTATTGGACCATGCTTATTATTGGCCACTAAACAACACAGTTTTATTTAACAGCGTTAAGACGCGAAGAGCAAGACAGGATTCCAATGTGCTCAAGGGGAATGCAATTTCCTCTAAAGGAATCCTTTAACTCCGTGTTAATAAGAATTATTTTTTACGCCACCTGAAACTGTCGCGCCGTAGGGTTGTTGTTTGTCCTTCCGTGTGCTCTAATATTGCCAAAGAATAATTCAAGGTGATCCTGGCTAAACTTATACAAGGGCAAATAAATAAGTTCCTTTTTTCCTTGTACTAAACTTTTGTACAATCCTGTTGCGCTGTCTATACAAACAATGATGCCAATGAAACCAGTTTTTAAATGCAAGATGTAATTTTTAGAAAATATTAAAAATGATAACGTTTTGGAAAAATTGCCTTCAAATAGTGCTTTTTTGGATCCGTATTGTTTTAAAATTTTCGAATTTAGTATGTCAAATAAGTCGTTGATTAATTTTAAAAATAATATTGTTCCAAAAGCTTCTTTGAAATAATTATGCCTTTCTCGGCAATATTCTAAGGTTTTGGCAACACTTGTACTAAAAAGTTGACTTGCCAATTTAACTTTCGTCTTTTCCCGGTGAAAGTTGATTATGTCCATCCGTTAGTTTGTTTCCAAAATTTAGTTTCTTTTTTCTGTAAAAAAGAAACAAATAATACTATATATATTACATGAAGATAATACATTCGAAAAATAAAATAGGGTCTTGCTGGCATGAGGCCCACATTTTTATTTGTCAGTTAGGACTGACTACTTACCGTTAGATGGCGCACTTTTCTTATTTTAAATTCTTCTTGTTTCATGTATCAAGGTATGTAATTTATCTATAAAATAACTTATAACAAGCTAAATAAACTTAAGCAAGTTATTTGAGCCGAAAATTGATCATCGTATTATGCTTAATTGTGATAAAAACACGGAGTTGTCAAGAGTGGTTATATTGCATCTCTTCGACGACAGATGGCTCTAGCTACTAGCAAACGAGAAAATGTGTTTTAAAATGAAAATATACATTTTAGGGACTTACACGTGAAATGTTATGCTATCAATATGTTTCAGTTTTGATCCTGAACAATTTTTGCATCCAACAACAGCGCACTTCATTATAAAAACAATATAACAAATAAAAAACCATTAAAATACAACGGACCCGAACGCGATGACGATTCACTCGAAACTAAGATTTGTGTCCCCGCCCACCTGTGACGTCTTGACCTTATTGAAGGCGCACGACCTAATTGCCTTGCGGCATCTCCGCTTCTTTCTCTACTCCGTGGAGTGAAAGCATATCTCCGGATATCTATGTTTTTTTTAAAATAATAAATAAATAAATAAATAATTTTATTAATTTGCAAACATGGGTAAAAATATACATTGATGTTTTGTTTTTAAATGAATAATAAAGTTCTCCATGTTTAACCATCACATGGGTATGCAAATAATGAAAATAATTAATAGGATAAAAATTGACAGTCACAGTTATGAAATTATTGTAGTAATATTAAAGTATCAAAATTAAATAAAGAAATCAATACAAAATTAAATGTCAAAAAAAAAATCAATAAAAAATTGAATGTCAAATTAAAATAAAATAATCAATAAAAAATTAAATGTCAAAATAAAATAAAAAAGTCCATAAAAAATTAAATGTCAAAGTAAAATAAAACTAATACAAATCAAATTGAAAATAATTAATTGATAATTCATAATCTTTATAATTATGAACTGATAAATGCTAACGATTTTTCCCTAATATAATAAATCGGATGTAGTAGGCCTAGCATCTTTCATTTAAATAATCATTAATATGATAGTAACATTTTGCAACTAAAAAATCGTGTAGTTTTTTTTTAAATTGATCCAAATTTTTAATTTCAATTATGTGTTCCGGTAGCTTATTATAGATTTATGTTCTAATCGTTTAGGATATCCAGCCAACAACCAAACGTTCCCCAGCGGCATCTTAAATATCTTCGGAGTCTTACGACATACAAATCCATTTAAGCACCTCTCCATCTCACTCTCCATTGTTGGTATAATTATTTTTCTCGTGTGTCAGTTTGGAGTAAAAATTGCCCTGGGAGAACGTTCCCCCAGCGGAAAGTGTTTTTCGCAAATATCTCAAAAATGGCTGGACACAAATTTAAAATTAGCATACAAATTTACATGACGTCATACACTAAAAATCTACTGAACTAAAATCATGAAATTCGACACGTTTTCGCTGGGAGTAAGCACACGTTGAGAATCTCGGACTCGTGGTCTTTATCTAGCGACTTTGTATTATTCTATCTATTTCTGCTAATACGGGTCTCGTTTTAAAAAAAATCCAGAGCGAAAATAATGTTCACTTACTTTTAGCACCCCAGATCTTCATAAAATCAAAGCCTTTAGGTAAAGCTGATAAGAGTAAAACAAATACAGCTGCAACTGTCGCATCTTTACATCTGCAATAAGGGAAAATAGTTATCTCCAAAAAAGTATATATTCGCCTGAAAGCAATTATTTTAAACCCCGACTTATAGCGAGGGGAGTTATAAGTCGTGTATGTCGTTCTGTGTGTGATACACACATATTGTGTCTATATGTGGCATCCATCGTAGCTCCTAAACCAGTGGTACAATTTGAATGCGGTTTTTTTTTTAGAAGACTGGCTTCATAGATGTGTTTCAGCAATTTTTAAGATAATCAGGTGTTTTCTAATTGGTGTAGGTATACTCATTTAAGCCAAAAAATCGTAATTTATAATTTATTTCACTTACAATGAGTTAGTTTTTTTGGCGAAATAAATTAATCCATGTTTTTAAAATAAAATTAATTTGAAATTAGAATTCTAAGCCAAACAAAAATTATTTTGATTTGAAATGGCCAGTACTGCAGAACGGCAATTTCATAGGTAAAGACCTAATATTTATATTTAACTTCGTTATATATACTACTACCGTGAATTTACATATATACTACTACCGTGCAATTTCATATCTAATGTGTTCTTCTTTTGTTTGAATTTTTTTTAACAAATGCAAGGAGAGCGATTTTTTTTAAATTTGACACAGGTCCAACCTCGATGACGTCCCCCGCAGGACTCTGAGCGCGAGCGGATTTAGCCTGATTGACTAATTTTGAGTTTATTTAAAAATAAATATTAAACTCAAAAATTCAACCGTTAAATTCCCTCTGAAATACGATTACCTCATGGTACATGCAATTCTCATATAGTATTATGCTGTTATTAGGAAATGAAACGGAAAATGGTTTTGAAATCGACCATGATTCGGATTTTTTTTCATCGAGGAAATTACAACTTATCGTGTTTTGAACCGTTAATTTCCCTAAAGCAAGGATGTATCTATAGCATATATTTTTTTCAGACCTAAATACACTAATTTGACCATTTAAAATTGATTCTATAACAGGAAAATTCGGATAACCCCCCCGTTAACGAGTTCCAGGTGGCTCCTCAATTCAGATGTTTCGATTGAGTAGCCACTTTTGCTTTGATATAACTTGTAATACATTTTGCTGCTAAATCCAGAATGTGTGCTGCAAAATCACATACGTTGCTGCTAAATAAGGGTGTTAGTCGCCCTTTAAAATTTGACGTGGCTCCTCAACCCTCCACATCTATCCACAGTGGCGATCGACAAAAACACGGTATTGATCGTCCGCTTATACTCATATATTTACTTAATTGTGTTTGATCACACATATCGATCGTCAAAAATTGTGCAAACTTGTAGGCATCTTAAGTAGGTACCCAATTTGCATTTGGAGAAATTAAAAATGTTAAAAGTTGACATAGTTGTCGAGGTGTGCGTTATCCACCAAGTTATCCAAACAGAAAAAAACTTCGTGCCAAAAAAATTGTTGGAATTTGTCAAAATCGAAGGGAACAAACCAAAAATTTGTCAAAGTAGTAATATCAACGAATTAAGAATGATATAGAATACGAATTTCGCTCGAAAATGGTTCCACGCAAACCCCAATCAAGTGGGCAGGGCGAAAAAACTACAATCAACTCGCCGCTCAGTCTGCCGTGCGCAAATCTACATCAGGCCCATGGAGGGCCTGGAAAAAGGTCCGTGAAGCTCTTTGCCTTGCCATACTTCCTTACGATCGTTAGTATCAAGTAGAGATCTCAGCTACTGTGTTAGAGGAGGAGGTTTGGGAATGGTCGTAGGTAGCGGGTTTATGTCACACGAGCTATAAAATATTATACGATGCTCTTGACTTATGTTAGTCTATTAATGCAGGCTGCTTAATATAACAATAATCGCCATTTCACTTAGACACTGAGCTAAACCACGCTTCAATATATCCTCTTACTTTTAAGAAGTGGCGTATTTGTTTTACGTTTTTTAATATTTTTTTAAACGTTCCAGGTATTTTTGCTAAAAAATACGGGTCTAGAACAACCGAACTACTGAGGAAAAAACGGTGTATTCCCGTTCGTCCCCTCGGGAAAAAAAATAACGAATTCCCGTTCGTCCCCCTAGGTGGCCGAAGTCAGGGGGACTAACGGGAATACACGAAAAATATTAATAAATTATTCCCGTCCATCTCCACCAACAAAATCAAGGGACGATCGGGAAAATATAAATTCCCGTTTGTCCCTCTAGAGGGACGAAGTCGAGGGGACAAACGGGAATACACCAAAATAACAGCTTTTTACTATGAAGTTACACACGTATCAGATCCCAGAGCCGCCAGACGTCACTTACACATTTTTTTATCAATAAAATGTATAGGATAGAATAGTGATAGTATGTACTTGCACGTACGCATACCTGCTAGCTTGGGCCAACCGGTCAATTTTCAGGTATTAGGTACTAAAGTTACTTAAAAATATTACACACTTTTTATCTATACTACTACTAAAGTCACTTAAAATCTGACTGCTGATTTTTATGCATGTTTTACAGAAAATTAATAATAATTAATAATCAATACTGCCAGACACTTTCCGTCGGTGGTTTTTCCGCCAGACGCTTTATAGCTCGCAAAAAATGATGTCATTTTACTCATAGTTAGTTGTTTGATTCTTAATTTTTATATAATGATATTGGGGGAAATAGTTCAATACTATTTGTAAGCAGCCAGACCAATCGTAACTGCCAAACAAACCCCAGACACTATTAAAAGACCGCTGTTAGTATGAGCGCCAGCGTGGTAATTAGATTGTTTGTGTCTATTCCATACGTTTTGTTAATCAGAAAAGAAGTAAGGTCTCGTGTCTCTGGGATCTTACTCTAGTATATAAATAAATTTTCTAAAAATTTACAAAATGGTAAATTATTACGCTAGTATTGCTGGTTCTTCAGCGTCTTGAGTATAGTCAGCCCATCCCGCTATCCACAAGTTTGAGCGGAAAAATATAACGGCCAAAAAAAGGAATGTAAAAAATATGGAATACTGCAACAAAAAGCATTAATGAGTCATGAGAAGAAATTATGGTAAGAAATAAAAATCAATAGGAAGTAGTATACAGTTACGAGTAGGTACAGAATGTTGTACATATGCAAGATTCAAAAGCAATTTTGTCCTGAAGTATTGATAGAAAATACATGACAACTCACGCGTCCGCAGTCAAAAAGTCACCCGGAACGAAAAGCGCAGAATGTCCCCCACACGTCAAAAAGTTATTCGGAACGAACGAGTGACAGCGGCCGCGTTCCGGCTCTTACTTTTTATTTTTTTAACGCAGCTACAGCCATTGTTCTTGTTTTGTAGATGGCGTTGGTTGCAGTAGACATGACAAATTATTGAGTTGCATATAATATATTTGTATATTATACAAACGCAGCGCGGCGTGCGGGGGGGGGGGGGGGGGCGACGCGGGTGACGTTTTGACCGAGATTATTATTCTTACTTCAAAAGTATGGAAGAACAATGGTAACTATTAGACGTCATTTGATGCAGACTGACTTATAATCTTTACGCTCTAGCATGGTGCGGGTGACACATGCCAGTATGGCATGACTAGGTCAGTGACAATATGCACAATTCAATTTTATCGATAACGATTCTTACAGCAAAAATCTCGTTCTCCTAATAATTTTAAAAATGTCTTTGATACATCATATTATTATTAACTTTATTTTAAAATATTTATTTAATACAAAACATTAAAAAATCACATTCAAAGCACTACCGATATTTATTTAAAAACAATTATTTTTTCATGGTATCATGTTTTCGGCTAATTTAACTCTATAAATGTCTAACAACAAAAATTAAAAAATACATACAGTTAACTTCTTTTTCTATAAAAAATATCGACTATCGATAAAAACCCATAATAGCAATACATCTCATCACTAAACATGTCTATGGCATTACGTTAAACGCCTATCAATTTGCTTCATTTTTCTTTAAATTTCATTTAATTTGTAGATAATAACATTTTGGCAGGATAATTTATTTAATTTAATACAATTATTACTGAATCCCTATTTAACGATTATGATATTTAGGGTGCAGCTAAAATACTAAATCATGATTGTAAGTCGCGATAACGTTCAGAGTGAAAAGGAACAGCAGGCCTAGCCAAGTTACTAACGTTTCATATCTAATCTCTTTCTACAAACGTTAACGCCTCAGCGTAAGCGATTTTAGAAAACGATAAGTTGGTAGCCAAGTTGACACGACTGAGTCGATCGCTCATTCTTCAACGTCTTTAGAAAAAACCTATACTTTAGTCTATGGTGAGCGTTCATATAAACGTCAAACTAACGTCAAAGTTGTAAAGGCGCGGGCAAATAATTGTTTTTTAAGTGTTTTCAAAGGAAGCGAAATAAGGTAAAGCTCTTCTTATAATTGGTTTATCACAGTGTGGAATGTAATTTTAGACATTACTGTGTCTCGAAATGTGATATGATTCTGTATATTAATGAAAGGTACCATAAATGAAGTGATAACTTTTATAGGATGGAATCTAGATCTCGAGCAAGCCCAGAACAGTCCGCAGCATTATTGGAATTCATGGAAAGGTACGTAAATTAATAGTTATTTCGTAAATATCTTCCTTTGTTATTTGAAAATCTATCAAACTCGGGCACTTGAGTGTGAAACATAAACAATGATGTGATACGCGACATGAACTAATACGTAAGAAAAACAAAATAAATTGTGTTTGACTCTTTACTTAACCCTAAGACGACCCACTGACCAACTATAGTAACAACCCTTTGTTTCTGTTTTTAGTCATGGCGATTTAACAAGGCCCCAGCAAGGTCCCCAAGGCCGAATAAAAGCTGACCGACTGTGGCAGGAACTGGGAGAGTTACTTAACTCCCTTGGTGGAGGAGTAATAAAGCCATTGGACAAATGGAAAAAAGTAAGATTCTCACACAAACCACTGTAAAATATTTTTTGGTTTCCTATTATTAACATTTAGTACTTATTTTAAAAGATGAAGTACATATAACAATCAGCTTGCTTCATAGACTAGAAAATGATTGATGAAACCATGCATGACAAAAATTAACAGACAAATATGTTTAGGTGTGGGCAGACTGGAAAACAAAAACAAAGAAAAAAGCATTGGGAATATGTTGAGGCTTCTGGTACTGGTGGTGGTCCAAGCAGCAGACAAACTCTCACTGCTTCAGAAGAGAGAGTGTTGGGCATTTTGGGTTTGACTGCTGTCATTGGTCAAGCTGGAATTCAGGAGAGAGGCTTTGATGTTAGTTTTTTTGCTTGTGGTTTTTGCTTATTACTATATTTTCTTTTATAAACAAGTGTAATTTTTCTAATTTAAATTCTTCATATTTTCCAGGCCCCACCATCATCAGAGCAAAACTCTCTACCACCACCAACCAGAGATTCTGTGCATATTGTCTGTCCATCCCAACCGTCCCAAATTTCTACTGCAGATGAAATTATGTTGGATTTTATTCCTTCTGATATACAAGGTAGCTTTTATTTTATTTTTTTAAAGGTACAATATTTTGGCTAAATAATAATTAATTTGAGCACATTTTTATGTATGACTGTAATTATTTATTCTCAGCAACACCAGCATCTACCACCCGTTCTTTATTGCCACCTACTACTCCCTCTGGAGAACTTCCATGCCATCCTCCACCACCAGTGCCCGGCACTGCGTCCGCGCCAGTGCCGTCAGCGACGTCGCCTACCACGTCCACGTCCCGGGGGGCTCCGCAGCGGCGTCGGCATCGGGCTAGCCTGTCGCCGGCGGCGTCGCGAAATATAACTTGGAGAGATGTATTTATGATTTTCATGGTTTCAAATTGCAAAAATCCCAAAAAAAATTGAATTTCGCAGGCTACCACAGCGCATCCCCCTTAATAGTATGATGATTGATCTTTTTGTAGTATTAAAACAACCTATTTTAATTTAGACTTGAAATGTAAGAATGAAATTAATATTTATGTACTTACAGTTACTGTAGGTAATTGGTTTTTATGTAAAGTAACAAATAATACCTAAAATGTAGGTATTAGAGTGAATTGTAATCCACTCAATACCTACATTTTAGGTATTATTTATTTATTCATAGATAGCTTGAAAAATCCTTCCTTCTTACCAACTTCCCAAATTATTATGAATGTCAGTGTTTTAATAAAAACAATAATAAACTTATTTGTAATACTATTATAGCCTTTTATTGTTACACACTATTGTTAAAATTTGAACCCGATGACCCTATCACCCTCCTCCAGGAAAGTAGTAGGGAAACTAGCACCGTCCATAAACACAAACACAAATCTACATTCCGGCCTCGCCGCCGAGGCCCACCGCGTTTAAGACCATCTAACGTAAATGTAAAGGCATTTCGCGTATTGTCTCCATGCACTGACGATCTAAGTCTCTTTTTTGGCGCCTAAGCCACACTTCTTCATTATGAGCGCACCACAACATATTTAAAGTATGCATTTTAAATGTTAAATGGTAACTAACAGTCCAAAATTATGGTAAATAAACAAAACACTTCACAGCTGTATCATAATAGACGCTATTTTTTTAATGTTTACTCTTGGGTCTCGGTGATCGCTTAGCTATCGTTCAAAAACTTCGACATCGTTTCGTTAGCTCTTGTCAAAACTGTAAGTTGGCTACCATTTCTATGGGATGTAGCGATCAACGTTGTAGAAACGATTACATTTCATTCTATCATTTTGAACGATCGGTTAAGTTGTAAACTTGGCTACGAATTTTCTATTCGTTTGTTCTGACCACGTGACAAAACGTTGAGATGATGTCATTCCTATACATTTGATTAGTTTTCTATTAGCGTTATCGATTGTAGATTGTCAACATGGCTAAGCCTGCAGTTCGTCAAATGTCACCCGCACCATGCTAGAGCGCAAAGATTATAGACTATATTTTAAATACAAAAAAAATAGGGTTAGATTTAGAAATAATTGTGTTTTTGTTTTTAATGAAACAAGATTACATAATTAATTTGTTTTAGATCATTAAAAAACTATGTCATTTAGAGTTTTCAAACAAAATTTTTAATCTAGCCTGGTCTAGATAGACACTATAGGAAACAGTCGTTAGCTTACTATCATTTCATAGAAATATTTTGTGTACAAGCATAAAAAATACTGATACTATTTGAAATCCCGTCACTGCTTTCGTTCAATCGTATAGCAGGAACTATTTTAATTAAAATTTTGATTCGGGTATCAAAATAATTACCTTATACATTAAAAAATATTCGGCAAGATATTTATTAGGCCAGTTTTGAAAGTGGGATGGTAATAGGGAATCTTAATTAATTTTGGAATAAAACCGTGAGTGGCTCAGTTTTTTGGTTAAAGGCCAGTCGAAAAGACCGTGAATGTGCTATACCTTATTGCAATAAAATAAGAGTCACATTGCTTTGACGCGTGATGCTATTTGAATGAATCCGTGAGTACATTGATTTAAGCCAATTCCTGGTTTCGCGTGTCACCAAAGTTTTGCTTCATGATTCGACGCTCACGTTAAATTTTAGTTCGATGTAAAACAAACTGAAAGTCGTACAGGACTTTCAAAGTATGTTTTATATCGACTGTGAATGTTGTCCTTATGCATGTGGTGTATTGTTACATCCTATAATTAAAAAGGTGTCAATAGTTTTTAATAGGTTAATTTCTGTTCCAATCACAGTAATCCTTTGTTTTTCATAATCGTAGTTTTTTACATACTTATAATTTGCGATCGTTGGAACCAATAATGTGCCTACGTAAATTGGATTCATCCCAACTACGCAACCCTTAACTGTGTATTAACTCTTAACTGGAACGCACTTGAATGGTTTTTTAAACTGCCATTTTGCAAGAAAATCGCTTTAGAATATTCCATAAGTCACTGTAAGGTACGTTTATGCTCGTGACTGTCACAGCTCGCTCGGCTTACACGCGGTTGAGCGTTGGTCACAGTTCTAACCTGGGTTAGGCTACCAACCCCCCCCCCCCCCCAGAGGGTTCCCGCATTGTCGAGGCGGGGGGGCTCAGTAGCCGTGGCTTGGTCACCCACGGTGAAGCGAAGAGGAACCCGAGGAGGGGGCCGCTCGTCAGGGCTTTTGCCGATAAGCCGACGACGTAGCGGCCAGCGGGTAGGTTGCGGTGGCCGTATGGGCGACACCGCAACTGAGGCGGGCCGCGGTGTCTTATGGGAGGCATCGCGGCTGAGGATTGGAGGCCGCGGCGGGAGAGGAGTGCCGGTATTGCGGTGCGCCGCTCTCCCTACCTTCCGCGGCCTTGAAGGGGCCGCCACCGTTTGATGGCGGACGCGGTGGGGCCGCAGGGGAAGAGGAGTGTCGGTATGACGTTGGCCGCTCTCCCTATCCTCTGCGGCCGAAATTGGGCAGACGGCGGAGCGCGCGCGGGAGGACAACACTCACGCGGCGCCGCTCCGAAGGCGGAGGAGGGGTCGGAGAAGACGTCAGTTTGATAGTCATCTCCGACTCCTCCCAGGTGGAGGCCAGCAGGCAACGGGTGCCCATGCCTGTATTGCACAGGCCCCCACCAGTGTCGGACGGGAATGGCCAGGTGTTCCCGGTCATTCCCGTAGCCCCCCATCCGGGGGGCATGCGGGGCCCGCCAGCTAGGCGAGCATGCGCCGGGAGAGTTGTGGAAGTAAAGGCTGAGCCAGTTTCCCATGGCCCTCCCATCACGGCGATGTGGGAACACTGCTGAGTTTTAGTGGGTATACTGTCATTCCGACAGGAGTCCCACATACCCCGTCTCGTCCCCCACGAGCGGGGATGCATAAAGCATTTCTCGGCGTCAAAAAAAAAAAAAAAGATTTGATTGGGGCCGGGGCCCCCCGGAAGGTCCCCCCCTCGGAGGGTCCCCCCCGGAGGGTTCCCGCATTGTCGAGGCGGGGGGGCTCAGTAGCCGTGGCTTGGGCACCCACGGTGAAGCGAAGAGGAACCCGAGGAGGGGGCCGCACGTCAAGACTTTTGCCGGTAAGCCGACGACCGACGTAGCGGCCAACAAGTAGGTTGCGGATATAGTATCTACGTACTACAGACATTTTACATCATATACTTACACTTTACATTCATTAATATATGTATATATCATATTTCTTTATTGATTTTGCATTAGTGTTTTGCGAATCGGTCTAAAACGATTTGTTTTCTTTAATTTTCTTTCTTTACATTGTTATGACACTTATGTCAGGCTGTCAAGCTGTCATTACTTTTTCTTCTAAATTTTCTCTCATAGTTTCTCACTAGCTTAGTCTATGAAGGTTTCTTTTGATTTATATAATTTAAATTATTTTTATCAATATGTTAGCTCAAATATTGTATTTTATAGAATAATTATGATTGTTTACTGAATAACTGTATCCTAACTCAGATTTATAAAAATAATTGACACGCTCTCAGAATTCATCGAAGAGGTTTTTGAACGAATACTTGTATTTCTGGCTTTTTCGATCCTGGATTCCGAGAGGGAAACATCTCTACGTCAAGAAGTCAAACTTTACCTACTTATTGAGTCGGGGTCTGTGCTGACGATACCGACCCGTGCTTTTTTTGGAATTATCAGGCCCCAGATCTGACGAGGCCTGACATCTGGCCTGACCTGGTGCCGTATTTCAAGTTTCCGTTTTACCCGACTGCGGCGAAGCCCAAAAGGAGGGTTATGTGTTTATTACTAAAAATCTTAAGTGTGATAAGTATAAAATCTATTACTAAAGTGTGATAGGTAGGGAGGTGTTTTTTTAAATATAATCTGTATTTTTTATCTTATTTTCCTAAATTATATTTTGTTTCAAGACTATTTTTCCCTTTTATTCCATTAGGTTAGTAGATTCGTTACACGGTGCCGCTTATGCGACATTGCAACTGAGGCGGACCGCGATTTCGTGTGAGAGGCATTGCGGCTGAGGGTTGGAATCCGCGGCGGGAGAGGAGTGTCGGTATTGCAGTGTGCCACTCTCCTTACCTTCCGCGGCCTTGACGGGGTCATCTGGTGCTCATGTGCTGGTTTGGTCCCTGGGGTGGTCACGGCGTGCAATGTGTTCTGGTGTGCCAGTGATGGGGGAACTCCCCAGAGGAGGGTCCGCTGACGGATAGCTGCGATGGGTTCGCGGCTAAGTGCTAACGCGTGCCCATGTTCCCGCCATAAGCGGTAAAGGAGGGCACCGTTGAGTTTTAGTGGATCGGAGTCCCACAAAACTGCACTATCTTGCCGTGGTAGTGCAATTACGTGAGCATTTCTCCACGACAAAATAAAAAATTGATTGAGGGTGCCCTAGTTTAGTTACTGCAACGAACTTACGAGAGAGTGACGATATATTACTCAAAACAAAATAAGGGTCAGTTATTATTTTTACATTTCGGTGTAAATATCTAATTTAACAACATTAACTAATGCTAAGTAGGAAAATACTGATGTTACGAACTTTTCTTTATCTAACCTCTTTGATGTTATGCTTGAGATCAAATGCTGGCCATAATAAACAGTAAACAACTCGCTCCGTATTAAAAAACATAAAAAATAGTAATTCTGTGTAATAGGGGTCAAAAATATGTGTCACATGTGCATAAACGAACAATAGTCACTATAAAACGTTAGCAACAACTTGTGAAAAGATCTGTGAAAGATATCATTAAATAATAAATTAAGTACTTATTTAGAAAGGAATTTGTAAACAAACAAGTGCGTGTAGTGAATATAACCTACTCGAAGCTCGAGCTACGCCTAAAAACATAAAACTTATACATAATACAAACCCAGGTGAAATAATTATTATGATTAAAAAAAAACTAAAGTGTAAACAATAGTGCAAACAAATTAAAAAAAATTAAAAAAAAGATGCTTTACTCGTCGCTTGTTTGTTTTAACGACCGAAATCCCTAGTACCTACGACCGAAATCCCTAGTACAAGAAGTTCGACTAAGTACCAATAGCTAATATGGCAGTGAAGCTATATTTTTATGGGTGGTGAACAATCGACTCCAAGATCGATCCCACGTGAATACAATTCTCTTTTTGTTTTTTTATTTATTTTGCTTCACTTTTTATTTTAACTGCATAAAATAAAAATTAATGGTTTACGAAAATATAGGTATAGTCCAGTAAAAATAGATCGATTTGTATGGAGTAGGATGCAATAAATGTTCTTGGGTGATAATTCAGAATTAAATAGATATATAGCTGAAATACATAAATGACATGGCCCGTTTCTGCCTAGTTACCCAGTGGCATGTACATTATTAGACACCTAATTATAAGTAAATAAAAATAGAAATAAAAATTACAAAACCAATTACATTTTCTTACAAGTCCAGAATAAATATTTAAACATAAATAGTTGTTTTGCGTTTCGGTCGTATCAAGATAGCGGGCCATTTTGGATAAACGTTTCATTCCCTGTAAACCTAAAATATAAATGTTCCATCAGAGTTATATTAAAAATGATTCGGACTGTAAAATGATAATAAAAAATAAAATAATCAGAATCATAATAAAAAACATTTTGTAAATTACTTGAATGCTATGAAATATTATTGTTTTAGATAACTAAACGACATGACAGGTTCGACAATCGCAGAGTGTTGCCATCCGTACCATGTTTCTCGTACATGTACGAGATTCAGAGGACTTGGTACGAGGTACGAGTTTACATCCATCTACGTATGATTTTGTACGAAATTCGTTGTTACAAATCATATTTTGTGTACCTGAATGTAAAAGAAATTATGAAAGATTTCATTTGGCTTGTGTTTAAACGCCTACCAGAAAAGTACCTATTTTACTACCAAAAATTCGAAATACCTGCCAGAATGGATAAATGCTCACCAAAATTAAAACTATTTTATTGTGAAATTATAACTTTAGAAAACTGACAGCAGGTCGAGGGATGGACACTCCGCAGTTTAGGTATGAAGCTACAAGTACGCGGCGGGACCCGTCCACGGGGCTAATTCAGTAGGTCAGAAGTTATAAGAGTTACGCGATAGAAAGAGAGGCAACTTGTAGTTGAATATAACTGTAGGTCATAAGCGTTGTGCGACCTGAATTGCACTTTATTGTGTCGTAAGAGTCGCTTTTTATTTAAATGATTTTGCGCAGTGTCCCATCCGTATTAATCTGTGACTATACTTCTATTTCTTACTGTGATTGTCAGATGGGACGGCAATCTGACACGACCTGAGAGTATTACATACAGGGCCGACGGCTTTACATGCACTCCGAGAAAGGGTCTCGATAAGAAAATGGTCACCCATCCATTGATACAACAACACCACACACACACACACATTGCACATTGGTAAAAGCGTAGCTTATACCCCACCCAGATAATCTGGCTACTACCTAGTTATGAGCTCGAGTAGGTTCATGATCAAAACATGTTTTTGTTAATTTCTAAGAAATCCGAAGTTATTGGATTATGTAACTTTTACAGTTAATTTTAGAGCATACTAAATTCAAAATAAAGCAAAACTCGTTAATGTACATGAATTTTTCGATACTAGGCAGAGTGCCCTAAGTAAATTGGCCATCTCCTTTACAGTAATCCCCGATATTTTATTAATACGTATTGAGTAAATGAGCAATAACGCTATAAAATTAAATTTAAGTGAGAACAAAAAATGGACCACTGGTAATTTTGTACATGACTGCTCCTTATCAAAAGTTTAAACTATGGTATTAATTATCTTCGGTCAAAATCAACATATTAAGTACATATTAACTATTTTATATAAAATAAATGATAACTTCAAAACAATAATTGCTTAAAGAGTGAAATTTTGTCAAAGTATTTACATAGACTACAAATAACTATGTAAATTATCACCAAGGTGACTATGATACTTTTTTTTTCGTTAAATTTGTTTAATTTTTAAGTTAAATTTGTTTTTAACCCTCGTACATTAAAGACACCTAGAATATTTTTATGAATCTTACTAGCAATAATTTTTGTCTACTTAAATTGGAAGAAATCCCCTGAATATCTGTAAAGCATTTCTAATAATTGAATGAAAACCAAAACCTCGCGAGAAGGGTGCGGGCGGGTGGCGGGCGCGTCTATTTCATCAATTTAATTTTGGACTCGTGTAAATAGACCACATGAGTAAACAAAGATGTGGTGTTTTAAAATAAAATAGTACCTAGGTACCTACTTGTAGGCAAAATTGATATAAGCAAAATTAAAATACACTTTGAATATTGTTATAAATCCTAAAAATAAGTAAGTGTTAAAAATACCTAGTTTATTCAATATCATATTGGGTCTAGGGGAGGAGCAAATCGTGATTCCAGTTCGTATGGAATTATACTTCAATGTTGCATTTTCGAGATTTAACATTCATTAACTTGACGACACGGTTGGCGCAGTGGTTGAGCGATTGACTGCTGCGCAGCATGTCGCGGGTTCGATTCCCGCACGGAACAAATATTTGTACGACCTACAAGTATTTGTTCCGAGTCTGGGTGTTTTTCTATCTATATGTATGTATTTACAAAAAAAAAAAAAAAATGTATATAAGTAGTTTATCAGCCATCTCGTTACCATAACACAAGCATTAGGTTGCTTAGCTTGGGGCTAGATGGCGTTGTGTGATATGTCCAAACATATTTATTTATTTATTTATTTTATTTTATTTATTTATTGTACTGTATTGTAGTTCGTCTTTCATTGCACTACATTGTCACACTGTTCAAAGACAGTAAAAAAAAAGAAAATTAATTTGATAGTCTATGTCATGTGTCAGCTCAGTCGTTTTCCGTGTGTTGCTGTTAATTTTTCAATTTAATTTTACATTCATAAAAATCTTTCTAGTTTAATTGTGAAAAGGGTTATTTTAGCGAAAATTAGACATGGGAAAAAGGAAAAACGAAAATAATGAAGAGTATTTTAGACATAAGATCAAACGTTACGAGGTAACACGCGATGTTATCCAGAAATACAATAAGAAATTTCTTGATGAGGTAGTACGTGATACTATCTTGAAAGTAACATTCCCTTTTTTTTGTTTCGACTTTCAAAAAGCCCATCATTGCGATTTATAAGCTTATGTCCATAAATGCACACCAAAGTTCCGTTGAAAACTATGATTACGGAAAATTTTACTGCGGATGTGTCTACAGAAAATCTTGACTTGATCAAGCAAAGAAATTGGATCCTGCACTGCGGGCAAAAATACCCAATGAAGTCGCTGAACGTTGCGAAAAAATACTGCTTGATGGATAAGACAAAGACCACAAACTAGGCATGGGAATCACCGGCCTCGTCAACCTAACAAAAGAAGACCTCATACGGGCCCAATCTGTAGAGAAACTTGATATTCTGAAAAGTATATCAGAAATCGCTTCTTGATCTACAACATGAACAGACGAAAACGTGTCATAATTTTATTAGATGAAAAGTTTTGGAATATAACCAAAGGGATCAAGAGATGAAACTTTATTTGGAACCAAACTTGGTGATAACATCAAAAACTTAAAAGATATCGAAAGCACGGGCCTACAAATTAAGAATCCGACTCCAGTGAATACTACAGGCGGCGGGAAATGTGCGGGGGGTCCTCTCACAAGTCGACACCAACCAACCGCAGATAACTCAACGCAATCGGCAGATGGGAGCCAACAAGATGCACGACAAGAAGAACTACCATTAGAGGTACCTCACACTGCACCGGTAGAATTAGATATTTTATAAAAATTTGGTGCTGTTAACTGATGATCCTATAAAAAGGAGAACGGATACGCATTATTAAAAAACAGAATTAAAAATTTTCGTGACTTTTTGTTGTTTGTGTTTTTTTATATTAAATTGTCATTTTTTTTTTTTAATTAAATAAACATGTTTATTGATAATTTATTCAAATTCAAAATATTTATTTGTGAATATCAGGTACGCGAGTGCGGGGGTCTCAGACATGGTTGAAATATATCTCAAAAATTATTACCTAATTAGTACCAAATTGTACCACTTGTGAAATAATGAATACCTCGTGGGATCGCAAGTTATTGCAATAGTTTCATACACCCACCATTCTGACGTCAGTTTGGCGGGTGTATTTCTGTGTAGCCGGCCAGTGAAATCTCATCGGAATTCGTCAGAAATTGATAAAATATCTGCAGCCATTCTTTTATAGAGGGTGTTACAATATGTTGTTTGCTTGATACAAAGAGTAGAGGCAACCGGGGATACTTGACTATAGGGATACTAAGCATCGGGTGGAATGACAGCTCACTTCACCAACGTTTTCCAGGTAAGTTTTTACAGAATAGACCAGCAGGACTCTTTACTCCATCGGCCGACCGGCATGACGTTTAGTTGCCTGACAATAAGGCTACATAAATAATCGCCTATTGCTCATGCTCATCTCTTATCATAATTGTACACTTACTACTGTATTGGCCAACTAGCCCCGACAATGAAGTCAACCTACCCTGGACATGTGGTAATTCAACATACACGGGCTGCTCGAGCAGTTAGTCAGTGATCAAAATACAAGGACCGCTCGTGCAGTGAAAGTCAACTACTTGAAGCTCCCACTGCTGCAAAAGCAAGCGCACGATAGGCGCACGCGACATGGAAAAAGGAGCGCGGGTGGAGGGAGTAACTGCACGAGAGCAGTCGACAGCTCGAGGGGTCAGTGTATGCCTTTGGCGTTTACTATGTCCGGCTACGCCGAATAGTTTACAAGAACCGTGATGGCGTGGCCAGGGAGCATATTCTCTGGCCACGCCACCAAAACATCTTTATATTTCATTATTCTTTGAGGTACAATTTTATTCAATACTCATATCGTATAGTACATAACTGGTACAATTTATCTACAAATATGTTTTTTTTAATTTTCCACTGTGGTGCGGCCAGGGAGTATCACACGAATAGGTTGCAGAAACTAAGCCAGGGCACCCCGACCAATGGGTTAGGTTAGGTGAGAACTGTAACGAACCGCGCGCGAGCTGAGCGAGCGAAACGAGCGCTGCCGCGGCAGCGGCCGGCAAGCGCTACTTCCAAAGGCTAGGCTGTTAGCTAACCGGCTAATAAAGCTTGTTGGCTGCGTCATATACATAACAGGTTTTCACCCTTAATGGAAAACTCATTTATACCTTACCTTTTCATGTAGACTGATTTTAGGTGGTATGGTGCCCTTCTCTCTCCCAACAAGCTTCATTAATTCAGTCTTCTGATCTACTGACATGCCTTTGCCAGCCCTATAAGAAAATATTACTATTCAAAAAATGTTTTAATTTCCTAAATCAAACTTAGAACAAATCTAACTTAGGGCCGTAAGATCAATCGTAGTTTAAACCACCGAAGAGAGTTTAATCTTATCACAATCCACATAAAGACATGAATAATAATAGTACGAAAGCCCATGAAAAAATTTTTTGTCTCATCGTTTGTATATTCTGAGGTAGGTATATTTTAACAACACGTCACGTTACTCCCTAATTTGAGGTTTTTTCTAGTTTTGTCATATACTACTGTTTTCTGAGCAGGAAATGAGCATGTCCCTTACGTTATATATTGTGAGCCATAGACATAAATAATCATAGTCATATTGACCCTTACATTAATTTGTCAGCTAGAAAAATAATTAACTTGTGCTTTATATCACAATAATCGTCAATTACGTCAACGAAATAGTGATAGTGACACTATTAGCCAAACAGTTAATTATCTAATATCTGTCTATAATTGTTATAATTTATCGTGTCTAGTAGTAGTATAATAATTGATATAATGGATCAGGTACACTTGCGCGAATATACTCTTTGCGCGAATGGACACTTGCGCAAAAGATACATGCGCGATTCTTCCTGCCATATTTGAACTTCCAGTGGGGGGGGCCCTTGTGTCACAATTTATGTCGCTAAATTTGACTAACATTTGGTACACTAAATACTAAATACAGCTTACAGGCTGTCAGAATAAATATTATGCTAGAGTTTTAAAGTGCTGCTCGGTCAGGGCTGACTTTTTTATTTCGTTCGAATGATAATAAATTCATCTTCACTAAATGAATCTGTGCATTTGCTAGAGACGAGAGTGTTCGTAATGGTTTACCCAGTCTCACTATAATACGGTCATGCCCGGTAGTTCCCATTTATTGTATGGAACATGACGTGATCGGACAAAATGAGACATTTTTTTTAATTTGTACTATAGAACTATTTACTAACGTTTCACCATCATCGTCGATGTAAATACGAGATGTGCCCTCACCCTACTTATGTCGCTCGAACTTCGATTCATTTGCTCAATCGTCACAGTTCGTGACACATCGTAGGTACTTTCTTGTTTTTTTTTACAGAAACAGCTGAACAAAAATGCCTTGTGCCTTCAGAAAATGTACCAACAATTCTAAAAACTCAACGCTTATTATTACTCTCCATGTGACTATGACTATTATTATTGTTGTGTTTTGACTATGATTCTGATTTTATTTTGATTTTTAATTAATAATAATAATAATAATATGTTTATTGATACAAATCTTTACCATAAGCATTATATCTAGCTAAAGATTACAATAATTAAAGGCGCACAAAAGTTGAAACCCTGACTCCTAAACTAGGAATACCTGTGACTTAGGAGTCAGTGTTCTACTGCACTTGGACACTAAACCCTTTAGAAAATTAAGAGCTAGTAAACTGATGCTATAAAAAATAATATATTACTATGTAGTGATTTTAAGAAAAAGACAATTTGGAAACAAACAAAAGTAATAAATTAAATTAAAAAGTTAAATTAAGATTAAAATTAAAAATTAAAAAGTAAAATGACTGTGTGGATGATTCTGTATGCGTGACTGGGAATCTTGTGTTATGTTTGCGTTGTGTGGGCGTGTGTGTGTGTGTGTGTGTGTGTGTGTGTGTGTGTGTGTGTGTGTGAGTGTGTGAGTGTGTGACTGGGAAACTTGTTTATTTTGTGTTGTATGAGTGTGTTATGAGGAGCCCAAGTACGTGAATATGGTGGTGTCAAGTGTAAGACTGTGTTTGAGTAAGTACGAGCATGGTGACTTTTGATTATTAAAGATCTCTGTGTCTGTAACACATGTTATTGAATGGAATATTGCGAGTTATATCATAGTGGTTAGTAGTTCCTCAGTTTCAGCGTAATCTAGGAGGTACAGCATGTTCTTCAGCTTAGCCTTAGCCTCGTGTTTGCTTAATCTTGCAATTTGTGTGGTCTTATTAATATTTTTGTAAACCAGAGAGCTCATCACATACATCTGTCTTCTGGCGAAGGTAGTTCTATGACTAGGGGTTGGGCAAACTATTCTTAGACCACGTTTATTAGGATTTGGGGGAGGTACTTGGTTATGTTTCCAGAGAGTGGTTCTAAGTACAAATAGCTGTCTCACAGTTAAAAGTTTGAGCTCGGTGTAAAGCTGATGAGTCGGATAACGAAAGGGCTTACGCAACATAACCTTAAGTACTGCCCTTTGCGCACGCTCCAACTCAAGGAATTTAGTTTTGGCCGATCCACCCCAAGCCAGAATACAATAGCCGATGATGGACTGGCAAAGTGCAGTGTAAACCATTTTTAGGGTCTCTAAGTCCGCAGAGCACCTTAATGACTTAAAAAGGTGTATTGTTTTCCTGACTTTACTGGCAGTAGACTCTATATGCCTGTTCCATTTCAGTCCATCATCGATCATCACGCCCAGATATTTGACAGATGTTACTGACGGGAGCGCTAGGCAAGAGCAGGTCGAGGTGTCCAGACAGGTGTGAGCTCTAATTGAGTAAATGTTTGGGGGTTTCGTACAAGCATGAATAGAAAACGGGATATAGTTTGTTTTTTGCAAGTTCAGAGTAAGTAGATTTGTACGAAGCCATTCCATGACAATGTGCATGGATTCTTCAGCATTATTTTTCACCTCAGCCCAGTCCTTCCCATGTACTATAATGGCTGTATCATCGGCATAGGTAAATATATTAGCAGAATTTAATATGAATATAATTTTAATTATGAGAATTTTGATTTTAATTGCAGTCCGATTTTA
This sequence comes from Cosmia pyralina, assembly GCA_946251885.1. Taxonomy (NCBI): domain Eukaryota; kingdom Metazoa; phylum Arthropoda; class Insecta; order Lepidoptera; family Noctuidae; genus Cosmia; species Cosmia pyralina. The sequence continues at coordinate 17,030,930 of OX276350.1, read as the reverse complement.
ATTTTTAATTGTATCTTGATTTTAATTTTAACTTGTTTTTATGTAATCTTAATTTTGGCTTTATTTTGATTTTAATTAAGAATTTGGTCTCTAACATAATTTATGTTTGGTGTGTACCTAGGTGCCCATTATTTATCGTCAAATAAGTAATGCATGTTGTGCTTACCTGTTAGAAGTTGGAACACTAGTTAATAATTATTTTGGATGTATCTCATATCTTTGTATCAGTGTATTCAATTGTTGGTGAGCCAAATAAATAAAATAAAATAAATAATAAAATGTGTAAGTACATTTTTCTCAAATTTATTACGATTTCTAAAATAACGATTATGACTGATAATACGTCCGGGAATGGAAGATCCTGGTAGGAGTGTAACCATAGATATATGAAAGAAGGAGATATGCCCGGTAGTTGAAAATGTATCAGAACCCGATGTCGCTAGGTTGGCCCCACCACCGCGCCACTACTACACATGTAGTTCAATAAAAGCAATAGATACAAAGTCGCGCACACACTTGCAATTCATAAATCAGAACATACTACACAATCAATTATAAACCTTAACTCGTCACACACAGCGTGCATTTACCATGCACCGTACAACTTACTCACACAAAAACATCTGGCGCTATTATTGTGTTGTGCAAAAAGCAATTTATTTTACATATACGCTAGTGATTGACTAAATCGGAAAGTTATCGATACTTCCATTTATTAGTACAAGAAAAATTTGGGGTCCTGAAAATAAAATAAAAAATGATATGTCCAGAAAGTATTATATATTTTAAATTAAAAAAAAATGTATTTTAAAAAAAAAACACGAATCGATAAATTAAAACAATCCGGTTAAGTTGGTTTAGGCTGTGAAACCATAGGAATTGTTGAACCCTGTTATGATGTGTTTACTGACTGACCTGTAAAGTGGAGGTATTTGTTCAGTACTTGACGTAGGTACTCTTAATTTTGGGATTGCCCATTCAAAAAGCCTGTTTTCTTTAGAGGCTCGAGTTTTCTTAAAGTAAATTGAGCATATGGTGCTATAATTTGTTGGGAACCAGTTAGGTGGCCTCCCTGTGGCATCAATCCATTCTTTTTTTGTATTTGTATCTTTTGGGAAGCTAAAAAGGTACTATAAGAACTTATTTATCATTTACATAATAAGTATCTTAAGCTATAGTCTATAGTCTAGGAACTAGTTGACCGCTGAGACAGGGGTGAGGCGGCGGTTCGCAACGCACGTACTGAGTAATGCGCCCCCGCTCCTCCATCCCACCGCTCACATACCGGCGCGGTCAACTAGTTCCGCGCGGTCTATACTTCTTAACCTCACGATGAGTAAGCAGGTAGCAGGCAACAGGCGAATAGGCTTTTGTTATTAAAAAAAAACCCTTAGTTAAGAAATAGTTAAATATATGAAAACAAACACATGCCATACTCATGCATAACAAATAAATAGCATGAATATGTTGACTTATTTTAAGCAAAAATCACTAATATTTTATCTGAACCATACCGATTACTACAACGCATTCGAATCTTGTGGTGCATAGTTAAAGACTTTAGCGGAAGTAAAATACCAAAACCAAAGAAAAGTAAGGAAATAGCACAAAGATGCGATAATTTAAACCCAAAAACACTCCAAAAAACTAAACTAACTAAAAAAAAAAAAAAAAAAAACTTACTTTACGACCGTTGGTTATGCATTTCTCAACTAGGTAAAATAATCAAAAACAGTAAAAAAGATTATTTTACATTCTCAAAGGTTTTCCAACCGTACTTAAACGTCATCTTTTCAAGTGTTCCAACAGGGCTAAAACGGTTGACAAATTGAAAAATAAACTATAATAGCAATATAATATTCGTTGGGCAATCGACATTATTATCGATAGCCTACTTTAGTGGATCTTAACCTCATCACTATCTCGCCGCAAGACACAGCGGCTGTACTATGCGACGCTCCGCGTAAATGAAGTATCGTTTTGTTATTTTTACATTGCTTGTCCAGTCGCTTAGCGACATACTTAAGACAGTGGTTAAGGAACAATGTATTTGCTGCAAAAATAGTACAACCGCTGCGATATTTGAAAACAAAAATAACGTAGTAAAAGAAAGAAATATTTTACGATTTGTTGTTTTTTATGATTTTAAAGATAAATACAGTAAAATACTTTTACTTACATATGGTAAGTGATTCCGTGAGATACGAAGTTTTTATTATCACTTCGGTTTTTGCAGCAAACCACTGAACAACACGGCATTTTTATAATTTATCGTGACCACGGTCGAAAGCGTACTAGTTCGCGGAAACGGCCATTTGGCGAGTAAAGGCACAGCGTGCGCATAACGCGTGGACACAGACACGCCTCCATGCCACTTCTCCTGTTTTTTATATTTCTATGAGTGTAACGGATAGCAAAAATTACATTTAAAAATACAAAAAAAAAGAAAAAAATATATAAAATTAGTCTTATTTTGTCCGATGACGTCATGTTCCATAGGACAAATGGGAGCTGCCGGTCATGCCTAATTATGATTATTATTTAACTTACGTGTCAACAAGTACCATGTGGTAGACTAAATTAACAATAAACATAATAATAGCAACAGGAAACATAAACGCCGAATATTGTAGGTAGTTAAAAACATCTGCGTACTGTTTGCCAACCGGTGCTAACCTGCGAATAATAAAACAGGTGATGAATAAAAAATGACGGAAAACCTTTTATACCCGGTTTCTGAGGTTTTTAAACGGAGTTTATCCATTCGATAGTGATTATTGGTACAATATCGTATTTCTGAATACTTCGTTATGGAAGAATTTATCTTAAAAGTCGAGTGGATTGCAATCAAGGATATAATTATATATATCTGAGGACCTCCAAAACTGAGCTTATTGAAGGAATTCGCTTAAAAAGATAATTTTGTCGTGATTTTGTCGAATCAATAGTTATTGAGAGTTTAAACTCCGTTTATGAATTCTTCAGAAACCAGGCATTAAACGTAGATTTTTAAACGTGAAACAATCTTAATTTTAAGTATATGTTTTAATTTACGTCTATAACTTCTGAAAATTAACCCCTAATCAAAAAAAAAAAAATAAAAATGAAAAGTACCTGATTTTGGACGCAATTTAACTTTATCACACTAATATTATAAAGGCGAAAGTTTGTGAGTGTGTGTGTGTTTGTTACTTCTTCACGCTCAAACGGCTAGACCGATATAGATGAAATTCGATATATTGACAGCTTATACCCTGAATTAACACATAGGCTACTTTTTATTCCGAAAAAATGTGTTCCCGTGGGATGAGCAATTTTTTTGTGAATACTTTTCTCACCGATTAAATAATACACGTTTTAGTGTATCTCATAAACCGCGGGTAACACCGCGGGGCACAGCTAGTTAAATATATGTTTTGCCCTGTTTATCTATTACTACGTGGGCAGGATTCAGAGACAAACCAATGAATCGAAATAGTTTATGCTACAAGTGCGGAAAGTAATTGATGTCGGAAATCACCTTACGCACATGTAAAAAAATATATACTGAAAAAGTATTTTTCTTTTGATTAACGGCCGAACCCTATAACCTATCTGACATCAGTTTTGGCATACTGGAGTTATAAAAACCTATTTAAGTATGGTTTTAACGTCCCAATAATATATCAAAGAATAAGGAATCTTACCGGCCCACGCCATCTATATATGGGAGGGTCCACCGCTTACTAGGGGTAGCTGTTTGTATGAAAAAGCCAAAGTATGCGTCCCAATAAAGTGTTGACCGCTATTTGTATGACAGAACAGTAACTAATGATAACAGATTGGTATATTTCCCGAATTTCAGGGATAAACGTATCAATCTTAGCAATGATTAGATACTTTAAAAAACCGGCAAAATACAATGAAAGGTTCCGTAGTTGAAATTAATTTATCCCAAAAACAAACTTAACATTGCAGTTGAAAAACTAGAAAACACAAAAAAAAATATGCGATGAAATTAAAAATTAACGATTTTCGAACTTTTTCTTATACTTGTGTGGTTAGAAGACCTTGCTTCATGCCAAATTTCGTTTATTCCCACTAGTTCCGTACTCCCAAGTGTCGAGTGTGTGTGTGTGTGTGTGTGTGGGTGTGGTTTTAGTTCAGTAGATCTTTTGACGTCGTGTAAATGTGTATGATAATTTTAAAATTGTGTGTCCAGCCATTTTTGAGATATTTGCGAAAGACACTGGGGGAACGTTCTCCCAGCGGAATTTTTTTCTCAAAACGGACACACGAGATAAATAAATACACCAACAATTGGTGTATAATGAGAGGTAAATGTGTGTGTTTAAATGGAATTTGTGTGTCGTAAGACTCCGAAGATATTCAAGATGCCGCTGGGGGAACGTTTGGCTGTTGGCTGGATATACATAACGATTAGGCAGGCGCACAGTTGTGATTTTTTTACACATGCTGCTATCAATTTGTGTGTAATGATTGTGAAAAAAGAATTTAAATAACAATTACCATTCGGAAGACCAAAAAGTATTCGTGAAATTAGGTCTGTAGATTCTTGTACTTCAAATTGAATTCCTAGAGACTACCTTCTAACTTTAATATGTGCCCTATAACTGCGTACAATGTTTTGCCAAGTTTTATTTGTATACTTTAAGTAATTAATAAGTTATGTAAAAAAATACCATGAAAAAGCCACGACAGTTTTCGCCATTGGATTGGACGAATTCTTTATAGGTTGGCAAATTCAAAGGTATTCCAATAATTAGTGTGTTCGTTCAACTATCCACCTGTAAAATTTTAGTCCAATACACTTGACAATTAAAGATATACAATTAAAATACCGAACAAGAAACGAAACAGTGATAAACCGACCAAGTTTGAATGGCTATAAAAAAGCGGCCGCGAAGTATAAAGTGCTAACCTTCCAAAATTGGTATGGATATTTATATTTATTTATTTAATTTTTATTGTCAGAAGTATTAAATTACTTAGGTACCTACACTTAATGTAAGTAACTATGTAAAAATATTTAAAAACTCGCTAAAATCATCAGTAACCACATATTACAAATTTACAAATCTGCCTACTAATATCGACACAAGTTTTTTTTTGGAAAAGACAGTTCGTAACTAAAAAATGTTCTACAGTAATAAAATCACAGATAAAGTTAGAAGATAGTCTCTAGGAATTCAATTTGAAGTACAAGAACCTAAAGACCTAATTTCACGAATACTTTTTTGTCATCCGAATGGTAATTGTTATTTAAATTCTTTTTTCAATTCAATTCACATTCATTGTTGAGTTATAAATTGAAGAAAACCAAAGTGGAATATTATTTATGTTTGTCGACCCTTGAAAACAGATCTACTTTTTATTATTTCTTACTTAAATCACTACATTTGTTGGTTCATATTTCACATCTGCCAACACGTTAGGTTATATTTATGTCATCCGCAAATCTGCCAAATACTAAAGGGAACCTAGCAACAGACACTGACCAATCACAGATCTATAATCGTCGCAGTGCGATCGCACACTGCGAAGCAGTAATGCTCGCAAAGGAGGAGGCGGGACGCGAGAGGGAGAGGCAACAGCCGCGCCCTCGCGCCCCTAGCCGCCGCAGGAGACGCCCTGGGCGGCGGGAATCTATCGCCGATTCCCGGCCACCGTAGGCGCGGGCTTGCGGACGACGAGTAACGGCGCGTTGTGTTCCACGCGCGCCTCAAAGAGATGTCAGCAGTGACGGGGTCCAATAGGGCCGAAGCCGCCGGGGTCGCGGGTAGTTCGAAAGAGATACCGTGGCCTTGGCACGGGCAACTGAAGGAACACGGGTGGGTTTTAGTCAGTAAAAGTCTGACACACCCTCCCGCTCTGCCCGGAGCGGGAGAAGTCATTTGATGATTTCCCATCCACAAAAAAAAAAAAAAGTATCGCTTGAGTATTGTTTGTGAATTAAATGGCCTGCCATAACGAACGCTATGAGAAATGCCTTACTTAGCATAGTGTTGCAGCCATACTTATGTATTTATCATTCATGAACACGGGCGGGCCTTAGTTATTAGAGAATTATTCGCTTCGCTGCCACTTCGGTGTGCGCTGACTCTAAGTAATGCTGATTACAGGTTTTACAATATACGTACTCTTGAAAACATCCCCGAAAGAGAAGATTCACGGTCGAAGAATGCATAATTGTAGTGCTACCTGAAAATCATAGTTATTATTAGGAATATTTATTTTTAATTATAATATGAAATGAACGAAAGAAGTACACGAACATAAATTATTCAAATTAGCAAGGAAGACAGTTATTTGAAACCTATAGTTATACAAAAAACTGGAGCAATTAAGAATGCTTTTGAGTAGCTAAAAAACCTGTGCGTGTCGGACCACGCACATGGCCGTAGTTGAAAATAATTTATCCTAAAAACAAACTTAACATTGTAATCCCAAAAAATCATTTTTTATGTCATAAAATTACAAATTGTGCGTGTCGGACCATGCACAATGAAAAATTTCGTAGTTGAAAAGAATTTATACCATAAACAAACTTAACATTGTAAACCCAAAAAAAAAATTTTTTTTGTGTGATAAAATTACAAATTAACAATTTTCGGTCTTTTTCCTTTTTTGTGCTGCAAGACCTTGCTTTTTGCCAAATTTCATGATTCTAGGACAACGGGAAGTACCTAGGTTTTGATTTACTTGCGAGTATCAAGATATGTCGCATAAATGGCCGTATTTTTTTATTACGTGGACATTTTTTTTAGTACTCCAAGGGACTATAGACTTACGTATTTGATATTAATTTCAACTTGATACCTTTACGCGTTCCTGAGAAAAAGGGTCTTGACAGACTAACAGACTTGAAAATATTTTTTTATGTGAAAAAATTACAAATTAACAATTTTCGGACTTTTCTTTTACTTGTGCTGTGTAACATTGCTTCTTGCCAAATTTCATGATTCTAGTATAACAGGATGTACCCTATAGGATTTGATTTACCTGCGAATATCAAAATGTCGTATTTATGGGAGTATTTTTTTATTGCGTAGACTTAGAAGCTTGATTTGTTTAGATCTCCAAGGCATCGTAGACCTACGTATATGATATTAATTTCAACTTGATACCTTCACGCGTTCCTGAGAAAAAGAATCTTGACAGACCGACAGACAGACAGTCGGACACCGAAGTGATCCTTTAAGGGTTCCGTTTTATCCTTTTGAGGTATGGAACCCTAATAAAGCTGGGACACAAGTACCTAATGAAAAGACCAGAAATATAGAAAGTAGTAACAAGAAGACTTCTACAGCGCTCTCTATGAATCCAACGAACCGTCACCAACAAGACTACAAACTTATGTATACCATTGTGCACGACTCAATCTTAATGTGCTACAAGCGGAGATCAGAATACGCTATAAATGCACAAAAAAAAACAACAAAACACAAAAACAAACAAACATCAAAGAAGTCTAAGCAAATGTACGGTTTTAAACTTTTGAATGACTTTTACTATTGTAATATATTTATATTTCTTTTAAAAACAACTTTAGTCATTAATGCGTCAGAAAATGCTTAGTTATAAGCATTGTTTGCATTAGTGACTAAAGCAACAAAATCCTTCATTCAATTGTTCATCACAATAACTAACAATATACTCGTATGTACCGTGGCATACGTAATATAAAATAAACTTTTCATGTTTTACAAAATAAAATAACGATTTTTTTTTTAATTATTTGGTAATTCAATACAAAGTGTGATCGCCTCTGTTGTTTAAAACTTGTCGGCAATGATTTTTCATTGAATTTATAAGATTGTTTATCTGATCCTGCGGCAATCGCTCCCAATGGAATTTTACAACTCTTTCAGTTATGGTTGTCGACACTCCACGCAGGTTCTGTACAACACGTCTCTAGAGCATGTCCCATGCGTGCTCGATGGAATTGAGGTCTGGCGATTGTGCAAGTCACGGCAATAGCTAGATGTTTTCCATTGCCAAGTACTCTCTGGTCCTCCGAGCTGTGTGCGAACGCGCATTGTCATGCAGCTTCGTGAAATCTGAGTCAAGAATTTGTGCAAATGGGTGAACATAAAGCCCGAGGACATCTTCAACGTAACTTTCAGCGTTCATATTGTCACCTACAAAAACGAGCTCAGTTCGTCTGTTCATACCATAACTGTGGAGCCACTGTAAGGGTGCACTTCCTGGACGCATCTCAGCCATTCAGCATTTCCTGGACGACGATACACTCTTGCCCTTCTCGTATCTGGCCTAAATCCAAACCGGGACTCATCGCAAAATAAAGTTTTATCCCATTGCTCCTGGGTCCATGTCAAGTGTTCCCCCTCATTCGTTTCGACGAGCGCGATTCCCATGGCGTATAGGTGGGCGCCTAAATGGTATCATGCCCGTAGGCCGTATTCATGAAGCCTATTTCTCACGGTTTGCTGGCTACCAACAACACCGCTTGAGAATTGTAGCTATCTGTTGTCTTTAGGGTTGAGGAAGACTATCCGCTCGTGATAGTTTTTTACTAGTGCGAGGGGATACGGCGAATCAGTCTAAGACAACCAAACAGTAATACCACTTCACATTCTCCAACTGCCATCATTCAGCATTCATCATCCATCATCATCATCATTCATTCATCATTCTGCTTCTGATCTGCCTAAATGTTGTCAAAATACCTAAACGATTTCTGTCTATCTTGTTTATTATTAAGTTACTGCATGGTTGTCTCATTTATGCAATAAAGATTATTTTCATTTTCATTTTCATCTCCCGGGCGGTTAACATCGGCTGACGTCTGCAGTCAGTTGTATGTATCGGTCCTGTCGAGCAGTTGTACTCCTTCCACGTCCTGGGTTCTGGATCCTCTGTATTAATTTAACGCTGCCAAAGACGAGAAATTGCTATTGATACCAAAATGCCGAGATACCTGGGACTGATTTCTTCCCGCTTGTAGCATTCTTACAGCTCTCTGCATTTCATTAGCAGTCAAATGGCGTCGCTCCATGACATAAAAAATTACTCACCACTCAATATTTTCAAAAGCTGTATGTACATGCATCTCAAAATGATTAAAGTGAGATAAATACCAACTTTATCAAGCAACGAATACACATGAAATGGGGAAAATAATTAGCTTTTATTTTTATGAAAACAAAACACAATCGAGAAGTTTCTATTTTTAAAATCGGCCAGTATATGTTTCTGAGAACAAAAAGATAGTACCTACCTATTCTACCAATCAATGTAGATTGGTATAACTATCAAAAAAATGAAGTATCAATTAATAAAACATGCACTTTCTGTAAATGATGCGTGTTGCTTAGACTTTTTTGATGTGTGTACATGAAAATAATTTGAAGTTTCTCACTAACGAAAATTGGGGCTTAAAAAAAATGAAAAAATTGATCACCATTAATGATCGACCAAACTTTTATAGGTACCTAGTATAAGCCTTATCCAGCGAATAAACTTTTAAGTTTTGTCAGTTTTTCCATACAAAACCTGTCAGGCGTTAATTTTATTCCACGGATAAAAGATTTTGGTTAAATCAGCTCTAAACCAGTTAAAAAACTAGTTTTCTTCTAACTTCCACCCATTAGTCTCAGGGACGATCTCTCACGTCCGAACCTGGTCCAGGTCATGTATGGTACGGAGCGAGAGTGCATGGGAGGCTGTCACCTCCTTCTGCGAAGCAGTAATGCTCACGAAGAAGGAGGCGGAACGCGTGAGGGAGAGGAGATTGTCGCGCCCTCACGCCCCTAGTCGCCGCGGGAGACGCCCTGAGCGGCGGGAATCGATAGCCGATTCCCGGCCACCGTAGGCGCTGGCGTGCGGATTGCGAGTAATCGGGTCGACGGCGCGTCGTTTTCCACGCGCGCCTCAAAGAGATATCAGCAATGATGACCGATAGCGCCGAAGCCGCCGGGATCGCGGGTTATTCGAAAGAGATACCGTGGCCCTGGCACAGGCAACTGAAGGAACATGCACGATTGGGTTTTAGTCAGTAAAAGTCTGACACGCCCTCCCGCTCCGCCCAGAGCGAGAGAAGTTATTTGTTGATTTCTCAAACACAAAAAAAAGGGCTGAAAGTGCTTTGATGTGTCTTATATGAGCATTAACTCCAGAAACTCGCAATAATATAATTTGCTATACGGTACTGCTGGAGTAGTTCACTTTTGCAAGATGGTGGGTTACTTGCGTTAAAGTTTTAGTAGTAATGACAGCTGCGCAAGAATAGAAACTGAAAACATGCTACGCACATTGGATAGTCTATGGTTTAAAAGAAAAAAAGGTCCGTGCGCGTAGGAGCCGCATGAATAATGCTTTTACACTCTCACTCACAAAGCAACGTTTGTCGTATCTGGGGGGATGTTTGGCCCATCAGATCGGTCTGACAAGGGGGCTTAAAATAGTACTATAACAAAATAATACAAAATTTAGGCTTTTTACTATAACGTAGTTTACCTAAATTTTAAAAGAACTGTACACGGGTCTGGCTGAAGTTAACGCCCACGAAAAGTGTTTGGCAATAATGAATATTAGTTTTAAGCAATATTCTCTGAAAATTATGTAAAAACCAGCTTCCAACACTCGTATTTTTGTATCGCGTACAGTTATATGAAGTACCGCCCACTGCGGTGAAAAAACGCACCGACCGCTCCACACTGACCAGTATTGCCAACTGTACAATTTAAATCGTCTTCGCCTTAATCGCCTTTTTGCAGCCTACTTTTACCTACTACCTTTTTGGAGCTGATACGATTTACGATCATGTATTAAAAATCGTACCTAGGCAAAATATCCGATCTTTCCAAATCTTTCGCAATCATCAGAACAAAATAAAAAAAAATATTAATTTTGTCGATATAAAAAATCTATAAAAACAGCCTTGAACGAGCCATAAACTTCTTCTTTGTATTTGTTATGAACGCATCCAATATTTTTTAAACCCTCTGGCCCACTCGCTCTTTAGAAATATGCAGCGTACTAAACCGTCAACTCGTCGACGATACGGTATTACTTCGAAGTTAATTTACGCCATTCTAATCCAAACAAAATTACACTAAAAATTAATACATTATGTACGTTTATTTCACTTTAGTTGCTGTTCTTTTGTTTGTGTTGCTTGCTAACCAAGGTCCAGAAAAGCACATGCTTGTTCTTATCCAAATTCCAAATATTAAATGTTGGAACCTTACTGTTAAATATTGATTTGAAATAGTACATTTTGATACAAGTGGAGAATGTTTGTTATTGCATTCGAGGCGGAATTAACACCCGAATCTTAGGCGAGGAAAATATTACGTATTCAAATCATTTACTATTGTTTTATTGAAATTTCAATGCGTACTCTTTTTTTAGAGTTCTTAGCAAAATACGATTTTTCCTAGTATAGAGGCATGAGGTACAGGGTGTAAAGTTCACTCATCCTCTATTGAAAAGGGAGGATCCTCCGACCAGACGGGTGTCGTGTCTGGGTGGGCAATTGCCCGACGGTTGATGTCGGGACGTTGTATATATGCTAGTTGCGCGGTAAACTCTAATTGCGCGATGCAGGATTGCGTGACGTCAGTGTGACGCGTAGTAACGTAGTTCGTATGTAGCAATATACATGCCGCCACACTAGTATACGGTACAATCCTATAGAAAATAAAGTTGGCAGCACACCGACCAAGCAGCTCAATTCTGCTTAATTTTTAACGCGACACAATAGAGATTAATGGAAAAACGTTGTAAAAAAAAAAATGTTTTTTTTTTTCACCGCCAGTGCGTGGACCCAAGACTGCGTTTAGTTTACCGGTGCGGTAGAAATAACTCAACGCATTTCACCGCACCGCAGTGTGCACACAGCCTTACCAATCTGTTCCGACTTGCGGTACCTCGGGTCGCTTTTCCAAGAGGGTGGTAAAATAGACCAAGAACTAAACGGACCGGACCAACTCCGGATGGATGAAATGGTGACTTGCTACCCACGGATATCTCTCAAGCTAAACAGGAAATACGAGAATAGACCGTGACGTATCATCAGTGCATGGGAGAACATGTTTTTCAGCTACAATGTTCGTTTGTTTTTGGAATAAATTCTTTTGCAATTACGGAATCCTTCATTTTGCGTGATCCGATACGCACTTGGCCGGTTTTTTTTAAATTAAGTATACGCCATGCTACAAATATTCTGTACAATAAAAAAACTTAATTAGGTAGTAGAATTGTGTATAGGCTGTGTTTACCAACATTCAACTCACCACCGGTTAGGTATTTGACAGTATGTCAAATTTAGAAGGAAATTTAACAATAATCAATCAATCTGCCTAGCCTTTTCCCAACCATGTTGGGGTCGGCTTCCAGTCTAACCGGATGCAGCTGAATACCATTATTTTACATGGAGCGACTGCCTATCTGACCTCCACAACGCAGTAACTGGGTAATACGATACCCCTTGGTAAGACTGGTTGTCAGACTTTCGGGCTTCTGACGACCCGTAACGACTGTCAAAGATCCACGAATGACAGCCGGGACCAACGGCTTAACGTGCTTTCCGAGGCACGGAGGAGTCTCGGTATGTAAAGATGGTCATCCATCCACTGACCAACCCCGGCAAGCGTAGCTTAACTTGATGGATCGACCCGTGCAGCTGTTTTTACTTAGCCACGAGCTCCTCCAATTTAACAATAATCACCTGTTTAAATACCTAACCGGTGGTTTGTATGTTGGTGTACACAGGCTTTTCTTTTTTTTTATTACTAGCTTCTGCCCGCGACTTCGTCCGTGTGAAATTTCTTGTTCTTCCGAGCACAGCATAAATAATAGTACTAACGTACCCTGACCCACCCCATCGCATCGCAATGCCAGCCCGCGCTATTACTTCGTTTTTGTTTAGCCTTCTTTCAGACTTTTTTTATTTTTGCTCGGCTCCGAGTCCTAGCGTAATGTAATGCCTTCCTCGAGCAAAAATAATTTTACAAATCCCACTGAGCTTCCGAGACTATGCGTTTAAACATACAAACAAACACACAAAACAAGCTGTTCAGCTTTATTGTAAGTAGATATAGATACCAAAGCAACTTGACCAGCTGTACTTTTTATCACAAACGGTCGGTAAAAATTCAACTTACGACTTCATAACGCTAAACTAGTAGTAGTTACCCATTAACTCAGGAGAGATAGATACAAAAGATACGAATCATTCCGTTTCGATCAATCACTCTTTATATCCGTTCACATCCGAATGTATCACTGTATCAGTGTATCTTTACAACTCATTCACTCACGGCATCTTTTCTATCTGTGTCGCAACCGCATAGCGCACGCTGCACTCATAAACAAATTATTACTTTGATTATACTGTTCGACCATGGCACTGTTCGTCACCAAAAATACAAAAGAACCTAAATAAAAACCGATCTTATTCAAAATAATAGTTTCAAAAACGTCCGTTTCACAGATAAGTTGTTGTTGTTGTTACTGATATTAACTACTGAAGCGAGCCACGCTAAGTGAGTGAGTGAGTGAGCAGCGCAGTGCAACACGCTACGTGTCGTGCGCTCAAGTTTGAGCTACTGATACATAAGGATATAAAGATATAAAAGAGTGATACATCCCTGTGATCGAAAGATACATTTCAATCTTTTCTTTTTAGTGATACATTTTGCCCATGTCTATAAACTACACACTTGATCTAGTGGCAATACACGTAAAGTACCTATCCAATATTAGGCATTCAAGTTTATGTAAGTATACTTTTGTAATATTACGTACCAATTCCCGAAGAGGTTTGAATTGCGTTATTAACTACATTACGCACAGCAACAAAGTTAGGAGACTCTTTAGCAACTTTCTTTCCCGTCCCCTGAAACCCAAAAAGATTCATATGTATCAAAACTATCGTGTAGAAAAGTATAGAAAGCACGGTGTAACGGTTTTTCCCATGGGGGCAGGCAGAAACTGCGTGTTTATCTTGCAGCTTAACTTAAAAGGATACATCGAAGCGTTATGGCTGTCAAGTTTGATGCGCGAGTCAGAAAACTTTTACGCGCAACGGAAGTAAACGCGCTTCGTTTGAATGTAGATTTATGACAAAATTCTATATTTAAATAAATTTTTATCTTAAGTTATTATTAAGTTCTTAACATATTTAAATACCTTCGATATAGAGCAAACTTAATTTTACTGCATAGTAAGGAACTATTTACGTATAATCGCATAAAACAGAAAATACATGGTGCTACAAACTTAGCAATTTTTTCTATCAAAAAAATTTCAAGTAATCATGTTTCGGTTTTAGTATAGCAGTAGACAATATAATCAAATAACACATGGAAAATCCTAATGATTTAACCATAATTATACATTTGATTTTATAGAAATTAAACAATATATCGATGTATCCCCTTATCTGATAAAGAATTATTTATAATATAAAACGGGGGAAAATATTTAGCACCATCCGTAGCCGTAGCGGATTCCCATTCGGTAACACTTAAACCTCATTTACACTGCTGACAATTAGCATCACACGCCACACATTAAAAGACCAACGGAAGTTTCAGGTAGGTTTTTTTTTTATATTAGCTTAACCGTGTGCGTTACTCCTTCAAGAAAATCTATTATATAATGAATTAAGTTCAACGAATAATAAGAGTGTTATCTGCTGTAAACGTCGCCGCTCGCATGACTAACTGTCCTATCTCATTTTTTAGCTGATTTGAGTTAGGACAACTACATTTTTCTATTCGGGATTCTTTGCAATTTACACAAACCGTCGTTTCTCTATCTTATCTGGATATCAAAATATAACCATTTTAAAAGGCAACATCTCATAAAAACCTAGGACTTTTAGTAAAATACAAATTCACGAATTTTCATAAGTCGCTCGCATGACTAACGGTCTTATCTCCATATTGTGAATTGTTCAGGACACGCGTTTTGCGTTTACGACATTTCTAACTAACTTAAAATAATAATATATCGGCAATTCTAAATATTTAATTATATTTATGCATAAAGAGTATTGATAGTACTTTAATTTTACGCTCTATCTACTTATTTATTTTCAATATTAGTATTTACTTTTAATTATCAAAACAGATTAGGACACTTTCTCAAAATTTTGTTTATGAATCTGGGCAGTTTTTTTCTACTTACCAACTTTACGGTTTGGAGTAAGTTTAGAAATAAAACAAGCAAAAGATTTAGCTTTTAAATTTTTACTAAGAAAAGAGTTTAACATTATAAAGTTAATAAGAGGATTATAACACGTTATTACAAATATTAACATGGTTTGCAGTTTTGTTTAATCAATTTCCAACAACATTATATTACAACATTCTCCAACAACATTATCCACTAATTATAGCAGTGTGATCAGTTTTGAAAAAAAAAAATTGTTGGGATCAGTCTTCATAAAAGATAATTCTATCATTTCTCTCCAGTCTACCATTTCACCGGTGTCATCTTTTCGAATAGAAAGAAGCCGCAAATTTTGTGAGAGTGCCTTAAAATCTAAAAGGTCCGAGTAGTTTAGAGCTGTTACTTTATACGGTTGTCGTCTTCGTGCCAACTTTATGATGGAAATTGACTGAGAAGGGAGGAAAATGTCACCACTTTTTTAATAGCATAATCAATGGCGCTATGAGAGCAGAGTCATAGTCATTTTGACAAACACCCAGTTTCTGAATTGAGAATTTGAGGTTGAGAACGTCCTAATCTGTACTTAAGTATAACTTAAACATTTTTTCGTTTCTGAATTAAGTTTTTTTAAACTCTAATCAAGATTTGAGTAATATAACATCATTTACTCAAATTTGAAAGAAAGCATGCTTAACTCATGCTTAAAGCCGTCAGTTGCGTTTCTGAACTAAGAAAAATGTGTTTGACAATACTCAAAGCATAATCAACGTCAAGTTGAGCAGTTGAAAGTTGACACACCAATTTCGGCTATTCAAACTGTAATCAGCTATAATAATAACTAGTGATTTTGGTCATAATGAGTGACGACGATACTTCCTTGTCGTCTGTGGAGATGCCTCAACGCAGACAACTGCGCAGAAGAATAGGACATCGACAGGACATCGGCCTAACTTGTTCATCACGCTAAGCGATGAACAATTTAAGAGTCGGTTCCACTTTACGAACATTGAGGTAATATGTACTAACGTACGTAACGTACGTACGTTAGTACATATTACCTCAATGTTTACGAAGGAGTTGGTTCGGTTTATTTTTAACAAAATAAAGCCTAAACTAACCTGTCTTATTCAACGGCAGGACTGTATTTCTCCCATATTACAGCTGCTAATAGCTCTTAGGTTTTATGCGACTGGTAGCTTTCAAGCTGTTGTGGGGGACACCGTGAATGTGAGCAAGGCGACGGTGTGCCGCGTGGTAGAGAGGGTGACTAGTGCCATAGCATTGTTGAGACGGCAATATGTTCGTATGCCCACTGCGCAGGAGAGACCATCAGTGGCGGCACGATTTTTTGACATAGCTGGATTTCCTAGAGTCATAGGTGCTGTAGACTGCACTCATGTAAAAATAAATTCACCAGGAGGGAGCAGAGCTGAGCTGTATAGGAACTAAAAAGGTTTTTTTCTACAAACGTTCAAGCCATCTGTGATGCCAATTTACAAATAACTAGTGTCATTGTACGTTGGCCAGGCTCCGTACACGACACTACTATTTGGAACGACTCACCACTTGCAGCTCAGTTTGAAGCTGGCAGATTTGGGTCATCCCTTATTCTCGGAGATAGTGGTTACCCATGCCTTAGGTATCTCATGACACCCTTCTTGAACCCTGCCTCTCCATCCCAAGAAGCCTATAACAGATCCCAGATAGCATCACAAAACACAATTGAAAGGTGTATTGGTGTTCTTAAAAGAAGATTTCCATGCCTACATGCAGGAATGCAGTTAAAACTTCCAAAAGTATTGAAGGTGATTGTGGCGTGTGTTGTTCTTCATAAAATTGATCTTCATCTTGATAACTACATCATGGAATATGATGAACATGTACAAGAAGAAAGTGATGAACCATTACCTCAAGTGTCAAATACACAAAATTTTGCTACCAGAACATCCATAGTACAAAATTATTTCACCCAATAAAAGTTTAAATATTACAATAGTATTACAATAAAAAAAAATGTAGGTTTTAATAATTTAATCAGTTACATAAAAATTAAAAAATACAGCTATGCTCTAAAATACAGCCTTGTAGGATCGGAAGTACAGTACTATAGGTATGAGCCCGACCCAGTTCTCGAAAATGGAAATATCACATTCTACTGGGATCGATCCATCATCACTGCCATGACTATTGTTGCCAATAAATTGGTGCTGATCCATGCGTCATGTTCGTGAACGGGCGCCGTCAGTTGGGACTGGTCGTCTCTTAGCTGCCATGGCTTATTTTTAATTTTAATATTTAATTTAGTTGTTTTAGTTTTTATCTTTTTATTACGGACGCTTTTTAACGTGCACGTCTTTCTACATTGTTCTCACATGTATATTTTCAACTTGAACGATGTAACCAATATTTTGTAAAAATATTATGATTTAAAAGAGTGTCCGTGGAGTTTCTTGCCCGTTCTTCTCCATAGGGATCTACTACGCTTTGGAATGGGCAACTAGCTTCATCTTTCTGACTGACCGACCCATTGACAATTCAAAAGTGCCTGTAATTGGTTTATTTGAAATAAATGCTTTGAGTTTGAGTTTGAGTTTGAGTTTGAAATAAGCCTGATATAGTGGTGTACTCACCGATCATTGTGCCGATAGTCGTATTGATGTATTTCTGTTACCGCTATAACAACAAATACTAAAAAACAGAATAAAATAAATATTTAAGGGGGCTCCCATACAACAAACGTGTTTTTTTTGCCGTTTTTGTAGAAAATGGTACGGAACTCTCCGTGCGCGAGTCCGACTCGCACTTGACCGGTTTTTGATTCTATATGGAAGCTTCCCAAACGCTCTTCGAACGAACGAGTGTAGTGTCTCAGATCTCTATGAGAGTGGGAGCTACATGGGCATTTGCCATGACTTTTGTCTTATCCATGTTCATTTTAAGACCCACTCTTTCGGAAGCTCTGCTGAGGTCATCGAGCATTGTACTGAGCTCCTCCATAGTCTCAGCCTTGGATTACTATATCGTCGGCAAATCGAAGGTCAGTGACGTACTCGCCATTGATGTTGATGCCTAGCCCTGTTTCTTGTGGATATAGTATGCCCCTGTCCTTTTGCATTCTATTACACTTTGGTATCTGAAGCAATAATAAATAAACGTAAAATTATATGTTGGTAAACATTAGGTAGGGGCCGGAAGGTTCTGGAGTGGCGACCGCGTACCGGAACACGTAACATTGGAAGGCCTCCCACAAGTTGGAGCGATGACCTTGTGAAGGCCGCAGGAATCCGCTGGATGCGGGAAGCACGGAGCCGGTCGAAGTGGCGGTGCTTGGGGAAGGCCTATGTCCAGCAGTGGACGTCTTTCGGCTGATATGATGATGATGAAACATTATACCTTATTATCTCGTTATTATGTACTTACTTAGTTATTATTGAAAGAAGATTTTCTTTCTCCTCTAGAGTATAGTTAGGCGATCTCTTTTTCTTATCTCTATCCATTTTAATTGGTATAAAACAGAATTCCAATAAAACTTGTGTTTATTTACTTTCAGTTTGACATTCACGATTCAGTTCATAGAAACACGTCGAATTGCTAAAATATACATATATATTAAATTGCTAAAATATGCATTAGCAACTTTAATAACATAAATTTGTTGAAATTATTTAAAATTCACTTACTTTTTAAGTCTGTTTTAAATTTATAAGAATAAAATGATGTAATATTATGAGTTTTTGAAAAGTACCGGTTTTTGAATGTAAATTGGAACGTTTTAGCTTTGATCAACAATACTTAAGTAAATGATCAGTTGATTATGGTTTGACGAAATTCGATTTTGACTTGTGAAACGCAAAAAACTTAAGCGCATACTTATGTATTTGAGAATAATCAGTTGAGATTTGCTACTTTTCTCAAATCAGAAACCGGGTGTATGACATGGGACAGAGACGCGTAAAACAATTTCTTGAATAGAAAGGGAATGGTTTTTAAAATAGAGAAGAGTAGCTGCCACAATAGAATTTTTGTTTTGGCCGCTGCAGCCAGCTGCAAATAAATAGACTTTCTGATTTTCTTTTTCGTCCAAACTTTTAAGGAAAAGGTATAAAGCAGTAGAAACGATCGAATGACTTTGACTGCGGGTGACACACCACATTAGATTACCTGAATTCGTTTCATTTTATCGTTCACTGTCATTAAGATAGTATAATTTGTGGATATTAATATAATAATGTTGCTGGAAATTGATTAGACAAAACTACAAACCACCTCTGTTCCCTAAAAATAATAACAATTTAGTATTAAGATTTGATAAATATTAAGACTGATTTTATGATAGATACTCAATACTCAATTGCTTGATTCACGATCTCAAAATATGACTGAATTAGTTGGTTTTTTTATTATGTTTGCTAATAATTTGATTATACTTTTAAGTTTTTTTTTTTTAACATTTTTCTGACTTCTCTGATGCCTTTTTAAATTGTGATTCTTAAAAATAATGTTAATATTTGTAAGAACGTGTTATGTTCTTATTAACTTTATAATGTTAAACTCTTTTCTTAGTAAAAAATTTATAAACTAAAGCTTTTGCTTGTTTTATTTCCAAACTTACCCCAAACCGTAAAGTCGTAAGTAGAAAAAAACTGCCCAGATTGATCAACAAAGTTTTCACAAAGTGTCCTATCTGTTTTGATAATTAAAAGTAAATACATATATTGAAAATAAATAAGTAGCTATAGCGTAAAATTAAAGTACTATTAATACTCTTTATGAATAAAAATAATTAAGTATTCAGAATTGCCGATATATTATTATTTTATGTTAGTTAGAAGTGTCGTAACCGCAAAACGCTTGTCCTGAAACATTGAAAATATTGAGATAGGACAGGACAGTTAGTCATGCGAGCGACGACGTGTGCCAAATAAAAAAACTGTGCCTGCTGCCAATTTGAAAAAAAAAACGGAAAAATAATCCTGCTGGAGTAACGTTGTTCCAGCAGGAAGATTTCAAACGAATAACCGGAGAGAAAAATAAAGTGCACCGAAAATTAAAGGATAAAAGCAAACTGCTAAACAAATTTTTGTTGACATTTTTTTTTTTGCGTCTGGTGTTGAAAAAAATGATAAAATACAAATTTTGAATTTCTGAACAGTTTTGTCTTCACTTATACTTTTATAGGAAGTGTTGAATAATAGATATTCCAGTTTCAAGTTCTAGAGGTTATGTCTTGTCAAAATATTGCTAAAATTAAATGTTTCTTGAATATAAGTTTCTATTTTATTGTACAATGTCTTAATGTCTTATAATAAAACAGCAAAAATCTAATAACTTTATTATTTTGTTCATTAGCGATGAGCTTGCTAACGCTACCTGTAGCTACGCACACAAGAGCGCGTGTCTATACGCATTACAACTACAAGTATGGCTCACCCGCTTTCATGAGATAAAACAACTGTACTTGCTTAATTAATTAACCAAATTAATAAGAGTTTTCATATAAACTATATTCCCTCTTTTCACCCCAACAGGGGTGAAATTTAAAAAAGTCGTTTGAAGTATTTACGTAATTTGACTGAAAGATTATTTACACCAATTTACGAGATAATAAAGCCCCGCAGTAAAACATGTAAAATTCACTACCCCTTATCACCCCGTTAAGGGTAGATTTTCTAAAAACTCTGATACACGTTATTCTTAGTTTTTGGTCTCAAGTATAAATACTGAGTTTCGAGTTAATCGGACCGCGCGTAAAATTACTCCATACAAACTTTGACACCCCCCAATTCTCCTTTAGGGGGTAGTTTAGAAAAACAAAAAATTAAAGAAATCATAATTTACTTAGATAAATATTCGTGCCAAGTTTCAAGTTTATTAACTCAAGGAACACTCAAGGAACAAAATTTTTCATACAAACTTCCTCCCCCCATTTCACCCCTTTACAGAGTGAGTTTTCTAAAATCCTTTCTTAGCTGACGTCTCCTACTTACAGACTACCTCTGTGCTAATTTTCATCTTCATAGGTCCAGTAGTTTTTGAGATTTCATGTTTAATCACTGAGTGACTGAATGAGTGACCTTTCGCTTTTATATATATTATTATAGATTCTACGGGCGCACCAATTATCAAGATTCTGCAAAACGTTACTCCAGCAGGAAATGAAATATGCATCTCTGAAACCTTAAAACGCTCAAATTTAATTTTCGGTGTACAAATATTACGCACAAATGTAAGCTAGCCCCCGCCCATGTAACCTTAAAACGCTCAAATTTAATTTTCGGCGTACAAATATGACGCACAAATGTAAGCTAGCCCCCGACCATGTATTTCCATAACGGCAGCACGCATAATTTTCTTATTTGGCGCACCTTTATAGCAGATTACGTTCTAATTAATCGTAGAACTTAATTAATTCTAGAAGAGATTTTCTTGCTAGAATAACGCACACCATTCTGCCTCACGGACGATGCAAGTGTTAGGGGGTGCAAGATGGGGGGTGTAAGATGTGAGATGAGTAATCGATACCACGTTGTTATTTTTAAGTCGAAACTATCTGTGGTAACCCCACCTCAGCAAGGTTTCTTTGCTTCCCCCGACTTGAGTGTCAGGTAGGCAATTCAATTCTATTCTTTTATTTCAATCAACGGTTGGATCATATAATAGCATAAAGGTGCTCCGCTCCCTCACCAGGAGCATTCGCGTGTAATGTAACATGTAATTATAAGTGGAGCGCATTGGTGTTACAAGTTGTATCAGGGTATTACACATTGTATCATTACAAGGTGCGCATTGTACTGCTCGGTTCTCCTCCTTCACTGATGTAATACTTGTTTTATATCATTACAAGGTGCGAGCTGTAATGCTCGATTTTCCTCCCTCACTGATGTAAAGCTCGAATCTGTAACGTTACATTACACGCGAGTGCTCCTGGTGAGGGAGCACCTTTAGGTTCATTAAATTAAAATTATTAAAAAAACAAATAAAAATAAGATAAAACACAACACACAATTCATTATTACTTGCAAATTAAATTGGCAAAGTCAACAAATTAAAATTAGGAATAATCATAATTGATTAATTTTATTGTTTTTGATTTTTTAATCAATATTTCAAGGCTCGACCAAATTAATTGATATGGCCTACATTGAATGAAGCACTATTATGCCTACACGGTTTGGGTTCTTCGTTCAAATTGAATGGCGTGATCTGTGTATTATTGTCAAAATGGGAATAATAATAAACATTATTATTCAAAATGTACTTACGCCTAATTTTCCATATGCATCAGTCATAATATTTGTGATGGTATACGTCGCTATTAGCCGACTACTGAACATGGAAAGAAAGAACGCCGCAATACTACATTTGAACACCATTCTAAAAAAATAAGTAGGTTTTGATACAAGTGAGCAAAGTTTATCAGTGCGCTTGATGTTACCATCATACCATGTATTGTATTGCATCCCTTAAGCAAGAGGTTACTTAGGTATAAGGAATCAGCTCAACACAGGCCAGAGTGCATGGTGACTGGAAGCAACCTCTATCAAGTCGGCCTCGGTACTGTCCGGACTGGTTCCCTGGATTTCAGATTTGAGAAGCAGTCTCTCTTTAGGACGAGGAGAATAGAAAATATTCTAGGAAAGTGATAAGAGACCGAGAGGTCGAAGCACCAGTCCAACACACACGTACCACACCCTGCAGTCCAGAATAGAGTTTGAATGCGTGATGAACGGTGCAGGGCTGGACAAACAAGGACTCGCAAACCTGAAGATTTACTAAATACAGGGTAAAGCATCACATAATAATTATAACTATTTGTAAAATCGTGAGACTGAAATAGGTAGGTATTGAGGGTTGAAATTGTAAATCACTATTCTTAAATAGTTATGTAATGATAGTCACTATTCATAAAATTCTCGCTTTGATAGAAAGCTTCGTAGAAAGCGTTGTACTAGGTGCGGTGCGTACCATAAAAAGGTTGCGCATAGCATACCTATTCTAGTAAATACGTCTTATGTCTATTTCAGAGTAAACAAGCTAGCGTAGCTAGGTACTTACTTTTTTCCAGAATACTGTGAAGTGTTTCCTCTACATATAATCCATAAAGCTAAGCGTTTATCCACGCCTGAATTGTTGATCAGTACTAATAGCCATCCAGATAATACAAACAGCATGATAGTCTCCTGTAATTTAAAGTATTGTTTATTTATAGGATAAAGTCTCGAAAAAAGGTACTGGAAACGGATTATTTCATAACAAGCTGGTGAAAAATCTGATGCAAGGTAGAGTGTCCGATATTTTAGATAATATCGTATAACTTGAAACCGTAGCTTTTCACGAAAAATAATATTGTGCTCTAATGGTGGTTAATAGCCCAAGCCGTCTATTCCCCGTGGTCCCCCGTCCCTGCCGTGGTCCCTGGAAGGTCCCTTCCAGGGACCACGGGGATTTTTTTTCCTCGTGGTCCCTGCGAGAAATATAATGCTGCCGAATTAAAATGGTAGTTCCTCCCGTAGTCCCTGGAAGGTACCTACTAAAAATATTGTTTTTACCCGTGGTCCCTCCGACAAATACAATGCTGCCGAATTAAAATTGTACCTAATTCACATTTGAATGAAAAATCATGAATATATTACATAGAACAAACACAAACTAAAAACAAACTTAACATTGTAGTTGAAAAACATGTAACTGAAAATTGAAGTTTGAAATCCTAAAAAAAAATGTTTTATGTACAAGTACAACAAGTTCAAACCGACTTCAAAACCTTTTTTTTTTGTGGATGGGAAATCATCAAATGACTTCTCCCGCTCTGGGCGGTGAGGGAGGGCGTGTCAGACTTTTACTGACTAAAACCTACCCGTGTTCCTTCAGTTGCCCGTGCCAGGGCCATGGTATCTCTTTCGAACAACCCGCGACCCCGGCGGCATCGGCTCTATTGGACCCCGTCACTGCTGACATCTCTGAGGCACGCGTGGAACACAACGCGCCGTCGACCCGGGCCTGGTCCTTACCGGACGGCGAGCTACCCATTGCTCGTCGTCCGCAAGCCCGCGCCTACGGTGGCCGGGAATTGGCAATAGATTCTCGCCGCCCAGGGCGTCTCCTGCGGCGGCTAGGGGCGCGAGGGCGCGACTGTTGCCTCTCCCTCACGCGTTCCGCCTCCTCCTTCGCGAGCATTACTGCTTCGCAGAAGGAAGTGACGGCCTCCCATGCACTCTCACTCCACACCATGGCCTGGATCAGGTTTGGACGCGAGAGATCGCCGCCGTCGATCGCCTCCGCGAGAACACGGCGCTGCTTCGCCCAAGCCGGGCCCTTCCAGGGACCACGGCAGGGACCACGGGGATTAGACGGTCCAAGATATTACCCCTCGCAGTAAGTCACACTATTTATTGTCTAAAATCTGATATTGCATAGGCGAGAATTAGGTCTCTGTGGTGTTAATTCAAGACAGACGTTTGGCCAGGTAATGGGAATAAAAGATAGCTAAATTTTGTAATAATTTATGAATATTAAAACAACTTACGTTATTGAAAGCTTTAACATTCAATGCGGAAGATCTTATACCACACATGGGAATCACAAATACAGGAATTAGTGATGTGATGGGAACCGCAACTGGTTGGACCAGGTAGAACCATACCATCGTTAGCCACATAAGCTCAAGTTTTAAAGTTGGCTAAAACAAAAGTAGTGATATAAATAAAGTAGTAGCCCCAGTGGGGATTTCGGGTTTACCAAAGCGCGGCAGATTAACATACAGGGGGATACCTTGTACCCGGTTAAGTACCTCCACCAAATATGAGCCCCTTATATTATATATGGCCGCCCATCAAGGATAAAGGATCAGATTAGTAAAATAAATTGATCATCAGAAATTCTCGAGCGCGTCAGATTAAGGTAGGGTGAGTTAATTACATGCTAAAAAGTGTATATTCCACTAATCTGACAATTTGCGAGTGACGTAAAGAAGTGGGAGGGTTAAAAACTTGTAAAAAAAAAACGTCATTCAATGTGATCGGTTCGCGGACGGTAAACGAGAAGTAAGTTTTATTGTTATGACGTATATTGACGTCAACTGCCCGCGAAAGCGTTAATTTCAATAAATAACAAAGTGAAAACATTGCAACCTTATTTGATGACCATGACTATTTACATATTTGTACTTACATTAAATCTTTCTATTCGGGGTCCTAGTAAAACTGCTGGTACTATTACGCCAATTAAACCCTTGTAGTTGTTTTTCGCCATATTTTTAAATCGTGCGCCAATGCCACCAACTGGAGTTTTTTGAACTTCATCTTTTTTGCTAAAAACATAATATTATTTAGTTATTAATAATGGCTGCAAATGCTCCGGCAACGCATTAACTCTACAAATAGATCAAGGTTGTTTTAACGTTAACCATCTAAATTGAATGAGCCCTAAGGCCTTTTTGGTCAATCACTGTTTTTCGCTTTCAAAATCTAGATTGAGGCGTTCTACTATATTACATTCGGTTCTCCGATAAACGGGTAGGTAAAAAGTATATTTAAGGTGACGAACATAACTTTGGATGTGACTGTACATTAGTTTACATTGACTAACAAAAACTCTACAATGATGATGAGAATGATTAGACTAAGGACATAAATTGTAAGAGAAAGATAACTAAGAATGTTGAATGTTGTAGTACAGTCAACCTTACGTCAACAGTAAGTAAAACTTGAATTACGAAATCCGACCTTACTGCCACGAAATTACGAATCTCAAAATCAAATCTGCATATTTGTAATTTTGTAGCACTACAAATAGTTTTAGCCCCCCAATTATCTTCTTCATGATTCATGTAGTACTCGTTATAGGTAGTCAGAAGCCCAAAATGTCTGACAATCAGTCTTACCAAAGGGTATCGTGTGAGACTGGGTTGTGGAGGGTAGATATAGGCAGTCGCTGTATGTAAAATATTGGTATTCAGCTACATCTTGGTTAGACTGGAAGCCGACCCCAACATAGCTGCGCAGATTGATTGACTCAGGAAGTAGGCACGTCATCCATACGGATGACGTGTTTACGAACAACACATCAGCCGGGTATTCATTAGGCAACATTTGTTTATAAACACTGTTTATAAACAGTTTATAAACAGTGTTTCACAATGTTTCATCATCTCTGTAAACAGTTTATATACAAAGGTGATGCAACATTGTTTATTAAACATGTTGCCATGCTCCCCACTTCGAGTGGAGAGCAAGACGAAACGTCTAGTTTATAAGCAAAAGTCAATAGGTGTGGACGTGTGTTGCGCGAGTTTATAAACATGGAAGTAGTGTGGTCCAACAACCAGGTTTCGATGCTCATAGAGCTTTACCAACAGCGTAATATACTTTGGGATGCTTCAAATAAAGATTATAAAGATAAATTTAAAAAAAATGATGCTTGGGCCGACATTGCTGCAGAATTGAATATGTCGCAAAAGGAAGTGGAAACAAAGATGCATATTCTACGCTCACAATTTTCTCGTGAAAAGAAAAAAGTTAAGTCATCAAAAAGAACTGGAAGCGGTGCCGAGGAAGTGATTAAAAGCAGATGGCAGTGGTATGATCCGCTACAATTTTTATTACGTGGTGCAACGACATCTGGAACATCGGATACAATGGGAACGGTGAGTACCTACATTTTTATATTATTTGCTAAGTTGATAATATTAATGTAATTTTTTCATCTTTTCAAGGTAACGGGTTAGTAAATTTTAAATCAAACACAAAACTCTAAATTATAATCAGAACTTTATTTGGAAAAAAACAGGTAGGTACATAGGTACCTACTATTTTAAGTATTATGCATGAGAATTTTGCCACGGCACACTACCTTCTGGACTAATGAAATATTCAGCAAATTGATCTCTTACAACCGTAGCAGCTAGTGGGGGATGTCTTGCAATAGGTTGTAAATCCAACATGCTGTTGTGAGGGCCGATTTCTCTTCGCCAAAAACCTTCTATAATGTTATATTCTGAGTCTTCATAATCGAATGTTCCTGGTGGAGTATATATAGCCCGAGACTGTTTATTGCGCCTCAAAAAGTTATGCAAATATACACATGTCATTGTTACAATTTCACAAGTACCAGGCTTAAGAGGTATGGCTTTTCTGAAAACGCGAAAGACAGCACATAATATGCCAAACACATTTTCTACTATCCTTCTTGATCTGGAAAGACGGTAGTTGTAAATGCGCTTTATAGTTCCACGATTGTGAATACCAGGATAAGGCTTCATAATATTTTCGGATAAGGCAAATGCGCTGTCCCCTACTATTACATAAGGTAGATTCGGACCATTTGGTAAAATTGGTTGTGGCTGTGGAATATTCAAATTGTTTTGAGTAATTGCATCGTAAAATGGAGTTTCTTGAAATACTCCACTGTCGGAAGATCTGCCTTTAGCACCACAATTCGCATATATAAAGTTGTAATCTGCATCAACTATTGCCAGTAGTACAATGCTGAATTGTTCTTTATAGTTGAAAAAATCACTGCCAGAGTTAAATGGTGCTTCAATAACAATATGTTTTCCATCAATGGAGCCGATACAATGAGGGAAATTCCATAATAATTCGAACTGGCGAGCCTTGTTTTTCCATTCTTGTTCAGTACTTGGAACCTGTAACCAATTTAAAACAATGATTTACAGGATGGCAGTGCCTCAACGCAGCCGTCAAATACACCGCCAACTGTGCCGCCGCCACCGCCAACATCACAACTGCCACTGCCACCGCCGCCACCGCCACCGCCACTTCCACAGTCAAACAACTCCAAAAAGAGGCAGTGTGACGAGAATCTCAATGAAATGTATGAAATTATGAAAAGTGCCAAAAAGAAGATGGAGGAACCTAAAGACGAATTTGAAATTTATGGCCAGTATGTGGCATCTGAATTGAAAAATGTGAAAAACCAAAGAGCACTGTTACAGGCCAAGTATTACATAAATAATATATTGCTACAAGCGAGAATGGGCAATTTCGATAGTAATTATTTTGGTGGGTATCAAGGCTATGGAGATGGATGGCTCGGCTATGGCGACGGATACCGCACCACATCAGCAACGTCGACATATGCTGATGCATCTACACCAACGCAGACACCAGAACCCCAAGTCCATACTGCTACTGGTGACGAGTTGCGCTTTAGTAATCTTGATGAAATAGTTTCCCAGTTGGAAGATGACACACAATAAATAAATTGATGTGATTTGATTTAAATATTTGATAAATACCTACTTGAGTGATTTGAATTTATTTTATTTTACTCACCTTTACATAGTCCTTTAAAACTTTTGTCAATTCCTGACAAACTTCTCGTATAATCTTGCTGATTAATTGTTTTGATACTTTAAAAGTATATGACAGTGAGCCATATGAGTCACCTGTTGCAAGAAACCTTAAAGTTATAGCTAGTCTTCTCTGGGGCTCAATAGGATGCCGAAATTTTGTTTCCTGTTTTGTTATGGCTGGTCCAATCAATCTCAGTAAAATTTCAAAATCTGATGTTGACATTCTCGTGAAATTTTGAAAAGACCCATCAAATCCACGAAGGTCATGAAATACATAACTTCTATTTAAAAGATAATTTCGAATCCACCACCTTTTCTTCTTTTTTTTTCTAGTAGCACTCTTATGTAATATTATATAAGCAGCACAGAGCATCACTACCTCCTCGGGCGACATCCTGGCAACAACTGAGAAGTGTGGACTGCCAAGTTTCAGAAACAGTGTTTACGGTAAACTTGTTAATAAACCCGTCATAAACAGTTTATTAACAAATGTTGCCTAATGAATACCCGGCTTTACGGTGAAAAAAAGTGTTCGAACAAGAGGCCTGGACCACTAGGGTATACGGCAAGTCGGATCATATCACATCTAACCAGTACTAAAACACTAAGAAAATAAAACACTTACAATGGATTAAAATACCTGAAACAAACAATATTTTTCAAAATTATCAAATAAATTAAGTACATAAATTATTAGTGTGAATTCGACCAAACTTTTATACCTAACTAGCTGACCCAACAAACGATGTCCTGTCAAAATTACTACTAAATCCATACTAAATTCCCATAGAAAATGCACTTTCAGTTTTCCCGAATTTTTCAAATTTTCCGAAAAAAGTAACTATGTGTTAATCCAGGGAATAAGCTATCTACAAACCAAATTTCATCCAAATCGGTCCAACCGCTTGAATACAGACACACACACACTCACAAACTTTAGCCTTTATAATTGTGATGTCTTAACCTGCGAATATATTTTGAAGTTTTGACATATTCTAGGGATTCTAGGTCCGATAGGTGGCCCTCACCTCCATGTAAAATACTGGTATTCAGCTGCATCCGGTTAGACTGGAAGCCGTCCGCAACATAGTTGGAAAAGGCTAGGCAGATGATGATTTCAGGATGAATGGTTCCGTAGCCATATCTCATAAACGGGGAACCCTTATAATTTCGACATGTCTGTCTGTTGCGAAATTCAAATTTTCTTACGTTCTTTGCAATTTGCAGGTCAGTATCACATTGTGCTTTTTTGGGGGGTTTTGGTCTACATCCTCCACGAGGACCAGCCGGAGGTGGAGGGACTATCTCTAATCGTTTATTGGGGTTGTGTTTACTTCCGCGGATGTTGATTTAGACTTGTTTTTCGGCGGTACAGTATTCATATAGGAGGTGATATTGTTTGTTTTGGCTTTCTTTGGTATTTGCATTTGTATTTCGTTGGTAATGGTGGTGTTGTGGTGTTTAGAAGATTCCGATAAATAACCTTTTTGATTTCGTATCTTTTACTGAATTTCGGCTACTTGGATTATCTTTTAATATAACCCAAGTAGCAAAAATTTCTCATATAATCGTCATTAAAACCAAAATATTTGTCCTTGTAAAGGCCATATTATCGCTTATGAGGGTGGGTTTGGGCACAAATTATAAGGGCATATGCCTACCGTACCTATTGTTACCATATAATAAGCTATGATTCTGAGGAATGCCATGAAATGGTTAGCAATAAGAGCAATAACTCTTCTAATTGCACGAGTTTACAAGGACATAATTGCAATACTTGTGCCATTTACAATTTGTCGTATTGTAATACATCGTTTCTTTCTTGTTAGAGCTCTTTTTCTATTTTTTTTTTGGAGCTCTTTGCGCTCTATCAAACCTCTTGAGAAAAAATACTAATATATCTATGTACCGTTCAGTGACTGTCTTTTCTTCAAAATTTCTATTTTCCTTCCCATAGTTCTGTTGTTAACGATAGTGATATAGGTCTGAATCTTGCTTCCTTTCTTGCCCAATCTTCCAATCATTTCAATTTGAAAGTGATGAATGTTAGTATTCATTTTATTATTTATAGTGGATACCTAATAATTCTTAAAGTTCTACCGCTCTGTCTCTTCCACTCCAAAAAATATAAGATTTTTCTTTCTGACATGTCTTTCCAAATATGCTCTATCGTTTTCTGTAGCTCATTCAATTAGGTTTCTAAGTAGTTTGTCCTGTTTTCGATCACACTAAAAATTCGTTGATATTGTTTTTAATTAGATTGAGTAATATTTTCTTGAATGTTCTTCATTTCTTGTTTCTTAACGGTTGTCTTGAATTTGTTTTAAAACCATCATCGAATTTTTTATTTAATCATTTACATACGTTCATGCATCATCAGATGTATGCATGTAAACGAAGCAAAAGTAGTTAAGGCCCGGTTCACATAAGATCGGACCGACAGTTTTACTGCAACGACAAAAGGTCAAAAGTGTCGGATCCATATTGGCATATGTACCATAAAACTATCGGCGACGACATTTACCGGACGTTCAGCCGCGATTTCGGTCGGGTCGGATATAATATTGACATACTGCTTTGTATTGCGCCGTCACACTTCTCGGCTTGGAGCGGCAAAGCCACCCACCCACCCGAGCATTCCCCCTTCTCGCCACCAGATTCTAGAATACTTCGGTGGCGTTTTAAATGTTCCAACTTCATTTCGCTCGGCAATGATTGGATGCACCCAATATTTTCTTTTTCTTTTCTCGTGTATTCTTTTTAAATACCACACATGACAACCAGAACATCATCGTCGTCTATTGTACACAGAAGCCAACTCAACAACAGATCGCTTTGTGACCAGCCGGCCCGCAGTAAATCGACAGTAACGAAGATGGTGTTCTCATTACACAATCTAATGTGAACGGGGAAGTACACACATCAAAAGTGTCTAGGGATCAACATATATTTTTGCAATAACTTTTCTCCTGATTGATATTAATTAAAATTTTCTTTAAGGATTCATCAAATAAAGTGTTTTCGTTTGTCACAGTAACGATAAACCAAGTCACCTATGCATTAATAAAGAAATTTGCCATTTTCCTAATAAAGGGATTTTTGACATTTGAACCACTAACATTAAAGTTCGAAAAAAAGACTGAAATAACAGTTTTCTTTAAAATTTTATTGGGTAACTTAAACAATTAATAATCCGTGTTTCTACCGCGAACACTAACAACACAAGAACATCGGTTTGGCATACTCAAAATGAGTTCATCCAAATCACGCTGTGGAATGGCCGCCCATGTTCGTTGCAACAACAAAAAAAGGTCTTCTTGCGACTGGATACCCTCCATATTCGGCAGAGCTCTTCTCTGTAGCATATCCCATGCATGCTCAATCGGGTTCAAGTCTGGCGACTGAGCAGGCCAGGGCAGGACATTGATGTTAGCTGCGGCGAGAGTCTGTCTTACAACTCTTGCGGTGTGCGGTCGTGCATTATCATGCATTAACTGAAATAAGGGACCGATTTGCACTTGTAGAGGAACGATGACGTCTGATACAATCGTCTCAGCATAAATTTGAGCGTTGAGGTTGCCTCTGATCCAAATCAACTCAGTTCTTCCGCCGATCCAAATACCCGCCCATACCATGATGGTTCCACCACTATAAGGATGGACTTCCTGGCAGGATTTTAATCGCTGTTGGCGTCCAGGGGTTCTCCAGTGTCGTAAACGTTTTGTATCCGGTCTCATACCAAAACGAGACTCATCAGAAAAGCACACGAAACGCCATTGTTCTTCTGCCCAATTTCTGTGTTCAAGAGCCCATTGATATCGAATCCTACGATTGTGCATTGCTATAGGTGGTACCCGTAGCGGTCTTTGGGAATGAAGGTTCACTTCATGCAAGCGGTTTCTGACTGTTTGGTCGCTAATTAAGTTCCCTGAAGAGTGATGAAGCCTCACGGCTAACATCATGGCGGTTATAGTTGGAGCTCTTCCGAGTTAAGATTTGAATGTATCGGTCTTGTCTCCGTGTGGTGCAGCGATACCGTCCTCCATGGCGCTCAGCCACGGTACCAGTGCTTCGGTAACGTGTCCAAAGTCGACTGATAACACTCTGACTTGTATTCAGAGCTAAAGCCACAGTACGTTGCCGGGAACCAGCTTCTATCATTCCCACGGCTCTGAGCATTTCTTCCCTGCTTAAATGACGTCGCCGCTCCATAATAACGTTGGTTTTAATCAGTAGTAGGGAAACAGTAGCACTAATAATGTCTTCAATGCGTTGTATGTTTTTATAGGGAAAATATTGACAGCTGATTTTCATCTTTTACTCGAATTTGATTCACAGTTCCTGATTCAAATTATGAAATGCACCAAAAAGGATCCATATAAATTTATAAAATCATAAATTTATTACAAAGCCACATCTCAATCTCAAGAAATCCGCATAAAAATGCTTGATCCCTAGACACTTTTGATGTGTGTATGTAAGGAACGTATCACGTGACGTTCTGGTAGTTTCTACCTACATTCATGAGAAAAAGAATAGTTTATAACGTATGTAAGAATGTACAATCATTTACATCATCGTTAAGTTTAAATTACCCGTTGAATGACTACTTCATGATTTTTTTAAATTGTGACATTTGAGGCCAATTTTAACATAGAGAGTTGTATTATGATTCTAATGATTATAATTCTGGCATAATACTCTCATCAATTCCATGCAGACTATTTCTTTTTTGGGTTGAAATGATTCCAAAAATCGTGCTTAAGTATTATAAGATTTTGGCGCGGTATGAAAGTAAGCCTTTAAGTTTTTTTCACAACTTTGACATGCTGTCAGTAACTTTGCAATCCCTCATTACTGGAGTAGCTGACGCTCAGAATGCTCAGATCTCTTATGCACAGAGGGAAAATAGATTAGTATTGTTATGATTTTCAGCCGGTATGAACTAACTTGTTGAATCTAACGCCACACCCGTGTCAATATTTGTTACGGTCGCGTATGATTATTTTGGTCAACAAAAAACCTGACACTTAACTGGAAATAGCTAAAAAACGTAAGAAAATTTGAGTTTTGCAAACTACCCTAGCGCATCCTTCTTTTAGAAAGCATTTCACTAATTTCAGCCTTGTAGATACTTACTCTGATATTTTCTCGATGACCGACTTCGGTGGCGCCTTCCTGTAAGTAAAAATATTTTTTGTTTTTTATCAAAGTTTGCAGTATCTAGCTAGTATCAGCCTTGTCGTAGGCTCTGTGATGCCGTACGGTCACTTTCGTTACCCATATGTACTGCGTTTGACTGTAATTCCAGCGTATTTCAAACATTTTGCGAACCCAGAATCTTTATCGAGACCGGGTTAGTTAGTTAGCCTAAGAACCATTATCCAATGGAGCTCACTGCACAGTATGAAATCGGGAATTACACTTCCACTGTGCAGGAATAATGGAAACCAGATATGGATAGCTGGGTGACAGAAAGCTAACGTGGCGTTGCAGCAAATGTAAAATAAGTGCCACTAGTCAACCCCCAGAGTGTAGGCCAAAAATCAAGGCTGGAATCAGAGTCGGTTATTCTCGTGGAAATAAGAGCACTCGCTGAGAAACTAGCCCCTCTAGAATTTATAAAAGACGATATAACTGTGTTACTCGTAAGTATAGATTTTGCTGATCTAAAGTTATCACTTAGTGAAACAAACAAGGAGCTTAAGGAGTTTAACGGGAAAATCAAAGACAGGGAAGCACGCCTCAAGCACGTTCAAAATCATTGGTAAAATTGGCGCTAAAATTGATTATCCCGTGTGTTTAATCCAGATCAATTTTATAACGAGAGTACTAACCCGTGAGAATGATAATAGAAAAACTATCATAATGAGTTTCAGCAACCGTTACGTGAAGGAGGACTTTAATTGCCGCAGCGAGACTACTTGTCAAGACTGCTCCTCCAATTGCAGAGCAAATTGGCCTGACAGGAATCCAACGGATTTATGTAAATGACTACATGTCATTACAGAATAAGGCTTTGCTGTCTGGATCAAGCATTTCAAAATACATGCAACGAAAAACGACACGTCTTCTAAAATAGTGTTGAAATCCGAGAAAGATCTCGTAAAAAAAATATGGTTACGTCAACATCGATTTAGGAGACTTTTTTCAATCAAAATTTCCAAGTCCAGTTGTGCAAAGTTAAACGGTGAATGTAAGATTGAGAACCATGCGCAGTTGAGTGCTACCAACATTATACCATCAGTTGTCACTCATTAGAGCGGTGAAAGCACAGTATAAAAAAAATTACATAAATAAATAATAATGATTTATTTGTATAATGATGCAGTATTTTATCTGAACAGTGACCTTGAATTAATTACCTACGGCCACTCGGTAGATAAATACGGTTCCGTGTCCGTGCGTAAATGCAGCGCTCTAAAACTAACGTAACTGAGACTAACTGAGATTTCGAAGCGCGTCGTTTTGGCCGTTTTCTATGAAGATAAAGTACTATATATATATATATATAATTGTTATAATATAACTATGGTGTAAGTTTATCTCAAAATGTTACGTAATCCACCACGCGAGCCCAGTGCGGGTCGGTAGATGTCACATGTCTTCGAATTGTTGGTTCTAGGACATGCCGGTTTCCTCACGATATTTTCCTTCACCGTTTTGAAAGCAGTGGTGATGAAACAATTTACATAAAGTAAAGTGCCTGCCTGGGTTCGACCCTACGACCTACAACTGATAAGTCGCGGCCGTTACCGCTGGGCCACCACTGCTAAATTTAACGTTTAGTACTTCGTAATGTTAATTACTTTGCATACTATTGTATAAAATCTAATATATCTATGTATCGATACTATAAAATCAAGTTATTCTAACTGAACAGACAGCTGTACTGCTGAGGAGTCTGTTGCGTCACTTCTTCTTCCCAGCTAAAGCAGGTGAAGGGCGAGCATAACGCTCGCCCTTCACCTGCTTTAGACTGTGCATAATGTAATTTTGACGTTCAAAAAGTACTGATTCTCAGCATAGTTTGAGTTCCTGACTTTTGATTATAGCCCTGGTATTGATAGTTACATCAATAAATGAGTGTTATTATACATATAATAAATAATTAACGTTGTTGTACAAAACAGATAAGAAATAATTTAAATCATTAGTAATAAGGAAAATCATAAAAGCGCTCTTCTTCTCTCCTACTAATTCACAAGTTTGCTGTGCCCGACAAGGTCCATGATATAATTGTTTCTTTAATAATTAATTACTTACCAACTGTATGTGTACATCATTATGGATTGCAATAAAGATTATTTGAATTTAAAATGACAAAACATGTGTAATGTTGCCATAGTAGACAATAGCCAACTTGACTTGCAGTCGGTGCTATGAAACGTAACGTAGAAAGAGCTATTCCGCTATGTGGCCTCGAAATACGCTAGGCTGAAAAACGCAGCGCCGAAAGTTTGCAGTAACGAATAATCTAAAGACGAAAGCACGAAGCAACGAATATCGTTTCAACGAAAGCATTTGATAACGATTCACGGAACAACGAATGCACGTTGCAACGAATAATTTCACACCTAGGTACACGGCCTCGAAATAACGTTACAACGAACGTATCAACGACAGCAAAAAAAAAAAAATACAAAAAACTGATAGGTACTACTAATAATTTGGACATAATAGCTATTAAACCCTATACAACAAATCTCATAATTTGGAGTAGTTACTTAAATTTTGCTAAAATAAGACACTATTAAGCGAACGTAATTATTGTTGTTATTGATCTAATAGTCTAGTATATTCCTAATGAGGGTAAGTTTTTTAGTTATCAAAACGATCATAGTAACCGGTATTCTGTGACGGTAAGTTGTTAATAAATCAATCTAGCAATTGTAAGAAAATTTAATACTTACTTTTTATTGTAAACAATAAATTAATGTTTTAAGAGTTCCGTACTGAAAGGGTGCCAATGGGGCCCTAGTCGGTCCATCCGTTCGTCCATCACTCGTTTGTTACAGGGTTGTATCTATTTAACCAAAATAGTAAGTATTTACAGAATACCGGTTACTAATATCGTTTTGATGACTTTAGTAGGTACCCCCCTCATTAGGAATAATATTGTACTAGTAGATCAATAAGAACAATATTACCTTAGCACAATTATCTTATTTTAGCAAAATTTAAGTAACTACTCCAAATTATGAGATTTATATAGGGCTTAATAGCTATTATGTCCAAATTATTACTAGTACCAATTTTTTGTTTTGTTTTACCTTTTTGCTGTCTTTGATACGTTCGTTGTCACATTACGAGTATTTCGAGGCCGCGTAGTTAGGTGTCAAAATTTTCGTTGCAACGTACATTCGTTGTTCCGTGATTTGTTATCAAATGCTTTCGTTGTAATGGGATTTCCCTGGACACCGCCCGTTTTGGCTGGGCTGTACCCTGGACTCGTCTCAGTCTTCTCTCTGGAACTCACAACGCATCTTCTATAACGTAGCTCTTCCTTAGGTTTACAGGAACTCTTCTTTAGGTTTACAGGGGTTCTTCTTTATATTTACAGGAACTCTTCATTACTATTGAGTGCCTACTGCCAGTCGCTGTATGCGTGCGCCCTTTTTTTTTTTTTTTTTTTTTTTTTTTTTTTGTGGATGGGAAATCATCAAATGACTTCTCCCGCTCTGGGCAGACCGGGAGGGCGTGTCAGACTTTTACTGACTAAAACCCACCCATGTTCCTTCAGCTGCCCGTGCCAGGGCCACGGTATCTCTTTCGAACTACCCGCGACCCCGGCGGCATCGGCCCAATTGACCCCGTCACTGCTGACATCTCTTTGAGGCGCGCGTGGAACACAACGCGCCGTCGACCCGGGCCTGGTCCTTACCGGACGGCGAGCTGCCCATTACTCGTCGTCCGCAAGCCCGCGCCTACGGTGGCCGGGAATCGGCAATCGATTCCCGCCGCCCAGGGCGTCTCCTACGGCGGCTAGGGGCGCGAGGGCGCGGCTGTTGCCTCTCCCTCACGCGTTCCGCTTCCTCCTTCGCGAGCATTACTGCTTCGCAGAAGGAGGTGACGGCTTCCCATGCACTCTCGCTCCGCACCATGGCCTGGACCAGGTTTGGACGCGAGAGATCGCCGCCGCCGATCGCCTCCGTGAGAACACGGCGGTGCTCCGCCCAAGCCGGGCAGACCTCCACTGTATGCTCCACCGTGTCCTCCGGGCGATCCACACAATGGTGACACCCGGGCGTTTCCTCCCGCCTTATCCGAAACAGGAACCTCCCGAAACAACCGTGTCCGGTGAGGACCTGCGTCAGGCGGAAGGTGAGGACGCCGTGGCGCCTCTCCAACCACTCCTCAAAGAGGGGACTTATCGCCGCAATTGTGGCGTGCCCAGCGCTGGGTTGCGACAATCGCACTCTCCATGTCGCCATGAGATCCCGCCGGAGCTCTGTCCGCTGTACCGTGATTTCTCGCGGCAGCGGAGTTACGCCCCGGCGTTTCACCTCCTCGCGCCACTCCCACACGTGCGCGAGGACTTTTGCCTCCAGATCCCATGGCGGTAATCCGGAAAGGAGGCACGCCGCCTCACATGACACCGTGCGGTATCCCCGGACTAGCCGGATGGCCATGACCCTCTGGGACGCGTTCAACCGGCGGGCTGATCGCAGCCTCAGGGAACGCGCCCACACCGGTGCCCCGTAAAGGGCCATGGACCGCACGACCCCCGCGTAAAGCCTCCGGCAGGAGGCGTTTGGACCCCCCAGATTGGGCAGGAGCCGCTTCAAGGCAGCCCCGGCCCGCTCCAGTCTGGGAGCCAAACGTCGGAAATGCTCCACGAAGTTCCACCGGCTGTCGAGGACGAGTCCCAGGTACTTCATCGTCGACTCGACTCCGATGTGAACCCCTCCTACCGTTATTTGGGAACCCGACGGTGGCGCGTTCCGAGGACCATGAAAACACATGACCTCGGACTTGTGCAGGGCCACCTCGAGTCCCAACTGCCGGATCCTCTCTACGATTGTCGCAACCCCGCGTGTCGCTAGTTCAGCCGCCGCCTGGTGCGACCTCCCCTGCGCCAGGACCAGCGTGTCGTCAGCGTAACATACAACGCTGACGCCGCTTTGGGAGGTCGGCGCGCAGCACCCAGTCGTACCCGATGTCCCACAGATGTGGCCACAGGACCGATCCCTGTGGGACACCGCACGACATCTCTCGCCGGTTCCACTCCCCCTGATGACCGGGGTAGATGACGGCCCTGTCCGTCAAATAGGCCTCGACCACTCGACGGAGGTAGGTTGGCACCCGGTGATACCGGAGTGCCTCCCTGATGCAACTCCAGGGCAGGGTATTGAAGGCGTTGGCGATGTCTAGAGACACCGCCAAGACGACCCCACCCCGGGCCACAGCATCCCCCGTTGTATGCGTGCGCCCTGTGGGTCAGTTCAGGGCTCGTACAATGCTCTACGAGTCCAATATAATAATGCGTTCCGGGTAATGTTGGGGCTGCCGCGCTTCTGTACCGCATCGGGGTTGTTCGCGGACGTACGCGTTCCAGATTTCAGCTCGCAGCTGCGTCTGCGAATCGCATTGCTGAAACGTCGGGTGCGCGATAGCCCCAACATCCTCGTAGCTACTGTAGCCGGCAGGGTGGATGGCCAAATTATATGTCGCTGGATGGCGGCTCACAGACCGTCATTCAGATATAAGAGATAAATTTATCTATAGTGATTGTGTTTTTAGTTAGTAAGTGTCAACTTGTTCGCATCTTATGGATCTCTGGTATGATAATAAAGATTAATTAATTTATTTTTATTAAGCCTAACTTAGTTTTGGTTCTTGCAAGTATGATCTTCGTGGTCTTGATTTGCTAACGCCATTCCAAATCCTCTAGCTGAGGGTCGCCATGTTAGGTTGATAGAGGAGCTCTCGAAGACAAGAGAAAATCAGCGTGAAGTGTTGAATATGTTTATATTTCGGTAGTCTCTATAGCAAAGCCAAATGTCTAAAGCATTACAATGACCCAAATTCATACGTCATTATGTTACAGCGTATTAGTAAATGTAGCACTCAGACCAAATAAAAAGCCAAACAGCGCTGCGCTGTCAGCAGTGACTTGAAGCAGGCGATGTAAACATGTGTGCACTTGGTGAGTGTTGCCGCGCAGTAAAAACTCATTACCCTAATATTTTATCTAAGGTCTGACAGGGGGACTGGATGAGTAAATGCAGTGGTTAGCGTTATTGTTATTTTTTAATTATGTATAGGTCTCTCGCTTTATTCCGACAAGATAGGGTAAAAAATAAAACAATAGTTAAAAGTAAGCAACGGTGTTTAATGGCCTTTTTGTTGGGTCAATTTTTTGTAGATTGTCATGAATCTATAAAATGAATATGGCCAAATTTCGATCAATGGGCGACCACTAGTATAAATAAATAAATTAACGTGTAATGTTACGTTTCATGGGACATGAATTACTTACGCAATAAACGGGGATAATTGTGCCGCATACTAGTGGCAACATTTGTTAAGATTTTGAGTTCCAAGCTGTCATAATTTGATTTATTAAAATTATGGGTTTATAGCTAGTTTTAATGTTTGTTTTTTTGTTAACGTATGAAATGTGATTCCATCTTGCTTTCAATTTTTGAAGAATGGGTTTTGCACCCTTCCACCACACAATTCGGCATTTTCGCGATTAAACAATGTTTATTATTTCAACGTTATTCTTCTTTGGCGTACTAATCTAGACTAATTTGTGAGGTGTAGTTTGATTAAAAGAGTGTGAGTGTGTATGCACAGAGCGAGGTGCAGTTTTGCATGCTTCACTGTATTGTTCGCAGCGCTGTCTTGATTTTTTATAGGTCTATGAAGTAGCAGTGCAACATTGAACGACACAAGCTTCAGTAACGATATTCGTTGCTTTGTGCTTTCGTCATTAGATTATTTGTTATTGCAAACTTTCGGCGCTGTATTATTTGGCGTAGCATATTTCGAGGTAAAACAATTATAGCGGACTCGGAAAGAGCATCGTCACAAAAATGTTCTCAAAACCATGTAGGTCAATGATATTATATGTAGAAAGAGGTAGATAGGTTACACACGTTCCGCAAGTGGCACGTCAAAATCTGGCTAATTAGCCACATTTTCGTCGTCTTGTCTCTTTTTCGCTTCCGATAATTAAGACATGCCGTCCTACTTCTACATGTCATCTAATCGTACGAAATTGTGCCGTTTTTGAACACCGAATGTTGGGTCGGTAACCTATCTACGTCTTTTTACATATAATATCATTGATGTAGGTATATAATGTTGAGATTTATAGGTGACAATGGTATTAAACATGTATAGGTACCTACTCTTTTAGTATGGTACCTCCTTGTTATTTTACTAGCCGATGCAGAAGCACATTTTTGTTCAGAGGAAGGCTTTTGTGGAGACTGTAGGTAGGTATTTAATGTAAATTTATAATTACATGCGATACTTACGGCGCCATTGTTGTATAGTATTATTTTTCCACAAAACACTTAGTATACCGGTATCTTCATCGATTGATATCTCTGGCTTAGATTAAAAAATAATTATTTCTAGGTATCTTCTATTTTCCGTTTGACTTGCATGGGTGATACTTGTCAAGTTTAGAAAAAAAATTGAATATCTCATAAAACAAAAGTCGATTTTTTATAAGGAATGCAGTTTGTGAAAAAGTTTTTGAAGTTGAGGTTTTTATAGATCTCTGTTTAACAGGGTGTCCCATAAAGGTAAGCGTCCACTATTGAATAGTCTTTCTTAGAGTATACAGGGTGTCCCGTAAATAATGGATCAAACGTAACGGGTAGGTAGCTTACCTAATTTCCAACAACTAATTTGAATATTAAAAAAAAAACCGTTACAGTAACCAGGATATTAATTTTTTTTCGAATTTTACGATTTTGTCTTCCAGAATTAAGCTTTTTTAATGCTGTCGCTGCAAATGATGACATTTTTAGGTATGATTTTTATTTCACATTTCTGAATAGCTTACTAATGTTATAAGATACCATTTTTTTGAATACCGTTTTATTTGCCTTAGAAAAAAAATCTTGAGTTGAAAAGTTTTTTCTTTACGATGTTAGGACCAAAATTGAAAAAATTCTCCTGTAAAAAAAATGTATGACACCGAAAACCACCATTATTTTAAAAACTTGTACATTTAATAAGGTTTGCAAATTGGTGTAAAACTTACGTCTAGTCTTTATCGTTACAAAGATATTGCTATGAATGTGATGAAGACAGAAAATAAATTAAATTGGTACTATTCCATTTTTTCATTTTCGTAATGGCTTATGCTTGAATGCTTGTAATCGAAGCAGGTAGTTAAGCGGCTAGCATATTCCGACCCGATGACGTCATCTGTCCGGAATTTGGGACCGCTACCTGTGGCGGAGTTGCACCTCAGTCAGCGTGAAGGGGATAGATAGCGCCGCTTTTGTATTTTTGGTAAATTGGTATGAAGTTGTACATTCTAGTCCTTGTCGTTACAAAGATAATTGCTATGAATCTGAGAGGTGCTCCAAATCAACGTTAATAAAAAAAATAAAAAAGTGTGTACATTTAAACTTTTTCTTTAAAATGTGTAACTGTAGTATTTCAGAGGCAATGTTCATTGAATTATTGAGGCGTATGAAAAGAATTAGGAGGCCGTACTAAAAAAAACAGTTAGTTCAAATAAATCGTTTTATTTGGTTTTTACAATAAATGTTCGAATTGCCTTCCCTCTACAAGAATGCAAAGTCTGCATCTCCTAATAAAGGAAGCTCTTATCCGACGGACAAAACGGCTTTGGTTTATTTCTGATGCAGCAGATTGGATGCGCTGTCGTAATTCTTCTTCCGACGTTATTGGATTCTTGTAGACCCTGTCTTTTAAACATCCCCAGTAAAAAAAATCTAGGGGATTTAAATCCGGAGATCGCGGAGGCCACAAAATTGGTCCTAATCGGCCGATCCATCTGTCCGGATAACTTTCATCAAGGTGCGCCCTTACTGCCGTCGCATAGTGAGCGGGGCACCCATCATTTTGCAACCACATTGCTTGCCGTACGTCTTCTGGAACGTTTTCTAATAACCTTGGCAACTCATTCCTTAAAAAATGGAGATAATATTCGGCGTTTAGAGTAGCTGGTAGTTCAAAGGGCCCTATTATTTGCCCATTGATTATTCCCACCCATAAATTTATTTTAAATTGATGTTGGCTCCTGTCCTCTCGCATCAAATATGGGTTTATCAGCTGCCAACTGTGCAAATTATGCAAATTTAAATATCCATCTCGGCGGCATGAAGACTCGTCACTCCATAAAATCTTGTTAAAAAACTGCGGGTCCGCCCGAATCATTCTAAGCATCCTTTGGCAAAATTCTATTCTTGGCTGGTAATCACGCGACGTCAGCGTTTGAACACGTTGCACGTGATATGGGTGCAATCGGCACCGTTGTAGCACTCGATGCACCGTCGATCTAGAAATTCCTACGCGTCGCGCTATGACGCGAACGGAGACTGACGGATCTTCCTCGATTTCTCGAAGAATGACTTCGTCATTAACTTGTCGCGGTCGTCCTTCACGGGTACCACCAACTCCGGTGCCAAGAATTCTTCCCTCAAGAAGCGCGTTATGCACTCTAATAAAGACGCGATAATCGGGATAACGAACCAGGTTCGGGTATCTTTCACGGTACAATCTTGCAGCCGCCCTGGCATTACCTCTTGCTTCTCCGTAGATAAAATGCATTTCGGCGTACTGCCGTGGCGTGTACTCATAACGAGGCATTGGGCTGAATAAGGTTTCAGCGCTACTGCACACACGTACAAGCACACACAAACGAATGTTTTCGGAGTCCGTAGGATCGCCAAGTCGTTTGTCCAATACGCAAAGAGTTCCAAATCGATAGGCAAAGCAAAGTCCAAAAACACAGCACAAGTCAAATTTTACAGAAGAAAACACCGAGCCACTGACCGGGAGCGAAAGTTGTCTGACGTAGCAACTCGAAGAGAGACTAGTTACAACTAAACTAATAAAATCAAGCAACAATGAAGCCTGTACGAGTGAAGGGCGCAGGAAAGAACAAAAGAACCTGCGCAACTTCATACCGATTTAACCGATTTACCAAAAAGCGGCGCTATCTATCCCTTTCACACTGACTGAGGTGCAACTCCGCCACAGGTAGCGGTCCCAAATTCCGGACAGATGACGTCATCGGGTCGGAATTATGCTATCCGCTTAACTACCTGCTTCGATTACAAGCATTCAAGCATAAGCCATTACGAAAAGGAAAAAATGGAATAGTACCAATTTAATTTATTTTCTGTCTTCTTCATCACATTCATAGCAATATCTTTGTAACGATAAGGACTAGACGTAAGTTTTATACCAATTTGCAAACCTTATTAAATGTACAAGTTTTTAA
Organism: Cosmia pyralina; assembly: GCA_946251885.1. Taxonomy (NCBI): domain Eukaryota; kingdom Metazoa; phylum Arthropoda; class Insecta; order Lepidoptera; family Noctuidae; genus Cosmia; species Cosmia pyralina. The sequence goes on along the minus strand of OX276350.1, from coordinate 16,987,032 downwards.
AATAATGGTGGTCTTCGGTGTCATACATTTTTTTTACAGGAGAATTTTTTCAATTTTCGTCCTAACATCGTAAAGAAAAAACTTTTCAACTCAAGATTTTTTTTCTAAGGCAAATAAAACGGTATTCAAAAAAAATGGTATCTTATAACATTAGTAAGCTATTCAGAAATGTTAAATAAAAATCATACCTAAAAATGTCATCATTTGCAGCGACAGCATTAAAAAAGCTTAATTCTGGAAGACAAAATCGTAAAATTCGAAAAAAAATTAATATCCTGGTTACTGTAACGGTTTTTTTTTTAATATTCAAATTAGTTGTTGGAAATTAGGTAAGCTACCTACCCGTTACGTTTGATCCATTATTTACGGGACACCCTGTATAGGTAACACTGGAGACGCCTTACGAACACTTTTCCTTTTGTCAAAAGTACAAGAACACGTTCTAGTACCTTAATAAAACTACTTCCAAATCGATTCTAACGCTCTATAATTAATCGTTTTCGAGACGCGCCGTTCTCATTCATTCTCCGTGAAAATGCCTGGTTGTAGTGTTAAAAAACTTTTTTACAAAAAAATACAACCGACTTCTAAAAACAACACTACAAAGTGAAAAATAACTTTAATTTCGGAAGTCGGTGTCTGATTAAATGTATTTTCGTTTTTGCCACCGACTTCCGAAATTAAAGTTATTTTTCACTTTGTAGTGTTGTTTTTTGGAGTCGGTTGTATTTTTTTGTAAAAAAGTTTTTATTTTTCACTTTTTAGTGGTTCACATGTGCTTACCCCTTCACAGCGTACTGGCGTGATGTTATATTATGAACTGGTGTGAACAACAAACAGACATGAGATTTCAGCAATCCCAGTCCATTTGCTATCATTTATTGAGGAGTTCCGTTGCCTATCTCAGAAGTTCTTCATCAGATCTTCACCAAATTGAAATGGGACCACTCCAAGAAAGTACTCTTCCAAAAACTATCCAAATCGCTTCAAGTGTGCCTATAAAATTGGAAGAGTTCTCTCTATTTCTCCAGGATCCCATCATCAGATCCTGACTTGATGATCATGGGACCACCTGGAAAGTATACCCTTTCAAACAAAAAAAAAAAATCCAAATCGGTCCAGCCATCTTCGAGTAATCGGGGAACATACATTAAAAAAAAATTAAAAAAAAAAAAAAAAAAAAAGGTTCCGACGAATTGATAACCTCCTCCTTTTTGAAGTCGGTTAAAAACTTGTAAAAAGCATTCATATACGTCAAACATAAACAAAGACGGAATAACCTTCCACATGTAAGTTTTTTTTTAAAATATTTAGTCATGTTTATAGTGAAATTCAAAATCATAACCTAACACATTTTGATTTTTCATTTGATTCAACCATGATTCAACACGGGTGGCGGAAGGCATGAATCGAGTAATTTTTTTTTGTTTTTTGGATGGCGCCACCAAAAATTTCCAAATTTTTCGTAATGAGTGTCGTTTTCATGGTTTTTGAGGCTGCTGATAACGATTATGGAGTCAAAATCAAAATTTAAGATGGCGCCAATGAAAATTAAAGCTGAATAGTTTTTGGAACGAAATTGTTTAAGGGCCGGCGCTCACTGCCGGCACGGCACGACGTGTCATGGCAAAGGATTTTATTTCTAGTTACGTTATTTTGAATCTTATTTCAATGAGTTCAGAATTCATGTTACTTTATTTCGATACCATTATGCCGCGACGCGCCGCGTCATGACGGGACGCGCCACGGCATGCTGTGGCATGATGTGTCATGCCGTTTCGTTCCACGGGATGCCGCAGCGCCATTGCATCCAGCGAGACGTAATGGGTCACTTGGTGTTAGGAATTATGATTGCCAAGTTAGTTGAAATATGGTTGAAACTTACGCAGCGGTCATTTCGCGTCCGGTCGGTGCGCGGGGGGGCAAGAGAGGGCACTTGAAGACGCACTTGCGCGCGCGTTTTTTTGTCTCTCACACTGACCGAGCGCGGCAAGAGATAAGCAAGAGATTAGTGGATGGGCTTTCAGTACGATGCCATGAGATACCACGGAATGCCGCGGGATGCCGTAGCGCAACCTGCCGTGCCATGCCATGCCATGCCGGCAGTGAGCGCCGGCCCTAACGCGGCTTGCGGTAGAAGTTGACAGGTAGAAATCGTCACGTAAGGAAAACGCATTATGCTCCATGCGACATTCTCTCTCTCTTTGTCTCTTTTTATTTATACGAGTGTGTGTGTGCGTGCGAGTATCGAAATTGTGAGAAGTTATTAAGGCTTGGATTGAATGACAACAAAAAATTAAATAGGTACTAGATATACCACCACCTACCTCGTAACAAGGGCTCTGCGGAATCATGTTGGAAAAACATTGTTCTCACAACATCATGATATAGATGTCTTGAAAAGTCATGAGGTAGAACTAGCTAAAACCGTGTTGGCTAATTATACAGACACGAGAATTGCTTTCATTACAAAAAAAGGGACCCTCAAAAATTTATTCGCCATATTTACTTCAAATTGGTTCATTTTAAAAATAATTAGTTATTGTACAACCCACTGATTTTTAAAATGTATTCATTCTTGGTACAACAACTATTATTATTTGTTATTATTTCAAATGTAACTATCTTATGCTACAACTGCTTTATATAATGGATTCAAGCAAAATTCCGGATGAATATGGATATCGATAAGAAAAATTCGATGGTACGGCCTTCTCTTTCCGGGCAATCCGTTTTTTTTTTGTAGTAGCTACCGTGTCTCTCGCCACAAGTGACAGACTTTTTTGTTCAGAATATGCGCGTATACCTTCTCCAGTGTTATAAATTTGCGTCGAGTATGTATGTATTGAAGTTTTCTATGGGACATTTTGATACCTCACACACGCAAAATACAACACATTCACACGTACACACAAAACACAACCAATACACACACATACACACACACCACTCAAGAGCATGCATGTACTAAATTCCCTTCGTTTTAATATATATTTTAATTTTAATTTTGCTGCATAAATTGTTAATGTTCCAAAATCAGGTCCTAGCTCTGGAGTAAGGGCTTCAATTGAAAATGTTGCTCCATTTTTTGTGTCAATATTTTATTTTTATTTTTTCATAATTTTTTCGCGATTACGATGTTGGTTTAATGGAGAAAGTTGTTCAGTTTGATGGTCTGTACCCTTTTTGGTCATACCTTTCTGGTACAGCCTGTATAGTACAACACGCCCACAGTTACGCATCCATATCTGACGCATTGTATCAAAAGGATATTAGTATTCTATGTGTAGGAAGTAATATAAGTGCGTCCACTGATCCCATCGTACGAACCACACGCATCAACCCTTCGGTAACATTGCTCGGAGTGGCAACTATTCTGATGCGTGCCGATGATGTCATACAACTTTATGTCCGTCCGTATGTCTCGGCAATCCGTATAGCACAGGATAGGACTGGTGGCCTAGCATGATCTCATTCAAAACGATTCAAAAGCAAGACATTTCAGTTTAGATTCTTAAACTGCTTCGCTTCAAATTCGTACCATGACGTCCAATGCGTTCAGCGGCATTTGGATCGTTAAAAGTGAATGAAAGATCGCAATTTGTGGCTGAACCGCATTTGAAACGTTTTTGGTGAACAAGAGAAAACGCTATCCACTTGCTCTTTACATACCTATTTTTGTGAATTTTATACGATCATACATTCAAACGAAACATACACTACAATAGAGTCCAGCTCTCTGGCATCCATTAAAACATTTGAGCGTTACAAGATTCCAAGAATCTTCGTCGCTTCGGCATTGTTTGTAAACACGTGCGAAGTGCGGGCTGACGTCACGGTGCGCGTACGCATGACTGTACTACCGACTGTTTTTTGTGTAGAGCCGTTTTCGTGCGAGTGGCTATCATTATCAAATGAGTTTGTCTCGCACATATTTTGGTGTCAGACACGTTCAGAAGCAAGTAACATTTTATTTGTTCTGAACTCAGTATCATTACTATATAGGATAAAAGACACTTGCTTCTAAGATACAGAGAACGGTTGTTTCTAAGATTCCACGTTAGTACTGTAACTATTGTTAAAATAATTGATAATCAAAGTAGATATCTGATCTATTTACCTTTGAACCTTAGCTTTCTTTTACCTTTTTTTATTTTGTTTACTTATTTTTTACCTTTCTTTCGAACCAAATAAAATATTTGGTTCGTTTAATAAATAGCAATTTATTATACGAACCAAATACTTTATTTCGACTTCATAAAACGGCACGTTTATTATATTTCTGTTTCGAACATACTAGAGTATTAGTACATTTTGATACAAGTGGAGAATGTTTGTTATTGCATTCGAGGCGGAATTAACACCCGAGCCGTAGGCGAGGTTGCTTTTGAGCCGAGAACTGCAATAACAAATGTGCACGTGTATCAAACGACGTTTTTTATTACACTTTTTTTTTTTTTTTTTTTTTTTTTTTACACTTTTGAAGAAATAAAATAAAATAATGAAAAATATTTTTGTCGTGAATTATTAAGAAACTGTGATTTAAATTTTCTTTTTTCCGCGCTTTGCTTTCGCCAGGTTGAAGGAGAAGCAAAGGTAAATAAATTTCTATTTTCCATATTAGGCCGATAAACAGCCTAATATGAAAAATAGAAAATTCAAATATTTTCGAGTTTAGAACACAACAAAATGTTAATTTAATCATAAACGTTTTTTTTATTGTAATAATCATGGTTTTTGATGATATTCTATTTATAAACATTATTTAAAAATTCAAAAATATTAACACCGTAAAGACGCATATCTCTTTGCCGAGATTTAAAAAAACATTCACCTGCGAATAGAGAGGACTGTCTCGCGCCAGTTTCATATTAGCGCAAGACGCTGTGAATTCATAGAGGCATTGAACCAATTTGGGTTTGTAGGTATATGTTATCTGTGACAATTTTTATTCGCGCACGTGTTTGAAAATGAAAAATCGCACGCGTGTTAAATACATTGCATTGTGAACCTAATCGTAGTGCGATATGAACCAGTTTTCGAGGAAATGTATTGAAAAAAAAGTTATGTGTGAGTTGTCACTGTCAGTGTCACTTGACAGGCTCTTTGAACATGGGGCTCAACTCAGCGCAGAAATCGAGCACTAATTCTTTGGATAGCCTGTAGCGCCTAATGAATTCGGCATCCTCAAAATTATTGAAGAGCTCCAACTGGCAGCGTAATTGGAGCCTCTTACGTTTTTGGGTATAGTGTGAGGTAAAATCTTCCTCAAAAAACTCAAATAAACAAATGCGGTTAAAAAAGACATGTAAAATAGATATTTTAGACTCTATGAAAAGATTAAAGTACACTTACTCTGGGTTTTGTAAAATTCCACTAAAATAGCGCTAAAAAACTTTGTTTTTGTCAATAATTCACCAAACATTTCAGTTTATGTTAGAGAAATAGTATCTTTTATTAAATAGCTTATTTTCACAGTTAAGCGTTTCTGTTGAGCTCATAGAAATATAAAATATATCTATGGTTGAGCTACTATATGGACGTCATGGTATCAAACAAGTACAAAATTAAATGAATTAAACCAAAACTTGCGACTCAGTTTGGGACAATCGCTGTCAGATGGCATGGCCTAAATTTAATCGTTAAACTGACGTCATGGTATGAATTAGAAGAACAGTTTAGTTTAGGTCCTAAACTGGATCGCGTTAAGAGCACGTGGTAGGCCTCCTGGACGAAATTGTAAGGGTTCCGTTTTACCGTTTGGTTACGGAGCCCAAAAAAACGCGGTGCGAATCACCTGTTATAGTGTGCGATGGCCCTAATGTCGAGAACAGAGGGCGCTAGTTAAATCAGTTCCGTGACCATAAAGTTTTTAAAAATACGAATCCTATTTCTTAAGTTGTCCTACGCCTACGTGGCCAACCTGTTAGAAGAGCGTATAAACCAAGAAAAAAATCAAAGGATAATCCTGTATGGACCCCGTATTTAAAAAAAATAATTGACTGTAGCATTACGAACTATGTCTGCTATCTTTTATGAACATGAACATGAACATTACGAACTCCCTCATCACCACCACTATCATCATCGTCGGGTGACGATGATGATGGTGGTGGTGATGAGGGAGTTCGTAATGTCGACTACTCGATGAGGGTTCATCGAGTAGTTTAATTAACCCTAAGACAGCATTCCTGAATTCACTTGGGAAAAATAGATTTATGTGAAGAATTTAAGTTGATTTGATTGCTTGAGTGCTATGCAATAGAGATTTGAATTTGATTAAATATACAACATTTCGTTGGTCCAGCCATTGCGTGGGACGATATTATTATAGTTAGTTGAAAATTTTGATAATTAACTATAATAATTGTGAACGCACGCATACCTGCTAGCTTGGGCCGAGGGCCAATTTTCAGGTATCAGGTACAAAAGTTACGTAAAAATAAAAGGTAGGTACTCACTTTTCTTCAAGTCTGATTGCTGATTTTTATGTATGTTTTACAGAATATTGTAATAATTAATAATCAATACTGTCGGACACTTCCCGTCGGGGGTTTTTTCGGCCAAACGCTTTAAAGCTCGCAAAAAATTAGGTCATCTTACTTTTACAGTGTTTGAGTCTTAATTTTTACACACGGGGAACTATTTTGTAAGGCTTAAAATAAAAACCTTAGCATGAAATTGGACTCCTTACTTGGACAGCCGCGGATATTTGCAGTGAAAAAAAAAAACTTAAAATTTGGGCAAAAATATCGCGGCGATTTTTTTCACGCACTGGTTTTTCTACGTTCTGCTTAGCGCCGAGAGTTGAAATCCAACATTGTGTTTTTTCGACGCGCTTGGACGCACTCTATTATTGTTAGGTTGGATTCTCGAAGCTTGGCTCAACATTTAGGGTTGAAAATCCAGTGCGCGATAAAATCCCGCCGCGACACTTTTACGGCCGTGCGAACGACGGCTTAGAGAGGCTATCGACAACAGTGTTGATTGGCGAATGAATATAATATTGCTTTTATACTTAGTTTATTCTTCAATTTGTCAACCGTTTTAACCCGATTGGAAAATAGATGTGAAATAATGTTTTTGCTTATTTTGACTATTTTCAGCGTAGTAGAGAAATGCGTAACCAACGAACGTTCGTAAAGTTAATTTAGTTTTAGGTTAATAATCGGTGGAGTTTTTTAAAATACCTACACTTTACAGGTCAGTGAGTAAACACCATAGCAAGGTTCAACAATACCTACTGTTTCAAAACACTATAACAGCCTGAACTAACGACCCGGATTTTTAATTGTTTTATTTTTTGATTTACTTACTTAATAATATTTTGTTTTAGCTACGTATTGTTTATTTAATAATAAAAAAAAAACGAATATTATAAAACTAAGTAGACATGAAGTCAAAAATAAGGTAAAATTGTACTTACTACAATTGGATTACGAAGACACTGAAAATCTAATGTCCCTTCAGGTATAATTCCCGCCTAGTTCAGGGGCTAGGGTCAATATTCTGTGCACCTTTTATAACCGCCACAAAACAAAATGCTTTAGTACTTCTCACGTTACCTGTTCTGAAATTATACTTTAATGGTGAGAATAAACAATTTTTTTTTTTTTTATTGTAATATTTTGTGGACTTTTGTCGCTTTTTATTTATTTTATTTTCATGATCCCGAAAAAAATTTAGTAATATAATATTAATAATAATGAATGGAACAATCGATAACTTTCCGATGTAGACAACCACTAGCGTATTTGTAAAATAAATGCCTTTTGCACAGGACAACGATAGCGACCGATGTTTCTGTGTAAGTTGTACGGTGCATGGTAAATGCACGCTGTGTTTGATGGGATAAGGTTTATAATTCACTGTGGAGTACGTTCTGATTTGTGAAATGCGGGTGTGTGTATTGCTTTTACTGAACAGCATGTGTAGTAGTTGGTCACTGGTAGAGACAAAGTGGAGACACAGGGTCCGATACATTTTCAACTACTGGGCACTTCTCCTTCTTTCTTATATCTATGGGTGCTGGTCAGGGTGTAGGGTGGTGGAGAAGCTCAGGACCGGTCGTTGTGGCTTCGTTTGGGGGAGGCCTATGTCTAGCAGCGGACGTCTTCCAGCTGAAACTATAATGCACTAAAATCTCTAGAAACACTATTCATCTGACAAGTTCACTACAACACACCATCATGCTAGCACGCCCCAAAGGGTTGGGCAGAGCTGTTTAGTGTGTACTGTAGAGGTTTGTGTATTGGTCAACCTTAGTATGTCACAGGCTTACATTCTATCTTTAAAACATCGAATTACTTTTGAAGAAAAGCGGATTTAGCTTTTGTTTAAGGGTATAGACAGATTCTGGCTATGGTAATGATAGGTTTGTGATATATTTTAAGTTGAAACTGAGTTATTTTAATATTTAAGACCCTCGGCCCTCTTAACTTCCCTCTACCACTTTAATTTATAGTATAGCTATCCCCCTGTGAGGTTCGAGTCCTCACAGTACAAAACGTCGACAGGTATTTATTTACGTACTAGCTTCTGCCCGCGACTTCGTCCACGTGAAAGCGTTCTTTCTGACTAATCTGTTCTGTTATTTCTGATATTTGCGAGTATCAAAATAAGTCGCTTAAATGCCGTATTTTTTATTAAAACGCTTTTATTAGTTTCACCTGTATGTATGTTTGTATGTTTATATGTAACGGAATCTTTGAACTCGATTTTTACCCATTTTAAATGGTCAGATTAATTCGAAATTTTGCACACTCATCAGGGTCCGATGACAATACAATGATTTAAAAATTTGGTCTCATTATCCTGATGACAGGATAAGCGATTTATCTCTAAAAAATTGAAAAATAAATTATAGTTTAAAAACTAAAAAACACGCTTAAATACCATTCAACTGAACTAAAAAGAAAATAATAAATTTTTCAATGTAAGAATAAAGTGATTAACGAGAAAATTTATGTCACTGTAAAAAAAAGCGTGGGGTGCTTTGTACGACATTCTTACACTAACTCTGTAATTCGAAAGCACCCCACGCTTCTTTTACAATGACATTAATTTTCTCGTTAATCACTTGATTCTTACATTGAAAAATTTATTTTTTAATTTTTAGTGCAGTTTATAGCCATTATAAACTGAACTAAAACGTAAAAAATATTTTTTTATTAAAAACTTAAAAACACGCTTTATTACCATTACGAAATCGTGTTTTTTAGTTTTTTAAACTATAATTTATGTATGATATATATGATTTTAGCGTGTTTTAAAATAGCTTATATCCGTCCTCAAGAATTGGGCTGTAAAATGCAAAAAGAATTTTTCAAATCCGACTGGTAGTTGCAAAGATTAGCGCGTTCAAACATACAAACAAACAAAAAACCGGCCAAGTGCGTTTCGGACCACGCACAATAAAGGGTTCCGTAAAAGAATTTATCCCTAAAACAAACGACATTGCAGTTGAAAAACATGTTCTCCCATACATTGGTATTCGTCACGGTCAATTCTTCAACTGCAAATTTAAGTTTGTAATCCCAAAACATTTTTTTTAATGTGATAAAATTACAAATTAGCTACTTTCAGACTTTTTTCTTTACTTGTGTTGTAAGTCCTTGCTTCTTGCCAAATTTCATGATTCTAGGTCAACGGACAGTACCCTATAGGTTTTGATTTACTTGCGAGTACAGTCCTACCAACTTATCTGTGAACTGAAAGAGGACGCCACCGTCGATGCGTCGACACAATCGAATAACATGCGTCGGCACAATCGAAGACATTTCAACATGACGGCCGTAGTTCCAATTTTCGCCATTTCACAGATAAGTGTATCAAAATATGTGGCTGTATTTTTGTATTGCGTTGACTTAGAAGCTTGATTTTTTTAGTACGGAAACGTATGTCCAAGAACTTACCCAACGCCTAGTTGGATAACCGGAATTTATAGACTTAGAGTGGATTCTCACACATGCATTTTCGCGAATTCACCTTAAGGTGGATTTTTTGGGGTGGATAAACGGAATAACTGCTGCTGAGCGTTCGCGGGTTCCTGGGTTCGATTTCAAGTTTGGACAAAAGTGTTATTAGGTTATTTTCAATTAGGATTTATTATATTTAGATATCGATACCCATCACGTTTGCGGAGTTTCTAGCTAATTAAAGAAGGGTCTTTAATTGTGTATAAATTCAACATGAATCAATATTTTTTTACATTATAATTTAAACATGTCCATGGAGTTTATTTCCTGTTCTTCTCCATAAGAACCTACTACACATTGGAATAGGCACTAAAGTGCGCGCCTCGAAGAAAGAAACCCCCGCGGAAAATTGTAGAACTACATTTTTCTGTATGAAATATGAGTATATGTGGAGCAGACTCTAGCTTCATCTTTCCGACTGACCGACTCCTTTGACAATTCAAAAGTGCCTGTAAAGCTGTAAATGGTTTAATTGAAATAAATGCTTTGAGTTTTGAGACTAGAGTTTGCGCCACCACTTAAGTCCAATAGACGCGGCGCTACTGCCTGTCATTGCATCACATTGCATACAGAAAAATGTAGTTCCACAATTTTCCGCGGGCCTTCTTTCGAGGCGCGCACTTTACCCCCCACGCAGTATGTTGTACTCAAATAGTACATACTAATTCCATGGCTGTGCTGTTTATTGGATAACCTATATAAATGAGCTTGCTAGTTTTTGCCCGTATCTTCGCCCGTGTGGAGGTCGGAATAAAAAAAAACCTATATTATAAACCTTCTGCATGAAAAAAAAACTTATAGGTATTTCTCAACTTTCATGGTCAAACGGTGTTAGAGTTTAGTTTAATCATGGTTTAAACTTAAATAGCAGCACCCATTTTAGGGTTCCGTATCTCTAAAGGAAAAAACTAAATCCTTATAGGATCACTTCTGTGTCTGTCTGAATGTTTGTCCGTCTGTCACAGCCAATTTGCCCCGAATCTAATGGACCGATTAAGTTGGAAAGACATCGTCGGAAATGGCCCTGGGACCAACAAACATCTGACGTACATAATAATTGTAAATAATATATTTTATTACAAATCTGTATGAAACGGACACTTTCCGTTCTATAAAGAATTAAAAGCAAATTAAAAGAGCTGTAACGACTAACATCACATCTAAAATGCCGCCATCTTTGACAGTTAGATTTGACATGACAGTAGTGATGCCCAATCTTTTATTTCACACACATCGAGAGTGAGGTTACTTGCGTTGGCCATCTGATGGGCAATTCCTATGTTATTAACAACGTTCGCAATCTCATCTCAGTCTCAATCTGTCCAAAATTGTATAGCGTTTACCTACATTTTTGACATTTGATTATTGCTGGCATGAGACTGCAACTTGAATTTGCACGTTTTTAGGTACGAGGATTGGCCACCTCCTCACAGATATCATACGTATCCGAGCGTACTTTCCTTTTCAGGGCCTTAGCACATCTCCACCGCAAAACCATGAGCAGCGAAACCACAGTAGTTCAATTCAATAGACTCGCATGATGTTCCGCTACTCATGCGGATTCGCGGCCGAGGTATGCTAAGGCCCTCAACCTTTTTCGCTCTAGGGTATGACGCTTCTTTAATAACTTATGCGACGTTTTTGTTGGTACCATACAATAAGTGCAAAAAGCGTCAACAACAAAGCCGACTTTCATATCCTAATCCATCCATCACAAATAATTAATGACATTTTTCTATACGAATTACTTCACATAAGTGGGATGCATTGTAAATTCAAATATAATAACCCGCTGGGTACTGAACCGTATCGATTTTTTTTTTTAATTTATCGATACTGATCTACACTCCTGCCAACTTATCTGTGAAATGGCGAAAATTGGAACTACGGCCGTCATGTTGAAATTTCATTCGATTGTGCCAACGCATGTCATTCGATTGTGTCGACGCATCGACGGTGCCGCCTCTTTCAGTTCACAGATAAGTTGGTAGGACTGTAATGTATGGGCTATCCCTAATCCTTGTCACGTCATGTTAATCAACTCAACTGTCAAGTTATGCACGCATTTCGTTCGCGCAGAAATAATCATAGATTATTAATACACTTTAAGAAATAATACCAGTGACAGCCATATAATAGCAAGTACACTACGGCCGAATTATCTTTACGAGCCCGAACATCACGCAGGACGCTGCGCAGTAACATTTTTTAGGAACCAAATGGGACATGAGACGAGTGTGAGTGAGAGAACATGCGCGAAAGTTCGTAGGGCCTATGTTCAGACTCGCCAAGATATTTCGGCCGTAGTGTATTTTCTAAGTATTGAAAGGGTTGTTTCTTACTTAATATCCCCTCAAAATCTTTGTTTTCTTTTAAAATAAATGCTTTCTGAATGGTGTCCGTCGTTCAATTTTGTCTTCATGGGCATAATATACTTGTAATTTAGAACACGCAAAGTAATTTTCCTTCGCTGTTGGTTCTGGCGCGAAAGATGTTTGGTTACAGAACAATCTCGTTTGGTTTCTCAATAAATGTACCAGACTGAAATTTTTTACTTCGGTACATTTATTCAGAAAATGTGCCTATTTAAAATTATATTTATTTGTAACAGCGTCCTTAAAACAACATGGTAACTCTCTCAATATTGTGCGTACATTTACAGTTGGAATGTATGGGAGAACATGTTTTTCAACTACAATGTTAAGTTTGTTCTTGGTATAATTCTTTCTCTTCTTTCTTCATCCGAACTACGGAAGCCTTCATTGTGCGTGGTCCGACATGCATTTGGCTGATTTTGTATATTTAGATATAGATAAAAAGTAAATAGACAAATGGCAGTGTTTATTTAAGGAATTATAACAATTAAAAATTTCATAACACAAGTCACGTATGCACCTATTTATACGTTCATAAATTCGAAAGACACTTCTTAATCTTATCTATATCCGGCTAGGTACGAACATTAACTATTTAGTACGTAGCACGTGAATAAAATCGTCACTTATCACTTCTCGATATGCTTTATATTCGGGGTGGGAAACCCGATTTCTTGGATCAGACGGGCGTCGTTCTGCGGTAAGGGTCGGTGCCCACGGCACGGTCGTGGCGCGGTGGCGGCGGATGTTCTTCACCACCTCTTGCGCCCGCACCGAAAGTCACCATTTCTTCTTCCCGTGATGGCGGAGGCTCCACCGCCGAAGTATCTAGAAATCGGCCGCTTGCCACCGACGCCTGTGACTGAAATATCGACGCACTCCTTAATCCACTCAAGGTATTTGCGCTTTGAGGCACTTCTTTGAAGTCTTCAAAGTAATTGTCACAGGCTGTCGGTCGCGGCGCCGCCGGAAACCCGTACAGCGTTGACGACGACAAATCCTTTAATGATGCTGAACTTAAATTTATTCTTCTATTTTTATTGTGTATTGAACAATGTGGAATTTCATCGCCGTCGAACACGAAGCGTCTTCGCTCTCGTGGTGTTGCAGCTGAAGATCCTGAAGGGGGATATGTGTCCCTTTTCATCATTCGCCTTTCTAGTAGTGTGGAATCTCGCTCTCTGAATTCTGTAAAGGCATACTCACGATCCCACGCACGGCAATCAGCTTTAGCTTTTTCAGTTAGCTCTGTTATCCAATCTTTTTGATACCACTGAAGAAATAGGAATATAGCCGAGGTGCCTGCCAACTCGGCAGCCACGAAGCCACTGATGTATAGCCCAAATGAATATCCGTAACTATATGACATTCTGGGGGTTTCAAAATAAGTCATGTAGCGTAACTTGTGGCCCACTTGTGATTTAAAAACGGATATGTACATGACGATTCCGGTCAGCATTATTAAACCTGAAATAAAAGATTTTTTTTTTAGTAACTATTTATTTATTTATATATTATTATAAATAAAGTGTTCTATTTTTTTCGTACACCAGATACGTGACCAGATAATACATAGCAAAATAATAAATTTAACACTACAAAACATACTATGGGCGGCCTTATCGCTTTCTGCGATCTCTTCCAGGCACCCTTGGGATGGACAGTGATTGCGTGTACATAAAAATGGGTTTATCATTGGTGCAAAATCATAGATTTATTTATTTATATGTATATACTTTACTGTACACCACAAAAATACATGACAAAAAATATGTCACAAAATATACAATGGGCGGCCTTATCGCTTTCTGCGATTGTTGCTTGGAAGAGTCCAAGCAACCATCGTCATCATCTGCCTAGCCTTTTCCCAACTATGTTGGGGTCGGTTTTCAGTCTAACCGGATTCAGCTGAATACCAGTATTTTACATGGAGCAACTGCTTACTGATCTCCACAACGTAGTTACGGGGTAACATGATACCCCAAGGCCGAAAGTTTGACAACCAGTCTCAAGAGACTGGTTGTCAAACTTTCGGGCTTCTGACGACCCGTAACAACTGTCAAATATCTACAAATGACAGCAGGGACCAACAGCTTAACGTACTTTTCGAGACACGGAGGGTCTTGGTAAGTAAAGATGGTTATCCATCCACGGACCAACCACGGCAAGCGTAGCTTAACCTGATCGATCGACCCATGCGGCTGTTATTACTAAGCCTCAAGCCCCTCTTCCAAGCAACCTTGAGATACATATATTTACCTAGATATATATATGAATGCTATATAATAGATAAATAAATACATACATACTAAATAGGTATACTAAGAATATAATATACATAAGCAACGAAAATAAATGACGACTACAGAATATTACAGCAACTAGAACAAGATCACAACCGCAAGTAATGTTCCTTCACGAGTCTCTTAAATACAGGTAACGATTGCGCACGTTTTATTTGAACTGGCAATGCATTCCACAAACGAGCAGCCTGTAGGCTTAGACAAATGACAGTCTCTTCGGAGTGATTCTATTTCTACAATAGGCTTTTGACAGTGAGAAAAATACCTTACGAACTTTACTATGTAGAATGGTTAACTTAGTTTTGTAAATAATTTTAGATTAATTAATATTTTTGAGAAATTATTACGTAAAAATATAGCCATTGGTCACGTGACATTGAACGCCAATCAGAGCGCGACACGTCTCAATTTCAGTCATATGTCACTTTGACAAAATAACATTTTTCCCCTCCCACCTCAGGATATCTTCGCCTAAATTTAGGGGATTATTAAGAAAGAAATACTAAAAGAAATCTTTAAGGAAATATGAGCCTTATTGCTGTTGGTTACTTCGACCGATCTGTCTCATTGTCCTTTGTTACACGATATTATCAAAATTAAATTTAAAAATATCAGATTGTTGGTAGATACTGGGTACAGAACTGGCCATTATATCCCATTGACGATTCATGAGCCCAACCCGTGGTAAAAACGAATGCATCTCTTCATCCGTAACTAGTTTATAAGTGTTTACTCACCAGATATAATAAAAAGGACGCCCGCAATGAATGTGCAAAGCCGTCTTCCTTTCACGCAGTGCCCTAAGACGCAACACAACGCTCCAACCGCTTGGGCAAACACAGCAAGAAGCAGGGGAGCTGCCGAACGGGTCACCACGTCTGAAACACATGCAATACCTATTATTATTATTTTGTAAATACTGCACAGGGCAAAGGCACTGGTCGTACACAGAAAAAACTAACGTTGCGATCAATGTATCAGGCAGTGAGCAAGAATTGTATTGTAAGAAATAAAGAAAGAAAACAATATCACTGTATGTTGGCAATATGCTAGTGTACAGATTTTTTAACTACTGCCTAGTAGATAGTATGGGGAAATTGGGGAAATACGAATATTATAGTAGCCATTCTAATAGCTCTGTTTTTCATGAGAAAAATTCTGGCATATTTAATTTTTAGATCAACCCGCACTGGAGCTAAAAATTAAGTAGGTACGCCAAAACTTATCGATAGTAATTTAAAAATTGGTTAAAGGACTTTGTTAAAAATGACCTATGAATCAACACGTAGGAAACCTTTACAATAATTACTAGTATTTTTTATAATTAACATTACAATTAGTACAATAGAACGAACACTTCATAATTTCGAAAACATTTTAACAAGTAATTCACTTCGGTCTTATTCCCCGGTTCCCCCGCGCTATTATTTTTTGTTTGAATTTGACGTTTTGGATAGGCAAATTGCAAAACTCAGCACTCTCAGCGCTTGATCTATATATAAGGTTTTTAGTTATAAACAAAATAAAGAAATTGAAAGCGCTGTATGAAATGAACGAGCAACATCGACACTGACTGTCGATGAATTGACAGACGATGAGTCATGACATGACTGACTCTTTGACATTGTTTTGATAATGCGTTGGTTGATACGTAGTATCCCTAAAATAAGTAGTCTGTGGTTGGTTTATGTTTTTTTTTTTTTTTTTGTTTCGATTTTATCTATCAAGTGAACATAGGACTGATAATTCCTCTTGAAATATCTGTGATTCACTGATATCTGTGATTAACCTACTAAGAACGACGACTTGTCATTATTAATAAACGGACTACGGAGTTTGGAATCGGAAAGTTTTTCTGTATTTTGTGTTAACTGCGGATTAGCTTCTGGTATCGATGGTATTGGAAGATGAGCAAGTTATTATACTCTCTGACAAGTAATACACACATCAAAAAGTCTTTAAGCAACACGCATCATTTACAGAAACTGCATGTTTTATTATTTGATACTTTATTTTTTTCTTAACAAAGCAGATTGGTATACAATCTTTTTGCTCTCGGATACATATTATAGCAAAGGCTATTTTTTTTTCTGATTTCATGTGTTTTTTTTGCTTGATAAATTTATTGGTATTTACCTCACTTTAAACATTTTGAGATATATACAGTTTTTGAAAAAAATTTGTAGTGATTAACTTTTAATGTCATGGAGCGACGCCATTTGACTGTTGATTAAATGCAGAGAGCTGTAGGAATGCTATAAGCGGGAAGAAATCAGTCCCAGGTATCTCGACATTTTGGTATCAATAAGAGCGTGATTTGTCGTCTTTGGCAGCGTTATATTAATACAGGGGATCCTGCTGAGCAGCACCTAAGACGTGGAAGGAGTACAACTGCTCGACAGGACTGATACATACAACTGACTGCAAGACGTCAGCCGATGTTAACCGCCCGGAAGATAGTTTAAAGCTACAATTCTCAAGCGGTGTTGTTTTTAGCCACCAAACCGTGACAAATAGGCTGCATGAATACGACCTATGAGCACGACGCCCAATTAGGAGCCCACCTTTACGCCATGGGAATCGCGCCCGTTGAAACAAATGGTGTAGGCATGACATTGACCCAGGAGCAATGGGATAAAATTTTATGTTGCGATGAGTCCCGGTTTGGATTTAGATCTGATACGAGAAGGGCAAGAGTGTATCGTCGTCCCGGAAACGCTGAACGGCTGAGATGCGTCCAGGAAGTGCAGGGTGTACTTTACAGTGATAGTATGGGCTGGTATTATGAAGAACAGACGAACTGTTCCGTACCAAAATGGTAAAAAGGAACCCTTATGGTGCAACTCAGTCTGTCTGTCACAGCTGGATAAAATTAATATTTTAGGTAGTGTGCATTGAATGCACAGAACAAACATTATTTAATTTGTCATATAGTTTAGGTACATTATCTCATTCTCTTTCATATTTTTTGTTATTTTATATCCAAAAAATTCTAGTTTTTTATATAACTTATAATTATAAAAAGGACAAGACAGAAAAGGTTTAAGTTAACTGAAGTGTCAAAAAATTACAGCTGTCAGAATTCCGTCGAATTAAAATCAGACCTTCTAATAAATTATTGTTAATGCCCGTTTTAATTTTTACTTTTGGAATTAAAACAGGCATTAAATAACGTTTCTATTGACAGATTGAAGTACATAACATCTAAGAAAAAGGCAGAAAAATAAAAATAAAGACTAAAATATCCTTGCCCCTAGAATTTGTTGAGTTATGTATACTACTATTATGGAAATACATAAAAAAATAAATGAAGTGTAGACAACAAATGAAAACACTGACAATAACTAATTCTTTGGACTTGCCTTTTTTTTTATTTTTTTTTTACATCTTCTTTTTCTTCTTTTTTATTTTTGTAACGTCTTGGTTCTTATGGGAAATAATTAACCTGTCGCAATTATATTATTTTTCAATATTTTAGGTGATGATCTACCTGAATATTATTGAACTTTTTTCTTTTTTTTTTTGCCATTATTTTGGCAGTGTGTATATTTTGTTCCGCAGTACTTTTATACCAGACAAGCTCTAGACGTGAAGATTTGTAATTGGCTGTCATATTAGCATACTGTTATTTATTACCATTGTATTTAGCTGTAAGTCTTCTAAAGTCATTAAATAAATAAAAACTTATGCCTATGAGTATTTTGAAATTATCAAATAAATTAAAATATCGAAAATAAAAAAAGGTTATTTTTCTAATAAACTAAAATATGACTATGTAAATTGACTGGATATATTTGATTGAATTTTCGTATGCAGACTGGGAATGTCAATAGATGGCAGTATAATTTACTGTCGAATTGCATTTTCAAGGTAGGACCTTGTAAATGCTCCACTTTGGCGGATCGCTAGTTCAAAATATGACTCATAGAAGCAAAACTCACATGGTATCGCGTTCGTAGAGTCGCTCGGGTCAGGCTTCCATTGAGATAATGGAAAATATGGGATGTCGAGACACCGGAACACCGTGCTGCCAGCTGAAACACATTATGTTCGTGAAATTATACAGGCTGTAATTGAAACCTAAAAAACCGACCATATGTGTGTCGGACCACGCACAATGAAGGGTACCATAGTTGAAAAGAATGAATACGCAAAAACAAACTTAACATTGTAATGCCAAAAAAAAAATTTTTTTAGGTGATAAAATTACAAATGAACAATTTTCGGGTATTTTCCCTTTACTTGTGCTGTGAGACCTTGCTTCTTGCCAAGTTTCATGATTCTAGGTCAACGGGAAGTAGGTACCCTATAGGTTTTGATTTACTTGCGAGTATTAAAATATGTCGCATAAATGGCCGTATTTTTTTATTGCGTTAACTTAGAAACTTGATTTTTTAAGACTCAGGGGACCATAGATTTACATATTTGATATTAATTTCAACTTGATACGTCTACGCGTTCCTGAGAAAAAGGGTCTTGACAGATTGACAGACAGACAGACGGACAACGAAGTGATCCTATCAGGGTTCCATTTTTTCGTTTTGGGGTACGGAAGCCTAAGAATGGTAATATTCATCATTATGACCGAAATTTCATAGGAGATCAACCTTGTCCCCGTAAGTCAAAAAGCGGTAACTCGGTCAAAATGAGTTTTGGGGGAAAATGGGATTTTGTAAAAATTTATTTATGCCTGTGATCGAAACTGCCGCGGCTTCTCAATAAGTCTCCTGTACTTCAATCAAAGGGAATAAATATATAATCGCTACTTTAGCACTCACTTTTGACACTTGAACTTCTAGTACAAGAGCCAAGGCTACACTGATGTTTATGTCTTGAAGTGAAAATAAATTATGAAGTCGCAGCAATTGGTCAGTCATGATCTCATGACTGCTTCAAGCGGCCGTATGTATGGCAGCTTTAAGACAGATTTAATATTATCAGCAGACTTGAAGCTCATAATAAAGATGATACTTGTAGATACGGAATACCATAAGGCCTTCTTATAAAAAGCATCATTAAAATAACACACAAAGCCCGTTATTTAACGAAGGAAATGAACTAGTCTCAAATGGGAGTCCCATAGTTACGGACGCATCAACGGACTTTGTAATGGAACGAAAGTGGGCCGGCTTGGACTGAGGGACAATGCATTTCCCACGTGCCGCGACGGAACCGGAACGCATTGTAGGACCGCGACACTCGCGGAAGTTTCCTACTCTATTATACTAAAAAAAGTACCTACCGCGCTCCATATTCAAGCCGATACGTTTTATGTGTTTTTATTCAAGAGACTAAAGGGTTTATTTATAAACATTAATTTAAGTTAGGAGAAGTTTAAACGTCAAAAATGTATAGTTAAATAGTTGTTAATCATTAGATAGCTTTAACAATTATAAATAAAGGGGTAGGGGACGCATATCCATTCAATGCGTGAAAAAAGCATGTTGGTGTCAGGAGAGCCTTAGACATCCCATATGTAGGTTTTATATTGATTGTGTATTCATATGGCTATGGTTTTACCTGTGCCACACAGATTACAAATGAATAAAAACCTAAATGGGCTGGAAAAAGCTATAAGTATGTAGGTATAATAATATTATTGGAATTATGTTATGAAAAGTTCAAAAATACTTACGATCTGTGTGGCATATCCTCCATAACCCAGACACGGTTTGCTTTGCAACTAGGTCATGTCTTCCCGTGCCGTTGTACAAAGGGTTCAGCATATTTTCCTGTGTGTGAAGCCAGTTGTTGGTCGATACTGCTACTAGAACAGCGACCACAGCTGTCCCAGCTGACAAAGGCGTCAGTAACCAGAGACACGCTACTGAAGAATCGATTTGAGCCACTAAGGTTGGTGACGGAGGAGACGGCCTGAAATTACCAGAAATTTATGTGAACGATACGTTTGTAAGGCAACTAAGGTAAACACACACTGGTAAGACACACCGGTCAGGGGAACACTTATACCGTAAAGTTATAATAAAATTATTTTCTTCGGAATGAAGTATAATACTTTGCTTTGAATCGTTACGGGAACGAGAAACTGAGTATCTAAAGCACAGAAATGCTAAACTGAGTTAACTGTAGAAAATTGGCTTTACAAAAAGCAGCTGTACTCCTATGGAGCTAGAGCACATTATTTTTGAATTAATCGCTACTTTTTAAATGGCAACATTCAAAGAATATCAGAGAATGTCACTCGAACTAAAATGTATTCGGTTACATTTTTTGATTAGAAATTATTGACCGAGCGAGTAAAGCGTCTCTGCTTCAAGTCTGGCAAAAATTTTTTTCGTCTGTCAGTCTAATGCTACTCCTCTACATGTCGTATTCTACAATTTCTACAAGCGATCTGGACGAAACTTAATATACCGGTTTAAAGAATATTTTTGTCGTCGGGGATTTTTGATTGGAGAGGTACTTCCTCCAACAAAGTTCAAAAAGGGGGCTACTGGATATCTCCGCCTTGTGAGATCCGATTTCGATTGTTATTTTTTTATTTGAAAGTTAGTAACTTAAAATTGGTCTCATAAAAAAATTGGTGAAGATCTGATGAGGATCTTCGGCGTGATGAGCAGAAATAATTATCAGAATTCTCTAAAACGAGGCTTTAAAACCAATATTAATGTTAGTTTTACAATAAGGTCACTAGATGGCGCTACTGTGCACCGCTAGACGACTGGTATAAACAAGTATTATTGCCAAGTTTCAAGTTAATTAAACAAATGTATAATATTTTTCATGTGAATTGTATTCTCTATTTTCATACCCACACAGGTAAAATTTAAAAAAATCGTTTGGTGTGTTTCCATAGCTTAACTCAAAGATTATTTATACCAATTTTCGAGTTAATCAAGCCACGCAGTAAAATTACCCCCTGTACCCCTGTACCCTTTTCACCCCTTTAGATGTAGATTTTCGAAAAACCCTGATACACATTATTCTTTATTTTTGGTTTTAAATACCGAGTTTTGGTTTTAAGTAGTCTGTTGCGCGTTAAATTTTTTCCATACAAACTGACTCCTCCCAATTCTCTTTTTTAGGATTTAGGATGTAGTTTAGAAAAACAAAAAAATACAAAAATCATTTAATTTACTTAGATTGAAATGTTCCTGCCAAGTTTCAAGTTTATTAACTCAAGGAATAAGATTTTTCATACAAACACAATATCCCCGTTTTCACCCCCCTAAATAAATTTCTAAAAACCCCTTCTTAGCGGATGCCTACGTCATAATAACTATCTGTGTGCCTAATTTCAGCCCAATCCGTTCAGTGGATTGAGCTGTGTGTTGATAGATAATTCAGTTAGACAGTCACGGTTTCCTTTTTTTATCCTACTAATATTATAAATGTGAAAGTTTGCAAAGATGTTTGGATGTTTATAACTCAATCACGCAAAACCGGTTGAACGGATTTGGATGAAATTTGGCACACAGACAGTTTATAACCTGAATGAATATATAGGATACTTTTTATTTCGGTAGTAGGTTTCCGTGGGATAATTTCCGACATCCACGCGGGCGAAGCCATGGGCAGCGGCCAGTATAGAATAAAGCCAAAATTCTGAAGCAAATTTTTCATGACACATTTTAGCTTGTGTATTGAACTCTACTTACAAGAAAATTAAATGAAAAATACATACTAACATCTCTTAAATGTGCGACGGCACATTTTAGCTTGTATATTGAACTCTACTTACAAGAAAATTAAATGAAAAATACATACTAACATCTCTTAAATAGTGGTTTAGTCGATAGTGGCCTCAGAATTTTAAATTATGTATGGAATATCTATAAAAAAAAACCATTTAGAACCATAGAACTACTTAAATTCAAACAGAAAATTTCTCCTTACTACAATAATTTTCGTACGTAAAATTTATATCAGAATAAACGTTCATAAGAAATTAAAAGAACTAAGGCAAATTCTCAAACAAATTTTTGTTGACATTATTTTTGTGCGTCTGTTGTTGAAAAAAAATTTAAAATACAAAGTTTGAATTTCTGAACAGTTTTGTCTTCAGCTATACTTATATAAGAAGTCTAGATTTAAAGATATTCCAGTTTGAAGTTCTGGAGATTGTCTTGTCAACAACAGATCCTAATCGAAAAAGATATGTAGAAATACCTACTTACCCCTTTAAACATTATAGAAATGCATTTTTACAGCAAAACTGCAGATTACGTACTCAGAATTCTGACTCTAGCCGACCGCGACGTGCGTAGGGTCTGCCACATGCGACGTAAGTAAATAAATGTTCAAAAGAATATTTATGTCTTTTTGCTTCTTATTAGCCAGCCAATAGATATTATATTAGGTCTTTACCTATGAAATTGCCGTTCTGCAGTACTGGCCATTTCAAATCAAAATATTTTTTGTTTGGCTAAGAATTCTAATTTCAAATTAATTTTATTTTAAAAACATGGATTTTTTTTCCAAAAGTAGTCATTTGTTTATTGATTAGTGTTACATTTTCATCGCATTTCAATCTTTTTCGTCATCATGGATACGTTAAAAATTCGAGTAATTATGGAATATGAGTACCGTCGTGGCAGCAACGCGGCACAAGCGGCACGCAACATCAACGACGTTTACGGAGCTAACACTACAAACCAACGCACCACTTGTTATTGGTTTGCTCGCTTCCGTTCTGGAAATTTCGATCTGAAAAATGAACCTCGCGGTCGTCCGAAGACTTTGGTCGACAATGACGAATTAAAGGCGATTGTGGAAGCTGATGATACACAATCTACGGCTGAATTAGCAGCAGCTTTCGACGTTAGCGTCAAAACAATATTGGTCCATTTGCGTCAAATTGGCAAGGTAAAAAAGCTTGACAAATGGGTGCCCCACGAACTCAATGATCGCCAGCGCGAAGTACGCGTCGAGACGTGCCTTGCACTGCTCAACAGACACACAAATGAAGGAATTTTGAACCGCATTGTTACCTGCGATGAAAAATGGATTCTGTTTGATAACCGCAAGCGCTCAGCAAGTTGGTTGGATCCGGGTTCAGCACCTAAACAATGCCCTAAACGAAAACTTACCCCTAGAAAAGTGATGGTCACTGTTTGGTGGTCTAGCGCCGGTGTGATTCATCACAGCTTCTTACCAAACGGGGTGAGCATTACTTCAGATGTGTACTGTGAAGAACTGAACACAATGATGGAGAAGCTGGCACATCTCCAACCAGCATTGGTCAATCGCTCGTCTCCGCTGCTCCTGCACGACAACGCGCGACCTCATACTGCACAGCAGACGGTCTCCAAGTTGCAAGAACTGGGGTTGGAAGCTCTCCGTCATCCGCCCTACTCACCAGACCTTGCGCCTACAGACTACTACTTTTTCCAGAATTTGGATAACTTCTTGGCGGGAATAAAATTCAATACCCGAGAGGCAGTACAAAATGCCTTTGAAGAATTTGTTGCCTCCCGTTTTTTTTTTTTTTTTTTTTTGTGGATGGGAAATCATCAAATGACTTCTCCCGCTCTGGGCAGAGCGGGAGGGCGTGTCAGACTTTTACTGACTAAATCCCACCCATGCTCCTTCAACTGCCCGTGCCAGGGCCACGGTATCTCTTTCGAACTACCCGCGACCCCGGCGGCATCGGCCCAATTGACCCCGTCACTGTTGACATCTCTTTGAGGCGCGCGTGGAGCACAACGCGCCGTCGACCCGGGCCTGTTCCTTACCGGACGGCGAGCTACCCATTACTCGTCGTCCGCAAGCCCGCGCCTACGGTGGCCGGGAATCAGCAATCGATTCCCGCCGCCCAGGGCGTCTCCTACGGCGGCTAGGGGCGCGAGGGCGCGGCTGTTGCCTCTCCCTCACGCGTTCCGCTTCCTCCTTCGCGAGCATTACTGCTTCGCAGAAGGAGGTGACGGCTTCCCATACACTCTCGCTCCGCACCATGGCCTGGACCAGGTTTGGACGCGAGAGATCGCCGCCGCCGATCGCCTCCGTGAGAACACGGCGGTGCTCCGCCCAAGCCAAGCAGACCTCCACTGTATGCTCCACCGTGTCCTCCGGGTGATCCACACAATGGTGACACCCGGGCGTTTCCTCCCGCCTTATCCGAAACAGGAACCTCCCGAAACAACCGTGTCCGGTGAGGACCTGCGTCAGGCGGAAGGTGAGGACGCCGTGGCGCCTCTCCAACCACTCCTCAAAGAGGGGACTTATCGCCGCAAGTGTGGCGTGCCCAGCGCTGGGTTGCGACAATCGCACTCTCCATGTCGCCATGAGATCCCGCCGGAGCTCTGTCCGCTGTACCGTGATTTCTCGCGGCAGCGGAGTTACGCCCCGGCGTTTCGCCTCCTCGCGCCACTCCCACACGTGCGCGAGGACTTTTGCCTCCAGATCCCATGGCGGTAATCCGGCAAGGAGGCATGCCGCCTCACAGGAGACCGTGCGGTATCCCCGGACTAGCCGGATGGCCATGACCCTCTGGGACGCGTTCAACCGGCGGGCTGGTCGCAGCCTCAGCGAACGCGCCCACACCGGTGCCCCGTAAAGGGCCATGGACCGCACGACCCCCGCGTAAAGCCTCCGGCAGGAGGCGTTTGGACCCCCCAGATTGGGCAGGAGCCGCTTCAAGGCAGCCCCGGCCCGCTCCAGTCTGGGAGCCAAACGTCGGAAGTGCTCCACGAAGTTCCACCGGCTGTCGAGGACGAGTCCCAGGTACTTCATCGTCGACTCGACCCCGATGTGAACCCCTCCTACCGTTAATTGGGAACCCGACGGTGGCGCGTTCCGAGGACCATGAAAACACATGACCTCGGACTTGTGCAGGGCCACCTCGAGTCCCAACTGCCGGATCCTCTCTACGATTGTCGCAACCCCGCGTGTCGCTAGTTCGGCCGCCGCCTGGTGCGACCTCCCTTGCGCCAGGACCAGCGTGTCGTCAGCGTAGCATACAACGCTGACGCCGCTAGGGAGGTCGGCGCGCAGCACCCAGTCGTACCCGATGTCCCACAGATGTGGCCCCAGGACAGATCCCTGTGGGACACCGCACGACATCTCTCGCCGGTTCCACTCTCCCTGATGACCGGGGTGTTGCCTCCCGTCCAGCTGATTTCTTTAAGAAGGGCATCAATAAACTGCCACTGCGTTGGCAAAGATGCATTGATGCATGGGTGATTACTTCGATTAATACAAATAAAAAATGCATGAAAAAAATTTGTTTAAATATTTTCATACAAAACGGCAATTTTATAGGTAAAGACCTATTATGATTAATTATATGGTAGGCGTAGGTCATAGGTAAGAATCGATTAAAGAAAAAACTAAATATATTTTTTAATATTTCACAATTTTATCAAGAAAAATCTCGCGGTGCTACTTTGCTGTTATGATATTAATTATAAATTGCTGCATCTCAGTAGGGGTTTCTCTTAATATTTTGTCACTCTGTGTATGAAGTGTTGAACAGCCACATAAAAGGCAAACATTTGTATGCCCACTTGCACTTGGTCCAACTTCTTCACTGCCAGTTCTATTGCAGTTTCATAATTTTACGTAACTTTAGGTTTATTACCGTCATAGTATTTTTAGTCATTTTTGTTGATTTTATTGAAGTCAAGTTCCTTTAGTTAAATTGTCTAATTCGATCGGTTAATTCAGTGGAGTAACATATGAGTAAAATTTTAATTACACACTATTATATATTCTATTGTTTTATTTCATTACTTTTGTTTAATATCCGTAAAATGTCATCGGTTGGTGACATTTTACGGTAGTTTATTATTAGAAATTAAAATTAAATAATAACAATGAATTTGAATGTTTTATTCAAGAAAAAAACCTGTTTCATTAACTTAACCGTATGCTTAGCTGTTAGTCTGCAGATTACCTAGGAAGTCTGCAGATTATCTAGTTATAAGAACTTCAACATTTTTTCCCACTTTAACGGATTCAACCAGATAATCTGCAGATTAACAAGTTAATCTGCACTCTAACTGATTTACGCACATTAGCGGTAACATAGACAAGGAATAATGAAGGATTTTTGTTCCCGTGGGATATTTTCCGACATCCACGCGGGCGAAGCCGCGGGCAAAAGCTAGTATTTCATAAAATCATGACATTTCTTAATTCTAAGTAGAACTGCTGTGTATAGGTCCGTATATAAAAGAAAAATACATAATGATGATAAAAAAAAAAACACAAAGTTGTTAGTTACCTGGGCGGGCGGCGGCTGGCGATGGCGCCGCTGAGCGTAGGCGCAGGCTGCGCACGTGCGCCGCGAGGTAGCGAGGCATGCACGCACTGCGCACCGCCTGCCCACATTCCTCCCTTCCGCTTCACTGGAATACATATTTAAATTTTATATTAGTTACCTGCACTTCGCTCGTTCTGGAACTCTTGGCAAAATAATAACAGCTGCATGGGTAAATCGAAGGTTACCGTGGATGTGTGACCATCCATAACATATCGAGACCCAAGCCGGTGGTCACGTTTGTCATTCGTAAATCTTTGTCAGTCGTTACGGATAGTCAGAAGTAACAACCAGTCCTACCAATTTCAAGACATTTGATTGGTTGAAACTACACTTCTGGACACATCTATTGGCCCACCTTAGAGTTTAGGTTTCGATGGCCCCTACCGAAATATGATTGCTAGATTGAACAAAAACTGTTGATGCAGTTTTAAACCTGATACATTTTACCATCTTTTTCGATCGTATTGTTTTAAATTTGAATTCAGAATACCATACGACATGGAGCTACGCCTAACATACCGGATATGCGCCTTGTTAAAGGCAATTGATTTTTGAATAAAAAACATGTTTTATCAAATAAAGGTTTAATTTAATAACGCGTGTTGCCTCCATGGGCATCTACCACAGCTCTCATACGATTAGGCATAGAGTTTATCAACCGCTCTATGAAATTTTGAGGGATCATCTCCCATTCCTCTTCTATGGCAGTTTTCAACTCCTGCATCGTCTGGGCAACTGGCTGACGAGCCCTAACACGTCTTTTTAGCTTGTCCCACATGTGCTCAATGGGGTTCATGTCTGGGCTTCTGGCTGGCCAGTCCATAACTGTGATGTTCACATCCCGAAGATATTCCCTGACGATGCCGGCTGCATGGGCTCTTACATTATCATGCATAAAAAGGAAATTTGGGCCCACATAGTCCGCGTATGGTATCACGTGAGGTTCTAAGCACTCACGAATGTACCTTTCAGCATTTAATGTTGGCAGCCGTGGTCCTGTGACAACCTCAAGTTGAGTTTTGCCGCTCGCGGATATACCGCCCCAGACAGTCCATGAGCCACCGCCATAAGCAACCCTCTCTTCAAAGCAGCATTGTGCGAAACGCTCTCCCTTACGTCGGTAGACCTTCTTCCTTCCATCATTGCCATGTAACACAATTTTAGACTCATCAGAAAAGAGTACACGGCTCCAATCTTGCTGTGTCCAATTTAAATGACTGCGTGCGAAATGAAGGCGCGCTGTTCGGTGGGCTCGCGTTAGTTTGGGGCCATTAGCTGGCTTGTGTGGTACCATATCGCGTTCTTTTAACCTTCTCCGAACAGTTCGAGCGCTCACAGATACTCCGTGGAAGTCGCGAAGTTGGTTTTGTATCTCAATGGAGGTAAGGTGACGATGTCTCAAGCTGGTCGTCACGATGAATCGATCCTGCCTTTCAGTTGTGACCCGAGATCGTGACCTTCCTTGGCGACGAACAAAGCCGCCGGTCTCTAGGTACCTCCGATAAACATTTCGGACCGCAGATCGACTTAAATTAAGTTGAGCACTCACGTTTCTTTGGCTGTGTCCGGCCTGAATAAGTGCCACAGCTTGGGCGGCGACTTCAGGTGAAGTATCCATAGATTATTGATAGAACCTCACCTTAATGTTAAGAATAAGTAATGTTTGTTGCAAAACCAAAGATATCAATCACTTTTTCAAGAATTAAATCCAAGTAAACCAATAAAACCAAGTTTTCATAGTATTCGATTGTTTGATATCAACAAACAGGCTCCAAATTGTCTTTTGTTTCTTTAAATTCTGTGTTCGAAATTCAAAAAAAGACTAATGAATGAAATTGTGAATGTGCCAGGTTCAAAACTGCATAAAAACTTATTGCTCGACCTAATATAAAATTTTAGCTAGGACCAAACGAAACTGAAAATACAAGGTGGGCCAAAAGATGTGTCCAGAAGTGTAGTTTTAAGTATTGAGTGACGTTCTGTAATACGGGACTAAATCTGCCTAGCCTTTACCATCTACATGTGCAGCTGAATACCGGTATTTTACATGGAGCGACTGCCTATCTGACCTCCACAACCCAGTTACGGGTAACTGGGTTGTGGAGGATGGTAAAGGCTAGGCAGATTTAGTCCCGTATTACAGAACGTCACTCAATACTTAAAACTAGTTTCAACCAATCAAATGTCTTGAATCTAGTTTTAAGTAATGCTTGAGTATTGAGTGACGTTCTGTAATACGGGCCTAAGATTACTTGCTTTGTCACGAGGTTGTGTGGGTTCAAATCCGGGCAAGTACCAGCGTAGCTTTTTCAATTCATATGTACTTTCTGAGTTTTACATTGTTTGGACAGAGTTTATATTTGACACTGACATTGGTGTAAGAAAAACTACGTAAGGAATCCTGAAATTAAATAATTTTTAGTCTGAACTGAAATCGATAACCCGTCTTGAGCAAGCGTGGTGATGAATGCCTACTCTATGAGAGGAGGCCTGCCCTGCAGATAGGCTGGCATTTTTTTTTTAGACTTTGTCTACGTGGTTTTCGTCCTTTCCCTTTCAAAGGGTACTTTTCGTAAATTTCTCATAAATTCTTATTCTTTATTGTACTCTTAGCAATTACAAAAACTGTGTTACAAAATTATAAGGACAGCTTATGGCCAAAAGTAACCTTTACCCAGACTTGAGGTCTATCTATTCTATTCTCAGTGCGTTAGAGAGATTTTGTAAATGAGGACAGTAAAGAAGTGCACATCCAAACTAAAAATTACATAGTAATTTTTTACTACTTAAATACAGGGTAGCCCATAAAACGACGTTCAAATTATTTTTTTAGATGCCAGTCTCCAAAGGCTTCCCGAAACACCGCCATGCGTATGTTCAGCGATTATTTATAGTTTAGGAGCTAAAAGTTTTCTTATTTTTTGGGAAATTATCACCTGCACTGCTATTCACGACCGCTCGATTCGCTTTTCAATTCGATTGATAAGGTCCATTTAGGCGGGAAAACTACAAAGTGGTAACTTTTATGCGGTTATTAAATTATTAATATTAGGTATTTCGTAACATAACGTAAGTTCTGTAAGTGTAATAAAATACACATTTAAAAACAGAACGAGTGAACAAGAGTTCAGCTACCGTTCATATAAGTTTATAAAAGTCTAAATTATAACAGTCTTCTTTTCACACTTCAAGCACGTTCTAGCACTCATGGAAGCGGCTGGTCAGTGCACAGCGGTGTGTTAAATAAAAGCTCTTCATTCATTTTGTTAGCGACATTTGAACTTTGAACGACTTAATAACGTTGGACAAATGAACGATGGCCCAGTTGTAGCCTAGTGGTTAAGGCCTCGCCTCTCGTGCACGAGCTTGTAGGTTCAAATCCGCGCAAGCACCGATGTGACTTTTTCAAATATTTATGTACTTTTTGAGTTTATCTTGGACATTGTAGCAGCGATGTAGGTAATGATGAAATAAAACAAGAGTAGTAGTGTAGAAATAGGAGCGCATATTTTTCTGTACACACAACAAGCTTAAGTGCAAAATCTCAGGGGCTGAAGTAGCGCCAGTGCTACCATGAAGGCGTCGCGCGATCGTCCAATAAGAACACGCCTACAAGACTCTGGAAGTACCTAAAAGAAACGAGACAGATGCGCGCGCGCGAGCGAGATAGCACTAACGTAAACATAACGCGTTCGCAGCGCGGGCGGTCTTCATTTCTATGCGTTGCGAGGCTTGAGGATGATGTAGCGATGCGTACCTCACAACATTATTGCATCGGTGAAGGAAAAACATCACAGAAAAACGCCTATGCTTATTATGTAGTTAATATAAATCTGAAATCGCCTACCCTTCTACTCAAACTACAATACTCGTGCCTTCTCTGTATGAGAAGAGGCCTTTGCCCTGCAATGGGGCTATAAAGGGCTGGTAAAGTGCTACATGAAAATATCTTCGATGTCATACAATAAACCAATCATAGATATAAAAATAACCACAGGGTTATATTGGTTATAGGTATCCAGACCCTTTTGTTGTTGTGAACCTAAACAGAATTCCAAAACATTTTCACAGGTAGATCAATGGGATCAAGCATGGGAGGCCTTCACCTCCTTCTGCGAAGCAGTAATGCTCGCGAAGGAGGAGGCGGAACGCGTGAGGGAGAGGCAACAGCCGTGCCCTAGCGCCCCTAGCCGCCGCAGGAGACGCCCTGGGCGGCGGGAATCTATCGCCGATTCCCAGCCACCGTAGGCGCGGGCTTGCGGACGACGAGTAATGGGCAGCTAGCCGTCCGGTAAGGACTAGGCCCGGGTCGACTGCGCGTTGTGTTCCACGCGCGCCTCAAAGAGATGTCAGCAGTGACGGGGTCCAATAGGGCCGATGCCGCCGGGGTTGCGGGTAGTTCGAAAGAGATACCGTGGCCCTGGCACGGGCAACTGAAGGAACACGGGTGGGTTTTAGTCAGTAAAAGTCTAACACGCCCTCCTGCTCTGCCCAGAGCGGGAGAAGTCATTTGATGATTTCCCATCCATAAAAAAAAAAGGTGGATCAATCTCAACAGTAGTTTCCGAAAATTTTAGTAGCGACAACAGCACAATTCTTTCCTAGATTAACCCCCCGCAATATTAACAATGTTATATGTAATGAGGGCCTCGTGGCCAAATAATAACAGCCCACAAGTCGATCGAAGGTTAAGCTACGCTTGCCGAGGTCGGTCCGTGGATGCCATTTCATATGGAGACCCCATCGCGCTTCAGAAAGCACGCTAAGCCGTTGGTCCCGGCTGTCATTTTGTAAATCTTTGGCAGTCGTTACGGGTAGTCAGAAGCCCGAAAGTCTGATAACCAGTCTTAATTAGTGGTACCGTATTACCCAGTAACTAGACTGTGGAGGTCAGATGTACAGTCACTCCATGTAAAATACTGGTATTCAGCAGCATCTGGATAGACTGGAAGCTGCCCATATGATAGTTGGGGATAGGATAGGCAGATTATGGTCAGCAAAATTTGTTCCTGGACAAACCCTAAACCCGCAATATTAATAATGTTAAGGACGACTATAATAAAATTCAATTATATCCTCCCTCTGTCCGAATTCATGTTACAATTTGGATCGGTCCTATTTCTTGCTATTACGTTTTACTGTTATGATTTTCGGTTAATCCATTTTCCTTAGTTTTCCTGTGGGCTACTTTCAGTTTCGTAAATTCAATGTCGTCATTCAATTATAGCTGTCTTGTTATTTTATTATTAAAATAATAAGTTTTAAGAAGAGAAGAGCTCGTGGCTAAGTAATAACATAATAATAGGTCTTTACCTATGAAATTGCCGTTTTGTGTGAAAAAATTTAAACGAATTTTTTTCATGCATTTTTTATTTGTATTAATCGAAGTAATCACCCATGCAATCAATGCATCTTTGCCAACGCAGTGGCAGTTTATTGATGCCCTTCTTAAAGAAATCAGCTGGACGGGAGGCAACAAATTCTTCAAATTCAAATTCAAATTCAAATTCTTTATTGCATTCATGTGTACATTCAGTTGTTACATATATGTAAGTAAGTTCCAACATGAAACCCGGTTAGGGCACGGCAACATAATAGATTTTAACAAAACAAGCATCCAGTCAGTAGGTATACTGGATTGCGAGTTTGTTAAGCAAATATAATATAAGTAATATAATTAGTAAGGTTATTAAAATATTTTATTTACGTGTATTAATTATTATATTTTATCAATTTGTATCAGTTATTAAAATTAAATAAATAATATCGTTAATTTGTATGAATATTTATTAATTTATATTCTCTATTAAATTTATAATTTATTAATTTGTATGAATTACTATATTTTATTCATTTATATTCTCTTTCTCTATTTTTTTGTAATTATCTATCTATCATTTTCACTATTTTATTCTAAGTATTCTGCGACCGAGTAAAAGCATTTTTGTGTTAGATATTCATTTAATTTTCTGTTAAATGTATTGAATTTGGGTTCTTCTTTAATTTGTTCCGGTAATTTGTTGAAAATTTTTACTGCCATGTAGTATGGGCTATGGTAAAGCATTTTAATCCGAGATCTTCAAAGGCATTTTGTACTACCTCTCGGGTATTGAATTTTTTTCCCGCCAAGAAGTTATCCAAATTCTGGAAAAAGTAGTAGTCTGTAGGCGCAAGGTCTGGTGAGTAGGGCGGATGACGGAGAGCTTCCAACCCCAGTTCTTGCAACTTGGAGACCGTCTGCTGTGCAGTATGAGGTCGCGCGTTGTCGTCCAGGAGCAGCGGAGACGAGCGATTGACCAATGCTGGTTGGAGATGTGCCAGCTTCTCCATCATTGTGTTCGGTTCTTCACAGTACACATCTGAAGTAATGCTCACCCCGTTTGGTAAGAAGCTGTGATGAATCATACCGGCGCTAGACCACCAAACAGTGACCATCACTTTTCTAGGGGTAAGTTTTCGTTTAGGCCATTGTTTAGGTGCTGAACCAGGATCCAACCAACTTCCTGAGCGCTTGCGGTTATCAAACAGAATCCATTTTTCATCGCAGGTAACAATGCGGTTCAAAATTCCTTCATTTGTGTGTCTGTTGAGCAGTGCAAGGCACGTCTCGACGCGTACTTCGCGCTGGCGATCATTGAGTTCGTGGGGCACCCATTTGTCAAGCTTTTTTACCTTGCCAATTTGACGCAAATGGACCAATATTGTTTTG
The DNA here is from genome assembly GCA_946251885.1 of Cosmia pyralina. Lineage (NCBI taxonomy): Eukaryota > Metazoa > Arthropoda > Insecta > Lepidoptera > Noctuidae > Cosmia > Cosmia pyralina. The sequence goes on along the minus strand of OX276350.1, from coordinate 16,953,445 downwards.
ACGCTAACGTCGAAAACTGCTGCTAATTCAGCCGTAGATTGTGTACCATCAGCTTCCACAATCGCCTTTAATTCGTCATTGTCGACCAAAGTCTTCGGACGACCGCGAGGTTCATTTTCAGGTCGAAATTTCCAGAACGGAAGCGAGCAAACCAATAACAAGTGGTGCGTTGGTTTGTAGTGTTAGCTCCGTAAACGTCGTTGATGTTGCGTGCCGCTTGTGCCGCGTTGCTGCCACGACGGTATTCATATTCCATAATTACTCGAATTTTTAACGTATCCATGATGACGAAAAAGATTGAAATGCGATGAAAATGTAACACTAATCAATAAACAAATGACTACTTTTGGAAAAATAATCCATGTTTTTAAAATAAAATTAATTTGACATTAGAATTCTCAGCCAAACAAAAATTATTTTGATTTGAAATGGCCAGTACTGCAGAACGGCAATTTCATAGGTAAAGACCTAATAACAGCCGCAGGGTCGATCCATCAGGTTAAGCTACACTTGCTGGGGTTGGTCTGTGAATGGGTGACCATCTATACATACCGAGACTACCGTGCCTCGGAAAGCACGCCTTTGGTCCCGGCTGTCATTCGTGGATCTTTGACAGTCGTTACGGTCGTCAGAAGCCCGAAAGTCTGACAACCAGTCTTACCATGGGGTATCGTATTACCCAGTATAGTTTGTTTCAAACTTAATGGCGGCTCGGAAATTAGCTGCGAGTGCAGAACTTGCAGGTATAGTCAAGTCGACAATAATTTAGGCTCCATTTAGTTAAGCTCGATTAAGTTTTTTGTTATTTAAGATTTTTTAAAGATCTCCATTTAGTTTGAATCGAAATATACCTGTACTTGCAGCTAACTTCCGAGCCGCCATTAAGTTTGAATCGAACTATAACTGGATTGTGGAGGTCAGATAGGCGTCGCTCCACATAAAGTACTGATATTCAGGTGCATCCGGTTAGACTGGAAGTCGACCCCAACATAGTTGGGAAAAGGCTAGGCAGATTGAATTGAATATGTTTTAAGAAGAATGACTGGAAAAATATATGTCTGATCAACACCCACAGGTACGAGTATCTATCAACTAATTTGGGTTTCATCTCTGTTTTTAACCGACTGTAAAAAGAAGCAGTTTTTAGACTAATTCTATTAAATACAAACTTATTTTTTTTGTCGATAAAATCAATACTGTGCATGCACAATCAAGAGTTCCGTAGTTGGGATGAATACTTACCCATCCCAACTACGGACCTCTTCACTGTGCATGGTCCGACACGCACTTGGCCAGTTTTCTAAATTTACCATCCAGTATTCTTTTCGTAATTTTTACCTGCGACGGCCACGGAGATGAAACATGCGTTTGGGTAAGAAGTGTTTGTATAGTGTCTATCACCTACCATTTTTCTTGAAAGCGGCTAGGCCGATTTTGAAACTGTTTTTTGCTTTGTCTATGTCTCATTCCTGAGCATGTTCTTAGCTAACGAAGGAAACGGGTTGTCAATCACGATTTGCTACAAATAAAATATAACACACTAAACTTTTAAAATTACAAATGTAAGATTTGTTCTTACTGGTACAATTAATGCTTTTCATACTAAGCTTATGTGATTAATCAGTGTAATATATCGTGCAATTAATCTGTGATTTTCCAGAAACAAATAGGAAATAAAAAAAATCTGAATAATTATTATTAACCGACTTCAAAAAAAGGTTTCTCAATTCGACCGTATATATATTTTTTTTTATGTGTGTTCGCGGATAACTACGTCGTTTATGAACTGATTTAGAGGATTTTTTTTTTATTGGAAAGGAGATATTCCAAGGGTAGTACCATGATAAGGAAACCAGGATCTGATGATAGCATCATAGAGAAATCGAGAGGAACCTTAAAATTTTTTAGGCACACCTATAGCGATTTGGGTATTTTTTATAGTAACTCGTGCATTTGCTCCCGGACAGCACCATTCGATGAAGTGGAACTGATGAGGAAGACCACATATGGCCATCGGAACTACTCAATAATACGTATTTCATGGGTTGCGATTTGATTAAAGAGGAGCTGATGGTGACTTCACCATCAGTTCCAGTTCTCCTGGTTCCTTACTGGGAGAACTCCTCAACAATTAACGTCCTTATATCGGGAAAAGCAATATTTTGTAAAAGGTGATGAGCAGTTGACATTAGGCTATTGCAACTTAGATAAATTACAGACTGACCCACTAAAAAGTGAAAAATAAACATTTTTTTACAAAAAAAAAAAAAAAACAACCGACTTCCAAAAAATACTACAAAGTGAAAAATAACTTTAATTTTGGAAGTCGGTGGCAAAAAACTAAAATACGGATCCAAAGACACCGTCTTCCGAAATTAAAGTTATTTTTCACTTTGTAGTATTTTTTTGGAAGTCCGTTTAGGGTTCCGTAGCCAAATGACAAAAAACGGAACCCTTATGGATTCGTCATGTCTGTCTGTCTGTCTGTCTGTCTGTCCGTCCGTAGGTCACAGCCACTTTATCCCGAAACTATAAGAACTACTGTTAAAACTTGGTAAGTAGACGTATTCTGTGAACCGCATTAAAATTTTCACACAAAAATAGAAAAAAAACAATAAACGTAGAACTAAAACTCAGAATTTTTATTTCATCAAACCCATACGTGTGGGGTATTTATGGATAGGTCTTTAAAATTATATTGAGGTTTCTAATATAATTTTTTTCTAAACTGAATAGTTTGCGCGAGAGACACTTCCAAAATAAGAACTTCCCTGTACCTAACTTCTAAAATAAGAGAATGATAAAACTAAAAAAAATATATGATGTATTACCATGTAAACTTCCACAGAAAATTGGTTTGAACGAGATCTAGTAAGTAGTTTTTTTTAATACGTCATAAATCGTAAACAGCAATTTACCTTTCATTCAATCAACTCAAGAACTTTTATATTATGTTACTTGCTGCTACGGAACCCTTCAAGGGCGATCCCACTCGCACTTGACACTTTAAAAAAAAAAAAAATGTTTTTCGATTTTTCGATCCTGTCGGTCAAAGTTATTGGTTATTAGAGCGTGGCAGGCATAATTTATTTAACTAAACAAAGTCCCCCCGTGCCGTGTCTGTCTGTCTGAACACGTAAACTCAAAAAACTACTGAAAGGATTTTCATACGGTTTTCACCAGTGATTTATGAGGTATGTTTAGGTGTATAGTTAAATAAGGTTTTGTGTAAATTGGCTAAAATATGTCGATGATTGTTGACTGGGTGGCGTGCGCTGCGTAAACCACTAGTTAAGATATGGATACTTTTAAGCTTTTCATAAAAATATGTAAGTTTTAGGTTAAGGTATTTTTCTATAGGCCTGTGTCGCCTGAAATAAATGGTATTATTTATTATCATTAATCCCACTAGAACGATCCCGTGGGATATTTTCCGACATCCACGCGGGCGAAGCCGCGGGCTAATCCTATGTAATATAAAGAAACCAAGTTTATCTAACGGAACAGTTAACAAGAAGTAAATCTTTGTGACTATTACTCGTACCAGCCGGGGGGAGTCTCTTACCTTTTTGTCCGACTTGTGGGAAAGGGAGGGTAATGATTACACCTTCCAGGCATTGTTTTGTTTGCTGTTGTACTTGTTACTTTGTAGATATTGTGGTTGCTGTGTCGGCTGCGTGGTTTACTTATGGCCCAGATGTAGGTCCTGATTCGCAAACAATGCGGTAGGAGCGGTTTTGGCCGAATGTCTCTGATAGCTAAATGAGCGTTCGTTGTGGCGTTGCAGATTATAATCGTACTAATATCACGTTATTGTACTAATTAATACCACCACGAATTTATGCAAGCTTAGTCGTACTTTTTATTGGGTATGAATCTCGTGGCTCAGTAATATCAGCCATACGGGTCGATACATCAAGTTAAGCTACGCTTGCCGCGGTTGGTCCGTGGATGGATGACCATCTTTACATACCGATAATCCGCCGTGCTTCGGAAAGCACGTTAAGCTGGCTGTCATTCGTGGATCTTTGACAGACGTTACGGGTCGTCAGAAGCCCGAAGTTTGACAACCAGTCTTACCAAGGGGTATCGTATTACCCAGTTACTGGGTTGTGGAGGTCAGATAGGCAGCCGCTCCATGTAAAATACTGGTATTCAGTTGCATCCGGTTAGACTGGAAGCCGACCCCAACATAGTTAGGAAAAGGCTAGGCAGATTGATAATGAATCACCAAATATACGATTTTATTAATAAAATATAAAAGGTATGACTTTAATTATAACTAATGAATAGGTGCGCTTCACTTTTTGTAGTACAATTACATTAAAATAATTGTTATGTTTAACGAAACTGATTATGATATTACAACTAGCTTGTCCACTCTGAAATGACGCGCCCCGCTAGCGTGTTTACCGCAGTGTACAAAAAAAAAAAAAAAAAAAAAAAATTAGGTAGTGGGGTGCGTCATTTCAGAGTGGACAAGTTTCTATCACTCCACATCTGTTCCCCTGTATTCGGGGGACTATTCTCATTAAACGCGGATATCAGAGGCGCGGGCCTCCTCTTGACTGATTACTGTTCACCACGACGACTCGCTACCATTTTTACTTGAATTCTGAGTTAATAGATACCTATTATTTATTTCTAATTGCATAGTTACGTAAAAGTTAAAGTGTTTTGTTAGGTATTTCTTCTTATCCTACTAATATTGTAAATGTGAAATTTTGTATGTTTGGATGTTTGTTACTCAATCACGCATAAACGGCTGAACGGATTTGGATGAAATATGGTATACAGACAGTTTATAACCTGGATTAAGACATAGGATACTTTTCATCCCGGTAGAAGGTTCCCGTGGGATAATTCCCGCCATACACACGGGCGAAGCCGCTGGCAAAAGCTAGTAAAATATGAACACTGAAGATAAATGTTTTATCACCCCAACCTCTTGCACCACCACAAACAATCAATTTCGATATTTTAAAGGCATAATAAATCACATGCAAAAGTATTCACTTAGGTATTTAAAATCTGGAAGATTTTATCCACACTCAGTCTTCCTACGTCTGTGGAATCCACGGCCTTGATGGCAAGAAGATGTATTATTGTCAGTGTGTTAATATTGTGTATTTTTCTTGTCTTGAATGAGTGTTTTCTAAGAAATATTATGTACAGTGACGTATGTAACAGAGTCTGGATAGCCGTGTGATTCTGTAAGACCTCATCCTAAACTTCGAATCTGAATCCGCTGTGAGTTTCTTGATTGGCATTCTAAAAACTCGGTTGATAATTCGAATTTACACTAACGCTACCCTTGTAGCGTGTCAGCGAATTGAACTAAATTGACCGTAAGATTTTGACAGGACATTCATTAAGGTCATTCACCTTGACAAGAAAGTCCAATAGGCTCAACGGCGGAACGGAATGGAACGGATTCAATTTCAACTCGTTGCGCGAATGCTCTAGAATTCCTTCAACTGCGTTTTGATGAAAATCCTCCCTTCGTGCCACTTCCCGCTGACTTCCAGACGCCGCCGACGGTAGCCACGGGAATTCCCGAAAATGCCCGAGAATTCTCCGGAAGACGCTCAACCTGTTTTTAGGCTCGTGTCTAGTTTTCAGCTGCCATCTGGTCCCGTGGGTGTCGTACAAAGCGACTAAGGGAACTCAAGACCCAGTGCATACTATAAAGCACTTTATGTAACCTGCGTGATGGCGGGTTTGAGTTTAATAGCGTGTGACGGTGGACAGGGAAGAATGGAAGAAGAAAACGTGGTGCGCTGACCCCAAGTAACATGGGACTAGGGCAGGAAGATGATGATGATGAATTTTCATCTGCCATTGCATAATTATGCAAAAAGTCCTTTTTTCAAATGAATGCGTAATGTCTTGCAAACACACTAAAAAAATTGAGCCGTAGCCGTCGCCGCGTCGCGGGACGTCTAGCAGATGTGAAACATCGAAACTGTTTTGTGTAGGAAATATGCATGAAAGGCATTGCATATAAAATATTCAGACTTTTTTTAATTAAAGAAAAAAACTTTATTTATAAATGCTAATTTAATACCAAAATTAATTTTGTAACTCTGCGACAGAGTCGCAGAGTTATGAGCGCGTTGTGACACTGTTGGCCGCCAACGCTTCGATAGGAAGCCCCATGACAACCTCGGGCGATGCGACTTGCGACGCGATTTGCGTCAAGTGACATGGCGCGTGCGACTTCATACCATGCCACCACGAGCCTGGATCCGTCAGTGGCGACGGACGGCGATTTGTCAGACCGCACTCGCTGGTCGGTCGCAACCACTCTGAAGTCGTGGCCACCACGCTGCTAGTACATTTTTATACACGCGCAAGCTAAATCGTTCGTCACCTGTTTCCCTCGCGCGTAGATAAGTAAGTAATACGTGACATTACTTCTTTAAGGTGGATCCGCTGTGGTAGCCTGCGAAATTATATTTTTAATATATTTTTTGCAATTTGCAGGACAGTGTCAGGTTGTATCTTGTTCAAAATATTATTCGTGACAATAACAAATATGTATTTACAGTCCTACCAACTTATCTGTGAACTGAAAGAGGCGCCACCGTCGATGCGTCGACACAATCGAATGACATGCGTCGACACAATCGAATGACATGCGTCGGCACAATCGAATGAAATTTCAACATGACGGCCGTAGTATTAGTCGTCGTATTTTCGGCATTTCACAGATAAGTTGGTAGGAGTGTACATAATTATAACCATAAAATCTAACTATCTAAGATACATTCATGATTTTAATGGTTAAAATTATGTAAATACACAACATGTTATTTCTTACTGTCGCGAATCACCGATAACCTTACACTGACCTGCAAATGAGAAGGAATAGGCAAAGCTAGTTATAGATCTATATGTTGAAGGTTTTCAAGGATATTAAAAAGTAAACGCGTCTCACCCTAAAAAAAAAATGGTGTTTGTTAGGTAAACTCAACATCAGTGACGATGCGACTCCTAGCGGGATAAATTGGCAGTGTCTCTCCCTATTGAAAAAACGCAAGAAAATTTTAATTTCGCGAGCTACCACAGTGGATCAACAGTCGCTATCGCAAGACGCATATCACTTGAGTGTGTAGGTTGTGGCCAACAAGAGTTTTAAATAAATGTACAATGTGAAGCGTACATGTGTGTGTGGCGGTAATAGATTATTATTAAAAACAGAGTGAAGATTCGTTATTTATAACATTTGAAAGAAAAGAAAACAAATGGTTAAAGCTCGATCAATCTCCTATTATTGCGAGCCAACGTAATCTCAGATTAAATATTGCAAAGAAAGAAAGAGAAAACGACATACGTACTAAAACGCAACCCACGGGCGGTGTATGTATTAGAATCAGCAATACAACTCCATAAGTTAGAATTGACCTCAAACCTCATGATTTCATGAAATCGCTAGATTTGAGGTCAATTCTAACTTATGGAGTTGTATTGCTGATTCCAACGATTATAATTCTGTAAAGCCATATTAGCTACGGCCGCGTCTCATATTTTAATCAACATACAACTAGATACTTACCTGCAAATTGCAAAAAACTTAAGAAAATTTGAATTTCGCGGGCTACCTTAGCGCATCCCCCTTAAGCTGTTTAATGTTTTTGCTTCATTCATCTATAGCGTAAAAACACTTTATTTTCGTGTCTGTCTATGTGAACACGTTGTTCTCCTAAACTATGCCACTGATACGGTTTTCACCATCGTTTAGATAATTTATTCAAGAAGATTTTTAGCGTGAATAATAAAAATAAAAATATAGCGCTGAAATCTCGGTCTTTTGACATGTTGACACATCAGGTAGATTGCCTGTGCCAGCAGGGCCGGGATGCTAGTATCATAATATTTTCAGCCACGACTGGTGATGATGTAAAATTTAGTTTTTCATTAGTTATCACCACGAAGATTGCAGCTTTGAGACGTCCAAGACTGCCGAACAACTGCTTCTATTACGTATCACTTCAAATCATAATACACGTTTCACGCGTTGTAGTTCCCGCAGCTGCATAACATTCATTACCTGATGCGGCAAGACATTATTATGTCTGTAACCGTATTATAAGTAAAACGCGCAGTAATAGGGTTCCGTAGTTGCACAATAATGCGGACTAAGAAAAGGGCTTTTTGTTGTTTCATGAATATTGGACTCCCGTCGTTTGTCCTCCCGTGACCACGATCGCTGCAAGGCGGTCGAAACGTCGGGAAACAAGTAGGTACCCGTTTACCTCGTAAAAAGGAATATCGCGAGAAGACCCGTTTTTGGTTTTGTTTATAATATTTGACTATTACTCGTAAACTTGAAAAGCCTACTTAGCTGTGATAGTTTTCCTTTTAACTTCGTTATATATACTACTACCGTGAATTTTTTCACCCATCCAAAACTAACCGTTTAGCTGGCGGGGGCAGGGACACTTGACTATAACAAAAATTAGCACTTTAAAGCTTAATATTTCAGAAACGGATCCCTAAATCGAAAAATTGTTTTCACAAACCCGCAATATTTTTGAAAGACCCATCCAACAACACCCCACACCACGGGGTAGACGAGAAAATAAACATCCCCATTTTACGTGTACAGAAGGTACCCTAAAAAAAATTATTTCATGATTTTATTTTACCGCTTTGTCAGCGTGTTGAATATGTATATCCATGCCAAATTATAGCTTTCTAGTATTAAGAGTCTCTGAGCTATTACAGCGAACGGACGGATAGACAGACGGACGGACATAGCGAAACTATAAGGGTTCCTTGTTGACTACGGAACCCTAAAAACGTCAAACAAATAGTTTGCGACAGCTGCACGTACTGATGACTTAAAGCCGGCGCCATCGTCGTTGCCGACGGAACGGAGTATTGCCATTTAAATATTATATTTATACAAACATTTGGAACTCATATTATTGTGTATTTTTTTTTCTTACTAGCTTCCGCCTGCGAGTTCATGGTTCATTCCCAGGTCATGGTCTACCCATGTGCCAAATTTTATCCAAATCCGTTCAGCCGTTTTAGCGTGAAAGCTAACGCTTGAGTGTGTAAAAAAAAGGGCTTGAATGTGTGAAAAAAAAGCGTTTTAGTGTGTGTAAAAAGTGTTTGAGTATGTGAAAAAAAGCGTTTTAGTGTGTGTAAAAAAGCGCTTGAGTGTGTGAAAAAAAGCGTTTTAGTGTGTGTAAAAAAGCGCTTGAGTGTGTGAAAAAAGTGAGTTTGTTTGTTTGTAACCAAACAAAAAAACTCACTTTCGCATTTGTAATATTAGTCAAAGATTAGTTACGATTAGGATTAGGATTTCGTTTACTATAACTATCTCATTTTATTCTCCACCGACGTCATCATGTAAACGCCGTTCTATATGGTAAAATACTTTGCTTAAAACTTAAAGAAAACGCTAAAAAAGCTGAAAGGCTGAGGCCTATAGCAACAGGAGGATACAGGTTGACAGTAATCAGTAACCAGCCGCTCTGTTCTGTAAAAATCTCACCATGAAAACTTAGGTGAAGTGAGCTGTCATAGTGTCAATCTCTAGCATCAGGTGGAATGACAGCTCACTTCATCTAAGTGTTCACGGTGAGATTTTTACTGAATAGACTGCCCGATGCTAGGGATTGACATTATTGACAGATTGAAGAATCTTGAGATTTTTACAGAAAAGATCGACGTATTGTATGTGAACTTTGTAATTAACACAATTAACTGTGCTTCTTCTTAACGTATCGATGGCAATCTAAATGGAGTCAGCTCAGAATCTGGCTACGTGTTTACTATTAACTAAAGTCCGGCCGTTGAGAGAATGTTCTTGACACCTGTCAGTTTCATTGTAACGAATATGGTGTTTTACGAATTTGATTCTTATTACTACTAGAAATTATCCAACTGACAGGTGTCAGGAACGCATTCTCTCGCCGGCCGGACTGTATGCTAATCTGCAAGATTTCAGAGCGTTCAAAGTCAAAGGGTTCTACAAAAACCTGTTAGTTCCTTAAGTCCCAACTGGGCAGAAAGGTGAAGTGCTAGTGCAAAACTTGTGCATTATAAAAGTTTGAGCCAACGTTTTAAGCTGCAGGTAGGTATGTGCCTACTAACTAAGGGTGCGTTTCCACTGACGCTCTGCTCCGCCCAGCTCCACGTCAGTGGAAATGCACACTAACTCTGCTTAAGGTAGCTTAGGTTCGGAAGTCTCTGTGTAGATGACATGTCATGTCATTTGCAGCTATTGACATTCTGAACAAGACATTTTCTGAGAATAAGTCCTCTGTATGGTCATAGGCAATAAGCCTTTGCCATGCAATCGGGAATAAAGAGTTGGCTGACACTTACCACCTTGTTTATAAACGTTGCCAATATCTAAGAGACGTTTAAACGTCAAAAAATCTAAGGTTAAGCAGACGGTAATCATTATAAATAGGGGAGTTTATGTTTTAACTCATAAAACTAGTTGGGGCGAAATGGTATCGTAACTGGGTTTAGAGCATTGCTATGGCCAAACGTAGCAGCAAGTAACAGTAGATACCGTCATTAAAAAATATTTCCTTATAAAAAAAATGTTTGGTAACCATTTTTAATAATTTCAGTAACACATTCACAACGGAAATTGATAATTATTATCAATCATAAAAGTAACAATACGTTCTAAAGAGGCCTTATACGAAATTTTGCCGATTTCACTGATTTGCGTGATATTACAGATTCAATTTTACAGTTATAATACTGTATTTCTAGAAGTTTTAAAGCACAACATGAAAGATCATTTTAATTATGATCTAATGAAGGAAACCACGTGTATGCTTAATACGTTTCCCATATTCACGTAACAAAAACATTGACATGACCTTTTATATAAAAGGTCATAGTTATGAATGTCTTCACGATGGAAAATCAAGCTGTCAATGTATTAATTTAGAGCAGGTAAAAACATACAGTTACTTAGGACTGACCATTTACACTTTTGCATGAAACATGCACATATACACGGTTTGTAATAAAGTTCGATCAGTTTTGGGTAGGTAAATTGAGGCCTATGAAGTCAAGAGAGGACTATTGTATGCATTGTACTATGCACTTGCCGACTTGAATATCAGTTATGGGTTGTGTGGTTAGTTAGAAATTTACTTTTAAAATAAATTATAGTTTAAAAAACTAAAAAACACGCTTTAATACCATTAAACTGAACTAAAAAGTAAAAAATATTTTTTTTCAATATAGTAACAATAAATTAATGTCATTGTAAAAAAAAGCGTGGGGTGCTTAGTACGACATTCTTACACTGACTCTGTAATTCGAAATCACACCACGCTTTTTTTTACAATGACATTATTTTTCTCGTTAATCACTTTATTCTTATATTGAAAAAAATATGTTTTACTTTTTGGTTCAGTTTAATGGTATTAAAGCGTGTTTTTTAGTTTTTAAACTATAATTTATTTTTAATTTTTTTAGAGATAAATCGTTAATCCTGATGATCCTGATCAGGATAATGGGACAATTTTTTAAAATTATTGTATTGTCATCGGGCCCTGTAATTGTGTGCAAAAAATCAAATTAATCTAACTATTTAAAGTGGGTAAAAATCGAGTTCAAAGATTCCGTTACATACAAATATACAAAAACATACTTACATACATACAGGTGAAGCTAATAAGAGCGTGTTAACATACTCGTATTTATTATCTAAATAAAATGTAAATACTACAAATACGACTTCTAAAAATGTTAGTGAGCAAAAGAACTAAACAAAGCTTGAACAAAAATTAAAAATTATTTAAGAAATGCAATATATTACCAGTTGACATGAAAGTAAAAATGACAATGATTCTTGAGCGACATACTCGTAACACTAACAAACAAAAAGAAAGAGCTCGGAAATACTCAACCCGACTTGCAAAGAAAAAGAAACTACAGGTGGCAAATGTAAATACCTAATTATTATGGTAAGCGTACGAGACGAAGGATTACACCTACATTAATTAATGCACATGGCTTATAAAATGGACGTCACCATGGAAGTATGTTGAAAATAACCGACCAGAGACGTTACAACCCCGAGCATCGCCTCAACTCAAGCCGCTCAGGATTTTTTCTATAAATCTCTACGCTGCAAACCACACTTGTCTTATAAGATCAGCTAGTATACAGTTGCTAGCAGTCACCGCGCTTACAGCAGGAATTATCTGTTTTAACCGCCTTCAAAAAGGAGGAGGTTCTCAATTCGTCGGAAACTTTTTTTTTTTTTTTTATGTATGTTCCCCGATTACTCGAAGATGGCTGAACGAATTTAAATTTTTTTTGTTTTATTCGAGAGGGTTTACATCACAGTTGGTCTCATATAAAATTATTTAACTTTGCTTGGGTAGTTTTTGAGTTAGCTTCAATAATACGTATTTTTTCCCCACTTTTATGGATGATGTTCTAGTTTGTTTTGCAGATAGTGGTATTAGAATTTGTGTGGGGTAGGTACACAACTAAAAAGTGAAAAATAAAAACTTTTTTTTACAAAAAAATACAACCGACTTCCAAAAACAACACTACAAAGTGAAAAATAACTTTAATTTCGGAAGTCGGTGGCAAAAAACGAAAATACGTTTAACACCGACACCGACACCGAATTCCGAAATTAAAGTTATTTTTCACTTTGTAGTGTTGTTTTTGGAAGTCGGTTGTATTTTTTTGTAAAAAAGTTTTTTAAAACAATGAGTGTTACCATAGATATAAGATTTAAATTTCTATAGTTGGTACCGTTGAAGCTATATGCGCACTTAAGTATTGTAGAAGGCAAGTTACGACAACTTACATTAGCACTAGTACAATACAAGTTAAGTGGTCTTAAAATGTTTATAGCCAAAATGTTACTTATAAATTCTGAGAAACGATGATGCAACAATGTAGAGTAGACGATGTTTTTATATTGTGAGTGGACGTAGGGCAATGATTTGAGAAAATGCTAGTGAAACGTTATGACCTTTTAGCAGCAGAGATTTTATTAGCCATTTTTGTTGAATTTAGGATTTTGCATGTATTTGATTGATCCCTCAATAATTCTAAAGTGGTGTCTAAAAATCCAATTGATATCCTAATAAACTCGGAGTACGTACATCTTTTAGTGATCCCCCAAAAATTTCCAAAACAGTTCTTTAATAATTACTTGATCAACTGACTCGTGCGTACGAAAAATCGTCCGTCCAGAGGCTATCCTTTAATAAAATTAAATCAGAAGCTATCAACACACAATCAATCAAACGTCAATCCAACGTAGGAAATAATAAGTCTTTTAATTCAGACAGTATTACATTCCATATAATATTACAAATTATTTATGAACAATATAATAGCACTAATTAACATTAATTAATAACTTGCAAAAGGTATAATTACTATTAATTACACTACTGACTAGTTTAACAAAACAATGAGATATACCTAACATTTATATTGTGGACGTGTGTTGACACTATTGATAGATTAATAAAATACAAAAAAAAAAATAATAATGAGATCAAATTGTAAGCAGGTCAACCCAAAGGTGCAATGGCTCTTTTTTCAAAAGGCCCTTCCAGACATGGCCCTGCATTGTTAGACTCACATTAAATGTTAATAATATTAGTTAAGAAGAGACCTCAGAGTTTGTTTCGGCATTTATTCTCAAAGATTAATCAGCTAGGAAATGCAGGTGCCATCTAGGTAGTTTTAAAATATTGACAAAAAAATTTAAATAATGAAAAAAGTCCCAAAATAAATAACATAATTTGATCATCAACAACATACAACAAACAACACAACAATAACACAACATACAATAATTCATACAATTATATTATTGTATTATTGTATTTTCATTGCAATAATTTAATCGGCCAAAATCTTTCATAGCTCACGATTGCTTTACGAAAGCAGAATAAAACAGTTCGTGTTAAGCGACCCACGAAAGCTGTAAAGCACCAGTTACTTAATAAAAGATCTCCCTTGGGGAGTGAAGCAACGGCTCACTAAGATAGACGGTATCATCATCTTAGTAAAAAAAACCTCGTAAAATGTAGGAGGGGCCACATTAAATAAATTGCAGGCGCCTACCACCCGCGGTGACATCTGCGTCAAGTCGCTAAACGCTAACGCTAACTTGTACGTTCAGTGGTAGTCCACTCTCAGATAAAGGCTAGCTGAACGTAAAAAATTGTTTTGTAGAACGGTTGTGAGCTAAAAATATAAAAACCGGCTAAGTGCGTGACGGACTGACTACGCACAGTGAAAGGCTCCGTAGTTTGTAACAAATCTACTAACTTATAGAAATAAAAGGGAAAGATAGACTTAAAGTGTAAGTATATGATGTAAAATGTCTGTAGTACGTAGGTACTATAAGTTGCAATGAATTTATCCCAAAAACAAACTTAACATTGTACTATAAAAACATGATCTCCCATAAATCGTTAGACGCCACGGTCAATAATCCTCCAATTGCAAATGTAAGTTTGTAATCGCAAAAAAAAAAAACAATATGCTCAACACATAGGTACTTTTTAATACAAATTAACGATTTTCTTTGTTTTTCCTTTACATGTGCTGTGAGACCTTGCTTCTTGCCAAATTTCATGATTTTGGTCAACGGGATTTATTTGCGAGTATCAAAATACGTCGCATTAATGTCCGCATTTTCTTATTGCGTTGACTTCGAAGCCGGATTTTTTTTATATCTCCAAGGGATAGTAGACCTACGTATTTGATATAAATTTCAACTTGATATCTCCACGCGTTCAAATAAAATATCTACGTGACAATAACTCGTACCTTGCTTGAGCTCAAATCAGAGATATTATTTTCTTAAATCTTCAGTAAATTTTAATTTCCTTTTACAGAGCTTGGATTATGTTTAAGTAATATAAACCGGTTCATTTCAAAGCTTTTGTCACAATGATGCTGAGATTACTCAGACTAATTGCTTTGCTATGAGTGAATACCTACTTCTTACGGTGCATACAAAAATGAGATATAAAGCAGATAGTACCTACTCAGACAGGCAGGCAGATAGTGTGACTGTCTCGTTGGTCTAGTGGCCGTAAGCGCCACTGCTGAGCATGAAGACTGGGTTCGATTCCCAGATCAGGCAAAGTATTATTGAGTTTTCATAACAATTTCTCTGTAACAGCTGGGAGTCTGAATTTGTGTCCAGTTGATGGCAATAGACTCGCCCCCTACTACATATAGAGCAAGGCCCCAAGGAACATGAGTGGGTTTTTTTTTTAGGGCCGCCAGACCTTACTTATTTTCTGATTAACAAAATGTATGGAATAGAGTAGTGTTAGTATATACTTTGAACGTACGCATACTTGCTTGCTGGGCCGACGGCCAATTTTCAGGTATCAGGTACCAAAGTTACGTAAAAATATTAAGTACTCACTTTTCTTAAAGTTTGACTGCTGATTTTTATGTATGTATTACAGAATATTGTTAATAATTAATAATCAATACTGTCAGACACTTCCCGTCGGCGGTATTTCCGCCAGACGCTTTAAAGCTCGCAAAAAATTACGTCATCAGTCTTACTTATACTTTGAGTTTTAGTTTTTATATAATGATGCTTGGGGAACTATTTCAATACTATTTGTAAGCAGCCAGATCAATCGTAGCGGTCAAACATCCCCCAGACACAGTTAATTGTGTCTGTCAAACATCCCCAGATACAACTAACTGTGTCTGGGGATGTTTGACCAATACGATTGACGTCGCTATTTACAAAAATATTATTGAAATAGTTCCCCAAGTATCATTATATAAGGTTTTGGGCTCAACTATACGAGTAAGTAAGATGACGTAATTTTTTGCGAGTTATGAAGCATCTGGCGCAATAACTGCCAGCGGGAAGTGTCAGACAGTATTGATTATTAATTATTAATAATATTCTGTAAAACATACATAAAAATCAGCAGTCAGACTTTAAGAAAAGTGAGTTAATTAACATTTGAAGATACTGTTGGAGCTGCTGAAGATTGTAAGACTATCACTGCATTGTATAGACTCAATCTCCTTTGTATTATATAATTGCATAGCACATGTGTGAGTACTATGTACATACTCTAAAGCTACCATTTACTGGGTACGTCTTTGTTTGACTTGAATGTGCCCTGGCGGCTGAGAGTATGTGACGCTCACTCTAATGTCTCGCTGATGGTGGCGCGTGTTGGATCATTTAGCTAATTCATGCGTCAGGTTCGTGAACAAGCGCTGTCAGTGAAGGCTGATCATACCTTAGCGGCCACGGCTTATTTTAATTTAATTTAAATACCTATTTGAATTGTTTTTTTTTTTTTTTTTTTTTTTTTTAAGGACGCTTTTAACGTTCTGCATCGTTCTCACATGTAAAATTTCAACATGAATGATGTAACCATTATTTTGTAACCATATCTTGATTTAAAAGAGTGTCCGTGGAGTTTCTTGCCCGTTCTTCTCCATAGGTACCTACTATGCTTTGGAATGGGCGCCTAGCTTCATCTTTTTGACTGACCGACCCCTTGACAATTCAAAAGTGCCTGTAATTGGTTTAATTGAAATAAATGCTTTGAGTTTGAGTTTTGAGTTTGAGTAATATTTTTACGTAATTTTGGTACCTGATACCTGAAAATTGGACGTCGGCCCAAGCTTACAGGTATGCGTACGTTCAAAGTACATACTAACTCTACTCTATCCCATACATTTTGTTAATCAGAAAATTAGTAAGGTCTGGCGGCCCTGGGATCTAGGACTAATAGGACTTAAACATAACTGGCAAAATGTGGCTGGTACTACAGGTACACCTCTGCCTATCCCGTCGGGGAGTAGAGGCGTCGTATAATGTTAGGTTAGGTTCCTACATGAGAGTGCAGCTACCAGTCTCTACCTTTTTCATCCATATTCGGCTATTTCATTTTAATCATAATAATAATAATCCCTGCTCCCGAACCGGCGGACCTCTATTTTTTCATATTTTTAAATGTTTTTTTTTAAATATATTTTTGTTTAAAAAATATTTAAAAATGTAAAGAGATAAGAATTAAAATTAATAAACGAATCATAATCATTTATTTATTTGTCAGAATATGGTACATTAAATGGTCTTAAGATTAGTCAAAGGTATCATCACATTCTGCCAAGTGTGGCGTTCAAATATTTGGTAGGTACATACATTTATTACAGGACAGATTATTATTATTTATTTACTAGCTGCGCCCCGCGGTTTCACCCGCGTGGACCGGGATAAAAAGTAGCCTATGTGTTAATCCAGGGTATAAGCTATCTACATACCAAATTTCATCCAAATCGGTCCAGCCATTTGAGCGTGAAGAAGTAACAAACATACACACACACGCACACACACCCACTCACAAACTTTCGCCTTTATAATATTAGTGTGATTTGTTATATGTTTATTTTTTAACAGAAAAAAACAGAATTTAGATTTTTATTGAATAACGAAGCGGAAACAAACATTAAAATCACAACAGCGCTCGGGAAACCAAAATGGGGAATCATTGCCAGCGTCAATCAAACGACTTTCATAACTTTTATAAGTTGTGTCTCTACTGAGACAACTTTAGATGATTTCAGGGAAATCACGCCCAGCGTGATTATAAATAACTAGCCACCCGCCCCTGCTTCACACGGTTTTTTACGACTTGGAAAAACATCGAGATTTCTTTATTATAATTATGTAAGTTTAATATAATGACCATCTTTGCCTCGGAAAGCACGTTAAGCCGTTGGTCCCAGCTGTCATTCGTGGATCTTTGACAGTCTTTATGGTTTTCAGAATTCCGAAAGTCTGACAACCAGTCTTACGAAGGGGTATCGTATTACCCAGTGGCAAACTACAGGGGTGTAAGCAAAAATTTTTACAATGTTATGCAAAATCTCAAATTCTTATTGATGAGGAGCCCGCAATGAATGAATTCCTAATGAAAATATGAAAATTAGCGTCATTTCTTTATGGCTTACTAAGGCCTCAAGCTAAAGGCACGGTCCAATTCTCAAACTCATAAGATATGTCCACACCAGTGCGCTTTCGTGTTCATCTTGCGTATTCAACTTTCAATTCGTCTCGCGTCAAGCGTATGCAATATTTGACGCATGCAGCCTATCGTCTACACCTGTACGCCCTGGGGCCGTACTATGACGTGTAAAAAGATCATGGATCCCTCATGGTTCCATTGAGAAAAATGCCTTTTTCACGATGTCCGAATATCCACTACTCACAGAATAAATTCAAAAATGGAATAGATTTTGTATGAAATTATCTACAAATAAGTTAATAGGAACTTAATCGTAGGTGGCGTAACAGGCCCTGACTAAGTTAACTATCCGTCCGGATTATAGACACATAAAGTTACCTTATTAAAATGAATAGGAACATGTTGATAATTCATGTTTTTTTAATTTCTGAAAAAAAAAACTGTTCACGAAATAAGCCCTTTTGAAAAGTCACTCCACATTCGATGTTGTGGGCAACAACGTTGCGCAATTATGTTGTAACTTTGTTTCTATGAAAACGTTGCATAGCATGCGCATTTGCGCATTGTTAGACTAAAACGCACGGAGCGATTTCCTCACGCGCTCGCCTTGCTTGCGGGACTGCTGCTTTATTACAAAACTCTTTCTTGAGTTATATATTATAACTCACGAAACCGCAGTTTCGTGTGTTTACAGCAGCCGCCGCGGTTGGGAATGCCCGCAAACATAGCGGGAGATGATCGCAAGTCGCGCGGTCTTGCGCTGCTTGCGTTCGACGACCTCAGAGAACGCAGGCGATAGCCGCAAAAAACGCGATTGACCGCAGTCTGAACGGTTCTACTAGTTCAATCAATCAATCAATCAATCAGTCTTAATTGTGAACATAGGGTATACATAAAAGGTCTTAAATATACATATTATTGTAGTCGAGCTCTATGTTCTACCAAAAAAAAAATTGGTGTACAAATAGTAATTTTTGTATCATATTTAACAAAAAATAATAATAAAACAGTATTCGAGATTAAATGTCAATTAAATGAAGAATTGTCAATTAAATTAAATTTTACATGCATGTCAAAGGAAGATAATATTATAGGAATTGAATCATATTTTGTCATTTAAAAAATCTTCAATAGAGTAATACGTCTTATCAATTAGAAACGAAAACAAATTACTTTTAAATTTGTGGACATTTTCTTCACTTCTTATACATTTTGGTAATTTATTATATATCCTTGGAGCCATTGCAAAAACACTGTTCCCAAATAGTGCAGTTTTAGACCCAACTGTTTGTAACCGGTCACAACGGCGCTGGCTACTTACTGGAACAAATTTGTGCAGATTATTTTTGACAAACATGGACGTTTCAAATATGTACAGCGACGGCATTGTCAATATTTTCATATTTTTAAAAAACGGTTTGTAACTGTCAGTTGTCTGTAAGTTGTAGATAGCTCTTATGCATCTTTTCTGGCACTTAAATACTGTATCTTTACCCGTTGCATTACCCCAAAATATAATTGCATATCTTAATGTTGAGGCCACTAGACCATGATATGCTGTTAATACTGTTGTCTGATTGGCTGTTTTACTTAACATATGCAAGGCATAGGAGTATTGGTTTAGTTTACTACACACTTTGTCAATATGTGTATTCCATTTTGATGGGTTTTCTATGTTTAACCCAAGAAATTCTGTTACATTTGTTTCATTAATAACTTTGTCATTGTATCTAATAGTCAAGTTTAATTTGTGATTTACTCTTTGTTGAAATTTCATTATTACTGTTTTGTCTAGTTTTATAGTCAAATTATTATTTTGCAGCCAATTTACAACTGATTTTAAATTAGAATTAAGGTCAGCCTCTAATGTACTTACTTCGTCATTATTACAAAGTAAAGTGCTGTCGTCCGCAAACATTGCCGTAGGATACGTTGACGCTGTAGGAAAGTCATTAATATAGATAATAAATAGAGGCGGTCCAAGTACGCTACCTTGTGGTACCCCGTGAGTTACAGTTCTCTGGCTAGATTTGTATCTGAGTTCGGTTTTGTTACAAATTCTACTAATTATCGTTATTTGCTTTCTATTAGATAGATAAGCTTCTATTAAAAATATATTTCCTCTAATTCCGTATGCGTTAAGTTTATTAATCAGTATTTTATGGTCAACGCGATCGAAAGCTATTGACATGTCCATATAGAGCGCTATAGTTGGTAGTCTTTTATCGATTCTGCTGCTGACAATAGTTGCGTGCATAATTCACGTCGCGTTTACTATAATAATAGCCCTATGCTTTTTGGAAAATGTGTAGCCTGCACCTTTACACCAATTGTCCACCGCCATCGTCAATGGGACGTCAACTATATAGAAGGAGTTGACGGCGCCGAAGTAGCGATCCAAACATTTACTATTATGGCCGCGTGCCCACCTCACGTCCGTCACCCGAGCGCCGGGTTTTCGGCCCCCAAATTTTCAAATAGATCAGCGCGACGGCTAGAACTCGGCCCGAGATGATTGTGACGGGCCGATGTGCGTGCAATACAAAACCGTTTGATCTTGTCCACACGATAGCGTCGCCCCAGTGCCGTTCGCTCGGCTTTTGTATTGTCTGTCATAACATTCATAACACACTGAATCGTCAAATTCGGCCGCCTCGTGGATCGCCGTCAACGGGACGTCACGTTCAGTTCAAATAATATCGTTTCTCGTTGACGTCCCGCTGACGTGGCGGTGTACGCAAACAGTGTTAGTCTTAAAACTCACGGAGCGATTATTACCTGCGCCTGCTGCGGTATCGAGACATTGCAATAAAGGTCTATTTCTTATATTCTAGGCTTGTCACGGTAACCTAAAGGTGCGGGCTACATATTTTCCAAAAAGAATGTTTGCAGATCTCGAAGTTAACTTACGGTACGACCTACACCTTAACAATATTTGTATAGCCTCGGGGTATCAGTAACACGTCGCCGTCAATTGGGCTTTGTTAGATGGACAATTCGTTTATCTATTATGTACATACCTATGGCCTGTCTAGACAAATACGCTGTCTCGATATTGACAGGTTGCTTAGAGTATTACATTACATAACATCGCGCTTGTATTCCCCGAAGGGTTGGCAGGGGTGTACCTCTAATAAACCCAATATTCACCAGTAGTACTATTCTGTAAACATCTCACTGTGATAACTCAGGTGAAGTGAGCGTGAAGTGAGCCGTCATTCCACCTGATGCTAGGGGTTGACACTATTGACAGCTCACTTTAAGATCACTTCACTCATGTTTTCACGGTGAGATATTTACAGAATAGCACTACAGGTATGTTTGAGTCTCATGTAATAGGGGACAAGACTATTGCCTTGATCCGGACACAAATCCAGACTCCAGTAGTGCTATTCTGTAAACATCTCACCGTGATAACTTAGGTGAAGTGAGCGTGAAGTGTGCCGTCATTCCATCTGATGTTAGGGTTTGACACTATTGACAGTTCACTTTAAGATTACTTCACCTAAGTTTTCACGGTGAGATTTTTACAGAATAGACCGGCAGGCTGCTACATTCATTCATTCATTTCATTTATTCATAAAACAATTTACATTGTGTTGATTAAATACACATGCAATATAAATACTAATACAAAGAATTACGAATTATTAATTAATATTTGAAGTGAAACTTATGTCCATTGCTAAACAGTTTTAATTAAGTACATATAATGTCAAACAGTGTAAATATAATGTCAGACAGGTTTAAAAAATATAATGTCAAAAGTTTTCAATTTAAATTTATAATTTAAGTCCTTAATTATTGTGCGACGTTAGTTCCGATATATTGTACAGACATTTTTCTAATAAAAAGGCTTTTAATTTTGTTTTAAACAAGTGGGTCTTATAAATCAGTATCTTTAGCTCAGAAGGCAACTTATTAAATATCTCTACAGCTTGGTACTTCGAGCAATGCTCTACTATATTAAACTTTGGTGCTAATAGTTGCTTAAGAAGTTTTCTTCGCGTGCTCTCTCTAATCTCACGTTCTTCTTGTGATTCAAATTCATGTAGATACTTAGCAAAATGACTTAAGAGGACCAATGCGTAAAGACTAGGTACTGTTAATATTCCCAATTTTTTAAAGTAATCTCTGCATGAGACACGTTGTGCAATTTTGACTATTGTCCTTATGGCTCGTTTCTGTAAGATGAACGCTCTTTGCCAGTTATAACTGTAACTATTTCCCCAGAGCATGATGCCTTATCCTAGTCTCGACCAGCGCATAATATACTGCCTTTAACTGTTCTATGTTCAATTCATCCCTAAGGCTCCTGAGTGCATCATGCTGACGATATGGATGATTCAATAACAGCAAGCTCCGGTTTCCAATTTAAAAGCGAATCTAAATTAATACCTAACAATTTAACCTTGTCAACTAATTCAATCCTATCTCCATTTATTTGTATATCTAAGTTGTCATTATGACGAGTCGTAGTCTTAAATAATATGAGGTTAGTTTTGAAAGTATTTAGCAATAAGTTGTTGGCTGTAAACCATTCGCAAATTTTTTCTATAATTATATTTGTTTTTAATGTCAATTTTTCCATGTCTTTTATGCTATATATGTCTTTTATGCTATTTTATATGCTACTGAAAAATTCCAGACGGAAAAACCTAATAACAGGCGGAGAAACGGTCATGTCTGTGCTGGAGCACCGCTACGCCACTGAGGTCAAGGATATAATCACCAACCCGCCGACGGAGCTTATCAGGAGATTGTCAGCTTCGCCGGAATACTGATATATGAGGAGCTAAGTGACCGTAAGCCATCACAGTTCTTACGTCATTTACGACATCTTACCCCACCGCCGTGACATATTTCTACATTGATGTCGTAGTGGCTTACACGCTCCGAACTCTAAGGTCTGTGCCGGTAGAGTTTACTTTACCGGAACAGGTCTAGAAGGAGCCAGACTAACACAGATACAGAAACTCGCATGGCAGCATGTGGCGAACCGTTTGGCAGTAGTGACCCCACTGACCCTATCTCCCGGGAGAAGTCTTGTTCCTCATCTTTGGCTTGCTTTTATTGGCCGGCTGGAATGAACACTAACGAGCAACTGAGCTCCTACCTCATTCTTATTGCCTTTATTGGCCGGCTTGAATGGAGATACGAAGCAAACATGCTCGGACGTGGAACACCACTCCACTCCTCAAGCACCTCAAGACATGTTGCCCCCTTGTCGCTACGGCACTATGTGCTAACGACCGTTTCCGGGGGAATATCCTTGTATTGTATGTATAAAACATTGGTTAGGCAGGGGCTATAGTCCTTCCATAGTTTTAGGTCACCAGTCCACTTTAGCCATCCAAATCCGTAGTCTTCCTTGTTTCCATGTCATGCAATAGTTCTACTCCAATCGGTATTGTCTTTGGGTGCACTTGAATAGTGCGTATAGGGATAATCATCGGTTGGTGCCTCATTTAATTGAAAGTATTTATTGAGCCTCTCCGAGTTAATTTCGGCCTCACGTACGGTTTAAAAAGATCTGAGAGCCCAGAGTCCCGAGATATGTTAAAGAGACAATAAAAATAATACTTATTAATAGAGTAGGTACTAAGATATCTTATAATAAATCTACAGTGTATGTTACAGATCTATATTTTGTGCAAAACAAATTTCATGCACAATCCAGGAAAATTACTTGTATTTGACTAGGTTCTCCCTGTAAGTTGGAACATCGGGCAAAACGTGAACTAAACAGAAACACATCTGCTTACCACTTCGATATACAGGCGAAATGTTGGGTTAAGTTTTCATAAGCCTGGTATATTGTAATGCATTGATTCTGGCCATTCTTAACTATATCTATCTTTTTGTTTATACCTACCTATTGGCACACCGAATTCTTATACTCAAGTTTTAAAATCAGAGTTTCGTTTTAGCAATTAAAATAAATATGCATCATCTTCCTGCCCTTGCCTTATGTTACTTGGGGTCGGCGCAACACGTTTTTTTTCATTCCCCCTGTCAACCGTCACGCTATCATTCACTCCCTTATATAAAACATAAACATTATGACCTTTTAAAACTTTTATATTTATGCCTCCACAGCGGCTCGCATTTTAATCTTATTTACAGTACTCTCGTTCATTATTTGAAACGTAAAGGTTGGTTGTACCAGAAATAATCGAAATCCTTAGAAGTGAAAAGGCACTTTAGCACTTATGATATAAGCTCTGCACAGGATCAGCATCGCCTCAGCTCGAGCCGTTCAGGATTCTTTTTATGAAATGCTATACTGTAACGCACACTTATAAGCATCGTAACGGCAATGCCTGTATTCGGGATCAGCTAGTAAACAGCAGTCACCGTGCTTAGGGTGCCGCCCGACGACGCCACCTTCACCCTGCCATAAGTGAGGAGTCGATCAGCTACAATATCGGCATTGCTTCGGAGCTGCTGAGTTGATCCAGTTACGTGCTTACCTTGGGTTGACGCCTGGTTGATGACGAACCGATTACGTGAGGTGAAGCCGAAGCTATGCAGTGCTTATACGTGGGCGTTGTCTTTTAGTAGTAGTGTTCAGGACAGACTGAAGCACATCTCTCAGTTTCATTACACCCCACTGATGAACAATGTGAAAATGCCGCTAGTATCCATTCCTTGGATCTCCATCTCCATAGAATATTATCCTTAATGGCGCTTCAGGAACAAAGAAAAGGACAATCTAGAACTCATGTTATTATATACTCATAATTATATTCCTACCTGGCGATTAAACGTTAAGTTTGATCGACGCTATATTCGCTGCCCTAAGCAAACGAGACCCACCCTTTTAGGATATCATAGTTATTATTATTGCCTCTTTTATTTTGCTGGGTAAGACGTTGTTCATTATAATGTGTGTGCTTTGCCATAATCGTCATGGAGGGTGTAAGTTAATGTTTGGTGGACATGGTCGGTTTGATTATGATATTTTTTCCTGTGCCAGCTTTGTTTTCCCTGTCAGCTTTCGAATATTATTTTTATTACAGTGTTTTACCAATTACTCTGAATATCTTAAACATTTTTATCATCCTTTATAATATTCAATGTTATTCTACCGAATGTTAAAAGCCTCTTTGTTTGGTAAACCCTTGTCACTTTCAGGTTAGACTAAATCCCAAGACCTTAAAATATGAAAACTGAAGTCATCTTATTATACTAACAGCAAAACATTCAAGAGAAAGCTATTCTGAAGCCCTACCTTTGAATTAAATAAAGTATTTAATAACTAAAATAGCTTTAAGAATAGGCCTCATCCTTGTCCGCGCGTTGGGTCATTAAGACGGGCTGTTAAAGTAGAAACAAAGACGTATTACGTAAATTTACTATACCTACCGTTTCAATTTTGTTAAGTGGTCTCGAAAGTCTACAGTAGTCGGCAAAATAAAACTGGAGCTATAAAAAGACAGAGTTTCGACCCTATCTCAGCTGCCATCTTGGTGAGAGATTAACAGCCATAATCAAGCAATTGGGTGAAGATTACAGCGATTTTTATGTCGCTATTGACGATGGCGCCTTGAGCGGACCCTTGAGCGCGTCATCAATCAACCTCGTCGGTTCAAACCCGTGCAATAACAATGACGAGCATGCTCGCGGAGAAAATCCCTCGGAAAATGAACGCGAGAGTAAGTAAGACGGTGCGTAATAAATGTAGATTTAATGCGTAAGCGATATCGACTCTCAATGACACCACGCGTCGTACGCACATAATTATTCATCGTTCAGACATTTAAATGGCAGACGGTAGGTGAATTTCCGCTCATATTTACCGAGAGTTGCTTTTTAAAGGTTTCAAGTATTTCTTTTTCACTAGCGAAAAAATATTGCTAAAAGTATACTGGCAGGCGAAAGAAACAATTAAACTTTATACATTGAGAGATTGTTTTATTTTCTGACTCGAAGCGACAAAAGACATCTTTTTTTAATAAATTGGTCCGTAGGACAGCGATTACTTGAAGAATACGGTATAATATATAAGGCTTTTACTATAAAAATAGGCGTCCGCGACAATTACGGCTAATTGCTCCACATTTATTAAAAGCTCATTGTGCGGAAAATTTCTTTGAAGCTTGATCACTTTAAAACGTAAAGAATATGCTATTCAGTTTTATGTAATTAAATAGTTTGGAGGCGTTATAAATTAGTAACGTTGTGACTGCTTACTGGGAGCCGCAGCGTTGATAGGACTCCTACAAGGTGGATCAATTTTATGACCTGGCGTAGGCCGCGGGAATCCGCTCGTTGCGAGAAGCACAGCAAAGGTGGACGTGGCGACGCTTGAAGGCTTGGACGTAGGTCGTGGACATCTTTCGGCTGATATGATGATAATGAAGCGTTATTTATTACGTAGAAGTTGCTTTTCCATTAAATAAAAGATGTGAAAATGTGAAATGATATTACTGGCACTATTTTTATTGATTTGACTATTGAAAATACATCTCTAAAAAATTATGTTTAGCGGAGACAGAGAATAATACAATTTTAACCGGTATGTATACGTTAAACTTTTAGCTAGCCATTTTTGGTGCTTTTAGTCATGATACTTTACTATGTTCACGTTAATGCTATTTTATCAACGTGCGCAGGCGTTACTTGGTACTTACCAAAATTGATGGCATCGTGTTTTAACTTTTTTGTATTTCAAGAAATAATTCGTTTCAATGGCGGTGGGTCGCTACTCGCTAGTCAGTATTATTTCGTCTAGCGAGTAACGGCCCGCCTTGAACTAGCTTCGCATAGTTTTTAAGTGTTGACAAAACATCAAGATTTTTTTATTACCTATAAGTTAGTTTAATATTAATGTATAAACACATAAACCTTCCGGAATAAATTCTCTAAAGTAATGATGGTGAAAACCGCCAACAAAGTCCATTGCGCAATTTAGAAGCACGTCGGTCACACCGACTGACACAAAAACCGTTTTAAATTTATTAGTATATATAGACTGATATTTATATAGATAAAGAAGCCTTGCGATACCTACTCATTTCCTTTTCAAAAGGTCATGAAAACATTGAACGTGGTCTGTAATTAATATTGTGAATTTCAACTATATAAAGAGAAGTCCTGACTGACTGACTGACTTATCAACGCCCAGCCCAGACCCTTGAACCTAGAATGCTGAAATTTTGCACAGAGCTTCCCTTTATAATGTAGACAAGGATTAAGGAAAGAATTCCTGGTAGTACGTTCCTGTGGGATATTTTCCGACATCCACGCGGGCGAAGCCCCTGGTAAAAGCTAGTTATTAGATATTTTGTAATTAATATTATTTTTTTTTATTTCAAATGTGTGCTGTGTGTTATGTGTGTACTCTGTGTGCATAATTACAAGGCATAGGTACACAGTTACATAGTTATATGCGATCCATGAACGCTAACTGCGGTAACAATTAAAATTCAATTAGGGGAAGGAGGCTGGTACGGTATTCTTAGAACATGAGACGATAACCTCCCACTTGAGAAGTATTGCCTAAAGTTTTCTACATAAATGGCACTTTGAGACTTAAATTTTAAAGAATATGACACATTTAATAAAAAAATATATAGTAAAATTAGATGCGCGAATCAAACGACATTTTTCAACACACTTGCAAGGAACAAATAAATTAAATTTCGACATAATATTTTTTTTAGTTAATTATTTGTGAAAAATGGTTCGTGGATTTTTATTTACGTGCGAATTAGTGACTCTCCTTCAGAATGCAAAGGCACAGTGCCTTTGTATCCTGAAGGATAGGCTCTAACTCCAAGCAGTCTAATATTACAAAATACACGCAGATGAAGCCACGGGCAACAACTAGTTATTCTTTAAATATTCGTTTAGTTTTGAAATTCGAATTAGAAGGGCCATTTTTCACTCCAATATCCAATTACTTAAATGTAGCATTTAAAACGAGTCGTTCTTTATAAATATAATTTTACGATACATGCTGAAGACCTTTGAAATTATACTCTGTGACTGTGAATGTTCCATCGTGTAGCTACAAAGTGGCCTTAAATATTAAGTAAGTGATTCGCTTTAGTACTTAGGAACTGTTTCATCAGAATACCCTACATAGCAAGGAAAACCAAAAAAACTTATTTCTAACAACATAATAATGATTGCCTACCGCAACCTGTCCAACAAAGGTTTAATTAGGATACTTCCGGTGACGTACGTACCTAAACAAAAGGAGCTTATAACCCACTTCGCTCGGAGTTTTCTTCATAAAGTTAATCCTGGCCAAATGTCCCTAGTTGGTACGGTCGTTAGGAAAATTTCATGCGCTTATAAAAAATGTTTAAATAAAGTCGGATCACATGTATAACAAGAAAGTAGACGTGTCTTTGTGGTATGTGAACTTTAAAGCAGCAGTGAACGGTTGATCGCAGACAACAAGAGCGAAGCAATTTAATGGTGACGTCTGAAATCGAATAACAGGGTTAATAATGTTTGGTCCTCTAACCAGCCTTGTCTATGATCGTTCCAAGACTTTATTGGTACCTAATACTAAAACTGCTACCCCGTTGAGTGTCGCATGATACACCATTGGATCTTACAGAAACACTTTATAAACTATTATTTATTAGTTATTTAACACTTTATCTTTTTTTTTTTACTTTTTTTTATAATAATATAAACGTATATCAGATATATTATATAAACGTTAAAGACAATCATCCTATGGCGACCGCGGGCTTACAGTAGTTATGAACCTATGGGGTATCCCCCGTCATACAATGCTACCGCCGTCCTAGTTGACAGCCGGTTTAATCTCAATTCCATATAATATAGTACATAAATTTAAAGTGTGTATATAGTAGTTATATTGTAATAATTAAAGAAAAATATGTGTCCCTCAATTGAAGAAAATAAAGCATTTAGCATTGCATTGATTAGAGAAAAGAATAAATAAATATCGCAGTGAGAAAATTCGCATTCGTTTCTATTTTTATAGTATCTACTTCTCCTATAACATTGGTGTTATTGATCCCAAGTTATTATATTCCTTACAGCACTTATCCTTACTTACTCGAATAAAAGTAGACGGGACCGCGTTAACACCAAATCTCACATAATCCGGAGACACTAGTATTGGAACTTTAGAACCTTGCATGAAAATGCTTTTCCTGCTACGTTCCACCTACGTACTAATCTTTCAGAAAAAAAAAATAAAAGAAAGCAACTAATAATCTTTCTCGCTAAACCTACTGTTAAAATAATAATCACATGAATACATTAATATCTTTCCACGAAGTCTAGCGTCTCCGGCTGTGGTCGTGTTTTCATCCGATTTGGCATTGTGAACACCACCCACTCTTGGTAATCACCGATGTGATTCGATTTGGCTTTCTACTAACATGCGTATTAAACTTGAAGCAACTTTCTGATTGATTATCCTCATCGGCAAAGTTGCCTTTTGTTGAAAGGTTACAGATAGTAAATAGGCAAAATACGAGCTTGGACGTGTAGTATATATTATAATAGGTACAATACACGTAGTAAAATTTCTAGCTTTAGAACCTAAATGTGGTAATAGAATTAAGACGCAGATATCTGCCAATGGTCTTGAGTGGTTAGCTTGTGTGTTCTATGCTAAGCTCACGCAACGCGTCGTACGTCCACCCAGTAATAGAACTCGCCCATCAAGGAGCGCTGTCCCAAATTAGACGCAGTATTAATTTATCTATACCTAATAGTATTATAAAGAGGTAAAATTTGTTTGTATGTTTGTATGTAGGGGGTAATCTCCAGAACTGATGATCCAATTCTAAATTTTTTTTCAATGGTAGAAAGCTACATCAATTTTGGGTGTTATAAGCAATAATTTATATTTATAGCATGCATATTAGCCGAGCCATCACAATTTTTGTCTAGCAACTCTGATATAAATACTTTTTTCTTTTGTTTTTTTTCTTTGCCTCAGTCTATTTTACCTATTTATAAATTTATTTATTTTTCAAAGTGACGATAACTTCATGTTGTTCTTATACTTCTCAATAAAGCAAAACTTGAGACGTTTCCTATTATTTATAATATTCAAATAGACTCATATCTCCAACGTTGTCTACTTCATACTTGTTTAGCAGTCTCTCATCTCCCCTGCAGCGAGTTTGGCAAAACTGTGACATCTCAAGATCAATCCCAGCGGGAGGATTTGGAATCTTCACAATGTTTTCGACAAAGAATCGTTAAAAACAAAAAGAAGAAACCACAGAATCGTTTAAGACATTGCGCAGAGTTTTTTCCAGTTCACCGTTTGGATCACGCATAAAACTTTCATTTAACTGCCTCCAGGGATTTGCTTTGATAAAAGAATAAAGTTATGTTATGGCTTGGGTTTGACCTGATACATGTAAATAAGGGTAATGCGACCGGTTTCACCTAAGTACGTAATGAAGCTTACATCGACGACATTCTCATTTCAGTTTGTAGAATCTGCGAAACTATGAGCAGGCAGGAATCGTAACCTAGATTTTTATATCTCAATGCATCCAACTCCACACTAAATGGAGTATCTATCCAGTTTATATATAATTCTAGAACAAAATTCATCTTTAAACAAATAACTGCACTAAATACTATTAAATTAAATTTATCTAAATAGAACAATCTCATCAAAATTACAAATATTACTATTAACGCAGTCAAACCAAACTATTTGCTAGATAAAGCAATACAAAGTGAAAGTTCTTGTTTGCACGATTAACGAAATAAACTGTTGTCTAGTTAGTATTCATGGGGATCATCTCATTGTGTATTCGAGTAGCGGAGTGAAATGAAATATGGACTATTCTCCGTGAATTTTGAGCGCAAGGTGTGTTGGCAATACCTTATAATAGTTAATTATTATTGGTGTTTTTTTGTTTGTGGTCCCTTAATTATTGATTGCTTTTGCACCTATTAAGATTTCTTCGTCACCAGTATTTTTTGTTAGTTAGGCTCTTACTGAATCTGTATAATCGTTTAGTTCAGCGGGATTGTGGATAAGTCAATTTGATAATTAACTGTAAGTAGGTGACACTTCAGTAGTAACTAAACCTGTATAAGCTGACCTCTTAATCTGTTGAAACTCCGTAGTACCTACTACGCTAGGACAGCTCAAGTTCAAAGTGTTACCACAGACGTGTTTTTATTTAAACTTCTTTGTTTTAGTTTTATTTCATCTAAAACAAATTAACATTTTTTTTTTAACCTATTAAATGAATAAAATAATGAACTGTTAGGTTATTAGATAATGATAAAATTTGACACACCGTTTCACAAAAAACTTTGTTTCAAATAATATAATTGAAATATCAAAAAGAATATTAATTTCAACGACCGCAGCGCACAAAAACATTTTAACAACTATTTTTGATGACTACTTAAAGAGAAAGCCATAAAGTTTACTTCCAACCTCGCAAAGCCAGCAAGAAAAAAAAACGTTAATAAAACCGTAACACCATAAAACTGGGCACACAAAGTATAACATAGCCCTCGAACAGAATCCAATAACAAAATATCACACTTTCCGTAACATGAACAAGAAATGGCAGCCCTAACTCGATTCACGAACTACTCTCTGAATCGTCTTAATGCGAAATGTTCCAAATGGATACCATTGTTTTCTTCCACAAAAAGCATCAAATAAGTAGGAGAGCGAATACAAAACGAAGTATAGAGAGCACTCAGTATCGTAACAGTGAAGCGAGAATACGATATGTCTCCATCACATTACCATACATTCTTGAAATCGACGTGGGAATGGATACCTATTCTGCAGTGATGCGTAACTTAGGAAACACCTCTTTGCCGAGCCCGTTTTATTTTCATTGAATTCATTTTAGGGTTAATATATTATGCGACGAGTAAGTAAGGGGTGGGAATTTTAAATTTAGAGGGGTTTCATTCTATCTCCACCGCTTTGTCAGCATTTGCATCAATTCACCTTGTATTAAGCATTTATTTTTTATAAAAAAAATTGGTAAAAGGTAAAAATGCAACTCATTTCTACCTCAAACAGAAAACTTCGAAAGAAAATGTTTTCCACAACAACCGCAACATATCCACTGCACAAAAGTTAGGAAACTTGCCGCAATTTTAAAAATATTTTCTCGAACATATCTGGCACAAAATTAACTGAGATGCTACATTTCGAGTTCCTGGGCGCCTGCAGTTAGTTCACGACGTCCCACAAGTGGCAATTTGGGCGGCGACGCAGCGGAAAGTGCCCAACTAGTCCTTACTTCTAACAGAAAATGAGAAAACAAAACATTGCACTTGCACTACTTAATTAGGTAGGTACGTACATAGAAACGGCTTCAGTTAGTATATACTACTGTGTTGGGTTTTGTTATTTCAATGAAGGTTTTTGTTCTGTTTCGCCGCAACACCAGAGAGGCGTCGTTGGTAAAGTGAATATCGCCTGCTGATCTATACGGTATAAATACTCGTACATCTAATGAATGCTAAAAAATTAAATGCTTTTGTTTTTAAAATGTCTGAATTAGGTTTTTAGAGAGAAAAAAAAAAGGAAAAGCCACTTTTCGATTTTTTTTTCAAATTGCAAAATTCGGGAAGAACTGAAAGTGCTTTCTTCTATGAGAATTGAAACTTGGATAGGGCAACGTCTGTCAGATCAGCTAGTAATTATTAGAAACTAGCTTTTGCTGGAAATTATCCCACGGGAACCTTCTAACGGGATGAAAAGTATCCTATGTCTTAATCCAGGTTATAAACTATCTGTATACCAAATTTCATCCAAATCCGTTCAGCCGTTTTTGTGTGATTGAGTAACAAACATCCAAACATACAAACTTTCACATTTATAATATTAGTATATTTAAAGTCGCTTTTCGTGTCCGTCTGTCTAACCGGGTTGTTGTTCTCCTAAACTGCACAATGGATTTTGATGCGGTTTTCACCATCATTAAGAAAATTTATTTCGGACAGTTATGACTATAATTTATATTAAACATACTGGGGTCACTAGTTATTTATAAGATGGTAGATTATCTTACAATCGTACCTAGTTTTTTTGTGATGCTTAAACTTAGATTAGGTGAATCTATCACACACCCTTCATGAGACCTACCCATATTTTCTACGTAATCGTTTTGACCTGCTTATCAAGACCTCATTTTGTCGATGAAAAGCGTTTTACTCAAAAAATTGATTGATGTGACAAGATTTTTCCGGTCAACCTTCTGAGTTAGGAATATCAACACAGCATGAATTTTCAGGGAAATTATTGAAGGGTTTAATAATTTCTTAGTAACTTTGAACTTTGCAATGACATTTTTTTTTCAATTTCATCAGTTTTTTTTTTTTTTTTTTTTTGTAGCAGGATGTACGCCTGGTGAACCTTTGCAAGTACCAAGTGGTTTTGGACTTAACGGTAATGGAAATCCGAATTAATAAAAAAGAGGAAGCAGGTGAACGTCCTTTATTTTCCTCAAATGCGACTAGAAGAATAAATTATGAATCACAAAGTCAAAACATTATTTTTGATAAACGTGAGTTTCAGCTTCCCTTTTTTCAAAGCCATGCACCGCTTTAAAATATAAATGAAGATACTTTTTCTAAAATCAAAAACGACGAACACAAAATATGTAAACATGAAATCCTTGTTCCCTCAGTTTTTATATCCTGCATTTACATACATTATACGAGGATATTTTAA
Source organism: Cosmia pyralina (assembly GCA_946251885.1). Classification (NCBI taxonomy): domain Eukaryota; kingdom Metazoa; phylum Arthropoda; class Insecta; order Lepidoptera; family Noctuidae; genus Cosmia; species Cosmia pyralina. Next base: position 16,919,770 of record OX276350.1, on the reverse strand, counting down.
TTTATTTAACAATGTTATATAGGATGTAGGTACTAGAGTTTAGTCTCAGCGAGGTTGTAAAGAAACTCGACACATTGCAAGGAGGAAAATATTACCCACCCTTGTAGTCTATTAATTATCTTATTCATAGCTCTGCGGTAGTAAAACTACGTTCTGCTATAGTAATATGGAATTATGGTGCTTTAATATCATATTGTGATTGTGTTAATTTTGCTGTGAGCTTTGTTGCTAATATTTTAAAGCTTAAGACGTGTAAAAGATAACACTTAAGCTTTAGTATCACGTATTATTATAGTCTTGCGCTGGAAACTCGGTGGTCATTCCTGCTGACTTATCATTTTCACAATAGGTAATAATAAGCTGTTTTCAAAATATAGCTCATGCCTGCTCGATAGAAAAGGAAACATATTGTAAATATTAGTAAATTAAGTTAAGTAAAAAAAGAAAAAGTTTGTTCTCAATCTTACTACTTGCTGCGCCCTCACAGGCTCATGTACTCTTAAGTTCAGCCTAGTCATAGCCTGTAACTATGTATGTGTACATTGTGCCAATAAAAAAAAAAACTCTAAAAGTACGCAACATCTTACATTTCATACTACACAACGCCCAGTTACATTGAGAGATGCCGTAAGGAAGAACTACTTCGAAATTTAGAGTCAATCAATCTGCCTAGCCTTTTCCCAACTATAATATTATGTTGGGGTCGGCTTCCAGTCTAACCGGATGCAGCTGAATACCAGTATTTTACATGGAGCGTCTGCCTATCTGACCTCCACAACCCAGTTACTGGGTAATACGATACCCCTGTTAAGACTGGTTGTCAGACTTTCGGGCTTCTGACGACCCGTAACGTCTGTCAAAGATCCACGAATGACAGCCGGGACCAACGGCTTAACGTGCCTGGCAAGCGTAGCTTAACCTGATGGATGGATCGACCCGAGCGGCTGTAATTACTTAGCCACGAGCTCCTCGAAATTTAGAGTATTTGATATAATATTCTTGCTTTTTATCTTAGTGAGCAACGTCTCAAGAAGTGTATACACTAGACACACAGCAGAAAGTCTGAAACGCCGCAATCACGCACCGCATAATGTGTGAATTATGCGCGAGAGGGTGAAAATTTCGGGACGTAAGATGTGTAATGCGATTTTCACAGGCTTTGTCACTCCCTTTACTGGCTAAAGTCCCAGTTGTACAGTCCTAGTTAAGTTCTGTGTGTGTTAAACTTAATTCTTACATGATTTAAAAAAAAAAATGTCTTAAGTGTTTAAATTAGGCTGAAATTAGTGGTTCTTCCTGTATTTATAAGAGCGAGTGTCCTAGCTATGATTTTGAACATGGAGAACAATCAGGGCATTATCTATTTCAGTAGGATCATGTTAAACAATTTCGCAAATTACATCGTTAAAAATAATTTATTCACCTTAGCCCTACTTTAGCTACAGTATACGACAAAACTCAGAGGTTACATATATGTGCAGTCAAGAAGTTAAATTCTAAGGACCCGACAGAAACCGCATTTACTAGTTTTTTAAACCCATGGGAAACATAAAAAAACAGTGTTATAAAATTCTGGAAAAAAGATATATCTTGATTAAGGATCTGGCAGACATGCAATCGCTCTTAATAACACGATTAGATTAACTTCGCCGTCCGCAAGCCCGCGCCTACGGTGACTCTGTCAATGCCTGCCTGCCATTTAACTCAACTCAAACACTGTGATACTTTGATGATGTCAGATTTTTTTACGATGGTAGTTACTACTATATCGTGACTAAGTAATAACCTGCACGGGTCGATCCATCAGGTTAAGCTACGCTTGCCGGGGTTAGTCCGTGGATGGGACTATCTTTATATACCGAGACTCCTCCGTGCCTCGGAAAGCACGTGAAGCCGTTGGTCCCAGCCGTCATTCGTGGATCTTTGACAGTCGTTACGTGTCGTCAGAAGCCCGAAAGTCTGACAACCAGTCTTACCAAGGGATATCGTATTACCCAGTTAATGGGTTGTGGTGGTCAGATAGGCAGTTGCTCCATGTAAAATACCGGTATTCAGCTGCATTCTGTTAGACTGAAAGCCGACCCCAAAATAGTTCTGAAAAGGCTAGGCAGATTGATCGGTAGGTACTACTAAATTTACCGTTGTTGGCAACCTAGAATAAATTTCACACACATAATTTATTTTCATTATGAGTCCAGCTACGTTTATAATTTGATTTAAAAAGGCTTTGGTTTGTTAAACTTATTAAATTCATAATTTCCTACGCTTGCGGTTCAGGTTAACTATTTTCTTATGTAAATTGTCAGTGTAGGATTCTTTAACATCTTACGAGTATATCCAGTGTACATCGATGCGCAAACAATGATCATGAATTCTGCACATGATTCTAGCATGATTGAGTAAATATTTTTCGTCAGTTATTAAAAAAAAACAGTTGTGCTGAATTTACGGTAACAGTTTGCTCGTCGATGTCATAAACATGATACACCCTGGTATTATATAAATGTTGGTGCGATACAAAAAAAAAAATAAGAGTATAAATCGAAGCGTGATTTATCTTGATGTGTAAGTGAAATGGCGTTATGACTGTCTAGTTTGACGCACGAGATAGAAGACTCTCACGCGCACCGGACTAAACGCGCTTCATTTAAATGTAGATTTACAAAAAAATGCTATACGTAAGTAAGTTCATAATATATTTAAATACCTTCGATTTAAAGCAAATTTTAATGCACAATAAGGAACTGTTTACGTATAATTGTATAAAACATAAAGTAGACGATGCTACTTTGGATTTTTTTTCTATTGAAAAATTTCTAGTAATCATGTTTCGGTTTTAGTACAGCTGTAGACAATATAAGTAATCGAATACCACGTGGAAAATCCAAATGGTTTAATGGTTTGGTTTGGTTTTTTTTTGGTTTTGGTTTTTAATGGTTTATGGTTGGGTTTTATACATTTGTTTTTATAGGAATTTTATAAACACAAAATTTATCTATGTATCCCAATGATATTATAAAGGAAAGATACACTACGTTCATACTGAGTGGCGTTCAGATATCGTTGCGTTGTTATTACTAATGTACTTAAATATAGGTGCATAGTAGTTTTCAACTACGACTGCGATAGATAATACTGAACTTATGATACAGATAAAGATAGCTTGGTATTTTACATATGTATTATTGTCATGCCACGGACACGCTTTGTTTCCCTCGCTGCTATTAGCCGACTAAATCAAATTACAACAATTGTCTGAATTCGTCTGCAACAATTTGCGCGCGCTATTGGCATATCTACCTCTTTATTTATATAATAGTAGGTTTTGCCAGCGGCTTCGCCCGCGTGGATGTCAAAAATTATCCCACGGCCGTACATTTTTTCGGGATAAAAAGTAGACTGTGTGCTAATCCAGACTATAATCTATCTCTGTGCCAAATTTCATCAGATCCATTCAATCGTTCTGGCGTGATGGAGGAACAAACATCCATCCATCCAAACTTTCGCATTTATAATAGTAGTAAGATAAGTTGGGAAAAGGCTAGGCAGATGATGAATAGTAGTAAGATAAGATTATTTTATATCCCCTTGAGTAGATAGATTACTTATCAGACTGTATAATTAATGCCTATTCTTAGCCACTTGTGTGAAAAACAATTTACTTAAGTAGATAATATTAAAAAAAAACTGTATACAAAGAATTGGTCGGAAAACTTACCTCCTACTCGTTATCTAAAGCTGCCAATGCCCCAACGTGGTCCAGAGTATCTCTCCAGACAAATCTGTTCGTGACTTGACCTCTTTCTTACAGTTCATTGAATAAAAGCTTTGAGTCGACTTAAGTATAGATAGATTAAGAAAGAAATCGTGGGAGAACAATTAAAATCTTTTTGATTTTAAGTAACTTAATTGACGAGATAATAGACGGCTTTAATACTCTAAATTTCTGTGTAGCCATCTGCCATCAGTGTAATATTTCCAAGAATTTTGAATAAAAGTATTTTTATTATCTATTAATAGCGACTCGTACCTGCTTCTGATGGTTTTTAAGGCTTAACAAAACGTCGATATTTCTTTATTATCCACGCTAAATTTTAATTTTAATTAATTTTTACGGTTCCGTACCTCAAAAGGAAAAAACGGAACCCTTATAGGATCGCTCGTGTGTCTGTTTGTCCGTCTGTCACAGCCAATTTGCTCCGAATGTAATAGACCCATTAAGTTGAAATTTGGTATACAAATGAACTTCTGTGACCCGAACACGGACGGGAAAAGTAAAGAAAAACGAATTTTGAATATGGGGGTCACTTTTGGGTGTCAAATAAGAAAATTAAAAAAAAAAAGTTTTGCAAATTATACCGTGTGACATATCAAATTTCAACTACAACAAATACAGTGTTAAGTTTGTTCTTGGGACAAATTCATCCCGACTACGGAACTCTTCATTGTGCGTGGTCCGACACGCACTTGGCCGGTTTTTTTTGTTAACCTGTGCCTGTACCTACTAATACTATACTAACTCTATGGGCTCTGTCTGAAATGAAAGTATTGTATTGTATTTGTATTGTATAAGTCAGTTGTATATTAGTATTATACACATAAACAAAACGAAATAAATTTTCCAAATGAAGGTGAAAACGCGGTCACTCAGACGGACACGAAAAGTGACTTCAGTAATGATTACGCTGAGCAAAACTGGAACTGTTTATTGCTGACATTACTAAGTACTACAAACTTTGTATTCGTATTTTATTTGAGCTCATTATGATATCTCGTGTTTAAATCATCATTTACATTGTTGTCATTAGCATTGCATAATTATTTGGGCTGCCTTATGCCGTTGTACATGGTGGCCTCGTATTCAATGGCAAACTTCTTCGTTATATCATTGTTTTCAACTATTTTTAGCCACTGTTATATGTAGCTTTCACCGACCTTTGATAGTAGGGAGCTACTACCAAAGGCCAGTGAAAGCTACACAGTGGCTAAAAATAGTTGACAAAACTCTGACAAAACTGTCACAGCCGGAGAGGAATCTCCAGCTGTGACAGTTTTGTCAGAGAAAGCACCATTAGCATATAAAGATTCGTAGATGCCTACGAATTTCGCATTCTCGATGAGTCTAAGTCTAATCCAGGAACGTAAAGAGTACGGCAGCCTCTTGCAATATTTGCTTCAAGCTGACCGCATCGTGCTTACAAACTGGTCGTAATTTTCTGATATCGGTTCAATCTCACGTGACTTTAATTTATAACATATAACGTTACATTCCGAGAAGCACAGGTGCACAGACGGATATTAAAAACCACTAAACTTTGAGATTCAAAAAACCTTGAAATAAAACAAAATGCAACTCGAATTTTATTTCGACTTTAGCCGTTTTTGACACTTAGTACTCACTTTTTAAAAGCAATTCTAAGCGTGATTAGTTGGTTTTGCTACGAAATCAATAGTGGTAAAACTCGACGTACTTCAGGGTTATGATACTGCCGCCGGGGTCGCGGGTAGTCCGAAAGAGATACCGTGGCCCTGGCACGGGCAGCTGAGGGAGCATGGGTGGGTTTTAGTCAGTAAAAGTCTGACACGCCCTCCCGCTCTGCCCAGAGCGGGAGAAGTCATTTGATGATTTCCCATCCACAAAAAAAATCAAATAAAAGGGTTATGATACTACACCTCGCAGTTATAGATTAAAATTCTTCTCCCATAACCAAACCGCAAAATTCAATAAATTTCTATATCTCCAGTCGTGAAACATCAAACAGACATACAGGCCAACTTTTATGTTTATAATATTAGTGTAGTTGGGATGTAGATTCCCTGCAGCACCTTGTTTATAAAGTGTGACAACTTTCGAGTTTACCCCTCGTTTCTTTTGTTTCATACAAGAGTGAATGTGTGCCTTGGGAATCCAACGGCGTACGATGTTGTTCAAAATTGTCCGCGTTGAGTGTGAAATATAAACTCGTTTATTTATTCAACTTGTGATTATAGAGTTGAGTACCAGAGACTCAGTAGCAAAGTTCTTGATGACGTAAAATAACATTACGCTTTGTTTGTTTCCCCGAAGGGTTGGGCAGAGGTAAACATACCATAGTACACCCACATTTCGCCAGTTGTTTAAGTCCCATGTAATAGGGGGCGAGACTATTGCCAGCAACCGGGCACAAATCCAAACTCTACTGCTACTGAGAAATTAAAAAAAAAAAAAAAAAAAAATACCACATAGAAAAACCCATTAACACTTTGCCTGGCCTGAGTAACGAACCCAAGACCTCATGCTCAGCAATAGCGCTTGCGACCACTAGACCAAGGAGACAGTCTGGAGCCTTCTTGTTTTCAGGTAAATATTTGCACTGAGCATTGTACTTGCTTTGTTTGATTCTCGCATGAGTGTCGTTAACTCATTACACACGTGTTTACTTTCAGTAAACAGCTTAAAACCTGTTTACCTCTTGGTGTTTACCTTGGAACCTCAAGAGATCAGAAGTCAGGTAAATACAACACTTTAAATAATACTCCTACAAAAAAAAAAAATCTTCTACTAAAACTACTACTCTCCACTCTCTCTCTCTCTTCTACTTCTTCTTCTTTCTTCTTCTATTTCTTAAATCTGTTACTATTAAGGAGACTGGGTAAAGTATGGCAAGTAGTCTATGGACCAATAGCAATACGGTTTTGATATTTGTGTAAAGGTACGTACCTCATCTATAAACTTGCGTAAAACGATATTAAAATCTGACCCGGCATTTTTTTTTTATCGAACCCCATTTACACGATGCGAAGTTTCTTGCCAATACAATAAAATTGAAGAAAGACTTATCTTTTATTATTGCTTCAACTTATTGACTGAATGAGTGCGTGTGTAAAACCTTGTTATTGATCCATTATTAATGTGTTATAAAAATATAATTGCACGAAATCTGAGTTACTCTAATAATTCTCAATGTTTTTTATTCTTCAGTCACCAAGGGTATGACTGACGTTCTTTGAATTAATAAAAAACTTTTTTACAAAAAAATACAACCGACTTCCAAAAACAACACTACAAAGTGAAAAATATCTTTAATTTCGGAAGTCGGTCTCTAGTTAAATGTATTTTGGTTTTTTTCCACCGACTTCCGAAATTAAAGTTATTTTTCACTTTGTAGTGTTGTTTTCGGAAGTCGGTTGTATTTTTTTGTAAAAAAGTTTTTATTCTTCACTTTTTAATTGTGGTTCCCACCCCACACAAATTCTAATACCACTACCTGCAAAACACACTAGAACATCATCCATATAAAAGTGGGGAAAAAATACGTATTATTGAAGCTAACTCAAAAACTACCAAAGCAAAGTTAATCAATTTTATATGGGACCAACTGTGACCCTCTCGAATAAAACAAAAAAAATCTAAATCGGTCCAGCCATCTTCAGAGTAATCGGGGAACATACATAAAAAAAAAAGAAAAAAAAAAGGTTCCGACGAATTGAGAACCTCCTCCTTTTTGAAGTCGGTTAACAAATGGATAACCTCGTCTTTTTTTTTTTTTGAAAAGTCGGTTAAAAATATTATTGTTAAACTGGGTTATTTGGAAATCCCTTTAAGAAATAATAGTAGAGGTCATTACGTATTAAATCACTCATGGCTGCACGGATCAAAAATGAAACACCTTTGACATATTTTCTTTTTTAAGGCAGTGGACAATAAATTTCATTGATTTTTCTTTCCTAATAAATCTTGTTTATTCAGTAATTTTTCAGCATACCTATCGTAAATGTTTGTACCTCTTTGGATAGCTAATAAAGCGTAGATGTTTATGAAATAGCGATAAAGCTCCATAGTAATTCGTAGTAAACTTGCAATTTGTTACGAAAGACAAAAATACGAAAATTGTTACGATTTTGTGGTCATTATTTAAATAATGGTACAAGATTTCTTTTAATTTAAGAATTATTGTTATTGTCATCGACAAGGGCTAATTAGAAAAGCAAAAGAATAAACACGTTACATTTTTTTTTAAATCAATTTTAAAATTTCTGTCTACTGTTTTTTGAAAAATTTTATATCTCTAAGGTGTGAAGGTGCCTGTTTATCTCGTGAAAAGGAATATTGCGAGAAGACCCGTTCCCAATGCTGTTTTATAATGTGTACAAATCGCGAAATTTCAAAAAATTTAATCTCGAAAGTGGTTCATTTTAGACCCGTGTACCTATGAGTGATTTGATACGTAATGACATCTACTATCACCCCTTAAAGGGATCGTGACTTGTTTCCATTAACCATGTATGTACAGTCAACAAAAGAGATATCTAGGCAGGGTATACTAACATATTTGTATGTGAATTGCTTCATGTTCAATTTCGTGAAAATATACAATTTTGTGTTGGTGTGTTACAATGTAGGAGTATTGCAAAAACAAAGTAATAATATAAAATTGAACATGAAGCAATTCACATACAAATAGGTTAGTATACCCTGCCTAGATATCTCTTTCGTTGAATGTACCTAAATATGTATTGTCCACATTCTGTTCAGACTGAAAGTGTTATGTATTTAGTGCTGTAGACTCTGTCATTCATCCCTATTCTAATATAATAAAAATCAGTAACTAAACGTGTTATCAGCTCACCTCCCTGAAAGTTTAACCCTAAACTGAAAGAGATTAGCAAACTGTCAGCACTTAACACTATCAAAGTTTAAACCCGACACTTTGGGTGACACGGAGCGGGTCAAGAGGTATTCGGTACCATTTGCAGCTAACGAGGTGTTACTAGCTAAAACGGTGCGTATATACTTTAAACTAGCTATAAGAGAGGATGATTTTGTCGTTTGTTTTCAAAACTGCAGCGGCACTAGTATCTGCCGAAATAATAATAATACCAGCCTACAAGACGGCAGCGGCACTAGTATCTGACGAAATAATAATAATACCAGCCGACAAGACGGCAGCGGCACTAGTATCTGACGAAATAATAATAATACCAGACTATTACTGTTCCACTTGCAACTAACGAGGTGTTGCTAGTTGAAATGGTGCGTAAATCTTGCTTATTATATTTGCTAACCAGCTATAACGGCGCCTCTTCACAATCACCATAAACTTTCATTCCCTTTATCACCCCCTTTAGGATTATTTTTGAGACAAAAAGTAGCCTATATCCTTCCATAAGATGCCATTTATCTCCATGCCAAATTTTATTGAAATCCGTTCTGTGATTTAGTTTAGTTTTTCAGGTAATCGTCTATGATCGCCGATTGTGAAGAGGCGCCGTAAGAGGGGATGATTTTGTCGTTTGTTTTCAATACGGCAGCGGCATTAATATCTTGCGAAATAATAATAATACCAGCCTATTATTGTCCCGTTGCGGGCAAAGGCCTCTTTTCATGCAGAGAAAGCACGAGCATTGATCACCACGCTTGCTCAAGATGGATTAGCGATTTCCGACTTACAGTACCTACCCTCCAAAAGTTCGTTGACATTTTTCCACAATGCCAACAAAACAAAATGCTATCAACAAAAACAAGGTTATACACAAAAACCAGGAAATTCCTTATCTTATCTAGGTATACACGTCGTTGAATTAGTCAATAAAAATGTTAAAGTGTGTTCAAACATTTGAAACTACAATTTTAATCATAATCTGGGATTAAGTACAACTGAAGTGGAACTAACTTTTGGAGGGCACTGTATTTTTATGTTATGTACTTTTGTGATGTACAATAAAGAATTCAAAAATGATAATCACACTAATATTAGGTCTTTACCTATGAAATTGCCGTTCTGCAGTTTTTGGTGGTCTAGCGCCGGTGTGATTCATCACAGCTTCTTACCAAACGGGGTGAGCATTACTTCAGATGTGTACTGTGAAGAACTAAACACAATGATGGAGAAGCTGGCACATCTCCAACCAGCATTGGTCAATCGCTCGTCTCCGCTGCTCCTGCACGACAACGCGCGACCTCATACTGCACAGCAGACGGTCTCCAAGTTGCAAGAACTGGGGTTGGAAGCTCTCCGTCATCCGCCCTACTCACCAGACCTTGCGCCTACAGACTACTACTTTTTCCAGAATTTGGATAATTTCTTGGCGGGAAAAAAATTCAATACCCGAGAGGCAGTACAAAATGCCTTTGAAGAATTTGTTGCCTCCCGTCCAGCTGATTTCTTTAAGAAGGGCATCAATAAACTGCCACTGCGTTGGCAAAGATGCATTGATTGCATGGGTGATTACTTCGATGAATACAAATAAAAAATGCATGAAAAAAATTCGTTTAAATTTTTTCATACAAAACGGCAATTTCATAGGTAAAGACCTATTATTATATTAGTTTGTTTCCCTCTATTTAGTAACAAAGTGACTATACTTAACCATAATTCTTTCCACGCAGATGGTGAACTTCCACTAGACACGCTGCGTTACTGCCGAGTACGAGGTCCTGGATTCGATTTCCAGGTCGGGCAGCTGAAGGAACATGGGTGGGTTTTAGTCAGTAAAAGTCTGACACGCCCTCCCGCTCTGCCCAGAGCGGGAGAAGTCATTTGATGATTTCCCATCCACAAAAAAAAAAAAAAAAAAAAGAAAAAAAAAAAAAAGTCAGTCCAATAATACGTAATGGGTTTTTCCATTACAAATTTCTCAGTAGCAGCCCAGTCTCGATTTGTGCCCGGTTAACGGTAATAAACTCACCTCCTTTTACAGGTGAAATCTGGGTGTACTACATGTACATGTAACCTGTAAATGAAACTATACGGAGTCTATCCTTTCTATCCATTGATGTACCCAACCCTATTTGTGTTAAGTATGGTTGGGTACAACAAGCTGCAAACAAGAAGGGATTTGGCACTTGTTACGTATATTTTTAAGTTACCGCGTGGTAAGATCTCTAACCCGGGTGTGCTAAAGGATGTGTCTGAACGTGCCTGATAACTACGTGTCGTGGCGTCGTCGGAGACCGCGGTTACTGGCGGTGCGTCGCGGGCGGACCAACCTGCTGGGTAAAGCACCTTTGACGCGCGCCTTGCATATATTTAACGAAATCGCGGAAAGGGTAGATTTATTTTACTCTGAATGAGTTCGCAAAGATTACTTTACATGTGTTATGCTATACTTAACTTATTGTTACTTTGCTTATTGTTTGAGACCACGCTACCGATTTGGGGCAACCTGTAATGTTAGTTGTGTTGGGAATAATAAATAAATAAATAAAAAATAAATGTCTGCCCAACCCTTCGAGGAACAAGGCCTAGGCGTAATGTTATATTTGTGTATGCGTATTTCCAATACAGGTATGTTTAGCAACACAGAACAGAATATACTCTTTTATCTGTTCTGTGTTTAGCAATTAAACGCAGTAAAAATCACGACAAATTCGCAACAACTTTTATTATTTGCCCAACCAGACCATCCATCAAGGCTGTTACCCTGATGAAACTGCCTCGTAAAAACCTAACGATTCCAACGTTGAAAAATGTCACTAACGATGCGCAGATTGCAATACAAATACGTGCACCGAAAGGTGTTCGAAAACATAAATAAATAAAAAAAAATACAAAAAATAAAAGAACATCGACTTTTGAAAGAAACACTACCTACTACTAAAGTCGGTAGCTTTGGATTATGGTCGGTAGATTTCTTTTTTTTTTTTCAAAGACTTCCCGGTAGATTTTTTTTTTTTGTTTAAAGAAATATTTTTAATTGTAATTTAACATAACTGCAAGTACCTATTGGTATATCTTATGATATACATAGGCGAAGCAGTATAAAAATCTATGTATATGACCAAGTATGCGACCAGAGAATATAACGTATACCCTTTCCAATAAAAAAAGAATCGTCGAAATCAGTCGATTTGGCAAAGAATAATATTAATCAAAATACACAAAAAAAGATTCTGACGAAATTGAGAACTTCCTCCTTGCTTAGAAGTCGGTTAAAAAGAAACGATGTCTGAAAGAGGGTCGCCTTTACAAATAAATGTTCGAACATCACAGGCGAACACATTTCGAGAGAATAAATTAAAAACCGAGTCCCCTAACCAAATTCTTTATGTAATAACAGAAGACCTAAAAGAAACCCGTGAAGTATCGCAATATTACTTACTACCCCCGCTTTCTAAATTTAATTCAAAAGACGAAACTTGAGGTTCATAACAAGCTTTTTATTATTTTGGCGAAGCGAAAGCCCTCCGGTGGGAAGAGTGAAAGCGTGTACTGGTTAATACGAGCGTGTCTACATACGATCATTGAAATTTATTAATCTTAAATATGTATTTTTTGCTGCTGTTTTAATGTAGTTAGAAAAGGTAGACGTTTCTTTTAAAAATGTAAGTGTCCGTATTCTTTGCAAAGTTGATATTTTATCAAGTGTAAAGAAGTTTCATGAATTTTGATGAAGTTAAAAGGCAGATCATATCAGAATGTTCTGAATATTCCTGAAAAATTTGAATAATTATGTAGGTAATGGAATATATATTTTATTTATTGAATTTCATAACGTATTTTTTTCTATGGAAACTTAAATGATAAAGTTTTTTTTTGTTAGATGTTACAAAAGGTTGCTGGCTGTCTGGATACTACCTTCAATAGGGATCCCAATTAGCAATTTTCATATCACAAAAATATACATTCAATTACATAATTATTAAATTTTTTCAGTTACCTTTAAAAACAGCAACACCAGCAAAATATTGTGTAGTCAATTGGAACGCTGGTACAGATATTGACTAACCCTGGTATTCGATACAAAATCAGTCTGCTACACTAATTAGACTTGCGGTCAAAATACTGAAATCGGACTCTTGCATTTTGGAAACAAATATCCGCCCGCGGCAGCTTGACTGTCTTGATTGTTACATGGGAAATCGAATATCACATTAAAGAGGGTATTGTAATGTCACAACAGTTAGTTAGGTCAACAAAAAATCATATGGAAGTTGGTCACAGGGACATACATTCTGTGTAAATAGGTCACAGCTTTTTTATGTTTGAAATCATTGAAAAGTACAGTAAATAAAAAAAAAAGTTTTTTTTTTTATTTTACTATTTTTAATTAGGATTATTTTTCTCTTACTGTATTAAGTAACGTTTTAGGTAATGGTCGTTAAAATTATCTTTCAAAGCAGTAAAATTCTGGGTTTGTCATTCGGTTTTAAGAATGATATATTAAATATTGAGTTATATTTATTATATTAATGATTATTTTTCACGTTAATCAAATCAATCTGCCTAGCCTTTTCCCAACTATGTTGGGGTCGGCTTCCAGTCTAACCGGATGCAGCTGAATACCAGAATTTTACATGGAGCGACTGCCTATCTGACCTCCACAACCCATTAACTGGGTAATACGATACCCCTTGGTAAGACTGGTTGTCAGACTTTCGGGCTTCTGACGACCCGTAACGACTGTCAAAGATCCACGAACGACAGCCGGGACCATCGGCTTAACGTGCTTTCCGAGGCACGGAGGGTCTCGGTATGTAAAGATGGTCACCCATCCACGGACCGACCCCGGCAAGCGTAGCTTAACCTGATGGACCCGTGCGGCTGTTATTATTTAGCCATGAGCTCCTCTTTTATTTTTCACGTTAATAAGATACGATTATACAAGAACTGTTACACAGCTTTATGATAAGTTTTGAAAATTTTGTGAGAATGGTTGCTAACCAAATTTAAATCGTTCTATATCCTAAATGGTCATTCAAAATGAAAAATAATTAGAGAAACCTAGAAATGATTTTCAAAGACCTATCCACTGATACCCCACTTGATATAGTTCATCAACTTTCTTTTGCTTTTTCACAATACGGCGTCTGGTGGTCGCCATATTGAATTGATTGACGTAAGAATCATTAAAATCGGCCCACATAGGAAGAAACATACATAGTAAGCTGACATACATACATACATAGGCAGACATTACCCTTCCTTGCGTCGCGCAGTCGGGTAAAATGAAAAGTGAGCGCTTCAATAAATAAATAATTATTTTTAATAATATCTTTTTGATGTCAGGATTCGAACTACTTAAATTCTTTTAAATTCAATGGAATGTCGTTCGCTGTCGTGTCTTGCTTACCCTATATATTTGTCGTAGGCAGATTGTATGATTCGCCATTATGCATACGGCCGTCGTCCGTTGAAAAACGCTCGCAGTTATGAAATATGCCGAAGGAAAATTGGCAACTCGTTCAATTGTTATAATTTCGACATTGATTGCTATTGCAAGTTCAGTCGGAACTGTGACTAACCACGCGCGATCCGAATTGGTCGCAGTAACTAAGCACCCCGAACAAATGGGTTAGGTTAGGTTAGAACTGTGACCAACCGCGTGCGAGCCGAGCGAGCGGTGCCGCGATAGTGGCCGGCGAGAGCCTTGAGAAATAGAACTAAATACTTCAATTTGCCGCGGCATTTTGTAAACGGTGTTTGAATTGTCCATCAAAATAAATGTTGTGGCATATATAATATAGTGACAAGGCAATTTACGTTTTGCTTCGGCATATTTCACAACTGCGAGCGTTTTTAAACGGACGACGCCGTTTGTAAAAAGCGGAATCATAAAAATCGCCTGCGACATATTCACGTTAACATCAAAAACAAATATATAAGTTTGTTCCATGCCTCAGGTGTTAACGGCCCCATTAGAATTAATTGAGGGTAACGGATAACTAAATGGTGCTCGAAACTGCCTGTGTTTTTGCACCTTTGTAATCTTTACATGACATATTAATGTTATGTGTATAGGGAAAGGGAAAACACCGAAATCAAACCCGAAACTGTGGGTACTTTTGAAAACCCAATATACTTCTTTCATCATCATCTGCCTAGCCTTTTCCCATCGATTTTGGGGTTTGCTTTCTGTCTTACCAGATGCAGCTGATTACCAGTATTTTACATGGAGTGACTGCCTATCTGACCTCCACAACCCAGTTACACTGGGTAATACGATACTTTAAAATAAGACTGGTTGTCAGACTTTCGGCCTTCTAAAGACCCGTAACGACTGTCGAAGATCCACGAATGACAGCCGGGACTAACGGCTTAGCGTGCTTTCTGAGACACGGAGGGGTCTTGGTATGTAAAGATGGTCGACCAACCGCAACAAGCATAGCTTAACCTGATCGATCGACCCGTGCGGCTGTTATTACTTAGGCACAAGCCCTTCTTTATAATTATCAATATCCACTAAACACCTACTTTTACCCGACTGCGGCGAAGCCCAAAAGGAGGGTTATGTGTTTGACCTGTATGTAAGTATGTATGTATGTATGTCCGTTTCTTTGTTCCCTCGTCGAATGAACGGATTTGGATATGTTATACGTCTTTAGATTTGTCTTGGTAGCGCGAGTGTCACTAGCTACATTAAAATCAAAAACAAAATTAAATTAATTAATTTTTTTTTTCTTCTAATACCATCGAGTGGGATATCAAAATGAAGGGTTTTAAAAAGTGATTACATAAATATATGCAACTTATATGGTTAAAAGTAATTCAAAGTGACAAAACTCGTAAATTAAAGGCTTGGCTATTTTTGTGCATTGATACATAAAAATTACTCTCACGACCAAAACTCCTTGCAAGAACTAAATCGTCTGCAAAATCTTTCACATTTTTAAACTAAAAAGCTGGAAATAAAAAAAAGTAATTAACAAACTAAAAAACCCGTCTGCGGTAAAAAACTAAAACAAGCCCATTTTAAATTAAATAAAAGTTGGAAGCAGGCGGGACCCATTCCATTTTTATATTTCCTAACTCATATGGGTCCCGCCTGCTTCCAACTTTTATTTAATTTAAAATGGGCTTGTTTTTGGCTTTTTAGTTTTTTACCGCAGTCGGGTTTTTTAGTTTTTTTAATTACTTTTTTTTATTTATAAGGTTTCCGGGTTTCCGGGTTTTGTAAGGTTTTCGGGTCGCCAACGGGGTCGCGGGTTGTTCGAAAGAGATACCGTGGCCTTGGCACAGGCAACTGAAAGAACACGGGTGGGTTTTAGTCAGTAAAAGTCTGACACGCCCGACCGCTCCGCCCAGAGCGGGAGAAGTCATTTGATGATTTCCCATCCACAAAAAAAAAGGTATAAGAAATACAACTCAATATAAAAAAAAACCTATAACGGTCAGCTCACAAGTAAAAGCACTGAACGGGATCGGCATCATCTCATCTCATTGTACAGCTCGTCGTCAACTGTTCACGTAACCGGATCGACTCAGCACCTCCGAGGCGACGCGGCGCTTACGGTTGGGTGAAGGTGGCAACACTGGCAACGACCCTATGTAAAGCTAAGTTTTCCTATAACAATTTACCGGCGCATGACGTCACTGAAACGTGTGTTTTTCCTAAAGAGCGCTTTTGATACCGTAAAGTCAAACCCCGGTGCCATCATTTCCATGACAGCCATCACAGTGGCCGTCTGGCGGCCACCACTCTTTTATGAAACCGTAGTTTAAATGAGGTGAGGGCTTTCCGTAACCGGGACGACACGGTTTGCCATACGCGGGACCACACGGCCCGATGTACGCGTTGCGACACGGCCCGTAGTACGCAGGACGACAAGGCCCACCGTATTCGGAGACGAGGGGATTATTATGTAAAAACGGAAATAAAAACAACTAAACAACAACAAAACGAAAAAATCCAATGAACAACTAATAAAATTAAAAATACTATTTCAAATGTTCAAATTCGGGTAAAACTGAACATCCTTTTTTGATATGGGATTTTTGTATGAACTATTGAAATTTGGACAGGACAACAGGCGCAACAGACGTCTATTGCTAGTAATAATAATCACACTAATATTATAAAGGCCAAAGTTTGTGAGTGTGTGTGTTTGCATGTTTGTTACTTCTTCACGCTCAAACGGCTGGACCGATTTGGATGAAATTTGATATGAAGATAGCTTATACTCTGGATTAACACATAGGCTACTTTTTTATCCCGGTCTACGCGGGTGAAACCGCGGGGCGCAGCTAGCAAAATATATGTAGATGCTGAAAGTTGGTGACAATAACGAAACACAACATGGCTGGTTTCAATTGAAATCCGCTAATAATAGCAAAAGTTATTGATCGTAAATGGCAGACAACGTTTGACACATTACTTATATTAGTCTGTCACGTAACGGAGACTCAAGGACGCTGTGAAAGGCTCCCGTCTGTCGGCAAGGTATAGGTAGTACATAGTTTCACCGGAAATCGGAAATGAGGCGCTGGCGCTGGAGGTCTGCTTATGCTATAGAGTGCTTGAAAATATACGACAGATGGCTGAGATGTGACCATTTTAATTAACGATTGAAATAATCTTTACAAACATGGTCTATCAGAAAGGTGTGGTCACATTTAAGGCTGTGGTACAGATCACAAAACTGAATAACTTTCTCCATGGGACCAACATCGTAATCGAGAAAAAAAAATTATCAGTTGTCTCGTAAAAATCTTCAATACTACTCGACCCAAATGTCCATACATTTGGGTCGAGTAGTATTGAAGTTTTCCGCCGTCCCATGACGGCTGATAGTTTTTCTCGATTACGATGTTGGTACCATGCAGAAAGTGGTTCAGTTCGATCGTCTGTAAAAAAAAAAATACCCTTAAATTTGACTACGCCTTTTTGATACATCCTGTATAATAAAATGGCAAAGAAGAATTTTTGTCCGTTTGTCTTTGTCTGGTTGTATGTTCCAGATTGGCACAAAAACGGCTAAACAGATTTGGATGAAATTTAGCACACAGATTGTGTATAATCGGCATTAACGCATGTACCTACTTTTAATCTCGGTAGTACGTTCCCGTGGGATGTCTTCCGAAATCCACGAGGGTGGAGCCGCGAGCAAAAGCTGTTTATTACCTATGATTTGTTCTGTTCGGTGTAGAAGGAAAAGTGATGGATTTTTCTAGTCGTTTGAATAGTTATTGTAGATGTAGAAAACGTGTTGAATTTTTGATGGGTAGTTTTATTTAACCCTAAAAGCAATCTCTGACGCGGGGCTCCATATAAACACAAAAAAAATTGTTGACAAAAATAAGTAAGTAGGTAGGTGTTACTTTTTTTTTGACCTAGGTAGTTTGCTCTCATTCTGAACAAAATATTTCAGTGCTTAGACTGATGCTTTATGAGTTGTGAATGATGACCTCGCCTTAATATTTTTTTAAGAACTCAATTCTAACAAGATTGAGTCTCATAAAACGTTTCTGTTTAGCTTCAAATATTGTAAAATCAAAATACATTATAAGACAAGCATCTTGAAACCAGGAATCGATCACAGACGTCCTTCAAAAGTTCTACCAAGACGTATCATTGCCGCGGTTGACGAGCGCTTTCAAAATAAACAACTGCTTACAATGTTCAAATGGGACTTTAAATGGCCCATTGTAACTTGAAACTTTCTTCTCCATTGTGCTTATGTGCAACTTCTGAAGTATTCTTTATAATTGACGCTTAAAATGTACGCATTCTTTTTAACAACATTAAATTCCGAATTTAAAAAGGAATATGAATTTTCTTATTCTTTTATATTTTGTTGAAAGTTGTGTGTGATATTATTTTGTTCTTTGGGGAAGCCTATGTCCAACAGTGGATTCTCTATTGGCTAGGTCATTAAAGATTATCAAACTTTCGTACTATCTAGATTAAAAATCTATGTATGTTGTTTGTTTCTATGTATCGCTTCAAAATCCATGGATTTTGAAGCGATTTTGGTGAAATTTTCAGGCAATCTTCAGATTAGCCCAGCCGATGCTCCTACTGTGAAGTCTTTTTTTTTGCCGGGCGACTCGCTAGTTACTGATAATCGTGCCTGGTTTAAATAAAACAAAAATGGGTATTTTTAACTAAGTATATAACAAAATGCAAATCTATAAATAAATAAAAATTAATGCGTAAATATGTTGCTAAGCGCAAAACTCAAGAATGGCTAAACCAATTCGGCAAATGTTTTTTTTATTAATAGTCGTTGAAGTCCGAGGAAGGTTCTTTATGAAAAGAAAAATTGGAAAATTCGGGATAACTGAAAGTGCATTTTCTATGGGAATTCTATATTCTATATTGTCCCCATACTCCATCCAAAGGTTGTCTGTAAAAGATCGCTTTTAGCGATAAGACCGCCCATTGTGTCACTCGTATGTAAAATTTCAACATTGTAAAATTGTAACAGTAATTTAAATGGTGTGCATAATAAAGAGTATTCTATTCTATTCTATTCTATATGAATTATTTACAGGATAACGTCTGTCGGGTCAGCTAGTAAGAGTAATATAGGTACATGAGATTATAATGTAGTTTGTATCAGCCATAATTATCATTTCTAAGAGCAGTTTCTGGGACATACACAATTACAATAACAAGGCATCTAAACTTAGACAGGTAAACTTTACACATTGTTAGTAGATAGTGTACTTGACAAAGGAATTTACTGTGAATACGTTACGTACCCAGTTCTGTCTCACAGAAACGTTGAAGAAAACTTATTATAATGGCTTCTGCTTCTCTCAAGTCGACAAGAGTTATGAAACTCACTTTTTAGTTAAGTAAATCTACTTACAGCAAGGGTGACAGCGTGGTTAGCTACTATGGTGAAACTGAAAGTAATTAATTTTAAATTTAACCGACGTCAAAAACATATTTTACAAGTTCTCAAATTGACGTTATTTCTAGCAGATTGCAGTGGGCAAACGAACTACTGAAAAGCTAGAATCACTAGAACCCGAACAATCATTTCTTGGAAACTACCAAGTTGTATTAGTCTATACCAAAAGTATCTAATGAAGACAAATCATAAGCCCTGTTCAGCTTAAATTCATATACAATCACCCACTGAAGGGAATTGGTAACACATTCATCTGTATTTAGGAGGTTTCAACTTTATATCTCACGACGTCTTTCATCAATTATTGTTTGAATAACATTAATTAAGTACCTAAATTATTATCCATGTAATTATTAATTATATGATATAATTGAGAAAGCATAAACGAAAATTAAGGTTATAAAATTTACCTCAATTATCAAAATAAAAACATCTCTAGGGCCAATTTCACCAAACTGTTCATAACCGAATAATAAATCAGCCAGTAAAATAAACATCGATGTTAATGGTATTTACGTTCCACCAGAATTAAGATTAGCGTTTATGCAAACACTCGCTGATTGTCCTGTTAACATTTTAACAGAAGATTAAACTAACTAACATGGTATGGTGAAACTAGGTCTTAAGGTGATTTAAAATTAGAATGTTGGGTTTAAGTATTCAAATAATCAAATCAAATCACTCAATTCGTAAGTGGCACTACAAAGCATCCAGGTTACGTTTTCTGATCTATTTGTATTCATTTTTATCAAACAGGTAGACTAATAGACTTTTGGTAGAGATCGTATCTACGTCACGGGCTTTGAGGAAAATCTCATTCGAAATTCTACAAACCTTGTGACACTGTCATGTCTGGTCACAGTCGTCACGCAATCAATTTGTCTAGCCTTTTCCCATATATGTTGGGGTTGGCTTCCAGTCTAACCGGATGCAACCCAGTTACTAAGTAACATGATGATACCCCTTCGTAACTCTTCATTATGTACACCATAAAAATTACAGTTATAAGACTGTAAAGTGGTTGTCAGACTTTTGGGCTTCTAACTTCCCGCAGCTACTGTCAAAAATCTACGAATGACAGCTGTGACCAACGGCTTAACGTCCTCTCCAAGTCAAGGAGGGGTTTCGATATGCAATGGATGGTAACCCATCCACGAACTGACCACAGCCAGCGCAGTTTAACCTTCGATCAACTGGTTCTGCTGTTATCATTTAGTCGTCACTGTATTCTATTTGATGATACTCTATTTGTCTCAAGCTGCGAGTAAATTTTTGTTTTGGAATTGGTCTGTTGAATAAGACACTCGTAATAAAACTAAAATTATTTTTTTTAAGTTTTTAATGACAAACTGTTCGTTTAAAAACTATTATTGCCATGACCGACTTGTTTTGTATTTCGTTGTACTTTTGAGGACATGAGAAAACACGAAATTTTGTTTAAAATATATTAAAACAGTAGGTACAGTGTTAAAACTGTTAAAGGTTTGCACAGCGATAATATCGCTCAAAGCTATTCGTTCAACGTATGAGAAAAGAAGGACGATGTATTCATGGAGGTGCATAATAAAATATTCGCTTATTCTGGAAGCATCGATGTAGCTCGAGAGTTTGTTTGGTTAACTTAAACTCAACTCAATGTACCCAGTTTCCATGCTTAGCTTACGGGTGGAGAAGTCCAACATAAATTGCAAAAAACTTTTTTTACAAAAAAAAAAACGACTTCCAAAAAAATACTACAAAGTAAAAAATAACTTTAATTTCGGAAGTCGGTGTCTTTGGATCTGTATTTTAGTTTTTGCCACCGACTTCCGAAATTAAAGTTATTTTTCACTTTGTAGTATTTTTTTGGAAGTCGGTTTTATTTTTGTAAAAAAGTTTTTTATTTTTCACTTTTTAGTGGGTCAGTCTGTAATTTATCTAAGTTACAATAGCTTAATATCAACTGCTCATCACCTTTTACAAAATATTGCTTTTCCCAATACAAGGACGTTAATTGTTAATGAGTTTTCCCAGTAAGGAACCAGGAGAACTGGAACTGATGGTGAAGTCACCATTAGCTCCTCTTCAACATATGTATTGTGACGAGCATAAATTTCTTAGCAATAATCAAATCGCAACCCGTGAACAACGTATTATTGAGAAGTTCCGATAGCCATCTGTGGTCTTTCTAATCAGTTCCACTTCACGAAATGGTGCTTTCCGGAAGCAAATGCACGAGTTACTATAAAAAATACCCAAATCGCTATAGGTGTGCCTATACAATTTGAAAGTTCCCCTCGATTTCTCTAGGATAACATCATCAGATCCTGGTTTCCTTATCATGGTACCACTCTTGAAATATCTCCTTTCCAACAAAAAAGAATCATCAAAATCAGTTCATAAACGACGAAATAAACTGCGAACACTCATAAAAAATATATAATTATATATATATACATATACGGTCAAATTGAGAAACCTCCTTTTTTTGAAGTTGGTTAAAAAGTACACTTTACTAATTTGTAACTATTATAACATCCTTACTAGTTACAAATTAATAAAGTGCACTTTTGAACGAATAGCTAATCGACGAATGGGTGACCCCTGTCTGGAACACAGGTTTTTCCTAGCATTTTGTACCCGGCAATTTGCACGCTTAAAATAAGTGTCACCCTATCTGTGTACTTTTTTATATTTAATATAAATAAGAATTTATGGCTAAATGTGTTGCTAAGCGAAAACTCGAGAATGGCGGGACCAATTCGGCAATTTTTTTTTTCAAATATTCAGTAAAGTCCGAGGAAGGTTCTGATGAAGGTAAAAAATGGAAAAATTGCCAGAAATATTGGAAAATTTGGGAATACTGAAAATGCATTTTCTATGGGAATTTTGTATGAATTATTGAAAGGACATGACAATGTCTGTAGGGTCAGCTAGTCTAAAAATGAATGGCTGATAGAAATGAATGTGTTGCTAAGCGCAAAACTCGAGAACGCCTGGATCAAATCGGCTATTTTTTTGGAAAATTCTGGAAAACTGAAAGTGCATTCTTTATGGGAATTTTTATGAATTATTGAAATTTGGACAGGACAACGTCTGTCAGGTCAGCTGTGTCAAATAAATATATTATTTTAATACAAACACATTATATTTATTCATTATTTGTAAGTGCTTTATTATAGGGTTCGGGGCGAAGATAAAGTTTCGTAAATTGTATCATAGATTCCGTTTTTGGTACACATCCCTGTTGACGGACGTCAGACGGCTAATGTTAACCAGAAGGCAGCGCGTCGTCTGTTTTTAAGGAAGCTTTTAGAATGTTCTAGAAGCTTCGACTGGCCCTTATTGGCCGAATGGGTACGAGAAGCGTTTGCGCCAGAAGCGCGCGCATTGTGGCGGGGAATTTGCCACCACAAAAAAGGTATGGTTTTATGGAAAAAGTCTACGAAGTTAACGGTAACAGTTCTATAAAATAAATATGCCACAACAGTTTTAGGTCACGAACTGAATAATGTGTTGTAGTAGTAAATAACGAAAGACTGCGAATTGTTCTTTTTTTTATGCAGAACAAAAACTTGCATGGCTTATTTTCATAGTAAATATCGTTTCACGGTCCAAATAGGCATTTTCTTTATTTAAAATGGTCTATTTGACAAAAACATCAAAATTTTTGGTTTTTATTCCGTTTTCACGCCAAATGTTTTTAGTTAAATGTGTTTGTTTCCATTTGGAAATATAATACCATGCACTGACGCTCGTTCTGTTTTAATAAAATTCACGGGTTACTTGTATGTTATTGAAATATTTGGAATTTCTCTGTGAATATAGCCAGCCGGCAGCCCTGTTGCTTTGTGCTCGGACAAACGCATATTTCATGGATATTACACGCCCTGGGGGGCTATTCTATAGACCGGCAGCAAGCGGACACACTACTGATATTTTTCATTCGTTTTTGCAAAATCAAAACCTGCTTTCATAGGGGATTGATCGTTTTATCATTACGTCTTGCTGAATAAATATGTTTACCTTCAATTTTTGCATGTTTAAAATCTCTATAGTTACATTTCGAGGTACCAATGAAAGTTTTAAGTAGTCGTTTTTATTAAAAATATTTTTTTTAGGGTTCTCGAGAGCTAGTAAGTAGTTTTTTTTTAATACGTCATAAATCGTAAACCGCAATTTACCTTAAATTCAATCAACTCAATTATTAAAACATCGATTAAAGTTACAACGAACTACAAGAACTTTTATATTATGTTACTTGCTGCTATGGAACCCTTCACGGGCGAGTCCGACTCGCACTTGGCCGCTTTATTTTTATTAATTGTATCTACTAAAACAACTGTAGTTAATTCAACAACAACTGTTGTACTGTTGTGTACATTAAAAACACATCAGCATCAACTGTTTTTTAAATGAACCCAGTATAACAAAGCACCCAATGAGAAGCTTCTATTTCAGCTCACATCAACAAATTAAATGATGGTGAATTAATGTTAATGTACACATCTGCCTAAACCTTTGGGGCACACAAGCGTGATGTTATGTTATGTTATGTATCAATACATTAAAATTACCTTCACACTATACGGAAGCAGTTTCAAAAGACTGCCAACATTTTGGTAGAAATTTAACACGTGTAGTTTCCCATCAAAATGATGCACTACCGTCACTAAAATGCATTACGAGTTGTATAATGCCTAGACACAAAATATCTCGGGGCGAACACAGCAGAGGTAAACTAATGTATGTTAGAAATTTCTAACTTTGTCTAATGTTAACTTAATTAATTAACGACTTAAGGTTCGCTTAAGTATGCACATGAGGTTCTGTTACGTTGCCAAGTGTTTTACCTCTAAGGTAACTGGCTTAATAGACTGCCAGTACAGCATTGGCAGCTATACGTAAAGCTTCACGGAAATCAAGCCACGACACTTTGAATGGACACAGAGGGAACATTCGCTTTGACTTCTCCACTTAAGAAAATAAATTCAAACTGTAGTCATTCAAAGAGGTGCAAGCTTTATTCAAATAACTGTGCCTCTAAGTCTCAAACGTCTACAGCTAGTAAACAGCAAACTAAAGTTCGCACAATATTTTATTTCAAGAAAGAACGCTTCCTATAGAAAAAGGAAAGAACTTTCTAAAGGAAAGCTTTCTACGTTATTCCGTATTGTGCTATAATAAGAGTTGAATAATTATGATGTGCGTGTTCATTAATAACTACAATTAGGTTAAGACAAGTTTTTATAACTGACTAACGGTGTTACGTCGAAGTCTTTCCTCAATCTTTGATGAATACTAAGAAAATGTAGTTAAAGTACTATTCATAATACGCCATCAAAGGCATATTTCAATACCAACGTCCAACGTCAGCGAGCTATCTAGGTCCAATGCTGGCCATAGTCGGCTATCAAAAAGGTCAGCCAGAGAGTAAGTAGGGCGAAAACTGTAGAGCTAGCCATTCCACGCACATGCTGCTCAATTACTATACCACAACCAAGCCTTTCCAAATATGGGGCTTGGTTTAAGTCTTATACCAGATGCGGTTGATATCAGTATTTAGTCACAATACTAGTATTCACATACGCAATACAAACGAGTTTGTAAGTATTCGTAGGCCGAACGTTCCCTAACCAAATAACGATCACCCCAACAGAGACTGTTTGTTAAGTAATCGATTCATGCGGTTGATATTAAACCACTTCTACATTCTATATCAAAATCCAATAAAGTATCATTGTTGAAACTAGCATTAAATTTCTGAACATCTGACCGACTCTTCACCAGTTCAAACGTGTCTAAAAATAGGTATTTTTTAGTAGAATAAATAAAAACAAGTGTCTAAACCGACGTTCGCACGGACGTCAAAATATCGCAGCAGGATTTTGTAGCGCACTGGATTTTCAACTCTCGTTGTTGAGCCAAGCGTTGAGAATCCAACTTAACAAAAATAAAGTGCATTCTGGCGCGACGAAAAAACACTGTTGGATTTTCAACCCTCGGTGCTAAGCAGAGCTTTGAAAATACAGTGCGCGAAATAAAATCGCCGCGATATTTTTACGTCCGTCGAACGTCGACTAAGTTTGATTTAACTCGTGCACAGTCTATCATGCAAGCGAACCAACTAGTTGCTTATCATCCGGGCAGGTTGCGAGAGTCGAGGAAATGAGATATACCGTGAAGCTCGACCGACCCAACCGACGTCGACCTAATAACCTGATCATACTGTTTGCTGACTATTTTATTTTTAATACATTCGCGTGCTTTTTATAAATTAACTAGCGCCCCTGTTTCGCCACGGTTTTTACGATTTGACAAAACATCGAGATTTTTTTTATTTTGTATGAGTTTAATATTAATGTATTATAATATGCTGATTATAATACACATACACCTTCTAGAATAGATCCGTTGCGTTGAAACACAACGCAATCACACAGACAAAGACAAAAAGCGACATTGATTTATAATATGTATAGATAGATAAAGATATATTTAAAATATGAGCAGTAACTCTCGAGTCGCAGTTCTTTCGGAAGTTTTGGTAGAATGAACTGCGTTATATTTTACCCGAATTTTACTGATAATTATGTCACTTGTCAAAGGAATATTTTACTGTGCACAACTCCGATGAGAGTGAACTTTTGAGTATCTATTTATCATTCAAACTAAATCAAAATAATCAAATCAGTTTATTGCAAACATGCTGTACAGAGTTTCGAATAAGGTTAAAAGTATCAAACATGCGCACTGTAAGAGAACTGGATAACAAAACAAAATTAATACTTAATACTTACAGAAAATTACATATCATGTAACATCTTTACAAACAGAGGAGCTCGTGGCTAAGTAATAACAGCCGCACGGGTCGATCCATCAGGTGAAGCTACGCTTGCCGGGGTCGGTCCGTGGATGAGTGACCAACTTTACATACCAAGACTCCTCCGTGCCACGGAAAGCACGTTAAGCCGTTGGTCCCGGCTGTCATTCGTGGATCTTTGACAGTCGTTATGGGTCGTCAGAAGCCCGAAAGTCTGACAGCCAGTCTTGCCAAGGGGTATCGTATTACCCAGTTAATGGGTTGTGGAGGTCAGATAGGCAGTCGCTCCATGTAAAATACTGGTATTCGGCTGCATCCGGTTACACCGGAAGCCGACCCCAACATAGTTGGGAAAAGGCTAGGCAGATTGATTGTAACATCTTTACAAAAATAATAGAATAGAATATAATTATTATTGTTAATTGTTGCTGTTGCTATTGAAATATATTATTATTATAAAATCAATCAATCTGCCTGCCTTTTCCCAACTATGTTGGGGTCGGCTTCCAGTGTAACCGGATGCAGCTGAATACCAGTATTTTACATGGAGCGATTGCCTATCTGACCTCCACAACCCAGTAACTGGGTAATACTAATTACTTATATTATTATTCTATGTATTAAAAAAATTGTATGAGTTTAATCAAAATAAAATTATTTAATACAAATAAATTAAATATGTAACAATGATTAGCTATTTACTGTATTATTACTTGAACATTTCATTTACTATTTTTCTTCAAAAAACTTCTTGCAATATGTATTTAGCACCTCTGGTTGAAATAAGTTGACGATTTTGTTTTAAATAAATTCTTATTTTTTATTTCGGAATTTGATTAAAAAAACTTAATACTTACACATTACATTATTCTGAATGCAAAATGGAAAGTTTTGAAACCGGTGCCGGTTCGTTTTGGTGTTGCCAGTTTCGTGGCTGAGTGTAACAATAATTATTTAATAAGTGGTACCTATATTGATTTGTATTCGAATCGAATCCGGGACATAAAGCACCTCTGCTTTATGCCCTCGCATAGTGCGAGTTTTTATACTCACTCGATCACGTTTAGGTTAAGAAAGAAAAGAAAGAAAGAAAGAACAATATTTTATTTGGGACACGCACAAGAAATACAGTTAAGAAGGAGCATAAATAACGTTACCTTACGCCAATTTGTATGGAATAATGCATTTCTCATTATAGTCACCAGATGGCGCTTATTCAGTTCCATTGAGTTTACGTTAGCGTGATCGAGTAAGTACAAAAAACAACCACTAGATCCGAGTTAGTATTGACATAGACTTTTTATTGATTTCAATTAAGTTTCCTCTCACAAAATACCCTATGGAAACATATAATGCTCGTGATCTTTTCACGAAATTCGATTTGCAAAAAAGCTGCCTAGTGGTTTTTTTTGCGGACCCATTACCTATGATTATTTTTACCCTACATTTTATCTCCCTCGAAAACGCATACGTAAGACAATTAAGATAGAGGAAGCAAAAGATTTATGTAGAACGTAACGGGGTCCGTTAATTATCTCTGATTACATTGTAAGTAGTTCTTGGTACAATCGGGGAGCTAAAATGGCGCTTTGAGCGTGTTAGCAAGATAACTACGGTTTTTTTTGTACATTATTGGCATTGGGTGTGCAAAGTGTTATTAGTTTTTCCCACAGATTTCTATGGTTTTTCCATCTGGAATTTCTCAGCCCGGAATCTGGATTTGTGCTCGGTTGATGCCAACAGGCTCGCCCCCTATTACTTCAACATAACTGGCGGAATGTGGGTGTACTATTATAGGTACCTACACCTCTGCCTAAGTGCCTATCCCTTTGGGGAATATAGTCGTGATGCTCTGTTATGTTATCGACATGTTTGCATAAAGCTATGCGAGTAACACGAATAAATACGGGGATTTTATTTGTGTTCTCATAAAAATAGTCATGTTGTACAATAAAGCATGTATAAGCGAGAATTAATTAACGATCATTCGAAAGCTAGTTATCACTGACAACTCCATTGCGAGCTAATTATTAGTTTTGTGGACTTGTATTAGTGATTCGAAAGAACGGTGCTCGTTGGTACGGCCGTGTGTGAGCTTTTTAATGTTCGATTTAGTGTGCTCACTCATTGCACAAAGCGGAATGCTCATTACGCGAGAATGCTCGCGGTGTGGACGCGCCTTTAAATCTCATTCGAAGGTTCGTACGCTATTGTTTGTGACTACCAACATATATTAGCAGTAGGTACCTTCATATTTCCATGCCATGTGCCATGTGAGGAGCTCGTGGCTAAGTAATAACAGCCGCACTGGTCGATCCATCAGGTTAAGCTACGCTTGTCGGGGTTGGTCAGTGGATGGGTGACCATTCTGTATATACCGAGACTCCTCCGTGCCTCGGAAAGCACATTAAGCCGTTGGTCCCGGCTGTCATTCGCGGATCTTTGACAGTCGTTACGGGTCCGCCCGAAAGTCTGACAACCAGTCTTACCAAGGGGTATCGTATTACCCAGTTACTGGGTTGTGGAGGTCAGACAGGCAGTCGCTCCATGTAAAATACTGGTATTCAGCTGCATCCGGTTAGACTGGAAGCCGACCCCAACATAGTTGGGAAAAGGCTAGGCAGATTGATTGATTGTTCCATGTGTGTGTATACTCGTGTTTTGGTCAAATAAATGATCTTATCTTCATTAATTATGAATTTCAAATTAAATAATCAAATGTATGAATAGGTCGATATTAATGATAACAGGAATGTTCCTTAATGTACCTACTTACAATATTTTATGTTTTCACAATAGGCTCCTTGAAACAGGCGCGACACGCGATATAATCGCGCATGACACAAAGACACCACGTTTCGTGCGACGAGCATTGCCTTTGTACCACACGCGATTATATCGCGTGCCGCGCCTGTTCGTAGGAGCCTTTATAAGCACAACTTTAAGGCTCATTGAAATCCCAAATTTAATTATAATTAATACTGTAATAGATATTGGTCGTAATTAGTCCTATTTCACGTCACATTGGATTCTCAGCTGATTGTTGTTATCGTAATTGTAATTATTGGATTCTGCGAAATATTAGGTTGGGGAAAAAGTCTTTTCGCATTATGGTATGTATGAACTTAAAATAAAATCTCTTTAGCTATACTATTTGTATCTGGCTGGTTTTGGTATCACTGAAAGTTTAAATTTTAAAGAACATAATTCCAAATTCAAATTAGGAAAATGTGTGATTTTCATTTGTTTTTCGTACTGTCAAGATGAGTGAATCTAATGAAGAAATTAGATACATTTTAAAATTTTACTACAAAAAAGGTAAAAATGCAACGCAAGCCGCGAAAAAAATTTGCGATGTTTATGGACCCAGTGCAGTGTCTGTGAGAGTAGCACGAATTTGGTTTAAGCGTTTTCAGTCCGGAAATTTTGATGTCAAAGATGCACGTCGCTCTGGTCGCCCTATTACGGATAAAATGGATGCCATTTTTGAAAAAGTGGAGCAAGATCGGCATATCAGTAGTTACGACGTAGCTGAAGAACTGGAAATTGACCACCAAACAGTTTTGGCGCATTTGAAAAAAACTGGGTACACAAAAAAGCTCGATATTTGGGTACCTCACGAGCTCACTGAAAGAAACCTAATGAACCGTGTACTCATTTGTGATTCTTTATTACGACGTAATGAAACCGAACCATTTTTGAAGAAGCTGATAACTGGTGATGAAAAGTGGATCACGTACGACAAGAACGTGCGAAAAAGGTCATGGTCAAAGGCCGGTCAGGCTTCACAGACTGTGGCGAAACCCGGGTTAACTCGCAACAAGTTGATGCTGTGCGTGTGGTGGGATTGAAAGGGCATTATTCATTATGAGCTGTTACCACCAGGCAGGACCATCGATTCTGAACTCTAGTGCGAATAACTGATGAGATTATAGCAAGAAGTTGAGAGAAAGCGGCCGGAATTAATCAACAGAAGGGGTGTGGTTTTTCATCATGATAACGCTAGACCTCACACATCTTTAGCCACTCAGCAAAAATTAAGAGAGTTTGGCTGGGAGGCGTTAATGCATCCGCCGTATAGTCCTGACCTTGCACCTTCAGATTTCCACCTGTTTCAGTCTCTTCAAAATTCTTTAGGCAGTGTCAGGTTAACATCACGAGAGGACTGCCAAAACCACTTGTCGCGGTATTTTGATCAGAAGTCCCAAAATTTCTATAGCAATGGGATCATGTCCCTACCTACAAGATGGCAAAAAGTTATCGAACAAAATGGTACCTACATACTTTAGATAAATGTAAATAATGTATATTAAAAAATGTTTTGAACTTTCTTAAAAAATGCGAAGAAACTTTTTCCCCAACCTATTATAAAGGTGATTTGTAACTTTTTAATTAGCTAAGCGTTAATAACTTTAATAATCGAATAAGTACGGTTGATTTGATGTAGATTTCTTTTGTATTCGGCTTTTATAAGATCAATGGGGACCTTAGTACGACAGTTAATTAAGATTCATATACCTATCTAACTAATGACGTTCCCAATCTACAAACAAAAGTTAAATCAAATATTATAATATCCAATAATACACTATAGCTCAACGGTGAAGGAAAACATTGTGAGAAAACCGGCATGTCCTTGAACCAAAAATTCAAAGACATGTGACATCTACCAACCCGCACTGGGCCCGCGTGGTGGATTACGGCCCACTCCTTCTCATAGAAAGGAGGCCTGTATCCCAGCAGTGGGGACATTATAGGCTGATTATGCTACACTATAGCTAGTCGACTGATTGGCAACACCAATAGTCATCCCACCATTTAGATACCACCATACACGACCAGGACCACCACCAGATTTAGATTGTTGACTTATTTTATTTTCGATACCTATATAAATTTAGGTATCAAAAAACCCTAAAT
This sequence comes from Cosmia pyralina, assembly GCA_946251885.1. Classification (NCBI taxonomy): domain Eukaryota; kingdom Metazoa; phylum Arthropoda; class Insecta; order Lepidoptera; family Noctuidae; genus Cosmia; species Cosmia pyralina. The sequence goes on along the minus strand of OX276350.1, from coordinate 16,888,490 downwards.
AAATAAAAACTGTCATGTGAATGTTTTCATTTATTTTCGCATTTTCGTCCCCTAATTACTAATTTGGTATCTACCAATGTAAAAGTTGTTATTAAAATTAAGATTTATTTTTAAATCTTATAGCCTATTTCACGATATCCGAAAAGCCATTACTTACCGAATAAATTCAAAAATGGAACAGAATTTGCATGAAATTATCTGGCAAGTTGATAGGAACTTAATCATAGGTGGTGAAACAGACCTTAAGTGTTAAAAGATAAGATTTATTATAAAGCTATAGGAGAGGCGATAGACTTCCAGACGTTCGATATTCTTCACACATCTTTATAAAACAATATCCTTCTTATGGGCTTTGCCACAGTCGGGTAAAACGACCGAGATAAATAATTAAAGCCCACGAAAAAACACGAGCTTTAGAAAGAGAAAAAGAATCATGAATTATAAATTGCTGTCAAATCCATGCATGATTAAAAACCGAAGGCTTCGTTCAAACTCGAACTCTTTATCGTACAAACGTTCGATAAGAAAGAAAAGAAATAAGTACCTTGTCAAATGTCTCGGCGAAGTTAACAAACATTGACGTCACGAACAAATTACTTATCTCAAGGGGGAAATAAGATAAAAGAGGCTTCGAAGGCAACGAACAATAGATCTTGTGAAGTGAAGAGACTGAAATTTGTAACGTGTAAAAAGTACATAAGAATTATTTGCCAGTATAAACTTGAATCGGTATAGGTAGTTTGTTCATTCTCTTGGATTTCTTTTTAAGTCATACCACAAATGAAATCAAACCGTTGCGCACTTACCGCTTGAAGAAGACAAAAGATTTAACTGGGAGAAATCACAGGGTTTGACATTACAAAAAAAACCGGTCAATAGCGAGTCGGGTTCGCAAAATTAGGGTTCCGAACCAAACTACACCTGAGCTGTCTGTGGACCGGTCGCTGGCTTGCTGTAATTAGGCAGTGTATTGCTCGTATTTAATAAACCTGAGCTAGCTCCTAAACTATACATCCAAATCTCAGTCTCAAAGAAAAAAACTTGTACGGTCAGCAACAGAAGTCGGTTAATACTGCTACTTTTTGATTTCATCTAAATTAACACAAAATGATACGATAAGCTGCTTTTTAGCATTTCATTTATTACTTAAGAGTTAATTTTCTTTAAAATTTACATCTGTTCCGATTTTAATGAAGTATTTTTCTCAACAATTAAGATTTAGAAAACTCAAATGTTAATCGACTTTTGTTGCTGACTGTACTATATTATAATTCAGCTAACTAACTTTGATAAAGATAAATACTACGTAGGTCAAAAGGGCTTCGTAAGAAGACATATTTTGACAAACATTATTTCAAAATGTAAAACGATAACCCTATTTTTTTTACCTAAAATATTGCCCATGTTTAAAATAATCAAATGACATCATAATATTTACCTTTATTCTTACAAACTTTTGAAATACGAACAATAATCTCGGTAAATAAACGCCCCCCGCGCGCGTCTCTTGCGCTGCAAACTGATTTTCAACCACAGACTAACTTTGTCCGTAATGCCGCTACAACCCTACGGCTTTTGGCAAAAATACACTACACCTAACCACCTTTCCAAAGAATCTGGAACGCAAGGGGGTCCACACACAAAATTTCAAAAATCAAAAAAGTATGAGCAGGAACACGCGCGCTGTCACCCGTTCATTCCAGGTAACTTGGGGACAATGTACCATCGAGGTTTTTCGATCCGGATGACTGTGGGGCATTCATCGTTGGAGTGGTTACATCTTCGGCTACTGTAACACTTTTGAAAACGGTTTCCTGTAAAAAATATGGCTCAATATAAAATAACCTTATTAAAATCAAAATTTCAGCCTTAGAAACCCAGAAGACATATTTTTCAAAACCTTAAAAACATGGTCGCTCACGGCTCAGTAAGGAGAAATCATGTAAACTGAAATTACGCACCATTGTGTATTACATATACAAAAATTTTTCCTTCATCACTGGCTACATAATTTATCAACTTGGAAAATTGTGAAATTGGCGTTGGTAATATATGGAAGCTTGATCTTTGATATTGAAAAATTCACTTTAGGATAGTCGAGGGGCAATGTTAACCTACTAATAAATGTGGTTCTTTTTTTCAATTACCCACCTATTTTGTACTTTTTACTATGAATCTGGAGTAAGACTTGGTAATTCATACTTAATTATCATAAAGGCGAAAGTAACTGGTGTCTGTCTGTTACATTTTCACGTCTAAACCCAGTAGTTTACCCGATCGTGAAAATAAATATATTTAACTGTAAACATAACCTAAAAATAACAAAATTATATACTAACATAACTAAAACTATTAAAAAACTAAAATATGGCGTCGAAAAATTCCTCCGCATCGCTGTCGACTGGTAAAGTACCCAAGAGACTGGCGGCATTGCCACGTTGTATGGCAATGCTAAGCCGCTGACCAAGATAAAAGCCAGCCCTTGGGTCACGGGAAGTGTCAACCAGCCGTTTGGAGATTTCGTTGAACAAACTATGAGCACTCGGACCCCACGGCCCAAGGGTTTCAACCCCAAACGGCTCGAAAATATAATTACCGATAAGGTTATTACACTTCCGCCGCTTGAGATTTTCCACAGCGGCAGCAGCAGTGCCACGCAGAGCCAGAAAGATGGAATGGCGCAAAAAAAAGGCGAAAGTAACTGGTGTCTGTCTATTACATTTTCACGTCTAAACCCAGTAGTTTACCCGATCGTTGTAAAATTTGACATACTTTTGCCTGGGAACTGGAGAAAGACACAGGATACTTTTGCTCCCGGATATTTGTATAAAAAAATTACGAAATACATAATACATGCAGACGAAGTCTCAGCCAGAAGTGAAACAAAAGATGGTTCAAGAGCGAACCTGAATGAATTGGTCAAAAACCGCCAATTTTCATAAAAAGGTGAGTGAGAAAGGATTGTTCCTACTTTATGAAACAAGAGATCTTTCCCTTCGGACTGGGGCAGTTACAGGCTAATAAATTATGTATTTTAAATCGAAGATGTCTTTATGAATCGTTAATAATTATAACAGCATCGTTAAAACCACGAGTAAAGCATAGGTTTAATGAAAATTTAATTATTTTATTTGGCATGTTATCAACCAATCTGCCTAGCCTTTTCCCAACTATGTTGGGGTCGGCTTCCAGTCTAACCGGATGCAGCTGAATATCAGTATTTTACATGGAGCGACTGCCTACCTGACCTCCACAACCCAGTAACTGGGTAATACGATACCCCTTTGTAGGACTGGTTGTCAGACTCGGGCTTCTGACGACCACACACACACACGACAGTCGTCAAAGATCCACGAATGACAGCCGGGGCCAACGGCTTAACGTGCTTTCCGAGGCTCGGAGGAGTCTCGGTATGTAAAGATGGTCACCCATCCACTGACCAACCCCGGCAAGCGTAGCTTAACCTGGTGGATCGACCCGTGCGGCTGTTATTACTTAGCCACGAGGTCCTGTTATTTGGCATGTTATATTTTATAATATCTTAACTTGAAACTCAGAGATAAATAACGACAGCGAAATAAAAGAAAGAACAAAAGTTATTGATGCGTTAACCCACTGCAAGAAACTTAAATGGAAGTGGGCTGGTCACATTGCACGTCAGGGTAAAGAGAGATGGACTAGAAAAATTACTACATGGCCCCACCAGAAAAAGGAAAAGAGGTCGCTCCCTGGAAAGATGGGAAGACGAACTTATAAAATTCGCAAACAACGACTGGATGAGAACAGCCTAAGATAGGAAAAGTGGAGTGAGATGGAGGAGGCCTATATTCGTCGAGGGGTCCTTAGTTAAAATTGTGTTAAAAAAAACACTGTATTTTTATTACTAAGAAATTAAAGAGGTTTAAATAAAATAAATGATATAAGATAACTATCAAAGTAAAGATTTGACAAGCAATTTACATGTACGTATGTAGTACATATAAGACAATCATAAAAGATTTATAGAAATTACCGTATTTATCATTATTTGCAACTTAAAAGACTGACCTATTAGACAAAGCAATGTTTTTTACGAGAGCAAATGGTTATTTCGCAGGAGTATTTAACAAAAATGCATTAAATATTAAATAATTTAGGACAGCAGTTATATTTTCGACTTTTAAAGTAATATTAATTTAACGAATGTAGGAAAAAAACATGATTCTTTTTAATTACATATTATAATCCTCTGCAAAAACTCAGTCTTTTGGTAAGCTTATGTGCGAAATGGGTAACACGCGGAGGGATTTCATATTTAATCTTAATGAAAAAAAACACCAGACATATAACTAAAGAGAATGATGCGTAGTTGCATATTGTGTATAATAAAAATAATAGGACAATGAAACACACGCTTATACAAAAAAAAAGTCTAAGTATAGTAATTGTGCCCGAATTTTATTAAAGTCCATTAAAAACTGAAGGCCGATAATTTTGATCCAGTAGCAAACCACAAATCGAATAAATAAATTCCATATTATGTTGTAATAGTTCAAAAACAATAGAAACATTTAAATGTACGGAGTTCCATAGATAAACGGGTCCATAAATACCTACACTGAATTTCAACCGTGGCCCAAACTATAAAATTGTTAAAAAGCAGTAACCATTAATTTTAATTAACGACCGTAAGCGCGTAAACGATATACAAAACTCAAACACTTACCATGTAACAATCACAGATGTGAACCAAAACAACTCAGTGTTAATCCTTAAATTAACTCACAATTTCACGAACATACTTGTAATTATCACTTGAAGCGTTCACCACAAAAGTTAAAGTCACTTCACTACGTAACCTCGATACTCGTAGTCCCGTAGTACGCTCGAACCTCCCGCTACGCTGCTACGTCGCGCTCTACGCCGGCACGTGCGATCCCCGTAGCTGAGTAGATAAACTGGAGTACAGCCGCTACGAACTAAAGTTCCGAAGTTTACCGAGCGCTGCCGAGCGCCACCGAGACTTTGTAAGCCGTGATTGATATCAAATGAAATGTGAAGAATGAGTAGTTCTAGAGAGCTCTTTGTTTTAAGGATTATGTTTTTTGCCATCGTCGCGTGGTGTCGCTACGATCGTATATCTTTTCAAGAAAAGCCTTTTCCTACACAGCTGTAGTGTTTTGATAAAAAAAACCATTTGTTTTAACCATTGTGATCTAGTAACCAAATGTCAAATAGTGTTTATTGTATACTTTAGCTGAAGTTTATATCGTCGTAGTTAAATTAAATAAAGCTCAGACCACGTTTCCAGTTAATTAGCTCGGTAACATGTTAAGTAATTTTATCCGCGCGTTATACTGGATTACCTAAATGATTTGCTCTCACCTGCTAGCGGCTTTATCGTGATACGAACTTTATTTTGTTAAGGCGACATAAGTAACGTATTTCTATAGGCCTTCAGCATTGAGAAAAGGGTTTCGAACATTTTTGTAAGGAAGCTGGCTTCGCCATTTTGGTTGTTCAACTCACAATGTAACTGGAATATTGGCGATCTACTTAGAGGTCACTTGAACAAACAAAAAATGAGAGATATTTGGAGGTAAATGATATTTATTTATGTAAATATCACTATAATTCGAAGACCACTTTTACAGGTAAAAAATAAATTATGTTTAAAAAGTAGTTGAGGTCAGCGTTTCCGATCCGACAACTCTGACAAGAAACACCGAAAGAGACTCAGAGGTCTCAGTCTCTTTTAAAGTCCTGACATAATCTTCCATATCCATTCAGGTGGCGAGCTGTCAAACGTCAAAATTGGCAAGTCTGGCAACACAGATACAGAGAAAAAGATCTCATACAGTGATATTTACTTCCGCATATCTCGGAATAAGCTGTGGGATGACCTTTGTCCAGCTGAGGGACAATTAAAAACAGACAAACAGAAAATAAATCTGCAACGTGATCTTCTGCCCGCGGCTTCGTCCGATTGAAATTTTTTATTCTCCCGACCCATCGCATCGCATCGCATCGCCCGCCCGTGCTATTAGTTTGTTTACCGCTTTTTTTCGTTTTGCTCGGCTCCTTAGGGTCATAGCGTGATTCAAGAATTGGGATATCAAATGCAAAAATATTTTTTCAAATCTGACTGGTTGTTCCAGAGATTACCCTCTACATACAAACAAATTTTATTTCTTTTTTTTTTTTAAATCTAATTTTGTTTAGGGGCTTTTATCAAAGGTATGTCAGCTCCATCTCGTACCCTTTTACATTATTTGGCTTACAAAACAGTATTAGTTTATAATATTATTAATCGCTAATGAATTAGAGTTATTCGTGGAGGACCACAATTAAATGGCACAACTTTTTAATAATCTCTGAAGATGGTACAGATAAGATGGATTGGATTATGCCTACATCTAATTTATTTATTTTAAAATCCTTCACGAACAACTCGCGTTCTAATTTTATTTCTTTATTAGCAATATTAGTTAAGACTAGCGACCGTGTTTGCGTCGCACGGTTTCTAACATGCAACCTACTTAAACTTATTTATTTATTATAGTTATATAAAACGGTACAATACAAATTACATTAATTAACATAGATACCTACAATTAATTACTTCTACTGCCTATGTCTAGCAGAGGACGTCTTTCGGCTGACATGATGATGATGGCGATGATACACATAATAAACTTTCCGAAATGAATTCTCTAAATGATGGTGAAATCCGCATCAAAATCCGTTGCGCAGTTTAAAATAACAACGTCACACAGACAGGAAAAGTACGAAAAGAGACTATTTTAAAATAGGCATAAATTCTAAATTATTTTGATATTGGCGTTTATTTTTTTCTCATAACATTGTACCTACACCCTACGGGTATGTAAAAATGTTTAAATGTTGACGTATATTTGTATGTGTTCACTGTGGCCGACAGTAAATAAACTGTTAAGTTTACATTCTGTGTTATTTATATTAATTTAAAGTTAAATATCATTGTAACAGTTGATAATAATAAGCATCATCTTTGTACGTATTTTTCTTTTATTTTCTTCTCATCTGTTTAACGTGGTACGGTTAAATAAATAAACTTATAAAAATTTCGGATCCTTTTATAACTTTGTTTCAAATACTAATAAGTATTCATAACAGGTATTTTATTAAAACCACGAAAATAAATTGTGATTCATAAGGGCTGATTTTTCAATAGTCAGATAACTTTTATCCGAAGAATAATTATGACAGTTTGACATATTTTCTATATAAAAGCTGTCATACCGCCATATTTATTCCCTGAATAAAAGTTATCTGACGATTGAAAAATTAGGCCTAAATTAAATCTACTACGGAACCCTAATGCGCGGGTATCCGTCTGTCTGCACGCCACAATTGCGGCGATAAGTCCCCTCTTTGAGGAGTGGTTGGAGAGGCGCCACGGCGTCCTCACCTTCCGCCTGACGCAGGTCCTCACCAGGCACGGTTGTTTCGGGAGGTTCCTGTTTCGGATAAGGTGGGAGGAAACACCCGGATGTTACCATTGTGTGGATCGCCCGGAAGACACGGTGGAGCATACAGTGGAGGTCTGCCCGGCTTGTGCAAAGCACCGCCGTGTTCTCACGGAGGCGATCGGCGGCGGCGATCTCTCGCGTCCAAACCTGGTCCAGGCCATGGTGCGGAGTGAGAGTGCATGGGAGGCCGTCACCTCCTTCTGCGAAGCAGTAATGCTCGCGAAGGAGGAAGCGGAACGCGTGAGGGAGAGGCAACAGCCGCGCCCTCGCGCCCCTAGCCGCCGCGATTCCCGGCCACCGTAGGCGCGAGCTTGCGGACGACGAATAATGGGCAGCTCGCCGTCCGGTAAGGACCAGGCCCGGGTTGACGGCGCGTTGTGTTCCACGCGCGTCTCAAAGAGATGTCAGCAATGACCGGGGTCAATTGGGCCGATGCCGCCAGGGTAGCGGGTAGTTCGAAAGAGATACCGTGGCCCTGGCATGGGCACCTGAAAAAACACGGGTGGATTTTAGTCAGTAAAAGTCTGACATAATGTAAACGGGCATTAAACTTACTATGACTTAGTTTAATTTAGGCCTTTTTTTTTTGTGGATGGGAAGTCAGACTTTTACTGACTAAAACCCACCCGTGTTCCTTCAGTTGCCCGTGCTAGGGCCACGGTATCTCTTTCGAACTACCCGCAACCACAAAATAAAGGCCTAAATTAAACTAAGTCATAGAAAGTTTAATGCCCGTTTACATTATCACTAGGCCATATCTAAATGTAATAAATACCTATTAAGCAGTTACTTAGCGCAAATTAAAACTTTACAGGCGATCACTAAAGTTTCGACGCCAATTCACCGATGTGTAATGCTTAGGGACATCGTCCACGGCGTTACTCAAAAGTAACCGGTTACAAAATAAAACCACCAATAAGTAGCCAGAATGTCAGAGCACTAGTTCTTGTTTTTCTGCAATGGCGGTCTGTACAAAACACGACTTACATACATACTTACATAACTCACGCCTTTTTCTCGTGGGGTAGGCAGAAACAACAGAACGCCACCTGCTACGATCGCTACATACTCCTTTTGCCTCGTTTACGTTCATGCATCTGGTCATACACGCGCACCGGTTGCGAGTACTACGCACCTAACCTTTTTGAAGGACGACTTACTAACGCGTTATTTAACGCGTTTTTACTTAGTTTGTGATTGATTACGAGTTGTCTACTGGAAAAACAGAACCCTTATAGAATCACTTCGTTGTCCGTCTGTCTGTCTGTCAGTCTGTCCCTTTTTCTCAGGAACGCGTGGAGGTATCAAGTTGAAATTAATATCAAATACGTGGGTTATAGTCCCTTTGAGCTCTAAAAAAATCAAGCTTCTAAGTCAACGCAGTAAAAATTCGGCCATTTATGCGATATATTTTGATACTCGCAAGTAAATTTAAAAAAAATATTTTTTTTTCATGATTTTATGTCCTCTAGAGGGCGCCATATTCAATTTAATGTGATGTCACGTAGCCTATAACCAGCGGACGATCAAGACGCTCCCAACAATACCTTATTTGTCAAATTATGATCATTAGTTCAGAAGTTGTGAGGGAACAGTTGAACATACATACATACCGGCCAAAACAAAATCATGACCCTGCTACATCTACATTATCTAAAAGTGGATAACGGGTTTGTTGTGGCAAAGTCCTAAAGTGGTCAATGTTTTTGTAAGGTACAGTAGTTGCCTCAAAAAGATAAATAGGTACATCGACAATAATAAATTCATTTAACGGTCTACGATTATTTGTGTTCCATAACATTATAAGGTAGGTACTTAAGGACGCTGTTACAAATGGGTAGTCAAATAATTACTTTTTTTACACAAAAGTATGTTTATTTATTTATTTATTTTATTTGGCTCTACAACAATGAGTACAATATTACATGTATATAGTAAAACATTTCAAACATAGGTCTAAGTGCCCCATTACTTAAAGAAGAGCACTGCATGCACTACATTATGCGCTTATAACTAATTAAACAATGAAAAAGATGAAATAAAAATACAATTAAATAATGAAAACAACTTAACTGTCGATAATATTAACTTAATTAGGCCAAACAGAATTAAACTTAATTATTATTTTCAACGAAATCTCCAAACGGCTGGTTGACACTTGCCGTGATCCAAGGGCTGGCTTTTACCTTGGCCAGCGGCTTAGCATTGCCATACAACGTGGCAATGCCGCCAGTCTCTTGAGTACTTTTACCAGTCGACAGCGATGCGGAGGTATTTTTCGACGCCATATTTTAGTTTTTTTAATAGTTTTAGTTATGTTACCTTTTAGTAAAATAAGTTATAATTATTATTCTGCGAGTTATAATTAAACATTTTTCTAATAGTAGGTACAGATGTATGACATAAGTCAACTTCTTCATCATGTTCTTTGTATACAGCATACATTCTATATAATGAGCAATGTTGCCTTAAATTTGTATTGCATTTTGGCATGCAAACAGTTTCTTATTTGATTTTCTTGGCAGATTTCGTGGCACATGGAAGGATATTCTACTAAGCAACTCGGGACAGTTCAAAGAGCCTGTTACTAGTCTTTTAAGGAAAATTAAATCCAATATGGTATGTTTATTAAATAAAATGCTTTACATTCTTAAAATGTTTTTGGCCGAATTGTTGACAGATGTGCATGGTACGGTTCTGTAATATAATAACACAACAAACACACACACACACACACACACGCATACATTTTCTCAATAAATGTACCGAATTAAAAATTTTCACTTCGGTACAGTTACTGAGAAACTGTACCTATTTCGTCCTTTTTTGAAGTCAGTTAAAAAAGGAGACAAAGCTGACATCTCAAACTACCGACCCATTAGCCTCATTTCACATTTATACAAACTGTTTATAAAAGTAATAGAAAACCGTATCGCTTTGACGCTAGACCTTTTTCTAGAGATTTCGTCCCCATTTCTCCACGACCGATCATCTCCATACCATTAATCACGTAATAGAAAAATATAATGAATTTAACAAACTGCTTTACCTAGCCTTTGTGGACAAGGCATTCGACAGCATAGACCATCAGTCAGCTATTAATGCCTTGGAGTCCCAAAACGTTACGCACACCTATATTGACCTCATTGACACCATCTATCGAAGTAGCTCTTTGCGAACATCAAGTTACATAATATATTTCTGGTCCAAATTTCAACATAAAAAAAGGGGTTAATCAAAGGATATCCGCTCTCACCTAAGCTGTTCACAAACGCACTGCAAGAGGTTTTCAACAAGTTGCCTGATTCGTGGCAGTTACGAGGTTTGTTAGCGGCCACCAGCTAACAAACCTCCGTTTTGCTGATGATATTGTACTATTCTCCACATCACCTTCAGAACTTGAAGAAATGCTCCAAGATCTGAGCACAGCAAGTCTTGAGGTTGGACTTTCAATCAACAGATGACGGACATGTGTTGCAATATGCCGATGAGCACACATACTTGGGCCATATAGTGTCTTTCAATAATAGACAAGACCAGGAAGTCGAAAGACGAGTCCAAAATGCTTGGAAGACCTACTGGGCCCTTAAAGAACACATGAAAAGTATTCTTCCTATAACACTTAAAAGGAAACTCATCGACATGTGCATCCTGCCCGTTCTAACCTATGGTGCACAAAGTTGGTCACTTACTGAACAACATAAGTCCAAACTCAAGATTTGCCAACGGGCAATGGAGCGCAGCATAATAGGCGTCAAGCATACAGACCGGGTTAGAAACACCACCCTGCGCTCCATAACTCAAGTAGCAGATGTTGGAGAAAAAACAGCCAGGCTGAAGTGGGAGTGGGTCGGACACGTCGCACGAATGCACCCGGAGATATGGGCAAAGATCGTCACTCACTGGACGCCTGAGGGAGGACATCGCCGTCGAGGCAGGCCACGGCAAAGGTGGTGTGACGATCTGATAAGGTTTGCAAGGTCCACATGGCCAGAGATCGCACAAGACTGGGAGGTTTGGAAGGAAAAATGGGAGGCCTTTGCCCAGCAGTGGGACACAATGTAGGCTAATAAAAAATTTAAAACTGTAGATTATTAAAAAATATTGGACACGTATTTTTTTTTTTTTAAGTAATCGAAAGATTACGGTGATACCAATGTATCACCGTAATCTTTCGATTACTTTAACTACAACAAACTACGTATAAAATCTAGCAAGCAGTGACGTCACGTCATATTTTAACTATTGAGTTAAAAACTATTGAGTTGCTTGCTAGATTTTATACGTAGTTTGTTGTAGTTGTGAAGTAGCAAGCCCACTCCCCAACTTTAATGTGTTTTATCTAAGTATTTTTTTATTCACACGATAAAGCAAAAAATACGTGCCTAATATTTTTTATTAGCTGACTGACGGACTAAATCGATTTTTTTTTACCCAGGAAACATCCCTTTTGTTCCACTCACTGTGAAGTGTTGACCGATTCCTAGTTCAACAACAACATTGTACCAGTTTATACGGAAAACCCAAACTCAGCAGCGGATATTTACCGGCTAACGTAAGTAAGTGCCAGCGCAAACTGTGCGACTAAACGCTGCCAGCAAAAAGACGCAGACTTGTCGTTTGTATCTGCGTCTAGTCACTGCGACTTGCCGCAGAGCTCTCGTTTGCGTCTGCGACAGAAGTCGTGCAGGAAACGATAATTTCCTTTGAGTATTCGAGAGAAACGGTCGTGTTGTTCATCTTGTGAGTAAACATGGAGCCTCTAGTTGCACTTGCCTTGGTGCTTATCATTGGCGCTTGGTGCTAAAGTAAAGCGCATCCGATTGTCGTTGGGTGTGCGCGTGCACCGTGCGTCTAGTCGCTGCGACAAGTAGCAAGAGCGTGTCACTCCCCTAGCCTGTCATTGCAACTCGACGCGACGTCAAATGTTCGGAGCTTTGGACAAAAAATACAAGTATGAAAATTGTCAGCCGGTCGCATGTCGCATAGTGTGCGCTATGTCTTAAGTACGCATTGCGTCTAACCAACGCAGCTGTAGATCGAAACCTATTTACTGTTAAGGGGACGCCTAAGAATGGCTTTGCATCAGCAAGTAATTAGTATACGGGTGGCGAACCGATGCCGCATTGAGCCAAATGAACTCAAGTAGGTACCTATAGCTTAGATGTAAGTAAAACAAATAAATACGGAAAACAAACTGATCTATCATAAAGAAAAAATCAATAGGTTTTCGTTCAATTAATTCTAATCGAACGAAATTGCTGGCAGATTTATGTATCTATTTTTTCTAATCATTAGAAACATAGACACCAAATCTGCCAAAGTATCAACAGCTAACTGGCTGTAAATATCTAGTTTATCTGAAGCCCATCCAATCCATCGCACATTGTTTTGCTTGGGAACCATGTCACCGCGTTTTCGCTAGTATGTAGTGCATGCGTAAGTACCCTTTGGATAAATTATACTTCACAAACTAGGATCTAATATAATATTTTAATGTATGACATAACGCATTTTTTTTTCTTCCCTTCTCTGCTTCCATACGGATTAATATATCCAGTTCATCCCGCTATTTCCTTTGTATCCTACCTTAATCCCGTCTCAATATGTTTATTTCAATAATAATATGAACAGTGATATACCGTCGCCGTGCAGTAAAACACTGCGTAAAGCACAAAATCTTCGTTTATTGCAATCACGAGGTTTTCACAATACGGTGACGATATTATTGTACCTATACGTATATGGTGTAGGCTTGCCTTGATGGCAGCGGCTGACAGTCACTTCGGCGTCTATCTAAAAACTTAATAAAATCTTACCATTTATCAATCTTTACTTTTCATGAAAATATTAGTTAAGTGTACCTACTAACCACGTACCTTTAATTTTTAATGCATGGAGCGTCGAATGCCGCTTAGTAAAAAAAATACACCACTGCTTTTTCGTGAATGTATTATGAAAGTCAAGTTACTTTTTGTGCTTGACCACGTTAAAAGTATAACGTAGGTAGTAATGTACCTAATTAAATACAATCATCTCTCTTCATTTCTCAATTCATAGGAATTATTATGCGATTTTCTTTTTTCTGGATAATATTGTTAGTACTCTTACCAGTTCTCTAGAAAGCCAGTTCCCCGATCTCAAAGTAAATTAGACATGAATACGAGGAGGAAGTCGTGTCGTTTGCAAACCTCCCGCAGTTATTTAAAAAAAAAATGTCTTTTTCATCTTTTTGAATTTAGAATTCGAAAACAAAAGAATGTTTTTTGATCGGTCGAATAGTTTCGGTGGGGGTCCAGAATCATGTGCTAAATTCATGGTTACAGTTTGCACGTCGATGTCCCTGCCACACAATGCCTGTATACAATTCAAAATCTCCCGTCTTAATCAACAATAAATTGGCTAAATCGACAGTTTGCATCGATGTATTCCATCACAAAACAATTATGGAGTCGATATAACCACGAAAGCTACAAGTAATTATCTCTCAAGGAATATTAACTTATCTCTGTACACACGACACATATCCAATACCTACACTAAACATTTTACCGCTCGCTCATCTCAACAAGTGCTTATAAATATATCAACAAATTGCGTTAACCCAAGCTCATGATTTGCGGATATTGAATTTATTATCATTATGGAACCCACTCAGAAGGGTTAGGTGATTAAACCTTCTACCTACCTATCCAAGACAATCGCTTTCCACTTAGGCAATTTGAGAAATTTCAGGAATATCTTCATTGGGGCCCGAGGCGACGGGAAACTATTGATGTCGCCTTTCGGCGACAACATGAATAAACTTTCTGACACCACTACTGAAGGTATTTGTTAATGTGCTCCGTATTTTGGCAATATTTGATAATACTTAGTAGGTTAGTTAGTTAGTCCGACCGAACTTAGTTTTCGGTTATCATGTCATTTATAATGTTGTGATTTAGGGCCTGTTTCACCACCTACGATAGAGTTCCTATTAAGCAGACAATTTCGTACAAATTCTGTTCCATTTTTAAATTTATTCGGTAAGTTGTGGCTATTCGGACATCGTGAAATAGGCACTTAGGGTGACAATGTACATTATTGACATTATATCTACATTACTTTATTATTATTGGTATTCCATTGTCTAATTATGGTTACTAAGGCAATGTCTTAAACAATCCAGTTTTCGGTCTGACGGTCCCTATTATGGTATAAGTTATTTAATTTTCTTTTTCCAGTAGCTTCTGGTCTTGCAGTGTTTTACTAAATTGTTATCGACAGCGGTTTATTCAATTGGAAAAGGCTTCATGAGCATTACGTCACGTCCGCCACCTGGTGGCGGTGGGCCGAACAGCAAACGAGTTTCATGAGTTAATCGACCCAGTTGCATGCAACGCTACCGGCTAGATCTAGTTACGTTGTTGGGGGCGGGGACAGCCTCCACTGTAGGTGAGCGCCAACCAAAACGGATGCCCTCGTTGCCGATCGGCTTTTGCTTGGGCCTTCCCTAGGGAACTAGGAATCTCATCTAGCAGGTGCCTGGTCGCACGGGCGTCGTGAAGAACTTTGGGCACTCCCACAGTCACACCGCAGTAATACACTTCAAAACCGCTGAGGGGAGGCAAACACCTCAGAGACTAGGTGTGCAATAAAACCCTCCTGCGGGAGGGGGAGGGAACTCCAAAGACTGGTCCCCAATTTTGGGACCGAGAGAAACCACCTTCGGGCAAGGGGCCATAAAGCTGCAACATGACCCCTCGCGCCCCCTTTAGGGGTGCAGAGACGTACGACCAAGTCGGCAAGTTATTCTCAGCGAGTCTACAACTGTCTACAAGCATTCACCTACAAACTGTGTAAAAGGGTAACAAGTATCGACGTGTACATAAGTCCTAAATATGTATTTTGTTATTTCCTAAATTAGTTTGATTGTGCGTGGCTGCAAAGTATGTAAAGTAAAGAAAAATTATTAAATGTGCTGAATATGATTGGAAATGTGAATCTTGATGCATTTTGATAACACATATATATGAAATTAATTATTAAATTAATATTATACTAATCTGTATTATTTCTCACAAAATCTAATTTATGTGCTCCGTTTGTTGCTACTAAAACTAAATATGCGATCAGTCGTTAGAGTTTGAAAATCTGGAAAAGGTCTCAAGAGGCCTAGGCTTCTTCTTCTTAGATTAGATCACTTGGCATTTTAACTTGCCACGATTACTTCTTAATAATAAAGAACAAGAAAAGGCTATATAGATAATTTTTGCTACAATAAGATCATTTAAAAACCTCATGTTTATGTGTTGTGTGAGCTCAGCAGCTCCGAGACGTAAAAACATTAGTAAGTCATTGCAATGTAACTTTTATGTCATTGTAATAATTTATGAATTAGAATGATAACCGTAAGTTTGATAAAACTCTCTGCAATCATTCTAATTTATACCTTACCTTACCGAGATAAGAGTTACATTGACAGGTGATGTCGTTACGAAGCTGATATGTGTGATTGTGCCTTGCAGCATGGAGTTTCATACACAGAATGCTGAACGGCTAGAGTTGAGGCGTGCGTTGACCTTACGCGTCTGTCTGTCTGTGCATCCATCTGTACGTCTGTTCGTCTGTCACAGGGTTGTATACCAAGACTTATCATCTGCATAAACATAAACTATTAATTAGTCATTCATTAGTGTAACACATTAATTATACTACATCTATTATCATGATCAATGATAATAGCTAGTGATACAAGAAAATTACTAATTAATGGGTTCGTATCCTCGCGACAAGATTCGGTCAACGTAAATATGGTTCGTGTTTGGCTTACTTAATTAAGTTTCGTTACGCTTCCCTATAAGTGATACAGGCATAAAGAACACTATTGGAGACTATACAGGATAAGTTTTTAAGCAGTGCGCAAATTTTCACAGGGTGTTCTACCTATGAATATGAACAACTTTTACTATGAGACCAAACCTGAAATCGCGAAAAATAAATCAGCTACTCCCTACATTTTGACGAGTTTGATAATGTACTGAAAAGCTGATTTTTTTTCGCGATTTTGGAGTTAGTCCCATAGTGAAAGTTGTTCATATTCATGGGAAACATGGGGACCCTGTGAAAATTTGCAAACTGCTTAAAAATTTATCCTGTATAGCTTTTTCGTGCGACTTTACTTGGTTAGTTGGCACTGTACTCGCTTGTACAGGTTATTCTATAACCTAGCTGGGAATGCAGCACCTCACCACCATTTCAGTTGTAGTTTTAGTACACTAACTTGTCGACCCTGTAAATTACCATGTACAAACAATGCTGTTAAAATGAATAAACTATTTATTTTTATTTTTTTATTTTTAGTTGGTATTACAGGAGAATATTAGAATGGTCCTTACTCCCTATTACATCATCAACATCGTTTCAGCCGAAAGACGTCAGACGTCCACTGCTAGTCATAAGCCCCCCGAAGCATCGCCACTTCGACCGATTCTGTGCTTCTCGCATCCAGCGGATTCTCCTGCGGTCTTTACTAGTTCATCGATCCGCCTTGTGGGAGCCCTTTCATCGCAACGTCTTCCGGTACGCGGTCGCCACTCCAGAAACTTTCAGCCCTATTGGCCATCTGTTCTGCGAGCAATGTGCCCTGCCCACTAATTCTTCAGTTACCATAAGATAACTTAGAAATATGTGTTGTCGGTAAGTCCATCAGTTAACGTAGAATCTCAGTGGCAATAGAACTCAGATACACAGTTACAAGAATATAAAGTCCTTCATCTCGCCTTTAATTTAATTTAATTAATTCTCTCTCTCTTTAATTTAATAAATTCTCTTTGGAGTATTATTAGAAGAAATAAAGAAACGTGATGTCAACTTAACCCAGTCCATATAGTGTTCTACGATAGATGACACGAAAATCAATTAAAGCAACACCATAAATGTCGTGTCCAGATCTTAGAATTGATAATTTCATGAAGTGTTCGATCATTTCATGAAATGGTTGTGTTTCATGAAATGGATAGTTAAAATCGACCATATTATCATATATACGTCAACGTTTAATAATATGTCAGTCAATCGACGTTAGGCCATATCAGGATATGAAGTAGCCGCGCGTTTAACTGTTCATATCATCAAACGTTGAGTATTCAATGATCTGGCCAGACCACATCATAATATGACCAGCGGTCGATGTTTTATTTCATGAAATATAACCATTTCATGAAATGGTCGAACACTTCATGAAATGATGAATTCTAAAATCTGGCTACAATATCAACAGTAAGCTGATGACAAGCAGCAATATTTAGTGATTTCAGTACATACTCGGTGTTTAGATTGCACATCATTATAATAGGGATGATGGCTGGGTAAAAAAAAAAATTCTATTTAATCCGTCAGTCAGATAATAAAAAAACATTAGACACTGTGCTTTATATATATACTATATATATATACCCGCGTTATATATATACCCGCGTAGACCGGGATAAAAAGTAGCCTATGTGTTAATACAGGATATAAGCTATCTACATACCAAATTTCATCCGAATCGGTCCAACGGTTTGGCGTGAAGAAGTAACAAACATACACACGCACACACACACACACTCACAAACTTTCGCCTTATAATATTATATAGTGTGATTATATTATATTATATATAGTGTGATTAGAGTGATATATTAGCGTGAAGTGTGATGATTAGTGTGATAATAATACAAAATAACACGCATTAGACTTGGGGAGTGGGGGCTCGCTACGTCACATCTAGGTATAAAATCTAGCTAGGTGTGACATCATGCCTTATTCTAACACAATTTATCGCCGTAATCTTTTGATTACGTAAAAAAAAGTATACATTTTTTTTTTAAATGACGGACAAATAAATTTTTAGTCATCATCTCTATTAAACGTAACTCATAACCGTAAACGTAATTCTTGTATGTATGCGTATCGAACTAGCTAAATGATTGGGAAAACTGCAATGATCACAATATTTGGCAGACAGGACGATATCTTCTTGACGGTCTTACATAGGTACCTTATTTCCCGTACAGTGACCCGCCCTTGCTTCTCGCACGTATACCTACTATCTACTGATGTGCCGACATGTTGTCAAAATGTCAAGATTTCTGTGCTACGTCCAAGTTAAATATTTTGGAGTTAATTCTCAAAATGATAGGAAAACCACATCAATCAGTTGCGTAGTATATAAGAACAACGTGGTCACACGAAAAGTGACTTTAAGGCGCTATGACCCGACAAAGTCCGCGCTTGCTAGTTTTTTGAATCCATGGGAAACATAAAAAACAGTATTATATTATTCTAAAAAAAATATATATCTTATTCAGGATCCAGTGGATAGCTAATCGCTTTTACTAATATGATTAGATATACTTTGCAGGACACAAAAAAATTTCAAAGTTTCCCCTTTTCGTAATGTTTAATCTTAGCTACAAAACAGAAGTTTTTTTTTATTATTTAAATGAAAAAGTAGTAAGATTGTGTAGTGCAATTTGCTGAGTTCGTCGTGATAAAATTATTAAAATAATTACTATGTTTAAATACCTACCAAATGGGCGAGGCAACCACTCGCGAGCCTACTTCAGTTCAGTACGCGTCTCGAGCGCCGGATCATAGCGCCTTAATTCCGGAAAAAAATCTCAAAATGATAGTGAAAACAGCATCAACATTTGCGTAGTTTAGAAGAACCAATCGGTCACACAGACACACACGAAAAGTTATTTAAGTTCATAGTATGCGTAGTTTTAGATGAATAAAAGGATGCACTTCAGGCTAAGGAAGCACTCCCTACAATTGATGGCCGCCTCACAAAACAGGTTCTCCGACTAACTAAACAACAGCTGCGTACAGTTACAGCTGCAATAACTGGCCATGGGTCATTTAATAAACACCTCTTTGTCATAGGAGTCACAGACAGTTCGCTGTGCAGGGCCTGCATGGAGGACGACGAGACAGCAGCTCATGTGCTTCTAAATTGCCCGGTGGTTGCCGCATACAGGGCAAAGTACTTCGGTAACCCAAGTACCCTCCGTGAGGTTGTCAGTAATATGAGTATTAAGGCGCTGCTGGCCTTCTTTGAGGAGCTGGGGTGGATCGAATAATCGATTTTCCCACCCATACGCAAAATACGCGCATTGTCGTGGAGTTGCGGATACCAGCCCGTATTACCTATTACCTATTAAGGATGTACTTAATTGAAATATAATACAAATTTCAATGAAAAGCCTCTCCTATAATGCATGTGTATACCACCGCCATCTTTAACGGCAAATTCAGATCGTTTGTGTTCATTAGTTAGTGTCCACTAATGGAAATGGCTATGACCTAGCGGAATGGCCGCTGGAATGGTCTCGCGCGGCATTTAACCTCTCGCCCCATGTCCGTACGTTTTTAGACCATATTTTCAGCTCGAATTGTTTTAAGCGATTATATTTTAGCAGTCCTGTAATCTCAGTTATGTTGGCAAGTATAGACTTGAGCAAGTAGTCGGTACAGTCAACAAAAGAGATATCTAGGCAGGGTAGAGTAACATATTTGTATGTGAATTGCTATATGTTAAATTTTATATATATTACTCTGTTTTTGCAATACTCCTACATTGTGACACACCAACACAAAATTGTATATTGTCATGAAATTGAACATGAAGCAATTCGCATACAAATATGTTAGTATACCCTGCCTAGATATCTCTTTTGTTGACTGTACATACGGGAGTCTATTTTGATTATAAACGTACACAGATGTGGTTATACATATTATGCGAAAAAGAAAAGAAGAAAATGTATACTCCATCGGTTTAGGAAATTAAATAAAGGTAAACAAAAAAACCACGTGTCTGGTTAACCTACTAATACCTGTCACTTCAGTCGTCATGCTACGACATAGTTGTACTCTTCAATCACATGACAACTGAAGTGACAGGTATTACGTTTAGTCGGTTAACCAGACTCGTTTTTTTTTTTTTGTTTACCTTTATTTAATTACCTAAATCGATAGAGTATAGATTATTATTGATAATAGATTGCTTGGGCTACCGACTCATTCCTAAAAGCAAATATTTTTATTTTTCTTTTAAGAAGTTTTATAAAATTAACTTTTTTATGACACTGCTTACCGCTCACGTGCACACACCGCGTACGTAAGACCACGCATTTATGTAAAGTCAAGGAAAAATTTTTTTTCAACCTAAATTAATATCGGTGTATTCAAATGACAACTGTAATTTTTTGACAATATTATGTAATGGCAAATTGACGTCAGTTGTCAATTTACTTAACAATTAATTTTCCTGACTATAGTCGAACAGTATTCAAATTCCTTCAATCAAGTCTGGGTTCGTCCTTGGAGTTATTGAACGCAATCAACATTATTACATTTCTCATGTAGTTTATGTACCTACATACATCTCCAATAGATCGTTCAGTATCCGGAATGTGGCGGCGAATTCATAACAAATGTATTTCCTATTTAATGTGATTTTTACTATTGTTGGGTATTTGGAGGTGCTCGTGGCTAAGTAATAACAGCCGCATGGGTCGAACCATCAGGTTAAGCTACGCTTGCCGGGGTCGATCCGTGGATGGGTGACCATCTTTACATACCGAGACTCCTCCGCGCCGCCGTTGGTCCCGGCTGTCATTCGTGGATCTTCAACAGTCGTTACGGGTCGTCAGAAACCCGAAAGTCTGACAACCAGTCTTACCAACGGGTATCGTATTACCCAGTTAAAGGGTTGTGGAGGTCAGATAGGCAGTCGCTCCATGTAAAATACTGGGATACAGCTGCATCCAATTAGACTGGAAGCCGACCTCAACATAGTTGGGAAAAGGCTAGGCAGATTGATTGACTATTGTTGGGTATTTCTTTCTTCAAATACCTTGTCGGCCTAGACAACGAGATACGGGAAACAATAAAATTTAAGTAAAAACCTTTTTAAAAACAAGCTTTTAATGAACTAAAAGGTACTAAATAAAACTTACGTTGACATACTTTAATATTTTTTTTAAAAGCTTGAGGCTTAATTAGTGTAAGAAGGACGTTCAAGCGTTCAACCTTATCTCCCGAAAGAAGTCGTGTTCTGCACCTCTGGCTTGTCTTTATGGGCACGTTTGAGTAAACACTAATGAGGAACAGAGCTCCCACCTTTTGCCTTTACTAGCCGGTTTGAGTGGAGATTCACAAGAGCAAAGGTGCTCGGCAGAAGGACGTATTCCAGTAAGATGCTGGTAGGGATCTTGACCGAACTTCCGGGATTATTCTAATAGCCTTGGAATACCTATCTACTCCTCATAAGCACCTCAGGACATGTTGCCCCCTTTCGCACGACACTATGTGCTAGCGACTGTTTTCGGGGGCCCAGTATTGAGTGTGCAAGTCACCCCCCTATTATATTGTCATTGGTCAGGCAGGGCATATGTCCTTCCATAGTTATTAGTAACCAGTTCACTTTAGCCACTCAAACCCATAGCCTAATATGTTTGTTTCCATGTTCTGCAATAGTCCTACACCTACACCAACCAGGGGTTGTCCTTGGGTGCACTTGCATAATTCATACAGCGATAATCGTCGGTTGACGCCTTATTAAATTGACTATGGGGCCTCGGCGAGTTGGTTTGGGCCCCTCGTACACTTTCCAAAGGATCGAAATTCCATGACCTCGAGATAGGTAAAGATAAAAAAAAAATGTTTGTTTATTTTCTCACCACAATATCCTTATAAAATAGTTACAAAGAACAATATAAGAAATGCAGAGAGAAAGTGATAGGAATTGGACAGCAAGCATTTTTGGCAGCAAGGTTGATTGTACACCATAAATAACCCCCATCATGGTCTTAAGGGTGTGATCTTGTCTCTTCATATACGTAGGCACTTTTAAAGTATTCCAAATATTATTTTAATGTAGCAACACTGTCTGTTATGAGGCGTAAAGAAAGCCACTTCGGGTTTTAATACTAAATCATGTTGCTATAGAATCTGCCTACTAATCCATTACAGACGGGCGATTTTTTAACGCGACGTTTTATATGGCATACTGGATTGTGAACTCTCAGTGTTGAGCCAAACATTGAGAACCTAACACAGTGCAACGCAGCGCGTCAAAAAAACACATTGTTGGATTTTCAAGTCTCGGCTCTTGGCAGTGCGTTGAAAATTCAGTGCGCGATAAAAATCGGCGCAATAAAAAATCACCTATGTATGACAACTGTTTGTGGCTTAGTCTTAATAACAAGGTAATGATCAGCTGTGCAAACAGAGTTGAAAACTGAAAATCATAATCGATGTCGATCAAGCAGACCCTACACCAGAACTGATTGATCCTTCACAAGACAAATTGTTTCGAACCACTGTACACCATTAAACATGATTACTTGCCCACGTTTTAAGGGCTTCCCATGAACTCTGTAATAAAGTCATGGGTTTAATTCCCAGCACCCATAATGTAAGGTAATCTAATTTATAACTTCATTGCTTTCAGGTGAAATAAATTTACAGAGACAGTGTTATAGCGGTGTTGTTTATTTTACCTTGCTTTACATCAGAAGGTCTATTTTCGTACTTAAATATGTAACGTTCAAATTCAGGTCGCATCTCATCTCAGTGATAATAAATGTCAAAAACTTTTCAAAACTGCCGAGGAAATAGTGATGTGCATTAGATGTCTTTTGACAGATTGAAACTGAGATTAGAATGCGACCGTTTTATAAGATAAATACGGGAATTGCCCCTCAGGAAATAATACCTATGTCGCAGCCAATTAGCTTAATTAGCCTTTTCTGTAGCGTAGCAGCCTAGCCTTTTAACTAAACGGCGCCGTTTAACTAGCGGCCTGAATGATATACTTAGGTAAGGCTGGAACTGTGACCAACCACACGCGAGCTGAATTGATCGTAGTAAATAAGACGGGGGCACCCCTATCAAATGGGTTAGGTTAGGTTAGAACTATGACCAACCGTGCGCGATCCAAGCGAGCGAAGCGAGTGTTACTTCCAAAGGCTAGGCTGTTAGCTAAAAGGCTAATTAAGCTAGTTGGCTGCGACATCTACATGTTTCTAGACTTTCTACATTATTTCAATCAATGCTTTGCAGTTTTTTGGCGGAACATTTTACCCAACTGCGGCGAAGCCCAACAGGAGGGGAATATAATTAACCAGTAATTCCGTTTAGGTCGGGCAAGGTCTTATTGGGTTCGTCTATCTTGAATTTCTCAATAGCAGCCCATAATCAGCCTATAATTTTCCCACTGCTGGGACACAGGCCTCCTCTAGTCGAGAGAGAGTGGGCTGTAGTCTACCACACGGGCCCAGTGCGGGTTGGTAGATGTCACATGTCTTCGAATTTTTAGTTCTAGGACATGCCGGTTTCCTCACAATGTTCTTCTTCATCGTTTTCAGAGCAGTGGTGATGAAACTATTTGCACATAGTAAAGCGCCTGTCTGGGTTCGATCGAACCCACGACCTAACTCTGTAACTCGCTACTCGCTAAGTCGGGACCGTTATCACTGGGCACAGCAGCAGTAGCAGCCTGAAGTCAGGGATTTGTGCCCGGTTGATGGCAATAAGCTCGCCCCGTATCACATGGGACTCAGACATAACTGGCAAAATATGGGTGTACTAAAGGTACACCTCTTCCCAACTCTTGCGCGTGATGAAAGAAAGAAAGAAAAATATTTATTGTGACGTTATGTTATGTGTCCGTTTTTTTTTAAGTTCCCTTCTAGACACTAAACGAGCGAACGGATTTTAAAATAGGTTTGAGGTGTCATTAGATTGGTGACTCCACGGGTGACACTGGCTAAAGCTAATTTGGAAAAAAACAAGATGGCCGTCATGATTTTTATAAAAGATTTAATAAGATGATTCCAAAAATGTATGTGTCGCAGTTTTATGACAAGATCAGGATTTTGATCAAAAACCTAGAATTTTACATACATTTAGCACATAATCAATATTGTTCTCCACTAATTATGGTTACATCAAGAAATGTTAAAAATAATTTTAAATAAAAAAACTGTTATCTAATAATTTTACATTATACATTTAGTTTTGAGCAATGTTAAATAAAATTTGCTCTTTTTTAAATCTATACCTATAATAAATCTAATTCTATTACATAGATTTAGCACGTAATCAATAACGGTCTTCCACTAATTGTGGTGACATCAAGAAATGTTAAAATTAATTTGAAATAAAAAATGAATGCTATCAAATAATTTTACATACGAGTACATTTAGTTTTTTAAATACGTTCTATTTATTCCCCGTCAACCGAATGCTTCCATTCGGTCGCTTAAATTTTATCATAAACCTAAACAAGTTCAGGTTTTTGATAAAAAAAAACTGGATTTTCTCAGGTTTATGATAACTTATAGTAATAATTTTGTCTTCTTCCGGTTCTTGACCAAAAACCTAGGTGTTTGATCAAAAACCTGAATTTGTCATAAACCTGCGACATATACACTACACAAAAATGTGTAGGTACACTCATAGATATCCGTGGGTAACTATAGAAAAAATTCAAACAACAAAAAAGTTAACAAAAATGTAGAACAGTTTGAAAAAAAAATCTACTGAGGGAAAAGGCTAGGCAGACTGGTTGCAGTGAAAATGCTAACTCAAGACAAATCAATACCTACCTAAATATTTCCATTGCAGTCGGGACACACTGTTTCTGGGTACCTTAGTCATAATTAGTGTGGGTCCCAACTACAATTAAATATTTATTTGTTGATTGATTGACTAGCTGCGTTCATAGAAACTTACATCCCCTATTTAACCCCTATAAATAGGGGATGAATTTTCAAAAATCCTTCAAAATCATGAATAGTGCTTTTCTTTAAAGGAACTTTATGCAAAATTTCATACTCCAAGGCCCAGCGGTTTAGGCTGTGCATTGTCTGTCAGTGAATTTAAGAATTTTATTAATTACCTAGATTTGACTTGTTTCAGCCTTTTCAGTGCACACTTCAGTCGGTTTCTTTTTAATTTTTATTTTATTACTTATTTCCAACAGATATCTTACAGGTACCTACAGTAGATCCGTTTCCAGGTATTTGTGCATGCACAATCGTTTCCGTATTAAAGATTCATACATAATTTGAACCTAAACTCCAAAACAAAAAACAAACGCTAAATCAGAACTACGAACAAAAGTAACTCAAATTAACATTTTTACACGTTCACTTTTATTCATAACATGGGTCTTTCGCATATTCAAAGTTCAGCCAGCAAAAAAGGCTATGAATACATATACTAAAACGATTCGTTTGGATTGGTCATGATACTCTGGAGCGCGCCTAAAGGTATAAACCTGGGAACTGGGACCATGGATATGGTCGACATCGTTTCTGCACATCTAACTGTCAGTGTATGGCCAGAAAACCAACGGGTACAAAATGTTCTGTATTTTTTTTTTTTTAAACAATATTCTACATTATTTCTTAAGAGCGCTATCACAATTTCTCTTATTGAGCGTTTGACTCGAGTTTTGATATGTGATTGTGGTTTTGTTAGAGCCACAAAATTAAAAAAAAAAACATATTCCAAGAGAGCTTGATTATTTCTTTTGGGAGTGTTCTAAATAAATATTTCAATTTGTTTTCAAAAATCAGTAAAAACCTTGTCTCTGCAAAGGACATCCTTTGCAGAGACAAGGTTTTTAAAAGTAAAATTTTATGAAACATTTCATAAAATTTTACTTTTGGACATGTTTTGATGCTTTGTTACATCGAAGATATAATAATTTAATCATTTAAAAAAATGTCCTTGGAACAACTGTATTTTCAACTTTGGAGTGCTCAATTCAGTTTTTTATGTTTCGTACAGTAATACACCAAAAATAATTCCGTAAACCAGAGAGTTACTGACAATTTTTCGTCCGAAATTATATTTTTTATCTACGAATGTATAATCCAAATTCATACAAAATGTATTTAATAAATAAGGTTATTATGTTACCTTGCTTGATAAAAAAATTTGTCTATTTAAAAGTAAAATAATATGTTTAATTAATTATGGTATGCAGAGCTAAAAATCAATGTAAATTTCGGGACACGCCGTCTTTAGCTATAGACGCCGACGCATCGCAATATGTAGCAATTTAGCAGTTGCGATTACGTTTATTTCGAGTCATATAATAATTATATTTTTGTTTATAGTGTGCAATTTCAATTTATGAAAAAATCACGGTCAAAATGTAATAGCGCCCTTAACCAAAATAGCTGGAAGGCGAAACAATACTCCTGAATTATTATGTACACCATAGTAAATTACCAGATGGTTAAATGTAGAAATTTTTTTTTAGAGGACCTCGTAGCTAAATAATAAGAGCCTCACGGGTCGATCCATCAGGTTAAGCTACGCTTGCCGCGGTTGGTCCGTGGATGGGTGACCCTTTACATACCGAGACTCCTCCGTGCCTCGGAAAGCACGTTAAGCCGTTGGTCCCGGCTGTCATTCGTGGATCTTTGACAGTCGTTACGGGTCGTCAGAAGCCCGAAAGTCTGACAACCAGTCTTACCAAGGGGCATCGTATTACCCAGTTACTGGGTTGTGGAGGTTAGATGGGCAGTCGCTTCATGTAAAATACTGGTATTAAGATGCATCCGGTTAGACTGGAAGCCGATCCCAACATAGTTGGGAAAAGGCTAGGCAGATTGATTGATTTTTTTTAAATGTAGAAATTTTATACAATAGGAGATCTTATCGATAAAACGATATTTTAAAGACAAACTATGGATGTTTTTTATTTTTATTTTCTATATTAATTTCTACATCAAATTACTAATTATGGAATTTTGTACATTATTTTAATGTTGCGCTACATTACCATTTATCCTGAGTCATGCTTGTGAAGCGTTGATAGGTAGACACAAATCATTCATCACTTTCCATCAGACGTGATCAAGGTCAAGAGCAGGCCCAGCAACCAATAAAAAAATAAATAAAACCCACAATACTACACAAACAAATAGACCCGAAACAACTACCAATATCAATCTGCCTGCCTTTTCTCAACTATGTTGGGGTCGGCTTCCAGTCTAACAGGATGCAGCTAAATACTCAGAATACTCTTGTTGCTAAATAGATATTTAATATTATGCTTTACTAACATAGTCATAAGATTTCTGTGTACTAACCCACTATGGATGTTACTTGTCCGAATTAAAGGTTATTTTATTTTTTTTTAAATACCATTTTACATGGAGCGACTGCCTATCTGACCTCCACAACCCAGTAACTGGGTAATACAATACCCGTTGGTAAGACTGGATGTCAGAGTTCCGGGCTTCTGACGACCCGTAACGACTGTCATTCGTGCTTCGGCTTAAAGTGCTTTCCGAGGAATGGAGGAGTCCCGGTATGTAAAGATGGTCACCCATCCACGGACCAACCCCGGCAAGCGTAGCTTAACTTGATGGATCGACCTGTGCGGCTGTTATTACTTAGCCACGAGCTTCCGGAACAACTACCAGTAGACCATATAAATGGTTGTTCCCTGCGGTAAAATTGGACATAATTATTATTATTTAATTTTAATGTGTTATTGAGCAGAGGACCAATGTCAATGAAGATGATGAAAAAATATCTCCAGGAAGGAAAACTCTTGAAAGTAATGGAAGTGGGCAGGGTCGTGTGATAAGAGGCAAAAAACTCATCTTAAAAGGGACTCTATTATCCCATTGACTAAGTAACAATTAGAATTGGCTACTTGACTAGGTACTTTTAAAAAGGCTATTGCGGAATAACAGTTACTTATGAACAGGGAAAATTGTAAAAAAGTAGGGTTTAATTTCATTGAAGCTTAGCTTTGTTTCTATAAAATAAAACCCACGTAGACTCATAGTTGTGCTTGATAACCAATTATAACTGACTATGTTAAACAAAAAATATTATCTTAAGACACTTGGAAATACTGTAGCTTCCATAGCAAATGGTAGCTTCCCATTAGTGCAAGAATCAAAATCTCGGAATGGGATCACTAGCTTCGCCTATTACCTCCTAAATACAAACTCACATACTTTTTACAATAACATTATTAAGTCTGCCTGCCTAGCTTTTTCCCAACTATGTTGGGATCGGCGTCCAGTCTAACCGGATGCAGCTAAATACCATTAATTTACATGGAGCGACAACCTATCTGACCTCCACAACCCATTAACTGGGTAATACGATACCCCTTGGTAAGACTGATTGCCAGACTTTCGGGCTTCTGACGACCCATAACGACTGCCAAAGATTCTCGAATGACAGCCGGGACCAACGGCGTAACGTGCTTTCCGAGGCACGGAGGAGTCCCGGTATGTAAAGATGGTCACCCATCCACGGACCAACCCTGGCAAGCGTAGCTTAACCTGATGGATCGACCCGTGCGGCTGTTATTACTTAGCCACGAGCTCTTCTTATTATAGTCTATACTTAATAACATTATTAAGTATAGACTATAATGCGGTCATCCTGACTTAACCTCCCAGATCAACACAAGTTGTACAACATCATGAATACCCACACGATTTCACACACACATTTAACTCAACATCAACATATCCAAGTATCTTGTACGAGTAACATTTGGGCATTTCGTTTTCCTCATTCTTGATTGAGATCGGGACGTGAGAGTGAGCGATGCCAAATCAAGATGGCGAACACCCCGATTCTAATCAATTATAAGCGCTCTAACTTAGTCAATGAAAATGTTTGGGCGGAATTGGCTTGAAATATCTCACCAATCTGAAAGTAATTAACGCCATAATGACATGGCTGTGAACGTATGAGGTTTTTCGTTAATTATGCTATATTTTATGACGTTTTTGATGGTTGTTGTATATGGTTTGATTTATTTTTGTAAAATAAACACTGCAAGAACAACCAACTTTTATTAGATTACTAGCTGCGCCCCGCGGTTTCACCCGCGTAGACCGGGATAAAAAGTAGCGGTATGAAAAATAGATGTTAGCCGATTCTCAGACCTACTCAATATGCTCACAAAATTTCATGAGAATCGGTCAAGCCGTTTCGGAGGAGTACGGGAACGAACATTGTGACACGAGAATTTTATATATAAGACTAGCTGCGCCCCGCGGTTTCACCCGCGTAGACCGGGATAAAAAGTAGCGGTATGAAAAATAGATGTTAGCCGATTCTCAGACCTACTCAATATGCTCACAAAATTTCATGAGAATCGGTCAAGCCGTTTCGGAGGAGTACGGGAACGAACATTGTGACACGAGAATTTTATATATAAGATATAGTTTTGCATCTCGGAGTTTCTTGCCCATTCTTCTCTATGCAAAACTAACTTTTGGAAAGGGCGACTAGAATCAATTCAATTTTTTTTGTAAATTTTGACGATCAAAGTGCTTTTATGTGCCTATTTTGAAATAAGTGACTTGACTTTGACTTTGAATAGCACAAAATGTTTAACGTTGTTTGACATGGAAGTGGATACAGAGCAAGTCATTCGGTGATTCATAGCGAAAGAAAGAAAAGAAAGAAAGAAAGAAAATACGTTTATTAAAAGTCGAAAAAAAGAAAGAAGAAGAAGTCGAAGAAGAAGAGGAGGAGTCGACGTCGTTTATTGAAAGTTAGTTGGTGATTGTACATGCATTCATAATTACGAGTATTACACATCTTAAATCACTTCCTATAAAAAAATACTTATAAATTAAAAAAAAAAACTTAAATCTTAATAAATTTTCTTATCTTATTTTAAACTTAATATTCTCCAAAAGCTGTTTCATCCTCCCGTTTGCTAGCCACACTCATATAGCTAGGAATACGATATGCCGCGGCTGTGCCACCAGGTATAACCCGTTTTATTACATCCAATTTTATTTTATGCTCCTCTCATACCCTATTGATCGTTCGATAGATCTTTATGCATCTAAATCTTTATTTGCAGTCCCAAACGACGTTTTAACGTTCTGTCCGATATGTATGAACCGTCGAACACAATCTTTCATTTGAGTTTGTTAAATGTGACGGAGCTAAAAAAAAAATCTAAACAAGTCTTACCAAGTATTACCCAGTTACTGGGTTGTGGAGGTCAGATAGGCAGTCGCTCCATGTAAAATACAGGTATTCAGCTGCATCCGGTTAGACTGGAAGCTGACCCCAACATAGTTGGGAAAAGGCTAGGCAGATAATGAAATGTGACGGAGGTCAGTTTCCACCAAACGGTAAAAACCTCGCAGATGCTCGAGCACTTTTTAAATTTCACGCGTCGACGCAGACATCAAGCGTTTATCAAGCATGACGTCTGCGTTGCATTTTATACTTAAAGTCAATATAAATACAGTTACTTATTCAGTAAAATTAAAAAAGTGCTCGAGCATCCGCGACAATTTTTCCGTGTGGAGTTCATATGGGTCATTATGTTTTCTTATTAGAGATGAATATAAAAAAAATTTTTACAAAAAAATACAACCGACTTCCAAAAACAACACTACAAAGTGAAAAATAACTTTAATTTCGGAAGTCGGTGTCTGATTAAATGTATTTTCGTTTTTGCCACCGACTTCCGAAATTAAAGTTATTTTTCACTTTGTAGTGTTGTTTTTGGAAGTCGGTTGTATTTTTTTGTAAAAAAATTTTTATTTTTCACTTTTTAGTGGGTCTGTTTATAATTTGTATAAGTTACAATAGTCTAATGTTAATTGCTCATCACATGTTACAAAATATTGCTTTTCCCGATGCTGGGACGTTAATTGTTGAGGAGTTCTGCTAGTAAGAACCAGGAGAACTCCTCAACAACCACTCACCACACGCATTGTGTGACGAGCGGAAATTGCTTAGCTACCATTTAAAGTAATCGAATCGCAACCCGTGAAATATTTATCATTGAGTAGTTCCGGTAGCCATCTGTGGTCTTCATCATCAGTTCCACTTCACCAAGTGGTGCTTTCCGAGAGCAAATGCACGAGCTACTATAAAAAATACCCAAATCGCTATAGGTGTGCCTATAATATTTGAAGAGTTCCTTCGATTTCTCCAGGATCCCATCATCAGAACTGGATTTTGACAAAAATGGGACCATTTGGAAAGTATACCCTTTCCAACAAAAAAATATTTTTTCAAATCGGTTGGCAAGCGACGGAGTTATGCGCGAACAAACATAAAAAAAAAAAAAATACAAACATCCGAATTGAGAACCTCCTCCTTTTTTAGAAGTCGGTTAAAAATAAGAATATGGTGTTTTAACAGACTTCAAAAAAGGAGGAGTTCTCAATTCGCATGTTTATTTATATATTTTGTATATATGTTCAGAACATAAATTCGTCATATATAGACGGATTTACATAACTTTTTTTTTTGTTTGAAAGGGTATGCTTTCGAGGTGGTCCTATTGTCACCAAGTCAGAATCTGATTAGGGATTCCATGGAAATCGAGGGAAACCCTCAAATTTTATAGGCATACCTATAGCGATTTGGGTATTTTTTATAGTAACTCGTGCATTTGCTCTCGGAAAGCACCATTTGGTGAAGTGAAACTGATGATGAAGACCATAGATGACAATAGGAACTACTCAATTATACCTAAGTATTTCACGGGTTGCGATTCGATTACTTTAATAAGGTAGCTAAGCAATTTATGCTCGTTACAATGCATCATGGTCATGGTGACTTCACCATCATGCATCAGCACCATTTCTCCTGGTTTCAGGTTTTCACTAGGAGAACACCTTAATAATTAACGTCCCTGCATCGGGAAAAGTAATATTTTGTAACAGGTGATGAGCAGTTGACATTAGGCTATTGTAACTTGGATAAACTACAAACTGACCCATTAAAAAGTGAAAAATAAAAACTTTTTACATAAAAAAAAACTACCAACTTCCAAAAAAACAGTGAAAAATAACTTTAATTTCGGAAGCCAGTGGCAATAACTAAAATACAGATCCAAAGACACCGACTTCCAAAATTAAAGTTATTTTTCAGTTTGTAATGTTTTTTTTTTTGGAAATTGGTTGTTTTTTTTTTGTTGTAAAAAAAAATTATTCTTTTTCTTCATTCTTCATGTTTTTTCAGCTCGATGTCAATGGCTTCACGGTTTTTAAGGTTGCGTACCCAAAGGGTAAAACGCGACCGTATTACTAAGACTCCGCTGTCCCGCCGTCTTTCTGTCCGTCTGTCACCAGGCTGTATCTCGTGAACCGTGATAGTTAGACTGTTGAAATTTTCACAGATGATGTATTTCTGTTGCCGCTATAACAAAAAATACCAAAAAATAGAATGAAATTAATATTTGAGGGGGCTCCCATACAACAAACGTGATTTTTTTGCTCGTTTTTGCTCGATATTGATAACGGCAACAGGTAGACGCTTGAAATATTCACAGAATATTTAGTTATACCTATATATTCACTTTAAAAATAAATAATTAAATTAAAATAAAACAAATATTTAAGGGGGTCTCCCATACAACAAACGTGATTTTTTTGCCGTTTTTATAGATAATGGTAAGGAACCCTTCGTGCGCGATTCCGACTCGTACTTGGCTGTTTTTTTTTAAATTGCTACCACCAAGACGTTTATATGTAATTGGTGGTTTGTAGAGGAACCCACATCCTCTTAAGAAGTTTAACCTACATGAGTACATACTCAGCAAGCCACTAGGCTTGCTGAGTATGTACTCATGTAGGTTTCCATGGGGGTAGACAGAAACTTAAGAAACATGTCTATCATTTGATAGCTATTAAATAACCTGACGTTAGGATTAAAAAAATCATGTTAATTTATTACATTGAACGGATACTTATCTATGTTTTTAACTTTTTAATAAACGAAAGTAGCAGAATAATACTTTCAAAAGCATTTTACCTACAACAGTCATAATTCTTTGTATTTTTGTCGCAGAATATTTCGTTGAGAATCTACCAGACTGAATAAAATCATTCTTTTGTTTCGAAAGGATTTACGATTCTTCTCTAGGAAATAAAAAGATTCGAGCAAACTCGCAGGTTTAAGTAGTGAATACTTGAGCGGTACGAATGACGTGGGTCCTTTTACAGTTACTGACGCTGAAGAGTAATATATCCTTCCCATATTCGCCTTATTATGATTTCCACACCCGTTTCATATGATGTTACATATTAAAATTATACATTATGTGCGACGATTTATGAAACTGAGACTGTCGAGTTTTGATTTTGAGTAGGGATTTTATATGACATGAGTAATAGGTTTACTTATAATATATAGAACCAAGACAAGCTTGAAAGTGGTCATGCTTTGTTTGGTTTTGAATTTAAATAACGAAATATCGCCGTACGGGACGTCAACAAGGTAACAGATGACAGCGCCATGGTAAATGTACCTACTTAGCGACAGTAGGTACATTTACTATGGCGCCGTCATCTGTTTTCTCCTTGTCGTCCCGTTCCCGGTGCGGTGGACAAACAGTGTTACACGTGCCTCTCTTTCATCAATTCATATCTATCTATTTTGTAAGGAGGCAAAAATCTAGATCAAAAAATTTATTAAGAATTCCAATGTCATCAAATGCCTCACATGGAAGGATCACCGAATAAATAAAAAATAAAAACCGGTCAAGTGCGTGTCGGACCACGCACAATGAATGGTTCTGTAGTTGATTGTTTCATAAACTTGAAAGCCTACTTAGCTGTGATAGTTTTCCTTTTAAATTCGTTATATATACTACTACCGTGAATTTTTTTACCCATCCAAAACTTTTTATCTGGCAGGGGAGGGGCACACTTGGCTCTAACAAAAATTAGCAGTTTAAAGCTTAATATTTCAGAAACAGATACCTTAATCGAAAAATTGTTTTAACAAACCCGCAATATTTTGAAAAGACGAGAAAAAAAAACATCCCCACTTCAAGTGTACAGAAGGTAGCCTTAATGTTTTTTTTTCAAGATTTTATTTTACCACTTTGTCGGCGTGATGAATATGTATATCTATGCCAAATTATAGCTACTACGGAGCCCTAAAAAACTATCGAGAAGTATAGATACGTTTATATTATACCTACTTCTAGAACATTGAACCTTATTACATTCAACAGAATGTAATAAGGTTCAATGTTCTAGAGCTAGCAACAGCTAGCTCTAGTATAAAATCGTATACATAAGGCTGATTTATCTTAGTAAGTACCAAGAGAGCTTAAACTATAGCGGCATTTTTCGCATAGCTCCATCCTTGAGACGCTTGGTCCGAAATACCTTTTTACGATCCAAACGCTGACATATAACAATATACAAGCACTAGCATATTATTCAACGTCCTGCCGGAATAACTCGACTAACTGTGGAATGTCTAATTAGGAAACAGGTGCTACTACTCAAGTTCAAAACGTACAGAAGTTTCGGACACTTTGCCAGTCCATTGCGGCGCTCGCACACAATTTATAGATTAAAATTACCAAGAAACTCGCAATGAAATATAAGTTACAGCAGAAATTTTATCGCAGTTAAAATGTGTTATGATTTACAGTCTTGTTTCTCGCCGTTCAAATAAAATTATCTAAAACAATACGAGTAGATAAGTACCTACCTACGGGCCAAATATTAACTGAGCCATCATGTTAGTTTAGGTAAGAAATAGCCTATTTTTAAGCTAGTGATACCTATTTTTAGGGTTCCGTACCTCAAAAGGAATAACAGAACCCTTATAGGACCACTTCGTTGACCGTCTGTCTGTCTGTCTTGACAGACAGACAGACAGACGGTCTGAGAAAAAGGGTTTGATAGACTGACGTCTATCAAACCCTTTTTCTCAGGAACGCGTGGAGGTATCAGTTGAAATTAATACCAAATATATAGATCTGTGGTCCCATGGAACTCTAAAAAAATTAAGCTTCTAAATCAAGGCAATAAAAAATACGGCCATTTATGAGACATATTTTGATACTCGCAAATAAATCAAAACATATAGGGTACTCCTGTTGACCTAGAATCATGCAATTTGACAAGAAACAATGTCTCACGTACAAGTAGGTAAAGGAAAAAGTCCGAAAACCATTTATTTGTAGTTTTATCACATAAAAAAAATTGCGATTACAAATTTAAATTTGTAGGCGGAGAATTGACCGTGACGTATATGGGAAACATGTTTTTCAACTACAATGTTGAGTTTTTTATTGGGATTAAATCTTTTCAACTATGGAACCCTTCATTGTGCGTGGTCCAACACGCACTTGGGCTGTTTTGGGGAATAACTAAGCCTCGATAAGTCTAAATGTACCGCACATGTATGTATGTAAAGTAATTTGTGTGTGTATGTAATAGGTTGGGGAAAAAGTTTCTTCGCATTTTTTAAGAAAATTCAAAACATTTTTTAATATACATTATTTACATTTATCTAAAGTATGTAGGTACCATATTGTTCGATAACTTTTTGCCATCTTGTAGGTAGGGACATGATCCCATTGCTATAGAAATTTTGGGACTTCTGATCAAAATACCGCGACAAGTGGTTTTGGTAGTCCTCTCGTGATGTTAACCTGACACTATCTAAAGAATTCTGAAAAGACCGAAACAGGTGGAAATCTGAAGGTGCAAGGTCAGAACTATACGGCGGATGCATTAACACCTCCCAGCCAAACTCTCTTAATTTTTGCTGAGTGGCTAAAGATGTGTGAGGTCTAGCGTTATCATGATGAAAAACCACACCCCTTTTGTTGATTAATTCCGGCCGCTTTCTCTCAACTTCTTGCTTTAATCTCATCAGTTGTTCGCAGTAGAGTTCGGAATCGATGGTCCTGCCTGGTGGTAACAGCTCATAATGAATAATGCCCTTCCAATCCCACCACACACACAGCATCACCTTGTTGCGAGTTAACCCGGGTTTCGCCACAGTCTGTGAAGCCTGACCGGCCTTTGACCGCGACCTTTTTCGCACGTTCTTGTCGTACGTGATCCACTTTTCATCACCAGTTATCAGTTTCTTCAAAAATGGTTCGGTTTCATTACGTCGTAATAAAGAATCACAAATGAGTACACGGTTCATTAGGTTTCTTTCAGTGAGCTCGTGAGGTACCCAAATATCGAGCTTTTTTGTGTACCCAGTTTTCTCAAATGCGCCAAAACTGTTTTGTGGTCAATTCCCAGTTTTTCAGCTACGTTGTAACTACTGATAAGCCAATCTTGCTCCACTTTTTCAAAAATGGCATCCATTTTATCCGTAATAGGGCGACCAGAGCGACGTGCATCTTTGACATCAAAATTTCCGGATTGAAAACGCTTAAACCAAATTTGTGCTACTCTCATAGATACCGCACTGGGTCCATAAACATCGCAAATTTTTTTCGCGGCTTGCGTTGCATTTTTACCTTTTTTGTAGTAAAATTTTAAAATGTATCGAATTTCTTCATTAGATTCACTTATCTTGACAGTACGAAAAACAAATGAAAATCACACATTTTCCTAATTTGAATTTGGAATTATGTTCTTTAAAATTTAAACTTTCAATGATACCAAAACCAGCCAGATACAAATAGTATAGCCAAAGATATTTTATTTTAAGTTCATACATACTATAATGCGAAAAGACTTTTTCCCCAACCTAATATGTGATGGTACTTATAGGATACAGCGTGTATCATACAGATCATCAAACTGAACATCTTTCTCCATGGGATCTACGGTGTTGCTCCCATGGAGAAAGATGTGCAGATATCGCAAAAAAATTATCAGCTGTCTCGCATTTGGGTCGACTTAGGAAGTTTTGTATGGGACAGCTTTTCTTTCCTTTCGTGAGCTCTCGCTAGCAAAACATATAGCATATAGATGGTTTTGCGGCGATTATTCGCAAGAGAGTTGTGTCCCTGATGCGCCGCGTACGAGGCAGTTCCAACAACTACCTTCAGCTGTGCGCATGGAGGATGGATCTGGATCTGGATTGCCCAATAATGCGGTACTGGACCAGGCTGCATGTTGAGCACTCCGGTTCCAGACCTAAAAGACTAAGATGAAAAATTGATGTTTTTATTGGTGACTTATTTAATGTTTTGTTTTGTCTAATTGTAATGTTTTAATTAATGAATTCTTAATGTTATTTATTTTATAATTTCACATGCATGTATAATATGGACTGGTTCCGAAATAAATGAATTTTAATTTAATTTAAAAACCGAACAAGTCGAAATGTAAGCAAGTTACTTTTTTATCTATTTGTCTTATAATTATTTCTTCTGTTATGTATTTTTATATGTTTTCAAACATTATGGTTTGTTTAATAATTAAATTAATTCATGCAAGAAATAACTTACTACGCCACCTAACATCCACTAGATGGGGAGCCCCAAGTCCTGCGAACAACTGGAATTTCGCTCTGCTTTTCCACTAGTGAATATGCCTGTCCATTATGGAACCGTTTTGCCCACGCTGACCTAGTAGATACAGCTCTAAATGAGACTTGTCGGTTTATTAGTGGTTGCCTTAAACCGACCCCAGTACGAATGCTGTATCCACTGACTGGCATTGCGCCTCCAAACGAGACGCACGAAGCATCGAGAGAGCAAAGCTACAAGCTGACATACGTCACCCAATGCATAACTACGCCTCAGTGCCCCAGAGGCTGAAAAGCTGTTTTTTTTTATTAATTTTTTTATTAGGATCTCCAACAAAGAATACACCTTACATGCTAAATTGTAAAGGACTAGAACAAAAATCTATGTGCTCCCTTTTCTTGAATACGCTAGTCAGCTAGTCCAGGATGTAACCTATGGGGGGAGCTGTGTAAACCCCCTGACAATTTTATCGAACCACCTTAGAGCTTGCCACTTGGGCGCGCGTTGCCGTGTTTGACTTGGAAATCGCTAAATAGACTTCGAACCTAGGTCGGCCGGAACAAAGGTAATCTCCACAGATGGGGGTTGATGAATGGCTCAGATGTCAAGTGCGTATGCAGCATCTCCCCACAGACTATGGCCCACCTTCTATTATATCTTGCGCCGCATGCCCTGTCTGTCACCTGAGCATTTGATGTCAGTGAGCGCCCACCTTCCATCCTGCGCCGCATGCCCTGTCTGTCACCTGAGCATTTGATGTCAGTGAGCGCCCACCTTCCATCCTGCGCCGCATGCCCTGTCTGTCACCTGAGCATTTGATGTCAGTGAGCGCCCACCTTCCATCCTGCGCCGCATGCCCTGTCTGTCACCTGAGCATTTGATGTCAGTGAGCGCCCACCTTCCATCCTGCGCCGCATGCCCTGTCTGTCAGCTGTGCATTTGATGTCAGTGAGCGCCCACCTTCCATCCTGCGCCGCATGCCCTATCTGTCAGCTGTGCATTTGATGATGTTATGACTGCGTCAATGAGCGGAGCTCGCGCTGCTGAATTTTGGGTCAAAAGTGCTTGTACTCTATTGTTATTGAAAAACTACATTTCTATTTCGAACTAACGTCAGTGCTGATAAAATGGTTAAAATAACGCTTTTATGCGTCGTGATTACTTGTCAATTCGTTATTCTATTTTGCACTTCTATTTTTATTTATATTTTTGTTATTGGGGAAATCTAGAGTACCTACCTACCGTAAGATACACTGGACAATTCAGAAAGTATCTATTTGGATACCTTCTTGTAATGACGTTACAACTAATATTTATATTTCAACAATCCTATAATTATTATGCAAAAAACTGATATTAATCTGTTTTATTAGGTCTCAATCCCTTCGGGGCTTAATATGATGGATATGAGTCATTTGAAATGTCTGGCGTTTGATCCCCTCGGTAAACTTGTATGTTTGGCCGTCATGTAGATACAATTAATCAATCACAACATTCACGGTACATGTACTTACCTAGATGGTATATCTATGCGAAAATACTTTGAAAACAGCAACTAAAACATACAACAACTTAAGAGTTAGGTAGGTGTATCAAGTTGACTTAATGGCAGCAGGTCGTTTCCACTTATATAATGGAAAAGTAACAAATAAACTGACAAAAAAATGTAGTCCTAGGTATCTTATAAACTCAAACTCAAAGCATTTATTTCAATTAAACCAATTACAGGCACTTTTGAATTGTCAAGGGGTCAGTCAGTCAAAAAGATGAAGCTAGGCGCCCATCATATAATCAATCAATCAATCATTTAAATTCATGCAACTAGACCCATACATATCAAAAACAGACACTAAATAATACAAAAAGTGCTAATATGTTGATACAAAAAATATTTTTCTATTAATAATACCTATTTTGGAGACTCCTCGACAAGCAATGTAAGTCAAATAAGGTATATGAAATAAACTTATTTTATTTATTTAATTGTTTATTTATATTTTAAATAAATAAAGTTTTTATTATACTTCAGTTGCCGTAACCAACCATTACACTATAATTTGTCATTACACCTAACTATTAAATGGGAGCGTGCACATATAATTTAAATTTTGCAGGTTCTGTTAAACAAATAGGAAGGTAATGTTCGATTAATCAGTAATTTCACAATAAAGTATCCTTCAAACAGGCGCGAGATGCGATATAACGACGACGACGAGCGGTGCCTTTATGTGCGCGCGGTAGTATCGCGTGTCGCGCATGTTTGTAGGAGCCTTAACGCTCGTCAGTGGTAGATATTATTCCACGAGTATTTAAAATATTATGCCTATTCCCGCGAGGGATTGTCACAATCATGATTTGAGTATGATTTAGTTTAATTATTCACCTAATTACTGTACTGTATTGCCGCCGCGCAACCAGCACTTCAGCATAATTAGCCTATAATGTTCCCACTGCTGGGACACGGGCCTCCTCTCGGTAAGAGGGAGTGGGCTGTAATCCATCAATCCATCCGAATCTTTGGTTCTAGGACATGCCGGTTTCCTCACAATGTTTCCTTCACCGTTATGGGAGCAGTGGTGATATAATAATTTACTCAAACTAAAGCGCTTGCCTGAGTTCGATCCTATGACTCGTAAGTCGCGGCTGATAGCACTGGGCTACCGCTGCAAGACCAGCACTTGGTAAAAATTACCCTTACTATGCAAAGTCAAAGTCAAATCATTTATTTTAAAGAAAAAGCACTTTTGAACGTCAACATTTACCAGAAAATAGAACTGATTCCAGTTGCCTCTTCCAAATGGTAGTTTCGTATGGAGAAGAATAGACAAGAAACTCCATAGTTGAAGAGTGATTTTTTAAAAGGCCTTATATTTTCATTTTCCAGCCGATTGAAGATTTCGGTGGAATCAGATAGTCAAGGCAAAATAACACCTGAAACCATCAACAGAAACTATAAGAACGTCCCATTTCCAGGTCATGGTCTACCCATGTGCCAAATTTCCTCCAAATCTGTTCAGCCGTTTTAGCTTGAAAGCGTAACAAACAAAAATACAAAAAATCTAATCTTTTACTAGCTTCTGCTCCGACTTTGTCCGCGTGAAATTTCTTGTTCCCCCGACCCACCCCGTTGCATCGCATCGCCTGCCCGCGCTATTACTTCGTTTTTGCTTAGCGTACTTTCTGACTTTTTTTCTTTTTGCTCGGCTCCTAAGAGTCGTACCGTGATTTTAAATAGCCTCTCTGAAGAATTGGGCTATCAAATGCTAAAAAAAAAATTCAAATCCGACTACAAATATCGCCTGTCAAAGTTACCAAAAGTCAGTGTTTTACGAATATTTCGAAAAACGTTGATTTGAATTAGTCAGTTGCAATTTTTAAATAAAAGAAAACCTCACACTAACTGGCAACTTTAAGGCCACATTAAGATATTTCCAACGTCTATTTTTATTCTTCTATCTCAGTATAAGAAGTACGTAGCTGATTGGATGCATTCATTCCTATCTCTCTCAGTTTTTCAAGGAGTATTTTCAGAAAATTTACACACATTATTCAATTATTACCATATTAAACGCTAGGTTGTGATATGCAAAAAGCAAGGAGCCGATGAATGTAAAAACGCGAGAGAATAACGTTAGATAATATATGCTTCAGTAAGAACGTTTTTATGTTAAAATTTCCCGCGTTTAGTCATGATAGGAAATAATAGAATAAATGTGTTAAGAATGTCAACAAAACTATAAATAAACTGACTGATTTTGCAAATGAAAAAAAAGTGACGACATTAAAACTCACTATCAACGGAAATACCGGGAAATACCTAGGTACTATATTATGCAAAACAGCGGCCACAGCCGCCCATGTGTAAAGATTCAATGTTTTATTTTACTTCGCAAACATCAAAACGTTAAAAAAACCTTCTTTGACAGAGATTACCCCACACTAATTCAACCTGAAGTGCCAGAACAAAATAATTCAAAATAAACTTCTTAAAATGTTAGCTTTTGATTTTAATGTAACTAAATCTTATTTATTTAACCATTTATGTACACACAACCAAACACAAACAGATAGGAACAGAAAAAAATACGTACAAAGGTGATGCTTATTTCAAAAGAAATCTCTTCCAGCATACCTGCTTATTGATTGGTGGGTGCAGATTATTTTATTTTCATACAAAATAAAGAGTATTCTATTCTAATTCATTATTTGAGACTTCGTGCAACCGACTAGCGGTGCTGTAAAGGCGGTCACCGGTTAGTGAACGGAAGTTGATTGTTAATTAAAATATATTAACTATCCCAAAGTTGCTTAACACGTCACCTGTTTGCAGTTTTTAGATGTAGATAGGTTTAAAATATTTCAACGCATCTTAAAGTCGGTTCCGCGTAGAGTACTTTTTTTACTCTACAGCTCTTTAGATACGGTGTTCGTTTTCTAGTCCGAAGTCATCCTGATTTCCATCAACAGAAGGCAAACTAACTTAGACACAGAACCCTCGAATTCAAGATCATTACGTCAATCTCGAAATCGATAAGACGGCAAACTTATACGACCTTGATCGCCTCGTCTATAACGTGCAAACTCTCCACGTTTTTATCTCCAAGTTATACACTCTTTTGCAAAAAAAACGGGCACCTAAGGAAATTTACGCTCTAAGGTCGATTTGAGTTAATTAAATGAAATTTAATTGTTTGACGTAGTCTGTATACTTATAATCGTGTAAATGAATACGCGTGACGTGATTTCTGACACTTCTTTTTAAATTTTCGATGAATTCTTTAAAACCGATGTACACGGCCAAACAATAAGAAGTGGTCGGCAATAAAGACAAGCACATTTTTTTTTTACTTTTTTTAATTCAATAAAATTACAAATGTAAAAACCTAATAACGACTGTGACCTCCTCTTGCCAAAATCACAGCTTGTATCCTTCTGGGCATGCTTTCCACGCTGTTATTAATAACGTTTTGAGGAATACGTTCCGACTCTTCTGCAATGACTCTTTTTAGCTGCCTGATGTTTTGTGGAACAGGTTGCACTGATCTGATCCGTCTCTTTAGAACATCCCAGACATGCTCAATTGGATTGAGGTCAGGACTTCGAGGTGGCCAATCTAAACGACGGATTACAACTTCTTGCATGAACGCTTCCACGTCGCCAGAACGGTGCGGGCGAGCATTGTCGTCCATAAAAATGGAATCTTCCCCAAGTGCAGTCAATGTGGGTTGTGCATATGGAATTAGGACGTCCATTATGTACCGGTGTGCATTTAATGTTCCATTTTCTATGAAAACTAACTCCGTACGCTCCGTCGAATTAATTGCTGCCCAAAACATAACGAAGGCTCCGCCATAAGGAGTGATTTCTTCGAAACACACTTCCGCATAGCGTTCTCGTGGTCTTCGCAGCACTCGCCAGCGTCGGTCAACTCCATACAAAGATATTCTAGCTTCATCAGAACACAATACTTTATTCCAGTCCTCCAGAGTCCATGAAGCACAGTTTCGAGCAAACTGAAGTCGAGCAACACGGTGTTTACGGAGTAATTTGGGGCCCCGAGCCGGGCGGTAACTCCTGATATGTGCAGTCAAAAGCCTCCTCCTGACCGTCCACAAGCTAACTTATACTCCTCTTACTTCTTCAAGGCTCTTCTTCAGGTCCACGCTTGACGCGTTACGATTCCGCAACGCCCGACTCACCAACAAGCGGACATCTCTTGGTTCTGTGCATCGATTTCTTCCCGAGCCGGGTCTTTTTTTGACCGAACCGGTCTCTTGATACCGTTGCCAAGTCCTCTGGACAGTTGAACGACTCA
Organism: Cosmia pyralina; assembly: GCA_946251885.1. NCBI lineage: Eukaryota > Metazoa > Arthropoda > Insecta > Lepidoptera > Noctuidae > Cosmia > Cosmia pyralina. The sequence continues at coordinate 16,844,929 of OX276350.1, read as the reverse complement.
CATTTAGCCGCTGAGACACGTAAGTTTGCGAACAACCTTCTTCAAGTAGGGCTATAATTTTATCGGCCCTTATCGCTTTATCACTCATATCAAAAAGTAATATTTAATGTAAAAAGAAATATTAAATTGTTTAATTTGCAGAAAATATCCAAAAAGTTTTAAAATTTTAGTAATCAGTAAAAAAATCGCTTCAGCAATTCGCGCCATTAGTAAAGCAATTTTACAATAATCCACAATAATCATTATTTTAATTTTGTTAATTTCATAATTTAAATTTGGGGCATAAAGAATCATGCCAGGATGCTTCAAATAACATGTCAAATTAATAAAACCTCTTTCTTATTCTTCTTCATTGAAGTAGAGAAAAAAATCTAAAGTGCCCGTTTTTTTTGCAAAAGAGTGTACCTACTTTACTTAAAATTCCTAAGCACCAACGTTACTAAAACACCTTAACCTCACGGAAAAACGTGCGACCCCAATAATGATGTCAAAAAAGTTTCAGATACCCGCAGGCGAAACAAAATGTCGTTAGTAATGAGCGAACAAACGCTTTGTATTCAAAAATGTAGACGTTTCATTATGTTGACAGGTACAATACATTATTTGCTTGTAAAATAAAATGTTCTGAACCACATTTTATAAAATGTTATTATGAGATACAAATATACTGATTATATTTTCAGGATTTCTTTTAAAATAAACAACGTGGAGAAGACCGTACGACAATGAAAACACTTACATTGAAATTATCAAATAAATCATAACATCGACATTAATGCAGTGTTTTATGCAAACTAAATAGTGGTGATGGGCCGTCTTTGAGTTTTGCCTATCAGCCGACTGGCTATACATTATAGTGACAAAAGTATTCGATATATAAGGTGTTAAAAAATTAACTCTAAAATCTGCTTTAGACCATCGAACTGAATAACGTTTACTATGAGAATAATTCGTCAAAATCTACGGAACAGCTGATTTTGCGATTTCAATGTTGGTCCAACATTAGTCCACTCCTTAAAAGTTTTTAGAGTCCAGAAAAAAAATGCTGTTCCGCGCATTTCGACGAGTTACGCGAACATAAATGTAGGCAACAGCTGATTATTTTTCGCGATTCCAAAGTTGTTCCCATAGTAAAAGTTATTCAGTTCAATGGTATAAAACACTCCTTATAGTTTGTAGAGTAACATTTTTAACACCTTATATCATCATCTTCCTGCCCTTATCCCATATTACTTGCGGTCGGCGCAACACGTTTTCTTCTTCCATTCTCCCCTGTCAACCGTCACGCTATCATTCACTCCCTTCTCTTTCATATCATTCCTCACACAATCCATCCATCTTTTCTTTGGCCTTCCTCTGCCTCTCCATCCATCAACATCTATATTCATCACTCTTTTAGTCACATGCGTTTTTAACACCTTATATCTTGTCCAAATTATCAAAGCAAACAACGAACGAAAATTCATGAAATGGCTAGTTACGAGTATAACTAAGCACTAAGAGGTAAATTAAAATGGAAGTATGAATGGATGATGCATGACCATACCAGATTGGAAATATGTCATCCGCCCTGCATTACGAATGATAAATTCAGTTCATTCAACCAACTGAATTTCATTTCCAACGGGAGTACTGACTAGTTTCGGCTTATTTCATGGTTTTGACGATAATTGTAATAGGGAAAATAGTTAAACATTTATCTTGCTTGTGTTTAAGTTTCAAAGTGGTGACGTGGTGACTTATTTATTTATCATTCTGTCGTATCAGTAGGAGGTACATAAATATAAAAATAATTAAGTAATAAAAATAACTCCGATTAATTTACATAGTGGATTGTGGTGTTGGGATGATGTTAAACCACCTAATGAGTTCACAAGCAATAAACTAATGCCATATATTATCTACGCCTTACATTTCAATATAATAAAGCTAGAGTCAGGAGTAAACTCTCTAACACGTCATAATGAGTTTCTGGTTATTGAAAACTAGACTTATGCCAGCTACTTCTTGTAATATAAACTAATATTATTAGTAAGCATTTATTTCAGATCTATTACAAATCCATAAATTGTTAGTAATTACTTAAAACTATGTTAGTAAAACTTATCTAAAATTATAAACTGTTGGCCTGGAACCCGTGTGCACACTGTTCCAGTACCGCACAAGAGGGCAATCAACCCTATCTATAATGGTGTTTAAGATACTGCTGGCACTGTCCCGCACCCGCAGCATCAGGGAGGCTATACGCTTGCGTACAACTGCTTTAAAACAATCAGTTCTAGCCTCTGCAAACATTCCTGACGCGCTACAGAAGCGAGGCAGCCGCAGCAGCATCCTAAAACCATTATTATACTGAACACGTAGGGCGTCAGGCGATCTACGTGTAAATTTCGCCCACAGGCTGCAGGTGTAAAAAGTCTGGCAGTACGCTTTGAATAAAGTAACCTTAACTTCTTTTATACACCTAGCAAACCTACGAGCAATCATGTTACAACGCACTGCCAACGCCCTACGTTCCCGCTCTATATCAATATCATCAGAGAGATCCTCGGTGACCCAGTGCCCCAGGTACTTGAACTTTGTTACTCGTCTCAAAGCCACTCCCCGAAGTATCACTGGAAGAATGGATTGAGGAACTTTCCCAGACTTGAAAACAAGAAGTTCACTTTTACCTGAATTGTACCTAAGGCCAATACCTCTCACAAATGTCCATTAATGTCTGCAACGCTCTGACCGACGGACTCAGCAGAACCATATCATCCGCGTAACTGATATTATTTACAAATTGACCGTCTATGAAACATCCGACTCCAGCTCTGCTGAGGTCCCCAATCAGAGCGTTAACATAAAAATTAAAAAGGCGCGGTGAGCTCAAACCACCTTGCCTAACACCACACTCCAACTTATAATTTTCTGAGTATGAGCCCCCCCATCTTACAAAATTAGATTGGTTGTCATACCAAAAACTAAGAATGTTTACAATTTCTCTTGGCGCATCAGTATGTCTCAGAAGCTTATCCCACAGAATTTTGTACGAGACTAGGTCAAATACCTAGGTCAAATATTATTCCTAATGAGAAAAAAATGGATTTTTTGTATGCTTGTTTGTTACGCTTTCATGGCTAAACGGCTCAACTGATTTTAAGTTTTGTTTGGGATACATTGTACTCTGGGGAAAGATATAGGCTACTTTTTAACGACAGATCACGCGGGCGAAGCCGCGGGCGGTAACCTCGAAAATTCTCGGAAAAAATAATTCTAATTTTGGTTGGTTTTACGTCAAAGTTGATTATTCAAAGATCTTGAACGTGCTACTTTAGGAGCCTTTTCTTTAAACTTTCTCTGTCTCGGTTTTTAACAAAGACAACTCTCAATTATTTTTGTTATAACCAGCTAAGCTCTAATCTGTACAATCTGTCCAATAAAAGTTGTGAAAGCAAACATTTTTACCGTCACGTTTTAATTTGCGAGTTAAAAAGGGTACAATAAGAAAGGTATTGTAGATAAAACGGCTTTGAAGAATCTCTTCGCGCCCCCAAGTAACGATTGCAGTCCTATCTGCCAAACAAACTGTAATAACAAGCACACCTTAGCACGCCTGTGATAAATCCTTAGTGTATGGTGTAAGGAATAAGCTTTATTGAAAGAATAACGGTATTGGATGGATGGAGGATGGATGTCTGAAGGACTAATCAGCTTGTGGGAGGTCAGCTTTATAATAAGTTATCTATCGAAAGATTTATGAGATTCTTCATCATATAATATTTTTTTAAATAAATTTAAGTGGTATTTGACTAACCAACAATAAAACCTAGCATGTATTTTGATTCGATAGATCCAACGACAATTTTTGTTTATTATTTTAGAATATTTTTATCTTTCTTTAAGTTTCTTATACTTAAACTAGCTGCGCCCCGCGGTTTATGAGATACACTAAAACGTGTATATTTAATCGGTGAGAAAAGTATTCACAAAAAAATTGCTAATCCCACGGGAACACTACATTTTTTCAGGATGTAAAGTAGCCTATGTGTGCTATGTGTATACAGGATGTCTGCTACTTCCACATCAAATTTTATCAAAATCGGTCGAGCCGTTTGAGTTTGAAAGAGTAACAAATATATTTGAATTCCTTGCTCATCCCACGGGAACACTACATTTTTTCGGGGTATAAAGTAGCCTATGTGTTAATCCAAGGTGTCAGCTACTTCCACACCATATTTCATCAAAATCTGTCCAACTGTTTGAGCGTGAAGAAGTAACAAACATATACACACACACACACTCACAAACTTTCGCCTTTATAATATTATTAGGGTGATTAGTGTGAAAGTGTGATGATAATATACAGTGTTTTTTTTTAAGAAATAAATTCTGTACACTGATGTAGAGATGTCATAAAGATGAAGTTTCTTAATAACAATCCGGATTATGCCCAGGTGGTGGCAACAGACTCGCTCGCGAAATGTGGGTGTACTGTAGGCACACCTCTGGGTTCTGACAAACCCTTCGGGGCTAGCAGGTGTCGTGTTCTGTTTAAGCAGAAGAAAGCAGGACAGGTGTTACAGCGTAACGTTATTCAAAGAGAATGAATGCAAGGTGCTGGTAGAATAGCCAACACTGACTATGTGTACAGCTGAGTAAGTTATAACTAATAAGGTCGTTTATGGTAACTATGTATGATTTAGTTTCTCGATTAAACATTCCAGTCTTTTTTTCTAGTAACGTTGTCAAATTATTACAACGGAGTGAAAGATAATGTTAAGGATGATTTTCACCAAACGGCTCGCATCGCATCGGATCGGAAAGGATATGAACGGATGCGGCGACAGCCGATCGCGACCGGCAGGATGTCGACGCCTACGATCGGCTCCGTACCGTCGCTTGCGAACGTATCCGTTTCTGCGCCTAGTCAAATAGTTTCATTCCTACCGTATGTAGCCGATCGCGCGGCGCAGAATACTTTCGGCTACGATCGCGTGTCGCGGAAGACGCCCGCGGTCAAGCTGCTGTGCGCGGCTTGGTAAAATATACTTTAAATACTGCGTACACGATTAAATATCGTTTAAAGATTGTAAAAAACGTTCTAATCCGATGCGATGCAAGCCGTTTGGTGGAAATCATCCTTTAGTCAAAAGTATTCAGCAATCAGATAAATGTGAATAGGATTACTACTAGTTACTTTGTCAAAATAGAATTTTTATCAATTTACATAAGTCTATTTTATTTTTCCGTCGAGTTGACTTCATGTCTATCTCATAAAATTGACTAAAAAATTAAGTACAGCATCTATTTCAATCTGCCTAGCCTTTTCCCAACTATGTTTTAGTCGGATTCCAGTCTAACCGCATGCAGCTGGATACAGTATTTTACATGGAGCGACTGCCTATCTGACCTCCACAACCCAGTAACTGGGTAATACAATACCCCTTGGTAAGACTGGTTGTCAGACTTTCGGGCTTCTGATGACCTGTAACGACTGTCAAAGATCCACGAATGACAGCCGGGACCAACGGCTTAAGGTGCTGCTTTCCGAGACACGGAGGAGTCTCGGTATGTAAAGATAGTCACCCATCCACGGACCAACCCCGGCAAGCGTAGCTTAACCTGATGGATCGACCCGTGCGGCTGTTATTACTTAGCCACGAGCTCCTCAGTATCAGCATCTATTTTTGTACCGTAGAGAATGGTTGGTTGGTTGGGAAATGGTTGGTGGTGGTGGTTGGTGATTGGTGGTTGGTGGTATGGGTTTTGTTATGTATTTTTGTGGTGTACAATAAATAAATAATAATAATAAATAATGGTTTTCAGAATCTATTTTTGTACAAATCACAATACATCTTACTATAAATTACCAAGTTCATTACCAAGCGTGACGATTACTTAGACACATTCGAAATACCAGCATAGCCGTACGTAGCCAAGTCCAATTTAGCTTAAACCTACATTAAAACTAAACAATAGATTATTCAAACGGTAAACAGTGAAAGATCCTAAACCAACACAACTGTTCAGAACTACAAAATTCAGGTAACCTTGTCTAATCAGATCGTTGATGAGACTAACAACTGTTAACTTATATTTAAATTCCTTCGAATCGTCCTAAACAAACTTGTTCAATAATTACTTTATTATTGTAAATTTGTTTAGAGAACCTACATTCAAATGTTGTTTACATCTTTTGTTTTTCTGATGTTGGCTTCGGCTTCCAGTCTACCAAGTGCCTGTCTGACCTCCACAACCACAATGTCACTGGGTAACACGATATCCCTTGGTAAGACTGCTTGTCAAACTTTTAGGCTTCGACTATCAAAGATCGAAGAATGACACCCGGGCCCCGTGCTTTCTGGGGCACGGATGGGTCCCGATAAGTAATGAATCGTCATCTTCGGTCGTGCGGCTGTTATTATTTCGTCAGGAGCCCCTTCTGTTTTTTTCCGATCAGTATGAAAATAATATCATATGCCTGTAGGAAAAGGACACACAGCCCATTTTATCTCCACAAAAGCGGTATTGACAATGAAGGATCGATTATTTAAATCCATTTGTGTCAATCCAAACGGACAAAATGTATTATAGGGAAATCATATGAAAACATTCAGTTTTAATGTCTGTTGAACTTTAGCCTAAATAGCCATAAAGAAATGTCACCAGCCGTCTACATGTTTTAAATTAAAGTCACTTTTCGTATTTGTCTGTGTGGTTCTTCCAAATTACACAATGAGATATTGATGCGGTTTTCACTATTATTTTGATCATTTACTCCGGAAAATATAGAATCACACTAATATTATGAAGGCGAGAGTTTGTGAGTGTGTGTGTGTGTTTGTATGTTTGTTACTTCTTCACGCTCAAACGGCTGGATTTGGATGAAATTTGGTCTGTAGATAGCTTATACCCTGGATTAACACATAGGCTACTTTTTATTCCGGTCTACGCGGGTGAAACCGCGGGACGCAGTTAGTATTGTATAAAACATTAATATTAAACTTAGGTACTTATAGGACAGAAATCTCAATGTTTTGATACTCGTAATATGTCACGATTGCACTCGTGAGTAACCTGTGTTTTAGAATGCACATTAATTAACATAAAGCTAAGCACACACTACTTAATATGTACGGTCTAAAATATAGGATACGTACGACAGCTATAAATGATATTATTAATTTATAATTTGTGGTGCACTTTTTATGAATCATATTACGCTATAATTTTGTGGGTTTTGGATTTATTTTTATTTTATAGAATTCAGAAAAAAAAACAAAAGTACTTCCTGTTTATAACGAAAAAGTCGTATGGATAAGTCATGTTATGTTATATTACTATAAATTGATATAAACTAACATTTGATTTTCATACATATCAATGTAACCTTAGTTTTAGGTAACAAGTTGAGTGTCATTGAAAATAAATATCTCAGTTTTTCCCGTGATACTTTTCACAACGTATAATATAAAAATCAACAGTTACATTTTTTGTTTTTCATAAATCGACAAAATGTATGGAACTAGACGAACACGGAGGGCGTTTAAGGTGCCCGTGTCGGTTGGCTATTTTTTATTTTTTTTAAGTACTTTCAATTGCTTGTTTTACGACGGCTATTAATAAAATTCTATACAATACTAATTGTGGTAGTGTATTTATTTATTAATCATATTACGCTATAATGTCGTGGATTTTTGATTTTTTTTATTATTTATTTATCTACTTACATCTACCATTACAGGATTACCCATTGCAATAAATGCGACTACTAACTTAATCGATACTAACATCCATAACTAATTAGTTATGGTTTATAATTATAAAACAATGTCAGAAATGTTAAAACAAACAGAGGTGTGTATGACAAATCATGAAACCAACTTATTTCTAAATGTTCCTATCACTTGCGCCCTCTGAACTTCAGGTTAGAAAACAATTGCAATCTTATACAAAGTATACGGAGTTCGTAGCAATAAGAAGCATTGAGTGAAAGGGTGGGTACACGATAAGATTTTGTTCCGCCGCGACGACTGTTTTAAGACCACCGCTTTCATCCGGCAACAATATTGTCTGAACGAACCACGTCATCAAATTGCTCGAGATAATATGCTTTGAATAAAAAAAGACAATAGGTATACTATCTTGAAAGAGGTCTAAGGAACTTTCATGGTTTTAAAATTGTTCGAGAAGACGATATTTTTACTTGATATTTTTTTGCAGTGTCTGCTTTCTTTTGTCTTAGCTACGGACTCAATTGCCGCACAGGGTAGTGTTAGTAAGTCAAATTATGAACATGAACACTGAACATTTAAATTATATCTATAACATGATTATCAAGAAGTTACAGAAGTATTAGGAAAACTTAGCAAAACGACTTTATAAATCTCAGGTTGCTAAAATGGATTCATTTAGCGCTCAGCTAAAACGTGATTTCCTTCACATGATTTCAATAAAATAAAAAAGTCCTTGATTGCAAGGTAAGCAAAGTCTAAGATAAAGAACGAGTCGAGAAAGGTAGGTCAAAAAGTCAAGTATCCTACTCACCAAGAAAAGTAAAACCCCGCCAAGTCAGATTGGCATCGCTTAAAAATAGCCTCTGTTAGTGAACCCGCAGTATATCATACGTGGTTTTAGCTCAGTATGCACGGGCCATATCTCAGTGTCTGCGTAAGTAAGGGATGCAGGAAAACAACGGCTATAGAATATAATAATGTAAGTTGGCAAGGCAGAGAATTTTGCTTCTCTAGCCAAAGCTTATATAGGAGGGCCGTATATTGTTGTGGCTTGTTGTTTCATAGTTTACTAGACTTGGGTTAAAAATAAGCCAGCAGTATAAACTTCGTGGGTTTCATATAAAGTTGTAAACGTTTTCATAGAATGGTTTTAGAAAATAATAGCTTTCCTTACTATGCGTTTATGAGTTGCCTCCATGAATGGCGATACTATTGTCAGCATTCAGATCGATAGTTACAATACTCCTTATTATTAAGCTATCTCTTTGATGACAGCACTAATGAAATAGAAAAATACGTTAAACTAGACTTTACTGACAAAATCAGCATTTTCTGCATGCTGCTATTACTTTTGCGTTTGCTAAGAAGAGTAATTATACACAATGGCATTATTTATTTATTAATTATAATGATTTAAACAACGTATAAACTAAGCCCCACAAAACCATGGCAATAGTTTGTGGGGTCAGGCGAGTCTTCATACATAATTTACAACTTTATATTTTTAAGACTTATGTAGCACTGTTAGTTAACATGTTTCTAAATAATATTGCTTAAGTTTATTTCTAAATCTGTTTACAGTGACTTCGCTCCTAAAAATAACAAAATTATATACTAACATAACTAAAACTATTAAAAAACTAAAATATGGCGTCGAAAAATTCCTCCGCATCGCTGTTGACTGGTAAAGTACCCAAGAGACTGGCGGCATTGCCACGTTGTATGGCAATGCTAAGCCGTTGGCCAAGGTAAAAGCCAGCCCTTGGGTCACGGGAAGTGTCAACCAGCCGTTTGGAGATTTCGTTGAGAAATCGCTCGCTCTTCGCTCCTTATGTCTTCCGGCAGACTATTCAATAGATATGGTATTCGTTTTTTTAGAGTTCTGTCACCAAAGTAATTGCATATCTATATATTACCTAGCTATATTCCCTCCCATTTGTATCTCCATGTAAACTTGTAAAGCAATGTAAGTTTACGAGCTGATAACTATGATATACGATCAATTCCAGTTTGATTTCACATGCCGGAACGATGTTTCGCATATAGATTTGAATTGGTTTGTGTAAAGCAATCGCTAATGCTCTTGGCATTCGCAATTGCCAAATGTAGTGATAGTGCGTTGTGTTATTATAGTGTTGTGGAATACTGCTTAGGTATAGAATACAAGTATAGAAGTTTGTTTTGAAATATAAACTAATGTTATCTACACGCTGAACAATTGTTCCAGTTTTTGGAAAAATTCTGGAAACATAATTAATCACTTAAGCCGAAATTATGACAAAATGTGGTGGTTGGCTAATTATAGCATCATTTCTGAATTACCTTTTAATTACTTAATTTATAGTTTTGTTTTTAAACTACATCTTTGTAGAAAATTATAATTTTATTGTTAACCTAAAAATATGCGAAAATACATGTGTTGAACAGTTCACAATAACAATTTTGTGTTAATTTAAAACTTTGTTAATCACATTCAAGTGGGGTTGCCATAACTTCGAACAACACTGAATAATCCTCATCAGAATAAATATTTCAGTATCCTCTCGTGTACGCAGAGTGAATCAATATTGTTTCATCGTATTTTTGGATGAGCAGCGTGCCTACAAGTTGTGAGTGTTTTTGATTACGCCCAGCGCCGTCGGAGCCGGATTAAGCGTCGATTTTTACGCTAAAATTCCTGTTGCCAGCTGTTAAAAATATAGCTGTTCAAGTATTTTTTTTTGTTGCTTTATTTTTAAATGTTATAAGAAATCTAAAAGATTTCAAAGGAAGGTCTCACATTCAAAAAAATACATAAACAAAGTCGTAAATATTCATCATAACTAACCATATTAGCTTTGTATAAATGTATCTAAAACGTTTCCATTACGAATATTTTTGATACATTTGCAAAGCTGCTTCAAGCTTTCACGACCTCTTACGGAAATACAACACACATCGTTAGACTTTTTTCGTGATTTATATTAATTCACTAATTTTTGCTAACTGAATCTTTCAAACGTATCCAAGTACTCCTTAAACATTCAGTGGGATCCAAAGCCAACTTGATACGACAAATGGGATGTCTACCCGTTCCGCGCAAGTACCCATCCCAATCTACGGGCAAACCCGGTCTTGCAGTCACGTCACTCGGCCGAGAACGCAATTTTTTTAACCGGTCTATCCGCTTAGTCAACGAGGATTACGTATCTGGAAAAGTTCCGGGTCGTTCCAACCCTATGCATCCGCACATCAAAGAGATATGCACTTAATAATTCGGGCCCGACCGAGATTTATACGCGACACAAACAACATTACGAATGTTTTGTAAAGGAACACGTCTCGTAAAATAGTATTCGATAAACTTTGCAGCAGTGGGGAAGTTCTGTGAGGAATTTCAATAAGGTCGCGTTAACTGATAGTTCGGATATTAGATTCGAAATAAGATCTATGTGAGCTTGGCAAATCAGATTAAAATGGCGAATGTACCACGAAATAGTGCTTGTTATGTTTTAGGGCGATGTTACACTCACTCTAATGGTTTTTTTTTGCAGCATCTGTACATTTGCTATCAATTCTGGGTAATTGTAATAATAATTATTATAAAGAGGTAGGTATTTGTGAGTTTGCATGTTGCGGGTAATCTTCGGAACTACTGATCCGATTCCGAAAATTCTTTCACAAATAGAAAGCTACAGTAAAGTGCCGACTGTCATCCTAACAAATATTATAAGGCTGGTCGCATACGTACGGTTTCCTGGTTAGGTTTCTTGATGAAGAATTCGGAAACCCGAATTTCGTTCGGAATGTTTGCTATATGGCATAGACAATTTTGTAAGAAATGCGAGCATTCGGGTCTCCGAATCTGAATATCTGATCAGGAAAGAAACCGTTCGTATGCGGCAAGCCTAAATGCGAAAATGAGTTTGTAACGCCTTCACGCTAAAACGGCTGAACGGACTTGGATGAAATTTGGCACATGAGGAGACCATGACCTGGAGAAGGATATTCAGTTTCCTGTGCCAGGGTCACGGTATCTCTTTCGAAAAACCCTTGACGCTGGCGGCATCGGCCCTATCGTACCCCATCATTGCTAAAATCTCTAGGCTACTTTTCATCCTGGATCGCAGACGGAGTAACGGGCATACACTAGTAGGATATATTCTTAGCGGACGAAGTTGCGGGCAAAAGCTAGTGTACAATATAAGTATAACAATAAATATGTGGAAAATGATCCAACCCACAAAATCACTATTAACTTTGATTATTATCAAACATTGCTCATATCTTTTTATTGCATCTCATAGAATAGAATAGAATAAAATAGGTCTTTATTTGCTTCGAATACATAAAAATAAATTGTAAAATTATATAGGATCCATGTATTACATTCTGCCTTAATATAGCATGCAAATGTAATACAAAGTAGAGGTCAATAATAGCAACAGCTTTTCATTGATTGTATATAAAGAACGATTACCGAACTTTTTGCAGGCAGCTTACTATAGTGATAAGTGTTAAATTAATAAAGTTTTGATTTAATTAAGTGTTTAAATCCGAGTGCATGGCACGGAATGGTAGCGAGTTAGTTAATGCGGAGAGAGATCTGACGCCACCTTAAGACCTTACCAGTAGCAACTTCCAACTGAATGGCAGTGTATTAATAAGACAAGCGTAAGTAAGCGGCAGTATTAAAAATTTTGCTCCGACCAATAAACATAAGACTGAACGACATTTCTTATATAACTTGGGTGTTTGTGTAAATAATCGTACATTTTGATACAAGTGGAGAATTTTTGTTATTACATTCGAGGCGGAATTAACACCCGAGCCGTAGGCGAGGTTGTTTTTGAGCTGAAAACTGAAAAAAAACAATTGTTCACGTGTATCAAACGACGTTTTTCAATACACTTTTGAAGAAATAAAATAAAATAACGAAAAATATTTTTGTCATGAATGATTAGGATACTATGATTTAAATTTTCTTTTTTTTCCACGCTTTGCTTTCACCAGGTTGAAAGAGAAGCATAGGTATAAAGCCAATAAACAGCCTAATATGAAAAATAGAAAATTCAAATATTTTTGAGTTTAGAACACAAATAAATGTTAATTTGTTCATAAATGTTTTTTTTTTTTATTGTAATAATCATGGCTTTTGATGATATTCTATTTATAAACATTATTTAAAAATTCAAAAAATACTAACGCCGTAAAGAATATCGCTTTGCCGAGATTTAAAAAAAAACATTCACCTCCGAATAGAGACGGTGTGAATAGAGGCATTGAACCAATTTGAACTAAGTAATAAGTTATCTGTAAATGAAAAATTGCATGCGTGTGAAATATGAACCATTGTGAACCTAATCGTAGTGCAATATGAACCAGTTTTCAAGGAAGTGAAAATAAATTTAATTGCTTTTTTCCAAATTTTACTTTGCTAAGTTAAGTTAGGTAGGTAATATGTATAATGTTTAGGGTGCCGTATTTAAAAAAGAGAACGCGTGTATTCATTTTTTAAAGAATTATTTTTCTTAACTTAAATTAACATTATTTTAATATTGTAAAAATATCATATTATAATAAAAATAAACACAAAAACTTTTGGTTATCGAGTAATTGCCATGGCAGCCGTTTAAAATTTGCGCGTACTGCAATATTCCTGAGGCACTCTATAAATATCTTCAATACTCTAAGAAGCGAGGACTTAGTTAATTTTATGCTGTTCACGGCTACTTTAATTTCTCGCTTCGCTGATAATTCTGGCGTCGGCAACCATGGAGAAAATCTGGGCAAAAGTTCAGTCCACGATATTATTTAAATGCAGACGATGTACACTGTGCGCTTTCATATTTTATTGCGTCTGCCTTTCTGGAGAACTACCCAGCAACTCGAATGAACAACAAATACTTTAGAGTTTGTGTTCATTCATTTTAAACGTTTAATTTTATATTTCGTCTTGTTTGTGAATAAAAATTGGCTTTTTATTGTGTAACTGCATCATTTTCAGACACAGTTTGTGATTAATGGCTTGACCGGCATGACAGACCAATAAAGCTTGTTCATCACAAATTCAATGTCATTTCATAAAATATTATGCATCATAGAAAATGGAGACGCATATTCGACAATAAATTAAACTGCGTAGAGCTCGTCTAAACTGAAATGACGCACCCGACTACCTCATTTACTTCGGTAAATACTGTAGTAGGGCGCGTACACTACGCACGTACAGTAATCGCCATCGCCACGCAAGTTGTCAAAAAAGTGGGTTATTATTGGCGTACATGCGCAGACTTATGAAAAAGAAAATGACGAAAATCGAAAATTGAAAAACAAAAAAAAAATCGAAAAAAAAATCGAAAATTCGAAAAAAAAACGAAAATTTCACAACTTGTTTGGCGGCTACTGTACAGTGGGCTGCATCAATTGTACATAAACTAATTTAAGTAAGTCATTTCAGCTTACCTATATATACAGACGTTTCCAGTCTGCATACAAAAATTCAATCAAATAGGTACACTGGGTACAAATAAGTAGTTTAGTCACTACAGTTGATCAGAAAAACCCATCGTTGGCCCAATGCTTTGTTGTTAGGATTTATTTGATAGTTTCAAAATAATTATATGCATTAGTATTGTCAGTGTTTTCATTTATTGTCGTATTGTCGTCTCCACATTGTATACCAAGTCTTTTTTTAGCCTCAGTTGTATTCGGAAAGTAAAATAGTACGTCGTCATCATCACCATCTCTGCCTAGCCTTTTCCCAACTATGTTGGGGTCAGTTTCCAGTCTAACCGGATGCAGCTGAATACCAGTATTGAGCGACCTCCACAATCCAGTTACTGTGTATACGATACTCCTTGGTAAGACCGGTTGGACCGGTTGTTGGACTTTCGAAAGTTGTATAAATTAAATAGTAGATATCGGCACATAATATTATTAACAACATCACAGAATTCGGAGTAATTCAATTCCGGGTTAATTTTGACTTTGAAAAGTAAAGGTCCAGAAAAAACAGTGGAAAGGAAAATGTGGAAGCCATTTCTGAGATTTTACTCGCACCCTTCTTCCACATGATTTAACTTCATTAAATATGCCTGCTTATAAAAAGGTCAGCCGTCTTTTGTTCCATAGGTAGGTACCTAACCCGGAATATTTTGTTAGGCTTTTTGAAGAATTTCAGTTATACAAATTTTGCTCGGCTCTTCGAATTGAGAATGGTAAGTAGGATTGTTTTTATTTTTTTGTTTGCATATGTTCTTCCAAAGTTTCCTTGTGTCTTGTGCGAGCTCTGGCTTTTCATCAGATCGTCACACCACCTTCGCCGTTGTCTGCCTCGACGGCGATGTCCTCTCTCAAGCGTCCAGTGAGTGACGATATTTGCCTATCTCTCCGGGTACATTCGTGTAACATATCCAGCCCACTCCCACTTCAGCCTGGCTGTTATAGGAATTTCAAATATAATAGGAATAATAAGTGTGTTCAACTGTTTGGGAAGTCATCGAAGCAGCAAATTCTTTTTACAGCAATAGAAATCAAAGGCACAAATTAACTACACGCAATTTTCTATACTTTTTTGAAGTCTTATTATGAGATTGTCCCAGTTGTCAGGGGTATCACATAAATGAAAGTAACGACAATGCTTTATATACAATGTGTCGTTTTGCATCCTCGTCAAATTTCAGGGTGTGATACAGAACATCAAACCGTACAACTTTCTCCATGGGACAAAAATTTCAACTGTCCCATAGAAATCTTCAACACCTACGCGATGCAAATATATGGGACGGCTGATTATTTTTTCGCGATTACCATAACCATTTGGCATGGAAAAAGTTGTTCGGTTTGATGGTCTCTACCACACCCTTAAATTTGACGAGGATTCAAAATGACACGTTGTATATGTGTTGCAGGCAATTTGTATGATTCCGCGTTTTACAAACGGCGTCGTCCGTTTAAAAACGCTCGCTGTTTTAAAATATGCCGAAGGCAAAATGTTAATTGCGCCGTCAATTTATAATATGTCACAATATTTGATAGACAATTCAATCGCCGTTTACAAAATGTCGCGGCAAATTGAAATATTTAGTTTTTATTTACCACGCGTGGCGCTGCTAATCAAAACAAGAAAAATGGCGTCGAGTAGTGGTTTTGTGACATAGAAAAATATTGAAAACAGTGCAAATTCTACGTGTTCAAAGGCTTTTCACAAATAAAGTTTTGTTTTAATGAGATTTATTATAGTGAATCAAGGAAATTTTACGATTCACAAATAAGAGCAGTAAAAAAGCCGTGGACAAATGACAAAGTTTCCAGTTATCCAGCACGTAAAAAACACCAAGGTTTCCATGGAATCTGGTGCTCGGAGGACTCCTGCGGAATATCATTGGTATAAAAAGTATGATGTGATGAGTATTGGCGATGTGGACTATCTTAATCTGAAAAAAGACAGCCCAGAGAGTCCAACGGTCCGTGTGACAGGTCCAATGACAAAAAATTTGGTTCTTTTTTTTAGGTTTTTTCCATATTTTTTTTCTATATAATCTAGTCTTTCTGCCGGAGGTCACAGTTTTAACCTTACCTAACCAAACCATTTTTTTTCTAACTAGTTCGGTTCTTGATAGCCTGCTTAAATTAATCTTTTTTTCCATATTTTTTTTATACAATCTGGTCGTTTCTGGCACTCGCCGGCCGCTACCACGGCACCGCTCACTTCGCTCGCTCGGCTCGTGCGTAGAAGGTCATAGTTTTAGCCTAACCTAACCATTTTTTTTTTTAATAATTAACCTCGTCTCTAGTTCGGTTCTTGATAGCCTGCTAAAAATAATCTCTTTTTTTTCTATTTATTCTAGTTGTTTCTGGTACTCGCCGATCGCTGCCGCGGCACCGCTCGCTTTGCTCACTCAGCTCGTGCGTTGGAAGTTCCAGCTAGTTTTAACCTAACCTATATATTTTTTGTCATAACAAATCATTTGACCAAACTTTTACTGTCTAAAGATTGTTTGATGTAATCTATCTATATTAAAAAAAAAAAAAGATAAAAAAAAGATCTTTGTATTAATAAAGATTTATTTATTTATTAATAAAAAGAGAAGTCCTGACTGACTGACTGATTGACTAATTGACTGACTCATCAACGCCCAGCCAAAACCCTTGGACCTCGAAAGCTGAAATTTTGCTCAAAGGTTTCCTTTATAACGTAGACGACGAATAAGGAAGGATTTCTGGAAATTCCATCCCTAAGGGGTTCAAATAGGGGATGAAAGTTTGTATGAAAAATCTTATTCCTTGAGTTAATATACTTGAAACTTAGCACGAATATTTATCTAAGTAAATGATAAAGTTTCTCATTTTTAGTTTTTCTTAACTACCCCCTAAGGAGGAATTGAGGGATCTCAAAGTTTGTATGGAGGAATTTTAGCGCATGGTCCGATTAACTCGAAAGTCAGCATTTATACTGGAGACCAAAAATAAAGAATAACGTGAATCACAGTTTTTCGAAATTCAACCCCTAAGGTGGTGAGAAGGGGTAGTCAATTTTACAGGACAGGATTTTACTGCGGGGCTTGATTAACTCGAAAATTGGTGTAAATAATCTTTCAGTCAAGTTACGGAAATATCTCAAGAATTTTTTTTTTATTCTATCCCTGTGGGGGTGAAAACAGGAAATATAGTGTATATGAAAATTCTTATTTATTTGGTTAATTAACTTGAAACTTGGCACAAATACTTGCCTAAGTAAGTAATAAATAGTTTTTCAATACAACCCCGAAAGGAAGGGTAGAGGGGGAGGGGAAGGAGAAGGGGTGGTGATGAGAGAAAGCGGAAGGGAAGGGTGTTGAGAGGGTAGGTGAGGGGGTGAAAGAGGGGAGGGGTGGTTAGAAGGGTGATGGAGGGAGGAGGAGAGAGGGAGGGGTTAGTGAGGGGCGAGAGGGAAAGGAGGTTGTAGTGAGAGGGAGAAGGGAGAACAGGGGAAGGAGAGGGTGGTGAGTGAAGAGGGGAAGGGAGGAAATGGCGAGGGGGAGAGTTGGAGGGGGAAGCGGTGAAGGAGGTGCGAGAGGGGGAGGTTTGCGGGAAGAGGGTGAGAAGGAGAGGGGGTTGGGCTCGGGGAGGGTGAGAGTGAGGGGGTGGGGTGAGAGGGGATTTAGAAGGGGATGAGTGCTTTTACACCTTTAAGTTGCTTTTTGTATACCACTGATTCATTGAAGATACCCAGCCCGACAGAAATGACTGAAAAATAGAAAGTCGGAGTGACACAAAAACCGGCCAAGTGCGTGTCGGAACACGCACAATGCAGGGTTCCGTATTTGAAAAGAATTTATCCCAAGAACAAACTAACAATGTATCCCAAAAAAAAATCTTTTTATGTCTTTAAACTAAAAATTAACAATTTTCGGACTTTTACCTTTACTTGTGCTGGGAGACCTTACTTCATGCTAAAATTCATTATTCAAGGTCAACGGAAAGTACCCTATATGTTTTGATTTACTTCCGACAGTTATGAGTATCAAAATGTGTCGCAAAATGGCCGTGTTTTTATTGCGTAGACTTAGAAGCTTAATTTTTTTAGAACTCTAAGGGACCATTGACATACGTATTCGATATTAATTTCAACTTGATATCTCTACGCGTCCCCGAGAAAAAGGGTCATGACAGACTGACAGAGCTTATTTTTAGGGTTCCGTACCTCAAACGGAAAAAAACGGAACCCTTATAGGATCACTCGTGTGTCCGTCTGTCTGTCTGTCTGTTCGTCTGTCACAGCCAGTTTGCTCCGAATCTAATGGACCGATTAAGTTGAAATTTGGTACACATATGAATTTCTGTGACGCAAACACTGACGGGTAAAGTAAATAAATTTAAATTTGAATATAGAGGTCACTTTTGGGGGGCAAATAAGAAAATTAAAAAAAAAGTTTTGTAAACTACACCATGTGAAAATTGAAATGAAATTTCAAATGAAAGGGCTTACTATGAGGGTCTCAAATATTTTTTTTTTATAATTTTAAAATAAATTGTTTTAAAGTTATTTAAGAAAATAGACGAAAATTGACCATTCCCCCCCCCCCATTATCTCCGAAACTACTGAGCCTAAAATTTTGAAAAAAATAAAGAAAATAGATCTTTACTTGTAGATTATAGGAAAACCTATAAGAAGTCTGTGGTCTTAAAATAACATGGTAAATCTATCAATTTTGTGAGTACAAACTTACATTTACAGTTGGAATGTATGGGAGAACATGTTTTTCAACTACAATGTTAAGTTTGTTCTTAAGATAAATTCATCCCAACTACGGAACCCTTCATTGTGCGTGGTTCGACACGCACTTTGCCGGTTTTTTTTATACGATAGTATTACAAATTAATAATTTTCGGACTTTTTCCTTTATTTGTGCTGTGAGAGCTTACTTTTTGCAAATTTCATGATTCTTTCGGACAACGGAAAGTACCCTATAGGTTTTGATTTACTTGCAATTGTCAAAATATATCGCATAAATGGCCGTTTGTTTTTATTGCTTTGATTCAGAAGCTTGAGTTTTTTAGGACTGCAAGAGACCATAGACTTACGTATCTGATATTAATTTCAACTTGATACCTCCACGCGTTCCTGAGAAAAAGGGTCTTGACAGACTGACAGGCGGACAACGAAGTGATCCTATAAGGGTTCCGTTTTTACCTTTTGAGGTACGGAATCCTAAAAGCAGGAACAAACTCCAGTCGTGCATCGGAGCTAACATACTGTTATATTTTAGTAACGAAATGTATGAAGTAACGCCATCTATGTTGTAGAAATTTGATATTGTTTATAGCTGTCAATAAAGTCAGTCGTTATCCGAGAGTGCACGTTTTAATACACACAACCTTTTATTTGTTTGTTTGAACGCGGTAGCTACTCTCTGGAACTACCAGTCGGACTTTAAAAATTCTTTTTGCATTTGATAGCCCAATTCTTAGGGAAGGCTAAGGCATATTTAACATCACTCTAGCACTCTTAGGTGCCGAGCAAAAAAACAAGTCAGGAAGAATGCCTAAGCGAAAACGAAGTAATAGCGCGGCCAGGCAATGCGATGCGACGGGGTGGGTTGGGGAACAAGAAATCCACACATACAAAGTCGCGGGCAGTGGCTATCTCATTATTATTATAAAATGAAAAGTCCTGACTGATTGACATCAACGCCCAGCCCAAACCCTTGGACATAGAAAGCTGAAATTTTGCACAGAGGTTCCCTTTATAATGTAGATAAGGAATAAGGAAGGATTTTTGTTCCCGTGGGATATTTCTCGACATCCACGCGGGCGAAGCCGCGGGCAAAAGCTAGTAAATCATATGATTAAAGGCCAAATGCCTTAATGACATTATCCTTGGTAATATTCTACCAAGTAAAAATTTGATCAAATACAAATGTGCGTACTAAAATCATTCCAAATATTGCATTGGTATAAAAAAAGGTTGCTAAAATTTGTTTGGGTAGAGAAATTTTGTCAAAATCTTTTCGGCAAAATGGCAGGATACCTATCCGTTTTTCTTTAATTGAAAGTGCCATATTATTCATAAAAGTTGCGTTATTGTTGCGTACGTCATCAGTTTAAATTAGATTAGTGTTCTTTTTGTTACTTAATTAATTAATTTACTTTTGGAGTGCTTAAGCATGTATTTTAAGTTAGTCCTATTTGAATAGATATCTGATTTCTGAAATAAAGTCTGATTTATCCAACCTGTGTTTTATGATGGTCACCCTACTATAGCAATCAGTGTCGAAATTTTAACAATTGAACGATTCGCCAATTTGCCTTCGGCATATTTTAAAACAGCGAGCGTTTTTAAACGGACGACGCCGTTTGTAAAACGCGGAATCATACAAATTGCCTGCGATATATATACCTAAACCCGCTTATGGAAACCAAATAAATCTTGATCACAAAATACGTATGCTTGCATTAAATAAGTATAAATGTAGCATTTAGGTACATAAAAAGAACATTGTTCAGTGCTCGTAAGATTTTTGAAACTGACAAAACACATACATACACATACCTACTTTTAGAGAAGTACAAGAGAGCACAAATTAACGAACAAAAAATCCAAAAGAATTTAGTAAAACGTTGGACATCATCACTCCTTATTACCTTATAGGTAGGTATTATGACAGCTTCAACAGCAACACAGGAACAGCACAGCAACGCACAGCAACCAGTTCTGAGGCATGCGCTATTGCATATGCTGTGACGTCACACGCATGCCTTACAAAAAGATGCAAGTTGATCATGCGAGTATGAAAATACCTTATCATGTCCAAAAAAATAAACCTAACTGGAAGGTCCATACACACCGGCGGACTTTACCACTTTACTTTGAAGTATTTTAAGACTGCCAAAAAATACGACGAGCACGTTATGTAGAAGTGTACGCACACCATTAATCTCCTTCAAAATAAAACGACCGCTTTGATGTTCCAGCTGAAAAGATACATTATCCTATAATTGGCATGATCATCCTTATGTACGTACAGCTAACAGATGTATTTTTTCATTATTTTTTACCGAAATTTGTTTCACTTCAAAGAATTATTATGAGTGCCTAAGTAGATTTTTTTAGGGGCCTGTGGCTAAGTAATAACAGCCGCACATGTTTAATCAGGCTAAGCTACGCTTGACTCGGTTGGTCCGTGGATGTTTGACCATCTTTTCATAACAAGACCCCTCCGTGCCTTGGAAAGCACGTTTTAAGCCTTTGGTCACGGCTGTCATTCGTGGATCTTTAACGCAGTCATTACGGGTCATCAGAAGCCCGAAAGTCTGACAACCAGTATTACCAAGGGGAATCGTATTACCCAGTGGGTTGTGGAGGTTAGATAGGCAGTCGCTCCATGTAAAATACTGGTAGGTATTCACCTGCATCCGGTTAGACTGGCAGCCGACCCCAACATATACGGGAAAAGGTTAGGCAGATAATGAAGTAGGTAGTTTTTTTTTAAATTATATTATTATGTTTTATTGTACTGCTAAAATTCAGTAGCTATACAGTTCTGTAGTACAGTGGTAACACTGTGATCTTGAGCTGGTCTAGATAGTAAGGAGTTCAAATGAAATAAGAGGCCAGCTTACACTGGCTTTTTTACCACTGAGGTGAGGCCCACTGTACAATTTAACTATGTCATCATCATCATCATCATCTTGCTGCCCTTGTCCCATGTAATTTGGGGTCGACACAATACGTTTTCTTCTTCCATCCTCCTCCGTCAACCGTCACGCTATCATTCAATCCCTTCTCTTTCATAACATTCGTCACACAATCTATCATCTTTACTTGGCCCTTTCTCTCCCTCTCCATCCACCAACATGAACATTCATCACTTTTTAAAGTCACATACGTTTCCTCCCTCCTCACATGCCCACAAGCCAAACGATTTCCCTTCATCTTTTCTGTCACTGGCGCCACTTTCAAACTTCCCAACTGTGTAAGATTGAAAAAAAATACCTAGTTGGGAAACGACTTTTATTTTTGCTATGAAAAAGCCTATGTAGTAGAGCTTAATTTTAATATACTTCAAAATTATAATTTGTGTTTCTAGAACGGGGCGAGACACTTGAGATATTTAAATTTTAGTTATTTTAACACTTTGTTTTCGAAAAATCGTAAACGGCCTTCAATATCTTAACAAAAAGTCGGTTCCCAGGTGTGGTCCAATGCATGAAAAAATCGCAATGATGGGCAGAATAAACTTTTTACAATAAGTGCTTATAGTCCAAGATCCTAGAGCCGCCATCAGACCTCACTTATTTTCTGATTAACAAATTGTATGGGATAGAGTAGTGTTAGTATGTACCTTGAACGTACCATACCTGTCAACAGAATCAACAGTGTCAAACACTTCCCGCCGGCGGATTTTTCCGCCAGACGCTTTAAAGCTCGCAAAAAATGACGTCATTTTACTTATAGTTTGAGTCTTTATTTTTATCCTCTGACGTGTGGACTGCACCCCATGTATGCACAAGGAAAAATCCTTTATATAGTAGGTATATAAGCTTATATAATATATACACTGCTATTTTTTAATTAGTACAAAAAAATGGGGCTCTATCCGTACCCGTTACTGATCATATTTGTGTAGTCAAAAATCAAAAAAATGAAATCCCAAAATTGTCCACAAAAATTTTTCATAATTGGTAAATTCATAAATTTCATAATTGAATCAATGATTCATAACAATTGCTACTAGAAAATACTACGTGCAGTGCTTTTCCATGATTAATGAATACTATTAGGTAGCCTGTACAATATTTCCATAAACTGAGTGACATTTTGGGATATAAACAAACGCTAATAACTTTGTTGTTTATGAATATTATTTATTGAGACTTTACATATATAATAACAAGATCTTCTCTAATGAGCCCTTTAAGTATTTGTACTAATTAAAAATTAGTGGTGTATATGAACGTAATAAAACATCATCCGATAGAAAAAAAATCATCATCAGTATTGTGAACCTATGGGGTTCGCAACTAACCCTCCCCCCCCCCTCCCCCTGGGGTTTTGGGTTTATAAATTAGTACATGATATAGGCTAAAGGGATAATGATGCTCGGGGAACTATTTCAATACTATTTGTAAGCAGCCAGATCAATCGTAGCGGTCAAACATCCCTCAGAGACAGTTAACTGTGACTGTCAAACACCCCTCAGACACAATTAACTATATCTGGTGGATGTTTGACAGACACAGTTTTGCGAACTTTAAAGCGTCTGGCAGAAAAACTGGCCATGAGAAGTGTCTGACACTATTGATTATTAATTATTAACAATATTCTGTAAAAAAAGAGTTAGGTATATTTTTACGTAACTTTGGTACCTGATACCTGAAAATTGGACGTCGGCCCAAGCTAGCAGGTATGCGTACGTTCAAAGTACATACTAAAATTACTCTATTTCACACACATTTTGTTAATCAGAAAGTTAAAGGTCTGGCGGCCCTGGGATCTTGCTCTATTAGTTAATAGCCACATAGTAAACAAGCTAGCCAATAAGTCACAACCCAAATCAACATTGATTGACATTAACACTGTTATTTACGTCACCCCGACATCCCATGACTATGACGCTTTTATTTTATTATGCCATAAACGTTTTTGAATCCAACATCTCAAACATTGTACCAAACATTCATCTTTATAAATAAAAAGAGAAGTCCTAACTGACTTACTGACTCATCAACGCCCAGCCCAAACCCTTGAACCTAGAAAGCTGAAATTTCGCACAGAGGTTCCCTTTATAATTTAGACAAGGAATAAGGAAGGATTTTCCAGTAGCACGTCCCCGTGGGATTTTTTCCGACATCCACGTGGGCGAAGCCGCGCGGGAAGTGCTAGTGTTTGTATATTTAAGCCCACTGATCTCACCTAAGATACAGATACTGTAATGCACGAAGATGCGCCCCACTATATCTTCCTAACGGTTTATAGTATATGTGTGCGAGCTTCCGCCAATGTTTGAGTGTTATCGGTACACACATAGTTAGTACCTACACGGTAATTAGTGTGTACCGATAACACTCAAACATTGGCAATAGCTTGCACACCTAAACTAAAAACGGTTAGGAGGAATAGTGAAGCGCGTCTTCGTGGATTGCACTGTCTATACTGAATAACCAAGACAAGTGATCATCTGCCTAGCACTATCCCAACTATTTTCGGGTTGGCTTCCAGTCTAACCGGATGCAGCTGAATTCCAGTATTTTACATGGAGCGACTCTCAGTCTGACCTCCACAACCCAGTTACTGGTAACACGATACCACTTGGTAAGACTTGGGCTTCGGACTGTCCGTAACAACTGTCAAAGATCTACGAACGACAGCCGCGACCAAATGCTTAAAGTACTTTCCGAGGTATGGAGGGGTCTCGATATGTAATGAATGGTCACCCATCCGCGAACCAATCATGGCAAGCGTAGCTTAACCTTCGGTCAATCCGTGAGGAGGTTACTATTTAGCCTCCAGCCTCACGTACCAAGACTCGATACAATATAAATTCAACGTCAAATAAAAACTGCGAATGGGAGTTCCGTACAAAATACTAAATCAGAGTGGCTTAGTTGTTATGAAGATGGGATCGGTGTAATAACAGTAAAAGTCGGGTAAACGTAAAGTTAATGCGTGCCCATATACGAAACAGTGTTTAACGGCATCATTCGTTTGTGGCCGAACCCGAAATATTGGCCGTACTTAGTAAGCGGGATTCGGAAATCCCTATTTCGCTGATATCGGTATGATAGTTATGGATTGATGATTCGAGTCTTCTTCTTCTTATTTTTAACCGACGAAAAAAAAGGAGGAGGTTTTCAATTCGACACATACATTTTTTTTTTTTTTTATGTATGACCACGCATAACTTTTTACAGAGTTGTCCGATTTGAAACATTTTTGTTTTATTCGAGAGGGTATACATCAAAGTTGGTCTCATATAAAATTGATTAACTTTTGCTTGGGTAGTTTTTGAGTTAGCTTCAATAATACGTATTTTTTCCCTACTTTTATATGGATGATGTTCTAGTTTGTTATGCAGGTAGTGCTATTAGAATTTGTGTGGGGTAGGTACCACAACTAAAAAGTGAAAAATAAAAACTTTTTTACAAAAAAATACAACCGACTTCCAAAAACAACACTACAAAGTGAAAAATAACTTTAATTTCGGAAGTCGGTGGGAAAAAACGGAAATACATATAACCAGACACCGACTTCCTAAATTAAAGTTATTTTTCTCTTTGTAGTGTTGTTTTTGGAAGACGGTTGTATTTTTTTGTAAAAAAGTTTTTATTTTTTGTGTCCATGGTACATATTTTTGAGTCTATGTAAAAACCTTGTGGGTAACTTTAACTACGCACGTTTATTGGGCTGATTTCATTTACGCTGATTCCTTCACCACGTAAATCGGTTTTGATACTTTATTATGGTCATTACCACATATATTTACATAACTTACCTATTACATATCCTTGACTAGCACATGAGGCTTATCTTAATATCTTAGATACTTGCCTACTAGCACACGAATCTTAGTTGAAGAAATGTCGACTGTCCTTGACAAATCGAAACAAAGATAAGTAACATATCACAGACCCTGTTTCTACTGACTTGTCCCTCTTCTTTCAAATTCCCTCTCGAAACATTAATTCTTTCATCCTCATCCCTGAATGGCAACGATCTGTTTATACGTATTTATGCATATAACTAGTAACATTGAAACAATTTTCTGCATTGTTTAAGTCTCTCAATGAGATCTTTTGTTGAGCACCGCTCTGAAGCCTTCGATATCTCGCACAGCAAAGTGAGAGTATTTAGAACAAAAGTTTAAAAAAGTGCGTTCTAGAAAATTCCGTTCATATAAAACAAATGAGGTGTTTGAAAAAAGAATACATTTTACAAAATGATACCTACAGTATTTTTATCTCACCAAGCGACGCGGGCTTTTGGTAACCAAAAATGTACTTACAAACATGCTGAGAATGTGTGCGTCAAGACGCGTAGCGTCAGCATATAATACACACACGCACACATACATACACACTTCCGACTTTGCCATTGTCTCGGACGGTACCGAGAACTCCTGCGCTTACACACACTTTCACAACGTGTTTGTACACTTGGTGCAAGTAACGCACGTCGCTTTGTGAGATAAAAACACTATACAATCTGCCTAGCCATTTCCAAACTATGTTGGGGTCGGTTTTCAGTCTAACCGGATGCAGCTGAATACCAGTATTTTATATGGAGCGACTGCCTATCTGACCTCCACAACCCAGTAACTGGGTAATAAAAATACTATTCGATTTATGAAAATTATACATACAGGTTGTATCAGAAATTCCTGGTGAAACTTAAGGATGTCGTACAGACCATCAAACTGCACAAATTTCTCCATGGGACCAAAACAGTAATAGAGAAAAAATATCAGCCGTCCCATACATTTGGGTCGAGTGGGGATTGAATTTTTGTACGGGACAGCTGATAATTTTTTCTCAATTACGATGTTGGTTTCATGGAGAAAGTTGTTCAGTTTGATAATCTGTGTCACAGTCTTAAGTTTGACCACACCTTTTTGATACACCCTTTATAGGTTTCCATCGTGGATGAAGGAACTAATCCTATGAGTAAGGGTCTAATTTTAATCAAAATTAATATTAATTAAACGTTCTAAACAATATCAGTGTTAGGAAGGGGCGTCAGAAAGTTTGGTCGACAAGTAGCAACCCTCATTAGGGAATGCCTATCTGACGTTTGAAATCGTCTTGCGCCAAATATAATTGTCACTGACGCCAAATTACTAATCCGGATTTAATTAAACGCGCATAGTTCCGCGCCCTCCAATGAAAATGATCAGACAAATTAGATGTTTAATGATAAGGGCTATCTCCTTAAAGATATAAAAACAGTTCGAAAGATATTTATTTCTTGTTTTTGTTGGTTGGAGTTTTAATCATCGCTATTCATCGGAGTCGTCCAATTAGAGATTTGTTTTGAATTCTGACAAAACAAACAAAACTTTCTTCTATTTTCGGTCAATTATTCTCGTTCATTTTATTTTCGAAGAGAGAAATATGAGTTTCGGCGTTCGACATTTTCTCAAGTTCTGAGATTCAAATAAAGGAAATTAGGTACTAGTGCCCCTAGACGATTGACTATGAATTTAAAGTAGGTTGTTAGGCATGACAATGTAGGTAGCTATATTATTTTCAAGTCTTGATTGTGTGAATCTTGGTTTTGTTTAAAAATAATGTTTAAGATAGTCTAACCTTGGCGTATTTAGGTAGGTACACTTCTATTTGACCTACGGTACCTAATATAAAATTTTAATAGTCTTAATCTATGATCTTCACTGTAGTATTTATTTTTTAATCAATAATCCGTATATTACTTTTAGCAATAAAGAAGACCAACGGATTTTTTTAACGAATAAAATAATTAAATATCTGAATATGGGACAAGTGAATAAAAAATCCCTACAAATTATTTGGTCCCAAAAATTCCAAACCAACAAATTGATTGTAAAAGTAGTCAATTGGATTGTGGTTACCGCGGGTTCACGTTCACTGGACCGTGTAATTTCGCACAGAAATTCAAGTCCAATTCCAATATTAAGAAAACAAATTTTTCCATTACCTTTTGGTACAGTTTTTGTTTCCGATTTCTTCGAATAACTTCTTCCGGCGCTCGATTTGTAACTCGTTGTGTTGTTAAACATTTCGGGCACAAAATGTAGCACAGATAAAAAAATATTCACATAGTATTTTGGGCGTGAAAAATCCTTTTAAACGCGTAAACCGGAACTCGTTTGATTTTCTTTTTGTCCGCGAATAGAATTAATATGATGACAGCGTGCGCGTGAAACGCATGTGTCGAAACTGAAATTGGCGGGCGTTGCGCTAGTGGCCGCGTTATTTTTGTTACTCTATTCCCGCGCTGTTTATTTAATTTTAATAAAAATGTTTTAACATAACATCACTTCCTGTTATCCCCGAAGGGCTAGGCAGAGGTGTACCTTTAGTGCACCCACATTTCGCCTAGTTATGTCCCATGTAATAGGGGGCAATACTATGACCGTCAACCGGGTACAAATCCAGACTAAAAAAATATATATAAATTGTTTTCTAACACGTTAACTGCATTCGTAAAAGGCAACCACAACAATTACCACATAAATCCTAAAAACTTTTTTACAAAAAAATACCACCGACTTCCAAAAACAACACTACAAAGTGAAAAATAACTTTAATTTCGGAACTCGGTGTCTGATTAAATGTATTTTCGTTTTTGCCACCGACTTCCAAAATTAAAGTTATTTTTCACTTTGTAGTGTTGTTTTTGGAAGTCGGTTGTATTTTTTTAAAAAAGTTTTTATTTTTCACTTTTTAGTGGGTCTGTTTATAATTTGTATAAGTTACAATAGTCTAATGTCAATTGCTCATCTCATGTTACAAAATATTGCTATTCCCGATGCTGGGTTGTTAACTGTTGAGGAGTTTTGCTGGTAAGAACCAGGAGAACTCCTCAACAACCACTCACCACACGCATTGTGTGACGAGCGGAAATTGCTTAGCAACCATATTAAAGTAATCGCAACCCGTGAAATATTTATCATTGAGTAGTTCCGGTAGCCATTTGTGGTCTTCATTATCAGTTCCACTTCACCAAGTGGTGCTTTCCGAGAGCAAATGCACGAGCTACTATAAAAAATACCCAAATCGCTATAGGTGTGCCTATAATATTTGAAGAGTTCCTTCGATTTCTCCAGGATCCCATCATCAGAACTGGATTTTGACAAAAATGGGACCATTTGGAAAGTATACCCTTTCCAACAAAAAAATATTTTTTTCAAATCGGTTGGCAAGCGACGGAGTTATGCGCGAACAAACATAAAAAAAAAAAAAAAAAAAAAAAACATTCAAACATTCGAATTGAGAACCTCCTCCTTTTTTAGAAGTCGGTTAAAAAGAAAAAGATGTAAGACGAAACAGGTGTTTATCACTCTACCAACGTTGTAAAAGACGGCGAAGAGAAAATATGCACTTGTATGTCTGTAGATAATGTATTAAGAAGTCTGTCGTCCTGGAATATTTCAATCTATTTAACATAAATATTTTATTTTCACGTTAGCATTTTCCTTCCATCACATTTTACCGTTTTGTACTTACCCCCTTATTCATAAAAAACGAGAATCCTCTATAAACCCATTTCAATAATAGAAGTGTTTTGTCTTCTTCTTTCAAACTCAAATTATAATTCGAAAAAAAATTACAAAACATTTCTCTAACTAAAATAGGTTTGTAGAGCGTTTTAGATTTTTATAATAAGGGGCTAAGTGTTTTATGAGACAGGGATACGTGAAAAACGTGCGTAAGCTAATCGTCAGCAAGTCTGGAGTTGGCATCGATGAGCATGAAATTAATGCTTTCATACACACGATGAGATACGCTGAGCTGGCCAACGTTCGTATCAAAAGTCACATAAAAAAGAATACGCAATAATTGTCTAGTTACATGTTCATGAATTATGTTTGTTTTATGAAATTTGTTTTCTCCGGCCGCGTTCGCACATGAATTTCGAATGTATAAAAAGGTTCGTATTTTTACCTCTTCATAAAGCCGGCGGCGAGTTTTCGCTCCGCATAAAGATGTTCATCTGATGTTTTAATATGTAGGAAAAATTTATTTTTAGTGATCTTTTCATGCGGAATTTGCATTATATTTTATTATTTGAATGCGAATAGTGCATCGTTAACTGTTTTTGAAAACTTTGCCCGTTTGGACGATCACTGAATGAATTGGTTTCATTCAGTGATCGTCCAAACGGGCAAAGGTCAAAATGACAGTGTCTATAATTTTCAACGACATTTATTATTGTGTCTCAGTAACTATTTACCCGACTACGGCAAAGCAAAAAGGAGGGTTATGATTTTGACCGGTATGTATGTATGTATGTTCATCTGTTCCCTCATAACTTCTTATAATTTGACAAAAGAAGTATCTCTGGAAGCTTCTTGATCGTTCGCTGGTTATAGGTTATGTGACGTCACATTAAATTGAATATGGCGCCCTCTAGAAGACTCAAAGTCATGAACTGATTTTTTTTTCTTTTAATGATACCGGGTTGGGTGTCAAATGAAAGGGCTTAATTAGCAAACAAAAATATATATATTGTTAGCTATTGCTCGCGGCTTTGCTTGCATACACCCGATAATTTGGAATAATTTCTAAAATCACGCCTCAGGTGTGAGCCAAACCAAACATTACTCTCCAAACCTACCCAAAATACATATAATGTAATAATTAAGTGGCTCTGCAAATACTTTATCCCGAAATTATAACACCAAAATAATTTATATAAAAAGAAAGAAGAAAAATGACAGACAAATTAAAAATCCGGAGTCACACATAATCTGTTCGATTTATGTTATGTTTGAATATGACGTGACTCCGGATTTTAATGTGTTTGTTTTTTTCTAATTTCAGATGAGAATACTTTCTTGTTTCATAATTTTTAGAGCGTGATTTTTCAGTAGTCGGGTTTTAGTTTTTAAATTTACTTTTTAAAAATATTAAGTTTGGGAGAAAATAATTTCTGTATCTTGTCAAAAGTTGAATGAAAGCATTATATCCCAGAGGCCTGTTCTTAAACTGACCCGTCATTAAGTAAACCACATGAGGATCATTTTGGATTCTGGACTTTACAAGAACAATAGCTGAGTAAATCATCAAGTTAAACGTAATAAAATTCTCGCATCATACAATTTAATATCAACTCAAACCTTTGATCAAGCACCATTACTTTAGTAGTATTAAATTGTATTTCATCATTGTTTATTGTTTGAGCTAAAACATTAACTGTATGATCCAATTTACTTAAGTAGATACGTATTATTGGTTCCAATTTAATGTATTTACCGACATAAATCATTTGTGAGGCGCACCTATAATAATTATGTATACAATATGCAAACGAACGGATTACCCCAGAAAATATGGCTACGTTTTGTTAAACATCTTGGGGAGAGCTTCCCGAGATTACCTTTATTTATGAAGCTTTTTGTAAGTTTTCGTCTTGGCTAGAAAAAAATATTTTTTGTGTTGTTTTGCTGGTTCTTTTTGCTTCAAGAAATCTCCTAATGTAATGCTAATGAGTCCTTAGACAGTATAACAAAGAAGTGCTTTATTACTTCATTATTTTGAGAAAGCTTGTTACAAGCACTTGTTACACTTAATAAGTGTTCTTACTAAAATTTTAATTTGCCTGTAAGCTAAAATTAATAAATATTGCAAGGTTTACTTATTACAGCCACTTTCTTTTATAAGTGGCCTATTTCTGTCTTCACAAAATCTACCTGAAGGGGAAATCCAGTGAATTTGTAAAAGGCCAATTTGGTCAAATATTACAAAACCACCTGAGAAAATGTACAAATATTTTTTGAAAATTGATGTTGTTCAATAAAAGGCTCAAATTGGCTTCAAACAATGAGTAAAATACATGATAACTATCAATAAGTGTTACAAACTAATAATAATAATACGTAACAGTATGTATCAGATAGGTGTGGTCATATTTAAGGGTATGGACAGACCATAAAACTGAACAACTTTTTTATGGGACCAACATCAAAATCGCGTAAAAATTATCAATTGTCCCGTACAAAACTCCAATACCTGCTCGACCCAAATGTAGGTATGGAACGACTGATTATTTTTTCGCGATTACGCTGTTGGTCACATGGAGAAAGTTGTTCAGATTGGTGGTACTACATTGTAAAAATATGACCACACCTTTCTGCTATACCCTGTTTACTAACATAAAACTAATAGTACTTACCTATGTTATTTTTAAACGTGTTAAGAGTGGTCAACACTGCATTACCTAAGTTTTTTCATGATGTAGAAAGCTGCGACTAATCGCAAAGCTTAAATCGATACCGCAATCAGTATATCGATTATCTCTTTTAAGCCAAACGCTGCAAATGTGAATTAATCACTATAATGAACGCCGCGTTCGATGTGTCCACATTTGAGATGAAAGCCGGCTTGGCTAATAAAGCTATGTTTAAGGCTTTCAATAGTAAACTAAAGCCTATATGAAGTCAATTAAAATAATTGGCGAAATTTTCACGGACTATAGATTTTATAAAAATGATTGATGAATTAAGCAGCCGAAAACCTACTAGGTTGAACTGCGAGATGCCCCATTCACAAAAAAACCGGCCAAGTGCGTGTCGGACCACGCAAAATGAAGAGTTCCGTAGTTGGGATGAATTTATCTTAAGAACAAACTTAACATTGTAGTTGAAAAACATGTTCTCCCATACATTCCAACTGTAAATGTAAGTTTGTACTCACAATATTGATAGATTTACCATGTTATTTTATAACCATAGACTTCTTATAGGTTTTCCTGTAATCTACAGGTAAAGATCTATTTTCTGTAATTATTTCAAAATTTTAGGCTCAGTAGTTTCGGAGATAAGGGGGGGGGGGGGGGGATTGTCAATTTTTGTATATTTTCTTAAATAACTTTAAAACAATTTGTTTCAAAATTATAAAAAAAATATATTTGAGACCCTCATAGTAAGCCCTTTCATTTGACATGCCACATTGTGTAGTTTGCAAAACTTTTTTTTTTTTTCTTATATGCCCCCCAAAAGTGACATCTATATTCAAAATTCATTTATTTACTTTACCCGTCCGTGTTTGGGTCACAGAAATTCATATCTGTACCAAATTTCAACTCAATCGGTCCATTAGATTCGGAGCAAATTGGCTGTGACAGATGGACAGACAGACAGACAGACACACGAGTGTTCCTATAAGGGTTCCGTTTTTTAACCGACTTCAAAAAGGAGGAGGTTCTCAATTCGTCGGAACTTTTATGTTCCCCGATTACTCGAAGATGGCTGGACCGATTTGGATTTTTTTTTTGTTTTATTCGAGAGGGTATACATCACAGTTAGTCCCATATAAAATTGATTAACTTTGCTTTGGTAGTTTTTGAATTGGCTTCAATAATACGTATTTTTTCCTCACTTTTATATGGATGATGTTCTAGTTTGTTTTGCAGGTAGTGGTATTAGAATTTGTGTGGGGTAGGTACACAACTAAAAAGTGAAAAATAAAAACTTTTTCACAAAAAAATACAACCGACTTCCAAAAACAACACTACAAAGTGAAAAATAACTTTAATTTCGGAAGTCGGTGGCAAAAAACGAAAATACATTTAACTAGACACCGACATTCGAAATTAAAGTTATTTTTCACTTTGTAGTGTTGTTTTTGGAAGTCGGTTGTATTTTTTTGTGAAAAAGTTTTTCCTTTTGAGGTACGGAACCCTAAAAAAAAAAAAAACTACGAGTCTCGCAAAACATTCTCGCCCTCAAACTCTGCTGGTGTTTACGCTAATTTCTGAAATTATAATTTCAAGTAACTATAAATTATTACAGAGACAACGCCTACTAGTAATAAATTAAAATATGAGATTATAAAAAAATATGTTTTATCATACCCATCTTGTAAAGTCTTACAAGTCTATTTAATTTGCCCTTGCAAAGAGCGGTTTTCACCAATGAAACTGAACACGATCAGCACATCGAAACCGCGTTCAAGAGCTGTCAGTGTCATCATTGTTATGGAATAATTGACACTGATTGTTCTTGAACGCGTTTTAGATGTACTCATCGCGTTTAGTTATATTGGTGAAATTCACCCACAGTTGTCAGCATTCTTTTTTCCTTATATCATAATATTAAAGGTGTAATGTCAAATGTAATAATTTAATACGAGAGAATAATAATCATGTATTTTACATGCGATGAGTGGTTCTCCTAGCGTTTGCGTATAATGTGGAATTTTCATAAATGCTTTATTGCTCTGGTATCAAACGTGGTTGACAGTAGGAATCTTGGGAATATACTGTATTCGATTTTTATTATTACTTAAAACGTTTAGAATATAATGAAAGTACCTACTAGATTTTATTGAGAATGTCAAACATACCCAGACGAACGCAATAAGTACTCAAATTTTTATAATTATTATTATTTTAACAAAATAATACGATCTTTATAGGACCTTTTTAACCGACTTCAAAAAGGAGGAGGTTCTCAATTCGTCGGAACCTTTTATGTATATTCCCCTATTACTCGAAGATGGCTAGACCGATTTTGATTTTTTTTGTTTTATTCGAGAGGGTATACATCACAGTTGGTCCCATATAAAATTGATTAACTTTGCTTCGGTAGTTTTTGAGTTAGCTTCAATAATACGTATTTTTTCCCCACTTTTATATGGATGATGTTCTAGTTTGTTTTGCAGATAGTGGTATTAGAATTTGTGTGGGATAGGTACACAA
The DNA here is from genome assembly GCA_946251885.1 of Cosmia pyralina. Taxonomy (NCBI): domain Eukaryota; kingdom Metazoa; phylum Arthropoda; class Insecta; order Lepidoptera; family Noctuidae; genus Cosmia; species Cosmia pyralina. The sequence goes on along the minus strand of OX276350.1, from coordinate 16,810,348 downwards.
CTAAAAAGTGAAAAATAAAAACTTTTTTAAGTGAAAAATAACTTTAATTTCGGAAGTCGGTGGCAAAAAACGAAAATACATTTAACACCGACACCGACACCGACTTCCGAAATTAAAGTTATTTTTCACTTTGTAGTGTTGTTTTTGGAAGTCGGTTGTATTTTTTTGTAAAAAAGTTTTTTTAAGTTTACTTAAGAAGCCCCCGGAGCAAGCGTAGTTCAAGTTGGTTGGAGTTTACTTGACTATTTAGTATTTTCATATACCTTCTATACTCCATTTACAATAAGATTAGACATTTAAAGAAACCTTTTTTACAGTCCGTTCAACCGATTTTGAGTTCTATTGCGTTGGTGGCATGATAAATGGCAGCTGCAGTAAACAGTTGGTATTGTAACCACTTTTTTGCTTTTAATGTCATCCTTAAGCCTACGGAGTAGAAGTCAAAATCGGTTAAACGGACTGTAAAAAAGGTTTGTTTAAACATCTAATCTTATTGTAAATGGAGTATAGTTCAATAATATTTTTAGGAAAACAAAATGGGAATTATATATGGATCGATTAAATATATGTCATTAAGCCCCTGTATATAAGTAAGTATGCTCGTGGGAGCTCGTGGCTAAGTAATAACAGCCGCACGGGTCGATCCATCAGGTTAAGCTACGCTTGCCGGGGTTGGTCCTTGGATGGGTGACCATCTTTACATACCGAGACTCCTCCGTGCCTCGGAAAGTCCTCCGAAAGTCTGACAATCAGTCTTACCAAGGGGTATCGTATTATCCAGTTAATGGGTTGTGGTGGTCAGATAGGCAGTCGCTCCATGTAATATAATGGTATTCAGCTGCATCCGGTTAGACTGGAAGCTGACCCCAACATAGTTGGAAAAAGGCTAGGCAGATTGATATAAGTAAGTATGCAATGCAATATCAATACAACGTTCAATCGTTGACAGTGACAACGTTCAATGTATCTCAACAGTAGTACTATTCTGTAAATATCTCACCGTGAAAACATGAGTGAAGTGATCTTAAAGTGAGCTGTCAATAGTGTCAACCCCTAGCATCAGTAGTGCTATTCTGTAAACATCTCACCGTGATAACTCAGGTGAAGTGAGCGTGAAGTGAGCCGTCATTCCACCTAATGCTAGGGGTTGACACTATTGACAGCTCACTTTCAGATCACTTCACTTATGTTTTCACGGTGAGATATTTACAGAATAGCACTACCTGTGGAATGACGGCTCACTTCACGCTCACTTCACCTGAGTTATCACGGTGAGATGTTTACAGAATAGCACTACAGCTCTTTTTCAAAAAACCTTTCAAAAAAACAACAATTGTTTGTACGTAAACACATACTGTTATCCTTTATCCACTTAATGAAATATCTGAGTTGATCCCGTAATGAAAGAAAAACACGGATCGCATCGGATGCTTATCAACCCAAGTTGTTAGAGTTAAGTGGTAAAAGGATTACTACTACGGTATTAGTGTTACGTTTTGTATACGGAATTGGATGTCTGGGAGCGTTGAGTTCCAAATCCAAGCCAAGTGGTCAAGTGTGAGTCGGACTCGCATACGAAGGCAACCATGGAACCCTTCATTGTGCGTGGTCCGACACGCACTTGGCCGGTTTTTTTTATACTGAGTCTACCTATTAGCCGACATTCGCACGGACGTAAAATTATCGCAGCGATTTTTTTCGCGCACTGGATTTTCAACGCTCGAGGCGAGTTGAAAATCCAACAGTAGTGTTTCGTCGACGCGCTAGAATGCACTCTGTTGTTGTTAGGTTGGATTCTCAATGCTCGGCTCCACAACGAGAGTTGAAAATTCAATGCGCTATAAAATCCCGCCGCGATATTTTTACGTCCGGGCGAACGTCGTCTTACGGTTCAAGAGATACAGAGATTGTTAAGGTCGAGCAAAAAATGCCGAAAAAATCACGTTTCTTAGTCCATACAATAAACTTTTGATTTTGAAAAAAAAAATTCTTACCCTAATGTGGGGTCTCATTGTCTAGAACTCAATCCAATCTGCCTAGCGTTTTCCCAACTATGTTGGGGTCGGCTTCCAGTCTAACCAAATGCAGCTGAATACCAGTATTTTACATGGAGCGACTGCCCATCTGACCTCACAATCCATTAAATGGGTAATACGATACCCCTTGGTAAGACTGGTTGTCAGACTTTCGGGCTTCTGACGACCCGAAGCGTAGCTTAACCTGATGGATCGACCCGTATGGCTGTTATTACTTAGCCACGAGCTCCTCGAGGGAGGGGCAGTATTATACGGTAACATTAAATAAATAAATTTACCTACCTACGTCACTTTTGATAACATTAATAACGGAAAATTCATGCTCTCTTTTAATTTGGTTGATATTGTAACAAAGACCAGAATATTATAAAATATATTCTTATGTCTTCTAAATACAATGAACGCTCAAAAGGAGTCTGAATTTATTAGAAAATACAACGTCAAAATTAATTTTATAATAAACCTTTATTTTAATGAACATAAAGTTAATTATAAGTACGTAAGCTCTTCAGCAAATACGTTTAGCATAAATTTAATGTAAATAATAAATACTCCAGCTGAAAATATACAATGTGTTCAAAGCAAGCGCTATCCCCAAACGATTCTTAATTCAACACAATATTATACAATAATGTTTGCTTATAAAATTAGTTTTGTGTTCTGTAAAATAGGGAATGAGGAGCTCGTGGCTAAGTAATAACAGCCGCACGGGTCGATCCATCATGTTAAGCATTGCTTGCCGGGGTTGGTCCGTGGATGGATGACCATCTTTACATACCGAGACTCCTTCGTGCGTCGGAAAGCACGATAAGCCGTTGGTCCAGGCTGTCATTCGTGGATCTTTGACAGTCGTTACGGGTCGTCAGAAGCCCGAAAGTCTGACCATCAGTCTTACCAAGGGGTATCGTATTACCCAGTTAATGGGTTGTGAGGTCAGAGAGGCAGTCGCTCCATGTAAAATAATGATATTCAGCTGCATCAGGTTAGACTGGAAGCCGACCCCAACATAGTTGGAAAAAGGCTAGGCAGATTGATTTTTTGTTCTGTAAAATATTGTTTTTTATTTATTTTTGTTTTTTTTTATTTGTTTTTTTGTTTTTTATTGTTTTTTTTTTGTTTGTTTATTATATTTATAAAATGGATTAGTAAAATATGACAATCACGCCAAAAAGGGGTAGGTACAGGGTAAGTTGAGTCTTTACCGGGCCCCTTCTGGCCATAGCAGCTGCTTGGCCTAACTGCATGGCTCGCCATCCCATAGCCAATAACATCATAAAACACCCAAATATTAGGTCTTTACCTATGAAATAGCCGTTCTGCAGTACTGGCCATTTCACATCAAAATAATTTTTGTTTGGCTAAGAATTCTAATTTCAAATTAATTTTATTTTAAAAACATGGATTTTTTTTTCCAAAAGTAGTCATTTGTTTATTGATTAGTGTTACATTTTCATCGCATTTCAATCTTTTTCGTCATCATGTATACGTTAAAAATTCGAGTAATTATGGAATATGAGTACCGTCGTGGCAGCAACGCGGCACAAGCGGCACGCAACATCAACGACGTTTACGGAGCTAACACTACAAACCAACGCACCACTTGTTATTGGTTTACTCGCTTCCGTTCTGGAAATTTCGATCTGAAAAATGAACCTCGCGGTCGTCCGAATACTTTGGTCGACAATGACGAATTAAAGGCGATTGTGGAAGCTGATGATACACAATCTACGGCTGAATTAGCAGCAGCTTTCGACGTTAGCGTCAAAACAATATTGGTCCATTTGCGTCAAATTGGCAAGGTAAAAAAGCTTGACAAATGGGTGCCCCACAAACTCAATGATCGCCAGCGCGAAGTACGCGTCGAGACGTGCCTTGCACTGCTCAACAGACACACAAATGAAGGAATTTTGAACCGCATTGTTACCTGCGATGAAAAATGGATTCTGTTTGATAACCGCAAGCGCTCAGCAAGTTGGTTGGATCCTGGTTCACCACCTAAACAATGCCCTAAACGAAAACTTACCCCTAGAAAAGTGATGGTCACTGTTTGGTGGTCTAGCGCCGGTGTGATTCATCACAGCTTCTTACCAAACGGGGTGAGCATTACTTCAGATGTGTACTGTGAAGAACTATTATCTACTGAAGAATATATTGTCTACTGCTGCACTGAAACCGAAACATGATTATTTGAAATTTTTTGATACAATAAAATTCCAAAGTAGTACCGTCTATTTTCTGTTTTATACCATTAAACGTAAACAGTTCCATATTGTGCAATAAAATTTGCTTTAAATCGAAGGTTTTTAAATATGTTAAGAAGTTACTAAGCTAAAAATTGATTTAAGTATAGCATTAACTAGACAGCCATAATGCCATTTCACTTACACACTGAGCTAAACCACGCTCCGATATATCCTCTTAAACTCTTTGGACCGACTATCCTGTTATTGCCAGAAAAATAAGTTGCAACTAAGCTTACCTAAATGTAACTTCTTAAGCTTTACAAAAAAGAAGACTAAAATAAACTATACATACATGTTGTGCAATGCCCCTCTACTGAAAGTGGACTTTATTCGTGATCTCGGTGTTATCATTGATTCTAAGCTTTGTTTGGATCTACAGATAGGAAAGATTGTTAATAAAGCGTATCAACTATACGGATTTGTATTACGATCAATAGTTGATTTTAAAAAGCCTTCTTCCTATATTTACTTGTATAAGTCTCTAGTACGCTCTCAATTAGAGTATGCCGTGTCCGTCTGGAGTCCATATTACAAAAAGTACGTTGAAATGATTGAGCGTGTTCAGTACAAATTCCTGCGTACCATGCATTATAGATGCTATGGATATTATTTGTCGTATAAAGATTTACTTGCAAAGTATAAGCTCGCAACACTTGAAAATAGACGTAAGTATTTAGAAGCCATGAATTTATATAATATTGTTAAAAATAAATTTGACTGCATTGAACTGTCCAACATGTTGTGTTATGCGGTTCCTAGGACAGTCCATAAGCGAAAGGTGCGCGCTGGCAGATTATTTTCAGTGGGCACTTGCAAGTCCAACTCTGGTTTGCGTTCGCCTGTTCGCAGAATGGTCGATTCCTATAATAGGACTTTTGAACATATAGACATTTTTGCATGTCCTCCCTATAAGTTCAAAAGTCTTATACTCAAGGAGCTTTCTTGAATTGTTATTTTATAATTTTTTTTTCGTGCCATTTTTTGAGTGTCATTACATTATTGTTACACACCCATTACACACACATAAACACACCCCCACACACACTACACATGTACACTTTATTATTATTATTTTAAACACAATACGCAATGTACTTTAGAAAAAAAAAAAAAACTTATTTGTAACCCTTGCGATTATTCTCATTGTTCGTATCCTGTAGTTAATCTGTGAACAGCGTTGTGGGCTGCAATATTGTCTATATGTTTTGTGTATTTCTTTTTATATGTTATATATTGTAGCTGTTAAATAAAATAAATAAAATAAAAATAAAACTCAAATTTCAAATTTTAAATCACCTGAAACATGTTTTTCATTTGATCATTGAGATTCATTTTATAACTTCAACTTTCATCGATTATTTATAATAAAGAACACTAACGGCATATACCTACATTCAATATTGGTTTAAAAGAGTATTTAGGAAAGGTATTACTGCTGCTATTGTATACACAAATTATTATAGGTATACATAGTATTATTATCATTATTTTTCGAAAACGTGTTGAGTTGTAAAGTCGAAACCTTCCAATACTCGTACATATGAATGTGTTACTATTTAACTATTTCCCTTTCCCATAAAGTAATTCCCTTTGGTGCGTGATTGCAAGGGTATACATATATTGATACTTTTATCAGATACTTCAGCTACATACTTCATAGAGGCACAGTCCATCATACCCGACGAAGCCCGAGCTGCATACGAAGTTCGGCGAACTACGTAAGCAGCTCGGGCTCTCGTCGGACGACAGTATGATGTATAGACTGTGATATAGGTATTATTTAAAATGTCAACATCAAAAGTGTGTCTTGTGAAATACGAAAGCTCAAATTCCGCTTGCCTAAAACTAAAACTGAACATCAAATTACACTTCTCTCGGAACTATTATTACTTTTAAACTACTCGTGTGTTACAGCTAATAAAATTAAGTGCATCAATTCTTGAATGAGGGAAAACTTTGCAAAATTGCTGATAGTTTGGTTACACCGGTGGAGTTATAAATTTACTCTGGTACAGTCGGGACAGTAATGAACTCCGTATGTGGCGAACTTCTTGTGTTACCGATACTTCGTACATATAGATTATTTTTAGCCACTTGCATATTACTTGAGTGGTATAAGATTTTATTTTCGTGTTTTAATTTGCTGTGAAAGTAGGTACGCGTGATTCTTTATTCAGTAGGTAGGTACCTACTTAAAAATAAATACGTGGTTGTTCATTAAATTAATTTATTACCAGATTTAAAACCAGAAAACGTGAGTTTGATATAAACTTAAATCAAGATTATAATTGTACTAATTTACTGATATAGTTTGACTCTTATTTGACCCCCAAATGAGTTACGTTCGCAATATCTCTGATATTTCAAAATTATATTAGTCATTATGTGTTACAAATTAGCACTTTTCACCCAAAACAAAAATTCTACTGGCTATATATCGTCAAGTGTATTAACACATTTTCGCCACTTGCTTGGCTTATTCCCAGAGCGCTGCTCTCATCCTCGTCTCGTTAGCAGTCGCCGTAAACGCCATGTGTGGCCAACACCGCTGTTCATTTGGTAAACCATCGCTTAATATTAATCTAGACTTCAATATTAACTAACCCAATCTTACAATAAGCTGGTGTTGTCAATGTTCTTATAAAGAAACACGTTTAGTAACAACAGAACCCTCTTGCACATTTGTCACAAAATTCATATTAAAATATAATTTTATCTCTGACAACTTCAAAAGATTAACAGTCAACTCAGCCAACCACAGTCCACTGCTGGACATAGGCCTCTCCAAGGTTGCGCCACAACACCCTGTCCTCCGCCTTCCGCATCCAGTCTGTCCCAGCCACTTTCTTCAGGTCGTCGGTCCATCTAGCTAGGGGGCGTCCCACACTACGCTTACCGATACGCGGTCTCCACTCTAGGACTCGTCTGCTCCACCGGCCATCGGTCCTTCGACAAACATGGCCAGCCCACTGCCACTTCAGTTTGCTTACTTTGAAAGCTATGTCAGTTACTCCGGTTCTTTCCGGATTAACAGTAATGGAACGATTTTTAAAGTTTATCGCTAAATGCTTATAGTTTTCTATTATGCACACTTTTTTATGGCAACTAAGCCGATGTCGACTATTCTGCCAGCGTCACGTTAAGATCATGCACACTTGCTTTTTCCATTTGCTCTTTTTACAAGCTTTTATTCAACCTGCCTTGTTTCATTTTAGATGTAATTGGCAGGTTTGACATCGGCTTTGCTTGCCATTTAAAAAATTAAAACCGGCCAAGTGCGAGTCGGACTTGCACGCGAAGGGTTCCGTACCATGTTTAATAATCACCAAGATAACTTTGTATTTCATAATTTTACTGTGAATTACAAGGTTATTTTTTGCAGTTGCAGAAAATCGCCCATATTTAAACAAAATACCCTATTAATCGTCGTTTTTAATATTTGTTGATAAAATACAGTGTACATGTTATAGAGAATATTCAAATTCTTAACTTGTTTAATTGTTGCGACTGAGCTCGTACAAAAATGGTCTAAAATTGTCAATTTTTTTGGCCCCGTATTTCTTCATTAATGAAGATAAAAAAAAAATAAGAAAATATTTAGTCTCTGCTCGATGAGTTCTAGACAATGACAGCCCACATGCTAGGGTAAGAATGCTTTTTTTTTTCAAAATCAAGAGTTTATTGTATGGGGGCCCCCTTTCATTTTTAACTTTATGTTATTTTTTATTATTTGTTATTATAGCCGTAATAGAATTAAATAATCTGTGAAAATTTCAACTGTCTACCTATTATAATAGTTCATGAGATACAGACCTGTAACAGATAGAAGGACGGACGGACGGACATCGGAGGCGTAGTAATAGGGTTCCGTTTGGTACCCTTCCCTTAAGTATTGAATAAAATGATTTGTGGTGCCAGCGGGATACGAAAATTAGAGATTTCCGAATTACTTACTCAATTAACGAACATAAAAAACTGGCTAAGTGCGTGTCGGTCCACGCACATGAAGGGTCCCGGAGTTGGGATGAATTTATCCCAAGAACAAACTTAACATATTGTTGTTGAAAAACATGCTCTCTCATACATTCCAACTGAAAATGTAAGTTGGTTGACTATTACTCGTTAACTTGTCAAGCCTACTTAGCTGTGATAGTTTTCCTTTTAAATTCGTTATATGCATATACTACTGCCATAATATTTTTTACATAACACTTTAGGCGTAGCGGAGCTACCTTAAAAAAAATATATTCAAAACTTTATTTTACCACTTTGTCGGAGTATTATGCACCTACAACTGTGCTAAATTAGAACTTTTTAGTACTTGGAGTCTTTGAGCTAAGCCGCGGACAGACAGAGAGACGCACATGGCAAAATTATTAGGGTTCCTTGTTGACGACGGAACCCTAAAAACGAGAGTACTTATAAGTCAATGTTTTTCATATTGTGTTTGTTTTTTATTCACGTAGGTATGAAATACCACAATCCTATCTAACTACTAGGTACGAGTATTACAAATGCGAAAGTTTGGATGGATGGATGTTTTTTACTCAATCACGCCAGAACGGCTGAACGGATCTGGATGAAATTTGGCACAGAGATATACAATAGTATGGAATAGCACATAGGCTACTTTTATCCCGGAAAATGTACGGTTCCCGACAATAATTACGACAGTTAATAATTTACGACATCCACGCGGCCGTAGCCGCGGGCAAAAGCTAGTTACATTATAATCACACAAATATTATAAAGGCGAAACTTTGTTAGTGTGTGTATGTGTTTGTATGTTTGTTACTCCTTCACGCTCAAACGTCTAGACCGATTTGGATGAAATTTGGTATGTAGATAGCTTATACCCTGGATTAACACATAGGCTACTTTTATCCCGATCTACGCGGGTGGAACCGCGGGGCGCAGCTAGTAATAATTATTATAAATGTGAAAGTGAGTTTGTTTGTTTTATACGCTTTCACACTAAAACAGCTGAACGGATTTGGATGATATTTGGCACACGGGCAGACCATGACCTGGATTAGGACATAGAATACTTTTTATCCCGGTAGTACGTTCCCGTGGGATAATTTCTGACTTTCATGCGGGCGTAGCCATGAGCAAAAGCTAGTAATAAATACAGTATGGAACTGGCACCATGTGAAAGAATTTAATCTACTAGCAATACTAGTCCACAGAAGTATAGCAAAATTAAATGTTAAATTAAAAACCATAAATTAAAAAAGTTAATTTTTCAAACAAAATAAATATCAAAATAAATTCAGTAAAAGTAATCACTCTGTTTAGACAACCGAGCTGGCCACCTGCGGTGCACCACAGTGCCCATTCCATTGTTTACCAAACAGGGATTTTTTGTTTGCACACATGTTCAAGGATTCAAGTTCATTGACTCATAGACCTAGTGATCGAATCTACAGAGTGTTCAAATTTACTCAAAATTAAAACTCTACTTTTTGACCTAATTACTGGACCGATTTTGTTAATTTTTTGTATATCGTCAGCAAAGGTGATATCAAGTATGTGGTTGGATTTATTGCATATATGTGAGCTCCATACTGTATATTAAAATGAATGAATGAATGAATGATATTTATTTGCAAGAATATAGGTACATAGGTTCTTATCATCTGTCATGGGTTTCACTATACTCGGCATTTCAGCCATACAAATATTTATATTAGAGCATGCAGTACACATTTAGTAATAACGTAAGACATCAACACAAAAATATTAATAATCATTTCGTAATTAAAATTAAAATTTAGATTTTAAACATTAAATTCAATTCTTATCATTTAAAATAATAATTTATCATGTCAATATAAAATAGCAATGTTTAGATGTCATAATAATTAAGTTTTACATTTTACATTCAAAATATTCATTGATGGAATAAAAACATCTCTCACACAACCAGTTATACAGCTTCTTACTAAATTCTAAATCTGCCCAATAAATTAAGCCCATAAATGTTCCACAGAGTCAACGTTTCCCATCCCAAAAACATGTGTATGGATAGGCTTGTATGATTTTGACTAGAACGGCTCACAATAACCCTTCTACCGGCCTAAACTCCTAAGGGAACCCTTTGATAGTGGCAATGAGTAAAACATAGCTATTACTTGAATCGCTAAAGAATTTCCCTAAAGGATATTACTGCTGGTAATATTGTGCTGTGGAAACTTTGTTTTGAATAGGTAGTTTCCTTATGGGATAGGACCCTTTGCATAATTCATACCTACTACTACAGGATCGAATAGTAAGATTTTTAAAGTAATACATTGTAGATCAGCACACCGAAACTAAAAGTCATGCAAAGTAGGTATACCTACATCCATGCTTACCGGTCGAATTATTGTAATCAATGATTTGTGAAACTTTTGGTTAAGACAGACATAATCGGTTGAATACAAAGAGCTTTATTTATTTCAAAGTCACACAAAAATTGAATACATTTATATTTTCTGTTGTTCAACATGTTTCAATGTAATTTAGCTTATTTATTTAAGAAAGTGCAAAACGTTTTTGGATACTTTTGTAACTTTTATGGCTAGCAGCTTTCTCCTGTTGTCTAGTCTATGTGCATTAACGTTTACTAATTTAAAACATGTTGAAGTCGTTTTAAGAATACTAATATTATTAAAAATTACTTACTAACAAAGATATTTTTTTTATAAAATTGCTTTTTTTGGAATTTTATATAAATACTTTTATTGCGATTCACTTTGAATGCGTGTACGCATTTCACATTTTTTTAGTTGGCAGCACTTTCATGCTTAAATGCTGTTTGTATTACAAAACAAAAAAAGTTATCCTTTTGTCAACATAATAGTTTTAAAATGATTTATACCATGTCAGTATCTGTTTTTCAATTGAAAATACACAATCAGTGTTATGTTTGGTAAGTTGTATTGTTTTTCTTCTGCAGAGTTTAGCTTTTTAGTCTTCATTTTTTTCCGTATATTTTTATTTATCCTGTGGTTTTAGATCCAATACAACTTTATTACTCACCGGTTTAATGGGAGCGCTTTTTTACCGTCGGGAAGTTGCTCTACTTGGGCGGACGCGCGTAGGGCTCAGGACGCGCGTAATGCCTGGGTGCGTGATGCTGCTGTTGCGCATGCATCGGGTTCTGCCTGCGCGTGCCCACCGCGCGCGCCGTCTTGTAGTCGCGATTGTCGTCCTTGTAGCCGTAGCCCCCTTCATCTTCGTAGCCATAGCGGTCGTGGTTACGCTCGTAGTAGTAGTCCGGTTCGGGCGCTGCGCCTCGGACTGGGCCACGGATCGGCGGCTCCGGCGGCTGCGCATACGCGTCATCGTATGGATACGTCTCCATAGCTGAACGTGCGCGGTCCAGAATGCTGATCACCTTGTTCTTAGGCGGCATGGAGCGCTGCATGGGCGGTGCGGGCGGCATGCGGGGTGGAGGCCTGCCACCGCGCGGGCCTCCTGCAGAGGCAGAGCTAGAGGGAGGCTCGAACGCGAAGCCACCAGGGCCGCGCGGGCCACCCGGGAAGCCACCTCTCTCAATATCCCTCATCTGGGTCTGCCAGATCATATCATTAGTGTCAGGCAGGAGGTACTTCTTGACCTCAGCGAGAGCGTACGCGATGCGCGCGTGCGCCTCGGCCGGTGGCGCCAGCGCACTGATCTCCACGTGAAGCTCGTCCGTCAGATGCGCGTACTTTGGATCCAAGGAGGTGCGGAGCTCTTCCTCTTTTTGTCTGTCCCTCATGGATCCTCTTCCTAGCACAGCCATTTTGCACATGGTCTCTTCTTGCAGATGTTTCATTGTGTTGCCCTTAGGGCCTAATAGCTTGCCAACGAAATTAAACTTAGGATGTTCCTTAACAGGTACCAAGACCTTAACCGTCACCTTTGTAGGCTTATCACGGAAGACATCTAGATATTTGGAGTCCTTGCCTGGTATCCTACCAGACGCTTGGACTTTAGTGACCTCTTGGTCAATAAGTTTTGTAATAATGGGAAACTTTGCATTATTAAGTTTTATCTTCTCGCTCAATAGCTCTCTCATGTATTCACCGGCTTTTTCATTTATTTTAGGATTATCTTCGCCATCTTGTTCTTGTTCGTTTGCATCTTGCGGCGCGTTACGCTTGAAGTCACTACTGTTATATCCATTTTTATCGTATTTTTCAGCCATTTCTAAATAGCTTTATAGCTACACACTATCAACGAGCACCACAAAAATTATTTACTTCACAATTACACAGAATCAGTGTCCGCCATGCAAAAGAAATCAATTAACGCTAGCCAGACGCGACGCGAACCGGAAGAACGGATCGTGGAAACCGGTGAACAGAGAGCCGAAGCCGAGACGAGAGATGGAAATATGGAATAGACAATATGTTTGTTGTCTACGGTTTCAGGGACATCCGGTAAAATAGGGCGTTTCGATTGGCTGACAGTTTTTTTCCTATTGGTATTGTCTATTATGCTTGCTAATGTCGCGGCCACATCAAAGGGATATGCCGCTTCTTTTAGGGTTACGTACCTCAAAAGGATAAAACGGAACCCTTATAGGATCACTTTTTTGTCCGTCTGGCTGTCAGTCTGTCAAGACCCTTTTTCTTAGCAATGCGTGGAGGTATCTAGTTGAAATTATTAGGTTGGGGAAATAGTCTTTTCGCATTATAGTATGTATGAACTTAAAATAAAATCTCTTTGGCTATACTATTTGTATTTGGCTGGTTTTGGTATCATTGAAAGTTTAAATTTTAAAGAACATAATTCCAAATTGAAATTAGGAAAATGTGTGATTTTCACTTGTTTTTAGTACTGTCAAGATGAGTTAATCTAATGAAGAAATTCGATACATTTTAAAATTTTACTACAAAAAAGGTAAAAATGCAACGCAAGCCGCGAAAACAATTTGCGATGTTTATGGACCCAGTGCAGTGTCTGTGAGAGTAGCACAAATTTGGTTTAAGCGTTTTCAATCCGGAAACTTTGATGTCAAAGATGCACGTCGCTCTGGTCGCCCTATTACGGATAAAATGGATGCCATTTTTGAAAAAATGGAGCAAGATCGGCATATCAGTAGTTAAAACGTAGCTGAAGAACTGGGAATTGACCACAAAACAGTTTTGGCGCATTTGAAAAAAACTGGGTACACAAAAAAGCTCGATATTTGGGTACCTCACGAGCTCACTGAAAGAAACCTAATGAACAGTGTACTCATTTGTGATTCTTTATTACGACGTAATGAAACCAAACCATTTTTGAAGAAGCTGATAACTGGTGATGAAAAGTGGATCACGTACAACAAAAACTTGTGAAAAAGGTCGTGGTCAAAGGCCGGTCAGGCTTCACAGACTGTGGCGAAACCCGGGTTAACTCGCAACAAGGTGATGCTGTGTGTGTGCTGGGATTGGAAGGGCATTATTCATTATGAGCTGTTACCACCAGGCAGGACCATCGATTCTGAACTCAACTGCGAACAATTGATGAGATTAAAGCAAGAAGAAAGCGGCCGGAATTAATCAACAGAATGGGTGTGGTTTTTCATCATGATAACGCTAGATCTCACACATCTTTAGCCACTCAGCAAAAAATACGAGAGGTTGGCTGGGAGGTGTTAATGCATCCGCCGAAACAGGTGGAAATCTGAAGGTCAGGACTATTCCTGACCTTCAGATTTCCACCTGTTTCGGTCTCTTCAGAATTCTTTAGGCAGTGTCAGGTTAACATCACGAGAGGACTGCCAAAACCACTAGTCGCGGTATTTTGATCAGAAGTCCCAAATTTTCTATAGCAATGGGATCATGTCCCTACCTACAAGATGGCAAAAAGTTATCGAACAAAATGGTACCTACATACTTTAGATAAATGTAAATAATGTATATTAAAAAATGTTTTGAATTTTCTTAAAAAATGCGAAGTTTTTCCCCAACCTATTATTATCAAATACGTAAGTTTACGGTCCCTTGGAATTCTATAAAATCAAGCTTCTAAGTCAACGCAATAAAAAAATACGGCCATTTATGCGAGATATTTTGATACTCGCAAGTAAATCAAAACCTATAGGGTACTTCCCGTTGTCCTAGAATAATGAAATTTGGCAAGAAGCAAGGTCTCACAGCACAAATAAAGGAAAAGGTCCGAAAATTGTTAATTAGTAATTTTATCACATAAAAACATTTGTTTTTGGGTTAAATTAAGTTTGTTTTTGGGGTAAATTCTTTTGAACTATGGAACCCTTCATTGGGCGTGGTCCGACACGCACTTGGCCGGTTTTTTTATAATCATCAATTCCTTGAACCAGGTAACCTTTTGAAGTAGGGAACCCCTATTGTGATTAATTACCATGCAGCGGGGTAGTTGCGTAACACATTAACAATCGTAATACCTTTAATTTGGAAAATTCAACAATATTCATTACGTTATTTACTTTGTCGAGCAGACGAATTTTTCAAACAAATGTAGCAATGGATTAATATTTTGTTTAAAGTCCTTCGGATTTTGAAAGAAACTGTGTCACGCAATTAGGATGCTGGCGACTCAAATAATAACGGCCGTGCTATAGTTCATTCTAAGCAAAGCTTAAGTCGACGTTCACACGGACGTAAAAATATACGGCGATTTTTTTTCGCGCACTGGATTTTCAACGCTCTGCTTAGGGCCGAGAGTTGAAAATCCAACAGTGTATTTTTTCGACGCGCTAGAATGCACTGTGTTATTGTTAAGTTGGATTCTCAACGCTCCGCTCAACTACGAGAGTTGAAAATCCAGTGCGCGATAAAATCCCGCTGCGATATTTTTACGTCCGTACGAACGTCGGCTAAGTCTCAGGTATAAACATATTGTACTCTCAATTCCACGGAATTTACTTATTACCCTAATGATTAAGCCAATTTAAAGCTATGCAGGTCCCGCATTTGCTGCAATCCCTGCTAAATGCAAATGATACAAAGTTGCGCCTCTTGCACCACCTAAAACTTAAACTAGATCTGTTTCCAAACATACACAGATGTAGGTCGCTATAGTTCCACGCTCAAGTGTTTTCAATAATCTGTGCTGCAGATGCAGATAGCATAACGTATCTAGTGGTTTTGTGTTGTTGGCTCTGCGTTTCTTTAATACAAAAAAAAAAAAATGCTGGTTGCAATAAAGTTTTCTACTTATATTTTGTTCGAGTACTTTTGAAGCCTAGTAACCTATTTTTTATTACTGTCGCAAAAGTAATCAAAGTCAAGAAGTTAAGTCTATAATAATTTGTTTTTATATGGGATTCAGATGTAGGTACAGATTTCCTAAGAATAGTATGCGCTTCGGCAGTCATCGTCTATCTTCGGAAACACGAACGCGTGATAATGATATCTAATAAAGAGCTCTTACAACCATGGAACTATATACTTGCTATTTTGGATTATCATGATTACATAATTATAGATTAACAACTCTGTGCCATTCCAAAAACCTTTTCACATATTTTTAGTGACAAAACTATAAACACCATCTAACACAAATTTTTGTTAGATGGTAATTTACAAACACTGTTTACGAAAATAATACCTACACAATCAGCCTATCCAGCCTATCCTTTGTTGTAACGTAATTCTATCATAAAATTCATTACTTTAATGAGCCATGATAATTATTACAATAAGCAACCAGTATGTCAAAACGTGAATCGAATAGGTTTCTGACAGCTGTGTGCACACAGCGCGTGAGCCGTTCTCTATGTCTACGGTCATTGCAGACGGAACGGAATGTTGTCATTTTAAATGTTATATTTTTATAAACATTCAGAATTTATTGTGTACATATTTATTTAATTTTTTATTTCTTATTTATATCTCATTGTATGCTGCACCAGTCGCCGTTATCACGTCAACGTGGCTGTCACTGAAAACCAGCGCTAGGGCTCTGTCCCGCATAGAGTCGCAGCATTATGCTGAGCGATGGCTGTTTTGCGAGCATGTGACGCATATTTTCCCCCAAATTGTGCTTTTGTGTGTTAATGTTCTTTCTGTGCGTCATGTTTACCGAAAATAAACGTATTTTCTTTCTTGCTTCTTTACAAATGCGCAAGTATACTTAGGTGCTCTACTACAAAGCGCAGCATATAAAACTTTAGAAGCTTTGCCTCTGTGGAGGTCACTCTGTGGCCGCACCACAGAGTGACTACACGTGAGTGTTCTGCTAATTTGGAAACATAAATATTACCGAAGCTAGTAGTAGAAGTACCTATATGCTCCAAAAAGGCCTTTTTTGCAAGAACCGTGGACGCGTCAGATGGCACCTAGTGTAGGTACTCGTACCTACTTATGACTTAATTGAATAAATAGTTAGTTGCACCCGCCCAGCCATCTAACCGGTTAGTGAAAAAAAAGCCTTAAAACTGCGGTGTTTACACAAAAGAACCTTAGAAACTGAAAAGCTACCAAGAAAAACAGAATTTGATCCATGAGAGAGCAAATTATGAAAAATTACAAGCAATTTGTAACTTATTTATTTTTTCTCAGAATTTCTAATAACGTGTTACAAATATCTTTTTACAAATAGCATTACAAATAAATCCTATTTTTAGTGTTTCGTAGTAAAATTTAATAAAACCCTTATCGGATCAGTGTGTCAGTCTGTTTGTCCTAATGTCCAACGCTAGGCATCGTTACAGTTGGGTTTGAGCCAAATATAGCCTTAAAGAACACCAAATTTTGAATGTATCGCAAGCAATTTTGGGAGCCGGCTTTAGTTTAATTTTTTTCGTCTGCGTTTCTGAAATAACATGACGGTTCTTGTTTCCATTTATGATACTTTTAAATGAAATTACTGCAACTATGTATGTCTTTTAAAGGATCTGATCCAATTTTGTAGAAATCCTAAAAATCAGTAAAGGAGCTTACAAAAATCTCAACTGCAGAAATATTCTAATATTTCCATCCAATAGTGCTTCCACAGTTTTTTACCTCCAAAATGCGGAGACAACATTGAGTACTAAGGAACTATCAAATTAATTAAAACATTGAAATAAAAAAATTGATTTTTTCAAACAAACTGATTATCGCTACGTTTGACAGTGAAGTATTTTTATTTAAGTACATACTGAAATCGTGTTGTCGTGATGGTCCAGTGGTTAATGCCTCGCCTCTCATACACGAGGTTGTGGGTTTAAATCCAGGCTAGTACCAATGTGACTTTTTCAATAAAATTCATATGTACTTTCTCCGTCTTATTACAAAACAAGTTTCATCTTCAAACCCAGGTTTAAACTATGGACCCTTTTTTGAATTTCGAACTTCATTTTTTTTTTTTTTTTTTAATCAGTCACTTACAACTCGACACATTAAGTTGTCAGTTTTGTTTATAGAACTGTATTTCTATCACAGCTAGGCTCTTATTACCTACAAAAACTGGCTCGATGGTTTAAACCATGACAGAAGAAAAATCTCGTTTTGTAATAAGACCGTATGAGTTTATCTTAGACATTACTGACATCTGTGAAACAAAACATAGTGAGGAAACCTGCTCGTGCCTTCTCTGTATGAGAAGAGGCCTTTGCCCAGCAGTGGAACAATAATAGGCTGTTATTATATTATATTATTTATTATTATATACATACTGAAATCATGGTCCACCGTTCATCTTTCTTCACAGTGACTATATAGTAATTAATAATAGTCTCTACTTTAATATTTTCGGTAATTTTATTTAAACATAATATTATATATCTTACATAATTTAGTTTTTAAATAAAAATACCCAAATAGTTATCTACTCTTCACTAAAAATATTATATCTTCTTTTTAATTTAGCTTCTAATTTTATTGTTGTCTTCTTTTTAAATGATCGATGTAAATGAAACACAGGTTTTCATAAACCTAGATAAGGCAGGTCTACATTACAGTTAGAATTAAATTTTTCTCGATTGTAATTATTTTAAATCTTATTTTTACTTTACTTTACTTTATACTTCAACAAATTTTATTATTATTTTTTTTATTATAGTGTCCTGTCGAATTTCAACCCGTCAATCCGGCGCGCTAGTTCGATCCATCGCACAAATATTGTAGTAGTGATGCGCTGACATATATGGGTTTTGCCGATCTTTGACTACCTATAGTGACTAAACTATTGGATATTAGTTGAATTATTGTAAGCAGACTGGGAACGTCATTAGATGTAATGAAGTTTAATTTATTATCATATTGTCCTCTCCATCTTGTTTATCTATTTCAATTCAAACTAGATATGTACAGTCGCATACTTCAATTTTCTAAAATATAATCTTAATGCGAACTTAATATTATAAATTGCGAGAATTAGTTTGTTTTTTGTAACGCTTTCACGCTGAACGGATTTGAATAAAATTTTGCACCATGACCTGCCTACCGTTTTGGGTAGACCATGACCTGGAAAAGGACATAGGCTACTTTTTATCGACATACCACGCGAGCGAAGCCACGGGCGGTCTAGTTGGCAAAAAAGAAAAATGATAACACAATCACTTTATGAAGAGTTTCATTTCCATAACATTATTCCCGATACGGGATACCCAAACAAAAGCTCCAGAAACATAAACAACGTATTCCCCACACAATAAACATAAAAACAATTACCGCCTATAGACATACCTACTAACTTTTAACTTGCAACTTTGCCCACGTATTATTCCAGTCATATAATGTTTGCTGGCAATAAAAAATATAGCTCATAAAACTCGCGAAATGACGAAAAAATGCGTAGTACATTATAGAGATAAGCGTAAGCGGTTATTTATAGTGGATGAACAGAGGTAGGGGTGCGAAAGAGGTCAACACAGTCGGACGACCATAATTTTTCATTTCATTAGCCGCGGGAGGTGTCGTCCTATCCTGTCCTGGATGGGCATCGAGCCTCATTAACGGCCATGCGGGCTTGCCTCCCATCTATCTCCTTTGTGAGTATTTATAGGGTGATGAGTGTTTAAAATAGCCAATTTTACGCAACAGTGGACAGGTTGCGAGGTAACACCGGTTGCTATGTTAACAACGTGGTAATAATGTTTGGTCTATGTTTAGACTGCGATTGCATGTCTATGATGAGCTTTTAAATACTGAGTTCACTTTAAGAACTTAAATTGTTTGTAAGAGGTAATCTCTAGAAGTACATTTTTTTTTTTAAATATAACGCTGTTAGAAAGCTACACTACTGCTGAGTAATATAGTATATTGTTCATAGTATAATTGACTTTCATGCGACGAAGTCGCGTGCAGAATCTAGTATTTAATAACTACCACTGTAAGTGCCAACCAATTAGATATTGTGTACTGTGTCGGCAATTTCCTAATTACTTTAGAACTCAACCTAACCGAATTAGTTTGAAAAATGTGGACTTTTTCATCTTAAAAGGCAACATAAACCACGTACTTAAAATTATTGTAATCTCCTTCTCGTCATTCCTTGACGTCTATTTAGGAATTGGCACACAGTCTAGAATAATTAGCGTTTACGTCAAAACATTGAAAAGCATGTCAACAGCTATTTTTATGGTGCAGCAACTGCATTGCATATGTTTCATTATTGACAGACATATGACTTTTACCTAACAGATTGGTTTCCTATCTCTGAGAGTTGCAGAATTCGACTAATAATGCGCATACACGAGCAACGATTGCCGCAATACTTGCCGTTGCATATTTGCCTAATCTTGGTAAATTGCTCAGTTTTGTTGCAGACGTACGAGACCACGTCACCCCGTGCCAACCGCGTATTTTTTTATTATTATTATTTTAGGTCAAAATTAAATAACTTTAATCAGTGTTTTTTTTTTACTTGGACATCTTTGGTTAGACGTATCGAACGCTGTGTTAAAATTTGTCCATCTATCTTAATGGGACGTTATATTATATGATAGCCCAAGTTAGTAATGGTTTTGATAAAAATCCCCAATATTTGACTTCCAAAGTTTAAGGTTCTTCTTGTTTGGGTTGCAGTCATTGTCGGTCTGTAGAAACCTGTGTCTCGTATGAAACCTCTACAATACGCTTAAAATAATACATAAAGATGCTCCATATCTTAAATTATTCAAAATACCCAATACAAATGTCCCATCGATTCTGATATAATCTCGCAACAAAATTAGAAGCGAATATTGTATGTAATAAAAACTGTCAGTTCCCCAGACTGCTTGAGTAACGTTCAATCTCGATCCATCTAATATTCGACGTTTACTAATACACGGGAGCTTAAAAGATAGAGTGTTTGTAGGTAAACTCGAATAAATAAAACTGTTAAGAAAAGAAACATGAAAAAGAGAGGAGAACGTGTAAATAAACGCGGGAATAAATTGATCTGCCGGAGTGGTTAAGCAAGTCTTGACGTGGTCACTCTGTCAGTGGGTGACCATTTTTCCACGTTTTTTCTTTCGTGGTATACGGTTGGTCCTGGTTGCTAGTTAATACTTTTTTTTTGCTAACCTGTCCTCCTTCCTGTCCTGTCCTTCTCCTTGACAAAGGCTCATATAGGTTATTATGAAGATCGGTTATAGTATGTTTATCTCACGAAGCGACACGCGCTTTATTTGTAGTAACCAAGTGATAGCTTTTTAAATAGCTTTTTGTTTTAATGTAACTAAATCTTGTTGATTGGGTGCAGATCGATTTGTTAAAATTTTATTTAATTATTTGAGACTTTCTGCAACCGACTTTCGGTGCTGTGAATACTGTTTCCGGTTAGAGAACGGAAATCGATTGCAAACTGATCAAAATAATATTAAATATTTTATTTCCGGAAGTTGCTTGGCACGCACCTATTTGCAGTTTTTAGATGTAGAAAGTTTTATAAGCACATGGCAGTGGATTTTAAAGTTTAGTTTCGTGTAGATTAAAGAGCTACAACACACATCTCGCACATTTCCGACTTCGCCATTTTCTTGGACGGTACCGAGAGCTCCTGCGCTTACACATGCGAGAAGTAACACAGATTAGTATAATATTCATTTAATATGAGCACATAGGTACAAAATACATCAAGAACACATTTATAATCGTATTGAGCACGTAATTTTTAAACAATAATATTCTTTTAATTTTTAAAATAGTTAGGGCCTATGCACCACACTTTGATACTAAGGGCCTGTTTCACCACCTACGATTAAGTTCCTACCAATTCTGTTCCATTTTTGAATATATTCGGTGAGTAGTGACTATTCGGACATCGTGAAATAGGCCCTAAGTATCAAAGTGTAATCAGTGTGTAAAAGGGTAACAAGCCTTGTTACCCTTTTACACAGACTGTTGGTGAATACTTGTAGACAGTTGTGGATAGTTGCGAAAAGGCTAGTGTTAACGCCTGCGCCAGCTACCAACACACAAGCAAGATGGTGACCTGAAGTGGTCTCCGACACGGCGTAATTGCGAACGGGATTGACCAACCAGTGTCAAGCATAGCAGCCAATCAACGTGAAGCGTCGCCCACCAACTTCACTCTGTATATCACGCTCCGCCATTTTTTTGTGTGAAAAGAAATCTACATTTTTTTTTATTATAGTTTTATCGTGTATTCTCAGCAATAAACGTCTTCTACTTAAAATAAAATAATTCATTGAAGTAGTAAGCAGAACCCAACACAAGCACAAGAGGAGACAACAGTCCTTGTCCTGACCCAAGCATTGAATTTAAACAGCTAGACAGATGATGAGTTGTCGCGTGTTTTCCTTACACCTTGTAATTGTCTTTGTGTATAACTGACAGTGCGACATATTTGTAAAAAAAAAAATACAAAATTGTCACATATTAATGACACTTAAGTACAAAGTTGTCAAATTGTCGGATTGTCGCCTGTCAGTTGTATTTAATCGGTGCCAGATAGCACCTTTAAGTCATCCCCATTGTCACACATCAAGAAGATACTACCTACTTGAATTTTTACCTCAATATCGGTTTTTCTATTCAAAAACTCTTCACAGATTACCTACAGTTCTAATAAGATATCAGGCATTAGAAAAACAGGGGGGTACAAACAACTGACCGTCCAACCATAAGAGATTAGTTCTAGATTTTTGGCACGCCAGCTACGACTCGGTATAAAAAATGAGGGTAGGTACATATAAATATGTTTTATTGTTTATTCGCTGGCCTGTCAACTGACTGAGAGAAATGGCTACGTTATGTTGCTGAAGTTATGTGATGTACGTGGTATATTATTTTTCCGCTTCGAGAATAGTGTGTACCTACGATGGTACATTTATATGTACGTGAGTTTGAAGGCTTCGATTATATGTAGGTATAATAATAGATTCGCAATATACGAGGCGGGCTCATTTCATATTATATTCGTACTTTTACGAATTTCCTCGCATTTTTGGCATTGAACTATCAGATTTAACAGACACAGCTGTAAAGACGACGAAATCTTATCCTACTGATAAAACCAAGAAGTAAAAAACTTCTTCTGAAGCTTTTACGTTTAATTTCTTATGAAAACAGGACCCCATTTGCTGAAGAGGGCATTTTGCCACCTCTCTCGCTCACGTAGAACCAAATTATTAAGATTGTTAAATGAAAAGATGCTTTTTTGAACCAGTAAATAATATTAATTTAATGGGTAATTATTAGAAACACATTTCTATTGTGTTATCTAATAAACTCAGCTCAAAAATTATTATGACCTGTTTTTGTGATGAGTTAAATAGATGCCACAATAAAAATATGTCTTTAATAATTACCTATTAAATTAGTATTATTTACTAGTTCGCTAATTGATAACATTTTTCAAAAAAGCATCTTTTCATTTAACATTCATGCTAATTTGGTTCCGTGTGAGGGAGAGAGATGACAAAATGTGACAGTTCTCTTACACAATCACAATCTCCTTTAGATTTTAAAGAAAATTCATAATTCATAGCGTCAAAAGGTTATAAAATTCACCTGCTCGTTAACGTAAACAATAACAATGAACATTAATGTATTGTAGAAGGGCTTGTGGCTATGTAATAAAATAACAGCCGCACGAGTCGATCGATCAGGTTAAGCTACGCTTGCCGCGGTTGGTCAATGGATGGGTGAACACGTTTACATACCAAAACGCCTCCGTGCCTCAGAAAGCACGTTAAGCCGTTGGTCCCAGCTGTCATTCGTGGATGTCTGAGGGGTATCGTATTTACCCAGTAACTGGATTGTAGAGGTCAGATAGGCAGTCGCTCCTTGTAAAATACTGGTGTTCTGCTGTATCCGGTTAGACTAGAAGCCGACCGCAACATAGTTAGGAAAAGGCTAGGCAAATGTACCTAAGTGTGTTACGCTATTAGGTTGCCGGTATTGCTTGTATAAATTTTAAATGACTGGTAGGCCAGACCAGACCCTAATAATCACTGAACCGAAAGAACAACGATCTAAGTAAGGTAGCATGGTGTAGACTGGATACGAAGGAAGTGGCAGTTGATATAAACCTTCTTGGAGAAAGCAAGCAAGCAAAGTTCTACTAAAATTGTGGACTACAACAGTTGATGAAGAGTTGATGAATTGTTAAGGGAAGGAATAGATAAAATTAAACAATCAACAGAGCAACTAGACGAAAAAACCGGCCAACTGCGTGTCAGACCACGCACAATTAAGGGTTCCGTAGTTGAAAAGAATTTATTCCAAAAACAAACTTATCATTTATAAGTAATCCCAAAAAGTTTTTGTTATGTGATAAATGAAATGGTTTATGCTGTAAATAGGATATTGGAATGACTTTTAAACGGCATATAAAAAACCGGCCTAGTGCATGTCGGATCACACACAAAAATGCATTTCGTAGTTAGGATGAATTTACCCCATACTTGAAAAACATGTTCGCAGAATTAATCGCAAAAAATATTTATTTATATGATAAAACTACAAATTAACCATTTTCGGACTATTTCCTTTGCTTGTGCTGTGAGACCTTGCTTCTTGCCAAATTTCATGATTTTAGGACAATGGGAAGGATCCTTTAGGTTTTGATTTACTATACTTACGAGTATCAAAATATATCGCATAAATGACCGCATTTTTTGTTGCGTTGACTCTAGAGACTCGGGACCATAAACTTACGTATTTGATATTAATTACAACTTGATACCTCCACGCGTTGCTATGATAAAGGGTCTTGACAGACTGACAGACAGACAGACAGACGGACAACGAAGTGATTCTATAATGATTCCGTTCTTTCCTTTTGAGGTCCGGAACCCTAAAAAGTAGACCAATAAAATCACAAAAGACGTGGATTTGAAATCGAAAGCTTCGTAAAGCCTGTAGAAAGGCTCGTAACCATGTTACAACGCATGTAATTAAGGCAATTCAACAACTTTCAAATGATTCCCCAGATTACGCAATTACCAAAGACATTTCTTTAGAACATAGCACCTAAACTTCAAACGTTAACAGATTCAATTTGCGGTCGGTAACGGATAATGGGAGCCACAAATATGCTCTGAGGAGCCAAAGTGCATTGTAATGACCCGATCACAGATAGTTATGTGCAATGTTACCGTTCCCCGTTTGAACAATTACTTTTGAGTGTAACGACAAGTGAGAAAGAAAAAAAAATTTGATAAGTGAGCCACAATACATAAGTACATACTTACCAACCTCCTTTAAAAATGGCTTTAGAGCGAGAAGAAACAGTGAGCTGGCTTGATCTAGTACCGGATCTAGGCCAGCAAGGGAAGGTTGCGTAGTCCTGGTCCGGTATTAGTTATTTAGGTCTGATTGTTCAATAGGTTGATAACTTTTACCTGAAGAATAAATGTGACAGTTTGTTCTATACAAAAGCCGTCAAACCGCCATTTTTATTCCTCTGATAAAAATTATCTAACTATTGAACAATCAGCCCTTAGTTAAAGTTCAAATCAAATCATCAAATCATTTATTTCTTTGCCAACATGGGTATATGGTATAGATGTTATACGTATTAGAGTAAGTACTCCATGCTCTGCCGTCACATGGGCATGCAAAATTTACACTTAATAAAAAATAATAAAAAGAAAACATAAATAATCAGAAGGTTAAGCTAAGCTAAATTATAACTATGTTGTATCTCTATATATTTTACTGCGTGTACAGTCAACAAAAGAGATATCTAGGCAGAGTATACTAACATATTTGTATGTGAATTGCTTCCCATTCAATTTCGTGAAAATATACAATTTTGTGTTGGTGTGTTACAAATTACAATGTAGGAGTATTGCAAAAACAAAGTTATATATATAAAATTGAACATGAAGCAATTCACATACAAATATGTTAGTATACCCTGCCTAGATATCTCTTTTGTTGACTGTACATAAATAATAAAATAAATAAATAAAGTAGTGCCTATTGGCATCAGCGAAAACGCTTATTTGGGCAGACCGATCAACGTCCGAACTCACGGCTTCAATCGCCATAAGCCTTGTGTTGAAAGGAATATTGATGAAACGTCATAATTTACCAAAATTGTATTATTGACAATCTAAGCTAACTCACTGTGCATCTGGTACAAAGGCTTTCCGTTCGAAATCATTTCAATTTAATACTTGTTACGATTATTCTCGCAAAAAACTGTCAACTCACTGGATTATTCATAATATACATACATAAACTCACGTACTTTTCTCATGGGGGTAGGCAGAATACCACCTGCTACGATCACTGAATTATTTCCATCTTAATTCAATAATTTGGCTTCCAGTTTTACGTTAAGGGGGATGCGCTAACGTAGCCCGCGAAATTAAATTTTTGGAACGAAGTTCCTTATCGCGCGTTGTGAAAGGGGGCTAGACGGAAAAAATTCTCACGAAAAGTTGTAACGACACTTTTTGCTATAGTAAGCTATTGTAAGCTGTGCGACGTGCGCATGTTTCTCTGTCTCTCTCTCTCTCTCTCATAAAGAAAGATTAAGTTTATATTACATTATATTTGTTAATAATAAAAAAAAATATTATTATAACTTAAAAAAAAAAAAAAATTACAATTCCTTCACTAATTAATCGAAAGGAACTTCGTTCCATCCGGGTGTCCCTTGACACCTCTCAACTTTTTTTTTAAGTTTTTTGCAATTTGCAGGTCATTGTCAGGTTGTATGTTGATTAAAATATGGCTATAACTAATATGGCTTTACAGAATTATAATCATTAGAATCAGCAATACAACTCCATAACTTAGAATTGACCCCAAATCTAGCGATTTCATGGAATCATGACGTTTGAGGTCCATTCTAACTTATGGAGTTATATTGCTGATTCTAATGATTATAATTCTGTAAAGCCATGTTGGTTACGGCCGCGAATCATATTTTATACCTATATACCTGCAAATTGCCAAAAACGCAATAAAATTTGAATTTCGCGGCTACCTTAGCGCATCCTCCTTAATTATAATAAATAGTCGAAAAATAAAAGTAAAACACTCGTTTGGCTTCACGTGTCGGTATTCGTTGAAAATGAAACCTGTAGATTTTTGAAACTTAATTTGATACTGAATCAGTATCAAGGCACCGTTTTTAATCAAGCCTTATTTAATATACCTACCTCACCTTACCTTTATTTGAAATACTTACAAGTAAATTACACGCGGTTGCTTCGTGTAGAAGGTTTAACCGCTTGGATACCTCCTTCACACTTCAGCACCAATATTCAAGAGTTGTGAGTGAAACAGCACACCATTATGATCAGCCGAATTTGCTCCATTTAACTCAAATTATATTCTACTTATAAACGCACGGAAGACTTCATTAACTGAAGCGTCTCTCGTTTCCCCTTTCAATATTTCTTCCGTATCTTTTTTATAATCAGGAATATTGTTACCCAAAATCTTTCTTTTGTATTCGCACCGTGTTTGTTAGAAAGTGGTTTGGAAACTTTCTGGTCCTTGAGGCAGTTAAATTTGAGAATTATTTTTTTAAGCTAATTAAGTATTGAATGACAATTTCCACGTTTTATTTATCACAAGATCATTTATTGAAAAAAAATAATGTTTCATTATAAAAATGCCTTTGAAAAGTATATACACGTATAAAGTATATATACTGAATATATAAATATATATACACTAAATATATATACAAGTATAAAGTATATATACTGAAACATTTTTTTAAATCTAACGAAACCAGAATTGCTTTTCATGTCTGTCTCATTTTCTGCTGAGTTCTTCTTAACTAGCTACACAATGAATTTCGATGTGGTTTTTTCCATTATTTAGACAAAAAATTACAAACTTCCTTACAAAATTTCATCCTCCATTTAACTCTTACAAAGGACTTTTTTGATATGTAACATTTTCCCTCTCGCTTTCCTGCAATCTGCGGGAGTAATTTCGTAAAAACGGACTAAAGAGAAAATATGTTTCTAAAAGTTTTGAGTGACGGATTGAAATGTTGGCTGTTTGGTATGGAACTTTATAGTACTTTTACCAAGGTGAGATGTCAGATGTTACACATCATATGCGACTATTGTAAGACTCACTCGTTTTTTTTTTAATCCTTAGTGTACTTCGTTATATTAAGAACTATTGTGCAAAATTTCAATCTTCACTAGACCTTGCGGTTTAGGCTGTGCGTTGTCTGTCAGTTAATTTAAAAATTTTATTAAGTATAATATGAATAAAATTATTAAACTTTGGTATAGAAAGAAAAGAAAGAAAAATAGGAGATCGCACCGTAGACCCACCCGTGCGGCAGGGGTGGGTCGCTGATTATGGTACTAGTACTCGTAGTTCTGCGAACAGGTGACCTCTTGTTGCGCGTATTTACCATATCAGCTTTTCACCAAGTAGTTTCTTATTATTTTACAACCGATCTCGACGATCGGTTGTAAAATACGACCTAATAGAGGAGTACCAACAAACTGACAGAGGAAAGCAAACTTTGCCAGACTTGAGCAGACAGTTTGCTCGCTTCGCTCGCTCGGTCAATAATTAAAAAATTACAAAAGAAACGAATATTCCAATGATCTATTTATGCTTTGCCGCTGATTCTAACTACTGACAATGTCCAAGAGCTATCAAACTCCAGATACGACCCGATGGCCCGCATGTCTATCAGTCCGTTCTAATCCCGTCCATAGACCAGGCACTCAGCGTATAATCCCCTCACATGAACCTCGTGAGCGCAGAACTCTATAAACACTTCTGAGGTAACAACCATAGTTAGTACTTACTTTGTTTGTTGTTCTTAAATGTTTTTAAAAATGTCCTTAGAAAAAGCCTTCTTATTGAACTTGACATGAAAAATAAATTGTCTAGGTCTATGTTGGATTAAAAATACTTTTTACAGAAAAAATACAACCGACTCCCAGAAAAACACTACAAAGTGAAAAATAACTTTAATTTCGGAAGTCGGTGTCTTTGGTTTCTGTTTAGTTTCAGTTTTTGCCACCGACTTCCGAAATTAAAGTTATTTTTCACTTTGTAGTGTTTTTTTTGGGAGTCGGTTGTATTTTTTTTGTAAAAAGTTTTTATTTTAACTTTTTAGTGGTGCCTACCACACACATCGAATACCACTCTGCAAAACAAATTAGAGCAGCATTCACATAGACTATGTGGGAAAAATACGTATTAAATGATTAAAGCTAACTCAAAAGCCACTCATCAGAACTTGAAGATATTTATATGCAACCATCTCAAATAAAAATTTTGCAAAAAGGCAAATATACGTCGCGCTAAGCCGTGTCAGAAGTTTGGAAGGCGTAGTTTAATGTTGACGGAGATAACGAGGCTACGAAATCTGACTTCTGACAATTGAGGCCACACATAACATACAACTCAAGTAGCGCAATTTGAAGCGGCATATACCATTAAAATCTTTCTTCCTTTCTTTCTTTTTTTTCTTTCTTTTTCTTTCTAAAATCATTTCTAGCCAAAGTGCACCTCATGACAATTCCAATTAGCCCAAACACGGCTAGAATACATTGTTTTGTTACTGAGTTCCGGTGCCTACCTTCCGGTTTCTTCATCAGATCGGTTCGATGGTACCATTTTCATCAGAACCATTTATCTAAAGCTTCGTCGTAGTTGCTTAACTGTCTTAATCGAGATATCTTATCGCCACCCGTGAAATACTTATTATCATTGAGAAGTTCTTGTGGCCATTTGTGGTCTTCTTCATCAGTTCCACTTCACCATATGCTACTTTCTGAATGCAAATGCTTGATTTGTTGATGAAAATACCAAAATCGCTATATGTATGGCTATAATTTTTGAGGAGTTCCCTCAATTCCTCATGGATCCCATCATCAGAACTGGATTTTGATAAAAATGGGACTAATCTGGAAGTATATAATTTCAAATAAAAAAAAGAATTTTCCATATTGGTTCATAAATGACGGAGTTCTGAGGTAAGAAACATAAAAAAAAAAAAATATGTAACGGACGTGACGTCAGCCAACATGCAGCCCGCCGAAGCCAAGCCGCCATATTGACACCCCACTCCAGCCAAGCCACGAGCCAAGCCAAGATGTTCGCCTTAAGAGTGGGGAAGTGTTAATATAAGCCATAGCCAGCCATTTATTATGCCATTCTGCTTTTGATTACAAGATCTTGACGAAACTCTGCCAGATTTTCATTTACCCCGTTTCACTCAGAAGTGGGCTAAGCAAAATAAAGTGTCGTTATAATAATATATCCACGCCACCGCCGCAAAGTTCTCATTCTGCCTCCGAGGAAAAACCCGAAACTGAAGAAGATAATGATGGCAATTCCGTCCCAACGGCAAGGAAACTTTTGCAGAGTCTGCTCCAGAAAGAGGTTTCCAAGGGCGCATGGGATCTCCAAGAAGACGGCCCCGTTCTCAGCAAATCCAGGCAACACCGTGCCGCGTCATTGATTCCAGAATTTGACCCGGAAAGCGAGGAATGTGCCGTCGCTTCCTGGCTGCGGAAAATTGAACAAATTGGCGAGATTCACGGATGGGATGACACTACAAAATCATTTCACACAGCATTTTTTTCATTTCATTTCAGCTTATACATGGAGCGTCAAGTCCGTGTGCTTTGTAACCGAGCGGAGAACGACGTGGTGACGCCTCCGCGACACTCTAGCTTCACGCTGCTCTTCCGGTAACCCTGCTGCGTGGTGAGGAGGACTACATCAGTCTTCAACACGGGCTGCGAGACCGTCGTATGGCCGCCGGGAGAGGTCCTGACAAGGGCCGAAAGCTGCCAGGAGCCACAGCCAGTTAGCCAGGTGTGTTGTCTTGCTCATTGCCATATTCTCGCTAATGATAACTCTAATTCTAGCCAGGCCATAGCCACTATTTCTAGCATAGGGGGAGTCAAAATAGGCGATATAAAAATGGGATCATTAAATTAAGTTTAACAACTCAATACAAACATTGTTTTGCTTCTGGTGCACACGAATTGGGTTGTACGAATTTTAGTGCAGATGAAAATAATACTTGCCAGTGATCAACCTGTATACCGACATCCTTATAGACTTTCGCATAGTGAACAAGCATTAGTAAAATCCAAAGTAATTGAATTATTAGATACAGGCATTAGCATTAAAGACTCTGAATCCAGTTACGCTTCTCCTGTGATCTTAAAAAAAAAAAAAAAAAAAGAACGGCGGTAGTAGGCTTTGCGTTCATTACCGCGCTTTAAATGCTATCACGGTAAAAGAAAGGTTTCCGTTACCTAATATAGAAGATCAAATTTCTAGGTTAGCTAGCAAAAAGTACTTCACCAGTATATATATGTCCCAAAGTTCCACCAATTGACAATAAATCCAGATCACACTCGTAAAACAGCTTTTATAACTCCTCAAGGTCACTATGAGTTTAACAGGGTTCCATTCGGTTTAGCAAACGCACCTTCAGTGTTTAAGCGATTGATTAATAAAATAGTATAATCCGTTGGTAGGTCAGACAATACACAAAACTAAATATTTTTTGACGATTTGCTTCTACCCTCAGCTGCCGTAAAAATTCTGGCTTAATAATTTTAGAAAATGTTCTTAAAAAACTTAATGCCGAAAAATTAAATATGAATAAATGTTCGTTTTTGCAAAATCAAATCAGACACGAAATATCTGCCAATGGCATACAGCCGGGGGAGTTAAAATTGTTGGCTGTGTCACAGTTTCCTTTGTCTAGTAATGTACATTACGTCAATTTATCGGATTGTGCAGTTATATTAGGAAGTTTATCCCAAATTTTGCATTAATTGCGCGCCCTTTAAAAGTAGTTGAAGAATAGTTTGTGTTCTAAGCCCGTGCTAGCTTTGTATGAGGGACGCTTCACACGAAAATACATACGGACGCATGTAAGTAAGGTGTCGCTTGCATATTGCCGTAAAGACAATTAGCGGACAATTAATTGCGACCAGTCGTGTATTTCAGTCGTGTCACAAGTAAGGAGGAAAGCATGTACCATAGCTATGAGCTCCCTCACAGTTGTGGACTCTTTGTGTAGGTTACCTACGCGTGTACGTTCTAAGTAAACATGACCACTCGCACACCGAGGCATCTTTAGTTGTCAAGGCCCGGATAAATAGCCATGTCCAGGCGACTAGAGCGGCCTAAATGTTATGCTCAATTTAAGACGTGTTTGTACCTTGTTTACTATATAACACTTCTAAAAATTATACGAGATGATGGTGTATTAAAAATAATTGATTAATATGGTACTATATGGGCAGCCGAGCCGTACGCAAAATACGCGCATTGTCGTGGAGTTGCGGATACCAGCCCGTATTACCTATGGGCAGCCGAGTACCAGTAGTCACTGATTGGTTTTATACATTACAATGCCAGGACGATAAGCTTAGTTCAATAATTAACCAGCTAAAAACTAACACTGCCGATTCGAACATAATAAACAATTGTTTGTTGACGATAGGCCTTATAGAAAAACCCTAAACGGGCATCGTCTGGTAGTTCCAAACTTAGGTAGATGGAAAATAGTCCAAATGCACCATGATGATCTTGGGCACGCACGTAGGCTTGAATCGTTGCATGGAGTAAATAAATAAATGACGCGATTAATTACAAAATATGTGACCGCATGTCGTCACTGCGTATATGGCAAGGGCAGCTATGGTAGGAAAGAAGGAAAATTGCATCCAATTCCTAAACCTTCTGAACCAATGCGTATGGTTCATATAGGTCACTTAGGGCCGTTCAGTAGGACAAAAAAAAAGGATACCAGTACATGCTTGTAATGACGGATGCGTTTTCCAAATTTGTAATTGCTGAGTCAACACGTACTGTCAATTCTATCGAGACCGTTCGTACGCTGAAAAAGACATTTTAGCCTTTTTGGCTACCCCAATCGTG
The DNA here is from genome assembly GCA_946251885.1 of Cosmia pyralina. NCBI lineage: Eukaryota > Metazoa > Arthropoda > Insecta > Lepidoptera > Noctuidae > Cosmia > Cosmia pyralina. Next base: position 16,777,837 of record OX276350.1, on the reverse strand, counting down.
TTGTGACAGATAATGGGAAGGCTTTCATAAACAGTTTAGGCATACATTAAATGCTATTGCTTGTCCACATGCTAACGGTCAGGTAGAACGTACAAACCGAACCACTCTCGATGCATTGCGAGCTACTGATCCGAGTGAAGCTTCCAGTAACTGGGCCAATTCCTTGCCTGACATAATTTGGGGAATTAATAACAACACTACTACCTTTAAACCTTTCGCTCTTTCTGGTAGGCAGATATGTTACGGATACATTTCAAATCCCGGTCAGGAGTCTGAATCTATAGTCTCGACGAAAGAAAGCTTCTGAATTCAAAAATCAAAAACGCAAAAGTGCTCATGTGTACAAAAGGGGAGATTTTGTTCTTTGGAGGCAGACCCCTCTACAAGTAGCGCAGCTATAGTCAATACCAAACTGGATGGCTTTTATTCAGGCCCGTCTATTGTAACTAAAGTAGTGGGGAATGATAGATACCGGATTAGAAGCATACAGGGTTTACGTGGTTAGCAATTGGAAGCCGAAGACCTAATTGATTTATTAGAAAGCTAATTAATGTTCTTTTTCTCTCATTGCGGGAGCAATGATGCCAGGAAGGCCGAGTGTAACGGACGTGACGTCAGCCAACATGCAGCCCGCCGAAGCCAAGCCGCCATATTGACACCCCACTCCAGCCAAGCCACGAGCCAAGCCAAGATGTTCGCCTTAAGAGTGGGGAAGTGTTAATATAAGCCATAGCCAGCCATTTATTATGCCATTCTGCTTTTGATTACAAGATCTTGACGAAACTCTGCCAGATTTTCATTTACCCCGTTTCAAATACAACCGAATTGAGAACCTTCTCCTTTTTGAAGTCGGTTGAAAAGTGGGTAATATTTTACAGAATCTAGGCAATCGCTAAACTTGATTAATTCCATTAACAGCATTAACTGGAAATAAATAAATAACAAAATATAAAGTTCAATAAAACGAGTGAATCCCACTGAATGGTCCAGATAAATTCAAAACAGAATGAAAATTTCAACAATTACCATTTCCCAACTAAATACTATTTTATCCAAATCAAAACTATCGAAAAGCAATCGGAGTAACTTCATGTTATCCATACTCGGCATGAGAAAATTATGCATATACGGAATAGTTATTAATTTTGATTGGCTCCAGCACTCCATAGCATAAAATATTAGTGTTGGTTTGCAGCGCTCAACAATTTGGATAGATTGCAAGCCCGCATACTCGCTTAATGCAGCAAGTAGGTATCTCAGATAGTTGTTTGATTGAAGTTTGGCTGTACTTTATAGTTTGTTCGAGGTTCCCGTTTTAGGAAAGATTTATGCTAGTTTGTGCCGGGCACGAGCTGTGCCACGTACGAGGCACGGATCCATAACTCCACGAACATGTTAATTGAAGCAGCTCAAGTTACACCATTGTGGAGCCCGAGCCGAGCCCGGACACAGCCCGATCCGGCCCGAACATATTCTACCTCCTCTTTTGTTAAAACAGCACCCTAATTGCGTTACACACTTTCAGTCACAATCCGAAATGCAATTACTAAACCATTGCTTCATTTGTTTAAAAATTCGTCGGCTCAACAATGTAAATAATGCAATGAAAGTTCTTGAAAAGTCAAAATGAAAAGCATTGCCATTGTTAGTGTGTTACGCAATTACCTCGCAGTTTTCATCGTGTTCAAATACCTGTTAAACATAATCGCTTAACCCAAAAGCTCACAGTTGATCTATTAAGACGAACATTGATTTATACCACCTGATCCTTTCACTTCGGAGGACACATCAAGCGGTAAGTCCTGAATGACGTCACTTGTAATGATATTGCCCGCAACAGAGGCTTAAGGCGGACTGACAACTTGGACCCGGAAAAGGTGGGGATCGTAGATATCAGCTGATGGCTTCACATCGCTGTGTTAAGGAAACATTTGGGTATTCGGTTTATATAAAGATAAATTTCTGAAATATTATGACAAAAGTAGAAGAAGAATTTACACATCAAGAAACTTAAGGCGACCATGGCACTCCCCTAGTCCAACCCATAAAACTTACACAGGCCATGATCTCACATAATACAATCAATTTGCCACAACTTATCAAACACACCCACTCGTACGCAACTATCTTTATCTTTCGTGGCAAGATTTACAACACGTCAATCCATAATACTTGGGGGTCGTAAACAAAAATTCACTGTATATAAAGGCAGTGAGTGAAAAGAGTAATTTTCTCCTCCATAAAAACAGTTAGGCAGTTATTTATGGTGATACCGCAATCTATACAAGGGATTTCGCCCGAGGCCGAGCATTAACGATTATCCGGGTTTTTCCTACAAAGAAATATTACTTGACAAATAAATTCCATGTAGGTTCCTTTTTTGCTCATCAGTGGTATAGGTTTTTGGAACGATCATTTTATCGGAGCGGATGTTAGAAAACATATTTTATTTTGTACATAAAAAAATATCAGATGCGAGTTTATTTCATGTACGTTGGTTAGAGTAGGTTGTACGACTACTATTTGATTGATAATCTCAATAGTCCGAGTACCCTACGTTCCCGGAAGGTTAACCTGTCCTTGAAAGGAACAAACATTCCGAAATCACCCATGTCTCACAGGCCGAGAATTCGCTGAAACACGGTGCGTAGAAATAAAATTCCTTCACCGCTCCGAACTTGAGAAAGGTCAAATTTAATGTTCGCACAGCAACGTTTAAAGATAAACAAAAGAATTCGGAATCGCTGGCAGCAAAAAAAGAGGTACGGAACCACCAAAAACCCGCGACGGCGACGCGGCGACGTGACATTATCGTGCGCGTGCGACATTCCCGCGTGATTTGCATACAGATTGTTTACATTTATTCGAGCAATACTGCTGGGGATTTTTGCATTTTGTCGCCGCTTTGCTAACAATTACTCCCTACTTTTACGTTGTTCAGTATTTATTTATAACAGTTGGGTAACCGCAGTGTTTGTTTTTATAATCGGTTGGCACCAGAAATAAATGTCTTTGTAATGTTTTCTGTGTACACGTTACAACGCGGTTTTATAGCCCCAATTTATTGGTTGTGACTAATTCTTAAACGCTATACGATCATTCTCGACTGGCTATTGATAGCGTAAGTTAAAACTGTACTTCTTAGAATAAACAGATACCTATATGACAGGATCACAAGGACGAGTTTGTAGTGTACAGTCCTATCAACTTATCTGTGCACTGAAAGAGGACGGCAATGTCGATGCGTCGACACAATCGAATGACATGCGTCGGCACAATCGAATGACATTTCAACATGACGGCCATAGTTCCAATTTTCGCCATTTCACAGATAAGTTGGTAGGAGTGTACTGCCCTAGCATTTAACAGAAAAACGGTCAAGTGCGAGTCGTCTAGCGCCTGCATTATTTTCCATGAATCTGAAAATGTACGTAAGAGTAGTTACCTAGTTTAAAAAGATAAGTGTAGTCCTGTTATTGCAGGTGTATGGATTGACGGACAGCGTAGGCTTAGTAATAGGGTCCAATTGGCAAGCCTTGGTTACAGAACCTTAAAAGGGAGTAACAATTCGAAGTCTCTAATAGTAAATGTATATAATATAATAATTATGCACCATACTCCATTAAGGCGTAAAGTACTAATCTTTATGACAAAAGAATGTAGCTTTCATCTTCAGAACGACGTACTCTTGTACGATGACAATGCGATGAATTTACAGAATTCCTTCACATAAAACCAGATAGAATCAATACATAGCTAGCGTCACGTACTTCTTCCACAAGGAATTCTGATCTCTAAGCAATAAAATCCGCACCAGACATCGGTTCGGAGCTCGGACTTCATGGTCATATATCTGATTTTAGTACAGAATGTGCTGGTACCTACTTATAACACCTATTTACGCCATAAAGCTGTGACATAAAAAATGATAAATAGTTCTATTAAAAGTAATTATCATAAATATTAATGAAGAGCTCTGGTGCCCAACTGAAAAGTCATTTATTTATTATCTCTTCTTATCTTCTTACGACTATCTTTAAGATCTTAGAATATAAAGAAGCATCCTTTGAAATTCTTATATTTAGACTGGAACAAATTAAAATACCTAGAGAAACTTCACAGACATGACGAGAATAAATATCTAATCATACTTGAACACAAAAAGTGAGTATAATTTTTTATCTTTATATAGGATATAACTTGGTCAACAAGACTAAGTCGCTCCGTAAGGCTTTTTTTATAATATAATACACCATTTTATAAATATAATACAGTTCTTATACTTGAGTAACTATCTTCAACGTATACCAATCCGCACAAGTTTATATAATAGTCTCGTTGTTTCTGACAAGAGGAATGCTAGAATAATATTGCATCTTCCCACCTATTTAACATCAACACCAAAGTGTAATAATAACTCAGCTCTGAGATCTTCATTCCGAGCACACTCCACCATGCAGATGTGAAGAACGTCTTCCACTTTCCCACATTCTGTGCAGTTGGGGGAAGGAACTTTTTGAATTAAATATGCGAACGTATTTAAGGGACTATGCCCAGAACGAAGTTTCTGTTCTGCCTAAAAAACATGAATCATAAAATTATAATTTTACGAAAGTAACTGTTTGAGCCAACCCATCTTGAGCATGCGTGGTGATCTATGCTCGTGCCTTCTCTGTACGAAATGCTCTGCCTTTGCGCTGCAGTGGGACAGTATTATCACATTATAATAATTATACAGTAGTTTATCTTCATAGAAAACGGCAGAAACGACGCGCTTCAAAATCTCGGTATATACCAGTACGCAACAGGTCATGTGCGCGGCAGTTACGCACGGACGGACGTGTATTTATTTATCCAGCGGCCGTAGGTAATTAATTCAAGGTCACTACCCAAATAAACTACTGTAACTTATTATTCTGTGGTATGAAAAATAAAAAAAATGGAAAATTATACTTTGTTTTTGTTTTATCTTGATTTGATACGATATCCGTCATGTCTGGGAAGTTTCGCCAGTCAATTTAATTTCACCATACTGAATTTCACCAGCAACATTACACCGTTGAGCAACAGTTAGTGCTATCGAACATTAATTAGGGATCTCGTTACAATTTATTATATCCAATTTGAAGTTAATTAACCTCATAGTTATTTCTACGGTAACGTGAGAAGACGATGCTGTAACTTCTTTATCGTCGGCCATGAAACTTCTTATTTCATTAAAAATGTTATAGTCGAAAAGTCTGGAAGTATGAAATATCAACAATGTTGTTTCATATTTTTCAGTAAAAAGGGGTTAGTATGAAATATTCTGGTATATACAAATTACGCCATGTATCTGAAAGATTTTATTTTAGAACTTAGAAAAAGCACGGAGCCTTATTTTTTTAGGCAATAAGTATTACATAATAGGAAAAGCTGATATTATTTATTAGCATATTTTGGAAATTTACACAAACAATTTTTGTTTGAAAAATCCTATTTCACGCGAAAGTGAGTTTGTTTGTTTGTTACGCTTTCACGCTAAAACGGCTGAACGAATTTGAATTAAATTTAGCACATAGGTTGACCATCTTGATGGAGACTTGGATTTAGACAAAGGGTACTTTTATCCTGGTAGTAAGTCCCTGTGGCATAATTCCCGACCTCCACGCGGGCGAAACCGCGGGCAAAAGCCAGTAAGTAATAAGTGATAATAGCTCAGGTTATGAGTGTATGAGTGGAACTGAACTTAATAGTATAACTGAAAATACAAAGATAATTAATCTATTTATACAATCCGAGGTCAAGTTCAAACTTTCGTCGGAAAATTTCAATAAGAGGTACTGGCATAATGCAGGCGAGCTGGTTCATTTGGCGCGCCTTGCCTTTCGACGCTACCCGCTTGTTGTGAATAGAATCCAAATTACTTGAAAAATTCTTAGAGTGCATCCCCGGGGTACGAAATGCTTCACTTAAATTCATTCACCGTAGAATTGAATGGAAAATATTTAATAAATTGACTGAATGAGTTTTAATTTTATTTATGAATACCATTCAGGGTATTGAACTAGAAGATTGCAAGCGTGTTTTACGTAACAGTCTTCTAATCCAAAAAATGCTGAGAAATATCGTAGTACTTAGCGAAATTTCTTGTCCCAATTAGAAGTAGACACCCCAATGACAGTTCGGCGTACGCAGAGCCAAAAAAACCAACATCTTTAACAGATAAACATTACAAGCCAAGAACAGGCCGAATCGGGCAAGTTTTGTTAGTTTTTCTGTAGCTTTAGTAACACGAGAACGGTTCTAGGGAGGGGGGAGGGTGAAAGGGGGGTTGTTTCAGCGACACGGCATGTAATCTCAAGTTAGCGAGCAATTTGGTGTTTGCTTTCAGTAGTGCAGCTTTGACTATTAGATTGTATTGCTTTGCGAATTTAGAGCTTTTTAGATATCTGATGCGAATTGAATAAGTACTGGGAATTTCGAGGTTCTCGTCTATAATACGAATGATAAAATATCAAAGTTTTTGAAACTCCATGAATAACTGAATGGCTTTTAGTACAAAATGTTTTTCTTAGAAATGTAGTTACGTATTCAAAGTAATATTATCTAATCTAATATCTAGATTTAAATAATGACTAGCTTTTGCCCGTGGCTTTGCCCACGTGGATGTCGGTAAATATTCCACGGTAAACGTCTTAAAATGTAATTTATATACTTAAGAACCACATAGGTTCATATCAATGTTTTCTCAAATGTCAACCGATCCCCATAGGTTCACATCTACTGCAAGCCCGCGGTCGCCATTGGATGATGCTATTTTTAACCGACTTCAAAAAGGAGGAGGTTCTCAATTCGTCGGAACCTTTTTTTTTTTTTTTTTTTTTTTTTTTTTATGTATGTTCCCCGATTACTCGAAGATGGCTAGACCGATTTGGATTTTTTTGTTTTATTCGAGAGGGTATCTAAACATCACAGTTGGTCCCATATAAAATTGATTAACTTTGCTTTGGTATTTTTTGAGTTAGCTTCAATAGTACGTATTTTTTCCCCACTTTTATATGGATGATGTTCTAGTTTGTTTTGCAGGTAGTGGTATTAGAATTTGTGTGGGGTAGGTACCACAACTAAAAAGTGAAAAATAAAAACTTTTTTACAAAAAAATACAACCGACTTCCAAAAACAACACTACAAAGTGAAAAATAACTTTCATTTCGGAAGTCGGTGGCAAAAAACGAAAATACGTTTAACTAGACACAGACTTCCGAAATTAAAGCTATTTTTCACTTTGTAGTGTTGTTTTTGGAAGTCGGTTGTATTTTTTTGTAAAAAAGTTTTTTACGTTTTCGAAACCAAACTTCAAGTCATCTTATCGCCGGTTTTTGAGGTTTTTAAACGAAGTTTATCCATTCAATAAAAATCTTATTAATTAGGTTAATTAACTTGAAACTTGGCACGAATACTTGCCTAAGCAAGTAATAAAGTTTGTTATTAATATTTTTCCCCCAGAGGGAAGGGGAGGGGGGAAGGGGATGGGGTGGTGAGGAGGGAAAGGGGCAAGGGGAGGGGGTGGTGAGGAGGGAAAGGGGGAAGCGGAGGGTGTGGTGAGGGTGAGAGGGAGGAGAGGGGAGGTGAGCGGGAGGGTGTGGAGAGGAAGTAGAGCGGGAGGGGAAGAGTTGGTGAGGGCAGAGGAAAGCGGTGAAGGGGGTGGTAGAGGGGGAGGGGAAGGTTAGCGGGAAAGGGATGTGGTGAGGGTATCAGAGGGAGAGGGGGTGAGAGGCGGCGGTGAGGGTGACGATAGGAGAGGGTGGGAAGGGGAGGGGGTGGGAGGTGGGTTAGAGGGAGAGGAGGAGGGGTGAGAGGGGGGAACGAGTGCCTTTACACCTTACATTTGCTTTTTGTATAGCACAGATTCCTTGAAGAAACCCTTGCTCGACAGAAATTACTGAAAAATAAGAAAGTTGGAAACTTGGAACGACACATAAAACAGGAGTAAATTCCAGTCGTGCATCGGAGCTGAAACACACACTTTTTTTGTTTGTTTGAACGCGCTAATCTCTGGAACTACCAGCCGGTCTATAATAATTATTTTTGTATTTGATAGCCCCATTCTAAAGGAAAGCTATAGGCATATTTAACATCACTCTTGGACTCTTAGGTGCCGAGCAAAAAGAAAAAAAGTCAGAAAGAACGCTAAGCGAAAACGACGTAATAGCGCGGGCAGGCAATGCGATGCGATGGAGTGGGTCGGGGGAACAAGAAATTTCACGCGGACGAAGTTGCGGGCTAAAGCTAACTCAATATATAAAAAGAAAAGTCCTGACTGACTGACTCATCAACGCACAGCCCAAACCCTTGGACCTATAAAGCTGAAATTTTGCACAGAGGTTCCCTTTAAAATGTAGACAAGGAGTAAGGGAATATTTTTGTTCCCGTGGGATATTTTCCGACTTCAACGCGGGCGAAGCCGCGGGAAAAAGCTAGTAAATAATAAATCATTTATTTGGACCAAACTCTTTACAACTTTTATAAACATGCCAAACTGCAAGACAAATTAGAAGATCAAAATGTGAATATTAACTGATAAAAATCGATTAATTTGATGCCCCACAGTCCTATCTCAATCATAATACTGACTCTGTCACACCCTTACCTATTGGTTCAATAACATTGTACTCGTATTAGCTACAGTTCGGCTTTTCCAAAGATGGAACTTTTAACCGTTCTCAAACTATTCCTCGTTTACTACTTCAATTAATGAACTCCAGTATTTACCAAAGTAATATTATAGTTACTGTTTAATTAGACTTTAACAACTCGCAACTTTTAATTGTGCTAACAACACTGGTGCAGATAAAGCGTCGAATGTCCACATTTTACTCAACTTTGAATGCATTTCGACGGAATGTAATTATTTCGCTCGTAATTTTGGATTTTGTCCAAAACTTGCTTACTATGGTCATTCCGAATGTTACATTCAAAAAGGCAATTAGGTTTTGTGGGCTAAATACAATAAGTTATGTCACTGCCCGTTTAATTTATTGCTCATTGTTTCCGTAAGTAATCTGTTTGAAATTAAAATAAAATGTAGGAGTAAAATTTGGTTAAAATTATTAGATTTCAGCTTTTGTTCTTCCATTTTGTTTTATTTTAATTTCATGCCCGACTATTTTCACAGAAATTCATTAAATTAGATGCAAAAAGTCATAACACACATTTTTATTTAATAAACTATAAGCAACATAAAAAGTTACAAGGTTACATGTGAAGGTGTGATTCGCTCACTATCGTGTTGTTTTGGTTTAAAAATATAGTCTTATTGAATTCTACGCCATTTGAAATATAACTAAGATAATAATTGTTTTCAGTATGAGTCGTGTAATAAAATTAGGATATCAGACTAACTTACCTTAAGTGACGTCTGATGGTTATTTTATGAACAGCTCATCCTGAAAACAAATTGGTTCCCTCCGTGTCTGATACCAAGTATCACCCACCCGTTAAATAACGCTTAATGGCAATAAGTGAACAAAGATACAGTGACGAAGTATTGCGACTCTAAAGAAAGAGATTTGACAGATGATGTCACCGCTGACGGCTAACGCGATTAGTCGCGTTCAAATTTATTTTGTTTATTAGAATTCTAAATATCTACGCGGACGAGTTCGTTACAGACGAATACTAACTTATCGGTTTTGTTTTCCAATATTGTAGCAAATATTTTTTTTTATTCAGTGCCCGGATACCCTCAAATCCAGACCAATCAAGTAATTCTTTAAATTTTATATATTTATTATAAGGGAAACAATTTTATAAACTAGAAAAAACTCTGAGGTTCGTGGTAGGTTGAAGTGAAAACTATTTCATTCGAGCTTGGTAACCACGCATCGAGTAAACATTCAATACGTACGTCTGTACACTAGGTAGAGGTAGGTACTGAACAAACTTTGAACTCGCAACTAAAATGCTTGGAAATTGTCAACTACCGTCTACCTCTCAATTAATCACGCTTCACGCCGCCGAGAACATAATATTACGCATTCACTTGTTTATAAAATTCAACACTGAGGTTGCCGCCGTGGTATGAACGATCTCATACTCGGCTTGTTCCACACCTGATTATCTTTACTCCCGGTTCATTGCCTTGGATATAATACTTCCAGCGCCTTGTTAGCATTACCTATTATTAATTTTAGACTCGTGTGACAGGGTTGGTTCTGGCTGACACTTCATTACTGCTATACTTAGAAGGGTTGTAATGGATGTTAGGGGTTGTATTATGAGTATGTTAGTAGGTACTACGAGTAAGTGTAATGCATGTTCATGATTTACGTCTACGCCTGGTATTAAGCTAAAGGTGATCCTGCTTGGAACTTATGTTCATTAAGGCGAATAGTGCTACCAACTAGCGGCACCATTCAGATAAAATAATAAGTCTGGAGATATGGAACAGTTAGAAATTTCTTATGCTCACATTTTTTGTCAGATGAGGTAGAAATTTTTGTATCAAAAAAATCAACACTAAACCTCCTGGGTTCGAAATCTTAGCAGTTGACGCCAAAAACGGCCGTTTTTTAAAATGTAAAAATTTCAAAATGTACCATTACTTCAGACCTATTATTTATTCTCAATGTTGGAGCCTTTTGTTCGGATCTCCGACTTGAACCATTTATTTTGGGATCTATTTTAATCAAAGTACGTAGCCAAAATCGTGATAGATAAAAAAAAAATGAAAATAAAAAACCTACATAAAAAAATAAATGTTAAACACAACACAAGACTGAGAGTTTAATGACTTATTTTTCACAGAATACTGAGTTGTAGGAAATTGAAATAATGAATGCAGAAATCCACCTGCTAAGTTATCTCTCCATCCCCCTCTGTAGACTGGTAAAGAAGTCCTAAGGCATTAATTCCGCCTTTGTAACTTTTTATGTTGCTTATAGTTTAATAAATAAATAATATGTGTTATGACTTTTTGTATCTAATTTAATGAATTTCTGTGAAAATAGTCGGGCATAAAATAATTTTTCTATTTTATAAAATTGTTTCCCTTATAATAAATATATAAAATTTAAAGAATTACTTGATTGGTCTGGATTTGAGGTTATCCGGGCGCTGAATAAAAAAATTATTTGCTACAATATTGGAAAACAAAACCGATAAGTTAGTATTCGTCTGTAACGGACTCGTCCGCGTAGATTTTTAGAATTCTAATAAACAAAATAAATTTGAACGCGACTAATCGCATTAGTCGTCAGTGGTGTCATCATCTGTCATATCACTTTCTTTAGAGTCGCAATACTTTGTCGCTATATCTTTGTTCACTTATTGCCATTAAGCGTTATTTAACGGGTGGATGATACTTGGTATCAGACACGGAGGGAACCAATTTTTTTTCAGGATGAGCTGTTCATAAAATTACCATCAGACGTCACTTAAGGTAAGTTAGTCTGATTTCCTAATTTTATTACACGACTCATCCTGAAAACAATTATTATCTTAGTTCTATTTCAAATGGCGTAGAATTCAATAAGGCTATATTTTTAAACCAGAACTACACGATAGCGAGCGAATCACATCTTCACATTATTAAAACTGCTTAGACATACCTATATTTCCACCAGTTTTAACAGAATAGTACGTTCAATAATTTACGAGCCTTAACCCAAAAATATTTCAAACATTAAAAACAACAAACCCTGGCAGACTCATCAAAATCAGGCAACTGCATCGATATTACAACGGGCAGACGAAACAACAAATTTTATTTTCCGTACCTCGATGATTAAAAATTTTATTTATGTTTTATACACCAGCGGCCATCAATCGAGATTATTCGCCGGAAGGAGTGAAAACAGGCTCACATTAATAAAAACGACACACGATGATATTTTAAATGAAAAAATTCATTTAACCCGTACACCGCGGCAGTCGCAATTAACGCTCCGATTAAGCTGTGAATTATTTATTAACATTTTATGATCACGTGATAATTTATAACTTCAATTGCGCATTCCACTACCTATAGTACGCGGTTTATTGTTTAGTGAGAATAATGCTTTGATTATAATTTTATCGTAGTTGTTAAATACACGGCTGAACCAGATTCGGAGTGAGAATTTCATTTGTTATGAAGTCGTTATAGCGAGTGCCGCGTTTAATCGGTTCATATTTTTAATCGAAGGGACCTGGCTTTGTGATTTCGCAGATCATTTTTCTTTTAGATTGGCTCGCCAATAATGTTTTTACCTATAGTATTTAATTGAAAAGTAGTCCTACAACACTGAAACTCAAACGAGTCACTGGTAAAAACTCGAAAGATTTCCAAGTGGTCTGCAAGACGTCTGGCCGAGCGAGTCAGACGGAGGCAAAGGCGAAACATTTTCTAGACGATCTAACATTACATTACCGTTATGTGATTGTTTGAAGAGAAGAGCAAACTTAAGAAATTGAAACTGCGATAGATAAACCGGTGCGGAGATTTTCTTTAAAATAACAGTTCGAGACAGTGCAAACAATACTTCTTGTTAGCAGATAGTCTTTTGTTTTTGTCTTATTTTTGCTGTATTTAATACTTTTTGCTTAGAATCCCTTGGAGTTTTTCAGTCGCTTGTACAGTCAAGTCTTTTGTATATTCGTCAGTTTTTAAATTCGTTCCTTTATCAAGTACACATATGCCCTTTTGAAAAGCTACAGCACCGAGCAGACTATGGTCCAGGCCATTTTATGAAATATAAATAACTAGCTTTTGCCCGCGGCTTCGCCCGCGTGGATGTCGGAAAATATTCCACCAGAACGTGTAACCGGGAAATACTTCCTTATTATATTCTTTGTCTACATTACAAAGGGCACCTCTGTGCACAATTTCAGCCTTCTAGGTCCAAGGATTTGGGCTCGGCGTTGATGAGTCAGTCAGTCCGTCAGGACTTCTCTTTTTATTTATATAGATAAATAGGTCTAAAATCAAAGAAATAATTGTCAGAGCCTGTCAATGTCACATTTTTTATTTGGTCTGACATTTATGGCTGAATGTCATTCTGCGGTATTGACATTACGACGCAATATAAAATGCTGAGTCGGTAAAGCAGATTCTTCCTTAGACAACCGTTCTTTTCTTTCTTTTTTTTGTGACGAACATATTTTGTATGTGACTGTGCTGTACAAAAGTACCTACACGTAATTTTATTCCAACTCCTTTTTACGCGTATTATTTGCTCTCGACCAAGCGCTACCTTATAAATTACAGAGTAATCAATGAATTGAATCTTAACAATAGCTAAATGCACTAAAACATTTAAATGTACTTACGTATAGCCTTTTGCTAGATGCATTTAACCTTATGTTTCTTTTTTAATCTTTGTGGTTCTTTCCACCCAATACCATTTCAGACATTAATCTACATAGTCCTCACATGATCTGACTAAGATTTTGTCTGGACATTAAAAGAGACTCTTGTTTTGGCCTTGCTTCTCAGAGTAAGAAAGGAAGCGCCGACCTCATCTTGTTTTTAAAATAGGATTGACGTGTAAAAGTTGTTGTAAATTCCTACTTACAGAATTAGAATTAGAATAAGAATAAGAAGGAAAAAAAGAAAAGAAGATAAGAATTCAAATCATTTATCATTTACAGTTTGTAGTAGGTACTTGAAATAATATGGGATAAGACACAGCAATGTAATGAAAATTAAATAAAAATAAAAGCAACACCGCTGAGTTGGATTATGTCCAGGGATGGAACCTCATTTAGAGTTGCAGTTTATTTATTGCCAGCCTTTGCTTGCTGTGAATTGAATCCAAATTACTGGAAAAATTCCTTACTGACTTTGCGCTGAATTCCAGTTTAAACCTTTTCAATCGGCGGAGCTACTAAGACTCTACAATCGAAGAGAGCTTGTTGTGCCATTTCTTCTCTGGGGTAGTCAGATAGGAAATGTTGACTCCATCTCCTCACACTTTTATTGTATAGAGGTCAACGCTCCCATGAATATTATTAATCATAAATAACTTTACGTTTGACTTTAATTAGTCCTCTAGAGAATAAATAAATTAAATATTTACATCGTTAATTACATGTAGCTTATTAGGGTTCCGTACCTCAAAAGGAAAATAACGGAACCCTTATAGGATTACTCGTGTGTTTGTTTGTCTGTCTGTCCGTCTGTCTGTCTGTCTGTCTGTCTGTCTGTTTGTCCGTCTGTCACAGCCAATTTGCTCCGAATCTAATGGACCAATTAAGTTGAAATTTGGTACACGTATGAATTTCTGTGACCCAAACACAGACGGGTAAAGTAAATAAATGAGTTTTGAATATAGAGGTCGCTTTTGGGGGGCAAATAAGAAAAAAAAAAGTTTTGCAAACTACACCATGTGGCAAGTCAAATGAAAGGGCTTACTATGAGGGTCTCAAATATATTTTTTTTATAATTTTGAAACAAATTGTTTTAAAGTTATTTAAGAAAATAGACAAAAATTGACCATTACCCCCCTTATCTCCGAAACTACTGAGCCTAAAATTTTGAAATAAATACAGAAAATAGATCTTTACCTGTACATTACAGGAAAACCTATAAGAAGTCTGTGGTTTTAAAATAACATGGTAAATCTATCAATATTGTGAGTACAAACTTACATTTACAGTTGGAATGTATGGGAGAACATGTTTTTCAACTACAATGTTAAGTTTGTTCGTAAGATAAATTCATCCCAACTACGGAACCCTTCATTGTGCGTGGTCCGACACGCTCTTGGCCGGTTTTTTTTAAATATGACGTGTAAAAGTGATACCCGATTTTCTATTGACAAAATAAACAATTTCATTTCGAAGAAAAGTTCTTTAACGAAAATTTTATCTTTTAGCACCTACCTAGTTTTATGAAGGTTTGCAACAACAAAAACCTTTGGATGATAATTAATATCTAACGGGCAAATAAAATAATATCTTACATTGCAATTTATAATCCAATTCGGCCCGTTCGAATGAATATTTTTATGCAATCGATACTACAGAGTACATTTCGAAGAATCCTAACTAATATTATAAATACGAAAGTGTTTATTAGTTTGTTTGTTGCGCTTTCACGCTAAAACGGCTGAACAGATTTCAATGAAATTTGGTACATGGGTAGACCATGACCTGGAGAAGCTACGTTTTATCCTGGATCGCAGACGAAGTCGCGGGCAACAACAACTTTATAAGTTTTAAAATTAACCATTATGTTTATAAAGACAAACATGTAAAGCAAAAAACAGGTACAGTCAGAATCAAAAATATGTAGGTATATGTTACCAGCCAAACTCGATTTCAGGACAAACTGTTACAACTCTGCTAGGGCACCCCAACCAACTGCGTGCGAAGCGTAGTGCGGCCGCTGCCGCGACTCCGCTCGCTAGTCTGGTTGGCTCATTGGCTGCAACATATCACTCGTGGGATAAACTGGTTTGGGCCTTAGGACAAACTGGTGTGGCCTGAAATCGGGTTTGGCCGGTAACATATACATCGACAAGAATAAAATGAATGTAATTATCTCCAATCTTTGTTCCTTAATATTGTAATGAATGTATACCTAGTCACAAAACATACTATACATTAGGTTCTTAGATATAAGTATACTCTTTATTATGTACACCATAATTGGATTACAGATATAAAAGTAGAAATTTTCTAAACAAAGTAGGTTCTTAATGATAAATATTTAACTGAACCTCTAAAAACTTATTGACCTTCTAATCTTGGACACTTTTTAGGGTTCCGTATATTTGAATAAAAAAACAGAACCTTTTAGGATCACTCGTGTTTCTGTCTGTCTGTCCGTCTGTCACAGCCAATTTGTTCCGCATCTAACGGACCAATTAAGTTGAAAATTAGTACACATTATGAATTTTTAAATTAATGAATGTGTAAAAACTTTTGGCGCTTCTAATGATGCACACTTATTTTAAGTATTTAAGCCTCGTTTTAAATTTAATGCCTTTTCTCACATTTGGTTGCAGTAAGTAAGCTAGGGTATCCCGACCAAATAGGTTAGGTCAGGTTGGAACTGTGACCAACCATGCGCGAGCCGAATTGATCACGATAACTAAGCTAGGGCACTCCGACCAAATGGGTTGGGTTAGAATCGTGACCAACCGCCCGCGAGCCAAGCAAACGAAGCGAGCGCGGCCGGCGAGCGCTACATCCAAGTTGGTCGCAGGTGGATGTAGCGCTCGCCGGCCGTTATTAATTTAATATTTTTAGGACCAAAACATATGAATTATTAGAGTTTTACATAAAAAGGCGCATTTATTAGATTAGAATGTTAAATAATATTTTTAGTATTAAATAGAAGTGTCGTGGTGGCCGAGTGGTTAATGCCTCGCCTCTCATGTACGAGGTTGTGTTCATATACAGATATTTTATAACCTGGGTTAACACATAAAATACTTTTATCATAGTAGTACGTTCCCGTGGGATAATTTCCGACTTCGACGCGGGTGAAGCCTCAGGCGAAAGCTAGTTATTATAATAGTTCATCAATTTGTCTCCGTAGGTACCGCAATGCACACCACTATTGTAGCAGGGAGCTCCCAAGTAAACAGACTCGCTTACGATATTGCTGAACTGAAACATTGTCTCAAGTTTGCAATTAACTCTGTATGTTACCCATACAGCTATAGTACCTACATCTTTATTAACTTTTGCCATCTTTCGCATGATTCATTTTATTATTTTGCGACATTGGTGCCGATTCTCTTGTGAACGCACTAAACTAAAATTAGAGAATCGCTATCTTTTACTAACAGGCAGCGCGAGAAAAGGACGGCTATAGCTATGAACTACTCAATACTCAATACTCAATACGTTTATTGCATTCCACAATGTGAACTTAGGTGGTAGGTACATAAAAATTACATACAAAATTTTGGAGCATTGTGGGCCCTGTCGGGCATAACAACATAAAAATTAAAAATTAGGAGGAGGGCTACTATAAATATTTGTTTACAACTTCAATAATAAAATACTTTTCGTTTTGTGTAGGTAGGTGGACTTAACTACTAATTGTATCATATAATTTGTACAACTTATATATTTAATTCATGCATTAATATTTATTTAATTTATACATTTATTATTATTGGTATTATATACTAGTATTGCGTTTTTTTGGTATTTTTATTTATTTATTAAATTTATCATTTAAATATTCATGCACATTATAATAACATTTACTGATTAGAAATTGTTTTAGTTTATTTATAAAGATATTAAATTTTTGTTCATTTTTGATGTCATCTGGTAATTTATTATATATTTTAACTGACATGACTAAAGTGCTTGTGGAGTGTATTTTTAGCTTAGAGCCTGGCTGGTTAAGTCTGTTTTTGTGTCGTAGTGTGTTGGAGATGTCAAACTAGTTCACGCCTTGCGCTTCACCGTGTTTTTAGTCGACATGTTTTTACGTGTCGTCTAAATGTCTATGGAAAAATTAGTTCTAACTAATTTGACAGCTCTAATTTACTTCCGTCCCTTTCTTGTCATAATAGAGAGAAAAAGTTAGCAATAGCCTAAATTAAGTTTAGTTTGTGCACAACAGAATCGGCACCATGCGTAACAATTTTATTATTTTGTGTTTCATGCTAGGAAAATGTAGAAAAAAAAACCCGAATGCAACTAAAAAGTTCAAAATAAGCTCAGTACTTTGCAAGCAGTTGGTATTGGACATTACTTATTGACATTTAAAATCCGCCATTTTGGTTTTTATAAAAAACTAAATATTAGTAGCCTAGCCCTAGGTGTACTTAATATAGGTACTTAATAATCATTTAGGGCTCATTTTTCAATCGTCACATAACTTTTATCTGATTAATAAATGTGAAAGTTTGACATATTTTCTATACAAAAGCTGTCAGCCATATTTATTCCATGAATAAAAGTTATGTGACGATTGAAAAATTTGCCCTTAGTCACATTTCTTTTATAGTAGAATTACGTATCTGAATTATGTTCATGCCCTTCATTAAGTTTGTATTCTGTTGTATTTTATTTTGTTTTACTACGTAAAAGTTAAATAACAAAATACCATTTCAGACACATGGTCTTCACATGATCTGACCACGATTATGTCTAGACTTTAAAAGAGACTGTGACTGACTACTCTAAGAAGAAAGGCCGAAACAAACTCAGAGGGGTTTGTTACTTCTCAGAGTAGTCAGATAGGAAACGCCAACCTCATCTATATTCCATCAATCAATCTGCCTAGCCTTTTCCCAACTATGTTGGGGTCGGTTTCCAGTCTAACCGGATGCAGCTGAATACCATTATTTTACATGGAGCTACTGCCTATCTGACCTCCACAACCCAGTAACTGGGTAATACGATACCCCTTGGTAAGACTGGTTGTCAGACTTTCGGGCTTCTGACGACCCGTAACGACTGTCAAAGATCCACGAATGACAGCCGGGACCAACGGCTTAACGTGCTTTCCGAGGCACGGAGTAGTCTCGGTATTTAAAGATGGTCACCCATCCACGGACCGACCCCGGCAAGCGTAGCTTAACCTGATGGATCGACCCGTGTGGCTGTTATTACTTAGCCACGAGCATCTATATTCCATCGGTTTAGGTAATTAAATAAAGGTAAAGAAAAAAAAACCACGTGTCTGGTTAACCGACTAAACGTAATACCTGTCAATTCAGTCGTCATACTACGACGCAGTTGCACTCTTCAATTTAGCAACTGTATCATTCGTTGTATAATGTTACTAAATTTACAACTGTGTCGTAGCATGACGACTGAAGTGACAGGTATTACGTTTAGCCGATTAACCAAACACGTGGTTTTTTTTTGTTTACCTTTATTTAATTACTTATACCGATGGTGTGTGTAAAAAGTGTTTACATAAACCTACTTCTTACAGAAATAAAATGATTTGTCATTAAATTTTACTTGTACTACATCTATAATTATATTTGTATTTACATTTGCTGTAATACATTTTTTAAATACTTTTATAAATAAATGTTGAATGTTTAGGCTGTTGGTGTTCTTTAATAAATAAATAAACTACAGCCCGACCCAAACGAGTTAATAGACTCCTCATGTATTAAAATCCATCTAGCCGATAGGATGCTTCGAGTGTATAAAGAATCCCACGTACAAAGATACGCGTGAAAAACATAATAACCCTGTCTTGCTGTCGCGGAGTCGGATATTTGTGAAGTACCAAAATAAAACCATTTTATCCTATTTTTGATTTCACATTTCTTCTTTTCTTCTTCTTCGTAGCACTATTGTCAGAGCGGTCATGGTCTTCATGTAGTTCCTTGTCCAGGGGCTGATGTGATTCGACACACGATTCCTCGCCATCTACTCCGATTTCACGCACACACACTTCACATCACATTATTTTTTTCTTCTTTCTTTCTTTTTTATTCATTCATTTCTTTTCACTTCACATTTAGCTGGTAAATTATTTTTTCGATACCTATAATGAATAAACACTAAAATAAAAAACACCTTTTTGAAGTATTTCAATTCAAATATCAAACTGACACAATGATGGATTAATAGATAAAACCACTTGGAAAATTATTATCAGAAAATAGGAAAAATGCATAATTCATTCATTCATGCAATGTAAGTATCTAAGTACGCATGATGTATTTTCTAAAATACCTACGTATTTTAGTGCTAACAAAATTATAATATGTTCTTATTTACGCTTTTATACCCAAAGTATAATGAAACGAGGCATACTATTTTGCTCAGTTACTAAGCAATAATAATATTCTAGAAGTGAACTCCTAGAGGTTTCAAAAGGCAAAGCGAAGCTCCTGTTACGGCTTAAAAGAGGACGCTTGCATGTTTTCTTTCATATATCTTTGAACATCATTCTTATTTCTTCACAAATGTTGGTTGGTAGGAGCAATTTGCTATAAAAAAGTGTGTTTGGTAGAGGAAGTGTTAACTAGAATAATCAAATTGCTCATAGAAAACGCAATTGCTTAGATACCTACAGCAATACGTACCTTTGCACTGATGTTCATGTTTTCCACTCATCTAAAAGAAGTAAATGTACCTACGTATTCGTTTACATTTGGACCTTCAAATGTAAGAGCTTGATTGAATCGAAATACTCTTTGACCTCTCATTCAAAGTCCATTTCAAAAGATATTCGTATCTCCTTTTAAGGGCTATGGTCGATGACCTCCGTTGAACTTTGTGGAAAAATCTCTACCTAATTTAATCTAAACTTCATCACCTAGAACATTCATCCCATTATTTCGCTTTAAAAGCAGAATTAAAAAGATCATTTAAAGAATCGTACCTTTAGAAAGGTATCTAAACAATGGTCTGTAAACCATTAAAGAAATCTGTTTCGCGAAAGACCAGCAAACAAAGTTGAATAGAAAGTATTTCCCGCGAACGTCGTCGTTAAAACTATTTTATATGTGTACTTGACGTTTTATCGTTAGGCTGTATAAAGTTACCTTTGGCGTTAAAAGAAACCAATGTAAATACAAACGTGGAACTAGAGAAAAGTAACCGAATAAGACATACTTTAAAAATTAATGAAAAAAAATCTTAATTCCGGTAAGATCAGTTACCTAATTCGCATCTTCGGTAGAACGATTAAATAAAACAAAGTTGATAGTAAAGAAAAAGGAGTTAACCTGCTGGAATTTTTAACATCTTTTACCTATCTTTGTATTCCAAATGCGGATTCAAGTAGTGCCTGGGGACTACTTAAAACTTTGTTTAGCTCGTTAGGAATCAAAAGGATGATGTAGTACGTTTATATAATAAAAAAAATGCCTACCTATTTTCAAAAATCTTTTGTTGGAGTCGGAGAAACTTGGGAATTATATTATTCTTTGTATTTTTTGTTCTTTGGAAATGGAAAAGCAACCCAAAATAAAAATACTGCTGAATATTTTTTCTCTGAAATCTTTTTCCTAAAGACTTTGTAACGTAACATTCGTTCTAATCCCCAGGAAAAGTTAGGTCCCAATAAAATCCTAGTACCGCGTACATGCGTACTCCAAACCAATTCTTCTAGTTTCACTTTTTTTCGCCATAAAAAACATATTGGTCCGATGTTTTCTCGTACACATTTCAGGTGAAATAGTGCTGCGGGTTCCGCCAGGGAGACGCTATTGAAACCTTTTTGACCCATATCAAAGTTACGGAGCAGTTTGACAGTAACATTATTAACACGTGGCATAAGGTATGTACGCGGGGCTTACAGCATGTCCGGGTAAATTCTTTTCTAATAACCCTTAAAAATCGTACAAACCTTTCTTTTGTTTTACCTCACGCGTTTATTAGAGGAACTTTCCTCGTATTGTTTCCTGTCGCAGCGTGCGCGTGATTTCCTGGAGTTGTTTTCCTTTCCGCTTAGCTCCTACGCCTGTGTCCATGAGCTTATTGTGGAGGACGTGACAACGCTCCAGATTGTGATGGATGCCGTCCTTCCGGACTTGACACTAGTCTTTTGTTATAGTCGCGGCCACTTTAAAATTCGCTGTTTTGTTGCTAGAAGAAAGACAGTAAATATCTCACTTGTCAGGATATGGAACAAAGAAGTGTATGCTAAAAGATTTTTACTTTATTTATTAGTAGCATCCGGCCCCTGCTTCGCACGGCTTTTACGACTTGACAAAACATCAAGATTTCTCTATTATAATATGTATGTTTACTATTGATGTTTTATAGCATTGATATATTAAAGGAAGATACGTTACGCGCTAACATCACAATTACTAAACCTGGACTCGGCGCACAACTACATGCACCAAAACTCGCATTTCTGTGATCACAGTCGCAAACCTACAGCTACCGATAGACAAGGACAGAGATAGGAGCCGGCGCTGTCGTGCAAGCGAAATCGCGTTAGCCGCCGAATGTTTACGATTAGATCAATCGCACAAACATGGCGAAGAAAACATTAAATATTATTATAATTTTCAACAAATTAAAATTTTTAGCTGTATTTAGGAGCGAAAAGTAATCCCGTGGAACTTGTTTTTGTTTTTTAAACTAATTGTGCACATTTTGAAAACACATGAAGGCATTGTTGCTGCTTACCCGTATGCTACACAAACGCCAATTCGATTGTGACTAAGGCCAATTGTGTGCGTTAACACAATTTATGCGGTCCACGTCGAGGAGCGCGAACCTTATCTTCCTAATTTATACATCAATATTTTATAGACATAGAGCTTCCGGAATAAATTCTCTACATAATAGTGAAACCCGCATCAAAATCTGTAGCGTAGTTTAGAAGAACAACGCGGCCACACAGATAGACACGAAAAGCGACTTTCATTTATATTATTTATAGAAGACATTTTAGTGCATGTTTCACTTACGAGTTAGTATTGGTAAAGTTTGGATTCGAATGTCTTATAAACCTTTTTGAAACGTTCGAGATTAAATGTCACATTAGACTGACATTTAGTTAACTCCTGTGGGCTCAGTAGCGCGGTTCCGATCTGCCAATGCTCCCCAACTTTACCAATACTGTGTCAATATTTCCAAAGAGATAGTCTCCGACTGTGAGTGGGAATTGTGAGCGCCAACAGGTAAAAGGTAATCAATATAGCAACTAGTCACATTCAATATTCTGATTGAATAATCTGTCCATATATCACTTGGCAGTACCAACGCCACTGGCTTTAATGTGGTTAGAAAGGCAAATATTGTTTTGTATGATGGATAGACCGTCCAAATTGCGCTTGCATTCCTAAATACATCACCTGTTCTGAGTCTGACGACAACATTATGTTTTAGGGTTCCGTAGTAGAACCAGGAACCCTAATAAAATAATTCCTTACACGTAAGTGGGATGATTTTTATTACTCATCTATTCCATTGGATAGGTATTTCAGAAATATTGTGTGTATATGATGACATTTTTTCGATGCAGCGGTTCGTTTGCGAAATATTAAGCTTTAGAGCGGTAATGTTTGTTAGAGTCAAGTAGTGTGTACCCGTACCAGCTAAACCGTTGTTCTTGGATATGAGTAAAGTACCTACTCACGATAGTAGTATAATAAAAGGTATACCAGAAAGGATGGTCAAAAGGGTGTGGTGGGTGGGGGGTGGGTGTGGAAAAAATTATCAGCTATCCCGTACAAAACTTCAATATCTACTACACCCAAATGTATGGGACGGCTGATAATTTTTTCGATTACGATGTTGGTCCCATGGAGAAAGTTTTTCAGTTTGATGGTCTGTACCACACCCTTAAGTTGACCACATCCTTCTGATACACCCTGTATGTAATAATTATAACAAAGTTAAATAAGAAAAGTATCATAGCTAAGTAGGTTCTAAGTTAACTAGTAGGTAATAGTCGTAGGAAATTACAATGGTGTTTAACCAATAAGTTGAAACTAGGTGCATAGTACCTTTGTAATGTCATTGTGAAATGTAAAACAACATTTTATGATGAAAACTACATATTATACAGGATGGCAGGGTCATCGACCTACAACCTGTTACCATGGATTCAGTACATGATTCTGGACCAGGCTGTAGTTACTTCATCGGTTATTAAAAAAAAATCTGCTGTTTCCTACATCAGTGCCACCTACGCTGTCAAAGTGCTAATTTTCCGTTGATCAGAATCATGTACTGAATCCATGGTAAGGTTGTGCGTCGATGTCAATGCCACCATGTATAGATCTTCTTTTATTGTGTAGCTCTCAGGATGTATCCACCCTGAGAGGAGACAAAATCTGAGGTTTTTTTTACAGAAGCTCACATTTACATTACCCTAAACACCTGCGCTATTGTTTCTTCGATCTACCTAGTGACAATCAGGCTTAAAATAACGGTTTTTTTTGGGAACCGGTACCATTGACCTTGGTATGATACCGGTACCCAAACTCAAACTCAAACTCAAAGCATTTATTTCAATTAAACCAATTACAGGCACTTTTGAATTGTCAAGGGGTCGGTCAGTCAGAAAGATGAAGCTAGGCGCCCATTCCAAAGCATAGTAGGTACCTATGGAGAAGAACGG
This sequence comes from Cosmia pyralina, assembly GCA_946251885.1. NCBI lineage: Eukaryota > Metazoa > Arthropoda > Insecta > Lepidoptera > Noctuidae > Cosmia > Cosmia pyralina. The sequence goes on along the minus strand of OX276350.1, from coordinate 16,753,851 downwards.
GCAAGAAACTCCACGGACACTCTTTTAAATCAAGATATGGTTACAAAATAATGGTTACATCATTCATGTTGAAATTTCATATGTGAGAACGATGCAGAACGTTAAAAGCGTCCTTAAAAAAAAACAATTCAAATATTTAAATTAAATTAAAATAAACCCTGACCGCTAAGGTATGCCCAGCCTTCACTGACAGCGCTTATTCACGAACCTGACGCATGGATTGGCTAAATGATCCAACACGCGCCACCATCAGCGAGACATTAGTGTGAGCGTCACATACTCTCAGTCGCCAGGGCACATTCAAGTCAAACAAAGACGTACCCAGTAAATGGTAGCTTTAGAGTATGTACATAGTACTCACACATGTGCTATGCAATTATATAATACAAAGGAGATTGAGTCTATACAATGCAATGATAGTCTTACAATCTTCAGCATCTCCAACAGTATCTTCAAATGTTAATTAATTAGTTGTGGTTGTGGAGCAGGACCAGCATTGAGCCAAGCATTTTTATCGGTTATGTAATCCCCAAACTTATAATATGCCTGCCTGCATAGTGTGCGTTTTATACAAGTTTTGAATTTAGTCTCATTGAGCTGAAGTATGTGTGGAGGTATTTTATTGTAACATTTTAAACAGTATCCCATGAACGACGTGTCTACTTTAGCTAGTCTGAAACCTGGTTGAGCTAATAGGTCCCTTTTTCTGGTACTATAATTATGCCTTTCACCTCTTTTACTAAAAAGATGTAAATTTTTCCTTACGTACATGATATTTTCGTAGATATATTGACAAGGTACCGTCATGATGTTAATTTCCTTAAACAGTTCCCTTAGAGAATCGCGCTTGCGGAGATTATATATGGCTCTAATGGCTCTTTTCTGCAGAATAAAAATTGACTCGATGTCTGCAGCCCGTCCCCAAAGTAAAATACCGTAAGACATGATACTATGAAAGTAACTAAAATAGACTAGCCGCGCAGTATCTACATCAGTAAATTGACGGATTTTTCTGACAGCATATGCTGCTGAACTTAGCCGTCCTGCAAGTGATGTTAAATGAGGACCCCATTGTAGCCTAGAGTCGAGCGTGATCCCCAAGAAAACGGTTTTATCGACGAATTCTAGTTTCTCTTGATTCAATACTATCTCACAATCACTACTTTTTACATTTGGTAAAGAAAATCTAATGCACTTAGTTTTTTTCCCATTTAATACTAAATTATTAGCAGTGAACCAATTTTGGACCTGCAGTAGGGCGTTATTAACTTCGTCAAAATTTGTATCACGTCTACCTTAAAAATCAAGGAAGTATCGTCAGCAAATAACACCATTTGTGGTTGATTTTTTAATAAATGGAGTAAATCATTAATATACACTAAAAAGAGGAAAGGACCCAATATTGAGCCTTGTGGAACACCCATTTTTACATTTAAACCAAGTGAAGTGATACCATTTATTTGAACTTGCTGTTGTCTATCATTTAAATAAGATTTTACTAAACTGAGCGCAAGTTTTCCAAGTCCGTAATGCTCAAGTTTCAAGAGTAGGGTTTCGTGATCAACGCAATCAAATGCCTTGGAGAGGTCACAAAAAATTCCTATGGCGTCTTGGGCCTCTTCCCACGCGTTAAAAATGTGTTTTAATAAGGTTACACCGGCGTCGGTCGTACAACGTCCTTTGGTGAAACCAAACTGTTGATCGTGAAGTATTTTATTCGTGTTAAAATGATTGAGCATTTGATTAAGCATTACTTTTTCAAAAACCTTGCTGAAAACTGGCAACACGGATACGGGTCTATAATTATTTGTGTCCTTACTGTCCCCGGATTTAAAAAGTGGTATTACCTTACTGTATTTCATTAAATCCGGGAAAACTCCCTGATCCACACACAAATTAAATATTAAGGCTAAGTAAGGCGCTATAGTCTCAATTATGGAGGTACAGACTTTAATAGACATTCCCCAAAGATCTTCGGTCGGTTTGATCTTAATTTGCTTAAAAGCTTTTATTACTGTTATGGGGTTAATGTGCTTAAAGTTAAATTCAATCAGGCAGGCCGAAACGTTCGCCTTTACTAAATTAAAAGAAAGTGAGGGCGAGGAGTTTAATATTTCAGTAGTTTTAAGTGGGATACTGGTAAAGAAATTTACAAATTCTTGAGCAACTTCTTTGCTATCGCAAATGAGACCACATGACGTCTCCAGTGTGTAATCAAAATTATGCTTTTTGATCCTATTAGTTTCATTATTGATAATTTTCCAAACTGTCTTAATTTTATTCTCTGCTGATTTAACCTTGTTGCTAATGTATAAAGCTTTAGCTGCCTTACAAGTATTCTTAAAAATTCTAGAGTAAGTAGAAACATACTTATTAAAAGATTCCGTGTTAATATAAGGCTTAAGGCCATACAGCTCGAAAAGTCTTTCCCTACTTTTCCTGAGTCCTCTAGTTGCCCAGTCACTAAATAAAAACTTAGGGCTTATAGTTTTTGTGATCTTCTTAAAAGATTTATCGAACTCTGTTTGGACTACCGAAAAGAATTCTTCATACAAAATATTAACATTGTTCATTGTTAGTTCTTGGTCATTTAACTTACCAATTAAAGTGCTATTAATTTTTTTAAAATTAGCAGATGTTATTGGTCTGGATTGTATCTGCACTTTTTGTATTGGTATGTTGGACTCAAAAGTTACAGTTTGACCGCTGTGATCAGAAGGGAGATAATTAACGATGGATTTATCTAAATAGTCACAGCAACAAAAAACATTATCAATACATGTAGCAGTAGTCGTAGTAATTCGGGTTGGTTCTACAAACACATTTGACAAATTGAATGATTTAAACAAATTTAACAATCTACTGGTATTTGAATTGTTTTCTAAAATATTAATATTAAAGTCACCACAGATAATTACTGACTTATTACCAGCTGCAAGTTTTGCCAAAACTTCTTCCATTACTGACTCGAATATGTAGTAGTTTTGATAATTTGGAGGTCTGTAAACGCACACTATGACATGCTTATCCAGCTCAACACAGGAAAGTTCAATGCTATGTTCAACCGATAGTTCAACTATGTCTGTACGAGTTTTTGATTTAATACAATTTTTAATTAAGATTAGTGAACCACCTCGCATCATTGATGTTCGATTAAAACAACTGGCCACACTATAATTCTCATAATTAATTAACATTTCGTAATCTTTTAACCAATGCTCAGTTAAACAAATAATGTCAAACATTGTTTTTTCTAAAAACAATTCAATTTCCAATTGTTTGGATGAAAAACCTTGAATATTTTGATGAAATAATTTCAAGGATTTCTGCTTAGCCCCTTTTCTGCAGTTAACAATTTTAGTGCTAGAAAATACCTTTTTGTTATTAAGTGTAACTATACTGTTAGTGGTACCTTCTGTTGTCTTACAAACTAGTTTAAATTATTGACTACCTTAACATTAGTACTATTACTAACTGTGGTGCTAATTATAGATGACTTCGACATACTAATTATGTCTGAGTTAATATTAAAAGCTAATAGCCTAGCTATTTGACGTCTAAAACTACTGGGCAGATACACCGTATCCCTAGTCGAGCGTAGCTTATCAACAAAAATGTTGGTGTCAAAAAATATAAACTTGTCACCATGGTGACTAACCAAGAATTGCATGTGACTATTTAACATATGAATGTAGTTGTTTTGTCTGTTTGACAAGTATTCAAAATATGGAAAAGCACACATAATAATTTTTTTACAATTTAACTTCAATAGCTCGGTGACACTATCAGTAATATCATCTTTTGTAACATTAAGGCTGTTACCTATAAGTATAGTAACAATGGCATTAGGATCACATTTACTCCTAGTTATTGAAGCCATTATTTGTTTGTGGGAAGCCTGAGGCATACAATAGTTTTGAGAAGAATGACTCAGGTTATTGCTAAGTAATTTTCCTAACCCTTTTCCAAAACTATCAGAAAACATAATTGAACTGCAACATACTTTACCACTATAAGGGACAGAACTAGCATCTATCTGAACTACTTGCAACCAGACGTAGTACCTCTAGCTACTATTAGTATTTGTAATCAGAATCGGTACTGTACCGGTACCAAAACCATACCAAACAAATATTGTCGTAAGTTATCACTATAAAACAGATTAGTATGTAAAAATACGAGATTTGTGGTACGCGATGGGTACCTGAATTTGGTACCGGTACTTGTTAGGTGGAGTTCCGGTACCCAGGTATCGACATAGCAAGAACCGCTAGGTACCCGTACAGAACCTGTACTTTTGGTACTGGTTCCAAGTTCTCGTGTCAATACACTACGATTGTCAAATATACTACAATTACAATACACTACAATTGCCAAAAAATATCCCCAAAATTAATTTATTTTTTGTGACGTCAGCAAAAATTGGTATGTACATGCACACCGCATACATTGCTAGAGTAAGGCACGATATATTTTTTAAGGCGTTCCTGCGGAGACGTGGAATGAAAGAATTATCGGTGTTGAATCGTGGCTGCTGATGCGGCCGGCCATTTGGCACGCGGCCAGCTCGCATCGCCTCGATCTTGTAATTTACTCATGTGGAATGAGATTAACACGACATCTGAATTGTATTTAGAGAATTTTCATTGTGAACTGTCACGATTTAGTACACAAGTTGGCCCGAATAGTTTAAGCAAAACAAAAATTAAGTCCAGCATAATGAGAACAAATTTTGGCTAAATAAACGCAGCGCTGGCAGTAAGTTGATTTCATTTGAGTTAAAGAGTATACTTTAAACTTTTACTACGAGTTTCTGCTTAACTTCGTAGAGTATATTTAAATGGTGGAATTAATCTTCTTGAAACTATTCATTAAGGTTTATTTGGTTCTTTAATTATTAAACTGCAGCAGTTTTTACTAAATATCTCATAATTACTTAGCAATTTGATTTTATGTTACAAACGCTTCTATGTGTACGAAGGTAATTGGCGGAAAATTCTCTCCTAGCAAACTGCCCCGACAAATAATTAATAGTCCTCTAAACTCAAACTCAAACTCAAAGCATTTATTTCAAATAAACCAATTACAGGCACTTTTGAATTGTCAATGGGTCGGTCAGTCAGAAAGATAAAGCTAGTTGCCCATTCCAAAGCGTAGTAGATCCCTATGGAGAAGAACGGGCAAGAAACTCCATCACGGACTCTCTTTTAAATCATAATATTTTTGCAAAATATTGGTTACATCGTTTATGTTGAAAATATACATGTGAAAACAATGTAGAAAGACGTGCACGTTAAAAAGCGTCCGTAATAAAACGATAAAAACTAAAACAACTAAATTAAATATTAAAATTAAAAATAAGCCATGGCAGCTAAGAGACGACCAGTCCCAACTGACGGCGCCCGTTCACGAACATGACGCATGGATCAGCACCAATTAGCTCAACCATTTTGAAGGAAACTTAATGATCCAACACACACGCCACCACCAGCGAGACATTTGAGTGAGCATGACATACTCTCAACCACCAGGGCACATTCAAGTCAGTGAAAGACGCACCCAGTAAAAGGTAGCTTAATAGTCCGTTTTTAACAGAAGATTAAAGGAAGATAACAACGTAAAGTATTCAAATAATTTTCAGAACATAATCATAAATGCAAACAGAGTATTGTACGAAAATTAATAAAATGTATTCCCGCTTCCTCCAATAATTCCATTCGAATAATTTACAACTCTAATAAAACGGTACATGTCGCCTCCAACACATACAAGTAGCTCAAATATTCGAAACGCTTATCATTTCCGAGCCATTGAATAGCGAGCGAGCGGCCGGACTTCTTACCTCGCTCCATTATAAGAAATCATCTATCGATGGGAAATAATTCGATTGTCAACTCAATGATAAATCGGCGGAAACAAAATATTTGGAAGTTAATCAACTGGTTTAATATGGGTTTCATCTTCAAGACAACAAGAGGAGCTCGTGGCTAAGTAATAACAGCCGCACGGGTCGATCCATCAGGTTTAAGCTAAGGTTGCCGGGGTTGGTCCGTGGATGGGTGACCATCTTTACATACCGAGACTCCTCCGTGTCTCGGAAAGCACGTTAAGCCGTTGGTCCCGGCTGTCATTCATGGATCTTTGGCAGACGTTACAGGTCGTCAGAAGCCCTAAAGTCTGACAACCAGTCTTACCAAGGGGTATCATATTACCCAGTTACTGGGTTGTGGAGGTCAGATAGGCAGTCGCTCCATGTAAAATACTGGTATTCAGCTGCATCCTGTTAGACTGGAAGTCGACCCCAATATAGTTGGGAAAAGGCTAGGCAGATTGATTGATCTTCAAGACAATATATCAAGAGCTTACATGCTTATTATGTTTTGAGCAAAGAAAGGAATTGCGATAAATCAAATCTACTATTAATACATCATGTCTGTGATAATATCTTACATCATTAACTGGCCAAACTAAATTAAAAATAATAATCTCGTGAAAAAAAGTCGGGAGGTGTCGTACTGTCGGGCACCCAGTTGGAATGAAGTTCATCTTTTGGAATAATCACTTTCGCACATCATTACAAAAAAAAAAAAAAAAAAAACAATAAATTATGGTTGGCGATTTTGAACACAAATTGAGTACGGTAGTGGTAATGAATATTACGTGCTATTGGACCTATGTTTATCTACTACGTTAAGATCTGGGCATTTTCTTGTTGTTTAAAATAATTTAATTAATATTTGTCATATTAGTTTTAGATACCGTATACCTAAACTAAAAGAAATAGTTAAAAAACTTTTTTACAAAAAAATACAACCGACTTCCAAAAACAACACTACAAAGTGAAAAATAACTTTAATTTCGGAAGTCGGTGTCTAGTTGAATGTATTTTCGTTTTTTGCCACCGACTTCCGAAATTAAAGTTATTATTCACTTTGTAGTGTTGTTTTTGGAAGTCGGTTGTATTTTTTTGTAAAAAAGTTTTTATTTTTAACTTTTTAGTTGTGTACCTACCCCACACAAAATCTAATATCACTATCTGCAAAACAAACTAGAACATCATCCATATAAAAGCGGGGAAAAAATACGTATTATTGAAGCTAACTCAAAAACTACCGAAGCAAAGTTAATCAATTTTATATGGGACCAACTGTGATGTATACCCTCTCGAATAAAACAAAAAAAAATCAAATCGGTCTAGCCATCTTCGAGTAATCGGGGAACATACATAAAAAAAATACCGGCCAAGTGCATGTCGGAACACGCACAATGAAGAAAGAAAAAGATTAAAAAAAAAATAGATAGAAAAAGATTAAATTAAAGAAGAAAAGATTAAAAAAAAAGAAAGTTTCCGACGAATTGAGAACCTCCTCCTTTTTGAAGTCGGTTAAAAAGGACAAGGCACAGCTGATGCACTATTGTGTTTCTCGGTAAACAAAAAAGTTAATAAAGCAACACCTCGCCCCTCAAATCCCACGATGCAAATTCTACACATAATCGTCGATAAAAAAGTGTGAGCATCTATCCTTGACAATAGTCAACGATACACTGCCGTATTCTGCCGTAACAATAGTTAAACAGACAACATTAAGCAATGCAGTTCCTTTTGTAATGTTTAAAAATAAATAATGTACCAAAGTATTTTCTCCTTTAACTCAATGAGAATGAATAAAGATAAATTTACAGTGACGTATGTCGTATGATAGGTTTACTAAATATGAATATTTGAAAATATTCACCGAATAAATTATACCAAATAAACAGTTTGTTCAGTCTGTTTTAGTAATGAAAAGATGAATATTTGAAAAAAATCGCAGATAAAATTATAAGTAACTAGCTGACCCGACAGACGTTGTCCTAACTTGGCTATGAATATTCTAATGTAAACGCGTGAAGTTAAAATGTTTTTTCTGAAATTTTCTAATTTTCTGGGAAATTTTCTTATTTTTTTTTTTTCATAAGAACCTTCTCCTGACAATCGTAAACACAACAAAAAAAAGAATTAGCGAAATTGTTCTATCCGTTCACGCGTGACGCGATGACCAAGGGAAATAGGGATTAATTTTTATATGGTCATTTTTAACTGATAATTTAAAAAAGAATAGGGTGGTATAATCGAAACAACTACTGAAGCGGTATGCAAAGGGAGGTCACAGAAAAGTTTTGTTTACGGATGAGAAAATCTTTACAATTGAGCAACATTTTAACAAACAAAATCACCGTATTTATGCTCAAAGCTCTAAGGAAGCTTCCCAATTAGTCGACAGAGTGCAACGTGGGCATTATCCGGCTTCTTGACTTGGTGGGGTGTTAACTATGAAGGAGTGACTGAGCCATATTTTTGTGAAAAAGGTATCAAAACATCGGCACAAGTGTATCAAGATACCATTCTTGAGAAGGTAGATAAGCCCCTTAACAACACCATGTTCTCTAAGAAGTATGGTCCTTCCAACAAGACTCGGCGCCGGGTCATAAAGCTCGGTCCACGCAGTCTTGGTTGGAAGTGAACGTTTCGGACTTCATCAGAGCTGAAGACTGGCCGTCGTCTAGTCCCGATCTTAATCCGCTGGATTATGATTTATGGTCAGTTTTAGAGAGTACGGCTTGCTCTACATGCCATGATAATTTGGAGTCCCTAAAACAATCCATACGATTGGCAGTGAAGAATTTTCCCATGGAAAGAGTGCGTGCTTCTATTTATAACTGGCCTCAACGTTTAAAGGACTGTATTGCAGCCAATGGAGACCACTTCGAATAAGTTTTATATGTTTTATATTTATGTATTAAACTAACACACTGTAAAAGTAATAAATATTATTTGCAATAAAAAAATTTTTTTTTTCTTCGTGACAATATTTATGGCAAGATATAGATAAATTAGTCTGTTCATACAAAAAAAATCTACCATAACATAATTGCATTATTATCAGACTTAAATGTCAATAAAACCAATGCGAGCATTACTACCGGTAAATTCCTACCACAAGCCGCGTCAAAGAACTTCATTCCAAAAAGTTTAACAAATGATAGAAGAATCACTTAAAAATATTGAACTTACAAGCTATCTGACCTATTAAAAACATCGCATTTACATTACAGAAGCAGAAAAATCGCAGAAAAATACAAAATACGTGTCGAAATAATTTACTTAATGAAGCTAGCTGGCGCTGACTACAATCTGGACCACTGAATTTATTCACACCGAAAAATCGCGCGGCCCGAACTGTACGAGAAAAAAGTATTTAATTGCCCCCAAGGAACGGAGAGAATGGTGAAAATTCGGGTAGCGAATTTATAGGAGCTATTTGGATGCAAATGATGAGCGCGCAGCCTCCGCCAGTGACGGTGTAACCCCAAAAGAATAAGTGAGAAACGTCTTACGAGAAAAAGGCTCGTGAATACTTGTGATATTTTTTAGAGTTCCGTGGCTGAATGCTAAATATAGAGCCATTATAATTTTCTTTTGTTCACTCAGCTGTTTGTCTGTTGCAAAGATCACACAGCCAAAGAGTACGTCCTCAAACGAAATAGTTTCAGCATATAAATGTACTATTTTATAGTTAAAGCTGTTGACTCAATGTAAAATATTGCTGATGCACACATTATTATCTACCTTTTTTTTTTTTTTTTTTTTTTGTTTTCGGGGGGAAACCTTCAAAAGGCGCCCGGGCTTTGGGGAAAAGACCGGGGAGTGTGGGGTTTGTACCTCACTAAAACCACCCCGGTGGTCATCATCTGCACATGGAAGGGGCACCGTTACCTCTCAAAAGACCAATCCGGAACCCCCTCTGTGCAACGCCTGTTAGGGCACATCTCTGGGGAGACTGTAAAGGGATCTCCCCGAAACCTGACTATGCAAATGAGCAAGGCAGCACGTGACCACTGTGCGCCGTCTTCCCTGAGGTCACTCAGTGGACGGACAGAGTCCCCACTCTGAGCGCCCGTGACCCCAAATTCCCGCCTGCCTTAAAGGATGCAGGTGGGGTTTCGGCGTGTTAGGCGTCGAGGCGGTTGCCTCCCCGACGCCTTCTCCTTCGAGCGGGATCAGCCCTCTCACGATCCCGCTCGGCAACCTCCTTCTGAACCATCACGGTCTCACAGAAAGAGGCCATTTCCCTCCAATTCGCCGACTCCGCCAGCATTGCCCCAACTACTGCTGGCAGAGATAAATCTCGCCCGATCCTGCTGACTAGGACTCGTCTTTCAGAAGCCCACGCAGGGCATTCCTCGAGCGTGTGCTGTGCGGAATCCAAGCCACCTCCGCAATGGTGGCAATTTGCAGTGGCCTCTCGCCCAATCTTGTTCAGATACTCACCGAAGCAACCGTGCCCGGTGAGCACCTGAGTGAGCCTATAGGAAATGCGTTCTCTTTTCAGCCAGGCTTCGAAGTGCGGCAGGATGGCTTCGACAACGCGCTTACGCGAATATTGCGGCTGTTGCAGCCGCTCGCGCCACCGCTCGAGCGCGTGTCGCCGTTCCTGCCGCCTCAGCCGTACAACAGCGATTCCTGGCACGTCATTGCCGCTTTGGCGGATGACACGGATTCGGTTATAGACCCTTGCGTCCATATCCGCCAAGATGTCCAGCGGTGGGAAGCGTGCCAGGAGAGTTGCTGCCTCAAAGGATACAATTCTGTATCCTCGTGCGATGCGAATAGCCATTTTCCGCTGCAGGCTATTTATTTTAGTCCTGCAGCGTCGGACGCCTGATAGCCTATTAGACCAAACAGGTGCCCCATATAGGACCATCGATCGCACGACACCCGTGTAGAGGCGGCGAACTTCTTCTCGAGGTCCCCCGAGATTGGGCAATAGTCTGTGCAAAGCACCCACTGCTTTCCCAATGCGGGGAACCAGACGCTCGAAGTGCTCTTCGAAGCCCCACCGACCGTCCAAGATTAGTCCGAGATACTTGATGTATCGACCCACCTGGACTTGCGCATTTCCAACTCTGACCAACGAGCTGGGTGGCTCTCTGCTTCTCGGTAGTTTGTGGAACCAAAGCGCCTCAGTTTTATGAGGCGCTATCTCTAAGCCAAGCCCGCGGATCGACGCCACGACTTTTGCCACTCCAAGCTCGGCAAGCTGGATGGTCTCTTCGAAGGTGTTCCCGCCGGCCAACACTAGGGTGTCATCTGCGTAACAAACTACATTAACACCAACGGGGAGGTCGACACGCAGGACCACATCGTAAGCGAGATTCCACTGGAAAGGACCTAAAACTGACCCCTGCGGAACCCCACACGTAATCTCCCTGCGATGAACGCTACCATCCCGACCCACATAGCGAATGTGCCGGTCGCGAAGGTAGGCCCCGATGATGCACTGTAGGTAAGGAGGCACTCTGTGATGTACAAGTGCCGCCCTAATCGCATCCCAAGGCAGAGAGTTGAAGGCGTTGACGATATCCAAACTTACCGCCAGCACCACCCCACCCTGGGATACCACCTGTTCCGACAACGAGCGGACGCGTAGGATCGCATCCACAGTAGAACGCTGCTGTCGGAAGCCATACTGGCAATCGGCGAGGTCGGGACCAACACGTGATAGATGCCCGACGAGCCTTTCGGCAACTATTCTTTCACATAGTTTGGAAACCTCGTCGAGCAGGCAAATGGGACGGTATGCAGAGAGAGACTCTGAGTCCCGGCCTTTCTTCCTCAACAAGACCAATCCGGCTTCCTTCCAGCCGGAGGGGAACACGCCCGCACGGAGGCAGCTGTTGAACAGCCGTCTTAGGCGGTCCCCCAGAGCAGCCAAAGCCAAAATCCAAGCCCGACCAGGGATACCATCTGGGCCCGGCGCGGTATTACGAGCCCCTAAACGTCTCACGGCTCGGTCTAGCTCGCTTTCTGTAACACCCAACTCATCAGACCAGTCTGAAGAAGACAAGAGAGGCGAAGGACTGTCTCTAACTACTGGAAAGAGCGTGTTTATGACTCTCTCCAGTAGACCTGGGTCCATAGTTTCTGTAATAGGGGGGACCCATGGACGTAATTTTGCCATGACCAACTTATAAGGTCTTCCCCATGGATCCCTGTCTAGTCCCTCGAGAAGCTCTCGCCAGGATCTTAACCTGGCGTCCGCGATAGCGTGTTGGAGATCCATTGTCGCCTCCCGGTACACTCTATATTCTCTGGCTATTTCCACTTCTGTAGCTCTCGGCTGTCGTCTACGTCTGGTACGCTGATACTGGCGTCGAGATCTCAGACAGACAACACGCCACTGCGCGATATCTTCCGACCACCAGAAAACCGCACCAGGACGCTGAGCGCATCTGACCCGGGGCATGGAAGCGTCGCAAATCAACGTCATCCTATCCCGGAACCAGACCGCCTCTTCTTCCGGATCGTGGGAGTTACCCTGGGAACCACTATCTTCCGGCCATGCGGCAACGTTCGCAGCTGCGACAAGCATGTCTCGATTGAGCCGCTTGAGGGCCCAACGCCGCGCTGGTGGGCTAGAATTTGGACAGGTCAGGCCATCTGAAGGCCGGAGTGTAACCTTAAAAACAATGTGGCGATGGTCCGAAAGTGTAACTATCTCCTCCGCTACTCTCCACTCCGACACCATGCGGGCAACCGCAGGAGTGGCCCATGTGAGATCCACAATTGATTCCCCCTGCCACCGAACGCATGTGGAAACGGACCCCTGATTCAGAAGTCGGAGGTCAAGCGTCACCGCCCAGTCTTGTACTGCGTGTCCCCTTGGTCTGTCCTGGGCGCTCCCCCAAGCTCTGGAGTGAGCATTGAAATCACCCAAGACGAGCACCGGGCGGGGTGAGCATTTGTATCGAATGCAGTTCGCAACCCCGTCCAGATATCTCTCAAATTCGGTGAGAGAAATATTGGGAGACACGTAGCAGCCTACTACGGCCAGAGGTCCCCATTCCACTGCAACAAATCCTTGCCCCCTATCTAGTAGGGAGCAGTGTGGCCCACCGCTTCCACCAGCCCAATAAATAGCGACAGAGTTCGCGGTGTCCTGGAACCAACGAGAATGATCTCGAAGGCTGTAGGGCTCCGCTACTACCGCCAAGGCAACCGACCACTCCGCAATAGTCTGCAGAAAAAGGTTCTGCGCGTTGCGGCAGTGGTTCAGATTGCACTGGAGTACTTTTAAGGCTGGGAAGGCAAAGTGTCCATTTCCTCCGCAGGGCCCGTACCCAGTGGTGCCTGTGCCGACCTTTGCATTGTGGCGGGGGCAAGCGAGGCCTGTTTCTTGCGCGGAGCGCATTTCTTACCCCCCAGCCTATGATCAGCTGGAAGACTATGATCTGCACATAGCGGACACCGCATGGTCAGCGACTTGCACTCTCTCGCTTTGTGATCTCCCCCACAAGCATAGCACCGAGTACTCCGGTCAACTGCACTAGTGCAATGACTGCGAACGTGCCCGGGCTCGAGACAGCGAAAGCACATCATACGACGCGCCTCCAAAATCTGAACCCTTACTCCAGCCCAACCTAAGCTCATACGCTTGTCGGAAGCCAGCCTCCTTATCGCCACCAGGGGGCCACGGACCCATACGTGTCCCAAAGAAGCGGGCGGACGACGGATTTCACCCACTTTTATATCTTCGGGGGAACAGCCACCCGCTTTGGCAATAGCAGCTGCCACTTCCTCAGGTGTGACAGCATCATCGAGATCCATGATCCTCGCCTCAGCTCTTTTGGTTGGGCGTGAAATCTTTATGTTGAAGTCGGCGAGGACCTCTCGCATTCGGTTGGCGAGACTATCCGCCTTGGTAGATGAATCGGCGCCACCGACGGTAATCACCACGCCACCGATACAGCCCTTTTCTGGCCGACAGTGTCAATGCCAACATCGGCTAACCGAATTCGCTGCCTTGCGGCGAACATAATCTCACCGATTTTGGCAGATGATCCCTCTCTTACCGAGACTGCAATAGCTGCCGTGGCGGGAACCCTAGGCAGTTTCACTGGCTGTTTTTTCCCCTTTACAGAAGTGTGCATCGCCAACTTGGCGGGCTTTGCTTTCTTAGCCTTCCTTCCCACCACAGTAGACCAGGCCTCCGTCTCAGTCATTGTTGCATCCCGCAGAGCCTGCGAAGCTTCCGTGGACGCCGCAGACACAGAGGGCAACTCCACCACCGGAGCGACAACTTTTCCTTTGCCTTTTCTTTTACCCTTTCCTCTCCCCATTTTCTTTGCTGGATCAGGTTCCAAGCGCGCCTCGTCAAACGGTTGCGCCCGAGCAACCGTTGGTGAAGTGCTCCGCGTGTCAGCGGCGAGTGGCGGACGCAAGGGCTTCTCTGGGGGCAACCTCCTCTCTATAGCAGCCAGTTTGGCGTCTACCATGCCTCCAATTTCTAAGGCTATAGAACGCCGAAGCATGGCCTCCGCCTCGTCAGATTGAAAAGGTCTGACCACTGCAGCGACCTGACTAGGTTCCATCGAAGAGGCTGCCACTATGGGGCTCGAAATAAGTTCGCTCTGGCGATTAAGCAGGGTGACCTGCGCTGTCAGCTTCTCGACCTGTGCTGAGAGATCGATAAGCCGAGCCTTCAAGACAGCGTTTTCATTCTCCAGCCTCTCAACATTAACCTCAACGGCCGATCGCGTGGCTAACTCAGCTACCGCAGCCTGCACTGTAACTGCCGCCAACTTAAGGCTGTGAACAAAGCTCCCTTTGAGGTTGCGTGATTCGTTTGCAACCTCCTCTATTGTCCTAAGACTGTCTGTGATGCAGGTGTTAAGTTCCACCGTTGGTTGGGCCTGCATCGTCTTGGCTAACATCTCTGGTTTTGGCAGGTTCTGTTTTGCTGTTGCACGAGTCTTCGCTTGCTTAATTGGTGGACTCGCAAGCTCGGTGTCCCCGCCATCCTCGTCTCTGTCAGTTAGTGGCTTGCTAAGGCTTAGCGGCTTAGCAGGGTTTTCCCTGGTCGTGATCGGCTCGTAGCTTCCTGAAGTCTGCGTACGTTTACGCGTGCGGTACCGAGATGATCTCGTCGACGTTTCAGAGGCGTATGACATTTGCGAGCAAGAAGACTCGCAGGAGTCGCTCACCACCTCGAGGGAAACCGGGGTAGGCGGGCGCACAAATTGTGCATGTGTTAAAGTCCTCTTTGGCACTTTTTGTGCCTTCTTTGCAGAAGTATTATTTGACGCCTCTGTGTTGGACAAATCTTGTGAGCCATACTCTTTCCGATTACCAGAGGGCAGGTCGGCGGTAGCCTGCTCTTTAATTTCCGGGGCCGCGGATCTGCTAGGAATAGAACCCAGCGCTTCCTCATCACCGGTAAGTGAGCCACACTGGCTCAATGCGCCCTTAAACGACGGATAAAAATTCGATGGGAATTTTAAGCGATCAGTGTCCCCCCCAGAATACGAATTGGGACTGACCGAGCTCTGCTCGGTGAGGGATTCTCCTGCTGCGGAGCAACAGGTACCCTCCTGGGGTAATTGTTTTGTTTGATGCGCTTTCATAATTGTTGCTGAACTCAGCTTTGCCTTTTTTATGGGGTGGGGTCACCAAGTAGACGATTTTTAAAGGGGTTATCTCCCCAATCTCCCCACAATCTGCCAGCCATACCTGGCTAGCAAACTCGCCGCTTCACTGTCGCCACGGGCGACCACTCAACTTTCAGGACTCCTGTCCTGTCCCCAAAGCTACTGGTATACTTTCTCAGTTATGTTTGATGAGCAGACGCGTACTAGAAGTGAACCTCTCTTCCCAAGGCTATATGATTGGGCCCTGATCCTCAGCAGTTGACAAATAACCCCATCCCAGATTCGCTCCTCGAGGATTTCAAGGAACGAATCACAAATCACGTACCGTCCGATAAGCGCGCTCCGTGAGCCATCGCACGGCACACGACGAAGAACCCCATCCCGAAATTGCTCCTCGAGGATATCGAGGAACGAATTACAAATCGCGTAACGTCCAATGACCTGCTCCGTGGGTCACTGCACGGCACATGACAAAAAACCTCAACCCAAGACCCACTCCGCGAAGAATTTGACGAGTGAGCCGCACATCACACACCGTCCGATAGATCCGCTCCGTAAATTATCGGACGATGTGCGATGCAAACTCCCTATTCAGTCTCCAAAAACTCGGAGAATGAATTGCGCATCGTCCAGCAACACGAACACTGTTCAAATCCCTAAACGGTGCGCCCCTCGCAGACGTCCGATGTTATGGACCCTGCCACGTGTCTCTCTTAGTCTGGTCTCTCACTTGGACCTTTCCGGCATGAGTGACTCTACCGGCAAAGCTTCAAGATCATTGAGACACGCAAGCCCCACCACGACGACAACGTAAAGACACTCTCGGTGGGGACATTATTATCTACCTACCAAATAAATGTTACTTTTTTACTTGTTTTAGTCTACAATGACTATATTTCTTTAATTTTATGTGTAGTGAGACAATCATGATGACTATACGGACTCCTACAGAGGTCCTAATGACATACTCTTTTCTCGGTTTTATTATGCCTAAGTGCGAGTGCGACTTAGCCCGTAACAGCAAGATGTTTAATACTCATGACTTACTTAAAGATTATTGTGTGTTTCATGTGCGGTAATATATTATGTGGAAGAGCTTTTGCCAACTTTTTAAAATTCGAGACGGAAAATAAAGTATTACCAAGCAACAGAAAAATTGTATAGAAGAGCCTGTGGCATAGGTAAATCGCGCAGACATGCGGAGGCCTAGATCTAGCAGCGGATGACTTTTATAAGCTGAAGAAAATACTCATATAGGCCGAGAATTTTCTTTCGGTTCTCGCACTTGTGTGATGTAGACACGTACTTACTCTCAGTCTTAAAATACTAATCTTGACAATTATTTTGTAAACAGGTAGGTAGTTAGGACCTAGCGTAACCTTAGCATTTAAGGTCACGCACCGGCAAGAGATAGGATATATCAATAATGAGTAGCATCACATTATTCAAGTGATAGGATATAAAAAATAAGTGCCCAATCCACGTTTAATTTTCGTATATCTTCCTACAAAATATTTAAGTTGTTTGTTTACCGCTCTGCTTCACTGACAAAAATATATTGTCCTAGTATTTTTGCTCTCATTCCCAAATAAATCTCCCTTAAAAATTTTCATTACGATTTTTCAACGCTGTCTGTAAGTTCTATTTTATGTAAGTTCTTTTCTCGAACGATGTTGCAGTTACAGGTACATTTCCGTAGTCTGCAAGATTCGGTTCGTAAAAAATGTCGTCGATTACAGAACAAAGAACGTTTCGGATCGAAATTTTCACAATAGAAGTTAGCCGTCCAACTTAAATGTAGGATGAATATATAGTTGCAAGTAAAATGCATTCGGCTTTCGTCTTTTGTTTGGAAAAGTTGTGGTAAACAAGTTCGACACTCAATCCTTTGTGGGATACTTTTGAAAAGTTGTAGTGTATAAGAAGGCGGGACTTACCGCCGCCATGACAGAGTGGCGGATGCGGCGACCGCAGCTCGCCTTCCGGGGCTCGGGAGTATAAAAGACGTACTGTTTATTTTTGTACAGGCAAATATTTATTTGGGCTGGATAAAATGTGAAAATATTTTTAAAATGAAATATCTTCTTCTGCGTAGAGGTCAACTCACAATGTATTTTTCATTTAAATAAACCGTGTTTTGTGTTTTATATTTCATACGTTGAATGAGCTGTGACTATCAGTATTTAATTACCTATTTAATAAATAACTGTAGTTGTAAGATCCCCGATACACCTTCCTACTTTGAGGTAACTAACAAAACGTCATAATTTATGTCAAACAACAATTATTTTATACCTACCTATAATTAATAAATACTACCTATAATTAAAAAAAAACTTTTTTACAAAAAAATACAACCGACTTCCAAAAACAATACTACAAAGTGAAAAATAACTTTAATTTCGGAAATCGGTGTCTGGTTAAATGTATTTTCGTTATTTGCCACCGACTTCCTAAATTAAAGTTATTTTTCACTTTGTAGTGTTGTTTTTGGAAGTCGGTTGTATTTTTTTTGTTAAAAAGTTTTTATTTTTCACTTTTTTGTTGTGGTACATACCCCACACAAATTCTAATACCACTACCTGCAAAAAAAACTAGAACATCATCCATATAAAAGTGGGGAAAAATACGTATTATTGAAGCTAACTCAAAAACTACCCAAGCAAAGTTATTCAATTTCATATGGGACCAACTATGATGTATACCCACCCTCTCGAATAAACCAAAAAAAATCCAAATCGGTCTAGCCATCTTCGAGTAATCGGGGAGCATACATAAAAAAATACCGGCCAAGTGCATGTCGGAACACGCACAATGAAGGGTTCCGTAGTTGAAAAGAATTTATCCCAAAAACGAACTAAAAAAATTTTTTTTCAGTCTTAAAACTACAAATTAACAATTTTCGGACTTTTTCCTTTACTTGTGCTGGGAGACCTTGCTTCTTGCCAAATATCATTATTCTAGGTCATCGGGAGGTACCCTATAGGTTTTGATTTACTTGCGACAGTTGCGAGTATTAAATGTATCGCAACACGGCCGTATTTTTTTATTGCGTTGACTTAGAAGCTTGATTTTTTTAGAACTCTATCGGACTATTAGACTTAAGTGTTTCATATTAATTTCAACTTGATATCTCCACGCGTCCCTGAGAAAAAGGGTCATGGCAGACTGACAGGGTTGATTTTTTTTTTATATGATAGAATTACATTTTAAAATTTTTCGGACTTTTTCCTTTATTTGTGCTGTGAGAGCTTGCTTCTTGTCAAATTTCATGATTCTAAGACAACGGGAAGTATCCTATAGGTTTTGATTTACTTGCGAGTATCAAAATATGTCGCATAAATGACCGTATGTTTTTATTGCATTGACTTCTAAGTCAAGCAAGCTTCAAGCTTCTAAGCTTGAATTTTTTAGGACTCGTAGAGACCATAGACTTACGTATTTGATATTAATTTCAAGTTGATACCTCCATGCGTTCCTGAGAAAAAGGGTCTTGACAGACTGACAGACAGACAGACAGACAGACGGACAACGAAGTGATCCTATAAGGGTTCCATTTTTTCCTTTTGAGGTACGGAACCCTAAAAATAAAAAAAAGGTTCCGACGAACGGTTGAGAACCTCCTCCTTTTTGAAGTCGTTTAAAAATACGTACAGTGGGCTGCATCAATTGGGTACTTCAGTTGTATTAAAATTTTAATACAACTGGGGTACCCAATTGATGTAGCCCACTGTACATTTTTAAATAGTATCCAGTGAGACCTCACGTTGAACATATCCAACGTTAGTAAAAATATTTATTGTTTCTAATCTCCTCTTTGTATAGACTATAACATTTCGCCTAAAACCCAACTATTTATCACTTGAAGGCCTACATATCCTTGAGAACAACTCCGTGAAGATAAGGTTCATACTTCAAAGGCTTCAGGTTGTTAAATATAATCGGATTAAACGCCAACCAAAATTAGGGTAGGTGGTTACTAGCGGCCTTGTAAACTTATATTTTGACATTTACGAGCAACCTCAACGCGCCGGGGCCGTCTGTCTAGAATTCGGACAGTGTATATCTAGACTTATATCGTCTGGCGTCTGTTTGAGAATACGTTGTGGAAAACTAGATTTGATTTTGTGTTCTGTTTGAAGAGCTTTTGCTTTGAGCTAAAGGTTTTTAGAAAATGCCAAAAGTAAATAGTCATTCACGAATTTAGCTCGACTAGAATACTAAATATGATACAAAATAAGGAGCTGAATGCACCCTGTTATTTTGCGGAGGGTGTCCCTTACACCCTGTATACTTACCTCAACTGGAATACTAAATTTCTAATCAAACTCTATGTTCTTTTTAGAAATTATTATTCTTATACCTACCGACATAAATAGGTCCCTTTTTCAAAACAAATTGTGATTTCTTACGATTGTGATAGATAGTCAATGAACATTGGTTTCTTTTTTAGGGTTCCGCACCTTAAAAGGAAAAAACGGAACCCTTATAGGATCACTTCATTGTCCGCCGGTCTGTCAGTCAGTCAAGACCGTTTTTGTCAGGAACGCGAGAAGGTAATAAGTATCAAATACGTAGGTCTATGGTCCCTTGGTGCTCTAAAAAAATCAAGTTTCTAAGTCAACGCAATAAAAAAGTACGGTCATTTATGCGACATATTTTGATACTCTCAAGTAAATCAAAACCTATAGAGCACTTCCCGTTGACCTAGAATCATGAAATTTGGCAAGAAGCAAGGTCTCACAGCACAAGTAAAGAAAAAAGTCCGAAAATCGTTAATTTGTAGTTTTATAACATAATTTTTTTTTGCGAAGTTTGTAAAAACTTATATTTAGTTGGAGAATTGACCGTGATGTATATCGATGTATGGGAGAATATGAACATGCTTTTCAACTACTATGTTAAGTTGGTTTTTGGGATAAATTCGTACTTACTGTAACGGAACCCTTCATTGTGCGTGGTCCGACACGCACTTGGCCAGTTTTTCAATATTTCGGACTATGTTGTAGGTTATCTGTAGATACACAGTTCAGAGGCTAGACAGACTTTTTCTCGCTATCCATCAATCGATATTGTTGGCAGTTTATCAGCAGCTGTACCGTTGACATTCGACTGAACAAGTTATTGGTTTCGTGGTCTTGAATAGAGCCGATACATTACTGAAAAGTATCACTTCGAAAAACTTTGCTACCAAAAATGGCAACTCAGCTTTTAAACGATTGCGAAAATATAGTTAATTATTTATTTCGCAAAAGGTGGCTACAGATTTGCTCGATTTTTTACGATCGACACGTGCAATTAGAGTAAATTGAAAGCAACCGACGATGAACACCATATTTTTTGTCGATCGGCACTGTGGATCGTTTTTGACGATCGATAAGTCGACAAGTTATGCTTGACGTTAACCTTGATATTTATCGATCGTTAAAAATCGACAAGAACATTTGACAAAATCGAGTAAATCTGTAAGAAGTTGCCAGATCTTATTGATCAATTATTTGATCGTCAAAACACAGAATATCTAGTGACAATCGATCGTGAAAAATCGAACAAAACTATAGCCACCTAAATGTAAAATATCTTTGTTTTAGTACTTTTTAATTCATATTCTTATCTGTTGTACCGGTTCGATAAAATCAACTACTACCGTGCATTTGTGCAACTCAGCGCGGTCGTTGCGTTGTGTTTTGTTTTCGAGTGCGTTGCAGCGACCATACCCCGATTTGTCGTTTGTCACCCATTCGTTTGTAAAATGCAGCCAGTCGTCAGTCAACACCCAGTGTCGAAAGTTCGGAATTCAAAGCAGCTTAAAATTTTCGGTGGCGTCGTCGGCGGCTTTTCTAGCCAAAAGTGCCTCAAATGGCCACAGTAATAATTTATCTGTGTATCTCTAACCAAGCACAAACAAACACAAGTAAACTTTTAATTTCTAGCTTCAAAATAAAGGACTAGAAGAGCAGATGGGGTGATTTCCTGAGTGCTCGGTTTTTCCAATTTTGGTCCGGAACAAAAACCACGCTTTACTGAGAACGAAAAGATTTGTTTTCCTCTTGTTGCTCAGATGTTTATCTTGCTTTCCAATTATGAGGGTTAATTGGGGAAATGAAGGATTTAACTGTATCTATTATGATAGCCACCGGTCGCCACTTTTTAATAAAAAATATCTACAAACAAATTTTTGTATGTATGTACTTCAATTTCAGAAAAACATCTCAAAGTTATTGTCCAACTAGCTTTTGCCAGCGGCTTCGTCCGCGTGTATGTTGGAAATTATAAACGTATACCGGGATGAAAAGTATCTATCTATAGTATTCGCATTTATAATATTAGTAGGAAGTAGGATAGGTATTTTGCTTTGCATTAATGACGAAATTTGGTTGCGCAAGTAGTCCTTTCTTCAGACAAGTTCAAAATATAAAAATTAACATTTTTTAAACACATTCTCTTTGAACGTTATTTCATAACAGCCTAACGTCTGACTATTTCTCTTTTCATTCCATACACACATTAATACCAGCATCCGTCCAAAAAGCACAAAACCACAGCCGCACTTATCCGAGCCACAAAAACATTACAAAACTTCGCAGCATCGGCTGAAAAAAGGCCGGTCTCGTTAAAAGGCCGTGCGGCGGGTGGCTGGCCTTCTTCCGGCACTATCCTCCCCCGGAGATGGGCTATTCATTCCACTATCGACGTGCTGTGTATGCTCGCCGGCTACACGCTTTGTGGTCAACGGAAATATATCACGATATGTTTTTATTCGGATCATATGTAACAGAATACTATCGAATCTGCTGGGACGAATGTGATGTATGGTTCTGGTGGTTTTGGTGAGTAACTGTTGCTGTAGAGAAAATTGTTTTTATGTTGGATTTTTGAGCTTTTCCTCGAGTATTCGTTGCCATAGAATATGAATGGAGCTCGCTCGGCCTTAACTAGTAAACATATTTCAATAAATAAGGAGACATTAAACGCCATGGTGGTTTGCTTTTTGTTAGTAAAATAAATTAGGAATTTAGTAGTATTTTTGTGATAACATTTTACGTGAGAAAAGCATTTCATAACTTCTGAAAGCAGTCTCTTATTTACGAACATGTTTAACAAAAGACGACCGCGTAAAACTCAAATAAAAATCTCGAACCGTTACTCCGGTAAAGTGATAGTCGGCTAACTCTCAATTCATTGAGGGGAAGCGCGAGCTTGATAAATAAATTAGCCGACCATAAAACTCCACACAGAAGAATTACAGGGTGATTCGAGGAAGTAGCGTAATACTCTTCATATAATTAAATGAAAATGATTACAAGGAAAGTTGGAAAAGATGTTCATTTTATTAAAATAGTTCAAACAATTGTGAGAAATAGGTAAAAGTTAGGTAATATTACCAGAAATAAGCGTCTCAACTATTCCAATTTCCTTACAATTGGCCTATCTAACTTAATCGCGAATAAAAACACATTAAACTGTTTCAAGAATAACAGCGTACTTACACTTTGTAAAATTAATTAGGCACATTTAGCTCCACCTTCCCGATAACTTAGAGTGAGAGCTGAAATTTGCAAGCGGAACTCGCAGTAATAAATTTAATAGCAAAATAAACGACGTCGTTAACTTATCTGAAATATTGTCGGTTGAATAACTCAACGCGTTTAATAGCGTATTCCAGTTTAAAACGAGTCGTGACCTCGACGAGATTTAGAAAAAAAAATTCAATGGATTCATTCATCAAAATGGCATGATTTATGATCTGAAACTCTTTCAGTAAATACAAATGAGAGGGTAGTAAGGACGTTGGGTCACTGCCAAAGTGAAGCCTGATTAATGATTTTTGAGGCACACGGGAATGTTCTGTGGAAAAATAAATTCAAAAACTTGTCGGTACACCGCCGAAAACTTGTTTGGCAAAAAGTTTGTATTTGTTTTTAAATACAAATCAAGTACCTATACTTTGTTGATACTTTGCTTTTTAACGACTTCACTGCGTAATTCGGTCTACTGGTCGTATGTTTGTTTTTGCCCTAGATTCTTCATTTCTTTTTAATTTACTCTCTGCTTATTTATGCCTAAAGATTTCAAGTAAATTTTATTAAATAACTTGAATCGTAGATTTTTTTTATTTGAATAATGCAAATAAAAAACAACTTTCTTCAATGCTAACGAAAGATAGATACAGCACACAACAGTACTTCCTTTAATTGGACAACTTTAATTCTCCTATAACTCAGCCATCTTACCTCTGCCTTGGCTTAAATTAAACGATATTAACTCTTCTTTATCGAAATTCGCGAAGCGGGAATTTAACTACCCTTAAAAAATAAAAATTTATGAGTTCTAGGTACCCCGTACTTAATCAGTTCTGCAAAATTACTTTGTAAGGATGTATTAACAAATTGAATTTTTTTTTTATGAATCATAAACCAAATCCATACACTTTTAAAATGTTATATCAAAGATATCGACGTATTGTAAATATGAATGTGTCAATGGAATAACGGGAAATATTTTATAATCCTCTTACTGAATTGTGCACACTGCGATATTATTCTCTCCGACCATACAATATATTTATTTTTCATGTAGGATTTTTGACGGGAAATTAAACATATCAGATTGCAAAATATCCAAAGGCTTCGAGAAAACCGAAAATATCTGTTATTTTTTTCGGTTTTTGCTAGCATTACTTAGTAAAAACAACTTGGCATTAATGTTGTGAAGATTTTGTGAAAGTAATGCATCAAAAATTCTGTTTTTAGGGTTCCGTACCTCAAAAGGAAAAAACGGAACCCTTATAGGATCACTCGTGTGTCTGTCTGTCTGCCTGTCCGTCTGTCTGTCTGTCTGTCCGTCTGTCTGTCTGTCCGTCTGTCACAGTCAATTTGCTCCGAATCTAATGGACCGATTAAGTTGAAATTTGGTACACATATGAATTTCTGTGACCCAAATACGGACGGGTAAAGTAAATAAATGAATTTTGCATGTCAAATGAAAAGGCTTACTATGAGGGTCTCAAAAATATTTTTTTTTTATAATTTTAAAATAAATTGTTTTAAAGTTATTTAAGAAAATAGACGAAAATTGACCATTCCCCCCCCCCCTTATCTCCGAAACTACTGAACCTAAAAGTTTGAAAAAAATACAGAAAATAGATCTTTACCTGTAGATTACAGGAAAACCTATAAGAAGTCTGTGGTCTTAAAATAACATGGTAAATCTATCAATATTGTGAGTACAAACTTACATTTATTACTTAGTTGGAATGTATGGGAGAACATGTTTTTCAACTACAATGTTAAGTTGTTCTTAACATAAATTCATCCCAACTACGGAACCCTTCATTGTGCGTTGTCTAACACGCACTTGGCCGGTTTTTTTGTAGCCTTTTTTCACAAGGTCTAGATCAAAGTACTTAACTTACAATAATAACACCTGATTAAAACACATTCACACAGTCACCAGTTCACTTTAAAATTTATTTTATGAATGACGATTATTATATAATAAGTAAGTACGACTAATGCACTAACTTCTAACTTTAAGCTCAGATAAATATAAAAACTAAAACTCAATTACCAAAAAAACATCAGCAACTCAAAAGTATGTATCTATACAACGTAGGTATCGATGTTACAGTTCAACTAAAAGTCTAATAAGTTGACCAGCTTATAACCGTTTTAGAGTCATTCGGGGCAAAAGGACGCACTTTTGCTTATGTCTCCACTTAACCGAAACTATTTTGACATAAGGATCGTTTATTTGCATAACTATTAGGCTCCTGAAACGCAACAAATATTCGACGATAGATCAAAAGATTTTTTGTGTATTGATATAAAATGTTTCTTGGTCAGACACCTTTGCCCCAACTTGTGTGTAAAAATACGTGGTTATCTCCGTCTCCCCCAGAGAAAACAGCACTGTGTACTTTTGCCCACTGCGTCCTTTTACTCCGAATTACTCTACAGTTTGTCAACTCTAATTCTATCAGAGAGGTCGTTCCTGTTTTTGTTACAACGTGAAGTTACCAACACTTGTTCGCAAATTGAACAAGTGTTGTTAACTTCACGTTATTGAGCATAAATACCGTCAGCAAAAAAAGAAATAAAAATTAACTCGAGCCAAATTTGAAAAGTTTGCACTCTCGCATCGGCAGGTTGGGATGCAAGCACCTATAACGGACTAAGAATTTGAATATTTTGTTTCCCATTTATCTGAATAGTCTTTTCAAACTCTAGCAGTAACAATAATCGTTATTGCAGTGAATTTGGAGGAGGCTTATTCAAATTGCTTTGATGCTATAGACAGTATTGACAAGGCGACTTCCTCTTAGCAGAGGTACATAACAAGGAATATATCAGATAAAATTTTTGTCAGCCTCATTTTGTCTAAAAAGGTTTCTTAATTTCGCCAAGAATGCGAACTTAGAAAGCCTAGATTAGAGCCGTCCGCTTTTGCTATCCCAACCTTGCCTCCCCTGACAAAGCAAATCTTAACAAGGCCTGATATTAAATAAGAGACCGTGGAACATTTAATCTCTATTGTTTTCGAGCCATCGTTAGTTAATCAGCTTTCGTTCAGAATATTGAACGGAATGAGATCGTTCGGATAAAACAGCTGAAATCGCGTTAAGTACAATCGAATGTTAATTGTTCGCTACGTTTTATGGACCTTTTCGATGGGTCGTTAGTAGTAATTGGTCGTATATGCAGAGCGTTCGTGTCAAATTAGATGTAGTTCAATTATTTGGGTTATCATTTGCTGCAACATTATTGACGCCATTAACAGCTTGTAAAAACAAAATTGGTTGCGTTCTGTGTTTTAAACTCTGAGTCATGATTATGGAAATAACAAATGAAAGCCGATGTTTTCATAGGCATGCTTTATTAATCCAGTCTGGCAACGTAAGATTTTTTTAGTAACTATATACGTAACGAAAGAAAAGTAACTGAGATTAAAGGCGAATTTCACCAAAGAAAAATAGCGCGGTCAGCACATCTAAACCACGTTCAAGAGCTGTCAGTGTCGTGAAATATTGACATTGACAACTCTTGAACGTGCTTAGTTTCAGGTGCTTGGCTAGTTAGAGGTTTATTTATAAATACTCCGTGAACAGTAGATTCAGAGACAAATAAAAAATACACTCAACATTTTCGTACGGACATCATCGGAATTGAGTAAAAATCAAGTTAAAGCTTTTATTTGAATGAAATATTTTGACTACTTACCCCAACCGCATAATGTATACGTACATACATAAGTTTATGCATACCAAACATTATTCAAACGGCACAACCCAGAAAATGGTAGAAACCGAGTCCCAAGGACGACAATCCTTACATACCGCGGCTCCCCTGTCTTTCCACCTATGCCAAAAATTACCTATGCACGATAAAAAGAGATGTATGTTACAATATCGCATCAATATAAATAAGAAAACTCACGTGTGATGAAGGGAAAAACGAAAAATAGGTGTAGACTTCACTTTTTACGTCTTCATCGAGAATAAAGCAATTTCGTCAAAATTAAATCATAAATGCAAATAGGTATAAAAGTGTCGTTCTAAGTGTTAAAATAATATAGATTTTCTTTATTCCAGGAGTAAGCTAATGGAAAAAATACTCATGCACTTCCACAATTTCTTGCTTTTAATTTGTTAGCTAATTTCAAGGTGACAGTATTGTTCCTTGCGGCGTTCCAACCGCAATGGTTTCTTGTAAGCGTTGGCCACTACGAGATCCCAGCTTACAGAGGTCAGAGGCAATGTGTGACAGGCTAACTCCTAATAAGACTACGTTTTGACTCAGAGAGCCAATAAATTAACAATATTATAGTGTTAGATTGTGAACCTACACAAAATAAAAGGGATATAAAACCGGCCAAGTCCGTGTTAGACCACGTACAATGAAGGGTTCCGTAGTTGGGATGAATTTATCCCAAGTACAAACTTAACATTGTAGTTGAAAACCATTTTATCCCATACATTCCAACTGTAAATGTAAGTTTGTACGCACAATATTGAGAGATTTACCATGTTATTTTAAGACCATAGACTTCTTATAGGTTTTCCTGTAATTTATAGTAAAGAACTATGTTCTGTATTTTTTTTTAAATTTTAGACTCGGTAGTTTCGGAGATAAGGGGCGTCAATTGTCATCTGTTTTCTTAAATAACTTTACAACTTATTTTAAAATGATATAAAATATATATTTAAGATTCTCACAGTAAACCCTTTCATTTGATATGTCAGACGTTACAGTTTATAAAACTTTTATTTGAAATTTTCTTATTTGTGACCTCCATATTAAAAATTCATATATTTACGTTACACTTTCGTGATTGGGTCACAGAAATCCACATGTGTTCCAAATTTCAACTGAATCGATCCATTATATTCGGAGCAAATTGGCTGTGACTGACGGACAGACAGACGAGTGATCCTATAACGGTTCCGTTTTTTTCTTTTTGAGGTACGGAACCCTAAAAAGAAAACTAAATGGAAAAAAAGGTAGATTGATACTTTAAAGAATAAATGAAAAATACGAAAAATTGAGGTTTAGTACGAACATAACAATATACCTCTTCTGAGGCAAATGCAAAAAAATAATAGTATACTGGGTGTAAGAGACAGCCCTCCGCAGACTGATGGGGTGAATATGATGAATTGATGATTGACGTGTTACATAAAATTCTTTCAGAAACGTTATGGGAATCCAATAAACCTGGAGCTAGACCACCACCTCTTAAAGCAGTATTATTTTAATCTTACATGAGTGTGGGAAAGAGATGGAGTTAGACGTCCTGTATAGCTCCGTCTCTTTCTCACACTGAAGTAACATTAAAATAATACTGCTTTAAGAAGTGGTGGTTGGCCCTCTGATTTGTTTTATTGCCTCACACGCAATGTATCGTTACCTCTCGTCACAGAGCGGCAGCGCAGCTAGCCTTCATCACCACGGGGTCATGCAACACCATCCATCCTTCCATGGTCATGTCATATCCATAGCCGATTTTTTATTTTAGCACTTTTATTGACACAAATGGAGTGCTGCGTACAGAGAATGTAATTTTACATTGAAATAAAGGAATTAGTTACTTATAATAATCAATCTGCCTAGCCTTTTCCCAACTATGTTGGGGTCGGCTTCCAGTCTAACCGCTGAATACCAGCTGAATACCATTATTTTACATGGAGCCACTGCCTATCTGACCTCCACAACCCATTAACTGGCTAATACGATCCCCTTGGTAAGACTGATTGTCAGACTTTCGGGCTTCTGACGACCCGTAACGACTGTCAAAGATCCACGAATGACAGCCGGGACCAACGGCTTAACGTGCTTTCCGAGGCACGGAGGAGTCTCGGTATGTAAAGATGGTCACCCATCCACGGACCAACCCCGGCAAGCGTAGCTTAACCTGATGGATCGACCCGTGCGGCTGTTATTACTTAGCCACGAGCTCCTCCTTAGCCATGAGCTCCTCTAGTTACTTATAATATGATGAAAAAAATTAAATTTTCCTGGGAAATTTTCCATTGGAATATGATTCAAAATAAGGAGCTGAATGCACCCTGTTAGTTTGCGGAGAGCTGTCCTTTACACCCTGTAGACCTTGTTTCAGTGCTAAAATAAACAATAATACGTTGAAAAGTTTGGATTTTCTTTAGAATAATAATATAAATAATTTTGGTTTATATTACTACCAACCACCCAAGCATCGTTAAACGCGCCTTTCATGTAGATGAATATTAAGAAGATTTACTATTTTAGTTCCCGATGCCAAAAATGTTGAGTGCTCAATCATATTGAAGAGGAAACTTATTACAACAACTAGCATTTTTCCAGATTGAAAAACTTGTGTAAACGATCAATTACATTCCGTCACACTGTGTGTAATCAAAATAAAACATTTTGAAGTATCCACTGTTATAGGCGTTATTACCGAAACTTTGATACTTAATCACGGACATAAAACGTTCTGCTTTAGTTGAACACAATTTATTAACGTTTTAGTCTAATACAGGATCGTAAATCTACCAGTTTTTTGTGTTTTGCTCATAATTTTATACGCGCTAATTCTACTGACAGTTCTCAAACATTACCGAAGATTTTGGAATTCATTTTAATGTAAGATATTAATTAAATGCTTCATTTATTCGTTTCGATTTTGTATTCTGTAGATAAATATACCTAGACCTTTCCTTACCGAAGGACAGGAAGATATTAAGAACAAAAAAAACCTGTCAAGTGCGTGTCGAACCACCAAAAAAAAAAGGGTTCCGTAGTTGGGATGAATTTATCCCAAGAACAAACTTAACATTGTACTTTAAATACATGTTCTCTTTTGCAAATGTAAGTTTGTACACACAATATTGAGAGACTTGCTTATGCCCGCGACTTCGTCCGCGAGAAATTTCTTGTTACCCCGACACCACCCGTCGCATCGCATCGCCCGTCCGCGCTATTTCTTAGATTTCACGTAGCGTTCTTTCGGACTTTTTTATTTTTGCGCGGCTCCTGTAGATCGTAGCGTGATATTAAATAGCCTTCCTCAAGAA
This sequence comes from Cosmia pyralina, assembly GCA_946251885.1. Lineage (NCBI taxonomy): Eukaryota > Metazoa > Arthropoda > Insecta > Lepidoptera > Noctuidae > Cosmia > Cosmia pyralina. The sequence continues at coordinate 16,723,832 of OX276350.1, read as the reverse complement.
TCGGGCTATCAACATACCATCCCACCACGCACCACTATCCATCCGTCCATGGATGATGGGGACCGCCCATTGTATTACCCTATGTAAAATTTCGACATTTATAATATCTGTAATTTTTATGGTGTGCATAACAAAGAGTATTCTATCTATTTATATATCTATTAAATACAAAAATAATTTTTCAAATCCGACAGGTAGCTCTATAGATCAGCGCGTTCAAACATACAAACAAAGAAACAAACTCTTCAGATTTATTATTAGTATACCATGTAGTGTACCATGTTATTTTAAGACCGTAGACTTCTTATAAATTTTCCTGTAATCTTAAGTGTCAAAAATTTTCTGTATTTTTTTTTCAATATTTTAGACTCGGGAGATGAAACCGTCTTTTCTGAGATGGAAGAGCTCGTGGCTAAGTAATAACAGCCGCACGGGTCGATCCATCAGGTTAACCTACGCTTGCCGGGGTCGGTCCGTGGATGCGTGACCATCTTTACATACCGAGACTCCTCCGTGCCTCGGAAAGCACGTTAAGCCGTTGGTCCCGGCTGTCATTCTTGGATCTTTGACAGTCGTTACGGGTCGTCAGAAGCCCGAAAGTCTGACAACCAGTCTTACCAAGGGGTGTCGTATTACCCAGTTAATGGGTTGTGGAGGTCAGATAGGCAGTCGCTCCATGTAAAATACTGGTATTCAGCTGCATCCGGTTCAACTGGAAACCGACCCCAACATAGTTGGAAAAAGACTAGGCAGATTGATTGACACGTGCAATCAAACAAAATTGAGTAAATTGTAAGTAACCGAAGATGGACACCATATTTTTTTGTCGATCGACTCTGTGGATCGTTTTTGACGATCGATAAGTCGACAAGTGATGCTCGACGTTAACCTTAATATTTATCGATCGTTAAAAAGCGACAAGAACTTTGATAAAATCGAGTAAAATACTAGTATTCAGCTGCATCCGGTTAGACTGGAAGCCGACCCCAACATAGTTGGGAAAAGGCTAGACAGATTGGTAGTTTCTGAGATGATGATGAGTTTCTTTAATGGTAATTTTTCGTTTATTTTCTTAAATAAATTTAAAACAATTTATTTTAAAATTATAGAAAAAATCTATTTGTGACCAGCACAGTAAGCCCTTTCATTTGATATGTCACACGGTCTAGTTTGCAAATTTTTTTTTATTTACATATTTGTCCCCAAAAGTGACCTCACATTCAAATTCATACAATTACGTTACTCGTCCGTGTTTGGGCCACCGAAAGTCATATATGTATCAAATTTCAACTTAATCGGTCCATTCGATTTGGAGCAAATTGTCTGTGACAGACAGACAGACACACGAGTGACAGACAGTCACAAGGGTTGCTTTTTTCCTTTTGAGGTACGGAACCCTAATTCACAATTGTATGTTGTCTTGTCATTCCTAATTCACTGTTTCTATTAACCGAAGTACGACGTCAACTAAATCGGAGTAAATAGCAGCCGGGGGTTAGGCCGAACGGCTTTGTTGCCCCGAAGCCATAATAGGTGGAGTTGAAACTTTTGCGGCTTGCCCCTTCGTTCCAACGTAAAAGTTGATCTATAATATTGCAAACTATACTTTGAGGATACACGATATCAAATTAACATTTCGCCGAAATTGGTTTTGAAATCCATTAACGGTTGATCATAAACTTGTCTGAATATTGAATGTTTTGACTAAATTTCCCTGTTACTATGTTGCGACGGTGATACTATTCGCCATATTCATGAATTGTAGGTATTCCAAATGGGGCTACAGCTATTATAGTTTTTAAGTTTCTCAGGTACCTCAAAATAAACCGAGTTGGATATTGTTGGAGATCGGATTTTCGTCGGATGTAGTTGTAACCTAGCTCCTCATGTGCGAACTTTAGAGTACCCACTTACCTACCTACCATACCTATATACACTTCCAACCTATACTCCATTTGCAATAAGATTAAACATTAAAACAAACCTTTTTTACAGTCCGTTCAACATATTTTCACTTTTATTCCGTAGGCTTAAGGATATTAGTAAAGGCAAAAAGCGGTTACAATACCAACTGTTTACTGCAGCTGCCATTTGTCATGCCATCAACGCAATAGAAGTTAAAATCGTTTGAACGGACTGTAAAAAAGGTTTGTTAAAATGTCTAATCTTGTTGCAAATGGAGTATAGATAAACTTGATCAGTGTTATACAACTTTGGCTCTCTTCTGCAATTCTCCCTTAGAAAAAGAATCTTACAGTTAAGTACAACGAGTACTGCACTTTTATGTTATTGCCTTGTCGCAAAACTGACGCTAAGAGCCAGTTCAAGTATTTATTTGCTGTCATTTTTTAGAATAGAGGTACTTCAAAAATATGACAAATCTCATTTCAATAAAGAAATCTTTATTAAATTCCTTTGCCTTATAATTTACTGATAATATTTTTATCATGCTGCTGTCCCAAATTCCATGGTCGTGGCGAACACGTAATTCAAATTACGAGAGAACAACAAAGTTATAGGAACGTTCGAAATGATTTATATTGCGGGGTAGCCCGAGGGCGCGATGGTTAGCGACGTGTTAACTTATCCCTATGGATGTTAGGATGTTGGGTGTGTTGGGACACACAGTTTAAAGTGCCCTACGTTATACCCGGTGGCGTTAGATATTTAGTTATTAATCATCGCACTATTCATCTGTAGCGGCACGTTTGTTAAGATATGGTGAGTATTTTCTTATTTATGGACTGCAAACTTGATAAATATGTATTTTTAATAATTTTTTACTTTTACGTACTCCTCTAAAATATTTTTGAGTTGGTATTGAAATGAGTACCACATCATTTTATTTATTTTAATATAGAAAGAAAGAAGAAAGAAAGAAAATACGTTTATTTGTATATTATTTAATATCATTCATTCATTCACGTCACCATGGGGCTGGCCTATTTTTAGGCCAAAGAATCAGCATTGCCATTCAACGTGGCAATGCGGACGATTTTTTGATGCTCAATGAGCTTTTCCCTTTATAAGTACTGGTACATAATATATTGTGCTATATATTTTAGTGTTGTTATGTACGTGCTATATTTAAGTATATTTGACTTTAAAAAGTACAATTAAATTTATACATAATATCATAGTAAGGGCGTATTTCAGGATGTCCGAATAGCCGCTACTTACCGAATAAATTCAAAAACGGAACAGAATTTGTATGAAATTATCTGCCAAGTAAGTTAATAGGAACTTAATCGTAGGTGGTAAAACAGGTCCTTAGACAGTTACACCTATGAACCTAGTTCGAGTACAGGCTTTGTTTTTGTAGTAGTCCTCTTTGGCTAGCTCTCGCCTGCACTGAAAACTATTATCGCGTTCAAACAAAGTGCTCTTATGCCAACAAAATCGAATAAACTTACGCTGAAAGCTCTTCACCATAGCTTCTAGCACGTCACTTGTACTTGAGGGAAAGCTGGAAAATCTTCACCTTCCCTTGATAACTATCCATTAGAAGTACACTCTTGACATTTATTACGGCCCGAACAAAAATTCAGCAAGTTTTTATTTTATTTCAGTCCAACTCTCAGCTCTTTCACCTGAAAATAAATTGTTCAAATCCCTCACGAGCAGTTTTATTATGATTTATCGTAAATCCAGAGACATCTTGTGCTTAGGGAGTTTTATTTAGTCTGCCTAGTTTCGGCATGGGGTATAATAAGTTTGGGACTTTACGATGCTGTTTTGTTTTCAATTACCGAGCTCATATTTTGCTACCTGCACCCGTGGGTCCGCCTGACATAAGTTTTCTTGTTTAGGGGTGAAAAAGTTGCCCGTTTTTTATTATAGGATACATGCATTGTTCTTCCTTATAATTTGTTCAATTACAATTAAATTCGACGAACAGTCGCATTTGAGGTAAAGGCACAATATTAATAATAAATTTAAAATGTTTTAAATTCTTATTTATTATAAAGCCCGGGATTAAAATTCGATAAGTTGTTGTTTATCATAAATCTTTTGGATTTGTTTGTAAAGAAACGCCGCCAGTACGTCACATATGCAAATACTGTAATATTGATGGAGTATTATGTACACTTTTGATTGATCTTCGTGAGTTACATTTCCATGTTTACTTAGAACGGGGAAAATAACGAAACACTTCTCGTCGTATAAGTGAGAGGTGTGGCTAGGGTTGGCACCGTAGGATTTTTGGCAATATTTTTTTTTTACATTACCGTACGCAAAATACGCGCTTTATCGTAGAGTTACGAACACCAGCCCGTATTAACTAAAACCTACATTACATCCTATCCTACTAATAATATAAATGTGAAAGTTTGTGAAGATATTTGGATGTTTGTTACTCAATCACGCAAAAACAGCTAAACGGATTTGGATGAAATTTGGCACACAGATAGTTTATAACCTGGATTAACACATAGAATAGGTACTTTTTATCCCGTGGGATAATTTCCGACATCCATGCGGGCGAAGCCGCGGGCAACGGCTAGTTTTACAATAATGACATCAGTATTAATAGGTCAATTTTAAATACGCGCCCCTCCTGTTTGTAAGTTTTGTACAGTACATCTGAAGAGTTTGTATAGACTATTATGTGGAGGGGTGCGAAGGTATTTTAAATTAGACGGTCTGTACTTACTGCTCTAATTGGTAACTGAAAAAAGATGCGTTAAGGAGTATTTTAATCTGATCAGTTTTATTTGATAGGAACACTTTTAGGATCGCACTTGCTGGAGTATTCTGTTCGAAGTAGTAGGTCTATATTTAGTACTTACTAATGAAAACAAAAGTTCTTCTAATTTTTCAGTTTTTCATAAACAGTTAAATAAAACAGCCAAGTACAGTCATTAAACCAGCAGCAGCCCTACACAGGTCCTAAATATCTCAAAACAAACATTCCTGGCGAGTTCGCGCTATTTGAAAATACGGCCGAAGAAGGAAATTCAGAAGCGTTTTATTGTGAGAAAAGCGAGTTTGTTCCGTTTAATAGCCGCGTAAAATTGCGCCCATCGAAGTAAGACCAACAAACTCGACGTCACGTCCGTAATCTTTCTCGCACGAATTGCACATCACACTTACACGATGATATAATTTGGTACCAATTTTATTTATTGCTAAAATATAGCCGACAGGCACCTAAAAAGGATTTGGAGCTGGCGAAGTGGAATTGCTATCGATCGCCCTATTTCAGATTCGGGGGATATTTATTCGGATTATATTTTCAAGGTTAGAATTATAAAGGTGACAGAAACAGGCGACCTTGTTAGTATTGAAAGCTTCGGACCTGTTATAGATTTAGTTTGGTCTATAAAATGCTGAATTATGTTTATAAAACTCGGTGTTCTAGGAATTTTGGAAGGACGGACGGTGTGATTCGATTTGGACTACAATAATGTGTTAAATAATTGATCCGATGTATGTATTATTTTCGGCGTCAATATAAGGTATTATAGGTAAATAAAATATTTTTATCTATTTGCATCTATTATATTATTTTCTATGTCGTTTATTCGTTGGTTTATTTATACCGTAGAAATTTAAGTTTACGTTTCACTGTAAAAATTTACAAAACTATAATTTTGTTTAGTTTTTAGGGAAACGGAGATTAGCATTATAACTCAATACTTTTTAAATACTAAGTATATTGAGACTGAACATAACAAAGCTTCAACCAAAAGCGTATACCTACACTTGACGAAAACTGATTGTACCAACATTATACCATATTTCCGCGTCTAGTTTTGACAAAATGGATATTTTTATCTGCGAAACAATTTTCGTAATTCCGGACGGGTTCTTCAACATGGTTAGAATAACAATTTTACAATTTTCTGTTGTCACGTACTCTCCACTCGTTGGACCCCCGAAGGAGAAAAGTAATCATTTCAAGCAATCGGAATGTCTAAATTTATATTCAGACGTCGTCAATTTAAATGTTTGGCTTTTAAAAAGTCATAACAAACGTTATAACGGTACTGACTACTTATAACTTAATTTAAAATACCTGCGATGAATTTTTTATTCGCTCTAAAGACTTTATAATGAAAGATATTCGATATTTATTTATATTAGTATCCTCCTCGAAGTGGCGTCTCGTAATAATTTTGCAGACTTTTTTAAATTCTCTCATAAATTTATCGACGTAGAAAAGTTTAGACAGGTAGCTAATAAGCTTCAGTTATGAACAATAATTTCAAGTAGGTATTCAGAACATATTTTTTATGGTGTTATGTTTATTTTGTCAAATTTTAAATACAACATATAAGCTAACAGTATATCTGTATTATTTACAAGTATATAAAATAGGGAGACATCAAAAAAAATCATCCGTATCGCTATCAATGGGAAAAGTCAAAAGGCTGGCAGTAATGCCACGTTGGATGGCAATGCTGCCAGCTTCTTAGGCTTAAAAATAGATCAAATATTTAAATAAAATAATTTGGATTAAGTATCCGTATGGATCCGTCACGGGTAAAACGTGTGTTTAATTTATAATCCGTTCCAAAAAGAGATTAGACCCGTCTAAAAAGTGGCCTTAGCGAATTACGTACATCGCTATTCAATTTTGGCAGATTCAAACGTATCGGGGAATGCTCCGATACCCTTTGCTTTGAAGTTCTGAGCTTTACAAAAGCGATTAATTAAAAAGAGAAAACACGCAAGGGATCCAATATCAATCTTTCATTCGTTTCGGCTTTGTGTTGGATGTATCTCCGCACATTTGTTCAGGGACTCGGTGATAGCTCGTGTGGACGCGAATTATGTAATATTATTGGATTCTCTGTTCAACTTTGTTGTTTCTGACATAAAAACAATGTCGTTGACAACAATGCTTTTGATATGAAATCAAACATTAGTCATTTGTTTTCGCTTGTGTGTGTAAGTATGTGTGTATGTTATGTCTGTCGGCAGTTGAAAGTAGAATTATATTATTGTATATTATTTATGTAGATATATGAAGGAAGTTGCAGATTTTTTTCTACAAATCAAAATCTTGTAGTTTAACGCGGAGTGAAGAACATATTTCTGGTAAATCAACATTTAAAATTAAAACACAATCTGACATAACGAACTTAGATGTAAACATGGGCGTATGCCTATGCATACGCCCATGTTTACAATCTATATTCTACAATGAATCCTAACAGTCCAAGATCCCAGGGCCGCCAGACCTCACTTATTTTCTGATTAACAAAATGTATGGGATAGAGTAGTGTTAGTATGTACTTTGAATGTACGCATACCTGCTAGCTTGGGCCGATGCGACGGCCAATTTTCAGGTATTCGGTACTAAAGTTACGTAATAATATTACACAGTTTTCTGCTGATTCTTATGTAATCAATACTGTCAGACACTTTCCGCCGGTGGTTTTTCCGCCAAACGCTTTATAGCTCGCAAAAAATGACGTCATCTTACTCATAGTTTGAGTCTTAATTTTTATATAATGATACTCTGGAACTATTTCAATACTATTAAATTTGTAAGCAGCCAGATCAATCGTAGCGGGCAAAATATGTATTTTGCCCCCAAACTGACATTTTTTTAGCTGTGTTTGCAAATATTACGCTAAAAATCTACACGGGAACCACAATAATCATTTTAGTGAGAAGTTCTAAAGGCATTGGGAAACTGGATCGTAACAAAAACGTCTATTGTATTTGTATTGCAAAGATTTGAACTCCAGTTACAATGTTGCTAACCGAGAATACAAAACAATGCAAACCGGTATTATTTTTTTTTCTTAACTCTTAAAATGTCGATTGTACACCATGTGTACAGATAACAATAGAATTTCAATTGTGTCTGCTAATTAGCGCGCGACGGGTTAATTATACCGTAAATATGCAAAATTCAGAAAGTTAACCAAAAAAAAATAATATTAAGTTGAACAATTTCATCAACATTAAAATCACTTATTGATGCCAAATTAAACTGAGTTAGCAATACTGTTAGATACCTCAATGTGACCTGTGACTTAATATTTTTTTTATTTTGGAACACAGTCGTCAAGAATTCAAGATACACGAAATTTCCATTTACATCAACGTACGTCGTTAAAAGCGGCAAAGTGTACTCATAAAGCAGGACATAACACCGGTATATCTGAATGTACTTACACGCACAACAGAGCTTATAATGAATGTTACATGAGCATTATGGATGAAGGGTCTCCAAAATAAGCAGACGCCAAAACCTCGTACTTGTGCCACGGGATTAATCGGTGGTACTTGGTGGTACCACTTCACCGCAATGTAAATTTCCAGCAGTAGGTACTTGGCAATTTGTTAAGCACAATTGCAACGTACTACTAAATTAATGGGAACACGCAAAATCTTGTTAATTACATGTTTTCGGGTTGTGCGGTGTGGACTTGAAAATATTACGGGTTCACTGTCCCCACCGCAGAGAAGAAGTAATGATAGAGCACGGGCTATATTTCAGGCCAAGCTGTTGGAAACTTTGCCAAAGTATGCGTGAATTTGGGACAATAATCCAAGTTTATAATGCAGATCCATATCTACTTGAAGACGTTAAACTAAAAAAAAAAAGAATTTTGGTATCGCAGGCGGGGGACAAACAAAAAGTTTGTCGGAGCCTGCAGTACCAAAATTCTATGGATTGTAAGGCTAGTTTTTCTCTTTTCAATTAAGTATGTGCTTTTGCAGTCGGGTTTTTGTTTTATCAAATATTTGCTTTATTTCAAGCTTTTTAGTTTTATTATATACTAGAAGATCCGACAGACGTTGTCCTGTCCAAATTTCAATAATTCATACAAGATTCCCACTTTCAGTTTTCCCGAATTTTATTCCCATAGAAAATGCGCTTTCATCATTCCCGAATTTTCCATTTTTCCGTCAACTTTTCCGATTTTTCTCTTGGTCACCTTTCTTGAACTTCAACGAATATTTGAAAAAAAAAATAGCCGAATTGGTCCAGCTGTTCTCGAGTTTTGCGCTTAGCAACACATTTGGTATTTTCAAATTCAAATTCAAAATTTATTTATTGTGGGCATATAAGTCTTAACAATAAATTAAAGTTTCAATACGTCCTGCCTAATAGGCATACAATAATTAAGTATTAGCATTAAATTACAAGCAATGCAATTTTTTTTTCAATTTATTTTTATTTATGTATGTATGTACAACTGAAAAGCTATATTAAAGATATTTGGATTGACTCATTACTAGCTTTTATTTGATACAATAATTATGTTTTAAACCTTTCCCTCCCTTTGTTATTTCCAGATGAAATATATCTATAAATATTATATGTCACAATTAAGAAGAATCTAATGACACTTCACATGTTAAAATCCATCAAGCCGTTTAAGCAACAGGGCGTGCCGAAGAAATAGACATAATATTAGGTCTTTACCTATGAAATTGCCGTTCTGCAGTACTGGCCATTTCAAATCAAAATAATTTTTGTTTGGCTAAGAATTTTAATTTCAAATTAATTTTATTTTAAAAACATGGATTTTTTTTCCAAAAGTAGTCATTTATTTATTGATTAGTGTTACATTTTCATCGCATTTCAATCTTTTTCGTCATCATGGATACGTTAAAAATTCGAGTAATTATGGAATATGAGTACCGTCGTGGCAGCAACGCGGCACAAGCGGCACGCAACATCAACGACGTTTACGGAGCTAACACTACAAACCAAAGCACCACTTGTTTGGTTTGCTCGCTTCCGTTCTGGAAATTTCGACCTGAAAAATGAACCTCCGGTCGTCCAAAGACTTTGGTCGACAATGACGAATTAAAGGCGATTGTGGAAGCTGATGATACACAATCTACGGCTGAATTAGCAGCAGCTTTCGACGTTAGCGTCAAAACAATATTGGTCCATTTGCGTCAAATTGGCAAGGTAAAAAAGCTTGACAAATGGGTGCCCCACGAACTCAATGATCGCCAGCGCGAAGTACGCGTCGAGATGTGCCTTTCACTGCTCAACAGACACACAAATGAAGGAATTTTGAACCGCATTGTTACCTGCGATGAAAAATGGATTCTGTTTGATAACCGCAAGCGCTCAGCAAGTTGGTTGGATCCTGGTTCAGCACCTAAACAATGCCCTAAACGAAAACTTACTCCTAGAAAAGTGATGGTCACTGTTTGGTGGTCTAGCGCCGGTGTGATTCATCACAGCTTCTTACCAAACGGGGTGAGCATTACTTCAGATGTGTACTGTGAAGAACTGAACACAATAATGGAGAAGCTGGCACATCTCCAACCAGCATTGGTCAATCGCTCGTCTCCGCTGCTCCTGCACGACAACGCGCGACCTCATACTGCACAGCAGACGGTCTCCAAGTTGCAAGAACTGGGGTTGGAAGCTCTCCGTCATCCGCCCTACTCACCAGACCTTGCGCCTACAGACTACTACTTTTTCCAGAATTTGGATAACTTCTTGGCGGGAAAAAAATTCAATACCCGAGAGGCAGTACAAAATGCCTTTGAAGAATTTGTTGCCTCCCGTCCAGCTGATTTCTTTAAGAAGGGCATCAATAAACTGCCACTGCATTGATTGCATGGGTGATTACTTCGATTAATACAAATAAAAAATGCATGAAAAAAATTCGTTTAAATTTTTTCATACAAAACGGCAATTTCATAGGTAAAGACCTATTATATAGCTTTTGCCCGCGGCTTCGCCCGCGTGGATGTCCGAAAGTATACAAGGGGGAGAAAAGTCCTTCTTTATTCCTTGTTTAGATTATAAACGGAACCTCCTGTGCAAAAATTCAGCTTCATAGATCGTTGAGTTTGGGCTGATGAGTCAGTCAGTCAGTCAGGACTTTTCTATTTAAACATTGAGATAGCTTCTGCCCGCGACTTCGTCCGCGTGAAATTTCTTGATCCCCCGACCCACTCCGTCGAATCGCATTGCTTGACCGCGCTAATACTTTGTTTTCGCTTAGCGTTGTTTTAGACTTTTTTTCTTTTTGCAGATCCCGACTTCCTATTTTTCAGTAATTTCTGTCGGGCTGGGTTTTTTCAATGCATCAATGCTATACAAAAAGCAATTTTAAGGCAGTCGTTAGTGTAAAGGCACCCCCCCCCCCCCTGTGAGAGGGGGCGAAAAGTGCCTTTGAGAGGGGGAGAGGTGAGAGGTGGGGGGAGCCCACCTCTCACCTCTCCCCCTAACCCTCTCACCCCCTCCCCTTCCCACCCCTTTCAGCTTCCCCTATCATCCCCCTCACCATCCCCTCTCACCCTCTCATCACATCTTTTCCCCGCTAACTTCCCGCTTCCCATTTCACCCCCTCTCACACCCACTTCACCGCTTTCCCTTCTCACACCCACTTCACCGCTTTCCCCTCTCACACTACCCTCTCCAACTCTTCCCCTTCCTCTCACCCCTCTCTCCATACCCACCCCACTCACTACACCCTCCTATCCCTCTCCACCTCTCCCCAATTAATCAGTCAAAAGTCTCAAATCAATCTCTCTTCAATGAATCAGTGCTATACAAAAACCAACTTTGAGGTATAAAGGCACTCGTACCCCCCCCCCCAATCATCCGCTCACCCTTCCCCTCTTCCTCTAACCCCTTCCCCCTCTAATCCCTCTCTCCTTCCCACCCCTCTCACCCCTCTCATACTCCCCATCCCCTTCTCCCTCTTACCCCCCTCATCACATCCCCTTCCCGCTAACTTCCCCCTCCTCCTCTACCCTCACCAACTTCTCCGGTCTCCCACTCCCCCTCTTCACCTCCATCCCCCTCATTACACCCACTTGTCCGTCTCCTCCTCCCTCCATCATCTTACCCTTCTCCTTCCTCACCACCCCTCTCCTCCCTCTCCCCTTACCACACCCACCCCTTTCCCTTTCTTTCCTCAATACCCCCACTCATTCCTCTCTTCACCACCCCCTCCCCTTCTCCCCTCCTACCCTTCCCTCTGGGGGAAAAACTGTTAATGACAAACTTTATTACTTGCTTAGGCAAGTATTTGTGCCAAGTTTCAAGTTAATTAACCAAATGAATAAGATTTTTCATATTAACTGTATTCCCTGTTTTCACCCCCACAGAGGTGGAATTTAAAAAACCATTTGGGATATTTCTGTAACTTGACTGAAAGCTTATTTACACCAATTTTCGAGTTAATCAAGCCCCGTAGAAAAACCTGACCTGTAAAATTTACTACCCCTCTTCAGGCCCTTAGGGGTTGATTTTCGAAAAACCCTCATACACGTTATTCTTCGTTTTTGGTCTCAAGTATAAATACTGAATTTCGAGTTAATCGGACCGCGAGTTAAAATTACTCCATACAAACTTTGACACCCCCCAATCCCTCTTTAGGGGGTAGTTTAGGAAAACTAAAAATTACAAACTTTATAATTTAATTTGATAAATATTCGTGCCAAGTTTTAAGTCTATTAACTCAAGGAATAAGATTTTTCATACAAACTTTGGACCCCTGTTTCAACCACTTAGGGGGTGAATTTTGAAAAATCCTTTATTAATGCACCTCTAAACCTCATACGTGCCAAATTTGGAATCTCTAGACCCAACGGTTTGGGCTGTGCGTTGATATGTCAGTCAGTCAGTCAGTCAGTTTCTTCTTTTATATATTTAGATATACTCTCGAAAAATATGACCCTCATTCTGGGGCAGTCGGGTAAAAACACATGATGATTACAAAGTATTTCGTAATAAAGAAGCTTTCCAAATATTAGAAGATCCAAAGATATCGAATGTAAGTTATAACAACAAAACGATTTTATAAGGAAACCTTATAACAAAAATGTTGCGCTGAGCAGAACTTGGTTACTACTCGGCTCGGCCGAAATCAGATTAAGGACATAAAAATATTACCGTCCATTTGCTTCGACCCGATTGAAATCATCAAATTTCTCTGTACAAATAAGAAATAAACAGATATTTACCGAAGCGAGTTTATCGAAAAGTAAATCAAAGGCATTGCAGTATGGTTCGGTCAAGTTTCTGCTTCTGTAAGCGGCTTACTTTGATCCGCTATCTTCACGGAGCGACGCTTCAGCAACAAGTTCGGGTATTAACCAGGCTTTGTGTTCCTTTTACTTATTTTTAAACTGATTTTCAAACGTATTTTCGCTGAGCTCTCCTTACTTGCCAGTAAGCAGTTTCAACGTTTTTTTAAGGAGCCTAGCTGACTCCGCGTAGGTCGATTGATCTGCGAGATTAAGGCGCGTTTGTCGCGATCATATCCTGAATGAGCAATCGTTCTTTGCACTGGGATCCCTCCTAGCCTCGGGGAGCACGTCAAGCCGTCGTTTCTGGTTTGTCATACGAGTACTAACGACTGTGGTTACGGGCGTAATTTAACATATTATAAGGTTTGCAAAAGTCTAGCGGGAGTCGCTCCTTGTTGTTTTATCTAATATTTCGTCCAAAATCCTTAGGACGTGCAGAATCACCAATAGCTGGGCATTATGCCGCTATTCTTGGGCAGATCCCGTAGAGATTGATAATCTGCAAGCTTTGTTCATTTTAAGTAAGGAAAATTATTATTATACTGGTCAAGATTACTGCTGTTTATTTATTTATTTAAAACATAACAGATTTAAATAAATCTAAGGCGGCATACAGCAAAATTTAACAAAACATAATAAACAATAAAATAATATAAAAACTAGAACACGAGAAATTAGCAAAATTTAAAAAATATGAAACATTGTAAAGATTAAAATGCAATCAACAAAAAAGAAACAGAAAATTATTGCTTTTTGCTTACCTATCTTTCATTCTTCATCTCACATAATCTTAAACTTTCACAACACACATCTATCCTTAACCCGGCAAATCAGTCACACTCCGGTCTTGATGTATAAAGAGCATTAAGTATGAGCATTTATGTATTTTTGTTGTCACTGAATCGTACACTTATCGAAAGTCGAACTACAATAGGAACCTCCTGGTCTCATAATATCTCTACAATGAGGATCAAAATCTAAATCAGACGTGTATCAGTTCTGACTTTCAAAAGAAGACCTCTTCATTTTAAACTCATTTACGCCGTGTAAATAATCTAGTTTAAGAGATTAATTTATTATTTCAACTCCAAGCCTAATATTACTTTTACCGATTTTGATGAAATCTTCATCTCATATTTACACAAAGTTAGCCGTCCTAACTGGAGCCATTAATTAAAAGTTTCTCAAGTATAACGTAAGTAATGTTAATACGCCCGGCTTATATAGGTAGTGAACTGAACCCAAACATATACTTGACATACGACTATTGGTACAACGAAACAAGGTATTTCTGTATACTAATTTCGAAGTTCCAAGATCTCATTTGACTCCAAGTCTTCGGAATGTTACAAAATGGTGTGGGTAGTCTTGAATTTTCAAGTTTCAAAGCCAATATGGAAACAATGCTGGCACTGTCGCGTGGCGCCTTATAAAGTTTGCCTTCACTTTATACGAGACTTGCACTGACTTGAGCTTGTTTTGCTTGGAGTACATACAAAACCTTTATAGAAACTAATCTTTAATGCAGCGCTGCTGTTATTATTAGTACACCCGACTTCTTGGTGTCTGATGGAACTTCTTGGAAGAATGAGATGGTGTTTTTTTACGATCAATACGTTGCACGTTGGTTGTATACATATAATCAGCCTCTAATGTTCCCACTGCTGGGACACACGTCTCCTCTCAGTGAGAGGGAGTTGGTTATAATATACTAGCTTTTGCCTGCGGCTTCGCCCGCGTGATGTCGGGAAATATCCCACGGGAACGTACTACCGGAAATTCCACCCTTATTCCTTGTCTACTTGTTTAAATTTCAGCTTCCTAGGTCCGTGGGTTAGGGCTGGGCGTTGATGAGTCAGTGAATCAGTCAGTCAGTCAAGACCTCTTTTTATTTACACAGGGTTACTGGTAATTCGACGTATATCCGTTAGGGGCTGATAAGGGGGCCAAAATGCAACAAATTGAACCCCCCATATGTATGGCCGAAATTCAATAGTTTTCGAGATATTGGAATTTTAAGTTTTTCGATATTTACCCAAAATATGACATTTAATTCTAAATAAAAAAAAATACATATTTGAATGGGTACCATTAAAAATTATGTTGTAGTTGGCACTTCAATTAAGCTATGGACATAATTAAAACTACTTAATTTAACAAAATAATTAAAATAATGAGTGATATAAGAATAATATCTTACCAATATTTTAATTTTACGCTTCAAAAATGTTGTCTCGTCACAAAAATTTCTATGACATTAATCGTACAAATAACTAAAACAACTTGCCTATTCTGTAAGCTTTCCAAAAAGGTATAAAAGTCAATTTTAAAATACATAATTCGTGGCATGGCATGAGTTTGAATCGGCGCGGGGAGAGAAAGGGTCATTTGTATTTGTATGAAAAAAAATGCATTAAAAAATTTACGTCAAATTTTATAAAAAATTTTACACATCTTGTTCAAAATGAGCCCCTCAATTACGAATGCAGGTTCGAATTCTCTTCCTAACTTCAGTTTTCGTCACTCTTGATGTGAACGTTGTTCTCATCTGTTGCACCGCGTTTATTATTCGCTGTCGAAGTTCGTCGACCGAATTTTACTGGGGTCACATAAACTAATTCCTTCACATGACCCCAAACGTAAAAAATCAAGTGGTGTGATATCAGGGCTTCGTGCTGGCTACGAAATTGGCCCTCCCCTTGCAATCCATCGGTTTGGATATCTCTCGTCTAGCCACTGTCGGACAGTAATCCGGTAATGTGCTGGGCAACCATCATGTTGAAACATGAGGTTGTTTTTTATTTCTTCAGGAACATCCGCCAACAAATCGTCTAGGTTTTTTCTTAAAAACTCCTCGTAATTTTCGCCGTTCAAATTTTGGGGCAAAAAATGAGGGCCCAGCAAATAATTATCAAGGACACCCATCCATACGTTCAGGGAAAATCTCATTTGCGACGCAGTTTCTTTAAGTTTTTTTGGATTCCTGCCTACTTTAGGTGCCCAAAAATGTAAGTTATGGTAATTCGTTATACCATCCCGGTCAAACTTTGACTCGTCAGTCCAAATATTTCTTAGGAAATGTTCCTGGTCAGCGTCAGCGTTTAACATAAACCGAGAAAATTCGAGTCGCCTGGCAGGATCTCCCTCGTGCCGTGCAATGTTTGGACAGGTTGATAATGGTATGGGTGTCTACCTGATAGATGTACTACCGACCACACTTTCCACTGGGACATACCGAGCTGTCTTGCAACAATGCTCGTTGAGATGTTTGGGTCATCAATAAAACACTGAAGAATGGTGTCCTCTTCGTCAGCCGTGTACTGTCGAGGTCTGCCAGCGTTGACTTGTGCTCTCTGAACACTGCCAGTTTCAGACAATCGTCGATAGGTGCTCCCGAAAACAGTAACATGGGGAAGTCGACGATCGGGAAAGCGGCGTTGGTATTCTCGCCGAGCCGCAGCCGCGTTTCCATCGGCAAAACCATAACAAAACATTGTGTCTGCGTATTCGTTATTAGAGTACGAAGCCATGTTATCCGAAATAACAATGATAACAAAGTTCATAACAAGAGAAACAAGAATTAACAATAATGATCGACAGAAAATTAGCGCGATGAGAGATTAGTTAATAGCAAGATAACAACACACGTGCTTGCGCGGCGTAGTTTTGAAACTTACTAAGGAAGGCGACGCGAGCGCAGCAGACGCCGTATACTCCCCCGCCCGCACACCCCGCCCATAACGAAAAATTTCGCCAGTAAAATTGGTTGTTTTATCGAGGACCATAAACTAAAAACACAGATGATTTCTCTCCCCGCACCGCGCGCCGCTGCGCCGTTTCAAACACATGCCATGCCACGAATTATATATTTTAAAATTGACTTTTATACCTTTTTGGAAAGCTTACAAAATAGGCAAGTTGTTTTAGTTATTTGTACGATTAATGTCATAGTAATTTTTGTGACGAGACAACATTTTTGAAGCGTAAAATGAAAATATTAATAAGATATTATTCTTAAATCGCTCATTATTTTAATTATTTTGTTAAATTAAGTAGTTTTAATTATGTCAATAGCTTAACTAAAGTGCCAGCTATAACATCATTTTTAATGGTACCCATTCAAATATGTATTTTTTATTATTTGGAATTAAATGTCAAATTTTGGGTAAATATCGAAAAACTCTTAAAATTCAAATATCTCGAAAACTATTGAATTTCGGCCATACATATGGGGGGTTCAATTTGTTGTATTTTGGCCCCCTTATCAGCCCCTGACGGATATACGTCGAATTACCAGTAACCCTGTATAGATTGATAGTTTCTGCCAAAATTCTGTAATTCCTTGCTGCTGATGCATTGCCAGCCCACGCTATTATTTCGTTTTTGCTTAGCGTTCTTTCTGACTTTTTTTTTTTTGCTTGGCACCTAAGAGTCCCAGAGTGATGTTAAATATGCCTATAGCCTTCCTTAAGAATTGGGCTTTCAAATGCACAAATAATTATTAAAGTCCGCCTAGCAGTTCGAGAGATTAGCGCGTTCAAACAAACAAAATAAGTGTGTATCAGCTCCGACGCAGACTGGAGTTTACTCCTGTTTTTTGTGCCGACTTACTTTTTTTTTTTCCTTTTTTTTTCGGTCATTTCTGTCGGGCAGGGTTTCTTTAATGCATCAATGCTATACAAAAAGCAACTTTAAGGTATAAACCTCTCACCCCCTCACCACATCCCCTTGCCGCTAACCTCCCCCTCCCCCTTTTACCCCCTCTTATCCCTCCTCTTCTCTCTCTAATCCTCCTCTCACCCCCTCCCCGTTCTCTCCCCTCTCACCTTCTTCTATTATCGCCCTCACCGCCCCCTCTCACCCCCTCACCCACCCCATCCCCTATCCCTCTCACCACGTCACCACATTCCCTTCCGCTAACCACCCCCTCCCCTTTTTACCCCCTCTCACACCCCCTTCACCGCTTTCCCCTACCCCTCTACCCTCGCCAACTCCCCCCCCCCTCCCCCTCCTCGCCCCTCTCTCCATACCCGCCCCACTCACTACAACCTCCTATCCCTCTCCACCTCGTCCCGCTCTCTTATCAATCAGTCAAAGTCTCAACTCAATCTCTCTTCAATGAATCAGTGCTATACAAAAAGCAACTTTAAGTTGTAAAGGCACTCGTCGCCCCCCTCTTACCCCACCTTTCACCCCTCCCCTCTCCCTCTAACTCCCCTCGCACCCTTCATCCTCTCCTTCTAACCTTCTCTCACCCATTTCTCCTTCCACATCTCACCTCTCACCCCTTTCAACCCTCTCACTGCCCCCTCTCACCTCCTCACCCTCCACATCCCCATCCTCGTCTCCGTCTTACCCTCACCACATCTCCTTCCCGCTAACCTCCCCCTTCACTGGTTTCCCCTCCCCCGCTTATCCTCTCCACCTCCTTCCCCCTCATACCCTCCTATCCCTCTCCCCCTCCCTTGATCATCCTCCCTCCTTTAGTTCCCCATTTCCCTCCTCACCACCCCCTCCCCTGCTCCCCTCACCCTCTACCCTTTCCTCTGGAGGAAAAACTATGGATGACAAATTTTATAACTTTCTTAGGCAAGTATTTGTGCCAAGTTTCAAGTTAAATAACTAAATGAATAAGATATTTCATATAAACCATATTCCCTGTTTTCACCCCCACAATTAAAAAATACCGCTTGGGATATTTCCGTAACTTGACTGAAGGATTATTACCACCAATTTTCGAGTTAATCGAGCCCCACAGTAAAACTTGCCTTGTAAAATTGTCTCCCTCTTCAATCCCTTATGGGTAGATTTTCGAAAATCCCTGATACACGTTATTCTTCATTTTTGATCTTAAGTTGTGTGTGTGTGTGTGTGTGTGTGTGTGTGTATGTTTGTGTTTAGTTAGTATAGTGTAATGTCTAGTTAATCGGACCGCGCGTTAAAATTACTCCATACAAACTTTGACACCCCCTATATCCCTTTTTCGGGGGTAGTTTAGGAAAACTAAAAATGACAAACTTTATAATTTACTTAGATAAATATTCGTGCCAAGTTTCAAT
This sequence comes from Cosmia pyralina, assembly GCA_946251885.1. Taxonomy (NCBI): domain Eukaryota; kingdom Metazoa; phylum Arthropoda; class Insecta; order Lepidoptera; family Noctuidae; genus Cosmia; species Cosmia pyralina. Next base: position 16,704,798 of record OX276350.1, on the reverse strand, counting down.
TCTATTAACTCAAGGAATAAGATTTTCCAAACTTTGGACCCCCGTTTCACCCTCTTAGAGGGTGAATTTTGAAAAATCCTTTCTCAGACCTCATAAAGAACCTACGTGCCAAATTTGGAATCTCTAGACCCAGCGGCTATGACTGTGCGTTGATATGTCAGTCAGTCAGTCAGTCAGTTTCTTCTTTTATATAATAGGTCTTTACCTATGAAATTGCCGTTTTGTATGAAAAAATTTAAACGAATTTTTTTCATGCATTTTTTATTTGTATTAATCGAAGTAATCACCCATGCAATCAATGCATCTTTGCCAACGCAGTGGCAGTTTATTGATGCCCTTCTTAAAGAAATCAGCTGGACGGGAGGCAACAAATTCTTCAAAGGCATTTTGTACTGCCTCTCGGGTATTGAATTTTTTTTCTCGCCAAGAAGTTATCCAAATTCTGGAAAAAGTAGTAGTCTGTAGTCGCAAGGTCTGGTGAGTAGGGCGGATGACGGAGAGCTTCCAACCCCAGTTCTTGCAACTTGTAGACCGTCTGCTGTGCAGTATGAGGTCGCGCGTTGTCGTGCAGGAGCAGCGGAGACGAGCGATTGACCAATGCTGGTTGGGGATGTGCCAGCTTCTCCATCTTTGTGTTCAGTTCTTCACAGTACACATCTGAAGTAATGCTCACCCCGTTTGGTAAGAAGCTCTGATGAATCACACCGGCGCTAGACCACCAAACAGTGACCATCATTTTTCTAGGGGTAAGTTTTCGTTTAGGGCATTGTTTAGGTGCTGAACCAGGATCCAACCAACTTGCTGAGCGCTTGCGGTTATCAAACAGAATCCATTTTTCATCGCAGGTAACAATGCGGTTCAAAATTCCTTCATTTGTGTGTCTGTTGAGCAGTGCAAGGCACGTCTCGACGCGTACTTCGCGCTGGCGATCATTGAGTTCGTGGGGCACCCATTTGTCAAGCTTTTTTACCTTGCCAATTTGACGCAATTGGACCAATATTGTTTTGACGCTAACGTCGAAACCTGCTGCTAATTCAGCCGTAGATTGTGTATCATCAGCTTCCACAATCGCCTTTAATTCGTCATTGTCGACCAAAGTCTTCGGACGACCGCGAGGTTCATTTTTCAGGTCGAAATTTCCAGAATGGAAGCGAGCAAACCAATAACAAGTGGTGCGTTGGTTTGTAGTGTTAGCTCTGTAAACGTCGTTGATGTTGCGTGCCGCTTGTGCCGCGTTGCTGCCACGACGGTACTCATATTCCATAATTACCTACTCGAATTTTTAACGTATCCATGATGACGAAAAAGATTGAAATGCGATGAAAATGTAACACTAATCAATAAACAAATGACTACTTTTGGAAAAAAAAATCCATGTTTTTAAAATAAAATTCATTTGAAATTAGAATTCTTAGCCAAACAAAAATTATTTTGATTTGAAATGGCCAGTACTGCAGAAAGGCAATTTCATAGGTAAAGACCTAATATTTAGATTGGAAATGCTTCCTCTAAGACAAGGCGAAATACATAGATTAGGTATTTGTTACCTGTTTTATTTATTTTTTTGCCTGCAAAACTTTTATTTACATCTTGACCTCATATTACTAGCAAAGCCCATTTACAAAAAAAAAATCTAAGAAGACGGTAACTGAAAATAAGGGAACCAAACTACGGTTCCCAACTACCATTCCTGCAAACAGTGATCAAGGAACAAAGCAAGAGCAAACTAAACGCAGTACATCAAACGAGTCGAGTCCACCTTTATAATAAACTAGGGCGCAACGTGAGCAGCAACAGATGGCGACAATGTCCTAAGTTCTGATATAAATCAAACCCTTTTAATGTTCGACTATCGGTCGCTTGGGTCAAGTAGGTAAAAGTGATTTACTGTGGCCATAAAGACAGCAAGAAACGGGTATATTGCGCTCGTCAGCACCCTTCAACCGGAATGGTTCGTGTAATGAAATGTAACGTGGAAAGTTCGCGATGGCTTAGAGGTGTTTAAGTTTTCGGAGGAATTGTATTTTTTTGGGACGAATTTTATGTTTATAGGTTCAGAATGGACGGTTTAAAAGGCTATGGAAATATTTATCTTATATAGTTGATTATAATCAAAAGTAAAAGAAATGTAGGACCTCTATTGCATCGCAAATCATTCTATATTTAAGTACCAATCAAAAACTTGCAGTGGCTTTCAACACCAAAATAAAACACATCAATATCTGTTTATAACCTAAAGTCAGATCGGACTAATCGATTATTCAATTTACTTAGGCTAGTCACAAAAGTTACTTTAGACGGCAAATCAAATTAGATTTCTCAGTTTCCATTGAGTCTTCCTTCATTAGCACGAAATTTCTTAAGAGCAGTCACTGACTCTCACCCACGTAACTATTTCAATGTAAAATAAAAGTTGGCGACCGATCCGTGGTTCTTGACTAAAACTTTGAAGAAAGTTCCCTCTCTACTGCTGTCAGGGTTGCCATTATTGCTGGTCAACAATAAGTTTTTATTTTAATTTTTTTTTTTTGTTTATGGCCTGACACTTTGGCAAATGATTGTTATTTGGAGTGAGGTTTCTGCTATATAAAAGATTGCTCTCTTTTTTAATCAACTTAACAAACAATCTCACATTTACTTTTTTTACGGATTTAATGGAATAACCAATTATTTCTTCAGATTAAACGCAACAGACGCTAGTAAGTCGAATTTTTGTAATTTTTATTTCTAGTCTGACAACCCTCCCAGTGCCTTCATTGAAAGTTGGCAACTTCATTATGTCTACTATTTGACTTAGGTACAAGAAGGACATTCTACAATGTCTTGGCGGGTAAATATTTTTGAAGTAAATGCATATACGAGTAAAACTTTGAGAGATTTTTCATAATATTATACGTACCTACCTAAGAAATGTGATGAAAAATGTTTTTATTTACTAATTATTTTTAAGAAGATGGCATAAAAAATATTATTTAGATCGGTTGCCAACCTAAGTAAGTGATCATTGAACCTGGTTTCGATAAACCTTAGATGATAAAATAAATCTTAACATTAAACAAAGAGAACTTTATCCAAAACCATAAAATAATAAACTTTTATATAAAAACGGCCCATTTTTGTTTCACCGTCGACGTCCCAAGTCCCAACGAAAAAGGCAATAACAGTTGGGCAAGTTTTCTGTAAGGGCAAAGGTAATACTCAGAGGGGCCGAACAGTTAGTTTACTTAGTATTAGAGAAGTTTGTTTAGGCCCGCCAACACTAGATAATAACGCAATATAAATATTTCGGCAATAAATCAAACGCTCTTCTGACTCTTAACGTGTTTCGTAGCTGGAAAGTTCTGGTGAGTTTCAGTAGAAAGTACCTCCAATTACAAGTATGATGAATGTCTGGAGGGGCTCGTGGCTAAGTAATAACAGTTGCACGGATCGATCGATCAGGTTAAGCTACGCTTGCTGCGGTCGGTCCGTGGATGGATGATCTTCTTTACATACCGAGACCCCTCCATGCCTCGGAAAGCACAATAAGCCGTCGGTCCCAGCAGGCAATCTTGGATCTTCAAAAGTCGTTACGGGTCGTCAGAAGCTCAAAAAGCAGTCGCTCCAATAAAATACTGGTATTTAGCTGCATCCGGTTAGACTGGAAGCCGACCCCAACATAGTTGGGAAAAGGCTAGGCAGATTGATTGATGGATGTCTGGCAGGTCACAGTTTTCATGTTTCGTAGTGTGAATGGCTATTTGGCTGTCAAAAAGCTTAGTCTTTAAGGCACGTCAGAGTTCTCTGAAGTTTGGGAACTTTGTGAAAACTGTCAGCTATGAGGTATGTAAGGGTTGAGTTTTGGAGCAGTGACGTATGGCAGCTTGCAACTAGAAAGAATGTTGTCGGTTTTCACTCGGCTTTTTAAATCTGTGTTCTTTTCTTCTCTTGTATCAGATTTGAACAAATTGTATGAAAACACATACTTTGGTGCGTCAATTATTTTGAAAAATAAAAGATTTTATTTATTGTTATAAACATAACCTAAAAATAACAAAATTATAAAATAACATAACTAAAACTATTAGTAAAAACTAAAATATGGCGTTGAAAACTTCCTCCGCATTGCTGTCGACTGGTACCCAAGAGACTGGCGGCATTGCCACATTGTATGGCAATGCTAAGCCTCTGGCCAAGGTAAAAGCCAGCCCTTGGGTCACGGGAAATGTCAAACAGCCGTCTGAAGATTTCGTTGAACAAACTATGAGCACTCGGACCCCACGGCCCAAGGGTTTCAACCCCAAACGGCTCGAAAATATAATTATCGATAAGTATAGTATACTTCCGCCGCTTGAGGTTTTCCGCAGCTGAGCTTGAATGAGCTTATTTTTAACTTTGTAGCTCTTTCTTACAGTTGGCGCAGTAATTGAGCTAGAGCACCCAGAACAAATGGGTACGGCTAGGACAAAACTGTGATTAATCGCGCGCGAGCCGAGCAAGCGCTATACCTAAGCTAGTCGCAATTACTTCGCTATTTAGTATTTTTAGGATCCCACTATATTAATTACTAGGTTCCGCCCGGGGCTTCACCCGCATGGTATGTCGATGAAAAGTAGCCTATGTCCTTTTGCAGGTCATGGTCTACCCGGGTGCCGAATTTCATTTAAATTTGTTCAGCCGTTTTAGCGTGAAAGCGTAACAAATAAACAAACAAACTCGCTTTCCCATTTATAATATTACTCGTACTTAAAATTTGAGGTTCACAAAAAGAGGCGTGTTGAGTATCAAGCTCCAGGTGTGATGCTGGTGATCTTGACTTCTTAATAAAATGACTTGACATATATGATGATTGTATTTCTTAAGTAGCCGCTCACACGAGCGCGGTGTGAATCGGGTCCGTGGAGTCATTTTACCTAATATTGTAAGTGGTATGAGTTCTATACCAAGAAAATATTTTTTTATTATTAACGTTGTTCCATCACTACTAAGTACTAATATCGAATTCTATGCATTTAATTTGATACTTTATCTATTTTTGAACGATTTAAGATACGTCAACACTGACTGAGACTCGTCTATGACATTAAAAAATATTTTTTTCTCTGACATGTCATTGTTCGGTCTGTCGACTGTGAAAGTGTTTTACTCAGTTAATAGTTTAATTGTACTGTGGTGAGTGGGTTTATTTATGTTTCATGTTAAGAATTAACACACCATGCATTTTATACCTTAAAACATCGCTTCATCGGTCATCGCTTGTTTTTTCTTACTAGAACCATTTCTTTGAAATCTGAAGCTAAATTGTTGTCTTTGTTCGTCTTTTTAACCATTTCTAGAAATGTAAACAATAACAAATTCAAACGAAACACAAAATATAATGGAGCTTAGTCAAAAGGTTTCCAAGAAATGAACTGGAAATACAGAATTCCTAGAAACTATGCCGCTGGCGCATTATGTAAACAAACGCGCGCCGCGGGCCGAATGACGTCAGCGGGTGGTACACTCGACTAGTTTTTTAAGCGGGCGTACCTGCCCGTGTGAGCGGGTAGATAGATACTGAATACAATTTAGGAGTCGACCGATATGAGTGCGCACCGCTCAAGATGTTGGCGAGGGAGTCCATCAGAAACAAGGCAAACAATATATCAGAGTGCAATCAATCTGACTAGCCTTTTCCCAACTATGTTGGGGTCGGCTTCCAGTCTAACCGGATGCAGCTGAATACCAGTATTTTACAAGGAACGACTGCCTATCTGTTCCACAACCCAGTAACTGGGTAATACTATCCCCTTTCCCTTTCTATCTCCTTGGTTAGACTGGTTGTCAGACTTTCGGGCTTCTGACGACCCGTAACGACTGCCAGCCACGCGATCCACGAATGACAGCCGAGACCAACGGTTTAACGTGCTTTCCGACACATGGAGGAGTCTCGGTATGTACAGATGATCACCCATCCACGGACCAACCCCGGCAAGCGTAGCTTAACCTGAAGGATCGACCCGTGCGGCTGTTATTACTTAGCCACGAGCTCCTCTCCTCCACGAGCATTATATTAGTGTTCATTAATATTATTAATAGCACACAAAAAATACAGCCGACTTCCAAAAACAACACTACAAAGTGAAAAATAGCTTTAATTTCGGAAGTCGGTGTCTGGTGAAATGTATTTTCGTTTTCTGCCACCGACTTCCGAAATTAAAGTTATTTTTCACTTTGTAGTGATGTTTTTGGAAGTCGGTTGTATTTTTTGTAAAAAAGTTTTTATTTTTCACTTTTTAGTTGTGGTACCTACCCCACACAAATTCTAATACCACTACCTGCAAAACAAACTAGAACATCATCCATATAAAACTGGGGAAAAAACACGTATTATTGAAGCTAACTAAAAACTACCAAAGCAAAGTTAATCAATTTTATATTGGACCAACTTTGATGTACTTGTACATCTTCTCGAATAAAACAAAAATTTTTCAAATCGGACGACTCTGTAAAAAGTTATGATTGTCAAACATAAAAAAAAAAAAATATACGTGTCGAGTTGAGAACCTCCTCCTTTTTTTTCGTTGGTTAAAAATGGGAATTATTCGAGGTTCAAACATGCCTATGATTAATTATAATAACAAAATCAATTAGAATTTCAACTATTTCTTAAATATACGTTTCACAAACTAACTAAATAATAAAGCAAGATCCCCGCCATAGTTGGAAACTAGTTTTACCATTATTTCTTCTTCCGACCGAAGTCAAAGAAAAAGCAAGAAACCGTCTGTTTCCGACACGTACGCGATGGGAAATGATTGGAATTGAAAGGGTGTCTAATATCCGCTAAAAATCCATTATTTTCGAATACGTACCTACCACAAATTGCGAAAACTTTCCGCCATTACCGCTCACAACTTGACTTTGCTCTTGAAAGACGATTGTTAGATGTTTTATTTGAATAAACAAAAGTTTTATTAAAACGACAATTTTGATGGCTTGAAATGGACTGTTTTGGTCGTTAATGTCAAGAATATAATTTATTGAGTAAATACGGAATTTCAATAGTAATTTTGTTTTTTGCTAGTTATCATCTGCCTAGCCTTTTCCTAACGATGTTATGGTCGGCTTCCAGTTCAACCGGATGCCGCTGTTTACCAGTATTTTACATGGGGTGACTGCCTATCTGACCTCCACAACCCAGGTACTGAGTAATACGGCACCCCTTGGTAACACTGGTTGTCAGACTTTCGGACTTCTGATGACCCGTAACGACTGTCAAAGATCCAAGAATGACAGCCGGGACCAACGGCTTAACGTGCTTTCTGAGGCACGGATGGGTCTCGGTATGTAATGATGGTCACCCATCCACGGGCCGATCGTGGCAAGCGTAGCTTAACCTGAACGATCGACCCGTGCGTCTGTAATTCTTAGCCGCGAGCCCCTTGGTAATTTTGTGTTTTGCTAGTATTCCTACTTATTCTATTGAATAGTTATCGTTTTAGTCATTCGGTATAAGGTCACATCACAAAAAAAAACCTGCTAAGTGCGTGTCGGACCACGCACAATGAAGGGTTCCGTAGTTGGGATGAATTTATCTTAAGAACAAACTTAACTTTGTAGTTGAAAAACATGTTCTCCCATACATTCCAACTGTAAATGTAAGTTTGTACTCACAATATTGATAGATTTACCATGTTATTTTATAACCACAGAGTTCTTATAGGTTTTCCTGTAATCTACAGGTAAAGATCTATTCTCTGTATTTATTTCAAAATTTTAGGCTCAGTAGTTTCGGAGATAAGGGGGGGGAATGGTCAATTTTCGTCTATTTTCTTAAATAACTTTAAAACAATTTATTTTAAAATTATAAAAAAAATATATTTGAGACCCTCATAGTAAGCCCTTTCATTTGACATGCCACATGGTGTAGTTTGCAAAAGTTTTTTTTTTAATTTTCTTATTTGCCCCCAAAAAGTGACCTCTATCTTCAAAATTCATTTATTTACTTTACCCGTCCGTGTTTGGGTCACAGAAATTCGTATGTGTACAAAATTTCAACTTAATCGGTCCATTAGATTCAGAGCAAATTGGCTGTGACAGACGGACAGACAGACAGACGGATAGACAGACAGACAGACAGACAGACACACGAGTGATCCTATAAGGGTTCTGTTTTTTCCTTTTGAGGTACGGAACCCTAAAACAACCTAAATTTTTGTAACACTTGCCTATGAATCAGTATTTTCTTTTTATGATCAAAAAATGCTGAAATAGAGTAACTATACCAACTCTGATTTGCTTGTTCAAAAAAATTCACATGAACTATTTTAACAGTGACTCATTCCTTTTCTTTAATATAATCTTATTATGAAGATTTCACATAATCTGTCTTCTCAAATCTCTATTTAATTCAGTTTGAATAAGAACTTTTTTTGAAGTATCTACTCGTATGATCTATAAAACTGCAAAAACAGCTCAGTGCACCTATTCTATTAGCATCATCAATATTGAGTTTCACTCAAAAGCCAGCGACCAACTGTAGCCAAAACAGTAAAATTAAAAGTTTGATTAAAACTTAAAACTCTCAAGAAATTCATCAGTGTTAAATTAAGTTGAAAATTTGCATTGTTAATTTATATTACGCACCTTGCCCATCTTATTATTAGGCATTCAGTTTCGGCTCGGAAAATTTGATTATTATAATTAGTTATAATTGTTTGTTTGCCTTTAAAGTTTCTTGCACGTTTTGTATTGGACATAGCTTCTGATAAGACAAATCTTTACTTTGTGTTTTTAACTTGGACAATCAATTTTGAATGTTATTATGTTAATCTTCCCACAAGGTATACCGATGACCTTGTGAAGGCCCCAGGACTCCGGAGTGAGAAGTACAGGATCGGACGATGTGGCGAAGCTAAGGGAAAGCCTAACCTAACCTCTTTCGGTTGAAATGATGACGATTATGATTACCTAGATTATTAATACTTTAAGAGCCTGTTTCACCACCTACGATAAAGTTCCTATTAACTTACTTGGCAGTTAATTTCATACAAATTCTGTTTCATTTTTTAATTCATTCGGTGTGTAGTGGCTATTTAGAGATCGTGGCTATTTAGAGGCCTATCAGAAAATTGCGTTTTGACAGATTAGTTATATGGAAGCACGGCGACGCATCGCATTTTGTAGCAATTTAGCAGTTGTAATTACGTTTATTTTGAGTTTTATAATAATACTAGCTGCGCCCCGCGGTGTTACCCGCGGTTTATGAGATACACTAAAACGTGTAATATTTAATCGGTGAGAAAAGTATTCACAAAAAAATTTCTCATCCCACGGGAACACTACATTTTTTCAAGATGTAAAGTAGCCCATGTGTACAACTTTCGCCTTTATAATATTAGTGTGATTAAGTGTGATGGTGTGATTATTTATTTTTATTTTTTTGTTTTCAAACTTTTATTATTGTGATTTTGGTTTAGTTGGTGATCTTCCTGTGCTAGTCACAATAAATACTTTTTCTTTCGTCCTTTCTTTCCCTATTTTTTCGGGATAAAAAGTAGCCTATGTGTTAATCCAGGTTATAAGCTGTCTACATACCGAATTTCATCCAACCCGGTCCAGCCGTTTGAGCGTGAAGAAGTAACAAACATACGCACACACACACACTCACAAACTTTCGCCTTTATAATATTAGTGTGATAGTGTGATGTGATAGTGTGATTATTTAATTTTGTTTTTTTGTTTTCAAACTTTTATTGTTGTGTTTTTTGTTTGGTTGGTGATCTTCCTGTGCTAGTCACAATAAATACTTTTTCTTTCTATCTCTATTTTTTCGGTATAAAAAGTAGCCTATGTGTTTATCCAGAAAGTCAGCTACTTCCACACCAAATTTCGTCAAAATCGGTCGAGGCGTTTGAGTTTGAAAGAGTAGCAAATATATTTGAATTTCTTGCTCATCCCACGGGAGCACTACATTTTTCCGGGATAAAAAGTAGCCTATGTGTTAATCCAGGTTATAAGCTGTCTACATATCGAATTTCATCCAAATCGGTCCAGCCGTTTGAGCGTGAAGAAGTAACAAACATACACACACACACACTCACAAACTTTCGCCTTTATAATATTAGTGTGATAGTGTGATGTGATAGTGTGATTATTTAATTTTGTTTTTTTGTTTTCAAACTTTTATTGGTGTGTTTTTTGTTTGGTTGGTGATCTTCCTGTGCTAGTCACAATAAATACTTTTTCTTTCTATCTCTATTTTTTCGGTATAAAAAGTAGCCTATGTGTTTATCCAGAGTGTCAGCTACTTCCACACCAAATTTCGTCAAAATCGGTCGAGGCGTTTGAGTTTGAAAGAGTAGCAAATATATTTGAATTTCTTGCTCATCCCACGGGAGCACTACATTTTTCCGGCATAAAAAGTAGCCTATGTGTTAATCCAGGTTATAAGCTGTCTACATATCGAATTTCATCCAAATCGGTCCAGCCGTTTGAGCGTGAAGAAGTAACAAACATACACACACACACACTCACAAACTTTCGCCTTTATAATATTAGTGTGATAGTGTGATGTGATAGTGTGATTATTTAATTTTGTTTTTTTGTTTTCAAACTTTTATTGGTGTGTTTTTTGTTTGGTTGGTGATCTTCCTGTGCTAGTCACAATAAATACTTTTTCTTTCTATCTCTATTTTTTCGGTATAAAAAGTAGCCTATGTGTTTATCCAGAGTGTCAGCTACTTCCACACCAAATTTCGTCAAAATCGGTCGAGGCGTTTGAGTTTGAAAGAGTAGCAAATATATTTGAATTTCTTGCTCATCCCACGGGAGCACTACATTTTTCCGGGATAAAAAGTAGCCTATGTGTTAATCCAGGTTATAAGCTGTCTACATACCGAATTTCATCCAAATCGGTCCAGCCGTTTGAGCGTGAAGAAGTAACAAACATACACACACACACACACACACACACTCACAAACTTTCGCCTTTATAATATTAGTGTGATTTTTTGTTTAAACAATTATTTTTTTTTTTTAAAGTAACGTTTATTCGGATATAAATTTACGTAATAATATTAATGTAGTAAGGAGAAATTTTCTGTTAATTCTGAGCGTTTTTAGTAGTTTTATGGTTTTAAATGTGACTTTTTTTATAGATATTCCATACACATTTCAAAATTCTGAGGCCGTTATGGACTAAACCACTATTTAGGAGATATTATTATACATTTTTTATTTAATTTTCTTACGTAAGTAGTTATACACGAGCTCAAAAATATACCGTCGCGCATTTCATGAAAAACTTGCTTCGGAATTTTGACTTTATTTATACAGACAAGAAAAAATTTCAAAAAAAAATCGAAGCCGCTATGAACTATACTAATAACTATTCTCCTCCACTCAATAAATCAAAGTTGTCAAAGTCTTTCAGTTTTTCAGAATAAGAACGCCAAAGTTGGCCATTTAACGCAAAAATCACGGTCGAAATGTACAAACGGACCGGTCGTACCGGTCGGTATGTGTATGGTGTCGGTTGGTGTGTGTATGTGTTGTGTGTGTGCGCCCTCCTATACTTACATACCTTTCAGGCATGTATGTCACGTGTGACGCTACGACTCTCGTTTGTTTCACCTGTTTTTAAAATATCCATGTGCACAGATTCTTACTGAAAAACAACTGAACCGTAACAAAAGTTAAAATAACAGCAAAACATATTCATTTACTCAGAAAGAAATAAATACCTGCAAACGGTCATATACGCTTTAATTAAATTATTTCTCTACCATTGAAAGATTAATTAAAATCGGCAGGAATTTGCACTGGGATCCTTTGTTCGGGTTGGAAGACTGTTGAGTCGATTATGTCTTTATTACCTGACGGAATTTGACTTTAGGGCTTTGGCTTGTCTTGGCTCGTAGGTACCCGAAAGTCTGACAACCAGTCTTACCAAGAGGTATCGTATTACCCAGTAACTGGGATGTGGAGGTCAGATAGGCAGTCGCTCCATGTAAAATAATGGTATTCAGTTGTAAAAGCAAGCAAGCAAGCAAGCTGGCAAGGCTCCGACGGAGCCCAATGAAAAGCTGCCTGCTGCAAAGCCGGATACTCCGGCGTATATTTCCCGCCTCCACTACACCACTGACGCGGAAGACATCGTGACGTACATGCGCCAAAGGTTGAAGTACGCGCCGAGAGTACAGCTGCTGGAGTCGCATCGCAACGTCAACTTTAAGGCGTTTGTGGTGCGCATATCAACATGCTACCTGTACCTGGTGATGGAAGAAAGCTTTTGGCCACAGGATGTGGTATTCCGCCGCTTTCGCGGACAAGTACCACCAAAGACTTAGTGCTACTAAGTTATACTAACATAGTTATTAAGTTTTATTTACTAACAAAATTGTTACTATATTATATTATTATGTATACTTAGGTTAAGGTATGTATCAATGGGTCTTTGGTACCTGAAAATAAATGGTTTATATATTTATTTATTTGTATCCCGTTAGACTGGAAGCCGACCCCAATATAGTTGGGAAAAGGCTAGGCAGATGATGATAATGATGTTATTATAAATTTTACATGTAACCCTTTCGGAATAAATGGTTTAAATGATCATGAAAACCGTATTGAAATCTACTGTGCCACACAGACAGACACGATAACAGCGACTTTGTTTTATAGTATATATGGAATCTCAGGCCATGGCATAACTTATAATAAATAAAGTAAGACAGAAATTATTCTGCTGGTGGTCTGATTAAATTGAAGTATGGCTGCTTTGAGAACTCCACTTTATCGACTGAAGAAAAATGAAAGCGGACAACGCAGTTTCTTCTACCAAAAACGATGTTCTGTAGACTTATTTAAAGTGTAAAACACACATTTAAAAAAATCACACATAATTATTATATCTTCTACTTAATAAAAATCTTATATTCGTTTACTGATAGACAACGTACAGCCAAAAAACTACGGAAGGATTTTGAAAATTCTTCCCTTGAAGGTGTTAAATAGGTAGTATTAAAAAGTAAAAGTGTTATGTTTGTGGAAATTCGTCATTTTTACCGACATGAAATTCCATTGGGCACACACACGGCTTGTGTTTGGTACAGAAGCGCAGACCCCGTAATAGAACTTTATTAAAATACCTGTCTAGAGGTATTCAACATAGCAACGGTTCTCTAGACGTTACGCTACGTACTAATAACATTAACGCCTCAACTAGCACAGCCAGGATTTTCCGACGTTAAAATTAAACATACGACTTTATAAACCCAGCTCAATCTGCCTAGTCTTTTCCCAACTGTATTGGGGTCGGCTTCCAGTCTAACCGGATGCAGCTGAATACCAGTATTTTACATGAAGCAGCTGCCTAACTGACCTCCACAACCCAGTTACTGGGTAATACGATACCCCTTGGCAAGACTGGTTGTCAGATTTTCAAGCTTCAGACGACCCGTAACGACTGTCAAAGATCCGCGAATGACAGCCGGAACCAACGACTTAACGTGCTTTCCGAGGCATGGAGGAGTCTCGGTATGTAAAGATGGTCACCCATTCAACGGACCAACCCCGGCAAGTGTAGCTTAATGTGACGGATCGACCCGTGCGGCTGTTACTACTTAGCCACGAGCCTCTACAATTATAAACCCAGTTATCCTACAATTATAAACAAATATAAACCTAATTTATAAACCCAGCTATCTAGCCTTAAATTTCGTTCCACCATAAGCTGTTTAATACATATGCCGTTGGTCCCGGCTGTCATTCATTGATATTTGACAGTCAAAAGTGTGTCCCCCAGTTTTACCAAGTAACTGGGTTGTGGAAGGCAGATATGCAATCGCGCATTGTAAAATAGTGGTATTCAGCTGCATCTGGTTAGACTAGAAGCCGACCCCAACATAGTTGGGAAAAGGCTAGGCAGATTGATAAGGTGTTTAATAGTGTTAGGTGTACCTATATAATAAATCATGCCCTCAGTCAAATTATCTCACGAAGAAACTTTCAACTGTGCTAATGAATTGAAAAGTTTCAAATTATGGCTTTGTGTTTGATAAGTAATACCGGGTTAAATTAAATTAACTAGTGAAACTTCACATACTTTACGAGTATTTATTTATTAAATACTTTACACACAAACAGAGGCGCAATTAATGCCATAAGCATCGATACCAAATAAAAATAAAACAAAGATAAAGTATGGATGGGGGTTTAAGTCCTGTTTGCTGCTAACTGCTTCTAATAACATCTACTAATTAGTAAAATAATGTAATAGGGTTTTTAGGTTATCAGTCTACAACTTTGATCTCATAAGAAAGGGGTGAACAGGTCACATAATAACAGCTGTACAAATAGAGAGCGTTTTTTGACACCTTAATGTGAGATACTGGTGAAAATGACATATTTTCATGACGGTCGTTATATTATGACGAAACCGGTTTCCTAGAGTACCAAAGCTTAACAAAGTAACGTCATCATTTCAGTAAAGTAACCAAAAGTTATTGACATTTAAAGAAATAACGGTATATAAAAAATACTAGCTTTTGCAAATTATTCCACGGGAACCGTACATTTTTCCGGGATAAAAAGTAGCCTAAGCTCCGAACTATAATCTATCTCTGTGCCAAATTTCATTAAAATTCGTTCAGATGTTCTGGCGTGATTGAGTAACAAACATCCATCTATCCATCCAAACTTTCACATTTATAATAGTATAGTAAGATTACAAATAACATTTAAGGAAATAAGAATAAGAGAGATAACGTCAAGAAATATAAAAATTTCCGACGAATAAAATTGAGAGTTAGCTAATAAGAGGTATTAACGAATTAGGTAAATTTTCCCTTAAAGCCGATCCTCTCGTGTCCCGAGGCTCTTTTTAAGATGTAAAGCAATCACATGCTCACAACTTACAAGTAACTCTCTCTACGGAAACTTTGATGAGCTCACATTTAAATTTCAGATCGTTCAGAATAAATTTTCAGTCTAATACCTATCCCTTCTTGTTCTAATGCTTTCTTTTTCAGTTCCATGCTAAAAGTTAGGAATAAGTCGCGGTTGTTCCGAATTTTCGATAGTTTTGTTGCTCACACACACAAATCCTAGCTTTGCTTGTTGAGGCGTATAGATAAACTAAATTAGCTGTGTTAAAAACTTAGACTGAAATGGATTGTAATGAAAGTATGAAATAAAAAATCAAGAGTATTCTATTCTATTCTTAGGAATGAACGAATGAAATGACCAGACTCGATTACTTGAATGGACCCAAATATTTGCATTAGCTCCAATATTAATATTTGCTGGAGCCTCATGTTCCATGGGGCTGCAGTGACCATTCCATATGAAAGAGTAGACCGGGGGGCGCAATAATGGTAGGGTGTAGACGTGCCCTTAGGATATGGAAGGTTTATTAGAGTCGTACCGGATATGCATCCTAAAGTAGGCAATGGAATTGCGGAGGGATGGGTGATATTTATCAATAGATCAAAATCAATTCATCAATAGATGGGCATCTTTTAACAACCCGCCGGGCCGCCAGGTTCGTTCAGTTCCAACTTCACGGTGAATCTTTTGGGGGGCTAAACTGCTTTTTCTTTTCTATGTCACTGCTATGCTGTTGCTGTTTCCAAGGTCTTCCTCTGACGTCTCTCTACAATCCGCTTCAGGTTTTTCCTTAAAAAAAAAAAATAACAAGTTTCAGTAGTATTCATATACTACTGAAACTTGTTATTTATTTTTTACATGTTATACACACACACACACATGTTATTTTTACAATGTGATTTTTTTTTTAATGTAATCATTTACATCCAATAGGTTTTTAGCCATTCAATAACTCATGTTGTAAGGAGGTCCATATGAGTAATATGAAATTTTCTGTCAGAAACTGAAATAGGGGATGCGCTAAGGTAGCCCGCGAAATTCAAATTTTCTTACGTTTTTTGCAATTAGCAGGTCAGTGTCAAGTTGTATGTTGATTAAAATATGATTCGCGGCCGCAACTAATATGGTTTTCCAGAATTATAATCATTACAATCAGCAATACAATTCCATAAGTTAGAATTGACCTCACATCTAAAGTTTCATGAAATCATGAGATCATATTTTAATCAACATACAATCTGACACTGATCTGCAAATTGCAAAAAACGTAAGAAAAATTTAATTTTGCGGGCTACCTTAGTGCATTTTATGAGTTCTCCTTAAGGTCGGTTTAGACCAAACGAGCGATTCCACATTAAATCTGCCGTCTAAATTATTTTTATGTAAACAGGGATAGACCATGTTTTCGTTGGTCTATCCATACAAAAATGTAAAGAATATCAAGAAAAGAATGTCCTTGTTCTTTTCTGGTTCTATATTCGTTTGGTCTAAACTCACCTTTACGCTATTAACTTTAACACCACTTTTGTGACTCGAGATTATGACTTCATTAAAACCTAATTAATTAGGTAGTAAGTATTACTTATTACTTCACAAAGTTTAAAGCGATAAAGTGAACAGTAATATTATATTTAAATATCCCTATTTATAAATAAACGAGGATGGTGTATAAAGCGGACCTTCTTAACTTCAAGCAATTTTGTCCTCTGTCCCCTGAGAGCGACGTTGCCGTTCTGCAACCTTATACATGATGAAAAGGTCGGGTTATTTTAATGCATTGATAAAAAGGGTATTCTTTGGCTTTGAATTGAGTTACTGTTTCATTTGGTATAAAATAAAAGATATTACTTATCGTCGACGAAGTTCTAAAGTGGATTATGGCTGCTTAGTGCTTAAGTACGCACTTATGTGATTGAAACACTTAAAAAAATGAATTAATTTTAGTTTTTAGCTTTTATATTAAAAGCCTCCTTAAAGAGAGTATTTTCATATAGAAAAGCTTGGCTCTTGACCCGTGCCGTAAAAGCTCTTGATTAAGAGCTCCGTTCGAGTTCAAAACCAGTCAAGCAATTCCGATTGGATCCATATTAAAGCCACACAGCCCGCACACAACATGAAAATAGTAATTATAAGTCCTTTTACGTGCCTCCCTATTTTATTTCTGAATACATTTCTAAGTAAGTGAAATACCGTCAACTTCAGGTATAAGGAAACCTAATTACGGTCCACTCAGACGGACCACTTTACAGCATCGCCTCCCCTGAAACAATCTACTCACTACTTCATTTCACTTTCAACACGAACGCAATATCATGGTACAGACCTACAGCCTGATACACACTTGCGACTTTTAATCGTTACTATACATCGCAAGTCATACGCATTTTTATTTGTGGTTTCGAAATTAATTAATTTCAATTTACAGGAACGTACTCTAAACACTAAGCAGACATCCAATTTTCTTTCTCATGAATCGTGAATATTCATCCAATTTTATTCATCAGTAATTTATTATTCCTAATCTTAATTAATATCCCTAAATTAATTATAATATGTATTCATACCATAGCAGGTACCTTTAAGCATAGTTGGTTGTTAAAACGATAATGCCAACCAACAAAACCAACGATTGCTTATTTAAAATCTACCGACGATTTCGCGGCAGGCTTTGCGACACCGCGCATCGTAACACGACGCCGTCACTTCGTGTGTAAAATAATAATAATAATATAATAATATATCTTTATTTCAGACATACATCCATACATTTTAAACAAATGAAACGTTAGTAAGGTTGTTAGTAGAACACATAAAAATACAAATAACAAGGTGTTAGTAATTTGTTAGTACAGAATCAAAATCAGTAGGTAGAACGAGTATTTTACTATAATCTACACTTCTGGACACATCTTTTGGCCCACCTTGTATTTTCAGTTTCGTTTGGTCCTAGCTAAAATTTTATATTAGGTCGAGCAAAAAGTTTTTATGCAGTTTTGAACCTGGCACATTCACAATTTCATTCAATAGTCTTTTTTTGAATTTCGAACACAGAATTTAAAGAAACAAAAGACAATTTGGAGCCTGTTTGTTGATATCAAACAATCGAATACTAAGAAAACTTGGTTTTATTGGTTTACTTGGATTTAATTCTTGAAAAAGTGATTGATATCTTTGGTTTTGCAACAAACATTACTTATTCTTAACATTAAGGTGAGGTTCTATCAATAATCTATGGATACTTCACCTGAAGTCGCCGCCCAAGCTGTGGCACTTATTCAGGCCGGACACAGCCAAAGAAACGTGAGTGCTCAACTTAATTTAAGTCGATCTGCGGTCCGAAATGTTTATCGGAGGTACCTAGAGACTGGCGGCTTTGTTCGTCGCCAAGGAAGGCCACGATCTCGGGTCACAACTGAAAGGCAGGATCGATTCATCGTGACGACCAGCTTGAGAAATCGTCACCTTACCTCCATTGAGATACAAAACCAACTTCGCGACTTCCACGGAGTATCTGTGAGCGCTCGAACTGTTCGGAGAAGGTTAAAAGAACGCGATATGGTACCACACAAGCCAGCTAATGGCCCCTAACTAACGCGAGCCCACCGAACAGCGCGCCTTCATTTCGCACGCAGTCATTTAAATTGGACACAGCAAGATTGGAGCCGTGTACTCTTTTCTGATGAGTCTAAAATTGTGTTACATGGCAATGATGGAAGGAAGAAGGTCTACCGACGTAAGGGAGAGCGTTTCGCACAATGCTGCTTTGAAGAGAGGGTTGCTTATGGCGGTGGCTCATGGACTGTCTGGGGCGGTATATCCGCGAGCGGCAAAACTCAACTTGAGGTTGTTACAGGATCACGGCTTACACACACATTCATACATTAAATGCTGAAAGGTACATTCGTGAGTGCTTAGAACCTCACGTGATACCATACGCGGACTATGTGGGCCCAAATTTCCTTTTTATGCATGATAATGCAAGAGCCCATGCGACCGGCATCGTCAGGGAATATCTTCGGGATGTGAACATCACAGTTATGGACTGGCCAGCCAGAAGCCCAGACATGAACCCCATTGAGCACATGTGGGACGAGCTAAAAAGACGTGTTAGGGCTCGTCAGCCAGTTGCCCAGACGATGCAGGAGTTGAAAACTGCCATAGCAGAGGAATGGGAGATGATCCCTCAAAATTTCATAGAGCGGTTGATAAACTCTATGCCTAATCGTATGAGAGCTGTGGTAGATGCCCATGGAGGCAACACGCGTTATTAAATTAAACCTTTATTTGATAAAACATGTTTTTTATTCAAAAATCAATTGCCTTTAACAAGGCGCATATCCGACTTGTTAGGCGTAGCTCCATGTCGTATGGTATTCTGAATTCAAATTTAAAACAATACGATCGAAAAAGATGGTAAAATGTATCAGGTTTAAAACTGCATCAACAGTTTTTGTTCAATCTAGCAATCATATTTCGGTAGGGGCCATCGAAACCTAAACTCTAAGGTGGGCCAATAGATGTGTCCAGAAGTGTATTTCCTATTTCTGAGCAAGTGAACACTCGCCCAGTAAACAGTAAACGGACCATTTATTTTGCACGCTAACGTTCTGAGGACAGTGTTGGTGCTACCACGGACCCTGCTCATCATCGATGCGGTTCTTTTCCTAATAATGGAGAAGAAATCATCGACGGAAGCTGCCGCAAACATTTCTGAGGCACTGCAGTACCTGGGTTTACAAATACAAATTCTCTGGACCCCACACCAGGATTCCCTGTGTCGTGGGGTCCAGTCCCTTTCCAACAGTGTCTTAGTTTATTAGTTATGTTTTCTTTGTATTAGTATATATATTTTTTTATGTTGTAATTTTTTGTATTTATATTTGTGTATTGTATTTTGTATGGGCCACAGCTGCCTGAAATAAAGAAATAATTAATCATTTAAATTAATTTCAAAATTGAGAGCAATTATTAGAAAACAAAAGACGTCGGTGTGTGCACACCCTTACGCTTATGTCTAGTTCGTGCACACCACTCTATAGCATAGTACGCATACCTTCAATATTGCGGGCCTAAGATCGAATGAAATGTGAAATTAATAGCACTTGATGTAATTACTCTGGGTTCCGAATTAAATAAGGGACCATTAGCGATGTCTGCAGTCCGTGAAAATTATGAAAATAATTCTGGAGACGTCTTTTTAAAAGGTTCTATTGTTCTCGGGTAATTGTTGGGAACTGCCTTAAGTGTGATGGTATCTGTAGAAGATAGAATATGCTATCTATCTACATACATAAATAGGTAGATAATTTAGCTGCAAATTACTGAAGCAATGAGGGAGGAATTAAATAAGAAAAAGATTTTCCATTGGTGATTAGGATTACCTACTTAAGTGACTTAAAGCTTTTTTGGTAAAACAAGCTACAACAAGAATTTAAGAACTCATCAAGGATCTGCTAATGTCTGCACTACTCATCTATTTCATACAATGAAGATCGTTACTAGCAAAAGTCCATAAAAATAACATGCAATGCTAAAAGATTGAACTATTTCTTTCAATGGGGAAGGTGAGGCAAAGCTAATTGTAGATGGCGTGATCATAGCTAGGTCCCTAAGGCCTATAGCAAATTTGACATTTCGTTCATTCATCAGTTTGGTTTTATTTCACTATTTCATTATTTTCGGTTATTTCAATATTTTTAATCAAGATTTGACATGGAAATTGTCGCAATTTAAAGCCTTAAATATTTCCTCGTAATCACTTTCTTCAAAAATTTTCGAACTCTTTTCATATTTTTTTTATCTTTACGAATAGCTTTAATCCACAATCTTCTAATTTTAGGGTCTCTCGGGAAATGGTGGACTCCAATTTCGGATTATTTAGAAATACAACAACGCGTCATTTTCGCAAAAATAAAATAAAACCACCTCACGCCTTGATTACTAGCTTGTGTTGGGAACTAGCTACGACAGCGCCATTTTGACAGTTGCCTTCCCCATGCAAAACAAAGTTATGAAAGGGTAGAGTTACATTTCTGCTAAATTGGATGACAGAAACAATCGCAAAAAGTTAGGTGCTACAAAACACAAAGTTCATAAACTGTTGATTCAGGCAGTTCAGCAGGTGGCACTTTCAGTTCCAAATCAGTACAAAAGCAATTTACCAACTTTCCAATTACACGTTCATTTTGAAATAAAAACGCACACTTTTAGCATGCAGAGAAAATTGTTCGCAGAGGACCTCAGTATTACCTGGTAGGGTATTTAGCGAGAGCGAACTCACGAGAACAGCCTTTGTGTGTCAAATTGAATCATGAGGGAGCTTTAATAAATTAATCGCTAAGTAGTCGTGTCTCCCTTTTCGAGGCTTACTTGCTCTTTGCTGGAATAATGTAATATTCGCGATATACGCTAGTAATACCACCTATTAGGAAACTATATTGAATTAAACGGGGCAGGTGTGCGATCGATCACACTGATGAGTCCCTGCGGAAAGTAATACAATGTTATGGAAAGAATTGAGTTTCCTACAACTGTGAGTACTTAAGATTGATTGCTACTCATTTGATAGGTGAATTTTCTTTAGTTACAAAGCCTTGCGCTGTTCTGGTTCGCGATTTGTCTAAGAAAGTATCAAATGCTTAAGTTTTTACCTCCTCCCACCTAAAATATTAAATGCTTAATAGATTTATCTAGTATAATACTATCAAAAATTAAAAGACCTGCATTAATTAAGGTTGACATTAATATTGACACGTTACGTAATCTGACGTCAGTCGTGAAGGTCAGTCAAGCGTACCAACAAGCTCACGATAGACATGCATGGTACGAGTATACCACAATTTCCGGAATATGTTGTTAACATACCATTGGTGTATGCCACCGACGCTCGTGACCGCCGAATTTAAGACGCGTAATTTTCATCAGGTATGTCGCTACGCTACGCATATTCAAACCTAAAGTACACACACCGTATACTTTTTCTGTACAATGACACCTCCATAAAATACGTGGGCACATTTATAGCACAAACGATGCGTATGTGAGTGACGTCATTAAAACGGGTCCTTACTCGCACCGCTCGACATTCGGAAGTGTGTCTGTCTGCATTCTCAGAGAGGCCCCACTTACGGAAATACCACTAATTTCGAAAATATACGTAATAGGGCCGTTGCGTGTGTTGCTTGTACTTCAAAAAGGTTTTTAGTTTTTTAGTTTTATGAACTTATATGAATAAAACATATTGAGCAAAATTTGGAGCCCAGTGCCCCTGTAGCCCTTTGATAATGACCGCGACTTAAGAGTTGTAGGTCGCAGATTCAAACCTCTCAGGGGCTTTACTTTATGTAAAATATTTCATCACCACTCTGCTCTCAAAAACGGTGAAGAAAAACATCGTGAGGAAATCAAACGTGAGGAAACCATCGTGAGGAAAATGTTCTAGAACAAAAAATTCCGAAGACATGTGTCATCGACCAACTCACACTAGGCCCGCGTGGTGGATTGCGGCCCACTCCCTCTCACCGAGAGGAGACCTGTGTCCTAGTAGTAGGAACATTATAGGCTGATTATGAGCACAATTTTGACTTCACACAGTCGTAGTTTTATTGCTTCAAGAGCTAGTCTCATACAGTATGTGTCAATACAAGAGAAGAAGAAGAATGACCTGTTGTAAAGAAATATGTATTCTATATCATACATAATATAAATCAAAGTCATTCATGTCTGTCTATGTGAACACTTAGATCTTCATAACTGCACAATGGATTTTGATGCAGTATCATCATCATTTAGAGAATTTATTCCGGAAGGTTTTTGTGTATAATATTATATATTAATATTTAACATAGATTTAGTTCAGAAATCTTGATGTTTTGTCGTGTTCTAAAAATCGTGCAAAGCAGGAGCGGGACGCTAGTCAAGAATAAAAACACAATAACTAGCTTCTGCCCACGACTTTTTTCGCGTGGAAGTCGTAAGACAGCGCAATATACTAAAATAACAGCTTTTTTCTTCCCTGGATATAAAGAGATCCAGGATTGGTGACTATGGAGTAAGCGATGTACTGTTATCCGTGTGAGAAACAGGTCGTCCTTAGGTCGACAGTTCGACTTCCTCAGCCTTCAGTATATATTTCCCATTGGTTGCGAAGTATTTCGTTCTTTGTGATTTAATGAACGCCTGCGTTCCTGCATATACTACCCCATGGCACAATACTGATACACTGACCGTTGAATTCTTACATAATATTCCTGACAAACAGCTATCACTAAAATAATATAGGTAAACACACGACCTAACCATATACTGGATGTACGGTAGTTAATGGATGACCTTTAAATGGATTGTATAAGAACTTATGGAACCTAACATTAAGTTGCCTGTGCCTTAACTTAATGTTTTTCTGTGTACGTTCTAAACCACCACACAAGTATATAGTATAACAAAATGTAAAAAAAGAAGCACAAAAAATATCAATTTTTGGGAATTGAACTCAGGTTTGCTAAGCAGTCGTCGAACCGCTAAGCTATTTGCTTTGTTGAAAGCTGACTTAATTATCATACCTTTATGGAGATAAAGGTATGATCATCATTAAAAAGTTTAAATCTGTAACTATCTGCAATATTCTTTCCCTATTCAGCCTTGTGAACGAATGTTGTCATCACTGGTATATTGTGTTCTCTCTCATCTCAGTCTCGTTCCTATGAAATCTGTGGGGAAAGTTTTTTGCGATTTTCTTGTACTCAAACCTCAGTTTTTTATCTTCATATAAAAACAAGATCGATTGGCAACAATAAAAAAAGATTTTGTGAAAATTGCCCATTTTCTTGCTGACTGTACAATTTTCCAAAATCTATTAATGCTATCAATATGTTTCAACAAGGTAATGACAGTTTCCTAAGACCGTTTTCTTGTAGCAGCAACGGTTAGGTCAACCTAGGTATTAAGACGACACTGACATGGCTATTACGTCACATCGTGAGAATGGAACGTTGAGTGAGAGGTTGAGACTGTTGGCAACACAACATTTAGTGTCATTACTGTCATATTACGTTACTGTCAATGTCACATGCCACTGTACTGTACAAAGGAACATTAAATGGACCACACGTCTTTGCCTTAAATCTGCATTTTTTATTAATTATAAACACACAAGTTTCCCAACATGGTCCTTCGAGCAATTATATAGACAATCCAGCGAAAGAAAGTGAATTTGTGTAGAAATTGGATCAAGTTTCCAGAAAAGACCCACGCCGACCGTCACGAACAAAGAAGCGGGCAAGTCCATTACTCCTTCATATATGGGCAAGTCCAAAACGCTCCAGAAAGTTCGTCGCCGCGTTCGAGTATTCTGAGAAGAAATCCGTTCTTGGTTTGAGTAGAGTAAAGTCAGTAAAGCAAGGAACGACTTCCGTGGCCATCGAGATTCGTCGCCACGCCAAGCAGCACGCATCTGATTGGCTCACGTGAAATCACGCCATCTCGACGAGCCAATCAGCGACGGGCGAGTCCATTGTGCTCTAGGAGCACGCGCCGCCACGCCGACGCCGCCGGAAGTAGTTCGAATCGCAACCGAACCGACATACTTTTTCACTAGTGCGTGCAGGCAGATGCCATTTTCAGATTTAAGTAAAAAAAAAACGTGTTGTCTTGTTCTTATGCGGTCAAGATATATTCAGTTACAAGTTACAACCGAAGCATATTGTTGTAGCGGCAATTTTACAGTGTGGAAAACAACTTCAGCTTTCCCATAATGGAAGACCAAGTCAAAACGCTCGTCAGGAAACGAGCGTCAATCAAAGGTTCGATAACGAAAATTGAAAACATATTCAAAGACAAAGAGGAAAACAAAAGGTTATCAAAACAGGCGTTGATCCTCAAAGAAGAACGCCTTCGAGATGCATTCCAGAAGTACGAAGAATACTCGTTGGAGATATGCGCCATAGAACCCGACCTCGATGCCGACGATGATGTTGAAGAAAAATACATCAAAACGCTCACCGTCATAAGGGAGTTGTTAGATGAAATTAATTGTGAAAACGGTTGTAAAACCGGGTGCGTGAAAAATTTCAATACTAAGTTACCTACCATAGATGTACCAACGTACTCTGGTAAGTACTCCGAGTTCAAGCCGTTCATACAGCTCTTCGATTCGCTCATACATAACAATCGTAATTTAGATGACGTGCAAAAGTTTTTCTATTTACGTAATTTTCTACGAGAGGAACCTCACGATCTGGTTAAAAATCTCACCTTGTCTGCTGAGAGTTACCATGAGGCCAGGAAAATTCTATTCGATAGATATGATAACAAGTATAAAATTACAAATGAACATATACACATTCTGTTAGATATTGTTCCTATAAGTAAGTCAACAGCAAGCAACTTAAGAAACTTTGTATCTGTTGTAAAACAACAATTAGCTGCCTTAAAAAATCTGGGTAATTCAGTTGATCAATGGGATCCAATAGTACTTTGCATTCTGACCAGAAAGTTAGACTTATTATGCAGTAGGGAATTCCAATTGGCTCGGGTACGAGACCCCACGGTTGCACACTTAATCGATTTTCTAGACAAGCGTGCACTTGCACTGGAGAATGCAGAGCGGCCACCGGACAGATGCCAACCAGCATCAAAGGTAGCTCATGTCGCTGCTGTGAAGAAAGATAAGTCAGCAGGTGCTGCGGAGACAGTAGGAACAAGAAGCTGCTTGCTCTGTAAGTCCAATCACAAGCTTTTTATTTGTCCTCAATTTAAACTTATGTCTGCGAGTGATCGAATCAAGTTTGCTGCATCTAACAAAATATGTGAGATTTGTTTAAACAATCACAGTAAAAAATGTAGATATCACTTTAAATGTGATGTCTGCAAAGAAGAGCACAATACGTTGCTCCACGAAGATAAAGCAGCGTCTCCAGTAACACTGATGTCCGAGGCTGCCTCCGAGCAAGTACTGTTGCCTACAGCACAGGTAAAATTATTAGCGAGCAACGGTACTGAGGTGCATGTCAAGGCTCTTCTAGATACTGGTTCGCAGGCATCTTTTGTGACTAGAGAACTTGCAAATCTATTAAAATTGCAAATTGATACAGCCAACACTCCAGTTATCGGTATAGGCAATACTTTAAATAAATTAAAGGAGAAGGTTAATTTGGAAGTACACTCCCTCACCCAGAATTTTAAAATTTCAGTTACATGTTACTTATTGGACAAAATAACTTCAAAGTTACCACAAAGAAAGTTTGACTTGCGTGATCTAGTCTTACCTCCCAAAATTATGTTAGCCGACAAGAAGTTCAATGAGCCAAGTAACATACACATTCTAATAGGCGCCGACATATTTTTCCAGATCCTGCTGCCGCCTGAGCCTCAACTTCTTCCGTCCAGCTCAGAGTCAGCTGATGGCAATGTCGCATCTACAGCTCCATTTTTAAATACTAGACTTGGTTATGTAATCGCAGGTAACACACCTACACATCACACACAACCAGTTGTCACTTTAGTTTGCAAAAAATGTGATTCTGATTTAAATAAAGCCATTGTTGAGTTTTGGAAGTGTGAAAGTGTCCCAGAGACCTTTCCAGAGACATATTCTGAACATGACATGTGTGAAAAAATATTTTGTGAAAATGTTGAGCAAGATACAAAAAATAATAAAATTCAAGTAGTCTTGCCACTGAAGTTACCATTAGATTCAATTAACCAAGCTTTAGGAGATTCATTATATTTAGCTTTAAAAAGATTTCATAACTTAGAACTTAGATTTAAAAAAGATTCTAATCTTTATATGTTATACAAAAGCTTCATTCATGAATATTTAAAACAAGGTCATGGTACATTAATTGATATCAGTAAATATAACTTATCAACTGATCCAGTGTACTTTTTGCCACATCACCCTGTGCTTAGGTTAGATAAAAAGACTACAAAATGTCGGGTTGTATTTGATGGTTCCATGAAAACCAATACAAAAACATCTTTAAATGATTTATTGCTTAATGGTCCTGTAGTACAAAAAGAATTAGTAGATGTCTTAATGTTGTTCAGAGTTGATGAATATTTTTTTATAACAGACATCAAAAATATGTTTAGAAATATAAGCTTAGATTCAAAACACAGGTCATTACAAAATATTCTATGGAGAGACTCACCAAACGAAAGTGTTAAATGTATTCAACTAAACACAGTTACTTATGGCTTAAAGAGTTCATCCTATTTGGCAACTCGATGTTTGAAAATGTTGGCAGATCAATACCAGGATGAATTCCCTGTAGCTGCTTTCATTATAAACAACTGTACATATGTCGATGACATTCTTTTTTCTGAGCAATCTATAGTTAAACTATCAGAAGCAAAAGAACAACTATGCAGTTTGTTAAGTTTAGGAAGTTTTCACTTACACAAATGGGTTTCAAATTCACCAGAATTATTAAAAGAAATACAAAAAGATCAACAACATTTTGATGAGATTGATCTAGAGAAAAATAACTTTTCTTTAAAAACACTCGGTATGAATTACAATATTAAGTTAGATTCATTCATTATATCGAGTACAAAAACCGTTCATAGCATGCCTCAATCTAAGCGTGAAATTCTTAGCTTCATAAGTGGATTCTATGACCCACTAGGCCTTGCTGGACCTATTGTGGTAAGCGCGAAGGCTATAATGCAACGCTTATGGCAAGAAAAATTGGACTGGGATTCGGTGCCAAATGGTGAACTACAACAGCTTTGGCACAAATTTTATAATAGCTTGCTTACAATGAAACCAATGCTTATACCGCGACACATAGGTGTGCATGACACAAGCTCTGCACAAATTATAGGGTTTGCTGATGCTTCTAGCAATACTGGTTATGGTTGTTGTGTCTATCTAAGATCCTTGGATTCAGTAGGCAATGTCAAGATTTCTTTACTTTGTTCGAAATCACGAATAAATCCTATAAATCAGAGCTTATCAGTTCCTCGACTCGAACTTAATGCAGCTCTATTGCTTGCAAAGCTTGTTAGCAGAGTTCATAACGTATTGACTGTTAAAATGCAAATACAGGACGTTATACTTTATTCAGACTCACAAATAGTATTAGCTTGGCTGAAAACTAACATTAACACACTTAAGGCTTATATTGCAAATCGTGTCAAGGTCATCTCACAACTTACACAAAAATACACATGGTCATATGTTAGTTCGGATGAGAACCCCGCCGATTGTCTTAGCAGAGGAGTCATGCCAAACGAGCTAGCCGATCATAAACTGTGGTGGAAAGGCCCAGCATTTCTAAATTCACGTGAGTACAAGCCACAATTAAATATTATTTTACCACAGGATTTGCCAGAGGTTAACGTCGACTCTGCATGCTTAAGTGCAATGCTTTGTACTACTTCTGGTGAGCAATCATTATGTCTCGATTTTCTTGAAAAATTGTCTGATATCAATAGAATGATAAGAGTTTTAGCTTACATCTTACGTTTCGGTCAGAATGCAAAGTCAAAAATCTCTAAAAATAAACTTAATTATATTACAGCTCAAGAACTTGATCTGTCATTGTCAATGATTGTAAAATATGAACAACAAAAGTATTTTTCAGAAGACATTCATGTTCTAAAATGTAATAAAACAATTGTTAAAGGTAATTTAAAACCATTATGTCCATTTATTGATGACGGGGGTTTGGTTCGCGTGGGTGGTCGATTACAAAATGCCTCCATTCCTTATACACAGAAACATCCCATTGTTTTACCTAAGGATTCACATATCACTAACTTAATTATTACCAGTGAACATTTAAAAAACCTCCATGCGGGTCCAAAGCTTGTTCTGTCATCAATAAACCAACGGTTCTGGATTGTAAATGGTCTCAGACAGGTTAAAAAAGTTTTACATAAGTGTACTGTTTGTTTTAGATTAAAAGCTGAATCAGCAAAACAGTTAATGGGTTCTTTGCCGCCAGATAGAGTAAATGTTTGCCGCCCCTTCCAAAAGGTTGGGTTAGATTACGCTGGTCCGATCCCACTCAAAATAGCCAGGATCAGAAAACCTATAATTTCAAAAGGTTATGTTTGCCTGTTTGTGTGCTTTGTAACGAAAGCTATCCACTTAGAGCTGGCCTCTGATTTAAAAACAGATACTTTTATAGCGTGCTTAAATAGATTTATTTCGCGACGTGGATTGCCCACAGACATATACAGCGACAATGCTTCAACTTTCAAGTGCGCAAGGAACCAATTAAACGAATTGCATAACTTGCACAACTCACCAGTTCACCAAAGACAGGTTTGTCAATTTTCAGCTCGAAAGAGGATTAATTTTCATTTTTTGCCTTGTTACTCACCTGTCTTCGCTGGATTGGCAGAAGCTGGCGTTAAAAGTGTAAAGTACCACTTAAAGAGAGTGTTACTAAAGTCTATTCTTACATATGAAGAACTGTATACCGTTCTATGCCAAATTGAGTCTTGTTTAAACAGCAGACCTCTCATGCCATTATCTGATGATCCAAATGATTATTCTTGTATTACTCCAGGTCATTTCTTAATAGGAACTGCTTTAAATACTTATCCTGAGCCTAATGTAAACATAGTAAAACAATCTCAATTTTGGAAAATTTGTAATGAGATAAAAATGTTATTCTGGAAGGTTTGGAGTAAGCATTATTTAAATTTGTTACAATGTCGCCCTAAGTGGCAAAACACTCAACCTAATGTAAAAGTAGGAACATTAGTGATCCTAAGGGATGACAATTTGTCACCACTGTACTGGCCCCTAGCCAGAATCATAAATACTTACCCAGGTAAAGATGGTAAAGTGAGAGTTGTTGAAGTCAAAACTGCAAATGGTCATTCTCATAGAAGAGCTATAATGAAAGTTTGTGTTCTACCGCTAGAATGTAGTGGTTCTGATTAATATGATAAAAATTAAGTTTAGTTTTTTTTTTTATGGAAGAAATTAGTACCTATCCATTATACTGTTAATTTATTAGGTTAAACATCGTAGTTTTGTTTTGTTGGTATTAGTATTCTCATGTTATATTGTCAATATGATTTGTCTAGTAATAAGGCGTTTTAATTTTTGTAAACTTTATTAGTAAGTACCTGCTTGCTTATTCTTTCAGTTGTCCTGGCAATATGTTGGCAACACAACATTTAGTGTCATTACTGTCATATTACGTTACTGTCAATGTCACATGCCACTGTACTGTACAAAGGAACATTAAATGGACCACACGTCTTTGCCTTAAATCTGCATTTTTTATTAATTATAAACACACAAGTTTCCCAACAGAGACGTTGTTGATGGCATTTGTCTCATTCACAAAACGTCCACCATAGTAGTACCTAATATTTATTACTATTTTTCGACTTCCAATATGTATTGCGGCCAAAAGTGGATAAACTGTTATTTTACATTAATGTTTTTATTAACTTTTGTTAAAAATGTTTGTAACAAGAAGTTTGAAATTACATAATTTTTACGTTAAAGTGTATTTATTACATTTCTTTTATTTGTCATATAAAGAAATTCATATTCGGTTTTACATTGTATTATATTCACATAACCCCCAAGAGTGTATTTTTGGCGTCCAGCATTTTATTTAGCAAACGGGTGGTAACTAACAATAAGACCCAAGAAAGTTACCTATTTAAAAAGACGTTATTAACATAGAAATTATAAATCATGAAGTAACATCTCTTAACTAGCATTCTTCGGTTCATTAAACTCTGTTTAATCTTTTCATCGCAATATTTTTTTCCATCTAAGTAGTGTGTACCTAAAGAAAAAAAAACATGATTTTAAGTTACGTGGAAGTTAATTGCCTCTTACCTACCTGGCATTATTGCACCATCTCAAAAATCTGTATATGTCATAAGTCATAATTGACTGCTTAGCATGGAGCAGTCAATTAAAGGTATACCTTTCACCCTATAGGGTGGTAATAATCATTTAAAAGGTTAAATTTGTAACTATCTGCAATATTGTAACCTTTTGGCTCTTCTTTTTACAATTTGCGGTAAACTATAGAAGACTACGAACATAATGGAATATTGCTCAACCCCCATAGCGAGTAGTGTGATATTAATAAAGATATTGCTGACAAACAGACAAAAATTCTAAAAACTATATTATCCGCACTAGAATCGTTCACAAACTACGTAGTATTACTTTTTTCAAAAATATTCTATGTAGGTACAGTTTTAAATTCGTTACGATTTTATTATTTATGTACAGTATAGAAAATTCAATGTCTGATGACAAACAATTCTTGATATTTTAAGAACGTGTTTCTAAAAAATCGGGACCTCAATTGGTATTCTGATATTTTTATCTCCTTACAACATTTTCAGATGACAGCTGTCATACAAGTTGCCGATTACACGCAAATTGCTCTGAAGGGGTACCCGTGAGGTATGAATACTCATATCATTCGCGAAATAATTTTGTAAGATGTGTGAGTTTCATGTGAAATAAACCTTACCTAAACTAAAACTGTTTTCCTTAAACCTTGATACGACTACCCTCTATGTTTTAAAGTAAACTCCATTGAATAACTCATAAGCGATGCGCTTTGGTACTCAAAAAAACATAAAAGTAGATAGAACTTTGCATTATTTTTGTATCGAGATAATTTCATTGTATCGTGTATTCCTCACACACACCCTCATACACACCCACACACAAACACACGTAAACGCGCACTCGCACCCGTACTCTCCAGTAACAAACTAATATGCTGTACCTAATATCAATAATGTATGTCACGACATTCACGTTGGCACAATCTCCCTGTAATGATCATGTTTGAAGACTGATTTCCAAATTACAAGCCCTGGCTTAGTTTGGGTATCAGTTTCAGTACCTAAAGCAAAAATAAACGAATAATGTATGTATGTACCAAATTCATGTGAATGCTCTCATATGTGACAAATAAACTTTTTACTTTTTTTTTCCTTTTCTAGGATACTAGGTCATATATATAGTAAAAAAACATACACCAAAATGTTGAATCCTTATATCATAAACCTAATAAGGTACACGATAAAGAAAAAGCACATTTTTTTCAACATATCACCTTAAGTTTACTAAGCTACGAGTAATTTAATATTTTTATATACCTATTAACGAGCGGTTGTAACTTGTTATTGTTGTTTTTAGGATTCTGTAAAATGCCACAATAAAAGTGTGTTTCTAATAATATCTAACTAATTTTATTTATCAGTTCGCTAATTGATTACATTTTTCAAAAAAGCATATTTTCATTAAAAATTCTTAAAAATTTGGTCCCGTCAGATCAAAAGAGGTGACAAAATGCGACAGCCCTCTTAAGAGGTAAAACGGATCCATTATTATGATCACGTT
The DNA here is from genome assembly GCA_946251885.1 of Cosmia pyralina. NCBI lineage: Eukaryota > Metazoa > Arthropoda > Insecta > Lepidoptera > Noctuidae > Cosmia > Cosmia pyralina. The sequence goes on along the minus strand of OX276350.1, from coordinate 16,672,598 downwards.
AGAAACAAAACCATGTATTGCAACCTTTTAACCCTTTGACCGCCACGCTAATTACGAGAAATTGTGTTCCCTACGCCAAACAATAAATTCCTTGTATTATACCTACAAAAAAATAGTGATGGAAAACAGTAAATCGATAAAACATCGATACAAGCAAGATCGATAATTTTAAGCAATTAATCGATACATTGTGCTTGTGTACATGGTTTACAAATAAAATAATACTTTTACCACTGAAGATTTAGTTAATGATCAAATAATCAACATTAGTATATATATGCCTCTGTAAGTATTGATTTTGCATATAAAAATAACACATTACCTTATTTTCCCGTTACTAGTCGACGCTTTAAAGCGTCAATGGCGAAGGAGAGGGGTAATTTTGTGATTAAAACGTAACATAGACAGTGATGTGATGATAGATTTACGTTTACACGCCTCGCTTTCGACGGTTAGTGTAAAATAATATATAACGTAAAAAGCTTGACTGGCACCTTTTTTGAAACTACCTACCTATTATATTTTTTATTTTCCATTCGGGGGTAGTCACAACACTACGTCGACGCTTTAAGGCGTCGTTGGCGCCGTGGGTGTAACTTTATAAGTAAATTTTTTGATGAGTTAATTTTTAATATAATATTACGTGTCCAATTATACTATAGCTCAATGTTTTAATGCATAATTATAGTAGTCGAAGTCAATATGAAGAGTTTTAAATGTTCCTGATTCAGAAAATTAACATTAGCCAAGTTTTATTCGTCATTAAAAGTTGAAATGCGATGGACGCTTTAAGACGTCATTGGCGTCTCGATCAAGTTATTGAATGACGCTTTAAAGCGTCCTTGGCGGTCAAAGGGAATAAAAATCAAAACTTATTTGATCGCCACACGGTGTCTACGGGATCTACTACGCTTTGGAATGGGCAACTAGCTTCATCTTTCTGACTGACCGACCCATTGACAATTCAAAAGTGCCTGTAATTGGTTTATTTGAAATAAATGCTTTGAGTTTGAGTTTGAGTTTGAGTTTGTCTGATTTGCTTTTCAAATTAAATTTATTATAACGGCTGAGGTAAGAAATGGAGCTACTGTTTCTATCATAACTCATTATGCGATCTCGTTACTAACATTCCTAAAATTTTAATCAGATTAGAGACCGTCATAATTACTTTCTCAACTTCCCAAATCCGCGCCATTCGTCTCAGTTAAAAAATATTTTACAGCACCTAAGTGTGTTGTGAAGTTGAATTGTATTCTTAAACTTTAAACTTTAAAGGTGTAATTTGAAGTTCTTCAGAAGACGTGGATGGCAGAATAATAACATTTACAGTTTTAAACTTTAGCAACTATGAAAATTGTTGCCAGAATCGAGTTTAACTCTCATCGTTCACGAGTGCTGGCGACTTTGTGCAACTTCCTTTTTTATTTTAGATTTTATGTAGCTATAAACTAAAGTGCTAACTTTAAAATTAAAGCTTTGGGAACGAAATAGGAATATCTTAAACGTTGTTAGAGTTACGGGTGTGCCTAATTGAATGAACAAAATCGATGCAAATTTTTTCAGTTCCGATGCAGAAATTGTAATGGTTTTGTAAAAACGCAATTACACTTTTATAGGAATCCTGATTGAAAGTTGATTTTCTATTTTTAATCAAAATTTAAAGAAAATTTATTATTCAAATAGTGAAAGTGACTAAAAAGAAGCAATAACGTTCCAAAAAATAAAAAAATAATAATCCTCAATTGCGACGATACTCTAAAACGCACTTGATCCTTAGACACTTTTGATGTATGTATTTTCCAGTTAAATAATGTTTCGTAGTAATAGTGTATTTTTTGTTATTTTGGTGTTCTATTTAGTAACTTTTGTTCATAATATACCTTAAACAAGCAGTAAATTATCACCAGTTAACATTATTTTGAAACTCTAGTAAAATGACGGGCTCATCAATTTTATTAAATCTCTTTACGATACTACTCCCAAATGTTCCTGAATACGGTTTGGTTTGCTCTGTTTATGAAAACAAGCTTATTGTGGCTTACGAGTAATTGCCAACTTCGATTTATTGGAAGAAATCCACGTGTACACATTCGTTTGAAGAGACACGACGACGTTAATGTTAGCTTTAAATTAATGTACTACATAACAAGTTCATGCCAGAGCCTGGATTTTCTAAACTAATACTATAAATAACAATTTTATTGAAAATAGAGTATACACAATAATCGCGAAATGCATAATGTCACATCAATTATATTCAAATTGAACCCATACCTACCTATCTAAACTAATTCTAAAGCAAAAATACTTCAAAAATATTTTAGGTCTCCCGAAAGACGTTATACTCGCCAAAGATTATAAAACCCATATTCGTATTTTGTTGAATACTAGGCATTTGCCAACTTTGTATTAGTGTGTGTATTTTATGTTTATTTTATAATGTGCATCTTATTCATACAGAATAAACAATTACGTTCTTTCTTTACTCCTAATTATGTGTAAAAGAATCATACAAAATCACAGAACATAAGTACGTATAAATTAAGTCAACAAAAATAATTTACCCCATTCAGAGTTAAATAAGTTCGCAAAGAAAATTTTCAGAGCGGGCTCCGTGCAAAGCTCGTATAATTTTTTATTAAAATTAAAGACACAGTCAAGTTTTCCCACGGTTCTTTTCTGGTAGGTACTAAAAGTAAAGTGTACCGGAAGAATATCGGCTTTCCCACTGCAAAACAGACCAAGTTGTGGAGACAATCTTATTGCAAATGCAGACTGGAAGTATCCCGCCCAGGGTTAATATGATTTTCTTCGCGGTAACTTTTGCGGTAATTATCATAATTTGTTCTGATTGAAGCGAATTGTGGGATCGTGGCTCAATAATTAATACCGGGAACAATTATTCTGCAACTTTGAGTTGGACTTGCTATCAATCTGTCTTTAAATGGGTTTATATTTTTCAATACACTTCCTCGAAAACTGGTTCATATCGCACTACGATTAGGTTCACAATACAATATATTTCACACGCGTGCGATTTTTCATTTTCCAACACGTGTGCGGAAATGAAAATTGCCACAGATAACTTATACCTATACTTAGTCCAAATTGGTTCAATGCACACCATTTCTATTCGGAGGTGAATGTTTTTTTTTAATCTCGGCAAAGATATGCATCTTTACGGCGTTAATATTTTTTGAATATTTAAATAATGTTTATAAATATAATATCATCAAAAATCATGATTATTACAATAAAAATTATGAACAAATTAACATTTATTTGTGTTCTAAACATAAAAATATTTGAATTTTCTATTTTTCATATTAGGCTGTTTATCGGCTTTATACCTTTGCTTCTCGTTCAACCTGGCGAAAGCAAAGCGTGGAAAAAAAAGAAAATTTAAATCATAGTTTCCTAATAATTCATGACAAAAATATTTTTCATTGTTTTATTTTATTTCTTCAAAAGTGTATTGAAAAACGTCGTTTGATACACGTGGACATTTTTTATTGCAGTTCTCGGTTCAAAAACAACCTCGCCTACGGCTTGGGTGTTAATTCCGCCTCGAATGCAATAACAAAAATTCTCCACTTGTATCAAAATGTACTATTTAATACACATGCCTAAGAGGGCACGTAAATCCGTCCCTGTTGTTACTTTACCGCTGGTAGAATCTGACAACTGCTTTAATTTTCCAATTATGCTATTGCATTGCTTTAGTATAATTCTTTATAGTTTTATATACTCGTAATTATTAATTATGTTAAATTGCCTCAATTATATGAATTATGAATAAATTCAGAAAACATCGGGTAATTCCGTAAAAAGATTGTCTTAATTACATTTATTTAAACTTCATTTTCTCCATTCTGTATTGTATTCTAGCAGTCAAAGACGGCAACCACACGAGATATCCAGCTCACAATCGCGTTGCTAATTTAATTAAATCTGCTTCGTAATAACGTTGTTGCTTATAGTGCATTGTTTTATTAATACACGTTGTAGGTACCTATCTGTGCTGTATTATTTTTAATTATTTTAAAGTTATTGTACATAAGTAAGTCGTGAATGTTTCGTGCAAACGTTTCTATGCCTTTGAATACTTTTGATCCTTTTTTGCATTCTTTCCTGATCATGTTATAAAACATGAAACCTCAATATTAATTACTAACGAAAGAAGCTGTTTTTAACGACAAATGCCTTTTTCTAATTACGTTGAAATCGCCTAATGAGATGCAGATATTACATTTTCCGTTTAAAGAATTACAAAAATGATTTAATGCAGAAACTATCATCTAACCTTCTATAATATAGTTCCTGCTTTAAATCAAGGCAGGAAAACTGTATTATGTTATATAAAATATTCCCTCATTTTGCAACATCAGAAACTGACGCGAGTGTATTATAATATCGAGAAAGTAGTAATAGGTTAAGGAGGTAGGATGGGACATCCATCTTACCAGTCCCTTAGGAAAAGTTGTTTACTTTTTCGAAGGGAAAATTTTATTTGTATGAAAAATATTATATAAAAAATAAAAGATATAAAACTTGGATTGGTAATAGGATTTGGGTATTTACATTGAATTTCTTGTTCGACCGAAATCCGTTTAGACGTTAACAGGCTATTTTTCAGCCCACTAAGCATTATTTTTATGTTGGAACCTTCGCCTTTTATTTACTTTTAACGAGGTCTTGGAAATTGATGATGCAGGACGATAGTAAAGTAAGATGGTTTCAGAAAACTAATTAGGCAGCCTACGAAGAATTGCGTCAGTTTTTCTTCTGTCTAAAACTGAAGTAGCACATTCAGAATTAACGCAAAGAGTTTTATCTAATTCTAGGTATTTATTTTAGTAAGGTAAGTTATACCTTATTACAATGAGATAAAGAGTTACATTGTTGGTTGGTTATACGTCAAAATTAATCATTCTTTGGTCGTGAATGTGCTACTTAAGGCTGAACTAGTCGCGGGCTCGAACTCACTGGTCGGTGTAGCCTTTTTGGCACGCTGTCTCACCTGGCATCGTGCCCGACAGAGATAATATCAGTGAAGAGCAGTTAGACGCTAGTCCTACTATCCTACTTAATATTATAAGTGTGAAAGTTTGAATGTTTGGATGTTTGTTACTCAATCACGCAAAAACGGCTGAACGGATTTGGATGAAATTTAGCACACACATATTTTTAAAACTGGATTAACACATAGAATACTTTTCATTCCAGTAGTAGGTTCCCGTAGGATAATTTCCAACATATGCACGGACGCAGCCGCTGGCAAAAGTCAGTTTCATATAAATCTGTCTGATTTGGGTGTCTTTATATGTAAAATAGGCGCCTTAAGGAAAACAAAATAAAAACCTTTATTCAATCACGCCATATTTCTCGGCCTATTCTTATTACAAATACTATTAAGTTTATTTTGAGTAGGTACTGTAAATATTGATGCTATGATCAAGCCTCGTTGATATAATGCTGGCTGACATTCAATCACTCAAATATGGAATATCTTCTGACAAGAAAAACAATCCTGGTTTTCTTGACAGGATGACAGAGGAGAGAATCTGGTCAGGCCTTGGATCTGGTCAGGCCTTGGATCTGGTAGGAGTGCTTTATAATTTATTCTGAGCTTAAATACAAAGGGCTTCAGCCCCAGTTAAGAGTCCCACTTGTATTATTTGATAGTTCAGTTGATCTCCTACTGTGAAGCTTGAGGCTTCACAGTACCTACATCAAACACATAATATGCTCACATTATATTAAGTTGAAGTAATATGAATTACAAATTGAAACAAAACATACCTACAAACAATGTCTATAATACTCATTACAATTGACATTACAAAGTTAAGTATCATCATTCTCCTGCCCTTATCCCAATCTATTTGGAATCGGCGCAACATGTCCTTTTTTTCCATACTTCTCTATTATTCGTCATCTCGGTAGTCACCCCCTTTCTAGCCATGTCATCTTTCACACAATCCATCCATCGTTTCTTTGGTCTTCCCCTACTCTTATAGCCATCGACATTCATACTCAAAACTTTCCTCACGACATTTTCCTCACTCCTCCGCATCACATGCCCATACCATAACAGCCGATTTCCGCACAACTTTTCAGTCACCGGTGCCACTTTTAGACTTCCTCTTATGTACTCATTTCTTATTCTATCCATTCGTGTCACCACACATCCCTCTTAGCATTCTCATCTCAGCTGCATGCAACTGCTTTTCATTCATCCCTTTTGTGGCCCAACATTCTGATCCATTACAAAGTTAAGTAATTAGTTATAAATGCGAAAGTAACTCGGCCGATGAACGATTTTGGATGAAAGGGATAGACCATGACTTGGGTTAGGACATAGGGTACTGTTTATTCCAGTAGTACGTTCCTGTGGGATAATTTAGTATAAAACTTATCTCCTACGCTGTAAAAGGTTCCATCTACTTCCTCTTTCTGAACGTAGAAGAATAGCAGACTTGGCGTTTTTATTTAGAATTGCTAATGGTTCCACCGAGCTTCCCGAATTGCTGAACAAAATCGGACTGAGGGTTCCTTCTGCTTTTCTGCGCAATCCTTATCTATTACATACCCCTGTGGCAAGAACGAATTACAGACGAAATTCATACTTAGTCAGAGCGAGTCATACGTATAATGAGGTCTGTCGGGGCGTTGACATCGATATTTTCAATACTAGCATCTCAAAATTAAAAAGGACTCTTTGTGGTTTCTTTTTTGATCACGTAAACTAATTGATTAGAATTTATACTGTTTGAAACTCATTTTACTTCATATTGTTTTTGCTTAAACACTGTCTACCTTCCCGAGTATTTTTTCTGTTTATATGCTCTCTTCTATCTGTGAAAACTTTTAATTGGCCTTATTTTTATTATTCTCAATCTTACAAAATGTTTAGCTGTAAGTTTTCCAAAAACTGTAAAATAAAATATATATAGTCATCTGTCAGGCAGGATGATACATCAAAATTTTTCGTTTCTTTTCAATTTAAATGTATTTATTTTAAAAATTCATTGAGTCTCAATAATATCGCAATGAATGTGCGCAATATGGATGGAGTTATGGAAATAAGGAGAAGTGTCTTGAAGCTGCGTAACAGCGTAAGCGTGGGGACCCATGGCCACCCGTTCGATGTCCACTGCGCACTGGATGGATGGAAAGCAGCACATGAAGTAATTTTTTGCTCCGTTGGTGTAATTGCAGTATGGCGTTCCAGTTGGAGGATAAATAAATAAATATCGAAATATCCAAATTTCCCACACACGCGAGCGAAGCTGCGGGCAATAGCTAGTAAAATAATAAATAGTTATTAGTAGTAAAGTAACACTAGTAATAGTAAAGCGAGCGCGTAAAAATTATATTTACGAAAAGTCCTTTGAAATATCGAGTTTTATGAAAAAAAAACACTGCATAAATTAATTACAAATAACTTTTCGATAATTGAACTGACTTTGTTTTGTAAATGTTACTCGTCTTTTATTACTTATTTACGCACAAAGTTGCGTTAAAATTTGCAAGAAAAACGAATCCTTGTTGGCTCATAACTTTTTAATGGCTTTTTCTTTTACTATCCTGTTTCCGCACAGACAAAATTAATAATGAGACAAAACGATATCATGTTTAAATATGGATGCACAATGTCAAACAGTGGAGTACCCCTCCCGTATGGAAAAAATATCGACTAGTTCCACCTTAATTAGAACTCATACCTGACGACCAACATTGAAGCGATTCGTATTCTCAATGAAATACAGGGAGTTGACATTTATAAGTAAATATTTTACAGACGCCAGCACATCAAGCCACCCGAAACTATCAAATTTTCTCAATCAACCTTGGACCTAATGCTTTAGCAATAAGGATGAAAATCTATTAAAGAAATTTGACAGATTGTAGTAGCTTGCTGTGTACACTGTTTTATATTCAAATGCCGCTGTAACATTAAAAATAAGCAGCACAAAAACGAAGCCTTTATTTTCTTACATTACTTCCAGATTATTTTACAAATAAACAGTACACATTCGCCACCTTGCGGGGAAGGTAACAAATACCTGAATAAGATATCGCAAGAAAATCCCCGTTCAGTCTAGTTAGTCACGTCCTCCTTACAAAGCCACATAACGTCGGGTACACACGGAGGCAGCTAGATCGAGCACACGATAAAATTGTAGAAAGGATTTGTTCGCGCGCACTTCTTTAGAACCCCGGCAAGTTGAGGAGAATTTAGAGAGAACGAGCTTAAAGCATGTTACACACGCATGAACAACGTGGAGTTTAGAATTGATACTGAATTATTAATTCATTAAATGTTAATGTTATGGATGAGAGTGAAATCTCTATTTCATAGCCATCTATTTTAATAATTATTTCGTAGTGGCTATTGGTGTAGTAACTAACTTTCATCAGGATTGCCGCTATGTCGGGCTGATTGTCTATCATAACAAAAGAAAATGTTTTCTCTAAATAACTAACATAAAAAAATCGTCAAACATAGACAATACATGAGTCACGTTTTCAAAAATAAAACTAGGAAGACGTAAACTTAGTTCCAAAGTTAATAAAACTACCAAATCTTAAGTTTAATTGCTATAATTTAAATTTACATTATTCGCAATCTACCCGAAGTTAGATTATTAGTCAAACAATTTAGATCCAAACTAGTTCCGAATAGTTTCAACTATGTAATTTGCAGGATGTAAGATTCAACTTTAGGAAATAGAGAACCGTAATGTAGTTATCCTTCGGATTTTTCTCTAGTTAGTAGTACTGTAGTATAAACAAAATACTATATACTAATACAGTATTTTACCCGACTGTGATGAATAACAAAAAGATGGTTATGTTTTCCTAAAAAAGAAGTGTCATTATCGAAAGTGGAAGTGTGATGACCTTGTAAAGGCCGTAGGAATCCGCTGGATGCGGGAAGTACAGAACTGATCGAAGTGGCGGTGCTTGGGGGAGGCCTATGTCCAGCAGTGGGCGAGTTTCAGCTGAAATGATGAGGATGATGATTACACCACACACAACACACTCACTTTTTTTTATTTGTATTTTGTTTCATGTACTGTTGCCAAATCAATCTGCCTAGCCTTTTCCCAATTATGTTGGGGTCGGCTTCCAGTCTAACCGGATGCAGATGAATACCAGTATTTTACATGGAGCGACTGCCTATCTGACCTCCACAACCCATTAACTCGGTAATACGATACCCCTTGGTTAGACTGGTAGTCAGACTTTCGGGCATCTGATGACCCGCAACGACTGTCAAAGATCCACGAATGACAGCCGGGACCAACGGCTTAACGTGCTTTCCGAGGCACGGAGGAGTCTCGGTATGTAAAGATGGTCACCCATCCACGGACCGACCCCGGCAAGCGTAGCTTAACCTGATGGATCGACCCGTGCGGCAGTTATTACTTAGCCACGAGCTCCTGGTACTGTTGCCAATAAACTTTATTATTTCTTCGCTATTTAATGATATCTTTGACTTTTTTAACTCAGACCAAATAAAAAACTAAGATATACGCTTGTACCTACTATCATTTATATTTTTAACTAACACTTCCCGCGTGGCTTCGCCCGCGTGAATTTCGGAAAATATCCCACGGGAACGTGCTACCGGGAAATCCTTCCTTATTCCTTGTCTACATTATAAAGGGAACCTCTGTGCAAAATTTCAGCTTTCTAGGTTCAAGGGTTTGGGCTGGGCGTTGATGAGTCAGTCAGTCAGTCAGGACTTCTCTTTTTATTTATATAGATAGATTTAACTGTCCATGGATAGATAGATTTAGATTTATAATCCCATTTTATTAAACTTGACATTCTGTATTGCCTATTTCAAAATGGTGAACTTGTACTGATTTGATTGAATGTGTTATTAATACACACATCAAAAGTGTCTAGGGATCAAGCATTTTTATGCGGATTTCTTGAGATTGAGATGTGGCTTTGTAATAAATTTATGATTTTATAAATTTATATGGATCCTTTTTGGTGCATTTCATAATTTGAATCAGGAACTGTGAATCAAATTCGAGTAAAAGATGAAAATCAGCTGTCAATATTTTCCCTATAAAAACATACAACGCATTGAAGACATTATTAGTGCTACTGTTTCCTTACTACTGATTAAAACCAACGTTATTATGGAGCGGCGACGTCATTTAAGCAGGGAAGAAATGCTCAGAGCCGTGGGAATGATAGAAGCTGGTTCCCGGCAACGTACTGTGGCTTTAGCTCTGAATACAAGTCAGAGTGTTATCAGTCGACTTTGGACACGTTACTGAAGCACTGGTACCGTGGCTGAGCGCCATGGAGGACGGTATCGCTGCACCACACGGAGACAAGACCGATACATTCAAATCTTAACTCGAAGAGCTCCAACTATAACCGCCATGATGTTAGCCGTGAGGCTTCATCACTCTTCAGGGAACTTAATTAGCGACCAAACAGTCAGAAACCGCTTGCATGAAGTGAACCTTCATTCCCGAAGACCGCTACGGGTACCACCTATAGCAATGCACAATCGTAGGATTCGATATCAATGGGCTCTTGAACACAGAAATTGGGCAGAAGAACAATGGCGTTTCGTGTGCTTTTCTGATGAGTCTCGTTTTGGTATGAGACCGGATACAAGACGTATACGACACTGGAGAACCCCTGGACGCCAACAGCGATTAAAATCCTGCCAGGAAGTCCATCCTTATAGTGGTGGAACCATCATGGTATGGGCGGGTATTTGGATCGGCGGAAGAACTAAGTTGATTTGGATCAGAGGCAACCTCAACGCTCAAATTTATGCTGAGACGATTGTATCAGACGTCATCGTTCCTCTACAAGTGCAAATCGGTCCCTTATTTCAGTTAATGCATGATAATGCACGACCGCACACCGCAAGAGTTGTAAGACAGACTCTCGCCGCAGCTAACATCAATGTCCTGCCCTGGCCTGCTCAGTCGCCAGACTTGAACCCGATTGAGCATGCATGGGATATGCTACAGAGAAGAGCTCTGCCGAATATGGAGGGTATCCAGTCGCAAGAAGACCTTTTTTTGTTGTTGCAACGAACATGGGCGGCCATTCCACAGCGTGATTTGGATGAACTCATTTTGAGTATGCCAAACCGATGTTCTTGTGTTGTTAGTGTTCGCGGTAGAAACACGGATTATTAATTGTTTAAGTTACCCAATAAAATTTTAAAGAAAACTGTTATTTCAGTCTTTTTTTCGAACTTTAATGTTAGTGGTTCAAATGTCAAAAATCCCTTTATTAGGAAAATGGCAAATTTCTTTATTAATGCAAAGGTGACTTGGTTTATCGTTACTGTGACAAACGAAAACACTTTATTTGATGAATCCTTAAAGAAAATTTTAATTAATATCAATCAGGAGAAAAGTTATTGCAAAAATATATGTTGATCCCTAGACACTTTTGATGTGTGTATATTTTGAAGGAGTTTTTATTAATATAGCTTAAGCTGTTTGCATGCCTTTTTTTTTTTGTGGATGGGAAATCATCAAATGACTTCTCCCGCTCCGAGCAGAGCGGGAGGGCGTGTCAGACTTTTACTGACTAAAACCCACCCGTGTTCCTTCAGTTGCCCGTGCCAGGGCCACGGTATCTCTTTCGAACTACCCGCGACCCCGGCGGCTTCGGCCCTATTGGACCCCGTCACTGCTGACATCTCTTTGAGGCGCGCGTGGAACACAACTCGCCGTCGACCCGGGCCTGGTCCTTACCGGACGGCGAGCTGCCCATTACTCGTCGTCCGCAAGCCCGCGCCTACGGTGGCCGGGAATCGGCGATAGCTGTTTGCATGCCTTAGTTAAGGTAGTTAGTTTATGGATATTTTTAAACTAAACATCTGTAACTTGTTCCTACTTTCTGTGCAAATAAAGAAATATTCTATTCTATTCTAACAATGACGTGTGCGCTTAGTGAGGTGTAGTTTAGTTGTAGTTTGTTGTAAATGTGTGCGTGTGACCGTGTATGCACAGAGCGAGTAGGCGTAGGTTTGCGCATGCTTCGCTGTATTGTTCGCAGCGGTGTCTTGGTTTTTTTATTTGGTCTGATTTATTTAGATGTATTTTCTAAACACCCGACTTATCTCTTGGAAGTTGGTTTATAATTCAATTGTTTCTTGCATTCACGCTCGGCTTTTAAAATTGCCTTTAATGGTCTAATAGAAATAAATGATATGACTTTGCCTTGACCGCTACATCTAACAGTTTAAAAAAGCGGCCAAGTGCGAGTCGGACTCGCGTACGAAGAGTTCCCGTTAGCATTCTTTGGGTAGGGATTAGTACGGAACCCTAAAAAGTGCTGCACCACGACCACGGCAGAACGGTACGAGCAACCATTTTCTAAACAAGTTATTTATCACCACACACTCCAATGCATTTAAATAGACCCGTTATCTTTTGTTACGAATACGAGCTTTATAAATGAGAGTTTTTAATCAAAACATACAAGTAAATTACGATCGTTCGTAGCAGTGGTAACTGTAACTTACTTTTTCAGTAACTGAGGATCGCTATACGGATGATGACTGAAAAATTTTTTTTCGTTCGTCTTGTAGAATATTAAATAATGATATTCAGCTGCATCCGGTTAGACTGGAAGCTAAAAAGGCTATTGTTCTTTCTCTACTCCGTGATCTGTTGATACGATCGCTACCAAACATAGATATAGATAGACCACCAAACTTCACAGGATCGCCCGCTGGGCTAATCTGAAGATTGCCCAAAAATTTCATTCAAAATCGCTCCAGCCGTTTTGGAACCTATAGGGAACATACATACGTATACATACACACATCGAGGTTTATGGTTATAGATTTGTATCGTAGTGCGAGTAAACGGTGACACGCTTGGTTTCTATAGAAAGTGTTAAAATGCTGCCTCTACTATCGGCCGCGTCTCCGTACTCTGTGTAAAACATTGGATATTTATATTAAAAGGGTCTATTATTTAACGCCATGAGCAAAGTGAAGACATATAGGTCCCTTTCAATGTGATTAGGTTGTTGTTTTCAAAGTATTTTATATTCCAACTCTATCACAGTGAGTACCAGTAACTTACACGGAGCGACTGCCTATCTGACCTCCACAACCCAGTTACTGGGTAATATAAGACTGGTAAGACTGGTTGTCAGACTTTCGGGCTTCTGACGACCCGTAACCACTGTCAAATATCCACGAATGACAGCCGGGACCAACGGCTTCCGAGGCACGGAGGGCTCTTGGTATGTAAAGATCAAGACCCATCCACGGACCAACCGTGGCAAGCGTAGCTTAACCTGGTAGATTGACCCGTACAGCTGTTATTACTTAGCCCCTCTCTAACACAGTATAATTAAACGTCATCCGTGTACGCTTTGGTATTACATAAAAGATAAACCATATCGCTCATACCTTCAATCTAACATCAGAATATCAAAATGAATAAGTAATTAATTTAATAGCAAAGTTCTGTACCCGTCGTAACAATATATTAGTTGCGGGTTTTAATTTTGAAGTAGTTATCCCTTTTATAATTAAAAAGTTTTAGTCAGTTTACCTATAATTGAGTTATTTCTGAAGAGTTTATGTTATTTTCCACAGTTGGTCAAAAACATTATCATAATATTTAGGGTTCAGGGTACTAACAGGACCCTCCGGAACGAGCTCGTGGCTAAGTAATAACAGCCGCACGGGTCGATCCATCAGGTTAAGCGACGCTTGCCGGGGTTGGTCCGTGGATGGGTGACCATCTTTACATACCGAGACTCCTCCGTGCCTCGGAAAGCACGTTAAGCCGTTGGTCCCGGCTGTCAACCGTGGATCTTTGATAGTCGTTACGGGTCGTCAGAAGCCCGAAAGTCTGACAATCAGTCTTACCAAGGGCTATCGCATTACCCAGTTAATGGGTTGTGGAGGTCAGATAGGCAGTCGCTCCATGTAAAATAATGGTATTCAGCTGCATCCGGTTAGACTGGAAGCCGACCCCAACATAGTTGGGAAAAGGCTAGGCAGATTGATTGGTACTAACGGGACCCTATAACTAAGGCTAAGCCGTCTGTCTCTCCGTCACAGGGTTAGACCTGTAGAATCTTATTAGGTAACTATATATAAAAACTGTGAACAATCATGGTGTTGGTGGTACAAAACCCATAGACTGTTTGTCCGCCGCACTTCTTCAGCTATTAAGTTTTTTATGAAAGTTATTTTATTCGTTTTAGGTTTTTGAAGTCGGTTTTTACTTTTATTAAAGTAAATATATTTTTCCATTTTTAGTTGAATTTAATGTACAATTACATAAGTAAGCCCAAGACGAACGAAGAGAAGAATCATCAAAATCTGCTCAGAAATGTCGAAGATACAATACATTTATGCATATAACTTCGTACCTACATAAGAATAATTACCTAATGTATTATAAATACTAAAACCTTCCTGAAAGTATGTAGATCACGATAGTGAAAGAATCATCAAAATTGGTTCATTATTTTTTGAGAAAATCGCGGCCATACAAACATACAAACATACATACATATATACATATATATACGGGTCGAATAAATAATCTCCTTTTTTGAAGTTGTTAAAAACTGTGAACAATCATGGTTTTCGTGGTACGAAACCCATAGACTGTTTGTCCACCGCACCGGGAACGGGACGTCAACGAGACAACAGATGACGGTGGCGAAGTAGCGACAGTACATTTACGAGTACTATGGCCCCGTCATCTGTTTTCTCGTTGACGTCCCATTCCCGGAGCGGTGGACAAACAGTGTTAGTCGACGTTCGCACGGACGTAAAAATAACGCGGCGACTTTTTTTCGCGCACTGGATTTGCAACGCTCTGCTTAGCGCCGAGAGTGCAAAATCCAACAGTGTGTTTATTTGACGCGCTAGAATGTACTCTATTATTGTTAAGTTGAATTCTCAACGCTCGGCTCAACAACGAGAGTTGAAAATCCAGTGCGCGATTAAATCCCGCCGCGATTTTATTACGCCCGTGGGAACGGGGGCTTAGTGTGCGAGTTCGACTCGTAATTGGCCGTTTCTTTCTTCCATACTTCTAGACAGGTTGACGTACAGCGTAGCTCGTACACAGGCGAAAAGACTTTTTATTAATTTGTATGGTACGTACCTACTTGAAAAATTAATACCAGGTTATTTCTTCCCGAATTTCCATCTAAAAGGGTACTAAAATTTAATTTTACCTATTTAATACCCCTGTAATGAAATGAGAGATTATATCTAAGTAAAGTACATAAGTCTACTTGCTGAAGCGGACTAACACAGACGTCAATAGAAGTTCCTCCAGTATTTAAACTAAACATTTTAAATGCTTCGCTTCAGAAATGCATTGGCTTAAGTGTTTCCGATCGTACGAGTATGTAAGTAGTTCCAATACTTTTTACCTCAGAGGTTTTACAGTAATTCCTCTCTACTCTTTAACTTAAATCAGTGGTTTTAATATCAACATAGTTAGGTATAAATATATTAGGTGTAAAGTATATGTTATCTGTTATTTTTGTGTTTTGAACCTTCAAGCTTGCATCACTATGAATTTTCATCTATAGGTAAGTACTGATATCATTTTCTTTCATTTTTTTTTCATATTTTTGCACTCAATTACAATTTAATTGGATAATGCTTTAGCATTAGAGAGGCGATAGCACAAGCCAATTTTTTGTTTAAATGGAGATTTCCAAATCTTGTTTGTGTTGAATTTGAAATAAACATTTTTATTTTTATTTAGTTATTATTTATTATAAAGAGGAATTTAGAGAAATTACGTGACACCAGAACTGCACTTCTTCTTTGTTTGTATGTTGCGGGTCATCTTCGGAACCACTGATCCGATTCCGAAAAACCTTTCACTAGGAAGCTGCAGTATTGCCGAATATCATAGGATATATTTTATAATATACAGGGTGTTTGATAGTTCGGTGCAAAGCCTTAAGGGGATGATAGTTGGCATCATTTTTAAATAGTGAAAAAAAAACAGGTTCCATGTTAAAAGTTTGCAGTTCAAAATAAAAAACCTATTACGTCTTTTTTTTTGTGGATGAGAAATCATCAAATAACTTCTCTCGCTTTGGGCGGAGCGGGAGGGCGTGTCAGACTTTTACTGACTAAACCCACCCGTGATCCTTCAGTTGCCTGTGCCAGGGCCACGGTATCTCTTTCGAACAACCCGCAACCCCGGCGGCACCTACTACACCTAAGATGTATGTATAGCTCAAAATACCCTTATAGCTTTGCACTCTGCTTCCAAACACCTAGTACATACTTACCTAAAACATTTTAATTAAATTTCCACCACAGAGTAACCTTCTATACCATCATATTATCGTAACACGAAGCACAAACTTTGTTTACATCCAGTAATAGTGATAGATATCGCTGTCCGATCTACATAGACGGGTTCCACTAGTTTTTCTGTTGACATAAATCGTGACCCCACGGGGGTATGGGACATGTTACGGAAATACTTGGCAGAAGGCCCTCTTGGGTAGCGTAATTTATAACTATATGGGAACAGTAGTCAGCCGGTGATCACTCGCACTCCAATGAAACAGACATATATCACTGGACTTTATAATTTATTGCGGACATAGGTCAAATGGTACAAAACAAATTTGTACATGTACTTATGTAAAGCGGGTATGCTTCTTTTTGCTTTTGTTAACCGACTTCAAAAAGGAGGAGGTTCTCAATTCGTCGGAACCTTTTTTTTTTTTTTTAATTTTTTTTTTATGTATTTTCCCCGATTACTCAAAGATGGCTAGACCGATTTGGATTTTTTTTGTTTTATTCGAGAGGGTATACACCACAGTTGGTCCCATATAAAATTGATTAATTTTGCTTGGCTAGTTTTTGAGTTAGCTTCAATAATACATATTTTTTCCCCACTTTTATATGGATGATGTTCTAGTTTGTTTTGCAGATAGTGGTATTAGAATTTGTGTGGGGTAGGTACACAACTAAAAAGTGAAAAATAAAAACTTTTTTACAAAAAAATACAACCGACTTCCAAAAACAACACTACAAAGTGAAAAATAACTTTAATTTCGGAAGTCGGTGGCAAAAAACGAAAATACATTTACGAGTAACTAGACACCGACTTCCGAAATTAAAGTTATTTTTCACTTTGTAGTGTTGTTTTTGGAAGTCGGTTGTATTTTTTTGTAAAAAAGTTTTTTTTTTGTTTCCAATTCTAACTGTAAGGAAGCAATGTAAAAGAAAAATAATTGATAGGGTTGATAATCACAAGTCATTCAGTAATGCGACCGGTAAGTTCAGTTTGAACTTGGACTAAAAAAATCTATACATATATATATATCACTACATAGTATGAAACAAAGTCGCTTCCCGCTGTCTGTCTGTCCCTATGTATGCTTAGATCTTTAAAATTACGCAACGGATTTTGATGGGTTTTTTTTTTTAATAGATAGAGTGATTGAAGAGGAAGGTTTATACTCGTATGTATATTATAATACATGCATAATATAGTAGAGAAACGCTGATAATTTGACAGTTTTCTAATATGATGTCGTATCGATTTGTGTGTATGTATGACCCCAAAACGGCTGGAGCGATTATGATGAAATTTTCAAGCAGTCTTCAGACTAGCACAGCGGGTGATCCGTGAATCGGATGCCGACGATATAGTTTTTTGAATTGTTGTTTTGTTTGTTGGCTGAACGGATTTGGATGAAATTTGTATTTTAATCCCGGTTACGTTCCCGTGGGATATTTTCCCACGTCCACGAGGACGAAGCCGCGGGCAAAAGCTAGTAAATAATAAAAACGGCGAAACAGTTATTTGAGACGTTGCCGTCTTTCAGAATGCAACATCTTAACAACGGTCTTAAAAACGGTTAAGTGTGAGTCGGACACGAAGGGTTCCTTACCACCGTACTTATTATTTAAAACTATCTTTTTTAGGGTTCCGTACCTCAAAAGGAAAAAACGGAACCCTTATAGGATCACTCGTGTGTTTGTCTGTCTGTCTGTCCGTCTGTCACAGCCAATTTGCTCCGAATCTAATGGACCGATTAAGTTGAAATTTGGTACACATATAAATTTCTGTGACCCAAACACGGACAGGTAAACTAAATAAATGAATTTTGAATATAGGAGTCACTTTTGGGGGGCAAATAAGAAAATAAAAAAAAAAGTTTTGCAAATTATACCGTGTTATATATCAAATGAAAGGACTAACTATGAGGGTCTCAAATATATTTTTTTTATAATTTTAAAATAAATTGTTTTAAAGTTATTTAAGAAAATTGACGAAAATTTACCATTCCCCCCCTTATCTCCGAAACGGCTGAGCCTAAAATTTTGAAAAAATTAGGTCTTTATCTGTAGATTACAGGAAAACCTATAAGAAGTCTTTCTATAAGGTCTTAAAATAACATGGTAAATCTCTCAATATTGTGAGTACAAACTTACATTTACAGTTGGAATGTACGGAAGAACATGTTTTTCAACTACAATGTTAACTTTGTTCTTGGAATATTCATCCCAACTACGGAACCCTTCATTGTGCGTAGTCCGACACGCACTTGGCCGGTTTCTTTTTAATTTATTGCCATACAGTTCGAGCAAAAAACGGCTGCAAAACTTTAATTTTGGCTTTTTTTAAAAATAAGTAATAAAAATATATAATTTGTTGTTATAGCGGCTATTGTGGTACAAATTCTGAATATTCAAATACCACCTCTTACGGTGATACAGCCCTGTGACAGACGGACGGACGGACAATGGAGCTTTAGAGGACCCGTTGGCATGCTTTGGGTACAGAAAAAACTGGTGGAACTCGAACCCAAAACGAGTAAAACGTATTTCCTGGCGATGAATAGAGATCACGCTTTTCAATATCAAGTAGGTAAATGTGATAGACGTTTCCCAACCTTGAAGCAATATGCTCTTGTATGTATATTCTTTTTTGCCGCCTGACTGTGACACCTGCTTTCGTATCTGAAAGTCGCCTTCCCGCTGACGCAGTTATTATTTATGTTCCCAATCTAAATATCACGAGTTCATTTTTGTGAAAGAACTGCCGGGACGAGGCGACAAGTGAATAAGTTTGTTGCAGTTTATACATACCTATTTAAAAAGTTTTTTTAGGGTTCCGTACCTCAAAAGGAAAAAAAGGAACCCTTATAGGATCACTTGTGTGTCTGTCTGTCTGTCCGTCTGTCACAGCCAATTTGCTCCGACTCTAATGGACCGATTAAGTTGAAATTTGGTACACATATGCATTTCAGTGACCCAAACACGGACGTGTAACGTAAGATGATTCTGAATATGGGTGTAATTTTTGAGGGCAAACAAGAAAATTAAAAAAAAAAGTTTTGCAAACTGTACCGTGTGACATATCAAATGAAAGGGCTATAGTGAGGGTCTCAGATATATTTTTTTTTATAATTTTAAAATATGTATTTTTTAAGTTATTTAAGAAAAGAAAATAGACGAAAATTTACCATTCCCCTTTATCTCCGAAACTACTGAGCCTTAAATTTTGGAAAAAATACAGAAAATAGTTGTATACCTATTGTTTATAGGAAAGCTTATAAGAAGTCTATAGACTTAAAAGAATATGATAAATCTCTCAATATTGTATGTACAAACTTACATTTGCAGTTGGAATGTATGGGAGAACATATTTTAAACTACAATGTTAAGTTTGTTCTTGGAATAAATTCATTCCAACTACGGAACCCTTCATTGTGCGTGGTCCGACATGCACTTGCCCAGTTTTTTTTTTTTTTTTATTATTGTACGAGGAGCATAATTTGTATTAACAGCAATTAAATTACCTATCTTCATTGTGTGTTAAGCACAAGGATTTCCTTGTAGCATATTTTTTTAATTTTTTGGAGATTTTCGACGCTTCGATTAGCTCAAGGTTTTTCAACTAGGTTTAAATGATAAATGATTTTATTTCTTTATCATTTAACAAATAATTTTGTGTTTGGTGGTAGGTATACATAATGTAGTTTTTCTGGGTATGAGTGAAATTATGTATGAGTTTTGTAGATATGAAAATCTCACCAAAGTCACCACCTAGCAAAAACTAGTTTAGTCCGGTTGTTTTTATTTTTAGTTTTATTAACTGTACCTAATCGAATGTATGGGGTTTTTCCAAACGCTTAGAGAGGTAAGCGACCGTGTATAATATTCTATGAGATTAGATATGACTTTTACCCCTCGCTCAGCCGTCTCCATTTGGCAATATTTATGTTATAAGCGCACAAGACCGAACCTCTTGAGTAAATAACCTTATTCCAAAGAAAATAAAATACAAAAACCACTTCCTTATATTTTCAAAACTTAATATATACAGTTCCGCGTAGATTTAAAGGCGTGCGTCCCTTGAGGCACAAGTCACAGGCCAGGCAACGTATATATCACCCCCGGGACAATACATTTCGTGCTTTTCCACGATAAGTAGCTCATACAAGATACACTGATTTATAAGGGGCGAAAAAATATTACTACCCGATAACGGGGCAGAGTTGGCAATAATATTTGTGACGTAATATCGCGTGCATTGAGAAAATGTTTTATTGCGACTGTTCTTTGTATAGAAATTGTGATCTTGAGTCTACTGGGGTTGTTTTTTTTTTTCTTCGTTCAATACACACTTCATTCTTTCCTGTGCGAGTCTTTTTTGTTTGATTGAAGTATTCATCATTTTATCGATGGTTTATTGAAAGTATCAAGGACAAACAGAAAGTAGGTAGGTACTCTAAAGCGTGATACATATACTGTTTTAAGGTGATAAGTAAAAGGCGAACTGGGCGGGAATAAGAAAGTGTCAGAGTCAATTATTTCCACATGCGAAAAATAAAACGCAACAGAGCGCTGGAACCAAAATAAAAGCGCCAAACCAAATAGAAATTGTTTAATAATAAATTAAGCTATCTATTAAAAATATTTTCAGCCATACTTTTCAATTACCTAATACATGTGCTTAATAATTTATGCACATTTTGAATGCAATTTTGCAATGAAGTTACATAAGATGTTAGAATTACAGAAAGTCTTTTCGGAATTAAATTATATCGAGTAAATTTAACCCTACTGCGTTTTCCTTCAGTTAGGGTATTAATCACATAGATAGTCAATATACACATATCCAAAAACTAAATCCATGCATGCCATCAATCCATACATGTGATAGTGAAATAAATGGTTACAAAAAATCCCCCAATTTATTTTGGTATCGCCTTAATTAGCTGCAAAGCTTCACAGATTGGCAAAACTACTGGAAGTCAGAAGCAGAGACAACCAGTAACTCGAAACTATCGACAATTTATCATTTTCTGACAAATTGTTTGGTCGGCTTGCAGGTGCTGTTAAATATTAGCGTTTGACACGGAGTAATCGCCATCGCGACTCAGTAGCTGCATGACATCGACATCGCACAGAACAAAACTAATGAAACTGCATTTTTATTACATGTGAAGTTGTTACTTGTAATTGGCTATCAGACACATTTTTAACCGACTTCAAAAAGGAGGAGGTTCTCAATTCGTCGGAACCTTTTTTTATTTATTTTTTTTATTTTTTTTTTATGTATGTTCCCCGATTACTCGAAGATGGCTGGACCGATTTGGATTTTTTTTTGTTTTGTTCGAGAGTGTATACATCACAGTTGGTCCCATATAAAATTGATTAACTTTGCTTCGGTAGTTTTTGAGTTAGCTACAATAATACGTATTTTTTCCCCACTTTATATGGATGATGTTCTAGTTTGTTTTGCAGTGGTATTTGAATTTGTGTGAGGTAGGTACACAACTAAAAAGTGAAAAATAAAAACTTTTTTACAAAAAAATACAACCGACTTCCAAAAACAACACTACAAAGTGAAAAATAACTTTAATGTCGGAAGTCGGTGGCAAAAAACGAAAATACATTTAACCAGACACCGACTTCCGAAATTAAAGTTATTTTTCACTTTGTAGTGTTGTTTTTGGAAGTCGGTTGTATTTTTTTGTAAAAAAGTTTTCAATTTCTTAGTCTGTTTTTTTTTTTAGCTGTAAATCTTCCACAGGAAATAAAAAAAGTAATAAAGATTATTCATAACAACGAAAAATACCAAACCAAACATTCGAAGAAATGGGGCTTACAACTCTCACAGAGTGAAAGCCTGGTGTTCCAGCAGTGAACTTATACAAGCTCATTATGCCTAAGCTAAGCTATGTTAACAAACTTTAACATAACACAAACAAAATTTAACATCCAGCCTTATTACACCAAATTAACGCCCTAATCCTCCCACATTAGCTGAGCACGACAAATTCGTCATAACAACACGACACGTGTCGAACAAGACACTCGTGTCGAACAACTTGCCCGAACAAGTTCCGAACTCCTTTAACACTTTCCTACACATGTTGTTCCGAATGTTCTCTGCGGATTGCTAAGTCTGATATATGTTGGAATAGGATATTCGTTTTCATGGCGTCTTGTAAGATGCGGCTTTTGCTTTGAACTGTTATCTTGATATCAAGTTTCGAAGGTACTGGTTTAACAAAAATTAAGTTTAGTGGATAATGAAGTACTGAGTGGATGAATTAACCGACTTGCAAACTATCAGACCAGCCGATCTCTGTGTAAGAATCTCACCGTAAAAACAAAGGTGAAGTGAGCTTGGAGCGAACTGTCAATAGTGTCAATCCCTAGCATCATATGACAGCTCTCACCGTGTGACTTTTAGGGTTCCATATCTCAATAGCAAAAAACCGAACCATAATAGGATCACTTCGTTATCCGTCTATCTGTCTGTTTGTCTGTCTGTCAGCCAGTCAAGACCCTTTTTCTCAGGAACGCATAAAGGTATCAAGTTGAAATTAATTACCAATACGTAGCGCTATGGTCCCTTGGAGCTCTAAAACAATCAACGTTCTAAGTCAACGCATTAAAAAATACGGCCATTCATGCGACATTTTTGATACTCGCAAGTACATCAAAACCCATAGCGAACTTCCGGTTGACCTATAATAATGGCAAGAAGCAAGGTTTCACAGCACAAGTAAAGGAATACCGAAAACCGTTAATTTGTAATTTTATCAAATAGAAAATATTTTTGCGGGATTACAAACTTAAATTTGCACCTGGCGAATTCTTATATCAATGTATGGGATAACATTTTTTTCAATTACAATGTTAAGTTTGTTTTTGGGAAATTCTTTTCAACTACGGAACCCTTCAATGTTTGTGATCTGACACATACTTTTTTTTACAGCATAGACCGGCAGAGTACCCTAATAGGCTAGTTGACACTAAGAAAAATACCTTATGATTGTATTTTATTATGTAGAATGGTTTTGAGCTAAAAGTATCAAAATTTAACTTGGTTTTGTAAATGATTATAGAATCATTAATATTTTTGAGAAATAATTACGTCAAAATATAGCCATTGGTCACGTGACATTGAACGCCAATCAGAGCGCGACACGTCTCAATTTCAGTCATATGTCACTTTGACAAAATAACATTGTTTCAGGTTTCTCACCCCAAGATATTTTCCCCTAAATTTAAGGGGATTTTTTAGAAAAAGTAAATAGATTTGCATGTTTATTTAAGGTATAGAAAATATACGATTGAAATGTATGATTTTAAGAAATATCAAAACGAAAACGTCATATGCGTTTTTAAAAACGAGCTTAAGATATTTAAATCATTTTTTTATTTTAAAATCGCAATTAATCGATTTGATTCGACAGTAATAATCGATGATATCGATTCTTTTTTTGGTTCTTTAATTAGCAAAAAAAAAAACTTTAAAAACATGATCGATTATTTGAATCGATATCGAACATCATAGGGGAAATCCAAAAGCAGAGGGTGGAAACACTGATTCTTTGTTTTTACTTGTTGGACAGCAGACAATCTGTCACAGATGTCACAAAATTTATGACTAAGGCCAGATTTCACCGACGTTTAAAACGGCTATTTAGTTAATCAGTTCTTTCCTTAGGAAATTTGACACAAACCAACTGTTTAAATACCTAACCGGTGGTTTGAATGCTGGTGGAACACAGGCCTACAAGGATGATGACATCACTCGAGCCGCCATTACTGTCTGCCCCGTTTTGACTATGAAAATTAACTTGAGTTTTACGGATACAAAATTAGTATTATTAATTTTAATATTGTGATGAAATATTCATGTTTTTAACCGACTTCAAAAAAAGGTGGTTTCTCAATTCGACCGTATACATATACCTATGTTTATATTTTTAAGGTGTGTTCGCGGATAACTTCATCTTTTATGAACTGATTTTGATGATTCTAATTTTATTGGAAAGGAGATATCCCAAGGGCACCCTAGAGAAATCGAGGAGAACCTTCAAATTTTATAGGCACACCTATAACAATTTGGGTATTTTTTATAGTAACTCGTGCATTTGCTCCCGGAAAACACCATAAGGTGAAGTAGAACTGATGAGGAACTACTCAATGATACGTATTTCACGGGTTGCGATTAGATTATTGCTAAAAAATTTATGCTCGTCACAATACATATGTTGAAGTGGAGCTGATGGTGACTTCACCATCAGTTCCAGTTCTCCTGGCTCCTTACTGGGAGAACTCCTCAACAATTAACGTCCTCGTATCGGGAAAAGCAATAATTTGTAAAAGGTGATAAGCCGTTGACATTATGCTTCTGTAACTTAGATAAATTACAGACTGCCCCACTAAAAATTGAAAAATAAAAAACTTTTTTACAAAAAAAAACAACCGACTTCCAAAAAAATACTACAAAGTGAAAAATAACTTTAATTTCGGAAGTCGGTGGCAAAAAGCTAAAATACAGATCCAAAGACATCGACTTCCGAAATTAAAGTTATTTTTCACTTTGTAGTATTTTTTTGGAAGCTTATTTGGTTTCCTAAAAACTGTCAACTAGCCTATTGTTAATTAATTTTGTATTTATAGACCATACAGTTAAGAATGAAATTCGTTTCTGTCTGATAGAAAATTTTATTTTGGTTTTATTTCATTAAATCCTAATCCGCTCTACCCAGAGCGGGAGAAGTCATTGCTAATTTCCCATTCAAAAAAAAGAGACATTTTTAATTGGTTTCCTAAAAACTGTCCATTAGCCTATTGCATAACACCGATCCGGAGGATCCTGAAGGAAATTGCTAATCATTGTCTTATATATCTAAAAACTTTATCTGCTTATCGATAACGCAATAAATGTAGTTGAACTATCAAAATAGAAGATATTGTCTCAGGTCGCAGGGCTAACTGTTCAAATGTTCTAACTGAATGGCATAACGACTGTTAACTACGACGTTGTTGAGTCTATGGTATCTACGCTTCAACAACCTAATAACTTATAATCGAATTTTATGTGCGTGGTCATAGGAAGAAGCTGGATTTGACTTCTTACGATCCCGAGACACTGTCGCAGGGCTAACACCGAAACTAAAAACCCTAGAAGTACGAGTAGAGAACTAAATATGCTAATTTTAACTCATACAAACAACACACACTGGCTCACAAAAACCCAGACTGGCACATATCACATAAATACGCGCATTTTTGCTTTTTTCTCTGTTTATCGCTCTTTCATTTATAGTTGGCTTTTTCTATAATTTAAAACTTGAATGAATGAATGAATGAATTGCACCGATCCCAGCGTGGTTTAACCAGACTCGATCACTCGAATGAACCCAAAAATTCACACTAGCCCCTGTTGCCTCATGTTACATGGTGCAACAGAGATCATTGCATATCAAGGAGTAGACCGGGGGGCGCGGTAATGGTAGGGAAGACATGCCCTTAGGATATGGAGGGGATATAGAGCCTATCCAGTATGCACCGTAAAATAAGCATTGGAATAGTGGAGAGACGGGTGATATAATATGGATGGGCTTTTTTACGACGTTGCTGCTATATTGCTTCTAGTCCAGCTTCCCCGGTGAATCTTTTGGCGGTTAAACTGCATTTTCGACTCTTTTTATGTCGCTGCTATGCTGTATTACAGGTAATCTGCCTTCTCGACTCTTTTCTTCTTCGTTCTGATGAGTTGTCAGCAGCAGAATGTCCAGAACGCGGTCGGACCGTTCCTCGTTGTTGTCCAGCTCCAACTTCAAATTATATAATTTTTGTTTTTATTCAAAGTTCGACCTATAGCTCGCCGCTGTTCAGTTAAGGTTGACGCGATTGCAGATATTACAGTTTTAAAGTACAAATTAATGCACACAAATTAGCACAAATAATTAATTAAACTGGACCCCAACAAAAATCCTGTCGGGTATGGCGACAGGGCGGCGCCAGCGCACCATGCGTGTCCGTAGGTACTTGAGTTTAATTCCCGGGTCGTCTCAGAGCTTAAGAATTGAATGCGCCTTCACAGAAACAACGCACATCACCACTCACAAAAAAAAGCACTCTTGAACACTCCGATTTTGGGACACAGGAACACTATACACTAGTAGTTTAAGTTTTTTGCCTTGGTTTGGGTTACGAGTACCTGAAAATGTCTAAGATTGCTTGCTAGCTTTGCGATTGTCGTGATAACTTTATTATAACTGTCACACACGTATTGTTCAAAGTTACATATATTGACAAGCACATATATTGGGTAGGCAGAAAATAACCTAATGACTTTGCAGAGAGAAGCGTATCCCTGAAAGACATGAAAAGATCTCACCCAGCTTGGCGCTCGGGAAACTGGATCCTTCGGCAGGCAATTTGTCTCTCGTACTTTCAGGAGACCATTACAAACTCACTAGGTACCTATCATAGAAATAATCACTGACACTCAATCACACACCACACACGAAATATACACTGCACGACACGACCACATGCTAAACAATAAAAAACTTTGAGGGAGCTTGCACTCAAAGAACGACCACTCGTCTCGGCGTCACCCGAGCTAATCGGCTTTTTCTATAATTTAAAACTTACCTACTTATTTTTTTTTTGTGTTTTTACATTTTTTAATTCAATTGCAAATCAATGGATAATGCTAAGTGGAAGAGCAGAGTCTTCTAATACAAGCCATTACTTTTGTTTAAAATGTGATCTTCAAACCATATATGTAAATGCACTTTGTAATTAATGTAATAAATATTTTTATTATTATTTATTGCCATTTGTGTTACGCAAATACACCGTAGGAAAAATACTCCATTGGAGACTATCCTTGCGATAAGTATCAATACCGCCGAGAGAGAAGCTCCCAAAGACTCTCAAAACAAAGCGAATATTGGCAATAAGACAGTACTCAATCAACACACATAAATCTTCGTATATTAGTGTGTGCTCATTCACACACATACACGATTATATCCATTACAATCGGTCTTGTGTTTGTAATACATTATTACTTCCCCTCGCCGCTAGTCATTTAATCACTGTAACTACGGCTAATGCGGAACATTATTTGGGAGGAAGAAAGCCACGCGAAATATCGCCGTGACGTGTGCTAATACAAAATATTGGGACATTAGTTCTGTGCCGTGGTTTAGTAAGCGATATTGTTGTTGCCTTACTGTGGATCGTTAGTGAGATGGAACTGCTCTTTTAGAATGTTAAATCAATAATATCATTATACATAAATCATGCAGGACAAAGAACTACTGAAAATTCTGCGGCGCCTGGATGTGGTAGGCAAACAAATGACGCGTAGCAATATTCTTCGTAGCTGGCGTAGCGCTGGCGTCAGCTACGCCGTAGCAACCACGTAGTTCCTTATTCTCGACAATATTATTATAATGGTTTCCTAGTTCCATGATATTAACAAAGTGCCTCATCTACATATTTGATGTTTAAATCGAAGTTAAAACGACGAAGTTAATTTTAAAAATGGAACTACGAGTATTAAGGCTCTGTTTCTGAATTGAGAGTTTGACAAGTTGTCAACTTCAAATTTTGTTAAGGAGCATATTATTATCTCGATTCTTTTTAGGGTTCCGTACCTCAAATGGAAAAAACGGAACCCTTATAGGATCACTCGTGTGTCTGTTTGTCCGTCTGTCACAGCCAATTTTCTCCGAATCTAATGGACCGATTAAGTTGAAATTTGGTACTCATATGAATTTCTGTGACTCAAAAACGGACGTGTAACTTTAATAAATGAATTTTTAATACAAGGGTCACTTTTGGGGGAAAATAAGAAAATTTAAAAAAAACAATTGCAAACTGTATCGTGTGGCATATCAAATGAAAGGACTTACTGCGAGGATTTCAAATAAATATTTTTTTATAATTTTGAAATAATTAGTTTTAAAGTTATTTAAGAAAATAGACGAAAAATTACCATTCCTCCCCCTAATCTCCGAAATTACTGAGTCTTAAATTTTGAAAAAAAATACAGTAAATTGATCTTTACCTATAGATTACAGGAAAACTTATAAGAAGTATATACTCTTAAAATAACATGCTAAATGTCTCAATATTGTGCGTAAAAACATACATTTGCAATTGCAATGTATGAGAGAACATGTTTTTCAACTACAATGTTAAGTTTGTTCTTGGGATAAATTCATCTCAACTACGGAACCCTTCATTGTGCGTGGTCCGACACGCATTTGGCCGGTTTTTTAAATAAAAAGCACTTATAAACTGCAAAGATTTTTTTCAAAATGATAAAGACTAGTGTCATAAATCAATGCGAGATGCGACTGAGATCGGCTCGTTTGTGTATGCTATGCCAAAGCCACGAGGCCAGCCGTTGTTCTCTGGTACATTAATTACTCAGCGCGGCAGTGTGTCGTGAAATATGAACCTGCAGCGATGTCCCATTGCATTGTGATGCCTTTGAATTATTTATGTGGACGTACAGAAAACTTGGAGATAAGGTTCAAAACCAATTGGGGGGTTTTATAATCTATTTTTTTTAACAAACCAGTACCGAAAATTTTTACTGCGTTGCTATTGGTTCACGTAATCATCATAAAGTCCGTTCCACACAAACCAAACGCTGTAGTTATATGTACACTCAGTTAAGTCATCGAGTACCTGCGCGTCGCACGTGTTTTAGTGAGTTAACCAGACGATATTGTTTGTGCGTGAGTCATGGCGGACATGTCTCCTGTACAGTGAATTTTAGAAGAATTCAATATGAACGGGCCTTAATGTCAGAATGGTTATTGGTTATTCATTGTGTATGAAAGTATTATGAATATGGTGTGTAAGGGAAGGATTTCATAAAGAAAAGCACAGAAAGACAAGACTAGATATTTATTATTTCAATTAGTCTTGTCAATAATTATTCATCTTTAATGAGAAAGCTATTGTCCGTTCGCAAAACTAGGTCTTCATGGAGAAGAAGGACAAGAAACTCCATGGAAACAGTATTATAGTATTCTATCAACACATTTCTTATATTTCCACAATTTATACTTATCTCAAACAGTTAATTCTATCACTCAGAATAATAGCAACATAATAACAATATTTAAGGTATAATATGAAATTACGTAACTTACATGACACCTGGTAGATATACATTCACATCACAACGGCACTAGCACTAGCCACTTGAACCTCCACAGAGCAACTGCCTTGAGAATGTCATTACAATCCTTTTTATATTCTTCCACCCCTTCCATTTATCCCTTCCCATCAAACATCAACTGACAGTATTGTATCAATCGTTTCGAACAACCTCTTATATTAAAATAGCAATATAAATTCTAAGATATACTACAGTTACCATCAAATATTATTAAATTATTTATAGTAATAACATCTGTACGATTTTGACAAGTTAAAAGTGGTATATTTCGTAAACACAATAACTAATCAAATTAGATACTTCTACATTGGTCTCAAGCTTCGTAAATGTGACAGATGTCAATATCCAATAAATTCTAATAATCTAAAGGTTGTTTTACAATGATTTGATGATTTTAATCACAACCGAACTAACTTCTGGAATCAAGGTAATCTCAAGTATTTATTTTTAAATATTAGACACATAATAATGACATTTATCTAACACGGCCATACTGACAAGTACTTCGCTCTCGAAGTACATTAGATACCGTTTTTCTACAATTGTAATTTACTTTGGTTTTGTCATTGTCATTGTCATTTTTGTTTTGTGTTGCCAATTGCCTAGACGTGTCAAGTCCCCTCCACCCGCTGCTAGTGGGATAGACTTGCACCAAGCAAATGACCGACCAGCGGAAACACTCACAGTCATAGTCACAGTCAGCTAATTACAATTATCTAATACGGCCATACTAACATGTATTTCGATCTCGAAGTACAAGATAATAATTATTATACAAAAACAATAGTGTGAAACTTAATCACATCTTACTGTGTATGTGGCCAAACACCCGCCGTCGGTGAAGCTCAATCACCCGCAGTCAGTGAATAATAATAATAAATAATAAATAATAAATATGTTTGGACATATCACACAACGCCATCTAGCCCCAAGCTAAGCAACCTAATGCTTGTGTTATGGTAACGAGATGGCTGATAAACTACTTATATACATTTTTTTTTTTTTTTTTTTGTAAATACATACATATTATAGATAGAAAAACACCCAGACTCGGAACAAATACTTGTAGGTCGTACAAATATTTGTTCCGTGCGGGAATCGAACCCGCGACATGCTGCGCAGCAGTCAACCGCTCAACCACTGCGCCAACCGTGTCGTCAAATGCCAGACAACAGTCAAGACAAGCTCTTTTTGTATTAATTAAATAAGTAATCAAAACAATATACCGCTCGGTCAACCTGACAATATCATTCCTTATTACATTTTCTATTAAATAATTGCAAATATTTAATATGGTCACTCTGTTGGTACCTTACTTTTTAATAAAAGGTTATAATAATAAGCCAAATCAAAATTATCAAGAAACACAGATCAGTTCCGACAAAACTATAACTTTATATTAACAATACTAATAAAGCTAATTATGAATAACCTTCAACCTTGTCATGTTTGTTTACCAGCAAGTTATGTGATATTCGCTATTTCTTTCATATTATAAAAATACAATTATGTTTCATTTACTTCATGACATGACAAACTTCAATTTTGTAAAGTTTCCTCCAAAACTATTTTTTAAATTAATTTGTGATCAACAGAGCAATAATATTAACAATTTTAAATTAACTTTCCGTGAACACTTGCATTTTTTTTTCGACCATACAATTCTCAGCACGTTTTCATCGTTATGATGAGGGTTGAGTCAACGACCCGTCGTTACCAATGGTTACCAGCAGAACACGATTACTCCAACGTTGATCATGAAAATAGCAAAATAAAATTCATTAGAAATATGTTATGTGAGACTGAGCATTATCCCACTTCTGATGTTAGATTTGATATAATATATAATTATAAGCATATATATAGCTACTTCGCAATTAGCAAACCTTACATGTCAGAATGGTTATTGGTTATTCATTGTGTATGAAAGTATTATGAATATGGTGTGTAAGGGAAGGATTTCATAAAGAAAAGCACAGAAAGACAAGACTAGATATTTATTATTTCAATTAGTCTTGTCAATAATTATTCATCTTTAATGAGAAAGCTATTGTCCGTTCGCAAAACTAGGTCTTCATGGAGAAGAAGGACAAGAAACTCCATGGAAACAGTATTATAGTATTCTATCAACACATTTCTTATATTTCCACAATTTATACTTATCTCAAACAGTTAATTCTATCACTCAGAATAATAGCAACATAATAACAATATTTAAGGTATAATATGAAATTACGTAACTTACATGACACCTGGTAGATATACATTCACATCACAACGGCACTAGCACTAGCCACTTGAACCTCCACAGAGCAACTGCCTTGAGAATTTTATAGTTATTTAGTTATTTATATATGGCATCTCGCAGTTGACCACTAAGGGTCGAGACTGCTCAACCGGGCGTTTCCTGTGGGTTCTTTAAGCGAACTTAAAGCCCCCGGCCAGGCTTAAAACTAGAGTAAATTATTAGTCGACTGAGCGTCGCTAATAACAATATGACAGCCAGACGGGGCAGGCTGGATCATGACGGGGGGGACAAGTGCTACAGGCTCAGCTGTGCCCCCAGCTGGCACAGCTTAACCGAGTAGGGGATAGGGGGGGGGGGGCGGCTACGATTGCGACCTCGGCGGCGAGGTCGGAATGTATTCCGGGGTGGTCTACGTTTATAAACCGTACTGGTGGCCTTGCTACTCTCCTGAAGGAGGGTTATGGGGTCATCAGGGTCGGTGAGAATATGACGCGGACGGCGAGTCTTACTAATTTGAGAGGGGGTATAACGCGCGGCCTCGACAACCAAAGGGTTGCGATGCTTCGCGGCGGCATCAAAGAAACGCTTCGAGCCGCGCTTCAAAAATTGATGGATCGTGGGGATCCTGAGGTCAAGGTGGAGGTCCGCGTTCCGAACGAACCAAGGGGCGCCCGTTATCCTTCGGAGGAAACGGTTCTGTAATGTCTGCATCCGATGCAGATAGCGGGGTTTGGCGTGTGCAAATACCGAACCCGCATACGTCATGATGGGACGAATGCACGCAGTGTAAATGCGCAATTTGCACTTAAGAGATAGTTTGCTGCGTGCATTTAAAACGTAATGTAATCTACCGAGGGCAAAAGCGGCCCGTGAACGTACCAGCTTAATGTGCTCCGCAAAGGAGAGGCGTTGATCGAGAGTCACCCCCAGATATTTGGCTCGCTTCTCCCAAGGGATCGGCTTACCAAACATGGTGATTGGTCGGGGAATGGAACGTGAGAAATACGGTTTCAAAAAGAGAACCGCTTGACTCTTGTCAGGATTGACCTCGATTCTCCACCGACGGAACCAGCAGCCGAGGGTATCGACTGCTGTTTGGAGATTACGAGCTATCACGTTTTGGTCACGTCCCGAACAGTATATGGCCGTATCGTCTGCAAACAGAGCCAACTGAGCCTTTTTACTTTTCGGGATGTCGCTAGTAAATAGTGTGAAAATAAGCGGAGAAATTACGGAGCCCTGTGGGACCCCCGCGCGAATCGAGTGGGGGGCAGAAAGTGCCCCTTCAATACGGTAACTGCCTTGAGAATGTCATTACAATCCTTTTTATATTCTTCCACCCCTTCCATTTATCCCTTCCCATCAAACATCAACTGACAGTATTGTATCAATCGTTTCGAACAACCTCTTATATTAAAATAGCAATATAAATTCTAAGATATACTACAGTTACCATAAAATATTATTAAATTATTTATAGTAATAACATCTGTACGATTTTGACAAGTTAAAAGTGGTATATTTCGTAAACACAATAACTAATCAAATTAGATACTTCTACATTGGTCTCAAGCTTCGTAAATGTGACAGATGTCAATATCCAATAAATTCTAATAATCTAAAGGTTGTTTTACAATGATTTGATGATTTTAATCACAACCGAACTAACTTCTGGAATCAAGGTAATCTCAAGTATTTATTTTTAAATATTAGACACATAATAATGACATTTATCTAACAAACGCGCTTATCTCTGAAACTATCAGTTGGATTTGAAAAATAGTTTTCGTATTTGATAGCCCAATTCTTGAGGAAGGATAGGCTATTTAACATCACGCGAGTACCCTTAGGAGCCGAACGAAAAGAAAAAAAAAAGTCAGACATAACGCTGAGCAAAAACGAAGTAGGTAATAGTGCGGGCAGGTGAAGCGATGCGACAGGGTGGGTCACAGGACAATAAATTTTATGCGTATGTTTAATATAAATGCATTATACATAATAAACCTACTGGAATAGATTCTCTAAATAATGGTTAAATCCTCATAAAAATCCGTTGCGGAGTTTAGAAGAACGACGCGGTCACACAGACAGACACGCAAAGCAACTTCAATTGAATATATAAAAGTTTAATATTTATGTTTAATAGACAGTATCTGGGCGACCGAGCTCTGCTCGGGTGAAAATAGAGAAAAAGAATTTTCCCAGAAATGAGACCTAGCTAGCTCGATTTTGCCCCCGTAAACCCCTATATTGCAACTTTCATCAAAATCGTTAGAGCCGTTTCGAGTATAGGATAAACGTCCTGGAATAAATTTTCTAAATAATAGTGCAAACCGCATCAAATTCTGTTGCACAGTTTAGAAGACCAACGCGACCACACGAAAAGCGACTTTAATTTGTAAACAATCATCTTCACTACCTGTGCTATATAATTTAGGCAATTATCTTATAAATTGACATGATGGCAAGTTTAAAAATAAAACTTCTGTTCGACAAAGCAACAACAAGAGACACGTTGTTTATTCAGCAAACCGAAATAATGCTAAAGCGTTCATAGTCAAAGGCATGCATTGAACCCGTGTAAGCACGGGAGGCTGTGATCATAAACTGCGCACAAATGAAGCGGAAAGATTGGCAAAGCTTAGCCTCACTGCATGTAAGTTAGGTGCACAGCCTAACTTGTGAGTTAGGTTAGCAGGGGTTGGCAACAATAGTTAATGGAAAATATTTAACTGAACCTCTAAAAACTTCTAATGATGCACTCTTTTTTTAACGGACTTCAAAGAAGGAGGTTATACGACCCGTATGTATGTTTGTATGTCCGCGATTTTCTCAAAATTTAATGAAATTTTGATGATTCTTTCACTAACGTGATCTAATACTTTCAGGAAGGTTTTAGGGCATTAGGTAATTATTCTTACGTACGTAATTATATGCATAAATTCCGGAGATACTACTGTAATTAATTTCTAAGCGGATTTCGATGATTCTTCTTTACGTACGTCTTCGTATATAATCAACTAAAAATGGAAAAATAAATTTACTTTAAAAAAGTAAAAACCGACTTCAAAACCTAAAACGAATAAAATGGGTACTTTCATAAAAAACTTAACAGTTTCTGAAGTCGGTGTCTTCAATCCTTCATTTCATTTTAGCTTGGCACCGACTTTAGAAGCTGTTAAGTTTTTTATGAAAGTACCCATTTTATTTGTTTTAGGTCTTGAAGTCGGTTTTTTGTTTTTTTAAATATTTTTTTAATAAATGAGCCTCTTTTTAACTTTCTTGTTTTTCTTAGCTCGCAGTAACTAAGCTAGCGTATCCCGACTAAAAGGGTTAGGTTAGGTTAGAATTGTGACAAACCGCGCGCGAGCCAAGCGAGCGAAGCAAGCGGTGCCGTGGCAGCGGCCTGCGACTACATCCAAGTGTGTCACAGTTACTTGGCTATTAGGTAATTTTAGGACCTCAATATAAGAATTATTTGATGTTGACAAAATTCTTTTTGTATTAGAGTGTTCAATAATATTGTTAAATAAGCACAATGGGATTTATTTGAGGTTCAATTAAATACATGCTATATTTAATTTCATTGCATTTGAAAGAAATAATACTGAACCCTGAAATAAGAACAAGAAATAATACTGATATGAAAAATAATAATAACGTAAAGATCAATGTACAGTCAGGGAATTTAATTGTTTATCAAATGAGACACTGCGCCAATTTGCCGCGTTATAGCCATTTGATA
This sequence comes from Cosmia pyralina, assembly GCA_946251885.1. NCBI lineage: Eukaryota > Metazoa > Arthropoda > Insecta > Lepidoptera > Noctuidae > Cosmia > Cosmia pyralina. Next base: position 16,637,098 of record OX276350.1, on the reverse strand, counting down.
CAATTATCAAAGAATGACAGTTGCGATTTGAAGCTGGTAGCAAGTTGCTAAACAATTAAATTCCCTGACTTTACTCTAATAGTTATCATTAACTCAAAAACCTGCCTAGCCTTTTCCCAACTATGTTGGGATCCACTTCCAGTAAAAAATAATTATTGTTAACTAAACAACAAAAATAAAACCACACATTTACAAACTGGCAACACACGATAATTAACGATATCATCAAAAGAGTAGCTTAAAAGGATTAGTGTTGCCACACTGCTTCGGTAGCATCTCAAACAAGATTCGACTAAGTCGCGCCAGGAGGCGGGATTACCGAAATAGAGTTGGCGAGGATTAGGCCAGAGCACTCTCTGCCGTTCGATGTACTACCCGCTTAATACAAACGTAATTGTCACGTGGGAACATAAACGAAGGTACTGTGTTCTGCACTTTATGTTGAATTGTATTCGGTTCCGTAGGCGCTTGAGTGTAACAGGTAGGGGCCCTACTAGACAAAATTACGTAGCAACATCATCAGCCTATGAAGTTGAAGAGTTCTGAAATTCTAAACTATTATTTCAGCTGATATACTATGTGCAATTTAAATAACGCACAACCTCATAGGGGGTCATTGTACTCATTATTATAAACAACTTTTACTGTGGGGTCAAACCTGAAATAACGAAAAAAAAAATCTGCTGTTTCCTACATTTTGACGAGTTATGCGAACATAAATGTTGGGAACAGTTGATTTTTTTTCGTGATTTCAGCTTTGGTCCCATAATCATAGTTGTTCATAATGATAAGTACGATGACCCTTAAGAGGCTGTGCGTTATTTAAATTACACCTTGAATATTAGTATCCCATAGTAAATAGAATAAAATAACTAAACATTGGAAAATAATAAACTTTTTTACAAAAAAAAACAACCGACTTCCAAAATAATACTACAAACTGAAAAATAACTTAATTTCGGAAGTCGGTGGCAAAAAACGAAAACACATTTAACTAGACACCGACTTCCGAAATTAAAGTATTTTTTTACTTTGTAGTGTTGTTTTTGGAAGTCGGTTGTATTTTTTTGTAAAAAAGTTTTTTTTTTAATTTAAGGTTAAAAATTTATTTTATAGGGGTTACCCTTGTTTCGTCGAAAAGAAATTGACAAATTATCACAACCCAAACAATTTCCCGCATAATTTCATTTGCCAAATTGTTACTTAGCAAAAAATCTCTTCACAAATAATTGTAACGCAAATCTAATGTTTGGCAAGTGAACGTTTAAACATTAACTTGCTCACCAACTAGTACTTTTACCAATTTATATGTAGTCAAATATTTCAGTTGGAATAACACATTTTACGCAAAATAATATAAGCCAAATATTTTTTTATATATATAATCTAGTCGTTTCTGGCACTCGCCGGCCGCTGCCGCGGCACCGCTCGCTTCGCTCGCTCGGCTCGTGCGTAGAAGGTCACAGTTTTAACCTATCCTATTTAAAACTTTCAACCTATCCTAACCTAACCATTTTTTTAAAAATAATTAACCTCGTCTAACTAGTTTGGTTCTTGATAGCCTGTTAAAAATAATCTCCTTTTTTCCACATTTTTTTTCTGTAAAATCTAGTCGTTTCTGGCACTCGCCGGCCGCTACCGCGGCACCGCTCGCTTCGCTCGCTCGGCTCGTGCGTAGAAGGTCACAGTTTTAACCTAACCTAACCTATATTATTTTTTGTCATAACAAATCATTTGACCAAAAGACCAAACGTTTATTGTCTAAAGATTGTTTGCTGTAATAAATCATTTGATTAAAGACCAATTGCCTTAATGATATTCTTGGTAATATTCTGGTATATCTTTGTAATATTATTATCTAGTAAAATCCTTGTTAATATTCTGCAAGTAAAAATTAGACCAAATGAAAATGTGCGTACTAAAATCATTCCAAATATTGCATTGGTATAAATAAAGGGTTGCTAAAATTTGTTTGGGTAGTGAAATTTTGTTAAAATCTTTTCGGCAAAACGGCAGGATCCCATTTTATAAAAATGGCAATATGTCTAATAAAATTATTTCAAATGAAAGTCTGCCATCTTCATAATATTCCAAGTGAAATTGTACCAAATAATCATCGCTCTAAATAAACGTTATGCTAAAAGAAATTATGCGGAATTTTAACTTTGCCAAAGGTAATTATGCCAAATAAAATTCTGCCATCTTAAAAGTATGCCATTGTAAATTCGGACTTAACATTCGGCCAAACAATAATTATATTATTAAATAATTTTTATGCCTTATAAACATTCGTTTAAAGAAGATTATGCCAAGTGTGTTATGCCAAATAAATTTCGGAACATCAAGATTCTGCCAGATAGAGGGAACCCTAGAGAACCAATGACGCATCACTAAGAGCTGAAGACGAAAAATTAGTTCGATCCTTTTATAACTTTTAAAACAATAACCAGAAAAAAAGAAAATCAAGATGATCAACGTGATATTACAAAAAAAAGTAAAGTAATGGAAAAGAACGATTTAAAAAAAACCTTTGAAACTCCATTTTTACCAGATTTATTATTTCAGTAAGGACTCTGGCTATTAAAACTGCAATACTTCGGAGGTCACGTCCTCTAAGAACGTGCCCCGTCATTAGGTACAGTACATGGCGTCGGTCCTTTAAACTAGGACACGACACCGCTATACCTATAACTACATAACATAATATAACATCGGCGTATATTCCCCAATCGGTTAAGCAGAGGCATAACTGTGGGTTGTATTGTAGGTATATTATAGTACTACCCACATTTCACCAATTATGTTTAATGCCTGTTTTCACCAACCCTAAGTGACACTTGAATGAATCCCTAAATAAAAGTGCACTGTGGGATTTTCAACGCTAGGGTTAAAAATCCAACCCATTAAGCCTAGAGTTGAAAATCCAACAATGCAATAATAGTGCAGTGGAGTATTGGTCCCGTATGCATAGCTACGGGTCTGACACTGCAGGAAAATACATGAATTAATATAATTGTAGGTTTTATTTTTGTTTTATTTTATTTTTAATTAAATGTAAGTACTAACATAGTTACGTAAGTTGTATCACTAACAAAGATCTATGGAGCAAGTTTCCGAAATAAACGTTTTATTATTCTTTTTTGTCTTTGGCTTATCTCGGGACCCTGGGGTCCCGGACCTTTGGAAGGCGTACGAGGGGTCGAAGCCAACTCGCAGAGGCCCCTTAGACAATTTTAAATGACGAGGAGGCACCAGCCGACGATTATCCCTGTATGCACTATGCAACTGCACCCATGGACAACCCCCGGTTGGTGCAGGACTATTGCAGAACATGGAAACAAAACACATTGGGCCTTGGGGTTTGGGTGGCTACATGGATTGGGTACCTTGAACTATGGAAGAACTATGTCCCCTGCCTGACCAATGTTATATAATATACACAGATAAATTGGCAGGGGGTGACTTGCACACTCAATAATGGGCCCCCGGAAACGGTCGCTAGACATAGTGTCGTAGCGACAAGGGGCAACATGTCCTGAGGTGCTTGAGGAGTGGAGAGATATTCCACGGCTCTCAGAACAATCCCAGAGCCCGGAAGATGATCAAGATCCCTACAAGCACTTACTGGAATACTTCCTTCCTCCGAGCACGTTTGCTCTTGCGAATCTCCACTCAAGCCGGCCAATAAAGGCAAGAATGAGGTGGAAGCTCTGTTCCCGTCAGTGTTCACTCCAGCCGGCCAATAAAGGCAAGCCAGAGTTGAAGAACAAGACTTCTCCCGGGAAATAGGGTCCGTAGGGTCGCTACTGCCCAACAGCTCGCCACATGCTGCCCTGCGGGTTCACGTATCTCTCTTGGTCTGGCTCCTCACCCTAGACCTATTTCGGCAAAGTAAACTTATTATTAATAATATTTGGGATTCATTTAAGTATCACTTAGGGTTGGTGATGCATGTAATAGGGGGGCAAGCCTAATACCACTAACCGGGCATAAATCCAAACTTCCAGAAATTCCAGATGGATAAATCCAATAACACTGTCAGACCCTGGAATTGAACCCAGGACTTCATGCACAGCAGTAGCACTTGCAACCACTAAACCAAACAGGCACTACTACTTGTCAGCAAAAACAAAGCCAGAAATACACATAGCAGTAACTTGCAGAAAGATATGTAGCTTGTATACTATCACCAATCAGAAATGTGCAAGCAAACTATTTGCATACCTACTTTTGTGCAAGTTGCTTGCTACAACGTGTCATTTTGCATCCTCGTCAAATTTCAGGGTGTGGTACAGAACATCAAACCGAATAACTTTCTCCATGGGAACAACATCGTGTTCGCGAAAAAAATTTCAACTGTCCCATAGAAAACTACAATACCTACTCGTCGCAAATGTATGAAACGGCTGATTATTTTTTCGCGATTACGATGTTGGTGCCATGGAGAAAGTTGTTCTGTTTGATGGTCTATACCACACCCTTAAATTGACGAGGATGCAAAACGACACGTTGTATGTATTTCTGGCTTATTTGTGTTAGTACCTACCCGTGCCAAATATTCCACTTATAAAAGCTCAACTTAAGTGACAAGCGAAACGTAAAAAAAAAAAATTTAAAAAAAACAAAATTTTGACACATTTTGTTTCCGTTTCACTTCACAATAAACATTTTTAAGGCCTCACTGTAAACGTTATGGGGAAGGAGAACAAAAACTTTTTCGTATTTTCATTAAGTGAAGTCGTGGAACGTATAAATTTTAATGATTCCGAACAAGTTGTGCAAGTAATGAGCTTTCAGTTTCAAGCCAGGAATAAAGAAGATATGGAGGTGTGTTCTGTTGTTAGGCCCGCTATTGCACCAGTTCTGTGCAAACAACCTAGGATAAAGATACCAATCATAATCAGCCTATAATGTGCCCACTGCTGGGACACAGGCCTTCTCTCGATGAAAGGCTTGGGCCTTAATCCACCACGCAAGCCTAGTGCGGGTTGGTAAATGTCACATATCTTCGAATGTTTGGTTCTAGGACATATATCACGGTTTCCTCACGATGTTTTTCGCCGATTTGAGATTAGTGGTGATGAAATAATTTACACAAATTAAAGCGCATGTCGGGGTTCGAACCTACGACGACCTACAACTCGGTAAGTCGTGGCCGTTACCACTGGGCCACCACTGCTCTAAAAGATACCAATGAGTTTAATTTCATCGCCGAAAAATTATCTAAACTGTCCTATCGTTTAGTTTGACGACAGTCTTGGTTTAAGAAATCAAACGTCGACTTATGAAATATCACGTCATCACGCACACGTTCACAGCGTGTTTTTACGCTTGGTAAACACAAGCAAAGCGCGTGTCACTTCGTGAGATAAAAATACTATACGTATGCTTCATACACGACATGTTTTTGGCTAGCCTTTTAGAAGACTTGTCGAAAACAATACAAAAAAAATACAAAAATGTTTATTTCTGACCATAGTTGATAACATTTTGTTGGTGAATGACGCCTCCGTTTAACCAGAAAATGCCTGAAGACGCCACTCTTTTTAGGTAGGATAAAAGGTTATAAAAAAAACAACCGACTTCCAAAAAAATACTACAAAGTGAAAAATAACTTTAATTTCGGAAGTCGGTGTCTTTGGATCTGTATTTTAGCTTTTTGCCACCGACTTCCAAAATTAAAGTTATTTTTCACTTTTTAGTGGGTCAGTCTGTAATTCATCTAAGTTACAATAGCCTAATGTCAACTGCTCATCACTTTTTACAAAATATTGCTTTTCCCGATACAAGGACGTTAATTATTGAGGAGTTCTCCCAGTAAGGAATCAGGAGAACTGGAACTGATGGTGAAGTCACCATCAGCTCCATTTCAACATATGTATTGACGAGCATAAATTGCTTAGCAATAATCGAATCGCAACCCGTGAAATACGTATTATTGAGTAGTTCCGATGGCCATCTCTGGTCTTCCTCATCAGTTCCACTTCACTAAATGGTGCTTTCCGGGAGCAAATGCACGAGTTACTATAAAAAATACCCAAATCGCTATAGATGTGCCTTTAAAATTTAAAGGTTTCCCTCGATTTCTCTAGGATGCCATCATCAGATCCTGGTTTCCTTATCATTGTACCACCCTTGGGATATCCCCTTTCCAACGAAAAAATATTCATAAAAATCGGTTCATAGACGAAGTTATCCGCGAACATACATAAAAAAAAATATATATACGGTCGAATTGAGTAACCTACTTTTTTGGAAGTCGGTTAAAAAAGCTACTTATTACAATTTTACAAAAGATGATGATCGATGATGAAGATGAAGATATTGAGAGATGATGATGATGTGTGAAGTAGGAGGGGTGTGGGGGTGTAAGTGTGAGAGTGGTGTAATGTGATGTGACATTCGTGAGTGGTGTGGGGGTGTGTGTGTGTATGTTAGTTCATGTGTTGTAAGAGTGACTCAGTATATGTGTATGTAAATGGCTTTATCCAGTCTGTTAGTTTTTTTTACATTCATATAGTTGGTTAGGATATAAGTAAATTTGTTTGTTTACCCAAAAACAAGTATCTTGTTTATGGTAAACGTGGGTATTAATTTACAACTTTGTCGAGATTCTCATTAATATGACGTGGAGGTGTGCTCACGTACCACATCTCCGACAGTTCTAACATCCAAGTTCACAGGCGAGCGATGTTGAAACTCAACGAAGCCGGTGACGAATTACAAAACCTAATAAATATTCAGCGTGATAACGATTGTTAGTCACATTGCGATTTCTTTTGGTACACCGCGGTTTGGGAGTTTCCTGTTTCGTTTAATTTCTCATATTCATGTGGAATTAATGTGTGTTACTGTCTTAACTATAATACGAGTATTATAATCGTCTCGCAAAGTTCAAGAAGTTGTTTATAAAGTACGTGTGAATTTGAATATGAATATGTATGATCTTTGTTTTAAACATGAGGTGAGCAATTGAGCATGCCAGGAATTAGCATAGGTTAAATTGGCATGGTTTTGTTACGTTATTTTATAGCTCGATTTAACAAAAGAAAGGATGATAGATTTATCAGTTTTAACCCCTCGTATCGGTAATTACAGAAACAATTAAAAAGCTATTATGTCTCGCCGATATATACGTCATCAGCCAACCCGCACTGGGCCCGCGTAATGGATTACAGCCCACTCCCTCTCATCGAGAGGAGGCCTGTGTCCCAGCAGTGGGAACATTATAGTCTGATTATGATTGGTATTTTTATCCTAGGTGGTTTGCACAGCACTGGTGCAGTAGCTGGCCTAAGAACAGAACCCAACTCCTTAACTTCTTTATTCCTGGCTTGAAACTGAAAGCTCACGTTAATATAATATATACGAAGGGTTTTAATGAAAGAGATTTGGCGAACTTATTTGTCAAAAAAATCACCTAATAACATGCATAAACTCACGCCTTCTTCCCATGGTGGTAGGCAGAAACTACAGAACGCCAATTACTACGATCTTTAGATATTCTTTTTGTTTCATTTACGTTCATACATCGGGTCATACACGCACGAAAGGTGCGAGTACTACGCACCAGGCCTTTCTAAAGAACATCACCAATAAGGTCACTATATGTCTTCCTAGGGCGTCCCCTCCCGGCGCTTCCACTCACATCTATCTGCCTTGTAATTTTTTTACCTTTTGTTAGTCGCCTTTCATTCATCCTCTCAACATGACCAAACCATCTAAGCATACTTTTTTAAATTTTTGTCACTACTTCTCCCAAACTCAAACTCAAACTCAAAGCATTTATTTCAATTAAACCAATTACAGGGACTTTTGAATTGTCAAGGGGTCGGTCAGTCAGAAAGATGAAGCTAGGCGCCCATTCCAAAGCATAGTAGGTACCTATGGAGAAGAACGGGCAAGAAACTCCACGGACACTCTTTTAAATCAAGATATGGTTACAAAATAATGGTTACATCATTCATGTTGAAATTTTACATGTGAGAACGATGCAGAACGTTAAAAGCGTCCTTAAAAAAAAACCAATTCAAATATTTAAATTAAATTAAAATAAGCTCCTTTTACACCTTACCGTTTTCTTATCACAGCATCATTCCGTAATTTACCTAATAAGTATTTTTTACTTTTATGAAGTTTCTACTATTTATAAATAGTAGAAACTTCATAAAAGTTATCATTGTACTATTTTCGAGAGTAATGGAGAAACACTTCGTAAATATATACCATCGTTAAGGATTACTGCACTAAGCTTATTATATGAAGCCAGTAATACCTATTTATACCGAAAGTTCTTTGTATTTTACTCCGTAATCTTATGAAAACAGCTCTCCTAACCAAAATAAAGTTCAACGAGTATTATCCAGAATGATGGTGGTAGAAATAAAGTTTTTATATCCAATAAAAAATTTACTTTGAAACTATGTTTTATTTTTGATCTGGAGCAAAACAAATCAATATTCAGATAGCTGTGTGCACAGGGTCTACGCGATAGCTACGGCGTAGCTGGCACGATGATGTCACCGTAACCCTTGCTACGCTCTCGTAGCAAACAGCCGAGTCACTCTTTATGGTCCATGATTAAGCATAGAGGGGAAAGTTTTTTATTCAGAGCTGTATTTATATGTATTATAAAATGGATAATTATTTATTTTTGGATAAAATGATGTCTTGAGTAACGTGATTGACAAAGACAGTATCCGTTACCACTGTCATCAGCATGACTGAACCAAACCGCGTGAGTCATTTATAATACAAAAAGGTATTTTAATTCTCGCCCTTGAAATTCCCCTAATTTTTTTAATACATCTTCTTACACTGCTTTATTTAAATTCTTAATTCAGTTATTTGCCCTCACTCACTCGATTTCCTACCATCAGGACTTCATAATAGCAAACAATACATCTTATTTAACTGTGACTGCAATGTTTGTACGCAAAAAATATCTCAGTCCCTCTGAGCTTAGCTTGGAAGCTATATAACATTTCATTAGCGGTCAGCGAAGACGCTCCGGTTACTGAGGTAATAAATCCTCATTTTTACTAAAGGACAAGTGAAAAGAAAAGAAAAATAGTGAAGGGAATTTGCGTTATGAGCGAATAAACTATTTTGTTAAGGTTTAGGAGCTGCTGTAAATCACTTTAGATTAAATGAAACATGGATGAGAATATTGAATTTTTATTTAATTTTGAAAGATTTAAGACTTTCCCCAGCAATGGGGAATAAAAATAATTCTGCAGTGCGTGTATGAGATTGTTCGGGCGCCGTCGGCTATCTTCGTGTCTGGCGTCGGGCGGCTGCGCGAGCGCGCGGGAAGGGCTACAACATTCACGACTAAGCGCGACCGACGACACACGCGAGCCACTTGCTTGCGATTTTTACATTTTTTGAGGTTAAATACAAAGTTAGTTTTACAGTCCACTGATTTTTATTTAAAGACCGAGTTAGGTCAATACAAGATTTTAATTGACTTAAATAAGGTAGGTGGTATTCTTACATTTTTCCAAGGAAACACACCATAATACATCCTATCATTTCAATTTAATTCAAATCCAGTTCATGTCATAAAATTACGATCTTTGGTTACTATTTTAAAAGCAATTATAATTTATACCAAGTTCCTGATAAAAAAAAAAACCATTTGGTTATTTTGTTCGCGAAGCTAAATAAATAAAATAGCCTTTGTGTCCATATTCAATAACATGGGTAGGGCTATAATCTGGTTACCATACCAACTAATTGACCAAAAGTTTAAATAGGTACCATTTAAAGCAGTCAAAGTTGCATGTACGTTTTGTATGTATGGATCTAGTTAGGTTGATATAAAAATAATGCCTTCTTAATATATTATGTTAATCAAGAATTTCCTAAAGCCATAACAACCGTTATAAATCCACGGAAGCATAGAACGCACAACAAGAACTTTAATAAGCATCCATCTTCATGCCTCCCTTAACGTAAGCAACTCTGCCTCAAAGCAAAATGCATCGCTGTAATCCACATATTATTACAGAGATTCAAGCTTCAGAGATCAACAACACATAATAAGTTTAATGCAAACATATAAAACGGGGAAATCCTAACAGAAGCAGTGTTGCAGAGCTTTGCAGCCTTAACCAATAGAATTGCGGTTTAGCTGCAGAATTGCAGCTTTAAACGCCTTAGTCGAGATGCGGCTGTTTCGAACTCTGTTCAGAATTCGGATAGTTGGCACCCTTGATCCCAGCATAGCGACCGATGCGCTAATTGGCGAGCGACTCCCTTTTACACTTTTGTATGAATTGTTAACTGCTGCAACAGCTATTAGGCTTACGACCATTGCTTCGTATGCATTATGGTGAACATTTGATTTTCATTTTGCTCTTTGTTTATGCGTTGAATCAGGATTCGTTTTTCATACTTTTTCGAATTGTGTTTGAAATCTCAGTGAAAGTTCGCTATACTAAATCCATTTTTATTTTCAGGTGACACAGGCCAAAGAAAAATACTTAACCTAAACATACATAATTGTTTTTATTACAAACAAAACTTGTGTTAATAAATAAGGCTTAAGACTATGTTAGCAGTACTTCCCTTTGTACTGGCTAGACTTTGTGCCGTCCTATAGTGCTTGCGCGCGGAAGCCACGGAACACCACGTCCTGAGGCCAAAAGTCGCTATGTGTCTACTGCCTATACTTACTTTACTTTACTGCTTCAACCCTCACATATTTTATTTATAATAATAAATTTGATTTTGCTTTCAAACTTTACTAATTAAAAGGTAAATAAAGGCAATGTATTTAATATAACGACGAACTTCAAGCTTCCGTGAACTCAAACATAATTATTTTCAAAAACACTTACACGTGCGTATCCAACCCTTCTTCCGTGAAACCTTTAATACGTTGAAGTTTAATTATATTCGTACAACACAGGTACTGTGAATCGAAAGTTGAAGGAGGACCAACTTTTATGACGCTGCGAACCGGCTTGGTCTATGAAGGATTACCCGGAGAGCTTACTAGCTTACAGTATGAATTAGACAAGCTTTTACATAGATATTTTGCTTACCGATATGTTTTTTATTTTTATTTTTTATTAAGTACCTATTTATCTTTAGTATTTATTTAGTCTAGTCTTTCCCTCGGGAACAGTACTTTTTTTCTGGATGAAAGGTACCTATGTTCTTTTTCTGTACACCTGACAACGTGTATGCAAAATTTCATGATGATTGGTTGAGGAGTTGAGACGTGAAACCGTAACAAACAAACTTTACTCACTTTTGTATTTATAATATTAGTTAGGATTTTTTTTTTGTATTTTTGTATGAGCTAACATAACACAATATAACATACACAAAACACACGTACATATTATAGGTCGAGAAAGCTTGTTAAAGTTATAAATTATCTTCGTACATTATCACTGTAGTCAAGTCAAAATCAAATCAAATGATTTATTTGCTTGAATACGGGTAACACAAATATCAAAAGTTCTTACCATGTAAGGGAATTTATATGTTCCATCCTATCAGCTGTCATCTTAGTGTTAATTGTCCTTCTTGTCATATATTATTTCACACGATTTGATTATAAGTCGTGGCATGTAACAGTCATTAATTTATCAAAATAATGCTTTGTGTAATGTTTTCTACTACCTACTCCTGAAATGTTATCTATACACGAAAAATAATCAAGTCATTTTTATTTGTGGTTCAACATAATAAATATCAGCTAGTATATACCATCAAAAACTATATTTTTACTGTATTTGCTGCAGTGTATTACTCGACTTACACGTGACGAGTGACTCATGACAGTATAATCACGTAATGTTAACATGAATATTGGGCGCATGTGTTCATTGCTTACCCGTATAGTCCACTAGTGAAAACATTATTGTATGTAACACGAATTCATGATAGCAGTAGGTACATAAATACGTAAAAAATGTTCAAGCCGTTTTGACTCAAACTCAAAGCATTTATTTCAATTAAACCATTTACAGGCACCTTTTGAACTGTCATGAAGTCGGTCAGTCAGAAATATGAAGCTAATTGCCCATTCCAAAGCGTAGTAGGTACCTGTGGAGAAGAACGGGCAAGAAACTCCGTAGACTCTTTTTTTAATCACGAAAAAAGAAGGGGGAGGTTCTCAAGTCGAGGCATACATTTTTTAGGTATTATTACCACGCATAACTTTTAAAGAGTAGTCCGATTTGAACGATTCTTGTTTTATTCGGGAGGCTATATCTCGAGGTTGGTCCCATGTCAAATTTATTAATTTAGCTTGGGTAGTTTTTGAGTTAGCTTCAATAATACGTTAGTCTATGTGGATGATGTTCTAATTTAAATTGCGCGGAAGTGGTATTCTAATTTGTGTGGAGTAGGTACCACAACTAAAAAGTGCAAAATAAAAAAATTGCAAAAAAAAACCACCGACTTCCAAAAAGACACTACACAAAGTGAAAAAATAACTTTAATTTCGGAAGTCGGTGGCAAAAAACGAAATCTAAAAACACCGACTTCCGAAATCAAAGTAATTTTTCACTTTGTAGTGTTTTTTGGAAGTCAGTTGTTTTTTTTTTTTTATTTAAATTATATTATTACAAAAATATTAGTTACATCATTATGGTCAATTTGTAATTAAATGTGAGAACGATTTAAAAAGAAGCATTACACGTTAAAAGCGTCCAGAGTAGCAAAGAGAAACAAAAAAAAACATTTCAAAAATAAAAATAAACGACCACAACCCAGTTACTGGGTAATAGATACCTCTTGGTAAGACTGGTTATTAGACTTTAGGGCTTCTGACTAACAACTGTCAAATATCTACAAATGACAGTCGGGACTAGCGTCTTAACGTGCCTCCTTAGGCACGGAGGGGCCTTGGTATGATAGATGCTCAACCATACACGGACCGACCTCAGCAAGCATAGCTTAACCCGATCGATCGACCCGAGCGGCTGTTATTACTTACCTCACAAATTCTGCGCTCTATAATTTGTAATTTGTACTCCTTGATCACAGCTAGGCGTTGAGATTACCCCCGTCTAATTTCCACTGGCTTCCAGTTTATTCTTTGAGGCTATAAATTGCTAGTTTGTGGTATAAATTACATTGCTTGTACTTACAAGTTATTTTGTTAGTGGTTATGAAAAATTGTTGCCGTCTGGAATTAAGATACCTTATTGTTGTGTAATGTTTCATAAACTATAAGCTTTAATGGAGTTAAAAGAGTTATGAACTATTGTATATTATACTTTAATATTGTGGGTTATACCAGATAACATAAGATATAGAGTTTTTGTTCTGTGGCTCTTGGTGCTAAAAGGGTTTTTGTGAGAAATGAGATTTTACTGCTAAATTATTGAAAAAGTGATATGTTTATGTGTACTAAAAGGCCGTAAGTGTAATGACAATCGCTCAAAAGACTATATTAAAAAGGCCAATGCGGTGTGTGCTTTTATACTGTTACACAAAAATTATTAAGTATTAAAAGGGCTGCAGTGTACTTAAGCCAAGGGAATTTAAAAATAAACACTACGCTAGTAATATAATCGGAACTAAAACGACCAAAGTCAACTTCCGTTTTTGTGATACAATCTTTGCTTTGGCTGCATAATAATTATTTAATATATAGTATATATCCATACGCAAAATACGCGCATTGCCGTGGAGTTGCGGATATCAGCCCGTATTACCTATAATATAATATATATCTATAAAAGGAAAGCGTGACTATCTGACTGACTGACTGACTGATCTATCAACACACAGCTCAAACCCTGAACGGATTGGGCTGAAATTTGGCACACAGATAGCTATTATGACCTAGGCATCCGCTAAGAAGGGGTTTTTGGAAATTAAACCTTTAAGGGGGTGAAAAGGGAGGATATCGTTTGTATGAAAAATCTTATTCCTTGAGTTAATAAACTTGAAACTGGGCACGAATATTTATCTAAATAAATTATAATTTTTGTTTTTCTAAACTATCCCCTAAAGGTGAATTGGGGGGTGTCAAAGTTTGTATGGAAAATTTTAACGCGCAATCCGATTATCTTAAAACTCAGTATTTATACTTAAAACCAAAAATAAAGAATAATTTGTATCAGGGTTTTTCGAAAATCTACCTCTAACGGGGTGAAAAGGGGTAGTCAATTTCACAGGGGAGGATTTTACTGCGTGGCTTGATTAACTCGAAAATTGGTGTAAATAATTTTGGAGTCAAGCTATGGAAACGTTACAAACGGTTTTTTAAAATTCCACCTCTTGGGGGTGAAATCACGAAATACAATTTACATGAAAAATTTTAAACATTTGGTTAATTAACTTCAAACTTGGCACAAATACTTGCCTAAGCAAGTAATAAAGTTTGTCATTCATAGTTTTTCCTCCAGAGGAAAGGGCTAGAGGGGGAGGGGAGCAGGGGAGGGGGTGGTTAGGAGGGAAAGAGGGAAGTGGAGAGGGTTTTGAGGAGGGAAAGGGGGAAGGGTGAGGTTAGGAGGGAGTAGGGGAGGGTGATCGAAGGAGGGGGAGAGGGATAGGAGGGTGGGAGGGGAAGAAGGTAAAGAGGGGGAGAAGAGGAGTTGTTGAGGGTAGAGGGAGAGGGGAAACCGGTGAAGGGGAAGGTTAGCAGGAAGGGGATGTGGCGAAGGGGCGTAAGACAGAGAGGGAAATGGGGATGGCGAGGGTCAGGGTGAGAGGGGGCGGTGAGGAGGTTGAAAGGGGTGAGAGGGGGTGGTGAGAGGTGGGAAGAAGAGAGGGGTTAGAGGGAGAGGAGAAAAGGTGAGAGGGGGAGGGAGGAGAGGTGGGGTGAGGGGGGGGACGAGTGTCTTTACACCTTAAAGTTGCTTTTTGTATAGCACTGATTCATTAAAGAGAGATTGAGTTGAGACTTTTGACCGATTGATTGGAGGGCGGGGCGGGAGGAGAGGGGGAGGTTGTAGTGAGTGGGGAGGGTGTAGTGTGTGGGCAGAGTATCGAGAGGGGGGGTGAGGGGGAGGGGAGGAGTTGGCGAGAGTAGAGGGGAAGGGGAAAGCGGTGAAAGGGGTGTGAGAGAGGTAAAACGGGGAGGGGAGGTTAGCGGGAAGGGGATGTGGTGAGGGCGTGAGAGGGAGAGGGGATAGGGTTGGTGAGGAGGTGAGAGAGGGTGGTGAGGAGGATGATAGAGGAGGGTCAGAGGGAGGAAGGGGAAAAGGAGTGAGAGGGAGCTTAGAAGGAGACGGGGAGGGATGACGAGTGCCTTTATACCTTAAAGTTGCTTTTTGTATATCATTGATGCATTAAAGAAACCCTGCCCGACAGAAATGACCGAAAAATAGAAAGTCAGCACAAAAAACAGGAGTAAACTCCAGTTTGCGTGTCGGAGCTGACACACACACTTTTTTTGTTTGTTTGAACGTGCTAATCTCTGGAACTACCAGACGGACTTTAAAAGTTATTTTTGGATTTGATAGCTCAATTCGTGAAGAAGACGGATGAAAAAAAATTGCATGCAGCGGAGATGAGAATGTTGAGATGGATGTGTGGAGTGACAAGAATGGATAAAGTGAGAAATGAGTATATAAGAGGAAGTTTGAAAGTGGCGCCAGTGACAGAAAAGTTGAAAGGAAATCGTTTGTCTTGGTATGGGCATGTAATGAGGAGAGACGAAACGCATGTGACTAAAAGAGTGATGAATATAGATGTTGATGGATGGAGAGGCAGAGGAAGGCCAAAGAAAAGATGGATGGATTGTGTGAGGAATGATATGATAGAGAAGGGAGTGAATGATAGCGTGACGGTTGACAGGGGAGAATGGAAGAAGAAAACGTGTTGCGCCGACCCCAAGTAATATGGGATAAGGGCAGGAAGATGATGATAGCTCAATTCTTTAGGAAGGCTATAGGCACATTTAACATCACTCTAGGACTCTTAGGTGCCCAGCAAAAATAAAAAAGTCTGAAAGAACGCTAAGCAAAAACGAATGCGACAGGGTGGGTTAAAGGCACAGATAAAATTTCAGCAGCTAGGAATTTCAGAATTTTGGCAGAAGCTATCTATCTATATAAATAAAAAGAGAAGTCCTGACTGACTGACTGATTGACTGACTCATCAACGCCCAGCCCTAACCATTTATAATGTAGACAAGGAATAAGGATGAAATTCCCGGTAGTACGTTCCCGTGGGATATTTCCCGACATCCACGCGGGCGAAGCCGGGGGCAAAAGCTAGTATTTAATAAAGCAAAATAGACCAATATAATAAATACATTGGCCTATTTGTCATTTTTTGCGCTAAAGACAATAATATTTTTACTATCCTCTTCTATTATACTAAAAAGACCAAAGTTACCATTTATCATTAACATGGGATTCTTGTTAGTGCTAAAAAGGCTTAAGTAGCAAATATTTTCAAAAATACCAATTTTTTATTGAATTTGAATTTAACTAATAAATCAACCTACAAATATGTATCAAATAACAAAAAGAGATTTCGTCATTCTACATTAAAACATGTAAATAATAACTATAAATTCTGGTTCATTCTTCGAATGCATATTACTGAAAATAAGGATTATTGATAATGGCCCTTTAAGCCACAGGCCACAGAGTTGTATAAAAGCTAATTCTGATCTCGAGACTGCCACTTGGTCTAGCGGTCGCAAGTGCTACTGCTGAGCATGAGGTACTGGGTTCGATATCCAACTTTGGCAAACGTAACCCGCATCGGGCCCCCGCGCCGCGCTGCGGTTGTATACGAGGAGTGATCAAAATGTAGTGAGAACGACATACTCCTTGGTAAGAAAAAAAATAAATACTGGCAGGCATAGCTCAGATACATATTTGTAATATTAATAAAGAAAAAAATCTTCGATTCTCTTTTGTTTTTTTTCTGAATGTAGTCATTTGTTTGCTTCGTGTCGGAACGTGTTCTCGAAAATGGAGAAAAACGAAGTGCGAGCCGTTATTAAATACCTCTGTTTAAAAAAGTTAACGATGCAAGAGATTCATTGCGATTTGGAGGCAACATTAGGAGAGTCTGCTCCGCCTTATTCTACTGTCGTAAGGTGGGCTTCTCAATTTCGAGTAGGGAGAACGAGCACGGAAGACGAACATCGTTGCGGCCGTCCATCGACGTCAGTCACCCAAGAAAATGTTGCGAAAGTCGAGAAAATTGTATTGAGCGATCGAAGAGTTACCATCCGATACTTAATTCAAGAAACGGGCATTTCATATGGAAGTATTGAATCCATAGTGAAACAATCTTTAAATATGAGAAAAGTCTTCGCAAGATGGGTGCCGAGAATGTTAACCGACAGTCAGAAACAAAATCGACTTGACATTTCGAAGATATTGTTGGACAAGTTTCAAGAAGATTCTGAAAACTTTTTGTCTCGTTTCGTAACAATGGACGAAACATGGGTCCATCATTTTGATCCCGAGACAAAACAGCAATCTTCGCAATGGAAACGGCCATCATCACCGACCCCGAAGAAGTTTCGTGCCGTGGCATCGACTGTCAAGGTTATGGCCTCAATATTTTGGGACTCAGAAGGGATATTGTTAATTGATTACCTGGAACGTGGAACCACTATTACAGGCTAATATTATGCAGCTTTAATTCTTAAGTTGAGGAATGCCATCAAAGAGAAAAGGAGAGGGAAACTTCGAAGGGGCGTGCTGTCGGCAGTTGCGATGGCTGCCATTCAGCAAGCTGGCTTCGAATTGGTTGACCACCCCCCTTATTCATCAGATCTGGCGCCTAGCGATTTTTATCTGTTCCCCAAATTGAAAGAATACTTAAGGGGAAACAGGTACGAAGACGATAACGAGGTGATGGATGCCGTGGAGAGCTTTTTGCAGGACCAAGACAAAACTTTTTTTTTGAAAGGGATTGAAGTCTTGGAAAAGCGCTAGACTCGGTGTGTAGAGAGACTCGGAGACTATGTAGATAAATAAATTATTAAGTTATCAGTAGTCATTATAATCTATCTCATTCTCACTACTTTTTGGACCCAATTTTGGCACTGTACCTTTTAGATTTTTCGTCCTGGTCCAAACGGGGGCACTGTTCACGGGAATGGCTATTATAATGGTACCTACTTAAACATAACTGGTGAAATGTGGGTGTACAATAAGTACACCTCTGCACAACCCTTCGGGGTAACAAGGCGTGATGTTATGTTCATGTTACGTAAAGGTAATTCGTTTTTTTTTTTGTTTTGTGTGTTGTGTGACCCAATTTTGGCACTGTACATTTTAGATTTTTCGTCCCGGTCCAAACGGTGGCACTGTTCACGCGCGTGGCTATTACATAAAAAAAACAAAACAAACAAGTTATAAAACAAACAAACAAAACAACAAAAACAGTTGTGTTTAAAAACAAACATGTTATGAAATATAACTGGTGAAATATGTGTGTACTATAGAATACACCTCTGCACAACCCTTCGGGGTAACAAGGCGTGATGTTATGTTCATGTTATGTAAAGGTAATTCCTAAATTTATGTTGGCCACATGTAAAAACTTTTCTTTATGCGTAAACTACGCGTATAAAAATACTCCACCAAATAAATTAAAATAATACCTTAGACATTGTATTTAGTCTGACAGACTATTCGCCACCAAATACCGAAATATTTCATGTTACAAGTCCAATTTTACGTAAAGAAAATTATGCTTTTCGGTTCTGTTTCGGATAATAAACGTACATTATTTGGCAACTTGGTCACGTCTTTGTTGTCTTACAAACGAAGCAAGCCGACAGCGGCTTTGTGCCTACTGTCTTAACCCAAGGTTTAAGACGGCAAAGATATACCTACAGTAAAATATGAACCCACCTGTATTTTATGTGAAGACTGATTATAAGGTATATCAAACAGTAGAATATTCGTTCTGCGTATCCTAAAGGAAATACATGCCGCTTAGTTTAACAATACCTATACAAAAAAAAACCGGCCAAGTGCGTGTCGGACCACGCACGAAGGATCCCGTAGTTGAAAAGAATTTATCCCAAAAACAAACATAGCATTGTAATCCCAAAAAAATTTTTTTACGTGATAAAATTACAAATTAACAATTTTTGAGCTTTTTCCTTTACTTGTGCTGTGAGACCTTATTTCTTGCCAAATTTCATGATTCTAGGTTAACGAGATATACCACAAAGGTTTTGATTTATTTGCGAGTATCAAAATATGTCGCATAAATGGTCGTATTTTCTTATTGCCTTGACTAAGAAGCTTGATTTTATTAGAGCTCCATAGACACGGTCGCTTGATATTAATTTTAACTTGATACCTCGAGGCGTTCCTGAGAAAAAGGGTCTTGACAGACTGCCAGACTTGAGAATATTCTTTTATGTGACAGAATTACAAATTATCAATTTTCGGACTTTTTCTTTTACTTGTTCTGTAAGACTAAACAAAAAACCGGCCAAGTGCGTGTCGGACCACGCACGAAGGGTTCTGTAGTTTAATAGAATTTATCCCAAAAACAAACATAGCATTGTAATCCCAAAAAAATTTTTTTTACGTGATAAAATTACAAATTAACAAATTTTGAGCTTTTTCCTTTACTTGTGCTGTGAGACCTTATTTCTTGCCAAATTTCATGATTCTAGGACAACGGGAAGTACCCTATAGGTTTTGATTTACTTGCAAGTATGTCGCATATTTTTTTATTGCGTTGACTTAGAAGCTTGATTTTTTTAGAACTTTAAGAGACCATAGACCTACGTATTTGCTATTAATTTCAACTTGGTAGCTTCACGAGTTCCTGAGAAAAAGGGCCTTAACAGTCTGACTGGCAAACAGACAGACAGACAGACGGACAACGAAGTGATCCTATAAGGGTTCCGTTTTTTTCTTTTTGAGGTACAGAACCTTAAAAAAGATACCAATTTGGTATGCTTTTATTTGACAAATCTATCCGCCCAGCGAAAGTGATAATTATTTACAGAGTCGTTTTATTTTGATTTTCTTTAATCTGCTCCAAAAGCTGTTCCAAACATTTCATTAATTTGAGTTTCCATTGGCATAATTGTTTCAGTTGTCATAATTAATAAACAGCTAAAAAAACAACATTTTAAATTTAAACAATTGAATATAATTAACTGTCAGACTCATCACAAAACTTTACTTGAATTTCTGCTACTAGCACTTTTAATTAGAAAGTAGGTTATCATAAATTATATAGGTAAAGTTTAGTGTTAAAGGGTCATCCCCGCTAGGTAAACATTAAATATGAATCTACATGCATTAGGCATGTCTAATCAGCTAAAACAAGATAAAAGTGACATTCTTTAACTAAATGATGTGCGAGTTAATCAACATTTGATACGTAAGCGCGTTGAGAGCGAGTGGTCTACCCTTTTCAAGGCCCCGACTTAATGGCGAGCGCTGACATTTTAGAAAAGGGTCACTAATTTATCTAAACACTGTTCGTTGTAACTTGGCCTTAATTATAGTTTAACTTATTTGCGGCAGCTGCCCGCTGTCCGCGTGTACGCATTCAACAATTTCTGTAATTAAGTGCTAAATAACAATAGTTTTGTAACTTCAAGTTGCAACTTACAAGTTGACTATAGTTTTTAGTGAAGGGTGTTCCACAGTTCCCTGTTCGCTTGTGTTTGATAGTGTAGTGGTATGTTTACCCACACATGCACGCCACTTGCGAGCTTATAAGTATCTAAGACGACCACCGTCATCTTGAGTTCGAAGTCACGCGTTGTCACGACAACACATATTACATAGTCGTTTACTAACGGTTACTCGCGTCAAACATCATATATATCATTTCATACTAATCATCATAATAATTGTACCGTGTTTAGTTGTAGTAAATACATTATTAAATTCATAGTGTAAATCTGAATGGACATTTAATTTCTCACTACAGAACCTACATCACGTCCCAACAAAAGTTCTATATTGGTGACCCCGACGTGAATGAAATAATACGGTTTCATACTTTGATCCGCGAGTGCAATTGCGTTCAATACAGACGTAGATTTTGTTTGTATTGTTACTGTGAACTATTTTACAAACCATCAAAATGGTCAACCCTAACACTGCTGCTGCCGCTGACTATAAAGTTACCATCGATCCTGAGCACACAGCCGCCACGGCTGCCGCCACACCTGGTAGTGTCATCGCACCTCAGCAAGCTGGTCCGTGTTATACCATAGACCAGCACCAGCCGCCAGAGACGGGGGCGATCACCATCAACTCCCGCATCGCCGACTTCTGGGCAGCGCGTCCACGACTGTGGTTCCATCAGTTTGAGGCCATAATCGGTGCACAAAAAGCAGGTGACTTACATAAATACCAATTAGTTATAGCTAAGTTAGGTCGAGACGAATTGGGTCAAATTAGTGACATTCTCGAGAGCCCACCCGCAAATGGTAAATATCAAGCACTAAAGGATAGGTTAATTTCGGCATATGAAGAATCCGAATCCAAGCAATTACACACATTGCTTACGAAAGTCGAGCTAGGGGATCAACGACCCACTCAACTCCTTCGTAAAATGCGAGAACTCGGAAGAAACAAAATTCCCGAGGACACGATCAAAATTTTGTGGTTAGATCGCCTGCCTCAAACAGTCCGCGCAGTAGTCACAGTCTGCGATGTTACGTTGGACAACGTCGCAGCAATTGCTGATAAGATCATGGAAACTTCACGGCCATCTGAAATCTGCTCTCTAAATCCGGTCGCTATCCCTACACAATCAACAGATCAACAATTTAATAATTTAATTAAAGAAATTGCCGCGTTAAATACAAAAATTAGCGATCTACAAAACACGCGCCAGAGGAGTCTCAGAGTGTCAGAGGAGGAAAATAGGAGTCGTGGCATTTATCAGTCGCGATCACGGTCACGATCACGCTCTCGGTATCTTGACAATCAAAATAGATACAGGCGTCAAACAGCGCAACCGGGAGACAAAGATTACGAGTGCTTCTATCACTATATTTATGGGGATAACGCCAAGAAATGCGGCGACGATCAATGCATCAAAAATGCGTTAAACTAAAGCCGACACCTGCCTTGGCGAGTGTAGGTGTCGAAGGAACATATCGCTTGAGCGTCACCGACTGGAAAAGTGGTACACATTTTCTTATTGACACCGGCGCTGATATTTCAGTTATTACCTATAAAAACGTGAATCGTCAACCCGCCGATTTTACGTTATTTGCTGCTAATGGGACCACAATCAAAACATATGGGACTCAGAAAATGACTTTGGACCTTGGCTTACGCCGAGCTTTTACCTGGGAATTTGTCCTGGCTGATGTACAGCGGTGCATTATTGGGGCAGATTTCCTAGCCAAACATCAATTGCTTGTTGATCTTCACGCAAAAAAGTTAATTGACAAAGTCACTCTACTCTCTAGGAACACTAACGTAGAAGATGCCTCAAATATACCTACAATAAAGGTCATCGACTCGGATAATAAATATCACTGTATTTTAACAGAGTTCCCAGACCTCACTAAGAGCGAGTGTTTCAAGGACCCACCCAAACACAACGTAACGCATCATATATGTACTCATGGCCCACCTGTTTACGAAAAAGCACGTCCACTTAACGCTGCAAAATACAAAGCGGCAAAGGACGAATTCCAGCGAATGGTAGATTTAGGAATATGCAGGCCGTCATCCAGCCCATGGGCAAATGCTTTACACGTCGTTCAAAAGAAAAACGATGAATTACGCCCGTGCGGTGATTACCGTCGTTTAAACGCAATCACCGAGCCCGACCGCTACCCGATTCCTCGTTTAACGGATTTTACATACATCCTCAAAAATAAAAAAGTTTTATCTAAAATTGATATTCGACGTGCTTACCATAATATAAGCGTCGCACCCGCGGACATACCGAAAACCGCAATAATAACTCCATTTGGTCTGTTCGAGTTTACGAAAATGAGCTTCGGTCTGAGAAATGCTGCACAGACGTTTCAAAGATTTATCAATGAAGTTTTGAAAAATACTCACAATACGTTTTGTTACCTGGACGATATACTTATTGCTTCAGAATCAGAAGAATGTCACATTCATGATCTCAAAGAGGTGTTCAAGCGACTTAGTGAATTTGGCGTCACAATCAACACGTCTAAATGCGAATTTGGGAAATCCGAGCTTACATTTCTCGGTTATCGCGTTAGCTGTGATGGCATACGGCCGGACGAAGAAAAGGTCAAGGCTATCAATAACTATCCGCAACCCGAAACCATCGAAGAACTGAGGCGCTTCCTCGGTCTTATAAATTTTTACCGAATGAGCATTCCTAAAGCCGCCGACACTCAAACTATTTTAGACAATTACTTACACAACGCTAAGAAAAAAGACAAGACTAAAATCGCTTGGACCGAAGAAGCAGTCAACGCATTTAATCAATGCAAACATCACATAAGTGAAGCTGTCACTCTCACGCATCCAGACTCATCATCCAAACTTATTTTAATGACCGACGCAGCGAATACCTGCGTTGGCGCAGCACTTCATCAACTAGTCAACAAACGGTTAGAGCCACTAGGATTTTATTCGAAAAAACTAAGTAGCGCCCAGACAAAATACAGTACCTACGACAGGGAATTATTAGCTATGTACATGGCAATAAAACACTTTCGGTATATGATTGAAGGGCGTGATCTCACAGTGTTAACCGATCACAAGCCGTTAACATTTGCTTTATCGAAGAAAGAATCTAAATCCGATCCACCAAGACGTCTTCGTCAATTAGATTTTATTTCGCAGTTTTGCAGCAAAATTGAGTACGTTAAAGGCGAGCTCAATAACGCCGCCGACGCTCTTTCAAGAATAGAAGAGATTCATTTACATGATATTTTCGATTATGAACAATTATACAAAAGCCAAGTCGAAGATACAGAATTATCATTACTAAAGCAAAAACCTAACTTGGAATTTAAATTGTTCCGCATGCCATATGCAAACCATGAGCTTACGTTCGAAACATCAACGTCATCAGCGCGACTTTATTTACCGTCGGAGTTTCGAGAAAAAGCGATTTCAAGTGTCCACGCACTTAACCACCCTGGAGTAGCCGCTACGCGTCGCCTTATCGCCCAGCGCTATTTTTGGCCTAACATGAACTCTGACGTTGCAAACTTTGTAAAAACTTGCATACAATGCCAGAAATGTAAAGTACAAAGACATACAATCACACCTCTAGGAGAGTTCGAAAAATCAGACCGTTTCGAGCACGTTCATATAGATTTAATTGGACCATTACCACCTTCCGATGGATACACATACTGTGTCACAATGATTGATCGTCATACAAAATGGCCCGAAGTCGTTCCTGTAAAGGACATAAGCGCTGAAACCGTCGCGAAAGCTCTACTCGAGCATTGGATAGCACGTTTTGGTTGCCCTGCAAAAATAACTTCGGATCAAGGTCGTCAATTCGAATCCAATCTTTTCAAACAGCTGACCAAACTACTTGGAATAGAAAAGATTAGGACAACAGCATACAACCCAAAGGCAAATGGACATGTCGAAAGGATGCACCGAACGCTAAAAGCTTCCATCATGACACGTTGCGATAACACCAATCAATGGTCACAACAATTACCTATCGTGTTATTAGGAATGCGCAATACCGTTAAAGAAGACTCAGGATACAGCCCTGCTCAGATGACCTACGGTAAATCTATGCGTCTACCCGGAGATTTTTTTGTTCCCACCGAAGCAGACATCAACAACACAGATTATACCTGCAAACTCATGGAAACATTAGCGAGCATTCAACCAATCACAAGAATACAAACTGATAACAGAAACATTTTTGTGCACAAAGATTTGACTAAATCTGACTACGTGTTCATTAAAAACGAAGTCAAACGTTCGTTAACACCGCCGTACGAAGGTCCGTATAAAATCCTAAAACGAAGCAAAAAACATTACGACGTACAAGTAGGTTCTCGAAAAGTCACTATTTCTCTCGATCGTCTCAAACCTGCTTATGTTATAATTAATAGCCCTGCACTTCAGTCGCCACATGACGTTTTTGTTTCGCCCAAAACAACAGCGTTAGCACCGGTTGGAACCAAATCGACCTCACTTGAGAAAACTGAACCATCTGTCACTACAAGATCGGGTCGCGTCGTGAAAAAGACCGTGAGATTTGCCATCTAAAACATTTTTTGTCGCCAGTCCCAAAGTCATAAACATATCAAGTGAGAAGTGCGGTGAAGTGTTGTGTTTTAAAATAGACCAACAAAACAAACAATTCTGTGGCGTTCTCATGCTAATTATATCAACTTGTAACATATTTATTTTTGTGTTATCGTTACCACTTAGTTAAATCTTAAGTTTAAAACCTTTTTTGTTTAAGAACCTTTTGTATCAAGTAGTTACATTATGACCAATGTATTTTAATTTTTTTTACAAAATGACTTAAGTTTAAGTATCCATTTGTCTAATGTTGTTTTTATATGCCTCATGTTAGCGTAGAGTCTTATTGTTTATTAATTAAGAGTTAGGTATAAGTTATACACTTTTACACCAAAACATTTTATTAGGTATTTGCAATGTTATTATGTTTACACTTTGCTCATTGTTTTTTGATAATTATTTGTTTACCCTTTTATTAAATTATCTTTATCAAAGGGGGGAGGACATGTAGTGGTATGTTTACCCACACATGCACGCCACTTGCGAGCTTATAAGTATCTAAGACGACCACCGTCATCTTGAGTTCGAAGTCACGCGTTGTCACGACAACACATATTACATAGTCGTTTACTAACGGTTACTCGCGTCAAACATCATATATATCATTTCATACTAATCATCATAATAATTGTACCGTGTTTAGTTGTAGTAAATACATTATTAAATTCATAGTGTAAATCTGAATGGACATTTAATTTCTCACTACAGAACCTACATCACGTCCCAACAAAAGTTCTATAATAGCACCGCTAAGTAAATAGTTGCGATTTGTTGCGGGATCTAAAAGCGGTTGGTCCTATACGAGAACTTAGTGTCAATTCATCTTGTGGTGCCGATACCAGTTCGGAGGCAACACGTTCCCACTCCGATTAAATTGTTAATTCCTAGAGTACCTGCGAGCAATTTATTGTGACTGTTCTTTAGCGAATAACATACGGGTACTTCGCTGCTGTTGCTTTGATTTTAGAATAAATGATCGTATAACATGTCGGAACTTCTAAGCTCGTTCAACAACGTATTAAAGCTAAGCAGATCACATCACCGCGCTATAATAACTATAAACAAGCGCCTCACTGCAGTGGGAGCGTACGTGCGAGGGGTGAGTTTGCGTCGAGATGACACGTCGTTAAAGGTGGGACAATTTATTGCTAAGCAGACGAAGTGATAAATGGGTGACGACCACGATCTACACTCGTGTCAAACTCGAGAACGTGTTGTGGGTGTTGAATAAGTCATAATGACAGGAAATATTTATTATAGGGGGTAGGTTATTTCAGAATAATTTGTTTAAAATTGTATCATAATTTCTTGATAAAATAAAAATACACCAGTAGTTTTTAGTTTATTTCCAAGTGTATGCACCTTTTTAAGATTTTTTTTTACGATTTTTAGTTTAGGTAGTTTTAAGTTTAGATACTTTATAAAACTTTTGGTATCGATAAAAACTTTACTTTCCTCGCAAATAATCTTCGAAACGACGTAAAATGAGCTGTAGATATTTATATAACTACATAACCGTTCCAAAAATAAAATATTTATCGACATTCAACACGCCCAACACAAAAAAAGAGTCTTAAGCACCTAATTCTCTTCACTCAATTTTTCACACAAAAACACCGCCCTATAGATTTACATAGTGTAGATTTGCGAGACGGGACCAAGTCATTCCCTGGGGACCAATCGAGGCTAAGCCGCGGACGGTCGCCCTGCACACCGGTGATAGTGAAAAAAAGCCAGTCCCCGTGTAAAGGCTGTGTACTTTGGTGTTCGTTTGATTAAAGTGCCGCGCTCTCCGTGAATTTTTTGAAACTTATCCTTTGCAAATGTTTGGACGATCCTTGTGATGTTACGGTTGGAATAACATGGAGTTTGGACGTTGTAATTTCTTTAAAAGGATTCAGCTGCGTTTTTTTTTTTTTTGTATTAAAATGGCCTATAAATGTATGCAAGATTATTTGTGAAGGAAATCTGTTTTCTTAAATGCTACACATATTTTGATACCAACACACAGTCAAGCAAAATGACAGTTAAAACCATCTACCCTAATCAGATCACAACATTTTTTATGTCGCGGCCACATTAACGGGATATGCCTTTAATTATCGCGTTAAAAAGCCATCGCTTACCGCGAAAATTTGACCGAATTTTGACCTAATTTAACCACCGCGATGTTTATGGCTTTTATGGGCATTGACGTTGATGTGTCCTGGGCAGATAAACCAAAATGTTCAAAGCAACTTCCCGTTGTTGTTACTACAAGACTGCGGACCGTGTTACCGCGCAGACAATTATAAAACACCGTCAACTTCCACATAAACAGTTGCCCTAACAAGCTTGTCCGACGCAATTTGTAGTAATCCGGTAACAGATAGGAGAAAAGTTGTACCATAGAGTAAGAATTATACTATAAACAGACACCTGCACAGATTTGCCTCCAAATTTTATAACCGTTTTAATTTTTTAATTTTAAGTTTAGTTTAATTCTAAAATTTAATTTTAATTTATTTTACTCTACCAATAACTCTTTTTTTCTGAGGCCTTCTTCAAAGGCACAACTAGAATGTTCATTGTCTACGCCCATTTGGTTATTGTTGGGAAATGCCACGTGCAAGTTGCGGAGTCTCCTACCTACAACAAGCAAGCAATTCCTTGCTTAAAAGGTCGTAAAGAATTAATGTTAATTGAAAGTTTATTTTAATGTAATATAAACATAACCTAAAAATAACAAAATTATATCCTAACATAACTAAAACTATTAAAAAACTAAAATATGGCATCGCAAAATTCCTCCGCATCGTTGTCGACTTGTAAAGTACCCAAGAGACTGGCGGCATTGCCACGTTGTATGGCAATGCTAAGCCCCTGGCCAAGGTAAAAGCCAGCCCTTGGGTCATGGGAAGTGTCAACCAGCCGCTTGGAGATTTCGTTGAATATAATTGAAATAAACACAATTATTTTATTATTACAGAAACAAAATTTTTAGATGATTACAATTTCAATATTTACTTGAAATTGCATTTCCGCCAAAAACTAGAACAGCCAGCTGTGAATAACCATCATATAATATGCATAGGTACATTAACGGACATGCATAGCCAACTAATAATTATTATGTGGTATTTGTATATTTTTCTGTTTGTGTACAGTTTTGGTTCTGCTGGTTTTCAAGCCAACATTCTCTAGCTTCTGTTGCCATTTCTCCAATCTGCTCTGGATCTCAGGTCCATTTTCATCGACATTTAATACAGTCCAGATAATAAATCTTCGCTTGCGGCCGGCGTACGTTACGCGATCTGCGCTCGATCATTGACAAAATAGACAATTTTGGCTTGGACAAGCGCAGTTCACAGTGGTAATTGTTAATTTTGGCATCATCGGTGCATGCATAAAAAAAAACCGGCCAAGAGCGTGTCGGACCACGCACAATGAAGGGTTCTGTGGTTGGGATGAATTTATCTTCAGAACAAACTTAACATTGTAGTTGAAAAACATGTTCTCCCATACATTCCAACTGTAAATGAAAATTTGTACTCACAATATTGATAGATTTACCATGTTATTTTAAGTCCAGACTTCTTGTAGGTTTTCCTGTAATCTACAGGTAAAGATCTATTTTTTGTATTTTTTTTCAAAATTTTAGGCTCAGTAGTTTCGGAGATAAGGGGGGAATGGTCAATTTTCGTCTATTTTCTTAAATAACTTCAAAACAATTTATTTAAAATTTATAAAAAAATATATATTTGAGACCCTCATAGTAAGCCCTTTCATTTCACATGCCACATGGTGTAGTTTGCAAAACTTTTTTTTTTTAATTTTTTTATTTGCCCCCCAAAAGTGACCTCTATATTCAAAATTCATTTATTTACTTTACCCGTCCGTGTTTGGGTCACAGAAATTCATATGTGTACCAAATTTCAACTTAATCGCTGCATTAGATTCGGAGCAAATTGGCTGTGACAGACGGACAGACAGACAGACAGACACACGAGTGATCCTATAAGGGTTCCGTTTTTTCCTTTTTAGGTACGGAACCCTAAAAAAGCATATCGGTACAAAATGAGTTTCGCTTCTACACATATTTCTTCTTCTATGATTGTACGCAGTGTTTGGACGGCAAGTTGGAAGTGGGTTGTCCAGGAGGTGGAAAGATACACTACATTGATAACCGTCCCTTTTATCTGGTTTGAAGGGTGTATACTGTTGTGTTTTCATACTAGGGCGCCATTATGTGCAACTTTCTGTTTTAAATGTGTTAGCAAGTTCGCTCTTTACAATGCTCAATGCTCAAGCTGAACCTCTACAAACTTTTTGCGTTTCTAATGATGCACACTTTTTAGGGTTCCGTAGTCAACAAGGAACCCTTATAGTTTCGCTATGTCTGTCCTTTTGTCTGTCTGTCCGACCGCAGCTTAGCTCAGAGACTCTTAGTAATAGAAAGCTATAATTCAGCATGGATATACATATTCATCACGCCGACAAAGTGGTAAAATAAAATCATGAAAAAAAAATTTTAGGCTACCTTCTGTACCGTAAAGTGGGGATGTTTTTTTTTCTCGTCCACCCCATGGTGTGGGATGTTGTTTGATGGGCCTATTAAAAATATTGCCGGTTTGTGAAAACAATTTTGCGATTCAGGGATCCGTTTCTGAAATATTAAGCTTTAAAGTGCAAATTTTTGTTAGAGTCAAGTGTGGGACCCCCCCTGCCAGCTAAACGGTTAGTTTTGGATGTGTGAAAATATTCACGGTAGTAGTATATATAACGAAGCTAAAAGGAAAACTATCACAGCTAAGTAGGCTTTTCAAGGTTACGAGTAAAGTCAACCAAATGCGGAACCCTTCATTGTGCGTGGCCACACGCACTTGGCCGGTTTTTAATAATTGGGCCTCTTTTTGATTTTCTGGCCCCGACCAAATGGGTTAAGTTAGGTTGGAACTGTGACCAAGCACGCGCGAGCCGATTGCTGAGCGGACGGCTATCGCTACATCCAAGTTGGTCGCAGTTATTTGACTATTTAATATTTTCAGGACCCCAAAATAGGAATTATTCGAGGTTCACAAAAAGAGGAGCAAACATTACAGGGTGTATCAGAGAGGCGTCAGTCTGTTAAGACCCTTTTTCTCAGGAATGCGTGGAGGTATCAAGTTGAAATCAATAACAAAAACATAGGTCTGTGGCTTCTTGGAGTTCTAAAAAATCAAGCTTCGGTCAACGCAATAAAAAAATACGCCCATTCATGCAACATATTTTGATACTCGCAATTAAATCAATACCTGTAGCGCACATCTCGTTGACCTAGAATCATGAAATTTGGCAAGAAGCAAGTAAAGGACAAGTCCGAAAATTGTTAAAATGTATTTTTTTTTTTTTTGGGAATACAAACTTTAAATTGCAGTTGGAGAATTGACCGTGGCATTATTTCAATGTATGGGAGAACATGTTTTTCAACTACAATGTTAAGTTTTTTAAACTACGAAAAAAAAAATCTTTTAAATTCTTTTCAACTACGGGACCCTTCATTGTGCGTGGCGCGATACGCACTTGGCCGGTTTTTGTCACTACATCTTCTTTAAAACTGCAACGTTGCATTACATCATTCCTCAGCCACATTCATAATTACACAACACATGCTTTGCAAGGAAAGCATTTCTTCAGCACATCACATTTCTAGAACATGAAGTAGGTACTAAACTTGTCTTCCCAAAAAATGAAAAACGAAGTCGCGGAGCGCGTCTTGTTTTACAATAACATTCGATATCGCTCGCGTATTGCTATTTCCAATATCACTTGAAAGTTTTTCGTTATCTTTCCTCTCACAAAGGCGTAAAGGGAAAAAGGTATGACACACACACACACTGCATTCCAAAAATAGAGCCGATACTATCAACATTCCTTCTTATCTAACATCGGGACGCGAAAATAATCTGATACAAGAAAATAAACTGCTTGGTAACGGAGCTATGTTACTGCTTTACTTTGATATAAATATTGTACGTAGGTAAGTGCACTATCTTTTAAATTAGATGGAACATGATACAAAGACTTTTTTACATAGTCTATATCTACAGGGTTAAATTTAATTAGCTAGCGAAACTCTTCAGGCGTGGTGGGTCGATATCTACACATGATAAAACAAGAAAATTATTATTATGTCAATGACCTCTGGCAGTGTAGTTACTTAAAGTATGTGTTGTGAAAATTTAGTTTATTCTTTTGTTTTATCTTGTTTATCTATATAGGGTGACTGGTAATTAGTGACCGATACTTAAACTCATGATTATACTCATGATAACAAACAACTTTTACTATGGGACCAAATCTGAAATCGCGAAAAAAATCTGCTGTGTTCCCTACATTTGTGTTCGCATACCTAACTCCTCAAAATGTAGGGAGCAGCTGAAGTTTTTTTCGCGAATTCACATTTGGTCCCATAGTAAAAGTTGTTTGTTATCATGAGTACAATCATGTGTTTAGGTATCGGTCTCTAATTACCAGTCACCCCATATAGATTAGAGTCGCTTTCATGTGTGACTGTGTGACGTGCGTGGTTCTTCTAAAGTTCTCAATGGATTTTGATGCGATTTTCACCATCATTCCAAAACGTTTTTGTGCATAATAAAACCTACATTAATATTAATGCTAGGTACATATAAAAAAAATCTCGAAGTTTGGTCAAATCGTAAAAACCGCGCAAAGCAGGAGCGGGTCGGGTAATGGGTTCCTTTGTTCTCAATAAATGTGATGACAACTCTACCAGCTTATTTCTACTTTTAGCTTTCATAAGTTTCACTGATTTTCTGGAACGTTCTAGAGCAATTATAATTGCATACCATAAAGTACGTTCAATTTAATTGCCATTAAAGAATTGCATGAAAATGTTTTCACTTGTACAATTTCCATAAAATGGCATTCAATAATTGAATGCAAGTTTTGCCATTAAATAAAATTGTATGCGACTAACACCAAGGCAATAAAATTGCAAGGCGATTATTGCATGCAAGTTTTGCAGTGTCTAAGTTACACGTACCTACAATTGATTCAAGTATTACCCGTATTTGCGCTGCTAAATATTTCATAAAATTTTATTGAACGTCTTGTTTCGTCCGCTCATATCTGAATGATAAAAAATATTCATTCCAGAATTGAATGCGATTTTATGGTACGTGATGTTTATACCTATACCAGTCTTGAACAGCAACTATCTTGCCCATATCGTGCAACAATATTGTACGTGTTGTTTAGACGGTGCCAATTAATTGCTCTTCAATTTTATGGTATGCTACAGGCAGAAAACTTGCACCGTGTAAATGGAGCTTTAAGGACAAACAAGAACAATTCAAATCGGACAATCTGAACTAAGCCTTAAAGAGTAGCCTCGGTATTATCATGAAAGTGATCCCTTGATCACTTTTGATAAGTGCGCCGCCCTACAGGATTACTGTCACAAGAGCTTACAAAGTTGTGTTTTATTGTGATCTACATTTCTTTTCCGCTTTATTCGATTAAGTTCTTATAAGCTCGAGATTGTGGTTTGATAATAATGTTATTATCCTTGAGTTGCAGATATAGACCCAAATAATCAGTAAAGGATAGTTTAGAGACACAACATACACTTCTGGACACATCTATTGGCCCACCTTAGAGTTTAGGTTTCGATGGCCCCTACCGAAATATGATTGCTAGATTGAACAAAAACTGTTGATGCAGTTTTAAACCTGATACATTTTACCATCTTTTTCGATCGTATTGTTTTAAATTTGAATTCAGAATACCATACGACATGGAGCTACGCCTAACAAGTCGGATATGCGCCTTGTTAAAGGCAATTGATTTTTGAATAAAAAACATGTTTTATCAAATAAAGGTTTAATTTAATAACGCGTGTTGCCTCCATGGGCATCTACCACAGCTCTCATACGATTAGGCATAGAGTTTATCAACCGCTCTATGAAATTTTGAGGGATCATCTCCCATTCCTCTTCTATGGCAGTTTTCAACTCCTGCATCGTCTGGGCAACTGGCTGACGAGCCCTAACACGTCTTTTTAGCTCGTCCCACATGTGCTCAATGGGGTTCATGTCTGGGCTTCTGGCTGGCCAGTCCATAACTGTGATGTTCACATCCCGAAGATATTCCCTGACGATGCCGGCCGCATGGGCTCTTGCATTATCATGCATAAAAAGGAAATTTGGGCCCACATAGTCCGCGTATGGTATCACGTGAGGTTCTAAGCACTCACGAATGTACCTTTCAGCATTTAATGTTGGCAGCCGTGGTCCTGTAACAACCTCAAGTTGAGTTTTGCCGCTCGCGGATATACCGCCCCAGACAGTCCATGAGCCACCGCCATAAGCAACCCTCTCTTCAAAGCAGCATTGTGCGAAACGCTCTCCCTTACGTCGGTAGACCTTCTTCCTTCCATCATTGCCATGTAACACAATTTTAGACTCATCAGAAAAGAGTACACGGCTCCAATCTTGCTGTGTCCAATTTAAATGACTGCGTGCGAAATGAAGGCGCGCTGTTCGGTGGGCTCGCGTTAGTTTGGGGCCATTAGCTGGCTAGTGTGGTACCATATCGCGTTCTTTTAACCTTCTCCGAACAGTTCGAGCGCTCACAGATACTCCGTGGAAGTCGCGAAGTTGGTTTTGTATCTCAATGGAGGTAAGGTGACGATTTCTCAAGCTGGTCGTCACGATGAATCGATCCTGCCTTTCAGTTGTGACCCGAGATCGTGGCCTTCCTTGGCGACGAACAAAGCCGCCAGTCTCTAGGTACCTCCGATAAACATTTCGGACCGCAGATCGACTTAAATTAAGTTGAGCACTCACGTTTCTTTGGCTGTGTCCGGCCTGAATAAGTGCCACAGCTTGGGCGGCGACTTCAGGTGAAGTATCCATAGATTATTGATAGAACCTCATCTTAATGTTAAGAATAAGTAATGTTTGTTGCAAAACCAAAGATATCAATCACTTTTTCAAGAATTAAATCCAAGTAAACCAATAAAACCAAGTTTTCTTAGTATTCGATTGTTTGATATCAACAAACAGGCTCCAAATTGTCTTTTGTTTCTTTAAATTCTGTGTTCGAAATTCAAAAAAAGACTATTGAATGAAATTGTGAATGTGCCAGGTTCAAAACTGCATAAAAACTTTTTGCTCGACCTAATATAAAATTTTAGCTAGGACCAAACGAAACTGAAAATACAAGGTGGGCCAAAAGATGTGTCCAGAAGTGTAGTAGTGAATTATATTCACACAATCACAATAACACAATTATTAACACAATCTGTATTCTGGTCACAAGGCAAGGATTGCTGGTAAGAATTGAAACTCAAATGATCGATTATCAAAAGTATTTAAATATCTCCCAAAACACTTCTTGGAAATCTTTTTCAGCGGAATCTGGCCAAAATACTTAGCATATTCTTAATTTAAATTTAACGGAAAGGAAATTCCTTATACCTACAGCTTTTTTATGAAAATCTTTTTCAAAGATAAAAAAAATGCGCTGGGATCTGGCAGATAAAACCGGAGTCGCCATGAAAGGGTTAATGCAGCGAAACCTGCCGACAATCGCACTCCAGGGGCGGTGGGGTTGGATCCTATAATCTGATATTTCACACCGCCAGCGAAGAGCCAGGTATCAGATCATAACTGATCTCGTTTTATGGTTTAAAAGAGCAATGTTGGATTATGGAAAATTCAAACCTTTTGATATTGCGAAATATTTGAATTCGTTGCTATAATATATCTAACGAATTGACCCTTTTATATCACTTGATAAAGCTTTTGCTGAAATAAATGTAATACCGTATATCATTTAAGTGACGCAAATAAGAGCCGGAAACCGCGAAGGAAATAATTCTTCAGAAATATGACCAAACATCCTGTAGCTACAGGGTAGCTTTCGTACTACAGAACATAATATACATATGTACCGTTTAGGGGTAGAATAACAAAAAACTGTTACTGGCCTGGCAATTAGAGTGCACTCTAATTGCGTAACACACTATCAATCGGAATTTTAATAATTTTAAAGCAAATTGCTAATCCATTCATATGCTTCATATGTTCGAAAAATGTGTCTGCTCGACAACGTAAATAACGCAATGAATGTTGTTGTTGAACTGTTAAAATGAAACTAGTGACACATACTTTCCTATGATTTAAAGATATCCTGGCTTTATTATTCCTTTCGTCCCCTTCCTAAATATACAATCATACAGATACACCCTGCACTGGGCACGCCACAATTGCGGCGATAAGTCCCCTCTTTGAGGAGTGGTTGGAGAGGCGCCACGGCGTCCTCACCTTCCGCCTGACGCAGGTCCTCACCGGACACGTTTGTTTCGGGAGGTTCCTGTTTCGGATAAGGCGGGAGGAAACGCCCAGGTGTCACCATTGTATGGATCGCGCGGAGGACACGGTGGAGCATACAGTGGAGGTCTGTCCGGCTTGGGCGGAGCACCGCCGTGTTCTCACGGAGGTGATCGGCGGCGGCGATCTCTCGCGTCCAAACCTGGTCCAGGCCATGGTGCGGTGCGAGAGTGCATGGGAAGCCGTCACCTCCTTCTGCGAAGCAGTAATGCTCGCGAAGGAGGAAGCGGAACGCGTGAGGGAGAGGCAACAGCCGCGCCCTCGCGCCCCTAGCCGCCGTAGGAGACGCCCTGAGCGGCGGGAATCGATTGCCGATTCCCGGCCACCGTAGGCGCGGGCTTGCGGACGACGAGTAATGGGCAGCTTGCCGTCCGGTAAGGACCAGGCCCGGGCCGACGGCGCGTTGTGTTCCAAGCGCGCCTCAAAGAGATGTCAGCAGTGACGGGGTCAACTGGGCCGATGCCGCCTGGGTCGCGGGTATTTCGAAAGAGATACCGTGGCCCTGGCACGGGCAACTGAAGGAACATGGGTGGGTTTTAGGCAGTAAAAGTCTGACACACCCTCCCGCTCTGCCCAGAGCGGGAGAAGTCATTTGATGATTTCCCATCCACAAAAAAAAAACCCTGCACACATACATAGTACATACATACATACACACATATCATATTAGAAATCTTAACCTAATTTATTTTTGTTTTTTAAATAATTAAATTAAATTTATTTTAATTTTAGCTAAGTAATTGATATTCCTACTTTTACTTTAGGTTCTATTATAAATTTATAAATAACATATAACAGTTTTTTATTTTTATTTAATTGCTTTTATTTAATAAATGTTGCAATGCCGACGTTTCTCATCTTGGTGGTAGGTGCTAATGGCTGCTACACAGTTTTTAAACTAAAGTAGCTGTTAACGAAGACTAAAAATTTGTATACTTGTTTTTTGTTCCAATACTCGTAAAATATTTGATTTATTTTTTTTTTTTAAACTAATTCCGATCGGTAGTGTGTTACGCAATTAGGGTGCTGTTGGTGCTGTATTCCAAGCAACTACTTACTTATATTCTGAGCAACTACTTACTTATTAACCTAAACTACTTAATAAGCAATTACCTAATTATTTCAAATGTCGACTAAAGGCTCTCGCACACAGGCGCGACGCGACCGCGCGACGCAACAGACTCCAGTAGAACACTATGAAAACTTCATGGAAATTGTTCTACCAGAATCGCGTTGCACCGTTCTTTCGCACCTGTCTGCAGGAACCTTAAGACATCGATCATAGAACCAGTGAACCACCAATCCGCCAATTTTTGGTGAACCAAAAAAAATAAATAAATCAATTTCGTCCACTCTCGCCAAATATCATTATAGCTACCTACATAATAATAACTATAGATCACAATCCCGCACATTAAAATTTAAATACAAACCTCAGACTGGAGCAAGTAAACTTAATCAATCTTCCACTGACAAAAGTTTAGGTAATAACGTGCCCCTTTCGTTTCTTCTCGGTTGCAAATTACTCGTCTGCTCTTGCCAACACTAAGGAAACTTTCACTGAATCGAAATTAAATTGCTAATTTTGCTACTAACCCCAGAATTTGTTATCGATCGCTTCTTTCAAAGTCTCTCAATGCCAACGAAAAGCTGAATTAATTTGAATTTGTCCGGGTCATTCAAATTACACATTAACTTGCCAAATGAGTTTCTGTTTAGAACCGTGCCATGTGTACTTGTTACAAAGCTTATATATCATGTAGCTCGTTTCGGCTTCGCGGTTGTTTTGTGATAGGAATGAATACTAAAATCGTTTAGATACATATAAATTGTTTTATTAAATGTTAGATTTTTGTTCTTTATAATGATTCTTTCAGATTAATCGGTAGAAAACACCAGCATTAAAAATTTAACGTTAATAAGCTAAAAGTATTTTTTTTTTTATATATTTCTTTATTCGAACAACAAAGATCCATAATGTTAGTTATACCTTATAGCCTATTATTATTATTATATGTTATTATACCTGTTAGTAATTAGTAATATTATTATTTCGTTTATTACCTAATTTTTGTTTTAATAAAATACATTTTTAAATATTTCTTAAAAAATATATAAAAAACATTTAAAAATATAAAAAATAGTAGCCCACCGGTATCGGGAACAGGGTCATATTATTATTAGAGTAGGCTTACTGCAAGAACTCATTAACAACAAAAAATCATTAAGTACAGATAATATTATTACAGTTAAACTCGACTCGATTAGTTCTATACTGAGCA
Source organism: Cosmia pyralina (assembly GCA_946251885.1). Classification (NCBI taxonomy): domain Eukaryota; kingdom Metazoa; phylum Arthropoda; class Insecta; order Lepidoptera; family Noctuidae; genus Cosmia; species Cosmia pyralina. Next base: position 16,599,274 of record OX276350.1, on the reverse strand, counting down.
ATAAGTCATTTATTTTTAGCTTTTCAAATTTAGCCATTATGACCTATCTTGATATATAATGTAATACAATTAATTCCAAACTTTTAGCTACTACTGCTACAAAATATAAAAATAATGAAATCTCAAAACTTATATTATTCTCTCAATAAACTTAATAATTCACATCACGATTTTTGCCAATAACGACAGAAACCCAAGAAAAGTAAACCAAGAAATATTAGCAAAATATTTGTCCCGACGAGGACTTCGTAACTCGAAAAGAATCATCTGATATTGGCTTATAATATCAAAAACTTCACGTTAAATATCGTATCCAATATAAACCGCGGTGAAAGTTGAAAACGGCAAGTTCGCGAGGCACTTATCTCAAAGTTTTCGGGGACACGAGGCACTTTAGCGTTGGATTATTTATTATCATATCATGGGGCGAGATGAGTGGCTAAATTGTGTGATGACGTGTGAGGTAACATGAAAAGACGATGAAGTGGCCCTTTGAGCAGCAAGTCCGGCTCGCCGACCCATCTCAAAGGCACGCTCTGCCTAATGGCTTGTGTCGATGTGTTATCCGCGCGCACGCCCCACTACACTAAAAAGACGCTAGTTTACAACGTCTTTGGTGCCTCAATGCGTAATAGCTTTATCTAAGGATACTATGTCTGAAATAAAACGCCATGTCAAGATCTTTGAAGTCTCTCTTCGGAAAACTTTAGGATAACCTCTTCAGAGAGCGATGTTTCGAAGTAAAAGTTAACTAATATAATATATCAATAACACTCAAACATCCACGTCCCCACGTGAGGTATAAAACAAGATTCTCCAAACATATTACGCAGAAAACTTACACCCAGAGATTACGTACGCCCAACAACTTTAATATTAGGGAAAATTGTAATAAAGCATCGCCAGATAAACGAGGAGTTTACGCGGTAATCCTCATTCTGGCGACATCAGGAACGCCGCCGAAGTGCGACGGTACATAATCACCGGCGCTTTGCACAGAATATATTAATTGATAACGTTGGGTCACAACGCGACGAGCTCATAACTCATGAAAATGGTCATTTTTCACCGCTGAACAACTTTAATTTAACACTCATTATCACAGTTTGTTTGTAATTACATTGAGCTCCATCATATACGATGTAGCAAATTTATAACCTCTGGGAGCAACGGAATTATTGATGAGCCTGTTACAGACGTGCCCGAAAATTAATTTCGCTATTCTAAAAGGGTAATAAATCATGATCTTGAATGCTTAAAAGCTAAGTTCAATTCACGTTACAAAAGTTATATTTTCAAGGTCTTAAAATGAGTTCGTAGGTACTCATTCCAATTGGTAACAAAAACCTCCCAAAACTAAATAAATTGTCTGTTGTTGTATAATGAAATAACGGTAGATATATTGGAGACAATAAATAAGTATAAAAACTCGATAAAATCATTACTTTCCAGCACAAACAATGGTAAAATGCAACAATAAACAAACATAGTAACACTGTTCGCGTTCGCGTATATCATAAAATGCGCCATATTTCATCGTTGAAATTTCATTTAGCACTCATTACCCGGCGCAGGTTAGTTCGCAGTTTCAACGTACCTAGGTATGTTTAATTTGCAGAGCAAGTAACCCGAGGGAAAATGATTTAATCCTATTTGTTTTATGTACCTTTGTTTACGTCCGTCGGCTGTTACGTACCATTTTACGTTAACACTGAGTAATGGAATGTGTCCTAGGATATGTACGGGGTCCTGACAGGTATGTGCATGAAACCTCGCAAGAGCATAATAATGTGTACCGTATTCTCTAACATTATGATGAATTTAAGCACCTGTTAATAGCGTTGTCTTCATTTAATTTTCTGTCTGGTTCTTTCATCTAAGTTTTTTTATCAGCCATTGTAGGTTTCATACACTGACCTTATTTGTGATGGTTTTCAGAAAGGTCAGGTGCGTAGTACTCGTAACCGGCATAGCGTGCGTTTATGAGAAGATGCATGAACGCAAACAAAGCAATAGGAGTATGCTAGGATCGTAGCAGGTGGCGTTCTGTAGTTTCTGCCCACCGCTATGTGAAAACGGCGTGAGCTTATGGATGTATTTGTATGTGTTTAGCAGCTGAATATGTATTATATTATCAGAATTTTACGCCAAAGTTTTCCTGCTATGTCATAATAAGTATCCAATACGGAAAAGCCACTATCACCCAAAGCTAATACGTCAGCAAATCATAAGATCCGATTGCATGACTTGCACGGACTTGTTCAAACAATGAGTCGCAATAATATGACAAGTTAGCTAGGGGGTATGAAAGATCAACAGCCTTTGATTTTAAGCCCGTGTTCCATTGTTGCCATGCAAGATAACACGAATAAAGTGAGCCATCCTTTTTAAATGAGAAGAAGTTTAGCTTTTTAACAATTTAATTGTGTGCAATTTCATACATACTGAAATAATTTTATTTATTTATTCATCTTTAACTCAGGCACATTACCCATAATTTGTTAGTATTATTTAAACCAAAATAGAAACAATAATAATTACAATACAACTTACGGAATATATCTGTTATACCATGTTCTGGAGACACCTGGCAACAATACATGGATTGCGCAAAGGTGCCCCATCAGGTGGCCTTCAGTCTTACTGACAACAATGCTTAGGAAACTTGCTTTTATGTTGCGTTATTGTAAGTTAGTTGATCAAACTTCACAAAGGAGTTAGCCATCGAAAAAATATTTTAAGTAAATAAATCCGATATCAGACGCTTTTCTTTTGTTAAATTTTGCCTTTCACTCGAAGTGAAACGTCTGAACATAAAATGAATCAAAAATAAAAAATGAATTCATTAGTGAACCGAACCGACGATGTTGGATTTCGGCATTCGGCATCTATCACTCACCTACCGAATGATTGAACAATGAAATGAATGCAGCTGATAAACGTTCATTCCTATACAATGACACAAAAATGAACCTTCACTCGCGTGAAACATTCAGTCGAGTGGTGGTTCGATAGTTCGAGTTCGTATTAAGCGTTTGATGTCGGCTTAAGTAACTACGACTAGTTCATCACGAAACACCCGCAATCGATACGCATGACGTCTGTCAAGTTTCCCTAACTAATTAATGCCACGTTTCAGGGTTACTTTAATAAACTGCCTTGTGAGATGTGTTCATTGCAAAAAAGAACATGATCATCATCGAATGATGATAGTTGGGAATCAAATAATGATAGATGATAGTTGGGAAAAGGCTACGCGGATATCTAGCCTTTTCCTAACTATGTTGAGGTTGGCTTCCAGTCTAACCGAACGCAGCTGTTGACCAGTATTGTACATGGAGCGACTGCCTATAAATACAAAAGCGAATATAAATAAGGCCAAATATAGACAGCAGTGATTTCAAATTTATAGCGAACAGTAAATAACGTTCTTGCATTATACCCCTCTCGTCTGTACCCAGCGCTATTACCTCTTGTCACGGCCGCTTCCCTGTAATGTGTGTACCCAAATATTACAGCCGGGGGCTTAATATTCGTAAACATTTCCTATCATTCCCGAGATCCCGGCCGACCCTCCAGACAGTAATTACAGACAGAGTTTAATTAATTAAATAATTGTGATCTCCTTGTAAACGTAACATAATTTATGTTCAATTGTTTGAAATATAAATAGATTTGCTTTTGTTTTTATGTTGATTATATTTCGTACAGGAAAATATAAATGCTGAGATTATTTTTAAAGGTGAATGATTTTATAAATGTTAATTTAGCTTTTATGGAAAGTAAGGATAACAACGTTTTTGTTGATTGTTGGATGTTTTAATTTAATAATAATAATTTATTTCATAAAAAAATACGTTTAATAAAAGGTTCACAAAAACACATTTTCCTGAAAAAAATAAAGGTTACAGAAATTGGAGATATTTTGGAAATATTGTGGGAGTAACACATAATAATCATTACTATTAGTACTACATTCATCTCATATTTCAGTATAAAACTAATTTTGAACCTACTTCTACTCGTTTTAAACACAATGCCCTTTTTTCTAAAATGTAGAAGCAGGTGGGTCGATAAATTAATTGTTTGTATAACGGAGGTACAGGTTGAACGATATTGTTTTTGGAAATTACTCAATCCATTTTTTAACCTGCTCCGTCCCTTGTTTACATTTTGTTTTTACGGCAATATGTTTTATAATTACATCGTTGTTAAATTATAACAATGTCTGTGCTTTTCTAGTAAGTTTTTATTAGAAAATATGTAAACGAAAATTAAAAAATTCGCCAACATATTTCAGGCTTCTATTTGATAACCATTTTATCAATATACTTACTTAAGACGAACGGTCCAGGCATCCCGCGAAATTCAAAAGTTTTTACGTTTTTTGCAACTTGCAGGTCAGTATTTGGTTGTGTGTAGATCTGAGTATGAGTTGCGATCGTAACAAATCTGTATTTATAGAATTTTAATCATTAAAATCATCAATACAACTCTCTAGTTCATATATATATAATATAATATAATAATATAATAAAATTTATTTGACATTATTACAATTATTTCTTTAAAATTAATTATATCTGTAACTGTTGGTGACATTCATTTTTTATATGCGGTGGTCCCCAATCTAGGCGGGGCCTGTATCTTGGGGACCTGAGTTGCGATACATAGTTCTATTTTTAGCGGGTGTGGACATAGTAATGAGTAACTGTAAACAATGGTCAAGGCTTAAAACTAAAGAATAACAAACAATCAAAGTAAGGTGTGGGTGTATGTGCGTGTGGAGTGTAGTGTGTAGGTATGTGGGTGTGTCTGTGATGTTAGTGAGATTTCGAGTGTGAGTTATGTTATGAGAAAATTTTCGGATTCGTCGTATGAAAGACCTAAGAGCCATTTTTTTACCACTATTTTATATGCGGAGAGGGAGAGATCTTTTGAGTCACAAGGCAAAATAATGGTGACCTTATTATATACAAAAGTGTGTAGGTAGGTTACATCGTCTGGCTAGGAGATATAATCCTAATGAATGACTATTTCATGAAATCTTAAAATTTAGGATTATAGGAGTTGTATTACTGATTCTAAAAATTATAATTTTGTAAATATATATATGTTACGTCGCGAATCATACTTTAATCAACATACAACCCTGACTTGCAAATTGCAAAAAACGTAAGAAAATTTGAATTTCGCGGGCTACCTGGAGCTTCCCTCTTAATTACGTTTACAACATCAATTAAAGAAAACAATTTCAAATTCAACTGAAAAATTGTCTCCAGTAATTACAAATAAAGGCTTTAAAATAGATTCAAATGAAGGCGAGACATCCCATACCTATTTTGTGCAAACCCTCTCAATTGAATCGAAACACAAATTGGCTCAAAGTGCCGATACTGGGAGTCCCTTATTTCCGGGCACCATTTAAAATTACGACTCGAATTACGACCTCTAATATTCTTCTAATAATATTATCCAATATTATTGTTCACTGCGCATGGGCAGGCAGCCCTGCTACGATTCCGACAGCTGCACGTTTACACTGACTTGAAATAGAAGAAAATAATTAGGGTTTTCATTTAAATTCACGCCACCTGCAATTGGCGATACTTTGACAAGAGGTCTTCTATTTCGGCAATGAATACAAAATAAGATGACATTCATCTTTCGTTTCATTCATTCAGTCACGACTAAAGAAAATATAGCCGCTTTGACACTTTTGACAGGTACCCGGACCTGATGTCTCAGTGCTGCCAAGTCGTGAACGTCATTTCAGAAAACTCATTGTTAAAACTTTTTCTTTAACGCTTTGTTTATATTGAAATTTATGTATATCATGGATATATGTCGACGCCAACTGGTTTAACTGGCTGTTTAGTTAACCGCCTAGCCTTTTTACTATTCGTCGGCCGTTCAACTAGCGGCCTGATTGATATTCAATTATAGGTTAGGTTGGAACTGTGACCAACCATGCACGAGCCGAATTGGTCGCAGTAACTAAGCCGGGGCACCCCGACGAAATGGGTTAGGTTAGGTTAGGTTAAAACTGTGACCAACCGTGAGCGGTGACACGGCAGCAGTTGGCGAGCACTACTTCCGAAGGCTAGGCGGTTAACTAAACGGCTAATTAAACCAGTTGGGCTGCGACATAATATACAAAGTATAAAATAAAGTTGCTTTTCGTGTTCTTCTGTGTGACTGACTAAATCTTCTAAACTCCACCATGGATTTTGATTCGGTTGTCACCATCATTTAGAGCATTTATTTCGAACGATCTAGGTGTACTTACACTAAGTATATAATTGAATTTTATTAGATTTAGCATAGAAATATTGATGTTTTTACATGTGACTATTGTATCCATGCAAGGCAGGGGCGGGTCGCTAGTTATTTAAATTGTCTAGCAATTAATTACTACTTCTTACAACTCAATTTCAACAACAAAGTATTTTAACTACTTATATTGTTTGCCTGCCTAGTCTTTTCCCAACTATGTTGGGGTCAGCTTCCAGTCTAACCGGATGCAGTTGAATACCATTATTTTACATGGAGCGACTGCCTATTTGACCTCCACAACCCATTAACTGGGTAATACGATACCCCTTGGTAAGACTGGTTGTCAGACTTTCGGGCTTCTGACGACCCGTAACGACTGTCAAAGATCCACGAATGACAGCCGGGACCAACGGCTTAACGTGCTTTCCGAGGCACGGAGGAGTCTCGGTATGTAAAGATGGTCACCCATCCACTGACCAACCCCGGCAAGCGTAGCTTAACCTGATGGATTGACCAGTGCGGCTGTTATTACTAAGCCACGAGCTCCTCTAACTACTTATATTGTATTCCTGCAATATTCTCTTCCAATATTAAAAACATGGTTTCAAAATAGCTCTAAACAAGACATCCTGTACCCATTTACTCTGCAAATAAACAAGTAGGGACCCATAACGAAAGGGCAAAGCGCTACAAAGCAAATTGAATCGAGGTGCCGATACTAGGAAGTCCCTCATTTCCGTGTTATTTGTTGTCGCTTGCCCCATAGGCATTAAATTTTCTTCTATGTGCCATCGTACGCATCCGGGTATGATGTCCGTCCTTCCCAGTGCTCGGGACAAAAGTGAATTAACAGTCGTCCGCTCTCATTCTATTGACCTTTACGCCTTCGTTATCGAAAATCGAACCTAATAGTTTCCGACGGCAAGACTCTTTGTTGATAGTATTGTGTTCTACAAATTGGGGAGGGTTTAGTGTTTCTTCGATACTTTAATTGGTTACGAAACAGAGTAAAATCTGTTATTTCTGTTTGTTTTTAAGTTGACAAGCAGTTTTACAGTGGAATTTCGTAGGCAAGTGGTAGCCAAGTGGCAGCCAAGTGATGGTTACAAGTTTGATGAATGTGGGATGTGTTTGGGGACTATAAACAGTCGTTGCTTTTAAGGTCGTCAACACTTAACGTAGATAGTACTTACGTTACTTAATTAAAAGGATTTATATAGCCCTAACTAGGTATCCTCATACATTAAGACTAAAAAACCTGGCCAAGTGCGTGTCGGACCATGCACAATGAAGGGTTCCGTAGTCGAGATGAATTTATCAAAGTCAAAGTTAAATCATTTATTTCAAATAGCCACTTAAAGGCACTATTGAAAGTAAAAAAATAAAAATTGATTCTTTGTCACCCCTTCCAAAAGGTAGTTTCGTATGGAGAAGAATGGGCAAGAAACTCCACCGTTACTCTTTTAAAACTGTTTTACAATATTTTTATACATTAATTATATCATTATATATGAAGATGATGCACCTAGAATAATATTACTATACTAAAAAAGGTAAAAAGAATTAAAAATGAAACAATGACAGATAAATTAATTATGTGATAGATACATGGTGTTCACATTTAACCGCTCACACGGCAGGTACGCCCGCTTAAAAAACTAGTCAAGTGACCACCCGCTGACGTCATTCGGGCCGCGGCGCGCGTTTGTTTACATAATGCGATAGCGGCATAGTTTCTAAGAATTCTGTAGCTCCAATTCTTTACTTGGAAACCCAATGAGTAAAGCGCCATTATATTGAATGTTTCATTTGAATTTGTTATTGTTTACATTTCTAGAAATGGTTAAAAAGACGAACAAAGACAATTTAGCTTCAGATTTCAAAGAAATGGCTCATTTAATATGTTCAATAGTTCCGGATATAAGGGGGTCGTCAATTTCATCTATTTTCTTAAATAACTTTAAAAATATTTATTTAACAAATATCAGTACAAAAAATATACTTGAGACGCTCACAGTAAACCCTTTTATCTGATACTACCACTTCCCGCGTGGTTTCACCCGCGTGGATGTCGGAAGATAACCCACGGGAACAAAAATCCTTCCTTATTCCTTGTCTACATTATATAGGGAACCACATTTCAGCTTTCTAGGTCCAAGGGTTTAGGCTGGGGGTTGATGAGTCAGTCAGGACTTCTCTTTTTATATATAATATATATATAGATGTCACACGATATTACGGTCTGAATTTTTTTTATTTGTTTCCCAAAAGTGACCCCATATTCAATATTCATTTATTTACGTGTGTTTAGGTCACAGGCAGAACTTAATCGGTCCATTAGATTCGGAGCAAATTGGCTGTGACAGACAGTCAGACAGACATACGAGTGGTCTTACAAGGCTTCCGTTTTTTCATTCGACATACGGAACCCTAAAAAGTAGGCACATGTTGTTCAAGTTCTTCAAATAAACGAAAGAACTTTATGAAATATTGCACGAGTTCTTACTGACCAAGCGCACAACCATAAAGATAAGTAAACTTTTAAGTCCGTTCAATACTTTTTACAACTAAACTTTTTAATTACTTTTCGAATATAACGTAAGGGCCACCTGCTCAAGGCAGCATAGTTATTAGCCCCTGGGGGCCCGGTGCCAATAGCCGAAGGACAAGCTGAACTAGGCTCAAGGGATACTGATAACGTAGAAAACGCTTTATAACACCCTTAAATAAAGTTAATAGCTCTCGGGAAGTTTTTCGCTGTACCCCTTAGGGCTATTACAAGTGTACGATACGATTTATATAGCGTTTACAGACTTAGGCGCGGCCCGAAGGATTCGCCATAGAGTATTTAGGTGTCAAATGGAGTTGTGCAAGGTCGATTTACTGGCGTGATAGCGCACCCTCGTTTCTACTTGTTTTAAGGGATTTAGTGATTTTTATTAGATTTTTATAGTGGTGTGTTAGTGGTTGCGAGCGTGTTATGTAATCGATATTGTTTGTCGTTCTTTATCGCGCTGCTGACCCAATATTTTTATGATTATGTTGGGTAATGAAAAATACGTCGAGTAAGGGATAAGCTACATCAGAGGCAGGTTCGGACCGTACACTTATAATGACCATAGGACACGGCTATTATTATCAATTCGTCTTCGTATATTGCTGATTTTAACAGCATCTTTCAATAGTATTGTAATTAAAAAAGGTCTACTTAATAAAAATCTTAAATTGATCTCACTGATAAATGATAAATGTTTTTTTTCCATAAGTAGATTTGTATAGGAGGAGCTGGTGGCTAAGTAATAACAGCCGCACGGGTCGATCCATCAGGTTAAGCTACGCTTGCCGGGGTTGGTCCGTGGATGGGTGACCATCTTTACATACCGAGACTCCTCCGTGCCTCGGAAAGCACGTTAAGCCGTTGGTCCCGGCTGTCATTCGTGGATCTTTGACGGGTCGTCAGAAGCCCAAAAAGTCTGACAATCAGTCTTACCAAGGGGTATCGTATTACCCAGTTAATGGGTTGTGGAGGTCAGATAGGCAGTCGCTCCATGTAAAATAATGGTATTCAGCTGCATCCGGTTAGACTGGAAGCCGACCCTAACATAGTTGGGTAAAGGCTAGGCAGATTGACATGAAAGTAGATTTGTACAAACATTTACACGTCAATCGTATTTTGAAACATTAGATGAGGTCTAAATATGCAGGATTTTCAGGTTAAGCCCAATGATCAAATCGAAACATCAACTTGATCTAGCTAAGTGACTGCGCGGCTTTTTTTAATCCAGCCCTTTTTACAAAGATAGAAAAATCTGTGTTAACCTAAACAGGTAGAAGCAAATGATACCCAACTAAAACTAAGCGAACAATTCCCATTCATCCAGCCGTATTCCTCCAATCCAACGCATGAGGGCTAAATGTAGATAGGGGCAAAAAATCCAATCCTATATTTAACTGGCTTTCATAGGCACCGAGCGGGTCGGCGAACTAATCGTTTACCTATACCGTAACAATCAATCGCACCCGCCTTAATTTTCCAGCCAATAACGGAGGGCCACACAATCCATTCAAAGTACCTAATTAATGGGACAACATATTTTCCGATGCGGATCACGTAGATATAGCAGGTGACGTCATGAAAAATACGCCGCCGCGCCATATATAAGGGGATGTGTGCATTTGGCGCCGAAACACCGTTTTTATGGCTCGTCCAACATTAATTAACACGGGATCTGGAAACGACAAATGAAGAACGGCTGGTTCAGCAACCGTTGATTTGTTACAAACTGTTGGTGACCCCGTCGGTTTTCTGAATTGACTTTTTACAAAGAATTTGGTATGAAAATTTAAGGGTTTCGGAATTTTTGTCGCTATTTCAGGTATGTGTCGTTTTGGCATATTTTAATATGTTCAAAGCGATATTTTTTAATAAAATGTTTTTATTCAGAATACATTGTCTATTTTAAGAAAATAAATTAGAATTAGAATAAAAAATAAAACTCATCAGTACTGCTCATTCATAGACTTTCACCATTTAAGCTCGACAAAATATTCAGAGGCTGCCATCAAAACAATATTTATTTCTCATACTTATGCAGACATCAATCTACGCCGGAAAACATGAACTAACTTGTCAAGCCTGAAGTTTTTCACGACATCGCGTAATAAAATGTTCGAAAAAGTCGAAGCTCGATTTTTTTCGAAGTTTCAGTCGACATTCGCTTTCGTAAAAGAGCCTTTGTCAGCTCATTTCTCACATTTTGATTGAGATGGACTGTCTTGCATAAATCTGAAGCATTTCATTTCACTCCCGCAGGAAATATTTCAAGTTATGAACAAGAACGCGTAATTTTTACTAATGGGTGTTTCTTTTCAGGAAATTATATTGTAATTTATGAGCAGTCTTATTTTTTTATCGATTTGGGAATAACGGGGAAGTGGCAACTGTCTTGTATATACGTTTTTTATCTACAAAAAATATTAACAGTTCATCAATAACAGGTACAATGCGAAAAATAACCAACTAAAAATTTAAATAGTATTCTGGATTTGAGGCCGCTTGATGGCAATGGCTCGCCCCCTATTACATGGGACTTAAACATACATAACTGGTGAAATTTGGGTGTAGTATAGGTGCACCTTTGCCGAAACCTGGTCTTCGGGGAATACTGGCGTGATGTTATGTTATTATAACCAACCAAACGTGCTAAGCTTCATCCTATCAACTGTGCAAATCAATCAATCTGCCTAGACTTTTCCCAACTATGTTGGGGTCGGCTTCCAGTCTAACCGGATGCAGCTGAGTACCAATATTTTACATGACCTCCACAACCCAGTAACTGGGTAATGCCCTTGGTAAGACCCGTTGTCAGCAGACCCGTAACGACTGTCAAAGATCCACGAATGACAGCTGGGACCAACGGCTTAACGTGCTTTCCGAGGCTCCTCTGCGTCTCGGTATGTAAAGATGGTCACCCATCTACGGACCAACCCTGGCAAGCATAGCTTAACTTGATGGATCGACCCGTACGGCTGTTATTATATAGCCACGAGCTCCTCCTATCAACTATGCAAATGATCCTACATTAAAACAGTCTCACACTAATAAAACTTTGTGTAAATTTGTTGCTAACGAATATCTTCTAAAGAAAACTGCCAGTAAGCATTTAGAACATTATCAGCGATATCTAAAGACCCTGCAAATATCATTTTTCACGTAGCGTGACCACATGAAAGAAGGTGAAATCTCGATAGGCTCGAATAAGCTTAAGACTTTATTCCGGAGTGCGGCGAGGCAACCTTAACGAGCGAAAGATGAACTTTGTATAGACATCGTTATCCATGGTGGTTCTATGATGACTTAATGAAAAAAGGTTCCGCAATATCTATAGAAAATACCTGTAGGTAAGTAAGTGTATTATTCTACAAATTGTGAAAATACTATTGAAAATAAAGAAAAAAGTGTGCGTGTGTGTGTCAGCTACTCAACTCCGACGCACAACAGAGTTTACTTAAGTACAACAAAGACACAACAAAAACGCTACAATAAAGACTGGCCGAAAATAAACAAAACAAGTATACACATACTGACATACATGATTTCAAAGTGAAAGGAGCGCAAGGTAAGTTGCGCAGTAAAAGTAACGCTTTTGAGTTAACGCTTGTATTAATTTCACTCCTCATAAAATTTCTTTAAGTATAAAAAAAACAAAATAATATTTTTAGTAAAATCGATTCTTAAGGAGTAAACTTTAAAAAGAAACTCACATACATACATGCACCCTGAAAACTTTACTCTTCTTTTTTGCGCAGTCGTGTAATAAGTATATTTGTGACAGAAACACGTGCATACAAAAAGATAAATAACTCGACTAATACAAACAGAAAAATAAAACAAAATAGATCTACATACTCGTATTATGTTGATAACATTTGTGTTGTCTAGGTACAATTTAGCACATTAATACTGAAAATAAATATGCCTAGCCATCACACACTTTTTCACAAAAGCGTCTTTTGTAGTTTTATAAATTTTATTTTCTATTTAATATTGATTTGTTTGTTATGTTTTCTTTCGCTTTGATTCTTGGATTTTTATTTAGTTTTTTGTAATTTGAAGCAAACCTTTTTTATTTTTTCAAAATATTTTATGGTAAACTCTCCATATTGGTGCCCAAGATACAGGCTTGCCTAGTTTGGGGCCAATGTAAAATCTTTGTTAATTATTTTAGCAATAAAGTTTATTATTATTATTTTATTATTATTTTTTAGCCTTTTTCCCAACTACGTCGGGGTCGGTTTCCAGTCTAACTGGATGCAGCTGAATACCAGTATTTTACATGGAGCGACTGCCTATCTGACTTCCACAACCCAGTTACTGGGTAACACGATAACCTTTGGTAAGACTGGTTGTCAGATTTTTGGACTTCTGATTGTGACTGTGAACGATTCACAAATGACAGCCGGGACCAACGGCTTAACGTGCTTTCCGAGGCACGGAGGGGTCTCGATATGTATTGGATGGTCACCCATGCAAGAATCAACCGCGGCAAGTGTAGCTTAACCTTCAATCGACCCGTGCGGCTGTTATTATGTAGCCACTAGCTTTTTATGACAGAAAATATAAACACTAAATAATTTAAAGGTCTAATGCCCGATTTCTGGAAAATTCTTAAACGGAGTTTAAACTCATAATAGCTATTGATTCGACAAAATTATCTATTTAAGCGGATTCCTTCCTTATGCTCGGTTTTTGAGGTCCTTAGTTAAACACTCGCTAATAATTCACTCGTCTTTTAAGCTAAATTCTTACTTAAAAACTGTTCAGAAGTAAGATATTAAACCAATAATCACTATCGAATGGATAAACTCCGTTTAAAAACCTCAAAAACCGTGCATTTACAAATTGAACAAGTTCTTATGACAGACTTGAGCTCGATCGGAAAAGCGTAACGAAAAAGATACCAGTAAATCATGAATCATTAATTAACTAATGTATTGTATCCAATAGACCAAAACCACTCTAGCATAATATGTTAGATTATTTACAAACACTTAATTTCGAAATCGATATCACTAGTTCTAATGTAGACGATACATCAGATGCTTCTCATCTCATGATTAATAATGGCTAATATTCGACAGCTCTTGATAGCAAGTAAGCTGGCAATACTTATTTAAAAAAATAGAACAGAAATACACTGATGAAGAAATAAGTAGCTATAAATTATTGCAAAATAGTTTGTTTCAAATTTTAATTTATGATTAACTAGCTTTTGCCCGCGGCTTCGCCCGCGTGGAGGTCGGAAAATATCCCACGGGGACGTACTACCGGGATTAAAATTACCCTAAGTAGTAATCCAGGAAAACAATGTCTTCTCGCAATGCTTATTTTTTTTTTTGCTGATTAGCGGCGCGCGGATTGATATATGATTGCTGGAGGATAATAAATCCTATAACCTAACAATATACGGAACGGAAAATTACCAACTTGCATGCTTTTGAAAAGCAATAGTCTTTATCCTCTTTATTCCCTACTCCGTGGGAATTAAAAAACTATATATAAAACTAAATGTTACTTCAAAATTCAACTATGACTACATTTCCTATCCCTTAAATCTCTTAAAAAGAGGTACACTATTTTTTTTTTTATATTATTTGTGAATTTTATAATCAACTCCTAGTTTACCACCTTAGGGGATGATTTTTTCATAAATCAAAAGCATAAATTAGAATTTTCTTATCTCTTTCTTAACTCTTCAAGTGAAGTTAATATTTAATTTATAAACCCAAAACCCCCATGGGGAGGGGGGACGGAGGTTAGTTGCGAACCCCATAGGTTCACAACTACGTGGGATGATTTTTTTTCCAGAAAATTGTGTTTTTTTACGTTTATTTTATAATATATAAGCTTATATACCTATTATGTAAAGGGGTTTTTCTTATGCACACATGGGGTGCAGAAAGCCTTTGAGGGAGAAATGCTGGGTTTCCCATAAAAATTTTCATCCCCTATATCACCCCCTGTAGGATTGTTTTTTAAGACAAAAAGTAGGCTATGTCCTTTCCCAAGATGCCATCTATAGCCTTGCCAGATTTTATCGATATCCGTGCAGTTTTGTGAATTTTAAAATCATCCCTTATTTTATCCCCCTTAGGGGATGATTTTTCAAAAACGCTGGACAGCATATTTCTTTATTTCCTACCAAAAGCATACATTTGAATTTTCGTATCCCTAACTTAAGAAATGCTGGGCTTCCCATACAAACTTTCATCCCCTATATCACCCAGGGGTAGGATATTTTTTTAAGACAAAAAGTAGATAGGCTATGTCCTTCCCCAGGATACCATCTATAGACTTGCCAAATTTTATTGAAATCCGTTCAGTGGTTTAGGCGTGAAAAGGTAGCAGACAGACAGACAGAGTTACTTTCGAATTTATAATATTAGTATGGATTGAATTATTATCTGCATAGTCAGTCTTTTTAATATCCGAATTTTCGAATAATCATTTAATAACTTCGCACGGCTTTGACGTCTTGATAAAACAACGAGATTTCTTCATTAAATGTAAGTTTAAAATTAATCTGACATGCCTACACATAAACCGGAATAAATTTTCTAAATGAACCGCATCAAAATCCGTTTTGCAGTTTAGAAGACCAGCGCGGTCACACAGAGACACACGAAAAGTGACTTCAGTTTATAAGGATGTATAGAAAAAACCGGCCAAGTGCGTGTCGGACCACGCACAATGAAGATAGTTGATAGTTGATAGTTGGGATGAATTTATCTTAAGAACAAACTTAACATTGTAGTTGAAAAACATGTTCTCCCATACATCCCAACTGTAAATGTAAGTTTGTACTCACAATATTGATAGATTTACCGTGTTATTTTAAGACCACAGACTTCTTATAGGTTTTCCTGTAATTTACAGGTAATGATCTATTTTCTGTATTTTTTTTTCGAAATTTTTAGGCTCAGTAGTTTCGGAGATAAGGGTCAATTTTCGTCTATTGTCTTAAATAACTTTAAAACAATTTATTTTAAAATTGTAAAAAAACATATTTTTGAGACCCTCATAGTAAGCCCTTTCATTTGACATGCCACATGGCGTAGTTTCCAAAACTTTTTTTTTTAATTTTCTTATTTGCCCCCCAAAAGTGACCTCTATATTCAAAATTCATTTATTTACTTTACCCGTCCGTGTTTGGGTCATAGAAATTCATATGTGTACCAAATTTCAACTTAATCGGTCTATTAGACTCGGAGCAAATTGGCTGTGACAGACGGACAGACAGACACACGAGTGATCCTATAAGGGTTCCGTTTGTTGCTTTTGAGGTACGGAACCCTAAAACTGTTTTGGTATAATTATTTATTAATTAAAAATAGGTAGATAAGTGAATGTTATAAAAATAAAAAAAAATGCAAAATAATAATTCCATTATTAGGTACTAACTTTTTCCAGCGGCTTCGCCCCCGTGGATGTCGGAAAATATCCCATGGGAACAAAAATCCTTCCTTATTCCTTGTTTGCATAATATATAGGGAACCTCTGTGCAAAATTTCAGCTTTCTAGGTCCACGGGTTTGGGCTGGGTGTTAATGAGTCAGTCAGGACTTCTTTTTTATTTATATATATGTGTCGTGGATTCTGAACGGAACGTCAAGTTGAACCGACTTGGGTGTGTTCGGAAATGGGGGTTGGCATCACTGTGCGAGCTGTCAATGTCATTTTGAGTTTGCGGGGGAAAATAACGGTGACAGATGACGGCTGTCATTCAAGGTTCCTGTATTTGACGAGGACTTCGTGATACCGTAGTATCCCTAAGTAGTCTGAAACTTCGTGATTAGACACCGAACTGAACTACCAACCTCGCCCCGACCTCGCCGCGTTCCGATACGAATCCAGTTCCACCCGATTCATGTGTGCTACTTTTTAACTGATTGTTTGTAAAATCGACCTAATTACAACTGTAGAGTGCATATTGAGTCTTATTTCGGTTACAACAATGGAAGACGACCAGTCCCGCAACGAACGCTGACATTCTCCTCCGACATATAGATAGAGAGGTCGAGCAAACATTCACACAATCCATGATAACAAAGCAATTGATAATATCGTCGCATGCAAATAAAACAATTGCTTGCGTCGGAGCAATTGTTTGTTTTAGGTTTATGAGATGCAATAAATTAGAACCTATGCTAGCCAACGAATTAAGATTCTAGCAGACTCTCAGGAGAGTGATGTTTCAGAGTAAGATCCAATCATTACCAGTTCATTTTTCTCTTTCTTTCTTAGTTTCGATAAATACTGAACGAGTGCAGAATAATCTGCCGTTGTTGTGATTCAAGATAAAGTGAAAACGGATAACATTTCTTCCGTTTGTTATACTTTCCTTTTTTCTCAACCTTCAATCACAGTTAAGTAGCCGTTCCCCTCGTAAATATAACAGATTGCGATTCCATAGGGCCCCTAACAGACTTCCTGCAAATAAGTATCGCGGTAAAACGTAGCAAACAGAAATTGCCCCCTCGTTCCCATAACCAATTCAAATTTTCACGATCAGGATACGAAACCATATTTTTCCTTGTATTCAATTTGTTCAGAAAAAAAAAAAAATTGTATCAATAAACGACGTTCGGTTCTAAACGTATACCAACGTTGAATTCGAAAAAATAAAAGGGGTACTTCGAAAGATCGGAGCCCAGCCGAACTGTGTTAACCACAGGCGCGATAAAGAAGGCAATTTCCTAAATAGGGCTTGTGAGGATTTCCCTAATGCTGGACAAAAAATGGATTGCTACTCGCCGGGGATATACCTTTCCTACACAAGTTTCACTAGCCAGCGAAGCAAAAATGCGGACGGACGAGCACGTATTTTAACTTTGTAGGATCTAATACTGAAAGTCGTATCGCGTGAATGAGGACCTCTTCCTTTATGTCCTGCCACTTTCAACTACTTTAGCGACTCGTTCGCTCAGCGGGTAGTTCGTTTCTCCTAGTTTAAGATCTGAAGAGTCTTGATGTACCTCTTAGGAATCTTTTTAAGAACCGATCGTCTGCGTTACCCTGAAGTTATTTCATTCATTTTATAGTGTTGAATACAGAAAATACCTTAAGCTAAAGGAAAAACCCTCGCTCCACTTCCCAACACTAATTCGCCATTGTTTTTGCTATCATTGTTTCTGTCATAAATTGGATTTGCTCAGATTTTTGCGGCGACGTTCTTCCATCCATATCTATCAATGTATTTTTCTTTTTTCGCTGAATCCGGAGAAATATGCTACTTTAAATGTAATCTTGTAATCTAATCTGCAGTGCAAAACATGAGGATTAGCTTGTACAAAAGAAATATTTTCGCCTTATTGGACCTCGCAGACAAATATAATTAAATTCTCTGAAAGTACTGGGAATAAAGTTGGACAAGCGACGGCCTAGACACAAAAGCAATTTGTGTCGTCAATTACGTGGAACTTTATTGAAGAATTTGGGTTACTTATTGCCTTAATATGTTATACAAAAGTAACCACGAAACATTTACGAGTATGTACCCACTTATGTTCTCTTAAGATGTTTCTTTTACAAGGTTATTTATGACAACAGAAGAAGTCAATATTGTTCCAGCATCTTTTCTATGTAAGAATAAGTACCTCCCCTCCCATGCAAATTGGAAGATAACTAAAGGCAGCGCTCTTATTTTAAGAGGTCAGAAAGGCGACGGAAGATTCGATAAATTGGCAGCTATGACCAGAAGGCACCGTCCTGAATTTTAATTCTGATTAAGAAATTTTATGGTCACACCTTATTCTAAGATACCTACTCTTACATAACAACCAATGGCGATTTCGATAGAGTTTATTTTTAAATTATAAGCTCGTGTAAAGTACCTATCTATCAGCATATTAAATCACCAAGTCCATTAATAAATAGCTGAAAGCAATCGAAATATTGTACGTAAGAATTGACCGTATATTATCATTAGGTACCTGCGGTTATCACACAGGTTGTGGTGTATTTAATGATAATTATACCTACTACTCCATAAAAAAACTTCAATTGTTCCCAGATAGATAGGTACCGTAGGGAGGTAGGTACTCGTAAACTTGGCAAAACAAGTTTTAGGCACCTATTCCCATGCACCGCCCCGAGGAAGCGACTAGCTATCAACGATTTTCTCGCTCAAGAAACGTACAAAAGATAGTGGGTCCCATATACAGGATGCGAAGCCGGTTGACAATGAAAACAACCGCGCGGTTGAATACGGTTTTTATTCGATAAGAACCGTTGTGTAAAATTTTCGATTTTTTTTTTGGAGATCCTAATTTTTTATGTAATTCACCAAGACAATATTTAGATAGTTTAAAAACTAGCAGACCTAATATAATAACAATCTAAGTAGGTAGAACCATCCCACGCTGAATCCACTCAGCCTTTATACACCTACACACATAAATAATGTATTCAACAGTCCAAGAAAACAACCACCTCATTTACTTCTATAAAAAAATACTTACATGAACCATTTTCATCTTAAATTTTCCATTTGAGGTAAATTCGAAAATACACGGTACCCTAAAAAGGATGTATCTTTTGTAAGACATTCGTCTCAAAGCGGTGTATATCGCCAGAGAGGCACGTTCAATTGGATTGAACCGTCGACTTCGGAAAGTGGCGTTGTCCAAAGGGTCCTAATAGCATTTTTGTAGTGAAAGCCTGAAGGGCTCGCTACAGAAAAATTGTTTCGCAGATAGAAAGCTATTTATCTTTGATTACTATTTTGTTGATTAAATTACGATAGCGACAATTTGGAACCTCCCTTATCGTGAAGGCCTTCTGAAAGTCAATTATACGAAAATCCCTTTATTTTAGGTAAAACCCTTACTTCAGTGTCTTTCCAAGAAACATGATACTGAATAATAATCCATTTAGTATGTTGTTCTTTAATACTCGATGACAGGTTACGGTTTATTCTGTTAATTTTGACAGGTACCTATGTCAGTACTGTCATAGCGGGTTATTTTGACTCTAGGGCATAACTTTGGCCCAAATCGAGACAAATGTTTGAACCGACCGCCCCATGTCGCGACCACACAACCGAACGTCGTATTTCCTTCGCAGCTAATAGATGGCAATACAGACGCGTACTTGCGGAACTGTTGTGTGGATTTAATGACATTGACACTTGTCTCGATTTGGGCCAAAGTTATGCCCTAGAGTCAAAGTAATGTCATGAAGGTATGCCCCTTTAACATCAAATTCATGAAGCATTTTGTTTGGATCATTACCAAACTTTTGTTTAACAAGTTTTTTTTTATTAGACGCTTTAAATCGTACGCCATCGCGTCCTTACCATAATATTGTAAATTAAGATTTACATAACCAAAAACTTCTGGAAACACAATTACAGAAGTTTTAACATAGAGCCTGTAACCGTAGTAGGTAATCACATTTGTCGGGGAAGTTGCTAGAGAAAATTGTCTTTGGTGCTTGTAACAAGGTTCAGCCCTTACCATTTTCCACCCCCTGTTGACAGAGTCGAGACGACTTAGATTAGAAAATACAAGAATAAAGTTCAATCTTTGACGTTCAATGTGTATCTATCGGTTTTTCGATTCGATAAATGTCTTTGAAGTTGCAAAGCTATAGTGGTGAGATCTTCAAAAACAAAGGATCTGGCAGGGCTTAATGTGAGTAAAATGAACCCTTTCTAATAGTAGTAGTAGTAGTATATGATTAAAATTGTATTAGTAATGTTAATATCAATCTTGTTGGTAATGCATGTACAAATAATTCGGAAGGAATTACTACACCGGTACCGAGTTTCAAAACTGTGTGGGTAGACAGAATAATTTAATAAGAACGGGTTCTGAATTAATTTATTTTGATAAACCAAAGCCTTATTAACGTTGGTACTAGACTTAAATAAGCAACTAGGTACGTACTTACCTTCCTGGAAATGAAGATGCTTTATAAATTTATTGGGAAGGATCTACTTGTGTTAGCAACAACATTCTGTGGAAACCTGATTTCTGGCATCAAATTACGAGGTTAGACGGCGGTCACTTTGTGTAACACTATAATTTTCATTAAATATCAGGTGAAGAAACCTAATACCGGGAAAAGAAAAGCTATGGGTGGACATTTTGTCTTAGAAAAACATAAAATACAAAAACTTTTTACAAAAACAAAAAAAACTACTGACTTCCAAAAAAAACATTACGTAGTGAAAAATAACTTAAATTCGGAATTCAGTGCCATGGGTTTTGTATTTTCGTTTTTTTCCACCGACTTCCGAAATTAAAGTTATTTTTCAATTTGCAGTATTTTTTTTTTCTTTTTTAAGTTGTGGTACCACTCAAATTCGTATACCACTACTTGCTATGAAAACATCAGTGACAGGAAGTTATTAATAGTATTATTATTTCGTTTATTAATTTTTTTTTTCTTATCAAATACTTTTTGAAATATTTCTTAAAAAATATATAAAAATATTTAAAAATATAAAAAAATAGTAGCCCACCGGTATCAGGAACAGGGTCCAAGCTACCGGCGGACAGTTGGTCTATTATTATTATCATCAACATACAATCAATCTGCCTAGCCTTTTCCCAACTATGTTAGGGTCGGCTTCCAGTCTAACCGGATGCAGCTGAATACCAGTATTTAATATGGAGCGACTGCCTATCTGACCTCCACAACCCAGTTACTGGGTAATACGATACCCCTTTGGTAAGACTGGTTGTTAGACTTTCGGGTTTCTGACGACCCGTAACGACTGTCAAAGATCCACGAATGACAGCCGGGACCAACGGCTTAACGTGCTTTCCGAGGCACGGATCAACCCCGGCAAGCGTAGCTTAACCTGATGGATCGACCCGTGCGGCTGTTATTACTCAGCCACGAGCTCCTCCTCATACACTAAGTGGAAAAAATACGTATTAATGAAGCTAACTCAAGTTTATAAGAGACCACCGCGCAAGCTTCCTCTACCCAAAGAAAATTTTCGAAATCAGTCCAAATCGACGAAAATATCAATGAACACATATGAAAATATATACAGGGTGTGGCGTAAATAGTGGTCCAATATGAAGGAGTCGCTACACCGTATAATTAGCTATCACATACCAGAATTTGAACCATTTTTTTCCTAGGTCTCAGAATACAATGTTTTTTTAAATACACATTAAATTACGACATAGTGTAGGGAGTGATAGCTTGGGTCAATACCTACCATAATAACACAATATATGTTCCGCAAAATGTTACGGATTTACAGTTACACTAAATTTTCCAGAATATCGAAAAATCTCTACCTTGAATCAGTTTTTTAAGCATTTCGTAACGAAAAATTCCTTTTCTAGTATTTTTTTTTACACTCACTCTACTCTACACTCTACTCATTGATAAGTCTTTGTTCGATCAAAAACAAGAATGTGTTCAAGAAATACAACATTTTTTAATATTTTTCATTGTACAATTTTCTTATCCCTTAACTTGTAACCACACATCCACAACCCACAGTGGTAAAAAAAAATTCGTAAAAAAACAGAAGAATTGAGAACCTCCTCCTTTTTTAAGAAGTCAGTTAAAAATAGTGCCATATACCAAGGTATGCAGCGATAATTTTAAGGAATAGAACACCCAGTGGAACTATATATTACAAAGCTATCAGTGAATTGCATTGAGACCGAATCATTTATTCACCGAGTCAGACCGAATGCTGAGAATTATTGATCTGAGAAATGGAGGCGTGTGCAAAATCTAGCAATTTGCTTGTAAGGATCTCATCTACATACGATTGCTTATGCAGAATCATTTAGGATACAAGATGCGTATAGTGACAAAATTAAAACATACCTATACAAAAGTCTGACATGCGCACTGTAAATTAAAGTAAAAAAAAGAAAAAAAAACATAATATTTATTAAATAATTACTAAATAATATTATTTTTTATTAAAAAATTATCTAACAATTTTATTAAGAACCAAATAAGGAATTTTGAAACAAGTATGAAAACGAACAACTGAAACCCCTTAATGCTAAGATCAAATTCAAGAACACTACACAATGTAATTACTTAAAATCAAAGTTTAAACTTGCTCACGAAGCCCGTAAAAGTCCTTCAAAGTTTCGGAGATCATTTACTTACCAGGAGGTACTTTACCTGGACACAAAGTGAAGCTGAAAGGTCTTGTAAACAAAACAGACAACGGCCAAGCAGATGGCAACCTACTTCAGGTCACGAATGAATACCCAAAGGGAAAATGTAGCTCGAAAGGTCTGGACAAAGAGGTTGGTAGATTATTCGTTACACAATTGTCCCACAAAAAATAGGAACGTGAATTGAAATTGTAAATTTCTAGGTCAACCTTTGGCAGGCTGTGGCATGTTTAATACTGTTTGAGTGCTGTTTGAAATAAAAATGTGTATTATTTCAAAACACCATACTTTATACATATTTACTTTTTTCAAAACAATTATTTACAAAAAGATTTAAGTTTATTTCAATTACTGTTTATTCATTACAAGAGCTTATAGGGCAAAGAATGGAATATAATAATTAGACATAGCCGTATTTCTCAATTGGGTAAACTATAAAATACCTACTCCACAGTTTCACCTATTTGAGTCGAGTAATTTGTCGAAGTAACAGTGATATTATTTTATAGTTTACATGCACACATCTGAGAGTAGTAGAGAGAGCAGTGGTGGCCTAGTGCACTCAGAAAAAAAAAACAGCCAACAAAGTCACAATAAAAGCTTTTCCTGTTGCAGCAACTAAACGTATTGCCACCACCACAAAAGGAACTTGTATGCATTAGCAACTTTTTTATTGTTCGACGTTTATTGATCTAAGAACAATATTAACTTTGTCTCCACAACAATGTTTTAAATAATTTAGCTACGGTGACAATGGAACATTGTAGATGTATTCAAGTATAAATTGTTGGTGTAAACTACTGTTGTCTTAACAAATTAACTATAGCTGTAGTGTTTAAATACCTTTTGTCAAATGAACCACGCAATTATTTAGCAATAAAAAGTTGTCAAGATAGCAACATTGCGGGGAACGCGGGGAACGTGCCGCGGGCGGCGGCCGGCCATTTTTTTGTAACTTCGCAGACGCGGGCGTCTCGGGCGGAATTTTTTGGAATATTGGTGTGTGACGGAGTAGATTAGTTATCGCCAACAGTGTAATTAAAAACCACGCGGGAAGCCAAAAATTTTGATTGTTTTTGTGCATGTTTGTGTAGTGGTCAGTGGCACAGAGTAGGTACTTGTGAAACGCTAAGTTGTGGTGCAAAAGTTCGTTATCCTCTCCCCACTGTCGTGGTCATTTTGCGCGCGAATCTTTGTATTCTAAATTCCTGGAGCTGGAGGCGCTGAGCGGCCCTTGCGAGCACATCTTTGTGTAGAGCGGGTGCCGCGCAAACCTGGACCACTGGGTACGTGGCGCTGGCCGTCGCCATGATGCACGCCTTGCAGCACGCCGTGCTGCACATGGAGAACTACCACCGGCTGCACGCCGTGCTGTCGGCGCTGCGCGTGCTACTGGAGGCGCTGCGGCGCGATTGCCAGGCGCGCTACTCGAACGCGCTGCGTACCTACGTCACGCAAGACTTCGACCGCCCGCTCCAGAAGCTCACGCAGTTCTTCGAGGGCGTGTCAGAGGCGGTAGTGCAGGGTGTGCGCGAGGACGAAGTGTGCTACCGCGCTGCTTCCAGCAAGCACGAGCTGCGCCGCGTGCTGGCCATGCACCCTGCGCAGGACGTGCGCAAATTGTAAATCGTTGTATTCTAAGTTTGATAGATATTTAGTGAATGTTGATTTATATTTTTCGGCGTACCTACTTGGATTGTTATTTTTATTTGTTGACTTCATAATTATTTTGTGTATTCATATTCCTTTTTCTTTTATGTTGATGTTCTGCTGACTTAATTGATTGATTTAATTGATTCGAAAATGTTCAATAACTTAATTTGTTAATTATAAACATGTGCTTGTTTTTTGCCATCCTTATGTCTTTAAAACAGAAGTCAAAATCAGTTGAACGGACTGTAAAAAGGTTGATTTAAATGTCTAATCTTATTTCAAATGTAGTATAGGTACTTTAGTGATATGAGAATTTTTTAGGAACCAAATAAATGTTTAAAAATTATTATGTTTTCTTTTAAATTAAATTACACCACTCTCATTTTGGTACCCTAACAAAGATAGTTAGTCTCTCTCAAGTTTTTGTTGTTAAGGTATGGTCTAGCGATAACTAAGGAGCAGGTAGACTCGTGAAACTGAACTAATTTTTATGTAACCAAATTTGAAATGTGAAAAAATTACACCTATTTAAAAAAGGCTGACTACATATCTGCCTAATTTATGAAACAGCTATTTTTTTAACAATATCAGATTTGATTCCATTTAGTAAAATTAGTTAATTTTTAAGAGTCACATGCTCCTTAATTATCGCTAGACTATGCCTAAGCAACAAAAAATTGAGAGAAACAAACTAGCTTTGTTAGGGTAACAAATATAGACTTTGTTAGAGTAACAAAGTAACAGTAAACACAATGACAAAGCTACTTTGCTGCAGGAGCAAAACGAGATTGAAACAACTTTAATATGGTAGCAAAGCTTTTCTAGTGGTTACAAAGGCAGAATAGTTAATTTGGAAAATAAAGTTGTTGAATTAACAATATATAATGTTACTACAATAAAGTAACATTTAATGTCATTAGTTTCACTGACAATATTAAATTGCTGTAGTATGAAAGCATGCTGTTGTAAAAAACGTTGTTGTACCGACAACTTGCTGCTTAACAATAAAAACGGTGTCTTACTGACTATGCTCTATGGTGACTCCCTCCTAACAAAGTTTATTGTCCCCCCCACAATATTTTTTTCCGAGTGTGGTAACAGCCGCGACTTACGAGTTGTAGATCGTAGGTTCGAACCCCGACAGGCGCTTTACTTTGTGTAAATTATTTCATCACCACTGCTCTCAAAACGGTGAAGGAAAACATCGTGAGGAAGCAGACATATCCTAGAACCAAAAATTCGAAAACATGTGACATCTACCAACCAGCACTGGGCCCGCGTGGTGGATTACGGCTCACTCCCTCTCACTGAGAGGAGGCCTGTGTCTCAGCAGTGGAAACATTATAGGCTGGTTATGCTATGTAATATCTTGTCAATACTTATTAGATTAGATCACATTTAGCGGTTTACCAGACTTGTATCTTACTAAGTTAGTCGATAGATTACCACCCTGCAAATCCATCGACTAACTTAGTAAGATACAAATAGCTACACACTAACTTTCGGATCACTCTCACTTCCGGACGAAAAGTAGCGAAACATGCGATGTTATCCTTATCCTCCAAGACAACAAAAGAAAAATATATCACAAAAACTACTTTCCGAAATAATCTAACTTATAAAAAACCATAACGAAACCATAACACCAGAACAATTCGCATCTTCCGTGTAAACAAAAACTTTTGCACATTAAATATCTATACGCAAGTTTATGCAGTAACTTTATTTCCTTTGGGCTGCCACCCATGCCCCAAAAACCCTCCGCTTCAGTCGGAAGTCTCGATAATGTGATATGCGAAGCTCAAATACGCCTACCCTCTGTGCTTAAGGTTAAATATATTTCTGCTTTGTACAGCCCCTGACTTGTTTTGATGTTTGCTTAATATTTCCATTTATGGTAAACAATGGTAAAAATAGTTTTAGTCACATCAAAATGTTGTTAAACACCTTTCTGCTGCGTATTTCACGTTCAAAGCTTTTTACTTATTGCGTTATGCGACATTACGTTATGATAACATTGTAAAAATACTCTGAGCATGTCG
The DNA here is from genome assembly GCA_946251885.1 of Cosmia pyralina. NCBI lineage: Eukaryota > Metazoa > Arthropoda > Insecta > Lepidoptera > Noctuidae > Cosmia > Cosmia pyralina. The sequence goes on along the minus strand of OX276350.1, from coordinate 16,572,636 downwards.
TCAACATAAATGAAATGATGTTTATTCCTCTATGTAGATCTTGAAGACACATTTACGTGTCAATATTTGTTTACTTTCAGTAATCTCTAACAACTTGCAGTTATGCAAATTCATGTTAGCATTAAAATGGTTCCGTAATATGTATTTGAATACTGAAAAACACAAAACGTAGGAATGCTTTTTATTCAAGATCGAAGTTTCGAGTTGGAGTCGGAATTTGATGATACGCGTTGCCTATATCCAAGTTTTTATCATACCATAGAAAAGTATTCTATTACTCGAATGGAGCTTCATTCGAATGCATGCAGTGCCGTCGTCGGTGTAACGTAATATGCAACGTCGTCGCATCGTCGATATTCACTGTTTCACCTGCTTTACCATTCAGGACGACGAGCGCCCGATGCTGATACGATACTCAACTACACTTCCTACTGCTTGCTGAAGACACAGTAATGTGTGGTTAGGTGCTACCGAACCTCTCTTGCATAATAAACAGGGAATAGCATACAGTACTTCCTGAGAAAAGTTATTCGATTATAATAATAAAATTCAATATGAGTATTACGTTGCTAACAGCACGTTTTTCGTAATGTACAGCTTCGGGCAGAAGTGCCCCAAGCCTTACAAACGGCCTTTGTGTTACGCTTTATCAATATTCTCTGCACAGAATCCCCCTTTCTAGATTCCTCGGCTTTCACACAAAATATCGATGGTCAGTGACCCGCACATTCAAGTTTTGTTTATAAAAATCTGAATTCTCACCACTCGACCCAAAAAATATTGTAAACAGAAATATTTCTTCATACAGACGGTAATGAGTCGGTGGAGAGTAAATTTTTCAGAAAAGCGTTTGGCGTTGAAGAGGGAAAACGGCTGCGTAATTACTAATAAGAATTGGAGTAACTTCAAATTTTATTTTTTTGGGGAAACAGGTTCTACTTCGGAACAAGTTGGTTTTAGAATTTATTTACACTTAAAAATGTTTTACAAAATGTATTATTAACAATTTAAGAAAAGTGAGTAATATTTTTACGTAACTTTAGTACACAATGCCTAAAATTGGCCATCGGCCCAAGCTAGCAGGTATGCGTACGTCAAAAGTACTATGGACAAAACTTAAGCATGCTCACTTAAGAAAATATTCCTGTGAGAGCGCAGCTAGTGACAAACGAACATTGTGCGATCGAGTCGTGAGCCGTGCTATGCGATTATAACCTTTGAGGTGATAATGCGGAACTTTGGCTCATAGTACATACTAACACTACTCTATCCTATACATTTTGTTAATCAGAAAATAAGTATGATCTTGGACTATAAATTAATCGATACATTTGCAGGGGGGGAATCTATCGACTAACTTAGTACCTACGTATACCGCTAAGTGTGATCTAATCTAATAAGTATTAACAAGATGTGTGCATGCAAACGATAAAATGATATTGCTGTTACTTCGACAAATTACTCGATTCAAATAAGTGAACCTTACGAGTAGGTATTTTATAATTTTCCCAAACGAAAAATGCGGATATGTCTAATTATTATATTCCATTCTTTGCCCTGTAAGTTTTTGTAATTAATAAACAGTAATCGTAATAAACATGCATCTTATTGTAAATAATTGTTATGAAAAATGTAATTAGGTAACAAAATGTAGAATATAGTCTTTTCGTATCTTTTATTTATCTATCTTATCGTACCTTTTCATGAAAGTGATGAGTTTTACCAATAAACATTAATATATGTGATATTAAATGCTGCTGTGCTTGCCGTGGTTGGTCCGTGGATGTATTTACATACCAAAACCCCTCCGTGCCTCGGAAAGCACGTTAAGCCGTTGGATCTTTGACAGTCGTTACGGGTCGTCACAAGCCCGAAATTCTGACAACCAGTCGTACCAAGGCGTATCGTATTACCCAGAAACTGGATTGTGGAGGTCAGATAGGCAGTCGCTCCATGTAAAATACTAGTATTCAGCTGCATCTACTTAGACTGGAAGCCGACCCCAACATAATTGGGAAAAGGCTAGGCAGATGATGATGATAGGTAATATTAAAGTGATACCAAACAAGATTCCACAAAGCACATCAAGTACTGCAGAAAACTTCTAAATCTGTTTGCTAAACCCAGAAACGTTCTCAGTTCTAACCCAAATGCCTAACAAGAACTCTATATTACGTACAAGTCTAAGCTGTGCTACGTTCAAGACGGCGTGGTTGGCTGGCAAGTTTGTTCATCAACAAACTACTATTTCATAATACGGCAACAGACTGGCTGGCTACACAAATATAGCCGAGGAACAAGGAGTGAAAATGGCTACTTACACTCCATCCATTTCATCCGAACTTCCGAAAGTTAATAAGGTACACCTGGCTTAGGTTAACTGAGTCTACACCCTATTGTTGGGGTGTTATGTAAATAAGGTATTTCGCTGTGATTTACGAGAGATTTTTTCTAAGTAACCCGGGTATCTTGATTTTTATTCTCCGTAAGGTACATTTGATTTTGTGATGGTAGTGGATTGTTATTGACTGTCATAGGAAACGATACTTTGAATTATCATGCCTATATGAATTTGGCATTAACTTCACAATCACTAATAACTAAGAACTTTTTTCAAGTCAGAAACTGCTCGAGCAAATCAGAAATTAACACGTAAAAAACTTATGACAAAATACAAAAGCACGACATAAAAACTGGAAAACTATCATACGTTTAATTTGCAAACACATGTTGACTCCTAGACATTGTGGGTATCATACCTACATTAAATAAATCTCTCAGCTCACTTCACAAATGCCCCATAAAATTCGCTTTGACGCTTCAGCACTGTTAATTAAAGAACAAACAATATTGCAGCGCTTTTGAAAGCTGCTTTAATATTTCGGCGACTAATGAATAGCTGTGATACTCGGCGTTAATTGAAAGTACATTTGATATACTGTGGCTCGATATGAAAATAAAAAATGGAAATACGAAATAAAATTTTCATGTGTTATCTAATATAGGCTGTGGAAATGGCTCATAAATGAAAATTGATTTAATGAATACAATGGAGGTCGTGAATATGGAGATTGCATTTGGGTGATAGCTTTTATTACATTCCAAAAAAATATAATACTGAATTACGGGTACGTTCTGTTATTGAATAAATTAACAATTATATTAGATGAGATCCAAATCTGAATGACCATACAACATGATGCCTACCAAACCAAAGGATTCACAAGATTCCAACAGATTCTTTCAACTTCAACAGCCTTTCATTTTTATTTTATTTTATGTTATTCAGGGACAATAAACAGCTACAATATGTGTTGAAATAGAGAAAAGATAATACAAAATATTAACAATATTGCAGCCCACTACATTATCCGCATATTAACAAAAGAAAATATGATAATGAGTGCCACTAGATACTGACTTAATTACATCATGCAAAATAGAAATTATAATTGATTTCTTGGCGACTAACACAAAAAAAAACAAATATATAAATAGTAAAGTTTAGAGTAGCTTACATTCCTATTATCATTATGAGGTTATAATAATTTCCATAACATTGCATTTAAATTTGGATTTTGAGCATACAAAAATATCAATACTAACAAAATTACAATTATAAGATTCAACCATTCGACGGATAGGACGCAAACCAGAATTAGTTCGACAGGTATTGACAGCAAATAAGGTACCTGCACGGACACTACGTATATTAACAGTGCGTGGAACTACATAACATAGTTTGCTCATAAAACACAACATAGTTTGTTCATAAATAACAAAATGTAACACTGTATATTGATATTCCTGGATAATCCCGACATTATTTAAAAGGATCAACAAAAAGCAATACATTTTCATCAAGATAATTCAGTTTGTAGAAGACAGCTGCTCTCTGCTCGTTACTAAGCTAACCACGCATAATCTAATACTCTCGCGTAGTATGCGGTGTTGATCGCAAGTTTATTACAAGTCGGCCCACGACTGGCATACACCCAGCGTATCAACACGCTTCGTTTAAGAAAATTATATGTTTTTCGGCAATAGACAGTTGGTAAGTATGCTTCTTTCTGCTACACGTACGACACAGCTTAGATGTAGCATATATTTGAAAAGCAAACAAACAAACAAGCAAGCATTTCACCTAAAGCAGTAATAAAGACTGGTGATGTTGAAGGCGCACTCAGTTCGGATCGTGATCGGTTTTACGAATTTTGCCGATGCTACATCTAAGTTGTGTCATACTCTGCTGGTACGGTCAGTGACAAAATTCGATTAACACTGCTACTTTTACATATCCCTTATACATTGTATTTCAGTATTTCATATGAAATGCTAAAAGTAAATATTCTTTTAATTTTAATTCAATTCCGATTTCAATTAAATAATTAAGGTTTAAAAACTGAAGTGTTAATCGACAAGAGACTGTACAAGAGGCAGACTTATCTACTAGCATAGTTATTGTATTATCATTCAGTAAATTTTTGGTTCAAAAAGGAAAATTCGTAACGGTCAATATTTAGACTTTGTAATTATCTACCGTCGAATGAAGACATATTCCTACCTATGGGAAACGCTATGTGAAATTATTGGCAATTTAACGGGAGGTTATCCGAATTTTACCTGTTTTAGAATCAATTTTAAATGGTCAAATTATTGTATTAAGGTTCTGAAAAAAATATATGCCATAGATACATCCTTGCTTGAGGGAAATTAACGGTTCAAAACACGATAAGTTGTAATTTCCTCGATGAAAAAAAAATCCAAAACATGGTCGATTTCAAAACCATTTTCCGTTTCATTTCCTAATTACAGCATAAAATTATATGAAAATTGCATGTACCATTAGGTAATCGTATTTCAGAGGGAATTTAACGGTTGGATTTTTGAGTTTAATAGATTTTTTTTAAATAAACTCAAAATTAGTCAATTTGGCTTAATCCGCTCGCGATCAGAGTCCTGCGGGACGTCATCGAGGTTGGACCTGTGTCAAAATTTTTAAAAATTCGCTCTCCCTGCTGTTGTTCAAAAAAATTCAAACAAAAGACGAACACATTATATATGAAATTGCGACAGCTCAGAAAAAATATCTCGTAATTATATTATAGTTTTAATTCATAATATTGTTTTCGAAAATGTGATTATTTATATGTGGTATGATGACGTTTAATTGTCATCTTACGATAGTGCTAAGACACATTGCAAATTATTATCGATAAAATTATAGTCAAGCGCGAGTAGTTTATAATTTTTTATCGTGGTCCTTTATGAAGAAGTTTTAAAACACATTTTTCTAAGATTTTTCATCAGATTCATCCACATTAGTATTTTCACTCTCCATCGAACTGTCTTCACTACTAGTCTACTACCATATCCTACATAAATTACACATAATATAAATACAATGTGTCCGGTTGTCGGTCGGATACTAATAATAATCAACTTTCACTCTGGCAACAACAGTGAAAATTAGAAAAAAATAAAAATGTGCGGTCGGGGACCACCGTCAGGAATGAAGTTCCTTATAACGTATGATTTAAAACACAAACACAAAATTTTCACATCCACCATCTTGAATTTTCATTTTGACTTCACTACCGGCTTTGGCTCCCTCGAAAACCATAAAAACGACACCCCATGATCAGTTTTGAGTACAAAAAGTCACAGTATACGATAAAATATCGTGTTCTATACATTCGAAAAATAGCGCTTTGTGAACGTAGCCATGGCTAGGCGGTAACCGTATCACTCAGTGCCCATGTTCGAAAGCAAGTTCGTCGATGACGTATCCTATTGTCGGTTTGAAACTTTTAACATATTGACACTTGCACTTTTGTTTAGGTAAATAGTCCTATGGGACGCCAATCCCACATGAGCGGGGCCGGTTAGACAATATACTAAATTAATTTTGATGTCGTAGAATAGTAGATTCGATAAATTATAGCTGTAGCAGTAGGTACATCCCTTGATAATAAAGTACGGCAATTGTTCCTTCATATGTAGTTGTCAATAATTACTGATCTTCATGAGCAGTGGTCAACATCAAAAACAAAAGAATATGTTTGCAGCATAAGCAAAACAGTACGACCATTTTTAGCCCATTCTAAAAAAAAAATTTTTTTTAATCAGTCACTAAAGGGGTTATAGGGGATGCAAGTTAGACACACAATATACTAAAACAACAGCCACATTTTATAAAACTTTCCTTTACAGTACGTTTGTAGTTGTGGTCTCTCTCAGTAGCCAAAATACACAGAGAGTTAGGACTGGTGACGCGGGAGCAAGCGATCGACGACGAAGCAGCTTGTCCTGAAGTCGAAACGCGCAGCCTTCAGTAGCAATTTCCCACTGCTTGCGAAGTTTTTCGTTTTTAGTGGATAAATAAACAAACGCTTGTTCCTGCATAGGAACGACACGAACAGGAGTAATACCTAATGGCATAACACGAATACACTGAGTGATTCTTACAAATTATTTCTGACGAACCCGGCTATCGCTAAAAAATATAACAGTAGATTGTACACACGGGATTTCTCATTAACTGTCAGCTAACCATTAATATTAGGTCTTTACCTATGAAATTGCCGTTTTGTATGAAAAAATTTAAACGAATTTTTTTCATGCATTTTTTATTTGTATTAATCGAAGTAATCACCCATGCAATCAATGCATCTTTGCCAACGCAGTGGCAGTTTATTGATGCCCTTCTTAAAGAAATCAGCTGGACGGGAGGCAACAAATTCTTCAAAGGAATTTTGTACTGCCTTTCGGGTATTGAATTTTTTTCCCGCCAAGAAGTTATCCAAATTCTGGAAAAAGTAGTAGTCTGTAGGCGCAAGGTCTGGTGATTAGGGCGGATGACGGAGAGCTTCCAACCCCAGTTCTTGCAACTTGGAGACCGTCTGCTGTGCAGTATGAGGTCGCGTGTTGTCGTGCAGGAGCAGCGGAGACGAGCGATTGACCAATGCTGGTTGGAGATGTGCCAGCTTCTCCATCATTGTGTTCAGTTCTTCACAGTACACATCTGAAGTAATGCTCACCCCGTTTGGTAAGAAGCTGTGATGAATCACACCGGCGCTAGACCACCAAACAGTGACCATCACTTTTCTAGGGGTAAGTTTTCGTTTAGGGCATTGTTTAGGTGCTGAACCAGGATCCAACCAACTTGCTGATTGCGGTTATCAAACAGAATCCATTTTTTATCGCAGGTAACGATGCGGTTCAAAATTCCTTCATTTGTGTGTCTGTTGAGCAGTGCAAGGCACGTCTCGACGCGTACTTCGCGCTGGCGATCATTGAGTTCGTGGGGCACCCATTTGTCAAGCTTTTTTACCTTGCCAATTTGACGCAAATGGACCAATATTGTTTTGACGCTAATGTCGAAAGCTGCTGCTAATTCAGCCGTAGTTTGTGTATCATCAGCTTCCACAATCGCCTTTAATTCGTCATTGTCCACCAAAGTCTTCGGACGACCGCGAGGTTCATTTTTCAGGTCGAAATTTCCAGAACGGAAGCGAGCAAACCAATAACAAGTGGTGCGTTGGTTTGTAGTGTTAGCTCCGTAAACGTCGTTGATGTTGCGTGCCGCTTGTGCCGCGTTGCTGCCACGACGGTACTCATATTCCATAATTACTCGATTTTTTAACGTATCCATGATGACGAAAAAGATTGAAATGCGATGAAAATGTAACACTAATCAATAAACAAATGACTACTTTTGGAAAAAAAAAACCATGTTTTTAAAATAAAATTAATTTGAAATTAGAATTCTTAGCCAAACAAAAATTATTTTGATTTGAAATGGCCAGTACTGCAGAACGGCAATTTCATAGGTAAAGACCTAATATTTATTTTTATATATATAGATGGTATAAGAGGCCTAAACTTTATGTTTTCTGTGAACGTTATGCGAACAATCAAATAACAGTAGGTATATAACAAAATATAAAAAAAATAATCGAAAAAAATATAACAGTTGAGAATCAAACTTTTAACAACGGGTTTGCAAAGCAGTCGTCGAACCGTTAAGCTATTTGGTTTGATGAAAGTTTACTAAAATAGCCGTTTAAAGGTTCAATCTGTAACTATCTGCTATATTCGTTTCCTACTCAGCCCAATGAATTAATGGAATAATTCGCTTTTACATTGTGTTTTAATGTCACTTATATCGTCGTAGACAACGACCGATACCGATTATCAGCATTCTCCTGCCCTTATCCCAATTTTTTTTGGGGTCGATGCAACTTGTTTTTATCTTCCATACTTCTCTATTAGTCGTCATCTCGATAGTCATTCCCTTTCTAGCCACATCATCTTTCACACAGATCATCCATCGTTTCTTTGGTATTCCCTTACTCGTATAGTCATCCAGATTCATAATCAAAACATTCCAGACGACATTTTCTGCATTTCTCCGCATCACATGCCCATACCATGATAACCGATTTCCACACACGCCGATACCGATATCGGCACGATATCTACCGGCGAAGACAGTGCGGGGTGAGAGTAGCGGGCATTCTTTCAATTGAACAAACTTATTCAAACTGCCGCCGACTTAGTAGTGTGGTTGTTTGTCGTGTCGCGATGGTTATCGATATTCACCAATATCATGGGGCTGATAATAATTGTACCTATTGTTATCGAATCGTGTTGGTGTAGTTATCTGATAATGTGAAAACAAAACGACATTTTATGTAATAATCTTAGTTCACTCCACCGTAGACACCATAAAATGTAAACCTAAGGAAAAAAAATCGACCTAAGAAAAACTAATTAAGTTGATCAACTGCAAATATTTTACACTGTAGCATAGATTTTCCGCGAAATCGTCGGCAGCGCGTCGTAAATAAACACGTCGCGCTACATTTGGGGGAGGCGGAGGTAGCGTTTCAAAGGCCGACAGGCCCGAACAACCTGCCGTTAACTAGCACCACACAAACTGACCTATGTGATATTTCCGTAAAGAACAAATACAGATTCATATTTATAATATCATATTGAAACGATAATCAAAATTTCAGAAAAAATACAGCTCTTCACTTCATTATTATTAAAATTTATTCCACAAACGACAGCATTTCAAAACTGGTACCATAATTATGTCTATGTATTCTGCACAAATATTATTTTACCAATAACGGCGATGGCATAAAATTATAATTACAGGCAATCATGTGACCATGGAGCCGTTAAATTATGACCTGGATGACAAATAATAACGCGATTGTCCAAAAATGTACGATTTATTAGTCATATTCATGCAATGAACATTCAGTTTACACACAAATGCTGAAGCCCGAAGAGCAATAAATGACATCTGAATAAATAAAATTATGAAATCAATAAAAACTTCACGAAGAAGGAAACTTTTAATCCATCTGCTTCGAGAGAATCTATGAGCACAACTCGATTTTCTTTAATGAAATCCTTCAATACGACCAGCCTGATCATATCTTGGCTTTTTCTATCATTTCTCTTATTGTTGGTCTTACTTATTAGCAGGTAATTTATATTCATTTGTTTCTAATAGCTATGAAATGGTGCTTCTTTTCCTAATCGTAATTCACGGACTATAAAAAAAAGAAGGACTCCGCACCACGCTTATCGAAAGTGAAGCACCGTACCGATTTATGTGTGCGTGATTTGACAAAGACGCCGCGCCGTCGTGTCACGTAATGGCGGCCGGTCGGCATACTATCTCTACCCACTTCGCTTGCGGAGGACCGATTTTGGTACAACCAGAATTTTATAGTAAGTCATCGATAGTTTACATGGTGCGAGTCAGCCTACCGAGTAGCTGCAGTGCAGCAACACTGTGTGGATGTATCATACGAGTTACGTGCACTTGCATGTTGGACAGTAGGCAGCTCGCACATTACTCGCATTGTTCGGTCGGTTTCGGCAGTAGCTATCCAGTCAGTTGAATCTCTTATTCAAATCCTTTTTTTTTCACTCTTTTTTTTTTAAGTTTTTTAAAAGCATTTTCTAATTCAGAGCTTAGCATTGTGGTCATAGATCTTATAATAGTTGTTTTTATTCAATCACGTTGACTCGACATTGCACGAGATTCCAGTATTACTCCAACACACAACTCTCAAGAGGCTAGGCAGCTACTCTCATAATGAAAACAGCCAAGGCAAGAAGAGCTACTGACATACGAGTGCACAATGCGAGCAGCTATCCATTGTCTAGTCACCAGCTCGTACTGTGTAAACCCGCCATAAGTTTCAGTGAGTAGCCATAAAGGTGGACAATGTTCATTTCATTCACGAGATCCGAGGTCCTAAGTCGCCTTTTGTGACTCCTATGGGAAATGATGTGATGGTGTTTTCCAAGTCAAGTCACATGACAATTAGAATGGCATACATCTTGGGATTCCAATCTCCCGACGAGAGGGTGAATATCAAAATATATAATGCAGTATATACTACTTATTATATAAACACTGAACACGTTATTGGATTGAGATGGAAAGATTGTCGCGTGATGTAGGTTGACATAACATGATAGATGGTCCAAATCCTTTTTCGGAATGGAATATCGTCTACGGTCAATATTGGTTTTAAAAACGGCTGCGTCTGTGTGTTCCGGGCTTTGTCAGAGTGACTCTTTTTAGATGGTAATCGATTCAAGATAGTGTTGTTGTAGAAGTCACTCGATTTTTTTTTTGCATTAATTAATATTGTACAGTTTTTGTATTTACGAGGTTAACTTACAATCCAGTCATTGTTGAAAATATAAGCGTAAATGTACCTACGCACCGAAATCCAGTGGCAGACTTCTGACGCGCCAATTGCACCCCATGTGTACATAAGGAAAATCCTTTGAAAACCTTTACATAATAGGTATATAAGCTTATATATTAAATATATAAACGTAAAAAAACATCATCCGACACGGGAAAAAATCATGATCAGTCCCCCCCCCCCCCCCTCCCCCTGGGGTTTTGGGTTCATACATAAGTAACTATGTTCCTATGAAGGGTTAAAATATATATAGGTAAGTAATAATAATGGATAAAGACCAAATTCAAATATAGACGTAACAAAATACCTAACAGTTTAAAAAAAAAAACACCTCTCTACTTCTCTCAAGCCATATAATAACGTGAATGTTCAAGTAGGCACTTTCATACGATATACAAAAAAGCCAAGCTTAAGATAAAACCGTTCGCCCAAAATTTGATTGTACTGATTATATAAGTGCATTACTGGAAGTAAAAGGCAAGGTGCTCTTAGCAAATAATTTAATTAGCACATAATAGGGAATCCTGGCGGTGATATTATTCTACCTTGTACCCAGTATATACAGTACCTATAGTCTCAGATATATTTATATTCTTAGGAGAGAATGATTATTATTGATTGATTGAATATTTATTGATTCGGACCTCACCGAAATTATTTAATTTATATATGGACCGCCTGATTGGAGAGCTGAGCAGCGCCGGCATCGGATGTCACTTAGATGGAGTTTGCGTAAATAATATAAGCTACGCGGATGACATGGTTCTGCTCAGCCCTTCAATCGGTGCGCTGCGCAGGTTACTCCGTATATGTGGAGATTATGCGGCGGCCCATGGGCTCAGATACAATGTGAATAAGAGTGAGGTTATGGTATTTAAGGCACCTAAAAAGAGGTCACAGCGGTACCTCCCGTTTTACTCTATGGTACACCATTAAGCCAAGTCACTCACTTCAAGTATCTGGGCCACTGGGTCACTGAGGACCTTAAAGATGATATGGATATGGAGAGGGAACGCAGGGCGTTGTCTGTTCGCTGTAACATGTTGGCTCGCAGATTCGCACGGTGTACTGAACAAGTGAAGGTCACATTATTTAGAGCTTTCTGCCAGACCTTTTACACCTGCAGTTTGTGGGCCAAATACACGCGGAGGACATACGACGCCCTGCGTGTGCAATATAATAACGCGTTCAGGGTGATGATGGGGCTGCCGCGGTACTGCAGCGCGAGTAGTATGTTCGCTGAGGCGCGCGTGGACGGCTTTCACGCCGTCATACGCATGCGAAGTGCGTCTTTAATGGCGCGGGTGCGCGGCAGCCCCAGCGCCATCCTGTCCGCGTGCGCCAGCCGGTGGGACTCATTACTGATGAGGTATTGGATAGGTCTACACGCGAAAGCAAGCGCCTGACACGTTATTGTTGTCATTTTTAAATTTATAAATGTTTCACTAACACTAGGTTAAGGACATTGTAACTAACAAAGTATGGAAGCAATTCTGAAATAAATTTATTATTATTATTATTTGGCTTATCTTTTGGCTTATCTCGGGACCCTGGGGTCCCGGACCTTTGGAAGGCGTACGAGGGGCCGAAGCTAACTCGCAGAGGCCCCTTAGATAATTTTAAATGACGAGGAGGCACCAGCCGACGATTATCCCTGTAGGCACTATGCAAGTGCACCCAAGGACAACCCCCGGTTGGTGCAGGACTATTGCAGAACATGGAAACAAAACACATTGGGCCTATGGGTTTGGGTGGCTACATGGATTGGGTACCTTGAACTATGGAAGAACTATGTCCCCTGCCTGACCAATGTTATATACTATACACAGATAAATTGGCAGGGGGTGACTTGCACACTCAATAATGGGCCCCCGGAAATGGTCGCTAGCACATAGTGACGTAGCGACAAGGGGCAACATGTCCTGAGGAGCTTGAGGAGTGGAGAGGTATTCCACGGCTCTCAGAACAATCCCAGAGCCCGGAAGATGGTCAAGATCCCTACAAGCACTTACTGGAATACTTCCTTCCTCCGAGCACGTTTGCTCTTGCGAATCTCCACTCAAGCCGGCCAATAAAGGCAAGAATGAGGTGGGAGCTCTGTTCCCGTCATTGTTCACTCCAGCCGGCCAATAAAGGCAAGCCAGAGGTGAAGAACAAGACTTCTCCCGGGAAATAGGGTCCGTGGGGTCGCTACTGCCCAACAGCTCGCCACATGCTGCCCTGCGGGTAATTTATTATTATTATTATTAAGTGCTACAGCCAATGTTTGTTGAGGCTGGCTGCTCACTTTTTAACCCACTTCAAAAAAAGGTTACCAATTCAAATATTATAGGCATACATGTAACGATTTTGGTATTTTCATAAACAAATCAAGCATTTACATTCTGAAATTATCATTTGGTAAAGTGGAACTGATGAAGAAGATCACAGATGGCCACGGGAACTCCTCAATGATAGTAAGTATTTCACAGGTGGCGCTAAAATATCTCGATTAAGATAGTTAAGCGACTATGACGAAGCGAATCTAAATAAATGGTTCTGATGGAAATGGTACCATCGAACCGATCTGATGATGAAGCCGGAAGGTAGGCACCGGAACTCAGTAATAAAACAATGTATCCTAGCCGAGTTTGGGCTTATTGGAATTGGTAGGTAGAAACCACCCCTAAAAAGTGAAAAATAAAAGCTTTTATAAAAAAAAAAAAAACCGACTTCCAAAAACACTACAAATTGAAAAATAACATTAATTTCGGAAATCGGTGGCAAAAAACGAAAGTACAAAACTACAGACACCGACTACCGATATTAAAGTTATTTTTCACTTTGTAGTGTTTTTGGAAGTCGGTTGTTTTTTTTTTTTTTTTTTTGTATGAAAGTTTTTATTAATAAATGAACAAGTGTATTCAAAAATCTAGTTGGGGTTCACTTTACTCTATCGTATTACTTTGGCGTCCTTTCGTCATTTTATCTGTTTTTCTTTTACGCAACGTGTCGTTGTGCATCCTCGTCAAATTTAAGGGTGTGGTATAGGGTATAGACCATCAAACCGAACAACTTTTTCCATGGCACCAACATCATAATCGCGAAAAAATAATCAGCCGTCCCATACATTTGCGTCGAGTAGGTATTAAAGTTTTCTATGGGACAGTTGAAATTTTTTTCGCGATTATTTTGGTCCCATGGAGAAAGTTGTTAGGTTTGATGTTCTGTATCCCTTATTTTTTTCTTTTTTTTTGTGTTGTGTTCCCTGAGACGAGGATGCCCAACGACACGTTGTATTATTAACCAAAGAATATGAGATTTTAATAAAATCACATTTATCATTCATCAATAATCATGGTATCAGCAGATATCATTGTTTTCAAATTAATTTAATTAACTGTTGTTTTTTTTTTTGGTTTTTATAGAAAGTTACCTACATACTCTATTTTTATTTTTATTCTTTTGAATGAAAATGTTTTTTTTACAAGCCTAAAACGTAATCGGCGTCAAACATTATTTTAACAAGCAAATATAAATGTACTCCCATCAAGATACAAATGGCCGTGTTTATGACACGTTCATGACCTGAATTTTGAGCGAATGTTCTTAAGAAGTAAAGACGGCCCGTCCTGACCCAAGCCTTGTAAACCGAAACTTGCGAACTTCGCTCATAAAACTCAAATTGAAGGCTAAAAAAGTCTTACAAGAAAGGTCGATTTTAGCTGAAACCTTAGATAATACGGTGGAGATGAAAATTTGCCAAATTCTGGGAAACTAAACTACACTTTTATGTCGGACCCTCATGTATTGAAAACATAAGTAGAACGAATGGAACCAAATCGAGGTAATCATTTTAGAAGATTGCGTACTTATGTGCTTGGTAAAAAGGTAGGGACCGTGATTCGAATATATCTGACTTCGGGTTTCGTAATCGTAAGAAGCTTTATCAAGAGACCTCAGCATTTTAGTTTCAGAAACCTTATTAACACTGATCAAGGATCATTTCTTTATATCTTTGAAGTACATAAAATTGCTTAGGTACACGTTTTAGCAAATATATTTACAGTAAAAACTAACGTGTGTGAGCCCTGCTCCGTTCAAACTCACTTTTAGGCACACGTAATACTTGAATTATTTCACTTGCTTGCAGCACAGCTAGAAACAGACTGACCCATGAGCTAACGCGCTACGCCGGCAACCATCAAGAGTGGGGAACGGATGTAGCGCGCCACCTCGTTTGGTAAAACAGTATCATTAAAACAATTCTAAAATTATTTTAAATATTCGATTTAACGTAACATAAAATACAGGAATTAATTAATGCATAACTTTAACTGTAAAATCAATGTTTAATAAAATAAATGGATCGTAGCCATACCTAAAGTAACGCCATCTAGCGGTATAAGATGACAATCATTTCCAACGTAGGTATTACCATATTACTGTATCATACCCGCACAACAATAGCTAACAGATTAGTACACTTTCAAAAATCAGTAGCCTATCTTATTTTAACTAAATTCTAACACGTGTAACTTACAACAAATGCTGTATACAAATGTAAGAAATCTTACTACTAACACGAAGTATTTTTTTTTTTAATAAATAAATAAATGCTTTCTTTATTTCAAAAAGTGACAGCTTTGTTACAGACATGACATAATTAGAGTAAACATAAGTCTTTAACATAGGTCCCCTGGCTCCCAAACTAGGTTTATACGTGTGACTTAATTACATATAATTCTTCTATATAGGTAATCATTAAAATATCGTCATATGAATGAAGAAGTATTTATTTTCACTTCAGTAGCTCAAACATGTAGGTTTTGCTGCATGAAATCACAGAGCAAATTGCGATTTTGCTCACTATGTGAGACCAAGTAACTTTTTAATTTTTTTTTTTTTTTTCAGAAAACCGCGAATATTTCTTATTCATACAATTCGAAACATTCACACTCTATCTCTTTCCCGCCATTAGAAAGGGAGAGAGACAAAGACCAGCCTTTTCGAAGTTCCGATTTTGAATTCGACCTCAAAGACAAACACGTTCGGAATTTCGTACTAACTAAAGAAATTTTGCAAAAAGATAATTATGACTTATAATGTAATTTATAGAATTTTTAACTTATTGTTGTATTTTTATATGATATGAAAGAGAAGAAAGTGACGGTTGACAGGGGAGAATGGAAGAAGAAAACGTGTTGCGCCGACCAAGTAATATGGGATAAGGGCAGGAAGATGATGTTGTATTTAAACGAAAATAAGTATTTACTGCAAATAAAACGGATATATAGCCTGTAAATATTTATTTCTAGTTTCAACAATGTTACGTAATATATTTTGATTAATAAAATAGCATGGGTGCTATTTCCGAACACGCCTTAATTTAAATAAAAGAGCGGGAATAAAATTTCGTGGCTGGCGTAAAGAGTTGAATAAGTTAAAAAATATTAAAATAATCATAAAATATGTGTGAAACTAGCGACGAGAACAGTATTTTAACACCGGAAGAGTTAAAACAACAAGTTATTAATGCAGAATTAAGTTTCCTACCTGAGAAGTCTCGCGAGAAATATCTGAAAGCATACCTTGTCTTCAATGAATGGAGACTTACAAAGGGCGCAAGCAGTTTTTCGGAGACGGTGTTGCTATCTTATTTTTTAGATTTATCACAGACGAGGCGATCATTTACAATGTGGAGTATTTACTCAATGTTGAAAGCTACTTTAAAAACAAAACATAACGTGCATATTGAAACATACGCAAAACTCGTATCTTTTCTAAAAAGAATGTCAGTTGGGCTAAGGCTAAAATGTCCAAAATTTTCACGGCCCTTAACATAGAAAAATTTCTTAATGAAGCTCCGGACTGCAATTTTCTTGCCGCTAAAGTAAGTGGTACCTATGAATCTATGTTGTTAGTTATTAAAAATTTGTGTGTAGACTGCTATGTATAAAGGTACTTACTGCCTACTACTAATTTTTGGAGGCCCAATGAATCCTAGTCTGGCTTAGCAATACTGTTAAAATATTTATTACGATATGTAAAAGATGCTGTAAATGTTAAATTATGCATATTAATTATGTAATATTTTCATTATAGTTTGTACTGATCATAGGAATTAATGGAGCGTGTCGCAATAACGAGCTATTACAGCTAACAGTTAATAATATCGAAAAGCATTCAGATAAATTACTGTTAGTAAAATTGAAAAATACGAAGACAAACCTTGACAGTTCTTTTGTCGTACGCGAAGAATATGTAACTATTGTAGAAAAATACCAAAATTTACGTCCAGCCAATATAAAAACCGACCGATTTTTCATACAATACCATAATAATAAATGCTCAAGACAGCCTATGGGAGTAAATAAAATAGGTGCTATACCGCGAGAAATTGCCACTTTCTTAAAACTGAAGAGCCTCAGCTATACACGGATTACTGCTTTCGGAGAACTTCGGCAACGCTCTTGGCTGTTTCCGGAGCCGATCTCACCACTTTAAAACGTCACGGCGGGTGGAAGTCCAATACGGTTGCTGAAGGCTATATTGAATACTCAATAGAAAATAAGTCGAAAATCTGTAAGCGTATAGTGGAAACAATAAGTCTGAATTCGACCTCGGATCCTTGGTCTCACCCACGCCCATCCACTTCCAACGATGCACAGTGTACTTACACAGAAAGCCGATTAGAGTCACCAACGTTCACCGTTGTTCCTTCTCAATCCGCCAACGAAACAGAAACCTTAACCCCAGATAATCAAACTCAACTCAATGCAACTATAACGTTGCCAAATAAAACTGTTACTTTTAATTTGCAGAATTGCAGTAATTTTACTTTTAACTTTTAAAATGTTGCATTTTATTGAATTGGTACCTCTACCTTTTTTTTTTTTTTTTGACGATGGGAAATCATCAAATGATTTTCCCGCTCTGGGCGGAGCGGGAGGGCGTGTCAGACTCACCACTCGCAACAAAAAACGACTTTACTCTCTTGTTGCACAAATAACTATTTTCATGAGGTTAGTTTAACCATTTGAAGGATAAAATCCATTCGTGCTGGTGCTGGTGCTGGTAGCTATAGATGTTAATTACTTTACCGTTCATTTGTAAAATATCATACCTAATATTCCATAAAACAGTCATCACTCTTATTTCTACTTCGATAACTGTGAAAATCCAATAAAAAACCGTGAAGGTTTTTTTCTGATTCCAAACATTAAATTATGTACCCTTTTAACGCCAAATACCTACACGATTCTCTTTACACAAATGGAAATCCAATTGAGAATTAAATGGAAGCTGATAAAAAGGCAAAATCCAGTGCTTACATAAAACCTCCCATAGTTGCATTGCAAGTTGAATGCAACAGGGATGTACTGACCGGAGCTAATGGAAGCACTCAGCGAGACACGGCAGTTGACAGGAATCAGAATGAAAACGTAGTGCTGGCGAGCACACTTCAAATAACCTAACTGCTGCACCTCACAAAGGCTATTCAGAAGTATTTGCTTCTAATAATCTATGGAAGTGATTAGTGTTGGCAACGATAAGAGGCTTTCGCATTTCCAGGTTTAGATGATCATGGTTATGTGTTGCTTTATGTGCAGTGGTGTGTGAGCTACAGGTACTAACTATATGACATCGAGGTTGTGAGTGCAATATGTTAATGTTAGATTTACTTGAGAATCACTACCACCACGGATATCGATCACAGTGCAGTAGTTGAGCCTGTAGCTATAGGTAAGGATACGTCGATCCTGAGATGGGTGAAAAACTTATCGTGAACTTATTTTGTGCTAAGTGACGTTTTAATGTTTGTAGTACTGTATGATACTCTTAGTTTTCATAAATCATCCATAAAAAACTAAGTTAATCTTATCAAATTCGAAAGATACCTATTCTTTTTGGAGACTTGTTCAATAAAAAGGCTAAATTACGTCCTATAATATCATGCCCCTCGCCCTTGTTACCTGTGTTTACAAAGAACCGTTGATTTGAAGGGCACGCGTTTAATCTAATCTTCATATCTACGTCACTCAAGCAGATACCTTTCAGAATATGAAGCCGGCGAAATTATGACAAAAATAAACTTTCTGCGCGTACAAAATGTGACGAGTGCTTCTTCTGTACATAAAGCGACCTTAGGTAACTAAGATTTAGTTACGTTTATAATCTAAATAAATAAAAATGAAATGCTGTTCGTTGGTAAACGCATCACTTGAGAACGGCTGGACCGATTTGGTTATTTTCAATGTTTTTTTATAGGAAATCGAGTCTGGTTAAGGGGGATGCGCTAAAGTAGCCCGTGAACTTGAAATTTTCTTACTTTTTTTACAATTTTCAGGTCATTGACAGCTTGTATGTTGATTAAAATATGATACGCGGCCGTAACTAACATGGCTTTACAGAATTATACGAGTAATCATTAGAATCAGCAATACAATTACATAAGTTAGAATTGACCTCAAATCTAGCGATTTCATGAAATCATGAGGTTTGAGGTCAATGCTAACTTATGGAGTTGTATTGCTGATTATAATGATTATAATTCTGTAAAGCCATGTTAGTTACGGCCGCGAATCATATTTTAAACAACATACAACCTGTCACTGACCTGAAAATTGCAAAGAACGTAAGAAAATTTGAATTTCGCGGGCTACCTTAGCGCATCCTCCTTAAACCACGCTGGGGTCGGTGCATTTTATTCATTCATTCATTCATACATTCAATATTCCTAATAGTCCGAATTAGGTTTTAACAGAAAATAAAATTTAAAAGTTCCCGGAAATATTAAAAATTCGAGAAAACTGAACGTCTTGTTCTGTATAAAGTATTGAAATTTGGACAGGACGTATGTCGGGTCAGCTAGTATGCAATAAAAATAAATACACGTTACTATTTTTTAACCGACTTCAAAAAGGAGGAAGTTCGCAATTCGTCGGAACCTTTTTTAACCGACTTCAAAAAGGAGGAGGTTCTCAATTCGTCGGAACCTTTTTTTTTTTTTTTTTTTTTTTTATGTATGCTCCCGATTACTCGAAGATGGCTGGACCGATGTGTTTTTTTTTGTTTTATTCGAGAGGGTATACATCACAGTTGGTCCCATATAAAATTGATTAACTTTGCTTCGGTAGTTTTTGAGTTAGCTTCGTATTTTTTCCCCACTTTTATATGGATGATGTTCTAGTTTGTTTTGCAGATAGTGGTATTAGAATTTGTGTGGGGTAGGTACACAACTCATCATCTTCCTGCCCTTATCACATGTTACTTGGGGTCGGCGCAACACGTTTTCTTCTTCCATTCTCCCCTGTCAACCGTCACGCTATCATTCACTCCCTTCTCTTTCATATCATTCCTCACACAATCCATCCATCTTTTCTTTGGCCTTCCTCTGCCTCTCCATCCATCAACATGTATATTCATCACTCTTTTAGTCACATGCGTTTCGTCTCTCCTCATTACATGCCCATACCAAGACAAACGATTTCCTTTCAACTTTTCTGTCACTGGCGCCACTTTCAAACTTCCTCTTATATACTCATTTCTCACTTTATCCATTCTCGTCACTCCACACATCCATCTCAACATTCTCATCTCCGCTGCATGCAATTTTTTTTCATCCGTCTTCTTCACTGCCCAACATTCCGATCCATAAAGTACGACAGGCCTTATCACAGACTTGTAAATTTTCCCCTTCAACTTGAGGGGCATCCGTGGGTCGCAAGTTGTTCCTGTAACCTGTCGCCATTTCATCCATCCTGAGTTGATCCGGTGTGTTATGTCTCGGTCTACTTCGCCATCCCCCTGGACAAGCGACCCGAGGTACCGAAAGTCGGAGCAGATCGGTAAGGGCGTTCCGGCAAGAGATATGGGCACAGGACCGGAGAGACCATCAAAATCACAAAACAAATACTCTGTTTTGGTCCGACTTACTCTCAGGCCAACGGTCTCCAATCTTTTCCACCACACCTCCAATCTGCTCTGGACCTCTAAGCCACTCTCGGCGACCAGCACAATGTCATCGGCGAACAGCATACACCAGGGAGCCTCTTCCTGGATATCCGAAGAAAGAGCATCCATTATCAGCACGAAAAGGTAAGGGCTGAGTGCCGACCCCTGGTGCAAGCCGACAGCCACATCGAAGCTGCCAGTAGTGCCCACTGTAGACCGGACTTGGGTACTGCATCGACTGTAGGGGTAGGTACACAACTAAAAAGTGAAAAATAAAAACTTTTTACAAAAAAATACAACCGACTTCCAAAAACAACACTACAAAGTGAAAAATAACTTTAATTTCGGAAGTCGGTGGCAAAAAACGAAAATACATTTAACACCGACACCGACACCGACTTCCGAAATTAAAGTTATTTTTCACTTTGTAGTGTTGTTTTTGGAAGTCGCTTGTATTTTTTTGTAAAAAGTTTTTTTTTATTTTTTTTTTTTTATGTATGTTCCCCGTTTACTCGAAGATGGCTGGACTGATTTGGATTATTTTTTTTGTTTGAAAGGGTATACTTCCCAGATGGTCCCATGATCATCAAGTCAGGATCTGATGATGGGATCCTGGAGAAATAGAGAGAACTCTTCCAATTTTATAGGCACACTTGAAGCGATTTGGATAGTTTTTGGAAGAGTACTTTCTCGGAGTGGTCCCATTTCAATTTGGTGAAGATCTGATGAAGAACTTCTGAGATAGGCAACGGAACTCCTCAATAAATGATAGCAAATGGACTGGGATTGCTGAAATCTCATTTCTGTTTATTGTTTACACCAGTCCATAGCATAACATCACGCCGGTACGCTGTGAATGGGTAAGCACATGTGAACTACTAAAAAGTGAAAAATAAAAACTTTTTTACAAAAAAATACAACCGACTTCCAAAAACAACACTACAAAGTGAAAAATAACTTTAATTTCGGAAGTCGGTGGCGAAAAACGAAAATACATTTAATCAGACACCGACTTCCGAAATTAAAGTTATTTTTCACTCTGTAGTGTTGTTTTTGGAAGTCGGTTGTATTTTTTTGTAAAAAAGTTTTTATACATTAAGTACCTATATCATTCAGATATGGGACGAAAATAACTTCAGTAACTTTAATTGAAAAAAAAGTATTGAGTATTGAAAACGAGAAGTCACTAGTGAATCTTGCTTTATCATGTCTAAACGACTCAACCAGCGCTGTAATAACAATCATAACAAGTTGACTAACTGTAAGTTTGAGATACCCATTATAACTGTAAAATACTCGCTAGTGCTCATCAATAACCAACCTTTTATTTCATATGTTACCAAGACTTTAAAACCGTAGGTATTGTAGCAGCATATCCCATTATAGGAATTGATTGACACTTCGTTTAGTGAGACCAGGATCAACCGTTTTAGGGAAAATTGCCAAAACTTTTATGACAAACGAAGTCTGTATCTACAACGGATATAAAGCCTCTTCATTCTTATCATGTTTAAATATGACAATCGTTTATTTCAAAGACCCTTGAATACCTTTCACAAAGTTTATGTGTTTTTTATTTGTCTTAAAAGCTCATGAAACAAAAAGTCTGTCTAGTTACTTTGTTTTTCTTTGAAATTGCCGTTTGTCTTGCTTGTTATGGATTAATCGTCATTTACAATCGAGTTTTAAATCCACTTATATTTAAATTACGACTTTATCAACTTGAAAACCACCTCAAAAGAAACGGAACCAAAGCGAAGATAATCAATTTTAATAGACAGCGCTAAGGGATTATTCTAGGTGTCTGCGTCTAAAACAATTCATCAACTGTTTGCGGATGCAGCGAAAACTTTAGTCATTTTAAAATCTGAAAGCGCTTAAAGCGATTCAATCATACTTTCCTTCCGCAGCGACTGGCGTCACGTATTCTTGAATAACCTTTGCAGTTATCTTTTACGAGGACCATTTCCCGAAGCCAAAGATAGTCCAATGAGATTAGTTTAATGAAACTGTACGTCGAATGTGTTGCATGCGGCTGGCAGTTGAATTAGCATGCAATTTTCCATATTCTGATTAATCCTGTTACCTACAGCTGTAGCTTTTCTGTTTAGATAGGCGGATGATTTGACGCACAGCACATTTTATTTATAAGTAAAATTGAGAATTAAGTGTACATAGTTTTTTTTTATAAAAATATTTTGTAAAAGTCAACACCAATGCAAATACTTCAGAATATTGAGATATAAGTAAAGATTTATGTGTAGGTGGAAACGACTAAAGGATATTCTCCTATAGAACGTCGTACAGTAAGCCAGCCCCCAACTTGTAAATGACCACGAATGGTTTTAGAACACTCACAAGCAAAGACTGGGTACGATTACCAGTGGGTAAACGTAGTGGTGTGCAAGTGTGCGGGGTGCAGAATTAGTGAGATAATAAACAATTCAAACCAAAAAAATAACCAATTCAATTACAATCTATGCAAATAACTTTTTGGCATAACGATGATGGATAAGCCACCGCTTCTCAGAGGGTAGTATATAGTTATTTCTAGTATTATGTACAGTCAACTACAGTCAACAAAAGAGATATCTAGGTAGGGTATACTAACATATTTGTATGTGAATTGCTTCATGTTCAATTTTATATATATCACTTGTGTTTGCAATACTCCTACATTGTAACACACCAACACAATATTTTATATTTTCACGAAATTGAACATTAAGCAATTCACATACAAATATATCCTACCCAGATATCTCTTTTGTTGACTGTACCTCCAAAAACAGTGTGCGGCAGTTTCTCCATAACAGTGACATATTCCACTGTTCCCGACGTCTGTATTTTTATGTTGCAGCGTCCTGATGGCACGGTACTCCATTTTTGTCACCCTCACCACAGCTGAAGTGGATTTTAAGTGGCGTGCTGCAAACCATCCGTTTTTATGTTGAAAACATTTTTCGACACTTCAAACAGTTTTCGTATTTTTCGAATTTGTTACCGAGAGGTATCATGACCGTTTAAAGTAGGTGCAGTTTTCTGTTATAATATTATTATGGGTTTTATTGACATAACATCATTATTTTATAGATAATCATGCAGTATTACAATAAAATAGGTGGTATCGTCACATAAATGAATACAATTAAAATCAGTAAAAGTATTCTTCATACATATTGGAGTTTGATGAAATAAAACCAATCACGAACACTTCATTGTTTTTTTCAACCACTTCAAGAACTATTATTTTATTCTGTTGGATATGGAATGAGACGTAAATGCAGGTTGAGTGTAGAATGAATATATTTCGTGGAATTGGTTTCTTATATACAGTTTCTGCTGCCATAATTAATACATGTGGGTACATATAAAAAGTTTGCTAAAACAGAACAAAAATACGCTACGTGCGACATTTTATCAAATGAGTAGGTATCATAGATATAAGATAAATGTCTGTGGTAGGTAATCTATTCCGCCACAATTCCATTACTTAAACTTTGTTGTAAGTTTCAAATAAATAATGTTAAAGAAAACCACCTCACCTTAAGGGTCAAAACTCCTTCAATATCTACATTATACGCCAAATATAAGAAAAAAAAGAATCGAATTATTCTACCCAAACATTTGGAAGTGGATCACATTATTTTTACAACATTACCAAAGATTTAATCCAAATTGTTCGTACAAAAGCGGCACAAGAGCGTGAAAAGAAATTGGAAAGTTTCCTTACGTCTCTCCCACTCATACATAATACATACAATTCTTAAACGTAAAACTTAGGTAAGTACCGGAGGTAGTAGAAGTACTTTCGAGGCAGTTTATTGTTATATAGAAATACTCGAAAAACCCGCGACTTCGCCTGGTATAAAAGATATGAGTTTCGTGATTTTGTAAAAAGAAAAAATACTTTTGAAACCAAACTTTGGTTCTCCCTACATTGGATTTTTCAAAATAGTTGATAGAAACTGACAAAGTATTGGCAGTTAAAAAAGGACAACACTAAAAAAATGGTTATACCTTGATGTTAAATGATGGTAGGTCATCAGCCTTTTCCCAAATATGTTGGGGTCGGTTTCCAGTCTAATTGGACACAGCTAAACACCAGTATTTTACATACTCGTAGAGCGACTGCCTATCTGACTTCCACAACCCAGTGACCGGGTAATACGATACCCCTTGGTAAGACTGGTTGTCAGACTTTCGGGCTTCTGACGACCCACCCGTAACGACTGTCAAAGATCCACGAATTACTGCCGGGACCAACGGCACGTGCTTTCCGAGGCACTGAGGGGTCTTGGTATGTAAAGATGGTCACCCATCCGCGGACCAACCGCAGCAAGCGTAGCTTTACCAGATCGATCGACCCGTGCGGCTGTCATTACGAGCCCTTATAGAGGTAAGTAAATAAGTAGGTAGGTAGGTGCATAATAAGCTTGTGAAGCCGAATCGCCCCCTAAGATCTAAAGCTTAACTTTTTACACCTCGTATAATTTCGGCATTATGTCAAAAGGTTGGTTTTGCTACTTTGGCCTTTGGTTTTTTTTAACTTTGGCGGTGCTTTTTCGTCTAGTGTAGATACATATTCATTAGAGAGCAAGCAGAATTCACTGTTACAGTCGCTCAAACAAAAACATAATATACGTATGTAATACATATATGTGTACTAGGTACCTACTATATATAAAAACACAACGATTTCTTTTCTTTGTGTAATACGTCAATACTCAGTGGTATTTCTGGATAAATAGCAAGCGTTCAATTTAATTCATGGGTTTGACATAGGCTCCACTCAGACTGGCAACTTTATTACTACTATATCTGACCTAGTTTTTCTATTCAAGTTATTTAATAATGACATTGACTGTCCAGATCTCCTAAGTAAAATTGGCATCAATGTTCCTGTTAGAATTCCACGTTATCCTCGTTCGTTATTCAGGGTTCCCCGCTGCCGCACCAATTTAGCAAAACATGCACCCATTGCAAGGATGACCTATGAATACAACATTGTTTCGAGTTCTTCGGGAGACATAGACATCTTTTCTAACAATCTTGCTAAGTTCAAACGTTTAATTCGGGCACGATTTTCAGACCCTGTTTTATGTTGACGTATCGACAGGTCACACACATTTATCATATTATATTGTTAATAATTGCTCTTTATAGTTCCTATTCATTGTTGCCTCTTTCATTGTATTATTTGTGTTTTAGAATATCTTAATGTTTTAATTATTTTATTATTTTTTTTAATTTTACTCTTCAATTGTTTACTATTTAACCCGTGTTTTAATTTCAAATGTTTAATTTAATTTTATGTTCATGTGTTGTTTAATTTAATATTGTTTAATTTTTCTTTGATTTAAATTTTATTGTGTTTAACTACTTAAACTCATACAATTATAAACTATGTTTAAAATGATGATGTATGCATGATGTGTTCTCCTATAACTAAAGGAGCACAAATCTTCAAAGTACTTTGTATAATAATGCATGTAATGTGTATCCTTTGTTGGAGTTCCTTTATGAATAAAATAAAATTAAAATAAAATAAAATTACAACTACGTAACCACAAAAACTGTCCAAAAAAACGTAGGTAAATTATTAATAAGAATCGGCAACAGAACTTCAACAACACAACATATAAACGTGAATAAAAATCACGTCTTAAGGCTTCTAATAAAAAGTAAGTTCAAAAACCCGACTACTGAAAAATCACGCTCGCCGCGGTCGGTCTGTAACCAATTAAATTAATATTATTAACCTCAACTTTTACTTATTTTTAACAATTTAAACACATTTATTTACTACAATATGACATATACATAGTGAAATTTTAATCGTTTTAATCCTCTTAAGGGGTCATTGTACTCATCATTATGAACAACTTTTACTATGGGACCAAACCTGAAATCGCAAAAAAAAAACAGCTGCTCCCTACATATTGAAGAGTTAAATGTAGATAAATGTACTGAACAGCTACTTTTTTTTTGCGATTTCAGGTTTGGTCCCGTAGTAAAAGTTGTTCATAATGATGAGTACAATGACCCCTTAAGAGGATTAAAACGATTAAAATTTCACCCTGTATACATATTTGTAATGTGCTCATCAAGACCTTTCTTCTGATACCAAACATGTCATTATTATCTCAATTAAATTTTTTTCGTTGTTATAAATTTACGTGTAAAGTCCACCATATTAAATTTAGGGAGGATTTATATAGCCTATGTCACCCCGACCATTATTACGAATCTATTGATACCTCATTCATTAAAATCGGTTCAGTAATTTATGCGCTACGGTGGAACACACGTAAATACATATATACATAAATAGACTGCTAAAATCATAACCCTTCCTTTTGGCTTTGCCGTAGTCGGGTAATAAAAATACTACAAGCGGCCGTAGGTCCCGTAATGAATAGTATTTACTTGAAAATCATTTTTTTATTCATTTTTTTTCATTAGATATCCATACCCATCACGTGTGAAGAGCTCGTGGCTAAGTAATAACAGCCACACGGGTCGGTCCGTCAGGTTAAGCTACGTTTTCCGGGGTTGGTCCGTAGATGGGTGACCATCTTTACATACCGAGACTCTTCCGCGCCTCGGGAAGTACACTAAGCCGTTGGTCCCGGCTGTCATTCGTGGATCTTTGACAGTCGTTATGGGTCATCAGAAACCCGAAAGTCTGAAGAGTTTGTTATTTGATTTACTTTGATCCTGTATTCACACATTGTAGTATATCATCACAAATTGTACTATTATTTTACCTTACAGACGTCGGAAACAAAGTTGTACCTTCTATTAGCCCAGCAACACGTTGGTACCTACACTGTCTATAACTCACTGCCCACGCTGCGTCTTCGTAATTTGTACAACAAAATATTATACCTTACGAGTGAAATTACATCTACATTCGGTATTTAGAATACATACGAAAGAGAAAATGTGTTTTGTACTGCCAGAGATTAAGAGATTACGAGAACTTTATAAATAAGTAATTAAAGTACTTTCATTCATGTTTGCGTTCAAGATATCAAAGTAGTGAGCCGCTGGTACAGTTGCTACAACTTAGTATTAGTCGTTTGCTGCGTCTCGTAGCAACACTGCAATTTTACTAGTTAAGGGGGATGCGAAATTATTTTTTTTTTTTTGTGTTTTTTGCAATTCGCAGGTCCGTGAACTGATACGCGGAAATAAAATATATGTAGTCATAATTATATATTTAACCATGAAAATCATCAATACATCTCTCTAAGTTAGATTTCGTGCAGATTCGTCGAACGAACGAAATCTAACGACTCTGCACGAATTCTAACTTATAGAGATGTATTAATGATTTTCATGGTTAAAATTATATAAATACATAATATGTTTTATTCCCGCGTATCATATTATGATCAAGATACAACCTGACACGGACCTGCAAATTGCATAAAACGCAAGAAAATTTGAATTTCGCGGGCTACCACAGCGCATCCTCCTTAAAGATGAATGATATGGGTAGTGACTGTTATAATAAACCATACCAATGCCACTGTATGTAGCTACGACGCGCGACGTAGCAATCACGACTGCTACGCCGTAGCAACAGTGCATTGTGGCTACACATACGCTACTACGCTTTCGGAGCTAATTTTCAGATTATTTGTTGAAATGGCCCTGTATCGCATACGCTTAAAATCGCGGCAACAGCTTGATCACTTCAACGGCAAAGTGATCGCCAATATATCGCCCGTCTGAACTCGTTTTCCGGGCTATTTTGCACAAGTGCCCACAAAAGCGACGGGTCAGCACCCGATTATCGACGCAGGGCGGACAATACTGTGAATAATTATTCAATTTGTTTCCCTTACAGCGACGCCCTCAACCAGCATGTAAAGTAGGCTCTCGTTTTACTGGTGACTTTATTCTTGAAATTAAATTTTATTCGAACAATTTTATGGGCACTGCATCCGGTGTCAGTTAACAAAATGGTTGCTTGATACTCGGTGCCTTATAGTTTTCTTAGTACCTTGTTATGTTCTCGTGCATTTGGATTGTGTATGTACCTTTCTGCACTATCACAATTAGTAACAAAAAAGATGCAAAAAAGGAATAAATATCATCATCGTCATACCCTTA
This sequence comes from Cosmia pyralina, assembly GCA_946251885.1. Taxonomy (NCBI): domain Eukaryota; kingdom Metazoa; phylum Arthropoda; class Insecta; order Lepidoptera; family Noctuidae; genus Cosmia; species Cosmia pyralina. The sequence goes on along the minus strand of OX276350.1, from coordinate 16,543,828 downwards.
TCCCAGTTTATTTGGGAATATTAAATCAATGAAGCTGCCTAGCCTCTTCCCAACTGTGTTGAGGTCGGCTTGCAGTCTAACCGGATGCAGCTTTTTTTTTTTTTTTTTTTTTGTGGATGGGAAATCATCAAATGACTTCTCCCGCTCTGCCCAGAGCGGGAGAAGTCATTTGATGATTTGATGATTTGAGGGCGTGTCAGACTTTTACTGACTAAAACCCACCCATGTTCCTTCAGTTGCCCGTGCCAGGGCCACGGTATCTCTTTCGAACTACCCGCGACCCCGGCGGCATCGGCCCAATTGACCCCGTCACTGCTGACATCTCTTTGAGGCGCGCGTGGAACACAACGCGCCGTCGACCCGGGCCTGGTCCTTACCGAACGGCGAGCTGCCCATTACTCGTCGTCCGCAAGCCCGCGCCTACGGTGGCCGGGAATCGGCTATCGATTCCCGCCGCCCAGGGCGTCTCCTACGGCGGCTAGGGGCGCGAGGGCGCGGCTGTTGCCTCTCCCTCACGCGTTCCGCTTCCTCCTTCGCGAGCATTACTGCTTCGCAGAAGGAGGTGACAGCCTCCCATGCACTCTCGCTCCGCACCATGGCCTGGACCAGGTTTGGACGCGAGAGATCGCCGCCGCCGATCGCCTCCGTGAGAACACGGCGGTGCTCCGCCCAAGCCGGGCAGACCTCCACTGTATGCTCCACCGTGTCCTCCGGGCGATCCACACAATGGTGACACCCGGGCGTTTCCTCCCGCCTTATCCGAAACAGGAACCTCCCGAAACAACCGTGTCCGGTGAGGACCTGCGTCAGGCGGAAGGTGAGGACGCCGTGGCGCCTCTCCAACCACTCCTCAAAGAGGGGACTTATCGCCACAATTGTGGCGTGCCCAGCGCTGGGTTGCGACAATCGCACTCTCCATGCCGCCATGAGATCCCGCCGGAGCTCTGTCCGCTGTACCGTGATTTTTGAATTTTTGAAATTTTTTTTTGAATTTTTAGTGAATTTTTGGTTCTAGGACATGCCGGTTTCCTCTCGATGCTTTCCTTCACCGTTTTGAGAGCCGTGGTGATGAAATAATTTACACAAAGTAAAGCGACTGTCTGATGGGCTCGAACCTACGACCTACACTCGTAAGTCGCAGCCGTTACCACTGGGCCACCACTGATCTTCTTCACTTCTCATATTAAATATAAGTAAATAAACCGGCCAAGTGCGTGTCGGACCACGCACAATGAAGGGTTCCGTACTTGAAAAGAATTTATCCCAAAAACAAAGTTAACAATGGATCCCAAAAAAAAAATTTTTATGTCATAAAACTACAAATTAACAATTTTCGGACTTTTTCCTTTATTTGTGTTGCGAGACCTTGCTCGTCGCCAAATTTCATGTTTCTAGGACAACGGGAAATACCCTATAGGTTTTTATTTATTTGCGAGTATCAAAATATGTCGCATAAATAGCCGTATGTTTTTATTGCGTTGACTTAGAAGCTTGAGTTTTTTAGGACTCCAAGAGACCATAGACTTACGCATTTGATATTAATTTCAACTTGATACCTCCACGCGTTTCTGAGAAAAAGGGTCTTGACAGACTGACAGACAGACAGACAGAGAGACGGACAACGAAGTGATCCTATAAGGGTTCCGGTTTTTCCTTTTGAGGTACGGAACCCTAAAAGAAACCTGATATTATACTTAATTATTTATTACGCTGCCTATTTCACAAAGGACAATAAAACAAAGATGACTGACCTGTCGAGTATTCAAATTCCATTAATTAATTCACTACAGACCCGAATGGAATGCTTTTTAATTAGGACGTCCCCTCGCTTAGGAGCAAAACTTTTGACCTTAGCCTAGCGACAGACCTGCCGAAAATTGCGTTGTAATACGGCGCCCGAATATACGCATCGACGTATTCGGTTGCTATGACATAGCATGAGGAAAGTACGTATCCTTCTTATTTCTATTCTATTCCTTTACAAAATCCAAAGAAACCCAAGTTTCGGCCGATTTTAAGTTCAGACCGATTTTTAACCGACTTCAAAAAGGAGGAGGTTCTCAATTCGTCGGAACCTTTTTTTTTTTTAATTTTTTTTTTTTATGTATGTTCCCCGATTACTCGAAGATGGCTGGACCGATTTGGATTTTTTTTATTTTATTCGAGAGGGTATACATCACAGTTGGTCCCATATAAAATTCATTAACTTTGCTTTTGTAGTTTTTGAGTTAGCTTCAATAATACGTATTTTTTCCCCATTTTTATATGGATGATGTTCTAGTTTGTTTTGCAGGTAGTGGTATTAGAATTTGTGTTTGGGGTAGGTACACAACTAAAAAGTGAAAAATAAAAACTTTTTTAGAAAAAAATACAACCGACTTCCAAAAACAACACTACAAAGTGAAAAATAACTTTAATTTCGGAAGTCGGTGGCAAAAAACGAAAATACATTTAACTAGACACCGACTTCCGAAATTAAAGTTATTTTTCACTTTGTAGTGTTGTTTTTGGAAGTCGGTTGTATTTTTTTGTAAAAAAGTTTTTTATTTCAAGCTAAAGTCAAAACGCGGCGTAATTTCCGACTGATATGATGCATTTAATTTTAGAAACCATTGCATTTATATGTACAACGAATTTCTGTCATAATTTCGGCTGCTGTGTCACTCCACCAGTTTAATTACTCAACAAGTGATTGTTTGCTATCATAAACCGGCTAAATACCTTCCATAGAGCTCTATATCGATTGCTATATCCCTTGGGTCTGCTTGAAACACTACAAGATCCAGACAGATACTCCCAAGTTGCAATAGCGTTGGTTTGCACCGCACAAGACCAATTGGAGCGTTATGTTGCCACCGCACCACTTGATTGATGTTTAATTACTCGCGCGCATATGCAATGCAATCCTAAGTGGAATCGGTGATATCGATACGCTGATAAACATTAATCAATTACAAGTGTGCAGCTAATGTAACATTAAGTATTGATCGCTTTTAGTGATAATACCGCTCATTGTGTCACCCTATGCAAAATTTCAACATGATCTGTAATTTTTCATCATTCTAGTGCCTTATTTATCTTATATTTGGGGTCGGCGCAACATGTCCTTTTTTCCATAAAAAATAAAAATAAAATAAAATAAAAATTCTATATTGTCGCCAGTTAATACATTAATCTTAGAGTAATCTAACATATGCATCGTATTTATGTATTCCACAAAAGGTACTGTTACTGATTTCCAAACTAAGCTTAAGCTTGTATTTTGGAAAACAGTGTTCGCCGCAGGAAGTATCACATAATAAAATACGAACAAATTGGCTTGAATGACGCTGCAGTAGACTTACAATTTATAATTTATAAGATAATTTTAGGTAATCTTATACTATAATCTAGTTTTAGTTTTCAGTTTTAGTTTTCCAATTTTAGATTAGTTTTATTTTTATGTTTAACAGAAGTGTGTGATCTGTGTTTGTGTGTGTGTGGGGTGTGTGTGTATGTGAGAGTTTGTTTAGAAGTATTGTATGATATATGTTACGCAATACATGCCAGTAGATCCTCCGTCCTCTGATAGTCCAATAGCTGAAGCCACTCAGAAACTTTGCCTTTTAGTACTTCTCTATTAGTCGTCATCTCGGTAGTCACCCTCTTTCTAGCCATGTCATCTTTCACACAATCCTTTCGTCGTTTCTTTGGTCTTTCCCTACTCTTATAACCATCGACATTCATACTCAAAACTTTCCTCGAGACATTTTCCACATTCCTCCGCATCACATGCCCATACCATGACAACCGATTTCCGCACAACTTTTCAGTCACCGGTGCCACTTTCAAACTTCCTCTTATGTACTCATTTCTTATTCTATCCATTCGTGTAACACCATACATAGAGCTGCATGCAATTGCTTTTCATTCATCCCTGATCTGTCATTTTCATGGTGTGCTTATTAAATAATATTCTATCTATCTATCAAAGTGCCCTTTAAACGTATAGCTGTATAGCTAAAATTAAATATCTTAAAGGGTAAATTTTTCATAAGCCAGATTACTTTAATTAACCGACTTCAAAAAGGAGGAGGTTCTCAATTCGTCGGAACCTTTTTTTTTTTTTATGTATGTTCCCCGATTACTCGAAGATGGCTGGACCTATTTGATTTTTTTTTTTGTTTTATTCGAGAGGGTATACATCACAGTTGGTCCCATATAAAATTGATTATCTTTGCTTTGGTAGTTTTTGAGTTAGCTTCAATAATACGTATTTTTTCCACACTTTTATATGGATGATGTTCTAGTTTGTTTTTGGTAGTGGTATTAGAATTTGTGTGGGGTAGGTACACAACTAAAAAGTGAAAAATAAAAACTTTTTTACAAAAAAATACAACTGACTTCCAAAAACAACACTACAAAGTGAAAAATAACTTTAATTTCGGAAGTCGGTGGCAAAAAACGAAAATACATTTAACTAGACACCGACTTCCGAAATTAAAGTTATTTTTCACTTTGTAGTGTTGTTTTTGGAAGTCGGTTGTATTTTTTTGTAAAAAAGTTTTTTTATAGAACAAATAGATCTGTCACATATAATCTATACAAAATATTTATTCAACAGTTAAAAGTTAAGTGACTATTGAAAAAGTACGTTGACACTTTCTGAGGGACATCAAAAAGAGTTTTTTGATAGATGTTATCGAAGTAGACCCCTACTTTGATAACATTGGGGTAGGCATTTTGAGTAACTTAGTCATTTATACAGCCATCTACAATCAGATCAACAATGTCAACTTCAAAATTATATGTATAAATTACACCCTATTGTTTTCACTGCCCATACCAGTCAGTAGAAAGAAGGTGGCATTATATTTTCCGGGTGGCAAACTGTTGATTTCTCAATAACATTGAACACAATTTTTCGTACGTTTGGGTCAAAATGGCTGGTTTTAGAAATATCCTGAATTTGAAATGAATAGGACTTTGTAAAAATTTATTTTCCTGGAATTCTTCAACAAACTTGGTTCGGAATTTTATTCAAATGAGATTTTTATTGAACTCTTTGCTCTTTTCTCGATAAGTACATATTGAATAAATCTATTCTATCAAATTAGGTATACAATGTTACTGTCAAACTAAACTCTAGCTAACTACATACCACTTCTTCGCTTTGCTTATGTTATCGAATCACCCAGTTAGCAGGCGTTCTACTATAGCCAACATAATCAACCTAGCCTGTTGCTTTCATAAATATAGCTTGAAAACGACTGCCTTCTTAGTAAGTTAAAAATCAATACATGCCCTGTATAATTTTTAACTTACTAATAAAGGCTGTATAAGTTCTCGAATATATAATTACTACAACTGCCAAACACATATCCTCCATATAACTGGCGTGTATTAATAACACGCGTGTTATTAATACACACACCAGTTACTCACGTCATTGCTTAAATAATACAGTTCTGCGCAAACAAGGAAAAACTGGAGAATCATGACAAATGCCCAGACAAATTGTAGGAGCCGTTGAAAAAGTGAAGCCACCAAAGATTAATGAGAGCCAATAAGGAAGCCTTTGTGCGTTTGCATTTCATTAGGAGAGCTTCGATCGTCAGTGTGCTGTAGGTACGTTTGATATACGTATTATGTAGGTAACACTATGATGAATGCCTGTAATGTGTGCACTTAAGTCGACTGCAATTAGGACTTTCGCTATAACAGACAGTTATCAAAGTACAAAGTTGTCTCGAAGCTTTATGAATGTTTTTTAAACTCAAACAAACACTCGCGTACACTCTCACGTATACTCTCACATGCAGACACACTACACACAGACACACTATACACAGACACACTACGCACAGGTATTCACACTTTAATCATACTTTTACTCATATTTTCTTGTATAATTTGATATTGTACAAAACATACAATAATATATATATAATATAATATATAATATAATATATAATATATATATATATATATATATTAAATTATATATTATTAATAAATAATAATAATTAAAATTAATAATACAATAAAAAAAATAATAATAATTAATTTAATTATTAATTCATTTATTATTTTTTACCATTGTGTCACTCTATGTAAAATTTCAACATTGTAACCTGTAATTTAAATGGTGTGCATAATAAAGAGTATTCTATTCTATTCTATTCTATTTTTTTAATTTAATTATTTATTATTATTTTATTACATATTATCATTATTTATATATTTTTTTTTATTTATATATTTATATTGTTGTGTAAATGCTGTACTATGGAAGAGCGGAGTCTCCTAACACAGGCATTGTTTGCTTAAAAGGAGGCTCCAAACACTAATACCCTGTTTTAACTGAAGCATTAATAAACTTTTTTTTTTCTTGGACTATTTCAATGACAGCTCACAGTAAAATATTATGCAGGTTATCAGAACATTAAACATCACATAATGTAGGTAAAGTACGCGGCCGTTCTAACTTTTAGACAGAAACGTACATTAGGGCAGAGATGACGCTCTACAGGCCCGAACTATTCTCACTAATGCACTGTAATCTACAAGATTAAGAAAAAAGTTGAATGAACAAAAATAAAAAACTTTTAAACAAAAACAAACGACGGACTTCCAAACAACACACAGCAAAGTGAAAAATAACTTTATTTCGGAAGTCGTGTCTTTGTTTTTGTATTTTAGTTTTTTGCCACCGACTTCAGAAACACCTCGCAAGCTACCTTTACCAAATGAAAAAATAATTTTCAAAATCGGTCACCACCTGACGAAAATATAGAAGAACATACAAAAAAAAACATACAGACGAGCACATAGAAGAAGGTTCTATGCTCATCTGTATGTTTTTTACACCCTTTTTGTAGTCGGTCAAAAAGAAAAAAACCGGCCAAGTGCGTGTCGGACCACGCACAATGAAGGGTTCCGTAGTTGGGATGAATTTATCTTAAGAACAAACTTAACATTGTAGTTGAAAAACATGTTCTCCCATACATTCCAACTGTAAATGATTGATGGTCAATTTTCGTCTATTTTCTTAAATAACTTTAAAACAATTTATTTTAAAATTATAAAAAATATATATTTGAGACCCTCATAGTAAGCCTTTTCATTTGACATGCCACATGGTGTAGTTTGCAACACTTTTTTTTTTAATTTTCTTATTTGCCCCCCAAAAGTGACCTCTATATTCAAAATTCATTTATTTACTTTACCCGTCCGTGTTTGGGTCACAGAAATTCATATGTGTACCAAATTTCAACTTAATCGGTCTATTAGATTCGGAGCAAATTGGCTGTGACAGACGGACAGACAGACAGACAGACACACGAGTGATCCTATAAGGGTTCCGTTTTTTCCTTTTGAGCTAATAAAAACAAATTCATGTTCCTCTCTTCAACGAAAAGGACACAAACCATTTTGATACCCAGAAGACATAAACAGTTTGTTATTATCGAACGCTTCCCGTACCTAAGTGGATACGTTACGCTCCCGAGTACGAGGCGATACCATATCGTATCGTATGAGGGCACGTCAATGTTACGTACGGGGGAAACAGAAGTTTAAGTGGTCCCGCGAGATCAGACACTTCACACGTTCAATTGCATATGAATGAGTTTCAATGGCTCGGTAAATAAACCACTTGTTTATGTCAACAACGTTTGTGCTTTTTTTTAAATTGTGTAATGTGTTGTTCGTTTTTATTGTTAAGGGTGTTATGATGATGAGACACAATGTGCTTGAGATGGTAGGAGGTCATAACAGAGTAATTTGGGACGCGCAAAATTAATCGGTATCTTTTGTCTCATGTTTCATTTTATTTGAAAATTCCTGAATCAATAAAATTAACAGTGTTGCTGGTATTTTGCATTAAAAAAAAATTTTTTTAAACGATTTCAAAAAAGAAGGTTCTGTATTCGACCCGTATGTATGTTTGTTTGTCCGCGACTTTCTCAAAAACGAATGAACCAATTTTGAGGAGTCTTTCATTAACGTGATCTACATACTTTTAGGAAGGTTTAAGTATATAATACATTATGTAATTATTCTGATGTATGAAATTATATGTATGCATATATGCACTGAATTTCTAAGCGGATTTTGATGATTCTTCTTTTCGTTCGCAACTAAAAATGGTAAAATTAATTTACTTTAAATATAGTGAAAACCGACTCAACAAAAAAACAAACAACAAACAAAACAAAAAAACAATAAATAAATAAATAATAATAACTTTCATAAAACACTTAACAGCTTCTGAAGTCGGTTTCTTCAATTCTTTAATGCACTTGTGTTTTATGAAAGTTATTTTATTCGTTTTTGGTTTTGAAGTCGGCTTTTACTTTTTTTAAAGTAAATTTTTGTTATAACTGGATGACGCTGGTGAATAGCATTATCCGACTATACCTACAATACCTACAATACCGACTGTTGCACTAAATATGTAATGTAGGTAGGTACTGCATCTATTTTAATTAACTGCCAGACATTAACTGCGAATTAATTGCCACAAAGCGAATCGCTCTTCAAAACGTATCTGTATTAGCATTTTGAAACGCTATTAGGATTGCATCAATTGACAATAATTATTCAAACTCAAAGGGAACAATTTGGCTTAACCAAACTATACTACATTATCCCCAACGGGGATAAGTGAAACTAAACATTAGCGTAGCACCACATCTGCATATCGGCGTGCTAACGCCTACCAATGCTTTTAAAATTATCTACAACACATCATGCCGAATTTCCGTCGCGTAATATTCGGCAGACAGAAATTCGGTACATGGTACGCCAAGATGAATTGAAAACAAATGACGTCACTTGTATGAGGAAAGTTCATTTACACAATGGTCAATGTTACGTTTCTTGCTATCAAGCAAGAAACGTCGACGTCGTCGTCGTCGTTCGTCGTCGTCGACGTTATCTATCAAGATAAGTTATCTCTCTACAATACCTATTCTATCAGTTAACTTCATCATCAGTCTACAGCAGTCCACTGCTGGACATAGCCTTCAGGCCTCTGCCTCGAATTTCGCGGGCAGCGGGGCGGCGGCGGTGGCGGCGCGTCTCGCATTGTCCCGCCCTGCTTCCGCGCCGCTGTTTTCGAGGTCCGGTCCATTTGTTTTTACGCATAAAATCCGATCGCTCCCGCGCCGCCGCCGCTGCCGCCCCGCTGCCCGCAAAATTCGAGGCAGAGGCCTCAGTTGCATGCCATTCAACTCGATTGCACTGCAACTCACTTATAGATACTACCAGCGACCCTGCGAAGATCGTCACTCCACCTAGCCTCAGGGCCTTACGTTTGCCGATTCGCGGTCTCCACTAAAGAAAACGTTAGCTTCGAATATAAATATTGATTGTAACCCTGACACATCCCCGTGTAATACAAAACACTTTTTTTCTTTTTTTTGTTTGTGGTTGGGAAATCATCAACCCCGTGTTCCTTCAGTTGCCCGTGCCAGGGCCACGGTATCTCTTTCGAACTACCCGCGACCCAGAAACCTTAATTAATGTTCATCAATAAATGTTTGGCAGTATGATTTTCACATCTTTTACACCGACATTAAATTAATTCAAGAAATAAAATAAAATACATATATAAACTTATAATAGCCCTAAAATAAGTCAAAAGTAAGTTAGAAATCTATATCGATAGACTAACTAAACAGACAAAGAAGGCTATCATTAAACTTTCATTGCCATTTGGCCGCTGTACGATTTCCTAACAAATAAATCAACCACAAAAGAAAAGTTTTTTTTTTTGTAGGAAAAGCTTTTTCCTTCATAACGTTATACTGGTTCACTTGTTGGATTGTATTTTGAGAGTAGTGAATACATGTTTCAAACTTATATTTGGTGTGAAAAAGCTTGCTGCCCAGGGATCAATTTTCTATGTTCTGTTTTGGTTGGGTTTGGTTTCCGCTTAGTCCTTCAGGTGGACCATTGTGAGTAGGCCATGGCGGCAGCCGGTGGTTATTCCAACCAGCCCACCTCCCTCCAGAAGTTGATCACAATCAACGTTGAGACGTGTTCAACTCGGGTTTCTGTTCTAATCTAGGTGACGCCTGTGCATTCACAGAGTACATGCACAACGGCTTCCTCAGCTACATGCAAGCTAGAGGACTGTCCGTTATAGCTATTGTGTGGAAGTGTTTGTTTAGCAAGCAGTGTCTCGTGATGGTCCCCGTCACCAGTCGCAGGCCGTTCTTGTCTAAGCGTAATAAACGCCTGGTTAGCGTACCATCTATGGATCACTTAGCCTCCCTGTACCGCCTGCAGCCTGGTATCGAAGTCCACCAGCTTTCCGCTTGTATGTGGGTGAACTCCTGTAGCCACCTGTACAGCTGGTTGAAGGAGATGGTTACGATTGATTCGGATCCACAGACTGACGTGCTGGATGCTCTCCTAGCTAGTTCGTCAGCTGCATCGTTACCTAGTGATCCGCTGTGTCCTTGTATCCATTGCAGTGTCACTGTGTCGCGGTTACTACCGTTACTCGTTTTAGTGCATTGTGACATTCTAGTGTTAGTCTCGAGGTAATATATTTTATCGCGTGGAGTTATCAAGTTGAAATTAATATCAAACACGATGGTCTAATATATAATATAAAATCAAGCTTCTGCCTCAACGCAATAAAAAAATACCGCCATTTACGCGACATATTTTGATACTCGCAAGTAAATCAAAACCTAGGGTACTTTCCGCTGTCCTAGAATCCTGAAATTTGGCAAGAAGCAAGGTCTGACAGCACAAGTACAGGAAAAAGTCCGAAAATATTTAATTTGTAATTTAATCACAAAAAAAAAAATTTTTTGGTATTTTTTTTTGGGTTGGTTTTGGGAAAAAATCATTTCAACTACCTACGGAACCCTTCATTGTACGTGGTCCGACACGCACTTGGCCGGTTTTTTTACTTTAAAAAAAAAATAATTTCTCCGGGGCTTGTATTACTTTTTTCCAGTATTGGGTAAGCTCTGGAAAATAGTAGGTAGGTACTCGCATCTGGCGCGAGGACAATGTGGACGAAGCAACAGGGTATGTAAGGATCGTAGCAGGTGGTGCGGTGTTGTTTCTGCTTACCACCCATGAAAACATGCGTGAGTTTACGTAAGTATGTGTGTATTAATTAATTTGCGAATGAAAACTTCTTGGAAACCTATGTAAAAGGCTGAAAACATAATAGGTATATGTGGTTTTGCAAAATCGTTAAGCAGGTACCGTTCATTAAAGCACTACGTAACGCTAATTAGAAGTTTTTGAATAATTTTTTCACTATATCCGTTGAAGTTGAAAATACGCAAAAAAAATATGTTGTGTTTGAGAATATTATGTGCTCTGAACTCTGGTGGTCCCTTTTATTAAATAATTTTAAAAAAGTTACATGTTACGTCATTTTTACAAGTCGCATGCCTCAGAATGTATGGGATTTGCTCACGTCACCTAGCGCCTTAATGAGTAAATAAAAACAGTAAATTATAAACAACACGTCATCAGTTGACATTGAGCCTGAAAACATAACCGTAGCTACTAGTAACGCACCCATTTTGATAGAATAATTAATAGCAAGCCTGATTACTATAATTAATTCTTCTGTTAGTTATCTCAACGGCTCAACCCCACTAGTTACCAAGCAATTTTCAGTGTTTAATTAAAGCCCTCATAAATAATACTTCATTAAGACGCTAGACTTTAATAGGTATAATGTGTTAAATGTACCAAGCAAAGTAAACATAAATGACGGGTACAGACTCCAGTCTGTGCGAGAGCTCTAATTTTTGTAAGCCCTTTGTACCAGTACAAAGGGCTTACAAAAATTAGAGCACTCTGAGAAAAGACAAAACTGACTACAACTGAAGGTACAACTCATTGGCAATAGAATCGCCCCTACTTCATCGGACCTGGCAAAATTAAAGTTTACTAAACACATGTAGAACCTATATACAGTCGTAATACCTAGATGCCTTCGGAAAATATCTTGGACATGACTCTTATTAGGAGCCTTCTTTATCTATATTCCATTTGCAATAAGATTAGACATTTCAACAAAACTTATTTACAGTCCGTTCAACCGATTTTGACTTCTATTACGTTGGTGGCATGACAAATGGCAGCTGCAGTAAACAGATGGCATTGTAACCACATTTTTGCCTTTAATGCCATCCTTAAACCTACGGAATAGAAGTCAAAATCGGTTGAACGGACTGTAAAAAAGGTTTGTTTAAATGTCTAATCTTATTGCAAATGGAGTATAGAGCGCTTAACTTGGGTAACCTACATAATAGGGCGTCTCTGTAAGAACTTGAATTTTAAAAACTTAAAAATATATAGTAACTAGCTGTGCCCCGCGACTTCGTACGCGTGAAAGTCATAAGATACACAATAAACTAAACTATTAGCCACATTTTAATAAAATTTCCTCGTCTCCCGACCCGCCGCGTAGCATCGCCCGCCCGCGCTATTACTTCGTTTTCGCTTAGCGTTCTTTCATACTATTTTATTTTTGCTTGGCTCCTGATGGCCGTAGCGTTATGTTAAATAGCCTATAACTATCCTTGAGAATTGGGCTACCAAATACAAAAATAATTTTTCAAATCCGACTTTTCGTTCACAATTTCATGGGTTTTATTTTTTTTTTTTGTTTTAATTATTATTCCAAAATAAAAGTAACCTAAGTTATTCCTTATAATATCAGCTGCCAGTGAAAGTTCCGTCAAAATCAGTTCAGCCGTATCCTGTTTTTTTATATTTCTATGGCCGTATCGGATATTAGCCGGAACAAACAGACAGCAAACATTTTAAAAACTGTTTTTTGCCATGGGTACCGTATATACTTCCATATGTGTAGTGTTTGTATCTATGCAATAGATACAATACAATTGTCTCATGTACACCAGCAGAGGGGGCAGCTGTCAAACTGACAACTGGCGTTAGACGCGGTGCAGGTTGGACGTGCGCCTGCGCTCGGAGCTGGCTGTAGCGGTGAGCCAGTGTGACACGTATACTTATACATATAGTTAGTTAGTGTTGTGATAGTGATCACTACAAGTGGCGACGAGAATAAAGGTCAGTAAAAATGAAATATATTTATTCCATTAAAAGGAAAGGAAGGTGACAAAAAAAATTAGTTAAGTCGGTAGTCCAGTACCCGTCGCCGTCGCGCGCCAATTAGCAGACACAATAGAAATGTTATAGTTATCTGCACACATGGTGTGCAATCGACATTTTAAGAGGCGTGTCTTCTATGTCATTTTATATTCTGCGTACTGGGTGAACTCAATAGTTGAATAAAATCGTTTAGATCGTTAGGGAATGTGTATACGAAAAATAATTCCAATGAGTCAGTCATCTACTTTATTTCACTCAAATCGTAAAGCCGACATTGCCACAGATTGATGTGTGGAGGAAGAAAAAACATTGCTTACCCTCCTTTTCTTTAACAATAATTAAATTTATAGAACAGGAACTTTTCGTGATCTACTTGTCTTTGTTAGCTTGTTGCTGTTGCTTGCTAATGAAACACAATTACTTTTCTATTGTTTTGAATCATATTTGATATTTCAACAGTTGAGCGGATAAATATTCAAATAAAATGTGGAATGTGTTTGAACACCATTAATTTATTTATTAATTATTAGTGATTTGATTTTTCTCTAATTAGTGTAGTAAAATAAACATTTTAATAACTAAATATTTATCTAATACCCACATGCAGTCAAAATCGTTAATAACGACATTGTAAGGACTGCCCATATTTTGTCAAAAAAAAAAAATAATAGTCATACAACCGGTAAAGTCTTTAAAGAAAAAAGTCGCTTACATTTAAGGCTATAAATATTACTAGGAATGGTACTGGAGAATTACAATAGACCCTGATCTCGATATTCAACTTTAATAGCCTTTGACCATATACTGAGCAAATGTTATGTGGCTACCTACCAAAGAGTGTTCAAAACACAGTTTGGTCATTGTAATATTTGTAATTCTCCGGAAAAATTAGATAAATGTGGTCGCTTATTGCATTATTTGTATAAACGATGCTGTTGTAAACGGCGAAGTAGATCGGACGGTTAAGCATAGGATTAACACTGGATGGATGAAATGGCGGCAGGTCACGGGGACACTCTGCGACTCCCGCATTCCCCTTAAACTTAAGGGGAAGATATATAAAACAATGGTTAGACCTGCTGTCTTGTATGGATCAGAATGTTGGGCCACAAAAGGGATAAATGAAAAGCAGTTGCATGCAGCTGAGATGAGAATGCTAAGAGGGATGTGTGGTGTTACACGAATGGATAGAATAAGAAATGAGTACATAAGAGGAAGTCTAAAGTGGCACCGGTGACTGAAAAGTTGTGCGGAAATCGGCTGTCATGGTATGGGCATGTGATGCGGAGGAGTGAGGAAAATGTCGTGAGGAAAGTTTTGAGTATGAATGTCGATGGCTATAAGAGTAGGGGAAGACCAAAGAAACGATGGATGGATTGTGTGAAAGATGACATGACTAGAAAGGGGGTGACTACCGAGATGACGAATAATAGAGAAGTATGGAAAAAAGGACATGTTGCGCCGACCCCAAATAGATTGGGATAAGGGCAGAAGAATGATGATGATGCTGTTGTAAACGGTTTTGACTGAATTGCTTCATGTAGGTAATATACGCATAATTATTATGTATGTTCTTCGGACGTCCATTAAATTGGATGTATGATCTTCGGACGTCCATTAAATTGGATGTATGATCTTCGGACGTCCATTAAATTGGATGTATGTTCTTCGGACGTCCATTAAATTGGATGTATGACCTTCGGACAACCATTAAATTGGATGTATGATCTTCGGACGTCCATTAAATTGGATGTATGACCTTCGGACAACCATTAAATTGGATGTATGATCTTCGGACGTCCATTAAATTGGATGTATGATCTTCGGACGTCCATTAAATTGGATGTATGTTCTTCGGACGTCCATTAAATTGGATGTATGATCTTCGGACGTCCATTAAATTGGATGTATGACCTTCGGACAACCATTAAATTGGATGTATGATCTTCGGACTTCCATTAAATTGGATGTATGATCTTCGGACAACCATTAAATTGGATGTATGATCTTCGGACGTCCATTAAATTGGATGTATGATCTTCGGACAACCATTAAATTGGATGTATGAGTCAGCCATTAAATTGGATGTATGTTCTTCGGACATCCATTAAATTGGATGTATTTTCAGGTCGCCTAAATACGATCAAACATGGCAAACCAGCTACCGCCATCGGAAAAATTGGATATCGAGGGTGAAAGTACATCGGTTGGTTTGAGATGGGAAAAATGGAAACGATCCCTTCGAATCTATCTTGAAGCCGCTGATATCACGATTCCAGCTAAAAAGAGAGCTACGTTGCTAGTCCTAGGGGGAAGTGCACTACAGGAAATATTTTACAATTTGTCTGGAGCAAATGTGGAAGCTGGGGAGAATGTTGATATCTTTGAAATAGCTATTAGTAAATTAGACGACTACTTCCTCCCCAAACAAAACAAGACCTTTGAACGACATATCTTCCGTCTTCTTAAGCAAGACGAAGGAGAAAGTTTTGAAAAAATTGTCATCAAGCTAAGAGACCAGGCATCAAAATGTAAGTTCGAAAAAGTTGATGACCATATAATTGACCAAATACTTGAAAAATCTTTGTCATCAGAACTAAGAAAAAAATGTTAACAATGGGTGATGAAATTACATTAGACAAGGTGATTACTATAGCCAATACCCTAGAAATTGTGAACTACCAACTGAACAGTTATGAACAAAAAGAAAAGAATAATACAAATGAAGTTAATGCAATAAAAAGTAGATACCAAGATAATTCAAGGTGGACTAAACAAGAAAAAGAGTCGAATGAAGAGAAAAAAATGTCAATTTGTACTAAGCGACCACGGAAGGAAACTACTGTAAATTCTTTGGAAAAAGAAGTACAATATGTATTTAATTTGAATGACGACGCAACAATCAAATGCGAGATAGGAGGAGTAAATTTGGAAATGTTGATTAATTCGGGATGCAAATTAAATTTAATATCTTATAAAACCTGGGAATATTTAAAGAAAAACAAAATAATTTGTGACAAACAAGTAAAAGACCCTAATAAAATATTACTAGCCTATGGAAGTAAGACACCTTTACAAATCAAAGGTTCTTTTAAAGCAGAAATAAAAACAAACGGAAAAATGGAACGCGCCACAGTTTACGTTATTGAAAATGGATCACGGAACCTACTTGGGAAAGACACTGCATTGCGATTGGGTGTTCTTAAATTAGGCGTGGAAGTAAATCAAGTTGAACTGGAATCAAAAATACCTGGTGATTCATCAGTAAAACCAGTTATGCAACCCCACCGGAGAATACCAATACCATTAGAAGAAAAAATAAATAATGCTACAAATAATTAAATATAGGCAATGTCAGATATCCAATGTCAATTACTTACATAAATGTCGTGAATGTAAATTAACAATAAAAGATTTTTAGACTAATAGTAACAGAAGTAATAATCATAGTAAATTTCTAGTATAATATGTATGTTTACAATTTAAATGTCATTAATAGAATAATAGCAGCCTTCCAGTAGGTAACGCTTCAATTTAGTTTTGAAGTCCCTTTTGTAAAGTGATAATTTTATATCATTGCATTTAGTAAAAAGCTGTTATTTTGACATTACAAACAGACACTTCAATTTTATTTATTTAATAATAAATAATAATAAATAAAATTTATTTATTTCCAAAAAAGAGAAGGTTACAGACTTATATATAAACCTTGGTTAACAAAAAGGTAGTGGTAGGAAGCAAGTACGGAGGAATAAGCTATGCTGTAGAAATCTGTAAACAATAATTGGTGAGCCCTGCCTCTTAAACTAGGGTTACCTGTATCTTAAGAGACAGTGTTCAGCTATGGGGTTAATGCAATAAGATTTATACAACTTGTGGTTTGTGTCGATCTACCTAGTGATTATAATTTTTAGTTTAGTTTAGTTTACAAGTTTATAATTAAAATAAAGAAGGGAAAACAATTTAATGCATGCAAGAGTGTGTGTGTGTGGATGTATGTGTGTGTGTGGATGTATGTGTGTGTATGTTTGTGATAGTGTGTTAGTGTAAATTGTGAGATTTGGTGAGGGTAGCTTGTGAGTATAAACTAATATATTAATATTAGTATATATATATTAGTATTATTAATAAGCGATGTATGTAAGTAGTGATTCTGTTTGTGAGTAATCCTGTTGAAGTAGCCATTCTGTGACCTTGGACTTTAATTCATATCTATTCAGGTCGAGTATGTTAAGTTCTTTATGAGTTTTTTTGTAAATGTGTGTGCTTATTGTATAATATTGGTGTCTGGCAAAAGAAGTTTTGTGCCGAGTGCCTGAGGGAATATTGGTACGTTTTTTGGGATCAGACGGGGGGACGCTAGCGTGTCTTCTAAGGACAGATTGAAGCACGAAGAGCTGACGGACTGTTAGTACCTTGCAATCCAAGTATAGCTGTTTTGTAGGATAACGATATGGTTTTCGTAGCATCACTTTCAGTATAGCTCTCTGTGCCCTTTCCACTTTAATTAGACTAGTTTTGGTTGCACCACCCCAAACAGTAATGCAGTACCCAATAACGGATTGACACAGAGCATAGAAGACCATTTTCAGTGTATCAGGGTTTGCCGACTCTCTAAGAGATTTAAAAATATGAATCAATCTCATTGTTCTAGAGGTGAGGGCGTTAAGTTGTTTATCCCAACGTAACCCTGCGTCTATTTGTACGCCAAGATATCTTACACTATCAGTTCTTGTGAGTGGTGGACATTGACATGTAGATGACAGCTGTGGGCAAGTGTGACCTATTATCGAGAAAGTGTGATCTGGTGCGGTGTTAGAGCGGATAGAGAATGGGATGTAGGATGTCTTGTTATAGTTGAGAGTAAGCAGATTTGAGTTGAGCCATTTTATTACTTTGGATAAAGCAGATTCTGCATTACATTTAACGCTATCCCACGTTGCTCCGTAAGCTACAATCACGGTGTCATCAGCATAGGCAAATATCCTAGTATTAGGGAGGGTCATTCTGCACAGGTCGTTTACATAAATTTGGAACAAAATAGGACCCAGAATGCTTCCCTGAGGTACTCCGTAAGACACGGATTCCTCGTCACTAAGGAACTTATCAATTTTAATTCTTTGGGTTCGGTTATTGAGATAATCTTTGAAGATTTGAAGAGCGATACCCCTTATACCAATTAGTTCCAACTTGGCGATAAGTATGGGGACAGAAACGGTGTCAAATGCCTTAGAAAGGTCTAGAAATATACCTAGAGATTTGATTTTATTATCAAGGTTCCCAGCAACCATTTGCGTCAGATCCAGTACCGCATCCTCAGTTGAGATCCCAGTACGAAATCCATACTGATTATCAGCTACGATGCGATACCTATCCAAGAAGTTCTTGAGACGGCTGCTGAGGATTCTTTCAAGGACCTTAGAGAGTGCAGTCAAAACCGAGATTGGTCTATAGTTGTTGACACTACTTCTGTCCCCTCCCTTATAGATTGGATATACTATTGCTCTTTTAAGAGCATCCGGAAAAACACCTTTCTGTAGACAACCATTAAAGATATACGTTAGTGGCTTCGTGAGAGTCTGGAGGCATGCTTTCAGTAAGAGGGGCGAAATACCGTCCCAACCAATTGCGCAGTCGTTGCGTAGTTGCAGAATAAGGGATTCGACCTCAGTTTCATCCACCTCCAGGAGCACAAGAGAGTTGGCAGGAGAAAAAGGGGTATTGCTAATGGTATTCAGCACCGGACTAGTTGGCAGATTCGAGGGAAAATGACACCGAGATAAAATGTTAGCAGCCAGGTTTTTACCTACATTACTGAAAAATTTGCACACTTCATTTATGGAAGATTTAGGAGTGTTTCGTATTTTCAGAAGTTCAACAGGGCTTGTTTTAGTTTTACTTGTGCTAGTTATATCTTTTATTGTCTTCCAAAGGGCTTTAGGGTTATTTTTTGCTTTCTCTAATTCATTATTTGTATAGAGTATAGATTAATTTTTATTTATTTACATTTTTTTCATAATATGTTCGGATATGAAACAAAATATTGGTGAAATGCTCACCGTAGGTTTGTTGGCAGCAATGCATTCTTTTGACGTAATTTTGCAGTAGGTACATTTTGCAGTAACGACTGCTGGATTTCACGAATTTGGAGTGCAATTTCTTCTTTGACTTTTCGACTTTTTTTGGCAAGAATTGGACGGAATGGACTTATACGAGTATGAGATGTGGTTTCAACAGGATTGCAACACCTGTCAAACTGCACGCGAAACAATGACGTTGTTGCAAAGTTTCCAGATCGTGTCATATCTTGCTTTGGAGACCAATAGTCGCAAAGAAGTTACAATATTTTGTTTCATATGTAAAGTCATTACTTCCCCTGCACATATTAAGAAAAATATGTAAATAACACATTTGAAATATATTTTTAAGTTTTTAAAATTTAAGTTATTACTGAGACACCCTTTATATTATAAAATGAACAGAAAACGAAGTGGCGGTGCTTAGGGGAGGCCTATGCCCAGCAGTGGACATCTTTCGGCTGAAATGATGATAATGATGATGAAGTTTTGCTGTAGAACCTTTTTTTGTCGTGATAGTCTCAACGGTTATAGGGGGTTACTTATCACAAAACGTTAATTAGGCCTTTTAAGGGTACGTAACCCTTCGTAAAATTTTATGCAAAAGCATAATCAGCCTATAGACACCTCTCGGCCTAAAAACTTATGTACCAGTTGAGGCAAGAGTGCCTTTACTCCTTATGTGTCAGTCTGGACACTGACATGACGACTTGATAACGGTCGAGATTCATAGCTTAGCGGCGCAGGAGCATCTTAACTTTGATTGATAATGCTAGGCTACAAAATAAGATTAAGATTAAAGAGATTTTAGATCAGTTTCCCTTTACGTATACAATAGTAAATTTTGATACAAGTGGAGAATTATTATTATTGCATTCGAGGCGGAATTAACACCCGAGCCGTAAGCGAGGTTGTTTTTGAGCCGAGAACTGCAATAACAAATGTCCACGTGTATCAAACGACGTTTTTGAAGAAATTCGACTTTTGAAGAAATAAAATAAAATAACGAAAAATATTTTTATTATGAATTATTAGGAAACTATGATTTAAATTTTCATTTATTTCCGCGCTTTGCTTTCGCCAGGTTGAAGGAGAAGCAAATGTATAAAGCCGATAAACAGCCTAATATGAAAAATAGAAAATTCTAATATTTTTGAGTTTAAGACACAAATGATATTTATTTATTCAACAAACTTATCAAACAATAGAAATATTTTTTAACGTAAATGACTAACTAACTAACTATACAAATAAATACAAAACAAAAGGACACTTAGGCGTCGAAGTACTCGTCCGCATCGATGTCATCCGGAAACGTGCCCAGAAGACTGGCAGCATTGCCACGTTGAATGGCAATGCTAATTCTTTGGCCAAAGAACGAGCCAGCCCTCTGGTCACGTGAAGCCTCGACCAGTCGGCGAGAAATTTCCTTAAAAAGTAGACGCGCACTCGGGCCCCATGACCCGAGCGTTTCGACCCCAAACGGCTCAAAACTGTAGTTACCTATAAGGTTACAGTATTTGCGCCGCTTGAGGGTCTCAGCAGCCGCAGCAGCGGCGCCAGCACAGCACGTCGTGCTTGGAACATGAGATGGCGCAAGGGTGTCGACACAAGTTGCGTCCCACACCAGAGGCCTACCCATCTTCCAAGGCAACAACGTCATGCCATCTGGTCTCTTCCCATCGTCACGTACCAAGCCGTTTGGTTCTAATACCGCTGGTACGCCGGCGGTAACAAGAGCTCGACGAATAATGTCGTTGATGCTGGCGTGCCGTGCTATGCGACCTGCGCTCCTGTAGCAGGACAAGCCATGGTGCCCGAGACTGTCGACAGCGTCACCGCAGTGACACCGATGCGGAGCAACACAAGGTGCGCCCAAGCGGAGACACGTAGCGAGCCGAAACGATGAGTCATCCATCATAGTACCTATGGTGGATGACGGGAGCGCCTGAAGCCACAAGCCTGACTCCCATTCTCCCACAGCCAGCAGACGGGCACGCTCAACAGTATTAAAAGACGTGTTTAATAGGGTATTCCGTATAATACTGCAGAGCGGCACGTCCCAAAGTTTCTGGGAGGACGGGTTGTCGGGCAAATCCGTATTGGGACAAGCCATTTTCCAAGCGTTCAACGCATCGGTCAAAAACGGTACCTCAAAATCGACCAGTGAGGAAGATAAAATTTTCCTGGTTAATTTATCGGTACTGTGGACCGAGGAGAGGAACGCCGGTAAACTAATACTTGAAATTTTGCGGACACAAATAAATGTTAATTTGTCCATAAACGTTTTTTGTATTGTAATAATCATGGTTTTTGATGATATTCTATTTAAAAACATTATTTAAATATTCAAAAAATATTAACGCCGTAAAGACGCATATGTCTTTACCGAGATTTAAAAAAATATTCACCTCCGAATAGAGACGGTGTGAATACTCGTAGAAGCATTGAACTAATTTGGACTAAGTATAGGTATAACTTATCTGTGGCAATTTTATTTCCGCACACGTGTTGGAAAATGAAAAATCGCACGCGTGTGAAATATATTGGATTGTGAACCTAATCGTAGTGCGATATGAACCAGTTTTCGAGGAAGTGTATTAAAAATAACATTTATGTGAGCTCAATGAAGAATTGTGTCATCGTTTTGATGCTCTAAGCTGATAAAAAGATGCATAATATTTATGTTATCTTTTTCGGTTCATTCAACAACCATACATCACGCATGTTTTACCCGAAGGGTTAGGCAGAGGTGTTCCTTTTCAGAGTTCACCCACACATCGCCAGTTATGTTAAGATATATGCTTGCGACCACCAGACTAACGAAGCAGTCGTTCAGTAAGCACACGTAGCCGGCAAATTAACGAGCAATGCGATTTCAATGAGTTCCTACCATAGCACAGAGAACAGACTAATTGAAATGTACGTAATTAGTAAATTACCTGTACGGTGTACCTAACCCATACCGCTCGTAAACGTTACCGCAGTGATAAATGAGGGTGAAACCTCACTTTCAAACGTTTTACAGTAGATATAATATTATTTGAACTTTTTTTTTAACAGGAATTCCGAAACCTTCCGCAAATACGGTACCTATCTATCTATTAATATAAATGAAATGCTGATCGTTGGGAAGCGCATCACTTGAGAACGGCTGGACCAATTTGGCTATATTTTATATTAAAATGTTCGTAAGAGACCGAATCAGGTTCTTACCTAAAGAAACATTTTAAAAGTTGCCGGGCTACTTGGAAAATTCGGGGAAAGTGAAAGTGCATTATCAATGGGAATATATATGAAATATTGAGATTTGGACAGAACAACGTCTGTCGGGTCAGCTAGTTTAGAATACAAAGAACATGATAAGGAAAAGAAATAATGGAAACTGTTGTTGTTCATTGTCAATAAATATATCTAGTAGTTATATTCTAAAAACTAACAAAAAACAGTATCTTTCCACATCGTCATAGTTGTTAGTTATTTTAGTGGAATTTATTTTAGTAGTATGTATGTATTTAAGTATATATTATATGTTTTATTTAATGAGTTAATTGTTTTGGATTTTATGTATTTTATTTTCTCTTCTACTCTTACACACGTTGTCTACATCTCTTTTTATACTCTGTGCTATCGCAGGTATGCTGGAAGAGATTTCTTTTGAAATAAGCATCACCTTTGTACATATTTTTCTGTTCTTTTCTGTTTGTCTGTTTATTTGTGTGTACATAAATGGTTAAATAAATAAAAAATAACAAAAGCTACTGAACACGAAAAAGTTGTTAGGTTTCTAAAGAGTCAGTTAAAAAAATAACTGATTCTTTAGAAACAAATATCAACTTTTCAATGTATGGACCTACTAAAAATAACAAAGTATCATCAGATACAAATATAGGTAAGAGGTTATGTTACTCGCATGTAACAAAGCCGTACGGAATAAATGGGAAACAAGGAATCCGTCAGCCATGTCAGCGATAGAATCGCAAAAGTAGATCGGGTGAAAAGCGGCATGCTGCTTGTATTTACAAGCAAGCAATCAAGCGAGCAAGTAATTTGTATGCAATGCAACGTTGCAATGTTTACAAAAATAACTGATTTCAATATAAATAAATGTTTGTACGCCCTCTGGTATAACACAGCGCACTCTTTATTAATATTATGTACCATTATTATTGTACTATAATACAAATGAATAAATGACTTATGACTTATGTATGACTGATGACATTCGTTGTAGAAATAAAAACGCTTTCAAAGCGATTTCCTCTTGTTTCCCTCATTAGATGCACGAAGTATGAAGAATAGGTTCGAAAAATTAATTTCTTTTTTGTTTTGTCATGATTTGATAAGGGAAATATTTAACTGATCCTCGCAAAACTTATTGACCTTCTAATGATGGTAATTTTTTTTTTTAATTTATGAGCCCCTATAATTTTTTTGCGCTTCTAATGTTGCTCACGTTTTATAAATATGAGCCTCTTTTTAATTTCCTGTCCTTTTCCCACAGTTGGTCGCAGTAACCAATCTTGGGTAGGTACCCCGACCAAACGGGTTAGGTAAGGTTGGAACAGTGACCAACCACGCGCATTAGGTAAGGATGGAACTGTGTTCGACCACGCGCGATCTGAACAGATCGCAGTAACTAAGTTAGAACTGTGACCAATCGCGCCAAGCCGAGTGAGCGAGGCGAGCGGTGCCGTGGCAGCAGCCGGCGAATACTACATCCAAGTTGGTCGCAGTTACTTGGCCATTTAAGATTTTTAGAACCCCAAAATAGGAATTATTTGAGGTTCATAAAAAGAGGCGCTATCATTATATTAGAATGTTCAATATTATTTTTAGGAGCGCAAAATGGAAATTAATAGAGTAGACTAAACTAGTATTTGTATTTCAATAAATCTTTACCTGTTTCCAGCTCAAACTAAAATCCCCGTCATTGCGCTGCAAACTCGATCCATCGGGCACTCTCAGTACACCGCAACAACTCTCGAACGCTCAGCGTGGACACGATGGTACTCAACTTTAACTCAAAGTGGATCGGAATCATTCGGTCTTTCACGACGCTATGCTATGTTGCCACTTAAAATGGATGTAGTGTTGTAAAAACAGTTGCTATGGACGGCTATTCTTTAAATGTTTACTTCAGTAAAATCTATATTTGATTACTTTTATGTAATTGCGTTATATTACCACACCCGAAAAACATTAGATTTAACAAATAATTTTGGCATATCGAATAGTAACTTTAAGGAAAACAAACAAGACTTAAATATCGTTCAAATAGCGAACAGTAAGGTAAACAAGAAAGGCATAAACAAAAGAATGTAAATCGTCGCATCCAGCTTACAAAACCAGAAAGGAAAAAAATGATCGGGATAAGCAAAAATTCCTGTGGTTAGTTTCATCGAAAAAAAAGAAAAGAAACGCCCAAATGTCGTCCGGCTTTAACACAGTTTGCTACTCACCGTCAACATTTCAACTAGCCACAGTAGCCACTCCAACATAACATTATGCATCAACATGAACAGGACACAGATGGCTAAGTCACTTTAATGTGCACTTCGTCGGAAGCTTGGACTTTTATTGGAGGCACACCGACTTCCCGATGGAATTTATTACCTCTTCAGTAAAGTGTAGAACGAAATACTATTACAAAAATATCTGATCTACATTTTATTTCCACGTTGAAATTGTTGCCATTGAAACTGAAGTCTATAAAGTCGTTGTTATCGATGATCAACACAAAGACTTTTAATTGATCCTTACATATTTTCAAATTAACATTCTTCTTAATTCCGGTTACCCGGCCTCATACCTCTTCAACTTTATTTCATAACACAAATAATTACATCCATATGTTACCCCAATTTTCCCATTAAAATTGAAACTCTACTTATTTATGGTCCACATTTACGCTTCAAAAACAACCCCAACTTTTCATTCAAATGTTATAAGTCTGAAAGGGTTGAAGGGTTTTCGAAATTACTTTCAGTGGGTTCAGGTCGGAAATTAAACCATATTTCACTGTGAATCTAGGCTATTCATAATGAACTAGAACACTTAGTTAACTTGCGTGTGTTTATACTTTTTGAGCTAAATACTTATGACATCAATTGTCTCACAATAGAATAATTACGTTGTCTATTAACTCTAGACATTAGCCAATTAATAAAGTAAGCGTTGCTTAAAGATAAGCGACATTTCAAAATAAAAAACCGGCCAAGTGCGTGTCGGACCACGCACAATGAAGGGTTCCGTAGTTGGGATGAATTTATCTTAAGAACAAACTTAACATTGTAGTTGAAAAACATGTGCTCCCATACATTCCAACTGTAAATGTAAGTTTGTACTCACAATATTGATAGATTTTCCATGTTATTTTA
The DNA here is from genome assembly GCA_946251885.1 of Cosmia pyralina. Taxonomy (NCBI): domain Eukaryota; kingdom Metazoa; phylum Arthropoda; class Insecta; order Lepidoptera; family Noctuidae; genus Cosmia; species Cosmia pyralina. The sequence goes on along the minus strand of OX276350.1, from coordinate 16,518,270 downwards.
AGACCACAGACTTCTTATAGGTTTTCCTGTAATCTATTTTCTGTATATTTTTCAAAATTTTAGGCTCAGTAGTTTCGGAGATAAGGGGGGGGGGAATGGTCAATTTTCGTCTATTTTCTTAAATAACTTTAAAACAATTTATTTTAAAATTATAAAAAATATATATTTGAGACCTTCATAGTAAGCCTTTTCATTTGACATGCCACATGGTGTAGCTTGCAACACTTTTTTTTTTAATTTTCTTATTTGCCCCCCAAAAGTGACCTCTATATTCAAAATTCATTTATTTACTTTACCCGTCCGTCTTTGGGTCACAGAAATTCATACGTGTACCAAATTTCAACTTAATCGGTCCATTAGATTCGGAGCAAATTGGCTGTGACAGACGGACAGACAGACAGACAGACACACGAGTGATCCTATAAGGGTTCCGTTTTTTCCTTTTGAGGTACGGAACCCTAAAAAATGTATAGAAAAGCAGACGTTCATCATTAGTAAACTGTAAGCAACGTTTTTAAATATACGGATAGATCCAATATACGAGTAGGGTCAGGCAGTATTGCAGTTTCATTACACTTAGAGCCTATTTCACGATGTCCGAATAGCCACTACTTACCGAATAAATTAAAAAATGGAACAGAATTTGTTTGAAATTATCTTCCAAGTAAGTTAATAGGAATTTAATCGTAGGTGGTGAAACAGGCCCTTGGGGTCATATTTCACGATATCCGAATAACCACAACTCACCGAATAAATTCAAAAATGGAATGAACTTAATCTTAGGTGAAACAGGCCCTAATCGAAAAAAATCTGCACTAGGTACTTACTATGAAAATTATTTGTCTTGAAAAACGGTACGATTTAATTTCAAACATACTTAATAGCAATATCGTAGTTTTATATTAGGTATTTATAAAAGTTGATGTTAGACATAGTTTTAAGGCGAGTAGTGCTGCCAACTAGCGCCACCATTAAGATAAAAAAATATGTCTGGAGTTAAGGAACATTTCCGTTTTTGGTGTTAACTACTAAGGCTTCGAGTCTAGGAGGTTAAGTGTTGATTTTTATGATACAATTAATTTTACCTCATCCGACTAAAAATGTGAGCATAGGAAATTTCAAAATGTTCCATATCTCCAGAATTATGATTTTTTTTCTCAATGGTGGCGCTAGTGGGCAGCACTACTAGCCTTAAGCTGTTTCTTCGACAATATCAGTATCTCAATAGCAGTCCAGTTTTAGCCTGTTTATACACTACAGGCAAACATAGTAAGTACATGGTCTGATACCTATAAGACGGCTTTCAAAGCACAAGTTTCAAAGTGTAAAGATGATTATGTAGACATGTATTCACAACGCAGCAGTATTATTCGGTTATTCAATTAATATTGGGTTGTCCTACCTCGGTCCAGCGTCAGAACTTCGGAAGCGGTTTTGAATCGCCCTGTATCGTAAAGACAAGCGCATATCACAGCCGTGTCGGGCCGCACCGCATCGTATTTTAATGGGGAAGAAAACTGTAAAATTAGTTCCGCGTAGATGGCGCTAAGTGTTTGTTACTTTCATTCAGCTGCCAATGGAGTTCCTTACTAAAAACTTTGCCGCGAGATGGTGCTAAGTGTTTTTCTTGTTGCATATTAATAGCTTTGTCGCTTTTAACCGACTTCAAAAAAAGGAGGATTCTCAATTCGACCGTAGGTATATAGGGTGACTGGTAATTAGTGACCGATACCTAAACACATGATTATACTCATGATAACAATCAACTTTTACTAATAATAATTTTTATAAGTTAAAAAGAAACTCAGTTATTAAATAAATTGTTTATCATTAGAAAGTCAATAAGTTTTTAGACGATCAGTTAAATATTTCCCTTATATTACGCAGCCAAAAAGAGCCGTAGGCACGTGTACACACGGCTACATATCAAGCTATAATTTCCAGTGTAAGCTGATCTCGCATTGTATAAAATTTCCGTGCAATGGAAGGTCAGCTTATACTGGAAATGTACACCTGCCCCATACATTCATGTTCGCATAACTCGTCAAAATGTAAGGATCAGCTGGTTTTTTTTTCGCGATTTCGGGTTTGGTCCCATAATAAAAGTTGTTTGTTATCATGAGCTCAATCATGTGTTTAGGTATCGGTCACTAATTACCAGTCACCCTATTTTTTGTTTGTTCACGGATAACTTAGTGGTTTATGAACCGATTTTGATGATTCTTGTTTTTATGGATTGCGATTTTCATTAATATGACCGATTGCGAATTTAACCATACACGACGGAACGTCTTAAAGATGATTTTGACAAGTGACAAACACACAGCATTCTGTCGCAGTGAAGCTTCCGGTAAATAACCCCATTCAATACAAAAACGCACGGTGCGGCCCACCATCGCCATCAGTGTGTGATGCTGCATACAAAATGTACAAAGTGACGGACGTGAGAGGATTTTTGCGTGGCGGTGCGGCCCGCCTTAATGTGCGTCAGCTTTTGTGCTATCAAAGCACCATCTACTACGAAATCAATATAAATTGCACGGTCTGGTTTATTTTACAACATTTATTTTACATTTTAAACAAGGCAAAAATGTCGTGTTTCTGAATACATGATGTTGAAGCGCTAATCAATACTCGTTATTCGGATCCAGTTTCTAAAAGCCTGAATTTTAATGACAAACCTTCTCAATTTAAGTACAGTAATATTTTTTTTTTTATTATCTTTATTTATTGAAAGGACTATAGCGAATAGATATGCTAGTAATTTGTAATATACCGACACGGTTCACCTAAAACAATATTCTGTCCGTATGTAAATTATTCAACAATTGAGTACAAATAGTTATAGAGAACTAATTAATCCAATTTGCGACTACCTTCGCAAGTTTAATTCCTACAAACTATCAATATTGGGTTTCAACAATATTAAATTATGCAAAACATAGTATTAAATTTTGTTGCTGTGTACTAACTTCCCAGTAAGTACTTATCTGCTTGTTCTCATGAGTAAAGTACTAGGTAGGTGATACTTGGTAGGTATACACGGCTTCATATCGAGCTATAAAGTTCCATTATAAGCTGACCTGTCATTGCTTGGAAACTTTGTACAATGCGAGATCAGCATACACTGGAAATTATAGTTTGATATGTAGTCATGTGTACACGTGCCTACGGCTCTTTTTGACTGTGTAATATAAGGGAAATATTTAACTGATCGTCTAATATTTTATTGACTTTCTAATGATAAACAATTTATTTAATAACTGAGTTTCTTTTTAACTTTCTCACAGCTGTGAGAAACGGCCAGAAAATTAAAAAACAAAAAACTGAGCTAGGATACCCCGACCAAACGCGTTCAGCTCCTTCAAAAAGGCGCGCACGACACGCGACTCGAATCGAACGCGACTCAAACGTAACGCTCATCGCACAACACGCGGTGCCTCTGTGTCGCGTGCGATTCGCGTCTCATGTCGTGCCTGTTTGTTTGTAGGAGCCTTTAGAGTAGGTTGGAACCGTGACCGACAGCGCGCAAGCCGACCGAGCGAACCGAGGCTAGTATTTTTTAGGACCCCAAAACAGGAATTATTTGAGGTTCACAAATGAGGCACAATAATTATATTAGAGTGTTCAATAATATTTTTTGGAGCGCAAAATGGAAATTATTGGATGTTCCATTACCTCCAATAATTTCTCTTACCTACCTATGCAAAATCCATGCAAGATGGAAGACATGAACTCAATTTTATTTTATCAATATTCATTAATGATAAAAAGAATTGAGTTCTTGTATTGCATTCGAGAAATCACACACCCTATATTTTTATTCCCAGAAAGAAATAATGACAAAATTATACACAACAAAAGAAATAAAAACAAACAAATAAGGAATCCGCTTGCAAGAACAAAAATAACATTAATAAATACGTTGTTTGACTAAGAACCGTCCGGGGGCGGAACAATAAAAATACGTCGGTAATCTTCAGGTCAAAACAAAGTCAAAGGAAACTGTCAATGCTAAACTGTATAACACTTATCCACGCCATCCATTGTTTATTTCGTGGCCCTTATCGAATTAGGGGGAAGTTTGCGAGAAATTACATTAACAGCGAAGAGGACGGGCGACGAGCGTTTTAACTTAATGGCCATCCCTCGAACTCCCTTGTCGTCACTTAGCCACGACTCGCCGCCCAATAAAAGAAAATGTGGACCACTCGCCAACTCTCCTGACTGGCCCAACTCGCACTTGCAAACCGCACACATTTTACGAACATACGAACCAACGCCAAATACACTTTTTTATCCCTTTTGAATCGGAAATCCTTTGAATTATGTATAGACGAGACAGTATCAATATTTTTCTTAAAATTCTTTGGGAAACAACAGTACAAGTATTTCCTATACAAAAGTTGGATGCATAAGTTGAGATGTGACTTGGCTGTTATAGTTATGTCCTAAATACGGTCGCTCTGAATAGGAAAAAGTTTGTACTTAAATGATACACGAAAATAAAAGCTGAGTGGCACTCTGTTTACGGAAGAGGAGATTAAAACATAAGGGTCGTGATACTTTAGAAACTTTTGAATACATTTTTAAGTTAAACAACTTGGATTTGAACTAAATGTTCTTAAAAAGAATAAAATTAAAATAATTCTGTCCCGCTACTACACTTAAAAAAATATATAATAGGTAGGGCACGTCTTTACTTCTGTATTAAAGATACACTGTTATGTCAATAATGTACTAAACACAGATAGGCACCTACCTATATTTCGTCACACAAGATATAACTCAAACACGAAAGATTAACACAACACAATACTATTACGTCTCTCAAATGACTGCTTCGGTGATTAAACAAAACGGTAGCTCAAAGCTAAATGAATAATCAGAAGTGTTCCCACATCAATGGGTTTACAGCTTAATCTTGAGCGAACATCACGAAGTGACGACACAATGAATAGAAGGACGGATTCTATTTGATAATCGGGAATGGGTGTCTAAATAGTTTTGCACGATAGGATTTTATAATGTATGGTACTTAATGGTTTTCATGCTTAAAATTTTACACTATGAAAATATATGGTTTAAAACTTTATTATAAATATTAAATTGCTTACTTATACACAAGTAAAGAACTATTTACACTAGGTACTAAATTAAATAACTACCAAACTGTATAAAAACACAAACAAAAGGACACTTAGCCGACGTTCGCACGGATGCGGACGTAAAAATATCGCGGCGATTTTTTTTCGCGCACTGGATTTTTAACGCTCTGCTTAGCGCCGAGAGTTGAAAATCCAACAGTGTGTTTTTTCGACGGGCTGGGATGTAGGTACTCTATTGTTTTTAGGTTGGATTCTCGAAGCTCGGCTCAACACCGAGAGTTGAAAATCCAGTGCCCGATAAAATCCCGCCGCGATATTTTTACGTCCGAGCGAACGTCGGCTTAGGCGTCGAAGTACTCGTCCACATCGCTGTCATCCGGAAACGTGCCCAGAAGACTGGCAGCATTGCCACGTTGAATGGCAATGCTTTGGCCTAAGAACAAGCCAGCCCTCTGGTCACGTGAAAAATATCAGATTTCTTGATTCTAATTGAAATATTATTTATTTTTATCTAGTCTCTGATCATAAAGTTCTAATTATGAAATCAAAAATAGTACGTTAATGACGGACTTTATTCAAGTGCTTCTCATAAAAAATAAAATAGTAGTTTATAAAAGTGGTACATATTTGTATGAGTTTATATACAGGGTTACAGGTTAAGTCGACCTATTCCCTTTAAGGGCATGTTCTTTACATTGTTTCTGATTGATTTGGCTATGAAACACCCTATCCTAAATCTAACCGTTTTCGAGATATTTGAAATTAATTGTTTTTTATAAAAAATACCCGATTTTTGTCTATCAGCTCAGATATTGTGAAACGTGTAAGTCTTATTATTACTGTTATTTATTTTTTACATGTAAAATAAGATGCTTTATGACCTAAATAACCAAGATTGTCCATAAAATTAATAAATAAGTCGTTGTAGATGATTAAACTTTCAAAAAAGTAATTAAAATTTAGAAACCTTAATTTTTGTTTAAGGATATCTAAAAAAAAAATTATGGCACTTGTTTTGCAGATGAGCTTAAAAATATCTACGTTTCATCAGCTATCCAACGAGGTATGATAATCTGGGGTTTTATCAAAAATGCAGAGCAAAACTTAATTTCATTGGCTACAGGGGAGGTAAAAAAAATACTAAATAAAACAATCGCTTAGTACAAGATGCTTTTAATAAACTATTAAAACTGTTAAATTTCTAAATTTCGTGTTCGACATGTCCGCCTCTATTTTGCACACATCTTCGCATTCTTTTTCGAAGTCCACTTTTAACAACACCAGTAGTTAAAGTTCTTCTTATTTCATTCGCCGCATTAATTATTTTTTCTCTCAATACCTCAACGGATGAAACTGGGTTGGGGTCACTGTATACAAGACTCTTCATGTGCCCCCATACGTAAAAATCCATGGGGGTTATGTCAGGACTTCTAGCTGGCCAGGGTAAAGGCCCACCTCGTCCAATCCACTTATTTGGATAATTTGTATCCAGCCATTCTCTGACACTTCTCCTGAAATGGGCGGGGCAGCCATCATGCTGATACCACATGTCTCTTATTAGATTTAGTGGTAAATCATCTAGTAAATCACTTAAGTCTCCTCGTAAGAAATTTTCATAGTGTTCTCCATTTAAATTATCAGGGAGAAAATAAGGCCCAATCAAATTATTTGAAATAATACCCATCCACACGTTGAGGCTAAATCTTCGTTGTGACCCCTTTACTCTCTTTTTGTTTGGATTTCTCTGTTCTTTCGGGGCCCAATAATGAGCGTTATGGTAATTGGTAATCCCATCTTTATCAAACTTAGACTCATCTGTCCACAAGATTTTTTTAAGGAAAGTCGGGTCTTCGAAATCAGCATTTAACATAAATCTGCAGAAATCCAATCTTCTCGCAGGATCTCCCTCTTCGATAGCATGTACCGGCGTATAATGGTAAGGGTATAGGCCCGCTGTGTGAACGGTAAACCATACCTTCCATTGCGAGAGTCCCAGAGCACGGGCAACAATATTAGTGGAAGTGGTTGGATCCAATCGAAATTGTTCCACTATCTCATTATTTTGTTCTTCGTCGTCATCAATCACACGTGGTCTTCCCAAGTCTGTACGTCGTCTTGAAACGGAGCCAGTTTCTCGAAGTCTTCGATAAACTCCGTTGAACACGCTCACATCCGGCACTCGACGGTCGGGATAGCGTATTATGTACTCATTGCGAGCATGCGCAGACACACAATTGCAGTATCCATAGCAAATTAGCATGTCAGCATATTCCTCATTCGTGTAGGCTGCCATCTTGAACAGTTCCGTATCACAAGCACAATCAGAATCCAGTTAACACGCACAGTAAGTCAGGTTCAGAAGAAACAGTCCAGAAACACAGCCAAGTCGAATAGAAAACAGAGAACAAAATAATATCGCATCTACCACGGACGAATCACATAAGCAGACTAACAGATTATTGTTGGATAATGATAACCAAACACAAAGCGCATTGTATTACCAAACCGGTTTCTTCACGTTATGTTTCCCACTCACACCTGCACAAAGCGTATAGTAAGGTATCTCGCTCACACTCACCGCATTAACCTTAAAGGACAATAGGCTAGGGTCTACTACCTGGGGGCTCGCAACTAAGTTTTTTCTATGACTGTTTTTTTTAACCCTAGATTATCATACCTCGTTGGATAGCTGATGAAACGTAGATATTTTTAAGCTCATCTGCAAAACAAGTGCCATAATTTTTTTTTTAGATATCCTTAAACAAAAATTAAGCTTTCTAAATTTTAATTACTTTTTTGAAAGTTTAATCATCTACAACGACTTATTTATTAATTTTATGGACAATCTTGGTTATTTAGGTCATAAAGCATCTTATTTTACATGTAAAAAATAAATAACAGTAATAATAAGACTTACACGTTTCACAATATCTGAGCTGATAGACAAAAATCGGGTATTTTTTATAAAAAACAATTAATTTCAAATATCTCGAAAACGGTTAGATTTAGGATAGGGTGTTTCATAGCCAAATCAATCAGAAACAATGTAAAGAACATGCCCTTAAAGGGAATAGGTCGACTTAACCTGTAACCCTGTATAATTGACGATATTATTTATTGTGTTTTTGATGAAACTGCATGAGTTTAGATAAATTCTACCTATAAAGTAATGTCAAAAATGATGTTTAAGAAAACGTTTTACGATAAACGAAAAATTAAAAGTCACATTTTTCACAATGATAGGAAAAAATAAGACATCGCGTGATCGCACCTTTTGTTGTATGTTTCCGGCACGTGTCACAGGTTCTATTAAAAATGTCCTGTCGCTGTGTTAAAATGTATCGAACTATCTTTGGCCGCGGCTTCGCCTGCGTGAATGGCAAACGTTAAATTATCCCAAGGAATTGCACCTACTCTCGTATCGGGATAAAAAGTATCCTATGACAAACCACGGTCTTCCCGTGTCCAAAATACTGATTGATTACCTGAGTATTAAATTAAATTCCTAAGTATTTTGTTAAATTTAATTTTAATTTAATTTAATTTATTAACCAACATCCAAACTATTTTACTGGACTATTTTTAGACGAGTAAAATATGTAGTTTAAATATATTTTTACACACAAACATATTTTTAGGTCAAAGAATTTTGCCATACAACATGGCACTTTTCCTGTTGACAGCGATGCGGACGAATGTTTTGATGCTTCTTTCCGTTCTTTTTAGGGTTCCGTGCCTCAAAAGGAACAAACGGAACCCTTATAGGATCACTTCGTTGTCCGTGTCTGTCTGCCTGTCTGTCAGTCTGTCAAGACCTTTTTCTCAGGAATGCGTAGAGATATTAAGTTGAAATTAATGTCAAATACGTAAGTCTATGGTCCCTTGGAGCTCTAAAAAAACAGGCTTCTAAGTCAACGCAATAAAAAAATACGGCCTTTTATGCGACATATTTTGATAATCGCGGGCAAACCAAAACCTACAGGATACTTACCGTTGACCTAGAACCACGAAATTTGGCAAGAAGCAAGGTCTCATAGCATAAGTAAATACCCAAATGGGTGGGTGGGTTTGGGTATTTTTATAGTAACTCGTGCGTTTGCTCCCGGAAAGCACCATTTGGTAAAGTGGAACTGATGAGGAAGACCACAGATGGCCATCGGAACTACCCAACAATACGTATTTCACGGGTTGTGATTCGATTACATTACGAGTAATATGGTTGCTAAGCAATTTATGCTCGTCACAATGCAAGTGGTGTAGTGGAGATGATGGTGACTTCACCATCAATTCCAGTTCTCCTGGTTCCTTCTTAGGAGAACTCCTCAACAATTAACGTCCCTGTATCGGGAAAAGCAACATTTTGTAAAAGGTGATGAGCAGTTGACAATAGGCTATTGCACTTAGATAAATTATAAACTGACCCACTAAAAAGTGAAAAATAAAAAACTTTTTACAAAAAATACAACCGACTTCCAAAAACAACACTACAAAGTGAAAAATTTTCGGTAGTTGGTGGCAAAAACGAAAATACATTTAACCAGACACCGACTTCCGAAATAAAAGTTATTTTTCACTTTGTAGTGTTGTTTTTGGAAGTCGGTTATATTTTTTTGTAAAAAAGTTTTTAGCCCAAAGAATCAGCATTGCCATCCATCGTGGCAATTCTGCCAGCCTTTTGGGCTTATATATTATGTAATTATTATCTTGTTTGAAAATTAATTGAATTTTATACTATACTATTAAAAGAGCAATATTTGTAAATATACACCTATTTGTAATCACGTTCTCGAAAACGGCTCTAACGATTTCGAAGAAAGTTGCAATAAAGGGGTTTACGGGGGCGAAAAATTGATCTAACTAAGTCTCATATCTGGGAAAAAAAGGGTTTTCTCTATTTTCATCAGTCGCCCAGGTAGTAATCATTTAAAATGCACATTTCCAAACTCACAAACAGCCAAACTCATAGACATCCAAACTGTCACATTAATAATATTACGTACTTATGATTCTCTATTAATAGGTAATCGTTAACCCTTTAGATGTAAATTATGTACTAATTTATGAACCCAAAACCCCAGGGGGAGGGGGGGGGGGGGCTTAGTTGGCAACCCCATAGGTTCACAACTACTGATGATGTTTTTTTTCCATCGGATGATGTTTCTTTACGTTTATATATACACATATATGATATAAGCTTATATACCTATTATATAAAGGATTTTTCCTTATGCACACATGGGGTGCAGTCGACACGTAAGGAGTTTTAATAAAGAAATCGATACCGAAACAACAATCGATGAAGTCGATAACAGCAACGGAGGGCTTGTTTAGCAGAACGATCAGAAACACGATTATTCAGAGGCTCCATGAATATTCATTGTCCAGATGTTCGGTTTTGTTCGGCCATGTCCGCCGCTCTAGTTCGGACATGAACTGAAAGGCTGAATATCCTATGAATCAATGTTAGATAAGACTGTCTTTACAATGCGGACGGGCCGTCAGGTCGAGTAATGTGTGTGTTGGGATGGTAGGATGGTAGTGACTGCGACATGCAAGCATAAGTTACGTAGATAACTACTAACTTTGCATGTGCTTTTAATGTGAAATGTGTGTGTGTTTTAGTGTGGGCAATTCCCGTATTTTTAACAACGTTCGCAATCTCATCTCAGTCTCAATCTGTCAAAAATTGTACAACGTTTACCTACATTTTTGACATCTGATTGTCGCTGGCTTGATATTACGACATGAATTTGAACGTTTTTTAACCGACGAAAAAAAGGAGGAGGTTCTCAATTCGACACGTATGTTTTTTTTTTTCTTTTTTTTTTTATGTATGACCACGCATAACTTTTTACAGAGTCGTCCGATTTGAATTTTTTTTATTTTATCCGAGAGGGTGTACTTCAAAGTTGGTCCCATGTAAAAGTTATTAACTTTGCTTGGGTCGTTTTTGAGTTAGCTTTAATAATACGTACTTTTTCCACGCTTTTATATGGATGATGTTCTAGTTTCTTTTGCAGGTAGTGGTATTAGAATTTGTGTAGGGTAGGTACAGTGGGCTGCATCAATTGGGTACCCCAGTTGTATTAAAATTTTAATACAACTGGGGCACCCAATTGATGCAGCCCACGGTACCACAACTAAAAAGTGAAAAATAAATACTTTTTTACAAAAAAATATAACTGACTTCCTAAAACAACACTACAAAGTGAAAAATAACTTTAATTTCGGAAGTCGGTGGCAAAAAACGAAAATACATATAACCAAACGTCGACTTCCGAAATTAAAGTTATTTTTCACTTTGTAGTGTTGTTTTTGGAAGTCGGTAGTATTCTTTTGTAAAAAATTTTTAGGTACGAGAACTGGCCTTCAGAAGTTTTATTTATGCATAGAGTTTGACAAAATATGTATCTCATACGTTCTTTAATCACTAGGCAAGTTCTCAGCTGGTGCTTAGTCGTGCACTTCTGGTAAGTGACCAATTCACAATACCTAAAACTGTACGTGATATTTGTTTGTGTAAGTTTTAGTGAGTAAGTCGTTGAAATGCCATAAGTATCAATAAATAAATAAAAAAATAATGTCGGTGTTTTTTTGTGTTTCAGTAATTCTAATTACAAAGATTTAATTGTTTTCGATTTAAGTTAAATACTAGTCGATCATCATCATCATCTGCCTAGCCTTTTCCCAACTATGTTGGGGTTGGCTTCCAGTCTAACCGGATGCAGCTGAATACCAGTATTTTACATGGAGCAACTGCCTATCTGACCTCCACAGCCCAGTTACTGGGTAATACGATACCCCTGGTAAGACTGGTTGTCAGACTTTCGGACTTCTGACGACTCGTAACGACTGTCAAAGATCCACGAATGACAGCCGGGACCAACGGCTTAACGTGCTTTCCGAGGCACGAAGGGGTCTCGGTATGTAAAGATAGTCACTCATCCACGGACCAATCGCGGCAAGCGTAGCTTAACCTGATGGATCGACCCGTGCGGCTGTTATTACTTAGCCACGAGCCTCTTTAAATAATTACTATGTTAGTTAGGTAATGAGAAATGTATTCTTACTAGAGCAATAATTTGTAGGCATAATATTGTAATCGTAATCTTGGTTTCGAAGATCTTTCTCGAGGTCCCGGCTGTCATTCGTGGATCTTTGACAGTCGTTACGGGTACTCAGAAGCCCAAATGTCTGACAACCAGTCTTACCAAGGGGTATCATGTACGCAGTACTTAACTGGTTTGTGGAGGTCAGATAAGCAGTGGCTCCATAGTCCATATAAAATACTGGTATTCAGCTACATCCGGTCGAGCTGGAAACCGACTCTAACAAAGCTGGCTAAGCCGATTGATATGTAATTTCCGGGGAAACCTTAGTACAGAATGTATTTTACTAACCACTTTAAAAACAAAGCAAAAACCACTCAAAATAATTAAAACTCAGTTATAATTACGTTCTTTTCTTTTCAAGCAACTATTAAGAAGGCAATCTTCAAAGCAATTATTCCTAAAACCAGCAAAAAATGACGTAATTAGCTCTAATTTAATTTAAACGACGTCGAAAAATCTTTTCTGTTTACCTAGAAAATTCACACAAGAAAATCTAGTGTAGTCGCACCGCGTTTCAAATTAACAAGCTTAAACTAGCTAGTTTCGAGTTCTCAATCGCGCACTTAATAGCTTGGAAGTGCATTTCATGAGATAGAATACGTGACTCAAAAAGATTTATTACCCCTGACTTAATTCAGGCAGTCTTCGGGCCGCCCGCGCCGGCGAAATTAATGCAGTCTAGATTCAAGATAGAGACCTGTGATTTAATATATTCAATTATGTTAAGCAAGTGAACTATTGCTTGATTGCTTGGTTATTAATATCCTTGACTATTTTGCTGAGTTATGTAAGACCTACTCGTTTAGTCTAGTCTTACATTAGGTACTCAATATATTTACGATCAGTAAACAAGTTGAGTTGTTAATGAACTCATTATTTTATCACTTATCATAGGTATCATGATATTAGAACGTCACAATTTTATATAGGACAACTAGCTGACCCGACAGACGTAGTCCTGCCCTCAATAAATTTACAAAATTTCCATAGAAAATGCAGTTTCAATTTTTCCGAATTTTCCAATTTTCCCGGGAACTTTAATTTTTTCTTTCCATAAGAACCTGATTCGGACTATTACGAACATTTTAAACAATTTGCCAAATTGATCCACCCCTAGCCGTTCTGAAGTGATACGCTTACCAACGAACAGCATTTAATTTTTATTAGATATTAGATAGACTAACTGACTCGGACAGACAGTGCCCTGTCAAAATTTCAATATGGTCTTCATACAAAATTCCCATGAAAAAAGCACCTTCAGTTTCTCCCCAATTTACCAATTTTCCGGGCAATTTTTCCGAGTTTTCTTTCTATAAAAACCTAATTCGGACTATTACAAACATTTTAAAGTAAAAAAATAGCCAAATCGGTCTTTTCATTCTCAAGTGATGCGCTTAGCAACGAACAACATTTCATTATTATTTACATTGATTTCATACTTTAGCCAATATTTTTAATTGCTTCCAGATTACTAATAACTCCGAATGATCTTTCCTGAGCATTTAGTTTTTCATTTAATCTACAACAGATTAACCAAATTCTTAACTAAACAAAAGGAAAACTCGCCGAGGTTGATATAATATAACTAAGTTTTATTATTGTAATTACTCTTTGTTGCAAACAAGATCCAACAATATTTACTGAGCACAAACAATCGCGACGCCTACTTCGTACAAAGCTGAACTAGGGAATACTAAATGAGTTCCAAATCAAAGTTCCAACAACAATACTCCTTAACTCTTTACTCCTTAACAATATTTCCTTTTTCATGTTGACCGACCCTAACAAAATATAACTTTATGTTTTTGACTTTTAACAACATTTTATTAAAGAACCTTTTTGTGTGTCGTGAATCAAAGGAGTTTAGTTACATGTCTGTTGTTGATACTAAATTCTAGTTATTGTATTAGAAACTTGCGGGGCTGAAACATAATGCAAATGTTAAACAAAGTCTTGCAGACCACACTGTAGCCATTATAACCAAATATTTTCCCTCATAATTTGGGTTCATGTTACAAATTGCGCCTCTTCGCACTAATTGGTAACGCCTAATTGGTAGTCGCTACAGAAAAATTACTTTCATCAACGAGCGAAGAGTTTCATAATTACTGCAATTAGGACCATTGCGGCGTTTTGTTCAGACGAGACGGCGGGATGGCGCGGACGTGTCGCGTGTACTAATTTATCATTTTTGTAGCTATTCACAACCGCTTTGAATTAATTTGAGTCGTTGGTAGCGCACGCGCCCCCATCAAAACATCCCCCACGCATATTCCACGTGATCTATTGACACTCGTAAGTGGTGGTGCTCCCACAAGATTTACAATTACCAGCAATTAGGTGATCCCCGTAATGCCAAACGATCCGACGAATTCTGATCACGTAGAACTTTCATTATGCGGAGGAAGTAAAATATACATGAACGATAAAAGCGAAATGCATCCCGTATTAGATGAAAGAGCAATCTTCTAATGCAACCACGATATCACGGAATGAGATAGGAGCTAGCTGACGCTGTATGAACATTGAAAAAGCTTTGGAGCGCATTTATGTGCATGAATCATTCTGTTTGGACTGTACGTTAGAACTCACACTTAGTAAATAGCAACAATGGAAAATTAAACTAGACGAACAAAGGGAAGGTACAAAGAAAAGATAGGTAACAAAGTCTGCTATAAATTCGGAGTTTGGTGAGCGGTGCGGTGCGCGTAATGAAAAGTTACACGGGTGTGTACATACATCATCGTATACTGTCTTGTACACATGGCTACTTATCAAGTTATACATGTCCAGTATAAACTGGCCTCTCATTGTACATTGTAATACGATACCCCTTGGTAAGACTGATTGTCAGACTTTCGGGCTTCTGACGACCCGTAACGACTGTCAAAGATCCACGAATGACAGCCGGGACCAACGGCTTAACGTGCTTTCCGAGGCACGGAGGAGTCTCGGTATGTAAAGATGGTCACCCATCCACGGACCAACCCCGGCAAGCGTAGCTTAACCTGATGGATCGACCCGTGCGGCTGTTATTACTTAGCCACGAGTTCCTCTAACTAGCTAACACCTATACCTACTATAGCACACAATTCAACGAACGAACACACATCGTTATATTCGTAATCCTCCATTTCAGTTTCATCCAGTTTCCCGAGTTTCCTGGACTTATTCCAAATGGATTAATTCGAGCCTATTCAAGCCTTAATCTTTTTATTCAGTCTTCAGTAATAAGCCCCAGTTCTACTTTTACGCCTGATTGAATATTACGTCTACGAATAAAAAAGTGTGTATGTCAGCTCCGACGCAAGACTAGAGTTTACTCCTGTTTTTTGTGCCGTCCCGACTATTTTCATTACAATTACCTATTTTCATTACAATTACCTATTTAATTTTTAACTTTATTTTATTTTTATTATTATAGCGGCAATAGAAATGCATAATCTGGGAAAATTTCAATTGTCCACCGACTCCTGAGAAACAGCCCGCTGACAGACAGACGGACGGACAGCGGAGGCTTAGTAGTAGGGCTCTGTTTGGCACCCTGAAAACGAATATCATTACAAGATCAATAACTTTTAGCGGACCAATTAAATATTTTCCCTCATTGATGGAGCAAAACCCCTTTCCGAACTTTGAATCTTTTGTTCGAATGAAGTTCGCGCAAATGCCTGATATACTAATACTTCTATAGGGTGTATCAGAAAGGTGTGGGTGTGGTACAGACCATCAAACTGAAAAACTTTCTCTATGGGACCAACATCGTAATAGAAAAAAATATATCAGCCAACCCACACATTTGAACTTTTGTACGGGACATTTGATAATTTTTTACTCGATTATGATGTCGGTCCCTTGGAGAAAGTCGTTCAGTTTGATGGTCTGTATTTGACCACATTTTTCTGATACACCCTGTATACGAATCTTCAACACTCTCTTGTTCTTAGCGCAACTATTTTGTTTCCAGCTGTCGCGTGTTGTGCGGTTGCCCTTACCTACTGTTCGTATCATTCACTCATTTAAAGTTATAACTGAGAAAGATCATGAAATATGAAGAGGCGTTCTGAATAATAAATGCTTTTTATATCGGATCCCGCCTCTGTCTCCATCTTGGTCTTATCGTAAGTGGATCGCATCGGTGAGTATAACAACCTTTGATAATGGATTTTTAAGTTTTATTTTATCCCATTTTTCTAGATGATCGATTTGATATTATCGCTTAGGAATATTGTGGTGGGAATTCGAGAGGTAGAAAGATTATCTTGATTATTTTAAGAGCTACATAACACTTGCTTTTATGAATATTTATTTATTTAATACTTCAAGCACACACGTACAGGGGTGGACTTAATGCCATAGACATTTTTTACCAGTCAACCTTTGGGTGATGCAAAGAACAAGTGCTGTAGGGGGTGGTGAGGGGTGGTGGTGGTGTAGGTGCTGTTATAAAAAATTGAGGAATAAATATTTATTTAAATATAAAGATACACATAATCTATTACGGACTATAAATAAAAAATTAGAATGAATATTAAATGTTTATAACATGTAATAATTACTTATATTTAATTTTAACCCTAATGGTTTTTGAAGCATTTTAAATTCTAAGCCACAACAGACTAGAAGAGTGCTAGAATGGAAAGTTTGTCATATACTTGTCAAATGTAAAAATATCAAATTGGCATGTAACTCAAGAAACACACAGGTAGGTAAATTAATTTATAATACATAGGTCAATGCTTAACAAAATATCCTTTATCCTAACAAACTCAAAATTTTAAAACTAAAACCTCAAAAATCGACGCAATTTCAATGTAAAAAATAACAAATCAAATAAAAAACTTCAAAGTAACAAAATCGTAAAAAATAACTAAGCCGGAGGAGATTTCTTCAACATTTTGCTTGCATGAAACATTTTGGTGCATTTTCCATAGTGGGGAAGAGTGGGGATAAAAGGAATATGGATTAGCGGCTTTTAACTTGCCCACGAACTGACAGCGCGCTGTGGCCGGAACTCATACCATACTGCGAAATTATTGTACCTAGTAAACGAGTAGGTCTGCATGGCAACCGATTTTACTCTGTAATATACTAATGGGGTTGAATTTTATGTAGAAATTCGGGCAGAAAAAAATATTATGCTGCCCATTGTGTATTTTGTAGGGTTTGATTTAATTTTTGTTCTGTATTTTGTGGTGTACAATAAAGTATATATAAATACCTGTAGATAAGTAAATTATGAAAGCAGGTCGGTTTTATGCTCAGAACGTGTAGCCTTTTTCAGCTGGAGCTGCACTAATACCGTGACAAAATTTAATTTTTATTTCAGTTCCTTATCAAGTTGTTGAGGAACTCATGGCTAAGTAATAACAGCCGCACGGGTCGATCCATGAGGTTAAGCTACGCTTGCCGGGTAGGTACTTTAGTGAGTAGAATGAGTGTTCAACGTATGCATTCATAGCTGTAAGTACCTGCATATTCTGTAATAGTCCATGTTTTCTTTTTCAACCATTTATATCAAAGTTGTATCGTGTTGTGTTGTGTTGTGTTGTTGTAAGTATTGTTATCGACAGCAGAATCAGCCTACAACGTTGGGACACAGGCCTTCTTGTGACAGGGCCGTAATTCACTACGCGAGCCCAGTGCGGATTGGTAGATGTCACATGTCTTCGAATTTTTGGTTCTAGGACAGTTTCCTCACGATGTTTTCCATCACCGTTTTGAGAGCAGGTGATGAAATAAATTACACATGGTAAAGCGCCTGTCTGGGTTCAAACCCACGAACTTGGAAGTTGGGGCCGTCACCGCCTGGGTCACCACTGCTCTCATTATTACTAAAAAAAAAAAAAAAAAAAAAAAAAAGAGAAAAAAAAAAAAAAAAGAGAGAAAAATGCTTCATGACGTTTCATATGTGCTGAATATGATTTTAAATTAAATGAATAGTACTAATCTATTTCGTCTTATACTAACTAAATTCTAAGCATCTGAATTCTACCATCATCGACACAAGCTAACCAAATTACGAACAAAAAATAGTTCACTGCTAAAATCTGCACAACACAGCTGAAGTTTGCAAATGAAAAACAAACAATGTTTCAAGTATCCTTTTACAAGAAATTAGCAGGAAAACAGCAAAAACAATTGAAAAACTCTGTTATGTTTACTAGGAAACCAGCTGGTCTATTCTGTAAAAATGTCATCGTAAAACTTAGGTGAATAGAATAGAATAAAATACTCTTTATTAGGCACAGCATTAAAATTACAGATGTCAAAGTTAAAATTTTACATAGGGTGATACAATGGATGGTCTTATCGCAAAAAACGATCTTTTACAGACAACCATTGGATGGATTAAGGGGGACAAGGAGAGACAATTCTGTAGGTAGTAGTGAGCTATCATTCTCCCTGATGCAAGGGTTAACACTATTGACGGCTCACTTGTGTAAGTTTTCATGGTGACAGTTTTAAAGAATACCTGCGCTGGTAGTGGAGCAGCTCCTACAAAATATCAGTTATTAAAAACTTTGCTAATCGTAGTGTACAGCAAAAACTTGCAGAAAAATCAATGAAAGTTGCTAAATGATTCGGTGACATTAGGTAACTGAGTTTTGTATTTCTCTCTTCACATTCACAAACATTTCTTCACACATCCCTAGATGTCAAAGTCGCGTGTGACGTGATGACATATTTCGCCATAATTTGGCATGAAAATATTAAAATCAAAGTAAGATGCTAATTTAAACACACAATATTCTATTTCTACAATTGGAAATAATTACTAAAAAGTGGTTCACCATCAATATCGAAAAATACAAGTGTAGTTCGAAGTGGATGCAAATAAATAACTCGTTTCGATCTTCCCTGGAGTTGTTTATCGACGCGCTAAAATGTTCTATTGCTGCAAGTCTGGGGACGCCATGCAAGTTTTGCTATCAATACATTGGGTGTCGAAATAAATTGCACACATTGACAAGGTGCTATTGTGCTGTATTAAATTAAACTACGCGAGTTTTTTGTAAAAAAAATATCGAAGTTACATCAAAAACTGACACTTGTTTCCCTAATCCCAAACCACAACTAACAAATCGTCATGAATTAATGACTAATTAAGGCATGAATACCTACATAAGTACTTACGTATGATTAATTAATGACTAATCCGAGCTTTAACCTAATACGCCATTATTTGAATGTCTACCTAAACGTAAGCACCTGGGTCAGCCACTTAGGAAAACCACTGAAGTTAGTAGCACAGGTTACATAACAAATACTGCGTGATTGTTTGTATTTTATTTACTTTTCTGGGTATGTGTATCACTGTGTTGAATTATCTCGCTAGTGGTGGCGTGTGTATTGGATCATTAAGTTCCCTTCAAAATGGTTGAGCTAAATGGTGCTGATCCATGCCATGCGTCATGTTCGTGAACGGCCGCCATCAGTTGGGAGTTGGAACTAACTGGTCGTCTCTTAGCTGCCACGGCATATTTTAAATTTAGTTGTTATATATTTATCTTACGAACGCTTTTATCGTGCACGTCTTTCTACATTGTTCTCACATGTATATTTTCAACATGAATAATGTCACCAATATTTAGTAACAATATTTTGATTTAAAAGAGTGTCCGTGGAGTTTCTTGCCCGTTCTTCTCCATAAGAACCTACTAAGCTTTGGAATGGACAACTAGCTTCATCTTTCTAACTGACCGACCCCTTGACAATTCAAAAGTGCCTGTAGGTAATTGGTTTATTTGAAATAAATGCTTTGAGTTTTGAGATTGACTCCATTGACCTATATTGATTGACCTAAATTGACGAAATAAATCGTACCTAGGTAAAAATATAATGTAGAGTGACTTCAAGAGTGTGAAATTAAATGACGTTACCTATAAAATAAATAAAATAAAATAAGCCTTTATTGCTGGTTCAACAATGTCTTCTAAATTATTTCTGTTATAAAAAAAAAAAACTTTTAATATCAGACACAAAGGCCCATAGCATGTTAGTAACAAAAAATTTACTTAAAAACCTATGTTATTAGATATTATTTTTTTTTTTTATTATTAATTTAATTTAGTTTAGAAAATAAATTAACACAAACATCACAAAATGAAAAAAAAAAACAAAAAAAAAGGTACACAAGTAGGTTTATCGAGCTGAATGTATAACATGCAGCTTGACAACCCTATCAGCGCAAGCCCATCTAGTCTATCCGCAAATACCTTAAGGATGCTGTTGGTGCTGTTGGTATATCTAATATTTTTTTTTCTTAAATATCGACGTTCGATGCACTTTCTCTTTAAACAACTTGTCTTTCGACCCCTTCCCCTTCAAAGGCCTCCTCTAAAGATTTCCACCTCTCTTTATCTCTCGGCCTCAATCTACTCTGGACCAGCTACTCTTTTGACGTCGTCTTCCCAACGTTTCGCTTGTCGTCTTTTGCTCCTTTTTCCATCCCTTGGGCACCACTCTGTTATTAACTTGTTCCATTTCTCTTTTTCTTCTCTTAACATATATCCTGTCCATCGCCATTTTTGTGTTTTACATATTTTTTTCGCATCTTTAATTTTAGTTATACCTTTAATTTCTTTTAATCTTACACTGGTACCGATTCTGTTGTGCACAAACTAAACTTAATTTAGGCTATTGCTAACTTTTTCTCTCTATTATGACAAGAAAGGGACAAAAGTAAATTAGAGCTGTCAAATTAGTTAGAACTAATTTTTCCATAGACATTTAGACGACACGTAAAAACATGTCGACTAAAAAACACGGTGAAGCGCAAGGCGTGAACTAGTTTGACATCTCCAACTTAGTTCATAGCTATAGCCGTCCTTTTCTCGCGCTGCCTGTTAGTAAAAGATAGCGATTCTCTAATTTTAGTTTAGTGCGTTCACAAGAGAATCGGCACCAATGTCTCTTCTCTTGACTCCATTACACTTCTTTCTATACCATCTTGACATACGTTTATTTTATGAATTAGTTGTTCTGTTAATGCCCATGTTTGGCAACCATAGGTCAAGCACGGCAGAATACGTATGTTATAATTTTGGATTTTTTGCTTGGAGTATTACGGCCAGCCAACTCCTCACAGAGAGGAGACCTGTGTCCCAGTAGTGGGAACGTTATAGGCAGATTATGCTTAAGCATAAACAAAGAAGTATTCAGTGAAGTTCCCCTAACAAACTTATCACTGCTCTGAAGTTAAAACCTAACATTAAAACTGAAGCAAAATCTCTTTACGGGGCGAACACATCTCACATCGCATCTACGAGTACGTTCACACCGTTCCCAACGTGCTTAATCTAAAACAGCACATGAAACACGCGTGCAAACAACAGGATTGCGGTTTGGTTACATAAATCCTCCTCCTTAGTATAAACACTGAACAATAGGTACGAGTTATGTATTATGTTAGAATAATATACTTTTGAAACGCGCTGGAATTGGTATATTTGAAAATAAGGAAATATTTTCCAAAAATTGTGCCCGTCTTCACTGGGAAAAAAGATGAAAAACTGTTGGTTGCAAGCAACAATGTTGCACAACTTTTGTTTACCATGAATACGAAATTGTCGCATGTTGCCAGCGATACTATACAATATAGAGGTATGAGGAACAGGGTATAAAGTTCACTCATCCTCCATAGAAAAGGGAGCATCCTCCGACCAGACGGGTGTTGTGTCTGGCGGGCAACTGCCCAATGACTGTTGTATATATCCTACTCGCACGGTAAATTCTAATTGCGCGATGCAGGATTGCGTGATGTCATGTCATTGTGATGCGTAGTTCGTATGTGGCGATGTAGATGCCGCCACAACAACATTCCATGAAGCCAGCAACATGTTTCACACAACACAACAAGTTGCACAACTTTGTAGCGCAAAGAATATGCGGCTTTTTTTTTATTTCCTCTACAAGGGCCACGGATTCAATTGTTGGCGCCACTGCTTCCGGCGACCAAAAATAGCGCTAGTATCACTAGTCAAGCGACGCACCGCGGGTCGAGTGCTGCCATCTACGTCGGACCGGATGTTGGAACGTTGCTGGCGGGTTACTGGCTACGGTTCGGCGGGAGAATTTTATTTAAAAACCCCGAGCTGAGCGGTCTGGGGCTCTTGATTCTCTCGCGCTTCGTCGTGGAAACAGCATAATTGTATCGTTATTTATTTGTACCTAATTGGTTGTGAATTAAAAGTGATCAAAGTCTATCTATCCATTTTATTTCTGCTTGAAGTAGATTTAACTTACACAATTGCTTTTCTTTCGGTTAACCTTTAACAAACCAATTCTAAGTGAAGGCCAAAAGCTTCATAAATATTAAATCTCTTTGAATAGTTCGTTTGTCTCTAAAGATTCTACGAAATAAAGGTAAAAGAATTAAGCGTTTACTTTACTTACAGTCAGGTTAATTTGGACATTCATTGCCTAAATTTGTATACTTATACAAAATTAGGCAAGTGAATGTCAACTATATACGATATGTCAATTAAATTTATTTAATTAGAAAGTAGGTATAGGTTGTTCATGCTATAGAAACACCAGACACTGTTATTCGTTCAAAAACATAGATTGTAGCCATGAAATGTCTCATGTCTCCTGTAGAACAAATCTAATTCAAATACTATCATTTTCCATCCGTGAATTACAAAATATTGGCTAGGATAAACCAATTTCTTACTTAAACTCTTTAACAAAAAAGTATAAAATTTAAAACCCAGAAAAACAAACTTTTCTCGCGTATGGAAACGCGGGCGCAGGAAGAAATCTTCTTATCTCCTTTTACATCAACAAAATCTTCTGGTATAAAGTTTATGTTTTCTTTGTTAAAATGAAGTCATATTATATAGGCTTTGTTTCATTAAAATAAGTTCAAAATTACTTGCGAAGTTGGGAAGATATTTCACGCCTAAGGGGACGAACTCACGGGACTTTTCATTATTATCGTGTTATCACGAGTTTTATAATACCTACTCCATTGGTTGTGGATTTAAGGGTAAGCGCCGATTTCACCAAACTCGGTTAGTTGTTAAATGTCCCGTTAAACAGCTTGAATTATTGACTGACTATGAAAAATATAGTCCGTCAAAATGCTTGATGACATAGAGTTTGGTGAAATTGGGCATAGAATAAGGTACTTAACCTATTGAATCCCGAGTAATGAGACAAAATTAATTATCTTTTGCGTCTTGCCCGATATCGCGACCTCGGGACTGAAAGGGTTAATAGATTTAATTATGTAGGTATCTTTTTTACGTAAAAAGAAATAAATAAAGTGATTCATGGCTAAAAATCTAGCTGTTTTATTTGCATTCCGCGCCAACTGAGCTTACCGAGCTAGCCACCTGTTAAACCTTTAACCTGGAAAAACTTATGCAATATCTTATTCTTCGTAAAAAGTATGTTCGTAAAAGTAAACGGCTAGTCTTTCAACGCTTGAGACTATTCTTAATACTAAGTAATTTTACTAAAAGATGTCTTCTTCAATAGTGTAAAACTTAATCTCTCATTATCTAACCAAGATTCATTTTAATTTTGGCGCCCAACGTGGGTCTCAAATCCACAACTGAAATATTTTATACAATACGTTCTCGAGACCGCACATAACATAATAACTACAATAATATAATAATATGAGATAAACTAGGTTACAATAAAAAACAAAACATTTGCTTCCCTTAATCCCAAACCCACCGCTTGCATACTGAATGTAATAAGTTTCATAAAAATTAAAATAAACTACCCACAACACTTGATTACGGCTATTACAAAAGTTGTACAAAATTAAGAGAGATGACTACGAGCTGCATTCAGGGACGCTGCAGGACCAACTCTAATGAAAACTGGAAACTAACTTTAGTCGGGCGTAGACCTAAATATAACCTAAACACCATCCCAGTTACATTAAAACTGGAAATTATGTAGATTCTTTCATAACTTCGTTAGAATTACATGCATAATTATAACATATTGCTTTTGATCCTGAATGTGGTAAACTTTCTTGCTTCAAATATCAAAACACACAGGTCTAAAGTTTACAACCAACAGTTCCCCTGCGACTAACGGACACCACGACGACGGCGACGCATTAATTGAATTTTAAAATGGCGGATGTATGATTAACGGCCGGAGATAATACAACTAAAAGGCAAATACATTTTAACGGCTGATTTACTGCTTACTTTTTATTTAATCCATGATCTATTTAATTTCTTTCAATTTAACCTGAAGTGAAGTAAAAATATTGTTTTACTTAATTTCCAGTTGTGAAGAATATTAATGTAACAATAGAAGAATAGTGTAACGTATGTTAAGTATAGCTACTACATAATTAGATAGAGGGTGGCAGGGACTTCGACGCGCAACCGCTTGCCATGGGTTCAGCACATTATTCTGTACCCCCTTGAGTTAATTTTTTTTAGGTTATAAAAAAAAATTGCTGTTCCATACACTTTGACCGCGTAGGTATTGCACTTTTCTATGAGACAGATTTTTATTTTTGATAACTGACGAAAATTTTCAACGCTAGGGGGTCTAGAATCATGTGCTGAATTCATGGTTACAGTTTGCGCGTCGATATCCCTGCCACCCTGTATATTTGCTTCATAAAGTGGCACACATTCTATTTCAAACTTTTGATCTCCTCGATACCAAGTTACTCATGCCTATCCTGGACCCAGTCAGTCGACCGTCCACTGCTTCGCAGGATGTGCGAGAGGTTTGCTACGCTTCATTATTTGTTTGAAGTTATCTATGATCACTGTGGCTGGACGATGACGCCTAGGTACATCTTATGTCACCGTATAATAGGGAATATACTCGTACATGTATTTTTTATTTAATATTTTTATTCCATTGTTTACACCGCCATATTAAAGTCAAGTCAAAAAATATTCAACGCCAAAAAAGCATTTGAAAGCACTTTTAAAAAAACTTAAATAGTCAACCGACACGGTCACCGCTTGGTGTGACGTCATAGTCTATGACAACAAACAAACAAGAAATCGCAGACACTCCTGTAGGAGTGTCTGCGATTTCTTGTTTGTACAATAATAAACGTCAATGTGTTGTAACACATTGACGTTTATTATTGTAATAGCAGTTTGGCAGAGGTATTATTTGTTGTAAAAAAATTATTTCTGTAAATGTTTATTTACAGAAATATTTTTTTAGTGTTTACTTTTTATTTTTTTATTTTTTTTAATACATATTTGAATTTCCCACGTACAGTTTTTTTGCACTTTTTAAAAATTAATTTCTTGCTCAAAAATAAATTATACTTAATCAAAAATATTGATGGAAGCCTAATTCTGAAGAAAAGTTTATTAAAAAAAATATTGGACCCTTATTTGAATCACATGCATATTATTCCCTACTGTGAACTTTGCTAGTTTCTAAACTATCGGTATTATTTCCTTTAGATTATAAACTGTCAAAACTTATGAACTGCAACATACCATGTACAATTTAAAACGCATTATTTCTCTATAGTATTAAGCTATCCATGGGAAGCCGACAAATTGTGAACTGGTGTCAAACTTGCTTGAGACGTAACGCATCTAGCGCTAAAACTAAATAGCCTGTCTAGCTGCGAGCAACGAAGAAGTAGCGCTCGCCGACCGCTGCCGCTACACCGCTCACTACGCTCGCCCACGGTTGGTTGCAGTTCTAACCTAACCTAACCCATTTCACCCAGTTCACAATTTTTCGACAGTTTATAATTATATAACGGAAATAATACTGATAGATTATAAACTAACAGTTCTCACAATCTTATTCATATTAAAATTAAAGTCACTTTTTATGTTTATCTGTATGATCGCGTTTTTCTTCCAAACTGCGCGACGGATTTTGATGCGGTTTTCATCATTATTTAGATAATTTATTCCCGAATGTTTATGTGTATAAAACATTAATATTAAACCAACATATAATAAACTATCTGTTGCCCGCCGCTTCGCCCGCGTGGGTGTCGATACTTCCCTATTTGAATCGGATTTAGTTCACAATTTCACTGGTTTTAATTCTTTTGCGCGGGACTCTAATAATTTTTCTAAAATAAAAGTGGTCTAAGTTACTCCTTATAGCATCAGCTATCTTTCAGTGAAAGTCCCGTGAAAATCGGTCCAGCCATTTCCGGATCAAACAGACAGACCGACATCAACAGACAGACAATTTTTTTTTTAATTTTTTTTTCGTTATAGGTGCCGTATTCTTTCATTTATTAAAAAGCTGGTATTTTGACATTACAAACAGATACTTTAATTTTATTTATTTGTAGGTATAGATAACCCCTCCCGCACCTCGGCAACGCCCACTCTATACAATATGGAAAATCGCGGCGGCGGCGGGCGTCGAGCGGTTTGCGTATTGCATTTTTTTTGGGTGTTATCTAAGAAATTAAATTTCCGATTCGAATGAATTAAAAAGTATTTTACTGCTACATTAATACCCTTGATGGTTACTTTATTGCAATTTTCTTAAGGATATCTATTTTTTTTTTAAATAAATTATAGCCTATGTTACTTCCTGATAATTTAGCTTTCTATTGCTGAAAAAAAAATGTTAAAATCGGTTCAGTAGTTTCGGAGCTTATTCGATACAAACCAACAAAAAAATCTTTCCTCTTTATAATATTAGTTTAGATAAATCTCGAAGTTTTGACAAGTCTTCAAAACCTTGCGAAGCGGGCGGGTCGCTAGTTTTTATACAAAGCAGATACACGTGCGTAGCTTAGCTGTGGGCCGCTGTGGAACGGCGCCTTTACGTCCATATCGATATAGTAGGTAGGGTAGATTCTATACATAAGTAGGTATCCGCTTGCAATGTTAACAGGGCAAGCAAAACTTGCGAGAAACGTGTTGCGATCGTTGTACTTCATGTAGCAGTAGGTATTTGTACCACCAACGTGAACGTTCGTAGTGCAGTCTTGTGCCAGATTTACGTACCTACATTTTAAGAGCTTATATTTAGTAGAAGAAGAAGAAGCTCTTGGAGCTCGTGGCTAAGTAATAACAGCCGCACGGGTCGATCCATCAGGTTAAGCTACGCTTCCCGGGGTTGGTCCGTGGATGGGTGACCATCTTTACATACCGAGACTCCTCCGCGCCTCGGAAAGCACGTTAAGTCGTTGGTCCCGGCTGTCATTCGTGGATCTTTGACAGTCGTTACGGGTCGTCAGAAGCCCGAAAGTCTGACAATCAGTCTTTCCAAGGGGTATCGTATTACCCAGTTAATGGGTTGTGGAGGTCAGATAGGCAGTCGCTCCATGTAAAACAATGGTATTCAGCTGCATCCGGTTAGACTGGAAGCCGACCCGAACATAGTTGGGAAAAGACTAGGCAGATTGATTGATTTACTACCTCAAATGGCTTAGCATGATCGTCCGCTATGTCGAAAATACTGCAGCATTAATTTTGAAATAATTTGATGGTAGAGTTGAGGAATAATTTTAAGTACTATGTTTGATGAAAACACGATTCCATATTATATCGATAGAAAAAAAAAAATCAAAGTTACTTCCAAACCGAACAATAAACCGCTGGTATTAAAAAATACTTCAAATTAGACCATGAAACTTTGCATGATAATTGAACTAACTATAAAGCAAATCTTATGTTATTACATTTTTTCAAATTAAGATTATTTTCACCGTATAAAGCAATTATATTATTACCTAAACTATCGACACCCAGCACCGCAACCAGTCTCGCTCTCACTCAGTCCGCGAGCAGCATCGTGTGAGCGAGATAAAAAGCTGAGGGTGTATATGGGCTCTTAATGTTGTCGAATCAAATTTCAAAATCTGCTATTTTTTGTAGATAAGTCAACATCTGCCTAGCCTTTTCCCAACTATGTTGGGGTCGGCTTCCAGTCTAACCGGATGCAGCTGAATACCAGTATTTTACATGGAGCGACTGCCTATCAGACCTCCACAACCACAGAACAGATAATTTATCTTTTCTGTGTCCACAACCCAGTTACTGGGTAACTTGCTGTTAGAAATAACTAGGTAATACTTTACTTTTTGGAGAGGCCTTTATCGACTAGTGAACTGCTACAGGCTGATGGCGGATGATAATCATTTTACCTAATATTCCTATTATATTATACTACTAGCTTTTGCCCGCAGCATCGCTCGCGTGGAGCATCGTTCCCGTGGGAACGTACCTACTACCTGGATAAAAAGTATTCCATGTCCTAATCCAGGTCATGGTCTACCCATGTGCCAAATTTAATCCAAATCCGTTCAGCCATTTTAGCGCAAAAGCGTAACCAACAAACAAACTCACTTTCGCATTTCTAATATTAGTTTGGATGACAGGTCTGTTTTAGTACAAACCATGATCTCGTTGTCTTCTTAACAACGCTTCTATAATTTGCAAGTACCATTGTGGCTACAGCATGTGGGGCATTTTTGTTTCTACCCTAGGAAAACAAGCGGCAATGCCAACACATCGGAATGGTGCACATGCCTTTTTTTTTTTTTTTTTTTTTTTTTTTTGTGGATGGGAAATCATCAAATGACTTCTCCCGCTCTGGGCAGAGCGGGAGGGCGTGTCAGACTTTTACTGACTAAAACCCACCCATGTTCCTTCAGCTGCCCGTGCCAGGGCCACGGTATCTCTTTCGAACTACCCGCGACCCCGGCGGCATCGGCCCAATTGACCCCGTCACTGCTGACATCTCTTTGAGGCGCGCGTGGAACACAACGCGCCGTCGACCCGCGCCTGGTCCTTACCGGACGGCGAGCTGCCCATTACTCGTCGTCCGCAAGCCCGCGCCTACGGTGGCCGGGAATCGGCAATCGATTCCCGCCGCCCAGGGCGTCTCCTACGGCGGCTAGGGGCGCGAGGGCGCGGCTGTTGCCTCTCCCTCACGCGTTCCGCTTCCTCCTTCGCGAGCAATAAAAAGCAGCCTATGTTTTAATCTCGGGTATAACCTTCTAACTACGAGATGTAGTAGCTTATTTCATAACGATTCCAACGACAGTTTAATATACAGCTCTCATACAAAACTTTAGATATCGTCTACCGCGCGAGACCACCCAGAAATACTCTCATTCAAAAACCCACAAAAACAAAATGGCCGTCACATTGAATAATGCTATCTACATACCAAATAACATCCAAATCGGTCCAGCCGTTAGCATGAAGAAGTAACAAACATACAAACACACGCGCACACACACACTCACAA
Organism: Cosmia pyralina; assembly: GCA_946251885.1. Taxonomy (NCBI): domain Eukaryota; kingdom Metazoa; phylum Arthropoda; class Insecta; order Lepidoptera; family Noctuidae; genus Cosmia; species Cosmia pyralina. The sequence goes on along the minus strand of OX276350.1, from coordinate 16,488,854 downwards.
ACTTTCGCCTTTATAATATTAGTGTGATTATATATAATATTATATTATATAGCTGCTGTATAATAACTTTCCTTTTTTATTTGAAGCATATTTACTTTGCATGTTACCATATTCGTATGTCTTAAGACAAAACATAGCGTACTATTTTATATGTAAGAGCTATTGTATACTTACCTATGTTTCACAAATAAAGTTTATGATTATGATTATGCTGCCCGTGACTTCGTCCGCGTGAAACTTGTTCCCCCGACCCGCCTCGTCGCATCGCATTGCCTGCCCGCGCTATTACTGCGTTTTCGCTTAGGGGTTACTTCTGCCTTTTTTCTTTTATTTCGGCACATAAAGGTCCTAAAGTGATGTTAAATACGCCTATAGCCTTCCTTAAGATTTGGGCTATAAAATGCAAAAAGAATTTTTAAAGTCCGACTGGTAGTTCCAGAGTATTTTACATGGAGCGCCTGCCTATCAGACCTCCACAACCCAGTTACTGGATAACTTTCTGTTATAAATAACTAGGTAATACTTTACTTATTGGAGAGGCCTTTATCGACTAGTGAACTGCTACAGGCTGATGGCGGATGATAATCTTTTTACCTAATATTCCTATTATATTATACTACTAGCTTTTGCCCGCAGCATCGCTCGCGTGGAGGTACGTTCCCGTGGGAACGTACCTACTACCTGGATAAAAACTATTCCATGTCCTAATCCAGGTCATGGTCTACCCATGTGCCAAATTTAATCCAAATCCGTTTAGCCATTTTAGCGTAAAAGCGTAACAAACAAACAAACTCACTTTCGAATTTCTAATATTAGTTTGGATGACAGGTCTGTTTTAGTACAAACCATGATCTCGTTGTCTTCTTAACAACGCTTCTATAATTTGCAAGTACCATTGTGGCTACAGCATGTGGGGCATTTTTGTTTCCTACCCTAGGAAAACAAGCGGCAATGCCAACACATCGGAATGGTGCACATGCCTACCATTCACGTTCTGCACTTCTGGCTACAAGTGCAGAACGTTAGAAACACACAATTCGCTGGTTTTCCAGCGTGTTTTGTTTGCTTTTAGAGTGTATTTAGAATCTGGGTAACACGTTGTTTGCTGACTGCTGTACAGTACAAAAAATATATTGTCGAAACATGGATCTACTTAATAATAATACACAGAAAGATGATTGTCATCTAGAACTATGACATTACAAGTACCAACGTATTCATAAGTTCGTTCCAACTCATAGGAATAAGTTGGTACTTTTTAGGGTTCCGTACCTCAAAAGAAAAAATGGAAACCTTATAGGATCACTTCGTTGTCCGTGTGTCTGTCTATCTGTCAGTCTGTCAAGACCCTTTTTATCAGGAACCCGTGGAGATATCAAGTTCAAATTTATATCAAATACGTAGGTCTACAGTCCCTTTGAGCCTAAAAAAAAACAAACTTCTAAGGCAACGCAAATAAAAAATACAACATGTTTTGATACTCGCAAATAAATCAAAACCTATATAGGGTACTTCCCGCTGTCCTAGAATCATGAAATTTGGCAAGGAGCTAGGTCTTACAGCACAAGTAAAAGAAAAAGTCCGAAAATTGTTAATTTGTAGTTTTATCACATATTCATATATTCATATTCATATTCATATTCATTTATTTATTGTAAAACATAGGTACATTATAAGTTCATAAAAAAATAAGTTTCTTTGCGATTACAAACTTACATTTGCAGTTGGACAAATGACCGTGGCGTATATCACTGTTGTACATGTTTTTAACTAAGTGCAATATTGTTCATTTTTGGGATAAATTCTTTTCAACTACGGAACCCTTCATTGTGCGTGGTCCGACACGGACTTGGCCTGTATTTTTTTAAACTACTTTATCGACTACTGCACCCTAATTGCGTAACACATTATCAATCTGAGTTGGTTTCATTTTGACAGTACAACAACATTCATTGCGTTATTTACGTTATCGAGCAGATAGACTTTTCGAACATATGAAGCAATGGATTAGCAATTTGTTTCAAAATGATTCAAATTCCGATCGATAGTGTGTTACGCAATTAGGGTGCTGACCAATAAGTAGCTTTTTTAACCTACTGCCCGAGGAGGGTAATGTTTTTTTACAATAACCGGTTACTGATAGCCAATTCAATCGACTTATTTTTGAATCTAGGTACCTACCTACTTAATCTAGCGTTTATTTGAAAAGGCTTACAACTTTCACAATAGCATCAGTAACCAAAGTAATTAGAGGGTGCCAAACTATAATATCGTCACAAAATACAACAATCAATCCATAGCCTAAAGTATCTTATAATAATGTAGTTATCCACGATTAATCTCGACCTCGCTAGTGTAGGAACTGGAGATTATGTGAGAACGAGCTTAAAACTTTGTCTACCGTCTATTATGAACGCCCAACACAAGCTTAGGAAGCTCCCAGGTTAATAGGAAAAGTGTAAGCGTCTATTATCGTAGGAAAGCAGCCAATTTCAAAAGACACACAAGAACAACGAGTCGATAATCAGGTGTGGTAAACACAGACAAAAAGAAGTATTGTTTGTAAAAACAGTTCTTTACTTACATTGGTGCCGATTCTCTTGTTCAGTAACTAAACTAAAATTAGAGAATCGCTATCCTTTACTAACAGGCAGCGCGAAAAAAGAACGGCTATAGCTATGAACTAAGTTAGAGATGTCAAACGTAGTTTACGCCTTGCGCTTCACCGTGTTTTTATCGACATATTTTTAAGTGTCGTCTAAATTTGTAAGGAAATATTAGTTCAACTAAAGATAGCTCTAATTTACGTCAGTCTCTTTCTTGTTTTATTAGAGAGAGAAAGTTGGCCATAGCCTAAATTAAGTTTAGTTTATGCACAACACAATCAGCACCACTATTAGTGGAAATGACAAACATTCAAGCAGACTTTGCGACTGCTACACACATAGAGCAACAATCTCAATATCAGATGGCCAACTAAACATGAAGATAGCAAGCATGATTTCAAGTCCCGTTCGGCATTCACTCGGTTAACATAATGAATTATTGAAGGCTTTGTTTTGTATAGAAACTACTCGGCATTGCCCCACGGTTATTCACATCGCCCGCGGTACCTAAGTACTATACTCGTACAGTCTCTGCAATCAGTCTAGAAGCGTGGCATTCCGCTACAATTTGCGTGGCGCTGGGTGCATAAAAGCCACTCCTATGCCCTCCCCCGCCTTTCTGAAAGCGACGTAGACAAGTTCCCACTGTGAACAAGGAGCTAACTAGCCCGGGAATGTTACTGTAGATAATATACTCAATTCGTCTTGTATTCAAACGCCAGATTCGGAGCGGAGCGTCGGTTAATGCATTAAATAAACTACGTATGTATTACGTTCTTTGTTTATTCACACTTCCATTGTGCGCTCTTAGACACTAAGTTATACATTACTAGCTGCGCCCCGCAGTTTCACTCGCTTAGACCGGGATAAAAAGTAGCCTATGTGTTAGTCCAGGGTATAAGCTATCTACATACCAAATTTCATTCAAATCGGTCCAGCCGTTTGAACGTGAAGAAGTAACACAAATACACACTCACAAATTTCACCTTTATAATATTAGTGTGATTTATTTCTTCACTACCTTTAGGATTAATCTGTTCGCTACGTCAGCGACAGACGAAGCAGGGACTTAATTTTATGCCTCCGCAGAGGATCTAGGAACGGAATAGAACTATCAAACATAGGAAGAACAGAGTTTTTCTTAGTTTTACGAGTATATAGGTACGGTGCTGCGGAAGCTACGATCACTACCATTACGGTGAGTAAGCGAAGCAGTCGTTTTCAAAGCCAACTGTAGGGAGTCCCCATCCATCGATAGATATTATTTCCTCTTCCACTTGATGTAAAGACCTAGTGGCAGCAGAGTACCTACACCGTTCACCGGAGCAAACTGAATTAGGAACGTTTTTCACCATTTTATATCTCTCGCCTCTAAGGAGCGACGAAGTGTTGAATTATTGGACTTACTTTATTTTATAAAACGATTTCGCTTCCAGGAGATTTCTGTTTGCTTTGCCACAAAACGTTTTTCGTATTCCCCGTTTCATATTCTATTGATACAAATTGATAGTAAGTCGATTTCCATTCGCTTTATGTACGTGTATAATATTAAAGCGAAGCGAGAGTGTGTTATTGGAAAGCAAGTTGTCAACACCTTTGATAGACTGACAGGCCACCCCACGATTTCTTTGCTGTCGGCTCTTATATAATACTGGCAAGAGCAGGCTTGTTTTATTTGTATGAATAAATAATATTTTATGCTTATGTTGATTTATTTTCTTCTAAGTTTTAACATTATCCGAGGTTGTCATTGTTTTTAACCGACTTCAAAAAAAGTAGGTTTCTCAATTCGACCATATATTTATTTATTTATTTATTCTTCAACAAATTTACATTTGTGTCGAACAGTTTTAACATACCTACACGAATTACACGAAGTGGTATTAACAATAAATGTAACACTAAAATTAAACAATATTACATATATATATTTTATGTGTGTTCCCGGATAACTTCGTCGTTTATTAACCGATATTGATGATTCTTTTTTTGTTGGAAAGGAGATATTCCAAGGGTGGGACGATGATAAGGAAACCAGGATCTGATGATGGCATCTTAGAGTAATCGAGGGAAACCTTCAAATTTTATAGGCACACCTATAGCGATTTGGGTATTTTTTAAAGTAACTCGTGCATTTGCTCCCGGAAAGCATTCATCCATTTGGTGAAGTGGAACTGATGAGGAAGACCACAGATGTCCATCGGAACTTCTCAATAATACGTATTTCACGGGATATGATTTGATTTTTGCTAAGCAATATATGCTCGTCACAACACATATGTTGAAGAGGAGCTGATGGTAACGTCACCATCAGTTCCAGTTCTCCTGGTTCCTTACTGGGAGATCTCCTCAACAATTAACGTCCTTGTATCGGGAAAAGCAATATTTTGTAAAAGGTGATGAGCAGTTAACATTAGGCTATTGTAACTTAAATAAATTACAGACTGACCCACTAAAATGTGAAAAATAAAAAACTTTTTTACAAATTATTTTTATTTATTTTTTTTCATTTTGTAGTATTTTTTTGGAAGTCGGTTGTTTTTTGTTTTGTAAAAAAGTTTTTTTCTCCTTTCCTTTCTGTATGTAGGTGCTTTTTTATCTTGTTTAACTCATGTCATAATCTTATTTATATTTTGTAATTACAGTAAAGATATAATTTATGAATCCATTAAATTACTAGACAAAGTTACCAATCCATAAAACCTTAATGCAGCTGTTACAACATGATCGTTCACAGTAAAACGCACAGTGTAACAGGGATTTATTTGAGGCTACGGGCCGTCACTGGCTTTAATCTATTAATGACTGCCGACACAGGATGTCACTATCGATTATACCTTTTAATTAACGGGATTAAACCCGTAAAACATTGTATGTTTAAAAAATCTGTCAATAAAATATCGCCCCTCACAAATTGAGTGTAATATCGATAAGTCCATCAGAAGTATCGATGTCGATTTGATCTCTATTATTACATTACTATCGAACTATATCTCAACTCGCAGTACGGTTCCGTCGCTTTTATAACAAAACACTTTTTTATTGTTTGTTTTTTTTTATTCAGTGAGTTTTATTCTCAACAATTGTGTTTGTTTTTGACGTGGATGCGAATTGTGTATGGTGGATATAGATAATATCTAGGTGGAAAGTATGGTATCTATTTAATACTTGAATTGCGAACAAACTGCAACAACGCCAATCATTATACTTACATATCAACCAATCTGCCTAGCCTTTTCCCAACCCCAGTACCCACCCACCCCAGTAACTGGGTAATACGATACCCCTTGGTAAGACTGGTTGTCACTTTCGGGCTTCTGACGACCCGTAACGACTGTCAAAGATCCACGAATGATAGCCGGGTCCAACAGCTTAACGTTCTTTCCGAGGCGCGGAGGAGTCTCGGTATGTAAAGAAACATGCACGGACCAAACCCGGCAAGCGTAGCTTAACCTGATGGATCGACCCGTGCGGCTGTTAGTACTTAGCCACGAGCTCCTCTTTAAATCACTCTTTTTACCTTTCCATTATACATATCAGGTATATACTGGATGACTTTTTGACCGTCTTGAAAAAAATAGGCTATAATAGGTGAATGGAGTAGAAGCCTATGGCATACCTAATTTTTTTTTTATAAAAGCTTAGTGAGAAATTGATCTAAGTATTAATAAATACTACAAATTCGAAGTAAACTTTTCATACTTAGAGCTATAAATACAGAATTTAAAAAAAAAAAAATCGTTAAAATATATCGAAATTCAAATCATATCCACCCTGCTTATTATTTGAATTTCGAATTTTTTTACTAAAAAAAAAAACTTGGTATGCCATATGCTTCTACTCCATTCACCTATTATTTTCAAGACGGTAAAAAGTCATCCTATGTATATAAGTTTTCCGTTTAACCTATGCACTTATGTTCAGAAGTGAAGAGTGTGCGAGTGAAGAGAAGAAATTTTATGATCTAAAAAAAAATCTTGCAATTTGTCTATAGCTTTCAGACGAAATCAAACGTATTCATGTATTACCGACACATGCCAAAACACGTTACATTATGAAATATACCCATAGTAAGCCATTTTGTGGTTCCTTACCCTTGCTACCTTATTCACTCTCTAACTTGATTAAGGAATTTAAATTAGTTACATCTTATAGGTATGTGTAGCTATAGGACACTCAAAGGGCTGACTGATAGTATTATTCAGTCGATAGAGCATTAATAGTTTTAATCAAATGCATTGTAGGCAATCGTGTTACCGATACCTAGTCAGTTGACATATTGGTAGATACTACAGTACAAACCTACCTACTATTACTATACTCAGTTTTTTTTTTAACAAACGATTACCGATGACTGCTTTGCTATTGGTCCACGTAATCAACATAAAGTCCGTTCCACACAAACTAAACACTGTAGTTACATATACATTCAGTTGAGTCATCGGCTACCTGCGCGTCGCACGTGTTTTAGTGAGTGAACCAGACGATACTGTTTGTGCGTGAGTCATGGCGGACATGTCTCCTATACAGTAAATTTAAGAAGTATTCAATATGAACGGGCCTTAACAATTTCAATTTCAAAACAAAACAAATGCGTTGGCCCCATCCCGACCAATGACCCATCTCACTCTGTTAATATCGGAAATGTGCGAGAGACATAACTCAGTAGGTACTCGCTTGTTAAAAAAACAGACTATACTACTGGTACTTTTAAGACAGTACATCATCACCTCTTTGGCATCCGTAGATGTAGCAAACGAGGCTGCTAGACATGAGGTTCTGGGGTGTCAGGGTCATAAAAATCGTTTTTTTTATGGGTGGAATTTACCTACCTGATGCGGTGATGTTGTTTTGTAACGAAATCGTCTGGATATGCTACAATGTCAAGAAAAGAGAACAAAGAAAACAAAAACAAAAGAGGAGAAGAAGAAGAGAGAGAAGCTATTATATTATGAAAACGCGCGATACTATCTCCTGGCCGAATGATATTGCGGACGATGCGGCGGGCGCGGGCTGCAACATCGTTGCCGAACCCACCAAGATTGTACCCTAACTCAGTTTCCTTAAATTATTCGAATATCTGAATACAAAGACAAGACAAAGTCGTGAATTGGAGGAGAAAGGCTTTTTGATCTCCAATGTACTGAAATCTAATTTAAATAATGATTACGAGTAATTCCTATATTTCAGCGCTTGAAAACCGCGTATTTACCCATTGCAGGATAATATTTATTTCCCAGAAAAGCGGTGACGGCCGCAGTGACGGCCGTCATGAAAATGATAGCATTACGGTGTCAAAGAAAACCGATCAAAGAGGGGAATTGGACTCGCGCACCGAGGGCTCCGTACCACATCATATATTATATGTATTTTTGTTGATGATTTCTGAAAAAGTGTGCTATTTAGAGACATCGTTTTATTTTTCCTGTAATTTTTACATAAAGTTATAGCTATTACATAGAATAATTTCAGATTTTTCTGTATGCAAACTTCGGAGATAAGGGATAGCGGTATTTTTTTTTACATTTTTCATCAAAAGTCGTAAAATATGCGGCCTAAAAAAAAGAAAAAAAAATGTTTTATTATTATTATTTTCTTTATTAAAAAGAACTAGAGTTCTTAATAACTGATTACAATCTAGCCTAATAGAATAAGCAATTTAACTCTAACTTATTGTTTTACGTGATAGATTTTGTTAAAACTAATAATAATGAATTTGTTTACAGGTATAACCAAAAACTACTACTGGCGTTCAAAACAATCCATCTGCATGGCCCTAACCACTCGCGCGTCCAGTCGACTAGAGTCGCCCAAAACGTAAAAGTCCAGACGTCTAGAGCAGCCTATATGTCATGTTCAATTTAAAACGTGTTTGTATTGTACGGACGGAGGCCAGCACATCAAGCTACTCCAATCTGTCAAATTTTCCCATTTGAATATGAACCTTATTCCCTTGTGGTAAAGTTGAAAATCTATCAAAGAAATTTGACAGATTGGGGTAGCTTAATGTGCTGACCTCTGTACCTTGGTTACTATATAACACTTCTAAAAATTATACGAGTTGACGGTGTATTAAAAATAATTGATTATAATGATGATAATGATTGAATAATGATTGTTTCATTAATTGATTATTAGTAATGACGTTGGCGCGTGTGTACTATTGCGCTCTACGCTAGACACCCGAGTGGATAAGAACCAAGGATGTCAATAAAGATCCTTTATCAGATAAACACTTCAAGCAAGGGATCAAGACGTTGAAACACAAAAACATTAATCCCACTCAGTTCGTCCATTCCTTTACTTTATTCGGCAGTATTGCATAGTTTCTGTTCGAAGCGAGGGTCTAGAAAGTACCTACATACCACCAATACGGTGTTTCCTTTTCATTAAGTTTCCACGCACAATATTGCAGGCGGGTCGTAAACTTTCCGAGGTGGTCGGCTAGTCTTTGTTGCTCCTTACGTCCGTCCACCGAAGTAATGAGACTTTGGAAAAATTATACCTTTAATGAAACTGAACTCGTTTACGCATGTTTCGTGGACGCAGACGCAATTACTGGGTGGATACAATATTACGAAGTTTTAAGGGTGTTGTATTTTAGCGTAGTTAGAGTGTTTCGTCTTTAATTAGTTGCAGATAAAACACATATTTTATTGTGAGAGGATTCTCCGTCTTATTGTTCAGGTCGTGTTGCTGTTGGAGAATTTATAGTCTCCGTGGAGTCTGTTATTGTTGTGACGCGCAAAATTAGGTTTAAAGATTCTTTATTTACTCTAAAAGAACATACATTGTTCACTTAACGAATAAATACATAACTAGGGTAAAGTAGTAGTAGTACTAGTACTACTACTACATACTAGTCCAGTAGCTAATTTAATAGTATTTTTTCTTATGTTGTTAATTTAATAGTTTTGCGTTGTTAGTGACGTGCTGTTTGAGTTTAGTTTTAAATATGTTAAAAGAGGATGTGCTGTCTGCTGGTAAATTATTATAAAGTTGTACACCTTCGTATTTTATATTTTTCCTGCCATAATGCGTCCGCGGGGGGTGCGTCTGTATTTGGTTTGGCTATATTTAGATGTTTTTAGGGTTCCGTACCTCAAAAGGAAAAAACGTAACCCTTATAGGATCACTCGTGTGTCTGTCTGTCTGTCTGTCCGTCTGTCACAGCCAATTTGCTCCGAATGTAATGGACGGATTAAGTTCAAATTTGGTACACATATGAATTTCTGTGACCCAAACATTGACGGGTAAAGTAAATAAATGAATTTTGAATATAGAGATCACTTTTGGGGGGCAAATAAGAAAATTTAAAAAAAAAAGTTTTGAAAACTACACCATCTGGCATGTCAAATGAAAGGGCTTACTATGAGGGTCTCAAATATATTTTTTTTATAATTTTAAAATAATTTTTTTTAAAGTTATTTAAGAAAATAGACGAAAATTGACCATTCCCCCCCTTATCTCCGAAACTACTGACCCTAAAATTTTGAAAAAAATACAGAAAATAGATCTTTACCTGTAGATTACAGGAACACATATAAGAAGTCTGTGGTCTTAAAATAACATGGTAAATCTATCAATATTGTGAGTACAAACTTACATTTACAGTTGGAATGTATGGGAGAACATGTTTTTCAACTACTATGTTAAGTTTGTTCTTAAGATAAATTCATCCCAACTACGGAACCCTTCATTGTGCGTGGTCCGACACGCACTTGGCCGGTTTTTATGTTAAAGGATAATTGCGTGTGTATGGTTTTGTTAAGAATTTTCCTAATGAGAATGCAGGAATTTAATGTGTAAAGTTGATGAATGCTCATTATTTTGGTGTATTTGTATAGTTCGGAAGTAGGTGTGTTATAGTCGTAGTTGAATAGTTTAAATATTTTGTTTTGTGATATTTGTAGATCTTTAATCGTAGATTTGGTGGCGCATCCCCAGATTTCGATTAGGAAATTTATGTGTGAGCGAACTAGTAAGTTGTAAATATTGTTGCGGATTTTTTTTTGGAATGTTATTAATGTTGTTTATAAAAACTTTTTTACAAAAAAATACAACCGACTTCCAAAAACAACACTACAAAGTGAAAAATAACTTTAATTTCGGAAGTCGGTGGCAAAAAACGAAAATACATTTAACTAGACACCGACTTCCGAAATTAAAGTTATTTTTCACTTTGTAGTGTTGTTTTTGGAAGTCGGTTGTATTTTCACTTTTTAGTTGTGTACCTACCCCACACAAATTCTTATACCACTATCTGCAAAACAAACTAGAACATCATCCATATAAAAGTCGGCAAAAAAATACGTATTATTGAAGCTAACTCAAAAACTACCGAAGCAAAGTTAATCAATTTTATATGGGACCAACTGTGATGTATACCCTCTCGAATAAAACAAAAAAAAATTCAAATCGGTCCAGCCATCTTCGAGTAATCGGGGAACATACATAAAAAAAAAATTTAAAAAAAAATTTAAAAAAAGGTTCCGACGAATTGAGAACCTCCTCCTTTTTGAAGTCGGTTAAAAATTGTTGTTTAAAAGGAAGGTTTTATTTTTTTCCTTTCTGAAACAAAGAAGCAGGTATTCCTCCAGACATAGACGGGTTGGTGTAGTACTGCTATGGACACTCTGGATACGCTATAGTCAAGTTACCAATACAGTGCTTAAAAATCTCAAACCTAATAACTTAGGTAGGTATAAATATTTTCTTTCAAATCAAAGGCTGCTTTTGATAAACGAAAATTACCCTTCTATAAGTAGCTGTACTCGCTTCTAACGTCTGGCAAAACTGTAAGTAATTGAATTTTTCTGTAAATACATGATCGAGTACTTTGTGGGTTAAGGGAGGCAAGCGTGACTGCCGAATTTTGGGCCTGAGTTCAATTCCCAAGTCGGGTAGGGATAAGTAGTATTGTTTTTAGAGTTCCGTAGCCAAATGGCAAAAAACGGAACCCTTATGGATTCGTCATGTCTGTCTGTCTGTCCGTCCGTATGTCACAGTCACTTTTTTCCGAAACTGTAAGAACTATACTGTAAAACTTGGTAAGTCACACAAAAATAAAAACAATAAATTTTGGGGGTTCCCCATACTTAGAACTGAAACTCAAAAAAATTTTTTTCTTCAAATCCATACGTGTGGGGTATCTATGGATAGGTCTTGAAAAATTATATTGAGGTTTCTAATATATTTTTTTTCTAAACTGAATAGTTTGCGCGAGAGACACTTCCAAAGTGGTAAAATGTGTCCCCCCCCCCCCCCCCCCACTGTAACTTCTAAAATAAGAGAATGATAAAACTAAAAAAAATATATGATGTACATTACCATGTATATGTAGATTTAATAAGTAGTTTTTTTTTTAATACGTCATAAATCGTAAACCGCAGTTTACATTTCATTCAATCAAACGAACTACAAGAACTATTGTTACTTGCTGCTACGGAACCCCTCATGGGCGAGTCCAAATCGCACTTGGCCGCTTTTTTATCAGGAATTCTCAGCTGCATCCCGGTGTCTAAATATTTATGTCCGATTAATGGTAACTAGCCCGCCCTCTATTGCATGGGACTTGAATAGACTAGCTAGCTGGCTAAATGTGGATGTCATACGACATCCACAATTCACCAGGCGCAGGCAGAAGTGTATACACACCTTTACCTATCCCTACGTGAAGTACAGGGATGATGTTAGGTTATGTTAGGGTCACCCTAGGAAGACATAACAAACAGAAGAGAAACTGAAGAACATACAGAGCCCTGCGTACCCAGTATAACAACGCTTTCAGGATGCTGTTGGGGCTGCCGTGGCGCTGCAGCGCGTCTAGTATGTTTGCCGAAGCGCGTACGGATGGCTTTCAAGCCATCATGCGTGTTACGACGGGTGGCCAGATATTATAAATAAATAAGACGACCAGACTATTTTATGTATCGTGTATTCAGCCATTGCATGACGAGCGATCGGAGTCGGTGACAAGACAACAGGATCCGGAAATACCACAGATAATATATATTTTATAAAGACTGATACACATACGTAACATCTCCCTTATTAAGAAAAGAAAATGGAATCATTACGTGGAACATGGTACGTAAGTATACTCTTTTTTTTTTTTTTTTTTTTTTTTTTTAACATTAACAAAATTCTTATATACTAGTAGACTAAGTGGAACGGAACATCTCTAAGAAGTGACAAGTTGACTTGACTGACATTTACATTGCGACAGTTCTGACAGTGACGTCTATCAAATTGACTTAACTAAGTTTTGACAGCTACTAACAAAACAAAATTAGGTTTGACAATGCTTGTACAACAAACAATACATTTAGTATATTAAATTAAAACTAAGTACAAATTAAGAACTTAATCTAGACCAATTTTCAAAATCTTCGGGGCTTTATTATTGCTCTACCGAATGAAGAATAAGTTGTGTGTTGAGTTTGTTTATTTGGTGTATGTGATGTGTTTGTTTTTGTTTCAGATTCTTGGACAGGATTACTTGTACAAGGAGATTGATAATTAGATGGAGATGACGACGGCAGTATATTGGAAGGCGACGGTGGATCAGTGTCAAGTGGAACTGATGGGGATTGAAGTGAACTTCTTCTACTAGGAGCGGACTCAGTTGGTGAATGTTTTGGCTGTAGGATATGTTGGCGATTACGGCGAAAAGTACCTTCCGGGGAGACAATAGTATATGATCTAGGCTGTGGACCTATGTCTGACACAGTACCAGGGCCGGCAGTCTCGACATTCGCTACGTTCTCATAGCGACTTGAAATCGCTCGCTAAGTCCTAATTACATGCTCTGTGGTCCTAATGAGCTCCCCTAGACGGGCAATTGGTAATAGTTCGGTTTTATCAAAGACAATTATTGGCCACTTCAAAATCTTCTTTAATAACGAGGAAAATTGGTGATCATGATTTAATAAAAATAATTGTTTATCTTGAAAATTGGAAATTCATTACGTAAACCTTATCTTGAAAACATTATTTTTCATGGAAATTCATAGGAAGCTATGGCTTTTTTTTTTTTTTTCTTTGGTTATGGTTTTTTTTGGCTATGGCTTGGGATTTTTATGTCCATAGATATTGACAAGTTACTATGGTAACTTGTCAAATATCTATGGACATAAAAATTTGCCTCCTTGCAACACTATGTCGGTGTCATAGACAACCAATAAGTACCTATATTACTACCCGATTTAAATTACTATCAATACTATCTTTGATCCACTTCGCGTCCAAAATATTGTTTTGTTTTGTTATTCAATAAGTAGGTACTATTTCTTATAAAATAAAATGACTGGAGGAAGAAAAGCAGATGCAGCTGCAGGCCCGGGTCCGAGCGGCGTCAAGTAAGTACCCGACCTCAAACTACAACACCTTTTTTCTAATCTGATTTGTCGGTTCATTATTGATCGCTTTTTCTATTGACTATTCTAGTCAAACCATAGCCAGTTGAACTCAATGAGTCAAATAATGTTAAGATTTTGAAAAATTGGTTCTAGTTTATTTAAATATTTCAGGCGTAAGCGTTCACTGCGTGTTACGAGTGGCCAAACAGATGCGCTCTTATCCTTTTTAGAGGCCCGGCCATACCCGCAAATTTATCGACCTTCAGGGCCGGGATAATTTTGACGCGGGCTGGAAGGAGGTTGTGTGCAGCCGTGTGTACCTATTATTTCAATATTATAATTATAGTTTAATTCATTGTTTTAGTTTAAAAAAGTGAGCTTATAGGTTATATTGCCGAGTTAGTTGTTGTTGTAATTTATTGTATTTTTTTGTCAGTTTGAAGATATAATCTATATATATATATATATATATATATATATATATATATATATATATATATATATATATATATATATATATATATATTACTTAAAGTAAAATTTCTGCCGATTTCTATTTTTTTTATTAGAGATTTAAATGGTGATAAAAAACATCGAAAAAAATCGATATATCGTTCATATTCTCAATTTCGATGTTTTTAAAATCGATGTTTTACTTTTGAAAATATTGATGAGTAGGGATGCACATTGCTCATGAAAAACATCGATATTAGTATCGATGATTTTTATGAGCGATGTTCATCCCTACTCGACACGGCACCCGCGACAGAGCACCGCGACTATCGCTTTGTGGCCTCGTCAATGCGCTTGTCTGTGTGGGTGTGCCGTTTCGACCCTTTGTACGTAGTTTCCCTACTATCCATATTTATATTGTGATGGTACCTACGAGAAACATTAATTTAAACCAAAACTGAGAGGTACTACGAGTAGGTATTACATATCACAGTCATAAGTTTAGGCAATTTTTTTTTTCAGTATTATCCAACATTGAATTGTAACAATGTAACATTTTTCTTCAATTATAAATTTATAACATAAAACACAACTTTTTTTAACCTTTTTTTTACTTAATTAGTTTTAAAATTATTTCTTTTATTGTCAAACGAGTATTTATTTATGGAAACGTCGTTCATTCCGAGGTTAATCATATTTAAGTTGTTGTAGTAACTGAAGTTGATTGGATAAATAAATAAATTCATTTATATCAGGTTAATAATACCCATTGCCAAACACACATGCATTAAAAATCATATAAAATAAAAAAGATGAAATAAAATTAAATATTAATTAAATAAAAGCCCTACATGTAGTCTTGGCCTTATTGTGAGATAGGTCAAGGAGCAAAATGTTATCAAACGGACGTGACCGATCTTCCCATTTTATATTCAAAATTAAATTTTGACGTACTTACGGCTACAGATCAAGCTATACATTTCCATTATAAGCTGATCTCACATTGTGTAGGATTTCCTTATAATGAGAGGTCTGTGTAAACTAGAAAGTTTAGCTTGATGTGTAGTCGTGTGTACACATTTACCTACGTTTATTATCAAATGTATATAACGTTCATCATCTGAAATTAGTTAAATTATGAAAATTAACCTGAACTCGATTTTTTATATGGCGATCGGTGTACGTAAAGGATGCTGTAACCATTTCAAAAACTAAAATAGTCTTCGTAGATAATGAAATGGCAGTTTTAGTCATGGCCAAACCGACATTTCCGGCTGGCACCTTGTAAATCAAATTATAATGAAATGAGCATAAAACTTGAATTAAAAACTACCTGCGACGATCGGCGACTAGAGTATTTCAAACGATGACAAAAAACCCATGCTACCCTAGTACAAAAAATTTTCAAAATCGCTTGAAACATCGAGTAAAGTAAGTGGGGCCAAAAACTGCCACCTTGTAGTTAAAAATGGTATATCGTTTGAATCAAACACAGGGGACACTGGGACAGCCCAAAAGTGAAGGGTAAACTTATTTTTGAAAACGCTTAAATACATATTCTGATTGCCGCGTATCATATTATTATCAACATACAACATACTGACCTGCAAATTGCAAAAAACGGAAGAAAATTTGAATTTCGCGGGCTACTACTGCGCAATCACCTTAAAATTTGAGAACTTTATAATTAATAATAAAATTAATTATTGTTTTTCTTGAAAATTATAGTGAATATGTAAACCTTATCTTGGAAACACTATTTTTCATGGTTCAAGGTTCAAACTAATAAGTAGCAATAACTTTAAATTGTTAAATATCTAAGGATTTAGAAATTTGCCTCCTTGCAACATTACTATTCTAATAGCAAGCAAGTATCACAGTCAATTGTCAAGATGAAATCTATAGTTTGATTAGTTGTCTTTGGAAACTCAATATTTTGAATAGTATTATTTTCGTATTTTCCTAATAATTGTTTCATTAGTAACAAATAACTTGTCAGCAAATTATATTGCTCGGCTAACACATTTCTGGCTTAAGCGGCGAACTCACTGCATTTATAGTTTCTCATTATAGTACATAATAGCTGCGTAATGATACTTGGGGATTTGTATGGATTGGGATTCTACAGAAAGTTATCCCTAACAAGGGTGTCTGAAGACTGGGAGGCAGCATGAAGTAAGAAGCGGTCCACACCTCAGAAGGCCACATAGCTTGGAGGAGATGTAATATATTGAAGGCACGACGTAGAAGAAAACATGTTGAAATAAATGAATAGTGAAAGTTTAAAATTTCATGTGAAAGATTTTTCAATAGGTATGCAACATGCCTCGTGTAAAGTGTCTAGAATGTGTAAACTAGGAGATGATTGTGATAATGGAGATTTAATAAAGTTGAAAACTTGATTTGTGGCTGTCATTTATTTTTCAATAAAATAGAATACAATATTTATTTACATTTGAAACTGAAATCAGTTTTTACAGTTGTGAGGAATCCATGTACATTCTAGCTAATATAGCATGCAAATTTAGTACATTTAAACAAATTACAAAAACGAAATTTCAATTAACTTATCTGCTATGAAATCTTGTACAGATAATAAAAACTGTTAGCTGTTTTCTAAATTCCTACAAAGTAGGTATTTATTATTGTTAGGTATTTTATTATAAATTACAGGTGCCATACAGACACCTAACTAATATTTTTTCTTGAGTATAGAAGTTGAGAATACCGTGCACAAAAATTTCTGATATTGAGATCTCAAACAAAACTACTAAACTACTAAAAAACTACTAAACAATGAAACTAGACAATGTGGTACAGAACCACATTGTCTAGTTTAATTTGAGGTAGAAAATTAAAATGTTTATATATAGGTTTTACAAATGCGGCTACTTCCAGGTTGTAAAGTATCAAACAATGGTACCTAGGCATAAGGCAACCAATATTGCCGGCAGATTTACTCTTTTTGATAAATTATGCAGCTTATAAAAGAATTAATAAGTATAACAATTGTATGAAAAGTTAAGTAGGTAAGTATCAAATTATATTGACAGTAGTAAGTCTAAACAAAACATTAATTAGTGATGTGAGCACACTTAAATGTTATGAATGGCTTGAACCGCTATGTACTTACACTTTTACAATAATGTCCTCTGGCTGTGACTTCCACATTAACTGGGTGTTAATTAAGATCCCTAAAAATTAACATTCACTTTTTCTACTTGACTAGTGTACTTAATTTACATTAATTACTCATGGATACCCGTTGGCAAAAGTGCATGATTTTGGTTTTTGGAGATTTATAATTAAATTATTACTTTCAATCCACTTTATTAAACTCCTGAGTGCATTGTTATTTTCATGTGGATAGGTATGCAACATGTGTCGTATAAACAGTGCCTAGATCTAGATTATTAGAATGTGTGAACTTAGGAGATGATTGTCATACTTTATAGAGATTAAATAAAGTTAAAACATGATTTAGGTACGGTTGTGTGTTATTTATTTATACACGAAAAATAGCACGATTCTCACCCTTTAAAGAGATTAATATAATAAATGAACGAATGCTATGAATATCGGCGACGCTTTCGCACTTAGTATGTTGAGTATATTCCGAACCTATAAGTGGACGTAAAAGCCTCATCGGTACAAACCCATCTTCGAGCCCGATCCGTATAATTTATGTTTGTATTGACTTAAAAACCAAAACATTTGGTAAGTATAGTTTACAATTCGCTACCAACCGAATCACTTAGCGGGCTCTCAAAATTGGTCGCTAACTGTAGTCGTACACATTACGAAAATCATAGAGATTCGGTTAAATATAGATGACAATCGTTAACTTTGCGTTTCAAGGCTACCAAATATCGTTACATCCGGATCGTTAGGACTTTGCTACTAACACGTGATTTTTGTGGTGGGTCGTAGTCAATTATTTTGACGACGAAACGCTGCAGTTTTCCATAAAACGAAAACCAGTCGTCAAAACGGTCCTCGTCGCAACTGCTTTGAAACTGAAAATGATTGTTTCATGCTTGTCAAACCATTTTGGCTATCTAGGGACCCCATTACGACTTAGCGAGCGATTTCAGTCGTTCAGGGGTCTCTACGAATGTCGAGACTACCGGCCCAGGTGTCCAAATACTGTCTGGCTGTTTCTGGAAGTAAATTTTATCACCAATGTTTAGGGAAGACAACGGTTTAGTATGTTTATTATAATAAATCTGTGATTTGTTCACTTTTATTTGAGTTTTATTTGTTAGAGACCTGTAGTTAGGTATTTTAGGTTTCAGAGTTTGTTCTAAGACTGGAAGTTTAGTTCTGAGTGTCCTGGACATTAGTAATTGGGCAGGCGAATACATATTTTCTTTAGGTGTATTCCTATACTGTAATAATCCTAGATGAGGGTCTGTATTATCAGTAAGACATTTCTTTAATATGTTTTTAACCGTGGCTATGGTTCTTTCTACAAGACCATTAGACCGTGGATAATAGGGACTTGATGTAATATGTTGTATTTGCCAATCTAAAGCAAAATGATTAAACTCTTTTGAGTTAAATGGGGGACCATTGTCTGAAATTAGAATGTTGGGTATTCCATGTCTGGAAAATATAGACTTTAGGTGACTAATGACAATTTTACTAGTAGAACCACCTGCTAGCTTTACAAGCTCGACATATTGGGAAAAATAATCTACGACTATGACATACTTGTTTGAATTGAAATCAAATAGATCAACTCCGACTTTATTCCAAGGGATTGGTTTTACCTCATGGGGCTGTAGTGACTCTTTGGAATTGCTGCGTCTGTTAGTGAGACAGTTATGACAATTATTAACATATTTTTCTATATCAGAGTACATATTGGGCCAGTATACTAGATTTCTTGCCAATCTTTGGCAACTATGAATACCTTGGTGACCTTCATGTATCTGTTTCAAAATGTCTTTTCTCATGGCTACTGGTATAATGACACTGTTGTTTTTGAAGACAATACCATTAATTATATGTATATCGGTTTTTAAAGGAAAATAAGGCCTAAGTATGTCTGGAAGCAATTTTTTATGTTCAGGCCAACCTGTTATGCAATATTTACTTAAGAGTGACAATTCATTGTCTTGGGAAGTCTGTTCTTGAATAGATTTAAGTTTATTTGGACTAACTGACAGTGATCTAATGACTAAATTGACATGTAAATCTAGATCAGAATCTAGATCATGTAATGACTGTTCTGGTAAAGCTGCTCTAGACAGAGTATCAGCTACATAAAGATATTTACCTGGTTTGTAAGTTACGTTCAGGTCATATGGTTGTAATCTTAGCATTATTCTTTGAAGACGGGGTGGAATGTTATAAATTGGTTTTTTATACAGCGATACTATTGGTTTGTGATCTGTTTCAACTAAAGTGTGGCGACCATAGACATATTGGTGAAACTTTGTACAACCAAATAGGATTGCTAACAGCTCTTTCTCAATCTGAGAGTATGACTGTTGACATGAGCTTAATGAAGCTGAAGCATATGCTATGGGGTGTTTATCATGGCAAATCACTGCACCCATGGCATCTTTAGACGAATCAACTGACAGTGTAATTGGTTTATTTTGATCATAATATGTCAAGACAGGGGCTTTTGTTATACATTCCTTTAATTCATTAAATTCTACATTATGTCTCTCTTGCCAAGACCATTCATTATCTTTAGACAGAAGTGTTCTTAAATTAGAAGTTTTATCTGACAAATTCTCTATGTATGAGCCTAAGTATGTAACCATACCTAAAAACCTTTGTAATTCTGTGACATTTGTTGGTGGTGGCATACTGCAAATGGCTTTCACTTTGTTTTCATCAACTCTCACACCATCTTTAGAAAAGATGTGTCCTAGGTACTTGACTTCACTTTTACATATATTAGACTTGTCTTTATTAAATTTTATTCCTATTTCTCTAGCTCTATCTAAGACTTGTTTTAACCTAAAATCATGTTCTTGTTTAGTTTGACCGTAAATTAGGAAATCATCCATCATGATTTTGACTCCTGGAATATCACTGAATCTATTTGTCATGATGGAATGAAACAGTTCTGGGGCTGCATTTATCCCGAAGGGAAGTCTTAGGAATCTATATCTACCTTGAGGTGTGATGAATGTACATAGTTTTGAGGAAGCTTCATCTAACTTTAGCATATAAAAACCTTTGTTTGCATCTAGGGTAGTGAAATATTGTGAACCAGAGAGGCTGGATTTAATTTCATCAATAATTGGAAATTGATAATGAGGACGCATAATGGCTTTATTAAGTTTTCTTGGATCAATGCACAGGCGTAGTTTACCATTTTTCTTTGATGCAATTACAATTGAGCTTACCCATTCAGTAGGTTCCTCGACTTTGACTATAATTTGATTTTTTTTTAACATGGCTAATTCTTCTTTTAATTGTTCTAAGAGACTGAATGGAATTCTACGACAGGCATCTATAGACGGTACAGCATCAGGCTTCATTGACAAATGACATTCATAATCTTTAAGACAACCTATTCCTGAGAAGAGATCTTTATATTTGTCAAGCTGTGATACATTGAGTGACTCATGAAATTGGACATTATGGACTCTTTTAACTAATTTTAAATTCTCACAACTGTTGCGACCAATAATATTCCTACAGGGTATATCTATAATGTGGAAATTAACATTGTATAGTTTGTTGTTATGTGTGACAGACAGAATGCATTGACCTACAGTCGGTAATACTTCACCGCTAAAGGTTGATAGTTTGTGACTACTTTTCTTTAAACTACTCAATGGCAAATTAAGTTTTTTATAAGAGTTAAATGATAAAATGTTAGTGTCAGCACCTGTATCAAGTAAAAAGTCTACATTCTTACTATTTATGGACAAAGTTGTATGATAAGGGTTTTTTATGCTGACAGAAATCTCATTAGTGAAAAGACTATTTAGAAAATAAGTATCAGTACCCGTACTTTCTTCTTCTTCTTCTATGGATCTCACATGTTTGCTGCGGCAACACTTGGCAAAGTGATTGGGCTTGTGGCAGTTGTTACAGATGACTCCTCTGGCTGGACATTTTGTTCGGTGAACTTGACCACATCTGGAACAATTCTTGGTTGACTGTTTGGATTGAGGTTCTTGACTGGACGATGCTTTACTTGATTGACGACTTTGACTTGTTTGAGACTGATGACTTTGACTTTCTTGACGGCTATGACTTCTTTGACGACTGTGACTTCTTTGACTGTGACTTTTTTGATTGCGACTCTCTTGACTACGATGTGTTTGGCGACTGTGATGCGATTGACGACTGGCAACGACACTTACTTCTTGGCTTGATAAAGCTTTAGCCTGTAACCTAGTATTTCTTAGTGTTTTAGCGAGACTGACGGCGGCATCAAATGTTGATGGTTTCTCGATCAGGATACGTTCTCTGATGTACGAGCAAGATGAATTTAAGTTCCATGAGAATATGTCCTTTACTATATCATCGGCAAGACCTTCAAAATTGCATTGGATACTTAGATTCTTGAGATCCGTGGCATATGTCTCAATTTCTTCATCTGGACCTTGTTTTCTGTTGAACAGCTTATGTCTTTCGACGGAAATATTGACACGTGGTGTGAAGTAGTCTTCAAATTTGGCGAGTAAATCCTTATAGGTGATCTTGTCAATTTGTATGTTAAACGAGTAAAATATCTGAAGAGCGTCTGGGCCTATGATTTGTAGTAAAATGGCTACCTTTCGTTTGTCTGGTTGTTCTTCTAAATTGTTGGCTATCATGTAAATCTCTAGACTTGTGTTGAAATTTCTCCAAGCCAATGGCATGTTCGAGTTGTTGATATCTAAGCTGAAATTACTCGGCGGCAGGGGATAACTTGTATTATTTGCGTTTTTATTTTCCGGCATTTTAGGGCTGGACCACGCGGCGACGTTTTACTCGAAATTTTTTTTTTTTGACTGTTTGCGGCACTTACTTTTGTGGTTTTTTGTGACTTCTTTTTCTTCTGTATCTTCTGACACCATGTTACGACGGGTGGCCAGATATTATAAATAAATAAGACGACCAGACTATTTTATGTATCGTGTATTCAGCCATTGCATGACGAGCGATCGGAGTCGGTGACAAGACAACAGGATCCGGAAATACCACAGATAATATATATTTTATAAAGACTGATACACATACACATACGTAACAATGCGCAAGAAAGCAAACTCCTTGCTGCACCGTCTACGAAGCAGTAGCAACAGCATCCTGATAGCTATTTCTGGCCGCTTTGACTGTCCTTTCCAAAATAAGTGGATTAGGACAGCCAAAGGCATCAGTTAGGTATAGGTACTAACAATACTAGCATAATATTTTAGGTACAGTTTTGTTACTAACACACTAACATTTTATGATTTTATGTTCTTTTGTCTGATAATTTTATGTAAAAATATGGAGTATTGCTCTGAAATAAATAAAATATAATATAATATAATAATAGTGAGCATAATGGTGATGTTCTTCAGAAAGGTCAGGTGCGTAGTACTCGCAACCGGCATGTGTGTATGACCAGATGTATAAACGAAATCGAGGCAAAAGGAGTATGTAAGGATCGTAGCAGGTGGCATTCTGTAGTTTCTGTACTCCCATGGGACGAAGGCGTGAGTTTATGTACTTATATGAATGTATGTTAGGTTATACCTACATACTTCCTGAAAACGCTAGTATGTCGGATATGTTCAATAAGTAATATGTAAACTGTATGACACTATTCTCTTACCAATGTCTCGTTTGAAGCCATACTGCAATAAGATGTGCCTCCCTGATGTCTCGCGTTCGCGGCGGCACCAACAGTATTCTCAGTGTATTCGTAGATCGGTGGGATTCCCCGATGTTGCGGAGGTGGATGCGGCTCCATGCCGAAATTTAATTGTATATTTTTATGTGTCTGTAACCTACTAACACTAGAATTTAAGTTAAAATTGTTACTAACCCTATGGACTCCGGTCTGAAATAAAAATATTCTATTCTATTCTATAACAAATTGAATAGAAGAACTGCATTGGCGCATAAATGGCGGTAGCTTGGTCGTACGAGAGAGCAATTCTATTTGTCTTACAACTTATACGACATTCTACTCTATGTTCTTGTTGTTCTTATTTTATTTCAACTGTACGGAGAGATATTGCCATGTCTTCTGCAGAACATGGACCTACACATAAATCGATAGAAAAAGTAACATTGCCAAAATCACTATGTTCGGCAAATGTAATATTGGTGGTAGTATTTTTATAAGAATACAGGGTCAAATCAAGATCAAATTAAGAGAAAATTAGCATAAAAAAACAAAAGACTGACGCGCCGCAGGTAAATTAACTGGAGAAACTTCACTATCGCGATCCTCTTAGTTTAAATCCTGTCACTTGTGTCGTCTCTGAAGGAAAGGGTTAGGTCTTACTGGAATATTTTGTGACATTCGGGTGCCAATCATATAAATAGTAAGTCCGTACTTATGTCATGATGTCACGTTCTGTCTGTGCGAATGGGAAGTCAAAGTCAAAAAAATTATTTCAAATAGTCACAGGAAAGGCACTTTTGAAAGTCAAAATTTACAAAAAAAGAATTGATTCTAGTCGCCGCTTCCAAAAGGTACATAGTTTCTTATAGAAGAATGGGCAAGAAACTCCACCGTTACTCTTTTAAAATGTTGTACAATATTTTGTATAATAATAATTATGTCGCATTATGATGGATGTAGCCATGATATAGTTATATCCCTAGTTTCAAATGTTTACCTATTACGGTTCTTGAGATACAGCCCGCTGACAGACAGACGGACGGACAGCTGGGGTTTAGTAATAGGGTTCCGTTTGGCACCCACCGGGTACGGAATCCTCAAAGTAAAGCAATGACACATAAATTAATAAATTATGTGATAGATACATGGTGCTCACATACTTACAAACATTGTGAAAGTACCAACTTAGTTATACTATTTTCCTAAAATTTTAACAAGTAGGTAAGAATAATCACAGAATGTAAAATCAAAAAAATAATAAATTATACAATTAAATTAGCTATCAGTTTGATTCTGTCTAAACTAGATTATTCTATGGAGCAGGACCAGCATAGGTAATATTTCCAAGAATCCTTATCTTGGATATAATCCTCTAATTTGTAATATGCTTGTTTAAAAAGTGAACTTAGAAAAAAAGGGTATATAGTTTTAAAGATGAATCTTAGTCAAACAGGTCATCTTGAAAATAATAAATACCAATTAGCATATCACACTGAAAAAACTTACCTAAGCATATTCTCCTTCTTTTGTTTGCATTCAGTCTACTCTAAAATCGACGACGACAAACCCAATTACCTACTCACAAGTCACAAGCAGGTGCCATAAACAAGCTTTCGAAGAAAACTCAGCACACTCCTTTCCTAAAACCTTTCCTTTCAGCATTACCTGTGTGATAAACAAAGAAAAGTCTCGATCAAGCACGTTGCAGGCTTGCAGGGACCACTCAGCATAACTCTGCAATATTGCGCTTTACACTCCATATCTCAGTTTTATTCCGCAGTTGAGCGCAATAGCAATGTTTTAACGCATTTTTATACTGAATATAGTAGAAATAACGAACCGCGCGAGCGTCGAGTGAATTAAAACTAATGGAACGGTTAATTTCTCATGAGGATAAAGCTAGCGAACTCCGCCCTACTGATTCTGTTGCTCCCGGGCCACTTCCAGATTCACACTCGACACTTGTTTTTTATTTACTGTGAAATGTTTATGCAAACGTCATTCGTTTTCGGCGTAAATCTGTGATATTGTACTTAATGGTAGGGAGAAACGTTTTGTTTGTTTTTTAGAAGCTGATACAGAATAGTACATTTTCATACAAGTGGAGAATTTTTGTTATTGCATTCGATACGAGGCGGAATTAACACCCGAGCCGTAGGCGAGGTTGTTTTTGAACCGAGAACTGCAATAACAAATGTCCACGTGTATCAAACGACGTTTTTCAATACACTTTTGAAGAAATAAAATAAAATAACGAAAAATATTTTTGTCATGAATTTTTAGGAAACTATGACTTAAATTTTCTTTTTTTTCCGCACTTTGCTTTCGCCAGGTTGAAGGAGAAGCAAATAAAGTATAAAGCCGATAAAAAGCCAAATATGAAAAATAGAAAATTCAAGTATTTTTGAGTTTAGAACACAAATAAATGTTAATTTTTTCATAAACTTTTTTTTTTTGTAATACTCATGGTTTTTGATGATATTCTATTTATAAACATTATTATATATATCGCACACCGGGTGCAATAACGTCATAAATGCTAAAATTGCTAAAATGAGTTATTGATCACAAATGATACCAAACATGCGTCTACATCCGGTGCAGCAATATCATAAATGTAACTCCTAAAATGACCCACTGAGGGCGTAAGTGTCGTTGTGGTTTTGGCGGGTTTTTGTGAACGCTAGTGCGAGAACGTTCTAATTGGTCAGTTGCGCGCGGCCCCCCGCAGGAAGTGTTTGTGAGTAGGAGCAACAACGTCATAAAGGTAATTATGACAAATATTTCATACAATTTTGGGGCAAGAATGTCACAAGTGAACATTTCTGACTTTGTGGTTCTATTTATATTACAAGCAGCAAGTAATACTGTCATTTATTACAATTATGTCAATATTGTCCCAGAAAATATACTAAACAGAACCTATAAACCGTTGTCATTATTTATTTTTAAAGAAGTTCAGATTTAATTGTATTCCACTGTAATTATAAATTAAGGGTTATGTACCTACAGTACCTAGGTACTTACAAATTGTAATAGGTTTTATTCTTATTTATAGCTTAAATAAAATTATGGAAGGACGAGGTAAGAAATTAGTGCGGTTGGTTCAATTGAACAAAGAAAGCCATGACGAAGGTGAAGTCAGGGATATAGAGCCAAGTAAGTTTTTATGTATTTTATTAATTAAAACTTTTTTCTGTAGGTATAATATATCCGTAATTATTTACATAATGTTTTAATTTTTCGTTTAGGTTTATCGATAGCACCGAGTTCTCCTTCCATTTTAAACCATCATGATGGTGATTTAAAAAAACATTCCGTTACGAATGCTGTTGAAACTTCAAACATCCGTGATGATAAAACTCAGGTATGGTATAAGATTTTCTTGTGCAGTATTATTAAATATTTTTTTTGGTTTGTGTTAATATTTTTACGCAGTTTACTTAATTTCGTTAAACTTATTGTAGCCTATTAGAGTTTCCGACGATGGAAACTCATCTGGACATGCCTTTTCTGGAATCGAAGAAGAGCAATACGTACCTAAACCGTCATCTAGCTCAAATATTAGTATTAGTGCTGTTGAATCTTCAAGCATCCATAAAGATCAAACTCAGGTATGGTATATTGTTTAAATCACAATGATATTTTATGGGTCTATTTTAATATCTTTACGTAATTTACTTCTAATTTCTTAACATTTATTTTAGCCTATAAGAGTTTCCTACAGTGAAAACTCATCTGGACAAGACTTTTCTGGAACTGATGACGATGAGCAATACGTGCCTAAACCGTCAGCTAACTCGGATAGTAGTAGCAGCTCTAGCAGCAGCTCTACTAGCAGCTCTAGCAGCAGCTCAGAAAGTTCTTCGTCATCGGAATCTGACCACGAAACGCTTACCACTGGAGATATCAACCAAGAGTCCGGATCATCGACCATGAAACGTAGTAGAAAACGTACTCGCGATCCAAGCAAATGGAAAAAAAATGTTGCCAAAATGCTGAAAAATTCTGGTCAGCAATATACTTCATTAAAAACTGGTATGGTTAAAACATCTAAACTAATGGGCCCGACTTGTTCAGATAAATGCCGGCTGTCTTGCTCATCAAAATTTTCGACAGAAAACAGAACTAAGCTATTTGATGCTTATTGGCAGCTAGGCCAATTACAAAGGCAGCGTGATTATTTGTCATCTTGTGTGAGACTTTTAGAGTTATCGTATCGGAGAATAAAAGAATCTCGTAAAAATAATCCCAGGAAACCAAATACAACTTTTTATTTATGCAATGATGGAAGAGAAGTTAGAGTATGCAAGACATTTTTAATGAATACATTGGGTGCCACTGAACGAATTTTACGTACAGTTATAGAATGCAAGCATAAGGCTGAAGGCCATAACATTATGAAAGAAGATGGAAGAGGAAGACACGGCAAACAAATCAGATTGGACGAAGAAATAAAGCAATCTGTGAGAGATCACATTAACACGATCCCGAAGATAGAGAGCCATTATTTAAGAGCAAATACAAGTAGACTATTCGTAGAGGGAGATTTAACTATAGCAGAAATGCATAGAAATTACAACAAGAAGCGTCAGGAAGAAAATAAACCAGAAGCTTGTTACGATGCTTATGCTCGAATTTTCAACACAGAATTCAATATAGGATTTTTTATCCCAAAAAAAGATACCTGTGACGACTGTGAAGCCTATAAAAACGCATCTGTCGAAGAGAAAGCAAAATTGGAATACTCTTATAAATTACACCTCGAAGAAAAAAGTTTATCTAGGATAGAAAAAGACGTGGACATGAGGAAGTGTAAATCGGAGAGCAATACTTTTGTAATAATATACGATTTACAAGCTGTAATGCCATGTCCGATTGGAAAGTCATCTGCTTTCTTCTACAAATCGAAACTGAACTGTTACAATTTTACGGTAAGTTCTTACAGTCACTAATAATAATTTAACGGATAATCTATTATTTGATTATTATATTCATATATTTTTCATTAAGTGCGTCTATTCAAAATGTATTTAAATTTCAGATGTCGGACGCCAAAAATCAAGAAACAACCTGCTTCTTTTGGCACGAAGGAATAGGTAATCGAGGTGCCATAGAAATTGGATCATGCATATACAACTTTTTAAAAGATCTAGCTGAGAAAAGCCCAGGTTGCGATGTCATATTTTATTCCGATAACTGCTGCGGACAGCAAAAGAATAAGTTAGTAAACTACCTTATTGTGTAATGTTAGTAATTATTTTGACTGTTTATTTATTAAACATAATAACATTGTTTCAGGTTCATATTTTGTATGTACTACTATGCTGTTAACAAGTTACAGATAAATTCCGTGACCCATAAATTTTTAATAAAGGGCCACACACAGAATGAGGGAGATGCAGCTCACTCAGTAATTGAAAAATCTGTCACTAGGGCTAAAAAATCTGGTGCTATTTACGTACCAGACCAGTAAATTTCTTTAATCAGAAACGCTAAGAAGACCGGAAAACCCTTTATAGTAAAAGAATTAAACTATACAGATTTCATGGATTTGAAGAAACTAGCAGATGACTTAAACATAAATACAACAAGAAATGTTTCTGGAGAAGCTATCAAAACGACTGATATTAAAGTTATACGTTTTATGAAAGACTGTGATATTTATAAGTATAAAACTACGTACAAGACTGATAATTTGAATGAGGCAAACATTAACGGCCAAACCAGGACACTGCGAAAAAATACGACACAACCAAGGAATATAGAAGAAATATCTTTGAATCCTGCTTATACATCTAATATACCGATAAGTGATAGAAAAAAACAAGATCTGTTAGAATTGGTTCAAAAAAATATTGTGCCTCGATATTATGAACATTTTTATAACCAGCTTTAGTTGGTTAATTCTGATTTTTAAGATTATTTTTAATGAAAACTGATTATTAAATGTAAGAGTAATTAGGTACTAAGTACAAAGACGAAAACATTAAGAATGTTAGATTTATTATAAACTGCTACATAACTGTACCAGTATAAGCCTGTTATGGTAAAAAAAAACCTATAACTGTTTTTCTACAAATTTTATTTCTAGCCAGTTAGTTCCTCGAAAAAGTCTGATTATGAGTACTTAAATGTAAGAAATTATTCTTATTTTTTTACATTTTGTATTGCCATTTATTTTCATAATAATGTTGATTAATTTTAACCAGTGAATAAGTTAATTATAAGTGCTATTTAAGACGTTTAGAGTTTTGTTTTTTTGTTTAGTTCGGCCTTTATGACGTTATTGCACAGAATAGTTCTACTTTCAATTTAACTTTCTGCACAATAACGTCATAAATGTAGGTATCGTTTTTAAAAACATTAAAGATGTACCACTTATATAACATTTTCATTTTTCAAACCACCTTCATTTTAAAATATGGAGTATAAACAATATTTTGGTCATCGAAATATTATAGTATTGTAAATACATTTCACTTTATCATAACAACAACTTTTAAATCGATCTCCTGAAAAAAACGTCATTTGTTACTTATGACGTTGTTGCACCCGGTGTGCGATATATATTATAATATTCAAAAAATATTAACGCCGCCGTAAAGACGCATATCTCTTTGCCGAGATTAAAAAAATCATTCACCTCCGAATAGAAACGGTGTGAATAGAGGCATTGAACCAATTTGGACTAAGTATAGGTATAAGTTATCTGTGGCAATTTTTATTCCAGCACACGTGTTGGAAAATGAAAAATCGCACGCGTGTCAAATACATTGCATTGTGAACCTAATCGTAGTGCGATATGTACCAGTTTTCGAGGAAGTGTATTGAAAATAGTTTAAGTAGCTGTTGGTTATGAAATTTTCAAAGAAACACGAGGGACAAGAATCACGAGATCCTAGGTGATAAATAGATTTGATATAGATAGTCTTCGAACATAAGCATAACTGTAGCGAACCACCTGATTTTTTTTCGCGATTTCCGGTTTGGTCCCATAATAAAAGTTGTTTGTTATCATGAGTACAATCATATGATCAAGTATTGGTCAAGCATACACCGCCATTAGTATCACTTTCTCATTCAGTTTTCAGTAGATTTAACGCATTCCATTGACTTGTATCGTTTGTTTGTAATGTATCGAGTTTTTGTAATGCCTTACAGTAGTCAGTGCAGCGAGCCGAGCCGATCGATGCGAGCATTGCAACGCAACGCAAGTCAGTGCAGGTTGACGCTTTTTTTTCCATCTTCTTCCAATAACAATAAAGTGATAAAATTAATGAAGCACATACAACCTTTACGTCCGCTATTCTGAATACAAATGGAGCATCCAACAGTCAACTGCTCGAAACGAGCGGTCGCGGTCGCCACGTTTAGTGTATCGCCGTTTTGTAACAAGAAATGAAGCGCGCTCGAGCCATGTGCTCGAAGCGAGCGTTCACCGTGTCTTATGTATTCGCCGTTTTGTAACCAAGCTCGCCTCGAATTCAAACAAACGTTGCAAATCAGTATCCGCCTGTAGATTAAAAATTGGTATAGTGTGTATGATTATATTAATGAGAGATTAATAACTGCGCGAGCACGCCACACCTCATCAACTGAGTGATAAACGTTTGATAAAAGAGTAGGTACTTAGTCAAATCAATCTGCCTAGCCTTTTCTCAACTATGTTGGGATTGGCCTCCAGCCTAACCGGATGCAGCTGAATACCAGTATTTTACATGGAGCGACTGCCTATCTGACCTCCACAACCCAGTTACTGGGTAACATGATACCGATTGGTAAGACTGATTGTCAGACTTTTTGGGCTTCTGACTGCCCGTAACGACTGTTGACGACGTA
Organism: Cosmia pyralina; assembly: GCA_946251885.1. NCBI lineage: Eukaryota > Metazoa > Arthropoda > Insecta > Lepidoptera > Noctuidae > Cosmia > Cosmia pyralina. The sequence goes on along the minus strand of OX276350.1, from coordinate 16,457,796 downwards.
ATTACAGCCGGGATCAACGGCGGCACGAAGGGCTCTCGAGGTGTAATGGATGGTCACCCATCCACGAACCAATCGCGGCAAGCGTAGCTTAACCTTCGATCAACCCGTGCGCCTTTTAATATTTAGCCACGAGCCCCTCGTAGTATGGTATGATAAGTATCCATAACTCCATGTATGAGGAAAATACACATATATAACTCATATTTATATATCTACAATAAGAAAAGTGTGTATATAAACGACGTAGATATTAATATCTGATCGACAATAACCGTTCCTAACAATGGAATATCTCCTAATACATTTGAGGAGTTCAGGAAATCTCATTAACTAAACGTTTTAATATTACTTACACGTATCGAGTTCCTTATTTGATACCGTTTATTTATAATAAATAAAATATCCACATTTATTTCATACCGACTAAGTAATATAATAAGTAGGTAGTATTGACGCTTGTATTTTTTTTTTTAAGTAAAATTCCTATCTGCAAACGCACTAAGAACGTAGATAGTATGAAGAAAGGTGGGTTTAAAAAAACAGCCAAGTTCGAGTCGGACTCACACGCGAAGAGTTATGTAGGTACCATACCGTACCATAAATTAATTATTAAGTACTGTATATATTTTTTTTAAACTTAAGTAAAAAAAAGTCGTTTCTGGTATGGGCCTTTAATTTTTATCTTTATTTTATATTTATTATTTTTTGTTAGAGCAGCCATAATAATAGATACCTACACATATACACTCAGTGAAAATTTTCAAATCTCTACCTATTTATTATGGTTGAAAAGATACAGCCCACAGACAGATGGACGAACGGACAGGGGAGCCTCAGTAATAAGTCCCGTTAACATCCTTTGACCCTAAAAAGTTATATGAGTTTCTTATGTGCTTTGAGTGTCTCTACTAGTCGTTTGTACGTTGACGTTTCGTAGATTTTTTGCGTAAAGGACGCGTAAATGCCACGTAAACTACGAGTAGACGGCATAATACAGGGTGAGTAGGTATCAGAAAGGTGTGGCAAAATTTAAGGGTGTGGTAAAGACGATCAAACTGAACAACTTTCTCCATCGGACCAACATCGTAAACAGAAAAAAATATCAGCCGTCCCGTACAAAACGTCAATACTAACTCGACCAAATGTATGGGACGGCGGATAATTTTTTCTCGGTTTATCCCATGGAGAACGACTTTTCGACCACACTTTTCTGGTATGACCTGTATAAATTCCATACAATCACTATCTAACTAAGGGCTGATTTTTCAATAGTCAGATAACTCTTAACTGAAGAATAAATATCACAGTTTGACATTATTTTGTAGACAAAAGCTTCAACTTGAAATATTTATTCTTCAGTTAAGAGTTATCCGACTATTGAAAAGTTTGCCCAAAATTAATATAATTTGAAAACAAAAATAAGAGAAAATAAAAGTTTAAAAGTATGAGAGAAATGGTTTCTCTCATTAGCATTTGTGGAATTTTCGGTCTACCTACTTAGGTACTGTGAGGGCTCGAACCTCACAGTGGAAGGCTAGCTACAGAAATAACAAAGCAGTACACGCGTGGAATGGGGCTGAAGTCCGCTACATTAAAATAATCAATTTAATTATAATTCACACTGCTTATCCAATCCCTAGCCAAAATCGAATACTGTCACCCTACAAAGAAAAACGAGGTTCGTTTTTTTTTCTAGAGTAATTCGATATTTGAATAATTGAATATCAGCCAGTATAATATTGTCGAGGTTTGACCAAAGCATCAAACCTCTACAGTACCTACTAAATCATTTTTATTCCCCAAACACGGCACACTCACGATTTTATGTAGGTCACACGACTACATTTAAATAAATAAATAAAAATAAAAAAATAAAAATAAAAATGTTTTAATATCAGACACAAAGGCCCATAGCATGTTAGTAACAAAAATGACTTAAAAACTATGTTAGTAGATACAAATTAAAATTTTATTTAGAAAATGGTAGGTAGGTAAGTCTACCTAAGTCTACGCTGCAGGACTAAAATAAATAGCCTGCAGCGGAAAATGGCTATTCGCATCGCACGAGGATACAGAACTGTATCCTTTGAGGCAGCAACTCTCCTGACACGCTTCCCACCGCTGGACATCTTGGCGGATATGGACGCAAGGGTCTATAACCGAATCCGTGTCATCCGCCAAAGCGGCAATGATGTGCCAGGAATCGCTGTTGTACGGCTGAGGCGGCAGGAACGGCGACACGCGCTCGAGCGGTGGCGCGAGCGGCTGCAACAGCCGCAATATTCGCGTAAGCGCGTTGTCGAAGCCATCCTGCCACACTTCGAAGCCTGGCTGAAAAGAGGAGAACGCATTTCCTATAGGCTCACTCAGGTGCTCACCGGGCACGGTTGCTTCGGTGAGTATCTGAACAAGATTGGGCGAGAGGCCACTGCAAATTGCCACCATTGCGGAGGTGGCTTGGATTCCGCACAGCACACGCTCGAGGAATGCCCTGCGTGGGCTTCTGAAAGACGAGTCCTAGTCAGCAGGATCGGGCGAGATTTATCTCTGCCAGCAGTAGTTGGGGCAATGCTGGCAGAGTCGGCGAACTGGAGGGAAATGGCCTCTTTCTGTGAGACCGTGATGGTTCAGAAGGAGGTTGCCGAGCGGGATCGTGAGAGGGCTGATCCCGCTCGAAGGAGAAGGCGTCGGAACACGCCGAAACCCCACCTGCATCCTTTAAGGCAGGCGGGAATTTGGGGTCACGGGCGCTCAGAGTGGGGACTCTGTCCGTCCACTGAGTGACCTCAGGGAAGACGGCGCACAGTGGTCACGTGCTGCCTTGCTCATTTGCATAGTCAGGTTTCGGGGAGATCCCTTTACAGTCTCCCCAGAGATGTGCCCTAACAGGCGTTGCACAGAGGGGGTTCCGGATTGGTCTTTTGAGAGGTAACGGTGCCCCTTCCATGTGCAGATGATGACCACCGGGGTGGTTTTAGTGAGGTAAAAATCCCACACTCCCCGGTCTTTTCCCCAAAGCCCGGGCGCCTTTTGAAGGTTTCCCCCCGAAAACAAAAAAAAAAAAAAAAAAAAAAAAAAAAAGGTAGGTAAGTCTATCAAGCTGAATGTATAACATGCAGCTTGACAAATCTACCCAGCGCAGGCCCATCCAGTCTATCCGCAAATACCTTAAGGATACTGTTGGTGCTTCCCCTAACTCTGCATAGTAGCGACGCAACTTTCTTACGCATTATCGCGAAGTAATCATCTGTGCGCGCATCCGCGAACATGCCTGACGCACTACAATAAGGTGGAAGCTTCAACATCACCCTGAAGGCATTGTTGTATTGGATGCGCAGGGTATTGTCCGCCTTTTGGGTATGATTAGCCCAGAGGCTGCTGGTGTAGAATGTCTGGCAGTAAGCCTTGAATAGTGTGATTTTAACGGGTACTGAACAACCAGCAAACCTTCGTGCCACCATATTCCCCCTCACAGCCAACGCCCTGCGCTCCCTTTCCATATCCAAATCGTCTTTTAAATCTTCAGTAACAATATGGCCTAGGTATTTAAATTTGGTTACTCTTTGTAAAAGTGACCCGTTAAGTGTTACGGGAGGGACATACGATGGACTTTTATTTTTACCTGTAAACACCAACAGTTCACTTTTCTTAGGGTTGTACTTAAGCCCATGCTGCTCGGCATAAATTTCACATAGCGAAAGCATCTTTCTCATTCCACATATTGAAGGGCTCAGCAGCACCATGTCATCTGCGTAGCTTAAGCATAAGCATTTCAGTATATGTTGATCTCGCATCGTATATGATTTCCGTACAATGAGAGGTCAGCTTATACTGGAAATGTAATAGCTTGATGTGGAGCCGTGTGTACCTACATCTAATGTCGCGGCATGCCTGAACTGTACCAACGTCCAGTACAAAAGCAAATCTAATACACACCTGCTGCAAATAGGTATAGGTACCTAACCTGTTGTAAAGCTTGCGGCCAGAGATTATAGCTGGCAATGGCATAGACAACCTAGTATATATGTGGATTCTCTTTACAGTCCTACCAACTTATCTGTGAACTGAAAGAGGACGGCACCGTCGATGCGTCGACACAATCGAATGACATGCGTCGGCACAATCGAATGACATTTCAACATGACGGCCGTAGTTCCAATTTTCGCCATTTCACAGATAAGTTGGTAGGAGTGTAAGTAGTAAGAGGCATAACGAATCTGTTCGTTTCTCATACCTATACGACGTTGTTTTTCTTTGAAGCTAACTGTACATTTGCACTGGCGAAACATTCATAAAAAAAATATAATAATAAAAACGTTTATTTTCTCCACCACATAATGAAAACTTACTAGTAGGAATACATAATTTGTGTATACATATGCCGGAGTCTCCGTTTCCATGGTTTCCTGACAATGTAACTAACGTTCGCATTGTCACACAACTTGTTGACGCAAAATTTTTTTGACGTTTCATATCACAACATGTTTCCACCACATTTTCACAACAAATCTTGACATCTGCCTTATGTATGACTTACTCATGTTTCGTGCAGTGCGAACGCAAATTCAACAAAACAAATTGTGAGATTTGTTTGACATGACAAATATCGAAACATCTCATGTTGATTGTTTTCTAGTGCAAACGCAAAAGTAGTTAGGTATGCTGTTAAAAGCTTTTGAGAAAGAAAATATATCCAAGAAAAGTTTGCTATTTAAGCAAAGGCTTTTCTAAATCAGAATTACTTTAATCATTATAATAAAAGCATCCCAAAATAAACTCATTTTATCGCGGACACTAAACAAATGTTGGAAAACACACTGTTAAGCTTTACAAATGATTGTCATCATACTTGTCTTCGGCCCGTGGTAATAGAGAAAAATACGCTGAGGACACAAACGGGACGCCAAGCGTGAGTCGGCAATAAATAACGTGCGCGATGATGAATGGAACTTGCCAACAGATAATAAAAATAATTACGCACATAACACCCTTTACATCCACCCTTTATAGCTTTTCTTGACGTTGGGACGCGAGAAGAAGGCAAAGGTATCACTAAATCACCCTTAATGTTACCTATCTGCGCTACTATACCGGGGAAAGGTGTAGGAACTGTATGAAAGAAACAGTTTTATCTGTTTATAAGAATGTAGCTAAAACACAGATATAGGTACCTACATCTTTTTATCCTTAGGGGTAGATTACCATAAAAATAAAGTGCCCGTAGCGCAGCCAATGTAGAATACCTTGCATGTAAAAGGCGCATGGAACTTCATGTTTTATAAAAGGTAGCTACTGCTAACTCTGCACTAGTAAAAGAGCTGAAGAAAACTAAATTCTGCACTGAAGAGAAGAACTGAACATAAGTAATTTCTTATCATAATCATAGACAAGTTGGGTAAGTATACACACCTACCCACCTAAGTGTACGTAGGTACACACATCCAAATCAAATAGCTACTGATGTTCTTTGCTCAAAATAAATACACATCGAGCCAACCGCACTGCACCATCTCCAGGTTACGCGAATTTAAATTCTACGGTTCACTTGACACAAAACAGAAGTTCGCTACACCGCCTAACTTGTTTACCCACTCAAAGGAAGCAAGAGTTGAGAGCTGTTCGAGTTTTCTTAAGCCCGTACACTTTTCTCCCTGAAAAAAGTCAGTTAAACCGAATTTGGAACACAATTTCTGAGAAGGTTCTCAATTCGTCTTGTATTTTCTAAATAAGCTGCTACTGTAGTCTGTAATACCTAGATGTTAGCCTAGGTACTGCTAGTAATGACGACAGTTTTTCTTTTGCATATTAATTTAAGTAAAAACTAAGTAGGGGAAGGTGGGCTAGGCATAACGGGGATGCTAAGGGAATCTATCAAAAACTATGTTAAATATAGCTTCAATCATTCACATTTATCACTATTGGTACACTTTTATTGTTTATTAATCTACGAGTTCGTACAATTTTGAACAAGACTTTCATTAATAACTGCATATTGGTACAAAAAAAACAAAACAATTCAATCAAACTATGTACCTGCTTTTTACAAACTTCGAAGTAACACATGAAATTACATCAATCTTCGAGAATAATAACTGGCGGTAATAAATAAAGTTATTTTAATTTTAATATTACTGATAATAATCATTTGTATACATACACACATACTTAATATCGACATTGTTTACAACTTGGTACAACCCTATCGATACGCAGGGATTTCGCTGAATTCAAGCTTTGACTCGGCGCACGTGACTTTCGAAGTGAACGCAATATACTGCGTGATCGCTCACGTAATACAAGATGTTATCCATGCATTGCAAGCAATGTATAATTTTGCATCTATTTGCGATTGCATCGCTTTGTCTACAAACTACATAATACTATTGTAATAATTACAAATATTACTTGTAGTTTAAGGTTTTTGGACTTACCGGTGAAAAGAAATCCCTTCTAGGGCTACGATACAAACCTGGCTTCTTTTCCGACATGTTATAATTCTTTTTTTTCGCGGAGCTTTGTACGCTGTCCCAGTAAGAGCGCGATTATTGGCCGGTAAAACAAACGGCTGACATATGATCGTCTGATCACATGTGCGGTGCGCCTGCCCCGCCCACAAGGCCCTTCTAACCTCTTTTATCTGTTCTGTGATCGCTATAGCGAGGCTTGCTGGATTCATTAGCGTTACCATCGTTAGAGAATTTGGCTGTGACCTTATAAGTATTTTTTTTTATCTATCAATCTAGATAAAAAAAAAACTACACTACTACTACTAATACTTATAAGTATTTTTTTTTATCTATCAATCTAGATAAAAAAAAACTACACTACTACTACTAATACTTATAAGTATTTTTTTTATCTATCAATCTAGATAAAAAAAACTACACTACTACTACTAATACTTATAAGTATTTTTTTTTATCTATCAATCTAGATAAAAAAAAACTACACTACTACTACTAATACTTATAAGTATTTTTTTTTATCTATCAATCTAGATAAAAAAAAACTACACTACTACTACTAATACTTATAAGTATTTTTTTTATCTATCAATCTAGATAAAAAAAAACTACACTACTACTACTAATACTTATAAGTATTTTTTTTTATCTATCAATCTAGATAAAAAAAAAAACTACACTACTACTACTAATACTTATAAGTATTTTTTTTTATCTATCAATCTAGATAAAAAAAAAAACTACACTACTACTACTAATACTTATAAGTATTTTTTTTTATCTATCAATCTAGATAAAAAAAAACTACACTACTACTACTAATACTTATAAGTATTTTTTTTATCTATCAATCTAGATAAAAAAAACTACACTACTACTACTAATACTTATAAGTATTTTTTTTTATCTATCAATCTAGATAAAAAAAAACTACACTACTACTACTAATACTTATAAGTATTTTTTTTATCTATCAATCTAGATAAAAAAAAACTACACTACTACTACTAATACTTATAAGTATTTTTTTTTATCTATCAATCTAGATAAAAAAAAACTACACTACTACTACTAATACTTATAAGTATTTTTTTTTATCTATCAATCTAGATAAAAAAAAAACTACACTACTACTACTAATACTTATAAGGTCACAGCCATAGATATATGAAAGATTTCTATGGTCACAGCCAAATTCTCTAACGATGGTAACGCTAATGAATCCAGCAAGCCTCGCTAAACGCGCGGTTATAAAAAATCCTGTAATAATTTACAGGATTTTTTATAACCCAATGCGATAAATGCGCCAATCCACACTAACATCTATACTTAACCAATTTTAAACAATGCTAGTTATTTTTTTTCACTTATCCAATAAAACTTAGCTGTCTCCAAAATTAAATTAAATCTGGGACCTAACGTTCTATCACAGTCTATGCACATCATACAGTATGTATATAACATCATACAGTCGTCCGACGAGAGCCCGAGCTGCATACGTAGTTCGCCGAACTTCGTATGCAGCTCGGGCTTCGTCGGATAACTGTATGATGTTTAAACTGTGGTTCTATGCTACGTCTCACCTTTAATTTTAGGTAAATTTCACAGTAGTACTATAGTACCTACTTACACAACAATGTTTTTTAAAAGACGTAGGTACACGACTCTCATTAACATTCGAACAATATAACCGTTAAAAAGTGAAATAGAGGCCTAAGTATATCTATACCTAACAAGACGAAATCCCTCTATTTTCTGGTAAAATACTCATCCCTAATACAAAAATACATTGTATATCATGTAAGTTTTCTATTACACGGGAATATCTTCGGCAAGCAGTTATCATAGTTGGGCGGAAGACGTGTGCGGAATATTGCCTTAGTTTCAGGATTATGTTTGCTCGACTGTGGCTTATGAAAACCCCATATTAATATGGTAGAACAAATTTGTACCGTATAATTGGTTTTGATGTTTTACAAAGTACATAAATGCTATGCACTGCCTTTTAATTTGCCAATTAATTTAGTGTTGGATGTTAGCAAACTTACAATTATTACCTAAGGAAGCAGCTACTCATAACGAGGAAACGAAGCGCGAAGGAAAGTATTTGGGAAGTAGAGAGGTACCATAACCTACTTAGAGGTTATCCTACTTATTTTAAGCTCTACGCTCATACACATCACACGGCATCTACATCGCCACATGTGAACTACACACCACACTGACGTCACGCAAAATTCTGCATCGCGCAATCAGAGTTTACCGCGCGACTAGCATATATACAACGTCCTGGCATCAACCGTAGTAGGTACCACGTGTGAAAGTAATAGGTTGTGTAATGTGGTTTTCCGTAGTTTGTAATTAAAATCCAACTCACATCTAGAGGTATATATTCTTGAACAATCCTCAAACACACCATAATTATTATTATGATTTAGAAGGGACAATGGGAAATAAGCACAAGTACAAGCGTAAGCACAATAGTCAGTGAATAAGGAAAATAAGATAGAGTTCAGATGAGAAGATGAAAGAACAAACTATATTGAATCAAGCAAGTTTAAGCAGTTCGCGACAGTACAATTAATATGCGAGCGAAAAACATGCGCTCCGCGCCGAAGAAAAGTCTCGACTCACTGGGGAATCACCGCAGGCAGATCCGACTCACCGTGAATTATGCGGCACCCAGTTCCGATTCACTTGAACCACAACTGGCACTGGCAAGCATCGCAAGATACACAACTCAGCCCACTATGGACCTCCGGTCTCCGGAGGGGAATGATGTGGCGGCATCTACATCGCCACATGTGAACTACGGACCACACTGACGTCACACAAAATCCTGCATCGCGCAATCAGTTTACCGCGCGAATAGCATAATATAAGGTCCCATTCAGCGTACTGAATGGGACCTTTGGTTAGACGTATCTAACCAAAGACATCCAAGCAAAAAACACTGAATAAAGTGATTTTATTTTGACCTAAAATATTTGCGCCTGCACATTGTAGTATCAGAATTATAAGAACACAAAGACATGGATGTGTTTATGCATTGGGTAACCAACATTTTTAGTGTACTTTCATTAGCAATTTTTTTTTTCTTTTAAGTTTATAATGCGTTTTCCTTGTTTTTTTTTTTACCGTTGTCCTTATTTTGGTGGTCTGAATTATTTCCAAAAGTTTGTCCATCTATTTTAATGGGACCATATATTACAACGTCCCGAGTCCCGACATCAACCGTTGGGCAGTTGCCCATCAGACACGACACCCGTCTGGTCGAAGGAACCTCCCATTTCTATGGAGGAAGAGTGAACTTTACACCCTGTTCCTCATGCCTCTATCTTATATATAAAATTCTCGTGTCACAATGTTCGTTCCCGTACTCCTCCGAAACGGCTTGACCGATTCTCATGAAATTTTGTGAGCATATTGAGTAGGTCTGAGAATCGGCTAACATCTATTTTTCATACCGCTACTTTTTATCCCGGTCTACGCGGGTGAAACCGCGGGGCGCAGCTAGTAGATGTATAAAATTCAAAGTTCCTAGGCCTTTTTATAGAAGCAGCGCCTGAACCGTAGTCACTAGCGGTAGGTAACCCTACACTGTGCTAGATTATTATAGTTCTATGTAAGTAGGTCCTGAAGTCTAAGAAGAGAGAGAGTCTAAAGTGAGTCGGAAAGGAGATATTGTCAAAAAACTGCTAATAGACGCCATTTTTCCAATATGGCGACGCAAGTGGCAAAGATACGAAGTGGCATAGTGGAAATTCGAGGAGAGCACGTCGAACTCAATAAAATCACCAATTATCAAAACTCACGGAAAACTTTCCAGGTAACCCCCTTTTTAAGCACCAAATAACTGTACATATAGCAACGAATACCTATACTACTAGCTGCGTCCCGCGGTTTCACCCGCGTAGACCGGGATAAAAGTAGCCTATGTGTTAATTCAGGGTATAAGCTATCTACGTACCAAATTTCAGCCAAATTGGCCCAGCCGTTTGAGCATGAAGAAGTAGCAATCATACACACACACGCACAGTCACACACTCACTCACAAACTTTCGCCCTTATAATATTAGTGTGAAGTGTGATTATGGGTGAACACCTGCCAACATGGGCCATTGTGTGTTCAAATATTTGAAATTCGCACCAACAAGACGCCTAACCTGACGTCTCGATGTTATGACATTTTGTTTTGATAATGTCAACTTTGTACGTTCATAACATAATATTTGTACATTAAAAACCGTCTTGGTATTCATAAGATTTATATAAGAAATATTACTATACAAACATAATTTTAAAATTATTTTAATACAATGAATTAAATCATACAATTTTTTAATTTTGTTGGTCGTTTACTTGGCATTCAAGATTCACGACGCGAAAATATGAATGCATTTTATGATCAGTTGACAGGTTCCTATCGGCGCAAATGTCATTTTTGTGCGTTCCATATCTCACAGCAGAAAATGATTCATCACATCATATTGCATCTTTGTTTACCACTCGGAAACTGGGATGCTTTATCTCTAGTCCATAATTTAGGATGCAAAAATGCTATACTTAACATAAACTTGCAATGCAAAATCAAAGCTGCTGTTGTATTTCGATCAAATTCGTAATGGCATTCTACGTTTACGTCAAGAAGTGAATAATATTGACCTTGTTCGCGGCGGCTCAGTTCGCAGACGGAACACACGGACTGGTTTGTGTTGTGTTGAAAAAAAACAGATCTAAGAGATAGTAATTTCTGTTCTCTAAACAGACAAACACATTGAGGACTTCCCAACCGAGTTCTTAGCACAAGGTACGTATAACTTAATGTTTTTTTATGCCTATTACGTTGTATTTTTCCTTTCTAATTAATTATTTCCCAAAAGAATAAATAGATAATTCTTGTTCCTCAATAACGCTCATCACGGATGTAGAATTTATTGTAGCTTAATTTTACAAAGAGCCAGATGGTGACGCATGTGAACTCGTGCACTTATCTGCTTAATTATTTAGCTGAATTTAAAACGTATGACCTTAAAATGTTAAAAGCCTTAATACCCGCTCTATATACAGATAAATGACTTCATTTGTTGTTAGTCAGACTAAAAAAATTGTGTCTTTTTAAAGACTAGGGTCATGGAGATACAATAATTTTTATTAACCAATTACGGACCTCTTGCTAGCTTTTCCTTTGATAAAAAAAAATCATTTAAAATCGCACTGAATATTTAAATAATGGTAAGATGTACCTACATACTTACATGAAATCTAAAACCTGTTCTTAACATTAGTTAGTTAGTTAGTTCAAGTTATCAAATTGCTCTACAATTTATAGCATAATCATATTATCGAAGATGACCCACTGACCATCAAAATACCTATAAGGAAAATCACAAACAAAAACTGTGGGAAGATTATAAACAAAAAGTTTGAATATATTTTTTTTATCTTATACCTAACTAGCTTCTGCCTGCGACTTTATCCGTGTGAAATTTCTTGTTTTATCATAAAAGATATCTTATGACACTCAGCAATACTGTAGCTTCCTAATAAGTGAAAGAATTTTCGGAATTGGAGCAGTTCCCAAGATTACCCCTACATACAACTTTACAAACAAATTTTACCTCTTTATAATATTAGTTAGATATGTAAAAACCAGCATCTTACAAAACTAGTCATAACATTTCTTGTTATCAGCTTATTTCCATTGAAAAAATAATATATAATATTATGTATAGCTTTATTATAACCGTTTCGAGTCTAATAAGGAAATCCGTGCACATTCTTGAAGCACAATTTAGTTAAATTGATTCATCCTGTCATTACATATTGCTATTTCTAATAGAAGGAGGGGTGGTGGGGGGGGGGGGGTATTGTTTATTTGTTTAGTGCTAGTTTGTGCCCGCATAGATTTCAGTGGGTAATAATTAGTAGTTGTGGTCAAAGCAATTTGTAACGTCCTTTGTTAACGGAATAATTTAGGAAGATAGATTTCTCTGGGACATGTCCATTTCACAGTACTAAGTCGCCGTTTTATAATGGTGTGGTTTTACAAAGTAGGCTGCAATCTTTTTAGTTATCCTGAAGAAATGTAAGTTTCCGTTGTCATCTCCAGATATAATAGGTAAGTACTCGAGTTTTGTTTCAAATTTAATTTCATTGTTACCAACTCTTCATCTACTTCTTAATTATTTTTATTGTTGTGTAAATTTTAATAGTCATTTAAATGAACCAATGCAAAGTTGAATAGAAATTAATTATGTAATGTGTGATTATGAATTATTATTATTAGGTATAGCTTGTTTGCTGGGGTTGGTCTGTGGATGGGTGACTATTTTTACATACCAAGACTCCTCCATGCCTCAGAAAGCATGTTAAGCTGTTTGTCCCAGCTGTCATTTGTGGATCTTTGACAGTCATTAAGGGCAGTCAGAAGCCCAAAATTCTGACAACCAGTCTTACCAAGGGGTATTGTATTACCCAGTTACTGGGTTTGAGGTCAGCCCAGTTACGGGGAGCCCAGTAGCTCTGTGTAAAATACTGGTATTCAGCTGCTTCCGGTTAGACTGGAAGCCAACCCCAACATAGCTGGGAAAAGGCTAGTCAGATCAATGTTGGTATAACTTGGTAAAGAGTGTGTCAGCAAGGTGTTATTTCCTCTTGGAAGGAAATAATACAATTATTTATAATAGTAGCACACCATTATTAAATAAATTGTTTAATTAGTTGATAAATCAAACCACAGCTCTTCTGTAGGTTATTGAGATAATTATTATGAATAATTAACAATAAGACTTTCCTATTCCATTTAGGGCTGATTGTTCAATAGTCAGATAATTTTTATCAGAGGAATAAATATGGCGGTTTGACAGCTTTTGTATAGAAAATATGTCAAACTGTCACATTTATTCTTCAGGTAAAACTTATCAACCTATTGAACAATCAGCCCTTAGTTTATTACATTTGGATAACACAACATAGTTTACTCTTATTGGTGTGTACTAAAGTATAAGTTTATATCATAAAGGGTTAAATTAGAATTTATCTGAAAAATTCTTATGTTACAAACTATATTGGGCTATTCAGGAGTTGACCATAATTTTACCTATTTGTTACGGTTGTGCAATAAATTCAGAGCCAGCTAGGTGTATCACAAAAAAAAGTAAGGCAATGATTAAAAAATGTTCAGTTTAATTAAAAAATTAGACACTGGTAGGTAACCCAATCTGTAATCCAATTACAGTATTTGATTAATGCATTTCAAAAATCTTTTACTTATGTGATTTTTGAGACATGCTCAAGTTGAGTAAACCATGTTCTCGCTAAATTGTAAAAAGCAATTGTTTCTAGGTGATAAGCTTATCAAAGTAAGTATATAGATATTCTATATTTTACTACTAGCCGTTGCCCGCGGCTTCGCCAGCGTGGATGTCGGAAATTATCCTTCGGGAACCTACTACCGGTTTAAGAAGTATCCTATGTGTTAATTTAGGTTATAAACTATCTGTGTGCCAAATTTCATCCAAATCCGTTCAGCCGTTTTTGCGTGATTGAGTAACAAACATCCAAACATCTTCACAAACTTTCAAATTTATAATATTACTAGCTGTTGCCCGCGGCTTCGCCCGCGTGAATGTCGGAAATTATCCCACGGGAACCTTCTACCGGGATGAAAAGTATCCTATGTATATTAAGACATAGGCTGAACGTATTTGGATGAAATTTGGTATACAGTTAGTTTATAACCTGGATTATGTTATAAACTATCTGTATACCAAATTTCATCCAAATATGTTCAGCCGTTTTTGCGTGATTGAGTAACAAACATCCAAACATACAAACTTTCACATTTATAATATTATATTATAGTAGGATGCTATGGAACCTCCGCGGAGAAGGCCTGACTGACACGCACTGACTTCTCTATAGGTACCAATTAGGCCCTAATTCCTAATCTGATATTCTTAATAAATAAAATATTCAGCAAAGAATGAAGTGGCAAAGTATCTCAGGTACTTAGTCCTATCAAAACAGTATTATTGAGGCTTCAGCGTTAAAACGAAAGGGGTACACAATAATCTCAAAATATGTATCACATTATGATATATTGCGGGCCATAAAAACGTCTAGTTTGTGTGAGGGAACACTTCCTCTGTAGTCGACTAGGCCGGGAGCTGCACACGCCCGCGCCGGTACAATTATGGCGTTATGCCAACGTCAGCTTGCTAATATCAGCGTAGAGTCGAATGGATACCTATAAGTCACGTTTTACCAAAATGTTCAAAATCCAGCGCAATATTCTACAATAGCTGCAAACGATAGCTGTGGGACAATTGCGGAAGTTTATACTTTATAGCGACAACGTTACTGTTTTGCAATCGCTTAGCTAATATTATTTTTACTTGGAATCTGTAGTGCTTAGGTTCAGACGCGCGGTTTGAAACCCAATAAGTGTTGAACATTACATTCGTTCCACGAACTCCCTGACTAAACTGTATTAAGGCGCAGATAAGTGCCAGCGGCCTTGAGTGGTTACCTTGCGTGTTTTGTGCTGAGCTCACACAACGCGTCGTACGTCCACCCAGTAACAGTACTCGCCCATCAAGGAGCGCTGACACAAGTTAGACGCATTATTAATTTATTACACATAAAACAAGAGGTATTATTTAAAACACGTATACTAAAAGATAAATAATTAAATTATCTTAAATACGCTTGATAGTTTTTGCGTGATTCTCAGTTTTTTATCCGCGTTAGACATAACTTTACAAATTAATTACACTATGTAATTTAAACATAATCTAAAATATTCACATATTAAGTTCCAATTTAATTTTTTTTTTTTTTTCAAATCATTAACACTACTAGTTTAGAGGTGATCTTCAGTTTAAAATCATTAAAAAGTCGCTTATCGTCGCCTTCAGTATTGTTAAACACTGCTCAGATAAAGTTAAATAAGTATTACCTTTTCCTGTCGAACAGTTTTGTAACATTTGTGACAGATACAATCAGTCTATCACAGTCCCCAGCTAGGTAGAAACCTCTCCTTTATTCCTCCTCCTCCTCCGAATCCTTCGCTATACGAACCTATTCTAGCTAATTTCATAATGGGCGATTTCAGGGAGACTATTGATCTCGCAGCCCACACAATTCCTAATTTAAAATATTGGAAAATCTTTATCATTATGAAGAATGGCCTTCCCTTTTTCTCTTATCTTTGAATCCTATGCTAACATGCGCCAATTTATCGAAGTCTTCATTATTGCATCACCAGGGCAAGTAATACATTGTCCTTTGTGTTTAGGATAAAGCCTAAAGGTCAATCAGACAGATTACCGAACAAGTTAATGAAGTAAACTTAATATAAAATGTACTGGAATGTCCTCATTTCACTGAATGTCAACGGCCGTCTGTGTTTTTACCCAGAATAATGTTACATATTTCAACTAAAGTGACCTTCTCACGAACTCTTATCGAGATTGTTTTTGTGAAGTCAACTCCAAAAATACGGAATTATAGTTCTCTAGACTGTTAAATGAAGCAAACTCGAAACGACGGTAGTGTTGCAAGGATACATACATTTTGTTATTTTCGTATCATCCCAATCATGTGATAGGAAGTGTGAAGAAGTGATTGAAAATGCAATTGGCCCTATAAAATAATTATGTATTTGACTATTTGTCATGATGCCTCAATGCATTCTATTATAATGAGATAGTTATGAGTAATTACGAGTATGAATTAAAAAAATAAACGTCTCACATCTACGATGTTGGCTACAACATGTTAACTGATACAGATTGTAGCAGACAGAAACTAATGGACCCTAAGTAGAACAATCGCGCTTTATCACAGTTATAGAATGACCCATCTCAAGGACATTTGCATCATCATACTTCCACAGATTCCACACACAACCGGTTTTTTCTCACGCTAAGGAAAAACATGATAATCGTTGAAGAAGCGAAATTTATTCCGACACTGATTGAAGCTATTAAAACCACAAGCAGAAATATAATTACTTTAATTATATATTACCAGTTAATCAATCGAAGGAAAAAAAAAAGATAGGCAGTCATGCATGGGGACTGCCGACAGAAGTGAAAACTTAAATGTAAAAATATGCATAACATGCGCGGTGTCGCGGTGACGCGGAGACGCAAACCCGTAAGATTTCCCCCTACCAAAAATAGCTCAACGTGCTTAAGGAGGATGCGCTGTGGTAGCCCGCGAAATTCAATTTTTTTGGGGTTTTTTTGCAATTTGAAGGTCCGTGTCAGGTTGTATCTTGATCAAAGTATGATACGCGGGAATAAGACATATGCATTTACATAATTTTAACTATAAAAATCATCAATACATCTTTCTAAGTTAGAATTCGTGCGGCTTCATTAGATTTCGTTCGTTCGTCGAACGCCCCAAAAACCCCAAAAAAATTGAATCTCGCGGGCTACCACAGCGCATCCCCCTCAAAGAAGTTTTCACTTCAAAAATCTGCTGATGTGTTTTGGTCCATGCCTGGTCAGATCCTGGAACCGGAAAGCAAATGACTACTCAGTGTCATTACGATTGCTGTCGTGTCCAGACAGGACAACAGGATAATGAAGTATTTCAGCAGTTTTAAAAACGGTAGTGCCGGGATATTTGTACTCCAGGTTAGATGTATATAATCGGAAACCATGCCCGTTTAGACTAGACATGAACATTGTAATTATGCGCTGTAAGACGCAATAAGACTAGAAGAATGAGATTCCTCCACCGTTCTGTCGGCTGTCCGGTACTGTTCAGTGGTGTTAGGGTATATACATAAACATACAGGTTTCCGGTACGGGCGGGTCGGTATCGGTACCGATCGGTGCAGGTATTAATTTCTATGTCATCTTATGCGCTCACTTATAAAGAAACAGGTTAAAACTTTATACAAGTTAACCCTGTACCGATCGGTACCGACCCGTACATATTTGTCTGTACCGGAAACCTGCTTCTTTATGTAAGCACCCTTAGGTGTTAGGCGTTAGATGTATCCTATCTAACAACATCCATGTAGGTACTTAGTGCTGTTATATCTTTATACAGGGTGTAAGGGTCAGCCCTCCGCAAACTAACAGGGTGCATTCAGCTCCTTATTTTGAATCATACTCCACCGGAAAATTGCTCAGGAATTTTTTTTTTTTTTATCGTTTTTTCAGTTACTATTCCTTTATTTCAATGTAAAATTACATTATCTGTACGCAGCACTCCATTTATGTAAATAAAACAGATAAAATAAAAAAAATCAGCAATGGATGTTGAAATACTCTAACGAACGACGCGTGAAATGGCGCGGAAGGCTCGCTGCGCTGCCGTTCGCTATGTGCGTTTTGCCACGGTAACGATTCATTGCGTGTGAGGTAATAAAACAAATCAGGTTTATTGGATTCACATAACGTTCCTGAAATTATGTCATGTCATCTTAGTATGATATATTGAATTCACCCCATCAGTCTGCGGAGGGCTGTCGCTGACACCCTGTATATTTTATTGTGACAACAAATAGACTTATCGTGATTAAATGCAATGATTATTCTCTACAATTGTATAAAACGTATTATCTAATAACAAATGGTGCAGACACCCATAAAAATGGAGCGTTTATGGGTGATAAGTGAATTATGCTTGTCCCTCAATATCCTCGATCTACATTTGGCTGTCTTCCAACCAATATAATCTCGCACACACAACTTCATTCGATGGAATTCTAGAAATTCGCACTTTTCTAAATACGATTGTCTGGGCGCTCTCACTGCTTTTGATTTATGGTGGAGTAGCTTTTACTAGCCATGGGCGGCTGTGAAAAGAGAAGTTTTCGTTTTAATCAACCACAGTTCTACAATATACCTTCTTGTTTTCTTTAATACACTTTAAATCTGGTTTAACAATCTGACACTATGCTTGATATGGGTCGCGTGAATCCATTATTGTATGACCTTCCAAATCTCAAGGTTTTCGGTTTGATAGATTGCTACTACCCTGTCATCTTATACCAAAACACGAGGCAGCATGTGTACTAGGAAAACAGAGCAGTCACGACTTTACATAATTTTCCGTTCGTGTAAAATTTCGATTGATTAGTTATGGCGCGATTGACTAATAAACGAAAATAGAGTTGGATTAACAACGCCTACGTTTTGCTGGTTTTAATCATTTCAATAGGCCGATCGATAACTCCAAACGGTATAGTTACATACTACAATATTCGTTATACATAAGTAAGTAAATCGCCGAAGTTTTGACAGTAATTGCCATAATTCGAAGAATAATCGACACACACTAGATATTGTAGGCTAGAATTTATTCGCTGCAAAAGAGATTTCCTTAAGTATAATGAAACATTTGTTCTCTTAAGTACGCATTTGTATTAATTAATAATATTCAGTTATTGTACTAACTGACTGAAGAAAAGAAAAGGGCCGCAGAATAAATTATAGCGAGTATTAGCGCTAAAGCACACACACAGACAGGCCACATACACACACAGAGATAGACAGAGAGACATAGATAGGCCTAGCGTAAACAGACAAATGTCTTGAGAACGTGCCCTACCATCTAGACATCCTTATAAAATAATAATGTAAACTTTCCATAGAAATATAAAAAACAGGAGAAGTGGCATGCGGGCGTGCCTGTGTCCACGCGTTATGCGCACGCTGTGCCTTTACTCGCCAAATGGCCGTCTCCGCGAACTAGTACGCTTTCGACCATGGTCACGATAAATTATAAAAATGCCGTGTTGTTCAGTGGTTTCCTGCAAAAACCGAAGTGATATTAAAAACTTCGTATCTCACGGGATCACTTACCATATGTAAGTAAAAGTATTTTACTGTATTTATCTTTAAAATCATAAAAAACAACAAATCGTAAAATATTTCTTGCTTTTACTACGTTATTTTTGTTTTCAAATATCGCAGCGGCTGTACTATTTTTGCAGCAAATACATTGCTACTTAACCACTACCTTAAGTATGTCGCTAAGCGACTGGACAAGCAATGTAAAAATAACAAAACGATACTTTATTTACGCGGAGCGTCGCATAGTACAGCCGCTGTGTCTTGCGGCGAGATAGTGATGAGGTTAAGATCCACTAAAGTAGGCTATCGATAATAATGTCGATTGCCCAACGAATATTATATTGCTATTATAGTTTATTTTTCAATTTGACAACCGTTTTAGCCCGGTTGGAACACTTGAAAAGATGACGTTTAAGTACGGTTGGGAAACCTTTGAGAATGTAAAATAATCTTTTTTACTGTTTTTGATTATTTTACAGCGTACCTAGTAGAGAAATGCATAACCAACGGTCGTAAAGTAAGTTTATTAATGTTTAGGTGGAGTGTTTTTGGGTTTAAATTATCGCATCTTCGTGCTATTTCCTTACTTTTTTTTGGTTTTGGTATTTTACTTCCGCTAAAGTCTTTAACTATGCACCACAAGATTCAAATGCGTTGTAGTAATCGGTATGGTTCAGATAAAATATTAGTGATTTTAGCTTAAAATAAGTCAACATATTCATGCTATTTATTTGTTATGCATGAGTATGGTATGTGTTTGTTTTCATATATTTAACTATTTCTTAACTAAGGGTTTTTTTTTAACAACAAAAGCCTATTCGCCTGTTGCCTGCTACCTGCTTACTCATCGTGAGGTTAAGAAGTATAGACCACGCCTTAGGTATGTGAGCGGTGGGATGGAGGAGCAAGGGCGCATTACTCAGTACGTGCGTTGCGAACCGCCGCCTCACCCCTGTCTCAGTGGCCAACTAGTTCCTAGACTATAGACTATAGCTTAAGATACTTATTATGTAAATGATAAATAAGTTCTTATAGTACGTTTTTAGCTTCCCAAAAGATACAAATACAAAATAAGAATGGATTGATGCCACAGTAAGGCCACCTAACTGGTTCCCAACAAAATATAGCACCATATGCTCAATTCACTTTAAGGCAGAAATGTTCCAGCCTCTATAGAAAACTCGCAGGCTTTTTGAATGGGCAATCCCAAAATTAAGAGTACGTCAAGTACTGAACAAATACCTCCACTTTACAGGTCAGTGAGTAAACACATCATAACAGGGTTCAACAATTCCTATGGTTTCACAGCCTAAACCAACTTAACCGGATTGTTTTAATTTATTGATTCGTGTTTTTTTTTTTAATATACATTTTTTTTTAATTTAAAATGTATAATACTTTCTGGACATATCATTTTTTATTTTATTTTCAGGACCCCAAATTTTTCTTGTACAGTAATAAATGGAAGTATCGATAACTTTCCGTTTTAGTCAATCACTAGCGTATATGTAAAATAAATTGCTTTTTGCACAACACAATAATAGCGACAGATGTTTTTGTGTGAGTAAGTTGTACGGTGCATGGTAAATGCACGCTGTGTGTGACGAGTTAAGGTTTATAATTGATTGTGTAGTATGTTCTGATTTATGAATTGCAAGTGTGTGCGCGACTTTGTATCTATTGCTTTTATTGAACTACATGTGTAGTAGTGGCGCGGTGGTGGGGCCAACCTAGCGACATCGGGTTCTGATACATTTTCAACTACCGGGCATATCTCCTTCTTTCATATATCTATGAAACTTTCAGTATTATATTCATAGATTTTCGGGTTGTACGCAGATCGACTTATGGTTTTTGTTTCCTATAAGTAAAATACATTTCTGGAAAACCTCTGTTGTTCATCCGATGACCTATTCGTAATTATTATTAATAACACTAATGATCTCATTTAACGAATTACCCCGTCTCTTATCAGCTATTCGACGTAATATAAGGGTAAACAGTTTTGTTTCTCAGTTCGCAGTAGTGGTTTAACTTCTGTTATTACTGGACCGTTTTGTGCGCAATATTTTTATCGACGATCTGACTATTACGTGTGAGTGGTGTTTTAGATTTTCTATTGTTACCATTAAATCTCAGGCGCCGACAATACTGAAAGCTTTAAATTCGTACAGCGAGTATAAATCGATGTGTCGTGTATAAGCTTAGGTTGGCGGGAACGAAAATCTGCTCAAACCGCACGTGATACCACCTCGGGAGCATTTTTATCTGGCGTCGTCGTCGCCGCAAGCATGAAGTGTGAACACACCGGAGATTTCCACCGATATAAATCCCGGTACGCGACACCCTTACTTTACACCCGTCGCATCCTCAGTGCAATCCGTGAATTTGTGGAGTGGAAGCCGCCGGCAGTGCATCGCGTCTGGAATTTGAACGCGCCAAATCTTGCTCAACGTCGAACTCTGAGCGCTAACCGTCACGTACTCCTGTCTCTGTATTCACAGGTTTGACACCGCCAGCGACGTCACGTTTTCCTTGTTTCTGTCGTGGTGTACTCTGATTCGGTTACTTCCTTTATCTAGCAATTTACCATACCTTACCTCGACATCCACATTTAAATTCGATTACGCGACGAGAACGTCTCTTGCTGCGATGACGTTTCCTGGCCCCTGAGACATTTTCGGGTTTGTTTGTAACATCTTTATGATCTGTATGTGACGTGAAGGATTAGAAAGCTATTAAAGAGACAATAGTCAGTAAGATGAACGCTAGTGGACCGCTGAAACGCGGAGGTGACAGGCGGGCCGTTAACATGGCCGTTACAGGCTCAAGTGATATATGAGCTGCGAAGTGGCTTGGTGCCGCTGTCACTTCGCGTTCCGCCGCCGCTCTACGCTGGCAAAAAGATAAAAAGGATTCCGAAATACGATTCACAAGTGGGCTGCCGGAAATGGGCAGAAAGTTACCGAGCACGGCTTTATGTCGGGCAATATATCTCTCGTATCGGTATCCAATTTCTGCTCTATGGCATGTAATATCCCTCTAGGGATCCTTTAATTTGAAACTCCTTTTAATCAACACCATTCATTCTAACCTCGGATTAATGGACCTTTAAAGACCTTAAGGTTTTTCTTTCCTTTATACTTATTACTATGTATTACGGCATTTGAGAACCTTCGTTCAGGACAGCTCCTTGTCATCTAGTACTAGTAGGCTGTTCACGTATAGTTGAGAAATTTGCTATAGGTACCTACATTCTTCAATCGATTTGAATAAAAACGTGCGTAACAATAGCAGTCATTGTTAAACATCGACAGAACAGAACTCTTAACAGAAAAATACTTATGGGAAAGAGCAAACATTCCCGACCAAACCAAACACCTCAAAAAAGCCGACCCAAATTGATTTTTCCCTATAGTTTATTCAACCTGTACTTTCCTTAGATAAACTGAAGTTTAAGTTGCGTGACTGGCCCGACCGCCGACCTCCGACCTTCATTGACCTGCGACATTGAGGCGCACCCTACAGCTCCATCCCTATCACTTCACCCACGGATTTATTTCAACCGCAAGTTCTTTTAGTGAACATTTTAGTAGGGGAAATATTCCAATGTTTTAATGCCCTTGTTATACTGGAGAGAATTACATCGGTGAATTTTCCTTTAAATAAGTAGTTACTTTTAACACGCCACAAAAATTACGTCACAGGAAACGAGTCACCACAAACCAAGTTATTAAATCATAATAACGATGGTTGAAAACTTGAAAATAAAACGTTCGCTGTGGCCTGTATAGGTAGATAAGACAGAATGGGACGGTCAAATCATTTGATTGCACCGTATTTATACTATTGTCCGACGTTATTGGTCTACCGGGAAAATCAGCCTATCGGAAATATAGTCTGGGTCTTTGTGCGTTTGTGTTGCGTATGGTATAGACGCCTAAAGGGAAAACGAATTGAAATATTTGCACACCGCTTCCGCGAAAAATAACCTTTGTTTCCTCAGCGCTTTAAGTTAGATCACCAGTTTAAATGTATTCCGCAATGTTTAACACGTGCAAAAAGCAATTCAAATTGAATTTGCACATCGTACACTATTCGTAAACTATGTCGTTCTGAAAGGAATTAAATATTCTAAGTCGATCTACAGAGTACACAAACGCGGCGCTCCCGCTAACTGGGTCCGTCGCTTCTCCTGTTTTCAATAAAGAGAAACAACTTGTGTCATATCCGCAAAACGTTTACTTACATGGTGGAGTTCAGTAGTTGGTAACGAGGTTATACGAAACTGTTTCGGGCGAAATTGCTCGGGGAATGTAGCTAGGTGTCATAAAGTTTCAGCAAAGCTGTCGGACAGACGTGTTCAGCGTTGAAATACACATGTCGAAGCTATTTCATCTTGCTTACGCTTCAACTTTGTTATAGAGTCCTGCTATTGGTACTAAGTGTTCTACTAATGAAGTGTTACGGTCTCGAAGTTCCAATATGTTCAGGAAACTGCTGGCGTCACGTTTTCGCTTATTAAACATAAGCGAAAACGGACGCCACCAGTCCGTGCATTTGTGGAACCAATTTTGAACCAATGGTTTTGTTGTTTTCAGGTCAATCATGGATTGGAGGACGGTCCTGTGTGCCTTCGTCTTAGTGTGCTATGCTGATGGATACTCAAGTAAGGTTTTGTTTTGATAATAAAATCGCACTCTTTTAGTCACTTGTGTCATTCTCCAACTATAAATAAACTGTCTACTAACAAAGAAGTCGATACATTAAGGAAGCATCTTTGTTTACTACTAGTTAGCTACTAAACGTATTTATCAAATACACAATACAATACAATACAGGCATTTGATTTTGATAACAGCTAGACCGTCAACCGTGTAGCCTTAATATTAACACTTCCTGTTATTACCTACACGAGCGCAGTCCATGCGACCTTCACGCCAACGTAGCGAGGTGTCACTTGATATTATATCTTATTTTAAACGATCCTCGTCTTCAGTATCTCCCGATATTTGACAGCCAGGCACTTTTTCTGAGAGCACGTACGCACAGCCCCCGAATTGCCAAGATATGGCTCGATTCCATTACCTAATGTTGGCGTAAACCGCGCATCAGACACTCAGACTCCCGAGCTACAAAACAATGAGTTATGATCCTACCCCTGATGCCCTTTTTATTTCTTTGTATTGCATGTAAAGCAACCGAATATTTTATTTCAGGGAAAATTACATTTACTCGTTAGCCTCAAATGCTTTTGTTATATTTTTGCGGTATGTGATAAAAGTTACAGTCAACGCACACCTTGGTAGAAGTACATTAATTATACAATGTACCTAGACCTACGTACCGGTTATGATGCACTGAAATTGTATCTTAAACCTAAAGGAACATGAGTTGCTTTCACCACCCAAAATAACGTCATTCGAAATTTAAATAGGTACAAAACATATTTCGTGACTTTATTTCAGTATTTATTTACTTAAACTACACGCATTGAGCATTTTTGCCAAGAGAAAACGTTGCTAAACTCGTAAAAGTATTGTAATAACAATATAGTAGTGAAATATTAAGACATAAAGTGCAGAGCAGTCGTTTAACAACCAACGTTAAACTTCATCATTATTTCCAAGCTAGACACGGCTTTATTATCTGCACGGGGTTTTCTTTTCACAAGGAATATGATATGGATCTAGAAAGACTAGAACTTCCGCTTTTACAATCCGCTTTAAGACAACTGCAGTTGTCCCGTTTTCAAGTGATTAAAGTCGCGTCTGGAAATTCAGGGAAGTTGCAAACTAGGATTGAAAAGTTTAAAGTAGTTTCTAATAACATGTTAGTCATTCTTAGGAAGTCAGAACGTTTGCAGATAGAGTTAGGTGCATGAAAAACGACGATGTATTCGATGTGATCGCACTAAAATTTCGCTGCTGAAAATGTATGAATTTGAAAGTAAAACTTTCACACACTTCTGCATTTCGGATAAACTACCTACCTGTATTACAAAAACGTATTATGATAAAGCACATAAAACCTACGTAGTGGAAAACAATTCGATGGCAAAGTTTTTCGCTTCGGTAGGCTTTTATTACGTGTGATATTGACTCTCGAAGACGACGGCGAGTCCAATCTAAGTATATAATCTTGTATATGCAAATGATCCCTATTCCCTTACAACCGAATTCTTTACCCGGTCACGCCTTTTGGGTTATAAAAGGGCGAAATTCTCGTAGACACAGCGGAATAAAATATATTCATACGATATTATATGGAGTTTTTTTCCATTTTCAAACACGTTTTACCTATCCAAATCCCTTTTATTATTCCAGTAAACGGGCATGAAACGATTGTAACGTTGCGTAGGTACTCTGTAGATAATACCACTAAGTAGATATCTGAAAATGATTTATGTTCTGGAAAAATTTGCAGTAGGTACTTCCGCATCAGGAATTACACTAGGAGGAAATGGACGTACATTTTTGTTGTGCAGCTTTTGTAAAATTGTGAAGATATTTCGGAAAATTGAGTTCGTTCTTTCGTTGTAAGATTTAATGTAGTGGTAACATAAGTAATTTTCTTTTTCTGGAAAAAAGCGTTTTCTCGTTTTCTGGTAATTAGTAGATCGGTTAGAACTAGAAACAAAATAAATAAATTCCAAACTCCACTAGAATTTTAATTTGTGGACAACGGACTTAACTTCGTCTCCTATGACATTCTCAGTATTAAATATGTTTTTTGATCCCTGAAATCTGACTAACCGTGGCCATTGAACTAAAGGCAATGAATCATGTACCTAACCACTAAACACAATTATACGTACGCTAGTGAGCTACAAGGCTGTTTTGACGTTGCTTTACGCATTTACATTAGGAAATACATTGCCATTGAATTAGGCCTATCATAATCTTCAGCTAGATATCATTTCCTATATTCCGAAAAAGGCTCTTACATCTAAAATGGGTAAGTAAACATAATATCTTATTTCGTTTGTTTTATCGAATGTTGCAGAGTATGGACGTACCTGCAAAGACATAGGATGCCTCAACAGTGAAGTGTGCGTGCTAGCAGAAGACCCGTGCTCTTTGGGACACAGTTCCAACTGCGGCACATACCCCACCTGCAAGAAGAAGTCTCAAGTAGACGGCGGTAATACTAGAATTGCATCTACATACCTACTTTTAAATTTAAACTATTTTATACATTTACTACTTACCTAATCAAACGAGTGATCTTTTGGGCTCCACGTACATGCCACAATTTTTTATCTCCCGATATTTGTATATGGGTTTCCAACTTAAAAGCCTTATTTCTTTTCATCCTTGTATTTAGTCGAACTTTTAAAGAAGTAATCTTAATAATTTCTCAGGATCTCACTCGGAGCCAGCCAAGCCACCTGCGCCAAAACCTCAGGCACCTTCCTACGACTCTGTTCCTAACTACAACCCACCAGCCCCACCCAGTGACACGTCCAGCGGTGGCGGGTCACCTTACGGAGGCAGTTCGCCCTACGGAGGAAACTCACACACCGGCGGCAACTCGAACTATGGCGGAGGCTCACCTTATGGCGGAAGCTCACCTTATGGAGGAAACTCACCCTATGGTGGCAACTCACCATACGGAGGCAGTTCCCCTTACGGCGGAGGAAGCAATACCGGAGGAGGATCGCCTTACGGCGGAGGAAGTAACACAGGAGGAGGATCACATTATGGCGGCAATTCTCCGTACGGTGGAAGCTCGCCTTACGGCGGATCCTCGAATACTGGGGGCAGCAGCCCATATGGAGGTAATTCTCCGTACGGTGGCGGTGGCACGCGCACCTCTAGCTCCGGCGGGTTCGGAGGCGGCGGCAGCCCCATCGACAGTATTCTGAACACTCTGAACAAATACGCAAACGGCGGAGGCGGCAGTACTGGAACCGGCGGGAGTGCCGGCTCTGGTCTCTCTAATGTCTTTGGAAACCTTCTCGGTAATCTATCTAAGAATACCGGTGGTTTGAATAACTTGTTCAACACTAGGCCGATAATGGAAAACCCGAATTACTCCTCGTACAGTTCCAATTCGAGGAGCTCTAACCCCCAATCTTACCCATCAGGATCTCAACCAACGTATCAACAACCGAATCAGAACAAGAATTATCGACAAAGTTATGCACACCATAGTGGAGCGACTACACGCAAGCCTGTCCACTATGGATGGAATGTTAGGTAAACTACTTTCCAAGTAATTGTAGCAAGCTATTGAGTTGCGCCTCTGGTTTTGCTTTTCTTTGCGTTGCACAGACATTGCTTTCTGGCCCTTTACCACATCAAAATTGATTCTCTTTAGCTTTGGTGTTAGTTACTAACTCACTTTGTCAGTTATGTATTTTAGCCTTGCACTGTACTCGGTGTTTTAATTAGTGTAAGCTTGATTTTACTGCTGCCAGTTATGTTTTGGCGGATTAAGAAATTTTGTTAAAAGCAACCTTCGAGGAAAAACTCATCATCATATGCCCTTTTCCCAACTGTGTTGGGGTCGGCTTCCAGTCTAACCGGATGCAGGTGAATACCAGAATTTTACATGGAGCGACTGCCTATCTGACCTCCACAACCCAGTTACTAGGTAATACGATACCGCTTGGCAGGACTGGTTGTCAGACTTTCTGCCTTTTGAGGAAAAGGTCATCTAGCTCTAATGCTTATATTTTACCTTTGTCACAATCAAGTTGCATTTGCAATCTCATGACAAATAAACCACTAAACTGTAATATACACTAAGATACCGCTTGGCAAGACTGGTTGTCAGACTTTCTGGCTTTTGAGGAAAAGGTCATCTAGCTCTAATGCTTATATTTTACCTTTGTCACAATCAAGTTGCATTTGCAATCTCATGACAAATAAACCACTAAACTGTAATATACACTAAGATACCGCTTGGCAAGACTGGTTGTCAGACTTTCTGGCTTTTGAGGAAAAGGACATCTAGCTCTAATGCTTATACATATTTCACCTTTGTCACAATCAAGTTGCATTTGCAATCTCATGACAAATAAACCACTAAAATGTAATATACACACAATAATAAATTATTACCCCTTTATTCATAAAAAACTAAAACGCTCTATAAACCTATTTTAGTTAAAGAAGTGTTTTGTCAATCAAACTCAAAACACAAACTCTTTGAGTTGATTGAGTTTGAATTCATAAAAAAACGAAAACGCTCTATAAACCTATTTTAGTTAAAGTGTTTTGTCAATTTCTTTCGAATTATGATTTGAATTTTAAAGAAGACAAAACACTAGGTTTAAAGAACGTTTTAGTTTTTTTATGAATAAGGGAGTAAGTATGTAAATAAGGTGGAGGCTAATCTCTTCTGATTGACAGGAAAACCAGAGAACCTTCCAGATAACCTGTTCAATTAACTTTGCATGAATAACTGGATAACTTTCAGTGAGGTATGATTGTACCCATCCTTTTGAGGCTATGTTATGTGACTTATAGAATGTACGCACCTTTTTATTTTGTTTTGCCGTATGATCTGTATTTTTCATAGCTATTTTTATACGTTCTGGCGCGGTATACGGCTATATAACATAACAATAAAACTTTTATTGTGTCTCGATTACCGCGCGGGAACTTGTTGAGAATACTCATGTATACATTGTGGCTAGTTTATATAGACAGTTATTTAGTGGGTAACTACAGTCGGAAAAGTGTAAGTGTAAACAGAGTCCCACGGACTACTGTACAGTTCCATAACTTTAAAAAAACTAATTTCTTGCCGACTTGTCATTTTATTTTATTAAAATAATAACAATTAGTAAGTTACTAACTGACTTACTAATTAATGAAAATTAAAGACAATATTGTAGAAAATATAAACATGAATCAAACTTTTGATATGCAGAGGCAACTGCTGCCGTCGACGCTCGTCGACGGCAGCCGTGCAGTTAGAGTTGCCTCTGCCGTTGACCCGTGCCGCTCGTGTATGAGCACTAACCCAATGGTCTCCGTTGCCTAGCATATAACTTTCTATACAAATACTTACCACAAAATATCAGTGCCATTTCTAATATTGTTATATTGTATTTTCATTTCAGTGTGACAGTGGTCTTGACGTACCTGATTCAGCAATATGTCCAGAGTGTAATTCGTAACTAATTATATTTTTTATTTAACTTGTAAGTATGTAATATTGTAAACGGTGCGTTGTTAATATAATATTTTATTGTGGTTAAGCTTTAAATTTTTACCTTTTCACATCGACAAGAATCTCCATTAAATATTATTTATTAAATCAAAGATTTATTTAAACTTGGTAATTCCCTACGGCGATGCTTTAGCATTTAGCACACAAAATAATGTCACAGTATCACATTTAGGTAAGATTTGTGTGACAAATATGTTGATACTTATTTTAAGCTTCGGCGTAGTTTGGCGTAGATAATGAATTTATTAACCCGTCGCGCGCCAATTAGCAGACACAATTGAAATTCTATTGTTATCTGTACACATGGTGTACAATCGACATTTTAAGAGTTAATGACGTTTACTGTGGCGGCTAACAGCGGTCAATAGGTTAAATATAATAATAATTTAATTGTGATAAACTTTATGTAACACAGTGATAATTATGTAGAAGAGCAATAAAATAAAAACAATATTTATAAAATTAAATATTTATTCAGTCAATCGAGACAATGCAGACTAGAAATACAGGATGTATCAGAAAGGTGTGGTCAAAATTAAGGGTGTGGTACAGACCATCAAACTGAATAACTTTCTCCATGGTGAAAAAATATCAGCATACATTTGGGTCGAGTAGGTATTGAAGTTTTGTATGGGACAGCTAATCATTGTTTTTCGATTACGATGTTGGTCCCATGGAGAAAGTTGTTCGGTTTGATGGTCTATACCACAACCTTAAATTTGACCACACCTTTCTGATACATCCTGTATAAGATTCGGTACATGATATAGCTGAAGGTGCACTATAGCAATACCTACTTGTATTAAAATTATATTTCTAATTTAAATAAACCGTATTTTCCAAGGTTGTATTTATATTGATTAATAAAAATATGTACCTACGTGTCTTGTATATTTATACATAGTTGTAAGTATGTATTTAATTTATCTATACGCATTTTTCTCTAACCTAAATCCAACCCTTTACTACCCGAGGAATGTCACAACTCCACAAAATCTTAAAATTAAAAAATAACCTACACTGGTGCATTTTTTAATCTCAGAGGCTAAATTGACAAGTGCAAATGTCAAACTGTCTTACATCACAGTATCTTAAAAGGTCATTTTAACATTTTCGCTTTTCAATTTAGTCTCCGAGATTAAAAAACAGATCATACGTAGTATTTATTATAATATTATCTGTGCCTACACCCATATTTTACAAACAATAAATAAAGCCCTGTCTCCTGCGCATATTTTTGCGAAACTTAGACAAACATTTTTTTTCATACACAAGCCGTCTCCTGCGTAAGTATTCAAATATTTTTAGTTACACATTTTGTGTAATGTAAGTAGATAACATTTCGTGTAGATGTCGTAAAGAGTTCGACGAGGAAGACGTGCTATAAGTTAGACAACAGATGTGCGCGGTGCGCGCGGCAGATGAATATGAAACAAACCCCCCTGGGAATGTTTTCTATGCAGCTCGGAAAACAAAAACATCGTGTTTGCATATACAAATGTGTATGGCCACGCCTCTTTGTTTCGAAAAAACGCTCAGGAGACACGGCTTAAGTTACTCGAAAGTTTAATTGAAACAGTTTATAAACAAGTACCTACAATAAACTAACCATTCTTAATGTTATACTTTATATTTTGAATCATATTTAGAATACACTTCTTATATTTACAAATATTTGGAAAAAGTGTGTAAATAGAAAATACGTATAAGAACCTGTACTCCGCCTTAGGGGTAAACGGAATGCTTTTTGAAACACCCATGCTTCGGGTCCAGAACAACTGCCTTTCATATCAGGCCCTCGCTGATAAGCAAGCGAAAACGTCTCGTGTTGACGATGGAAGCTCTTCT